>JAZBNJ010000032.1:95000-5095000 GCA_037349165.1 Choristoneura rosaceana
ACCTAACCTAACCTAACCTAACCTAACCTAACCTAACCTAACCTAACCTAACCTAACCTAACCTAACCTAACCTAACCTAACCTTTTTTTTTTTTTTTTTTTTTTTTTTTTTTTTTTACGGTAGGAAAATGCTTTACGCATACGACCGCGCTGTGGGGACAGCGCGGAAGTTATGTGGGACTCACCTCCCCCGTAACCTCCTTCCACTAGCGGAAGAAGGGGGGGAGGCATACCCACTAAAAACCTACCGGTATTCCTTCTCCTGCCATTTGCGGATGCCATGGGAGCATTGAGTGACACCACGACATCCGCTGGCCGCCCCAGCCTATGCCGGGGCTTCCGCGCCAAGAGGGGGGGGACCAGGAATACTTAGTCCTCCCCCTAGACTCGTGGTCCATAACGGCCAGCAGGGGATCCCCATCCCCCGCCGACTGGCACCACTAGGGGCGAAGAGCAGCAAACTGCTGTCTTCTCCTCCCCATCCGTCTGCGCCGGAGCGGGTGCGCAAGGGGATCGTTCTCGCGCTCCCGCTCCCTCTCCTCCTTCTGCGACATCACGTCCTCGCAGAAGGTGGCTACGGCTTCCCAAGAACTCTCGCTTCTCAGCATGGCATTGACGACGCTGGGAAGCGAGAGATCGCCGCCGATCGTCGCCACCAGGGTGCGGCGCTGCGTAGTCCAGGCGGCGCACACCTCTAGGGTGTGCTGTGCCGTGTCTTCATCAGCGCCGCACTCGTGGCACGACGCCGTCTCCTCCCTTCCGGCAACCCTGTGCAGATACCGCCCGAAGCAACCGTGCCCGGACAGTATCTGCACAAGGCGGAAAGTTAAGGAGCCATGCTCCCTTCCGACCCATTCCGCCAACACTGGTCGGATGGCTTGTGTCGTGCGGAGGCCATACTGCGCCTCCGCTAGCTCGTTTGACCACCGCACGATCACCTCTGCCTTTTGCAGCCCTCGCGCATGGGCCAGTTCTTGTGGGGCGAGGGTATCACCCCGGGCCCTCCTCTCCACTCGATCCCGATACGCTTCAGCCAGCACCACTGCCTCGATCTCCCAGGGAGGGGTGCCAGCCAAAGCGCCGGCCGCTGCCCAGCCCACCGTGCGGTAGGCGCGGCACATCCTCACCGCCATTACCCTCTGGGGCTTCCTAAGAAGGGCTTTGTTGGTGGCGGTGAGGGAATCCGCCCATATTGGGGCCCCGTAGAGGGCCATGCTCTTTATGACCCCTGTAAACAATCGTCTACAGGGGACGTCAGGTCCGCCTATGTTTGGCAGGAGCCGGCCCAAGGCTCCCGCCGCACCCACTAGTCGGGGAGCCATCTGGCGAAAATGCTCCCCGAAGTCCCACTTCCCGTCGAGGTGTAGGCCCAAATATTTTATATGGGCCTTTACGGCCACGGCCTCGTTGCCCACACGGAGGTGCGCTTCTCGCGGGAGCCTCCATCTGGGCCCTCGGAAGCACAGGGCTTCGGTTTTGGGCAGCGACACTTTGAGGCCCAGAGCTTCGATGCGCCGCACGATCAGCTCAGCCCCCACCTCAGCCCTGCGCTTAACGTCCTCATAAGTGGTGCCCCGGACAGCCACCAGTGTGTCATCAGCGTAACAGATGACCGCCATCCGGGGCAGCACTTCTCCGCGGATGGCCCAGTCGTATCCTATGTTCCAGAGCAAGGGCCCTAGAACGGACCCCTGCGGGACACCACTGGTCATCCGCCTCTCCAATCTTACTCCCCCCCTCCCGGTGTAGAGCACTACCCGTTCTACCAGGTAGTGCCCTACTATCCTCTGCAGGTAGAGGGGCACGCCGTGGAATCGGAGCGCCTCCTCCAACACTCCGAAAGGAAGGGAGCCGAAAGCGTTGGCGATGTCGAGCGACACCGCCATGGTCCCCTGCCCCCTCCTTGCCGCGTCCTCGGAGAACCCCTTCAGGGTGGATAGGGCGTCCAGTGTAGATCGCCCCACCCGAAACCCGAATTGATTCTCCGAGAGGCCCGGGCCCACCTCCGAAAGATGCTGGGCGATACGGCCAGCAATTATGCGCTCGAGGAGCTTGCCCGTCTCGTCCAGCATCACCAGCGGCCGATGTCCGGAAGGGGAGTCCACCGGGCGGCCCTCTTTCCGCAACAGGACGAGGCGCCCCTCCTTCCAGCACCTCGGGAAGCGCCCTGCAGCCAGACAGTCGTCGAATAGCGTGCAGAGTCGGTCCCCCAGGTGCTTAAGGGCAATGGGCAGGATCCTACCCGGCACCCCGTCCGGTCCCGGTGCTTTGCGGTACTTTTTCAACCGGCTGACCGCCCTGAACATTTCCTCCCCCGTTACTGGGGGAGCTTCTTCAGGTGCTTCCTCCACCGCTGTTGGGCCTGCCATTTGCGGTGGCTCGAATGGAAGGCTTTCCGGGAATAAGCCCTCCACCACCGCACTTAGGACCGCTGGCTCAAACTCCTCCGTAGAGGGGGCCACCTTAAGTTTCGCCCGCACCATGCGGTAAGGGCGCCCCCACGGGTAGGCGTCCAACGCGGCCAGGAACTGCGTGTATGCAGCGTCCTTGGCCTGGGCGATGGCCGCCGAAAAAGCCTTTTTGGCACCTCGGAGGGCCTCGAGCAGGCGATCCTCCTCACCAGGCACGCGAGTCCGCCGCCTCCGACACCTGGTGAAATCACGCCGAGCAGCGTCACTGGCGGCTCGCAGGGCCGCAAGATCCTGCGACCACCAATACACCCCCTCTCTTGGAACCTAACCTAACCTAACCTAACCTAACCTAACCTAACCTAACCTAACCTAACCTAACCTAACCTAACCTAACCTAACCTAACCTTTTTTTTTTTTTTTTTTTTTTTTTCTCGGTGGGAAAATGCGTTACGCACTATCCCTGCGCCGTGGGGACAACGCAGGGGGTGTATGGGACTCTCATCCCTCCGTCCTTCCTTCCAATCGGGAAGGAAGAAAGGGGGGAGGCCTACCCATTAAAAACCCACCGGTATTCCCTCACCAGCCAAGTATGCGGATGTCATGGGAGCACTAGGAGACACCACGACATTCGCTGGCCGGCCCGGTTTAACCGGGTCTTCCTCTCCATGAGGGGGGAATCGGGAATACTTGATCCCCCCCTAACACTTGTGGGCCATTTTGGCTAATAGGGGAGCCCCTATCCCCCACTAGCCGGCGCCACCGTCGGGTAGAAGTGCGGCAAATTGTTGCCTCCTTCTCCCCGCTCGTCTGCGTCGAAGCGGGAGTGCAAGCGGGTCTCTCTCGCGCTCCCGCTCCCTTTCCTCCTTCTGTGAGACAACTTCTTCACAGAAGGAGGAGACAGCCTCCCAGTAACTCTCGCTCTCCAGCATTGCATTTATGACGCTGGGAAGCGAGAGGTCACCGCCAATTTCCACCGCCAGAGCGCGGCGCCGATCCGACCAGGCCGGGCACACCTCGAGAGTATGCTGTGCCGTATCCTCATCGGCACCGCACTCGTGGCATGCTGGCGTCGTCTCCCTTCGCGCCACCTTGTGAAGGTACCGCCCGAAACAACCGTGTCCGGACAGCACCTGCACAAGGCGAAACGTGAGGGCCCCGTGGCCCCTCCTGCACCATTCTGGGAGCACTAGGCGGATGGCTTCAATGGTTCGGATGCCGTGTTCAGCATCCGCCAGTTCATCCACCCAGCGCTCCATGACCCGCTCCCTATCGAGTTCTCGGGCTCTCGCTAGCTCCTGAGGGGCCAGGGAGACCTCACCGCGATCTCTCCTCTCGCAGCGCATTCGATACGCGTTGGCCAGCATCTCTGCCTCAATCTCCCAGGGAGGGGTGCCGGCCAAGGCGCAGGCCGCCGCCCAGCCCACTGTGCGGTATGCCCGGCACATTCTCACCGCCATGACCCTTTGAGGCTTTCGGAGTAGGGCTTTGGTCCTGGCAGTGAGGGCGCCAGCCCATATCGGTGCCCCGTACAGTGCCATGCTCCTGATGACCCCTGCATACAGTCGTCTGCTGGAGGCACCAGGTCCCCCCACGTTTGGTAGGAGTCGAGAGAGGGCTCCCGCTGCACCTACCAGTCGAGGAGCCATTTGACGGAAATGTTCCTCAAACTTCCAATTGCTATCGAGGGTTAGGCCCAGATATTTAATGTGGGGCTTCACCTCGACGGTCTCGCCATTGATTTGGAGGCATGCGCCTCGCGGAAGCCTCCACCTCGGGCCCCTGAAGCACAGAGCCTCCGTCTTACTGAGGCTCACCCTGAGCCCCAAGGCCCCAATCCGGTCGACCACCATTGACGCGCCAATCTCTGCTCTTCTGGCAACCTCCTCATAGGTGGTGTCTCGAACGGCGACAAGAGTGTCATCCGCATAGCAGATTATCGCCATTCGGGGCAGCACCGTCCCGCGGACGACCCAGTCGTATCCGATGTTCCAGAGCAGGGGTCCTAAAACGGACCCCTGTGGAACACCGCAGGTCACTGGCCTCGCCATCCGCAAGCCCCCTCTCCCTGTGTAGAGCACTACCCGATCCGTCAGGTAGTGCTCCACGATCCTTTGGAGATAGAGGGGCACCCCGTGGTATCGGAGTGCCTCCCCTATCACCTCAAAAGGGAGGGACCCGAACGCGTTGGCGATGTCTAGCGATACCGCCATCGCTCCCTGGCCCCTCTCGGCTGCCTCTGCAGAGAACCTCTTCAAGGCAGATAGTGCGTCCAAGGTGGAGCGCCCCACCCGAAACCCGAATTGGCCCTCCGAAAGGTTTGGTCCTACGTTCGCTAGGTGCTGGTTGATACGAGAGGATAAGACTCTTTCAAGCAGCTTTCCCGCCTCATCCAGCATTACCAGCGGCCTGTGGCCGGACGGGGAGTCAGCTGGTCGACCCTCCTTCCGGAGCAGGACCAATCTTCCCTCCTTCCAACATCTCGGGAACCGCCCCACCGCTAGACACTCGTCGAATAGCGCACTGAGGCGGCCCCCGAGGTGCTTCAGGGCAATGCGCAGGACTTTACCGGGCACCCCATCCGGCCCCGGCGCTTTGGAGGTGCCCTTAAGTCGGCACACTGCCCGGAAGATCTCCTCCTGTGTTACCGGGGGAACGTCTCGGGCCATCTCCGGCTCCGCTCGGGGCTCTGTCATGTGTGGCGGATCAAAGGGAGGGCTGTCCGGGAACAGGCCTTCCAGGACAGAATTTAGCAAGGCTGGCTCGAAGTCCTCCGTCGGGGGGGCCACCTTGAGTTTCGCTCGCACCATGCGATACGGCCGCCCCCACGGATCTGCATCAAGAGTGGCCAAGAATTCCTTATAGGCAGTATCCTTGGCCTCTGCGATGGCAGTTGAGAGGGCCTTCTTGGCCGTTCTGAGATTAGCCAAAAGGCGCTCTTCTTCTCCAGGTATTCTGGTCCTACGTCGGCGGCAACGCGTGAAAGCGCGGCGCGCAGCGTCACTGGCGGCTCGCAAGTCCGCCAAGTCTTGCGACCACCAGTAGACGCAGGTCTTGGGTGTGAAGCGCCTCGCCCTTGGCATCGCTGCGTCGCAGACGGCTGTGAGGTCCTCCCGGAAACTGGCGGCCCTCTGATCGACCCCCAGTTCCCGGGGAGGATCCGTGCACCACGCCCGCACAATGGCAGCTTCCTCGGCTCGGTCTCGATCGAGGCGGGAAACAGCCCATCTTGGGAAGTCCCGGTCTCCTCTGTTCGTCCGTGTGGCCCGTGGACCAGTGGAGGCTTTGGAGACCCTGCACCTTATATAGAGGTGATCGGACAGGGTCTCCACCTCCTCGAGCACGCGCCAGTCGGTAATACGTGCGCCGATGGCAGGGCTAGCGAACATCAGATCCACTATGGATCCTCCCTGCCACCGAACGCAGGTATTTGTAGTGCCCACATTTTGCAGTACTAGGCCGACCATGACGGCCCAGTCTCGCAAAAGTGCCCCTCTCTGATCCGTGATGGGGCACCCCCACGCCGTACACTTGGCGTTGAGGTCCCCCATCAGGATCACTTGGGCCGGTGCCGCCCTCTGCACTACCAGCTCCAAGCGGATCAGGTACGCCTCGAAGTCGGCGTAGGGCCGGTTTGGGGAGAAGTATGTGCCAATGACAATTACCTCTCCCCAGTTAGCAGCCACGTAGCCGGGGCCTCTCTCCCTCAGTGAGAGGCGCCGGGTACCAGCCGCCGGCACCACTATGCCCACCGAGCCCTCGGTGTCCCCGACCCAGTTTGGCTGGGGGGGGACGGCGTAGGGCTCAGCAACAACCGCAACGTCCACACGCCACTCTGCCATGACCTGAACCAGAAGGTCCTGCGCCCTGGCACAATGGTTGGTGTTCGTCTGAAGGAGCTCGAAGTGGAGGTGTGCTGGCATTAAGACACATGCATCTCGAGCTCCTCTTCAGCCCTTTGGCTAGGTACACGAGAGGGGGGCCCGTTCGCAGGGGCCTTCCCTCTGACGGAAGGGGGGGCGCATTTTGTACCTCCCATGATGTGTGCATGTGGGCGCCCTGCTTGCGCGCATACTGCGCACTTTGGTTGGGCTTTACATGCGGCCGCTAGATGGCCTTCGCCACCGCAGCGAAAGCACTTTGCGCCATGTTCCGCCCCTGATGGGCAAAGCGCTCTCGTGTGGCCCAGCGCCATGCACCTGAAACAGCGCATGGGCAGGGCCTGTACTGGCGTGATGGTGGCCGTATTCCAGCCGACTGTCACCTTCTTCAGGTTGGCAATGACCTTAGCGGTCGCCGCTGGACATCTAATAAGGGCCGAGCATTGCCCCCATAGGCTAGCCCTTATTGCCCCAACTTTGACTTGTTCGGGGGGGCAGCCTCCCATAGCCGCAATGGCGGCTGCCACCTCTCCTTGAGTCACGGTTTCATCCAGGCCAGAGATCCTTAGATCAGCTGTTTTAATTGGCCTAGTGATCTCCGCTTGGTCGCCAATTACCACTCGCAGTTTATCCGCGAGGACATCTGCGAGCTTATCCGGCTCCTCACCTGTCATCTCCATCAGCCTGGAGCCGGTCATGGTGGTTTTCACCTTGACCGACGCCAGACCGATCTCTGCCAGTTTAATACGGGCTCTGGCCTTGGCTAAGAGCTCAGCGTAGGTGGTCTGGGAGTCCTCCCTTAGTGTGAGGACCACTGCTGCCGTGCGCGGGGCGGTGATTTTAATTGCGCGTGGCTGCGGCTTCTTGGGCTGAGGTTGGGTTGAGGCGGTGTTTTTCTTCTTACGCCTCTTACGCCCGAGGACCCGAGTCCACGGCGTGGCATCCTCGGTTTGAGGGGCCGCCTGCTCTCGCTGGATAGGACCCGCTGCTGTCTGACCCTGGGGCTGGGCAGTTGGCCCTTTTTTGGGTCCCGGCTTTGTCGGTCTCTTGGCTCCCTTACGCTGTTGGGTCTGGGAGGTAGGGGCCGTCGGCGTCTTTCTTTGCTGCTGCTGCCCAGCAGCAGCCCCCGCTGAGGTCTTCTCTGGCTGCGGTTCCGGTTCGCGCATAGCGCCAGCAGCCAAATTCGGCTGAGGTCTCGGGCGGGCAGGCGGCTCTTGGCGCCTGTCAGCCGCGAGGGGAGGTCTGAGAACCGGCTCCGGTGGGAGGCGCGCCTCCAACTCCCCCAGGCGAGCGTTAATCATCCCACCCAGGGATGTTTGTAAGTCGCGTCGCAGCTCGTCCATTGCTTCCTTGAAGTCGGCGGCTGCTGGCGCTCCGGCGGTTCTGGCGGACATCACCCGCGATTCTTCATAGGCCTTTTTAAAGGCCCTCAACTCCGCGCGGACAATATCCAGTTCTCTGGCGAGTCGGTCGTTGTCCGCGCGGAGTCGACGGTGCTCTTCTCCAGGAGTGATGGTCCGCAGTGCCTCGACTGCTTCGATCACTCCTTTGGAGGCGTCATTTATAGCACCCCAAATGGTGCCTTTAATGTGGCCACTTCGATTTACGGCGTCCTGAATTTTGGCTACATTCCGGATCGCCGTGGCCGCTAGAGTGTCCCTCGTTTCTGCCGGTGGTATCAGGGGTTCTTCGCCCCCTCCAGCCGCATGGGTCCCCTCTGTGGTACGGTAACTCGGGTGATGGGCGAGCCCCTCGTCCGAGTCACCTATACCTACCACGCCTGGGTCTCGCATCGTCAGGCGGTTTAAGGAGCGACTGTGCGTCGTCCGGCGTCTGATGGTGCCGCCCCTCCGTGCAGAGCCAACCTTAGGCGCCTCGGGTCCCTCCATTAATGGTCCTGGAGGTCTCTTCCTCGTGGGGCCCACCAGCGGCGTGCCCCCTAAGAAGACCTCAGGTAGGTCCGCATCCAGTTCCATTCGGCCAGAATCGGGTTCGGAATCGGACGCATCTGTCATCTCAACAGGATGCGTCGCTTCCACCCTTTTTTTCGTCTGTGGGGCCGGGAACCGGAGGCGGAGACTGGCCGTGTCTGTAGGACTTTCTTGTCCCAGAAAGTCGCCACTGGGGCAAGTGCGTCGATCCCCCAAAGGCTCATCTCTCTCATCTCGTGCCATCGCAGCCAGAGAGCCGTCCTCCAGAGCTAACTCACTCTGGGGGCCGGCCCTCTCGCTCCCAGTGCAGTCTTCTGAGGGTGCGTTAGGAGCCGTGGTTTCCGGAGTGCCGGCTTCCTCCGGCCTCCCCTCCCGCTCGCTCTCTCCACATTTAACTGCTATTCGGCGCGTAAAACGCCCATGACTGTCTCGCGCCGTATGGCGCGCGACAGCCCCCTTTCCTCTTTTTTCATCATGTTGCAGGTTCGATCCGTTGTTCAATTCGCTTTGTGTCGTCGGGTGGGAGTCTGGGCTCCCAGGCGCAGGGCAATCGCCCTTCAAGTCCAATTTGCCCCCCCCAGAATACGGTGGGGCTGACCGCGCGGTGGCGGTGAGGGATTCTCCCGTTAGGGTACCCTCCTGGGGTAGTGTTTCTTTTATCGGACTTTCCATCATCATCGTTTTCCTTGTTTAGGGAGGTGTGGTCCTCCTGCTCAATTGGAGAGTAGAGCTCCTCCTGCTCAATTGGGGAGTAGAGCTCCTCTCCGCTGGTTAGGGGTGAGTTCCCCCGCAGATGATGCGCTGCTGCCCGCACCTCGTCGGCCTTCCGGTGCGCTCTCTGATGAGAGCATAACCAGAAGCCGACCCCCGTCGCTGCATCCCCGTAGTCCCCTGCTGCAGGGGAGACAGGGAGCAGTTTGTGGCGCACCCTTTCACTAGGGCGCGCCTGCCCCGCCAGGCCCATATTGGGCACAACCGGGGCTGTGCCGCTCTTGGTCACCCTCGCCCTTCGAGCTATGCAAGCCCGAAGATTGAGGGCTCAAGCCCCCCCACCACGACAAGGTAGCGACACTCGGGGGGGAACCTAACCTAACCTAACCTAACCTAACCTAACCTAACCTAACCTAACCTAACCTAACCTAACCTAACCTAACCTAACCTAACCTAACCTAACCTAACCTAACCTAACCTAACCTAACCTTTTTTTTTTTTTTTTTTTTTTTTTTTTTTTTTTTTTTTTTTTTTATCCTGGGAAAATCCTTTACGGACTTCACCGGCCCGGGGAGGCCGGTGGGCGTGTGGGAATCCCGCCCCAGAAGGGGGCGGTGTACCCACTAAAAACCCCAGCATGTTCCTCTTTTTTGCCTTTGCGGCCGGGCTGTGGGAACTTTGAACATCCATGGCCCGGCAACGCGACAGCTGTCCATTCCAGGACCCTTGCTCAGGAGCCTTCCTCCTTACACCACCGCTGTAGGCGCGCCGGAACACTTACTACTAAGGTGGAATTTTGCCTTAGTAAGGTGGAATTTTGCCTTAGTAAGGTGGAATTTTGCCTTAGTAAGGTGGAATTTTGCCTTAGTAAGGTGGAATTTTGCCTTAGTAAGGTGGAATTTTGCCTTAGTAAGGTGGAATTTTGCCTTAGTAAGGTGGAATTTTGCCTTAGTAAGGTGGAATTTTGCCTTAGTAAGGTGGAATTTTGCCTTAGTAAGGTGGAATTTTGCCTTAGTAAGGTGGAATTTTGCCTTAGTAAGGTGGAATTTTGCCTTAGTAAGGTGGAATTTTGCCTTAGTAAGGTGGAATTTTGCCTTAGTAAGGTGGAATTTTGCCTTAGTAAGGTGGAATTTTGCCTTAGTAAGGTGGAATTTTGCCTTAGTAAGGTGGAATTTTGCCTTAGTAAGGTGGAATTTTGCCTTAGTAAGGTGGAATTTTGCCTTAGTAAGGTGGAATTTTGCCTTGTAAGGTGGAATTTTGCCTTGTAAGGTGGAATTTTGCCTTGTAAGGTGGAATTTTGCCTTGTAAGGTGGAATTTTGCCTTGTAAGGTGGAATTTTGCCTTGTAAGGTGGAATTTTGCCTTGTAAGGTGGAATTTTGCTTTGTAAGGTGGAATTTTGCCTTGTAAGGTGGAATTTTGCCTTAACCTAACCTAACCTAACCTAACCTAACCTAACTTTTTTAGACCTAACAAATTCAAACCTAACTTTTTTTAAACCTAACAATTTGACTTTTAGAAACAAGATAAAAAAAAAACGGATTTAAACCTACACACTTTCCTTTTGAAACGCTATCAAACGTAACTTACCCTGTTTAAAAAAAAAAAAAAAAAAAAAAACCTTATCTAACATAACACCCTTTTTTTTTTTTTTTTTTTTTCGCCAAGCCGATCTTACCGCTTTTTTTTACAAACCACCGGGGGACCGCTAAGTTTAACAGGAAGCTTAAATACATAATAATATATTATATTGTATGTTGTATTTTTCAAAGTATAAACCTTAGCGGTCCCCCGACACCGACGACGCTTAGATAAAAACAATATTGCTTGGTACCTACTTATACTAAATTAACTTAGGCTAATTTTGCGAGAAATCAGCATAGTCCTCGCGGGATAGAAATAAACGAATTCTTCGCGGGTGAAGTCGCGGGCAACAGGTAGGTAGGTAGTGCATAATTATTTTTAATTTTTAGCTGTCTTTTTTGGCGGCGTTCTCTGTCGGCTTTTTTATCTGGGCGTTTTTTTATGTCGGGGTTTTTTTTTAATTTTAATTTGAAATTCATGTGCGAAATTATATTTGAAACATACCTCGAGCTCTTCGGTGAAGGAAAACATTGTGACGAAACCTGGAAATAAAAAATAAAAAAACCTGCGAAGCGATTCAATGATGTGTGTGAAGTTCCCAATCCGCACTGGACCCGGGTGAGAACTACGGCCCAAGCCCTCTCATTCTGAGAAGAAGCCTGTGTCCAACAGTGGGCCGTATAATTATAGGCTGGGATGATAGTAATTCAATCACAACTAATCGGCCGCGCGTGCGACGCCCGCACCGCGCGACATCGCAGGTCTAATCTCCGAAACTGACACGAGCTTGGTCGGTTTTGTCTCGAATTAGTAACCATTTGATAAAATTGCTCTTATGTATTTCGCAGGAGTCACATTTTCTCACGATACATCTTTACATCCTTTCACATTTAAGAACTAATCAAGACTGTGCTACTTCTATATCCACGAAAGATTTTTTCAGACATTTGGAATTTACCGTGAGTTTTTCGACGAATTGATATATCGCGAGGAAATACACTGTAAATATAAATACAAGCAATTAACTGGGCGTGCGATTTACCTACCTAATATTGAGTGCTCGCCGCTGCCCATGCACGCCTACAGTACTAGAATAGCTGATGCGTTTCCGGCCTTGTAAAAAAATGGTACACTTGCTTTTTTGTAGCATAACGGGAAAAGTACCTAATTGTTAATAATAATTTGTGTTCAGTTTAAAATACACCGGTTGATCAGTTAGGGCGTTATAACACACTAATCGCAGTATTTACATAGTTGAGTGCAAATAGTTACGCGACATGAGCAGCCGGTCTCGCTCGCGAAGGTGTTCGATTCATCGCCCAGCGACAGTAAGGCGCCGGCGTCTGCGCTGCCTGCTGTATTTTCAATGACAAATCATATGGAATTCCAAAATAGAATAGAATCCTTGTAGACTAACACACATAACTACAACCGTCTTCCCCTTCTTTCTGTCACTCGGTATAAGACGAGGGCGGAAAGAAATGGTCAATGAGCAATACGGCCTCTGGCCAGTTTGTTGCCTTACTCTTTTTATTACATCTTTCTCCTTTTCTTGGCTGTTTATGAGATTTCACTTCTTTTTATAAGCAAATCATCTAAATCGTCAGAGCGCATTTTTTACGGTTCGGTTTTGTACGGTTGAAGGTTCTCGAATGGCGTCCGCGGACCGGGAAACGAGCTGTCGGTAGGCCTCCAACAAGATGGAGCGACGACCTGGCTAAGATCGCGGGATCGCGGTGGATGCGAAAAGCACAAGACCGGTCTAAGTGGAGAGCCTTGGGGGAGGCCTATGTCCAGCAGTGGACGTCTTTCGGCTGATATGATGATGATGATGCATTTTTTACATGTTTGTTGGGATCTATTTATCATAATTTTTCAAATTTAGTTTTTACTTACAGTTAGTACTTATTAAAATTTTATTATGTAATCGTGTCATTTTTTCTTCCGACATTTCGCAGAGCCTGAAGACTCCAGTCTTATGGTGTAAACCAGTATGTTTTTATAGTGATGACCTACGAC
Source organism: Choristoneura rosaceana (assembly GCA_037349165.1). Classification (NCBI taxonomy): domain Eukaryota; kingdom Metazoa; phylum Arthropoda; class Insecta; order Lepidoptera; family Tortricidae; genus Choristoneura; species Choristoneura rosaceana. Next base: position 107,533 of record JAZBNJ010000032.1, read on the forward strand.
TCTGGGACGTGGTCCTTGACTGTAGTTGGCCTATTCTTTTGGAGAGGCTCAGATTCACGCAACGAGTTATGGAACACAGAAGAACTAAAGTCACCGACATATCTCGAAAAATATCCAAGTTGAAATGGCAATGGGCCTGCCACATTGCTCGAAAAACCGATAACCATTGGAGGTAGGTTGGTTGGTAGGTCCTGGAGTGGCGACCACGAACCGGAGGACTAAGCGTTGACAGGATTCCCATTGCACTGGGTGGACTGACGATATCGTGAGAGCTGCGGGCAACTGGTTGATGCAAGTAGCTAGTTCTGTTTTACTTCATTGTGGGTTCTAAGGGGAGGTGTTTGTTCAACAGTAAAGTGATGTTTTCCAGCTGATAATAATGTATTTTAAAATGGTTTACCAATAATTTATTGAATCAGCCGTTACTTTGCAGATGTCCATATCAATGAACTAATAACAACAAGAGCTGATTCCAAAGTTTCACTGAACGTGCCCCAAAGTTCCACATAAACCAATTGTAGTAAACTGCCAGCTATTGAGATGGTGACGGTGAAAAGAAAGTCGGTTTTTTATGTTTCTTATTTTTTTATTCGCATAGTTTTATGCTAATTACTTAGGTAGCTACTGATCACATGCATTGTTAAATTAAATACCTACATGTTATCGTTGTACAAGACTGAGACAACGTAGTAGGTAGCTATTTTGCTGTTTTGTTTTTAACCCCCCGTCGCAAAAAGAGGGGTGTTATAAGTTGCACCGCTATGTGTGTCTGTGTATCTGTTTGCCTGCGTGTGTGTCTGTTTGTGTGCTGTCGCGGGCCCGCTTGGCGCAGGTCATGACCCGGTTAATTGTCAGGTTTATTTTATCTTATGTTTCTAAAAGTCAAACTGTTAGGTTTCAAAAAGTTAGGTTTGAAATTGTTGTTTTTCAAAAAGGTAGGTTTAAAAAAGTTAGGTTTGTAATTGTTAGGTTTGAAAAAGTTAGGTTTGTAATTATTAGGTTTAAAAAAGTTAGGTTTTAAATTTTTAGGTTTAAAAAAGTTAGGTTTGTAATTGTTAGGTTTAAAAAAGTGAGGTTTGAAATTGTTAGGTTTAAAAAAGGAAGGTTTGTAATTGTTAGGTTTAAAACAGTTAGGTTTGAAATTATTAGGTTTAAAACAGATATTTGAAATTGTTTGGTTTAAAAAAGTTAGTTTCGAAATTATTGAACTTCAAAAAGATAGGTTAAAAATTGTTAGGGCCAAAAAAGTTAGGTTTGAAATTGTTAGGTTTAGAAAAGTTAGGTTTCAAATTATTTGGTTTAAAACAGATATTTGAAATTGTTAGGTTTTAAATTATTAAACTTCAAAAAGGTTAGGTTTAGAAAAGTTAGGTTTGAAATTGTTAAGTTTAAAAAAGGCAGGTTTTAAATTATTAGGTTTAAAAGAGATATTTGAAATTGCTAGGTTTAAAAAGTTATGTTTCAAATAAAAAAATACAACTTTATTGAATACAAACATTAACAGTACTTAAAAGAAAAAAATGTGGCATGCTTCACGATTTAGCGGGAGTGAAATTTTTTATATGTTCTAAATTGTCAGGTTTCAAGTTGTATGCTTCTTAAGACGCAGCTTTCAAAGTGGTAGGTCTCTAAAAGACATGGTTTGAAAATGTTAGGTTTGAATTTTTAGGTTTCTAAATTTTCGCTTTTAAACTGTTAGGTGTTGGTATCACAATTAGTCTTTGGATATGATTTCATCAGAATCTATTGATTACAACCCTTTAATGCATGGTATCATTTTGTTGTGTTTTGTTTTAGCTAGGTCCAAATTTTCGTATGTTTTTCATGTAACCGAAAAAAAATCATTTTTAATGTTTAATGTGTATTTTTTGCGTGAAATTAAATTAAATGTACATCTTATCATCAGGGCTTTCATTCCCTTATACTCAGCATTCGAAAAACGAGCAAAAATTTCGCCCCCCACACCCACCCATCAGAGGCTCGCTTGGCTACATTACCTCGGTCCGTAGGTATTTAACACGTTTTTCGTAAATTACAAAAAAATCTCTAGGTTTTTGGGACAGCAAAAATGTTTATAGTATGAAGGCATTTATTTACCACATTTTACTACTTTTTCCACCCGCACCGGATGTCTCTATCGTTACTTATTGATGTTTTAATGCGTTTTTGACTCAAAAATTGATCTAAAACAGGAATATTACCAAGTTTTTTTGCTTTAATTGTGCTTTCAAGGTAACTTTAAGCATATTACGAATAACCCTCACGTTTTTCTGCATTTTAAAAGTATTTTCGCTCCTCTAGTATGTGTTAATGCGAAATAAACCTTGTTACTAGATAGTATTCTCAAGTAATTGTTCAATTTATATTATTTAAAAAAAAATCTTGAAGGTAGCCTCTATCTTCTTCTTTCAAACTATTTAACGGATTTTAATGCAGTTTTCAGTAAAAGATAGAGTGATTCAAGAGGAAGTTTTATACTTGTATGTATAATACGTTCCGAAAAAAAAATGGTTGTTTCCGTGGGCTGATCAAAAGTTTGTTTTGTATTCTATCCTTTGACTGACCGATCTTGAAGTATGTACCTATTAACGCAATTTCAATTTCAATTTCAATGCACATTGCAAAAACATTTTTTAAATAATGTGTTAAAATAACAGAAAAAAATTTTTTTTCTCCCCCAAATATTTGCATCTCACAGCCGCCATGTATTTTTTTAAGGTCACCTATCTAAGGACACTTGGGTTGCTGGGACGATTCTAATGATACCTTAATCATCTAAATCCGTCCAGCGGTTTGAGAGACATGCGTTAATAAAGAATATTACATACTTACATACAAGATACGCGCGAAAAACAATACCTCTCCTTGCAGTCGGGTAATTAAAATAAAGTGCTTTCTTTATCTCAAAGGTTCCGAAATTAAAGTCGGTTTACATTTATAATCTGCTTACTTAAGACTTCTAAGATTTCACATCGTTAGTAAGTTTCCGATGGGTACCATAGATGTGCCATGGAGGGCCTTTACGTTCAAATAATAAATGTCCTTTAAGTGCTTTAAGCGTCAAGGTATCGATATAACTCAGAATTCGAATAGAAGGTAAATAAAAACATGTAATTGTATAAAGTTTATTATTAAATAAAATAGCACATATATCTATATAAATTAAAATATAAATTAAAAACAAAATTCTTACAAACTAAATAAAAAAGTTTATAAACTAGACGATATAAGTATTTTGTCATTTTTGTTTCAGTTCGTCTCTTCTTCGTTTTCCGTTTTTTATTATTGGAATCCAGACACCAGGTCTCACCCGCGTCCTGAAGGCTTCAATTTCATGGAATCGGAGTAATTTCGCATAAATTTTAGTAGTAAATGTAATCTTATTTTATATCTGTTAGTGAAGAAACTTCTAAATGTTTACTTTTAGATTTTGTTAATCGTTTGCGAGACAAAAATTGCAAATAATGATTAAGTAAAAAGAAATACCTAAGCATCAAACACAAACTTATGTACAGTCAGCTGCAGAGAAAGGGTACCCCCCTGTAATGACGGTAGTATGGATACCGCCGTTATAGGGGGGTACCTTTTCTCTGCAGCTGACTGTACTTGGTTTTGAGCTAATTAAATGAACAATCTGAGTCCTTACAAAAGGATTTTCAGCTCAGTTCAAAACAAGTCAGACAAGACCTGCTAAGAAGTACCTAAGTCTGTGGACTAGTTTTCTTTTTCGCTCATTTTGACTACCGAATGTCGTATAAGGTAGGTAAATTGCGTTAGGCCCGTTACATAAACATGACAACCATTAATCGTAGCGATCTATTCCTTTAGTGTGTTTGCGCCGATTTATCTAATGTGTGTAATGTCGAATCTTTGGAGATTATTTTGTTCGCACAAACCAAAACAACAGTTTTATTATATAACGTTTATATCGTTGTCGTGTGTGGCGGGTTTTAGTAAACGAGTATTCTCATGTGATTTTGCGGAGGACATCTACAGGAGCCGGAGAAGCGCCACAGCCAGCAAAAGCGCGGCGGCGGCACTCGCAGGCGGCGCCGCGGCGCCGGGTGATGGGGCTGGCGCGGGCTCAGGCTCGGGCTCGGGCGCGGGCTCCGGCTCGGGCTCGGGCTCCGGCGCGGGCTCGGCGCACTCTGCGCGGCGCTCGGCGGCGGGCCCCAGGCAGGCGGCGTGCGCCATGAGGTGCGGCAGCTGGCTCTGCTCGTACAGCCCCGTGAACAGCTGCTGCTGCGGCCCGCGCGCGAACACCGCCACGTCGTCGCCGCCGTGCGTCTCCGACTCCAGCGGCACTTCTGCGTGCGTCATCCAGGCGATAGACACTGTAATAAACACAAACATTTTTCTACATGCTGAACAGTTATTTCTTCTCAGCGAATCGGTCTCCGGATGAACAAGAATAAAACCAAAATTATCATTAACTACCCTGACTCCAGGCCGAACGCCATAAATGGAGTCTACCTCAAAGTTGTTTCTGATTGATTAGGTGTATTTAGGGAACTGCTTCAGCGAGGTAGAAGCAACTTCGATTAGAAAATTAAGAGACGGATACGATACAGCTGGGCTGGGAAGCATTTGTGAAACTTGGTTAAGTCTTTTTTCACCCTTTTTTCAAAGCCTAACATCGAAAACCTAGAATAGTGTGTCCTGTGAAGTCAAAACGTAACCATCTACAGTGCGGCTTTTCTATAAGCTCGAGGTCAGTAAGCTATGTAAAAAACAATGGCTGGAGATTCTCTAAGGAATCGAATCGGCTTTGTTCTAGCGTAATCAAAAAACTCAAAGCCAGTGATATAACTCAGGGCATTAACAAGTTGAAACGGCAGTGGGCAGGCCACATTTGCTACAGAGTTGATAGCCATAAAGCAGGGCAGATTGTTTCTTGTGTGCGGAGGCCTCACTACGGTAAACCTAGTGAAGCTCGCCGTACAGCCCCTATGTGGGCCAATGGTACTGGTGGGGCAGCAATCGAATGAGGAGAGCTAAAAATCGAGTTCAGTAGTCTTGGGAGAGGCCTATGGCCAATAGTAAATCACTATGTATGATGATAATGTCACACGTGTCGTTACGCTTGTCAGGTTAGGTCATAGTCTCTATTTTTGCTCGCTGTGGAAAATATGTGGTTAATAAATTAACTCACTAAAGTCACTATCTTGAGTGACGTCGACGCGTCCATCGCCCTGCTGCGACCTGTAGCCGGGCCCGTTGGTGTAGGAGAGCGTCATGTAGGGCACGCCGTCGTCGCCGATGTCGTCGGAGGGCCCGAGGATGTCGGTCCCGCGGCGCGAGTACCCGTTGAAGGCCAGGACGTGCGAGTGGTCGGCGGTGAGCACGAGCAGCGAGCTGGCGCGCGGCAGCAGCGCGTCCGCGCGCTCCACCGCGTCGGCCAGCGCGAGCGTCTCGTCCAGCGCCAGGTGCGGCTGGTTGTCGTGGTGCGCGTGGTCGATGCGGCCGCCCTCCACGAACAGGAAGAAGCCGCGCGGGTTGCGCGACAGCACGCGGATGGCGGCTTCCGTCATCTCGGCCAGCGTGGGCTCGTCGTTGCCGGCGGCGCGCGCCTCGGCGGCGTACTGCATGTGGTTGGGCTCGAACAGGCCCAAGAGGTACTCGGGCGGGTCCTCGATGGCCCGCAGCAGCTCTGTGCGGTTCCACACGTACTCGTGCGCGACGCCGGCCGCCTCCCGCTGGGCGCGCCACTCCTCGACCAGGTCGCGTCCGTCCAGGCGGCGTCCCGCATAGTTCTCCTCGTCCAACTCGGTGGTCGGCCGGAACGCGCGCCGACCTCCTCCCAGGATTACCTGTGTTGATGTCGCGGATTGAAATTTTTTATGGTCGTACAAATGTACAATTATGAACATTGGTCATCGAGACTCGGGGCTTATTAAGGATTGATATAAAGTAAATGAAAAATAAATAAAAATCACGGTACACTTGATACCAATATGACCTAGTTCCAAAGTAAGCAAAAGCACTTAGAAAACGCTAGTGTTGCCATGCATGGCGCGCTTATCAGAGCCTGAAATCAGGATGCACGAAAACGGTCGTCAATTGTCAGTTTGTAAAAAGTCTGGCCCGAGTCGACAGTCTCAGGAATTGTTTTCTTTACCTATTAACTAGGTTTTACCACAGAATAAGTAATGGTTTTACTTTAGGTTTCTGTGAATTGTTGTGATAATTGTATTACTTATTAAGATTTCAGTGGACGAGCGCAGTATTATTGTAGTTTTATGTTGACCATAATTAATGGAATTTTGTTAGTTCTCCAAAATAATTTCATTCACTGCTCGAATCCCACAGGTTTTCCCACGTTGATCATGTCAGGTTTGGATCCCGACTAACTAAATCCTATCTTCCAACACACCTGTATGTAATATGCTAATTAATATTTTAGAATTTTAGAGCTGTAATGCGTCAACTCACTTGGAATTGGTTTCCGGGGTGGGAGTTGATGAGCTGATCGGCGATGTCGGGGCAGACGGCGGGGTCGACGCCCGCGGCGCGCACCTCGGCGTCGTTCTCCCAGCCGCGGTCGGCGCTGTTGGCGTACGCACCCGCTGGCGACGCGTGCGTGATGCGCGTCGTCGTCACGATACCTGCCAACGGATTCATCAGCTCGTTAGGATAGTGTGCTACAAGTCGTACCGGGCCTCCATGGTGACGCCGCCGGCTACGTATTCAAACAATTTATATAGAAACGTATCGGCTGTCATTCACTTGGCGACGTTTTGCCAAAGTCGCCAATTTAGAAACGCATCCACGCACGGCTCGCGGCTCCCCACGTGGGGACCGGCTGCTCTGGCACCCTGGTAACGTCGTTACTAAAATGTGTGCGTATAAACTGCACTTCACTCGGTCGCCAACCGGCCGCCATTTCAGACGCTCAAACATAATAAGTGAGTCCAATATCCTCTACTTCCATTCCTAAGGGCATCGTCGAGCTGACGGAAGAGTAGCCATGGCTACTCTGTTTGGCGACTTTTGGACGTCAGAGGTAGCCATGCTTGCGTCACTGGCGACGTCGCCATGACGTGCCAGCGAGGCAGGCGAGGCGTGTTTACCGGCGCTGCGTCCGTCGGCGAGCGCCCAGGCGGCGATGGACTCGAGGTGCGTGGCGGGGTCGGTGGAGGCGGCGCAGTCGTAGCGCGGCACGTGCGCGGTGACCCCGAGCGTGCCGTAGTTGTTCTTGACGCCGCACAGGTAGGCCGTGGCCGTGCACGCCGAGTCTGGGATCTGTTTGTCCACGCAGTACGTCTGCAACACGAACGACCGATTGATCATTAGGTACAATTATAATGGCAACTACGGAGCATCGCACACTGAGGCTGCATTTCCACCAAAGATGTGCGAAAATGAGTTGCGAGGAATGCATTTTTCATGAACAGTCATAGAAAAGCTTAATTTACCTATCACAGCACCGCTCCGGTGGAAACAGTAAAGTTGAGCGGTGCGAGGCGAGGTACGAGTAAATGAAGCTTTCCTATTGGTTCATGAAAAACACATCCCTCATTTTGGTTGTACCGCAGCCTAAGTCCGCCCCGCCGAGAAAATTAAACGTAATGTATACGATAATACTTGAAGTGAAAATTAACTTCTCATTTTTAATATTGTAAATGAGAAAATGTATACGTTTGTTTCTTTTATTTTCACTTTCACACCTTAACTACTGAATCGATTGCTACCAAATTTTGACCAGAATAAATAAAAATAAAACCATGAAAACACGCATTACAAGTGTTGCCGAGGCCGCGCTATAAACGAATTCTTGGCAGACAAAGTCGCAGGCAAAACAGCATGTTAGTTATAGTTTAAGTATCAAACTTTTGATAGAGGTTGTCAGCTCATAGGTACTCATGGACCAAATCATCATTACGGTGACAGTGAAATTATTTAAAGTTCGTATCTAAGTGTATATTTTACGAGTATACACTTAGATAATATAGTCTATATATATAGTCTATATTATCTAAGAGTATACATGACTCAAACGTTCTGAATGAAACCCTGTGTATACCAATATAAGTTTTTACCCAATAGTGACTTTTGTGTTTAATTTTTTTTAACCCCCGACGCAAAAAAAGGGGTGTTATAAGTTTGACCGCTATGTGTGTCTCTATGACTATGTATCTGCTAGTTGAACCTCAGATCTTAAACAGGTGGATTCAAATGAACGCGGTTTTCTTTTTATTTGAAAGTAGGTTTTCTAGCGATGGTTGTTAGATATGTTTTATAAAAATCGGTTCAGCAGTTTTCCAACTTATTGTTCGTTAAGTTATTTAAGTTACAAGTTCATCATTTTTAGACCACCGCTTTCCATTATGTTGTGTATACATTTTTTAATTAATCGGCTTAGCAGTTAGTAGACATGCGAGTGATCCTATAAGAATTTCGTTTATTTCTTTTTATTGAGTTACGGAACCCCAAAAATAGGTGAAAAAATTAAAATTTAGTTAAACAACTTCTTATTTAATAACCAGCTGTACCAAATACAAAAAAATAAACACAATCTTACATTTTCTAGAACTTATTATCATTTTTAACCCAATTTCATACAGTAAAAATTTTCAACGCATCATAAAACTTCATTATTTTTATACTTTAAATTTATATCAAATTGTTTTACAATAATTTAAGTACGTAAATATTTTTTTAGCATGTTTGAATAAATAGCTTGGCATTATACCGGGTGTGGCTTGTAATACGAGCAAAAAATTAAAACATAGATCGTCCTCGTTAAACCGAACAACATTAGTTCAGCGACTTTTAAAAATAATGGAGTCTTTGAATTTTCCTTTTTTCATACAAATTAAATACTGCCATCAATGTACGCCATCCTAGAACACAACTGACGTCGCCTGTCACGCTACAAACATCAAGCATTTTGCTTTACATTGCTTCTGCGAATAAACTTAAAAGTGTAATAAAAAATAAAAAAATAATTATTTTTAAAATTCGCTGAACTAATGTTGTTCAGTTTGAGGAGTATGATCTATGTTTTAATTTTTTGCTTATATTACAGGCACACCCGGTATGTAGACGACTTGAAAAAAAAAGGCAAGGGGAGCTACTACGCAACTCGAAAATAGAAGTTTGTATCGTTTTGCTGACACAAACATAATTAAATACAAACTTCGACTTCCGAATTTTGTTTTAGCCCTCTGTATTATTGGCGCGTGTAGACATTATTTTATTCAGTTTTTTCTTAGCGCCTTTTTTTTGCCGAGCTGTGAAGTGTTTAGACACAAAATAATTTAATTTTTGCATTTTTTCCTCGCAATTTGATGAAAATTTTTAACTGTATAAAACAATAAATGATTATGATTATGAAAATAATTGTGTGTATCACGGACCGTAAGGGGATTAAAAACTCGAGTCATCAAAAACCGTCCGCCTCCAGCGTCGGGATTCTAATAGACTCTCGTGCGTAATCCCCTTCTTACGCCCACTAATGTACAATTTACTATTGTTGGTGCTGTAAATGTGTTGCATACCTTAGCGAGTCCGGTGACGGGGAACCGTTCGTAGGCGAGCTGTTCCTCCTCGCCCGAGCGTCCCGCCCGCTGGCCGCGCAGCGTGCGCGCCGGCGCCAGCGTGGGCACGGACAGCCCGTCGCCCAGGAACATGACCACGTTGCGCGCCACTGAGTCGTACGCAGGCGGCGAGAGCCGCGCCTCGATCGCGTCGAACGCCTCCGCGTACCAGTACGAGGCGGCGCGCTCCTCCTCCGACGGAGGGATGGCGCGGGACGAGGGCGCGGCGGCGGGGGCCGGCCGGCGGTCGTGGTAGCGGTCGCCACGCGCCGTCGCTACGACCGCGACCAACAACACCAGACTACAGAGGCGCATGACGGAGAGAGAGCTCGCCGGCGGTGCTCGTGAGAGTGCACGGCTCCACGACGCGACTCAGTTTATACTTAGATTGTTTGCTAGCTCTTTATCTAATCACATCGGCTTGCTGATGGAGAGATTGGATTTCTTTACAACAGTAATCAGTCGATAGTCTTTTATTATTGTTACTGTTTTGCATACATTATAATGCGTGTAAGGATTGAAGCAGGTCGACAAAATTAAATACCTAGGAAGTAGCATCAAGGTGACCTTGATTTGGAATGGAACAACAGAGTTGGCTCCACCGTGGTTTTATTTGCCAAACCGGAGTTTCAGGTTGACCAAGTGTTTCGCACCCATAAAATAAAAAAAAAAAAAATAAAAAAAAATTTTATTCAAATTAATTTTGGTACAAAATAACAAAATACAATATTTCACTTAAAATCTATGTAACACGTGTGCCTGAACTAGGATAATTCCTGTGTCTCAGGCTAAACGAGCTAACATTTATTTACTAAAATAATCAACAAGTAAGAATTAACAAAGGTAACAAAGTTTGGTGTAATATGATAGGTAGTGTATCTACGTAGAAATTAGACAAAATCAAAATAACAAAATTGTAATATATTTACTTAAAAGATATTGTCAGGTCAAACATAAATACTGTGCGTCAGTGGATTTTTATTGGGTTAGAGTGTTGGTTCATAGATTGCTGATTAAGACATCATGTCTATTACATTTGACCTAGAAATTGTGCGATTGATTGTAACTTTTAATGAAATGTGCATAATGATAATTAGGATTTTTATTTAGGAGAGATTATCTAGGTCATCAATCATTCAGTGTAGTCATAAGTCATAATGTGTAAATAAATAAAGTTCTAAAAATAATAATAGTAAACTGATTTAAATACGGCGCTCTTAGACGCCGCCATAGTCAATGGTATTAAGGTACCTCTTCTCTGCAAGTAATCTAGCAGGACATTCAGAGTCACCCGTTTTGTGGCCGCACGGTTTTTTGAAATACAGACAAGAAGCACATTTTGGTAGTTCGGTTTTCCTGATGCATTGTTTGATGTCATGCCCGGTTTCTCCACAGTGTCCACAAGTGGATGTCTCCTGTCGGCAGGACTTGGCGGCGTGCCCGTACTGCTGGCACTTAAAACACCTCGTTACCAGGGTGAAATCTCTAACGGGACAGGATGACCAGTGCACGAACACTCTCTCCTTTGTTATTAAGGCCTTCCGTATTTGAGGAGGTACTTCTAATACGTAGTTACAGGTCTCAGCCTCTTTTTTTCCCGACTTATGGCTGAGTTTAATAGAGCTGATAAAGGTATCGCATGTCATATCTTCAAATGTCCCTGCTAAGTTTTGTTGGAAGATGCAGTTGTACACATCAGTTTCCTGCAGATCTGAAGGCACTCCAACAACCACAATCCTTGGTTTGCGCTTGTGCGGTTCATCCATGGTAAGCCCCGACGAGGTCAGCTGCGCAGACTGCTTCAACTTCTCAATGTCGGCCTTGGTGTCAGTGCTGATTATTACTCCGCCATTTCTGGTCTTGTGTAAACCTCTTACCTGCAGCTTCAATTGTTCAGGTCGGATTAATTTCTGAACAAGACTTTTTGTCTCCTCACTGGTCTTCTTTTTGTCACTGGGATAGATCGCTAAGGAGCTGACATTACTGGGCTGAATAAAGGTCTTCGCGTTTTTTTTTATAACTTCAGCGTAGGAGACAGGTTCCGCTGTGGTTTTCGAAGATTCTTCGATACGTTTTTTAAGGTCCAGTAACTGTTGCGAAAGGTCTCGATTGTCTTCCAATACCTGAAGGGACTTATGAAACTGTAGAGTTTTCTGCTTCAATGCCTGGTACTGCACGGCCAATTGTGAAGTGCCATGACCCACTTTGCGGCAAAGGTTGCTTATCCTCAATTTCTGCTCAGAGTTCAGTTTCCCTTCCGTGGATATGGCGCATACTTCATTCAAGCACTGCTCGATTGAGGTCATCCAATTCTGGATCTCGGACGTCGATACAACTTCAAGAGGATCCTCTGGTCTAGCGGACGTGCTGCGGGGGGTGGGGGCGGGGCCAGTCGCGGGCGCAGGTGAAGATGTCGGGCTGCGACGCGTTATCCCGCTCCGATTAAATGGACTATTTTCCATTTTGACAATTAATTAAGTTCACCACACATTATTTTATAAAACTATAAACTAGAGTTATTATTGTTCTATTAACACCAAATGTACAAGAAGCATAAAAACAAGAGCACTCAGCGTAAAACTAGGTCGCAATTCTGCAAGTAGTTGATTACTTATTATTTACAAATTCATAAGACGACACGTCCGATCCGATCGGCAACGAGGCTGAATCTCCATGACATCAAATTGAGTACTACAATAAAGGTTTACATGGCAATTCTCCTGCCAAACATCTTGTACTCATCAGAGACTTAGTGCCTGTACTGGAAACACATACGCATGCTAGACAGGTTCCATCTAAAATGCCTGCCCGATGTTATGAACATCAAGTGGTCGGATCGGGTTCGCGTCACCGATGTTTTGCGACGAGCTATTGATGTCTGCAACAGAGGCGTATCTGACGCGGCGTCATTTGCGTTGGTGAGGGCACCTTACGAGAGAAAGGCGAAGCGCATTTTCTTTATTAAACGACTTTTACGAAAGATTGCTTTTTCTGATGCAGAGCGTTTCATAATTGAGGAGTCCTTGTGCTTCACCACCGATTTCATCTTATCATATGCATTACGACGAGCATAAATTGCTTAGCAACTGTACAGTCTACCGTACATATTACCTTTGATCATTGTAACACGCATGACTATGTTGCGCAAGCCTTTGCACACGCTCGAAATTTACTTTAGCATAACATATAATACCTATCAATAAATCAGTTGTCATTCAGCACTCACCTCGGTCGTTCTCATTTAAACATTCTCTCCGACCTTCTGTCATCTATCATCGGACATTATCATCTTATATCAATTATCATCAAAGTAGTGTAGCCTAAATAAACCCCTACAGCAACTGTGTTGAATTAATTGAAATTCAACCCATGAAGTACTTGTTATTGAGTAGTAGCTTTTTTGGTCAAATGTGGTCCTCATCATCAGTTCTACTTTGCCAAATTATGAAATTATGATTTTCAAGAGCAAACGCACGAGTTACTGCTAAATATATCCAAATTACCATAGGTGTCCCTACAACATTTGAAGAGTTCCCTCGATTTCCTTAGGATTTTTTTTTTCTTATTCGACTGGAAGGCAAACGAGGAAGATCAATCATCAGATCCTAATTTGGTGCTTATGACACTTAATTAAAAGCATTCCTAGACGAACGCATTAAGAAATTTTGAAATCGGTTTATAAATGACGGAATTCAGAGGTAACAAACATTAAAAAAAAAAAAACACAACGAATAGATAACCTCCTCCTTTTTTTGAAGTCGGTTAAAAAACTATCAGAGCAGAGTGTACTACACTTCTTTTTAATTGGCATTAGAAAGAAGGTAAGCGACCTTGAAGTGTCTTTTTATTGAAAAACGCTTTTGAAAAATAAATCATAGCAAATATGTAACAATTAGCACGGACATTATGATCATTTACATCTTTTTGATGTCTTAAGTTTTAGCGACTGATTTTTTAAAACGTTTTTAATAAAAATCTCTTCAAGATTTATTTATCTTATTTCTAATGCAAAAAAAAATCAAAGTATGGTTCTAGCATAAATGTACAATACTGCGTAATTTATAAGGATACAAGACATTAATAATAGTTCATGTAGTCAGGACGGAGATAAAAATAGTTCAATAAGAGTCTTGTCCGTAAAAAAGTATTTGATTTTATTTTGTAAATACATGTCGTTAAAATAGCACGTTTTGCGTTCTAATCATAGAAATAATGAAAAATGATATGGTCAGATCCTGGTTGATGAGAAAGTAATGGGCTGTTTCACGTGCCACTCGTTCATAAAAGTCGCAACAGCGCGGCGGCAAGCAGCAGAGCGACGCCAGCGGCGGGCGGGGGCGCAGAGGCGCCGGGCGACGGGGCTGGCGCGGGCTCGGGCTCGGGCGCGGGCTCCGGCTCGGGCTCAGGCGCGGGCTCCGGCTCGGGCTCGGGCTCCGGCTCGGGCTCGGGCTCCGGCGCGGGCTCGGCGCACTCCGCGCGGCGCTCGGCGGCGGGCCCCAGGCAGGCGGCGTGCGCCATGAGGTGCGGCAGCTGGCTCTGCTCGTACAGCCCCGTGAACAGCTGCTGCTGCGGCCCGCGCGCGAACACCGCCACGTCGTCGCCGCCGTGCGTCTCCGAATCCAGCGGGACATCAACATGAGTTCTCCAGCGTAAAGCCTCTGACAAAGTCACAAAGCAAATTATTACCGAACTGTAAATAAACTAAAAAAAACTTCACTCATCTACGCTAAAGCTTCGCGAAGGTGGCGGGTGAGCAAACGCAAAATAACTCTTGATTCAATAAATTAGTAAATTATTAATTTACATTATCTACTCGTGTTTGACTGGCTGTTACACTACAGTATTTAGCAAATGTCAATTTTAACAATTTGAGCCTATTAACTTTCAACTGGAGAGCGAAAGTTTACAAGGCACATAAGATTGAATATTTTTTATATTATGATTATGATTATAAAAAACCTAGTCTACACTTTTACAGGTGGTAGGGCTTTGTCGGTGAAATTACTAGCACTTGAGGTCTCCCATCTTAGGCTTCTAGGTTTGCAACGCATCTGCAATCCCCTGGTGTTGCAGGTGTCTATGGGCAGTGGCGATCTCTAAGCATCAGGGGATTTGCTCTTTAGCCATCCAGTTTATCTTGCTAAAGAGAGCAGTCAGAGCAATTTATAATTTGAAGACGCGTGAATCTTTAAGATCATTTTTTAAGGAAACTGGTATCCTAACCCTGCCGTCGCTTTATGTTTTTGAAATAATCATGTACGTTAGGAAGAACATATGTGATTTTCCCACTAACGTCGATAAGCCAAAGGCTACTAGAAACACAGGGAAGCTTAAAGTTCCATCTTACAGACTGGCTAAAACCAAAAAGTCGTTTTTGGGAAGTTGCATACGTTTTTATAATAAAATTCCAAAAAATATTACTGAAGAAACTGATACAAAATTTAAATCTACTGTCAAAAAGACATTAATATCTAAGGCTTATTATAAAGTTAACGATTATATCATGGACAGGGATATTTGGAAATAATTCCGATCCGCACTAGCGATCCCTTCAAATAGTGAACCTACTGTGTTAAAAATAAAATTGTGTTAAATACTTGTAATGTATAGTACATAGATATCATTTATAAATATTGTGAATCTGCTTTTTAAAAAAAAAATACCTCGTTGAGTTTCTTGCCGGATTCTTCTCAACAGAGGTTTTTTTCCGAACCGGTGGTAGATTAAAAAAATTACGTGTAAAAGTGCCCATTGCGGCCTATTTGCTGAATAAATGATTTGAATTTGAATTTGAATAAAAAACAAAAAAAAAAAAACTTTACAAACAAGGCAAATCTCTATGGGACGGTAGAGCGCTCGAAAGACTGCAGACAGGTAAAAGATCAATGTTTTTGAGATGTGTTGCTGACGCCGGTAGTTTCGAAAAGATCCCATGACGTACATCAGATCAACTATTTTTTTTTAGATATGTAGTTAATGTCATAACTAGTACTAACAGTCTGAATAAATAATACTGATGGAAACAGTCCAATGTCAACTACGATGAAGCTGCGATTCTTGGTGGGTGATGCACCGAGTTAAAAAAAGATGAGAGGAATTGACTGATATGAGGAATATTTCTTTTTAATCCTAATCTGAGCACTATCAATGGCAAAAAAGGTCGTACCAGAAATTACTTACGGAAGTTGTTATCTTGTGTGACGTCGACTCGTCTATTGTTTTGGTGTGCGCGATAGCCGGGCCCGTTGGTGTAGGAGAGCGTCATGTAGGGCACGCCGTCGTCGCCGATGTCGTCGGAGGGCCCGAGGATGTCGGTCCCGCGGCGCGAGTACCCGTTGAAGGCCATCACGTGCGCGTGGTCGGCGGTCACAACCAGCAGCGAGCTGGCGGGCGGCAGCAGTCCGGCGGCGCGCTCCACCGCGTCGTCGAGAGCCAGTGTCTCGTCCAGCGCCAGGTGTGGCCTGTTGTCGTGATGAGCGTGATCGATGCGGCCGCCCTCCACGAACAAAAAGAATCCGCGAGGGTTACGAGACAGCACCCGAATGGCCGCCTCTGTCAGTTCAGCCAGTGTCGGCTCGTCAGCCTGTGCTGCGCGCACCTCCGCTTCGTATTGCAGATGAGTCGCTTCGAACAGCCCCAGCAGGTACTCGGGCGGGTCTTCGATGGCCCGCAGCAGCTCGGTGCGGTTCCAAACGTATGCGTGCGAGTCGCCGGCCGCCGCGCGCCAGTCACGCCACTCCTCCACCAGGTCCCTTCCGTCCCATCGGCGTCCAGCTGTACCCTCTTCGTCTGAGGTGGTATTCGGTCGAAACTCACGACGGCCCCCACCTAAAATTACCTGTAAACCAAAATTGGCATCTTTATACTAAATTCAGACACGATTATCTCTTCTTTAGCTGCCGTATCCTTCGTTCGTCATTTACCTTGAACTGATTTCCAGGAGAGGAGTTAATGAGCTGATCGGCGATGTCGGGGCACACCGCAGGATCGTAGCCGGCGGCGAGCACTTGCCCGTCGTTTTCCCAACCACGGTTGGCGGCTCGAGCGTACGCGCCCGCAGGAGACGCGTGAGTCACCCGCGTTGTCGTCACTATACCTGTTGCAGAGAAGTTTGATGAATTACAAAATCTTCACTGTTCATGAATTGCACAGCATGAAACTCTGTTTACCGGCGCTGCGTCCGTCGGCCAGTGCCCAGGCGGCGATGGACTCGAGATGCGTGGCGGGGTCGGTGGACGCGGGGCAGTCCCAGCGCGGGACGTCGCCCGACACCCCGAGCGTGCCACGGTTGACCTTAACGCCGCACAGGTAGGCCGTCGCCGTGCATGCTGAGTCTGGGACTTGTGCGTCTAGACAGTACGTCTGGAACAAAATAAAATATAGAAGGAGTTACAAAATCGAATAAAACTTAACCGGTCCTCTTAACAAATTCAACATAATTAGTGTAGAAATTATTAGTAGAAATCGTTGTCGATCGTACACCTTGGCGAGTCCTGTGACGGGAAAGCGTTCAAAAAAGAGGCGTTCCTCCTCGCCCGAGCGTCCCTCCCGCTGGCCGCGCAGCGTGCGCGCCGGCGCCAGCGTGGGCACGGACAGCCCGTCGCCCAGGAACATGACCACGTTGCGCGCCACTGAGTCGTACGCAGGCGGCGAGAGCCGCGCCTCGATCGCGTCGAACGCCTCCACGTACCAGTACGAGGCGGCGCGCTCCTCCTCCGACGGAGGGATGGCGCGGGACGAGGGCGCGGCGGCGGCGGCCGGCCCAAGCCGGTCGTGGTAGCGGTCGCCCCGCGCCGTCGCTACGACCGCGACCAACAACACCAGACTACAGGGATGCATGACGGAGCGGGGAGAGAGCGGGAGCGGTGGTGAGAGCTCGCCGGCGATGCCTGCTACAGTGCACGGTTTCACGCTTTGGTGGGGATTTAAGTGACAATCCTTTATCTAATCACATTTTATTTTAATTACGATATCTATCTAAATTATCTTGTCTACAAATCCAATTAATTACGTTAAAGCTCCCTAAGATTTTTAAGAAGATATAAATTTTATTAAGCTGTTTCGACGGAGTCCAAAAGGAGGGCTATACTTATTAATTTATTTATTACTCCAAAAATATACCTATATACCTATATTGCCATGTACCTACATAGGAATATTCAGATTTAAGTTACTTCTTAAGGTGCATTTACATGGGCAACTGAAATTTCTCTATTGCAGGCAATAGTAATAAATTATAACGTCACCTCACCACCACATCCAGCAGTACCCGTTGCAATATTCGCTAGCAGCAATGTTGCTCCACATAACGCTTATGCTACGGAGAGACTAATCCCATTGCAGAGCAACTGGACAATACATTCGATCCCGAAAAAATTCAGTTGAACAGAAACAACTGTCAATGGGTTAAAATTCTACTGGATATACCAACTTGGGTGTAAAATAGAAACAAGTATTTGATAAAAAAATCACAATTCCTTTTAAATATAATAAATGATAATAATTCTTTAATATTCTTTCTTTCCTTAATTGCTCCTATAATAACTAAACAGACAACTAATCTAGAAACTGACAATTCATTCATAATCATAAATTATACAAATTACAGATTATTTCATTTTACATTTTAAATAATAATCATCCAAAGAATAAAAACATTCACATGTAGCAAAAACTTTCTTAAAATTTAGTAGTATTTGCTGTCAGGAATATTTAGCCACGTCAATAATTAAATAAAGTGATCACAAGTACATAATAGTCTCACTTTAAATTTGACAGTGAGGAATTTATGAGTGAAATTTCAACATTCGTAATTTTTTATTACGGTATAGAAAAACATTGTGAGATAAATCCCTTAATATTTTCAGATTGATCCACTGTCATCAAGCAACTATTGCTTAACAATTCGTTGATGTAGGTGCGCCTTAATGGGGGCGTGTCTCGGCGCGTCAGGTGCCGCGCACGCGCCGCGCAGGCCGCGGCCACGACGCGCCTCGTCGCGGGCGAGGCCGCGCAGCGGGGCCCCGCGTGATGCGACCGCGCAGGCGCAGCTTAGCGACGTGCGACGAAATGTACTAATACATAGTGACTATGACTATGTAAAAGATAAACAAAAAAGAAAGCTGGGCACTACGCACCTACTTTTTCTCGAACAGCTTTGTCGCATTTTCAAACCTTCGACAGCTTCGTCCCAGATAACACCAGAGAGCCTTACAGGATAAGATAAAGTTAGGTTAATCTAGGTTTTATAAAGTATTTAAGATTTTATTGAAACCGAAAAGACTACGACAATTTGGCTACAAATTTTATCATACAAAGCTGAAATTCGGCATGGAGCTTATGATTTGCATACAAGAAACAGAGAAATTAAGAATCCCACCTTATAAAGGAGGTACCTATTGGTCTGTACTATATGCAGAACTAATAAAATAAAACTAAGATATTTCTAGTTGTTCTTGAATGCAGATGTTTTTATGGATCCTAGGATTTACTCACTCAAAACAGAAAAATTGAGAACTTTGTAATTTTCGCCCTCTTATTGACTTCGTGATAATTAGTAGAAAGCTGAATTTTAGATACAGGCTTTGGATTCTACATAAACAACAAAGATAGTTGCCTCTTTCACCTCCCAACCCTTTAATGAGGGTGCAGGCTTGCATAAAACTAGTAAAATTATAGCCTATACTTTACGGTTCGTAAAATATGCTACGCGGGCGAGGAATGATATTAATGGAATGATACGAGATCTCACCAAAAATATTTCATGTAAAATTGGCAGCCAAGACTCACAAGCTCCTAGTAACGAGTAAGGCTTTCACTGTAAAAAGATTATGAAATCTTAGTAAAAGCCAACAAACTCCTGAGGCCTGGGACGATTTCCTACTTACGTAAATAGATCCATAGGATCGCCTGATTGGTAAGGTAATAAATTAAAATATCTTCATTGTTGTACTTGTAACAGGCAAATCTATAATCCGTATTCTTAAAAATAAATGTTTCCGAATATTAATTTTGAATTTGAAACGGCAACCTTTCACCGTAACCGTACAGCAACATACTTTTTAAATCAAGGTGTAGGGGTAGTAAAGTCAAAGCTCGAGGACTTGGCTTTTCCTAGGATTTGATAACTTTTTTCCAGCGTAAGCGTCATGAGCTTGCTGTAAAACTAGTCTTCAGAAATGAAAGCACTTCATTCTGTCCGTTTTTGTATAGACACAAAACCTCAAATCACGAGAAAAGGTGAGGGTCAGTTTTTTATTTGGAAATAAAACGTAATCAGTTATGTTTTAAACGTTCTGTCATCTTTTTCTTTATTAATTTTCTTTATAAATAAACTCACTTCCAGACATTCGTCTGTGTTTTGTACGTACATGTAACTATTGACACGTCCCGGCTTCGCGTGGGTATAGTTTTGGGAAAGGGGGGAGGAAAAATGCGACATGCCCTTGAATAGACCTTCGTTATTTTTCATCTCCTTCTTTATAAAGCTGCGCTGGCGCATAGCCAAAGGCGGGTCACTAGTTAATTTACAAGTTGTAGTTCACATAAAATTGCTAAGAATGACAGTCACTAATATCTTTAAACTTAAGTGCAAAATAAATAACAGAGTATAGATATGCTTAACACAAAAAAATATTTAAGAACTTAGGACTAAAATAAAACAGTGACAAATTTAGATTACAATAAAGCGAAAACTAGTCAGAACAATATTTGTAACACGCAGTAATACCTAAATGCGCCTCTAAAGATAAGTGACTTGAATAATAATATTGACTAAACTGGGAATCGCAACAGGTATTTTTTGTTAAAATGATCCCCAGTCACTAAGAAGACTTTTATTCATCGGGTTTTGTGGGAGTGGGATTAAAGCTCGTAAGTTAGGAGGGAATTAGAAATTGTATTTATTTACTCGAGCTTACAAACTTGTCGCATCCATTTAATATACTAATGGCATCACAAGCTTCACGTACTCATTCGTCGTAGCAGCCTATCTACGTGAAAAGGCAAGCTGGTATTGCTAAAATTAATGATAATGTCGCACCTGAAATCGGTTGCCGGGGAAGGAGTTGATGAGCTGGTCCGCGATGTCGCGGCAGTCGGCGGGGTCGTGTCCCGCGAGCAGCACCTCTCCGTCGTTCTCCCAGTGGCGGTTGGCGGCGCGCGCGTAGGCTCCGGCGGGCGACGCGTGCGTCACGCGCGTCGACGTCACGATACCTGCCCCATGAACATGTTCTTCATATTTTTAATTGGCTTCAATAGATAGATTTTTTGTCTGTGTATCATTTGGTGACCGCTATCCTATATGTATCCTATATGTATCTTCAGGGAGTACTCATTGAACAATTGAAGCCAATATTGGCGAGTTTAGAGTGCAATGGAAATAATACTCATCATCATCATTTATCAGTCATAGGACGTCTATTGTTGGGCATAGGCCTCCCCCATAGGTAAAGTCTATGGAGGAGGCCTGTCTCGGTTGGAAGCGGATTGCATCCACCGCGAACCCGCGACTTTAACCAGGTCATCCATCCACCTGTCTCAATGTAGACAACATTGGACAAAAAAATTGTAACAAAAACAAGAATGTTTTCCAGCAAATAAAATATTGAGATTCCGAGTAATTTTATCTCAATGATACGTAATTTTTTACTCATAAAAGCTAATCAAGACACCTATCTACTGGTGAAATATCAGTTTACTTCAAGCAAAAGGCATTGACTCTCAATCTCTGCGATTTCTTAATCGAGCTCGTAATTTATCGTATTTAAAATTACATAATGTCGATTATGTAACATTTAAGGTCGAGCACAAGTTCACGATGTGTGGGTGTTTACCGGCGCTGCGTCCGTCGGCGAGCGCCCAGGCGGCGATGGACTCGAGGTGCGTGGCGGGGTCGGTGGAGGCGGCGCAGTCCCAGCGCGGGACCTGGCCCGACAGCCCGAGCGTGCCCTGGTTGGCCTTCGCGCCGCACAGATAAGCTGTCGCCGTGCACGCAGAGTCCGGGATCTGAGCGTTCAGACAGTACACCTGGAATAATAAAAGCATTTTGTGCGGTGAGGGTTTGCTTGAGATGTTCAAAGTCCAAATAGAAAGGAATGTTAAACGTTTATTATCAATTTAACCTACAATTATCTCTAGAACTATGTTAGTTATGTATGTTTAAGAATGTTTAAATGTTATAAAAATGTTATCGAATGCACCCGGTCGCGGCGGTTCCGAATAATGCACTAATAATGTAAGTATGTAATTAATTTGGGTCGCGATCGCTGCGTAGATTGCTGATGATGCTCACGCGGCTATTTCACGTGTTAGGTGTATTGCACCGAACACATTTGTTAATTATGGACACCTTGGTGAAAGATTAAGCGGTATATAAATTTTTTGGAGGTGGTCATAACAGCCACAAGATGTCGTGGGAACCAGACGTCCAACCCCATGAGGGGAATGGAATACAGCTGACCTTAGCGAGTCCAGTGACAGGGAACCGTTCGTAGGCGAGCTGTTCCTCCTCGCCCGAGCGTCCCTCCCGCTGGCCGCGCAGCGTGCGCGCCGGCGCCAGCGTGGGCACGGACAGCCCGTCGCCCAGGAACATGACCACGTTGCGCGCCACTGAGTCGTACGCAGGCGGCGAGAGCCGCGCCTCGATCGCGTCGAACGCCTCCGCGTACCAGTACGAGGCGGCGCGCTCCTCCTCCGACGGAGGGATGGCGCGGGACGAGGGCGCGGCGGCGGGCGCCGGCCGGCGGTCGTGGTAGCGGTCGCCACGCGCCGTCGCTACGACCGCGACCAACAATACCAGACTACAGGGATGCATGACGGTGAGAGCTCGCCGGTGGTCTTAGCTAAAATGCAAGCTTCCGCTAAAAAACTCTTATAATTGTTACCCCTGTATCTAATCGCGTCTTAACCGAGTTACTCTGGTAATCGGTTTATCTTATTCTCAAATAATTTTAATTTACCGTTGGTGGGCCTCGTGCATGTCGAGTGACCAACGAAGATAACAATAATTATAATACAAAAATCCTTACATTTATCATCTTTATAATACATATTATCATGACTTATTTCTTTCGTTAGTAATAGGAAGGATCAAGAGAGTAATCAATTATGGGCAAGTTGATAGCCGTGCAGGCGGCGTGCACGCAGCGGGCACGTCCTGGGGGGGGGGAGACGCGGGAGGGGGACGCGGCGAGGGCGCGGTGCGCGCGCCCCCAGTGCACACGCGCCGCGCCGCTATCACCGTGACTCTGGACATTAGATACTTTTATTTGTTTTTCATACCAACTTGCTAAGTTGATTAAATATGATAAAGACAACAATTTATTGATTAGCGAGATGAGGTGTCTAGCTTAGCTAACTGTAGGTGTTTGTTACAGAAATATTCTGAAAGAAGACTATGTTCTTCGTCGGCAATTACTACCAATGTCGATTTCGGTCGATCCGGTAATTGATGCAGGTTTAGGATATACTTACGTTGGGATTGTTAATCGCCACTGTATCCCGGACACGGCCGCTGCTGTCCTACCAGCTGTTGTATACATATCGCGGAACACTAAGGTGAAAAACTTAAGTAAAGGACCTGTTGCATGTAGTAGTAACATGTCCATATAAACAAATTGACGTTCCAAATTCGCAAAATGACTTAAGCTTCATATCAATTCTGTGCACCACTACATACAACAGGTCCTTTAATTAAGTTTTTTACCTATACTTGCGTCTCAAGTCGTATTATGTTTCTGCTAATTTTACGTCAGGCTTTCGTTAGCTGCAATGAGAGTTGTCGTACGAATGCGTTATCACGCGCTTTTATATTTGTAAACTTTGCGTGATTTTGTATTTTTTTTATACTTACGTTATTCTTGAGCCGACACAAAAGTTAATTGTTTCGATGTGACCGTTCTTCAGACCGCCAGTCGAATGTCTACACCGCCGACCGATCATAAAATCTGCCAGATCGCGAAATTCCTAGGCATATCGTGAAATTGCATCATTTCATGAATTGGCTAAGGGACATTCGCCATATCGTTCAAAACTCATCATTTAGCAATTTGCCTAGTGATGTTTAGGCAGATCATGAAATCCCTGGGCATATCATGAAACGCCATCATATCGGTTAAGGCACTTGGCCGGCCGCTGCCGCGGCACACTCGCTTCGCTCGCTCGGTTCGTGCATTGTGGTCATAATTCATACTAACTACTCCTCACTCGTCGTACCTAAATTTTTATCTAGTATGGCATATCACGATGTGCCCGGTATAGAGCTCGGAATATCGACGAACGAACGCATTCGTATTAGATTAGAGCAACGGTTCTAATCGATCTGTTGTATTGTTCCTCAGGCACATCGTAAAAACCAAAAAAAACCATCGTAATATGCCTGGACAACTTTTAGGCATATCAAGAAATGGTGCTATTTTACGATATGCCTAGGAATTTCGTGATCTGGCAGATTTAACGATCGGCCGCCAACATCTATATTGCCTCGGATCAGGCTCGGCAGAAAAAAACATATTTTTGTCTCCTTTATGTCGCAACGAATTTTTCTAAGAGTCAAGTTTATTGTTTTCGTATTAAATATTAGGTACAAAAGTTGGTCCCTTTCTATTCTATATCGATACGCAAAAATAATCGTAGATGAAAACGCATGTTGAAAGATAAGAATCATTCGCGCGTCAAGACAAGCCCTCTCCGGCCGGTCGAATCAGATAAGTAGCGCCGATAAGCGCTAGATGTGCTCTCAGTGAGTTATCTAGACGCATTTAATCTCAAGATGTTGCGCGCACTGTTGCTGTCGGGAGCGGTGCTCTTGGCTCTCGGTACGACATTTAAATTGTAACAATTGTAACCCTTTATTCGGGTCAGTTTTCACAGCTGAGTGTCGGTATCGTCCACAGGTCACGAGGAATACCACCGGCCGCGCGGAGAGGGGGCGGCAGCGGACGTGGCCGAGCGGGAGTTGGACCCGGAGTACTGGGCCGCCGAGGCTTTCGATGGCATCGCGCGGCGCCTGCGGGACGGCGCCAACGAGCGCGTGGCCGACCGCGTCGTCATGTTCCTGGGCGACGGGCTGTCTGTGCCCACGCTGGCGGCCGCGCGCGCGCTGCGCGGACAGCGGGAGGGACGCGCGGGCGAGGAGGAACGGCTTGCCTACGAACAGTTCCCCGTGACCGGCCTTTCCAAGGTATACCGAACGTATCCGCAGCGGAATAGACGATTAGCGATTAAACTGGTACCTATTTTGGCCGGTTTTGACACTAGCATGATCATCGTAAACGTACATTCGATCAGTTGACCGATTAGATTCAGGACTCGAATAAAAATTGATGTGCTCGTTATTGCAGAACCTCTTTTGATACAAGCCTTTACCATTTTTTGAATCATGAGTTTGTTTATATGTGACACTTGAATTGGACATTAAAAAACAATAGAAGACTATCGAAGGATTTTGCTTTTACTAGATTGATTTAGATACACTCGTCGTCAAGCCATTATAGTATATTTAGCATGTTTCGTGTTTACCTCTCTGTATTAACATGAAGGTCGTCGTGTCGTTCGATAGACATACTGCACGGACGCGCAGATCGCGGACTCGGCGTGTACGGCGACGGCGTACCTGTGCGGCGTGAAGGCCAACCGCGGGACCATCGGGGTCGGCGCGCGCGTGCGGCGCGGGGACTGCGGGGCCGCCGCCCCGCGCGAACACCACGTGCCCTCCATCGCCGCCTGGGCGCTGGCGGACGGCCGGGACGTCGGTCGGTGCTTCACCAGAGCTTTATCTAAATATGTGCGAATAGTGCACCTTCATGGGAGACGCTTGATATTTACGAGTATCTGTCCATGCAGGTATCGTGACGACGACGCGCGTGACACACGCGTCGCCCGCGGGAGCGTACGCACACACGGCGGCGCGCGACTGGGAGAGCGACGCCGACCTGCTGGCTGACTGCGGCCACGTGGACCCCGCCGAGCGCCAGACGGACATCGCCATGCAGCTCATCGATTCGTATCCTGGAAAAAACTTTAAGGTTAGACGAACTCGCGACACCGGTGAGGTTCTATTGTGATCAGTTATTTGCTATCGCCGTATGAGACCCTGTCCTTCGGTTCGTCAGGTCATACTGGGCGGCGGCCGTCGCGAATTCCGGTCGAATACGACTATCGACGAGGAAGGCGCGTCGGGACGTCGCCTGGACGGGCGGGACCTGATAGAGGAGTGGCGCTCCCGGCGCGCGGCGGAAGGCGTCTCGCACGCGTACGTGTGGAACCGCACCGAGCTGCTGCGGGCCACCGAAGACCCGCCCGAGTACCTGTTGGGGCTGTTCGAGGCGAGCCACATGCAGTACGAGGCGGAGGCGCGCGCGGCCGGCGCCGACGAGCCCACGCTGGCCGAGATGACGGAAGCCGCCATCCGCGTGCTGTCGCGCAACCCGCGCGGCTTCTTCCTGTTCGTGGAGGGCGGCCGCATCGACCACGCGCACCACGACAACTTCCCGCGGCTGGCGCTGCTCGAGACGATCGCGCTGAGCGACGCGGTGGCGCGCGCCGACGCGCTGCTGCCGCGCGAGCGCGCGCTCCTCGTGCTGACCTCCGACCACGCGCACGTGATGGCCTTCAACGGGTACTCGCGGCGCGGTAACGACATCCTCGGCCCGTCGAGCGACATCGGCGACGACGGCGTGCCCTACATGACGCTCTCCTACACCAACGGGCCCGGTTACCGTCCGCATCAAGACTACGAGCGGGTCGACGTTGTTTAATACCAGGAGGACGTAAGTCAAACACAGTTGCTAGATTCAGACTGGTTTATTAGAACAGCTAATCTACCCACATGCATTAATCATAATGTACCCACAATTCCCCTTTCAAAAATAAAAATAATTAAAAACGGGGTTTTAATGTAAAGTACTAAAATTAAAATTAATACAATTTCAAATATACGTATTGCACAAAACACACAGATAACATTTTTTATTAATAACAAAATGATGTGTGCTTGGCGTAAGGGGTAAAGAAATCTTACAATATAATTCGTTACATAGGTACCTTTACATAGGTTACCACTTGTTTTGTGAAATTTAAATGTTCTAGAATATTTGATTTCAATAATATAGTGCTTATTAATATGTCTAGCTAAGAAATAATATTAATGATATTGGTTTTTCGTGGAATAAAATTATTCGATGACAAATAATCTCGATCATGCAAAATCACATTTTATTTCATAATGATTTAATTCAAATTATCATAATAACGTGTATATTCCAAATTATTTGATTTAGTATGTTTATATATTTCATTAATTATAAATAACATTCAATTTATTTTTTATATACAAACTCATTATTAATCAAATTAAAATTCATAATTACTATATTAATGATTACCTAAGTTAAATTACTGTTATCATATCATGTATACTTACTTACCTATATAAAATTATTTCATTGAATAGGTATATTCACATTTCATTACATGTATAAGAAAAAATCAGAGCATTCCATTAAAAAAAAAACAATTGAGGTGCTAAACAAACATTGCTTGTTCCACAATGCAGTAGGTACATATTAGCAACTCGTGAAATTTCGGTATAACAAACATGTACTTAAACTAGACTAAACTAATGCAACAGGTTTGTTTCCATTAAATGACTTCCACTTCGTCACGTTGAGTCGAAGCCCCACCGATCAGGTCTCCGCACCACCCTGCCAGAAGAAGTAACATACGGGTCAGGTCTGGTGAGCGGCGGGCGGATGCGCCCACTACTTTCTGTTGTTGTTGGGTTCTGGATGGTGATATCATCATAAGAATAATCTCGTGGTGTTACAAAATGATTACCTGTTTGCGTATTACTAGTATCAACGAGTAAATGACGGCGATTCCTTACCAAGGTACCTCCCTCATCTAACTGCAAGGAATATGACCTAATACCTACTATTTTTTCTACGACAGCACTGACCCATTGTTTATTAACGCGTACTTTTACTCGTTGTCCAACCGTCAATTTCGGCATGTCCTTAGCTCCTCTATCGTATTGTTTCTTTTGGCATTGTTGGCGACTGTTCAGAGCATTTTTTACGTTAGTAGGTATTTTTGGTTTGAGTAGACAGGGGTTACATGGGACTATGCTTCTCAACTTCCTATTATTTAACAGCTCAGCTGGTGATGCTAACGTGCTGCTAATCGGCGTATTTAGATACTCTAATAAAGCTAGCCTAAAATCGGATCTACTTAAGCTTGTTTTTCTCAATATTTTTTTTATTTCCTGTATAGCTCGTTCTGATTGGCCGTTGGACTGAGCGTAACGCGGCGATGACGTCACATGTTTGAAACACCAGTCGCGTGCAAAACTTCTGAAAATACTGGAACTGTATTCGGGACCGTTATCAGACATAACTATATCAGGAATGCCGTGCCTACTGAATATATTTTTTAGATTATTAATAACTTCATCGGAGGTCAATGTATTTAATTTTATTACTTCAACAAATTTGCTATAATAGTCAATAACTAATAAATATTTTTCACCATTAAAATGAAAACAATCTGTGCCTATTTTGGACCACGCCCTGTTAGGTATATCATGAGATATCATTGTTTCTTTTTTGTTTTCATTTTTACATGATAAACAAACGCCACATTTTGATATGTAGTCCTCCAATTGACTGTTAATGTTCGGCCAGAACACAGTTTCACGCGCACGCAGCTTACATTTTTCTAGCCCTAAGTGACCTATGTGTATCCTCTGAAGCATTTCATTTCGCATCGATTTAGGTACCACTACTCTGTTGTTTTTCCAAATTAAGTCACACGATATAAATAAATCGTCTTTATAGCACCAATATGGCTTTGCACTATCTACACAGTTTAGTTTATGATCAGGCCACCCATTTTTTATGTATTGCATAACTGACTGCAACTCCGTGTCAGTTTGCGTTTGTTTTTGCAATGGTATGAAGTGCGTGTCCGTGAGCGGGTTGCTCGCGACGACCGCGCACACCTGCGCTTGCGCGGCGATATGCTCGCGCGTATCACTTGCACTGCTATCATTAGGCTTGGGTTCTACTGCGCGCGACAAAGTGTCTGCAATATATAAAAATTTACCTGGTTTATACACCATTTTGAATGTATACAGTTGTAAACGGAGTAGCATTCTCTGGAGCCTCGCAGGTGCATCAGCAATAGGCTTACGTATAATATTGACCAATGGTTTATGATCCGTTTCTACTACTACATCATTCTTACCATATATATAAGAATAAAATTTTTCACACGCGTAGACGCACGCAAGTAACTCTTTTTCGATTTGCGCATAATTTTGTTCAGCTTTAGTTAGTGACCTTGATGCATAGCTTACAGGCAAACCATTCTGCAAAAGGCACACTCCGAGACCATTTTTACTCGAATCCACAGATAAAACTACAGGTTTACGTACATCAAAGTATTGTAACACCGGTACCTCTGTGAGACACTTTTTAAGATTGTCAAAGTCTTGTTGATGAGAACTGTCCCAATGCCACTCTATGTCTTTTCTGAGTAATTGCCTGAGATGATGAGTTTTATCTGCCATATTTGTCACAAACTTCCCAACATAATTAACAAGACCTAAAAACCGTTCTAGGTCTTTGTAATTCTCTGGTTTAGGCATATTCTTAATTGCAGATGTATGTGACTCATCCGGGTAAATGCCTTCCCTCGTTATTTTATGACCAAGGTATTTAATTTCTGATAAGGCAAATTTGCATTTATTTATATTTAGCTTTAGGTTTATTTTACGACATCGGTCGAGCACTTTCCTAAGGCGTGAATCGTGTTCCTCTCTGGTACTGCCATATATCAGTAAATCATCTACAAATAAACAAATACCTACCCCCAAATCGTCGAAGCACTCAAATAATTTTTTGTGAAATACTTCAGACGCTGATGTAATGCCATACGGGAGTCTAAGAAATTTGTATCTACCAAACGCCGTATTGAAAGTACATAAGGCTGTACTTTCTGGACTTAAACGTAACTGCCAAAATCCGTTTTTTGCATCTAGTGTGCTAAAAAATCTTGCCCCAGATAAATTTGCCGTTATCTCGTCTAAAGTTGGTAATCGATAATGTTCGCGTTTGATAGCATTGTTTAGGTCTTTCGGATCTAAACAAATCCGCAAGTCTCCATTAGGTTTTCTCACGACCGTCATGCTGTTAACCCAGTCGGTAGGGCCTTCTACCTTAGCAATAATGTTTTGTTTTTCCATCTCATCTAACTTTAGTTTTATTTTATCTTTAAGCGCTACCGGTAACTTCCTAGGAGCGTGTACTACAGGTCGCACGCTCTCATCTATGCATATCCTGTACTCGCCCGGCATACACCCGATTCCTTCAAATACGTCAGCATATTCACTTAAAATTGTTGATTTTGTATCACTATGGCAAATTGTCTCTAGTGTATTAATTAATTTGACCAAGTTCAATTCTTGACACGAATAACGACCCAAGATCGGGGGTGAATTCACTTCTGCTATTAAAAACTCTAATATATAGTCTACATTTTTGTGTTTCAACTTAAGGTAACACCTACCTAATACTTTGATATCACCTCCAGAATACCCACGTAATTTAGTCGCTGTTTTTATTAGGTCTTGTTCAGTTAAACCTATTTGCTGCAAATATCTACTAGGCAAAACATTCGCATCCGCACCGGTATCAATTTTAAATGTTATTTTTGTTTTGTTTATGTCTACTGTCACGGACCAGTCATTATTGTTTTGATTAAAATAGTAGATTACCTGATCGGTGTCCTCCAACTGCAATTCGTACACTTTACATACACGTGAGAAGTGGTTCAATCTGTTGCATCGTAAACACCGTCTCCCATACGCTGGACACTTTTGATGATTAGTATGAGTTAGTCCGCACATTTCACAAAAATCACTTTTATTATTATCAAGTCTCTGATAAGCCGGCCGACGAACAGCTGACGCGGTGGAATGTGCCGACGGGTGCGCGCGCGCAGGCGCCGGCGGGCGAGAGCGCGCCCCGCGCCAGCTCCTGCCCGCTCCTCGGCCTCTGCCCGCTGCTGTGCCGCGACGAGACACAAAATATGCATAATCTAAATCTTGATTTTCATCTTCAGACACGCGATTGCTGTCAGTACAGTAAACGTGTTGCTCCATCCTTTCTGTTTTTATAGAACATGCTTGTACTCTCGACATCTGTGCGATATTGCATATTTCAATTGATTTCTGTAGAGTTAAATTCGGTTCCCTTAAAAGGCGTTCACGCATAGCACTGTCTGTAATTCCACATATCAGTCTGTCCCGCACTAAGTCATCACATAAGTCTTGAAATTCACACTTAACAGCTAATTTCTTTAATTCGAATGAATATTGTTCAATAGACTCGTTTTCTTTCTGATTACGCGTGAAAAAACAATGTCTTTGTACCGTAATATTTTTTTTTAATAAGAAATAGGTATCAAATTTAGCTAGCGCACTTTTCAAATCTACCGGCTTTTCTTGGAATTGTTCGAACACCTCTCGCCCTTGCTCACCAATTACATGTAAAAGTATGTTAATTTGCACCTTGGCATCTTTTTTAGTCAACTCACACGCCTCGAAATATATTTTAAATGAGTTTCTCCATTTTTCCCAATCCTTAGATACGTTTCCTAACGTCACATTTTCTACATTATTCACAAATGTAAATGGCGGCGGTGGAGGTAACACAGATTCCATCTTTACTCACAGTATTGTCCAACTTAACTGCTCACTGTTTAATGTTCTACGTAATTGCTGCACTATTTACGTAACATTTAAAACAATCAAAACAGTCTAAATAGGTTCGATTCCGGGCTGCGCCATGTTTAATACCAGGAGGACGTAAGTCAAACACAGTTGCTAGATTCAGACTGGTTTATTAGAACAGCTAATCTACCCACATGCATTAATCATAATGTACCCACAGACGTCACTCAAGAAGATTATCGTAAGTTTGCTAAAATATAATACCTAGAGTCTCGTGATAATTTCGGGGCTGAGTCTTGGTTCTGGTCGTTTTCGCAGAGTCTCTGTGGTTCCGCGCGCCGGCCGCCGTCCCGCTGGAGTCGGAGACGCACGGCGGCGACGACGTGGCGGTGTTCGCGCGCGGGCCGCAGCAGCAGCTGTTCACGGGGCTGTACGAGCAGAGCCAGCTGCCGCACCTCATGGCGCACGCCGCCTGCCTGGGGCCCGCCGCCACACTCCGCGCCGCCTGCCGCCACCACCGCCCCGGCCGCCCGCCCGGCTCCTTGTAATGACATACCTGCCTGAATCATTAATGTCAAGTGTTATTATGAATATGGAAACTAAAATTTATAAATATTAAAGGTGTGCAAATGAACAAATATTAAAGTTATTTAAAATTGCCTTATCCATCAGCATTGTTCTCCTGAGCGTAGGTATCGATTTATCTGCATCTGTATTGAAGTTGTTTGATAACAGATAACGGTGACTGGAGATCTGAAGTAAATAATGTAATCTTTCCACGAAATTTTATATTTCCTTGTTCATGTTTGTTCCCTATCACAACGTCTACATTGTCATCCTAGAAATCACATCGGTAGGTACATACAACATACATACGTAAGAAATAAGAAAAGTGAGATTAATTGTTTAGCCTCGTACAGATTTCAATAAAATTATTACATTTGTTACACACAAATGTGAAGGAATCAATTTGAAGATTGTTTATAAGTATTAAGGTGCAAACACACCGCTGTTTAAAAAACAGTAATAATAATAATAATAATATCCATTTATTTCAAACACAATGTCCATAGATGGTTAAAAAACAGTGACGGCACGGAATTGCTGTGACTGTATCTATGCTTTCCACACCGCTGCTTAAAATACGCAAACGGTGCGGAATCGCAGTGACGGGCAAGACTTAACGTAACTTAAGTAAACGACAAGACTTTTGTTCGGTAAAGTCCTGACGTTTACGGCACGTCACTACAAGTCCGTATTTTAAGTAGCGGTGTGGAGAGCATGCGATAAAAACCCTGTCACTACGATTCGGTGCTGCCATCGTTTTTTAAGCAGGGGTTTGGTCGCACCTTTACTTATAAGGAAGGATACGCAAACGGTGCGGAATCGCGGTGACGTGCCGTAAGCCGTAAAGTCCTGACGTTTACGGCATGTCACTGCGATTCCGTATTTAAGCAGCAGTATGGAGACCATGCGATAAAAATGGTGCGTATACGATGCGTCACTGCGATTCCGTACCGTCACCATATTTTAAGCAGTGGTGTGGCCGCTTCTTCAGTGATACTGAAAGTATTAAAATAAATGTCCGAAATTACGGCGCGGTGACTTCACCAATTTCTTGCGCGATGCCGGAGGAAGCCGCGGCGAGGCTGAGGTCGGGTCGCGCTGGCAGCACTCAGTGAAGAAATGCTGGTTTTTATGTGGAGTCCCTATACGTTTACTAATAATCAGATCGAAACATGTCTGTTCCTACTCTCCCAGTGTACGTGGGTAATCCTTTTAATCTACAAAATGGTGTTACATCTACAAACAACTGTCGTTTTTTTACCCTACATTGTTATGTATTTTATGCAATATCCCGCTGTATTCGCATCACGGAAGACATCGGCAGAGCAGCGAGCTGCCGCGAGCGCTCGGGCGCTCGGGCGCTCAGTACAACATTACGATAAACTGCCGCACGGAAATGTAATAAAATGTATTGTGCTCTGACATCGTCACATTCTAATTTGGCGGCAAGTTGCAGCGCGGGAGGGTCCCTGGGGAAGTGCAGTGGAGAGGGAGCGCAATAAATCAGCGCGTAAATGTGCCGCGATGCTTTGTCTCGCGCCCGCCCCTGCCCCCGCTACCGCCGCCGCGCCCGCGCCTCTAATGGCCGCCTTCGATTGTTTCCCTCAATCACAGAACACGCGCGCATTAAATTAGGGTGGTAAGTGATATGCATGAGCATAGTTTAAGAGCATTGCACGAGAAGAACGTTGCAATTATAATTCAAATATTTGGGGATTGCCCTTCAGTCGATATAGTCTTTAGGCTTAAGCATTGGGTTTTAGCAGACTGCGTATTTTAAGCCCTCTTGTTCTAAGAGGAGGTCTGTGCCCAGCAGTGGGAAGTATATAGGCTGGGATGGATAGATGGATGGTATTTTAAAAAGCGCGTCAATCGAGATTCAGTCAATTTTTTACTTTTTTTGCAGGTGGTAGGACCTTGTGCAAGGTCCGCCCGGATTGCTACCACCATCTTGCTTGCTAATCCTGCCGTGAAGCAGCAGTGCTTGCACTGTTGTGTTTCGGCGCGGAGAGTAAGACAGCCGATGAACTTACTGGCACTTGAGGTATTCCAACTTGGGCCTCTAGGTTGGCAACGCATCTGCAATACCCCTAGTGTTGCAGATGTTTATGGGCGGTGGTAATCTCTTACCACCAGGAGACCCACTTGCTCGTTTGTCTTCCACTCGAATAAAAAAAAAAACTAGTTTTTTGAAAGTTGTTGACGCCACACACAACACACGCGTCGCCTTTAAGCAGTCAGGTCAAAAATGTGGGTGTTTCTGGTAATTTTTTTTTGTCCGACTGGATGGAAAACGAGGAAGTGGGTCTCCTGATGGTAAGAGATCACCACCGCCCATAAACATCTAAAACACCAGGGCATTGCAGATGCGTTGCCAACCTAGAGGCCTAAGATGGGATACCTCGACAAATGCCAGTAATTTTACCGGCTGTCTTACACAACACTCTTGCACTGCTGCTTCACGGCAGAATTAGCGAGCTAGATGGTGGTAACAATCCGGGCGGACTTTGCACGAGGCCCTACCACTTGCAAATATTCATTTCATTAGGTAGTCAAAGATTTAGTAATTTTGTGATTGTGACTAAAACAATAACTGCTATTACTCGAAAAAAAAATCCCCAAGCATTGCAAATAAAAATTGATAAATATTTGGTTTTGCACCTCTAAAAAAAGCTGTTCTATTATACAGAGGATAGCTAAGTAGGTATTATGTACAGAAACAGATAAACTGTGGTTACATTGGCGGCTGCCACTGCGGTTCGACAACACGGCGGTGCGGTGCATCCTCGGGAGACGGACGTCAAGAAATAATGGCCATTACCACAGAGTTAACAATAAGAGTGACCAGCGCATACCACAAAGTTAAGAATGGAAATGTAACGTGAACTAAAAAAGCAAGAAAACAGCAGGAATACGATGATTTTCTTGTCATTTTGATCAGAATAATGTTCTGAACTGACACCAGAACTAACGTGTCCCAACAAGTGTCTCAACATTTTACATGTCGACCTATAGGTACATTACGTTCACTAGAAGACAGGTTCCCTCTAAGAATGAGAGAGCTTGAGTCGAAATTTCTTAACGGGTCTAATGCGGATTAGAACTTTCACACCCCCATTGAATTTCTTCCCAGGTATGTGCACGTTGCCTGACGATGTTTTCCTTAAGCTCATACCTAGTAAATTTAAAATGTAAATTTGCACATACAATTATAACACATCACATAAGTACACATAAACTCCGAACTTGGCTTGAACTCACGACCCTCTTTGAAAGGCCATAAATCAAATCACTAGGCTACTGCGACTTCTTTACTAGCACAGTCTAACGACGTTAATTGCTCTTAAGGTACCTAAAGTGGTAGCGCTGAATACTGCACAGACATTGTGGTTCAAAAATGACTAATGACTTTTTACTAGTGAGTCCCGTAATTTACTAAACCCTACGAAAATCCTTAACTTGTGAACGATTCTGGAAGGAAATACAATAACATTTGTACCCCTCTTAAAGTTTCACTAATTCCGCTACTCAAGTCACAGAATGCAAATTAAAAATCCCAAGTAAGTCAATGGTCATAAAGTTACATGTGCATCAACGTGTCGCCGCAACAGTTGCAGTTGTAAAGAGAGGACAAGGCGCCGACATTGATTGATAAAAACTTGCAATGGAATCAGCAGCGCGTCCCGCGGGCCCTCCCCCCCCTCCCTCCGCGCGGCGCGTCCCGGTCCCCGTGCCGGTCCCGGTCCCGGGCAGTCCGGGCCGGCACGCGCCGCCGCCACTCGCGCCGGGACGCTCTCGCGACGCCTCTGACGTGCTCAAGTTTGCGAGTGAACCGAAACCCGCTCGGATTATAAGCTTATAGGGGATTTGTACGTACGATTTTGTTATAAACAGTTATAGTTTTACCTGCTAAAAGGCAGTTTGCAAAGTTATTAGTTACGAAAACTGTGTTAGCATACCAGAAAGTAAAGTTAAAGAACTGCTTAAATAAATGTGTTATTTTAAACTTTCGGAAGCCCGTAAGTTGAAACTTAACTGTACTCAAAAATAAATGCAAAAGTTTGTGAGTGCGTGTATGTGTGTTCGTTACTGTTTGATATAAAAACGGCTGGACGGATTGGAGTAAAACTTGGTACGTAGATAACTGAACCTTTACAACGGCTCTAATTGACTCTAACTACTTTTTATTCCAAATAATATCACGCGCTGGGTACGCTTTTGAAATCCCGAAATCTCAACCGCTAAGTCTAGAAACATGAAATTTGAGATACCTACCTACTGTGAAGCGTTGGACGACAGTCTAACTTTTTTATACATAATGCGTGGCTTCTATCCAATGGAATAATTTTGCCAGCGTAAAGGTTGAGAGCTAGTTCAAGTTTCGTGAAGAATTGGTCATTGTTGTGATTTTATGTAAACGTTTTTATCATTTAATAAATTAGACAACTTCTTCATTTTTGAGAATCGTTATTATAATTTAATAAAACCTAGATTTTTTTATGAATCGGAATCTCAATGATCTATGCGCCGATCTAAAGCCTACGTGCTCAAGTTAAGTGTAATATGGCATGTTTTATGTCAGTGCTGGAATACAAACGACAGCGTGTTGTAGTATCTACCATCAAATTTATATCGTTTGTTTTTATTTTGGATTTAACATTTCGAAACAATGAGAAATGTCGCGGATAACTCTTAATTTCAAAATAAATTATCCGTGAGTAAACTGAAAATTGTTGATCTGCTCCACTGAAAATTAGAAGGAAGGAGGTGTACGGTTTCGATCTTTTCGTATCTGTTCTTAACTTTATAATCGTGACAATTGAGCCGTTTAATTAATAGTTTTCAGTTTTATAAATATCTCTCCAGAGCTTAAGTAATATTGCAAATATAGGATTAAATGAAATTGTTTAGTAAAATAATAATACGTTTTAAGTGGCTCTACATTTCGCTAACTTATATTACTACAAGTGGTTTTCGATTTTCATCATCATCATCATCATCATCAGCCTATGGTCGTCCACTGCTGGACATAGGCCTCTCCCATGGCACGCCACCGAGCACGATCCTCGGCCACTCTCATCCAGCTCTTGCCAGCCACCCTGCGAAGATCATCGCACCACCGAGTCTGAGGGCGTCCTACGCTACGTTTGCCGATCCGTGGTCTCCACTCAAGAACTCGTCTACCCCAACGGTTATCGGTTCTTCGGGTTATATGACCGGCCCATTGCCACTTCAGCGTGCTAATGCGGTGGGCTATGTCGATAACTTTGGTTCTCTGTCGGATCACTTCGTTACGAATTCGATCTTTCAGAGAAACTCCGAGCATAACCCTTTCCATAGCACGTTGAGCAACTTTAAATTTGTGAACCAGCCCTAACGTGAGCGTCCACGTTTCGGCACCGTATGTCATAACGGGTAACACGCACTGATTGTAGACTTTCGTCTTCAGACTCTGTGGAATTGGCGATGTGAAGACTTGACGCAGTTTCCCATATGCTGCCCATCCCAACTGTATTCTTCTGTTGGCCTCTTTCGATTTTCAACATTTGACATTAACGAGTTAACATAGCAAATGAAACAGTAAATTGCAGACTAAATAAAAGCTTGTAAGAACGTAATTCTGATGCTGCGGTGTGTAGTGTGCGTGTGTGAGTGAGGTCCGCCGGTGCTACGCGAGCGGCGCGCGCGTCGTAGCGTTCTACGAGCGCGGTAAGCTGCTACGATGCTTATTGAAATATGGCCCAATATTACGAAGTACAAAATTTGAACTTTGTGTTTTGCCGTACTTTAAAAAATACAACATATGTTCTTTAGTTTCCTGTTAACCTTAGCGGTCCCCCGACACCGATGACGCTTAGATAAAAAAAATATTACTAGGTACTAATACTAAATTAACTTAAGACTAATTGTTCGCATATGAAGTCACGGGAAACAGCTAGGTAGTGCATAAATATTTTTTACTTTTTAGCTGTCCTTTTTTGGCGGCTTTTTTTTGGGCGTTTTTTTATTTTTGCTCTCGTTTTTTGTCGGGGTTTTTTTTTGTACAATAAAGAGTTTACATACATACATACCATACAATATTTCGGGATAAAGAGTAGCACAGATGTTAATCCAGGGTATCTGTATGCTGTATATAAGTTTCATGCAAATCCGTTCAGTTGTTTTTGCGTGATAGAGTCACAAACATCCAAACAAACATCCATCCATGCAAGCTTTCGCGTTTATAATAATGAGTAAGAATACATATTTTTTTAACTTGTTGAGGTCGTGAAAAGAATTTTCTATAATTTAATTGTTTATTTTTTTGGGAGCTCTGAAATGGCTGTAATGGTTTCTATGAAATTTTGTTAAGTAAGTATAGGTTTGGTTTGGGTAAAGCAATCGACCTAGCCAAGTCTTATCTCTGAAAAAAAAAAGAACACCAAGTGAAACTCTGTCACCCAGGTGCTTTGCTTTCAACTACGCTAAAACATAAATAATACAAATGTTAACCCGCCCCAAGAGTGTGAGGTTGTTTTGAATTCCATCACCTCTCGTCCACTTTTACTACATACTGACTCTACCGTAACTGAACAGCATTTGAAAATTCTGAGTTGCGTTATTTTTAACCCCTGACGCAAAAAGAGGGGTGTTATAAGTTTGTAAGTGTTTGTCTGTCTGTCTTGTGGCACCATAGCTTTTAAACGAGTGGACCGATTTGAGTGCGGTTTTTTTATTTCAAATAAAAATTTGTAGCGATGTTTCTTAGACATGTTTCATCAAAATCGGTTCAGCCTTTTTCGAGATATTAAACTTTTTAATTAACTGATAAGATGATAGATAACAACTTAAACTGCAATGGTCACGATCGAAAATTATATCAAATGTATAATTAAGTTGTTGATAATTTTTACTTATCTTTACACGCATCGAAGCTATTATCCATTAATTTATCAAAATTAATATCACGCGATTGTTAACACCAATAGGTCTAGGAAGTCCTATTAGCAGCTGTGGAGGCCTAGTGGTTTAACCTAGCCTCTCAAGCAGAGGGTTGTGGGTTCAATCCAACCCTGGCCGGCACCTCTGAGTTTATCGAAATTCAAGTGCGACGTTACATTTGAAATTTTACATGACCTTTACGGTGAAGGGAAACATCGCGAGGAAACCTGCATGAACCTGCGAAGCGATTCAATTGTGTATGTGAAGTTCTGAAAGGAGGCTTATATCCTGCAGTAGGACGTATATAAGCCAAAATGAGATGAAATATAATACCTATTTAAATAGTTAAAAACTTTATCAACATTGTTATTGTTATTGTTACAGCATGGGGATGTCTATTTTTTTGCAATGTACAGTAAATCGAAAACCATTTCGAGATAAATGCTTTTTAACTCTGTTTCTGTAGTTATTTAATTTTAATATAACGTAATGAATTTATTATTTAACAAATAAGCAATGACCTTCATTTGACATTGGTGTAAATTACGTGACCGGTCCAAATCGTACTTTAATATGTGTGGTTAGAATTCTTCACAATTTACGCGTGGATTGTACTACGGAGTTTGATTTAGACCGGCCGGCTATACATCTGGCACTGACAGTGCCGGTAAAGTGTCATTACTGTCAATTGTCATTCTTGCTTGTTTTGCGACGAATATTGTATTGAGATGAATCAAAGTAAAATACCCTAGCTGTGTTTATACCGGATTCGGATAAGCTTCTCTGAATGAATTGTACCTTTCTTTAACACGGACGCCGATCATTCTGCACTTACGACAACCTACGCATCCCTTTGGAAACAACTTGGCTTGGCCCCGGATACCGATCTTTCTGCACGTACGATAACCAACGCTTCCCTTTGAAAACTACTTGGCTGGCCCCGGACACCGATCTTTCTGCACTTACGACAACCTACGCTTCCCTTTGAAAACAACTGGCTTAGCCCCGGACACCGATCTTTCTGCACTTACTACAACCTATGCTTCCCTTTGAAAACAAATAAGAAAATACATATGCTCTGAGTTAATTATGAACAGGACTATATAGATGAGCTTGTCAAAAAGTCCATAGACTTCTGGGAGTAATACATATTTCCAAAACTATTGGCAAGTGCTCTATCCTAGATTAAGTGAAAGCCTGTTCTGTTATATTAATAAAACAGGGACAAAGTATCCTAAAAAGTATGTTCTATTTTCATTTTGCTAGAATAAATAGCCTCTTCAAAACTTATAATATTACTTTTTTCATAGCTTAACTGAAAGAGATCCTATTAAAGGACAATTTCACCCTTCTACAGTCAAATCTACTGGATCGTAACCCACTGTGAAAGGAACCTTTTCACTGAAAATATCAGTGACATTGCATTGCTTGACAAAGAAAAATCAACATGACTATTACTTTGAAAATGTTCTATGATGGGTCAGACAACAAAAGGTTCGACTGTAGACAGGGAAACTGAATTACGTACCAGAGTAGAACCTTTTCACAATCAATTTCCAGGTATTTTTTAACACAGATGTATGGAATGTCAACATGACATTTGCAACGATAAGGTTCCACTCTGATACGTGATTGATTGTACATTTGTTTCTCTTGCCCCGACACGGGAATCGAACCCGGGACCCCAAGCTTCATAATCAGGGTCTCTGACCACTTATAGGCCATCTGGGCCCTATTGCATAATAAAATACAAGCTAATAGTATTAGCGATTTTGTATTGACATTCACTAATATTATTAGCTTGTACTTTATTATGCAATTGGGCCCTGGTTGTTAAAATGCAATGCCTGAAAAAAGTTAACTAGACAAGGTGATACTGAAGAAAATATAATGCGAGTAGTTTAAAGATTGAATGTACAATAAAACTATTTTGGCTGTTTATTCACTTTTTATTATTTCACTTTGCAAATTAATCAAACCACATGCTATTACAACAATTTAACCGACTAGGAACTATTTTGCGAGAACGAACTTCAGATGGTTTTGAGAGTACATTATCTTGCAGAAAAAGTCTTCGGAGTTCTGATGTTTCATGCTGTAAAAATAATTTATGATTAAAATAGGTAAAGAATGGTCAACATGTTTTGAAGATCTTGGGAGAGAGTGATAGAGATGTTTTTAGAAATTTAAATTAACTGAGATTGAGGATACAACTACCTACAAAAAAAAGGTCTTTAGTTAGCACTTGGCTAAGATAACAATTTCAAATATATTGTAAATAATACCTGTGATGATCCAGGGATTTCAACACCTGTTGTGCTGTTACTAATACTGCTTGACCTACATGCCACGGAGGCTTGCTGTAGATTTTAGTTTGGGCCGTCCTTTTCTTAACTTCCAGTATTGGTAATTTTCTAAATCTTCTTCCAGCTATAAAAAAAAAACAAAATATAGATTCATGGTACAGAAGCCTAACAGGATGAAAACTAAATTACATGGGTACATAATAAACTGGATTATTTACTTTACCTCTTTATACTATTAGTATAGAAATGTAAACTGAACCCAATCTAAAACAATTAATTATCTATAAATCTCCCCTGTGGCATGGACCCAGAGTGCTGGTGAAATTTCCTCACTATGCAGCAATATTATGTTATGTGAGAAAACAGCAAGCACATTATTCTAATTTTTATTATTAAAATAATACTATACCATTTTCTAAAGTTGGTATTTTGTGACTCATATACAAAATCATTAATTAAGTATGAAATATCTGGAATTCTCGGCCCTTTTTACTGCACTACAACACAAATAACATGACTCAAGTTTCATGTATGATAGGTAGTGCATCTTCTACAAATACGACAATAGTTATATTCGAAGGTTAGTGAAAATGAAAAAAATTTAATACTTACATTTAGATGATCTTCACAGCAATAATACTGGCGTTTTGAATCGACATCGATATCTAATTATAACACCATAGCCTTTTCAAGTTCTTGTTTACGTGCACAAAAACTTTTTTGCTATTACGATTAGTGTTATTCATCTCGGTATCCAGAGGCAAGTTTTCAGTCCAAGGTACTAGCACAGGTCGACGAGTATATTATGGTAATCGGAATCCAGGGAAAAGCAGTTCAGCGCGTTATACGATAAAACATTACGAACGAGGAGAGGATGGAACGGATTGACATTGACAATAGTGAAAGTTGGTTGACACTAAGCTTGACCACAGATAAAAAATAATAAAAAAGAGGGTGCTAAACATATGGCAAAGTCATGAACCAATCAACCATGTGGTAGCGCTTTATCAAACTATGACGTCATCAACCAAAATAGTTTCAATAATTAATTTTGATAAAAGTAGCGAACTAAATGAAAAAATATTGAAATTAGTTTCTTATAATTGACTATTCTATACAAAAAAAATATAAAAACCATGGGTAATTTTTTTTAGACATCCCCAATTGCGCACGCCCCGATGTTTCCAGTAAAAAAGTTATTTCTTTCAGATAAAATATTCTTTTGTTTGTTTCCTTAAAACTGCGCAGATTGTATAAGATTGTGAGAAATATAATTCGGCATCGGCAGATGGT
This sequence comes from Choristoneura rosaceana, assembly GCA_037349165.1. NCBI lineage: Eukaryota > Metazoa > Arthropoda > Insecta > Lepidoptera > Tortricidae > Choristoneura > Choristoneura rosaceana. The sequence goes on from JAZBNJ010000032.1 coordinate 149,889, forward strand.
TGAGTTAGTTTGGCTGTTTTTTTTTCTTTGACTAATGTTTTGAACCATTAATTGTAATATTAGTTTAGAAATTTAGACAATTGCAACTGTAGAGTTTAGTGATTAGTGTAACTATATTCCGTACCTATAAATCTGTATCTATAACCTGTGTTCCACACAGAATTGATGATGATGATGATGATGATTGGGGATCGATGCTCAGCAAATATTGCGTCACAGGCGTGATTAAAGTTGAATCAAAATATTTTATTCCGATGTTAAACTTTGACAGCGTGTTCAGTAAATCTAATCTAATCCATCAAACTGCTGAATTATTCGCGATTTATGTTAAAATACAGATAAAACACCATTGTACTCGTATTCAACTATCAATCAAATCGTTATCATCATCATCAGCCGGAAGACATCCACTGCTGGACAAAGGCCTCCCCCTTAGAACGCAACAATGAACGACAACTCGCCACTTGCATCCATCGGCTTCCCGCAACTCTCACGACAACTAATTTAGGGTCAAATAAGCTTTTATATCGAGTGACAGTGTTTATTTTAATTGTACTCAATCGCTTTGCTCTCGCAGCCACGACCAGCTTCCATCCAGAAGCGCTCTACATTCTTTTGTAGTCATGTTTTTACTTATCAACCCGTTTCAATCTTAATCCCTGGCTATCGATAAGGCACTGGTCCCACCAGCGGCTACAAACTATTAGCGAGTAAAACTATAAACTACAAACGAGTGGGCGAGAGGCGAGAAGCGAGTATAGTTTTGCTAGTTTAGACGCTCGGCTATAAGCGAGTGTTTGCGTGCGACGGGCGATTACTCGCTGCACTAGCTCAGCCGGGGGGCTATTCGCCAATGACCTATACGATGTACAGTCGAGGTCGAATATAGTTAGTGTTTAATTTTGTAACTAAGGGATCCCATACATCATACATCCCTGTATTATTATTTTTTTTTGTAATTTTTTGTTAAATTGTTTACTGTAGTTTTTAAGTATTTTATTTGTAATTATTTTATTTTGAAAAAATGACTTTCTGCCAAGTTTCTTGCGGCGCCTTCTTCTTGGCAATGATGGTATTTCCGAAAGCGCTGGTAGTTTAAAAAAAATCACGTGTAAAAGTGCCCATTGCGGCCTATTTACTGAATAAATGATTTGAATTTAAATTTGAAAATACATTTTCACCACGCTAGCTAGTTTGAACTCACTGTATTCTTTTTTGAAATAATTAATTTTTTGCATCCAAATTTTTCTTGTCATTCTTTTTAAAATATTCCTTTTTTTCTTCCGTCTCTTCAAAATTGCCACTGCCACTACACACACGCTTTTATAAAATACATCATCATCGTCATCCAAACTTGACAACAAAGATAGTTCGTATGATTGTTTTAAATTCATTGTATATACGTGCACTCGCATCCACTTTGAAAGGTAGAATGATCGCTCTGATCGCTAAGCAGGCTTCGGCGAGTACCGTTGAGCTAGTTTTATAGTCGATAGCTTATCGCTGCGGTCAACTAGTAAACAGTGGTCCCACCGCCAGCTATCGGCGAGCTCGGCGGTCAACTAGTAAAATTCTGTACTAGAAACAGATGACAATCGGCGGGCGGCTAGTAAACAATTGTATGGAATTATCGCTTACTCGCCGGGCGGTGGGAGAGTATCCTCGCCGGCAGTGTGAACAGCCAGCTATGAACTATAAAAATATAACTCTCTCTTTTATGTACACGGAAGCGATTATCTTTTGTTCGTTTCTTGGGCTAGAAAATAGCCGATAGCTCATAGCTTACTAGCTCGCGGTGGGACCAGTGCCTAAGGCGCTATTGATTTTATCGCGCTGTACTGTTGACATTAGTCAAAGATATGGCACTGGTCCCACCGGCGGCTACAAGCTATTAGCGAGTAAAACTATAAACTACAAACGAGTGGGCGAGAGGCGAGAAGCGAGTATAGTTTTGCTAGTTTAGACGCTCGGCTATAAGCGAGTGTTTGCGTGCGACGGGCGATTACTCGCTGCACTAGCTCAGCCGGAGGGCTATTCGCCAATGACCTATACGATGTACAGTCGAGGTCGAATATAGTTAGTGTGTTAGTGTTTAATTTTGTAACTAAGGGACCCCATACATCCCTGTATTATTATTTAATTTTTTTTTTGTAATTTTTTGTTAAATTGTTTACTGTAGTTTTTAACCCCCGACGCAAAAAGAGGGGTGTTATAAGTTTGACCGCTATGTGTGTCTGTGTGTCTGTGTGTCTGTCTGTGTGTCTGTCTGTCTGTCTGTCTGTCTGTGTGTCTGTCTGTGGCACCGTAGCTCTTAAGCGGGTGGACCGATTTGAATGCGGTTTTTTTATTTGAAAGCTGGTTTTCTAGCGATGGTTCTTAGACATGTTTCGTCAAAATCGGTTCAGCCGTTCCAAGATCATCAGCTCGTTTGTTCGCTGCGGTAGGAATCTTAGACTCATAATGGGTATTTACTTTACTTTCAAGCATATTTGGGACCTAAAACTTGAAACACCCATGTATGCTATGTAACTATGCAAGATTATGCAGTTCTTGGCCTGATGCTGCAGCCAGGATATCCAGAACACTAGTAGATACACTCTTGACAAAACCATAGCAGATATATCGTGTTTGGATTCGTTTCGATCAGTATTTGATTCTATATACAATGCAAAAGTGGCAACAGGATGAGCTGATGCTGCAGCCAAGATATCCAGCACATTAGTACACTATAAAAAAATAATAGCACATATGTCGTGTTTGGATTCGTTTTGATCAGTAATTGATTCTTCATACAATGCAGTGGTAGCAACATGACGAGCTGTTTAAAAAACATGAAACAAAAAAAATAAAATTAAAAATTTTAAAAACCCCCGACAAAAAAAGCCGCCAAAAAACGACAACTAAAAAGTAAAAAATAATTATGCACTACCTAGCTGTTGCCCGCGACTTCATCTGCGAACAATTCGTTTATCCCTATCCCGCTGGGACTATGCTGATTTCCCGCAAAATTAGCCTAAGTTAATTTAGTATAAGTACCTAGTAATATTCTTTTTATCTAAGCGTCGTCGATGTCGGGGGACCGCTAAGGTTAATACTTTAAAAAATACAACATACTTTAGTTTCTGTTAACCTTAGCGGTCCCCCGACACCGACGACGCTTAGATAAAAAGAATATTACTAGGTACTTATACTAAATTAACTTAGGCTAATTTTGCGGGAAATCAGCATAGTCCCAGCGGGATAGGGATAAACGAATTGTTCGCAGATGAAGTCGCGGGCAACAGCTAGGTAGTGCATAATTATTTTTTACTTTTTAGTTGTCGTTTTTGGCGGCTTTTTTTGTCGGGGGTTTTTTTAAGTATTTTATTTGTAATTATTTTATTTTGAAAAAATGACTTTCTGCCAAGTTTCTTGCGGCGCATTCTTCTTGGCAATGATGGTCTTTCCGAAAGCGCTGGTAGTTTAAAAAAATGACGTGTAAAAGTGCCCATTGCGACCTATTTACTGAATAAATGATTTGAATTTAAATTTTAAAATACATTTTCACCACACTAGCTAGTTTGAACTCAATGTATTCTTTTCTGAAATAATTAATTTTTTGCATCCAAATTTTTCTTGTCATTCTTTTTAAAATATTCCTTTTTTTTCTTCCGTCTCATCAAAATTGCCACTGCCACTACACACACGCTTTTATAAAATACATCATCATCGTCACCCGAACTTGACAACAAAGATAGTTCGTATGATTGTTTTAAATTCATTGTATATACGTGCACTCGCATCCACTTTGAAAGGTAGAATGATCGCTCTGATCGCCAAGCAGGCTTCGGCGAGTACCGTTGAGCTAGTTTTATAGTCGATAGCTTATCGCTGCGGTCAACTAGTAAACAGTGGTCCCACCGCCAGCTATCGGCGAGCTCGGCGGTCAACTAGTAAAATTCTGTACTAGAAACAGATGACAATCGGCGGGCGGCTAGTAAACAATTGTATGGAATTATCGCTTACTCGCCGGGCGGTGGGAGAGTATCCTCGCCGGCAGTGTGAACAGCCAGCTATGAACTATAAAAATATAACTCTCTCTTTTATGTACACGGAAGCGATTATCTTTTGTTCGTTTCTTGGGCTAGAAAATAGCCGATAGCTCATAGCTTACTAGCTCGCGGTGAGACCAGTGCCTAAGTCGTACGACGCGTTATTTCCTTGTGACGTCACGATCGAAGTAGACTTGGGAATATTGGAAAAAAAATTGTGCTGTCGGGTAGATGGAAGTGAGAGGAGCTTATCGGCGGTTAGGGCGGGCGGGGGAAGGGCGCGGGGCGAGCGCCAGGCGCGGGGAACCGCGGGCAAGCGGGGATTAGCTTATCTGCCAGCACTAATTATTTGGACACGGGTACTTCCTTATCGCGCCGATAGCAGAGCGGGCCGCCACGTCGCCACGCGCCTGCTGAGTGCCGGCCTCCGCACTACACGCCACACGCCACATCCCGCATAAAGAATGCCCACCAGATGATAGACTTTAAGAACAACCTTCGTTACACCAAACTTCGTTACACTAAATTGGAAATCGACAATCATTTTGGCGTAGGCCAGAGAATGCAGTTGTTAATTGGCTTTCAGCCTCATTGTGTCGGGCCTGCATTGTGATACGAACGCGTTTGTAGTATAGTCCGGGAGCCGAATGCAAGAAACCTACGTTATAATAAAATAGAAAATACTTACTCTGTAGGGGTAGCTGACTTTTAGTAGCTTCAACTGCTCTTGGTCGGCCGTGGTTAACTTGGCAAATTTTGCGCAAACGAAAAAGAAGAAGAAAGTAAAATTCACACTGCAGTGGCAGTGGGCTGGAAAGAGCTGTCGATTGTCTCCAACAAGATGGAGCGGCGACTTGGTTAAGGTCGCGGGATCGCGTTGGATGCGAAAAGCACAAGACAGATCTAAGTGGAGAGCGACGGCTAAGTCCAGCAGTGGACGTCTTTTGGCTTACATGTTGATGATAATTATGAATACATTTAAAAACTCATCTTCTAAACATCTGACTATACATTTCGGAACAATATTTTCATGTCTTTCTTTCTTTGTTTCAGATTGTGACGCTGTGTTACTCTTGTGAGTCGGTAGGTGTACAATGAGAGCTATACCTCGGTGACAGTGTCTGTGATTGCAAGTGCCGAGCAGTGCAGTGTGTAGTGTGCAGTGAGCAGTGTGCAGTAAGCAATAAGCAGTGAGCCTGCAGGGGCGATGCAGTGAGCAGCATGGCGGACGAAAGCACCATCATAGAGGGCACCGTCAAGTTCCGCGACGGAAAGAAGGTAAACCCGGCACTCTAATTTAAACAAACATTTACGAGACAGCCTGTAGACTTTTGATTCCGAAAATTAGGTTGATTCCGTGTTTCTAAACGAGTGGAACAAGATGTTAGACTATAATGGGTACAAACGTAACACTTTTAGCGGTTAAATAAAAAACTATGTACAACTTGTCTGGGTTAGTTCAACGCAAGGTTAGGTTAGGTTACCTGTTTGTTGACGGTTTAAATATAAAACACGGGCTTAAGATGGTTTTAATTAATGTATGCTAAGTTGGCGCGAACAATCTATAGAGCAACTAAACTTCATGTTCTTGGATAGGACTCAACTTGTCACAAACACTACAACTCTAAAAACCTAAGGTTGCCTCTCGCGAAGAAATTGTTCTGACGCGTGTAAGGCACTGGTCCCACCGGCGGCTACAAGCTATTAGCGAGTAAAACTATAAACTACAAACGAGTGGGCGAGAGGCGAGAAGCGAGTATAGTTTTGCTAGTTTAGACGCTCGGCTATAAGCGAGTGTTTGCGTGCGACGGGCGATTACTCGCTGCACTAGCTCAGCCGGAGGGCTATTCGCCAATGACCTATACGATGTACAGTCGAGGTCGAATATAGTTAGTGTGTTAGTGTTTAATTTTGTAACTAAGGGACCCCATACATCCCTGTATTATTATTTAATTTTTTTTTTGTAATTTTTTGTTAAATTGTTTACTGTAGTTTTTAACCCCCGACGCAAAAAGAGGGGTGTTATAAGTTTGACCGCTATGTGTGTCTGTGTGTCTGTGTGTCTGTCTGTGTGTCTGTCTGTCTGTCTGTCTGTCTGTGTGTCTGTCTGTGGCACCGTAGCTCTTAAGCGGGTGGACCGATTTGAATGCGGTTTTTTTATTTGAAAGCTGGTTTTCTAGCGATGGTTCTTAGACATGTTTCGTCAAAATCGGTTCAGCCGTTCCAAGATCATCAGCTCGTTTGTTCGCTGCGGTAGGAATCTTAGACTCATAATGGGTATTTACTTTACTTTCAAGCATATTTGGGACCTAAAACTTGAAACACCCATGTATGCTATGTAACTATGCAAGATTATGCAGTTCTTGGCCTGATGCTGCAGCCAGGATATCCAGAACACTAGTAGATACACTCTTGACAAAACCATAGCAGATATATCGTGTTTGGATTCGTTTCGATCAGTATTTGATTCTATATACAATGCAAAAGTGGCAACAGGATGAGCTGATGCTGCAGCCAAGATATCCAGCACATTAGTACACTATAAAAAAATAATAGCACATATGTCGTGTTTGGATTCGTTTTGATCAGTAATTGATTCTTCATACAATGCAGTGGTAGCAACATGACGAGCTGTTTAAAAAACATGAAACAAAAAAAATAAAATTAAAAATTTTAAAAACCCCCGACAAAAAAAGCCGCCAAAAAACGACAACTAAAAAGTAAAAAATAATTATGCACTACCTAGCTGTTGCCCGCGACTTCATCTGCGAACAATTCGTTTATCCCTATCCCGCTGGGACTATGCTGATTTCCCGCAAAATTAGCCTAAGTTAATTTAGTATAAGTACCTAGTAATATTCTTTTTATCTAAGCGTCGTCGATGTCGGGGGACCGCTAAGGTTAATACTTTAAAAAATACAACATACTTTAGTTTCTGTTAACCTTAGCGGTCCCCCGACACCGACGACGCTTAGATAAAAAGAATATTACTAGGTACTTATACTAAATTAACTTAGGCTAATTTTGCGGGAAATCAGCATAGTCCCAGCGGGATAGGGATAAACGAATTGTTCGCAGATGAAGTCGCGGGCAACAGCTAGGTAGTGCATAATTATTTTTTACTTTTTAGTTGTCGTTTTTGGCGGCTTTTTTTGTCGGGGGTTTTTTTAAGTATTTTATTTGTAATTATTTTATTTTGAAAAAATGACTTTCTGCCAAGTTTCTTGCGGCGCATTCTTCTTGGCAATGATGGTCTTTCCGAAAGCGCTGGTAGTTTAAAAAAATGACGTGTAAAAGTGCCCATTGCGACCTATTTACTGAATAAATGATTTGAATTTAAATTTTAAAATACATTTTCACCACACTAGCTAGTTTGAACTCAATGTATTCTTTTCTGAAATAATTAATTTTTTGCATCCAAATTTTTCTTGTCATTCTTTTTAAAATATTCCTTTTTTTTCTTCCGTCTCATCAAAATTGCCACTGCCACTACACACACGCTTTTATAAAATACATCATCATCGTCACCCTAACTTGACAACAAAGATAGTTCGTATGATTGTTTTAAATTCATTGTATATACGTGCACTCGCATCCACTTTGAAAGGTAGAATGATCGCTCTGATCGCCAAGCAGGCTTCGGCGAGTACCGTTGAGCTAGTTTTATAGTCGATAGCTTATCGCTGCGGTCAACTAGTAAACAGTGGTCCCACCGCCAGCTATCGGCGAGCTCGGCGGTCAACTAGTAAAATTCTGTACTAGAAACAGATGACAATCGGCGGGCGGCTAGTAAACAATTGTATGGAATTATCGCTTACTCGCCGGGCGGTGGGAGAGTATCCTCGCCGGCAGTGTGAACAGCCAGCTATGAACTATAAAAATATAACTCTCTCTTTTATGTACACGGAAGCGATTATCTTTTGTTCGTTTCTTGGGCTAGAAAATAGCCGATAGCTCATAGCTTACTAGCTCGCGGTGAGACCAGTGCCTAAGGCATCTTGTACGATACTAATGTTCAGACCTGTATCTGATCTGTGACCAAACGTGTTTGACCTAGACTGTTGTTTTGACATAAAGGTGTAATGACATATTTTATATTATTATGTGAAGAATTTGACCAAATTACAGTCCGATGGGTTTTTCCGTCCAAACATCGCTAAAAGTTGAAACGGTGCAATTAATTTTGATCAAAGCGATTATCAAATTAATCAATTCCTGAAATTAGATACATGATGCAAATTAATGTGAAACATATCTTGTAATAATAAGTACCTTAATATACCTAAATATTTCAAATGACTCGGTACACACAAATAATAATAATATCGATGTAATAAAAAGAATTAAAAGATTACTAAATCGATTTAAGGATGTAGATAGCGCACAAGTTTTCGATTGACGTGAATACTGTTGGGGTTAACCTGAAACAGGGTTGCCACCGCTGTTTCCAAGCTGTTGCTGTTGGAAGCAAGGGTCGTACTCCACGACTGCGGCTGTTTGTATTCTCTCTACTTATCGGGTGTCGGGTCCGAGGGAATATCGGGTATCTAGTGGCTATACATTTAATTTGAAATTGTTTGGTGTAGAGTTTACTCTATTGCATTTTGTAAACAGGATGTTTTTTCACGTGATTTCGAAATTAATGTCCCTAGCTCAGTTGATTCTGGACAATATAATGCATTGATTAATTATCTATTATTGTTTGAATTAGTTTGTTGAAATTGAGGTTGTTAATCAAAAGTGTGTACACCTTTAATAAAAGCAAAATTAAAAATTTTGAAAAAACCCACGACGGTTCCTAATAGAAAAAGGATTAAATAATTTTTATGAACATCCCCCGACTTAAAGTGATTACAAACGCAAAAACATCCGTCGGGGGCTGCCATTACCTGCACTGAAATGAACTTATATTTTGCAGTCGTATGAATTTGTGATGAATTATAATTTTATTGCGTGGGGAATGTACTACTTTATGAGGGAAAGATATTCATGGTGGTTTACTTAACATTATAACTGAAATAACATTGGATTAATAATATTGTGTAGTTGTATGAATTTGTGATTAATTAAAATTGGATAGTTATGTTTGTAGTAGCTTTTCTTAACATTTTAATTTAAATATAACAGAGAAACAGTAATGGCAGCCCCCGACGGATGTTTTTGCGTTTGTAATCACTTTAAGTCGGGGGATGTTCATAAAAATTATTTAATCCTTTTTCTATTAGGAACCGTCGTGGGTTTTTTCAAAATTTTTAATTTTGCTTTTTATTTTAATTTTTTTAAAGAAATAATTTATCTCACCAAAACATTTTATGTAAAATCAGAGGCTAATATTCACAACACTTACTAACAACCTCATAAATAACGCTTAAATTTTAAAAAGGTTTTCAAACGCTAGGAAAAGCCAAGTGGCTGCATGAGGCTGCGTTTCCACCAGAGATGTGCGAGGTTGTGTTGTAAGGAATGTGATTTTCATGAACCAGTAGAAACGCTTCATTTCCCTATCCTTGCACTCATCTCTGGTGGAAGCTGAGCGGAGTGAAGCGAGGTAAATGTCAAATTATGTTTCTATTGGTTCATAAAAAAACACATTCCTCGCAACAAATCCTCGCACATCCCTGGTGGAAACGGAGCCTGAGCCCTGACTTTATTAGCCTTACATCTTGATTTAAAAAGTACCTACAGCTTGGCCGTTCATGGATATATTCCATGACATTATCTAACACTCAATTTTTAACCATACTCGTATCGGTCAGACTTTCTGATAGACCTACTTACGGTAGGAAATTACTTCACGGGTCTTAATGGACATGTCATACGAACAGATTTAAATATGAAACGGCCAAGTCATACAAAATTTTAGCTTTCTTGAAACTCTAGGGAAGAGGAGACAACCCTAGCTACAGCATCAGGTGTTGTATAGGCATATAATGTATTGTCATTGCACTTGAATAATCGTGCAAAGTTTTATGTATTTGTGCTATTAACCATCGAGGAGTTCCTTTGTGGGAAGACGACCCTAGCTGCAATATCAAGTTGTGTCTATTCTATCGTACAAACACAGTGCCAATAAAATTTAATAGGTAATTCTGTTAAGTTCCGCGCCTGTGCCGTAAACTATTGAAGAGTTTCTTTCTGTGGAGACGATCCTGGCTAAATAACCAGGAGGTCACTACCAGATTATTGTATTATTACAAGATTAACATCAGTGTGCCAAAATTCAAGACAATACGATACCTAAAAGTGTGGCAAATTTAACTTGCAAGACCCGAACATGCATACAAACATACATATTATTATGTATATTATTTACATAGGTACCTACATACATTGCAGGTCAAATAAAAGCTAGTGTTAAGACGAAACGGTGTGAATAGTTAGTTAGTGCCCCGTCTTTTTTTTTGTTTATCTTGGCGGGGGCACTGCCGTGCGCCCTCCTTGATATACATATGAACGCCTTTCTAAAACTATTACAGACAGTCATGAAACCCCTTAAAGAGACCCATATCAAAGACAGTCAAATCTTTCTAGAGCTAAATGGAAAATGTTTACTATAGCGCCCCCTTGCGGGTTAATACTACAACACCTATCTAAGAACCATCTTGGATAAACATCAAATCCATTACGGAAAACCACATCAACAACAGTCAATCCATTCTGAAGATAATTGGCAACATTCGATGGTCTTTTTTCGAGTGAAAAATGATTACTGTAGCGCCCCCTAGCGGACAAACGCTATAACACCTATCTAAGAACCACCGTCGATAAATTACGAAGCCATTACAGAAAACCGCATCTAAATCAGTCGAACCGTTCTGGAGATAAACGTGAACATTCGTTTGCGCACAAACAAACAAACAAACAAACAAAAAACAACCTCTCACCCTAAACGCATATACCTTCTCCGTTCCGTCGTGGGTAAAAAATAAGATTGATTAACGAAGCCCGGACAGTACAGGGGTAAGACAGCATGACTACGAAGCTTCGTTCGATTCTCGGTCAGGGTAGACACTACGTATGAGAAAAAGGTGTATGCTAAATATTTACACGTCTTATTGGCCAAAGATATAGAGTCGTATTTATGCACGTTTTGTGTGTCAGATACTGATGCTGGTGATGTACCCATAAATGGGTATGGCTTACGAGCGTTTTGCCCACCCGTTCCAGTGTGTTATGAATATTGATGCATACGATAACTATTTGCGTCAACTTCTGATACAAGTAGTTTCTCTTTTAAGTGAAGTATTCCTTATACTAGTAGAAACGGGCCACCGTTCGTATGCGTCAATATTCATAACACACTGGAACGGGCGGGCAAAAAGCTCGTGACACATAACCAAATACACTTTTAATGTTAACTGTCCTGTGATGTTTACCTATTTACTTTATTTTTCACATTTATTAACTATCAGGGCGGAGTGATCCTAAATGTGTCTTTATCTTTATTTTTCATTGCAAAACAAATGTTATTGGTAATAAAATGAATCATTGTCTAGCTAGAGTGCTGAGCTAGAAGCATTTATTTTGTATCGCGTAAAAAAATACCCTGTAGAAGTGATCATCATAGAGCCCCATTTCGACCGTTCAAGAACTTGCATACAAGTTGCTTTACATCGCGGACTATTGAGGGGCAATGAATAAGTTGGTCAAACGAATACCGCAATGTAGTGAAATTTGCATGCAAGTTCTTGAATGGTCTAAATGGGGCTTAAGATTGGAAATAGATCCGACATCCGAAAAGTGGGACAGAGCCTGGAATTAGAGCATGAATAGCGGTATTCGATAATACCGAAAAACCGGAATATCGGAGCAAAATCCCGATATTGGCAAAACCGGTATTGACATTGTATAATACCGGTATTTCGATATTGATCTCAAAATACCAATTATTTTGTTATTAAATAGATTATTACAGTCGCAACACTCAAAAATTGCAAGTCACAAATGCATGAATACTTATTTAATTAATATAATCTTAGACATTTTTGAAATAATAGCTACCTACCCGTACTTAAGATTGTCGAAACCGGAAAGGTTTTGGTAGTGCGAAACTAATTCATTTTACTTTAATAATACGAATGTCGAAAAAATACCGAAATACCGGAATACCGGTATTTGAATTTTCGGTATCGAAAAAATACCGGTATTGCAAAAAACTTCCGATAGTAGATGCTCTACCTGGGATGCTCACGCGCTGTGTGTTTGCAGTGGAAGTCGCGCTGGTGCGTCATGCGCAAGCTATCGCCCGTCGCAGGTGAGTGAGGCCTTCTTAGCGTTTAATGAAACTATACAGAAAGATGCCGAACCAGACTCGTGGCGTACTGACATCTTTCTATACAGTTTCATATATTACAACTGATATGGTGTGCAGCGGCCTTTAATGCCACTGCGAGAACGTATACCCTTTGCTTCCCCGAATTTCACTTGCCTTACCAACGTTTGCCATAAAGTACATAGCGCCGTGCTTTTTTCACGATTTTTTAAAATGTCATCTTGTAGAATGCAGTAGATTAGATTAGTTGAATATAAACTCTGAAGAAATAAATTACTTTATCGCGAATGAAAATTATGGAAAACGATACATTATGGAATATGAAATTCGGGCAAACGATAGAGAACCCTGCGAGAAATATCGTGCGAGTTGCGGCACAGAGTGCTGTCGATGTTTGATGAGTTATAAATTCATATCTGCGCGGCTTAGTACCGTAAAACAACTCGTAAGATATTCCTGTGCCGTCTAAATAAAACATATGTAGTAATCGCATGCCAGGTGTAGTTTGTAGACTGCCCGAGTGTAGTCAAAAATAATGTTTTTATCAAGTTTGTCGACTGAATAGCCTTACAGAGAACGCGATGACACAAAAGTCCCCGGGTTCGATGCCTTGTTTTTATTTGTTTTAGCATGTCTTAGATCGTAGTAGAAGATTATTATTGTTTGGTTTAAGATCTACTGGATCCTTTTAAAAATGTAGTTTATCTACACACATTATAGGTCCTCAAAAATGCGTTTAAAAACCAAATTGTTACGTACTACAGATAAGAAAGTTGTCACAGTAAAATCGGTTGTTTAGTACTGGTCATTATCATGGATCACTGAACGCATCTTGGAGTACTTATAATTATGTGTGTAAATAGATAAAATAATGTATGGAACTGTACATAATTAGGCTTTAAAACACTCATGAATGTAATCCTATTATGAAACTCGGGTGCACCTCGTTTCATAAAACCACACTCGTGTTTTAAGGACCCTTATTACGTAACAGTTGTATAAACTACTTTATTTTAAATCCCCAAGTCTTGTTGTTATGCGATTTTAATTATTCGATAAAAATTACAGCCGTTGAATGATTTTGCAAAACAAACTAGGTGCCAGCTGCTTGTGTCGTGTTTTATTCACACAATATAATTGATTCGTCAGCATGTTCATTGCGGCCTTGGAGTAATTAATAGCCGACCACAGAAAAAATATATTCGGTCACACTCGTAGGTGCACACCGGTGGACCCTTCAACAGGAGTAAATATAAAAAATTTGATCGTGTTCGTCAAACTGAAGAGACTTTTAAAAATACCTAACTAATTTTTACCCTCTACACTGTTAAGTTTATTCGAAGATGCAATGTTGCTTTAACATTTTTGATGTTTGTGTGTACCTGCGGAGATGGATACAACTCCATACCCACTTATAGCCAACATTTATGTACCATATAACACTAGCTCATAGGTATTGTTACTAACCCAATATGGTTTTTTATCTGAATTAAATAAATTGAATTGAATATGGCACATTGATAATAATAGTGGTTTTTAATTTGTTTTTTTTTTAGTAGCGTGTATAGCGTTCCTCTGCTGGGAAAAGGCCTCCCCTCTTGCCCTCCACAACTCTCGTTCTGACGCAACGTCAGGCCAGTCCTTTGCCTACGTGTTCGCGTGTTTAATTTGTATGAAAAAGGGAAAACCCATTTGTTTTCAAAAGTCGCTGAACTGATGTCGTTCAGTTTGATGAGTACGATAAACTTAAATGTTTTAATTATTTGCTCCAGTCAAAGGGCCCACCGAACATCTCTATATCTCATAAGTTGTTGTAGCTCGGCGTCCGATGTTGTCAAATGTGGTGCAATACAGCGGCCGCTGAGGATGATGACAGTGAAAAATCTTGATCTTTATCAAACAGATAAAAAAACAATCAACACGACGATTTGAACTTCAATTAAGTTATCACTAGTTTACATGCAATCGATGCCTACCGCCACTCTACGAAACTGTCGCGATGTCTCGTAAAACTACCGTGAGACTCACTCATATTTAATGATACTGTAACGGATAACTCACGTCTTAAATCGAGTTTAGCTCGACATGTTTCAGGCTATTTTTTCGGGTTTTTTTATTTTATTAAGACGTAAGTTATCCGTCACAATATCATTTAATATGTTGCGATGTCCTTGAGGATGGTGGCTTAAAAGCTTTTAAGTTTTTCACGTAATTAACAAAGGATTTGATAAACGACAACAAAAGAAACATTTAAATAGTTGCCATTCTTTATCAAGCGATAATGAATAAATTATTAAAATGTGACCAGATTATTGTGCAATCTTGTATCAACTTATGGTATTAGCCTGATAAAGCGCAATAAAACTAATTTGTTATTTACTTGTTCGTGAAGTGATAACAGTCAATCGGCCGGTAATCATTCCAATCAGCGCTGGCCTCGTGACGCGGCCGCTTGTCGTTGCCGCCCGCGCGTTGGAGTAGTTATACCTGGAATACCTGGACTTTTTGACAAAGCTTTGGTGCTCATACTGGATCATCATCATCTCTAGCCGAAGGGCGTCCACTGTTAGACATAAGATTCCCCCATAGACCTCAGCCCCCAGCTACCCAGCGTTAGAAGCAATCTACTTCCACTGTGAACCTGCGACTTTAACCAGAGGCTGTATTGCCTAACATTTCTGACGTTTAATTCAATCCTTGAAAATATAACTCTATCGATGATTCCGCCAATGTCGAGGTTGGAAAAGACACTAATGGTTAGCCGTTGTTCGGTTTTCTGACGTTCGCGATCGTAATGAAATGATAGATTTCGCATACAAAAACTGTCATTTGATTTAGATCGTGAGCATCAGAAATGTTAGGCAATGCGGTCTCAGGTTATCCGTCCATCTCGTTGGTGGACGCTCTACCCCCCCACTCAACCTTTCGGCTCCAACGACCATCAGTCTGTTCTGCGTGCTGTCCTGCCCATTGCCACTTCAACGAGCTAAAGTTGCTGGATATCTCCATGTATATTCTATCTCTATGTTAGAAGCCGGTATGAGGCCTGTCCG
Source organism: Choristoneura rosaceana (assembly GCA_037349165.1). Lineage (NCBI taxonomy): Eukaryota > Metazoa > Arthropoda > Insecta > Lepidoptera > Tortricidae > Choristoneura > Choristoneura rosaceana. Next base: position 165,245 of record JAZBNJ010000032.1, read on the forward strand.
GTGATGCAGTGAAAGCAGCGCGGACCAGCAGCGGTCCTCCGTCGCTGATGTCACCACCAGCTATCTTATCCCCGCCGGCCGATCGCGCCCGTGAACCTGCCCGTGATCGAAGGTTGCCTTATCTAACGATACCGCCTCAATTATCCTATCGAAGGCTTATTTATTTTGCGGTTTAACGACTATTCAAACGAATTTGCTTTGTTGAATTGTAGTAATGACAGCTCCAAGCCAGGGTTACACAAATCTACATAAGTTTTTCTACGAGTATATACAAAATAATTATGACAACATTCATTCATCATTTTAAGAAATGATTAGTTTGATGAGAGAATACCGAACTAAATAGTTAAGACAATAGTAAGATAAGACAAAAGTATGAAATCGTATCACACGGAACCTGTTTTGTTTACTTCGACATGTTTTTAACTTTACGCTTTGGTACAAACACTTCGTAGCTTTGCATTTCTTACGTTCTCAGTTGTTTGTGTACATAAGTTGCATGATAATGATAATCGTCGACCAACATTTGACTTACTTACATATTTTATATTATCTATCAGTTCACGTATTTATCATTTGGACCAAACGCTTATTAACGGCTTACCCGTGAACTTTAATAAAACCTTGTGTAGTTTACGATAATTCTATAGCTAATGGTTTGATTCAGGCGCTGATACTTTGCGGAGCTGCGTATCAATGAGCATTTTACCTCGCTACTGAGCGCCGCTTAGTAATGGAGGTATAAAGTAGTAAAAAGTTTTCATTACTTTTTATACTTTATTTATTCACTAACTTTTGCCCGCGGCCCCGCCCGCGTGGTATTCGGTTATCACGCGCTGTTTCCTCGGGAACTGTGCATTTTCTGGGATAAAAAGTAGCCTATGTCACTCTCGGACTCTCAGGCCCATAAACTACATATCTCTATGCCAAAAATCACGATGATCCGTCGCTCCGTTACGGCGTGAAAGCGTAACAAACAAACAAACTCACTTTCCCCTTTATAATAGTAAGGATAGTTAACAAATAATAATAACAGATAAAAGTTTGCCTCATTTATTTCGAGAGGTGTGTCTAGCTGTGCCAATGTGTGCCAAATGACGTTTGTAAAATGATAACAAACGCCGGATAAAGCAACATTTCATGTTGACGCCGCCCTCTTGCGTTCCATTACAGCTGTCGTTCCGTCAATAAGCCGGTGCGCGGATGTGCAAAGAAAAGATAACGCTCTGTCAAAGCGGCGTTCAGCGGCGCCCGCGCCTAATTGAGGACGCGCGATCTGCCGCGGGAACTTCAATTAGAGTTCCTTTTCAGCCGGCAGCAACAAGTAGCGATGTCGCCGGTCGCTAACGAGCGGGACATTGTCGCGCGACATCTGCCGCGTAATTGCGCGCTGCCGGCTCTGCCCGTTGCCTGAAACCCGTCCTGAAATGCTTTTCAAGACCTATCGGTAGCAGTTCCAGGGAAGCACTAAGCGGTTTGATGCAGTGAAAAGCATTTATTGTATTCAACTCTCAACTCTGTTGTAATAAAGAGGAATACCATCCATAATAAAGTAGCGTACCTACCCGATTGACTGATATAAAACACATAGTCTTCTTTAGCCCTCTCATTCCGAGAGGAGGCCTGTGCCCAGCAGTGGGACGTATATAGGCTGAGATGATGATGATGATGAGTCTTCTTTAAAGTATAGAGAATGTTCTGCATCCTATCTCCTTCACCTAAACTTTATGCTTTTTAACGGTGATGTAGGTACTTTGTTGTTAGCTAAACGATTACTTATTGTAGTATTTACATTGTTAAGTTTAGTATTCATTGTAATTGATTGCCATTTTCTAGTTTACTTTATGTAAATGCTATTAGGTCCATACAAGTTGCTGGTTCAGAATGAACAAACTTTAAGAGTTTAATTCCAACTCTGGCCCGCGCCCCATGGGAAATTGTAAAATCGCCATCTAATCTTGTAGCATATCAAATTAAAACTTTGGCTAGCAGCTTTGTTAGATGTTTAAATATGAGGTTGTCAAAGTGAATTACTTACATAATTTCTATTAATTGACATATGGTTTGCAAATGTTAACGCATTCACTGCCGCCTGACTTGACTTGACTGACCACAGGTGCCATCGACGCACATGTGCGTTCAAAATGTATGAATTATTATGACAGCGAATATACTTATGCGTCGGTGGCAGTGGATGCGTTAAACGGTAGTTGGTTTTTGTTGTGATTCAATTATTAATTATGTCCATTATGTATTTGCGAATATTAGAAGTTTGTTCATACTCTTTATTGTACAAAAAGGTAATAAAAAAAGTGTTAAGTACAAAGGTGGACTTATTCCTGAAGGGATCTCTCCCAGTCAATCTTTGAGTGGTACAGAAGAGCAATCGAAATAAGGATCAATAAAAAGAGCAAAACATTTGAATGAAGCTTTAGCACATGAATGTTTTTTATACTTTACTAGTGTCGCCCGCGTCTCCACCTACATAGTATTCGTTTATCGCTATCCCGCGGGAACTGTGTCATTTTTTGGGATAAACTATCCTATATCCTTCCTCTTGAGGCCGTGACCCAAACTATAATTCTATACCGAATTTCATCTAAAATGGTTCATTTGCTTAGACGTGAAAAGGTAACAAAGAAACAAACAGACTTACAAACTTTCACATTTATAATATGTATAGCGTTAACGCGTGAAAGACGGACAAACATACAAACACACTTTCGCATTTATAATATTAAGTAATGGATTAGTGGAATATTTATAAGTTTAAGTACTTAATATAAAAACGAATATAACGACGGTATTTGATGGGTGTCGCGCGGCGCGCACGCGGCCAATCAAAGCGACGCGACGCGAGTCAACGCGACGCACGATTTATCGTCATTTGTTCCCGATGACGATGTGACAAATAAATTAGAAGCCCTCGCAGCGCTCGGATGCGTAATTGGCGGAGGGGAGAGGGCGGATCACCGAGATGTCACTGAGATTATTGGATAAGCATTATTTTGGTTTTATTTACGGATTGATATTTTGTGAAGATTCGAAAACTCAAAAACCGGACAAGAGCGTGTCGTACATGTCTGAAATAGGGTTCCGTAGCCATCACGAAAAAATTAAGTAATATTTTTCTAAGGATTTCGTATTTTGTACGGAATATTCCAAGATTAGGTATATTTTATACCTTAGGCTGCTATTTACTCTTAAACTACTAATAATTCTCAATAAAACTTAACCGTTATTAGTTTTTCTTGTAAGTTTAATACATACTACTATCTTGAATTTTTTAAATTTTCCCGCCCCCCGATTTAAATTTTAGAGGGGGGACGGGGACAGGACGCTCGATTTTAATGAAAATGTTCACTTTAAAGTTGAATATTTTGACATGACAAAAATGTCTTACACGATCGAAACAGTGGTAACTGTTAGCCAAGCTGCGCGCCACACAGGGCGCGGCGCGGGCGCAGCCGGCCGCCCGCCACTTACGCTTTACGAGCTGTGACCGCGACCGCCTCCCCTGCAATCTCGAATTTCATGGTCGCAGCAAATGCGGCTACAAAACCATTGCCAGTGCTCTGTCACTAGGCTTGTGCGCGCTCGGTCACTGAGCGGATCGCTCTAAACTAGTACAATCGCTCAAATGTACTAGTTCGGTCTTTTGGCTCTTTTAGTACACTAGTACACTGAAAGAAACGATGCTCCTTTGACCCGCAGACCTATTGCGTAAAGAACACGGGATTGTAATCGTCATGTTCTTTCAAAGCAATTACAAATTCGACTGACATGAAACATTCGTTTCGCGTAACAGAATCTAGCAGTCATCAAGCGCAATTGTCATGAGAAGCAATATCAATTGAATGGAACGAAAAGTTTGGTTTTTGCAAATATACTTAATCAACGAATGATTTCGATAAAATTGATAAGACTCGGATTGAGTGTTTTCGGTTACAAAATAACCATATTCGGCATGTTTTTTTGTTAATTATAGTATACAAACTTAAATCTACACAATATTATTGTTAGTAAATGAATATTTAAAAATATTGGAAATTAAACTAAACGCAAAGCGCAGCGGTGATTTTTAAACGTCAACTTATATCTATGCCCGTACGTCAGTGCAACGTCAGTGCGTGTTCTATCAACGCCCGCGAAACGAAACAATATTTAAAGTAAGTCCTTTAAAATTTAAGTTTTTGAGTTTATTGCATTAGGTAAGTACGTATTTTAATTAGATAAAATAAAGTTATACTTAATGCATTTCATTTAAAGTTATTTTCATAGTGCTTAGTCACTACAAAAATGGATAAGCATTTTAACGAGCGAGAATCGAAAATGTTTGTTTAGAAGTAACTTTATTTCACTTTCAAAAACTTATGCAATGGGAATTAAGCAATTGAAATACATATAAATAAATAAAGCGCCCATTGCCTTTGATAAGACAACTTTCTAAAAAAAATCCACAATTCTTAAGAAAATAAGAGATCGTTGATTTTAATAATAAAGTGATAGTGTATATATTTGTTACTTTATAAGCATCCAAATTATATCTTAATTGTTTCTTTTTAATGAATATTTTCAAGATGAATAACAAATGTGTTAATATTCATGAGTACCTATTGTTTAAGATGCCAGCAAGGCCTGTCGTCTTCGACGGACAATGAGAGGTGCTCAGTCCTACATTATATACAGTAGCACCCCCAGATGGCTATAGGGCGTCACTCACGAATGACAGCCCCCTAGCCAAGAAAAAAAAAACAAATAACCAGTGGATAGACCTCGCTTTCATCCTAAACTGCTGCGGTGTAGGAGCCACAAAGACGGCAGAAAAATGGCGAGAGGTAAGTACATAAATTGAAAAATTTGAAGAGTTTTTGTCATTGTTTAATAATTTGACTGCCAATGCTAATTAACATAACATCACATTGTGATAACAAAAAAAATAGAATGGTTTTCAGCAATAAAAAACATATATTCTGTGAGACAAATCATACAATTTATACAAGGTTTATTATTTACAAAACTATTACTTAGTGAATTTTAGAAAAAGGCCCATGATCAGCAGTTTGACGAAACTTAGACATAATCCCGGAACCAGACCGTTGGGCAGCATTTTTGTCGATTTTCTGCACACAATTTTTAATTCTTCTTATCAGCTTTCCAATTTTCTAATATAGCTACTAAAGAGCACAAATAGAGACAATGTGAAAAATTATGTTGCATGGCAATTGCAACAAATCTGGCAATTGAAAGATTCTCTGGGTGTAAAGCAGTGTAAGCAGCTGTAAAGCAGTAGCTGTGTTATTCCCGAGATCCAACTATGTTATTCATTGTTTCAAATTTCAAATCCATCCAGTCATTTTCTATAATCAGTAAATGGCATTGTGCATAGCTATATTGTATTTATATTTCTTTTATATTATTATATCAGTCCTAAATCATCCCTTCCTTCTAGTACTGGAATAACGCCAAATACGCCGTGAGCAAGAAGGCGTGCGCGCGACAGCAGCAAGCAGCTGGCCAGCCCGCGCCATGCCCGCGCCCTGGAAGCCCCGCGCTGACGGAGCAAGAGGAAAAGATCTTGGCGTTCATAGGGCGAGTGGCGGTGCACGGAGAGGAGGCCGTGTCCACTGTATCAAGAAGTGGTTGGAACTGACAAGACAGTGTTGGGTGGGCGGCAGCGTTTATTTGATCTAAGTATTCGACATACTGGCTGTGAGAAACCATTGCATTGCTTCGCTCGTTTGTGCAGGTATCTACACGATGTTTTCCTTTACGCTAAAATGCACGGTAAATTTGAAATTTAATTTAGAAAGAAAGAAGGTTTTTTTTATATCACTGGATGGCAAACGAGCAAGTGGGTCTCCTGATGGTGAGAGATCACCAACGTCCATAAACATTTGCAATACCCCTGGTATTGCAGATGCGTTGCCAACCTAGAAGCCTAAGATGGGATACCACACAAGACACAACAATAGTATTAAGTACAAATAGACAACACGTAGGAAAGTATGTGTCATCGCGGTTGTGAATCGGACACTGGCTCAGCATAACGCTGAAGCGTTAATAATAAACACCCCAGCGCTGATTTTCAGCCAGCATCATTGGTGACCCTCGGACCTCAACAAAGATATATTACTACAGTTTTATTACTATACATAAGACTACATCCTTACTAAAATTATAAATGCGAAAGTGTATTTGTATGTTTGTGTGTTTGTCCGTCTTTCACGCCGTAATGAAGCGACGGATCGAGGTGTTTTTTGACATAGAGATAGTTTATGGTCCCGAGAGTGACATAGGTGACTTTTTTTTATCCCGGAAAAATGGAAAGTTCCCGAGACAGCGCGCGATAACCAAATACCACGCGGGCGGAGCCGCGGGTAAAAGCTAGTAAATAGATAATTTCGTCTTAACGTGTAACTTTGACTTTGACCAACCAATTTGTATGAGCTTTTATTTTTATAAACATGACTGTCTAGCAATATGATAAATGTACAATCCAATGACAGTTCTAATACCGTGCTTTGTGAATACATGTCTGTGTGTAGTAGGAATTTTTTTTCTATAATTCTAATGCATTTTTTTTGTATAAGTAGAATTTTGTTTACACTAGTACTATTCCCCCACACTTCATTTTGTAAACTATGGAAACATATTATTTATTTTGTGGCTTTGAAAGACATTAACCTTAGTACATAAACATTATTATAAATTTATACACTCTAGACAACACCATTAGGTACCTACGCGGGCTAAAAGGAAACATGAAATTAACAACTGAAACGAAAAATAAATAGCAGTCGCACACTAAATTAGTCTTCTAGTTTACTAATTATCTATTTGTTTAAGTAGTCTTATGTAGTTAATGGTGTGTATAGTGTGTCTTTATAACGCTCAGAGGGTTGCCTACGGTGCTGGCTGAAAATCAGCGCTGGGGTGTTTTTAACTCTTCAGCATTATGCTGAGCCAGTGTCCGATTCACAATCGCAATGACACATACCTTTGTGTTGTTTATTTGTACCAAATAGTATTGTAGTCTTGTGTTGTGAATAAATGTATTTTCTTTCTTTCTTTCTTTCTAAAAATAAGTTTTGTGTAATAGAGCTGGAAGAGAGAGGAATTAGAGCTTTTGAAATGCCAACAAATAGCCTTTAATCTTTCGCCCAAAGGTGTAACTGCTAGTCACTCTGAGTATAGGAGGACGAATGTCATTCCATCACTTAGACGCTGCGAATCTGAAACGAATGTGCTTAGGCACAATAGCCTTAAATCTGCGCACACTTTTTGACCATGTGATTTTTTCAAAAAGGTACGAGGGCGTCATTTGCCGCACTACACCGAACAAAAAGGTCACAAGGTGCAAGCGCCTGCGAGCATGCATTTTTAGCAGATCAGTAGCATTCAAATACGGAGTGACAAGGGACCGAGGAGGAACTTCGGAACAAAAACGAGCACATGCATTTTGAACTCGTTGAATCAATCTCCTAGAACTACCAAATATTTCGCACATAAATTCCGGATAACTTGAGATGCGAGTCAGGGTTCGAATCCACGACCCTCTGTTTAAGAGGCCATAGATCAAACCACACAGCTACTGCGGCTTCCCTGACTAGCGGCCCTTATAATGCAGTCAATCGTTGTAACAGAAACTAACATTGACGGCCAATCAATGGGGGCGAACGGTTGATTAAAAATATAAAAATGTTACATTTGTGTATTGTGTTTTCAGATCAGCGAATAGTGCCCGCAGCTCCCGAGTGGTGACGCATTTTGAAAAACGGTGGCTGTTGGTAGAGACAGCAATGATCGCTGCCACCCGCGAAATGCTCGTAGCCCGGATGGTAGCCAAAGTCAGCGTGGCATTGCAGGAGGTGGCGGAGGTGGCGCGGGCATTGGACCGAAGGGCGGGTTTAAGAAAGAACGTTAGGTCCGTTTCGCTTGCAACGGTCACGGCACGGTCGCCGTTAACTATGAGATCTTTCAACGAGCGGTGAGGAGGAAAGGAGTGAAATCGCTGATGTATGCGAAAGTGTAAAAGTAATTGTAAAAAAAAAAAGCCGCCAAAAAAAAGCCGCCCAAAAACGACAGCTAAAAAGTAAAAAATAATTATGCACTACCTAGCTGTTGCCCGCGACTTCATCTGCGAACAATTCGTTTATCCCTATCCCGCTGGGACTATGCCGATTTCCCGCAAAATTAGCCTAAGTTAATTTAGTATAAGTACCTAGTAATATTCTTTTTATCTAAGCGTCGTCGGTGTCGGTGGACCGCTAAGGTTAACAGAAACTAAAGTACATATGTTGTATTTTTTAAAGTATTAACCGTAGCGGTCCCCCGACACCGACGACGCTTAGATAAAAAGAATATTACTAGGTACTTATACTAAATTAACTTAGGCTAATTTTGCGGGAAATCGGCATAGTCCCAGCGGGATAGGGATAAACGAATTGTTCGCAGATGAAGTCGCGGGCAACAGCTAGGTAGTGCATAATTATTTTTTACTTTTTAGCTGTCGTTTTTGGGCGGCTTTTTTTTGGCGGCTTTTTTTTGTCGGGGGTTTTTAAAAATTTTTTTTTTTTTTTTTATTTCATGTTTTTTAAACAGCTCGTCGTGTTGCTATCATTGCATTGTATGTAGAATCAATTACTGATCAAAACGAATCCAAACACGACATATGTGCTATTATTTTTTATAGTGTAGGTACTAATGTGCTGGATATCTTGGCTGCAGCATCAGCTCATCCTGTTGCCACTTTTGCATTGTATGTAGAATCAAATACTGATCGAAACGAATCCAAACACGATATATCTGCTATGGTTTTATCAAGAGTGTATCTACTAGTGTTCTGGATATCCTGGCTGCAGCATCAGGCCGAGAACTGCATAATCTTGCATAGTTACATAGCATACATGGGTGTTTCAAGTTTTAGGTCCCAAATATGCTTGAAAGTAAAGTAAATACCCATTATGCGTCTAAGATTCCTACCGCAGCGAACAAAAGAGCTGATGATCTTGAAACGGCTGAACCGATTTTTATGAAACATATCTAAGAACCATCGCTAGAAAACCAGCTTTCAAATAAAAAAAACCGCATTCAAATCGGTCCACCCGCTTAAGAGCTACGATGCCACAGACAGACACACAGACACACAGACACACAGACACACAGACAGACACACAGACACACATAGCGGTCAAACTTATAACACCCCTTTTTTGCGTCGGGGGTTAATAAGCTTCATAACGATAAATACAGTAAAATCACTCAATAAATAAATCTGTTAGATCACAAAAATTCATTCACCGTCCAAGTTTTCTTACAGCAATTATTTTATTTTATACTTATTTACTAAAAAAGTGGAAGGATGTAGTCTCTGCCTACCCCGTTGGGAAAGAGGCGTGATTTTATGTATGTATTAACTAAAACATTTCAGACACTTGCTATTTTAGCAAATACTTTTTACTTTACTTTACTTTACTCTGGCTGGAGAAATCTAGAACTAATTATTTACTGCTTACTTTTGCAACTTTTTACTCATAATAGATTGTTCTCCTTTCCTTTACACTGTAGTAGAGTCTACAGTATAGAGTGACTGTACACTGCTTGTAGTATGAACAATTGCTGCTAGGTTCCGTTACCTCCAGAGATGTGCCAGAATGTGTAACGATGAATGTGTTTTACATGAACCATTAGAAATGTTTCATTTACCTAGCCTCGCTGACTGACTGATAAGACTGATTATAAAATAAAAGTATTAAAATAAATAGTGAAGGTTTTTATTTACTGTAATTCCTCTTCTACATACATTTTATTGAGAAATACATACAAAATTCAATTCATAAATCTCGGTGAGGTTACGGCTGAGATTAGGACTCGCAATCATAATATAGTGCAGAAACTGACGGGCACTACCTAGGACGCCTGTGCTGCGTGCCTCCGAACAACCGCCCTCGCAGTAGTCATTCTTCAGCCGAGTATTGTGCGCCTGTAGGAGAGACCTTAGAGTTAGTATGTATGTATACAGATAGACATTGACAGACATTGTGATTCTAGTGCTTTATTTATCCTACTAATCCCACTGACTAATAATCCTTCTAATATCCTACTAATATTATAAATGCGGATGTTTGAGAGTATAGATGTTTGTTACTCATTCACACTGAACTGAAACAGCTGGACGGATTCGGATGAAATTTAGTATGTAGGTATCTGGATATCTGGAATAAAACTTAGGATAAAAGTATTTTATTTCGATATTCCCACGGGATAGGAATAAATCTCGAAATAGCAACCGCTGAGCTTAGAGTAATGATATTTGGGATTCTTGTTTATAATGCAACGTCAATGAAAATCACGATGTAACTTTCGGGAATTCCCAGGGGTTTTTTTTAAATGCAAATGTATGCAGTAACAGGTAATTCTGTAGGTACGTATATGTAGAGTGGGCCAAATTTTTTGCTGCTGAGCATAGTTTGATAATAAATTTAATATTTACTAAAGGTTGTTTAAAAATTTGTTAAGGGCTAAATAAGTTCATACTTCACACTAGTAATCGTGCGCTTTGGTTTGAGAGAGTGCCTGGTGCTGGCAGGCACCCACACATTTTTGATATGGCCCATTCCTGTAACATGCGATGGCTGCTTGCACCTACGATAGTAAACATCATTCAATATAAAGTGGGCACTGCGAAGTAGTCTATTAGCTTATGATCCAATAGTAAAATTCAACACCTATTTTTTTCAAGGGTTCCTATAAGACAAAAAATAATCGTTTCAGGTATCAGTTGGTTTCTTATCTGACTGTGAAGCACTGATTATATTAGAATTAGGCAAACTCTGCCTTTAGACTTGATGCAATGAATTAGTTAAACATACCTTGAGTTTCAGCTGCACGACTGTGTTGCGCTCCCAACTTCCTATAAGTAATAGGGCAAATTTTGTTGCTCAGTCGGACGAACTGCGTCTTTGTGAGCTTGAAATTTGCCCAAAAATAGTTGTCAGGCAACCGGAGAGGATGGCTTTCTTGGCGCAAAAGCCTCCAGTCGTGCTTGTGTCTGCAGTCGCTCTTCTTCCGCGGGCGCCAATAAATTTAATATGTGCGAGCCATCGACGCGAGCCATTTATTACGCCTCGAATCACTGTTCAAAAGAAAACTTTCATTTTCAATTACTTAGGCGCCAATTTAATCAAGATATTAATATTATTTTTATTATAATTTAACGAAAAACCTAACTTACGATATCAATTTGCACAGTAACGGTCACAAAGTTGTCTCCGGTTTGTTTTGACAGTTTCTATCAGTATGTAGACCAATTTTGAATTGTCATTTTGCTTACGCGAAACCATTTTTTAGCAAATCAATGGCAAATCATTCGTTCAATTGCGTTAAAAATGGCCGGCCTTAGCTTTCAAATGCTTTGACATTACATGGACGTTACGCGAAACGAATTACTTCATTTTTAAAGCAGCCTTGATTTCAACTGTCAAAAATGAATACTAAAGCGGTTCCGAGTACGTTAGGCAATAGGTCTGCCGTTTGAGCCCGTTCGGTCTCTCGGTCATTCATTTTTCATTCGGTCGGATACGGATCGCATCGTTTTGCTGTCAGTGTCACTTCTTGAACTGAACTAAACGTACTAAAGAGCAGAAACGTTACGGAATAGTTCGGTCTAGTACAGTGTCGGGAATCAAGTCTTTTTCGTTCTTAGTACATGTACTACACAAGCCAGACAAGCGTGACAGACTGTCACGTCATACAATAACGTATGTACGTTCGGTGGCAAGTTCAACGACGTTGATGAACTGTCATACGATAGAACTGCCGAAGTAAAACAATATAATTTCACTAGCTTTTGCCCGCGACTTCGTCCGCGTGGAATTTGGTCATCACGCGCTGTTCCCTCAGGAACTGCATTTTCTGGGATAAACTGCAGGGCTACTACGAAACTCGGAAACTTGAAGTTCGTGTCGTGCGGTCCCTCTGAAACTTGTACTATTTAATACGAGAGCGAGAGGAACCACACGACACGAACTTCGAGTTTCGAGTTTCGTAGTAGCCCTGCAGTACCTACCCTACGCCACTCTCTGGCCCATAAACTATCTCTATGCCAAAAAACACTTCGATCCATCGCTCTGTTTCGCATTTATAATAATAGTATGGATATCATGCTAAATAAAATAAAACATTATCTTAGTGTTGTTATTTTACCAGTTTTCTTCAGTAAAGATATTACGAAATTTTCTCAAAAAATGGCAATATCATGACAGTGGCTTAGGTAAGTAATAATTTCTCACAGACTAGGTACCATCGGTCAAATAAAGTGGTCTATCTATTTTTAAACAAGTTCCTATCAAAATAAATATGTCGCATATTGGCATTATTGTTTTATGACATGCAAACAATTATCAACTTTAAGGTGGTAGACCACATCGAATACCTTTACTTGCTCGAATTTCATTTGCCCGAATTTCATTTTCCATACCAACGTTTGCTATAAAATATATAGAACCGTACTGTTTTTAAGATTTTTTATAATGTCATCTTATAGAATGCGTAGGTTAGGTTAGGTTAGTTTAATATCAACTCTGAAGAAAATACCATTTCAGAAATAAATTACTTTATGGCAAATGAAAATTCTAGAAAACGATACATTCGGCCATATGAAATTCGGGCAAACATTAGACAACCAGACCACATATTTGGCTGATGCTACTTTACTTTAACTTGTCATTTGCTAGGTCATCGCACCACGCACACCCAAACCCAAAACTCGTAAACATCAGGGTGGCGGCTACAAATTCTGGCAAAATACATAAATGACACGTGCAAAAATAAATAAAACACAATCCACGAATGGAAGCGGCGCGCAGATGGTCGCGTCGCCTCTTCGCCAATTTCTTCTTTATTTACGTCTTTTCATTTTTAGGGTTCCGGAGCCAAAATGGCAAAAACGGAACCCTTATAGTTTCGCCATGTCTGTCTGTCTGTCTGTCTGTCTGTCTGTCTGTCCGTCTGTCTGTCTGTCTGTCTGTCTGTCCGTCCGCGGCTTTGCTCAGAGACTATCAATGCTAGAAAGCTGTAATTTTGCACGGATATATAGGTAAACTATGCCGACAAAACAGTACAATTAAAAATTCAAAAACATTTTTTTTTAGGGTACCTCCCATAGACGTAAAGTGGCGGTGATTTTTTTTTTCTCATCCAACCCTATAGTGTGGGGTATCGTTGGATAGGTATTTTAAAACCATTAGGGGTTTGCTAAAACGATTTTTCGATTCAGTCATTTGTTTGCGAAATATTCAACTTTAAAGTGCAAATTTTCATTAAAATCGAGCGTCCCCCCCCCTCTAAAATCTAAACCGGTGGGTAGAAAAATTTCAAAAAATTCAGGATGGTAGTCAGTATATCAAACTTCCAAGGAAAACTATAGCGGCTAAGTTTGCTTGAGAATTATTAGTAGTTTATGAGTAAATAGCAGCGTAAGGTATAAAATATACCTAAACTTGGAAGATTCCGTATAAAATTCGAAATCCTTAGAAAAATATTACTTAATTTTTTCGTAATGGCTACGGAACCCTATTTTGGGCGTGTCCGACACGCTCTTGGCCGGTTTTTTTTACTACTCACAGGTTTATACAATTCAATTCATTTATTCAGACAGTAACATCCATTATTGTTAGTAAAATTATAGTTAATTTTATTACAATCAAAATCTCAGAAAAACTGTAGCTACAATTATAGATAAAATTAATTTTATAATACCCTACAACACAGTGACGATCACAATTAAATTAAGTATAGATCCAAATTAAATACATTGTCATACAATTGTGGGTGAACAAGCAAAATTATATTAATGTCACAAATAAATTAATCAATTCATCCAAGCTCGCATCATAAGACAAACATCTATTTAAGTACTAAAACTAGTTAGTTAAGTATATACAAATAAAACAAAATAAAATTTAACTAAACACTTTCATTAAATTAAGAAAAATCCTTAAATAATAACGATTGCATCTACACCACACCACATAGTAAGGGACTATTAATTTATACATTAACAAAATTTTACTAATACTAATAGGCGGTCTTAACGCTACAGCGCGATCTATTCCAGGCAAATTGAAGTAGGCAGTGCAATCATCAATACTCAGAGCATTAACAAAGGACACAAATAAACATACGAAGTATACACAACACTTAAAAATTAATTCAGATGAACACCATAGATGTTTAATCGACACAGTCGAAGACATACGTAGGTTAATGATTTTAAAGCATGGGCTTAAAAATAGGCAAGAACTTTATTTATTTATTTTACGGATCGACCACTGCTCATAAACGCTTGGCCAAACCAATCAATAATAATGTGTGCGTATTTAAACCGTAGACATAAACGAAACAGTTGTAATGCTGCCCGGTGCCACCCGACTGCGGTGGAGTCGAGTTGAGCGCCGCTCTTGTAACTATTTTGTTGCGCCCGCGCCCTGTTGTTGATCGGAATTCAGAGAGCGCCTTAAAAATGTTACGACGTCGTTAAATTTGTATTTTATTTCCAATATTTGTGATTTTATTACGGACATATTCCACAGTGATTAACAGAATGTTGCTTCAACAAAAGTGCTTTAAGAGCGACTTAGTAGCGGAAGTATTTTAAGGCGGCCATAAAGTGGCCGCGCCCGCGATCATTTGCGCTTTAATCACGTCGCTGTATGGTCGCGGAAGTATCGCCTCAATTTCCAAAACAAACAACTAATAAAATGTAATGTTCCTTGGTTCTGCAAACGCGTTTCTATCTGAACGACAGAATTTCAATGAATGACATTAATTTTAAGGATTTGGCGCTGCGGTAGTGGCTTAAAGAATTCCGGTACGGGACATTCACCACTAATGCATTTCTCAGAGAGGATATTCGCAGTGAGAGCTTCACGTTCACGCAAAATCACCACTCATGTCTTTAACTGGCATGACTTATTAACTGAATTTGGCCAGCTACTGGATTAATTAGTCTGAAAAGTTAATAGCATTGTCAACTACGACAATGCAGTCGCCAGTAAAAAATTGGCCATTATGTTGCGAGAGAGGGTGCAACAACAATGGCACTTGACTCCGGAACTCAACGCACTTTGCACGCATCAAAGACAATACCGGATCGCTCGGATCATAAAGCAGCTAAAAATTATAAAATGGCATCGTTCAATTTGTTTGCACGTATTTTATTGTGTATTGACTGTAGCCAAATTAAAACATGCTGCATAACAAATTCAATTGCGACGTGCAAAGCGAATCGATTTTTATTTATGCGTTCAAAGGGTAGTAAATAATGCGCTGGTTTACTACAAAGTGAATATAATAGTGCGTCGTCGCAGCCCCCGCCGCGCGGCGCTCGCCGAGGCGCGTTATTTTCTCGTCGATAAAGCACGGCCCCAAGGAATCCTCGCCTATCGGATTTAAAGCGATTTTTTTGGAATCTGAACCATCCCGTCTCGCGGACACCCCTTCATTGTTCGCTGCACCCTAAAGCGTAATAAAAATTCTTGGAGTACATTCACTTCTAGCCTTTAGGGCTGCAACAAAAAATGTTACAAAACATTATAATGATTTGTCGACGACATGTTCCTAGTAAATTTATGAAATGAAGTTCGAAGTAAATCGGTTGAGCCACAGAACAAAATAGCAGGAAGAAATTATGTCATATTATTATGTATATTTTTCGCCTCTTTTTAGCAGAAGAAACATCATTAATTCATTCATTTTTACACTCCTTACAGTTCATTGATACCTTAGCTGTCAAAAAGTCACTGGTATCTAAGAAGTCAACATAACAATTACTAACTATATTATCAGCATAATAATTAGTAACTATACTCGTATGTGTTTTTATAAAATCATAAATCAATAAACACCTACATATATTTTTTAATTTATGCACTACGGTATTCACCAGTTTTGAAACTTTATCTCTGCGATAAATTTTATTGTATTATAGAGTTAGCTTAGCTGTTGTCCGCGGCTTTGCCCGAGTGGAATTTGGTTATTGCGCGCTGCTTTCTCGAGAACTGTGCATTATTCCGGGATAAAAGTAGCCTTTGTCACTCTCTGGCCCATAAACTATCTCTATGCCATAAATTACGTCAATGTCAAGAATGGATTTGGAATGGATTAACTGGAGTGTGGTGTAAAGTGGTGTTTTGTTGTACGCCATTTTTACTCCTCTTTGTCCCAGATACCATATTTTCAAACGCACTCGGAGTCCCAACGTTTTCCCCACTTCTTAGGAAAAACTGTTTAGGAAAAGGATAGAAAGAAATGACCAATGCGATCACGAAAGTCAGCGTGTTAAGCCGAGTGATTGATGATCGATTGGCCACTACAAACTCGTTGGCTTTACGGCCTTGCAATGTAATGCAACTTGCACGATTTTCCTTGCAAGTCTAAACTCAGCTTTAGGCAACACGTTATCGTCTTCGGCAGTGAGCTCGTCGACTTGAACTCGCCGGCGCCGCAATGAACATGCTGACTATATTGGTATTTATCACTGTTGCATGAGGCATGGTAGAACCTTATTCACGTGGAGCCAAGAATGAGGGCTAAAAGACAGGCGAAATATCGCTAGATGGCGTTAGTGGCGATGGTGTTAAAAATAAGGAGTGTAGTATTTGCCAACAAACTGTTTTGCAGTTTGGCGAAGTATTTGTCAAAAAATTTAATGTATTTCTTTTTGTTGAGATAAATAAATAAACAATAAAAAAAGTGGTGGCAAGAGCGTAACCTTAAATAACCTCACGATACTAACGCCATCTACCGATATTTTGCCTGTCTTTTAGTCCTCATTGCGCGATTTTTGTTTACACGGCGGGACCGGCCTAGCGGTAATGGATTTTGAAAGTCGTAAATCATCGACAGCAATGCAAATATTTCTCGCTCCACTAAAATAAGATAAATTTTCATACAAAGTGTATTCAGCGAGGATGCTTCTCGACTGAGATGCGGATTCTTGTAGCATGTGTGTGTGATGTGTCAAAATACGTAAAATTTGTAAGTAATCACTAATCGCTCTGAAGCGATAAGGCCGCCTATTGCTTACCTCAGAAAGTCTCTGTGTATTTATATACCTGTTTTCTGTAATTGTTTGCTATGTTGGTGTGCAATAAAGAGTTATTGTATTGTATCGTAATAAGATACGTATCCATGTGGCGTCAGGGGCGTGAGCGTGTTTTGTGTTTCCATAGACTGCGTCCACCTGCAATTGTACCGCGACGCGCGCGCGCGGTACAACGCGGCGGGCGGCGGAGGTGGGGGAGGGGGCGGCGGGCTGAAGGCGGCGCTGTCGCTGCAGCAGTTCGTGGGCGCGGAGGCGGGCTTCACGCTGGACAAGCACTCCAACACGCTGGCGCTCGTGTGCCGCGACCTCGTCGCCATCCTCGCCTTCGAGACGCGCGAGCGTCTCATGCAGTGGCAGGTAGATGC
Organism: Choristoneura rosaceana; assembly: GCA_037349165.1. Lineage (NCBI taxonomy): Eukaryota > Metazoa > Arthropoda > Insecta > Lepidoptera > Tortricidae > Choristoneura > Choristoneura rosaceana. The sequence goes on from JAZBNJ010000032.1 coordinate 182,717, forward strand.
AAACATCTTTATTTCCACTTCGATTATAAATAAGTTTTAGCATTAAATCATGTCGACTATATTCATTAGACGAAATTCATTTTTTACTCACGATTATCCGGTTCGAAGGACCAATTTTGTCAACTTTAATTTGTCTTTGCTTTAATACTAATAATACTGCATTGTTTTAAGTACTTTTGAAACTACTTTACTAGCCTAAAATTAGCTAAAACAGTCGAGGTCTTAAACTTTTCAACAAATATTTATATCGTCATTATGTACGGCGAAGCATAAGCGCCATCTATTGGTCCAGGTGAAAGTGAACGCGCACCTCGGCGAGGCCCGACAGTACTTGGTAGTACTGGCGGCGCGCGCGGGGCGGCGCGGGGGCCCGGGGGGCGCGGGCGGCGCGGGCCCGGCGCGGCTGCTGCTGCGCGACGGCTGCTGCGCGCTGACGACCGGCGCGCCACCGCGCCTGCTCGGCGTCTGGCAGCTGCAGCATCTACGGTGCGTAAAACTTTAGGGCGATTGGTTGTTGTGAATTCTCAGCTGACTCGAGCGTTCACCATTCAACTATCTTACCTTTTAAATTTGCGAATACAGCTAAGAGCTCGATGTCGAGTCGCTAGATCTTTGCCGCAACCTTTGAGTCTCGGTCTTCCGTCTTCGAGACTGAATCGTCCCACTCAGTATAAATCGAGTAAAAATAATCATATTATTGTGATTAATTTAGGGCCCGTTGTTCGATCAGTAGTTAAAGTTACTATAGTTAAATTTCCATTGAAATGTGTTAACTATTGTTATTTTTGCCATACATTTTAACTATTAGTTAGTTTAACTAATGATCAAACAACAGGCCTTTAGTAATCACTTGTTGAAGTCGGTCGTATTATTCGATCACTAATCGCTGCTCCGTGTGTCAGGCGCTACGGCGTGGTGGAGGGCAAGTTCTGCTTCGAGGGGGGCTCGCTGTGCGGCGCGGGCGAGGGGCTGCACGTGCTGGTGTCGGACCAGGCGGCCCAGCTGGCGCGCGACTTCGAGCTGGCGGCGCGCGGCCGGCTGCGGGCCCAGCGACACGCGCGCACGGACGGTACGACACACATATATTGTACCCTTCAGTAATGCCGATTTCACACAAGGGCAGAATAGTGGGGCAGAACAGTAGGCAGCACAGTACTGCTACAATTTAAACGCACACGCTGAGACAGAACAGTACGGTTCTGTCTCGGTGTGTGCGTTCAGATTGTAGCAGTACTGTGATGCCTACTGTCCTGCCCGACTGTGCTGCCCTCGTGTGAATTCGGCATAAACTGCGGTCTTTTACCCTGCGACACGACTTGGTTCCACTTCCGTTAATTGGTTGCAGGGTAGCCAAAAAGTTTGGGTCTTTGATGTGGACCCTTAAAAAATATAATATGATTCTTCTATTAGTCTCAACTGTTGTTAAAAGTTAGTTTGATCGTCACCCGTTTGTGCAGGAGGAGAGAGTCCGAAGTCGAACAAAGCGTTTCGCCCCGACACTCGCCTGTCGGAGCTGAGCTCCACCGAGCGGTCGCCGCCCAGCGATCTCCCGCTGGACGCGGCGAGTGACGCGGAGTGGGCGGGAACGGGAGCGGGGGCGGGGGCGGGCGACACGGCGTCCGTGCACGGGGCGGAGGCGGTCTGGAGCGGCGGGGCCGCGCTCGGGCGCTGCATGAGCTGCATGTCCAAGCTGGGTGCCATGTCGCGCTCGTCGACGGCGGCGCTGACGCCGGGCTCCGCGACCACGCCGGGCTCCCTGGCGCCGCCCGGCGCGGCCGCCTTCAGCCCCGCCTGGACCATGGACGCGCCGCCCGCGCCCTGCCCCTGCGCCGGCGCCGCGCCGCCTCGCCCTCCTAAGCCCGAACGGCTCGCCTGCGCCTGCCGATCAAAAACGCAGACGGACGACATCGGATCCAAAATCGGTCCCTATGAAAACTACGACGTGCCTAAAGTTCTTTCGGCAGAGGTGAGTGATGATCGAATGCTGTTCGTCTTAGTGAGATTTAGCGCAGTTTGGATCGCGAGTGACGCCTTTTCTTCGTCATCCAGGTCGAGGGAGAATACTACGACACCCCGAAGAGGCTCAAGGAGTGCCTGAAGGACGAGCTGTTCACGATCACCAGGAGCGCGACGTCCGACGCGGTCATCCTGAAGAAGCCGTGCGGCTGCCTGCTGCGGCTCGGCAAGCGGCGGCGGGCGGCGACCGTCGTCGAGACCGCGGAGAGCCTGCAGCCCGCGAGCTGCCCGTGCCGCCGCGTCACCGACTGGGCGCACAGCTGGATCCGGCTGCCCTACTGCGGGCGGGCCGCCACGCCCGGCGACGGCCCCGCGCCCGACAAAGAAAACTTGACCCCGAACGATAACGACCGAACGGCTCTCTACGCGACGATAGACGTCTCCCGAAAGACTAAAAGAAAAGCGTCTCTCGCCGGGAGCGTTGGCGGCGAGCCGGCGCGCGGCGACGACGCGGACGATGCCGCGCTCGCCAATTATGAGAACTTGAGCTTCGCGCAGTCGCTGGAGCACTACGAGAACGCTCGCGCGCTGCTGCGGCGCGCCGGCGTCACGCGCGCCGAGCTGCGGGCGCTGGCCGCCGCCCCGCCCGCCCCTGCGCGCCGCGCCTGCCGCGCGCCGCCCGCCGCCGACGAGTACCTCTTGATGGAGCCCAACGGCATCGAGCCCCTCCGGCTGGAGGCGGGCCGCGCCGCGCCGGCCGGCTACACGCCCATGTCGCCCATCGGCGGCTTTGCGTTCCACACGCTGCGGCTCCCGGCGCGCGCCGCGCGCCGCCTCGGGGAGGAGAAGTCGGCCAGTAACCCCGCGCTGTGCGCGCCGGGGGCGGCGAGGGGCGCGGCGGGGGGCGCGCCGCCCGAGCGCGCGGCTCGCGCCGAGTACCGCAAGCGGTCCAGCTCGGCGGACTCGTCCCGCTTCCTGGAGGACGTGAAGGAGTTCGACGGCAGCGCCGGCAGCCGCGGCTCGACGTCGTCGGTCGAGACGCTGCGGGACGCGGCGCCGGGCTCGCGGGCGGCGTCGCCGTGCGGCTGCCGCGAGCTGGCGGGCGCGGCGGGCGCGGGCGCGGCGGCGGCGGGCGGCGCGGCCGGCAACCGCGACTCGTCCAGCAGCAACGACTCGGGCGTGTCGAGCTGCTCGCTGCGGCGCGCGGCGCCCCACTGCGAGCTGCCGCAGACGACGGCGGCGGCGCGACGCCGCTACCGCTCGGCGCGCCGCGCCGCGCTGCCCCCCGGCGCCGCGCCGCCGCGCCGCGCGCGCTCCAGCGACGCGCCGCGTCTCGATCCCGCCGACGCCTCGCACAAGTCGTCGTCGGCTGAGGCCGAGGTGCCTCTCCTGTCCCTGAAGGCGCTTCGAGGTAACCGGCTCGCAGATAGAATTCGATAACGAGTATCATAGCGTCACGTTCAACGCGTGTGACCTGACCCTTCTTCGCAGGAATGCTGGACACGCCCAGCTCGTCGAGCGGCGCGTCGGACATGTCGGACTACATCGAGACCCTCTCCATCTGCTCCTCGCACTCCTCCACCGACACACCGGTCACCATGCGGTGAGTTGATCACACGTCTTTTCCGTTCAGTATCGGGCGCGTGCGTGTAGTACAGTGCTGACCGTTTACATGTGTGCAGGGCGGGGCGGCAGTGCGCGAGCGTGCTGCGGCCGCGCTCAGGCAAGGAGTATCAGCCGCGCGGCGCCCGGCTGGCGGGGGGGCCGCTGGCAGCACCTGCCCTCTACTCCAATCTGCCGACGACGCACTAACGCCACTGACTCTTTCTTCATGCCAAAGAAACCTTCGGAGCTCACTCTCGCTCCGAATAAATTCGAGTGAAATATTTATTCGTTAAATTATATAGAAAAACGTGTTACGAACGATTGAATACTATGTATTTCTGTACTCGCACGGGCCCGCGAAGCTCGCGTTTTGTCTGTCTCGTTGAGTGATCCGTCCACGGTCTGTCCGCTCGTCTGCGACGAGCCGAGCCCTGCTTTTATACGACGTTTCCTTTCTCATGATTTGACGTTTCCCGTCACTTGAATGTATATTTTTGTCTCGTTATGTGTATTGATAGATTATTACGACAGCTAAATTGTAATTTATGAAATTATTGATCGATGTAGTTAAATTCTCGATAGCGAACTTAAGGTAACGGAGTACTAAAAGCGCCCGGCTGCGCAACTAAACGAATTACAAGACAGGTGTAATGAATAAAATAGTTGTTAATTTTTTATTCGAATACACTATATTATACTAGTCTAAAATTCAGCCAAAATATATCTCATTTCTAGTCATAGATACATGTAAATAGAAGAGAGTGCGACGGGCGGGGTGGGAAGTGCAGGGGACGATGGTTCTTGTAATATTTTGATACAGAGGTTTACTGTATGGTAATGAAACTCACTATAGCAATAAGAGTGCAACCACAGGTGATCATTGTATGTGTAATATATGAATAGTTAATTATATGATAGCGTAGTAGCTGGTTAGTGAGGGGGGCGCGCCCGCGGCCGACTGACTTCTGATGACGAATAACGCAGACTGACCACTGACGAGTGACGATAAACACCCACAAAAGATGGAAAGAACGACTCAGGTAAAAAACTCAAACCTAGCTTTTCTGTCATCTATGTAACTGATATAGAACGCAATATCGCAATGGATTCTCGATAACTAGAGCTGTATAATTTACGGAAACGTATCAAGGTCTTCATGTGTGGGTGAAGCCTTAGAGCCCATATACGGTTTAAAACGATGGTTACATAAAAGTAACAAGTTCTCAGCATTGGTTGAATATTTTATATCAAATATTATCCCAACGAATTATTTTCCTTCAAGTGTTTTAGCAAATAATATTGTTACGATAATTACTTTAATAATGTACGAAAAATCGTACAAAACAGGTTATATTGATAACAGCGCCATCTATCGTCAACCGTCATTTTGTTTATTTAGACCTGAGAGTTTTTATTTTTAAGTAGACTTTAACGTATTGATCAAAGCCACATTAAAATCCATTGCTTAGTTGAAACGACTGAAGGTCTCCCACTACACCGTCATACCATGTCCGTTACAGGAACGTGTCAGGCAGAAACACCAGCACGTTTCTTAATCAACATCAACCGTCGTCGTTGCGTGTCATGCACGGAGCGTCAAAAACGGTGCCGCTGCCTATTAAATTTATCAAAAGTATAAACATTTCATCAAAATTCTTGTATAAAAACCCACTGGATCGAATCAATAACACATTTATCTATAACTCATGTCTTTTAACTAGATGTCTGACCACTTTTTTCACCAAAATTCACTCGATTTCAATATTTATTTTTTATTTGAAAAATATTCGTCAAAGTCTGACGTTATTTTATTGATTGAAATTTGTGTATAATCTGTAGTCGCATAGACTAGCGTAGAGTCGGTGGAAAATTTTACATTTTAAAAATCGATTAATGCGCGGATGAATACCTAAGCGATTATTATTTACTTTCCTTAAAATTAAAAAATAGTTAGTGCTTTTGTAATGGAATGAACAGTCTTTGGAATTAAATCAAGTGTTTTAAACAATAAAATAGACAAAAATAATCGATTAACTGAACAGATTAATTATTTTGCAATAGGTTCTAGTTTTTCACATCACTAAAATGTCTATGGTCGGGTTAATGGCGTCTTTGTTTACTCTATTCATAAATTGGATCAGAATGCAATATACACTTTTTGTGGGTATGACACGGCCTTTACATGTTGTAGTCCATGTCGCGTTACATTCCGTGCCTGATACGTCCTTATTACGATCATGGTATAATACGGGTAGGTGGGTAGAGACCAGAAACTTACATGCACATAATTCTGTGATACATACAGACGGACAAACGACGGGAACTGATATTGTTTTAGACGTGGGGGGGGAGGGGGGGCGCGGCCGCGGGAAGACTGGATAGTGCAGGTTGTATAGAATGCGCTAGCAACTGAATTTATATAAAACTAATGTTAACAAACTTGAAATTTCTCAATAAAACATGACTATGAACTACTCCTTTGTATTCATTTGAACCACCTTCATTGTTGCACCAAGTTAGTCGATGGATAACTCTGAAATTATAAGATAAAGAATAATTCTCAAATCGGATGATTTTTGAGGATCTCGGCTTGCATTATTGTTGAAAATCATATTGTATTTATAATGTTTGTCATTGCATTTTTTTTTCTTGAATCCATTAATTTGTTATTTTTTTTTATAAAAAAAAACAACCTAATCCATAGACCTCTACAAGATGAACCTCAGGGTTGATCATTTAAAAATTAAATATTAAATTGTGATTTTCAAAAACGATGCGACTAAACATGATACATACAAAAAGTGTAAATCTGCAGTGTAAATGTATTTGCAGTAATTTTCATTGTATGTAAATTTATTTATGCCGTTTTATTTTCATAAAACTGATTACAACCTTAGAACTGATTTTTCTTTATCTCATAGTTTCAGAATCACCATAATAGATCCATCTAAGTAGGCTCCAAGTGTATCTATTACACAGATGAATGTCGCTCCAACCTCTGTAATTGTACTGCAAAAGGTAAGTACCTACTTAGAAAAAAGTTTTTTTTTTTTTAAATTTACAAGTTTTTTTACTACCTAAACTTTTTGACGTGCAAGCTAACATCTTCGTACAGAGCTTCAAGTTGATACTATATTAATTTAACCGTTTAAGAATCCTGTCTTGAGGAAACGATTCTAGCCGGACCACTGAATTTCAGCATCACTGATATTATCACGGAACTTACATAAGTATGCCAAATTTCAGCTCTATCGAACTTACATTTACAAACTTCAAGAAATTTCAAGTTTAATAAAAGCTTTGTACTTATTGTAACAGGCAAATACTTATAACAGTACATTTTTTACACAAAGATACGTCAACTGAAATGTCGTGAAAAAAAATGGCTGTCCTTTGTAACGAAATCTTAATCATCGAAGAACATTTCTCTTTGACTTAACAGCCGTAATTAGCACATAACTGGACGAAGACAAAAGACGGTTGATGACAGGAAGAGACGGCGCGATGCGAGTGAGCGGGACGCCGCGCCGTGATCGATGTGCGACGCCAATCTCCTCGAGAAAAAGATGCTTACAAGATTTACTTTTTAGAACAAGCTTTCTCCATGATAGATAACGGATGTGCTTTTTATGAGGCAGTGATATTAGGAAAAAGGCTGATATAGCCTTATAAATAATGGAAAATATATTTACGGGTTCAGTTAAAGCTTCCGCGTATTTAACGCATTTTTTAGGGTTCCGTCCCTAAAAAAAATTTGAAATCCCTACTTATAGGATCATTGTTGATCGTCTGTCTGTTATAAATGTTGAATGAAGTTACACAAGGCCTCGGGAAACGAAGTAAAAGAAACCTCCGGACAGCAAGCTTTATGTTTTCACGCACTTAAGTCTGTCTTGCGCTCAGTTAGGAAATGTACGTTTGACTGAAGCACCTCTTGCCTGCAAGCTAAATGTAATAACATCTACCAGGGTTTCACAATAAAGTATAAGCGTATAATTTCAGTGAATTTCAATACAAAATCACTAATATTATTGGCTTGTATTTTATTATGCAATCGGGCCCTGGTGTAGTGTGAAGTGGGACTAACTGGCTACGTATTCAAAATACTTCAAAACTTCGTATTTTTTTATACACCATACTTACAAGACACATGTAAATACGTATTACTACATATTTAATTACATGTGTTATGTAAGTGCGGCGTATGTACAGTGGGGGTAGAAAAACCTTCGTCAGTTATTAAATTGATTCCTTTACGAAGTCATAGACTCTTAATACGTTTTGAAACCAAAGTACTAAGTAGACAAGTGCATATCAAATTATACTTACTTGGCATGACAACAAGGGTCAAAATAGTATACACCTCTAACATATGTATAGTTTCATATCAATACAAAACCTTTTTAATAAACAACTACGTAAAAGTTTCAATCAAATAATGTTCTATTTAATTGTCAATGTTTGTCAGTGCCAAGGTTTAGTTGTAGGGTTGCTATGGTCACCTGATTATATTAATCGGTACTATATATTAAACTATAGATTACATTAAACGGTACCTACTTAATCGGTAAAGCAGATGAGCGCTCATACTGAGCAAAGGAAAATAGATCTTAAGGTGATGAAACTTTTTTTACTCCGACTGGACGTAAGTACAATGTTCCTTGTCTCTTTACTTTATAATAGGTGAACTCATGATCATTTTGCCAAAAAGTAGTTACCAGATTTTAAATTTATGTGACATTGTTTTATTCTTCGAAAAACGCGGAGACAGTTTCAACGGTTTGAAAGAGACGAAAAATTAATTACGAGCTCCTAAAAGGAACTTTTTCGAGTAAAGGGTTACGCACACTTGTATCAGATTAACGTACGTGATGTAAGGATTCCCCGAAAACCTTTGTAGCGTTCAAATATTCGCGCAAGTCATATGAATAAAGTTGAGCGTGCTTGTTGATCTTCCTCCGGCGGGGGTGGAGGGAGGTGGAGGGGGGGGGGGTTATTAAGAAGACGCTCATTAAGGCCCGCGATGTCAAAGCGGCGAGGCTCGTTTTTAACACAAACACGAAATTACAGTCGAGTGTGTCGCGAGCTGCGAGCCGCGAGCGCGCACCGTAATTCAATGTTTTCTCAGATTTCCGCCGGGATAACTGACTTTTACTCACAATAAAGAGTGGGTACGTTCGTGTTGCGACGTGCTCGTCATAATGGCTGGCAAGGTTCCTTTAGCGCTGATTGAGTTTCAAAATGCCGGAAAGGCTTTCGGAATTTGGTGCGATTGAAGTTAACTCTCGTTACAGCCGTTAATAACAGACATATTACACTATGAACAGACAGGATATAACAGCTCTTTATTGTACACAGCATAATCAATAAAGCTGAAAAATATAACCGGAGAAAATTTAAAAGTTCACAACGTAAGCAATAGGCTAGCTAGCCTACTATCGTCTTGGGTCCGCCGTGCGGTGTTTAAGTAATAAACTATAGACAAACGAGTAGAGATGTATAGGTGATATTTTTCAGGTTTGTTTATTATGCTGTGTACATAGATAGATATATTAGTCACCGTGACCGTGTGCATGTGAAGCGAGCTTTTGGCTTTTGGTCTTTTCTTACACTTTTTAAAGGATGGAAGGATGATTAAAAAAGTGAAGCGATTGACAATACAATAATACTCGTAGCAGCATTAAATAAGCATACGCATAAAAATAATATACATAGCTCTAAGTACCAATAATTTATATCAAAAAGCCACTTATACGATTCAAGGAGACAGCTCAGCATGTCATGTGCTTTTTTGAAGAATGCTAGCTTTTGCCCGCGGTTCCGCCGGCGTGGTATTCGGTTATCGCGCGCTGTTCCCTCGGGAACTGTGCATTTTTCCAGAAAAAAAGTAGCCTATGTCACTCACGGGCCCATAAACTATCTCTATGCCAAAAATCACGTCGATCCGTCGCTTCCTTACGGCGTGAAAGACGGACAAACACAAACATACAAACACACTTTCGCGCTTATAATATAACTATGGATACTTTACAGGGTCTTCTCGTGTCTTCTAAGTCAAGATAAGGCTTATTGCCAACTATAGTCAAATACCTTAACGGGACTTATCACGCCATTTGATACAATCTACTCGTGACCACGGCAACTGAAATGTTGCCGAAACCTCGAGGTAAATAATAATTGTATCAAATAGCGTGATAAGTCCCGTTAAGGTATTTGACTATGAGTGAGAATCACGAAAGTTTAAAACGTTATTGCCAATTAGGTGGCGAGGTCCAGGTCCCCGTCATTACGCCATCTGAGTAAGCGAAGTTCCTCCGGTCTCTTTGCTCAGGAATCTTGACGCGACTTCATTCCACTGAATAATTAAGTCAATAATCACACTTCTTTCCGGAGCCTTTTAAAATCGCGGCGCGCGCGGCAGTAATTAAATATAATTAATGATCACGACATTTTTCACTGAGCTTCTCGCCTTTTACTTTTGTAACTCAATCTGCGCTTTGAAATGCAAAATCTTTAGATTTTTGCCGCCGGCATCCGAATTTAAGCTTGCTAATCAACGACTGGCCCGGGGTCAGGGTACACATGGCTATAACATGACTAGCGACCCGACCTGGATTCGCACGGTTGCTATTTTTAAACAAAAGATCAATCAGAGCCAGCTTCACATTTTTCAGCTCCATGACCCAAAAATTAAATCTAGTATTAATATCATGTATAAACTCCATTGAAATGGCATTGAAATATTTCTCTTAGTTTAAAAGATCCAAACAAACAGACGGCGCGAAGTGACTTTATTTTATACTAAGTAAAAATTAGCAACTCCTATCGTCAATCGACATTGAATCGAATTGAAGTAAGATAGTGAATTAACATAGATTGTGTCAGGTAAAGTTTGATGATAAATTAGTCTTGGTCCAATAGAACCATTTCATTTATCTATCCTCGCACAGCTCAGCTCCAGTGGAAACAGCTGAGCGGAGCGAGGAGAGATAAATAAAGCATTTCCGTTAGTTCACGGAAAACCCTCGTCCTCTCAACGGATTCTCACAAATCTCAGGTCGAAACTCAGCCGCGTTTGATCAAGAGTCATGAAACTACCGTGAGACTCACTCGTATTAAATATCTTGACCTGGTTAACTCACGTCTTAAATCGAGTTTGGCTCGACATGTTTCCTCCATGTTGTCTTCCTCCTCCTCGCAACGCTCGCGCGACTACCCGACCAAACTGACACCGGCACACAAGTACCCGGGAGTTGCAGCAGCCGCCGAGTCGCGTTGCTCCGAGGAGGAAGGGCTACGGATTAGCCCGAAACATGACAAGCTAGCGCAGCGTGGGACGTCCACCAACGAGATGGACGGATGACCTGGTTAAAGCCGCGGGTTCACGGTGGATGCAGGCCGCTGCCAATCGAAGCAACTGGAGGTCTATGGGGGAGGCCTATGTCCAACAGTGGACGTCCTACGGCTGAGCTGATGATGATGATGATGATGTCAAGCTAAACTCTATTTAAGACGTGAGTTATCCGGGTCAATATATTTAATAAGAGTCATAAGTGTCAGAGAGGAACGCGCACGGCACATTAACATTCCTCATCCAAATAATACTCAAACTATGCTGAATTAAGCGTACATAATGCGTTGCAGTTCCGGTAGCCGTGCTATCGCGGATTAGCCGATTAGGGAGATAGGCGGCGGCATGTAAATGAAGGACCGCGGCGTGATGGATGGCGCGATAAGGCTGCGCCGGCCGGTGCGAGCTCACTACAAAACGTGTGCAAATTCACTCACGTGTTCTTGAATGTATAAAAACTGGCGCGCAACTAGTTTGAAATATTTAGGTTATTAGGTACAGATGTTAGTGAGTCCGTTCACGTTCGCGTAAAATCGGAACGCACGTCTTCCAAATTCTGCCAACGTGTGATATTTTTGTATTTAAAAAATAGGGCACTTTATTCAAATGTCAAACTACGACTTTGAAGTATCACACTGAGATGTTATAACTCCCACGATAAATTATACCGGGTGTGGCCTGCAGGCATTACAACGAGCAAAAAATTAAAACAAAGATCGTCCTCGTCAAACTGAACAACATTAGTTCATCGACTTATAAAAATAATGGAATCCTTGAATTTTCCCTTTTTCATACAAATTAAATACTGCTATCATCTTACGTCATCCTAGAGTACAACTGACGTCGCCTGTCATGCTACAAACATCAAGTATTTTGCTTTATTATATAAATCTTCGAATAAACTTAAAAGTGTAGTAAAAATTAAAAAAAAAAACAAATTATTTTTAAAAGCCTCTGAACTAACAGTTTGACGAGTATGATCTATGTTTTAATTATTTGCTTATATTACTGGCCATACCCGGTATAGAGAGTAGTGTAAAGAAAAATGGAATAAATATCATGACTTAGGTATTAACCACTCTATATCGATTATCAATCTCTCGATGCAACCTCCCCCTACGCTGTCTTGGTGGGTGCTGTGGCCGAGTGAAGTAGCATGACAAATACGGACGTTTCCGAGAAAATACGATGGGAAAGGAATTCACTACAATCTAGTCTGTAGCTATTATAATTCGCATTAGGGCAGTTGCAGACGGCCTGCATTCTAATAGCAAAACTACATGCAAACTGCACACTGGCTGCGATTGACTTTGCAGTCCGTCTGGAACGGCCTTTAGATGTAAATCACACAACGATGCTACGACGAATGACGAATTATTCATTAGATTTGTCGATCTATTTATGCTCTCACAGATAAACCTTATCAGCGTATTTCAACGTTGACTAGAACGGCTCTGAAGCGCCATCTAGTGGAATAAAGAGTATACACAGACACAGATGTTTATTTAAATTTTTAACTCCCAATACAAAAGAAAGGATGCTATAAGTTTCACGCCAATATATAGGACACTGTGTTTTGCAACACTGAGTCAACCCACTGTCATTTTGCAATACAACGGTCATCATGTCAGTCGTCGTCCACTGCTGGACATAGGCCTCCCCCAAGGCTCTTGTGCTTTCCGCATCCACCGCGATCCCGCGATCTTAACCAGGTCATCGCTCGATCTTGTTGGAGGCCTACCGACAGCTCGGTCAACTGTTATAAAATTATTTTCTAAGGGTTGACATAATTATTGTATTGCAGAATTAATCAGGGTTGACACACTATAATAAATAATAAATAAATAATAAATATCACGGGACAATTCACACCAATTGACTTAGTCCCAAAGTAAGCTTAGCAAAGCTTGTGTTATGGGTACTAAGCAACGGATAAACATACTTATATAGATAAATACATACTTAAATACATATTAAACATCCAAGACCCGAGAACAAACATTCGTATTCATCATACAAATATTTGCCCCGGCCGGGATTCGAACCCGGGACCTCAGGCTTCGTAGTCAGGTTCTCTAACCACTAGGCCATCCGGCTATATACCATAACAGCGGTTTGTTAATGGCATCTCAAACGAATAAATCGATTTCAATACAATTTTTATTATGTGATAGCAAGTTTCTTAGTGGTAGGTAGTCTTCGCTACGTTTGATAAAAATCCGTTTAGCTGTTTTTAACCCCCGACGCAAAAAAGGGGTGTTATAAGTTTGACCGCTATGTGTGTCTGTGTGTCTGTCTGTGTGTCTGTGTGTCTGTGTGTCTGTCTGTGTGTCTGTGCGTCTGTCTGTGGCACCGTAGCTCTTAAGCGGGTGGACCGATTTGAATGCGGTTTTTTTTATTTGAAAGCTGGGTTTCTAGCGATGGTTCTTAGATATGTTTTATCAAAATCGGTTCAGCCGTTTCAAGATCATCAGCTCTTTTGTTCGCTGCGGTAGGAATCTTAGACGCATAATGGGTATTTACTTTACTTTGAAGCATATTTGGGACGTAAAATTTGAAACACCAATGTATGCTATTTGACTATGCAAGATTATGCAGTTCTCGGCCTGATGCTGCAGCCAGAACACCAGTAGGTACACTCTTGATAAAACCATAGCAGATATATCGTGTTTGGATTCGTTTCGATCAGTTTTTGATTCTACATACAATGCAATGGTGGCAACAGGATGAGCTGATGCTGCAGCCAGGATATCCAGCACACTAGAAGACTATAAAAAATAATAGCACATATGTCGTGTTTGGATTCGTTTTGATCAGTAATTGATTCTACATACAATGCAGTGGTGGCAACATGACGAGCTGATGCTGCAGCCAGGATATTCAACACACTAGTACACTTTAAAAAAAAAATATATACCAAAGTTTAAAAAACATGAAATAAAAAAAACTAAAATTAAAAATTTTAAAAACTCCCGACAAAAAAAACGCTAGAAAAAATAAAAAAAAAACAAAAAAAAGGCGCCAGAAAAGGACAACTAAAAAGTAAAAATTAATTATGCACTGCCTAGCTGTTGCCTGCGACTTCATCTGCGAAGAATTCGTTTATCCCTATCCCGCGGGGACTATACTGATTTCCCGCAAAATTAGTCTAAGTTAATTTAGTACAAGTACCTAGTAATATTTTTTTATCTAAGCGTCGTCGATGTCGGGGGACCGCTAAGGTAAATACTTTAAAAAATACAACATATGTACTTTAGTTTCCTGTTAACCTTAGCGGTCCCCCGACACCGACGACGCTTAGATAAAAAAAATATTACTAGGTACTTGTACTAAATTAACTTAGACTAATTTTGCGGGAAATCAGTATAGTCCCCGCGGGATAGGGATAAACGAATTCTTCGCAGATGAAGTCGCAGGCAACAGCTAGGCAGTGCATAATTAATTTTTACTTTTTAGTTGTCCTTTTCTGGCGCCTTTTTTTGTTTTTTTTTTATTAAAATGTTGAATTTTGAAATAACAATGTTGGTTTTGCGATTTCTTTAAGTTGTTAGGTTATGCGATGTCTGAGTTATTCTGGGAGCACGGTAGTATCATCGCCAAGGCGAGAAATTCTTACGAACGAACATAACTCTGTTTGCAAGAACACAATGACCTTTTTTACAATCACAGTATGTAATTAAAGGGTTGTTTTAATGTAATGAGCGGTGCCGGATGCAGCGCTTTACGAGCGCGACATCGGGCGGCGCCGGCGCATAAACACCCGGTTATAGCTTCCTTGGAGACACCCACGATGATGTCAACTCCTCAACTGTACTGAGTTTATGCCTGTAGCTATCGGATCAACTTATGACCCTGTGTATGTATACTACTCAAAAGAATACAGCGTGTATTTTTGATACTATCTCAAACTGTAGCCAGACGAAGATTTAAGTGCTGTGAATCGATATCAAAACAAATTGTTAATTTAGGATTAACTACCAGAGCGTAATTAATATTTGAAATATTTTTGAGCTGCAATGTAATGCACAATAATAAGTGCGACGTTTTGAATAAAAACAAATTAGCATCGCGTAGTGATACATTGCGTGCTAATTAATTTTGTAAGGAAAATAATAAATGTAATTTTTTTACTTAAACATAATAAAATGTGATTATTAGGTCCTTCACTAACTGCCCTTAAAGTTTGAGGTAGTATCGAAAATACACGCTGTATAAGGGCCACTTGAATTTCACCGGTAAAATGAAATCAAAAATATGTTTGCGTTTTTGATTGAATACATTTAAATGGATGAAAAGTACTCGTACTGTGTTATGTTGTATTTAATAAAACCATTTTTAGACAAGGAATGTTATATAGAATTATATTTGTTAGCTGAAAGCAGAACTTCAACTGTTGGTCATAGGTAGGCCTTCCCCCCTGCGGGGCTACTCTGAAACTCGAAACTTGAAGTTCGTATCGTGCGGTCCCTCTGACACTTATACTATTTAATACGAGAGCGAGAGAGACCGCACGACACGAACTTCGAGTTCCGAGTTTTGGAGTAGCCCAGTAGCTTCGGTTGGAAGCGGCCTACATCTGCAGTGACCCTGAGGCTTTATCCAGTTCGTCCGTCCATCTTTAGTTGAAGAAAATTAGATTTCAATGTATGGAAAATTTGGCAAAATTAAAGCAAGAGGTTTATCTATCAGGATATGTAGGTTATAGAGAAAAAATAAATTTTACCCACTCTCCCCCCCCCTCCGGGGGGAGCGTCACCCCCCCGCGCCCTTGAATATGTCCCGGACCGCGGTATTTTCCATTATAAAAGAAAACCGTACAAGATACATAAAAAGTGTGTAGGAACGAAATAATCCTAGATAAATTTACTATAAACCTTTCATACATACAAAAGCAATACCACTTACAGTTTCAGCGCAATCTGGCACAAAATACGAACATTTTTAATAATTTATCCAGTTTTTTTTGTTAAATATTTAGTTTTTTCAATTATTTCACACTTTACCGCCAAGATATGTATGACTAAAGTAAAGAACAGGATATCTTCTTTATAAAAAGGTATAATTCATTTTTAAACTCATTCATTTGACGCTGCTATGCTATTTTGAAAATTCACCATCATCAGCTACTGCGACATTAACTTAGGAAAAACTACCAAAAAAAAAACTATTTAGTCCGTAAGTAAGATTATAATAAAATATTAGACGTTTTTTAGGGTTCCGTAGCCAAACTGGCAAAAGCGGAACCCTCATAGTTGCGCCATGTCTGTCTGTCTGTCTGTCTGTCCGTCCGCGGCTTTGCTCAGAGACTATCAATGCTAGAAAGCTGTAATTTTGCACGAATATATATGTAAACTATGCCGACCAAACAGTATAATAAAAAAATTAAAAAAATAATAATTTATAGTACCTCCCATAGACGTAAAGTGGGGGTGATTTTTTTTTTCTCATCCAACCTTGTAGTGTGGGGTATCGTTGGATAGGTTTTTTAAAATCATTAGGGGGTTGCTAAAACAATTTTTCCATTCAGTGATTTATTTGCAAAATATTCAACTTTAAAGCGCAAATTTTCATTAAAATCGGGCGTCCCCCCCTCTAAAATCTAAACCAGTGGGTAGAAAAAATTAAAAAAAATTCAGGACGATAGTAAGTATATCAAACTTGCAAGGAAAACTATAACGGTTAAGTTTTCTTGAGAATTATTAGTAGTTTAAGAATAAATTGCAGCCTAAGGTATAAATATACCTGAACCGTCCGTCTGTCATAGCCAATTTGATCCGAAACTACTAGACCGATTGAATTAAAATTTAGTTCACCTATGTAAATTGATGACCCAAACACGAACGTGTAAAGTAAATTAATTAATTTTAAACACGAGGGCCAGTTTGGGAGGGGGGGGGAGTAAATTAGAAAAAAAAAATTTAGAAACTATATCGTGTGACATATCAAATGAAAGGGTACATTATGAAAATCTCAAATATATATTTTTAATTATTTTAAATTAATCCGTTTTAAAGTTATTTAAGAAAATAGTTGAAAATTGACCATTTCCCCGCCCCTATCTCCTAAAAGCCCACTAGGGCCTACATTTTTTTTTTTAATACAGAAAATAGGTCCATACCTATAGCTTATAGAAAAACATATGAGAATCTAATGGTATTTAAAGTAACACTATTTAACCAGTATGAACATTTATATTTCGCTGAATGGCCAAATGAACTAAATTAAAAAAATAGCATAGCAATGGTAAATGAAAGATTTTAGAAATAAATTATACCTTTTTATAAAGAAAATATTCTATTACTTTACTTCTGTCATACAGATCTTGGCGGTAAAAGGTGAAGTTTTTGAGAAAACTAACCTTTTAGCCGAAAAAATCGATTAATTATAAAAAAAGTTAGTATTTGGTATCATATTGCGCTGGAACTATAAGTGATATCGCTTTTGTATGTATAAAAGGTTTATAGTAAATTTATCTAGGATTATTTCGTTCCTACACACTTTTTATGTATCGTGTACGGTTTTCTTTTATAATGGAAAATACCGCGGTCCGGGACATATTCGAGGGCGCGGGGGGGTGACGCTCCCCCCGGAGGGGGGGGGGAGAGTGGGTAAAATTTATTTTTTCTCTATAACCTACATATCCTGATAGATAAACCTCTTGCTTTAATTTTGCCAAATTTTGATCTAATTGTACTGAACTACTTGTTGATGCGTCCTTCACTGCGCTCTTTTTTTTTATTCGACTGGATGGCAAACGAGTAAGTGTGTCTCCTGATGGTGAGAGATTACCACCGCCCATAGACGCCTGCAAAACCAGGGGGATTGCAGATGCGTTGCCAACCTAGAGGCCTAAGATGGGATACCTCAAGTGCCAGTAATTTCATCCGCGGTCTCCACTCGAGAACCTTTCGGCCCCAACGACCATCCTGTTCTCCGTGCGGCCAGCCGATTGCCACTTCAACGAGCTAATTTTTCTGGCTTCGGTGACTCTCGTTCTTGTAAATTTTTCACACTCCCATTGAACTGTTTAGAATGAACCAGTGTGACTGCTGGCGCCACCTAGCGCGTCTCCCGCGAACAACCGCTCCAAACCGCGCACCGCGAGTAATGCGCCCGCGCACAAAGAGCCGGCTGCTATCGCCGATAATCGCTCCGAGATAAGCTCGTTTGCATAACATTGAAAACATTCACGTTTATGACTTCTATTTAGCTTATCATGGATTAAAGGAAACAATTTATTTAATCGTTTCTCGTTAAAATAACTTCAACCTTTGGAAAAGTTGGACTGAGGAATCGCACGTAGTTCCATATTATTAAGCTCAGTTTAGACTTGCAGGCAGAATGATTAAAGTTGCATTACTCGTACATTGCGGCGCTCGATTGCCTGCTATAAACTCGTTCACTTTGTGGTCTCGCAATTTAATGTAATTTGCATGTTTTTTTTTAAGGTCTAAGCCGGGCTTTATGTGAGGCGTGCTTGTGGCGTACACTGGCCACATAGCAATACATAGTAGGTATACGCGACGCAATTACTAAAGTACTTATGGTTCATTTAAGATGCTGTCAACACCAAAATGCCCTTGAGTTTTCGGGATTTTGTCTCCGCCTCCCAGCGCTATTCCCAAGTGAGCGGCGAGAAGCTTAACTATTTGGATTCGGCTAGCGAACGCGATCAGACATCAACACGCCTGCCGGGAGATGGCGTTAAACTGGTCTACAATAAATCATTTTTAATTTAATTTAAAGGAGAGATTTTTCGTATTAGTCCGAAAATATTATCTTATAATGCTTTAAAACTCCCCAAATATGCGATTAAAATATAATTTCAGTTAATTAAATCAAATAAAATTAAATGTAACTAGCTTTTGCCCGCGGCTTCGCTCGCGTTTTTGGGGTAACACAGATTTACTTTCCACTATCTTTATTTTTGTGTTTTAATTAGGTAAGTATTGATTTTTTGGAGGAATGCACTTTTAAATTTTTTAATTTAAAAATCAACCTAGATTTATTTCGTACAAACTTTGAACCCCATCTTCAGGACAGGGGTGTAATTTTAGAAAACCTACTTGCTTCTTTTGACCGCGACGATTATTCCCGCGGTACAGGAATAAGTGAATTCAATAGAAAACCACACTGTCCGTGATTGAATTGAAACAGGCTTCTATTATTTCTAAGCTTTCACCAATAGGTGTATATTTTTTTAATCAGCTCAGTTGTAACAGAGATTACCCCCAACAAAAACATTTTCATGTCTCCTGTTCGGAAAGTTTAATTTTCACGAACATCGAAGATATTGAGTTACGTCAATGACATTTTTTTTCACGTTTCGGCATGGCCATCTAGATGCACGTCGTGACCAACTCGATTTTTTTTTTATAGTCAGCCGTGACAAGTGGCCAGTCGAAAAGGTACCGTTGGAGGTTGGATAGGTATAAGTAAATTCAATTTATTATTATTCTCGTTTTTTTGTAGTATTTTAGTTTCCTCACAGTCGAAATGAAAAGTAGAGTGTTTAACTCGGGTGAAATTACCCATTTCCCCTCGAACTATTGGCGCTCTCACTTCGTTCGAGCGCCAGAAATATCTCGGTGAAATGGGTCACTTTCCACCCTTGGTTATCAATCTACTAAACTCTCCTTCGAGCAGTCGGGTAACAAAGAAACAAACACAGTTTAAATATTTACTTATCCCGTGGCAATTTTGAGAAATCCTTACTTAGTGCAAATCTATGATACTTTTATCTTTTTTTGCCAGAGAAAAACTATCATCAAACATAGAGTTTTACTTAAGCAATTGCTTAGGTAAGTAATGTTGGTTACTTAACTATAAAATAAGATTTTGTTCCGAAGAATTCTATCATCAAGTAATATCTTAATGAAGAAATTACTTAGCACCAAGTAATGACTCGTTTAGGTATAATTACGGGTTAAAGTCTAACAGCCTTATTCATAAAAAATCCTTAATTGAGGTTTGATCGGTCTGTT
Source organism: Choristoneura rosaceana (assembly GCA_037349165.1). NCBI lineage: Eukaryota > Metazoa > Arthropoda > Insecta > Lepidoptera > Tortricidae > Choristoneura > Choristoneura rosaceana. Next base: position 202,613 of record JAZBNJ010000032.1, read on the forward strand.
AGTTAACAGACTGATTAAGCTTGTTTGACGTTTGTCAAGAAGTATGATTCATAAACGCTTGCTAGCAGTCTGCTAGTTGTTGAGCTGCTGATAGACTGATTAGACGCGTTATGTTGGCACTCTTGACAAATCAAAGACAAAAAATGGCCTTATCGAGAATAAAAAAAAAATTGACAGCAGTGACAGCAGAGATGTTTGTTTTCCCGCCATTTCCGATCCGCGTGTTTTAGTAGACCTTAACTAAGTGCAAAGCCGTAACTATGATAATCATCCTAATTTTTTTTTCATATTATTAGAGGATTTTTAAATACAAAATTCCTGAAAATAAATTTTCCTGATTTTTTTTTAATCTTTGCGTAAACTTCCCTAAAAATATCATCGGTATGGTTTTTTGCTCTTGTCAAAGTCAGCTGTTCAAATTGGTGGTGGCCATTTTGTGACTAAGCAGGGAGATAAAGGAGGGTCCACGGTCTTCTAACTTTAGCAAAGCCTTGATCGACTGATTAGCGTTTATGAATCACGTTTTTTAGCATCGGGACATCAAGGAGCCTTGAAGGAGTCTCTAACTTTTTATGAATAAGGTTGTTAACCACGTCACAGTTCGCAATCTGTGTGGTCTTTTTTTTACTTTTATTATTAAACCAGTATTTCTTGCTATTATAACGATTATCCGATAAGTCGTAGTGGCCTAGCGGTTTGAACTATCGCCTCTCAAGCAAAGGGTCATGGGTTCAAACCCCGGCTCGCACCTCTGAGTTTTTCGAAATTCATGTGCGGACTTACATTTGAAATTTACCATGAGCTTTGAGGTGAAGGAAAACATCGTGAGGAAACCTGCACAACCTGCGAAGCAATTCAATTGTGCGTGTGAAATTCCCAATCCGCACTGGGCCCGCGTGGGAACTATGTGAACTGTGAGAGGAGGCCTGTGCCCAGCAGTGGGACATATATAGGCTGGGATGAATAACGATTATTAAGTAATTACTACTTATTGTCCAACGATTATCCTCTAGTGGAAATTCCTCTGTACCCGTTAATGGTAACGTAACTGACTGACTGACAGATATTGCACAGCCTAAACCACTGGAGCTACTTGTAGTCTTCGTACTTTAATATTGTTGTGTCTTGTATTGTGAATAAATCTTTCTTTCTTTCTTTTTATGTTCCTTGAGGATTATAGTACAAAACAGAGAGTCGCGGGTTCAAATCCTTTGAATTTTAGAATTGTTTGTGCGTATTTACATCTGCCACGAGCTTCACGGTGAAGGAAAACATCGTGAGGAAACCAGGACAAATTGCAAAGCAATTCAATGGCTGAAGAGGAGTTCACGCAACTCCTGAATTAAACAATTAGCAATAAGTGTCACATCTACGATAGTATAAATAGAATTAAAGTTAACTTCATGTTTTAAAAATTTGCCTTTCACTTCTACTTCGATATAGATCTGCTGTGTACTGACACATTAAAAGTCTAGTGTTTGACAAAATAATGATTTTTAGGGTTCCGTAGCCAAAATGGCAAAAACAGAACCCTTATAGTTTCGCCATGTTTGTCTGTCCGTCCGTCCCCGGCTTTGCTAACGGACTATCAATGTTAGAAAGCTGTAATTTTGCACGAATATATATGTAAACTATGCCGACAACAACAAATTAAAAAAATAGTTCAATTTAATACAAAATTTAAAAAAAAATCTGAGTCTCTATAGCAATTTTTAGCTTTCTACCTTGAAAACTGAGAAAACCCCATACAAACTTTCAACCTCTTTTTTAGGTAGTTGAGGGGCAAATTTCCAAAAAAATCATGCACGTATTTTTGCTAGTATCAAAGAGTCCGCACACCGATGTTTAGCTTTGTACCTTAAAAACTGCGGAAAGCTCCATACAAACTTCTACCCCTATTTTAAGTGGATAGGTAGAAAGAGACAAAAAGTAGCCTTTGTCACTCTCTGGCCCATGAAAAATTACTACGCCAAAAATCATGTCGATCCATCGCTCCGTTTCGACGTGAAAGACGAACAAACATGTCGCATTTTTAATATTAGTATGGATGCATTGTAGGAATTTTCGGAGTCGAGCAATTTACATAGCTTGATGTTAACTCAAGGAAAACACCTGTTTTCACTTTATTAATGTCGAAAAAAAGTCCGACATCTGCGAGCGTAATGCCCGCTGGCCTATTGCCTATTACAGCTTGAACTCGGGGTGACCGAAATTAATGTGCGCCGACTAGCGCCCGCCGAATATTTAGATTTATCGGCGGAATCGGACAAACCGCCCGAACGCGGCGCTCGCCATCCGTCTTTCTAATTACGAGTCGGTATTAATAGACACGATACATTAAAAGATTGACCAAGAGCGATGCGGTCTCGCACATCGTCGGTTTGAGGTACCGTGAATTTATTGCACATTTTTAAATTAAAAACGAAAGTTTTCAACCAGTGCATCCTACATGTCATGACATCATCATCTCAAGCCTCTCTCAACCAATTTGGTGTAGGCCTCCTTCAGCTTTCTCCAGGTTGCTCTATTCTGAGCCGTCTGCATTCGGTTACTGCCTGCAACTCTCCCGATATCATTTGAGGTCTTCCAACCGGTCTCTTGCACCCCCACGGCCTCCATTCCAGTAAAGCTTGCACCACGAGTCTGTTTTTCGGGCAACGTGACCAGCCCATTGACAATTCATCTTGGCTACCCGCTTTATAATGTCGGAAACTTTGCTTTGTTTCCTCAAGCAGTTGTTAGTCTTCCGATCTCGTAATGTTACTCCCACCAGCCTACGCTCCATAGCCCTTTGAGTGACTATTATCCTCTGGATAATGGATTTGGTTGTCACCCAAGTTTCCTCTCCATACGTGAGGACTGGTGAGATACACTGGTTAAAGAGGTTGGACTTTGTTTTCAGAATGAACCTTACCAGTCGTCATGACACATGGAGCTGAAATGTGGACACTCACAGTGCGGCTAATTACCAGTTCCAGGTCGCTCAACGAGCTATGGAACGTGCTATGCTGGGAGTTACTCTGACGTAGAATCCGCAACAACGCTATCCGACACAGAACTAAGGTCATCGATATAGCTCAGAGAATGTAGCAAGTTGAAATGGTAGTAGGTTGAATATATCAGATATGTCCAACCCACTGCCACTTCAATGCCGAAGAACCGGAGGAGTTAACGAGTTCTTGAGTGGAGACTGCGTCTCTCTCGGAAAACGTACTGTGGATTCTGGCGGTGGAGTCACAATCTGCGAAAGGCTGGTCGGTAGAAGCTTGAAGCGCAATAGACTGCTATTGATAATGACGAGGAATCACAAGTATGGCAAGTATGGCCGTGTACACTAACTGCGAGGTATTGTATCAGATGACATGTCTAATACGCTTTAATAATAATAATAATAATTTATTTTTTCGACCAACTTGGATCATTGAGTTAGTAATACAATTAAATAAAACTTATGCTAGTGTTAGAAACATGCTTTGAAACCCTGGGCCTCATAACGAAAATGTTCACTGCACATTGTGCCAGTAAGTACAAATTTGTTTAAGTAAAATGCATTGTTAACACGATGCCGTAAACAGCTATTCTTGTAGCTTATTGTACCTCCCCCCCCTCCTCAGCGCGGCGCGACGGCTTTGTCTCGGCATATTGCTTCCGCCACAAGCCCTAAAGCCCAACTAAACTCATCCCGAAAAAGCTCAAAGCTGAGCCTTTCCTACGAGTATATTGCTGGTTCAGAAGAGAATTTCTGAAATGCCATAATTTCTGAATCTGAAGTGATAACACTCGTATTTATAGAGAAGTAAAGGCCATTATTTGAGTAAAAGTAATTACTCAAGTAACGATTTTTATTCTATAGTTGAGCTTTTGCTTGAATATTGAACTATCAAATGGTAGAATTCTTAGCCAAGTCATAGTCACCATTTTCTTTACTTAAGCATTTACTTAGCAACAAGTAATGACTCGTTTATAAATACGGGTGTAAGTATATAAGTAGCACCTAAGTAATATTTACTACAGGGAACACTAGTTTATTACTTATCACCTTTTTAAACTCCTGATCCAAGAAATAAGTGGTGGTCAAGTGGTCATAAGCATTCCGGGACTGAGTCGTCAACGTGACAAAATCATTCAATTTCATTTAAGTAACATCATCAATAGACACCCGCGTTGCTAAAGGATTTCAGAGAACGTCCACACGGGAACATAATTATAACAAGGTGGAAAAAATCTGGAGGGATCCTAAACAACTTTTTCGGGATAAAATATATTCTATTTTTAATTATAGTTTTCTAATATTATGTACCTATGCAATATGACGTATACAAAATTTCATGGCGGTCAATTCTGTAGTCAAGGCGTTGAAGTAGAAAGATACGCGTTTATAGTTTAATAGGGACTGTTTTCTTTCGATGAATTGTGTAGCTTAGGGTCATATTGCAACGTGACTCACAATAGGGTGTATATCATTCATTAGTCAGCGGCAACTTCAAAAAAAGCGGCACACACGCCCGCGGCGCGGCCCCGACTTTTAATGAGTTTCGCTGCAAGACAAACGAAATTAGCTGCACACACACACACACACGTACCATACACACCCCACGAGCCCGCGGGCGCGGGACGATCATAAAGCACTGAAACCGCAGCAATTCTACATAAAAACTTCACTCATTTAAATGTTATGAGACCGCTTTTTGTATAACATCGTGTAGCAGTTAGCGATTTAACTTTCATGTAATTTGCATCCGACGCAGGCGAATGTCGGGTTATTAAACTACTGTTACAAACACGCGTTGTAATACTTTGTATTACATACATTAATTTTGGATTCTGTTGGTACAAATACGCAGGAAGGTTAAATTGCGGATTGTGTAATACAACTTGCAAGATTTTTCGTGCAGTTTTTTTGTGTAATGGCTGACACCAAAAAGTCTTATCTGGGAAGTTTCACACGTTTTTATAGCAAAATTCCAGAAAATGTCAACGATGAAACAGATACAAAACTGAAATCCATTTTGAACATGAAACCACCGTGACTTTCATTCATTTAATGAAATTGACCCGGATAACTCACGTCTTAAATCGAGTTTGAGTGTGCGTGTTGCAGCAGCCGCTGAGTCGCGTTGCTCCTAAGAAGAAGGACTACGGATTAGCCCGAAACATGTCGAGCTAAACTCGATTTAAGACGTGAGTTATCCGGGTCAATATCATATAATTTGAAATCCATTTTCAAGAATACACTAACCAAAAAAATATAAAATAGTATTATAGATATATGTTTTGAAATTTACATCACGTTGAGTTTATTGTTGGGTTTTTTCTCGACAGACAGACGTTCCGAATATTTTTTATGTGAATAGAATATATTTAATTTATATTTGTTTATGTTCAGCCACCTCGAGTTTTCCGAAATTCATGTTTTTACGACTAATTATATATGAAATTCCCCACGAGAAAATAAAGTTTTTTTTTAGGTATCTACCTATTTTTTGTCGCAGTTTCGGAGCAAAGTCGTGCCCCAGCCCGCTTGTGCCGCGCGTGTTCATCGTTACGCTAATGAGAGAGCGGCGATCGCACCGAGTGCGCTGATCATTAAAATTGATCAACCATTTTGGTTTAATTTCGCCGCCGAAGGATTAATTGCAGGCTGATGGTCGCGATTACCGGTGTGTGGCGAATTGAACAGCTGCCGCTGCTCGTGCTGCTCACGCCGGCGCTTGTACACGATGCGCAAAAATAGGGGGGGGGGGGTGTTAAAAAATAGCCGGTTCGAATGGCTATAATATACAGCACAGCGAAAATGTACAGCGTAGTGTATAATGTACAGCGAGGGAGGATAGATACGTCGAGGCAAAATGGGTTAATATGAACGTCTCGGGTAAAATGGCTCGTTTTATGCTCTTGTTGTACAATCTACAATTTTTTCGTCAAAAGATGTATTCTGTTAGTGGTGTAACCTATAAATAGCCTGCCTCCCTGCCTGGAAGAGATCGCTCTTAAGCGATAAGGCCGCCTATTGCTTACCTATTAATTTTCTCTGTGTACCTGTTTTCTGTATCGTTTACTATTTCTGGTGTACAATAAAGAGTATTTGTATTGTATTGTCTTGTAATAGTCTCTCAGGCAAAGGATCGTGAAAACTCACGATAATGTAATTAATTTCGTATACCGGGTGTGGCCTGTAATACGAGCAAAAAATTAAAACGTAGATCGTCCTCGTCAATTTGAACAACATTAGTTCAGCGACTTTTAAAAATAATGGAGTATTTGAATTTTCCTTTTTTCATACAAATTAAATACTGTTATCAATGTACGCCATTCTAGAACACAACTGACGTCGCCTGTCATGCTACAAACATCAAGCATTTTGCTTTACATGGCTTCTTCGAATAAACTTAAAAGTGTAATAAAAATTAAAAAAGTAATTATTTTTAAAAGTCGCTGAACTAATGTTGTTCAGTTTGACAAATATGATTTATATTTTTATTATTTGCTTATATTACAGGCCACACCCGGTACCTATGGATCTAGAAAAACTTATAGATGCAAACGCATCTATAAGGTTTCCTAAATATATATGCGAAATTAATTACATACTAGGTAGCTTTACGGGAAGGAAATAACTTGAGGGAATGCAGATTACTTACCCGAGAAGCCATTCAAACTTTGTGTATAAAATCCCCAATCATTACTGCGCTATCATTCTGACAGGACTGTTCCCAGACAGAACACATGCAAGCTTGAACGATGACTTACATATTGAAGAATGTCCATTTTTCACGAAATGAAAATGTTGGTCCATAGTTCCTGTCCTCCATATCCCTGGCCGTGAATGCACACCTCAGAATCCAATAACAAATGCCGGCGGGCGCGGAATGCAGATGCGGCCTCGTCACGGCGCTGACCCAGCCCCGCCGGATTATCCCCGGTCTAGCTCCGCGAAGCTATTTTTAACCCCCGACGCAAAAAGAGGGGTGTTATAAGTTTGACCGCTATGTGTGTCTGTGTGTCTGTGTGTCTGTGTGTCTGTGTGTCTGTCTGTGGCACCGTAGCTCTTAAGCGAGTGGACCGATTTGAATGCGGTTTTTTTAATATGAAAGCTGGTTTTCTAGCGATGGTTCTTAGATATGTTTTATCAAAATCGGTTCAGCCGTTTCAAGATGATCAGCTTTTTTGTTCGCTGCGGTAGGAATCTTAGACGCATAATGGGTATTTACTTTACTTTCAAGCATATTTGGGACCTAAAATTTGAAACACCCATGTATGCTATTTAACTATGCAAGATTATGCAGTTCTCGGCCTGATGCTGCAGCCAGGATATCCATAACACTAGTAGATACACTCTTGATAAAACCATAGCAGATATATCGTGTTTGGATTCGTTTCGATCAGTATTTGATTCTACATATAATGCACTGGTGGCAACAGGGTGAGCTGATGCTGCAGCCAGGATATCCAGCACATTAGTACGCTATAAAAAATAATAGCACATATGTCGTGTTTGGATTCGTTTTGATCAGGAATTGATTCTACATACAATGCAGTGGTGGCAACACGACGAGCTGTTTAAAAAACATAAAATAAAAAAAACTAAAATTAAAAATTTTAAAAACCCCCGACAAAAAAAGCCGCCAAAAAACGACAACTAAAAAGTAAAAAATAATTATGCACTACCTAGCTGTTGCCCGCGACTTCATCTGCGAACAATTCGTTTATCCCTATCCCGCTGGGACTATGCTGATTTCCCGCAAAATTAGCCTAAGTTAATTTAGTGTAAGTACCTAGTAATATTTTTTTTATCTAAGCGTCGTCGATGTCGGGGGACCGCTAAGGTTAATACTTTAAAAAATAGAACATATGTACTTTAGTTAGGTTAGGTTAGGTAGTGCATAATTATTTTTTACTTTTTAGTTGTCGTTTTTTGGCGGCTTTTTTTGACGATTGCATTGAAGACAAGTTCAATGGCCGAAAACGCAATAAGACCTAGCCTATTATGTACAACTATATTTGTATATCGCTATCTCGCGGGAACTATGAAATTTTCCGGCATAAAAACTATCCTATGTCAAAGGGACTCAAACTATCTGTAAGTGTGCCGAATATAGCGGATTAGACATGATGAGGTAAGAAATAAACAATCAGACTTTCGCATCCTTATTCTATTACAAAGGGAAAAGTGAGTTTGTTTGTTTGTTACGCTTTCACGTCGTAACGGAGTGACGGATCATCGTGATTTTTGGCATAGAGATAGTTTATGGTCCCGGGAGTGACATAGGCTACTTTTTATCGTGGAAAAATGCACATTTCCCGAGGGAACAACGCGAGATAACCGAATACCACGCCGGCGGAGCCGCGGACAAAAGCTAGTGTAAATACTGTTTACTACATATTTAGTTACATGTGTTATGTAAGTGCGGCGTGGGTACATAGTACATAATGTTCCTTGTCTCTTTACTTTATAATAGGTGAAGTCATCATCATTTTGTCTAGAACACACGGTGCTGCTCGCAAGTTTTGTTAGCTTGAGCTTGATTTGACACACTACCGCGTGTCTAGAACACACGGTGCTGCTCGCCGTTCTGTTAGCTTAAACTTGGCTTGACACACTACCGCTTGTCTTGAACACACGGTGCTGCTCGCAAGTTCTGTTAGCTTGAACTTGGCTTGATACGCTACCGTGTTCCTAGAACACATGGTGGTGCTCACCAGTGCTGTAAGCTTAAATTTGGCTTGACACGCCTAGATCCAATCAATACGTGATAGATCACTTATAGGAACCTCCGTGAAGTAACGCCTGAAGTATTCAATCTAAGTTAAGCGCTCTGCTGCATCTTAAGGGAGCGTTGTAAGCAACGCGTGCTAAACAGTGTAGGTAATAGATGCTAAACAGTGGAATTTTATTCCGTCGTATATTTATTAGAATAAGTAAGTACAATTCAGTAATAATTAAGGTGAATGCTGTTATTGAACCAATAAGCTACATCTTCGATCATCAAAGGTATCCAGCCAGTCCAGTTTCGAATTAAAAAAAATCTTACTTATTTTGTCTCAATAAGCAAGTACCTGTACCCTTAGTGTAAGTTTTCGGTTACAAAATACGTCTCGATCGCGTTTGCGTTAAAATCTCAATTTGTATGGAAACACGAACAGTGCCTCTAGCGGAACGTTTACGATATTCGTGTTTCCATACAAATTAAGATTTTAACGCGAACGCAATCGAGACGTTTTTTGTAACCGAAAACTTATACTAAGAGCACTGATTCATACTGCACTTGCGCGCGCTGTATGTTTGTCTCGAGATAGCGCGCGATTACCACCGTCTGTCGATAACGCGAGCCCATGATGGATGCATGCGATTGGATTGTTTTCATGTATAGATTTAATTATTTTCCGACGTGATATCTAAAATTAGCAGCGGCGATTAGTGGCGACGATTAAATAGTTGTTTTTAAGGTACCTGACAACTTTCTTTCAAAATAACGAGGACGTTACAACTTCACGACATGACCCAACAGAAATTGAATTAAATCCTGCCGTAATCTGGGATTTATCATTAAATTTTACTTGCATTGACCAATGTGAGTAGATCAAATTTGATTTCTAAAATTTGATCCAATTATGACACAAAAAGTAAACTAAATGTAAAATAGTAATAGTACATAATCTCTAAATGTAGAATATAAAACAACTGAAATATTTATCTAAGTACAATCATTATTTCAGCGTCTAAATTGCCTCAGATACAAATCGGTGAAAATATCGAATATTACAAATTTTGCATATAAAAATGCTGTCGGCATTATTAAAAAATCGTTCGAGAGTGTAGAGGAGAATTGAGAAAGGCGACTTTCCAAAATTCCTACAGAACCGGTAAAAACGGGATTTTTTGTTTTATTAGTCGTAGAAAGCAGAAATTTGGCAAGTGGTTCCCTAGGGGATTGTACTCGTAGGGGAGCATTAAGAGAGCATTCCCGAAAATTCGTACGGGAACGGGGAAAAACGGGATTTAGCTTGTAGAAAGGTTGTAGAAAGCTAAAATGTCAAAATTCAAAAGTTTATACTGAAAGTAAGCCACAAAGGGCTCTTTAAGTGACTTCAAAAAAGGAGGAGGTTATGCATTCCACTGTATGTATTTTTTTAGGGAAAAAATAAGTGCAGCGACTAAAAATTTATTCAGCATCCGCAACGGAACGTCTTTTCTTGTATGTAAGAAACGGGTTAATAACATAGAACAGCTTCTATTAAACTAATATGCCATATTTACAATACAATTTACAAAAAATAATTAATGTACCTCGGCTACCGATAAATATATTATTATCTTCAAAATTGATGACTTGGCTACTAATATTGTCACCTGTATTTATTATAAACGAGTCATTATTTGTTGCTAAGTAATTTCTTCATTAAGTTATTACTTTGTGAACAAACATTACTTAGGTACCTAAGCAATTGCTTAAGTAAGACTCTATGTTTGATGATAGTTTTTCTTAGGCAACATTTCGTTACTGCGTTTCGTTTCATTAAAAGACAAATATGAGGTCTAGATTTTTTAGCAAAAACTAGCATTAATACGTCTAATTTTATTTTTAAGTTCCTTCGATTCTGCCCAATTCAATTTTTCCCACGAAAATGACAATCATGACAAGCGTCGTAACAGTAAATGCTTAAGTAAAGAAAATGGTGACTATTACTTGGCTGAGAAATCTAACATTTGACAGTTCAATTTTAAAGAAAGAAAGAAAATACATTTGTTCACAACACAAGACAACAATATTATTAGGTACAAATAATAAGATTTTCAAGCTAAAGCTCAACTATAGATTAAAAATCGTTACTTGAGTAAGTAATTGAGTTATTACTTGATTGACTTGGTCATTACTTAATTGAGTCATTATGTTACTTGAGTCATTATTATTTTACATTTTGTTTTTGACTTTTCACTTCAGACTATTTTTAATTTTTATTTTGTTTTTACTTGACATTTTTATTTCAAATTATTTTATGTACCTATTTTAATTTTTATTGTAATTCTATTTTTATTCATACTACTATGATGATCCCGAGCGGAGAACTTGTTTGAAATTATTTTATTGCTTTTTATTTTCAATTGTAACATTTTGTGACATTTTAATCTTTTGTGTATTCTTGACAATTTCAGTATAAATTCTCATAACTTTGACATGTACAAATTATGATGTAGTTTTATACTGAATTAATAAATAATCTAATCTAATCTAATCTAATCTAATTACTTTTACTCAAGTAATGGCCTTTACTTCTCTATAAATACGGGTGTTAGTACCTACCTATATTTTGGGGCTTTGATTTCAAACAACGGCGGCTGCGTAGATTAGAATGAAGTGAAACGAAGTTTGCATATTACTAGAATTGAGATGGAGAAGTTAAGGAAAGTGTAAGCCAGCAAACTCAGGCTCGTGTGAACACTATACTTGGTTTGGATAGGCATTTAAAAAAATGTAAACAAAACAACGTCAATTGGTGTCTTAAATAGTGAAATTCCCTCATTAAACTATCAAAGTATTTACACTTCTGTAAGTATAGAAATACACTAGTCTAGTTTGTATTTTTACTAATAGATAAATAAAATGTTTAAAATCCTTGAATGTACCAAATTTGGCAGCTGAAGTTTGTTTACATTTATTTAATTACCTAAACGTTTCAAGTATAGCATTACCCGTTTTTCTTTACGCGGCAGAGAGGGAGACAGGGCGCGAATTGGAAAAGAGTAAACTGGATGCTCTAGAGATGTGGTGCTGGAGAAGGATGCTTGGAATATCATGGACGGAGTTCCACATCAACGTGTCCATACTCCAGGATCTTGGCATCACGTAGCGTCTACCGATCATAGTGTAGTCGCGCACACTGCAGTACTTTGGACATGTCTCCAGGTGGGATGGCGACTGCATAGGGTGTATAGTCGTGCAGGGAAAAGTGCAGGAAACCAGGTTGCGTTGCAGGTCCTATGCGCTGGACTGACCAAGTTAAGCCCCAGTGGTAGGAAACGGACTGCCAACAGAAGGGAATGCCGGGAGATCGTACGGAGAGCTATCTCCGCTTCTACCACCGACGCGGACGCCTCAATGCGGCCACGACCGTTCTGCCAAGAGCGATACGACAAATAAAACGAAAGAGAAGCTACTGATAATTACAGGAGGGAAACGATAACTCCTGGCTTAGTGACAGTGGATAAGGAGCAGTTCTAGCTGAAATAAGTAAGTTTTAGTAAACTAGCACGAACTGGTATGGTACAAAGCTGGGTGTACTGCCTTTTCTTTTCGGCGAAATATGTTTCGCCAAATTTCACTTAGTAACCAATCTTTCGCCGAAATTTCATTTGGCAAACCAATCGTTGGCATAAGCCACAAAGCTGTTTCAAACATATCATCATCATTATTTTAGCCTAGTATACGTCCCACTGCAGTGCACATGCCTCTTAGGACGGTTAGGCTGTAGTTCCCACGCGGGTCCAGTACGGTTTGAGAACATCATACACACCATTGAATTTCTTCTCAGGTTTGTGCAAGATTCTTTACGATGTTCCCTTCACCGTAGCCAGGGATACACTAGGGGACAAATGTCGCACGACATGTGTGCCAAGCCTGACATGTCTAGCGACACTCGACGTCCTTGGCTAACCATATCGCAGGACATTTGTCCCCTAGCGTATCCCTGGTTAGCTCATGGTCAATTTCAAATGCAATGTCGTACATAAATGCCTAAAAACTCAAAGTTGCGGGCCCCGGCTAGAACTCACGATCCTCTGCATGAGAGGCTATAGGTCAAACTAGTAGTTATTAATAGTTTTGGTTATAAATAAATAAATATTATAGGACACTTGACGTCAATTAGGTAGGGGAGACCGAGGAGAGTTGTGACAGAGGAAAGTAGTGACAACGTCGATTATATCTGAAATAAATTATAAGCCCGAAGATAAAAAATGGACGGTGACACTGAAATTATATTTTCAAAGTTATTTTTAATAAAACATCAATTTTATCACACATTTTGATTCCACGTACGAATACCTGCGAGTTTGACGTAACCGTTATCAATTACTGTTGGTTGAAAATGTACCTGGTCATGATCACCGATTAAATATTATCGTGTGTTATGAAACTAAGTCTACTTACACCTATTTTATCAATTGCTATTTTTAATTATCTTCTATATTTAAGCGAGCCTTTATTGTACCATCAGCCAAATATGTGGTCTACCACCTTAAAGTTGATAATCGTTTGCACGTCAATTAATTCAATTCAATTTTTGAAAAAATATAGCTCCATCGAAACTATCGATGATTCCGCCAATGTCGAGGTTGAAAAAGACACTATCGGTTGGCCGTTGTGCGGTAGCGTTTGCACGTCATAAAACACGTCATAAAACAATAAAGCCAATAGACGAGTCTGTCAACTTGAAAGTTCGACTTTAGCGACATATTCATTTGAGAGGAACTTGTTTAATAATTGATAGACAACTTATTTTGCTGACCGTATATAATATTTATTTATTTTGGCTATCACGGTAAAACAGCTCCCAAGATTTGGAAATTTGGTATGTGAAGGTTTTCGGGGACAAACAATCGATCTATTGACTATGTTTGGGAAAACGCGTATTTTATATATTTTATTAAATATTTATTTCCCACTTTTTAGTGATTCGTAAGCAAAGTACATCTCAAAAAAAATCCATTAAGCCCAAACACGGCTTAGTTAGGTACGTTGTTATATAACAGTTCCAATGCCTACCTTCCGGCTTCAGCATCCGATCAGTTCGAAAGAAATATATTAATCGAATCATGATCGTTTTGGTTTATCTCATGACGAGCGAGCATTACTTAGCTTTGACGAGTTCCACTGGTCATTTACGGTCTTATTCATCAGGTCCAGTTTAAAATGATACTTTCTGAATGTAAATATTTATCTTAATGCAAAAAATGCCAAAATCACCATAGGTGTGCCTATAAAATTTGAGATTTGCTAACAATGGGACTACCTCAGAAGAGTACTCTTTTGAATAAAAAAAGAATTTTCAAAATCGGTACACAATTGACCGAGTACCTAATTGTTGAATAAACATAAAAAAATACAAACATTGGAACATAGAACCTCATTTTTTTTGAAGTCGGTTAAAAAGAAAAAAATCATACTCCATATTCATATTCATATACCATGGTGTGCACGATTTCTGCATTGTAATTGTATTGTTACCTAATTACTTACAGCCTTATTCATAAAAAATCCTTAATTGAAGTTTGATCGGTCTGTTACTTAGCAGACTGATTAAGCTTGTTTGACGGTTGTCAAGAAGTATGATTCATAAACGTTTGCTAGCAGTCTGCTAGTTGTTAAGCCGCTGATAGACTGATTAGACGCGTTATGTTGGAAATCTTGACAAATCAAAGACAAAAAATGGCTTCATCGAAAATTAAAAAAAAAACTGACAGCAGTGACAGCAAATTAGCAGCAGGGCTACTACAAAACTTTTTGATTCGATTTGTAGCATTCGAACATGGCGCATGTAGACGATGTCTAATTTTGGTATTTCTGCTTCTTTGGCTAGTTGAAGTATAATTTTGATAGTGTTTTATGCAGCGATTAACCTTAACAGTGAACAGTGATCACAAAATTCGATATTGCTCTCGTGTCTGACATTTTTTAATGCGCAAGTTGTCTCCCCGTGGTTTTTGGAGTTTTGCTATCAAGTTGCAAAAACTACAATCACCGTACTACGTGAAGAAGAATATATTTATCTTTATTTAACTGACATTGGTCCAAGCCTTAAAGGCCGCCATTGAGGAGAATAAGAATAAGTACTACGAAACTTGAAGTTCGTGTCGTGCGGTCCCTCTGACACTTATACTATTTAATACCAAGAGCGAGAGGGACCGCACGACACGAACTTCGAGTTTCGTGTTTCGGAGTAGCCCTGCAGGAAAACGCAAATTTTTACGAAGACACACGAGCTTAGTTTAGTTTCTTGCGATTTTAAAAATGATTGCCACCAATAATAATTTTAAAAACCCCCGACAAAAAATCGCTAGAAAAAAAAACGAAAAAAAGGCGCCAAAAAAAGACAACTAAAAAGTAAAATATAATGCACTGCCTAGCTGCTGTCCGCGACTTCATCTGCGAAGAATTCGTGTATCCCTATCCCGCGGGGACTATGATGATTTCCCGCAACCTAGTAATTTTTTTTTTATCTCAGCGTCGTCGATGTCGGGGGACCGCTAAGGTTAATACTTTAAAAAATACATTATGTACTTTAGTTTCCTGTTAAATGTTTTTCGACCTATGTTCCTCGGAGAAAGTTGTTTAGTTTAAGCAACATTATCACCTGTTTTTGGGGAGGTCCCCCGTCCTCATCCATCCTGTATATATGTAATTCGGAAACCAGTAAATAACATGAAATAATCTGCTCTATAATCGGCAAAGTTGCGCGATTATTAGTGGTGTCGGGGCGGCACTGAAGCGTGTTGTACCACGCACACAACTCGCGCTGCACAGCTTCATCATTCCAACCAAATTTCAAATTGCATTTTCAAAAGCATGTCATGACTACGGCTGCCATGACCTTGAATCCTAAGGCCCTAGACTTGACCTAGCAATCCATTACCAATCCATTGACCTAGCAATAAATATGTATTTAGATTAAAAAACCGTCGTAGCCTCGTAGTTTGACCTATAGCCAGCCAAGCAGAGGGTCAAGAGGGAATTTAAGTGAGAATTTCACGGCCTGTTTACATCCCACTGCTGGGTAAAAGCTACGTCTATCATAAGTGTAGACCCGGATTGGAACCCACGACACACCATAAATGTAGAGCCAGATTGGAACCCACGACGCACCATAAATGTAGAGCCAGATTGGAACCCACGACACACCATAAATGTAGAGCCAGATTGGAACCCACGACACATCATAAGTTTTGACCCGGATTGGAACCCACGATACACCATTAAGATGCTTGACACATGGTCTAGCTACTAGACTGTTACGGCTTGAATCAACTCTCAACGACTATCTGTTATTATTTTGTACAAGTGACTATACCGTAGAACGTCATCTGTGTATTCTCAGTAGTGTTTCGAAGACTCGCCGAAAGGAACTTTTACTGCTTTTACTGCACTCTCCCCTCCCCCCCGCGCCCCCCCTCTCCGGGCGAGCTTAAACCCAAATTGGTGTTCCTCGCCGAGCGCATTGTCCGCAGCGTCTGTTGACAGCTCCTTCCGCTTGTACCAAGATTTACATTCATTTGAGTTGAATCGGTCTTTACAGTTGCATCATCGGAAGCGGTTCTACCACAGGACATAGAAATGTTATCAGTGTACTTTATGATGGCATTGATTTAAAGCAGCACTATGTATTTTTTACAATTGGTAAATTAAAAATCGGCAAAGAGCGTGTCGGACACGCCCAAAATAGGGTTTCGTAGCCATTACGAAAAAATTAAGTAATATTTTTCTAAGGATTTCGTATTTTATACGGAATCTTCCAAGTTTAGGTATATTTTATACCTTACGCTGCTATTTACTCATAAACTTCTCATAATTCTCAAGCAAACTTAGCCATTATAGTTTTCCTTGAACGTTTGATATACTGACTACCATCCTGAATTTTTTCAAATTTTTCCATCCACTGGTTTCGATTTTAGAGGGGGAGACGCTCGATTTTAATGAAAATTTGCACATCGACGGTAAAAAGCAATCTTGCTGTAAACCACACCCTTCAAAATTTTTTTTTATTTCATGTTTAGAATCAGAAAAAAATTCTGCGTCGAATGGTCCTATTCTCGTGGCTCTACGACCTCTAGAAGTTTTTGTACAGCATTTGAGTTTACCCTATTTTTTCAAAAAGACAACTGAATACTTGCTGTAAATAGCACGAAAAACAGCATTTTTCTATCATTTGGAATTTACACCAATTTCACTTTTGCAAATAATATGATCTTTGTAGTTACAACGCAACTCACTACTCAACACATGTTGAGTAGTGCGGGTTACAGCATAATTGCATATAACATTTAAGTAACTTACCGTGTTTACTACATTTATTAGATACTAAACTTTTGATCATCGTAGTTTACTACATTCTAAACAAATATGGTATTATATACAATGACTAGTTACGCCAAATTGAAAACACTAAGTTTTACGAAATTTGCTATTTATGCCCTTTTCAATACAGTAGTCGTCTATTGATCATGCGCATTTACCGCATTTGAAACACGCGCTCGCGCTGATTTGACCGTGGCTTACCGCATGTCGTTCAGTTACTCCGCGACGAATTTGAAAGTAAACAATAAAGCAAAGGATGTTTTAGCGGGTTCAGACGAAGAAGACGTAGATAAAATAGAAAATGATGAATAATTTATTGAATCAACTTTGCGGAGGTCTATTTTAATGAACACACATGAATCAATGTTCATGTGAAAGAGGATGAGGGCTTGGGTTTTTGCATGAAAATATAATAAGTAGGTAAGTAATAAGTAAGTAATATATGTGTCGGACCGTGTGGTGTCGGTTGAGAATTACACCACCCCCTCTCTTCCCGTGGGTGTCGTAAGAGGCGACTAAGCGATAAACCGGAGGATGGGCAGCAGCGTCCTCCGCGAACGATGGGGTATTACTGCGGTCGCCAACCCGCCTGCCAAGCGTGGCGACTAAGGCATTTTCCCCCCAAGGCACACGATAAAAAAATAAATAAATAATGAATCCACAAAATGAGCCCAGACCCCTAGTCCCCGGCGGCCCTGCTATTCCTGGCTCCGGTAGCGGCCATGGTAACGGCGGGGCAGGGGGTGCTTCGATTCGATCGAGACTTGGGCTGTGCTACAGGCTCTCCAGCGGTGCCAAGTTGACTACTGGTATATCGAAGTGTTAAAGTGCTTGTACGAAAACGCCACTATGTCCGTCCGACTACAGGACCGGAGCACGAAGCCTATTCCTTTGCAGTGGGGAGTCAAACAAGGAGATGTCATCTCTCCGAAGCTGTTCACCGCTGCATTGGAGGATGCTTTTAAGGTTTTGGACTGGAAAGGACGAGGCATCAACATTAATGGCGAGTACCTCACTCACCTTCGATTCGCCGACGATATTGTAGTCATGGCTGAGACCATGGAGGACCTCAGTGCTATGCTCCCTGACCTCAGCAGAGTTTCCGACCGAGTTGGCCTGAGAATGAACATGGACAAGACGAAAGTCATGTCTAATGTTCATGTAGTGCCAACTCCCGTAATAGTCGGAGGCTCTGCGCTCGAAGTTGTTGACGACTATGTATACCTAGGACAGACGGTCCAGTTAGGTAGGTCTAACTTCGAGAAAGAGATCACTCGTCGAATCCGACTCGGCTGGGCAGCGTTCGGGAAGCTTCGCAGTGTTTTTTCATCCAAATTACCGCAGTGTTTGAAGTCAAAAGTCTTTGACCAGTGTGTGTTGCCAGTGATGACATACGGATCCGAGACGTGGGCGCTAACGATGGGCCTCATAAGGAAGCTTTAAGTTACTCAAAGGGCTATGGAGAGGGCTATGCTCGGGGTTTCTCTGCGGGATAGAATCAGAAATGATGATATCCGCAGTAGAACTAAGGTTACTGACATAGCCCGAAAAATTGCGAAACTGAAGTGGCAGTGGGCGGGGCACATTGCACGCAGGACTGATGGCCGATGGGGTCAGAAGGTTCTCGAATGGCGTCCGCGGACCGGGAGACGAGCTGTCGGTAGGCCTCCAACAAGATGGAGCGACGACCTGGCTAAGATCGCGGGATCGCGGTGGATGCGAAAAGCACAAGACCGGTCTGAGTGGAGAGCCTTGGGGGAGGCCTATGTCCAGCAGTGGACGTCTTTCGGCTGACATGATGATGATGATGATGATTTGTGTCGCACATACTTAGCTGTCTTGCACGTGTTTTCGCGGGGTAGCAAGGTAATTAAATTAAGTTTAGAAAATGATGATGCAATTGAATAAATCTTAAAAATAATTAAGACACTAAAAATACCGATAGGTACTTATTATTATTCAAACGAATGCTGTTATTTTTTCACTAGATTTTATGTACAACTAAATAGCAGTAGAGTATTTCCTGTGATTCAGCGTCTATTGTTACCTAACTAGGTGTCAGAAATGTTATAATTTTTGATCTCAATTAGTAATTTAGAAGTGTTTTATGTTCTGAAACATTTTAAAATGACGTTAAATAAATGTCACTTCATACTTACATCGTTTTAATTTTACTATCATTTCTTATCTTCTTACATTTAAAACAATTAAGTGCACCTAGTTAGGTACATAGATTTTTTTCATTTACGTCAAAATTGACACAAATGAATAATTGTGATAAGTAATAACAGCAGTTTTGCTTTAAAGTAAAATACTTGTTTTGGAGCCGCCCATACATTTATCTCCTTCATTTACAGCATATTTGCGTAATAGAAAAAAAAGTGTTAATGCTGTAACCCACACAAACATAGACTAAAACTAACTTCTAGTTAGTTTTTGGTATTCGACTTGATAAACAATCAAAAAAGGCATTTTTATTCTAAAAATGACATTTATAGGATTAATAGTTTAGGAGATATGATTTTTTTTCTAAAATCCCAAAAGTTTTTGGGCTCTGGTGAACACTTTGGATTTTGTGGGTTACAGTAGGATTGCTTTTTACCGTCGACATTAAAGTTGAATATTTCGCAAACAAATTACTGAATCGAAAAATCGTTTTAGCAAACCACTAATGGTTTTAAAATACCTATCCAACGATACCCCACACTATAGGGCTGGATGAAAAAAAAAAATCACCGCCACTTTACGTCTATGGGAGGTACCCCAAAAAAAAATTATTTTTATTTCTTGTTGTTCCATTTTGTCAACATAGTTGTCATATACATTATACACATATATTGGTCATAATAACAAATATCACCGCCACTTTACGTCTATGGGAGGTACCCTAAAAAAATTGTTTTTGAATTTTTAATTGTACTATTTGGTCGGCATAGTTTACCTATGTATCCGTGCCAAATTACAGCTTTCTATCATTGATAGTCCCTGAGCAAAGCCGCGGACGGACAGACAAATAGACAGACAGACATGGCGAAACTATAAGGGTTCCGTTTTTGCCATTTTGGCTCCGGAACTCTAAAAATGGGTTGTAATTAACGCAGCTTTTTCAAACTGTCATTTCTGCCTTTAAATTTATTTTTGTCTACTAAATTAATAAATCAGCGACTAGTTTTAAGTGCCTAGTAAATACTTTTCAAGTGACCACGTATTGTGTAATCTAAGCTACGTTTTAATGAATCAGCATGACGATTATTACATAGCAACTAAATTTGTAATATGTCTACAAATGTTTAGCTTCTAATAAGTGTCTTTATTGCATCTAATTAATAATTTTAACACTTTAATTTAATTTTATCACATCTATTTTTATTAGTTAGTATACGGAAATTATGACACATCAAATTTATTTCATAATTATCATGAAAAAATGGAAAATGGTAGGTCAAATTTTATATTATGACCAATATTTGTATTATGACCAATATGTGTGTATAATGTATGACAACTATGCTGACAAAATGGAACAACAAGAAATAAAAATAATTTTTTTTTGGGGTACCTTACCTCCCATAGCGAATAAATGACTTACTTACTTACTTACTTATAGATGTAGTGGGGGAGATTTTTTTTTTCTCCTCCTATCTTGTAGTCTGGGGTATCATTGGATAGGTCTTTTAAAACTACTAGGAGATTTCTAAAACGACTTTTCGATTTAGTGATTTGTTTGCGGAATATTCAACTTTAAACAGAAAATTTTCATTAAAATCGAGCGTCCCCCCCTCTAAAATCTAAACCGGTGGGTGGAAAAATTTGGAAAAATTCAGGATGGTGGTAAGTATATCAAACTTTCAAGGAAAGTTATAACGGCTAAGTTTGCTTGAAAATTATGAATAGTTTAAGAGTATAATAGTATAAAATATACCTAAAGTTGGAAGATTCCGTATAAAATACGAAATCCTTAGAAAAATATTTCTTAATTTTTTCGTAATGGCTACGGAACCCTATTTTGGGCGTGTCTGACACGCTTTTGGCTGTTGTGATCTTAAATCCGTGCAGCGGTTTGAGAGACATGAGGTAATAAAGAATATTATTTAGACGACCAGACGGCCTAGTGGTTAGTGAACCTGATTACGAAGCTTGAGGTCCCGGGTTCGATTCCCGTGTCAGGGCAGATAAAAGTATAAAAAATACGAATGTTTGTTCTCGGATCTCGGGTGTTTAATATGTATTTAAGTAAGGATCTATCTGTATAATCATATTTATCGATTGCTTAGTAACCATAACACAGGCTTTGCTAAGCTTACTTTGGTCAATTGGTGTAAATTTTCCCGTGATGTTTATTTATTGTTATTATTTATTATTACAAACTTATATACAAGATACGCGCGAAAAGCAATACCAATTCTTGCAGTCGGGTAAAAAAGAGACGAATTATTAATTTAGTTGGTAAGTCATTATTTACGATGCTCTTTATTAGTTTTGATTAAATTAGTAGACAGATATTGAAGCTCAAAAATAAATAAAGTGGCTGACTCACATAATTAGTCGCCAAGTCATCAATTTTGAAGATAATATACGAGTGTTTATCGGTAGCCGAGTTTAGTATATTATTTGTTGTTTGTAATGTCGCTCGATATTGCATAATTTGATAGTATTGCCCTGGTCAGCCGACATGAAGTTTTTTATAAAAGCCCTGTCGTCCCGGTTGGTCGACGCTTCTGGGGACCCAAGAGCTGGCGCGTACTTATCCCAACGGATCTCACTTGCGGGCCAAAGGGGTAACGCGGCCAGCATCATGGGAACCCTGCCACAAGCAGACGTTTTAGATGGGGTATTCTTTTTATAATAAATTTCATTTCGATAGTTAGTTAGGATATCTTAGGTTAGCTCTTTTTTAAGTATGTGTATGTGTGTGGTGTATATTGTATTGTGTTTATATTTATTGGAATGTCATCTGAATTATATGAAATAAATACTATAAACTGTATTGTAAAGATGGCATATTAGTTTAAGCTGTTCTATTAACTCGTTGCTTACATACAAATACTAAAACAGATGTTCAGTTGCGGATGCTGGATAAAACTTTAGTCGCTGCACTTTTTATTTCCCATTATAATGTGCAAGTAGAATTCAGTGTTTTAAAATAAAGACTTTTTTTAAATAAATTAGTAAATCTATCTATCTATATAAATAAAATATTTATTAATAAAACATAACACGATACAAATAAAAAAAGCGTAACTAAAACTACATAAATACTCAAATCAAATTCAAATTCAAATATTTTATTCATATAACATTGTACACGGTAATTATTATTTAATAAACTAAACTTATAAATAAAAAAAATGCCCAAAATCGCTGCCAGGTGGTAAGGTGCCCAGAAGGCTGGCAGCATTACCACGCTGTATGGCAATGCTTATTCTTTGCGCTAAGAAAAAGCTCTCTCTAAAATTGAATCGTCGAAATGTATGTACGCGCATAACTTCAGGAAGGGCTGCACCTATTTGGCTAATTAGTTTTTTGTTGTGTTTGTTATTGTCAGGACAAGATTTTTATGTAAGACAATGTATGAAAAATTGCATGGAAAAGTGAAAATTTTGGGTTGAAAAAATCTCCATGTAACAAGTGAGTGAGTGAGTGAGACAGAAGATGGGAAGGGCATCTCTGTCTGCTACCTCTACGCTTAAACCGCTTACATAAAATTGGGTATGCACAAAAACTATCTAATATACAAATGGTTGTCTTTCCGGAGGCTTTTGCGGACTTTTTTTGACTCGTTTAATAATACGTTTCTCACACCATGTTTTGGTTGGAATGTAATTTCTAAAGTAATTAAAACAGTGTCAATCTACGCCCAAAATGTAGCCAGAGTAATGTTAAAAATATAATCCATACTAATATTATAAATGCGAAAGTGTGTGTATGTATGTTTGTGTGCTTGTCCGTTTTTCACGCCGTAACGAAGCGACGGATCGACGTGATTTTTGAAATAGAGATAGTTTATGGGCCCGAGAGTGACATAGGCTACTTTTTCTCCCGGAAAATTGCACAGTTCCCGAAGAACAGCGCGCAATAGCCGAATACCACGCGGACGGAGCCGCGGGTAAAAGCTTGTGTTAAGAAATCCAGTGTCTCCGGCCACAGGCCGATATGATTAGATAAAGGGCTAGAGCAATCTTAGTATAAACTGAGTCGCGTCGTGGAGTCATGCACTCCCACGAGTACCGCCGGCGAGCTCTCTCTCCGTCATGCGCCTCTGTAGTCTGGTGTTGTTGGTCGCGGTCGTAGCGACGGCGCGTGGCGACCGCTACCACGACCGCCGGCCGGCCCCCGCCGCCGCGCCCTCGTCCCGCGCCATCCCTCCGTCGGAGGAGGAGCGCGCCGCCTCGTACTGGTACGCGGAGGCGTTCGACGCGATCGAGGCGCGGCTCTCGCCGCCTGCGTACGACTCAGTGGCGCGCAACGTGGTCATGTTCCTGGGCGACGGGCTGTCCGTGCCCACGCTGGCGCCGGCGCGCACGCTGCGCGGCCAGCGGGAGGGACGCTCGGGCGAGGAGGAACAGCTTTCCTACGAACGATTCCCCGTCACCGGACTCGCGAAGGTATGCAACATTTACTGCACCAGCGAAAGTAAAACGCAATTGCAACGAAACTGCAACTTCAAGTTACTTTCGAGTTTCATTTTTGTGTTTATGCCATGACTCCTTATGAGAGCGTACCTACATGACGCAAACTCAAAAGTAACTAGAAGTGGCAGTTTTGGTGCAGTTGCGTTTCACCGTGGGTGACGGGTCTTAAACTTATTAAAGTCGAATGTATGTTGATTCATCAGCAATGAAGTTCGAGAAAATTAAAAAAGAAATACCTTATTTATCCCGGAAAATTGCATAATTCCCGCGGGATAGCGATAAAAGAATTCTTGGCAGACGAACTGGAGCAGAAGCAAATTGTCTTATAATTTAGCCATGTCCGGTGCGCGCTTCCGCGGCTTATTAACCTACTTCAAGAAAAGGAGGAGGTTATCTATTCGGTTGTATGTTTTTTTTTAATGTTTGTTAGCTCAGAACTCCGCCATTTATGAACCGATTTGAATTTTTTTTTTGCGTTCATTTAGGAATGCTTTCAAATAGATCTCATGAGCACCAAATCAGGATCTGACGATTGGATCCTAAGAAAATCGAGGGAACTCTTCAAATGTTGTAGGGACACCTATGGTACTTTTGATATATTTAGTAGTAACTCGTGCATTTTCTCTTGAAACTCATCATTTGGTGAAGTGGAACTGAAGATGAGGACCACAGTTGACCATCGGAGGTACTACACAATAACAAGTATTTCATGGGTTGAATTTCAATAGCTTTTACACAGTTGCTAAGCAATTTATGCTCCTCGGAACGCATATGAAATGGAATGGGTGGTGAAGCACCAGGACTCCTCAATAAAGAAAGTCTCTGCATCGGCAAACGCAATCTTTTGTAAACGAGTAGTTGACATGAAGCTATTGTATCTTAGATTATAGGTATACACTAAAAAGGGTGAAAAAAAAATTATGACAAAAATTGAACCGACTACAAAAAACCATGAAAATTATTTTCTACCAGTCTGAAGTCGGTCGGTGCCTCAGCACGAGCCAGCAGGAGTGGACCTATAGTCATCTATCTCAACTACGCACTTTATATTGGGCTTCAATCACTCCTACTGGCTCGTGCTGAGGCACCGACCGACTTCAGACTTTTTTGTAGTTTTTTGACAGTTTTTTGTAGTCTGTTCAATTTTTACTTATAATTTTTTTTTCAAGTTCACACAAACACGCTGTTAATAATCTAAGATACAATAGTTTAATGTCAACTACTCGACACCTTTTACGAAAGATTGCTTTTTCTGATGCAGAGACGTTAATTATTGGGAAGTCCTGGTGCTTCACCACCCGTTCCATTTTACCATACGAGCATAAATTGCTTAGCAACTGTGTCAAAGTCATTGAAATTAAACCCGTGAAGCACTTGTTATTGAGTATAGCTCTGTTGGTCAAATGTAGTCTTCATCATCAGTTCCATTTCACCAAATTATGGTTTCCAAGAGCAAATGCACGAGTTACTCAGCATTACAGTTTATGCCAATGTTGTTGCTAATTTAAAAAACAAATAAAATAATCCGTAATTGTTGGCTCTGTTGGTGGTGAAGTAACAATCAAACAAATAAAGAAACAAACAGAATACTTAGTGGGATTTGGAGCTCGGTAGTACTATTAGTTATTTTGTGCTTGTGGGTCTGCTAGGAATACCTTAGAATTATGATAATCTTGAGTCAGTAAGTAAGTATGTCAGTAACAAAACTGAGGAACATTGACTTGTCAATAGTTCTTAAACTATATAACTAAATAAATCCCGTTATACCCATAGTTGAGTTTCTTTCGTTGAGATATGAGTGCATAGGAAAAATTGGTGTCTAGACTCCTATGCAGCGGTGGTGTAGGGGTTATAGCATGCAGCACGGATTGCTGAGGACCCGGGTTCGATTCCCAGCGCTGGTCTCTTTTTAACCCCCGACGCAAAAAAAGGGATGTTATAATTAACCCCCGACGCAAAAAAAGGGATGTTATAAGTTTGACCGCTATGTGTGTCTGTCTGTGTGTCTGTCTGTGTGTCTGTCTGTGTGTCTGTCTGTCTGTGTGTCTGTCTGTGGCACCGTAGCTCTTAAACGGGTGGACCGATTTGAATGCGGTTTTTTTTATTTGAAAGCTGGTTTTCTAGCGATGGTTCTTAGACATGTTTTATCAAAATCGGTTCAGCCGTTTCAAGATCATCAGCTCTTTTGTTCGCTGCGGTAGGAATCTTAGACGCATAATGGGTATTTACTTTACTTTCAAACATATTTGGGACCTAAAATTTGAAACACCTATGTATGCTATACAACTATGCAAGATTATGTAATTGTCGGCCTGATGCTGCAGCCAGGATATCCAGAACACTAGTCGGCACACTCTTGATAAAACCATAGCAGATATGTCGTGTTTGGATTCGTTTCGATCAGTATTTGATTCTATATACAATGCAATGGTGGCAACAGGATGAGCTGATGCTGCAGCCAGGATATCCAGCATACCAGTATACTCTTGAAAAAATAATAGCAGACATGTCGTGGTTGATTCCTTTTGATCAGTATTTGATTCTACATATAATGCAATGGTGGCAACGCGATGAGCTGATGCTGCAGCCAGGATATTCAACACACTAGTACACTTAAAAAAAAATATGTCAACAATAAAACAATTGTTACCTACACAATTCGGATCGTATTCGAATATTATTACTAAGGTTCTCTTGTCTCACTCACACCACCGAAGATCGTATCAATTCAAATGTGGTTAAAAAAATATAAATGATCAATATATATTTTTTTCAACTTATTTAAATGATCAGAAAAATACTTCAAAAAAATAAATAAACCAAAAACATAAATAAAACAAAAAGTGGATTTGAACCCGAGCCCTCCCTTTGATGCACTTGTCTCAGAGCTCGCGATAGTTAACCGCAGGGCCAGACTGATCTGTCACGTGTCACACAGAGGGGTTCCTTTTCTCTGACGCGATCTGTACATACTTTAGTTTCCTGTTAAACCTTAGCGGTCCCCCGACACCGGCGACGCTTAGATAAAAAAAATATTACTAGGTATTTAATACTAAATTTACTTAGGCTAATTTTGCGGGAAATCAGCATAGTCCCAGCGGGATAGGGATAAATGAATTGTTCGCAGATGAAGTCGCGGGCAACAGCTAGGTAGTGCATAATTATTTTTTACTTTTTAGTTGTCTTTTTTTGGCGGCCTTTTTTTCGGGAGTTTTTTTTTGTTTTTGCTGGCGTTTTTTGTCGGGGGTTTTTAAAATTTTTAATTTAAGTTTTTTTATTTCACGATTATTATTCTGTTTTTTTTGTGCATCCATGTCTCAGTTTTTATTTTCGAAACTTATCTGTATTATTGTATGCATTATGTTTAATTCTCTCGGCGGGGCGGACTTAGACTGCGTCACAACCAAAGTGTGCGAGATCATGTTATGAGGAATGTGTTTTTCATGAACCAATAGGAAATCTTCATTTACCTCGCACAGCACCGCTCCGGTGGATACAGTTGAGCGGTGCGAGGCGAGGTAAATGAAGCTTTTCTATGACTGTTCATGAAAAATGCATTCCTCGCAACTCATTCTCGCACATCTTTGGTGGGAATGCAGCCTCAGTGTGCGACGCTCCGTAGTTGCCATTATTGCAGAGGCTGTGTTGATGGCGTACCATGGCTATGTCTCCTCAGTGCTCAGTTATGGCTTAATATTGTGGGGAAACTCTGTAGAGATTGACAGAGTATTTAAAATCCAAAAAAAGTGCATAAGGGTGTTATGTAACGCGCGGATGAGGGACAGTTGTGTACCATTGTTTAAAAACTTAAAAATTTTACCACTGCCATGTTTGTACATTAGGGATGTATGTCTTTTTGTTAACTCGCACCCTGAATATTTTAAAAAACGCAGCGACGTCATACCGAGGAGGACACGGGCACATGTTATGTCTCTTTTGTGCAAGCCTCCTTGTCACAAAGATATTTATAAGAGAAATATATATAATATGAGTATAATCATTTTTAATAATTTACCACAACATTTAAAAACTCTGTCGGGAAACACGTTTAAATGTAAATTAACAAAATGGCTAATGGAGGAATGTTTTTATAGTGTTAAGGAACCGGTGTGAAGTTAGCGGCCAAAAGTTAGCGGCCGATCTATGTCCAACATTGGCCGCCAACATTTGGCCGCTAACTTCACACTTTTGTGAAGTTAGCGGCCAAAAGTTAGCGGCCGATTATAACCCAACCAAATTAAGAAGATCATTCGAATTTGTGAGTTCCTTAGACTATCAAAAACACAATAACTAGCTTATATTAAAGGACAAGTAGTCAACCTGAACGTCTGGTGAAGCAAGAAAATTATTGCCAGCTGTGTAGCTGTGTTTTTTTTTGTAATAAATTGAGAATAACAACATGTTGGAAATGCGAACCCCTCCAGTTTTTTCTGGCATATTCGTATACTTCGTTTAGTTTAGAAGTTCTGGGGTTGAAAGTAAAAAAACGGCTTCGAGAATAAAACCTTCATTTTTTCAGATACTTCTAAATCGAAAAACAAAAAACAACTATATGAATTTGATTGTATATCTATTGCGTTTTCAAGATAAGCTATTGTTATAACATTACCTCGTTTAGTTTGAAAGTTCTGGGGTTGAAAGTAAAAAAAAATCAGATTCGAGAGTAAATTCTTCATTTTTTCAGATACTTCTAGATCGAAGAACAGAAAACGACTATATGCGTTCGATTGCATATCTATTACGCTTTCAAGATCAGCTGTTGCTATAACATTACCTCGTTTAGTATAGAAGTTATGTGGTTTAAGGTGAAAAAAAAATCGGCTACGGAAAAATCTTGCCTTTTTTTCAGCTACTTCTAGATCGAAGAACAGAAAACGACTATATGCGTTCGATTGCATATCTATTACGCTTTCAAGATCAGCTATTGCTATAACTTTACCTCGTTTAGTTTAGAAGTTCTGGGGTTGAAAGTAAAAAAGAAATCAGATTCGAGAGTAAAATCTTCATTTTTTCAGATACTTCTAGATCGAAGAACAGAAAACGACTATATGCGTTCGATTGCATATCTATTACGCTTTCAAGATCAGCTGTTGCTATAACATTACCTCGTTTAGTATAGAAGTTATGTGGTTTAAGGTGAAAAAAAAATCGGCTGCGGAAAAATCTTGCCTTTTTTTTAGCTACTTCTAGATCGAAGAACAGAAAACGACTATATGCGTTCGATTGCATATCTATTACGCTTTCATATAAATAGCAATGTAATAATAATCTAGCAAATTTATAATTAAATGTCCTATGAATTAATAAAATGAAGATAGATAAAATAATATTGACGAAAATTACAACCTAGATTTTTAGTGACCTAGAACTAAATATTTGTACGCTTGCTTGCATGCTGAATACATGTGCTAAACCTATTTTAAGATCATTTTACTGTATTCTTACAAATAAATATTTTTGAATTTGAATTGAATTGAATATAATTGTAATGATCAATTATAATGATCAATCGGTCGTTCGTGTTGCAGACGTACTGCGTGGACAAACAGATCCCAGACTCGGCGTGCACGGCCACGGCCTACCTGTGCGGCGTCAAGAACAACTACGGCACGCTCGGGGTCACCGCGCACGTGCCGCGCTACGACTGCGCCGCCTCCACCGACCCCGCCACGCACCTCGAGTCCATCGCCGCCTGGGCGCTCGCCGACGGACGCAGCGCCGGTAAACACGCCTCGCCTGCCTCGCTGGCACATCATGGCGACCTCGCCGGTGACGCAAGCATGGTTACCCCTGGCGTCCAAAGTCGCCTAACAGAGTAGCCATGGCTACTCTTACATCAGCTTGACGATGTCCTTAGGAATGGAAGTAGAGGATATTGCACTCACTTATTATGTTCGAGCATCCAAAATGGCGGCCGGTTGGCGACCGAGTGAGGTGCAGTTTATGTGCATACATTTTAGTAACGACGTTACCAGGGTGCCAGAGCAGCCGGTCCCCACGTGGGGAGCCGCGAGCTGTGCGTGGATGCGTTTCTAAATTGGCGACGTTGCCAAAATGTCGCCAAGTGAATGACAGCCGATATATTTCTATATAAATTGTTTGGATACGTAGCCGGCGGCGTCACCATGGAGGCCCGGTATGACTTACACTGTCCTAACGAGCTGATGAATCCGTTCGCAGGTATCGTGACGACGACGCGCGTCACGCACGCGTCGCCGGCGGGCGCGTACGCCAAAACCGCCGACCGCTACTGGGAGAACGACGCCGATGTGCGAGCCGCGGGCGTCGACCCCGCCCTCTGCCCCGACATCACCGACCAGCTCATCAACTCTTACCCTGGCAACCAGTTCCAGGTGAGTCGGCGCATCACAGCTAAAATATGAACGACTAGCTTTTAAGATCGATTTTTTGGAATCTTTTTGTAATTTTTATTTTAATTCCAAATTTTTACTTTTACGGTCGTCCCGTGAAACCTAAATTGAAAATACAAACTGAAATATAGATGCACAGAAAAACCGGAAAAATAAGACCAATACTGGGAATCAAACCCAGGTCCTCGGCATTTCGTGCCGCGTGCTAAAAGTATCCTATGTATCCAAGTTATAAACTAACCTTTTGCATTTCATCAAAATCCGTCCAGCCGTTTCAGTGTGAAGAAGTAACAAACATACTCACTCACTCACTCACTCACAAACTTTCACATTTATAATATTAAGTAGGATAACAACCGAATCCGACATCCTTATCGAAAGCGTCCTTCGCATATTATATGTATTATGACCAATTTAACAATAAACGACATTAACACAGGTAATACTGGGAGGAGGTCGGCGCGGATTCCGTCCAACAACCGTGTTGGACGAGGAGAATTCTCCGGGACGCCGCCTGGACGGACGCGACCTGGTGCAGGAGTGGCGCGCCCAGCGGGAGGCGGCCGGCGTCGCGCACGAGTACGTGTGGAACCGCACAGAGCTGCTGCGGGCCATCGAGGACCCGCCCGAGTACCTCTTGGGCCTGTTCGAGTCCGACCACATGCAGTACGCTGCCGACGTGCGCGCCGCCGGCGCCGACGAGCCCACGCTGGCCGAGATGACGGAAGCCGCCATCCGCGTGCTGTCGCGTAACCCGCGCGGCTTCTTCCTCTTTGTGGAGGGCGGCCGTATCGACCATGCACATCACTTCAACCAGCCGCTCCTGGCGTTAGATGAGACGCTCGAGCTGGCCGACGCGGTGGAGCGCGCGGACGCGCTGCTGCCGCGCGCCAGCTCGCTGCTCGTGCTCACCGCCGACCACTCGCACGTCATGGCCTTCAACGGGTACTCGCGCCGCGGGACCGACATCCTCGGGCCCTCCGACGACATCGGCGACGACGGCGTGCCCTACATGACGCTCTCCTACACCAACGGACCCGGCTACAGACCGCAGCAGGGCAATGGGCGCATCGATGTCACTCAAGATAGTAATTTCAGTAAGTCAATTTAGTACACATTTCCACCGTGAGCAAAAATAGAGACTTTGACCTGACCCGGCTGGCGTAACGATATAATATGTACGTGACATGAATTACAGAAATTCGACGAAGCTGAGTTGTCATTATTATCATCATAATGGTTTACTGCTGATCATAGGCCTCTCTAGACCTACTGAACTCGATTTTCAACTCTCCTCCTCCAATTGCTGCCCCAGCAGTATCGTCGGCCCACGCAGCGGCTGTACAGCGTTTTGTAGCTACAAGCTTTACCAGGTTTGCCATAAGGAGACCTCCGCACAACAATGATGAATGTTCTCGCATTTTAATACCCATAAAATCATTTATCCACAGCAGTTCAGATTCACAAAAATTTCTACTACAGACGCGGGTCATAGTTTAGTTAAATTCACATTGGAAGCTTGGGAGAAGTCACATGGTATATTCTGCGACCATTCGAAAGCTTTTGATTGGGTGGATGATGATACTTTAGTTTGTTAGTTAAATTTTTATGGCATTCGTAGCCTCGCTTTAAAACTCATTAAATCTTACCTCACACAAAGAAAGCAAAAGGTAGCAATTAACGGAACGGTATCGGCGGGATCTGTGGTCGAAATAGGAGTGCCTCAAGGATCCATTTTTGCCCCATTCCTGTATCTTATTTATGTAAATGGCCTCAAAATTGGTACAAGTACTGGAATAGTTTTGTTTTTTATTATTCCAAAATAATAGGTAGATGTGTCACTAAAACTGAATCACCAAAAAATATAGAAATGGCTTTCTAAAAATTAATTATAATCACTGAAAAATAATATTAATTATCTTATAATTGAACTGAAACTTGACGATAATGATAATACTTACAATGAATGAAATAATAATAATAAATCTTCTCACAAATTATATCAATTGAGCCAGCCCCAAACTAAGCAAAGTTAATTCTACTAGTTTAGTTTATTAGGTTGCCTGGAAGAGATCGCTCTGAAGCGATAAGGCCGCCTATTGCTTACCTCAGAAAGTCTCTGTGTATACCGGTTTTCTGTAATTTTTTGCTATATGTTGGTGTGCAATAAAAAGTTATTGTATTGTATTGTATTCTATGGGTGCTAAACAACGGGTAGACATACATTATTACAGTATACCTACTGAAATACAAACAAACGTCCCAAGACTCAAGTACCTACTACAAATATTTAATTTTATATTCATCCATCATACAAGTACTAGCGAAAAATGTTCGGTTCTGGCAATTCGCCGGCCGCTGCCGCAGCACGCTCGAGGATCGCAGACTCGCAGTTCTACCTAACACTCCTCCTCGCTTCGCTAGTCGTCGTACCTAGTAACCAGACCTAGAATAGAATAGAGTAGAATAGAATAGGTAGAATAGGGAGATAGAGTAGAATAGGGAGATAGAGTAGAATAGGTAGAAGCATCGAATTAAGTAACTGATCTATTTGTTAGGTGACAGTCTGACAGATTTATTATTTTGGTAGTCGAATTTTATGACCAAGCTATTACTTAGGATACACAGGTTTACATTAATCTGATGACTCATACTTAGATACGGATTTGATTAATTTGATAACCAATATATTTCTTAGGGATAAATATAATGATTAGGGTAGGTTATCGCAGTTTACTGAAAATCCAAATCCTTTAATAATAGGTATTGTAAATCTGTTTAAAAAGTATATACCTCGTTGAGTTTCTTTCCGGATTTTTCTTTACAGAGGTTTTTCCGAGCAGGTGGTAAAGTTTTTTGACATTCAGAAGTAATAGCCTAAATTGAATAAAGATATTTTGACTTTGACTTTGAATGGCCGCTGCTCTGAGGGATAATTATCAACTCCGTGGCAAATGATGGTGGCCTGCCCATTACCGTTTTAACTTGTTAATGCCCTGAGTTATATCAGTGGCTTTAGGTTTTTGATAAATTACAATAGAACAAAGTAGGTTCGATCTAGTAGAGTAACTCTAGCCATAGTTTTTTTATATAGCTTACTGACTTTGAGCTGATGGAAAAGCCGCACTGTAGGTAGTCACGTTTTGGCCTCGCATACATTAAATATACACAGGACATACTATTCCACATTTTCGTTTTTAAGCTTTAAAAGAGAGGGTGAAAGAAGACTCGACCAAGTTTCCCAAACTCTTCCCAGCCCAGCCGTATCGGATCGATCTCTTTTTTTCTTTTCGAAATTTCCTTATAGAAGTTGTTTCTACCTTGCTGGAAAAAATCCCTAGGTACATCTAATCAATCAGAAACAACTTTGAGGTAGACTCTATTTACGGCGATCGCCCCGAGGTCAGGGTCAGCGTACTTCTTAATTATAATTTTGGTTTATTCTTGTTCATCTAGAGACCGATTCGCTGGAATGAATTAGTTGTTCTGCATTGTAGAAACATGTTAATGCTTATTGCAGTGAATTTGGGCTGGATGACGCACGTCGAATTCCCGATTGAAATAGAGACGCACGGCGGCGACGACGTGGCGGTGTTCGCGCGCGGGCCGCAGCAGCAGCTGTTCACGGGGCTGTACGAGCAGAGCCAGCTGCCGCACCTCATGGCGCACGCCGCCTGCCTGGGGCCCGCCGCCACACTCCGCGCCGAGTGCTCCGAGCCCGCGCCGGCCCCGTCGCCCGGCGCCGCCGCGCCGCCGCCCGTTGCTGCCGCCGCTTTGATACTCGCCGCTACACTGTTCCGTCTTCTATAATAACGCACGACTTTGGCCTCTTACTCAATTTTTCACAAGTACTTATAGTATCATATCTAATAAAACAATGAAGACCAATTTTATTTCTTACAATACCTTCCAGTCAGGCGATCCTATGGATCTACGAGTATGTATAGTTGGAAATCGTCACTGGGCCAGTTCCATACCAAATTCCTGCAATCTAGAATACCGAGAAATATTTTTGTTTTATTAGTTCTGTAAACAGACTGCAGTACCTTCTTTTGAACAGGTATGTAAATCATAGGCTCCATGCTAAATTTCAGCTTTTTATGATATCGGGAAGTATTTTGATGAGTAAGTAACCAAATCGTCTCACAAATTAAATTTTTTGCTTTTTTACTTACCACCACATAAATCAATTCTATTCTGTTCTAAATATAATATTTAATAGGTTAAAGTGTTATTGGGAGCAGGTATTTAGAAATGTAACATCAAAAATAAGGAATGTAGACAAGTTCGCGGCTGCAACCTGCCAGCGTCTGCTCGCGGCACACAATGATATTACCCGTGATTCGTGTCGGCGCTGAAGAAACATTTTACAGAAACACCCCGATTTCTTAACAGTCACGGAAACCGTGTATTTGTTCAGCAAAATAAAAGGTTTTACGTCTCTTTATCTCATAGAAATCATGTTAAATTCGCGCGGGGCTGTCGGGCGCCGCGCCGCGCTTTGAATCTCAATGCGTCGGTACGGCCGCCCACACAGCCGCGAGCGCTCCTCGCCCCGAAACACCTCATAAATTACAACCATCTTGCTTCTCCACTAACATGAGGGCTTGTCTACGGTCGGACGACACATAATATACAAGATGTTAATTAATACGTAACCACATTATTTAAGTAATGCAAGAGGCACTGCTCTCTTTACATACCGCTATTCTTCATACACCTCATCTGATTATAGACTGGCGACTGATTGCAGATTAAAAACAAGAACAAAAAAAATACACTGAAAGTCTCAAACACACCCGACGCAGAAAAGGGGGTGTTATTAGTTTGACGCCGAAGTCTGTATGTCTGTCTGTGGCGTCGTAGCTGAACAGGTAAACAGAAGGCCTACTCCAAAATTCGAAAATCGAAGTTCGTATCGTGCCGTATACGTGTATAAGTGTCAGAGAGACGGAAGAACATTTCCTAGTAGTCCCGCAGATCTTGATGCTGTTTTTATTAACGTGAAAACGAGTTGCTTTGAAAGAAAGAAAGAAAACAGAGAAGAAACATTAAGAACAAGAACAAGAAAGAAACATTAAGAACAATGGATAACAATAAAATAAAGAAAAAAAAAAAACAAAATATAGTTGTGCATGTCACGAAATGATCCCA
Source organism: Choristoneura rosaceana (assembly GCA_037349165.1). Classification (NCBI taxonomy): domain Eukaryota; kingdom Metazoa; phylum Arthropoda; class Insecta; order Lepidoptera; family Tortricidae; genus Choristoneura; species Choristoneura rosaceana. The sequence goes on from JAZBNJ010000032.1 coordinate 237,839, forward strand.
AATCAGGTCTTCCTTTGGGACCATTTTTCGCTTCGGGGTAGTCAATGGCTAGTATGAAATTATCTAACTAGTATGACGTAAGTTATCTTGCTAACACATAATTTTGATAAGCACTTTCTGGATCCAAAATCGTTAGGGTTTTAAAAAACACGAAACCTGACTTAAAATTGAGATCCGCAAAGTTACGCACAAATCAATAATTGACTTAAAATCCGTCAACACAATATACCCCGTCGATTCAGAATGATACAATGTGATACCCATCGGATCTGTGTGGCCCGGTGTACGACGCACTCCACGTGCGAGAGTTGCGTCGATTGTTTCGTTTCTATCAGCGGTTATGGGGGGGGGGAGGCATTTGTCGAAGGGCTGGTGAGTACCTGCGGCGTGCGTGGACTCGGCAAGCCTGCGGAGTGGATTTATGTTTATTTACATTGGGTTTGGACATATTGGCTTCACGCCTCAAGCCCGTACGGGGTACACGTTATGTTTCATGAAAAACAATTATACACTTTAAATAATCGGCAATGATTCGCTAAAGTATGCGTTAATTACTATATAGTATAGTATAGTATAGTATAGTATACTATATTATATAATATTATCCATACTAATATTATAAATGCGAAAGTGTGTTTGTATGTTTGTGTGTTTATCCTTCTTTCACGCCGTAACGGAGCGACGGATCGACGTAATTTTTGGCTTAGAGATAGTTTATGAGCCCGAGAGTGATATAGGCTACTTTTATTCCGGAAAAATGCACAGTTCCGAATGCACATAACCGAATACCACGCGGGCGGAGCCGCGGACAAAAACTAGTTTATTTATAAAAAATCACCAACAGGACATCAAACAAAAAATAATAATAAAGATGTGAATTAATGTGAAAATTGAAATTGAATAAAGTAAAAAATTGTGCAAATATCACTTGGTATATTGCGGCTTTCGATTAGCCTCTACAAATTCGTTGGCTTTACATCCTCGCAATGTACGCAACTGCCACAATTTTTTTCGCATATATAAACTAAACTATTCAATTACAATTTTGTATAACTTTGCTACACCCAATGGGTAAAATTGTATTGAGTCATCTACTGTTTGCATGTTAAAATAAGATCCTCATGTAGGTACAAACATATAATATTATGGTAAATAAATAAATATTGTCGGTGAACCAAAACCTATACGCTATTTCCAGATGTCCTAATAACTTGAAATTCGGCATGAAAGGCCCATTCTGTAATATTTACAAACACATTACATTATTACTAACAGCGGACACCACTCCGTTGCATTATTAAACTATCGCTTAACAGTGGCACTAAAATGGCCAACAAACCTCTAAACCTTATCGTGCATCTCTTTTGTACCGATACATCTAGAAAGGGACGATACGAGTTGCCACCTGTGCTTGTGAGGTGATCCCACGATTAATCATCTCCGTGATGATGGCGTACACGCACACGCGGGGTTTAATAATTCTTATTGCTGTTGCAATTTGGGGCTAAACTGGGAAGGGTTGTAGTAAATAGGGTCAAATTGAGGTAGATAAATAATAAAAATGCTCCATCCAGGGATCTAACCTGGGACCTAAGTTTGTAGACACGTTCTCTAATCACCTATGTTATCTGGTCGTCTCCACATTATAAATATTTTGAAAAAAATTAAGCGGACAGTTACATTATACGTTTTGAGGCAAAAACCTCGGCCTCACCCATATTAGTATAAGTGCTCATTAAGTGAAATGTCACAATTTCTTTTGAGAAATAAAGTTCTATAAACATAAATATTGGATATAATTAGGTAGACATTGGAGCATATTTAAAGTAAACTTATGGATCTTCTAAGTCACTACACTCTGGACGGAGTTGTCATATTCATCGAATAAGGATCAGGACGGTTTAGTGAATGTTCATAAAAACTTTTTTAGGAAAATAGTGTGCTTTTGTTTCTACACCGCTATGTTGAAGTCCGAAGTTCGTGGTTAGCAATAGAACGGTGGTACAGTCCTTGAGTGGATACCACGGAGGGGAAACGGTCGCTGGCGGCAGATGGATATGAGGGGCTGAAGACAGAGTGTTGTGGCGCGCCATGGACGAGGCCTATGATCAGTGGACTGCTGTAGGCTGATGAAGATGATGATGATGAATAGAACGGTGCCCAGCACTCTCACATCTGGTCTCTTAGTCGCTTTTTACGACACTCGAGAAATGATGGGTCCAAAAAATGTGAGTTCAAAGGTTTCAAAGGTTCTAAGGTAAATTTTACTTGTCATTTAAAAAAATTAAGCTACTGATTACTGAACTGTAACTTCTAGAGGCGTGTGTCAACGGTGGCGGTGCACTGCGTCAGGTATCTATCCGCGGTGCGACGGGGACTGACTAAAGCCAGATTAGCCTACGCTAAGACCTATACCTATACGCAAGTATCTTCTTTAGGGTCCTTGCCGTGTGTTTACTCTTAGTTTTGAGCTGTTTTCATGCATTTTGAAGGTGGATTTAGTTTGTGATGGGCGGAGCCGTGGGCAAAAGCTAGTTTATTTTATAAATAGCTTTTGCCCGCGGCTCCGCCCGCGTGGTATTCGGTTATCGCGCGCTGTTCCCTCGGAAACTGTGCATTTTTCCGGGATAAAAAGTAGCCTATATCACTCTCGGGTCTATAAACTATCTCTATGCCAAAATTCACGTCGTTGCTTCGTTACGGCGTGAAAGATGGACAAACATACAAACACACAAACATACAAACACACTTTCGCATTTATAATATTAGTATGGATGGATTATGTTTTTCCGTTTTGTTGTACCTATTGTAGTCTCATGATATTTATTTATTGTACAAACTTAGCTTATAATATTAGTTTGGTGCTTGACCAATTAGTGTAACTTTTATTACGACATTAAGTTATCACATGAAAACCTCCGATGTCGCCTCCATTCGTCAGGCTCGCGTCGGCCGCATCAGGTCGCAAGTCACGTGCGCGCGCGCGCCCGGCGGCTCTGAGTGCTGAGGGGAGCAGGCCGGGTACACCCGCCAGGGCTAAGGGACCCCCGGGGACTGCTGCGGTGAACACAAACGTACATAAAGGAGGGCGTTTAGAATACAGACATACAAGCCAAACTGCCCTTGGTCGTGCATAGAATTGACTTAAAAACACAACTGAAAATACCACGAAAATACAGTATTCATTTATTTGGCAAAAACATGAAATTTATTCTAAAACTATGGTATAACAGTAATTAACAACTCCTAAAACCAATAATTGCTTGACTAATTTAATTAAAACCGGCCAAGAGCGTGTCGGACATCCCCAAGATAGGGTTCCGTAGCCATTACGGAAAAAATCAAGTAATATTATGTGCGTTAAAAAACAATTCAAACACTTACTACAGTCTTAAAATCTATTACCAGAAAAAGAGCGTAGATACGCTCTACCGCCATGAAGATTCACGGCACTTACGTCCTTTTGTTTGCCATTTTGGCTCCGGAACCCTAAAAACAATTACAAAACTAAAACAAAATATTATTTATTAGGCCGCCGAAAACGCATTTATTAGGTGATCAATAAAATCATACACAAATTTAAATGGTTAGTTCGAAACTTAATGTCGCAAATAAACAAAAAACTCGGACGTGCGAGTCGTGGCTTGAACCCACGATGCTCGCTTGAAAGGCCACAGGTCAATCCACTGGGCCACCACGACCTCGTACTTAACCGAGTAATGCCTGTCTCCACGACCACTGCAGTATTACCATGGCTTTCTTTATTTAATTGGGATAAGGCGTGTCGGACGCGCGCGGCATACTGATGCGGTGACGGGACGCGGTCTCTGTCCCACTGTATCGGGTGAACAAGGACGCATGCGACAAAGACGTCCAGTCTGGTAGCTTAGCGGGGCTTGACTAGAGCTGGCAGTGTAATGGCTGCCGTAAGCCCGGCTTAGCGAGAATTTGGTGTAAGGCCTTCAATATTAGGAATGTATAGTTTAGCGGTTTGTTTAGTATCGAGTTCTAGTCAGAATTTAATTTTTTTTTATATCAGAGGGGGAAAACGAGCATACGGGTCACCTGATGGAGAGCGATCACCGTCGCCCATGGACACCCGCAACACGAGAGAAATCGCAGGTGTGCTGCCGACCCTTTTAGGAATTGGTAGGCTCGTTTTTTAAAGATCCCCAAGTTGCGCAATATTGTATTTTATTTTTGTTGTTAGCCGCAATAAAATGGACATACATACATATGTACAACACATAGTATAAATATCACGCATGTATTCCCATAATGGGGTAGGCAGAGCATACACGAAACGTTACCGCTTCGGAGCCACTTTTAGCAATTTTAGGTTTTAAGTTTGACAAAAACGGTACAATAATGACAGGTTGCTAGCTTGTCGCCTGCGGCATAGGTACCTTAACCTATATCCTCAGTCGCCTCTTACGAAATTCACGGAAGAAATGGAGAGGTGTACCTAATTCTAACCCGACACCACACGGTGATAAAATGGACGTGATGCAATAAGGGTGATTATTTTTAAGTGACTTTAGAAAAATACACTTTTATGAAATTAAATCGATTTTTAGCATGCCAAATGACGAAGTAACGTTAGGTAATTAACGCTCAGAATTATATACCTAACCGGTGAAAGAAAGGAAACAACTTGCACCCTCACCTGTGAAGAAATGTAATAGAAAAGTTTCCAATCCACATTGGGCCCGCGCATGAGAACTACTATACGTTTCAAGCCCATATTATTATGAGAGGAGGCTTGTGTCCAGCATTGGGAAGTACTGCGCTGGGGTGATCTTTAATTTTTTTGCCAGTAAGCTTAAGCAAGTGAAGCCGTGGTGGCTTAGTGGTTTGACCTATCGCCTCTCAAGCAGGGGATCGTGGTTTCAAGCCCCGGCTCACACTTCTAAGTTTTTCCAAATTCATGTACAAAATTACATTTCAAAATTACCACGAGCTTCACGGTCAAGGAAAATATTGCAAGGAAACCTATAATGAGTAAAACCCTGCGCAGCAATTCAATTGTTGTGTATGTATGAAGTTCCCGATCCGCAAAGGCCCCACTTGGGAACTACAGCCCAAGCCGTGGGACTAGGCTGGGATGATGATGATGAATAATAGAACTTTTTCAATGGATGCATATTAAACATGGTTATGTTAAACGGTTGTAGCACCCAACCAGCACCATAATCGCGGTGCCCAAAGAAGGCGGTCGCGCGACGCCGGAGTTGCCCCGACTAATTAATGCAATGCGGTCTGTCCACACCACGGACCAAGAACAAAATGAACAGACTTGACATCGCTTGTGTTTCCTTCTAGAATACAGGAACGACCACACCGCTGCTTAGAAAACTGTGACGGTACGGAATCTCAGTGACGCATCGTACGAGCACCATTTTTATCGCATGCCCTCCACACTGCTGCTCAAATTACGCAGACGGTGCAGAATCGCAGTGACGTGCCGTAAGCGTCAAGACTTGGAATTCGGTTGTCGCGCGTTGGAACTATGCGTCCATTTTTCCGGGTTTCCTTACTTCTTTCTATTGGTTAATGGAAAACATATTTCTCGAACACACCCTCGCACATCTTTAGTGGAAACGCAGCTTAAGTTAGCACATTCTGAGTAACTTTCATTAAGTACCTATATCAAATAATCATTATTTTATTTTGTCTTCTTTTCAAACTATGTAATGTTGAAAATAGCCTGAATGGCTTCGAGAAAAGTATGGTACAGCCGTGTCTTTGTTTTGTTTTGCTCGACTTGGCGGGGGCACTGCCGTGCCCCCAGATTTGATGTAATTTGGGGTCAAAAGGTTCTCGAATGGCGTCCGCGGACCGGGGGACGAGCTGTTTGGTAGGCCTCCAACAAGATGGAGCGACGACCTGGTTAAGATCGCGGGTTCGCGGTGGATGCGAAAAGCACAAGACCGGTCTGAGTGGAGAGCCTTGGGGAGAATTATCTCCAGCAGTGGACGTCTTTCGGCTGTCATGATGATGATGATGATGAATTTGATAAATACCCACCAGCACTAGAGCCCTTATTCTAGAGAAGCCTCTTAACTTTAGTTCCGTGGTCCGCAGGCGGGAGGGACCTCCGTCCGCCCTCTGCATTAACTATGCCAATACTCGAGAATGCTCTTGCTTGCTATTATGTTTTGTGCATATTCTATTAGAGCTCCCAATAGTTAATTGATAATGTCATATTTATAGGCGAGATCAGATTTGAAATGAAATCTGTGAAAGTATCAAAGTAACTATAAGTGGTCTGGACTCAGGTAGAAAATTTAAGCGCTACCTAGAAGGAAAATACTTTCAATATTTAAAATGAGAACTTACTAAAAATAAAATGTTCCTTTACCACACCACACGTCTCACAAGCAAAAGGGACCAGCCCCCTCGTCTCCAATCACACGATCCAGATCTAGCACTCTCGACTGCGGCCTATTGAACAAAGCGACCCTGCAGCAGCCGTCCCGCACTAGCCTGCCCAGTGTGAGCGGGACAGTCGCTCGCGATAGATTACGCCCGAAGGCAGGATCGCGGCCAAGTGATCGTATCGCCGCGGCCGCAGATAATCTGTTGTGTGAATAGCACAAGTTCTGCTAAACCGAACAAGCAAAGTACATAAGTGTACATATAAAAGAATATTAAATATTCGTAGAGACTTAGCCATCGTTAGTACTTTGGTTTTATCGAAATTTTTGATTCAAAGTTTAATCACGCTATTACAACGTGGTTTAAATCCATCCATCCATATACTTATACTAATATTATAAATGCGAAAGTGTGTTTGTGTGTTTGTATGTTTGTCCGTCTTTCACACCGTAACGGAGCGACGGATTGACGTGATTTTCGGCATAGAGATAGTATAAGGGTCCGAGAGTGACATAGTCTACTTTTCATCCCGGAAAAATACACAGTTCCCGAGGGAACAGCGCGCGATAACCGAATACCACGCGGGCGGAGCCGCGGGCAAAAGCTAGTTAAAAAATAAAATCAAAAATTCTTTATTGTATCTATGTGTACAGTACCAGTACAGTCAACAAAAAGTGCAATCAGCAAAAGAAGGTTGTATTAAAAATGAAATTTTTAGGAAGCAAACTATTTTTATTTATTACTTTATTTATGCTGAAATATTTTGAAGTAATTTGAAGACATCTTGAATACTATGCATACTAAGTAATTATAGATACCATAGTGAGTTGTCTCGACTGCGCGCGGCAGTTTCAAGTACAGTCAGCGGCCGCGGGCGATCTCGATACCCACTAACAGCTCCCGGCTTCGAGAGCACGCGCTATCTCTTGAGGGCTGAGGGGAGGGTATCGCGACCCCAGTTAGTGGGAGACATTGAAAGAAATTCGACACGTGACTGACGTCGCGTGTGGCTCAGTCATAATGATCATGGCAATGAACTTATCACACTGGCTCTAGGTAAAAGGGGGTATGTTTTTGTTGCCAGGCCAATTAAATTATATGAAAAAAGAAAGTTTTGCCACTTACAGATAAATTACTTATATTTTAGGTGAGAGATCAGTGATGCCTCTGTTTATTTTATTCGAATAGGAACGTTATTGGCTAATAATTGTTGATACTTTTTTTTAGCTTGCAGCCACAAAATTATAATTGACGATTGAAAATTAAAGCTCTAATCTATGTACCTACAGTATTTAATATTTTAATTTGACATGAAACTCATACTTTTTTTTTATTCGACTGGAAGGCAAACGAGCAAGTGGGTCTCCTGGTGGTAAGAGATCACCACTGCCCATAAACATCTGCAACACCAGGGGTGTGGCAAATGCGTTGCCAACCTAGAGGCCTAAGTTGGCATATCTCAAGTGCCAGTAATTTCACCGGCTGTCTTACTCTCCTCACCGAAACACAACAGCTTTAAATAAAATGAAATTGCACATAAGGTAAAATAAAAACGCAATGAAATTAAAATAATAATAAAATATCATAAATAAATGTATGTAAGTAATAAATAAATAAATCGCTATCTAAATATTAATTTTTTTTGTAAAACTGGCTTAGCCGAATAATCTAAAAAATTGCGCATTCTTATAACTAACGCAATCAAGCTTTTATTAAAGTGATATGAGGCTTCGTTTGGTCGATGTAACTAAAAAAAAACAATGTATCCTTCGCAGAAATTAGTAATTAGTAATGAAGTCGGCCTTGATAGAGGGTATTGTGTATCAAACGTAGTAGTGAGTGGCACGTGCGGCTCTGCTGATGTAATTAATTCCAAATCTGTTTGCTTTGTTCACAAACAAGTCGTTATATCAACAGATTGCGTCTAGACATAATAACGCTTCAAAAATTTAATTATTCCGCATTTACGCATAATCACAGCGACGAGCTAGCTATTTGTAAAGACTTGGTGAGTGCTGGGTTTAGTAAATACTCGTATTTAGTATTGTTATAATGTGAAACAAACTGCTTAAGTCTTAATATGCCTTCACAGATTAATTTTAGGAAATTCGGATTGTATATACCCCGAGCTTAAAGCTGAAGGTTAAATAATGTTAATTCACGCGCTACTTCGCGAAGACCTGATAATAATGAATTTTGTTAAGTAAAATGTTGTATCTTCGGGCCCCAAGATACAGGCTCAGCCTAGTTTGGGGTCCACTGTATACTACTAAAAATGTAATATTGCTTGTGTGTAATAATAAAATTTTCATTTTCATTTTCAAAATACAAAAAAAGAAAACATTTTGTGCAGTAATGTGGAAGACACACAAATACAATAACATTTACACAGTTACACACAAATAAACAAAAAAGCAAGAAAACACAGTAGTATAAAAAATAAAAAAAAAAAAACACATGAAAATGAAAATTCATCAATAAATGTAAAAACCACCAGGAGACCCACTTGTTCGTTTGCCGTCAAGTCGAATAAATACCTAATAGTTATTTATGCAACTGTATCGTAATAGTGGTCCTTAAAACACGAGTGTGGTTTTATGAAACGAGGTGTAGCCGAGTTTCATAATAGGGTCACATGAGTGTTTTAAGGCCTAGTTACGTACAGTTGCATACAACAATATATACAGTTGCTACGCGCGGTACGGGCCCCGCGACCTGCTGCTGCGCACCGCGCACCCCTCCAAAGAGTGTTATAATTTGGACTTGTGCGTGTGTATGATAGCCGAAACAAAACTCGTTTGCTAAGCTTTGCTTAGTTCGGGACTATGTCAATTAGTTTCAAGTATCCCAAGATATTTATTTATTTCACGCCTGACACATTTTTATTACGGTCATAGTATGACACAGTAGCGGGAAGAGACGTTAATGGATATATTTATTTTTCATAATTTTTTTTGTACAGGGCTTTAAATTTTTTCCATTTTATGTCCTTCACAAGCCACACAGCACGAGATCCGGCCGTACATGCGCACGCGACCAGCGGGCGGCGGCTAACGACTTCCGCTTCCTGCCGCCGCTCGTAGCGCGTAGCCCTCTACGGCGTAGCGCGTTGCTACGAATTCGTAGTTGCATTTTATTTGTATGCGAATTTACGGCGCCGATGTGTGAAATATTTTTATTGCAAATTTTTATGACCGTTCAGGGCCATTCGTCTGAGCGACATTTGTATTCGGCTGTCGGCTCGTTTTTGTTATTTTTGTTGGATTTCAATCAAAATATTCATATATTACAATTTTATGTAGAAAGCTGTGAAAATGTTTTACTAACGAATAAATATGGAAGCGTGAGTTGGATGTATTCACAGCATCATACTGCAGGGTGTTAAGTAAAAGGTAAAATTATCAGCTTTTGATGTTGTTCAATACTCTTTGTTCACTCACAAAAGCTACCATGGTAATTAAATTTTAGACCAAAGCATTAAAAAACATTACATGACATTGACGTGAGCCGTAAGAAAAAAAAACTCACTTTTTATCTTATTCTTGCTAAATATGTGTAAACTAAAAACACTTTTATATGAACTTTGAGACACATCACAAATTAATAGCTTTTAAGTTGACTAAAATTGCTCACAATACGTACTTTTCACTTTGACTTTTTGACTTTGACAAATAAAGGTCTTAATCATAGTCAAAATACCACAAACGAGACTTACTCGTATCAAGCTATTTTTACACAAGTAATATTTACCTCGATGTTTTGGCAACGTTACAGTTGCCGTGGTCACGAGTAGACTGAAGTGTGGGGTGTCAAGTCCGCCTAGCAGCGCGAGTTCTTCGAACTACCCGCACTTGATCACTAATAGTACCGGCAATCGTATCACGAACTACCTTTTATTATTATTAATTTTACGGCTTAGCAACAGTCATAAATTTAGATCCTAGAGTTCTAGAGGACCTAGACAAAGATGATCTAACCCACTTGATTGCTGCTGAATCAAAATTAATAGACAAAACATATCTCCGCTAATCGGAGTCTAGATAGAGATGATGTATGGAGGACGCGAGCAAATACAAGGAATTGCTCCAACAGCGATTACCCCGCCGGCGCGTGGGCCCATTTCACGCTAAATTGGCTTATTGTAACATGTTTGGCTAAACTAATTAAAAGCTAATCAAACGACAAGATCGGCTAAATAATTTAGAATTAATTAATTGCTTATCGTAAGCAGATAATTATGTTTAGAGCTGGAATCATCGAAACGAAGTTAAAGCCATCGTTAATTAAAATTTATGATCTTATTGATGCCACACGTTGTATTTTATAAATTTAAGCATTACAAAATTCACGTCATTTAGGGTCATTACCCTGATACATAATTTCTAACAATTTGTCAATCAATGAGTAAAGAAATAGTCTACGCGGCTACGCCCGCGTGGTATTCGGTTATCGCTCGCTGTTCCCTCGGGAACTGTGCATTTTTTCGGGATAAAAAGTAGCCTATGTCACTCTCGGGCCCATAAACTATGTATATATGTACGGCGTGAAAGCGTAACAAACAAACATACTCACTGTCCCCTTTATAATAGTAAGGATTTAACGGATGTCGATGGGTATGAAGAACAATACATAGAAAATAGAAATCCTGACGTCAGTACTTATTTGTGCAAAAAACATACAACATAACATAACAACTTATTCAAGAACCTTAAAGATAAGAAACAAAAAAAAAAATCGGTTTCATTTTCCTCCGCCAAGTGAGGCCTTGTCGTGCAAAAAATCTACGCTTGAGTTGGAAAAATGAAAATTGCATGAAAATACATTTTTCCAACTCAAGCGTAGCTTTTTTGCACGACAAGGCCTCACTACTTGGCGGAGAAGTAAGACAGATATTGCATTTATTTTAAACATGGACTTCCGCAAAGTAACGCCTGAATCTATACAGCATTAAAAAAAAACTATAACCAAACCCACACTTAGTGTGGATAATAAATAGCACAAACGCCGCCTCACATCCAACAGGCCTAACAAATTGGCCCGTTAACGCATAAACCAAACTTTCCTCACAATACATAAAATTACGGTTCCGGACAGAATCCAGAAACACTTTGACAAAATGGTGCCCAACCCAAAGGCAACATGCATACAGAGTGGCTCCCCCGGGAGCGGCCGCGGCGCCGGACAGTCCTCCGCTGCCGTGACAAAACACTGTATCTAAAAAACACCCGCTTTTCAGCTAAAGCAAAAAAAATAAATTTTTACGTGATTGTTGGACTAATTAAGGATCATCATCATCATCTCAGCCTATATACGTCCCACTGCTGGGCACAGGCCTCCTCTCGGAATGAGAGAGCTTGGGCCATAGTTCCCACGCGGGCCCAGTGCGGATTGAGAATATATTCCAATTAAGGATAATTACTACTAATTATTATTATTTTGCAGGTGGTAGTACCTTGTGCAAGGTCCGCCCTGTTTGCTACCCACCATCTTGCTCGCTAATCCTGCCGTGAAGCAGCAGTGTTTGCACTGTTGTGTTTCGGCGTGGAGAGTAAGACAGCCGGTGAAATTACTGGCGCTTGAGGTATTCCAACTTAGGCCTCTAGGTTGGCAACGCATCTGCAATATCCCTTGTGTTGCAGATGTGAATGGGCGATGATGATATCTTACCATCCGGACACCCCCTTGCTTGTTTGTCATTCAATCGAATAAAAAATTTTTTTTTTTCGATTGTTGGACCAATTACGGATAATTACTACTAATTTTGAACAAAGAAATATAATACAAGTTTATTATATACATTTTTCATGCCTTTTCAAACAAAAACACGTTAACTTAAAAATAAGTTCTGATTTACAATAAACAATAAGGACTTTTTGGTCAACACACTTGCCTACTCCAAATTTCTCATATGATTGTTACGATAAAGCACTGTAACTTTAGGTCATCATCCCATGCAGCCTATACGTCCCACGGCTGGGCACAGGCCTCCTCTCAGAATGAGAGGGCTTGGGGCATAGAAACTATAGATACCAGGTGAAAAAAAGGTGAGTGTTTTTTCAAAGCATGGTGTCTGGAGGAGATAATTGTGTTAGTGTGTGAATCAGAACCCCAGGGTTTAAGAGTTACAGTGTTAATCGCAATGAAGTTTTTCAATGTTATTGGTAGAAAATCAGTGTACTCTAAGCACGCACCTGTAGATTACAGTCCGAAATGCTAATTTAACAATGTTACCACAAAATACTATAAGTGGAGTTACAGTGTTTTGTCATAGCAGCCCAGCCCCCGGACGGAATCAGCGTATCGAGGAGTGACATCTCGGGATCACGGAAGACGCTTGATTTAATTAAACCACCCTCACCCTTGGTTTTTATGTAAATTGGCTTCTCGTGTTACACTCCAGCTTCACAATAGTAAAGCAGAGAGGAGCTCTCCACTGGGGTCACGCGGGTTTTTTCGTTACCGTAAAGCGGATCTTGCCGGGGCGATTTGCTGATGATGTTGATTTGCTCATCAATAGGGAAGATGACGCCATAAAACGAAATTCCATAAATTAAAGTAAAATATTTTTTTTTTATTCGACTGGATGGCAAACGAGCAAGTGGGTCTTCTGATGGTGAGAGATCACCACCGCCAATAGACACCTGCAACACCAGGGGGATTGCAAATGCGTCGCCCACCTAGAGGCCTAAGATGGGATACCTCAAGTGCCAGTAATTTCACCGGCTGTCTTACTCAAGCAGTGTTACTTATTTTACTAAAGCAGTGGACAACTAAGTACCGGCAGAATTAATTTAAATCATACCGGGTGTGGCCTGTAATATGAGCAAATAATTAAAACAGACTCGTCAAACTGAATAAAATAGGTAGTTCAGTGACACATTGCTTCTCCGAATAAGCTTAAGTGTAATTAAATAAAAATTAAAATATTTTTTTCTAAACTCGCTGAACTAAATGTTCTTCTGTTTGACGAGTACAATCTATGTTTTAATTATTAATAGTCGATTGACAAATTAGTAAAGTCGTAATTAGCTATTGTGATAAATTACGAGTACAAGTAAATGAGATTGTAATGAGCATATCTCAACAAATTAAATGTTGAATAAAATTTTCAGGACCTTTTTTCGCACAACGTAAATAAAGTTCACACAAACATTTTAATAAAATCGCAAAATTTCAATTTGAACTGGTAAACTCATTACCAAGCGTAGCTGAGGCTAAACCCTAGTTCCTAAATAACTAATCTCGGCCTATAAAACACGAGACTTCAGACCATTTTAAGCCTCAGACAGGCATTTGAGAGAGCTCATGTCTTGGCAACCGCAGTGTTATTAAACGGTGTCGGTGTAATCATGAGTAATTACTAAGTTAGCGATAATTGGGGCACGGGGGGGGGGGGGGGGATATGAGGGGCGCAAGCAGGCAACTTATACAAAGGCTCGTGTTGCTAGGTACAATTTTAAGGTCTGTAGTAGTGTTATAACTATAGTCACAATTTTAGAAAATTAAAACTTAACTCCAAGTGAATAGCTAAATGGTGACTTCTGGTGTTTATAAATTGAGTCGCAAAATAAAATTAGTAAATACTTAGAGCCCTAGTTCATCATCATCATCATGTCAACCGAAAGACGCCCACTGCTGGATATAGGCCTCCCCCAAGGCTCTCCACTCAGACCGGTCTTGTGCTTTCCGCATGCACCGCGATCCCGCGATCTTAACCAGGTCGTCGCTCCATCTTGTTGGAGGCCTACCGACAGCTCGTCTCCCGGTCCCAGTTTCGCAATACTTCGGGCTAGCCCTAGTGAACCTTTTCAAAATAGGTAATTCCTTTATGTTTATCTGATCTATTATTTATTCATGTTAGTAACTTGACTTGTATTAGTTCATTTTAAGTAAGACGTTAATACTTTACTTTAGTTTTATGTTACTTCATGTTTCAATTCTTAAATGGGCATTGCTAGTATATTTTTGATAGTAGGGTGGATCAACTGTTTCTTGTTGTTATTCTGTGCCGTTAGCGAGGGTACAAAAGTGGTTCAGTTTAATAGAAGAAATGTTATTTTAAGTTATTAACATGCTTATTAGATGACCAATTATAGAAGGGGCTTAAAACTACCACAAATATGAATATCCTATAAACTTACGATCTTTAAGAGTGACTCGGGAAAATGTAACTATAGCAAAAAGTGACATGAAAAAGTTTATCGACCCAGTAACAAAAAAAATAGGTTGTCTCTGACCACATGGGGCTGTAAATCCAGGGTTCAATTGGGGATGTCTAAAAAAAATTACCCATGGTTTTTATTTTTTTTTTGTATAGAATAGTCAATTATAAGAAACTAATTTCAATATTTTTTCATTTAGTTCACTACTTTTATCAAAATTAATTACTGAAACTATTTTGGTTGATGACGTCATAACTGAGGTACCTATTTTTGTTTTGTTACTATTAAAAAATATGACCCCTGTTAATGTAATTTTTTTCATACAAATTAAATGTAATTCAATTCAAAATTCAAATTCAAAATTAAAAAAATGTGAGTAGAATCGAACCATGAATTTAAAGCGCCATGGTCACAGACACCCTGTATCCTTCGTTACTATTATAAAGGGGAAAGTGAGTTTGTTTGTTTGTTACGCTTTCGCGCCGTAACTGAGCGATCGTCGTGATTTTTAGCGTAGAGATAGTTTATGGTCCCGAGAGTGACAGGCTACTTTTTATCCCGGAAAAATGCACAGTTCGCGAGGGAACAGCGCGCGATAAGTGAATACCACGCGGGTGGAGCCGCGGGAAGAAGCTGGTTAGCAATAAATAATACACAGCCCCACCCGGCTCTTGAACTAGTTTTAATTAGTTTTCACTCTGCGAGAGGGCGCAGGCTGAAAATCAGCGCTTCAAGTTATTTTTTGCTCGTGGTTTATGATGAGCCTGAACTCATTGCTATGATGTGTACTTGTTTTTAGGGTTCCAGTGCCAAAATAGAAAAATGGAACCCTTATAGAGAGAGAAACATTTATTTATACTACTCGATACACATAAAAATACATTAGACGGAATGAATTAAAAGATAACATCGAACAGGTATTAAGTTCAGGTAGTAAGCCCTCTCATTCTGAGAGGAGGCCTGTGCCCAGCAGTGGGACGTATATAGGCTGAGATGATGATGATGAGGTGTTAAGTTATAATTTCGCCATGTCTGTCTGTCTGTCTGTCCGCGGCTTTGACCAGAGGGTGGAAAAAAATTGAAAAAATTCAAAATGGTAGTAAGTATATCAAACTTACAAGGAAAACTATAACGGTTAAGTTTTCTTGAGAGTTATTAATAGTTTAAGAATAAAAGCAGCCTAAAGTATAAAAATGTACCTAAACTTGGAATATTCCGTACAAAATACGAAATGCTGAGAAAAAAAAATTACTTAAACTTTTCGTAATGACTACGGAACCCTATTTCGGGCGTATGCAAGAGACGCTCTTGGCCGGTTTGTTTGCATATTTATGTTTTTTTTTGTAGCAATAAATGAACTTTCACTTTATTCAACAAACGCAATGATTGTTACTGTTACACAATATTTATTCTAAGTATAAGAAAAATTACAAGAAAACAACACGGCATTGTCAAATGAAATTAAAACTGACAGTTAATTTGTTGGATCGGTTTTCTTTCCTTATATTACATCATGCAAATTTGCAAATTGAGTTATCAAACTCGAGTAATAAATGTAATGATCCTAATTACATTTTGTGATGAGGAAAGTTGTGCCGACTGCGTGACGCGTGCCCGAGAGGGGGGGGGGGACAAAGGGTTGCGAGACACACTGCCTCAAACTACATTAAATATGTATGTTGAAATTTGGATCCCTTTAGACATACACGAAGAAGTACTAAATGCAAAACGGTATACATATGGCTTCAAATCTCTTTCCGTAGCAAATAAATGCGCATAGTTGTATTTGTCGGCGGCCGATCGTAAAATCCGCCAGATCACGAAATTCCTAGGCATATCGTGAAATGGCGCCATTTCATGAATTGGCTAAGGGACATCCGCCATATCGTTCAAAACTCACCGTTTGAAGATTTGCCTGGTGACGTTTAGGCAGATCATGAAATTCCTAGGCATATCATGAAACGCCGCCATTTCATGATTTGGCTAGTTTAGGCAGATCATGAAATTCCTAGGAATATCATGAAACGCCGCCATTTCATGATTTGGCTAGTTTAGGCAGATCATGAAATTCCTAGGCATATCATGAAATGCCGGCAAATCGTTTCTGGCACTTCGCCGGCCGCTGCCGCGGCACGCTCGCTTCGCTCGCTCGGCTCGTGCGTAGTAGTCACAATTCATACTAACCACTCCTCGCTTCGCTCGTCGTACCTATTTTTTTCTTTTTTTCAGCATATCACGATATGCCCGGTATAAAGCTAGGAATATCGTCGAATGCGTTGCTCTAATCGATCTGCCGTATTGTTTCTCAGGCACATCGTGATATGCCTAGACAACTTTTAGGCATATCATGAAATGGCGCCATTTCATGATGTGCCTAGGAATTTCGTGATCTGGCTGATTTTACGATCGGCCGCCGACATATTCAATATTAAACTTTGGTAGTTTGTTAGACTATACTAGTTGTAAAGCCTTTATAGCTCTGTTACTTTTTCCGTTTTAAATCTTTACTGACATTATTATTATTTTTTTTTTTTTTTATACGACTGGAAGTCAAACGAGCAAGTGGGTCTCCTGGTGGTAAGAGATCACCACCGCCCATAAACATCTGCAACACCAGGGGTATTGCAGATGCGTTGCCAACCTAGAGGCCTAAGTTGGAATACCTCAAGTGCCAGTAATTTCACCGAATACAAAATGTGAGTTCGTTTAAAATACTCAACTGACTATGATGAAAATTGGTATGGAGATAGTTAAACACTCGAAAAAAGACAAAAGGTAGTTTTTACCAGGGAAAATTTGATAGTTCCCGCGGGATAGGGATAATAGATATCTTCTCAGACGAAGTCGCAGACAACAGTTACATGAACACAGATTTTTTGTCATTTATGTTGACGACATGGTTTCTTAGAACACAGCTTTCTAATGTATTATAGTTCCGTGGCTGTATTTATTTACTCAACTACATTGCACCCTCACCTATTTCTTCGTTTCTCTAAGCATTTGAGAAGAAAAGGCAAGAGAAACATTTTATTTACACGATGTTCGAAACACAGAAAAAAGACTTTAGAAGTAGAAGGAACGAATAGTACAAATGGACATCGAACAGTATAAAATAGGCCCTAAGTATAATGTCACGGTAATCCGTAACGTTACTTTTTAAGAAACATTTAAAATTCTCGATAGGCAAAATTTTTAATTTTCATGATCATGTGGTGTCAGAGTACGGTAAAAGTTTATTCATTATTAATTTAATAATTTATATGCATAAAAATAAAAATGCATAACATAAATTAACAAAATCGGGCTTCCTCTTTCAAAGGCAGCGCAGCGCGGGGCATTGTACCCAAGACGCTGGCAGCATTGCCCCGCTGCACTGCGAGGCTCAGTCTTTGGGCAAAGAAAAAGCCTGCTCTTTGGTCGCCAGAGATGCCGATTAGTTCAACACTTCTTTCATAAACTTTTTTGTGTCGGGCGACCAGGGCCCAAAGGTTTCGACCGCAAGTGCCGCAAAAAAGTAGTTGTCCTTAAGAAAGGCAACAATTTGACACTTAACAAGTTCACTGCGGTTTCGGGTCGAATAGATCATATGCACATCTAGCCTGCGGTGCGGCGCAAAAATTACTTGACTTACCGCTGGTGCGGGATAAGTTTAAATAGGTTATCAGCTGAGTATGAGTGAGACAGTTACTGTTTTGGAATTGCCTCTTTCAAAGTAATCAGTCCCTATAAAAAAACGCCATCGGATCCTTTATGCCCTATACCGACTGAAAGGAAAAAAAATACGTCTGATGCGGTATAGGATCTTAGTGACCCGATGCCTATTGACCCGATAACCGCACTAGATTACTGACTATTTTATCTAGTGCAGTGCTCGTGATAAGAACAAAAGATAGTTTTCTCGGTGAGTGTTTGCAAAATTTACCGAAAACAAACGCTGTGTCTTGTACAATTGATACAGATTTGGCTACAGTTTATTGCTTTAAAATGGAAACAAAGAAACGAAAATTTTCTGGGTGCTATGACAAATTACGTAAAACTTTGAGCAGCAAAGACGCCGCAAATTAAGTGAAAAAAGTCAAAACTTTATGTATATATTGTAAACAATCTCTTTGCCGCGAGTGTTACTATGTAACACATACACTGATTTTAAAAAATAATTTTTTTGCTCGATATCGATGTTTTTTGTCACCCTGCAACCCTAAAATTCTATCGACAGTTTTTTCTGTCAGTGCGTATATCGGGCATAAAGGATCCGTCAGTTTTACACATATGTTTAAATAGTATTGAGTAATCGCATTTACTTACGAACTTAGCTGTACCAAGAGCAACTCTATGACTACCTATTACAATTCAAATATTACCAACATTCATCATACCTATGCAGATAATGACCTTTTTAGACAAGCATGTCAAACAGGTCCTTTCGACCCGCAAACGCTCTAACAAAAAGTCGAATGTCGGATCTTATATACCCTATGACGCACCGATTTAAAGTCTTCGAAATTGCTTCCCGCAGTGAACGTGTTAATGACGTATGAGCAGATAACTGGGCAGTTGATATACCGCAAGTGTTTGCCGAGATAGTGGATGCACAAGCAGAGCACCGCAAGGCCCGCGGCGGATCAGCCTGGCTAATGCAGATGAGGCAGTCTCTATGGAAATCACTCAGCCACGAGCATATAGTCGACGCTGATTTTCAGTGGATCCTACAATGAGGAGCCTAAAACTAAAAACTAAAACTAACGGGCTCGTATCTAAATACATTTGACTATTAAGTTTGTACTCGCACAGTCTAGGTTATCTGCGATTACCAAACCAGAAATCAGACTGATATAATTGAAAACTAAAAAGATAATGAGAAAGAGGTAACAGACAGACTGAAAAAAATCACCTTTATAAAATCAACAAGGGTTATTAGTAATACGAGTAGAAATATTTTCTTAACACTGAATAATATGATTTCAAAACTTTACAGTCATAATTAAAATGAAATATTGCTTGAACATACACAGAAAATTTCCCACCATCCAAAACATGTGTAAGACAACTTCCCGCGCATACGAGGGTCAAACTGAAAGTTCTTAGAAAATCAAAAACTGAGCAAACTAGCAACTTATTAGTTTTATTATATCTTTTCAAAATAGTGTCCATTCACATCAATACACCGCTGCATCCGATGGAACCACTGAGAAAAGCACTTAGCCCAGTCGTCCTTAGGGGTCTCTTCGACGGCCTTTTGAAACGCACCCACTGCTTCCTCGGTGTTCATAAAAAGTTTTCCTCGAAGTTTTTCTTTTATTTTCGGGAATAAATAAAAATCGCAAGGTGCGAGGTCGGGGCTATACGGCGGGTGACCCAGTAATTCCACGTTTGACGTCACTAAATAGTCGATCGTTCGCCTGGCGGTGTGCGACGAGGCGTTGTCGTGGTGAAGAAGGATCCTACTTCGAGGTCGCTTCTCCCGAACTTTTTCCAATACAAGTGGCAAACAATTGTTAGTGTACCACTCTGCAGTAACTGTTTTTTGATCCTCTAAAGCAATTGTCGCATAGTGACCTGTCCTTCCGAAGAACGAGGCCACCATCTTTTTTCCCACGCTTCGACCTCTCTTCACTTTAGTTGGCAACTCCTCGAAAGGAAACACCCATTGAGCAGACTGTCTCTTGGTTTCTGGATCATAACAGTAAACCCAGCTTTCGTCACCCGTAAGTATGTCGAAAACAGCATTTGAGTCACCTCCGTTAAATCTTTCAATCATTTCACGGCACCAATCAACCCGACGGAGTTTTTGGGCCTCGGTCAAATTATGAGGTATCCACCTCGCACAAAGCTTCCTGACCGCTAAATGTTCATGGAGGATTTTATGCACTTGACTCATACCGATGCCTAAGCTTGTCCGAATCTGCTGATACGTCACTCTTTTGTCAGTCTCTATCATACGCTGCACAACACTGATGTTATTTTCAGTCGTCGCCGTAGAAGGCCGTCCCTCACGCAGATCGTCGGTGAGATTAGTGCGACCACGTTTAAACTCATTAAACCAGTTGTAAACGGTCGCACGAGATAGAGCTTCATCATGAAAGGCCAATCGAAGTCTATCATAGCTTTCTTGTTGACTTAAATGACATCGAAAGTCATAAAAAATCATTGCACGAAAATTTTCGCGAGTTAAATTCATGTTGACGTGACACAGACAATTTTCAATTTGCCGCCAAATCGTAAAACTAATGACAAATGAATGAAATATATACTCAATAATATTGGCAAAGAGTTCCATTTTCAAAATTTAAACTTACTTTTTTATTATATTGTTTACAAGTGGCCAGTTCTAAAAACTTTCAGTGTCGCCCTCGTAAACACGAAACTACGTTCAATCCCCGAAGTTTATATACGAGGAAAAGTCAAGCAAAACCCCCTACTAAAGAGCATCTTTATCATTACAAATTGTGCTCGGCTCCGAACCGAACTCCACTAAAAGCCGAATCGTTCTCCGATTAAAGCTGTGCACCCACCAGAGACATGCGAAGCAGTTGCTAGCAAAAGAACACAACAAGATTGCTTCATTTTCCTCCGTTGTGATCTTTTGAGAGGCCTATGACCAGATTATAATATGAGTCTATCAGCTGATAGAGGTTATGATAATTATTTAATGATTTTCTTAACCTTACCGTACTACCAACATTATTATGTAGAGAGAAGCTCATGAGATGGATGCGGAAAACGCAAGACTTACAAAATAGGCTAAAATGGAAGAGAAATTTTACCCACCATAAGTTTTGCAGATAGTAGGACCTTGTGCGAGGTCCGCCCGGATTGCTATGCTATGCTCGCTAATCCTGCCGTGAAGCAGCAGTCCTTGCACCGTTGTGTTTCGGCGTGGAGAGTAATACAGCCGGTGAAATTACTGGCACTTGAGGTATCCCATCCTAGGCCTCTAGGTTAGTAACGCGTCTACAATACCCCTGGTGTTGCAGATGTTTATGGGTGGTGGTGATTTCTTACCATCAGGAGACTCTCTTTGCCAAAATCTTTTTGAACTAGGAAATATTTAGCCCCTTTGTCTAACAATCTTTTGCTTGCGATCGGATTCACCATCTGTTTCTTACCTCGTCTTATACCACATGATAAAAGAGAAGCGGTGAAAACGATTTTGATTCCAGTGCGTTAAACAGAAAGGCCTCTGGTATGTAACAGACGTACGGGAAACAAAGTGGAAGAAAATAGCAGTGATTTTTTCCCCTAGCCGCCTCGCCGCGTCGCACATCTCTGCTGGATCCGCGGCTGTAAGAAGCTCGTAATTCACGCCAGCAAACAAGTACGCCGCTAAACACCGCGTAAATACTTGTTCGGTAAACACGAGTATTTACGCGGGACATCGGCCCGATCGTTTGATTAGCGCTCGAGTATTTGTTAACGATTTTGTCGCTTTGTACTCGATCTGTGGGCGTATTGTAGCTCTCGGGTCCTGTGAAAAGATGAGCAAACTGTCCCTTATAATTAAATTGAAAGGGTTGACTCGGCGGTACCTATTGTTAAATATAAGTACTTACGTTATTTGTTTTCATTTTGCTGTCGTTTTGCTTTTGTTTTATACACGGAGGTGAAGCAGTCGCCGTGGCCGGAATTGGCCAGAAAGAGGATTATGGTGTAACTATTTTTTATTGTGCTTAGATAGAAAATACGGTTTAAATTGAGAGATCGACGTGCAACGTTGAACTTATCCCATAAATAGATCTTTGCCAGTGAATCTTTGACGATAGACATAACACCAATTTGGTTTGAGAAATTTCTTGTATTGTGATACTCCTGTAATTTTTTAACTTATTCGATTTTTTTGTTGTTATAGAAATCGTAGTCTCACGGGTTATATGTAGATTAAATCGCTAGGCTAGCACAGCTTTATAATTTTCATTGAATATAGTTTACCAGGTTTACTAATGTTTTGGCAAATAATATCTGGCAACATGTTTCGTTTTGCAACTTTTCATTTAGCAACTGTTTAATATTTCTGAAACTGTAAATAGTTCAGGATTTTTATGAAACTAACTTAACCTAAAGGGTTCTACACGATGACCCTGAAATAAATCCTGAAATATTTACAGTTTCAGAGTTTGCGAAATGAAAAGTTGCGAATTGAAACTGGTTGCCAAACGTCACGTTGCGAAAAGGCAGCACCCGAGGTTACCTACTTTGAGAACATGCAAAGCAAGTCATGCAGTTTCTTTTTAACAATCGGAATACATCTCAAAGGCGACTGTCATCTTACCCGCGAGTGGCCGGTTCACGGCGGAGGGCAATTTGCTGGAGAGTGCCTCGAGGAGGGCATGCGGGCTGTAAGACGTTGCTCCTTCCACAACATGACATAACCTTTGAAACGCTTATTTTGAAAACGATCACAGCGAGATTTTCACGTTACCTTCGTAAATACCAGCCCTAGAAATAAAGTCGTATTAGATATTATTCACGTTTTTCTAAGTCAGATATAGGTGCTGGTGGCTGTACATCTTTTTTTTAATATATAAAAATGAATCATTAATATACCGGGTGTGGCCTGTAATATTAGAAAAAAATTAAGACATAGATCATACTCCTCAAACTGAACAACATTAGTTCGGCGAATTTTAAAAATAATTAGTTTTTTTATTTTTTATTACACTTTTAAGTTTATTCGCAGAAGTAATGTAAAGCAAAATGCTGGATGTTTGTAGCGTGACAGGCGACGTCAGTTGTGTTCTAGGATGGCGTACATTGATGGCAGTATTTAATTTGTATGAAAAAAGGAAAATTCAAAGACTCCATTATTTTTAAAAGTCGCTCAACTTATGTTGTTCAGTTTAACGAGGCCGATCTATGTTTTAATTTTTTGCTCGTATTACCACACCCGGTATAAAGCGTATTATAAAGTTAATGATTATACCATGGACAGGGATATTTGGAAATAATTCCAATCCGCATTAGCGATCCCTTCAAATAGCAAACTTCCTGTGTTAAATGTAAAGTTGTGTTAAATACTTGTGATGTATTTAGATATCATTTAATGATATTGTAAATCTGTTTAAAATAAAAATTTATACCTCGTTGAGTTTCTTGCCGGGATTCTTCTCAACAGAGGTTTTTCCGAACCGGTGGTAGATTTTTTTGACATTCATAATTGCTTGTTATAGCCTAAATTGAATACCTAAAGATAATTTTGACTTGACTTGAATCTCTCTTGGTCACGGCAGCACGCGTGAATGGCTTGACCGATTTCGCTGATTATTTTTTTGTTGTATTTGCTATTGTTGGGAGAAGGTTCTTATACAAGACTAGAATACTTTCGAATATAAAAAAACTACACCGGGGGCGAAGCCGCGGGTACCAGCTAGTATCCATACTAATATTATAAATGCGACAGTGTTCGTGTTTGTATGTTTGTGTGTTTGTCCGTCTTTCACGTCGAAACGGATCGGCAGATCGACGTGATTTTTGGCATAGAGATAGTTTATGAACCCTAGTGTGACATGATATGAAAGAGAAATGATATGAACAATTATAGACCCATAGCACTGATCCCAGTTCTATCAAAAGTTTTCGAAAAAGTTATGTTAGAAAGACTTACCAATTTTGCCAATAAACACTCTCTCCTGCACGAAGGTCAACATGGTTTCAGAAAGAACAAATCGACTGCTACTGCAGCTTTTTCTTTGCTCAAAGATGTTTTGCATTATGTAGACAAGGGGATACCTGTAAGTGTACTCTTCTTAGATATGTCTAAAGCCTTCGATTTAGTATGCCACGAAAAACTTCTAAATAAATTGGAACTATATGGTGTGAGAGGCAACATACTATGCTGGATAAAATCATACCTAAATGAAAGATCCCAGTGTACAGAAATTGTGAGAGAAGAAAAAAATTTCCTGGTAAACTACAAATCTTCATACAGAATAAACAGATTCGGAGTGCCTCAAGGAAGCGTCCTCTCACCGTTGCTCTTTTCGTTTTATATTAACGACCTTCCCGAGGTAACACCTTATCCATCAGTTTTGTTTGCAGATGATACGTCAATCGTGATCCCTTGTACAAATAAACATACATACGAACAAGAAATCAATCAAACCCTATTTCAAACAATTCAATGGCTAGAAAATAATAACCTATCAATAAATATTAATAAGACTAAACATATCCAATTCATGACCTGTAAGGGTAAGCCTATAGATCTAGATGTCAAATACAAAGGCGACCCCGTCGACAAAGACACTGAAGCTAAGTTCCTAGGTATAACTTTAGATCAAAACTGTAACTTTAAACTCCATGTCGCAAATGTTTGTAGTAAATTAAATAAACTTATCTTCCCGTTGCGAAAGCTACGTGAAACTGTATCACAAGAAGCTGCCCTCGTTGCATATCATGGTTATATTATGTCAGTTCTTCGTTATGGCCTTATCATATGGGGAAATTCTTCAGAAATGCCCAAGGCGTTCATTAAACAAAAAAAATGTATTAGAGCCATATTCTCCCTTAAACCCTTAGACTCATGTAAACCAGTTTTTAAAAGCAAACAGCTTCTGACTCTACCGGCACTATACATATACGAAACGGCGGTCTTTGTTCATAGTAACTTACACTACTTTAAAAAAAATTGTGATGTCATCACATACAATAACCGCATGTCTAGGCAAAGAAACCTGCTTACTGTACCTAAAGCGCGTCTAAAGCGAACGGCTGGTAGTCCTTACTTTATGTGCACTAAAATATATAACAAACTTCCAAGAGACATAAAGGATCTTACCTTGAACCAGTTCAAAAAGAAATTGTACTCATTCCTATGTGAACTAAACCTTTATTCAACAAAAGAGTTTCTGAATATGAAATTTCCTAATAAGTAAATATTTATTCGTGACAGCTACTTCTTCCCATTGTTAGACTTAAATTATCAATCCCTTTAATGTTAATAATAATAAATAATATTCAATTTGAACATATGTCCATGGATGGTTACTAATATTAGGACTTGCAATTATGTTAGTTATATTAATAATTTATTAATTTAAAGAACGATGAACAAAATGTACCTACATACCTGTTAAAGTTTGCATGCTTAATTAAGTAGAATATGGCTGAGTTAATTAGTAATAACATAACATCCTTTATAACCCATATTCCGCAAATAAAAATCATTTCATTTCATTTCATTTCATTTCATTTCATTTCATTTCATTTCATAGGCTACTTTTTATTCATTTTTTTCCTTCTTGTGTAATATTTATTATACCTATACCTTCCTAATTGTTGGCAATAAGCGCTTCTTCTTTTTTTCTTTCAAAAAATGCACAGTTTCCCAGGGAACAGCGCGCGATAACCGAAATCCAGGCGGGCGAAGTCGCGGGCAAAAGCTAGTAGGTATAATGATAATAACGGAATTTCTTCGGAGGCCCGTCAGGTTTTCTCACTAATTTTCCTTCACCGCTAACCTCATGGTAAATTTCAAATGGAATATTAAATACCGAAAAGCTGTGTAAATTTCATAACACGCCTTAGATATTAATGTCTTTCTGACAATTAATTTGATTCTTGTTAATACTTATAACGTTTTATACTTTCGTGGTTTTCACTCGCAGTCAAAATACCACAAACGGGACTTAACACGCTAACACATACGAGTAATATTTCTCATATATCTGGATAATACTTTTCGGAATTTTGTTATAAAAACGTTAATTATGTAATTTTCTAGAAACAACTTTTTGTTTTAAACTTTTTGGTAAAAAAGCCGTGGTGGCCTAGTGGTTTGACCTATCGCCTCTCAAGCAGGTCGTGAGTTCAAACCCCGGCTCGCACCTCTGAGTTATTCGAAATTCATGTGCGGAATTACATTTGAAATTCACCACGAGCTTCGCGGTAAAGGAAAACATCGTGAGGAAACCTGCAAAAACCTGCGAAGCAATTCAATGGTGCGCGTGAAGTTCCCAATCCGCAATGGGCCCACGTGGGAACTATGGCCCAAGCCCTTTTGTTCTGAGAGGAGGCCTGTGCCCAGCAGTGGGACGTATATAGTCTGGGATGATGAACTTTTTGGTTTTAGCATGTTTTAACCAGTCCGTGTAATACAATAAAATTTCAAGCCTTCCTGTGTTTCTAGTAGCCTCTATCTCTTTTGTCAGTAAGACAAATGGACAGGCGGGTAGTTTATGACAACGATTAAAGATAATAGCGGGTTAATTATTAACCGGGGCATAGTTTGTAGGGTCCTGCTTCTACCCTAATCTAGGGGAACGAGCGCGCAAGGAGGTTCATTAAGGCTACACATAGAATATTATTTTATGAATGGTTCTGGTATGCATGTTGTAAATAATAGAATGTCTTGTGTATTAAATTATATTGTAAAGGATAACTCACGTCTTAAATCGAGTTTAGCTTGACATTTTTCGGGCTATTTCGTAGCCCTTCTTCAAAGCAGCAGGCGACTCGGTGGCTGCCGCAACAAAAAAAGAAGAAGATGGGAAGGGAAGAGTGAAGAAAGGCTACGAAATAGACCGAAACAAGTCCAGCTAATCTCGATTTAAGACGTGAGTTATCCGTTACAATATCATTTACCTAATATGAGTGTCTCACGGTAGTTTCATGTTCAAAATGTCTTGTATCATTATTCTATTTATTACTAATGAATTCAGCTAGGGTCAGTACACAGTGGCGGTCGAGATACTACCTACTTCGTACCATTGAAACTTTAAAGCAGCATTTCCACCAGAAAAGTGCGAGGATGTGCTGCGAGAAATACGTTTTTCATTAACCAACAGAAACGCTTCATTTACCTCGTCTAGCTTCACTCAGGTGTTTCCACTAGAGATGTGCTGTGCGAAGATGTGTAAATGAAGCATTACACGTCCTTCGCAACACATCCTTGCACGTTATTGGTGGAAAAGCTGCTTCACACAGTAATCAGGTATAGCAGTGTCGCAAGCTAAACAATTATGCGTTGTTACCTGTTGTATCTTGTAGCCTTGACGTCATGAGGAAAACAAAGCTTGAGAGTAACTAAAGCTAACTAACTGCATCTGTTATTGGTTTCAATTAAAAAAAAATTGTTGTGAATTTATTTCTACTTATATAATACTGAAAAATATTTGCTCGTATTTTACTGATGTTTAGTGTGTAACCGCCTTTTTGTACACAATGCTGGAGAACAATTTATAGTTTGATTTTTCAGTAAAAAAATAATCAAAACAATTTTTGAATTGTTTGTCGATATTCGTTCAGGTTTCGACCGGATAACATTCTGTTAATAAAATGAATAATTTTTAAAAATGTCCAGTTAGTTATGTCATTCCGTTGAACTGACACAGCGGAAGTGGTAGCTTAGAGGCAGATTAGCACAATAAAAGGGTAAGAGATTCGACGACCGGATGGCTAAGTGGTTAGAGAACCTAACTACGATGCTTGAGGTCCCGGGTTCGAATCCCGGCCGGCGTGGATATTTGTATGAATAACACGAGTGTTTGTTCTCGGGTCTTGGATGTTTAATATGTATGTTAGTATTTATTTATCTATATTTAAGTATGTTTATCCGTTGCCTAGTGGTTACTATGGACATAGTACAAGCTTTGCTTAGTTTGGGACTAGGTCAATTGGTGTCAAGTGTCCCGTGATATTTTTTTATTATTTATATTTATTTATTCCTTGATATGGTCCACCGCAAAGTAAGGCTCAACCTAATCAACCCATTCGTTGCCACATCAACCAACTTTTATCTCGTAATTCTCATTTCCCGGTCGGTTTTAAATACAAAAACAAAGCCCACGCCCACTGCTGGACGCCTGGCTGAGGACATCCTGCACTTGAATAAATAAACGTCCTAATCCTTCGTCAATTATCGACGGTCCCCTAAACTTTTAATGCGGCTTCGGCAATCGCTTTTTCGGCTGAAAACCTCGGCCATTAGATCGACGAATAAAAATTGCCACAATAGGGTTAATACTCTTAAACTCACCAATTTAAAAGTTGATTAAAATGTAAACGTAATCATAATGAATTATGAAGTAACTAGCTTTTGTCCGCGGCTCCGCCCGCGTGGTATGGTATTCGGTTATCGTGCGCTGTTCCCTCGGCAACTGTACATTTTTCCGGGGTAAAAAGTAGCCTATGTCACTCTCGGGCCCATAAACTATCTCTATGCCAAAAATCACGTCGATCCGTTGCTCCGTTATGGATATATACCAGTACGGATACCCGTGTTTTCTGAACTGCTTACTATGTGTGGTGTTCAATAAAGGATCTATTCATCATCATTATCATAATCAGCCATAGGACATCCACTGTTGGACATGCCTCCCCCATAGACCTCCAGTTGCCCATTACCATTTCAACGAGCCAATTCGCTTGGTTATGCCGCTGACCCTTGTTCTTCTACGTATCTTCTTTTCTGATTCGATCCCATAGAGATACCCCAAATATACCTCTCTGCATAGCTCACTGAGCAACCCTGAGCCTATTGGGGTATATTGCAACTGCTTAATTGCTCCATCATTAGAACATGGAAACTGTCTTCGGCCAAAATTCACCCTAACACCACATGCTCAAACATGGTTAATAGGTTGCATTTATTTGTCTCCTGCTCCATCATTAGATCAGAAATTATTTCGCTTTAAAAATCTTACATTTCGTTGAACAAACAATATTAGAAGAAACAATAAAAAAGCTAACTACTTGAGTTAAGCCGCGGACATACAGATACAATATCATGACGAAACCATAAGACTCTTCTTACGGTACCCTAAAAATTACACAAGTCTGGATAGCAATTAAAATCATCCCGGTTGACTCCCCGCAGTGGCTACAAATTGAAGCCTTCCCTTTGTTCAATTATTATGAGAACAGCCGACAACAGCCGATGCCTTGTTGAAAATATTTGCACGAATTAATAAAATGCTCGACGGGTCGCGGAACGATTTACATCCTCGACACTGGCCTGTACTGCGAAGTTGTTTGCCGTCCTGCTGGCGCTTGTGTTATTTAATACGAGAGTGAAAGTGACGGTACGATACAAACTTCAATTTTGGAATTTCGAAGTAACCCCGCTGGAGTCCAATATCAGCCAAGTGTGCGAAACAGCAATAACGCTATTGATTGATTTACGCGTTACTTCGCGGAGATGTGTGATGCCAATACGTCAATAATCATTGCACTAACAGTAAATAAATAAATAATAGTAATAATATTCATTTATCTTTCATAAAAATACAATTTTAACAAAGTTATGTATTAAGCTACACTTATTAAACTGATACACACTGATGCACTTATTAGTCTGATGTTTAATAGAGTTTTTTTTCTATTAATAGGGACAAATTAGCCGCCTAACTTTGTCTAAATGTTCATTGCCACAACTATAGTATTACAAAAAATCATTTGTTATACTTATCACAAGCATTTCACTCAATAACCAACAAAAAGTTGGTGAACTACTGACTTTGTTAAAACATGTCTAAGAATTATTGCTAGAAAACCAGCCCTGGTTCACCCGTTTAAGAGCTATAGTGCCACAGACAGATAAACACACAGACACATACAGCGGTCAAACTTATAAGTCTTATAACACCACTCTTTTTGCGTCGGGGATTAAAAATTACAATACGTCGTATATTGATGAAATTTCTACTCCAGGCCAAAACACAAAAAATCAACAAAACTGAAAAAAAAAAAAACAGAAAAATGTGTGATTTCATCGTCATCATCATCCCAGCCTATATACGTCCCACTGCTGGGCACAGGCCTCCTCTCAGAATGAGAGGGGCACTTGGGTAACGTATGATGAGATACATAATTATTGAGACTGATCTTTTAAAAAAAAAATAAAGAAAATTTTCGCTCTTAAATCCTCAACATTAAGTAAAACCTCAACAGTAAATCTAAATCTTCCGTCGTATCACGTCTTTGCAAATGAAACCCGATCATCTCAATAAACTTGCATCCATACAGATCGCGGACTCGCCGCAGCACCGCACGTCGCGGAATCAATCCCGCCCGCACTGCGATCCGATAAATCTGCCGGCGACGCACGCGCTCCCACACAAGCATTGACTTATATTCTACGTTATATTCTACGTTAGTATATACATCGATGCATACAAGCGACATAAAGGAGCGGCCACACCGCTGTTCGAAAACGCAGACGGTGCGGAATCGCAGTTACGTGCCGGAAAAGTCACGACTTCTGGTGGAGAACATGCGGTGAAGTTCTGCGTAAAAGCAGCGGTGTGGAAAGAAAGAAAGAAATTAATTTATTTATAACAGCAGTGACACATTACACTGGTTCGAAAGAGTAATAACAAGAAATGTTATGTGTGTGAAAATGTGCAATAAAAACCGGCCAAGAGCGCGTCGGACACGCCCGAGATAGGGTTTCGTAGCCATTACGAAAAAAAAATTCATCATTACGAAAAAAAGTATTTTGTGCGGAATTTTCCAAGATTAGGTATATTTTATACCTAAAGCTGCTATTTACTCTTAAACTACTAATAATTCTCAAGAAAACTGAATTGCTATAGTTTTCCTTGTAAGTTCGATATACTTACTACCATCCTGAATTTTACCAAATTTTTCCACCCACCGGTTTAGATTTTAGAGAGGGGACGCTCGATTTTAATGAAAATTTGCACTTTAATGTTGAATATTTTGCAAACATACTCGTATCACTGAATCTAAAAATCGTTTTATCAACCCCCTAATGATTACAAAAGACCTATCCAACGATACTCCACACTACAAGGTTGGATGAGAAAAAAAAATCGCCCCCACTTTACGTCTATGGGAGGTACTACTGTAAAAAACTTTTTTTTGAATATTTTATTGTACTGTTTTGTCCGCATATTTAACATTTATTCGTGCAAAATTACAGCTTTCTAGCATTGATAGTCTCTGAGCAAAACCGCGGACGGACAGACAGACATGGCGAAACTATAAGGGTTCCGTTTTCGCCATTTTGGCTACGGAACCCTAAAAACGATGCGCAAACAATGCGTAACTGCGATACCGTGTCATCTTTACGCTGTCGGTGAATCAGTGTCACTAGTTCTTCATCAAATTTTTGTATTCCTGCTTATTTCAGGATATAATATAAGATGTTGGCAATCGCCAGCGAATGCGTTTGTGTGGTGAGCTGTAAGCTGCAAAGCTTGAGGTAGAAAGGCGGACGTAGAGGCATTAGCCTTGCAGCGAGTGAAGTGCATTCGCTGCGATTCAGCTGACGGTGATTTATATACATCGGGAAAAGATAAACCGCGGCAGATTTCAAATAATTCGCAGCTTTTGCAACTCTAAATTTAGCATTTGAATTTCTTTCTTTATAAAACAACTAGTGTTTACCCGCGGCTTCGCACGCGTAAATCATTAGATACAGCAGTTGAATTGAAATTCCAGGATTTCATTAAATTCCCGTGGGAATCCCCTAAAATTAGTCATGGTTTTCATTGACGTTAAATTAAAACACCCTTGTCGAATTTCATGATACTAAACCCAGCGGTTGTTATCGTCGAGATTTTATCCCTATTCCGTGGGAATATCGGAATAACAAGTAACCTATGTGTTATTCCAAATGTCCAGCTATCTACATAACAAATTTCATCTTAATCCGTCTAGCCGTTTCAGCGTGAAAAAGTAACAAACATACTCACTCACTCACTCACAAACTTTCACATTTATAATATTAGTAGGAGTAGGATAATATCGCACCCTTCGTGCAAAAAACGCGTAGATGAAAAAATACTACTTTTCAGGAGAGCAAAAAAACATCCTCACACTTTTATTATAGATCGTACACAATATTGACCTAGATGAATGTATAGATAAAAAATCGCTTCTAGCAACAGATATTATACTTTTTATTAAAATACATTAATTATGATAAGAAAATCGTTAAAATATAAATTAATTACTTTTTCCACGGATGCTTTAGAACATATCAGAACTTAAGCGTAGTTACGTACTTTTTATCAGTTTTTTAGAATTTTTTTATCAATGTAATGATACTTACGTTTTTCTGAGGCACTAAAATTCATTTTTGGCACTGGTGTACATTAAGTTACACGTTTCTTGCTTACATAATTTAGCTACACACAGAATCGTAACCTGAAATACGTTTTTATTACTGAGTAAGAACTAATTTAATCTTTGAGTATCTCGAATTAATTCTTTGTTCCGGGTAACATATTAGTAATCAAAATCCCGCGTTGTCATGCAAAATATGATATGAAATTTTAAAATTCTTAATAATACGCTCGCAGTGTGAAAAATAAGTAAATAAAAATTCATAAATGTAACCAGTAACAAATCTACAGTAAAATATATCAAAGAAATGTCAAACTACCCAAAAAAGTGACTTTTTGTCATTAAAATTGTTCAATTTACCAAAATGGTCATAACTAACAAAAAAACAGTCATATTGCGTTTTTAACATATTTTTTCGATTACTGAATCCTGACCTGAGGTTTGCTCACATTATTTTACTACACAACCGTGAAGAATTAAGAAAAAACAACATTGCTTTGCACGATTTCATACTTATCCATAACTCTGAAACAATCTTCTTTTGTACTACACACAAAAACAGTTTTTTAATATTATTTGTATTTTTTATTGCTTACCCCTTTCCAACCGAGCTGCACAATGCCCGGACTACACGAGGTCAGCCCCTCAAGCTAGAATAGCAAGCCAGTGTTAGTAAGTTAGCAAAGTAGTACTTCTGGCTTCGTGTAGACAAAACTGCCTTCATTCCTAAGCTAGTTTAGAAGCCAGAACAGTTTCTAATAGGATGGAGTTCTGTTTTTAGGCTAGTACGTTCGTTCATTACTGATTTTACTATCCTAGCTTGTTTACTAGCTTCATGTGACCGGCGAAGCTAGTTTTAAGTTTGCTAGTAAGGAGGAACCACACGTTTGGTTTATTTTTCTACCGCGACGAGTTTCTCAGATTTTAAGATGTCCAAACTAAGTACACAGATTAATTTAAAGTTTGTACAACTGTACCGTGACCATAAATTGATATGACATTACTACTAAAGAACAAAAATGAAAAGGTATGATCAAGACCTGATGAAAATTAATAAATCAACCCTGTGTTACGTCTCTAGTTCGTCTAGTGCAAATTGACACAGTTTTCGAAGTGACTGTTTTAGTCTAATAATAGTGGTTTTTTTTTGCATACAGTTTATTTTGGACCTGTGGTCACCATCACTCCAGTAAATACTAGCTTAAAATAATAAGCCTCATGGAAACAGAACAAGCATGCTCCAAGCCAGGTCAGTAAGCCAGACAGTTGAAGTAGAGAATTAGTATACTATCCCAGCCCGAAAAACCAGTCTCGTGTAGCCCGGGCATAACCGTGCATGATACTTCAAAAAATCTGGATGACGCGTGTATTCCTTTTTCGAGACGCAACCGATACCGATCACATGTGCAGGACGAGGATTTCGATTCAATTTTAGTCGACAGGCAGCTATAATAAGACCCACATGATGAGTAGAAAGATAAACTAGACGAGTATATTACAAAGTACCAGATAATTTCTAGTGCCTGAGCCAGAAGAACGCCTCTATCAGCGCTACCTGCACGATCTGTGCTTACGCTTCTTCAACCGTCTCTGGTGAGCCCATCAGCTATATTTTTGCAGCCACCTGTGCCAATTGCTCGACAATGAGCATCTCCAGCTGAAAAATCAAGAAAACCTACTCCCGTGAATACACCCGCAGCTATCCCTGAACAAACCACTACCCTCAGATAGTCTGATCCACCGATTCAAAGACAAACATCTGACGCGTGCCCTCATCTCTGAAAGAAAACAAATGTCGACGATAAGCCACGTAATTATATTTCATGCAGTTAGGCCTATCCAGATACTTGTCGAATACTATAAATAATAACAACTAGGTACTAGAATGACGATTTATTCAAGTATATGAGTGTAATGTATTAACAACAACTATTACATGCGAAAACATGGCATGTACTTGAAAACGAATAGGGTTGAAATTATGAAGCTTATTGGTATAGGTACATAATATTAATGGGATATTTTCAATATTTGATAGTAAAAAACGTTAAATAATGTTGATTGGTAGTAATAAATCTTGATGTTATTAGGAACATTTGTTTTTGTAGTTTTGTGTTACGATCATGCATTTTACAAATTATTCCTGAGACGTACTGTAGGCGCGATTTTCCTGAAAATTAAGCATTTCCGATTTTTTTCACTAGATATTTTTCTTAGACCCCTTAAACCATCAGTATTAACAAACAAATTTCTTTTTTTAACATCATGACTTCACTTTTTCGATTGTAAAGGGTTGTATACTCTGGGAAGCACCTGCGTATATGTATTTACGAAACTGAATCTACCAAAATTCCTCGTGGAAGAAACGCGTATCTACTACTGACGCCTTAGGTACATCGCGTCTGCTTTGCGTAGCTAAAGTTACACCCTAAACATTTTTAAAAGGTGCGTCGAAAAAGGGAGTGAGTGTATTTACGTCCTAGACTCTCAAAAACAGCCTGCGTCATAATGACTTAAGTTAAATTACGCTTTTTTTAAATGTGAATATCGTAATATTTGGCAATGTATGTATATTTACCACACTTATTGTATGTGTATTTTCTTTTTAATAAAATACGTAGTTCATCAATTTTCCTTTATAACTCTTTTGTTTTTAAACCTAAAATTTTGAAATTTACACACAATATGTATTTTTTCATCCTTAATCTGTGGTCAATTAATTGCGAAAACGCGTAACTATGAGTTACGCGTTTTTCGCACGAATGGTGCGATATTATTAAGCATCATGCTGTAACTTTGGTGCACGGTTTTAGCGTGCTCAGTGGAGAGGCCTACGTCCAGCAGTGGACGAACATAGGCTGATGATGATGATGATGATGATGATGAACTGTCTTTCAGATTATTTGATCCGATATCGGATCGGATAATCTAAAAACGCTCTGATTCTAAAATGAAAAGTAAATAACTATGATTATGAATGATTATCAATTGAAAAGATTTCATATATTTCTAAGACTATAAGATTCGTTCTCTGTGTTCTGTTTGGAAATAGAAAGACGCTGATATTTTTTAAATTTCGCTACGATTATTAATTAATTTATTAAAAATGTTTTAAGATGTGCTTATTCTAAAAGGGCATAACTCCAAAACTACGATACAATAGATCCAATGCTTTTGTCTAGTCTCTATTAAAAAAAAGATCCGGTAAATCATGCGTAAATCTGACGTAGACGTTGTCAAAATTATGACAGCTCCTTTTTCTGATGAAAAAGGCAAAGGAAACATATCTATTCTGTCGTAGTATTGGCAAATACTGATACATTTTTTAAATTTTTTGTACTACTTTAAATATGGAGAAATAAATTATGATAAATATTTTCCCATGTTCAGGAGGCAAAACTCTTTTGATTCCTGTAGTAATTTATACAGGTGTTGAAAAAATGAAATCTTGTCAATTACTGGGGGTGTAAATTAGTCCTGTGTCTCCTGAGGTACCCGGCAGTGCTGCTAGCTGCTAACATTCCCCCCCCCCCCTGCATACCACGCGCATAAAACAAAGCTCCACATTCCACTCCATTTATTGAAATCTCGTCCGACAATGAAGCGTCTCGTAAACACCTCCAGACTCGCTAAGTCACTGCTTATTACTTATTAATGCGCCTCCCTAATCCCGGCGTTCCCTGGCGACGTGCTGGCTCCCTCGCACGCGCTCTTCTTGCTATCTGCCTCTCAGCCGCACGATGTATTAATAATATCATATCGGTGCTACTTGATCCCTCACCTATGATACATCATAGATATGGGAGCAGTAGAGATGTTGGAAATAAGGTATTTGTTAAATGCAAGGTTCTGTGTATAATAATAACAACATTAGTGAACTTTTTTCGACCGGGACGAGTGACAGTGGGCAGCCTTTGCCCAGCAGCGGGACACCTCTACAGGCTCAGAATAGAAGAAAGAAAGAAGAAAGAAAGAAAGACATTTATTCACGTTCACAAAGACACTAATAAAACCAAAAAGAAAAAAAAAGAATAGACGGCAAACACAAACAAAACAAAAGAGAGTCTGACTGAAACACAAATCTTAACATTTCAGTTGAATAAGTTGATTCTCAAACTGTACCTAATCGTGATAAAATTTGTTAATAAAATGTAAGTGTTTATGTAAATAAATACTGGGTGTGGCCTGTAACACGGGCAAATAATTAAAACATAGAACGTGCTCGTCAAACTGAACAACATTAGTTTAGCAACTTTTAAAAATAATTCGTTTTTATTTTGATTACACTTTAAAGTTTATCCGAAGAAGCAATGTACTTAAAGCAAAATGTTTGATATTTGTAGCGTAACAGGCGTCGTCAGTTGGGTTCTAGGACGGCGTACATAGTAGGTATTTACCATGAATTTTGTTAGAAAAAAAAACAAAAGTTAAGTTTTGATTTTAACTAAGTGGGACCATGATGATCCAAATTACCGGTGATCTATAGAGCGTTTGTTTTTATTATTATCCTCGATTCTGGGCCACACACTGTATAAAATTGTTGGAATTATAAAATCGGCCATCTATTTTTTTTCGCGGACACCATTATGACATATTATCACATGTCACTTCGATGATTGTGTTGAAAACTATCAAGTCGTTTATGTAGTAAAGAAATAAACATCCATACGCTCGTAAAGCATAACCTTCCTTCGCGCAGTCGGGTAATAAGTTACTTCACTGTTCTTTCTCCTGGCTGTGTCCACTGAACACACTCATAAGAAGGACCATAATATTGTATTTACCGCGACGACGCGCTCGCCGGCTCGTGCTTCGCAGAATTAAGGAAACTCTCAAGTTCCGTACACCGACACTTTGAAGTGAAAGAACGGGAGTCCATTATTCTAAGAGCAAATTCTTTCACCTTCTTCAACACGGTGACTATTTTCTTTTCGTATTTGATCTAAAGCTGAGTTTAGACTTGCAAGAAAAATCGTGCAGTCGAAAAAGTTTCGCTTAACTTGATTACGATACAGGTACAATGCTACAAGCGACGATGTTTCAGTAAGTTTCTTATAAAAACATGTGTGTTGCTCAATATGTAAATGGTGTAAACTGTATTCTTTGCCAGCCGGTTCCTATTGTCACAAAGTAGATAATCTTTTGCTTTGTCGGAGGTATCGCATCGCAAAAGAAAATATTTTAAGGTTATTTACTGCCACGACAGCAGTAATTGTATTATTATTATTTTTTTTTTACATTGCACCACGTCACCTCTTCCTTGTCTATGGTTTAAAAAAATAGATTTTAATTTTTTAATTTTTTTCTTTTTTAATATTTCTTCGTCTGACTGGGGCAAAGGAACTGGCTCATGCATACATATTTATCGTCTGGGCTCCACAGAAAACCAGCGTTGCTGTACATAATGTGCGGCAACACATGCTGAGTGGAGACCCTTTTTGGTGTCCTGTCGTGTCACTATGTATTTAATATAGTTATAGTGCTAGTTTTAATCTTAGTCTTAGGTGGTACTCATGGAGCCAAAATAAATTTTTCTTTTCTTTCTTTTCTTTAAAAAAACAATTGGTTGAATTCAAGCTTTTGCTGCTGACTGTACTTATTCCTGATTGTACTTTCTATTATCATCATCATGTCAGCCGAGAGACGTTCACTGCTGGACATAGGCCTCCTCCAAGGCTCTCTATTCAGACCGGTATTGTGCTTTCCGCATCCACCGCGATCCCGCAATCTTAACCAGGTCGTCGCTTCATCTTGTTGGAGGCCTACCCCCAACCTGCGAGCAATGTGCCCCGCCCACTGCCACTTCAGTTTCGCAATTGTTCGGGCTATGTCAGTAACCTTAGTTCTACTGCGGATATCATCATTTCTGATTCTATCCCGCAGAGAAACTCTCGTGCTTTCTATACCTGCATGTATTGTAAGACATGACTGGCTGCCTACTTGATGTGTGTTCAAAAGAACATACTTCAATTTAAAATATATGACATAATAGAGTTTGGGGCAGTCAGTCTAGAACTGTCGACATTTATAATGTATTTGCTGAAGTACGAATAAAATAACATAAGAGCACAGTATATAACATATATATAAGCTAAAGCAGTAGGGAAGCTATGAACAAATCGATCGAAACGAACACACTCACACAGACGCGCGCTCTACACGGCCTCTAAGGGGGTCTCGCGGTACTGCAGTAGCTTCGTAGCTTCCATACTGCTTTAGCTTATATACTGTGATAAAAGTTTAAAGTGCTCATTCTTTAAAGTTCTCGAGTGGCGACCACGAACCGGAAGACGAAGCGTTGGGAGGCCTCCCACCAGGTGGACTGACGACATCGTGAGAATTGCGGGAAACCGGTGGATGCAAGTGGCGAGTTGTCGTTCGTTATGGCGTTCTAAGGGGAAGGCCTTTATCCAGCAGTGGACGTCTTCCGGCTAATGATCATGATGATGATGATTCTTTAAATAGGGTTTTTTATAGAGTTGTGGACCATCCGTCTACTTACGTCTCCACACTTAATTTTTATTCGATGCCAGCAACTGTTGAGGAGTTGCGTCCTGTGTGGCTCCTGGCTAGGCCACCAGAATTCCATTGCTAAATTACTGTAGACGTTTCACTCATACATATGAATCTGTTCGTTTATGACCACGATTATAAGACAATGAATAATTAATCGTCCTCCGTGATAACAAAAACAACTTGAGTTATCTCCGAAACGCGATTAAAACTCCGCTGTCTAGCCATTACGTGCTCTCATGAATGATAATTCCGCGGGCCGTTTCTAATGACTTCATAAAGAGATAATTAAAAAATGATTTCGTAATTTACTGTCCCCCCCTCTGTAAAGTCATTAACATTGTTTCCCCTTCCTACCTTTTGTGCCGCGATCGTTAAAGGAAACTGAAACGATTGCGAAATACATTACAGGGTTGCACGATGTTTTCAGTTGTTAAAACTTGAAAAGACAAATCTGTTATCACTTTAAACCATAAACCAGACAGCTGATAAGAACAGATATAAATTTATGTAAAAAAGTAGATACAAGCTTTTTGCTGAGAGTAGTTTATCTTTAAGGTCTCTATCCATTA
The DNA here is from genome assembly GCA_037349165.1 of Choristoneura rosaceana. Lineage (NCBI taxonomy): Eukaryota > Metazoa > Arthropoda > Insecta > Lepidoptera > Tortricidae > Choristoneura > Choristoneura rosaceana. The sequence continues at coordinate 277,488 of JAZBNJ010000032.1, forward strand.
TACATATAACATACCACGACTATAGTAGCAACCTGTGAGGCAAAATATTCTTTATACTAGCTTTTTCCCGCGGTTACGCGTGGGATGCGGATGGAACTTTTGCGATTCTCCGGGATAAAAAGTAGCCTATGTCACTCTCTGATCCATAAACTACACTTAGCGGCATAAAATTTGGCCCACTCTACATACGAAATTACCTATTTCTGTGCACATTTGAGGGCCAGATTTTTGCCGCTCAGTATATTTCTTTACCAGAAATCACGTCGATTCGTCGCTCCGTTTCGACGTGAAAGAAAGAAATAAAGAAAGATTTATGTTGACTCCATAAGGACCACCTAAGACTAGACTAGAAAGACGGAAAAACATACAAACACATACACTTTCGCATTTATAACATTAGTATGGGTTGAAAAGTATGACACTATGCTCACTAGCATGTTTCTTAACAATCGCCATCGCTGTCATGTATGTGCTTGACATTCCGTTCCTGACACGTTCTTATTACAGTCATAGTATGATATGGTGACCACTATGCCAGGGTAGAGACCTTTTGGACTCTACTACCAAAAACTACAGCCGCAAGCCAAAGGTTGTAGTTCATTGACACTTATTCCTAAACTACAGCCTCAATCAATCAAATCTGTCCAATGCGAAATCTTGGCAAGAACTTGGCTGTTTCCCAGAACAAAATAAAAATATGAATAGTATCTGAAAGTACGGAAGTGCTCATTTTGTATTTGCTGACGACACGAATATAAGAATTTTATTACCTACAATTTGAAATCGAAGGCGGAAAGATGTCGAAGAAAAGAAATCGTTTGCTTTTCATAATGATATTATTTAACAAATAGGATTTACAGCGTTCACTTCGCTCAGGGACTATCAATGCTAGAAAGCTGTAATTTTGCACAAATATATTATGTAAACTATGACGACAACATGGTGCAATAAAAACTTTTTTTAGAGTACCTCCTATAGGCGTGAAGTGGGGGTGATTTTTTTTTTCTAATCCAATCTTGTAATGTGGGGTATCGTTGGATAGGTCTTTATAACCATTAGGAGGTTGCTAAAACGATTTTTCGATTCAGTGATTTGTTTGCAAGTTATTCAACTTTAAAGTGAAAATTTTCATTAAAATCGAACGCCCCCCCCCCCCCCCCCTCTAAAATCTAAACAGATGGATGGATTTTTTTTTAATTTAGTATGGTATTAAGTATATATTAACTTACAAGGAAAACTATAACAGATAAGTTTCCTTGAGAATTGTTGGTAGTCTAAGAGTAAATAGCAGCCTCAGTTATACAATATACTTAAACTTGGAGTAAATACGAAATCCTCCGAAAAATATTAGTTAATTTTTTTGTAATGGCTACGGAACCCTATTTCGGGCTTGCCCGATACGCTCATGGCCAGTTTTTTTATTGTGTAAATTTACTTAAGTATTTCCATGAAATACCTAAATCCTCATTCAAAATGAAAATACACGATTTCGTGTGTCCCCGCTAAAGTGAAACTCAGCATTACGATGAAGCATTAGGTGAGGCATGAGGTGGAGTTTTTCAGTTGTTTACTTAGTCAAAATATGAGGTCTCTTTATTTATACAATCTTCTACAATTATTCTTAGTCTGAACTGAGCTTCAGATGATCGGGGCCACTTGCGCCGTCCTGTTTAGAACATTAGCATACACAAACAGACGGATCCCCCGCCGTCCCACTCCGCTCGGCTTTTCAATAAATTGACGTCATGAATAATGTTCGCGCAACAAAATGTAACTGATTTATTATTTACACGCGCCCTCTACCGGTTTCCCAGGGAGGACAGACATGCCACTCTGTACTACATAAAACGAGCGTTTTTAATAATAAAGGTAATAATAAAATAATTTATTGCCACAGATATAAGACAGGACTACGGAAATAAAAAAAATACACATAAGCAGGTGACAATGGGCTCAGGTTCAGCAAAAGCAAAAAAAAATCATGCAGCTTGCTTTCTTAAACTCCATTTAAACGGTGTTTGCGATTTAATACGTCGCTAATATACTTGTGTCATTCCGCGTCTTTTAAACGGATTCCGAACGAGATTTCTATAAATTAATTCGACATGCGATTTGCTTCGCTGTCAGAATCAAACAAGTTCTCATTGACATACTCATTTCAAGCACTGATACTGAAAATTTTCAGAAATACAGTGACATGATATCCATATAGGGAGTAGAGTTCTGTGCGTGCGCGTGTACATCTTGGCCGAGTTGTACATGCTAATCAGACCAATGCATGTACATATAAAAGAACCGGGTAAGTAAGTAACTTCACAGAGTCTTCTTGGCTTTAGATAGGAGTATTTGCTTGTGCTTTTTGTGCATATCGGCACTAGTTTTTCTTTTAAAAGTAACAAACGCGCGTGCTAGCTACATAGAGGGGTCTGCTCGCGCCGGCGCCGCATGTGTCGGAGGCCTCCAATTAAGATAAAACCTTGGCTCTGAATTTTAATGCGTTGCCAAGGAATGTACGGAACCGCGCGAGTGCTGCGGAGGTAGTTTTAATAGCTTAAGAGGTTCGGGGAGGCGGGACTTTAATAACCGAGCTATGGAATACAGCACAAAAATAGCAGCCCAGCATCCATGAAATTATATTTTTGTCCTAACGTCTTTGCGGAGGGATATTTTATGCTCATATTCGTATGACCGGAAGACCTAGTGGTTAGAAAACTTGCACAAAACTTGAGGTAAGGATTCAATTCCCGGTTGGGGAAGATCAATTTAGAAAACCCCAACATATAGTCAAATTAAGATTGTTTTTTGGAGTCTTTTTGTATTTTTTATTTCAACACCAAATTTTGTTACTTTTACTGTCATCCCGTAAAATCCATACCGGAAATAAAAAGTTTAATATTTCAAAAACTGTTCAACCGATTTTAGTGAAACGTAACTAAGAACCACCGCAATGAAAATGTTTTCACTGTTGTAATTAAGTTATTTTTCTACATAGATACAGTCACCAGCATTATTAGGGGTTAGGTTTGGTTAGGGGTTGAATTTCGGAAAATCCTTTCTTATCAGATGTCTACGTCATACAATGAACACACCTTCCAAGTTTCAAGTCTCTACGATCTGCGATTTAGACTGTGCAATGATCCGTCAGTCAGTCATTCAGGACAAAATAATTTATTGAATCAGGCGTTACTTTGCGGAGGTCCATATCAATGAACTAAAATAATTTATTTGCTCACCCGCGACCTTAAGATAGCTAAGTCTATGCAAATTATGCGTGTTCATGCAGTTCCTCCACCTCCACACTGTACGAACACACACAAATTACACAAACCCATCTATCACCACCACCACAACTCACTGACGCGTTTCGAACTCAACCAGAGCTCATCCTCAGAGTGACACAACCGTACACCATGCTACCAGTTGTTAGACTAACAAACTACCACCACTGTTTTAATTTGTCAAATAAAACAAAAAACTACCCGCAAAATATTAATAAATTTTAAATGTGATACAAAACTACCTTGATTTTTTAATTTTATTTATTTATTGTCAAGGCATGTTTAATAACTACCGTTGCTAAAATTAGACCCAAGCCGTAGCAAGGGAGATGACACTAAATTTATTTGCTCATTAATAATAGACCCCATACTATTGTACCTAATTATCTCCATACATTCTAACACATCAAGACGAAACCCCTTGTCACAGTAATGTAACACTTCATACGAATCTGAGTCCGATATAGAATGATTTAATTACAACAGATGCTTGGCAAAATTAGATCTATCAGGATGCCCGTTCCTATATGCCGATACATGCTCCTTAAACCTAGTATTAAAACTGCGCCCGGTCTGACCTACATATACTTTACTGCAGTCATTACAAGTGAGCTTGTATACACCCGATTTAGTTCCTTTATCCATCTTCTCTTTGTGGTTACAAAGTTTAGAGTACAAAGAGTTGTTAGTTTTAAAGGCTACATTAACATTGTTAGATTTTAAAATGTCATAAATTCTATCAGACAAACGACCAACATATGAAATACTACACCTATATTTACATTACACACACATTACACAGTTACATTATACATTATACAGTTTGAAAAACAGTTCGGATTTAGTTAGTAAAATTAAAGATATCAGCATACCGCCCAACGCAACATTGCTTTCTTTAGATGTAGATAGTTTATTTACTAATGTACCATATAGTGAGACATTGGTTATTCTTAAAAACCATTTGGAAAGGAAGCGTTTACATCCGGGGGAGGTTTGTGAATTAATTAATTTGGTAACATTATGCATGAAGCAAAATTATTTCCGGTTTAATGGACATTATTATTTACAAAGTGATGGTTTAGCAATGGGGTCACCTTTGAGTGCATTAATGGCAGACATTTTTATGGATTACTTTGAAAATCAGTATATTGTAGGAAATAATAATATTGTGTATTATTATAGGTATGTTGATGATTTAATTCTGTGTTGGAGGGGAAGTAGGAGGCAACTTGATTTATTTGTGGATAATATCAATAACAAACATGTAAAAATAAAATTTAAAAAAGAAATAGAAGAAAATTTTTCGCTTAATTTTTTAGATTTAACAATTACGAGATCAAACAATAAACAACAATTTAAAATTTATCGTAAAACCACATACACAGATGCTGTGATACCAGCATCATCTAATCATCCGTGGCAGCATAAGTTAGCAGCCTTTCATTGTTATGTACATAGATTATTAACTGTACCTCTTTCTAGGGTAAATTTTGATTCAGAGTTAAATACTATTTATCAGATAGCAACGTCAAATGGCTATACGAAATCGATGGTAGATGGTTTGGTTAGGAGGAAGCAAGCACGGATAGTGAATAGCATGCTTCACGCCGGGTTGCCTCCTCAGTCTTCTAACAAATATAGGTGTAGTATTTCATATGTTGGTCGTTTGTCTGATAGAATTTATGACATTTTAAAATCTAACAATGTTAATGTAGCCTTTAAAACTCTTTGTACTCTAAACTTTGTAACCACAAAGAGAAGATGGATAAAGGAACTAAATCGGGTGTATACAAGCTCACTTGTAATGACTGCAGTAAAGTATATGTAGGTCAGACCGGGCGCAGTTTTAATACTAGGTTTAAGGAGCATGTATCGGCATATAGGAACGGGCATCCTGATAGATCTAATTTTGCCAAGCATCTGTTGGAATTAAATCATTCTATATCGGACTCAGATTCGTATGAAGTGTTACATTACTGTGACAAGGGGTTTCGTCTTGATGTGTTAGAATGTATGGAGATAATTAGGTACAATAGTATGGGGTCTATTATTAATGAGCAAATAAATTTAGTGTCATCTCCCTTGCTACGGCTTGGGTCTAATTTTAGCAACGGTAGTTATTAAACATGCCTTGACAATAAATAAATAAAATTAAAAAATCAAGGTAGTTTTGTATCACATTTAAAATTTATTAATATTTTGCGGGTAGTTTTTTGTTTTGTTTGACAAATTAAAACAGTGGTGGTGGTTTGTTAGTCTAACAACTGGTAGCATGGTGTACGGTTGTGTCACTCTGAGGATGAGCTCTGGTTGAGTTCGAAACGCGTCAGTGAGTTGTGGTGGTGGTGATAGATGGGTTTGTGTAATTTGTGTGTGTTCGTACAGTGTGGAGGTGGAGGAACTGCATGAACACGCATAATTTGCATAGACTTAGCTATCTTAAGGTCGCGGGTGAGCAAAGAAATTATTTTAGTTCATTCAGGACAAAGCATTTTATAATGTCCTATTTGCTTCGTGACTTAAAGCGTGAGCGTTTTCCCCAAAAATTACACCCGGGTTTTTTGAGAAACTTCGTTTGTATCATTTTGTGTGAACCTTTGTAACCGCTGCGATATTGCGGCGCACGCGGCTGTCGCTTATTAATATCCCCGTTATTAAGCCGCCGCTCGTCGCGACAAAATAATCCGAACCTTGTAAACGGCGAAATCTCCGTCTAATTGGTAACTGAGTCGCTCTGGGAATACTTTTACATAGCTAGGCAAAACGTTTATTTGGTATTGGAAACACACAATCAAGATTACAATATTAAACTTCCGTCTAAAGTTATGTACTAGCTTTTGCCCGCGGCTCCGCCCGCGTGGTATTCGGTTATCGTGCGCTGTTCCCTCGGGAACTGCATTTTTCGGGATAAAAAGTAGCGTATGTAACTCTCGGGCCCATAAACTATTTCTATGCCAAAAATCACGTCGATCCGTCGCTCTGTATGGCTCCGTTACGGCGTGAAAGCGTAACAAACAAACAAACTCGCTTTCCCCTTTATAATAGTGAGGATAAGGATATGGACGCTGGTGAGAGGAGGTGATGATGATATATGGAATGGATGGAATACTCCATCTTGTCATAAGGATGCGTTCATGATGTAGGTACGTGAATGAGAGCTTCAAGAATAACTTTTTTTTTTATTCGTTTGGAACATAGTGGTTTTATTTCACCAGCCGATAATAATTTAATTACAAATCCAATCTTAGTAAGTATATAGAGAGCTAATCGACAGATGAACCCGCAGAGTCATTAGCCAGGTGTTGTCGTCCCTACAGTCCGAAGTAGAATGACGCTCCGGTCAACGAGCCCATCCACGTGCATTTCACGCTTAGTTAGAAAAGTTATAACTAAGTTATACCCCTGGTGTTGCAGATGTTTATGGGCGGTGGTGATCTCTTACCACCAGGAGACCCACTTGCTCGTTTGCCTTCCAGTAGAATAAAAAAAAAAAAACTGCCTATACATATGTTCCCTGTACCCTATACCAAATATTTTTAGTGTCTATAGAAGGGAAATAATCGTGAATCATAAAAAAACACTATAAAGCTGCGATAGTTTTTTCTTTGATTTCATTTTGAACTGAACGAACCCGACTGCTACGTAGATACTTTTAGAAAAACTTTTTGTCGAGCAAAAACCATCGCAGACAGAGTCTAGGTAACATCGTACGTTCTGTAATTGGCAAGATTCATCTATTTCAACCTCCAAGTTTCAATCAAGTAATGCCTCTAAAGTTCAGGTCGCGATTAATGCAAGATTCAACAGAGCTGGAGCCGCAGCGTCGGGCTATTCTGGGAGATTTACACGATTAGAAACTAACGGGACTATTCAAATACTGTGAAAGAACAATGCACAGATGAGATCTTCAGTGATGTCTTTTTTTTATTCGACTGGATGGCAAACGAGCAAGTGAATTTCCTGATGGTAAGAGATCACCACCGCCATAACATCTGTAACACTAGGGGTACCTATTGCAGATGCGTTGCCAAACCTCTCTAGGCTTAAGATGGGATATCTCAAGTGCCAGTGAATTCTTCTCCGACGGTTATCTCCAAATAACGTGGTTCGCCCATTGCCAACAACTTGCATTCTTGGAGATATTTATGTCGGCAACTCAACTTTACACCCAATTAATGATTATAATGATTTCTTTAATGATAAAAGTTGAAGTTGACATATGTTTTTACGTTATAGTACGTATTAGCTATGATAATTTGAAACCTGAGGCCGTATTGCCTAACGTTTCTGACGCTTGCGATCGCAATCTAATGACATTTTTTGCATGCGAAATCTTTACATACTTATATCATTCTCGCAAAACAAAACAACAATGTAACACATTACAACAACATGTCGTATCAATATATGAATTTCATAGTATGATACGACTTTTTCGAATATATTTCAAAATTAAATAACCGAGAAATTCCAAAAAAAATCATATTTCGGTAGCGATACCACAGGATAAATAGCTTCTGGTCTGTGAATATTGCAGTGCATGTCGATGCGCCGTGACTGTTGCAGCTCTCGGAATGTCCGGGCGGGCAGCCGGCAAGACAGTCGCGAGACGCTGTTAAATAATTCCCTGTGTGTAGTGCCCCTCGGTGACTCCGTCTTGAGTAGTGCAGTACAGTAGGCAAACTCTGTAATTTATTGTAATTTAATTTTTGGCTGTCATTCGTATATAAATTATAAATAAACAATGACATGTAAATCGATTTTAATTCAGTGTCAAATTATTCTATGTTGAATTGTTTAAATATACACACGGTTACTCGCCATTTACATGTTTTTATTATACATTTTTGTACTGATTTCAGGTACCTAGGTAATAAAGAATATTTCTTTGTACTGTATTGTGTTGTATTATTTTCACTCATGTATTAATAGTCGAGGTAAGCCCGACATGTTTCAAGTCAATCCGCCCTTTTTCTATGTGAACTTGAACAAAAAAATATCCGGGAACTCCGGGAACTCTATATGAATAATAATAATTGTGTTGAATAAATTGTCCTTATTAATTTACAAATTGCTCCTCTCATCTACCTACTCAAAGGTTGACTGGTAGAAATCCCTTAAAAGGATAAGTCTGCCTTTGCACAAGTATTTCAAAATTTATTCATCTATTTATCAAATGTATTTTTTTTGTAAAATAGAGAGTTAACATAATCCATACATACAACAATCCAATATATACAGTATATATTTCGCGGTGGATGCGAAAAGCACAAGACTGGTCTGAGTGGAGAGCCTTGGGAGAGGCCTATGTCCAGCAGTGGACGTCTTCCGGCTGACATGATGATACATACAAATAAATGTTACATACACAATTTATTTTTTATGCAGAATAAAATCTAGGATAGAACAAAAGCAAGACCTATCCAACGCTGTCCAATATGTTCTATCAATCTAAGTGACAAACTTAATACATTTTTTTTCCCCAGGATCACCCTGTATAATGTCGACGTTCCGCCACACACAGTCGAGAGCCTCTCAGTGTCAACAGTGTAGCGAAGTGCAGTTTTACGAGGCCTAAACTTGTCTCGTCTACGACGCCAAAGCGACTGTTTGCTCATTTTGCTGCGAGCTACCTACGGAATTCAAAAGAGAACCTGATTACGAAGCTAGCTCGAGTTCGATCCCTGGTTAGGGCAGGTATTTGTATTGTATTATCGAGGGCAAAAATATGTACACACTTTAGTACCTTGTCTACTTATAAAAAAAAAATACATTTCCTCGAGAACTGTGCATGTTTCCGGGATAAAAAGTAGCCTATGTCACTCTCGGGACCATAAACTATCTCTATGCCAAAAAGCGTGAAAGCGTAACAAACAAACTCACTCTCCCCTTTATAGGTAAGGGTTATTGAAGTGCAATACTTTTCGCAACAGACCCTGAATAATTATTTCCGAAAGCGGTAGCAGTGCAAAAAAAGTCACATGTTAAGAACCTTTACGGCCTTCTTACACAATAACCGTATTCTTTGCATTCACAAAACTCACTCGTTCTTAAAACATCTATCTTTATTCAGACCAAATCAGAATGTTTGGATAAAGTCTGCTCCCAAATCGCTGGTCTGTCAAACGCTTATAGCACGTGATTGTTTTACCAAACACCGGAGCATTTTATTCATGCGTTTGCGTGACGTGCGCGACGTGCAAATTGAAGAGCCATTTCATTGTAAACGAAAAGGGAAATCTCCGCCATAAATTGTTCTACAAAGCGTGAAATAATCTGCTATAGTAGAACTAAGGATAAGAGGTAGATGTAACATGATGCGGGTTTAGGTAACTGATCGAACTGTCTCAACTCTCCTGCTATTAATTGAGCGTTGCTGCTATTAATTGACAGTTGCAGGTGGTAGGACCTTGTGCAAGGTCCGCCCGGATTGCTACCACCATCTTGCTCGCTAATCCTGCCGTGAAGCAGCAGTGCTTGCACTGTTGTGTTTCGGCGCGGAGAGTAAGACAGCCGGTGAAATTACTGGCACTTGAGGTATTCCAACTTAGACCTCTAGGTTGGCAGCGCATCTGCAATACCCCTGGTGTTGTAGATGTTTATGGGCGGTGATGATCTCTTACCATCAGGAGACCCACTTGCTCGTTTGCCTTCCAGTCGAATAAAAAAAAAAAGAAAAAAAGCGTATTACCATGATTTTCAACCTGCGACGCAAAAAAAACATTTTTAATGCATGTTTTTTTGCTGACTGTACTTTTTAAGGTTCCGTAGCCAAAATGGCCTTATAATTTTGCCATGTCTGTCTTTTCGCGGCTTTGCTCAAGAACTATCAATGCTAGAAAGCTGTTATTTTGTAGGAATATATAAGTTATGCCGAAAAAATTGCACAAAAAAATAAAAAAAAATAAAAATTAAAAGTTTTTTTTAGAGTCCCTCCCATAGTCGTAAAGTGGGGGTAATTTTATTTCTTATCCAAGCATAGGATAAAAAAATACCTCGTTGAGTTTCTTGCCGGATTCTTCTCAACAGAGGTTTTTTCCGAACCGGTGGTAGATTTTTTTGACGTTCATAAGTGCTTGTAGCCTAAATTGAATAAAGATATTTTGACTTTGACTTTGACTTTATCGCTGGAGAGGTCTTTTAAACCCATTAGGGGGTTGCTAAAAATATTTTTCGATTCAGTGATTTGTTTGCACGATACTCAACTTTAAAGTGCTAAAAATTATATAATCTTAGATTTAAATAAGTACTTATAAACTGCTGTTGTGTGCCCTTACAGGGCGTCATGGACCGACTTATACAAATTACTAATGTGACATCTTATTGTACTGAACATGACTTGACAATAAATAAATAAATAAATAAAACATTAACAACAACAAGGGGGTAAGAGTTAAATAAAATCTAGTAAAAGGCCCACTTCTTTGCCGTCGTCGATCGCAAGCGATGTTGGCCAAACAACAAGCCAAGGCTTGACCCTCAACTCCCCGACGTGTCATAAATAACGCATCAGCACTCAGCGCCTTCATCACGTTTTTCATTTTTCAAAAATCGACGCCCGAAATAGACGCGTCAACCCTTCCCGTCAGCTGTCAGCGCGACACTGACGCGGGTCGCGTCAGGAATTGATCATCGAGTTGTCATCGGTGACGCCGCGGTTTGTCGACGCTGACGGATGGCGCTTCACGGTCCAGCGATTATCTTTGAGATAATTAGGAGCTTCGATGTCGTAAGTTGTAACGTGATTTGGTAAATATTTGATTATTCAAATATATTTTTTCTAAATAGGTGATGAACGAGCAATTTTTTTTACATGAAATTTGGTATGTGGGAGTTTTTGGGGATGACAAATCGAAGCTTAGACTGGGAAAACGCTTATTAACGAGTTTTAGTCCGAGTAAAGCTCGGTCGCCCAGGTATAGTTTCTAATTCAGCAAACGGCTACCAAATTTAAAGTTTCTAGGAAAACCATTGGTGTCTGAAAGAAAGTGTTTTTTTTTAGACAGATATTTTTAACCATCGATTAACAAAAAATTCACAGCTTTTCTTTTACTAAAAAAACGTGGTCTCGAAATATTCCAGTGTTTTCTTGGCAACCGTCAAACAATAGCTCTGAAACGATCATCCCCCACACGCAGCCTTGTATAAACACGCACAATTACCAAAGGGGTAGTTACAGACGAGCGCGGAGAAAATAACCGCCGCACAGCCCACAGTGGGTGACAACAGTAGTGCAATTTTACAAAGTAATAAATGGGTAGATCAATTATTCTTTGCTGTTATTCTGTCTTGTCAGTCAGGGGACAAAAGTAGTACAGTTTAATAGAAGAAAACATGTTGTGTCACATTATACTAACATGCTTATTAGATGACCAGTACCAGAAAGGGCTTTAAACGACCACAAAAATGCATGTTTGGTAAAATTTAATCCTATAAACGTACGGTTTAAAGAGTAACTCAGGAGACCGTAACTATAGCAACGGGTGACCGTAACCATGGATGAAATAGAGTATGGATTGTTATTCTCCATACTAAAAAACGTTCACCGGAACAAAGCCAAAATCCAGTATTAATGCTAGATGGCGCTGAGACTTTTACTACATTATATCTAGATGGCACTAAACGCAAAATAATAACGCATTTAAGCCAGGGAAACGGAGCTGAGATTTTTCCGACATTATATCTAGATGGCACTATTCACGTAAATACTTTAGCTGTCAAAAAACCATTTTTATCTAAACATCAACCAAAGAGGTCAACACATCAAATAAATCTGAACAACATAGAAAAATAGGTCGAACATTGACTTAAAAAATAGCTATGCTAATTTCAGGTCAGCGATGTGACAATCATCGAAAACAGTACAGTATTGTCATCACATACATCTGTCTCACATTTTTCTCTTCAATAATTTGACAGATGCATCTCTAGCTGTAGCATTAATACTCTAAATAAATAATAATACGGTAAATGCCCTAATGGGCATTTCTATCTACCGTTGCACCATGAGTTTTATCTCTCCGATTTGAACAAAATTTGAAAGATAGACTCAGTCCATGATTGCGAGTTGGACGGAGCCAAAACGGAACCGACTGACTATCGGAGCAGTGTTTGGTCGTGTTCAAACGTAACCCGAAGGAGTTTCTGCGTCGTTTTGTGACCGTGGACGAAACCACTACACCCCGGAAATGAAAGAGCAGTCGAAGCAGTGGATTTTACCGGGTGAACCTGCTCCAAAGAAAGAAAAAACCATCCCATCGGCTGGAAAGGTCATGGCGACTGTTTTTTGGGATTCGCAGGTTATTATACATATTGACTACCTACTTGGAAAAGGTGAAAACGATAAGAGGACAGTACTATGCCAATTTATTGGCTGAATTTGTCGCCGTGTTGAAGGACAAACGACCCCATTTAAAAAAGAAAAAAGTACGCTAAGTAACGCCCCGGCTCATTCGTCCAGAGTTGTGACGGCTAAATTAGCACAGTTACCCCCGTATTCTCCAGATTTGGCCCCATGCGATTTCTTTTTGCTTCCCAACCTAAAAAAATGGCTCGGTGGTAAGCGATTTGGATCAAATGACGATGTCATTACCGCCACATGCAGAGGCCTATTTGAATGACTTTCCAAAATCATACTTTTTAGATGGTTCAATGAAGCTTGAGTATAGGTGGAACAAATGTATAGAGCTAAAAGGTGACTACGTAGTAAAATAAATGCATAGATACAAAAAAAAATGTGTTTTCTTTCCATAACCGGGTACTTTTCAAACAGCCCTCGTAATATGTCAGATTGCGGATTCAAATCAAACTCCATAGTTTAGTTCACACGTAAATCGTGAACAATTCTGTAATTTCTGCGAAAAAAATTCAAAACTTGGCGCTTGAATGAATATAACGCCATCTAGATTATGCCTTCTACAACATAACGAAGTTTAGTAAGCTCACAGAGGTACTTTAAAAAGTTGAACATTATTGCCACCATGCTAAATAGAGCAATGTCGCCACTAAAATTATGTATTATTCCGGTTCAATACATCTGGCGACATCTAGTTCGTTTCTTCGTACTAAGCAACGAGGAACTATCTTATGTATGGAGACTGCACGTCCATACTATACTTCGTCCATGCCGTAACTAAGAAAAAGTTGATCGACCCAAATAAAGGAAAAAATCGAATTAGTTCAAGAGGCAGATGTTACGCCTTAAAATATTAAATAAAACAAAACGGGAAAGCAAGTCTGATAGCCAAGAACTGTGTTAGGTCTAATTTAAATTTAAAAGTTGGGACCCATTAAAATTCGTGACCAAGTCAAAAATTGCCAAGCACTAAAGGATGCGCTAAGCAGGCTCTAGAGTCCGCTAGTAGGTAACTGTTTGATCTCTGTTTTATGGGTTTTGTAATTTAATGTAGATTAAAATCGGGGTAGGATACAATCATGGGCTAAATTGTAATTAATGTGTAAAAAAACGACGGCGTATATTGAATTTTGTAAGACATATCATTTACTATTTACAAAACATGTTTAAAACTGACCTAGATAAAATTCGGTATACAGATAGTTTAAGTCCCGTGGGAGGACATAGAATAGTTATTATCCCGGAAAATTCCATAATTCCTGTGTACCTATAGCAATAAACAAATTCTGCGTGGACGGAGTCGTGGGCAACAGCTACATATTATAATACAATCAAAAATTTAAACACCAAGAAATAGGGCGCTGGTTAAGGACACAATAGCTTCTGGATGATGATAACATTGCGTTACTGCTTTTCCCGCAGCTACTGCGCCGAAATCTACACAAGGGGCGTTTGTAGCCCGCGGCCGGCCGTCTCGCGAGTGACCATTAAAATTCATATTGCCCGCGGCGGCGCGCGCGCAGGCCGCGGCTCACTGCGGCAATTACCTGCTGGACTACTGTATTAATATTTTATTGGGTACCTGCACCGTGCTGCGAACAGTCTAGGACCTGTGTTGCCAGTGATGACCAATAAAGTCATCGAAATAGCTCATACACATGCAAGTTGAAGTGGTAATGGGCGGGCCACATTGCTGGAAGAACAGATAACCGTTAGGCGAGAAAAGTCCTCGAGTGGCGACTAAGTATAAACCGGAAGACTTTAAAATTAATAAGTAATAAAAATAATTTATTGAATCAGGCGTTACTTTGCGGAGGTCCATATCAATGAACTAAAAGAATTTCTTTGCTCACCCGCGACCTTAACAACTTCAACTTCTTAGCGACTTTAAGGTCGCGGGTGAGTAAAGAAATTCTTTTAGTTCATTAAGTAATTAAATTTTTTGTTTTTGCGGCAGTTGGGTTTCGTGATTTTTTAATTTGGTCAATTCTACATAACGTCCCTACGTTTGTAAAGTGCAATTGTCGCAACAATCAATTTGCGTTATAACAACGCAAAGTACTAATTGACTTCAAAGTGACGAGGCGAGAACAACGAAATATTCATTCGAGTTTGAACGAACAAATTGAGAAAATTACTGCAACGAAACGAGAATTGCAATCCAGAAGTTTAATGGAGCTGAAAACGAGGATAATTGTCTTAATTCCCGCCCGGGCCGCAGCCCACTCCGCCCACGCCCACTGCCCACGCTCAGACAATCAGTCGACGTAGCCGTGGGCGGCCATTTGCATCTCTGCAGATTTGTAGATGCAGCTGCGTCAGTGTTCTCGAATTGAATTACTTCTATAGTCTTGTTCGGTGAAGTCAGAAGTGTAGTCTTATTACAATTTATTGAATCAAGCGTTACTATGAATATCTTCGAAGGCTGCATTTCTGTCTATTGTCGGGGTCACCAATGTGGGGGGAGGCTCCAATAGAGAGATCTCTCTCCAGGCAGGTGTTATGCCTGGGGACCGAAGTCCTATGCTGAGGTCCATGTCAATTACCAACTGAACAGACAACTGATATGATACTCTTCAGTGTTTTTCCTCGCGAGAAAATACGGTGTAATGACACAAAAGTGTCAGGGTGTTGTATTGTATTATAAAAGTGGACCCACAATGAATGTAGAATGGTAAAATACTAACTACTCGTAGATACAGACTTTCTTATCACTGAAATTGATCACCATGGTTCCTTAGAATAGATATATCTAAGCGTGTCTCTATCAGAGGGTCAAAGATGAATAGAACGTTTTGACTATTTCTAAACTATGAACAGTTGCTTTAAAGTATTTGCGTGCAAAATACCAGCCCTCGAAAAGAATTGTATCAGATATTTATGCACTGTTTTTGTATCAGATGCTGATGACTGTACAAAGTCTTACACCAAACGGGGGTATAAGCGGAGAAATATGAAACTACCGTGAGACTCACTCATATTAAATATATTCACCCGGATAACTCGCGTCTTAAATCGAGTTTAGCCGGACATGTTTCGGGCTAATCCGTAGTAGAGCGGCGGCGCGCAGTCGCGTTGCTCCGAAGAGGAACGGCTGAGTTATCCGGGTCAGCATATTTAATTTGAAAAATTACTGATCTAAAATTTAAAAGGGTTTCCAGAATATACACCTATATTTTTTTATATTTTTCTAATCAAATTATAATGAACATTATTAGGAAATTCCTGAAAAGAAACTCTAATCGTTATTTTGGTCATTGCCCAGCAAAGAGACTAGAGTACAGTTCTGTGTTATTTGCCCGTAGACTTGCTTTGTAGTGTTTCTCAGTAGCTTGTTTCACTTATACAGCTGGCGCTGGTTCTGTTGCCGCGGGCAGCGCTTGACCATGTTACTCGCTTGTCGTACGAAGTTCCCGCCAGCCTCCGCTCAGGCATTGAGCGACAATTGTCTTGACACGCAACATTTGTTTCTCTCTGTATGCACAAAACAGTCGTTATAACCTAACCAACAAAAAGTTTGAAAACCCCCGACTTTGTCACTTTAAAGTCAATATCTCAAAAACGGTTGAACCGAATTTAATGAAACATGTCTAAAACCATTGCTAAAAAACCTGCCATCAAATAAAAAAACCGCGTTAAAATCGGTCCACCCGTTTAAGAGCTACGGTGCTACAGAGAGACACACAGACAGACACACATAGTGGTCAAACTTATAACACCACTCTTTTGCGTCGGGGGTTAATAAAACAGAGATTGCACGTTTTTTCTTTTATTGATAACTTAATTGACCGAACACAGCCATAATAATGTTTTCAGGATTTTGTAATACATCATTCCGAGTCTATGTCCTACTACTAACACAGGCCTTCTCTCAGAATTAGAGACCTTGGACGGTACTTCACGGGCCCAATGCAGATTAGCAACACGGACAGCATTGAATTGCTTCGTAGGTTAGTGCAGATTCCACGCAATGTTTTCCTTCACCGTAAAAAGATTATGGCTATAAGTATGGATTAATTTTATAACATCTTAAACATCATTGAAAAATGGGACTGTAGACTTTTTTAAGTTTAAATCTTAATTGTTACACTGATAACTGCGATCGAATTGAACTTGCTCGCTAGTCCTGCCGTGAAGCAGCAGTGTTTCGGCGTGAAAAGTGAGACTGTCGGTGAAATTACTGGCACTTGAGGTATCCCATCTAAGGCCTCTAGGTTGGCAACGCATCTGCAATACCCCTGGTGTAACAGATGTTTATGGGCGTTGGTGATCTCTTACCATCAGGAGACCCACTTACTCGTTTGTCATCCAGTCAAATAATAACAAAAAAAAAGATTGACCCTTGTCTCACCTAATGGCTCACCTAATGAGACTAAAGACGTAGCTCACCGTTCAACAGCCTTACTTTACCTTGAATCCTTAACTGTAAAAGCAGCTTTACAAAACAATTATGACAGTCACGTTTCATCTAATATTAATACGGATGCTAATGGCCACATCCCGCACATGAAAAGCAGCACTCCGCGAAAACCCGCGCCGACCGCGAACCGTAATTTTGCTGTGCAAACAATTACGAGAAACATTGCGGTACATAATCGTCTACAAACAATTACAAGAAACACCGTGGTATATAATCGTCTAAACGTGTAGCGAACCAATACAATAAGCATCTTAATTCTATCCATTTGAATATTCAGGGGATTCCAACTCTGCAGTCAGTGGCTTTTGGTTGTGTTTGTGGGATATGACAGGTTTGTTTGGCGGAATGTGTTGTAGCGACGTCTGTGGCCGTCTTTATTGTGATGTGAGTTACACGCAGATAACCGCTTAATGTCACATTTATTCCAGTACTAGCTTTTGCCCGCGGCTCAGCCCGCGTGGTGTTCGGTTATCGCGCGCTGTTCCCTCGGGAACTGTGCATTTTTCCGGGATAAAAAGTAGCCTATGTCACTCTTGGGCCCATAAACTATCTCTATGCCAAAAATCACGACGATCCGTTGCGCATTATAATAGTAAGGAAGGATAATCGTGCCAGTAGCGTTACATCGCGGGGTCACAATCCAAACGAGTTACACAAGATCAATCGAACACCGCAGTGTCATAATGATACTGGAATGGTTTTCCTGCTTTAACGTGAACCGGTCATAAAAATTATTTCAATCCTACTAAATAATTGTCAGTGAAAAGTAAAAATCGCTAAAGCGCCAATTGTACATTTGAGACTTGAAATGAAAAAAAATATTTTCTCGAAAAGTAACAATCTTGTGAAGAAATGAGTTCACTTCTGTCACAGTCGTGACTTTGCGGAGGCCCATATAACTTTTGTTTTTGTAGAAAAATGAAGCAAATTAGTACACTAAATTATAAACTATCATTCATTGTCTTTGGTTATCTATTTTTATACAATAAAGGATAGAGTTGTTGTTCAATGTTCCATGTTATTACAAAATACAGTACAATAGTATTCATTAAAGCATAGTTTATGTGATGCCGCCGGTGTACAAAGATTAAAATACCGACTCCATTTCATCTTATACTTCTTTTTATTAGCATTTAGAAAAAGGGTAAACAATCTTGATGACTCTTTTTATTGCAAAACGTTTATTTTTAAAAACAGTAACTATTACCTATAATACCAAAAACATTTAAATGGTCATAGTGTACTTGGTAATTATTACATATTTGGCTGTGATCTATTTTTTTTAAATAATAATAATACATTTATTTGTAAACACACTTGGCTTATCTATTTACACTGGAATGTCTGTCAGACCCCGAACTAGGCTGAGCCTTATCTCGGGACCTAGCAGTGCGTTGTATATGTCGGCGGCCGAACGTAAAATCAGCCAGATCACGAAATTCCTAGGCATATCATGAAACGCCGCCATTTCATGAATTGGCTAAGGGACATCCGCCATATCGTTCAAAACCCACTGTTTAACGATTTTCCTAGTGACGTTTAGGCAGATCATGAAATTCCTAGGCAGATCGTGAAATTCCTAGGCAGATCGTGAAATTCCTAGGCAGATCGTGAAATTCCTAGGCAGATCATGAAATTCCTAGGCAGATCATGAAATTCCTAGGCATATCGTTCAATACTCACCGTTATACGTGTATGGTGTCCAAAATTGAAGTAGGTAAATGAAGAAAAATATAAGAAGTAGGTACAATACGAGTATAATATATTTAATGAAATAATTTGTATCTTACAAATACAATTGCATTCATTTAGGCAAGTAATCTTTTAGGTACTATAAGTACGAGTAATAAGCAATGACATTTAAGTAATAAGATTGACGCTCAGTATAAACCGAGAACGAAAAGGAATAAACTTCAGAAATTACTATATTTATCATATTTATTTATAGATAAATAACAACTAGTGAATACTTTATTTACTTATCAACAAAATACTAACCTCTAAAATACGGGCAGATGTCAATGGTTTTTTTACATTGCGCACAGAATTCGTTTGATTTTCATAAAAAGAATGGAGCTCTTGTTGAAATGCTTCTTGTACACTTTTTTGAATACTATCATCACTATTTTCGGTATAAAAATAATTTAATTGCGACGCCGACATTTTTTACGCGCTGAATACAGACACGGCCGGTCAGCTGGTAACGGCCGCCATAGCATACGCAGAGCCACCAGTGGCCAAAAAAGAAACTATTTTACGATGTGCCCGGTATAGAGGTAGGAATATCGACGAATGCATTGCTCTAATCGATCTGCCGTATTGTTTCTCAGGCACATCGTGATATGCCTGGTCAACTTTTAGGCATATCATGAAATGGCGGCATTTCATGATATGCCTAGGAATTTCGTGATCTGGCGGATTTTACGATCGGCCGCCGACATATACATTGATTTTATTATGAAGACACGTTGCAGATTAACAAACAGATAGACTAAACAAAAAAAAGCTAATTACACAATTTCCCTTAATTTTACTTAAATTTTAAAGTGTATTTCAATAAAAAGACACGTTAAGATCGCTTACCTTCTTCCGAATGCCAAAAAAAACGAAGTATAGCCTAAGTTTATTTTTATTTTACTCCAAATTTCACCAGCTCCACATTCATTTTCTCTCTAACGCCATAAGTATTTAAGTCTTAGAAATAGTCCGTTTGCCGACTAGATTTATCTGAAAATTCACGAATTCAGCCGCCTGAAATATCGAGAGGAGTCAACAGCCGCGAGGAGGGACTGATTGCCGGGGAATATCATCAATTCCGCAGGCTGTTTGTTCAGGGCTGAATCATTTCAGATCCCTATTTTATTGTGTATACCTACAATGTATGCGGTCTGTGATGAATGTGACAATCTGACATAATTGACAACTTTTTCAGGTGGTAAAGTGTGGTTATTTTTGTAACCGTAAATATTGTTTTTAAAAATTTGCTTTTGTAGATCAAAGCCAAAATATTTTTTGCTCAATTTATAGGCTATGACAAGGAAACAAAAATTGTGTTTATGTAACTGTGTAGTATTTACTATTTTATGTATTTTTTTTTTGGTTTATTTATGTAAATTTTGCTGTATTATTATGCGTGTCTTCTCTGTTTGTGAATAATAATGTGTTTTTTCTTTCTTTCACTTCTAACAGTATTTAATGGTAAAATTCTTAATGTAATCTTTGCGCCTTCATTATGCGGTAGTTTGCAAGTGATATTTATGATGAAACTTATCCATACCAATATGTATATGCATATAAATGCGAAAGCGTGTTTTATGCGAAAGTGTGTGTTTGTATGTTTGTCCGTCTTTCACGTCAAAACGGAGCAACGGATAGACATGGCATCGAGATAGCAGGTTACTTTTTATTCTGAATAAATTCACAGTTCCCGAGGGAACAGCGCGCGATAACCGAATTCTACGCGGGCGAAGCCGCGGGCAAAAGCTAGTATACTTACATTCATATTCTTCCGTTGGCGCTACAACCTTTTGTGGGTCTTGGCCTGATCTGCAAACTCTGCGTGTGGCATTTCATGCTGTCGATCCTAACCCCGGCTATATGAGGAGGGTCCTTAGTTAGTTCCAACAAATCGTAGGGACAACGTAAAAACCTAAACGTTCTGAAGTTCAATAAGTACAGAAAAATCTGGATTACAAAATTTCATAAACACTTTTTAGGGTTCCGTAGCCAAAATGGCCAAAACGGAACCCTTATACTTTCGCCATGTCTGTCTGTCCGTCCGTCCGCGGATTTGCTCAGGGACTATCAATGCTAGAAAGCTGTAATTTTGCAGAATTATATTATGTTAGCTATGACGACAAAATGTTACAATAAAAAATTCAAAAACATTTTTTTAGGGTACCATTGTGGGGTATCGTTGGATAGGTCTTTAAAACCGTTAGGGAGTTGCTAAAACGATTTTTCGTTTCAGTGATTTGTTTGCAAAATATTCAACTTTAATTCGCTTCGCAAATCTAAAGAAAAATTGTCGGTCGACCAAATATGACAGTTTAATTTAGATCATACTAGCGTTTACCCGCGGCTTCGCACGCGTTATTAATTCGGGATTTTATCCCTATCCCGTGGGAAAATCGAGATAAAAAGTAGCCTTTGTGTTATTCCAGACATCCAGCTACTTATATACCAAATTTCATGACTCTAAACTAAGCGGTTGTTATTTAGAGATTTTATCCCTATCCCGTGGGAACATCGGGATAAAAAGTATCCTATGTTTTAATCCAGGTTATAAACTAACTTTTTGCCAAATTTCATTCAAATCCGTCCAGCCGTTTCAGCGTGAAGAAGTAACAAACATACTCACTGACTCACTCACTCACAAACTTTCACATTTATAATATTAGTAGTAGGATAATAGCGTCAAGTCTCTGCCATGACCGACAAGCCTCAGTAGACACGGACTCAAACGTTCTAAGACTCCCAAGTAGATATTCAAACAGCAATCTAACTCCAGCGATGCAACGCGTCCAAGAAATAAATGTCAAATCGTCTCCTTAGCGAAGCGTGCTCGATTTAAAATGCGCGGCCTGAGCCGAGCCCGAGCTAGAGCCAACTCGGGCCGCTCGAGCCAACAGACTCGAGCCAAATGGGCTCGGTTACAGGCTATCGGCTATCAGTGGTAATGAGATAATGATCGTTGGTGAAGGCTTTTCTATCGGCTCTATATCGGGCCGCGAACTAGCCTGCACTATCCGTGTTTGCATTTTCTTGGCAACATTATTATTAAACTAGGTTATTTTAACACCATTTTCAATCGTAATACTTTTGCATGTTGAGAAAAACGATATTGGCAGAAAGATAGTCAACGAATTAGTCCTGTTAGGATTCTTCTGTTAGAAAACCTACTGTAGACTGTATATTTGGTGTGTAAATTACTAAAATGAAACAACTTTTTATAATAATACAAAATTAAACGCGCAGTGCGGACAAGGACTATGACAGGTTCCAAGATGCAATATAAAGCAAAATGCTTGATGTTTGTACCGTGACTGGCAATGTCAGTGGTCTTCTAGGACGGCGTACATTGATGATAGCAGTATTTAATTTGTATGAAAAAAGGAAAATTCAAAGACTCCATTATTTTTAAAAGTCGCTGAACTAATCTTGTTCGGATTGACGAGGACGATCTATGTTTTAACTTTTTTCTCTTATTAAAGGCTACACCCGGTATAATAGTGCATTTAAAACACACAAAACATGGCTAAATATAATTATAACAACGGAAAAAAGTATCCAAAAAATAAAGACATACAGTCTTTCACTTTCTCTTAGACTATAATTAAAGAAAAAAAAACTTGTTATATCTATACAGATCCTCCATCAATGTTATTATACATACTTAGTCTCGTTCTAATCAAAATGGGCTGACAATGTGTTTTAATCTCAGCTCTGTGTAGATTGATTCGTCACGCTCAGCGCATCGCACCTGCGACACCGTAATGAGAATGAGCGTGCACGGGAATGAGACGAATGATTTGTTGGCCTGTCAGAAATGCACCTTCCTTTATACTCTCAGTCTTAAGTATAGTACAGTTAGCAGTATACTTTGAACGAAAACATGGACTCTATTGCCGCGAGCTCAAGACGAAACTTGGATGCTACTAAAGTTCTCATTTTAGATTTGATACCGACTGTACAAGGGTCCCAAGATTAGGCAGTAAAATATAAATGGTTCTATTACAAGTTTATTAAGCGGGACGGAGGTGCACCTCAATTTATAGCTTATTTATAATGCAGGAGGGATGTTTGCGAAGTATTGGTAACAGCTGCTTAAACATTTTAGCGTGGTTAAAGCTGCGTTTCCACCAGAGATTTTCGCGGAATATGTTTGTCATGAACCAATGGAAACGATTCATTTACCGGTTCAAATGTCATTGCATTTACCTATCCTCGCTTAGTGCAGTTCTAGTGGAAACACCTCGGCAGAATAAATATAGGTAAATTAAGGGTTTCTATAAGTGCATGACGAATTCCTCGCAACGCATCCTTGCTCATTAAATACTTGTAAGATATTGTGAATCTGTTCTTAAAAATAATATCTCGTTGAGTTTCTTGCCGGATTCTTCTCAACAGAGGTTTTTCCGAACCGGTGGTAGATTTTTGACGTTCATAAGTGCTTGTTATAGCCTAAATTGAATAAAGAGATTTTGACTTTGACTTTGATTCTGGTGGAAACGCAGCCTTAACCCGTTGTCAGATATAATAGAGTATTGATCGGAATGCATATTAAAATAGGAGTGATTAACAAGTGGTGATAACCAAAACTAAATGCCCACTCGACAGCTTAACACACAAATCCATCAGCAATCCTTAATCGAAGTTCGTATCGTGGCGTCCCTTTCACTCTCGTATAAAATATCTTAAGCGTCAGCGGGACAGCAAAGAAGTTCAAATTATGCACTTCGTAGTATAGGTCTTGGTATGTTGACGACATGATAGAAACAGATTAACTTCTTATTATTTTTTTCAGTGCTTTGCCGACGAATAAAGACCCACAACTTATCCCTGCATAATTCTGTTTGCTTTTACTATTTCTAATATAAAATACTTGTACGCCTAACGGCAGAAGAATTTGCAAGAGGTAGGACCTTGTGCAAGGTCCGTCCGGATTGCTACCACCATCTTGCTCGCTAATCCTGCCGTGAGACAGCAGTGCTTGCACTGTTGTGTTTCGGCGTAGAGAGTTAGACAGCCGGTGAAATTACTGGCACTTAAAGTATCCCATCTTAAGCCTCTAGGTTGGCAACGCATCTGCAATACCCCTGGTGTTGCAGATGTTGATGGGCGGTTGTGAGCTCTTACCACCAGGAGACCTACTTACTCTTTTTCCATCCAGTCGAATAAAAAAGTCAACCTCCTTGCCACACCTCCATCTATAGGAAAAACTGTTACAATATGAGCATAGTCCTCTATAATAGCTTGCCTGAAGATATTAAACTACAGAACAAGCAAAGATTGAAGTCGAAATTAATCGATTGGCTACTACATAAATGTTTTTACAGTGTAAAAGAGTACTTGGCAAATCACGAGTGATGTTAATTTTTAGATAAATGTAAATTGACTTAATGTATTATGGCATGTGCATTTAATTTGTGAACGATTATTAGTAGACATTGGACCTGTATAAACGAATAATATATTTTAACGATAATAATTATAATTCTAAGATAATTTGATTTTTGTTTAATGTGTTAATAATTTGCACGCCTGCATGCAGGCTGGATACAATGGACAAGAAGACTGTAACACCATTTATACTGTATTGAGCAAATAAACGATTCTGATTCTGATTCTGAAAAAAATAATCTTAAGAACCTATTTTCAATAAATTTAAACATTTTATTCTACTTATTCTATTCTATTCTTGATTTGTCCCGATACTAGCGCTATCCCGAGAGAACTCCGCTACAAAGTGATCGCGGTATTTAATAACAGGCGATTAGCGGCGGTGCTTCGGGCGGCGCCAATACGACACGACGGATTAACGGGGGATATTAATGGCGCCATTTTTTTTATTTTATTGCTTTTGTGTTTACATTGAACAAGGAAAAAATATTTTTGTTACATTTCATCATCATCATCTCAGCCGTAGGACGTCCACTGTTGGACATAGGCCTCCCCCATTGACATCCAGTTGCATCGGTAGAAACCGGCTTTCATCCACTTTGAATCCGCGGCTTTAACCAGGATCATTTGTCCATCTCGTTGGTGGACGTTCTACACAGCGCTAACCGATACGCGACCTCCATTCAAGAACTTTTCGGCCCCAAAGGCCATCTCAAGGCCATTTGCCGCTTCAACGAGCTAACGCACTTGGTTATGTCAGGTTTTTTCGTTTCGATAATAAGCCACTGAAAAAGGGTAATGAGCGAACACGAAAGTAACACATTGAGCAGACAGTAATAAGCTTTATAACTTTTTATTAAGTGAAAGCATATCTCGGCGATTCTCATTTTATTATGCACCTGTGTAATTACCGTACCACTTTTTTCCCACACTAGTGACACGGTAATTAGACTTGAGACAGATAAATGTAAATGGCAGCCATCTTTTTTCTAGATGTGCACTCAGTTTCAGTGCCGTGTCGCTTTTGCCTGACAAAAAAGAGCGCTATGGTAATTAGACAGGTGCACGATAAAATGAGAAAGGCCGGTCTATGCATGGCACTCCGTACTTTGACGGAGTCTACTCCGCTTACAGTGGAAAGTGTCTATAAAACCCACTACGGGTACTATAAGAACATAATTCTCGGCACTCTACGACATACTTCTCACAATTCACGGCCTAACTTCCCGCGTTAATCCCGGCCTAGCTCAGTTACTCAGTTAACATTGTTGTTAACCTTAACTTGAGCTCTAACCTTACGCGAATCCATAATACCTTGGCTTACCCATCGCGCCCAAAAATATAGAATACAAAATGCGTGCTAAGGAGAAATTACCCAGTAATCTGTTACAATATTTCCCTCGAACAACCCGAAAGAGGTGCTACAATTTGGACGTTATGTTAAAGGTTTAAGGTCGTTTTGTAAAGTGCGACGCGACAAAAAGACGGCGCGACAAAACCCGCGCTGATTTATGCCGGCCTGTGTCGCAGCAGTGACAGCCTCACACGCCTCGTGGAGCCAAATGGTTCGTTCTTGCGATAAATAATCGACAATGTACTCGTAAAACGAAGGTTTGGTTGCCTATTTGACGTAAATTGAGGTCATTGGGTGCGAAAACAGTCGTAATTTCTCCAAAAGATTCATTTTAAAGATAACCGTAATTAAGGAATATGCGTGAGATATAAATTTCCTCTTAAATAAATAAATGTGGTACCTAATTGTCGTTAAATTGCAGGAGGTAGGGCCTTGTGCAAGGTCCGGCCGGATTGTTATCACCATCTTGCTCGCCAATCCTGCCGTGAAGCAGCAGTGCTTGCACTGTTGTTTTTCGGCGTGGAGAGTAAGACAGCCAGTGAAATTACTGGCGCTTAAGGTAAGGCCTCTAGGTCGGCAACGCATCTGCAATACCTCTGGAGATCCAGATGTTTATGGGCAGTGGTGGTCACAGGCTTCTTCTCAGAATGAGAGGGCTTGGGCCATAGTTACCACGCGGGACTAGTGTAGATTGGTATCACACCTACTTTTAAATTTCTTTACAGACCTGTGCAGGTTTCCTTCTTTCTTTCACCTATCATCTCCAACTTACATATTCTTAACCGCAAATAACTTGGATATTCATCAGCTTCCAGATAATTAATACTGTAGGCCTCCCAACAGGTGGCTGGAGCTTAAGACGCCGCCCACGAAGGGCTTACTGCGGCTCCAACTGGAGACAGTTAACTGCGAGAGGGTATTCTCGAGCGACCATCGCAGGACTGCTTTGCATAAGGATCTTGGTACCCGTTCCAAGAAAGGTAAACAATTTTGCTGATACCCGCACGAGTACCTTAGTAGTACGTTTATACTTTGTATTGCAAAATAATTGTTTCGAAAGTGTTTGGTTATTTGTTACACTTAAAATTTTAAATCGATCGTGATAAATTTGGTTTTAGAAATAGAAAAACGTTTATTCACATTTCACAAATTACATAAATAAATATACCAAATAAACAATTATAAAGAAATGACAGTATTCGTGAATCGCGTGGTATTAGAGATAGTTTTATACCCTGAAAAGGATGTTATAGTTTTTGTCTTGAAAAATTGTATTGTATTATTTCAAACTCAAACTCACAACATTTATTGACAACAAAAACACATTATAGACATAAATAGGAGAAGAGAGAACAATTAAAGGCGTGCTGTAGTGTGACGCCAAAAGGACTCAGCTCAGCATGTGCCGTAGCCCTGTAATCAGAGCTCAGCGCTGATTGATAGATATTTGATAGATAGGCGACATGTTCTGGAATATAACACAAACAATGATATTTCTGTTCAAATAAATATGCGAATAAATCCTCAAAAATAATTTATCCATGGAATGAGCACTTGCATTGACACAAAAGAAACACCGATATCGACACGGCCAAAATTACAAAAATATGTATACAACATTTTATGCACATTAGTAATGCCGTGTATACATATTTTTGCAACTTCGGCCGTGTCGTTATCTTTGCCCTTGTCTGTACAGTCGGTTCCCCTTACATAAGTATCCACTTTTCCATACAACTAGTATGAAAAAGTGGATACATAAGTTAGGGAACTAACCGTACATATTTCATTAGTTGTAAACAATGAAACAAAATTGCCGTGGAGTGGTATCGGTGGGACCCGTTATTTAGAAAATGCTGGTAAAGATATTCGATTTCTCGTACTTCTAGTATAAGATCCAAGAGGAGTATACCGGCCCACTCCGCGAAGCACTCGTGACGTTGCCGCGTCTCTATCAATCACTGTCGACACTCGCCAATGTTGGCCCAACAAGCCACCGTCCGCAAACAAAGCTTACCGTGGCCCCAATCTTTGAACCAACAAAGCAGCACGTGAATGGAGTACCGTGGCCAACAAAGCAGATGTGAATGGATAGTTCTAAATACTAGCGTTTCAAGCGCTATCAGATTCCTGTTGCATATTTATATCAAAGAAATTACCTACAGTTAGAATTAACAAATTTAAATTAAGAAAGAAAAGAAAGTAATCATTTATTCGTGACAAAGTAGCATAGCATAAAAAAAAAAAAGATATTGATAAAGATAAAGTGCGAAATTGTTAGATACGAGTATGTCACGAAATGGTCCCAAATCAGCAAAATTGTACACTAAACACACTGTGTCTTTTTATACTAGGCGGAATAGTAACTAGATACACATATAAGCACACATTCTTTTTTTTGTTACAGAGGCCAGACAAACGAACTAGTGGGTCACCTGATGTTAAGTGATCATCACTATCCATAGACACCCACAGCGCTTTAAGCGATGCCAGTGCGTTGTCGGCGCTGCAGAAAATTGAACACTTGCCTTTCAAAGGCACCCAGGTCGTAACTCGATGGAAAGACTCCAGCGGGGAGCTCGTTCCAGATTTTGCAAGTTCGTGGCATAAAAGACGCTTAAAACGCACCGTCGAAGACTGCCATTCATCGAGATGATGTCGATGAAAAGAACGCTTACAACGGGTGGATCTGTAATGGAACCCCGCAGCTGATGAGGTCAAAGAGTTCCTCAAAGCATTCAGAAAATGTCATTATCTATATCACTCAATTGTATGCAATAATACCTATGTATTAGTGGTACTAGGTAGGAGTGGGCCAAATTTTGTGCCGCTGAGTATATTTTGATCAAGTTTTGATAGCACAAACCAAACAAAATAACTTTCTTTTTCCCAAAAAGTACGTATTTTATGTTGCAAATACGTGCGAATGTTCAAGTGCATCTTACCAACAGTTGGACCAACATCTGTGGCTCGCCACTTCGCGTGGCCAACGTTGGGCCAACCGCCAAGGTGCTAATGGCCCATCGCGTCCTGACTAGCCTGAGAGGTAACATGACAGCGTTTAACAAAACAAACAAAAATGTTCAGGGTAAAGGTGTGTTTGAAGGAGTTTTTGTTTAATATCAGGAAGGGAAAAAAAAAACAGTTTTGGATTAGGTTTTTAGTTTTGGATTTTGTATTCTTGTTTAGAGGCTAATTAAATATTTTTCTTTATGGTTTATTTATGCTAGAAAGCTGTAATTTTGCAAGAATATATGTAAACTACACTGACAAAATGGTACAATAAAAATTTTAATAACATTTTTTTTACATTACCACCCATAGACGTAAAGTGGGGGTGATTTTTTTTTTCTGGTCCAACCTTGTAGTGTGGGGTATCGTTGGAGAGGTTGGGGATTGCTCAAATGATTTTTCGATTAAGTGTTTTGTTTGCAAAATATTCAACTTTAAAGTTCAAATTTTCACTAAAATCGAGCGTCCTCTCCCTTCTAAAATCTAAACCGGTAGCTGGAAAAATTTGAAAAAATTCAGGATGGTAGGAAATACACTATTTCAGGCGTGTCTGGTTTTTGATGTCTGTTTTGATTCCGTTGACTTAAAAGTTTGATTTTTTTCACCGCTAAAAGGGGTAAAAAACCTGAGTACATGTTTGAAATTTAATTTAAGCTCGATAATTTTACGCGTTCCGGAGAAAAAAGGAATTGAGAGATGAAGATATAGACTGATAGACAGTAAAATGATCCTATAAAGGGTTCTGTTTTTTACTTTTGAGGTATGGAACCATAAACACTCCATGCAAACACACCTCAAGGCGGCGTAGAACACGAAAACGAGTTTTCGACCAAACCTGTATTTGAAGAGGTCACCCAAAACGCCTGTTGAAATAACATGTATTTGAAGAGGTCACCCAAAACGCCTGTTGAAATAACCTGTATTTGAAGAGGTCACCCAAAACGCCTGTTGAAACAACCTGTATTTGAAGAGGTCACTCAAAACACCTGTTGAAATAACCTTTATATTTTGAAGAGGTCACCCAAAACTCCTGTTGAAATAACCTGTATTTGAAGAGGTCACCCAAAACTCCTG
Source organism: Choristoneura rosaceana (assembly GCA_037349165.1). NCBI lineage: Eukaryota > Metazoa > Arthropoda > Insecta > Lepidoptera > Tortricidae > Choristoneura > Choristoneura rosaceana. The sequence goes on from JAZBNJ010000032.1 coordinate 307,103, forward strand.
TTGAAATAACCTGTATTTGAAGAGGTCACCCAAAACGCCTGTTGAAATAACCTGTATTTGAAGAGGTTACCCAAAACGCCTGTTGAAATAACCTGTATTTGAAGAGGTCACCCAAAACGCCTGTTGAAACAACCTTTATATTTTGAAGAGGTCACCCAAAACTCCTGTTGAAATAACCTGTATTTGAAGAGGTCACTCAAAATACCTGTTGAAATAACCTTTATATTTTGAAGAGGTCACCCAAAACTCCTGTTGAAATAACCTGTATTTGAGGAGGTCACCCAAAACTCCTGTTGAAATAACCTGTATTTGAAGAGGTTACCCAAAACGCCTGTTGAAATAACCTGTATTTGAAGAGGTTACCCAAAACGCCTGTTGAAATAACCTGTATTTGAAGAGGTCACCCAAAACGCCTGTTGAAACAACCTTTATTTGAAGAGGTCACTCAAAACACCTGTTGAAATAACCTTTATATTTTGAAGAGGTCACCCAAAACTCCTGTTGAAATAACCTGTATTTGAAGAGGTCACCCAAAACGCCTGTTGAAACAACCTGTATTTGAAGAGGTCACTCAAAACACCTGTTGAAATAACCTTTATATTTTGAAGAGGTCACCCAAAACTCCTGTTGAAATAACCTGTATTTGAAGAGGTTACCCAAAACGCCTGTTGAAATAACCTGTATTTGAAGAGGTCACCCAAAACGCCTGTTGAAACAACCTGTATTTGAAGAGGTCACTCAAAACACCTGTTGAAATAACCTTTATATTTTGAAGAGGTCACCCAAAACTCCTGTTGAAATAACCTGTATTTGAAGAGGTTACCCAAAACGCCTGTTGAAATAACCTGTATTTGAAGAGGTTACCCATAACGCCTGTTGAAATAACCTGTATTTGAAGAGGTTACCCATAACGCCTGTTGAAATAACCTGTATTTGAAGAGGTTACCCATAACGCCTGTTGAAATAACCTGTATTTGAAGAGGTTACCCATAACGCCTGTTGAAATAACCTGTATTTGAAGAGGTCACCCAAAACGCCTGTTGAAGTACATATTGCTAAAATATCGAACCCTCTTCGAGTAGTCGGGCAAAACTATCAGTAACTCTTCAAAAGTAATATCCCAGCACCACAGGACACCAAAACACTACGCAATAAGGCCGCGCTTCCATCAACGTGATTCCAATAACCACTGAATTTGCGAACCGTTTAATATTACCGGTGTATCCGCGCTTTAATAACAGCCCTCTGTAATTTTCTTACCTTTAATGAAAATCGGGTAATCTCATAACAGGGTAGGGTAGGGGGGAACTATTAATTACGCGGTTATCTTCGATGCGGCTATTAATTTGTTTAATTAAATACTTTGCTGGCGTTTTCGTGAAGTTGTGATGGTATCCGGGATTTTTGGGTTTGATGGTTAGATTGGGCTTTAGTTTTAATTCATCATCCCAGCCTATATACGTCGCACTGCTGGGCACAGGCCTCCAGTCATAACAAGAGGGCTCGGGCCATAGTTCCCACGCGGGCCCAGTGCGGATTAGCAACTTCACACGCACCATTGAATTGCTTCTCAGGCTTGTGCAGCTTTCCTCACGATGTTTTCCTTCTTTAGTTTTAATTAATCTCGAGAATATTAAGTAGCTGCATGCCCCTAAAAAGATGGATAACCACGCGTATTCCGTACTTTTCCTTCACATTATTGTGAATTTACAATACAATACAAATATTCTTCATTGCACACCACAAATCAGTACAAAAAACTTATAAATAATATAAACACTTATAAGTCCGCCTTTGTACTTAACTTTTTTTTCCTCACCAATTACAGTACCATACTTTATTTTCGAACCCAGGGAATCGAACCCAGGGCCTCAAGCTGGGCCGGGGTTTGAACCCACCACTGCTTGAGAGACAATAGGTCAAACGACTAGGCCACCACGGCTTTCATGCCTCTATACATCAGTCGAATCTATCTGTCCCTGCACTTTGTGTGCAGCGAGTCTGTAGTCCGTCTGTCGCGGAGGAGCCATTAGCGACACGACATTAAAATGCAATGCAAGGACTCGGCGGCCCGCGATAACCAAGCGTTAAGCGACGGTTAAATTTTGTTAAATAATTTCTTTTTTTCATATACATATAAGAGAGGGCAAACGAGCAGATGGGTCACCTGATGGAGAGCGATCACCGTCGCCCATGGACACCCGCAACACGAGAAAAATCACAAGTCCATTGCCGACCCTTTTGGAATTTGGAAGGCTCATATTTTAAAGATCCCTAAGTTGATTATGTTGAATGTTGATTAAGTTTTACGAGTTTCTTACAAATCTGGTACTTTCATTTATATTTTTTTCTAAATTCCTGTTGTCACGGCCTATATTTGTTCCGCAAGCTACTTCAGACACGCATTTAAATTTCTTCACTGGTTTGTTCACAATATCCTCCACCATAATAGCTCTTGTAAATTTCGATTCCTATCCTAGCCAGTCCTATTATATCCTATTGTATATATTAAATAATAATAACCGTATACAATGTTATATGAATAAAATATCTGATTTTGAATTTGAATTGTCGCACGTAAATCCTGAAAAAAATCAGAATTCTCAACCCGAGCTCAAACCTGCTTGCATGCATGTTGTCACAAACTTTAGCACTTATAATAATTGTCGTATTGTGCCTTTAGTGTAAGTTTTCGGTTAGAAAATACGTCTCGATCGCGTTCGCGTTAAAATCTCAATGCGTATTCCATACGCACACGAACATCGAAAACGTTCCGCTAGAGGCGCTGTTCGTGTTTCCATACAAATTAAAATTTTAACGCGAACGCAATCGAGAAGTATTTTTAACCGAAAAAGTCAAAGTCAAAATCAAAATCTCTTTATTCTATTTAGGCTATAACAAGCACTTATGAACGTCAAAAAATATCTACAACCGGTTCGAAAAAAACCTCTGTTGAGAAGAATCCGCCAAGAAACTCAACGAGGTATTTTTTTACTTACACTAAGGACACTGCTTCTCTTTCTCTTTCTCTCATCATTAGTTAGCCTATGGTTTTGACGGACACATCCCTTGACCTTGTGTAACCACAAACTTCTAGCAAAATAAAACACATCAACGATATCGCTGCTAATACATTTATTACTTTACTTGCCGAACGCCATTACGGACATCGGCGAACTTTTCCGAAGCGTTCCGATATTACTAACTCAGCCGACCTTCTAGCCGACACAGTAACTTCACGACACTCAACACCTTCGACAGAACTTTCTATAATACCCTTTACGATGTTTTTTATGACAGGAATATATTTTTACGAGGATTTTTTATGAACACTTAGCGATCGGCTCGTGACACAGAGCTAGTTTTACGAGAGAGTCGTAGAAATGCCACATAAGCTAATTACTCAATTTCTCGTATGCGGCTAAAAACAATTTGTAACGAAGTGAACAGCTCAAATACGGAACACTAAAAAAAATATATTTCATTAGTTAATACCGGAAACTTGTAAAACTGTGAAAACACAGAAAATAATAAAATATGAATACTACGGCAGAGACTATAAAGTGCTGACATCTACAGTGGAAATAAATAATTATGATAAAAAATATAGGTATACATATCATGGGATAATTGACACCATTTGACCTAGTCCTATGCCCCATTTAGACTATGCGAGAACTTGCATGCAAGTTTCACTACAGTGCGATATTTGTTTGATCAACTGTATTCATTGTCCCTCAAAAGTCTGCAATGTAATGCAACTTGCATGCAAGTTCTCGCATAGTCTAAATGAGGCTCTAAACTAAGCAAAGCTTGAACATAAGGGTATGATAAAAACGAACTCATTGACGATAGTTAAAACAAAAAAGTGACAACGTTAATAATAATTGTAAAACGTAAGGATTAAAAAAAACACGAAAAAATGTGAGCTCAATGAGCGGCTGGCGTGATAAAGTGGCGACACTGATCGTTGAAGGAAATGATGATGATGATGTGATCCTGTTATAGGTACCTCACTAGGGACATAGGGCTCGTAGAAGAGTTTTCCATTTGGCTCGATCTTGAGCGGCTTCTTCCAGCTCTTCCCACGAGACCAATTGAGTCAGCCTCCTTCTCAAATGATCGCCTCCACGTGGTCCGAGTACGTCCTGGCCGTCTTCTGCCAGTAGACTGCCAACAGAGACACTGCTTGGGCTGGTGATCATTCAACCCTTGAAGCGCGTGTCCAATCCATCGCCATTTCCTTGTCAGAACTCGGCTTACTGGCTTCAGAAGGGCTACTCCGAAACACAAAATTCGAAGTTCGTGTCGTGCGATCCCTCTCGCTCTCGTATTAAATAGTATAAGTGTCAGAGGGACCGCACGACACGAACTTCGAATTTTGTGTTTCGAAGTAGCCCTTCTGGTCAGTCATTTGCCACAGTTGAAGGAAATACGTACGACAATAATTCTATTCCTGTTATTGTGAGCTCTGTGGCTCGTGACGTCAACGTATCCTGCGCTGGCGCTTAGCGGCACCTAGGTATTTATGATAATGGTGGCAGATTTGACAGGCTAATGACGTATTAAATTATATCTTATTTCAATTTAAATGTACTTTTAACGGCTGAACGCAGTTCAATTTTAGGGTTCCATAGCCAAAATGGCAAAAACGGAACCCTTATAGTTTCGCCATGTCTTTCTGTCTGTCTGTCTGTCCGTCCGCGGCTTTGCTCAGGGACTATCAATGCTAGAAAGCTTTAATTTTGCACGAAATATATGGCGGGTCATGTTGTTGCATTTTTGGCTATGTTATTTACTGAAATAAAAATATTGATATGTATTTTCTGAGATACTAATTTTGGCCAACAATAACAATGCGAAATCTTAACTTGATTTTTGGGCACAGGCCTCCTCTCAGAATGAGAGGGCTGGGGCCGTAGTTCTCTTTCCTACCAAAACTGTTCACCACTCGCCGTTGTTACTTTACATGTTTTAACTGAGCACAAATCGGCCGTGGTCCCACCGGCTTCTCAAGGCACGCTAAACAGCGCTTGTCATACAAATGTATTTCCTGAATAAAACGGGATCGTAATTAAAACCGTTTTAATCGCGGCTTCCCTTGAATAGTCGCAGTCAACGCTGAGAGTAGTCTCGTTTATGGTGCGAGAAACATTGTGTGACGCGGTACATTGCTGTCGATGAAGGAGCACTTGTAAATTCATAGCTATGCAGACGCGCAATGAAACTGACTCACTTGGTGTTGGTCGCGTTGTAAATAAAGTTTGAGGTGAGGTCAGAAACACTCGTAAGCTTGTACGAGAAGGTGTAATGTGATTGCAGTGAGAAATGAGGATTGTCAACCTTAACATTCTCAGTGTAGTCTCTGCCTATCTCCAAAGCGAAACAGACGTGAGAAAATGAAATGTATGAAATTTATCTATGTATACAAATAATCTTTACTAATAAATAAGTGCAGTAAACTAGCTTTTGCCCGCGACTCCGCTCGCGTGGTATCCGGTTATCACGCGCTGTTCCCTCGGGAACTGTGCATTTTTCCGGGCTAAAAAGTAGCCTATGTCAATCTAGAGCCCATAAACTATCTCCATGCCAAAAATCACGTCGATCCGTCGCTCCGTTACGGCGTGAAAGACGGACAAACACACTTTTACATTTATAATATTTATTAGCTTTTGCCCGCGGCTCCGCCCGCACGGTATTCAGTTATCGCGCGCTGTTCCCTCGGGAACTGTGCATTTTTCCGGGATAAAAAGTAGCCTATGTCTCTCTCGGGCTCATAAGCTATCTCCATGCCAAAAATCACGTCGATCCGTCGCTCTGTTATGGCGTGAAAGAGGGATAAACATACAAACATAGAAACACACTTTCGCACTTATAATATTAGTATGGATACCCGCGCGGCTGACTCTGAAATTAGAACCATGTTCAAAGTCAACTTGGCTCCAGTAATAAATTGCTGATGTATGAAGTGTATGAATGAAGCGGGATTGAAAAATGTTTGCGATTTGAAATAAGCAGAACTAGCAGAAGCCGAGGCCCGCGGCGTCGCGATGGAAACAGTCAAACAGTTTTGTGTAAATAACGGAGAAACATTTATAAACCATACGTGTAGTCAGCAAATAACAGTCTTGCAGAGATTTTTTCAGGGATAAGTCCGCCTTTTGTCCTTAATATTTTTTTTTTGTTTTTGTGTAACCTTTTTCTATTTTATTTTGTATAAACAAACAAACAAATAAATACTAAAGTTAAAGTAATAGGAAGTTCAACCTGTTACTTATCAACAGATTTCAACATTATTCACCATTATCACTTATACAAGAAACTCTGAGTACTACCTATAATAAATAATGTTCAATTTTTTTTGCTGATAATGTAACTTGTGTATTATTGACATTTAATTTAAAATCATTTATTTATCTTCATTGTATAGCAGTGGACGTCTTTCGGCTGACATGATGTTGATTTATCTTTAAAATAATCACTCATCTCATCTCATGAATTGAATATTGAATTGCATGAGTAATGTACTTATTAGTGATTCAATTTTCATCAACATTTTCACGGCACGGCTTAAATTTCCTTAACACCGTGTTTTACGCAAAAATATCTAACTTGCTTTCCTTTCCCAAAACTTGGCCAAACTACATTCGAAAATCGAGCAGAAAACCTCTTCCAATGCGAACAACTCATACGCTTATCTGGCACTAGAGATCGGCAGGACAAACTATGCCGGAGCTTACGTCGGCAGTTGCGTAGGGTCCCGTATGTGCAACTATGCCAAACTAGAGCACTCTGTCTTGCCGCGAGTAACTTTTAACAAGCGGTCAGCTCGCCGGGCTGCCGGACCAACCCAACCGAAGATATTAAGACGAGATTTTCATTTTCCGTGACCTACGACTTACGAGCATTTATTTATTTATTTATTAAAGGAGAACCAACAGCCAAAAACACAATATTATATGTTGTAAGAATAGTAACACAGAACCAAGTACAAGATCCCACAGATAGCTATTGTTAACATGTTTAAGCTTAACTTAAACGAGGTGACGCGCACCAATCAGACGTTAAAACATTAAAATTTAATAATTGCCATATCATTTAATGATGTTGTAACGGATAACTCACGTCTTAAATCGAGTTTAGCTCGACATGTTTCGGGCTATTTCGAAACCAGATTCGATTAAACTCTATTTAAGACGTGAGTTATCCGTTATAATATCATTTAATATGAGATTTAAATTTTCCATGACCTACGATTTACGAGCATTTATATTAAAATAACTAGTTTATTTTACCTGCTCCTCTCACGTGGTCCAGAGGTTGATGGTTAAATCAAAATTACGGGATCTTCCTAAACAGTCATTAATTGGAATTCCCAGAAACAATCTCAGCTTATAAGTTTTATAACCTTGGAAAACCCCGACATTGTCACTTCAAAGTTCAGTATCTCAAAAACGGCAGAACCGATTTTGATTAAACATATCTTAGAACCATTGCTAAAAATTAAATGATATTGACCGGATTACTCACGTCTTAAATCGAGTTTAGCTCGACATGTTTCGGGTTATTTCGAAACCCTTCATCTCAACATCATTGATGAAGGGTTTCGAAATAACCCGAAACATGTCGAGCTAAACTCGATTTAAGAAGTGAGTAATCCGGTCAATATCATTTAATATGAGTGAGTCTCACGGTAGTTTCATGATCAACATTGCTAAAAAACTTGCTTTCAAATAAAAAAACCGCTTTCAAATCGGTTAACCCGTTTAAGAGCTACAGTGCCACAGACAAACATATCTAACATATCTTTTTGCGTGGGGGGTTAAAAAAATATAGACGCGACGTCGTGTGAAATTTAGACTTCGTCTTTCGTCTTTAGACTATGACTTCGTGATGAGACGAAGTTATTTATTTATTTATTTATTCCAAGAAAATTTTACAGCATTACAGTTAGAGACCAATGCGCTGTAAAATTAAAAGTAGGTATACAAAACAAAAATATTTAAAGAAAAAAACTATCTATAGTTAGGGATTTGTTTGTTGTTTGTGTTTGGGATTTGGTTAGTTGGGAAGTTGCGCGTAAAAGCAAGTATCTAATAATCAGCTCAAAAAATTGGCGTCGCGAATTACTCACGTATTTTTACTTGGCTTATACATGTTTCAAATCAAACCGTGGTTCTTTGTCAAGGTAATATAAATGAATGAAGCGACCTTTCGCCGGTGAGCAAAATAATTGTTTCAGTTAATTGATATAGACCTCTGCACGTAACGTCTGATTCAATAAATTGTTTGTAATCTAAACGATAAACCAAACAAGAACCAAAAGTCGGAAATATTTGTTTAAATTCTACGTATAAACATGACTCACCACAGTCCATTAAAACTCTGAGGTCGTACTCGTATCTAAAACAACATGCTTCTATGCAGCTACGTCGGCAAAATGCGGGGTATAAACGGTATAAGGCTTTTAGTCTTGTAGCTTTGGGTCTAACGTTGCATCGAAAAGACCTTTGCCCTCCAATAGAACCGACGAAGCACCGTACAACCTTGTGTAGTTACAATCTGACGATGTTACTTCTTTTGTTTTGAAAATATTCTTGTCGTAATGATTTGTTTTTGATCAGAGAAGAATTTTACGAGCAGTTAACATTCCCGGCAAGCGCATTCCCTTGTAATCTTATATATTTTATAGAAGTATATGTGACACGCGGCCTAATTAATGCTAGTTAGAGAGTTTTTCGATAGATAAGTAAATAATGATGCTGTCCATTTTCGAAACTGGAAAAATTTAAATCGTTCACTTATACTTCACGGGCATCTATCACGGTTTTGCCATATATAAGTAATTCAGCTCTAAACTGGAAACTATCAACAACTACGAGTATCTATTAAAGTTTAACCATGTTTCCTGCCATATCTGTAAAAATAATTGCTCATTACATCCCGACATCGCCGTATCTTTTCCAAAATAACAATTGACTTCACCAATTACTTAACCCTAGTTTCCTTGCTTTGGAAATGATTGCCCTCTCCGGACAGGTGTATTTATGTCACGCGGTTGTTAGCCCGGGCTTATGGACCCTCCAACAAGGGGTCTCAACCCCTTGTACTCCAACTTCAACCTTCACCGGAGGAACTGTAGTTCAAATCTCATCGGTATCAAGAAGAAATACTTATTTTGGTCCTTTCATTAATAGTTTATTAAATGTGGACTGTGTGTAGTCGCTGGAGGGTGTACAGTTCTCTGAGTGCGACGGGTTGTTAATTTGTCGTGCTTCTCATTTTAGAGTCCGTCTTGGAATGGTGGGCTGGTAGGAGTATCCCTTAATAACGTGGCTGGTAAAGGGATTTTAATAACCGTAGTTGGAACTCGTGTTAGGGTGTAATTGTTTTGTAATATCTGCAGAGCCTGCGTTGGAGCCTCGGCAAGAGTAATCCTGCTTAATTTTGTATCCCGTTGTAGTATTTCATCCCTAATGTATTCTAGTCCTACTTAATATTGTAAGTGCGAGAGTTTGTGAGCGTATGTTTGTTGCTCTTTCACACTATCGAGGCCTTCTTACACTTACACATATAAAAATACAAGTAGTGGTCAGTTATTTTGCGATTGCACGTACTGTAATAAGAAAGAAAGAAAGAAAAGAAAGAAAGAAAATAAATTTTATTCGTAAAAGTAACTTAAAGTAAATAAATTAAAACGATACATTAATAACACAAACAAGGAAAGCAGTTAACATTCACGAAACGGACCCACCTCAGCATAATGCTGGCTCAGGAGCTAGCGCTGGTCTTCCGGTGGGACCGTGAGGCCGTCATTGCGAGCTGAACGCATGACCGGACCGTGTCTATTGTGAACGCGACCGTTTAAAGTTAGCGCTACCAACACAAGCATGACATACGTGCATGACATTGACAATGACAACTGACACGGCCAACCATGCGCTCAGCAAGCAAGACGAAAAACAAACAACAAAAAATAAATACAATAACAATTTTCAATTATAATAATATACAAGTAGCAATATTAATCGAATAGTACACAAATAGGACCTTTAAAACAAAATTTAGCTTTGCACATAATAATAAGCAAGCTTAAGAGCGATTTCAGAGTATTTGATCCGATATTGGTATCGGACGCCGATACGACATCGGGGCAAGTAAAATGTATGAATATGATCCGATATCGGATTAGATAAGTTGAAAACAATCGAACCTCCTGGGAACCACCATACAACAAAACACCATACACATTGAAATTTAAAACTTAACGTCTCATAGATAAAGTTGAATTTATTCTTTGTAAATTTGAATGATACGGAGATAATGGCACTTTATTCCTTTTTCAAAAGATATAAGTTCTATTGCTAACGATATGCACTAGTATTATCACTGAACCCCAGAAGGTTTTGACGGACACAATATGGAGGTCATCTTTCACATTTCATTAGATAGGCAGACTGCAGGACTGGACTACGACAGGGTATGACGGTATGGGTAAAAATAGCTAAATCTTTTTTGGTTTGAGCTATGGCCTCTCATTTTTTTTTAAATACAGACAGAATGTACTTCCGAAAAAATGATCTAAGAAAAAAAACTGAAAAAGGTTTGTTATTCAGGTACATTTTAATTTAATGTCATCGACAATAGTAACATTTAATTCCTTTTCAGAGTCGTTCTATTATAAAAAAAAAACGCGATCTCAATAAACTACTTTCAGCTTCCAAAAAGCTTTTCATAAATTACTACACGCCTCGTACAATATGGGCGTCCAGGCGCTCCTTTGTCACAGCATACGTGGAAACGCTTTCAATGACACCCCGTAAGTTGCGCGATTCTATTCCGTTAACGCACCGCATTCGACACTTTGTTTTATCGCCTGACGAATGGCCGGCCGCAGGTGTGATAGCCCCTTTATAAAACAGCGTACACCTTGCTTTATTCAACGCCCGTATCTCTTGCCATCAAAGTTTAGTTTTGGTTTCAGATTGGTACTCCTAAGTTTGTCAGCTATGTAATTGTAATGCTCTCTGCTGTGTTCTTGGGTCTTTGGGCTAAGGTTGGTTTTGCAGTGATTGTTTTGGGTTTGTCGGATTGAGTTACAGCTTGATACAACCGTATTGACACAGGTATGGGCGCAGGATGAGGTCGGTTGATGCGAGACCGAGGTTCTACGTTGACGATCTTATTGATCGTCCTGGGCTGAGTGAATGGTTTTTATTTATCATGCTGAATTTTACGAGGATCAAGCGTAGGGATCAACACAATAATTAGCCTAACTGGCCTCACATAAAATATAATTAACTACTTAAAAAAAACATAATTGTGATATTTTAGCATGCGAAGATACACGTATTTTATCAGGACATAATAATTAGTAAGATGTCAAATACCCAGTGAAAACGCTGATTTTTGATGTAACATCACCCGATAAGTAATAAAAATGTATCATTTTATGAGATTTTATTTAGTTTCATCTGTTCCGTTGTATATCTATCTGTAATCAAATCTTTCAAGTTACATTTGACAAACTTCCAGTAGTCAGACTGACCTGAAATTTGGAATAGTAATGTAAATCGCATGACAAAACAATAATGTATCAGTGAAATCCTGGTAGTCCAGCCAGGATTGTCTCCGCAGGACGGTACTCTTCAACGGTTAATAGCATCAACTTGAAATTTGGTATGCAAATGTAGTTTGGATGACAACGCAAGTATAGTCAACAAAAAGTACAGTTAGCAAAAAAGATTGTACTAAAAAAATGAAAATTTTATGTTTAGGTTATTGAATGGCATGTTCGTACATGTGCTGTTACCCAAATTGTGTTGACAGCAACCTTTGAATTTTTTTTTTACCAGTACTTTATTTATTTATTTATTAAAATAAGCTTATTCTTTTATTTACCGTCTGTAGTCCAAAAATGAATATGAATGTCGTTTCACGTCACGTGTATCACTGTCAAGTTTCCCACCTCTCGCCGACCCTCGGAGTGACAAGAGACACTCGTCTCAGGCCATCTACTGCACTCCTCATTGTTATAATAAATGCTCACTATTTTCCGGGATGTTTCAGACACGTCGAGACAAGTTGCTGGGGAGTAATTCACACGTTTTATTGCGTAAGTTGTATCACTCGTCTTGCTCTCTCAGTTTTTAACCCCCGGCGAAAAAAGAGGGGAGTTATTATAAGTTTAACGCCAATGCGTGTCTATCTTTTTTCTACAGCATCGTATTTTTTTCCAAAAAAGCGACTTTAATAAAAAAAAATTATAATGTCGAAGTTTTTTAAAGCTTTTACGTTGACTAGGTTATTTAGGGTTTTGTGCCTCAGTTGGCACAAAAGAAACCCTTATAAATGGATATACGTCCATCCGTTTTTCAAAACTTTTTTCTGTGGAATGCGTGGAAGTATCTAACTGATATCAAACGCAAAACCTCAATCGAAAACAAAAATATTGGCACTAATTTGAAAATAATCTCGTATCTTAAATCAATACGTCAACAAAATTCAATCAGAAAAATTATCGACCTTGAGTCACGAGCTTTCTTAAAAGTATACCGAAACGAAATGCGTTCGACTTTAATAATTCATCCACTCTTAAAACCAAGGCTTGAATACAATGCACGGATCTCGGGCGTTGAAAAAAAGTGCCATTACTTGCATGCCGCTGGCACCCTCCTTATCAAAAACTATTCCAAGTGTAGTTTATAGGCCGCGGCTCCAATGAACACATCCGTCGGCGGCACGCGGCGCGCGCGGCGCCGAATCTTTCAATCGTTATCTTTTATTCGGGTGCGAGCTCCCGCGGCGCGTGTGGGGCGAAGGGCAGGCTGAAGCGGAAATCTGCATTCAAATGAAGAGTCCACGCTTTGGGTCCACGGAAAGAACATGTCTAGTCACCTTTTTTATATTGAGACTTTAATCTCAAAATGATCAGCTCGCAAAGTACTATGACTTTCCATTGAATTAAATATGGATATCTGAAAAGAATAATATTTTTTTCACTTTTAAATTATAGTGTTCATTATTGTTTCGTGCTATGCCGCTTCCAGAGTTGTTTCTGGTCGTTAAAGAAATGGCAACCATAGTAATTGTTCGTGATGACTAACTTTCAAACCGTTATAACTCAAAAAGTTGCTTAAGTGACTAGACATGCTCTTTCTCCGTGGACCCTTCAAATGCAACATTGGAAATATTTAGAACTGTGCATTTTTTTGGGATACAAAGTAGCTTATGTCACTCTCGGGTCCATAAACTATCTCTGTGCCAAGAATCACGTCGATCCGTCGCTCCGTTACGGCGTGAAAGACGGACAAACATACAAACACACTTTCGCATTTATAATATTAGTATGGATTATGAATATCTCAAAAACGGCTGAACTGATTTTAATAAAACATATTTTAAGACCCATCGCTAAAAAACCTGCTTTCAAATAAATCCCGACTACAGCCGACTACTGAAGTTTAAGTTACTTAACAGCGAGCTCTAACTACTAAACTTGTGTATTCCTAGTCAATTTTTAATTAAAGTCTTATTAAGGCAATCTGGTTTTAAGATTACTTTTTGGAGTCTTTTTATATTTTTATTTCAACTCCAAATTTTTGTTACTTTTAAATTTTTATTTTGTCCAGCGGTGGTATAGGGGAATAGCAGGCAGCACGGATTGCTGAGGACCTGGGTTCGATTCCCAGCGCTGGTCTATTTTTCTGGTTTTTCTGTGCATCCATGTTTCAGCTTGTGTTTTCGTGTGAAATATATAATCGTTTAGTCTTACAAATTTGCACTCTCGCTACCCCCACTCCCTTGCGCCCCCCCTCGCTCCAAATTCATGCCGGCCCCGACGCATCTGCGCGAGATTTATGAAACGACGCCGACACTCAGCAAACTTACGGTTTTTGCGCGTAGTGGGGGGGGGGGGCACTGACAGTGACTAAACGACACGCGCTACGAGGGGATGACTAATTGTGATGCACACTTGAACTACGCTTGGATCTTTTTAGAAACGGTCTAACCTAGATAACTTTTATAACTAAGTAAAAGGACAATGTCGGGTTTATTAAACTTTTCTAAGAGCCTGTTTTACCACTTGTCAACTAACTTGAAGTCCCACTGCTGGGCACAGGCTTCCTCTCAGAACAAGAGGGCTTGGGCCAGTTCCCACGCGGGCCAAGTGCGGATTAGGAACTTCACACGCACAATTAAACTGCTTCGTAAGTATGAGCCCGTTTCCGCACGATGTTTTCCTTCACCGCAAAGCTCGTTGTAAATTTCAAATGCAATTCCGCACATGAATTTCGAAAAACTCAGATGTGCGAGCCGGGTTTTGAATCCACGAACCTCTGCTTGAGAGGCGATAGGCCCGACGATTTTGGGGATGAACCTCAGAACTCACACTTTTCTGTCGGATGCCCTTTGTCATCGTCTACTTCAGGAAGATTTTTGCAATGCAGATTTTTTTTATTCAACTGGATGGCAAACGAGGAAGTGGGTCTCCTGATGGTGAGAGATCACCACCGCCCATAGACACCTGCAACACCAGGGGATCGCAGATGCGTTGCCAACCTAGAAGCCTAAGATGGGATACCTCAAGTGCCAGTAATTTCACCGGCTGTCTTACTCTCCACACCGAAACACAATAGTGCAAGCACTGCTGCTTCATGGCAGAACTAGCGAGCAAGATGGTGGTAGCAATCCAGGCGGACCTTTCATGAGGTCCTTCCTACCACCTGCAGAAGTTAGCAAGAAGCGACTCAGATTTGGGATTAGCGTACCACTGGTCAATTTCCTTACTCGTCAATTCCACTGATCTGACAAGTTTACTCATTAGACAGTTTCGTTAGGTTGACAATTTCCTTATTTACCAGTTTCAGCAAGTTGTCGGTTTCTCTGTTAAGTCAGTTTTCTGGTTCGACGAGATTTGACCTCAAACCCGAACTATTTACATCAACATTATCATCCACATAGCGTACCCGTTTTCCCAACTCCACGCCATTCTTCAGCGCTTCTGTTGATTAGCGAATCCGCCGCATTAGCTGATTGGCCGATGCCGGAGATTAGGCAAACTCCGCTGACGGTACAGCATTAGCTGATAAGGGGCGACTTGTCATTCATTAGTGACACGAGTTCAAGGAGCCAGATGTTATCGGCGTTATTGACGTAACTTTTCGAGCTTCAAGAAAAGGAGAGAGTTTTTCGTAGGTTTATATTGGTATGTATTTGATTATGTTGGCATATATGCATTCCATTGCTGAGTACATTCTTCTTCTTAGAATGAGCAAGCTTGGGCTGTTCTCACGCGGGCCCACTGTAGATTGGGAACTATACACGCACCACTGAATTCCTTCAAAGTCAAAGTCTAAATATCATTATTCAATTTAGGCTACCTATAACAAGCACTTCTTCTGTGTGAGAGAGCATAGTCAAAACCACTAAGCCATCTAGGCTTATACCATAAATATGAATTAAAAATAAAACCGGCCAAGAGAGTGTCAGATACGCCCAAAATAGGGTTCCGTAGGCATTATGAAAAATTACGTAATATTTTTCTAAGGATTTGGAATTTTATACGAAATTTTCCAAGTCTAGGTATATTTTATACCGTAGGCTGCTATTTACTCTTAAACTACTAATAATTCTCAAGCAAACTTAGCCGTTTCATACTACAGGGTTGGATGAGAAGAAAAAATCATCCCCACTTTACGTCTGTGGGAGGTACTCTAAAAAATACTTTTAGAATTTTTATTGTACCATTTTTTCGGCATAGTTTACATAATATTCGTGCAAAATTACAGCTTTCTAGCATTGATAGTCCCTGAGCAAGGCCGCGGACAGACGGACAGACAGACATGGCGAAACTATAAGGGTTCCGTTTTTGCCATTTTGGCTACGGAACCCTAAAAATAATTAAAGTAAAAATAAAAATAATTGTCGATAAGCGACATTTAAAAAATGTTAACTCAGCGTACTCTGCACTCGTTGGTTTTAATTCAACCCGCCGTGTTCATTGTAAATCTCAGCCTAACAATCCAATTACCAGGGTCTTATCTCAAAGCCGCGCAAGACAACAATCTCGGGACTCGAGACGTTTCATATTTAAATCCGCAAACCGTGAAATTTGTGATATTGCAGCAAGTTTAATTAAATCATCATTGACGGCGTGCATCGAAGTTTTGAGCCTCGAGACTCACAATTACTAGGATTGTTGGGATTAAGAGTAAAATAATGATACAGACACTACCATAGATACCAAAGACCTTAGAGCTACGCGGGTTTTCTAGGTACCGGAAGGGTAGCCTTAGCGGTAGATTACCTATAAAATAGTTCTGGCATTTGTTGCGGGGGGGAAATGAGCACACAAGTGCAGTTCCGCACACTTATATGCAAAAACAAAACTGCAACCTGACTGTAATGACGACGTCAACACATAAATAATCCAACTATGTTTTAGTAATTCGTGTACAGATGACTCCAAACTCACACAATGACGGTAATATCACTAAGTTGTTCATCCGCGAAAAGTCAGATTTATCGCAATGGAGAGGTGTAATTCTAACTCGACACCACACGGGGCATTATATTTCAAACATTGAAAACTACATTTAATATACAATATGAAGAAAATAAAAGTAGCACTTGTCGTGTTTTCAAAAAGTTATGCGATTAGAAAATCTCGTTAATGTTTTATTGATTAAAAAAAATACTATATTTTTTTACGTACGATTGAGCCTTAAGCCTAATTAAAAACTTTTCCTTTGTGCAAAAGATAGCCAGCAGAATCTCAGACAAATGGATACCCATTACAGAACGCTTCATCACGAAAAAAGTCTTTACAAAATTCTTAACTTTCTTAATACCTAATTACTTTTCAGGGTCCCGTTCTTAACAGAATAATCTTTTGTAGTAATTACATCACCAGTATACTAGCTATACTTAAGGCCGAGGAGTTGATGACGAGATGACTGGACGTAGAACTGAGAGAATGGCCAAATGTGGTTTTGGCAGATTTCAGATGTGGAGGTAAAGAGCCTTTACTCAGTAGTGGGACTCACTTAGGGTAATTAAAACCGATTTAATTGAAATAAAGTTTTCTATCAATGGTTATCAGATGTTTTATGAAAATCGGTTCAGCCGTTTTGGAGATATTGAACTTTAAAGCGGCAAAGGCCGGGATTTTCCAACTTTTTGTTGGTTAGGTCAGGTTATGAAATCAATAAAAATACAATCGATAGAGTAGTTAGCGCAGCATTAGCTGAGTCTGCTCCTTTTGCCCCAGGATAGACTACCTACTCGCAAACTTACTTACGTACTTCTGTGCTGTATTCTACAATTTTATCTTGTATTACTTATACCTATTGTTGTCTTGTATTGTTTGTACTGTTGGCAATTACATATTTTCTTTCTTTCGTTATTTCTTTCAAATAAATCACAACATAGCATGCTGGTGTCTTTGAGAGAATCGATCTTAGTATCTTAAACTATGAATGGTGTCAACTATCCAGTAGTACGGAATCCTCTTGACCGCTTTTTAGGCTGAACCGAAACTTTTTATACCGAAACGTATTAATTGGGATTTTTAGACTTCTTTGTAGAGCTAAATCTGAAGTTTTCCGCAAATAAATTCCCTTAATCATGAGACTTAGGCTATTTGTACTATAACCTTTTTTTCATTAAAACCAATGTTAAATAAAAAAAAAAGCTTGGACTCTCTTAAATATCGTCGCCACAAAAATAGAGAAAATTTTACCACAATGTTTTTTTTTTCTTTACACAACCACACAATCAATTCAATCAATTTTAGTGAAAACAAACAATAACCTAACCAACAAAAAGTTGTAAAACCCCCGACTTTGACACTTCAAAGTTCAATATCTCAAAAACGGCTGATCTGATTTTGATAAAACCTATCTAAGAGCTATCGCTAGAAAACCTGCCCGTTTATGGGCTACGGTGCCACAGACAAATACACAGACACATAGCGGTTAAACTTATAACACCCCTCTTTTTGCGTCGGTGGTTAAAAAAGGCCAGAATTCCAATTAAGTAACATTTGATTTACGTAACAACTCAAACCCAGCGAATAAACAAACACAAGACATAAACCGCGCTCCAATTCTTTTCATTGGTCGCATAAAACCAGTGACGTCAGCTCCGCGATCAACCAATCGGAGCGCGTCGTTTTAATTGCGCGCTCCCGCGGCTCGTGCGCTTCAATACTGTCAGTGTGACATAAAATACGAGGAAAAACGTAAAAAATAGGGTTCCGGAGCCAGTACGAAAAAATTAAGTAATATTTTTCTAAGGATTTCGTACTTTATACGGAATCTTCGAAGTATAGGTATATTTTATACCTTACGCTGCTATTTACTCATAAACTACTAATAATTCTCAAGCAAACTTAGCCGCTATAGTTTTCCTTGGAAGTTTAATATACTGACTACCATCCTGAATTTTTTCAAATTTTTCCACCCACCGGTTTAGATTTTAGAGGGGGGGGGACGCTCGATTTTAATGAAAATTTGCACTTTAAAGTTGAATATTTCGCAAACAAATGACTGAATCGAAAAATCGTTTTAGCAAACCCCTAATGGTTTTAAAATACCTATCCAACGATACCCCACACTATAGGGTTGGATGAGAAAAAAAAAATCACCGCCACTTTACGTCTATGGGAGGTACCCTAAAAAAAATTGTTTTTGAATTTTTAATTGTACTGTTTTGTCGGCATAGTTTACTTATATATTCGTGCAAAATTACAGCTTTCTAACATTGATAGTCTCTGAGCAAAGCCGCGGACGGACAGACAGACAGACGGACAGACAGACAGACAGACAGACATGGCGAAACTATAAGGGTTCCGTTTTTGCCATTTTGGCTCCGGAACCCTAAAAAAGTGCTCCAAAATGTATGCAGGGTGATAGTTTTTTTTTTATAAGAGGGGCCAAACGAGCACCCGGGTCACCTGATGGAAAGTAATCACCGTCGCCCATGGACACCTGTCAACACGAGGGGTATCACAGGTGCGTTGCCGGCCCTTTGAGAGACTGATAGGCTCGTTTTTTAAAGATTTTTAAGTTTGATTGAAAATATTAGTGCAGTGCAGAATTTTTTTAACAAACTCTTTATTAGTAATATAGTTTATGTCTTACTGCTGCAAGCGCTGAAAAATTCGCATAATCATATTGTAATGTTTGTCTGAATCATCGTTTGTCGTAATATTTTTCCCACTGAAATCATAAATTTTCGGCTAAATTCTACTACCGGACTACGACGAACTGTCTGTCTTTCCATCCTCACCATCTAGATGATTGGTTCTAGTCGTATACCTTTACATTCCCGAATTTCATTTGCCCGAATTTCACTTGCCATACCAACGTTTGCCATAAAATATATAGAACCGTGCTTTTTTCAGGATTTTTTAAAATGTCGTCATATAGAATGCAGTAGGTTAGGTTAGGTTAGTTTAATATCAACTCTGAAGAAATTACTATTTCAGAAATAAATTACTTTATGGCAAATGAAAATTCTAGAAAATGATACATTCGGGCATATGGAGTTCGGGCAAACGATAGAGAACCGGTTCTAGTACCGTGCGTTTTAAGCGAAACTTCTTTCCTCGCTCGAAGAAGGTCTGGAATCAGCTTTTTGTTACAACTTAGGGATCCTAAAAAACGAGCCTACCAATTCTAATAAAGGGTTGGCAACACGAACCTGTGGTTCTCCTCGTTTTGCGGGTGTCCATGAGCGACGGTGATCACTCTCCTTCAGGTGACTCGTCTGCTCGTTTGCCCCATCTTATATAAAAAAAAAATGCGGGTTCGATTCCCAGTTCAGACAGCGCATTATTAAAAAAATATGATAATGAAGTCCTCTTTCAGAAAATAAATCTATCCATGCTTTCTTCTTTCTTTCTTTTAAGTGCTTCGTATAACCTAAATTGAATAAAGATATTTTGACTTTGACTTTGACTTCTTTATACTCCTTATTTTTTTGAAGCAACCTGTATATGGTATACTTTACTTCGTAACGACGCTATATTCATAGTAATTACGCTGTCTATTCGAAGTCGCTCTTTGGTTAAATTTCTACTTTCAGCGCGATGTGCGGTGCTACGTAATTTCGTAGGCGGGATACGCCGTAGAGGCTCTACGTGACCGTAGCACGCTTTATCTCAGCAAGTACTCTGAATAGAACTAACTATTTAATTCATTTTTCTTCTTGTTATAATTTACTTTTATCTGCCTTTTCATGCGACAGATTAAATGCATTATGTTTCTACGATTTAGGTTCAAACTTAATTTTAAAATCAAGGTACGTGCAATCGAGAATCGACCAGGGTGGAACATTTTTACCCACGACGGAACGGAGAAGGTATATGCGTTTAGGGTGAGAGGTTGTTTGTTTGTTTGTTTGTTTGTTTGTGCGCAAACGAATGTTCACGTTTATCTCCAGAACGGTTTGACTGATTTAGATGCGGTTTTCTGTAATGGCTTTGTAATTTATCGAGGGTGGTTCTTAGATAGGTGTTATGGCGTTTATCCGCTAGGGGGCGCTACAGTAATCATTTTTTACTCAAAAAATTACCACCGAATGTTCCCAATAATCTTCATTCATAACTTTTTATAGATTAATGAACAAAGATTCATAAAATATTCATTAGAAAATATGGATCGCGTTATTTTAAATGGTAAAACGTTAGATATAATTCTTTATAACATTCCTCGTCTAAAAATGGTTTCGTTAATAATACAAGATAAAATTTAAAATACAAATTCTTTTCATTCAATTGAATCTATTCAGATACAGTACATTACTATATGGGGGGTTGCCGGCGAAGCAGACGTTCCGGCCGAGGCTTGTATAGTGCTTTTCTCAAAAATCACATGAATTAAGAAAAAAAAAATCAAGAAATCAAGCTGGCGGGATACTGGTTTGGTCGCCTTGCTGTGTGGCTGCTGGCGGGCGGCTGCGGGGCGAGTGGTGCTGTCGATAGACGCAAGCCATGTCGCAGAGAGCGCGTTGACACAAAAGACGGTCGCATTGACGGCCAGCGGCCAGCAAAGCTGTATGAAATCTCTTTGCAGGCCACGAGAGTGACCGCGCGCAGGCAAGCGAGCCCCAGCACTTGCATCGCGCTATTTCTCAGCCTATTATTTATAACTCAACGTCAATACTTCATGTCATTTTTGAGAAAAAAATACACACGTATCTTTGATTTCATTTTACCAATGAAACTCAGCCCTTGATGGCCGTTATTTTCTTTTGATTAGTTTGTAACACTTTTACATCACAGAGCCTCTAGTAACAGCAAAATACCACTTCCTTTAAACTTCAACAACCTTCAAACACGAAAGTGTCCCCGCTCGCGAAACCACATCGCCTCTCATTTTCCCCATCACGCTCAACGCTATCTAGGTCACCTGTGAAATAAAAATAAAGATGTCGACAGACTGACTGAGCAGTCGGAAGCCGTCAGCCTCAGCAACCAAGTGGAAACGCCTCAATGGAACGCCGGGGCGGGAATGTTCGTTATTATATTTGTTTTCATCGTACAAACAAAAGCTGATATGTGTATGAACAAACTGATTCGTACAGCGTGTATTTTTGATACGAGTACTACCTCAAACTGTAACCAGACAAAGATTTAAGTGCTGTGAACTGATGTCAAAACAAATTGTTAATTCAGAATCAACTATCAGAGCGTAATTAATCTTTGAAATATTTTTGAGCAGAAATATAATGCGTACAATAATTTGATACGAGAGAGAAGCGTTCTGTGACAGCTGTCACGTCAACAAGTGCGACGTTTTGAACTAAAACAAAGTACCTAGTATCACGTAGTGATACATTGCGTGCTAATTAATTTTGTAAGGAAAATAATAATTTTAATCTCTTTACTAAAAAATAATAAAATGTGACAATTAGGGCCTTTACTAACTATCCTTAAAGTTTGAGGTAGTATCAAAAATACACACCGCGCTGTATAAAGAGGAACCTTTTAAAAATCTATTTCACTCAGGTTCAGATCCGGTTCGAAGGACCAAAATTGTAAACTATATATTGATCTTTGGAATGTAAATTAGTAAAGTAAAACAACTTTTTAATAATAAAGCAAACTGAAACACGCAGCGCGGACAAGGACTATGACAGGACTGTCGTTATTCTTTTGTTTTCTTTCCGTGCTGCTTGCTTTTCAATTTTATTAGTGGCCAATTGCTAGACAGCGTAGGTATACAAACTCATTATTTAAACTTTGTACATGCGTCGTCTACGAGTAGAAGCTTGTAAAAAGACAAAACCGTGATACCATACAAAAATGATGCAGTATACTTTCCCAGCGTCTCCACCGCCTTCGCCCGTGATTCAGCGCCGACATCAGCGCTATCGCGCCGAGTCAAATCAAGCGACTCGCAGATATGAACTCACTCGTCTGTCCTACGAGATCGCGTTTCCGTTCATGAGCATATCATTTGCGTATTCGGTTTTATTTTAACTTGAATACGGTTGCGTCCAAACAGGACTTTTATTAACGCTTTAAGGAGCAGCTACACCGTTGCTTAAAAAATGGTGACGGTACAGAATCGCAGTGACGCTTCGTATGCGCACCACTTTTATTGCATGCTCTCCATACTGCTGTTTAAAATACGCAAACGGGTTTTTAAGCAGCGGTGTGGCCGCTTCTTAATGCACAAAGTACATAGGGTGAGGGCACCACTTATAGACAGGAACCAAAATAATGATGAAATATTTTTTCCGCTAACCCAATATTAAGAAACGGACGCTATTTTTTCTAAAAGTAATCATACTTATGTGCAGATAACTGAATAATCATTACTGGTAAAGTATGAATGATGAGCTACGAGTATAAGGCATTGAATCTTTGCTGTCCATTATTGGATACTATTGTGCTTAACATGTCCATGATTGGTGCCGTCACCCTACTATATTTTGCCTCTTCGCCGTTGTGCAAATCTTAAATAAATGCAGAATTGTAGAATGCTTTGGGCAACTATTTAAGGTATATAAATGGTGTTAATTAAATTACCAAAAATCAGAAAATAGTTTGTTCAGAATCGAGAGGAGAATCGAATACAGTAATACCAGCTCCAATATAGATTGCTACTGTGTCTTGTTGATTGAAGGTAAATATTATGTAAGTACCTAATTGAATATTGTAGGTTAAACCAGGGGGGTGTCACTACGCCATTCCGCCGCCGAGCTAAAAGTGCGTACCGGGCCTCCCCAACGTTGAGGCGATTCAGTGGTTGCCGCGCACTGACCCGTGGCGCACGCGCGCGCCTCTTACGCAGTACGACTCAATTTACTTACGTCGCAAACGCGTGTCATAATTTTAATTGGCAATATGTATCCAAAAAAATACTGCATTGCAGCCGATTGTCGGAACAATGAAAAAAATAGTAATTGTCAGTTTTTCTCGGTTCCGGCAAGTGAGAAAGATAGCGAAAGGTACGGTATTCATTACTCATTTATATCTACTGTCATGGTACCTAAATCTATAACAATAATTAATAAATATACACACAAATGTTTTATATCATATATTTATTTAAAATAGGTGGTAGGTAGCTATATATACATATAATCAAATTCAAATTCAAATTCAAAATTCAAACCTACATCAAAATCCTAATCCAAATCCATATACAAAGTACAAAGTACATATACCTACAATAAAAAATATCATAATATTGATTTGTTCAAACTAAACTACCGTAAATTTGTTTCTGCATTGAAAAGTAATTAATGCCTCTGTACATTTATATTAGGTATAGTGTATGTTGTAATGTAATGCATGTTCATCGATTTTTCAGTCACCGATTTTCTAAATTCCTTTTTATTTTGTTTGTTTTTAATTTTAATTTTTATTTTTATTTGTTTATTTTTTTTTATGTTTCTTTCAAAGATTAACCATGAATCCTAAGAGCAAAAAATGTATAAGCTATTAGTGGAAACTGTTTTGGCTAATGTATAATTTAAGATGTTATATACAAATGTAATAAATTGTGCTGTATGTTTCCCAAAACAATAAAAAAAAAAAAAAAAAAATATGAGGGTAGAAAGAGTTGGTTAATGCGACCGCGTTATACAATACGACCTCAAGAATGAAAAGGGTTCTGCCGCAGCTAAACAAGAAACAGGAAAATAATAATAAATTACCTAACTGTACAGTTACGAGTAGGTACAATGTTTTACGAGATTTTATTTAGTTTCACTTGTCCCGTTGCCTGTCTGTCTGTGTGTAATCAAATCTTGCAAGTTTAATTCGATTAGTTGGATTGATCAAAAGAAAATCACGTGTCGTGTATACCTGTGTAAACTGATTTATATGTTCGGTATTCATTTACCTAATAGGTAGGTATAACAGTTTCTGCATGTGTTTCTGAAGCAACTGTAACATGTGACTATTTCTCGCATGAGATGTACATATTACCTGTCTCTTTCTGTGCACTACTGTGAGAAAGTGACGGGTGACGTCTCGCAACGAGAGTCACTAAGCACAGTTGCGCTGGACTAGACTGGTACCTAGCTTATTCTTACATAATATTCGACCCTGCGCCATAGAATAAATAAAAGTGCAACCGCTAAGTAAATATTATAAACAGCATAAATCTGATAGTATAAAAGGTATTCTGTTAAAGTATTGACAACCCTATTTTCGGAATATCTGACAAGATGTGGAATAATGTCGACCTTCACGCGGCGCCAGAGAGCTCAATGTCGGCTGCTCGCGTGCGGTCCGTTTGTTAATAATAATTATGTAGGCACATAAAAAGGCGGCATTTGTGAAAATCAAAACAGAGAGACTTCTGTACTTGTACTATTATCTATTCTGTGGTTAAACTGTTTTGTTGTGCGCTTGCATTTGTTATAGTAATTTTATAATTAATGGGACTATTGGTTCTTAAGTATATATTACGTACTCATTTACGTACGTATTTGTTTCCTAAATAAATAAATAAAAAAAGTCTTTAACTATCTAAGGTTGTAGACACAACAAACAAAGCATGCAAAAATGTGGGATACCTGATACCACTCTATTTTTATTATAGAGCTGGTAGGATGCAGGTATCAGATATTTTGGCATGCTACGCTTTAGCAGATATTAATACAAGTGATTGTACAATTTTAAGCAGGTTTTTTTTTATCTCTAATTTCACTTAGCCCGGACTTGACGAACTTGACGAACAAATTTGATGAGCGACATTAATGTAACACACAAGAAAGTTAACTAATGGAAACCAAAATAACATGATCATGAAACTACCGTGAGACTCACTCATATTAAATGATATTTATGATTTTTTTTTATGGTATATGGGGAAAACGAGCAGACGGATCGCCTGATGGTGAGCGATTACCGTCGCCCATGAACACCTGCAACACCAGAAGAGTCACAAGTGCGTTGCCGGCCTTTAAGGTAGAAGTACGCTCTTATTAGTATGCTTTGGTTACAATATCATTTAATACAAAATAACATGGTTGTATATCGTGTTAAGTTTTACCTCTATCAGAAACCATAGGGGTGGGGTTGGGTGCAAGCGAGCCAAGTGACGAGCGATTCTAAGCCATGTAGTGATATCGGAGCGAGCGTTATTGCCGTCCCGGATGAAATAACATACCGCAGCCGTCGACAAGGTAGCTTCTAGCTATTGCATAATAATATTATCGACTCCAGGTAATCGTATTAAAAACAATCTGAACTAAAGCAGTCAAAGTCGGAATCAAAATATCAATGTAGTCATTCGAATTTATGGTCATCGCAGATATTTTTTTAATGAAAAATACCACCGGCTGCATTTCTACCAAGAATGTGCGAGGATTGGTTGCGTGCGTGTAACAAAATGTGTTTTTCATTAACCAATAGAAACGCTTTATTTAATTTTACCTATCCTCGCACAGCACATCTCTGGTGGAATCAGATGAGCGGAGAGAGGCGAGGTAAATGAAGCGTTTCTATTGGTTCATGAAAAACACATTCCTCGCACATCTCTGGTGGAAACGGAGCCTTAGTTTGCCGGATTCTTCTGATCAGTACCGATGTCTCCAAACGTAGTAGATTCTTTGACATCCAAGTGTTGTGTTATTTTGACGTTGACCTTGACCTTGTTATTGACCTTGACTTTGACCTTGTTATTGACTTTGACTTTATTATTGACCTATGCCTTGACGGTGACCTAGTCATTGAACTTGGCTTGACCTTGTCATTGACTGACTTTGACCTTGTTATTGACTGACTGACCTTGTTATTGACCTTGGTCTTGACAGTAGTTTCGCAGGTGGTAGGACCTTGTGCAAGGTCCGCCCGGATTGCTACCACCATTTTGCTTGCTAATCCTGCCGTGAAGCAGCAGTGCTTGCACTGTTGTGTTTCGGCGTGGAGAGTAAGACAGCCGGTGAAATTACTGGCACTTGATGCATTCCATCTTAGGCTTCTAGGTTGGCAACGCATCTGCAATACCCCTGGTGTTGCAGATGTTTATGGGCGGTGGTGATCTCTTACCACCAGGAGACCCACTTGCTCGTTTGCCTTCCAGTAGAATAAAAAAAAATTATATTATTGACCTTGACTTTGACCTTGAAATTGACCTTGACTTTGACATTGACCTTGACATTGATCTTGCCTTTGTTATTGAATTTGACCTTGTTATTGACTTTGACTTTATTATTTACTTTGACCTTGACATTGACTTTAACCTTGACCTTGTTATTGTTTCGCTCTTAAAATCCTAGTCCCACTATCCCACATGTTTGAACTACGACATTTGAATATTGAAAATAATTAGCAAAACCGAATTGGGCAAGATATAGGTTTCACTTACAGTTTGTTCTGGCTCTTTTCCTCAGTCCCAGGGACACATTTAAGACACAATCACAGCACTTTCAGAGTTTTTATGAATAATTTAAAAGAGCGCGCGCCGGCCGGCATTCATTTCGAGCTGTCAAATTTGCGCAACTGACTGGTGGCGCCGCCGTGCGGGAGAAAGCGGAAAGTTCATTCAGCCAGTATGTTTTTGATATGTGCAGGAGGTTTTAATGCACATATTACTAATTATATCTGCCCAATGTAACGTACATAAACCCCCCACCGGGAATCTACCCCAGATTCCCCAGTTTACAAACCAAACCAGGGATGGTATTGAATAAGGTAAGTGGACTGTATAGTGTAAGTATTTGTTGACTTAGTGAACTAAACACGTGTAGCTGTAAATTGAGTAAAATAAATGACTTATTTCGAACCTAAAATTGTCATAAATTTGACACCTTCTTGCGTCAAATTCATGCAAAGAAACAAAGAAAAATAAAAATTATGCTGAATCCAATTCCATGGGAAGTGGACTAAGCTTTACAACGGGTCGCGTGTATTCGCCATTCTGGGTTTTTACTTTTACCACCCGTACAACTCCATCAGCTCCTGGATAAAGTTCCGTCACGCGACCGAGAGGCCATTGAAGCGGAGGAGCGTCAGCATGAATAAGAACGAGTTCGCCAACTTGAATATTACGACTATTCCTATGCCATTTTTGTCGCTGCTGCAGCGTGTGCAGATAATCATTTCGCCACAATTTCCAAAATTGTTGGGAACTTTGTTGTACTAGCTGCCAGCGAGTTAGTCCGTAAGTTGGTTCGTCTAAGAGATCATACTCTGGAACGGCTAATAGAGAACGACCGACTAAGAAATGGCCGGGCGTGAGCGCCTCGAACTCGGACGGGTCGCTCGACGCACTTGTTAAGGGGCGAGAGTTCAGCACTGCTTCGACACGAGCAAAGAGAGTGCTTAACTCTTCGAACGACAGCGATCGCGTACCCACGACGCGCTTTAGAAGGAGCTTGGCCCCTTTTATGGCACTTTCATACATCCCACCGAAATGGCTTCCAGTAGGCGGATTGTAAGTCCATTTAACACTACGATTATTGAAACCGGTTAAAACATCTTCAGTACTTTGGTTAAAAAAGTTAGTGATTTCCGCGAGTTGCCTACCAGCGGACACGAAGTTTTTTCCGTTGTCGGATACAACGGTTTGACATAAACCACGTCTAGCAGTGAAACGATCGAAAGCTGCGAAAAAACATTCAGTTGAAAGTGCACTGAGAACCTCAGTGTGCACCGCGCGAGTTGAAAAGCAGACGAAAATTAAAAGATAGGACTTTGATATTTTCGCATTACGTCTGTTACTCTCTTTCGTATAGAAGGGACCGCCTATGTCAACACCGACAGTGTGAAAAGCATGGATACCTTCAATGCGGAATTTCGGTAAGTTGCCCATGATAGGCTGTATGTGTGAAGGATTGACTTTAAAACACCTAATACATTTCCTAAAACGAGATCTTACAACGCATTTTCCGGAAATAATCCAGTATTTCTGACTGATTACACTGTGCAATGTACGCGGACCGATATGTAAATAAATTTTATGAAAATAGTCGATAAGAATATTTGTAAAGTTGCACTTTTTGGGAAGCAATAATGGATACTTCTTTTGATACGGTAGTTCGGCGAGAGACAACCTACCCCCCACCCTGAGAAAACCGAGGGGGTCGACATAAGGTGCTAACCTTTTGAGTGATGAACTACAGCTGTAACCGTTTGAAATTGCTTCGAGATCAGCTGCAAAATGCTCTCGCTGAACTGATTTGATGAGCACATCGTGTGCGTTCTTTAAATCTGATAGAGACGAAGGACCCGTGTTCCTATTAGACTTCGTCGATCTACAATTGTTGATAAACTGAAAACAACGCGCTAAGACCTTTTGAAGCTTGCTAAAACTCGAATATTTTTCGGTTAAATCATAAACAAGGTTTGAATCACGTGTTGTGTCTTGCACGCTAGTTTGAGCCAAAGTCGCGCATGGAATTTTGAGTTCTGGCACATTTGCCGATTTAAATTGATCTATTGATTTTACTGGCCAATTCTCTCTTGGTGCGTCTAGCCAGTTCGGTCCTCCGAGCCACTCCGCTGTCGATAACAGCACGGAAGGTAGCGCTCCGCGCGAGCACACGTCAGCGGGGTTGGACGCGCCGCTCACGTGAAACCAACAATCGCTTTGCACGGTCTCCAAAATTTTGGAAACACGCGAAGCCACAAAGGTTTTGAGATTATAACTGGGTGTATTCAACCAACTCAGCACCACAGAGGAATCGGTAAACAAGAGTATTTCATGAACAGGAATTCGTTCAGACAATATTGACTTCGTATATTTGACTAACTTGACTAACAAATGCGCAGCCATTAGCTCGAGACGTGGAATGGTCACTGTCTTCAAGGGTGCAACCTTGGATTTTGCAATGACTAGACTGACCTTCGAATTACCTTGATTGTTAAAACTACGCAAATAGATGACCGCAGCTATTCCTTGAACTGAAGCATCGCAGAATCCTAGTATCTGGTAGTAGCTGTGCTGTTTGACAGTAACCTGGCGCTCGTGGCTAAAATTCGACAACAGCGGGAGCTCTGACATGTAGGTGAGCCACTCCTTTTCCAGTTCCGGAGGCAGCCGCTCATCCCAACCCAGCTGTTGGAGCCAGAGTTTCTGCATGAAGCATTTCGCGTAGAATATGCAAGGAGCCACGAAACCTAAGGGATCATACTGACGACCAATCTGTGACAAAACACTACGCTTGGTGATCGCCTGTGAAGCTGGAAGTGGGTGGAATACGAAGGAAAACACATCTTCGGCGGGTCGCCACTGCAGACCTAAAACTTTTATGGACAGGTCCTTGTCATCCTCGAATGCAATGGGCGTTTCGCGGTGATCAGCTGGAACCCGAGCCAGTACCTGGGGACAGTTGCTAGCCCACTTACGAAGCAGAAATCCTCCTCCACTCAGCAACTCTAACAGTTCATCCTGTAGCTTAGCTGCTTCATCATAGCTGCTCACTGACCACAGAAGGTCATCGACGAAGAAACCTTTTTTTAGAACCTTGCTCGCTAAAGGATACTTCTCGCAGTCGTCGTCAGCCAGCTGATGCAGGACACGGATCGCTAGGTACGGACTGCTAGCAACACCATATGTGATCGTGTTTAACTCATACACTTTTAAAGGTTGATCAGGTTGAAACCTCCACAAGATGTGTTGGTAATTGCGTTGAGATTTTTCGATCAAGGTCATTCGAAACATTTTACAAATATCACTTGACAAGCAAATTTCATGTATACGAAAATTTATTAAAATCTCGTTAATATCTGCTTGAAGCTTAGGACCGGCGTAAACGACTGAATTCAAAGAATTATTATTTGTCGTTTTGCATGAGGCGTCAAAAACTACTCGGAGTTTTGTCGTGGTACTTGACGGTCGGAGAATACAGAAGTGAGGAATTATGTACTTAGAATCCACAGTACCAAAATCACCTACGCAAGTCATGTGACCAAGGCTTTCATATTCGGACATGAATTTATTATATTCTTCCTTAAGTTCCGGAAGACGATTCAGCTTTGTTTCTAAATTGTTGAAACGACGTAACGCTTGTGGAGTCGAATCGCCGAGATCAAAACTGGGTTTGAACGGGTACTTCACTGTATAACGTCCCGTAGTATCGCGACTGTGTTCGTTTTGGAACAATTGTTCGACATACAAATCTTCTGGTTTTTTAGTGACGTCATACGGCACGTTTTCAGTCTCCCAGAAAGAGTTCATGATTTTATCGATACTACTAGTTTTATTAGCAGAGAACAAGTTGAGCGAGGCTGTATTTGACTCACAATCGTCACTCAGTACTGTCTGACCAGTAATGACATATCCGAATATGGAATGCATCGCGACGGGCAAACCCGGGTCACGTGGTAGTATATTTTGACCGTCATAAATGTAGGGAAATAAGTCACCTGCGATCAACAAGTCAACTGGAGCCGCCGAAAAGTAGTTCGGGTCAGCTAACTCTAGATTTTTGAAATTATTGATAACTTTGTTTGATAAGGTTACTGTAGGTAAGTTGCTAGTTATATTACTTACGACAACAGTATCAGTGCTAAGCACCGGACCAAATGAGTTTCGTGGTTTAATTGAACATGTAACCAGACCGAAATCTTGCACTGGCGCACCTCCCAGACCCATGGGTTCAAACTGACACTTGCGTCGAGACAAACCCAGGCGCTGGGCACACTCTTTTGTCATATAACCGGACATGGCACCGCTGTCAATGACTGCACGTACGGCGTGGTAAGTTCCCCATCGATCTGCGACGTGCACCATGGCAGTGCCTAACAGCACGGTTGAATTTGACGAACAAGTCAAGCCGACGTTTGGCATTGACCTTTGACTTTGATTTTGACCATTTGAAACGTTTTGAATACTTGAAATGTTTTGACTATTTGAACCGTTTTGATTAATTGATGAATTTTGAACAGTTGGAACTGTATCTAAGTGAATACTGTGATGGTGCGGTTGTTTACACAGCACACAACGCACTTTTGACGTACACTCGGACAACGAATGCTGACGAAAGCAATTTTCGCATAATTGAAGCTGTTTCACTTTGTCAAGACGCTGCACCGGTGTTAAATCAAAAAACTCGAAACATCGATAAGTTGAATGCGGTTTGTCGCAAAATAGACATCTATTTGAGCGTTCGCTATTATTCTTACTCACAGCTGATAAGCACGGCTTTTGGAACTGCTTCGGTGCACTACTGTAATTAGCAGCATTATTATTATTTTTTCGAACAAAATTCGGCTTTGCAGAGGTGTTAGGAACACTCTTAGGCGTAAACTGAATTTTTGATGTACTAATTTTAACCTCAGACATTTCCAAAACACGCGCCTGTTTCTCCACGAAATTAATCAGCTGTTCGTAAGTAGGTATATCGGTTTGATCTACTGATTGTTCGAATTCGCGCCTAGTGACGGGGTCTAAATTTCGCAATCCCATATAAAACAGTATGAAACTCGATAGGTTATTGATTTTCAAAAGTTTCAATGCTTTAACACACTCTTGATACGTTTGTAAAAATTAGAGATGTGCCGACTAGTCGCCGACTAGTCGGTAAAGCCGACTAATCGGCCACTATCGTAGTCGGCGACTAGTCGGCGAATAGTCGGCAAAAAGCGCCGACTATCCGGCCTCTTACATTGTATGTATTTTTCAATAAAATATACATTTTCATGTATATGCAGAGCCTTGATTATTTATTAATATTTGAATTTTATAATCATTCTTATTAGTTTTTAAATGTAAAGCAAAGCAACTTTCACGTGACCATTGTACATCTTTTTTTTTTCATTGTATATTCAATATTTTTGGCATTTGATTTTATGGGAATCATTGTTTAACTTTCTTTTTGAAATTAAAGAAAAACATTAAAGTTACTTTAATGAATAATAGGAGTAGGTAAAATATTTTTAAACAAAAACACCGCTTTGATAAGTAACTTGGTTGCGACTTGCGCGCGAATCAACTGGTTAAGGAAGCGTCATAGAAATCCTGGAAACTGTGATCGGCTTGGCCGACTAATCGGCCGATTAGTCGGCTTCCTTACAACCGACTAATCGGCTAGTCGGCTAGTCGGCCAAAGTCATGATCGGCACATCTCTAGTAAAAATGTATTTAGACCAGTAGCCGACTCAGTTGACAAAGGCTTAAATTGAAACAGCCGATCTAAATAGCTCGTAGCTAAGGCACGAGTGTTCTCAAATTTTTTGACTAGCAAAGCCCATACTATCGGATAATTATCGGCCGTCACTGGCATCCCTTTGACCACAGTCAATGCCGAACCGCTGACTGCGGAGAGCAGGTAATAAAACTTCTCAATGTTCGTAATATCATTGTTGTTATGAATTAAACTCGTAAACGTGTCATAGAATGTTTGCCAGTTTTCTAATTTGTTTCTAATTCATCGAAATGGAACAATTCTAGTTTAGGCAGCCGCGGCTTAGCCGACCGCGAGTCTGGCCCGGCAGCGCCCGGGCCGCGGCCCGCGGAGCGCGACGAAGGTCCGCTACCGCTGCCGTCACACGATTGCCAAGTGTCGCTATTAGCCTCCGCTACACTCAGAATACGGAAATACATGTCGTCAAAGGTTTGAATTTCTTGATAATTTGGTTTAAATTTCGGGTTTTGTTTCTTATTATAAGAATTTAACTCGAATATGCATTGTTCGAAACATTCCCGAGTCGAATGAAGTTCTTTAAGTCGCAAATTAAATTCGGTTAAACGCTCTGGTGGAGTTGATTTGGATAGTTCAAATAACGTTTGACATCGTATAAAAAGCAGTTCTTTTTTGTTGATAAGTTGTTCGACATCGAATTCTTTTTCGTCCATTTCGAATTAAAAAACAAAAGACGCGCGCGACGCGTTGCAAAGAACGAAAATTGAAAACGTTTATTTTATACGTATTATTCTAGGTAAATAACTTAGATTAGAAATAAGCCTGTTACCTTAAAACTGCGTGAAATGTGTGTTTTATGTGTATGAATGTGTATTTAGTTTGCAAACTGAGGATGCGGTTCGATTGACCAAAATGTTTGAACTACGACATTTGAA
This sequence comes from Choristoneura rosaceana, assembly GCA_037349165.1. NCBI lineage: Eukaryota > Metazoa > Arthropoda > Insecta > Lepidoptera > Tortricidae > Choristoneura > Choristoneura rosaceana. The sequence goes on from JAZBNJ010000032.1 coordinate 340,594, forward strand.
TATTGAAAATAATTAGCAAAACCGAATTGGGCAAGATATAGGTTTCACTTACAGTTTGTTCTGGCTCTTTTCCTCAGTCCCAGGGACACATTTAAGACACAATCACAGCACTTTCAGAGTTTTTATGAATAATTTAAAAGAGCGCGCGCCGGCCGGCATTCATTTCGAGCTGTCAAATTTGCGCAACTGACTGGTGGCGCCGCCGTGCGGGAGAAAGCGGAAAGTTCATTCAGCCAGTATGTTTTTGATATGTGCAGGAGGTTTTAATGCACATATTACTAATTATATCTGCCCAATGTAACGTACACCACATATTATAAATGCGGAAGTTTGTAAGTCTGTTTGTTACTGCTTCACATCTAAACCACTGGAGCGCGTTAAATGAAATTCGGTATACAGATAGTTTGAATCCCGGGGAAGAACAAAGGATAGTTTTTATCCTAGAAAATTGCATAGTTTCCGCGCGATAATGATAACTGAATTCTACGCGGACGGAGTCACGAGTAACGACTAAAATTAAATAGTAATAGTATAAATTCGAAAATGTGTGAGTGCTATTGCATCAGTATTGCATACATATACATACAACACGTATAACCATGCATACGACAGCTGTATCCAAATCCAACCCTATCCCATCTTAGCTTAGCAGTCCTTTTCCCAATGGTGGCTGCGCATTTTTAACTAATGACACCAGCATTTAATTTACGTAAATTGATAACTGAATATTGAATGGAAAATGTAACTAATGCATCAAATATTAACGTCATATTGGCACGCGTAATTGGCCGCGCCAGTGGCCGCCAGGGGGCGCTGGCAGCGTTGCCGATGAGATTAATAAATCAATCAATCCATACTGCGTGGTACACAATAGATTTAATCCCCAATAACTTCATTCATTGGGTACAGTGAAATCACTGGATTATGAGCTGCGTGAAATGGGACTGCAGGGCTACTACAAAACTCGAAGTTTGTGTCGTACCGTCCCTCTCGCTCTCGTATTAAATAGTTGAAGTGTCAGAGGGACCGCACGACACGAATTTCGAGTTTCGAGTTTTGTAGCAGCCCTTTATTTTACGGAATCAGTCAGTGTACAAAAAAACGCAAAATGAATTTAGATTATTTCATCCTGTATTTAGGTGTGTTCGTCCCTTTATGTTTCTTACCAGAATCCATACTAATATTATAAATGCGAAAGACTTTAATAAAACTTAGATATGTACATTTAAAATTAATTACAAGCTTGTAAAAATATGAGTCTCGAAACTTATGCGAACATCAACACGCAAATTTATAAAGTTGAAGAAGTACTTAAAGCTATCAAAGATCTTACGAGTACACAGATAATTACTTAGAGATTGTTAGTTAGAAACAAACGGAGTTATGTTAATAAAGTAACTGTTATACTAAAGTTTTATATAATTTCACCGAATTTTACATATATTTTGTTATATTATATTATTTTTTACAACGTGTCCAAGGAATTGAAAGGCCGAAGAATTTCCAAACATGATCAGTATCCCAGGTTCATATTCATCATCATCATGTCAGCCAAAAGACGTCCACTGCTGGACATAGGCCTCCCCCAAGCTCTCCACTCAGACGGTCTTGTGCTTTTCGCATCCACCGCGTTCCCGCGATCTTAGCCAGGTCGTCGCTCCATCTTGTTGGAGGCCTACCGACAGCTCGCAGCAAGACTATGTCGACCCAGTTGCAGAACGAGAACACACAACCAATCCAACTGTAGCGAGGTGTGAGACAGGGAGACGTTATTTCTCCAAAACCGTTCACAAATGCGTTTGAGGACGGTTTCAAGCTCTTGGACTGGAACAAGTTCGGCATCAATATCAACGGCAAGTACATCACCCATCTTCGTTTTGCGGATGATATAGTCATAATGGCGAAGTCACTGGAGGAGCTCAATACTATGGTGAAAAAAAACGGACGGACAAACAGACAGATAGACGACTAACAAAGTGTTTTTGCCAGCTGATGTACATAATCCTAAAAAACAGCTGGGTTTACTAATGTTGCGGCCAAAAACGTTTTGCAACCTGTTTCATTTCGCAACTTTTCATTTCCCAACTGTTCAATATTTCTGAAACTGTAAATATTTCAGGATTTTTATAAAATTAACCTAAAGGGTTCTACACGATGGCTCTGCAATAAATCCTGAAATATTTACAGTTTTAGAGTTTGCGAAATGAAAAGTTGCGAAATGAAACAGGTTGCAAAACATTACGTTGCGAAAAGGCAGTACTCGGAGTATACTCGGTAGTACTCGGCAGTGCTTATTACCACAAGTCTACGCATCACCAAATCACGTGCGTCAAACCCACACCTAAGATTCCCCAAACTTCGAAAGCACCTTGTCACCGTGTTTGCAACTAAATTATAAGCTGTTAATTACTCAATTCAATTAATTTATTAGTCGTATTGCGGCTAAATTAATTGCAATCGTTAGTCACTAGATAACTAAGTTTAGTTCAACACCGGGTCGAAACATAATCCCAACTAAATGTATTTACGCTGAATTAATGATAGGAAACGACAGTCTGAAATCAAAACGGTATATATACTAGCTTTTGCCCGCGGCTCCACCCGCGTGGTATTCGGTTATCGCGCGCTGTTTCCTCGGGAACTGTGCATTTTTCCAGGATAAAAGTAGCCTATGTCACTCTCGGGCCCATAAACTATCTCTATGGCAAAAATCACGTCGATCCGTCGCTCCGTTACGGCGTGAAAGACGGACAAACACACAAACACACACACTTTCGCATTTGCATGTCGCATAATATTAACTAGCTTTTGCCCGCGGCTCCGCCCGCGTGATATTCGGATATCGCGCGCTGTTCCCTCGAGAACTGTGCATTTTTCCGGGATAAAAGTAGCCTATGTCACTTTCGGACCCATAAACTATCTCTATGCCAAAAATCACACATACAAACACACACACTTTCGCATTTAAATTCAAATTCAAAATGTTTATTGCAAGGTCATGAGTTATTACATAGATGTTAAATCAGTATATGTTTTGTTAACAGTACAACATGTCCTGTCTCGGAGAGACATGCAATAGTCTATTTATAATATTAGTATGGATTTGCAGAACTAAATCCTTATTAAAATTATAAACGCGAAATTTGCTGTCAGTCTATCTGTCTGTTGCCTCGGTTCTTACACCGCTACACCCATTTCAATTAAATTTAATAACAATAAAGTCATGTTCAGATATTTTCGATCAAAATGTTTGCTCACAAGTTTATGAAATTGACTACCTACCCGCTGTATTACTCACGGATTGTTGGCAGAAGAAATCGCTGGCAACTGGTAATTACATCTCTAATAATATTGCAAATGCGAAAGTAACTGTCGGTCTTTCTGTCTAACCTCTTCACTCTTAAATCGCCCACTGATTTAGATAAAATTTGGTACGAAAACAGAATATTGAGACACAAGAAGGACAGTATAATTTTTCGAGCATAACTTCGCATGTTTTGTTTTGCAGGTGGCAGGACCTTGTGAAAGGTCCGCCCGGATTGCTACCACCATCTTGCTGGCTAACCCTGTCGTGAAGCAACAGTGCTTGCACTGTTGTATTTCGGCGCGGAAAGTAAGACAGCCGGAGAAATTACTGACACTTGAGGTATCCCATCTTAGGCCTCTAGGTTGGCAACGCATCTGCAATCTCTTACCATCTCTCTTACCAACAGGAGACCCACTTGCTCGTTTGCCATCCAGTCGAATAATAACCTAACCAACAAAAGTTGGAAAACCCCCGACTTTGTCAGTTTAAAGTTCAATATCTCAGAAATGGCTTAAACAAAGATTTTGATGAAACATGTCTAAGAACCATCGCTAGAAAACCTGCTATCAAATAAAAAACCGCATTCAAATCGGTCCAACCGTTTAAGAGCTACGGTGCCACAGACAGACACACAGACAGACACACATAGCGGGCAAACTTATAACACCCCTCTTTTTACGTCGGGAGTTAAAAAAAATGTAAAAGCATAAAATCAGAGATGCGAGCCCGCGCTCGACCGCAGCTCTCAGTTTGAGAGGCAATAGGTCACAACTCTAGAGCCTGCCACGGCTATTAACGCTAACTCACAAAAAGTAATACTGTGACCCAGTCCCCGCTCGTGAAGCCAACTTACTTAATATCAGCAGAACCTTACCCTTATTGTCTTTTTATCCACTAGTTCGTAAAACAACTATATCTTTAACAACCAACATTAATACCGTAATGGCTCAATAAAGTGAAGTTTCTTGGGACATTGAAATGGACTCAGTTGTTTACGATGTTTTGTTTGGAGTTGCCACAAAGTTCTCGGCCCTGGGATAAGGTTTGCGAAGTTACTTATTTTCTAGTCTTTATATCTATTTACCTGCAGCTTTATCTATGTCGAATTGGTTTGGATGTGGAATTGATTCAGGTGTTGTTACTAAACTGTTAACTTAGACTACACTTCATACGTTTTATCGACTACACTACGAGTAAACTTCAAATCGGGGACATTCTTCAGAAAGGTCGGGTCAGGAGTACTCTAAACCAACGTGCATGCATGAAAAAATTGATAAATGTAGAGGGAGCAAGAGTTGTATGCCAGAATCGTAGCAAGTGGAAGGATGTAGTCTCTGCCTACCCCGCTGGGAAAGAAGAGTGATTTTATGTATGTATGTACTAAACTTCATCGTCATTTGGCGCTTATGTACTTGTAGCCTGCGTAGAAAGGATTGTTACTGTGGCCTTAGTGTCACAGCGTATCATCATGCAGATCATGCTGATACCTGGCAACGTATCGTGACGATTTAAATCATCAATACGATTTAATTAGAAGAAAGAAAGAAGAAGAAAGACATAAATACATTTATTCACATTCACAAAGACACACAAATACAACAAAAAAACAATAGACAGCAAACACAAACAAAACAAAAAGAAAATACGAAAATAAAAATACACGATTTTGTGTGTTCCCGCAAAAGTGAACGTTAGACGCCTGCAGCGCTGATATTCTGTCAGAACCGTCTGTGACTCACGGAATGATACATAAATATACTTATTACTGCGTACTACTGCGTATATATTGATGATTTATGTTGTATAAAGAACAATCGTGTCAAATTCCACGTCTCTAGATTTATCGATTGAAATGTGGCATGAAAAGCAGCCTCTGTGTCATTCCAGAAATCTAGAACCCAACGTACCAAATGTAGTCGTTTAGTGAAAAAGTGACGCACACATTAACACACACACGCACACAGACAAGTGCGATGGATAACACGTACTTAAAATTCAAGTAGATTTTGAAGTCTTTAGCTGATTCTTAGAATTTCAGGCTCTAGCGACATTCAAAAGCAACCACTGTTTAATCAAGACTTAATTACTTCAGATTAAATATTTGAGACTTTCAAAGGCTGTGTTTTTAAACGCCTCTCATCCTTCAAACCACTTTGCCTTGCTCAATATTATAATTTATGAATTAGGAACACATAAAACATTTTCTCTGAAAGCAATAAAAACGGGCCGAATATTCGAGAAAGTTACTTTAACAGATACTTGAAGAAAATTGCGCTCTCGCAATAAGTAGCGTGTAGAGATTTATAACATACAAGCCTGTGACAGCTCCACGCTAAAACAGCTCTTATGCTGACGTGGTAAGGTCCAGGGTGTGACGTGTGTGGGCGCCGGTAGGCTGGCCGTTTTTGCGCGGTGATGTGAGCCATGAAAAGGCCATAAATCACGGGTTGGCGGTTGTTGGGCCAGTGTTTGGGCCAATGAGCCAATAGGCATACCGATTACTGTATCATGGTAAGTAGGAGAAAAATATTAGCGCGTGAAATGATACTGTCTTTGTCGAGATTGTAGCTGTTTGTTACAATTATACATTCTACTCGTAGATAAAAGACGTTTTAAAATAAATATTATATTTTTAATCCTCGACGAGGATTGAAAAGAGGGGTGTTATAAGTTTGACCACTATGCGTGTCTGTCAGTCTGTGTGTATGTCTGTGACACCGTAGCTCTTAAACGTGTGAACTGATTTTATTAAAATCATTTCGGCAAACAACAACAAATAACAGCAAACATTACATTATGACTAACAAATTTTCTATCAGTCGATATGGACCCGTGGAAGAAGTGTGTGTGTGTGTGTGTGTGTGTGTGTGTGTGTGTGTGTCACAGTGCTAGGCACAGTTCTCTTCTCAAAAAGAGACAATTTGGTTTTGTTTACTGGTGGGATTAGAGTGGATTGGGAATATCGCCCAACAAATTGAATTCCTTCGCAGGATTGTTCAGGTTTTCTAAGACGCTTTCCTTGCTACCATACTACCTACCGACTACCATGAATCACAAATACAGTCAGAGAAAACCACAGATATAGATTACACTAGATAACGCAAACACCTCAATCTGTATGAAAACCAACCGTGTCACTTTTTTATATCTACTGTGATGTCTCAAGAGCGAATAGCGATGTGTATTCCCCGATGTCCGCGCAAAATCGATTCAAATGTGCCGCCTGCTCGCACCGTGGGGCTCGAGTCAGTCACCAGGTCATGATTAGTCAGTTAGCGGTCAGTCTTTATATGCGGCCAACCCCAACGTTCAGTCGGGGTTCGGACACGCGAAGTAGATGCATTTTCGTAATCTAGTGTTATCTATATCTGTGGAGAAAACCAACATGATTATAAATCACATGTAAAACAAAAAGAGGCTTCCAAGAAATCTTGGAGCGATACAAAACCCCATGCTAGTGTTAAGACGACTGCATCGTACTTAATGTGAGTTGGCATGCCGCCCGGGTCGCTCATACAATACAGTACAGTATAGAAAGAAGAAAGAAAGAAAGACACACATTCAAGATTCACATTCACTAAGACACACAAATAAAATAACAAAAAAAAAATAGACAGCAAACAAACAAAAAAAAATATACGAAAATAAAAATACACGATTTTGTATGTCCCCGCAAAAGTGAAATGGTCGCTGACTCAGCAAACAGTAAGCAGCAGTAAGCTAACTTGGGACACTTTGGGACTGGACTACGGTATACCTTTACTTGCCCGAATTTCATTTGCCCGAATTTCATGTGCTATAATATACAACCGTCATAATGTTGTTTTCTATAAATTCATTTTCACTACTCATTTTTACTATATTAATCAAATGACAGAATCTTTGTTTCCCATAATATTAATTTCAATAATTTCATTTTTCATAATCATTGTAAGCCATAAGTATCACATGCCATAATATCATTTGGACGTCAAGAGGATATACTGATAAATCCCATACGTCAAACAAGCCTTTGAATCAGGTAAATTTTAATCACATAGATTAGGTTAGGTTAGAATTGCGACATTTGATTTGTGCGAGCGAGCGAAGCGAGCGAGCAAGACGGTACGGAGCAGAAGCGACTCGGATAGGTTAGGTTCAGAAGGCTAAGGCGGGAGCGAAGCGCAGCGTAGCTCCCGCCTTAGCCTTCGATGTTAGGTTTTTTTTTTATAGCAGCCCGGATAGTAAAGATAATAAATAGATTAGTAATAGAAAAAAGCAATTTTAACCAATCATAATTAAAATAAACGCTATTTAGTATGGCATTTGAATATTCTATTGAATTATATTATTGCACTTAATAATATGGAAAAAAATACGTATTGCATTCGTATCATTATGGCATCAAAGTTTCGGGAAAATAAGAATATATCAAATAAATTTTCTAGTAAACGAAACATTCGAGCAAATGAAGTTTCGGGTATGTGAAGTTCGGGATAATGAAATTATGGCATATAACTTTCGGTCAAACAATAGACAACCCTGGACTACGCATAAAATAACAGCCATTTTCAGACTTAACTTACCTCGTCTTTCCCACTGACAGTTTGCATTAAAAAAGTGACAGATTCTCTTATTAAGAGCACAAGAAACGCAAGCAAAGATTTATTTTTATTAGACTGGAAGGAAAACGAGCAAGTGGGTCTCCATAAACATCTGCAACACCAGGGGTATTACAGACGCGTTGCCAACCTAGAGGCCTAAGATAGGATACCTCAAGTGCCAGTAATTTCACTGGCTATCTTACTCTCCACGCCGAAACACAACAGTGCAAGTACTGCTGCTTCTTCTTAGATGTTTTTATTTCAGCTTGGGTAAAGAAGATTCGAGTTCGCATTTGTATATATAATTTTATTTCAAGATTTACACGACATTAACTGTGTCAGTTTTGCGTTACAATTGTAGTGTTTCATGATGAACATGCACTTATTTTTCAAAATGGCTCACTGGCAAAATAGTAAGTCTCATTTCTCAGCAGATTCTCATAATTTTGTGAGCAGTTTTGAAAAAAATATTTTTGACAAACATTTAATGCTATTTTGACTACAGAAACCTGAGATATGAGAAACTTGAGATATGTGGTGCATAGGGGAAATTCGTGTCTGTAACGTTGTCCAGCGGTGGTGTAGCGGTATAGCATGCGGCACGGAATGCCGAGGACCTGGGTTCGATTTTTAGTGCTGGTCTTATTTTTCTGGTTTTTCTGTGCATCTATATTTCAGTTTGTATTTTCAATTTACTGAAACGTAGATGAGTGAACTCGCCTTTGTGTATGCGTGCATACGTTCCATATAAAGATTGTCTTCTGTTTGTGTATCTGTACTGTGTTCCAAGAAACGATGGTGTAAACACTTGGCAGCGCCGCGACATTATTGTTACTCTTTGTTGTGGATTAAATAAACCGCCTAAAACTTACAACTGTACAAGTAATACTGGAGAATTCTCTATTTCACATATTTAACCTTACGTACGGAACAAAATCGTCAAGATACATAGAAAAACAGAGTGAAATAAAAGCCAAAAATTACCTACGTAAATTTATTTAGCAATAATGGAGCGACTACCTGGTTAAGATCGCGGGATCGCGGTGCATGCGAAAAGCACAAGACCGGTCTGAGTGGAGAGCCTTGGGGGAGGCCTATGTCCAGCCAGTGGACGTCTTTCGGCTGACATGATGATGATGATGATGATTTAGCAACGAGACGTTTGTACACCTCGGTCCCGTGGAAATGTAAGGATCAAAATAATCTTTGTGCGAAAGCTAAAACCTAGTTCAAACCTGCAATAAAACGCCAAAGATAGGCCTTGTAGTCAATTCATCAGGCAATCCGTTCAACTTGTGTCTTTCTATACTAAGTCGCCCCTTAAGAGCATGTAGACCCCAACGGCCGTTAGTTCAGAGACACATGCAGTGCCACTTGCGTTTGGCATTTCTTTGAATGTCTCTTACTTTGATACTTCCGCGGATTCCCTTGTTTTTTATTCAATCCCGTAGAGAAACTCAGAGCGTAGTCTTCTTCATTCTCTTTGGAGTGAATAAGAACCTCCTATAGTAAAACCACGTAAGGACGTATCGCTGGGGGCGGTGACATGCGACGATGGGACAAGAAGTTTGGGGATATGGGCAAAAGAGTTACATGAGATATATAAGTAAAGTTATATGTAAGTAAAATTGTACCGTTTGTGCCCAAATAAATATTAAACATGAGATGAGCTGGCGTCGTATAGCGGAATTGCCGCGAAATAGAGATGAGCTGATGAAAGTCCTTGCTATAAAAATAGACTTGAATTAATTTCACTGCACTGTTCATTGTCACAAGTAGTTGAACCAGTCAGTGTGCGGGAGCGAGCGAGCGGCGCGAAGCGAATTAAGGTCATAGGTCTCCCCAAAAAGGCGTTAATTGGGTGACTGAATCCAAGTGAAATGAATGGGAGTAGGTGAGCGGAATGATCGAAAGAAATGAGTGTTACACGTCGCGCTTAGTGAGAGTAAACGGTTTAGTGAATGTCGCCAGAGTCTGTTAGATATAGACGGCACATACCCAACCAGTAGCGTACTTTGGGAGGACGCTTATGACCAGCGCGCTCAAAGAACTGATAGCTTTTGATGTCAATGTGTCCTTCGAATAGCGGCCAAGTAACGGAGGAATGGAAGACGCAGCGTCATAAGGTAGTAGTAGACTAATAAAGACGAAAAACTTACTTATCAGATGGAATCAACAATGGGTAGATTCTCCATAATAGAAGCAAAGTAAATGAAGTAGACTGAAGAATTGTGAAATGTTAATTGCAGTGGCTCGCCCCGTATTGCTCGAAGAACAGATAGTTTGTGGGTCCAATGTCTTCTTTTAATGGTGGTCACTTACCAAAAGACGCAGTAAGATTAGCCCCCACAAGGTAGACTTGCGACCTGAGGCCGTATTGCGTAACGTTTCTGATGCTCGAGATCACTTTCAAATGACATATTTCCTGTAATTTTATTGCGATCGCGAGTCTCAAAAACGTTAGGCAATAAGGCCTCTGGAAAAGTTTGCGAGAATTCGATGAATGCAGGAGATACAGTTATCGGTCATTGTGACGTACTTTGAGGAAGGCCGTCTTTCGGCTGACGTCAATGATAATGATCTTAAGCAGGATTAGCTCGGCTTACGGACATGATAAGGTCATGACCCTGGATCACGCACGAAATTATACAAAGATAGCTGTTAATCACGTGCGAGTTGCTGTAGGCACATGCATAGAAGAATTTTATCATAAACATAAACGACCAGACTACACTACACTACAGATTAGACGACCAGATGGCCTAGTGGTTAGAGACCCTGACTACGAAGCTTGAGGTCCCGGGTTCGATTCCCGTGTCGGGGCAGATATTTGTATGAAAAATACGAATGTTTGTTCTCGGGTCTTGGGTGTTTAATATGTATTTAAGTATGTATCTATCTATTTAATTATGTTTATCCGTTGCTTAGTTCCCATAACACAAGCTTTGCTAAGCTTACTTTGGGACTAGGTCAATTGGTGTAAATTGTCCCGTAATATTTATTTATTATTTATTTATAAACATGTTTTTCTTAAATAAATTACTCACTAACTCTTTAGAGCGACTTATCACGATAAGACACAAATAAGAATGTTATGAAGCGATAATCGTATTACGGAAATTTTTATTCAACTATTTTAAATCAGATTAGATTAGAATTAATCTGTTTTGCATTTCGTACTCCAAGTATTCATCAGAGCGTACTAATCGCTTCTGTACTACTGCACTGGTTCCACCATGCGTTCTTGCCTGTTGCTGTTGGTTGCGGTAGTAGCGGTAGCGTGTGGCGACCGCTACCACGACCGCCGGCCGGCCGCCGCCGCGCCCTCGTCCCGCGCCATCCCTCCGTCGGAGGAGGAGCGCGCCGCCTCGTACTGGTACGCGGAGGCGTTCGACGCGATCGAGGCGCGGCTCTCGCCGCCTGCGTACGACTCAGTGGCGCGCAACGTGGTCATGTTCCTGGGCGACGGGCTGTCCGTGCCCACGCTGGCGCCGGCGCGCACGCTGCGCGGCCAGCGGGAGGGACGCTCGGGCGAGGAGGAACAGCTCGCCTACGAACGGTTCCCCGTCACCGGACTCGCTAAGGTACTCACAAAAATTGGATTTTATGAGAGCATAAATATTTTGCTTACAATAATTGTCTTATGTGTTTTTAACGCACTGTGAAGACGCGGATCCAGCCCTTCAAAAACCGGCCAAGAACGTGTCAGACACGCCCGAAACAGTATTTCGTATTTTGTGCGGAATATTCCAAATTTAGGTATATTTTATACATAAGCTGCTATTTACTCTTAAACTACTAATAATTCTCAAGAAAACTTAACCGTTATAGTTTTCCTTCTAAGTTTATATATTTACTACCATTATGAATTTTTTCAAGTTTTTCCATCCACCGGTTTAGATTTTAGAGGGGGGATGCTTGATTTTAATGAAATTTTGCACTTTAAAGTTGAATATTTTGCAAACAAATCACTGAACCTAAAAATCGTCTTAGCAACCCCCTAATGGTTTTTTTTTTAAGTAGCCTGTATAGTGTCCCACTGCTGGGCAAAGGCCTCCCCTCTTGACCTCCACAACTCTCGTATGGTTTAAAATGACCTATTTAACGATACCCTACACTACAAGGGAAAATGGGTAAAAAAAAATTCACCGCCACTACGTTTACGGGACGTTATTTTTTTTTTAAATGTTTTGTTGTACCATTTTGACGGCATAGTTTACATATATATTCGTGCAAAATTGCAGCTATCTAGCATTGATAGTCCCCGAGCAAAGCCGCGGACGGATAGACAGACAGACAGACATGGCGAGACTATAAAGGTTCCGTTTTTGCCATTTTGGCTACGGAATCCTAGAAAGGTTGTGGTCACAGCCAAGTTACAGCCACCCAAAAATCGACAAAGTGCGAGCACAAACTTGCTCATGTACAATCATGACTCATAAACGACATTTGAAAGTATGTAGTTACTAGTCTATTTAGGCATGTCCATCGTACCCACAACGGTGGACCCGCCCTTGGGCCTATTTGCAAACGTAATTTTGATTTCTACTTCAACCATATTCCAGACTTACTGCCTGGATGCACAAATCCCAGACTCAGCGTGTACAGCGACGGCTTTTCTATGTGGCGCTAAAGGCAACATTGGCACTCTTGGCCTGACGGGTCACGTGAAACGCTGGGACTGTCCCACCTCCACCGACCCCGCCACGCACCTCGAGTCAATCGCCGCCTGGGCGATCGCCGACGGACGCAGCGCCGGTGAGCACCTGCATTTAGAATTATATCAGTCCAATTATAAACCGAAAGACTACCTGGTTATGACTTTCTCTCAGAACGCTACAATGACCAATCAGATTCTTGCAACCCTTACTATGTCATCACTGCGTCTTCTGGCACATGACCGAAGTTGCCCACACATTGGCCACTCGTCGAGCGATGAGTCCCTGTAACTTCCATTTTATTATCACAACCCTTTGGACTACTTCACCTACTTTGATTCTTCTTACGATCTATTATTATCTATTATGCATATGGGAAACTGCGTCAAGTCTTCACATCGCCAATTCCACAGAGTCTGAAGACGAAAGTCTTCAATCAGTGTGTCTTACCCGTTATGACATACGGTGCCGGAACATGGATGCTCACGGTAGGACTCGTCCACAAATTTAAAGTTGCTCAACGTGCTATGGAAAGGGCTATGCTCGGAGTTTCTCTAAAAGATCGAATTCGTAACGAAGTAATCCGACAGAGAACCAAAGTTATCGACATAGCCCACCGCATTAGCACGCTGAAGTGGCAATGGGTTGGTCATGTAACCCGAAGAACCGATAACCGTTGGGGTAGACAAGTTCTTGAGTGGAGACCACGGATCGCAAACGTAGTGTAGGACGCCCTCAGACTCGGTGGTGCGATGATCGTCGCAGGGTGGCTGGCAAGAGCTGGATGAGAGTGGCCGAGGATCGTGCTCAGTGGCGTGCCATAGGTTGACGAACATAGGCTGATGATGATGATGATGATGATTATTATCTATTAGGTTTTGTTACAACGACGCGTGTGATGCATGCGTCACCCGCCGGCGCGTATGCACGTTCAGCCGACCGCGACTGGGAGTACGACGGTGAAGTAATCCAAGACGGCTACGACCCTGCACTCTGCCCCGACATCACCGACCAGCTCATCAACTCCTACCCTGGCAACCAGTTTAAGGTCAGTTCATCAGAACCAACAAAAGTTAATAAAGACTTGACAAAACAATTGGCACTGACATTGCTTTTAACAGGTGATTTTAGGTGGTGGTCGAAGTAAATTTCGCTCAAATACAACAATAGACGAAGAAGGTGAACAAGGATTGCGATGGGATGGCAGAGACCTTATAGAGGAGTGGCGCGCTCAGCGCGTGGCGGCCGGCGTCTCGCATTCGTACGTGTGGAACCGCACTGAGCTGCTGCAGGCCATCGAAAACCCGCCCGAGTACCTGCTGGGGCTGTTTGAAGCTGACCACATGCGGTTTGAGGCAGCGGTGCGAGAAGACGGCTCTGACGAGCCAACGCTTGTCGAAATGACTGAAGCAGCCATCCGAGTGCTCTCACGCAATCCTCGTGGTTTCTTCTTGTTTGTAGAGGGCGGACGTATCGACCACGGGCATCACGTTAATATGCCTTACTTGGTATTGGACGAAACATTAGCGCTTAGCGACGCGGTGGAACGCGCCGATTCATTGCTACCTGCGGCTAGCTCGTTGCTAGTACTTACAGCTGACCATTCCCACGCCATGGCCTTCAACGGCTACTCGCGGCGCGGAAATAACATCCTCGGGCCCTCCGACGACATCGGCGATGACGGCGTGCCCTATATGACGCTATCCTACACCAACGGGCCCGGATACAGACAGCAACAGAGCAACAAACGCGTGGACGTTACTCAAGATAGCAATTTCAGTAAGTATTGATTTCACTTCATTCGTATTTACGAGTGAAAAATCAACCTAATGGTTAATGATGTAATCAAAAGAACGACTAAGAAAGAAGTAATATTTCGAGATGCTTGAGGGAGCTTTGAAGGAAGGAAGGAAGGAAGTTGAAATAATTATTCTCTCTGTATTAAATATATCCCCATCATGCGATCAGGGAGGAGTGACGGCGTATTGTGAAGCTTGCCACTAACACCTGAAGTAACGTGGTTATCACTTCAGGTGTTGGTGGCAAGCTTCACTCCGTCAAGAGTGATACCGACGAAGAAGAAGAATTAAATGTATTTTGTATTGTTTAGTTTTTAACACTATGTCCTGAAAATTGCAGTGGCCATTAGATGGAGGACCCACGCCGAAGTCCCATTTGAACTGGAGACTCACGGCGGCGACGACGTGGCGGTGTTCGCGCGCGGGCCGCAGCAGCAGCTGTTCACGGGGCTGTACGAGCAGAGCCAGCTGCCGCACCTCATGGCGCACGCCGCCTGCCTGGGGCCCGCCGCCGCGCGCCGAGAAGCTTGCGCCACTTTCGAACCTAAATCTGAACGTTTAACTGTTGCCTCTGCACCAAAATCTGTTGCTGCTACGTTGATGATTGCAGTCACTCTAATTCTACATTTGTAAGCAAATGGAAGTGCAGTCTTTAATTCGTTGGCCACATCGACACGCGCATTGACAGACTATATTGTTACGTTCGTGGGGTGGGTTCGTGATTGAAAAGCACTTTTAACACCGATGAATAAGAGTAGGATTTATTTTCACACTGTTACTTAACTTTACAAAACACTCAAAAACAGTTCACAGTAATTTCGCACTCAAAAACTCACTTACAAGTCGCTTTGATTCTCTTCGATGTTTATCGCTCGGTATCGCATTCGAAAACTGTCTCCGCCGCAACCTCGCCCGGCTTATATACCCCCGGTGAATCGGTCCACAAAGTTCGAGAACAGTCCAGCTAGGACGTCATACCTACATCTCGAATGTTCCTGAAACGAGTAGAGTGTCTGTCTCTTTCATGTGCTATCTCTCTCACACAGTTACTAGAATGTTCCGGAAACAGGATCATCAGTCTGTTTCTCTCGCACATATAGGCCATCCCTGTCACACACCTTCTCGAATGTTCTCAGTATAGCTGTCTCTTTCTAATCGTGCTATCTCTTTCACTCCTATTGAAGATTTCGCCATATACTGAAATGTAGTTCAAAGGCCCATAAGGGGTCCTGAAAACGCCTGAAAACGGGTTTTCAGGTTATGGCGTCATCGGATAGAGGGTGGCCTGAAACGGACTGAAAACATGTTTCAGGCGCCTGAAAACGACGGTAACTTGGGTGAAATTTTGATAAACTAATATGTGATAGAGCGTCCTCTGAAACGGCCTGAAACAGTATTCCAGCCTGCTGAAAACGCCTACAATGGGTCGAAAAGCACGATTAAAGTTTCCACCTAACCCACCGCCGTAACACTGCCCCCTCCTAAGACATGCTCGTCCCGAGCATCATTAGATCCATGGTTTTTGGCCAATCGATCAACATGAACAATCTTACAGGGGCTACGCGCGTTACGCTGTATTCGGTATGTGACATCGTTGATCCTAGTGACTACTTTGTACGGCCCTTCCCAACTCGGTGATAATTTCGGGGACTTCCCTTTTTTTCGCATAGGGTTATGTAGCCACACCAACGATCCTTCCTCAAATCTCGTCTGGTTAGACTCCCGGTCATATCTGGTCTTCATCTTTTCGCTGGCCTGCAGTCCGTGTTCACGAACATGATTGTGAACACCATCAATCCGGTTTCGCAGTTCACTTGCATATTCTGAAATCGTCTTTGGTGCATCTGGAGGTCGTCCTGTCAGTAGATCCGCAGGTAACCGCAGTTCTCTTCCAAAATTAGCACACGCAGGTGTCACGGCCGTGCTTTCGTGAACTGCGGTACGATACGACATTAAAAAGAGTGGAATATGCCTGTCCCAATCTTTTTGATGGCTGTCGACTACTTTGGCCAAATGTCGTTCCAGAGTCTGATTGAACCTCTCGACCATCCCGTCTGACTGTGGATGATAGGACGTAGTCCGAGTTTTATGAATTCCCATGACTCGGCAAGTCTCCTGAAACACCAGAGATTCAAAGTTTCTTCCCTGATCGCTGTGGATCTCAAGAGGTACTCCATACCGACAAAATACTTCAGCCACTACCGTTTCCGCTACTGTGACTGCCTCTTGATTTGGAATGGCAAACACTTCAGGCCATTTGGTGAAATAGTCCATGACCACAAGGATGTACTTGTTTCCGCGGTCAGAGATCGGGAACGGCCCTGCGACGTCCAAAGCAATTCTTTCCCAAGGTGCCCCCACATTATAAACTTTAAGCGCACCTCTACTGCGTGTATGTGGCCCCTTGACCGACGAGCAGCTAGTACACTTCCTACACCAGTCTTCCACATCTTCCCGACAGTGTATCCAGTAAAATCGTTGTCGAATCTTCATCAGAGTCCTTTTTACTCCTAGATGCCCGCCGGAAATGCCATCATGAAAGGATCTTAGAACATCGCTAACTCTCTTCCTTGGTACGACCACTTGAAGGTGAGCATCCTTTCCGTTCGCTGACTCCCATTTCCTACACAGTACGCCATTGTGCATAATCAGACTTTCCCATTGCGCCCAGTAGCTCTTGGTCACTGTACTCATCGGAGCTACTTCACACCACTTTGGTTTGGGCATTCCACCGTTAATCCAGTCGTAAATGGGTTTTATGTCACGATCTTCCTGTTGAGCTTCTTGCATGACAGCGTCACTCCATTCCTCGCTAACAGTGTCGGTCCTCAACATCTTCACGCAGTCCTTATCCTCTTGTCTTAAACAGTGTTTGCAGTCATCCGGACAAGGCCTTCGGGAGATCATAACTGGGACATTTTGACCACCAGCCAGCACTCGTCCCATAGTCCTGGCTTTTACTCGTTTCCCTGCTGCTGCCGTTCTGGATTACCAGAGCTTGCTGGCCTGTCCATTTGGTCCGAGTCTCGTCACCTCCAATGTCTTTTCGGGCAGCCAAATTGCATGTGTCCTCGTTCTCCGCAGTTGTAACATCGAGGTCCCGTTTCTCGAGGTGGAGCAATCGGCTCCCTGGCAGTGACTTCGCGTACCCTGAAGGATCTTGTTGGGTCTTGGCGTACAGCTTCCACCTCGAGAGCATGGGCAAGCGCATCCTTCAAACTCCTATGGTGACCCAGTCGTACAGCAGCCCTCACTTCAAAGTCTCGAATCCCATCTATGAATGCCTGCACTAGCATTCCATCCGTAAAAGAAGATGAATCTCGGTATGCTTTTTGGACCAGTTTCTCTATTTCTAGGGCCCACTTTTGTAATGACTCATTACGACCCTGGGTCCTATCCTTCAGTTGAGCTCTGTAGACGTGCTCCAGATGACTGTCACCGAAGCGTGCTTCTAAAGCTTCAAGGAGACGGTCATATGTCTTATCCTTTCCCAACGTTTCCAAGATACTGAGAGCTTCATCCCGTAGCGCCAAACTCAGTGCCGTTTTTGCATAATCCTTGCTCCAGCCATTTGTTTCCGTAACCAACTCGAATTGGTGCTTGTATGCGGCCCATGAAGAGGTACCATCAAATGGTGGTAACTTTAACTTTTCACCTCCTGTGGCTGGTGCACCCGATAAACTGGTGGTGCCGTTGGCCACTTTAATTTCCAACTTCTGGAGGCGATTCTCGTGGCCTTCTACCTTTTCGTTGACACCGTTGAGGCGCTGTTCGTGATTTTCGACTTTAATGTCAACTGCCACAATTTTATCCTGGACCTCAGCCATCTCCTTTTTCCATTCTGCGATTGCGTCGTGTACCTCACGGAGGAGTTCGAACTGGTTCTTTTGTTCCTCCTGTATAATCCTAGCTTGTTCCTCCTGCTTTCTAGCATGTTCCTCCTGCCTTCTAGCTTGTTCCTCCTGCCTTCTAGCTTGTTCTTCCTGCTTTCTAGCATGTTCCTCCTGCCTTCTAGCTTGTTCTTCCTGCTTTCTAGCATGTTCCTCCTGCCTTCTAGCTTGTTCCTCCTGCCTTCTAGCTTGTTCTTTCAGGAGGACCAGAATCGCGTTGATGTCTATTTCCGGCTTTGGGGATACTGCCGCCGCTGTATCTGACGCTGCGGCGGTGTCTGTAGGGTCCCCAGCTGCGGCGCGGCTTCGGGTCTGCATCCTCTCCTTCTCTTCTTCTCGCGGAGTAAGCGGCATTTTCAATCCCACTTCTGACACCAAATGTTACGTTCGTGGGGTGGGTTCGTGATTGAAAAGCACTTTTAACACCGATGAATAAGAGTAGGATTTATTTTCACACTGTTACTTAACTTTACAAAACACTCAAAAACAGTTCACAGTAATTTCGCACTCAAAAACTCACTTACAAGTCGCTTTGATTCTCTTCGATGTTTATCGCTCGGTATCGCATTCGAAAACTGTCTCCGCCGCAACCTCGCCCGGCTTATATACCCCCGGTGAATCGGTCCACAAAGTTCGAGAACAGTCCAGCTAGGACGTCATACCTACATCTCGAATGTTCCTGAAACGAGTAGAGTGTCTGTCTCTTTCATGTGCTATCTCTCTCACACAGTTACTAGAATGTTCCGGAAACAGGATCATCAGTCTGTTTCTCTCGCACATATAGGCCATCCCTGTCACACACCTTCTCGAATGTTCTCAGTATAGCTGTCTCTTTCTAATCGTGCTATCTCTTTCACTCCTATTGAAGATTTCGCCATATACTGAAATGTAGTTCAAAGGCCCATAAGGGGTCCTGAAAACGCCTGAAAACGGGTTTTCAGGTTATGGCGTCATCGGATAGAGGGTGGCCTGAAACGGACTGAAAACATGTTTCAGGCGCCTGAAAACGACGGTAACTTGGGTGAAATTTTGATAAACTAATATGTGATAGAGCGTCCTCTGAAACGGCCTGAAACAGTATTCCAGCCTGCTGAAAACGCCTACAATGGGTCGAAAAGCACGATTAAAGTTTCCACCTAACCCACCGCCGTAACAATATGTTGTAGTTTCTTCAGTTTCTTTGTTGTTATACCTACTAATAATTCTCCCTTTATTGTTTTGCCAAAGAAACTACTACGAATAATTCATATTGGCCACGATCTGATCCTTTCACGGTCCTTGAATATGCTGTTGATGTAACGTTTTATATTGCTGACGTATAATTATTGAATGAAAAACTCATACTCTTACCATAATATGGTATATATTATACAGTCATTTTGACTTATTTTAAATATATGAAAAATATTATGTAACTATGTTATGTTGATAAACAGATGGTTGAAATTTACTGGCAACCAAAAGACTGAAGTCTGAATTAAGTTTTTTGCAAGTAGGTTCTATAGTTTACTCATTTACTTTAGTTTTAATGTGTGTATAATTTATTTCATTATTATTTTTAATGAATAAAATGCTATCGATTAATAAGGCTTAAACTTATTTATCTTGATAAAGAGCGTTGTAGCCATTTCAATATAATTATTATTTCATATTCGTTAATCCTTTAACAAATTCAGGTACAAATCTGCTAGGTGCTCCAATTTGTTAACCAAGTTTTGCTAATCGATTTACAAAGCTTAATGTGCTACAAGTTTTCAATCAGGCATTTTTTTTTCATGACTGAGTAAAATTCTTTCTTTATTTAAGAAAATGATACATCATCATTATCATCAGCCTAGTCCACTGCTGGACATAGGCCTCCCCCAAAGAGCGCCATTGCGCCCAGTCCTCGGCTAGACGCATCCAGCTTCTACCAGCAGCCTTTCGCAGATCGTCACTCCACCTGGCCGGAGGGTGTCCTACACTACGTTAGCCAAGACGCGGTCTGCACTCAAGAACTCATTTACTCCAGCAGTTGTCGGTTCTTCGACAAATAATGACTAGCTCACTGCCACTTCAACTTGCCAATTCCAGAGCTCAGAAGCTATGTTGATGACCTTAGTTCTGTGTCGGATAGCTTAAGAAAATGATATTATAGTGCAAATTCTTACGATACACTTTAGTCTTGCCTTAAATAAAGAAAGAAAGTTGCAAATAAAATCGCGAATCCATTTTCTTAAGCACAAATTAGTTTTAGTTTGCTTGGAATTGACATGATAGTTTCAAACAAGGTGATTACTGAAAATCAGCACCACGGCTTGCTGTGGCATTATACTGAGTTGGAGGGGACTTATTATAGCAGCTTGTTTCATTTCACAAACTCTAATATTTCAAGGTCATAATGTAAGAACCCTTTAAGAGATTAGGTAATTTTTTTAAAAATCTCGAATTATTTACTCTTTCAGAAATATTAAACAGTTGAGTAATTAAAAGTTGCGACATAAATCAAGTAGGTACTTAGCCAAACGTTTTTCGCCGAAACTAGTAAACTTATTTAGCATCATCTCATTGTACTCGTAATATGTCTTATGTTTTTCTATTGTTGTAACATAATCCATACTTAATATTATAAATGCGAAAGTGTGTTTGTAAGTAGTATAATATTGGGCATTCTGGACCACCATCGTTCGATCGGGCGACATTTCGCCCTCTCTCACTTGCGGTGTTCCAGATGCCCAATATTATAATGAATGACAAACCCTGCTGCAACGATAATGACTTGATAAAAGCGTTTTGCGTTCGGGTTGATGATAAACGTTTTTCGTCAAGCTTATATCACGAATCATATTTGCTCCTGTGTTCATTTTAAATAAACCTTTCATGCTTGCAACACGTGAATTGATCTTGAAGAAGTATGAAGTTCGTAAAACAAGCTCAGAGCTTGCAGTTGGATGTCCTTTGTTCCGATCGCATCAATCGTAGTTTTCGTCATGGTGAACTTTTACCTGATACAATTCGCTGTATTATTTGCGGTCCATCTAATTGCGGAAAAACTAATTTAACTGTAGGACTTTTACTGCATGAACAGGGACTACGTTTCCAAAATGTATATGTATATTCAAAAACCCTTTTTCAACCTATGTACCAGTTGTTAGAAAAAGTATTGATGTTAGTGCCGTCAGTAAAATTTCAAAAATATCGCGAAAATGATGAAATACTAAGTCCACATGAAGCTGAGAATAATTCAATTTTCATTTTTGATGATGTTGCATGTGAAAATCAAAACAACATAAGGGATTATTTTGCAATGGGAAGACATAAGAATATTGATAGCTTTTATTTGAATCAAACTTACAGTAAAATACCTAAACAATTAATAAGGGATAACGCTAATTTAATAATCCTGTTTAAACAAGATGGTGTTAATTTACGTCATGTTTATGACGAGCACGTTGGATCAGATATGTCCTGGTCGCAGTTTCAGGAAATGTGTGCAAAAATATGGAGCATACCTTTTAACTACTTAGTAATAAACAAAGATTGTGCCAGAAACTCAGGTTGTTATAGAATGGGATTTGATACGTTCATCGTTTTGGATTAACTACGATACTTAATGAGTTCTAATTTCAAGATACTTTTATTGCTTCATATGACACCAACAAGATCGGACATGGCTCCTAAAATAAATGAAGAGAAAATTTTGAAAGAAAAAGTAATTCAGTCGGCTGAGGCAGTCAAAAAGAAAGTAAAACTGCTTCGTGATATGAAAACTAACGATAATATTATATTGGAATCAGTGTTGAAACCAATTACAGAGCCGCTTAATGAAATAGTGAAAAGTAACGGCAACAGTAATAATAATAATTCTTTTAACACTAACGATACAGATTTTGATGAGGATGCGTTTAAATGGAAAAAGAGAGCAAAAACACTAAAGTTTAGCCCTGATGATGAGAAGAGAAGTAGTATAAATAATCATACAGTTGTAAATAAATCTTCTGAATCTGGTTCGAACAATGATGATGACATATCAAATGGTAGCGATTACAGTGAAGATGATGACAGCATGTCATGCGAAAGTGATAACAGAGATGGCTTGGAATCCGTAACCGATACATCATTTAAGACGACTGATTCGTTTGCATCTCCTCGTGAAAACCCTGCTTGGAAAAAACAATATAATAACTACTTAAATATTCCTTTCGGTGTACGAACAGAGCGTGACAAGCTAATGCTAGGATCTTATTCAGTTTCTCTTAGCGGCGAAAAACTAAAAGTAAATGGGAATAGTTACAATTTAACACCCGGTTTATATGATTTGTTGTTTAAGAAATTGCCAGATTTAGGTATCATAACTGAAGACGATAAACGTTATTATAAAATGTTGCTACTAGAAACGAATGCCCACAGACGAGACTTTAATCCCAATAAACCAATAAAAAGTAACAAAGGCAAGAAATATTTGTACATTATAAAACCTCTTTTCAAATTATCTAAAGAACGTTTAATAAGCGATGGAAGTACTCATGGTCAGGGGTTACCAACAATGAAAAAAGTAAAAAGAGATGTTTCGTATGTATATTGGGATGACCCTAATGAATTAGTTGAAAGATTGAAATTACTAATTGCTTCCCGTGATGCTGGTAATACTGGATTAGACAATGAAATAATATCAATTGTTGAAGAACTGCGTGAAGCAGGCTTAGTTAATTAATGATATATAAAACTGTTATTATAATTTTACCATCAGTTGAAGCCGGACTTCTGATGACAAATACATAAAGATAAAAAGTAAAAATGAACATAGACAAATTCGGTCACCATGTTCATAAACGTTTACGTGTATGTGAATTTTTTGAACTTGAAAATAAAACTTTGCTGCGTTCAGATAATGGCGATTTCGATTTACAATCATCGCGATTAAAGGGGGTAGCGGATCCTTCGTTACCTAATGATGCAGTTAATAAGCATTACGTTGATCAGCTCGTTCAGAACACTTACGAAAAGAAGAAACTTGATTCTATGTTTGAAAATATAAATTCTCAACTCGAAATTATAAATTCTCAAATCCAACAGCTTGCAAATCAGTTGAAAATAAACTTTTATACAAAGTGGGAGATAAACAATTTTTTAAATAATTCCAAAGATGGCAAAAGAACAAGTCGTGAATGAAATCCATAGATCGGCCAGGAAAAATTTCACTCGTCGCGCAGTTATATTAAAAGGAATTGACGATTTGTGGCAAGCAGATTTGATTGACTTACAGAATTTACAAACGGTTAATAAGGGATACAAATACATTTTAGTTGTTATTGACACTTTTTCAAAATACACGTGGTGTATTCCAACAAAATCCAAAACTCAAACAGAAGTAAAGAATGCTTTTGAACTAATTGTCAAATCAGCAAAACGAGTACCTAGAAATTTACAGACAGACTTTGGGAAAGAATTTTACAACGATCAATTCGATCGCTATGTGAAATCCTTAAAAATAAATCATTATTCCTCGTATTCAATTAAAAAGGCATCTATTGTTGAAAGAGTAATAAAGACGCTAAAAAACAAACTTTACAAATATTTCAGTTTCATTGGAAATTACAAATGGCTTGGAAAACCTTTAGATGACATAGTCCGATCGTATAATCAAACTATGCACAGCACAACAAAATTTAGACCAATTGAGGTTAATTGTAACAATGAAGCTGAAGTAAAGATAAATATTGAGAAGAAACAATGCAATCAACGTTTTAAATTAAATAAATTTAATGTAGGAGATCGTGTGCGTATAAGCAAGTACAAAAGCCTCTTTCATAAAGGTTATACGCCTAATTGGTCAACTGAGCTTTTTACTATTAAAACGGTGAATCACACTCGTCCTGTTACTTACCATATTGAAGACCAACGAAAAAATACTATACTTGGTACATTTTATGAACAAGAACTGCAGAAAACTAAGTATCCAGACGTTTACCTCATAGAAAAAGTCATCAAAAAAAGAGGGAAAAAATTGTATGTTAAATGGCTAGGACTTAACGATAGCGAAAATAGTTGGATTGATAGAAATGCTATTGTATAAATATATTTCAAAACTTTCTCGCACAAAGTCATTCACTTAATGGATATGAAAGGAAGAGGACTTCTAAACAGTATAATTAATCACTTACCGTTTGAACTGCACTTACCTGGCTACAATTATTGCGGACCAGGAACAAAATTACATAAGCGGTTGCAAAGAGGTGATAAAGGAGTTAATGAATTGGACAACGCGTGTATGCAACACGATATAGCATACGATAAATATTCTAACCTAACAGACCGACATCGGGCAGATTTAGAACTCTATAAAATGGCTAAACAAAGATTAAAGTCAAAAGGTGTTGGAAAAGGAGAAAAACTTGCGTCGTGGATAGTTAGCAAAGTGATGAAATCTAAAATGAAAGCTGGTGCAGGTATAAAATCATTTAAACATTTTGTTTCGAAGATACGCACTGAATTGAAAAAAAACAAATCTAATAAAAAAGATGGTACCGCAATCAGCCGAGCTTTTGCTGCAGCAAGTAAAGTATTTCTTAATAACAATACGAGTAAAATGCGGGTTCCTCGATTAATACCAATCCCTAAAACTGGAGGTATATTGCCACTAATACCTATTTTCGCCGGCCTTTCTGCGTTAGGATCATTAGCAGGAGGAGCAGCTGGGATCGCTAAAGCTGTTGGTGATTACAAAGCTGCAAGAAAAAGCTTATCCGAATCAGAACGTCATAATAAAATGATGGAATCTATTGCACTGGGTAAAGGGTTATACATTAAACAGTATAGAAATGGGAAGGGTTTGTGTTTAAAACGCTTAAAAAACTAAATAAAAGGCTACCCAGACGTGCTCTTACAAATGTTGATATTTTAAAACATTCAACAGATATTCCTCATTTTCGTGGTGTTTACATGAGAGACAAATTACCGAAGCGTCCGAAAAGAGTAGAATGTGCAATCGTTAATTTAGATAGCTCTAAAAACCAAGGGACTCACTGGGTAGCCTATGTCAAAGATAATAATTATTGCGAATATTTCAATAGTTATGGTGATCTTCCACCGCCGCTAGAATTAATAAAGTATTTGAAAAATCATAATATTTCGTACAATTATAATATTTATCAAAAATTTAATACTGTTAATTGTGGTCATTTATGTTTAAAATATTTAAAAAAATATTGGAATAATCGTTTAAATATCTGTGATCAATAAATAGCTTCTCATTCTCACGATGTCTTTCACTTTGTCCATAACGGGGTCTTCCTCAACCCTGATTACGAATCACTCACCAGCTCTTCAACTAGATGGTGAATATGAATGCGGGTTGCTATACATGTCAACATTTAACTCGATACCCAATATAGACTACAGAAATAATAAGTTTTATTATGGTGATAACGAAATAGTAGAAATTCCTGAAGGGTCATATGAACTTCAAGATCTTGATGATTATCTAAAAAAGCACCTCCAAGGATGCACTTTTACACTGAACTGCAATAATAATACGCTAAAGACATCTATTTTATGTTCCAAACCAGTATATTTTAAAAAACCGAATTCGATTGGTCAGTTACTTGGTTTTGGGGAAGAAACAGTTCAGGCGAATATATTAACTGAGTCCCCTTTTCCTGTGTCCATTCTGTCTACAACTATAGTGCGGGTTGAATGTGATATTGTGAGCGGGTCATTTATAAACGGAAAACCTAGTCATATAATTCACGAATTTGTGCCTAATGTGCCGCCTGGTTACAGGATTATAGAAACTCCTAAAAATGTTATATATTTTCCTGTTACTCAAAACAGCTTAAACTCTCTTAAAATAAGAATACTGGATGTAAACGACAATTTAGTGAATTTGCGCGGTGAAGAGATTCAGATATATTTACATCTCAGAAAAAAATGATAGACTTTAATAAAAGTACGGTCTCAAACAGCAAAATGGTTAGTGCCCATTGTGCTATCAAGAAAAGAAGACCTAAAGGTCAACTTACAAAGGAAAACAAACAATTTTTAAAAAATATTGGATTAATAAAATGAGTATACTAAACTTATCAGACACTTATTTTGATAATACGATTGAAAGTTTTGAATATCATTCGTATAAACCGTACGTGACAAGTTTCAATTTAAATGATGAAATCCGTATACCTATTAACCAGCAAGATCTATACTTATTACCATCGGCGAGTACTATATACATAGAGGGTACTATAGAAGTATTCAACAGAGAATCAAAAGCGAAGGTTTCCAGTGTTCTTTTCACAAATAATCCTATACTTCATTTATTTCAAGATATTCGATATGAGCTGAATGGGATTGAAATAGATAAAATTAAAAACGCTGGGATCACAACAACAATGAAATCTCTTGTGTCGATGAATGAATTTGAATCATCGATGTCAAAGTTATGGGGCTGGGACGTTGATGGCACAAAAAATTCGCATGGATCATTTTCTGTATCTATTCCTTTAAATAAGATTCTTGGCTTCGCAGAGGATTATAACAAAATTATTATAAACTGTAAGCATGAACTTATTCTTTTACGATCCAATACTAATTTAAATAGCGTAATACTGAACACAAATGAGTATATAGATAATATAACTATATCTAAAATAGTATGGCGTATGCCACACATTAAGGTTTCTGATCGAGAAAGATTAAATTTGCTTAAATATTTGGAAAGAGATCGAGCTATTCAAGTAGCATTTAGGAACTGGGATTTGTACGAATACCCGCTTTTACCTAAAACATCAAAACATTCTTGGGCCGTCAAAACTTCGTCTCAAATTGAGAAACCTCGATATGTTATAATTGGATTAAAAACAAACAGGAAAAATGTTTCTGATAAAGATATATCGCATTTTGATCATTGTAATTTGCGTGACGTTAAAGTTTTTTTAAATTCAAATTATTTTCCTTACGAAAATTTGAATGTCAGTTTCTCGACTAAAAAATTTGCTATATTATATGAACAGTACGCTAAGTTCCAACAGTCTTATTACAACCGCAGCCAAGCACCGTTGTTGAATCCGCAAGACTTTGTAAATAAAGCACCTCTGTTTGTTATCGACTGTTCTCGTCAAAATGAAACTTTAAAAACGGGTTCAGTCGATGTTCGGATTGAATTAGAGTGTGACACCGATATACCTGACCACACCGCGGCTTACTGCCTTATTTTAAATGATAGTATTATAGAATATAAGCCGTTGACCAATATAACAAAGAAAATATCATGAAACTAGACCATCTATTCGTAGATGTTCAGGGGTTCAAATCATATAAAAATGAATTTATTATTAAAGAATTTGCATACAGTACCAATGAATACACGCAAACGTTTTTAATAAAACCCCCATACTCATTTTCTAATTTAACGGAAAACGAAAAAAGACAAGTGAAATGGATAGAGAAAAACCTTGGCATTATGTGGCGTGAGGGGTATATCGACCATAGAGAATTTAAGAGAATGATTCGTAGTTACTTGGAAGGCAAAAAAATATTTGTAAAAGGTTTTGAAAAAATTAGATGGATTAATGACTTATGTGCTGATTGTACTGTAATAGACTTGGGAGAGAAAGGTTGTCCTAATTTTCAATTAATGTATAAAGAGTATTGTATCAACGACCGCTCTTATAATTGTCTACATCATAAAAAAAATTGTGCGTTGAAAAACGTTATATGTCTTAAAAAATGTTATTTCGATATTTTGCATACTTATTTAAAATTGTAATAAACTACTTTAAAAAATAAATATTTAATTATGTTTAATTCAGTTTTTCTTTTTTTACCCAGTTAAAATTGGTTACCATTTATTTTAATAAACAAGTTTTTATATTAATCGATTTTTAAATTATTTTTTTATTTAAACATAAAATAAATGATAACAATTCATACCTGTGGTTAATAATAAGAGTTAATCTAACTAAGCGATACCTACTGAAAAGATTTCTCTAGTAAATTTAATCATAATATTATTTATTTGTTAGAATTATTTGTTACATAGACATACAAGAAAAATCTTTCCGGTCGGCGTATGTAACTATATCGCTAAATTAAAGGAATAAAACAACAAAATAGCTGAACATATTTATTACTGAACAAAGTTATACATAAAACAATTAAAAATTAATAACTAACACTATATCCGCACAACTTTTTTGATATCTTATTTATAACACTTTCTGTACTGTCTATAATCTCATCGTATCCGTCACTTGCCACATACTGCGCACTAAGCAGGACGTTTTCTCCAGTTTCGTCGTTTTGATCTGGCACGGAGTCACTTATGTTGATTATTTGGATTTTGACAAGTCTATTTCCCTTAGCTGCTTCATTATTTATAACAAACGACGGCGGGTGCCCTCGTGCACTTCTCTTTACTATTTTGTTAAGCCTTGGTTTTGGTTTATTCGGTTTTGCTTTGGTTTTAGCACCTGTAACCTTTTTAAATAGTTCACTAACTTCTTCTTCTTCTTCATCTTCTCGGAATCCTAATGGATCCTGTGCATATTGAGAAAATATTATTTGAGTGTCTTGCGTTCCTTCCATATTCTGAAAGTAAAGAAATAAAATTAAAGCAGTGCTTGCACTGATTTTCATCTGGAAATACATTTATATAAAACATTAATAACAACAAAAATAACAGAAATGATGTTTTCGGTCTAAGAAAAAATAAAGGTAGGTACTGCATTCAATATAATTACAATTTACTTACCAAATCGGTATCACCTCGTGGTAATTTTCAAAACTAGAACGAATGTACTTATTCAGTTATGAATGGACGTGCAGATGCAGACTGGTAACTTACTATAACAGCTGCTATTTATACTGGTAGTAATTCAGGCGTCAGCAAATTACCCTAACACGCGCTGTTTAATGTCGTCAAATTACAACGACAGGTAAGAACATGTTATAATTGGTATCAAATGCAATAAATGTGCACGTAGCATATTCATGTGTCAGCAAATATCCTGAGCACGCGCTACATACCGCCTCGCTACTTAGGACACGTAAGAACATGTTATAATTGATACTAATCTTAATCATGAAACTACCGTGAGACTCACTCATATTTAATGAACTAAGATTTGATATTGATTGAATTTATTGTAATCAAATATTACATTTAAAATTAACTATAAGCTTCCGATAACGGAAAACATCGTGAGGAAACCTGCACACACCTGCAAAGTAGTTCGATGGTGTGGGTAAAGTTTTCCAGTCCTCATTGGACCCGGTTGTGAGCCACATATTATTATAAGCTCTCTCATTGTGAGAGGAGGCCTGTGCTCATCAATAGGACGTATAAATAAAGCCGTATATATAGGACGTATAAGTAAGGCCTGTTAAAACCGTTTAAGAATTCCTTTTATTTTCGTCCGTTCAAGACTGACAACAACTCAATTTCTGTAGGTATAAAATGAAACTCAAGTCTTACTTAAAATTTATGTTTGAGTCGACATTAATCTTGGATGGAGTAGCTATATTCTGATAGTTGGGTGAAAAAAAAAAGACAACAAAGTTAATAATACTTCAAATTTATTTATTTATAAAGTAATAAACATAACAATACATATAAATCAATGTGTAATTAATATTATACAAACTTAAGTACTTAACTTATTTAATGTTATCAAACACTGTTACATTTAATTACTCGTTAGGTATTAAATAAAATTACAGCTCAAGGTAAGGTCGTTTATTTAACTACTACTGTACTTGTAGGTACTAGAAAATAGACTCATGTCCCCAAGCTTTGGTTGAAATTTTGTCTGACAAAGTATGTCGTTTATCGTCTTTGTTAGATAAAGCAACTTTATTGACAGATTGAGTGAAGATCTCGTGTCTAATTGATTTAAATAATATGTTTTTTTTTCGAACTATTTTATCATTGAATAACACATCTCGATAATCATTTAATGTTAACTCTTGAACTGCGGGTTTTTTTATTCCTTTAGCCTTTTTTATAAGAGATTTCTCACTTTTGATACAGTACAGTTTAGAACGTAACCCTATAAACTCGGTAATAAGTTCTCCTCCTAACTCATCTTTGAACAACCCAGGAATCTTCTTATTACGTAAAGGTATTTGCAAATCATTTACAGGGCTATAATTGCTTGTATCAAAAAAGGTAAAAAAAAATTTTTTTAAATCACTATAAAAGTCTGGAGTTTCGATTTTGTAAATAAAACTGTCAGTATCAGTGTAGCATAGAGTCACTTGATCTCGGTAGTGTTTTTTTATTACCGAGTAGTGAAATTGGTACATATGACTTTTAGAAAGTTCTAAGACAGAGAATCCTATGTAAATTGGTTTATCCAAAATTACTTTTTCAGGCTTCATTTGCACGACAACCAAATTTTCAGACAACACTGTTGCACTATGGAAATTCGGTTTAGCAATTAATTTGTTGGCACAAGTAAATTTTTTCGTAATGTTTTGGCTATCGTTCCACTGACTTACTAATTTGACATCAACTCGCCGCTCACTGTCTTCAAGAGTTTTCCCAAAAACTGAGTTATTCATTAATTTAAAAAGATCTTGTTGGAAAGTAGTATTAGCTTTTTTTCTTAGTTCTGTATTTAAATGGATATACTGTTTTAAGAATGGGCCTTGGCGAAACCTAAGAACGCGATGGATTTTATTAAGAATTAAGCCGTTGTGTAAACATGTTTTCAGATGGACGTAGTGAATGACGTATTCGTATTTGTTATATAAATTTGGAATTAATTTAGTAGCTTTCCCTCCTGGAGGAATAAATTTTTGTGCGCAAAATGGATAGTCGTTATGGTTATGGTGTAAATTTTCCGGATACAGCAAATCAACTTCGAGGATATATCCGAAAGGAGCATCATCCTCTACAGATAAAATATCTAGTCGGGCAATTTCATGATGATCTAGAAATGTAAAATCAGACATAGGCAACGATTGACACATACTGTATCCATATAAATTATTGCAATCGATATATATTAAAAACGAGTCTGGTTTACTCATATCATAAGTTTCCATATACTTGTTATTAGCACGAGCATATTTTGTTGAACACATGCAAATACCACCTCTTATTCCTTTTTGTATAAGTCGAATTATTTCTAATTCGGCTATTAATTCTAGCTTAACTCCAGTTTTTAATAGCATAGCATCAAACGATAAGCTTGGTGCAGTCAAGTAGAAGGCCGGATCTAAGTGATAATTTAACTTGCAAATGAACCGAAAGTTCTCAAATATATCAGATAAAAGTAACACATCAGTTTTAAGGTAAAGATCAGTATATTCTCCCAAATCTTTGATTTTAAATTCGGACCAAACAGACTGTGCATGTGCGTAATCTAAATCGCTTATTTGTTCGTTAGAAAGAGAATTAAAAAACAAATTCTGTGCTGGAAGCTCGGTCTCTGTAAACTTATCCCAGTTCGACATGTAATCGTACGGATAAACACCTTTGCGAGTTAATAAATTAAATTTTTTAGCTTCCGGATAAAACTTGTTCAGGTGAATAAAATCAACGTTATGTAAACCATTTGCTAATTTTTCCAAGCTTGTTCCTAAAAATTTAAAAGAGTCTACAAATCGAATTTGCGCATACTTTTGATCTGAAATCAACAAAAACTTAGTAAAAGAAATATAATTTTCTTTGTTTTTTGGGATTACTTTCACAGGTCCTGAACATTTACTAAGTTCCTGTATAAACAAATGACAATCATAACCTAAGTTATGAAAGAAAACAGGAATCAATTTAGGAACGCGAAAGCGCAGATTGCAATACTGGTGCGCGGCACCGCGATAACACCCTGTTAGATGACAGTGATCTCTTACTTTGTCTGCAAACAATAAACCTTTACATATGTGACAATTTTTGGCCCGTTTATGAGCTAAAGAATCTTCTTCAGTAAATATCATGGGAATCTCTTTTTCTAAAATATTATGTATGTCTTTAACATGTTTGTATAAATATTCGACGAATTTCTGTGCACAATCTGGTCCTCGGTATTGAACAAAACGATTAAGTTGATCATCATAAGAGCAAATTATGTGGTAAGCGAAAGCGGCTGGTAAATGTATTTGTTTATGTGAAGTAAAACTACTGTCAGTGTTAGGTTCGCAGCTCTGATAGGGCTTAAGGATTGTCTCGAAGTCAGCATACACGACAAATGGAACGTCTTGTTTTCGTTCAAAATGTTTAAATTCGAGATAAGTGCCTTTCTCCGGAAGTACCGTAGCAACCCCACTACAAATATGACTATTGCAACCGTGTTCAGTTTGAAAAAATATCAGACAGTCTTCGCAGAAATAAAGCTTACCGTGATGTTTGGTAATCTGGCACCGAACAAGACGCGGTAAATTAGTAATCAAAACATAATGCGACTTATTACCGCGTTCAATTAAAAGTAAATTTATTCGATGTTTCCTTTTGTATTGGGATCTGTATAGAGGTCCTACAAGAGTTCGGTTGTTTTTTAAAGAATATACATTAATACTGATATCAGTATTGTTATGTTCAAACGTAACGATATCAGCTAAAGTGACAGGGAAACACATATTATCAAGTTTTAATACGTCTTTGAAGTGAGGATAAGATGATAGCCGCTCGCGGTGGTTTTTAGATGGGTAAAGAGCAGCAACAACACTCCAGAGAAAACAATAATTATCATGATTTTTAATATTAATGCAAGCTTTTTTATTTTTTATTATCTTAGGTAAGTCTATGTAAGATGATGCTTTCAATGGTTCATATTTATTAATATTGACCTCTAAATACAAATTAGATAAGAAAGTCCAACCAGAATCGCGTTCCTGAAAGTCTTCGATTTTTTTCTTTATACTAACAATTATTGTTTGAAAAAGCTCTTCAAATTGATAATTTTGATGCACAGAAAAAATTTTCGTTGCAAAAGATTTAATTTCTTGCTTGTCATCTTTAAACAAAAGAAAATCGGCAAAATATTCGAAATTGACTTTAAGGGACACATGTTTATTAAGCGAATTTTCCAAAATTTTTTGTATTTTAGATTTTACGGTAGTCAAAAAATATTCAGGTAAACAAGACTTCAACTCATCAGTTGCCATTATTCTATAAGACGATATGCGACCTTTAAAAGCAGACGAAATTTCAACAACCTCATCGTTTAGCTTTCCATCCGAATTATTTCTATGCTTATTACTTCTAAGATGCCCTACCCATTTCCTTCTATCTACTGAAATTGAACACTGAGCGCAAAAGGGCATTTTCAATGTAGCGACTTACCTTAAGTTGTAATTAATATCAAATCAATGATAATACCTATTTATAATTATTAGTTTACAAGAAAATAGAAGTTATTTGTTACCTCAAATAACATTTTTATCCATTTAATAAAAGCGTTTAAAAGCCTTGTTTAATGTATTATTATATACATAAATGTTAAATCGCAAAGTTTAACACATTTATACAAAATAATAAACAATTCAAATCAGATATAATTGTATTCTAATAATAATAAAAAGAGGTAACCATTAACATTTCGTTAAAAGATAAAAATACTAAATTACTTAGTATTGTTAGAATAAAATTTGACGTCTGCGTCCTTGAAAAGTACGTTTATCTTTTTAATAAATTTTTGCAATGCCTCCCATTCAGCAGTTTCATCATCGATTTGCGCCTTTAAAGTAACGAGAGCCTTTCTCCAACGCTCTTGACGTAACTCACCGCGAACATCAGCAGTGTTGTACACCCGCAGCTCCAAGAAAAAGTCTCCGTTCAGGCTGCAAGTTCGTTTTGTTGATCCGTTCGGTACCCGGCTGGTAATGGACGAATCAAGCGGATCAATCCCAGTAGGCTTATACGAGTATGCAGTAACCTCTTCAGGAACTATTCCGAACACGTCAAACGGGTTTTTACACTCTTTTTTTTTGGGTGCAGCAGACCTGAAACATAATAGACAATTTAGTAAAACAATCAATAACAAAGTAGTAGTTCGCTGAAACTCATCGAACAAATTACAAGAAAATTACCTGGGGGTTGAGGGCTTTCTTTTTTGGTTAGGTTTTTTCACTTTTGGGATAGTAACATCAGCGGCGACAACGCTCTCCTCTGAATCAGATCTAAAACGAAAAATATGATAATTATTACTTGAAATATAACATTGACACAAGAATGAAATATTTATAAATGTCCAAGTAGATAAACAATAGTTAAATAAATAGTATCCAGTTAACAAAATAAGACAATCTTATAAAAAGGTTACCTGTTTGCAGCTGAAGCTTTTCTTTTCTCAGCCGACCTTCCCGCTTTTGGTCGAACAGTTGCACTGCTTGCAACAGTGATGGGTTCAAACTCTGAATCAGACCTGAAAGGAAAAAAAATATTAATGTTTGCTGGAACCACCAAAGTATGAATCAAATGTTTTAATTTCGTTAGGAAGCTGAAGTATTACGATGGAATACATACTTACATTATAATCGATGTATTGAGTAGATGAACTAACGAGTAATTTTTGCACAGCGTAAGCTCTGAGCTGATGATGGATGGTAGTAGACTTGATGTACCGTGCACTGTCACGTTCGGAATCGGAAAGAAAGAAATTTAGACCAACAGAAAAGTTTTAACAAAATTATTGCTGATTTTACTAAACGAACTAGGGCTGTCGCTTTCCAAATCACAGTTGCGTAATTGCTTACTTGCACAGAACAGTTCTTTTTTACATTATTTAATCCTCAACGCAACAGAAAAATAAACTTTAATGAATTTGAAGAATACTCTATCTGTCTGTTGGTCCACCTGTTTATTTCATATTCGATAATTTAGAGAAAACTTCCGACTGAACTTATCGGGAGCAAGTTCAAAACTTTTAATTTATAATATAATTCATAAGGGATGTTTCAACACTTAAATTTTGAAAATTTAGTATGAGTTTTTGTTAAATATACTAGGTAAATAATATTATTATAACCTAACTTAATTTTTTTGTTACAAGGAAACAGTTATACAGTACAATACAGTAACTCTTTATTGTAGTATTGTGGTGTGTACACCAATACATAGCAAGCAGTACAGAAAACACGGGTATATACATAGAGATTTTATAAGGTAAGCAATAGTCAGCCTTATCGGCTTGTTTATACTTACTCATATTTATTACAGACATTAATTATAAATTAGTCCATTAGTCATTGTCAACCCTGCGCATAAAATATTATTTCGCAACCACGCTTCATACATGCAGCGCATTTCGTATGTCAGCAAAAAGTAGCCGATCGCACTTAATAGCTTCATATTACAACTTGACAATAAACACGTTGCGTAATTAGCTAATACTTAATGGGTACTGGAGATATGCTTAAGTTGTATAGAAGCTGTCGAAAAAAAAAGTTCATCAGATCGTTTTTTAACCTCAGAATGAACCTATTTACTAATTACCTGTATACTAAGTTAATGGGTAAGGTAATTGGTTAACTGTACAATATAACCGCGAGAATGCACAACCTAATTTCGTCTTACCATACCTACAAAGATACAGATTTTAATTTTATTTACTTAATTTTTGCTATCGTACACTATAGTTAGGAATACATACAATTGCTATTTTCTAATACAAATAGAAAATATTCATACTGCTACAGGTACAATCATAGGTATAAACCTTTATAAATTGAATTATAAGTTGTTCCTATATATTATCATTTTAAACGTCAATATCTCAAAAGCGTAGCCCGATTTTGATAAAACATGTCTGAACACCATAGCTAGAAAACCTGCTCTAAAATAAAAATGCCTGATTTAAATCGGTTGATAAAACACGTTGGAAAACCATCGTTAGGAAAACTGCTTCCAAATAAAATTACCGCATTCAAATCAGTTCACTCATTTAAGTCATCTAAAAAATCAATGTCAAAGTTAACTATAAACGCTCTCTGTGGGTTTGCCACTGAACTAAGTAAGTTCAAGTAACAAGTTCATGTATCAATTCAAGTATCAATTACGCCACTGATGCAATACAAATGGTTCCCAATACTTTTGATAGAGGTCGTCACCACATTCGAGCTTTAGTTCGTCGAAGGAAAAAAAATCTGCATTTCTAGTCTCCGTTGTTTCTTACATTATTGATAACTCTGATTCAGATAAAAATACAAAAAGATAGCCTTAATTTTTGAACGAATCCGGCACAAGGCAGACGAAATGTCTATTTATAACAAACAAGCCTCGTTTCACAAGCCGCTTCGCTACGTAATACGATCGCCATGTGCTTTCGAGTTGAAATGACTTAAGTAGGTACATAATCGTATATAACTTAACAACGCGTTTTTGATCAAACTTTATATTGTTACCAGCAAGACAATTTTTACGATGGCATGATAAAGTGGGATATGTCATCTGGAAAGTGTAATATAGTTATTGCATTCTCACAAGATGGAGTTAGTTGTACAAGAAAAATCAATTAATCACAATTTGCCCTAGTTTTTGCAATACCGGCATTAAATCATATTTTGATATTGACTACTGTAGTGAGTTACACATTTTTATATTTTCTTAATTTAAATAATGTGTACTTCACGCTTTATTTCAGCGTAAATTAGTATAAACCTAACTCGCGCTAACGATGTTTTTAGTTTGGTCGGTATAAATACATCCAACATTCCAATCACCGTACACATAAAATGCGGTCATAGCGATACGTCTGAAAGTCGGACGCTGGGAACTATGCGTCCTGGGTGACCCGATCTTGTCTGTGGAGTCTGATCAGCTTTGCGGGCAAGTTGTGCAAGCCTCGGTGGGAGGCGCTAAAACCACCACGCACACAAAAAGCGGTCATAGCGATACGTCCGAAAGTCGGACGCTGGGAACTATGCGTCCTGGGTGACCCGATCTTGTCTGTGAAGTCTGATCAGCTTTGCAGGCAAGTTGTGCAAACACCTGAGCAAAACTAACGTCGAAGCTTTGAGATTATGGCTTAGACTGTGATGCGCTCAGTGGCTCAGCCTCATGCGCACATCGGACTTGATCAACCCGGTGTGTGTGTGGTGTTTTTGTTTTTAACAAGTCAGTAAAATAACATCATTACAGTTCGATCAAATGTGTAACTTGCACTTTGCGTCGAACGCAAAACGTCGCGTTAAAAGCAATGCGATAGATTCGATACATGCAAGGGATACTTTAAACGGAAAATGCTCAACCCGAAACGCTAATCCAACTTGGAAAGCAATGCGGTTGCGCGAGAGCAAACAAATTGTGGCTTTCAATTTTAGCAAACGTAGAATGTGTAACTTTAGACAGTCAAACCACATAACAGACTATCATTCCTGTGTGTCACCGTAGTAAGCGCTGCGTTAAAGCAATGCGATAGAATCATATT
Source organism: Choristoneura rosaceana (assembly GCA_037349165.1). Lineage (NCBI taxonomy): Eukaryota > Metazoa > Arthropoda > Insecta > Lepidoptera > Tortricidae > Choristoneura > Choristoneura rosaceana. The sequence goes on from JAZBNJ010000032.1 coordinate 378,174, forward strand.
CGACACAGACCATTCAACGGAAAACGCGATCAACCCGAACGCAAAACGCTTTTATCAAGTCATTATCGTTGCAGCAGGGTTTGTCATTCATTATAATATTGGGCATCTGGAACACCGCAAGTGAGAGAGGGCGAAATGTCGCCCGATCGAACGATGGTGGTCCAGAATGCCCAATATTATACTACTTTTGTATGTTTGTGTATTTGTCCGTTTTTCACGCCGTAACGGAGCGACGGATCGACATGATTTTTGGCATAGAGATAGTTTATGGGCCTACTTTGTATCCCGAAAAAATGCACAGTTCCCGAGGGAACAGCGCGCTATAACCGAATACCACGCGGGCGTAGCCGCGTGCAAATACTAGTAAGTATGTTATAATCATATTATGGTTGTGATGTTTTATGACAGTAAATACCTATTGACTTATTTTCTTTCTTTCATTCTTTGTTTCTTTCTTCGTTTCTTTCTTTCTTTCTTTGTTGGCTTCTTTCTTTCAGGTGCATCTTCCTAAGCAAAAAAATCTCGTCATACTGGTCCCATTAGCACGTTTAACGTGCACTTCCACTGAAACTTTTCCAGTGACAGTTAATCCCCGCTGTTACAATTATTAATTTGTTTGATTTTGTTTCTAACTTTCAATTTGCGCGGCGGAAAATCGCTCGGTAATGGACTTTAGATTAGTTTAGGAGTTGTAAACGAGACTAACTGAGTTGAGTAACTGAAACAGCCTATAGTGATAAATTTGGTTATCTCTACTTCATTATTTGAACTCTTTCAGTGCTTCAGATCGGGCAACTTGAGAATTAACTTTTTTGGGTATCTCTTTTGTCAACGGGGTTATTGATAACAGAGCCGCATTCAGAAAACTGTCTTTGTCTTTTGTGAGACATAAGTTATACGCTCAGCCTTTTCGTATTTGGGCGTTTTCAAAAAAAGTGTACTATCCTTTAGTTTTTTTTGAAATTTTGGAAAAAATATGGTTTTCCTACTCAGAAACAAGAGCACAATCGATTTATCATCATCATCATCCCTCTAATGATTTCAAAAGACCTATCCAACGATCCTCCACCCTACAAGGTTGGATGAGAAAGAAAAATCACGCCCACTTATATACGTCTATGGGAATCTTTTAAAATTATTTTTTAAAAATTTATTGTACCTATTCGTGCAAAATAACAGCTTTCTAGCATTGATAGACCCAGAGCAAAGCCGCGGACGGACAGACAGACAGACAAACAGACATGGCGAAACTATAAGGGTTCCGTTTTTGCCATTTTGGCTACGGAACCCTAAAACCGTCTATGAATCTACCTCCAAGAACTTTCTAATGCGTTTAGTTTTGCATAAAGCTAACTAAAGTAGGTCGTGCTACTCTAACACCCAGACTTTCATCAAATTCCACCTTTAAATCCATCACATAAGATTCAGTTTCCAATGTCTCTGAATACTGCCTCATCAAACTGTTTTTGGAAGATAAACTCTATCACTGTCATCTAAGGTGTAATTTTCGGTGTGTTAGGCTTAGGTTTTTAACTGTATGAGAAGTCGGTTAACTTGTTATATGATTAGGATTTAATTCAATGTTCCTGTAACTTTGACGTTGATATGGTTTATTTGTATAATGCCAATGCAATGTTGACTGGAAGATACTACAATAAGATTGGTTTCGTTTCTGTCTTAGGCATCGGCCACATGCTCATTTTGGTGTCAGCTCAGTCCATCACTGGTTTTCTGTCATTCAAAATGGGTTCAAAATTCAGTACTGTCTGAACCATCATTCCGTCGGTCCGTGATAGTTACACGATCTTTCGTCATTCTTACCAGAATGATGGACTGAATCGACACTAGAGTTAGCGTGAAACTGATGTCATAAAGTTAATTCTACCAACAAGTAGCAGAGTGTGTGCTGCTGTGTTCCAGCTAGAGAATACTACAGCCAAGGTAATTATTTGTACATGAAGTATTTTAACAAGGGTGATTTCTCGAGCGTTTAAACTGCTATCAGTCGCTTGCTTGAGATTTTAAGAATTGGAAGGCTGATTTTTTTTAAATTATGACTTAAATAGCTTCTATACTCAGGCCAGGATCTATTTAAATACAAAAATCAATGAATGTGAATTGTGTACTTCTTAACAATAAATAGGTTCTGACAGCGGTTAAGACGTTCTTGGACCCACAATTATTTGATTTAGTATCTCAAAGTTTGTCAATTGTTTTTTTTTTCTTTGTTTTCTTATGTAGAATAAAAGTTAGCCATACATAAAATACATTCATTATTCATATAAAGGAAGCACCATCCTAATCTTATCGTTTTCATGCCTCAAACACAACACTGAACTTATAACGGGGCAACTTGATGAGCGAACTTCTGGACAAGCTTGAGCCAGTTATTCCTAGAAACTGTTCAACACTTTCAGTAACTAGGTCCTGGAGATCGTTAAGATCGGGCTCGTGCTATCACTTTGTGCGTCCTTTAGACTCTCTACCCACTAAAGAAGAGTGGAAATTTTATGCGATTCTATTGGTAGAATTTAATATATCGCTCATAGGTCCGCTTTCTCCGCAAATGGTTGAGTTGGTTTAGATTGAGCACCCATTACTTTTTTTTTCTCGGGACTGTTTGTTTCAAAAGTAACAGTAAATAAATAAGTAAATATCATGGGACACTTGGCACTAATTGACCTAGTCCCAAACTAAGCAAAGCTTGTATTATAGATACTAGGCAACGGATAAACATATTGCATATTTATATAGATAAATACAATACATATTAACAGCCTTATTCATAAAAAGTTAGAGCCTCCTTGAAGGCTCCTTGATGTCCCGATGCTAAAAAACGTGATTCATAAACGTCTGTTAGCGCTAATCAGTTGATCAAGGCTCTGCTAAAGTTAGTGGACCATAGACCCTCCTCTATCTCCCTGCTAAGTCACAAAATGGCCGCCACAGGTTTGAACAGCTGACATTGACAAAAGCAAAAAACCATACCGAAGATATTTTTAAGGAGGTTTACGCAAAGATTTAAAAAAAAATCAGGAAAAATAATTTCAGGAATTTGTATTTAAAAATCCTCTAATAATATGAAAAAAAAAAAAATTAGGATGATTAACATAGTTACGGGTTTTCGCACTTAGTTTAGGTCTACTAAAACACGCGGATCAGAAATGGCGGGAAAACAAGCATCTCTGCTGTCACTGCTGTCAATTTTATTTTTTTTAATTCTCGATAAGGCCATTTTTTGTCTTTGATTTGTCAAGAGTGCCAACATAACGCGTCTAATCAGTCTATCAGGAGCAGAACAACTAGCAGACCGTTAGCAAGCGTTTATGAATCATACTTCTTGACAAACGTCAAGCAAGCTTAATCAGTCTGTTAACTAACAGACCGATCAAACCTCAATTAAGGATTTTTTATGAATAACGCTGTAAACATCTAAGACCCGAGAAAAAAAATCATATTATTCTTACAAATATCTGCTCCGGTCGGGAATCAAACCCAAAACCTCAAGCTCAAACCTCTGGGTTGTGGCAGAATACCCAGTGTTTTGCTCCTATGAGCAATGTTGACCACTGAGCCATGGCCCTTTTGGACTACTGCAGCGCACACAAACAATTGAAATTGTTTACTTTAGGTGAGGACTGTTCTTTTATTTATTTATGTAATCTTGAGTGTGTGTGTTTGCAGTAACAAGTAAACGTTTTATCTATCTATCTATCTATCTTCGTAGTCAGGCTCTCTAACCACTTGGCCATCCGGTCCGGTTTTCTAACGGGTTGATCGGCCCACACTACAAACTACAATTCCCCGTAACTGCCCCTTAGAGCTTATTGTCTATTGAACATTTCGCTGCACTAATGCAGCGCCTTTAATTACAAGTTCTGCTTTAATTAAAGTGAACTTGACCCATTTTGATTTGCTGAGGATGCTTCAGGTAAGGCTAAATTAATTTAGTCGGATGGAATGTAGGTCGCTCCGCATCGACACGGGTTTTAATTGCTCCCATGTTTTTACTCAGTATCCACCTGGCCACAGCTCTTGGTGATATTTGCAGATTTCTATTTTATTAAAAAAATGGTCGTGATAGTGGTATAGTAACAATTCGTCAAAAATGGTAAACTGTAGCAACAATTTGCTTAGTTCGGGACTAGGTTAATTGGTGTCAAGTGTCCCATGATAATTATTATTGTTAATAAAACACAGTCCTCGCAATCAATAAAAGAATTTGAATTTGTAGCCAACCCCGTAGCCTGGGAAATAGGGTTTTATATAAGAACTTTTAATAATAAGTTTATTTTTACAGCTTTTCTTGAATATGAAACTACCGTGAAATGACTAGCTGTCACCCACGAGTCCGTCTGCGCTAAATTTTTTTATCGCTATCCCGCGGGAACAATGCTATTTCTCGGGATAAAAAGTTTCTTATGTCCATATCACGGATTCAAACTATACTATACCGAATTTAATTTAAATCGGTTCAGCGGTTTAGTTTAGTTTAGTTACTCTATCAAACAAATATACAAAGAGACTTAAAAACTTTCGCATATATAATATTAGTAGGATATTGTAACCGCGGATCACTTAAGTTTTAAATGGCAGTCGCGCGAGCAGAGCGGTGGCGCGCAGTTGCTCCTACCATGGATGAAATAGAGTATTCGTCCATGCTCCTACGAAGAAGGGCTGCGAATTAAACCGAAACATGTCGAGCTAAACTCAATTTAAGAGTGAGTTATCCGTTACAATAACATTTTCACAGCTTCCTTCCACTGTTAACAAATAACACAAAGCAAAGGGTTTTATTTCAATGGATCACCCCAAACGGGATAAAATCTTCAAAGACGTCAATGCATGCAGACAAAGAGAGGAAATAAACGGACAATATGATCAAAGCTGCGCTGAGAAATTATTATCCAGCACGCTCCACTACTTCCTGGTAGCGATTTACTTTAGAAAAGGATTTATTTTTACAAAGGATTGGTAAAATAAAGCAGCGTTTCCACCAATAATGTGCGAGGATGTTTTACGAGCGACGACTTTTTCATTAACCAATAGAAACGCTTCATGTAGGTATTTATTTATTTGCGCACTGCCTAACTTTATTTGTATAAGGTTGTTATAAGTAAGGATATTCGATTTTTAATGGAAAGACGTATTACTGGTATAAAGCTATATTTCCGTGAAGTCGCCAAACGGTCGCAGCGGAAGACCAGCGTTGGCCTACATGGCCAACACTGTGCTGAGCTGCGACCGTTTCGTGCTTTCGCATATTGTTTTTATGTATTTTTATTGTTTTTATTTTAAGGTGTGAATGGCATGAATAAATATATTTCTATTCTATTCTATTTGCGACTGTTCTTACCAGGCGGCGCAACCGCCTCTAAGTAATATGATAGGGCATTAGGTACATACATATGTAATAACAACAGTTACATGACAAGTGTAACTACACCATACATAAAATTTTCACAATTGACATACTTACTCTGTTTTTCTTATAGTAATACATTGCTTATTACTAACACAAGCTTATAATTACCTATCTACGTGCATAAAAAAGCATTGCACAATAGGTAACACTGCACCTCGTAGAGCTATGCATAGCCGGCCACCGGCGCTGCCTGCTGCGTCATCGGTGCAGTTACTTCATTTACACATCCTTGTGCAGCACGTCTCTGATGGAAACAGCTGAGCGGAGCAAGGCGAGGTAAATGAAGCGAAGAACGCTAACTACATATCTAACACCTGGTAGCATGGGCATGGTGTACGTTTGTGTTACTCTGAAGGTGAGCTGTGGTTGAGCTTGAAACGCGTCGGTGTATTGTGGTGGTGGGGATCGTTTAGAAATGTCATCATGTAGAATGCAGTAGGCTAGGTTAGCTTAATATCAACTCTGTAGAAATTACTGTTTCAGAAATAAATAACGTCTAACGTCTAACATCAAACTCATATCTTAAATGACATAAAGTTTGATGTTCATACTCATACATCATAAATTTGATTTTCGCGTCAAGAGGTTAAAGCTTTTGTAATTTTTCAATTCTTTTTTCTTATTATTTAGTGCTGTGATTAAACGCGACTTGGCTAAACTATGATAAAAATTGATGTAACAAAACAACGTCATTATGATGTACCAGAGAAGGGATCGCAGAGCGGCGCCGGCGCCGTCTCACCGACCGGATGGCGCAATGGAAGTGAATCTGTAATGTCCAAGGAGGCTCACGACTCAAGGAACACGACGTAAACTGCGTGGCTGTGTGTTATGGTGGCTCTACACCATATATATATAAGCTAAAGCAGTATGGAAGCTACGAACAAATCGATCGAAACGAACACACTCACAGACGCGCGCTCTACACGGGCTCTAAGGGGGTCTCGCGGTACTGCAGTTTCGATCGATTTGTTCGTAGATTCCGTACTGCTTTAGCTTATAATATATACTGTGACTTCACTCAGCGTTGTGTATTCGCGTTGAGCTACCTATTGTAGGTTGGTATACTTTGTTCATACGAGCACTGCTAAAACTAGATTTTCATAAATACCTCCAAATTTGTATGGAACCATCCGGTTGCAAGTTCGACTTACACTTCCCCTCTCCTCTTTTTAACACATTAACGTTCACTTGCAGGCTTTTTAATCTAGGTTTAAGTGGTCTTAAGTCCTGTCAGATCCACACAAGAACTGTCAGTTTAACCCTTAAATCGAGTTTTTAAAAAAGCCTACATGACGTCATTAGGAACGTAAACATACATTTTTGATGGAATTACCATTGAACGTTCGATAAACTCCGCAAATTTCGCAACGGAAATTTAGCTTTACTGAAAACCTCAAATTTTGTCCCCAATCCTCTATTATTGTGCCGAGTAGCCTACAGTCGGTTCAAGGAATTAAATGAAAAATTGCACTTTTATGAAACATTTCCGTCGCGTTGTTTTTGCGAGGGATATTTATTATCGCCGCTACTCGCGGAGGGCTGCGACGACATCTTCATCTGCATTCACCGCATTCCAACAATTCTTTATTATTTGAACAATGCAGGTATAATTCATCAAAGTATTTGAATGTTGTACTTTTTGTACAACATGTCAATGAAACATGCGGCCGCGTTAGGTATTCGTTTGGGACATTGCTGTCTTTATCGCTCGCGACATAAGCGTTCGTAGCTGTCCCCCCCATGCACATCCCCTCCTACTTTTCCACTTCCCGCTAAAATATATCGAGATAGCTGTAGGCTTTTTAAGATTTGGGCGATTGAATTTGAGGTTTCGTTATATTATAGGTACGAAAAGTATAGCACAGAAATCAATGACATTTTACAATCAAGATCTTCATTATATTTTTTATGCCTGTGGTTTTTCGGTTAATGTAAAAATGCCTTAATAGTCTGTTATTCTCGTGCAAAGTTGACGTCTTTTTTTTGTCGAATTTTGAGCTCCTGTAATTCTGATATTACACATTTATATGAAAACTGAAAAACCACAGGCATAGATAATTAAGTAAGTCTAGTCCATACTTACAAAATTTCATCTACTTCTGTTGCTTAGTTTTCAAATGAGTACGGGACTACGTTTGTATGGAGAATGGAACGAAGAGACTTCTCTCAAATTCTCATCTCATCCTCATCTTCATCTCGCCTCTTTCCCACGCATCCGCACTGATGACACTTTTATTCCCTACATTTACATTTTATTAAACACGATAACACCCTGCCTGAGTTGTCACAAATTCGACGTTACATTTCAATTTTCGCATATGGAAATTTAATACATCAAAAGTAATGACTGAATTTCATTTACATTGTTTATTATTGCAATGTTTTACTGCGTGAGTAGCTACCGGCAATTTTGGTCTTGATTGTTATTTTTTTCGATTGGCTCGTATTGCAATTAAGTGGCTATTTGTATTATCACCATCCAATCCATGATCCGTCCAAAACAGATTTCAATTTCACTTGTGAGAACTGCATGCTACCTATGAAAACGAAAGACTAGTCAGCTAGACAAAGTAATAAAATGTCTGTCAGTAGTATGCCGTAGTAAAAATTAGATTTCCACCAGATTGCCTAATTTTTTGACGTCAGTGACAGGGAAACCATACCGAACTTCCGCTTTCCTCGCTCTCCGGGTTAACGAGCAAAAACTTTAACTTCACGCTACTGATACCTTTTCTCATCATCATAATCATGTCAGCCGAAAGACGTCCACTGCTGAAGATAGGCCTTCCCCAAGGCTCTCCACTCAAACCGGTCTTGTGCTTATCGCATCCACCGTGATCCCGCGATCTTAACCAGGTCGTCAGAAACGATGATATCAGCGGGAGAACTAAGGTTACTGACAGCCCGAAGAATTGCGAAACTGAAGTGTCAGTGGGCGGTGCATATTGTTCGCAGTACTGATGGACGATGGGGTCAAATGTTCTCGAATGGCGTCCGCGGACCGGGAGACGAGCTGTCGGTAGGCCTCTAACAAGATAGAGCGACGACCTGGTTGAGATCGCGGGATCGCGGTGGACGCGGAAAACACAAGACCGGTCTGAGTGGAGAGCCTTGGGGAAGGCCTATGTCCAGCAGTGGACGTCTTTCGGCTGACATGATGATGATGATTTGTTTGTAAAAGTGTGGGGCGCTGGAACAGGAAAGACGTTTCCGTAACATCAGTTCACTTGATTTTTCAACAAATTAAACAAGAACATCCTACTGATATCTTTTCCCACCGTTTTAAAATCTGAGAATCGAAACAAAATCTTTCACACACGACTCTGTCTTACGAGTCACTAAATAACTCGTTAGTAACAATATAAAGACCTAATTTGGAGCAAAACCCCCATTTTATTACAGAGGGACAAAGCTTTGTCCCGCGCGCAATTACGACGGCTTCGCGTCTCAAGAAACAAAAACTCTGTTCCGGCGAGCGCAAAATGTAATGAAGGAAGTAAAAATGTTTCATGAAATGGAATAAAAGTTTATCTATACTCGTAACAATGTACCATGAGCCAAATAAGTAGTCTATCAATTTTTAAGGTTCCGTAGCCAAAATGGCTAAAACGGAACCTTTATAGTTTCGCCATGTCTGTCTGTCCGTCCGCGGCTTTGCTCAGGGACGGTCAATGATATAAAGCTGTAATTTTGCACGAATATAAATGTAAACTATGCCGACAAAATGGCACATTAAAATATAAAAGTTTTTTTTTGATAATTTATGATAATGGATTGTATTGCTGTTGATGCCCAAAATAAATAAATAAATAATTCAATAAAGACAACTGATACTGATGGTCATCATGGAAAAAGTGGCAGGCAAAAGAGCATTCGTAAGAAGAAATCATGGCTACGCAATACCTGGCAATGGACGGGAGTTTGGAGCGCCGCGGAGCTTTTTAGACTGGCAAAAGACTGAATCAGACATGGGGAGCTGATTGCCAACCTTCACTAGTTGGAGGGACATTTAAAGAGAGAGAGAGATTCAATAAAGAGTCATAGCAGATCGTAGGACCTTGTGCAAGATCCGCCCGGATTGTTACCATCATCTTGTTCGCAAATCCTGCCGTGAAGCAGCAGTACTTGTCGTGCACTGTTCTGTTTCGGCGTGGAGGGTAAGACAGCCGGTGAAATTACTGGAACTTGAGGTATCCCATCACAGGCCTCTCGGTTAGCAGCGCATGCAGCGATGTTTATGGGCGGTGGTGATCTCTTACCATCAGGAGACCCATTTGCTCGTTTGCCATCCAGTCGAATAAAAAAAAAATACAGCAGAAAACGTACGAAACTGAAAATTAGCGGTTACACAACGCATAGCAAGAATACTTCAACATGTGACGTGCTCTCGTTTGTCGAGACTCCACCATCAAAACAATTACGCGCCTCTACTCGCCCGTAACAAAAAGCCCGACGCGCCAAACCGTCGATATAACTGCAACACGATCGACATCCTCATAACATAACGTGGCGGTATCGCGGCGCGTTCATTCCATAATTTTGACTTTGTGAAATTCCGATGTTTGTGCAGTGGGATTTTAACGTGTCACACGCAATGGTAGTTTTAAACGCGACTTTTTGATCAAAAGTGCCGTGTTTCAGTTCAGGCTAATATGATGCATCTGCCAAGTTTCTTGCGGCGCATTCTTCTTGGCAATGATGGTCTTTCCGAAAGCGCTGGTAGTTTAAAAAATGACGCGTAAAAGTGCCCATTGCGGCCTATTTACTGAATAAATGATTTTGATTTTATACATTATGTCCAATGCGAACGCATGGCAGATGCTTGGCTGTTTTTTCTTCTCAGCGTATTTTTTAAGCGAGCAGGTTCGATAATATTCTGAGTATTTTTTTCATGACGATGACGACTTTGAATGTTTTAGTGACGGAGCTTTAGGGGTGAGAACATAAAAATAGCATTTTTCAGCTATTTCTTAAACTACGAAGCCTCCATATAGCTAACAAAGTCACTAGAAATTTAATTAGGTATGTCTATTGTAGTATTTTTCCAAAATTTTATCGTAAGCAGCTACATTTTAAAAAGCTTGAAAAACACTTGCTAAAACGAGATCTTTTTCTAAATCGTCATCATCATCCCAGCCTATTTATATACGTTCCACAGCTGGGCACAGGCCTCCTCTCAGAATGAGAGGGCTTGGGCCATAGTTCCCACGCGGGCCCAGTGCGAATCGGGAATTTCACACGCACCATTGAATTGCTTCGCAGGTTTATGTAGGTTTCCTACGATGTTTTCCTTCACCGCAATCTCGTGGTAAATTTCAAATATAATTCCGCACATGAATTTCGAAAAACTCAGAGGTACGAACCGGGGTTTGAACCCACGACTCTCTGTTTGAGAGGCGATAGGTCAAACCACTAGGGCACCACGGCTTCCTAAATACATAGCAAGTAAAATGTCGTTGTTAAACGCGACGTGTTGTAGCGCAGTGCGTGGCGTCCCTTGTTTGTTATTATTGCGGTAACAAGCGAGCAATCAGCGCGCGTTTTTTTGCAAAAACACCGCGTTTTTGCATCGCGTTTGGCGAGCGCCTGTAGGCTGGAATAACAACATCCACGTACACTGTCATACGGAAAAAACAGTTACCGAGGACGCGATTGATTTTTCTCCTTTTTTGTACAGAGTGTTCATTTAATTTGCGATATTGGGCTAGAAAGACCGAGGTCAAAGCTAGTACTGGAAATTATCTGTAGCATTATGCGGTACTAATTGCCAAAACCTAATAAACTAATTTTATAAAATTTAAACTAACTTTACTATAGATTAATTTTAAGGAAATATTTTACAGGTCAAAGTGATTAATTAGTGACCTAACCTTTACTGTTAAAAACATTACAATAAATATAATGTTATTTTTCTATTGACAGTGAATTAAACGATGTGTTGCTCTGTAAACAAAGATTTATTTAAATGAGTAACCTATATTCTATAACAAAACTTAACACCTTTTTTGGGTCTGAAACTAAGGGAAACCTACCTGTAAACAAAGAAACGACATTTAACGTTTATTATTCACAGTGTCAATTACTTCTTAAACCTTTTAACAATAATCTTAATAAATTAAATACAGCATTTACGTTTTCGCCATATCATTCTTTTTTATAACCTGTCAAAAACTTCGCCTTGACAGCACTGTTTTATAGACTAAGTATACAAACTGCTTCAGCCACAGTACCAACACAATGAGGCGCGGCCAAAGAGGTTGGAGATGTCGCGGCAATATTAACATAAAGAAATATTATAACTATTTCTTTACATCTCCCCCACCAGGGAAGAAATTTTTTAGCAAAATTTCCTTCAATTGTACTCATAACTCTATACTTCGTCTTCTTAATATTCTATTGTAGAGACTGGTATCAATTTTGTGATATGGAAAAGATTTGATTCCATTTTTTTATGGCCTGTATCTATCTTGTATATTGAATTAGAAATTTTTTCTACAATCCTATATGGTCCAATTCTTAGTTCATCCAACTTCCTCCTGTTTAATTTATTGCCATTTTCCACATATACCATGTCCCCTACGTTAAATTCATAGTATTTTCTGTTTTTATCGAACATTATTTTGTTGTGATCATGGGATTTTCTGGTGTTTTCAAGGGCAATTTCCCTGTCTCTAATCCAATCACTGTGTGACTTTTCTTGTCTTAATTCTGTAGGTAAAATTGTGGAATCTGTACCATATAAAAGATAGGCAGGTGAAAAACCAGTAACTGAGTGACAAGTTTCATTATATTTCTTAACACACTCATGAGCTATGGTTGTCCAAGACTTTTTATTTACTTCTTCATTTATCCTGCATCTAATTTTATTGACCAATGTTTGGTTTAACCTTTCATTAAGGCCATTAGAGAATGAAGCATTCACTGCTGTAAATACCATGGTTATCTGTTTGTTTTTTAAGAATGTTTTAAATTCTTTACAATTTATTCCTGGGTATTGGTCGGTTAAAATCATACCAATGTCTTCTACTTCCGGTATGCTCATGACCAGTTTCACAAAATCATTGGCACTCTGAGTTTTCGATGTCAAGATGAATGCATATCTAGTAAAGTGATCTACCAAAAGATGCAGATATTTCTTCGTAGATCTTGAACCTCCGAAACCTCCAATTGTGTCTATAGACATTATTTCAAATGGTTTCGTGGCTGGACCTAGATGTGACATAAAGCCAAATTTCTCGTGACCCCTTGATTTGTTCTTAATGCATATTTCACAAGTCCTGCAAACTGTTCTTATGTTTTTTGCCAAGTTTTTGGTCGTAAACAGCGGGCTAATTGTCTTCTGCATCTGTCCAATTCCGATATGACCTAAGTCTTTATGTATTGTTTTTAAAATCTTTATGCTGAATTCTTCCGATATAACTATTTTGTCTTTTTTCTTAACCTTTTTGAAGTAAATCTTGTCTTTTTCTATTAACTTGTTTTTATTTTTTTGTATTTCTTCATTTTCCTTCTGATCTGTTAAAATATCTTCCAGTTTCATAAAGTTTACGATTTTGAGTCTCTCATCTGTGTTTTCATTTGACTCTAATACAGGATTTCTGCTAAGGCAGTCTGCTTCTAAATTCTGTCTTCCTGGTGCATATTTAATTTTAAATTCATATTGTGATAGATAATATATCATGTCCCCCAGTTCTTCGTCAGTTCTTGATTTCAAATTCATGTTTTCTAGCGGCTTATGATCTGAATAAACCGTGAATGTTTTACCTATTAACCAGTATTGCCAATACTTGACCGCTTCTTTAATGGCTAGGCATTCCAAATATATTGCTTTTTTTTTCTTTTGTGTCTCATTAAGTTTTTTTGAAAAGTATGCCACTGGTTTTTCCTTTCCATTGGGCTGTACTTGTTTTAAGATTGCTCCAACACCTTCCAATGAAGCATCAGTGTAAATATTTATTGGTAATTCTTGGTCAAATATCTCTAGGACTGGTTGAGTACATAGCAGGTTCTTTATGGTGTCAAATGCTTTTTGGCATTCTTCTGACCAAACAAATTTTTGGTTTTTCCGTAGTAAGTTATGCAATGGATCAAGTATTATTGCGCTCTTAGGTATATATTCGTGGTAAAAGTTAATTTTTCCTAGGAATTGTCTTATGTTCTTTTGCGTTTTTGGCACTGGGAAATTTTTTATTGAAATCAGGTTGTCTTTTATTGGTCTAACTGAATTGTTCTGTATGATATGACCTAGATATTTTACCGATTCTGAGGCAAATGTGCATTTCGTAAATTTTAGCCTAAAACCTTCTGCCTTGATGGCTTCAAGTAATTGCGTGAGATGTTTTACATGCTCTGCAAAAGTTTTTGAAAATATGAGGATATCATCTATGTAGTTTACAGCGAAATCAGTAAGCTTGTATTTTCTGAGTATATTACTTAAAATCCTCTGGAAAATCGCAGGGGAAGTCTTAAGTCCAAAAGGTAGACAAGTCCACTGGAAATGTCCCTCCTGGGTTACAAATCCTGTTTTACTCCTATCTTCAATTCGCAAAGGTATAGACCAAAATGCAGAGTTGATGTCTAATGTTGTAAAATAAATACAATTTCTGGTCTTCATCATTAAGTCTTCAATTATGGGAAATGGTTGAGCTTGAGGTATTATTATTTTATTTAAGTCTCTGAAGTCTATACATAGTCTGGATTTTCTGTTATCTTCTTTTTTAAATGCCAGAGTAACCGGTGCGCCAAATGGACTGTATGATTCTTCTATTAGTTTATTATCTAATAATTTTGCAATTTGCTCTTCTATCTCTTTTTTATCTTCTATAGTGCATCTGTACGGTCTTTTACTACAGTATTTATCTACTAATAGGTCTATTCTTGCTTCGTATCCGTGGACAGTGCCAACATCATATTTGTTTCTCGCAAAAACAGATTCATATTTGTTTACTAAATTGTTAATTTCTGATTTTTGACTTTCATCTAAATGGTTTACTTTCATTTCAAAGTCATCTTCTTTAACGTGTTCATTGAAATTAATTGTGGATTTATCCAGAGTTTTAATATTGTGCTCATCTAGGATTTTTCTTTTATACTCCATCTTATCTTCGGTAGAAATTCTTTCGATTTTGTCGGTATTCTCACATTTCAAGTGTAGTTTCTGGGTTATTCTCAAGTCTTCATTTTGTATCAACCTGAATGTTTGTATTAAATCGAGACCTATTAAAAAATCATACTTGAAGTTTTGTTCCTCTATAATATATACATCCACGTTTTTCTCCAAGTCAAAGATTTTTATTTTCAAATTAGTCAAACCACTTGTCTTCTTAACACCATTAATCGTAATTAAGTCTGCTTCATTCAAATTGTTTCCTTTTCCTTTTATTTTCAATAATTTAGAATTAATTAGGGAAACATTTGAGCCTGAACCATAAACTCCATTTATATCTAATATATCATTTACCAGTAGTTTGACTTTTATTAATGGTGTGACTGCTCGTTTTTTTGGTCCGATTCATTCAACTCCGTTTCGATCACAGAGTTATTCACATGTTTAATGAAATTTTTCTTTGTGTTATCCCCTTCTTTTGTTCTAAACCAGCAAAGAGCTTCAGGGTGATAACGACCAGCTTTATTTATTTTCTCACAAATTTTACATGGACTTTTTTCTTCATTTTTATCGTTTGTCCTTGGTAAATTTCCTTCTCCAAATCTCTTTTTAAACAGTAAATTTTTCTTATGTACCATATGTTCATATTTGCTTAGCTCGTTAAACAAATCCACTGTATCTCTAAGTGTTTCTCGATCAATTCTATTCAGAATGAATTCTGGCAAACCAGCCGCAATAAGATCTATCAAAGTACCTGTATCAATCGATCTTCTCATATCCAACAGCAATTTTTCTTTTCGTATGGCATAATCCAACAATAAACCATCTTTATATTTGAATAGCAGTGCATATGTTACCGGGCTCCATCCTTTATTTGCGAATGACTCACAAAATTTGCTCTTCCATATTGACCACTCCGAGTTAATAGTCAATTTGATAATCATGGAACTGTACCAATCTACACAACTTTTGTCCATAAACAGCCGGAGTAATTCAATTTTTTTCTCGTCTGTTGTCACATCAAAGCGGATGCACTCTTTTTCAAAAATATCAATCCATTGTTTTGCATTTGGGTTTTTGCTTGTAAACTTTTCAATTACGAACTTTTCTGCAATATATTTCAAGTTTTGCTGTTTCGGTTCCTGTGTGTTTTCTAATAATTTTTCAAACAACCTTTCTAATGAATCCAAGTCTTTTGCACTAGCAGCTTTAGGTTTTTCTGGGTCAATTTCTTCTAAAAACTGATCCCCAAATTGCAAATTACCGTCTTCATCCATGTATTTTTTTTCCATTTCTTCTGTTAGTGTAATCCAAACCCTTCGAGTTTGATATCTTTTTGTTAAACTGTTTTTTCTGTTTTTTTTTTCTGTTTTGAACTTTTCTGCAATATATTTCAAGTTTTGCTGTTTCGGTTCCTGTGTGTTTTCTAATAATTTTTCAAACAACCTTTCTAATGAATCCAAGTCTTTTGCACTAGCAGCTTTAGGTTTTTCTGGGTCAATTTCTTCTAAAAACTGATCCCCAAATTGCAAATTACCGTCTTCATCCATGTAATTTTTTTCCATTTCTTCTGTTAGTGTAATCCAAACCCTTCGAGTTTGATATCTTTTTGTTAAACTGTTTTTCACTTTACTGTAGGCCGTTGTTTTTAGTATATCTTTGTGATGACTAGCTGCTTGTAGTGTTTCTGGTATAGCATACACTTTCTCGTCGCTCGTTGTTATTGAGGTTATGGCCAGTATATTAGATTTCCCATCACTTCCCGGTAACACCGTAAATTCGAAACGCAGTTTCTCCATTTCTCACTGACATCAATAAACAAAAATGTCGTTTTATAATGTTATTTTTCTATTGACAGTGAATTAAACGATGTGTTGCTCTGTAAACAAAGATTTATTTAAATGAGTAACCTATATTCTATAACAAAACTTAACACCTTTTTACCCACGACGGAACGGAGAAGGTATATGCGTTTAGGGTGAGAGGTTGTTTGTTTGTTTGTTTGTTTGTTTGTGCGCAAACGAATGTTCACGTTTATCTCCAGAACGGTTTGACTGATTTAGATGCGGTTTTCTGTAATGGCTTCGTAATTTATAGACGGTGGTTCTTAGATAGGAGTTATAGCGTTTGTCCGCTAGGGGGCGCTACAGTAATCATTTTTCACTCGAAAAAAGACCATCGAATGTTCCCAATTATCTTCAGAATGGATTGACTGTTTTTGATGTGGTTTTCCGTAACGGATTTAATGTTTATCTAAGATGGTTCTTAGATAGGTGTTGTAGTATTAATCCGCAAGGGGGCGCTACAATAAACATTTTCCATTTAGCTCTAGAAAGGTTTGACTGTCTTTGATGGGGTCTCTTTAAGGGGTTTGATGACTGTCTTTAATAGTTTTCGAAAGGCGTTCACATGTATAAAAAGGTGGGTGCACGGCAGTGCCTCCGCCAAGACGAACAAAAAGAAAGACGGGGCACTACCTACCTATTTTCATACCGTTTCATCTTGAT
This sequence comes from Choristoneura rosaceana, assembly GCA_037349165.1. NCBI lineage: Eukaryota > Metazoa > Arthropoda > Insecta > Lepidoptera > Tortricidae > Choristoneura > Choristoneura rosaceana. Next base: position 395,215 of record JAZBNJ010000032.1, read on the forward strand.
ACTAGTTTTTATTAATTGACCTGCAATGTAGGTAGGTACCTATGTAAATAATATTATACACATGTATGTTTGTATGCATATTAGGGTCTTGCAAGTTAAATTTGCCACACTTTCAGCTATCGTATTGACTTGAAATTTGGCACACTTATGTAAATCTGGTAACAATACAATAATCTGGTAGTGACATCCAGGTTATGTAGCCAGGGTCGTCTCCACAGAAAGAAACTCTTCAATAGTTTACGGCACAGGCGCGGAATTTAACAGAATTACCTATTAAATTTTATTGGCACTGTTTATATGATAGAATGACAACTTGATGTTGCAGCTAGGGTCGTCGTTCCACAAAAGAACTCCTCGATGGTTGACAGCATAAATGCATAAAACTTTGCACGATTATTCAATTGCAATGACAATACATTATATCCCCATAAACTACCTGATGCTGTAGCTAGGGTTGTTTCCTCTTCCCAAAAGTTCCAAGAAAGCTAAATTATTGTACGCTGATTGAGAATTGCACATAAATAAAAAAAATGTGTCTTCAAACCTCTAATCCTAGTTAATGGGGTCAGGGCTTGCAGAAAAACTAGTAAAATTTTAGGCGAAGCCCCTGAAGCCTGATCTTACTTACTAATCCTATACATACCGATTTTGGCTTAAAAAGTATGGCTTGGCCGTTTCATATTTAAATCTGTTCGTATGACATGTCAATAAAAAAAATTAAGCTATTTATTTCAAGCAAAAAAAAGCGAACAACATTCAAAGCAATAAATCATCAAGCATTACATTTTTTTTTTATAAATTCAGGGCTCAGGCTCCTTTTCCACCAGCGATGTGCGAAAATGTGTTGCGAGGAAGGTGTTTTTTATGAACCAATAGAAACATTTAATTTTCCTTGCTTCGCTCCGCTCAGCTTCCACCAGAGATGAGTACCAGGATACGAAACGTTTCTATTGGTTCATGAAAAACACATTCCCCGCAACACATCCTCGCACATCTCTGGTGGGAACGCAGCCTCATGTAGCCACTTGGCTTTTCCTAGCGTTTGAAAACCTTTTTAAAACTAAAGCGTTATATATGAACATTTAAGTAAGTGTTGTGAATATTAGCCTTTAATTTTACATAAAATATTTAAGTGAGATGAATTATTTCTTAAAAAAGTTTAAAATAAAAAGTAAAATTAAAAATTTTGAAAAAACCCACGACGGTTCCTATAGAAAAAGGGTTAAATAATTTTTATTTACATCCCCCGACTAAAATGATTACAAACGCAAAAACATCCGTCGGGGACTGCCATTGCCATCTCTCTGTTATATTTCAATTAAAATGTTAAGAAAAGGTACTACAAACAACTAGCTCTCTCATAATGCATTCCAAATACAATTTTAATTAATCACAAATTCATACAACTACAGAATATTAGTTAATTTCGGGGTGAGTAATCCAATGCTATTTCAGTTACAATGTTAAGAAAACTATTTATGGTGAATATCTTTGTCTCATAAAGTAGGTACATTCCTCACACAATTATAACAACACACACAATTGCAAAATACAAACTCAACAAACTCATACAATTGCAAAATATAAGTTCATTTCGGTGCAGGTAATGGCAGCCCCCGACGGATGTTTTTGCGTTTGTAATCATTTTAGTCGGGGGATGTAAATAAAAATTATTTAACCCTTTTTCTATAGGAACCGTCGTGGGTTTTTTCAAAATTTTTAATTTTACTTTTTATTTGGGTCTGAAACTAAGGGAAACCTACCTGTAAACAAAGAAACGACATTTAACGTTTATTATTCACAGTGTCAATTACTTCTTAAACCTTTTAACAATAATCTTAATAAATTAAATACAGCATTTACGTTTTCGCCATATCATTCTTTTTTATAACCTGTCAAACACTTCGCCTTGACAGCACTGTTTTATAGACTAAGTATACAAACTGCTTCAGCCACAGTACCAACACAATGAGGCGCGGCCAAAGAGGTTGGAGATGTCGCGGCAATATTAACATAAAGAAATATTATAACTATTTCTTTACATAAATAATAAAATTGTGCGCAGAAAAAAAGTATGAAAATTTCTTAGTTTGCTAAATATTTTACTTAAGTACAAAAATGTCTAAAATTAAATTTAAATGGATTTGAATTCACACAATATGTTTCTTAAAAAAAAGGTTTTTTTTTTATCACTGTTATGTCAATGATACTCTTCAAGTTTAAATACATTTTTCAATTGGTCCTTTAACGACGACTGTGCACTTACATTACGTATAGGTAAAAAAAAAACTAGTAGAGTATTATGGCTATAAGAGTATCGCCGCCGCTCAGTCTCTTGTCTCTAGATTAATAATCAAAATACCAAATCAAAACAAAGGCCAATTACGTATTAGTTTTGTGTAAAAGAAAAACAGCAAACTATTGCCTTTCTCAATGTTTCTGTGTCAAACGGGCCGCATGCTCTGATTTTTGCAATATCCGGAATGTTGCTTTTCGAAGACTCGGCTGGCGGGACAGCAAAATGTTTTGATAGCGGAAGTAACTGAAATCATACCTGACTTATTAATTCATATATTTTTATTTCCCATAAAAATAATTTATGATCATCATCATTTCGGCCTGTATACCCATACCCATCCCATTTTATGGAAAACGTTGGTATAGCAAGTGAATTCGGGCAAGTAAAGGTAAGCGATCACCACTTTTGCAGGTGGTAGGACCTTGTGCAAGGTCCGCCCGGATTGCTACCACTATCTTGCTCGCTAATCCTGCCGTGAAGCAGCAGTTCTTGTACTGTTGTGTTTCGGCGTGGAGAGTAAGACAACCGGTGAAATTACTGGCATTTGAGGTATCCCATGTTAGGCCTCTAGGTTGGCAATGCATCTGCAATATCCTGGTGTTGCAAATGTTTATGGGCGGTGGTGATCTATACCATCAGGAGATTCACTTGCTAGTTTGCCATACAAACAAAAAAAAAATCCTCGCACTGCACATTCTGGTGGAAGCAGTTGAGCGGAGCGAGGCGAGGTAAATGAAGCGTTTCTATTGGTTCATGAAAAACATATTAATCGCAACACATGCTTAAACATCTCTAGTGGAAACCCAGCCTTAATCTTAAGCAAAATTCCTTTATGAACCAACAAACTTCAACTTTAATAAGTAAAATAATCGGGGCTACCTGAAGTTTTCATCGATTTTTGACAAGTTTTGAATCGTATCTCCTACTTTTGCACTACAGATAGAATTATAAGTTTAACGGCTACCGGTTCTTTAATCTTTTATCTCTATTTTTGTCTACCGGATTTTGAGAAAAATGTATACTTAATTTTGTGTGATTTTTTTAAACATTGTCTAAAAAAACACTTATTTTGTATCTCTATTGACGTGAAAGATCTGACATATACGAAATCTACATATTTGGGTTCGTCTTTGACGTCTCTAAAAAGGTGTCAAGGGTTTTCATTTGAAACTAATTAGGTAACACAAAAGTTATGGCCAGAGAACCAGTTTTTTGGTCTAAAATTGTTCAACTTTGACGCTAAATATCTCGAAGAAAATGAACTTTGAAATAGATATGGGATACTATATTGCTTAAAGCCGTTATTGTTATACTACAAAAACATTACAAAACTAAGGAATTCAGATTGAAGGTCATTGGGGCGTGGAATCCCCTTAAAGATCAACTTAAAATAATTAAGCAAGCAAAGCGTTCAATTAACCGGCGACTACTGTCGCTAACCCGGAGTTGTATTCCCATTGTGCCAACGGCCCTTTTATTAATTTGTATACCAGAGCTCAGCAAATGTTGGACAAGTACCGATAGTGTTTTGTTTATGTTGGCCCAATATTTGGCGTTTGATTATTACTAAAGGTAGACTTAAATATTGATGACGTTTCATGGCTCAAGCTAGTTGTTGCTATTATAAAGGCGTTGACATAATTATATACCCGTGTGGTGTCGGGTTAGAATTACACCTCTCCATTTCTTCCGTGGATGTCGTAAGAGGCGACTGAGGATATAGGTTAAGGTATACCATAGGCGATAGGCTAGCAACCTGTCACTATTCTACCGTTTTTATCAAACTTATAACGTTTCGTGTGCTCTGCCTACTCCATTTGGGAATACAGGCGTGATGTGTGTGTGTGTGTGTGACATAATTATCTGATTGAAGTTTTCTGATGAAACTGCACTTTTCGAGAATAAAAGTCTGAAATAACTTTAACTTAAATAAGTTGGGAGACGAGCTGTCGGTAGGCCTCCAACAAGATGGAGTGATGACCTGGTTAAGATCGCGGGACCGCAGTGGATGCGAAAAGCACAAGATCGGTCTGAGTGGAGAGCCGATTTGACCCCTACCAACATACTAACTTATAAGTTGTACATTAAAATAATTACTACCCCCTAGTAATTCGTTCATGACCATGACACTGCAATAAAGGGAGCGAGTACGCGAGGACTTAGGAGGGTATGCGAGCCGATATGGACCCTGCAATGAGATTATGATATAAAAAATATACAAAACAACAATATTTAAAATTGAACGCTCTCCTTCGATCAACAATTCTCTCCTGAAACAAATTACATGTCATTTGGTTACGCGGAATTGCAATATCATCGACTAATTGAGAAATACTTAAAGTAGTAGATATCCATGAACCTCTAATACCAGCTGATGTCCTGAAAAGCCTCTAAGACTTTGATTGGTGGCCCCCGCCCGCCGAGGGGCTCCATCGGCAAGCATTGGCACTGATTTACGCACTGATCTTATATTTTATTCATATTCCAAATGGTTTTTTAATACCAAATGATTTCGGGGGACTCCCGAGAAACCCTTGCAATATAAGTCTTGTTTATTTGCATTTGAAATATTGCGACTTTAAAGGCGATGTTTTCCAGTGAAAACACTGATCAGATATGCATTAACGCATTCACTGGCACCGACGCATATAATGCGTTTTTTACAACTTCGCCTATTGCCACTGTCATAATTATTCATACATTTTGAACGCACATGAGCGTCGGTGGCACCAGTGGTAACTCAAGTGGCAATGAATAGAGAGTAAGATAGGACCACAGATATAGATTATACTAGATAACGCAAACACCTCAATCTGTATGAATCTATATATTTGTGATCCACAGGCAACACGCCAAAATTCTTCTGAAACAGATGCAGAGGCCTAAATAAATATTTTATCTTAACTATCCTCTAGTAAAGTCAAATAGTTTCAAGTAGATGGTTATAAAACGGAATATTCTCGAACAATCGCATAAGTCTCAGGAGCCCCTAAATCACTAAAGGAGGCATTTAAAAGTCCATCAAGGAGTTTGTGTAAGCCGTTAAACTACTCGCTGTCGGCCCTTCGACAACTGACAAAAATCCCCGTAAGCCCCCTTTGTTGTACGAGTAACTGGTGGGGTGGAAGGTGGAAGTTTTTTCTACAATTTTATTGTATCTAGAAGTAAGTTATTGACTGAGTAATTATTCAGTAAATAAAGAAAGAAAGAAAGAATAAATTTATTTACCTAAATTCGGCACAAAAAATAAAATAAAATTACAGCTAAAAAAACAAACAATCTTATTATATTAGGCACCAAGAAAGAAAATAAGATAAACATTGTGCCGAAAGAAGTAAAAAGGGCCATACTCAGCGTATTGCTACAGCAAGCCGCAGCGCTGGTTTTCAGTATGATCCTTTAACTTAAAACTAAACTTAAAGTACTACTAGTACTCGTAGTGCCGCAACGGCACGAGCGTTAGAGACTAATAAATAACAAAAAAAAATGCAATAACAATAACAAAAACATATAAAACAATCGCATTACCTAAAATATTAAAAGTTGAATTTGGATAGCTACCAAACCAAATCCCTTAATCACTTAATAAATTGATCTTAAGGCACAAAATGCAATAGGAAATAAAAAGAAATCTTCTTAACATAGGCAGAGGCCTAAAGAAAAGTCTTTAGAACCCAATTCTAACATTTTGTTACAAATGGACGAACAAACAGTGTAATCTTAGCATCCTATTGGCGCCGCGTGAATTCTAAAAACAATCCTCAATCAAAACAATTGCTTCGTTCATTGTTTGACAGAATGAGTCAATCCGTCAGTTCGGGCACGCGTCACGGTGCCCCTGGCTCCGATAGGCAGCGGTGCTGCGTACCGCAGACTGTAGCGGGCGCGGGAGGGGCAGGTGCTCTCTGCTTTCTTATTGCGCTGGGATGTCTCCCCTATTGACACTGTTGGAGGAGAACTGATGAACTTTTTTTTATTTTAAGAGGTGCGAACCGCTGTTTGAACCCACAATCCTCTGCTTGAGAGGCCATAGGTAACCACAAGGCCACAACGGCTTGAACAAAACTGCGAAGAAATTTGACGGTGTGTGTGAAGTAGGTGCGCATACGATGAGCCATTGCACTGCGATTCCGTCGCCATTTTTTAAGCAGCGGTGTGGCCTCTCCTTAAATCTAAATTTAAATGATAGCCAACTCTCATGAATACCAAAAAATAGAGTCACTGGTCTGTTACCGGCCGTTTAAAGGAAGTATACCTAAACCCTTTTCTTGAAAGCTCTGATGTCATAATTGTCTCGAAACACTACTAACGGAAGTTACAACAATTTCGCTATACGTGGCAGGAAGTGCCAAGGGAAACGTGCAGTAGAGACCGCCATTCATAGATCACCATTTTGTAGTTCGAGATTATTATATATAACACAGGACAGCTAAGTTATTGTGATGTAATGTTGAGAATTATTAAAAGCGGCCACTTGTAATTCGCAAATTATGCGTAACTAGTTACGCATAATGGTAGGTATATGGGCCGAAACTGTTTTCGTATAATTATATTACACAGATTCTTTTACGCATAACCGATGTAAGCTGGGCTTTACGCATAATTTGTGAATTCCGAATATTGTTTAGGCAGAAAATGACTACGCAGAATGTTATTTACCTTACCTTAGAATCTACATATTATTATTATGAAAAATATGACTGATATAAAAAAATATACGTTAACTAGGGGAACAGCTTTATCCAAATATACAAACACGGCATCACATTTCACACCATAAAAAACATCCTTAGTGTGATAGACTAACACAAACAAGAAAATGATCATCATCATCATCATCATGTCAGCCGAAAGACGTCCACTGCTGGACATAGGCCTCCCCCAAGGCTCTCCACTCAGACCGGTCTTGTGCTTTTCGCATTCACCGCGATCCCGCGATCTTAGCCAGGTCGTAGCTCCATCTCAAGAAAATGTTACCTTCATAATATTAATTAATAAGAAAGTAAAGTACGAAAGAAAAACATTGTCAGTGTGCAACCAACGCCATCGCAATATTAATCAAAGCTGTGCGAATTATTCTCGCGATTCATAACAATGAGGACCCCAGAGCCGCGCAGGCATTTCATTTTTCAAATAGTTAAAAAGGTTCGCGAAAAATTGATTTCTGACTTGCTTCCATTCTTCGTTCATATCAATCAATATTAATACTTCTTTTATTTCGTACGTACAGAGTGAATTAAATGGAGACTATTAAAATATTAAAAGAGGGTCTAAACTTTGTTTTCTTGAGCATTCGGATAGCAAAGTGATTAGAAATAAAACAAAATTTTCTTCCGAAGGATAGAAGATTGGTTTTTGGCGTCTTTTTGTATTTTTTATTTCAACTCCAAGTTGTGTCATTTTTTTGTTGTTTAAGTGACTAAATAAGAAAACCAACAGACTGAGATATGTAATGCATAGGGGAAATTTGTTTCTGTACTCCTGTCCAGTGGTGGTGTAGAGGTATAGCATGCAGCACGGAATGCTGACGACCTGGGTTCCGGACAACATGAACCCCATCCGCAAATTCTTCGTTTTACCCATGAATAAGGCGGCAATGCCTCGAAACATCATCATCATCAGCCGAAAGACGTCCACTGCTGGACAAAGGCCTCCACCTTAGAACGCCGCAATGAACGACAACTTGCCACTTGCATCCACCGGTTGCAACTCTCACGATGTCGTCAGTCCGCCTGATGGGAGGCCTGCCAACGCTTCGCCTTCCGGTTCGTGGTCACTCAAGGACTTTTCTTCCTCAACGGTTATCTGTTCTTCGAGCGATGTGGCCTGCCTTAGGTATATATTTTTGCCTTGCATATTTTTCCAGTTATGTCAGTGATTTCAGTGACTCGAAACATCACTGTTTACATCTTGTAGCAAATGTCTAATTATCATTACCATTCATATGTTTTACGAAGAGAAATGCTTTATTTTGCCGAATGTGCCTCTGAATTTTCAATTCATGTTCATTTCCAGTTCCAAACAACTTCTGAACTTTGGGAAGCTCTCGCGTAATTGTCAAACGGCCGTCACGAGTCGCTGACTCCGTCAAAATCTTAGTAGAAGATAGCATTGTCGTGCTCGTTTGTTTTAAGGCGTCTTTGAAATATAAATTAGGTATAAATCCAGACATTCCAAAAGCAGGCAAATCTTAGAATATGTATTCGAGGCAGGATAACAAAAGTTTTTTTTTTATATATTTTGACATTTTACACTTCATTTTATTTTATTTTAGTATTTAATTTAATTTTTACTTTTTTTACATGAAAGCTATCGTGATTGACCCCTATCTCACCTGATGTTAAAGTTGCCAAAGGTGTATCTCACTGGTTCAGTACCAGCCTATTCATTCTATCCTTGAAGAGTCCTAGACATATTTATCGTTTGACTGTTTATTAAATTTGTACACCAGAAATAGTAAGCAGATACACAGAGAAAATTACAAGGTATGCAATAGGCGGCCTTATAGCTTAAGAGCGATCTCTTCCAGGCAAGCGTTTTAATAAAGTTTTATTTAAAAAAAGGTTACTAAAACTATATTTTATTATAATATCCCACAAGGACGAAATTATCCTCGAATGTAACATCATAATTGTAAACAACGAATAAACAGTCAAATAGTCAACATTATGTCTATCTGCTATATTTATTTTCCGCTAAATCCCGCTCCGTTCACTATTTGCTCACAAATGCAACGTTTCTATCCCGCGCGCAAACACACACTTTTGCTCACACATCCATCATACTAAGGCCTCTCATTGCCAGCACAAATCGTAATACCACGGCTCATGTTACATTGGAAAGTACAAACGTATTAATTACAGTATTATAACCGCTGTATTATATTCGAGAATTTGCATAAAGCGGATTACACTGGCTATTGGCGCAATTAATTATTACACTTATATAGCGAGGTCTGTAGAGCAGTCATTGGAATTATAATCGATAGTTTTTCAACGTGTATTCAAGAGTTAAATAGTCTGGTAATGAAAAAACTGTTTTAATTGAAAATACTAAAATATATGCCTTGATTAATGTTACGTCGATGTCACTCGTCAATCTTGTGAATTTATAATGTTACTTGTTTAACTGTGAAGTTATTTAATGCAATTTTTCGAATCATCTAAAAAGTAACTGGAAAAGATTCTTTTAAGGGATGACTTTGCCTCTTTGCATCTTATTATCCTGTGTTCTGTTATTTTCATGTTTTTATGTAAAATCAAGGGTTTCACAATACAATACAAAGTTAAGGTCAGAGACGAAACTGACAAGATGAATGAAACGAAAGAGTATAACTTTTTTTTTTATTTGTCGAGAGTTTTTAATTCGTAAGTGCAAATGTGTATCCCAATTGATTGTTTGTTCGGAGATCATTTTAACAGCTTTACATCGCGTCATTGTCCCGATATCCCATTGTTCTCGATCTACTGATCCATACAACTTCAAACAATGGGAACATCATTAATTCGCTTTCAAAAATTACAATAAGACAGCAAACTTGCAGGATTATGAAAATGTAGTAATTTGTTGAGCGGCCCAACTTTGGAGCACCCTCTAAAAGCCTCTGGTACAACGCAAAAACAATCTTATAGTTATCATCTTAGAGTCCCAATTTGCATGGTCAACAGTTTACTAAAGATTACGAATGAAAGTAAGCTTTATTTAAAGATAGATTAAGGTTCAATTTTGGGTGAGCTGTTTTGCTCGGTATTGGAACGAAGACTAATCTTCTTAAAGAAAGTTTCTCTTAAAATACGAGTAAGTAGTACGCTCGACACGACCTTTTTGGTGGTACGTGTAAGTTATAGATAGGCAGATTCAATAAGATTGTAGATGTCGGTGGCCGCTCGTAAAATCCGCCAGATCACGAAATTCCTACGCATATCGTGACATTGCGCCGTTTCATGAAAACGTCCGCCATATCGTTCAAAACTCGCCGTTTAACGATTTGCCTAGTGACGTTTAGGCATATCGTGAAATTACTAGGCATATAATGAAGCCATCTCACATCCCTTTATCCTATTAATAAAGAAAGAAAGAAAGAAGAAAGAAAGAAAATACATTTATTTAACGCCATAAAAATAAAAAATAAAATAAATAACATAGAACAAATATCAACATATAATGACGCTAAATAGGTCCCCACTCAGCATAATGCCGCGGCAAGCCGTGGCGCTGATTTTCAGTGAGGACCTTATTTAAAAACTAACTTAAAACTAAACTAAACCAAACTTAAATTAAATTGTCGTGTCGTGCAACACGGCCATACGCGCTACGCTGAACGCAGCCGTTGGACCGTGGACCCTGAGTCGGACAGCGCCGCCTGGCGGCGAGCAACCGACTCGAATCGTCTTCCTTCACCGGCCCGGCTAACACCGACATGCAAATACCGGCCCCGTCCCTCGCGCACCCGCCCATAGAAGCTCCTGTTAGTTTGTACGGGCGTGCCCACAAAAAAACCGGGCCGGCACTCACATGTCGGTATCTACATGTGAGTGCCGGCGACTAATATTAGTTTCGGTGCCCTATTTTTAACCCCCGACGCAAAAAGAGGGGTGTTATAAGTTTGACCGCTATGTGTGTCTGTGTGTCTGTGTGTCTGTCTGTGTGTCTGTCTGTCTGTCTGTCTGTGTTTCTGTCTGTGGCACCATAGCTCTTAAGCGGGTGGGCCGATTTGAATGCGGTTTTTTTTATTTGAAAGCTGGTTTCTTAGCGATGGTTCTTAGATATGTTTTATCAAAATCGGTTCAGCCGTTTAAAGATCATCAGCTCTTTTGTTCGCTGCGGTAGGAATCTTAGACCCATAATGGGTATTTACTTTACTTTCAAGCATATTTGGGACCTAAAACTTGAAAAACCCATGTATGCTATGTAACTATGCAAGATTGTGCAGTTCTCGGCCTGATGCTGCAGCCAGGATATCCAAAACACTAGTAGATACACTCTTGATAAAACCATAGCAGATATATCGTCTTTGGATTCGTTTCGATCAGTATTTGATTCTACATACAATGCAAAAGTGGCAACAGGATGAGCTGATGCTGCAGCCAGGATATGCAGCACATTAGTACCTACACTATAAAAAATAATAGCACATATGTAGTGTTTGGATTCGTTTTGATCAGTAATTGATTCTACATACAATGCAGTGGTAGCAACATGACGAGCTGTTTAAAAAACATGAAATAAAAAAACTAAAATTAGAAATTTTAAAAACCCCCGACAAAAAAAGCCGCCAAAAAACGACAACTAAAAAGTAAAAAAAAATTATGCACTACCTAGCTGTTGCTCGCGACTTCATCTGCGAACAATTCGTTTATCCCTATCCCGCTGGGACTATGCTGATTTCCCGCAAAATTAGCCTGAGTTAATTTAGTATAAGTACCTAGTAATATTTTTTTTATCTAAGAGTCGTCGATGTCGGGGGACCGCTAAGGTTAATACTTTAAAAAATACAACATATGTACTTTAGTTTCTGTTAACCTTAGCGGTCCCCCGACACCGACGACGCTTAGATAAAAAAAATATTACTAGGTACTTATACTAAATTAACTCAGGCTAATTTTGCGGGAAATCAGCATAGTCCCAGCGGGATAGGGATAAACGAATTGTTCGCAGATGAAGTCGCGAGCAACAGCTAGGTAGTGCATAATTATTTTTTACTTTTTAGTTGTCGTTTTTTGGCGGCTTTTTTTAGGAAGCTACAAGTTACAATTTTCTAGCGGTACTGGTAATGGAGCGACCACCTGGTTAAGATCACGGGATCGTGGTGGATGCGGAAAGTACAAGCCAAGCCAAGCCAAGCCAAGCCAAGCCAAGCCAAGCCAAGCCGCAGGTCAAGCCAGTGCCTGTCTGTCTGAGTGGAAAGCCTAGGGGAGGCCTATATCCAGCAGTAGATGTCTTTCGGCATGATGATACATTGAAAAGAGGCTACCTCTTGTAAATTGTAACTTGTAGATTAGTAAAATAGGCCACAGGTCGACTTCTACCATGCTAAGAGTTCTTAATAAGATTCCATACCTCAAAAGGAAAAAAAACGGAACCGTTATACTATCACTTTGTTGTCTGTCTCTCAGTCAAGCAAGACCTTTTTCTCAGGACGCAACAAAAACGACAATACAATTTTAGGGAATTCTCGTGGGAATTCAGTAAAAACCCTAAATAATTCAAGATCTCATGGTTTTTGCGGAATACCAAGCACTAGATGATGTGTCAAGTATTCAATCACTTAGTTATTTCGACGCTAATCTGCAAAGATCTTAATTAAATGGCGCAAGTAGGGATCAATAAGGGCCATAAGAATGTGCGTCACGCGCCGGCCTCGGGGTCCTGTGTAATACACAGGTTATGCGAGCGCAGGTATTTGTGGAAAACGCTGTAACAACGGTTTCTTTGCTGTGTTCCGGTCTGAGAGCTAAAGGTGTTGATGAGCTCACTATTTGGAGTTATTGTATATCTTCTATTCTCCTTCCTTTGTTCTGTTCCGTTCCGTTTCGTTTCGTCCCATTCTGTTCCGTATCAGTAGGTCTAGTCCGGTCCGATCCGGTCCGGTCCAATCCTGTCCGATCCGTCGAGTTCCGTTCCGTTCCTTTTCGCTCCATTCCTGTTCGGTCAGGTTCAGTCTGGTTCGGTTCAATCCTATCCATTCCGGTCTAGTCCTATCCATTCCGCTCCATTCTGATCCGGTCCAGTTCGTTCCGATCAGTACGGTCCGGTCCAATCCGTTCCGATGCGTTCCGTTGCAGTCTGGTCCTTTCCGCTCCGGTTCCTACCGTTGTCTGCCATCGTGGAATGCCACCTGGGCTGAGGTAGATCTTGGAAACTCGGCCCATCCGTCATCATTTTCCAGTGTACTTGTAGTCCCTCGACCTTAGTTTATCGTAAAAGTTTAAGTTACAGCGTACAAATAAATCATTACAACACTAGACAATGCCAAACTTCTACAAAAACGTTCACACGATAACAATATTTCCTGAAAGGATCAAAGCGTTTTTTATAAAGGAGCCATCTTTGCCAGCGCTCCCTGGGGCGAGGTGCCGGGACATGTTTGGGAAAACAAAGTGATACGAGGTAATTTGATTAAACAGGGGAGGACGCGGCCTATCAGTCGGGATGCTCTCAATTGCGGGCTACTACCAAACAGGTTTAGAAGGTGCTTTGTTTGTTCGACTGCTTGTCAAATCACAAGATGGAGCCGAGCTGTTGAGCTGAGCTTTAGTTTTAAGCAAGTAGGTACCCGAAATAAACGTTAGTTTTTATTCATAGCATCTCATACCAATTAAGGCACTTTCGGCAAACGTCTTAGTGGGTATTATTTTAAGAGGCTCCTTATGTTTATACGGTCATTAAGAAACCTATAAATCATGTGTTAATTTTCAAGCTTCCATTAATTATACTCAAAGGCACAAAATTTGGCCCACTCTTCATACAAAATTACCTATTACTCAAAAATCTATTACTAATTAATCTTTTATTGCGTCTCACAAGCTGAGTGGAAACCCTTTTTGGTATCCTGTCGTGTGCCCAAGTAATATAGTTTAGTGCTAGTTTTAGTCTTAGTCTTAGGTGGTACTTATGGAGCCAAAATAAATCTTTCCTTCTTACTCTAAAAAATCTGGCAATTAATTAATGTATGCACATTTGAAGGACTGATTTTTCACCGCTTAGTATAATTATTTCTATTATTTAGCAGTAGAATTAAAAATGGCGTTATTAAATGTATTAAATTGTGTCACATTTCCGTGGTCCACGCGAGCAAAACCGCCGTAATAACTAATGCGAAATTATAATCTTTTGGAATTATTTCAGGGTATTCATGTTTCTTAATTGCGAAATCCACAGCACGAGTATATCAGGGTAAATCTCCACGCAAATTAAAAATCGTGAGCTAATTTGGCTGCGCTTGCGATTCGAGTCACGTGCGCGTGCGGTACAGCGCGTGTTTTTGCCTTAACAGCTTTTTTAAAATACGCAGACTGTGCTCGAGGCGGGTTGGATGAGATTTGTGACGTTTTAGATAAGGGCAGATTGGCAATGGGTGGGCCACATCGCTCGAAGAACAGATAATCGTTGGGGGAGAAAAGTCTTTAAAGGGCGACCACGAACTGGAAGACGAAGCGTTGGTAGACAATCACTAGGTTGGTAATATTTATGTTTCCGATCTGCTCTTGGCTCGAATGGGAAAGACAGAACAAGCTCTCTCATTCTAAGAAGAGGCTTGTGGCTAATAGTGGCACGTATACCAGGTGACCTTAGCTTCTGGAAAAATAATGAAACCATGGATAAAATAATAAGTATCAACTTAGCAATATTTTAAAATAGTTATTTTCTTTATTTTACTTAAATTATAATAATTATTATTTATATTAACAACTAGCTTTTGCCCGCGGCTCCGCCCACGCGGTATTCGGAATTTTCTTTGCTATAAACCTCACGGAGCCCGAGACCTTTCCAACGAATGCAAAACCTTTGAAATCTTTTCTTGCGTTCTGGAGTTATAGCGTCAGGAAGGAAAACCCGACTTATTTTTATATAGTAGAAAAAATAACTGCAATAATAACTTAAGTAAACTTTCCTACATAAAATAAAAATAAAAACCGTGGGGTCTTAGCGCCTTGAAACTTTTTAAGGAAATTTCTAAATGGTTAGTAGACTTCACAGGTGATCGAAGAGCTGGCAGCTTCCTCGGACAAAGAATTAGCCTAGCCGTTCAAAGAGGAAACGCTGCCAGCATCTTCGGGACCTTGCTTAAGGGGTACTCTTTAGACAATTTGTTTTAGTTTTAGGTTAAATTTTTATTTTATGTAAGTTATTTTCTTAATTAGACAAGAAAAAAAAAATCTATGAAATCAGATCAGCCAAATACACAGGCTGCTCCAAAGTTAGTTTTTCGGTAAATATTGGACTGTTTGTTATGATAGTCAAAATACCACAAACGGGACTTATCACGCTATTTTTAACAAGTAATATTTACCTCGACGTTTCGGCAACATGATTGATGATGATTGTTATGATAATTTGCAGTTTGGTTTTAAATATCTTGCTAAGCTAAGTATTCGTATTTGTCCAGAGGATAAGGTCACACAGTGCTGACGCGATGATGATAATAATACATTTATACCGTTCGCTTTATGACAGATAGTTTTAGCATCTAGGTCACGATTGATGTCCTGAATGCCTAATTAATGTTCCCATTTCGCATTTCTCTATCAGCTCTCAAAGGCTGCAACAGCAAGATGCCATGGCTGCATTTCGTATTTGTCGAATGCATTCAGTTTGGCATTACTTAGCTTGTACCAAAGCCATACAACAGTTCACTATTTGAAAAAGATACAAAAGCAGTGACTTTAGTTTTGTGCCTATACTATACTTTTAATCTAAATTAAATGACTGAAGCATTAAAGGACAAACTTATAATTATATGAATATGAATATATGGGTTCTCTAATTCTTCATTATCATCATCATCTCAGCCTATATAGTTTGCTTGCTAATTTTGTACAATTGAGTGTTTACATACATACATATCTATCAAATGTTTTAGAATATAAGTAGATATGTGCTCAATAAGCATATTAATTTTAGTCATAGCATTAAGAATACCTGTAATATCTTTTGTACACTTATTTCTGTTTGTTCTCCAAATAAATAAATAAATAAATATATACGTCCCACTGCTGGGCACAGGCCTCCTCTCGGAATGAGAGGGCTTGGGCCATAGTTCCCACGCGGGCCCAGTGCGGTTTGGGAACTTTACACGCACCATTGAATTGCTTCGCAGGTTTGTGCAGGTTTCCTCACGATGTTTTCCTTCACCGCAAAGCTCGTGGTAAATTGCGCACATGAATTTCGAAAAACTCAGAGGTGCGAGCCGGGATTTGAACCCACAACCCTCTGCTTGAGAGGCGATAGGTCAAACCACTAGGCCACCACGGCTTCAACACACACAAATCCCACACATGTGAAACACAAATTAGGTAGGTATGTTAAACAAAAATCTGCAAATACCATTTTTTACACAAATAAAGCTTTACTTTGCTCAAAATAAGTAAGGAACTACCGACTGCGCCAGTTTCTTGATAATACACGGTAGGTATTGGACGGGGCCCGTGCACTAACGAGGCCGCCTGACAACGCGCCAATATCATTACGATGGAACATCGCTCTACTCTCTACCCTACCACCCACTATAGTTGTCTATAGAAGCAGGCGAGCAACGAATCTGTCGCTTTAGAAATGCTTTTAGATTGAATTCGTCAACTCCTTTATTTCCATAATCTTTATAGTTATAATAATATAGGTTATAGGTTCATAGGTGGTGGTGATTGCTTCCTTATTGGAACCCCTCATGCTCGTTTTCCTACTCTTAAAATAAAAAAGAAAAAAATGTACCTACAATGGCAATATAAAATGAATTTACCATTCAAACGGGTATAAATGTCAAATTAGATTCAAGAAAAGTTAATTTGATTTCCTGTCTCTCGGCTATATGTAAATTTCATCATTTTGTGTGATAAAATTTAGAGGTTAACTTTATTTTGAACGCTACAAATGCCAAAATCCCACATAAATAAGAAAATGGCATAGACACCTAAGTATTATACTTCACACATTAAGCAAAAGTCGAAAACGGGAAATGCCTCCACTTGCTTTTCATATCATTTGTTACTCGAAAATGCGTTTTCAACTCAATTCTTTAACAGATAACGTTCTATTTTCCTCGCAAGCAAAGTTAATAATGTAAGAAAAATTGGTAAAGTTGTTTGACATGGCGGAGTGTAATCTTTCGGGTATTCATTTCTAGTATTGATCTCCATCACTTCACGATTTGAACGAAAAAAAAACCAGCCAAGAGCGTGTCGGACACGTCCGAAATAGGGTTCCACAGCCATTACGAAAAAAATTAGTAATATCTTTCTAAGGATTTTGAATTTTGTGCGGAATATTCCAAGTTTAGGATTTTTTTTTTTTATTATTTATTTATTTAAGAAACAAACAGTCATTTACAGAAATTGGCTTAGTGTCTATTTCTTATAAACTAGACCTGGAGTTTCCTTAAAGTACAATAATACGGTATGTACTAACGAAATTAAACTAAACTAAATTACAATATTGCAACAAAATGCAAAATGCATGTATATTTCTTAATAGTTTTAATATTTCAAAAAGAGGAAAAACTAAACATTAATGTAGAAAAAGTGAAAGCGGCTACCAGAAAACTTTTTTTATAGCGGAAATATTGCAATTGAAAAGGTCAATGTTTCTAAGTTTTTCATTGTCATTAAATAGCTTACACGCACGCCTCAAGAATGTATTTTGTGCATAACGTGTTCTGTATTGCGGAATCGAAAACAAACATTTTTTCCGACATTTGCGCTGACGTCTATTGGGGACTCTAAAATGGATTTGATGAAGAAGTGAGGGGGAATTTAAAATATTATTTAAAATTTTATACAGCAAAACTGAGTCTGCACAGTCTCGGCGGTCACTAAGTGTTTGGAGTTTATGGTGAGCAAGTGAATCCTTATAGCTAGTGTGCGTATAGCCAGTTCTAAAGTCAAGGGCTTTTACAAACTTCTTTTGTAGCTTCTCTATTCTTTCAATATGTACATTATAGTAGAGTTTCCAGACGGCGCTGGCAAATTCGAGATTGCTGCGAACGAAACTATTATAAAGAATTATGTAAGTTAGACTATTTTTAAATGGTTTGCCAACACGTAATATGAAACCTAGTTGCTTATATGCCTTTTTCATAATATAATCTAAATGGGATTTAAAAGAAAGCTTGGAGTCCATTATGACACCAAGGTCACGAATTTGTATTACTCTACTCAGACGACTGTTGCATAATGTGTATCCAAAGGTTAGATTGTTATTTTTTTTTTCGAAAACGTAATGACGGAACATTTATTTAAGTTTAAAAATAATTTATTATGTGTACAAAACAACTCAAAATTTACTAAATCATCTTGCAGCAAGTAACAGTCTTCTAAGGAGTTGATGGTTTTATAAATTTTTGTATCATCTGCATATAACAACACATTTGAATTTTTTATATATTTATCAATGTCATTTATAAAAAGTGTAAATAATAAGGGTCCTAGGTGAGACCCCTGGGGTACTCCGGAGCTGATTGGTTTATATTCTGAGGCATAACATATTTTGTTTATAAATTTGTATGTTAGTCTGTAAGGTATTTATTGTATGGGCCTAAGTTGCCCGAAATAAATAAATTTATTATTATTATTATTATAACCATATAGAACAACGCACTGGCTTCGATTCTCGATATATGATTTGATCCACTGGAGCAAATCTCCATGTATGCCGAGGCGCCAAAGTTTAAGTAGCAGTGTGAAATGACAGATTTTGTCAAATGCCTTGGCAAAATCCGTGTACACGGCATCAACACAGGCACCTTTATCCATCGCAACTCGTATCTCGTCACTAAAAGTCAACAAGTTACTGTCCACCGATCGACCTCTAAAGAAGCCATGTTGATTTGGACTAATGTGATTTTTAAATAATTGAGAAACCTGGTCTGTGACTATCTTTTCCAAAATCTTATTGAAATGACATAACTTCGAGATAGGCCTATTTGTCTGATTTTTTACGCTTAAACTACTAATATTTCTCAAGCAAACTTAGTCATTATAGTTTTCCTTGAAAGTTTGGTATACTTACTACCATCCTGAATTTTTCCGAATTTTTCCACTCAACAGTTTCTTTGATAATCTCTGGGTAAAAAGCCGCGGACGTATGGACGGACAGACAGACAGACATGGCGAAACTATAAGGGTTCCGTTTTTGCCATTTTGGCTCCAGAACCCTAAAAAAGAAAAGAAATAAAGAAAGAAAAAAAATTAACGCCATAAAAACAGAAATAGACAAATACAAGACATATATGACGCTAAACAGGTCCCCACTCAGCATAATAAACTTAAAACTAGCTTAGTAAGGAGTTCTGACTTCTTTGGCAAAGATAAGAAGGGCTACTCCGAAACACGAAATCGAAGTTCGTATCGTACCGTCCCTCTCACTCTCGTATTAAATAACATAAGCGTAGGCGGGACGGTACGATTTTCGAATTTCGTGGTAGCCTTGAAGGTCTCGTCGCAACCTTTTGGCAACTCGTCACTTACGGCGTAAAGCGTAGATATCATGGGTAATGTGTCGAAACTAAATGAAGTAGATTTATCCCCTGTATGTGAAAAAGTACTAATATATTTTTGTGCTTATGACAGGACTAAAATAAGTGTTTGGTAAAATTTCATTTTTAATACAAGCTTCTTTTTGTTGACTGTACTTGTATTGTCAACCAAACTACATTTTGCATACCAAATTTCAAGTCGATGCCATTAAGTTCCGTCCTCTGAAGACGATCCTGGCAGGGCTACTAGGATGTCACTACTAGATTATTGTATTGTCACGTAAGTTACATAAGTATACCAAATTTCAAGTCAATCCAACGACTGGAAATTGGTCGAATTTAACTTCCAAGATTTGATTACAGACAGACAGACAGACAAAGCGACAGGTGAAACTAAATGAAAACTTGTAATAAGTCCGATCGTCGTATAGACACAAATTAGACTTTAAAATTTCAATAAGAGTAGTTATCTATCACAAGCCTATTCTTAACTAATTAATAATCGTGTTTATCAAAGCAAAAAAAATACGACAAAAATACAACTTGTAAAAACTTGAACCTTTTTCTAATACTTTTATTGATTATTTATACTTTTTTGTATAAATAGGCATTATAATCATGCATCACAACTCGTAAAAGAATAAAGAAGGTGTTAGTCTCCTTAAACCTTAGAAATTCGAAATATTAATGCAACCAAACAATGGGTACACTTCGACGATATAACAATGTTTGTCAATTTGTCAATTTCCAGAAATATCTTGCAAAAACAATACCTCTCCTTGCTGTCAGGTAAAAAGCGGTTTTAGCGTACGATGGCTGTAATAAATAATGGTAACTTGACCCCTTGAACTCATTAAAATAATCATCTCGACAGTAACAAACCCAACACAAAAGGCGATCCAATCGAGCCGTTTACAAACACTGACCAATCACTTCACAAAGCTTCAGATCTTAGTTAAACATTTAAATCAAAAGCCAACCGAATTAATAAAACAATGTTCTTAATTGGCTTCATCGCACTCAGAAACCCACTCGAGCTAAAAAGCAATCAATCAAAGATAGCGAAGAGACAAAACGTCAAACGTAACGTAAAACTCAGTAAAATATTACCTTACACTTTGATGTTATCGGGAAAATCATTATTCAAAGGGGATCCGGGATAGACCCTTTCCGACATGTGTTCCTGATGACCAGAGGATCTCTTTAAGAATTTTACATGGGATTGAATATGGAGTAGGATTTCGACGATAGGGCCAACAATAGGGGGGCTTTGGGAGTACTGTAGCAGATTTAGTCAGTTGTTTTGAGAAAAGAATTTGTAATTTGGAACGCGTAATCAATTTTACTAGTTAAGCAGACTGTTAAATATGTGCATATGCACGACACATACTCGTATCATATTTACATAAGAAAAAAATTAACAAAGGGTTATTCTCAAAAAGTGTAAGCAGAACAACTTCAAGGAAGGGGATTGCTTGATGGAGGCAGTAACAGTAACGTATATCACAATCTGTTTAATTGTACGTCGTCATCGTCACAAAATATTTGTAAGCCATACTTTTACTAGCCTATCAATTTGCACCACGTGTATGAGGCATTTGATTTGCTTTTATTTTTTCTGTTTTGTTATTAGTAGCAAAATTATAACGCAAACTAATTTTAATTTAACTTGCATCGTTGTAATGAGTAGCTGTAGTTTTAAATTTAAAAACTATTTTTCGTTCCTTTCCTAGTATCCAATTATGCTCAAATTTGACACATTTACGTTATTCCCCAGTGCCAAAAAAATATGGTAATGAAATCACAGTTGCAGAACGGTTAATGGCATTGATGTGAAACTTGGTGCCGATTTGTAATTTGGATGACAATCAAAAAGTACTGTCGGTAAAAAAAGTACTACAAAAAATCCTGACTATAGCTTATTAGCTTACATTAATCATCCGAATTATCATCGGCCAGCTTAACTAGTTTCAGTAAAATCTTTGTCATTACCATTTCATTACCATCACCTCGGCCATGTCACTCAACTCATTACCATGCCGCCTGCGCAAACAACCAGGTATTAGCATAATCACTCAATGAGGCCCTTGCAGGGCTAATGGTCTAGAGGGTTCCTGGTGATCTAAGAAATAAGTCGCTTATTTAAACGCGGTTTAGCTTTGTTTAAAAAAAAGGCTTAAATCTGACCTTTACAATGAGGGCCGCATTTTCACAATACGCACAATTTTCAATGTAACAGTAACAGCTTGGCTACCAGTAGGTAGAAGAGCAACATCGTTAAACACGAGACTTCAACCGCAGATCACTTGAAGTCTCTAATTAGTAAGGCCGAAATTTGCAGCGCGGAGGGTGAGGTCGGCAGCCATCGCCTGGTAATGAGCAGTCGAACACTAAGCTTGTTAAAACTAATAACCGACGCAGCACGGTCTTCAGAAACAAAGCAACAGACAGGAGGTGTCTTTTACACTCTCTTTGTATTGAAACTGTAATTATAATAATAGCTTTTTTTTTAACTTCGGGTGGAAAAGAAGGTGTTATAAGTTTCACGCCAATGTCTGACTGTCTGTGGTGTCATAGCTCCTAAAACATGATGTACCAATTTCGAAGCAGTTTTTTAAATGTGAGTAAGTTTCTTTGCGGTAGTTCTTAGCAGCTCGGCCATTTTTAACCCCCGACGCCATAACATAATTTTTATATAATAATAATAATAATAATAATAATAAAGTTTTATTTTCAGGCATTCAGATTACACCCATATTATTGTATAAAATAAAATGAAATTAAAAATTAAAAATAAAAATAAAACTGAGATAAAAACACAAAAACAAAATAGCAATTGTAGCTACTTCCGGTTCTCGTTCTGATGAGCGGAAAGCCAGTACCTAAAGATGAAACTGTCCACATCGTGATAGACCGCACTTAAGATGCTGTTCTGCGAGCGACGCAGCCCCTCCCAAAAGGAGGCGATGCGCGCGCGCACAACGGCATAGAAGTCAGGTACTCCGGCCTCGGCAAACATGGTTGAGGCACTGCAAAACCTGGGCAGTCCCATAAGGGCCCGGAATATGTTATTATACTGCACCCTTATGGAGCTGTACGATTTGCTGTTGTGCCTCACCCAGAGTTGACAAGTGTAGAAGGAAAGACAATAGGCGTTGAATAACGTGCACTTGACTTGCCTGCTACACCTGGCAAATCTCCGGGCCAACATGTTCCCTCGGACTGCCAACGCTCTCCTCTCCCTCTCCATATCCTTGTCGTCCCTCAAGTCATCCGTTAGTATATGGCCCAGATACTTCTGTGCCTCCTGTGATAAGTGATACAAGTGCAAAATCGTCATTTTACAGGAGAGCGAAAACAAGTTTAAAAAAATTCTGGTTTGTGAGCCAAGGGGGCTAGCATTTACCAAAGCACTTTTTTTTATTCATAAAAATATATTCTATAAACGTGCATTTAGTGTTTTTCGGTAAATATTATAAGTTCGAAGAAAATCGCGAAAAACCTGTGAGTTATACCTTTTGAAATGTCTAATATGAGTAAATAATAAGTGTTAGATGATACAAGTTCAGTTATATCATGGTACACCCCTGGAGCACCCATAATATCTCTTGGTGTAAACTGATATGATATACATAAACTTATAAAATCCTATAACTCAGCGTTGTATGTTCCCAGCTCAATGTTGCTGAAGTAAATTAAAACACCTCTGAAATAAAAATTTTGAAAAAAATATTTTTTCTACTTTGTATCCTGTTATAAAAAAAAAACTCCTAACTTATATCAGTTTGCAAAAAGAAAAGTAACTTAGGTGTATCAGTTTGCAGTGACACTGAGGCGAGCAGGTCCCGCCCACACCCCGATCCCGCGTCACCTCATCCTCGCACCCTCCTAACACACTCTTCATGCTCGCACTTGTAATACTTGTATCACTTAATACAACTGTTATTGTATTAATATTTTATGGCATTAGTTTGGCTTTTTTTTTTTTTTTTTTTTTTAATTTATTTAAACAAGAAATGAAAATACATTGTACCCTATAATATATGTTCGCCAAACTGTGAGACAGTTTGTTGGCGTTGCGCTCAATCAAATCTTAAGCTACAATAAGTTAGGTACTGACACTAAGATAATTATTACCGATGCGGCATACGATAACTACAAACTTTAAATGTATATCTTGGTTCAATAAAAATTGCAGACAATGTAAACAGATGACAGACACACACAGACACACAGACATTTAGATATAATTCAATTTGTATACCTTTACACTTAACAATGTATTTGTGAAAAGTGATTCAAGACGAGATGTATCACTTATCACAAAAAAATATATATCAAATTTGTCTCGCATTGTTACGTACATGTTGAGTTGTACCCTGGTCTGGTTTTAGGAAAGTTGGTCAAAAGTGGTATAACTGTAGATATATCAATATTTCCGAAAAAAATAACGAAAAATAAAACGTGAAAATAGGTTCAATTTCATTTATACCACAAAGCACGAAAATAGCCTCTAGAGCAATTACATAAAGGGGTTACAACTTGATATATATCAATGTGCACGATTTTTTTTGCTAGTTGTATCACTTTTCACAAAATTATCTCCGAAACTATAGCACCTACAAGTACGTGAGATAGACCCAAAAATTCGTTATTTTTTTCTGATTATTTCTAAATAAAAACACACAAAAGGGTACAAGTCGAGTTATATCACTGATCACAGGAGGCACAGACTTGAACCGCCGCACAACGCGCACTGTCTCACCATTCAGTCTGACCTCCGGCACATTCTCCGGACCCCTTCCCGCCTTGAAAACCATGACTTCCGTTTTAGCTACATTATATATCAGCCCATGAGAGTTGACAAAATTCTCACAGACTGATACCAATTTCCTGAGGCCCTTAATGGAGGGGCTCAGCAGCACCATATCGTCAGCATAGCTGAGACTGTTCACACAACACCACCTATGTGACAACCAATTTTGGTGCTCCTCAGCCTCCCCATCAAGTCGTTAACATATAGGTTGAAGAGGTCCGGAGAGGTTACCCCGCCCTGGCGCACCCCGCATTCTAGTATATAGCTACTAGAAGTCGTGTCGCCCCATTTCACACAGTTAGTTTGGTTTCCGTACCAGTGCTCAAAAACTCGTACCAGGTTCTCGGGCACACCAGAGCCTCGCATTTTGCCCCATAGAATTTCATAATTCACAAGGTCAAATGCTCGGCTCAGGTCGAGAAAACATGCGTAGACCGATGTGCCATTACTCACGTAATGGTTTATAGCATGTTTCAAGCTTACAATAGCAGAGTCTGTGGAAAGACCGGGACGGAAACCAAACTGCGCATCATCAATGTTGATAGCCTTGAGCAGTACAGGCTGCAACAGCCGTTCAAATATCTTACCTATTACAGTTCCTAAGGAGATTGGTCGATAATTAGCCGACGATGACAGGTCTCCCGTCCTGTTTTTGACAATCGGAACGACAACGGTACGAATCATGTCTGGCGGGAGATAAGAGTATCATATAATCCTACTAATATTATAAATGTGAAAGTTTGTGAGTGAGTGAGGATGTGAGTGAGGATGTGAGTGAGTGAGGATGTGAGTAAGTATGTTTGTTACTTCTTCACGCTAAAACGGCTGGACGGATTTGAATGAAATTTGGCAAAAAGTTAGTTTATGACCTGGATTAAAACATAGGATACTTTTTATCCCGATATTCCCACGGGATAGGGATGAAATCTCGAAATAACAACCGCTGGGCTTAGAGTCATGAAATTTGGTATGTAGGTAGCTGGACGTTTGGAATAACACAAGGGCTACTTTTTATCCAACGGGATAGGGATAAAATCTTGAACTAATAACCACTGGGCTTAGAGTCATGAAATTTGGTATGTAGGTAGTTGGCCGTCTGGAATAACACATAGGCCACTTTTTGACCCAATATTCCCACGGGATACCTAGGGATAAAATCTAGAAATAACGACCGCTGTGCTTAGAGCCATGAAATTTGGTATGTCGGTAGCTGGACCTCTGGAATAATAGATAGGCTACTTTCTATCTCGATATTCCCACGGGATAGGGATAAAATCTTGAAATAATAACCGCTGGGCTTAGAGTCATAAAATTTGGAATGTAGGTAGCCGAAGGTCTGGAATAACACATAAGCGACTTTTTGACCCGATATTCCCACGGGATACCTAGGTATGAAATCTCGAAATAACAACCACTGGGCTTAGAGCCATGAAATTCGGTGTGTTGGTAGCTGAACCTTTGAAATAACACATAGGCTATTTTTTATCTCGATATTCCCACGGGATAGGAAATCTTGGATCTTGAAATAATAACCGCTTGGCTTAGAGTCATGAAATTTGGTAGGTGTGTAGGTAGCTGGACGTCTGGAATAACACAAAGATGACTTTTTGACCCGATATTCCCACGGGATACCTAAGGAAAAAATCTCGAAATAACAACCACTGGGCTTAGAACCATGAAATTCGGTATGTAGGTTGCTGGACCTCTGAAATAACACATATTTTCTACCTCGATATTTCCACGGGATAGGGATAAAATCTTGAAATAATAACCGCTGGGCTAAGAGTCATGAAATTTGGTATGAAGGTAACTCGATATTTTAGACGTCGAGTTACCTTCATACCAAATTTCACATACGCTACTTTTTATCCAGATATTCTCACGGGATAGTTTTGTAACTAAGGGACCGCATACGTCCCTGTATTATTATTATTTTATATTTTTGTCGGCATAGTTTATTCAAATTCAAATTCAAAAACATTTATTTGTAAGAATACAGTAAAACCTACCTGCCTACCTATATATCCTACTTACCTATATATCCGTGCAAAATTACAGCTTTCTAGCATTGATAGTCCCTGATCTGACAGACAGACATGCCGAAACTATAAGGGTTCCGTTTTTGCCATTTTGGCTCCGGAACCCTAAAAATGACATGTAAAAGTGCCCGTTGCGGCCTATTTACTGAATAAATGATTTGAATTTGGATAGGGAAAATTTTTGAAATTTCAGCACTGCTATTCACAACACAACCTCAATGAAGGAAGACCACGATATAAATTTTGGAAATTGCAAGGCAAATTTGGTAAAATCCCGAAAATTTCAAGTGCAACTACCAGACCGATTAGTTTACGCGTGCGAAGCCGCGGGTAAAAGCTAGTATCATATAATTTCACCGGCCGTCTTTCTCTCCACGCCAAAACAGAACAGTGCAAGCACTGCCGCTTCACTGCAGCAAGATGATGGTGGCAATCCGGGCGGATCTTGCACAAGGTCCTACCACCTGCAAAATTTCTGCTGCACTTGGTTTTATTTAAAACATATGTACTTACTTAGAAAAATTACGGTCGTGTAGCTTCCCCCTAGGCTATGACCGTCATCATTCATGTTATCGAAAGGTTACCGTTATATCTCATCATTCCGCCATAATCGCGAATCGCGTACCTCCTGTCATTAGTACTCTATGCTTTTAGCCTGCCGAACCCTATGATTTTAATACTAACTGTCAATCAAATTTAATACTACAGCGCTAGGAATATGGTAGCTTTTAAAGTGGACAAAAAATGGTTTCGTTTTTCGCTTAATGAATGTAATTGCGGCTGTGTTATGGTTTCAAGTGTATTCGTATTCGAGCAGTTACTTCTTAATTTGCACTGAAGTGTATTTTACTTAATAACAACTGTTTTTTTTGTATACCTTAGAACTTATTCGCTCGCATATATTAAGTTTAACCGATGACATTAGATGATTTTAATGAAGTGTGTGTAGTTCCCAATAAGCACTAGGCCCGCGTCCACTAAGGTCTACATTCTGAGAGGAAGCCTGTGCCCAGCAGTGGGACGTATATTTATTTATTTATTATTATTTATTTAATAACATTTATATGGCATTACAACAGATATTATACATGGACGCTGTTATGCAATAGTGTTTAACCCTCATTAACTCTATAGTAAAATGTCAACTGTAAAAAATTCTAATTCACCGTAAAACTAAAAATATAAATAACTAGGTAATATAAATATAAATATCATGGGACACTTGACACCAATGAACTAGTCCTAAACTAAGCAAAGCATGTACTATGGACACTAGGCAACGGTTAAACATACTTATATAGATAAATATAATTATCATCATCATCATCATCATCAGCCGGAAGACGTCCACTGCTGGACAAAGGCCTCCCCCTTAGAACGCCATAATGAACGACAACTCGCCACTTGCATCCACCGGTTTCCCGCAACTCTCACGATGTCGTCAGTCCACCTGGTGGGAGGCCTGCCAACGCTTCGTCTCCGCTCGTCGCTCCGGTCTTCGTTCGCTTCGTTCGTATTATAATTATACTTAAATATATATTAAACATCCAAGACCCGAGAACGAACATTCGTATTATTCATACAAATATCTGCTCCGGCCGGGATTCGAACCCGGGACCTCAAACTTCATAGTCAGGTTCTCTAACCACTTAGCCATTTGGTCGTCAACCAAATGTAGTAGGCTGGAAGATGATAAAAAATTAGAATTTAGCCAAAAGAAATGCCCATTCCGCTAGCGTTCCTGTATTTAGATTATAATATTGATTTAACTAGTTCCGTCAAACTAACGAATAAATCAGGCAACTTTTAATTCCGGGGACATCCGGGATATGTGTAATTTGTGAGATGAGTCCCGTGCCGACCCCGGGACTGGGAATCCTAGTCCTGAATCCCACTCTGATCTTTCCAGCCTCAACTTCTTCTTCAGCATCATGTTAACTCGATTATTATTAAATGAAAAGGAAGGCTAAAAAAATAGGTACTTAATTTGTCCCAGTGCTGTTTACGTACCTGCCTCTTCGATCAACAATTGTTGATCGAAGACCTGCCTAGCCTAACTTACGTACCGCAACTGCCTAGAATAATTTCAAATCGTTTGTGTTCCAACAAAATAAATATAAATCAAACTGAAGCTTAAAATAGACTTGTTATTATATTGAAGATCCCAAGTTGTACCAATACGGAAGAACTGACGCGGCAAACTGATCCCGGAGTTCACTGTGCTTGGCAAAAATTGGGATTTGTGGGAGATTGGTTGATTTTATGTAACCTAATGTGACACCATCTTTTTATGAGTACATTTTTTTCCTTTTATTTATACGTTTCGGTTTGTACGTGGATATCCATTTCGACTTAGCCAATAGGAAAAGATATCCCAACTTAATATTTTTAATACTTTGCAGGTTCATGTAAGAACATTTAAATCTTCCTCCTCCTTGTGCCGTATTCTTTACCCAATGAGGGTCGTGACCACCCTTCTGAATCACTTTCTCTCGCACGAACTTCTTCTATCTATTTCTGTCTCTGGCGGTGTGAAGTACGCTATGAACTATAGAGTCAAGAGCGGTGCGAATCTGTTTAAGTACACGTATTTCCCAGCACTATGCAGTTAGGTAAAAACAACTTCGAGAAAGAGGCCAACAGAAGAATACAGTTGGGATGGGCAGCATATGGGAAACTGCGTCAAGTCTTCACATCGCCAATTCCACAGAGTCTGAAGACGAAAGTCTACAATCAGTGCGTCTTACCCGTTATGACATACGGTGCCGAAACGTGGACGCTCACGGTAGGGCTGGTTCACAAATTTAAAGTTGCTCAACGTGCTATGGAAAGGGCTATGCTCGGAGTTTCTCTAAAAGATCGAATTCGTAACGAAGTGATCCGACAGAGAACCAAAGTTATCGACATAGCCCACCGCATTAGCACGCTGAAGTGGCAATGGGCCGGTCATATAACCCGAAGAACCGATAACCGTTGGGGTAGGCGAGTTCTTGAGTGGAGACCACGGATCGGCAAACGTAGCGTAGGACGCCCTCAGACTCGGTGGTGCGATGATCTTCGCAGGGTGGCTGGTAAGAGCTGGATGAGAGTGGCCGAGGATCGTGCTCGGTGGCGTGCCATGGGAGAGGCCTATGTCCAGCAGTGGACGACCATAGGCTGATGATGATGATGATGATGATGATTTCCCAGCAGGATCTGAGCCTACCAGGCACCGCATGTACGGAATTAGTTCGTGACACTATTGTGCGGGTAATCCCGTCTTGAGTGGGCTTGATAGGGCTTCGGGTCGCCTCTGGGAAAGATGCGATTATAATTATATGCCGATATACGACAACCGATCTGACGGTAAGGCCGTAGTGACCTAGTGGTTTGACCTATGGCCTCTTAGAAATTTAATAGTGTATGTGAAGTTCTTAATCCCCGCTTTATTTGATACTAGCTGTTGCTCGAGGCTTTGCCCCGTTGTATTTTTCTGTATTTTCATCCATAAAAACCTTCTCCTGACAGTAACGAACACAACAAAAAAAGAATTAGCGAAATCGGACCAGTCATTCCCGAGTTTTGCGCTTAGCAACACATTTTACGATTCAATTTTATTTATAGAGATTTTAATTAATCGACATTTCAATCTTAGACATTTTGACCATAGGTATAACAATTTTCGATATTATGATACTGTCGATATTTTCATTTTCGATATTTTGAACTTCGTAATTTTAACCGTAGGTATTTTAATTTTCGATATTCAAATATGTTAACAAAAATAATGATATTGATGATGATGATGGGGCGATAAAGTATGTATGGTAAACGTGGGATTTCTCGACACTATCCAAAATTATCCATCTTTGTTTGTGTTATTAGTACCTGAGGTGACAGAAGCTTTCGTCTAATGGGTTAATTAGGACGTCCACTGTTGGACCTCCAAATGTCTACGGAACCCTATTTTGGGCGTGTCCGACACACTCTTGGCCGGTTTTTCCAAATGACTCATTTCCTAACTGTTTCACAGCGACGAACGATTTTTTTTAGGAGTTAACCTAACCTAACCTATGGTTCTATGGGATAGTCCTGAAATACAATACAATACAAATACTCTTTATTGTACACCAGAAATAATAAGTGATACAGAAAAACAGGTACACAGATAAAATTACAAGGTAAGCAATAGGCGGCCTTATCGCTTAAGAGCGGTCTCTTCCAGGCAACCTTTTTACAGAAAGAAGGAAGGACTAGTTTATAGCAGGTAATATGAAATAGTAAGATTCTAATACATAATACCATAACTAAATAGTAGTAATCATAGGGTATACCAAGTTAACTACAGTCTAGCCGCAAAGTGCACTGGGTGCACAACTCTCCCCAAATGCATTGAGAGCAAAGTCGTGTTCATTAACACATTAAGTTCTAATTAAAGGGTTTAATGGAAGTTTATGAGCTGACAGTACATTGCAATAATTAATTAAAAGCAGTTGTAGGACTGGCTTTCAAAGCTACACTGTCGTTGTAGTGTTTGACTCTTGCAGATTTCAAGGAAAGAAAGATGTTGAAGCGTTGTAGCAGCCAAACTTGCACGTATTTCCTTATTTATTTACTAACTCAAAATTAAATATATTTTCCGGAAAACTCACGTCTTAAATCGAGTTTAGCTCGACATGAAAAATAAAACACATGGAAAAATATATATAATATGGAGAGAGTCTCACGGTAGTTTTAACTCAAAATTAAGATAACAAATGGTAAGTACTTAAAGTTAGAATCCAATTTTTGATCCCAAAGATCACGCTATTCCAACTCCTTTCAAATTCAAGCTCCAAAATATACAAAATATATTTCGTCTGGTATGCTAATTTGTCCATCACTCATAATCAAAGGCTGCAAAAAGCCGAAACCTCCGCGTCACGGCTCGGATCATTAATTACGGAATTAATCGCTAATTAAGCACGGCTCGAGAAGTCGAGTGGTTGAGCAAACTGCACTCGAGACTGCAGCGCGTGGAGCGAGTTATCGAAATTTCGCAGATAGAGACAATTGTGTGACAACATTTTTAACATGAACTTTACAACAATGTTTAACAGAAATTCATCTATAGAAACTATTATGGTATTTTGGAGCTTTCATTTGAGGTTTATGAGGGGGGGGGGGGGGTTGCCAATACTCGCCACGCTTGGCAAGCGGGTTGGCGAGCGCAGTATGGGATGTAAGAGTCGGGAAGAGAGGGGAAGGCAACATTCTTACGCCGGTACCCTACCTGGTTAAATCCGCAGGTTCACGGTGGATGCAGGCCGCTGCCAACCGAAGCAACTGGAGGTCTATGGGGGAGGCCTATGTCCAACAGTGGACGTCCTACGGCTGAGATGATGATTATTTTTAGAGTATCTTGCAACACAATAAACTTTTTTCTTTCATTCATTTTCATTTATTCACTATGGGTGTTATAAGTTTGACCGCTATGTGTGTCTGTGGCATCGTAGCTCTTAAACAGGTGGACTGATTTGTTAGTTTTTTTTATTTGAAATCAGGTTTTCAAGCAATGGTTCTTAGATGGGTAAATCCACGAGCGTCTCGACCGTTGTCAGTCCCTAGCTGTTTATATATTATTATGAAGCACATAATTCATATGCATTGATTTTTGTATTAAAATAGATCCTGGCCCGAGTACAGAAGCTATTTACGTCATAATTACGTCAAAATTAAGTCGCAACTTCGAAAGTAGATACTAGTAGTTTAATAAAATGTGTAACTAGATTGTCCGTATCTTTTTCATTACTTCCATTACAAATGAAAAGAAAGAGTAAATAAGGAACTTTGTCTTAAAAGTGGCCAAAGCCACTGGCTTCTATTAAAAAGTTTCCACCAAAAACGGGAAACACAATAACATCAACATCAACAGTTAATGCGTCTTAACAGGAGAGGAAAAAGGCCCTGAAATAAGAAAGTTAATACTTGCAGGACTCAGTAAAAATATTAAGAAGACAACAATACCAAGTTTGGAGAGGGAACTTAGTTCGAATGCTCTCGAGATCCCGAGGGCGGCCGAAGTTTGCCGAACGCTGCCGAACAAAGGCACTCGGTAATTATTGCGCAACGAGAACGGAAAACATTTGACTTTTCTTGACGCTTTTATTTACAATTCGCGGGTTTTTTGTTCGAGTTTCCTTACAGAGTGCCGTTCCCGAGAATAGCAATGGCATAATTAAAACCAACTTGTTTTTATAACTTTTTATTCTATACTTAATAGTTGTTGCTAATAATGTACAGTCAATTAAATTGAATCATGACCCAGAGTGGATCCTTTTAATAATCAATTTCACTATGATTTCCAAGACAAAAGTATGAGATGTCAAAATGACATCTGTTAAACCGTGATTTTAGTTTAATTTTGTATCGATAGATGTCACTATCTCGTCTTAATGTAAAGCTGAATCGCGCTTTTAAGATTTTTCCGGCAGCCTATAAAAGGGCTGTCAATCATATTAAAGTTGTCATTTCCCAAGCAACCGTGGTTTGAATAACATGTGCGTTCTACGTTTAAACAACATCAGTATCATAAACGTTCCACCCAGTGGTTAAATTTGTTCTACTGTACTTTAATTGATGTATTTTTCTATCTGTCTGTCTGTTAGCTCTCCCTTTATAACCGCTGAACCGGTTTAGATGACATTTGGTACCCAAAGAACGACATAGGGATTTTTTTTTCATCCGCTAAAATGATTA
Organism: Choristoneura rosaceana; assembly: GCA_037349165.1. Classification (NCBI taxonomy): domain Eukaryota; kingdom Metazoa; phylum Arthropoda; class Insecta; order Lepidoptera; family Tortricidae; genus Choristoneura; species Choristoneura rosaceana. The sequence goes on from JAZBNJ010000032.1 coordinate 428,274, forward strand.
TCGAATCTGCCAACAAAATTTTCACGATAATTGCTTGAGAAATGCAATCTATAGAAAATGGAGAGGCGAACATATGAAAGCATTTTCGTTTCGCCCAAGCTGAATCAAAGACGATACGCTAGCTCTTCGCGTTCGGTTTCGGTCAAGAAATCCCAACCGAAGTTCGAACCCGCGACTATATTTCATAGTCAGATTCTCTTCACCAGGTTGGTGTCTCTTAAAATGTCAGTAACTAACCGAACAGCACTTAAACAAGCCTTTATTCTCATAACGAGTAAATCCACCTTCCTATTAATTCAAAGGCCTCTAACAGCCTTGAAGTGTCGCAGTTGAGTGTCGCTTTGTGTCACGCGACACTGACACCGCGCTGACACTTGCCATTAAAGTGTCTGACATTATTACTATCAAGCGAACTACGCCCTTTTGTGAGCCCGCTAAATATACAAAATTATGCTTGAAGACAATGTGACACGGCGAATTTGTTTTTCAGAGGCAGGAAGTAAATAGCAAGCATTTTTAATAATTCTCAAAGTTGAAAATTTTGATTGAAATCATCGACAACAGGCTTAAATGTTTGAAATGTGTTGTATGTTGACGACCTGATAGCCGGGTAGTATGATTCTGACTATACATAATGGTTAGAGGCTGCCTGTGTGTTGAACAAGAGGGTTTGTACCTGAACCATGGGGTGTGCCAAATTTAATTTTTAAATAGGTAATTAATTTATTGCAAATTTGTTTATTTGTGTCGGGGATTTGGGAAACGGTTTTAACGAATTAGACACAATTTTCTATATCAGTGCTTTGGGGAGCAAAAAATTTGCTTAATCATTATCTTTGAGAAAAAGCGTGTCCTTGAGTTTTAAATTTACTCGTAGCTCGGGCACGACTTATTCATTTTTAGTACCTGGGCGACCGAGCTTCACTCGGGCTAAAACTCGATAACAAACATTTCCCCAGAGATAAGACGAAACTAGATCGATTATTCATCCCCGTTAACCCCTACATACCAAATTTCATCGAAATTGTTCTTGCCGCCGTTTCCGAGATCCCCGAAATACGTATATGTATAGACAAGGATTGCTCCTTTGAAAGGTGTTGGATTTTTCATTTTAATTATTTATTTAGTTTGTTTTTCACTTTTAAAGCTTATTTGAATACTATATCTGCTATTTTAGTTTTGGGGTTGATTTTTAACGATCTTTGAGTATAAAAAGAAAAGTTCTGATTGAGTGACTAACTAGATGTCTGAATTAGCGACGCCCAGGTCAAATCGTCAAATTTTATGTACAAAATGTCCTATTTTCCGATGAATTTCCAAGGGTTCGTGGTGGGCGGGCTTGTGACTCTTCTGGTGTTGCAGGTGTCCATGGGCGACGGTAATCGCTCACCATCAGGCGATCCGTCTGCTCGTTTTCCCCCTGTACCATAAAAAAAACCCGTAGCACAAGGTAATTACAACTATTAGCAGTAGCAGGTATTTTCACAATATCCATAACATTTCTTCCCTGTAAGATTACCGCGTTTCATTAAATCTGTCATTACCATCCCCGGATGTTGTGTATCCGCTAAGAAGCACGCGTCATTCCGATGTGATTATCTTACGTCATTACCATAATTTATCATTACCGGCCCTTTTTTGTGACCGTTTTTGTACGGAAAATTATGACTGTATTTCTTTGCTAAAAGGAACATGCATGGGATTGAGGTATATTGATGTGTTAACTTCTTGCTTGATATTAATAGCAATTAGAATTATCTACTGGGAGATCATAATTAGCAGTTTTATGTCGCAGCATATGTAATTTCTCGGCATATTATTTAAATGCATAAGGAAAAAAATGAGCGCTCAAAAAAATCTAGGGATTGAAGTGTGGAACTCGCAGGTTGTTCATTTTAAATTCGGAGAAATCCAGATTGAGTGACACGACAACCTAGCTAGGGCTAACCCTTTTTAGTTTTTGGCCCTTTGGCTTTTTGGTTTGACCTCATGGGCTCTTCAGCAGAGGATCGTGATCTCAAGCCCGTGCTCACACCTCTAAGTTTTTCAGAATTCATGTGCGAAATCATATTTCATTTACCATGAGTTTTACGGTGAAGGAAAATATCGTGAAGAATCGGCAGATGCCTGCGAAGAAATTAAATGGTGTCTCTAAAGCTCTCAATGAGCCTGTGTGAGATCTATGGCCCAAGCCTCCATTCCAGAAGGCTTGTGCCTTGTAGTGGGACATATATAGGCCGAGATGGTGATGATAAATTTGTGTAACACGAGCAGCCGCTACGCATTCACGCATTCCCTTTGTGTATTAATTTCACTGTAGTTTCGCTTATATTCAACAATATCATCAACATAAACTCAGCAACGAACAATCAACACACCGTATTACAATGTTGTTTACCATACAGAATAAATAAAAGAAGCGCGATACAAAACACAGTGCGCTTAACGCTGTGTCGAGCAAAATATAAAGTATCATAACCTGCCACTTACGCACCCTCCGAGCAAGTGCAAATAAAGGGGCTCGTATTCTTTTGTCATAACATTTCATTCGCGTGACGATATTTCGTGGTGTCGGCACAGTGACACTGCGTGACGAGTTGAACCTATGTAGCACTTAAGCGGTAATTTTCATTTCCTGACAACATATGTTCGAGGAAACTTCTACAGTCGAAGAAACTGAATCGTGTAAAAGGATGGGACCTTTCATTATGAATTCCGCTATGATTTCCTTGGCAGTATGGAATGCCAATAATATTATGACGTCAGTAGAACAAAGGTTCCACCCATGGTATATAGTTCAGTTTCTTTCACTGTTCGAGACTGTTCAGACTACAAACTAGGTATTTTTTTATGATTTAAATTCGGGTTTTGTTTCACGTACCTTGATTTTAGAGAAGCTCGATATTTTGACACAGTTGCATGCGCCATGATCACAAGACCATCAAATATCGAGGTTCTCTAAAATTAATGTACGCGGAACAAAACCCGAATTTAAATCATAAAAATAGTAATGTGTAGTTCAGTGTTTTGCACTGAACTACAAAATGTTTCTATAAACTACAATAGAATACTCTACGAGTTTCTGCAAAATCCCGAAATTCCACTTTAATAAAGAGTATAATAAAAAACAAACAAAACGAACCAAAGACCGTTTTGTCTATTTCTTGATTCGTCATAACTGTATTGCTAACTTCGTAATTGGTCTACCTCTCATTTGCCTGTATCTGAATATGTATATAAGGAGACTTAGCCTCAGGACTAATAATGAAACCATGGATATGACTGATACTTAGAAATATCTTAAAATACTTGTTTGCTTAATTAGACAAAAAAAAATCTATGAAATCAGATCATCCAAATACACAGGTTGCTTTAAAGTGATACATTGAAAACCGTTAGTTTTTCGGTAAATATTGGACTGATTGTTATACTTTGCAGTTTGGTTTTAAATATCTTGCTAAGCCAGTAGTATTCGTATTTGTCCAGAGGCTAAGGTCACCCAATATACTTATTATAAGAATTGAGGTCATAACCCAGAATAATGGTTACGAAACCAAGCCATTTAAAATGCATAGACCCTTTATCAGTATCTATAAATCCCGCGACTTTGTTTGCGGACGACTGATCGTTGGTACACAGATCGAGCCCCACGCAAACACACAGTAAGTAGCTTTGTATAAATATTATCTTAGATTTTATACAACGAAAATAATTTCGCATCCGCCAGTCAGATTGAAATGAAATGAAATTTATTTATTTGCTTTAAATATTACACGGACGTTCATTCGAGCGTTCAACCGTCTCATTTTTCTGGACACTTTTCTTTCTATTCTGGATACAGTTTTTTTATTTGTCTGGTAGAAATACAGAACACTTACAAATAATCGTAAAAATTTCGTACATGAATTTCGAAAACTCAGAGGTTGGAGCAGGGTTTGAACCCACGATCCTTTGCTTGAGAGGACGTAGGTACAAACGACAAGACAACTACTGCTCTGCCAAGATACTATAACCTTGAAACGCTACTTTAAAATACAACTTAAAAAATACAAATAAATAATTTTGTTGTTGAAAAATTGACAAGCAACCCAGAGAAAAAAAGTCTCATTACCGTTTCCTCAAATCCAGCCGCTAGTCATTTCATTCTTAATTTCTCTTGACTCTCTAAGAAAATTGCAAACAATTCTCACCATTGTAAAACGTCACAAAAGAATAAAATTAAACAAAATCGGTTACAAAGTTTACAATGGCATAAAAGAAGTATTGACTCTGGAGAGTAAATTTCCCGGTGAGCCCGCTCCGTTTGTTTAGGCTGTTTGCGACTGCGCCCGCGTTTTGTTTTGCATTATACACGTTTTGTTTATTCTTACGGGGGAATGATCTTACGCCGATCATGGGTTTGAGCAAACAAAGAAAATAATATTTGAGATACGCTGAGAAATTCACCTGTTACCTCGAGCTCTGGTGTAAGAAAACTTCTCTATTCTAAATACCTTTCATCACGGTCTCGAGAATTTAAGCGCGAAAACGAAACAAAATACAAAAAAACATTTATTTTTTTATTTACTAGCTGACCCGGCAAACTTCGTACCGCCTCATTTTTTTTTTTCATATTTACTCACCTTTTAAACCTTCCCTGGACTTCCACAAATAATTCAAAACAAAGATTAGCCATCGGATCGGTCGGATCGGTCCAGCCGTTCTCGAGTTTTAGCGAGACTAACGAACAGCAATTGATTTTTATATATAGATTTAATTAATGAAATAATCACACAGCATTACAGACAAGCCAAAGCACTGTGAAATCCATAAAAATTAACAAGCACAACACATGACACATGGCACAAAAGATAACAGAATTAACATGTTACAAACAATTTAGTGAAGACGGACGGTAACATGACTTACACTTACATTTACACTACCTATACTTTAGGGTTACGATTTAGAAGAAACAACATCCCCACGAAAAGGTTTTTTTTTTTCAAAATTGAATCACTATAAGACTTATAAGACTTTTTGCATAGCCTCCTCACAGCATGAAAGGTCTTGGGATGTAGTACCTACGCGAGCCCGGTGCGGATTGAGAGCTTCACACACACCATTGACTTATACTCAAAATACCACAAACGAGATTTATCACGCTATACGAGTAATATTTACCTCGACGTTTTGACCACATTACGGTGGCCGTAGTCACGAATAGACTGAAGTGTGAGTAGGCAGACTTGGCACCCCACACGTCAGTCTAGTCGTGACCACGACCACAGTAATGTGGTCGAAACGTCGAGGTAAATATTACTCGTATGAGTGAAAATCACGAAAGCTTAAAACGTTACACCATTGACTTCTTCTTCTCTTTTAAAATATGGCTTTTTGTCCTTATTAGGACAATTTCACCAGTGTCAAGGTACTCTCTTAGAGAGGGACGTTGTTCGGTACTTGTAGTTTTTGCAACTTGATAGTAAAATTCCAGAAAACACGTGGAGACAACTTGCGCATTAAAAAATGTCAGACATGAGAGCAATATAGAATTTTGTGATCACTGTTCACTGTTAAGGTTAATCGCCGCATAAAACACTATCAAAATTATACTTCAACTAGCCAAAGAAACAGAAATAGCAAAATTATACATTGACTACATCCGCCAAATTCGAATGCTACAAATCAAATCTAGAACACGTCACAAAACATGAAGTTGCTGTACTAAATCGTTCCAATTAAAATCAAACATAATGTCACAGTGCATTAAATATTACTCTGTTTCATTAACGCAAGCCGTTTCTCACTGTTAATAATTTATGTTGGATTTGAATTTTAAAATGCCCGCCATTTTGTTTCCCGGCACAGGATTGGAAAAATTGTGAATTGTAATGAACTAGAGATTAAATAAAACTGGTCGTGAAAAAGGACGTTTTGTGACAATGTTTTTATTTCAGATAAAAGACAACATTGATCATCTTTAATTATTAATTACACATACAAATACGATTGTTTACGTTACATAATTAGCTAAGCTTAAGATATTGCTATAATATCTTAAACTTAGCTAAAATTATTACTATAACACCCCTCTTTTTGCGTCGGGGGTTAAAAAGTAAAATAAAAGTAAACAATAACTAGAAAAAATATAACAAAAATACAAACTGAGACATAGATGCACAGAAAAACCAGAGAAAGAGAACAGCGCACCCATGTCCTCAGCATTCCGTGCTGCGTGCTATAACCCCTACTGTCCCCTACACCACCGCTGGACAGGAGTCTAGATAATTTATTGAATCAGACATTACTTTGCGGAGGTCCATATCAATGAACTAAAAGAATTTCCTTGCTCACCCGCGATTTTCCTTCTACCCGCGTTCGATGATTTTTTACCAAACATTAAAAACTTCATTGCGATTAACATCCTAACTCTTAAAACCTAAGGTCCTGATTCACACACTAACATTATATCTCCTCCAGATACCGTATTTTGCCAAAAAAACTTACCTTTTGTTCACCTGGTACCTAAAGTTACATTGGTTTATTATAACAATCATGTGAGAATAATTTATTGAATCAAGCGTTACTTTGCGGAGGTCCATATCAATGAACTAAAAGAATTTCCTTGCTCACCCGCGACCTTACGATAGCTAAGCTTATGCAAAATATGCGTGTTCATGCAGATCCTCCACCTCGACACTGTAAGAACACACACAAATTACACAAACCCATCTATCACCACCACCATGTCACACTGACCGTTTCGAACTCAACTGGAGCTCATCTTTAGAGTAACACAACCGTACACCATGCTACTAGTTGTTTAGTCTAACATGCATATTTTGCATAAGCTTAGCTATCGTAAGGTCGCGGGTGAGCAAGGAAATTCTTTTAGTTCATTGATATAGATCTCCGCAAAGTAACGCCTGATTCAATAAATTAGACGATGATGCGATGCGATGATCATGGTGAGTCAAACTCACCCTTAACCTTATCAATATCTTAACGGTCTTCCATTTCATCTACGACATGGCTATAGCATCACCAAAACCACTATTTGTTTTCCCAAACACTATCCTAAATAGGTACAAAGGGATAAAGACAGGATGGCCGCGTCGGAGGAGGCGACCGCGATTACAATAAAATTTTACGAACGCCCTACGACCGCCCCTGCTACTACTCTACTGCTAACATGGCTCGCTTGATTAAATCTGAGAAACGGTTAAAGATTATACAGGACTTTTTATGGTAGTTTCGGAATGCATGATATTTAGGTAAATGAGCTACATATACCTGTCATAATTATTAGACGACCAGATGGCCTAGTGGTTAGAGACCCTGACTACGAAGCTTGAGGTCCCGGGTTCGATTCCTGTGTCGGGGCAGATATTTGTATGAAAAATACGAATGTTTGTTCTCGGGTCTTGGGTGTTTAATATGTATTTAAGTATGTATCTATCTATATAATTATATTTATCCGTTGCTTTATAACACAAGCTTTGATAAGCTTACTTTGGGACTAGGTCAATTGGTGTGAATTGTCCCGTGATATTTATTTATTTATTTATTTATAATATTATTTTAACGAAGGACTATTTGCAAGAAGTGATTTGGATTAACTTCCTAAGTCCTCGCGTACTTTATAAAGGACTAATTAACACTATAATAATAATAACAGCCGAATGTAAGTACTTTATAAAGTACAAATCGTTCATTGAATAAAGAACTCTAAGAAATTTGAAATAATATCCAAAATAACAAAGCATCAACCACGTCTAGGTCTTAAACGCTAAGTTTGTTAAAAAATGCCAGGACACAGGAGGTCAAATGAACTTTTTTCTACTTGTTATCCCGCAAGAGCGCAACTACAAAATAAGGGGATATAAAGAGTTACGTGGACCATTAAGTATGTTTGTACGTTTACTCAATACTCTGCAGCCGTCGAGCTAACCGGGGCGTTTGACAAATGAGTCGTCCCATGACTTGACACAAGCACGCCCCTCCCAAAGCTGCTGTTATGCAAACAAGACACAGTCGATATACTAAGGCATCATTCGTTGGAGTTTTCTCGCCGATAGATAAGTGGGACACAGGCATAAAGCAGGGTTTAGACTTGCAAGAAATATCGTGCAAGTTACATTACATTGCAGCGATCGATTGACCATTGCAAACTCGTTGGTTTTACAGCCTCGCAATGTAATGCAACTTGCACTATTTTTCTTGCAACTCTAAACTCGGCTGAACTACGAGTAAAGATAAGCAACTACTAACTAACTAGATAAACTAAAAAAAGTTCAAAAACCCCGGACATTGTTATTTAACAAAAAGAGCCGCCAAAAAACGACAACTAAAAAGTAAAAAATAATTATGCACTACCTAGCTGTTGCCCGCGACTTCATCTGCGAACAATTCGTTTATCCCTATCCCGCTGGGACTATGCTGATTTCCCGCAAAATTAGCCTAAGTTAATTTAGTATAAGTACCTAGTAATATTCTTTTTATCTAAGCGTCGTCGATGTCGGGGGACCGCTAAGGTTAATACTTTAAAAAATACAACATATGTACTTTAGTTTCTGTTAACCTTAGCGGTAAGGTGGACTGACGACATCGTGAGAGTTGCGGGAAACCGGTGGATGCAAGTGGCGAGTTGTCGTTCATTATGGCGTTCTAAGGGGGAGGCCTTTGTCCAACAGTGGACGTCTTCCGGCTGATGATGATGATGATGATGAGATAGCTTCTGCCCGCGACTTCGTCCGCGCGGATCTAGGTTATCGTGCGGTGGCGCCCTCTACCGGAATAAAAGGTATCCTATGTTGATCCTTGGGGTTCAAACTACCTATATACCAAATTTCATCAAAATCGGTTCAGTGGTTTCGACGTGAAAGCGTAACAGACAGACAGACAGACAGAGTTACTTTCGCATTTATAATATTAGTAGGGATATAGACAGCAAGGCCATAACTGGTTGGCGATCAAAGAGATACAAGCTGTCGTGGTCAAAGTCGTTCGTTGCTATCTCGTTGCTACAATTTCGCATTTTGCTGTTGGTCATATTTTGACAATACAAAGGAGTCTCTATTCTAAGTGCTCCATAGCTTACGTAGTGTAAATAATCCTTTGTGTTTTTCCATGACTACCTGTCCGTTTGTCCAAGGCTTGCTACGAAACTGTATTGCTTGTACTATAAAGCTACCTTCATAGAGTACCGAAAAGTTTCTCGATGAGGGCTACGGCATAGATGTCGCTAGTGTCGCTGCTTAAGTGGCTAAATAAGAAACGAACAAGCTGAGATATGTGGTGCATAGGATCGTGTCTGTACCGTTGTCCAGCGGTGGTGTAGCGGTATAGCACGCGGTACGGAATGCCGAGGACCTAGGTTCGATTCCCAGCGCTGGTCAAATTTTTCTGGTTTTTCTGTGCATCCATATTTCAATTTGTATTTTTGCTACCTTCATATTAAATTTCAAGTGATTTGGTGAGAGTAGTTTTTAACTGTGATATTAATAACTGATAAAAGTGGGGGCAGTTTTTTGCCGAAGAGCCGAACTGCAATGTGACTGCTGCGCAGTTCATGCTGTTCTTGATAATGAACCACGGATTGGTTCAAAACGATGCGAGCAAACCATGAACCGTTACCTTATTTTAACAATCCATGCTCGTAGCTGTAATTTCTACCTGAATTAAAATTGTTTTTTTGGAATCTTTTTGTATTTTTTTATTTCAATTCCACTTCAAGGTCACTGCTTAAGTGGCAAAATAAGAAACAAAAACAGACAGATATGTGATGCATAGGGAAATTCGTGTCTGTGCCGTTGACCAGCAGTGGTGTAGCGATATAGCATGCGGCACGGAATGCCGAGGACCTGGGTTCGATTCCCAATGTTGGTCTTATTTTTCTGGTTTTTCTGTGCATCTATGTTTCAGTTTGTATTTTCAATTTCTACCTGAGTCGCCAATTCGTCTCGTACGAGTATCGGGTAAATTGTCGCTGTCCGTGACGCAAAATACATTATTCATAATTTCAAACAGATGAATCATCGTAAAAGCCTGTTAATGACATTCACCCTTCACCAATTAACATGACACACGCACCCACACAGACTAGAAAACTAATGTTTTGCAAGAAAAAATGCATTAATTATACCTTTGTGAATCTTGATTGAATGTTTCCACCGGGTGCCCTCTATTTCGCATACTTTTTAATGTCCGAAACTGATAACCCATAACAGGTTTCGCATAATCTATTTACGCCGAATCATAAACTTGCCGAAACTTAGTTCGGCATAATCACTACATAGTATAAAACAAAGTCGCTTTCTCTGTCCCTGAATCCCTATGTATACTTAAATCTTTAAAAGTACGCAACGGATTTTGATATGGTTTTTTTAATAGATAGAGTGATTGAAGAGGAAGGTTTAGATGTATAATAACATCCATCACCATATTTAGTATCAGTATTGCACCCGTGCGAAGCCGGGGCGGGTCGCTAGTTCTTTATAAGCCGAATCATGGTTTAGCCGAATTTATTTTAGCATAATATTAACATGGCCGAATTTTATTATGCATAATCTTGTTTAGCATATATGTAATTTAGCCGAATTTTAATAGGCCGAAATCCTGTCCAAATCTATGTCTGAAAATAAATTACCTAATTACTATTTATGACTAGATAAAAAAAAATAACAAAAAATTAAGCCGACTCCAAAAAAATAAAAAAATAACAAAAAATTGAACCGACTACAAAACCCTTAAAAATATTTTTCTAGCTCGAAGTCGGTGCCTCAGCACGACCCAGCAGGAGTGGAGCAATAGGCGTCTATTTCACCTACATTTTCGAGTACAATGGGTTTCAATCACTCGTTTACGCTTAAATTTCTTGACGGACATTTGGAATAACACAAAGTCTACTTCTTATTCCAATTTTCTAGCACATCTGTGTAAAACTCCAAAATCGTAACCAGTAAGTTTAAAGACATGAAATTTTTATTAATATAGTGGTCAAACTTATAACAACCATTTTTTGCGTCCGGGGTTAGAAATTGGTAATAATGTGCACGTTCACGCACAGCCCTAACTTAGCAACGCACAGCGCGTGCAGTATACACATAGCGGTATACAAAGTCAATTACATAGTCTCGAGTAAAATATGTAGCCGTTTAGGGGACGTTAGCAGGGTTGCCGGAAGGGTAGCATCTACCCTACATCCATATTCATAGGTACTATTTGTGTAGGTATAATATTTTCTCTGATCTGTTACGGTTTTTGACGTAGTTTGGATAAAACTGGTCACGTAAATTAATAATTTCATCTGCGCAGGATTCAAAATGGCAAAAACGGAACCCTTATAATTTCGCCATGTCTGTCTGTCTGTGCGCGGCTTTGTTCAGGGACTATCAATGCTAGAAAGCTGTTATTTTGCACAAATGTATATGTAAACTATACCGACAAAATGGTACAACAAAAAATTCAATTTTTTTTTGGAATACCTCCCATAGACGTAAATTGGGGGTGATTTTTTTTCTCATCCAATCTTGTAATGTGGGGTATCATTGGATAGGTCTTTTATAACTATCAGGGGTTGCTGATTTGTGACTTGTTTGTGAAATATTCGACTTTAAAGTGCAAATTTTCATAAAAATCGAGCGTCCTCCCCCCGTCCAAAATCTAAACCAGTCGGTGGAAAAATTTGAAAAAAATTAGGATGGTAGAGTAAGTAAGTATATCAAACTTTCAAGGAAATGTATAACGGTTAAGTTTACTTGAGAAGTAGTTTAAGAGTAAATACCAGTCTAAGGTATAAAATATACCTAAACTTGGAAGATTCTGTATAAAATACGAAATCCATAGAAAAATATTAGTTTATTTTTCATAATGGCTACGGAACCCTATTTTGGGCGTGTCCGATACGCTTTTTGCCGGTTTTTTCATTGGGGGTTATAAAAAAATTAACTGAACGTACATCAGAACGGTCACCCCAGAAGTAATATTTTCCCTAAACTTCACGGATCACCGGATCAAACTCAACACATTGTTTTAATTAAAACCTCGCTGCCATCCTTGCCGAGCCGGATATTGCGCCGTCCTTACGTACAGACAGACTAAAAGCTGCTTCACCACTACACCACCATTACAAAGCTATAACCTTAAGTTGTGTGCTCAGGGCTTAAATTGCGACGGTGAAATTAGTCTTTGTTACAATGAGGCTTAATGTACCGGAGATGCATTAAGACAGGTCTGTTTACTCGGATTTGATTCATGTATGAGTATCGTGGTTTAGTTGACTGTGGAGATTGAATATGTAATGGGAGATTGGGAACTACAGTCTCCGACAGATCGTAGAATTTCAAGTCGAATTGGTAACGGGCAGGCCACAGAATAAATTACTGCTTGGGGAGAAAGGTTCTCGAGTGAATAGGAAGACAAAGCGTCTTCTGCAGGGTTCCACTAGGTGGGGACTGACGACATCGTAATAATTGACAAGATTTCATATTTCTAAGACTATAATTTGATTCGTTCTCTGTATTCTGCTTGTAAATAGAAAGACGCTGATATTTATAAAATTTCGCTATGATTATTAATTACCTAATTTATAAAAAAAAAATTAAGATGTGCTTATTCTAAAAGGGCATAACTCCAAAACTACGATACAATAGATCCATTACTTTTTTCTAGTCTCTATTAAAAAAAAGATCACTTAAATCATGCGTAAATTCGACGTAGACGTTGATAAAATTATGACAGCTCCTTTTTCTAGTGAAAAAGACAAAGAAAACATATCTATTCTGTCGTAGTATTGGCAAATACAGACACATTTTTTATTTTTTTTTGTATTTTTTTAAATATGGAGAAATAAATTATAATGAATATTTTCCCATGTGCAGGAGGCAAAACTCTTTCGATTCCTGTAGTAATTTACATCTGTTGAAAAAATGAAATGTTGTCAATTGTTGGTAGTCGGTATTACTGAGAACAGAATATTTTAGACTACCGCGGTCATTACTAATTAACCCCCGAAGCAAAAAGAGGTTATAAATTTGACCGATATGTGTGTCTGTGTGTCACATAGACAGACACACATGGCGGTCAAATTATAATACCCCTATTTTTGCGGCGGCGATTAAAAAGAATACTGTTAACGACCGAGTGCGCTTACGCCGAACGCACAACAAGTCGCGCTAAAACAAGTGAAGTGCGAGTTGAAAGCGATCGCGGTCAAGAGCCAGCAATCGACTCACTCAGTCGTTCACTCGTTCACTCACGCTTTGTCACCGACGCACTAGTGCACTAGTGTCAAAGGAATGGCTTTGTCGGTATATGGGTCGGTGACTTTATAAGTGCCAATGTCACACGTTGCTACACAGTTTTGATCGTTCAACTCCGGTTTTAAAAATGTGTTCGTTGCAGAATACTTCACATTTGTGACAATTTTCTAGTGCATTTTCGTCATACTTGCTCGTAAGCAGTGTCAAAAACAACCGATCCGCACTAGCGATCCTTTCAAATAGCGAACTACTGTGTTAAAAATAAAGTTGTGTTAAATAATTGTGATGTGTAGTATATACATATCATTTATTAATATTGTAAATCTGTTTTAAAAAAACCTCGTTGAGTTTCTTGCCGGATTCTTCTCAACAGAGGTTTTTCCAATCTGGTGGTAGGTTTTTTGACATTCATAAGTGCTTGTTGTAGCCTAAATTGAATAAAGATATTTTGATTTTGACTTTGACTTTGACCGTCTAAAAAAACTATTTTTTTTGCGTGTCTAATTCAAGGACGTTAATACTATAGTTTCTAAATTTGCTGTAATACACATTTCTACCAATAACTTCTTCATTAGTAGAAGCAAGTACGCTTAACTCTAAAAAAAAAATAGTTTAGAAAATATATTTTGCATAGTAAATTTATTAATTTAACAACAATTTACGTACTTTTTTTTATTAGGCTGTGGTAATGACGCACTGCTAATATGAATTTATGCTTATCAAGTTAAATGTTACATAAAGTAAAGTAATGGGGCACACCCAACTTTAATTACCTTATTGTAGTAATAATACCAATTAAATTACGTACTTATCTAATATCTTTCTGTAGGTGCAAACTGTGATGGCCATAAAAAAGATAGGTAATAAGTAAATTATCGTACAATTTACATTTTATTGCACTTGGCTCTAATACAGTAAAGTTTAATTAATTTTGACATTAATTTCATTTGTTGGTCCGGCGAACCGGATTCTAGAATTTTATAAAAGTTGGTGCAACTCACACTTAGCATGTTTTAACATAACTGAACCTCAGTTTAGCGTAGTCAATCAAACTTTATTTTATTTCATTTTTAAAAATCACGTACAGTCTTCATAAAGTTGTGAGCAAAAATGTGATCAAAAATATCTGAACACGACTCTATTGTTAACGGCGTAGAAGCGTGTTCAGATATTTTTGAAGATATTTTTGATCAAATTTTCTTGAGATTCAGTAATCTGATTGCGAAGTATTCAACTGTGAACATTTTCATGAAAAGCCTCCGCATCCTCCTCTAAAATCTAAGCTATTGGGAGGAAAAATTTGAAAAAAAAAATCAGGATGGTAGTAAATCAAATTTAGAAGGAAAATTATTACAGCTAAAATTACTTGAGAATTAAGTAGTTGAGAGTAAATAGCAGCCCAAGGTATAAAATATACCTAAACTTAGATGGTTTCGCACACAATATGAAATCCTTATAAAGATATTACTTGATTTTTTCCATAATGTCTACGGAACCCTATCTTGGGCGTGCTGGACACGCTCTTATCCGGTGTTTCTGATATACATCAAGTAGAATTTTACTGAATTTCTCAAAGAGAGATAAAAGGCAAATAATGTAAAAAATCAGGGTCCGTAAAGTTAAATAACGGCATTCTTTTAATCTAGCCCGCTGAAATAAAACATCTCGGTCTTAATTTATTTTAGTCCTCGGGCACTTATCGAGTTTTTGTGCTCAGAACAGCGTTAACGCAGAAACGTAACTTTAAGCATCGATAAAAAATCAGGAGGTTGGTTACGAGATCCTATCGTAGCCACTTATATTATAAATGCGAAAGTTTGTGAGTGAGTGAGTGAGTATATTATTATTATTATTATTATTATTAATCGTTTATTTCATAATGACACATATATTATTACAAAGTAAATTACACTGCCAAACTGCGTAGCAGTTTGTTGGCAGTTCGAATGCTCTTGATTTCTTGATACACTTGTGTCTTACATCTAATTAGTTATATTCATGCGATATTATTCACTAAGTATATGTTAATTCTAAGCATGCAATTAGAAATTTTATTTTCGTTAGGTCCAAAAGTAGCGAAAATTGGGTACCAATTGTACACCAATTGAATGAATAATTAGTATACAACTGGCACCCATCACTACCCTTGAGATATTTGTTACTCCTTCACGCTAAAACGGCTGGACGGATTTGGATGAAATTTGGTATATAGATAGCTGGACATCTAGAATAAAAGGCTACTTTTGCATCGCAAACGTTCTGCTAGAGGCACTGTTGGTGTTTCCACACAAATTGAGATTTTAACGCAAACGCGATCGAGACGTATTTTGTAACCGAGAACTTACACTAAGGGTACTGCTTAAAATACGCAGACGGTGCGGAATCATAGTGACTTGCCGTAAACGTCACGACTTTTGGCGGAGACCATGCATGAAGTTCTGTACCACTACCATGAGTTTACAGTGACCATACGCGCAAGCGATGGCGTAAATTATTTTTGTGGAGAATTGTAGAGCGCCTCTACAAATAATTTACGCCGTCGCTATCGAGTCATCATCATCATCATGTCAGCCGAAAGACGTCCACTGCTGGACATAGGCCTCCCCCAAGGCTCTCCACTCAGACCGGTCTTGTGCTTTTCGCATCTACCGCAATCCCGCGATCTTAGCCAGGTCGTCGCTCCATCTTGTTGGAGGCCTACCGACAGCTCGTCTCCCGGTCCACGGACGCCATTCGAGAACCTTCTGACCCCATCGGCCATCAGTCCTGCGTGCAATGTGCCCCGCCCACTGCCACTTCAGTTTCGCAATTCTTCGGGCTATGTCAGTAACCTTAGTTCTACTGCGGATATCATCATTTCTGATTCTATCCCGCAGAGAAACCCCGAGCATAGCCCTCTCCATAGCCCTTTGAGTACTGCGCTACGCTGAGTACGGGCGCTATCGAGTACGGTCACTGTAAACTCATAGAAGTGGTACTGATGTTTACGACACGTCACTGCGATTCCGCACCGTTTACGTATTTTATGCAGCGGTGTGGCCGCTCCTTAAAACATGTAGATTAATGAATGCGAGAAAAGCCATGGGTAAGGACTAGTATCATTACAAACCGCTCAAAGTATCCCTACTGTTCCTCAGCGGGCTGGAACCTTGTTTCCCGAAGTAATTAATTGGACCCTTCGACAAAGGGTTCGATCAGAGGAAAAAGTTTATTTGCGATCGAAATTAAAGGTTCCGTCGGTGAAATTGTTTATTGTTTATTTTTTGGTTCCTTTTGGTAACAGCTGAGTGGCTGAGGGTCGATTTGGTGGATAATGTCTTGAGGAAGATTTCCTTTTTGTTTGTAATTAAAAACAATATTGTGCGTTCGAGAGCAACCCTTTAGTCGGGTATTTAAAGATTTTTATTTATTCATCTGGATGGCAAACGAGCAAATGGGTCTCCTGATGGTAAGAGATCACCATCGCCCATAAACATGCAACACAGGGGTATTGTGGAAGCGTTGCCTAGAGGCCTAAGATGGGATACCTCAAGTGCTAGTAATTTCACCAGTTGTCTTACTCTCCACGCCGAAACACAACAGTGTGTGTGTGTAGTGTGATGCTTCATGGTTTTTTCTCGTCTAACTTGTGTAAACTTAATATACATGATTAGAGGCCTTTTTGTCTAACCTAATACTCCTGCAATCACAAACTTTATCTCGTATTTCACACTGTATAAAACGATTGGATAAAACGAGGTTGGAAAGAGACGCTGAATGCGATCGCAAACATCAGCGCGTTAAATAATATGGCCACAGAGGGCCTACTCCGAAGTTCGAAAATAAAGAATGAAAGAAAGAAAGAAAGACAATACATTTATTCACAACACAAGACACAACAATAGTATTAAGTACAAATAGACAACACATAGGAAAGTATGCGTCATTGCGGTTGTGAATCGGACACTAGGTCAGCATAATGCTAAAGCGTTATAATAAACACCCCAGCGCTGATTTTCAGCCAGCACCATTGGTGACCCTCGGACCGCTATAAAGATATATGTACACAGTTTTATTACTACATAAATAGATAATTTGTAAACTATGAAACATATTAGGTATATATTTTATGACTTTGAAAAAAATTAGTACATAACGTAATTATTACAACTATTGTACACTCACTTGCCAAGTATACAACATCGTTAGGAACCCAAGCTAAAAGGAAACATGAAATTAACAATCGAAACAAAAAAGCAGTTTTGTGTAATAGTGCTGGAAGGGAAAATAGCAGTTCGTATCTTACCGTCCCTCTCACTCTCGTATTAAACAACATATGCATCAGCGGGACGGCAAGATACAAAGTTGGAATTTTCCACTTTGTAGTAGGGCCTAGCTTAATTGCCCTAAATAATTGAAACTGTTGACGGTTCGTTGGTCCCAGAAGACGCAATTAAAGACCCTATGGGATCCCTCACGCAAAAAATTGCACATTTTTGAACACTAAAACGCTGCATTTTCCCGATCACCCCAATATAAAGCGGGTTCCACACGGTCCGATGCAATCTCCGGGCACTGCGGAAGCCTTTGTTCTTTGATCTCGTGTGGCGCCCCCTAACGACGTTCGGACCAACTTTGATGTTAGGCTTGTATCGTGAAACACTAACGCTAGGTTTGCTGACGCAAGTTTTCAAGTACAGTCCAGTACAAAAGTGTATATTCGAATTACAGAAATATATTGCCACGGCCTATTACGTCGGAATAAGAGTTTGTGATACGTTTTTTTGCAGGGTTAAAGAACTCCATATTTGTGCACTCGGCTTGACTGAGTTACTGTTGTTTTTGCGCTGTTGAAATAAATCAGTGATATAAAATGTACAATTCTACCTACTATTTTTCATATTTTGCAGGTGGTAGAACCTCGTGCAAGGTCCGCCTGGATTGCTACCACCATCTTGCTCGCTATTCCTGCCGTGAAGCAGCAATGCTTAAACTATCTCTATGCCAAAAATCACGTCGATCCGTCGCTCAGTTTTAACGTCAAAGACGGACAAACATACACACAAACATACAAACACACACACTTTCGCATTTATAATATTAGTATAGAAGTATGGATTATTAAATCAATTTAGTTAAAAAATTAAACGGCTCTTTTTAAAATATATAAATAAAATGACCGCACCTACACGGCTTAGTAGTACTGGATTTTATAGATACATACATCACTTTCTTTTGGCATACTTACCTACAGATTTATAGCTACGGAGCTCTAGGTAAAGGCCTAAACTGAGCTTAAGATGAAACAGTAAAGAACTGTTTCGCTTCAAAAACAAGGCAGCCAGCATTGTAAGGTGAGACCTAGATTGGAGCGCAAGGCGTGAGCGCTCAATTTGTCGAGTGTTTCAGCTGAGTGCGAGCACGCGTTTATAAAACACGGCGCGGTTTCCGCCAAATATGACAAATTGCAAAAAAGTTTTTAAATGGCCCTGGCTAACCATTTTTAGTATGAATTAAGACATAGAGGACAACTGCAGGTCTATTGCGTAAAGAACACGGGATTGTAATCGTCATGTTATTACAAAGCAACTACAAATTCGGCTGACATGAAACATTCTCTATGCTCGGGGTATGCTCGGGGTTTCTCTGCGGGATAGAATCAGAAATGATGTTATCCGCAGTAGAACTAAGGTTACTGATATAGTTTAGTTTTTAATATAGTTTTAATTTAGTTTGTAATATTTAGTATTTTAGTTGTTATTTTTAAGATTTTTTTTTTCTTTTCCACATTTGTACCAATAAAATAAAGATCACTAGGTTACTGACATAGCCCGAAGAATTGCGAAACTGAAGTGGCAGTGGGCGGGAATGTTTCATCATCATCATCATGTCAGCCGAAAGACGTCCACTGCTGGACATACCTAGGCCTTCCCCAAGGCTCTCCACTCAGACCGGTCTTGTGCTTTTCGCATCCACCGCGATCCCGCGATCTTAGCCAGGTCGTCGCTCCATCTTGTTGGCGGCCTACCGACAGCTCGTCTCCCGGTCCGCGGACGCCATTCGAGAACCTTCTGATCTGACCCCATCGGCCATCAGTCCTGCGTGCAATGTGCCCCGCCCACTGCCACTTCAGTTTCGCAATTCTTCGGGCTATGTCAGTAACCTTAGTTCTACTGCCGTGCGGATATCATCATTTCTGATTCTATCCCGCAGGGAAACCCCGAGCGTAGCCCTCTCGATAGCCCTTTGAGTGACTTTGAGCTTCCTTATGAGGCCCATCGTTAGCGCCCACGTCTCAGATCCGTATGTCATCACTGGCAACACACACATACACATACACACACATATTAACTTATGATTCCCGATTTCTCAAAGATGGCCGGAGCGACTTAAAAAAAATGTTTTTGTTTGAAATATGTACCATAATCATCAAGCTGGGTTTGAGATATGATGGTTAGATCTTAAAGAAAACGCATCTCACAATACTAATACGCCATCTAGCGATCGGCCAAAGGCGAATAGCTTATGGTTTGCACGAGAGAAACTGCGGGTAAAAACTAGTACAGTATGAATATTATTATGTATAATAACGCTCATAATACAACTTTCCGTAGTTCTTGTTATTTCTTGTTCTGCTTTTCAATTTTCCGGCCAGAGTTCTTAAGTAAAAAAATAATTATACTTTTTATAAGCGTTCCGGTTTCAAGCAACTGAAGTACTTACTCGTTGCACTGGAATGACCCAGAAACTACCGATTCCTTTTGTTCCAACCTTCAAGAGCGTTTCCTTTCATTGCGATGTAAAACTACAACTGTAAATAGAGTAGATAATTTGAATGCACTTTTTGTTGATTGCAATTTCATCCTTTCTCAGAATGAGAGCTTGGGATGTAGTTCCTACGCGAGGCGAGTGCAGATTGGGTCATACACACAATTGATTGCCTTTGCTTTGCGTGAGATTTCTCACTTGTTTTTATAATATTAGTAGGATTATTTCATTGTTTTACAAATTGTAACATGTTACTTCAACAGTCCATAAAACCATTCAGCTCTTTGGGCTATAGAGAGGACCAAAAAATAAGCAAATTATAAGCTCGAAAGACACAACCTTCCTTTGGGCAGTCGGGGAAAAATTTACAAATCCAGCAATCCCTGTTCTGGCCGAGGTGTGTATAGTTCTTTTCTCAAACAATGTGAGGAAATATTTCATCCATCCATCCATTCATCGCATCGCAATATCGCAAATGCTTACAGTGTAGTGGTGGTTGGCTGTTTGTATTTTTTTTCTTTGTCAGTTTAATGTTAGTACGCAAATTTAAAAAGTTAGAGCAGCGGACAATAATGGATTTTCATACATACTTCATGGCCTAGGCCAAGAAGTTATGTAGGGAGCCATAAATGAGAAACTTCATGTCTCAATTTCGTGACATTAACGCTTACATTTCCGAGCATGTTTGAGAAAAAATATTTATATACCTGTTCTTTTATCAATTAGTAATTATTTTAATATATCCTGCGCACGTGTGGGCAATGAGTCACAAACGAGGATCGCACGAGACCGTAATTGGATAACAATGGGTAATGTGTTACGGCGGGCAGAACCGTAATTTTGGTAAAATTGTAGGCTGTTTAGAGCCTACATTTAGGGCAAAGGAATATTTTTAGGATGTCATATCACAAGCGGAATAAGTTATGTTTAAATTCAAATAATTTATTCAGTAATTGGCCGCAATGACTTTTACACGTAATTTTTAAACTACCAGTGCTTTTTTTATGGTTTCGGAAAGACCATCTTTACCTAGAAGAATGTGCAGCAAGAAACTTGGCAGGAGGTATTTTTTTTTCAAAATAAAGGAATTACAAATAAAATACTTAAAAACAATAAGTATAAAATTAAAAAAAGAGTTAAAAAAAATAATACAGGGCTATAATATGGCGTCCCATAGTTACAAAAGTAAACACTAACTATACGTTCAGTGAAAGTGCAGAATGCGCCCACCGTAAAAAAATGATTTCAAGTCAATAACCATTAAGATTTTGGATTCCGAAGGCAAGCTCACTTGCAAGTTCATTTTTACTGAAAACCGTTACCGTTGACAATACATTAATATGGTAGTGACATTCTGGCAGTCCGGCCAGGATCGTCTGCGCAGAATGGAACTCTTCAATGGTTAATCGTTATAGACTTCAAATTTTGTACAGAAATAAAGTTTGGATGACAAAAAAATACAGTCACCCAAAAAGTTTGTGTTTATGTAACTAATTATTTTAAATCTTAACCGTCTCTTAAGGTGCACGAGCCAAGATTAATCCGACGACAAATCTCAAGTGTGCCGACTTAACAAAAGACCCATAGTTAGCGGAGTTAACAAGTCAAATATAAGCTCTGCACACAAGTAAAGCTGGGTTGCGACGCGATAACGCGTGTGGAGGGCACGGGACTGCGAGATAGGGAGGGCAAATAAGGCCTAAAACGACGCTTCTAACTTGCGGTGGCTTAGAAGTCTTGTGGTAAGGGCGCTTACGTCTGCGATCGTGAGAAGTGAAGGTATGCTAATTGAAAAAACACGCTTGTTAAAGTAAACCTGCTTGATTGCATCAGGCTTTGGTAATCATCACCATCTGCCCGAAATCTAGTCTAGAACTTTGTTAAGTATCTTAAAATTTATCAGTCCCGACTTCATTCAAAATCGTGACCATAATCAAAAATTACTTTCTGCCAAGTTTCTTGCGGCGCATTCTTTATGGAAATGATGGTCTTTTCGAAAGCGCTGGGATTTAGTTTTTAAAACCGGCCAAGAGCGTATCGGATACGCCCGAAATAGGGTTCCGTAGCCATTACAAAAAATTAAGTAATATGGTTCTAAGGATTTCGTATTGTATACGGAATCTTCCAAGTTTAGGTATATTTTATACCTTATGCTGCTATTTACTCATAAACTACTAATAATTCTCAAGCAAACTTAGCTGTTATAGTTTTCCTTGGAAGTGTGATATACTGACTATCATCCTGAATTTTTTCAAATTTTTCCACCCACCGGTTCAGATTTTAGAGGGGGGGACGCTCGATTTTAATGGAAATTTGCACTTTAAAGTTGAATATTTCGCAAACAAATTGCTGAATCGAAAAATCGTTTTAGCAAACCCTAATGGTTTTAAAATACCTATCCAACGATACCCCACACTATAGGGTTGGATAAGAAAAAAAAAATCACCGCCACTTTGTCTTTGGGACACCTTAAAAAAATTTGTTTTTGAATTTTTAATCGTACTATTTTGTCGGCATAGTTTACAGCTTTCTAGCATTATATATCCGTGCAAAATTACATCTTTCTAGCATTGATAATCCCTGAGCAAAGCCGTGGACGGACAGACAGACAGACAAACATGGCGAAACTATAAGGGTTCCGTTTTTGCCATTTTGGCTCTGGAACCCTAAAAATTACGTGTAAAAGTGCCCATTGCAGCCTATTTACTGAATAAATGTTTTTATTTTTATTTTACCACTGATGGATCTCGACTGTTGATGCGTTCACGCTTACAAGCTTTTATTTGGTTTCACCTGTCCCGTTGTCTGTCTGTCTGTAATCAAATCTTGCAAGTTCAATTTGATCAACTTCCAGTAGTCAAATTGATTTGAAATTTGGAATACTTATGTAAATCTCATGTCAATATAATAATCGTGCAATGACATTCTGGTAGTCCAGCCAGGATCATGTCTGCAGGACGGAACTCTTCAACGGTTAATAGCATCGACTTGAAATTTGGTATGCAAATGTAGTAGTAGTAATTATTTAGAAGTTCTTCCCATTTTCGTTTGATGCCGACTCCACGTCAACTCCGTTAGGCTTCATGTCACCTCTATGTCAACTCTGTGTCTGTTAACTGTACAATAAAATTGTAATCAATGAAAAACAAATGACTTCCATTATCCGCTTCGCAACACAGAACAATTTTAATTGAAACTCTTTAATCAATGGTTAGAAACGATAAGGATGGGGTGTGAAGCGCAGCGAGAAGCGGGTTGTATACAGAAATGGTTCGTTTTTAACCACCGACGCAAAAAGAGGGGTGTTTTAAGTTTGGCCGCTATGTGTGTCTGTGTGTCTCTGTCTGTGGCACCGTAGCTCGTAAACGAGTGGACCGATTTGAATGCGGTTTTTAGGGTTCCGTAGCCAAAATGGCAAAAAGAACCCTTATAGTTTGGCCACGTCTGTCTGTTTGTCTGTGCGTCCGCGGCTTTGCTCAGAGACTATCAATGCTAGAAAGCTGTAATTTTGCACGAGTACATATATAAACTATGCCGACAAAACAGTATAATAAAAAAATCTAAAATTATTTTTCTTAGAGTACCTCCCATAGACGTAAAGTGGGGGTGATATTTTTTTTCTCATCCAACCTTATAGTGTGGGGTATTGTTGGATAGGTCTTTTGAAATCATTAGGGTTACTAAAACGATTTTTCGATTCAGTGATGTGTTTGAAAAATACGGTGAAAAAATATGGTGTGAAAAAAAGACAAACGCACACACTTTTGCATTTATAATAATAGTATGGATTCTCGTAGCGGATCACTTTTTTGCTCTGTCGCATTGACACATTGACAATCTTGCGTTGCTTTTAGTATAGATAATTCCACTTTAGTTGAGGTGAATGATTACACACACAGCTACATGAAGTACTCATTGCAAAAAAGTAAATGATTGAAATGAGTGAGTGAATGTAAACAAAAACGCTTATATATATATATATATTGCTTATATATATTGTAATAGAAATAGGTATAAACAACTGTAAAAAATATATTTTTATAAAGCATCGTCACTTAGCATATCTTCATCTGATTCGTCAAGATTGATTACAAGATTATGGTTCTCGGTTAATTCATCAATCTTAGGTTCCATTCTTTTCTATCTTTCTTCATTTTCTAGGGTTTTTCTGAAAATATTTTGAAACGTCTGTTTGTTAAGTGCTTCAATTTCTTCGTTTAATTTTCTCATGACGCTATTAAACGTCAACTCAGTATTACTGGCTGCCACTCTTCCTTTTATGATTCCCCAACAAAGTTTTATAGGGTTTATTATTTTTTTGCTACATAAAGTAAAGACAATGCAATTTACTACTTATTCTCTTTCGTTTCTACGATTAATATTATATTCATGTACCTACCTACGCAAATGTGCCCTTTATTTGAATTAATGTAAATAAAATGAATCAAAATGTTGCATTTTCTGTTTTATTTAAAGTCGACGAAATGCTCTATATAATTCTTAACAAAAGAGGTTAAAGAAACTTTTTGGTCTATCTTGCAATTCGCTGTTGAGCTTGCTATCGGTACAATAAAGGAACAGTTATTTCAAAATCTCGCTGTCATTACACGACAATGTTTTTGTTTGCGTGACCTCAACTAAGGTGAAACTAGGTTATACCTGGCTGTAAAACGAAAAATGACTGTATGTACGCTGCATACAAGGCAGGACTTTACGCAGAAATTCGTTAATAAAGAATAATTTGCGCCAGATTAATTGCGCTAGGTGGCTCCTACAACAATCGGCATCAACTTTTGCTACGAAATCGCGTGGAAGTTTGACTTTCCCTAATAAATTTGAGAGTTCCGTGAATCAATATTAATTTGTCCGAATTTCGAGTTCGTAGTTAAATTGGTAAATGAATTCCGTTTTATAATTTATAGTTCAAATGTCAACTGAAAGTTAGCTTAGGTTTAATTTGTAGCAGGCCCTAATTATATTATTCTAAGGATAGCTATCCTTAGAATAATATATCTTAGAATAATATGTCGGTAGGCCTCCAACAAGATGGAGCGACGACCTGGCTAAGATCGCGGGATCGCGGTGGATGCGAAAAGCACAAGACCGGTCTGAGTGGAGAGCATTGGGGGAGGCCTATGTCCAGCAGCGGACGTCTTTCGGCTGACATGATGATGATGAAGGATAGGTCTGTGTTTTTATTAACCCCCGACACAAAAAGAGGGGTGGTATAAAGTTTGACAGCTATGTGTCTGTATCTGTCTGCGGCACTGTAGCTCTTAAATGGGTAGACCGATTTGATTTCGGTTTGTTTCATTTGAAAGCAGGTTTTCTAGCGATACATGTTTTAAAAAAATCGGTTCAGCCGTTTGAAGTGACAAAGTCGGTGGTTTTCAACTTTTTGTTATATTGGTTATGAAATGTGTGATTAAAAAATATCCTTATTAATCCGCCAGATTATTCAGTTAGATTATTATACAAATAATGGACACACCTATTTATTTTTTTCGTCAATTAAACACGAATTTGCCATCAGGAGACCCACTTGCTCGTTTGCCGTCCAGTTGAATAAAAAAATAATAATTAGGATAGTTTTTATCCCGGAAAATTGCATAGTTCCCGTGGGAAAGTGGAAACCAAAAAAAACAGGAAACTGCGATCGGCTTGGCCGACTAGTCGGCCGATTATTCGGCTTCTTTACAACCGACCTAGCCGGCTAGTCGACCAAAGTCACGATCAGCACATCTCTAGTAAAAAGTGATCCGCGACTTTTAATCCTGACTGTACACGACAATACAACTTTAGGGAAGTCCCAGAATTTCGAACCCGTCTAGATCTATTCACGCGGTTGAAGCAGCAACAGTGCCAGTGTACCTAATTCATAAAAGTATTAGCCACGGCCTCCAACAAGATGGAGCGACGACCTGGTTAAGATCGCGGGATCGCGGTGGATGCGAAAAGTACAAGACCGGTCTGAGTGGAGAGCCTTGGGGGAGCCCTATGTCCAGCAGTGGACGTTTTTCGGCTGACATGATGATGATGATGATTAGCTACGGCTATATTTTATAACCATTGTATTACTTCATTCTCCAATCGTTAATCGCCCATCGATCGCAATAATCAGCGCACCCTTCGCAGGCGTCCCTATTTTTCCATCGCGAGACAATAGACAATCGGTAGGGCTGCCGCCGCCCGATAAACCCTACCACGACCACGAACAAAATCGCACAACCAATGACGCAACAAGCAAGCTCTTATCCATTGCGCGTTTTGAACAGCCAACGTGTAATGCTGCATTCACTACACACGCCATGTATTCGATAATTGTTTGCTGGTCGTGGATTACTGAACATGGAGGAACTGTTGTTAAACAGTCATTCAGATCAGAATTTAAAGTGATAAATACAGGCGTTCCTCAAGGAAGCATCCTGGGGCCACTGCTTTTTATCTTATACATAAATGATCTGCCAAATGCTAATCCATCTAAAACTTTAATGTTTGCAGACGACACAACTCTAATATTAAAATGTAAAAATAGGGCAACGTATGTGAATGACATCAATAATTCTCTAAATAGCGTAACCGATTGGATGAAACATAACGATCTACAAATCAATGTCAGTAAAACTAAATGCATGCAATTTATTTCATATAATTCAGATGACATTCCAATTAATATAAATTTTAATAATGAAAATATTGACATGGTTAACGTTTTTAAATTTCTCGGTATTTATATGGACAAACACCTAAATTGGAAGGATCATATAGAACACGTCTGTAAAAAACTAAATCGGTTTATCTTTGCCTTAAAACGGTTACGAGATACTGTCTCAACGGAAGCCGCGCTTACAGCCTATCATGGCTATGTGTCGTCCGTACTTTTATATGGGTTGATTCTATGGGGAAACTCAGTAGACATCGATAGAGTTTTTAAAATTCAGAAAAAATGCATCAGAGTTATTTGCAACGCGAGACTAGATGATAGTTGTGTTCCCTTATTCAAGAAATTACGAATTCTTCCTTTGCCATGCTTATACATAAGGGAGGTGTGCGTTTTTGTGCACACTCATTTGTATCATTTCCGAAAGCGAGGGAAAGCTACGCAAAGAGAGACGAGACTGAAAGGGAGGAACCTTCTACTAAAACCGCGATGTTGCAAAGTAATTTATAAGCGCAATATCTTTAATATGTGCATAGATTTATATAACAGAGTACCCGAAGAGATACGATCTCTTCAGGGGAATTTATTTAAAAGCAAATTAAATAGCTGGCTTCTTGACGAATGTTTTTATAGCGTGAAATATTTTCTCGAGACATGTAAAATTAGATAATTTGTAAAATTGTATATTATTTTAATTATTTTTGACCGGTTAATTTATATTTTGTGTAATTTTCAATTTTAATCTAAATATTTGCACGCCTGTATGTGGGCTGAATACATGACTGAGTACTGGACAAACAATAATAACATCCATTTGAATACTGTATTCTTAGCAAATAAATTCATTTCATTTCATTTCATTTCATTTCATTTCATTTCATTTCATTTCATTTCATTTCGTAAATTGTCGTGGCATTAGTGACAATGCCACGCCGCGTCATGCTATGCCACAGATAATTACCAACGGAAAGAAGTGACGCGCTTGTCGATGAGTCGTGAGTCAGCTGTTTTGAGGACACAGGGCGCGGGGGATTGGGAAGTAAAAGTTAAAGTAAAAAGTATTTACTCACTCCACTACAAATAATACAGAGACAGTAAGAGAAACACAACTGAAGAAACTGAAGTGGCAGTGGGCGGGTACATTGCACGCAGGACTGATGGCCGATGGGGTCAGATCAGAAGGTTCTCGAATGGCGTCCGCGGACCGGGAGACGAGCTGTCGGTAGGCCTCCAACAAGATGGAGCGACGACCTGGCTAAGATCGCGGGATCGCGGTGGATGCGAAAAGCACAAGACCGGTCTGAGTGGAGAGCCTTGGGGGAGGCCTATGTATAGGAGTGGACGTCTTTCGGCTGACATGATGAAGAGAAACACGACCTTAACCTATTATAGCTGGTAGATTTATGCAGTGGAGACTGGTGCCCGAACTAGGAAACCTGTATGTCGGGTCACCAGGTCTCCAGTCCTCAGATACCCACAACCACAGATGCCGATGATAATTAAAACCTAAAGGTAAATTCTAGGTAGGTAGGGATTGCACAATTAAACTAAAAAATTAAAGAAGTAAGTTTCAACTTCGTACTTTGAAGTTAAAGCAATTAAACAGAAGTGCAAAGTTTTTTCCACTCGAAAATTAATAATAATTAATAATAATAATTAATAAATACTTTTGTCACTTACGGTTTTTTTTCCTTGAGGCGGCAGTACTAGAATACATATAAGTAAAATAACTTAAACTAGACAGCATTAAGTTGGAACCCCCGACTTCCTCACTTCAAAGTTCAATATCTCAAAAACAGCTAAACCGACTTTGATGAAACATGAATCTAATTTTATATAAATTCGCATTCAAATCGGTCCACTAGCTAAAGAGCTAAAGTACCACAGACAGACACACAGACATATAGCTGTCAAACTTATAACCCCTCTTTTTGCGTAGGGGGTTAAAAAAGCTGTTTATCCTTACCAATTGTGTGTCACGTGACGCGGCAAAGCGCGTGTGACGTGTCACTAATGACGCTCGCTTGTCACGCCGCGCGACTTACAATGGCGGCGACAAAGTGATGAGTAAGACGTTCCCAACTCGCCTTATTCTCTGGTAAACGTGATAAAATTGCACTTGACGAAAAACTTCTTGAAATAACTTTAGTTCTTAACGGTTTAATGATCTAAGTAGTGAGTAAAGTTTAAGTTTACCAATAAAATACCGATCTTGTCGTTATTCTGCATAGAACTGAAAAATGCCTGTCATTTTATTTGTTAGGGTCTACACTAGCAGTATGCTTAGTGTATTTTCCCGTCCACAAAATACGTCTCGATCGCGTTCGCGTTAAAATCTCAATTTTTATGGAAACACGGACAGCGCCTCTAGCGGAAAGTTTGCGCTACAATTTTTGTGAGTGTAGGTTTGCTACGTAAACTATTTCGTCCGCGTATGGTAATGAAAACGGTACCCTTAGTGTAAGTTTTCGGTTACAAAATACGTCTCGATCGCGTTCGCGTTAAAATCTCAATTTGTATGGAAACACGAACAGCGGCCTCTAGCGGAACGTTTGCGATGTTTGCGTTTCTATGCAAATAGAGATTCGAACGTGAACGCGATCGAGACGTATTTTGTAACTGAAACTTACACTAAGGGCACGGGTGACGACGCCGTACCGTGGACATGTGGCGGCTACGTATCGACGATCGAACGCTCGATTTAGGTCTTCGAATAGTCAACGACTGTTTTGTGAAAACGCCACACGAGAGGCACTGAGCTGACGTGGTTTGCACGGAGCTTGTGGACGCCTATCGAACAATACATACACTTATACCTTTACTTGCCCGAATTTCGCTTGCCTTACCAACGTTTGCCATAAAATATATAACCGTGCTGTTTTCAGGATTTTTTTTAAATGTCATCTTTTAGAATGCAGTGTAGGTTAGGTTAATTTAATATAATTTCGTCCTTTTCGGTGTCGAGACCCTTGGTTCGTGGGGCCCAGGAGCACTAAGCCTCTTCAAAGACGGTTCGAAGCCACGGTGACCGAAGAGCTGGCAGCTACCTCGCTCAAAGAATTAGCCTAGCGAGGTAAAATAAAGTTCTTAGAATAATTACATTATAATTAGATGCTTTGGTTTTTACAATCTTTTATTTAGTTTCACCTGTACCGTTGTCTGTCTGTCTGTTTGTAATCAAATCTCCCAAGTTAAATTTGAAATATTTTTGTAAATTGCGTGACAATACAATAATTTAGTAGTGACATCCTGGTAGTCCAGCCAGGATCTCCGCAGGACGGAACTCTTCAACAGTTAATAGCATCGACTTAAAATTTGGTATGCAAATGGGTGACAATGCAACTGACAAGTACAGTCAGCAAAAACGCAACGCATCTGCAATACCCCTGGTGTTGCAGATGTTTATGGGCGGTGGTGATCTCTTACCACCAGGAGAGCCACTTGCTCGTTTGCCTTGCAGTCGAATAAAAAAAAAATCTTGTATTAAATTTTTTTTTGTGGTTAGGTTATTAAACTTGTAAGGACGATTTTCTTTACCTCTAGTAACAAATGTGTCATTATTTTTGTCTGCGGACCCAGTTTCATTAAATTCCGCGAACCCCACGCTTCGTTTCAAGGTTATTAAGTCCCCTAACGCATCTTAGTGAACACATCAAAGGCGGAGCTCCGTACAATCATGCGCAGAATCTTATTTCATAACACTGGTAATACAATATAATTGTTATGACATTAGTAAAACAAAAAAAAAAAATATTGCTTTTTAATACGGAAAAAATTAAGTTCCAGGATTATTTTATCTTTGTGTTTGTAACTCCTTCACGCTAGGGCAGATTTGTATGATATTTTGGTTTATGGCGTAAAGATAGACGATATGTTACATACCGAATTTCATCCACACACACACACACACACACACACACACACACACACACACACACACACACACACACACACACACACACACACAAACGCACGCACGCACGCACGCACGCACGCACGTACGCACGCACACACACACACACTTTCACATTTATAATATTCAGGTAACAACTGAATAAATTAACTTAAAAAAATATTTTAGTAGGGATTGGAATAACAATTTTAATACTTCTTTTTTAAACTGAAACTCTAGAACACAGAAAAATTATTAGCTCATTCCGAAACACCTAAGTTCGACTAAACTTTCAAACACAAATCTACCTGGATAAAAATTTGATATAAAACGTAGTCGTACTTTAATTTGTTCATGACTGTACTAACCTATGGAAAAGTCTCCCTCACTGGATTACTTTTGAAGAGCTAATTTGTGAATGCAACCTTAAAGACAGCTTAGCAGACTATAAGAATAATGGCTTTTTAAACCTGTTACAAAAAAAACATAATAGAAAGTAGGGTGCGAGCAAACACTTGACCCACGTCGAAACAAAAAAGACAACACAAAGAATTTTGTGCTTGTTTTTAGCAACTAAGTAGAGTGAAATTTGTTATTACTAATTATCCTTCATCATCATCATCATCATCAGCCTATGTTCGTCCACTGCTGGACATAGGTCTCTCCCATGGCACGCCACTGAGCACGATCCTCGGCCACTCTCATCGAGCTCTTGCCAGCCACCCTGTGAAGATCATCGCACCACCGAGTCCGAGGGCGTCCCACGCTACGTTTGCCGATCCGTGGTCTCCACTCAAGAACTCGTCTACCCCAACGGTTATCGGTTCTTCGGGTTATATGACCAGCCCATTGCCACTTCAGCGTGCTAATGCAGTGGGCTATGTTGATAACTTTGGTTCCCTGTCGGATCACTTCGTTACGAATTCGATCTTTCAGAGAAACTCCGAGCAAAGCCCTTTCCATAGCACGTTGAGCAACTTTAAATTTGTTAAAATGTGTTATTATTTAAATTATCCTTAATAAGTTTCAATGTGGTTTCAATACTCGATCGATGTTCATGTAATCACATAAGCATACTTTGCGGAGGTCCATATCAATCTCCAGTTACTTCAGTTTGAAGCGGCCTGCATCCACCGTGAACCCGCGGCTTTAATCAGGTCATCCGTTCATCACGTTGGTGGACGTCCCACGCTGTGCTTGCCGATCCGCGGTCTCCACTCGAGAACCTTTCGGCCCCAACGACCGTTATGTTCCCCGTGCTATATGGCCTGCCCTTTGCCACTTCAACGAGCTAATTCGCTTGGTTACGCCAGTGACCCTTGTTCTTCTACGTATCTCCTCATTTCTGATTCGATCCCGTAGAGAAACCCCTAGCATATCTCTCTCCATAGCTCGCTGAGCAATTCCGAGCCTATTTATGAGACCTATAGTGAAAGACTACGTCTCAAACTCAAACTCACAACATTTATTGACAACAAAAACACACTACATCACAGCAAAAACCTTAGATAATATAGACGCAAAAACACAGTAAAAACATAAATAGGAGAAGAGAGAACAATTAGAGACGTTGTGCTGTAGTGTGAGTGTGATGGCAAAAAGACTCAGCTCAGCATGTGACATAGCCCTGTACCCAGAGCCATATCTCGGATCCATATGTCATCACTAGCAACACACATGGTTGGTTAAAGACTTCCGTATTAATGAAATACAATATTTTTACGTTGCGTCTCCAATATGAACCGCTACGTCTGTACAGCATCTTATTATAGTTAACAAGCTACAGTGTATCGGTGTTAGCTTGGCTGCATGACAGTGTCAAAGCACCCTCGTTTTCTTCACAATTATGACAGTCGTAGGGTTCTATTAAAGCGATTACGCCCCGCAACGGATTAAAGCGCCCCTGCGCTATATCGCGTTCCTGCTAAACGCGATTACAGCACTATCCGACTGGGAAGACATAACTTACTCGCATCGTAAATCTGGACGCAACGAGAAACGCCTAGGCGTTACTAGGATGTAGATAGTTTTGAAGAGGTATCTTTTAACAGTACAAAGATTCACACCATTCTACATAGTATTCAACTATACAACTCACACACATACAAAAATATCATGCCTGTATTCCCAAATTGGGTAGGCAGAGTACACGAAACGTTACCGCTTCGGAGCCACTTTTAGAAATTTTATGTTTTAAGCTTGACAAAAACGGTACAATAGTGACAGGTTGCTAGCTTATCGCCTACGGTATACCTAAACCTATATCCTCAGTCGCCTCTTACGACACGGAAGAAATGGAGAGGTGTAATTCTGACCCGATAGCACACGAGTTTTAATTAAATAAAGCTTGTGTAAAGGGTAATCTATTCGATCTAAAAACAAATTCAAATGTATACTTAAATAGAAATTAAACAACCAAGACCCAAAAATGAAACATTGTTATTTTTTTATTAATAGCTTTTAAAAATTAAACTATTTCAAAACCTTTATTTATTTAAATTTGATCCATTTTTCTACTGATCATTTTTCTATCCATTTTGACGCAATTAGCAAGTAAGAATTTTAAGATTCAAGTTAGAAATCTATTAGAACTACGGACTAAACCAACTGTACGAACATTTTTGGACACAGCTAAGACATTTGTAAATTATTCATTCAGACTTAGTCTAAAAAAGACAGTTCTGTGAGCTGTTGTTTTGTGACAGAATAGAAAGCACCAATCACTTTTTCACTTCTTAAAATCAGTTTTATTGAATCTGTATGTTCCATTCCCTTTATCTCCTAGATGCGTCCATAGATTACGACCGCCCACTGTCTTGTACTCGGAACCTCCCTTGTATATGCAACATGGATAAATTATTTCTTATGCTGCAGCACATTTGGCTGGAGATTGGAGGGGACCTAGTAGTTTACGAGTTGTTGTGTGATTTGTGAGGTTTGGTTGGAACAAAAACGTAGTTCACGATACGTAGCAGTCGGTTAACTTTTCTTTTGGATGTGAAGAACGATGTTATGTTAAATGTACTTCAACTTCAACTTTTTTGCGTAGTGGTAATCGGCCGCTTTTGGATAGCGTCCATTACTGCCAATGACACCTGTTAAATGTACTAAGATAGCATTTAAAATGATGAGAAAAAAAAAAGGTATTGCGTACTGCTTAAGCGAGGAGTACCGTTTCGTGTTTGAAGGTTATTGAAATTTAAAGAAACTTAAACTCGTTAGACCGATTTGAATGCAATTTATTTTATTTGAAATTGGGTTTTCTACCGATGGTTTTTAAACATGTCTTATCGAAATCAGTTCAGCCATTTTTGAGATATTGAACTTTAAAGTGACAAAGTCGGAAGTTTTCCAACTTTTTGTTGGTTAGGTATTTGACTGTATATCCAATGGCTAGTTTCAAATACTTATTTTGATTCAGATGTTCCTTTGCAAAGGTTTTTAGGTTACTTTTAATTCAAAGCTTATCTCTAAACTTGCACAAAGTAAGCTTCCCTTATAACATCATCAAATACACTACAAGTGTAAATTTAGGAACATTCTCAAAAGTTCCCACAAACTGGGGAGCGGGGGAATTCCTCAAAATCTTGTCCCAACTTTTGCGAACATTTTGGGCACAAAAGACACACTAATTGTAAAGTTAAACTATGCTATCGCACAAAGGAACTTGTTGCTACCCGCATTCCCGCCACACGTTCACAAAGCACATAGACGTCCGTAGGTATTAATACTGAGTAGGTTTATATAGTTCGTTAGGTGATTCTACGAGTACGAATAAAGCATAATTTTCATCAATCGGCTCGCATCACAGTGGATCGGACATAATTTTACAATCTTTAAACTATATTAAATCATGTATGTATGTATGTATGTAAACTCTTTATTGTACAAAATAGGTAAAATACAGTTAACAAAAAAACAAATATGTACAAAGGCGAACTTATCCCTTAAAGGGATCTCTTCCAGTCAACCTTTGAGTGGACGAGAGGAGCATTCAGTCAGGGACAGACAAAAATTTAGTATATAATTAACATAGTTACATCGTGGAAGCTACAATACATTGCTTTAAATAATAAAATACACAAATCTACAAATAATCCTAACATAAAAATACACTGCTACATACAAATATATGCATATGCAAACAAACTATGAAAAATATGTACCAATACAATGAGCAAAAATAATAACAATAATAATAGTCTTTAACATTTACGGAGAAGATGTGAGCCACATCCTCTTCAAACCCTCCCTGAACGATCCTACGGTGCGAGATTGCCTGATGGAGGTCGGTAATCGATTCCACAACCTTGTAGATTGCACTGTGAAGAATTTAGAGTAGGTCTTGGAAGAGGTAGAAGGACAGGCCAAAAGGAGGTTGGTACTCGACCGTAAACGATGCTGGCTACCAGAAGCCAGGTAACTGAAACACTCGAATAGGTAGGTGGGAGCAGAAGGATTGAAAAGAGTGTTGAAGAGCAATGACAGAACGTGAATATTTCTACGATCCCTGATCATGTAATAGCTTATTAACAATACATAGTAGGCGGGGTCCCTTTATTCCTTACAGATAACCATGGCCAGATAACTGGTAATCTGTAAAGAATTTTTTTCTTCCAGTATAACTAGTTATCTACAAAGATTTTATTTTCCCCACAGATAACTGTTTTTTTTTAACGGTTATCTGCAAGGAAAATCCATTCCTTCTAGGTAACTAGCTATCTCCGGGGATTTTTTATCCCCACAGATAACCGATTTTTTTTTAACGGTTGACTCTAAGGACTCTTAATTTGTGGTGCCGTGTGGTGTCGGTTGAGAATTACACCACCCCCTCTCTTCCCGTGGGTGTCGTAAGAGGCGACTAAGGGATAAACCGGAGGATGGGCAGCAGCGTCCTCCGCGAACCATCAGGTATAACTGCGGTCGCCAACCCGCCTGCCAAGCGTGGCGACTAAGGCATTTTCCCCCTAAGGTATGAGCCTTGGGGGAGGCTTATGTCCAGCAGTGGACGTCTTTCGGCTGAAATGATGATGACCCTTAATTTGTCCTATTTCATTACTGTACAATAAAAGTCAATTATACTAACTAATAAACGCATTTCTTACTAATATTATAAACGTGAAAGTCCTTAGAGTCAACCGTTAAAAAAAACAGTTCTCTTCTTTCTCTTTGGAGATAACTAGTTATACTGGAAGAAAAAAATTCTTCACAGATTACCAGTTATCTGGCCATGGTTATCTGTAAGGAACAAGGGTTTCTCCACCCTTACGTTGTCAGTATTCCAAAAATCCGCACAAAGTGTTTTCGCTCTTCCTTCATCAACCGCACAGCAAAAGAGTGGAATTCCCTGGCTGCGACTGTGTTTCCTGAACACTACAATTTGGCCGCTTTCAAGTCCAGGGTGAATGAGCATTTACTAGGCAAGCGTGCTCCATCGTAGGCCTCATCCTCGCTTTCCATCAGGCGTGATTGTGGCCAAACGCAAGCCTATATTGTATATAAAAAAACATACAATATTTTGGGGACACATAATAATATATATTTTTTTACACGACTGGTAACGACGTCTCCTAGTGGTAAAAGATCAGCACCGATAGACACTTGCAATCCCCCTGCAAATAACTAGCAATAGTGCTAGCAATCTCGAGCACTGCTGCTTCACGGCAGGATTAGCGAGCAAGATGGTGGTAGCAATCCGGGCGGACTCTGCACACGGTCTTACCACCTGCAAAACCGTATGCACCAATGGAGACTCTGTTTTTCCAGCTAGGAATCAAGGACTGAGTATACCTCCTAAAATTTTTGCAGGTGGTTGGGCCTTGTGCAAGGTCCGCCTGGATTGCTACCACCATCTTGCTCGCTAATCCTACCGTGAAATAACTGGCACTTGAGGCATCTTAGGCCTCTAGGTTGGAATCGCATCTGCAATACCCCTGGTGTTGCAGATGTTTATGGGCGGCGGTGATCTCTTACTGTCAGAAGACCCACTGGCTCGTTTTCCATCCAGTCAAATAAAACGAAAAACTCAGGGTACAACGGAAGATAGAAATGCCCAAAAACGATTGTGATTTCAAGTGTGTTAGACAACATGGTCTCTGTTTATTTTGTTCGAATAGGCGGAGACGGTATCACATTTATCTGTCAAATAAAATTAATCAAAGGGTGGTGAAACAGCCCCTTACTTAGAGCACTGGCAGAATCACCCAACTAGTACAAACATCGGCAGCCCGTCGGTAACCTTTGTCGCCGTGTGTACCTCCAATGTCTAATAACATTAGCTGTTTGCTGAAACCATGGACCGACCTACTATTGAGGAGGTACCATGGATACATTTGAACTTGCAGCAGCATTAAAACTGCCGATTCGCTTTTGTCTTTGCTAGAAAGAGTAAACTCATCTTTTATCTTCCTTTTTGCATAAAATACGCTTTTTCTAAATGGCCGGTATCCTGTTAAGTAAGTCACTTTAATTACTGAGGTGAAATATAAAACAATAACTAAGTACGTTCTAACCGTTAAACCAGTTTCAACTGGTTCCAACCAGTTCATTCGCAACTTTGTGCACCACTAACTTTGCGGCTTCCCTAAGCCTTCTACCCTTGTCATACGGTGCCTATTCGCTTGTACCGGCGCTGTGCTCATTGGCAGAACTTAACTCATTACGTAGTTAGGCGCTCTCGTTGACTCTGAGATAGTTGCGATTTGATTTCCTTCGTGAAAGAGGATTACGATTTGGTCAGGAATAAAGTCGGTTTTTTTTTCTTTACTCTTATTTATGTCTTAAACAGTAATGGACACTTGCTGGAAACACGTAAATCTCGAGTTAGCGTTAAGCTTAATTTAGTAGTGTCAAAATGTATGGAACTGTCAAGCTTAAGCCAGTCTAAGTAAGTCTAAGACCCATTTGCAGGTAAAAATAAATCTAGATTTAGTTCTTAAGCCTGGCTTAAGCTTGACAGTTCTATACATTTTGACACTACTAAACTAAGCTTAACGCTAACTCGAGATTTATGTGTTTCCTGCAAGTGGCCATTTATTAGTCAATAAGTAAGTACGTACTTAAGTAATGTCATCAAAAATAAAAATGTGAAAATATGAACCAACTTTAATATTAACGACAAACGAATTTAAATCTATCCATTTTTCTGGTTTACTAACTGCCAAGTTTTGTAGATAATCCTGAAAAGATAGAGCAAATATCTTAGAATACATATATTATTTATATCTTCTTACACTTAATTATAAACAAAATAAACTTATCTTTGCAACGAGTAAATGAAAACTTTGTGCCCGGAAGAGAGAGATAGAGACATCCATTTAATCCAACAATCGTTTTTTTTTTAATTCAGTGACAAACTAGACGCGACCACAACTTATAAATCAGTTGACAGCACGTAGGTAAAACGCACGATAGATTATGATAATCATCATGTCAACCGAAAGACATCCACTGCTGGACCAAGAATCTATAAAGATGAATCGCTCTATATAGATGAAACAATGTCAGAAAGAAAACATTTCAGTGTTACTTTCACTTAAACAGCAGCTGACTTAAGCACTGCACAGTTTGAAGAACGTTCCGCGGGATCACCAGGAAATGGAACAATTTGTGTTCAGCACCGATCGCCGGCCTTGCACGAATTACTGACCCCATTACGCCAGCGGTGGTGCAAACACAGTGCTTTTCAAAGTAGAAGCTGCAGGGAAACACGCAGGTTTCTTAATTGTG
This sequence comes from Choristoneura rosaceana, assembly GCA_037349165.1. Taxonomy (NCBI): domain Eukaryota; kingdom Metazoa; phylum Arthropoda; class Insecta; order Lepidoptera; family Tortricidae; genus Choristoneura; species Choristoneura rosaceana. The sequence continues at coordinate 466,546 of JAZBNJ010000032.1, forward strand.
ACGTAAAAACTAATAAAGACTAAAAGGTCACAAAAGGTAAAGGAGGAAACTGCATGAACACTCATATTTTGCATAAGCTCAGCTATCGTAAGGTCTCGGATAAGGAAATTCTTTTAGTTCATTAGAAGGTCGTGCTCGTTTTCCTTCCAGTCGAATAAAGAAAAAAAAAAGGTCACTATCATCATCATCAGCCGGGAGACGTCTACTGCGAAACAATGGTCTCCCCTTAAGAACGCCACAATGAACGACAACTCGCCACTTGGATCCACCGGTTTCCCACTACTCTCACGATATCGTCAGTCCACCTGGTGGGAGGCCTGCCAACGCTTCGTCTTCCGGTTCATGGTCGCCACTCGAGTGACTAAAAGGTGGACCTCGTCAAATTGAAGTTAGTTGTACTCGTACAGAATGACTGTCTGGAAAAAGTTCAGTTGTAGTTGTAACCAAGCAAGCTTAACTCATACATGTATGCGCATGCTCCATCTTAGTCCATACTGTTGTGGTGGTGGTGGTAGGCTTTTTATTGACATTCGAGTGCTTGTTATAGCTTAGATTTTAGAGGGGGGGACGCTCGATTTTAACGAAAATTAGCACTCTAAAGTGGAATATTTGGCAAACAAAACACTAAATCAAAAAATCGTTTTAGCAACCCCAAATGGTTTTAAAAGAACTATCCAACGATATCTTACACTATAAGGTTGGATGAGAAAAAAGAACATCCACACGTTACGTCTATGGGAGGTACCCTAAAAAAAATATTTTTACCATTGTACCATTTTGTTGGCATAGTTTACATAATATATTCGTGCAAAATTACAGCTTTCTAGCATTGATAGTCCCTGAGCAAAGCCGCGGATGGACGGAAAGACAGACATGGCGAAACTATAAGGGTTCCGTTTTTGCCATTTTAGCTACGGAACCCTAACAATGTGAAAGCAAAATAGTTGCATTTTCATTAAAGGAAAAGAGAATGTAGGTAATTTTTATTTAATTGTGCAGCATGTGCATTATGTATCTTCCAGCACATCAACTTAGCAGTAATTCGTTCGTCCATCAAGTCTACTTAGCTACTAAACACTTACCACTTGCCGGGATCAGTCTAAGCCGGACCAAGCCAAGTCTTGCCTGAGAACTAAACTTGCAGCTAATTATTTAAGCTTAGTTTTAGGACGCGTTAATTATGGACCTAGAGTAAACCGCAATTAATTTAGGTTCCCCGTACTTACCGCTGGACTTAAATCAAAGAGTGAAAATCTCACGTTACTCACAAACGTTTGTTAAGTTTTAAGTATCTTTTAAACGGGTGGACTGATTCAATTGCGTTTTTTATTTGAAATCAGAGTTTCTAGTGATGGTTATTAGACATGTTTCATCAAAATTGGTTTAGACGTTTTTGAGACATTTTGAAGTGACAAAGTTCCAGGTTTTTGTTGGTTACATAGGAGACCACCCTCTGCTGGCACTGCCAGCGGCGCGCACCGCCGCTCGTAAGCAATCACCGCTGGTCCGAGCGCTGACTACGTCAATGCCCTCCTAGCATCGGCGCCCCAGTGTGATGTATTGGCTATTGGAGAAGAGTGTGTGATGAATGTTTGAAGTTGTGTGAGATGATGGATGCACGTCCGTCCTCATTGTTACTGTTAATTTGTTAAAATAGTTATTATTATTATTACTTAAATGATTTTTTTGTCTTACTCGGTGCTTTGGTGTCAAAATGTAATGCTGTGTGTAAGTTTTTACAAAATCCATACCGATATTATAAATGCGAAAGAGTGTTTGTATATTTGTGTTTGTCCGTCTTTCACGCCGTAACTGAGCGACGGATCGACATGATTTTTTGCATAGAGATAGTTTATGGGCCCGAGAGTGACATAGGCTACTTTTTATCCCGGAAAAATGCATAGTTCCCGAGGGAACAGCGCGCGATAACCGAATACCACGCGGGCGGAGCCGCGGGAAAAAGCTAGCAAATAAATAAATGTTGCCCGCCCGTCACTTGCGCCGCACAAAATGTTTTTAAGAATTGTTTCATAATCTGGATCTTTACGACTCTGCCGGCTTGATTAGGCAATTGAACACAATTTACCGGAAAAATGCTATTTATAAACGTAAACAGAGCCATTTGTTGCACACTGTGAAAGTATTATTATGAGGTATAGTTAAAACGAACGGTGTTAACTAACGATCTCGTTAAAAACATAAATGTTCAACCAAACAAATAAATATAAGTAAATAAAATAAGTAAATAAAAAAAGCCGTGGTGGCCTAGTGGTTTGACCTATCGCCTCTTAAGCAGAGGGTCGTGGGTTCAAATCCCGGCTCGCACCTCTGAGTTTTTCGAAATTCATGTGCGCAATTTACCACGAGCTTTACGGTGAAGGAAAACATCGTGAGGAAACCTGCACAAACCTGCGAAGCAATACAATGGTGCGTGTGAAGTTCCCAATCCGCACTGGGCCCGCGTGGGAACTATGGCCCAAGCCCTCTCATTCCGAGAGGAGGCCTGTGCCCAGCAGTGGGTCGTATATAGGCTGAGATGATGATGATGAAATAAAATAAACCTAAACAAACCTTATTAAACCTGACCGACTCAAAAAGTTGGAGAACCCCCCAACATTCTCAGTTCAAAATTCGATATCTTTGAAACTGCTGAACTTATTTTGATGGACAGCTAAGAACCATCGCAAGAAAATTCGCTTTCACCTAAAAAGTGAACATCGAAACTGGTCCATCCATTTGAGAGCTACGACGCCACAGAGAGACAGACACACAGATACAAGGACAGACAGGTAGTAATTTTTATAAAACCCCTCTTTTAGCGTTGGAGGTTAAAAATTTACAGTAATTTCATGTTAAATGATATTGTAACGGACAACTCACGTCTTAAATCGAGTTTAGCTCGACATGTTTCGGGCTATTTCGAGGCCCTTCTTCAAAGGAGCACGCGACTCGGCGGCTGCCGCAATACGCGCACTACGCGCACTACGTGCTGCTCGCGCGGGCGATTTGTTACATAATCATTTAATATGAGTGAGTCTCACGGTAGTTTCATGTTGAATCAGTAATTTCATGTTCAAAAATTTACAGTTCTCTTTTTTATTTATTTCCAAGCCCAAACTTGTTGTAAGTAGATCAAATCACAAATTTCAATGCCCGGTAGGTCAACGCCCAACTCGCCCAAAAAAACATCTGAATGTTAACGAATAATCGCAAGCGAGTAAGTGGAACGTTCGTAATTTATGGCCCAGGGAGGCCGCGAGCTTGCCAAGAGATTTTATGGCACTAATGTCGTCGCATTCATGGGAATAAACACGATATTAATGGCGCGCCTCGCAACTTGGCCAGAAATGGGTAGAGAATGGAATAATCTGCGTTATGGATTGCCGAGTGTCTTGTTTTGTGATTCTTCATAAAAGTTGGCAAGTTTTGGCAGCGTTTGGTGTGATAGATTTAGATGGAGTCACCTTTTGATAAGAAAAGAAAAAAAGAAAAGAAAAAAAAAAATTTGGCTACCACCTAAGACTAAAATTAAAACTAGCACTATAATATCAATAAAATAACAATATTAACAATATTTAATAAAATATTATATAATCTTATATTATTATTATTTTTATTTAATATTTTTAGCAATATTTTGCTATTGATCACTATCGTCTAGTTTTTTAGAATAGAATAGAATAGAATAGAAAATATTTATTTTTGAACAACTACGAGTAAAACAATACAGTTCAGCTAAACAATAAGCATACATATGTAGCTGTCGCAAAAAAGGGGCACCCCTCAGCATGTGTCATGGCACGCGGTGCCACGACGCTGATTTTCAGTGGGTCCACAGTTTTTAATGGTTTGCAGATGCCTACGTATTAAGGCCATACCTGTACTCTTAGTGTAAGTTTTCAGTTACAAAATACGTCTCGATCGCGTTCACGTTAAAATCTCGATTTGTATGGAAACAGGAACGGCGCCTCTAGCGGAACGTTTGCGATGTTCGTGTTTCCATAAAAATTTTGTTTTTAACGCGAACGCGATCGAGACTTATTTTTAACCCCCCACGCAAAAAGAGGGGTGTTATAAGTTTGACCGCTATGTGTGTCTTATGTGTCTGTCTGGCATTTTTTTACTTTAAAGCAGGTTTTCTAGCAATGTTTTCTCAAAATCGGTTCAACCATTTTTGAGATATTGAGCTTTGAAGTGACAAAGTCATGGCCATTCTGTACGTTAGTACTATTATATATTATGCGGTGAAGGATAACATCGTAAGGAACCTGCACACACTTGCAAAGAAATTTAATATTGCGTGTGAAGTTCTCACCGCACTGAACTTTATTCTTAGAGGAAGGCATGTGACCAGCATTTATTTTGATTGGGATGTAGATAGGCTAGGATGACGATGAAACAACAAACTTCACTCTCTCACATTCAATTATGCGTCGTTCGTTTTTGCTCGATATTCCAGCCAGCAGTAATTTGTCAAATTTGGGTCATCCGTGTCAAATAGACGCGCGCAACTCGGTAATCCTAATCGCCTAAATTGGATTCGAACTTGGGACTTTGTTAACAGTATTAAAGACCGTTTTGCTCTCGATATAGATTACCGTTTAATGCTTGTTGGGTGTTGTAGGCTGACATGAATACAATGTTTCCTATCAGATGACCCGCTGCTTTGCTCTCGTTATAATAATCATTATTATCACTATCCCAGCCTAGACATGCACTGAAAAAAAAAGGATAGCTGAACTAGTTTGGCTACTTTACGTTAGTTTACGTTTAGCCAAAATTTACTAATTAGGAACCAAAATTGTGCTAATATTACAAAACAATTTTGTAAGACATCAACAAACTTTTAGCTACTAGTAGGCCTTAGTTTTGAAAAAAGAAGAAAGAAAATACGTTTTATCCGCAAAAAGTAACTTAAAGTACATAACTTAAACGATACATAACATAAACAAAACAAAGAAAACAGTTACTAATTACGAAACGGACCCACCTCAGCATAATGCCGGCTCAGGAGCTAGCGCTGGTCTTCCGGTGGGACCGTGAGGCCGTCATTGCAAGCTGCACGTATGACCGGAGTTTTGTAGTCACTCAAGACTAAGTAATGTTACAAGCAACATTTTGTTTGTTACTGTTAGCAAATCTTTTTTTTTTCAGTGTGTCTCTTAAGAGCGTTTATAAGTAGGTACTTGCTGAGCTGGCACCGTTGCATTTTGTTAGTTTTCTCTATTATTCCATAAAAATTGAATGATAATTGAAAATGTAGTCTGATAGAATTCTTCTTAATATATACCTAAGTTAATGTGTCTACTTCAATAATTATTCGTTATGGATTTTTATTTTCTTTAAAAACCGTTAATAAACATTATTTCGTTTTTAAAGAATAACTGAATAACCGACAGAATTTCACAGAAATATCAAAAAAGTATAAAATAAGATGTTAAATTAAAAAAAAAAACAATATCCCGACTGTATTCAAAACTAAAACGTAATTTAATATTAATTGCATTGTAAAATAAAAGGTAAGTTAATATAATCACATCACTGTCGCTGTGGCTCGAAAGTCGACATCCTGGGCCACCACGGTCTCTCTTGCCAAAGGAGCGCCGGCCGCAATGTCCCGCCATGCTTCCTTAAACGACGTCATCCGGAGGGCCCTTGCCACCGTTAACGTGCCGGCTGTTTTAGAGCCGAATGGTATCGCACGTGACGATGGTAAGCGGCCAGACGGTATGACACTCGTTCCATGGAAGCAGGGTAGGACACTTGTCTGGGACGCCACCTGCGTGGACACTCTTGCTCCATCGCATGTCCCAGCAACGTCCACCAAGGCCGGCGCAGCAGCAGCAACAGCAGAGCAACTCAAACGGCGCAAATATGCAGTCCTTGGGGAAGGCTACATCTTTGCTCCTTTTGGTGTTGAAACTCTGGGGTCGTGGGGACCTGGCGCGCGCGATATCGCCAAGGAGATATCCACGCGCCTAATAGATGCGACAGGTGACCAGCGGGCTGGCAGCTATTTTGGGCAAAGGATCAGCCTCGCGATCCAACGCGGCAATGCCGCCAGCCTTCTGGGCACGATGAGCAGCGATGGTGATCTGGGGGGGGGGGTTTTATTTTTAATTAGGTTAGTTTTAGTTTAAGTTTAATTTTTAATTTTTGCATATAGTTCTTTTTTGTTTTAGTATTGTTGTTTTTTTGATTGTTATTAATAGAATAAAATTAAGTTAATATAAAGTTCAACAGTCGGGACCCATTTAAATCGTATAGATATCATTTATAAATTTTAATATTGTGAATCTGTTCTTAAATTAAAAAAAATACCTCATTGAGTTTCTTGCCGGATTCTTCTCAACAGAGGTTTTTCCGAACCGGTGGTAAATTTTTTTGACGTTCATAAGTGCTTGGTAGTCTAAATTGAATAAAGAGATTTTGACTGACTTTGCCTTTGATGCTCAAAAATTCTTAGTAATGGGTCCCGACCCGTGGTCTTGACTCTTGAACTTTGAATTAGCTACTTAACAAAGTTCTGAACCACTGGACTTAGGTATTTCTCTTTCTTTTAGTTTTAAGGTAGTCGGATTTTTAATGTAATTTTTTTTTCTCTGTGTATTTGTTTTCTGTATCACTTACTCTTTCTGGTGTACAATAAAGAGTCTTTGTATTGTATTGTATTTTTCACTTTTTTAACCTACGCCGTACACAAACAATCACAATAACAGCGTCTTTATCTCCCAAACTGAAGGCAGCGAAAAATGACTGTTACAACTCCCGATAACATTTTCACAAATACTGAGTCAAAGTGAAGAGGAAAAAGATTTTGTTTTTACGAAAGCTATTTTTACTTATTTCTTAAATGGGCTTGAATTGAATTACTCAGAGAAATACGAATGTACAGTCGCCTTCATAAAATTGTGAGCAAAAATTTGATCAAAAATATCCGAACACGACTTTATTGTTAACGGCGTAGAAGCAGTTTTGATATTTTTGATAAAATTTTTGCTCATAAGAAAGTCCTCGGGCCGAACCACTTTTAAATGATGGTGATTAAGTTTCGCCCGAATAAAAATGTAACCGAATTGATGCCATCCTCCTTTTGTTGAAGTCGATTAAAAATATTTTTTTTTTTTCACTAAACTTGAATGAGATTCCAGAGACTTCATATTTTGCTAAGGGTCAAAAACAATAGACATATCAGGACGACAGGATAATCTTGTACTTTTACCCCTCTCATATTTAGCGCTACGTCAGTTTTCCAAATTGAAAATAAACATGTCCCACTCCCTTTGACAGCATTAAATAAATTGCGAGGGGAGTGTCACAATGCTACAAATAAAACCAAGTGCGAGTCGAGGCCGCGCGCTGAGGGTTCCGTATAGAGAGAGGCAAAGAAATACTATGCACCCAAGTACTAGCCTTACCTGTACTGACCTAACCTGGTTTAGATCAATTATAGTTTATTCAATTCTAATGAACTGAAATGGTTCTCCATTGTTTTTCATTAACGTTACATTAAAAACAATCGTGTCAAATTTCATGACTCTAAGCCCAGCGGTTGTTATTTCAAGACTTTATCCCTAAACCGTGGGAATATTGGCATAAAAAGGAGCCTATGTTATTCCAAGTATCCAGCTATCTACATACCAAATTTCATCCAAACATGTCCAGCCATTTTACCGTGAAGGATTAAACACACACACATACCACACACAAACTTTCACATTTATAATAAGTAGGATTGTGAAATTGGAAGCTTATTCATTATCAAATTTGATAAGTTATCCATCGCTCGACAACAGGTGTAAAAATGTGTAAATTTCAACTTTCTGTCTATTACAGTTCTCGAAATACAGCCTTTTCAAATAGAAAGACAGACTGACAGCAAAGCAACAGTAACAGTTCGGGTTCCATTTGTCACGCTTTAAATACGGAACCCTAATAAAAGCGCTAGCCTAGAGCAGTTGGCGTATGATTGGAAACTCGACTTCCAGCTTGAGTCTTCGCGCATCGTTCTTTTGTCTTGTTCTAACGGAAATGTAACTTTAACCCGACTGTCCGAAGGTGGGTTATTTTTTAGAGCATATGTATGTTTTTTCTCCGTAAATCTGTTCTTAACACAACCTCAATGAAGAGCATGATGTTGACAAATTTTGGGTATTCCCAGAGAAATTTTGTAAAATCCCGAAATTCATTTGTAACTACAAGACTGAATAGTTTACGCGTGCGAAGTCATGGGTCACCTCTAGTATCCATATAATAATCTACATCCTGTGGGCCCTCCCCTCGGCTCTCCACTCAGACCGGTCTTGTGCTTTCCGCATCCACCGCGATCCCGCGATCTTTACCAGTTCGTCGCTCCATCTTGTTGGAGGCCTACCGACAGCTCGTCTCCCGGTCCGCGGACGCCATTCGAGAACCTTCTGACCCCATCGGCCATCAGTCCTGCAAGCAATGTGCCCCGCCCACTGCCACTTCAGTTTCGCAATTCTTCGGACTATGTCGGTAACCTTAGTTCTACTGTGGAATCATCATTTCTGATTATATCCCGCAGAGAAACCCCGAGCATAGCCCTCTCCATAGCTCTTTGAATGACTTTGAGCTACTCACTCACTCACTCACAAACAGAAAAAAAAAAATACCTCGTTGAGTTTCTTGCTGAATTCTTCTCAACAGAGGTTTTTTCCGAACCGGTGGTAGATTTTTTTGACGTTCATAACTGCTTGTTATAGCCTAAATTGAATAAAGAGATTTTGACTTTGACTTTGATATCAATCTTTTCTGATTCTATCCCGCAGAGAAACCCCAAGGTTAGCCCTCTCCATAGCCCTTTGTGTGACTTTGAGCTACTCATGCACTCACAACCACATTAATAATAATAATCATCATCATCATCATGTCAGCCGAAAGACGTCCACTGCTGGACATGGCCTCCCCCAAGGCTCTCCACTCAGACCGGTCTTGTGTTTTTCGCATCTACCGCAATCCTGCGATCTTAAACAGGTCGTCACTCCATCTTGTCGGAGGCCTACCGACAGCTCGTCGTGATTTATAATATTATCAGGATTAAAATTAATTAATTTCCTAAACTAATTTCCTTGAAAAGATCTATAACGATAGCCCGTTGGCCATTGGTCAGCTAACGCGTGTTTGTGTTCGACTTTAATTAAACCCACGCGAAATAGAAGCTTGTCCAAATAAAACTAGTTTCAACTAGTTAACGATGTGTATTTAACGAATATTTTAACCCGGCGCTTTGAACCTTTTGTATTAAACTCAAGGTCACGTGAAGCTGTGGAATTACAAGCCTTTTCTTTCTCATATTTCTAAGCTGTTGAAAAAGATTTATTATTAACATTATGTGAAGTATTCAAAAAGAAAAACCGGACAAGTGGGAGTCGAAATATTTATTTAATTTTAATTATTTAATTTTAAAGTCATTATACAACTTAAATTCTGTGAATATTTCAATCGTAATACCTGGTTGCCGTTATTAATATCAAGCAAAAAACGATAAAACAATCATGTTTGTTGTATCTATGGGAGTCCCCCTTAAGTAAGTGTTTATTTTATTTATTGTTTTTAGTATTATTTGTTATAGCGCCCCAGTTGTACATAATAATTTGTGTGAAAATTTCAAGTGTCTACAAACAAGTGAGTACAAACTATTTCTACTCAAGAGATAGAGCCCTGTGACAGACGGGCGGACAGACAAACAGACAGACAGCGGACTCTCAGTAATAGAGTTCCGTAGGCACCCTTTGGGTACGGAAACCTAAACCTAAGCCTAACTTATACCCGACTAAAAATAAAAATAAAAATAAAAGTCTATGAGTAGCAGAATTTATAAAAAGATTTGTATGTTTTCTAAAAAATGCGATTTAATAAAAAGAAAACACTGCAAACATACCTCGGTTTTGCCTGGGTGTTGGATCTAAAATTACGACATTGCAACTGCATTTCTGAATGCGCCTGTAAGTTGCACGTCACCTTTAATTACTCACGGCGCCCGCGTCCTCGAGGGACCGGGGTTCGTTCCCGGCGACATGTTAATGGTATTGCTAGTTACTAAAAGCAGAGTATAAGTAAATATATTTGCATAAAGTAGGGTTTGAAATTTGGAAATTTTGCAGCAAAATTATTACAAAGAGAAAGTTTGCACGCGTAATGTATTAACTAAATTCGGCAGTGGAATGGAAATTACGAAACTTTATTATATTCTCATAGGAATCCCAAAAAATTAAAACATGGATTTTATTATAGTTGTAAATTGTATTTTGATTTGATTATAATTATACCTGCGCTGAAAACCTTTTATACGTCTCTAATCCTAGCGATAATTTCATTGTTCCGATCGTTTCGGTGAGTATTCCGATCCCATGATCAAAATTTCCGGGGGTATTCCCAAAAATTAAATGGTGGTTTTCATTGACGTTACATTAAAAACAATCATGTCAAATTTCATGACTCTAAGCCCAGCGGTTGTTATTTCGAGATTTTATCCCTATCCCGTGGGAATATCGGAATAAACAGTAGCCTATATTTTATTCAATATAACATATCAAATTTTATTCAAATCCATCTAGCTGTTTCAGCGTGAAGGAGTAACAAACATACTCACTCACTCACAAACTTTCGCATTAATAATATTAGATAATATGAAAAGGAAGAAGGATTTTTTCTTTTTCTACAATGCCAGCTTGCAAAATTAAACTACCTATGCTTTAAAATTCATTCAGTGGCATTTTGAGAGAGATGTCAAATTTTGTCTAGTGATAGTCTCATTCTCAAGGTGCGATTTGTACTTGTTCATCATCATCATCATCATGTCAGCCAAAAGACGTCCACTCCTGGACATAGGCCTCCCTCAAGGCTCTCCATTCAGACCGGTCTTGTGCTCGCAAAGCTCGTCAGCGCGTCTCCCGGTCCGCGGATGCCATTCGAGAACTTTCTGACCCCATTGGCCATCAGTCTTATGTCAGTAACCTTAGTTCTACTGCGGATATCATCATTTCTAATTCTATCCCGCAGAGAAACCCCGAGCATAGCCCTCTTCATAGCCCTCTGAGTTTTCTCATGAGGCCCATCGTTAGCGCCCACGTCTCAGATCCGTATGTCATCACTGGCAACACACACTGATCAAAGACTTTTGACTTCAAACACTTCGGTAATTTAGACATAATTGTACTTGAATTTGTACTTGTTACTTGCGCGATATAAAGATTTGTTATTCTTATTCTTAAATATACTAGCGACCCGCCCCGGCTTCGCACGGGTGCAATGCTGATACTAAATAATGATGATGGATGTTCCTCTTCAATCACTCGTATCTATGAAAAAAAACCGTATCAAAATCCGTTGCGTAGTTTTAAAGATTTAAGCATATAGCATCCCTATGCTCCCTATATAGGGACAGAGAAAGTATTGGAGGCAGTATAGCGCCTATAGTAATACTGGCTCAATTGATGTAATCTTATTACATGTTTAAACGAAGAATGGTTGACACAGCAACCATATAAACTGTTATTGTTCGTGTGTGCTCACGAACTGACACACGTCGTGCTTGTATTTTTAATTTGTTTTTACCTTTAATATACGCTATTTCTTCTACCAGTCTGCATATTTTCATTTGGTTATGGGCCCAGGACGTCCTGAGCGTATAGTAGTCCAGAAATAACGTGAAAAGTTATTAAAGTGTAAATAAAAGTGGTTTGAAGTTGTGAAAATTTTCTCCGTCACAATATGTCAGACGACAACAGCTGTTCGATCGGCATAAGCGGCATAAGAAAATTGAAAGGTTCGTCCGATTACCCGAACTGGAAATTCTTGGTAAGGAATTACTTAGAAAATAAAAACTGGTGGGAAGTAATTTCAAAGGATGTGGTAGACGATGACGTGGATAGGAAAGCACGAACAACGATTTGTTTGTTGTTGGAACCTGAGTGCTTTACTCACGTCTACAATGCCAAATCTGCCAAACAAGTCTGGAGTAATCTACAGAAAGCTTACGAAGACAAGGGTTGGGGAAGACGAATCTGCATTCAACGAGAGCTGTTCAGTAGCAGGTTAGAGAACTTTGACTGCATTGAAAGCTATATCTCGAGAGTTACGTTCCTTGCACAGCAATTGTCGGATATCGATTCACCAATAAAAGATGACTGGATCATATCGATTTTGCTCGGTGGACTGACCCCTGAGTACGGCCCCCTCATCATGGCTGTAGATAACAGCGGTACAGAGATCACGTTGGAGCAAATAAAAACGAAATTACTGCAAGAAGGAAGTAGACAAAGCAACTTGAACACAAACCACGAACAAGCCCTAGTTACAAGAAGAGCACAGAACGATGCCAGATCACGCCCCAAAACCGTTGATCGTAAGCAGAAGTTTGTCAACAAGTGCTATAAGTGCCACAAGCAAGGACACAAGGCGTCCGAATGCGAAGAGCGGAAGAAAACCGCGAATGTCTGCCTGAATGCTAAGGAGGCGATTGACAAAAACAAGTGGTATCTTGACAGTGGATGCTCAAATCACATGACTCACGATAAGAGCAGGTTGTTGTCTTACAAACCCGAGAACGGCAACATGAAAATTTCAGTAGCGAATGGTGAAAAGCTACGCGTACAAGGACGAGGGAACGCTGAGCCTCGAGTCGGCGAAGAAAAATTATTTTTGAATAATGTTTTACATGTTCCCAATTTATCCATGAACTTAATATCAGTTAGCGATTTGACCAAGAAGAATTATTGTGTTAATTTTGACAAAGGAGGTTGCACGATTCAAAAACAGAATCGGTCTATTGCAAGATGTCATGAAGTTGACGGAATTTACGAGTTGGAAGAAAACAAAAACAACGTCGTCAATTTGACATTGTCAAAACAAAACGAAAATATTTCGAACATTTGGCATAAACGACTAGCGCATTTAAGTGAAAATTATATGAATAAATTGAAAAACCTTGTTACGGGATTGGAATTTCGAAGCTGTGATTTGACCGAACCATGTATTGCGTGTATCGAAGGAAAGACATGCAAGAGTCCCTTTAAAAACAAAGGTACGAGAGCGAGCGAGATTTTGGAGCTCGTACATTCTGATATTTGTGGACCGATGGAAGAACCATCATTTGGAGGTTCGAGGTATGTCCTACTTTTTATTGACGATTATACTCGGAAGACGCATGTTTATTTTTTGAAAAATAAAAGTCAAACCTTCGATAAGTTCCGTGAATATAAGGCGGAAGTTGAGAAGCAGACGAGTAAGTCAATAAAGTGCCTTAGATCTGATAATGGAACAGAGTACTGTAATGGTAAATTTAATAATTTTTTTAAGTCGGCAGGCATTAAACACCAGACGACTGTACCTTACACACCTGAACAAAATTCGGTCTCGGAAAGAGCGAACCGCACGATTATTGAGAAGGCGAGGACATTGTTATCGGAAGCAAAATTGAGCAAAAAATATTGGGCAGAGGCTGTAAATACAGTTGTTTATTTGAAAAACAGGAGTCCCACAAAAGCTTTGAGCGATGCTGTACCGGAGAAGCTATGGACTGGAAAAGATGTAGATGTAAGTCATCTGAAAATCTTTGGTTGTTTGGCTTTTAGTTTGAAACCAAAACAAAAGCGACGCAAACTAGACATGAAAACTGAAACAATGGTATTCATTGGATATCCAGAAAATCAAAAAGGCTATCGTTTGATGAATCCAAGGACTGGGAAGGTTTCTACAGCGAGAAATGTCAAATTTTTAGAAAATGTTTTTCTTCAAGATGTGAAAGTTGACAATTCTGTGGTACGCTTAAGCCTTGATACAGAGTCAGTTGTACAGTCTAGTGTACGCAACGAAAACAACGATGAAGTCGATACTTCGGAGGTGCATGATGACAGTTCGTTGAATAACACTGTGAACCAAGAGGTACTACCAGAGGAGGATGTACCAAGTATACCCGAGCAGAGAGTACCTGAAGAGGAAGTTGCTGAAGAGGAAGCGGCGCCACCTCAACTTGTTGAAAGGAGGTATCCTCTAAGAGAACGTAAACCAGTCGATCGTTATGGCTGTAACGTCATGTGTGCTATGGAAAGCGTGATTAATGACGATCCATTGACAGTAGAGGAAGCGTTGGCGAGGCCTGATGGTGATCTGTGGCAAAAAGCGATGGATGAAGAGCTGAAGTCACTGAAAGAGAACCAAACCTGGAAATTGGTCGATCTTCCAGCAGACAAGAAGCCAATTCAGTGCAAATGGGTCTTCAAAATCAAGAAAGATAGCGACGGCAAGGTAACCAAGTACAAAGCTAGATTGGTAGCCAAAGGTTTTACGCAGGTACGTGGCATAGACTATGGTGAAACTTATTCTCCTGTAGTTAGAAGCTCTACATTGCGAATGTTATTTTCTTTAGCGGTTGAATACAATTGGTTCATTGATCAATGGGATGTAACTACTGCGTTCTTATACGGTAAAATTAAAGAAGACATTTATATGCGTCAACCCAAAGGAGCAGTAACCAGTGGTCAAGAAACCAAAGTATGTAAGCTACAGCGATCATTGTATGGGTTGAAACAAGCATCGAATGCTTGGTTCAACGAGTTGGACAAAGAGATGCTAGCGTTAGGTTTTATACAATCTAAACAAGAACCGTGTTTGTACCAGAAGCATCTTAAACATAATAAGAGGCTAGTGGTAGTTATTTACGTAGATGATATCTTCGTATTTGGAAATTGTGAACGAGAAAAGCAAAAATTAAAATCTGGTTTGCTTGAAAAGTTCAAGGTGAAAGACCTAGGCGCGGCTAGACATGTTCTAGGAATGAGACTGAGGCGGGATAAAGATGTTATTTATCTTGATCAGGAGCAGTTCATTTTAAATGTCATAAATGATTTTAACATGACAGATGCTAAGCCGGTTAACACTCCGATGGAAGTGGGAATCAAGCTTGAAAAGTCAGCTGATTCACACTGCAATCTGCCATATCAAAATTTGATAGGATGTCTAAATTATTTAGCCTGTAATACGCGACCGGACATAGCGCATGCAGTGAGTGCACTTTCGCAATTCAACTCGTGTTATGATGAAACACACTTTAAATGCGCAAAGCGAGTCCTTAGGTATTTGAAGGGTACGTCTAATCTTTGCCTTACTTTTAGGAAGTCGGGGGACTTAGACTTACGAGGCTATGTGGACGCAGATTGGGGCGGAGCGCTGGATAGGAAATCTTTCACTGGGTTAATTTTCAAATTGGGAAAGAATGTCGTTACCTGGGAGAGTAGGAAACAAGCAACCGTATCCTTATCCTCCACAGAGGCAGAATACGTAGGACTAAGTCAAGCTGCAAAGGAAGCGCTTTACTTACGTACTTTACTAAACAGTCTCCTAACGACTGTGGATAGTAATAAGGCGGTCGTCATTTACAATGACAACCAGTCTGCGCATAAAATTGCAACTAACAAAATGATGCATAACAGGACAAAGCATATTGACATAAAGTATCATTTTATACGGGAATGTGTTCTGAGTAATAAAGTTGAGATCAGGTACATGTCAACCGATAAAATGATAGCGGACATCTTAACTAAATCCGTGCATGGCCCGAAATTGAAAGTTTTCCTAGGAGAATTAACTTTGAAAAATTATTTCAATAAGGGGGCGGATGAATAGTTAGTAGATGTTGTATTATTTTATGTTTGGAATGTTTTGTGTATATTGAATTATTTTTTCTTCTTTGTTATGCTGATGTTCATTTGTTAGGTTAGTTAAGTTTTGTATATATTTTGTTTGTTACTGAATTAAGGAGTAGCAGTAGGTACAGGCAGGTGAAAAACTGTTTAATTTAATTTAATTTAAATGTGTAAAGTACGAAAGCTGTACTAACTGTGGGTATACGTTTGTAGGTATACGAGTAGGTTGCCTGTGTGTTACATGTAATAGATTAAGGGGGCGTATTGGAGGCAGTATAGCGCCTATAGTAATACTGGCTCAATTGATGTAATCTTATTACATGTTTAAACGAAGAATGGTTGACACAGCAACCATATAAACTGTTATTGTTCGTGTGTGCTCACGAACTGACACACGTCGTGCTTGTATTTTAATTTGTTTTTACCTTTAATATACGCTATTTCTTCTACCAGTCTGCATATTTTCATTTGAAAGCAACTTTGTTTTATACTATGTAGTGATAGTGATTTTAATGCAGAAGCTCTTTCATACCGAGAGGACGCCTGTGCTCAGTGGGGCGCACATAGACCATAAATGATGACAATGATCTTCTATTAACTCTTACCTCTTCAGATAGAACATTTTGAATTCCATTATCTGGCGACATGTTCAATGCACAACTTGTTCTTATTATTGGAGCGAGTGCACCTGACTGCATTAAATTGAGTGCTGCAAACAACGCGGCGAGAAATGCGGCGGCGCAGAGATACGAGGAAATTTTAAATTGTGTCTACACTCGAACCATTTTGTCTTCCAAAGTTAAACCTCTCAAAGCATAGCTGTTGGTGTCACTTAAATCATCATCTCAGCCTATATACGTCCCACTGCTGGGCACAGGCCTCCTCTCGGAATGAGAGGGCTTGGGCCATAGTTCCCACGCGGACCCAGTGCGGATTGGGAACTTCACACGCACCATTGAATTGCTTCGCAGGTTTGTGCAGGTTTCCTCACGATGTTTTCCTTCACCGCAAAGCTCGTGGTAAATTGCGCACATGAATTTCGAAAAACTCAGAGGTGCGAGCCGGGATTTGAACCCACGACCCTCTGCTTGAGAGGCGATAGGTCAAACCACTAGGCCACCACGGCTTGTGTCACTTAAATGTTAGATAATAAATACAATTCCAATTGGCTGCGCCATTTACTTTTTTATTTTTAAAGTATCTTTTGCCCGCGGCTCCGCCCGCGTGGTATTCGGTTATCGCGCGCTGTTCCCTCAGGAACTGTGCATTTTTCCGGGATAAAAAGTAGCCTGTCGTGTTATCAAGTATCTAATATAGTTATGGTGCTAGTTTTAGTCTTAGTCTTAGGTGGTACTTACGGAGCCAAAATAATTTTTTCTTTCGTTCTTTCCTATGTTACTCTCAGGCCCTTAAACTATTTCTATGCCAAAAATCACGTTAATCCGTAGCTCCGTTACGGCGTGAAAGACGGACAAACAAACAAACACACTTTCGCATTTATAATATTAGTATGGATAGCGGTTTGAGTGTCACCAACGTTGCTGGTACCTATCTACTCGTATTGTTAAGTCAGTGTCCGATTCGCAACGGCAATGATGACAAACTATAATTATTCCTATTATTTCGTTACCTATACCTTATTATATTGATGTGTCTTGACAGACAGATAAATACAAGGCATTAGCGTCAAATTTATAACAAACCCTTTTTTGCTTCGGAGGTTAAATATAATTTAGTTTCTGTAGCTAAGCTACTCGTATATTTTCTTATTCGTATTTCGTATTCATTTTCCTCGCTCCAATTCTCCGAAAGCAAACCCTTATGTCAGTAAATGTCGTATTTAAGAGCGAACAAGAAACTGTGCTCCAGTTTCAAGCAACTAGAGCCGAGCCGGCGTTCCTCAAAAACTTGATAGATATTCACGCATAAAGTTCCAAAAAGCATTCCTATATTTCACTCGGGAACCAATGTCATAACTTGAGAAGTTGGTGCGCGGTTGTTTATACGAAGTGTCTGAAGTCTCCAACTTGTACATTTAAGGGGTTTTAAGTTGCTGCGTGTAGGGAGATGAAAGCGTTGAAGAATGAACATTAAGACGTGAATGTCGATACCTTTAGGTTCGATTGGCAAAAAAGACAAAATTATACATCTCTCTGTATTTTTTTCTTTGTTGACCAATATTTTCGATGTCTTAAATTGCGGGAAGTAGAGACGAAGAAGATAGACGCTCTATAAATGTGTTGCTGGAGGAGATTTTTTTTTCGACTGGAAGGCAAACGAGCAAGTGGGTCTCCTGGTGGTGAGAGATCACCACCGCCCATAAACATCTGCAGCACCAGGGTGGTTGCAGATGCGTTGCCAACCTAGAGGCCTAAGATGAAATACCTCAAGTGCCAGTAATTTCACCGGCTGTCTTACTCTCCACGCCGAAACACAACCGTGCAAGCAATGCTGCTTCACGGCAGGATTAGCGAGCAAGATGGTGGTAGCAATTCAGGCGGACCTTGCACATGGTGCACCACCTGCAAATGCTAGGAGTATCTTGAACTGAATTCCGTACCAACGAGTCTATACTTCGAGGGTATCAAGCAGCGTTTATCATCTTTGATTCAATCTCGTGTGCTCACCTTTTTTGGTCACGTATGCCGCCGAAGGGAGGTAGTTATTGAGCGAGTTGTGATCCAGAGAAAGGGTTGAGGGTACCAGGGCACGAGGAAGACCGCCAAAGAGGTGGACTGACCAAATAAAAGCGGCAGTAAATGGTGCATCATCACCACATGAATGCACGAGAAAGGAGGCCATCAGGGAGGAGTGGCGGCGGGTTGTGAAGGTTGCCACCAACACCTGAAGTGATGACCACGACCACTCTGTCAAGAGGGATACCGACAAACAGGATAACAAACGTGGTTACAATTCTCGTCTTTGTAGGATAGTCTAGTCATCAGAACGTTTATAAGATAGTAAAAAAGTTAGTGTGTGTGTGTGTGTGTGTGTGTGGTGTGTGTGTTAGTGTGTGTGTTAGTGTTCTTGTAATTTTCTCTGTGTACCTGTTTTCTGTATCGCTTATTATTTCTGGTGTACAATAAAGAGTATTTGTACTGTATTGTGTCCTTTATTATTTGGGCCGTAGTTCCCACACCATTGTATCGTTTCGCAGGTTTTTTTTTTTAATACGTACCTCCAACATAATCGGAGCCTATGTTTATCTCATTCATACCAGTTCCCGCGTTTATTCTTCTCGTACTTTTATTCCTCATGCTTTTTTTTCTTGCTTCCATCATCTTTCGCTGCTTTTTATGGGTGGGACTCCCATCTGCTCTAATGTCTTCATCTTTGTGAGCTTCGCAGGTTTGTGTGAGTTTTCTCACGATTTTTTCCTTTACTATTTTAATTTGAAATGTCATCATCATCATCCCAGCCTATATACGTCCCACTGCTGCGCACAGGCTTCCTCTTAGAATGAGAGGGCTTGGGCCATGGTTACCACGCGGGCCCAGTGCGGACTGGGAACTTCACACGCACCATTGAAATGCTTCTCAGGTTTGTGCAAGGTTCCTCACGAATTTGGAATGTAGTTTCGAAGAACTCACAGGTGCGAACCGGGAACCAATCAGTCAGCTAAACAATTTTATTTTACCGCAAAGTTTCCGGAAGACATGTGTTTGTGTGATACGGAGGCAGTGATGCGGAACAGACGGCGCAACTTGCACAATAAAATGCGATCGATTCGGCGCGAGTTCGTAATGGGTTAGCGCTTGTTGTGGGTTCGGAACCAGTGATCCTTGTTCTTTTATTAGTCGAAACTTTAACCCCTTAGGTAGGTAACCATTTAAACCATGACTGACTTTGAAACAGGAATTTATCTTTTAAATTGTATATTATTCAGCCGCAGAGTGTGTTTTGACAGCTGCACTCGTATAATTTGTAAAGTGCGTTCTTTTTTGCTTTTCCATGTTAGTAGGTTGGTTGGTTTTGGCTCTTAAGCGATAAGGCCGCCTATAGCTTACCTTGTAATTTTTTTCAGGTATACAATAACGAGTCTTTGTATTTTATTGTATCCTGCCGTGAAGCAGCAGTGCTTGCTCTGTTGTGTTTCGGCGTCGAGAGGAAGACAGCCGGCGAAATTACTGGCGCTTGAGGTATTCCAACTTAGGCTTCTAGGTCGGCAACGCGTCTTACGCATGTTTATGGGCGGTGGTGATCTCTTACCACCAGGATACCCACTTGCTCGTTTGCCTTCATGTCGAATAAAAAAAAATTGTACTGTAGGTTACGCAGCCGACCCCAAATAAAATGGGAAAGGGCCAGGCAAAGACGAAGTTGATAGGTTACCTATTGAAAAATTGTAGTTACAAAACAAAACGGCTAGCCGCTTTGCTAAAAAGAAATATGAAACATGAGTTTAAGAGCGTTTTATTCATCAATTTTAATGGAATAATCGAGAAAAAATAACAAAAATGCAACGATGCCAGCTCAGCACCTATAAACGGCTAGCCGCTTTGCTAAAAAGAAATATGAAACATGAGTTTAAGAGCGTTTTATTCATCAATTTTAATGGAATAATCGAGAAAAAATAACAAAAATGCAACGATGCCAGCTCAGCACCTATAAACGCTCTTAAATGTTTTCCAGCCGTTTTTCCCCGAAACGGATTCCCGCTTGGCCGTTTCCTTATCAATCAAGCTCCGAAAATTCATAAACCTTTGCGGAAACGTTTCGCTTATAATATTATGGGAACCCTGTTTTATTCCCGAAATAATATTAGGGAGAAATTGCCGGCAGTGATGGCTGGCATGGCACACATATGCCAGTCTTGTGAACGTCCGTATAAACACATGTTACATATATAGTTATGTTAGAGTTTGAAGGGGTTAGCCTGTAAGGTATTGTACGTATACATCTACAGGTACCTATAAATTATATAACGGTGGGAACTATATTAGTAAGTTTGTAGCCTAAATATCTTAGTAATTCATTTAAAAAAATCAAAGCACCGAGCTGCCTTCATTAAAGTTAAAATAATAATCTAGAAAAGTTGAAAGATCCCAGTTATTGTCTTTTTGATTTTAATAAAACACTTGAAAGTCCAGAATTTAGCAAAATTCTCCTGGGAATTCCCAAAATTTACATCGTGCTCTTCATTAAGGTTGTGTTAAGAATTTTAAAACCCAGCATATTTTTTGACCCAGCGGTTATTTTGAGATTCTATCCCTATCCCGTAGGAATATCGGGATAAAAAGTAGCCTATATGTGTTATTCCAGACGTCCAGCTACGTAAGTACATATCTAATTTCGTGACTTTAAGCTCAGCAGTTATTAGCGAAGGAGTAACAAATATACTCACTTACTCACAAACTTTCGCATTTATAATATTAGTGAAAAATGCCATTAATATAGTTATAGATCATCATCATCATCATCATGTCAGCCGAAAGACGTCTACTGCTGGACACAGGCCTCCCCCAAGGCTCTCCACTCAGACCGGTCTTGTGCTTTTCGCATCCACCGCGATCCCGTGATCTTAGCCAGGTCGTCGCTCCATCTTATAGATAATTCTCTATATTTTCTCGCCCAAAAGGGCTCAGAAAATAAACTTGACTGCATTTCCCGTAACCCTTTGAACTTTCTCAAATATTGTAAACAGATTTTTCCATTACATTTTATTAAAAACCTTTTCGGGTTAAAAGACGTTGCCATTGAGGGTATTAATCATAAATTCAGTCTCCAAAAATCACATTGAAGTGTAACCAAAACAAAAATTCTTCTGACGGATAATGATTTACGTTCAAATATTCATGGCGTGGGGTCCCCCTCGTCGGGCCCCGTCGAGGAACCCGCGAGTAGAGTTCAAATGTCACTGGGTTTTGAGAGAGTTGCCTACAAAGCCGAGTCGAGCTATCGGTAGGCCTCCAACAAGATGGAGCGACGACCTGGTTAAGATCACGGGATCGCGGTGGATACGGAAAGTACTAGACCGGTCTGAGTGGAGAGCCTTGGGGGAGGCCTATGTCCAGCAGTGGACGTCTTTCGGCTGACATGATGATGACGATGATGACCTACAAAGCAAGCTAGATAGCTTAATATTATACTCCCTTTTACATATTTTTTTTTTTAATATCAGTAAAGTGAGACACGTAAATATTAGTATCCATAGTAATATTATAAATGCGGAAGTGTGTGTTTGTATGTTTGTCCGTCTTTTACGTCGAAGCGGAGCGGTAAATTGAAGTGATTTTTGGCATAGAGATATTTTATGGGCCCAAGAATGACAGGCTATTTTATCCCGGAAAAATGCACAGTTCCCGAGGGAACAGCGCGTGATAACCGAATCCCACGCGGAAGCCGCGCGCAATAGCTGTTTGTTTATAAGTACGATGACGAGAGCGGCGAGGAGTGGTGTAAGAACTGTGAACTTACAGTTCGCGAGCCGAGCGAGCGAAGCGAGCGTGCTGCTGCAGCAGCCGACGAAGCGTCAGAAGCATTTTTTTTCAGAATTTATTTAAAATTCCTGCCTTGGAGACATCCTGCTTACAGGTATCTTGATTTGTAAGCGACTCGGTCATAATAGATGTCAAATGTAATTCAAATAAAAAACTTAATTCTTTCATTTACATCGGTTGAGCCGTTTTTGTGATTTACTTTGAAATGACACTTTCGGAGCTTTTCTAAGTTGACTTAGTAGGTTATTACTAGTCTTAATTAATTACATACCTAATTGATTATTTTGTGTAATAATCAAACATATTGTTGCTACTTTAAAAATAACTGAGGTTGGATTTGGATAGAATTATCAAATTCTGTA
Organism: Choristoneura rosaceana; assembly: GCA_037349165.1. Classification (NCBI taxonomy): domain Eukaryota; kingdom Metazoa; phylum Arthropoda; class Insecta; order Lepidoptera; family Tortricidae; genus Choristoneura; species Choristoneura rosaceana. The sequence goes on from JAZBNJ010000032.1 coordinate 489,016, forward strand.
ACACATAAAGTAGGTACGTGATTTGTCAACCCAGAATTCAAGCTTATTCTTTTAGGTTACAAAGCAGAATCCCACTCTATTGGTTGATTTATCTCCGCCCCCTCCGCCCTGACAATGCTGCACTCCGATACGATTGAAAAGTAAAGTTTTTGTTGCTAACGCCTGAGATCGGGGCGCCACCCGTTATGCCATGACTGCGATTCGCCGCTCAGCTCTAATTAATAATATAGAATAGAATAGAATAGTTTATTAAAATAACCACCAATCCATCGAGATGGACGGATGACTTGGTTAAAGCCGCGGGTTCGCGATGGATACAGGCCGCTGCCAAACGAAGCAACTGGAGGTCAATGGGGGAGGCCTATGTCCAACAGTGGACGTCCTACAGCTGAGATGATGATGATGATGATTAAAATAACAAATAACAAGGTTACAAAATAATCATCATTATCCTGTGAGTACCAAACTAGGCTGAGCCTGTATCTTAGCAGTCACCGAGTCAGGTTATAAATCAGACAGATAAGTAGAATAAAACACACACACACACACACACACACACACACACACAAACATCACGCCTGTATTCCCAAATAGGTAGGTAGGAAACGTTACCGCTTTGGAGCCACTTTTAGCGATTTTAGGTTTAAAGTTTGACAAAAACGGTACAATAGTGACAGGTTGCTAGCCTGTCGCCTACGGTATACCTTAACCTATATCCTTAGTCGCCTCTTACGACATCTATGGAAGCAATAGGTGTAATTCTAACCCGACACCACACGTGTTGTGGCTTCGCACGCGTACCTAAGTTTTAAAATTGGCAATCGATTGACATTCCGGGATTTTGCACAAAATCCCAATGGAATTCTTAAATATTTTCATCATGAATTTTATTAACGCTGCACAAAAAAACCTGTACTAGTAAAAAAAGCCACTGTGTCATTCCAGTCGTTCAGCTATCTAAAATTATACAGAATTTTATTCAAATCAGTCTACAGTGCTTTCATTCTAGCATGGTGCGGGTGACACTTGATCCACGTTCCGTTTTACTCAAAAAAAGTTGCTGCGGTCTAAATATATGGAAGTATGTTTCAGTTCTAGCATGAATTATAACTAGCGTAAAATATTTGAATATGAAGAACTATGTTATACAAAATAAATTTAAGCTATCAGATTTTTATAATAGTAATACACTAATTAAATTCCAAGCATAATTAAGTGAAGAAACGTAATATACATTTAACGTAACACAAGAGACTCGTTTAGTGATGGGACCTAATGTCAACGTAATAAAGCAATGTCTATGTCTATGTCTATGTATCTCGAGTTATATCGATACTTATTAGTTAGTAAGTAACGAACATTCTTGTAAATCACATAACGCAGTATTAACGTACCGGCAACGCCCCGACCCCGCCTGCGCCGCGCGAAATTGAAAAATTACGCGCCCGCGCCGATTATATCCGCTCCCTTTCAATGCGACTCACAATAGTACATTACTATATTACTTAACTTGTAGGGAACTTAAGCCCATCGCACATTTCAAATAGATGTTTAATCTAATACGGTATTATTAAAATTTCGCATGCTGTTATCGTACGGATAAACAATGTTTAAGCTACCTTTACATTTTAAAAATGGGTCAGTCAACTTTTTCTTGCCACTCGTTTCTATAGTTACAATCTCCTGAGTCACTCTTTAAACCGTAAGTTTATAGGATTAAAATCATATTAAAATTTACCAAACATGCATGTTCCATGCGGGATGGATGAATAAAAATCTGACTCCAAAAATAACATGCGTGTAATGCTATTTCCACAATTTGAACCGCGGCCGAATTAAATAAATATTACGCTAATACAGTGTTCGCCTTGCGGCTGCTCTTGGCTAACAAGTAAAAAAGAGAAAGGTCCGTGAGTTGACGTCCGTTTTTGTGGTCGTTTTAAGCCCCCTCTATTACTGGTCATCTAAATAAGCATGATAGTATAATGTGACTGTACTACTTTTGTCCCTTGGCTGACGGGACAGAATAACCGCGAGGAATAGTTGATCCACCCAAATAACAAAAAAATAAAGGTTTACAATTCAAGATCAGATAGAAGAATAAATATTTGCATGTGACGTCACACGCAAGTAGCGCTATACTTGCTGCATAGAGAAAAGAGTTTAAAAAAGAGACAGGTATATAGATTTTTAAAAGAGTCACTATAATTACAATTTTCAACCGATTTAAGTTTTCTTCCCGCTAAACACTATCTGTACATCGTCTATATTTTCATAATAATCCATACTTAATATTATAAATGCGAAAGTGTATGTGTTTGTATGTTTGTGTTTAATGTTTGTCCGTCTTTCACCCCGTAACGGAGCGACGGGTCGACGTGATTTTTGGCATAGAGATAGCTTATGAGCCAGAGAGTGACATAGGCTACTTTTTATCCCGGAAAAATACAGTTACCGAGGGAACAGCGCGCGATAACCAAATACAACGCGGGTGGGGCCTGAGTCCTGACACTTTTTTAAACTTTTTAAAAATTAAAAAATAATAATTAAGTATTAGAATTCTTTATTCAATTATTTATTTGTACTTTATAAAGTACATTTGGCTGTTATTCTTAGTCATGAACTAAAAGAATTACCTTGCTCACCCGCGGCCTTACGCGATAGCTAAGCTTATGCAAAATATGCGTGTTCATGCAGTTTTTTCACCAACTAACAACTGGTAGCATGGTGTACGGTTGTGTTACTCTGACGATGAGCTCTGGTTGAGTTCTAAACGCGTCAGTTCAGTGTGTTGTGGTGGTGGTGATAGATGGGTTTGTGTAATTTGTGTGTGTATTCGTAGTGTTAATTAGTCCTTTATAAAGTACGCGAGGACTTAGGAGTTTAAATAATAAGTGATATCAATCATTAAAGCCATTATAATCAAGCACTGACGAGTTCATAAATCCGCGGCCCCCTTCTATAAATTATCAATCTGTTTATCACAGAAGCTTTTACTAACGGCATTATTTCCAACGGGGAAACACATTTATTTAATGTCCAATTTGGTGCAACCCCGCACTCTAATTCGATCATGAACCATTTTGGCACAAATGGCTAAGCAGTAGTATTTAGCAGCAACCATTTTGTTATTATTTTGTACGTTATTGGATGAGAAAAAAAATCATCCCCACTTTACGTCTATGGGAGGTACCCTAAAAAATATATTTTTTATTAACTATTTTGTTGGAAAAGTTTTTAATAAATACGAATATTACTGGCATAGCAAGATATTTAAAACCAAACTGCTGTATCATAACAATCGGTCCAATATTTACCGAAAAACTAACGGTTTTCAATGTATCTCTTTGGAGCAGCCTGTGTATTTGGATGATCTGCGTTCATTGTTTTTTTTGTCTATTTAAGCAGCACTATTTTAAGATATTACTAAGTATCAGTCTTATCCATGGTTTCATTTTTTGTCCAGAGGCTAAGGTCACCTTGTATTCGTGCAAAATTACAGCTTTCTGGCATTGACAGTCCCCGAGCAAAGCCACGGACGGACAGACAGACATGGCGAAACTATAAGGGTTCCGTTTTTGCCTTTTTGGCTACGGAACCCTAAAAAACGGCCAAGTGCGAGTCTGACTCGCGCACGAAGAGTTCTGTACCATTATCTTTACAAGTTCCCGAGGGAACAGCGCGCGATAACCGAATGAGGACCAGTAATGCTCGACCCTGTATTGCTCAGCCATCACTGTACGACCTGATAATACGAACTCATTTTGGATTTGAATTATCAAGTCGTACAATATTAGGTCGTGCATTATTAGGGTGTCCAAATTTTTGCTCGGCCTGTTGATGCTCGACCTGTGATTGTACGTCGTTTGTGTTAGGTTGTGTTAGGTTCAATTGTGACAACAATGCGCGAGCCGAGCGAGCGTAGCGAGCGTGCCGCGGCAGCGGCCGGCGAAGCGCCAGGACCAAATTAAGTTATTTTGTACTAAATTTATTAATATTCGGTGTACACGAAAAACAAATGATCAATCGTGAGAACCGATTGCTTACTGTCAAAAGTGTGCTCCGATTATTAGGTCGTACAATATCAGGTTGTCCAATAGCACCTCGAAGATTATTGGGACAGGGTGATAAAGCTCGACCCGTATTCCAAGTGACATGTGATTGAATTATCAGGTCGTACAATACATACACCCAACCGAATACCACGCGGGCGGAGCCGCGGGCAAAAGCTAGTGAAATATAAAATGACAATGTCTGGGTTTTAAAGTTTTGTAAGTTGGTCAGGTTATTTTGTTTTATTGTTATTATTCTCCTTAATGGCGGCCTTTAAGGCTTGGGCCAATGTCAGTTAAAAAAAGATAAATATATTCTTCTTCACGTAGTACGGTGATTGTAGTTTTTGCAACTTGATAGCAAAATTCCAAAAACCACGCGGAAACAACTTGCGCATTAAAAAATGTCAGACACGAGAGCAATATCGAATTTTGTGATCACTGTTCACTGTTAGGTTAATCGCCGCATAAAACACTATCAAAATTATACTTCAACTAGCCAAAGAAGCAGAAATACCAAAATAGGACATGGCCCACATCCGCCATCTTCGAATGCCACAAATTGAATCTATTTTGTTTTTATTATAAGAGCTAAACTTCAAAAGCTAATGTCACCATAACAGCTCAAGAGCGTAAAGTTTTAAATATGAAAGAGCAGACAATTTGTAGCGAGGGACTGTGCCGCCATTACGGTTGCCGAGGACAATAGTATTGTCAACGAGGCCCGTTTGCGACAGGCGAGCTACTAAGTAGGCAGTTACTTAACAGTTACTTTAGCTGTAATTTAGTCAAGATTGGTTTTTGGAATCTTTTTATATTTTTTATTTCAACTCCAAATATTTGTTACTTTTACGGTCATCCCGTAAATCCCATAGGTATCTAAAATACAAACTGAAATATAGATGCACAGAAAAACCAGAAAAATAAGACCAGTGCTGGGAATCGAACTCAGGTCCTCGGCATTCCGTGCCGCGTGCTATACCGCTACACCACCGCTGGATACCAGTCCAGTGGTTGCCTGGAAGAGATCGCTTTTAAACAGTAATGCCGCCTATTACGTACCTTTTAATCTGTCTCTATATACTCGTACCTAAGTATATGTTTCGTTATCGCTTACTTTTTATGTTGTACATAAAAAGTCATTGTATTTGTATTATTGTACTTTTACGCAGTTTTAAGAAAAAACAGTCTTAAAAGACGGACAACAAAGCGATCCTATGAAGGCTCCGTTTTTAACCACCCCCCCCCCTACCCCGCCCCGCAAAAAAGTGGATGTTATAAGTTTGACACCAACGTTTGTCAGTCTGTCTATGACATAGTAACTTTAAAACGGATATGGATCAATTTTGATATTTTAGGTTAAAATGTATTTCCTTGCAGCGGTTAGTAGCAATGTTTTAAAAAAATCTATTCAGCCGTTTTAGATTGAACTTTCAAATGGCAGCAATGTTTTATGCTTTAAGTAAGTCTTTGTGTAAAGCGAGCAATTGATATCAGGAAGATAACCAAGGTCGAAGATGTCAACAAAAAGACAAGGACGCTGAAGTGGAAATGGACCGGTCATATGATGCGAGATAAGGGAGAGAAATGGTCGACATTGATGACGGACTGGACTCCACGCTATAATGCAAAAAGAAAAAGAGGCCGACAAAGAAAAAGATGGGCAGATGACCTGAAAAAAGTTGCAGGACCGTTATGGGTAAGACTAGCAAGGCAAAGAACAATTGGAAAGAACTGGAGGAGGCCTTTGTGTCACAAGGACACGCTGAAATGATCTCGTAAAGTAAAATAAAAAGTTATATACTAGGATAGACAAAAAAATTATTGTAAATCCTTTCCAGCAATAAAGGCTTTTTGATTTGATTTTGAAGTCTTTGTGTAATTTGATTTGGTTATTCTTTTTGAGGTACGGAATTCTAATAATAAAAAACCCGAGCCTGCGAGCGAGTAGCCGACGTCGCCTAAACGAGTCATAAGTACATTCGTACGAAGTGGAAAGCGCGTACAAAGAAATTGTCGACTTTTCGCCGTAGTATTCAATAAGAGGCTCCAGGCGCCTTATGTAAGTAATTCAAAAACTTATAGTACTTATTATATCATTTAGGGCCCTTATAAACTTTTTATATTATTATGTTTTGAGCAAGTAAGTATGTAAGTAGATTATATCTCAAATTTATCTGTGTAATGCTGATTTTTCACCGGCGAGGCGAGGCGAGACAAGACGAGGCGAGACGAGAATCGAAATTTGTATGTATTCTCGCGCACCCGCCGCCATTATAGTTTTCCTTGTAAGTTCGATATACTTACTACCATCCTAATTTTTTTCAAATTTTTCCACCCGCCGGTTTAGATTTTAGAGGGGGGGGGGCTCGATTTTAATGAAAATTTTCACTTTAAAGTTGAATATTTTGCAAACAAATCACTGAATCGAAAAATCGTTTTAGCAACACCCTAATGATTTCAAAATACCTATCCAATGATACCCCTTACTACAAGGTTGGATGAGAAAAAAAAATCACCCCCACTTTACGTCTATGGGAGGTATAAATTTTTTTATAAAATATTTTATTGTACTGTTTTGTTCGCATAGTTTACATATATTCGTGCAAAATGACAGTTCTCTAGCGTTGATAGTTTTCGAGCAAAGCCGCGGACGGACAGACAAACATGGCGAAACTATAAGGGTTCCGTTTTTGCCATTTTGGCTGCGGAACCCTGAAAAGTAAACAGATAATTTTGATGCTGACCATACTACATACAACAATCACTCACTCCACGAGTCGTTTAAAAAAACAATTCTATAACGCTACAGTCGACCGCGACCAATAAATTACCTTTTCCCATTAAATACGCATTCGACCTCCACGAGATACCTAAATAAAACCGCAGTTGAATACAAAGAGGGCAGCAAATCAATAAAATAATAAAAAAATAAAGCATAAGTTTGAGTCGACTCACAGGAAAACAAAGTTTCTGTATACAGGATGGCCCATTTATATCGGTCAGTATGGGAAAGTCTGAAACTATACGACATACGAAAATTTCTTCTTAGTAACCATGACATCAATTTTACCAGCAAAGAGGTACAAACAACCATAGAGACAATTTTACATGCCAGAATTTGTTGAATATTGTAACGATGGACACTTCGAACACCTACTAAAATAAATTAAAGTATATGGAAACAATGCATTTTATTCATTTTAGTCATAATGTTTCATGGAGACATTTACTACTTAAGATGTACACAATCGATATCTAAATAGAAATACTTAGTATTTTTTTTTTTTCAAAACAAACGGGTTCGATTCTCGAGCTGAGTACAGGTTTTTTAAAAAGGCATGAATGCAGTTTTTCTTTTTGTTAAAATCGAGGTCATGGTTCCTAAGAAGAAATTTTCGTATGTCGTATAGTTTCAGACTTTCCCATACTGACCGATATAACCTCGTACCTACATTATTCCTTTGGGTAGGACATAAGAAATAAAAAATTCTAGCGAAGTATTTTTTGCTGGCGACCCCAACTTATTTATTATAACGTGTTATTTAGCTGTCAAAGTTCATAGTCTAAAATAGAAACGTCAACAGAAATCTGTCACTCTCCAAAAATGGCGGTGAAGAGTGGACTTTTTTGCCTGTGCCCGGGCAAAGGTAAGTTTAATCTCAATTAATCTCGTTTTTTAATCACAGTTTACATTCTATATGTGTAATATATCAAAAATAAGTTAACATATTTACTTTCTAGATGGTTATTTTTGAAAATTAATCATAATCTTCCGTTTCAGAATGCTCTAATGTTTTATGTCCTTTGCGAAGTACAAAAGGAGATTATTGAGTATGCGAAATTCAGACTATATATGTACTTTGTACAGCACATAAGGAAAAAAGGACATAATACTAATGAGTTTTCCACCTTTTTCAGCATTAGCTGACCTAGATAGAGGAGATCACAGAAGTAATATCGAGATAGAAGGAAAGAGTTCAGCAATTTGTATGGAGACCGAGTGTGTAACACTTTGCGTAGGTATTTTTGACGTCACGAGTGACATTTAGTGATGAGAAACATAAATTTCACGAAAATCGAAAATCATCGATTACGTAGATTAGCGCTTTTTTATAGTAATTAGTAGTTATGAAACTACATAATAAAAATACAATCATAATGAAATGTTAGAGCGTCTGAAAGTTTTACCTTTATGTATTTCACTGTGCCTAAATTACTTTGAACGGCATTTTTTGGTATTTTTCACTCGATTCCAACTTCAATGCCACAATGTATTTATATTTTCACAAGCTGTTTTAAGCTCAACAGGATATCATCTTTCTAAAAAAAACATGATGTAACTGTTTTCCTGTTGGGGGAGTCGGGAAAAAATTGTAATCCAAGCACCTAAAGTAGTTTTATATGGGAGGCACTTTTTTGTCAAAAAGGCGAATTCGCCAAAGTTAAAACACTTCCAAACAAAGACAATGTAATAAGCTATAAAGTAGAATGTCCAGTTTAAGAAATATATATCTATTTTTTACATATAAACCTAGCAAAGACCGCCAGAAGACGTTGTTCAACATAATTTAGGCACTGTGAAATATATGAAGCTAAAACTTACAGACGCACGCCCTATTTTTGAATTAAATTAAATCTGTTTATTTCAATAATAACAGAAAAAAACCGCTTAGACTCTAAGTAATCTTAATATTTAAAGATTTTTATTGAATCCAATTAAAAACCATAGTAAGTACCTACTAAGTTAGTCGGAAAGGCTGTTTATCAGCATTTTTTTTATAAATAAGTTGAAAATATATTATTTTTTTACATTTCTTAAATATTTTTTTTAAATTATGATTATTTTTTATTATGTATTTTCATAACCACTAATTACTTAAATAAAGTGATGATTGAAAATTAGAATTCATTGCAAAGTAACACCAGATCATGCATGGCCAGATTTTATCGTGTACTCACTTTATCTTGTGATTATTTTTTTATTTTTAATAAAAGTTGAATGTTGCTCTAAGGCTTGTCTTATTCTCCTTTTATATTACCCAAGATTTTTCAGTTTTGAAGGCTTAGAAAGCTTGATGTTCTTTGCAAGGGACAACTTAATTGGATGCTGATGTCCTTTGTAAAGTACATAGTGAAAAACTAGTAGGAAAAACCGGAGATTTTTCTCTCTATTTTTCCTGAACATCTTAAGCTCTAAGCAATATAATTTGAAAGTTTCAAAAAGATATTCCAAAAAAAGTACCTCTGGTAGGCAGGAGGATAAATGGGCCACCCAGTATTGTACCTTCCGCCGCCTAACTTTGCCTAAAAGTTCATTGCCACCAACTAAATTAGTAACATAATAATTTTGTTATTAAAATTTTAAGTGTCTTAGTATGGTAGTAACCAAGCGACGGGCACCGGAGCAGAGGCAGTACGGTTACAGTAGTATGTACTATTACTTATTCTGTGGCAGAGGTAGGCCTAAAAGAAGGTGGCGGTACGATTTGAAGCGATTCCAGCCGGACTGGCAACAGTTTTTTGAGGCCAGAGATAAGTGAAAGGAGAAAGGGGAAGCCTTTGCCCAGCAGTGGGCTAATAAACAAAATACTACTAAATAGACAACAAATACTTAGACCGTAATTTAGATTTTAATTTAATTCCGTCTATTACCATTGTATTGGTACATTTTATAAAAAATGCGTTTATTTGCTATGTCGTATCATTGACAAATTGTCTTGGTCATCGTTATCTTCATAGCTCTACATCTAAGTCTGTGTAACACATGTCTCTTACCATAGATCACTGTAAACCAATTTCAGATAAAACATTTTATGAATACCTTTTAAGATTATGATGTAACGATGAGAAATGATCCATGTAACGAAACTCCTACGTCACCATTACTAGCACAATAATGTGGTAAAGAAAAATGAGAAATATCTTTACTATAAGTTTTTCGTTACTTGTTTTCAAACTTGTTATGTAGATGACATGATACCTTCGGAAGAATATAGGGTAGTTTTTATTTTTGGAAATTTGTCCCAACGGGACATTAATAAACGATTTCGCAGATAGTCGTGGGCAATAGCTAGTGAAGAATAATTACAAATGCGAAAGTTTCTGTGTGTATGTATATATGACGACCAGATGGACTAGTGGTTAGAGAACCTGACTGCGAAGCTTGAGGTCCCGGGTTCGATTCCCGTGTCGGGGCAGATATTAAAAAAAAAAAATATATTATTATTATTATTATCTTTATTTCTTTTTATTCTTAGGATTAGGTTTTTATAATAGTTATAAAAAGTAAAATACAGAAAAGTACATATTATTATTATTATTATTTATATGAAAAATACGAATGTTTGCTCTCGGGTCTTGGGTGTTTAATATGATATGATACTTATTGTTCCAACATCCCTCATTTTTCTTAACTATTCATTGTTATGTTGACGATTTCCTATTCAAAACCTGTGCACTGTGGCTCGCCGGCGCTTAAAATGCGGTCAATTTGCGCCTCTCGACGGCCATCGCATTTGAATAAACACTTACTGCGATGGCCAAGAGCTTGATGTATGGGGAAAGGGAACCGCGTACCAGGAGAGACCTGACTCATATTTATTCTGGTAAGTTTGTTGTCAATACACGTGAACAATAACTAATTATACCTACGTGCTTTATTTTCACATTTATAATACCAGTTTCGATATACCAAACAAGGCTCGTTACCGGTTTATAAAATAGCGGTAAACACCGGTTTATTTCGGTTTAACTCCGAAATTTCATAAGAACGTGAACGTTTTAAGAACTTAACTATAACTTAAATAAACCGGTTTGTTCGACGAGTGACTGACCGGCCGGCGGCAGGCGGCGATGTTTATCCTGTGCCGGAATAAATTTACTGTTTTTACTGTTCTAAACCGGTTAATCTGACAAGAACTTTATTGAAATGTTCCCTTAAAACCGGTTTAGAAATAACGGTTTCGCGAACGAAACCAAAATGAAAAGGTTTTGCGCCAAGTACATGATAACGGTTTGGAAATTTAACCGGTATCCGTGCCTTGATGCCAAATATAAACAAATCGTCGTCAAATACAACATTCAGAGCAAACTTGATTCTTTAATCTAAAAATAGTTCTATTTGTCTTTCAGTCTAAACTGGACATTTGATTGTAACGAACAAAAATGTAACTGATAAAACAAAAACTAAATTTCTATTTTATAGCGCATTCAACAAATCTTTGTCAGCAAATATTTACTACAGAACTAATCGAAAATGAGAACTATGTTACTACTACGAAAATCGAAGTACGCATCGTACCATCTCTCTCACACTCGTATTAAATAATATAAGTATCGGCGGGGTGATACAAACTTCAATTTTCGAATGTAGTAGTAGCACTGCTATCGAACGTTCCGTCCTTTCTTGAAGACGTTTATTTCCTCTGACATGGCGGCGCGAAATAAGTCTGTGTGTATACTACTGTTTGTCTTGTACCGGCGGAAGGCGCCACATAAGAAACAGACTTACAGAAAAACCAGACCTCTCTGAGTGGAAATAATTTTTTTGCTGACTGTACTTTTTTGTTGACTGTACTTTTATTAAATTATTGAATCAGGCGTTACTTTGTGGAGGTCCATATCAATGAACTAAAATAATTTCCTTGCTCACCCGCGACCTTACGATGGCTAAGCTTATGCAAAATAATGCGTTTCACGCAGTTCCTCCACCTCCACACTGTAAGAACACACACAAATCATACAAACCCATCGATCTCCACCACCACATCACACTGACGAGTTTCGAACTCTACCAGAGCTCATCTTCAGACTAACACAACCTTCAGAGTAACGCAAAACGAATTAATGTTTATGACCGGTTTTTAAAGAAAATAAAAAGTCTATAAGGAATATTGTATCAGACGACATTTTAAATTTTCATCGAAAGTTTTATGGAATAATCGAGAAAAACTAACAAAAATGCAACGTTGCCAGCTCAGGAACCTGCTGTAATTGTGTCGCAATTGGAACCATCTCGCATTCGCCGCGCGTCGGGAGGTTGTGCGCGACGACATTCAGGGCGCATTTATATTTATCTCCATTCAATATTTAGGTACCCACCTAAGTAATATTGCTAGGTTTATATTTGCAACCACACATGAAAACCGTTATCATTTTTAATAAACATAATTCTATCACGAATTATTATTGGAGTAGATACATTAACAATACAATATATTATAATATACAATATGGGACATGATGATAATGATGATGAAGTAACTTATTAGTTCTGACATTTTCTGGGTCCACTCGAGCTAATAAGCTTAGATTTTTTTCCTCAGTGACAATAACGAACTCATCTCAGATCTTGAACTTATAGTTTACTCACGCCGCGGCTTTTAGGTTCTGTATTCAGTTATTTGAAAAATTTAATTAAAGGTTTGTGATTACCATTGTTTTGCAATATTAATGAAATAATACTTTCGACTTTGAACTTCACTCTGACTTTGAACAGGCAGGGCTCATCCCGTATTCCACTCGGGTGAGAAACCTCGCGACAATCAGCGGTTCACGACCTGAAAACGAAAAGGTTCTAAGCGTCCATAAGCCTGCGAAGGAATATTCACTCTGTCGAAATAAACACACGCCTCAAATTACGGTGAAGCCTTTTTTTAGAAATAACATTCTTCTTGTTAGATCGCAGTTCGTCATTACGGGGGCCAATTTATATTTTATCTGAAACGAGAAATTTTCCTTTGACAAAAGCCTTGTGCCTAACTTTGGGATATTGTTAAAGGATAAGTTATTACAAAAGTATATTTTTGTGTAAAATTGTGGATTCAAAGGGCCATTTCACATTCTGAACGCGATGGTGTCAACAGCATTGATATATATACCTATAGAACTGGTTTTAAGTATAGCAAGTTGCTCGAAATTCGTAAACGAAATTGCCTAGAAAAAAGGACATCCAAATCGTTAGCTACAATAGTTTCCAAGAAAATAAGAAACATAAATTTAGATACTGAAACATGAAACAAATCATTAAAGTAAAGTTATTCCTACTGAAGGGTTAGTCCAAACTTAAAGTTTGCCAAAGAGCGTTTATGGCATTTTAGATGTGAAACGGATAGACAGAATCCGGAAAACCATTGCTGGATGGCGCAAGGATCATAATTATAATGTTTCATTTACACAAGCTGAAACATGGATGCACAGAAAAACTAGAAAAATAGACCAGCAGTATAGGTGTAGGGGAATAAGCACGCAGCACGGATTGCTGAGGACCTGGATTCGATTCCCAGCGCTGGTCTATTTTTCTGGTTTTTCTGTGCATCCATGTTTCAGCTTGTGTTTTCGTGTGAAATATATAAGAAAACGTCTACCGGGTCCGCTAGTATTGGGATAAAAAGTAGCCTTTAGGTGTTTAATGTAGATCTCCAGTTATCTAAATCTCGGAAGCCGATCGTAAAATCCGCCAGATCACGAAATTCCTAGGCATGTCAAATTTCATGAATTGGCTAAGGGACATCCGCCATATCGTTCAAAACTCACCGTTGAAGATTTGCTTAGTGACGTTTAGGCAGATCATGAAATTCCTAGGCATATCATGAAACGCCGCCATATCGTTTCTCGCTCGGCTCGTGCGTAGTGCTCACAATTCATACTAACCAGTCCTCGCTTCGCTCGTCGTACCTATTTTTTTCTTTTTTTCAACATATCACGATATATGCCCGGTATAAAGCTAGGAATATCGACGAATGCGTAGCTCTAATCGAACTGCCGTATTATTTCTCAGGCACATCGTGAAATGCCTGGCCAACTTTTAGGCATATCATGAAATGGCGCCATTTTATGATGCGCCTAGGAATTTCGTGATCTAGCGGATTTTACAATCGGCCGCCGACATAAATACCAAATTTCATCTTAATCCTTCTGGCCCTTGTAGCGTGAAAGCGTAGGTAATAAATCAACATACACACATACAGATTTTCTCATTTATAATATTAATAGCATGTACTGTGCTAAGTAAACTGTTCCCATACAACTCCCGTTTTTCCGTAAAAGCAACACCGTAAAAATAAAATTTAGAGGTAAAATACAAAAAGCATCTCCGTGCCATGACCCAAAAAAACAGTTGACAGCCCATTTTTTATTCACCCATCCAACATTTCTCAAACGTTAAATTGTCATACAAATGTACGTAATTTAGTTAGGTGTATTCCTGACATACGTCAAGAGGAATGGAATGACAGCTATGCTAACAGTTGGGTACAATTACAAGGGATTGTGTTTCGATGTCTCTAATACTGGATATAGCGTCTTAATGCTTTTAGAAGTACATAATATTTATTTTATATGTTTGTATAAGTTTAAATACGTTTGAAGTTCAAACTCAAATTAAAATCATTCATACTAATGTTATAAATGCGAAAGTGTGTTTGGTGTTTGTCCGTCTTTCACGCCGTAAAGGAGCGACGGATCGGCGTGTTTTTTGGCACAGAGATAGTTTATGGGCCTGAGAGTGACATAGAATACTTTTTATCCATTTTTCTGGGATAAAAAGTAGTCTATACTAAAAGCAGTCTACTAGGCACAGTTCCCGACGGAATAGCGCGCGATAACCGAATGCCACGCGGGTGGAGCCGCGGGCAAAAGCTAGTTACCTATAACTGTTACAACTGCTTAAACTACCTTCCAAGCACATCCCGACTAGCTCCAAATTTCTCATCATAACAAAAAATTTAGCAAGCCCATAGATTAATCCCATAATTTACCGTTACCGCGAAGACCGGGTCTACAATAAACGGTTTATCCCATCGATGATACCGACACGTATATAACGGTAAACAACGGTAATTTATGACGGTTTTTATAACACCAACAAGGAATTTATCGCGGCAAATTTTTGCTCCAAATATTAAAGCGCTAACTTGATAACGGGCCTTTGGCTGGAGTTAGTTTTAATCGAGATGAAAGGCCGCGTTTGAGGTGTAAAACCGGGTAATACGAAGTTAGGATGCTTTTATGTGTCTAGTTTGGATTAAAATGTGGTATGAGAACTAGGAACTAGACAGTTTAGACTAGGTACCTAGGTATTTCAGGTAGGTACAGGCAAGGGCAAAAATATATTTTTTATTTGACTGGATGGCAAACGAGCATACACTACATACCTACACTACACACACTTATACAAACACATACACTTACACTTATACAATTTAGTACCTTGTCTATTTTCGTCATATTTGAACTACCATTATATGAACTGTCACAATGGTTAAAGTGACACACGGTACTAAAGTGTATACATGTTTTTGCCCTTTGACTATACATTATACGTGTATTGTAATATTGAAAATTCATAATACCTGCCTACATCTGATATATCGACGTTCAACTCATTGAAGATCAAAATATCATCAATATAGCAAAAGTATGAAAACTAAGAAAAGAAGGTTCTCAATTCGTGTGTAGGTATGTTTTTTAGGTTTCCGTAGCCAAAATGACAAAAATGGAACCCTAAAAAACATACACACGAATTGAGAACCTTCTTATTTGAAGTCGGTTGAAAATGGCACTATCTGCATTTTCACGATTGTAAATACTGATTCAACAAACTACTTGTTTATTTCACTAACTTTGAACTGCAATAAAACAAAGCCCAACAGAACTCGGACCACTGGAGTCGATAGCAACTAACTGAAAACTGCTCAACTCTAGTGGTCAATCCTACCCCTATGTCTTGTTAACTTTTCACCCTCTTTATTTGAGTTTTTTCTTTAAACTATTTAAGAAGAGTAGTGGGGTTCTTCAATTGAAATTTACTCTTTTTGGTCTGGTTCGTTCTCGTGTTTGTCTAAATTTAAAACGTTGAAACTTTGAGAAGTTTACTGAAATCAGAAATGTTTATTAAGAAGCAAGCGCTCATCTTTTGTTTTTAGGGTTCCGAAGCCAAAATGGCAATATCAGAACCCTTATAGTTTCACCGCGAATGTCTGTCTGTCTGTCCATCCATCCGCAGCTTTGCTCAGGGACTATCAATGCTAGAAAGCTGTAATTTTGCACGAATGTACGAGTATTAAGTATGTCAACTATGCCAACAAAATGGTACAGTAAAAAATTCAAAACAATTTTTTTAGAGTAAGTAGGTACCTCCCATAGACGTAAAGTGGGGGTAAATTTTTTTTCTCATCCAATCTTGTAGTGTGGGGTATTGTTGGATAGGTCTTTTAAAGGGGGTTGGTATAAATAAAATTGTAAAAGGATTCTCGCCCATTTCGACTTTGGTCGCGTGCAAAAAAAAATCCAAAAGTTTAAAGCGAATTTTCATATTCTTAAATCAGCTTACTTTGGGTGTTACAGTAAGTTTGGTGAAATAAAGTAAGTTTTAAAACACGTGAAACTGAAGAAATCATTGAAGACATAAAAATGGTAAGTACGTAGGTGTAGTTGCGGGGAGTGAATATTTTCTTACGGCGACCCTACGGCAACCCAAAGAGTGTGAAAGGGAAGTGAGAGTTCAAGCCAGAAGAGGCAAGTATTCTTAAGCGTCTTTACACCTTTGTAATACTTTTATAGATCACCTCAGCTTATACTGTGCTGTAAAATTAGGCATATACGCGGTAATAAGTTAACGTATAAGGACGGATGTACTACAAGAATAACTAGAATCCGTGCATTCTAGAACCACTAAGAGACCGTTATTAGTGCTGCAGTGCAGGCCTATAAAGTGTTGCACTGTAGGATAATTTATAATTACCTCCTTTGTACGGAACGACAGGGATATTTGGAAATAATTCCGATCTGCACTAGCGATCCCTTCAAATAGTGAACCTACTGTGTTAAAAATAAAATTGTGTTAAATACTTGTAATGTATAGTATATAGATATCATTTATAAATATTGTGAATCTGTTTTAAAAAAAAAATACCTCGTTGAGTTTCTTGCCGGATTCTTCTCAACAGAGGTTTTTTTCGAACCGGTGGTAGATTTTTTGACGTTCATAAGTGCTTATCATAGCCCAAATTGAATAAAGAGATTTGGACTTTGACTTTGACTTTGAAACCCACCTGTAATATTTGTTTGACTTAAGCTTGATTTCTCATTACTGATTCGTTTTAGAAAGAGACACAGATATTCCTTTTTTTAAAATCTCTTGAGTCGGTACACTCTTGACTTGACTTGGATCAGAACTGGACTGAACTTTTTTTGTTGCTTGGCTAGATATCCAAATTCAGATAGAGACTAATTAGAATAATGGACTAATTAGATTTTTTAGGCGACAAGTATATTATTATTTAAAACTAGCTGTTGCCCGCGACTCCGTCCGCGCAGAATTCGTTTACCGCTATCCCGCGGGAATTGCAATTTTCCGGGATAAAACTATCATATTCCAGGGACTCAAACTATCTGTAATAAATAATTTCATCTAAATCGGTTAAGCGGTTACGACGTGAAAGGGTAACAAACAAACATACATACTTATAAACATACATACTTACAAACATACATACTTACAAACTTTCGCATTTATAATATACTAGCTTATGCCCGCGACTTCGTCTGCGCGGATCTAGTTTATTGCGCGATGGCGCCCTTTACCTAAAAAAAGGTATCCTATGTTGATCCTCGGGGTCCAAACTACTTATATACCAAATTTCATCAAAACCGGTTCAGTGGTTTCGACGTGACAGCGTAACAGACAGACAGTTACTTTCGCATTTATAATATTAGTAGGGATGTTTGATAAATAAAACGACGACAGCGTTAAGTAGATTACCTATCCCTTTGTAAAAAGATCTACTAAGGTAAAAGAGTGCACCCTAAAAAACGATTTCCAAAATTACCCAAGCAGTGTCAGCGCGGTTACCTCGATCAATATCAATCAGCCCGATGAGTGATCAATTTTACTTGCTCGCTCCATTTATCATTCGGTCGCGATGAGCTCTCCGTGACGTCATTACCGTCTTGCTGCGAACCGAATAAATAAAAGGGGTTCGTCTTGGGACTTGGTAGAACTACTGTCGGTACTAAATCGTGTTCATCCTAAATTATAAAGGGGAAAGTGAGTTTGTTTGTTTGTTATGCTTTCACGCCGTAACGGAGCGACGGATTGACGTGATTTTTGGCATAGAAATAGTTTATGGTCCCGAGAGTGACATAGGTTACTTTTTATCCCGGAAAAATGCACAGTTCCCGAGGGAACAGCGCGCGATAACCGTATACCACGCGGGCGGAGCCGCGGGCAAATAATAAATGTATTTATAAGCATTTTTTGGTATAAACTCAATTATTGGCTGTACCTAACTGAATGCTCCTCTTATCCACTCAATAATAAACATCATCATCATCATCATCATCAGCCGGAAGACGTCAACTGCTGGACAAAGGCCTCCCACTTAGAACGCCACAATGAACGACAACTCGTCACTTGCATCCTCCGGTTTTCTGCAACTCTCAAGATGTCGCTTCGGCAGCTTCGTTCTGCGGGTAAATCACATTTTTTTAATATATTTCTGCATATCCCTGATATAATTCAAAATGCAGAACATCGCACTTACAAGCCATGCAATTCAGTTAAACTAAATGAAATTGCGAAGTTTAGTGAGACACCGCCTTTTGTTGATCTTCCTGGCTCCTGAGACTTCGTTTGTATTAGCATTGCTTTTTGAATATGAACGTCCAATGTATAAAGAGCCCCTCGCGTTTGACAAGACGTGTGTGAAAGTGGTCAGGATAAGCCGGGCGGGTGCTGTAACAATGAAGATATAGTCGGTGACTTGCACTGGGAGTTTTTATGCAAATGTGTGCTAAGTCTGCTTTTGGCTTTGCGATAGAGTTCCTTACTTATGAATGAATGAATGTACCTATTTATGTAAAAAAATATTTTAGGATTATCTGCACCTAATATCAGGTGAGACAGGGGTCAATCGCGGTCAGTTATATGAAAAAAAAAAAGTAATCTGCATCATCATCATCATCTCAGCCGTAGGACACTGTTGGACATAGGCCTCCCCTCCCCAATAGACCTCCAGTTGCTTCGGTTGGCAGCGGCCTGCATCCACCGCGAACCCGCGGCTTTAACCAGGGTTTTAATCTGCATATTTATATTATTTATATTAATTTCGTGCCACGGTGTTTGTGGTCGCATTGTCTCGTCCAAAACGTCACGAGTCTCCTCCGAATGCTCCCAATGGTCATATTGAAGCCGCATTATGCGAAACATATACGAAACAATATAATACTGCTGTCTCGTGCTGGGGCACCGACTTCATAGTGATAGAAAATTATTTTCATGGTTTTTTTTGGCACCTGCTTCAGACTGATAGAAAAATATTTTTCAGTGTTAATAATCTAAGATATAATAGTTTAATGTCAACTGCTCGACACCTTTTACGAAAGATTGCTTTTCTGATTCATTATGGCATTCTTTATTGAGGAGTCCTGGTTCCATTTTACCATGCAAGCTTAAATTGCTTAGCAACTGTGTTTAAGTAATTGAAATTCAACCCGTGAAGTACTTGATATTGAGCTGTAGCTCTGTTGGTTAAATGTGCGGTCTTCATTATCAGTGCCACTTCACCAGGTGCAGGTTTGCAGGTGGTAGGACCTTGTGCAAGGTCCGCCCGGATTGCTACCACCATCTTGCTCGCTAATCCTGCCGTGAAGCAGCAGTGCTTGCACTGTTGTGTTTCGGCGCGGAGAGTAAGACAGCCGGTGAAATTGCTAGTACTTGAGGTATTCCAACTTAGGCCTCTAGGTTGGCAACGCATCTGCAATACCCCTGGTGTTGCAGATGTTTATGGGCGGTGGTGATCTCTTACCACCAGGAGAACCACTTGCTCGTTTGCCTTCCAGTCGTATAAAAAAAAAAAAACAAATTATGATTTTCAAGAGCAAATGCATGAGTAACTACTAAATATAATCCAAATTACTATAGATTTCTCTGCAATATTTGAAATTTTCCCTCGATTTCCTTAAGATCCGATCATCAGATCCTAATTCGGTGCTTATGGGACCTAATTAAAGGCATTTCTAGACGAATGCAAAAAAAAATTCAAATCGGTTCATAAATAACGGAGTTCTGACGTAACAAACATAAAAAAAACATACAACCGGATAGATAATCTCCTCCTTTTTTTGAAGTCGGTTAAAAAGAGGAGGATAATTAGTAGATTTCTATTCCTCTCTTTTTAAAACGAATCTAAACTGCCCTGACCTAACCAAGTTTCCAGACGTATTACCTTGCATACCCCTTTTGATAGTTCAGTTTAGCGTGAACTTTTAAATTGGAAAGCTGACGTGCTGCCTGTGAGGCGGGATGCCTAAATCTAAGCCTGAGAATTTGGTAGGGCTGCCGTTTTGTTGGAGGAGAGGCAGGAATCATCAGCTAAAAATGTGGTGTACCACCTTAAAGTTGATTATAGTCTGTATTGTATGTTTGCAGACGGTAGGACCTTATGCAAGGTCAGCCCGAATTGCTACCACCATCTTGCTCGCTAATCCTGCCGTGAAGCAGTAGTGCTTGCAGGAGACTCATTTGCTTGTTTGCCATCCAGTCGAATAAAAAAAAATGCAAGAACATCAATAAGACCTGTGTGTTAACTTGAAAGTTCGTATTCAATTTAACGAGAGCAAACACGTGTTCACAAATCAGAAATGAGAAGATACGTGGAAGAACAAGGGTCTCTGACATAGCCAAGCGAATTAGCTCGTTCAAGTGGCAATGAGTGAAATGCACAGAGAACAAATGGTCGTTGATGCCGAAAGTTTTTCGAGTGGAGATCGCAGATCGGCAAGTGCAGTGTAGGACGTCCACCAACGAGATGGACGGATGCTCTGGTTAAAATTGCGGGTTCACAGTGGATGCAATCCGCTTCCAATCAAGGCAACTGGAAGTCTATGGGCGAGTTCTATGCCCAAAATAATTTACAATTTGGCGCCAAAAATCTGCCATTTGGATTTTTCAAGCATTTTATGTTCGCAATATCACTCGCGCCATCAAGACAAATCCAACGACGTATTTCTCAAAATCGGTTCAGCTGCTGAGTAGTTTACGACGGGACACTGGAATAGACCCATAACCCTCCTTCGCAGCCGGGTAAAAAGAACTGATTGCACAAAACACGAATGAATGCAATTAGTAAAATGTCAAATTTTTGCTGGCATTACACGAACATGTTCTTGTGCATGACCTCAACTTTGTGCGATATAAAGATTCCCTATTCTTATTCTGCGGATCTAAACTCGTGTCCTAGTTTTGTTCTGAGGTAACCCTGCCTACGTGCCTCCGAAGTCTTTGATATGCTAAGCAGCCTCAGTGTGTTTTTATCCGAGTTTTTGTAAGCTTCGCGTCTGGAGGAGTGAAATAACAAAAACATCTGATAAATTCCCTTTGACGAGTCGATGTTGGGGTAAAGTTGTAAGGGCTTCTTTTCGAAAAATTTGACCCAGTTTTTTTTTAATACAGCGTGTATTTTTGATACTCTCAAACTGTAACCAGACGAAGATTTAAGTGCTGTGAACCGATGTCAAAACAAATTGTTAATTTAGAATTAACTACCAGAGCAAATTAATTTTTAAAATATTTTTGTGCAGCAATGTAATGCGTATAATACAAGAGGGAAGCGTTCTGTGACATCTGTCACGTCAAAAAGTGCAACGTTTTGAATAAAAACGAAGTAGTATCCTGGGTTCGATTCCCAGCACTGGTCTTACTTTTCTGATTTTTCTATGCATACTTTCAGTTTGTCTTTTCGACATTCCTTGGAACGCATCCTCGCCCATCTCTAGTAAAAACGAATTCTACAAGCTTTTACTTACAACATTCATAATGTATGTACACTCACCAGCACCAATATCTGACATAATAAAGCGTGCATCAAACATCTGATACGACTGAATTTCTACGGCCGTAGGACATGTCCCATATCACGATTTTCTGTGGCAAATCAATGCAGATTAGTACATCATTTGTTTTTACTGACGTACTTCGGTAATGTTACGATCTCACCATTTTTTGTCCAGTTTACGGCCTGGCATTTGATTGAGCTGATATTTAGCATATTTTAGTAAGTTCAGTGACATTATCATGCCGCCATTGTCCAGCCGGAATTGTCCCTGCAAGAACTCTTCAATGATTGAAATGGAATTCATACAAAAATATTCAAGCAGCTTTTAAGCAAGCTGTCAACAAGATGGAGCGACGGCCAGTACCACTACGATGAGTTTACAGTGACCGTACTCGATAGCGACGACGTAAAAAAATATTTGTAGAGGCGCTGTACAATTCTCCATACAAATAATTAGCGCCATCGCTATCAAGTATGGTCACTGTAAACTATATTGGTACTGGTTAAGATCGCGGGATCGCGGTGGATGCGAAAAGCACAAGACCGGTCTGAGTGGAGAGCCTTGGGGGAGGGCTATGTCCAGCAGTCGACGTCTTTCAGCTGACATGATGATGATAAACGAAATGAAAATTACACCGAAGATGTATCGAGTTATTGTCTTTCATCAAGGAGTGTAATCTCCGTTTCCAAATCAGGCGCTCAATCTCCCCAAGAGGCAGGTGGTGGTTTTAAATTTTTAAACAACACCGTTTTTCCCATTTACCCTTACCACTAAATACTGGCTCTAATTGAATAACCGTGTCGAGCCGGGAATCCCGGATAATGCTGGAACACCGGGTTTTAAATTTATTTAGAGCCCCAATGTGATCGAAGTTTGAATTCGGTGATTGATTTGGGTACTTTATTTGGGGAAAGAATGGGTGATGATTTATAACTGGTTGAAGTATTTTGTTTATTTAATTTTGTTTGTGGAGTTACCGTTGTTTGACAGTTACCTAATCATTGGGTTTTAGAATATTAGGTTTGTTTCGTGAAAGTGCATTGAAAATTTAAAATATTTGAATTTGAATTGAATTGTATTTCCCACTAATATGATACATAGAAAAGTTTGGGCCACTCAACTATTTTACCGACACTTTGGGCGTCTCCTGCGTCACCAAAATTGTCTCCGGCGTTACCAAAAAATCGTACTTCCAACAAGATATTTCACGGTTTAATAGGTTGAACTTACGTAGGATGGCATGTATTCATGTACACCATCTATTAAATTACAGAAAAAACATGTTTACTTACAAAAATCTGCAATTGTTTGAAAAATGTCGCGGACAGATTAGTGTGGGTAAAAAAGTTAATTGGCCCTTGTAAGTCTGTTTGTTTATTACCTCATCATGTGTAAACCGCTGAATCGATTAAGATTAAATTCGGTAAACGAATAATTTGTTTTTATCCCGGAAAATTGCATGGTTTTCTCACCATCACACACTAAAATGAAATAAAACGTGCTTTATACTGTACGCCTTTAGTTCATTATACGAGGGACGCCGGCGTAATTTCTGCATTCAACCGACGCGGGCAAGGCGTAATGTCTGTTTAACTCAATTTTAATATTACGCTTCATCGTAGAGCCATGATTACGCCGAGGTACGCCGGCTTCAGGCGTTTCACTAAATAGTGGACGTCAGATTAAATAATATTTTATCATCACGTTTTAAGCTTTCGTGATTCTCACTCATAGTAAAAAAAAATGTCATAGAGTGACAAATAAAAATGAACAAGTGCCGGGTAGTATGTGATACGAGTGCCGGTACTATTAGTGATCAAGGGGAGCCTGTTGTTTTACCAAATTTATTTTGGTCAAATTTCATTTCCCAAACAATTTTTAGCAACTTTTTGTTTGGCAATGCAAACTTTGGCACAATTTTAATACGAATATTTTCATTACGTCAAATTTTCACTCGACAAAATATTATTACGAAAAATTACATTATGGCATTTGGTCATTTAGCAAATGCTTTAATAAGGCAAAAAAACATTAGACAATAAAATAAAATTTGTGCGAGCGAGCGAGCGAAGCGAGCGAGCAAGACGGATCGGGCAGAAGCGACTCGGATAGGTTAGGTTTAGAAGGCTAAGGCGGGAGCGAAGCGAAGCCTAGCTCCCGCCTTAGCCTTCGATGTTAGGTTTTTTTTTATAGCAGCCACGATAACATATTTGACTAAATGAAATTTGGTCAAAGTAATATTTGGCAAACCAGATATTGCTTAAACATGAACATGCCAAACATTAGGTTCGCGTAATAATTATTTGTCAAGTGTCAATTTGGCAAACGATTATTTGGCAAATGAAATTTTACGAAAAATTTTTTGGGAAGTGATAATTTGTCAAACATTTTTTGGTAAAACATAGGTAACCCAGTGATCAAGTGGGGGTAGTTCGAAGAACTCGCGCTGCTAGACAGACTTGACACGCCACACTTCAGTCTACTCGTGACCACGGCAACTGCAATGTTGCCGAAACGTCGAGGTAAAGTTACTTGTGTAAAAATAGCTTGATAAGTCCCGTTTGTGATATTTTGACTATTTTATCTTCATCGTATTTTTTATAACAGATGATAGACTGGCCAGCGAAAGCTGTCCACGCATTTTTTACGAAACTTTAATCTGGTATCATTTTTGAGACTGTCAAAATTGACATATTGTCATTCTAACCCGGCTTAGATAATTTTGATACTTCTGTTTTAAGAAATAATAAATTATTATTTGTTTAATTCCGCTACAGAATATAATAAGACTAACTAGGTTTTGCTAGACAAATAAAGCAGAAAACATTGAGTACTTATGCCTATGTATGTAACTTTAAAAAAAATACGTTTATTCTTTTTTGCCCTCGAAATAGGTAAGATTAACGATTACATTTATTTGCACATAATTCTAAGCCATACCTATATTATAAGTACCTTTAAATGTCATTGCTAGCACTTATAGGGTTTTACAATAGTCAGCCCTGTGTATCTTACGCACACATTGACGCGTGTACAGACGTCGTCGTGCCTATATATTCAAGAACGCGTATTTTGTACAGCGTGATCGCCCTGTGATTCAACCTCCTACCATCCTCAAAATTTAAAATGTTATAAGATAATGTTAGAATTAAAATGTAACAAGATATAATTCAATGCCAATCTGATCCAAATGGAGACTCACGGTAGTTTCATGTTAAAAAAAACTATTCTAGTTTAATAATGAGGGTGCTCCGAGTCCTGAGCCCCGCAGCAGTCTCGAGGCGGTGTTGATTGCGTCCCCCGAGGACGTCCAACAAATTGATATTCCGTACTATCGCGCGAACGATATAGACGATTATCGAGGTGGGATCTCAGAGTTGTAACGAGATTAATAGGGACTCGTTGAGCCTTCAACCTTCTTCCAACCTCATCATTTGTTTTAGAAACTATTTATACTCCCCATCTAAAACAAAAGGCGGTATGTCAAAAAAAATGTGTAGTGTTGTGTACATTTAACATCACATGGTACGTCGCCAGCATCAATATCTGATACAACAAGCGTGCATAAATAATCTAATTCAACTCTATTTCTAGGGCCGGTACAGTTGATATCTAAAGTAGGTTAGGTAACATTAGGTTCGATATTATGACCGGTTCATATTTTAACTACCGATATTTCAATACATGCCCATACGTATTCGTACAAAATTATCTATTACTACAGACATTTTTTGAGGGCCAGATTTTTTGCCGCTCAGTATATATGTATATTTTTCTGTTACCTATATTATTTTCTAGAATCCTACTAGTGGTTTAGGACGTCTAGAGATTTTTATATGGAAATATGTATCGTTTTGCTTTTGATTTTTCCTTCTTTCTGTAATGAAATTAAATGAAGTAATCAACCTAAAGCTCGTTTGGAAGCATTATTCATAACATATGATTAAATTCCTCAAAACACGGGTTCAACATTTAAGAACTCGTGTCGTGAAATTCCTTGAATCTTTTAGAGAATCTCATCATCAAATAAACGTGTTCTATTTAAGAAGGATCCCAAAATTATACCCGAAAAAGGTTCAAAAGGTCGAAAACAAAATGGAGTAAACATTTCGAGGGAAACTCTTATTTCTTGGGGAAGTTCAAAGAAGTTGTTAATAAAATTAATTCATCGCTCCGGACGTTTAAAGCATTTCTCTATCAGTCGGCGAACTGCGATATAACCGGCCATTTCCTTAACAACGTTAGCTGTGCTCTGTGTTAAAGGCGCGAGCGTTCGTGGGAACGGTTTCAAAAGCGGCAGGTATACACTTAAAATGTGCTAAGACCGTTTTTATTATATTTTTTCTTTGAGAGTTTAATTGTGTTCTTTTCAAGACTGGAGGCAGCAAAGTAACGCAAACTTAATACTAAATAGCGTTAATTTGGAGTCATAGTAGCCGCTACATACGTAACAGTAACAGACTGTATACTAATACTGAATGCTTATGTATTTTAAAAATCACGTCGATCCGTCGCTCCGTTACGTCGTAAAAGACGGACAAACACACAAACACACTTTTGTATTTATAATATTACTAGCTTTTGCCCGCGGCTCCGCCCGCGTGGAATACGGTTATCGCGCGCTGTTCCCTCGGGAACTATGCATTTTTCCGGGATAAAAAGTAGTCTATGTCACTTTCGGGCCCATAAACTATCAATATGCCAAAAATCACGTCGATCCGCCGCTCCGTTACGGCGTAAAAGACGGACAAACACACAAACACACTTTCGTATTTATCACATTAAGCATGGATTTGTAGGATTTTTTTGTCACACTCCATGATCATCATCACCTACTATCGGACCAATAATATTAGTACGGATTTGCTCATATCACAGGCCACACCCGGTATATTTCGCTCGCTCGTCACTTGCCCCACACTTTTAGTAAGAGGGTGATAGGACAAGTTATTTCATTTAGGAGTCCCGGCTTTGCCCCGATGGGACCGCGCAGTACGTCGAACGTCTTGCATCGCTTACTTGATGCTTGTTTGTTATTAAAATATGGTACCTAGTCTTAGGCTGGGTTTCCATTGGAGATGTGTTGTGTTGCGAGAAGTGTGTTTGTCATGAACCAAGAGAAACGCTTCAGTTACCTATCACCGCTGGTTTTTAATAGTGCCGGATTAGTGAGATTACACTGTGTTTTTACCCGACTGCCCAAAGGAGGGTTACGTTTTTCGAGCGTATGTATGTATGTATGTATGTGGGTATGTATGCCCATTTCTTTGGTCCTCGCTGCAACCTAAACGGCTAAACGGATTTTAACGCACGAGGTATCATTGGATTTGTCATAACTGTAGGGTATTATAATTTCAATAATGGCGTCTGCGAAAAGAAAATATGGTGGAGGAATTAAAAAAAATATTTGTACTTATTGGAATAATATGGGTATCAAATAAAGGCTAATAATTAGTCCATTATAAATATATACGCGTTATAATACTTTTAATCTACCGTGTTCACAGAAATATCAAAAAAGTATAAAATAAAACATAACATTTAAAAAATCAAAAAACCCGACTGCCTTAAAAACTAAAAGGAAGAAAATAAATCCAGTGGTCTAGAACTCTGACAAGTAGGTTGTTTCAAGTTCAACAGTCGGGACCCATTTAAATCGTGACCAGCTCAAAAAATCTTAGCCCGCATTGTCCCGACTGTTGAACTTTAAATTACCTACTTACAGAGTTCTAGACCTCTAGACTTATTTTCTTCAGTTTTTAAGGCAGTCGGGTTTTTTTTATCGGAATTTCATTATACTTAAGTATGTATAATGAACATACTCGTGGCTGATTTTACAAACCATGGGGTGTAGAAATACCTCTCATGAAAAGTAAGGGTGGCTAACCAAATCTTATTACGGAGATAATCAAATAGAGCTAACATTACCTAGGGGTGCTTTCATCTCGTAATTCAATTGGTTTGGCGTGTTAGGATTATCACTTAGTTTACTTTAAATTGAGATTTAGTTTACGAGGCGATTAAAAGCTAGTTTTTATTAAAAATAGTAATATTGTTTACTATTTATTATTTACTAGCTTTGCTTCGCATGTGTAATTCATTAATGACAGCAGTTGAATTGAAATTCCGGGATTTTATTAAATTCCCGTGAGAATTCCCTAATTAACATCGTGGTTTTCATTGACGTTAAATTAAAACACCCATGCCAAATTTCATGACTCTAAGCCCAGCGGTTGTTATTTCGAGATTTTATCCTATATTATGGATATATGGACATGTCGGGCTAAACTTAGGTAATTTAAGACGTGAGCTATCCGGGTTAATATGTCATACCTGCTAAGGAGTTCAATATTATACAGTGATTTGTGAGTGTTATGTTTAAAATCAACATCCATACTTAATACTTATATATATACCTAATGTTATAAATGCAAAAGTGTGTTTGTATGTTTGTATGTTGGTCCGTCTTTCACGCCGTAACGGAGCGACGGATCGACGTGATTTTTGGCATATAGATAGTTTTTGGGCTCGAGAGTGACATAGGCTACTTTTTATTCCAGAAAAATGCAGAGTTCCCGAGGGAATAGCGCGCGATAACCGAATACCACGCGGGCGGAGCCGCGGGCAAAAGCTAGTGTTGTTTATAATTATAGCATTACAAAGCACTGACTGCTTTATGCATATCTACTGGCCAGACAATCGCAGACAAGCGAGTTGGAATTGCAACAGCGAGCTTTTTTTCCTGCAACAGACACTACAGGCTAAAAAAAATCTTCGCCATCGTTTTAACTCAAAGGATAAACTAATTTAACATTGTACATTGTCTTTTTTAGTAATTGTTTTTACAGTGCGAGCTCCCCGCGCCTGGGGCATCGTCGCCGTAATCTAATCGAGAAAACCACCAGTTCAACTAATTTAATTAAGACTAACTCAGTTACAAACATGTGTGGTCACTACTTGGACGAGCAGAACCTTTTTGAAGTCAGTATTTAAAATTTACCACGAAACATTTGATCTGGGAAAATAACTGGAAATACTTGAGAAGCAAATACATAGAAAGAGAGGAAAAAATAATAAATTTATTTACTAAACTTCGGCACAGCAATAAAAAATACAGTTAGAAATAACAAACGTCCTTATACAGGGTGTTGCCTGTAATATGAGCAAAAAATTAAAATATACAGCCTGTAACTAATTAGTAATTAAGTCTAAATGGTTTCAATTAATTAAAATTAAAAATTAAGTTTTCGTTATTTTCTAACAAAATAAATCGAGCCAGCAATGTACTGCAGACATTGTATCCAGTCGTAACTTGACATTGACAGTTACTATTGTTTTCAATAATATTGAAAACCCTTTTAAATAATCTTGCTTATTTACTAAACATAATGCAGTTCTTAATTAAATGATCAGTTCTTTTAAATAACTTACCAGTTTTCTTATTAAGGAGATTCGAATGGACAAAAGGACTAAATGAGTAAAAAACTAAATAACTTGTAACTGTTTATTAAGCAGTTCCAACAAAAATGATGCACTTTGATAAAATCATTGATGTCGCTGATTATGCTTATCTTACTGGGTAATTCTTCACGAGCTAACTTGCACTTTAAACAGTTTGCAACGATGTTTCTTTTTCACGGCCACGACTACGATGATACGACCTGTTCTCCGTGTGAATCCGCACCGACACGACATGTGCAATACTGGATGCAGGGCCTTCTCCAAACTAATGAAGAATTTCACTGCAAATCTGGCGCTGCACACCCACGGTCACAAACAGAATCACATTTCGTGAAATCTAATTCGTTGCTGAGTTGAAAGTAAAGTTCGGTTTAAATTAATTTGCTCTTGTTTCGTTACACCACGTTATGATTATTTCACTTGGATAATTTTATTGATAAGTTTATAATTTATTTTGTAATTACTATTTTGCATTATTTTTATTTAGCTACATGACGTACATGGTCAAAATCTGTAGTAATAGAGTTTAAGTAATCTCTAAAAAGTTCAGATTTGTAATTGCTTGGTTTATGGATGCCTGTGGAGGTTAAAACATAATTATGAACTTTTTAAAAGACGATGCACTGCGGCCGAAAATAGGTTGTAATCCAAATGTGGATTTTGTATGCATGCTGTCACTATTATTTCTGTGAACTGGCAATAATAAGTTTTAATAAATATGCTTTGTAAGATTTTGAATTCAATAATAAAATTATTGTCAAAAGAAAACGTTCCATTATTTGAACGTCGAATTAATGGTTTCTAGTGCGTGAGGATAAGAACTAATTTCGATCGTTTTAGAATGATGTTTTTGTGAATACTTACTTATTAAGAAAAGTCGCCCCCATACCAAGAAAATCCTCGGTACCAAGACATCTAATGACCGATAAGCGACAGTTTAGCGTTAGTGTAATTCATTGATTATGGATCATAACTTTCAATGACTATATCTCTGAGTTAAAGCAATTTGAAGCATTAAGACCAGGTTAAGGTAACTGTGGATATCCTTTGGAATCATTGTTTAAGTTTTTTGCTTATATTTCAGGCAACACCCTGTATAATCTTATTAAACAGAATAAAGAAAAGAAAAGAAACATTTTATCGGAAGCGGTTGTAAATTTTCTTATTTTCTGCCCAACTTTTTTTTAATTGTGTCCTTATAAACGAAAAAACAACTAACTAACAAAATTTCCACAGGATCAGGTTAGGATCCCAAAACTTCAACCGCTACGATTTTTTTATGTAGCACGGGAGTTTTCGGAAAATTCTGGATTTTCAATTGGATTGCTAAGCTAAAGAGGTGCAAAATCGCTGGTAAAAACTAGTATGATACAATATTTTGAAACAGGATTTTTGCAAGAGAATACTAAAATTCTGAATAATCATGGCCGATGTAATTCTCATCGCAGAACGGCCGGGCAGGTCCGAATATCGCAAAAATCCGCCTTCCTTTTGTTTAGCTAAACTCGTTATTTTACCCTTGCCTCATATTTCTTGTTTGATCCGGTGCACAATAAAAACTGATAGCGGTTGTTTCAATATTTTTTTTTATAATTTATGTAACTAAAAAACCTTATGGATACTTGCTGTTAATGGCGGAGTCGTTGAAGGAGCTGAAACGAATTCTGAACGGATCAGCCTCCCGTCGAAATGGCATTGGTATAAATGTGGATGAGACCAAAATTATGGTCAAAGACCGCGTTGATCCGAGGCCCGTCATCGTCCATGGAAACCTTCTTGAAGTTGTTTAGGAGTACACATACCTCGGGCAGATTTTGCAGCTAGGTACGAACAACTTTAAGAAGGAGGCCAAGTGGAAGATTCAGCTGGGCTGAGCAGCATTTCAAAAATTACGTCAAGTTTTTTAGTCATCCATACCGCTAAGTCTGTAAACAAAAGTTTTCAACCAGTGCGTCCTACCCCTCATGACATACGGAGCTAAAACGCATTAAATTTTGCTGAGGTTCGTATCAATGAACTCACAAAGATATAGAACTAAGGATAGGTTGCAGGTAAGCCAAATGATTGCTTGCAATTCAAAGAAGTATAAGTTGATTGATATGGACTTCTGCAAAGTCAAACCTGAATCGATCGTTTTCATCATCATTTTTTCCGTATCCGCTATCGCTTATCACCCGTCCCGCTCCAGCCACGTCCGCGTCGATGAGTTCTCTCACTTTTATTTGTTCTCTAAGCAAATGATATTATATCGCAAGTTAATTCTATCGCCAGATGGCGCTGCGGTCGGGATTCCCGAATCTGATTTAACGAGTTGATCTTCATACTGATATTTTTCTCTGATGTTACCGTGGAAATGAGTTTGTTTTGCGACGAGGGAATATTGATATTCCGGCACCGCATTTCCCGGATACAAGTTTCGTTAAAGTATTTTCGTTTCCGTTTCGTGTTACCGTTTGTTTTTGCGATTCAGATGTTGTGAAATATCACCGCTTTCAAGGAATCAGTTCTCTTCACTGAGTTGTGAAGTTTCAATTTGATGTGTTTGAACTACGACATTTGAATATTGAAAATAATTAGCAAAACCGAATTGGGCAAGATATAGGTTTCACTTACAGTTTGTTCTGGCTCTTTTCCTCAGTCCTTGGGACACATTTAAGACACAATCACAGCACTTTCAGAGTTTTTATGAATAATTTAAAAGAGCGCGCGCCGGCCGGCATTCATTTCGAGCTGTCAAATTTGCGCAACTGACTGGTGGCGCCGCCGTGCGGGAGAAAGCGGAATGTTCATTCAGCCAGTATGTTTTTGATATGTGCAGGAGGTTTTAATGCACATATTACTAATTATATCTGCCCAATGTAACGTACATAAACCCCCCACCGGGAATCTACCCCAGATTCCCCAGTTTACAAACAAAACCAGGGATGGTATTGAATAAGGTAAGTGGACTGTATAGTGTAAGTATTTGTTGACTTAGTGAACTAAACACGTGTAGCTGTAAATTGAGTAAAATAAATGACTTATTTCGAACCTAAAATTGTCATAAATTTGACACCTTCTTGCGTCAAATTCATGCAAAGAAACAAAGGAAAATAAAAATTATGCTGAATCCAATTCCATTGGAAGTGGACTAAGCTTTACAACGGGTCGCGTGTATTCGCCATTCTGGATTTTTACTTTTACCACCCGTACAACTCCATCAGCTCCTGGATAAAGTTCCGTCACACGACCGAGAGGCCATTGAAGCGGAGGAGCGTCAGCATGCATAAGAACGAGTTCATCAACTTGAATATTACGACAATTCCTATGCCATTTTTGTCGCTGCTGCAGCGTGTGCAAATAATCGTTTAATTGCAATGTACGCGGACCGATATGTAAATAAATTTTATGGAAATAGTCGATAAGAATTTTTGTAAAGTTGCACTTTTTAGGAAGCAATAATGGATACTTCTTTTGATACGGTAGTTCGGCGAAAGACAACCTACCCCCCACCCTGAGAAAACCGAGGGGGTCGACATAAGGTGCTAACCTTTTAAGTGAAGAACTACAGCTGTAACCATTGGAAATTGCTTGGATATCAGCTGCAAAATGCTCTCGCTGAACGGATTTAATGAGCACATCGGGTGCGTTCTTTAAATCTGATAGAGACGAAGGACCTGTGTTCCTATTAGACTTCGTCGATCTACAATTGTTAATAAACTGAAAACAACGCGCTAAGACCTTTTGAAGCTTGCTAAAACTCGAATATTTTTCGGTTAAATCATAAACAAGGTTTGAATCACGTGTTGTGTCTTGCACGCTAGTTTGAGCCAAAGTCGCGCATGGAATTTTGAGTTCTGGCACATTTGCCGATTTAAATTGATCTATTGATTTTACTGGCCAATTCTCTCTTGGTGCGTCTAGCCAGTTCGGTCCTCCGAGCCACTCCGCTGTCGATAACAGCACGGAAGGTAGCGCTCCGCGCGAGCACACGTCAGCGGGGTTGGACGCGCCGCTCACGTGAAACCAACAATCGCTTTGCACGGTCTCCAAAATTTTGGAAACACGCGAAGCCACAAAGGTTTTGAGATTATAACTGGGTGTATTCAACCAACTCAGCACCACAGAGGAATCGGTAAACAAGAGTATTTCATGAACAGGAATTCGTTCAGACAATATTGACTTCGTATATTTGACTAACTTGACTAACAAATGCGCAGCCATTAGCTCGAGACGTGGAATGGTCACTGTCTTCAAGGGTGCAACCTTGGATTTTGCAATGACTAGACTGACCTTCGAATTACCTTGATTGTTAAAACTACGCAAATAGATGACCGCAGCTATTCCTTGAACTGAAGCATCGCAGAATCCTAGTATCTGGTAGTAGCTGTGCTGTTTGACAGTAACCTGGCGCTCGTGGCTAAAATTCGACAACAGCGGGAGCTCTGACATGTAGGTGAGCCACTCCTTTTCCAGTTCCGGAGGCAGCCGCTCATCCCAACCCAGCTGTTGGAGCCAGAGTTTCTGCATGAAGCATTTCGCGTAGAATATGCAAGGAGCCACGAAACCTAAGGGATCATACTGACGACCAATCTGTGACAAAACACTACGCTTGGTGATCGCCTGTGAAGCTGGAAGTGGATGGAATACGAAGGAAAACACATCTTCGGCGGGTCGCCACTGCAGACCTAAAACTTTTATGGATAGGTCCTTGTCATCCTCGAATGCAATGGGCGTTTCGCGGTGATCAGCTGGAACCCGAGCCAGTACCTGGGGACAGTTGCTGGCCCACTTACGAAGCAGAAATCCTCCTCCACTCAGCAACTCTAACAGTTCATCCTGTAGCCTAGCTGCTTCATCATAGCTGCTCACTGACCACAGAAGGTCATCGACGAAGAAACCCTTTTTTAGAACCTTGCTCGCTAAAGGATACTTCTCGCAGTCGTCGTCAGCCAGTTGATGCAGGACTCGGATCGCTAGGTACGGACTGCTAGCAACGCCGTATGTGATCGTGTTTAACTCATACACCTTTAAAGGTTGATCAGGTTGAAACCTCCACAAGATGTGTTGGTAATTGCGTTGAGATTTTTCGATCAAGGTCATTCGAAACATTTTACAAATGTCACTTGACAAGCAAATTTCATGTATACGAAAATTTATTAAAATCTCATTAATATCTGCTTGAAGCTTAGGACCGGCGTAAACGACTGAATTTAAAGAATTATTATTTGTCGTTTTGCATGAGGCGTCAAAAACTACTCGGAGTTTTGTCGTGGTACTTGACGGTCGGAGAATACAAAAGTGAGGAATTATGTACTTAGAATCCACAGTACCAAAATCACCTACGCAAGTCATGTGACCAAGGCTTTCATATTCGGACATGAATTTATTATATTCTTCCTTAAGTTCCGGAAGACGATTCAGCTTTGTTTCTAAATTGTTGAAACGACGTAACGCTTGTGGAGTCGAATCGCCGAGATCAAAACTGGGTTTGAACGGGTACTTCACTGTATAACGTCCCGTAGTATCGCGACTGTGTTCGTTTTGGAACAATTGTTCGACATACAAATCTTCTGGTTTTTTAGTGACGTCATACGGCACGTTTTCAGTCTCCCAGAAAGAGTTCATGATTTTATCGATACTACTAGTTTTATTAGCAGAGAACAAGTTGAGCGAGGCTGTATTTGACTCACAATCGTCACTCAGTACTGTCTGACCAGTAATGACATATCCGAATATGGAATGCATCGCGACGGGCAAACCCGGGTCACGTGGTAGTATATTTTGACCGTCATAAATGTAGGGAAATAAGTCACCTGCGATCAACAAGTCAACTGGAGCCGCCGAAAAGTAGTTCGGGTCAGCTAACTCTAGATTTTTGAAATTATTGATAACTTTGTTTGATAAGGTTACTGTAGGTAAGTTGCTAGTTATATTACTTACGACAACAGTATCAGTGCTAAGCACCGGACCAAATGAGTTTCGTGGTTTAATTGAACATGTAACCAGACCGAAATCTTGCACTGGCGCACCTCCCAGACCCATGGGTTCAAACTGACACTTGCGTCGAGACAAACCCAGGCGCTGGGCACACTCTTTTGTCATATAACCGGACATGGCACCGCTGTCAATGACTGCACGTACGGCGTGGTAAGTTCCCCATCGATCTGCGACGTGCACCATGGCAGTGCCTAACAGCACGGTTGAATTTGACGAACAAGTCAAGCCGACGTTTGGCATTGACCTTTGACTTTGATTTTGACCATTTGAAACGTTTTGAATACTTGAAATGTTTTGACTATTTGAACCGTTTTGATTAATTGATGAATTTTGAACAGTTGGAACTGTATCTAAGTGAATACTGTGATGGTGCGGTTGTTTACACAGCACACAACGCACTTTTGACGTACACTCGGACAACGAATGCTGACGAAAGCAATTTTCGCATAATTGAAGCTGTTTCACTTTGTCAAGACGCTGCACCGGTGTTAAATCAAAAAACTCGAAACATCGATAAGTTGAATGCGGTTTGTCGCAAAATAGACATCTATTTGATCGTTCGCTATTATTCTTACTCACAGCTGACAAGCACGGCTTTTGGAACTGCTTCGGTGCACTACTGTAATTAGCAGCATTATTATTATTTGTTCGAACAAAATTCGGCTTTGCAGAGGTGTTAGGAACACTCTTAGGCGTAAACTGAATTTTTGATGTACTAATTTTAACCTCAGACATTTCCAAAACACGCGCCTGTTTCTCCACGAAATTAATCAGCTGTTCGTAAGTAGGTATATCGGTTTGATCTACAGATTGTTCGAATTCGCGCCTAGTGACGGGGTCTAAATTTCGCAATCCCATATAAAACAGTATGAAACTCGATAGGTTACTGATTTTCAAAAGTTTCAATGCTTTAACACACTCTTGATACGTTTGTAAAAATGTGTTTAGACCAGTAGCCGACTCAGTTGACAAAGGCTTAAATTGAAACAGCCGATCTAAATAGCTCGTAGCTAAGGCACGAGTGTTCTCAAATTTTTTGACTAGCAAAGCCCATACTATCGGATAATTATCGGCCGTCACTGGCATCCCTTTGACCACAGTCAATGCCGAACCGCTGACTGCGGAGAGCAGGTAATAAAACTTCTCAATGTTCGTAATATCATTGTTGTTATGAATTAAACTCGTAAACGTGTCATAGAATGTTTGCCAGTTTTCTAATTTGCTATCGAAATGGAACAATTCTAGTTTAGGCAGCCGCGGCTTAGCCGACCGCGAGTCTGGCCCGGCAGCGCCCGGGCCGCGGCCCGCGGAGCGCGACGAAGGTCCGCTACCGCTGCCGTCACACGATTGCCAAGTGTCGCTATTAGCCTCCGCTACACTCAGAATACGGAAATACATGTCGTCAAAGGTTTGAATTTCCTGATAATTTGGTTTAAATTTCGGGTTTTGTTTCTTATTGTAAGAATTTAACTCGAATATGCATTGTTCGAAACATTCCCGAGTCGAATGAAGTTCTTTGAGTCGCAAATTAAATTCGGTTAAACGCTCTGGTGGAGTTGATTTGGATAGTTCAAATAACGTTTGACATCGTATAAAAAGCAGTTCTTTTTTGTTAATAAGTTGTTCGACATCGAATTCTTTTTCGTCCATTTCGAATTAAAAAACAAAAGACGCGCGCGACGCGTTGCAAAGAACGAAAATTGAAAACGTTTATTTTATACGTATTATTCTAGGTAAATAACTTAGATTAGAAATAAGCCTGTTACCTTAAAACTGCGTGAAATGTGTGTTTTATGTGTATGAATGTGTATTTAGTTTGCAAACTGAGGATGCGGTTCGATTGACCAAAATGTTTGAACTACGACATTTGAATATTGAAAATAATTAGCAAAACCGAATTGGGCAAGATATAGGTTTCACTTACAGTTTGTTCTGGCTCTTTTCCTCAGTCCTTGGGACACATTTAAGACACAATCACAGCACTTTCAGAGTTTTTATGAATAATTTAAAAGAGCGCGCGCCGGCCGGCATTCATTTCGAGCTGTCAAATTTGCGCAACTGACTGGTGGCGCCGCCGTGCGGGAGAAAGCGGAATGTTCATTCAGCCAGTATGTTTTTGATATGTGCAGGAGGTTTTAATGCACATATTACTAATTATATCTGCCCAATGTAACGTACATGATGTATTAAGCACAATCCTAAAACACACACAATCCTCTCCTAAACGTCATTGCAGAAAGGATAGACAGTCCTCTCTTTACCCATTGGATGACTGTGCATTTTTTTTTCTAACGTAGTATTAGATAATTCAGTGATTTTAAGATTTTTTTTTTCAATATTTTTCAGAGTTTTGGTGATCAGGAAACTTATGATATGTGTACGAAAGCTTTAAAACATTATAATTCCAGTAAAATTAAAAGTTAAACATAAATATTATTTCATAACTATTAAAAATATAAAAATAATGTTATTGGAGAGACCAAAGCGTCCTGACTCCAATAACTCGTAAACGTGGAAAGGCTAGGAAAGAATTGAGTCGTTAAAAGAACTTACTTGCGTGAGAACGGCAGACGGAGTGGATGAAGACCGGTTGGTCATCTAAAGTACCTCTGGACAGACGAGGTCCTGAAAGATCTTTTTTAGCAAAAGCTGGATCAAGATCGTGAAGCATGGCGCAGTCTGGTGTTAGATGCCTCAATGCACTTTAAGTCACTGTGTCATAATATTAAGTAGGTAAAAACTATACAAAGTATTTTCACGTAAAAATGTAATGCTACTTAAATGATGTAAGATATTCTTAGTGTATCAGACCAACTCATACGTGGCTTTTTGAAATCTTCCAAAACATTGATTCGTAAACTTCCGTTTTCAAAGCGTGTCTCCGGCACACCGTCTCGTTATCAACCCCCGGCTTTGACTTTGTTATCGGCCGTCCCAGTGCACTTCAATCGCATACTAACAGACCCCGCGTTGAATTGATATTGTTCCCTTCGAGGGGTGAACGAACTTACTGAACGATATTACGATATTCAGTTTTTTTTACAGCATCGTTTCTTTTTTTAACCGATAGCCCAATGGAGGCTTATATCAGGTATGGTGTCGGGTTAAAATTACACCTCTCCATTTCTTCCGTGGATGACGTAAGAGGTGACTGAGGATATAGGTTAAGGTACACCGTAGGCAACAAGCTAGCAACCTGTCACTGTTGTATAGTTTTTGTCAAACTTAAAATTGCTAAAAGTGGCTCCGAAGCGGTAACGTTTCGTGTGCTCTGCCTACCCCATTTGAGAATACAGGCGTAATGTTTCGTAAGTATGTAAAAAAATATTAGTTAAGTTAAGGTTTCAAAATTTACAAACCGATTTTCAAACACTTCCTGATGGCTTTCGATTGAGCTGAAATTTGGTAGACTTATGTATGTTAGTTTGGTGACAATGCAAGATTATGATATTGAGCTGATCTGATGATGGGGTTTTGAATAATTTACTGGAATGCACGGCATTTTACAGGTTTAAATTACGACAGACGCCTTTCTTCCTGGGAGTTTTGGAAAAGATAACTATCTCGAATGGCGTCCCGGAACGGGAGACGAGCTGTCGGTAGGCCTCCAACAAGATGGAGCGACGGCCTGGCTAAGATCGCGGGATCGCGGTGGATGCGGAAAGCAACAAGACCGGTCTGAGTGGAGAGCCTTGGGTGAGGCCTATGTCCAGCAGTGGACGTCTTTCGGCTGACGGCTAGTTAACCGATGTGGCGTCGGCACGGTTGGTGTACTTGCGATGTATAGATATCATTTAATAATATAGAAAATCTGTTATAAAAAAATATACCTCGTTGAGTTACTTGCCGGATTCTTCTCAACAGAGGTTTTTCTAAACCAGTGGTAGATTTTTTTTGACATTCATAAGTGCTTGTTATATGTTATAGCCTAAATTAAATAAAGCTATTTTGACTTTGACTTTGACATGATGATGATGATAATGCAGTAACACCTGGCTGAAGACTTAAATATAATTCTGTAGGCATCCCGTTTAACTATGCATATTGAAGTAATGTCTGCAAACTTTATCGCATTTCCGTATTCCTTACCTCAAAACCCCATGTTTCGGGGTGCTGCAGGGGTTCCGGGGGTCGGGGGTTCCGCGGGGGTCGGGGTCTGTGGCCATTAGTCCAAGATTACGGCAATCCGTGCGGTTCGGGACGCGACGCGCATAGATTTCGCGAAAATACCCTCTTTGGGGGAAGCTGCGAAAGCGGCTGCCACACAAGTGAGAGAATATCAAGAAAATGTAACCGTGAATGGCGCAGGTCTTCATTTGAAGGAAACGCCGAACATAAATTTAAAAGGATCTGTATTTCCACTTCCAATTTTCATACAATTTTTAGATGCTATTGCGTGGGCGGTTGCCGTACAACTGATTTGAACTATATCTACCTACATTTACTTAACATGCTTTCTATGTATGTACCTACGGTATCGTACAACCGAGTTGGTAAATATATTCAGCAGTTAAGAACGTCAAAAACCTCTGGTAACAAAATATCTGCAAGAACTACTCAATTAAAATATGGAACCAGCTTTCTGGGACGGTGTTTCCGGAGCGGTCAGCTTAGGGATCTTTAAAAATGAGCCTATGAATCTTTCAAAGGGGCGGTAACGCACCTGTGCTACCCCTAGTGTTGGCAAGTGTCCATGGCCGGCGGTGATTGCTTCCCATCGGGTGACCCACATGCTTGGTTTTCCTCTCTTATATAAAAAAGTTGTTTTTTTTTCAAACAATTTTTCTACTTCCCCTGTTAATAAGCCCTGTTATAATACTCTCTCACTAACCGATACGATAAAGTAGCCGTAACTAACTAAATCCAATAAGGTAGGTCCTGGTCAATTATCATGTATATTTATACAAAACTAGCTTTTGCCCGCGACTCCGTCCGCGTTGAATAGTTATTTTGGGAAGTATTTTTCCTTCCTTCCATATAAAATTTCATCCCCTATTTCATCCCTTCACAGGCCGAATTTTCAAAAATGCTCGAACTAATATCTAATTACTTCTTATTAAATGCTCAGATGCCAAGTTTTATAAAGATTCTTCAATTTATCTTCGATAATGACGACCATCCATATAAACTTTCATCCCCTATTTCACCCCGTCACAGTTTGAATTTTCAAAAACGCTCGAACAGATATCTACTTATTTCTTATTAACTGCCTAAATGTCAAGTTTCATGGTTTTATGTTAAAAATTACGAACTTCTATATAAACTTTCATTCCCTATTTCACCCCCTCACTGGTCGAATTTTCAAAAACGCTCGAACATATGTCTACTTATTTCTTATTACGTGCCTAAATTAACTGCCTAAATATCAAGTTTCATAGTTTGATGTTTAAAAATGACGAACTTCCATATAAACTTTCATCCCCTATTTCACGACCTCACAGGGCGAATTTTCAAAAACGCTCGAACAAATATCTACTTATTTCTTATTAACTGCCTAAATGCCAAGTTTAATGGATTTATCTTTAAAAATGACGAACTTCCATATAAAATTTCATCCCCTATTTCAACCCCATCAAGGCTTTTTTCGGAATAAAAAGTAGCCTATGTTCTTTCCCAAGGTCTAGTCTATCTCTGTACCAAATTTCATAAAAATCGGTTCAGCGGTTTTGGCGTGAAAGCGTAACAGACAGACAGACAGACAGAGTTACTTTCGCATTTATAGTATTAGTATGGATGATTCAGGAGATACCTACCGATGCCACCAAAAACCAGCGCTAAGGCGTGCCGTGGCATTATGCTGAGTGGGGACCTATTGAACGTTAAGTATATCTTGTCTAAAAGAAAACAGTGGTGGCCTATTGGTTTGACCTATCGCCTCTCAAGCAGAGGGTCGTAAGTTCAAACCCCGGCTCGCACCTCTGAGTTTTTCGAAATTCATGAGCGGAATTACATTTTATAAATTTACCACGAGCCTGCACAAACTTGCGAAGCAATTCAATGATGCGTGTGAAGTTTCCAATGCGCACTGGGCCCGCGTAGGAACTATGGTCCAAGCCCTCTTCAGCATTAAATAAATTTATCTTCTTTCTTTTCTTTCGATGCACACGTCTTTTCACCTTTGTGTGGGGAAGCGGCTTCCAGCAGTTAAAGAAGGTCATTGAACGGTAAGGAGACGCAGATAAGCTTTTGCCCTGCAGTGATTTGCTGCTTCTGTCTATCACTAGACCCTTTAAGGGGGGACCATTGAACTAATAGTCTTATGTTCAGGGTGACTCTTAAGGGGTGAATATTTTTTCTTAATCACTTCTAGATTTAAAGAAAAACGGTTCTCGAATGGCGTTTGCGGACGGAGACGAGCTGTCGGCAAGATAGAGCGACGACCTGGTTAAGATCGCGGGATCGCGGTGGATGCGGAAAGCACAAGACCGGTGTGAGTGGCGAGCCTTCGGGGAGGCCTATGTCCAGCAGTGACGTCTTTCGGCTGACGTTATGATAATGATGAATCATCTCTAGATTTAATATAAAATATATTAAAATTACCTAACCTTACCAACAAAGAGTTGGAAAAACCCCGACTTTATCATTTCAAAGTTTAACATCTCAAAAACGGCTTAAACCGATTTTGATGAAACATGTCTAAGAAGCATCGCTAGAAAACCTAATTTCAAATAAAAAACCGCATCCAATTCAATCCACCGGCTTAAAAGGCTACGATGCCAAAAAAATGGCAAAAACGGAACCCTTATAGTTTCGCCATGTCTGTCTGTCTATCCGTCCGCGTCTTTGCTCAGGGATAATCAATGCTAGAAAGCTGTACTTTTTCACGATATACTAATATCAAAGTCCCATTAGGCCCAATAGCTAACTGAAAATTCAAGGTTCTAGCTTTACCCATACCAAAATTACAGGGTGTTGAAATTAGCCTGAATTGCTTCGAGAAAAGTATGGTACGGCCATGCCTTTGCTTTTGTTTTGCTCGACTTGGCGGGGGCACTGCTGTGGCCCCAGTCCCCGGATAAATGGTTTTGCATATCTGCATGCATATTTTGTCATTTTAATAGTGCATATAATGCGAAGTCTAGTAATACGTAATAAATAAATGAAATTGAAAGTGAACACACACTACCTCGGTTCCACAAACATGCAACTTACAGGTAAACTCGAACATTCATCAAACATTCGACTCCCTAGCGCAAAACAAACTAGGAAGTTTAACGGTGAATGTATTGATTTTGCGAAGTCTGGTTGAGATGGTGAACTTTTGATAATCATCATCATCATCATCATATCAGCTGTGACGACCACTGTTGGACATAAGTCTCTCACTACTTTGGATACTAAACTTCCAGCCCCTAGTTGCTTTGGTTGGAAGCGGTCTGCATCAACCGTGGACACGCGTCTTTAGTCACAAAAGAAATAAGTTTTTGTTAAGAAAATAATTTTTGATATAAGCTTTTTACTGACTACATTTTGTTGACACACAAAGACAGTAACACACAAACACACACACTTTCGCATTTATTATATTAACTAGCTTTTACCCGCAGCTTCGCTCGCGTGAACCAAAAACAGTCCAAAAAAGCAAGCACGCAAGCAAGCACGCAAGCAAGCACGCAAGCAAGCACGCAAACAAGCACGCAAGCAAGCACGCAAGAAAGCATGCAAGCAGGCATGCAAGCAAGCATGCAAGCAAGCATGCAAGCAAACATCTAAGCAAACTTGCAAGTGAGCATGTAAGCAAGCGTGCAAGCAAGCATGCAAGCAAGCGTGCAAGCAAGCATGAAGGCAATCGTGCAAACCAGAATGCAAGAAAGCATGCAAACAAAAGATCAAGCAAGCATACCCCCAAAGGAACAAGCAATAATGTAAGCAAAGCAAAGCAAAAAATATACCTAAACTTGGAATATTCCGTGTAATATACAAAATCCTCAGATAAATATGACTTAATTTTTTCATAATGGCTACGGAACCCTATTTCGGGCGTGTCCGACACGCTCTTGGCCGGTTTTTTTTTAAGAACCATTACTAAGCGCTCCTCCAAGTACATAACCTTTTTTCCCAACGGCCATCAGTTTTACAAGCAACACAA
This sequence comes from Choristoneura rosaceana, assembly GCA_037349165.1. Lineage (NCBI taxonomy): Eukaryota > Metazoa > Arthropoda > Insecta > Lepidoptera > Tortricidae > Choristoneura > Choristoneura rosaceana. The sequence goes on from JAZBNJ010000032.1 coordinate 532,435, forward strand.
ATTACTGGATAGTTTGCAGTTGCTCGCTGCGAATTTAACTTTCCTGTTTAAATTTAAAGTCAATTTTAAAACTCGTCGCACAGTTTCGACTGGCCGTTTGAGAGTTCCGCTGTTAAACATTCAAATTTTACTAGATATTTTTATTTTAAAAGTTCGTTTTACTTAAATTTGAAACTTATTTTCGTGTAATACTTTCAGTGATCGAATACATATATTTTTTATTGAATAAAACTAAACTATTTACAAAACTTACACTAAATAAAAAACTTCATCAAGGCTGCTGCTATGGGGGGCCGTTCCGTTTTCGTGTAATTAAACTTCAGCTTGGAATATTTGTCATTATTTGTCTTTGCCGCGGTGCCGTGGTGGCCCATTGGTTTGACCTATCGCCTCTAAACAGAGGGTCGTGGGTTCAAACCCTGGCTCGCACATCTGAGTTTTTTAAATTCATGTGCGGTATTATATTTGAAATTTAACACTAGCTTTGCAGTGAACGAGAACATCGTGAGGAAACCTGCACGTACGACTCTATTTCTACGGCCGGAAGGACGTGTCAGATATTTTTGCACGCTCCGCTGTGGCAAATATTGTTTGTTTGTTAGTTTATACTCTTTATTGTACAAAAAGGAAATACAAAAATATCACACAAAAAGGAAGTGTTAAGTACAAAGGCGAACTTATCCCTGAAGGGATCTCTGCCAGTCAACCTTTGAGTGGTAGAGAAGAGCAATCGAAAAAAAATAAGGATCGACAAAATAGAGCAAAACATTTGAATAAATATAAATACATATATAAACCCTAAGTACCTATTATATTATAATACCTATGATATTAATGCTGGTAACTGTACTTACTCATTTATAGACACCTAAATCGAGTAAATCAGTCTGTGAAAAACTTAAGTTTGGATATTGGACAAGTTCAAACAAGTTCAAGTTTTAAAGGCGCAATAAAAGCAGAAAACAAAATTAGGTACTCGATTTATGTGTCTGGGAAAAGAAATATGCCGGGTGCTTCTTGTAACAAAAAGTTGGAAAACCCCCGACTTTGTCACTTTAAAGCTCAATAATATAACAAAAACAGCTGAACCTATTTTAATAAAACATGTCTTAGGGCCATCGCTAGAAAATCTGCTTTCAAATAAAAATAACCGCATTCAAAATCGGTCCACCTATTTAAGAGCTAGGATGCCACAGACAGATATACAGACACACGTAGCGGTTAAACTTATAACACCCCTCTTTTTGCGTCGGGGGTTAAAAGAGTTATCAATTAAAATAACAGGTGTAGGTAGGTACTTTTACATTTTTCTCATTTCAAAAATTTCTTTTCACTAAATTTTTGTTAAAATTGTACCTACTTATCTACATCTATTCCAACAGAAGGCGAAAAATCAACATTGAAAAAGCAATAAGTATTTTTAACCTCCGAAGCAAAAAGAGGGGTGTTATAAGTTTGACCGCTTTGTGTGTCTGTCTGTGGCACCGTTAGCTCTTAAACAGGTGGACCGATCTGAATGCGATTTTTTTTTGGAATCAGGTTTTCTAGAAATGGTTCTCAGACATGTTTCGTCAAAATTAGTTTAGCCGTTTTCGAGTTATTGAACTATGAAGTGACTAAGTCGGGAGTATTCCAACTTTTTGTTGGTTAGGCTATGTCGGATGCAATAGCTTATCAATTTCTCTTAGTACAAACCTTTCAAAATATGAGCTGTAAGTAGTCACTCAAGACAATAAAACTTATATCTTATTTTAGGATGACGTAAAGAGATGCAACTGCTAAACGTTGTCCATACTAAGTTTTCGCCTGCCGTTGAAACAAAGTATATTATTACTAGCTTGTGCCCGCGGCTCCGCCCGAGTGGTATTCGGTTATCGCGCGCTGTTCCCTCGGGAACTGTGCATTTTTTCCGGGATAAAAAGTAGCCTATGTCACTCTCGGGCCCATAAACTCTGTGCCAAAAATCACGTCGATCCGTCGCTCCGTTACGGCGTGAAATACGGACAAACACACAAACATACAAACACACTTTCGCATTTATAATAATAATATTAGTATGGATTATTTACTATCTTAGTTAATTGCGCCGGTAATGCACTCAGCAAAAAATAGCAAAACAAAAACAAACGACTACGATACTAATAATAAGTTTGGTACCTACTCATAATTGTCATTTGTAAGTGTTATTTGTTTCTGCTGTTAATATTGTTATTGATATTTATATTATAATTGTTTTTAGTTGATAGAATAGTAGTTTATTGAGTAAGCTGGTTTCTCAGTGTATTGGTTCGCTGTAATACCGTGTAAACAAATTGAATAATACCTAAAATAAATAGATTTCTCTTTCAAAGAATTAACATGGCTATTCTACGAAAACACGCTGAAAGTATTTTCGTTCGGTACAACACTTTTCCAACTGCAGTCACCGATTTTAAGATTAAATTTAGTTTCTAAATGTTAAATTAACACTAACGTAACTACTACATTTACTTAGCTATTAACTTGCGTAAATTAGGCCAAACGTATTATATAAAAAAAAAACAAAGCTTCAACAAAAAGAGTCACCGCGTCAAACGACTCCATTAAATCTTCGATTTTATCATTCAAACCTCAATAAGCCTTGTTTCCTTTTTTGCATTTACCTGATCATATTGATCGGCGCAGACCGATATGTAAATTCTTCAGAAGCCCGATTGGCGTTGCGGGGCCCGATCCTGGCCCCAGGGCCCCAAAGGCCCCTAAAGAGGGGGGACAAAGGGGATAGTAACTCGATAAATCAATCCATTTTTGTTCGGTTTTGTTTGCGACAACGCCAACACTTTTATTGTGGTGACGATTTGTATCTTTACTTATTTTGTTTGTTTTGACTTATGTGTTTTGCTTTCAGGTGGAGGTGTTATTATGATGTAGAAAAAGCATTAAACAGTAGATTGTACGACGAGAGCATAAAACGAGCTATTTTACCCGAGACGTTCATAGGTACCCGAGCTGGTACGGCGAGGGGAAAATGGGTTTAATGCTCGAGTTTTACACCCTGCTTTTCACTCAGTGAAACAATTTTATTCACTGTACCTTTTATTTTTAATGCATCCATACTTATATTATAAATGCGAAAGTGTGTTTGTATATTTGTGGGTTTTTATGTTCTCCGTCTTTCACGCCGTAACGGAGCGACGGATAGACATGATTTTTGGCATAGAGATAGTTTATGGGCCCGACAGTGACATAGGCTACTTTTTATCCCTGAAAAATGCACAGTTCCCGAGGGGACAGCGCGCGATAACCGAATACCAGGCCGGCGGAGCCGCGGGCAAAAGCTAGTTATCATATAATTCTTTTTTTAATTCTTTTTTAAAATGAACTTTACGGGCATGAGAAGTGAAAAATATTTTTCACTTCTCATGCTCGTAAAGTTCGTGTTTATGCTGGATCCAGGCGACATAAAATGACTTTTTATGCACTAGTGCATAAAATAAAATCTTCGTCTAATACCAACTCAAGACCAAAGTAATAAATATGGTGTCAACAGCCACAAACAAAAAAGTTTCTATATGATTTTTAAATAATTTTTAATTTATATAAAACTAAAAATTAATCAAATCAATCATAATAAATCGGTAAAATTAAAATAATGGAATTATTATTATAATACATAAAAAATAAAAGGTACATAGACAGTGAATCATTGTTTCCACTGTTGCTATTTCATTTCCTCGCCATCGAAGCGAAAGCAGAGTGTAAGACTCGAGCATTAAACCCATTTTCCCCTCGCCGTACCGGCTCGTGTGGCTATATGAACGCCTTGGGTAATATGGCTCGTTTTATGCTCTTGTTGTACAATCTACTATATAGTTTGTAGTTATCGGTTTGGACCATATCTCGAGCAGAGAGACATAGGTTCGAACCGGGGCTCGCCCCTGGGTCATTAATTGGGCGTTTCGAATGCCTTTTTTTCGTACTCAAATTAATTTATAAATGGAATGTATCATTTGATAATATTTCCTATAATTTTTAGACATCTTTCTATTAGATAACCTAGAAAACTGTAACAGACTCTTCTACCACGTCGACAAAAAACATCCCACTTTATTTGTCTGTTACCTTTTCACATCTAAACCGCTAAACTAATTTGGATAAAATACAGTATACGGATATTTTAAGTTCCATGGAAGGTGGATAGTTTTCATCCCGAAAAATTGCATAGTTTCCGCTCGAACGAATTCTACGCGGACAGAGTCGCGGGCAACAGCTAGTAAAATAACATAATAACATAATTTAAACCGAGAAAACTATGAGCGTAATAAGTCTCTTGGAGCCCTAGAATCGTAAACAAAACTTTCGTCATATAAAGCATTTTCTTTATTTCTTTCCGCTAAATTCTTTTCCGCAGAGGCCGTCGGCCACTATCATTAATTTTCTCGAACAATAGATCGCACTTTACGGTCCCGCTGCTACTTAGTTATAGATAGATATATTACATCTCTATGTATAAAGTCTGCCCACCCCCCTTATACTTTTGTGCTATTTGGGGTTTCGTACCTCAAAACGAAAAAATTGAATCCTTTTAGGATCAATTTGTTATCGGTCTGTCATAATCGTTTTTCACTTCTTATGCTCTTAAAATTATATTTTAGTCTGTCCATATCGGGACTAAAGTTCCTTTTTTTTTTTTCATTTTTTTTTTTTATTCGACTGGAAGGCAAACGAGCAAGTGGGTCTCCTGGTGGTAAGAGATCACCACCGCCCATAAACATCTGCAACACCAGGGGTATTGCAGATGCGTTGCCAACCTAGAGGCCTAAGTTGGAATACCTCAAGTGCCAGTAATTTCACCGGCTGTCTTACTCTCCGCGCCGAAACACAACAGTGCAAACACTGCTGCTTCACGGCAGGATTAGCGAGCAAGATGGTGATAGCAATCCGGGCGGACCTTGCACAAGGTCCTACCACCCGCAAAATCCTTAATAATCTCTAGGGATTAAATGTTTTTTTATTTACTCTGGAAAACCATAAACCGCTAGTTACGGTGTTGCTAATGAAGAATGGCGGTAATAACCTCAAAATGACGACCGTGCGAAAATATTAAAAAAAGTTTTAACTTCGTAAGACACGCTTAATGATTACGAAAATGAACAATAAATTATATATTAAGAATGAATTCATTTCATTGTGCATAGTCCAATTAGTTTTAAATAGTTTTCGAATTTGGATCTGTTGGCTAAATGTGTAAGAATTTAAAGCGTCACTTTATTTAAAAAAAGTGCCTAATATTTTTTTTTTGCTATTTAAATGTTAAACGGATGTCCATTAATTGTATTGAGCAAACGTTGTAAAAAAGTTAAATTGTAGTTTTGTATAGAACGTCGGTTTTTTTTCCTCGCAAAGTAGAGACTTAACAACCATAATGACACTCCCGCTGCTCGGTGGCTAAACATCTCGTATCATTATGGCTTGTTTTAGCCCCTTGTTGAACAATCTACTATTTTCTCAACAGCACATTAAGGTATCAAGCTCAAGTTAATAAAAAATAAAAGTAAATAATAAATAAAAGTAATAAAAAAATAAATAATAGGTATAAAGTTAATATTAAATACTTCAAAAAATCAAACTTCTAAGTGAACAAAAAAGATACAGACATTAAAAAGCTGTTTCCTGGGAAAGGGGGTTTGACATACGGACAGACAGACAAACAATCCGTAACGTCCTCATTTTCACGTTGGGCGTTGGAGTGGTGAGTGAGTGGAGACCCTTTTTGGTGTCCTATCGTGTCACTATGTATTTTTAATATAGTTATCACTATGTATGTAATATAGTTATAATATAGTATAGTTTTAATCTTAGTCTTAGGTGGTACTTATGGAGCCAAAATAAAATTTTCTTTTCTTTTCTTTTTTTCTTTTCTATTTTGTTTCGTTCGACAGACAGACAGGCAATTATGATCCTATAAAATCGTAGTTTAGTTTTCGTTTTCTCCGTTTAAGGATGGTTTTACTGCACACCTCTGTAACAGTAAGGCTCAAGAACTGCAAAAAAAATCGTGCAAGTTGCAATACATTGCGAGGCCGCAGAGCTTACGAATATCCATACTAATATTATAAATGCGAAAGTGTGTGTATTTGTGTGTTTGTCCGTCTTTCACGCCGCAACGGAGCGACGGATCGACGTGATTTTTGGCATAGAGATAGTTAATGGGCCCGAAAGTCACGTAGTTTTTATCCCGGAAAAATTCACAGTTCCCGAGGGAACAACGTGATAACCGAATACCACGCGGGCGGAGCCGCGGCCAAAAGCTAGTAAAGTGATAAATCTAGCGCCGCAATGTAATGCAATTTGGGCATTTTTACTTGCGGATTTAGTTAGCTTCTTATTTATCGGAATTCTTGATTTTTCATCCGAATTTTAGACTCAAAATAAAGTAGACTACAGCTAATACTTAACGCCTTCTTTAGCAAAGGATACAAAAAACTCTTAATCACTCTGTAATTTTACGAAGAATTTTTAAAGGCCTCGTTACCTCTTTTAGTTACAGGGCAATGCCTTAATTATAGAGGAAGGCTCTCTAATTCTGAACGAAGGAAGCAATTGCCTACGCCAAATTTTTAGAAAGAAATTATCTAACTGGCTGACGTAGCGTCATGATTTTCCAACCTATGTATGGTACGTATAAAAAATATTAATTATTCAGCTGAAAACTTAGTTTAAAAAAGTTTACAAAAATATCTAAATTATTTTAAAAAAAGTTGCTGTGTTTTGCTTAGTTTTTTTTATTTTATACTTTGCAGTAGAGGTCATGGCTCGGATACCAGTTAAATTTCCATACCGTTGTCATTATACTTGGCGCAAAACCATTTCATTTTGGTTTCGTTCGCGAAACCGTTATTTTCAAACCTGTTTTTAAGGGAAAAATTCCATTAAAGTTCTTATCAGATTAACTGGTTTAGAACAATAAAAACCGGTTTATTTCGGCGCGGGATAAACGTCGCCGCCCGCCGCCGGCCGGCCAGCTGTCACTCGTAGAATAAATCGGTTTATTTAGGTTATAGTTAAGTTCTTAAAAATGTTCGCGTTCTTATGAAAGTTCGGATTTAATCCGAAATAAACCGGTATTTACCGCTATTTTATAAACCGGTTCTGAGCCTTGGTAGAGGTTCCTAGCCTTGATACTGTACTCACGCACAGGTACATAAAACAATACAATAATGAGAATTTAATTTCATGTTTATTTATGCTAAGAGATAATTTCAACAATAGCAGCCCGATTAAGATGTTAAGACGTTTTTTGTTTGGGTTCATTTAGTCCCGAAACATTATAATTATAATTTTTATTTAATCACAACCAATTAGGCTATTTTAATTCATATTTCATTTGTAATTTTAAGGCAGCATAATTATAATACTTTAGCCTGACCCATCTAGTACCCTTTTCTAAATTTAATACATAATTATTAAAGCAACAATAATTTATACTTAAATCCCTGGACTCGTGTAAAAAACGCGTAAAAAAATAAGGTTAAGCCTTTCAAATTAAAACCAAAGTCCTCCCCATCCATCCAATTTGCTCAGCACATACTAATATTACGGCGGAATATCTTTCCGGCCACAATACCCAATTTATCCTTAGCCAACGAAATTTCAAACAAAAATGCGTCCCTCCATCCCTCAGGAATTACCGAGTAATGTGACATTTGGCAAAAATGAATTTTAATGCGCGCCACCACATGGGGACCTAATGCCCGAAGGCGTTTACTAAACACACCACCGTTCATGCACATCTAAATTATCCACGCGATTCATCGCTTCTTATTCTCTAAAACACTCATACCACTTTCAAAGAAGAGCATCAATGTATATCGTTACGTATTTTCTGTCGCAAGCGTTTCATTTTCGGTGGTAAAGGTAATAGGGTACGGTAGCCAATGTCCGACCGGTCGCTTTGAATTGCTGATTGCCTTCAATGCCCGAGAGCTACTTGTTGCTTAGTAAAATCGACTTTTTAATGGAAATTGTTGACTTTAGAGAGCACTGAATGAATAATGGCGATTTTATTTACTTCACAGGCTTTGTGCGATAGGTTATTGCCTTTTGAGATACATTGAAATTTTAGCTCAAACTTGTTTACAGAAACATAATTATTATACTAATTCTAATAAGGAATTTAGGAGATCTATTTTTAGAATACTGGTATCTCTTGATAAAATATTGCGAACGTTTAAATATTCTTAAATTAAAATAAAATGATGTAGGTAAGTAGGTTCTCTATTGGATGACATAAAATTATTTGTAATATTATTGTTACGCATAATTGCTTTTAGCCGAATTAGCGATGTGCATACTCGTGATTTTTTTTACGACTGGAAGGCAAACGAGCAAGTGGGTCTCCTAGTGGTAAGAGATCACCACCGCCCATAAACACCTGCAACACCAGGGAGATTGCAGATGCGTTGCCAACCTAGAGGCCTAAGTTGGAATACCTCAAGTGCCAGTAACTTCACCGGCTGTCTTACTCTCCACGCCGAAACACGACAGTGCAAGCACTGCTACTTCACGGCAGGGTTAGCGAGCAAGATGGTGGTAGCAATCCAGGCGGACCTTGCACAAGGTCCTACCACCTGCACCCTACTACTGCTGCTCCTACATACAAGAACATTCGCACACATTTTTATCAAGAGATACAAGTATACCTTAATGAGTGTTTGTTAATGGGCCGTCAATTAACTAATGATCCGTATAAGTGAAAGGGTTCTCTATCGTTTGCCCGAACTTCATATGCCCGAATGTATCATTTTCTAGAATTTTCATTTGCCATAAAGTAATTTATTTCTGAAATAGTAACTTCTTCAGAGTTGATATTAAACTAACCTAACCTAACCTACTGCATTCTATATGATGACATTTAAAAAAATCCTGAAAAAAGCACGGTTCTATATATTTTATGGCAAACGTTGGTATGGCAAGTGAAATTCGGGCAAATGAAATTCGGTAATGTAAAGGTATACGAAGTGAAAGTAATCGTTAATAATCTAAAAATATGTTTTACTGTTAATTAATTGACTTAAATAAATTTCATACAATTTTGATGACGGCAGCTAGTCGAACGTTGTTCTCAATCGCATTAACACGACGACAAGATGCCCTCAGCGATCGCAGCCGTGATACCGAAGAAGTCATCAACAACGTTAGTTTATTAATATCTTGAGGCAAACATTAGTCGATTTATCTTGCGAAAAAACGCGACCTAACTATTTAAGAATAAGTTCTTATCAATACTAAAACGGCTCACTATTACACCGTTTTTATTTTGAACTAGCTTGTGCCCGCGACTTCGTCTGCGTGGATCTAGGTTATCGCGCGGTGGCGCCCTCTAACGGAATAAAAGGTATCCTATGTTAATCCTTGGGGGGGGGCTCAAACTACCTGTATACCAAATTTCATCAAAATTGGTTCAGTGGTTTCGATGTGAAAGCGTAACAGATAGACAGACAGACAGACAAAGAGAGTTAATTTCAATTTAGCTGTTTTATATAATGATTTACGCGTGCGAAGCTGCGGGTAAACGCTAATTATCAATTAGAGGTGACAGCAGAGCGTTGTCTATTGGATATTAGCGTGTCGAGCACTCGGTCGTTAACACAGATAGAGATTACACTAGATTACGCAAATGCATCTACTTCGCGTATCCGAACCTCGACCAAACGTCGGGGTTGGCCCTATACAAAGACTGACGGCTAACTGACCAATCATGACTAGTGACTGACTCAAGCCCCACGGCGCGGGCGGACGGCGTATTTGAATCGATTTTGCGCGGACATCGGAGAATTCACATCGCTAATTTGCTCTTGAGACGTCGCAGTAGATATAAAAAAGTGACACGGTTGGTTTTCATACAGATTCAGGTGTTTGCGTTATCTAGTGTAATCTATATCTGTGGTCTTTAACCTTACATTTTGCTGGAGGCGGCCACTGGTTGCGCCGCCATGGTGTTCCAATGAAATACTCGTACATACAGTATTGGTAATATTAGGTACATTAAAATTTTAATTCAAAGAGCATAAACATTACAGTTATTAATTAAAATATTTTCGGTGTGAATATTTCTTTTATTTTTCCACCATATTTCCAATCTCACTACAAACGTTTATATGTTGAATTCAAATAAATTAAGTGGTGATAGTGGGTTTATCTAAGTATACTAATATTATAAATGCGGAAGTGTGTTTTTGTATGTCTGTACGTCTTTCACGTCGAAACGGACCGTTGGATCGACGTGATTTTTGGCACAGAGTTAGCTAATGGACCCGAGAGAGACATACGCTACTTTTTATCCTGAAAAAATGCACATGCATTTTCATTTTGGTTTCGCTCGCGAAACCATTATTTTAAAACCAGTTTTTAAGAGGACATTTCCAAAAAGTTCTTGTCAGATTAACCGGTTTCAAACTATAAAAACCGGTTTATTCCGGCGCAGGATAAGCATCGCCGCCCGCCGCCGGCCGGATAAACCGGTTTATTTAGGTTATAGTTAAATTCTTAAAAACGTTCGCGTTCTTATGAAAGTTCGGAGTTAAACCGAAACAAACCGGTATTTACCGCTATTTTATAAACCGCTTCCGAGCCTTGCTTGTGAGTCTGTTTCGATTTACGTATATGATAGACACACGCACATATTTTCGCTTCGAACTTGACTCTGTTTCGCGTTTCTTTGTTTTTCACCTCAACGCTAGTTTGCAAGCTAATCCAGTACTTACGAGAACTGCTTTTTCCGAGTCTAGATTATTCAAAGCCCAAGTTCAAGTTTAAGTCGAGTGCCTGGTGCATTATTAAATGCGTGCCGTTGCAGCTCTAAGTGCAATGCAGTGCAGCACAAGTAGCTACACGCTAAGTTTCACGCAAAAACTAGAATCAATTTCATCTGTACCTACGAGTACATACCTAACATATAGAGTATTTATTTATAGTCATATTTTTTATAGCGAGAATAGAACGTCGAGAATTTAATTGTTATTTCTCCGTGATAAAAATATTATTTTTATCCTAGCCTACAATAGTGTCCCACTGCTGGGCAAAGGCCTCTCCTCTTGATCTCCACACCTCCCGGTTCTGCGCTATGTCAGGCCAGTCCCTTGCATACGCATCTAAATCGCCCCGCCATCTCCTTCTCGGTCTGCCTCGCCATCGATGGCCGTCCTCCGGTTCCCACCATTAAAAATATAACAAACACAAATACTGCCTATCAATGTACGCAATTTTAGAACACAACTGACGTCGCCTGTCATGCTTTAAACACAAAGCATTTTGCTTAACATTGATTTTTCGAATAAATTTAAAAGTGTAATAAACATTAAATATTGAATTATTATTAAAAGTTGCTGAACTAATATATTTTAGTTTAACGAGTATGAACTATGTTTTAATAATTTGCTCGTATTATAGGCAACACCCGTTATACATTCACGTTTCAATTCGTATCACTTTAATGCGGAGACAACTTTTATTTTCAGAGTGATACTAATAAGGTATTTCATTTTTTAGTTCAAAATTTCTAAATTAACTAGAAAACAAGTCTATCGATCGTTTCTAATGAAACAGAAAAAGATGTCAACTTTACCACTACGAAAACCAAAGATGTTACTATCTACATAAATAATTATCTCGGATACCTACAACTCCTCAAAAGGACGGTGAGAATGTTTTTTTAAATAAAAAAAGAAACGTTTTAAATTCATGATTTTTATTATAGTAAAATTTTTTATGCTATAATATTCTAATAATAAGTTTAATTTAGGTTTAGTTTAGTTGAGGTTTTTTTATAATCAGTTTAGCTTATGCTTCACACGAAAAACATTCGTCCATACTCCAACAAGCTTTTGCGCGCACGCAGTCTGGTCGCCCCTCTCATGCTCAGAAGAACGGCAGGGATTTTCTCTCCACTGAAAAAAAAAAGGTCCCTCTTTAGCAAAAAGCTACAGTTTTAATCCAAAAAAATAAATGCTGAGATGATTCGTAGTTGAAAATGAACGGCGTCAATGACAACCTAATCTTGATGTCTGATACAAAATCTTAGCTGGAGTGTTTAAGTATTTGAAATTACACCCTTGTTTGATGAAATATTTCTCTTTCAATTTAACAAATTGAACATTTTGCATATTGGTTCCTCGAGCAAGAAATTTGGCGCCAGTCGTGTTTAACAGTCCTGTACTTACTAGAGGAGCGAGAGAGCACGCCGGCAAGCGAGGCGCGCGTAGTAGAGCGGCGTGGGACACGACACCGAGCGCGAGCCGCGCCCGCACGTGTAGCAGAGACTGTACGCCAGCCGCTCCAGCTGAGTGTACGGGACGCCGTCGTTGAAGTAGATGTAGTAAGTCGAGAAGCGCGTCTCAGCCCCGCCTTGGTGCGACACCTGGGATAAATATACGATGTTTTAAAACAACATAACAGGACAAAAGTTACGAAAAAACCATTGAATTGTTAGTTAAAGTAGTAAGGACAAATGAAATAAAAGCACCAGTGACAAATTTGCAAAATTTCTGTCATGAAATCGTTTCGTTAGATGAACGAAAGTGGTACAATGTCCTCAGTGGTGATGTTGATAAAAATACTGCTGTACTTACCATATGAAAGGTGAACTCCCTTACAGAAGACAATGGATCTTCTTCATCGTATATGATAATGCCAGGTCTCGTTGTTTTTTGTTTAATCCACGTAACTCCCCAGTCAAGTACCCCCAATCTGCAAACGAGAAAGAATTCAGTCAATTTGCGCAAAATGTACCATATAACAGTTACGAGTATAACACAGTGATCGTAACAAAACTTGGGAAATAGAAAACGTACTTGTAAAATTAAAATAAAACGGAATCTACTAAAGAAATATTCTTTCAGCCAACCGTTTATGAAGTTAAACAAGACCCACCTGGCATTACGCGGCGACTCAACCACCATAAACAGTATCTTTGGCCATGTGCAAGGATCGTACACCGGCTTTGAAGGCTGCGAAGCGCGCCAGAAAGCTGCTGACAGCGCTTTTAACTCATAGGACTCCACCTGCAATAACGAGGATCCCATCAATATGACCGTTATTAATTGTTTATTAACGGGATTGAGACAGTCTTTACGACTAAATAACGTAAAATGGTTTAAAGTGCTCGTGATCTTGACGCTGGTAGATGCATCAAAATATCGTGAACTTATTAAAAGTAATTAATGTCTCATTTAAAATCTATTTAAAAAATGTATATTACAAGAAGTGCGCAGGTCGCGTCATTTGCGTATTTTTGAAACCAGTAGACACCTTTGTAGATAATTCGTTATGCTATTGAAAAACCAGTAAGTACCTCATTATACAGCGTCAAAGGCATGCAATTGCGGTAGTAGATAATTGTTGTTGGGAGTGCTTTGTGGTACCGCCAGTAGACATCCAGATGCTCAACCATCATATTCTCAAAGTCCACAATCTCTCCATTCTGTAAAGGAATAAGAAACAGATTAGTATAGGCTATATCAAGAGGTCGGTGTCCTAACATTATATTCTTGAGTTTTATTTAATTACCTCTGACACCTGAACACTCATTGTCACGTTGTACTTAGCGCACTGGGGATCGATTGATGCAGTGACCGCTGCAATGCTGGGCACGTTTGTTTTATACATTGATAACTGAAACAAAAATAAACATTGATATTATAAATAAAAGGACCTCATCTTTTTTCAAAATAAGAGACTATGACTTTCTTAATAAAGCGGCCTACTAGTATACAAATACTACAAAGGTGAAGTTTGAATTGCTATAATTCTAAGCTATTAATAGAGTATTCGTATATGTTACCTGTTCAGGAGTGAGATTGATGACGTGCCCTCCTACGACCATAACGCGTTCGGGTTCTCGGATGCAGGACGGCGTGCTGCTGGGGTGCAGAGCGTGGTTCACGCCCATAAGCTTTGCATTTACCTGCGAATAAAATTTATGTCTGTCAAATATTTTGTTCTACCTGAAATGTTTTCGTTTGCATTCAAAGATTTAGTTTTACTAAATTTAATGGGTATAGTAGTGATATTACCTTGAGTAGAATGCCTTTGATAGCTGGAGATGTCAAACCCTTCCGAGCGGTCTGTTCTTTAAGGCATTGAGTCAAAATGCCCACTTTTCGCTCGGACAATTGTTTAACCTAAAAAAAAAAACAATTATTAGAATAAAGTTTAAATATATTTTTATTTTAAACGGCGTAGGTAACTTTAGATGAAGTATTTTCAATAGAAAGATTGAGTGGAGGTCTTCACATATTTGACTCGATCCTCCGCAACGCCATGATCTTTTCATCATATCTGTTCACCGCTGAGCCGCGGACTGAACGGGTTATTACACTATTTAAAAGCACTAATTAACTTGAATTCAATCACTGACCTTGTGGTAGTAATCCCGTTTGCCGTCTGGCAATACAACGAACAACAGCTGGACACCTTTTTTCTTGGACTTGACCAATGTGTTCTTGAAGTCGTCAAACTGAAGGTAGAACTGCTGCACCACTGGCTCCGCTACGGACATGCCCATATCCCGGCCACATTTCTGTATCTGAAAAAATAATCTAATTAATATCACATAAAGTTTGCTTTTTACATGTCACTCTTTGAATTATTATTTTAACTTAAATAAAACATAAGCTAACAAATATAATGTAACAAGGCGTTGTAAAGGATTTTTTTTAAGGAGTGGATAATTCACGGTGCTAAGAACTAGAAGTGATAATAGGTACCAATGCTATGGTCTCCGCGTAGTCCGCCTGTGCGCGTGCGTCGGGTTCGATGACGACAAAGCCCCAGCGCGGCAGCGTGGCCGGCTGCAGCGGCCTGCCCGCGTCCCAGGAACCAGCCCTGGACAGATAATGCACACATTGTCATAAAGAACCATGACAAAAATATAACAGTAGGATTACACATGTAACCAAATGATAAAATAGAAATATCTAACGCGATAATGATAGAGCAGAAAAAGTTCGGAAGTAGGTTTAAGATGAACTCACTTTGGCCGGATCACCGCATTGCCGGTCTGCAGTACAGGCGCGGGAAGAGTTTTTGTAATGACATAGTCATTACGGTCAGACGAAGTAATCCAGAAATAATTTTTTTGCTGGTCCTTGGTGATCTTCATCTGAAACAAAAACAAATAAAATAAGAAAACATGTTCTCTAGACAGAGTAATTTTATAAATAATCAACAGATGAGATTAACACGCGAATAGTGAGACAGTATTAGTGGGATCTACAAATGTGCCAGTTTGGCCGCCAGATTATAATTAGAGAAATTTTTGCCCTCAACTTGAATCAAGAAACTTACGTTGATGACTTCTTCGATGTTACGGTTGCGATCTCTGAGGAGCGTCGTGACCTCGTTGTTGACGCGACTAGGAACAGTCTTCAACTAACTACCTGACATCCTTAAATTCCGTATTTATACCATTTTAAACGAAAACAATTGACAATGGAGGGGTTAGAGTAAAACCCTGTTTTGCTTAGTGAGTTCGTCAGTAAACAGTGTCATTAAGAAAACCCATTATTATTTACACGATACGTTATGTTATTTATCATTAGGTGGAAAGCAATGGAGAAGCAAAAAATGCAAAATACACCTAATAATCCAGTAACTTTGTCGCCTGAAAGTATGGGGGCAGTATGCGTCAAATCCGGTAGTTCTGAAATTTTGCAGACTTGTTTATGATGTTGGCCTAATGAATAATCCAAGTTCGTGACCTCGAGCGCCGAACGCAACTTTGTCAAAAATCGAAAAAACCGCGAAAAAATCGATATTTTTTTCAAATTTTGGCGATTATAACCCTAAAGGACTAGTGTGTGAAAAAACTTTCTTAGAACGTTTTAAAGAAGACTAAATTTGCTACAACATGATACTAGAATTGTCTCTGTGGACCCAATAGTTTCTAAGATTAAGCCTTGCAAAGTTTATCATTTTTTCGAACTTCGCAATTTAGGCAACCACAACACCTATAACCTTGACGAGCTGCGGTACCGACTATTCGCCAGGGCTGCGACGAAAACCAGCTTCAATCTAGCCAGGTTACCTCCCGCAAGAGACTCTGCTCGATTTCACTCCTTGCGGACATACCATCAGGTAAAAATTTGTCCTTGCATCAGTAATTCACATAACATAACATTCATCATTTTCTATTCTCATGTACAATCTTCTTACAGGTAAAGGCGTGGTTGGGAGTCACACCTAACGCTGGGGGTATGTACACACCACAAAGCCTCAATCCCAAAACGATGACCAGAGATGCAGCCCCACAACACCTCTTGCAGATGATTACTTGCGGCTGCACGAAGGGTTGTGGGATCGCGTGCAGCTGCAGGAAGACAGGATTAAAATACTCATCAGTCTGTAGGCACTGCAGCGAGGCCTCTTGTGACAATATACCTGATGTTGCAGTAGTAAAATCCTAGAAGGCGACGATCTGTCCGATGTCGAAATGGAGGATGACTTGACGGCACAAAACGTCGACGATTCATTACCATCCCCTGATGGGGATATGCCATCCCAATACGTCGATCCAGATACGGACGAACCTCAACCGGGACCTTCCAAAAGGGCCAAATTAATTTGATTTTTTGATTTTGAATATTACTCAATTTCCTAACAAATAAACTTATTAACTTCTGTTGTACTTTTCTTTTTTATTTACTTCATTATTCGTAGCTTAGCTTTAACATCATCGTTCACACTCCTCATTATCTTTTTTAACATCCTATCATAAAAGTACAGGGCTTCGATAGTATAATCAGGGTCAAAACGACAGAACGACAGAATCGCAAAAAATTGCGAAGTTCATAAAAATGATAAACTTTGAAAGGCTTAATCTTGGAAACTATTGGGTCCACAGAGACAATTCTTATATCATATTGTAGCAAATTTAGTCTTCTTTAAAACGTTTTAAGAAAGTTTTTTCAAACACTAGTTCTTTAGTGTTATAATCGCCAAAATTTGAAAAAAAATACGTTTTTTTCACGGTTTTTTTGATTTTTGACAAAGTTGCGTTCGGCGCTCGAGGTCACAAACTTGGATTATTCATTAGGACAACATCATAAACAAGTGTGCAAAAATTCAGAACTACCTGATTTGACGCATACTGCCGATGTATAAAGTTACTGGACTATAATTTGTTAGAATACTCTTTTTGTATTCGTGCACAAACAAATGACGACACACCAGGAACATCTCCAGCAGGAACAAAGGAGCGACCAATTTGATTAGCTACATGGTACCATACTTAGTCGATTAGAAATAAGATTAAAATATGCGTCTTTAAAAGTGAGTCTTTTATATTACGCATAAGTTTGTGAGTATAATGGGTTAAATTTTAGCAATAAATAAATAAATATCACGGGACATTTCACACCAATAGACCTAGTCCCAAAGTAAGCTTACCAAAGCTTGTTTTATGGGTTACTTAGCAACGGATAAATATAATTATATAGAATAGAATAGAATAGAATAGTTTATTAAAATAACAAATTACAAGGTTACAAATTGATCATCATTATCCTGTGAGTACCAAACTAGGCTAGATACACACTTAAATACATATTTAACACCCAAGACCCGAGAACAAACATTCGTATTTTTCATACAAATATCTGCCCCGACACGGGAATTGAACCCGGGACCTCAAGCTTCGTAGTCAATGATCGAAATAATTAAAAAAGTCTTTCACGGACATAATATCTACGCTATTCCTGAATAATTAAATGATATTGTAAAGGATAAATCACTTCTTAAATTTAATAGATCGTTATCTACTGCAGTAATTAGGCGCGATAGACTTTTATATCCTTTAAAAACCGTTAATACATTTTGTTCATTTTCAAAGAATAAAAAAGTCTATCACGAATAATAATTGGAGTATACACATTAGCGTATTATTAAAAAACCCCCGACAAAAAAACGCCAGCAAAAATAAAAAAAACGCCCGAAAAAAAGGCCGCCAAAAAAAGACAACTAAAAAGTAAAAAATAATTATTCACTACCTAGCTGTTGCCCGCGACTTCATCTACGAACAATTCGTTTATCCCTCTCCCGCTGGGACTATGCTGATTTCCCGCAAAATTAGCCTAAGTTAATTTAGTATAAATACCTGGTAATTTTTTTTTTATCTAAGCGTCGCCGGTGTCGGGGGACCGCTAAGGTTTAGCAGGAAACTAAAGTACAGTATATGTTGTATTTTTCAAAGTATTAACCTTAGCGGTCCCCCGACAGCGACGACGCTTAGATAAAAAAAAAATTACTAGGTATTTATACTAAATTAACTTAGGCTAATTTTGCGGGAAATCAGCATAGTCCCAGCGGGAGAGGGATAAACGAATTGTTCGTAGATGAAGTCGCGGGCAACAGCTAGGTAGTGAATAATTATTTTTTACTTTTTAGTTGTCTTTTTTTGGCGGCCTTTTTTTCGGGCGTTTTTTTTATTTTTGCTGGCGTTTTTTTGTCGGGGGTTTTTTAAATTTTAAATTTAAGTTTTTTTATTTCATGATTTTTAAACTTTGGCATATTTTTTTTAAGTGTACTAGTGTGTTGAATATCCTGGCTGCAGCATCAGCTCATCGCGTTGCCACCATTGCATTGTATGTAGAATCAAATATTGATCAAAAGGAATCAACCGCGACATGTCTGCTATTATTTTTTCAAGAGTATACTGGTATGCTGGATATCCTGGCTCCAGCATCAACTCGTCGTGTTGCCACCACTGCATTGTATGTAGAATCAATTACTGATCAAAACGAATCCAAACACGACATATGTGCTATCATTTTTTATAGTGTACTAGTGTGCTGGATATCCTGGCTGCAGCATCAGCTCATCCTGTTGCCACCATTGCATTGTATGTAGAATCAAATACTGATCGAAACGAATCCAAACACGATATATCTGCTATGGTTTTATCAAGAGTGTACCGACTAGTGTTCTGGATATCCTGGCTGCAGCATCAGGCCGAAAATTACATAATCTTGCATAGTTATATAGCGTACATGGGTGTTTCAAATTTTAGGTCCCAAATATGTTTGAAAGTAAAGTAAATACCCATTATGCGTCTAACATTCCTACCGCAGCGAACAAAAGAGCTGATGATCTTGAAACGGCTGAACCGATTTTGATAAAACATGTCTAAGAACCATCGCTAGAAAACCAGCTTTCAAATAAAAAGAACCGCATTCAAATCGGTCCACCCGTTTAAGAGCTACGGTGCCACAGACAGACACACAGACAGACAGACACACAGACAGACACACAGACAGACACACATAGCGGTCAAACTTATAACACCCCTTTTTTTGCGTCGGGGGTTAAAAACAGTTCTATCAGACCACATTTAAAATTTTCATTAAAATGTTAATTGGAATAATCGAAAAAACTAACAAAAATGCGACGTTGCCAGCTCAGCAGGTATAAACGCTCTTGAGTGAAATATCTTATTATAAAATGTGTTCTTGAAATGAAATGATAGTTTATTTGCTGAATAATGCGAGTGAACAGATGGACAGTTACAACGTATCACTTATTTGATAGGTGGTAAGTACATATTCAACCGGAATTCCGGTGTACAAATTTTACGCAGGTATCTGTTTATTACACATTACATGAGATTATTTATTTTCATTATGTCAATTTACTAAATTTGTTAGAAAGCGGGACCTATAAAATGTCAGTATACAATATATATTAAAAAAAAAATCTCAATGTAAAACAATACTTGTGTTTAACTAACGGGATTCATCTATATCTGTTAAACCTACAGGAGCTCTTTTGCAAGAACTCCTGGACTGAATAAAAACATTGTTCATTCAACCACAGTCTCAAAGCTTTGCATCTTACTTAGATGTTTCATTTTTAGGCCGGTAGGAATAGAGGTAATCGAAAGTAATTGCTTCAAAAGGTTTTTATTTTAATGGCTACATTTTTGTTGCCCAAAATGGTAGACCTAGGTTTTTCCCCTCACCTTAATTATGCATAAGTGGTGGGGAGTAAAAATATACTTCCAAAAGGGGTATTTTTGGGATTGACAAATTATATCTCGTGAAGGACTAACACTATCGAAAAATGTTCTTTAGGTATAACAACTTTAGGGCATTTAATCTAGCATAGAATGAACAAAAAAATGGTAATGAGCTTACATTTTTTTAAATTTTCATAGATTTTAGGAAAGTACATTTCTATTTAGTGAACGTTATCCCTTTTAAATAATATCATGTGCATTTTATAGAGTTGACATGTTTCTACGGAATGCAAAAGTTGCGGTCAAAAGCTTGCTTGTAAATAACTACTAACATACTTTTAATTCCTTAAAATCCAAATTCTCAAACAAACACAAAAAAGCAATACTTATTTTAATGTTAATCGACGAATAACTTAATTTTTATTTTATTTTACGAGTAATGGATGACAAACGAGCAAGTGGGTCTTCTAATGGTAACAGATCACCACCGCCCATAAACATTTGCAACACCAGGTGTATTGCAGATGCGTTGGCAACCTAGAGGCCTAAGTTGAGATAACTCAAGCGCCAGTAATTTGGGTGATTTTGTTAAATTCGATAGATATCAGTTATTTGTATTAGGTAATTATCTAAATATGTAAATCATTATACCATTTTTATGTCATTAAAAATAATAAACTAATTTAAATTACGCAAAGAATTATGTATGAATCACAAAATTTTAATTGCGAACAATGATCAGAGTTACATGGAAAAGCTTGTTGGAACGCGGAAGTTTATAAGTCTGTTTGTGTATTTGTTTTTCACTTTTTGTTTTTGTTTATCACGTCTAAGCCATTAAACCAGTTTTAGTCCCGCAGAAGGAAGCAAAGGATATTTTTTATCCCGGAAAATTACATAGGTCCCCGGGGATAGCGAACAAACTCTGCGTAGACGATGTCGCGGACAACAGGCCAGTTATTTTTAACCCGCGACGCAAAAAGAGGAGTGTCTGTTTGTCTGCGGCACCGTAGCTCTTAAACGGGTGGATCGATTTGAATGCAGTTTTTAGGGCTCCTTAACCAAAAAGGAAAAAAAACTTTCAACTTTTTGTTGTTCAATTTACACTATAATTAGCTAATTATTAGGCTTAGTCTTATTTTCTTAAGTATTTTTCTATATTGTACCGTTTATTGCCCAAGTAAACATTAAACATTAATTAGTATTTACGGTACTTAAGTGCTTAAGTAAAAGTTCATTAACCTCTTCAATAACAACATTAGAAATCAGGTCTCACGAACTTTTATAGAACCCGCATGTAGCTAGTAAGTTAACTTAATTTTTAAAGTAGGTACCTTTCTTTTGTAATATTTATCATACTCGTATTCCTTCCTAATTGTTGGCAATAAACGCATTTTCTTTCTTTCTTTCTTTCAAGTGTAAAAAGCTCAACTTCACTGTGGTGTGAGAAACTCAGTTCCAATAAGTTTTTGTTTGTAACTCCGCTGATTGTTCGCAATTTAAATTCTATAATTCATAAAATGACAAAATTAAACTCAAACTCAAATTCACAACATTTATTTATTCACATAAGCAAACACACCACATCAAAACAAAAACACGGTCAAAAAATAAGTCAAAAGTCAAAGTCAATATCTCTTTATTTAATTTAGGCTACAACAAGCACTTATGAACGTCAAAATATCTACCAACGCTTCGGAAAAAACCTCCGTTGAGAAGAATCCGGCAAGAAACTCAACGAGGTATTTTTTTTTTAAAAACAGATTCACAAAATTTATAAATGATATCTTTATACACCTACTATACATTACAAGTATTTAACACAATTTTATTTTTAACACAGTAGGGTCGGCATTTGAAGGGATCGCTAATGCTAATGCTACAGCACAACGTCTCAAATTTTTCTCTCTTCTCCTATTTATGTTTTTTTACTGTTTTTGCTGTAATGTAGTGTATTTTTGTTGTCAATAAATATTATGAGTTTGAGTTTGTTTGAGTTTAATGCATAAATAGAAGAAGAGAGAAAAATTAGAGACGTTGTGCTGTACTGTGAAATCAATGCTACTTATTTAATTAGTTTCCTCATTAGCATTTAAAAGGAATTGTTTTTTATGTCCAGTTAATTACTCATCATACAGTAAATATCTGTGTAAGTAAAAATATTAAGAAACAAATGTAGTTTTCTGCAACTTTTTTTTCCGTAGTACCTTTCAATTTGTAAAATAAAATTTAAAAAAAACTTCCGTCACAAAAAAAAGACAGCAAAAATGAAAAAAACGCCCGAAAAAAAAATGCTGACAAAAAAACGCCGCCAAAAAAGACATTTAGACCCACTTGCAGGTAAAAATAAATCTAGATTTAGTTGTTAAGCCTGGCTTAAGCTTGACAGTTCCATACATTTTGACACTACTAAACTAAGCTTAACGCTAACTCGAGATTTATGTGTTTCCAGCAAGTGGCCATTAAAAAGTAAAAAATAATTATACACTATCTAGCTACTGCCTACGTAGCTATAGTGGGGACTATGCTGATTTCCCTTAAAATTAGCTTAAGCTAATTTAGTGCAAGTACCTAGTAATATTGTTTTTTATCTAAACGAGTCGGTGTCGAGGGACCGCTAGGTACTTTATACTAAATTACCTAACTCAAATCGGTCCAACTGTTCAAGGGCTACGGTGCCACAGACAGACACACAGACACGCATAGCAATCAAACTTATGACACCCTCTTTTTGCGTCGGGGGTTAAAAAGAAAGCCAGTCTTAAGATGCTCTTTATCAGTAGTGGCATTAAGAAGAATAGATAAGTCAGTCAATATTAGTAATAATTACTATACTTTCGGTGTGATAGTAGTTGTATCATCCTAAATAACAGATGACTTAATTAATTTAAATTTATGCTTCATCAGCCGAAAGACGTCCACTGCTGGACATAGGCCTCCCCAAAGGCTCTCCACTCAGACCGGTCTTGTGCTTTTCGCATCCACCGCGATCCCGCGATCTTAACCAGGTCGTCGCTCCATCTTGTTGGAGGCCTACCGACAGCTCGTCTCCCGGTCCGCGGACGCCATTCGAGAACCTTTTGACCTCATCGGCCATCAGTCCTGAGAGCAATGCGAGCAATTTATGCTTAAATAACCTGAAAAACTGCATTATTAATAAAAGTAGGTACTAGAGACCTCACGAGGAATGAAATCAACAACTATTTATCTGTAAGCCCAGTGCTTTACTAAACAACTGTTAAAAAAAATGGCCAAGAGCGTGTCGGACGAATCAATAATATTTTTCTAATAATTTCGTATTGTGTATGGAATCCTTCCAAGTTCAGGTATTTTTTTATACCTTAGGCTGCTATTGACTTCTAAACAACCTACTTATAATTCTCAAACGATCTCAAACGAGCCTTAAATTTTTTTGTACTTTTGATATTATATGTATTTACTACCATTTAAAAAAAAATCAATATTTTTCACCTAACAATTGAGATATTAGAGGAAGGGAGGGGGGATGCTCAATTTTAACCCTTTATAAGGCAGAGGGAATATTTTTCCCACCATATATTTGCCTTTTTTTTCTCAAACTAATGGAACGATCGGTTTTTTTCTATGGCAACATTACTTGTGAAAACCCTCTAAACATTTTTTATAAAGGACTTGGGATCGGTCGTTGTACATTTTTTTTAGTCTGTGACGGTAATCAGTGTAAAAACAAGTGAATTTCAACACCTGTTGATAAATCTTTGTACATCTTCAAGTTCCGGAACCGTCAAAGTGTAATTTGTTTTTATTGCTATTTCATAATGATCATTTCACATGTTTTCACTTATATTTTTTATTTAGCATTTTCCATTTCTTTTTTATGTACTTCTTTTGTGGTGGTAAATATATTCCCTCTGCCCGTGTGGAGTATTTTGATGGTGGTAAAAATGTTCCCTCTGCCCGTGGCGAGCATGTAATGCATGTTTTTTTTTTGTTTTTTGTTACAAAAAATCTTCAGCGTGAGTAAAAAAGTAGAAGAATACTCAACGATTTGGAGATAGTTCATGGAGTGGAAGATTTTTGGCATCCCCGGTGAACCCGATGTGGCAAAACTTCAATTCTTGTTGCCCGCCTAAGACGATCACTTTGGGATGATTGGACTGGACTGGGTGGAGATGCATAGGCGTCAAACTACTAGGCTGAATGAATTTCATGAAGTATTGGGCCTACTAGGTGGATTTAGTGTCGGTACCATAGGCCTGTCATTGGGCTCATAATAGATTTCAGGTATCTGTACTACCTCACCTTCGTCTGATTCGAAATTATCATCCGACACATCGGGATCATCGGGGAGGCTAAAAATCTATTCCAGTCTATGAACTATCTCTAGATCATTGAGTATTCTTCTACTTTTACTCATTCTGAAGACTGTCCGTAAAGTAAAGTGAAGTGTTGTCTGTAACACGCGACAAAAAAAACATGCATTACATGCTCGCCACGGGCAGAGGGAATATTTATACCACCATGTTTTTTTTTAATTTTTTCAATTTTTATTTTTATTTTCTATAAAGCAATGAAAAACACATCTAGACATATAAATAGTTTTGTTGTATCACTTCTGAATGCTTAAGCCTTATAAAGGGTTAATGAAAATTTGCACTTTAAAGTTAAATAATATGTATTTCGAAAACAGATCACTAAAATAATAATAATCATCATTTATTTGCTTAAAACAATAGACATAAATTAAGCCTGTATCTTGAGTACCTGGAACGACACTAAATTAAAAAATCGTCATAGCAACCCTCCAATGATTTTAAAATACCTATTAAAAAGTTAAAGAAACTTTCAAAAATATATTATGTGGGTACAAAGGTAATATTCAAAAGCTAAAACCTTTTTGGCAGCACCATGGTTTGTTAAAATCTATGAAGACAAAAAATGTGCGTATTACAGTTGTTTGGGTTTTTGTTTTGGCTAATTCACTTGAAAGAAAAAACAGTAGTCTATTCTATGGGTAACCGTATAACATCATGATGACCATGTTATAAAACCCTTTTGACTATTACTAAGTCTTTGAATACTATTCTGAGCAGATTAGTCAATCTGTCTCAGTGAACAATAGGTCATTAGTAGTACATAAAAAAGGCTCGCTTACGGTCACTTTCTGAAACCCCATTCTCAGGTACACGGCAGGGTAAAATGTTGTTTACTAAAGATAATGCATTTTGAAACTGCCGTTAATCTTTTTACAACATTGTCGCTATTACGCTTTGCGGTCAACTGTTCAGTAGCAAAGTTTTGAGAAAAAAAATCTCAACCAAGAATAATAAAGCAAAAAAAGACGGAAAAGTGAGATTTAAAGATCGTAAATAGAGAATGCCTGAAAAATTTAGTAACGCTTGAAACTGTTTATATCAATAGGAATGACCTTCCGGAATGACTGGGCCGAACATTACTGACATGTAAATCCGACCCTGTTTTTCTTGTGCACGCCCATATAAAGTGACATGAATTTCTATGGGTGTTTGGATGCAAAAAAGGGTTGGTATTATCCAAGCCGGTAAAGAAAAAAGGATCGAGTCAGAGCACAGAGATGATATAAACTAGGTCCGTGAGTCAGAGATACATAAATTCTTTTTTAATGTTTTTTATTCTGGACTATTGGAACAACCCATAACTGTAATTTAACGGTAAAGAAAACTTTATTTTTTTTTAATTAATTGATGCTACTTAAAAATCTGATATTTTTCTGTGAATTAGAAAGATTATTCCTTTCGATAAAAAAGTTTTAAGCGTTTCTGAAATTTTCATCCATTCCTCATTGCAAATATACACTCGCATCTCGCATTATAAGAAAAACCTAGAAGGCAGTTAAGTGCACGTTATACATTGATGTTTTCATTAACTAAACAGCAAATAAATTATAATTTTCTATTGTGATTTTGCTCATAAAGTGGAAAAAAAGTCACAGGTTGCGGCTAGACGTCGTTTACTTGTTTCAGTGAAGTGTAGTATTAACCTGAAGTTACAGAATATTTTTGACTAGATTTTGTTCGCAGTTTTGTCAACGTCCCGCGAGATCCTAGAAATATTCTGTCAATAAAAATTATACCGGGTGGTCCCTGCAACACGACCAAAAAATAAAACACGGGTTCTACACAAATGGAACTACTTTAGTTCAGCAACTTTCAAAACTAAAGTAATTTCATCATTATGATTATTCTAAACAATACAGCGTGTATCTTTGATACTACCTCAAACTGTAACCAG
The DNA here is from genome assembly GCA_037349165.1 of Choristoneura rosaceana. Taxonomy (NCBI): domain Eukaryota; kingdom Metazoa; phylum Arthropoda; class Insecta; order Lepidoptera; family Tortricidae; genus Choristoneura; species Choristoneura rosaceana. The sequence continues at coordinate 558,671 of JAZBNJ010000032.1, forward strand.
ACGAAGATTTAAGTGCTGTGGACCGATATCAAAACAAATTGTTAATTTAGAATTAACTACCAGAGCGTAATTAATTTTTAAAATATTTTCGAGCAGCGATGTAATGCGTAAAATAATTTGATACGAGAGAGAAGCCGTGAAGGAAGCGTTCTGTGACAGCTGTCATGTCAACAAGTGCGATGTTTTTAATAAGAACAATGTAGTATCACGTAGTGATACATTGCGCGCTAATTAATTTTGTAAGGAAGATAATAAGTTTTTTTTTTCTAAAACATAATAAAACGTGATTATTAGAGCCTTCACTACCTACCCTTAAAGTTTGAGGTAGAATCAAAAGTACACACTGTATATAGCCTAAATGATATCGCCTGTCACGTGATAAAATGACGGATTTCGCAACATTGCATTGCTTATCCAATTAAACTTTAAAGTATTATAAATTCACAATGCAATACGAGTAGCAATTCAAATAAGTTAAAAAATTCGTCGAATAAAATATGCTTAAGATGAAGAGTAGAAGCCGTGGTTTAATTTTTTGCTCCTGGTACAGGACCCACCTTGTACTAAGAAATTATCAGGATGGCGTAGATTAAGGGCGGTGAAAGATTTTTTCAAGAACAGTTTCGATCATTGCAAAAATTAAACCCATAATACTTGCAAACTTATAATGTTGAAGATTCATTTTTAAGTAGTAACACATTTTTTTTTGTATTTCAATTGTTCTAATAAAATTGGTAGCTTATTTGCTCCCACCCGCTTTGATGTCATTTGTTTGTCCACGGGTGCAAAAATAGTATTTTTCCTTAGTTACAAATAACAAATTAAGTGTTTGTTTGCAACTAAGGTGTTTGTTTGTAATTAAGTGGAGTCCTCGATGTAGCCCGCATTTACGATTTATTTACTACTTTCATCCTAAACATAAATAGCATGGCATATTGTGTAAACAATAACGGATTACGCTAATGACACTGTTTACTGACGAACTCACTAAGCAAAACAGGGTTTAAGTCTATCCCCTCCATTGTCAGTTGATTTTGTTCAAATTCGTATAAATACGGAATGTAAGGATGTCAGGTAGTTAGTTGAAGACTGTTCCTAGTCGCATCATCAACGAGCCCACGACGCTCCTCAGAGATCGCAACCAAATCGCAATCGCAACGAAATCGAAGAAGTCATCAACGTAAGTTTCTTGATTCAAGTTGAGGACAAACATTTCTCTGATTATAATCTGACGGCCAAACTGGCACATTTGTAGACGGGTTACAGATCCCACTAATACTGTCTCACTATTCGCGTTTTAATCTCATCTGTTGATTTTTATAATATTACTCTGTGTAGAGAACATGTTTTCTTATTTTATTTGTTTTTGTTTCAGATGAAGATCGACAAGGACCAGCAAAAGAATTATTTCTGGTTTACCTCATCTGACCGTAATGACTATGTCATTACAAAAACTCTTCCCGCGCCTGTACTGCAGACCGGCGGTGCGGTGATCCGGCCAAAGTGAGTTCATCTTAAATCTACTTCCGAACTTTTTCTTCTAACTCTATCATTATCGCGTTAGATATTTCTATTTTAGCATTTGAATATTTATGTAATTCTACTGTTATATTTTTGTCATGGTTCTTTATAACAATGTGTGCATTGTATATCCAGGGCTGGTTCCTGGGACGCGGGCAGGCCGCTGCAGCCGGCCACGCTGCCGCGCTGGGGCTTCGTCGTCATCGAACCCGACGCACGCGCACAGGTGGACTACGCGGAGACCATAGCATTGGTACCTATTATCACTTCTAGTTCTTAGCACCGTGAATTATCAACTCTTTAACGAATTTTCTTCACATCGCCTAGTTACCTTGTATTTGTTAGTTTAGGTTTTATATTTATAGTGATATGAAAAACACATCATATTGACAATATTAATAAGTTAAATTTTCCAGATAAAGAAATGTGGCCGCGACATGGGCATGTCCGTAGCGGAGCCAGTGGTGCAACAGTTCTACCTTCAGTTTGACGACTTGATGAACACATTGGTCAAGTGCAAGGAAAAAGGTGTCCAGCTGTTGTTCGTTGTATTGCCAGACGGCAAACGGGATTATTACCACAAGGTCAGTGATTGAATTCAAGTTAATTAGTGCTTATAAATAGTGTAATAACTCGTTCATTCCGCGGCTCACGAAAAGATCATGACGTTGCGGAGGATCGAATCAAATATGTAAAGACCTCTACTCCATCTTTCTATTTAAGATACTTCATCTAAAGTTACCCATGCCGTTTAAAATATAAATACTTAAACTTTATTCTTAGAATTGTTTTTCTTTTTAGGTTAAACAATTGGCCGAACTAAAAGTGGGCATTTTGACTCAATGCCTTAAAGAACAAACCGCTCGGAAGGGATTGAAATCTCAAGCTATCAAAGGCATTCTACTGAAGGTAATATTATAACTAAACCTAATAAGTTTGATGAAACCAAATCTTTGAATGCTTAACCGCAAACATTTCAGTTAGAACAGAATATTTGACAGACATTTATTCGCAGGTAAATGCAAAGCTTATGGGCGTGAACCACGCTCTGCACCCCAGCAGTACGCCGTCCTGCATCCGAGAACCCGAACGCGTTATGGTCGTAGGAGGGCACGTCATCCATCCCACGCCTGAACAGGTAACATATAAGAATACTCTAGAAATAGCTTAGAATTTTAACAATTCAAACTTCACCTTTGTAGTACTTGTACACTAGTGGGCCGCTTACTAAGTTAGTTATAGTCTCTTTTTCTGGAAAAAGATGAGATCCCTTTATTTATAATATCAATGTATGTTTTTGTTTCAGTTATCATTGTATAAAACAAACGTGCCCAGCATTGCAGCGGTCACTGCATCAATCGATCCCCAGTGCGCTAAGTACAACGTGACAATGAGTGTTCAGGTGTCAGAGGTAATTAAATAAAACTCAAGAATATAATATTAGGACACTGACCTCTTGATACAATCTATACAAATCTGTTTCTTATTCCTTTACAGAATGGAGAGATTGTAGACTTTGAGAACATGATGGTTGAGCATCTGGATGTCTACTGGCGGTATCACAAAGCACTTCCAACAACAATTATCTACTACCGCAATTGCATGCCTTTGACGCTGTATAATGAGGTACTTACTGATTTTACTAATACTTGTAGCCTAAGAAGTTATCTACAAACATGTCTACTTGTTTCAAAAATGCGCAAATGACGCGACCTGCACTACTCTTATACATTATTGAACTTTAAATTTTACTTTAAATAAGCTCATGATATTTTGATGCATCTACCAGCGTTAAGATCACGAGCACTTTAAACCATTTTACATTATCTAGTCGTAAAAACTGTCTCAATCCCGTTAATAAACAATTAATAACGGTCATATTGATGGGTTTCCCGTTATTGCAGGTGGAGTCCTATGAGTTAAAAGCGCTGTCAGCAGCTTTCTGGCGCGCTTCGCAGCCTTCAAAGCCTGTGTACGATCCTTGCACATGGCCAAAGATACTGTTTATGGTGGTTGAGTCGCCGCGTAATGCCAGGTGGGTCTTGTTTAATTCTATGAACGGTTGGCTGAAAGAATATTTCCTTATTAGATTCCGTTTTATTTTGATCTTACCAGTACGTTTTTCTATTTACCAGGTCTTGTTACGATCACTGTTATAACTGTTATTTGGTACATTTCGCGCGAATTGACTGAATGCTTTCTTGTTTGCAGATTGGAGGTACTTGAGTGGGGAGTTACGTGGATAAAACAAAAAACCACGAGACCTGGCATTATCATATACGACGAAGAAGATCCAATGTCTTCTGTAAGGGAGTTCAACTTTAGTATGGTAAGTACAGCTCAGTATCTTTATCAATATCAGCACTGTGGACCACTTTCGTTCATCTAACGAAACGATCTCATGACAGAAATTTTGCAAATTTGTCACTGGCGCTTTTAATTCATTTGTCCTTACTACTTTAGGTACTATCAATTCAATGGTTTTTTCGTGTCTTTTGTCCTGTTCGGTTATTTTAAACCATATTTTATTTAACCCAGGTGTCACACCAAGGCGGGGCTGCGGCGCGCTTCTCGAATTACTACATCTACTTCAACGACGGCGTCCCGTACACTCAGCTGGAGCGGCTGGCGTACAGTCTCTGCTACACGTGCGGGCGCGGCTCGCGCTCGGTGTCGTGTCCCACGCCGCTCTACTACGCGCGCCTTGCTTGCCGGCGTGCTCTCTCGCTCCTCTAGTAAGTACAGGACTGTTAAACACGACTGGCACCGAATTGCTTAATCGAGGAACCAATAATGCAATATGATACGCAATATGTTAAATTGCAAGAGGTATATTTCATCAAACAAGTGTGTAATTTCAAATAAACTTTCCAACTAAGATCTTGTATCAGACATCAAGATTATGTTATTTCATTGACGCCGTTCATTTTCAACAACGAACCATCTTAGCATTTATTTTTTAGATTATAACTGTAGATTTATGCTAATGGAGGACTTTTTTTTTCAGTGGAAAGAAATTACCTGCCGTTGTTCTGAGCATGAGAGGGGCGACCAGACTGCGTGCGCGCAAAAGCTTGTTGGAGTATGGACGGATGTTTTTCGTGTAAAGCATAAGCTAAACTTATTTAAAAAAGCCATGTATATTATTAGAATAGTATAGCATTAAGATTTTAATTATAATAAAAAATCATGAAATTTAAATGTTTCTTTTTTTATTTAAAAAACATTCTTGCCATCTAAGGGGTATAGTAGGTATCCGAGACAATTTATTATGTAGATTGTAACATCTTAAAGCTAAAATCATCTTTTTCTATTTCTTTAGAAATGATTGATAGTCGTGGTCTCTAGTAAATTTAAAAGTAAAAAATGAAATCCTTTTAGTATCACACTGAAAAAAAAGTTATCTCCACATTAAAGTAATACGAATTGAAACGTGACTGTATATAGTTTTTTTTTTTGATACCTCCTAAGTTCCTGTGTCTCAGATAATGAAGGTTTTGCAATTGGTAAATGTTTTTTATTTTATTTTTATTTCGTCAACATTTTAGATAGAAAAACTAAGAGCAGTTGAAACATAAGAAGGATAACCCAAGCATTGGTTAGGTATCCATTTTAAAACAATGAAATATCAGAATTACTTACTTACATTGAGATAACGTTACCGCTAAAATGTGAACATTATCTCACAACCACCAACTGAAGCAACAACAGAACTGAACGCACTAATTCGTGATTAACTCAATTTATCAATGAACCTGTTTTCTAACCAGAAGGAAAATCAAGATAAAAATTGTGAAAATGCTGATAAGTAATGAAACAAGTGATGTTCTCAGATTAAATTAAAAAAAAAACAACTTAACAACCTGGACTACTTACAAAATTTATAGGTTTAAGTTCATTTATTCTCATTAAGAATTTACAATTCACTTATTATGAGAACTTAAAATTAAACATGTATGTTTATAATGAGCGAGAGTATAAAAAGAAGGTAGGTAACAATAGACCACTCTGACAGCATTCTACCAATAATTATTGCTAATAGCTAATGCAGGTAAGATTCGTGTGCCGAGTCGTAAACAAGACAACGAAACTCTGAGCTAACGCAGACTGGATTTTGACTCCCTTTTAATCATAATTTAGCTCACCACCCTTTCCTACCCAAGGAGTAGGTATTTCGGGTGTGGCAGGTATTCCGGGTAATGTGAGCAAATAATTAAAATATGGATCATACTTGTCAAACTGAACAACATTAGTTCAACAACTTTTAAAAATAATTAGTTCTTTAATTTTTATTACACTTTCAAATTTATGTTTTTGTTAGCAAATTAAGGATTGTCCTCAGTCCAGTTGTGCAAGAATCATCATCATCATCTCAGCCGTAGGACGTCCACTGTTGGACATAGGCCTCCCCCATAGACCTCCAGTTGCTTCGGTTGGCAGCGACCTGCATCCACCCCCGTCATCATCCGTCATCCGTCCATCTCGTTGGTGGACGTCCCACGCTGCGCTTGCTTGCTTGTTTTTACTATTGCTCTAGCTTTATTGTCGTTAGTTTTCAGTTGATCCACTTAAAAGAATACTACGCTTTTGTATGGTATACTAAAGGACACGATAAATACCGCTTTGTATGTAGCTTACAAGAGATCATGGGCATTATTTTCGATAAACAATAAACACTATTAAAAATAAGTTTACTACCGTTTAAAAAAGATTATTTTTGTACTAAGATAACACCAGTTAGTACCATTGTTTTATTTTCGAAAAATCCTGCCGTATACTTCCGTGAGAATGGTAGTTCAGGTAGATGGTGTTAACACCCTTTTTCTGTTAGTGTGCTTACAATCTATTGTTCATGGAAAGAGAGTCAATAATCTGTTTAACTTTAGGTAATTATAATGGTTTGTTGTGTGGTCATTACCATTGTAGTTAGACATACAATAGTTAAGTGTTTTTTTAAGTGGATTAGCCACAGCAAAATGGGAACACAGCACCTGTTTTTCGTTTTTATAGATTTAAAAAAACAATGTTACTGTTTATTAAAATGTTAAAATTCTTTAAAACTAATGTTCAAAACAAATAGTCACCCTTTTAGTTTAGTTTTTATTTTTAAGTAGGTGGTCTACTGTTTTATTATATCTGTGCCTCCTGTGATCAGTGATATAACTCGACTTATACCCTTTTGTGTGTTTTTATTTAGAAATAATCAGAAAAAAATTACGAATTTTTGAGTCTATCTCACATACCGTTAGGTGCTATAGTTTCGGAGATAATTTTGTGAAAAGTGATACAACTCGCATAAAAAAATCGTGCACATTGATATATATCAAGTTATAACCCCTTTATGTAATTGCTCTAAAGACTATTTTCGTGCTTTGTGGTTTAAGTGGAATTGAATTTATTTTCACATTTTATTTTTCGTTATTTTTTTCGGAAAAATTGATATATCTACAGTTATACCACTTTTGACCAACTTTTCTAAAACCAGACCAGGGTACAACTCAACATGTACACCAATGCTGGAGAAATTTGATACATTTTTTTGGGATACAAGTTAGGTAAATTTTATTTGTGAAGTCAAAATAAATGAGCTGGGAACATACAACGCTGAGTTATAGGATTTTACAAGTTCATGTATATCATATCAGTTTACACCAAGAGATATTATGGGTGCTGAAGAGGTGCACCATGATATAACTGAACTTGTATCATCTAACACATATTATTTACTCATATTAGACTTTTCAATAGGTACAACTCACAGGTTTTTCGCGATTTTCTTCGAACTTACAATATTTACCGAAAAACACTAAATGCACGTTTATAGAACATATTTTTATGAATAAAAAAAAGTGCTTCGATAAATGCTAGCCCCCTTGGCTCACAAACTAGAATTTTTTTTATCTTGTTTTCGCTCTCCTGTAAAATGACGATTTTGCACTTGTATCACTTATCACAGGAGGCACAGATATGTATGTATTATAGGGATTTCTATTTATTTATTAAAAATGTGGTCAATTAGAATTTTTTGGCCAAAATTCACAGTAAACCGTTTGTAATTTCGGAATCATAGAATGCTAATTACTGATGCTTATATTACTATTCGCAGCGTGGGACGTCCACCAACGAGATGGACGGATGACTTGGTTAAAGCCGCGGGTACACGGTGGATGCAGGCCGCTGCCGGCTGGAGATCTATGGGGGAGGCCTATGTCCAACAGTGGACGTCCTACGGCTGAGATGATGATGATGATGATATTATATTTGATGAATGTTCTTTGAATTCAGTTTGCGGGTAGCGACTTCTTGTTAATATTTTATTTACACAATTATTTCTGATACTTAAAATGCAAAACCAAAAAAAAAACTGTTGTTTGAACTACGACATTTGAATATTGAAAATAATTAGCAAAACCGAATTGGGCAAGATATAGGTTTCACTTACAGTTTGTTCTGGCTCTTTTCCTCAGTCCTTGGGACACATTTAAGACACAATCACAGCACTTTCAGAGTTTTTATGAATAATTTAAAAGAGCGCGCGCCGGCCGGCATTCATTTCGAGCTGTCAAATTTGCGCAACTGACTGGTGGCGCCGCCGTGCGGGAGAAAGCGGAAAGTTCATTCAGCCAGTATGTTTTTGATATGTGCAGGAGGTTTTAATGCACATATTACTAATTATATCTGCCCAATGTAACGTACATAAACCCCCCACCGGGAATCTACCCCAGATTCCCCAGTTTACAAACCAAACCAGGGATGGTATTGAATAAGGTAAGTGGACTGTATAGTGTAAGTATTTGTTGACTTAGTGAACTAAACACGTGTAGCTGTAAAACGATCGAAAGCTGCGAAAAAACATTCAGTTGAAAGTGCACTGAGAACCTCAGTGTGCACCGCGCGAGTTGAAAAGCAGACGAAAATTAAAAGATAGGACTTTGATATTTTCGCATTACGTCTGTTACTCTCTTTCGTATAGAAGGGACCGCCTATGTCAACACCGACAGTGTGAAAAGCATGGATACCTTCAATGCGGAATTTCGGTAAGTTGCCCATGATAGGCTGTATGTGTGAAGGATTGACTTTAAAACACCTAATACATTTCCTAAAACGAGATCTTACAACGCATTTTCCGGAAATAATCCAGTATTTCTGACTGATTACACTGTGCAATGTACGCGGACCGATATGTAAATAAATTTTATGAAAATAGTCGATAAGAATATTTGTAAAGTTGCACTTTTTGGGAAGCAATAATGGATACTTCTTTTGATACGGTAGTTCGGCGAGAGACAACCTACCCCCCACCCTGAGAAAACCGAGGGGGTCGACATAAGGTGCTAACCTTTTGAGTGATGAACTACAGCTGTAACCGTTTGAAATTGCTTCGAGATCAGCTGCAAAATGCTCTCGCTGAACTGATTTGATGAGCACATCGTGTGCGTTCTTTAAATCTGATAGAGACGAAGGACCCGTGTTCCTATTAGACTTCGTCGATCTACAATTGTTGATAAACTGAAAACAACGAGCTAAGACCTTTTGAAGTTTGCTAAAACTCGAATATTTTTCAGTTAAATCATAAACAAGATTTGAGTCACGTGTTGTGTTTTGCACGCTAGTTTGAGCCAAAGTCGCGCATGGAATTTTGAGTTCTGGCACATTTGCCGATTTAAATTGATCAATTGATTTTACTGGCCAATTCTCTCTTGGTGCGTCTAGCCAGCTCGGTCCTCCGAGCCACTCCGCTGTCGATAACAGCACGGAAGGTAGCGCTCCGCGCGAGCACACGTCAGCGGGGTTGGACGCGCCGCTCACGTGAAACCAACAATCGCTTTGCACGGTCTCCAAAATTTTGGAAACACGCGAAGCCACAAAGGTTTTGAGATTATAACTGGGTGTATTCAACCAACTCAGCACCACAGAGGAATCGGTAAACAAGAGTATTTCATGAACAGGAATTCGTTCAGACAATATTGACTTCGTATATTTGACTAACTTGACTAACAAATGCGCAGCCATTAGCTCGAGACGTGGAATGGTCACTGTCTTCAAGGGTGCAACCTTGGATTTTGCAATGACTAGACTGACCTTCGAATTACCTTGATTGTTAAAACTACGCAAATAGATGACCGCAGCTATTCCTTGAACTGAAGCATCGCAGAATCCTAGTATCTGGTAGTAGCTGTGCTGTTTGACAGTAACCTGGCGCTCGTGGCTAAAATTCGACAATAGCGGGAGCTCTGACATGTAGGTGAGCCACTCCTTTTCTAGTTCCGGAGGCAGCCGCTCATCCCAACCCAGCTGTTGGAGCCAGAGTTTCTGCATGAAGCATTTCGCGTAGAATATGCAAGGAGCCACGAAACCTAAGGGATCATACTGACGACCTATCTGTGACAAGACACTACGCTTGGTGATCGCCTGTGAAGCTGGAAGTGGATGGAATACGAAGGAAAACACATCTTCGGCGGGTCGCCACTGCAGACCTAAAACTTTTATGGATAGGTCCTTGTCATCCTCGAATGCAATGGGCGTTTCGCGGTGATCAGCTGGAACCCGAGCCAGTACCTGGGGACAGTTGCTGGCCCACTTACGAAGCAGAAATCCTCCTCCACTCAGCAACTCTAACAGTTCATCCTGTAGCCTAGCTGCTTCATCATAGCTGCTCACTGACCACAGAAGGTCATCGACGAAGAAACCCTTTTTTAGAACCTTGCTCGCTAAAGGATACTTCTCGCAGTCGTCGTCAGCCAGTTGATGCAGGACTCGGATCGCTAGGTACGGACTGCTAGCAACGCCGTATGTGATCGTGTTTAACTCATACACCTTTAAAGGTTGATCAGGTTGAAACCTCCACAAGATGTGTTGGTAATTGCGTTGAGATTTTTCGATCAAGGTCATTCGAAACATTTTACAAATGTCACTTGACAAGCAAATTTCATGTATACGAAAATTTATTAAAATCTCATTAATATCTGCTTGAAGCTTAGGACCGGCGTAAACGACTGAATTTAAAGAATTATTATTTGTCGTTTTGCATGAGGCGTCAAAAACTACTCGGAGTTTTGTCGTGGTACTTGACGGTCGGAGAATACAAAAGTGAGGAATTATGTACTTAGAATCCACAGTACCAAAATCACCTACGCAAGTCATGTGACCAAGGCTTTCATATTCGGACATGAATTTATTATATTCTTCCTTAAGTTCCGGAAGACGATTCAGCTTTGTTTCTAAATTGTTGAAACGACGTAACGCTTGTGGAGTCGAATCGCCGAGATCAAAACTGGGTTTGAACGGGTACTTCACTGTATAACGTCCCGTAGTATCGCGACTGTGTTCGTTTTGGAACAATTGTTCGACATACAAATCTTCTGGTTTTTTAGTGACGTCATACGGCACGTTTTCAGTCTCCCAGAAAGAGTTCATGATTTTATCGATACTACTAGTTTTATTAGCAGAGAACAAGTTGAGCGAAGCTGTATTTGACTCACAATCGTCACTCAGTACTGTCTGACCAGTAATGACATATCCGAATATGGAATGCATCGCGACGGGCAAACCCGGGTCACGTGGTAGTATATTTTGACCGTCATAAATGTAGGGAAATAAGTCACCTGCGATCAACAAGTCAACTGGAGCCGCCGAAAAGTAGTTCGGGTCAGCTAACTCTAGATTTTTGAAATTATTGATAACTTTGTTTGATAAGGTTACTGTAGGTAAGTTGCTAGTTATATTACTTACGACAACAGTATCAGTGCTAAGCACCGGACCAAATGAGTTTCGTGGTTTAATTGAACATGTAACCAGACCGAAATCTTGCACTGGCGCACCTCCCAGACCCATGGGTTCAAACTGACACTTGCGTCGAGACAAACCCAGGCGCTGGGCACACTCTTTTGTCATATAACCGGACATGGCACCGCTGTCAATGACTGCACGTACGGCGTGGTAAGTTCCCCATCGATCTGCGACGTGCACCATGGCAGTGCCTAACAGCACGGTTGAATTTGACGAACAAGTCAAGCCGACGTTTGGCATTGACCTTTGACTTTGATTTTGACCATTTGAAACGTTTTGAATACTTGAAATGTTTTGACTATTTGAACCGTTTTGATTAATTGATGAATTTTGAACAGTTGGAACTGTATCTAAGTGAATACTGTGATGGTGCGGTTGTTTACACAGCACACAACGCACTTTTGACGTACACTCGGACAACGAATGCTGACGAAAGCAATTTTCGCATAATTGAAGCTGTTTCACTTTGTCAAGACGCTGCACCGGTGTTAAATCAAAAAACTCGAAACATCGATAAGTTGAATGCGGTTTGTCGCAAAATAGACATCTATTTGATCGTTCGCTATTATTCTTACTCACAGCTGACAAGCACGGCTTTTGGAACTGCTTTGGTGCACTACTGTAATTAGCAGCATTATTATTATTTTTTCGAACACAATTCGGCTTTGCAGAGGTGTTAGGGACACTCTTAGGCGTAAACTGAATTTTTGATGTACTAATTTTAACCTCCGACATTTCCAAAACACGCGCCTGTTTCTCTACGAAATTAATCAGCTGTTCGTAAGTAGGTATATCGGTTTGATCTACTGATTGTTCGAATTCGCGCCTAGTGACGGGGTCTAAATTTCGCAATCCCATATAAAACAGTATGAAACTCGATAGGTTACTGATTTTCAAAAGTTTCAATGCTTTAACACACTCTTGATACGTTTGTAAAAATGTGTTTAGACCAGTAGCCGACTCAGTTGACAAAGGCTTAAATTGAAACAGCCGATCTAAATAGCTCGTAGCTAAGGCACGAGTGTTCTCAAATTTTTTGACTAGCAAAGCCCATACTATCGGATAATTATCGGCCGTCACTGGCATCCCTTTGACCACAGTCAATGCCGAACCGCTGACTGCGGAGAGCAGGTAATAAAACTTCTCAATGTTCGTAATATCATTGTTGTTATGAATTAAACTCGTAAACGTGTCATAGAATGTTTGCCAGTTTTCTAATTTGCTATCGAAATGGAACAATTCTAGTTTAGGCAGCCGCGGCTTAGCCGACCGCGAGTCTGGCCCGGCAGCGCCCGGGCCGCGGCCCGCGGAGCGCGACGAAGGTCCGCTACCGCTGCCGTCACACGATTGCCAAGTGTCGCTATTAGCCTCCGCTACACTCAGAATACGGAAATACATGTCGTCAAAGGTTTGAATTTCCTGATAATTTGGTTTAAATTTCGGGTTTTGTTTCTTATTGTAAGAATTTAACTCGAATATGCATTGTTCGAAACATTCCCGAGTCGAATGAAGTTCTTTGAGTCGCAAATTAAATTCGGTTAAACGCTCTGGTGGAGTTGATTTGGATAGTTCAAATAACGTTTGACATCGTATAAAAAGCAGTTCTTTTTTGTTAATAAGTTGTTCGACATCGAATTCTTTTTCGTCCATTTCGAATTAAAAAACAAAAGACGCGCGCGACGCGTTGCAAAGAACGAAAATTGAAAACGTTTATTTTATACGTATTATTCTAGGTAAATAACTTAGATTAGAAATAAGCCTGTTACCTTAAAACTGCGTGAAATGTGTGTTTTATGTGTATGAATGTGTATTTAGTTTGCAAACTGAGGATGCGGTTCGATTGACCAAAATGTTTGAACTACGACATTTGAATATTGAAAATAATTAGCAAAACCGAATTGGGCAAGATATAGGTTTCACTTACAGTTTGTTCTGGCTCTTTTCCTCAGTCCTTGGGACACATTTAAGACACAATCACAGCACTTTCAGAGTTTTTATGAATAATTTAAAAGAGCGCGCGCCGGCCGGCATTCATTTCGAGCTGTCAAATTTGCGCAACTGACTGGTGGCGCCGCCGTGCGGGAGAAAGCGGAAAGTTCATTCAGCCAGTATGTTTTTGATATGTGCAGGAGGTTTTAATGCACATATTACTAATTATATCTGCCCAATGTAACGTACAACTGTCATTATGAAAAAATTATGTAGGTAAATAGGATTATGTAGGTATAGGTTAAGGTCTAATCCTGTATCCTAAGGTCTTTTCCTGCCAGTCGAATTAAAAAAAAAGTATCCAGTATTTTTAATTAATTATTAATAGCATTCTTAATCAAAGTTACTATTAATAAAATAAAAATATTACTAGTTTATTTTCGCGCTACGGAGCCTACAAAACCTACGCGAATCTTCTATCATCTCTCTGAAGGACTACTCCGAAACACAAAATTCGAAGTTCGTGTCGAAGTCTGACACTTATACTATTTAATACGAGATCGAGAGGGATCGCACGACACAAACTTCAAATTTTGTGTTTCGGAGTAGCCCTTCTGGTTTCAGGAGTTAAAGACAGGGCAACGTAATACGCGTTTTTCAAGCGGCAGTGAGGAGAGCTGAAATAAAAACGGTGCGCGTACGACGCGTTACTGTAATTCCTGTACCGTCACAGTTTTTTAAGTAGCGGTGTGGCCGCTCCTTAATCTTGCAAACTTTTACCTGGCTTACATTGTATTCGCTTAAATATAGTAAAATATCCCTACTAATATTATAAATGCGAAAGTAACTCTGTCTGTCTGTTTGTCTGTTACGCTTTCACGTCGAAACCACTGAACCGATTTAGATGAAATTTGGTATGTAGATAATTTGAACCCCAAGGATCAACATAGGATACTTTTTATTCCGGTAGAGGTCGCCACCGCGTGATAACCTAGAACCGCGCAGACGAAGTCGTGGGCATAAGCTAGTTCTTAAATAAAAGAAACATTCACTCTTTACACATTTTTATTACGGGTAAAGATTTTACGTTACAATTTTTTAAATAGTTTCACTTTTTCTTAACATTAATTTGTTTCTTTGCACTAGATGAAGAACATCCGTCCGTACTCCAACAGGCTTTTATTTATATACACTCGGAGCGGCCCTAATTCCACACGACTGGGGCAGCATGACCAGCCACTGAAAAAAAAATGATGTCATAAGCAAAAAAACTAGAGATTTCTTACATAAATTACCAATTGGCTACGAGATTTGACCTATCGCCTCTCAAGCAGAGGGCCCTGAGTTTAAATCCCAGCTCGCACCTCTGAGTATTTCTAAATTCATGTGCTTAATAACATTTGAAATTTACCACGAGCTTTGCGGTAAAGGAAAACATCGTGAGGACTGCACAAACCTGGGAAGCAATTAAATGGTGTGAGCAATTCAACTATGGCCCAAGCGCTCTTGTTCTGAGACCTGTGCCCAGCAGTGGGACGTATAAAGGCTGGGATGATGATGATTGCCCCGATCCCGCAATGTAGGTAGTGTCAGTAGTGTATAACAGTCCTGTACTTACTAGGTGAGGGAGAGACCGCGCCGGCAAGCGAGGCGCGCGTAGTAGAGCGGCGTGGGACACGACACCGAGCTCGGGGTCCGACCACAGAGATAGCACAGGTAATACGTCATTTTTTCCAATTCTTCCGCTGGCACAGCGTTATTGTAGTAAACGTAATAGTTCGACAAACGTCGCTTAGCCGTGCCATTATAGGACACCTGAAAATAATACATTGTTTTATAACACCATCTTTGTTTTATAGCTGTTCTGACCAAGATCGAGCTAATGCTTAAAAAAACTTGGGACTTTGGAACTGACATTTAACAACCATAAAGTACGTAATTCAAAGAGTTAAGTTTTGAGAAAGAGCCAAATACACAATTAAATCGAATAGAACAATAGTAAGGATAAATGTATTAATAACATTAGTTATAAGTCTGCAAAAGTAGTTGCAGAAGAACCTTCACAATTTCAGTAAAAAATTGTTTTTTGGAATCTTTTTGTATTTTTTATTTCTTTTCCAAATTTTTAATTTTACAGTCATCCCGTAAAACCTAAATTGAAAATACAAACTGAAATATAGATGCACAGAAAAATCAGAAAACTAAGATCAGCACTGGGAATCGAACTCAGGTCCTCGGCATTCCGTGCCGCGTGCTACCGATACACCACTGCTGGACAATGGTACAGTCGCCATCAGATATATCGAAGCGGCCAAGGTGTCCAAATATTTCTGAGCAAGACCAAATTTCAATAAATTCTGCACACTATAAATACCATTTATATCATAGCTATTGCAATTCCAAAAATATGTAAGCACTCTGTTTTCAATAATTTCTATACATACGACCAGCCAAAAATATCTGATCACACAAAACATCAAATTAATCTAAGCAATAAAGGCGTCCACAAATATCTGCACATTTAAGCAAAATATACCTAGTCTTTGCGTTAAGGTTGAATGTGTCAATGCATGTCTGTCTTTATACCGAGTGGCAGCGTCAGGTATAAATGGAACCCTGAAGTCAGACAACTATCTATGACTTTGGATGTCAAGCTTACTGGTTAGTAATAGGGAATATTACTGCAATTTTAGTACAAAACCGTAAACAGTTTTTGAGTATCAAATGGCATAATATCATATTATTTCAATTCTTTTTTTGGAACTATCCTCCTAAGTCCTTGCATACCTTATAAAGGACCAATTAACACTAAGAATAACAACAGTTTATAAAGTACAAATTGTTCATTGAATAAAGAATTCTAATAATTTAGAAATAATATCCCAAAACAGTAAAGCAGGTCAACCACGTCAGGTCTTAAGCACTAAGTTTGTTAAAAAATGTCAGGACTCAGGAAGAGCTCTATCGTTAAGCAGCGTTTCCACCAATAATGTGCGAGGATGTGTTGCGAGGGATGTGTTTTTCATTAACCAATAGAAACGTTTTATTTACACATCCTCGCACAGCACACCTCTGATGGAAACAGCTAAGCGGAGCGAAGCGTGGTAAATGAAGTGTTTCTATTGGTTAATGGAAAACATATTACTCGCAACACATCCTCGCACATCTCTAGTGGAAACGCTGCTTAACTATCGATGTAAATATCAAGTTATTTTGTTACTAATAAGTAATAAAATGTTATCATGATTTTTAAAGGTACTAATACTCTTTGGTCATGATCTGTCATGGCGACAAAATAATAAAGAGAACTGACGTAATCATGGGTTTTCTAGTGTCGCCCCCTGCACAGAGCTTTGCCTAATGTCTGGGGGCACGGCAGTACCTACCCCTGCCAAGACGAGCAAAACAAAACAAAGGCATGGCAAAGATTTTACGTGAAGAAGTTTTGTTATTTGAAAAAAATCAAAACAACACACTACGAAACGTTTTCCGCAAAATAACTCAAATATACACCGTGTTTTTAGGGTTCCGTAGCCAAAATGGCAAAAACGGAACCCTTAGTTTTTTTTTATTCGATTGGAAGGCAAACGAGCAAGTGGGTCTTCTGGTGGTAAGAGATCACCACCGCCCATAAACATCTGCAACACCAGGGGTATTTCAGATGCGTTGCAAACCTAGAGGCCTAAGTTGGATGGGAATACCTCAAGTGCCAGTAATTCCACCGGCTTTCGCTATTTCTGTCTGTCTGTCCGTTCGCGGCTTTGCTCAGAGACTATCAATGCTAGAAAACTGTAATTTTGCACGAATATAATGTAAACTATGCCGACAAAACAGTACAATAAAAAAATCTAAAATATTTTTTTTACAGTACCTCCCATAGACGTAAAATGGGGGTGATTTTTTTTTCTCATCCCACCTTATAGTGTGGGGTATCGCTGGATAGATCTTTGAAAATCATTAGGGGGTTGCTAGAACAATTTTTCGATTCAGTGATTCGTTCGCAAAAAATATTATTCAACTTTAAAGCGCAAATTTTCATTAAAATCGAGCGAAAATATATTCTATTTTTGATTGAAATCTTTTGTTTGCTTTTCAATTTGTTCGGCGGTTTAATTTTTTTTTTTTAAAGTTTTTATACATTTACATGTACATTTTCAACTGACAAGATAAAAACGGGGGAGGTTTTGAAGTCGACGCGTATATATTTTTTTTATGTATGACCACGCATAACTTAATACATAGTAGTCCGATTTTCATAATTCTCTTTTTATTGGATAGGGTATACCTTGAAGTTGGTATTACATAAATTTGGAAAAAAATACCACAAGGATAGGAAAAAGGTATACCTAGATTAAAAACTAATTTGTCGGTAAAAAATAACCAATTTCTTAAAAAGCAAATGTTATATTATGTTAAAAATTGAGAAAAATCGTAAAAACGAATGCGATCCAAACTCAAAAGAAATAAAAACAATACCTCTCCTTGCAGTCGGGTAAAAAGCCATAAAACAATAATAAAACCTAAAAAAAATTAAGTCTAATTAAGTGTCGACTGAGATTTGAACCTTGGATCTCTGCTTTGAAAAGCAAACGAATGTTATTGGTGCCACGACGTGCCTTGACTAAGGGTTCGAAATTCGCCTTCATTTAGTTTTTGCTATATGTCAGACGTTTTAACGATTCTGCTGAAAAGTAAAATAAGAGTTAGAGGCATATTCTGTCAAATTTGATTGAAGAGAAAAACATGAGACAGATGTATGTGATGACAAGTCTGTACTGCTTTCGATGATTGTCATATCGACATCGCTTACCTCAAATGAACAGATTTAAACTATTAGCTAATCTATTATGATTCATAATGACAATGGCACAAGGTATATTTTGCTTAAATGTGCAGATATTTGTGGACGCCTTTATTGCTTAGATTAATTTGATGTTTTGTGTGATCAGATATTTTTGGCTGGTCGTATGTATAGAAATTATTGAAAACAAAGTGCTTACATATTTTTGGAATTGCAATAGCTGTGATATAAATGGTATTTATAGTGTGCAGAATTTATTGAAATTTGGTCTTGCTCAGAAATATTTGGACACCTTGGCCGCTTCGATATATCTGATGGCGACTGTACAGAAACAAATATCCCTATGCACCACATATTTCAGCTTGTTTGTTTCTTATTTAGCGACTTAAGCAGTGACGCTAGCGACATCTATGCCGTAGCCCTCATCTGTTAATGCAGAGAAATAATATCCAGGATAATACCGATTGTTTTCTTACCATGCTATATTGGATTTGCCTGTCGAGATTCGTCGGATCGATTTGATGTGTGATGACATAACCAGGGCACAAGTTCCTATTTAGATTATCCCAGGAACGATCCCAGTCAACTGGATTGAATCTGCAAGTAAGAAATCATTCCAATTAGTTCACGGACTACAGTCCCAATTATGGTAATAACTAGCTTTTGCCCGCGGCTCGGGAACTGCGCATTTTACCGGGATAAAGTAGCCTATATCACTCTCTGGTCCGTAAACTATCTCTATGCCAAAAATCACGTCGATTCGTCGCTCCGTTTCGACGTGAAAAATGAGCAAACATACAAACACGGACACTTTCGCATTTTTATATTGGTATGGAGACGGAATTGTGACAAGTTCGACAAAAAGCAATATTTTCATATACACAAAACAAAAGACCATTAAGCTTAACCATTAAGACCTTGATCTTAAAAGATGAAAACAGCTAAGGGAAAAAAACTTTGTATTTTTTTTGCCAGTGAACTATTTCTGTTACCTAATTAAATTATGTAGATATCTCAGTATGTGATAGAAATGTTCAACATAGAACAATAACAACAAACATCACTCCTGCATTCCCAAATGGGGTAGGCAGAGCAAACGAAACGTTACCGCTTCGGAGCCACATTTAGCAATTTTAGGTTTAAAGTTTAACAAAAACGGTACAATAGTGACAGGCTAGCCTGTCGCCTACAGTATACCTTAACCTATATCCTCAGTCGCCTCTTACGACATCCACGGAAGAAATGGAGCGGTGTAATTCTGATCCGACACCACCAGGGTTCAACATAGAAACAATTTTAAATTGAATTAGGGACCCACCTGGCATTACGCGGTGATTCCACCAGCAGGAATAATATCTTGGGACTGGTGGTTGTAGTACATAATGGGTGCAATTGCGAGACTCGTGCGTATGCCGTTAAAAATTTGCCTAGTTCATACGATTCCACCTGCAACAACAAGGATATCATCAAAATAGTGCCAGATATAGACAACTTGCAGCGCCTACAATTTTGATTTTAAGAATAAGAATAAAATTATTTATTTAAAGTATAACAATATTACAATAAGAGTTCATCAGCGGATTCTACAGTAGACTCTGGTGCATTAAACTATTGTGCAAGGATGAGCGTAGAGAGAACACAATCTACACAACATTTACACCCATTCTCACACCCTTCAAAAATGCTGGCGTCGAAATATCATGAGCTCATTAAAACTCTTCTTCTTCTTCTTCTTAGCCTTCCTCTACCAAATTCTTGGTGTAGGCCTCCTTCAACCTTTTCCACTCCGATCTATTTTGGGCAGTTAAAGTCCAGTTGCTGCCCCCCACCTTTTTTATATCATCTTTCCACCTCATTTGCGGTCTGCCCACTGGTCTTTTCTGTTCCCATGGTCTCCAATTCAGAACAGCTCTACACCACGAATCGGTTTTTCGGGCAACATGTCCCGCCCATTGCCATTTGAGCTTCGCTATCCTTCTACCAATGTCGGCGACTTTACTTTGTTTCATTAAAACTAAGCAGAATATATCAAAAAGCAAACAAAATAGGTAGTGCCACGAGTATTGCAAAAAAAAAAATACAAAAAGATAGTCTTTAGTAATGTGTCTCGGGCATACTGCCAAATTAAGGGTTAATGATCACACATACAGCTACACACGAAGAACTGATTGCATAAGAGGAGAATGATGAAATCCCGCTGTCATTACATTATTTATTCTGTGCGTGACATCAACATTGGTGTAACTCCGTTTAGGTGTGTATCTGTGCACGGCTTTCAATGCATGTATTTTTGAAACCAATAGACATAGCCATAGACCGCAATGTTAACTTTTATTAATAAATAAATAAATAAATAAATAAATAGACGAGTTATGCTGTTGGATATGACAGTAGTTACCTCATTATACTTTGTGCTTGGCATGCAGTTACGGAAGTAGATAATCTTTGATGGAAGTGTGCCGTTATGTTGCATGTAGACTTTTAGATGCTCAACCATCATATTTTCCATATCGACAATTTGTTCTTTCTGTAACAGAATAAGAAACAGGTGAATATAAGCTGTATTATAGAATGTTAGTTTGAAATTATCGTTTTTTTTTTAATTACCTTTGCCTCCTGAATGCTAATTTCGACGTTGTATTTAGTATATTGTGCATCAATTGATGCAGTAATAGCTGCAATGGCAGAAACTCTTGAACGATAAACCGTTGACTGAAACAAAATAATTTGTTAATATTTAAAATACAAAGATATAAAATTCTTGAAGAACATAAAGAGTCTTCGTTTGACAATTAATTTACAAGCAAGCAGCCAACTAGTGTTTGCACAAAGTAATATTAAGACTTCTTTTCTTACTTCTACAGCAAGAGTATTTCTATAAAGTGTTACCTGTTCTGGGGTCTGTTGGATAACGTGACCACCTACGACCATGACCCGTTCTGATTCCTGGAGACAAGTTGGCGTGCTGACGGGGTGTAGAGCATGGTTTACACCCATAAGCTTTACATTGGCCTGCAAATTAACGTCAGTTAAAGGATACTTACTAATAGTAAAATTAGCATAGATATTCAATGAGGAAACGCTACCAGCTGGTAGTTCCTAGATTTAATTTAGTTTTAACCAACAAGTTTTTTTTGTATGTTATTTCGTTTACTTCTATGATAAACTTATTCGATATGTCTAAATAATGTTCGCATAATATACATTCGAATAGAAAAAACGATATTTCGCCGAGTAGAGAGAAATTTTACCTTCATGAGTAAGCTTTTTACGACGGCCGCTGTAACTCCCCTCAGAGCGGTCTCTTCTCTGATACATTGAGTCACAATGCCCACTGTTTGCTCTGCTATTTGTTTCACCTGAAAAAAAGAAACATTTTTACAACCAAGTCAAAATTTTTCATTATTTCAAAATTGAAAACTGTAATTGGAGTAACTTTTATACATCGTTTCTCATCATCATCATTAAAAATGATGAGTTCATCATTTAAAAGGCGTAACTGCGTGAAGTGCCAATTTCGATATCAAGTTCATCCCTTCATACACTTTTGTACAATGTTGCACCGCGGACTGAATGAAGTGTTCATCGTCATCATCATCATACCAGCTGAAAGACGTCCACTGCTGGACATAGGCCTCCCCCAAGGCTCTCCACTCAGACCGGTCTTGTGCATTTCGCATCCACCGAGATCCCGAGATGTTAACCAGGTCGTCGCTCCATCTTGTTGGAGGCCTACCGACAGCTCGTCTCCCGGTCCGCGGACGCCATTCGAGAACCTTTTGACCCCATCGGCCATCAGTCCTGCGAGCAATGTGCCCCGCCCACTGCTTCAGTTTCGCAATTCTTCTGAAGTGGAGGGAGTAGAGTGTTGCAGTAGTGCAAATCGTGCTATAATATTAAGTTTTATCCAATCACTGACCTTGTGGTAGCAGTCCTGTTCTGTCTGTGGCAATACGATGAATAAAAGTCTGACTTTTCCTTGCTTGCATTCAGTCATGAAATTTTCCAGATCATTCATGGAAACATGGGCCTGCTTTACAACGAGCTGATCCATCTGCATACCCATTAGGTGGCCGGTTTTCTGGATCTAAAAAAATAAAGGTTTTGCTGTCACTCATATCAAAACTGTCGCCGCTCTGTTTAAAGACTTAGACCCACTTGCAGGTAAAAATAAATCTAGATTTAGTTGTTAAGCCTGGCTTAAGCTTGACAGTTCCATACGTTTTGACGCTACTAAACTAAGCTTAATGCTAACTCGAGATTTATGTGTTTCCAGCAAGTGGCCATTGAAGATTAATTGCCACAATAATTAAACATTAATTTTGTCTTAGTTTGTAATTATAGGTTTAAGTTGATTACAATGACTATGAAATAAAGGTTTAAACATTAATTCATCATCATCATCTCAGCCTCTATACATCCCATTGCTGGGCACAAAGGCCTCTCACAATGAGAGGGCTTGGGCTGTGCTTTGCTGGTTTGGTTTCTTCAAGCTGTTTTCCTTTACCCTAAAGCTCGAATGAATGAATTTCGAAAAATTCAGAGGTGCAAGCCGGGGTCTGAACCCACAATCCTCTGCTTGAGAAGCGATAGGTTAAACTATTAGGCCACCACGGCTCAACATTAACTAACATTAATTAACTGTTACAAACAAACGGTTAAGCAATTTAACGAGGAAAACTATAGGATGCTATTCTAGAATTTTACAATTAAATTAATGTTACTTACCATGGACAAAATCCTTGCGTATTCAGCTCTGCTGTGCAAACTGGGTTCAATGACGACGAAGCCCCAACGCAGCACTTCTGCTGGCTGTAGCACCCTCCCAAGGTCCCAGCTGCCACACCTGGACAACAAATGGAAACATTGTTAAGTCTGGAGGCCTTCGGGCAGCAAAGGAGTGGAGCTTCAAAAATTTTCATAACAGTATAATTATGAACATGAAACCGTGAGACTCACTCATATTAAATGATATTGTTACGGATAAGTCACGTCTTAAATCGAGTTTATCTCAACATGTTTCGGGCTATTTCGTAGCCCTTCTTCAAAGAAGACGGTTAATAGCATCGACTTGAAATTTGGTACGCAAATGAAATTTGGATTACAGTTTGTGCAGGTTTCCTAAAGATGTTTTCCTTCACCGCAAAGCTCGTGGTAAACTTCAAATGTAATTCCGCACATGAATTTAGAAAAAGTCAGAGGTGCGAGCCGGGGTTTGAACCCACGATCCTGTACTTGAAAGGCGATAGGTCAAACCACTAGGCTACCACGGCTTATTTGGAATAAGTAATTTATATAAAAGAGCCTTTGCACCTTTGTTTTTTTTGCGCCTTTGTACTTAGCACTTTCTTTTGTGTGTTATTTTTGTACCTATTTCCTTTTTGTAAAGAGTCTAAACAAACAAACAAGCAGAAGAGTAACTCACAATGGTCTTATCACCGCATCGTCGGTCTGCAGTAAAGGATCGTGAAGCCTTGTGACTTTGCTCTCGTTAGCTTGCTCTTCTTCATGGTTTCCATTAAAATTCTCCATCATCTAAAACAATCACATTTAAATTAAGAAAATGTGGAGCCAAATCGTTGGTCTGGGTTTGGGAATGCAAGTTCCTGGATAGAGACGGAGGCGGGTTCAGCAGTACCACCACCATGAGTTTACAGAGACCGTACTCGATAGCGACGGCGTCAATTATTTGTATGGAGAATTGTACAGCACCTCTACAAATAATTTACGCCGTCGTTATCGACATTTGTAAGGAAAATAATAAGTTAAATTTCTTACAAAAACATAATAAAATGTGATCATTAGGGCCTTCACTGGACCGGTATCGCCAGTGTGGAAGAACTGTTTTCTCTGGCGAGAGACAAGGATAGATATGCGGAGCTGACAGCCAACCTCCAGTAGTGGAGAGGCACCGCAAGAAGAAGGGCCTTCACTAACTACCCTTACAATTTGAGATTGTATCAAAAATACACAGTGTATATTTGTTTTTGCACAACTACTTTATAATATACATCTAAAAAAATACATATTCATGGTGTAGAAAGTTGCTACAAAAAAAGGACACCCCTCAGCATAGTCATGGCATTAGTGCCAATACCTACGAGATTAAAATTCAAATGAAGACTGAGCGTTAGCACAGAATTAATAAACCATCTACATAGAAACCAATAAACAGTGGCGGCCACATTTTGCCTTTTTAATCCTATATTATTTAAATACATAGGTCAAATAACAAAGGAAACAAAATAAACAAAAACTACATAAACCTTACTATAAAAAGAAAACACCATCTATGGGGCCCTCTCGCGGCAAAGACCCCAGCATACTAGCGGCATTACCTCTCTATACAGGCAAAGAAATTCACTAGGAGAGGTAAACGCTAGTCTAGGGTCTCCTGAGGTCTCAATTTTAATTTAGATTAAAATTCGACCAATTTTTCCCTCGAAATAAAATGTAATTTAAATGTAGTGTGTAGATAAAATGTATCAATAGACTTACCTTGAAGCTTTCGATGATACTTGCGATCACTTAGAAGTCTCGTACTGTTGACAGGACTACGATCAGTGACTGACTGACTGCCTGCCGTCTTCCGCGAACTATTTATACGTAAAAAACGAAATAAATTAGCAAAACACAAATTACTTCAGATTATTAATTATAAGGTTTACATTAAGTAATTTACTGATAACAGGTTCGTTGCCATTAAGGTAATATATTTTTTAGCTTGTTTGTTTGCGACAGAGGATGGAAAAGTGCCATTTTAATTACGATGACAAACAAATGACGTCTAGCGGGTAATTAAGGGACAACTTTACAACTTGAACCATCAAAATCCAAAATTATAGTAAGCACTAGTGTTTCCCGCGGCTTTGCACGCGTTTACCAAAATTTGGCTGTGATTAAATTTCCGGAATTTTATACAGGGTGAAATCTAGGACGTGATACAAAATTAGTGTTTCGTGCTCAGTTGATGCTGGGTAATATAATGCGTTAACTCTTTTGTTGAAATCACATGTATTTAAGGTGAGTTATTTGAGCTATTATTCCTAGAACTGTTTTTTTTAGTGTAACCTACTTCTTACTTTACTATTAATATAAATGCGAAAGTTTGTGTGTGTGCGTATGTTCCTCCTCAAGCTAAAACATCTGGACGCATTTGGATGAATTTTGTTAAGTATTTTTAAGTATTTTTTTTGCTTATCCTAGTTTTCGTTGACTGTATAAGGCCTCCTCTCAGAATGAGAGGGCTTGAGCCGCAGTTCCCACGCGGGCCCAGAGCGAATTGGGAACTTCACACGCACCATTGAATTGCTTCGCCGGTATATGTAGGTTTCCTCACGATGTTTTCCTTCACCGCAAAGCTCGTGGTAAATTTCAAATGTAATTCGAGAAACTCACGGTACGAGTCGGGATTTGAGCCCACGACTCTCTGCTTGAGAGGCGATAGGTCAAACCACTAGTCCACCACGGCTTCAATGCATAGTTATTAGGGAATGCAATTACCGGCCAAATCTCATTACCGGTAAATTACCGACTACCAGTAGGCCAGTACCGGTTAACCGGTAAATTACCGGTTTTAGGTTTATTGATTGTAAAACTTGTAAATATTGTAAAATTATGTATATTTTTAAGTAATATGCTATGACTATGCTAAAAGCTCATCAATTCTATGAAGAATAATTTGAAAAATAGTGAAAATTTTAAAAGTTAAGATCAAAATCACACTAAACTCGCTCAAAGTTGTGAGTGTGAGAAAGTGTTAATTCTATGTAGTTATTAAATAATTCTTCTTCTTCTTAAATATAAGAACTATGTTCTTGTCGATGAAGTAATCGCCTCTCTGCACGGTCTTCGGCCAGCTGTTTGACATCCTGATATGAGACAACACCCAGTTTCTCCTTCACCTGGTCAAAATAGGTCAACATTTTTTTATCAGTTAGGTATTAATTACACTATACCGGAGACATCCCGGACGTCAGCCTGTACGAGATTAGTATGGCCGTCAAACAGCTCAAGAATGGCAAAGCCCCTGGTGACGACGGAATTACAGCCAAACTCCTGAAGGCGTGTGGTAAACCAGTCCTTAAGGGCCTTCAGACGCTGTTTAGTTCCGTCTTTCACCAAGGGAGAACGCCGAGAGCATGGAACAGAAGTGTGGTGGTGCTCTTCTTCAAAAAAGGTGATAAAACCTTGCTGAAGAATTATAGACCCATCACACTTCCTAGCCATGTTTACAAGCTGTTTTCCAGAGTCATCACGAATCGTCTCGCACGCAGGTTTGACGAGTTCAAGCCGCCCAAACAAGCCGGCTTCCGAAAAGATTATAGTACCGTAGACCGCATACATGCGTTGCGGCAGGTTATACAGAAGACCGAAGAGTATAACTTCCACCTTTGCCTTGCATTTGTGGACTACGAGAAAGCCTTCGATTCGATCGAGACTTGGGCTGTGCTACAGGCTCTCCAGCGGTGACAAGTTGACTACCGGTATATCGAAGTGTTAAAGTGTTTGTACGAAAACGCCACTATGTCCGTCCGACTACAGGACCAGAGCACGAAGCCTATTCCTTTGCAGCGGGGAGTCAGACAAGGAGATGTCATCTCCGAAACTGTTCACCGCTGCATTGGAGGATGCTTTTAAGGTTTTGGACTGGAAAGGACGAGGCATCAACATTAATGGCGAGTACCTCACTCACCTTCGATTTGCCGACGATATTGTAGTCATGGCTGAGACCATGGAGGACCTCAGTGCTATGCTCGCTGACCTCAGCAGAGTTTCCGACCAAGTTGGCCTGAGAATGAACATGTACAAGACGAAAATCATGTCTAATGTTCATGTAGTGCCAACTCCCGTAATAGTCGGAGGCTCTGCGCTCGAAGTTGTTGACGACTATGTATACCTAGGACAGACGGTCCAGTTAGGTAGGTCCAACTTCGAGAAAGAGATCACTCGTCGAATCTGACTCGGCTGGGCAGCGTTCGGGAAGCTTCGCAGTGTCTTTTCATCCAAATTACCGCAGTGTTTGAAGTCAAAAGTCTTTGACCAGTGTGTGTTGCCTGTGATGACATACGGATCTGAGACGGGGGCGCTAACGATGGGCCTCATAAGGAAGCTCAAAGTCACTCAAAGGGCTGTGGAGAGGGCTATGCTCGAGGTTTCTCTGCGGGATAGAATCAGAAATGATGATATCCGCAGTAGAACTAAGGTTATTGACATAGCCCGAAGAATTGCGAAACTGAAGTGGCAGTGGGCGGGGCACATTGCACGCAGGACTGATGGCCGATGGGGTCAGAAGGTTCTCGAATGGCGTCCGCGGATAGACTTTTAGTTGATTCGGTTGGAAGCGGTCTGCATCCAACGTGTATCCGCGGTTTTAACCAGGTCATCCATTACGTTGGTGGACGTCCTATGCTGTGCTTGCCGAGTCAGGACTACGCAGTCTTTACTCGGGAACTTTTCGATTCCAAAGCCTATCTGTTCTCTATGATATATGTTCCCATATTGCCACTTCAACAAGTTAATTTGTTTGGCTACGTACGTTGGTGACCCTCATCCTTCTAAGTTTCGGCTACAAAGTTCGAAAATCAAAGTTCGTTCGTATCAGACCGTGTCTCTCACTCTTGTATTAAATAATATAAGCGTCAGCGGGACGGCAAGATACGAGGTTCGAATTTTGTACTTCGTAGTATAGGGCTTGAGGCTACGGAATCGCAGGAGAGGCTCAAGCACCGCTCATGTTTCGACCGAATCAAAGGTTTTCTCTTCGTCCACAGTGCTAGGCATAGCGGCAGGTTATAACTATTATTCCGTTTTCTGTACTATGACTTAGCCGCTATGTATGCATTTGGTCTACAGTATATGGTCTATTGTTATCACACTTCTTGAAAAACACCACCACCACGCACTAGTTCCATGCTTTTGGCGTTGTACCTTCAAGGAAGACGGATTTGAAGTGCCTCTATCTATCGGACTTTAAGAACCGGTAATCCACTCGCCTTCAAAACTCTGACGTGACCTTGTTGTTCTTAAGCTCTTTATGGGCCATTTTAGGGTGTATTTATGTTTTATTATTAATTTATTTATATGTGTAAGGAGTATTTGTAGACAGCGGTGTGAAAAATCGACATATTTCAATGCATTTTTGATATGTTATTATTTCGGTAAAAAACCGGTTTTAGGTTTGATTTACAGGTAATTTACCGGCCCATTAAACATGCCGATTTACCGGTTAACCGGTTAACAGGTTTGCATTCCCTAATAGTTATCAAACTAAAGTTTTGTGTTTACCTTTCAATTCAATCCGACCACCGGCAGTGGGTTCAAATCTGGGTCAAAATCTTGCAAGATTTGACCAAACAACAACAATAAACAAGTAAAAAAAAACTTGTAATAAAATTTAATACTTAAGGTGAAGAGTATCACTTGATCCCTATAAAATGAACCTTAAAATTTACCAAAGAAAAATTACCAAGTTTCGATGAAAAGATAACAAGTTAACATAATATCCAGGTAAAGCGCGAGGTTAGAATTAACCAGGTAATTCTACGTACTCCGGGAACGAGGGAATATCTTGACCGAGATAAAAATCGCGTGGTAGGTATCTATGAGTTAAAAAGCTTTAATGTTTAAGTGGTTTGATCACACGTGATGTTTCGGCGTGAAAAGTAAGACAGCCGGTGAAATTACTGGCACTTGAGGTATCCCATCTTGGGCCTCTAGGTTGGCAACGCAACTGCAAAACCCCTGGTGTTGCAGATATTTAAGAGCGGTGGTGATCTCTTACCATCATGAGACCCACTTGCTCGTTTGCCATCCAGTCGAATAAAAAAAATGGACATATATAATGGAATAGCACAAACAGATTACCCCATAGATATAGATTACAATAGATAACGCAAATACCTCAACCTGTATGAAAACCCACTTGCTCGTTTTCTATCCAGTCAAATAAATAAATAAAAACCCGAGAGCAAAAATTTGTGTTATTCATACAAATACCAGCCCCGGCAGGGAATCGAACCCGGGACCTCAAGCTTCGTAGTCAGGTCAGTCTAATTATGATTGGCACATAGATAAAGCCGTCCTAGAGCCCGTAGCTTCACCCTCTCAGACAGTAACCGCGCGTAGCGGATACCTCGCTTTTATTACTTTTACCTGCAACTCTTGTAAATTTAGCCAGTTTTATATTTCAGCTGTTAAATCTTTAAATTTGCATCAAAATTCTGGGCATTGTAACCTTCTGGCCGTTCACGCATAGAACTATAACTTTAAAGCCAGTGGTTATTTTTATTATGCCATCTATTAGTGTATTGGTATTATGATAAGCGCAATTTTTTAATGTGTTTTTTTGTGTGTTTTTTAAGTGTTTTTATGTGTTCTGTGTAAATGTTGATGTTAATGATGAAACTACTTAATAGATTTTAATAAAACTTTAAAATAATTACTCGTATATGTAGTAGTTGAAGATTCAAACTTGATAAGATCTTCAGCGATCTGATAATAGAATGAAATGTATAAAATATATTAATAAATTTAGTATATTAGAAATGGTTTTGCTAAAAAAATCCGGACATTTTTTTTTTGTTATAATTTTTAATGATTTTTAATTAAATGCGGACAACCCTATCAACGTGTTTACAATAAAACAGCGCTAATACAAAGTGCCATTCGCGAAGACGCATGATTTTGTCATAATTAGACATTTAATGACATTGTAATAAGAAC
Organism: Choristoneura rosaceana; assembly: GCA_037349165.1. NCBI lineage: Eukaryota > Metazoa > Arthropoda > Insecta > Lepidoptera > Tortricidae > Choristoneura > Choristoneura rosaceana. Next base: position 588,435 of record JAZBNJ010000032.1, read on the forward strand.
CGCGACACGCGTCATCGTGAAAAAATACTACCCTTTTGTATGGTATCCTAAATTACACTATTAAGACCGCTTTGTAAGTAGCTTTCAAGAGCTCCATGGGCATTATTTTCCATAAACAATAAACAGTTTAAAAAAGATTATTTTTGTACTAAGATAACACCAGTTAGTAACTTTGTTATATTAAAAAAAAATCCTGCCGTGTACCTCCGTGAGAATGGTAGTTCAGGTAGATGGTGTTAACACCCTTTTTCTGTTAGTTGCTTACAATCTATTGTTCATGGAAATAGAGTCAATAATCTGTTTAACTTTTGATAATTATAATGGTTTGTTGTGTGGTCATTACCATTGTAGTTAGACATAATAGTTACGTGTTTTTTTAAGTGGATTAGCCACAGCAGGATTACTCATGTATGGCCAAAAAACTTTTCCCAAAGTATCACATCCCAAAAAAATTTACCCAAATTATAATTTGGCAAAAAATCATTTGGCAAAAAAACTTATCGCCAATTTACAGTTAATAAATTTTTATTTGGCAAATTATTGTTTCGCAAATAATTACTTAGTCATGTTTCATATTGCCAAGTAATATTTGGTAAAATGTATCGTTTGGCAAAATTTACTCTTCTCAAAATATCGCATGACATAATAACCTACTTTTCTGGGAACAGTTCGTTTCTGTGGAGGGACGCAGTTCTAACCTAACCTAACCTACTTTTCTGGTAGCAGTCCGTTTTCTGTGGGGGACGCAGTCTAACCTCATCTACTTTTCTAATAGCAGTTCGTTTCTTCGGAAGACGCAGTTCTAACATAAGCTACTTTTCTGGTTGCAGTTGGTTTTTGTGGTTGGTTTGTGCGAAATGTCATTTTGAACAAACATTTTTTTGGAATACAATATTTGCCAATATAAAACGTTTGCTTAATAAACGTTTGTCTTAATAAAATTTGACAAACTAAAATTATGCCAAATGATAATTTGACCAAATGAATAAAATGCGAAATGTAAATATGCCAAAGATTCGTTTGGGAAATGAAACTATTGCGATAAGTTTTTTGGGAAGTGAAATTTGGCGAAAAATAATTTGGCGAAACGGCAGTACACCGCCACAGCAAAAATGGGAGGACAGCACCTGTTTTTTGTTTTTATAGATTTAAAAAAACAACGTTACTGTTTATTAAAATGTTAAAATTCTTTTTAAACTAATGTTCAAAACAAATAGTCACCCTTTTAGTTTAGTTTTTATTTTTAAGTAGGTGGAATACTGTTTTATTATATGTATGTATTTATAGGGATTTCTAGTTAATTTATTAAAAATGTGGTCAATTAGAACTTTTTGGCAGTAAAGCGTTTGTAATTTCGGAATCATAGAATGCTAATTACTGATGCTTATATTACTATTCGCAGCGTGGGACGTCCACCAACGAGATGGACGGATGACCTGGTTAAAGCCGCGGGTTCACGGTGGATGCAGGCCGCTGCCAACCGAAGCAACTGGAGGTCTATGGGGGAGGCCTATGTCCAACAGTGGAGGTCCTACGGCTGAGATGATGATGATGATTATGATAATGATATTACTATTTGATCGACTTTCTTTGAATTCAGTTTGCGGGTAGCGACTTCTTGTTAATATTTTATTTAGATACACAATTATTTCTGATACTTCAAATGCAAAAACAAAAAAAAAACTGTCATTATGCAAAGATTATGTAGGTATCGAGTATTTTAAATTAATTATTAATAGCGTTCTTAATCAAAGTCACTATTAACAAAATAAAAATATTACTAGTCTATTTCTATTATCGCGCTACGGAGCCTACAAAACCTACGCGAATCTTCTATCATCTCTCTGAAGGGCTACTCCGAAACACAAAATTCGAAGTTCGTGTCGTGCGGTCCCTCTGACACTTATACTATTTAATACGAGAGCGAGAGGAATCGCACGACACGAACTTCGAATTTTGTGTTTCGGAGTAGCCCTTCTGGTTTTAGGAGTTAAAGACAAAGGCAACGTAATACGCGTTTTTTAAGCGGCGGTGAGGAGAGCTGAAATAAAAACGGTGCGCGTACGATCTCTCTCTTTAAGTGCCTCTCCAACTAATGAAGGTTGGCAGTCAGCTCCGCATATCTGACTCGGTCTTTTGCCAGTTTAAAAAGCGCGTACGATGCGTCACTGTAATTCCTGTATCGTCACCGTTTTTTAAGTAGCGGTGTGGCCGCTCTTTAATCTTGCAAACTTTTAACTGGCTTAGATTGTATTCGCTTAAATATAGTAAAATATCCCTACTAATATTATAAATGCGAAAGTAACTCTGTCTGTCTGTTTGTCTGTTACGCTTTCACGTCGAAACCACTGAACCGATTTAGATGAAATTTGGTATGTAGATAATTTGAACCCCAAGGATAGGATACCTTTTATTCCGGTAGAGGTCGCCACCGCGCGATAACCTAGAACCGCGCAGACGAAGTCGTGGGCATAAGCTAGTTCTTAAATAAAAGAAACATTCACTCTTTACACATTTTTATTACGGGTAAAGATTTAACGTTACAATTTTTTTTTATAGTTTCACTTTTTCTTAACATTAATTTGTTTCTTTGCACTAGATGAAGAACATCCGTCCGTACTCCAACAGGCTTTTATTTATATACACTCGAAGCGGCCCTAATTCCACACGACTGGGGCAGCATGACCAGCCACTGCAAAAGAAATGATGTCATAAGCAAAAAAACTAGAGATTTCATACATAAGTTACCAATAATTGGCTACGAGATTTGACCTATCGCCTCTCAAGCAGAGGGTCCTGAGTTTAAATCCCAGCTCACACCTCTGAGTATTTCTAAATTTATGTGCGGAATTACATTTGAAATTTACCACGAGCTTTGCGGTGAAGGAAAACATCGAGAGGACTGCACAAACCTGCGAAGAAATTCGATGGTGCGAGCAATTCAACTATGGCCCAAGCGCTCTTGTTCTGAGACCTGTGCCCAGCAGTGGGACGTATAAAGGCTGGGATGATGATGATTGCCCCGATCCCGCAATGTAGTGCCAGTAGTGTATAACAGTCTTGTACTTACTAGGTGAGGGAGAGACCGCGCCGGCAAGCGAGGCGCGCGTAGTAGAGTGGCGTGGGACACGACACCGAGCTCGGGGTCCGACCACAGAGATAGCACAGGTAATACGTCATTTTTTCCAATTCTTCCGCTGGCACAGCGTTATTGTAGTAAACGTAATAGTTCGACAAACGTCGCTTAGCCGTGCCATTATAGGACACCTGAAAATAATACATTATTTTATAACACCTTATAGCTGTTCTGACCAAGATCGAGCTAATGCCTAAAAAAACTTGGGACTTTGGAACTGACCTTAAACAACCATAAAGTACGTAATTCGAAAAGTTAAGTTTTGAGAAAGAGCCAAATACATAATTAAATCGAATGGAACAATAGTAAGGATAAATGTATTAATAACATCAGTTATAAGTCTGCAAAAGTATTGGCAGAAGAACCTTTCGCAATTTGAGTACAAAATTGGAAAAAAAAATTAGCAATTACATTTAGTAGGTAATTATGACTACATTTCCTCGGCAGTCCTTTAATTAAGATTGGTTTTTTGGAATCTTTTTGTATTTTTTTATTTCAATTCCAAATTTTTACTTTTACAGTCATCCCGTAAAACCTAAATTGAAAATACAAACTGAAATATAGATGCACAGAAAAACCAAAAAAATATGACCAGTACTGGGAATCGAACCCAGGTCCTCGGCATTCCGTGCCGCGTGCTACCGATACACCACTGCTGAACAATGGTACAGACACAAATTTCCCCTATGCACCGCATATTTCAGCTTGTTTGTTTTTTATTTAGCCACTTAAGCAGTGACGCTAGCGACATCTATGCCGTAGCCCTCATCTGTTAATGCAGAGAAATAATATCCAGGATAATACCGATTGTTTTCTTACCATGCTATATTGGATTTGCCTGTCGAGATTCGTCGGATCGATTTGATGTGTGATGACATAACCAGGGCACAAGTTCCTATTTAGATTATCCCAAGAACGATCCCAGTCAACTGGATTGCATCTGCAAGTAAGAAATCATTCCAATTAGTTCACGGACTACAGTCCCAATTATGGTAATAACTAGCTTTTGCCCGCGGCTCGGGAACTGCGCATTTTACAGGGATAAAGTAGCCTATATCACTCTCTGGTCCGTAAACTATCTCTATGCCAAAAATCACGTCGATTCGTCGCTCCGTTTCGATGTGAAAGACGCACAAACATACGCACAAACATACAAACACACACACTTTCACATTTTTACATTAGTATGGATACGGAATTGTGGCAAGTTCGACAAAAAGCAATAATTTCAAATACACAAAACAAAAGACCATTAAGCTACATGTACCTTGATCTTAAAAGATGGAAACAGCTAAGGGAAATAACTTTGTAATTTTTTTTGCCAGCGAACTATTTCTGTTACCAAATTAAATTTTGATTTAGATATCTCAGTATGTGATAGGAATGTTCAACATAGAACAATAACAACAAACATCACTCCTGCATTCCCAAATGGGGTAGGCAGAGCACACGAAACGTTACCGCTTCGGAGCCACATTTAGCAATTTTAGGTTTAAAGTTTGACAAAAACGGTACAATAGTGACAGGCTAGCCTGTCGCCTACGGTATACCTTAACCTATATCCTCAGTCGCCTCTTACGACATCCACGGAAGAAATGGAGCGGTGTAATTCTGATCCGACACCACCAGGGTTCAACATAGAACCAATTTTAAATTGAATTAGGAACCCACCTGGCATTACGCGGTGATTCCACCAGCAGGAATAATATCTTGGGACTGGTGGTTGTAGTACATAATGGGTGCAATTGCGAGACTCGTGCGTATGCCGTTAAAAATTTGCCTAGTTCATACGATTCCACCTGCAACAACAAGGATATCATCAAAATAGTGCCAGATATAGACAACTTGCAGCGCCTACAATTTTGATTTTAAGAATAAGAATAAAATTATTTATTTAAAGTATAACAATATTACAATAAGAGTTCATCAGCGGATTCTACAGTAGACTCTGGTGCATTAAACTATTGTGCAAGGATGAGCGTAGAGAGAACACAATCTACACAACATTTACACCCATTCTCACACCCTTCAAAAATGCTGGCGTCGAAATATCATGAGCTCATTAAAACTCTTCTTCTTCTTCTTCTTAGCCTTCCTCTACCAAATACTTGGTGTAGGCCTCCTTCAACCTTTTCCACTCCGATCTATTTTGGGCAGTTAAAGTCCAGTTGCTGCCCCCCACCTTTTTTATATCATCTTTCCACCTCATTTGCGGTCTGCCCACTGGTCTTTTCTGTTCCCATGGTCTCCAATTCAGAACAGCTCTACACCACGAATGGGTTTTTCGGGCAACATGTCCCGCCCATTGCCATTTGAGCTTCGCTATCCTTCTACCAATGTCGGCGACATTACTTTGTTTCATTAAAACTAAGCAGAATATATCAAAAAGCAAACAAAATAGGTAGTGCCACGAGTATTGCAAAAAAAAAAATACAAAAAGATAGTCTTTAGTAATGTGTCTCGGGTATACTGCCAAATTAAGGGTTAATGATCACACATACAGCTACACACGAAGAACTGATTGCATAAGAGGAGAATGATGAAATCCCGCTGTCATTACATTATTTATTCTGTGCGTGACATCAACATTGGTGTAACTCCGTTTAGGTGTGTATCTGTGCACGGCTTTCAATGCATGTATTTTTGAAACCAATAGACATAGCCATAGACGAGTTATGCTGTTGGATATGACAGTAGTTACCTCATTATACTTTGTGCTTGGCATGCAGTTACGGAAGTAGATAATCTTTGATGGAAGTGTGCCGTTATGTTGCATGTAGACTTTTAGATGCTCAACCATCATATTTTCCATATCGACAATTTGTTCTTTCTGTAACAGAATAAGAAACAGGTGAATATAAGCTGTATTATAGAATGTTAGTTTGAAATTATCGTTTTTTTTTTAATTACCTTTGCCTCCTGAATGCTAATTTCGACGTTGTATTTAGTATATTGTGCATCAATTGATGCAGTAATAGCTGCAATGGCAGAAACTCTTGAACGATAAACCGTTGACTGAAACAAAATAATTTGTTAATATTTAAAATACAAAGATATAAAATTCTTGAAGAACATAAAGAGTCTTCGTTTGACAATTAATTTACAAGCAAGCAGCCAACTAGTGTTTGCACAAAGTAATATTAAGAACTCTTTTCTTACTTCTACAGCAAGAGTATTTCTATAAAGTGTTACCTGTTGTGGGGTCTGTTGGATAACGTGACCACCTACGACCATGACCCGTTCTGATTCCTGGAGACAAGTTGGCGTGCTGACGGGGTGTAGAGCATGGTTTACACCCATAAGCTTTACATTGGCCTGAAAATTAACGTCAGTTAAAGGATACTTACTAATAGTAAAATTAGCATAGATATTCAATGAGGAAACGCTACCAGCTGGTAGTTCCTAGATTTAATTTAGTTTTAACCAACAAGTTTTTTTTTTGTATGTTATTTCGTTTACTTCTATGATAAACTTATTCGATATGTCTAAATAATGTTCGCATAATATACATTCGAATAGAAAAAACGATATTTCGCGGAGTAGAGAGAAATTTTACCTTCATGAGTAAGCTTTTTACGACGGCCGCTGTAACTCCCCTCAGAGCGGTCTCTTCTCTGATACATTGAGTCACAATGCCCACTGTTTGCTCTGCTATTTGTTTCACCTGAAAAAAAGAAACATTTTTACAACCAAGTCAAAACTTTTCATTATTTCAAAATTGAAAACTGTAATTGGAGTAACTTTTATACATCGTTTCTCAACATCATCATTAAAAATTATGAGTTCATCATTTAAAAGGCGTAACTGCGTGAAGTGCCAATTTCGATCTCAAGTTCATCCCTTCATACACTTTTGTACAATATTGCACCGCGGACTGAATGGAGTGTTCATCGTCATCATCATCATGCCAGCTGAAAGACGTCCACTGCTGGACATAGGCCTCCCCCAAGGCTCTCCACTCAGACCGGTCTTGTGCGTTTCGCATCCACCGCGATCCCGAGATGTTAACCAGGTCGTCGCTCCATCTTGTTGGAGGCCTACCGACAGCTCGTCTCCCGGTCCGCGGACGCCATTCGAGAACCTTTTGACCCCATCGGCCATCAGTCCTGCGAGCAATGTGCCCCGCCCACTGCTTCAGTTTCGCAATTCTTCTGAAGTGGAGGGAGTAGAGTGTTGCAGTAGTGCAAATCGTGCTATAATATTAAGTTTTATCCAATCACTGACCTTGTGGTAGCAGTCCTGTTCTGTCTGTGGCAATACGATGAATAAAAGCCTGACTTTTCCTTGCTTGCATTCGATCATGAAATTTTCCAGATCATTCATGGAAACATGGGCCTGCTTTACAACTAGCTGTTCCATCTGCATACCCATTAGGTTGCCGGTTTTCTGGATCTAAAAAAATAAAGGTTTTGCTGTCACTCATATCAAAACTGTCGCCGCTCTGTTTAAAGACTTAGACCCACTTGCAGGTAAAAATAAATCTAGATTTAGTTGTTAAGCCTGGCTTAAGCTTGACAGTTCCATACATTTTGACGCTACTAAACTAAGCTTAATGCTAACTCGAGATTTATGTGTTTCCAGCAAGTGGCCATTGAAGATTAATTGCCACAATAATTAAACATTAATTTTGTCTTAGTTCGTAATTTTAGGTTTAAGTTGATTACAATGACTATGAAATAAAGGTTTGAACATTAATTCATCATCATCATCCCAGCCTCTATACATCCCATTGCTGGGCACAAAGGCCTCTCACAATGAGAGAGCTTGGGCTGTGCTTTGCTGGTTTGGTTTCTTCAAGCTGTTTTCCTTTACCCTAAAGCTCGAATGAATGAATTTCGAATTTTTTAACCCATAATCCTCTGCTTGAGAAGCGATAGGTCGAACTATTAGGCCACCACGACTCAACATTAACTGATTACAAACAAAGAGTTAGCAAATTAAAGGGGAAAACTATAGGATGCTATTCTAGAATTTTACAATTAAATTAATGTTACTTACCATAGACAAAATCCTCGCGTATTCAGCTCTGCTGTGCAAACTGGGTTCAATGACGACGAAGCCCCAACGCAGCACTTCTGCTGGCTGAAGCACCCTCCCAAGGTCCCAGCTGCCACACCTGGACAACAAATGGAAACATTGTAAGGTCTGCAGGCCTTCGGGCAACAAAGGAAACAAAGCTTCAAAAATTTTCATAACAGTATATACTTCAATTCAATAGAATCTAACAATCCTGTAGACACTTCCAGCCTTCTAATATGAACACCGGGCTGCCTAAGGCTTTGTGATGTGACTATTATTCTTTTTTGATTCCTTTTAGACGATAATTGCAACAACAGGGACATATATAATCAAGCGTGCCCACGTTAGGGTGTGTTAAATGTGTACAAAATTGATAGATTCTATTGAATTGTATTTTAGTTATGAACATGAAACCGTGAGACTCACTCATATTAAATGATATTGTTACGGATAAGTCACGTCTTAAATCGAGTTTAGCTCGACTGTTTCGGGCTATTTCGTAGCCCTTCTTCAAAGGAGCAAAACGCGCGAGCAGAGCGGTGGCGCTTAGTGCGCGTGTTGCGGCAGTCGCCGAGTCGCGTGCTCCTTTGAAGAAGGGCTACGAACTAGCCCAAAACATGTCGAGATAAACTCGATTTAGGACTCGAGTTATCCGTTACAATATCATTTTAATATGAGTATAATTATTTTTGGTATTTGTACAAATTACTGTTTACAATATTTTTTGTTTCATACAAAGATAACGGAGTGGTATTTAAAAAATAATTATCCTCGCATTAATATTTTAACTGTATTTTTATTTGCAAGCTTTTATTTAGTTTCACATGTCCCGTTGTCTGTTTGTCTGTCTGTAGTCAAATCTTGCAAATTGAACTGGACCAAATTCCACAAGTCGGATTAACTTCAAATTTGGCACACTTATGTAAATCACGTGACAATACAAAAATCTACTAGTGACATCCTGGTAGTCCAACCAGGATCGTCTCCGCAGAACTGAACTCTTAAAACGGTTAATAGCATCGACTTGAAATTTGGTACGCAAATGAAATTTGGGTTACAATGCAAGTATAGTCAACAAAATGTACAGTCAGCAAAAAAAGCTTGTATTTAGAAAAATGGATTTTTTATGGTAAGGTTATATTTAATTTAATTGAAACTAATTAATTAAAAACGATGCAAATAATTGATCAAAATATCTGCATCTGATCTTCTAGCATACTGTATAACGGGATGAAACTTTAAGTAAAGGGATATTTGAAATAAGTCATCATCATAAGCATAGGCCTGCTCTCAGAATGAGAGGGCTTAGGCCATAGTTTCCACACGGGTCCAGTGCGGATTGGGAACTTCACACGCACCATTACTTCGCAGGTTTGTGCAGGTTTCCTCACGATGTTTTTTTCACCGCAAAGCTCGTGGTAAACTTCAAATGTAATTCCGCACATGAATTTAGAAAAAGTCAGAGGTGCGAGCCGGGGTTTGAACCCACGATCCTGTACTTGAAAGGCGATAGGTCAAACCACTAGGCTACCACGGCTTATTTGGAATAAGTAATTTGTATAAAAGAGCCTTTGCACCTTTGTTTTTTTTGCGCCTTTGTACTTAGCACTTTCTTTTGTGTGTTATTTTTGTACCTATTTCCTTTTTGTACAATAAAGAGTCTAAACAAACAAACAAGCAGAAGAGTAACTCACAATGGTCTTATCACCGCATCGTCGGTCTGCAGTATAGGATCGTGAAGCCTAGTCACTTTGCTCTCGTTAGCTTGCTCTTCTTCATGGTTTCCATTAAAATTCTCCATCATCTAAAACAATCACATTTAAATTAAGAAAATATGGAGCCAAATCGTTGGTCTGGGTTTGGGAATGCAAGTTCCTGGATAGAGACGGAGGCGGGTTCAGCAGTACCACCACCATGAGTTTACAGAGTCCGTACTCGATAGCGACAGCATAAATTATTTGTATGGAGAATTGTACAGCACCTCTACAAATAATTTACGCCGTCGTTATCGACATTTGTAAGGAAAATAATAAGTTAAATTTTCTTACTAAAACATACTAAAATGTGATTATTAGGGCCTTCACTAACTACCCTTACAATTTGAGATTGTATCAAAAATATACAGTGTATATTTGTTTTGCACAACTACTTTATAATATACATCTAAAAAAAATACATATTCATGGTGTAGAAAGTTGCTACAAAAAAAGGACACCCCTCAGCATAGTCATGGCATTAGTGCCAATACCTACGAGATTGAAATTCAAATGAAGACTGAGCGTTAGCACAGAATTTATAAACCGTCTACAATGAAACCAATAAACAGTGGGGCCACATTTCGTCTTTTTATTCCTATATTATTTAAATACATAGGTCAAATAAAAAAGGAAACTAAATAAACAAAAACTACATTAACCTTACTATAAAAAGAAAACACCATCTATGAGGCCCTCTCACGGCAAAGACCCCAGCATACTAGCGGCATTACCTCTCTATACAGGCAGAGAAATTCACTAGGAGAGGTAAACGCCAGTCTAGGGTCTCCTGAGGTCTCAATTTTAATTTAGATTAAAATTCGACCAATTTTTCCCTCGAAATAAAATGTAATTTAAATGTAGTGTGTAGATAAAATGTATCAATAGACTTACCTTGAAGCTTTCGATGATACTTGCGATCACTTAGAAGTCTCGTACTGTTGACAGGACTACGATCAGTGATTGACTGACTGCCTGCCGTCTTCCAAGATCTATTTATACGTAAAAAACGAAATAAATTATCAAAACACAAATTACTTCAGATTATTAATTATAAGGTTTACATTAAGTAATTTACTAATAACTGGTTCGTTGTCAGTGCACTTAAGGTAATATATTTTTTAACTTGTTTGTTTGCGACAGAGGATGGAAAAGTGCCATTTTAATTACGATGACAAACATATGACGTCTAGCGGGTAATTAAGGGACAACTTTACAACTTGAACCATCAAAATCCAAAATTATAGTAAGCACTAGTGTTTCCCGCGGCTTTGCACGCGTTTACCAAAATTTGGCTGTGATTAAATTTCCGGGATTTTATGCAGAGTGAAATCTAGGACGTGATACAAAATTAGTGTTTCGTGCTCAGTTGATGCTGGGTAATATAATGCGTTAACTCTTTTGTTGAAATCACATGTATTTAAGGTGAGTTATTTGAGCTATTATTCCTAGAACTGTTTTTTTTTAGTGTAACCTACTTCTTACTTTACTATTAATATAAATGCGAAAGTTTGTGTGTGTGCGTATGTTCCTCCTCAAGCTAAAACATCTGGACGCATTTGGATGAATTTTGTTAAGTATTTTTAAGTATTTTTTTTGCTTATCCTACTTTTCGTTGACTGTATAAGGCCTCCTCTCAGAATGAGAGGGCTTGAGCCGCAGTTCCCACGCGGGCCCAGTGCGAATTGGGAACTTCACACGCACCATTGAATTGCTTCGCCGGTATATGTAGGTTTCCTCACGATGTTTTCCTTCACCGCAAAGCTCGTGGTAAATTTCAAATGTAATTCGAGAAACTCACGGTACGAGTCGGGATTTGAGCCCACGACTCTCTGCTTGAGAGGCGATAGGTCAAACCACTAGTCCACCACGGCTTCAATGCATAGTTATCAAACTAAAGTTTTGTGTTTACCTTTCAATTCAATCCGACCACCGGCAGTGGGTTCAAATCTGGGTCAAAATCTTGCAAGATTTGACCAAACAACAACAATAAACAAGTTAAAAAAAACTTGTAATAAAATTAAATACTTAAGGTGGAGAGTATCACTTGATCCCTTTAAAAAGTACCTTAAAATTTACCAAAGAAAAATTACCAAGTTTCGATGAAAAGATAACAAGTTAACATAATATTCAGATAAAGCGCGAGGTTAGAATTAACCAGGTAATTCTACGTACTCCGGGAATGACGGAATATCTTGGCCGAGATAAAAATCGCGTGGTATCTATGAGTTAGAAAGCTTTAGTGTTTAAGTGGTTTGAGCTGTGGTTTCGCAAACAAGAGTCAAAATATATTAGATTACCGGATAGCTAAGTGGTTAGAGACTTCGAGCTTGGAGTCCCGGGTTCGACCCGCGATCGCGGCAGATTTTTGTTTAAAATAAGAAGGTCTCTTCTCGAGTCTTGCGTGTTTGTACGGCTCAAAAGAAATAATAATATAATACAACTAGCTTTTGTCTGCGGCTTTGTCCGTGTGGAATCCGGTTATCGCGCGCTGTTCCCTCGGGAACGGTGCATTTTTCCGGGATAAAAAGTAATCTTTGTCACTCTCTGGCCCATTAATAACGCAAACACTTCAATCTGTATGAAAACCCACTTGCTCGTTTTCCATCCAGTCGAAAAAAAATCCAAAACCCAAGAAGAAACATTCGTATTATTCATACAAATACCTGCTCCGGCAGGGAATCGAACCCGGTTACTTAAGCTTCGTAGTCAGGTTATCTAACCATTTGGTCATCCGGTCTTCTAATTATGATTAGGATATGGATATAAACCCCCTTGCAAAAAAAAACGGGTACCTATGGTTTTTCACATTTTTAGGAATTGTAGCTTAGAAAGTATGCTTTCATGCACATAAAATACAAAAAACTATGGGTGCCCGTTTTTTCGCAAGGGGTTTATTTGTCCTAGAGCCCGTAGCTTCACCCTCTCAGACAGGAACCGCGCGTAGCGGATACCTCGCTTTTATTACTTTTACCTGCAACTCTCGTAAATTAAGCCAGTTTTATATTTCAGCTGGTAAATATTTAAATTTGCATCAAAATTCTGGGCATTGTAACCTTCTGGCCGTTCACGCTTAGAACCATAACTTTAAAGCCAGTGGTTATTTTTATTATGCCACCTATTAGTGTATTGGTATTATGATAAGCTCAATTTCTTATGAATGTTGATGTTGATGATGAAAATACTTAATAAAACTTTAAAATAATATATGTAGTAGTTGAAGATCCAAACTTGAAAACATCTTCAGCGGTCTGATAATAGAACGAAATGTATATTATTATAAATTTTGTATATTAGAAATGATTTTGAAAAAATCCTGGACAAGCTATTTTTTTATAATTTTTAATGATTTTTAATTAAATGCAGAAAACTCTATATTAACGTGTTTACAATAAAACCACGCTAATACCTAGTGCCATCCACAAAAGATTTTGTCAAAATTAGACATTAATGACATTGTAATAAGAACCACGGCACGCGTCATCGTGAATGACTCTACCTATATGTTTTTTTTTTTTTTTTTTTAATCTTTATTTATTATGGAACTTTGATCAAAATATAATGAACATGTCAGTTCCAAAAGGCCTTAACTATAAAAACACCACAACAATCATATGATTTAAATGAATAACAACTCGTGCCAAGAGGGACGAACATGTCCTCCAAACCATACCACCGGATAGCCTGCCACAGAGTGGCAAACCTGCGCACGGACTCTCTTACACAGTACTCGAACAAATGTCTACCAAAAATCTGTCTACTCACTTATCTAAAAATCCGTAAACAAATCTAGCAGCCTGCGACCAGGGCTCCGACAATATGGCTTGGAAATTACCAACATTTAAGATATTGACATTCCAATTGGAGTAAAACATATTCCTCTTGGCTCGAGTCCTTACACACTCCATTAATAGGTGGTAAACATCTTCAACCACATCGCACTCAACACAATTTGGAGACTCTACCTTTCTCATTAAATGCGCAAACTTATTTAAAGGAACGTGACCAGATCGAAGTCTATGCGCATAAATAACTTTTGCTCTGGAGAGACTAACAGAGTCAAACCAAGGCACACGAGGAGGCTCAGACTGCATTGTCCTATACCAAATGCCCTTAAACTGAGACCGGCTGTCGAAATGCTCTTTCCAGAGGTCATGACATTTGTTCTTATAACGCAAAATTACTTCAGAAAATTCAGGAGCAATCACAGTCTCTGTTCCTTCATTAACAGCAGACGCGGCTAGTCGATCAGCTTCCTCGTTGCCTGCTAAGCCAATATGTGAAGGGATCCACTGAATTTTTAAACACCTGCCAGAATTTTGGAAGGAATAAATCAGTTCCAAAATTCTGTAAGCCATAGAAAAACAACGCTTCCCCGACGTACAGCGAGCTATATGCTGAATCGCACTTTTGCTATCGGTTAAAATCACTATTTTATGATAACCTAATACATGAACATACGACAAGGCCTCAAAAATAGCACAAAGCTCTGCAGACATAATTGATAAACCATGAGAGTTTTTAAATTGTGCCTTTTTATTACAAATAGGATCGAAAAATGCTACTCCTAACTTATCGCCACACTTTGATCCATCAGTAAAAATTTTATAAAAACTGGAATACTTTCTTTCCAGCTCTAAGATTACCTCCAGACGAAGAACGTGACAATTGTATTCACGTTTAGCTCCCTGAATACATTCCAGATTGCTAAATAGAACATCACTTACCTGGAATTTTGACACCCACATATCTAACTTAAACATTGGTAATGGACACGACGAGGAAATATGCTCATCAGAAACCTCTACAATCACATCAGCTAGCAATGGTTTTCTCCTGCCATTCCAATATCCGCTTTGGCAAACATTGCTCAACTCACGGATCATGTCAACTGTAACATTATTTGAATAAGTCAAAGCTTTCAAACAAAATCTAAACGCAAGGTAACGACTTCTGACATGTAAAGGAGCTATACATAGTTCACTTTCCATGACGTGAATAGGCGTAGATCTTATAAAACCGCCAATCACCCTTAGAGCCTGGTTTTGAATTTTCTCAAGCTTATACATATGCATCTTAGCGCTATTATTATACAAAAAACAAGCGTAATCCATCCTACTACGAATCAAGGAAATGTATAATCTACGAAGGTGTTTAGGATGAACACCCCAAGAAGCACCAGCTAAAGTTTTCAGGATGTTAAGAAATTTTTGAGTTTTTTCAACAACATAACCTATATGTTTTCCCCAACGCAGCGACCTATCTAACCACATACCTAAATACTTGACTGTGGTATCAGAGCACAATTGACTACCGCTAATTTCAAGACTGACATGCTGAACCTTATGACCTTTGCTAAATACGCAGAATTTTGACTTACTGGCAGAAACGTCTAACCCTAAACCATCCAAAACATCTATCATTTTGCTCAAGGAATTTTGCATACTACAAACACTATCTTGCAAGGACTTTGACCTAATATACAAAACAAAATCATCCGCGTATTGTGAAATATGAACTTTATCTATCTTATGACAAATCTCATATGTAGCAATATTAAATAAAAGAGGAGAAAGAGGGTCTCCTTGGGCCAAACCTCTTTCAGTCCATCGAATAATGGAAAAGTCAGTATTTTGGTCTTGTAAAATGAGATGTCTTTCACTCAAGAAAGTCCATAAATACTTACAAAAATTTGCTCCAACTCCCAAATAATCTAGAATGTTTACAACTTTTTGTACTGACACATTATTATATGCTCCTTCGATATCCAAAAAACATGCCAGGGTTGACGTATTCATTGAAAAACCGACTTGTGCATAAGAAATAAGACGAGCTAAACAATCCGCACACGATTGCCCTCTTCTAAAGCCTACCATATCTTTGGAAAAAACCTCATTCTTCTCCATAAACCACTCTAGACGTTTCCCCAGCATGGAATGGAAAATTTTGCACACACAGGACATTAAAGAAATGGGCCTTAGTTTTGCCAACTGATCTTGCACATCACTAGACTTTGGAATAGGTATAACCTGAATATCCCGCCATTGCTTAGGCACAACACCGGACATAAAGATTAGATTATACAACTTGAGCAAAAATAATTTGGCAGCCGATGACAAATTGAAAATCACTTCATACGTTATCCCATCAATACCTGGCGCAGAATTTTTCTTTTTTAAACAATTATTGAATTCCTCTAAAGAAAATTCAATCTCGAGAAAAGGATTGTTTGAGCAAAACATAGGTGTTTCGGATTGCACATAGTCAGGCGTAAGGGAGCGCAATAATTTCAGCTGACTTTCTTTTGACGCAATAACTCTAGATCGAGAATAGCCTTTCATCCATCTCATATGATTCCACATCTCCGACGCAGTTGTAGTTTCACCAATACTTTGACAAAACTTCTGCCAACTCTGGGATTTGGCATTTCGAATAATACGCTGTGCCTCGGCAACCTTTTTCTGCATAAAACTCAAATTATCTGGAGTCGGGTTTCGCCTGAATCGTCTCAACGCAAGCCGCCTTTCTGCAACAACCTTGGAAAGCAAGGGACTCCAGTAGCTCTTGGGCTTAAAATCGCGCGTAGGGCTTGTGCAAATTTTAACCATAGGAACATTCTTGGTTAAAGCTTCCTTAACACGAGCTTCAAAGATGTCGTATAATATCTGAACATCATTATGTACAAAAGAAAAATCATCCTTAAAAGACTCAGTCAAACAGTCTTGAAAGCCTGACCAATCTGCGCTTTTAAAATTCATTTTTTGTACAAAATGAGGGTCATCCTTGTAATTTAAGTTCAATTTAATAATAAGATGATCACTACCCAAGTGCTCATTAGACACATCCCATCTAAAATCTGCAGCAATATCCGAAGTGCAAAAGCTGACATCAGGAGAGCTTTCTCGAAGTGAGCCATCCACAAATTTAACCCTCGTCGGTTTCCCATTATTAAGGGAAACAAAACCATGCTCGAGCGCCGAATCAAACAACTGATTGCCTCTTGAGTCACACTTATATGACCAATTGGTATGATGAGCATTAAAGTCACCCGCGACTAAAGATTTCTCAGAAAACAAAGAGAACAAGGAATCCCAATCTTGCTGCGACGTCCGCACTGAGGAAGGACAGTACAGAGATACAATATAGTTTAAAAAGGCACAATTTAAAATTTTAACACAAATAATTTCAATACCAGAGTTGTTCAGAGCAATGTGAGATAACTGAACTTTTACAGAATCATGTACAATAATAGCCACTCCTCCATACGAATCTAATCTATCTTTTCTGAATATATTGTATGAGCCAATTCGAAGAACTAAACTATTATCTAACCAAGTCTCACTAATCACCGCAATGTGGACTTTTTCTCTGTTTAAAAGAAGTTCAAGCTCAGTTATCTTAGGCCTAATACTTTGTGAGTTCCACTGTACTACATTCAAGTAGGATTTTAGGTTATACCTAGCCATTGATGTTAGTAAAAAACACCTTAAACAACTCAAATTCCATAAAAAACTTCTTACACAATTTCAACAATTCTTCAACAATAAACTTAAATAGACACATAAGCTTGTCCTGCCAGTTCTCACTAGACATCAAAATATCCTTTAATTTTTCAATAAACCTCTCAAAACAACTACCCTCTCCTCTTACCCCTCTACTCCTCTTGCCCTTCTTCTGACTTCGATCTTCAGTGAAGACATTTTGTGGCTGCTCATAAACAGGATCTTCGTCCTCATTCTCTACGGGAACTCTTTTTGGCGTCTTTCTCTTTCGAATCTCGTGTTTGCTTTCAACCCCTGTTCTAACTTGACCCTTTGGCTTCTTAACCACAGGAGGACTTATGACGCACTCAGACTCATCATCAATGTTCACCAGCTTGGTCAGAACCGCATCCCGATATGATTTGCCAGCTCTCGTCTTTCCAGCAGAGGTAATAGATATTTCATCCTGTGAAGATTGGGTCAATCTTGCTGACGAAATAAGCTCTTTTTTATTTTCTTGCATATATAACCATAATGCTTTTTTATAAACACAACCTTCAGATGCCATGATTCCTTTTATCTTCTTTTCTCTCAAAAAGATTGGACAAGATTTATTTAAAGCCATGTGAGGTCCTTTGCAATTAAGGCATTTAAACTCAGTTGTCTCACAATTGGCATGAGCCCCTCCACACTTCGGGCATACGATTTTGCTTGATGGACAAAACCTAATTAGGTGTCCAAACTTCCAGCATTTCGAGCATTGGGTAACCGGAGAAATATATGGGTCTACCTTAAATCGACATCCATACGCATAAACATAAGGAGGCAAATAAGTACCTTTAAAGCACAGACGAATAGCTTCAGATTTCACCCATTGGCCATCGTTATTCAAGCGATTCAGTCTTCTTACCGACAAAATATCTTCCGAACTGTCAATGCTCTTCATAAACTCCTCCTCGTTTACTTCTGTCTCAACATTTTTAACAATGCCATAACTGCAATTGAGTTGATTTGACCAAAATGCGCGTCTGTCATCATTATTGAACTCGCCTGCCGATAAAAGCTTCTCGGCTTCTTCTTTCATACTAAATTGTATGCGTACCTTACAGGGGCCCAAGAACTTTATTTTTAAAATACCCTTTAAGCCTTTGGCTTGGAGTAACTTGGCTAAACCTATTTGTTTTGGCAGATCAGTCTTCGATACTAAACATATTTCAAAAGGCTCATCGGGAATTCGTTCAATATGCGGTGCGGCACCAAAAGCCATGGTGTTCCGTAAACGCTTGGGTTTCTTTCCCACAGTAATGAAACTTGCTTCAGACGCCCAACTATCATCGCTGGGATCATCAAACTTCTTCTCTGATGCCGAGCCCACAACCGACATGACATCTTCATCACACTCTACATTTCTTCGAACCATCTGCGAAATCCCCAGCATACTAACGTTGTCCAACGATAGCGATTTGGTTCGCTGCCCACACTCAATCTCTGAAGATACCCTACTGACTCCTGCCCCTGGGTCATAAGACCCGATACTTGTTTCGCTCATACTTTGCTCGAAACACTCCGAAAATAAAAATTAATTGAATTAAATTGCAAGGATAAAAATTTGGCAACCGTCGCCTTTGACAGCCAAACGTCAACCTACCTATATGTTGATATACATTTTTTTTCTGTTATCTACTCAAGTAAAAGTAACTAGATAACTGTTCAAGTTTATACCTGGCAACCCAGTAGTTCGTCCAGGTAAACAATAGCAAACCCAACGTCTATAATATTCTATAGGTTTAATGTTTAAGTCAATATAAAATTTTCTTATTATCTCGACGATGCAACAAAAATTTATTAAAAATATTTTTTTATAAAATAATTAAAAATAGGCTGTTCAAGATGTTTTAGCAAATCCATTTCTATTATATTTTCTTAAGGTACTAAATTCATTATAAAATAGGTTTAATTCTGGTACCAGACCGGTGAAGATTTTTCAAGTTCGGATCTCAGACCATAGCTTATACATCAGAGTAAAAAATGGGCTACTTTTTCACGGTGAAGGAAAATGTCGTAAGGAAACCTGCGCAAACAAGCGAAGTAATTCAGTGGTGTATGTGAAGTTCCCAATCTGCACTGGGCTCGCGTGGGAACTAATAGCTTACGCCCTCTCATTCTAAGAGGAGGCTTGTGTCCAGCAGTGTGTAGGCTGATGATATTTTATACCAAACTTCATGTCAATTCGATCAATGACAGTGTATCAAAATTTACTTGCAAGATAAGAAGTAAGCAAACTATATACGTGGCAAAGTTGAATAGGTATAAAAGCTTGTAAGTACTTATCAAAAGTAATTTATTACTTCTCAGTAATAGTAATCAAGAAACTAATTTACCAAATAGCATTATTTTTATAATTTTACCGGTGTGAGTCATGACGTAAATACAAACAATTAAGTTGTTTAAATAAAGATTCATAATAAACTATACTTTACCCTCGGCTTCGCACGCGTCAACTATTCGATCTGGTAAGTACAATTGAAATTCTGCGTTTTTACAAAATTCCCCCGGGGAATTCCCATAATTTATAGCATGGTCTTCAATGAGATTGTGTTAAGAACAAATTGTCCAAAGTTTCAAGACCACCTAGCGGTTGAAATTTCAAGATTTTATCTCTGTCCCGTGGGAATATCGGAATAAAAAGTAGCCTATGTGTTCTTCCAGACGTTTAGCTATCTACGTACCAAATTTCATCCCAATGTATCCAGCCATTTTAGCGGGAAAGAATAACAAATATGCACGTACACAAACACAAACTTTCGCAATTATAATATTATTATAAGTAGGAAGTAGGATAGGATGAACTAAAATATTTTTTTAATTCGTTCATATTAATTAAACTCTTATTTTCTTTTAGTTCATTGATAGTACCTCCGCAAAGTAACGCCTGATGCAATGAATTAATTCATAATAGGTACCTATATAGCAGTATAGCGCAAACGGGCGTTTTCAAAAATAAGTGTACCTTTTCTTTTTTTTTATTTTACAAAAAAAAATGGTTTTTCCTACTCAGAATGTAGAGCCACAATCGATTCCGCTCGTTTAAAAAAAAATTCCAAAAATGTCAATCTTGCGACGTTTTTTTCATACACTCAGTATGGGCGTGACAAAATTGACTCATACAATTTTGTATGAAAAACTGGGAACATTTTTTAAACAATCGGAATCAATTGTGCTCTTGATTCTGAGTAGGAAAAACCATATTTTTTCATAATTAAAAAAAAAGGAAAATTACACTTTTTTTGAAAACGCCCAAACACAGATTACCCTCTCTGTGAGCGCAAAGCATAGCATCATGAATCAAAAAATGCAAATTGCGAACAACGAGCGGAGTCACAGACAAAAGCTAGTCGGAAGCGCGTTTGCATTGTATTAACATTACGATTCTTTGTTGGACAACAATTATAAATCATACGTCGGTGCTATGTTTTATTCGAACAGCTTAGCTTCGGGAATGTTATGTATATTTGGTTGTCATTACAAGGCCATTTATGTACATTAATAAGTGAGCCAGTCCTGTGTTTAGCAATTTTTATGCTCTTTATGTATAACGTCTAGATTAAAATATTAACTTTTTTTTATTGACAGGATGGCAAACAAGCTAGTGGGTCTCCCGATGTTAAGAGATCACCACCGCCCAACATCTGCAATACCAGGGGCATTACAGATGCGTTGCAACCTAGAGGCCTAAGATGGGATAGTAATTTCACTGGCTGTCTTACTCTTCACGCCGAAACACAACAGTGCAAGCACTGCTGTTTCACAGCAGGATTAGCAAGCAAGATGGTGGTAGCAATCCGGGCGGACATTGCACAAGGTCCTACCACCTGCAACTTATGCATTAATTTAAAAATATTATTAAAAGTAAAACAAGCTAGTAACTAAGCTATAACTAAAAAGAGAGAAGTTAAAAAAGTGTCCCCCGTAGCGTGGACCCAAAGATGCTGGCAGCTAAAAGCTTTTATATTTATCATAATGAAGTAGAATGATATTGGAGAAGTCATTAACGATGACGCGTGCCGTGGTTCTTATTACAATGTCTTTAATACAGCCTCCTCAATACTATTCTAGGCAGGGTGGACTATTTTATTGTACGACGCTGGAATTGTCTTAATAAAGGTTCCAGACCGGTATTATTTAATAATAAATAGGTAATAATTAATGGTTAATATAATTTTATTGTAATTTTGACAATTATAATTATTTAATAATGGATAATTTAATTTAATTTAATTGAGTAATCGAAATTGTATTTATTGTAGTTAATGTTATCAAATTATTCATAAATCTACTAACTTAGTTGTAAGATTTAATATTACGAACCATCTATAGACATTGTGTTTGAAGTAAATGCATTATCATTATTATTATTAATGGCTAATTTAGACAAAATCATGCGTCTTCGTGGATGACACTAGGCATAAAAAGGTCATAAGAAAAATCTGTTATTTTTCAGCCTGCAACAGCTTCAAAATTCTAAAATCCTTTATTTCTCAGGCTTGATTACTTCAGTTGATTAATTGAGTTACTTAAATAAAATTTCAAACAACTTCAACAGCTGCATCCGCCAGATATCTGTAACTAAGCACCAATTAGGTTCAAAAGCCTGCTTAATGTTCTGTCGGTTCTCGAACGTTCTCGAAGGTTCGAGAACCGTCGATAGTTCCCCATAGTTCTCAATTACGGTTATTAGCAGACGTTTGATTATCGGATTCGCCGAGTTAATGCGGATGGTTATCTGTTGATGAAGTTTATCAATTGACCCAAATTATGATTCGGGTGGGATTCATCGAAATCCGTGATTTTGCTTGGGGATTTTCATGCCATAATAATTATATTATAGTACAGTAATTATATTATAGTAATTATAATTATATATTATAGTACTCGTATTAGTGGCTTAGACTCTCAAGCAGAGTCGTGAGTTCAAACAAGGCAGAGGATTGCAGATGCGTTGCAAACTTAGAGGCTTAAGATGAGATACCTCAAGTGCCAGTAATTACGCCGGTTGTCTTACTCTCCACGCCGAAACACAACAGTGCAAGTACTGCTACTTTACGGCAGGATTAACGAGCAAGATGGTGTTAGCAATCCGGGCGGACCTTACACAAGGTCTTAACACTTGCAAACCTGAGATTTTACGAATTTATGTACGAAATTACATTAGAAACTTGCTTGCTTGCTTGCGAGCTTGTGTGCTCTTATTCTACGCCTTTTTATTCTGCAGTAATACATTGGCATACTTCTTCATTAACTTACATAACATTAACCTTTTGTTTGTGGGACTAATTGTTTATTAGCCTAAATAGCTAGTGCTCAATTAGTTGGGTCTAGACTTGGACGTGAGCAGCTTACTAACAAGCCTCTAAGTCAGTGGACATTTGATAAACAATTGGAGGGATAGATTACATCTATTCAGGATTGCTCTAACACTGATATCCTCCTAAGACCTTGCGTACTTTATAAAGGATCAATTAATACTAAGAATAATGGCCGAATGTACTTTATAAAGTGCAAATTGTTCATTGAATAAAGAATTCTAAGAATTATGAAATAATATCCAGAGTAACAAATGAGGTCAACCACGTCTAGGTTAAGACCTGTAATAAGTATGTTAAATAAATTCAGTACTCAGTAGGATAGATAACATACATCATTGTCTCATTCTTTATACGTCCCACCGCTGGGCACAAATTCCCTTTCAAAATGGGAGAGCTTCCCCCACATAGCATTGAATTGCTTTGCAGGTTTACGTACGTTTCAAGTTATGTTTTTCTTTTCCGTAAAAGTTTGTGGTACATTTTGAATTTAATAGGTACCTATTACGCATGGATTCTAAGAATTTCGAAAAAACCCGGGTTTTAACCCGAGATCCCCTGCTTAAGAGACCATTAGTTTAATCACTAGGCCACCACGGCTTATTATAAAAAAAAACATTATACACTGCCAATTTTGTCGACGAACTCTTTGAACTTCGATCAGTGTCGTGTTAATAGTGCATAATTAAGTAATCAAATAAAACTTAACTATAAATTAACTACCTAACTTAGAAACTTAATACACTTATATTTAAAATACCATTAACGGGACTTATCACGTTAAAACACATGAGTAATATTTACCTCGACGTTTCGACTACATTACAGCCACGGTCACGAGTAGACTGAAGCATGGTGTGAGGCGTTAGTCGTATTTTCGTACTTTCCGATATTGTTTTTTTGTTTTTATGTATATTTCATCATCATCATCATCATGTCAGCCGAAAGACGTCCACTGCGGGACATAGGCCTCCCCCAAGACTCTCCACTCAGACCGGTCTTGTGCTTTTCGCATCCAGCGCGATCCCGCGATCTTAGCTCATCGCTCCATCTTGTATGTATTTTTATTCTGTTTTATTATGCGAGGCATGAATAAATATATTTCTATTTTAATTATTGGTGAAAATCATGAAGTTTTAAGCATTACATTATACACTTTTCACAGCGCACAACATATAAGACCTTACAATCCATTTTAATAATGCGTTTTAAAAATGTAAAGAAATAATTTAATCATGATTTAATAGCCGCTAAAGTTTGAATTCATTTTTATGGAGAAGTTTCTCATTTGATCAAAAACCGAAAAATTAGTTCTTAGTTTCTAAAGTGATGTATTGTTTTTATAATGACCCATTTTAGGAGGCAAAGCGGTTTTTGTTTAAAAAATATTACACGTAATCCACTCAATGTAGAGAAGCCTAGTTAACTGGAGCCGAACTATTACAAATTACCTCTAGTTCTATTTCAAGTAACAAATTTAATTACCAATCATCTTGTACCTATGTGACAGAAAATTTATAGTGATTGAAAGACTAGAAGACCTACCTATACGACATTTAAATACCAAATTAATATACAATGAAAATTCACAATACTTACTTTAACAGCACCGGCAGAAATGTGATCGTTCGAATAGCACTGATACTAAAGAAACTAAAATCTCAATTTTTATTTAAAGTTCTTTTGTAACCACAGCAAAAAGTTAGCAGAAAATTGCAAAATACCGATTTATAACAACTAGAGATGTTGTCAGACCAGTGTCAAAAAGCAACTAAACATTTTTGAAAATTCCGGTGCTATTTATACTTCCCCAAACTTCCCTCACTGAATGAACAAAAATATTCAGGTAAATTTGAAAACAAAAGAATAGTGTATGCCCCCAGTGGTCATTCTGTTCGGCTTATAGGATACTAGAGACAACCCGCGGCTTCGCACGCTTAAATCACAGGTACAGCAACAGGTACAGCAGTTGAATTAAAATACCGGATTTTACAAAAATCTTCTGGGAATTCCTGAAAATTTCGTAGTGGTTTTCATTGAAATTGAATCAAAAGCCACTATGTCAAATTTTGTGATTTTAAGCGCAACGGTTGTTATTTCGAAATTTAAATATTTTTTATATATATTATCATCCTAGCCTATATAAATCCCACTGCTGCGCACAGGCCTCCTCTCAGTATGAGAGGACTTGGGCCATAGTTCCCACGCGGGCCCAGTGCGGATTGGGAACATCATACATTATAAAACTATGTTATTTAGCAAAAAATAATCCTTATGATGAAGGCTTTCGATTGGTATGATAAAGCTACAGGGTAAATTTTTTCTCATGTAGCGGGTTGGGTGCCCGGTTCAATCATGTAATTATTTAAAAATCTATGAATGCAGTTTAAATTCTTTTTTAAAACAAAATCTTATAGTAAAATGTTCCTTGTACAATATTTAAGGTACTTTCCCTCCATCTGGCATAGCCGTGAGACGCCCTGTATATTTATAGTCGAAGTCAAAGTCAAAATCTCTTTATTCAATTTAGGTAAGCATTTATGAATGTTAAAAAATCTACCACCGGTTCGGAAGAAAAACTCTGTTGAGAAGAATCCGGCAAGAAACTCAACCAGGTATTTTTTTATAATGGGCTAATTATTAGATTTCATTTGATACCCATATTGTTACAATACAATTTTTTTTTATTCCTCCGCCATATTTTTTTTCGCAGACGCTATTGAAATATTACCCTATGTCACTCCGACAATTATGACGAATCCAATGATTCCTCATACGTTAAAATCTGTTCAGCCGTTTAGGCTGCAGCGAGGATTAAATAAATGGACATACATACCTACCATACACATATGTACGCTCGAAAAACATAACCCTCCTTTGCAGCCAGTCAGTCGCACCACCCAGGCAGTCGGGTAAAAACAAAAGACTGTAGGCAAATCCTATATCTAAAAGATATTTGTCTAAATTTTAGACTCTAAAAGGTTTGTTAATAACTTAAATACGTATTAAGAAGAAAGGATGAAAACAACTCGTGCAAGCAGTTTGAGGATAACACAGGTAGCTGACAAAACAAAAGATTGAAGTCGGCGCAGGATTAGTTAACGAGAAGTGGGTAATTCGTGGCAACTACTAAGTTTGTTAAAAATAAGCCGACGAACAAAACGGATCATAAAATACTAATTTTAAACTTCTTCCCGTAATTATGGACAATAAGTTAAGGTAATGAAATAGCGGGTTTGTACCTGGGAGGAAACAATAGTTTCTGTAGAGAGTAAAACATTCTAAAAAACGTAAATGAATGAAAGGGAAAGGGAGTTTTCATGTTGGTGTTTTTATGTTGGGTGGCAGTTGGCAGTGAATGCCTTAGGTTTTGTGAGGAGATGAATAATAGGAAATCGAGCGTTATGTGAGCTATGTCTTGTCTTGTTAAATTTTAATTTGTTCATTTTGTTTTTGTTTTATTTTAAGTATTATTATTTAATTGGATATATATCTGTAATGCCGTGTAAATGTTATGAAATAAATAAATATAACTCTAGTCATTACCCGCGACTCTACTTTTTATAACTATGCATTTTTTCTATAATATGCTATTTTTTATAATACGTTCTTTGGTAGGACGCGAACTATCTGTATACCGAATTTAATATAAATCAGTTCAGCTATTTAGACGTTATGATAAACTATCAAACAAACAGAATAACAAACTTTCGCTTTTGTAATATTTCTGGGATAGTATTGACTGTCAGATTCAGACATAGAAATCATTCATTACTCATTACTCATTACACTCATTACATCAATTGAAATTGGAGGATTTTACTAATTTCCCACAGGAATTCTGGAAAATTACAGCGTAGTCTGATTGCTTTATATTCGTATTAGCTTCTGCCCGCGGTTTCGCCCGCATGGAATTCGGTTATCGCGCTCTCCCTCGGAAACTGTTCATTTTTCTGGGATAAAAAGTAGCTTATGACACTCTCGGGCCTATAAACTACATATGCCGAAAACCACGTCGATCCGTCGCTCCGTTTCCACGTGAAAGACTGACAAACATACACACTTTTGCATTTATAATATTAGTATGGATAGGCTGGGTTGATAATGATGAATGAGTTTGAAAGTAAAAATTCCAGTATACAAATCACTATAAGTATTTATTATGTATAAGTTGGTATACATAGAGGATACATTACCAGTTTGATATAAACAGACTAGCGAGTGTCTACAAAAAGTAAATAGGTAAAGAATCCATTTAGGATATTGCTATGTATAATATTGCACAATCAAGTCCCCTGCCTGATTAAAAAAGTTAATGGTACAAAGCACTTATTACTGGAGATTCCCAGATGTTATTCTCCGTCAATAATAATATGACAGGAAATCATCGGAGATTATGAGATTTTATTTATCATTCTTCATTTGTGCATAAATACTAATATTTTATAACGTTTTGAGCTTTAATAGTTAAAATATCACAAACGGGACTGATCACGTTAACACAGAAACTTACGCCCCTATTTACTCACCCCCCCCCCCCCCCTTTTACCCCTTGACTCTTTTGCTCGTGTGTGTTAGCGTGATAAGTCCCGTTTGTGGTACCTATTTTGACTTAACTACTAATATTTTGTCCACTATTTTTGTTTTGTCATTTATTTAATGACAAGGTAATTTTTGTTAAATTTGTGGCAGCGATATAGAAATTGTAAACTGATTAAAAAAAAAAGTTTTAACTAAGTTTCTTGCAGTGCATTCTTTGTAATGTTTATTTTTAAATTATTTCTAACTTTTTTCACTACAACACACGGAATAGTTCATATAATATCATTTCTAAGCTACAAAATAATAAAACATAATATGCGCGCCAAATGGACGATTAAATTTTTTACTTTGCATTATACGTATTTTGTTGAGTTAGTTTTAGTTGTAACGTATCAAATTTTGGTAATGAGTTTTGACGTATACACAATTAAAACACTATTGTCAATCTCAATTAACAATAGGGTCATTACACGCATAAAATTTAAGAATAAGAATAATTTATTCGCTACTCGCAAAAACCGTTATAGTAATTACAAGTTATGACAAAACAAAATAAGACATTAAAAAAATAGAAGCAAGTTTTTGCGAAGTTTAAAAGCACTTGGATAATCCTGATTTCTCTTGTACCTACTTAAACTTCAAAAAAATGGCAAAAACTTTGTGTGAAGATGAAATGTAATTAAATAGAGTTTATTTGTCATAAGTGGGTAGTGGTTTCAATTTACTAGATTATAATAAGATCGCCACTCAGTGCCTTTAAGTGGCGTACAAATTTCAATTTGAATTAAAAAAACATAACATAATATTATTTAAAAGTAAAACCAAATTTTTTTTATTCAAATAATTTTTGTGACAATATGTCAATCCAATCACAATCATGATCTCAACGCCTTTTAAAAGCATTTCTCGGACAGGCATGAAATTAATATTTTTTAAATACCTATAAGTTCCTGCTCTTAAATGTATCTGGTAACTTAAAAAGTCTAGTTCAATAATAAGTGCTTTGTGAATTGTAACAAACCAAAATAACAATCGGTTATTCGTAAAGCCGGTCACACAAGCTAGGTTATAAGAAAAAAATATATTACTTTGTATACTTTACTTATAATTTTGCTTACGCAGTCATGTCATACACGCATTTAGTTATGCCTGTACACAAGAACTGTGCAGATCTAACCATCGGTTATAACAGCGTGTGTGGTCTGCTTTAAAACTAAACACTTTGGCTTAATTTAAAACAAAAATAAATGTAGTTTTTTTTTTCTTAGTTTGAAAGTATGAATAACTACGTCTTTATCACGGTCTTCAATATTTCAAATTAAACTGTTGACACTCATAATTTTTTTTTTATAAAAGCTAAATCAGATATCGTTATAATAAAATAATTAAAAAATGTGTAAAAACAGCACAATAAGCATTGTTACTTAAATTATTTATATTTTTAAATATTACAAATATACCTGTTTAAACAAAAAATATTATGAGTTTATAACACATTGCTTTTTTATAAACTGATGCATATTTCTATATGTAATTAAGAAGACAAATAAAAGGTGCAGTTGAGAAAACTGTATCACATACCAGGATGAAAACTTTTCATAATTATTTTCGCTATGATTTCTTAGACAGACGTATAGGATGTCAGCATGACATTAATAGCGCGAAGGTTCCACTCTGTTACGTGATTTGATTTAATCGACTTGAACGATTTAACTACAGTATTTTCATTGTAGCATGGTGCGTGTGACAGCTGTCAATATCAGAAGACTAGAGTCAAGGTGTCGAAATTCGAGTCTACAAAACTAATATTTTAAAATCTTAATCATAATTTAATGTCATCATTATTCCGATTATTACGCTAATTTTGATGAGAATATTAGTGAAATTCTAGGTTGGAGTATTAATTGCCCAGTTAATTACCTAAGGCTAAACGCAAGAATATCCGTTACTTACCAATTAATAAGTACCGTTATAACTCAAGATCCATTAGGTCCCATCACTAAACGAGTCTCTGATGTTAACGTTACATGTATTTTTTACCCGACTACGGCAAAGCCAAGGGAAGGGTAATGATTTTAGCAGTCTATGTATGTATGTATGTTTGTATTTACGTATGTTCCAGCGTAGCGTCTACACTACTAATCCGATTTTAATAAATAAGGTGTCAATCGATTCGTTATTATGCTCCGGGTAACATAGGATACCTTTTAATATAAAAAAATATATGAGTCGGATTTTACATAACAAAAACTGGGCAACTAAAAAAAATTTTTTTGCGTAAGCTAGCGTGTGAGGCAGTTTTAGATAGGCCTTAAAAAATGATGTCGAGGTTTCTTAGTAGGTTTTTGGTTGAACGTAAGTGTTGAGGAGCTATTAGCTCTGAAAGTCGTCAAAATTGTATACAGATAGAATTATAAAATTATCTCATATGAATATCAATTGAGCGGCAACACTACATTAATTTTGTAGCAATATAGAGGTACAGTTTTAATAAACCGTTATAATTCCAAACCAAATCCCAACAGATTTTACAATAAAATAACTCTTTATTGCACACCAACACAGTAAGCAGTACAGAAAACACAGGTACTTATAGAGATTTTCTAATGTAAGCAATAGGCGGATTTATCGCTTCACAACGATCTCTTCCAGGTAACCTTTACAGTGGACAGAAATAAGGAATACATTTTAGCTGGTGATGTTATTTACAGTAGATTAGAGCAATTATCAAGATTATATAACACTAACTCATACAATACACATACGTCACAACAAATCTAAACAGATAAATAGGCAGATATATACATAACAGCATATAATTTATTTGTAATAATATATGCATACAACTTTTAGTTCACTGGTTCGCCACAGTATCGCTCTCAGGTGCAATCCCCATCCTACATCGGCTGTTAAGATTTTTCCTAACCAAGATTACGATTTGGAGTCTTTTTGTATTTTTTTTATTTCAACTCCAAATTTTTGTTTCTTTTACGGTCATCCCGTGAAAGTTTATATAAATTTCACACGAAAACACAAGCCGAAACATGAATGCACAGAAAAACCAGAAAAAATAGACCAGCGCTGGGAATCGAACCCAGGTCCTCAGCATTCCGTGCTGCGTGCTATTCCCCTACACCACCACTGGACAGGAGACTAGACACGAATTTTTCCTATGCACCCATATCTCAACTTGGATTATTTTTCTATTAGTCACTTTAGCAGCGACACTAACGCCATCTATGATCTACGTTCTCAACGAGAAACATTTTTCACTCCCATCGAAACTATCCGTTCACCAGGGACAAGAGATGTCGCTATTAAGCAATCAAATCAAGATTACGATTTGGAGTCTTTTTGTATTTTTTTATTTCAACACCAAATTTTTGTTTCTTTTACGGTCATCCCGTGAAAGTTTATATAAATTTCACACGAAAACACAAGCCGAAACATGAATGCACAGAAAAACCAGAAAAAATAGACCAGCGCTGGGAATCGAACCCAGGTCCTCAGCATTCCGTGCTGCGTGCTATTCCCCTACACCACCACTGGACAGGAGACTAGACACGAATTTTTCCTATGCACCCATATCTCAACTTGGATTATTTTTCTATTAGTCACTTTAGCAGCGACACTAACGCCATCTATGATCTACGTTCTCAACGAGAAACATTTTTCACTCCCATCGAAACTATCCGTTCACCAGGGACAAGAGATGTCGCTATTAAGCAATCAAATCAAGATTACGATTTGGAGTCTTTTTGTATTTTTTTTATTTCAACTCCAAATTTTTGTTTCTTTTACGGTCATCCCGTGAAAGTTTATATAAATTTCACACGAAAACACAAGCCGAAACATGAATGCACAGAAAAACCAGAAAAAATAGACCAGCGCTGGGAATCGAACCCAGGTCCTCAGCATTCCGTGCTGCGTGCTATTCCCCTACACCACCACTGGACAGGAGACTAGACACGAATTTTTCCTATGCACCCATATCTCAACTTGGATTATTTTTCTATTAGTCACTTTAGCAGCGACACTAACGCCATCTATGATCTACGTTCTCAACGAGAAACATTTTTTTTTTTTTTTTTTTTTTTTTTTTGTGTTTTCGTGTGAAATTTATATAAACTTTCACGGGATGACCGTAAAAGAAACAAAAATTTGGAGTTGAAATAAAAAAAAATACAAAAAGACTCCAAATCGTAATCTTGATTTGATTGCTTAATAGCGACATCTCTTGTCCCTGGTGAACGGATAGTTTCGATGGGAGTGAAAAATGTTTCTCGTTGAGAACGTAGATCATAGATGGCGTTAGTGTCGCTGCTAAAGTGACTAATAGAAAAATAATCCAAGTTGAGATATGGGTGCATAGGAAAAATTCGTGTCTAGTCTCCTGTCCAGTGGTGGTGTAGGGGAATAGCACGCAGCACGGAATGCTGAGGACCTGGGTTCGATTCCCAGCGCTGGTCTATTTTTTCTGGTTTTTCTGTGCATTCATGTTTCGGCTTGTGTTTTCGTGTGAAATTTATATAAACTTTCACGGGATGACCGTAAAAGAAACAAAAATTTGGAGTTGAAATAAAAAAAAAATACAAAAAGACTCCAAATCGTAATCTTGATTTGATTGCTTAATAGCGACATCTCTTGTCCCTGGTGAACGGATAGTTTCGATGGGAGTGAAAAATGTTTCTCGTTGAGAACGTAGATCATAGATGGCGTTAGTGTCGCTGCTAAAGTGACTAATAGAAAAATAATCCAAGTTGAGATATGGGTGCATAGGAAAAATTCGTGTCTAGTCTCCTGTCCAGTGGTGGTGTAGGGGAATAGCACGCAGCACGGAATGCTGAGGACCTGGGTTCGATTCCCAGCGCTGGTCTATTTTTTCTGGTTTTTCTGTGCATTCATGTTTCGGCTTGTGTTTTCGTGTGAAATTTATATAAACTTTCACGGGATGACCGTAAAAGAAACAAAAATTTGGAGTTGAAATAAAAAAAAATACAAAAAGACTCCAAATCGTAATCTTGATTTGATTGCTTAATAGCGACATCTCTTGTCCCTGGTGAACGGATAGTTTCGATGGGAGTGAAAAATGTTTCTCGTTGAGAACGTAGATCATAGATGGCGTTAGTGTCGCTGCTAAAGTGACTAATAGAAAAATAATCCAAGTTGAGATATGGGTGCATAGGAAAAATTCGTGTCTAGTCTCCTGTCCAGTGGTGGTGTAGGGGAATAGCACGCAGCACGGAATGCTGAGGACCTGGGTTCGATTCCCAGCGCTGGTCTATTTTTTCTGGTTTTTCTGTGCATTCATGTTTCGGCTTGTGTTTTCGTGTGAAATTTATATAAGATTTTTCCTGACTGAATTGGCTTTATAATGTTTGCATACAAAACTTAGTTAAATTATTTGCTACTATATAGGTAGATGTCACTCTCAAGTTCAGTCCCCATTCCGCATTGCGCTGGTAAGAACTTAATGGGGTAACCGAAGATAGTCAACATTTTAACATCTTAACTGCCAATAATAGCGCCACTGTTTAAAATATTTTAAAAGCTATACAAGTTGCGGAAAAGCGTCGAAAAGAATCAACCTAGCGAAACTGTTTAATGAGTAAACTGAAATTAACGAATAAGGAAACTGACCAGTGGTACGCTAACTCGTTTCGGCGTGGAGAGTAAGACAGCTGGTGAAATTACTGGCACTTGAGGTATTCCAAGTTAGGCCTCTTCTAGGTTGGCAACGCATCTGCAATACCCCTGATGTTGCATATGTTTATGGGCGGTGGTGATCTCTTACCATCAGGAGACCCACTTGCTCTTTTGCCTTCTAGTCGAATAAAAAAAAAGAGAAGCAGATTCGTCGCAGTCACGGGAACTCAGACTCACAGCGATGAGAGATTATGCCTCAGAGATCAGAGAGGCAGAGTCGCCTCAATCACGGGAGCTCAGATTGACTAATATGAGACATGTTTGGTTTGAGAGGTAGTGGCAAAATTACTCGCCAAATAAATGCTTCCACTTATTTTGTGTTGGGGTGTCACAGTGCATAAAGGCTGTTGTTGACGTTGGTAAACGTAGGTACTTTTGCAAAGGGTCAAGTATACGTTGCTTTAAGCAGAGTAAGATCATTGGAGGGTTTATACTTAGGTATATCAATGATCTGGATCCGCGGGAAGTTTTATGTAACCCTCATGATGCAGTGTCTTTGGAGAAGTTAGAGAAGCTAAGAAATCTTTGAAGTTAAAGCCAATATTACGCCAATGAAACATCAAAATAATTAAATAAAAAAATAAGTTTAAAAAACCGAAACCCAACTACGGAAAAAGCGCTTTAAAAATTATGAAACAAGAAAATGGTCAGGAATTACACAAAATTAGGTAATTTGCTCCTCCGTGACCACTAATGTGAACCTTCCACAAAGTAACGCCTGATTCAAGCAAGAAAATATTGTTTTCCGAAATTCTTATACTTACACAGACATCAAAGGAGAGCCGTGGTCGCATGCCACCATGAAATGAATTGCTAAGTAACCCTTTAAGGCAAGGTGGCATGCGACCACGGCTCTCCTTTGATGTCTGTGTAAGTATAAGAATTTCGGAAAACAATATTTTCTTGCTTGAATCAGGCGTTACTTTGTGGAAGGTTCACATTAGTGGTCACGGAGGAGCAAATTACCTAATTTTGTGTAATTCCTGACCATTTTCTTGTTTCATAATTTTTAAAGCGCTTTTTCCGTAGTTGGGTTTCAGTTTTTTAAACTTATTTTTTTTTTCTTTTAATTGTGCTCTGATTTTAATTAATTGATTATAAAAATTTGATAGCTTATAATTATTTTATATATTAAAGTTCTTTGTGTACAAATATTTTACGTCAGACATGTTTAATCTATAACTGAAATATATTTCCATAATATTTAGACTGCAGCAACTTTTTTGAGTAAAACAAAACGCGTGAAAGTGTCATCCACACCATGCTAAAATGAAAGTACTGTTAGTTAGGTTTATTTGTAATAGTTCTGATACTTAAAGACCGTGTAAAAAGATTACATTTGGTGTCACTTTGCATTTCTCCACATACCTTGATAAATATTTCTTATAATTATTAACTACATTTTTCCATAATTAATGATACAACTAAGTATATCATTTCTATTCATAATATTAACTTGTTATATTGAGAAGGATGTAATTTACAAGGATAATATGTCAATATTACTGTAAGAAAAATGTCGTATAAAATGTATTTTTACATCTACCGCTACTGTTAGTGTTGTAAATCGTTGTTTATAATAATACCCCATTTTTACAGCTATACAACCAACTATATACTTAAGTCCATAATTATATAATATCGTACAATCTTTGACTAGATACGCTTGGTGAAATTAAAACAGAACAATAAGTAAATGTTTAATACAAAATCAGTCTTGTCCGTTCAATAAGCAAAACAAAATTACTGATTTAATATCTAGCAAATGTTACCCAGATAACTTTAAAAAAACTATTTCATTTAAAAAATAAAAAACAAAGTTAACACAACCTAGCTTAGTAGGTAACTACCTCTCTATCTCTCAGCTCGATATAATACTATTATTCTCTTATAATTAAAACATTGTTCCTTGTATTTTTTGTTTAAGCGATTAACAGAAAACGTCGAATGGGTATTATCTGTAACGTTATTGCAATAAACAATGTCAAATGGTGGAGCAATTTAAATCATCGATTTTTTTTTGCCTAATTTTAATTTTTAATTGTTGGTTATAAATTTTCTCCGGTTTACATAACAATTTTTACGCAACACTGGTTGCTTAGAAAAGATTCGTCGTTATCATGTTCAAGGCCTGCTGAGGACAAACCTCTCAGAAGTGTGTAGGTTTCCTCGCGATTTTATTCTCACTGAATAGCTCATGGTAACATTGTGCTGAGCTTTTTCCATTGTTGTGTCCATTTTGCTCATAAATGTGGTTCGTGTTAAAATATTGTAAAAAACTTGTAATTTTTTTATCAAAACAAAACGGATAAAAACACAGCATTATGAAGTTCAACTTGTAAGCTGCAAAAGCCTACCTCAGGCTTAACAAAAAGTTTGTTAAAAAAAAAGATACCTAAGCAAAAATAATTATTAATCTCTCTTCCTATGGTAACAATTCCAAGTTAACTATTTCTAAGGTAGATTAGTGTAGTTTGAGAGTTCCTTCCCACTTTTGTACATGGAGGTGATGATAGGATCCAGGTTGTGGTACTCCTTGCCGGATCTCGGCCGCAGCGTCATCGTCGGTTGTCTTGCCATCCTGGGGACAATCGTCATTTGTTAGGCCCCAATTAGGTACACAATACGAGTACTTTTATGCTAGTTCTATTTCATGCATCATCATCATGTCAACCGAAAGAAGTCCACTGCTGGTCATAGGCCTGCCCTAATGCTTACTCAGACCGGTCTTGTGCTTTCCGCATCCACCGCGATCCCGCAATCTACTACATTGCGATATTTATTTGATCAACTGAATTAATTGCCCCTCAATAGTCAGCAATGCTCGCATGCAAGTTCTTGTATCGTCTAAATAGAGCTTTAGTTCACTATTTCTATTGATTCACTAAAATAATAAAAATCGAGTTTAGAGCTAACTTTTTATGATCACAAATAAAGCTAAACTCTCGTAAGACTTATTGGTAAAATTACAAAAGTAAGCGCTCGGGTGTTTAATGCAATAAACGCTGCGTTTGACGCACATAAATTTGGCATCAGACAATCTAATTAAATACGCAGTCTTAATACTGCTGTAGGTGTCCATGGGCAGCGGTGATCACTTACCAGCAGGTGACCTACATGCTCGTTTGCCAGCTATTTGACATAAAAAGAAATCTAGATATTGTTTTCTTACCTAATGTTAGGGTTGTCGGATGAGGAGTGAGACGAAGTCAATGAAAGTGTCTCAATGTAGTCAGACATATCTGAAGTCCCACTCGATGTACTATGTGTGTCTATCACTCCTACAAATAACAGATATTTGAAAATGTTCAATGCAAGTTATAAAGTAGACATGATAATTAATAAAAACAAACGTAATTTTAATATACTTATAATAATATCTGTAATTAACAGCAATGAACAGAATGAGATAGCAAAAACCTTTAATATTTGTTTTATTTGTTTTATTTTGTCACCTAGTTTTATTTATCTTGAGTAGGTACTCAGAATGACACTAATCTTGAGGGAGATGTGCATGTCTTGATTATCGAAGTAAATGTTGCTTGAAACTATTTGTGTACTATTCGATTAATATTGCCACTTGTATATTATTATAATTGAAAATTGTTATTGTATTTATTTTTTGTTGTTTGTTTTTCGTCTTGCTTGCTGAGCGTATGGTTGGCCGTGTCAGTTGTCATTGTCAATGTCATGCACGTATGTCATGCTTGTGTTGGTAGCGCTGACTTTTAACGGTCGCGTTCACAATAGACACGGTCCGGTCATGCGTTCAGCTCGCAATGACGGCCTCACGGTCCCACCGGAAGACCAGCGCTAGCTCCTGAACCAGCATTATGCTGAGGTGGGTCCGTTTCGTGAATGTTAACTGCTTTCCTTGTTTGTGTTATTCATGTATCGTTTTAAGTTATTGACTTTAAGTTACTTTTACGAATAAAATTTATTTTCTTTCTTCTTCTTTCTTTCTTTAATCATTTGAGGTGTTCCGATCTCGTTAACAGCCATCCTTTTGAACAAAGCCATTGTATTTTATTGTGCCCTCAACCGCATAATCCTCAGTTTGAAATCAACGGAAATATAAAATAAAATAGTTAATTGAAATAACGACTTTATTGTCTAGAGTAGAAAGTGCATTTTAAAATAAATACACGTTCGTAGATAGTACTTTTTCATGAGGCTGCTTGTCTACGACGTATTCAATTTTGAAAAGTATTATCTACCAACAAAGTTTAATTTAAAATGAACTCTATGTTGTAAATAATAAAGTCGTTATTTCAGTGAGCTATTTTTATCCTATTGCGTTGCGCTTAAGAACAATGGTTTTGTTCGAAAGGTTGGCTGTTAACGAGATTGGTACACCTCAAATAATTTCTACTATACAATTGTATTAGAAAATAAATCCTCTGATGTAAACCGTAAATCTTAATTTTGCATTAATATTAAAAAATATTTTCTAAATACCTTTGAACTGTTTCGGTGGAAGAACAGGCACTTCAGCCTCAGCAGACGACGACTTGGCCGGCACATTCGTTTTGTGTATCTGCATGTTCATATCCTTCAACAGATCCGAGGACTTCGACTTCCTGGGCAGCGAAGAGTGAATGCAGCCAGTGGTGTTGCCTCTCATTCTTCTCTGTGCCATGTATTGATACCGCGAATGACCTGACGTCAGTGGCATTTCAAATTCATTGAATTCAGGACCCTGCTTCATTGAGCAACTTGACACGCCGGAATCATTCGAGCTCGAAGAGTCCCTATTGCCTCCTGATTTGCAAGGAACACTTGATGACCTCTTTATTTGAGCATTATCCATGTGTTTGTTCCGCAGATGAGGCATATCTTTCGAACAACTGCCTTCTGATGTCTTGTTTTCTGAATCAGATGATTTACAGCAATCGTGATCGCAGCAATCTCTTTCATTATCGCATGGTGAAGACGTTCTTCTATTTTCGATTGCTAAGTTTCTTAAAGTCTCTAAAGATGATGACGTAGCATGACTTCCAATGCTACTATCGAATTCTTTTAAATCTTCTAGTAGTCTAGCTGAGTCTACTGAACTAGACCGTTTTTGGATTGCCTCTTTATTGTTATTACTTGATGTAGAGACGTCGAAACTTTGTGCGCGGCTTGCACTGCCGTTAAGTGTTGGTATACTGTGGCATTTTTCAATATCTATTTTGTGAAGCTTTTGTAATGGGTGTCTTAGACTTTGAGACCAGTTAGGGTTAGGTGACATAGGAGTGTAGCCAGGATTAGGGCCTGTTGTTCGACATAAATCTCGTTTCGTTTCTTTTGCAGGTTCCATTAGCAAATACTCGTCACTTTTGTTCTTCTTCATGACCTGGTGTTTAGCGGAGTGACCGCATTTGGAACAATTTTTCGGTTTTGTGGGTAGAGCAATTTCAGCTAAGTCAACATTAGCACTTAGCGCATCTAATTCTTTTTGGGTGACTCCAGCTTTCTTTAACAGATCTTTGGCATTTTCATAGTATTCCAATGACAACGCAAACTCTAGATTTTCATAGTTTGCATACGGATCTTCGAATTCACAGTCGACTTTTGGTTCGAAGTTTTCGTAGTTTATAAAAGATGGCTCATTGCAATCATGCAAACTCTCTTTTTCATTTATTGAACTTTGTCTATTCGTTTTACGAGTTACATCAACAGTAGCATACAAAGCCATATCTTCGGATTTTTGAGTAGTCAGAACTTCTGTATTTACTTTATCGTAGCTCGCATTTCTTTTACAGTAAGGTAGACTTATTAGATTATTTGCCCAGTTTGTGACTTTTTGACACGGACACTCAACTGGCTGTATATTTTCTTCACACTCAACAATTACTGGTTTCTTTTTGGATCCAAATTTTAAAATACATCCACAATTTTTCTTTAATACTAAGTTACCGGGTGCGGAATTTTTTGTCACTTGAAATAAATCTTCGGTAAGTGCTTGTTTTATTCTTTTTGGTGTATCGTAGTACATATTAGTACTCTCTACCTGTAACAAAAGTCAATTTATAATTTAATAACGTTTATTTCCAATAAAATGACATTACAAATTAAATCAAATTACAATTATTCAATTAAATATTAATAAAATTCCATTTACAATTTTAATAACTTTAATTGAAATAAGCTAATTATCTGTTACGAACTGTTACTTAAGTTGATTTTAAAAGCTTAAAATAGCTTTACAGGTATTGGAGAAACCAATGATTGGTTTGATTTGATTCTTTAATTTTGTTTACGAAATTAATAAAAATGGTATACAGATACTTACCTCTACATGAGTGGCTTTAGGAACATCGTAATTTTCATAAGGTCCAACTTTAGGATTATTGGCATTTGTAGCATAATGCCTGTCATTAGAACATGCGCAAACTGGTAAAGGTGCTGGTGGTTTCTTTTCGTCAAGTCGAGCAGGTTTCGGTGGTCTCTGCGGTGCCCAGTCGCATTGACTGGCTTCTAAACTCTTTTTTATTGCTCTTGGTGTCAAATATTCTGTGCTATTTGAAGAATTATCGGAGCTGCTTTCTGGAACTGGGTCCATTGTCCAAGCTGGATTGAAATGTGTTCCAGGAGTTAACGCCACAGTTGAAGATCGAGTGATTGTGCCAAGTTTGGTAACGCAATTGCTGCATCGTTCTAAAGTGACATGGTCAGCTCCGCTCCATGGTGGCCTGCTTCCCGGTTCTTCACATCCTTTACAATCGTGTTCGTCGAATCCTCTTCTTTCATCTGAGGGCCAGAAAGGTGAGATTCCACCACAATCTTCTCCAAAGAAATTTTCCTCGTATAAACCGGTATCTGGTATTGATTGATCGCCCGGGTTGAAGTCAGACAGACGGGTATCGGGACGATTTCTGTCTGCTCCTGGGAATAAAATGAAGTCGTTAATATTTTACTGACAGTACCTATAAGAATTGAAGCACTCGTATTTTATTGCTTTCTATAAAATTTGTTCAACTCGAAACAGTAGCTTTAGCCTTCAGCTAGTTTCATTGTTATGACCAGCAAACCTCAATAAAATAGTACTTAATTTTTAACTTGGTTATGTTGACGAACATATTTTGAGCTTGCTCAGTGACATAAGCAAACCTTTATCTATCAAACGTTTCTTTATCACTAAAAATCACAAATTTATAAAAAATAAACGAATGTGCTTTACTAACTAATTTTATTTTTTGCTTCTCTAAAACTATTCAAACCCTCTTTCTAGAAATTGAACGGGCGTCTAAAGTACTTAAATATTTTAAACCTCTTAGACTTCGGGATAAATTACTGTCTGCCATATTGCTTGCCTGGCATTATTTGTATCATCAAAACACAAACAACTTTAAGCCCGTTGTGGCCTAAATTTTTTCAATTTCAACATTTAAAAAATAATTGCAGCAATAGGGGCAGATATTTGTATGAATAATACGAATGTTTGTTCTCGGGTCTTGGATGTTTAATATGTATTTAAGTATTTATTTATCTATATTTAAGTATGTTTATCCGTTGCTTAGTGTCCATAGTACAAGCTTTGCTTAGTTTGGGACTAGGTCAATTGGTGTCAAGTGTCCCATGATATTTATTATTATTTATAATTTTGTTTTATTGATTCAGTACCTCCGCTTTTCCTTGACGCCGGTGCCCTAGGGTTGCCGTGAGCGGCTGCATCGAACCCATCAGCAATGTCTTGAGCTTGGTCTGTGATGAGGACGTGCAGACCCTCGCCTTTGCCGCAGTGGGATCCACCTTCAAAGCAGAAGCGGCCTTCTACCACGCCGTAGCGCCTGATAAATAAAAAAAAATGATTTTCACAATTGTTTGAGATTCATTAATATTATTTGTAGCAATTTCAACAGTGGTAGGTATAGCTGCCGAAACCCTGGCTGCTGAAGTAGAGGGTTTTCTAGCGATGCTTGAATAAAACTTCGATAAAGATTTGACTGTAAGTATAATTCCGGTAGCTGGTGTATATAGGAAAATGCCTAAAAAATATGTCTTTTAACGGTTACATAGCTTTATATTGTAGTACATGCGAAGCTTATGCACCTAGCATTAAGTAATTTACGAGTATATTGCCCTCGTGCTTTCTAAGGCCCTCGCAAACGGTCGGGCTCCAAATCGGTACTCGCTGCAATAATAACTTTCTGCTTAGTGTAACAATTTACTATATCCCTAATATGTCAAATGAGACCGGATGGCCGAGTGGTTAGAGAACCTGACTACGAAGCTTGAGGTCCCGGGTTCGAATCCCGGCCGGGGCAGATATTTGTATGAATAATACGAATGTTTGTTCTCGGGTCTTGGATGTTCAATATGTATTTAAGTATGTATTTATCTATATAAGTATGTTTATCCGTTGCCTAGTACCCATAGTACAAGCTTTGCTTAGTTTGGGACTAGGTCAATTGGTGTCAAGTGTCCCGTGATATTTATATTTTATATTTATATTTATATCGATATTATTAAAAAATATGTATTGAAAAATGTCTACTAAGTGTTTAGTGAACTTATCCAACCACAAGCTAAAACATTCCCTATTATTTTCATAAAACTTATTTTAACCTAATCCACTGATTCTGCTTTCAAATCTAACCAATATTCTGAGACAGCAAATCCCACTACAATACCCCGATTGTTAATCAAACGAGAAATAATGTAGCATTTTCCTTTTCCTTATTTCGTGAGCAGCCGGTGACGTGCGAAATAGGCACGTCTCGATTAGGCCTTCTGGCGAGTGACCAGGATTTGGGTCAACCCGTAAATAAGGTATTGGGCAGCAGGGTTACTATGAAACTCGAAACTCGAAGTTCGTATCGTACGCTCCCTCCCGCTCTCGCATTAAGTTCCCCTGCCGGCCGCGCGGCCGCGTTAGGTATTCGTTTGGGATATTGCTGTCTTTATCGCTCGTGACATAAGCGCTCGCAGCCGTCCCCCCCATGCACATACTCTCCCGCTTCTCCGCTTCCCGCTAATGTACATCGAGATTTTAAGATTTAGGCGGTTGAATTTTGGGTTTCGTTGTCTTCATATAATACAAAAAGTATAGCACATAAATCAATGATATTTTACAGTCAAGATCTTCATTATATTTTCTATACCTGTCGTTTTAAAATTTTTGTAAAAATGCTTTAATAATCTGTAATTCTTGTGCAAATTTGACATCTTTTTTGTCGACTTTTGAGCTCCTGTAATTATGATACTACACAATTATATTAAAATCTGAAAAACCACAGGTATAGATAATTACGTCTAGTTCATATTTACAAAATTTCTTCTACTTCTGTTGCCTAGTTTTCAAATGAGACCGGGACTACGTGTGTATGGAGAATGGAACGAAGAGACTTTTCCTAAATGGTATAAGTGTCACAGGGACCGCACGACACGAACTTCGAGTTACGATTTTCGTAGTAGCACTGCTGGAACGGTAAGTAGTCCCATATAACACGTAGGGGGTTAATATAATAGAGAAAAACAAAAGATCAATCTCCTTCAAAGTTCTAAAAAGCTGCAAGCTGGAATTTGACATGGGTGTTTAATCACGTCAATATAGAGTTCGAATAAAATTTTACAAATCGACTGCATTTGTGAATCCATCTTTACACCCACCCACCCACTTAAGTTCCAGTATCTAAGTAAAAGTCAAATTATATTAATACTAACTTTTACCCGCGGCTCCGCCCGCGTGATATTCGGTTATCGCGCGCTGTTCCCTCAGGAAATGTGCATTTTTCCGGGATACAAAGTAGCCTATGTCACTCTCAAGCCCACAAACTTTACTATCTTTATGCCAAAAATCACGACGATCCGTTGCTCTGTTACGGCGTGAAAGCATAAGAAACAAACAAATAAACTCACTTTCCCCTTTATAATAGTAAGGAAGGATAACAAGCACTTATGGATATCCTGACATTTTGTATGACAGTTCAAAACTTTTTTTAAACAGGGCACAACCTAGAAATCGTGACATAGATATCAATCAAATCAGCCCACGTTTACCCACTGCTGCGTAAAGGCTTCTTCATTTTCTCGCCACTACGAGTATGTACAGTCAGCTGCAGAGAAAAGGTACCCCCCCTGTAACGGCGTTATCCATACTACCGCTATTACAGGGGGGTACTCTTTCTCTGCAGCTGACTGTACATAGGTATGCAAGGTATTTAGTTTGTTCCGAATTGAAAGCAGAATCGATTACATACCGTCTAGTGCAGTAAATAAAGGTAGTGGACCCAGCAGTAATTCCTCAGCCCGAAAAAACTTGACAGTATGATTAAGTATCAATAAATAAAGAGTATTGTATAAATATCCAAAAAAAAAAAAAAAAAAAAATGCTCCGTTCAAACTTTCTTCAACATAGACATACTCATGTAACGTATTGGAACAATATATGAAATATAAAAAAAATATCCCAGCAGAAATTAAATTAAATTACTAATATAAACAGATTTGTGTTTCGTCACTACTTTGAAAAAATCTCGTATCTCAAATCAATACGTGAACGAAATTGAACCTTGACGTAATGGTCATAAAGTGCACTCGGAAAAATTATCCATTTCGAGATACGAGTTTTTTAAAAGAAGTGACGATTTTTAGCTTATAAATACCTAACTTAGGTGTTTTTTTTTTGGATTTTTTTTATATTTTAGTTACGGCTCATACTATACAATAACCAAGCAAAATTTCATCGACTGAGGAATTAATGCTTGGGTCTCCATACAACAACTTCCTTCATTTACTGCACCAGTCGGTGAGATTGCTATTCTTTAGAGCCGGTTGTGTTTTTCGAATCCCTTTTTTCATTGTGCCCACTCAATCTATACTCCACTTAATTTGAAGTCACACCAGTAGCCGCGAAGCTATAAAAGCGAAACTAAAAGCAAACGTATCCCATCTGCTCTGATATACGGCAGTAAAACCGGACCCGTAACCGTAAAGGGGGCCGGCGCGTCTCGAGCATACGGGGTGTAAAAATAACAGATGGATCAATTACTTGAGGGGTTTTGTAAGGTTATGTTTTAGTGCAGTTTTGCTATGACTTAGTGATAGTAAAGTTGACTTGTGCAATTTTAAAGGACAGAATTCAATAGGGTTCTGTAGCCATTACAAAAATAAGTAATATTTTTCTAAGTATTTTGTACGGAATATTGCAAGTTTAGGTATATTTTATACTTTAGGCTGCTATTTACTCTCATACTACTAATAATTCTCAAGAAAACTTAACCGTTATATTTTTCTTTATAAGTTTGATAATACTTACAACCATCCTGATTTTTTTTTTAAATTTTCACCTAACGATTTTAATATTAGATGGGGGGGGGGGGGGGGGGGCGCTCGATTTTAATGAAAATTCGCACTTTAAAGTTGAATATTTTGCAAACAAGCCACTGAAACGGAAAATTTAATTTCGCAACATTAGTAAACCCTGAAAAGAATATGGGATACTTTTTATCCCGCAAAATAGTACAGTTCCTGCAGGAGCGCGATAAACATGAAATTGAGGGTTTTAGTTTTTAAATGGGTCCCACGGAAACGTAATTTTAACTTTCTGTCTATCCTCTATTATAATAAATTGTCTTCTCGTAATTAGGTTAACTGGAAGAGATCCCTTCTTAGGGATAAGCTCGCCGTTGTTCTCCTCTCTGTTTTTATATATTTTTATTTTTATGTGCAATAAAGAGTTTACATACAAAAACAGCGTTCCAGTATGCTTTAACATAATGCTGAGTGGGGCCTACTTTTTTCATACTATTTGATGTTATTTTTATTTT
This sequence comes from Choristoneura rosaceana, assembly GCA_037349165.1. NCBI lineage: Eukaryota > Metazoa > Arthropoda > Insecta > Lepidoptera > Tortricidae > Choristoneura > Choristoneura rosaceana. The sequence goes on from JAZBNJ010000032.1 coordinate 633,192, forward strand.
TTCCATTTAATGTAACCAACCAACCAACCGAAGCAACTGGAGGTCTATGGGGGAGGCCTACGTCCAACAGTGGACGTCCTACGGCTGAGATGATGATGATGATGATGATTTGTAAATAAATGTTTCTCTCTCTCTCTCTCTTGATAATAATAGCGTTCATATATTTTAGGAATTCATAAACTAGTAACCAGCTTAACTAATTTAATGTAGGCACTAGATTCGAATAAATAATTAGGTGTAAAAGTGACAGTATTAGGTAATTAAATTAATGTGTAAAAGGCATTAGGTCGCTCTCATAAAAAAGATCTATTTGCTTTAAATAATAATCTTTTCAATTAGTCGCGCTCATAAAGTAACGGTATCAATCCTTAGAACACGGATGAAAAATGAAATAAATTTGTGGCGACGTTCTAGCATTTTGCGTCAGAATTGTAAAAGTTAGGAAGGAAATGGCTCCCTCGCTTAACGTATTAAATTACGTGCTCACCGAAGTCAGTTACGAAATCGTGAATTACAATACTAAAATATTTTTGTATTTATCACTTAAAGTTTAAGAGGCTGTTTCACCATCCATTGATTTGTATTAACTGACGGTTAAACGTTATGCCGTCTCCGTCTATTCGAACAAAACTAATAGAGACGGCATCACATCTAGCCGTCAGTTAATACTAATCAATGGATGGTGAAACAGCATCATTTTTGTATCCATGTATACGGAACATTATTTGGCATCAAATATTAAAATGAAAAATCTACTTACACCTACGTCTCGGTTGTACGAAGGGTACATAGAAAACCATGCACTGAATTTGTATTTACTAGCTTAAATTACTATTGAAAGAAATGTCCAAAAAACCAGGCCGCGATTTTTACGATCGTCGTGTGATCACTAATGGCCGCCGCCGCTCCCGCCGCCATTTTGGTTTAGGTGGCCATCTTGTGAGAGGCTTGGCAAGCAGGTAAGCAGCTAATGCGTCCAACTACGTTTTTATTTTTTTAACGCGGAGATGAGATTTCTTAAAAACTAAATGAAAAAATTGTATAGATTCAGGTGTTACTTTGCTCAGGTTCATGTTAAAATAAATGGAATATCTGTCTTGCTCCTCCGCCAAGTAGTGAGGCCAAGTCGTGCAAAACAGCTACGTTTGTATTGGAAAAAATGTTTGAAAAAAAAAACTGTTAGTTTTTTCCTGTGGCAGCATCAAACTTATATAAAGTAATACGGAAAACAAACATTCCTAATTCATTATCTCATACAAAAGATCTTATTTTGTATGTGTCCAAAAACGCTACTGTTACCCGTAAACCCTATTTTACGAAACCTTCATAACTCTTTCTCATTTAAAAACCAAATTAAGACCACAAATCGCAACCGCCATTGTTATGCATATGCTTGTAGGTATCAATGTCATAGAAAATAAAATTTCCATTTGAAAATGTTTATCTCGACGCATTTGCATAAAACAATTTATAATCTAAACGACCAAATGCTTTTACAGTTTGAGCGGACTGCATATGAGTTTAAAGCTGCATGTGCACGAGATGGACGTATAATTTCGACTGGGGTGTGAAAGAGATAGTTGCAGCCACATAATAAAGTACGCCACGCCAGCAGCTGTAAGTTTTACTTGCGTAAATGTTACTTTGTGACAAATTCTGCGCTAACCTAACTCATATGGCTTTAGTTCAGTTTATTGCGTTTGGTTCAGCAACTCGGGGCATCAAAAGTTGGTTTCTCGTTATGAGATTAAGCACAGTGTGTTTAATTATGAAGCTTTTGCAAAATTTTGTACAGATTTATTTCGTAACATCATTTTGTGCTAAACATGAAACTGAGGTAGCTAAATGAGGAACGAATGTAATGAAATAAAATTTAATTTTACAACCTTTAAAATATAATGTAGCGTACTTCTAGTTTTAATTACATTTAACTTTTGGATTTGGATTTTATTTTTGGTTACTACCTACCATCTTTTCAGCGAGATCATACTTAAACCCGAATATGGTATTTGATATTTTTTGTTCATTATGAAAAGCTTGACAATCCATGTTATAGAACAGAAAAACAATTTTTAATCTATCCTTTACCAGATAATGATTATATCATGGACAGGGATATTTAGAAATGTCACATACTTGATTTGAATGGTTACCTAGATACAGCTGTTTATGACTTGGATTCTCATTCTGAATATATGTTTATCCTAATAAGGAGATGTACATTTTATTTATTTAATTACTTAACAAGAAATAATTCCGATCCGCATTAGCGATCCCTTCAAATAGCGAATAGAACCTACTGTGTTAAAAACTCGCGATGTGTAGATATATTTAATAATATTGTAAATCTATTTAAAAAAATGTATACCTCGTTGAGTTTTTTGCCGGATTCTTCTTAAAAGAGGTTTTTAATGAGCGAGTTACGAGTATAATAAGCTTAAAAGACTAAAAATGCCTGAAAATGATAACCATGAAGCATACCTCAAATGCGCCAGCTCCCACAATCCCAGCAGGCGAGGGGGCACCCCGCTGGTCAACGCGAACCTCCGACCCTGGAGATGGAGCCGCGCTGGGCCAGCAGCCAGCTTCCGGGACCCTCCGCCAATCATCACCAGCCACTCCTTGGAAGAGCCCAGCTGGCCGCCGACTTTGACCTGAAAATGTTGGTGTTTCAATCCCGTCTCTTATAAGGTTTCTTCATCATCATCATGTCAGCCGAAAGACGTCCACTGCTGGACATAGGCCTCTCCTAGGCTCTCCACTCAGACCGGTCTTGTGCTTTTCGCATCCACCGCGATCCCGCGATCTTAACCAGGTCGTCGCTCCATCTTGTTGGAGGCCTACCGACAGCTCGTCTCTCGGTCCGCGGACGCCATTCGAAAACCCATTGACCCCATCGGCCATCAGTCCTGCGAGCAATGTGCCCCGCCCACTGCTACTTCAGTTTTGCAATTCTTTGGGCTATGTCAGGTTTCTTGCCGAAAGACTGTTAAACGGGACCCTATTACACAATCCGCATGCTACTTCCAACTAATGTTAAAAATGTGAAAGTTTATAAGTCTGTTTTTAGGTTTCCGTACCTCAAAAGGAAAAATACGGAACCCTTATAGGATCACTTTTTGTCCTTTTGTCTGTCAAGACCCTTTTTCTCGGGAACACATGGAGGTATCAAGCTAAAATTTATATCAGATACTGAGGTCTACTGTCCCTTGGAGCTGTGATAAAATCTAATTTCTAAGCCAACGCAATTAAAAGATGCAGCCGTTTATGCTGCAAATTTCCGAAAACTTTCGAAACTCGCAAGGGATTCAAAACCTACAGGGTACTTCCCGTGAAATCAGAATTTTGAAATTTGGTATGAAGATAGCTATTATAATACAACGAGCTATAGGCAAACCGCGTAACTGAGTCCTCGCCTGCGCGGTACAGGGGCGCGGGGGTAGGACGACAAAGGGGACTGAAGGAGGTGCGGGCGGCGAGCGGAATGAGCTGTGCTAAGAAGCGCCTGCCGCCCGCACCTCCTTCAGTCCCCTTTATCGTCTTACCCCCGCGCCCGTGTACCGCGCAGGCGAGGACTCAGTTACGCGGTTTGTCTATAGATTTGAAGATGGTCAGATTGTTAGCGATCAGGTAACACAGATTAAGGGAGGGCATTCTACTCCTCAGCGGTCCGAATGGTAAAGGACGAAAGAAAACGCTTACTGCAAAGTTTAAGGATTCTGTTCTGACAACATAAGGTAAGAAGACCCCTCCTACTTCTGGTCAACCTGTGAAAGAAAGGAACAGCTGAATTAAGAACGTTTATTATCCTCACCTGCCAAGCAATCAGCCTTTCCCTTGTTTCAAACGCCAGTACCACGATGACATCCTGGCATATGATGGCAATGGTATTTGACTCCTTGTCCAGCGTGAACCCTGACTCGAAGCCGAGGAACTGCTGCAGAGACAGTGAGGCCTTCGTCTGGCCCTTCTTGAAGCGGTCCTTGGGGTCCCGGTAGAGTTGTAGGTGGAGACAATCTGGGGAAGAAGAAAAACTGATTTACAACCATGGAACTTGTCATTTCCTATCTTATCATTGTCATTTTCTATATTATCATTGTCATTTCCTATATTATCATTGTCATAGGAAAGGAGAGGAAAAAAAAAACAACTGTTCTTTATTGTACTAAGTTCTTTGCTTGTGTCATTTCAGCCATCAACTGTTCCTCAAAAGTACCAGAATTACATAGGGTACATAATATTTCATAACCTAACCAACAAAAAGTTGAAAAACCCTGACATTGCCATTTAAAAGTTCAATATCTCAAAAACGGCTGAACCGATTTTGATAAAACATGTATAAGAGTCATTGTTAGAAAACCTGCTTTCAAATTAAAAAAAAACCGCATTCAAATAGGTCCACTCGTTTAAGAGCCAGTACTACAGACACATAGATAACACCCATCTTTTTGCGCCGGAGGTTAAAAATGGCGTCCGTGAAAAAAATGTGAGCGATTAATTTTCTCTTTGATGAAATAACCGTTTAAATGTCATTGAGTTTTCTCATTAAAAAAAAAGAAATTAAGTTGCCACATAATTTAAGGTAACAATTCGGAGAATATGTATAAATTCAATTCAATTCATTTATTGCTTGAAATCAATGTAAGTACAGATGTTAATTACAATGTAAGTCCATTGTTTCGCCTCCATAGACATGCAACATACATATAACGATGCAATTAATTTCACACATATCTATTTGTCGTGCCCAATAACAATAATAATGTATTTATTCTGAACACCTTGCCGTGCCCAGAATGCCACAGCGTCGTTTTCCTGTAGGACTAATCGAATCAAATGGAGCCAGCGGTAATTGGGTGTCTGCCCTTCGTTACACGAACTGCTAACCGATATTTTACTGAGGTCAAGCTGCTGACGAAATGGGGGGAAAAGAAGGGAATACAGTGTACAGGGGATTGATTGGTTAATGAGGTAGACGCAATCAGTCGAAGAAATAGGTATAAGAAAACGAAGGTCGCAAAATGTTATTAACAAATCTGTATCTAAGATTGGTTTTTTGGAATCTTTTTGTATTTGTTATTTCAATTCAAAATTTTTGCTACTTTTACGGTCATCCCGTAAAACCTATATCGAAAATACAAAGTGAAATAAAGATGCACAGAAAAACCAGAAAAATAAGACTAGCGCTGGGAATCGAACCCAGGTCAACGGCATTCCGTGCCGCGTGCTATAACGCTACACCACCGCTAGACACCACTGGCTTTTTTTACAATATTTTTTATAAAGTACTTAAGGTCTAGATGTACATCACGTCAGAGATGGAGGGATGGCCGTAAAAGTAACAAAAATTTGGAGTAAAAAAAAATCATTATTCAAAAAGATTTCAAAAACCAATCTTAATTTACATTCTCGAAACTCATCTTCGCAGATCTCTAGGCACCGCAGCCTTAAGAAAGAGCATATTTGTTTAGCAAATTCCAATTTACCATTGATTTTAACCACAGATATAGGTATGGATTATGGTAAAAATTGGATATCCGACCTATTGGTGTGATGTCCAAATTTTTTTAGGCCAAATAAAACAAAAACTACAACACAAAACCAGTTTTTGTAAAACGACATTTTTCTAGTTTATTTTTATTATTTGATTCCATTTATTCTCGACTTAACCGTTACTAAACATTTGCTAATATTTGTCAAACTACATTAAACAACTTTGGTAATTATAATGGTAATTAATAATACGTGACAAAGCACAACAATAAAACGGTTTCTTTAATGGCGGTGATTAGTTGATTAAGCATTATAATTTTCTAACGACTATTGTCAATGAATTAAAATAACAATTAGGCTATTAATTTTGGTTCATCTTTGTTAATCGACTCATATCTTCGTTAAATTACAACGGTATTTTTAGTATAGGTCTCGACCACGGATATAGATAACACTAGATAACGCAAACACTTCAATCTGTACCAAAACCACGCGTGTAAATTTTTTATATCTACTCTGACGTCTCAAGAGCGAATTAGCGATGTGAATTTTATTCTCCGATCTCCACGCAAAAATGATTCACATGCGCCGCTCGCCCGCGCCATGGGGCTCGAGTCATGATTGTCAGTTAGCGGTTAGTCTTTGTATGGGGCCAACCCCGAAGTTTGGTCAGGGTTTGAACACGCGAAGTAGATGCATTCGCGTAATCTAGTGTAATATATATCTATGATTTTAACCCTGTCCCGTTGAAGACAGAAGCAGAAATTACCAGCAGTTATAGTCAGTTTAATTCTGTAAGCCGTTTTAAACTTGATTTAATTAAACTTCGAGCGAGCAGTCACACACGTACGAATATAATTCAAAATCTCGCCAACATTTCAACATAAGATTAAATGCAGAAGCTTTCAGCAAACTTTACAAACTAAACTAATCCTAAAGCTTTGATATACCGGACGATAATGGAACTATTTTCAGTTCAAATCAAAAAGCTGTGGCTTCAGTCATTTGAACTTTGGATTTGATTGGGGTCCAAAGTTGAACGGGGCGGTCTGTGCTTACTGCGCTGTTAAATTGAAGCTAAATTGAGGTTAAAAAGTTTAGTTTGAGAACCTGGTGGCTAAACTAATAGGTACTTTTTTAGGGTTCCATAATCCGACTGCAAGGAGAGGTATGGTTTTCGCGCGTATCTTTTAAGTATGTAATATTCTTTATTATAGGGTGCTTAAGAAACTCTCACTTTTAAAGAAAGTAAGTAACCTTGATACCGTATTTTGTAAACTTAAAAAATAAATAAAATATATATTTTCATTTTCAAGTTTGAATATTCGCCACAAGTCCAACTCTATTTAACCCGTTTTTAAAGTTCCGTACCTAGAAAGATCACTGTGCTGTACATCCGTCTGTTTATTTATCTGTCTGGTTGACCGTCTGTCAAAAAACTTTTTTCTCAGAAACGAATGGAGATATTTCACCATCATTATCATCATCCCAGCTTATGTACGTCCCACTGCTGCGGGCCTCCTCTCAGAATGAGAGGGCTTCGGCCATAGTTACCACGCGGGCCCAGTGCGGATTGGGAACTTCACACACACCATTAAATCGCTTCGCAGGTTTGTTCAGGTTTCCTCGTAATGTTTTCCTTCACTGCAAAGCTCGTGGTAAATTTCAAACGTAATTCCGCACATGAATTTCGAAAAACTAATAAGCGTGAGCCGGGGTTTGAACCCACGACCCTCTGCTTGAGAGGCGATAGCTCAAACCACTAGGCCACCACGGCTTCCAACAACAAAACATATGCTATAAATTAATTTAACCTTTCTCCCTGTCTGAGTCAGTACCTCTAAAATAACCCCACATTGCGTACATTTTTCTTAGGAAAGGAACTCTGCTAGCACTGATAATTTAAAGACACATATTTGTACAGAACCCACAGCGCGCAAGTCCAATTCGCACTTGTTTTCATTCATTGATCTCACATTTGAGCAAAGTGAAGATATTGCACTTAAGTTGAACAACCTTGGGTTCAACTCTACTTTATTAACTCTGTGCATAAGATTGAAAAAATATGTAAATTTTAAATTGCGATTACCCAAAAGAATGTTTTTTAGACTCTTCAGATTACTTTGTTATTTTACTGATATCCTACAAAGATTCAAAGATTCAAATCATTTGTTGTAAGACCACAGGTATATAAATAAGGTACCTATTAAAGTTTTAGGTTTTAAGTTTTACAGTATTACTAATATTATTACGGAATATTTATATTGTACTAGCTTATGCCCGCGACTTCGTCTGCGCGGATCTAGGTTATCGCGCGGAGGCACCCTCTACCGGAAAAAAAGGTATCCTATGTTGAAAAAATCGACTTATTTCTTATTAAGTGCTTCAATGCCAAGTTTCATGGTTTTATTTTCGACAGCGACGAACTTCCACCATATAAACTTTCACCCCCTATTCCAACCCCTTAAAGCCTCTTTTTCGCCATAAAAGATAGCCTATGTTCTTTCCCAAGGTTTATTCTATCTCTGTACCAAATTTCATTAAAATCGGTTCAGCGGTTTTGGCATGAAAGCGTAACAGACAGACAGACAGACAGAGTTACTTTCGCATTTATAATATTAGTAGGGAAGTAGGGAAGTAGGGATTGTATTGTATTATTATCGTTATCATCACCATCATAATTATGGTATTTATTATAAAAATAAAGTTATACAGACAGTGTCTGACGAAGAGAAAACTAAAATCGGTTGAAAATTGGATTTGGAATCTCTTCCAGGTCTCTTTCTTAAACGCTTTTCTCTATACGGCAAGTATGGCACTACTTGCGTGTGACGTCACATGCCAGTATGTTTTTCTCTGTCTAATTTTGGATTTCAAACCTTTATTATCATCATCTCAGCCTATATACGTCCCACTGCTGGGCACAGGCCTCCTCTCGGCATGAGAGGGCTTGGGGGCCTTAGTTCCCACGCGGGCCCAGTGCGGATTGGGAACTTCACACGCACCATTGAATTGCTTCGCAGGTTTGTGCAGGTTTCCTCACGATGTTTTCCTTCACCGCAAAGCTCGTGGTAAATTGCGCACATGAATTTCGAAAAACTCAGAGGTGCGAGCCGGGATTTGAACCCACGACCCTCTGCTTGAGAGGCGTTAGGTCAAACCACTAGGCCACCACGGTTTTATTATAAGTAACTTAAAAATTGATTCTCTATTCTATAACAACAGGCCTTGTGAAGAACTACCGATCGCAAGTGCTCGCGCGTTAAACAATACGGCGTCTAGCCCAGTACTCATCATCATCATCATCATCTCAGCCGTAGGACGTCCACTGTTGGACATAGGCCTCCCCCATAAGACCTCCAGTTGCTTCGGTTGGCAGCGGCCTGCATCCACCTTGAACCCGCGGCTTTATCCACGTCATCCGTCCATCTCGTTGGTGGACGTCCCACGCTGCGCTTGCCGATCCGCGGCCTCCACTCGAGAACTTTTCGGCCCCAACGGCCATCTGCTCTCCGTGCTATATGGCCCGCCCATTGCCACTTTAACGAGCTAATTCGCTTGGCTACGTCGGTGACCCTTGTTCTTCTACGTATCTCCTCATTTCTGAGCCCAGTACTATAATGTGCAAAATTCGAACTTCGTTTCATGCCATGCCGTTCACGCTTATATTATTTAAAACGAGAGTAAAAGGGACGGTGCCATACGAGCTTTGCGTTATAAAACCTCGCGTCATCGTACGCGCCATCGATCCGTCATACGACAGATTAATGCACGATCAATTGCCGGAGCATGGCTGTTTAAAGTAGACTTGATTGAAAATAATATTGCTTCAGTCATGTCATGTTACTTCGGGATAGGCTGCGATGTTTTTGAAATAAAAATGTGCCGCCGAGGGACAGCGGTTGTAAGTTAAGAAAAATCTCACCATCAGGACATGCTCGTTTGCCATCCACTCGAATAAAAAAAAGTATTTTTCTGCGTGGAAAGCAATTTATTATATTAAATGATATCGTAACGGATAACTCACGTCTTAAATCGAATTTAGCGTGACTGTTTCGGGCTATTTCAAAGCCCTTCTTCACAGGAGCACGCGACTCCGTGGCTGCCGCAACACGCGCACTCATCAGCAATTTATTAGCTTAAACATTTATCGATTTTTTTCACATACTTAATTATTTATAATGCCAAAAAATCCAGTTTAATTCGTATAACCTCGATAAAAAGTAAACTTGTTTTTCAAGATATCAAATTTTAAAGTTAGAGTAAATTTAATTTATTATTATTCCGTCAAGATAAATTTTAACCCCCGACGCAAAAAGGGGTGTTTATGAGTTTGACGGCTATCTGTGTCTATGTGTGTGTCTGTCTGTGGCACCGTAGCTTACATCAAAATCGGTTAGTCGTTTTTGAGATATTGAACTTAGAAGTGACAAAGTCGGGGGTTTTTCAACTTTTGTTGGTTAGGTAATTCAAACCCAAACCTAAAATTGCCATAAGTGGCTCCAAGCTGTAACATTTCGTGAGCTCTGCCTACCCCATTTGGGAATACAGGCGTGATGTTTGTGTGTGTGTGGTTATATCTTTCAAGAAGCATTAGGAATCACCAAATAAGTATACTCCAACAGCATCAAATTATCTACGTTAAGCTAACTCCAAATATCCCGATAGCATTCTCGCAGTAACTTCCGAATTTCACGGAACATTTTTGAAAAGTCTCAATGAAACTTTAAATTCTTTAACATCTATTTCAAAGCGCACCGTACGTTCGATTCATCGGGTCCGCAACTTTATGAAGAAATCAGGTAATACCATTGGGAACGTAGGAAATGCGATGTCGAGTAAATAAGTCAAATTGCTACACGGAAACTAGAGTATACAGGCACAGCGCATATACAAGTTGCCACAGTTATTTAGATGTTCATATGTTTTAAGATTTTTACAAGCTTTTATTTAGTTTCACCCTCCCTCTTATTCTGAGAAGAGGCCTGTACCCAGCAGTGGGACGTATATAGGCTGGGATGATGATGATTTAGTTTCACCTGACCCGTTGCCCGTCTGTCTGTAATCAAGTCTAGCAAGTTAAATTTGACCAACTTCAAGTGGTCAGGTTGATTTGAAATTTGGAATACTTATTTAAATCGCGTGACAATACAATAATCTATTTAGTGTGACATCCTGCCTGGTAGTACAGCTAGGATCGTCTCCACAGGATGGAAACAGAACTCTTCAATGGTTATTAGCGTTGTCTTGAAATTTGGTACCCAAATTTCGTTTGGGTGACAAATGCAAATACAGTCAACAAAAAGTACAGTCAGCAGAAAAAGCTTGTACTAAAAATGAAATATTTTCCAAAAACTTTTTTTAACTTAGATTTCACTGCAAACGTATTGCTAAGAAAAACAAAACATTGTTTCTAATCACTTTTTAACCATGCTTAGAGAATTCTCAAAGTTTTTGTGCCTGTTCTTGAGATCATTTTTGTTCACAACGCGTGGACACTATAAAGTTTAAATACCCAAATTACGTAATTTTAAAATACTCAACATCCCAGCTTAAATGTCCCATTAATGGGCACAGGCTCAAAATGGAATCGCTAATTCGCTCTTGAGACGTCACAGAAGATACAAAAAAGTGACACGATAGGTTTTGATACAGATTGAGGTGTTTGCGTTTTCTAGTGTAATCTATATCTGTGGTCGAGACCTATACTAAAAGTACCGTTGTAATTTCACGAAGAAATGTGTCACATTAACAAAGATGAACCAAAATCAATAGCCTAATTGTTATTTTAATTTATTGACAATAGTCGTTAGAAAATTATAATGCTTAGGTAATCAAGTAATAACCGTTATCAAAGAAACCGTTTTATTGTTGGAATTTGTCATGTACTTATTACTAGGTAATTACATTATCATTAACAAATTAATGAATTAATTAATTATCATTATCATTAACATAGTAGTTGTAGAATGTACCTACTATGACAAATATTAGCAATGTTTAGTAATGGTTAAGTCGAGAATAAACGGAATCAAAAAATATAAGATAAACTGGAAAAAATTCGTTGGCCCAAACAAATACAAAAGTCTGTCTTTTTTTTTAGATTTATGTAGTAATTTTAAAACTATGAAGAATTCCAAAATTTACAGCGCATTGTTATAAAATGTAATGCTGTAAATTTTCATTGGGTTATAAATAAATAGATACAATTTTTAGAAAGAAAGAAAATATATTTCTTTTTTATTATATTTGCTAAGGAGTAAGTCACGTGCCCCCCCCCCCCCCCCTCCCGAACTTTGACGCGCTTCAAATTTGTATTTTTTTTTTGACTAACAAAAGGCATTAAGACCTATGTCCAGCAGTGGATGTCTTTCGGCTGACATGAAAAGGCATTAAAAAATGCATGAACAACATTTTCTTAAAACCTATCTAGCGGGAAGGACCCAGAAACCTAATAGAAAGAAAGAAAGATGTTAGCGTAGTGGTATAGCACGCAGTACAGAATGCTGAGGACCTGGGTTCGATTCCCAGTGCTAGTCTCTTCTTATGATTTTCCTGTTTTGCTAATTTTGTGACTTTTGTGGGATGACCGTAAAAGTAACAAAATTTGCAGTTGAAATAAAAAATACCCGAAAAACCAATCCTAATCAATTCCCTTAATTACAAAAATCCAGAAACATCAAACATTACAAAGCAATACAGCAATCAGTCTTTGTTGCCAACAAAAAATCAATGAAAATTCCTAGGAGCTGTTTAATTTGCAGCAAGCCACAATTAGAGGAGCTCTATGGGAGTTTCGTGTCAAAGCAACGGAACCTACCACTACATCAAAGGAAAACGACACAAACACGACTTACGACGTTCATTGAAGGGTTTGTAGGGCAAACTGTTCACTATTCCCTTGCGGCGGGTTAATAGGGGTTGCAGACATTGGGTTGTTCCTGTGTTTAAGATTAACAAAACACGTCAACTCGACTTTGTCACTCTGCTCGGGTAGCTAATGTATTCCTAAACTTGGACTCATCGCGTCGAGTCTCAGAGGAAAAAGGGTCTAATAGAAACAAGTTTTGTCTTCGGATTAGGGGGTTAAAGGTGGGGGATTTGGGATAATTATTCGGGTGAATTAGTAAATAGATTAGTGTGTGGTGAATATAAATGGTATGGAATGAATGGATTTGTCTTTTAGTAATCGCAATTGCTTGGTTTTGTATGAAGTTTACACGATTTTGTTTTAGTTTAAGCTGTTGTTAACTATTTCTTAAAATAAATATTTATATACTAGATTCGACTCTCTTTTAACACAAGGTACTCTTTTAAAATATAAGTTTTCGTGTGTGTACTATTAAATAAACGACAAAAAAAGTGGTATTGTACATAAAGAGTTAGAATTGGGTACATATATGAATATCGAATGTTAAAATATCGAATGTATTAAAATATCGAATGGGTCATAATATCGAAAAGGTATTTTTCTTAAGACTGTATTTTTTAGATTGTTATAAATCTAACCTAACCTAAGGGGTTCTATACGATGCCGTTCTAATGAAACCTGAGAAGTTTACGGTTTCAGAAAAAATAGACCTTTCGATATTGTGACCAATTCCATATTTAGTAAGTATTCGATATTTTAACAAATTTAAAAGCATTTCAACTCTTTGTGTATAATACGCACGCACGCTCGCACCCACACACACACACACACACACACACACATACACACACACACACACACACACACACACACACACACACACACAAACACACACAAACACACACACACACACACACACACATACAAATAAAAAAACTGAACCCGTCACGTGACCAACGACTTTTTTGGGTCATTTTGAAAGAGTACCATGACCTATAATCGTGAGTAGAACCGTTTCATTTTGTAATTTTATTAAATTCGAAATTTTCCACTGTTCTTATTATTTATTTGAATATTTGATTACCGCCAACTCACTGATTCCCTGTTTGCCTCATCGTGTAAAATTTAAGCGACTGTTTAAAACTCATCTGCATATTAAATTAAATAATATAATGCGATTCGTTTCCTTTCTGTTTGCTTGGCGAAATTAATACCGTATTTTTAGGGTTCCGTAGCGAAAATGGCAAAAACGGAACCCTTATAGTTTCGCCATGTCAGTCTGTCTGTCTGTCTGTCCGCGGCTTTGCTCAGAGACTATCAATGCTAGAACGCTGTAATTCAAAATGGCACGAATAATTGCATATTGGCTGGTTTTAACACCTGGTACAAAAAGAGGAAGTTATACCTATTTAGTTTAGTTTGCCACTAATATCTGTCTGTATGCGGCATCGTAGCTACCAAACGAATGGATCGATTTCTATAAGATTTTTTCAACATGAAAGTGATTTTTTTGCAGTTAGCCTTAGCTATGTTTTATCAAAATCAGTTCAGTCATTTCTGAGATATCAAACATTGAAATGAAAATGTCGACGGCTATTAATTTTACTAAGTTGTTTAGGTTAAAAACCTACTTTCAATTAAAAAAAAAAAACACATTCAAATCGGTCCACCCGTTTAAGAGCTACGGTGCCACAGACAGACAAATATACACACAGACTTATATATGCACACACACAGACATACAGACACACAGACATACATAGCAATCAAACTTATAACAACCCTTTTTTGCGTCGGGCGTTAATTAAAATGGCTCAGCCAATCAATAATTCCGCCATTGCTGTCGAAATTGAAATATAATCAACTAGCTTATGCCCGCGACTCCGGAATAAAAGGTATCCTATGTTGATCCTTGGGGTTCAAACTACCTATATACCAAATTTCATCCAAATTGGTTCAGTAGTTTCGACGTGAAAGCGTAACAGACAGACAGAAAGACAGGCAGACAGACAGACAGACAGAGTTACTTTCACATTTATAATATTAGTAGGGATAGTAGGGATTCCTCGAAAATTTTAAACCAAAATGTATCATAGAAACATACTGTACCTATTTTCAAGGGTCCTCAACACAAGCATAACTAACATTTAACAATGGAGTTTTCTCCCGCAGGTTAGCAACACCTGCGCCTGACAGCTGACAGGCGTCTGTGGATTATTTGCTAGTACAGCGATGTTTAGAAATGTCTGTAATGTTGCCACTGTTGGCATTATGTATGAATCTAGGTGAAAGTGTTGTAAGTAGTAAAAATATGTTTTTATATACAAAATGGAGAAGATGGCATTAAAAAGTGAGAAGTTGGTAATGGTTTTATTTTCCTTTTTAACTTTAATTTTAAAGTTTAATCGCTATGTGTAAGTGTGTCTGTCTGTGGCACCGTAGCTCTTAAAGGGATGTACGGATTTGGATGTAGTGTTTCTATTTGAAAGCAGGATTTCTAGCGATGGTTTTTAGATATTTTTAATCAAAATCGGTTTAGCCGTTTTTGAGATATTGAACTTTGAAATGACAACCTGAAAGTAAAAAACTAATTTAAAATAAAAAAAACGAACTTTAATCGGTCCACCCGTTTTAGAGCTACGTTGCCACAGACCGACACATAGCAGTCAAACTATAACACCCCTCTTTTTAGGTCGGGGGTAAAAAACAGATAATTTAAGCTTTGTTTCTTAAAACTATGATATCAGCAAGACAAGATATAAGTCACTTTAATTAAAAACGATTAAATATTAAGTAGTCACTGTTCTAATATTTTTTAAGAATTTATCGGCATCCCTTGTTAATAGGTATACCATTTTGAACTTACTGTATTTTCTATTTCAAAGTATTTCAAGAAACATAAACTGAAAACTCGAAATTATTAACCAAACGTTCATTTCATAATTCACAAAACAATTTTAACAGCAAATCAAACGCTCAAACTTAATTTAAGTTAACCCTAACAAAATTGTAATTTACTTTGCCGCACTAAGATATCGTGTAATTTGTTTTGTATCGCGTACATTTTGTAAAAGCGACAGGGTGCTATCTTTAGGTGACTGTTACAAATGAATAGGACTGTAATTAGTTCCACAGACACGCTACTCCGACAAGACAAATTGATGTCTCCAACAATTCAATGGAATTTAGGGAAATTATTGATAAACTAAATTGATAATATTATTGTCACGGCCTTTGATTAATCAAATCGTGTTATGGTTGGAAGCACAAATTAGAGCTCTTGATCTTTGCGTATACAGGTTGGCTCGTTGGCTGGAAACAGTGCCAGACCGACGGTCAGCATGCTGCAAACTCTCACATTCATGTAACAAACAAGTAGATTGTGGCCTTAAAAATCAGGACATAGAGTAAATATATCAAACTTTCAAGGAAAACTATAACGGTTAAGTTTTCTTGAGAATTATTAGTAGTTTAAGAGTAAATAGCAGCCTAAGGTATAAAATATACCTAAACTTGATTCCGTCCAAAATACGAAATCCTTGGAAAAATATTACTTATTTTTTTCGTAATGACTACGGAACCCTATTTCGAGCGTGTCCGACACGCTCTTGCCCAGTTTTTTAAGTACACTAGGTTTTTTGGAGATGTACAATAAAGAAAGCAGCACTATAAATCAGGTTTACGTACGACAACTATCACTGCGCAAAAGTAACGTGCTCCTATTTTTTATAACTTAGGAACCCCAGTTATTTTCTAGCTTTTTTCTACTCCAATACTGTTATCTGTGACTTACTTAATCACCAACGCTAATATAAGTACATAATTAACAAGACTCTGGCAAAATCTATAGTCTATTCCCCATAACAGCACTGTATCGTAATGTTACTAAAGAGATACTGCGGCCACTTACTTTTTTTTTAATTCGTCCGTTTTGACAAGCTAAAGTGCAGCCACTTACTTGGTTTTAATATAGAACAAAAACTTTCCGAACATAATTCATAGCTGCCAACATAAGTAACACATATTTTTTTCAAAATAGTCGCTAGCAAGTTACGTCAATTAAAAACAAAGTTCACCATAGACAACTTTTGACATTTAATAAATTTCCCGCCATTATTGTTTGCCTTAATATTTTAGTGTGAGTAAAGTTTTAAAAGATAGAAACTAGTGATTTTTAGCAAGTTTACGTGAAACTTAATAAACATGGATGCAGATGAAAATATTATTTCTACGCCCGAAGAAATATCCGCAGCAGCCCAAGTAGTGACTGAAAGTTTGTTGCCTTCTAAATCACGGCACCTATATGACAAATCCTACAAAAATTTCATGTCGTGGAGATTAGAACACCAGACCTCGTCATTTTCGGAGAACGTATTACTAGCGTATTTCCAAAATTTTATTGGAAAAATTAAGCCATCTTCACTATGTGGGTGGAATATTTCAAATTAAAGTCGACGCTTAGTATACAGGCTGGATTTTGACGAGGGATCTTTACGAAAGAGGCAGATAGTTCAACCTTAGCACTATATTTCCCCCATAAAAACTATGGAAATATATGTTACCGTTTTCAAGTTATAGCCTTTTAAACATTCATACCAAAAACTACTTTGTGCCAACCCTAAACAGATGGCTGGGTCAATGTTCTTACTTGTAAACAATCTTTAGACGTCAGGATATTACATTAATATTTTGCCATTTGTCCATTCTTAGAGGTCTGCGTGCAACGCTAAAAAAATCACTGCAGGATTTGCAGAGGTGATTGTCTCTAGAGTATTTATGTAATTTCTTAGTTAATAATTCTAACCACAACAAATAACTCACATGATATGACATGGCACTGACATTCACTTGAATGTACTCAACCGTCATAAACAATTAAAGAAGATAGTAACCTCTTTCATCATAAATAAAATGTCTCTGTTTACCTACCTAAAATGATAAAAAGGTTTTAGTTCGTTAACTTGCTTCAGCAAATTATTTTCGAATGAATTGAAATTGTTCCCCAGTTGATCAGCAATTCATACAATAGGCTGTCCTTTTTTTATTTCGGTTATCGTCAAAAAATTTAATACTTAACATTATTTGACGGATATTGCACTAAAGTTGTAGTAATTTTTTACAATTATCGAAACTCTTTGCATGATTGAAAATCGATCATAAACATATCATAAATGTGATGTTTGAAATGAAATTGACATTTAAGTTCATTTTATTTACTTTACATGAAAATGCGTCTGTCAGATGCACGTGGATATTTAAATTTTCTCATGTTATACGCGAGCTGCAATTATAATGCGGCTGAAGCTTTACGACGTTACAGGGAAACATATCCACCACCACACCCAACAGGTCGTAGGGCAATTTTACGTGCTTTTGATCGTGTCGCCAACAATCAGCCCGTTGTACCAAGAACAGCTCAGAACGATCAACGTGGAGGACCCGTTATTCGTCTTGAGGCTAGACTTGAAGAAAGAATACTGAGGTATTTTCAGCGGAATCCAAGAAAAAGTTCGAGATCAGCTGGTCGACATTTCGAAATAAGTCATACCGCAGTACTAAAAGTTCTTAAACGTGCCCGCCTTCACCCTTATAACGGAGGAACATTTGAACACCGTATGTAAAAATTGTAATAAAGTAACTGATAATCGTATTTTTGCATTTTATTTGATTTATTTGACTTTGTGTCATTTTTACATCAGTACGATGACAACAACTCTCGGAAATAAACGTAATATCCCGAGTTTTCCCGACGACGACTCCTTAATCTAGCCATCGTGTCGTTATGTGCGGATGCAATTATAGGGTTATCACCACAGTTAAAAATTAGTGAATTTTGTGTTTTTTTTTTTTTACTTTGTTTAAGCTTCTAAACATCAACTGTGTATCACTTAAACAATGCAATCTCTCCGTAAAAGTCTCTCGTCGAAATCCTCCCTGTATACCACCAAACTAACATATTATCAAAATATTATTGAAACGAAGATCTGAAGGTTTTAATGCAAAGAAAGCGAAAACTTTTCTCCGGACGACTTAAGGAAATTCATCGATGAAGCACCAGATCAAATCTATCTTTTCAACAAGGTACGTAATTGTTTCAAAAATATTTTTGAGCGAGAGATGTATTTACTATTTATTTGATACATATTGCAGTTTTTCCTGTGTAAGCAAAGTTTTTATTTAATTTGATTATAATAATCTTCCAATTTCTCTTTTTGTTACAGGTTGCGGTAATATTTGGGATCATGGGTGCTTGTCGCAGACAAGAGCTGCATAATTTAAAAATAGATGCCCATGGTACGCTGGTAGTACATGTGATGAACACGAAAAACAGAATCGATCGGACTCTTTTATTATATTAAATTTTTCTTTCTCTAATTTTATGTTTTATTTATTAAGTAGGTAGTCGTAGAAAAAGTATTGTATGCAACGTTGTATAAATAAGTCAAAAAAAGCTCGTGGCGTTTTTTCTTACGATGTTCGCTTCGCTCACATCGTAACTTACGCCACTCACATTTTTTGACCCCTATTATACAACTGTTGCATAAAATACTATTATCGCTATGTTTTTCCTTCAATGTTTTCTCGCACTCGAGAAAATAATGTGATAAAACGTAAGCACCCTTCTGCCTTGTAAACAGCCAGGACGGCTCACGAGCCGTGACCATGGAGAGACCCTCGATATCCTAAAGAACCCTTTATGAAGATTGTTTTTTTTTTGGTAATCGTGATACTGCGATTACGTTCCCAACCTGATTTAGACTTTATCAGAAGCTTGTTTGGCTTTTCGTCGCCATGCCTGCAAAAGTCGCTGTGTGTTTTTTAGATTTTGTTTTTTTATGCCATTTTGAACATTAGGTACGGCCATATACGTATGCTCCAAAAACGACGGTTTTTTTTTTATACGACTTCCAACGAGCAAGTGGGTCTCCTGGTGGTAAGAGATCACCACCGCCCATAAACATCTGCAGCACCAGGGGTAATGCAGATGCGTTGCCAACCTAGAGGCCTAAGTTGGAATACCTCAAGTGCCAGTAATTTCAACGGCTGTCTTACTCTCCACGCCGAAACACAACAGTGCAAGCACTGGTGCTTCATGGCAGGATTAGCGAGCAAGATGGTGGTAGCAATCCGGGCGGACCTTGCACAAGGTCCTACCACCTGCAAAGGACGTGGAGCTATCTTTACTATTTCTGGTTATGGTAATTACTCTTCCTTTGGCTTTGCCGTAGTCGAGTAAAAATAACCATGTGAAGTTCATACATTAATAAATGTTCCTTTTATATTAACTAAGACTTTTGACTTGTTAATTCTTTTTTTACGGTTCCATATCTTGGATACCCTCATTAAAATGCTTCATTTACAGTCTGTCTGTCAATATCGAAAATACAAACTGAAACATAGATGCACAGAAAAACCAGGAAGCTTCGTAGTCAGGTTCTCTAACCACTAGGTCATCTGGTCGTCAAATCCATCTATATTTCACACGAAAACACAAGCCGAAACATGAATGCACAGAAAAACCAGAAAAATAGACCAGCGCTGGGAATCGAACCCAGGTCCTCAGCATTCCGTGCTGCGTGCTATTCCCCTACACCACCACTGGACAGGAGACTAGACACGAATTTTTCCTATGCACCCATATTTCAACTTTTGGATTCTTTTTCATTTGTCACTTTAGCAGCGACACTAACGCCATCTATGGATCTACGTTCTCAACGAGAAACATTTTTTCCACTCCCGTCGAAGCTATCCGCTCACCAGGGACAAGAGATGTCGCTATTAAGCAATCTAATCAAGATTACGATTTGGAGTCTTTTTGTATTTTTTATTTCAACTCCAAATTTTTTGTTTCTTTTACGGTTATCCCGTGAAAGTTTAATATTTCACACGAAAACACAAGCCGAAACATGAATGCACAGAAAAACCAGAAAAATAGACCAGCGCTGGGAATCGAACCCAGGTCCTCAGCATTCCGTGCTGCGTGCTATTCCCCTACACCACCACTGGACAGGAGACTAGACACGAATTTTTCCTATGCACCCATATTTCAACTTTTGGATTCTTTTTCATTTGTCACTTTAGCAGCGACACTAACGCCATCTATGGATCTACGTTCTCAACGAGAAACATTTTTTCCACTCCCGTCGAAGCTATCCGCTCACCAGGGACAAGAGATGTCGCTATTAAGCAATCAAATCAAGATTACGATTTGGAGTCTTTTTGTATTTTTTATTTCAACTCCAAATTTTTTGTTTCTTTTACGGTTATCCGGTGAAAGTTTAATATTTCACACGAAAACACAAGCCGAAACATGAATGCACAGAAAAACCAGAAAAATAGACCAGCGCTGGGAATCGAACCCAGGTCCTCAGCATTCCGTGCTGCGTGCTATTCCCCTACACCACCACTGGACAGGAGACTAGACACGAATTTTTCCTATGCACCCATATTTCAACTTTTGGATTCTTTTTCATTTGTCACTTTAGCAGCGACACTAACGCCATCTATGGCTTAATAGCGACATCTCTTGTCCCTGGTGAGCGGATAGCTTCGACGGGAGTGGAAAAAATGTTTCTCGTTGAGAACGTAGATCCATAGATGGCGTTAGTGTCGCTGCTAAAGTGACAAATGAAAAAGAATCCAAAAGTTGAAATATGGGTGCATAGGAAAAATTCGTGTCTAGTCTCCTGTCCAGTGGTGGTGTAGGGGAATAGCACGCAGCACGGAATGCTGAGGACCTGGGTTCGATTCCCAGCGCTGGTCTATTTTTCTGGTTTTTCTGTGCATTCATGTTTCGGCTTGTGTTTTCGTGTGAAATATTAAACTTTCACGGGATAACCGTAAAAGAAACAAAAAATTTGGAGTTGAAATAAAAAATACAAAAAGACTCCAAATCGTAATCTTGATTTGATTGCTTAATAGCGACATCTCTTGTCCCTGGTGAGCGGATAGCTTCGACGGGAGTGGAAAAAATGTTTCTCGTTGAGAACGTAGATCCATAGATGGCGTTAGTGTCGCTGCTAAAGTGACAAATGAAAAAGAATCCAAAAGTTGAAATATGGGTGCATAGGAAAAATTCGTGTCTAGTCTCCTGTCCAGTGGTGGTGTAGGGGAATAGCACGCAGCACGGAATGCTGAGGACCTGGGTTCGATTCCCAGCGCTGGTCTATTTTTCTGGTTTTTCTGTGCATTCATGTTTCGGCTTGTGTTTTCGTGTGAAATATTAAACTTTCACGGGATAACCGTAAAAGAAACAAAAAATTTGGAGTTGAAATAAAAAATACAAAAAGACTCCAAATCGTAATCTTGATTTGATTGCTTAATAGCGACATCTCTTGTCCCTGGTGAGCGGATAGCTTCGACGGGAGTGGAAAAAATGTTTCTCGTTGAGAACGTAGATCCATAGATGGCGTTAGTGTCGCTGCTAAAGTGACAAATGAAAAAGAATCCAAAAGTTGAAATATGGGTGCATAGGAAAAATTCGTGTCTAATCTCCTGTCCAGTGGTGGTGTAGGGGAATAGCACGCAGCACGGAATGCTGAGGACCTGGGTTCGATTCCCAGCGCTGGTCTATTTTTCTGGTTTTTCTGTGCATTCATGTTTCGGCTTGTGTTTTCGTGTGAAATATTAAACTTTCACGGGATAACCGTAAAAGAAACAAAAAATTTGGAGTTGAAATAAAAAATACAAAAAGACTCCAAATCGTAATCTTGATTTGATTGCTTAATAGCGACATCTCTTGTCCCTGGTGAGCGGATAGCTTCGACGGGAGTGGAAAAAAAAATGTTTCTCGTTGAGAACGTAGATCCATAGATGGCGTTAGTGTCGCTGCTAAAGTGACAAATGAAAAAGAATCCAAAAGTTGAAATATGGGTGCATAGGAAAAATTCGTGTCTAGTCTCCTGTCCAGTGGTGGTGTAGGGGAATAGCACGCAGCACGGAATGCTGAGGACCTGGGTTCGATTCCCAGCGCTGGTCTATTTTTCTGGTTTTTCTGTGCATTCATGTTTCGGCTTGTGTTTTCGTGTGAAATATTAAACTTTCACGGGATAACCGTAAAAGAAACAAAAAAATTTGGAGTTGAAATAAAAAATACAAAAAGACTCCAAATCGTAATCTTGATTTGATTGCTTAATAGCGACATCTCTTGTCCCTGGTGAGCGGATAGCTTCGACGGGAGTGGAAAAAATGTTTCTCGTTGAGAACGTAGATCCATAGATGGCGTTAGTGTCGCTGCTAAAGTGACAAATGAAAAAGAATCCAAAAGTTGAAATATGGGTGCATAGGAAAAATTCGTGTCTAGTCTCCTGTCCAGTGGTGGTGTAGGGGAATAGCACGCAGCACGGAATGCTGAGGACCTGGGTTCGATTCCCAGCGCTGGTCTATTTTTCTGGTTTTTCTGTGCATTCATGTTTCGGCTTGTGTTTTCGTGTGAAATATTAAACTTTCACGGGATAACCGTAAAAGAAACAAAAAATTTGGAGTTGAAATAAAAAATACAAAAAGACTCCAAATCGTAATCTTGATTTGATTGCTTAATAGCGACATCTCTTGTCCCTGGTGAGCGGATAGCTTCGACGGGAGTGGAAAAAATGTTTCTCGTTGAGAACGTAGATCCATAGATGGCGTTAGTGTCGCTGCTAAAGTGACAAATGAAAAAGAATCCAAAAGTTGAAATATGGGTGCATAGGAAAAATTCGAGTCTAGTCTCCTGTCCAGTGGTGGTGTAGGGGAATAGCACGCAGCACGGAATGCTGAGGACCTGGGTTCGATTCCCAGCGCTGGTCTATTTTTCTGGTTTTTCTGTGCATTCATGTTTCGGCTTGTGTTTTCGTGTGAAATATTAAACTTTCACGGGATAACCGTAAAAGAAACAAAAAATTTGGAGTTGAAATAAAAAATACAAAAAGACTCCAAATCGTAATCTTGATTTGATTGCTTAATAGCGACATCTCTTGTCCCTGGTGAGCGGATAGCTTCGACGGGAGTGGAAAAAATGTTTCTCGTTGAGAACGTAGATCCATAGATGGCGTTAGTGTCGCTGCTAAAGTGACAAATGAAAAAGAATCCAAAAGTTGAAATATGGGTGCATAGGAAAAATTCGTGTCTAGTCTCCTGTCCAGTGGTGGTGTAGGGGAATAGCACGCAGCACGGAATGCTGAGGACCTGGGTTCGATTCCCAGCGCTGGTCTATTTTTCTGGTTTTTCTGTGCATTCATGTTTCGGCTTGTGTTTTCGTGTGAAATATTAAACTTTCACGGGATAACCGTAAAAGAAACAAAAAATTTGGAGTTGAAATAAAAAATACAAAAAGACTCCAAATCGTAATCTTGATTTGATTGCTTAATAGCGACATCTCTTGTCCCTGGTGAGCGGATAGCTTCGACGGGAGTGGAAAAAATGTTTCTCGTTGAGAACGTAGATCCATAGATGGCGTTAGTGTCGCTGCTAAAGTGACAAATGAAAAAGAATCCAAAAGTTGAAATATGGGTGCATAGGAAAAATTCGTGTCTAGTCTCCTGTCCAGTGGTGGTGTAGGGGAATAGCACGCAGCACGGAATGCTGAGGACCTGGGTTCGATTCCCAGCGCTGGTCTATTTTTCTGGTTTTTCTGTGCATTCATGTTTCGGCTTGTGTTTTCGTGTGAAATATTAAACTTTCACGGGATAACCGTAAAAGAAACAAAAAAATTTGGAGTTGAAATAAAAAATACAAAAAGACTCCAAATCGTAATCTTAAATCCATCTATATTAATATTATAATTGCCAAAGTGTGTTTGTATGTTTGTGTGTTTGTCCGTCTTTCACGCCGTAACAGAGCGACGGATCGACGTGATTTTTGGCATAGAGATAGTTTATGGGCCCAAGAGTGACATAAGCTACTTTTTAGCCCGGAAAATGCATAGTTCCTGAGGGAACAGCGCGCGATAACCGAATTCCACGCGGGCGGAGCCGCGGGCAAAAACTAGTATACTAATATTATAAATGCGAAAGTGTGTTTAAGATACAGGCTACTTCAGTATCCTAGTTTAGGCATTTATGAATTAGCATGATATTGTATTATGTTTAGGTACTCAGTGTTCTATTTAGTTAGATGTAAACAATTTTGTATAATACTAGCTTTTGCCTGCGGCTTCGCCCGCGTGGGATTCGGTTATCGCGCTTTGTTCCATATAAGCTTCACCCCCCTATTTCATCCCCTTAGGGGATGAATTTCGAAAAATCCTTTCTTAGTGCTCACTTACATCATAAAAAGAACCCCTGTACCAAATTTCAAGCTTCTAGGCCCAGCGGTTTAGGCTGTGCGTTGATATATAACCCAGTGAGTCAGGTTTGCCTTTTATATATATAGATTGAGTCAAAAGTGTACCTAGTGTATCGGTTTATTGTTTACTAAAACCTAGATGTAATTTCAGTGTTTACTAACCTTTTTATTTGTAACAAATATTTTATTTTCAATAAACAATTTCAATTTCAATATGTTTGTTCGTCTTTCGCGCCAATACAAAGCAGCAGATAACAATTCGTTTCTCCTAAACAACATTTTATTTATTTACTAGCTTTTGCCCGCGGCTCCGCCCGCGTGATATATATTAGTAAATAAATAAAATGTTGTTTAGGGGACACGCATTGTAATCTGCTGCTCTGTATTTGACTGTGGTTAAAGTTGCACCATTATTTTGAATTGATTAGCCAATCGTACCGCTCGCGCTCGGCTGAGCGGACCGAGCGGTGCGGGCGACGCGTACGCTCTGTCGCATTTACTGCCCACCTAATTTGCATAAATTATCTGCTAAACTGTAATTAAATGAGTTACCTTTTTTCACGACCGGACGGCTAAGTGCGAACATGACTATGAAGCTTGAGGTCCCGGGTTCGATGCCCGGGGGCTGGTATTTGTATGATTTATACGAAAGTTTGTGCTCGAGAATATGTGGTTTACTAATGTTTCGGCGAATAACGTTTGGCAACCTGTTTCATTTCGAAACTTTTCATTTCCCAACTATTTAATATTTATGGAACTGTACATATTTCTGATTTTTTATAAAACTAACCTAACCTAACCTTAAAGTCTCTACACGATGCCCCTGAAATATTTACAGTTTTTGATTTTGCGAAATAAAAAGTTGCGAAATAAAACGTAGCCGATGATGATGATGACATTGGAAATGAAACAAACAAACAAACACACACACACAATTCATCAGTATTTAAATACTTTCATTGTTTTAAAAAGATATTAAAACCTCTAAAATCAAAACACCAGCCACATATCTTTCGTCCTCCTAGGCCCTTGCCGTGATGCGTCAGTCATCCCACGCGATGTAACTGTGATTGATTGATCGCTTTTGTTGGGATGTGAGCGACGCGTGTGTGATCAATGGAAAATTGTGATTGTGACGTGAGCTGGTAAAGTTTTGTCTGTCACAGTTAAAAGCATGTGCTGGGAGTTAGGTACTATATATGTCGGCGGCCGATCGTAAAATCAGCCAGATCACGAAATTGCTAGGGACATCATGAAATGGCGCCATTTCATGATATGCCTAAAAGTTAGCCAGGCATATCACGATGTGCCTGAGAAACAATAGGCAGATCGATTAGAGGAACGCATCCGTCGATATTCCTAGCTTTGTATCGGGCACATGGTGACATTCTGAAAAAAGAAAAATTTAGGTAGGTACGACGAGCGAAGTGGTTAGTATAAATTGTGACTACTACGACGAGCCGAGCGAGCGAAGCGAGCGTGCCGTGGCAGCGGCCAGCGTAGTGCCAGAAACAAAATGGCGGCGATTCATGATATGCCTAGGAATTTCATGATCTGCCTAAACGTCATTAGGCAAATCGTCAAACGGTGAGTTTTGAACGATATAGCCGATGTCCCTTAGTCAATTCATGAAATGGCGCTATTTCACGATTTGCCTAGGAATTTCGTGATATGGCCGATTTTACGATCGGCCGCCGACATATATATGAAAAGCAATGATGGGATATGGATATACAATGTATTAGCGGCAGCCAGGTTTTTTTAATGCACGCCGACAAAAAGCGCAAAGTCGAATATCTGGGGCACGTGTTGCGCCATGACAGATATCAGCTGATGCAGCTAAAATGATGGGTAAAATACAGGGCAAGCGGCGCCCTGGAAGGCGGAAGAAATCATGGCTGCGAAATATTAGGGAGTTTTTTTATTTTTATTTTTTTATTCGACTGGAAGGCAAACGAGCAAGTGGGTCTCCTGGTGGTAAGAGTCACCACCGCCCATAAACATCTGCAACACCAGGGGTATTGCAGATGCGTTGCCAACCTAGAGTCCTAAGTTGGAATACCTCAAGTGCCAGTAATTTCACCGGCTGTCTTACTCTCCGCGCCGAAACACAACAGTGCAAGCACTGCTGCTTCACGGCAGGATTAGCGAGCAAGATGGTGGTAGCAATCCGGGCGGACCTTGCACAAGGTCCTACCACCTGCAGTGACCGGGATTAGCAGTGCAGAGCAACTGTTTGAGATGGCTCAAGATAGGGAGAAATTTTCTGAGCTAACGGCCAACCTCCAGTAATGTAGTGGCACTTTCAGAAGAAAAAGAAGATTTTTATAAGAGATGTTAAAGTAACGTATTACTGTAGCTTAACCACGACATTAATTTAATTAGTAAACTAAAATTCAGACTGTTAACTTTCTAACAAAATTATAATCGCCAGCAATGTATATCAAAGTTGATTGACAATTAAGTGTAAAAATTTCAGCCGACAGATACTTTGATTTTACTTTGCTGTGTACAGTCACCTGCAGAGAAAAGGTACCCCCCTGTAACGGCGGTATGCATACTTACCGTCATACAGGGGGGTACCCTTTCTCTGCAGCTGACTGTACATTGCCGGCAATTATAATTTTGTTAGAAAGTTACCAAAGTCTGACTTTGTTGGCGCTTTTTGGAGGAGGCATATATATGTCCAGCAGTGGCTGATGATTATCATCCTCATCATGTCAGCCGAAAGACGTCCACTGCTGGACATAGGCCTCCCCCATGGCTCTCCACTCAGACCGGTCTTGTGCTTTTCGCATCCACCGCGATCCCGCGATCTTAACCAGGTCGTCGCTCCATCTTGTTGGAGGCCTACCGACAGCTCGTCTCCCGGTCCGCGGACGCCATTCAAGAACCTTCTGACCCCATCGGTCATTAGTCCTGCGAACAATGTGCCCCGCCTGCCCAGCTTATGATGGTGAGAGTTAATTCAACCGAAAAAGATACAATTTAATCAACTTATCACATGTAAAATTTTGCCCGTGGCGTGCACAACAGCAGACAAAACAAAAGTTTACTTCAAAGAGATATTCCAAGCGGTGCAATTTATTTCATAAACGTCTGATGGAAGCATTAAACACTTATGAAACTAAATTGAAATATTTATAATATTTGCGACGAGAGAAATATACTGGAGTGTATCCCCGACGTTTTTTATAGTGGAATTTGTGTAGAATTTTCCGTTCCCACATAATTTACATGTTTATGAACGAGATAAAGTGAGGTTGCTGAACGCTACAGTTACGTGGTTAATTTACTGTAGCTCCAAGCATCGTTATTTAATTTTACTTTACTATTTTATTAAAACAGTCTATTTGCGAAAATATTTATGCACATATGCATTGCAAAACGACTAATCAAAGGTTAAATAAGTTAAATATCTTTTTTTACCGACGAAGCTAGTTGCGGTTGGCGATTGTTTTTGCCCGAAAATCCTTGTTATCATTTGCTCGAATTTTATATGCCATAATTTTCATTTGTCAAAAATAAATTTATTTCTGATACTTACGTTTATTTGTAATTAAATAATATAACACTGTTTAAGTTTAAGTTTAAGTTGATTGGTGTGAATTGTCCCGTGATATTTATTTATTTATTTAAGTAAAACGGACTTCGGCGGCGTGGCAGGCCCAGGCGTCGATGGCGAGATGATCTGGACGCTTTTCTTCGCAGCTGGTCAGAGATTGCCCAAGACCGGGTCGAGTGGAGGACATGGGGGGAGGCCTTTGCCCAGCAGTGGGACACCTCTACAGGCTTCAAATAATAATAATAATAAAGATAATTGATCAAATTAAACAACTAACGAATTAATTTTAGTCGATAGCATAGTTCTGAAAGAGTATTTTTGTCAAAGTTAATATTAATCTAACCAAAATAATCTGCATTATATGATAAAATTTCAAATCATTCATAACTCATAACAGAGCACGATTTCATATCTTATGGCAAACGTTGTTAGGCAAGTGAAATTATGACAAATGAAACTATGAGAAACGAAGTGCTACGAAGTAAACGAGCCAAGAAGCGATAACGTGAGCGAATAAAATAAAAATAATCGACAATCACGCGGGGCTGGGCGCGTGCCAAACTTAGATAAATGATGCGGAGAGGGATGAATACAGTGCGCCTTGGGAAAATACAGCGCAAGTAGCACCGAGGAAGTAAAATGGAACAAATAAAGAAAGAAAATATAATTTATTCGTGAAATAAAAGGTCTTTCTTAAAAGAGAAGTAGGTACGGAAACAGAGACTGTCACGAAGTGATCTCTACTGAGCATGATGTCTTCCGTTGAAAACATTTTACTTTTAATACAACTTAAAAGCAGCAATGAAGCCGATAGCTAAAAATTAACTCTAAAAACAATAGTTAACATGAACTACAAACCTTGTTCACCTTCGACTTTATGATAACTTTTTATATACAACTCTATTTCAGTTCTAACATCAGATAGCACGGTGAGTTAAGTACAACTGCGTTGGTCCACTGTCTCTATCATGATTAAAAAAAGTGAGTTTGCTCATTACGGAGTTGATACATTCCGATGTGATCAAAGTATTTATGATAAGAGCGTATCTAAATATCCTTACTATTATAAAAGGGGAAAGTGAGTTTGTTTGTTTGTTACGCTTTCACGCCGCAACGGAGCGACAGATCGTCTTAATTTTTGGCATAAAGATAGTTTTTGGTCCCGAGAGTGACATAGGCCAGTTTTTATGCCGGAAAAATGCACAGTTCCCGAAGGAACAAAGCGCGAAAACCGAATACCACGCGGGCGGAGCTGCGGGCAAAAGCTAGTCTAAATATATATATTTGGTATTATCACAGGACAGTAACAAACATAACATTTATACGTACGTACGCGCACACATAAACACCAGTTTTTTTTAGTTAACAGTTGTTGCGTTAATCAGCAAACCAGCCAGGACTTTTTATCGCACATTTTATTATAATGCCGTATCCACACTGCCTAGAGCCGGCATAGATCACATAAGCGATCCCCTCCACCGATAATCGGATCAGAATAATGCCCGATATTATTTGCCTAAGATAAACGATCCCATGCAATATAATATAACCGGGCTGTTAATCCTATTACAGCTCACTACGCCCGAGCTTACCCGTGGCTTGAGAATTCAATAGTTTTAGATATTGATAAGGAAATGCTGGAGTCCATGTTCGATGGATAAAACATTGATTAGGTACAAACACACACAATCGAGATCACAGATACGAAACATCGTCAGTCCAAACTTACAAGTGAACATGTATGCAAGACCGGTCTGTGTTTATGTCCAGCAGTGGACGTCTTTCGGCTGACATGATGATGATGATGATGATGATGTATGCAATATGTGGGCTGCAGTAGTCCAAAATGGTCTGACATTGCTCGAAGGAGTAAAACACTGTAATTTTCCCATAACTCAGAGAATCAAGAAAAAAATAGTTACTGCTATAATAATAAACATTATTACACACAATTCATGTGCGGAATTACATTAGCTAAAGTAAAATCTTTAAATATTATAAAATCTTTAAATATTAAGATTAGAGTCTAAGCGGAAGATTTTTTTTGTTACTTTTTCAAATAAACAGTATAAATTTTAATTTTTTTTTTATTTGAAATTTCCCACGAGCTTTGCGCCGAAGGAAAACATCATGAGGACACGAACTTGCGAAGCAATTCAATGGTGCCTGTGAAGTTCCCAATGCTCACTGGGCCCGCGTGGGAACTATGGCCCAAGCCGTCTTGTTCTGAGAGTAGGCCTGTGCCCAGCAGTGGGACGTATATAGTCTGGATTGATGATGATGATATCATCATTCTTAAATAGCAATTAATTTAGGCAAATTGTATTTTATTCTAATAAACAAAATAATGTATTTTTTTTTCATCCTTTCTTTCTTTATGTAAACTGTTTTTATTATTAATAAAGTTTTCTATTTTATTGCAACGATAGAGATACAAAACTGTAAAATATTTGACGGCAGAATATGCTGAACTAACAACACTTTTTACTAACCTATATTGTGCCATATTCTCAGAAATAAAGAAATGAAGATTATGATCACTGCCGCGTACATTCGCTAGCATAACCTAGTGTACACAATATCAGGCAACTAAATGTTGTACACTGTCGATAATCGCTCGCACGCTGTTGACACCTCGTTAACATATAATTGGGATGACATATAATTGACAGAGCTAATGCAGTAACTGCCGAATGGGGAATTATTGTAGCTTTGCATGGGAGTATTAATTTAGTGGTGGTTTGTTTATGGCCTTTGAAACAGAGAATCGTCGGTTCAAATCAGGACTTGGGCCTCTTATTAGTTTTATGTTAAATTTGTCTTGATGACGCGAGTGACACTAGGTAGGTACATGAAATTCTTGAAAAATTTAAATGGCGGATTTTTGGCGCGAAATTTCAAGTTTCCAAAAAATTGTTTTTATTCATATCTGTGGGGTATCATATGAAAGCTAATAATTAGCCCATTATAAATAAATATAGGTTACAATACTCATAGTTATAATCTACCATTTTCACAGATATATTAAAAAAGTGTGAAATAAAATACATTAAAAAAATCAAAAAAACCCGACTGCCTTAAAAATACTAAAAAGAAGAAACAAGCCTTCTAGTGGGCTAGAACTTAGTTAAGTAGCTAACTTAAAGTTCAACAGACGGGACCCATTTAAATCGTAACACTCAAAAATTCTTACCTAATGGGTCCCAATTGTTGAACTTTAAGTTAGCTACTTAACAAAGTTCTAGCCCACTAGAAGACTTGTTTTCTTCTTTTTAGTATTTTTAAGGCAGTCGGGTTTTTTGATTTTTAATTGTGATTGACTGCAGCATCATATTTTATTTTCTAAATTCATGATTAAAATCGGACGCGGCTTCATAAAACTTTAAATTAAATTTTCAATTTTAATTGATAGGTACCCCATTTACTTTTTCCCAAGCCAACGCCTAACTGCGGTAACCCGAGTATAGCCTCAAAAAAATCCCCCCGCCTCCTGTGACGGCTGAAATAAAATTAAATGTAACAGTTTTTGTTTTAAAAATTGCTTCAGACCTGTTCAGACGTTTTTCTTTAATATTTGAGAAATATAGAGAGAGAAGAGGGATGACACATAAATGCCCATCCATGTAGTGTAGGTATAAATTTGGCCAAACTCGGCTTAATATTGCGGCAACTCGAAACCGTTTTTCAGTAGGACCCATTTAAAACCAATTAGTTTGTAATATTTAGTATTTTAGTTGTTATTTTTAGGATTTTTTTCATATTTGCACCATCTTGCTCGCTAATCCTGCCGTGAAGCAGCAGTGCATGCACTGTTGTGTTTCGGCGCGGAGAGTAAGACAGCCGGTGAAATTGCTGGCACTTGAGGTATTCCAACTTAGGCCTCTAGGTTGGCAACGCCTCTGCAATACCCCTGGTGTTGGAGATATTTATGGGCGGTGGTGATCACTTACCACCAAGAGACCACTTGCTCGTTTGCCTTCCAGTCAAATAAAAAAAAACAATTAAATTTAAATCACTTAATGTAAGTTAAAATTTAAAGATCACTTTATGTTAATTTAAAGTAACATTAGTTCATGCTTCAGTTAAAACATTACGAGTGAGTAAGCATAACTTTTTCCAAACTCGAACACCGTCTGATGTGAAACTTTTCTTTAAATACACCTAAGGGTTTTTAAACCGCCAAGTCTGTCAATTAGAGTCGGCAACTTCGCACTGCGAGCCCGCAAAAACTTGTCCAAAGTATTCCCATTAAATTTTCACACTACACTGCCTCTGAAGACAGGTTGAAACAGCTTATTGAAATCAATTGAACACTAATTCGACAATTATTTAGTATTTGCAGGTGGTAGGACTTCGTGCGAGGTCCGCCCGAATTGCTACCACCATCTTGGCTACGGAATATGGAACCTTATTTTGGGCGTGTTCGACACGCTCTTGGCCAGTTTTTCTGCATATCTTCTCATTCCTGAGACTTTTTTTTAAAGCAGTCGGATTTTTCTAATATTTATTGTTTGATGGACAACATCAACAAAAATAGTTCATAGAATCTGTTGACTTTTAGAGGAAGCTTCTATCGTCGTTTGTATGCATTAAAAGTCAAAGTCAAAGTCAAAATCTCTTTATTCAATTTAGGCTAATTTAGGCACTTATATGAACGTCAAAAAAAATCTTCGACCGGTTCGGAAAAAACCTCCGTTGAGAAGAATCCGGAAAGAAACTCAACGAGGTATTGTTTTCTTTTTCCTAGAACACTTCCAGTCTTAATAAACATAACATGCTCTGAAACACCGTCTGGAAACAAAAGCAACATAATTAATGAATACCCAATAAACACAAACCAAAAAGAAGCGCAAAATAATGCAATAAAGGACAAATGTAAATTTTGCTTTAACGAAGTGAAATTTTTTTTGTGCCCAGTTTTGTTTGATCGCGAGTGTAATTCACAAAAGTAATTGCGCTTTAGCAGGCTAAAGTATGCTTTAAGTTCTTTGGGATTAGGTCGTCTTGAGTTGTAAATGGTAAGTTGGCGGATGCGTCTGGCTTTCTTGAGTGTTTTGTTTATTTGTCCGCAGTCTGTCTGGCTGTTTGTAAACCGATAGCACTGCCGTCTAGTAATTACAACAGGAGATGGCCCGTGCTTTGACTCATGCTGATTGGAATAGTTGAAAACTGTCGACATTGCGATTCAAACTTCAATATTTAAAAAATGGTTAAACTGGTTTTAATGAAGCATAGCTAAGAACCACCGTTAGAAAACTCGCGTTCACAACATGACATGCGATTCCTTAGTCTTAGTCATATGAAATTTTGAATTGAACTATGTCCTTTTTTACATCTGAATTAGATACTTCCGTATACTACTCTCGTGAGGTACAGACAAAATAAATTATTAAATTATGTCAATCCCTACTAAAATTTTAAATGCAAAATTAAATCTATCTGTCTGTCTGTTACGCTTTCACGTCGAAACCACTGAACCAATTTTGATCAAATTTGGTATTGATTGATTTGGTTTTGGTTTGATGAAGTTTGTACCCTAAGGATCAACATAGGAAACCTTTTATTCCGGTAGAGGGCGCCACCGCGCGATAACCTAAATCCGTGTAGATAAAATCGTAGGCATAATCTAGTATCAAATAAAACACACGGGTTACTCATGTCTCAGTAGTTAACATGTCATTACTAAGGGGCTGTTTCACCATCCATTGATTAGTGTTAACTGACGGTAAAATGTGATGCCGTCTCTATTTGTTTTGTTCGAATAGACGGAGATGGCTTCACATTGAAACCGTCAGTTAGCACTAATCAATGGATGTGAAACAGCTCCTTAATATACAGGGTAGCTCACGACTACGCTTCACAGAGGGAAAATATTTTAAATATTATAGATAGAACAACTGAAACAAAACTCCATTTTTAATTTAAAAACAGTTAAAACTGTTACTAAAGAATTTGGAATAAAACCTTGTTTGAAAATTTTTGCAAACACGGGGGGAAAAGTATAAAAAGAGAGACAACTCCGGTAGTTTTAAGTGAATGATTCCATTGGTGCTTGCGTTTGATTCCGGATCGAACGACTAGAAGAGTGAAGTTAGTGAACGAAAGAATGAATGGAAACATTAAATCCCTCAAGGTAAGTACAAGAAAAAAAAACCAATTAAAAACAGAAATATAGTTTGAAGAACGAGACGAGTAATTTTTACACAATATTTTTATAACAAAAGACAAAAAAAAAAAAAACTATAATCAAAAATAAATAAACCTTAGGTGTACGAGTATTATAAAATTAATGATTATAATTATGGACATGTTTGGAAATAATTCTGATCTGCATTGGTGACGCCTTACTCATTTCAAATAGTGAATCTACTGTGTCAAAAATGTATAGTTTTATGCACAGTTTTGTCCTAAATACTTGTGATTTTCTTAAGTCATTAAATAACATTGGAGATCGGTTCTAAAAATATGTACTTCGTGAATCTAACCGGATTCTTCTTAAATAGTAATAGAGGCTTTTTCGAACCGGGTGGTTAATTTTATTGACATTCATAAGTACTTCTAATAGCCTAAATTAAATAAATATATTTGACTCTATTTTTAGCTCTCGATGCAAAAAGAGGTGTTATAAGTTTTGACCGCCATGTGTGTCTGTCTGTCTGTGTGTCTATCTGTTGCAGTCGGTGATGGAGAAAAAAAAGGACTTTTATTTCTACGAGACAATCCTTATTATAGCCCTCTTTGGGCTATTTTGATAAAATACAATCATTTCCTAGATCCCGTAAATCTTAAAAGAAAGTAGTACCATCAGTTTGGACTAGATGGCACTGCTTATGTAAATCGTTAAATTAATCAATTCAACACACAATGTAATGCTGTTACTGATACAAACTTAGCTTGAATAAGTTACATGAATTTATGAACGCATCAGAACACCGGGGTTATGCCCGGACGGACGTCCGCCCGGTTCACCCCGGGTCATATTTTGGGCCACCTATTCTGCTACCCATTTCCCTACATAATCGTCCGAGCTATCAAAACAGGATATGTAGTGATGAGAAAGCTACTGTCTGGTGTTGTCGATTAGACGCTTATTTTTAGGTTTCCGTACCTAAACCAGCAAAAACAATCGTTTGAAAAAGAGACGCGCTCAAACGCACTAAAGTTCGTAGGGTCGTGTCCACTAATGAAACACGTAAAATTCAAAAGCTCGTAAATCTTTTGTTTTGACAGATAGAAGTCAATTTAGTAGTCACTCCCTGGTAGTCAGGCTAAGATCGTCTCCGCAGAACGGAAACGGAACTCTTCAACGGTTAATAGCATCGACATTAAATTTGGTACCCAAATTTAGTTTGGGTGACAAATTTAATGCAAGTACAGTCAACAAGCCGTATTGGCCTAGTGGTTTGACCGAAGCCGTGGTGGCCTAGTGGTTTGACCTATCGCTTCTTAAGCTGAGGGTCGTGGGTTCAAATCCCGGCTCGCACCTCTGAGTTTTTCGAAATTCATGTGCGCAATTTACCACGAGCTTTGCGGTGAAGGAAAACATCGTGAGGAAACCTGCACAAACCTGCGAAGCAATTCAATGGTGCGTGTGAAGTTCCCAATCCGCACTGGGCCCGCGTGGGAACTATGGCCCAAGCCCTTTCATTCCGAGAGGAGGCCTGTGCCCAGCAGTGGGACGTATATAGGCTGAGATGATGATGACAGTCAACAAAAAGTACAGACGGCAGAAAAAGCTTGTATTAAAAATGTTTTTTTTTTTATCAAAAATTATTTCCTTTTGAGCTATGGAACCCTGTAAAAAGTTCAAGATCCGGTTAAGTGCGTCAGTCCGGTTAAACCCTATCGCAGCCCTACAAGATGGGCGATAAGCAGGGCTTCTACGAAACTCGAAGTTCGTGTCGTGCGGTCCCTCTCGCTCTCGTATTAAATAGTATAAGTGTCAGAGGGACCGCACGATATGAACTGAAGTTTCGAGTTTCGTAGTAACACTGAAGGAACGGTAGCGCCGCAATTACGAAAGGAAATTTAATTGAGATCTTGAGGTGTAGGTGGGACACAAGTCTGTGACGATTTGCCAGAAAATGTTTTTACCCTTTGTCTACTCTTAAGATAACAGAACCTATTTCAGTAATAAAAATACCACGGAGAAGCCGGTGTGGTAGGACCTTGTGCACAGTCCGTCCGGATTGCTACCACTTGCTCGCTAATCCTGCCGTGAAGCAGCAGTGCTTGCTCTTGTAGCGACACAGGATTGCTTAGCTTGCGATATGGTTAACACGCGCTGGCTAAACGGTCTGTAGCTTCAGTAGTCTCTCGCCCGCCACCGCATACTAACATGTGTTTCTCTGTTAGTAATAAATGGAGTCAAGTACATGACACTTTATTATTTGGAACAACCCACTAGCACCAGCAATTAACTAATCCCTAAACTCTGTTATGTTTCGGCGTGGAGAGTACGACAGCCGGTGAAATTACTGGCTCTTTTAGTTCTTTGGTGAATTCGGTATTCCGAATTCTATTGGGCAAAGAAATTTTGGCTATGGCTCCTCTCCTCTCTTTGACATGGAATATTCATAGCAAGCTACATAATTGTTTTTTTTTTTACATATAACTGACCG
Organism: Choristoneura rosaceana; assembly: GCA_037349165.1. Classification (NCBI taxonomy): domain Eukaryota; kingdom Metazoa; phylum Arthropoda; class Insecta; order Lepidoptera; family Tortricidae; genus Choristoneura; species Choristoneura rosaceana. The sequence goes on from JAZBNJ010000032.1 coordinate 670,006, forward strand.
TGATTGACCCTTATCTCACCTGATGTTAAGTGCAGATGAAGCCAAAGGTGTATTATCTCACGGGTATAGTAACAGCCTATTCACTCTAGCTCTGTTATAATCTGGGCCAATCAACTTTTTTACCGACACTTTGGGCGTCTCCTGCGTTACCAAAATTGTCTGTGGCGATACCAAAAAATCGCACTTCCAACAAGATATTTCACGGTTTAATAGGTTGAACTTACGTAAGATGGCATGTATTCATGTACACCAGCTATTAAATTACAGAAAAAACATGTTTACTTACAAAAATCTGCAATTGTTTGAAAAATTTTGCGGACAGGTTAGTGACGGTAAAAAAGTTGATTGGCCCACCTACGCAGTTCTCCAGCCATAACCCCTATCTTTCGTTTATTTTCCCCGCTCCCGCTTGAAACATACACCGCTCCTTAACGCTTGTCTAGCTCCTTTGTGCCGTTATGGGAAGCGTTCATTTAGGCAAATATACAGGCAGGTAGCAGATAAATAGCGTACAACGTGTAGCGGTTTACGAGGCAAGTTGCCCTGCGGGAGGCAGTCAAAATCTATTATAATTATAACTGGCTGTTACCTGTTTGCTTGCTTTAACCATGAGTGTAGTCATCAGCACCAATATCTGATGCAACAAACATTTATTTGTAGACTAGTATTACATACGAAAACACAAGGTGAAACATAGATGCACAGAAAAACCAGAAAAATAGACCAGCGCTGGGAATCAGACCCAGGTTCTCAGCAATCCGTGCTGCGTCCAGCGGTGGTGTAGGGGAATAGCACGCAGCACGGATTGCTGAGGACCTGGTTTCGATTCCCAGTGCTGGTCTATTTGTCTGTTTTTTTTTGTGCATCCTTGTTCCAGCTTGTGTTTTCTTGTGAAATATGGTATATATTTATTCATAAACGACAATCAAACCTATTTTAGTTAAAATGTCGCTAAAATTCGTTTGTCCTTATCTGTCACTTCGACATTTGTATTTGTTAGAAAGGGGCAAAGCATTTGTTAGTTAACATAGGCTTGTTAAGTTTTATGAATAAGGGGGTTAGACTTTCACGGGATGACCGTAAAAGTAAAAATTTGGAGTTGAGATAAAAAATACAAAAAGACTCCAAAAAGTAATCCTAATTTGTAGACTAGTGATTACCCGCGGCTTCGCACGCGTAACTCATTAGATACACCAGTTCAATTGAAATTCCGGGATTTTATTAAATTCTCGTGGGAATTCCCTAATTCCATCGTGGTTTTTGCTGACGTTAAATTAAGACACCCATCCCGAATTTCATGGCTCTAAACCGAGTGGTTGTTATTTCGAGATTTTATCCCCATTCCGTGGGAATATCGGGATAAAATTAAAACTTAAATTATGTGTTATCTCTATGAAAATCTCTGTAAAAGTAGTAGGCACCTGTCACCGTAGTAAAAAGGGATCTGAAAGATCTCTAACTTTAAACGTCGAACTGGTCATAGCACAAAATGGCCGCCGTAAGCCGGCGAGCTAAACGCGCGTCAGTGGCGCCAATTACGGCCCGGCCGCGCCGGATCCAGCCGGATCGCGCCGGATTAGGGCTGCCAGCCGCAAACCTTAGGGTACACTGCGCAATGAGCCAGAAGAAAAGTGACGTAGCCTTAGTAATGGTAACTTGTCAAGTAAATTTCAAGTTCGACGATAGTAACGAAAACGTGAAAACTCGTTTTTGGTTCTCTTCTTTTTCTTAGCCCTTTTTCACTATGCTGATGTAGACCTCCTTCAGCGTTCTAGACTTCTGTCTGTTTCACGCTACTTGCTTCCAGTTTGACTCGGCTACCCTTTTGCTTTTGATTGTTACCAAGGGACCCCATACACCCCTGTATTATTTTTATCCCAGAAACATGCATAGTTCCCGAGGGAACAGGGCGCGATAACGCGGCAAAAGCTAGTTTAGCATATAAATTCCAAAAAAACAATTACAGAAATGCGAACCCGGGGGCAAACTCACGACAGTCTGCTGGAGAGAGCATAACTACTATACTTGGTTTGAATAGGTATTTAACTAAATGTAAACAAAAAAACGTCAATTGGCGTCTTAGATATTGAAATTCCCCCATTATACTAACGAAACATTTCTGTATTGAAATACACTAATCTAGTTTGTATTACAATGAAAGATAAGTAAAATGTTTAAAATCCTTGAATGTATCAAATCTGGCAGCCGAAGTTTGTTTCATCATCATCATTATCATCTCAGCCGTAGGACGTCCACTGTTGGACATAGACTTCCCCATAGACCTCCAGCTGCTTCGATTAGCAGCGGCCTGCATCCACCGAGAACCCGCGGCTTTAACCAGGTCATCCGTCCATATCGTTGGTGGACGTCCCACGCTGCGCTTGCCGAACCGCGGCCTCCACTTGAGAACTTTTCGGCCCCAACGGCCATCTGCTCTCCGTGCTATATGGCCCGCCTATTGCCACTTCAACGAGCTAATTTGCTTGGCTATGTCGGTGACCCTTGTTCTTCTACGTATCTCCTCATTTCTGATTCGATTACGTAGAGAAATCCCAAGCATAGCTCTCTCCATAGCTCGCTGAGCAACTCTGAGCCTATTTATAAGGCCTACAGTAAAGCACCATGTCTCGGATCCATATTATGTCATCACTGGCACACATTGGTTAAAGACTTTCGTTTTAAGGCACTGAGAAAGTTTGTTTACATTTCGTTAAATACCTATCCAAACCAAGTATAGGTTACTACGGATTTATAATTTTTCACTAACGCCTAGGTACCTAGGTATTATCAATAAATATTTCCCAATTTGAAATAAAGTACATAAGAATTACTCGTTGTCGAAAGAAATATCGTAACCAATTTAAAAACGAATGTTCTTTAAAAAGGCTTACAATTTCGTACTTGAAATAGGTACCTTATTCTCTGAACTCGAAATATCTCCGGAGCTTACAAGATTTGGCAACCCTAAACCGGATTAAACCGGATCTAAGCAGCCACCGGACCGGCCGTAAATCTCTCCACGTTTATTACTCTGATTTTTATCATGTACCGAGAGATGGCGATAAAATACAGCTCAAGTTTTAAGGAAGGATTTAAAATTGTGTCATTAATTTAGTTATCAGTCACTATCGATTTTTTAAAATCAGGTTTTACGGTCCCGATAGCATAATTTTAATTAAAACTGTAATAAAAACACATAGATAGTATTTCCACATAGATGGGGCTTGATGACAAATAACTTGCAAATAAAAAAAAGTGAACACCCACACACAGTTACTTGTGTACTGTACACAACAACCATTCATCACCTTTTTGTGACAATAAATTATTTTTATTCTTACAAAAAGTAACTATTTTCGAGAAAACATTAAGAAATGTGATTTGCTACGGTTAACAACTAATTAATTTTTAATTGGTTTATGCATTTAAATTAAAAGTAGGCTCGTGGGGCGTGGACGATTACCTATTGTTAGTTTGATACATAAAGACATAAGCTTCCGTATTAACAAATAAAGTTAATTGTTAGAAATGACCCCGTGAGATTATAGCTGTGAGATTGTACGCGCCCTGCACTGGCGAAGACTCAGGTTCGATTTCCAGCGTATATTTTTTTAATTTATCCGTAAAATAAGTGAATAATTTGAGGTTCAAATAGCCCAGTTGAGTGGTTAGAGTACCTGACTACGAAGCTTGAGGTCAAGGGTTCGATTTGTACTCTGGCATATATACTACTTACAATATATATAATAATTAATAGAGAAGATTGTGCATGTCCACGGTTGTCAATTGTTCTCTTTTATTTATATTTATTGTTACCCCCCGACGCAAATAGAGGGGTGTTATAAGTTTGAAGACTACATGTGTCTGTCTGTGGCACCATAGCTCTTAAACAGGTGGACCGATTTCAATACAGTTTTTTTAAAGCAGGTTTTCTAGCGATGATTCGCAGACATGTTTCATCGAAATCGAGATATTGAACTTAAAAGTAACAAAGTCGGGGGTTTCCCAACTTTTTCTTGGTTATTGAACAATATTAAATCTTGAAAATAGCCTGAATGGCTTCGAGAAAAGTACCTATGGTACGGACGTGCCTTTTGTTTTGTTTTGCTCGACTTGGCGGGGCACTACCGTGGCCCCAGATATTTTACATAAATTGTATACACATTTTATACGTAGATGGCAACTTGTTGCTAATTTTTGCAGTTCTTTTACATGCACAGCAGCTATAGATTTTTAATCCTTTTTCGTTGAAGTTTAAAAATAACCTACTATTTCAAAGTCAGCTAATAATTGCGTGTCTCAACTCGAACCGAAAAAAATATAAAAGACATCAGTTCTTGGACTATAGAAGCCTAAAACTGGCTCGAGTTCTGCGCGTTTCGAGAGTATTTGTACTCGTACATGAATCGCATTTATATGGGTTCCGTACGATTTGAATGACATATTTTATTTCATATTAAATGATATTGACCGGATTACTCACGTCTTAAATCGAGTTTAGCTCGACATGTTTCGGGTGTTGGGTGTTGTGTGCTACCCTACATTTGATAGTGACAGTAAAAATGACGATGAAAATGTGGGTAGTTGTGCGCCTGAGTTAGTTTCGTCGGACAGTCGCGCGATCAGAGCGGTGGCGCGTAGTGCGCGTGTTGCGGCAGCCGCCGAGTCGCGTGCTCCATTGATGAAGGGTTTCGAAATAACCCGAAACATGTCGAGCTAAACTCGATTTAAGACGTGAGTAATCCGGTCAATATCATTTAATATGAGTGAGTCTCACGGTAGTTTCATGATCATATTTTATTTCACTTTCAATCGAACAAAAAGACTGATTACAAATAGTTCCTAAGACAAAGCTTCTTTCGTAGTTAATATTAGGTGCCCCAATTTAAATCTGGTACAATCCGTCTGACAGAGCACTTAAAAATCAGTTGATCTGTCAGATTGGTCGCGCTAGCATATCCTCCTGTTGACTTCCTTATTTTCATTACATAGTTCAAACCATTGCGATCCGGTGTTTTTAATTTAGTTTAACGATATTTTGGTCCTTCGAACCGGTCCGTTATTGTTTCATGTTTTCCAATACATAATCGAGCCAGTAATTAAGTAGCAATTTGCTTTAACAGAACTTTCTACAGAACTTAGAGGGTCTGCTTACTTTTTAGTTTGGAGGTCAATTTCTCCGAAAAAGTTGAGTTTGGGCAGCTAAAAAAAATACATATCCCTTATTTCAGACTATTCTCTAACAAATCAGGTGGTAGGACCTTGTGCAAGGTCCGCCCAGATTGCTACCACTAATCTTGTTCGCTAATCCTGCCGTAAAACAGCAGTGCTTGCCTGTTGTGTTTCGGCGCGGAGGGTAAGACAGCCGGTGAAATTACTGGCACTTGATGTATTCCAACTTAGGCCTCTAGGTTGGCAACGCATCTGCAATACCCCTGGTGTTGCAGATGTTTATGGGCAGTGGTGATCTCTTACCACCAGGAGACCGACTTGCTCGTTTGCCTTTCAGTCGAATAAAAAAAAAATCGGAGCCGGACAGTTGGACCTTTGCTTCTAAGTAAGAAAGATAATTAAGTCGGTTTTACTTCATTCCTAATATTTACAGTTCTCGTGGGCGGATAAAAAATAAACAGGTCTTTAAAACATCAGACCTTTTCATTAAGTCTTGTAAATGCAAATAACGGAAGTATTCAACATCAAGAGAGATTTTTCGGCTAAATAAAGCCTAAAAAATCGTAGGCGGACCGTATAATAATTTCCAGATGCTGGGGCGTAAAAAAATTATAAGCGAAGATTTTGCGACGATAATTAAGATGGTTGTTTTAGTGAACTACAAGATGGAGTGAGAAAATGGCGAGAAATTAATTTCTTTCAGTTTATTAGAGGTTAAGATAGATTGCTGGGAAGGTTCGCAAAGGGCTATATTTAGACTTATTTTTGCCTTCTTCTTCTTTAGGTGCCATCTCCTACCGGAGGTCGGCTATCATTAGTGCTATCCTTATCTTCGACACAGCAGCTCGGAATAGGGATCTCGTGCTAAGGTTGAACCATGTCCGGAGATTTTTCAGCCACGAAGTACGCCTTCTTCCGGGCGGTCGCTTTCCCAGGATTTTCCCTTGCATGATGAGTTGGAGTAGGTCGTATTTATCATTACGCATTATGTGACCAAAATACTGCAGCTTGCGTTTCTTGACAGTATTCAAGATCTCTACCTTTTTGTTAACCATCTGCAAAACTCTTTCATTTGACACTCTATCCGTCCATGATATTTTCAAAATTCTTCTGTACACCCACATTTCAAAGGCCTCCAAACGGTTGCTCATATTTTGGGTTAAGGTTCACGATTCCGCTCCGTACAAAAGAACCGAAAACACATAGCAACGTGCCAAACGCACTCTGGTAGCTATCTTAAGCGATCGATTGCAGAGGAGATGGCTCAGTTTCAGAAAAGAGTTACGCGCCTGTTCTATCCGACACTTAATTTCAACGCTATGATCACACTGGTCGTTCACGATGCATCCTAGGTATCTGTAAGAGTGAACTCTCTGAACTACCTGATTCCTTATAACCAGATCAGGTGTTGTAAGGTGCTGAGATTTACCAACGATCATGACTTTTGTCTTTTTCACGTTTATGCTAAGACCATAAGTTGCACTAATGCTGTCTACGCGTTGGAGCAAACTTTGTAAATCATCGAAATTGGACGCAAATAATATCGTGTCGTCAGCATATCGTATGTTATTCAATGCATGACCATTCACTATGATGCCCTCTTCAGCGTTCTCTAAAGCTTCCGCAAATATAGCTTCAGCATACACATTGAATAATAGTGGGGACAGTATGCATCCTTGTCGAACACCCCGCATGATGTCAATTTCCTCTGTCAGCACTTGGTCCACTCGTACTCGTGCTCTCTGCTGCCAATATAGATTTTTGATGATCGCCAAATCTCTCTGATCAAGTCCTATGCCATTCAGAACCTCAACAAGCTTATCATGCTGTACTCTGTCGAAAGCTTTCTCGTAGTCAATGAAACAGATGCATACGCATCGATTCATGTCCCAACAACGTTGTAGTAACACCTGGTAACCAAAAAGTGCATCTCGAGTTCCAAAGCCATTTCTGAAGCCAAATTGCGTGTTTGAAATGTTTTCTTCCACTTTTTTGTGAATGCGGTTATGGATTATTTTCAGGAAAATTTTCAAAACATGACTCATCAACGATATAGTCCTATACTCACTGCACTTCTTGGCGTTGCTGGTTTTTGGGAGAGTTACAAAAGTCGAATACAGCCAGTCTCTAGGTATAATGCCACTTCTATAAATCCCATTGAATAACTGAACTATTATCGGGATATTTTCTTCCATCAACAGCTTCAAGATCTCACTAGGAATCTCGTCAGGTCCAACGGCTTTCCCTGTTTTGGCAGATTTTATTGCATGCATGACTTCTTCCTTCGTAATGTCCAATCCGTTGTCCTCTGAGCTATTCAACTGTTGTTATTTTTGCCGTGAACATTAATTTGTAAACTTTGGGTAATTTAAAAATCAAGAATAATTATGAAATACCTACTAAAATGTACCTCCCTGATGGATGGATGAGCTGGTTAAAGCTGCAGGTTCAGGATGAATGCAGGCCGCGTCCAAGCAAAGCAATTTGAGATCTACTCGTATATCCAACTGTGGACACTTTGTGGCTGATATGATGATGATAATGATGAAATTACAAAAGTTAATAAATAATTGAAATTAAATTTATCATTAAATTGAGGGCTATGCTCGAGTTTTGTCTGCGGGATAGAATCGGAAATTGTGATATCCGCAGTAGAGCTAAGGTCACCGACATAGCCCGAAGAACTGCGAGCTGAAGTGGCAGTGGGCGGGGCACATTGCTCGCAGGACTGATGGCCGATGGGGTTAGAAGGTTCTTGAATGGCGTCCACAGACCGGGAGATGAGCTGTCGGTAGGCCTCCAACAAGATGAAGCAACGACCTGGTTAAGATCGCGGGATCGCGGTGGATGCGGAAAGCGCAAGACCGGTCTGAGTGGAGAGCTTTGGGGAGGCCTATGTCCAGCAGTGGACGTCTTTCGGCTGACGTGGTGATGATGAATGATGAAATGTAGCTCGCGAGGTTAAAAATAAACTTGTTACGTTTCCAAAACAAACAAGTAGAGCAGTGGGGGTTGCAGTCAGGTTGAGACCATAGTCACTGCAATGTGGTAACATCGAGTTAATTGTCACTTGTTGTTAACGTGATAAATCACGGTAAGGTTTTAGTTACGAGTGTTACGAAAGTTTAAAACATTAAGTTACTCAATTTTTAAACAACATACCTCTGAATATTTCACACGAAAACACAAGCCGAAACATGAATGCACAGAAAAACCAGAAAAATAGACCAGCGCTGGCAATCGAACCCAGGTCCTCAGCATTCCGTGCTGCGTGCTATTCCCCTACACCACCACTGGACAGGAGGCTAGACACGAATTTTTCCTATGCACCCATATCTCAACTTGAATTCTTTTCATAGTCACTTTAGCAGCGACACTGACGTCATCTATGATCTACGTTCTCAACGAGAAACATTTTTCAACTTAAAAACGAATTATTTTTTTAGATACTTTCACGGGATGACAGTTAAAGAAACAAAAATTTGGAGTTAAAATAAAAAATACAAAAAGACTCCAAATAGTAATCTTCATGCCTCTGAAAGAGGGAAGCCCAAGGGGTACAATAAATTGAGTCCCCTCACAATGTTTGTGAGCGATATTAATGGCTCTGCGATATCATCGCTGTCGGTCCTTGACGTCGTCTAAAATCTTTCATGGTTTGGGGTAATTTTTTTTACCCCAAAACAAGGGTAAAGGGGTCAAGTTCCGAGATTATAAGTTTCCGTTTTGATTGCAAAAGATTTATGAAAACGAAGCGGGAAAAGGATTTAAAAATTTGCAATTTTTCGGCTTTCTTTTATTGTGGAAAGAGGATTTAACAATTAAATGGTGTTTTTTGATGGATCGAGTAGCTTTTGTCCGGCAAAATTAATTTGAGGGGAGAAAATATTTGTGAAAAAATATGTGAAAAGATGGAGCAAAATGTTGTTGGAGTGGAGACCACGAAAGAGGTTCAGGAATGGGAGGAGGTAGCCAGCAAGATGGACAGATGATTTGGTACGAGCGGCTGGGTAGGACTGGATGCGGAAAATTGAGGACCGCACAGAATGGTCTAAAATGAAAGAAATTTTACTCAGCATTGAGTAGATCAAGGTTGAAGAAGAAAAAAAAGAAGAAGAAGATGTGAAAAACAAAATTCGGCTCAGTGGAAGCATACGGAGAACTAAAACGGATATTTTTACAAGCATAATTGTAATATTTCTGGTGTACAATAATACGAGTAGAAAGAGTATTTGTATTGTATTGTATTTTACATGTTGCTAATATTGCTATGCCCTTAAACAGGGTTGTACTTAGACCTAAGGTGACTGTACAAAGTGCAATGATGAAATAAATATTTTTTTTTTTATTCTACTTGATGGAAAACGAGCAAGTGGGTCCACTGATGGTAAGAGATCTCCACCGCCCATAAACATCTGCAACACCAGGGGTATCGCAGATGTACCAAAATAAAAACAAGTCAAAATTAATCTTCTACTATATTAAAATAAGTCAGGTTTTCCTTCCTGACGCTATAACTCCAGAACGCAAGAAAAGATTTCAAAGGTTTTGCATTCGTTGGAAAGGTCTCGGGCTCCGTGAGGTTTATAGCAAAGAAAATTCAGGAAAAATTTAAAAAGAAAAGCGGGAAAATATTTTTTCACATAGAGCGCCATCTCTGATACATATCATGTACTACAAACCAATATAGCGAGCGATAACCGAATTCAACGCGGGCAGAGCCGCAGGCAAAAGCTAAAATAAAAAAAAAAGCTAAAAGCCAGTAATAAAAGCTAAAAAAAGCTAAGCAGTAATAAAAGCTAGTAATAAATAATTGATAATCTATAGTGTCTTGTTCATTCTTACTGTATTATTAAGCCGTGGTTGGCTAGTATTTTGACCTATGGTCTCTCAAGCCAGGGGGGTGTCACTACGCCATTCCGCCGCCGAGATAAAAGTGCGTACCGGGCCTCCCCAACGTTGAGGCGATTCAGTGGTTGCCGCGCACTGACCCGTGGCGCACGCGCGCGCCTCTTACGCAGTACGACTCAATAAATTTACGTCGCAAACGCGTGTCATAATTTTAATTGGCAATCTGTATCCAAAAAATACTGCATTGCAGCCGATTGTCGGAACAATGAAAAAAATAGTAATTGTCAGTTTTTCTCGGTTCCGGCAAGTGAGAAAGATAGTGAAAGGTACGGTATTCATTACTCATTTATATCTACTGTCATGGTACCTAAATCTATAACAATAATTAATAAATATACACACAAATGTTTTATATCATATACTTATTTAAAATAGGTGGTAGGTAGCTACATATACATATAATCCATACCTACATCAAAAGAAAATCACGTGTCGTGTATACCTGTGTAAACTGATTTATATGTTCCGTATTCATTTACCTAATAGGTAGGTATAACAGTTTCTGCATGTGTACCTTGCGTAGCGTATTGAAGCAACACTGTAACATGTGACTATTTCTCGCATGAGATGTACATATTACCTGTCTCTTTCTGTGCACTACTGTGAGAAAGTGACGGGTGACGTCTCGCAACGAGAGTCACTAAGCATAGTTGCGCTGGACTAGACTGGTACCTAGCTTATTCTTACATAATATTCGACCCTGCGCCATAGAATAAATAAAAGTGCAACCGCTAAGTAAATATTATAAACAGCATAAATCTGATAGTATAATAGGTATTCTATTAAAGTATTGACAACCCTATTTTCGGAATATCTGACAAGGTGTGGAGTAATGTCGACCTTCACGCGGCGCCAGAGAGCTCAATGTCGGCTGCTCGCGTGCGGTCCGTTTGTTAATACTAATTATGTAGGCACATAAAAAGGCGGCATTTGTGAAAATCAAAACAGAGAGACTTCTGTACTTGTACTATTATCTATTCTGTGCTCAAGCATAGGATCATAAGTTCAAACCCGAATTTTGTTAATCGCGTGTTCGCGGGAACTGTACAACTTTCCGAGTTAAAAACTATCCCATGTCTTTCTCAAAGTCTTCAACTATATATACGTCATCATCATCCCAGCTTTACGACACACTATTGGACATAGGTCTCATCTCAGAATTAGAGCGCTTGGGCCGTAGTTTCCATGCGGGCCCAGTGCGGATTGGGAACTTCACACATACCATTAAATTACATCACAGTTGTGTGCAGGATTCCTCACGATGCTTTCCTTCGCCGGAAAGCTTGTGGTAAATTTCAAATGTAATTTCGCTCAAGAATTTCGAAAAACTCAGAGGTACCTACCAAATGTCATTACAATCGTTACAGTAAGTACTGTAAGCGTGGAAGCATAATCAAAAACATACATTCGCATTTATAATATTAGTAAGAATAAGTTAAGATTCTACGATTTTCTAAAATAAAATAAAAAACCACCAAAGTCATCAATATAAAGCATTTTAGCTGTTGAAGGAACACATTTCTCCCGTCTGAGTAACAACGTAGTGTCCATTTGTACTCTCAAAAGGTACAAATTGAGCCTAAATGTTCATGGAAACTGGGTGACATATTTTGTCTTGTTAAGAGGGAGCGATACGATGCCGGCCGCCCTACACACGTTTGAAAACCTTATCGAGTTCCAGATGTAAAGCCTTGTCTAATACTTTTTAAGACATTTTTTTGTATATTTATACCGCCTTCCTAATCTAAAAAAACAATTAATTAAAAAAATAAAAAACCCGACTGCGAAAAAATACTAAAAAGAAGAAAGCAAGTCTAGAGGGCTAGAACTCTGTTTAGTAGCTAACTTAAAGTTCAACAGTCAGGACCTATTAGGTAAGAATTTTTGAGCGTCACGATTTAAATGGATCCCGACTGTTAAACTTTAAGTTAGCTACTAAACAGAGTTCTAGCCCTCTAGACTTGTTTTCTTCTTTTTAGTATTTTTTCGCAGTCGGGTTTTTTATTTTTTAAATTTATTGTTTTATTTCACACTTTTTTAATAGTTTTGTGAAAATGGTTGATTTAAACTATTAACCCATATATATTTTGAATGGGCTAATTATTACCTTTCGTTTGATATCCCACTCGATAGATTTGAATAATTTTTTTTTTTAGAAAAATTACAATTTGGCTCCAAAAAGTCGCCATTTTGATTTTTCAAGAATTTCATGTACCCAGTGTTACTCGCGTCGTCAAGACGAATCAAATGACGTATCATTTATCAAAATCGGTTCAGCCGTTGAGTAGTTACGAGCGGACATAGGAATAGACATACATACATACATACGAGGTAAACACATAACCCTCCTTCTTCGCAGTCGGGTAATAATTACAAAGCTTGCTAGCCTGCTTTCTTGCATGCTTGATTGCTTACCTGCATACTTGATTGCATGCCTGCTTGTACTATTTCTTGCACATTTGGGAGTATGCGCTTGCTTGATTTGTTGTTTGCAGCTTGCTTGCATGCTTTCTTGCATGCTTGTTTGCACTATGTCTTGCACATTTGCTTCATTTGTTGTTTGATTGCTTGCTTGCATGCTTGCCGGTAGCTTGCTTGCATGCTTGAATGCATGCTTGCTTGCTTAAATGCTCACTTACATGCTTGCTTGATTGCTTGGTTCTTTCAAATGTTTATGGCTCACGTGAGTGAAGCGGGTAAAAGCTAGTAATAAGACGGTGCCCACGTTTGTGTGTCACTGTTCCACCGTTCCCTGATCGCCCCATCTGTGCACAGAGATGTCCCTCGGCTATTAGATTACCGTGTTTGCAGGTTATTTATGTTCTTCGCCCTTTGAAGCGAACGCCTAATTCGCGTAAAGCGCCCTTTTAAAGCAACATGTTTATCGCGATCCGGAATATTCGAGGGATTTGGGCCGGAAAATATTAGGAATGTTTAATCGAAGATTTTTTTTGGCAATCTTTTGACGGACAAAGCTAAGTTGTTTAGAATTGGCGTTCAAGCCTTCTCGGGTCACTAACACAGCTCATAGCAATTGCAAAATGGCCATGTCGCAAAATGTCCTTATCATACTATACTCGGGTACGCATCTGAATATCGAATGTTAAAATATCGAATATATTAAAATATCGAATGGGTCATAATATCGAAAGGTTTATTTTCTGAATCTAAAAAACTACAATCTTAACAGCTACCTTTTCGATACAGCTACAACAAATACGTTTTCGATTATTTATTTATTTATTTAAATCAAAGAAACTTACACAGTATCGTCGATATTATGATCCATTCGATATTTTAATAAATTCGGTATTTTAACATTCGATATTCAGATTCGTAACCCTGTACTCTGATTCTATAGCAGGCGGAAAAACGAACGTTGCCAAAGTTATATATTTTGTCCGATGCAATTTTCATAATTTTCAAATTACGGGCTGTTAGTGATTATTCAAAATAATAAAACTTGTTGTATAATTTTTTAGAATGACATTGAGAGATACAGGCGAAATGTTGCCCAAAGTAATTTTATTCGTCTGTCGTAGAAACAAAATATAGTTCTGTCTAGTCAAAATACCACAAACGGGACTTATAACGCTATCAAACACAAGTAATATTTACCTTAACGTTTCGTGCTTGTTATAGCCTTAATTGAAAGCTATTTTAACAATGATGAATAACTTTGATTTTCTTAAATGAAAATAAAAATAATAACGAAGTTGCATCCGACCCCGAATTGAAATCTAGTTACCGTTAAACGCTAATGACTGACTTATAGAAATTTCAGACGAGCAGAATTAGGTTAAAAATGCACAATGAATTAAAAAGGGGCCACCTGACTGCCTTAAAAGATGCAAGTAAAGACTTGTCTATATTATAAATCGTGTACAAATTAAACAAATACAGCCATTACAAAGCTTTGGCAGACTACCCTCGGTCGGATATTCTAATCGCGACGGACGGCCATCACGACGCCCCGGGGCATGATAGAGACATTTTAATAGGTCTTTTAATTTAAAATGACCTTTTTTATGCGTAATGAATCTTTAAGGGGGTATTTTATAGACCGTTTGGTAGAGTGAACTCGTCTTGATCCACTGAGAAACAATCTATAACTATATAATAACTAGCTGTTAGCAAAAACGTGTTTACTGCGATGAGATCCTTAAGACACCTTAAGAATTTCCTTCCATTTGCTATCGAGGTTGCATTTACTTAGATTTTACTACCCCTATTTTCGATTCACCATCATCATCATCAGCCGGAAGACGTCTACTGCTGAACAAAGGCCTTCCTTGAACGCCACAACAATGAACGACAACTCGCCACTTGCATCCACCGGTTTCCCGCAACTCGCGATGCTGTCAGTCCACTTGCTGGCAGGCCTGGTTTACTCGTAGGTTAGTTTTCAAAAAATTTCAAAAATTTCAAAAAAAAAAAATTTCAAAATTATTTATTAAGGTTGCTAAAAGTACAATGTTTTACAATGGTTGGTTCCTCTTTTTAAGTATAAAATACCTGTGCTAAGAGGCACCGAGGAGGTAGAGTTTTATAAGGTTTTATCTATTTTTATAATTGACTCTAATATGCTGCAAATTGCACAACCCGCTAAAATATTGTCAAGTACAGATACAAAAATAATTTTCACTTTATCCGTTTAACCGTCAAAGAGTCGAAATACACAACGCACATACTTAGAAACTTTCACATCTTTAATGTGACTAGGATACTTGAAATCAATAATAACCCCTCGATTAAAACATAACTAAATACATGAACCAAATATTCGACCTACTTTGATCACTATCCAACATTTATCCTTAAACCTAATTAAATCATTTCACTAAATACCGGTCAAGTCATGCATGCATGGTAGCTGAACTAGTGTGTACTGGAGCGAGTTAACCAAACGGCGGTTCGTGATTGGTCAATCGGTTTTCAATACATGTTTACTGTGGAAGGATTCGGTGAATAGTTGAAGAGCTCCCAAGCACGGTACGTTGATCTCAAAGAACTTGATTTAGGAGAGTATGTTTGGAGTACAAATTTTAGGTGAAAACAATTTGTTATTTAAATTTATGTAATACCTTTAAACGAAAACTTTTTATATGAACTATTAAACAATTTTCTTTGTTTACTCGCAACCTTACGATAGCTACGTCTATGTAACTGTGTATAAGTAGTTCTTCCACTTCCACACTGTAAGAACACACACAGGCATACACACACACATACTGTGATTTTATATTCTTACAATATGGAGGTGGAGCAGTTCTATGAAAACACATTGCTGATGGAAGTTGATTCCACCATTTTTCTGTTCGTGGTAGGAAATGCAGGAGTGTCTAAAACGTATTTTATTTTTACTATATTACACAATACAACTACTTTTCATGCAGTTCAGATAAAACGAAAACTCATTTTTGATTTCCTTTTACCGATTGATCTTAATCCAGTAACTTTGTCGCCTGAAAGTATGGGGGCAGTATGCGTCAAATCCGGTAGTTCTGAAATTTTGCAGACTTGTTTATGATGTTGGCCTAATGAATAATCAAAGTTTGTGACCTCGAGCGCCGAACGCAACTTTGTCAAAAATCGAAAAAACCGCGAAAAAATCGATATTTTTTTCAAATTTTGGCGATTATAACCCTAAAGGACTAGTGTTTGAAAAAACTTTCTTAAAACGTTTTAAAGAAGACTAAATTTGCTACAACATGATACTAGAATTGTCTCTGTGGACCCAATAGTTTCTAAGATTAAGCCTTTCAAAGTTTATCATTTTTTCGAACTTCGCAATTTAGGCAACCACAACACCTATAACCTTGACGAGCTGCGGTACCGACTATTCGCTAGGGCTGCGACGAAAACCAGCTTCAATCTTGCCAGGTTACCTCCCACAAGAGACTCTGCTCGATTTCACTCCTTGCGGACATACGATCAGGTAAAAATTTGTCCTTGCATCAGTAATTCACATAACATATCATTCATCATTTTCTATTCCAATGTACAATCTTCTTACAGGTACAGGCGTGGTTGGGAGTCACACTTAACCCTGGGGGTGGCTATATACACACCACAAAGCCTCAATCTCAAAACGATGACCAGAGATGCAGCCCCACAACACCTCTTGCAGATGATTACTTGCGGCTGCACGAAGGGTTGTGGGATCGCGTGCAGCTGCAGGAAGACAGGATTAAAATACTCATCAGTCTGTAGGCACTGCAGCGAGGCCTCTTGTGACAATATACCTGATGTTGCAGTAGTAAAATCCTAGCAGGCGACGATCTGTCCGATGTCGAAATGGAGGATGACTTGACGGCACAAAACGTCGACGATTCATTACCATCCCCTGATGGGGATATGCCATCCCAATACGTCAAATTAATCCCAAAAGGGCCAAATTAATTTGATTTTTTGATTTTGAATATTACTCAATTTCCTAACAAATAAACTTATTAACTTCTGTTGTACTTTTCTTTTTTATTTACTTCATTATTCGTAGCTTAGCTTTAACATCATCGTTCACACTCCTCAATATCTTTTTTAACATCCTATCATAAAAGTACAGGGCTTCGATAGTATAATCAGGGTCAAAATTCATTCAGAACGACAGAATCGCAAAAAATTGCGAAGTTCGTAAAAATGATAAACTTTGAAAGGCTTAATCTTGGAAACTATTGGGTCCACAGAGACAATTCTTGTATCATATCGTAGCAAATTTAGTCTTCTTTAAAACGTTTTACGAAAGTTTTTTCAAACACTAGTTCTTTAGTGTTATAATCGCCAAAAGTTGAAAAAAAAATACGTTTTTTTCGCGGTTTTTTCGATTTTTGACAAAGTTGCGTTCGGCGCTCGAGGTCACAAACTTGGATTATTCATTAGGACAACATCATAAACAAGTGTGCAAAAATTCAGAACTACCGGATTTGACGCATACTGCCGATGTATAAAGTTACTGGACTATCTCTCAAGTGACCCTTATTTGTTATTGACTAGTATAAAAAGTGACACGTAAAAGAGCCTTTTGTCACTAACAGAATATTCTTTTTTTAAAGCCAAAAACATTTAATGATCTTTCGGTGCAAGTAAATAAGTTATCGTAATAAATAACGCCTATACATAAGAAACCGGATCTTTTAATAGAGTGGGCGGATGAGCGCTTCCTTCGCCCCAAAGCGGTTTATCTTAAGTTTTAAGTACTTAAGAACTTGAGAAAAAATTAGTCATAATTTATTTTGGTCCGGAAGTTTTTTAGAGGGGACTTGAGGTGTTATTCGGATTGGGAACTTCACATTTTATATCTGGATTATCTCTTTGAAATCAAAAAAAGTAAGTACCTATGTCAAATCAAAATTGGTTAATATTGTTTTGTATAACTCTTTATTGTACATAAAGTACATACAAAATAATATTTTACATTAATAGACCTATAAACATAGGTAAAGCTATCCCATGAAAGAGTCTCTTCTGTTTTAGCCTTTAAACGTTCGATAGGACAAAATAAACTAGAATAGACATACCACAAAAAGTTAAAAGAGCCGATCAATTTTATAATATTCCTGAAAAGATTACCAAAATTTAAAAAAACCTCGTAAGTAACATAACAAAAATACAAAGAAGATTGCATGATATTAGTAAAGTTGACCAACATTTAAGTTAAACAATTTATTGAATCAGGCGTTACTTTGCGGAGGTCCATATCAATGAACTAAAAGAGTGTGGAGGTGGAGAAACTGCATGAACACGCATATTTTGCATAAGCTCAGCTATCGTAAGGTCGCGGGTGAGCAAAGAATTGTTTTTAGTTCATTTAAGTTAAACCAAAAATGCGCTTATATTACAACTTTTAGCCATCTCTCCGAATATGTATAAAAATCCAGACAATGCCGTAGAGATGAATAATTTACTATTCAGACTTGGACCATTTATTATGAAGCACTAGAATTCACAATCCCAAGTTTTGGACGGATCTTGAGATGTAACTTGAGATATAATTTATTTAAGGATTCGAAGTGGTAAAGTCGGAACAATTTTATTATGTGAAGTGAAAGTCTGTGCACGTATAAATAGAGCAGCGTCGAAGTATACACCTACATGTTTATGTAAACAGCATGCTTGACTTGATTTTATGTGCGTTTCAGTTTCCCTAACATCTACTTTTCAGTCAGCCTCTGCTTTGATGGGAATCCCACGAAAACTAATGGATAGTGATTCAGGTCCATTATTACAGGTAGCTCTGAGACGTGGTTCTTGACCGTTGGCTCCTTGGAGAGGCTCAGAGTTACGCAGCGATAGAGAGAGCTATGCTTGAAGTTTCTTAGTGTGATAAAATCCTGAATACAGGAATTCACCGAAAAGGTAAGTCACCGACAGCTCGAAGAATACCTATGCAAGTTGAAGTGGCATTGAGCGGGCTATATCGCTCGAAGGACAGATAATCTTTGGGGTAGATAACTTTTGTTGTGGCAACCACAAGCTGGAAATAAGAATTAAAAAACATTTATTGTTTGAAACCGTCTAGTATTATTAACATCTGCGCCTCGAGAACGTACAGTTAGTCCATATTGGACACATTCACTTTAATATTTTTTGCAAAAGTTAAAATCTCTCGCACATCAAAGACCATCTATTTTATGAGCTGATTCGTTTGGATATGTCCGTGACCCTAGTTCTTCTACTTACCTATCTCCTAATTTCTGATTCGATCTCATAAGAAATCCCAAGCATGGTTCATTTGACTATGTAGTTCTAAATGTCACTCAAACCTCAGTCTCCGACACTTTATAGAGATTCCGTCTTCGTAATATTCTAATCCGGACTCATAAAATTAGGTACTTAAACATCCACTTAGTGCTGAGAGCTATCTCAGCGACTGGAATAACTAAGACGCAAGTACGAGCTCATTAACTTGCAAATGGCTGTCTTAGTGAACATTGTTTCTGCTTCGTGTTATACGTTGATGGGATGCAAAGATGTAGTAGTTTTTTTAGTAACGGCTACGCTTTCGCCGGGTACCGTATTAATATCATCACTATCATCATTATCACCATAGTCATCATTTTCATCATCATCATCATCATCTTATAGCAGTTCACTGCTTGACATACGCCTCCTCCAATGAGCGCTGTTGCGGCCTGTCTTCGGCTACACTCATCCAGACTACGTTTGCCGAGACGCGGTTTCCTCTAAAGAACTCGTTTACTCCAGCGTTTGTCGATTCTTCGACAGACATTTATGACAGCCCACTGCCACTTCAACTTGCCAATATTCTGAGATAATAATATATCGATGACGTTAGTTCAGTGTCAGGGCCGTTGTATTGGAGCCCTACTAATATTATAAATGCGAAAGTTTGTGAGTGAGTGAGAACGTTTGTTACTTACTCCTTCATGCTGAAATGGCTGGACAGATGTGGCTGAAATTTTGTTTTTATTTAGGTAGTTGAACATCTGTTTATATTCCGTCTGATATTTCCACAGAATAGGGATAAAATCTCGAAACAACAACCGTTGAGATTAGAATCATGAAATTAGAAAATTGTTTTTAATGTAACGTCCCGTTTAATACATCCCGGAATTTCAATGCAGCTGCTGGATCTAATGATTTGTTTACGTGTGCGAAGCCGCATGTAAATACTAGTGTAAAATAATAAAGAAAACATTCGACATGTTACTTATTTAATTTACTCGGTAAACCTTTGCAAACCAAACTTAACCAAAAAAATGTGCTTCCGCAGAAGATTGTTATTAAAATTCAACTTATTTCAATAAAGCCCGCAGAACCGAGGAAACTTGAGCGGGAAGAATCCAACCAAGTTTTCCTAACAACATTTTCTTAATAAATACATAGTTTATCCAGATAGTTACTGTGAAATTTTGCAGAAGATTTAGCAATGCATTTACGCGCTTTATTCCTTGGTTCTGATACTTTTGTTTCAACTGAGATAGTATTAATTATTATCGTCATACCAGCTTATACATGTTCTGGTATTGGGCACAGGCCTCCTCGCAGAATGAGAGTTAATATTAATAATAATAATAATAATCCTTTATTTCGAAAAGAATAATCCATATAGTAACAGTAATCTTACGCCTAAGTTAGTTAGTGGTCACAATTATTAATAATGTATTTTTTTTTCTCAACAACATTTCCCACTTTATTTGGGATCGGTCTTATGAAGACATTTGCGCAATTTGGCTTCATCATTTATGTCATCGGTAACTAAATTTGATAAATTTTATTATTTAATTTTGTTGTTATTAGCAAGCGTTTCTCTCAACAAAATCTAAGATCATCTTCTATTTATTTTAAAACATCTTTGACTTCAGTAAGTAAACTTCCCGATAATAGTTTACAGTTGTACGAGTATGTACGCAAACGTATATTCCTAAATTATTTTTATCGGTCCCTCAACTCATTCGTAGCGCTAACTTGCCCAGCACAAACCTTTCGACCTCTCCTCCGTGGCCAAAGGATTAATTACTGCACCCTTCCCAAGTCGGGTAACCCCTAATTTCATCCCCTTTGTAGTGGGAGTTGCACTTTGAAGATTCGCCGTCGAATTATAACGCTGTGTAAAGTTATGGTAAGGCTTTAGAGGAACTGTTTGATTAAATTAGTAGAATCTATTTGTAAGCAATTTGCTATTTACGATGTTTTGGCTCATGATAATGGGCAACGAAGTTGGGTTTAGAAACATGGAACTACGCTCCAAAACCCACTTTTGCTGTTAACAGGAATAACAGGGTGGCATTCAGTAAAACTACCATCAAATAATGTAACTTCCAACAAAAACATGCTGTAAAAAACCAACTAAGAGCGTGTCGGACACGCCTGAATTAGGGTTCCGTAGTTTTGGCTCCGGAACCCTAAAAATGGCCACATCTCACCATCATCCATACTAATATTATACATGCGAAAGTGTGTTTGTGTGTTTGTATGTCTCTGTGTTTGTCCGTCTTTCACGCCGTAACGGAGCGATAGATCGACGTGTTTTGTGGCATAGAGATAGTTTATGGGCCCGAGAGTGAAATAGGCTACTTTTTATCCCGGAAAATTACACAGTTCCCGAGGGAACAGCGCGCGATAACCGAATACCACGCGGGCAGAGCGCCGACAAAAGCTAGTTGTATATTTTTATATCATTAAGGGTGAATTCCATTTAACAATGAACTATATTCCATCAAGAACTCTGTGTACATTGTATCACTAAACCATTGTATTCACCCTAAGACAGCATCTCTGGTCAAGATTGGCCAACATTGGCGACTAAATCTGCCAACACAGCAGCTTATCTCATTCCAAGACATGCACCAATATTGGCCACACCTCACCAATACTGTTTACTACGTAGATAAATCCTACATATTGTCTATCTCGGTAATCCAGGAGTCAATTTCTCTAAGCCTGTTTTGCTATTTGGTGTGAGGCGAAAGCTTTATTTGTCAGTTGAGCCACCCGCCTGGCTTAATTCTTTTTTTATTTGGAATTGGTCGGAGCAATACTTACCTACGCTAAGCTAAAACAAGTATATTTTGGGCTCTACAGAAAACTAGCGTTATTGCACATAATGTGCGGCAACACATGCTGAGTGGTGACCGTTTTTGGTATCCTGTCGTGTCATCAAGTAACATCGTTTTAGTGCTAGTTTTAGTCTTAGTCTGGGTGGTACTTATGGAGCCAAAATAAATCTTTCTTTCTTTATATTTCATTAGTTTTCCATTTAATTTACTATGGCAATTATTCTTTGTGCTAAGAAAAAGCTAGCCCTCTGGTAACCTGAAGCCGCAATTAATTTGGACGAAAGTAATTTAAAAATATTAAATGCAGTCAAACCCCAAGGACCCATGGTTTCTACCCCAAACGGCTCAAAAATGTAGACACTGCTGATACCTACATACATATATTTGAAAACAATAAACATTGTCATATTAATAAATATTTTACTGTGTTTTACTAAGAAAAGTATGTTGAAAATAATTTTTGATGTACCTACTTATTGTAAAATATAAAACTTCATTTTTAAGTTTATTTTTGTATCCAAACATCAATAAATATTGTCAATAAGCTACATGTGAGAATAACAAACAAAAAAAGAAGAAGCAAAGCCAAAGTTAAGACAGTGGTGTCAAATAGTGAGCCGTAATGAGATTAAAACCAAATGGGAAGTGATTTTGCTTTACAAACAGTACATCGTTACTTCGAAATGAACCTCTACATCCAAACAAAAGAAGCGAAATCGACATAAATATTCATAATTCCGCTAATAACAAAAAAAAACAGATCACAAAGTCCTACAGCGAAACTCGCAACTCAAAGCGAAACAATTGCAAGCGGCAGAGCAATTAGCATCTTATTCAGTCTACCCTCGTTTTTATTTCAAAGGAAAACAGCCTCAAATGGAAACGTATAGAGTCTAAATTAACGTGGGGTTGAGAGTAGTTAGCAGGCAATTACATTATGTTGTCAAAGGCGCAGTTTTTCGTACGTATATAATGAACGGGCATAATTTATGTCCATTTGTACTTTCAGACGGGGTGCTGGGCTACCCTCGGGTAGACGCAAGTTAGTAGCGGTAGCGATGCCATTAAAAACGAAATTTCTAATACTTACCTATTGTCTTCGTCACATAGCCAAAATACCACCAACGGGACTTATCACGCTAAGCTACAAACGTAAATATTAATATTTACCTCGACGTTTCGGCAACATTGCAGTGGCCGTGGTTACGAGTAGACTGGTGGTGGTTGGTGGTATTTTGACTATGAGTGAGAATCACGAATAGTGAGCTTCTGGATACGATAGTAACATACATATAATAATCATTGATCACGAAAGTTTAAAACGTTGTCTTCGTCATCACCAATAATAATTCATCAATAGCTTATACAGGGCATCCTAAGTCTATGAGACTTAAAACAGCCTTAAATGTTGTAGACAGGATAATTATGATTTCTTAGGCACCTTGCGCGCTGGACAACCACGACCAGCGGTCGCAACAACCAGATTGACTAAAGAAGTGACCAGTTGGCTGTCAGGGCCAAGTGCGCGACATTCATGATGGTTTCTTTAGTTTATGTAGTCGTTGCGGCACTGTTCGCGGTTGTGGCCGTCTAAAGAAGCGGCCAGTTGGCCGTTAATAATAGTTAAGTGCATGACATTCATAACGGATTTAAGGTAATCTGGTCGTTGCGGCCACTGGTCGCGGTTGTGGCCGTCTACCGTGCGAAGCCAGATTAATTAAAGATGTGGCCAGTTGGTCGTTATAGTTAAGTGCGCGACATTCATAATAATGTTTTTTTAAGTAATCTGGTTGTTGCGGCCACTAGTCGCGGTTGTGGCCTAGCGAGCATAGACAGATTAACTAAAGAAACGATTAGTAGTCCGTTGCGTTCAAATGTGCGATATTCGTAATGGCTCCTTTAGTTAATCTGGAAGTTGCAGCCACTGGTAGCGGTTGTGGCCGTCTAGTGAGTAAGGCCAGATTTACTTAAGCAGCGGCCATTTGTCTGTTGTGGCCAAGTGCGCGATATTCGTTATGGTTTTTTTTTTGCGGCCACTGGTTTTGGTCGTGGCCATCTAGTGTGCAGAGTGCATAAAGCCTCCGTGAGCTCCGCCCCGCTGAAGCTCATAAATTACGGTTTTACACCGATCCGAAACGAGTTTTGCCGACCGAAATAGACGGCCGAAATGAATACGCTGCAGTTTCCACGCGCAATTGTCGAACGATATTAAAATTGATTTCGCATACCGCTTTATTGCCTCTAACTGTTGTTGTTTTTTTAACAAAAATAATACGGAAATCGGTAACAGCCGAGTTGTTGGCGATTGGTTGCGATCCGTTCTTGTTTTGCATTTGATTTGCGAACTAAACTGACACGAATTTCGTGGCTTCAGCCTTTGTTTTTGCCGCATGTTTCGGAGTTTTGCGTGATGAAAATGTTTCGGCCACAAAATAAATATTGATTTGACGCTTTTGAAATTTAGATTCAACTAGCTTATGCCCGCGACTTCGTCTGCGCGGACCTACGTTATCGCGCGGTGGCGCCCTCTACCGGTATAAAAAGTATCCTATGATGATCCTTGGGGCTTAAACTATCTCTATACCAAATTTCATCAAAATAGGTTCAGCGGTTTCGACGTGAAAGCGTAACAGACAGACAGACAGACAGACAGAGTTACTTTCGCATTTATAATATTAGTAGGGATTATAAAGAAAATGTGATTTATTTTTAACTGGTAAGGCTCCGTTTCTACCAGAAGTGTGCAAGGAAAAGTAAATGAAGTGTTTGCGGTTGTGTGTGAGGTATTGGCACATATTTTTATGAATAATACGAATGTTTGCTCTTGGGTCTTGGGTATTTAATATAATATTTAAGTATGTATTTATCTATACATATAAGTATGTTTATCCGTTGCCTAGTGTCCATTGTAACAAGCTTTGCTTAGTTTGGGACTAAGTCTATTGGTGTCAAGTGTCCCATGATATTTATTATTATTATTATTATCTTTATTTATCTTTATTCTTAGGATTAGTTTTTTATAAAAAGCGGTTTACAAAGCTGTCCCCATAATTCATCTTTATCATCATGTCAGCCGAAAGACGTCCACTGCTGGACATAGGCCTTCCCAAGGCTCTCCACTCAGACCGGGCGCTTTTCGCATCCACTGCTCCATCTTGTTGGAAGCCTACCGACAGCTCGTCTCCCGGTCCGCGGACGCCATTTGAGAACCCTTTGACCCCATCGGCCATCAGTCCTGCGGACTATGTGCCTTGCCCACTGAAACATTAGTTTCGCAATTCTTCGGGCTATGTCGGTAACCTTAGTACTACTGCGGATATCAATTCATATCATTCATTTCGTTAGTATATTAAGTCACACAATTGGAACCAGTCAGTCTTGCCCCGAAGATCAATTCCCCAGCAAACATACCCAATTAGGAGCAACTGAATAACCCGGTAACTTGACCGGAGCGACTTTACAACGGACTTGGGGCAGGTAAACTTTCTGGCCCTGGTTATTGTTTAACTTTGAGTTCGAGTTATTTTGGCTGTGTTCGGAAATTCGGGGTCGTTTGAACCGCAATGGGGTGCTTGTTATGTGCTTTTTGGGATTCCACACGTTAAAAAGCAACAGCGGTAGGTACTGTTACGTTTTTTTTTTCACGACTATATTTTCTTTCTTTCTTTTTAGAATGAAATTGTTGTCCTTCTATCTTTTGTGATTGATTTATTGATACTGTTGCCCGCGACTTTGCGAAGAATTAGTTTGATGTATCTCGATGAGAAACTAATAACATGGATGGCGTTAGTGTCGCTGCTAAAGTGACTATGAAAAGAATTCAAGTTGAAATGTTGGTGCATGGGAGAAATTCGTGTCTAGTCTCCTTTCCAGTGGAGGTGTAGGGGAATAGCACGCAGCACGGATTGCTGAGGACCTGGGTTCGATTCCCAGCGCTGGTCTATTTTTCTGGTTTTTCTGTGCATCCATGTTTCAGCTTGTGTTTTCGTGTGTTATATATAATTTGTTTATCCGTTATAAGACTGCCGGTAAAATAATTGGCTCGTGTAGCACGATAGGGTTGCTTCTTGTGACCACTAAAACTGGTCTCACCAGAAGACCAGCGCTGACTCCACCCCCAGGGGACCCCAAAATTATGCTAATCCCCTTTTGTGTAAAATTTAATCATAAAAATTCAAATCCAAATTTAATAATATAAGAAACATTATTTCATAACTAACATTAATTTTTATAGGAAATAAAAAATAGTTTGTATTGTAGAAAAATGTGTGTCGAATCAACTTTTTTTTTTTCATTTTCCATTTAATATTCTACCAGCACAGCTTTTGCCCTCGGTTTCACCCGCGTGGATTCGGTTGTCGCGTATTGTTTTCCTCAACTAAAAAACCCCCGACAAAAAAACGCCAGCAAAAAAAAAAAAAAA
Organism: Choristoneura rosaceana; assembly: GCA_037349165.1. Lineage (NCBI taxonomy): Eukaryota > Metazoa > Arthropoda > Insecta > Lepidoptera > Tortricidae > Choristoneura > Choristoneura rosaceana. The sequence continues at coordinate 696,031 of JAZBNJ010000032.1, forward strand.
CGAAAAAAAAGGCGCCAAAAAAGAACAACTAAAAAGTAAAAAATAATTATGCACTACCTAGCTGTTGCCCGCGACTTCATCTGCGAAGAATTCGTTTATCCCTATCCCGCGGGGACTATGGTGATTTCCCGCAAAATTAGCCCAAGTTAATTTAGTATAAGTACCTAGTAATATTTTTTTTTATCTAAGCGTCGTCGGTGTCGGGGGACCGCTAAGGTTAATACTTTAAGAATACAACATATGCACTTTAGTTTCCTGTTAACCTTAGCGGTCCCCCGACACCGACGACGCTTAGATAAAAAAAATATTACTAGGTACTTATACTAAATTAACTTGGGCTAATTTTGCGGGAAATCACCATAGTCCCCGCGGGATAGGGATAAACGAATTCTTCGCAGATGAAGTCGCGGGCAACAGCTAGGTAGTGCATAATTATTTTTTACTTTTTAGTTGTTCTTTTTTGGCGCCTTTTTTTTCGTTTTTTTTTTTTTTTGCTGGCGTTTTTTTGTCGGGGGTTTTTGAAATTTTTAATTTTAGTTTTTTATTTCATGCTTTTTAAACTTTGTTATATTTTTTTTTAAAAGTGTACTAGTGTATTGAATATCCTGGCTGCAGCTCAGCTCGTGTTGCCACCATTGCATTGTATGTAGAAGCAAATACTGATCAAAACGAATCCAAACACGACATATGTGCTATTATTTTTTATAGTGTTCAAGTGTGCTGGATATCTTGGCGGCAGCATCAGCTCATCCTGTTGCCACCATTGCATTGTGTGAAGAATCAAAAACTGATCGAAACGAATCCAAACACGATATATCTGCTATGGTTTTATCAAGAGTGTACCTACTGGTGTTCTGGATATCCTGGCTGCAGCATCAGGCCGAGAATTGCATAATCTTGCATAGTTATATAGCATACATGGGTGTTTCAAATTTTACGTCCCAAATATGCTTGAAAGTAAAGTAAATACCCATTATGCATATAAAATTCCTACCGCAGCGAACAAAAGAGCTGATGATCTTGAAACGGCTGAACCGATTTTGATAAAACATGTCTAAGAACCATCGCCAAAAAACCAGCTTTCAAATAAAAAAAACCGCATTCAAATCAGTCCACCCGCTTAAGAGCTACGGTGCCACAGACAGACACACAGACAGACAGACACACAGACAGACACACAGACACACATAGCGGTCAAACTTATAACACCCCTTTTTTTGCGTCGGGGGTTAAAAACTAAAACTTTGTAGTATTATGGGACTACTAAGTCTGGTTGGAGTGATGCCTTGTGCCTTCTATTCATTCGGATTGTGCTAAGTTGGAAAAACAGAACCCTCCTTCGGGCAGTCGGGTAAGAAGTCAATCACCTTCATATCAACTGCGATAAGGAGCATCAGTATTCCAACGACGTCGTGTTAAAGGTCAGGAGTTATTGGGATGCAAATTTTTCCGATATTTAATGGCGTTACGTTTTATTGTGGGTCGAGTTATGAGCGAATGCTGCCAGTGATCTTTGACAACCAGATGGCCTAGTGGTTAGAACTTGACTACGAAACTTGAGATCCCGGGTTCGATTCCCCTGTCGGGGCAGATATTTGTATGAAAACATTCAATGTTTGCTTTCGGGTCTTGGGTGTTTAATATGTATTTATGTATGTATCTATCTATATAAACTTCCTTGCAAAAAAACGCGCACCTATGGTTTTTGTATTTTATGTGCATAAAAGCTTACTTTATAAGCTTCAATGAATAAAAATTTGAAAAACCATAGGTGCCAGTCTTTTGCAAGGGGGTTAATTATGCTTATCCGCTGCTTAGTACCCATAACACAAGCTATGCTAAGCTTACTTTGGGACTAAGTCTTATCTTTTAAAAAATGGCTTTCTGTCCTTATTAGGACAATTTCGCCAGTGTCAAAGTACTCTCTTTGAGAGGGACGTTGTTCGGTAGCCGTAGTTTTTGCAACTTGATAGTAAAATTCCAGAAACCAAGTGGAGACAACTTGCACATTAAAAAATGTCAGACACGAGAGCAATATAGAATTTTATGATCACTGTTCACTGTTAAGCTTAATCGCCGCATAAAACACTATCAAAATTATACTTCAACCAGCCAGAAAAACAGAAATAGCAAAATTATATATTGACTACATCCGCCATTTTCGAATGCCACAAATCGAATCGGGATTAAGTCAATTGGTGTGAATTGTCCCATGATATTTATTTATTTCTGAAAAAATATGCTACATCCCGGATTGCTACCACCATCTTGCTCGCTAATCCTGTCGTGAAGCAGCAGTGGAGAGTAAGACACCCGGTGAAATTACTGGCGCTTCAGGTATCCCATCTTAGGCCTCTAGTTTGCAATACCCCTGGTGTTGCAGATGTTTATGGACAGTGGTGATCTCTTACCATCAGGAGACTCATATGCTCGTTTTCCATCCAGTATTATGAAAATAAAAAACGTACTTCAGCGGCATGGCCCAGGCGCTGATGGCGGGATCATCTGGACGCCTTTCTCCGCAGCTGGTCAAAGATCGCCCAAGACCGGGTCGAGTGGAGGACATGGGAGAAAGCCTTTGCCCAGCAGTGGGACACCTCTATGTGCCTTTTAAATAATAATAAGCAGGTCCGCTCGTCTCTTTTGTCTTACTAAAAAAAGGAATCCTCTTTTCAAAGCACGAACCACCCGATAACAGTCTTCAGGCAGATTCACACCTATTAATAACTGACCTTATGATTTCTTGGCCGATTGTATTCATTGAGACAAGGAAACAGACAGAGGGACAGGTAAAAATTCATAAAAGTTACCGAAGTAGTAGTAAGTGTAATGTTAGTTTATTAAAAGTCTCTTGAATTAGTTTGTGTTTTTATTTTAAGATCAATCCTTTACAGTCTTCTATTATTCTTAATTAGTTAATTGGCACATGCCTCCCCTCCGCTCTGCTCGATGTCAAGTGACGTTTACATTGACGTTGACATTGATAGCTAGTATGTGACAGTTCTATTACAGTAAGCACTAGGCACTAATATCTGACAAAACCGACAAACTGAATAAGTAGTTCTGTAGAACTATGTGTAAAAAAAAACTTGTAATTTTTTTTGCGGAATTTTTGAATTTTAATTCTTTGCGGAATTTTTGAATTTTAATTCAATGACTAGGTCTAAGGTTCATGTAAAATTGTAAAAACTTGTTGTAATACTGGGTGACCTTAGCCTCTGGACAAATACGAATACTACTGGCTTAGCAAGATATATAAAACCAAACTGCAAAGTATCATAAAAATCAGTCCAATATTTACCGAAAAACTAACGGTCTTCAATGTGTCACTTTGGAGCAACCTGTGTGTTTGGATTATTTGATTTCATAGATTATTTTTCTTGTCTAATTAAGAAAATAACTATTTTTAACCCCCGACGCAAAAAAAGGGGTGTTATAATAAGTTTGACCGCTATGTGTGTCTGTCTGTGTGTCTGTCTGTGTGTCTGTCTGTGTGTCTGTCTGTCTGTGTGTCTGTCTGTGGCACCGTAGCTCTTAAGCGGGTGGACCGATTTGAATGCGGTTTTTTTTATTTGAAAGCTGGTTTTCCAGCGATGGTTCTTAGACATGTTTTATCAAAATCGGTTCAGCCGTTTCAAGATCATCAGCTCTTTTGTTCGCTGCGGTAGGAATCTTAGACGCATAATGGCTATTTACTTTACTTTCAAGCATATTTGAGACCTAAAATTTGAAACACCTATGTATGCTATATAACTGTGCAAGATTATGCAATTCTCGGCCTGATGCTGCAGCCAGGATATCCAGAACACTAGTAAGTACACTCTTGATAAAACCATAGCAGATATGTCGTGTTTGGATTCAGTTCGATCAGTATTTGATTCTACATACAATGCAATGGTGACAACAGGATGAGCTGATGCTGCAGCCAGGATATCCAGCATACTAGTACACTATAAAAAATAATAGCACATGTGTCGAGTTTGGATTCGTTTTGATCAGTAATTGATTCTACATACAATGCAATGGTGGCAACACGATGAGCTGATGCTGCAGCCAGGATAATCAACACACTAGTACACTTAAAAAATATATATACTTACCAGTTTAAAAATCATGAAATAAAAAAACTTAAATTTAAAATTTAAAAAACCCCCGACAAAAAAACGCCAGCAAAAATAAAAAAACGCCCGAAAAAAAGCCGGCAAAAAAATACTAAAAAGTAAAAAATAATTACGCACTAGCTATCTAGCTGTTGCCCGCGACTTCATCTGCGAACAATTCGTTTATCCCTATCCCGCTGGGACTATGCTGGTTTCCCGCAAAATTAGCCTAAGTTAATTTAGTATAAATACCTAGTAATATTTTTTTATCTAAGCGTCGTCGGTGTCGGGGGACCGCTAAGGTTAATACTTTGAAAAATACAACATATGTATTTTAGTTTCCTGTTAGCGGTCCCCCGACACCGACGACGCTTAGATAAAAAAAATATTACTAGGTATTTATACTAAATTAACTTAGGCTAATTTTGCGGGAAACCAGCATAGTCCCAGCGGGATAGGGATAAACGAATTGTTCGCAGATGAAGTCGCGGGCAACAGCTAGATAGCTAGTGCGTAATTATTTTTTACTTTTTAGTATTTTTTTGCCGGCTTTTTTTCGGGCGTTTTTTTATAAGATATTGCTAAGTATCAGTCTTATCCATCGTTTCATTATTTAATTTTGTCCAGAGGCTAAGGTCACCTTGTATTAAACTTAAACTTTGGTTTCTGCTTCAAGGACTTCAACACACACAAACATCACGCCTGTATTCCCAAATGAGGTAGGCTGAGCACACGAAACGTTACCGCTTTGGAGCCACTTTTTTACCTCCTACGCAAAAAGATGGGTGTTATAAGTTTGACCGACTGTGTGTCTTTGTATATCTATGTAGCACCGTAGCTCTTAAACGGGTGGACCAATATGAATGCGGTTTTTTTTGATAGCAGATTTTCTAGCGATGACTCTTAGACATGTTTCATCAAAATTGGTTCAGTCGTTTTTGAGATATTGAACTTTAAAGTGACCAAATTGGGGGTTTCCCAACTTTTTGTTGGTTAGGTTATAGCAATTTTAGCAAAGACTTCAAGGGTGAAAGAAAAATTCCCTTTTGCCTTTAACATTTCAAATCGTTCAATTGCATTTTACTGCAGAACCGAAGTCAATGCGACTGAAATCCAGCGCACGGTCACGTGACCATTTGTTAGCTACGTGACGTGGCGTTTTATGACGTGTCAGATTTTTAGCCGGCTGGACCGAAAGGATGAGTTATGTGTTCAATATGAAGGACCGATTTTTCCTACTAACATTATTATATCATGAATGCAAAAGTTTTTGAATTTGTGTCATCATCATCATCATCATTTGAGCCGAGTGAGTCATCTTCGTCGCGTGAGTTTGGGGATGTGTGTTTTTTATTTTATTTTACTGGATGGCAAACGAGCAAGTGGGTACAAATCACAAAATCTTTATCCTGAAAGTAGTTGCCTACTTGGCCTCTTTTACACGTCTCTATTTTTGAAACTACCACCGCTTTTGGAATGAACATCATTGCCAAGAAAAATGCGCCGCAAGAAACTTGGCAGACAGTATTTTTTTTAATAAACTAAAATAAATAATTACCTACAAACAAAATAAATATAAATCCCTCCTTTTCCCTCCACTCAGCATGTATTGCGTTATGTGCAGAAAGCTGGTAGAAAACGCTAGTGGTACGAGTAAGGGAGGTAATGTTTATTATTATTTACATTTTACCTCAAGCGAAATTATTTGTCAAAATCTACAAATCTACAAATCTCCATGCACGTAACTCGGTTTGCGACACGTCGAAAAAATATCCAACAAATAAATCAAAACGCAATTGAACGAAGTCTCCTCTGATTTGAAAAGCTTTCGGCATAAATAAGATAAAATCCGTTGTCTGGATGATAAACTGGAACCTAATGGATTGAATTACGAAGAGCCTAGCAAATCCAGTGTTTTCGAGGAATCTAATCTGCCCTTTGAGACATTAGGAATGAGAGGTTTTGGTTTTCTACAAAGATAAGTCTGCTTCAAGGGTTTGGTTGTCATTCAGCCGCAGGTTAACGACATTTTAATGAAAGTGTTAGACTTAATCCTTCTAGAAAGTGTTTCGAGAGCACACACTGATTATGGAGTGACGTGGTACAACTTGAATTACTGCAATTAAAGATTTGAAAAGTAGAAATGTTCCTTGAGGATGGTAGATTAAGAAATTATTTAATTTTCCAGTGGATAAATTTGGCTACAACTAAGGTTAATGACATAGCCCCAAGAATTGCGAAACTGAAGTGGCAGTGCGCGGGGCACATTGCTCAACGATGGGGTCCAAAAGGTTCTCGAATGGCGTCCATGGACCGGGAGATGCTGTCGGTAGGCCTCCAACAAGGTGGAGCGATGACCTGGTTAAGATCGCGGGATCGCAGTGGATGCGGAAAGCACAAGACCGGTCTGAGTGGAGAGCCTTAGAGGAGGCCTGTGTCCAGCAGTGGACGTCTTTCGGCTGACATGATGATGATGCTGAAAGCTGCCTAGTCTTTATGATATTTCTCGGAAATAAAGCAGCTATTGTAGCCTCTATGTTAAACAGTGGACATCTTCCAGCTTATGATGATGATGAATGAGAGAGAGAGAGAGAGAGAGAGAAAGAAGAAAAATTTTCGATACACTAAAAAATACATGCAATGGAAAGAAAAAAAAACATCGAATAGTATAAAGTACATGATAAGGATGATAATACAATTGCAGTTAGCAAAAAAGTTTTTATAAAACCTACATTTAAAAAATATGTAATCTCAAAAGAGAAGCCAGTGAAACTCTTGGAGGTACCAGATTGGAATAACGAATGTGACACAATGAGGCCATCTTTGATTCACAAAGCCCCTCACCCGGCACATAGCTTGTTAGCCACATGTAGTAAGGTGGTGCCAGATCAAAACACCCATTCAGCGCTAACATCTAAAAACGCCAAATAAGTATAAGAGTTCCAACGAAAAAAAAAAACATCGTAGAAAAGTATGCATAAATCTGTGAAGTAATTAATGGTGTGTATGAAGTTCCCTGTCCGCACTGGACTGGTGTTGAACTACGTCCCAAGCCCTCTTATCCTGAACGGAAGCCTGTTCCTAGCAGTGGGACTTGTAGGCTAGGATAATGATGATTTACATCAAAAGTTTTTAAAGGCAGTCAATTTTTTTTCTACTTTATATTTTTTTGATGCTCCTGTGAAAATGGTTGGTTGAAAATGGTGTAGTGATTCATCGGCCAAACGATTTTCCGTTAATTCGTTTGACTTACTGACTGACAAGCCAATGTATTGATCTACTAAAAGTTAGTTGCGAAGCGTTAGGTAGTCTGCGAAACTAACAATATATCTGCGTACCGTTACTCGGCGAAAAGTGGTCTGCCAATCAATAATCTGCGTTAAAAATGTCGGCGAATCATTAGATAACCATCTGGCCGTCGTCAAATCTAGGATGAATGGGCATTTATTATGAAATCGTGCTCCATCTTAGTCCATATTTCCTCTAACTATCCATTATGTATTTAAAAAAAAAATGGAGAAAAGCTAGCAGTGAATGTGTAAAAAAATCGCCAGATGTGGCGCCAAATGCGTTGTAATGGCAACACTGCACGTACAGGCTTACTGTCAATCAAAACCTCCACGAAAAAAGTCCGAATAAGATTGTTCGCAATAAAGCTGGGTCTAACGAGTTCTCGCGAGCACAAAGGATATCTCGATATCTCGGGTGAATATCGGGCGACAGTCTAAGATACAGTAATGAAAATACGTAACCCCATCTATTATTTCAGGTTATACCTTTTTTGCATAATCACGTATTGCATAGATATCGTTTGGCATAGTTATCATGTCGCATAATCTCCTTTGTACGAAACCCACCTGCAGTATTTGTTTGACTTAAGCTTGATTTCTCATTACTGATTCGTTTTAGAAAAAGACAGATATTACTTTTTTTAATCTCTCGAGTCGCTACATTCTTGACAAAGTGACCGTCGGTCGGTTAATGTTTAGAACCGTACTGAACTTTTATGAGACTTTCTTGGAATAATAGGTTTCCTCTTGATTTTCACACCACAGTGTTGTCCCCTTCTCAGTCACACATTAATTTCAAATTCAAGAGTTGTCTAATCATCATCATCATCATCATCATCATCCCAGCCTATATACGTCCCACTGCTGGGCACAGGCCTCCTCTCGGAATGAGAGGGCTTGGGCCATAGTTCCCCCGCGGGCCCAGTGCGGATTGGGAACTTCACACGCACCATTGAATTGCTTCGCAGGTTTGTGCAGGTTTCTTCACGATGTTTTCCTTCATCGTAAAACTCGTGGAAAATTTCAAATGTAATTTTTAAACGAGCCGGGGTTTGAACCCACGATCCTCTGCTTGAGCGACCTTAGGTCAAACCACTCGGCCACGACGGCTATCGTACCGTAATACCCACAATACCGTATTTATACATCTAATAAATAAAGCTTTGACATCATCAAAATAGCAGACAAGGGTAAATTTCTACAACAGTATCCTAGACTAGGTAGGTCTTGGGATATCGGGGGTATCTCGATTGTGAGCGCGTCATTGTGCTATCGATTACACGTCGCGCCTTTATCTGCTTCATTTATCATTGCATAAAACTGTCGGTCTTTGAATGTGGTTTCAAACGATAGATCATTTTCGTGGCCATTTTGGAATTTAGTTTCTGATGTTTGGTTTGTTGCCATTTGGATAGCGTTTCGTATGATAGTTAAGAAGCGTTCCACCAATCATTTGCGAGGATGTATTGCGAGGGCTGTGTTTTTCATTAACCAATAGAAATGCTTCATTTTAACATTCACGCACATCTCTGATGGAAACGCTGCTTTAAAGTCAAACTTCTTACATCTTTTGATTGTTGCAGAAATTATTGACTTTTTTACAAGCTTTTCACCAGTCCCGTTGTCTGTCTGTCTGTATGTCTGTAGTTAAATCTTGCAAGTTAAATTTAATCAACTTCCAGTAGTCAGATTGACTTGAAATTTGGACTTATGTAAATCGCGTGACAATATAATAATTTAGTTGTGACATCCTGGTAGTCCAGCCAGGATCGTCTCTGCAGGACCGAACTCTTCGCCGGTTAATAGCATCGACATGAAATTTTGGTATGCAAATGTAGTTTGGGTGACAATGCAAGTACAGTCAGCGAAAAAAGCTTTTCATACATCTTCATCTTTCTTTCTGCATCTTATATACCCATTTTCTGCAGTGAACTTTATCTAATCTTCTCTTCAATTGTGTAAAACAAAAACGTTTGTTCATCACAAATAAAACCCTGATACTTCATAAGGCGCTGTCCGCACATTCTCCGAACAAAACAAACTTCCAAATCACTTAAAGTAAGTATCTCAATTTATTTTTTATTGTCGAAAGCTCGTCAAAGTTCCAAATTGATTCACCATCCGCGGAGGCTCCTTTAACTTCTTTTTAATTAAATGGAGGGCATCTAATCGCCACCCTGAATTACCTAGCGTTTTATCTTATTCATCTTAAAAAGTTTTCCCTTTGAAGATCATTTCTACGCGAGTGCGTCGGTTTATTTTAATTTGCTTCCATTACATTAAGTTTTTTTGGATAAATTCTAAGGTTCCCGATGAGTTTTATACCTTCTTTTCGTGTTCCAAATTGTTGAATGGAAGGAACAGCGCTTGTAATGTAATAGAATGTAGCGGATGGAATTTGAAATATAGGTCAAATTTTTAATTAAGATTCGAATAAAAAAGAAGTTTAGGGTAAATGTCCCAGTGCTTGGCATAAATGATTTAATAACATAAAAGCTGTCAAGCACAGAAAAATTTAAAAAAAGAGACGAGCGCTAGGATGTCGGGGTGATCGGTTAGTTCTAAAGGAGTGTTAATGTCTCTCGATGAGAACTAAAACATAATGTCGCTAGTATTAAATACTTGTTACGTTAAAAATAAAGTTGTGTTAAATACTTTTGATGTATAGTATGTAGATATCATTTATTAATATTGTGACTATGTTCAAAAAAAAAATACCTCGTTGAGTTTCTTGCCGGATTCTTCTCAACAGAGGTTTTTCCGAACCGGTGGTACCTAGATTTTTTTTGACGTTCATAAGTGCTTGAGTTTAAAAAAGATATTTTGACTTTGACTTGAGTGTCGCTGCTTAAGTGACTAAGAAAAAAAGCCGAAATGTGTGGTGTATGGATGAAATTTGTGTCTAAAATTCCTGTCCAGTGGTGGTGTAGGGGTATAGCACGCAGCACGGAATACTGAGGACCTGGGTTCGATTCCCAGCGCTGGTTTCAGTTTGTATTTTCGTTGGATTTCACAGGATGACCGTAAAAGTGACGAATATTGAGTTGAAATAAAAAAAAAACACAAGGACTCCAACAGCTAGAGACAGCTTGGAAACTTACGATTTTCTGTAATTAAAATTAATTTGTCTCCAAGTACCTGTAACAAAGGATGAAGATATTAGAAGATGCATCATTATTATTAAAATAAAGCATTATCATTTTAATACTCGTATGTATGTAAAAATACTACTGAGGCCGCATTGTCTAACGCGCTCACCCTTTGTTTTGCCATTAGTCTATAGAGAAGTAAAGGCCATTACTTGAGTAAAAGTAGGTACTTAATTAATCAAGTAACGATTTTTATTCTATAGTTGAGCTTTTGCTTGAAATTTAGTTGAAATTTGAACTGTCAAATGTTAAATTTCTTAGCCAAGTCATAGTCACCATTTTCTTTACTTAAGAATTTACTTAGCAACAAGTAATGACTCGTTTAAAAATACGGGTGTAAGGCAGTGGCCGTGGTCACAAGTTTACTGAATTTTATTGTTAGATACTACTTTGGTCGAATTCAAACTCAAGCCTTAATATACCTGCATGAAAACAATGAAATAGACATACAAACGTATACACACAACACTAAAAAAACGTAACCCTCAGGAAGTCACATAAAAATCTTCCCTCAACAAAGATTCTAATATCGCTCTCGAATCCGACAATTAACATAATCCCAATTCAAAAGGGCATTACAGATGTACGCAGATTAATATTATGTCACCAGAAGGACTCCGAAAAATTAACAGCCCTCTCGGCCACTATCTGAAAATAAATTCGGCTGAAATTCGACCGTCGGAGGCTTAATCCACGGACTGAATGAGTACCTGCGCTAAACGCCTAAGTACATAAGGTACAGGCCTTTTTGATGCCCCATGGCGGACTGTGCGGCAATAGTGTTGATACTGCCGCATGCGGCAAAGAATGATCTTTTAAGAGAAGTTTCCTTGCCGGCCGCGCGGCCGCGTTAGGTATTCGTTTGGGATATTGCTGTCTTTATCGCTCGTGATATAAGCGCTCGCAGCCGTCCTCCCATCCACATCCCCTCCGGCTTCTCCGCTTCCCGCTAATGTATATCAAGATAGTTGTAAGCTTTTCATGATTTGGGCGGTTGAATTTTGGGTTTCGTTGTCCTCATGTTATATGAAAAGTATAGCACGGAAATCAATGATATTTTACAATCAAGATCTTCATAATATTTTCTATGCCTGTGGTTTTTTCGATTTTTGTAACCATGCTTTAATAGTTTGTAATTCTCGTGCAAAGTTGACACCTTTTTTTGTCGACTTTTGAGCTCCTGTCATTCTGATATTACACGTTTATATAAAAATCTGAAAAACCACAGGCATAGATAATTACGTCTAGTCCATACTTACAAAATTTCATCTACATACTTCTGGTGCCTAGTTTTCAAATGAGACCGGAACTACGTTTGTATGGAGAATGAAACGAAGTGACTTCTCTTAAAGGCTTTCTAGAGGACGTCAAAAAATAAAATCCGTGGTGTTGCGGGCGTCCAGGCGCGATGCTTACTTTCCATCAGATTAGCCACTCGAAAAATGAAAACGTATTATGTAAGTAGGCCGTAAAAGGCTTTTAAATCGCTGTCACTTTTTTATAGAGCATTCGGAAAGATCATCATTGTCAAGAATAATGCGCTGCAGGAAATGGGTCTACCACCCATAACATGTTCAATTCAAATTCAAATTCAATTCAATTCATATCATTTATTCAGCAAATAGGCCGCAATGGGCACTTTTACACGTCATTTTTTTAATCTACCACCGGTTCGGAAAAAACCTCTGTTGAGAAGAATCCGGCAAGAAACTCAACGAGGTATTTTTTTTTTTTAAAAGCAGATTCACAATATTTATAAATGATATCTATGTACTATACATTACAAGTATATAACACAATTTTATTTTTAACACAGTAGGTTCACTATTTGAAGGGATCGCTAGTGCGGATCGGAATTATTTCCAAATATCCCTGTCCATGATATAATCGTTAACTTTATAATAAGCCTTAGATATTAATGTCTTTTTGACAGTAGATTTAAATTTTGTATCATGCTAGGGAAAAGAGTAGCATGCGACACTATGCCGCATGGTGTAAGTCCAGCGTGAAAGGGACTTTGGGTACTGTGCCCTTGGGTCCGCTTACCACAAAGGGTCGACATTAAAAAGGACCAGAAATGTTATCCCCAACCCGAGCCGAATTATTAAATATTCTCCGAGTATTTTTAATATTACTTTATATCAAGGGACTCGTTCTTTGATAAGGTTTTTGGATAAACGAAAACGTAGTGGTAGCTAAGTAAATAGTAATGTAAGACCAGAAAGTTACCTTTGCGTATCGTATTTTTGGGAATTAAAGGCTGACCAGAATTATAAGAAACCTCGCCATATTGCGGAAAAGCAATAGAACTAATTTCTTTCACTGGTAACACTCAATTCAAATGTCATCTGTCTATTGCTGTCAAAGTTTAATGTTGTTTGCGCATGGTTTTTCAAAGTGTTATTGTGCTTTAAAATGCCGATGATTATCCATAGCTTTGGAAGGATAATAATTCATTGTGCTTTAAAATGCCGAAGATTATCCATAGATTTGAAAGGATAATCCATACTAATATTATAAATGCGAAAGTGTGTTTGTGTGTTTGTATGTTTGTCCCTCTTTCACGCCGTAACAAAGCGACGGATCGACGTGATTTTCGGCACAGAGATAGTTTATGAGCCGGAGAGTGACATAGGCTACTTTTTATCCCGGAAAAATGCACATTTCCCGAGGGAAAAGCGCGCGATAACCGAATACCGCGCGGGCGGAGCCGCGGGCAAAAGCTAGTAATTCATAATGTAGAAAAGTTTTGCAGGTGATAAGACCTTGTGTACGCGATTGTTACCACCATCATACTCGCTAATCCTGCCGTGAAGCAGCAGAGCTTTCACTTTTGTATTTCGGCGTGGAGAATAAGACAGCTCCGAGACTCTTCATTCGTATAAATCTCGTATTTATACAAGTCCTTAATAGAGTCGAAGTTAGTTTTTTTTTTTCAGCCCAATTCGACACGTTTAGTAGACATCGACAATCATCTTTACATTAATTAATCAAACTTCTCTTCGAAACGACTGCCATACGTGACTTTGTTTCGTTATTCGCCGGTCCGCTGTCTCCAGACATTTTTCAATTCACGCAAAAAATGGACCAAACTTGCCTCATTACGCCGATTCTCAAAGGTCACGCAAAAAGTCAATAACAAACCGTATTTTTCAAGAAAATCACAAACTACCCGCCCACCGAGCGGAAGTCCGGTAAATGCCTCAATTTACCAAATCCGTGATTCCGCGAAAGCCTTAATACCTGCGCGATAATCGTCGGGATTTTCTTTTTTCCCTTGAGGAATTCTGACGAATATCCCGTTATTTAGAGATACGTTATTTTACGAATTTACCAAAAGGTCCGCCTGACCTCAATAAGGGAGGAGAATTTTTACTGGTTGTCCATTATCTTAGATAGGAATGCCACAGACGCTTTCTGACATTATTACTTCAGTGTTACGGGCGATTTTTGTTACAGTTGTTAAAGATTAAGCTGATTCTTCCTAACCAATCAGTAGGACCATTTTGATATACGAAGTAATTTATGAATCAGGCATTACTTTGCGAAGGTCCAACCTATCAATAATAAAAAAAGTAATTTCGTACACAACTATACAGTGTGTATTTTTGATACTACCTTGAACTTTAAGGGGAGTTAGTGAAGGCCCTAATAATCACATTTTTAACCCCCGACGCAAAAAAAGGGGTGTTATAAGTTTGACCGCTATGTGTGTCTGTGTGTCTGTCTGTGTGTCTGTGTGTCTGTGTGTCTGTGTGTCTGTCTGTGGCACCGTAGCTCTTAAGCGGGTGGACCGATTTGAATGCGGTTTTTTTTATTTGAAAGCTGGTTTTCTAGCAATGGTTCTTAGACATGTTTCATCAAAATCGGTTCAGCCGTTTCAAGATCATCAGCTCTTTTGTTCGCTGCGGTAGGAATCTTAGACGCATAATGGGTATTTACTTTACTTTCAAGCATATTTGGGACCTAAAACTTGAAACACCCATGTATGCTATGTAACTATGCAAGATTATGCAGTTCTCGGCCTGATGCTGCAGCCAGGATATCCAGAACACTAGTAGATACACTCTTGATAAAACCATAGCAGATATATCGTGTTTGGACTCGTTTCGATCAGTATTTGATTCTACATACAATGCAAAAGTGGCAACAGGATGAGCTGATGCTGCAGCCAAGATATCCAGCACATTAGTACCTACACTATAAATAAAAAATAATAGCACATATTATGTCGTGTTTGGGTTCGTTTTGATCAGTAATTGATTCTACATACAATGCAGTGGTAGCAACATGACGAGCTGTTTAAAAAACATGAAATAAAAAAAATTAAATTAAAAAATTTAAAAACCCCCGACAAAAAAAGCCGCCAAAAAACGACAACTAAAAAGTAAAAAATAATTATGCACTACCTAGCTGTTGCCCGCGACTTCATCTGCGAACAATTCGTTTATCCCTATCCCGCTGGGACTATGCTGATTTCCCGCAAAATTAGCCTAAGTTAATTTACTATAAGTAACTAGTAATATTCTTTTTATCTAAGCGTCGTCGATGTCGGGGGACCGCTAAGGTTAATACTTTAAAAAATACAACATATGTACTTTAGTTTCTGTTAACCTTAGCGGTCCCCCGACATCGACGACGCTTAGATAAAAAGAATATTACTAGGTACTTATAGTAAATTAACTTAGGCTAATTTTGCGGGAAATCAGCATAGTCCCAGCGGGATAGGGATAAACGAATTGTTCGCAGATGAAGTCGCGGGCAACAGCTAGGTAGTGCATAATTATTTTTTACTTTTTAGTTGTCGTTTTTTTATTATGTTTAGTGGCAAAGTGGCGTGAAAATGAAGAGGCCTTTACCCAGCAGTGGGTGGATGTGGGCTGATTTGATTTGATTGATTGATTATGTTTAGTAAAAAAACATTGACTTATTATTTTTATTACAAAATTAATTACACTACACACTCCTACTTTCTTTTTACTTAAAACTTCGCACTTGTTGAAGTGACAGCTTATTTATAAATAACTCAATTTTTCTCCCGTATCAAATTATTGTACGCATTACATTGCTGCTCTAAAATATTTCAAAAATTAATTACGCTCTGGTAGTCAATTTTAAATTAACAATTTGTATTGATATCGATTCACAGCACTTATGTCTTCGTCTGGTTACAGTTTGAAGTAGTATCACAAATACACACTGTATTCTAAAAATCTCAGAAGTATATTTACTGGGCTCGAAAACAGACGACCCCATCTGAGAGCCCATAAGTCATTTTTACCATGACAAATTGATCTACTGGACTTTTGAAAGCGAACAACTTCATTCAAAAATAGTCCAGAAAAAGCCAACTATCAGAACACCGTTCGCGAACAATCTGAAACAATGATTTTCCAAAAGCCATCCAACGCGACATCATGCAGTTTCACAGCGACAGCCTATGAGCGACACCGCCATACTGGGGCACGTGAATACCCAACACTCACCACATATTTTATTCACTGACGACCACGGCGTGGGCTGCAGGGAACAAGCGGCTAGATAAAACAACTGCAACTTATGTCACACTGCAACATATAGTAGAACATGGGCATTGTTTGACAGATATTTTGGAGTAGTTGGGAGTTTGCCATCCAGTCGAATAAAAAAAAACGCCAAGAATATAAGTTGCAGTTCATTACGTCAAATTTTGAGTGGAGTATTTTGCTGTGCAATCAGTAATTTTGATGTAAATTCCTTTTTTTTTTATAAAAAAAGGTCTTTTTTGATTGTGCGCCTAAATACTACCAAATCAAATAAAGGAGCCAAATTATTTCCTAAAATTAAGTTAAGTTCTGGCGCTTCGCCAGCTCACTTCGCTCGCTTGGCTCGCGCGTTGTGATGACAATTATACAAGCCATCCAGCGCGACATCATGCAGTTTCACAGCGACAGCCTATGAGCGACACCGCCATACTGGGACGTGAATACCCAACACTCACCACATATTTTATTCACTGACGACCACGGCGTGGGCTGCAGGAAACAAGCGGTTAGACAAAACAACTGCAACTCTGGGACCCTAGTGAAAAAGGGGTTGAGTTTGCAGAAATTACACAGCTATTTTCTATTTTATGTGTAAAGGGGTTTAAATCGAAAGCAGCTGCTCAATTAAAAACATGGGCATTGTTTGACAGATATTTTGGAGTAGGTAGTTGGGAGTTAGTTGGGTCTATCATGGCCAAAATATCTTATTCTATACTACTTAATGTTTACTCACGACTTCGTACGCGGAAATCATTAGACCCAGCAACTGAATTGAAATTCTGGGCTTCTCGTGGGAATTTACAAATATTACACCATAGGTTTTATTTCGTAAAAACTTGTAGATGATCAGTACTTTTCTCCAAAAGTTAACACCTTAGTTTTTCTCTCCTTTTCGCTCCCAGCTTATCCCCTGCACGCGGACGCTCGCTGCAAAATGCAGCGACAAAATATTTTTGTTTTTCGCGCTGCTCTGTCCCTCCAACGGTTCGAATTTTTTAATTTTTAGGGTTCTAGATATACCTCTGAGGGGCAAAACGAACCCTTATTAACCTTACCTTAGTTTTAGTGCTAGTTATTTTTCCTGTGAAGTGGTGGTAAGTACTTATGAAATCAAAATAAACCTCTCTGTCTTTCTTATTTAATTAGGATCACTTTAAAATGTCCTTTGTTGTCTGTCTGTTCGTCTATCATGAACTTATTTCTCTGAAAGGCATAGAGGTCATTATCATTATATCAGTCGTAGGACGTCCGCCGTTGGACATTAAGACTATAGAATAGTCATGTCCAACGGCGAACGTTTTATGTATTAAAATTTATATTTAATTAGAAAGAAACAAAGAACGAATTTAATTTTCATTTCCAATAACAAAAGTGTATAAAATCCTAATTGTTTTGTGTCTATCCTTCTATTTGTGTAACCATTCAAAATGACCTATAGGTCAAAAAAAATACCAAGCAAAATTTACGTAGCACACTGCCATTGCCACCATTCATTGCCACCTGCAAATTTATACGGATCCCTCGGCACGCAAGCTTTTCTCGCACGTGGCCAGTTTTCCTGTTTCATACAGGCTCGGATTTTTAGGTTTTTAGGGCGTGTAAATCCGACGGCACACGAAAAATCTAGCATAGTTTTTTTCACTTGAAAGAGTGGGAACAATCTGGCTGTTGGAGGAATGATTGGTATTATAGTTTTCGCGCACGGCTTTGCACGGGTCGTTTTCTATCCAGGAAGAGATTTTGACGAGTTGTGTTTAGTAGTTTTTGTTCTCTTCGATAGTTTAACAATTGGACTGACCTGATGATGATCTGAAGGCGCTCTTGGGGGCCCCCTCGCTGATGTATCCACAGGTTTATCTCTGGGTTCCCTTAGGGTCACGAAGAGCTGCTATTTGTGGGTTTAAAGACCTTTTTTTTGATGATGTTCGCGAGTTCAAGCAGTAAGAGGTGCGAGCGTGCGTGCCGTTTTTATTTGGAATCTGTCAAGTGAATGACTGTCAGCTTGAGTTTTGATATATCACGCAGAGAACAGAAAGTATTTTAAGGATTTTAAATAATGTACTAATTATAATTTAAATAATTTAATAATTTACGGCTGTTACTATGGATAGATAGACAGATAGACAAACACGCGAATGATCCTATAAAAGTTCCACTTTTGCTTTCCGATGTACGGAATCCTAAACACCACATGATTATGAGTACTTACGTTTTCAATTCGTGAAACAATTGGTAGCTCAGGAGTTTCTCGAACTATTACCGGTAAATAAAAAAAGTTGAACCGCCGGTTGTACGGTAATAGTACAGTACAATGCGGCCTCGTTAACCGTGTGCCGGCTACCCCTGTAGTTATCGTGTAACAATGGTACACTTGGAGTAGCTCAATTTTGCCTCAGAAACAGTAATCAGAGGGACAAACAGTAAAACAAGGCAGGACTGATGGCCGATAGGGTCAAAAGGTTCTCGAATGGCGTCCGCGGATCGGGAGACGAGCTGTCGGTAGGCCTCCAACAAGATGGAGCGACGACCTGGTTAAGATCGCGGGATCCTGGTGGATGCGGAAAGCACAAGACCGGTCTGAGTGGAAAGCCTTGGGGGAAGCCTATGTCCATCGGTGGACGTCTTTCGGCTGACGTAATGATTAGCTATATTAAGTACCCTACTAATTAACAGGATATGGCAAACTGAGGAATCATCAAGTTGGTCCTCGAGAGGTGACAGAACCGCAAGAGGAAGCGTAGCCACTTCCCACCAGATAATAATACCTTCTTCTTCTTCTTCAGCGTGTTGTAATAATATAAAAAAGTATCAATATATAGAGTCGGCCAAGATTGAAATAAGGTTTAAATCATTTTTAAAACAAGCTTTTTTGCTCACTGTAATTTTTGTTTATTGTACTTATATTGTCACCCAAACTACATTTGAATACCAAATTTCAAGTCGATGCCATTAACCGTTGAAGAGTTCCGTCCTGCAGAGACTATCCTGGCCGGACTACCAGGATGTCACTACCAGATTATTATAGTCACCAGATTTACATAAGTTTACCAAATTTCAAGTCGATCGGACTACTGGAAATGGGTCAAACTTAACTTGCAAGATTTGACCCAAATAAATAAAACAAATAAACTAACTGGACAATTTACATAGAAACTTGTAATTATTGTAATATAAAGATTAACTATGAAATAAATAATTCTCAGAGTATTGTACCTTCTTCTTAAGTTACCGGAACGCACAGGATAACCTGTGTGCTGTGATAACTGACTGAAACCGGTTTCGTCGTACACAATGCTTGCCCTGGATTGCGTAGCGTTTCTATTAATTTTGTAAACGGTTTTCCAGAAAATTTTCCTTCACGTTATGAATTCCTTATGAAAATGGAGATAAAATTGGAGGATTTTAACGGTTCAGTAACTCTGAATTAAAGCCATTTATTTCGAGTGCCGTTGTAACCCTGGTGGTTTAACCTATGGTCTTTCAACCAGAGGATCGTAGGTTCAAACCCGGCCTCACACCTTTTTTTTTTCGAAATTCATGTGTGAACTTTTTATTTGTAATTTTCCAGCTTTACGGTTACGCTGAAAATACCCTGCACAAACCTGCGGAGAAACTCGATGGCGTGTGTGAAGTTTTCGAACCACACTGGGCCTGCATGGGAAGTAAGGGAGACCGGGGATGGTTGACTAACTAGTATATCTTTGGTGTTTTCATTGATGGGCCAATCAACTTTTTTACCGATACTTTGGGCGTCTCCTGCGTTACCAAAAAATCATACTTCCAACAACATATTTCAAAGTTTAATAGGTTGAACTTACGTAGGATGGCATATATTCACGTACACCATCTATTTAATTACAGAAAAAACATGTTTACTTACAAAATTCTGCAATGGTTTGAAAAATTTCACGGACAGGTAAGTGTCCGTAAAAAAGTTGATTGGTCCTCATACAGAGAAAACAACCACCGTAACAGATAGCAGAACTATTCAGCTAATAATAATACTAATTATTAACCGGTGTACTTATCATTTTTATGGTTATCTAGTCATTTTCGTAAAGTCTTGACTATTACCTAAGTGTGTTACGTGTTGTGTGTTGTGTGTGTTACACTGTTACTTAAGTGTTGACCTAGCTAATAATCTCGACGACTGAAAGCGGATTAATATAATATAACAAACAAACAAGTAGATATGGCCCAAGCCCATTCTGAGAGGAGACCAGTGCCCAGGAGTGGGATGTATGACACGCTCGAAAAACATTAACCGTCGATTAAAAAAACACAATCAAAAATTATGTGTTACGTTTAAAATTATGTTAACATGCGAAATAACTTATTCCAAAACGAGACAGACCGACACAGTAAATTATTCTGAATAGTAGTGATGCGGTCACTGAATGACCTTTAATGAAATTGTTACAAAACCGCGTTGTTAACATAACTGATCGTTACAGAGTGCAATACGTTTTCGGGAATTAATGCGGCAGCGTATTTACGCGCTTATCACGTGGACTTAAGGTTGTAAGTTGCTCTGACGTGGGCGAATGCAGGTGGAGCGCATTTGTTAGGTGGGCTAATTTAAAAGCGGCAAGACATAAATTGAGACAGTTGTGTTCTAAGCGCGATTTGCGTGTAAGAATCGGTTATACGTTGCTAGCAATGGTGTAGCGATATAGCACGCGGCACGAAATGCCGAGGACCTGGGTTCGATTCCCAGTGCTGGTCTTATTTTTCTGGTTTTTCTGTGTATCTATATTTCAGTTTGTATTTTCAATTTAGGTTTTACGGGATGACCGTAAAAGTTAAAATTTGGAATTGAAATAAAAAAATACAAAAAAAATACAAAAAAACAATCTTGGTTATACGTTCGTTTTGGTTAATTAAATCCATCTTTCTGGTCTCATCTGCATAGTGAGAATAGTGATAGTGATAAACGAATCCGCGAACGTGTCCGCGTGATAGTGATAAACGAATCCTTTGCAGATGAAGTCGCGGGCAACAGCTAGGTAATGCTTGTTATTATTTTTTTACTCTTTAGTTGTCATTTTTAGCGGCGTTTTTTCTGTCGGCGTTTTTGATTTTTGCTGGTGTTCGTTGTGTCGGGGGTTTTTGAAATTTTCATTTTGTTTCATACCTACAAAAGTCTCATATTTTGTGTAATTCATTTTGAATCGCCGTGTGGCATAAAGTGGACTCTTGTATAAAACTGAATGCAGCAGAACTTACGCATCCGAAAATACGCGACTCAAAACTCAAAAAATGACTCTCATCTGGCTTCATCAAATTTCTCTTGTTTCCGCCTCTTCTATGATCTCCTACCACACGCTGCCAGCCTTAACCGGGCTGTTCACGGGCAGACGACGTAAAGCTGGCGGCAAATTGTCAGGCGCAGGATTAGGCTGACGGGCGCAAAATAGTTTCGGCTAGTTTTTGAGCAGACTGGAATATTTCTGCGTCTGCCAGGGAGCTCAGGGGAGTTTAAGGCATTGAACACAGATGTAAATTACACTAGATTCCGCAAATGCATCTACTTCGCGTATCCGAACTCCAAACAAACTGACTAATCATGACTAGTGACTGACTTGAGCCCCACGGCGCGGGCGGGCGGCGCATTTGAATCGATTTTGCGCGGACATCTGGGAAATTAAATCGCTACTTATTCGCTCTTGATACGTCAGAGTAGATATAAAAAAGTGACACGGTTGGTTTTCATACACATTGAGGTGTTTGCGTTATCTAGTGTAATCTATATCTGAGGCGTTGAATATGTTCTTAACTGGCCCACGTGTTTTTACAAGTTTTTAGTTAGTTTCACCTATCCCGTTTGTCTGTCTATCTGTCTGTAATCAAATTTTGCAAACTAAATTCAACCAACTTCCAATAATTGGATTAACTTTAAATTTGGTATGGTTATGTAGGTAAATTGCGTGACAGTTTATTAATCTAGTAGTAACATCCCGGAAGTCCGGTCAGGATCATCTCCGCAGGACGGAACTCTTCAGCGGTTAATGGCATCGACTTGAAAGTTGGTATGCAAAGCAAAAAAAAGCTTGTATTAAAAATGACATTTTTACCAGAAGATTTTTTATTTAGCACCTAACTTTTTTACACAGAAATAAGCTTAACGTAGATCGCATTTTTAATATATGTGCACACCGTATGCGTGCTGCAGTATAATAATTACAATTGGTTAAAATTTCTTGCTTACGGTCTCCCATTTCTTCAATATACGCGACAGGGAACTGATAGTTCCTAAGATGCTCGTAGATCTATCAATGCGAGAACTTAAGCCCAACCGATGCTTAAACAGCCAAGCCAAAACATTTAAATCAACACAACTCGACTCCAATCGATATCCAATGACTCCGCTGCCCCTCACAAATCATAATTACCCTTCGAGTCACCCCGTAATTATCTTCACGGTCCATTTGCTTCATTAGCGGAACCCTGCCATTGTGGAAGGGCCCGCTGGCGTGAGGCACGCGATTTGTCACGGGTCCGCCGCGTTAATGGCATCGGGTGAGCTGCCTCAGAGGATTTACCTCAAGACTTATTGCAAGGGAAGTGCTAAACCGTAGAACTTATATATAAGAGGAATAGGATGAGGCCTAGAATAGAGCCTTGCAACAATTTTTTTTTAATAAGATTTTAATTAATTTATTGAATCAGGCGTTACTTTGCGGAGGTCCATATCAAGATCAGATTAGATTAGATTATTTAATGAATGATTATTTAATTTTCATTGAACTAAAAGAAATTCCTTGCTCACCCGCGACCTTACGATAGCTAAGCTTATGCAAAATATGCGTATTCATGCAGTTCCTCCACCTCCACACTGTAAAAACACACACAAATTACACAAAACCATCTATCACCACCACATCACACTGACGCGTTTCGAACTCAGCCAGAGCTCATCTTCAGAGTAACACAACCGTACACCATGCTCCCAGTTGTTATGTTGTTGTTTTAAGTCTTAATAAACTTAAATTGAGTTACAATAATTAGTCTAATCAACGGCCGACATAGTTTTTTGACATTTTGACTACAGAACCATAATAACAAGCAAAACAAAGCATTCAATAAAAAGAAAATAACTTTCCCAAACAAGAACAGAACCATCTTACCCGGAACACCAGTTTTTGCAACTGCTCCCATTATTTTTATTTTCCGGGATACATTTGGATTGCGCGGACAAATCAAATGTCCTGGGAAAGAAATCAAAGCAACAAAACGATGTTATTGTATTGCTCTTGTGTCCCGCTTTCTGTTATTTTATCGTTATTATTTGCTCTTTTGGATAACTAGAATTTCCCCGCGGCTTTATTCGCGTTATCCATGGAATAAGCAGTTAAATAAAATTCCCAGTGATAAGTACATTTATTTTATAGTACGACAAGCTTTCGAGCAAAATTTAATATGTCTGAAGAAGATTGCGTCTAGAGTAATGACTGAGATTTAAAAAAAATACATAATATCTAAGTACCTACAACCCGATCCTGTGACACTATCGGCATACAGGTAGCGATCAATAGTATTCTCAGAGAAAAAATCCTAGATTAAAACTACGTTTAAAAAATTGTAATCGTGTTCTTCATCACAGCATCGTCCATAAAAATTGCAATCTTATATATATAAAAATCAATTGCTGTTCGTTAGCGAGCTAAAACTCGAGAACGGCTGGTTCCAATTTGGCTAATTTTTGTTTTGAATTATTTTTGAAAGACCAGGGAAGGTTTTTAAAGGTGAGTAAATATAAAAAATAAAAAAATGAGGCGGTACGAAGTTTGCCGGGTCAGCTAGTGTATTAATAGATTTTCTGGAATTCCCATTAAGAATTTAGTAAAATCTCTAACAATTCAATCAGAAGACCTGAAATAATTAGTTATTTGAGCCTACATAATATTACGTTTTGAGTTTCTGAAACAAATTTTGTTCTAAACATTAAGCACAACTAAATATTGACGAAAACCACTTTGGACGGTATTAATATGGTCCGAATCCAAAATAATCATCATGCACGGTCAAGGAGTTTAATTCATTGGCCACCATGGAACTATTTCACAGTAAACGTCATAGTGAAATCGCATTAATTAACAAGGAAAGTCGTAATGTATTTTCCTTTAAAAAGGTTCCATGTTGGCCTATGAATTAAATTCTTTACCGTACATACGTAGACGATTTTACATTTGTACTGAGTGACAGTAAATCAATTATTCCACAAATTTCCCTTCACGTGAGAATGGAAAAGTTGAAAACTCTCAGCAAAATTAGCCGTCCTGATCAGAGCTCCAGTGGAATCAAAGATGGCCGCCACTTCTCTAATGAAACTGCGACGGAATCACTTAAATCACGGCGGGTAATATCAGGTCACCGTTGCATGGCTGCACAGCACAGAGTTAAGAAAACAGATGCTTTAATGGCCAGAAATTTTAGAGCTGTGAAACTCACGTTGTTTGTATATAGACCATAACAATTATTAGGTAAAATACGATACGATAACTTTTTATCTAAAAATGTTAATATTGAATAAACCGTAATCATGCATTTTGTTTACAATGTGAAATATCTAAATGTAATTCATTGAGTAAAGTTACAAAACAATAATGTAAAAAAAATAATCTCTTTACAAAAAAAAGCAGCAAAGCCGCGGACGGACAGACAGATAGACAGACAGACATGGCGAAACTATAAGGGTTCCGTTTTTGCCATTTTGGCTCCGGAACCCTAAAAATATGGTCAGCATGATAATCTCAAGTAAAACAGGTTTGCCATAAAACATCGTGGCTTTTACTATCAACAAATATGCAAAAATAAAGGTAATAAGTGCTGCAACCGTCCTAGTTCAGTCTGCGATCCAGATTCAATTGAATCATGCCCGCTGAAAGATTGTCGCGTCGGGGAACCCGCTCGAATCAGGCATTAATGTATTCAGGGATCGCTTGCAGAGCTAACATTAGTGGGTTCTATTCTTGAAGCTACTCGATGAAATGTAACTAGATTCTTTTGCAAGAAAATTTTGTGGCGATTCTAGAAAATAGGTATTCAGCGTGTATTTTTGTAGAACACAAAAAGTAGCTAGACTTTAGTTTTAGTGCTGTTTAGTGCAATTAATTTAAACTTATATGGCCGACAACCTAAATTATTTATTATCAGGATGAATAGAACGTTTACCTTTACCTGCCCGAATTTCACTTGCCATACCAACGTTTGCCATAAAATATATAGAACCGTACTCTTTTCAGGATTTTTTTAAATGTCATCATATAGAATGCATTAGGTTAGGTTAGGTTAGTTTAATATCAACTCTGAAGAAATTACTATTTCAGAAATAAATTATACCTACTTACGTGCTTTATGGCAAATGAAAATTCTAGAAAACGATACATTCGGGCAAATGATAGAGAACCCCTCATCCAGTAGCAAGTAGGTACCTACGAGTATATAATATAATTGATAATGCTTATCAAGAAGTGCCAAAATCTATAGGGTTGCCTCGCCCAATCCTACTTTCGTGAGTCAGCCCAATTTTAAGATGGCTAAGAATTAAAAAAAAAAATGTCATACAAGCCATACAACACCGCAAATCCGGCACAAAACGGTTTGTTTTCCGGTGAAAATAACGAACGCCAACAAGCGGCAACGCTACAAGCTGGCAGAAGACCTAAAACATCTTTAACTTTTAAATAAAGCGGTCATCATTCCAAAAAATTCTAGATTTACCATTAATTTGCAAACTCATACAGCCCGACTTCAAATTATCATACTTTTCTTCCATCCCATTCCTCAATAGCCTTCAAAGCCAGAATTCAAACGCGTCTTAAAAACCAGCACAATGCGAACAATCCCATCCTGACCGATGTTCGATTACCGAGCGGGTATTGTGCTCTGAATAATTGCTACCGCAATCGACGTCGTTCACAACGACGGAGATATCGATGTCTGAAAAGGTGACTGGGACAGATGCGCGGAAAGCTTTGTCGTGATGAAAGGTAAGTTCTCGATGCTGTTGACAATAGTGTTTTGGAATAAGTACGAGTATATGGGCTTAGAGGTTTGGATGTGTATTAGGTATCGAGTGGGGGATCGAGGAGTCTTTATTATACAAAAATGCCTACTTCTCACGTCACGAAAATCCGAATACTACCTTTTCGCAACGTAACGTTTGGCAACCTGTTTCATTTTGCAACTTTTCATTTCGCAAACTCTAACTGTAGATCAGGATTTATTTCAGGATCATCGCGTAGAACCCTTTAGGTTAGGTTAGTTTAATAAAAATCCTGAAATATTTAGTTTCAGAAATATTAAATAGTTGGGAAATGAAATGTTGCGAAATGAAACAGGTTGCCAAACGTTATTCCGAAAATCCGAATGAAAGAAAGCCTTAATGTTAATGACTAATTATTATGTACAAGTAGGTAATTTTCTAATCGAAACGTTCGTAGTATGTATGTGTATGTGTGAAATTACTAGGCAGATAAACCTAAAATAATAGTATGATTGGTTTTTTGGAATCTTTTTGTATTTTTTATTTCAATTCCAAATTT
Organism: Choristoneura rosaceana; assembly: GCA_037349165.1. NCBI lineage: Eukaryota > Metazoa > Arthropoda > Insecta > Lepidoptera > Tortricidae > Choristoneura > Choristoneura rosaceana. The sequence continues at coordinate 722,642 of JAZBNJ010000032.1, forward strand.
TTTACTTTTACGGTCATCCCGTGAAACCTGGACGTGACCTGACGAGGACCTGGGTTCGATTCCCAGTGTTGGACTTATTTTTCTGGTTTTTCTGTGTAGGTATCTATTTTTCGGTTTGTATTTTCAATCTAAAATAATAGGTTTTTTATGACAGTTCTATCTAACCGTTAAATTACAATCTAGTCTTAGAAACATGAATTTCTGGGGTATTAACAAAATTTAGTATATAATGCTGGCTGTTAATTGGATGTCTGGAATAACAAAATGGCTACTTTTTACCCCAAAATTCCCACGGAACGAAGATAAAATTCAAATTCACCGATAGGATTAAATTTTTGGTACTGCAGTACCGCGACTCCCCTCAGACGCCGTGAAGAGCGCGCGTCTGTGTGAGTGTGTTCGTTTCGATCGATTTGTTCGTAGCTTCCGTACTGCTTCAGCTTATATATTATATTGTGCCTAAACCAAATTAAAAACCCTTGCCTCAACACTTATCACGCCGCCTCAAAGGGCTCACAATAAACTTTGGTTCGGGAATAAAGGACCCAAACTCAAATTGGATCCAGGACCACTTTCCTAATTGATCCAGATTTACATAAAAAGGCAAGAGCTTGGAATACTTTTTGGGTTCCGTACTCAATGCTGATAAACGAAACCTTAATACAGTCGCTATACGCTGACCGTCTCTGTCTGTCAAAGTGCCGTATCTTGAAAACCGTAATAGACAGACAGCTAAAGTTTACACCGTAATGCATAATGTGAATTTTTACTGCCGCTACAATAGTAAATAATAAAAATAAAATTAAGTAAAAAATTTAGGGGTGTCCTCTAGACAAGGTACAAGAAACGTATTATTTAAGGACTTAACAAAAAAGTAAATAAGTTCGCCTTTGTACTCTTTTGATTTGTTGTTTCCTTTTTGTATTACTTGGTGTTTTATGTACAATAAAGTATTTACATACAAACATACAAAAAATAATACGATAATATTTATAACAAAAATTGAATCGACTACAAAAACCTCCTTTTTTGAAGTCGGTTAAAAATGTAATTATGATACAGAATTTTTTCTAAAATAAAACATTTTGAATTTGAATAATCTAACCCAACGAGCATTTTTACATTAATAAATATTTCCCTCCTTAAATTCCTTCTTAAATTCATGTGCGGGATTATATTTGAAATTATCACGAGCTTTGCGGTGAAGGAAAACATCGTCAGGAAACCTGTGCAAACCTGCAACGCAATTCAATGGTGCCTGTAAAGTTCCCAATCCGCACTGGGCCCACGTGGGAACTATGGCCCAAGCCCTCTCATTCTGAGTGCCCAGCAGTGGGACGTATATAGGCTGGGATGATGATGATGATGATGAAATATTTTCTTCGGATACCCACAAAGCAGCCTGAAAATAACTCTTAATTACAATCCACGTCTTTTATTCTTATGTTTATTTCCTACAAATTCAGGGGAAGTCGTAATAATCAGACAGTAAGGCAAATGAGCCGAAGGGTAATTACCGTTACGCAAATGCAGAGGGCGCTGTAATCGCCTGCTTCCGGCGTTTCGGGAAGTGACTGGGTCTTATGGCGGATTGCCATGACAGTTCTGAAAATTCTCTTTGCGTTAGAACGTACCTAAGGGGCTATATAAATTGGAAATTTACTACCGATTTTTAGGGATCCGGAGCCAAAATGGCAAAAACGGAACCCTAATAGTTTCGACATGTCTGTCTGTCTGTCTGTCAGTCTGTTGTATTTATTTTTACGAGTTGCTCACTCAAAATATAAAATGAAATGACAAAATAGAACTAATTAAAATCTAATTTAAATAAAATTAATTTCACTTCTTTTTTGTATTTTCGTTGTTAATAATTTTTAACCGACTTCAAAAGTCCGACCAGCCTTTTAGCGTGAAGAAGTAACAGCAGTAACAGCATTTATAATAAAACCCCTTGCAGGTGGTAGGACCTTGTGCAAGGTCCGCCCGCATTACTACCACCATCTTGCTCGCTAATCCTGCCGTGACGCAGCAATGCTTGCACTGTTGTGTTTCGGCGCGGAGAGTAAGACAGCCGGTGAAATTACTGGCACTTGAGGTATTCCAACTTAGGCCTCTAGGTTGGCAACGCATCTGCAATACCCCTGGTGTTGCAGATGTTTAAAGATTTAAAGATTTTTATTGAACATTATATAACATGGTTATTTAAACAATAAGTTCGTAAGCAGCTGCATTAGTATAAACTGAGTCGCAGCTGTTTACGCCCACCTCAATACAAAGAAGTCATGTTCCACAGTGTTACATAATAGTATAAATAGGAAAAAAAGTTTATGGGCGGTGGTGATCACTTAACACCAGGAGACCCACTTGCTCGTTTGACTTCCAGTCGAATAAAAAAAAAAAAACATTGCAGCTTAGAAAGTAAGTTTTCATGCACACAAAATACAAAAACCATACGTGTCCGTTTTTTGCAAGGGGGTTTATTGTAACGTTGTGTTTTCTTCCATGACTCGAACTGCCTGAGATTCGATTAATCTGGCAATTATTTAAATATATTTTTTCCAGCTGGTAACTGGAAGAAGGATTGTGTTGACGGGGTCATCTCTGATTGGAGCATTTAAGTAAACAATTTTGTAGGGATGTCAGTTCAGGGATTTTTATCGGATTTCGGGGGAAATAGAACTTATTTATTTATTTGTGGAATAACATTTATTTAATTTACATTCATCAGGATTTGATACAGAATCGAAGGCTAATAACATCTAGTCATAATTTGGCATGGTAAATGTTTTCCCCACAATTGGTGGGATTCGGGGGAATTTCTTAGGGGTTTTTGATAGTCCAAGCGATGTTCATACAGGCTTTGAGTAGGGCTGTACTGGAGCCTCCATTCCTCTTAACTTAGGCCTCCATCATGCGTGAGATATTTAGCATTTTCCATCGAAGAAGAGACGAGGGTGGCAGCCTCCATTCTGAATTATTGTGGCTTATGTGGCGCAAACGCAGCCCATTTAAATCCTATTTTTGTGCAGCAAGTGAATTGTAAGTAAATTTGGTTACTGAAATATTGATTAGATTCAGTGTAGTTCATGCGGCATTATTCTCATCCCTGTGGTTAATTTCAGCAAACAATTCCTTGCATGCGGCTGAGGGTGGGAAGACCAGCGTCGAGTTTATCCTGTGCTACAGTTGATTTACTCCGGTAAGAATCATCTCAATCTTTTAACCTCTTTGCCACATGCTTTTGGCCTTTTTGCAAATGTCTAATCGAAGCAATTTCTTCTTCCTTCCAGCCGGTTAGGGTTTTCATTTGTACATTAATTCTTCAGTTTATTTTTTTATTACAATTTAGAGTTCATTAAAAAATCCATTTAGAATTATCTAAATTAATTTTGTGGCATGGTGATGCACATCATTTGGGTTTAGACCTTATATTTTTGCACCTCCAGTTGAGAGCTTAAGGTTTAGATAAACTCTAATTTCCGGGCTAGGTTTTCATTTCTGTGTTCTGAGAACTAGCCATTTTTCGGTTGCATCATTGCCTTGGCTGTGCCTTCTGCACCTGCTTTTGCCACGTCTTTTCTTCCGTTGCTGAGACCAGAAGACTGTTCTGCATCCTGTGGGACCCGTGCGGCCAGCACCAGGGTCAGCGCATAGAGACGACGCCCCAGAGCATCGCGCTTGTCTCACACTGTGGTCGTCCTTCGGCTGCCGGACTGGTGTCATAGGGAGGTAGCTTCTGGCCAGGTCTGTAAAACATTTATGTATATTAATTTGGGAAGTTATGATTTAAATTCTGTAGTTGAAAATTGAAATTGATGGCAATTTTTGATTTCCTTAGGGACTAACACCATTAGGCTTAAATAAATTGTGAAACTAGAATATAAGAACCGCCTTCTGCATCACACCCGCTTGCGGCTGAGCTAAAACTATTTTTGTAAATTGTCTGGTAATCTACTACAAGTGGTTTCACATATTTATATAACTTTACGCTGTATAGAGTCGAAAGAGTAATAAAGATTGTGTTTATATACTAACATTTTTAATTTATATCCTTTAGATAGAGTCCTAATTATTCAGAGCACGCCTCCAGACAATATTTATGTATTTTCAGTGTAGCAACAGCTACTTTCAGTTTTATTCAGACATTCAGCATTGCCCCTTGGCTGTAACCCTGTCCGGGCTTATTTTCCGTACGGCACAAGGTGGCATTATTATAGTATGAAATAGGATAAAAACTCAGCCATTTCCCAGTTTCCCGAATGGCGCGTATCGCCGCAACACGCACAAATAAGATAAACGCGGCGTCGGCGAGTCGGAAACAATTTACAAACTTTGCTAATTCTCCTATTGGATTTCGGGAATTAAATTTCTGGACCAAATATTAAAGTTTCATCGCAAACGGCGCAGTCGAGAGCTAACGAGAGAGTGTTTTGATTTTGTTTTAAAAATAAAAATTTATTATTGTGTTAAAAAATTATCATAGACGATTTTTTTTAAATGGTTCTTGACATTGGTACAGTCAGCTGCAGAGAAAAGGTACCCCCCCTGTAACGGCGGTATCCATACTACCGCCATTACAGGGGGGTACCCTTTCTCTGCAGCTGACTGTACAATAATCAACCATGACTTCTTATTAAACATTTATCCTACTAATATTATAAATGCGAAAGTTTGTGAGTGTGTGAGTGATTATGTTTGTTACCCCTTCACGCTGAAACAGCTGGACGGATTTGGGTAAAATTTGGTATGTAGATAGCTGAAATAATACATAGGCTAATTTTGATTCCAATATTCCTACAGGATAGGGATAAAAAATCGAAACAACAACCGCTGGGCTTAGAGTCATGAAATTTGACTGTTTTTAGTGTAACGTAACTTCAATAAAAACCACGGTTGAATTTTCGGTGATTCCCACGGGAATTTTGAAAAATGTTGAAATTTCAATTCAGCTGCTGTATCTATTGATTTACGCGTGCGAAGCCTTAGGTAAACGCTAGTTTTTTTTTTTTTTTTGTTTTTTATTTAGGTATTTTTTTTTGTCACGAATAAATGTTTTCTTTCTTTCTTTTCTTTCTTTCTTTAGTTCATAATAAACTGAATTGAAATTAAATTGAATACAGTCTCGAGCGGGTTAGACCCAAAGAAAATAAATTATTTAATTTCGCTGCGTTACATATCACTTTCATTTCGACAGACAGTGCCTGTATTAATTATTACACAGTACCCTACTAATAGGGTCCTTTCGGCACCCTTTGGGTACGGAACCCTAATGATGGTAATAATTAAGCAATGCACTCTCGCAGCCTCCCCGCCGGTTCCGCAGTTTCTTGTCTAACTAATTTCAATATTGTTCTTGTAGCGGTGTTTGTTTAATATTAAACCAAATGTTTCAAGAACGAGAGAGGAATAACTTATACTTACAAATCGATAGCGAAAAGTTTTTGAATTATTTTCTTGATTAAAGCTATCGTTTTCGCGCTCACCAGTTGGCGCCACTGTAGACAAAGGTCCTACCTGAAGTATAATGGTTAGTTTGTTATATGTATGTATGTATGTAAACTCTTTATTGCACATAAAAATAAAAATACATTAACACAGAGAGGAGAACAAAGGCAAGCTTATCCCTAAGAAGGGATCTCTACCAGCTAACCTACGTTATATTAAAACGGGCGTGAAAACAAATTTTACATTTAAACCATATATTATTTAATACCTTAAAACCGTACCATAAAGTACGCAACTTTTTGTCTTTTCTTTTTTTTATTCGTCTGGAAGGCAAACGAGCAAGTGGGTCTCCTGGTGGTAAGAGATTACCACCGCCCATAAACATCTGCAACATCAGGGGTATTGCAGATGCGTTGCCAACCTAGAGGCCTAAGTTGGAATACCCCCGTCTTGTTCGGAAAAAAGGAAGGATAAAGGTTTCCGAAAGACAAAACTGTCTCAAAACGCAGACATTCATCGCCCTGTAAAGCATATTTGCCATAAGTACCTAATTAATTTCAGGTCATCATCATCATCCCAGCCTATATACGTCCCACTGCTGGGCACAGGCCTCCTCTCAGAATGAGAGGGCTTGGGCCATAGTTCCCACGCGGGCCCAGTGCGGATTGGGAACTTCACACGCACCATTGAATTGCTTCGCAGGTTTGTGCAGGTTTCCTCACGATGTTTTCCTTCACCGCAAAGCTCGTGGTAAATTTCAAATGTAATTCCGCACATGAATTTCGAAAAACTCAGAGGTGCGAGCCGGGTTTTGAACCCACGACCCTCTGCTTGAGAGGCGATAGGTCAAACCACTAGGCCACCACGGCTTTTTAATAATTTCAGGTATTGAAAAATATTTACGAAATTATTCTAATCCATCCATACTAATATTATAAATGAGAAAGTGTGTTCCTGTGTTTGTATGTTTGTGTGTTTGTCCGTCTTTCACGCTGTACCGCAACGTCGGATCGACGTGATTTTTGGCATAGAGATAGTTAGCCAGATAGAGATAGTTAGAGGTAGTTGGCCAGAGAGTGACATAGGCTACTTTTTATCCCTAAAAAATGCACAGTTACCGAGGGAACAGTGCGCGATAACAATACCACGCGAGCGGAACCGCGGGCAAAAGCTAGTTATAAATAAACCAACTAAGTCCAACAGTGGACGTCCTACGGCTTAGATGATGATGATGATGATTAATAGAATTAATTTTATTACAATCAAAACTAAACGACGCGCCAGCATCCATAAACACTCCAAATATCATTTCACACGACTCATCTCCTCTTTAGCGATATCTCCGTCTCATTCAATCACATCTTTATCATAACAGCAACCAATTTATTGCGTTAAATCGAGCGACCGGTCGCGCGACTCGTCAATCATTCTGATCGTGGTGAATGGCAATAATATCGGTGATATCGACATTTTGTTGCCTTTGGGTAAATATCGATACCAACTGGTCAAATAATTGTGTTAATATTATCGATATATACCTACGAATAGAAGTTAAAAAAAGGCATCATCATCACAATACCAGCCGAAAGACGTCCACTGCTGGACATAAGCCTACCAAGGCTCTACACTCAAACAAGTCTGTAATAATAGTTACTGTTAATTGCATTATCTATGCTAAAATTTATAACTTTCTTCTGTCTATTGTAAAATCTGCCTGGAAGAAGTCGCTCTGGAGCAAAAAGGTCGTCTTTGCCTGTACTTTAAAATTCGTAATGGGTACAGAACCCTATTTCGGGCGTGTCCGACACGCTCTTGACCGGTTTTTTTAAGTAACTTCCTCTGCATTTGTATTTTTATTAATAATAATAATAATAATAATAATAATAATAATAATATTTATTTGTTTAACACAGGTATATGACATTATTTGAATTATTATTTGGGTTATTTGAATTTCAACTACGTCAGGTTCTGGTACATTAACGGGTTTTGTGTTTTTGCCGTTAATTGTTTTTTTATATGCAATTTTATTTTTATCTATTGTGCGATTCTAAATGTTTACTTATATTTTTGTCATTAAATGATCTCTTAGACATGCCTCACTTGAGCTTAAATAATATTCATTGTGATTATTTTTAAGTCCCTTTATATAGAAGAGGAATTATCGATAAGAAGTTCAATCTATTGTTGCAACACTAAATTTCGAGCGACCGGTTGGTCGACAAGTCGGCAGATCCGTCTAGCGACTTGTTCCCGACATTAATATCTTCATACGCCATTGGAGGCATTCAGAAGGAAATCGGTTTTGATGAAGTCGGGTTGATACGAGCTCATTTGATTTCGTTTTGCTTATCTCAAGCGGTAAAAGGTGCTGCCATCTTAAAAAGGTTTATTAAATAAAATATATTGATTAAAAAATAACTGCGTTAAAAAACATTGAATAAAAAAAAACTTTTTAGTTTATTAACGCAGAAAGGAGGTAGTTTTTTATTATTAACATTCATAGGTGTTTGCCATAGACTATAACCAACTAAAAATTCAATATCTCAAAAACCGCTGAACCGATTTTGATAAAACATATCTAAGAAAGAACCGTCGCTAGAAAACCGGTTTTCAGATAAAAAAAAACCACATTCAATTCGGTGCACCCATTTTAGAACTAAGGTGGCTCAGACAGACAGATACACATAGCGGTCAAACTTATAACACCCCTCTTTTGCGTCGGGGGTTAAAAAACTGTACTACTCGTAGTCAAATCTCCAACTCAGCGTCCATCCATCATAACGAATAAAACGAGCGAGTCACACGAAGCGTTAAGCTGGCGATACGCGAATAACGTTATTTATCGCAACGTTATTTAGCGTTATTTCACATGAGATTAGCCGGTTGTTAACTGTTTGCAGGTGCAGGGTGAGTTGCGGCAGTTTTTATTTTTTCCTTTTTCAGCTGACGTACTACAGCGTGTTCTAAAAATATAAAGCGGAAAGTGCTTGAAACAGTTCAGTCGGTCTTTTGACAAAATAACTATGGTTGTCTCTTGCTTATGTACTCAATTAAAAAAAAAAAACGACCAAGAGCGTGTCGGACACTCCTAAAATAGGATTCCGTAGCCATTATGAAAAATTAAGTAATATTTTTCTAAGGATTTCGTATTTTATACGGAATCTTCCAAGTTTAGGTGTATTTTATACCTTAGTTAGGACTAATAAATCTCAAGAAAACTGAACAACTATAGTTTTCCTTATAAGTTTGATATACTTAACCCATTCTAAGTTATTAAAAAATTTCCACCCACCGGCTTAGATTTTAGAGGGGGGAGGGACGCTCGATTTTAATGAAAATTTTCACTTTATAGTTGTATATTTTGCAAACAAATCACTAAATACAAAAATAGTTTCAGCAACCCCGTAATCATTTTAAAAGACCTATCTAACGATACCCCACACTATAAGGTTGGATGAGAAAAACAAAATGGATCGCGCTTAAATAAAGGCTCAATTGATTATTTAATGTAGAGTTTCGTTACAATGAACAAATTTCAAATCGATAAATCTCATATCAGCTTCATTTATTGGCTCACTTGTGACCAATAACTCAATTTTCCAACGGACATTTTCAAAAGTTTAAAAATGGAACGCTCTAAAGAGCCAATGGTGAGTCGTTCGTTACGTTCGCTAATTGGTCGGGAACAAATCGTGAATGCCACGTTTAACGGTTTTCTATTACAAGAGCGTATGATTATTTAGTGAATATTGGAAAAATTAATGCTGTTGTGAATGATTAAGGTTGATTTTGGAGTGCCTAGATTTGAGTGAGATAAGAGATTGTCAAAGCGATTGGCTGGAATTGGTTTTATCGGAGTCAAAACGCGGCTTTAGCTCCGATAGTTGGATGACAGTTGACTTTTAATTAAATTAATTACTGTACCTACGAATGAGCGTGGTGTGCGAAGAATTATTTTTTACTAGCTTTTGTCCGCTCCGCCCGCGTGGTATTCGGTTATCGCGCGCTGTTTTCTTGGGAACTGTGCATATTCCGGGATAAAAAGTAGCCTATGTTACTCTCGGGGCCATAAACTATCCCTATGCCAAAAATTACGTCGATCCGCCGCTATGTTACGGCGTGAAAGACGGACAAACACACAAACACATATTAGGACGGATGACATCAGGTCGGATAAAAAATTGTACCTACCTATTTCTACTAATAGCTATTACAAATGCAAAAGGTCCTATATGGCTGTCTGTGCATATTTATGTTTCTGTCAATCTGATATTAGAAATCAAATTTAAAATTTTAGTTAAATGACCATAAAAATTATCAAAAATCACAGAGTCTCCATTTATTGCGCATTAATTTAACTGTAATGTAAATTTAATTTCAATTTAATTTCATTTTATTCATAATTTAATTTTTATTTTATTTTATTTGACTTCTAAGTACTTAATTGTTACTGTTTTATGGACTTACGTCTGGAATAAATATATAGTTTCATATCATTTCATCATTAAAAACACCAAAATTTAATGGCTCTCCGCATACGCAAAAGCTAACGCATTTATAACTATCTATATATATATATATAAAAGGCAAACCTGACTCACTGGGTTATATATCAACGCACAGCCCAAACCGCTGGGCCTAGAAACTTGAAATTTGGTACAGAGGTTCCTTTTATGATGTAAGTGAGCACTAAGAAAGGATTTCTAGAATTTCATCGCCTAAGGGGGTGAAATGGGGGGGGTGAAGCTTATATGCAATTTTGTCATTTTTGGACTTAGAACTACGAAAATAGGTGTATAAGTTCTTGATTACAATTAAAAATGATCTGTCTAGGTGAAATGGATAAAATACCCCCCTAAAGGGGTAAAATGGGGGGGTAAAGTTTGTATGGAAATTTTCTCATTTCTGGACCTAGAAGTATGAAAATAGGTATATAAGTTCTCGGTTACAATTAAAAATTATCTGTGTAAGCGAAATGGATAAAATTCCCCCTAAAAGTGTAAAATGGGGGGGTAAAGTTTGTATGGACATTTTCTCATTTCTGGAATTAGATCTATGAAAATAAGTATATAGGTTCTCGATTACAATCAAAAATTATCTGAGTATATGAAATGGATAAAATTCCCCCCTAATGGGGTAAAATGGGGGGGGGGGGGGTAAAGTTTGTATGGAAATTTTCCCATTTCTGGATTTAGAACTATGAAAATAGGTGTTTAAGTTCTCGATTACAATTAAAAATTATCTGTCCAGATGAAATGGATAAAATTCCCCCCCTAAAGGGATAACATGGAGGGTAAAGATTATATGGAAATTTTCTCATTTCTGGACTTCGAAGTATGAAAATAGGTATACAAGTTCTTGATTACAATTTAAAATTATCTGTGTAGGTGAAATAGATAAAATTATCCCCTAAAGGTGTAAAATGGGGGGTAAATATTATATGGCAATTGTCTCATTTCTGGATTTAGATATATGAAAAATATAGGTATACAAGTTTTTGATTACAATTAAAAACTATCTATGTAGGTGAAATGGATAAAATTACCCCTAAAAGGGTAATACGGGGGGTGAAGTTTGTATTGAAATTTTCTGATTTCTGGACTCAGCAGTATGAAAATTGCTATTAGGTAAGTATACATATACCTATTGGTATTAAGGGTCCTGATAACAAATAAAAATTATCTCCGTAGGCAAAGATAAAGAAAGAATGAATGAATGAATGAATATTTATTCACAGAACATATGGTACATATACATAAGGTTGGTACAGTATTATTAGCGATCCGTAATATGTTCGGCCATCAGGCATGTGAAAATTAGTTTAGAAAGGAATTAACCCTTAAATTTACAAGATATGATATAAAAAAACAGTAGATTTAAGTGACAAAATAGCATAGAATTGCCGTCATAATTTAAATTTAATAACAACCATACATGTCAAGTATATTTGAAATACAATTGGGTAAAACTTAATTTTATTTGTCATATTATTATATTTTTATTTTTTTATCATTATACTCATAACTACAATAATTTCTAAGCTTCATGTATTTAACTGTCAGATCAAAATTTATAGCTAAAAAATTCATCAATACTGTAAAAACAGGCATTACATAAGAATTTGTACAATTTCGTCTTAAATTCGGTATTAGATAATGTTTTATATGTAGCAGGAATTTTATTATAAATTTTAATACACATATAGTATGCACTTTTTTTCCTTAGAATCAATCTATGTTTAGGTAGTACTAATTGGTATCGTCTGTGGGGTCTATTTGTTAGCTTGTCTGCCGAGAGGAACAGCTCAGTATTGAGTTTTACAAATATGGCGGCCTCGTATATGTAGAGACAGGGTACCGTAAGTAAATTAAGTTTAATAAATAGAGTTTTACATGTTTCTCGATACCCAACCCCGCCTATCGTTCTGACGCATTTTTTTTGTGCTACAAAAGCCCGGTCTGCATCGACAGAGTTTCCCCACATAAGAATGCCGTATCTCAAAACTGATTGAATGTAGCCGTGATAGGCCATTAGAGCTGTTTTTTCCGATACAGTTTGTTTAATTCGCCACAATGCAAACACGAATTTACCAATCTTTTTGCATACTCCTTCAACATGTTCCTTCCAGTTACAATGACAGTCTAGAGTTATACCTAAAAATACCGTGCTTTTCACTTCCTCAATATCGATGTCATTATGTTTGATAACTAATTTTTGTGTTTTACCCTTGTAGGATAAGAACTGCATGAATTTGGTTTTATTTAAGTTTATTTTTAAATTATTATTGTTCAACCAACTGATCACATCCTTTAGTGCTGTATTTAAGTCATATTGAAAATTATTTGGATCTGTACCCTTAACTACTATTGTTGTATCGTCTGCAAATAAGATACAGTCATGCCTAGTTGATTCAGTCAGATCATTAATATAGACAAGAAACAATAATGGCCCCAGGATGCTACCTTGAGGCACACCATATGAATTTGTTTTGCATCTAGATTTAAAAGAAGTGAGACTATTATTCTCTATTTTATCTATTTGAGTATATTGTTTTCGTTCGTGTAGGTAACTCTTAATCCAATTATAAGCTGGTCCTCGTATTCCCTGCTTATCTAGTTTATCCAGTAGGCTCCTGTGACATACGGTGTCAAAGGCCTTGGACATATCAAGAAATAGCACTCCTATCGGTACACTGTTGTCAATGCATTCCGTTATTTTATTGTTTAGTTTGAAGCATGCTAATGTTGTTGATTTTTTCTTTCTGAACCCATTTTGCTCAGGTTTTAAAATATCATGCTTTTCAAGAAAGGATTCTAATCTATTATGCATTGCTCTTTCGTATATCTTAGATATGACAGGAATTAATGTTATGGGCCTATGATTACCTAATTCTAGTTTATCCCCCTTTTTAAATATCGGTTTCACCACTGACTTTTTTAGTGCCGTGGGGAAGATGCCCTGTTCGAAAGATAAATTAATAAGATACGATAAATGCACAGATATTATAGATGATATTGATTTTAATATTTTGGATGGGATTTCATCATAGCCAGTGGACTGTGTGTTTTTCAGAGAACGAATTATTCTAAATATTTCGTAAGGGTCCGTTGGCACAAGAAAAATGCTTTGCGGAAATGCATATGTACATTTGTTATAAGTCAGCTGATTACTTTTTAAAGGTGTGCTATTTATATTAATGAAATAATCATTAAATTCTTCAGCTATTGATTGGGGAGTGCGTAATAGGTTTTTGTCTCGACTTACGATGCATGAAATTTCCTTCCTGGATTGTTGGTTAAAGTTACCTTTAGCAACGTTCCAAGCAGCTCGGCATTTATTTGTTGCCCCTTCGATCAATTTTGTATTACATAACCTTTGGGAGTGGACAATGCATTTTCTTAAAGTTCGAGTGTAATTAATTAGTTTGATTTTATTTAACTCCTTATCTTTTGAACATCTTTGATATTGGTAATACAATTTTCTTTTGACAGCACAACCACGTTTCAAAGATTTAGTCAACCAAATTTTTCTTTTGTTTTTAGTAGAATTTTTTGTTCTAATTATGGGGAAACACAAATTATGAAATAGTATCAGTAAATCGTGGAAAACAGTAAAAGCCTTGTCTGAACATTTCTCATCATACATTTCTGAGAATGTCAGGTTTTTAATACAATTTTTAAACTTTTGTATGTTTTCAGTACAATAGTCTCTTTTAGAAATATAAAATTCTTGTTTCCCACTTTTTACATACATTGGGAATGTTATTGTTTGACACGTGTCGTGGTCTGATAGTCCTAGCTGATGTGTTTCGCCTTTTGCGGTTTTAATGTTACTAATTATGTGATCAATGCAGTTATTTTTACGTGTAGGTTGAGAAATATGATTACACATATTATAATTAGCAAGCAAAGTAAAATATTCCCTGGTTATGGTATTTTGAACCATTGTATTTATATTTAAGTCCCCGCATACAATAATTCTTTTGTTACGCTTACTCCGCAGAACAGTTAGAAGCTTATCTAATTTTTCAAAAAATACATTTATATTCGAGTCTGGAGTTCTATACAAGCAAACAATTATTAAATTATAGGTTGCAATCTCGATGGCACAACATTCAAACTCCTTTTCACACGCAAATTTCTGTACTTCCGGCATATCGTTAAAATTTAAATGTTTATTTATAATGATTGCGACTCCACCCCTTTTCTTTGTTTTTCTTGAGAAATATGAAGCAAGTTCGTAGTCCTTAAAAAAAAAGGTTATTTTCAGATCCAGAGCATAGAAATGTTTCCGAAAAACAGATTACATTGAGAGAGTTTCCGCTGTCTTTTAATTCATCTAGAACTATTTCTATTTCATCTCTTTTTGTTAAAATCCCAGCTATATTTTGATGCAATACTTGGAAACTATTACGTTTGGGCACGAAAAATATGTGGTTCAGTTGCGGATCGTGGATCATTATCAGTGTATGAAGAGATTTCGCTTGCGGATAGATTGAAATGGGTGGTTTTATTCTTTTGTCGGTGACTTGCAAAACTCGTATTCACGTTAGCAGCGCCACACCCAAGAGAGAAGTGCTGTTCACGGTTGTAGATATTGACGTGCTCTATCGTTTTTCTTATCCCACCAACAACTTTTTGGAATCCTAGATTATTCAGTACTCCATTTTGAACATTGAACATATCGTAGTCATATGATAATTCTAGGTTTGTATCATTTAGGAAGGCGTGTTGGTGCGTCTGAATATCAAGATAAAGTAGATTGTTAAATGTCTCAATCCTCCAGTTGAAAATGTCACTCACATGATCACATCTATAAACAGGCAAACAAATAATGAAATTGGTGTGATCTAAGTTTTGCAATGTTTCTCTGATTAAAACTACTAAGTCTATATAGTTGTTTGTTTTCCTAAAGTCTTTTTCTCCTATAAATATGACACAGTGATCTTTTTTTGTAAAATTCGTCGTTTTTGAGTAGACATCATGTAGAAGGTCTTTTATTCCAGCGTTTGGTTTTAGAAAGTGACATATTTGTATATCATCTGAGAGTGCATCCTCAATTATTTGTCTGACTTTATTTCTTTTATTAGTACTGATGACACACAGCTTGTTTTTTATCGCTTCGGGATATTGACATTTCTGGGCTAATGGTGATAGTTGGATTTTAGATGAATTAGTATTTTCATCATCGAGGACTGGAGTTGAAGATGTTATATTTGGCTCAGGTGTATTCTCCAGTCGTTTAGGAGTAAGAGGGTTTACAAGTTTTCTACCAACTTGTAGAGGTTTCGATTTTTTAATTCGAGTTCCTAAAGGTGATGTTTTTTGAGGTGTACCTTCACCGAGAATTTTTTTATACGCGCTCATTTGTTTTTGACAACTATCCAATGTCCTGGTCAAAAGTGTGACTTCACCGTTCAGCTTTTCAATTTCCTCGTTGGCCGATAACAACTTGAGCTTTAGCTGATCTATTTCATCTCTAAGACTGTTTCTAATAGATAGATCGTGGATTGATACGTTTGGCATACTTCTTGAAGAAGTAGCTTTCGACTTATTAGGGGGGAGTTTTTATGAGACTTCCTTATTTCTACACTAAAAATATGGCTGGTCACCATTTAAAATGATCCGTATGGTGTTGACGACTTCAATAAGGGAGGGGGTTTTTCATACAATATGAAGGTTAATTAAATAAAACATACCTATAGCCTGATAACTAAAGTACACGCGGACGAAGTCGCGGGCAAAAGCTAGTTAATTAATATAATTAATATCAAATATGACATTTAATCGACTCATGCGCTCCGTAAGCTTGCCATATTCAAAATTGATATTCCCAGCCGCGCGCGGGCAACTCGATTCTTTTAATACCCCGTCAAAGAGTTCCCGTCCGGGATTTTAATAAATCCCGCGAGGGCGCGTTATTAAATCAAGGAATACGGGCACCAGGATTTCGAGCTTACCAAAGATATTTTAATCCTTTAGCAAGCGGGACACGAGTTGGCATTGTTTTGATATTGTTCATTGCTTTATTGTGCAACTGGTAAAAATGTTGTTAAAAAAGAAGTAAATTTTAATGAGCACCTGGAATCATTTCGGAGTTTAGAGGTATTTAGTAAAATAATTTACTAATAATAATATTACCTAAGTGGGAATTTAGTTTCGAGCCATTAAGTGACGTACTCAGTACCTAATAGTTAACAATTATGTAATAGTTGGTATAATTATGTTTGAAAGAATTTAGTAACCGTCAAAAAAATAGCACTATCACGGTTCTATTATCATAATGTCGGTAATCAAAAGAACGATACTTAAAAGGTAGATAATTCCTAAAGAGAAAACTCCGAAAATTAAAATTTATAACGTACGAAGTTCCTACTTACTTATGGAATATCGTACTAAGAATTTTGATTTTTGTCAGTATGATGTCTAACTATAAGTATATTGTTTTGCATATATGAGTAATAAAAGAAAAATCTATTTTATGGGACACTATGGTCCGCGTAGAATTCGGTAATTGCGCTTTGTTCTCACGGGAACTGCCCATTTCTCCGGGATAACTTATGTCACTCTCTGGCAAATAAACTATCTCTATGCCAAAAGTCACGACGATCTGTCTCTCCATTTCGACAATGAAACAAACACACACGTTCGCATTTATAATATTACTAGCTTATGCCCGCGACTTCGTCTGCGCGGACCTAGGTTATCGCGCGGTGGCGCCCTCTACCGGAATGAAAAGTATCCTATGTTGATCTTAATCTCTATGTTGGCTTAAACTATCTCTATACCAAATTTCATCAAAATCGGTTCAGCGGTTTCGACATGAAAGCGTAACAGACAGACAGACAGACAGAGTTACTTTCGCATTTATAATATTAGTAGGGATAGAAATTGGTTGTCTGGAAGAGACCGCTCTTTAGCGATAAGACCGCCTATTGTCTTCCTGATTTTTTTATTTTTATAATGTGTCTGTACTATTTTTGGTGATCAATAAAGAATATTTGTATTGAATCGTATTGTATTGTATTATAGTATATTTAGTTTTGCAAGGATTACGTACCATAAGTACAAGTACCATAACAAACGGCTTATTGATTTCCATTATGTGACACCAAATTTTCTCAGTCAAATGATTTCGAAATACATACAACATTAATTACGGCATCTACCAGCTGCTCCTCAAATTTCCGTTCTACGAAAGTGTGCCAACATAAACAGAAATAGCTATTTCAAATATATTAGCACCCGGAAGTGGGGGAGGGGGAGCTCATTTCCTGAGGGACCATGTGACGTCAGAGGGTTTTTATGGGGTTGGGAGGGATGCAGTGATCGGAACTTTGGTTTAAAATTATACGAGTTTTTTTTTTCAAAAGATGCTGTTGTTTTTAGCTTTCATCGTCATCATTTTCAGCCAAAAGGAGTGCAAAGAAACATTTATCCGTAAGTGGCCTCGAAACGCTCCAAAGTCAAAGTTAAAATATCTTTATTCAATTTAGGCACACATTTATATATATATTTATTATAAGAAGCACTTATGAACGTCAAAAAAATCTACCACCGGTTCGGAAAAAAACCTCTGTTGAGAAGGATCCGGCAAGAAACTCGACGGGGTATTTTTTTTCTATGTCAGCTCTTTGCTCTTTTGTATGTCAGTTTTTTTTAAGTATCAGCGCTTTTGAAAAGACCATCACTGCTAAAAAGAATGCGCTGCAAAGTTGTAAGAAAGTAATTTTTCTAAACGCTTCTTGCAATTTAAATTTAATTACAGAGAAAAAAACAATCTATTAAATGGTCCCAGACAAATAGATTTTTTATTTCTGTTACACTGTGAAGTTTTTTCGAAGAAGCAACGTAAAGCAATATTTTTGGTGTCTGTAGCGTGGCTCATTAGACTCGATGATGGCGTACATTAAAAATACTATCTTTAAGAGTCATTGAACTAATATCGTTCAGTTTGACGAGAACTTCCTAGATCTTAATTTGTTTATGTTAAAGTGCTTTAAATTAGACAATAACAAATAGATTCCAAGGGTTTTACGAGTACATTCGGGCATATGAAATTAAGCCAAACGATAAAGAACCAGCTAAGTCGTTTGGCTACGCCGGTGACCCTTGTTCTTCTACGTATCTTCTCAATTCTTCTCATACGGTCCCGTAGAGAAACCCCAAGAATAGCTCTTTCCTTCTCACTGAGCAACTCTGAGCCTATTTATAAGAACTATAGTGTAGTCATTTTTATTTACTACTTTATGTATTTTTTGCAACTAAAAACAGGACTTATCACGCTATTTTTACACAAGTAATATTTACCTCGAGGTTTCGGCAACGTTGCAGTTCCCGTGGTCACAAGTAGACTGAAGTGTGAGGTGTCATTCGTCGAGATACGAGTAAATATTATTTGAGTAAAAATAGCGTGATAAGTCCCGTTTGTGGTATCGTGATTGTGAGTGAGAATAATGAAAGTTAAAAAAGCGTTATACCTAAAAACAGCTCTAACGATTCCAATAGGATTTGGGGGTTTCCAGTCTTCATCATATTATATGCTCAATCAAGCTAACCAGGTCTCAATTAGGAAAACGCGTTTTTCCAACACCATCGCGAAAGTCTCGATTGTCCAGGTATTAAATATTCATACAAAATAGCAGCAAATAAATGGACGGCATTACTCCGTGGTTTAACACAGCGTGCGAGGTTCAAACTGCCCAATAATGATGTTAGTGTTTTAATTATACACCATTTAGTGTTTAATTAAGTGGTTTAGAGATATGCAATGATGTTTGTAATAGGACTGTTGTGCGGTTGTTTTATATTCAGTGAATTTTAATTTATTTTGTGGTTTTGGCCCGTCAGTGTTGCCAACTTTGCTACATACATAAATACAGCACTTTGCCGCCATTATTGTTAAAACGCGGTGGTTTTATTCTATTGACATACCCCAGTTACCTAACACCTTCGCTCTAAGTACCTATGATTAACATTAATTCAAATAAGTAAACTTTTTTTTGCATTGAAAATTTGGTCAGATAACTTGCAAATATATTCATCAAACTCTTCTTCTCAGCCTTCTTCTACCAAATTCTTGGTGTCGGCCTCCTTCAACCTTTTCCACTCCGATCTATTTTATATTCATTAATATTCCAGCAACATTTTATAAAAAACGATCTTTAATAATTTTGTAAAAATCAGGCGAAATTGCTTCAATCTTCATGGCTTCGCTGTTTTGATCTTCCAAAAATTGAATTGACAGGAGACTTGTGCTCAGCAGTGGGACACAGGCTGGGATGATGATGAAAAGGAACATTGTAATCAATGACCCTGCTCATAAAACTTCATGAGAATCAATTGAACAATGCAACCTGTACAAGAGAAACGGCGGACTGCTGGACATTCGGACATACAAACAGAAGTATTGCGCACAAAAGTCATCCGACAGTGCATAAATCTGTAAAGTATAACTGTAACTGTGTTTCTGATCTACTGTTAATGCACCACCTACTTGTTAAAAATAGCGTGATAAGTCCCGTTTGTGGTATTTTGACTATGAGTGAGCATCACGAAAGTTTAAAACGTTATAATGCACCACCTGTTGTAAACTAGCCCTTCCTTCTTTCTGTAAAAAGGTTGCCTGGAGAGATCGCTCTTAAGCGACAAGGCCGCCTATTGCTTACCTTGTAATTTTCTCTGTGTACATGTTTTCTGTATCGCTTACTATTTCTGGTAAACAATGAAGAGTATTTATTATTGTATTGTATTGTATTGTATTGAAACCAAAAATTGGTAATGTACTGAAATTCGTACTTTACTAGCTAATAAGCGGTTGGCTAACCGTGCTTTTTCAGCCCTGAGAGATGCCGTCAATGTTGCTGGAAACTGTCGCGATTCGGCGCCGGTATCGCCTCGTAGTACAGGATCTGATTACAAGTTTACCTATGTCACAGAGTACCATATGGAGACGCCTTTAACCACACCAATACTATATATTTCCAAGAAAGTCATCATAAAGTTTACTACTGGTCCTCAACGGCTGACAACAACACTCTGAAAAGAGTAGCGACTAAGAAGATAAAACCACGCCAAAGTTACGTAAAATGACTGCGTGCTATTCCCCTACACCACCGCTGGACAAAATAAAAAAAAATACAAAAAGACTCCAAATAGTAATCAAGTCTACGTTAGTTTATCTGCCTAAATATTGATTACTGGGCAACTACTAGTACAGTCAGCTGCAGAGAAAGGGTACCCCCCTGTAATGGCGGTAGTATGGATACCGCCGTTATAGGGGGGTACCTTTTCTCTGCAGCTGACTGTACTTTTCTTATTCAGGTACACTCTATGACGTATGGATAATTTTGACCAAAAAACCTATTTCTATCAACTCAGTCAATGAAACTAAAGCAGACTTGTTTACCCGACTGCGACAGAAGGAGGGTTATTGCGTAACTTAAGAGTAAAGCGCCTATATGTAACTATTGTTCCGGCGCACTGGAAGGCGGAAGAATTCATGGCTACGGAATATTAGGGAGTGGACCGGGATCAGCAGTGCTGAGCAACTGTTCCGGATGGCTCAAGATAGGGAGAAATTTTCGAAGCTAACGGCCAACCTCCAGTAATGGAGTGGCACTTTCAGAAGAAGAAGAAGAAGAATTATTATTAATAGTTACCTTATGGTACTTAACGACGTAGATAAAGTTGCAATCAGATTCCGTACTATTACTGAGGCAGCAACCAGTCCAATTAACGAGCAATTAGGATCGAGCAACACGCGCGGGAGGACAATAGTTACACGGTCTAAGAGAAAAGATCGAGCGACTACTATTATAAATGTATTTAAAAGCTTGTGAATGTTCTTTTTTTTTATTACACTGGATAGCAAACGAGCAAGTGGGTCTCCTGATAGTAAGAGATCACCACCGCCCATAAACATCCGCACCACCAGGGGGAATGCAGACCTAAGATGCCTAAGATGGGATACCTCAAGTGTCAGTAATTTCACCGCTGTCTTACTCTCCACGCCGAAACACAACAGTGCAAGCACCGCTGCTTCACGGGAGGATTAGCGAGCAAGATGGTGGTAGCAATCTGGGCGGACCTTGCACAAGGTCCTACCACCTGCTCATCGTAAATCGAAAGTTCATTTTGCAAACAGGCGATATTTTTCTTCTACTTTCGATGTTCGATTCATGTTGGAGACTCATGTCACGAAGTTTCCCGAACACTGCCCATCATTGGATTCATCAGGCGATTACTTCGTCGAAGTTTAACGCTGCCTAAGTGCTTGCACTGTTGTATTTCGGCATGGAGAGTAAGACAGCCGGTGAAATTACTGGCACTTGAGGTATCGCGTCTTAGGCCTGTAGGTTGGCAACGCACCTACAATACCCCTGGTGTTGCAGATGCTTATGGGCGGTGGTGATCTCTTACCATCAGGAGACCCATTTGCTCGTTTGCCATCCAGTCGAATAAAAAAAAAAGAGTTTGAAAACTTTCTTTCTAGACTTGATCCACACCAGCGTTTTGTTCACGGCGGAGTGCGCGCCACTCGCCGTGCGGCGGGATGCACGCAACGCATTACATAACGTAAAAATGTTCGAGCAAAAATGTAAGAGCACTCGTGGATGCAGCGATTCTTATAGGGCACAAGATTTTGTCAATTTAATTTATTGAATCAGGCGTTACTTTGCGGAGGTCCATATTAATGAACTAACTATAAACAATTGATTTGTTAACCCGCGCAAAGTAACACCTGATACTATAAATTTTAAATAAATTTCAGCTCACAACCTAGACAAAAGTATTATTTGGACGTTTTCAAAACAAAGTGTACCCTCTCCTTTTTTTGAAATTTTGGAAAAAAAAAGTTTTAACTACTCAGAATCAAGAGCACAATCGATCCCGATCGTTTAAAAAATGTTCCCATTTTTTCATACAAAATTTTATGAGTCAGTTTTGTCACGCCAATACTAATGATTAAAAAAACGTCGCAAAACTGTCATTTTTTTTTGGGGACATTTTTTTAAACTATCGGAATCGATTGTGCTCTTGATTCTGAGTAGGAAAAACCATATATTTTTTCCAAAATTTCCAAATTAATGAAAGGGTACACTTTTTTTGAAAACGCCCGTTTATGCATTTCATAAAAAATGTACATGGCAAAAAAATTTTTTTTCACGGATATGCAATACCTAATCAAAAAAATACAGTAATCAAAAACTGTCCCATACCTACGTGAGTTCATAAATAGAACTTTATTTTATACAAATATCCACCATTCATCATGTCAGCCGAAAGACGTCCACTGCTGGACATAGGCCCCCAAGGCTCTCCACTCAGACCGCTCTTGTGCTTTCCGCATCCACCGCGATCCCGTGATCTTAACCAGGTCATCGCTCCATCTTGTTGGAGGCCTTCCGACAGCTCGTCTCCCGGTCCACGGACGCCATTGAAGAACCACCATTAAAACTTAAAATGTACAGTTTTTTGGCGATATCAACAAGCTGCAGTATATATATGGCTTCTTGATACTAAGTCCAAAGGATTACTATAGTACATTTTATTGTTGATTTCATTGTAATCAACAGTCTAGACCTACAGCTAAGCTAGATGCTAATCTTCCATAGATCTTTCACTCCACGAACGCCAAGTGATCATCAAAGTCTGATTAAAAAATTTAGGATTGCACTATCTCCCATACTGTCTGCACGCGATAAATACGTCCTGAATTAAGCTTCTTGTGTACCAAGATATCGTGTGACCGGGGGATTGTAGAACGTTTATTTTTGCTGTTCAATGCTCGGCCGATCCGCCCAACAACACAGTGGCTACCTAGCATCAGCCGCAATGAATAGAAAAATTCGCTGCGTCGTCAGACTGGTCACGCTGGAGGCGTGCCCACGATTGTACGATTTCATTGACCTTGGCTGGAAAGCCAGATAACGAGGCGTGGTACGGGATTTACACCGCGTGCCCGGCATGTAACACAGCCGTGCCTCCATGACACAAGATTATCATTTATCTTCAGCACTATAGTTCTATGATACATGGTAATCAATAAATAAGATTAACGATAAGAAGATTAACGTATTAGAATAAACATATTTAAACGTGATTACAGAAGCGATTATGACAAATTCGAGTATAAATCCTTTGCGTTTTTGTAGAAATGCCAACCAGGATCTTATTGCAGTCATCTTCTTACTGCCATGCGTCTCTGTAGTCTGGTATTGTTGGTCGCGGTCGTAGCGATGACGCGTGGCGACCGCTACCACGACCGGCTTGGGCCGGCCGGCGCCGCGCCCTCGTCCCGCGCCATCCCTCCGTCGGAGGAGGAGCGCGCCGCCTCGTACTGGTACGCGGAGGCGTTCGACGCGATCGAGGCGCGGCTCTCGCCGCCTGCGTACGACTCAGTGGCGCGCAACGGGGTCATGTTCCTGGGCAACGGGCTGTCCGTGCCCACGCTGGCGCCGGCGCGCACGCTGCGCGGCCAGCGGGCGGGACGCTCGGGCGAGGAGGAACGCCTCTCTTTTGAGCGGTTCCCAGTCACTGGCCTGGCCAAGGTTGTTGCCACATTAACATAGAAATCTTATACATTTTTGTGACCTCAGCATCTAGATTCATCAGCAACAAAGGTCCCTTTGAAAGACTACAACTCTGAACCACTTGCCGCTTACATCTAATGGATGCCCGTAACTTCCGCCACCTCTAACTGCGTTAGTACTCTCAGTAGTAGGTGGATGGACGACTTGACAGGTCACAAGAGTCGCGGACAACCTGTGAATGCAAGTAGAAAGTTGTTTTTCATTCTGGCATTCTAAGAAGAAATAGGTTATGATGATGATGATAATCGTAGTGTCGTGATATCAGGATTTAACATTAGTGATTTTGGAACAACGGATCTGCCAATATCATGTAACATTTTTCATAATGACACCAGGATATCATCAACAACAAACAATTTTGTTCAAAAATCAAGGAACGTCTTCTGGCTGATGGGAATAATGACAGTGAACTACTTTGTCTTTCCAGACCTACTGTCTAGATGCTCAGATTCCTGACTCGGCGTGCACGTCTACAGCATATCTATGCGGTGTCAAGAACAACATCGGCATGATCGGCATCACAGGGCAAGTAGCGCGATACGACTGCCCTGCTTCAACCGATCCTGCCACGCATGTTGAGTCCATTGCCGCCTGGGCCATCGCTGATGGACGAAGCGTTGGTAATGATCTTTCAATGTAACACGTCGTGTACAACACTTATAAGGAAGCAGAATTTTTGCACGTGTATTTTTGTTTACGTATGCCAGCTTGTAGTGAAATATGAGTACAAATATTGCTCGCTGAAATAAGGTATTAGTATTAAATATTTAATTAGAAATCGAAATGCTAAAGTGATCAAATTTTATAGCTATGGCATTCATTGATTTTTTAATAGTTGCTTAAATGAGAGGAATAGGAGATAAATGTTGATTCAGTAGTTTCAGAAAGAAAGTGGACAATCTCCGTTTATTTCTTTGTAGAAGAAATTATGGACAAATGATGGTTTGATAATTTATATCCAATTTACTTTGTTGCAGGTATAGTAACGACGACTACTGTGACTCACGCGTCGCCTGCCGGCGCATACGCACACGCCGCCGACCGCCATTGGGAAAGCGATGCTCAAGTGAGAGCAGACGGTTACGATCCAGCAGTATGCCCTGACATTGCTGATCAACTTGTGAACTCCTTCCCTGGCAATCAGTTTAAGGTAATGACTCAAATAGAATACCAAGAACTTCATGATTCAAACGTTGCTAAGATTAAATAAATAAATAAATAAATATCATGGGACACTTGACACCAATTGACCTAGTCCCAAACTAAGCAAAGCTTGTACTATGGACACTAGGCAACGGATAAACATACTTATATAGATAAATAAATACTTAAATACATATTAAACATCCAAGACCCGAGAACAAACATTCGTATTATTCATACAAATATCTGCCCCGGCCGGGATTCGAACCCGGGACCTCAAGCTTCGTAGTCAGGTTCTCTAACCACTTAGCCATCCGGTCGTCATCTTGAAGTTCCGGCCACATTGCAATTAGGGTGAAAGGTTCATTGGTTTTAGCCACGCTAGTTTTTCAAAACATTGTACTTGTTCTTGTCGACATAATAATACTCATTTGATTTTTTTTCCAAAAATACATATCAACGCTGACTTCTGGAATAAAAATGGCATTCTGCATCTCTAGGTACACAATCATGGTCTTAAGTCTTAACTGACTCCATTTCTAAGACAACGTTCAAAAATCCCTAACTATTCAAAGTTTTTTTAATGTATTTGATGTATTTTGTTTTGAATAATTTGAATTTTAGAGTGCATTGGTGTTTAACTGTAATGCTGTAATTTTTTTGTTGGAATAAGTAAATAATAATAAAATAAATCTCTCGCAAATTAGTCATGAAAAGGCTCGTCTATGAAAAGCTCGTCTATGACTAAGTTACTAAAAAAATTCAAAACATGGGGACTTCTTCCATAAAAAGCACTTTGTTTTGCTTCGGTTTTAGTAGTGTGTTACAGAGTATTTTGCCTTTAAGGTGATTTTGGGTGGTGGCCGAAGCGTATTCCGTCCTAATACGTCTATGGATGAAGAAGGTGCGTCAGGGCAGCGTTTGGACGGTCGAAATCTGATAGCGGAGTGGCGCGCACGTCGAGAAGAAGCTGGAGAATCTCACGCGTACGTGTGGAACCACACACAGCTGCTGCAGGCCATTGAAGACCCTCCCGAGTACCTGCTAGGACTGTTCGGAGCTAGCCACATGCAGTTTGCAGCAGCAGCACGAGTCACAGGCGCTGATGAGCCTACCCTAGCTGATATGACAGAAGCAGCTATACGTGTGCTCTCGCGCAATCCGCGCGGCTTTTTCCTGTTCGTGGAAGGAGGGCGCATTGATCACGGGCACCACATCAATATGCCGTATTTGGCTTTGGATGAAACTTTAGCGTTGGATGACGCTGTTAAACGCGCTGATGCCCTTCTACCCCCAGCTAATTCACTATTGGTCCTTACTGCTGACCATTCACACGCGATGGCATATAACGGTTATTCAAGACGTGGAACGGATATACTTGGACCATCTGATGAAGTTGGTGCTGATGGTGTACCTTATATGACGCTATCCTACACCAATGGGCCAGGGTACCGCGTACCACAGGACAACAAACGTGTCGATGTGACTCAAGAAAGTAACTTTAGTAAGTAAATAAGCTATTAATATGGTTACCGATGGACGTTCACCAACGAGATGGACGAATGAACTGGTTAGAGCCGCGGTTTCACCGTCGGTGGTGGGTGGTGTTTAGCCGTTTCCAACTGGTCTATAGGCGAGGGTTATGTATTATAGCGGACGTCCTATGGCTAAAACATTGATGATGGTGAACTTACTATTCATTGCACTGAGTTTCTTTTAATTGCAGAGGTGGGAACTGATCTTGGATTTTTGGATATTTAACTCCTAAAAAGGAGAAAGAAAGGATGAAAGTTTAAAAAATAAAAGCTGTGGAAGCTATAGATTCAGGTTTTAGCTATGATGTTTCTTAACAAAATTAAAGAGATGAAATGTTGATGCGGTAGTTTCGGCAGTAAGAAAAGAGCAGTCAATTTTTTTTTTAATTTTGCGCGGGAAAAGTGGCGGGAAAAGCTAGTAGTAACATGGTTGACAATGGCAAGAATCTATTTTCTCTGAATTTTCAAATGCACTTTATTCTTATGTAGTAGTAAATAGGTACAGTGATCCTTTTCTTACTTGCTTAAATAAGTCAAATGATATTAAATTGAAAATACAAACTGAAATATAGATGCATAGAAAAACCAGAAAAATAAGACCAGCACTGGGAATCGAACCCAGGTCCTCGGCATTCCGTGCCGCGTGCTATACCGCTCCACTGCCGCTGGACAACGGTACAGACACGAATTTCCCCTATGCACCACATACCTCAGCTTGTTTGTTTCTTATTTATCCACTTAAGCAGTGACAATTCAATTCAATTTAGATTTTTAGGGATGACCGTAAAAGTAACAAAAATTTGGAATTCAAATAAAAAAAAATTCAAAAGTTTCCAAAAAACCAATCTTAAGTCAAATTTTGTTTCCTTTGCAATTCCAGTGTCTTTAGCCTGGATGACGCACGTCGACGTCCCGACCATGATAGAGACGCACGGCGGCGACGACGTGGCGGTGTTCGCGCGCGGGCCGCAGCAGCAGCTGTTCACGGGGCTGTACGAGCAGAGCCAGCTGCCGCACCTCATGGCGCACGCCGCCTGCCTGGGACCCGCCGCCACACGCCGCAAAATCTGCGCCACTTACGAACTCGAGTACTCGACAAATGATGCTTCACCGTTGTTTGCTACTACTATTCTTCTTGGTAACGCACTGTTGCGTCTTCTGTAGATATGGAGCACCGAACCTCTCAGTAATTTTTAAGCAATCTTCTTAATTTAAAATTTAAGATAAATTTGAGGAATTCAAAGCACCAACGGCCCTTAGCTTAACGCAAGCGGAATTAAAATCACTTTTATCGTTTCTTTCTATCAAGCAAACGAACCGGAAGACGAAGCGTTGACAGGCCTCCCACCGGTGGACTAACGACATTGTGAGAGTTCCGGGAAACCGGTGGATGCAAGTGGCGAGTTGTCGTTCATTGTGGCGTTATAAAAAGGAGGCCTTTGTCCAGCAGCGGACGTCTTTCAGCTGATGATGATGATGATGAAGCAAGAAGGACAAAGGTAGAAAGTAATAGTGAAAAGCAACACAATAACAACACAAGCGTGCACGCGTTAGACCATAGGGAACCTGGGCTATTGGAGACAAGTGTGCATAGGCTGTGAGTTAACTAGAAAGCTTCACATATTTGATATCATTTACGCCGACCATCAGGTAAGATAGGAGGCACTCGTTGGTCAGGTTAAATAAATCATGAGTAATTTAGAAATTATTTATTGTTTAGATTTGTTAGCATTAATTTATTTAAGGTGATTAATTATTATTAAGATAATCAATGAACGATGTTTGTCAATTTGATTTAACATTTTTACGATACTTATTAAGTAACTTTATTAAATACCACGGAGGTGTTGGTGTTGATAATTAATTATTATAATTGAGAAAAAGTGCGTTTCTAATTACTTAGTACCTTTATTTCATCGCTCAAAGTACAGTCGTTAAGGAGAAAAGTCCTCAAGTTGCGATCACAAACCGAAAAACGAAGCGTTGTCAGGCCTACCAAGAAGAAACGAATTGTACTTCATTGTGACCGTCTTTGTGACAGTAAGTCTTTCAGCTGATGCTAATCTACAAGGTGACCTTAGCCTCTGGACAAATAATGAAACCATGGATAAGACTGATGCTTAGCAATATCTTACAATAGTTATTTTCTTAATTAGACAAGAAAAAAAATCTACGAAATCAGATCATCCAAATACACAGGCTGCTTCAAAGTGATACATTGAAAACCGTTAGTTTTTTGGTAAATATTGGACTGTTTGTTATGGTACTTCGCAGTTTGGTTTTAAATATCTTGTTAAGCCAGTAGTGTTCGTATTTGTCCAGAGGCTAAGGTCACCCAGTATACCGTTACAAAAAAAATACAGTCAATCTCCTTGTTTGTATGCAGGAGTAATCTTTAGTAATAACTGCACAAGTTTTATGGAACATTATACTATCAATAAAAATGGCTTATTTTTGTCGCGCCTGTCAAATCACGCATCCATACTAATATTATAAATGCGAAAGTGTGTGTGTTTGTCCATCTTTCACGCCGTAACGGAGCGACAGATCAAAGTGATTTTTGGCATAGAGATAGTTTATAGGCCCGAAATAGACATAGGCAACTTTTTATCCCGGAAAAATTCACAGTGTGCCCGAGGGAACAGCGCGCGATAACCGAATACGACGCGGGCGGCGTCGCGGGCAAAAGCTAGTTTTCTATTTAACGCAGACAAATCCTGGCAAAAGCTGGCGCCAATACCAAACGTCCCCAATTTTGCTATCATTACTTTTTCCCAATTGCCTTCCACTACAGCAATAAACCAAAACAAAGTCGACTTAATCATAAGATGTATGGCTTATAAAATAAATGAGATTAAAAAAAAAGGTATTAAACAGTACCTAGACTGCTAGATTCCCATTTTATCTGCACGTCAGTCTAAAACAATACGAGCCCGCATCTGTTTACGCTCATTATGCTCACAAACAGCGAATGAGGGAGGACAAATACAGGGTAATGTTATAATAATAATTGCAATGACGCACTGAGGATTTTCATAGAAGTTGATATGTACAAAAAGCTTTTCGTAGCAAATGTCAGTCCTTTCTTTACTTAATTAGGCACTACCGTCACAGAATAGATAATAGTACAAGTACAGAAGTCTCTCTGTTTTGATTTTCACAAATGCCGCCTTTTTATGTGCCTACATAATTAGTATTAACAAACGGACCGCACGCGAGCAGCCGACATTGAGCTCTCTGGCGCCGCGTGAAGGTCGACATTACTCCACACCTTGTCAGATATTCCGAAAATAGGGTTGTCAATACTTTAATAGAATACCTATTATACTATCAGATTTATGCTGTTTATAATATTTACTTAGCGGTTGCACTTTTATTTATTCTATGGCGCAGGGTCGAATATTATGTAAGAATAAGCTAGGTACCAGTCTAGTCCAGCGCAACTATGCTTAGTGACTCTCGTTGCGAGACGTCACCCGTCACTTTCTCACAGTAGTGCACAGAAAGAGACAGGTAATATGTACATCTCATGCGAGAAATAGTCACATGTTACAGTGTTGCTTCAATACGCTACGCAAGGTACACATGCAGAAACTGTTATACCTACCTATTAGGTAAATGAATACGGAACATATAAATCAGTTTACACAGGTATACACGACACGTGATTTTCTTTTGATGTAGGTATGGATTATATGTATATGTAGCTACCTACCACCTATTTTAAATAAGTATATGATATAAAACATTTGTGTGTATATTTATTAATTATTGTTATAGATTTAGGTACCATGACAGTAGATATAAATGAGTAATGAATACCGTACCTTTCACTATCTTTCTCACTTGCCGGAACCGAGAAAAACTGACAATTACTATTTTTTTCATTGTTCCGACAATCGGCTGCAATGCAGTATTTTTTGGATACAGATTGCCAATTAAAATTATGACACGCGTTTGCGACGTAAATTTATTGAGTCGTACTGCGTAAGAGGCGCGCGCGTGCGCCACGGGTCAGTGCGCGGCAACCACTGAATCGCCTCAACGTTGGGGAGGCCCGGTACGCACTTTTATCTCGGCGGCGGAATGGCGTAGTGACACCCCCCTGCTACCGTTTAGAACTACTAGTAAAGTAAAGGGAAATTTAACTTTCCCGTGATACTACTGGTAGTGCTACGGGTAATTGTAGATTTCACAGTGACACTACACTGTTGGCAGTAGTTTCAGGGGAAATATCATTTCCCGTGGCACGAGAGGGCTATCTATAAGAACTGTTGAAATCTTAAACTACTTAGAACAAGCAAGGTACTGGCAGAAGAGACAACTTTCGTTTCTAATACATTGCGGTGTCTAGTAAATAAGAAAAGGATTCAACTTGATTTTATTAAAAATCAAACGAACTTACCAGCCAGCTGGTGTGAAGTTCGATGTTAATTGTGTGAAGGTGTTGGTCCAAGACGTCCCATATTTCTTGACTTGTAGTAGACCCATCGTGTCGCCATTAACCACGTATATTCAAAGCTTAACTTGAAAACAAAACGCCTCTTACGTCAACTGGAACGCTCCCGATCTAAACTGTCATTTAGTTTGAAGCTCTTATTTCACGACCTGTAACTAAGGGTACTTAAACACCGGTTTAAGGGGTTGGGAGGGAATGTGGACGTCTTGGACCAACACCTTCACACAATTAACATCGAACTTCACACCAGCTGGCTGGTAAGTTCGTTTGATTTTTAATTGTGTTCGTGTGTTGGTCCAAGACGTCCCATATTTCTTGACTTGTAGGATGTTTGAAGAGTCGTGAAATAGAAAACAGTAAAATTTTACGTAAGTAAAATATATTTCAAAAAATAAAATCAACCTGCAATTTGGTAATTAAAAAATTGGTTAATTAATCAGTCATTACTCTGACTGAGAGAAAATAAACAAAATTAAAAAACATAATAACAAAGAAAATATTATTTTTCCAACTTAACTTGTTAAAATATATAGATTATCTATACATTAAAATTAAAAATTGTTTCTGCAAAGGAAGGTTTTACTATTGGTCTGTCGTAAAACTTTGCAAAAACAGAGGAGGTTTCACCCCAACCTGCTGTTTTTCGGATTGTGTCTATGCTTAGACCCATTGCTTTTGCCTTGGACGATGACGCATGTCTTGTGCTATGAGATTTAAACACATTAGTATCTATACCACTCTTGGACAATATGTCTTTGATCCAACGGCTGATCGTTTGGGATCCTATAGTAATATGTGGCTTTTTAAAACTGATGAATAATTTTCCTGATTCGTTGGTTCTTAGATTTTTAGTAATTTTTATATAGTCAGCCAGTGTTTGCGCAGGACAAACTTCGGGCTTGTCATAGAAATATGGAATAATTAACGCGGGTTGGGGTGCACCTACTCTTGATGTCTTGTTTGTTTGTTTGTTTGTTTAAACTCTTTATTGTACAAAAAGGAAATAGGTACAAAAAAAAAAATAACACACAAAAGAAAATGCTAAGTACAAAGGCGGACTTATCCCTGAAGGGATCTCTGCCAGTCAACCTTTGAGTGGTAGAGAAAAGCAATTGAAAAAAGATAAGGATCGACAAATAGAGCAAAAACATTTGAATAAATATAGATGCATATATAAACCCTAAGTACCTAAATAAATAATAATAAATAAATAAATATATACAGTATTATACAGAATACATAATCTTAATATACCTATTACCAAATATAAAATAAATAAATACACATACAATACATACAATACATAAATAACACAAGTATAAAGGATAACTACTTACTAACTAATTAAGGAACATGTGTGAGCCACATCTTCTTCAAGGCCTCCCTGAATGAGTATACGGAGGAGGATTGTCGGACAGCAGTCGGCAAACGATTCCACAGCCTAGCCGCATGCACAGAAAAGGAATTGGAGTATATCCTGGATGAGGTAGAAGGAGATGTTAGGAGGAGATTGGTGCTTGAACGCAAACGATGTTGGCTGCCTTCAGCTAAGTAGCTGAATCGCTCGGAAAGGTATAAAGGAGCTGAAGGATTAAAAAGAGTGTTGAAGAGCAATGACAGAATGTGGACGTTTCTACGGTCCCTGATAGGCAACCATTTAAGCTGCGCGCGAAACTGTGACACGTGGTCGTATTTACGGAGACCAAAAATGTACCGAATACACACGTTCTGGAGACGATCTAGCTTGTCAAGCAGCCCCTCATTCAGATCCAGGTACCCAACATCACCATAGTCGAGAATCGGAAGCAAAAGAGATTGTGTCAAATTGATTTTGATTTGGAGCGGCAGAAAATTCTGCAAGCGCCTGAGCGAGTGAAGTGAGGCAAAAAGTTTGCGACTGACCTCAGCAACCTGAGCTGACCACGAAAATGTCTGGTCCAGGGTGATTCCCAGATTTCTAACGGTAGGCGAAAAAGGAATTACAGTACCATCAAAATATAGGTTTGGCACTACCATGTCAGAAACCTGAGAAATAAAATATGGACTGCCAATCATGATCGCCTGTGTCTTTTTCGCGTTTACCTTGAGGCCAAAGCTCGCAGCCCAATCGCGAATGGTTCGAAGGTCAGAATTAATATGTTCAATCAACAGAGGAAGATCGTCAAGAGTAGCAGCAGAGTAAATTTGCAAATCGTCTGCATATAGGTGGTAGCATGAATTCAAGGAGGAGGTAATACCGTTAATGAAGATAGAAAAAAGGAGAGGCGACAGTACACCCCCCTGAGGGACACCAGCGGTAAGATCATGCCACGATGAAAAAGCATCCTCAAACCTGACTCGCTGCTGCCTTCCATAGAGGTAGGAACGGAACCACGATAAAGCGGTAGAAGATAAATTTAAAGTGCGTAGTATGCCTAAAAGGATATCGAAATCCACGGTATTAAACGCACTACTAAAATCCAACAGCACTAAAACCGTCAGCTTTCTGTTCTCAATATTATGACGTATGTCATCGGTGACCTTGACGAGAGCGGTGACAGTGCTATGCCCGGGACGGAAACCAGATTGAAAAGGATTAAATAAGTCGTGTCTATTCAGGTGATACGAGAGACGTCGGCTTACGAAATGTTCGACTATTTTGGATAAAACCGGGAGAATTGAAATGGGACGATATTCGGAGAAGGAACTAGGATTCGATTTTTTAGGAAGAGGGATTACATGAGCACGTTTCCACAACGAAGGAAAACAGCCCGAGGATAATGAATGATTAATAATATGGGAAAGGATAGGTGCAATGATTTCCGCCCCCAGCATAAGCATGCCCACACTCAAGCCATCCTCACCAACAGCTTTCGTCCGGATAGTTTTAAGAATATTGAGGACATCTTGCGAAGTTATGCTACCGAGATCAAAAATAGGGATGTCAGGGTGTTGAGTATTGGCAAGAAGAGATAGCGTGCGCTGTTTTGTAATGGGATCCAACTGTACTGGCGATGTACTGAAGTGCTTATTGAGGCCGTTGAAGTCAGTCACGGTAGAAGAAGTTTGTTGAGATTTGCCCACCCCTAGAGACTTAAGAAACTGCCATAGTTTTGAAGGGGGACAGCCATCTATTGACTGATATATGTAACGACGTTTAGCTTCCCTACATACCTTATTGCAGCGATTCCGCAAATAAACATACCTCTGACGATTCTCCTCTGAAGGAACACTACGCAGTTTAATGCGAGCCCTGTTCCTCTTTGCCATCATGGTCTTGATTTCTGGCGTGAGCCAGGGTGCCGGATTGTGCTTAACACGCGTAGGCTTCAACGGAGCGTGCCTGTCAAAAACCCTAAGCAATTCGCTATTAAAAGCTTCAAGCTTCAGGTCAACGTTGGGAAGAGCCTCAATGGCGTGCCAGTCAACACTGCTCAGGTCGCTATGAAGGGCTTGAAGGTCT
This sequence comes from Choristoneura rosaceana, assembly GCA_037349165.1. Lineage (NCBI taxonomy): Eukaryota > Metazoa > Arthropoda > Insecta > Lepidoptera > Tortricidae > Choristoneura > Choristoneura rosaceana. The sequence continues at coordinate 756,763 of JAZBNJ010000032.1, forward strand.
ACATCGAGGAGATTTCTTCGCAGAACAATCTTATGCTTACGCTTTGGTGGACGGATTTTAAAAGAAGCGTAAATCAAGTCGTGATTAGAGAAGGCGGCAGCGTTAAATTGGCCATGAGAAGTGACATAATCAGGTGAGGAAGTGATCATAAGATCTAAAAGTGAAGGAGGGCCGTTATGAGGAAAATGTGTGGGACTGAGAGGTAAAATACTAAGATTAACGGAATTTATAAGTGATTGCAGCTTGTGTGAACGATGGTCATTTTTCAATAAGCATGTGTTAAAATCACCCATAATAACAACATGTTCAAACTGCGGGCAGAGGTCAACCAAAGTTCTCTCGAAGGATTCAAAATAATTTACACCTGATGTTGGACTATAATACACTCCGAGGAGAAGTTTAGAGTGATGGAGAGAGATGTCAAGAAACAAATATTCTGGTGATTTGGAATAAGATGACAATGAGGGTGACTGTGCGGCCACCTGACAAGCAATATCACTCCGCAGATAGATAGCAACACCGCCACCGCGCACGGTGTTGGTGCCGCCATCTTGCAATCCAGTTCTGTCATTGCGAATCAGACGATACCCAGGTAAAGGATAAAGAGAAGAGTTAAGTGACGGCTTGAGCCATGTTTCAGAAACTAGAAGAGCGTGGATGTTTTTACCAGAAAAGGACGCAAGTAAATCAGAAAAATGTGCAGGAATACTCTGTGCATTTATATGTGCTACGTTAAATAATTTGGTGGAAGAAGAGAAAACGTTGTGCAACCGATCGCCGAGGTCCGGCATATCCGACAAATCGCTCAAGGAGTCATATAAGCTGGAAGAAGACAAGGAGAAAAATTCACTTCCATGACTAGCGTTCAACACGTCAGACATGAAGTTGAACAATAAAATAAATAATATTTATATGCACAGCAAATAAATTTACTGTAAGTATATATACGTATAAAAATAATATACTTAAATATGTTGTAATATAATAAAATAGTTCTCTATATTTAACTTATAACCTATGATTTTTCACAGGTAAATGCTCTCTCTATCGCTCGCCAGCAGCTAATAACAAAAAAAAAAGAAAAACAATAGATTAATTAACATAAGCAATGGATAGACAAAATGTTGGAAATTTGAAAGAAAAACTACTTGGGTACATTGGGATACAACAAATAACCGCTGCCGTCGCACTTAAATTGGAACGTTAGAAAGCTAACACTTAAAAACACCAACGTCAGCTGTCAAAGTGACAATGACGTTGACGTGCCACGACAGAGGCAGGCCAGACAAGTGACAAAACAAACCGAGACGAAATTGCGGTATCTTAAGATAACAGAATTTAAATCAAACTGTTGTGAAATGTACCGTGAATATCAGCATAACAGTGTGCAGAAATCACTATTACCCACTTACAACAAAAATAGGCTAAGTGTGTCCGAAAACTACATAATAATAAGTAAAACAAAAGATAAAATGAGCAATTTAGAAACATCTTAACACTACTTTCGCGACGTAGACCTAGACGGGCTCTTCTGTCTCTGGGGTCGCGGACGCCGTACAGGCGCAGCTGCTGCGGCCCTCATCTGGGACGCGGTCGCCGCTGCGGGAGCCTCGGGCGGCACGGTGTTGTCCCCGCCCGACCTCGACCGATCCTCCGCTGCATCTGGTGGAATTGCACGTAGCTCGTCCAGCGAGGTGATTCTGTACCGAGTCTTATCCCGGCCTAGCACTATGACCCGCCCGTCACTTGTCCAGCTTCTCTCCACCCCATAAACGCGACGAGCTTCAATAAAAACGGCATGGCGAGTGCTGGTCAGGAACTCCGAGAGAGTATAGCCGGTGCCTTTGAGCCGCTTTTTCTCTGCCCACACTATGTCCCGTGCTTGCTGACCCGCAAACTTAATTAAAATAGGCCTTGGTTTCTTGCCACTGCGGGTTCTGCCTAGACGATAACAGGCATACAGCGACCGAGCAGAGATCTCTTCTTTGCCCAGCTTCTCCTGACAAACATGAAGCACAGTACTGGTTACATTTTCACTATTTACCTCTGGGACTCCATGCAGGAGAAGCACTGCTGAACGGGACCTCATCTCCAGATCTTCCAGTGCCTGTTGTACTAGCCTCATCTGTGTTTGCAGACTTTCTACAGCCCGCCAAATGAACGCCTTAAAGGCTTGGTATTCAGCAGTGACAGTACCTGGGTCTGCTGTTTGTGCCATCGAAGGGGTGTTCTCGAAGGCGTTCATGCGGGAAGAAAACTGTTCCTTCAAATCATCCAGGCTCTTTTGTAGCTGCATCAGGTGATCCATAATGACAGTGAGGAAGTGGTAATCTTGTGGTGTGCAGTGACCTTTGACCCTTTTCTTCCAATGCAAATTAAACAGCTATTGAGTGGTGAAAATAGCTGACAGTGGCAGTTAAGAGTATATTAACTCATGTAAGTAACAATTACCGTGAAATTATTAGTGTAAATATTTAAAATAATTTAATTAAACCTGAGTTTCAAAATAAACAACTGCTTTATTTGACTGCCTCATGTCTTAATGAGATCAACAATTTTAATTATAATTTTTTCAGTGCAAAAGGTTATATTCTCTAATTTAATTAAACTAAGTGTCTGCACTCTGTGTGCTGTTACTAATGCTAATAAAGTTACTAATTTTTTTGTTAGCATTTCTAACGAAATCTGATTATTAGGATAAAAATTACTTAAGAAAATCAACACAGTGCTAGGATCCCAGGTAATATCATACTTTGGAGTGTTTGGTCTCAATCTGAACACTCCTTTAAAAAAACGCTTTACTAGTTCATTGGAACCAACTTCTGGCCCAATAAGTAATGATATAGCTGAACGACATGAATTGAGACTACCATATTTAAAGCCCTTATTGTACATCATAGTTAAAAAATGTAATATTTCTGGGATGCTTGCATTGTAACAATCTATCTTATTATCTATACAGTGAGTCCACCATGACTTTAGACAGGTATTGTACTGTGAAACAGTATTGTTTGCTAATGAAGCCAGCATAACCCGAATTGTCTCATCAGGAACGCCTCGGGTGCTCAGTGCTTTCCTGATGAGATTCCTGCAACCAGGGTAAGACGCTCGTGAAGTGGGTGTGGCAAGCTGTTGATAGAAATTAATAATGTTTTATTGGGCTGGAAATAAATAGGCTCTGATAGCAATGTCTTTTTAAATATTGGATACCAAGGTTGGGTTGGCCAGTAAGGTGCAACGACAATACCAGTAGCTTTATCATTTATAATTTTCCTAAGTGTTTTTAGTAACATTGAGAAGGGTGGGAATGCATAAAAAAAATAATCGGCCCATGACACTGTAAAAGCGTCTATTGCAATAGCGTCGGGATCGTTTTTCCAGGATATAAACTTATCGCATTTCTTATTGACTCTAGAAGCAAATAGGTCTATTTCAGGTTTGCCAAATGTGGTAATTATTTGCTGGAATGCGTAATCTGCTAATTCAAATTCTATGTTAGTTTGAGTTTTTCTCGATTCTGCATCTGCTATGTAATTGTCTTTTGATTGAATATAAGAAGCAAAAACAAATATACCCCGTTCCTCACACCACTGCCAAATATCTTTTGCCAGGCTGTTGAGATGGATAAATTGTACTCCGCCCATACGATTTATGTAAGATATGGCTGTGGTGTTGTCTATTCGGAGGAGTATTTGACAATTCCTGTAGTTAATTGCATAAGATTTTAGCCCTATAAAAGCAGCTAGCAGCTCTAAGTAATTAATGTGTTTCTTTGACTCTTCCAGTGACCATGGGCCACCTAAAGAATTATCATTACATGCCACACCCCATCCTGTTAACGAGGCATCGGAGAAGATCTCTAATTCATAATGGTCTGATCGAATATTATTACTTGGTGCCTTTATATTTTCTAACCACCAGTCAAAATCTGATTTCAGAGATGATGGTAGCTTCATAATTCGATTGTAATTGTCGTTATTGAGTAAGTTTAGGTATTTTATCCTTTCAAAGGCTTTGGTATATACCCAGCCGTATTTGACAGCAGGACACACAGATGTGAGGAGCCCTAACAGATGTGCAAATTCCCTAATTTTACACTCTTTCCTATTGTAAAAAGCTAGCAGTTCTTGTCTTATCTTTTTACATTTTTCATATGGTAATTCTATTGTCATGTCCAGTGAATTTAACACAAAACCTAAGAATTGACATTTTTGTGAAGGAATGAGAATACACTTGTCATAATTAATAGTGAAGCCCAGGTGTTCTAAAAGATTAATGGCTATTTTTGTACCCTTTTTTGCCTCTGCAAGGCTGTCAAAAATCAGAAGTATATCATCAAGGTATACTGAACATGTAATTTCTTGAGATCGAAGGTGTTCAATGACTGGCTTCATAAGTTTTGTGAAAACATATGGTGCTGTGCAGAGGCCAAAAGGTAAAACTTTAAATTCAAATAATTTATTTTGCCATTTAAATCGTAAATATTGTCTGTAATTTTTATGTATAGACACAGAAAAGTAAGCTTCTTTTAAATCAATTTTTATCATTACACATTTAGCTGAAAGCAGTTTTGTGGCTGTTCGTATATCTTCAAGTTTAAAATGAGATGTTGTAATGAATTTATTAAGACTTTTTAAATTTAAAATAAATCTCTTATCGCCATTAGGCTTTGGCGCCAAAAAAATGTGTGACAGAAACTGGTTGTTGCATGGTTGGCATTCAGCAATAGCATTTATGTCAAGAAGGTGAGAAATTGCTTCCTGCATTTCTTGGGCCTCTTTACCCTTTAATTTATTCAATGGAATAAACGTTTGATATGGTGTAGCTGAGAAAGGCAATTTATAGCCCTTGACCCAGGATAAAACTGTTCTATCACTAGTAATAGCTAGCCAATTGGAATAGTGATGTGACAGGAGTTTTACCTCTAAATTTTCCTGTGCGTTGGGGCGCCTCTCCGTTGGAGAGCTGGCCGCCGTTGAGGAGCTGGCTTGGTTTGCCCTGGCCTGTTGTAGGGGGGCTGCCTGCCCGCACTCGGTGTTTGTTGAGGATGATACTTCCGAGGCGGGCCCCGGTAGTTTAAAGTAGCTGTAGGCTTGGGTGGTGGCTTATTGTACTTAATTTCCACACCAGTTTTGTTAACTGCTTTACCTGCTTTTAGATCTTCAGCAAGGTTCTCACCAAATAGGTGCTTTCCCACTTTAGTAGTTGAGACTATGTCCTTGGTATGCTTGTTGAGAGCAAATTGTAATAAATGTCTCCGGGACATGGATTCCTTATGGAATAAATCACAGAGCATACGCCCAGCATCACTTATAACTTTGGTTGCTTCAATGCATCCTTTTTCTTTGTTCATAACTAGTATATTCAGTGCTTTTCCTATACAAGCGGTGGCTTGTCCCAGGTAATTTTGTTGACTTTCTAATGCCTGGTCCCTCTTCAGGACCTGATCAGAGATTGCTGCTTTTATTTCTGCATTTATTTTTGGTGGCTCAAGAAATTGGCAGTTTTCTGGTATTAGGTATTTTTTCCCTAGTTCTATTTTTGTTTCTTTTTCCAGTCCATTTTTTGTTACATAACTCCACCTATTTGTGATGTCATTGTGTATTTCTACATCATAGGTTTTTTTATTAGGGTCTTCTCCCAGTATGTTCAAAATGTCTTGATCCAGGGTTTCATTTACGCAGGGCTCTTCTGAGGTACAGGCCATAACGGTGTCTGGTGGTGGTGCCGTTGGCTCATTATACTCTAATGCTGACTCATCATACTCAGGTTGAGTTGATTCAGTATTAACAGGTTCCTCACTTTCCCGGGCTGAAAAATTATTGTTATGTTTTGATATGTTGTTGCACTGAGTGGACTCTTTCATATGATAGTATTAATCCGGAGACATTATAAGGTAAGAGATGAACCACACGAATAGCACTCTTGGGGCTATTACACGAGTAAATCCACAAACCCTCTAGATACATTTGTGACGTGCCACACGAATGGGACTCGCGGTCCCACCACACGAGCATGTCTGCAAAACTATTTTTTCGGTCGAGATATACCACACGAATAACACTCGCAGTGTTATCACACGAGTAAATCCACAAACCTTGCAGTTTCTTGTCATAAAAAGCCATTATGAGGAATAGTTTCTAGTGTTTGGATAAGTTTCGTAACCAGTATGAACTAGTTTTCACCGTGACAAAAACATTGTAAAAGTTGCTGTTTTATACGAAACAGTAAGTAAATTATGCCTTAATTACTGTGTAAGCAAAACATTTACCTTCGATTTCACTTGAACTGCTCCTTTCTCGCATCCTTTTTGTGAATTTTTTGAACAGTCGATATAGCTCGTCGTCCTCGTCCTTTCTTTTCCTTTTGTGTTTTCCCATTCTTATAAGAACACAGATCACTACAAATGCACTTAAAATGAATTTCAGATTGTAATAATGCTATTTTATTTACTTTTTAACCGCAGAACAAAAAAAATCGTTGGTTTTTAGGCGCGCACGAAAAAGTCGAATGACAGTTTAGATCGGGAGCGTTCCAGTTGACGTAAGAGGCGTTTTGTTTTCAAGTTAAGCTTTGAATATACGTGGTTAATGGCGACACGATGGGTCTACTACAAGTCAAGAAATATGGGACGTCTTGGACCAACACACGAACACAATTATAAGAAGAGCTTGAGATCGATTTGCTTGACAAGGGATTATTATGCCACTTACTGTGAGAACACAAACGTACACCACAAGGTTTTGTTACTAAGTGCTTTGCAGGTGGTAGGACCTTGTGCATGGTCCGCCCGGATTGCTACCACCATCTTGCTCGCTAATCCTGCCGTGAAGCAGCTGTGCTTGCACTGTTGTGTTTCGGCGTGGAGAGTAAGACAGCCGGCGTAATTACTGGCACTTGAAGTATGCCATCTTATAGGCCTCTAGGTTGGCAACGCACCTGCAATACCCCTGGTGTTGCAGATGTTTATGGGCGGTGGTGATCTCTTACCATCAGGAGACCCACTTGCTCGTTTGCCATCTAGTCAAATAAATAAAAATAAAAAAGTACTTCGCGTTAAAATGACTGGAAGATCAAATAATGGTCTATAGATAGCTGGACTTCGAGAATACCATGTGGACTACATTTTCATCGCAATGTTATTATCTTTCATCACACTTGCTCGTCAATTATGTTATTCCATGCCTGTGTAGTAAAAGACAATGGCCTCAATATTGTTGCCGGGAGAGTTATGACTTTAATTTTAAAAAGTAAGTAGGACTCCGGCGTCGGGCTCCTAATAGTCTCTCGTTAGTAATCCCCTTATTACGTCCCTTAATGCACAATGTACTATTATCTATTATCAAAAAATTACAGCATTACAGTTAGAAAACCAAAACACTGTAAAATTAAAATTTGATACAAAAAACACATACAGGATCGAAATAATACCTCAAAATTTAAACCGCCAGGGTTAAAGACAAGGGAATTGTCCACGAGTATTTAATGAAAATTTCCATAGGAATCAAAAAACCTTGGTATTTAAATTCAACTGCTGGTTCTAAAAAGTATGCGAAGCGGGTAAAATCTAGTGATTATACACTTACCGTATAGAAATACTACAAACATGGACTGCACGCTTTAAAAAATCGCCAAAAATAGAATAGAATCCTAAGTTTCAAAGTAAATCCAAATAACCCGATAACTCTTGAGTCCGGCGAGCCTTTTAAATCTCGCAAACTCGCTTAGGGTAGAACAAATATATAACGCACGGTCGATGGTGCTTCACGCGATAGTCCTTGGAGCAAAATTCGTGTGTGGATTTGGGCTGACGATAATATCAAAAGACAAGCATTACGCGGAATACACGATAAACATTAATTAGTTACGTAATCTATCTTTTAGTAGTTATTATAAAAAAGCTCTATAACAACTTAAACAGTTGGAATACAGAGACAAAATTATCTTTTCATTTCTCATGCTCTTGAAATGTTACTTTATTTTCTACATATCGGGTCTAAAGCTCCTATTTATTCTCTAGGGATTAAAGTATTTTTTCAAATTTACGTTGGAAACCCCTAAACAGCTAACACGGTGTTTCTGAATCGAGGATTTTTAGGCGTGGAAATAACTTCAAAATGACAACTTTGCTGTGCAAAAATATTAAAAAAAAAACCGTGTGAGTGTGTATGTGTGCGTGTGCGTGCGTGCGCGTGTGTGCATTCGTGTGTGCATTTTTGCCTCTCCGCTAAGAAAAAGTATATCTTAAGGCGCAGTTTGAATGACCTTACTATTTGCATTTCTTATTGGGGGAGGCAAGTCATTCCAACAAAAAGCTCTCATTACCAATAAAAAATCGGTTAATATCGTTATTTTCTCGACTAGCGAAATACCCGTACGGTTACCACCGAGGATCCCGTCAAATATTATAACGCGAGGTCATTATTTCTAACCGCAGCGTTCAAGAGAAGAAACAACACTCGAGTCGGTGCCATTGTGTTAGTTAGGGCAAGTTTCTCGTGCGACAAACGTGGAACATATAGTTAGTGCAGTTATGAGGCTTATTGCTTGAAGGAGGTTTTAGTTCTTTGGTCTTCTCTGTAGCCTAGATAGGTAGACATACGTAGGTATAGATAGACGTGAAATATCATTAGATTTGTTATTGAAGTGACGAGTAACATATAATATCATTGCGTAGAGGATACATTCCATACTAATATTATAAATGTTGGTTAAAGTTATCGACATAGCCCACCGCATAGCACGCTGAAATGGCAATGGGCCGGCCATATAACCCGATGAACCGATAACGATAACCGAAGACGAGTTCTTGAGTAGATACCAAAAGTAGCGTAGGGCATCCTCAGACTCGGTGGAGCGATGATCTTTGCAAGGTGGCTGGCATGAGCTGGATGAGAGGCCTCCGTCCAACAGTAGACGAACATAGGCTGATGATGATGATGATTATAAATGTAAAAAGTGAGTGCGTTGCATGTCGAAACGGAGCAACGGATCGACGTAATTTTTGCCATAGATATAGTTCATGGGCCAGAGAATGATATAGACTAATTTTTATCCCGGAAAAATGCCAAGTTTCCGAGGGAACAGCGCACGATTACCGAATTCCATGCGAGCGAATCCGCGGGAAAAAGCTGGTTAAATCCTTAAAGATGCAGTATTTATTTGATATAATACGTCACTTAATAAATACACTGCAGGTGGTAGGACCTTGTGCAAGGTCCGCCCGGATTGCTACCACCATCTTGCTCGCTAATCCTGTCGTAAGCAGTGCTTGCACTGTCGTGTTTCGGTGCGGAGAGTAAGACAGCCGGTAAAATTACTGGCACTTGAGGTATTCCAACTTAGGCCTCTAGGTTGGCAACGCATCTGCAATACCCCGGGTCGTTGCAGATGTTTATGGGCGGTGGTGATCTCTTACCACCAGGAGACCCACTTGCTCGTTTGCCTTCCAGTCAAATAAAAAAAAATATTGAAGGACGGTCGCCAGTGTTCGGAAATTGTCGTGAACAGCCAATTATATTGTCTTTTTATGAACACCTATGTGCAATCTTTATCGCCGGGTACCGTACAAACTGTTTAGTATCACCTCATTTCACTCGTAGTATCTTGCATGTGGTAGCGGAATCATTTCAAAATCACTCCACCATCCCCAGCCACATGCTTATAGCTTGTAAATTCTGTACAGTCATCACCACAGCGCTACGTTAACCAAACTTCTGTACTCCCTTCATTAGCGTTATGTGGTAGGTAATAGAGTTGCATTTGGCTCAGTGTTAGTGTTTCGTTGTATGTGTTAGTTTGCCGGGTGTATTGTAGGCTTGAATATTGGAGGCATCGACAGCAGGCGAGCGAGTAGGTGTAGCTAGGGTTACCAATAGAAACTAGTTCTTTTTACAAGCTTTTATTTAGTTTCACCTGTTCCGTTGTCTGATCTGTCTATAGTCAAATCTTGCAAGTTTGATTCTTGTTTTTGCTGAGCAGTAAGTGCTTGGACACAAAATAACTATTTTTTTTGTATTTTTTCCTCGCAATACGCGTTGCGTGACGTTGGAACCATAATTGATCTGCATAATTAGCCTAGTTGCTCTATTTTGTTGTACAATTTACCTGTGACATCTCTCTCCACATGTTTAGTTAGTCTAGCTTTATAATATTCTCCTGTTGTATTCTTGTTTGCCCTGAAAACCAGCGCCATGACTGAAAAAATTCAGACATCGGCATTTGCTGAGTGGCATCCATTTTGATGCTTTGTTAACTACTGTTTCATTTAGATTACGATTTCATGTACAAACTTTTTAACACCAAATAAATCTATTCTATTCTATTCAATATGATCAAAATAACTGTGTATTACGGGCCGTAAGGGGATTATAAACTTAGGTCATTAAAAGCCCCCCGCCTTAGGCATCGGGTTTCTAATACACCCTCGTTAGTAATGCCCTTCTTGCGCCTCTTAATGCACAACGTACTATAACAGGTACAAGTCCAACATAAAACCTCGTCCTATTTTAAAGTCCGTTAAAAATCACATCACGTGAATATGTTTTATCCTCATGTGGCAGCCCTATTCCCTAATCCACGCTCGCACCGAGCTATTGAGGCGTTGAATTTTTGAAATTCCGCTCGGCCTCTTCGTTGCATATAGTAGCTGATACAATGTACAGTGTACACATAGAACGTACTTGTACACTTAAATTGTACATATAGAACGTACTTGTACACTTAGGTACACAGCCGTGCACTAGTTTGGTACCTAAATTTGCGCAAAGCAGTGTAGCGGTTTTTTTTTTTTAATCGACTGGATGGCAAACGAACAAGGTCTCCTGATGGTAAGAGATCACCATCACCCATAAACACCAGGGGTATTGCGCGTTGCCAACCTAGAGGCCTAAGATGGGCTCAAGTGCCAGTAATTTCACCGGCTGTCTTAGTCTCCACGCTAAAACACAACAGTGCAAGCACTGCTGTTCCACGGCAGGATTAGCGAGCAAGATAGTGGTAGCAATCCGGGCGGACCTTGCATAAGGTCCTACCACCTGAGGATGTCTTTGTACTTTACTAGGAGGATTAAATGACCTAACCTAACTAACTAAAAGTTCGAAACCCCCGATTTTGTCACTTCAAAGTTTAGTATCTCAAAAACAGCAGCACTGGTTTTGATGTAACATATCTAAGAACTATCACTAGAAAACCTGCTTTCAAATGAAAAAAACCGCATTAAAATCGGTCCATCCGTTTAAAAGCTACGGTGTCACAGACAGACACGGACAGAGAAATAGACACATAGCGGTCAAAAATTGTTTATTGCCACATCTTTACTTATTTACGCAAATTACAACTCTGCAACTAAAAATTAAAGAAATGAAGGGATTTTCACCAAACGGCTCGCATTGCATCGAATCGGAAAAATGTTACAATCTTCAAAAGATATTAAATCATAAAATATATTATACACTGTATTTAAAGTGTATACTAAAAACTGGGACGATGACGCAATCAAATGATTATATTCCTTCCTTTCGCCCCAAAAATCCTCAAGGAAAATACTTATGGTAAAGCCCAAAAACTACCCTAACGAGGTAGTTCAGAAAAACAAGGCATCAGCGAGCGTCTCACATTAAAAGCTCGTCAGTGTAATATCACGATATATCGCTTAGGTACTTGAAAACGCCGAATTTCCTGAGAGAAATCACAGGGAAAATTACACTGGCGGCGGCACGCGGGGTTCTCGATCGAGTCTGAAAGTCAAGTGAAATAATAATTCGAGTTAAGTCTAGATTATGGTCCACAAATTTAAAGTTGATCAACGTGCTATGGAAAGGGCTATGCTCGGAGTTTCTCTGAAAGATCGAATTCGTAACGAAGTGATCCGACAGAGAACCAAAGTTATAGACAGCCCACCGCATTAGCACTCTGAAGTGGCAATGGGCCGGTCATATTACCCGAAGAACCGATAACCGTTGGGGTAGACGAGTTCTTGAGTGGAGACCACGGATCGGCAAACGTAGCGTAGGACGTCCTCAGACTCGGTGGTGCGATGATCTTCGCAAGGTGACTGGCAAGAGCTGGATAAGAGCGACCGAGGATCGTACTCAGTAGCGTGCCATGGGAGAAGCCTATGTCCAGCCGTGGACGAATATAGGCTGATGATGATGGTGGTGGTATGTTTCTTCAAATTGGGTTACGATTATAAAGAATTAGAGTCGCCTAATAAGCAAATAGTAGCCGTGATTAAGTTCCATTTATTCAATATCGGACGACGCGTGCGGTGGTTCTTATTACAATTAAATGTCATTAATGACTAATTTTGACACAATTTCGGGTCTTCGTGGATCGCACTAGGTATAACTAAGATATACAGTCACAAACTGCAGATTAAACTAACCTATTTAGACTATTCAAAAACTTGCGTTCACGATCCATTACATGGGAGACTATTGAGGGACAAGGAATTTAGTTGATCAAACAAATACCGCAATGTAGTGAAACTTGCATGGAAGCAAACCAGTCACTCCAGTTTGGCGCATTTATTGTAAATGTGTATATTGTAATTATTGTTTATATGAATAAATAATTTCTATCTATCTATGGCTCAGAACCGGTTTATAAAATAACGGCAAATACCGGTTTATTTCGGTTTAACTCCGAACTTTCATAAGAACGCGAACATTTTTAAGAACTTAAGTAACTATAACCCAAATAAACCGGTATATTATACGAGTGACAGCTGGCCGGCCGGCGGCGGTAATAAACCGGTTTTTATTGTTCTAAACCGGTTAATCTGACAAGAACTTACAAAAACTTAATGATCTTAATGACTTGATGAACTTAATGGAAATGTTCCCTTAAAAACCGGTTTTAAAATAACGGTTTCGCGAACGAAACCGAAATGAAAAGGTTTTGCGCCAAGTACATGATAACGGTTTGGTAATTTAACCGGTATCCGAGCCTTGCATAGAAGTTCTTGCCTAGTCAAATTTGACAATCAAATATGAAAGGGCCAAGTAATATTTAAATCCCAACGGTTTCCCAGCAAGAAGTAATCACCACGACAAATAGCAACTTTATTTAAATCCAACAGTCCGCCGGTTCCGCCCTAGAATTAATTCTTCGGTACGAAACAGTTCGCGCTTCTCGTGCCATTACTCTTGTTTCTTTTAGGAATGGGGCCAATCATAATATTAAATGAACGTGGCTGTTGTTTACAGAGAAACAGCATGCCAAAGGGCAAAGTAATGATTTTGTAGTGCTTGAGACTTTTTTTTCGGTATAAAAAGGCGGTTTGTACCCTTTAGTAGTACGTATAAAATACAATACAAATATTGTATATTGCACACCATAAAACAGTACAAAAACTTATAATACAAACACTTAGATTCAGGGTAAACAATAGGCGCTTTCATCGCTTAAAAGCAATCTCTTCCATATAACCATTTGGAAACACGAACTTATGTCGAAGAACAAAAATAGCTCGCAGAAAACAAGAGCAAATAAAAATCAATAATACTTGCATACAAATTAAAATATTTATTTATTATTTACTTGGTCGATGTTCAAAGTATACCGCGTCGAAGGCAAATCAAAAATTCCAATCAGAAACTTTCACAGAAACGGACATGGTTTTAATGATACCTACATTTTAACAAATAAATGGAACCTTTGCTAAACCAATTGAACTCTACACGGCATTGTAGAGGATGTTTCAAAACAAATAGTCAAACTTTTGTGACAGTTTGATAAAGCTATACCCATTTACAGAAAGTTTCCAACGCGAGTCGATTTTCCAAATTGAAGTGACAATGACCCGACCTTTGAATTATTTATTGTTTTTGTAACAATACGAAAACTTATTGGAGTTGTTCGGTTTGGCACGTCAAGTTTCAAATTTTAATTAATAGTGAACGAAATTTATTAATTATACATTGGAAATTATAGTGTTATTTTAAAGTAGTAATTGTGTTTATTTTAGTTCTTAATAATTATTTTTGGCGACAGATTTTTAGCAAATAATGAAATAAATAAAATAAATGTAGAGTAAATAAGTGTCCCAAAAATAAAAACTTTTTTTTTTCAATATTTATTTTCTTTTAATTAGAAGAACATACAATTGTTTCCCAGGGAAGTTTTGAAAAGTTTTGGTTTTCGACCGATATCTAAAATATCATAATCTGTGAAGCAATTGTAGAAGAAATAATCCTTACTAATATTATTAATGCAAAAGTTGTTTCGTTTGTTTCACTTTCACGGCTTAACTACTATACCAATTTTCGTGAAATTTTTGACGTCATAAAATCCATAATATCAGGATACTTTTGATCCGGGAAAAACTTACTGTTCACGGGGTCTTTTTTTTATTCGACTGGATGGCAAACGAGCAAGTGGGTCTCCTGATGGTAAGAGATCACCACCGCCCATAAACATCTCGTCGTGAGATAAACGTACATTATTATTATTTGAAAACGACGTCGCGTGCAACAATATGTTTAATAAATAAATCACAATCAAAGCGTACAATGTAACTCTTTTTTTTAAAGACTGGGGCCACGTTATTTTAAATGGAACCCTAATTGAACTTCTATCCATACATAATTAATGCATCAAAGAAAACATGAAAATTATCTCTAAATAAAACTCATGAGATTTACGGCGCCATCTCTTGATCAACGGAGTCAAAACGAAGTTTCAACTCCAGCGAAGTGCTAAGTCCGTCACCCTAGTCAAGTAAAGTTCAAAACCACATAACGCCCGGTTAAGAGTATAGATGGCGTTATGCTTTACATCACGCACAAAAATAGTCCACAGTGCCATCTGTTGATAAGTGTCGAGACTATCGGGTCAAGTCAAGCAGTATGAAAAATGGGTTTGTTCAGCCGCTGTCTCATAGAGGGCGCTAGCGATACAGTGAGAGTACAAGACGTAGTGTAGATAGAAAACTGAACCCGCAACAATAGCGCCATCTATTGAGGTCCTCGTTCTTTTCAAAGACTGAACCGTTTTATAAGAGTTACTTATTTATTCCGTTAGAGGGTGCTGTTGTTCAAGAGAAAAAGTTAAAAGGATGTTTTCTAGTTTTTGATTTTTACCCATTAGATTTGAAACGAAATGTAAAGTTTCTGTAAGAATTCCCAAAAATTAAAACGTAGTGTCAATTGTCGTAGCTCTTAGAATATTTTAGGACGCCCGTGCCAAATTATATGTCTGTAAATTTAACTGTTGAGATTATAATTATGATTTTGTCCTGCTCTCCTCATAGACATAGTTTTTACTCGTAATCTCCGGTTTTTGGTACAAAATATGATTTTCAACTTTTGACATTATACAAATCACATTTTGTAAGTTAGTACTTACGCAAAAACGTAGCAAAAAAACTCTTTTTAACACATGAACACTCATTAAACTTTGCCTAATAATATCATTCGTCAAGGTATTTTTGTAATTTTGACATTGTCTTGGTGAGAATTTTTAATAAGTAATTTTTTTAATAAAAGCGAAAATATCGTTTTTATCACAAAATGTGGCTTATCCGGACCAGTAATAAGTATCATACTTATATTGTACATTGATCATAATAGAACGTTGTTTGTTTTCCGTAACAAGACCATAGTACATATTTGTGAGCAATTTGAATTATAAATACGTATTCTTATACTTGACTGATTTCCAATCAAACGTTAACAATAGTTAGAAACAGTATTCAAAGTTCCACTTTTAAATAATAAAGCACAATCCCACGTAGACTCAGTTCCAACAAAAGTTCCTCAAGAATATAAGTTAAAGTCAAAAGTAATAATTACAAATGAACGGCCAAGTTCGCGAGTGGCCAAGGGGCCGAGTATTCAGGCAAGACAAAGTTTTCTCAATTGCTATCCACAAAGAATAACTTCGACGTTAACTTCGAAGGAGAGATCATTTTAATTAAATTCGTCGTACAACTTCAAGAATAACTTTTGTACTGTAATTAAGTAACAGAATGAACCTGTAGGCACTTTCGGAGCGCTTTCCAATTGTTAATTCTGGTTAATTTTATTAAAGCGCCATCTATGTTTTAAGACGATGTGCTTCTAAAGATGTTGTGCTAGATGCGCCATCTAGTTTGTAAGCGTTGAACTTATCTGTGAAAATGTACCTCGTGCAACCAGTGTTCAAGTTGTTTGGAAAATCTGCAATAGATGGCGTCGTCGTCTGTGGCTAATGTTAACAAATCGCCAAGAGATGGGTCTCTCAGCGCTGTTCATTAGAAGTTTGCGTCTTTGCTTTCATTCGCATATTTGTTAAACATTTCTGTAGTTATGTATCGTATTATTCTCTATGTATGCACGTGTTTCCTATACTGTTCCTATGTGTTAGTGCTCAATAAAGATCTGTATTGTATTAAAATTTGTAAAGAGTACAAGTTATAATTCCTGCATACGCGTGACATTTTGTTTCACGATTTACACGCATTCGCTACACTGTCGGAAGCCAAGTACCAGCGTAATCACCTCTCGTCTGCAACTGCGTCGCACTCAAAACTCTCAATGACTTCTTGTGTTTAATTGTATTGTATATTTGACATGTTGATGATAATGTTTAAAGAAAATTATAGCAAAAATACTACTGCCGCGTGTAGTAAAATACTACTACTAGTTAATGTCTATATGATAGTAAGTTTGTGACGTAGTTTTTAAGTTTGGTAAACCACTAAAAATAAAAATTTGATAAAAAAAATACTAAGATAACCGTGAGTCGTCATTTATGATATGAAGAATCCTTGAAGTAAGTACCTGAAACTACAACAAAAAATTTTGTTAAACACACTAAAATTATGTACGGAATTTGAGGATTTTTGCCGCAGGACAGACTACTTACTTGCAATTTTACTTACTTCTATACTGTATTGTACTATTTTGTCTTGTATTGCTTATATTGTTGTCTGGTATTGTTTGTACTGTTGGCAATTAAATATTTTCTATTTCTATTTCTATTTCTAAAATATTCGATTAAAATTTTTTAGTAGTCTTCTGTTCGTTTGACATGTCGTTTTACTACCATGACGGCATTATGATACCTAATTAAGTTTTCTGTATCTGTAGTCGTTTTGCGATCTAATCCTTTTGTAGAACAGTCATTTTGTACATTCAGTCGTTTTGATAGTAACCGTAGACAGCAATCTAGGTAAATACCATTTTGTGAGACGATGACAAGCAAATTATTCTGCTAGTCTTATACCTGACGTTTTGCTTGAGTGAGTTATTAGGTAGGTTAGGCGTAGGACGTCCTCAAACTTGGTGGTGCGATGATCTTTGCAGGGTGGTTAGCAAGAGCCGGATGAGAGTGACCGAGGATCGTGCTCAGTGGCGTGCCATGGGAGAGGCCTATGTCCAGCAGTGGACGAGCATAGGCTGATGATGATGAGTTATTAGGTGGTGGCATAGGATGGACGAATATTTGTACAAATAGCTGCCCCGACTGCGAATGAAGCCGTGACGTCAAGTTTCATGTCACACTCAGGATTCTCTAGCCACTTGGCAATTCGCTAATAATCAGTAGCATTTTTAGGATTGGTGGACGTTCATTGCTCAGTTGACACGTGTAGAATACCCGAGTTAGTGGACAGCATACGCAATGTATAACAAAACAGTCGTACAGTCGCAGGGAGAGCTACCTGAAACGTGGTGTCCAGAGCACTGACGCTTTCATTAAAGCCATTGTCTGAAACGTTGGGAAAAAATATGGCGGAAGACAGTCGGGAGTTGTCAAGGGAATTGATTTGGATTGGAAATATTTGGTTCTTTTTTTTTAGTCTGCGACCGTTTTTTGTCTGAGTTAGATCTAATCTTTAAACGGGCAATTGTGCTTTATTTATTTTCGAACTCTAGGAAACGTGTATAAAGGTTTTGATGAAAGTTGCTATGTTTAAAATAATTAGTTTTTAAATTTTTATTACACTTTTATGTTTATTCGAAGAAGCAATGTACCTAAAGCAAAATGCTTGATGTTTATAGCGTGACAGGCGACAGTATTTGAGTTGTATGGAAAATGGAAAATTCAAAGTCAAAGTCAAAGTCAAAGTCAAGGACTCCTTTTTTTTTAAACTCGTTGAACTAATGTCGTTCAGTTTGACTAGGACGATCTATGTTTAAATTTTTTGCTCGTATTACAGACCACACCCGGTATACATAAAAGCCCCCTATTTCCGTCGGGGGTTACAAATACTTCCACCGACAAAAAAAATAGTTCTACAAAAAAAGAAACCATTATTTTCCACACATCTATCATTATTCGTCTCACAAGCCCTGTATCCCTTATCAATCTTAATCTCCTATCATTAAGCTATGTTTCAATTATCGGGGTCGACCCAGGGGACGCTTGGGCCGACTCACAAGTGGGCCCCAGAGACCCCCAATATACTCGTATCACTTCACGGTCTATTTTAACCAGTCGGTCGGCAGACGCCATCTTTGAAAATCACGTACAGAGCGGTCATAATATCAAGTTCTCAAAAAGTTTAAGTAATAAATCCGATAGGTGGCCATCAACATTTGAATTTGCCATTAAAACTTCTTAAAAAAAATCTGGAAACTTAAAAAAATTAACGTAAGCCATTAATTGTCTAGAGATTAACAGACGCAAAAATAAATAGGTAGGTAGTTAAAGATGTTGTAGACTCTCTTTGTTTTTCCTGTAATCTACAGGTATAAAACACTCAGATTTTTTCAAAATATTAAGCCGGTAGTTTCGGAAATAAGAGAAAGAAGTCAATTTTCGCCATTTGCTTGAACAGGTGCAAAACTATTTAAAAATATATATATTTGCGATTCAAAAATCGTATAATCATGGTCATTGTGTTTATATACGTACTTATACCGTTCGTGTCAGACCGAAGGACGCATAGACTAAAAGACAAGACACGCAGCTGATCCTATAAGGCTTCCCATTTTTAGGGTTCCGGAGCCAAAATGGCAAAAACGGAACCCTTATAGTTTCGCCATGTCTGTCTGTCTGTCTGTCTGTCTGTCCGTCTGTCTGTCTGTCTGTCTGTCTGTCTGTCTGTCTGTCTGTCTGTCCGTCCGCGGCTTTGCTCAGAGACTATCAATGTTAGAAAGCTGTAATTTTGCACGAATATATAAGTAAACTATGCCGATAAAACAGTATAATTAAAAATTCAAAAACATTTTTTTTTAGGGTACCTCCCATAGACTTAAAGTGGCGGTGATTTTTTTTTTCTCATCCAACCCTATAGTGTGGAGTATCGTTGGATAGGTATTTTAAAACCATTAGGGGTTTGCTAAAACGATTTTTCGATTCAGTCATTTTTTTGCGAAATATTCAACTTTAAAGTGCAAATTTTCATTAAAATCGAGCGTCCCCCCCCCTCTAAAATCTAAACCGGTGGGTAGAAAAATTTCAAAAAATTCAGGATGGTAGTCAGTGTATCAAACTTTCAAGGAAAACTATAGCGGCTAAGTTTGCTTGAGAATTATTAGTAGTTTATGAGTAAATAGCAGCGTAAGGTGTAAAATATACCTAAACTTGGAAGATTCCGTATAAAATTCGAAATCCTTAGAAAAATATTACTTAATTTTTTCGTAATGGCTACGGAACCCTATTTTGGGCGTGACCGACACGCTCTTGGCCAGTTTTTTTATTTTTGTGATACGGAACCTTTAAAAACAACAAGTACTTCATAATTTTATAATTTAGTTACACAATTTTAATCATGTTCCTTCTCGCCATCTTCAGAGGGGTACCAAGGGGCGATATTTTATGTGAAATCTTGTAAAAGTTAAAATTTAATACATTCTATCTTTGGCAAGAAAGCCGCCGGCAATACTAATTATACCCGACCATGTTATAAATGGGCTGGATGAGACAAAATATATTTGAAGGAATCCTACTAAAATTATAAATCTAAAAGTTTTTCAAGATGTTTTGATGTACGGAGGTTTGGATGTTTGTTACTCAATGACGTCTTAATCGCTGAACTGATTTAGATAAAATTCGGTAAACAGATAGTTTGAGTCTCGGGAAAGGAGATAGGATAGTTTTTTCCCGGAAAATTGCATAGTTGCTCTTAAGCGATAAGGCCGCCTATTGCTTACCGTGTAATTTTTTTCTCTTTGTATTTGTTTTCTGTATCACTTACTATTTCTGGTGTACAATAAAGAGTCTTTGTATTGTATTGTATTGTATAGTGTCCGCGGGATAGTGATAAATGAATACTAGCTAGTTATAATATCTAAACACGACTCTATTGTCAACGGTGAAGAAGCGCTTTCAGATATTCATCATCATGTCAGCCGAAAGACGTCCACTGCTGGAAATAGGTCTCCCCCAAGGCTTAGATATTATTGTTCCAATTTTCGCTCACAAGTTTATGAACTCGTGAACACCCGTTTGCAGGTGGTAAGACCTTGTGAAAGGTCGGGCCCGGATTGCTACCACCATCTTGCTCGCTAATCCAGCCGTGAAGCAGCAGTGCTTGCACTGTTGTGTTTCGGCGTGGAGAATAAGACAGCTGGTGAAATTACAGGCACTTGTGGTATCCCATCTTAGGTCTCTAGGTTGGCAACGTATCTGCAATCCCCTTCGTGTTGCAGGTGTCTATGGGCGGTGGTGATCTCTTACCATCAGGAGGCCCACTTGCTCGTTTTCCTTCCAGTCGAATAAAAAAAAACATCTCGAGCTTAGAAGAAAGTCACTGCTTCGAAATTATAAAGAAATATCCTTTTAATTTTGGAACTAACTTTACAAATATTTAATATTTTAATTGTCACATCTAGCCGCTTCCAATCTATTAAACTTTATAAACAATTCTGAAGAATGTTTCGGAAGAGTTTCATTGATTGCAACCGTTTTCAACTTTCGTCTCACACCCCGCCCAAGAATTCGCTACATAGCTTAACAATGTCAAGGAATTAAACAGAACTTCGTCTTTACTCTTAAGTACCTGGATGACTGAGCTTAGCTCGGGCTAAAAAGGCGTTCTTAGAGGAAGGATAATGATGATGAAGGAATAATGATGGATTTTGTGAAATACTATAGGATATTTTCCAAATATATCTAATTAACTAGATTTTGCTCGCGGCTTTGGCTGCGTGGAATTAAATTATCGTGCGCTTTTTTCTCAAAAACTGTGCATTTTTCTAAGATATAAAGTATTTCGACTATGTCACTCTCTGGCATATAAACTATTTCTATGCTAAAAATCACGTCGATCCGTCGCTCCGTTTCGACGTGAAAGACGGACAAACATACAAACTCACAAACACGCACACTTTGATTTATAATATTACTAGCTTTTGCCCGCGGGTCCGCCCGCGTGGTATTGCGGTTATCGCGCACTTTTCCTTTGGGGACTGTACATTTTTCCAGGATAAAAAGTAGTCTATGTCACCTCTCTGGCTTATAAACTATCTCTACGCCAAAAATCACGTCGATCCGTCGCTCCGTTACGACGTGAAAGATGGACAAACATACAAACACACACTTTTGCATTTATAATATTAGTATGGATAATAATAAATAATTTACTCACATAATCAGGTAAATAAAATAGGTACATTTAATGAAAAAAGCCAGCCCATCAAAAACAAAAAATCACACAGTCATGACATTACTAAGGGTCCGAATCTAAAAAATAAAATTAACCCCTTATCTCCTTCCAACACATTTAATTGTCTGGATCCTGCAAGGGCGATAAAATTAAAAACCGTCCGATCCCATAGACCCCGAGCTTTGAAGGGGTATGATAACCCATGGGTCGCGGCTTTAGGTTATATTTGGACAATTTGGCTCAAAAGGGGTGTAAAGTCAATCGATGTCAGTCAAAATTTAACCATAAATATATGAAGTGAAGTTCCATTTTAGTACTTATACTGAAATGACGCATAGAACCTTTTGATGATCTAATATTATTATGATGGTGTTCTGTGAGTGTTTTAATAACCGTCTTGCAGAAATATAAACTTAACTTTTAAAAATTCCACTAATAGGTATAGCGTATGTTTTTAAACGAACACAAACAAACAAACAATTGGTTTTATCGAATTATTCGCATTACTTGTTGCTCGAAAATATTTCAAAAATTAATTACGCTCTGGTAGTTAATTCTAAATTAAAAAAATGTTTTGATATCGGTTGACAGCACTAATAAATATCAAAAATACATGCTGTATACCTGTATAAATAAATGTCATGGGACATTATTGACACCAATTGAACCAGTCCCAAAATAAGCAAAGCTCATACTAAGGTTACTAAGCAACGGATAAACATACTTATATAGATAAATACATACATAAATATATATTAAACACCCAAGACCCGAGAACAAACATTCATATTTTTCATACAAATATCTAGCCCGACACGGAAATCAAACCCGGGAACTCAAGCTTCGTAGTCAAGTTCTCTAACCACTAGTCCATCCGGTCATCTAAATGTACGTATGAACATTTTTTCTACTAAACTAGTGGCACCTCTTCCTTTACATACCATTTGAAACTTGAAATGATGTAAGCATTGTCTTCACCGAACTCATACAAGTTGTCTTGCCGCGAGCTAAACGACAATGCCTCGAGTGAGACGGTAAAAAATTCCACAACTTTTGGGGACAAAAGTTTAAATTATTTTCTTATGGAAATTGTTAGGATGTGGGTGAAGTTTGATGGGATGTGTTCGTGACTTTAATTCCCATGTGTGGGCTAGTACAGTTCTCTTATTACAAAATTAACAATAAAAACCGGTTAAGTGCGAGTCGGTAACGAGCACCGTACACTCAACGGCAAAAAACATCAAATCCCAAAAATTCTAACTGACTCGGTACGGTACGCATTTTAGTCGTTTTTTTGGTTTTTTTAAATTTATTGTTTTATTTTACACATAATTTATATCTGTGAAAGTCACCACACATACGAACACAAATACACACGAGTCACACTCGCGTCATCAAGACGAATTCAATGACGTATCATTTATCAAAATCGGTTCAGCCGTTGACTATTTACGAGAGGACATAATGAAGAGACATACATATTATTATGGGTCAAACACATAACCCTCCTTCTTCGCAGTCGGGTAAAAAATACTTTCCGCCAATTTCCATGCGGTGTATTTTTTTGCGCTGATAGTTACATATTTTCCGAAATACGCAGGCATGTATTACTCTCAGAGACAATGGGATCCTTTTACCTGAATCTTATTTATTTATTATTATTATTTATTTTATTTATTTATAAGTCATAATGTAATGTTTGTCATAATTTTTAAATGGTCATCCTGTAGAACTCTGTAGGTGTTTCATAACAGTTCTAAAAAATAAATGGTTTCAGAGAAAAAGAGAGTTAATTATGTCTAACATTACCTACATTATGACAAACAATATACATTATGACTAACAATTTTCTACCAGTCGATATAGACCCCATTTAATTAATACACATTGTCATACAACCCTTTGCAGCCTGCTTAAAAGAAAAGTTTTTCTAATCAATTACCCGTCTTGTTTTCATCAAATCTAGTTCACTTTCCGTTCATAGAACAGCAATCTCTGCCCTGGTTTGATTTATTTTTCTAACAAATAAGCTGACATTTCCGTTATATTTGTTACACGCTCAATAGCAGTGAACCCTTGGGACAGTACAATTCTTTGGCCGAGGCAACTTAGCGTTCTAGACTAGCTAAGCATTGGGCGTCGTCTGGTCGCTGTCTCGCTCCATGCAGTTTTATAGCGCGTAAGTGCATAGCAGTGCATTTATTTAAAGTAGGGTAACATAAAAGTTATGTTTGTTGAGACAGTAGGCAGGGCTTTGTGCAAGATCCGCCCAGATTGCTACCACCTTGCTCGCTAATCCTGCCGTGGAGCAGTAGTGCTTGCACTGTTGTTTCGGCGTGGAGAGTAAGACAGCCGGTGAAATTACTGGCACTTGAGGTATCCCATCTTAGGCGTCTAGGTTGGCAACGCATCTGCAATACCCATGGTATTGCAGACGTCTAAGTGCGGTGATGATCTCTTGCAATCAAGAGACCTACTTGCTCGTTTGCTTTCCAGTCGAAAAAAAAAAACACCCGTCTTCGGATCTTCGAACATAAGTCTCCTCTCCATTTCATCCATTACCTAGCTTCCACACAGTACTACACACATTGTGAACGAAACGGGTCTCTATTGACTGGTAGAAAATTGTTAGTCATAATGTAATGTTTGACATAACTCTTTTTTTCTCTGAAACCATTTATTTTTCAGAATTGTGACGAAACAAACCTAACCTATAGAGTTCAAGAGACCATTTAAAAATTATGAAAAATGTGTGGTTTCAGCGGGAAAAAAATTATGACTAACAATAATTATGACAAACGTTACATTATGACTTATAATATTATGGCATTCGAAACGATCCCGAACAAAACCTTATTCTACTTTACACTTATCCGCCATTTTGCGATATCCTGGCCACCCTAGTCATCTGAATGGGGAACACGTCCCGGATATGACTGCAGCGTGGAATTGGATGTGTAATGTTCTTTTAGTTCCGCCAATATACCTAAAGTTATATGAATATTTATGGTAACGAATGGATTTGAAGCGTTCGCTTTAGTTTATGGAGTAAAAACCGCGGCTTCAAAATATCTCGTAATAAAAGTTAATACTGGTACTATTACTTTTGCTACGTCATCTGTTTGTCTGTGACAGGGCTGTATATCGAGAATAGTAATAATAGACTATAGAAATCTACAAATATGTATTTCTGTTGCTGCTTCGGCAGTATAAAATAAATAAAAATTAAGCGGGGTTCCTATTAAAGAAACGTATTATTTCTTGTTAAAAAATAAGTTTATAGGTAGGTACTTATTACGTGTAGCACCCACGTGATTTTTTTTGACATAAATCTATAATGGGGTCCAAAAGGAATCGTTTTTTTTTTAAGTCAACTCTTTCATTTTGCTACTGGGTGGTTTCATAATCTACAACCATTAACAATTTTTTCTTATTACTGGCCAGTCATTTAAACTTTTTTCTCAACTCTTCTCCAAATTAAAGAATACTGGCCAGTTACAAAAACTCAATGCGTCATCAAAATTCAAATTTCGAACGAAGAACACCCGTTGAAAGTGTCGAACGTTAACGGACGTGACGTCTGACACGCGGTCTCGTTAGCCCGATGGATGTTTAATTCAACTAATTTGACTGCAATTTGTTGCTTTGCTTGCTTGTGAATGGCATTTTTGAAGTCCTTGGTTTATAAGTCAGTTTATTGAGGCACGAAATAATGCGCACCTTTAGAATGAAACCAACACAATTCGAAATACTGAAATTCACATTACTGAAATGAACTTTGTATAAAACAAAACATGATTGAATTTTAAAATGAGAACATTTTGAATTGTGTTGTTTTCGTTCTAAAGGTGCGAATGCAGCAGATATTTTGATTAATTAATCACCGGTTAGTTTTAATTTTATTTAATTCAATTTAGATTCCGAAATTTACAAGTTTTAAACAATAATAATAATAATGAATAATAATAATAAATCGACTAACACTAATTTTGTAAGGCCAATTCTACTAACAAAAAATATGGACTTTGTTTTGGTCTGAAATAAAGTTTTTTTTTTTTAATTTTAGTAGAGTTGCGACAAAAAGTAAGGTAAAGCTAGAGTCACCTTTCATTATAAAATTTTTAATTAAAATGATAATATAATATAACGGATAACCACTCTAATCTAAATCGAGATCAGCTCGACATCTTTCGGGCTAATTCGTAACGTAACGTAATAGTCAGAGTAACACGACTCGGCGGCTGCTCACACGCACCAACTCACGTGTCTCTCCCGGTCATCATCATCATGTCAGCCGAAAGACGTCCACTGCTGGACATAGCCCTCCCCCAAGGCTCTCCACTCAGACCGGTCTTGTGCTTTTCGCATCCACCGCGATCCCGCGATCTTAACCAGATCGTCGCTCCATCTTGTTGGAGGCCTACCGACAGCTCGTCTCCCGGTCCGGGGACGCCATTCGAGAACCTTTTGACCCCATCGGCCATCAGTCCTGCGAGCAATGTATCCCGCCAACTGCCACTTCAGTTTCGCAATCCTTCGGGCTATGTCAGTAGTAACCTTAGTTCTACTGCGTCTCCCGGTATTTTGTACAATATAAAGAGTGGAACTAAAATACATACCTACGTCAAATTTCCAGGATGACTAGATTGAAAACATTGTGAAGGAAACGATTCAATGGTGTATGTAAACTTTTCAGTCTAGGATACAATTTAAGCCTTTTTATCTGAGAAGGGATCTGAGGAGCATTATGAGTTTTAAACTATCACGACCTTTTTCACTTTAAATTTGCAAATTTCGTAATAAAACATTTAAAATCCATTAAAAACCACCATTCTCAACCCGAATCAATCAAAAAAACAATTATAAAAACCTACTTACCCGATGTCACCGACGCGAAACACAATCAATCCGCATTTCCCCGCAATCCCCGGGTTCGGGGGAAACTTTTATTCCCTCAACTTTTTTTGACGAAGGGTAGAGTGGGGGTGACGGCCCAGTTATGCAAGTTACGGGTGACTTGTAGTTAAAGCGTTAGGTTTGAAGTTTCGCTTGCGTGCTAACGGGGTTGACATGGATTTATTTCTTGTTACCATTTTTTTCAGGATTTCCGTGAGAAGTTTCGACTTGGAATGTGATTTTGTCGATACAGTCAGCGATTGCATCATCAAGTTTGAACCCACAATAGTTTAAACTAGGCTACCACGACTTTTTAGGGTTCCGTAGCCGAAATGGGGAAAACGGAACCCTTATAGTTTCGTCATGTCTGTCTGTCTGTATGTCCGTCCGCGGCTTTGTTCAGGGACTATCAATGCTAGAAAGCTGTAATTGTGTGATATAAAATTAAAAATAATAATAATCTTAAAGTACTTCCCATAGACCTATAGTGAGGGTGTCTTCTTTTGTCATCCAATCTTGTAGTGTGGGGTATCGTTGGATAGGTCTCTTAAAACTATTAGCATGTTGAAATTTTTCGACTCAGCGATGTGTTTGCAAAATATTTATTAAACATTAAAGTGCAAATTTTCTTTAAAACCGAGCGTGCCGCCTCTAAAATCTAAGCCCAAGGGTGAAAAAAATTTGAAAAAATTCAGGGTCGTAGTAAGTATAATTATCAAACATACAAGGAAAACTATACCGGTTAAGTTTTCTTGAGAATTATTAGTAGTTTAAGAGTAAATAGCAGCCTAATGTATAAAACATACCTAAACATGGAATATTTCGTACAAAATACGAAATCCGTAGAAAAATATTTTTTCGTAGTGGCTACGGAACCCTATTTCGGGCGTGTCCAGTTTGGCACTAAATGTAACCTTAGACTGAAATAAATATTTAATATTATTTTAAGTTTTGTGCTTATACCATATATGAAAAAAAAAAGTTTTTTCTTCATTGATGACAAATAGCGCCAAGAAGTCTAGACAGCCAGTTACATTCCACTTTCCAACCTACGAGTATCAACACTCTTCTTGATCCTTAACATCACTACTTAAAGTTCAAATTCCATCAACTACCCGCATTATAAATTTGTTCTACTACCAACTGACAGCTTTAGAACACACTTCATTTAACCCCTAAGCAGTCGTGTTAAGTTTGAAAATTGCGTGATTTAGATGTAACTGCATGGATTTTGCATTGGACGAGGGACGGTTGAATTGGTACACGATTTATGACGCAGCTTCCGACTTGGATGTGATTAATATTGTGCCAAACATGGGACAGTTCGATATTTGAAGTGTACTTTTTAAAGTACGTTTCAAAAAATATTTTTGAGCTAAGATTCAAGGCGGGTATAGGATCTTAAGCGAAATCCTGGAATACCCCTCACCCATGTTATTTAATCGCCTCAAAATCTGTTCACTAAATGGTAACGGACACAAGTTTAGTTGAACAATAAAAAAACCGGCCAAGAGCGTGTCGGACGCGCCTGAAACAGGGTTCCGTAACCATTACGAAAAAAATTAGTAATATTTTTTAAGGATTTTGTATTTTGTTCGGAATAGGTATTCCAAGTTTACGAGTAGGTATATTTTATACCTTAGACTGCTATTTACTCTTACTAAAGAAAACTTAGCCGTTATAGTTTTTCTTGTAAGTTTTATATACTTAGTACCATCCTAAAATTTTTCAAATTTTTCCACCCACCGGTTCAGATTTTAGAGGGGGGGGGGGACGATCTTTTTTAATGAAAATTTGCACTTTAAAGGTGTATATTTTACTTTTCATTTTCTTTCAGTCACTCATTGGTTTCATGGTCTCAGTAGGTATAATATTATATTCTATAGTATATTAGCATAAGTTATATTAGTATAGTACTAGTATTGGTATGGATTTAAAGCAAAACAACAGCTTTTCATCAAAGTCCGACGTATTTCAAACCTACCCTCAAAACTTTGCCATTTTTCAACTTCGCTTTCAACAGGGATCAGCGATTTCATTTCGCTAAGTGAAGATGTTTGTACTTTAGGTATACCAATAGTTTCTCTAAATTGTACCTTATATTTAAGCTTTTACGGTTTATTATCGCTTACGATCAACTTGGTCAAGGCAGTAAACATTTTTAGAATCACTAACTAGTCCATTCAAATATTTAAGCTAATATTAATAAAATAAGGTTTAATATTGATTAAAGTCGTTGTACTGTTTTTTTTGTCTAGACTAGGAAAGTAATTAGTTGCTACCCGACTGCAACGAAGATGGTATATGTTTTGCGAGCGCAGGGTATGTTTACTACTGTGGTCCACTTTGTAGCGTCAATGGCTGGACGGTGTTAAATAAAGGTATGAGTATCATTAGGTGTGTAAAAACTGTCCGAGTAAATAAGGTAGGGGTAGGGTAGGGTAGGGTAGTGTAGGGTAGGGTATTTCCAAATGGAGCCTTCAAAAAAAGAGACGGATTTTTTTGTTGTAAAATATGGATATCAAATGAAAACTAATAATTAGCTAATTTCATATAATTATAGGTATGCATCTTTCAACACTTTATATATATATATATATAATAGGAGGCTAACAAGCATGCGGGCCACCTGATGGAAAGCAATCACAACCCCAAACAACAAAAATACATACTAATATTATAAATGCGAAAGTGTGTTTGTATGTTTGTGTGTTTGTCCGTCTTTCACCCCGTAACGGAGCGACGGATCGACGTGATTTTTGGCACAAAGATAGTTTATGAGCCCGAGAGTGACATAGGCTACTTTTTATCCCGGAAAAATGCACAGTTCCCAAGGGAACAGCGCGCGATAACCGAATACCACGCGGGCGGAGCCGCAGGCAAAAGCTAGTAATAAATAATTTATCTAACTAAACAATCGATGTTTATACATCACTAACCACAATCCCCTTCTCACCTGTCAAGAAGCAGCGACGCTTGAAGATACTCATATCAGCCCAAGTCATCTCGCCCTCGCCATGCAAAATGTTGTAACCGCCACAACATCAAGTTAACAATGCAGTAAAGGATTTGGTGAAAAGTGGCGCTTAGAACGTTTTGATATTGAGTGCTTTTATGCTGTTCAGGGTGACAATAACGTTTTGTGGTGCGGGAAAAGCTTTTTTTAACAAAATGTGATGGAGAAATTTTGAATAAAAATATGCATGTGACTTATGGCTACTTGCTGAAAACACATAAATCTCGAGTTGCGTTAACCTTCGTTTAGTAGTGTCAAAATGTATGGAAATGTCAAGCTTAAGCCAGGCTTAACAACTAAATCTAGATTTATTTTTACCTGCAAGTGGGTCTTATTATTTTGCATGTGCTGTGATTCATAGTCAATACATAGATATCGATGGGCTTGATAGATATACACACAGACAATCTGACAACAAAGTGATCCTACAAGGACTCAGTTGCATTTTTAGAAGTACGGGACCCTAAAAACAAAACCGGTATAAAACAGTCGAAAATCGCCACCTGAACGCGTCAATGATTGGTAGTTAACTGAACAAGCAAATCCCAACTCTAGCTGTTACCAATTAAAGTCCAAATTGATATGCCATTTAATTTAACACGACTGTGTAAGAGAAGCGAGTTAAAACTCTATGCTCTGGTTTTAAAGTTCATAATTTAGGCAACTTTGCTAGCATACATTTAGTTACCGCATGGTACAGTCACCTGCATTGATATCTGCCACAGCGCCAGAACATGTAGAAATGTCCGATACGACCTACCGTCCCTAGAAATAGAGTCGTATCAGATATTTATATTTGCGACTGTACAGTGCGTTTCGTTTAGACTTTGAATTCGTAGATTTGTTTGGTTGAATTGTTATTGACTGTTTTTACAGTTTTTTGGGCAGAGTTTATTGTTTGTTTTCAACCAGAAAACGACTGTTTTTAGGTTTGGACTAACACTTTGTTGTGTTCGAATTGGTTACAGTAGTTTCTGTACGAATATGTAGCGGAAGGTTGGAAAAAAGAAGATATCATAGCTATGTTATGTAAAAAAAAAAGCCGTAACGGAGCAACAGATCGACGTGATTTTTGGCACAGAGATAGTTTATGGGCCTGAGAGTGACATAGGCTACTTTTTATCCCGGAAAAATGCACTTTTCCTGAGGGAATAGCGCGCGATAACCGAATACCACGCGGGCGGAGCCGCAGGCAAAAGCTTAAAACATAAAATTGCTCACTTTTTGTTCCATGATACTTAAACCACTAAAAAAACCTCGCAAAACCCCTACCCACGTAGCAGCCCTAAACAGGCCTACTTGTTGGATATTAGGGCCATAAATAAAGGGGGGGTTGGTAGTCTCAGCACGTAGAGGGGGGCGCGATCGGTTTCCGAAGTTTCAGATGTTTAAAGTTTTGATGGGAAAGGTCAGATTTATTTACAACTACTTGACAAGATTGTGAATAAGCTGAAGTAGGATCGATTGGAATTTTGTTGAATGTACATTTATTTTTACCCATACTAATATTATAAATGCGAAAGTGTGTGTGTTTGTTCATCTTTCACGCCGAAACGGGGTGACTTTTGGTTTGATTTTTGGCATAGAGATAATTTATGGGCCAGAGAGTGACATAGGCTACTTTTTATCCCAGAAAAATGCACAGTTCCCGAGAGAACTACGCGCGATAACCGAATTCTACGCGGGCGAAGCCGCGGACAAAAGCTAGTAAGATTATGAATGTGAAAGTATGTGTGTTTGTGTGTATATTTGTCAATCTTTCACGTCGAAATGGAGCGACGGATCGACGTGATTTTTGGCCTAGAGTTAGTTTATGGGCCAGAGAGTGATATAGGCTACTTTTTATCCCAGAAAATGCACAGTTCCCGAGGGAACAGCGCGCGATACCCAAAAAGTGTGTGTGCATGTTTGTCCATATTTCACGTCGAAACGGAGCGACAGATCGACGTGATTTTCGGCATAGAAATAGTTAGCCATTATCCCTCATTCTCAAAAACTCTGTACCACGGTCATTAGTTCCAAATTAAGCAAAGCTTGTACTATGGACACTAGGCAACGAAAAAACATACTTATATGTATATTATAGATAAATACATACCTACGTAAATACATAATTAAGCACCCTAGACCCGAGAACAAACGAACTAAAAGAATTTCTTTGCTCAACTGCGACCTTAAGCAGGTGAGCAAGGAAATTCTTTTAGTTCATTGCTATGGACCTCCGCAAAGTAACGCCTGATTCAATAAATTACCGAGAGCAAATATTTGTATTATTCATACAAATATCTGCCCCGGCCGGAATTCGAACCCGAAACCTTAAGCTTCGTCATCAGGTTTGGCTTTGACTTTGACTTTTACTCTATCCAATAATTTAAAAACACCAGAAAAACTCCTAACTCAAGATACCCAATCGCTATCTATGTAAAACAAACCCCTTTCATCTCCCACTCACGAACTTATCGCAACCCCCCAAATCCACAAATCAAAACGCATCATATGTGGGTTAACTGCCAAAAACGCCTCTGTAAAATATTCGGCGCGCGTACGCCGAAAAAACGCGTAAACGCGTGTCGCGCGACGAATGCCGACGGTCGAGTTAAGCCTTGTATAGATGAAGCTAGAAATGTGTGAGTTGCTAAAAGGAAACAGGAAATTAACAATCGAAACAAAAAAGAAAAAATATCATGTACTAGCTCTTGCCCGCGGCTCCGCCCGCGTAGAATTCGGTTAACGCGCGCTGTTCCCTCGGAAAATGTGCATTTTTTCGGGATAAAAAGTAGTATATGTCTCTCTGGCCCATAAATTATCTCTATGCAAAAATCGCGTCGATCTGGCTGCGTTTCGACTTGAAAGACGGACAAACATACATACAAACACAAAAACACATACACTTTCGCATTTATAATATTAGTATATGGATTGAATGCTTAAATGCCAAGTTTCATGGTTTAATCGTCGACAGCGTCGAACTTCCACCATATAAACTTTCACCTCCTATTTCAACCCCTGAAAGCCTCTTTTTCGCGATAAAAGATAGCCTATGTTCTTTCCCAAGGTATATTAGAATAAGGGATAGATCCCTGTTTTTTTTTTTTTCTTTTATTCTACTGGAAGGCAAACGAGCAAGTGGGTCTCCTGGTGGTAAGAGATCACCACCGCCCATAAACATCTGCAACACCAGGGGTATTGTCAACCTAGAAGCCTAAGATGGAATGCCTCAAGTGCCAGTAATTTCACCGGCTGTCTTACTCTCCACGCCGAAACACAACAGTGCAAGCACTGCTGCTTCACGGCAGGATTAGCGAGCAAGATGGTGGTAGCAATCCGGGCGGACCTTGCACAAGGTCCTACCACCTGCAAAATTTCATCAAAATCGGTTCAGCGGTTTTGGCGTGAAAGCGTAACAGACAGACAGACAGAGTTACTTTCGCATTTATAATATTAGTATGGAGTATGGATTTTACTATCACAAGGATCCCTGACGGTAAGCTTGAAGCCGCACTGTAACGTGGACGCATCACCCACTATGATCCCCTAAACTAGGATCACCGCTGTTCATCTGAACCAGGGTCATTAGTACCACGTCCGCGGAGCGACGCTGGCTGATTGGGCAAAGCCTCGATCGAAACGGTATCTAGGACTTGGAGCAAGGAGAGAGCGGACAGCGAATCAAGAAGAAGAAGATTGATATATTTGCCAACATGAACAATACAGGATAGGCAGCATACAAATAAACAATAAACTAATGTAGTACTCGTATGTGTTTGCCAGTCCCTTGCACTGTGACAAAAGGAACATGCTCAGCTTATGCTGCGCTTGCTCAGAAGCTGCCAGCGCTGGTTTTCAGCCTGCCCCCGTTGACTCAGGCTGGCTAGAATGCCTTACTTAGCAGGTAGATTGGCACGCAAGTAAAAAAATTAAATGAAAAAAACTAAAAATAGGAAAAGACGACAAATAACAACAATAAAAACCTATAAAGTTAAAATTTGTTGACGACCGGATGGCCTAGTGGTTAGAGAACCTGACTATGAAGCTTGAGGTCTCGGGTTGTTCCCGGCCGGGGCAGATATTTGTATGAAAAATACGAATGTTTTTTTCGGGTCTTGGGTGTTTAATACATAATATGTATTTATCTATATAAGTATGTTTATCCGTTACCTAGACATACCTACCTGTAGACCTCATAGAAGCAAAACTGGACGCGAGCATGGCACATGACCGTGCAAAGTGGAAATTGCGGACAAGGAAGGCCGACCCCAAGTAGATGGGATAAGGTCTAGCCTGGATAATGATGATGAAGTATGTTTATCCGTTGCCTAGTGTCCATAAGCTGTCGCCTATGGTATACCTTAACCTATATCCTCAGTCGCTTCTTACGACATCCACGGAAGAAATGGAGAGATACCATACGATCCGGTCCGGTATCCGTTACAATATTATCACGATAGTTTCATGTTCAAAATCATCCAATGAACTAAAAGAATTTCCTCGCTCACCCGCGACCTTACGATAGCTAAGCTTATGCAAAATATGCATGTTCATGCAGTTCCTCCTCCTCCACATTGTAAGAATACACACAAATTACACAAACCCATCTATCACCACCACCACATCACACTGACGCGTTTCGAACTCAACCAGAGCCCATCTTTAGAGTAACACAACCGTCAACCATGCTACCAGTTGTAAATAAATTATTCAAAATTATCCAGTCCACTTTCATACATATACTCCATTAAAGATTTAAGATGGCACCTTAAATCGCTACAGCTCCACACTCGCAGCTCACTACACAATGTTTGTGCAACCACCACAGTTTGTTGCACCCACACTGCAACGCCGTCTCCACTTGCAGACTCATTTGATTAAGTGCCCATTCGCTTCCTAATGCTATTGTCCCGGTAAACCGTTTTACTTGAGATCACTACCGTATACTAAGTTATTTAGTGGCTGTGGCTAAATTGAGGTAAGAAGTAGATTAACTTGTGAGCTTTTAGGTAAAGGTAAACTCTGGTGTTACAAAATTGTAAGTTTTGTTAAAGATGTCCTTTTCACACAAGCTACTTTTTCTGACATTACAATACAATACAATACAAATACTCTTTATTGTACACCAGAACTAGTAAGAGTACCAGTACCAGGACTAGTAGTAGTAGTAGTTTCTGATGAAAGGTCGGGTCACGTGTACTCTAAACCGACGTGCATGCATGAAAAGATTGATGAATGTAGAGGAAGCGAGAGTTGTATGCCAGAATCGTAGCAAATGGAAGGATGTAGGTAGTCTCTGCCTCCCCGTTGGGAAAGAGGCGTGATTTTATGTATGTATGTAGAACTAATAAGCAATACAGAAAATAGGTACTAAGAGAAAATTATAAGGTAAGCAATATAGGCACTTTAGTGTACTTGCACTGTTATCTAAATAATATTTTAGGTCGATACCATTAAAATGAAGGAGTTCCGTCCTGTGGAGACGATCCTAGCCGGACTACCAGGATGTCAGTCCCAGCGTATTGTCACCAGACTTACATAAGTATACCAAGACATCAAGCGAGCAAAGTGTCTTAGTTCATTAGTTGACGCAAGAAAAGTCGCAGGACAAACTTAGTTCCCATTCGAATGAACCAAACCTTAAGGAGTCTTCCCATCCATCTAACCATACCATTATCGCAGCAAACACTTACCTGAAACTGTTTCGCCATTTACATACTATTTCCTCTCTCCAAACCAATCGAGAATTCTTCAACAAAGGCAATCAAGTGTCGCGTCTAATGGGCTAGCTGTCTCTGTCACGCTCGGCAAACATCGCCGATTGTCGGCCACTGATGGGCTTTCGGCTATTCTAGTGCAGTTGTAATAATTGGGAATTGGATTCGGCTAAAGGTACAATGTAACGGAATTCATGGCAGGCAAGTAAAAATAGAAATATGTAAGTACTTTGCTTATTTGAACCATGAGGCCTAATCCATATCCATACTATACTAATATTATTAATGCGAAAGAGTATGTGTGTGGAGCGACGGATCGACGTGATTTTTGGCATAAAGATAGTTTGTGGGCCCGAGAGTGACATAGGCTACTTTTTATCCCGGAAAAATGCACAGTTCCCGAGGAAACAGCGCGCGATAACCGAATACCACGCGGGCGGAGCCGCGGGCAAAAGCTAGTAATTTATAAATGAAGATACTCAGGTTTTATAAAATCTTAAAACCCTAACATGGTCTTTATCTGTTCATGCATTTCTGCTGCAACTAAATAAGTAAGTTCATCCGGTACCTAGTATCCATAGTACAAACTTTCCTTATTATTATAATCGACGTTTCTTTGTAACATAATCAGTACGATATAAAAATTATCTTAATAATTGTGTACAATCTTAAGTTCTTTCATGTTTACTTGCTCTTGGACTATTTGCTGTCTTAATTTTTAATTAATAAATTATTCATTTATTATACGAGTAGGTAATTAAAGTTTTAACTTATGGCTGCTCCCATCTCCCAACCAAGTCAAAACCTCATTTTCAACTCAACTATCCTAAACATTGCAACTAATTTAAATAAATACCTATCAAAATAAACGAAACATAAAGTCAGTCGATAACTAGACGCGCAAAATGGAGGGAAAGGGCCTATTAATATGTATAAGGCGAATTCAAATGGGTGCGAAAACGAAGGGCTTCTAACTCCTTAACTGGTGATTCGTAATAGACCCCGGAAAGTGTAAGACATTTTGGTAACTTGTAAAACAACTAAATTAATCGAGGCTGCCACATTTAAAGTAAGGAAGAAAGAAAGAAAGAAATACATTTATTCACAACACAGCAATAGACAACCCTACAGACATAACAATATCATTATTTAGTGCGACAGCATAGATAGGTAGTAGGATATGTGTCATTGCGGTTGTAAATCGGACACTGGATAAGTTAGTATGTAAACATAATTATTAGAACATTTAAGTGCAATTTACACACTTGCCAAGTATACTTACGCGGGCTTAAACTAAAAAAATAATTTAAAAATAACCAAAAGAATAAAGATGCTTTGTGAAATAGTGCTGGAAAGGAGAGGAATTAGGACTTCTGAAATGATAACAAATAGCCTTTAAGCTTTCGCCCAAAGGTGTATGTAAAGGGTCATCTGATGTGAAATGATCATCACTATTCATGAGAGTACCAACTACACAAGGAGAGTCGTTGGTCCAATGCCGTCCTTTTCTTGAAAGCCCCAATGTCGTAGTTGACACTGCTTACGGAAGTTAATTGCTTAGTTTTATTTGAGAAAAGCATTATAAATCAATTGTAAAATCTAGTAGTATTCAACACTTGCATTATAAAAGAATGAAGAAAGAAATCGTGCTGAGCCCGTGTCTCCGGCGGTATTGGTGCCCGCGACGTCCGCTGCAAGAAGCACTCAGCTGGCTGCAATGGCAAACTCAGGCACGCTACCTACCGCCAATACTGTCATGTACTCCGACGAGATTGGGGTGGGTTTTGGCCCCATACTCAACCAGCTCCTGGGGCAAAGGGTCGTAAACCACTGCCTACGCGGTGCTAGTCTCCAGCAGTTTGCCGATCGATTGCTTAAAGACAAATTCGACATTTCAACCACGTTGATCATCATGCTGGGTAACAGTCTACGCATTAAGAAATCTGGCTTTGAAGATTTACTACGTGCACTGTCAGTTGTGGAGCAGCGCGGTATTTATAAGATTATTTTATGTGCTTTCCCATATTCTAGTTCTTTGTCTTATGAGCGCAATGTTACAATATCTAAGTGGAATGCTATGTTGTATAATGTAACTTGTTATAATAATAAATATCAATTCTTTGACAGTAACAAATTCGTAAAACATTTTAAACTAAATGAATTGAAATTGTATTTGTCGAAAAAGTGTAAAGTAGCTACGGCAAAGTTATTAGCATTTAATATTGAACCTAGGTACGCAGCGGACGACGGCAGCGGGGCCGGACTCGCCGCGCGCGCGCCGCCCGCGGGCCGCCAGTCTTTAAACTAACGCGTGAGACAGCGGAGGAGCAACGTAGTTTTATTTTGATTCATCAAAATATACAAGGCTTCTCCAGCAAAATAACTGAAATCGGTTTATTCTTAGATGCATTAAATGTAGGAGTAATGTGTATTACTGAGCACTGGTTGAAACAACATGAACTGCTATTGAATATTTGTAATTACAGAATCGCCAGTTCCTTTACTAGGAAATCGGCTATACATGGAGGCTCTATGATTATTGTTAAGGACGATTACAAGAGCAAAGAACTAAAAAATGTAGTTCAGCTGTCCATTGAACGAGTTATTGAAATTTCGTGTGTTGAATTAGAGAATCACATCATATTATGTATATATAGGCCGCCGTCCTCAGACTTTAGTCAGTTCGAGCCCGTGATGGAAGATGCTTTGAAACAAGTTTTTTCTAGTAGTAAATCTGTCATAGTATGTGGAGATTTTAATGTGAATTTACTAGACTCGGCAAATAGATATTCCGGAAGACTTTTGAATTTATTTAAATCATTTAACTTGTTTCATCTTTTTGAGGAACCGACGAGAGTAACGGCAAACACAGCTACATGTTTAGATAATATTTTCTGCAAGTGTGATGTTATGGACAAAGAAATAATAAACTGTTTCAATTCCGATCACAGCGGCCAAAAAGCCTGTTTTACAATACCTAAACAGACAAATGATCAAGTAGTAACCTACAGACCCGTTACAGAAGCCCGTGTAGAAAAATTCAAGGAAAATATTATCAACAGCGTTCCTGAGCCTTATTTGGAGGGAAGTGATCCTAACGTCCTATATAAGAACCTGTCTGCAGTAATTAATCGAGAGTTCGGAAAAGTTTTCAAATTAAGAACTAAAATGAGAAACGGGAACAAGGCAAAGTTTAGTGACTGGGCCACGGTCGGAATACATAAGAGTAGAACTAGGCTTTACGAGCTTTATGAAATGAAAAGCCACAGCCAAGACCCTTCGTTTATAGAATACGTTAGAAAATATTCCAAATTATTTAAAAAAGTATGTATTGCTGCCAAGGCTGATTATCTTAGTAATAAAGTTAAATCCGCTGATAATAAAGTAAAAGCTGTATGGAATATAATAAATTCAGAAACAGGTAAATCTAAGCCCCGTAATTGTCAATTCCAATTAAAAGTGGATGATAGAATATTGACTTCCGATTTAGAAGTGGCGGGTGCTTTTGAAAATTTTTTCTCAGATATAGCTGTAAATACGACTCGCGATCTAAGGTCTTCCACTGTGCTGGCTAGCTCTTATCTAAATGAAATTGCGAAGGATAATCGTCTGAATTTTGATTTTCAACATACTAACTCTGAAGAAATTATAAGGACTTTTAAATCTTTGAAACTGAAGAATACAGAGGATCTTTGGGGTATTTCTGTTCGAGTTATGCAATCTGTTATCCATATTGTGGCACCGTACCTAGCCGTGATATTTAATAAGTGCATTGATGATGGTGTGTTCCCGGACTTAATGAAATATAGCAAAGTGATTCCATTGTTTAAAGCTGGGAGCTCATCTGATCCTGGCAACTTTCGTCCAATATCTGTGCTGCCTGTGCTGAGTAAAGTGTTTGAAAAGATCATGCTTAACCAGCTGCTTCGTCAGTTTAATGTAAATAACCTACTACACAGTCAGCAATTCGGTTTCACAAAAGGCCGTTCGACAACAGATGCAGCCGCAAGTCTCATGAAGTACATTTATGATACATGGGAAAATTCGCAAGATGCAATAGGAATATTTTGCGACCTCTCCAAGGCCTTCGATTGCGTGGAACATGAGACGCTTATCCGCAAACTAGAACACTATGGACTTTCAGCTAAAGCACTGAAACTTGTTAAGTCTTATCTCTGCCAAAGAGTTCAAAAAGTGGACATAAATAGAACGCAGTCAGCTGGCTCAGCGGTGAAGCTTGGAGTTCCACAAGGATCCATTTTGGGTCCATTTCTCTTTCTGGTGTATATAAATGACCTGCCCCACTTGCTAGAACAGAAATGCAACATAGTATTGTTTGCAGATGATACTTCTTTGATATTCAAAGTAAACAGGCAACAAGAAGATCCAACACACATCAATGAGACTTTGGCAGAGGTGCTAAACTGGTACACCGCTAATAATTTATTACTAAATGCAGCTAAAACTAAGTGAATAAAATTTTCATTGCCTAATGTAAGACAGTTTGAAACAATTATTTCCTTAAACGGAGAGAATCTGAAACTTGTGCATGAGACTGTTTTTCTTGGTCTTACGTTAGATCGTAATTTACAATGGAGCCCGCATATTTCTGGTCTTGCTGGTAGATTGAGTTCTGCCGCCTATGCTGTACGAAGAATCAGGCAATTTACCAACGTAGAAACTGCCCGGCTAGTTTATTTCAGTTATTTTCACAGCATAATGTCCTACGGTATTCTGATTTGGGGCAAGGCAGCCGACATAGAAACTATCTTCATTCTACAGAAGAGGGCAGTCCGGTCTATCTACAACCTTGGCTCCCGAGATTCACTAAGAGAACGCTTTAAGGAGATAAACATCCTCACAGTAGCTTCACTGTACATACATGATGTGATATTGTATACACACAAGAATATCGAGTCCTTTAAGAAAGTGTCAGACGTACATGATATCAATACTCGTAATAAACATAAGCTTGCCGTTCCTAAATTTCGTCTACGGAAAGTAAGCAAATCTTTTGTGGGAAACTGCGTGAGATTTTACAATAAAGTTCCCGTAGAAGCATGGAAATTGCCACACAACTCTTTTAAAGAATACATAAAGAGTGCACTCCTGAAGAAAGCTTACTATAAAGTTGAGGAGTACTTAAGTGATAATATGACATGGCCAAAACTGAAAGCCGATGAAAATTAGCATGTTGATGAGTGATGTGATGTACTCGTGTTTGTGTGTGTGTGCGCGAGTGGGTCTCTGTGTGAGTGTCTGTGTGTGTTTATGTCGGTGTATTTGTATTGTGTAGTGTGACTTGGCAGTGTCCCGGCGCATTTCGTGTATAGTTTCGGGTTCTGTTGCCGTTGTCCGCGTTGCAGAATTTAATTTAAAATCATTTATTAGTTTGACATTTGGAGACCTTATACATCTCCATCTCTGTAGTTTAATAATTATTATTAATTTATGACCTTGGAGGCTTTTTACACCTCTGATGATTGTATAATTTAATTAGTTTAATTATGTAGTTTAATTTGACATTTAGAGACTATATACATCTCTGAATTATTTAGATTAGGAATTTTATTATTAACTCAGGGACTTTATACATCCCCTTGCTATATTTATATTGTATATTGTTAAGCTTATGGATTTTAAACTTGTATATTTTTAGTTTAATTTCTAGACACAGGCTCGCGACGTCGAAGTTCCCAAGACGATCCCATAGAGCTTATGGGAACGGAAGCAATACCATGCCCTCGGTACCGCTCTGCTTTCAGAACATGACATGAGTGCGTGTGAGCTAACTTTGGGGGCGGCAGACGTGAGCTTGCCTTCGGAATCCAAAAGCTTAACGGTTACTTGACCTGAAATGTATATTTCAGAATTAAATTATTATTATTTTTAATTTTGACAGTGGAAGCATTCTACACTTTCGCTGAACGTAGATATAGTTAGTGTTTAGTTTTGTAACTAAGGGACCCCATACATCCCTGTATTATTATTATTTTGTAAATTTTTTTTCTCTTTAATTGTATACTGTAGTTTTTAAGTATTTTATTTGTAATTATTTTATGATGAAAAAATGACTTTCTGCCAAGTTTCTTGCGGCGCATTCTTCTTGGCAATGATGGTCTTTCCGAAAGCGCTGGTAGTTTAAAAAAATGACGTGTAAAAGTGCCCATTGCGGCCTATTTGCTGAATAAATGATTTGAATTTGAATTTGAATTTGAATGCCCCGAAAATACTTACATTGTCGATTGTTGAAAATTAAAAAAATTGGCGTACCTGTAACAAAAACAACATCATTAGCTTCAAATTTGAAATATGAAATTTATCACAATTTTTTGTATTTAATTTCTAAAACATTTTTTTTGCTTATTGGACGTGCGTTGTCATCCAAATCACATTTGTGCCAAATTTCAAATGTATGCTACAAGTATTAACCGTTGAAGAGTTCCGTCCTGCAGAGATGTTCCTTGCTGGGCCATAAGAATTTTACCGCACATGAATTTCGAAAAACTCAGATGTGCGAGCCGGGGTTTGAACCCACGACCCTCCGCACGAGAGGCGATAGGTCAAACTACTTACAGGCCACCTCTTTAGGTAGGTAATTTAATTTTATAAGCTTTTATTTAGTTTCACCTGTCCGTTCTGTCTGTCTGTAATCCAATCTTGCAAGTCAAATTCAACCAACTTCCAGTAGTTGGATTGCCTTGAAATTTGTATACTTGTGTAAATTGCGTGAGAATAGAATACTCTGGTAGTGACGTCCTGGTAGTCTAGCCAGGATCGTCTCCACAAGACGGAACTCTTCAACGGTTAGTGGCATCATTTTTAAATTTGGTATGCAAATGTAGTTTGGGTGATAATACAAGCAGTCAGCAAAAAAGCTTGTATTAATATTTTTTTTTACAAAAAACTTACTTAATTAAAGACTCTTCATATTCTTAAGTCTATAGAAAAATGAGAATAATCAAAACGCGCGATTCGCGAAGTCGAAATTGCTTCCGGTTTACGTTTTAATGTCTATTTACATTATTTTAATTTGATAGGCAATAATGCTTAACAAGATTTTGATCACGAAATATAAACGAGGAAAAGAAAATTATTTTAGCCTGTCTTGGAAAAAGTGTCCATCTAACAATGAGGCAAAATATCACTAGATAGCGATAGTATCGTGAAGTCCGTTTGACGTTTGCTTGCGATTGGCTCATTTAGTTATTCAACCAATCACGGGCAAACGTCAAACGTCAAACGGACCTCACGTTACTAACGCCATCTAGCGATATTTCGCCTCTGTGAAAACCCTCATTCTCTGGTTTTTGGTTTTTTTTTCTTCTGGTTGGAAAAGCAAACTTCGAGAAAGAGGCCAACAGAAGAATACAGTTGGGATGGGTAGCATATGGGAAACTGCGTCGAGTCTTCACATCGCCAATTCCACAGAGTCTGAAGACGAAAGTCTTCAATCAGTGCGTCTTACCCGTTATGACATACGGTGCCGGAACATGGACGCTCACGGTAGGGCTGGTCCACAAATTTAAAGTTGCTCAATGCGCTATGGAAAGGGCTATGCTCGGAGTTTCTCTGAAAGATCGAATTCGTAACGAAGTGATCCGACAGAGAACCAAAGTTATCGACATAGCCCACCGCATTAGCACGCTGAAGTGGCAATGGGCTGGTCATATAACCCGAAGAACCGATAACCGTTGGGGTAGACGAGTTCTTGAGTGGAGACCACGGATCGGCAAACGTAGCGTAGGACGCCCTCAGACTCGGTGGTGCGATGATCTTCGCAGGGTGGCTGGCAAGAGCTGGATGAGAGTGGCCGAGGATCGTGCTCAGTGGCGTGCCATGGGAGAGGCCTATGTCCAGCAGTGGACGAACATAGGCATGATGATGATGGAAAAGCAAGGGTGATATAAGTTACCGCTACCGTGTGTGTTTGTGTGTTTGCGTGTCTGCGGCACCGTTGCTCATAAGCTAGTGAACCGATTTGAATGCGGTTTTTTTATTTTAAATCAGGTTTTTAGCGATGGTTTTTAGACATGTTTTATTAAAATCGGTTTAGCCGTTTTTGAAATATTAAACTTTGACTTTGAAGTGACTGAATCGGGGGTTTTCCAACTTTTTATTGGTTAGGTTAGGTTATTTATGTACTACGTATAACTTACTGTGACGTCTTGGTGATCAAAATAAGGTCATTGTATTAAATTGCACTTTTTTAGGTCGCAACAGTAAAAAAAAAAAAACCTTTTATTTATTTATTTATCACGTTTACACGCTTTCAAGTGTAGGGCGAATGAACATTTACTAGGCCAGCGTGCTCCATCGTAGGCCTCATCCTCGATTTCCATTACGCGTGATTGTGGCCGAACACAAGCCTATACTGTTTAAAAAAAAACATTTTTAGTTGCAGTTTTTATTTTGTAATAACCTGATCTCAGAATAAACACTAACGTCCAAAGTTCTAAGAACCGCACAAAATATTTAAAATATAATATAATTCGTGAACATGGACAACAAAGTGCACCTGCAACCCCATTAAACATGCTCCGTTCACCTCCACGGTTCGTTACCTGCACTTTGCGACCCCGGCTAG
Source organism: Choristoneura rosaceana (assembly GCA_037349165.1). NCBI lineage: Eukaryota > Metazoa > Arthropoda > Insecta > Lepidoptera > Tortricidae > Choristoneura > Choristoneura rosaceana. Next base: position 800,502 of record JAZBNJ010000032.1, read on the forward strand.
GACGCGTAACGCTTAGATTCTGGAACGGAAAGATGAATAGAAAAACGGTCATTTTTATTTCAACCGTTGATAATTTTGACCGCTCTGCTTTGGTGCACACTTTTATTTAAGTATATTTATTTGCAGGTACAACTACATTATATATTTTCAAATATAACTAAAAGCGTATAAAGTAAAGTGGTAATGTTAACAAAATAAAATATTTATAATGAGATAAGACGGTAGGTATTTGACTGTTTTTCTTATCTTACTTCTTACTAATATTATAATATATATTATAATATAAGTTTGTATAGATGGATGTTTGGATTGGTAGCATACGCATCTGAATATCGAATGATAAAATATCGAATATATGTATTAAAATATCGTATTTTTAACTGCTATTAATTAATTATCTTATCTCTTGATAATTTTTAAACAGTAAAAGTTAGACCACTCGCAACTTAGAGACATTAACTTCATTTGACGACCGTCATTTTGAAAACATAACCCTGTTCCGTACAGTAGAAACTTCCTTATATTAATAAAAAATATTATTAGGTATTTAATTTTTAAATGATAACCCTTTATCCTCCTTTATGATTTTTTACCCTACATTTGATAGTGACAATAAAAATGACGATGAAAATGTGGGTAGTTGTGCGCCTGAGTTAGTTTCGTCGGACAGTCGCGCGATCAGAGCGGTGGCGCGTAGTGCGCGTGTTGCGGCAGCCGCCGAGTCGCGTGCTCCAGTGATGAAGGGTTTCGAAATAACCCGAAACATGTCGAGCTAAACTCGACTTAAGACGTGAGTAATCCAGTCAATATCATTTAATATGAGTGAGTCTCACGGTAGTTTCATGATCAAAATATTTAATTTTTATAAACTTATTATACTACCTAAATTTATTTGTCTCTACTGCACGGAACAGGGCTGGCTAATGTTTTCAAAATGACGGGCGTTTTCCGACCCTTGCTTATAATAAACTGATATCAAAAATAACAAAGCGTATAACAATTTGAGGAGTTATCAAATATTGTATTGTGCTTAGAATTTATGTCCACCTAAATTACATACTTATAAGTATTTCTAGTTCGATCTTTTAAGCAATAGCAATCGTGATCGTTGGTGTTCTTTTCGCTAGTTCATTTATTTACATTTAAGCTACAACTTGCTTTGTTTAGAATGTCCCATCCAAAGGACAGACTGACACAGCCAGCTGTTTTATGGTTCTTATGGGACATTTTACTTCGCAGCAATTTAAATAGTGTCACATTTAAATTGTACAAGTTGGAAATAAAAGAGAAAAACTATTTGGAAATCTCGCAAGGGAGTCTTTATGTAGAAAGGACAATTAAATGGGTCAGTTTAGAAATGTTTCCAGTAGAAAATAGTTTTTTTTAAATAAGTGACATAATTTGCTATAGTTGAAGAAGATAAACACTGGTTGTTTGAATAAATGCAGGTTTTATAACTCTAAGATAGTAAGATAAATCATAAGGTCAGTATAATAAACGTACTTGTTTTTACTGAAACAAAAACGCAAAGACAAGAAGTATGTATGTATGTATGTATGTATGTAAATACTTTATTGTACATAAAACACAAAGTAATACAAAAAGAAAACAACAAATCAAAAGAGTACAAAGGCGAACTTTATCCCTAAAAGAGATCATTTTAAGCTAACCTAAACTAGAAAGGAAAACTAGGAGAAGTTTGTGTGTAAAAGGTATAAAACATTAAGTACTAATTTTCGCCTTTAAGGACGAAGCCTAAAAGGAAGTAAGCAGGTACCGTTACCATTTCGCAAAATTACTGCTCCCGAAATTGGTGCCGTGCGGCCGACATACCTACATCCCGTTGCGCACCCGACCGCTTTCCTACGGTTTTCCTGCAATCTGCGCTTGAGGGGTGGGGTAACTCGAACCGGTGCGGGGCGGAGCGTGGCCATTCTGTACGTTAGTACTATTATATTCTGTGATAACAGGCAACTCTGTGGGAATCGAGTTATTGCAGAGTTTCATCACTGATGTCCTCATTAAAGATTGCAGCCGGCAATTAATTCAATTATTCACTTCTAAAGCACATGGGCAACGTATGTTTGACCTCTATTATACGAGGATGCGGGCACTCTGTGCTATAAATCTAATATCCTGCCGGAAGTGGCTGGGTGGTACATTTCCGTAGTGTAATAGGAAAATATTTCCTACTAGCTTTTACCCGCGGCTTCGCACGCGTAAACTAATCGGTCTGGTAGTTGCAATTGAAATTTTCGGGATTTTACGAAATTCCCATGGAAAGTTCCAAAATTTATATCGTGGTCTTCCTTCATTGAGGTTGTGTTGAATAGCTGTACAAAATTCAAGACTCTAAACCCAATGCTGAAATTTCAAAAATTTTCCCTATCCAAATTCAAATCATTTATTCAGTAAATAGGCCGCAATGGGCACTTTTACACGTCATTTTTTAAACTACCGGTGCTTTCGGAAAGACCATCGTTGCCAAGAAGAATGCTCCGCAAGAAACTTGACAGAAAGTCTTTTTTTTTTATACTTAAAAACTACAGTATACCATTAAAGAAAAAAATATAAAATGATAATAATACAGTATGCGGTAGGCGGTCCCTTAGTTACAAAACTATCTCGTGGGAATATCCGGATAAAAATTAGCGTATGTGTTATTCTAGACATTCAGCTAACTTCATACAAAATTTCATGAATCTGAGCCCAGCGGTTATTATTTCAAGATTTTATCCCTATCCCGTGGAATTAGCGATGTGAAAAATAGCCTATGTGTTATTCCAGAAATCCAGCTACCTACATACCAAATTTCATGGCTCTAAGCCCAGTGGTTGTTATTTTGAGATCTTATCCCTAGGTATCCCGTGGGAATATCGGGTCAAAAAGTCGCTTATGTGTTATTCCAGACCTCCAGCTATCTACATACCAAATCTCATGACTCTCAGCCCAGCGGTTATTATTTCAAGATTTTATTCCTGTCCCGAGGAAATATCGAGATAAAAAGTAGCTTATGTGTTATTCCAGAGGTCCAGCTAGAAGCAAGCAAGCATGCAAGCAATACCTAATGCAAGTATGCAAGCACATACAAGCAAGCAAGCATGCAATCAAGCACGCATCAAGCAAGCATGATAGATAGATAGATATATCTGGAATCTCCATATTGGTAAATCCATCCACTGAAGCTGTTCCTACAACCTCCAAAACCTTGAGTTCGGTGTCTGTCAGTGGGCGGATTACTGCAAGACCTCCACCAGTGCCCTGGGTTTCTTCTCAACATTTTCTATATTTAGATTTCACTTTTTGTGCCCACTGCGACCAAATCTGCAATTATGAAGGAATTTTAAAACATCATGTAATTTGAAATATGTAGAATATCTTCTGAAGGCGTATGATCTCCGGCATCTTTGGAAGCAAGCATGCAATCAAGCAAGCAAGCATAACTAAAGTTATTTACACTTTGTGAAAATAAGGATGTGTGACTGTAAGGATATACAGTCCTGTAATAGATAGACGGACAGCGGAGCCCTAATAATAGAGTTGCCCACAGATTCATCCGTGAATAATTCTTTTATCGCGCGCCCGCGGAAACTGCTATTTTCAGTGATAAAAACTATCCTATGTATGTACTTCCCAGGGTCTCAAACTATCTCCATTCCAAATTTTATCTAAATCTGTCCAGCGGTTTAAGCGTGAAAGCGTAACAGTCAGACAGAGTTACTTTCACATTTATAATATTACTAGCTTTTGCCCGCGGCTCCGCCCGCGTGGAATTCGGCTATCGCGCGCCGTTCCCTCGGGAACTATGCATTTTTTCGGGATAAAAAGTAGCCTATGTCACTCTCGGGCCCATAAACTATCTCCATGCCAAAAATCACGTCGATCCGTCGCTCCATTACGGCGTGAAAGACGGACAAACATACAAACACACTTTGACATTTATAATATTAGTATGGATATGGATAGCATATTAGATGCCTAAATGCCAAGTTTCATAGTTTTATCTTCGACAGCGACGAACTTTTACCATATAAACTTTCACCCCCTATTTTAAAAGCCCCTTAAAGCCTCTTTTTCGCGATAAAAGATAGCCTATGTCCTTTCCCAAGGTCTATTCTATCTCTATACCAAATTTCATCCAAATCGGTTCAGCGGTTTTGGCGTGAAAGCGTAACAGACAGACAGACAGACAGACAGACAGAGTTACTTTTGCATTTATAATATTAGTATGGATAACAGCTTAATGCTAAACGTATTGCACCTGGTTAAGTCTCATGTAATGTCATGTGGTATTTATTTAAGTATTTATATCTTGTATAGTTACAATTAAATCTATTGTAATTCTTAATTTTATTTACACATAAGTTTAGTATATTTATGTATCATTCCGTGAGTCACAGACGGTTCTGACAGAATATCAGCGCTGCAGGCGTCTAACGCCTCAGCATTGTACTGAGTCAGCGGCCGTTTCACGGGGACACACAAAATCGTGTATTTTGTTTTGGTATTTCCTTTTTGTTTTGTTTGTGTGTGCTGTCTGTTTTTTTTGTTGTATTTGTGTGTCTTTGTGAATGTGAATAAATGTCTTTCTTTCTTTGTTTCTTTCTTTCATGTAATACCTTTCAATTGAAACCTTCTTACGAAAAATAATTTTTCATCACACTTGCTCGTCAATGATGCTATTCCATGCCTGTTCACTAAATGACAATGACCTCAATTGTTCCCGCGGGAATTATGGATTTACGTATAATTTTTCTTCTCCAGGGAGAAATATATCTTTCATAAATATTAATTTTAAAAATTTAATCAGTTTCTTTTCACACTTAAATTTGAAAGTATCCGCTTCGTTTGAACTAAAGTAACCACGAGATTGTTCGCAGTCGTTTAAATAGCTGCACGACCGAGGCAACTTTTAAATAGTTTCCAACTACCCGTTATGTACCGGGGTAGTTCGGACGCAGGTGAGACTTGTAAAATACCTTTAGGGGTGGTTTGAACCCCAGTCAGGGCTTTTAAAACCTTATCAACGTGAAAAGTTTGGATTTATCGCGCGTCAATACTTTCCTCTATTGGAACTATGCTTGTAATTTATTTATGTTGAAGTAACAAAAGTGGAAAATTTACTCAGCTTGATCGTCTTGATCAACGGACAATGGTTAAAATACTTTGACAGCGAATAAGTGAATTATCTGTAGAATTTTACCTGCAGATGAAACACAACCAAACCTTACAGTAATAAGAGAGAGAAAGAAGAAACATTTACCATTTTTTTTGTACCTATTTCCTTTTTGTACAATAAAGAGTTTAAACAAACAAATAAACAAACATTTACTTACACATATTATCTCTACTAATATTATAAATGTGAAAGTAACTCTGTCTGTCTGTTTTTTTTTTGTCTGTCTGTTACACTGTTACACTTTCAAGTCAAGACCGCTGTATCGGTTTTGATGAAAATTGGTATAGAGACAATTTAATCCCTAAAGATCAACATAGGATAATATAACCTAGGTCTAGATAATATAAATGATTTGAATCTTTGAATCTTTGAAAATAATTGTATCCGTCGTTTACAGCATCCGTGACACCCTGGTAACAAATCTAATAAGATAATTTTAACCAAGTACACACTAACTAGTTTGCTAATATCATTTGAAAGTCGAAACAAAAAAATCTGTTCTTTTTCGCATTTCAATCTTCAGGAAAACGAAGAAAACCGACAATTTAGAGCGACATTAACATTCTGGTTGTACAGTAATTTGACGTGAAATTACCCAAAAAAATCACACTCTAAACTGTATTTTACAGAATACAAGTTCAAGAAACAAATAAAAGCCAAAGTACGCATTAAAACAAAGCTGCTTAACGGCTGTTCAACGTTAACGGCACCACAACCTTCAAATAACGTAACGAACCTTCAACATTTACGTGCAAACAGCAACGCTGCGAGCGTTACTTCTATTCATTGCTTGTGTTACAAAGTAACAACTGTACAGCGAAAGTTTTAGCCACGCAATGTACTGAAGACACGCTTGCTGCGTCGCTAATTTTACATATCCGTAGCTAAGTTGGTACAAGGGCAAGAGCAGATAAAGAATCATAAATAATTGTGAGTTTGACGTCCAAAGTTTGAGCATAATCGTTGAGGCCCGAAATGTGACTGGGACAGGCTATCATCCTTTGCTGTCAGAGGTAAAGGCGAGGATAGAGCGCGAGCGGGAGCGGGTCACGTTGTATTAAGGACGAGATGTTACTAAAACTTATTATTAAAAACATTTGCCGCATAATTATAAGTACGGAACTGTAATGTGCTGTGGTAGATTTTTTTGACGTTCATAAGTGCTTTTTATAGCCTAAATTGAATAAAGATATTTTAAATTTGACTTTGACTTTGAGCAATCCGCGATACGGCTTGCCGTGGCATTATGCTGAGTGGGAATCTGTTTAGCGTCATGTATGTCTTGTATTTGTTCTTTTTGTTTTTATGACATTAGATAAATATATTTTCTTTCTTTCTTTTTGTCTAGCGTTTGAAACATACACGAAATCAAACACCCAGGATGCTGTCTAAACAATGATTGATGTTTATTTTGGCTATCCGAAGTACCTCATGAAACTACTCACAAACCACAGGAACCCCATTACACTTCACGAGGCCCGACACGCACTTGGCCGATTTATTTTATTTATCAGCGTTTTCGGAACGATCATCATTGCGAAGAATAATGCAGCATCAACATCCTCATCATCATGTCAGCCGAAAGACGTCCACTGCTGGACATAGGCCTCCCCCAAGGCTCTCCACTCAGACCGGTCTTATGTTTTCTGCGTCCACCGCAATCCCGCGATCTTAACCAGGTCGTCGCTACATCTTGTTGGAGGCCTACCGACAGCTCATCTCCCGGTCCGCGGACGCCATTCGAGAACCTTTTGACCCCATCGGCCATCAGTCCGGAAGAATAATGCGTCCGCAAGAAATTACGATAGTCATGATCAAATCAATCAAGATGCGAGCCTGAGTTTGCCCACGATTTTCTACTTGAGAGGTCAACTCACAAAGCCGCCAATCATTCAACCAGCAGGGCTACCACGAAACTCGTAACTCGAAGTTTGTATCGTACCGTCCCTCCCGCTCTCGTATTAAATACAATACAATACAAATACTCTTTATTGTACACCAGAAATAATAAGTGATACAGAAAAATAGGTACACAGATAAAATTATAAGGTAAGCAATAGGCTAAATCTAAAGCAATAGGTAAAATAATGTAAGTGTCAGAAGGACCGCACGACACGAACTTCGAGTTTCGTAGTAGCCCTGCAGCTTCAAAACAAACTTCGAAGTATATTCAAACACTAAAAACGCTATCCGCTGATCTCTACGCCCTAAAAGAGGGCCCTAACTCACATTACCAGTCTTGAGCGACGTAACGAACATTGCAGCGCGAAACAGGTGCCCACACTTTGGAAAAGTTTAATTTTTAACGTGAGATCCGGAAATTGGCAGGGAATAGCTGAAATATTGAACGGTGGTTGTGACGCAGTTGTACAAGTTAGCGAGGTTTAAACGCGAAATATATTTAAAAGAAGTTAAAAGAGCCGCCGTCCAATTTTCAGCGTTACCAACTTTGCAATTTAATCGCTAATTCCATTGACTTATGGATGACGTCGGCTTTTTGGCGGCGTAGAGTCCACAAGAGAGTCTGAGTGGAGTGTAGTGTATGCTGCGACACACACACACACACTCAATATGTAGGGTATATAATAATCGTAACCTTATTAAATAAAGGAGTATTTACTCGGAACTCCTAGTATTCACTCGTCTCCCAACGCCCCACATTACAGGAGAGCCTTGGGGGAGGCCTATGTCCAGCAGTGGACGTCTTTCGGCTGACATGATGATGATGATGAAAGTCCACAAGACATCGCAAGAGTTGACTACTGATACATTTTAAGCAATTTTTTTCTACGCACGATTAAAGTACGGAACCAGTTTCTTGGGACTGTGTTTCCGAAGCGGTACAACTTAGAGATCTTTACAAAACGAGCCTATCAGTATCTCAAAGGGCCGGCAATGCGCCTGTGATATCCCTCGTGTTGACAGGTGTCCATGGGCGGCAGTAATTGCTTCCTATCAGGTGACCCGCGTGCCCTTTTTTTTATTCGGCTGAATGGCAAACGAGCAAATGGGTCTCCAGATGGTAAGAGATCACCACCGCCCATAAACATCTGCAACACCAGGGGTATTGCAGATGCGTTGCCAACCTAGAGGCCTAAGATGGGACACCTCAAATGCCAGTAATTTCACCGGCTGTCTTACCGAGTAAGATGGTGGTAGAAATCCGGGCGAACCTTGCACAAGGTCCTCCTACCACCTTCAAAAACCTAAACCGTGCTGTCTGCACCGTGCTCGTTTTCCCTCTCTTCTATACAAACAAATAAATCAGTTGCTTAACAATAAGCAAAAAAAAAACAGAAAACAAAATACTATCTACACCAAACAAAATCTATATACAATGTCACATCTCAAAGCATCCACCGACTACCAAATTTAAGCCATAACCAGTCATATTAAACGTGAATTTTAACTCAATCTTCCAGTGACTTGGGGCATTTTACGTCGGCATCGCCTTGGGCTATAATGACGCGTTTAGTTACAGTACTCTGGGGGGCGATTGTGGTGAGTTAGGTTTCAAATTAGACGTACTTTATGACTTTATGAGGAAGTAGGTCGTTAAAATATACGTTAGGTTTCAAGGGTGAAAGAGATTGTGATGTCAGAAAATATTTGCGGAAATGTACTGGTACAGACAATTCGAATAGTCTGGCGTACATACAAAAAATCCAATCAAAACTGTAAAAAAATAAAAACTATATATTTTTTTAAATTTAGGTAATTATTGATAGATAAATTTAATCCTCATCAATCAAATGAATCAAATCAGCCTACGGCCCACATCCACCCACTAAAGGCCTCTTCATTTCACGCCACTTTGCCCGGTCCTGTGCTAGTCTCATCCAAGGTTTACCAGCCGATCCTCATACTCGTAACAAAAAAAAACTAAAAAGGAAAAAAAAAGTTTACTAGGCTAGATAAACACCGAGTGGATGCCCACTAACTGGAATGGGGGGGTATGTATTATAATACCGATAAACGAAAGACCGAATTTCACAAGACCTATGGACGGAAGGCCGAATATTAAAACGTCGAATGGATATATGGCCGAAAGTTTGAAATCCCGAACGTACATTTGACCGGAAGCCTAAAACCCGAAGACTACAATCCCGATGGTCAAAATACCTACACCCGAAAGGCCGAAAAATCATAATGCCGAACAGTCATAATCACTACAAATAAAATAATCGACAATCAATATACCGAAAATCAAAATACCGAAACCATAGTTACACCAAAGTCTGCTGTATCTATTTTTAATTGACAACATTCCGACATTTTTTCAAGCGGGGGTAGATTGACATTTATCATTTTCTGTGCTGTTACAAAAAAATACCTAACATCGAAGGCTAAGGCGGGAGCTACGCTGCGCTTCGCTCCCGCCTTAGCCTTCTGAACCTAAACTATCCGAGTCATTTCTGCTCCGAAACGTCTTGCTCGCGCGCTCCGCTCGCTTGCTGCTAGCGAGGTACCAAAAGTACAAAGTCATTTATTTTAAGTTTTGGGGCTTCCCTTTGGTACACCCCAGCTGGTGCCTTGCTGACAGCGAGCGAGCGAAGCGAGCGAGCAGGACTTTTCAGGGCCGAAGCGACTCGGATAGTTTAGGTTCAGAAGGCTAAGGCGGGAGCGAAGCGCAGCGTAGCTCCCGCCTTAGCCTTCGATGTTAGGTTTTTTTTTGTAACAGCACAGAAAATGATTATTATGGTACTGTGAATGCCAGTTAGTTCGGGATTTTGTGCTTTCGGTCATTTGAAAGTAGATATTTAGAGCTTCGGTGTATTGATTATCGGCATTTTGTACTTTCGATATTCTGAATTTCGATGTTTTAAGCGTCGATATTTCAACTGTAGGTAACATGATTTTTCGGTATTATAATACAGTACCCCTTTTCGGGATTTTGCACTTTCGGTCACTTGAAAATAGGTATTTCGAGCTTCGGTGTATTGGTTATCGGTATTTTGTACATTCGGTATTCTGAATTTCGATGTGGTGAGCGTCGGCATTTCAACTGTAGGTATTATGATTTGTCGGTATTATAATACATACCCGGAATGGGCGACCTGACAGCCCCAGACGGCGAAGGCGGAATTAACTGGACGACTTCTTGAAGGACTGGCCTTTGTATGTAGCGGTCAGAGAGCAGTGGAAATATCGGAGGGAAGCCTTTACTCAGCAGTGGGACAGAATAGTCCACTGTCGGACATAGACCTATTCCATGGCGCGCCACAACACTCTGTCTTCAGCCCCTCGCATCCATCCGCCGCCAGAAACTCGTAAGGTTGTCCGTCGTAAGGTCGTCCGTCCACATGCCTCAGGACGCCCTACACTACGTGAAGGGTTCACGGAAAGAACATGTCTTATCACCTTTTTTATATTGAGATTTTAACCTCATAATGTAGAGCTCGCAAAGTACCAACTATAACTTACCATTGAATTAAATATGGATCTCTGAAAAGATTTTTTTTTTTCACTTTTAAAGAAATGGCAACCATAGTGATTGTTCGTGATGACTAACTTTCAAACCGCTATAACTAAAAAGTCGCTTAAGTGGCTAGACATGTTCTTTTCGTGAACCCTTTACGTTTTCTCATCCGTGGTCTCCATTCGAGGATTCGCTTGCTCCCCCGTTTATCAGTCCTACGACATATGTGACCAGCCCAGCGCCACTTCAACGAACAAATTATTTGAGAACTCTGTAACTTCAATTTCAACAGTTTCGATTTTTTGTTAATTAAGAGACACGTGCTTTTATACCCATTTTATTCCGGAAGGAACAAAAGATGTAAAAACCGTCTGCCTGAAAAATAGAAGGAATTTCGTACAATTTAGTAGTTAACGCCCGAAGGTAAAGGACAATTCAGCTTTTCACGGTTCGCAATTATAAAAGGGCGTTAAACCTTTTTTTAAGACCCTGTAATTTTGTGGGTAAAAATGTAGGGTTTTTTTTTAAAGCTCAAGCGTCTGGAAATATAAATTACGTAAAGTAAAAGATCTGGCATACTTATGTTAATCTGGTGACAATACAATAATCTGGTACTGATAACCTAGTGTTCCTCCTCATGGCATCGAATTGAAATTTGGTACGGAAATGTAGTATGACAATGCAAATCCATGTTGAAAATACAAAGTGAAACATGGATGCAGAGTAAAACCAGAAATAGAGACCTGAGTCGGGAATCGAACCCAGATCCTGAGCTTTCCGTGCCAGTAAATCACCCCCACTTACGCCTATAGGAGAAACTCAAATCTGTGACGCACTCGAACATAAACGACTGCCTGCTCCCACTCTGCTAGACATCGGGATACTTGGCGACGTGTCGCGAGAGCAGCAGTGGCACAGGAATCGATCGACCGAAGCATGACCACGACCATTCTGTCAAGAGTGAACGACTAAGAAGAAGAAGAAGTAAAAAATTTTTTTTTTAATTTTTTATTGTACCATTTCATCAGTTTACATAATTTATATTCATGCAAATTACAGTTTTCTAGCATTGATAGTCTCTGAGCAAAGCCGCGGACGGACAGACAGACAGACAACATCGCAAAACCACAAGAGTTCCGTTTTTGCCATTTTGGCTACGGAACCCTAAAAACCGAGCTTAACGGTACGACTCTATTCAGGCTCGTAGAATATCGAATATTTTTCCACGCTCCGCTATGACAGATATTAATGCAGTGAGTAAAACCTTTGTAGTCGCCGAAACACGTCACAATTTCTTTAACCCCAAAAAGTTAACCGTGACGTTGATCCCGCGAGACCCCCGGGGGTCGTGCCGCGATTACGGAACCCCTACGACACCTGCGATACAATTTCATATATTGTTATGCGAACGGTTAAGGAAAACTGGAGTAATTGAAACAGGAGTCAGAAGTTAGATCTTGAGTTTGGGATTGCAAAGTGCACCCCGAGGTGGTGGAAGGGTTTAGTTTTTTGGAGTTCCGTAGTTCTGTTATATATGATCCGTAGTAAATAAAAGAAAATGTAAAGAGTGATGGAATTTCATGCAAGAAATGTGTTTATCCATAACTTAATCCATAGTATCCATACTAATATGATAAATGAAGGAACACGGAATGAACATGTCTAGTCACTTTTTTTTTTAATGAGATTTTAATCACGAAATGTAGAGCTCACAAGAGAGTAGTAGAGTTCTATGACTTACCATTGAATTAAATAATATTGTGAAACATTATAAAATATATTTTTAAACTTTTAATTAAATTGTAACCATAGTAATTGTTCGTGATGACTAACTTTCAAACCGCTATAACTCAAAAAGTTGCTTAGTGACGATGATGTTCTTTCCATGGACCCTTCAAATACGAAATTGTGTTTGTATGTTTGTGTGTTTGTCCGGCTTTCACGTCGAAACTGAGCGACGTGAAAGCCGCACCCACAAACTATCTATATGCCAAAAATCACGTCGATCCGTCGCTCCGTTACTGCGTAGAAGACGGACAAACACACAAACACACTTTTGCATTTATAATTATTAGTATGGATTGTACGACGGGTACAGAACCCTGCATTCACGAGTCCGACTCGCATTTAATCATTTTTTATAAGAAGTATAGTAGACAAACGAGAAGATTACCATGTTGCTAAGCATTCACCACCGCCCTGAGGCTTCTCAACTTTTCTAAATCGTACTGAAACAATTACTTTGCTCACCCGCGACCTTGATAGCTACGTTAGTGCAAGAAATGTGTATTCGTACCAATGACATTTAAACCAGGACGCACATTGCCGAACAAAATCCCCTTCAAAGAATGTCAGAACTATTGATTTGTTTGCGTGACAAATAAAATCATCTCACACAAAATAATTAAAATAATACGAGACGAAATTTGAACCTAGTCTTTACTCTATTACGGACTTATTTCGCTAGCGGTAAAACTCCACAACGCTTGACACTTGACAACAACGTACTGAGAAAAAAGAAGGCCACTTTTACCAAAGTGGCGCTAATTTGGCACGGACATATTTGGGCGCGCGATTGTGAATCTACAGGTATAATTCATCAAAGATTCGTACAGTTTCACCTCCACAATGTAATCATCATCATCATGTTAGCCGAAATACAGTAGTGGCAGTGGGCGGGGCTTGCTCGCAGGACTGATGGCCGATGGGGTCAAAAGGTTCTTGAATGGCGTCCGCGGACCGGGAGACGAACTGTCGGTGCCTCCAACAAGATGGAGCGACGGCCTGGCTAAGATCGCGGGATCGCGGTGGATGCGGAAAGCACAAGAGCGATCTGAGTGGAGTGCTTTGGGGGAGGCCTATGTGTATAATGTAAGAATACAGTGTATTCAATACACAAAAATCACACAAACCCGTCTATCACCACCACCACGCTACACTGACGCATTTCGAACTCAATACAACCGTTTCACCATACTACTTAATGTTAGACTTCAAATCAGAAGTTAGGATGTTCTCTAAATTAGGTATTTAGGTTATTTTAATTCATCATCATCATCATCATGTCAGCCGAAAGACGTCCACTGCTGGACATAGGCCTCCCCCAAGGCTCTCCACTCAGACCGGTCTTGTGCTTTTCGCATCCACCGCGATCCCGCGATCTTAACCAGGTCGTCGCTCCGTCTTGTAGGGCTACCGACAGCTCGTCTCCCGGTCCGCGGACGCCATTCGAGAACCTTCTGACCCCATCGGCCATCAGTCCGGTCCGGTCAGGTTATTTTGATTGTCTTTAAAAAAATACAGCGGCAATAAAAGTGTATTGAGTCAAAAACCTTTTTGCAGGTGGTAGGACCTTGTGCAAGGTCCACCCGGATGTAGCAATCTGGGTGGAACTAGCACCATCTTGCTCGCTAATCCTGCTGTGAAGCAGCAGTGCTTGCACTGTTGTGTTTCGGCGTGGATAGTAAGACAGCTGGTGAAATTACTGGCACTTGAGGTATTCCATCTTAGGCCTCTAGGTTGGCAACGCAAAGGCAATACCCCTGGTTTTGCAGATGTTTATGGGCGATGGCGATCTGTTACCATCAGGAGACCCACTTGCTCGTTTGCTATCCAGTCGAATTAAAAAAAAAAACGCGAGTCAAATTTGATGCCAGAAATTCTAAGGCACCTAGTACTAGGATAATGTTACAAAGTAAGTCCCTTTCACGCTGTAGATGCAGCCAAAAGGGGCCCTTGGCTGATGCACTCAACGATGCACTTCGATGCACCGCGATGCACGCGGCGACGGCTTCCGGTGCCAAAATACTAGGGTAAGTGCAATTACCGGGATTAGGAGCGAGTATTTATTATGAGTTATTTTTACTGGGTATTTTTTTGTTGAAACTGAGTTGAGCTATTTAATTATAAGTAGTCTTTTATAAAGTTGCTCAAAATATTTTGTTGACACCCAATTTGTTTCTAGAATATCTGTTAAATTATCACACGAGAATTTTCGTTTGACTGGACTTTGTAATACTTACACAATACATACTTAGTAATAATATCTCGATATTTCTACGGGAGAAAAATCGGAAAGTGTAGGCTTGTGCTCATAAAATTTTTCAGAGCTGCTTTTAATGCAAAGTCTATGAAAACCTCAATCAAATTTTTGGGAAATCACTTTTTTTTTGTACATCCTTAGATTTCAATTCAATTGTCGGATTAATTACGTGTGCGCGTAAAATTCTAGTAAAAAATAAAACATTTATTTTATTTTATTTATTGAGAAGAGAAACAAACGGTCGTATACAAGAATGAGTACAGAAATACTTATGATTAACATAAGACCTACAGTTTCCTTAATTTGTAAATGTGCTAAATACAATCTAAAAAGGATTATAACTAAAAAATATTTTTAAAGTTATTTTTTTTTTTTTTTTTAAGTTAAAGTTTTAAAGTTAAGGTTATTTTAAAGTTAAGATTATTTTATGATGTCGGATTCTTTGCTAAAGATGTTATTGAATTTTGAAATTTTTAATTTTGGATATTAAGGTAATTTGCGGCATGTATTATTCCGACATCTTAAAATAAAATATTATTATTTTATTTTTTAAGTAAATAACTACATACAATAAGAAACATACTATATGCAACATTATATTACATATTAAATTGCAAGCGTCAGTGACATTAAAGTTAAATATGTTGTTGAGAAGTACCTACATAGTTATACATAATAATAAATGTTTATTTGCCATAAAAACAGATTATTACAAAATGATTCCAAGATTCAGGCTCAGCCTAGTTTGCAGTCTGCTAGATATTCACATTTTGTTATACATTATGATATAAACTAAGTTTGGCTAAAGTTATAATTTAAGAAACAGTTGTGTATTGTATTGCTAATCATTGGAACAACTTCTTCAAAGATAATATAGTACTATTAAAAATATCAAAATTTGTTAGTTTTACATTTTTATTAAAAAGTCTGCAAGCACGTCTGATAAACATATTATGAGCGTAACATGTTCTGCTAGTAGGGATAGAGAACAATTCCTTTCTGCGACATTGACGAATACGGGCACGAGGGACCTTGAGATAAACCATTTGGAGTAAGGAAGGGATTTCTAACTTTGCATTTAGTATTTTATAAAGTAAAACAGAGTCTACACAATCACGCCGATCACTCAATGACTGCATTTTATGACGTTGTAAAGAGTCTGCATAATTAACATAACTATGTCCAGTTCTAAAATCAAGCGATTTCATAAATTTATTTTGGAGCCTTTCAAGTCTATCGATATGGATAGAATGAAAAGGCTTCCAAACGGCACAGGCAAATTCAAGACGACTTCGGACATAGCTGTTGTATAATATTTTATAAGTTGATGAATTTTTGAAGGGTTTTCCGACGCGCAAAATAAAACCCAACTGCTTAAAAGACTTTTTTAGTATGTCATCTATATGAGGGATGAATGACAGTTTAGCATCCATTGTTACACCAAGATCTCTAATTTCAGATACTCTATTTAAAATTGCATCTCCAAGTGTATAACAATAATCTATATTTTTCTTTTTTCTTGAGAAGGTTATGATACTACATTTATCATTATTTAGGAAAAGATTATTATCGAGGCAGTATCTTTCAAGGTTAAGTAAATCCTGTTGCAATAAGTCACAGTCGGTAAGATCCTTGATTGGTCTAAATATTTTAGTGTCATCAGCATAAAGTAATACTTTGGAATATTTTATATAGTCTGTAATATCATTTATATATAGAATAAAAAGTAATGGGCCCAAATGGGAGCCCTGTGGTACTCCAGAAGTTATAGTTTTGTAATGTGATGTGTAACCAGACAGGACAACAGCCTGAGTCCTATTCTCCACGTAGGATTTCACCCAACGAAATAGATCGCCATGTATACCGAGTCGCCAAAGTTTTTTTAATAAGGTGCTGTGACAGATTTTATCGAATGCTTTGGCAAAATCGGTATACACGACGTCCACAGTGTGTCCATCCTCCATGGCGCCCAGCACAACTCCCGTAAATGTCAATAAATTAGTCTCCACTGACCGCCCTTTAAAGAAACCATGTTGACATGGGGTGATGTGATGTTTGACGACTTCAAAAAGCTGTTCCTTAATAATTTTCTCAAGAATTTTACTAAAATGACAGAGTTTAGAAATAGGTCGGTGCTTTTCTACTTCGCTAGTAACTGATCCTTTAGGTATAGGGGTAATCCAAGCTTTTTTCCAGATTTTTGGAACACAGCCTTCCCTTAGAGATTTATTGAAAAGAATACATAGCGGTTTTGCCAAACAACTAGAACAATTTCTAATAAATAGTGGATGAATGCCATCAGGGCCAGAGCTTCTGTGAATATTAATAGAATTTAAATGTTTAAGTACAATATTAATATTAATGTCTATAGTATTAATATCTAAAAGAGGGTTTAAAGTCGGCTCTAAATTATTAGTGGACATATCATCACTGAAGTCTTCAAAAACGGAGTGGAAGTGATCATTAAAGAAATTACAAATTTGTTCTGGATCCGAAGACCTCAAACCTCTGTATGACATTGTTTGGGGAAGTCTATTTGTAGAAAATACTGATTTAATGTAGGACCAAAAGAAAGCAGGTTGAGTTTTTATTTTTTGTTCAGAAAAAGATATATAATCCCTATAGCATTGAGACTCCATTTTTTCAGCACGTTTTCGTAGCAATTTGAAATGATGATAGTCAAGAGGGTTGGAAAATGTTTTCCATAGCTTATGGTACTTGCGTTTTTCTTTCAAAATTTTTCTAAGCGCGTTGCTATGCCAAACGGGCACTGTGACGGATGAGCGTAATTTTCGGCGAGGTACAAATTTACTAAATAGTTCGTTAATAATGTTATAGAATGTTTCGACGCATTTATCAATATTTAAATTTTCAAAAAGGCCCCACCAATCAACTTTAGATAATTCTATATTCATATTTTTGAAATCGGCCAAATGAAAGTTATAGACAAAACCAGGTACCGGCTTAATCGGGCATGCTGCACAGTTTAGGGTTAAATAAAAGGTAAGCGACCTATGATGGGCGTCCTCAGGCGTTAAAGGATGATCGCAGGCGGTAACTACGCAATCACGATTACTTATTACTAGGTCTAGAATACGATTATTTTTATTTAAAATACCATTGTATTGTTTCAGGTCAGTAAAACATAAAAAGTTTTGCAATATTTGCGTTGCGTAGCAACCGCCCGAGCGTAAGTGCATTTGTAATGACGTAGCAGATACCCAGTGAGCCTCTGGAATATTAAAATCTCCGGTAATTAAATAAATATCCTCGGGTCGATCAGTGATGATTTCACTACATATATCTAGGAAGGATGTAAGCGTTTCTTTATAACCCGATCCCCGAGGTATATAAATACAAGCAATATTCAAATAACGCTGTTTGTTTACACCAGAGGACTCCAAGTAGGTACCCACGCGCTCCGGCCCTATCGGAACAGATATCCATACACAATCACTATGCGCACGCGCAAGTACCGGCCAGTCGCGGCAGATAGGTCGGCACTCAGCGCGCACAGCAACCGCGACCCCTCCGCCACGCATCGCACCACTTTCCGCTACAGACCGATCGCAACGAAAAACGCAGTATCTGTCGTCAAAATATTCGCGGTCATAGAAATCAGCTGAGAGCCATGTCTCGGTCAGGCATATAAAATCATAACATGATAACGTAACTTGTGCAAAAAACTCTGTAGCCTTAGTGCGTAATCCCCTCACATTCTGGTAATATACAGTAAAAGTCTCAAGTGCCATTTTTAATCGTTGTTAATAGTGTCATATATGTCGCAGAAAAGGAATCTCGCTCAGTTACAATAAAATAGTATAAATAGTAAATAAAGACAACGTATAAAGTAATTAATTTAATCATGCTAACATACCATACAATTTCAAAACGCCAAATTCCCGCTTTACCCACTTGAAACAAACCAATTAACGATATTGTTCGACGCTTAACGACAAACCATAACAGGAAAATACACAGTAGTTTTTTAGTATCGCAGATTACATAAACAGTTAGAACTAGTATTAAGTTAAATGCGTTAACCAGAGAATTGCAACCGCATCGTCATTTTAAACTGTTAAAAATATTATTATTATAAATGTGTATGACCTTACTGCTTTCAGTTTTTCTCATAAATATTTTGCAGTCCCTTGTCCAGACGTAAGAATAATTGAGTTCAACCTTAAGCTGCCTGGCTCGTTTGAGCAATAGCTTATTTGCCGGGGTGAGGTGGTCCCCGATATATATGGTGGTCGCGGGCCCGGGTAGGCTGATGTCGGCGGTGGTAAGGCCACGGCGAGCGCGCACGGCGCCTAGCAACTCGTCCTTACGCCGGCGCTGGGTGAATCGTACGATGATTGCTGGCGGTCGGATATTACTCGTGTCCTTTTGTTGATCAGAAACAAATCGTCGTACGCGATAAATAGTGTCCACATCACTGTCCAATACCTTGTATCCCACCAAGTTACATATATTATGCAAGATTGTGTTCAAGTTTTCTCCCTTATGTAACGGGATTCCGGAGATTTCGAGATTATTAATCATTGAGAACTGCTTATTATTGTTATTTTCGTTAATCAGGTTCATAATTTTTTCATTCGCCGCGGTGAGATCCTTCTGGAGGGTAGGGAGCATTTCACTTTTATCTTCAAAGGAAGAGACCCTACATTTAAGATCAGATAAGTCCGCTTTCATTTGTGTTTGCTCGTTGATCAATGCTTGCGTTTGAGATAATACAGACCTAATTTCCTCTTTTAGTTCGGTGCTAGAAGTCATGATTTGGGACATGATTTCCTTTCGAAAATTATGAAGTAGTTTCAATATATCAGACTCGAAGTCGGGTTGCTTCCTTTTGCGCATAGTTATATTGAGATAGTCGTCATCTGTGGGGCTCTGTTGAGAAAGTTCTGGCTGAGAACCAGCTTTCGTCAGTGTACCCTGAGGAGGAGTACGAGACATCATGCCGTACATACACGGAACAATAGGCAAACGAAGTACCTAGCAGCCGACTTGTTGACACCGTAGGTAGCGAGAAGATTAGATAAGCACTGCACTGCACTTTCGATATTCAAATAAAAATGAGCTTTGAAGTGTAAGCGATAAGGTTTCGTTTCGCACAAACGATTTAATGAATTATAGCACACGGCCTGCTGCGACGCTGTCGCGAATCGAACTTGAAAAACTATTGTAACAAAACAGCTTAATTCCATTGCAGTTACCTTGAATCTACATAACACTGACTCAGCTGACGATGATGAAGATACTTAATTTAAACAAAATTGCGACTATAGTTTTTTTACCTGTCACTGCTCTAAATACTACAAAGTATTTAGGTACCTAGTATTTGACTACCATCTCTTTCCGCCGTAGACGGGAGCTGCGTATGATTTTATTTAGCCGGCTGAATAGCGGCCGACAACTACTAGACTACTAGGCTAAGAGCCAGACGTCTAGTCTGAGTCTACGTCGGTATTTTTTATAGTTTACGATGTTTCTTATGAATGAGATTGAATGATTTATAAATTTACTAATAAATCCATCAAATAATAAGTTGTTATCGATTACTAAATCCGCGTCAAATTGGTTTCTTGCCATCCTGCAGGAACTATGAAATTTACCGGGATAAAACTATTCTATGTCTTTTTCTGGGATTCAAATTGTATTCATAACCCCTCGAGTGGCAAGCGACCGGGTCCCGGCGCACCCTTGAGTGGCAAGCGACCGGGTCCCGGCAGCCTGTCAAATACCCCCGAGTGGCAGGCGACCGGCTCCCGGACGTTGGCGGGTGTCGTATTTCACTCATAAATATAAACTGTTACACCTATATCTGGCTTGCTCATTCACGCAAAATGCGTTCATAAATAGACAAGGATGGTATTTAATAACGGCCGCGACAACATAACGGAAGAAATTTCGTTCTATCGTTTACTCAAGTTTCACTGTGTGCATGCTGCCGTGCGCTGGTATTTTTGAAAACCTCGTATTATAGTATTATTTGCTATTGAAAGACTATAAAAGGGCTTTGTTTCGTAATTAAATTAATATTTTACGAAACAAATCAGTGTTTATTATAGGTAATTGTTTTATTTTATAATTATAGTTATTTTAATACATGACTGAGTAAAATTTGCTTGTCAGATATTTGATAATGACTAATAAAATTCACAGAAATTGAAGGTCATGCATTGTTATTTAATTAGATATGGCATTTTATGCTAAACTATCACTGTAAGGCTTATATATAACATTAAACTGGTATTTTTTTGGTGATATTTTTTTATAAAATTCGCGAATTCGCGAAATTAATTCGTAGCTGTCATGCCACTCGAAGAAAATGTTTTCAAAATGGCCGCGCCACTTGACGGAAAAATTTAAATATGGCGCCGCCACCCCAAGGGAACGAATTTCATCTAAATCGGTTTAACGGTAAAATCTTGCAAACAAACAGACTTACAAACTTTGGCAGCCGTTCGTAGTTTTAGCATAGGGGACACCACCACAGTGATCTATCAGTTTCATGTTGGAAAGTACAGCAAAAATTTTGCGGTACTATTTTTCAAATTGTTACTCTTTGTATTGAGAAAAAAATTCGATTTCGTTTAAAACGAGTAAAAATACTAGGTGATGACGTGAAATATTAAAATAGTTTAGTTCCGTTTGTATCTTCAGAACGCTTTGATTGTTAGTTAGTCTAGACATTATTATACTCTTGTTGTGAAACACAGCAATAGTTACCGATTATGCTAAGCAGTTAGCCGTCAACCGCCAATCAAAACCATGCGCTTCGATGACTCCGAGCCGTGATTGGCGATCGCCAACACAAAAACAGCCTAGTATGGTGTAATTTTTTCGCACGCCAAAAACAAAAGCTATCGTTTTAAACTATCTGTATGTACTTTTTCCAATAACTCAGTGTATTCACTGGATCATTGGAGCGAGTTGTTAACACCTCTTTGTGATGAAAATTGATTCTCCGTATTTATTTGCAAGCGACGAGTTTGACGGAGCTGTTGGAACCGTATTTCATATTAAAGTTTTAAATATATTGCCGCGGATATCTCTTTTAGTCGTTTTGATGAGGGGAGCATGATTACTGTTCGTGTAAAATATTTTAGTATAGTAATAATATCATTCTAGTATTACGAAGTAGTCACAAAGAAATTGCTTTGTTTAATTTAATACCTTGACGCCTTAGAAATGTGGTGTTGGAGGAGACTGCTTCGCGTCTCCTGGACACAGCACCGCACCAATGCTTCCATCCTAAAAGAACTGAGCATCGGCGAGAGGCTGTCAACGGCAGTGCACTCCCGAATACTCCAGTTTTTTGGACATGTGACGCAACGTGGGGGGAACTCGGTGGAGCGACTGGTGGTGCAGGGCCGGGTGAAAGGCAGCAGATCACGTGGACGTTCACCATTGCGATGGACGGACCAAATCAAGTCGTTGACAGACAAATCCCTCAACGAATGCGCAAGACAGGCCTCAGCAAGGGATAAATGGCGCACGGTAGTGAAGCGCTACCGAGCGTCTCGCGTGACCACGACTGCTCTGCCAAGAGCAAGCGACTGAGAAGAGAATTTAATACCTACACTAAGAGCCGCCATACACGGACTGCTCGAGCAGTAACCCAGTGATCAACATACCCGGACTGCTCTAGTAGTCAGAGTCAACAGCTTGAAGCTGCCATTGATAACTGCTCGAGCAGTTTCAATCAGTAGCGGGAAGCGTGCGCGACGCGGAATGAAGAGCGCGGGCGGAGGTAACTGCGCTAGAGCAGTCGACAGCTCGAGCAGTCAGTGTATGCTGGCGACTGCTTGACCGCATGATGAAATTTGCAATTGAAGCAACTGCTTGAGCGGTTCGTGTATTGTGAATGACAATTTTGTATGGAGGCTGCAGATCACCCAACGGCGACCGCTTGAAGCTGTTGACACTGACTGCTTAAAGCAGTCCGTGTATGGCGGCCCTTACATCTGTGAGCGGCCATACACGGACTGCTTTAAGCAGTCAGTGCCAGCAGCTTCAAGCGGTCGCCGATGGGTGATCTGCAGTTTCCATACAAAACTCTCATTCGCAATACACGAACTGCTCGAGCAGTTTCAACTGCTTCGGGCGGTTGACTGCACGGTGAAATTTCATCGCGCGGTCAAGCAGTCGCCGGGCATACACTGGCTGCTCGAGCTGTCGACTGCTCTAGCGCAGTTACCTCCGCCCGCGCTCTTCATTCCGCAACGCGCACGCTCCCCACCCGCACGCTTCCTCCTCAAAATCCATGATGCTACTGCCGGTGCCGGCTCGAGCAGTTGGCCTAACTGCTCGAGCAGTTATCAATGGCAGCTTCAAGCTGTTGCCTCTGTCTGCAAGAGCGGTCCGTGTATGTTGATCACTGGATAACTGCTCGAGCAGTCCGTGTATCCCGGCCCTGTCAAGCAATTCAAGGGTGGGTAGATCTAGACGCATCTACTACTGTGTTTAATATGTCCATGATTGGTGCCGTCACCCTAATAAAAATGCCATAAGGTTAGGATGAAAGGCATTATAATTACAGGTTTAAAGTTGCCCTGTCAAAATATTAGTTTCGTTTTGTTTAACTAAATTATTGTTTAGGTAATTGGTCATGTTTATTTTTGTAGGTACGTGTTACTCTACTGTTTTATTCAATAGTGGCATATTTGCCGGTCAATGTTTAGTAACTGTGCCTCCTGTGATAAGTGATACAAGTGCAAAATCGTCATTTTACAGGAGAGCGAAAACAAGATTAAAAAAATTCTGGTTTGTGAGCCAAGGGGGCTAGCATTTACCGAAGCACTTTTTTTTATTCATAAAAATATATTCTATAAATGTGCATTTAGTGTTTTTCGATAATTATTGTAAGTTCGAAGAAAATCGCGAAAAACCTGTGAGTTGTACCTATTGAAATGTCTAATTTGAGTAAATAATATGTGTTAGATGATACAAGTTCAGTTATATCATGGTACACCCCTGGAGCACCCATAATATCTCTTGGTGTAAACTGATATGATATACATAAACTTGTAACATCCTATAATTCAGCGTTGTATGTTCCCAGCTCAATGTTGCTGAAGAAAATTAAAACACCCCTGATAAAAAAAACTTTGAAAAAAATTTTTTTTTTACTTTGTATACCATTACAAAAAAAAATACCTAACTTATATCAGTTTGCAAAAAGAAAAGTAACTTGGGTATATCAGTTTGCAGCGACACTGAGGCGAGCAGGTCTCGCGCACCCCCGATCCCACGTCACCTCATCCTCGCGCCCTCCCACCACACTCTTTATGCTCGCACTTGTAATACTTGTATCACTTAAAACAGCTGTTATTGCATTAATATTTTATGGGATTAGTTTGGCTTTTAGATATAATTGAATTTGTATACCTTTACACTTAACAATGTATTTGTGAAAAGTGATTCAAGACGAGATGTATCACTTATCACAAAAAAATATATATCAAATTTACGTACATGTTGAGTTGTACCCTGGTGTGGTTTTAGGAAAGTTGGTCAAAAGTGGTATAAGTGTAGATATATCAATATTTCCGAAAAAAATACCAAAAAATAAAATGTGAAAATAGGTTCAATTTCATTTATACCACAAAGCACGAAAATAGCATTTAGAGCAATTACATAAAGGGGTTACAACTTGATATATATCAATGTGCACGATTTTTATCTGCTAGTTGTATCACTTTTCACAAAATTATCTCCGAAACTATAGCACCTATAAGTACGTGAGATAGACTCAAAAATTCGTTATTTTTTCTGATTATTTCTAAATAAAAACACACAAAAGGGTACAAGTCGAGTTATATCACTGATCACAGGAGGCACAGAGTTTAAGTCTTATTTTCTAACCTCCTGGGGTTCAAAGTGATAATACTGGTACATATTATTAGCAATAGAATGTATATCTTTTGAAAAAGAAATAAAGTGTCATTTTATCTGTATCACCCAAATTTACAAAAAAATAAATTCAACATTAAGTTTTAAATTTCGACATCATATTTTGTTGTATGATGGGTCGCAGGAGGTGTTTTTAAATATTAAATACATATAATTAACCGCATTATTTAACACACCATTATTCAATGGTTATAAATATACCGAACCATAGTCCCGAGCACAATAGCACTATGGTTCGCACTACATTTGCTGCAAAATTTACGGCAGCGAGCCAGAGACATGGAAATTTCTAGAAACCTCACAGTCTTTTATGATGGAAGATTCTATTTAGAAACAGATTTGCATGAGGATATTCTTTAGTTACAGTCCATAGCGCACTGCATCTTGTTTAAAATGTGTTCAGTATTCACTTTATCTTTGACCAAAGAATAGATAATAGTACAAGTTTGACTAGTATAGGATCGATGTCTGAGATGATAAACGTATTCAAATAATTAGTAAGTTTTGAAAGTTTTAAGTGTGACTCGCATAAATCTTACTTAATTTATAATTGTGAAAGTTTGTAAGTCTGTTTGTTTGTTTGTTGCTTCATCAATGATCAAACCATTATACTAATTTAAATGAAATTCGGTATATAGCCCCGGGGAAAAGCATAGGATAGTTTTTATAAAAGAACATTACGCGGACGAAGTCGTGGGTAACTGCTAGTTATAACTAAATATTGTGTGTAGGACAATTTATATTACTTAATTCGTCTAGCTCCACTTGCCAATCTAATTAAAGCGTACACTCGATTTACTAGACAATTTACTAGACAGCAAAATAAATATATACCCAAACAAATACAACATGTATACATACAGCGTGTATATTTAATATTACCTCAAATTGTTACCAGACGTAGGCGTTAGTGCTATGAACTGATATTGCTAGAAATTTTTCTTAACTGCCATTCTTTTTTTTTCCTTATAAAATAATTCAGCAGGCAATGTATCACGAGATCACTACTTTGTCTCACAGACGTGACGTCCCAACTGTCACAATCAAATCACAAGTGGTAACTTTTATCTGCTGTCAATAAAAGCCGACATTTAATTTGATGTATTTGTATTCATAATGATAATAAAATAAAATTAATCATTAGATACGATTTATACGCCTGAACACGTCGTCCTTGAACTTTGAGGAGGCGACACAACACGTCGTACATGCTCCATATCTACTCGGTGAAGCATAGCTGAAGCATAGCAAAACGACGCCCAGCTGCTCTTGTGCTAGTTTCAGGATTCGAGGCAAAATGTTGCAATAATATTCTCTCTTCTCTCTGAATAGGGGCGTGCCTATTATGTTCTGGTACTATGACTCTTCCTGTGATAGGAATATCCTCACGAACTCACAGTAATGCACGAATTATAAGCCGTGGATCCTGCGGCGCGGTGCCCTGCGATCTGAGAATCGCCCCCTGTATAAAGCTATGGCTCGCCGCCCACTTTGTTCAGCTTCACCATAAATTAAAATCATATCAGCTAGTTCCCGCGAACTAAAAATTGATGATCGTGGCATTTCGTGCAGAAATTGACACCGATTGATGACACAATCTACGTCAATACCAAGTCTTTTATTTTAAATTGTAATTTAGCCTATGGCATCCTATCTTACCAGCCAGTGAACAGTAAAGCGGTAGTCTACCTGAGAATGCTGAAATTGGTTATCATTAGGTTGGTAGTTAGTATTATGACTTTAAAATAATTTCGAATTAATTAAATACTCCCTTAAGAAACTTTTTATTCAAGTAGCCATTTCTGTGGTAGGTTGAAGTACCTGTGACTTTATCTTGTCAATCGTTTGTTGATTATTTACTTTCTTCATTGCAGTGCTTAGTAAATTAAAATAATACTCATTTAATAGTAAAATCATCGGTTTTATGTTATGAATTTTATGTACCTAAGGAAGTTATTAGTAAGTTAAGAAAAATTCAAAAAAGTGTGGTCGATTAATGCATGTGATTTGTTCAATACAAGAAATGTGATTCGTAATAAAATTCTAAGTACCTCTTTTTTCTAACAAGAATTCTTTGCCTTTTTTAGCTAATAAAAGAAAACTTGCCTGCTTTTTGGCTACCGGATAGTCTTTTGAAGAAAATACTTAACGATAATAAATAAACAATACTAGACCTGCTTTCCCATGTGTCAAAATGAGTGTACGGTATACATTGCTGCTCGATAAATTTTAAAAAATTAATTACGCTTGAGTACTTAACAATAACTTAAAATTTGCTTGCAATATCGGTTCATAGTACTAAAACCTATGTATTGTTTCAGTTTGAGGTAATATTAAATATACACGCTGTATATGACTCGAGTGTGATTAATACCTAATAAATTCTTAACATGAAATTAAGTTACTCAGTCTAGGTCACTAACGTGGACGAATGTTTACCTGTATAAAATGCATTCTGCATACTGAAATGTCCAAGATTAAAAAAAATATTAACTAACTAAATTGGCTCAGCGACTCAAAGAGGGTCTTGGTCTCCGAAAAGGTTTTTTCCGAACCGGAGGTAGATTTTTTGACGTTCATAAGTGCTTATCATAGCCTAAATTGAATAAAGATATTTTGACTTTGACTTTGAAACGAGAGCATGCCATCTATCCCGATCGTGCGCAGCCTCTTGCCAGTCGTAGACTTGAAGACGTCGCAGATCCGCTTGGACACTGTCCTCCCAGCAGTACCTGGGTCGCCCAACCGGGCGGCGACCAGTCGGTCGTCCCAAAAAAAAATTGGTTATTATAAACCAGAAACTACGGTCCAAGCTCTCTCATTCTGCAATGTCTACTAGGACGTATGTAGGCCGAAATTACAATGACGATGAACCGTGAATCATTAAAAACTATGATGAGCTTTACTATATTCCAATAATCCTCTTCACCAAGCTTTGATTAAATACGATAGCAAGTAAAAACCCGAGAGCCGCCATCATTTACTTCTATAGACAACCGAGCTCCATTAGTTCGCTTTTTGCAAGTCAGCTGTGGCTTAAGCTTTGTCTCTTTCGCTTTTTATAGAGCTTTCGATTCAATAAGCTCGAAGCTAGTGGCAAAAAGCTGACGTTAAATAATTAGACTCTTTTGATCTCTCAGTTTGATTTACACGCCGGTTTGGATAATTGATTGAGTCAGGCTTTATTTTGCGTAAGTTCGTAAAAATGAGATAAGTATTCTATTTTTTTCTTGCTTTTCCGTTATCATATACAGGATGTTCCACGACTATGGCACACGGAAGTGATGTTTGCGATAGCGAGCGTTTCAACTGCCTCATTTTCGTGATCAATTTTATTTTATGTGCTGTAGAATATGACGACGTTTTGATTATTTTTAGATGTCCTATATTTCTACTAGATAACCTGAAAATTTTATATGAATAAAGACCCATCTACACTAAATATTGTAGATACCTATACAAAATTTTATTTCATGAAGATTTAATTTTACCTAAATAATTCAAACTGCATTCAAAGATTTTTGAATAATCTTTCATCTGAACCTGGAATTAAACCCGCTAAATGAATTTAAAAAAACACCAGTAATTTTACAAAATCGATCAAAAGAATTTTCAAATGCCATAGCGCAGATAAAAAAAAATACCATTGATAATTTCAGGTAACTTTTGATATTTAATTTTATAGCTTTTAATTTGATTTTTAAAATAATAATGGCATCATTTAAAAAAAAATCACTTAAAATATATGAATGCAGTTTAAATTGAAGTGCAAATTACTATATACAAAATTATAAACATATACAAGCATAATATAAATAAAAAATGAGAATACAATAAACAAAAAAGTATTCTCAAAGGTTCATAAGGTAATTTTAGCGTCATTTTCCTCAAGTCAAAATAAACATTAATTTAAGTATTTTTTATGTTTCCACCACTACCCTTTTTACCACTGTCTAGTGAACCTCCCATTCATTCGTACACCCAACAACCCTGCATGTACCTACTCGGTATAAAGGCCACCATCCATGCACAATACGACATAAATTATAAAATTAAAATGGCTGCCTCCCCACTGACACCAACACAATACAGATAGAACTCCGCCAAGTATTCCTATTTGTGTCATAATGCATTCTGTTTGTTATTTATTACGTTTCCAGAGCTGGCAGACATTTGAGAGTAGATATTTTAGCGTGAAAATTTGTACAATTAACTAAAGACATACGATATTTGACTATTATTTTATATGTTTTTATAAATTAAAACTTCACAGTATTTGGTGTGGCACAGCTCCTTAAAAACATAAATTTTGATTTATTTATTATTTCCCCGTAGTGTTGGGTTAGAATTACACCTCTCCATTTCTTCCGTGGATGTCGTAAGAGGCGATTGAGGATATAGGTTAAGGTATACCGTAGGCGACAGGCTAGCAACCTGTCACTATTGTACCGTTTTTGTCAAACTTAAAACCTAAAATTGCTAAAAATGGCTCCGAAGCGGTGACGATTCGTGTGCTCTGCCTACCCCATTATGGGAATACAGGCGTGATGTTTGTGTGTGTGTGTGTGTTATAATTAAGATTTTTAATTAGATTTAATAAAAATCTTTAAATATTAAGATAAGAGTTTAAGCGGAAGATTTTTTTATTATTATTGAAATGAGCAGATTAAATTTTAAGTTTTTTTGACCATACACCACGCTACCACATGTTAGACTAACATGGTCGCGAGTGAGCAAAGAAATTATTTTAGTTCATTGATATGGACCTTCGCAAAGTAACGCCTGATTCAATGAATTATTTTAAACTTTAACATAATTTTTTTACGTTAAAATACAATAACATAGACTTGGCTGAAATGAAGTCGGGAAAAAAAACATAACCTAACCCGACCAATTTAAAAAAGTTGAAAACTCACCGACATTCTCATTTCAAAGTTCAATATCACAAAAAGATTTAAATTGATTATAATCAAACATAGCTAAAAACTACTGCAAGAAAGCTAGTTTTAACTTAAAAAAACTGTAATGGGATCGGTCTATCCGCTTGAGAGCTACGATTCCACAGACAGACAGACAGTCATTGGTGTAAAACTTATAACACCCCTCTTTTTGCGTTGCGGATTGATAAAAGAGAATTAACATAAGTTTAGCTCTTGGGCATCATTGTGTTGGACTTAGCAACCTTTAAAATTAAATCTTATATCTATCAATAACATCAAACGAGCAATTTTCGTGTAACAAAATAAAAGAGCTGTAAAACTTATACTAATTTTAAAGAAAATTGACCCTTTTAGCTCGTAATCTTAGGCCGCAATACAGCTAAATCGCCGCGGTTTTTAACAGCGTCTCTTTTAAAACAAGTAACAGCTTTTTATAGTATACTAGTGTTTACCCGCGGCTTCGAACGCGTTAATCATTAGATACATCAGTTGAATTGAAATTCCGGGATTTTATTAAATTCTCATGGGAATTCCCTAAAATTATATCGTGGTTTTCACTGACGTTAAATTAAAACACCCTTGGCAAATTGTTTCGAAATTTTATCCCTATCCCGTGGGAATATCGGGATAAAAAGTATTCTGTTTTAATCCAGGTTATAAACTAACTTCTTGCTAAATTTCATTCAAATCCATCCAGCCGTTTCAGCGTTTTTTTTTTTTATTCGACTGGAAAGATAACGAGCAAGTGGGTCTCCTGGTGGTAAGAGATCACCACCGCCCATAAATATCTGCAACACCAGGAGTATTTCAGGTGCGTTGCCAACCTAGAGGCCTAAGATGGGATACCTCAAGTGCCAGTAATTTCACCGGCTGTCTTACTCTCCTCGCCGAAACACAACAGTGCAAACACTGCTGCTTCACGGCAGGATTAGTGAGCAAGATGGTGGTAGCAATCCGGGCGGACCTTGCACAAGGCCCTACCACCTGCAAAAGCGGGAAGGAGTAACAAACATTCTCACTCACAAACTTTCACATTTAGAATAATTACCTAGTAGGAAGTCGGATTACGTTAGGTCGCTTATGGATACTGTTCCCATCTCTGGGCTGGAGCACCCCAGTATCAGCTTCTTCCATTTGACCGCAACCAACGTAGGGCTGTTAGACCTTTCGGCAACCGGGAACTCTCTGACCGGCTTGATCCTCTAGCAATGCGGATGTTGCATCTCTCTGCATCTTGTACGGCAGAAATCATGGGGAGTGTTCAGATGAATTATTCGGATTGTTGCCTGCAGCCAGGTTTCATTACCGTACTTCGCGCAGGCGTCAGTCATTTCATCCTCACTTTGATGATTAGCAATCTAGCACTGTCCGCTTAAAGCGAAACTTTTTTCCACACACGACTAAAGTATGGAACCAGCTTCCTGAAACAGTGTTTCCCGAGCTGTAAAACTTTGAGATCTTTAAAAAACGAGAAGAAGAAGAAGAAAATGTGTTTATTGCCAATAATTAGGGAGGTATATAATAAATATTGTACAATACCCTACTTTAAAAATTAAGTTAACTTACTAGCTATATGCAGGTTCTATAAAAGTTCGTGAGACCTGATTTCTAATGTTGTTATTGGAGGGGTTAATGAACTTTTATAAAAATATTATTTTTAAAGAAATCGAGCTTATCAGTCTCTCAAAATGCCTGCAATGCACCTGTCACCCTCGGCGGTGGTTGCTTCCCAAAAAAAATAAAATTAAGGTCTCCAGTGCAGCCGCTTGTATCTCTCTTCTTCTCTCTTCTTCTTCAGCCCATAGCCACCCAATGCTGAGTGTAGGCATCCTGCATAGCTCGCCACTCATCTCGGTCCAGTGCTCTCCTCATCCAGCACCTTCCCGCCACTCTGACCAGGTCGTCGGTCCACCTCATCTCTTGTCTACCAACGTTTCTCCGCCCGGTTCTGGGTCTCCACTCCATCACGGCCTTCCCCCATCTTCCATCACTCCTGCGGCATATGTGTCCAGCCCACTTCCACTTCCTTTGGGTGATTATCTTGGCTATATCGGTGAGCCTTGTTCGTCTCCTAATCTCCGTATTTCGGAATCTGTCTCGGAGAGATACGCCCAACATCGCCCTCTCCATCGCCCTTTGCGTGACTTGCAGCTTATGTATGGCCTTCTGCGTAAGCGTCCAAGTTTCGGCTCTATACACCAGCACCGGGAGCACACACTGTTCGAAGCATCTGCGCTTGAGATTAAGAGGTATGTCCCCTCTGAGCACGTCGGACAATTTACCGAATGCCGCCCAGCCTAAGCGAATTCGACGCTGAATTTCCAGGTCCTGTCCGCTCCTTTCTAGGCTCATGGTTTGACCGAGATAGACATACTCCTCCACCCTCTCCAGTACCTGTCCATGAACTGTAATGTGGGTGGCTTCGGCGTTCTTGCACATAATCTTTGTCTTTGCCATGTTCATTTTAAGACCCACCATTACAGACACGTCATACAGCCGCTTGTATGAGTTTACTTAATTCACAAAGTTACGCGGTAAAAAACCGCGGCGGTTTCACCGCAGTGTGGCCTGGTCCGACACCAATTAAGTATGCATAAACGACAAAGTTCAAAGCGCCTGTAACCACCAAAAGGCCAAAACAAAAAGTTATTAAGACCTCAACGAACAAAAACATTCTCAACATTCAAAATGCCCTATTCACTGCAAACAAAAACCATTGCTGTAAAAATTAACACAACGATTTGAAGCCAAAAGACCGTCGGAAATCATTTAGAGGCCTATAAAACCCAACAGTGGACTTGCAATCCGCCCACTCCCTCTGGAGGTAATTTGCATACTTTTGTTGGTTGTTGCGGGCGCGAGTTGAAAGCACAAAGCATTAAGAGAATTGTCATAAGCTTATTTTTCATCATCATCATCATTAGGCGGAAGACATCCACTGCTGGACAAAGGCCTCCCCCCTTGAACGCCACAATGAACTACAACTCGCCACTTGCATCCACCGGTTTCCCACAACTCTCACGATGTCGTCAGTCCACCTGGTGGGAGGCCCGCCGACGCTTCGTCTTCTGGTTCGTGGTCGCCACTCGAGGACTTTTCTCCCCCAACGGTTATCTGTTCTTCGAGCGATGTGGCCTGCCAATTGACACTTCAATTTGCATAATATTTTTCCAGCTATGTCAGTGACTTTAGTTCTTCGAAGCTTATTAAATTATACCAAGTATTTTTTTTAGTTTGTTGATATGGACCTCCGCAAAGTAACGCCTGATTCAATGAAACCCTAAAAATACACAAACTTTTTCGTGTCATAATCATTTTGCAAATCTTTTCTACAGCCACTTAAGATTCAAACTCTACAAAGGATCCGTCTCAAGGTCCGTAATTAACGAGTCAATCGTGCACAAACACAAAGACAATCCTTTTTATTCCCCATCGGAGTAAACAAAGTTCCCGCCCGTCCCGAGGGAAACGGGAAAAGGATTGTAACAATAGCATAGTTTGCAAGTTGACGCCTTTTATTGTTTTTTCCACACGGGACCGAAAATTTTCACGTAAAAATAGTCCAACTTATTACTTATATTATTTAGCCTATAACTTAGTCCTACAGCTGGGCAAAGGCAACTCTTGACTGCCACATCTCCCTGTCTAGAGCTATATTTGGCCACTCGCTCAGTTCCGCGTTCATGTCATCTCGCCATCTCCACCTCAGCCTTATAGTCTTATAATCCGCGTAAAATTCGGTTTTCATTATCCCACGGGAACTATGCGTCTTTCCGGGATAAACACTATCCTATGCACTTCCCCGGGATTCAAACTATCGGTATACAGAATTTCATTTAATTTGGTACAGCGGTTTAGGCGTGGGATGAAATAACAAACAAATAAACAAACAGACTTAGAAACTTTTGCATTTATTATATTAGTGGGATATTAACCTAGTTTTTGATAATGTTTTTGATAATGTCTTGAATTAAAACCTAAATCAAATTATCTTTGAAGACTGGGTTCTCAAATCTGAGCCTTCCAAAATTTTCGAAATGTTTAATTTTTTTTTAATTTTTCTCCCAGGTTAAACCATTTAGACGATCTATTTATACCGCGATGACTTCTGTGACAGATGTGTAGCATACCAACATAGTGTTTGCAGTGAAAAGCTTCCTGATACGCGATTTATTTTCATCTAATGTAAATAAATAAATAAATATAACAGGACAATTCACACCAATTGACCTAGTCCCAAAGTAAGCTTAGCAAAGCTTGTGTTATGGGTACTAAGCAACGGATAAACGTAATTATATAGATAGATACATACTTAAATACATATTAAACACCCAAGACCCGAGAACAAACATTCGTATTTTTCATACAAATATCTGCCCCGACACGGGAATCGAACCCGGGACCTCAAGCTTCGTAGTCAGGGTCTCTAACCACTAGGCCATCTGGTCGTCTAAATGTGCAACGTCCAAGCCTCTGGCTCAGTGTGAAACACACCAGATGGAGACAGATTATCATAAATCAGAAAAGTTTCGCGTCGACATCCTGTGCTTACACATCAATAGCATAAAAAATTATTTGCGATTTATCACTTCATAGGTTTACACGTACAGTTGAAGGCAGAAATATCTACCTATACAACCATATCGTCAAATAATTATGTATTAAAATGGTCAATGGCATATCTCTCATGCTCTTAAAATGTTAAAAAGTAATATTGATAAAGGAAACTAAATAATATACATATTTAAACATAACTTTCTAACAACAACTTAAAATAAAATAAAAATGTAACCTAAAACTTTTTTTTTATACGACTTGAAGGCAAACGAGCAAGTGAGTTTCCTGGTGGTAAGAGATCACCACCGCCCATAAACATCTGCAACACCAGGGGTATTGCAGATGCGTTGCCAACCTAGAGGCTTAAGATGGAATACCTCAAGTGCCAGTAATTTCACCGGCTGTCTTACTCTCCACGCCGAAACACAACAGTGCAAGCACTGCTGCTTCACGGCAGGATTAGTGAGCAAGATGGTGGTAGCAATCCGGGCGGACCTTGCACAAGGTCCTGCCACCTGCAAATAAAACAACTAAAACAAATTGTCCAAAGAGTACCCCAAGGTCCCGAAGATGCTGGCAGCGTTTGCTCTTTGAATAGCTAGGCTAAAGTAATATTGTATAAAAAGTAGAGTTTTTTTAACGTACCTATCTATAAATATGTTTGACGTCTTGCAAACGTACAAATATGCATTTCTTTCCGATGAGACCATGATACCTAAAAAGGTTCTGGCTCGTGTACATACTAAGTTTCTACATACCAAATCGATTACAGCAGCTTAAGCGTGAATAGGAAACTCATAATAGTCATAATTATTGGTAAGGATTCAAGTTTTCCCGTAGTTTCATTGGCGTAAACGATTGGTTTTAGAGTTTTGTATTAAAATTTCGAAAAATGACTCAAGTGCCAATCAACTTTTTTACTCACACTAATCTGTCCGCGACATTTTTCAAACAATTGCAGATTTTTGTAAGTTATGTTTTGTAAGTTATATATACATTATGATTTTCTATAATTTATTAGATGGTATACATGAATACATACTATCCTGCGTAAGTTCAACCTATTTAAACCGTTTAATATCTTGTTGGAAGTTAAATTTTTTGGTAACGCCAGAAACAATTTCGGTAACGCAGGAGATGCTCAAAGTGTCAGTAAAATAGTTGATTGGCCCTGAATTATCTTATAAAAAAACATTCTTGTGAAATTTTGTGTCTCTCGAACTTATTGAATAACATTTTACAAACTTTAATACAACATTCCAATATTTCTTTTCTAGGTGGTCCTCGATGGAGATCCTTAAAGCTACGACCTTAAAGGGATAAGCCCACCTTTATACAAAAAGCTCAAAGTTTGTCAATTGTATTTTGTTACTTTTCTTTTGCACAATAAAGAGTTTACATATCCATACTAATATTATAAATGTGAAAGAGTGTTTGTGTGTTTGTCCGTCTTTCACGCCGTAACGGAGCGACGGATCGATGTCATTTTTGGCATAGAGAGAGTTTATGGGCCCAAACATGGCATAGGCTACTTTTTATCCCGGAAAAATGCACAGTTCCCGAGGGAACAGCGCGCGATAACCGAATAACACGCGGGCGGGGCCGCGGGAAAAAGCTAGTATATACATACGTACTTCTCGAAGTCTAGCTACATACCAAATTTCATTAAAATGCGTCCACTCCACGTACCTACATTTATAAAAGAAATAACAAAATGTCATTACAATCCATGTTTCCATCGATCATCCTATAAAAGCAAATAAAAGCAATAAAACATTGAATGTTACGTATTCAAATTGTTTAACAACCAATCGAACGTGTCCGTTTGTCCGTACCAAAGCCAAACAATAAACAAATCATACGGTACAAACAAACAAACATTCAAAAGTTCGAAACCGGTACACAAATTTAGACTTTAATACCAAATACAAACAACCGAGACGCACTTCAAAGTTTGCTAACGTAAAATAAATTGTATTTGGTCAGCGTTAGACTTGAATTTCCGGTATTCCACTTTTGAAATGACGTTTAAATCAAACAGAAATTTGGGCTTTATTGATGATATGATTAAGGTTTGAAATCAGTACAAATATTCAAGCGTGTACTAGGGACGGGTGAAAAAATCGATACATCACTTTAAAAAAATCGAAATAATTATATGGTCGATATTTTTAATATGGAAATATCATCACCATCCCAGCCTATTTACGTTCCATTGCTGGGCACAGGCCTCCTCTCAGAATGAGAGGGCTTGGGCCGTACCTAGTTCCCACGCCGTTCGTATCAAACTTGATATTTATTTTGTTAAGAGCTTTGTCGTATTTCATATTATTTTTATTTAAATTCCCACTTTTACCATTAAACGGAAAATGGAGCTGATAGAATAATTATGCAAAAACTGGATAACTGATTTCACTTTATCTCACGATATTTTTTTCACTTGCTCATCCCTAGCGTATGCCGAAATATCGTTGAGCGTCAGATTAACTTTCCAGTTGACAAACAAAATATGCTATTGACAATACGAAGGCTTCCATTTGTAAAACAAACGCCTGGATCGTGAATGTTTAATGCGTGCCAAAGTGTCTCAAAGTTTAGCGGGGGTCGTGGGCCGCGACCCCTTTGGGGGTCGATTCCATTAATACTTTCGGATTAAGAAAAGTAGCTGGATAATCGGGACTTTGCTTGGTTAAAAACTCGACAACACACGTTTTCCCAGAGACATTAAAAACACGGTAAATTTCGTCGAAATCAAAATTGGCTCTTTTGAAGTTTTTAAAAATAGGTTTGTATTATCATGCATAATATAAAATAGAAGGCATAGTTTATGAAAATGCAAATATTTCGTTAATTTAAAATTTACGCTAACCGGTTGCCAGAAACTTTATCAACCTTTAAATAAACCTATAGCTTAGGTATCTAGATCAAAGATAGTGTTATTTTAAATTGTTCAAAGTTTTTTTTCTAAATTATGGAAATGTAACCTTATTTTAAACACAATAATTATTATGCAGACTTGGTTTTTAAGGGTTTTGTATCCAAAGGGTAAAAACGGAACCCTATTACTGAGACTCCGCTGTCCGTCCGTCCGTCTGTTACCAGGCTGTATCTCATGAGCCGTGACAGTTAGACAGTTGAAATTTTCACATATTATATAATTATATTGCGGCTATAAAAAATATACTAAAAAAAAAAAAAACAATATTTAAGGGGGCTCCCATACAACAAACGCTTTTTTTTTGTTAATGTCTAAGTTGTATATAATATATATAATGGTATGGAACCCTTCGTGCACGAGTCCGACTCGCACTTGGCCGGTTTTTAGATAAATTATAATGTATTTATCATGATAATTTTGCTTAATATTTCTGGTATTATCAGACGGTAACCGGTAAATGGTAAATTATTATCAAACACAGTATGAAATAGTTTGTAATCGAAATATTTTTTTTTCATCCCAAAACCAAACGTAATCGATAAGTTTGAGAACTGATGTTGTAAGAGAAAATGTATCATTTGAATTGCAACTCACAAAACAAAGCAATTGGAGTTCTTTTTCACTGTCGTACAAATCGGATCCCGGGGCTCGTTTTTTGTATGTAACAAAACAGTTTCTGTATTGGCAATAAACAATTTCACTAAACGTATGATTTATTCAACTAATATAGTGAATGCGCTACGCTATCCGTCAATCTGTCCGTCCATTTCCAAATCTATCCATCTGTCGGTCACAAGGCTCTATTTCTAGAGTCGTAATTAACTCACAGCTAAAAATACATCATCATCATCCCAGCCTAGGTACGTCCCACTGCTGGGCACAGACCTCCTCTCAGAACAAAAGGACTTGGGCCATAATTCCCACGCGGGCCCAGTGCGGATTGGGAACTTCACACGCACTATTGAATTGCTTCGCAGGTTTGTCCAGGTCTCTTCACGATGTTTTCCTTCACCGCAAAGCTCGTGGTAAATTTCAAATGTAATTCCGCACATGAATTTCGAAAAACTCAGAAGTGCGAGCCGGGGTTTGAACCCACGACCTTCTGCTTGAGAGGCGATAGGTCAAACCACTAGGCCACCACGGCTTTTTTTTAATGCATACCGGCTCGCATGGCAGCTGAAAATACATACCTATATAATGGTGTATTTCTGTTTCCATTAGAGTAATCCTACTTCCTACTAATATTATAAATGTGAAAGTTTGTGAGTGAGTGAGTGAGTGAGTGAGTATGTTTGTTACTCCTTCACGCTAAAACAGCTCGACGGATTTGGATGAAAATTGGTATGTAGATAGTTGAACATCTGGAATAAAACATAGGCTACTTTTTATCCCGACATTCCCACGGGATAGGGATAAAATATCGAAATAAGAACCACTGGGCTTAGAGCCATGAAATTTGGTATGAAGGTAGCTGGATTTCTGGAATAACGCATAGACTATTTTTCACCCCGATATTCCCACGGGATAGGGATAAAATCTCGAAGTGATAATCGCTGGGCTCAAGAGTCATGAAATTTGGTATGAAGGTAGCTGGATGTCTAGAATAACACATACGCTACTTTTTGTTCGGATATTCCCACGGAATAGTTCTCTAACTAAGGGACTTAAGAATAAGAATAAGAATAAGAAATCATTTA
Organism: Choristoneura rosaceana; assembly: GCA_037349165.1. NCBI lineage: Eukaryota > Metazoa > Arthropoda > Insecta > Lepidoptera > Tortricidae > Choristoneura > Choristoneura rosaceana. The sequence continues at coordinate 839,195 of JAZBNJ010000032.1, forward strand.
TTGCCACAAAAACATAATAATTAAAAAAATATATAAACATACATACTTTATTAGTTGGCGCGTGCGAAGCCGCGGGTAAAAGCTAGTAAACAATAAATTTGTTCGGAATCTTCAGGACCTACGCTACGCTACGTCATTTTTGGCATAGATCAAGGGCCAGAGAGTGATGTAGGCTACTTTTTATCCCGGAAAAATGCACACTTCTCGAGAAAACAGCGCATGATAACCGAATTCCACACAGATGAAGTCACGGGCAGAACACAGTATTTTATAATCTTTATAGTATATGTGGTTAACGAAGTTGTGGTATTCGAGAACAATCCATTTTATAGCTTATTGCTAGCTCCATAAAAGGGCACAATACAAGTGGTCATCTCGGTGGCTTTAGAACTATAAGAATGAGTGATGACATGTCGTAAAGGGTGGAGGGTATTTACACGCAGCGGGAAAGGTCGTGACGGAGTCGTGTCGTCTGCTTGTCTTCATAAATTTCCCATTTTCAAGATTATTAGATGCCGGAAACAGAGTTACGAAAGAAATTCACGATATTATTAAGATCAACACAGTGCAAAAATTGGTTCGTTTTATAAATAGAGTAGCTTTGGGCCCATAAACTATCTCTATGCCATAAAATCACGTCGATCCGTCGCTCCGTACGGCATGAAAGACGGACAAACACACAAACATACAAAAACACTTTCGCATTTATAATATTACTAGCTTTTGCCCGCGGCTCCGCCCGCGTGGTATTCGGTTATCGCGCGCTGTTACCTAGGGAACTGTGCATTTTTCCGGGATGAAAAGTATCCTATGTCACTCTCGGGCCCATAAACTATCTCTATGCCAAAAATCACGTCGATCCGTCGCTCCGTTACGGCGTGATTCCTTAGGGAACTGTCAATTTTTCCGGGATAAAAAGTATCCTATGTCACTCTCGAGCCCATAAACTATCTCTATGCCAAAAATCACGTCGATCCGCCGCTCCGTTACGGCGTAAAAGACGGAAAAACACACAAACACACACACTTTCGCATTTATAATATTAAGTATGGATTACTAGGATTATTACGTCGTATCGTTCCCGTCTCGTGACCAGTCAAGCCACGTCCATAGTGATCAAGGCTCACGACCGAGAGTGGGTTCCTGTGTTAGCTCCAGAGGGTTTACGACAATAACAACGGAAGGATTGCTGCTGGCACTAGCAGCTGATTTATGTGCGGATTAGCTCTGATTCGTGTGATCGAAGACTCTACTGCCCTCCTCAAAAGGCGCCATCTTAAAAAAACCTTTTAATTATTTATACCACTAGTATGTAAAGAAAGAAAAGAAAGAAAAAATAAATTTATTTGCCAAAATTCGACACAGCAAAAAAAACACCCTTAAAAATAAGACAACCTTATGACATACTCTTACATAATAATAAAAAACGAAAAAGTAAAAGGCATTGTGCCGAAAGAAGCAAAAAGGGATACTCAGCATGTTGCCACGGCAAGCCGCAGCGCTGGTTGCAGTTGGGTGCTGGTATTGTAACGGATAACTCACGTCTTAAATTGAGTTTAGCTCGACTGTTTCGGGCTATTACGTAGCCCTATTTCACAGGAGCACGCGACTCGGCGGCTGCCGCAACACGCGCACGACGCACCACCACTGCTCGTGCTACCCTACATTAGACAGTGACAATAAAAATGACGATAAAAATGTGGGTCTAATAATATTTAGAACTTCTTCCCACTTTTTATAATGTTTTTTTTTCTTTACTTTACGCGATAATGTAGATAGTAATCTATGTAAGCCATTCTCGCTAGCCTGAGTCAATTGGGGCAGGCTGATAACCAGTGCTGGCAGCTTCTGAGCAAACACATCATAAGCTGAAACTGTTTCTTTTGTCACAAAGCAAGGAACTGGCAAACACGGGCTGAGATTCTAAATCAGTTTATTATTTTTATTCTGTGTGCCTATCATTGGGGTACGTATCTAAATATCGAATGTCAAAACACCAAATGTGTTAAAATATCGAATGGATCATAATTATCGAAAAAGTATTTTTCGACTTTATTTTTTTTAGATTGTTATAAATCGAACCTAACCTAACCTAAGGGGTTCTATACGATGCCGATTTAGTAAATCCTGAGAAGTTTACGGTTTCCGAAAATAAACCTTTCGATATTATGACCCATTCGATATTTTAATATATTCGACATTTTAACATTCGATATTCAGATGCGTTGTCTATCATTGTTCATGTTGGCAAATTTATATAAATTACAGTAGCATTTGCAGGTTAGTAGCACCTTGTGCAAGGTCTGCATCCTGCCGTGAAGCAGCAGTGCTTGCGCTGTTGTGTTTCGGCGTGGACAGTAAGACAGCCGATGAAATTACTGGCACTTGAACCCATCCCATTTACTTGGCCCAACTTAGGCCCCTAGGTTGGCAATGCATCTGCAATACCCCTGGTGTTGCAGATGTTTATGGGCGGTGGTGATCTCTTACCATCAGGAGATCCACTTGCTCATTTTCCGTCCAGTTGAATAAAAAAAAAATCTTTCTTTTTTTTTTAGTGTTACTGTAATAATTTATTTTTATTTTTATTGATAGTTTTTCAAAAGTTATCTTCATAAATAATTAGAATTTTCTAGAAAAACCGAAAGTCCTCTGTCGGTTTTCCGGTTACGACGATTTATGGAAATATGTTTTTTTTTTACTATCTTTTAATGACTTTGACCAAAAAGTTTCTTTTTTTCTATGCTTCAACGGCAGACATAGATTAAAACAACAACCCACTACAAAATAAAACTGCTCGAACTCCATTCAAAAGTTGCAAACGTCTGCGTAACTCAAATTCAACATTCAACTCGCCGAGACCGCTTTACAAATCGGGCACAGAGAGGGTACAGATTAAACAAGCACTATCAATCTGGGAAGTGATCGAGGCACAGAGTAAAAATGATAAAGATGACACTCTTTAAAAAAAGGCTGCCATTTAGTATTCTGCTGTTACCAGAATCAGATATATCATTTTTAAACACGTTTAAAATAACATAGACTAAACGTTCTACTAATAAAAAGAAAAATCTACTGGTCTACTCGTGACCACGGCCAAGGCGAGGTAAATATTACTCGTGTGTGTTTAGCGTCATAAGTCCCGTAGGTGGTATTTTGGCTATAATTAGAAAATTATTTAAAGGTTTAAATTTCGCGGCTTTTTACAAATTGAATTGCAGACGTGCAGGAGTATTTTCAATAATTTTTTCAGGTGTGACTCTGTAGTCTCAAGGTAGGTAAATGAATGGTAGTTAGTAGTTACAATAGTAGTGTAAAATCAATTAACTTTATGTAAATAGGGCTGGAATAAGAAAGGGGAGGCTTTTGCCCTGTAGTTGTACACATTATAAGCTATTAAAAAAAAAAAGTTTATTTTTGACCTTTATTTTGTTAACACTAAAAATATCGCGGTCCACACGTTTGACGGCTTTATCCATGTAATTGTAATTCAAATAAAAAAAAATCAAAATTATCTATTTAACGTTGCAAAAAGTACAATGCTTTACAATGGTTGGCACCTCTTTTAAATCCTTACTATTATAAAGGGAAAAGTGAGTTTGATTGTTTGTTACGTTTTTACGCCGTAACGGAGCAATGGATCGACGTGACTTTTGGCATAGAGATAGTTTATGAACCCGAGAGTGACATAGGTTACTTTTTATCCCGGAAAAATGCACAGTTCCCGAGGCAACAGCGCGCGATAACCGAATTCCATGCCGAAAAAAGGTAATTAAGTATAAAAATACCTGTGCTAAGAGGCGCCAAATAAGCCAGCGTTTATTTTCCTGACGACTTACTGTTAAATGTTTCTCTGCGCCCCATTGGTCCTGGCCGGTCGCCAAGTGCGTTGCTTCGACCGGAAAATGACAATATCACGCTCATTTTGAGACGCCCTTACGCGCAGAATGGCGCGCCGGAATGGAAATTGACTTGGCTTCGTTTATTGATAGCTCAATCATTTAGCTTATCAATAAACCATAGTATAATAAGTATTCCCTGCAGTAGGCCGACGCCTTTGAAGTTGAGCTACACCGCACCCTGTATAGGTATTTGGGCCAATCAACTTTTTTACCGACACTAATCTGTCCGCGACATTTTTCAAACAATCGCAGATTTTTGTACGTAAACATGTTTTTTCTGTGATTTCATATATGGTGTTCATGAATATATGCCATCCTACGTAAGTTGAACCTATTAAACCGTAAAATATTTTGTCTAAAGTACGATTTTTTGGTAACCCCGGAGACAATTTTGGTAACGCAGGAGACGCCCAAAGTGTCGGTAAAATAGTTGATTGGCCCATTTACGCAATTAACAAAGTGTTGTCAAAAATTTAAAATTTGGAAGGTAGATGTCTTTTACGAATCAGTACATTTGGTATTGCAATATTATGTAACTCAAAATAATTTAGGGGTAGCATACTTACTAGGGGTAAGAAGTATCAAAATATACTATTTATGTTAGGTTAAATTTCTTCGCAGGTATGTACAGGCCATGAGGATTGCAAAAGTAATAATCTAACCATAAAAAAAATCATTTTTATTACACGCTTTTTTTGCTAACTATACTTTTTTTACTGTAGGTACTTGAATTGTCACCTAAACCACATTTGGATACCAAATTTAAAGTCGATGCCATTAACCATTGTAGAGTTCCGTCCTACGGAGACAATCCTGTCTGGACTTCCAGGATGTCACTTCGATTATTGTATTGTCACGCGATTTACGGTCGATTCATCCTTCCGTGTCTTATCATGTAAACAAACACTTCTCGAAGACACAGACACACTTTTCTCTTGGATTACACAATAACTATCACTTAAAATGTTCCTGTTTACTTAAATAAACTTACAAAGTATTGAAATCAACCGAGTCACCACTGAAAAATATCATTTCTAATAAGATTGCCTTCAATAATTGAAGGAACGATTGAATAACTTAAAAAATGTCTGACATTGCAGTGTCTAGATTATCTTTGGAACGGATTGCAAAGTATTGATGGGAAACGACAACTATCGATATGGATAAATGTGGCAATTAATACTTCATGTAGAAATTTTGGAAAATGCATTGAAATCAATCATAATAATTACTCGGAATTGTTGTGGTTGATTTCAATATTAATTTTAAACGACGACGGACACGGACAGTGCGTAGGTGTCTATGGTTACGCTAAATGTCATTTCATATTGAGTTGAATCTTAAAAAAGAAGAAAAATATAATGAAAACTTAGCTCTAATGGTGTTCAACCATTCCACTAGAGGAAAATAAAATAAAATAAAAAGAGTTGAATCTAGAAATGTCAATCGTTTCGCTACTTCGCTTGATGTCGTACGTTACGTGTGCTCTTTTTGTGGTATTTCTGACGATTTGACTTGCTTATAAGACTTATTTATGTTAATAGCAAAGTAATCGATCACGTTTTATGTATATTTTATCGACTTTTCCAATCATTGGTCATTGTCTATTACCACCTGTGACGTTACGTTTGTATACACGATAAGACACGGAAGGATGAATCGACCGTACATAAGTATTCCAAAGTTCTAGTCGATCTGACTACTGGAAGTTGATCAAATTTAACTTGCAAGATTTGATTATAGACAGACACAGACAGACAACGGGACAGGCGAAACTAAATAAACTAAAAGCTTGTAAAAATAACATTTAGCCATTTCGAAAAACTCGCGAGCCTCGGAGTTATAGAACCAGTATTTTATGTTATAGAACCAGCGTCCACAACTTAGGGTATTTTACCCTAAATTTTGGGTATTTTTTCGCACAATATAGGGTATTTTATACCTGCTTAAATTTATTCCTCACTTCTCCATTCCATTGTAAAGGTTGCCTTGAAGAGATCGCTCTGAAGCGATAAGGCCGCCTATTGCTTACCTCAGAAAGTCTCTGTGTATATACCTGTTTTCTGTAATTTTTTGCTATATGTTGGTGTGCAATAAAGCGTTATTGTATTGTATTGTATTTTTGACGTAGAAATTTACTTAGGGTATTTTTAAGGTAAAAGTTTTCGAATAAAATATACAGTTTCAAGAAAAAAATACACATGCACATGACATAGAAGCCAAGACGAGACAGTGAAGTAGTTCAGCTATTAGTTTATTAATAAATCGCATTTATTTGCCTTGTTTTTATTTCAATTTTAAAATTAATAAAAGGGCCTAATCTAGGGCTCTTTCGCGTAGCTACAGGATAAAACAAATATCTGAGATGGCAACACTGTACAGAACCCAAAAAACATCTATATATGCAAAAGCACTCCATTCTCTATTACCGAATATCATTTTGTTTGGCGCGAGGGCGCAGAAGGCTTGAAATAAAGGAAAATTCAAATATTCCCGATGGCAAGCTGTCCCTAGAGATGGAAGGTATCAGTTTCGTTATGGAAAATCCATCCGTAATCTATGTTGACGATATGTTTACTTTTAAATTTTTACGGTTTCAGACGCAGAAGTTAAATGTGAAGGCCCATGTCAGGTATCACTTCTTGTGGGTGTCTTAAAAAGCGACTAAGAGGTCTAAAGTAAGAGTGGGTACGATTTTCTCTATTATTAACTACAAACTCCGGACTCCAGAGGCCGTATAATCCATTCGTAATCTATGTTGACGATATGTTTACTTTTAAATTTTTATGGTTTCAGACGCAGAAGTTAAATGTTATGGCTCATGTCGGACACGTCACCACTTCCTGTGGGTGTCGTAAAAAGCGACTAAGTGATCAAAAGTATGGTCTGCTTCAGCTTATTATCCAGGGGAAGATACAAGGACGTAGACCACCTGAACGTAGGCGCACCTCCTGGTTAAGAAACCTTAGAGACTGGTTTGGAATGAGTACCAGATCCCTCTTTCGAGCGGCAGTCTCTAAGGTTAGGATAGCCTAATGATCGTCGACCTCCGATAGGAGAGGGTACCGGAAGAAGAAGAAGATCTAAAGTAAGAGTGGGTACGATTTTCGCTATTGTCAACTACAAACTTCGGACTCCAGAGACCGTATTGCCTAACGTTTCTGACGCGCGTTATCAAAAGACAGATTTTGGATATAAAAACTGTCATTTGATTGCGATCGCGAGCTTCAGAAACGTTGTGCAATATGGCTTCAACTCTGCGGTGTAGGAAGAAGACAAGCGCCACCAAGAATCTTAACCCTTAAATTGATAGTGTACAGTCACCAGCACCAATATTTGACACAACAAGCGTGCATAAATAGGTATCTGATACGACTCTATTTCTAGGGCCGGAAGGACGTGTAAGATATTTTTGCGCGCTCCGCTGTGGCAGATATTAATGCTGATGACTGTATACAACTGATCCGCGGACCGGGAGACGAGCTATCGGTAGGCTTCCAACAAGATGGAGCGACGACCTGGTTAAGATCGCGGGATCGCGGTGGATGCGAAAAGCACAAGACCGGTCTAAGTGGAGAGCCTTGGGGGAGGCCTATGTCCAGCAGTGGACGTCTTTCGGCTGACATGATGACTGTATACAACAGTGATCATGACTCAAGACTATTTTTGTGTAGGGGTTTTTTTAATTTAGATTTTTTTGGACTATAAGATACCGCCGTTGCTTGAATCATGAAACTTTTTAAATTTTGTCAATTTAAGTTTAATTTCGACAGTGTTAAAAAATAATATCGCGTGAGTTGTAGTAAATTGCTTTTAATATTCGTTCGCTTACAAATACATAGCTGCGCGGCTTCTCAATGTAACAAAATAGGTACACAATTTTATCAATGAACTAAAAGAATTTCTTTGCTCACCCGCGACCTTGAGATAGCTAAGTCTATGCAAATTATGCGTGTTCATGCAGTTCCTCCACCTCCACACTGAAAGAACACACACAAATTACACAAACCCATCTATCACCACCACCACAATACACTGGCGCGTCGCGTTTGCGTTTCGTTTCTGATTCTTTTAGTTCATTGATATGGACCTCCGCAAAGTAACGCCTGATTCAATAAATTATTCACAATTTTATCAGAAACCATAGTAGATAATTAAAGTTTATATTGGTATTTTTATACAGAATATTATATTTGTTATTCCCGCGTTTCAATATTTATTTTTGTACACTAATTAATCTAATAAAAGATTCAAAGATAAAAAAACCTTAATACCCTAGACGTTGGATCCTGGGAGGTTTCCCGCAGATGAAAAACATTTTTAGGTTATTCGAACAGAATTCGAATCACACATTTTGAAATCAACAAAAGGAAGCAAAAACTTAAATTTGGTCTAGGTAGGTATTTATTTTATTTTTATTCAAGTGGACGGCAAACAAGCATGGGGGTCTCCTGATTGTAAGAGATCATCAAAAAAATCACTAAGCAAACGCATTTACCTGCTTATTACAAAAATAAGCTACAATATTCCAGAATAGCATTAGTTCAATTTCATTCCAAAAAGCAGACATTATTGCGGGCATCAGATTGTAATAAATGACAAAGAAAACCTAACAATATTACGATTCTAATTAAGATTTAATTTATTGTTCTAATTTAAATTTTCTCACGCCCAAATTAGCTGTCTCACTCTGTTTACCATTAAACAGTGCCACAGTATAAATTGTAACTCGATTACATTTTATAATGTAATCAAAATTACCCGCCCAAGTACAAAGCTGTAAAGCTAGCATTACACTATCGCGTAAATTATTTGAACCCTTGCTTATGATTTATGGCGCATTCTAGTGTTTGGCTAATGAGTTTGTTTTTCGTGGAAAAGAGCAGAAAACAGGTAATTGCTCACACGAAAAACCACATATGTTAATTATTTCCCCCGCTTTTCGTCTTTCAAGGGGCCAATTTTACATTTTTTTTTACCGCAATTAAAAAGTACCAAAAACATTTACAAAGGGTATTCAGTTAGATTAGTTAAAACAAGCCCAACCGCCTGTCGAAATAATCTAGAATTATTTACACCGTGTATAAAATGCAAATACGAGGAAGTACTACACTCATTGTTTCTGATATTGCAAGTATGAATTTGAATAAATAAGTATTCGCATCAACACGTCATCCATACTAATATTATAAATGTGAAGGTGTGTGTGTGTGTGTGTGTGTTTTTGTCGATTTTTCACGCCGTAACGGAGCGACAGATTGACGTGATGCGCGCGATAACCGAATACCACGCGGGTGGAGCAACGGGCAGAAGTTAGTTATTTTAGAATAAGCAACAGATTCTAGGAAATTACACAGATGTACTCGTATAGGTAAATTCATAATGCAGATAACTTTTGTGCCGTAATTCCAACCTAAGAACTCTAGCTCTATAATAAGATTCAGTAATCAACTACTCGATCGTCCTCTGCCACCACACGAGTGTAAACCCAGTACAATTCGCTAGGCTTTTGTCAAATGATGAATTCAAATTTCGCCGCAAGGTGACAGTGGCAACTCATTAGGAATGTTTAATGTGAGGTGAGAGGAAAGTTTAATTAATTACTAATTATATAAGTTTCAGATTACCTAGCTATCTTAATTTCAATTGTAGGACAAGCGGAAATCTTACTTCCTACTAATATTATAAATGTGAAAGTTTGTGATTGAGTGAGTGAGTATGTTTGTTCCTTCTTCGCGCTGAAACGGCTGGACGGATTTGGGTGAAATTTGACAAAAACTTAGTTTATTAACCTGGATGAAAACATTAGATACTTTTTATCTCGATATTCCTACGGGATAGGTATAAAATCACTAAATAACAACTGCTGGGCTTAGAGTCATAAAATTTGGTTTGTAGATAGCTGGATGTCTGGAATAATACATAGGCTACTTTTTATGCCAATATTCCCACGAGTTAGGGATAAAATCTCGAAATAATTTGGAGCCATGAAATTTAGCATGGGTGTTTTAATTTAACGTCAATGAAAACCACGATATAGGTAATTTTAGGGAATTCCCGCAGGAATTTAATAAAATCCCGGTATTTCAATTCAACTGCTGTATCTAATGATTAACACAGGCAAAGCCGCGGGTAAACCGTTTATATTTTAATTAAAGTTTTTCGTGTTCCACTGCTCAGTAAAGGCATTATTCTCGTTCTCACTCTTGCCTATTAAACACAAGATCCCGACTTGTAATTAACATACCTACCTATTTATATTTACGATAATAGGCTACACGACAAAAAAAAAACCGTTTAGTCCGTCAGGTGGATAATTTAAAAATATTGTGCACATATTTTTTCTTTTTTTTGTCAAAAAAAAATGACGAGGATACAGTGCTTAGAAGTTTCGAGTGACTTAGTGACGTCACTCGAAACTTCTAAGCACTGTATCCTCGTGATATATAGTGATATGGTAGGATTTTTACCTTATAGTGACGTCACAAGCCCCCACTCCGGAAGTTTGATGATCTATAACTTTGTCGATTTTTAATATATTTATTATATATTAGATAAACCCAAAAATACGTGCCTCATATTTTTTATAATCTAACTTTCGGACTAAATAGAATGATTATATTTTTAACCCAGTCGTTATCCCGATTATAGAATAGGACAGTCTCAAACTCCGCGAGAGACAGAATTTTTTTGGGTACGTAATGCTTATGGTTTAATTTTAAAAGCATTATTGCTCATTATGAAAAAAAAAACACAGTCATGATTCACATTTAATATTATTGTTCCTACCCCTTATCTACCGTAATCAACTAACTACGTTATAATCGCTTAATTTAACGGACCAAATTAATAAAGCTATGTAATCCAGGAGTTTCTTAAACCCCGGTTTTTCTCCTAAGGTCGAGATACAAAACGGTACATTTTCATTAATACCGGTACATTTTCATCAGCTAATTGAGTTGCGCCCCTGGCGGCAGCAAGGTTGGCACTAACTCGTTGTTAATTTTTAATACCCGTCTGGATAAAACACGCCATTTTAAAATTAAAGAAAAAAAAGTATTTGTTTTAGGTATAATGTGTCTTAAGGACAGTAAATTAGGAATTACGAACGAGATCTATTAGAATCTGATAGCATGTGATTCTATGATTGAAGGCTTCATTGAGCCAATGATCGTAATGAATAAAAGAAATAAGGGACTAGTTCGCCTTTGTACAGCTTGATCTTTTGTTCATGTGTTACATGTATAATAAAGAATTAAACATTACACTACATTTTTATTTTGATATTGGTCAGACTGATAATAAATGATATTGTAACGGATAACTCACGTCTCAAATCGAGTTTAGCTCGACATGTTTTGGGTTATTTCGTGAGTTATCCGTTACAATATCATTTAATATGAGTGAGTCTCACGATAGTTTCATGATCAAAATTGGTCAGACTGGTTTAAAGTTTGGTCCAAAAAGGAATGTAATTTTATAATGCTGGTAAAAAGAATTATTGCAACTTGCTTTCACACAAAAAACCACATCGAAAGCCGTCCATCCGTTTCAAAGCTACGATGTCATCGACAGAAACATTGGTGTCAATTTATAACACCCCTTTTTTGCGTCAGGGTTAAAAATTACCTATCACCTGAATACCTGAATTTTTGTTTTTGTAATGTCTCTGTACTATTTTTGGTGATCAATAAAAATATTTAATAATAATAACAAAATCACTTATTGCAACAGAAAATAAGACTACACAGTAAAAAAAAACAATTTCACATAATTGTGTGGCAATGGGCTCAGGCTCAGCAGATTTGTATTGTATTGTATTGTTAAATGTAGTTGTAAAATGGGCAGTTCAAACTGAGCAGTGGCAACCCTGCCCTATAAATACAGTGTTATGAAGGAGTATTTTCTCGCTTTTACAGCGTTGTATATTAATTCGGACTATTTCCGGATGCGCTCTTACTGCGATACAAAAAACCGGGATGTGTGTGTATCCTATTAATCCTACTTATATCCTTACTAATATTATAAATGCGAAAGTGTCTTTGTATGTTTGTCCCTCTTTCACGCTGTAACGGAGCGACGGATTGACGTGATTTTTGGCATAGGGATAGTTTATGGACCCGAGAGTGATATAGGCTATTTTTATCACGGAAAATCGCACAGTTCCCGAGGGAACAGCGCGCGATAACCGAATACCACGCGGGCGGAGCCGCGGGAAAAAGCTAGTAATATTATAAATGTGAAAGTTTGTGAGTAAGTGAGTGAGTGAGTATGTTTATTACCTCTTCACCCTGAAACGGCCGTTTCAGTGTGAAGCCGAATTTGGATGACATTTGGCAAAAAGTCAGTTTATAACCTGGATATTGTTTATTTTTTGAAATTTTTATTGGACTGGATAACAAACGAGCAAGTGGGTCTCTTGATGGTAAGAGATCACCACCGCCCATAAACATCTGAACACCAGGGACATATCAGATGCGTTGCCAACCTAGAGGCCTAAGATGGGATACCTCAAGTGTCAGTAATTTCACCGGCTGTCTTACTCTCCACGACGAAAACAACAGTGCAAGCACTGCTGCTTCATAGCAAGATTTGCAAGCAAGATCGTGGTAGCAATCCGTGCGGACCTTGCACAAGTTCCTACCCTGCAGTTATTGAGGTATTTATTTAATTTTTGTTCTCTAGACTAAATGCTGCAGAGAAAAATAAACCTCGATCTTGGTAACAGTATCTGTCTCTTTCTTAAGGAGGTAGGATCTTGTGCAAGGTCCGCACGGATTGTTACCACCATCTTGCTCGCTTATCCTGCCGTGAAGCAGCAATAATAATAATAATAATGTTAACAAGACGGAAAACAAGAGCGGCCACAGAACGTGCACGATCATCACACCCGCCCGCGCCGCCCAGCTCCTCGGCATCGTCGTCAGGCGACGAGTTCGCCACGGCGCCCGACACCAGCACCGAGTCGAGCAGTGACGAGCGTAGGGCCCCGCCCCCGCCGCCACCACCACCAGCGCGACGAGGAAGGCGACCGCTGCCGGCACGCTTGGGGCCTGTGGGACAATCTGCCCCGCCTTCGGCCCCCGCTACCGGTGGTGTAGTGCACCGCATGCGATGGACTCATTCCATGAATGTTAATTGCATGCGTGCCTACTATGAGGCTACAGAGGGGGGAACCAATATTACGGCATACCGTGACCGGATTTTGCCACTGTTCCAGACCCTTGAACCAGCCATGACTGTAACTACACAGCGACTATCGGATCAAGTGAGAGCTATCCTACGCCTGAAGCGACTGGATGACTTGACTCTTGATCGGCTTCGCTTGGAGTACTTGCCAGCTCGTACCGCTTCCGCCTCTACCCGGGATCCCCCTGTTTCGACGCCTGCTCCGATACTTACTTCCGACCTAGCACTGCAGGCACCACGGGATGATCCCGGGGTCGACGTGGAAGATGGTGCGAATATTAGCGTAAGTACCCAGGCCAATGAGCAACTGAGGAGGACTCTGGAGGAGGCGATTGTGCAGTATCGTCCCACACCCAACTCTAGACCGCGACTACCGCGCTTGCCCATGAACAGACGCAATCTAGCGCTAATGGGGGCCCTGGATGCTTTACTAGATCCGTATATTTGGGCTAGTGAAGATTTAGTCGATACGCACTCGATTTTGTACTGTGGAGCCATCGCGGCGTGCCGCGCTGCCCGCGTCCCGGACACTGACCGAGCACCGCGACCTACCGGGGATGCCCCCGCGTGGCAGGTACGGATCGAGCGTCGTATCAACACATCCCGGACTCTCATAGCAAAGCTAATCTGCTTTAGGGGAGGCAACAATCGCCCCCGAGTGATGCGTTTTGTGAACCAGGCCTTTGCGGGGACCGGTATCGCTCCCTGTGACTACATGGCCTGTGTCACGGAGCGTATTGACTTCCTGAAGCAGAAAGTCTATGCATGGGCAAGCCGTATCCGCCGCTACAGAGAACGTGTAGATAGATTTCAGCAAAATCGCCTCTTCCAGAGTGACCAAAGGAAGGTATACCGGAAATGGGAGGGAACTGGCCAACGTGTGTCCGATGGACAGCTCCCGGATACAGACGCCATGATTAATTTCTGGCGCGGTATCTGGTCGGTGCCTGTCAGACACACCGAGGGAGAGTGGATGAGTGTTGTGGAACGCTCGTGCGAGCCTATCGAGCCTATGGAGGCTGTTACTCTAAACCCTAATGACATTACTTCTGCGATCCGCACGACCCAGAACTGGAAAAGCCCTGGACCGGATGGACTGCACAACTTCTGGATAAAATGGTTCCGATGTTCCCACGAACGTTTAGCAACACAATTTCAACAAGCCCTTGAGCTTGGTTCCCTACCAGCTTTCCTCACAACTGGTGTTACCTCCCTGCTCTATAAGTCCGGTAGTACAGTCAGCTGCAGAGAAAGGGTACCCCCTTGTATAGCGGTAAGTACGGATACCGCCATTACAGGGGGGTACCTTTTCTCTGCAGCTGACTGTACCACGGAAGCCAAGAACTATCGACCCATAACATGCTTGCCTACGTTGTACAAGCTCCTTACATCCATTCTGACAACTAAAATCAACTCGCACATTGTTGCGAACAACGTTTTGGCCCCCTCTCAGAATGGATGTAGGGTTGGGTCCCGTGGTACTAAAGAGCTTCTCCTCATCGACATGACCATTTGCCAACAAGTCCGGTGAAACAAGGGAGCCATGTCAGCTGCCTGGATCGACTACAAGAAGGCCTATGATTCGGTACCTCATTCATGGCTTGAGAGGGTCATAGAGCTGTATAAAGTTGATACAGCTTTAGGATCCTTTTTAGGCTCATGTATGAGGCAGTGGATCACTGTCCTTCGTCTACCAGGAAGGAGACATGGCATCCTTGATTCGCAGGACTCTATAAGGATAGAGCGTGGTATTTTCCAGGGTGACAGTTTGAGCCCACTGTGGTTTTGCCTTGCTCTGAATCCACTCAGCACTCTGCTGAGGGATTCAGGGTTAGGCTGCCGACTTCGGAGAGGGGGTCAGATCATTTCTCACCTACTGTACATGGATGACCTGAAACTGTTTGCACCAAAACACCAAGATCTGATGGTGTTACTAAAGAAGACAGAGACTTTCAGTAACGGCATCAGAATGGAATTTGGTGTAGATAAGTGTGCGGTCATGAATGTACAACGGGGAAAAGTTGTAAATTCGCCTGATTTGCAACTTTCTGCAACAATGACCCTCAGATCTCTCTCCGAAGCCGAAACCTACAAATACCTTGGTATGTCACAGGCTTTAGGTATCGTTGACGGAGACATCAAGCAGACGGTAAAGGAGCGTTTCTTTTGCCGCCTTTCAAAGGTACTTAACAGTCTTTTGTCGGGTGGTAATAAGGTGCGCGCCTTTAACGCCTGGGTGATGCCCCTGCTTACATACTCCTTTGGCATACTAAGGTGGACTCAGACTGAACTGGAGGCCCTGGACCGGAGGGTCCGCCTACTACTTACTACCCATTGCATGCTACACCCACGTTCGTCTGTCATGAGGCTGTACATCCCACGGAAATGTGGAGGTCGCGGCTTTCTTAATGCCAAAAATCTCCACAACCGCGAGGTATGCAGACTTAGGGATTATTTCCTTAACAACGAGTGTGGGATGCATCGCGATGTTGTGGCAGTAGACAGACACCTCACCCCGCTATCCTTGGCAAACGAAAATTGGCGCAGACCTATGGTAATGAGCACGGAAGATCGCAAGAACGTATGGAAGAGCAAGGAGCTACACGGGCGGTTCTACAAGGCCCTAATAGGACCTGATGTAGACCTTCTCGCGTCGGTGACCTGGTTACGTTTCGGGGACCTCTTTGGGGAAACCGAGAGTTTTGTGTGTGCAATTGCTGACGAAGTTATCATGACGAACAACTACCGGAGGTATATCCTGAAGGATTTGTCGACATTTGTCGGGCATGCCGCCGTCCTGGGGAGTCACTCAGGCATATTATCTCCGGTTGTTCTCATCTTGCTAACGGTGAGTATTTGCACAGACATAACTTAGTAGCCAGGATTATCCACCAGCAACTTGCTCTTCGATACGACCTTGTACACTCTGAGGTGCCGTATTATAGGTATGTCCCTGCGCCAGTTCTCGAAAATGGTCGTGCCACGCGCTATTGGGATCGATCTGTCATCACGGACAGGACTATTGTAGCCAATAAGCCTGATATCGTGCTGACAGATCGATCAAACCGCCAGACAATGCTCATCGACATCACCATCCCGCATGACGAGAACCTCGTGAAGGCCGAGAAGGACAAACTCAGCAAGTACCTTGACTTGGCTCACGAGGTGACTGCTATGTGGGATGTTGACTCGACGATCATTGTCCCGATAGTCGTTTCGGCAAACGGTCTAATAGCGAAGAGCCTCGACCAACATCTCAAGAGACTCTCGCTAGATGGCTGGATCAAGGGCCAGATACAGAAGGCGGTACTTCTGGACACGGCACGCATCGTCCGGAGGTTCCTCACTCTGCAGCCCTGACCACCGATAACTTGGGCCCTGCTCCGTTACCGGTGGCAAACTAGGTTAGGTTTTTATATTTTTTTTATTTTGTATGTACTTTTCTGTATTTTACTTTTTATAACTATTATAAAAACCTAATCCTAAGAATAAAAAGAAATAAAGATAATAATAATAAAATTCTTTATTTAGGCATTTTTTTTTAAACCCATGCAATTATAAATTAAAAATTAAAATTAAAAATCACAATCAATACATACATTTCAAATATCATAATCATAAACAAAAGTCGAATTAAATAATTAAAATGGTAAAATGAATCATGCAATTAAAATTATAATTAAAATTTAATTTAAATTCACAATCTATTAACAAAACAATAAACAATCTATTTTTTTTTGTAAATATTAAAGTTTTGAAATCAAAACTTTTTATTTCAACATCATTCTAATATCTCGACGATCTGATCGAAAATTTGCAAGGGCTAAACAATCATTTTCAACAAAAGACAAACTTTTGTACAAACAACAGCTAACGATTAAAGTTTGCCATTCTTGTCGGCGAATCAAATTTGTTTTTTAAACTCGAAACAATGTCTCTTAACTTTGCTTATTTGTTACCGATGCTATCTTAAAGTCATCATTTTTTTTTTTTAATTTTGATAAAAGAACAATTTTGTAAATGCAACATAACCGAGCTACTTTTCAAATTCAAATTCAAATCATTTATTTCGTGTAACAAAAGACACATAATATATTAGTAAATACACTTAAGAAGGGGTAACGTAACTTTTATACACATAAATACTTATACGTGGGCCATACTGAAAGTTTCTGGATTCTAAAAAATAAGACTACGAATTATCGTTATGACACATTTATTGTTTTTTTAAGTATCTGCCCTCCCTATTTACACACTTTTGCATTCGCTGGAACCATTGTGCAAAGCAGTGGGTCCAGTCTTCCTTAGGGACCTCTTCGATGGCCTCGTGGAAAGCATTCACTGCCATTTCCGAGCTTGTATACCGTAAACCTCTGAGTTTATCTTTAACCTTCGGGAACAAAAAGAAATCGCACGGTGCCAGATCAGGGCTGTATGGCGGATGAGTCATTAATTCTACATTGAGGCTTCCAAATACGCATTCGTAGCTTTAGCGGAATGTGCCGACGCGTTGTCGTGATGAAGGACTGTTTTGCTACGGGGACGCTATTCGCGAATTTTGTCAAACACTTTGGGCAAGCACGTGTTCACATACCAATCTGCAGTTACTGTCCTTTGGTTTTCAAGTGATACAGGTGGTGTTATGTCCCGATTTGCCGAAAAACGAAGCAACCATTTTCTTACCTGTGCTTCGACTTTTTTTTACTTTCGTCGGTAGATTTTCAAAAGGAAAGACCTATTCAGCCGATTGACTTTTGTTTTTTTTTTTTTTTTTTTTTTTTTTCTTTTTTTTTTTTTTTTTCTTTTCTTTTTCTTTTTTTTTTCTCGGGAACAAAAAGAAATCGCACGGTGCCAGATCAGGGCTGTATGGCGGATGAGTCATTAATTCTACATTGAGGCTTCCAAATACGCATTCGTAGCTTTAGCGGAATGTGCCGACGCGTTGTCGTGATGAAGGACTGTTTTGCTACGGGGACGCTATTCGCGAATTTTGTCAAACACTTTGGGCAAGCACGTGTTCACATACCAATCTGCAGTTACTGTCCTTTGGTTTTCAAGTGATACAGTGGTGTTATGTCCCGATTTGCCGAAAAACGAAGCAACCATTTTCTTACCTGTGCTTCGACTTTTTTTTACTTTCGTCGGTAGATTTTCAAAAGGAAAGACCTATTCAGCCGATTGACTTTTGTTTTTTTTTTTTTTTTTTTTTTTTTTCTTTCCGGTTCAAAGCAGTATACCCAGGTTTCGTCACCTGTCACGATGTTATATACAGCCATTGATTATCCTCCGTCAATTTTTATTTATCATTTTGCGGCACCACTCTACACGCAGTCGTTTCTGGTCTTCCGATAAATCATGCGGTATCTATCGAGAGCAAAGTTTCTGAACCTTCAGATGCAAATGCAATATCTTTTGCACCTGGCTCATTCTAATGCCTAAGGTAGTACGAATTTTCTGGCATGTATTTTTTTTTGTCAGTTTCAATTAGTTGTCGTACAGTATCAATATTAATATCGGAAACCGTAGTCGCTGGCCGGCCTTCACGTTCATCGTCATGGAGATGGTCACGTCCTCTTCTAAACTCACTAAACCACGAATAGACAGAGCTACGACATGGGGCTTCATCGCCAAATGCAAATAGAATTCTTTGACAACTCTCTTGCTGACTTAAGCCACATCGCAAATCGTAAAAAATCATGGATCGAAAATTTTCACGACTTAAATTCATTGCAACAGCGACACCCAAATTTCAATCCCACGCCACGATGAAAAAACAAATGACAGTCTCGCAAATTAAAAAGTAAAATACTGCCCGAGAGTTATTTTTTCAAATCCTATTATTGGTTTTTCAATTTTCTTTTTATAAGTGGCCAGTTCCAGAAACTTTCAGTATGCCCTAAGTAACTAAAGAAAAGACAATTCTAGCTACCACTGTATTGACTTTTGTGTTGCAACTTTTGTGTTGAAACTTAGCCAAGTGTTAAATATTTTTTTTCATACAAATTACATGTAATTTCAATGTATGTAGAATAAAACTAAATTGAAAAGAAATTGATGAATGAATTGTTGACTAAATAGCCATGGTTAGAGAACCTGACTACGAAGCTTGAGGTCTCAGGTTCGATACCCGGCCGGGGCAGATTTTTGTATGAATTATACGAATGTTGGTTCTAGGGTCTTTGGCTTTGGCTTTGCTTAGTTTGGGACTAGGTCAATTAAACTCTATTAAAACCTATTAAACCCTTTACCTACCTTACCTACCTACCAAAACCTTACCTAAACCTTTTTAAATTTTGTTGTTGTTAGCGACGTGCTCAAAAATTTGGTTTAGTTCATAAGTTATTTTATCAGGGCCGGATTTAGGGGAGGGCAAAGGGGGCAACTGCCCGGGGCCTCCACAAAATAGGGCCCCCCACAATAGAGACATCTGAAAAAAAAATCTTTCAAATTCCGACGAGTAAACACTAGGAAACAACAATTCATATATTTTCACTTCAATCAGGCAATCAGTAAAATAAAAAAAGGCCATCATTGGCCTCCACTCCTTTGTTGCCCCAAGGCCTCCACACCTCTAAATTTGGCCCTGTATTTTATTATGTAAAAAGGGAAGCCATAGGTAAAGTCATCGCAGGTACGAATGTATTAGTAGGGCCGCACACACGTCAGTCCTCTAAAGCTATCTGCGAGCGACACTGCGCTTGTAGTTGTCATAATTTTGAGTTTTTTTGTAACGTTTTTGGTACAGTAATACACCTATTGTTTTTTAAAACGTGTTCATCATTATCGCCGCGACACCCAAATCCTACAGTTGTGTTTGTATTTTTTTCTTTCTATAAGGCACTACAAATTTCGTACATTCCAAATTGTTTATTAAATTTAAATATACAAGTAGAATCAAACCTTGCAGGTATTTAAAGCCCCTTGTTCAGTGGAAACTGTATGTTATCTCAACGCAATGCCTTTGACACGTAAACTCGACTGCATAAATCTTGACCTCTGAAAGGCATGAGCGTGTTTATCAGGCGAGGGTGTCCACACCTGCAGCACAATAAAACACCCAGGACCGTCCCGATAACTCACGTGGAAGAGAAATATCTGCCGGGGTGACCACACCGTGTGTCCGTGACGGGCTACACAAGCAGCGTCTGTGTGTGAAAATATAATCTCCGGAATAACGATCTAAGAATGAAATATAAATATCACGGGACAATTCACACCAATTGACCTAGTCCCGAAGTAAGCTTAGCAAAGCGTGTGTTAGCTATACAATGGATAAATAATATAATAATGATATTATGGGACATTTGACACCAATTGATCTAGTCCCAAACTAAGCAAAGCTTGTAATTTTGAGTTTTTTTGTAACGTTTTTGGTACAGTAATACACCTATTATTTTTTAAAACGTGTTCATCATTATCGCCGCGACACCCAAATCCTACAGTTGTGTTTGTATTTTTTTCTTTCTATAAGGCACTACAAAATTCTTACATTCCAAATTGTTTATTAAATTTAAATATACTAGTAGAATCGAACCTTGTATGTATTTAAACCCCCTTGTTCAGTGGAAACTGTATGTTATCTCAACGCAATGCCTTTGACACGTAAACTCGACTGAATAAATCTTAACCTCTGAAAGGCACGTGTTTATCAGGCGAGGGTGTCCACACCTGCAGCACAATAAAACACCCAGGACCGTCCCGATAACTCACGTGGAAGAGAAATATCTGCCGGGGTGACCACACCGTGTGTCCGTGACGGGCTACACAAGCAGCGTCTGTGTGTGAAAATATAATCTCCGGAATAACGATCTAAGAATAAAATTTTAATATAATATAAATATACCATTCCATATAATAATAATAATAATAATAATAATATCACGGGACAATTCACACCAATTAACCTAGCCCCAAAGTAAGCTTAGCAAAGCTTGTGTTATGGGTACTAAGCAACGGGTAAACATACTTATATAGATAAATACATACTTTAAATACATATTAAACATCCAAGACCCGAGAACAAACATTCGTATTCATCATACAAATATTTGCCCCGGCCGGGATTCGAACCCGGGACCTCAGGCTTCGTAGTCAGGTTCTCTAACCACTTGGCCATCCGGTCGTCAACTTATATTACCATATATATCATTCTGAGAGGAGGTATGTATATATGATACATACTGCTGTTTGTTTTCCTCAATAAAGAAAATAAAATAAAAATGAATAAATTAGTATATAACACAACTATTTTTTTAAACATTTTATGCAACTATTCACAGCAAAGCCTTAGCCACTTACTAAGTACTTTCATCATCATCATCATCATGGCGGCCTTTTGGTTATCCAATCTTGGATGTAGGCCTCTTCCCTCTTCTTCCACTCTTGGCGATCTTGTGCCCATCTCATCCAGTCTCATGCGAATGTCATCCACCCAGGGCTGCAGTGGTCTGCCGCGCCCCCGAGTATCCGCTCTGGGTCTCCTTTAAAGGACTCGTCTTGTCCAGTGAATATCGTCCATTCTTGCAATGGATGCACTAAGCACTGTAGCTTAGCTTAGTTATTTATAATTCTTAAATAATTACAAAACGCTGGTTTCGTGGCCACTACGTGTCAGTTGAGTCACCCTATTTATCTCAAACACCGACGGTAATGTACTAGACTCGGCGCCGGAGTCTGCTGGGTTCAAGGAATACCACTCATTAAACAGGTTATGGGCCATTATGAATTTGATTTTTGAGCAACTGACATTTTAACAATACAATACAAATACTCTTTGTTGTACACCAGAAATAGTAAGCAATACAGAAAACAGGTACACAGATGTAGCGACACAGTGGTATAGCTACCTAGGTATATAGCGATATCTTTAGTTATAGAATCATGACATCCAATCCAAGATCGACATCTGGGCTACATGGGTTTAATCTCTTTTACCCAAGCCATACTTCTGCTCATTTTAAGAAGAGTATATTGTATATGTCGGTTAAAATATTCAACTACTTGCCAAATGACCTCAAAACTTTGAACATGCCAGAATTTAAGAATAAATTGTTTAATTGGTGCTTAGAAAAAATGCATTATACTGTCAATGAGCATTTTTACCCTACTACTAATACATCACGAATTGTTTACTAATAATTTTGTACTTTCTTTAGTCTGTTTATTCATTCATTCATTGTTACTATTATTATTGTTGTTTTGACATCTCCATATATTTGTTATTTTTTTATTTAATTACTATTGACATTGCATCCGCATGGTAACGTTCAGTACATGACATTGACATTTTTTATTATTAATTGCTAATTTTATTATTAAGTATTCTAAATCTTGATTATTATTATTATTATTATTTTTATTTTCTTCAGTTTCAAGGATTCGATGACATATAATGAGCGTATTAGCGTATCTTCCGAATATTGTGTGCCATACACTGGCTGATTGTGACGAACTTTAATGTAATTGTTACCATTTATGTAATCACTCACTTTCTGACAATAAATTATTGATTGATTGATTGATTTATTTTTTTTGTAGCGGTCCGGGGGTCACCAACAGTGCTGGCTGAAAATCAGCGCTGGGGTGTTTATTATTAACGCTTCAGCATTATGCTGAGCCAGTGTCCGATTCACAACCGCAATGACGCATAATTTCCATAACGCATAAAAAATGTGTTGTCTATTTGTACCTAATGCTATTGTTGTGTCTTGTGTTGTGAATAAATATATTTTCTTTCTTTCTTTCTTTCTTTCTTTCTTTCTTTCTTTCTTTCTTTCTTTCTTTATAGGTTAGCTATACCGAGCTCGCCAGTAGGTAGTCTCTCGCCAATAGGACTGTGTACTCGTCTTATATGGGAATAAATAATGATTGGCAGTATTCAGTGTTTGGACTTATCTCTCACTGACACCCCAAATCAATAATAACTCAGAGAATGCTAAACAGAGAAAATCACAACTATATTTTACTACATTTTAACTATGGACAAGTACATAATCACAGTTTGTCAAACGGACCTCATGACCTCATGGCGCCATCAGACTGTCACAAACACCCCCATTAAATCATTTTCAACAATTTTTCCTATTTAAGACCTCACCTAAAGCCGGCCAAGCAAGAAAGCATTTTCACAGAAATCGTGTTGAGCCACTTCTATTTTCTCAATTTGCCCCAAAATATTCCTCCCAAACAAACTTAAAAAAGATATAAAATCAAAAACTCAATCCAACTTGTCACTGTCTGGTTGCAGACTGCAGCAAGTGCCGCGAGATGGCGCTGTCGCAGAGGCCTCTGCCGCGCCGGAAATTAGATGACGCGGCACTAGGTACGAGCGGTGTTAGAATCTATCGATAGAATTATTGTTTAATGCGTATTTAGGTTAACAGTAATTTAGTTTTTTATGTCTCAGTAGATGGCGCTGTACTTGTTAAAAACATGCCAACGTTAGGTTGCTTAAGAATGTATTTATTTGATGTTAATTTTTGTATGCATGAGAAATGAAGAACTGTAAGAAAATAGAAGGAGAATGTAATGGGAGCAAAAAGTTAAATATAAGAAGTCCAAACACCGCGCCGACTTTCATTGGCCTATAGGAGTTTTTTCCAATTATCCCATTAATATTATAAATGCGAAATTTCGTAAGTCTGTTTGTTTGTTACTTCAGCACGTCTAAACTACTGAATTTATGTAGATGAAATGTACAGGTAGTTTGAGTCCCGGAAAAAACATACAATAGGATAGTTTTTTATCCCGGAAAATTGCACATCTCCCGCGGGATAGCGATATACGAATTTTGCGCAGACGGAGTCGCGGGTAAGGGCTAGTTTTGAATCATTTGTTGAATTTGGCATTAGGTATTTTGCGCACAACATTTACCCGCGTGACATTTACATAACTAACGTTATATTAGTTTTTTATGTATACAATTAGAACAAGTGAGTGGAAAATTACGAGCCATTATTGAAAATCCCTTGGAGGTTTATGTATCAGCTGGCGAGTTATGGCGTTTCAATCGGCGTACAAACTTAGACCGCCTTGCAGGTAAAAATAAATCTAGATTTAGTAGTTAAACCTGGCTTAAGCTTGACAGTTCCACATATTTTGACAATACTAAACTAAGATTAACGCTAACTCGAGCTTTATGTGTTTCCAGCAAGTAACCATTAATGTTTCTAAACTTGCTCGTTATATTTTCTTAAATTTTCTAACTTTTCGAACGGTCTAGCCCGCCCATTGCTACTTCAGTTTGCATTTACTGAGACAAAAATATTATTTGTCATTTCTATCGATACCGGACGGCAGGGAGCGCATCTTCCCTACGTTCCACCGGGACAAGAACACAAGTCAGCAATTTCCAACGAGCGGTGATTTATTCCATAACTCGTATCGCGTCACTACGTCTCACTTGGGTGACACTGGCGGACATGTCGATAATAGTGATGTCAACGAACGTTACAGATTTTTTTTTATTTTTCACCGGCCAAGTGCGAGTCGGATTTTTGCACGAAGGGTTTCGTACCATTACATCTTTACAACATTAGACGATAGCAAAAAATGCAAAAAAAAATAGTTTGTTATACGGGAGCCCCCCTTGAATATTTATTTGATTTTATTTAATTTTTTATGTTTAAAGCGATTATATTATTAATTAAACATTCTATATTAGCTATTGAGTTGACGTAAAATATAGTCAAATATACATACATACACACTTACTGTGTTTCAGTTATGTAAGGCATGGCAGCTCTTTACTTGAAAAGTATTTCATCCTTTTGTTTTTTTCTCTATCTAACTTGATTTCTTTTTAACCCCCGACGCAAAAAGAGGGGTGTTATAAGTTTGACCGCTATGTGTCTATTTGTCTGTCTGTGGCACCGTAGCTCTTAAACGGGTGGACCGATTTAGACATAGACATAGACATCATTTATTCATTAAACAATACATGATTGTGTTTGAATGTCTTACATCTAACAATAAAATAATAAAATAAAATTAACAAAATACATCAAATAAATCCAACAGTTATTTGGATGCGATGTTTACATTTTATAGCAGGTTTTCTGGCAATGGTTCTTATACATCTTTCATCAAAATCGCTTCAGCCGTTTTTGAGATATTGAACTTTAAAGTGACAAATTGGGGGTTTTCCAACTTTTTGTTGGTTAAGTTATAAGTCTTGTCACATTATACTTCGCATACAACTTAAAAAACTCCTTAATATTTTAATTCCAAAACTCATTAGCACTTCGCAAAAACGGGATCAGAAACAACCGGCATCAAAAGAATAATGAAATTCTAGGATACGCCTAAACCGAATTAGCATAACCGGGTATTTGCATAATTCGCGGTTGCACCGGCAAAATGCAGCTTAGTGCTTTACCCCCTTTTGCCGCTTGGGAACTGTCATTTGGCATTGAATTAATTAAAACTGTTAATGAATTTCATTACAGTAAGCGCAAGGCTATGTTGAGATGTTTTTGCCAAGTTAACTTTGCGTAAATTTGTTTCTAATAAACATTAAAACGCCTTTTGGCTTTGGAATTTCTAGTTCGGTTATTCTTCTTCTTCTCTTTTAAAATATGGCTTTTTGTCCTTATTAGGACAATTTCGCCAGTGTCAAGGTACTCTCATTGAGAGGGACGCTGTTCGGTAGTCGAAGTTTTTGCAACTTGATAGTAAAATTCCAGAAACCACGTGGAGACAACTTGCGCATTAAAAAATGTCAGACAGGAGAGCAATATAGAATTTTGTGATCACTGTTCACTGTTAAGGTTAATCGCCGCATAAAACACTATCAAAATTATACTTCAACTAGCCAAAGAAACAGAAATAGCAAAATTATACATTGTATGCCATGTTCGAATGCCACAAATCAAATCTAGTAAGGTTATTTCTAGGAGGTTTTATAGGACGAGCTGTGCCTCTAGTGTGGCGTTTTCACAAGACATTCGTTTACTATTCGAAAACGTAAAATCGAGCGTTCGATCGTCGATACGTAGCCGCCACATGTCCACGGTGCAGCGTTGTCACCCGTTTTTGTTACGATACACGGTCAAAATAGTTTACGTAGCAAACCTACATTCACAAAAGTTGTTGCTCAAAAATTCCACTAGAGGTATTGTCTGTGTTTCTATACAAATTGAGATTTGAACGCGAACGCAATCGAGACGTATTTTGTGAACGGGAACATGCACTAAGCTAAGCATACTGCTAAAATTCTTAATACGAAGTAATCCTACCAATACGGTATTCGAAAACTCCCGACTTGGTCATTATCCTATATACGATTCTGAAAACCTTTATAAGCTAGTTTAGTTTAGTGAAGAAAAAAATAAACAATTCCTGGTGATTGCGGGATGGCGGTGGATGCGGAAAGCACAAGACCGGTCTGAGTGGAGAGCCTTGGGGAGGCCTATGTCCAGCAGTGGACGTCTTTCGGCTGACATGATGATGATGATGATGATGATGAATACAATATCCGGCTTACAGGACCAAAGCCAACAGTCACAGCTAGCACCTGGTACCCAATCTAGTCTTGAGACCTCAAAAATAGCTTTATTTTGTTTTCCTTATTATAGGAAATTTTTTGGGAACAAAAACTTGATTATACATAGCTGCAGGTGGAAGGACCTAGTGCAAGGTCCGCCCGAATTGCTACCACCATCTTTCTCGCTAATCCTGCCGTGAAGCAGGAGTGCTTGCACTGTTGTGTTTGGGCGTGGAGAGTAAGACAGCCAGTGAAATTACTGGCACTTGAGGTATTTCCACCTTAGGCTCTAGGTTGGCAACACATCTGCAATACTGCTGGTGTTGCAGATTTTTATGGGCGGTGGTGATCTCTTACTATCAAGAAACCCACTTGCTCGTTTTCCATCCAGTCGAATAAAAAAAAGTGAAACTAACGCCATCTAGCGATATTTCGCGAGCCTTTTAGCCCTCCTGTGCACTGCTACATTATAACGTCATTTACTTAAGTTTTTCACTAGGGGCTCCTAGACGGGCCATATTTTCGCGAAAATGTATAGCTGCAATAGTGTGGCTGGCAGCATCAGCCAGCATTTACGGCCAGATCATGCAACACTCGGCAATATTTTTAGTATGGCCGGGATATATTGTCACATATTTTTAGTGTGGCCGATGAATGTTTAGGGTTTCAGATATATTTCCGGAATAATCGCTTTGCAATCGAAAATACTGCAATATTTCTCAGCCACTTTTATTGTTGTCTCGCTATACGGTATAAGTGCGTCCCTTTCTTATGCTACGTGAAGTATGCCGTGATTCGTTCGAGTAGCATAGCTATGTTCGTGTTTGTTTCTGTTTAGTTTCGATGGCAGCAAAGTAAATACGGACATCAAAATTTTTTCAAAAATGCTTTTTTTTACAAATAAATACTTGTTTCCAGACTTAAAATATCTAACGTATCACGCTTATTGAAATAAGGTCGAATCCACATTTTTCTTGTTTTTTTTTTTGTTTTGATTTTGCTTTTAAAACAATGTAAGCTGCTGCAACGCGTATGAGTTCGTCAGCCATACTAGCCATGTATTTAGCCCATGTAAAGCCAAAATAATGAGCCATACACTGCTGCAGAAATATTGCCGAGATATACATTTTCCAGCCATATGCTGCATTAAAATGTTTTTTGTATTGTCGGGATATAATCTGCAATGTTGTAGCCACATAATTCATCAAAAGTATAGCCCGTCTAGGAGCCCCTTTAATAGACATAAAATATATTTTAGTTTTATTATACGTACGGGTATAGCGCCATCTTTTGACGAATGGCTGAACCATGACGGAATATACCGAACGTTATTCGCTATCGACTAGGCTATTATGTATATGTCGGCAGCCGATCGTAAAATCAGCCAGATCACGAAATTCCTAGGCACATCATGAAATGGCGCCATTTCGTGATATGCCTAAAAGTTATCCAGGCATATCACGATGTGCCTGAGAAACAATACGGCAGATCGATTAGAGCAACGCATTCGTCGATATTCCTAGTTTTATACCGGGCATATCGTGATGTGCTGAAAAAATGAAAAAAATAGGTACGACGAGCGAAGAGAAGAGTGGTTAGTATGAATTGTGACCACTACGCACGAGCCGAGCGAGCGAAGCGAGCGTGCCGCGGCAGCGGCCGGCGAAGTGCCAGAAACGATATGGCGGCGTTTCATGATATGCCTAGGAATTTCATGATCTGCCTAAACGTCACTAGGCAAATCGTCAAACGGTGAGTTTTGAACGATATGGCGGATGTCCCTTAGCCAATTCATGAAATGGCGCCATTTCACGATATGCCTAGGAATTTCGTGATCTGGCGGATTTTACCATCGGCCGCCAACATATATACCTACAATACAATGTAGCAACAGTGCAAATGCTCTCAAATTATGAAGCATTATCATGTCACGTACGTCGTATATGTTATGCGCCCAATGTCCGCGACGTTTATAAATAAGGGCCACGACTGGGCACCACCGGCGGGGCACAAATTATTCGACACGCGTGAGATCACGAATATTAATAAAGGTAAATGGGCCCTTAAATTAAACCTTTCTGGACAAGGGACGCCGCAAAAATGTTGGGGGTTTAAGAAAAAAGTTGTCTTTTTATGTTGGTAAATAAAAATATTATTTTTATGGAGGAAGCTTTGTAGGATGAAATGAATTACGTAAATTAGAATTCTTGTACTAGAATTTTGTGGCGTGATTAGAATTTATTATTGTAGGTGGAACCTAGAACTTTTTTTCAGAACTTGTAGTTCTTGTTTTTAGCAAGCGTATACATATATATTGCTAATGTAAATATGTGATATTAAAAATAAAATTGGTGTGGACGATTTCATTTTTCAGCATACAATTTCAGACAAAACATTTTTTTTCTACATCATATTATAATATCACAACGTCAAATTATATTTATTTGAAAAAAAAAAAGGAAAACTATAAAGGATATTATTCCCATTTTGATTATGGAACCCTAGTAGTATTCAGCTACCAACAGAACCCCTACCATGAAGATTCGAAAGCGCCAGAACAAAATCGGCTTTCAACCGAATCGGACCGAAACCTCGGAAACCAATTTAAACACACAAAGAATGTTTGTGATTCCGAAGGATTTTCGAAAAATTGAAAACTATTCCCGCCAGATAGCGTCTAGACGTTGCGAAGATTTCACTGGTTATTCGGAGATTATGGGCGACGTAGAGAAACAGGGCTGTGGTATTGTGTAATAAGAAATTTTGGGTTAGTATCATTTCGTCTAAAATGCAGCTGGTCTAAGTAGCAAGTGGTCTAAGAAGCAACTGGTCTAAGTAGCAACTGGTCTAAGTAGCAACTTGTCTAAGTATCAAGTGGTCTAAAATTCTTTGACTCAAACTCGACGGAACTTTGCTTTGCGGAGCTCCTATTCCGCGCGGCTGAGGCACTTCTCGCCTTGACACGCCTCACCTAACCTATCTAGGACGAGTACGCGAGGGACGGGGCCGGTATTTGCATGTCAGTATTAGCCGGGCCGGTGAAGGAAGACGATTCGAGCCGGTTGTTCGCCACCAGGCGGCGCTGCCCGACTCAGGGTCCAACGGCTGCGTTCAGCGTAGCGAGTAGGGCCGTGTTGCACGACACGACAATTTAATTTAAGTTTAGTTTAGTTTAGTTTTAAGTTAGTTTCTAGATAAGGTCCTCACTGAAAATCAGCGCCACGGCTTGCCGTGGCATTATGCTGAGTGGGGAGGGGACCTATTTAGCGTCATATATGTCTGATATTTGTTCTATGTTATTTTTTTATTTTTATTTTATTTTTTATGGCGTTAAATAAATGTATTTTCTTTCTTTCTTTCTAAGTTTCTTCAAGTTTTCGATGTTGATGTTGTTTGTTGTTGTGAGGTTAGGAGTTATTTAGGACCAGTTGCTTCTTAGACCAGTTGCTATTTAGACCAGAAGGGCTACTCCGAAACACAACGTTCGAAGTTCGTGTGGTGCGATCCCTCTCGCTCTCGTATTAAATAGCATAAGTGTGAGAGGGACCGCACGACACGAACTTCGAACGTTGTGTTTCGGAGTAGCCAGGCAGTTGCTTCTTAGACCACGTGCTACTTAGTACCTATGTCTCTGTGTCGATTCTGTTTGGGAAAAAACGCGATTGTGAAAATAATATTCAGTAACAACATTAGACTACTACCTTTAAAATTAACTTAAATTCTTACTGGGCAACCCTACCCCCAAAATGGAATTCTAATTTAAATAAAAATGGCCGATAAGCCGTTTTACCTAGTTTAAAAACGAATGTATTCCGAAGCTCAACAGATACATTGTTTAGATTGGCGAAGCTTTGTAGACATGTTTATAGTCTCAAGCGATTTACTCACTAAAGAAGAGAATCAGAATCTGTTCAATTTACTTGGTTGATAATTTTATTTCAATGCATTGACTCTTGTTTTCATCTTGTTTTTGAGTCCCGACGCAAACTGAAGGGTGGGTGCAGATGGAATGATTTAACAATATTTTATGTAACTGTAACATTTTGTATAATGTTATTTTATATAATTTCACTAAGTAAGATTATTTTTTAATTTATTAAAGATCAAAAATACAACAAGTTACAAATACAAATACAAATATTCTTTATTGCACACCATAAAACAGTACAAAAACTTAAATATAGACACAGATACAGGGTAGACAATAGGCGGTCTTATCGCTTAAAAGCGAGTTACATTACAGGTGTTAGTGCTAAGGAGTAATAGGTTGGCAAAACAAATATTTACACTTATAATTACAGACTATTGTAACAAAAATAACAAAAAATATAATATGCTGGTACTTACAGCCGACTTCTATACAAAACGTTTCACATATATGCATACTCTTTCTTTCTATCACCGTCCATACATCAGCAAATGCAGCAAGACGTATATAAGCTGGGATGGATAGATGGACATCAGCGAACACATTACACTGTGCATTTTCCCGGGATAAAAAGTAGCCTGTCACTCTCTGGCCCATAAACTATCTCTGTGCCAAAAATCACATCAATCCGTCGCTCTATTTCGACGTGAAAGACGGACAAACATACAAACACACACATTTTCGCATTAATAATATTGTGGCTCTCTCTTTGAAGGTCGCGGGTGAGCAAAGAAATTATTTTAGTCCACTGACAATGCAACATGTCTACACGCTACTATAATCCGCAACACATGCACAACCTAACCACACAAAACTTTACCGTCTCGGCTAAACGCATGTAAATCCGTCTGTATTTGCATATGAATAGCGAGTTTTCGCGTTCCGGCCACAATAGACAGCTGCATATAGGCTGCATTCACGGGATGCAGCGGTTTTTAACCCCCGGCGCAAAAAGAGGGGTGCAGTTTGACCGCTAATGTGTGCCTGTGTGTCTGTGGCACCGTAGCTCTTAAGGCGGTGCACCGATTTGAATGCGGTTTTTTTATTTGAGATCACGTTTTATAGCGATGCTTCTTAGAGACGTTCGAAAACCCTCCGCTGTTCCCTCAATAAATGTGCATTTTTCTGGGATAAAAAATAGTCTATGTTACTCTCTGACCCATAAACTATATCTATGTAAACGATTGTAAACGATTGTAAACGATTGTAAACGATTATATCATGGACAGGGATATTTGGAAATAATTCCGATCCGCACTAGCGATCCCTTCAAATAGTGAACCTACTGTGTTAAAAATAAAATTGTGTTAAATACTTGTAATGTATAGTACATAGATGTCATTTATAAATATTGTGAATCTGTTTTAAAAAAAAAAAAAATACCTCGTTGAGTTTCTTGCCGGATTCTTCTCAACAGAGGTTTTTTTCCGAACCGGTGGTAGATTAAAAAAATGACGTGTAAAAGTGCCCATTGCGGCCTATTTGCTGAATAAATGATTTGACTTTGACTTTTGACTTTTATGCCAAAAATCACGTCGATCCGGTGCTCCGTTTCGACGTGAAAGATAGACAGACAAACACACAAACTTTCGCATTTATAATATTAGTATGGATGTTTCGGGCTACGAATTAGCTCGAAACATTTAGAGCTAAACTCAATTTAAGCGTTTACCTTTACTTGCCCGAATTTCATTTCCCGAATTTCACTTGCCATACCAACGTTTGCCATGAAATACATAGAACCGTGCTGTTTTCAGGATATTTTAAATGTCATCATATAGAATGCAGTATGTTAGGTTAGTTTAATAACTCACTCAACTCTGAAGAAATTACTATTTCAAACATAAATAAAATTACTTTAAGGCAAATGAAAATTCTAGAAAACGACACATTCGGGCATATAAAATTTAAGACGTAACTCATCCTATTTCTTTAAATACAATCATTTCCTGTACATCGCATCTTCACATCGTCTTTACACAGGCCCAGCCTCAACGCTGAATATTTTTAAACAGACAGCTCAGTGCAACAAGGTTCCATTTCGCCTTAAACATACCCAAAATCGAGCTAATCCCATTGAAGTAAAGTGCACCTTGCACCAGTCGCGTCTCCCTTCGCCTTCTTTCCCATTCAACCTCGCTTCACAAGATGCGTTGCTATTCAAATTCAAATTTAAAAAATACATGTACTTCTCTTTCATATTCAAATTGGATTGTAGGGATATTTTAATCGGCCCTTTTGGCAGCATTTCTTGCATTACGGCGGAATATAAAAGACATGCATCATTATCAAAAGAATGCATTAAAGAGCAGTGATGCTCGCGCAACAACCCAAAAATGTGCTTTGAAAATTCATACGTATTTACACATTTACACTTTACATTTTCAAAGTTGGAAAACTACTGACATTGTCGTTTTAAGGTTCCATATCACTGCTTTAGTTGGATAATGACAAAATCCCACTAATTCCGCTATCTAAATAATCCCACTTCACCCACAAATTTCCACTAATATCCCACTAATATTATAAACTAACTACTATACTCGTATTATTGACTAGGCAGATCTATAAGACGAGCGTGAATGGGACGTTGGGAGAGGAAAGCCTAGACGAACGAACCACGATCAAATCGGGGACATTTTGAAGAAAAGTCGGATCAGGAGTACTCTAAACCGACGTGCATGCATGAAAAGATTGATGGAGGTAGAGGAAGCGAGAGTTGTATGCCAGAATCGTAGCAAGTGGAAGGATGTAGTCTCTGCCTACCCCGTTGGGAAAGAGGCGTGATTTGTTTATTCAGATATTTGTTTATTTGTTTGTTACTGCATCACGTCTTAACCGCTGAACCGATTGAAATGAAATTCGGTATACAGATAGTTTGAGTCCCGGGAAAGGACATAGGATAGAGCTTCCCGGAAAACTGCACAGTTCCCGTGGGCGATAAACGAATTTTACGCGGACCAAGTCGCGGGCACCAGCTAAGTCAAGCATAAATGACGACCTTTGCTACTACATATTTTAATAAAGAAAGAAAGACATTTATTCACATTCACAAAGACACACAAATAAAACCAAAAAGAAAAAAAACAATAGACAGCAAACACAAACAAAACAAAAAGGAAATACCAAAATAAAAATACACGATTTTGTGTATCCCCGCAACAGTGAAATGGCCGCTGACTCAGCATAATGCTGAGGCGTTAGACGCCTGCAGTGCTGATATTCTATATTACTTCATCTAATTATGACTGTAGTTTACTTTTCCCCGAGCCAAGTTGTGCAGAAACCCGAAGTTGTCGAGCCAACTTTAAAACAACTTGTTTTAAACACCAGAGTTCATGTTAATGTGTCCCGCACCGTTAATGGATAAGATTCGAGAGTTTGTCCAATTAATTATTAAGAGTGAATTGTGGCTTTTTAAATTGTTGAAGAATTGGTTTCGTTTAGTGCTCTGCTGTTGGTTTAAATGTTTAAAGCTGTCTTTGATTGGTCGACTTTCTGTTGAAATGAAATATGAAAAAATACAGTGTTGGTGTAGATGCAGGAAATAATTACTATAATAATATATGTTAATTACTAGTTAACATCCAATGAATGGATGAATGATCGGTTGGCCGTCGGGGCCGAAAAGTTCTCGAGTGGAGGCCGCGGATCGGCAAGCGCAGCGAGACATCCACCAACGAGATGGACGGATGACCTGGTGAAAGCCGCGGGTTCATGGTGGAAGCAGGCCGCTGCCAATCGAAGTAACTGGAGGTCTATGGGGGAGGCCTATGTCCAACTGTGGACGTCCTACGGCTGAGATGATGATGATGATCCAAAGAACTGAAGCATCTATCGAGTTTCGCGAAAATTAAAAATATCACGGTGAAAATACCACAAACGGGACTTATCACACTAACACACACGTGTAATATTTAGCTCGAACTAAAACAATTTCCTTGCTCACTCGCGACCTTACGATAGCTAAGCTTATGCAAAATATGCGTGTTCATGCAGTTCCTCCACCTCCACACTGTAAGAACACACACAAATTACACAAACCCATCTATCATCACCACTACAACATACTGACGCGTTTCGAACTCAACCAGAGCTCATCTTCAGAGTGACACAACCGTACACCATGCTACCAGTTGTTGCAACTGGTAAGGTCGTGGGTGAGCAAGGAAATTATTTTAGTTCATTGATATGGATCTCCGAAAAGTAACGCCTGATTCAATAAAATATTTAGCTCGAAGTTTCGACCACATTACAGCGGCCGTGGTCATGTCATGAGCCATTACGTCATTGGTAAACAGCTTTGCCATAAACTCACCTCGTCACCATCATATCAACGTTAGGATGTCCACTGTTGGACATAGGCCTCCCCATTAGACTTCCAGTTGCTTCGGTTGGAAGCAGCCTGCATGCATCGTGAGTCTCGGCTTTGACCAGAATATCCGTCCATCTTGTTGGACGTCCTACGCCACCAACGCTAACGCAAACTAACCTGAAACAAAGAAAATACAAGAATTAAACTTACAATACAATTTAATACAAATACTCTTTATTGTACACCAGAAATAATAAGCGATACAGAAAAACAGGTACACAGATAAAATTACAAGGTAAGCAATAGGCGGCCTTATCGCTTAACCCATTTGGACCCAAATACAAACTAGCAGTTATATTCTGAAGAAAACTTTCTTAACGTAATTATTAGAGATCAAAAAAACACTTTCTTATACAAATGCTGAAAAAAACTTTCATATGCCTGAAAAAAAAACCCGTCCTCAATTGGGGCCAATGGGGCTATGTATGGTGTTTTTCAAAGCAACCCTTCTCGATGCATAAAGTTTTAAGACATTTTTTACAATGCCAACGTGCCTTCTTGTGGCATTCGAAGCATCTTAACTGACTCAGAAGCTTTTGAGGGAAGTGGCCAGCACCATCTTGGCTCATATTTGGCACTACTGAAGAGGGTTTACGACGCCTTCCATCGGGCCTTTCAGTGCCTATACTCCTCAAATACAGTCGGGTAATACTTCTCCGAAACTGGAGCTGGTCTAGTTTGTTTTCGGCAGCCAAGACATGGAGACGCCAAGCGTTAGCTAAAGCTAAATCAAGCATATAGGTAAATAGAACCCACCACCATTTTTTGCCTCTTACAGCTACCCTGTAAACTCCGACTGATTGGTCAGCTTGGTCAACTCCACCCATGCCCTTGTTGTAGTTTTGGAAGACACGGGGGATATCTACTTCTACTTTTCTGGCTTCTGTGGAGCTCCATCTCTTTACTTTCCCCAGAGGATAAACAGAATCGTAATTTGTACCCATAGTACAAACACTATTGTCAAGCCATCGTACGAACAAAATTTGATTCGCTGTATCAAATTGATGATCAAATGCCGCTCGGTTCTTTTTTTTCATATCCTTGATAGATACTAGTGGGCATTTCTTTGTTCTATTGTCCCTAACAGTTCCAGTTGCACGATAGCCAGCTTCACGTAGATCTCGCAGCAATGCATGACTAGTAAAAAAATTGTCAAAGTACACTATATGCTCCTGCGGAACCGAATTTATTTTATCTAATAAACCCTTCACCACTTTTGATCCCAAAGGCTCATTACTGGGTCTCCCTGCTGATTTACCACAGTAAACATCGAACGCATAACAATAGCCATCAGCACTTGCTATCATCCAGTTCTTATATCCAAACCGCACTGGCTTGCCTCTTATGAACTGCTTGGCTGGGTGACGTCCAAAATATTTCACCATAGACTCATCTACCGATAGATACTCGTGAACTACACCCCACTGAAGAAATTTCTTGATAAGCAAATCAGCAAGTGGTCGTACCTTGAACATCTTATCAGTTGATCCGACAGCAGACTCATTGTCGCAGAAATGTAAGAATTTCTTTATTTCTAAGAACCTATTCCTTGACATCGCTTTTGAAACAATGGCAACATTGCAGTCCTCGTCTAGTGACCAGTACAGTCGTTCTCGTGGAAGTGAGTGGTATCCAGTCAAGATAAGAATGCCTAAAATTGTCTTGAGATCATCAGTAGTTATTTGAAAGTCATGGTTGTTATGTTGAGCTGCGTATAGCTTCGTGTTCGTGACGATCATTTCAAAAACCTCCGCATCAAATATCTTTTCAAAAATACTGACTGGCATTTGGTCTTTGAGCTCATTTACTAAAAATTCTTTTCTTTGCTGAACATTATTCACCACAGGAGGCGTTACGACATATGAACCGTCACATTTACGCCAACATGGTTCCTGACTTTCAACTCTCCTATATCTTTGTAATGGCTCATCGTCACTGCTATCCCACTCATCGTCGTGCCTGGACTCAAATATTTCAACTCTGCCTGGAATATCACGTGGAAGAATGTTTTGCTGTACATCATCTTCGTCGCCTTCTTCATTATCCGTGAGAACACTCGGCTCTGGAGGAATAGCCACTATATCGTAACTAACGTCAAGATCATCCTCTTCGTATAAAATACTTTCGATGGCTTCCTCAAGCCCTCGATACT
Source organism: Choristoneura rosaceana (assembly GCA_037349165.1). Lineage (NCBI taxonomy): Eukaryota > Metazoa > Arthropoda > Insecta > Lepidoptera > Tortricidae > Choristoneura > Choristoneura rosaceana. Next base: position 876,224 of record JAZBNJ010000032.1, read on the forward strand.
CATTTGCAACATTGAATAACCGTCTAGACATTGTTTACGCCAAGAATAAGCCTGCAAATATAAAACAATAAAACATTTTAGCTTGTGCCCATTGGACTCATTCAGGGACACCATAAAATAGCCATCAACCCATTGTGCCCATTTGGGGTCATCATAAGTAAACACATCCATTTATGCTAAAATCTTATAATATAATTGATATTTTTGCATAAATAATTAGTAATAACTAGAACCAAGTAAAAATCACAAAATAATGCTATAAATACAGGCGCAAACATAATGGAATATAACTTACCGTTTACTGATCACTCTTCCGGTCAATAACGTTCACAATGTTAGTTATGTAGTCAAAAGTAGTCAATAACAAACAAAACTACGATTAATATTGCAAAGCCGCACACTTTAGGAGTAGCAATTTACGTCCGAACATCAAGTAGCTAAAATATTTTTTTGAATGAGGGTATCTAAGTAATTGTCCTCATATAGGGACGGCGGACGAGAATGGGTTAAGAGCGATCTCTTCCAGGCAACCTCACCAACTTCCCGCACCTTCACCTTCAACTTTCCTCATCAACTTACGTATCATTACCTATTGTTGTAATTTTATCACTACGCGCTAAGTTGTTTGTGTGACCCGGACTACGAAGCTAGCGGTTACGGGCTTACGGTTTCGATTCGTGTCGGGCAAATATTTTTATGATGAATACGAATGTTTGTACCTGAGTCTTGGATGTTTGTATGTAATTTAAGTAGGTATGTACGAGTATTTAACTGTATCGGGTACAGCTTTTCGCAACGTAACGTAACGTTTGGTAACCTGTTTCATTTTACAAACTCTAAAACTGTAAATATTTCAGCATTTGTACAGAAACATTAAACAGTTGGGAAATTAAAAATTGCGAAATGAAACAGTTTGCCAAACGTTATTCGCCGAAACATTGGTAAACCAACTGTAGGTATATGTAATTATGTTCATCCATTGTCTAGCACTAATTGGTGTAATGTGTCTCAAGATATTATTATTATTATTATAAAGCCTAGGGACGGCGATTCTTTCGATAAGAAGTTCTAATTACGAATTTCGACAAAAAAATAGTTGAAATCGAATCACGATAGAAAAATCGATTCTTCGATTAATCGATATCAGATCGCCATCCCTAATTAAGTCCAACTCGCACTTGGCCACATTTTAATCCGGTGTCGAACGCATGTTAACCACTACGCCATTTAATTACGATCAGCTTTAAATCAGCGCATAAATGACCCTTTATCAGATGAATCATTCAGTCGGTCATTGTACATCCCCCGGGAATCGAACCTCATCCACTTTCATTACGGCTGTCCGGGGTAAAGTGGCCCCGTCCGGGGTAATTGATCGATGGCCTGGGATGGCCCAGCTGGCCATATTAGGCCTAGAGGCCGTATGCAAAGTTTTTGTCTCAAAATAACAAGAGTTTGAAACGGGCGTGATAGTTTTAACTAAGAAATTGAAATTATCCATTTTTCTAGAGAGAGGGAAAGAAATAATTGGAAAACAAAAAAAAGCTACTGTTTTTAAAAAAACTTTTAAATTAAAAACAGTTCCAGTAGTGTAGTAAGTAAGTAAATTAAATTTCAACATTCGGGACCCATTACTGATACTTTGAACTGGTCACGATTTTGAACGGATTCCTACTTTTTTGCTTTTATTTTCAGTTTTTTAAGCAGTCGGGTTTTTTATTTTTTATTTCATTGTTTCTGATGTTCCCGTGTAAATGGTAACCTAAAAGTTTTGTAACGTAACATGTGTTATTGTTTTCTAGAATGGGCTTATTACTAAAAAATTTTGAATATAAAAAGAAGACCTTCACATTTCCCAATGCGAACGACATTTTGAAGTCTTATATTCTTCTGTTACTTCGACAGTTTTGACGAATTTAATAATACACCATATCTTGAAAATTGACAAACAAGTTAAAATAAATAGACTTATACTGCCCCACCCTCACTCTGTGGTGACCTTAGCCTCTGGACAAATACGAATACTACTGGCTTGGCAATATATTTAAAACCAAACTGCAAAGTATCATAACAATCAGTCCAATTTTTACTGAAAAACTAACGGTTTTCAATGTATCACTTTGGAGCGGCTTGTGTATTTGGATGATCTGATTTCATAGATTTTTTTTCTTGTCTAATTGAGCAAATAACTATTTTAAGATATTGCTAAGTATCAGTCTTATCCATGGTTTTATTATTTCTACAGAGGGGTCACCTTGTACAGGTACATATTTATACAAATACACGATCGAAAAACATCCACCTTCAAGCAGTCAGGTTATCAAGTCAAGCATTGATTACAAATATGAAGTGACCCGTAGTTTAATCCATCTTCCAGTAGTTAAGTATAATTATGTTAAGTATATCTTGATCCGATGCTATTAGGTATGTCACAACAGGAGTTGCAGTGTGCAGCCGCAACATGGGATTGCACTTACACACAGACCACTCCTGTGCCGATTGAACTTTAACCCAAGGATTGATTAGTCTAGATCTAGATCATAAAGTAGATAACACGACTGAACTGATGTGCAGATGCACAAACGAAATGTACTTTTACCAGTAAAAAAATGTGATTTATGAGGGTTGTCACTATGTCAGTCGGACATTCATGGAGTGTTGTTATAAGTAAATATAAAAAAATAATTATTAAAATCTCATGTACATACTGGGTGATTCCTGGGTCATGAGCAGGAGTGAAGGGGGTGATGGGGACATACTCACTGAGCAACTTTTACTATGGGACCAGTCACGAAATGGCAGAAAAAAATCTGCTATTCCATACATTTCGGATAGTTAGCGATCGGATTATCTCTTGATTAGATGGTTTTTTTTTTCGCGATTTCGGGGCTGTTCCCATAGTAGAAGTTGCTCCATGTGAATGTCCTCATCACCCCGTTCACTCCTGCTCATGACCCAGGAATCACCCAGTATTTAGGGTGGTTACTAACTTAAATTAAAACATAAGCAATATTTTTACATAAAAATAAAAATAAAACACATAAATTAACTGAAACCGGCTTCCTCTTCCAAAGGCAGCGAAGCGCCGGGTATTGTACCCAAGACGCTGGCGGCGTTGCCCCGCTGCACTGCGAGGTTCAGTCTTCGGACGAAGAAAAAGCCTGCTCTTTGGTCGCCAGAGACGCCGATTAGTTTGTCCGTCACTTCTTTCATAAACTTTTTTGTGTCGGACGACCAAGGCCCAAAGGATTAGCGAGCAAGACGGTGGTATCTAGCAATCCGGGCGGACCTTGCATAAAGTCCTACTACCTGCAAATGCACGTATACTCGAAAAATTGGACCATTATCGATGTATCGGTAGCGTTATCTTAACCACTAAATCAAACAAGCACCAAAATTAGTCCTGAATTTGTACCAATTCATACTTAGTTTAGTCAATAGCTTATCAAACTCGCCTCACATTTCTTTCAAAATCTACCATTACTTTTCCCCATTTTCCTCCACCGCTTTATTACGAGCATCGTAAGATCCAAGTTGTAACAATTGACGGGATGTTGTAGAACCTTGGTAATAGTAGGCTTTATTACCGGGTACAAGAGTTGAAAGTGCAGCGATCGCGGACGTATGAAGTTTATCGGTTTGTGGCGAGCTACAAAGGCGCTAATGGTATATAAATTGTCGACTACCACCACTCCCTTTTGCGTATCTTGGATTCGAGGTTTCTGGATATGACCGAGCATTAATATTGAGAAGAAAAATCATCATGATCATCATCATCACCTCAGTCGTAGGACATCTACTGTTGGACATAGGCCTCCCCCACATCTTGGCTTGCATCTACCGTGAACCCGCGGCTTTAACCAGGTCATCCATCCATCTCGTTGGTTGACGTCCTGTGCTGCGCTTGCCGATCCGCAAGAAAAACATTTACTTATTAGAAAATAATAGACTAATAAGGAGAACGAATAAAGATAGTATTTTTTTGGACTGGTTCAACGGCAGTACCACGTCATGATTTTGTCCAACCTTTGATAGGAGAGGGATGGGAAGAAGAAGTATTTTTTTCTTTTGTCAATCAAATAAGAAAAGAAAAAACACCGCGTCCAATTTATTTATAATCGAAGGGCAGTTTTAGACTGGCGTTGTATTTGGTCGTATTCGTTTTTTACAGAAATTTACGAGTATTTCACAGATAAATATGATGCCGTCTCAGTCTGTTCGGACAAAACAAAAAGAGATGGCATCACAGATATCTGTCAAAAATTAGCCAATGGTGAAACGGGGGTTATTTTTTTTTATTTAGAACGCCTTATCTGCCACATTCAGCCGCCCCATAATCCGGGTTCCCTAATATCGTATCCGCGGCTCTTTTTCCTGCAGGAACCGGAAACGGCGCGAGCTTCAGGAAATGCTCGCGTGTTATGAGCGCGGGACACACCGGACGGAACACTTGATGCCGAAAATTAGGTTAGGTACCAACCATTTGTTTACTAGGCCACAGGTCGCTAAGAAAAAACTTTTCTTAAATACTTAAAAGAAAAAGAACAAGTCAGTAGTCTTATACTATACAATACAATACAATACAATACAAATATGATCACCAAAAGCAGCACAGAGACGTCAGAAAAACAAAAAATTCAGGTAGACAATTAGGCGGTCTTAACTATGTTAGGTAATGGACTACAAACAATTACTTTGTTACCCGCCACCTTAAAATAGGATAAAAAAAAGTCTGTTTAGTAACGCCAAGTCCAACTTGAGTCGTGATTCAACAGAATTTTTGAGTCGATAACGACTTTCTTTAGTCCCGACTGACAATTTTAAGCAGCAAAGCCTGCTTTCAATATAACGTTGTTAAGTTTATGGTAAGATTAAAAAAAGTAACTTAACAGTGTTTTAGACTACTAGACTTTTGCTTTCCTTTTACTTTTAACTTAATAAAAAATATATATTTCCACGGGAGCAGGATTAAAGAATGAAAAATCCTGAAATCTCAAATGCTAACGTAAATTTATAATTGCAAATTATGTTCTTCATAATCTATTTTATTATATAAAAGGCAAACCTGACTCACTGGGTTATATATCAACGCACAGCCCAAACCGCTGGGCCTAGAAACTTGAAATTTGGTACAGAGGTTCCTTTTATGATATAAGTGAGCACTAAGAAAGGATTTTTAGAAATTCATCCCCTAAGGGGGTGAAATAGGGGGGTGAGGCTTATATGGAACTTTCTCATTTCTGGACTTAGAAGTATGAAAAATAGGTGTATAAATTCTCGATTACCATTAAAAATTATATGTGTAGGTGAAATGGATAAAATTATAAAGGGGTAAAATGGGAGGTAAAGTTTGTATGGAAATTTTCTAATTTCTGGACTTAGAAGTATGAAAATAGGTGTATAAGTTCACGATAACAATTAAAAAATATCTGTGTAGGTGAAATGGATAAGATTTCCCTCGAAAGGGGTAAAAAAGCGCGCGATAACTGAATTCCACGCGGGCGAAGCCGCAGGCAAAAGCTAGTTTAAATATAATATTCTGTTTCCCCTGTAGGCTTCAAACGCATTTCTATCGTGTTCGCGCCCCGCTAACGCCATCGCCACTATCTGCCATCGGCGCGTTTGTATCCATCTTCCTTCCTTTTTTATTGTGCCTTAATTGCGTGTGAATTTTGCTGAAGGAAGTTCTCAAATTATATACTTGCAAAACATTACATACATTTGTTTGTTATTTTTTTATACGTTCTTTAAGTACTTAAGTTTAAGTTTATAAGTTTTTTAAGTAAATATCTACTTAAAAACGTATCATACTTAAGTATCTACGTAAAAACAATATTTCTACTGCCCAGCTATATACCTCTGCAAAATGCATTTGGTATGAAGGTAGCTGATAGCTGTAATAATAGTTATTTATTTATTTTCACTATCGTCACTTACAGTATCATTACAGGAGTAAAACCTAATTCGATATAGAAGGCCCTGAATAATAAACAATAAAAATAATAATGAGCTACCTTCTCTCTCTTTCTTCTTTCTTTTTCTTCTTCATATATGAGCTAGCTTATGAGATGATAATAAAGAGCTACATTCGTACTAAATTTTAGGTTTCTAAGACAACTGGAATTGGAAGTAGGTACCCTATAGATTTGACTATCTGGCAATTTGTATGGAAACGCCTTTTGTACCTATTTACTGTATATTTAGATTGCGTTATGTATCTTTAGACTTACGTTACGTTTAGACTTGCGTTGTGTATCTTTAGACTGGAGCAGCAGACCAGACCAGAGAGTATCTATTTGACACCAATTTCAGCTTAATTTACGTGTTCCTGGGAAAATAGGTATTGAAAGACGGGCAAAGTGATCTGACTGAGGTCCTTTAAAATGGACAAACATAGCATTCAAAATATTTGTTGGAAATTATGGTACCTACTATTGTTAAATTATATTGTAGCGGATAAATCAGATCTTAAATCGAGTTTAGCTCAGGCGGAGTTTGTTTCGGGCTATTTCGTAGCCCTTCTTCAAGGGAGCACGCGACTCGGCGGCTGCCGCAACACGTGCACACTCGAGTCGGTGCACCCTTGAAGAAGGGCTACTAAATAGCCCGAAACGCCTAAAGCCTGAGCTAAACTCGATTTAAGACGAGAGTTATCCGTTACAATATCATTTAATATGAGTGAGTTTCACGGTAGTTTCAAGTTCAAAATGGTGCCTACTGTATGCAGTAACGAACTAAAGTTCGGAGGACTGCTCTGCGCAGACTCGTTTGGCATTAAGTCCACCATCAGCTGCAGACATCGTTAATCGAATTAATAGCCACTGCCATGGGTGTCCACATTAAACATACGTATAGTCATGTTGTTTGCTAACGATCTGTTGATATTAGCTAAAACTAACGACAATAGGGATGTTAAAACCACGAATCAACTGACGTACTTTTTATGAGGTGTCAAAACACAATTCTCCCATAGTTTTTCAATCGCAATAGCGAGTTATGACAGCGCGCAGACCGAGCGGCGGTATTGGCTAGTATTTGAAATGGGGCCATGTCATCATCATCATCACCACCATCGTCATCACCATCACTACCAACCATCATCATTATGATCACCATCAACGACCCTCATCATCATCATCACTAAAAATCATATCATCATCATCAGCATTATCATCAAAATCATATTACCAACCATCATCATCAAGACCATCGCCTTTGTACAAGTATCTCAAAGTTTGTCAATTGTGTTTTGTTTCTTTTCTTTTGTACAATAAAGAGTTTACACACACACATATAAACATACGTACACAATCATCGTCATTTCATTATCACCATCATCATCATTTTTGAGAAAAGTACTATACACTAACTGGTTTTTGCAGCAATGTTCTATAACAATAATTAAAAGCAACTTAAATGTTTCCCGCGACTATCCCACGCGGGCCCAGTGCGGATTGGGAACTTCACACGAACCATTGAATTGCTTCGCAGGTTTTTGCAGGTCCCTCACGATGTTGTCTTTCACGCAAAGCTCGTGGTAAATTTCAAATGTAATTCCGCATATGAACTTCGAAAAACTCAGAGGTGCGAGCCGGGGTTTGAACCCACGATCCTCTGCTTGAGAGGCTATAAGTCAAACCACTAGGCCACCGCGGCTTCAATTTAAAAATTTACAGTTGAAAATTGAATAAAGATATTTTGACCTTAATGTTGACTTTGTAGGACCTGCGCCCCGGATTGATGCAGATCCATGGTATTTCCATTTTAGTTAAATACCGTAACTTTAAGCAAAATTTCCCTTTTCCAGTCCAATTCCTTTCCAAGCTTTACACAGGTATTACCATAAGTCTAGATAGCTTAATCGAGGCCGCTCCTTCGGGTTGTTGAAGTCAATATGCAAATCGTTACAGCTTTCGGGGTCTGTGTAATGACAACCGTTACTCGTGGGTGATTGCTGATTAGACTGAATAACATGGTGGTTGATGATGCTTGAAGATTGAGGTTAATCGGATTCTGGAAGCAGGATGCTTGTTGGATGTAAAACGGTTTTTTTTTGCCACGAACTTGCAAAATCTGGAACGAGATGCCCGCTGGGGTCTTCCCATCGAGTTACGATCTGGGCTGCCTTTAAGAGAATTCTCTTCGTTCCATTCTTCAAAAAAACATAGTCGCGGTCTCATTTGAAACTAGGCAACAGAAGTTGATGAAATTTCGTAGGTATAGACTAGACGTAATAATCTATGCCTGTGGTTTTTTAGATTTTCATCATATTAAATCATATTAAAATTTATTTTATAAATATTTTTATATTTATTGTTTAATTTTTAGGGTTTTGTACCCAAAGGGTGCCGACGGAACCCTGTTACTGAGACTCCGCTGTCTGTCTGTCCGTCTGTCACAGGGCTCTATCTCTTGAGTCGTAATAGTTAGACACTTGAAATTTTTACAGATTATGACATGTGTTACTTTGGCCGCTATAATAACAAATACTAAAAACAGAATAAAATAAATATTTAAGGAGGGCTCCCATATAACAAAGTATCTTTCTTTAGTGGTCTAGAACTCTTGTTAAGTAACATGAAGTTCAATACTCGGGATCATTTAATGTAGGATATCGTCGCTACTTTGAAAAAATCTCGTATCTCAAATTAATACGTCAACAAAATTAGTATTAGTTTTTTGGAATCTTTACTTTTACGGTCACCCCGTGAAACCTTTTTGGAATCTTTACTTCTTTACTTTTACGGTCTCCCCGTGAAACCTAAATTGAAAATACAAACTGAAATATAGATGCACAGAAAAACCAGAAAAATAAGACCAACACTGGGAATCGAACCCAGGTCCTCGGTCCTTCTTCAGTGGCGATATAAGAAAGCTTAGATATTGTGATGCATAGGGAAATTTATGTCCGTGCCGTTGACCAGCAGTGGTGTAGCGGTATAGGACGCGGCACGGAATGCCGAGGACCTGGGTTCGATTCCCAGCGTTGGTCTTTTTTTTCTGGTTTTTCTGTGCATCTATATTTCAGTTTGTATTTTCAAGTCAACAAAATTGACTCTTAAAATAATGTTCATAAAGTTCACTCAGTAAAATTATCTATTTTAAGATACGGGCTTTTCCAAAGTAGTGACGATATGTTTTTACTAATCCTATAATAGGAGTTGAATCCTTCAAAACTGTAACATATCGTATATTAAACTCAGTTTCCAACATAATACAAACAGTTATGGGGTTGTATGTCAGCCTGAAGCGCCCTCTGTCCGTTGTTATTGTTATTACACGCCAAACTTTGCACTAGGGCGACAATAATCACGTCTCAGATAAGAACATGCAAATAATAGTAGATTGGACAACAAGAGCATAAAACGAGCCATTTTACCCAAGCCGTTCATATGCACGGCGAGGGTGGATAGTCACGTCAAGGGGTAAATGGGTTTAATGCCCGAGTTTTACACTCTGCTTTTCACTTAGATTGCGAGGAAATGAAATAGCTACAGTGGAAACAGTTGTTCACTTTCTATGTAGTACCTTTTATTTTTCATGCATTATTACTTTAATTACTAAGAATGAAAATTAGTAAAGGAAATAATAATAATGCTAGCTTTTCACCATGTATACTTATAATTACACGTAGACCAAGTTGGTTGTCCCAGGTACCGCTGAAAGGACGAGATCCTGAAAGAGCTTTTGCATCTCGGGGTCAAACGCTGTCAAGAGTCTGGTATCGGAGGTCAAAATTAGGCCCAGATAGTAATTATAGTTAGTGGGTAAGGCCCACGAGCGTTTTGCCCGCCTGTTACAGTGTGTTATGAATATTGGTGCACACGATAACTGTTTGCGTCAACTTCTGATACTAGTAGTTTCTATTTGAAGTGCAGTATTCATCCTTATATTACTCGTAGTAGAAACGGGCCATCGTTCGTATGCGTCAAATATTCATAACACACTGGAGCGGGCGGGCAAAACGCTCTTGAGCCTTACCCAAGAGAGTATATTATAATTCCCGTTTTCAGAATGTTAAGACATGGACACCCTACAGAACTAACTAAACTCGCGACGTCAAGCAACCGGCAAGTTATTTAATTTACTCGCACTAACCGGCAGTTTGACAAGTTGACTGACGGTTAGTGCCACCGGCTCGGGCTGGGACTTGATTAGCGGCCCGGTGGCACTGTGCGGGAGTTAGCTTGAGATTGCAAGTTTGTTTTGTTTTTAATAAAGTCTCTGTTAGATTGCTGTCATCATCATCATCATCATCTCTACCCAACGTCAACCAGTTAATTTATTGAATCAGGCGTTACTTTGCGGAGGTCCGTATCAATGACGAGACCCATATCAATCCACCAACGAGATGGACGGATGACCTGGTTAAAGCCGCGGGTTCACGGTGGATGCAGGCCACTGCCAACCGAAGCAACTGGAGGTCTATGGGGGAGGCCTATGTCCAGCAGTGGACGTCCTACGGCTGAGATGATGATGATGATGATGATATCAATGAACTAAAAGAATTTCTTTAGTGGTTTTGGTCAACCAGTTAATCATAGAAACAGTAAATAAATGTTATAGTCAATAGAAAGCAGCTTGTAAGCCTTGTCGCTCACTTTTAAAAACGATGACATCGCAAGAGTTCTGGCCAACTGGTGGATGCAAGTTTATAAAGTACAACAGCTCAACACAAAAACAAAAATAATTAGTAAATATACTTCGTAAGCCTCTAACAAAAGAAATAACAATATGATAAAACTAGCAATCTAGGTATTTAAAATAGTATCTACCCTGACTTAATCTTTCCGATTTCAACAAAATTTGGGAGGTACTCAGTCCATGATTCCGAGCTGTAAACATAGAGTCAAATTCAAATTGAAAATTCAAATCATTTTTTCAGTAAATAGGCCGCAATGGGCACTTTTACACGTCACCAGATGAGTCTCCAAAATGTTGTAGGGATGTGTCCGTTTCGTTACGAAAATTATTAAGAAAAAACCGTAACGGAACTGGCACATTTCTGAAGTGGCAGTGGACGAGGCACATTGCTCTCAGGACTCATGGCCGATGGGGTCAGAAGGTTCTCGAATGGCGTCCGCGGACCGCCAGACGAGCTGTCGGTAGGCCTCCAACAAGATGGAGTGACGAATTGGTTAAGATCGCGGGATCGCGGTGGATGTGGAAAGAGCAAAACCGGGTCTGAGTGGAGAGCCTTGGGGGAGGCCTATGTCCACCGGTGGACGTGTTTCGGCTGACATGATGATGATGATGATGACATTTCTGACGTAAAACGTTTTTACATGGTAATTAATTTGTATGTTAAATTTTAGTTATTTTCGCATCCATTTTCTTCTATCAACATTTGTTCAGGAGAATAACCTCTCGGATTTCCTAATATTTTTAATATAACATCTTCAGGCTACAAACATTTTAGTAACCTTGAAAACAGGGCTTTCTGAGAAGAAAGCAATACAAGTTTTCTTAAGAATCGACCACACTGGTGCACGAATTTCTTAAAACCGGAGTCTTAAAATACGCTTTGATTTACGATTATCAGCGTGTTTTAGTTCTTGACTGTTGACCTCTAGGAGAGAATCAAAGTCAAACAATTAGGTGGATGGAGAGAGCTATGCTTGAATTTTGCCGGATGGATATTCGCCGAAGTACTAAAGTCACGAGCATAGCTGGCCATATCGCTCGAAGAACGAATAATCGTTGAGGGAGAAAGATTCCTGAAGAGCTGTGACAAACCGGAAAGCAAAGCATCAGTAGGCCTTCTAATCGGTAGACAGACGACATTGCTGGTGTGTACTGTTGCTGGTAATAAGTGACGTGTTGTCATTTATTATGGCATTCTAATGGACTCTTTCAGCAGTGAACGTTTTCCGGCTAATGAGCGTTTTTAGAGCAGCAATGTGAACTTAGTGTGAATAGGACTTGATAAAACCGTGACGCATGATACGCCCTTGCTTTTACGAAGCGTAAAAATATTCGAAGCACCAGTGTAGCCGATCCTTTATACTGTCAATACATTTCGTAGACGTTTTGAACACAATGCCTATTTTTTCTCAAAGTCTCAACAAAACCTCTAAAGATGAAAGGGCATAAAAAACACCTTTGCCGAGTTTGTTTGTAAGAAACTTATGAATTTGCGACAGCTCTTAATCCAGTCCGTTGGAGGCTAATGACACCGTAATGCACTTAGACCGAGGGAAAGCATGTTACTGGGACCGGTGTTACACCGATGCGTAATCGCTGTGGATTACAACGCCGGCCCTGCAGGGCTACTACGAAACTCGAAACTCGAAGTTCGTATCGTGCAGTTCCTCTGACACAAATACTATTTAATATGAGAGCGAAAGGGACCGCACGATACGAAGTCGAGTTTCGGAGTAGCCCTGCTGGGACGAGGAGCGGTCACTATGCACCAGATGGACCGTTAAGTCCCTGTTGATTTTAAATATAATGACCCGGATAATTCAAACAAACAACTCAAACATAACACAAACAATCGAGCTAAACTAGATTTAAAATGTGGGTTATCCGGGTTTAATACGAGTAATGTTTAATACGAGTAATGTTTAATACGAGTGAGTCTTTTTCTTTAATTTTACATTTTAATGTACATTTATGTTGTTTGTTTTTCTTGCGGCGCATTTTTCTTGGCAATGATGGTCTTTCCGAAAGCGTTGGTGGTTGTTAAAACGGTCTTTTACACCTAACATTAGTGTTATAAACTATTGCATATTATTATTGTACGTCCTCATTTTAATAGTCATAAATTTGAATACATTAGAAATTGTATGCAATGCATGATTAAAATGCACTTTAAAGTTGTTGCTTTGGTCGGATGGAGGGCATTTTTTTTTGCATGTAAACAATTTTTTAAAACAACGAAGCTGCTACCGTTTGTAAGAAGTATTTTTATTTTAATTAAAATAAACTTCATGTTTGTGAGTAACGGTGTAATAGAAGGATTTATCTTTAGTCACGCCAGGGTCGTTCGAGCCCGTCTCTCCATTTCAGACCACCTGGAGTTCACCAAGGAAATATTCTTAAAGAAAGGCTGGGTTAAAAACAAGCAGCAGGGTCTTAACTTAATTAGAAAGTATTTGCGTTTAGGTACGCTAGAAAGCTGAATAACATTAGCTTTTACCACAGAATAGATAATAGTACAAGTACAGAAGTCTCTCTGTTTTGATTTTCACAAATGCCGCCTTTTTATGTGCCTACATAATTATTATTAACAAACGGACCGCACGCGAGCAGCCGACATTGAGCTCTCTGGTGCCGCGTGAAGGTCGACATTATTCCACACCTTGTCAGATATTCCGAAAATAGGGTTGTCAATACTTTAATAGAATAGCTATTATACTATCAGATTTATGCTGTTTATAATATTTACTTAGCGGTTGCACTTTTATTTATTCTATGGCGTAGGGTCGAATATTATGTAAGAATAAGCTAGGTACCAGTCTAGTCCAGCGCAACTATGCTTAGTGACTCTCGTTGCGAGACGTCACCCGTCACTTTCTCACAGTAGTGCACAGAAAGAGACAGGTAATATGTACATCTCATGCGAGAAATAGTCACATGTTACAGTTGCTTCAGAATGGCTGGTAGGTGTTATAAGTATAAATACCACGCAAGGTACACATGCAGAAACTGTTATACCTACCTACCTATTAGGTAAATGAATACCGAACATATAAATCAGTTTACACAGGTATACACGACACGTGATTTTCTTTTGATGTAGGTATGGATTATACGTATATGTAGCTACCTACCACCTATTTTAAATAAGTATATGATATAAAACATTTGTGTGTATATTTATTAATTATTGTTATAGATTTAGGTACCATGACAGTAGATATAAATGAGTAATGAATACCGTACCTTTCGCTATCTTTCTCACTTGCCGGAACCGAGAAAAACTGACAATCACTATTTTTTTCATTGTTCCGACAATCGGCTGCAATGCAGTATTTTTTTGGATACATATTGCCAATTAAAATTATGACATGCGTTTGCGACGTAAATTGAGTCGTACTGCGTAAGAGGCGCGCGCGTGCGCCACGGGTCAGTGCGCGGCAACCACTGAATCGCCTCAACGTTGGGGAGGCCCGGTACGCACTGTTAGCTCGGCGGCGGAATGGCGTAGTGACACCCCCCTGCTTTTACCTGCAACTTACTTCTACCTTAAAGGCCGGCAACGCACTTGTGACTCTTCTGGTGTTGCAGGTGTCCATGGGCGACGGTAATCGCTCACCATCAGGCGATCCGTCTGGTCGTTTGCCCCCTATACCATAAAAAAAAACTTTGTCTACAATAATAGTTTTATTATCATATGCCAATTTTAGCGGTTTGTGCAATAAGGTATAACATGTAAAATGTGGAGTACTAATATTTCGGCGAATAACGTCTAGTAACCTGTTTTATTACGCAACTTTTTATTTACCAACTTTTTAATATTTCTGGAACAGTAAATATTTTAGGATTTTTATAAAACTAACCTAACGTAACCTAAAGGGTTACACTTCGTCATCATCATCATCAGCCGGAAGACGTCCACTGCTGGACAAAGGCCCTCTTAGAACGCCATAATGAACGACAACTCGCCACTTGCATCCACCGGTTTCCCGCAACTTCCACGATGTCGTCAGTCCACCTGATGGGAGGCCTGCCAACGCTTCGTCTTCCGGTTCGTGGTCGCCACGGGAGAACTTTTCTCCCCCAACGGTTATCTGTTCTTCGAGCGATGTTTGATCCACTTCAATTTGCATATTTTTCCAGCTATGTCAGTGACTTTAGATCTTCGACAAATTTCCGTATTCCGGATTCTATCGCGCAAAGAAACTCCAAGCATAGCTCTCTCCATAGCTCGTTGCGTGACTCTGAGAGTTACACAATGGCCCTGAAATAAATCCTGAAATATTTACAGTTTTAGAGCTTGCGAAATGAAAAGTTGCGAAATACAGGTTGCCAAACGTTACCTTGCGAAAAGGAAGTACCTACCTACTCTGTGAAAATTAAATGTTAATAAGTGGACGTTTCAAAAAATATATAGGCTAAATTTTATCCCAATTTTCTTGTTGGATCGGGATATAATTCAAATTTTTAACCCTTGGGATTAGGCGCGTAAGTTTGTGGTAATAGATATAATAACCTTGGAAAAAGTTTATAACCGGTATCACTACAAAGCATACTTTTTATCCCAGACAATTGCAAAGTTTCCACGGAATAGCGACAATAAATTCTTCATAAACCAAACCGTGGGCAGCTAGTAAGAGATTAACAAAATACCGACGGCCCATCCGACTGTACCGGAATTAAAGACAGAGACAAATCAAACGGACATAAATTGTACGGCATTAAATCATTAGCGCTTTATCCCTTGTGTGGACGGCTTAGGGTCGTAAGTCATCGTAAACCGGGGGCGGTTCACGCTTTCTAACCCTTCTCGATGGGTGCGAACTCAGTGGTCGGTTTTTTTTGGTCATAAGATTATGGAAAAAGTTTTTATTCGTCCTACTTATAATAAATACACACTCATTATCCTAGATAAAGGACCATGGGCTAAAAATGTCCCCACCCACCAACAGAAATGAAACATGTTTCGTTTAATAGATCTTGCTGGCAACCTGATGATTTTCTACTATGAACCCCATACATAGGGCGATGATATGTATGGGGTTTTTTGCTCATTTCATTGAAAGTTACAGGAAGAAAGTTACAGAAACATTATGTTACGAGTACTAGTAATAATAGGTAAAACTAAAAGTAAAACCTAATCAACAAAAAGTTGTAAAATCCCTGACTTTGTCACTTCAAAGTTCAATATCTCAAAAACGGCTAACCTGATTATAATGAAACATGTTTAAGAACCATCGCTAGAAAACTTAATTTCAAATAAAAAAACCGCATTCAAATCGGTCTACCCGTTTAAGAGCTATGGTGCCACAGACAGACACACAACACACATAGCAGTCAAACCTATAACACCCCTCTTTCTGCGTCGGGGGTTAAATTACGACTAATTTTACGCGATACGTAATTTGAAAAAAAATCCGTCTCTAATTTAAAGCAAAACATACCGCGTACCGCATTATTGGAATTTTTATTTACGCAATTTGTTTGCATACAAAAAATCGACTGCAATGCAGAATTGTCGACGCCCGTGTCTACCCTTTCAGACACCCCTGGCCATTAATTCTGGTCCTGCATTGGGTCCTGCATTAGTCGTTACGTACATATTTGGACGACAAATTGAAAGCTCTGACAATAGACTATTCTACATCTAGATTACGATCGTAATCATCATCACAGTCATCCGTAGGATGTCCATTGTTTGTCGTCTATGCACCTCCCCCAAAGAGTAAAACGCTTCTAGAAACAAAATGGACATTTATGGTTATAATACGTGAAGTTATTATGTTTTTAAGAATTGCGAAACTGAAGTGGCAGTGGGCGGGGCACATTGCTCGCAGGACTGATGGCCGATGGGGTCAGAAGGTTCTCGAATGGCGTCCGTGGACCGGGAGACGAGCTGTCGGTAGGCCCCCAACAAGATGGAGCGACGACCTGGTTAAGATCGCAGGATCGCGGTGGATGCGAAAAGCACAAGACCGGTCTGAGTGAAGAGCCTTGGGGGAGGCCTATGTCCAGCAGTGGACGTCTTTCGGCTGACATGATGATGATGATTATGTTTTTTATCGTTATTTTATTAACACTTTAAATATCCAAAGACATGCACAGTGTATCCTTTTGACTGCTATATTATAGTCACAAGACCGTAATTGCAGCTTGACATACACGGCAGATATGCAGCTCACGCGTGTAAAGTTGACATGTAGTCCGCAGTTAACGGTTAGTTAGGGTCTAGACTACGTGCCGGCTAAATGTTAACATAGATTTGCAAGGGGAGAATTAATGATATACGCTCTAAGCGGGTAGTGTAAAGTTAAAGTCAAAGTCAAAATCTCTTTATTTAATTTAGGCTATAACAAGCACTTATGAACGTCGAAAAAATCTACCACCGGTTCGGAAAAACCTCTGTTGAAAAGAATGTAGAAGTGGGTACGCATCTGAATATCGAATGTTAAAATATCGAATATATTAAAATATCGAATGGATCATAATATCGAAAGTTTTTTTTCTGAAACCGAAAACTTTTCAGGATTGATGAAAACGGCATCGTATAGAACCCCTTAGGGTAGGTTAGGTTAGATTTATAACAATCTAAAAAAATACAGTCTCAACAGAAATACCTTTTCGATATTATGACCCATTCGATATTTTAATAAATTCGGTATTTTAGAATAGAATAGAATAGAATAGAATAGAAATATTTTTATTCGGGCTTCGCACTTAAAATAGAACAGGGCAAATGAAAACAAAAAAGAACTACAATATGCGAAGGCACGAAACGGTCACAGCTCAGCATAGTGTTGGCCGTGTAAGCCGTGTGGCGTGTGTTTAATATTCGATATTCAGATACGTAACCGTAGAAATACAATGAGTGCAAAAATAAGTATCTATTCGAATTACTCAGAAATATCTTCATCATCATCATTTTTGTGTGGGAGCCCCTGAGATATTTATTTAATTAATAGTTTTAAGTTTTTTTTATTATAGCGGCAACAAAAATACATAAACTGTGAAAATTTCAACTGTCCAGCTATCACGGTTTATGAGATACAGGCTGATGACAGACGAACAGACGGACAGCGTAGTCTTACTACAGTCGAGTTCATAAACTTGTGAGTAGAAATTTGATCAAAAATATCTGAACACGCTTCTACGTCGTTAACAATAGAGTCATGTTCAAATATTTTTGATCAAATTTTTGCTCACAAATTTCTGAACTTGATTGTACTAGGGTCCCGTTTTTACCCTTTGGGTACGGAATCCATACTAATATTATAAATGCGAAAGTGTGTTTGTATGTTTGTCCGTCTTTCACGCCGTAACGGAGCGACGAATCCACGTGATTTTTGGCTTTGAGATAGTTCATGTGCCCGAGAGTGACATAGGCTATTTTTATCCCGGAAAAATGCACAGTTCCCAAGAGAACAGCGCGCGATAACCGAATACCATGCGTGCGATAACCGAATACCACGCGGGCGGAGCCGTGGGCAAAAGTTAGTCCTAAATATGAGTAAAAAGAAGAAATAATCGTGAGTGCCTAGATTGGAGTTGATACCTAATTTGAATCTAACAGAAGCCTTTGATAATTGATCCTTGGCTACTCATCTACAGTCTGGACACCCTAAACTGCGTGAAGGACGTGCTGTGAGGGTGCTAAGTGCAATTTTTAGGGTTCAGTTACTAAATTAGCAAAAATGGAATCCATGATACTAGTCAGGCCGCTGCGTATTATAGGTGATGTGATATGGATAATTATTATTTGCAAGTAATTCTGTGCATTCAAACTAACTGTGGCAATGGGCCGGTCATATAACCCGAAGAACCGATAACCGTTGGGGTAGACGAGTTCTTGAGTGGAGACCACGGATCGGCAAACGTAGCGTAGGACGCCCTCAGACTCGGTGGTGCGATGATCTTCGCAGGGTGGCTGGCAAGAGCTGGATGAGTGGCCGAGGATCGTGCTCGTGGCGTGCCATGGGAGAGGCATATGCCCAGCAGTGGACGAACATAAGCTGATGATGAAACTAACTATTTCTATCCAAATTTTAACTAATTTGGGTAATTTTGTGTTGTCACTGTTTAAATTTTTTTATTGTTTCGTCTCGTATGGCGTTTGTCTGTACTACTCCACTCTACCTTATACTTTTTTTATTATTTTTTAATGATATATGACATATTCATTCATACAAGTAAGATCCTTTGATTAATAACAGTAGCCTAAAGCTAACTTAGTAAATACAAAACTTTTACCATTAGAAATAAGCATTTTGTTTTATTCGACTGGAAGGCAAACGAGCAAGTGGGTCTCCTGGTGGTAAGAAATCACCACCGCCCATAAACATCTGCAACATCAGGGGTATTGCAGGTGCGTTGCCAACCTAGAGGCCTAAGTTGGAATACCTCAAGTGCCAGTAATTTCACCGGCTTAAACAATTTATTTATTTAGCTTAAACAATGTTGACCTATCCTTGGATCTAAAAATTATAATAGTCTAGAATAACCGTCTAAAATGGCCACAAACCGCGTGCATTTTGCTTAGAAGATGGTCTCTGCTACACTGAGTATTCATAAACACATACAAATTTGGACGGAACCTTTAGTGGCCAAGTCCATCTCATATTTGGCCAGTTTTTTTGGGGTGCTTAATACAGACCCCGTGAACCCCTCATTTTATTTACGACGCCACGCTCTTTTGTCTTGTGGTTTTGAGAGATAGGGGGTTATTAGTTCGACGCGTGCCGTTTTAAATCAATTTGTTTATCTTTTGGGACATTTAACAGATAATCATGTGTTTAGAGTATAAAGGGCAGTAATAGATAAGCAAAGAAAAAATTGTGGTTCAAAAGAGGTAACTAAATGCTATTTATGAAATGATGCTATAGAACTCAAAACGAAATTTTACTTTACTCGTTTATCGCTGTCGCGCGGGAACTTTGCAATTGTTTAGTATACCAGCTATCCTATGTCCTTTTCCGGCACTTAAACTATCTTTATAGGTACCTACTAAATTTAATTCAAATCGCTTCAGCATTTTAAGCGTGAAGAGATACCAGACAGATTATGTTAATGAAAGCTTATATTTCTTCATCTTGTCTTTCAGCTTATAATAATAGACCCTAAAATAAAAGTTCCTTTATTTTTACACTAGCTTTTGCCCGCGGCTCCGCCCTCGGTTATCGCGGGCTCTTCCCTCGGGAGCTGTGCATTTTTCCGGGATAAAAAGTAGCCTATGTCACTCATGCCAAAAATCACGTCCATCCGTCGCTATGTTACGGCGTGAAAGACGGACAAACACACAAACATAAACACACTTTCGAATTTATAATAGTAGTATGGATTACATTGTATTGTCTCGTTGTCAGCAGGCCGTAAGGCCTATAATAGAATAAGCACGAGCAGCAGTGTCCATTTCGTATGAAAATTACATTACGAGGTACGAGAGCCACCGAGCGGCGCAGTCGCTGCCGTTTAGAACTGCGTATTTGATACTGTTTCACGATATTTTCATTTCTTTGTGTTAAGAAATCATACAATACAAAGACTCTTTATTGTACACCAGAAATAGTAAGCGATACAGAAAACAGATAGACAGAAAAATACAAGGTAAGCAATAGGCGGCCTTATCGCTTAAGAGCGATCTCTTTCAGGCAGCCTTTTTTACAGAAAGAAGGAAGGACTAGTTTACAAAGTTTAAGGTGGTGCATCAAAAGTAGATCAGAAAATTAAAACGTAACAAAAATACATCTAAGAAAGAATACAAGTCTAAAGTAAATAATATACTCCAATTCAATATAATCTGACAATCCTATAGACACTTCCAGCCTACTAATATGAACACCGGGCTGCCTAAAGCTTTGTGATGTGACTATTATTTTTTTTTAGATTCCTCTTAGATGATGATTGCAACAATAGGGACATATATCGCACACTAGATCAAAAGGGTATCAACAAGGTATCAACTCAAAATAATAAACTATTGTAAATTAAATGTTTCAGAATGTTAATAAAGCCTAAATTAAAATGGTGTATTATTTTGAGTTGATACGCGTTTGATCTAGGTGTGCGATATAATCAAGCATGCCCACGTTAGGGTGTGTTAAATGTGTAGAAAATTGTCAGATTCTATTGAATTGTACTCTAGGCAGGGGGATAAACAGCAACAAATAAAAAGTAAAAAGTAACGAACGCGTCTGCCGTACCGCGTGCGCGCGCGCCACTGTCCAAATTTACGCGAGGATAAATTAGTAGGCCCGCCGCGCGATTTGCATCCGATCGCTCGGCCAATGAACGTGAAGGGGAGAGCTTCATACAGTGTGTTACCAGCAGCCAGGCTTTTTTTTGTGAGGGAGATTAAAGTAACGTATTTCCGTAACGTTACTTTATTTTTATTTTTGTTACTTTTTATTTTTATTTTTGTGGGATAAGTTCGCCTTTGTACATCTTATTATCCTGTGTTCTGTTATTTTCATGTGATTTTATGTACAATAAAGAGTTTTACTGTACATTGCTAGCAATTATAATTTAGTTCGAAAGTTAACGAAGTCTGAATTTTAGTTGGGGTCCATCACAGGTGAGTTTGTAAAAAAAAACATAATAATGGTTAATTTACACGCTTTCGCACCCGACTCACACTTGACTGATTCTCGCTCCCCACTGATTGAAGACATTTGCACCGAAAACTAATAAAAACACATTTTAATCTGTAACAGTAATTGAAGCTAGCTAACTGGCCCTCGTCTCCCCTAATTGCTATAATATGTAAATTCTCCCGCTATTACCTTTGGTATGAGATTAATTGTTTTGTTTTAATTATTCTGGGTCTTTTGTTAGTTTCAAGATCTTTCGGGGTCGTTGACCACAGATCTGTTTTTGTTATGCTAAGTTTATGGTTAACCGGCTTTTGTCCACGACTTTATCTGCGAAGCATTCGTTTATAGCTACCTCACGATAATATGCAATGTTCCGAAGTAAAAAGGGAATAAAATAGAGCCACGGTTATCATCATCATCATCATCATGTCAGCCGAAAGACGTCCTCTGCTGGACATAGGCCTCCCCCAAGGCTCTCCACTCAGACCGGTCTTGTGCTTTTTGCATCCACCGTGATCCCGCGATCTTAACCAGGTCGTTGCTCCATCTTATTGGAGGCCTACCGACAGCTCGTTTCCCGGTTCGTAGACGCCATTCGAAAAACTTCTCACCCCATCGACCATCAGTCCGGCGAGCAATGTGCCCAGCCCACTGCCACTTCAGTTTCGCAATTCTTCGGGCTATGTCTTAGTTCTACTGCGGATATCATCATTTCTGATTCTATCCCGCAGAGAAATCCGAGCATAGCCCTCACCATCGCCCTTTGAATGACTTTGAGCTTCCTAATGAAGCCACGGTTAGCGCTATAAGGTCAAATTGTATACTCACAAATTTAACGAGTGTCATTGATGTGATACCAAGAAGATACAAAAAAAACGAATTCTTATACTTTTGCCATAAATAATTACTATAATAAATCAAAAGCACTGTAAAATGTCTTACAGCGCGAGTTAGGCCACTTGTATATCGGTGGAATAACTTCAATTGATCTGTTCAAAATGAATTTAGAGTAGAAGAAATCAAAAATAGCATTATCTAAAGGCCGGAAATTAATATTATAAGTAGCAGGCAATATGCAGTAGCAATGGGCAGGTCACATCGCTAGAAGAACAGATAATCTTTAGGGGAGAAAAGTCCTCGAGTGACCATGAACCGGAAGACGAAGCGTTGGCAGGCCTCCCACCAGATGGACTGACGACATCCTGATAGTTGGGGAAACCGGTGGATGCAAGTGGCGAGTTGTCGTTTATTGTGGCGTTCTAAGGGGGAGGCCTTTGTCCAGCAGTGGTCGTTTTCCGGCTGATGATGATGATGAGCCAATATCAAAATAAAACCTACAAATACTTCAAAATCATCACTTCATTTTGTTCTCGCATGTTAGAGCTTATGTATCAGCTCTGAAAGCCATTCTACCTAGTTCCCAAACGCCATATCACTTTATCAAGTACAGAGACAGACAAGCCGATCCTATTAGACCAAAAATCGGCAACACAAGCAAAAATGCAGTCGCCCCCCAAAAAGTAAGCGCCAACGTACGGGGGGACAAATATCCATTAGTGTTCGAACATGTTGGAGCCAATGTTGGTATTAAGTGCCAATGTTTGGGCAATAGGGGGCTGTAAGAAGAGTGCGGTTTTACGTCGTAAAAATGTGGTGTCCAGTATCTTGTTGCATCATAGGATTAAAAATAAATTAAATAAAAATGTCATGTGAGCTAATGAGGATTTAGCTGAAAAGTCAACCAAATATGTGCGTCGGGCGATTATTCGAGCGTTTCATTCTATAGATTTTCAGGCTATAGATTTTGATGTTATTTTAGATTTTTTGTTTGAACTCCTGTATTTCTAACTGATAACTAAAAAACTGTATTAAAATATTCGGCCATTGTGTCAGAAAAGTGTCCAGAAAAATGAGATGGTTGAAACGGTCGAACAAATTCCCGGTCGGACCCCTGCATCACAGGTTCCACATAAATTTACGTTACAAATGGTTTTATCTGCAAAAATGGAGTAGGTATATACACGTTAACGTCTCCATTACTAATTCATTATAAAAAGTAAAATTAAAAATTTTGAAAAAACCCACGACGGTTCCTATAGAAAAAGGGTTAAATAATTTTTATAAACATCCCCGACTAAAATGATTACAAACGCAAAAACATCCGTCGGGGGCTGCCATTACCTGCACCGAAATGAACTTATATTTTGCAATTGTATGAGTTTGTTGAGTTTGTATTTTGCAGTTGTGTGTGTTGTTATAATTGTGTGAGGAATGTACCTACTTTTTGAGACAAAGATATTCACCGTAAGTAGTTTTCTTAACATTGTAACTGAAATGGCATTGGATTACTCACCCCGAAATTAACTAATATTCTGTAGTTGTATGAATTTGTGATTAATTAAAATTGTATTTGGAATGCATTATGAGAGAGCTAGTTGTTTGTAGTAACTTTTCTTAACATTTTAATTGAAATATAACAGAGAGATGGCAATGGCAGCCCCCGACGGATGTTTTTGCGTTTGTAATCATTTTAGTCGGGGATGTTTATAAAAATTATTTAACCCTTTTTCTATAGGAACCGTCGTGGGTTTTTTCAAAATTTTTAATTTTACTTTTTATTTTAAACTTTTTAAAGAAATAATTCATCTCACTTAAATATTTTATGTAAAATGAAAGGCTAATATTCACAACACTTACTTACATGCTCATAAATAACGCTTTAGTTTTAAAAAGGTTTTCAAACGCTAGGAAAAGCCAAGTGGCTACATGAGGCTGCGTTCCCACCAGAGATGTGCGAGGATGTGTTGCGAGGAATGTGTTTTTCATGAACCAATAGAAACTTTTCATATCCCTATCCTGGTACTCATCTCTGGTGGAAGCTGAGCGGAGCGAAGCAAGGAAAATTAAATGTTTCTATTGGTTCATAAAAAACACATTCCTCTCAACACATCCTCGCACATCGCTGGTGAAAACGGAGCCTGAGCCCTGACTTTATAAAAAAAAAAAAATAATGATTGATGATTGATTGCTTTGAATGTACTATGCTATTTTTTGCTTGAAAAAATAGCTTCATTTTTTTTATTGACATGTCATACGAACAGATTTAAATATGAAACGGCCAAGCCATACTTTTTAAGCCAAAATAGGTATGTATAGGATAAGTAAGTAAGATCAGGCTTCAGGGGCTTAGCCTAAAATTTTACTAGTTTTTCTGCAAGCCCTGACCCCATTAACTAGGATTAGAGGTTTGAAGTCACATTTTTTTTATTTATGTGCAATTCTCAATCAGCGTACAATAATTTAGCTTTCTTGGAACTTTTGAGAAGAGGAAACAACCCTAGCTACAGCATCAGGTAGTTTATGGGTATATAATGTATTGTCATTGCAATTGAATAATCGTGCAAAGTTTTATTATGCATTAATGCAATCAACCATCGAGGAGTTCTTTTGTGGGAAGACGACCCTAGCTGCAACATCAAGTTGTGTCTATTCTATCATATAAACAGTGCCAATAAAATTTAATAGGTAATTCTGTTAAATTCCGCGCCTGTGCCGTAAACTATTGAAGAGTTTCTTTCTGTGGAGACCACCCTGGCTACATAACCTGGATGTCACTACCAGATTATTGTATTGTTGCCAGATCTACATAAGTGTGCCAAATTTCAAGTCAATACGATAGCTGAAAGTGTGGCAAATTTAACTTGCAAGACCCTAATATGCATACAAACATACATATGTGTAATATTATTTACATAGGTACCTACATACATTGCAGGTCAATTAATAAAAGCTAGTATCAAGATGAAACGGTATGAAAATAGATAGGTAGTGCCCCGACTTCCTTTTTGTTCGTCTTGGCGGAGGCACTGCCGTGCACCCACCTTTATATACATGTGAACGCCTTTCGAAAACTATTAAAGACAGTCATCAAACCCCTTAAAGAGACCCATATCAAAGACAGTCAAACCTTTCTAGAGCTAAATGGAAAATGTTTACTCTAGCGCCCCCTTGCGGGTTAATACTATAACACCTATCTAAGAACCATCTTAGATAAACATCAAATCCATTACGGAAAACTACATTAAAAACCGTCAATCCATTCTGAAGATAATTGGTAACATTCGGTGGTCATTTTTCGATTGAAAAATGATAACTGTAGCGCCCCCTAGCGGATAAACGCCATAACACCTATCTAAGAACCACCGTCGATAAATTACAAATCCATTACAGAAAACCGCATCTAAATCAGTCAAACCGTTCTGGAGATAAACGTGAACATTCGTTTGCGCACAAACAAACAAACAAACAAACAAACAACCTCTCACCCTAAACGCATATACCTTCTCCGTTCCGTCGTGGGTAAAAAATCACACATAAACCAACCTTCGAATGTTGGTCCAAACATTCGCCGCCAACATTCCATCAGCTATCGTTACCTCGCGTCGACGACATTTTTCACTGCCTCTAAAATAGTAACGAGAGTACAAAGAACATCCAATTACGATCCGTCGGCCGGAACACGGTATTTTCAGAGATAAGAAAATATTAGCTGTGTTGTAATTGATTTGGAATCTTTAGAGTCGCTTTAATACTAAAGGAATTAGTTTGTTAAAGTCAAAGTCAAAGTCAAATCTCTTTATTCAATTTAGGCTATGATAAGCACTTATGAACGTCAAAAAATCTACTACCGGTTCGGAAAAAACCTCTGTTGAGAAGAATCCGGCAAGAAACTCAACGTGGTATTTTTTTTTTAAACAGATTCACAATATTTATAAATGATATCTATATACTATACAGAAGTAGTAACATGCAGGCCATACAGCACGGAGAACAGGTAGGACACAAAGCCGTTGGGGCCGAAAAGTTCTCGAGTGGAGACCGCGGATCGGCAAGCGCTGGGTAGAAAGTCCACCAACGATATGGGGACGGTTTCGACTGGATGGCAAACGAGCATGTGGACCTCCTGATGGTAAGAGATCACCACCGCCCATAAACATCTGCAACAACAGGGGTATTGCAGATGCGTTGTCAACCTAGAGACCTAAGATGGGACACTGCTGCTTCACGGCAAGATCAGCAATAGCAAACCTACTGTGTTAAAATTGTGTTAAATACTTGTGATATATATATGCCATTTAATAATATTGTAAATCTGTTTAAAAAAAATATATACGTCGTTGAGTTTCTTGCCGGATTCTTCTCAACAGAGGTATATTCGAACCGATGGTAGATTATACCGGGTGGTGATATATTTTGACTTTGACTTGACTTTGAGATGGAAAGAAAGAAAGAAAATGAGCCAGTGTCCGATTCACAATCGCAATGACACATACCTTTGTGTTGTTTATTTGTACCAAATATTTGTTGTCTTGTGTTGTGAATAAATGTATTTTCTTTCTTTCTTTCTTTCTTTAAAATATTTAATTAAATTTAACTAAGCAAATAAAATAAACACACTTACATATGAACAAAATCATGTCATTTCTCTGTAAATTCGCCGATCTAAAACTTTCCCGAAACCAGTAGTAGATTAACAAAAAAACAAAACTGCTTGTTAGGAGTTATTGCAGATCGCAAATGAAGTTGATCCAGAAACTTGTCCACTTTCCGAATAGCCGCAATCGGCTTAGCCAACTTTGCCCTATAAGTAAGTTTTTCAGTCACTTAGCCCCGTTTGGTCAAGGGCGTAATATATTGGTTTGAAGTTTGGTAATAAAATGTGTTGTAGCTATGAGTCTTATTTCTGACTGTAAGAAACTACAAGGTTTTGTTTTACTACTTTTTCGGTCCTCCGAATTTCGGTCCGAGAATATGTTGGTACTATCCTCTAATGGCTACTTGCTGGAAACGCATAAATCTCGAGTTTGCGTTAAACTCAGTTTAGTAGTGTCAAAATGTATGGCACGGCACTGTCAAGCTTAATCCAGGTTTAACTGCTAAATCTAAATTTATTTTTTGCTGCAAGTCACTAATATCTTGTTAAAGTAGTTGAGAATCCGTACTTTCTCGGAAAAATTGTGTTGTGGTTTTCCCCCGGCTTCATCACCGCAGTGAGAAAGTCGGGTACGGTACATTAGTGAGTAGGTATACCCATGTTAAAGCTATTTTCGTTTTTAGGAAAAGCTAACTCACTAATCATTATTTTCCTTCAGAATTTTCTTTAAAACTCATTTGAGTCGACATTGTTTAAGTTTTTTCTTTTCTTTCCTGTTTCCGTGATTTGTCGCCGTAACTAGTTACAACCGGAAGGATCCGGTTCTCACCAGTTACAGCCGGCACGCCTAATAAAAACTTTTTGTCAGCGTTGCTTAGTACAGCTATTAGTTTAGCTACTTTTACGAAAAACAGGACACGAAGAAGGCTTTACTTGGTGTCGTTGTTTGAATAATTGATATTGAAATATCTACGACTGCCTAAAATAAACCAAAAAATACGTGTCCCATATTTTTCCATAATCTAACTGTCAGACTAAATAGAATGATATATTTTTAACCCAGTCATCATCGCTATTTCGCCGCTTTCAAGTCTAGCGTGTTTGCAAGGCATCGTAGGCCCCATCCTCGCTTTCCATCAGGCGTGATCGTGACCAAACGCAAGCTTATATTGTTTAAAAAAAAACATAGCAAGCTTTCACATTTTTACCAGTTTTATCTTTAAATAAATCTAGATCAACTCGCCTAGCCAACTGAAAACAGATTCGTATTTTACTGCTTTTCATAACACATAAAATCAATGTAGCCCTAAACTATAAAGCCATAAGTTAAATGGGGGTGAACAGATACCAGATATCATAATAAATTGGGTATCTGCTGGGAATGAAACCGGAATTTATTAGCGAGGGGATGGTAATGCTTCCATCCATCATTTAACTTGACGGTGATGGGGATGTGACTTTAAACTTGTAAATGACTAGGTGATACACACACACACACGCACATACACACACACGCGCGCACACACAAACACTACGCCTATATTTCCAAATGGGGTAAGCGGAACATACGAAACGTTGCTTCGGAGCCACATTTAGCAATTTTAGGTTTTAAGTTTGACAAAAACTACTACTAAGTACCTCTAAGTGATAGTTGTAATTTTATCATATTCCCCTGCGAATTTATTTTGTATTTCGGAAAAAGCAGAGTGGATACAGTTGCCCATGTCCTTCTGCATACAATTGGATAAAGTCACAAAATCTTGTGAGAAAAAATCGTTATTTTGTAACTAAATCGAAACTTTGATTAACTGTCATTTGATGCAAATGGAAAATGGACAACTCGAAATAATACCACAGAATAAGTAATTATACAAGTATAGAAGGCACGATTCTCATACCTAAACGTCACTTTTGTACAGCAGTGAAGCTTCTGTACTTGAACTGTTACTTATTGTGTGGTATTTATAATTTCGAGTTGTCCGTTTTCCATTTGCACCAAATGACAATAAATCGAAACTTTCTATTGGATCTAACAACAAAGATTTTACGCATATATTTCATCATAATCATGTCAGCCGAAAGACGTCCACTGCTGGACACAGGCCTCCCCCACCCAAGGCTCTCCACTCAGACCGGTCTTGTGCTTTTCGCATCCACCGCGATCCCGCGATCTTAACCATGTATATATTTAAACACACAATATTATTATTACTATACGATTTAATTACTTGTATAATATTAATTAACTAGTTGTTGCCCGCGACTCCGTCCGCGTAGTAGTGTGAAAAATAGATGTTGGCCGATTCTCAGACCTACTCAATATGCTCACAAAATTTCATGAGAATCGGTCAAGCCATTTCAGAGGAGTACGGGAACGAACATTGTGATACGAGAATTTTATATAAAAGATTAAGTCTAAATTTAAGATTTACAATACTCATATAACTCCAGATTCACATTTTACACAGTCACATTTTACAATTTTTAGAAAGCACAAACTCGAGCCCAAAAGTTATCGTACATTCACGGTGCTCACCATTCCGTTCATTGAGTGAGTGAATGGTGAATGGTTTTCGGTCATTCATTTTTGTTTGCCAACGCTGGCAAATTCGATCGCTATGTTGGGATTGATTGCTTTAACGTATGTTGATAGTTGAGTAAGGCCGTGTGCTTTTAAACGTGCTGGATGTATGTTTGTGTTACTGTAATTAACGAATTTTCCATGCATTTAGACGATTATGGGTATAAATAATCGTCATCGGGGTCGTAGGTTCAAACCCCGGCTCGCAACTCTGAGTTTTTCGAAATTCATGTGCGGAAATTACATTTGAAATTTACCACAAGCTTTGTGATAAGGAAAACAAAGATTTTCTAAAACTCGATTGCCTCTCCCGGGATTCGAACCAACTAAAAATAAAAAAACAAAACACTCGATACGATAAGTCAGGATAAAAATTCTCTAACAAACATTTGGTCTTACTCTCGTCTGTCGTACAAGATATCCATAAGAAATACCTATTTAGTACACAAGTTCTTTATTGAACATTAACTATTACTTATTGTTAATCTCGAAAAAAATATCAGTTAAATAATTTAAGTGTCACAAAGTGACAATAAAATAAAGTTAATGTTAGATTTACGATCATTTTTATTTTTAAGACAAAATGTTTTATAAATTTTATCCTCAATAACCATAACCATACACCACCAAACTCCTGAATCTAAGCCTTTCACACCACTGACACTATTCGGCTAAACCCGTTAATCTACAGGTAAGAGCAGTCAACAGGTATTATAATAACCGTCACAGGGTAACAGTAACCCGCCCCGGCGGAACCTTTTAACTGCGATTAACCGGCTTAACTTGGAACCAAGTACTTTGATGATGTTTATAATTTTACTGTTACTGGGGTAGAGGATTTGAACGATCATTTTTATGATAAACAATTGGTTTTCTCACCCGCGTTCTACATCTAAGCACTAGAAAAAGACACACACGTCATTCTAACCCAATTATCGTTACCACTATACTACGCTGACGTGTTTTGAACTCAATCGGGGTTCATCTTCAGAGCAACTCTACAGTTCACCAGGCTAAATTGAAAATACAAACTGAAATACAGATGCACAGAAAAACCAGAAAAATAAGACCAGCACTGGGAACCGAACCCAGGTCCTCGGCATGCCGTGCCACGTGCTATACCGCTACACCACTGCTGGACAACGGTACAGACACGAATTTTCCCTCATCATCATCATCATCATCATCTCAGCCTATATACGTCCCACTGCTGGGCACAGGCCTCCTCTCGGAATGAGAGGGCTTGGGCCATAGTTCCCACGCGGGCCCAGTGCGGATTGGGAACTTCACACGCACCATTGTATTGCTTCGCAGGTTTGTGCAGGTTTCCTCACGATGTTTTCCTTCACCGCAAAGCTCGTGGTAAATTGCGCACATGAATTTCGAAAAACTCAGAGGTGCGAGCCGGGATTTGAACCCACGACCCTCTGCTTGAAAGGCGATAGGTCAAACCACAAGGCCACCACGGCTTTTTCACACGAATCCTCGAAACACGAATCTCGAATTTTTCGAACGATCTTTGGCACGAATTTTCCTTTTGTACCACATATCTCAGCTTGTTTGTTTGTTCGCCAGGCTATTAAACTAGTCAGCATTCCTACTAATAGGTTATTTTTAAAGAGGAAAGGTTGTCAGTTAAAAAGAAAAATCATTTGATATAAAAATTCATTCGCCATATTAAAATTGAAATTTCGCTCTGACATATTTTGTTTGCAGAAAAATAAAACTTAAAAATCTCTTAGAAAAGTTTTGCTACGTAGAAGCGTAGCACCTCTACGGCGTAGCACGCGGCGTAGCGGTCGCGACGTGATACGGGACGAGCTCAAAATAAAAATAAAGTGTTGCTACAGAGTTTCAAAGTTCTTAGGGGTCTTCTGGATGATATAAAAACGTTACTGAATCCATACTTCATACTAATATTATAAATGCGAAAGTGTGTTTGTATGTTTGTCCCTCTTTCACGCCGTAACGGAGCCACGGATTGGCGTGATTTTTGGCATAGAGATAGTTTATGGGCGCGAGAGTGACAAAGGCTACTTTTTATCCCGGAAAAATGCACAGTTCCCGAGGGAACAGCGCGTGATAACCGAATACCGCGCAGGCGGAGCCGTGGGCAAAAGCTAGTATTTTATAAATTCAATACCTAAACACGGCGTGTCGTAGATAGAGCCAGACACAATCGGCTATAAGGGAGTTACAAACCACATTTTGGTATTTATAGTTCATCATGTCGAAAGACGTCCACTGCTGGACATAGGCCTCCTCCAAGGCTCTCCACTCAGACCGGTCTTGTGCTTTTCGCATCCACCGCGATCCCGCGATCTTAACCAGGTCGTTGCTCGATCTTGTTGCAGGCCTACCGACAGCTCGTATCCCGGTCCGCGGACGCCATTCGAGATTCTTCTGACCCCATCGGCAGTCCTGCGAACAATGTGCCCCGCACACTGTTCAGTTTCGCAATTCTTCGGGCTATGTCAGTAACCTTTATAAACGAAATAATACAAAATAAAATTAAAAGATCAAAATGAAGGGTACACGGAAAAAACATAGTCACCATTTTTTAAAAATTGAGATTTTAATCTCAAAATGTAGAGCTCGCAAAGTACTATGGCTTAAAATTACAATTGAATTTAATGTTCTAAAAGCATTTATTTATTTACCTCTAAAAGAAATGGTAACCGTAATACAAATTGTTCGTGATGACTAACTTTCACACCGCTATAACTCAAAAAGTTGCTTAGGTGATTGGACATGTTTTTTCCGTGAACCCTTCAAAATATTCTTACCTTCCTGTTTTTATTATTGCTACAGAACCCACACCGAATTCAGTTACATCCAGCACCTGTTTGACACAAGTTTGTGCAAGTACAGTGACAACTCTCGCCTTGTGGCGCGTCACTTTACATTCTAATCCCACCTGAGTTCTCCAGGCACTTTATTTGTTGCTCCAGTAGAGAAATAACAATCGTAAAAATATCGGGAAATCCTTCTAACAAATTCCATTGCTAACAAAAATGAGCTGCAAGAAACTTAGCCACAGTCATTGACTTATACTCTATGAACAGGCACGTTCATGTCAACAATATGTTCAAATACCGGACTGTCACAAGACATCATCGCTATATAGATTATACACCGCAGACGTGACACATCTATTTTACCTACAAAACGTAATTATAATGCTCAGATGCAAAATAGATATTTTCAAAAAAAAAATAATATTATTTAGACCAAAAAAAAAGAACATTAAATAAATATTCAAAATATCAAACTAGGTATAAATAAAGCAATTAAACGAATTGTCATTCATGTTCAGTCACAATTTTTTACCTACAACTAATTCTGAATGGGAACGGAACGTCTTCACGTTTTTAGTCTATGATTGTAAGATGGCGTGACGTCTTATTTAAAAAATGTTTTTATTGTGGTATTACAATATTAATAGTTGCGTAATTACTTGAACGAGATGTAATTTTACTTACTTGAGCAGTGAATTGTTACTTACGTGCAGGTTCACGCCTACATTCGGAGTCTCAATCAAAAACTAGTTCGTCCGCCGCTCATGAATGTCAAAATCATACTAAAGTCCTTTGCACAGTGCAAGGTGCAAAGCAGTGGAACACAACGAGTGTTCGGATCGCGATATCTAGTAAGTACATATATATCGATGGCCACAGTACAAAAAAGAAGCAGTATACCGTCTCCACAGCGTCCTTGATAATTTAATAATTACCGACGTTGGTTTGATACACAAACGCGCGATAGGGCTGCCTATATACTCTGTTGAGTGTCACTCTTCAGTAAAATACATAACTGAAAGTCATTGATGATACATAACAGAACTGGCATTCACGATTTAATTATTGAAAATTCAATAAAATCTCGGATTAGACTTACAAAGCGTTAAAGTTTAGTCAATAATGTATTAGCAATGTAGAATTAACTAGTACCTGTTGTTCAAACTGACGATTAAAACACGACAAACCTTATCGCACAGAAAACTTCAGTTCGTTAGCTTGCATCCATTCACAGTCCATTTCATCCAAATGCAGCCGAATAATCAAACAAAAGTGTTATTTTACCTACGAATCCTACAAAATCTTACCCTCATCATTTTACAAACTTAAAAAAGCAACCAGCTTCTACTAGAGCTTATACCATCGAGCCGCAAACGTAACGTGGTGCGCTCGCGACGTCAAACAAACCCTACTCGACGGTAATTGGCAAATATTTAAACAAAATAATTAGTCGCAGTGGCAAAGTAATTTTAACCTTATGCTAATGGGTGATGGTGTAGTATTGCATGGCCGGTCAGGTAACTCGTTAACTTGTGCTAATATTGAATCACTGCATTGAGCCGAAATATTGACGGACGATGTTCAAGCAAAAATCAACGTTTTGGGAGTTTTTGATTTATTTAGTTGGAAATAGGTTTATTGTGAATCAAAAATATATATATAATTTTATAAACTATTGCTCGCAGGACTGATGGCCGATGGGGTCAAAAGGTTTTCGAATCGCGTCCGCGGACCGGGGACGAGCTGTCGGTAGGCCTCCAACAAGATGGAGCGACGACCTGGTTAAGATAAATAAATAAATAAATAAATAAATAAATAAATAAATAAATAAATAAATAAATAAATAAAGATCGCAGGATCGCGGTGGATGCGGAAAGCACAAGACCGGTCTGAGTGGAGAGCCTTGGGGGAGGCCTATGTCCAGCAGTGGACATCTTTTGGCTAACATGATGATGATGAGGATAAACTATGACGAGATGCCATTTCGAGAAGGAGGTCAATTGTCGAATCCAACTCGGATGGGCAGTATTTGGAAAACTCAGCAACGTTTTTTCATCCGAAGGAATCTCCTTCTTCAACCAGTGTATGTTGCTAGTGATGACATACGGAATGGACCTGAGATGTGGTGCTTCACTCTGTCTCTTCTTCTTCCATGCCTTCTCCCATCATTTGGTGGGGTTGGCCCTCCTCGTTTTCCGGCGCCAGGATGCTCGGTCCTGGGTTGTCAGTATGTCCAGCCAGCTGCGCTGGTGCTTCACTATATATAAATAAATAAATAATAAATAAATAAATATCATGGGACACTTGACACCAATTGACCTAGTCCCAAACTAAGCAAAGCTTGTACTATGGGTACTAGGCAACGGATAAACATACTTATATAGATAAATAAATACTTAAATACATATTAAACATCCAAGACCCGAGAACAAACATTCGTATTATTCATACAAATGTCTGCCCCGGCCGGGATTCGAACCCGGGACCTCAAGCTTCGTAGTCAGGTTCTCTAACCACTTAGCCATCCGGTCGTCATATGCTTTTTAAATAGCCTCAGAGTTGCACAGCGAGCTATGAAGAGAGTCTACCGGAGTTTCTCTACGAGATTGGATCAGACATGAGGAGATACGAGTACGTAGAAGAACGAACTGAACGAGCTGTTTTATTTGGGGCATATAATGCGTAATGAAATGACAATATGGTCTGCTAGCTGCAGCTTATTATCCAGGGAAAGATATTTTCTAAATAATCTTTACTAGGTACTACCAAGCGATCTGATTAGTTCTCGAATGGAGAGTACAGATCATAAAGGAATTGTATACAACCGACTGTGGCCGCCGCTTTATGGTGTATTCCATAAAACTCCACCAAACGACGACCTTTTGCAGGTGGTAGGACCTCGTGCAAGGTCCGCCCGGATCGCTACCACCATTTGCTCGCTAATCCTGCCGTGAAGCAGCAGTGCTTTCACTGGTGTATTTCGGCGTGGAGAGTAAGATAGCCGGTGAAATTACTGGCACTTGAGGTATCCCACTTTAGGCCTCTAGGTGTGCAACGCATCTGCAATCCCCCTGGTGTTACAGGTGTCTATGGGCGGTGGTGATCTCTCACCATCAGGAGACCCACTTGCTCGTTTGCCATCCAGTCGAATAAAAAAAAGACCTACCGAGAATGAATGAAATCCAAGTTAAAATAAGCAGTGAATAAAAATCAAGTTGGATTTTACCGATTTATTTTTACCCACGACGGAACGGAGAAGGTATATGCGTTTAGGGTGAGAGGTTGTTTGTTTGTTTGTTTGTTTGTTTGTGCGCAAACGAATGTTCACGTTTATCTCCAGAACGGTTTGACTGATTTAGATGCGGTTTTCTGTAATGGATTTGTAATTTATCGACGGTGGTTCTTAGATAGGTGTTATGGCGTTTATCCGCTAGGGGGCGCTACAGTTATCATTTTTCAATCGAAAAATGACCACCGAATGTTACCAATTATCTTCAGAATGGATTGACGGTTTTTAATGTAGTTTTCCGTAATGGATTTGATGTTTATCTAAGATGGTTCTTAGATAGGTGTTATAGTATTAACCCGCAAGGGGGCGCTAGAGTAAACATTTTCCATTTAGCTCTAGAAAGGTTTGACTGTCTTTGATATGGGTCTCTTTAAGGGGTTTGATGACTGTCTTTAATAGTTTTCGAAAGGCGTTCACATGTATATAAAGGTGGGTGCACGGCAGTGCCTCCGCCAAGACGAACAAAAAGGAAGTCGGGGCACTACCTATCTATTTTCATACCGTTTCATCTTGATACTAGCTTTTATTAATTGACCTGCAATGTATGTAGGTACCTATGTAAATAATATTACACATATGTATGTTTGTATGCATATTAGGGTCTTGCAAGTTAAATTTGCCACACTTTCAGCTATCGTATTGACTTGAAATTTGGCACACTTATGTAGATCTGGCAACAATACAATAATCTGGTAGTGACATCCAGGTTATGTAGCCAGGGTGGTCTCCACAGAAAGAAACTCTTCAATAGTTTACGGCACAGGCGCGGAATTTAACAGAATTACCTATTAAATTTTATTGGCACTGTTTATATGATAGAATAGACACAACTTGATGTTGCAGCTAGGGTCGTCTTCCCACAAAAGAACTCCTCGATGGTTGATTGCATTAATGCATAATAAAACTTTGCACGATTATTCAATTGCAATGACAATACATTATATACCCATAAACTACCTGATGCTGTAGCTAGGGTTGTTTCCTCTTCTCAAAAGTTCCAAGAAAGCTAAATTATTGTACGCTGATTGAGAATTGCACATAAATAAAAAAAATGTGACTTCAAACCTCTAATCCTAGTTAATGGGGTCAGGGCTTGCAGAAAAACTAGTAAAATTTTAGGCTAAGCCCCTGAAGCCTGATCTTACTTACTTATCCTATACATACCTATTTTGGCTTAAAAAGTATGGCTTGGCCGTTTCATATTTAAATCTGTTCGTATGACATGTCAATAAAAAAAATGAAGCTATTTTTTCAAGCAAAAAATAGCATAGTACATTCAAAGCAATCAATCATCAATCATTATTTTTTTTTTTTTATAAAGTCAGGGCTCAGGCTCCGTTTTCACCAGCGATGTGCGAGGATGTGTTGAGAGGAATGTGTTTTTTATGAACCAATAGAAACATTTAATTTTCCTTGCTTCGCTCCGCTCAGCTTCCACCAGAGATGAGTACCAGGATAGGGATATGAAAAGTTTCTATTGGTTCATGAAAAACACATTCCTCGCAACACATCCTCGCACATCTCTGGTGGGAACGCAGCCTCATGTAGCCACTTGGCTTTTCCTAGCGTTTGAAAACCTTTTTAAAACTAAAGCGTTATTTATGAGCATGTAAGTAAGTGTTGTGAATATTAGCCTTTCATTTTACATAAAATATTTAAGTGAGATGAATTATTTCTTTAAAAAGTTTAAAATAAAAAGTAAAATTAAAAATTTTGAAAAAACCCACGACGGTTCCTATAGAAAAAGGGTTAAATAATTTTTATAAACATCCCCGACTAAAATGATTACAAACGCAAAAACATCCGTCGGGGGCTGCCATTGCCATCTCTCTGTTATATTTCAATTAAAATGTTAAGAAAAGTTACTACAAACAACTAGCTCTCTCATAATGCATTCCAAATACAATTTTAATTAATCACAAATTCATACAACTACAGAATATTAGTTAATTTCGGGGTGAGTAATCCAATGCCATTTCAGTTACAATGTTAAGAAAACTACTTACGGTGAATATCTTTGTCTCAAAAAGTAGGTACATTCCTCACACAATTATAACAACACACACAACTGCAAAATACAAACTCAACAAACTCATACAATTGCAAAATATAAGTTCATTTCGGTGCAGGTAATGGCAGCCCCCGACGGATGTTTTTGCGTTTGTAATCATTTTAGTCGGGGATGTTTATAAAAATTATTTAACCCTTTTTCTATAGGAACCGTCGTGGGTTTTTTCAAAATTTTTAATTTTACTTTTTATTCCGTCATTCTCACCGATTGGAGTGTGTTCTAATGATCCTCTAATGAGGCCCTCCAATTGTAACGAGGTTGTAATGACAGAAATAATGATAAAACTCGGTTAAGTGTCCCTCCGTGTCGGCGGTCGATAATGACGAGTGTTTTATGCTTTTGTAATAAATAAGTGACGAGAAAAATTGGTCAAGCACGTGTTGGATTACGTGTAGTATTGGGTGAGTTACATATTTATACATATACTGTAAAGTATTACTATGTTTATCTCTTCTTCTTAATTCGACACTTTTGTCCATTGACTTAAATACTATGGACCCGCACGTTCATGTCAACAATATGTTCAAATACCGAACTGTCACAAGACGTCAACGCTATATAGATTATACACCGCAGACGTGACACAGCTATTTTACCTACAAAACGTAATCATTTTGCATTTGGCAAAATAGATATTTTCGAAAAAAAACGGAAACTTTTAACTGCATTTTTTTAATCAATTGAAAGAAATTATCTTAATAAATAGGCAGATAGTGAATGAGGTTTTGAAAAAAAGCTGAAGCACTAGAAATGTCATTGAAACCTTTAGAATGAAACTGACACAATTCAAAATGTTCTCATTTTAAAACTCAATCATGTTTTGTTTATAGTAAGTTCATTTTAGTAATAATGTGAACATTAGTGATTATAATAATATTTTTACTATGTAGGTGTGTAACAACAAAAACCTATACTTACACATTTACCTCTAACTATAAACTTACCTATGAAAACTGACACCTTCGCTGACATTTTTTGCCGTGTTTTTACAGTAGCGAAAAACGCACGACGTCATCTCCTACAGGGATCAGGGAAAGGACTGGATGTAGTACTTTATACTTCAACCATACTTCAACTATTACTAAAATGCGTATCGCGTGACATATTGACGTTCATAAAAATTAGTACATGGAAAAAGAATGACAGGTATAAATAAAGCAATTAAACGAATTGTCATTCATGTTCAGTCACAATTCTTTACCTACAACCAATTCTGAATGGGAACGTCTGCACGTTTTAGTCTATGATTGTAAGATGGCGTAATGTCAACGACTTTATAACCTTCGATGCGTGACGTCTTATTTAAAAAAATGTTTTTATTGTGGTATTACAATATTATTAGTTGCTTAATCACTTGCACAAGATGTAATTTTACTTACTTGAGTAGTGAATTGTTACTTACGTGCAGGTTCACGCCTACATTCGGAGTCTCAATCAAAAACTAGTTCGTCCGCCGCTCATGAATGTCAAAGTCATACTAAAGTCCTTTGCACAGTGCAAGGTGCAAAGGATTCGATTTGTGGCATTCGAACGTGGTGGATGTGGACTGTGTAGAATTCTGCTATTTCTGTTTCTTGGGCTGGTTGAAGTATAATTTTGATAGTGTTTTATGCGGCGATTAACCTTAACAGTGAACAGTGATCACAAAATTCTATACTGCTCTCGTGTCTGACATTTTTTAATTAATGCACAAGTTGTTTCCACGTGGTTTCTGGAATTTTACTATCAAGTTGCAAAAACTACAATCACCGTACAACGTTGCCTCTCGAAAGAGAATACATAGACACTGGCGAAATTGTCTTATTAATTAGGACAGAAGCCATATTTTAAAGAAGAATAAGGTGCAAAGCAGTGGAACACAATGAGTGTTCGGATCGTGATATCTAGTAAGTACATATATATCGATGCTTTTGTCAGAGTGGTCGTGGTTGCGCAGTCGAGGTACACGAGTAGGTGTTCGGTGGGTCTCAGACTTTTTTGAGGACAGCCCTCTTAGCAATGTGCTTCCATTTCTGCCGGTTAGAGGCGTTGCGAGTACACTGGACCATGGTGGACTCAGTAGTTTTTAATCAGGTCAGTCCAGCGAGTTGCTGATCGGCCGCGTGCCCTCTTGCCTTCCACTGCCCCTGAACCACCAATCTCTCCATTGAGTTCTCATTCCTGGAGATGTGACCAAAGAACTTCATCTTTATAATTCCAGGATTTTGTGAAAAAATCTGTGGGAAGCAAAAAGGATTGCCACTACAATTCACGCGAGTTTTCTTGCTGTCAAACTTGACTTGAAACCAAGTAAAATCACGTTCATTATTTATTTATCTAATATTATAGATAAACATAGGAATAGAAATATGTATTAATTTGGGGGCACGGCAGTGTCCCCGCCAAGTCGAGCAAAAAACGGCACGGCCGTACATTATTTTCTCGATTCGCTTTTCGCAAAGACATATTTATTATGGTCATCCCGGAAGACCAGCGCTAAATCTATCTAAAGAGTCCGCATTTATGCTGAGGCACCTTTTCACTCACACGTACTAAATTATATATTATTTAATATTTTATTTTGTATTTTGTATTTCAACTTTTTTTGTAATTATTATGTGTGTTGAATATTTTTTTCATTCATTAATTTATATTATACTGTAGTGCGCGAGTCGCGTGCTCCTTTGAAATAGCCCGAAAAATGCCAAACTAAACTCGATTTAAGACGCGAGTTATCCGTTACAATATTCTCATGCTTGTAGTTCAGAATAAATGGCTTTATTATTATTAAACGGGAACCATATCCCAGACGAGCAAAACGTTACCGTAACATTTCACGAGGGTCCAAATTACTAACTCCGTAGTATATCAATTATAGGGTCTTGTTAAAAATTAACATAGTAACCGGTTAATCCAATTTGGGTGAGTTAACAATTAACTACCCACATAAATGTCAGGACCCTTGTAATCGCCCGCCGTTAGTGTGACCGCGGCTTTATAATATAAGCGTATGTGGCGGGTAAGGTGGCGCCACTGACAGCGGGACATTCTAACATCTGTAAAACTTAAACTAGGCTACATAAGTAAGATTCTCACTTCATAATTAATAATCCTAATCCATACTATACTATTCATACTAATATTATAAATACGAAAGTGTGTGTGTTTGTCCGTCGTATCGACGTAATTTTTGGCGAAGACATAGTTTATGGGCCCGAAACTGACAAAGGCTACTTTTTATCCGGGAAAAATGCACAGTTTCCGAGGGAACAGCGCGCGATAACCGAATACTACGCGGGCG
This sequence comes from Choristoneura rosaceana, assembly GCA_037349165.1. NCBI lineage: Eukaryota > Metazoa > Arthropoda > Insecta > Lepidoptera > Tortricidae > Choristoneura > Choristoneura rosaceana. The sequence goes on from JAZBNJ010000032.1 coordinate 916,904, forward strand.
GAGCCGCTGGCAAAAGCAAGTTAGCATTATGAATAAAAATGTATGTTTGTTGGGCTTTCATGCTTGAAGTGTCATGAGTTTTTATTCATATAAAAAAATTGAATTTTTGTATATTTCCTACGTGTAAGTAATAAACAACTCCTTCACAGACAACACAATATCCTAGTAGGGCAAACAAGCAGGCGGGTTACCTGAATTAATTGAAAAGCAATTACCGCCGCTCGTGGACATCCATAACATAAGTTGATTTACGGATGCGTTGCTGCCGTTTTTTTAAGATCTCTAAATTGTACTGTTCTGGAAATACTGACACTGCAAGCTGATTCCAAAGTTTCGCTTTTCAATATTTTACTTGTTCAATATGTTACTATGATTAAAGATTATCTTTTTATATTTTTTATGTAGATTTTTTTGGACTATAACGTACGAACGAGGCTTGAATCATAAACTCTTTTAAATTTTCTCAATTTAAGGGTAACAAGTGACTCAAAATTACATTAAAATTGAATAAAATTTATTTGAAGGCTTTAACTACTCGCTATAACTCGCACCTCACAAACCACACCAGAAAGGACATACACCCTTATTAGGGCAAGTATTGATAAACGGATATCCGGTATAGTTTACGGTACCCGGGTAAATAACCGGCCGGATAATCCGGCGCGTCAAATAACCGTCTCCGTTTGATACTATTAGTTTTGAACACAAAGGGGTTAGTTATATCGATGATTTCATTTATGCTACAGTCAAGAAACACTCCTTCGGCGCCTCTAGTGAATCATGACGACAATTCAATTAACAATTCAGTGAAAAATGTTTCCAGAGTTAGTTGGGAGTCTAACAACTGGTAGCATGGTGTACGGTTGTGTTACTCTGAAGATGAGCTCTGGTTGAGTTCGAAACGCGTCAGTGTGATGTGGTGGTGGTGATAGATGGGTTTGTGTAATTTGTGTGTGTTCTTATAGTGGAGGTGGAGGAACTGCATGAACACGCATATTTTTCATAAGCTCAGCTATCGGAAGGTCGCGGGTGAGCAAGGAAATTCTTTTAGTTCATTGATATGGACCTCCGCAAAGTAACGCAGGATTCAATAAATTACCCACTTGCTTGTTTGCCATCCAATCGAATAAAAAAAAAAACTTTGAAAATCGTGTCCCACGCGAATTTCAAAAGCTACGTGGCTACGTTAATAATTACACCAAAGTGTTGCAGGCTTCAAGTGCATAAACCTATCCTTTGGAAGGCAGCAATGTTGCCATTACTGGCAATGGCATAAAACGGCATATAGCCGTCGGATATTGCCGGGAGATTGCCTCATTTACGACGACGTTAAGCTGCAGGGTTTAATTTTTGTAAGTGGCACGAAGTTGATCTTCAATAGTTGATACATTTTTAAAATATGGCCCACTTTGTTAAGAACGTGCCTTGCTTACAAAATTAAATGTAAGAACTATGGTTGGTTATTTGGAGTCTTTTTGTATTTGTTCCGTACCGGAACACTACTTTTTTTTGTTAATATTTTTATTTATAAGTTTATGTGATGAGACAACAACACAAGTTGGAAGATCATTCTTTTTTTTATGTATGGTATCTCTACGGTCTTCTAGCGATTTTCTGCTTTCTGTTTGGAAGCCGTCATTCCTCTGGGGATGGCAACACCAGCGCGCTCACAGCGCCCTCCAATTATGTCGAGAGTTGTGTTTTCGGTTTGAAAGTCATCTGTTGGCTGCAAGCGTGGCAAATACATAAAATTTATTTCTTGTGCCATGTGTGCGTTGTGAGGACTCTTTCCACTTGGACGATACGTTTACCAGTGCCCTTGGACCCCTGTGTACGCTATATTCAGCTCGAAGACAGCCCCTGGACCTTTTACTAAGCCTTGGAATCCGAGGCGGTGGATGGACAGTAGCGGTAAGTCGTTTGAAGCCATAGGAATATCGTACAGTATTTTTTATTTCAACCCTAAATTTGTTACTTTTACAGTCATTCCGTAAAACCATATCGAAAATATAATCTGAGACATGCGGATGCACAGAAAATACAGAAAAAGAGACCAGCGCAGGGAATCGAACCCAGGTCCTCAGCATTCCGTGCTGCGTGCTATAACCCCTACATCACCGCTGGACAGGAAAACAGACACGAATTTCTCCTATGCACACATATCTCAGGTTGCTATTTTTCGGGTCTCTTTTTCTGGTTTTTCTATGCATCCATGTGTGTCTCAGTTTGTATTTTCTAAATGTCAGAACTATTTGTGTAGGTAATGAAAATCAAATGTCTTCACATCCATGTAATATTTAGCTCTACCAAGCTTCTACCTGGTTTTGTTAATTCTGTTCTTTTTTTATATAACTATCTGTCAAGTCATTCAGCGGATTGGCAGCTGAGCTGAAAGTAAATAAAGTTTTGTTACAATTTTTTTTGTTGTAACCGTAGTTTTACTGAACCTACATGACATTATGTGTGCCAAATTTTAAGTCAATCCAACTACTAGTTAGAAAGCGTGTTTGTATGTTTGTGTGTCCGTCTTTCACGCCGTAACGGAGCGACGGATCGACGTGATTTTTGGCATATAGATAGTTTACGATCCCGAAAAAGACATAGGCTACTTTTTATCCCGGAAAATGCTCAGTTCCCGAGGGAACGGCGCGCGATAACCGAATACCACGCGGGTGGAGTTGCGAGCAAAAGTTAGTATTTTACATTGACTTATATTCTATAGACACGAACGGTCATGTCAACAATATGTTCAAATACCGGACTGTCACAAGACATCATTGCTATATAGATTATACACCGCAGAAGTGACACAGCTATTTTCCCTACAAAACGTAATTATAATGCTCAGATGCAAAATAGACATTTTCGAAAAAAAACTTTGATATTATTTAGACCATAAAGAAAAAACATAAAATAAATATTCAAAATATGAAACTGGGTATAAATAAAGCAATTAAACGAATTGTCATTCATGTTCAGTCACAATTTTTTACCTACAACCAATTCTGAATGGGAACGGAACGTCTGCACGTTTTTAGTCTATGATTGTAAGATGGCGTGACGTCTTATTTAAAAAAATGTTTTTATTGTGGTATTACAATATTACTAGTTGCGTAATCACTTGAACAAGATGTAATTTTTCTTACTTGAGTAGTGAATTTTTACTTACGTGCAGGTTCACGCTTACATTCGGAGTCTCAATCAAAAACTAGTCCGTTCGCCGCTCATGAATGTCAAAGTCATACTAAAGTCCTTTGCACAGTGCAAGGGTCAAAGCAGTGGAACACAATGAGTGTTCGGATCGCGATATCTAGTACGTATATATCGATGGTATTTTAATACATTCGGTATTTTAACATTCGACATTCAAATTCTGAGAGGAGAACTGTGCCCAGCAGTGGGACGTATATAGGCTGGGATGATGATGATTCAGATACGTACCAATGCAACTTGCACGATTTTTCTTGCAAGTTTAAACTTGTCTTTAGCTCCGTGCACACACAAGCCGATGTTAAACTGCTCCAAGTTATTTACTACATAAGCATGCAACTGTACGTGATCGCTGCCCCACAAATGTCACGTTCGCGGAGGCTCTACTCGTTTGAACACTACGGCGCTGCATGGCACTAATAGGGTGCGATACTCGTCTACTGTGAAATATTGTCTTATTAGTAAAGGATCCATTAAAAAACGACCTTCACTCATCTGTTTAATGGGTAAAAAGGCTCCACAGAAAACCAGCGTTGCTGCAAGTAATGTGTGGCAACACGACATGCTGAGTGGGGACCCTTTTTGGTGTCCTGTCGTGTCACCAAGAGTTCTAGTTTTAATCTTAGTCTTAGGTGGTACTTATGGAGCCAAAATAACTTTTTCTTTCTTTCTTTCTTTCTTAAAAAGCATTTCAAGTTTCTGTCTGTCTGTCTGTCCATTCGTCCGTCCGTCCGCGGCTTTACTCAGAGACTATCAATACTAGATAGCTGTAATTTTGCACGATTCCCATTCCCACCGCTGGTCTCTTTTTTCTGATTTTTTTGTGCATCCTTGTCTCAGTTTGTATTTTCGATATGAATTCACGGGATACCCGTAAAAGTAACAAATTTGGAGTTGAAATAAGAAATACCTACTCCCAAGAAACCAATCATAACTTGTGTATTCTTTTGGATTGTGACCGACATAAGTTTTGGCATAGAGATAGTTTATGGGCCAGAGAGTGACATAGGCTACTTTTTTCCCAGATAAATGCACAGTTCCCGAGGGAACAACGCGATAAACGAATTCCACGCGGGCGAAGCCGCGGGCAGTAACTTCAATACAATATACTACAATAACTCTTTATTGCACATCAACAGCTAGTTCTACTTATAAAAATAGCAAGTTAAATAAACCTTGTAAATAATTAACATCTCTGAGTGTCTTTAAACACTTAGTAGAAATCAACAAACGCCAGCTTGAAGTACCAGGCGCGCATGAAACAAAGGCGTCCAAACAATGTCTTAACACAATTTGCACCAGCCTCATCAGTTGCGGTCAAACCGCAGCGGGATTACGCTCGTCAATTTTGAACCCGTTATGGTCTGTTGCAGCACAGATTAAATTTGAAGCTTTGTGAGCACCTCGCGATGTTTTCAAAACTATTTATAGTAGATTGTACAATAAGAGTATAAAACGAGCCATTTTACCCGAGACTTTATAGCCACCCGAGATGGTAAGGCGAGGGTGGAGACACATCGAGGGGAAAATGGGTTTAACGCTCGAGTTTTAATTGCTTGCTTCTCCTATAGAGTTTAGCCATTTAAATAAATAATTTTCAAAGAAAATGAAAAAAAAAAACAATTTTTATCCGATTTTAGTAAATTTTCTATACAAACGAAGCTTAATGAGTAAGAAACCGAGCTTCAATCCAAAACGCTACGTTTAAATGAATTAATGAACAATTAGAAAACAAAATTCACTGAAACTCCCGGTAAAACAGTGACCATAAGGCTGCGGTCGCGCTGTCATACGCAAGCGAAGCGTTTTTCGATATTATAATTTCTGTACTAGGTACAGTCAAGGGCAAAGATATCGACACGGCTAACGTTGCAAAAATATGTGTCCACGGCCTCAATGTTAAGTGAATTAAGTCTTGTATACAGATTTTTGTAACTTCAGCCGTGTCGATATCTTTGCCCTTGATTGTACAATGATACTTTATTAAACAACAAAATGTAGCAAGCAGTCTATAGGTACTAATATTATAAATGGAGAAAATGTGTATGTATGTTTGCATGTTTGTGTGTTTGTCCGTCTTTCACGCCGTAACGGAGCGACGGATCGACGTGATTTTTGGCATAGGGATAGTTTATGAGGCCGAGGGTGATATAGATTTCCCGGAAAAATGCACAGTTTCCGAGGGAACAGCTCGCGATAACCGAATACCACGCGGGCAAAAGCTAGTAAGTCTTTAAAACAGAAAGCAAAGCAAATAGGCAGCCTTAAGTGGATTTTCCACATGCGAGACGAAACGATACGAGGCGAGACGAAAATATAAATTTTAATAGCGGCGTCAGCGGCGGCCCGCGGCGGCTCGCGGCGAGAACGCGCAAATGCGTACAAATTTCGATTCTCGTCTCGCCTCGTCTCGTCTCGCCTTACTGGTGGAAAATCAACATTATCGCTCCATAGCGCTCTCTTCCTGACAATTTCTTTATTAGAAAAAAGTGAAGGAATAAACTTTAACAGGTGGTGCAATTTACACCAAATTAGAGCAAAAACAAAATTATTTCCCACGTAGACAAAAAAAAAACAAAAACTGCGAAAAGACTGGCGACCGATTGCGGTCGCTCACATCGAATTGCTACCGGTCGTCAGGCGAAAAGCGACCTGAGGCCGTATTACCTAATGTTTCTGGCGCTCATGATCGCAATCAAATGACATATTTCGCATACAAAAACTGTCATTTTATTGCGATCGCGAGTGTCAGAAACGTTAGGCAATAAGGTCAACTTTTGCGACAGGGTTGCTCACCTCATCCAGTGCAGCCTGACCCTAAAAGAATGAGCAGACGGATCGCCTAATGGTGAGCGATTACCGTCGCCCATGGACACCTGGAACACCAGAAGAGTCACAAGTGCGTTACACCAAATTAGAGCAAAAACAAAATTATTCCCCACGAAGACAAAAAAAAATCAAAAATGCGGAAAGACTGGTGACCAGTTGCGGTGACTAACATCGAATTGCTACCGGTCGTCAGCCGAAAAGCGACCAGGTTCACAGGTCAAATGTTGCGATAGGGTTGCTCACCTCATCCAGTGCGGCCTGACCCTAAAAGAACTTTACAAAGTACACAGCTCGAAACTAAATTGGTCGGTCGAATATCCGGGCAGATCTACGGAACTATTTACAATACATAGTTAAGGGTTAGGATAATTAATTTGCTTGTTAAACTAACTTGTTTTCGCGCGGGCTCCATTTGTTAGATCCCCTTTTGCGGGCGTAATAAGATTTCGGAAAGGTTACACATAAATGAGTTTGCGAGGTTTTGATGAGGATGGTTTTAATAACAAAATATTGTTTGCAATGCTTGTGTAGTAATAGTTTTATTGAACTAAATAGTTAATTATATCTTGTGATAATCAACACGATGAATAAATTAATACCAGAATTAATTTTTCACTTCTCATTCTCATGCTCGTAGTTGGTATTTATGCTGGATTACTAATGTATGGCCAAAAAACTTTTCCCAAATTATCACATCCCAAAAAATTTTACCCAAATTATCATTTGGCAAAAATTCATTTGGCAAAAAAACTAATCGCAAATTTACAGTTAACAAATTTTTATTTGGCAAATTATTGTTTCGCAAATAATTACTTGGTCATGTTTCATATTGCCAAGTAATATTTGGTAAAATATATCGTTTGGCATAATGTACTCTTCCCAAAATATCGCATGACATAATAACCTACTTTTCTGGGAACAGTTTGTTTCTGTGGAGGGGCGCAGTTCTAACCTAACCTAACCTACTTTTTTTGATAGCAGTTCGTTTTTGCGGGGGACGCAGTTTTAACCTATAATCTGGCCTACTTTTCTAGTAGCAGTCCGTTTTCTGTGGGGTACGCAGTCTAACCTCATCTACTTTTCTGATAGCAGTTCGTTTCTGTGGAAGACGCAGTTCTAACATTAGCTATTTTTCTGGTAGCAGTTGGTTTTTGTGGTTGGTTTGTGCGAAATGTCATTTTGAACAAACATTTTTTTGGAATACAATATTTGCCAATATAAAACGTTTGCTTAATAAACGTTTGTCGTAATAAAATTTGACAAACTAAAATTATGCCAAATGATAATTTGACCAAATGAATAAAATGCGAAATGTAAATATGCCAAAGATTCGTTTGGGAAATGAAACTATTGCGATAAGTTTTTTGGGAAGTGAAATTTGGCGAAAAATAATTTGGCGAAACGGCAGTACACCATTTATGCTGGATCTAGGCAACATAAAATTACTTTTTAAGCACTAGTGCATAAAGTAAAAACTTTGTCTGAGACCAAGGTAATAATAAAGTGTCAACAGCCACAAACAAAAAAGTTTCCATATATTTTTTAATAAAAACTGAAAATCAACCAAATCCATCAAAATAAGTCAGTAAAAGTAAAATTTTATAATAGAAATAGAAATAGAAATAAACTTTATTGTATAACTGTGTACATAATAGGGTGTTTACAAAAGGTAAATAAGTCTCAACAGTTTGTCCATTTCGGACGTACAATATAAAAACTTATTACATAATATATACTTAATCTATCTTGAATAACAGCCTTACTTATTAATTTCAATGAGCTAAAAATTCTTTTGTATTATAAAAAGTGTTATTTAAAAGCCAATTTTTAAGTGTAAACTTGAACTTTTTACCCTCTAGTTTTTTTATTTCAACCGGTAGTTTATTAAATATACGCATAGCAGCAAAAAAATCACTTTTATAAATAAGTCTACTATGAGCTCTAGGAATAACATAATTAAATTTGTACTGAGTGCTCAAATTAATATTTCGAAGAGATGACTTTATTGACGACGATAATTTATTGTAGTTTTCGTAGATTTTTTTAAGCGGAATTATTTTCTATTTCTACCGTCTAAAATTGGTTGGAATAAGTAAATATAATAAATTATATGTATATACTTTAGTTTCTTTTATCAATAAAACGATATTATTATTAAAAAAATATATATTGTAATACCACATTCACTACGCCGCCGACAGATGGCGCTAGCTAACCTCATTTAAACAACCATCGGCAGATACTACACGCAGTGTTTCCCGAAGCGCCAAGAGATGGCGCCACCGGTCAAATTAAATCGCGCTAACGTTTGATAGATTCAGAATAATAAGGTCCAAGGAAACAATTGTGTTTGTATCGAATCATAGGGTCCTAGTATTGCACGCTATGCGCTCTCTCCCTTGTTGAGACGTTTTAGTGTCGGTATTAGGGTGATAGGCTTCCGTTTAAGATTTGTATACGTTCTATAGTAATATATTCAATTAACGCGTAACGTAGAGTTTGATTCGTTGCTTCCCGCCACTTCCCCTTGCTAAAGTGGCGCCCTCCGTTCGGCCCGTCACGTGACGTCAGCTACGTGCAACGAGTACTACGGGTTTCGTAGCAGGTCTACGTGCTACGCGCGCTACGGATCCCGCTTGTCTGCTACGAGCTGCTCAAGACGACGCACCTACGATAACATTAATGAGTGGAAGAGGTTACGGAAGTTCGCACAAACCACCTACATACGTTACTCGGTCCGGACGCACGACGACTGTTAAAGTCAAGACAAAACATAGCAGCATGTTGTCACCGGAACAGTTCCAGCAACTTTTGGAGAAGATTTCTCCTGCACCCACAACACCGAAGGGCTCCTTCACCAACTGCAATTATAGTTACGACGGTGCGAAGGACGCTGAAGTAGTGGAAGCTTTCTTGTCTGCTGTGAACATCTATAAGCGGTCTTCCGACATCGGCGACATGACAGCACTGGATGAACTTCCCATTCTCCTGAAAGGCGAGGCTGGAGTATGGTGGCTCGGAATAAGAAACGACGTGACTTCGTGGCAAGATTTCGAAACACGTCTACGAGAAAATTTCGCACCAATTCGCGAACCGTACTTATTATACTCCGACATCACCCAGGAGAAACAGCTGCAAGGCATGTCAACTGAGGACTTCGTACGGCGCAAGCGCATGCTATTCTCTCAATTACCAAAGCCAGGTCACACAGAGACTCAACAGCTTGATATAATATACGGTCTGCTACGCCTGGATATCCGAGATAAAGTCCCACGCGCCGATATCAAGGACTTCAAGGACCTATCGAAAGCAGCTCTTGCAGCTGAGCAAGTCCTTATGGAGAAGAGCAATGTAGTGCTTTCAAGAAATGTTAAGACAAATGAACCAACGCCCGAAAATAAGTCGGCATCAGCACGCAAACCACGCTGCAGGTATTGCAAGAACTACGGTCATGTCAGTGAGAATTGCAGAAAGCTAGCCCAGAAGGACAATTTAGAGAAACTACCGAGTAGGGCTGAAGCAGTTACGCAATTCCCATCACCGTCGGAACCTAAAGTGAAATGCTACGGCTGTGGTGCGCCTGGCGTAGTTCGAGCCAACTGCCCGACCTGTCACTCTAGCAGGCACGCACAGAGGCAACCAGATGTTGAGTTTTGCTCCGTCGATACAACAACCGATGCCAGAGATCGACCCATAGTTTACGTTGACATCGGTGATAAATCCGGTGCAGCGTATCTCGACACGTGCGCTAAATCAAGTATCGCCTCATACTCCTTATACTGCGAACTACGAGATAAAGGTTACGCCTTTAAGGAATTGGGAGTTGGGATAACACTGGCTGATGGTGTTCAGAAGCGGCAGAACGTGCTGGTTACCCAAGCTCCGGTGAAAATTTATAATCGCACCGTGTTGACCACGTTCTTGGTGCTACCAGAATCCCGAAGCAATCGTACTCTCCTTGGTGTTGGGTTTTTAGTGGATGCCCACATCGTACTCAATTTGGCTCAATGTACCTGGCACTTTTTAGAAGAACCTTCTGAAGAGTTCGAGCTTTTCCAAGAAAGCTTCGCAACATTCAACGAAGTAAACGTTGCTACCATTATGAACACTGACGATATATCACTGTCACCTTCCCTGCCGGAAGCCAGCAACACTGAACATGACAGTACACGCCCATATCGCCCTCCAGAATCCTCGGAAATGGCACATCCATCTACTTTAGCAAGGAAAAGGCCTCATGCAACATTCCCAGTTAATCGTTCGCCAATCCTGGAAGCCCTGTATCAAGACGCTATAACCAGCCTCCAGAACTACGATGAAGAAGATGATTTAGATGAATATGATAAAGCGCTGTTTCCGGATCAAGCAAAAAGAAAAACTTCCATAGCATCAATCGACATCCAGGCATTGACAACATTTCTTAACAACAATCGAACCGTATTCTCACCTAATGGAGAACCAGTGAAGGGCTTTGAACATGCCATAGAGACAGGAGACCACAAGCCAATCTCAGTACCGCCATATCGTTTATCTCCTATAAAGGCTGAGGTCCTCAAAAAAGAAATAGGTAACATGCTAGCGGAGAATATTATTGAACCCTGCTCATCCCCATGGGCTGCCCCCGTTGTAATGGTCCCCAAGAAGGATGGCAGTATACGAGTCTGCGTTGATTATAGACAGCTGAATGCAATAACCACACCGGACGCGTACCCTATGCCAAGGATCGACGACCTGCTCCACGGTGCCAAGCCTACACCTTTTATGAGCACTATAGACCTTCGTGCTGGGTATTGGCAAATCAGCGTCAAAGAAGATCATCGGGATAAGACTGCGTTTGTTACACCGTTCGGGATATATAGATTTCGCAGAATGCCATTCGGACTTCGCAACGCTCCCGCTACATTCCAGCGGATGATGGATCGCTTTCGCATCACGCTCAGCCACATCACTTTATTAATATACTTGGATGACTTGATTGTAATGTCGGCTACTTTTGAAGACCACCTTCGAGATCTGCAAGATGTCTTCACCAAACTCAGAGAGTTTAACTTAACAGCGAATCGAGAGAAATGTAACTTTTGCTGCACCAGAATAAAATATTTGGGTCATTATATTACCCCAAATGGGCTGCAATTGGACCCGGAAAAAGTTTGTGCCATACTGGATATGCCGCCTCCGAGAAACTTGAAACATCTTCTGACTTTTGTCCAAATGTGCTCTTGGTATAGGAGATTTATACCTGGCTTCGCAAAAGTCGCAGAGCCACTGACGCGCCTGACAAAAAAGAATGCGACTTGGAAGTGGGAAGAGGAGCAGGCGACTGCTTTCGCAAAACTTCGTGAGCTTTTAACAACCTCTCCGATTTTAGCCCAAGCCGACCACACCAAGCCTTACATCATTAAGACAGATGCAAGCAGTTATGCACTTGGTGCAGTTCTCGTCCAGGGGGAGGGGGATAAAGAACACCCTGTGGAATACGCAAGTAGACTCCTGACCAAGCCGGAACGCAACTATTCCACGACAGAACGCGAAGCCCTTGCGGTTGTCTGGGCGGTCGAAAAATTCAGAGGCTACGTAGAGGGTGGTAAAATAACGATTATGACTGACCACCAAGCTCTTCGATGGCTCATGTCGTTGAAGTCACCGTCTGGACGGTTGGCCCGGTGGGCCCTACTTTTACAACCATATGACATCACCGTAAAATACATCGCCGGAAGGACTAATGTTGTCGCTGACTCTCTATCACGTCCCAATTGTGAACCTGGAACTCAGGAGGAGTGTGGGCTTTGTACCGTAGTGGTGGATATGCCCGCTAAAACCAAAGAGGTTATAAGGGAGGAACAGCACAAGGATGCAGACATTGTGAAGATAGTGCAGAGCCTCGAAGGCACTAACGAAGAAGAAGCTAGATATTGGAGTCGTAAAGGATACATAGTGAACAATGGCCTCTTATATCGCTATAGCCCGGAGGCTGAAATAGAAGGTAGCCAGCTAGTGATCCCGAAACAAGAACAAGCTAATATTATTGCTGCCTATCATGACGACCCAACTGCCGGACACTATGGCACCGATAAGACGCTCGATCGTCTAACGAAGCGATACTTTTGGAAAGGCATGAGACAGCAAGTTGAAACATATGTCCGTAATTGTCTTCAGTGTCAACGGTATAAGCCTACCAACCAAAAACCAGCTGGATTACTTCAGACGATGGCCCAAAATCAACGTTTTGAAGTGGTAGCTTTTGATTTATTCGGGCCGTTGCCCCGAACCGCAGATAACCACAACTGGATATTCATAGTAGAGGATGTTGCTACAAGATGGGTAGAATTATTTGCTCTGCAACGAGCCACCGCAGAGGAATGCGCCAAGGTCTTACTTGATGAGATCATACTAAGATATGGCACCCCACGCAGATTTCTCAGCGATAACGGTAGTCAATTCGTCAGCAGTGTTATGCAACAACTAACGTATTGTCTTGGCATCAAACATGGCTTCACTCCAGTGTATCATCCCGAGACGAACCCGTGCGAACGCAAAAACCGAGATATGAAGACTCAGTTGGCTATCCTAGTCGGAGACAACCATCTAACATGGGCAGAGAAGCTGCCCAGTATCCGATTCGCAATGAACACAGCCAAGTCTTGCTCGACCGGTTACACCCCCGCATACCTAACGTTCGGACGAGAGTTGAGAACACCGGATGACGTGAACCATGACCTGCGAGAAATAGTGGAGAATGACAGCTTTATCAAAGAAGTGACTCCGCGCTTGCTCATGATGGCAAAAACATTAAATAGAGCTAGGGAGATACAGAATGAAAAAGAAGAGAAAAGGAAGGAATATGTGGATAAGAAGAGACAACCTTGCCCTGATTATCAACCAGGAGACCTAGTTTTGGTCAACACTCACGTATTGAGTAAAGCCAATCAAGGGTTTAGTGCAAAGCTGGCTCCTCGACGCGATGGCCCTTACTCGATTGTGCGCAGACACGGCCCCAGTTCATTTGAAATCGCAAATCCTAACACGAAAACGCCTGCTGGCATTTATCACGCTTCAGCATTGTTCCGATACCGACCCCAAGGCGCTGTCATACCAGAACCCACGCTTCCAATCAGAAAGAGAGGCAGGCCAAAGAAACAAGGAAGCAGTAAGGGAACAACTTCGGCTGCTACTAGGCCGCGTGGAAGACCACCAACTAGAGCACGTCAATAAAATAAAAAAAAAATAAAAAAATACAGTTCTGTCACCCTCGTCGAGGCGACTTCGCGGACAGAGGGGGAGACTGTAATACCACATTCACTACGCCGCCGACAGATGGCGCTAGCTAACCTCATTTAAACAACCATCGGCAGATACTACACGCAGTGTTTCCCGAAGCGCCAAGAGATGGCGCCACCGGTCAAATTAAATCGCGCTAACGTTTGATAGATTCAGAATAATAAGGTCCAAGGAAACAATTGTGTTTGTATCGAATCATAGGGTCCTAGTATTGCACGCTATGCGCTCTCTCCCTTGTTGAGACGTTTTAGTGTCGGTATTAGGGTGATAGGCTTCCGTTTAAGATTTGTATACGTTCTATAGTAATATATTCAATTAACGCGTAACGTAGAGTTTGATTCGTTGCTTCCCGCCACTTCCCCTTGCTAAAATATAATAAATTTCTTACTTTATTTACAGGATATAAAAAGTTATTTTTTTATTTTTATTAATTTATTATATTTTTCTATGTCATTGACAATTAATAAAAACGAATGTCGCTAACTCCGTCCACTCTTTTCAGTCTACCAGTCTGTGGCAAACGCTGAATAAATTTCGCGTAAACACAAAAACTTTAAACCAAATCGGAGGTTTCTTCGTCTGATCCTCATTTCCATGCAGAACAAAAACGCAGCGCTTTGTATTGGACGCATATTGGCGCAGTTTCCTTGCACGGAGTGTGATAAAGCTCAAGGAAACAGCAGACCCATGTGAAACAAGGCTACAGTAGATATTTTTAAATTTTGATTTAATAAGGCCTTATTTTGTTCACGTAGAGACGTCGATCCATAGGTCAAAGTCGAAATCTCTTTATTCAATTTAGGCTATAACAAGCACTTATAAACGTTAAAAAATCTACCACCAGTTCGGAAAAAACCTCTGTTGAGAAGATTCCGGCAACAAACTCAACGAGGTATTGTTTTTTTTTTAAAAGAACAGATTCACAATATCTATAAATGGTATCTATATATATATCACAAGTATTTAACACAATTTTATATTTAATACAGTAGGTTCGCTATTTGAAGAGATCGCTAATGCGGATCGGAATTATTTCCATATATCCCTGTCCATTATATATCATTGACTTTATAATAAGCCTTAGATATTAACAAAATTAAGGTCCTATTATTGCAGATACTAGAACTTTCAAATTTATTATATGAAAACCTAAAAAGATCAATATCGATTTTTCATAAATGAAAAGTATACCTACAATGACATAATTATGTAGCACAAACACGCAAGCAATATATTTTACAATGTAATAAAATACAATTACTTTTTATACCACAATTTATGTACAATCAAGGGCAAAAATATGTACACACTGTTAAGACCTAGCTGTGTATCAAGTCACCAGGTCTCCGACCCCAGATGTCTGTAACTAGTAGTGAATGCACCAACGAGCCTACTGACCGAAGCACTACACTAAGTTGAGGATATTGAAAATATTTTGCAGATAATCCGAGGAGGCTGGGGTGTTTGCCGCTCGCCATGGATCCGCATTTTAAACTACGGACTTTTTCCAAAGGGATTTGAATAAAGTTCCTTTCAATACCTCCTACGTATACTGATACAAATGACAATTTTGAGATTTTCGGTTTTTTGCAGATTTATTACTAAAATACTAAAATCTACCTGCCACAGAAATTTCGTACGGATATTCCTATTAGTTTCGGAAATAAAGTAACGTATATGATTGCATCTAACACCCTTTTGACAATCGGTACGACGTATACTGAGGCAGGTCGCTTGCACCTATATACGTGTGGTGTAGCGGACAGTTGCCTCAGTATGCACGCTCGCCATCGATGCATTTGGACGTTGTCTCAGTGAGCTTAAACGATAGTTGATGAGGCATACACGTCTAATTCGATTCTGCATGCACAATTAAGTGTATATTATGTTAACTAAATTATTGTTATTGTAAATTACTAGTAATTTAATGTAAAATAAGTAATAATATTGCAAAATGAAGCAGGAGAGAGGGAGAAATATAGTTTCAATGGTTTTAAATGAACCACAAGGCCAATTTCAAAGTTCCATTAATCTAGACTAAAGTAAAGCACTTTTCTTAGTACAAATCCAAAATTTTGTTAAATTATCTGTAAAGACAAGAAAGTTATGAACTAAGGAAGCTTTGCACAGCTCTCCTGTAAAATCACAATTTTGCACTTATACCAGTATACGTAGGGGGTATCGCTTTTGTGTCGCGTTGGGAATTTTATTTCTTTTCAATTTTGAACATAAAAACTACCGTGAAACTCACTCATCCATATCCATACTAATATTATAAATGCGATAGTGTGTGTTTGTGTGTTTGTCCGTCTTTCACGCCGTAACGGAGCGACGGATCGACATAATTTTTGGCGTAGACATAGGCTACTTTTTATCCCGGAAAAATGCAGTTCCCGTAGGAACAGCGCGCGATTACCGAATACCACGCGGGCGGAGCCGCGGGCAAAAGTTAGTGTTAAATATACTGACCCGGATAATTCGCGTCTTAAATCGAGTTTAGCTCGTTTCGGGCTAGTCCGTAGCCCTTCCTCAGAGCAACGCGACTCGGCGGCTGCTGCAACACGCACTGCGCGCCGCCGCTGCTCGCGCGACTACCCGACGAAACTGACACCGGCACACAACTACCCGCGTTTCCATCATCATTTTCATTATAACTGTCAAATGTAGGGTAGCACACCACCAGAAGACCCATTTGCTCGTTGGAATAAAAAAAAATTAAAAACTAATTATTTTAAAAGTCGCTGAACTAATGTTGTTCAGAGTATTATATTGATCTATGTATTAAATTGTTTGTTTATATTACAGGCCACACCCGGTATAAAACTTAATCCATCGACTACACTTCCTTTCGTCGCCATAACATTATAAAAGCAGCCAGCCCAGCGTTCCGATACGTATAAATTCCCCTTTAGCACCGACAGTGTAATGGTGTATAAATTTTTGTCTCGCCAGTGCACCGTCCTCCCAAAGGACTATAAATGTGCAGTTACCAATCTTATTTACATTATAGATGTGTATGTTTTTATGAGTGTTTCTAAAACACCAATATGTTTGCTACAAATGAACATAACCAATACATCCATACTTACTATACTTATACTTACTATACTTACTTACTTACTAATATTATAAATGCGAAAGTAACTCTGTCTGTCTGTCTGTCTGTCTGTCTGTCTGTCTGTCTGTCTGTTACGCTTTCACGCCAAAACCGCTGAACCGATTTGGATGAAATTTGGTACAGAGATAGAATAGACCTTGGGAAAGGACATAGGCTACTTTTATCCCGATATTCCCACGGGATAGGGATAAAATCTCGAAATAAGAACCTCTGGGCTTAGAGTCATGAAATTTGGTATGTAGGTAGTTGGACGTATGGAATAACACATAGGTGACTTTTTGACCCGATATTCCCACGGGATAACTAGGGATAAGATCTCGAAATAACAACCGCTGGGCTTAGAGCCATAAAATTTAGTATGTAGATATCTGGACCTCTGGAATAACACGAAGGCTACTTTTTATCCTGATATTCCCACGGGATAGGGATAAAATTTCGAAATAAGAACCTCTGGGCTTAGAGTCATGAAATTTGATATGTAGGTAGTTGGACGTATGGAATAACACATAGGTGACTTTTTGACCCAATATTCCCACGGGATAACTAGGGATAAGATCTCGATATAACAACCGCTGGGCTTAGAGCCATAAAATTTAGTATGTAGGTAGCTGGACGTCTGGAATAACACGAAGGCTACTTTTTATCCTGATATTCCCACGGGATAGGGATAAAATTTCGAAATAAGAACCTCTGGGCTTAGAGTCATGAAATTTGGTATATAGGTAGTTGGACGTATGGAATAACACATAGGTGACTTTTTGACCCAATATTCCCACGGGATAACTAGGGATAAGATCTCGAAATAATAACCGCTGGGCTTAGAGTCATGAAATTTGATATGTAGGGAGCTGCACGTCTGAAATAATACATAAGCGACTTTTTGACCCGAAATTCCCACGGGATATCAAAGGATAAAATCTCGAAGTAACAACCACTGGGCTTAGAGCCATGAAATTTGGTGTGTAGGTAGCTGAACCTCTGGAATAACACATAGGCTATTTTTTACCCCGATATTCCCACGGGATAGGAATAAAATTTTGAAATAATAACCGCTGGGCTAAAAGTCATGAAATTTGGTATGTAGGTAGCTGCACGTCTGGAATAACACATACGCTATTTTTTATCCCTATACTCCCACGGGATATTTCAATTGCCACTACCAGACCGATTAGTTTACGCGTGCGAAGCCGCGGGTAAAAGCTAGTAACTTATAAGTCGTTACTATGCCCAATGCGATGGAATTAATCATCGACTCGCAGGTGGTAGGACCTTGCGTAAGGTCCGCCCGGGTTGCTACCACCATCTTGCTCGCTAATCCTGCCGTGAACCAGCAGTGCTTGCACTATTGTGTTTCGGTGTGGAAAGTGAGACAGCCAGTGAAATTAATGGCACTTGAGGTATTCCAACTTAGGCCTCTAGGTTGGCAACGCATCTGCAATACCTGGTGTTGCAGATGTTTATGGGCGGTGGTGATCTCTTACCAACAGGAGACCCACTTGCTAGTTTGCCTTCCAGTCGAATAAAAAATAAAAATAAAATTGACTGTGCTCAAATTAAATCCTTGCTTGGGTGTGTAATGATAGATATAAGATCATTTACTATAATTTTATTTAGATCTATGTATCGTAATCTGACAAAAAATACAATTACTTACTTACATGTCAGGGGAATCCACAAGAGGATTCACTGAAAAATAACCTAACCAACAAAAAGTTGGAAAACCCCCGACTTTGTCACTTTGAAGTTCAATATCTCAAAAATGGCTGAACCGATTTTGATAAAACATGCCTAAGAACCATCGCTAGAAAACCATCTTTCAAATAAAAAAAACCGCATTCAAATCGGTCTACCCGCTTAAGTTGAGTTTCTTGCCGGATTATTCTCAACAGAGGTTTTTTCCGAACCGGTGGTAGATTTTTTGACATTCATAAGTGCTTATCATAGCCTAAATTGAATAAAGTGATTTTGACTTTTGACTTTTTGACTTGACTTTTTAAGAACTACGGTGCCACAGACAGACACACAGACAGACACACATAGCGGTCAAACTTATAACACCCCTTTTTTGCGTCGGGGGTTAAAAAAAGGATAGCTGAACTAGTTTGGCTACTTGACGTTTGTTTACGTTTAGCCAAAATTTACTAATATTACAAAATTGTTTTGTAATGCTAATATTACAAAACAATTTTGTAAGACATCACCTAACTTTTAGCTACCAGTAGGCCTTAGTAGTGTGAAGTTCCCAATCCGCACTGGGCCCGCGTGGGAACTATGGCCCAAGCCCTCTCATACTGAGAGGAGGCCTGTGCCCAGCAGTGGGACGTATGTAGGCTGGGATGATGATGATGAGGAGTTTTGTAGTCACTCAAGTTATGTTACTTGGAACATTTTTTTTTGTTACTGTTAGCAAATCTAAGCTATAGCAGTATGGGGAACTCCTAAAATTTTACAGAATACATCTTTACCCCCTTATTCATAAACGACTATACATAAAATGCCGCTAAAATTCGTTTGTCCTTATCTGTCACTTCGACATTTGTATTTGTTAGAAAGGGACAAAGCATTTGTTAGTTAACATAGGCTTGTTAAGTTTTATGAATAAGGGTTTTGATGAATTATACCTGTAGATTCACAATCGCGCGCCCAAATATGTCCGAGCCAAATGAGCGCCACTTTGAATCACTGGCCTAAAATCACTGGTTCAGATCACCGGGATAGGTTAGGTCGATAGGTTGGTCGATAGGTCGATCGGTAGGTCGATAGTAGGTAGATAGGTTGGTAGAATGCTCGCCTGGCACTTTGGTAAAAGTGGCCTTCTTTTTTCTCAGTACGTTGTTGTCAAGTGTCAAGCGTTGTGAAGTTTTGCCGCTAGCGAAATTCGCCCGTAATAGAGTAAAGACTAGGTTCAAATTTCGTCTCGTAATATTTTAATTATTTTGTGTGAGATGATTTTATTTGTCACGCAAACAAATCAATAGTTCTGACATTCTTTGAAGGGGATTTTGTTCGGCAATGTGCGTCCTGGTTTAAATGTCATTGAATAAGGGGGTTAGTTTCTAGATACTGGGGAGGCCTAGAGCTCACAAACCAGTTATTAGTTAGCTATGTGCATGCCTGGCATGTTTCTCCTTTGCTTATTGCGTTGATCGGAATGCACCGACACTTGCAACGGTCTCCGTTTGACTGTGCTATTCCTGTTAGACTGGGAGCTGGCTTGGAAACGGATAATTGATACTGATTGCGATATCGCTTGATAGGTTTGCTCCACAGATATACATTACACTAGATTACGCAAATGCATCCACTTCGCCAAACGTCAGGTTGGCCCCGTACAAAGACTGACCGCTAACTCACGACTAAACCATCAATATGAATCATGACTAGTGACTGACTCGAGTCCCACGGCGCGGGCGGGCGGCGCATTTGAATTGATATTGCGTGAACATCGGGGAATTCATATCGCTAATTCTCTTTTGAGACGTCGCAGTAGATATAAAAAAGTGACACGGTTGTTTTTCATACAGATTGAGGTGTTTGCGTTATCTAGTGTAATCTATATCTGTGGTCTGTTCAGTTGCAATAATTACGGTAAGAGTATTTAATTGGAGTAACAACGCTGACTTAGCCATGTAAGTGTCGATAGAAAAGAAAAAAAATTGCTTTTGAGAAATTGCGTTTAGGATTTGCTGCGATTTTAATACAGCTATAATCCAAAAAGAAATTCTCCGAAAAAACTGAAAAGCAAAAAATGTACCTTTTTTATTCAACCTTAGTCCGGCTATTTTTTTTTATTCGACTGGAAGGCAAACGAGCAAGTGTTAAGAGATCACCACCGCCCATAAACATCTGCAACACCAGGGGTATTGCAGATGCGTTGCCAACCTAGAGGCCTAAGTTATCAGTTTTGAAGTCGGTGCCTCAGCATGAGCCCGTCAGCCCGTCTATACGTCCATTCCTTATGGCTCGTGCGGAGGCACTGACTTCAACTCTGGTTAATAAAGAAGCTTTATGTTGTTTTTCTGTTTTTCCGAAGTTTATTTTTATGATAAAAAGTTTTTATTAAAAAAAAATTCGTTACCTTTCCAACTCTAGGAGGTAGGCAGTATACGGAACGCTACTAAAAAAAAAACGAGAGCAGCGGTTTTCGTGCAACGAGGTTGCGTACTTTATTAAAAGAGTCGGAAAATTTTGACATTATGGAAATATTTCTTTTTCATGTCATTTATTATAGATTTTAATACTTAATACTTGCTCGTTTGCCTTCTAGTCGAATAAAATTTAACATTATATTAAATACGTTTTGATCCTATATAAAGTGAAAGTACCAGGTCAAAGTGAAGTTCAAATATTTTGTAATTCTGTGAGTAAACCCAGCACTGTCTAGAATAAAAAAAAAGTTACTTTGTCTCACGGAGGGCGCAAAATGCGATTTTGCTCACTGGATACTCATAGCAAAACCTGGCTGTTTGAGGTGCTGAGGTGAAAAATATATTCCGATGATTTAACCGACAAATTAAATAAATAAAAGTTTTTAGGACACTACCTTATTGGTCCAGTTAGCCAAAATTTAAAATACAAATTGAAATATAGATGCACAGAAAAACCAGAAAAATAAGACCAGCACTGGAAATCGAACCCAGGTCCTCGGCCTTCCGTTGGACCAGTCCAGCTGTGGTGTAGCGGTATAGCACGCGGCACGGAAGGCCGAGGACCCGGATTCGACTCCCAGTGCCGGTCTTATTTCAGTTTGTATTTTCAATTTAGGTTTTACGGGATGACCGTAAAAGTAACAAAAATTTGGAATTGAAATAAAAAATACAAAAATGATTCCAAAAACCAATCTTAGCCAAAATTTAACCCAGATAAATTTATCCTGACCCATAATTTAACCAATCTATCCACAAGTATCAAAACTACACTAAAACAGATCTCATAATAGCGTACTCGAGTAGCGATAAACATCTCTATCACGTAAGTGCCCTCACGCAACGACAGATGGCGCGCATCAATTACAACCAATAGCATTAAACTGTGTTATGACCGATCCAGATTGCCCGCGTCTCCTCCGACACAGTATAAATTAATACTCAATAACCAGAATCTAGTTCAGTGATTTCCAAACTTTTAGACCAGGAAAGAATATGAGTTGTTTAGAGTGAATACTTTAGTTGCAGGTGGTAGGACCTTGTGCAAGGTCCGCCCGGATTGCTACCACCATCTTGCTCGCTAATCCTGCCGTGAAGCAGCAGTGCTTGCAAGACAGCCGGTGAAATTGCTAGCACTTGAGGTATTCCAACTTAGGCCTCTAGGTTGGCAACGCATCTGCAATACCCCTGGTGTTGCAGATGTGTATGGGCGGTGGTGATCTCTTACCACCAGGAGAACCACTTGCTCGTTTGCCTTCCAGTCGTATAAAAAAAAAAAGTTACGTATTCAGTCATATTAAATGATATTGTAACGGCGATAACTCACGTCTTAAATCGAGTTTAGCTCGACATGTTTCGGGCTATCTCGTTCTTCAAAGGAGCACGCGACTCGGCGGCTGCCGCAACGCGCGCACTACGCGCCACCGCTCTGCTACAGGGCTACGACATAGCCCGAAACATGTCGAGCTAAACTCGATTTAAGACGTGAGTTATCCTTTACAATATCATTTAATATGAGTGAGTCTCACGATAGTTTCACGTATTCAACCGTTTTTTTGGCTGATATCCACCTTTATATTAAAGTGAATAGTCTTGATTCAGTTATCTGCAAAGTTCGGTTCGAGAAGTGGCAGTGAACGGTGCATATTGCTTGCAGGACTGAGGACTGATGGCCGATGGGGTCAGAAGGTTCTCGAATGACATCCGCGGACCGGGAGACGAGCTGTTCGTAAGCCTCCAACAAGATGGAGCGACGACCTGGCTAAGATCGCGGGATTGCGGTGGATGCGAAAAGCACAAGACCGGTCTGAGTGGAGAGCCTTGGGGGAGGCCTGTGTCCAGCAGTGGACGTCTTTACGTCGTCTACGACGAGGTGTTCTTATTCCTCAAACAAGATGGAGCGACGACCTGTTTAAGGCCGCGGGATCCCGTTGGATGGGGAAAGCACATCGAATAAACGCGCCCAGACCACAGGTTGAGAAACACTGCTCCAGCTTATATACTGCGACTTTAGTAGACAATATAATTACTCTGTGTGGGGATAAAGGCAACATCTGCGCATAATCATGTATAATTATTAGTTCATTTCCATACGTCGATGTCCCTCACGGTTAATGCGTTCAAAATGCATTGTACGTGAATTAAATTGTGGTTTCGCGTGCGTTTGATTTGATTAAGTTAGTGTATGATTTTAATCATCATCATCATCATCCCAGCCTATATACGTCCCACTGCTGGGCACAGGCCTCCTCTCAGAACAAGAGGGCCTGGGCCATAGTTCCCACGCGGGCCCAATGCGGATTGGGAACTTCACACGCACCATTGAATTGCTTCGCAGATTGTTGCAAGTTTCCTCACGTTTTCCTTCACAGCAAAACTCGTGGTAAATTTCAAATGTAATTCCGCACTCTAATTTCGAAAAACTCAGAGGTGCAAGCCGGGGTTTGAACCCACGACCCTCTGCTTGAGTGGCATAGGTCAAACCACTAGGCCACCACGGCCTTTTGCCACCTGCTTACGTGAAATTGTTTTTTTACTGTGTAGTCTTATTTTCTGTGGCAAAAAATGATTTTATTATTATTATCGTTTAAGTATTACTTAATTTTTGTCCTGTGAATGGTAGTTCAAACAAATTTAAAGTGTCAGCAGACTAGGATGTTTCATGTACACTTGAAAAATACCCGTTTCTGAGAAAAATATTTGGATCATGAATATAGTGAGACTCACTCATATTAAATGATATTGGTGATATTGGTATTGGTAATGATATTGATATAAATGGTATTGTGAAATAGCCCAAAACAGGTCGAGCTAAATTCGGTTGAAGACGTGAGTTATCCGTTACAATATCATTTCAATATCAGCGTTGGCCTACACGGCCAACACTATGCTGATCTGCGACCGTTTTGTGCCTTCGCATATTGCATTCTTTTTTTTTTTGTTGTTATGTATTTTTGCTCTGTTCTAGTGCGAAGCATGGATAAAAATATTTTAATTCTATTCTATTCTATTTAATATAAAAAATATTTGCACTAAACACATAGTCAACATAAGAATAAAACATGCGCAGACCTGTTAAATTATTTTTTAATATTTACGATTTAATTTCCCGGAGCGGTCCCCTGTCTCCCCGCGGTCGTGTAAATAACGCTTAACGCTGCTTATTAAACATTCAGTTGCTGGGAATGTTAAAATTTACGCGTTTTTAGATTTTGTAAAATTGCTTCTTAATTTAATTTTTAGTTTAATACTAACGATATGGGAATTGGGTGGTAATCAGCAACTTTTGTTTTATCAAAAAAAAGTATATAATAAAACAGATTTACGGGCTGTTTCACCATCCATTGATTAGTGTTAATTATGGCGGTTAAATGTGATGCCGTCTCTATTTGTTTTATTCGAATAGACGGAGACGGCATCATATTTAACCGTTAGTTAACACTAATCAATGGATAGTGAAACAGCCTCTTAATATTTGTCAAGTTTTTTTAAGGTTTGTGTGCAATTCTCACTAAGTGAACTCTAAGAAACATCAAATTTAGTAAGAATTGAATGAATTTCACAATGGCTGATTGGTAGCAAGTAACTCTTCGTTAAGGTAAGTTTTTTTTATTAAATAGTTGGAAAATTATTATTTTATTTTTTTTATGCTAATAATGTATATTGGTCTGTTAAGTATTTTATTGTAAAAACCGTTTTGCTTGCAATTAATGATTTTATTATTATTTAGTCCAATTATTATTGAATGCAACCTGCTCTAATTTATAATTCTTGTAAGTATCTATATCATTTACATCAGTTTTCAGTAAAATACACTCAAAATTTATCTCGATCGCAAGCCGTGGCGAAATAGGAAAACTTTACCACAAAACACAAAACAATATCTTTATCTCCACTGTACCATCTGAACGATGTCTTCGCGTGACCATGTTCATTGCGTGCTTTGCCAAGTAACCAATTTAAGACGATCATCTCGGCTGCGTAATGAATAGAGAATACGCCACGTCGTTGTCTTAGTATAATCGTTGCCGGGCAACACTCTCCCCTGAAGCACTTGGATGAGTAACCGACGATCATGGCTCTCATGACGATAATGTTTATTCATAGTTTATGGTGTCGCTATAATGTGACTCATGTTGTGGCCAGAGAGCATGCGGTTTGAAAAGCCTTAAGATTTATCTGAAAATTCAATCTCCCTGGTCTTGCTTGGCGTATTAATTTTTTATATATTTCTTTGTTTTTTTTTTATCATCCGGACGTTAGCTCTATTCATATGCCACTATCGCCACTTATATTTTAAAGCCGTTAGCATATAGATGCAGAAAAAACATAGTGATGCTGTTTTTCCGTTTATGAAAATAGAAAAAAAGAGGGCAAAGAACTAGCCCTTGAGAGACACCAGAAGTGGGATTACTCTAGTTAGTAATACATCATCTTTATATCTCATCTATTGGCACCTTCAGTGAGATAGTGTCTGAATTCGTGAAAAAGCAGAATGACGGTATTTAAAATTTTGAGAATACCCTACACAATATTAAAATCCACAGTATAAAAAGCGTCACTTAAGTCAAGATGTTCAAAACTGTAAAATTTCTAATTTTTTTTTAACATTCATTACTTTGCGGACGTCCATTATCGACGAATAATAAACAATTACTTGCTCACCCATGATCAAAATAAAATAAAGGAGTCGCAGGTGAGTAAAGTTTGTTTATTGAAATTAAGTAATAAACACCATCGGTGTCTTCGACAAATTAAAGGAGTGACAGAAATATCCCAGAACAATTTAAAACGCTTTGTTTTTTTATTCGACTGGATGGCTGTATTTCTATCAGTTTCTCTGGCCCGCCACCACCGCCGGCACGGCGCCAGCGTCAGCAACAGCCTGACGTCAGCCTCTCCAACACCACCCCGTCTGCCCACGAGATGGTAAACAAACGCATGATGCCTTAAAAAGTAGCGGGAGTATTATTAAAAAAATGGAAAAATATATTTTCGTTCAAATGATAATCCCAAATAATATTATAAATGCGAAAGTGACTCTGTCTGCCTGTCTTTCTGTCTGTCTGTCTATATGTCTGTTATGCTTTCACGTCGAAACCACTGAAATGATTTTGATGAAATTTGGTATATGGGTAGTTTGAACCCTAAGGCCCAATGGTCTTCCACTGTGACCGCTTGGCGACTTCACAGAAGGCGATAAAAATTAACTATCCTTTTCGTACCAATTTCAAGTGAATCATCAAGTTAAATTATTACATATTGTACATTTCATTCTTAATTTTATTGAACAAGAAAATAAAACACAGAATAAACCTACCACAGATAATTCTAACAAAAAATAACGACATACCAGCTTATGCTTAATCAAAACACAATCAAAGCAACAATACACAGTCACTGCTTCGCCAAAGCACACATTCAAAACTCACTTCTACACCCAACATTTAAAGTTCAAAATTCTACATCACAAAAAACCTTCAACCCCACCTGTACATTACAACCAATTATAAATTCTAAAACCATTGCA
The DNA here is from genome assembly GCA_037349165.1 of Choristoneura rosaceana. NCBI lineage: Eukaryota > Metazoa > Arthropoda > Insecta > Lepidoptera > Tortricidae > Choristoneura > Choristoneura rosaceana. The sequence continues at coordinate 943,014 of JAZBNJ010000032.1, forward strand.
CACGGTCGCTTTTAATTAATTTCACTAACTGGTATTTTTAAGAAAAACAACATTGTATATTAAACTCTAAAACGGTGGGATAAGGTTAGTTTTAGTTTGCCACGTATTGTAAATACTGGCTGCAAATACAGCGCAGTGCGGCATCGTATTGCAATGGCCAGTGGTTCCCGCGGCGGTAGAAGTTGGACAAATGTAATGTTGCACAGTGGTTTGGATTTCTGAACAACGTGTACTTGTACAGTATCTTTGTCCTTTTTCTGGGGAAAAATGTGTGGTTCGAAAAGATGGGAGTGTTATTTTTTTTTAGAGTACCTAATTTTTTTTTTGTTATTAATTAATAACAAATTAAGTCATCGCTTTTACAGAATGATTTCAATTTTATTACAGACTCTACTGCACAGATATAGATTACACTAGATAACGCAAACGCCGAAATCTGTATGAAACTGCGACTCTATCATCGTAGATTCTTTTTATTGTTATACCGCGAGAACTATGCAATTTCCCAGATGATAAAAACTATCCTTCGCCCTTCTCCGGGACTCAATATGTTTACCGAATTCTGTCTAAATCGATGCAGCGATTTAGAAGTGAAATGGTTACAAACAAACACACTTAAATATTTCGTATTTATAATATTGGTGGGATGTCTAAAAACCCAGACACGTATACTACTGCATTTTACTACGTTAATAAAATCAACTGAAGATTCAAACACTAGTTTGTTTGAAAAGCTAAAGACTAGTTGAAGCTTGCACGAATAATCGTAGAAGTTACGAGGTCGTATAGCGTACAAGTTGAAAAATAGTTTATCTTGCTAGTCTAAACTGTTTTTTATCACTTACCGTAAAAACCAATGTAAAAACGTTTAAAGGCGGGTCACAAGTTAAATTTCTAACTGAGATATATCGATAATTTTATTATTTTGGCGGGAGCAAAGAAAAAAACTCGCAGTTCATTGAGATGGTTTCTCAAACCAGTAACTATTTTTGTTTTTAGAAATTGTTCATTTGAATTTAGAAAAAAAAAATCTTCTCTCGTATTAAACAGTATAAGTGTCAGAGGGACCGCACGACACGAACTTCGAGTTTCGTAATAGCCCTGCAGCTTTGCAGTCCACTAGAACATAGTCCTTCTCCAATAAGCGCCATTCAGTCCTCAGCTCGATAAATATTCTCATAATCAGACAAGAATCTGCGTAAACATTTAGTTGGATTTTTATTCTCATAGTGTTGTTTGAACAAAAATGCAACGAATCTGCACACTGTTTCGCCACGAATTTGTCGGCCAAAAATAAAAAACATTTCGCGGCATTTTGCGAAGACTTACACAGTGGGCCGGTATGCTGACATGCAAAGATGTTAAATGTTTTGTGTTAGTGGAATGCTCGACATTTTTATCGTATTTCCGTACGTCGGATCTTAACAAGGAAATAGTATGTTTGTTTTATGAGTTGGTAGTTTTCTAGCTTATTTTGATTGCGTGTTTTTGTGTTAATTTATTTACTGTTTCATTTTTGTTTTCTAACATTATTTCTGATGCAAAAATATTTTCTATCTGAGCGAGAGATTGTGACAAAAAAATTATGACAAAAATCTGAAGTTTAAAATGGAATCATAATTTAGAAATTGAAATCATAATTTAGAAATAACAAAAATAGGGAACGTGCCTATATTTGTTATTTTTCCCACTCAAGTTTGCGAAGATAACTAAAGTTATACTAAATTGTATTTTATTATTGAAGAACGCATAAAAAAAGAATTCTGTACAGCATTTCAAAGCATAAAAAAAGCATATATGAAAAATTTAATTTTCAACAAAAACTTATTTTAAAACGAATATTCAGCTTTCTCTTCATCCATGTTTAAAAATAGTTATTTTCTACATTCAAGAGAAGCATTTTTCGCTTGTAACGAATATAATTCAATTTACAAATTACCTCTCAACAGAGCGTCCACTGTGATAAAAAGCCGTCCTAATTTAAAAGGTTGCCGTCTTAAAACTTCACCAAATGCTCCGACTTTTCTCAAGAACCTAGTTTATTAAAGTAATGACTAGCAGCGGACGGAAAAACCTTCAAAGAGAGCAAGAGAAAATCTGAAAACACCTTTTTCTTTCAAACAAAATATTAAGAGTTTTGATGCTGCGATGTTTTTAGGGTTCTGTAGCGAGCACGGAAATTAGATATCCTTATACGCTGACTCTTGTATCAGTTTTTTTGACTTTATACCTACTAATATTATCATGAAGTAAATTGTATTGTATATTGTATTGTATTGTAACTCTATATTGTACATAAAAACTATGATTGTCTCTATTTTTTGTATGTTTGTACATAGAAAGTTATCACGTGGAAATATTATATGATAATTTCTTTCAATGTTTAAAAACTATGTATTATTTTACTTATTACATAGGTTACCTCTCATCTCCAAAAATATATAGTTGACTGTAAAGATTTGTACTGGAGCCTGTAAAAGTTATCTAGTTTCGCAAACGTGTATACTAATTTATTTTAACGGTAACAAAGGGTTACAAGGTCACTGGTTAAAAAGGAATAACACAATTATATGTTTTTACTGTGTAATTTTTAAAGGGTAAAAAATTAAATCCTTGTTAATTAATCCACCAATTTAGATTAAAAACCAAGGGGCTAGTAGCTGTTTCACCATCCATTGATGATTGATGATGAACAGACGGTTAAAAGTGATCCCACCTCTATTTGTTTTCTTCGAATAGATAGAAAAGGCACCACATATTTAGCGTCAGTTAAAACTAATCAATGGATGGTGAAACAGCCCCTTAAATTTTACCTAAAAATACTCTAAAATTTATTTAACACCTGTCAATTTATTGTTTAACACGAATAAAAAAGATAGTCAATAAAAATACCCACCATTACCTACGGACATTATTTATAAATCAGCCAAATTTTACAAAAGGCTTTCGGGTTATTCACATGAACTCGCACTTGACCAGTTTTTATTCGTCCCGTTTGTCGTGTTAGGCGAAGTTCTGAATGTTCGCGAGTTTATTATTTCCATCGTCGACGCGCTGTGCAACTAGTTTCAAACTGAGATGAATTGTTGTTTTTGTGCTAGTGCACTTTCTGTGTGGTAATGTTCTGTATATAAAGAGTTGTTGAGGGAATCGCGTGTGCGTTATTTAAAGAACAGAAGAACAAATGTTACAAAGAGTTCCTTTTAAAACCTTACTCATCGTACAGAAAAAAGCTGCTTGAAAATTTGCATTCATTACAAAGATACACCAGATCAGGCATGCCTTCGCAGGTTTGTGCAGGTTTCCTCACGATGTTTTCCTTCACTGCAAAGCTCGTGGTAAATTCCGCACGTGAATTTGGAAAAACTCAGAGGTGCGAGCTGGGGTTTGAACCACGTCCCTCTGCTTGAGAGGCGATAGGTCAAACCATTAGGCCACCACGGCTTGTAATTCAATTATCTGATGCAAAATTGATGTGGGTCAAACGAATAGCGTTCAACGCAACGTTTGACGTAGAAAACAACCCAGCGCTTTAATAAGTAAGTAGTCCTTGCGTACAACAAAAACAAAACTATTAATAGCTGTAACCCCCCTTTGGATCCTTTAATTACGACCTCATTCCTTACTTCGACAGCTAATTACAGAACACAGCGACACCTGGTCCTTCCCTTACCATAATATATTCAAATTAGACGCCATTATAATTCTGTTGGCAGTTCAACGAAAAACTGTAAGGCGAATTATTCAAATAATATTGAATCAAGAAATGAACTACAAATAATTACTCGGGGCGGGGTCAAAATTCTTTCCGTTGTTTTGTTTTTAACCCCCGACGTAAAAAGAGGGGTGTCATAAGTTTGACCGCTATGTGTCTGTCTGTGGCATCATACTCGTAGTTCTTAAACGGGTGGACCGATTTGAATGCGGTTTTTTTTTATTTGAAGGTTTTATTAGCGATGGTTTTTAGACAGGTTTCATTCAAATCGGTTTAGCCGTTTTTGAGATATTGAACTTTGAAGTGACAAAGTCGGGAGTTTTCCAACTTTTTGTTAGTTAGGCTGTTTTAAAAGAGACGGAGTAGAGTTTTCTGTATGGGACATAGTAGACAAAAAGTTGGTTTATAAGCTAGATATAATATAGGATCCTTTTAATTCCAATATTCCCACATGATAGGGATTTGGTATGTACACATCTGGAATAACACATAGTCTACTTTTTATTCCGATATTTTTGAACATGAAACTACCGTGAGAATCACTCATATTAAATGATCACGTCTTATAAATCGAATTTAGCTTAGAAGAAGGGCTACGAAATAGCCCGAAACATGAGTTATCCGTTATGATATCATTTAATATCCCGATATTCCCACAGCACAGGACAATCTCAAAATAACAACCGATGGGCTTAGGGTCATGAAATTTGGCATGGGTGTTTTAATTTAACGTCAATGAAAACCACTATGTAATTTTAGGGAATTCTCACGAGAATTTAATAAGATCCCGCATTTTCAATCCAACTGCTGTATCTAATGACTGACGCGTGCGAAGCCGCGGGTAAACGCTAGTGATGTTAATAAATTAACTAAATAACTAAGTATTGATGATGAATTAGTTCGCTAGGAAGTGCGATGACATTGATATTGACCAAAACCAAGGCACCTCATCATCATCATGTCAGCCGAAAGACGTCCAGTGCTGGACATAGGCCTCCACCAAGGCTCTCCACTCAGATCGGTCTTGTGCTTTTCGCATCCACCGCGATCCCGCTATCTTAACCAGGTCGTCGCTTCATCTTGTTGGAGGCCTACCGACAGCTCGTCTCCCGGTCCGCGGACGCCATTCGAAAACCTTCTGACTCCATCGGCCATCAGTCCTGCGAGCAATGTGCTCCGCTCACTGACAATTCAGTTTCGCAATTTTTCGGGCTATGTCAGTAACCTTAGTTCTACTGCGGATATCATCATTTCTGATTATATCCCGCAGAGAAACCCCGAGCATAGCCCTCTCCATAACCCTTTGAGTGACTTTGAGCTTCGTCATGAGGCCCATCGTTAGCGCCCACGTCTCAGATCCGTATGTATCACTGGTAACACACACTGGTCAAAAACCTTGGACTATGTCAGTAACCTTAGTTCTACTGCGGATATCATAATTTCTGATTCTATCCCGCAGAGAAACCTCGAGCATAGCCCTCTCCATAGCCCTTTGAGTGACCTTGTTTCCTTATGAGGCCCATCGTTAGCGCCCACGTCTCAGATCCGTATGTCATCACTGGCAACACACACTGGTCAAAAACCTTGGACTATGTCAGTAGTCTTTAGTAAATTTTTCTGATTTTTTTAAAATCTTTGCGTAAACCTCCATAAAAATATCCTTCAGTATGGTGTTTAGGTCTTGTCAAAGTCAGCTGTTCAAATTTGTGGCGGCCATTTTACGACTTAGCAGGGAGATAAAGGAGGGTCTACGGTCCTCTAACTTAAGCAGAGCCTTGATCGACTGATTAGCGCTAACAGACGTTTATGAATCACGTTTTTTAGCATCGGACCATCAAGGAGCCTTCAAGGAGGCTCTAACTTTTTATGAATTAGGCTGTTAGAGATGTCAGTAACCTTAGTTCTATTGCGGATATCATGAAGACACCTGACTCCGTATAAATATGTATGAAGAATCAGGTCGAGTTATAATTGCCTCAAGGTTTGTTTGGAAGGAATTCGTCGGGGAAGGCGACTGCCAGAAATGCTAATTTAATTGCTCTGATACCCCTTTTTAAGTAAGATTGTAAAGTTTTTGCCGTTAATGATAATGTCTCGGTAATGGAACGGCATGATTAGGGTAAAGTTTGGAATTAAACCGAGTCCCGTTCAGATGTTTTCGGTGTATTAATTAGCGATATCGTTTTTGGTGTTTGCGTGAAACCAACCAAGTTAAAGAAATTACATTTGAAATAAATTACGGGCTTTACTTTAGAATAGAATAGAAATCCATACTAATATTATAAATGCGAAAGTGTGTTTGTATGTTTGTGTGTTTGTCCGTCTTTCACGCCGTAACGGAGTGACGGATCGACGTGATTTTTGGCATAGAGATAGTTTATGGGCCCGAGAGTGACATAGGCTACTTTTTATTCGCGCGCGATAACCGAATACCACGCGGGCGGAGACGCGGGCAAAAGCTCGTATCTAAATAAATAGTCTTTGTTTAGGGCCAACCCCAACGTTTGCTCGGGGTTCGGACACGCGAAGTAGATGAATTTGTGTAATCTAATGTAATCTATATCTGCGGTTGTCTTATTTTTAATTGTGTTTGTTTTTTGCTGTGCTGAATTTCGGCACAAACAGTTGACGAATAGTCAACACAGAACTTTTTTTTTAACTTCTGCATTCACTTTTTTGATCATGAAACTACCGTGAGACTCACTCATATTAAATGATATTGACCGGATTACTCACGTCTTAAATCGAGTTTAGCTCGACATGTTTCGGGTTATTTCGAAACCCTTCTTTCTGCATTCACATTAAAACAATAACATAAGTTAAGAGATGGCATCGCGTTGGCAGCTGGCAGCTCGCTATCGGGTTGGCAACGTTTGCTTGTAAATATGGATCTAGGTGTCAACTGGTTCGCTTGCTGTGTTGCCAGATACAGTAAAAAATACTATAGAAAATTGTTAAAGGGGAACTTTGACTGGCCTTAACCACCTATTTAGTAAAATCTGTTAGATTTTTTTTATTCGAATAGATGGCAAACGAGTGGGTCTATAGTCCGCGCGACGGTTTAAGACGGCTCAGGGAATCTGGTGGGGGTAAATGGCGCATGGGTACAATCGCGCACAAAATCTTTTAACAAAATAATACATATATCAGAAAAAAGAACACAAGTAAATTTTAGGTAAGTGTAATTTTAATAAGATAATGTAATCCATACTAATATTATAAATGCGAAAGTCTGTTGTGTGTTTGTATGTTTGTCCCTCTTTCACGCCGTAACGGAGCGACGGATCAACGTGATTTTTGGCATAGAGATAGTTTATGGGTCCGAGAGTGACATAGGCTACTTTTTATCCCGGAAAAATACACAGTTAGTTCCCGAGGGAATAGCGCACGATAACCGAATACCGCGCGGGCGGAGCCACGGGCAAAAGCTAGTAGGTAATAACGGAATATTATTAATTGAACTTTTTACATCGAATAAATTAAAATTATGTAGATTTCGTATATGTTAGATCTTTCACGTCAATAGAGATACGAAATAAGTGAAATAAGTGAAATGTTGCCGAAACGTCGAGGTAAATAATAATTGGGTCAAATAGCATGATAAGTCCCGTTAAGGTATTTTGACTACGAAATAAGTGTTTTATAGACAACTAGCTTTTGCCTGCGGCTCCGCCCGCATGGTACTCGGTTATCGCGCGCTGTTCCCTCGGGATCTGTGCATTTTTCCGGGATAAAAAGTAGCCTATATCACTTTCGGGCCCATAAACTATCTATCTCCATGCCAAAAAATCACGTCGATCTGTCGCTCCGTTACGGCGTGAAAGACGGACAAACATACAGACATACAAACACACTTTGACATTTATAATATTAGTATGGACATGGATAGTATATTAAATGCCTAAATGCCAAGTTTCATAGTTTTATCTTCGACAGCGACGAACTTCCACCATATAAACTTTCACCCCCTATTTTAACCCCTTAAAGCCTCTTTTTCGCGATAAAAGATAGCCTATGTCCTTTCCCAAGGTCTATTCTATCTCATCTCTGTACCAAATTTCATCCAAATCGGTTCAGCGGTTTTGGCGTGAAAGCGTAACAGACAGACAGACAGACAGACAGACAGACAGACAGAGTTACTTTCGCATTTATAATATTAGTATGGATGTTTAAAAAAAATACAAAATTAAGTATTCATTTTTTTTCAAAATCCGTTAGACAAAAATGGAGATAAAAGATTGAAGAAGAACAGTTCGCGTCGTAAACCAATTTTCTGGCTTGCCTAGTTAAAACTTTATTTTTCGGCATTTTTTTCACTACGACGAAATGAAAATAAAGTTAAACAATTTGTGCGCGACAGTACGTAATGGAACACGAAACGCATGCACCAATAAGCGCGGCGGAGAGCGACGACTAACCAATAACGTGACGGCGTCGACGCCCACCTGCCCTTCACCCCTGTACCCCGCAAAGCAGACCGAAGAAATGACTTCTGCGCATGCCCCTTCCACTTTTCCCGAGCCGTCTTTAACCGTCGCGCGGACTATACTAATGGTGAGAGACCACCACCGCCTATAGATACCTGCAACACCAGGGGGATTGCAGATGCGTTGCCAACCTAGAGGCCTTAGATGGAATACCTCAGGCAGGCAGGCCCATCTTAGGCTAAATTATTATAATGTTTTTTTGTTATTCGACTGGATGGCAAACTAGCAAGTGGGTCTCCTGATGGTGAGAGATCACCACCGCCTATAGATACCTGCAACACCAGGGGGATTGCAGATGCGTTGCCAACCTCTCTAGGTTAGGCCTAAGATGGGATACCTCAAGTGCCGGTAATTTCACCGGCTGTCTACTCTCTACGCTGAAATACAACAGTGCAAGCACTGCTGCTTCACGGCAGGATTAGCGAGTAAGATATTGGTAGCAATCCTGGCGAACTTTGCACGAGGTCCTACCACCTGCAGCTAGTTAGAAGATTTGTAAAATCCGGTGAAATTACTGTAACTTGAGGTATTCCATCTTAGGGCTTTAGTTTGGCAACGCATCTGGGTGGATCAACTTTTTCTTGCCACTCGTTGCTATAGTTACGGTCTCCTGAGTCACTCTTTAAACCGTAAGTTTATAGGATTAAAATTTATCAAACATGCATATTTGTGGTCGTTTAAGCCCCTTCTATTACTGGTAATCTAATAAGCATGTTAGTATAATGTGACACAACATTTCTTCTATTAAACTGTACTAATTTGTCCCTTGGCTGACGGCACAGAATAACAGCAAGGAATAGTTGATCCACCCATCTGCATTCCCCCTGGTGTTACAGGTGTCTGGGCGGTGGTAATCTCTTACCATCAGAACACCCACTGGCTGGTTTTCCATCCAGTCAAATAAAAACATAATCAGAACAGGTTTAGAAGGTGTGTGGTCTTAATTATATCACATGGCTCACAATGGGAACATCAGTATCCACGGCGTGAGATTGTATAATTCTAGCGGGGCCGGTGCCCAGCTAATTGCCGGCTAAACGACCTTTGTTTAACTAATGGTTAGCGACGTGTTGTGATATGATTTAACTGTTTGTTTGTGTAAGCTATGGTAGCCTCATGTTATGACCTCACACTTTAGAGTTTTTCGTAATTTACCGGATATGGCCTGTAATACGAGCAAAAAAACTAAAACATAGATTGTCCTCGTCAAACCAAAGAACATTAGTTCAGCGACTTTTAAAAATAATGGAGTCTTTGATTTTTTTCTTTTTTCATACAAATTAAATACTGCTATCAATATACGCCATCCCAGAACACAACTGACGTCGCGTGTCACACTACGAACATCAAGAATTTTGCTTTACATTGATTCTTCGAACAAACTTAAAAGTGTAATAAAAATTCAAAAACGAATTATTTTTAAAAGTCGCTTTACTAATTTTGTTCAGTTTGATCTATCTTTTAATTATTTGCACACCCGGTAGATGCGAACGTATCTACATTTGTAGCGCGAACCTTATTATGGTTTCTGAACGCAACCTGCGCCTTCTCGCTCGCTCGGTATCTCTCTCTCTCTCGGCTAGCAACTACGAACGGTCGCACGCGCGCGCATATCGCGAGCCGTAATTTTGTGTTTTAATTATCCTTGTGAACCCAAAAGACTTTTAAATATAGATGTGAAGATAAGAAGACGTTTCCTTTTGTCCTCCATCGACATTGGCGCCCAACTAGAAGCCAAGAAAATTTTACACGAAAATCGGCGCGACGCCATCTTCCTCGAGCGAGTTCTCGGAATATTCGGTGATAAATACCTATCCGCCTAATTGAATCGCTATGAAGACCAGGAAGCAATGCCGCGAAGCCGGTCAACATCAGCGCGAGGGCGAAGATTCCGAGGATTTTCTTTCCGGAGAAGAAGAGGGGGCTTCGCGCGCCGACGGCGCGCCCCCTTCCCCAAACTCGCGCGCTTTTACAAGAAACGAGACCGCAAAGGAATCTAATACGATTGCAATTACCGAAGAGCAACTATCGACTTTACTGTCTAGCGTAATGCGCAACGCGATGCAACACGCTGCCGCCATCAACCCAGTTCCCGTGCCCACATTCAGCCGCGAAGCGACGCCTTCGGCGCCCTCGCCATCCATCGCTGTTGCTACGGGAAACATGGCAAAATGTACAGCGCGTTTCGACGGCCGTGGCAGCGCCAACGCAGACAGGATCGAATCTTTCATCGACGCAGTTGAAATGTTCGTCGAATGCATGAACATCAGTGAAGACCACGCCCTGAGGGGGCTTACAATGCTCTTCACCGACGACGCCGCTACGTGGTGGCGCGGCGTAAAAAGCAACGTGAAGACGTGGGCGGAGGCTACGACCCGCATGCGAGCGATGTACGGAGCCCCGCGCCCAGCATACAAACTACTCCGGGACATCTTCGCTTCAGAACAAAACGACGAGCGCGCAGAAACCTTTATATCCCGCATACGTGCCACATTCGCAAAGTTTCCTTACGAAATAGACATTAGATTACAATTAGATATAGTGTATGGATTGTTAAATCGTAAAGTGCGTAAAAGTGTGCCGCGTGAATCTGTAAACGACGTCGAATCATTATTAATGAAAGCGAGAGATGCCGAGGAAGCGAGGATCGAGGTAGGATCTGCTAGTGTTAAAATTCCTAGTATCAGTGATAACAGTCAATTTCGAATTCCCGCGCCACCGCCGCGCGGCGCATCTGTCAAACCGCACGAACGCGACGTTGCCGCTGTTATCACTGCCAGTCCGCCGATAATCGCCCCTTCTAGCGCGAGCGAGCTTAAATTTAAAACTTCTCGTCCTCGTTGTAATTATTGTAAAAGTTTCGGTCATAGTGTAACCGAGTGTCGGAAAATTCAGGCTAAAGAAACGAGTAAAACGGTCAACAGTGACAGTAGCAATACTAGGTCCGCTATCAAATGTTACGGTTGTAATCAACCAGGGGTAGTGAGATCGAGGTGTGATACTTGCAATACTAAAAGGCCTACTACGTCGTCAACAGCTGATTTTCAGTCATTAAACACTTTAGAAAGCATCGACAGCTCACGCCCGCTAGTGGACGTCACTATCGCGGGGCGCAAGGGCGTCGCTATTTTAGACACTGGTGCTTCTCAAAGCGTGGCCAGTCCGGCTCTTCACAAGATTCTGGTGAATTCTGGTGTCGAGTTCACGCCGACGCGGAGGACAGTAGGTCTGGCTGATGGATCTAACAAGGTACGTGATATTCTTACTGCTCAAGTGTCAGTCACTATTGGAGATCGCGAGGCGTTAGTGGATTTTCTTGTTTTTCCTGACAGTCAGTGTAGAACCTTACTGGGCCGTGACTTCATTTTAAATGCAGGAATAATTGTAAACATCCCTCAGTGCTGTTTTACATTTCAAGATGCCCCAAACCAGTTGTTTACATTTGTTGAATCTTTCCAGTTGACATCTTATTATTCTGATTTAATGCAAACTGATACCAACCCATTAGTGTTGAGAGGCGATGAAGGTCACACTTTGTCATCTGTTGAAAGATCAGAACTTAATAGATTAATTTGTAACAGTGAGGAGCGGTTTGCAACGGAGGGTCCGGCCACTGACTTTGCTACACATCACATCAAAGTCAGCGAGGACCAGCAACCTATTGCCTGCCAGCCCTTCAGGATGTCCCAGAACAGGAGAGCCGCCCTGAAGGATGAACTGGATAAGCTACTCACTGCCGGTGTGATCGAAGAGTGCGAGTCACCATGGGCTGCAAATGTAGTCATGGTACCGAAGAAGGATGGAGGTATGCGTCTTTGTATTGATTATAGAAAACTCAATGAGGTGACCGAACCTGACAGGTACCCATTGCCAAGAATCGAAGACATACTGCATGCAGCTAAAACTAGCAACTACATGACCACCCTCGACCTTCGGTCTGGCTACTTTCAAGTCAATGTAGACCCTGCCGACCGTGACAAAACATGTTTCATCACACCGATGGGTACTTATAGGTTTATTCGAATGCCAATGGGTCTTCGAAACTCGGGAGCCACCTTCCAGAGACTCATTGATAGGTTTAAGGCTAATCTAGATCTAGCGAGTACAGTGCTAGCATATCTGGATGATATTATTGTTTTATCACCAGACTTTCAGACGCATCTAAATGATCTGAAAACTGTTTTCACCCGACTGGCTAAATTCAATCTGCGAGTGAACCGTAACAAAAGCTGCTTTGCATGCCAGTCAGTCAAATTCTTGGGACATGTTATCGTCCCTGGTGGTATTCACATGGATCCAGAGAAGACCTTGGCAATCACTGCCATGCCTCTGCCACAGAATGCCAAACATCTTAAATGTTTCCTACAAACTTCCATCTGGTTCCGGAGATTTATTCCCGGCTACGCCGATGTCGCCCGGCCGCTCACCAACCTTCTGAAAAAGGACAGCGTGTGGTGCTGGGGCGAGCAACAGCAGCGGGCTTTCGACGCTATCAAGACGCTGCTGACGACGGCGCCGATCCTGAGGCAGGCTGACGAGGCGCAACCCTTCGTGCTGCGCACGGATAGCAGCGGGTACTGTCTTGGAGCTGTTTTAATGCAGGGGGAGGGGCACGACGAGCGCCCCATCGAGTACGCGAGCCGACAGCTCAACGCCGCCGAGCGCAATTACACGACCACCGAGCGCGAGGCGCTCGCCGTCGTGTGGGCCGTCAACAAGTTCAGAGGGTACATCGAAGGCGCTCAAGTCATTGTCAAGACCGACCACCAACCCCTCAGATGGCTGATGAACACCAAGTCGCCCAGCGGCAGACTGGCGCGGTGGGCCCTCACCCTCCAAGAGTTCGATCTGCGCATCGACTACACTCCAGGTAAAATGAATGTGATCGCAGATACCCTCTCGCGCCCGCCGTGTTCGCAGGAAACGCAGAGCGACTGTGAACTGTGCTCTGCCGTAGTTGATTTCCCGGCGCGTACACCTAGCGACATACGCGACAATCAACTGAAAGATCCGGAGGTACGCAAAATAATCGATGACTTGGAATCCGACGACTCTCCGTTTAGGGGGAGACAGTGGGCGGACCGAGGCTACGTACTCTCCGACGGTATTCTATACCGCTACGCACCGAGCGACGACGGCGACGATGACGACGCTTGCCTCGTCATACCAGAGCACGAACGCGCGCAGGTGATGGCCGAGTACCACGACGCCGCCACCGCCGGCCACCTCGGGGCCGAGCGCACCCTGCGGCGCATCGCCGGCAAGTTGTACTGGCCCGGCATGCGGGCGTTCGTCACCGACTACGTCAAGCGCTGCGTCGCTTGCCAACGCTACAAGGCTGATAACAGGAAGCCGGCGGGGCTTCTGCAGACGCCAGCCCCCGCCAGGAGATTCGAGGTCGTATCTGTGGATTTATTTGGACCCTTACCCGAGACCGGCGACGGACACAGATGGATACTTATCGTAGAGGACGTGTGCACGCGTTGGGTAGAACTTTTCGCCATTCGCCAAGCTACTAGCCTGGAATGCGCTAAGATGCTCACATCGGAGGTGTTCCTACGCTACGGAGTCGCGCGCCGCTTGGTCAGTGACAATGGTGTTCAGTTCGTCAGCGACATCATGCAGCAAGTCTGCCACGTCATGGGTATCGAGCAATCCCTGACCTCGTTCTACCACCCTTCCGCCAATCCTATCGAGCGCAAGAATCGCGACCTCAAACCGCAACTGGCGATCCTCGTCGGCCGAGAACACGACACGTGGGACACTCACCTACCGGCCATTCGGTTCGCCATGAACTCTGCGGTCACCGCCAGTACGGGTCATTCACCTGCTTTCCTAACTTTCGGCAGAGAGCTCCGCGCGCCGCACGACGCCGCGAGCGACATGCGAGCGATCGTGGAGAGCGACACGGCCGTATGTAGCGTGACGCCGTACCTGCGGCGGCTGGCCGGCGCGCTGCTGGACGCGCGCGACGTGCACGAGCGCGCGCAGGCGCGGCACAAGGCGCACGCCGACGGGCAGCGCCGCCCGGCGCCGGACTACGATCCGGGTACTCTGGTCTTGCTCAAGACGCAAGGCCCCAACGATACAGGTACAGGGCAGACGGCCAAGTTTATCCCTCGGAGGGACGGCCCCTACCGGGTGCGTGAAGCTGTCGGTCCTACTACTTACTTACTCGAACGTGTTAGTGACGGGGTGCTTTTGGGAAAGTATCACACCTCGCATCTCACTCCTTTCGTCGGCGACGTCCAACCCGCCGTACGAGAAAAACGCAGACGCGGTAGACCTAAGCGTTACTTAGACTAGTTTTTATCCGCGCTCTACTTTTATGCTACCACGAATACGTGGGCGTTCATTCGTGCTAGAGGGGGAGTATGTAGCGCGAACCTTATTATGGTTTCTGAACGCAACCTGCGCCTTCTCGCTCGCTCGGTATCTCTCTCTCTCTCGGCTAGCAACTACGAACGGTCGCACGCGCGCGCATATCGCGAGCCGTAATTTTGTGTTTTAATTATCCTTGTGAACCCAAAAGACTTTTAAATATAGATGTGAAGATAAGAAGACGTTTCCTTTTGTCCTCCATCGACACATTTCTTTTAAATAAGTTTTTGGTAAATTTTTCATTTTTAATAAGTACTAGCTTTTTTTGGTTTCTGTACCTACTTTTTGTTAACTGTACTTGTATTATCACCAAATCTACATTTGCATACCAAATATCAAGTCGATGCCATTAACCATCCTGGCTGGACTATCAGGATGTCACTGCCAGATTATTGTATTGTCACGCAATTTACAATACAATACAATAACTCTTGATTGCACACCAACACAGTAAGCAGTATAGAAAACACAGGTATATACTTATACATACACTTACATAAGTATACCAAATTTCAACTCAATCCAACTACTGGAAAATGGTCGAATTTAACTTGCAAGATTTGATTACACACAGACAGACAGATAGACAACGGGACAGGTGAAACTAAATAAAAGCTTTTAATAAAATAAAAGAATGATTATTTTAAGTAAAATCAGCTGATTAAATATTATTTAATATTTTTATTATTATTTAATTAGATATTTCGGACATGTGACTCGACGTGGGGAGCACTCTATAGAGCGACTTGTGTTGCAGGGAAGGGTAAATGGGAAAAGGTCAAGAGGACGTTCTCCCATGCACTGGACTGACCAGATAAAAGCCCTGGCAAATACTCCTCTCAACACTTGCGCCAGAAGCGACAGCCAGGGAGAACTGGCGTAGAATTGTTCGACGTGCTACGTGACCACGATTGCTTTGCCAAGAGTATCCAACAAAGAAGAAGAGTTAATTAAAGAATTTAAGGCTGTTTCCCTCCAGGGCTCATCATTTTTTCCACCCTATATGAAGAAAGGGCCAGGTAAACTCTTGGTACTTACGTTCTTAATCATACCCAAAATCATAACCTTTCCAACGACATCGTAATCGGGTAAGTTAACCTGGACGTATGACGTCATAAATCCCTTCAGCGGCGCGTTGACCTCGTTAATATAGTGATTGGGTCAGCTTAATGGTAATATTGGAGGGCGGTGGGGGGGGGGGCGGACTTTTACGTGCCAATTAACGCATTCAGTTTCTGGGACGCGTTTAAGGGTTTTGCTGACTTTTAACCAGTGCTTCAAACGTTCTGTTTCTTTGTGGAGGCTGCGGTGGAGATAGTGATTGAAGCCCAGTATAATATAATGAGGAGTGATGGAAGATGGGGGAAGGCCGTGATGGAGTGTAGACCCAGAACCGGGAGGAGATGAGGTGAACCGACGACCTGGTCAAAGTGGCGGGAAGGTGCTGGATGAGGAGAGAGCACTGGACCGAGATGAGTGGCGAGCAATGCAGGATGCCTACACTCAGCATTGGATGGCTATGGGATGAAGAAGAGAGAGAGAGAGAGAGAGGAAAGAGATAATATAATGCTTAGGTGAGGCAGATAACTATAGGTCCACTCCCTGCTCGTGCTGAGGTACCGACCGACTTAAAACTGCCGGAAAACTATTTTCATGGTTTTTGTAGTTGGTTTAATTTTTTGTTATAAATTTTTTTCATGAACCAATAGAAATGCTTCACTTGCCTACCTCCTTATTTCCACTAGAACTGTGCTGTACGAGTAGGTAAATAAAGCGTTCCATACATTCCTCACACATCTCTTGTGGAAACCCAGCCTTACTCATAAAACAAAGTCATCTATTCCCATACAACAAAGTCCACACAAATTCAACTTAGTGTGCCATATGGCTCTTAAACTACAGAGTAAACAAACGGCGGGTGCACTGCACAACTACGTACGATACGGGTCGGCTGATGCAATGAAATTTAGTACGGATTGCATTCGCTGATTGTTGATTGTTTGTGTTTGGAGTAAATGTTTGCTATTAAAAAAGACAATAAAAGCTAGTGCAAAATTAAATAAATATTTTTAGTTTTTGTTCGCAGTAACTAAATAGCAATTTTAACTAATTGAAAGCCGTGGTGGCCTAGTAGTTTGACCTATCGCCTCTCAGCAGAGGGTCGTGGGTTCAAATCCCGGCTTGCACCTCTGAGTTTTTCGAAATTCATGTGCGCAATTTACCACGAGCTTTGCGGTGAAGGAAAACATCGTGAGGAAACCTGCACAAACCTGCGAAGCAATTCAATGGTGCGTGTAAAGTTCTCAATCCGCACTGGGCCCGCGTGGGAACTATGGCCCAAGCCCTCTCATTCCGAGAGGAGGCCTGTGCCCAGCAGTGGGACGTATATAGGCTGAGATGATGATGATGATGAATTTTAACTAATATCCAGCGAATTATCTACTGACATAATTTATTGATAGATAAATATAAAAGGAAGATTACAATAAAGAGGGGTGTTATAAATTTGACCGCTCTGTGTGGCTGTGTGCCTGTGTGTCGGTGGCATCGTAGCTCTTGAACGGGTAGACCGATTTGAATGCGTTTTAATTTATTCATTTGATGACAGGTTTTCTAGCGATGGTTCGTAAATAAGTTTTATCAAAATCGGCTTTACCGTTTTTAAGATATTGAGCGTTGAAGTGACAAAGTCGGGGGTTTTCCAACTTTTTTTTGGTTAGATTATTTACATATCTTGCAGATTTTACTTAAATTTGCATTTATAATAACCAACCAGGGGAGGAAAGCTGGTGTCATCTCTTGTCGTTGGTGCTCTATGATCATTGTCCGCATGCTGGTTCAGAAATCTAAAGCATAGCCGTACGAGATAATATTTAAACAGCCGGGTTCACCCCAACTGCATGGGAAAACTAAAATGTCAAACGAACTGCTGGGCTGCTACGAAACTCGAAACTTGAAGTTCGTATCGTACCTTACCCCTCGCTCTCGTATTAAACAGCATAAGTGTCAGAGGGACCGCACGACATGAACTTCGAGTTTCGAGTTGCTCTTCTGAACTAGTCCCACTAATCCCATTAATATCATAAATGCGAAAGTTTGTAAGTCTGTTTGTTTGTTTGTTACTTGATCACGTCTAAACCGGTGAACCGATTTAAATAAAATTCGGTATACACATAGTTTGCGTCCCAGGAAAGAACATAGGATAGTTTTTATCCCAGAAAATGTCATAGTCAATTAGTGTGAATTATCCTGTGATATTTATTTATTTACTAGCTTATGCCCGCGACTTCGTCAGCGCGAATTCAGGTTATCGTGCGGTGGCGCCCTCTACTGGAATAAAAGGTATCCTATGTTGATCCTTGGGGCTCAAACTATCTCACCATCATTATCATCATGTCAGTCGAAAGACGTCCACTGCTGGACATAGGCCTCCCCCAAGGCTCTCCACTCAGACCGGTCTTGTACTTTTCGCATCCACCGCGATCCCGCGATTTTAACTAGGTCGTCGCTCCATCTTGTTGGAGGCCTACCGACAGTTCGTCTCCCGGTCCACGGACGCCATTCGAAAACCTTCTGACCCCATCGGCCATCAGTCCTGCGTGCAATGTGCCCCGCCCACTGCCACTTCAGTTTCGCAATTCTTCGGGCTATGTCAGTAACCTTAGTTCTACTGCGGATATCATCATTTCTGATTCTATCCCGCAGAGAAACCCCGAGCATAGCCAAACCATCTATATAATCCAAATTTCATCAAAATTGGTTCTGTGAAAGCGTAACAGACAGACAGACAGACAGAGTTACTTTCGCATTTATAATATTAGTAGGGATTTATTATTTTAAGTTCCAGAATGTGACATAATCTAATCATAATCAGATCAATATAAATGCATGATTTTAATTGAATTCAATATAAATATGATACAATGTAATGTTTAATTTTGTAATGTGTAATTTATTTAATTTAATTTAGTTTTTAACCCCCGACGCAAAAAACGTCGTCGGTGTCGGGGGACCGCTAAGGTTAATACCTACTTTAAAAATACAACATATGCACTTTAGTTTCCTGTTAACCTTAGCGGTCCCCCGACACCGACGACGCTTAGATAAAAAAAATATTACTAGGTACTTATACTAAATTAACTTGGGCTAACTTTGCGGGAAATCACCATAGTCCCCACGGGATAGGGATAAACGAATTCTTCGCAGATGAAGTCGCGGGCAACAGCTAGGTAGTGCATAATTATTTTTTACTTTTTAGTTGTTCTTTTTTAATTATTATTGTGTGCCCTTTCAGGGCGTCATGGACTGACTTACGTACCTAACTGTAACATCCTTTTGAAATGTACATGACTTTACAGTGAAATAAATAAATAAATAAATAAAGTTTTCCCTAGTTCTGTGCGGTTGGTGTGTCCCCGCGGCATGAATCTGTGCTGCCGCTTAGTGCGTCGGCGACACTAACGCTAACTTACGGGTTGCGGGTGCCAAAGGACTTTAACTGGGAGTTAAACCGATTTGCGTTTAACTAGACTGATTTTGCTATGGAGCTTTAGGCTATAGGTGTTTAGACGACCAGATGGCCTAGTGGTTAGAGACCCTGACTACGAAGCTTGAGGTCCCGGGTTCGATTCCCGTGTCGGGGCAGATATTTGTATGAAAAATATGAATGTTTGTTCTCGGGTCTTGGGTGTTTAATAATGTATTTAAGTATGTTTCTATCTATATAATTATGTTTATCCGTTGCTTAGTACGCATAACACAAGCTTTGCTAAGCTTAATTTGGGACTAGGTCAATTGGTGTGAATTGTCCCGTGATATTTATTATTTATTTATTTATTTATCTTAGTCGTGGTATCAGACCAGCTGAATGTCAGAAACAGATTGTCCACGACCTGCTATATCAAATTACTGATTGATCCGTACTAATATTATAAATGAGAAAGTGTTGTATGTTTGTGTGTTTGTCCGTTTTTCACGCCGTAACAGAGCGACGGATCGACGTAATTTTGGCATAGAGATAGTTTATGAGCCCGATAATGACATAGGCTACTTTCTGTCCCGGCAAAATGCACAGTTCCCGAGGGAACAGCGCGCGATAACCGAATACCACGCGGGCGGAGCTGCGGGCAAAAGCTAGTCCTTTATAAAAGACTTTTTGGGCGTTAGGAGGATAAAATGAATTGGCCTGTTTGACAGAAAAGTGCCTCCCGTGTAAAAATTACTTTTTTTGCTAGGATTAAAAAGTTTTCCCGACCGATTCCTTCAAGTAGATAGAAAACAGTTACACCATGATATTTTCTACAGACGGTAAGATTAAGTTTGTGCATGAAAATTCTGGAAAAAAAAATACAGTTTCAGAAAAAATCGTGAGTTGGAAAATGAATTAGTTTGGCAATCAGTCTGATACCCTTGGAAGTAACATTTCGCCAAAAAGACAGAACCGACACAAATTTTTTTTCTTTGGAAAAATAAAAAACAATAAAATACAAATACTCTTTATTGTACACCAGAAATAGTAAGCGATAGAGATAACAGGTAGACAGAGAAAATTACAAGGTAAGCAAAACTCATCCACTCATACATACCGTGTAAATGTTTCTCTCTCTCTCCCGCACACACACCAAATGACACAGAAACGTAAAAATTAAAATACTCCCTTAACGAAATCTTTTACAAGCCCTCCTAACGACGAAAACCTCTCAGAAAAAAACTCTTAACAAATTCGATCCTCACAAAGAGCGGTGTCGAGAAAAAAATGTTCAAAAATAATCCAGTATTCATCGTAAGAGAGATAAATTGGAGAGAAGACGAATCTTGGGCGGAATTATATGCGAGCATGCGAGCTGGCACGGCAATTATACAGCATATGCTTGGGATGCAGATGAGGCGAGCGGGTCAAAGACTACTTGTGACTGAAAGAAAGAAAGAAAAGAAAGAAAGAAATCATTTATTGCCACAAACACACCAACACCTTAACACCTTACAACGACATCTTAGGGTAATTTACCCTGAATTTAGGGTATTTTTTCGCGTTTAGGGTATTTTTTGGTGAAGAAAAATACTTAGGGTATTTTTTATTGTAAAGGTTTTCGATTTTCGAATAAAACGTACCGTTACAAAAAAAATACTGCAGCTGACATAGAAGCCAAGACTATTATGAATGCATGCTAAGAATGTTTCAAAACGGTTTAGTAGTTTAGCCATTAGTTTATTTTCTTTGTATTTATTTTAAAAAATTTTAGGGTATGAATAAAAGTGCCTCATTTAGGGTAATTTAGCGTAGCGTTATGGTAAAAAAAATATCGGGGGTGGCAACAATGACTTGTGATCATGCCTCAGTGTAAGTCCAAACGTCGAAGTACCGGGGTGTCATTAGATTAGGTTGACAATTAACACTACGGAACCCTAAAAAACATAAAATTACCGATCTTTTTGCGAGTGATATTTTCACCACAAACACCACATAACACCACCAAGTAACAAATAGGTGTGGTAAAGGAAGAGTATTAAAAAGTTCATGCTTCTCATTTCCGTCACCTGTTTTATCTGTTTTCCTCCATATACGCCCTCGCAGAATATAATCATGATACGATGGCTTACACGTCATAATGCAGGGAATGATTATGGCCCAACATCTGGGGCGAATAAGGCCATGTTGTGACATTCTGGTAATGGTGGCCTTGCTCCGAACCTAGTGTAGAACGGTCTTAAAAACCAGGTTTTTGATGAGGATTGAGTTTGATGGTACTTTATCGTTTGCCCGAATTTCATATGTAGAATTTTCATTTGCCATAAAGTAATTTATTTCTGAAATAGTAACTTCTTCAGAGTTGATATTAAACTAACCTACTGCATTCTATAATGATGACATTATTAAAAAAAAAATAACTATAATATTTTGTCAATTAATGAAAAAAATGTATTGTTGTTTTTTAGGATTCCGAAGCCAAAATGGCAAAAACGGAACCGTTATAGTTTCGCCATGTCTGTTTGTCTGTCTGTCCGTCCGTCCGCAGCTTTGCTCAGGGGCTATCAATGCTAGAAAGTTGTAACTTTTGACGAATATAATATGTAAACTTTGCCGACAATATAGTACAACAAAAATCAATTTTTTTTTACAGTACCTCCCATAGACGTTCGAAAAATTCGTTTTTGCTTAAAGATGTCTGATATCAGTGAATGCGAAGAAAATTTGACTCTGCCCGATATTTTAGATGCGGGGAAGGAAATGACTCATAATTTACTAGCAAAGTGAAGGTCCTAGTATAAGTTCTGGTTGATATGCAGGTAACTCTCGATGGTTCTTGAACACATGATAGAGGATTTAATATATGAACGTAGATAAAATATTGTATGCAACTGTACGTAATTAGGCCTTAAAACACTCGTGTGACCCTTTTATGAAACTCGGCTACGCCTCGTTTCATGAAACCACACTCTTTTTCAAGGACCCCTATTACGTTACAGTTGCATAAATAGCTATTATATTCTGAGTGCATCATGTTTAACTTTTAAAAGTCATTATTATTCTTATCCTTTTAACACAATGTAACCTAAATATCTAATACTAAAACAGTCCCAGCTGCCACAAATAGATCGCCTACGAAAAAACAACTATACCGAATTGAATTTTTCCTTCCACGGAAATTTCCCGGTATTTTCATAAGGGAAACGTGGCAGCGCGCCAGAGCCTATAAATAAGGAGCACCCTCACCACAAATTAGCTTTCTGTTCATGTTCTTTTTACCTGAAACAAAGTATTACAATAATTAATTAAGTTAAGTTAGCATTATCTTACCGTCCCAGTCTTAATACGTCGAACTCTTGGTCACAGGTCTCCTCTCAGAACAAGAGGGGTAGTTTTTCTATGGGCGTTATAGCGTGCACACAGTTATAAATAAATAAATAAATATAAATATCATGGGACATTTGACACCAATTGACCTGTTATACATAATTTGTGAAAACTTTAACTGTCTAACTATCACGGTTCATGAGATACAGCCGGATGACAGACGGATGGGCGGACAGACAAGTCTTAGTAATAAGGTTTCCGTTTTACCCCTTGGGTAAGGAACCCTTAAAACACAAAGGTCTGCACAAAGCCTGGGTCGAGTTTGAACCTAGGACCTGACTTGCTCGTTTGCCATCCAGTCGAATAAAAAAAAACACCCTCTTAAAATGTAGCCTACCATCTGGTTATAGGGTAAATAACCTAACCTCACCAACAAAAAGTTGGAAAACCCCCGACTTTGTCAGTTTAAAGTTCAATATCTCAAAAACGGCTGAACCGGTTTTGATGAAACATGTCTAAGAATCATCGCTAGAACACCTGCTATCAAACAAAAAACCGCAATTCAAGTCAATCCACCCGTTTAATAATAAATAATAATAAACTATTACTATTAGTACTATTAGGCACTACTTACTATTATTACTATTTAGGCATTTTTTTTAAACCCATACAATTTACAAATTAAAAATTAAATTAAAATTAAAAAGCTACGGTACCACAGATAGACACACATAGCGGTCAAACTTATAACACCCCTCTTTTCGCCTCGGGGGTTAAAAGAGAACATTTCGCAATTTCACTCCTAGCAAAACGAAACTACCCCATATAACAAACTCCTTACCAAAGTTAGTATAAAATGCACTTTTATGCTCGCCAGTGTAACGCATCGTACGTTATGGTGCGTAAAACGAGCTAGCAGAAAACTTCCAGCGTACACTCCCGGACAAAGCAAATGGTTTATTGTTCTATGAAAGTTAGGAGCGAAACGTGGTTTTTGCCGAGGTGTGTATGTTTAAAGTAAAATTATTGCTGAAATTGCAGTTTTGCTAACTATAATTGCTCTGTGCCAGGAAACAATTGAAATAAATTAGTTTCACTGAATATTAAGTACTTTTGTTGTTGTTATTTCATTGCGGCATTTCAGTTTGCGCCGTGTCCAGTTTTAGAATACTTTTTTTTTATTCCGCCTTAGCCTTCTAAACCTAACCTATCCGAGTCGCTTCTGCTCCGAAAAGTCTTGCTCGCTCGCTTCGCTCGCTCGCACAAGTCATGTATTATCTAAAGTCGTAGATGAATTAGCACTTTCAATTTTTTTTTTATATTCGACTGGATGGCAAACGAGCAAGTGGGTGTCCTGACGGTAAGAGATCACTGCTGCCCAAATACATCTGCAAAACCAGGGGTATTGCTGATGCGTTGCCAACCTAGAGGCCTAAGATGGGATACCTCAAGTGCGAGTAATTTCACCGGCTGTCTTACTCTCCACGGCGAAACACAACAGTGCAAGCACTCCTACTTCACGGCAGGATTAGCGAGCAAGATGGTGGTATCAATCCGGGCGGACCTTGCACAAGGTCCTACCACCTGAAGAAAATCGATTGCACCTTTTGTGAAAGATCATAAAAGGTGAGATAGGGCTCCGTTCTTTTTTGCCAGGTACAAACTCCACACTCCAAAAATATATAGTACATAAAATAAATAAATATATTGCTCAAAAGAAAATACGGAGCACGTGAATTTTATGGGTGAAACGAAAATAATAATAAATAATAATTCTTTATGAAATTCCTTGTCAAAAATTGGTTTTATTAATAGAACATAAAACAGTATTATATAATTATTTACGTAAAAAATTACTCAAATCCGTCTATCCGTTTTAACGTGACGATGTAACAAACATACACAAAAAAAACACACACACATCATATATTTTAAAATGTATAGGATATTTAAAATTCTTATTCAACAAACAACTTGTGCTTTATAAAGTCAGTTGGTTCGTTAGTCTCTCGTCTCAAGTTTTTTTTTATGCATACTTAAAGTTGCCAGGCAGTGTACGCTCCGTGCCGTACTTGATGCATGGTTATTGTTGTCGCGAATGGCAGTAGATGTATGGTAATAATATGCATTTAAATTTAAAGGAATTCTTAACGTACTTGCAGTTTAATGGCCATTTTCATGTACGTGTGTTTGACATTATCTTTTTTACCGACTCCAAAAAAAGTTTTAAGCTGAAGAAATTTTTTTTTTTACTGATTTATGTCGCTAATGTTTTTCAATAAACCCTTAAAACCTTTTTTTTATTTGACTGGATGGCAAACGAGCTAGTGGGTCTCCTGATGGTAAGAGATCACCACTGCCCATAAACATCTGCAACAACAGGGGTATTGCAGATGCGTTGCGAACCTAGAGGCCTAAGATGGGATACCTCAAGTGCCAGTCATTTCACCGGCTGTCTTACTCTCCACGCCGAAACACGACAGTGCAAGTACTGCTGCTTCACGGCAGGATTAGCGAGCAAGATGGTGGTAGCGATCGGGCGGACCTTGAACAAGGTCCTACCACCTGCCACCAAAAATCAGAAAAAACTTTAAAGCCATCTCTTGAATCAATGTAAGTAGCTAAATTATTTTACATGTTTACAAAAAAATAGTTTCAGACTCTTTAAAATTAATAAATAAATAAAAATTCTTTATTTGAAATCGGGTTGATTGAAACACTTCCCCAAAAAAAACCCCAAGTGCTTCCTTGAGTCCAAAGTGTGAACTTGTCAGCTGCTCCAACTCCATAACTATGCAAATACAAATCGCCTTAGAGTTGTTTACCCGATGCGTACTTACGGTTTGTTTAGTAAGCCGGGCGCAACTAGCGGGGATAGCAGCGAGTTGCTGTTTTTGACGGCGCGCCGACCAATGGGGTGCCGAGTTAAGTACCGGTGTAAACAAGTGAAGTGGTCTGAGACGCTTGTGGTGACTCTTACAGTTCGTGAAACATAGATCGACTCTTTATAAAAAATGTATAGGAGAAAAATACCCGTGATGGAAGATGCTTTGAAACAAGTTTTTTCTGGTAGTAAATCTGTCATCGTATGTGGAGATTTTAATGTGAATTTACTAGACTCGGCAAATAGATATTCTGGAAGACTTTTGAATTTATTTAAATCATTTAACTTGTTTCATCTTTTTGAGGAACCGACGAGAGTCACGGCAAACACAGCTACATGTTTAGATAATATTTTCTGCATGTGTGATGTTATGGACAAAGAAATAATAAACTGTTTCAATTCCGATCACAGCGGCCAAAAAGCCTGTTTTACAATACCTAAACAGACAATTGATCAAATAGTAACCTACAGACCCGTTACAGAAGCCCGTGTAGAAAAATTCAAGGAAAATATTATCAACAGCGTTCCTGAGCCTTATTTGGAGGGAAGTGATCCTAACGTACTATATAAGAACCTGTCTGCAGTAATTAATCGAGAGTTCGGAAAAGTTTTCAAATTAAGAACTAAAATGAGAAACGGGAACAAGGCAAAGTTTAGTGACTGGGCCACGGTCGGAATACATAAGAGTAGAACTAGGCTTTATGAACTTTATGAAATGAAAAGCCACAGTCATGACCCCTCGTTTATAGACTACGTTAGAAAATATTCCAAATTATTTAAAAAAGTATGTATTACTGCCAAGGCTGATTATCTTAGTAATAAAGTTAAATCCGCTGATAATAAAGTAAAAGCTGTATGGAATGTAATAAATTCAGAAACAGGTAAATCTAAGCCCCGTAATTGTCCATTCCAATTAAAAGTGGATGATAGAATATTGACTTCAGATTTAGAAGTGGCGGGTGCTTTTGAAAAAATTTTCTCAGATATAGCTGTAAATACGACTCGCGATCTAAGATCTTCCACTGTGCGGGCTAGTTCTTATCTAAATGAAATTGCGAGCGATAGACATCTGAACTTTGATTTTCAACATACTAACTCTGAAAAAATTATAAAGACTTTTAAATCTTTGAAACTGAAGAATACGGAGGATCTTTGGGGTATTTCTGTTCGAGTTATGCAATCTGTTATCCATATTGTGGCACCGTACCTAGCCGTCATATTTAATAAGTGCATTGATGATGGTGTGTTCCCGGACTTAATGAAATATAGCAAAGTGATTCCATTATTTAAAGCTGGGTGCTCATCTGATCCTGGCAACTTTCGTCCAATATCTGTGCTGCCTGTGCTGAGTAAAGTGTTTGAAAAGATTATGCTTAATCAGCTGCTTCGTCACTTTAATCTAAATAACTTGCTACACAGTCAGCAATTCGGTTTCACAAAGGGCCGTTCGACAACAGATGCAGCCGCAAGTCTCATGAAGTACATTTATGATGCATGGGAAAATTCGCAAGATGCAATAGGAATATTTTGCGACCTGTCCAAGGCTTTCGATTGCGTGGAGCATGAGACGCTTATCCGCAAACTACAACACTATGGACTTTCAGCCAAAGCACTGAACCTTGTTAAGTCTTATCTCAGCCAAAGAGTTCAAAAAGTGGACATAAATAGAACGCAGTCAGCTGGCTCAGCGGTGAAGCTTGGAGTTCCACAAGGATCCATTTTGGGTCCATTTCTCTTTCTGGTATATATAAATGACCTGCCCCACTTGCTAGAACAGAAATGCAACATAGTATTGTTTGCAGATGATACTTCTTTGATATTCAAAGTAAACAGGCAACAAGAAGATCCAACACACATCAATGAGACTTTAGCAGAGGCGCTAAACTGGTTCACTGCTAACAATTTGTTACTAAATGCAGCTAAAACTAAATGTATAAAATTTTCGTTGCCTAATGTAAGACAGTTTGAAACAATTATTTCCTTAAACGGAGAGAATCTGAAACTTGTGCATGAGACTGTTTTTCTTGGTCTTAAGTTAGATCGTAATTTACAATGGAGCCCGCATATTTCTGGTCTTGCTGCTAGATTGAGTTCTGCCGCCTATGCTGTACGAAGAATCAGGCAATTTACCAACGTAGAAACTGCCCGGCTAGTTTATTTCAGTTATTTTCACAGCATAATGTCCTACGGTATGCTGATTTGGGGCAAGGCAGCCGACATAGAAACTATCTTCATTCTACAGAAGAGGGCAGTCCGGTCTATCTACAACCTTGGCTCCCGAGATTCACTAAGAGAACGCTTTAAGGAGATAAACATCCTCACAGTAGCTTCACAGTACATACATGATGTGATATTGTATACACACAAGAATATCGAGTCCTTTAAGAAAGTGTCAGACGTACATGATATCAATACTCGTAATAAGCATAAGCTTGCCGTTCCTAAATTTCGTCTACGGAAAGTAAGCAAATCTTTTGTGGGAAACTGCGTGAGATTTTACAATAAAGTTCCCGTAGAAGCATGGAAATTGCCACACAACTCTTTTAAGGAATACATAAAGAGTGCACTCCTGAAGAAAGCTTACTATAAAGTTGAGGAGTACTTATGTGATAATGCGACATGGCCAAAACTGAAAGCCGATGAAGATTGATGTGCGATGAGGGTGTTGATGTGTGATGTACTCGTGTTTGTGTGTGTGTGTGTGTGTGTGAGTGTGTGTTTATGTCGGTGTATTTGTATTGTGTAGTGTTGTGAAGTGTGACTTGGCAGTGTCCCGGCGCATTTCGTGTCTAGTTTCTGGTTCTGTTGCCGTTGTCCGCATTGCAGAATTTAATTTAAAAACATGCATTAGTTTGACATTTGGAGACCTTATACATCTCCATCTCTTTATTTTAATTATTATTATTGATTTTTGACCTTGGAGGCTTTTTACACCTCTGATGATTGTATAATTTAATTAGTTTAATTAAGTAGTTTACTTTGACATTTAGAGACTATATACATCTCTGAATTATTTAGATTAGGATTTATATTATTAACTCAGGGACTTTATCCTCCTGGATCCCCCGGTCCTCACTTGAGGACATAAAAAAAAATTGAACTTGATTGATTTTGGGTTGAAATTGTGTAAACAACGCATCTGCAGTCCTGATGGTGCTGCGGATGTCTATGGGCGACGGTAATCACTTAACCATCAGGTGAACCGTCTGCTCGTTTGTCTGCTATTACATACAAAAAAAAAAAAAAAAAAACAGAAATTTTATGTCGGGACCCAGGAGGTTATACATCCCCTTGCTATAGTTATATTGTATATTGTTAAGCTTATGGATTTTAAACTTGTATATTTTTAGTTTAATAATTCTAGTCACAGGCTCGCTACGTCGAAGTTCCCAAGACGATCCCATAGAGCTTATGGGAACGGAAGCAATACCATGCCCTCGGTACCGCTCTGCTTTCAGAGCATGACATGAGTGCGTGTGAGCTAACTTTGGGGGCGGCAGACGTGAGCTTGCCATCGGAATCCAAAAGCTTAATGGTTACTTGACCTGAAATGCATATTTCAGTTTTTTTTATTATTTTTTTATTTTTTTTTTTTTTCATTTATGACGGTGGAAGCATTCTACACTTCCGCTTAACGTAGATATAGTTAGTGTTTAATTTTGTAACTAAGGGACCCCATACATCCCTGTATTATTATTTAATTTTTTTTTTTTTTTGTGATTTTTTGTTTAATTGTTTACTGTAGTTTTTAAGTATTTTATTTGTAATTATTTTATTTTGAAAAAATGACTTTCTGCCAAGTTTCTTGCGGCGCATTCTTCTTGGCAATGATGGTCTTTCCGAAAGCGCTGGTAGTTTAAAAAAATGACGTGTAAAAGTGCCCATTGCGGCCTATTTACTGAATAAATGATTTGAATTTTGAATTTGAATTTTGAATTTGAATAAAAAAATATATTGTAATTCGTTTATTATGACGTATTTTTCATCGTAAAAAATGATAAGGTTTTTTGACTTCAGCGCTTTTAGTGTTATTGCTGTCAATTTTCTGTAAAGTTATTGGAAATAAGGGGTGTTGTTAGACAAGTGCAACCACAGCCAAAACTTTTCCACTATATTGATGATAGGCCCCCCTTAGAACGCCACCATCAGTCTACTTTATTGAATCACCACTCAAGGACACGTTAACATCACGGCCTTAAATTTTTCGAGCAAGTATCACATATTGTTTGATTTCATCATTGATTCTATCTCGACGATAAGTTACAAGTATGGACAGCTTCTCTATTGCTCTCCTTCTCTCTTACCAGATCCGTAATGTGTGATCACATAAATCGCATTAATCATAACCAATACCATAATAACGTTATGGACACTGTTATAATTCAGATATCGAATAATATCGTGATAGTTTAAATCAAACAAGCGATAAAACCGTTCCCCTGAAGCGGTTTTGGCTAAATAATGGACGATAATTGGAAATTAGGCTTTCATTCCGGAAAACATGAGTTTTCACGGGATTTAGTGGAATATAGGCCGAGAGTAGTCACCTTTGATACTAAAATTCTATTAGACTCGGTAATTAAAATAAAACATCGGTAATTAAAACAAACAAAAATCGTTTATTTCCGATGCGCGATTAATTAATTTCCAAAAAAATGGGTACATGGGCAAGGTCAAAGATCGATTTAAAAATCACTGGTGGTTAACCTATTTAAAAATTATATGTTCTTTTTTCTTATTTTATGACCATGTTAATTTTTAATTCTTTGTTTTACTTGTAACTTGACTTGACGACCTGTACTTGACGACCAGATGGCTAAGTGGTTAGAGAACCTGACTACGAAACTTGAGTTCGAATCCCGGCCGGGGCAGATATTTGTATGAATAACACGAATGTTTGTTCTCGGGTCTTGGATGTTTAATATGTATTTAAGTATTTATTTATCTATATTTAAATATGTTTATCCGTTGCCTAGTGTCCATAGTACAAGCTTTGCTTAGTTTGGGACTAGGTCAATTGGTGTCAAGTGTCCCATGATATTTATTTATTTATTTATAACTTTGTTCTTCTAAACATTTTTAATTTCAAAAATCTTCTAACTTATAGTTCAACGTTTATGGGTTTTAATTTGTTGATGAATATACATATGTGCCGCTATATTGCTGTGTGTGGAAGTGGTAAGAGGACGAGTTTTACATGAATAATTATGCGTTACACCAATATACGTGTCTTGCATGTGATTGTGGGTATATAGTACTGAGGATCCTAATAGATTCCTCATGCTTTTTGTTGTATTATGTTCATAATATGAATTTAACTTTAGGTTAGCTCTTTGTCTATCTCATAAACACGTTGCATCCAACGGTCGTGGTGTCAAATTCACTAACCGGCAGTAATGCACAAAATTAAAACGTTTTAAACGTAATCACCGCCAAATTCAACCTTAATAGCCTGACAATAGCGCTTAAAATTTAATGATTATTATCTCACCATATTATCCACTATCCACCTTAACCTTGTCGCTTAGTAAATAAGGTTCAAAATTGAAATCACTATTGTAAAATGTTGATTTCACTATTATGTACTTTATGTATTTAGGTATAGAGTTCAAAGTCTTATAAAAAATAATAAGTTTAATGTTTTGAAACGATTATGGCATTTAGTTGAAACATTACTACTGTAGTGGTATTTATGTGTTTCGTATCGGTTTTATGTGGATTATGCACTATTATTTACTTGGTAAAAGCTTATAATTAAATAATCCATACTGAATATTATAAATGCGAAAGTGTGATTGTATGTTTGTGTGTTCGTCCGTCTTTCACGCCGTAACGCTGCGACGGATCGACGTGATTTTTGCCATAGAAGTTTATGGGCCCGAGAGTGATATAGGCTACTTTTTATCGCTGAAAAATGCACAGTTTCCGAGGAAACAGCGCGCGATAACTGAATTGTACGCGGGCGGAGCTGCGGGCAAAAGCTGGTAAATAAAAAAATGTCATGGGACAAATCGACACCCAATTGACCTAGTACCAAACTAAGCAAAGCTATGATGAACCAACACCACCACAACCATAATCCTCCCGGACACGGGTTTCGCTTGTCTCCGAAGCATCATCAGTGAAACACGTGTCCGGGACTTTGTTTATGGTTGTGGTGGCGGTTCTCTTAGTGGTGGATTCAGTTACGTTTGTGTTGGTTATTTACGTTTTTATGCGGAGGGAGGGCGGGTTAAATTGCATGAAAATAGTAGATTATACAACAAGAGCATAAAACGTGCCATTTTACCCAAGACGTTCATATAGCCACCCGAGCTGGTATGGCGAGGGTGGATAGACACGTCGAGGCGAAAATGGGCTTAATGCTCGAGTTTTACACTGCTTTTCACTTCGATGGCGAGGAAACGAAATAGCAACAGTGGATACAATTGTTCACTTACTGTGTACATTTTATTTTTCATGCATTACTATATATATAATTATATTTTTTTTTAGTTTTATTGATTTATTTTGGTTGATTTGTGTGATTTTTAATTTTATATAAATTAAAAACTATGAAAAAAAATACACTTCTTTATTTGTGGCTGTTGACACCTGATTACCTTGGTCTTAGACGAAGATTTTATTTTATGCACTAGTGCACAAAAACTCACTTTATGTCGCCTAGATCCAGCATAAACATGAACTTTACGAGCATGAGAAGTGAAAAAACATTTTTCCCAACTCAAACGTAGCTGTTTCGCACGACTTGGCCTCACTACTTGGCGGAGGAGCAAGACAGATATTCCATTTATTTTAACACGGACCTCCGCAAAGTAACGCTGGAATCTATAGTACCTATCTAATATTATTAGCCAGTTTTTACTTATAATTATAAGTAAAATTAAGTACCCTTCATGTTACTTTATAATTTCACCGCTGCTACTCATTCCTTCCGCCAAAACACATCAATGTATTAATTGCGGTTTCAGACGAAACGTCGGCGTGAACGGAAGCCACACGTGTGGCCGACATGTTCCCGGTGTTGCATGGTTTAAAATTCCCCGTGTTGAATTTTAAATTTGCCGCATGGCAATATTTTTGGCAACAAATAATGCATGGGTTGAACAAATGCGTCTTTTTTGTTTATTACAAGGAAACATTGGGTTTGGTATTAAATAGTTTGGTGTACTGCCTTTTCGGTGAAATTACTGGCACTTGAGGTATTCCAACTTAGGCCTCTAGGTTGGCAACGCATCTGCAATACCCATGGTGTTGCAGATGTTTATGGGCGGTGGTGATCTC
The DNA here is from genome assembly GCA_037349165.1 of Choristoneura rosaceana. Lineage (NCBI taxonomy): Eukaryota > Metazoa > Arthropoda > Insecta > Lepidoptera > Tortricidae > Choristoneura > Choristoneura rosaceana. Next base: position 975,560 of record JAZBNJ010000032.1, read on the forward strand.
TTACCACCAGGAGACCCACTTGCTCGTTTGCCTTCCAGTGAAATAAATAAATAATAAATAAATATTTTTCGTCAAATTTAACTCTACTCTCGAAATGTATACCTTGTCAGTCTGACTTTGCCATTTTTAGACGAAATGGAAACTGGCAGAAAAACAAAAAATGATTTTTTATGATAATTAAATCTAAATAGTATCCAATCATTCCAAAGCATTAATTTGGCGTATGCTGCATTCATAATCTTTAGACTGGGCATAGTCAAAAAGGGATTTAAAAATTACACAACCTGGATCATAGATTGACGTTAAGGTTTTCAGTTATTATTTTAACAAAAACATTGTTTATAAGCAGGATATTGAATAATTTGACCGAAAACATTCGTTCTAATTCCCACATAATGATCACCTAAGTCACATGAATCTCAATTTTTTTTGTCTATTCTACGTATCTCCGTAACTCTATTCTACTCTATTCCATTTCACTTCAATGAAAGGGAACCTTAAGACTATCGTGTATTTTTCTCGTATGTTGATATTTTTTCGTCGTTTGAAGAATAAACATATTCGGTTTAAAATATCAAAGGACATTTTGAAATGCATTCACGAGCCCAAGGGGCTTGTTTTATGCACATTATTGAAATAAAATTGCAACTGGAGTCACTAAAATACTTTGAAAAGAGACCACTTTATTTTGATGTATGTACGATAAAAACATAAACTCGTTTTCATATAGTTCCAAACATCATACTAAAATATTGCAAAACATCTCAAAGCGAATTTAACATTGAATAAACACACAGTTTAAAGTTATTTTTATTAAAGCTACTCCGTAGAACTTTGTGCTTTTTAATGAAAAGATACTAAGTACAGTCAATTAACATGAAATCCCTTTCATTATATCTAAAACAAACAAACGCACAAATAAAGTCTTTCGTCGTCAGTTAACCATTTTTTTTTTACTTTTTTATAGGTCTTAGGGTCTTAGGGTTTGTTTTAGTAATTCAACCAAATTATATAAAAAGCAAATTTCATAAAACAACAAAAGAGTTTTACGTAAAAAAAATGTCAAAGTAGTTTTTTATTATACACTACTGAAATTAATTGTGTGCTTTAAGCTTTACAAACGCATTATAACTTACTCTTTAATACAAACTTTTTCCATTTAAATTTTAATAGACACTCGCGCCCTCTATAACATACGTTACATTCAAAACGAGTTATAAGTCTTGAGTATTAGGGTGCGTTTATGAATGTAGATATTTTTGCTGACGTTATCATTGTCGATTATCCCAACCGTACTAATTACTTTGTTTAGTATTTCTCGAATTAATGTGGCTTGCGATCCATCTTCATTTAGAGTGTTGCCAAAGCAAAATTAGGGGAGCGTCGGCCGGGATGACCTTGAGTCTTGTAATTATGATGTAGATCCAGTGAATGATGATTTTACCCGACTGTCTGAAAGAGGGTTATGTTTTTCGAGCGTATGTATATTTGTAGGTATGTAATGTATGTCTATTTCTTTGGTCCTTGCTGCAACTTAAACAGCTGGATTTTCGTGTTTACAACATTTCTTAAATATATCATCATCATCATGTCAGCCGAAAGACGTCCACTGCTGGACATAGGCCTCCCCCGAGGGGATGGCTCTTAAATATATAATTGTTTTAAATAAGAAATAATTTAATAGTTTTTATTTCATTGGTTTAATTTGGTTTTTTTAATTGGTTTTTTACTGTTTAACAACTGGTAGCATGGTGTACGGTTGTGTTACTCTGAAGATGAGCTCTGGTTGAGTTCGAAACGCGTCATTGTGATGTGGTGGTAGTGAGTGATAGATGGGTTTCTGTTATTTGTGTGTGTTCTTACAGTGTGGAGGTGGAGGAACAAGTATATTTTGTATAAGCTTAGCTATCGTAAGGTCGCGGGTGAGTAACACATTTTTGCAAGAAAAAAATAGTCTTCCTCTTACTAGATTAAGAAGGATACCTAAAGAAATAAAACAAAATTGCTCCCAACTTTTTTTAAACTTCCCTCAGCCTTCTCACTTTAACAGTCCGCGACCGAAAATCCGAAAATGTGCGAACTTTTCAAACGTTTTTCATTAAAACAAAGGCATAATCGAGTGTTTGGCAGCGAGTTAAAAGTTTCAATGGCCCGGATTACGCCCTCACAATGGGGAGGGAATTCTTTTTTTCACATGCACGATATCGGGCTTGGGAGTTCTTTTGACAACTCCGCTTTAATTCGGTTCGGAGTTTCATGAGATTTTTGTATTTGGGAACCGGTTCTTGTTTTAGGGAGCTTGAAGAACGGTTGTTAGGATTCCTTAGTCCTACGCAGTACCCTTAAGGTGATTTACCACCGACGAGGCGAGTCGAGAATTGAGATTTGTATGGCGGCAACTTTGACGCATGAAACTGGTATCCTAACCCTGCCGTCGGTTTATGTTTTTGAAATAATCATGTACGTTAGGAGGAACATAATGTGATTGTCCCACTAACGTCGATAAGCCAAAGGCTACTAGAAACACAGGGAAGAATAAAGTTCCATCTTACAGACTGGCTAAATCCAAAAAGTCATTTTTGGGAAGTTGCATACGTTTTTATAATAAAATTCCAAAAAATATTACTAAAAAAACTAATACAAAATTTAAATCTACTGTCAAGAAGACGTTAATGTCTAAGGCTTATTATAAAGTCAATGATTATATCATGGACAGGGATATTTGGAAATAATTCGGATCCCCATTAGTGATCCTTTCAAATAGCGAACCTACTTTGTTAAAATAAAATTATGGTAAATACTTGTAAAAGATATGTATATAGATATCATTTTAGGTTTTTATAAATATTGTGAATCTGTTTAAAAAAAAATACCTCGTTGAGTTTCTTGCCGGATTCTTCTCAACAGAGGTTTTTCCGAACCGGTAGTAGATTTTGGACGTTCATAAGTGTTTGTTGTAGCCTAAAGTCTTTGATGAATTATACCTGTAGATTCACAATCGCGCGCCGAGCCAAATGAGCGCCACTTGGAATCACTGGCCTAAACTCACTGGTTCAGTTAGGTCGATAGGTTGGTCGATAGGTTGGTCGATAGGTCGATCGGTAGGTCGATAGTAGGTAGATAGGTTGGTAGAATGCTCGCCTGCCACTTTGGTAAAAGTGGCCTTCTTTTTTCTCAGTACGTTGTTTTCAAGTGTCAAGCGTAGTGGAGTTTTGCCGCTAGCGAAATTCGCCCGTAATAGAGTAAAAACTAGGTTCAAATTTCGTCTCGTGTTATTTTAATTATTTTGTGTGAGATGATTTTATTTGTCACGCAAACAAATCAATAGTTCTGACATTCTTTGAAGGGGATTTTGTTCGGCAATGTGCGTCCTGGTTTAAATGTATTGAATAAAGAAATTTTGACTTTGACTTTGACATGGTCCTTTAATTAATGGATGGTAAAACAAGAGGTTAGCCTTGTTAAATACTAGTGAGACAGCTGGCGATCCAATGACGTCACACCGTAATGGCACCCATTACTGTAATCGTTACAATCTCAAAAGTGATTAAACTGTTAACGGACGAATTAAAACTTGCCTAAATTTTTATTGTTGGGTCAAATTAGACCGTTATTTGACTCGATATTGTTAATTAAAGTTTAAATTTTCAAGGTAGTTTTATAGGAGGATTAAAATTAATTAATATTTTGTGGGGTAGTTTTGTTTTATTTGATAATAAATACAGGTGGGTACTTGGGGAGTTACAGTGACAAAGTATAAGATAGTCCTTGAGTGATGACCATACAGCGGAAGACGAAGCGTCTGTAGGCCGCCCACCAAGTGAACTGACGACATCGTGAAAGTTGGCAACTGTGACTGTTGGCAAAAGTGGCGAGTTGTCGCTCATCGCAAGTTTTCTAAGGAACGCCTTTTGTTCAACAATGGACGTCCCATCCACCTGACGAATATGTGTGTTAACTTTTTAAAAGTTTTTTAGCAAAACAATTTATTGATCGATTTTTTTACGTTCAATAAATGCATAAATGCATAAATCCTCACTTTTTATAGCACTATAAAAAACTTATGAATTTTAAATCGCGTTCCGCCCCACTTGTCGACATGTTTATGGATACTTATGCTATCTTCAGGGTGGACAGAGATGACAGCATATTGCCAGGAAATGGGCAGTTATGGGGCATCGCTGGAAAAGATTTTTTATACAAATGTATTTGCGATACATTGGCTATTGGAGGGGCGAGGGGCGATAAAATTTGATATTTGTTGCTTTTTTGTCCATTATTGCTCGATATACTGTGTGTTTGAGCAAAGATACGCTACAAAATAGGGACTACTTAAGGGTGGGGGCCCCTTTTGTTGAGTAAAATGAAAATTATATTTTTTTTTTATTTACCTAGGTTATTAATTAAATTGTGTTTTTGTTTATTCCGTTGGTTAATTTGTTAGGCCCACTTGCAGTAAACACATAAATCTCGAGTTAGCGTTAAGCTCAGTTTATTAGTGTCAAATTGTATGGAACTGTCAAGCTTAAGCCTGGATTAACTACTAAATCTAGATTTATTTTTTCCTGCAAGACGGCCTGAATTACTCGTATATGGTATATCATAAACATTTTGAAATATACTCTTTTTTTAAATAAGTATTTCACAGCAGATCTATGGCTATGCAGACAATTTCTTCGCGCCTTTCTCTTGCCGACCTATGTAGTGTTTGGACACAAAATAATTTAATTTTCTGCATTTTTTCCCTCGAAATGTGATTAAAATCATTTTGTGTATCACGGCCGTAAAGGAATTACAAACTCGAGTCATTAATAGCCATCCGCCTCCGGTGTCGGGCTTCTAATAGAGTTTCATTAGTAATCCCCTTCTTACGCCTCTTAATTCACAGTGTACTATGGTAGTTTAGGTACTAAAGTTTTTTATTGGCATACCATCATAGAAAACGAAACAAATGACTTCCGACACCCTTCAAAAATATCCCTTGATCGTATTACCAGACATTAAAACAGCCCCAAGACTGATATTAGCATGACAATCCTCTTCGAGTGCCGATACCGTCGCCAAACAAAATTTGTACCGGCGCGATAAAGAGCTCTTCCGTCTGTGTCAACAGCCTTAAGATACGGTATGGCCGAAGCGGTGGCGATATTAGCCGACTGGGAAATGGGGTTTTATGACAGCCTTTTCAAATATTTCTTATACCAGAAAGATTTCTTATGCAGGTAGTAGGACCTTCTGCAAGGTCCGCCCGGATTGCTACCACGTTGCTCGCTAATCCTGCCGTGAAGCAGCAGTTCTTGCACCGTTTGTCTTTCGGCGTGGCGAGTAAGACAGCCGGTGAAATTACTGGCACTTGAGGTATTCCATCTTAGGCCTCTAGTTTGGCAACGCAACTGCAATACCCCTGGTGTTTCAGATATTTATGGGCGATGGTGACCTCTTACCATCAGGAGACCCACCTGCTCGTTTTCCATCCAGTCGAATAAAAAAAATAAAATAAACAGAGTTAAAATTGTTTTTAGTGTTTAAAGTGTTTTATTTATACACACACACACACAAACATCACGCCTGCATTCCCAAATGGGGTAGGCAGAGCACACGAAACGTTACCGCTTCGGAGCCATTAGCAATTTTAAGTTTTAAGTTTGACAAAAACGGTACAATAGTGACAGGTTGCTAGTCAATCGCCTACGGTATACCTTAACCTATATCCTCAGTCGCCTCCTACAACATCCACGGAAGAAAAATGGTGTATTAAATAGCGTGCAGTCTACCCCACTTCTGGGCAAAAGCTTCCCCTTTTTTATTTCACTCGTCTCTTCTCTTGTGGACAAATTTAATTTATATTGACATTGTATTTTATTGTTTTTTTTTTATCTTTGTTTATTTTTATAATAAGTTTTGACGATCTCAGCATAAATTCTTATATAATCTGACTTAATGTACCTATTTATGTAATGTAATTGTTATGTTGAGTGAATAAATAAACTAAACTAAACTTCTAAATTTCATGTGCAATAACGGGGTTTGGACCACAAGCCAACCACGCTGGTGTCCTGTGACAGATACACAGACAGACGAGTAGTAAAACGACATAAAAAGTGTTCTATTTATGACCTTTAGATCACGAAGACCTTTAGAAATAGCTCCACTAGTGATATAAGCCAATTTCGTGGCCGCGCCGCCGTCTTCGCCTTGCTGTTGACATTTAATGTGACTTACGGAAGGTTTATCTTGCAGTCTCACAATTTCTCATGAGATCGGATAAAGGATAGTTTTGAGGCCACTTTAAAGCCTCGATCTTCTTTAGGGCTTGGAATAACGTGTTACTAACGATAGGATAAAGTAATCCTATTTTTGAACGATGATAATTTATAATAAATAGTAGATTGTACAACAATAGATTTTACCTAAGACGTTCATATAGCCACCCAAGCCGGCACGGCGAGGGTGGATAGACACGTCGAGGGGAAAATGGGTTGAATGCTCGAGTTTTACACTCTGCTTTTCACTTAGATTGCGAGGAAATGAAATAGCAACAGTGGAAACGATTATCCATCCCACGATTATACGTCCCACTGCTGGGCACAGGCCTCCTTTCAGAATGAGAGGGCTTGGGCCATCGTTCCCACGCCCAGTGCAGATTGGGAACTTCAGACGTGCCACTGAATTGCTTCGCAGGTTTGCGCAGGTTTCCTCACGATGTTTTTCTTCACCGCAAAGCTAGTGGTAAATTTCAAAAGTAATCCCGCACATGAATTTCGAAAAACTCAGAGGTGCGAGCCGGGGTTTGAACCCACGACCTTCTGCTTGAGAGGCAATAGGTCAAACCACTAGGCCACCGCGGCACGGAAACAATTATACAGACGGTTAAAAACAAAGAAAGATCGCAAATGACGTTTCTGTAAAATTCTTTTTTTATTATTCTTCCGGATTATTTCTCACCAGCCCTCATATTGATAGTCGATTATGTCTGATTTATGTTTTAAGCCAATCCCTTCCTGGTCAAGAAGGAACACAATATATTCACACACTTCTAAAGTTTTGCTTTTAATATTTCTAGGGCTACAGATATATTACTGAGCATACAATTTTAAACGAAAACATTTTGTAACCCACGTTGCCCTCCCTTGTCCTCAGGGGTGGTGAGCGCATAAATTTGTAATGCCACTGCCCTGCACTTTGTTATTTCTGTTTACAATCCTATACGATGTAAAGGTTCTTGTTCATATTTTTTTTAACCCCGACGCAAAAGAGCGGTGTTGTAAGTTTCGCTGTGTGTCTGTCTGTCTGTGGCACCGTAGCTCTTAAACGGGTGGACCGATTTGAATGCGTTTTTTTTTTCATTTGAAAGCAGGTTTTCTGGCAATGGTTTTTAGACATGTTTTATCAAAATCGGTTCAGCCGTTTTTTGAGATATTGAACTTTGAAATCGGCGGTTTTCCAACTTTTTGTTCTAACTTTTATATCAAAAAATAAATCGATTTAAATATAACGTTATTTCAATTTTACTGTGCTTTGGTTTTTACCACAACTATAGATTACAATAGATTACGCAAATGCATCTACTTCTCGTGTCCGAGTCGTGTCGTGTCCGTCGGGGTTGGCACCATACAAAAACTGACCGCTAACTGACTACTCATGACTAGTGACTGACACGAGCCCCACGGCGCGGGCGGTCGGCGCATTTGAATCGATTTTGCGTTGACATCGGGGAATTTACATCGCTAATTCGCTCTTGAGACGTCACAGTAGATAAAAATTGTGTTAAAATATCTTAGAAATGAGTGGGAAAATAATGACAAAGAGCTTAATAATAAATAAATCCATCGACAATATCAAAAGTATCCCTTATCAGAACGTCAGCCATGAAAAAACAGGAGAGCAAATTTGATAAATTTTAAATCACCCTAAACTCGTAAATATGGGAGCGTCCCAGACTGCCGACTGCAAACAAATATAAACCCTATGCATGAATAATTAAAACATCAAATCTGCTAATTGAATTCGTTAGTGAGCTGTCAATCTAGTGTACAGGGGGTGTATGAATGGATTAACATGATTGTGATATTTGCTAGCGCTTGTACAACCCATGTATTCTATCAAGGGGTAATTAACATTGGACATTTCATCGCAGGATCGTGTGTTCTGGGTGTTAAATGCTACACGAAAAAAGATGCTTTTGTAACATTACTGAATTTCCAATTACGAGCTAAGTTTATGCGAGAGGCGTTATATTACACAAAAGATCCCTACGGGTCGAAGTGTATGCGCAAGGACCCCTAAATTCAAGATAACATAAGATACCTTTATGCAAGCTCTTTAAACTGAGCCTTTTTTTAAATTCTACTTCTAGGCAAACGTGTACCATCTTAGGCCTCATCTTCGCCTTCCATCAAGCGAGATTGAGGCCAAACGTATGCCTATTTTTTATTTAAAAAAAACCTAACATCTGCTAGCATGGTGTACGGTTATGTTGCTCTGAAGATGAGGTTTGGTTGAGTTCGAAACGCGTCAGTGTAGTGTTGTTATGGTGATAGATAGGTTTGTGTGATTTGCGTGTGTTCTTACAGTGTGGAGGTGAAGAAACCGCCTGAACACGCATATCTTGCATAAACTTTATAATAAGGTCAATACCTTATTATAAAGTTTATAATACTTTAATAATAATGTAATAATAATATTTATAATAATGCTCACCCAAGGGTGAGCAAAGTAATTTCTTTACTTCATTGAGCCTTTTCGCTCAAAAGCTGCAGTTTTTAAGATAAGAGATATTTTGAAGTTTTTCCTGATTTGGAGAATTATTTTTTAAAACAGAAAATGGAAGTTAAGTACGTTAACAAACATGAGTAAGCAAAGTTTTGCAGTCAGGCAATTTGTTAATTTAAAATAAGAAAAGTATAACAAAGAATTACTGATGTGAGAATGAGAGTAGGTACTGGAAAGAGATAGGAAAAAAAAGCTTGGAATAGTGTAATTTTCGAACGGTAGAATGGTGTAATACAACACAATCATCTAATATAAACAGTAATAGAAGGAAAGAGAGCGAAAAAAGAGGAAAGCGAAGGCAGGAGATTAACTACGAAATTAGATCAATTAAAAAAGAAAATAGACTGTGAATTGCATCAACCAACCGTATTTTAACAATGCTCTCCAAAAACTGTAAAATTATTCATACCTCTAGATTTAGGTAATTTATTACAAGCTTCTATTTAACCTGCAATGTTCATATCTATATCATCATGTCAGTCGAAAGACGTCCACTGCTGGACATAGGCCTACCCCAAGGCTCTCCACTAGACCGGTCTTGTGCTTTTCGCATCCACCGCGATCCCGCGATCTTAGCCAGGTCGTCGCTCCATTTTGTTTATATCTATATGTAAATAAATACATATCATGAGACACTTGACACCAATTGACCTAGTCCCAAACAAAACCCAGCTTGTACACTTGTGGGGACTGTAGCTGGTAGAGCTTAGGTATAGGGGATCTACGCGCGTGATGCTAAACTTAGTTCAAATGAAAGGACGTTTCTATATATTAAAAGATACTTAGATATACTTTACAAACATAGGTCAAGCCTCTCAGGCTGTCGGGAGCAATCTGTGCTCCGGCATGTATACCGCTGTCAATCTGTTTTTTAAATCGAATTCCAGAATTATAAAATACAAAAATACTATAATTATACAAAATACATTCAGTCTAGCCTGCCAGGCGGTCATTTTTACCACCTGCCAGCGGTATACAGCCTAATCCCTACAGGCAACGGATGAATATACTTAAATAGATAGATCGTACAATATATACTACAATACATATTAAATACCCAAGCTATTTTGGGCTCCACAGAAAACCAGCTTTACTGCACATAAGCGGCAACACATGCTGAGTGGAGACCCTTTTTGGTATCCTCTCGTTGATAGTTTTAGTGCCAGTTTTAGTCTTAGTCTTAGGTCGTACTTATGTAGCCAAAATCTTTCTTTCTTTCCAAAACTCGAGCACAAACATTCGTATTTATTCATACAAACATCTGCGTCGGGATCAAATCCGGGATCGCGAGCTTCGTAGTCAGCATCAACGCCATCAACTAACTTCCTTCCGCTGGCGTTCGTGTCGTCATAGTGTAGTGTATTGTATTTGTGTGTTTTAGTTTTAAATGGGTCCCACTGAAAAACAGAGTTGCGGCTTGCCGTAACATTATGCTGAGTGGGGCCCAATTTATACTGTTCGATGTTATTTTTTAATTTCCTTCCATGTAATGTATCTTTATGTGTATCGAATATGTATAAATAAATGTTTCTCTCTCTCTCTCTCTCTATCACCAACACGTAGGCGTTGGTGGAAAACGATAAGTTCTCTTCTAAAAAATTAGACAACCCCACTCACGTTTGTCGGCTACTCAGATATTGATGAGGCTGGTCGTGAATATTGTATGCCAGCGGATCGGGACCGCACTCCGACAAGACCGGGGATTAATCGATGGCCGCATTCATATTTAATTTAAATTTAGTTTTAATAGACGTGAGACATGACGGTATGGTGAACACATCCGGGATGTGTTAAAAATAAGATAAGATAAGATAGATAAGATAAGATAATTTATTCAATAATTTGCAGTACAAAATAACAATAAATACAATGTTTTACAAACTTCTATGAAATACGTTTGCCTGCACTAGAGTTACTACAAAACTCTGTGTCGCAGGCTTAAAGCGCTAGCATAAAATAAAATTAAAAATAATTTATCTAAGCTTAACAGTACAAATAGTTATTATGAAATTATACAGACTTCAAAAGGTAAAAATTACAATAGTATACATAAATAAATCAATTGAATATGCGTAAAGTGTTATGATCTAAATAAGCCACACAGCAGTGCAATTTTTAACTGTGTCAAATCCGATTCGAAATTTTCTGACTAAGATAATACGTGCCTAACATTAAAAAAATTGCAACTGGGCTTAACTTAAGTGAAGATTTACAATTTAATATGTTATTAGGTCAACAATTCGGCCATTGACTATTTTACATCGTGTACTAGAAAATTAACAATATGTATACTGAAATGAAGTTTCAGTTACGACTCCGGAAATTTATAAGTTGCCTTCGTAATCAATTGTACTGATATATCTTTTTTCAGCCATAATTTTCGCCGGACAGACAGCATCACCTGTGATGTGGCTGCTAGGTTTTTTAAAACGCAAGCAAGTAGCGCACTTGGCGTCGTTTGTCTTTTTTTGACATTCTTTTATGGTGTGGCCTTGTTCGCCACAGTGGCCGCAGGTGACCGTTGACTCCCGGCAAAACTTGGCAGCATGACCATATTGTTGACACTTGTAACATCTAGTGACTAAAGTAAAGTCTCTAACAGGGCAAGATGACCAATTAATAAACACTTTGTCTTTAGTAATTAGGGCTTTACGTATAGCAGCAGGCACTTCTATAATATAATTACAAGTTTCAGAGTTCTTTTTTCCCGACTTGTGGCTCATCTTAATTGTGTCGAAAAACGTATCGAAAGTCTCACATTGAGGATTATCGGCTAAGTTTTGGTGGTACAAACAGGAAACGACTTCGATTTCAGGCATGGACGTAGGCACTCCTATAACTACTATTCTAGGCCTACGTTTCTGTGTTTCATCGATCGGAAGGCCTGAGTTTTTTATCTGGGCGGATTGTTTTAATTTCTCGATATCCTCCTTTGTTTCTGTGCTAATTACGACGCCACCATTCCGAGTCTTGCGCAAACCTTTAACGTGCAGCTTCATCTGTTCGGGGTTAATCAGTTTTTGGACAAGAGATTTCGTCTCATCGCTGGATTTCAGTTTGTCGTTGGGATAGATGGTCACAGAATTATCACGTTCCGGCTGGATGAAATTATTAGGACTTTTTTTGACCATATCAGCAAAAGAAGTCCCCTTCGTGGATGGTTTGGCTGACTCTTGAATACTCAGCTTGAGGTCCTGGAGCTCCTGTGAAAGCTTAAGGTCTCCCTGTAAGGTCTGGATAGAAGAATAAGCTTGCACGGCTTTCTGCTTAAGGGACTGGTACGCAACTGCCATTTGAGATGTTCCATGACCTACTTTTCGACATAAATTGCTAATGCGCAATTTCTGTTCCGTGTTCAGTTTACCTGCTTCTGAAATGGCGCATACTTCATTTAGGCAGTCTTCGATAGTCTTCATCCAGTGTTGTATTTCTGGAGTGGAAATAACGTCAAGCCTTTCATCGTCTTCCTGGTGAGGCGTCGGCGCTGCGGGGCGGGGCGGGGGCGCGGGCGCGGGCGGCGGGGAGCGAGCGATCCTGCTGCTCCGGTTAAACGGGCTATTTTCCATGTTTACACATAAAACACCACAACACTTAACACATACCTAAACGCATGACATGATTACGTTTTCAATGGACCTAGTAAAACAAGGGGTGTACTGCCGTTTCGCCAAAATATTTTTCGCCAAATTTCACTTCCCAAAAAACTTATCGCAATAGTTTCATTTCCCAAACGAATCTTTGGCATATTTACATTTCGCATTTTATTCATTTGGTCAAATTATCATTTGGCATAATTTTAGTTTGTCAAATTTTATTACGACAAACGTTTATTAAGCAAACGTTTTATATTGGAAAATATTGTATTCCAAAAAAATGTTTGTTCAAAATGACATTTCGCACAAACCAACCACAAAAACCAACTGCTACCAGAAAAGTAGCTTATGTTACAACTGCGTCTTCCACAGAAACGAACTGCTATCAGAAAAGTAGATGAGGTTAGACTGCGTCCCCCACAGAAAACGGACTGTTACAGAAAAGTAGGCCAGATTATAGGTTAAAACTGCGTCCCCCGCAAAAACTTACTGCTGTCAAAAAAGTAGGTTAGGTTAGGTTAGAACTGCGCCCCTCCACAGAAACAAACTGTTCCCAGAATAGTAGGTTATTATGTCATGCAATATTTTGGGAAGAGTACATTATGCCAAACGATACATTTTACCAAATATTACTTGGCAATATGAAACATGACCAAGTAATTATTTGCGAAACAATAATTTGCCAAATAAAAATTTGTTAACTGTAAATTTGCGATAAGTTTTTTTGTCAAATGAATTTTTGCTAAATGATAATTTGGGTAAAATTTTTTGGGATGTGATATTTTGGGAAAAGTTTTTTGGCCATACATTAGTAATCCAAAACAAGGTCACGACTCAGCATGTGATTATTTAATTATTTTTACAACTAATCTACACGTCTGTTCTTAACGAAGATCGAACAATCAATCAAAATAAAGTTGTGTTAAATACTTGTGATGTATAGTATACTAGCTTTTGCTCGCGGCTCCGCCCGCGTAGTATTCGGTTATCGCGATCTGTTCCCTCGGAAACTGTGCATTTTTCTGTTGTGTTTTCTGTGCACTCTCGGGACCATATACTATCTCTATGCCAAAAATCACAACGATCCGTCGCTCTGTTATGACGTGAAAGCGTAACAAACAAACAAACTCACTTTCCCCTTTATAATAGTAAGGAAGGATAGATAACATGTATTAATATCGAAAATCTGTTTTTATTTTAATAATGTACCTCGTTGAGTTTCTTGCCGGATTCTTCTCAACAGAGGTTTTTTCCGAACCGGTGGTAGATTTTTTGACGTTCATATTAAGTGCTTGTTATAGCCTAAATTGAATAAAGATATTTTGACTTTGACTTTGACTTTAATGTATTCGATACTATTTTGACATTCGTTATTCAGATGCGTATCCCGGTAAAATCCAGTGTAAAATGGCGCAAAAAATCTTCTATCGTCATTAAGTGCCGTGGGTCTAGCAGCGAGCGAAGGGCGTCGCCCGCGCAGCGCACAAAGGTAAGATAAGGCGAATTTAGAGCCTTTGTACAGTGGAGGATTTGCGGACGAGCCTCTTGACAGGAGGGCGTGGTGCGAGGGACAAGAAATGTAGAAGATGTAAAAATTAAATAGTAAAAGTTTATTCGAGACACAAACAATGGATAAAATAATACAATAAATAACAAAGTAAAAAAGGGTATAATTTTGTACCTTTCGGCGTCGAGACCTTTGGTTATCAAAGAGACTCAGAGATACCACAGGAGACCAGTACCAGTGGAGATCAGTAAAGAAGATCAAGTAATCCCGACAAAGGCCCATTTTCACCCTCTAAATAATATATTGTAATCAACCTTTTATGTTAGTCTATCAATAAAAAATCTCTATTATAAAGGGCAAATAAGATACAAAATAATAATAATTTGTATGCTCAAAATGCTAGCGCTGATCTTCCAGCGCAACTGTTTCAAACTGTCAGTGTCGTGCATACCGGCCCAGCCGTATGCGACGCTGAATCAACGGACAGAATACATGGGTTTTCATTCCAACAGCTGCTGAACGTAAGATTCAGAATGTTATTTTAGAATTTGAAGGTTATAAAAGAGCTTAAAATGCACCGTGTGCATAGAGCCTTTACCAGCTTTCCCAAAATCGCTCAAGCTTATGACTTGCAGGTTGCGTTGTAGCACGTGTATGACAGAAGCTCAGCACGAGTGGACTTGTCTCGGATGTCTAATATCGCTGCTAATAACTTCGACACACGGCCATCTTGGCTTGTTTGAACTAGCGACATTATTATTTTGGATTAACTTATTTTAGACATAACCTAACCTAACCAACAAAAAGTTGGAACACCCCTGACTTTGTCACTTCAAAATTCAATATCTCAACCACATCCAATCATATTTCCTCTTCGGAAATTTATGGTCTCAAGAAACATTCCCTTTTCTTTGATCATGGCACAGAGAACATAATATACAGAGACACCACCTAGTACAAGCAAACGGTATCACCCTAATACTGGCTATACAACTGGCTATTTTTCTTTTCTTTATTTTACAATAGAAGGCACCACTGAGAACACAAATAACACGATACCTATATGCCATCTAGCGAGACACTAATGATACGGATGTCGCTTGTTAGCCCAATCTATAGCTTGACTAGGACATGACAGGGTTGGTAGATGGCGCTACTTTATATAACCTACTCACGGCCGCTGGTCAGTGCGTAAACAATCGAGGTTTCATAGATCCAAACCTATTCGTAATCTGCTGAAAACGCTGTCAGCCATATTAGTTTATAGATTATCTACAGCTTAGGGCTATACTACGAAACTCGAAGTTCGTATCGTACCGTCCCTCTCGCTCTCGTATTAAATAGTTTAAGTGTCAGAGGGACCGCACGACACGAACTTCAAGTTTCGTAGTAGAGTAGTGACGATATGTAGTTTTAATTTTTTTTTTATTCGACTGGAAGGCAAACGAGCAAGTGGGTCTCCTGGTGGTAAGAGATCACCGACGCCCGTAAACATCTGCAACATCAGGGGTATTGCAGATGCGTTGCCAACCTAGAGGCCTAAGTTGGAATACCTCAAGTGCCAGTAATTTCACCGGCTGTCTTACTCTCCGCGCCGAAACACAACAGTGCAAGCACTGCTGCTTCACGGCAGGATTAGCGAGCAAGATGGTGGTAGCAATCCGGGCGGACCTTGCACAAGGTCCTATATACCACCTGCTATTATGCGATTATGCAATTATAGTATATAAGTGTTGTGTAGTGTATATACTTGGTTTGGTGTTTTTCAAAATCCTCTAATATCTCAGAAACGGTGCGTCCTAGCTCAAAAATAGCCAAATTTTCAACCCCCTCCCAAGCACACCCCCTACGGGACTACCCCGGACCCAACCCCAAAATTTCATCCCCCCCCCCCACTTTTAGCACATTGACAAGCCTAACCAGACCCCTGATCCAAGGGTAGCAAAAACTTCCAGGGCCTATAGCTCCGGAACGGGGCTACTCCGAAACACAACGTTCGAAGTTCGTGTCGTGCGATCCCTCTCGCTCACGTATTAAATAGTATAAGTGTGAGAGAGATCGCACGCGCACGAACTTCGAACGTCGTTTTTCGGAGTAGCCCTTCAGCACAGTAGGCAGGCTACTCCGAAAATCGAAACTCGAAGTTCGTGTCGTGCGGTCCCTCTGACACTTATACTATTTATTACGAGAGCGAAAGAGACCGCACGACACGAACTTCGTGTTTCGAATTACATAGTAGCCCGCTGCAAGCTCATACCGGTTTTACGCCATCTAGCGTTACTTTTGCAAACTACTACGAAAACCTCATAACTGAAACGTAGTCACATGTAGCCTATACTTTCGTATTCTCAATTTATTATTTATGATGTTTCTTATCTTCAAATTAAGGAGTTGAAATAAAGTTGATGTGAAGTTGTGTTTATAAAATATGCTATTCTTTATTTTAATATCAATATTTCTACTTAATTCGGCTTATTTACATTTTATAATTTACAGATTTTAATGGTAGTGCCATCTATTGCCGTTTTTTAGTACTAAATATATCTTGTATGAGTTGGTAGCCCATGATCATGGTAAGAACTTCTTCGTTGGTTTTCCATTTTGTCCATCTAATCCTTTCCATTCTCCTCCAATACCACATCTCAAGGGCTTCTAGTCTTTCTCTGTCTCTTTGAGTCAGGTCTACGTCTCACTTCCTTATAATGCAATGCTCCAAATGGACACTTTCATTAGACGTTTTTTTAGCTTTTAAGGATGTAATAGGTACAATTTTCAGAATTTTTCTTGCTAGTCTTAGCTTTACATAAACAGAGTTCAGAAAGGCAAAACACAATCGCTAGTTTCACGTAAAATTCAAGTTAAAAGCACGCAGACAACAAATCTAGATAAACATCGGCGCGGGCAGAGCGAGTACGGCGCAATAACTTACCTGTTTGAATCAGTTCATACCGGTTAAAACAGGTTTCGTGCTGACTTTTTAGTTTGTTGTACGAATAATCGAGACAAAAAAACATAAAGATGGTGTCATTCCCCACGACCTGTTGGGGACTGTAGGGCACAAGCTTCCTCTCATAATGAAAGAGTTTATTATGTTCTGTCTGTGATTGACCCCCTATTTCACCTGATGTAAAGTGCAGATGAGGCCAAAAGTGCAGGCTTTCGCCTTGTTAAAATTCATTTCTGTATACAAAATTACAAATGTGCATAATTTTTAACTCAAAATATGGGTTCGATAGTTTCGGAGTAAATTGTATGTACTGTAGCTGATGGACAGACAGACACGCAAGGTGATCCTAAAAGCCTTATTAAGGGTTCAAATTTTCTCTTTCGAGGCACAGAACCACAAAAAGCGGTCCAAAACAAATTACTTTCTCATCATCTCCAGCATCAATAATAGATTCTATTGTGTGTCAAAGATAAACATGTTTTTTAAAAATCTGATGAAATTCAGGGAACGCAAAAAACTTGGCAAATTGGTTTATAAAGCAGTCCCCTGACAATTGGAATTATTTTCATACCAATCCCGTTATTTCGGATAGCAATTTATTTTGCGCGGCGCAAATTTTTAAGGATATCGGCTTTATTAATACGAAATTGTCTTGTCGTATAATGCGATTCCGTTGTGATACCACGGGGGTGCGCTCAAGTTATTCTTAGTTACAAGTTTTTGTTCAAAAAATCATTTCAAACGCTTCATGTTCAAAAAGCTTTCTTGCTGATTGTATATATTTTGATCATAAAATTACCGTGAGACTCACTCATATTAAATATATTGACCTGGATAACTGTCTTAAATCGAGTTTAGCTCGACTGTTTCGGGCTAATCCGTAGCCCTTCCTCCTCGGAGCCGCATGTCGAGCTAAACTCGATTTAAGACGTGAGTTATCCGGGTCAATATATTTAATATTGTACATATTGTTGACTGTACTTGCATTGTCGTCCAAACTACATTTTGCGTACCAAAAAAGTCGATGCCATTAGCGTTAAAAAATTCCGCCCTGCAGGGACGATCCTGGCTGGACAATACATTTATCGGACTTACATAAGGTAAGTACCTATACCAGATTTTGAGTCAATCTAATTACTGGAAGTGAGTCACAATTCGCAGTTCCAAGATTTAACCCGCACACTTAATCACTTTTGTACCTTATCACTTTAACGTCATGTTTCAAAAGCCATACGAAATCATGTAACGACTGAAAGTGACAAGGTACAAAAGTGATAACTTACGTGACGTTTACTATACATACTCACATTGTAAGTTAATTAAAAGCTTGTATTAATAAAGTCCAGTATAAATCAGCAAGACAAATGCTACAAGTTGTATTACATTGCGAGGTGGTAAAGGGAACGTGGTTGGAAAAGGTCAATCAAACCAAGCAATGTAATGCTATTGTACAATTTTCTTACAGGTCTAAACTGTGCTTAACATAATGGAAAATGAGTAAATTTGCATGCAACTCTGTCTACGAGCGGCGCCATATTAAAAAACCGGCCAAGAGCGTGTCGGACACGCCTGAATTAGGGTTCCATAGCTATCACGAAAAAATTAAGTAAGTAATATTTTTCTAAGGATTTCGTATTTTGTACGGAATGTTCCAAGTTTTAGGTATATTTTATACCTTAGGCTGCTATTTACCTACTCTTAAACTACTAATAATTCTCAAGCAAACTTAGCCGTTATAGTTTTCCTGGAAAGTTTGATACCTATTACCTATACTTACTACCATCCTGAATTTTTTCAATTTTTTCCACCTACCCGTTTAGATTTTAGATGGGGGGGCGGTCGATTTTAATAAAAATTTGCTATTTCAAGTTGAATATTTTGCAAACAAATCACTAAATCGAAAAATCATTTTAGAAACCCCCTAATGGTTTTAAAAGACCTATCCAACGACACCTACTCTACAAGGTTGGATGAGAAAAAAAAATCACCCCCACTTTATGTCTATAGGAGGTACCCTAAAAAAAACGTTTTTAAATTTTTTATTGTACCATTTTGTCGGCATAGTTTACATATATATTCGTCCAAAATTACGGCTTTCTAGTATTGATAGTCCCTGAGCAAAACCGCGGACGGACAGACAGACAGACTTGGCGAAACTATAAGGGTTCCGTTTTTGCCATTTTGGCTACGGAACCCTAACAAACTATCAGACGGCACAGAACTAACTTAAATCATAACTAAGGGTGCCAACACTGCCAACTGCTCAGAAATCAAGCAAAAATCGAACCATAAAATGCAGGCGTCGAAATTTGCATAAACTAAACATGGCTCTTGCAGATAGTTCCGAGGAAGGGGGCAGGCAGGGGTCTCGTTGATGAGTTGCCTTTTGAAGAGGGTTTGGTTTAGGTATTTATTTATAAATCCATCGAAACTGTTGAGAATATTTGAAAACTTTTTGTGAAAGTGCATGTTATGGAAGCAATTTTTAAGGATAGACTTCCTTAAAACAGAGAACAAACAGAGAGCTATCACAAATAGAATATTTTGAAATACTGTACATACCTTTTGTCACTTCACGAGTAATTGTCATTATAATGTTTTTCTGTATATTTATTTATTGATTTCCTTAGAGTTGTTGGGGCCTTTTTATAACGGTAACACTACTTATGTATTTACTAAAACCTAAGTAATGTATCAGTGCTGTTAAAAATATATCATTTTCTTTTTTTCTATAAAGAGGCCTTAAAGTTTTTTAAGTTGCTAAATACCTACACTCCACAGAGTGGAAGTTATTTTCGGTAGAGGATCGAATCAGTAGTGTATATATATATATTATTTTTTATTATTTATGATTATCTTATTATTATTTTTTTTTTTCGGTGAAAGCATTCTACACTTCCACTGAACGTAGATATAAAGTTATTATTTCAAAGTCAAGTCAAGCCAAAATATCTTTATTCAATTTAGGCTATAACAAAAAAAATCTACTACCGGGTCGGAAAAACCTCTGTTGAGAACCGGAAAGAAACTACAATTTTCCAAAGTATTGACGAAATTGAAGTTTTTTTTTTTTTTAACACAATCTCATTATTTACAAAACATCGGAAATGGAATGATATCAAAACGTTTCCCTCTACTAAAGTAGCTTCTTAATTTATTCAATCAAGAAATGAATGCATCCGGAAGTTTTATTTTTCTTTTAACGCTGACAGAGTTCCGTTCAAGTTATGGCAAATATTATTTGATATCTCACGAAGTTGATGAAAATAATTTCCTCCAAGGAATTGCGATGTTTAATTCATGTACTTGCAATAGATCTTATTTTCTTTTATTTAGTACCTTTAAATTTTAATATTTAATGTCGTTCTTATAAAGTAAAACATATTACGTACATCTACGTATTTAGATTTCCTGGATTTTAACGTAGTTTATATTTATTCCAGGCACAACATCGGAAGCATGATAATGTGATAAATAATTTTTGATCTGTATCTTTCCTCTTTCTTGAAAAGATTTTTTTTTATTCGACTGGATGGCAAACGAGCAATTGAGTCTCCTGATGGTAAGAGATTACCACCGCCCATGGAAACCTGGAACATTGCAGATGCGTTGCCAACCTAGAGGCCTAAGATGGGATACCTCAAATGCCAGTAATTTCACCGGCTGCCTTACTCTCCACGGCGAAACACAACAGTGCAAGCAAAATAAAGTAATATACTCGTACTTGGACGAAAGGCCATGACAAAAAAACAAGGGTTCTTTGCAGAAATAATCCTAAAAAGCAAAATAAAAACTAGTCTAAAATATTTGCATCGTCTTCCAATTCATCAAAAGACACGCGAGTGACATTAAAACCGTGTACAACAAGTACTTAAGTAAGACTTTACTTACTAAAGTTCGACTAACCGAACAATATTAAAGTCGAGGCGTGCCGCCGGGTTGCACTAGTTTAATGTTTCGAAGGCTTAAGTATCGCTGTTGCTTGAAAGTTGTTTTGAGTACACGCGACTGATAAATTTGTGGTATGATTTTGTGCATCGTTTAATAGTAACTTATAATTATAACTCTCTTCTTTATACATGTAAAACACATGAAATAGGTATACATATTATATTATTACTTATGAATAAGAGCAGAAGATGTAGTAAGATAGTTTTTCCTCAAAACCTCTGTTGGTATAAGACTTCTGTTAAGCAATTTATAGTTATTTGTGTCGCAAGGGAGCAAAATGGTGTATTTACGGCGAGGGCGTACATTGAATGCACAATATAGCGAAGGATTCTACAATAGAATCCTGAACGTAGCGAGGGATTCTAAAATAGAATTCTGAGCGTAGTAAGGGATTTAAATGTTAACGCCCAAGATGAAAATAATTTTGATCCCGAGTGGCTCATACTACTTTTCACGCTGAGCATTAAGAAACTTGAAAAAAAAAACTGAATATTATTAAAGAAAAACCAGCATAGAAAAATGGCGTGGCCTTACAATTATCAACTTCAAAAAATGGCATTTGGAATAAAATACTAAGAAAAGCCTTGAACAGAAAAGTTGCACTTTGCTCCCTCTCCTCAGGGAGGAAAAGTTACTTTTCTGAAGGAGAGGCGTGAAAAGAATATTTTGAAATGGTTAAAGCCGCGGATTGTAGATGCAGGCCGCTAAATAAAACAAAATACGAAAACCTTAGAAAAATACAACTTATTTTTTTCGTAATGGCTACGGAACCTTATTTCGGGCGTGTCCGACACGCTCTTGGCCGGTTTTTTTCTCTTTCATGATACTCACTGTTACTGCAGTAGAACTTTGAAGATTTCAAACCCCCAAAGCTAGTACACTACCGGTGCTAGTCAGAGTGCATTTTTATGCGACGCGCTCCGTGATTTATTGCCCGTGAAACGAGGAGCCATCGACCTCTCTGTTTCCATGTAGGGTGACCATCATTATGTTGGGATATGTTTCCGTCAAAGGGAGCGTCAAAGTTCGCATACTCTTCGCTAGTCATACCGTATTTTTTGTCCGAAACATCGTTTGTCCGAATTTCGCACTGAAACCTTATATTTTTCCAAAAATGTTTAATGGTCATCCTATAGAAAACTATAGGTTAGGTTAAGTTTATTTTATAAGAATTCTAAACAATCGTTGGATTCAGGGAAAAAAGAGTAATGACAAACGATCGTTCTGACTAAAATTACATTCGGACTTTCAATAAGTATGCCAGCCGATATAGACCCTCTGTCAAAATTTAGGAGTTGCCCTCTTGCACCGGAAAACGAAGCGTCAGCTGGCCTCCGTTTAGATGGACTGAACAACGTGAGAGTTGCAGGTACCCGGTGTATGCGAGTGGCAGTTGTCATTAATTGTTTCATTTTTATATAGAACGATCTGATAGGCCAAAATTTTTGGGGGAGTGAGGGGAGGAGTTTGTTCAACAGTGTACATTTTCCGGCTGATGGTTCCTCTGCCTGTTTTTAATTTTTTGGCGATCTTGGAAAAAGATTTATGTAGGATCTAGACAAATAAAATGCTTTTTTATGCTCTAGTGCATATCTTCGTCTTAGACCAAGGCTATCAAATGCAAAGAGCTACGAAGAAAAACAAATCTTGTTCATACTTAAAGTTCTTTTTACCCTCGACTGAACTTTTAACAATCGCCTGCAGCTCGAATATACATCTCGGGTAAAACATTGCCTGACAAATCCTCCAAACTAGACGGCAATGTAATAATGTAGTAATGAAAACCAGCGCTGGCAGCTTCTGCGTAAGC
Organism: Choristoneura rosaceana; assembly: GCA_037349165.1. Lineage (NCBI taxonomy): Eukaryota > Metazoa > Arthropoda > Insecta > Lepidoptera > Tortricidae > Choristoneura > Choristoneura rosaceana. The sequence continues at coordinate 998,140 of JAZBNJ010000032.1, forward strand.
GCAGCATAAGCTGAGTTTGCTTCTTTTGCCGCAGGACAGACTAAAGTTCCTTAAACTATTTTTTAATCGTATTTTTAATCTGTGCTATCTAGTCTTAGTCTTAAACTTCGGCCGAATAATAAAAAAAATAATATTATATTAATAACAATTTATATTTTATTTTTATCTGTAGGTATGGTTTTATTGTTACTGTTGGCAAATAAATATTTTCTTTTTTTGATTTTTTCTTTCAACGTGGCCTAAAAATAATTTATAGAGGGTCATCCTACATCTGTTCTGGTTAAAAGTTTCCACATCTCATTTAGTGAATTTATGGGTGAAACCAGGGAGCTCTCTGACGCCCTCGTTATCGTAGGCTCGCTGTGAGCTAGTTCATGGATTAACAACTTTTATCGGTTAAGTTTAAAAGAAAAGATAATATATTCAGCCGTCGGAACGTATTTGCTACCTTGATTGACATTTTCTAGCGACAACGCGCTGTGGAAGCTATAAAATCTGATGCCATCACAATCACCAAGTTAATGCCAAAACATATCTTTAAAAAAAAGAGTCTCAACTCAGTTCTCCTACCGTAAAACGTTGTGAGATCCATGTCATACCAAATTTGTTAGTTTATACAGTGTCTACTTAAGAGTCGTTCTGTCTTAAGTTATTAATTAAAGAAAGAAAGAAAGAAGACATTTATTCACTAACACAGAAGACACACATAGGTATACAGTAAAATTTATACAAAAATAAACCAAAAAAATAATAATAATAAATCAAAATGAAATATGTATATACCTACACAATTTTACGTATTACGTAATTAGCTAACCTAATAACATCTTACAGTGACCATAGTAATATCATTAATAAAAATCTTTTATGTTTTAAATAAATAGATTGACTGGGCCGTCGCATGAAAACACAATGTATCTCACAAGTAATACATATTATATTAAATTAGATTGTTTAGTGCTATTGGCAAGTCAGTCTATTTGTATGTACATGAATAGCTGCACTTCTCTGTTATAAAATAAAAGATACGAAGCAAGGATAAAGCAAAGGTTAAGAGGTATAAAACTTGACACGGACGTTAATTAATTTTTGAATTTAAATCCCTGGAATTCCGATCCAAGTGCCAGATTTTAATAGATAATACGAGCAAAACTATGGGTAAACGCTATAATCCAGTAACTTTGTCGCCTGAAAGTATGGGGGCAGTATGCGTCAAATCCGGTAGTTCTGAAATTTTGCAGACTTGTTTATGATGTTGGCCTAATGAATAATCCAAGTTTGTGACCTCGAGCGCCGAACGCAACTTTGTCAAAAATGGAAAAAATCGCGAAAAAATCGATATTTTTTTCAAATTTTGGCGATTATAGCCCTAAAGGACTAGTGTTTGAAAAAACTTTCTTAGAACGTTTTAAAGAAGACAAATTTTTCTTGAAGACAGCTCGTCAAGGTTATAGGTGTTGTGGTTGCCTAAATTGCGAAGTTCGAAAAAAACGATAAACTTTGAAAGGCTTAATCTTGGAAACTATTGGGTCCACAGAGACAATTCTAGTATCATGTTGTAGCAAATTTAGTCTTCTTTAAAACGTTTTAAGAAAGTTTTTTCAAACACTAGTTCTTTAGTGTTATAATCGCCAAAATTTGAAAAAAATACGTTTTTTTCGCGGTTTTTTCGATTTTTGACAAAGTTGCGTTCGGCGCTCGAGGTCACAAACTTGGATTATTCATTAGGACAACATCATAAACAAGTGTGCAAAAATTCAGAACTACCGGATTTGACGCATACTGCCGATGTATAAAGTTACTGGACTACTAGGAAATAAATACAATTTTAAAAATAACAACATGCAAAGTCACGTGTACGATAAAATTGGCAGCGCTTTGCGAACTCAACACATGTTCCATCTAAACAGCCAGAGCTGGGAGCTTCCAAATTAAGTCCCTCTAGCTTACATCTGTGCTTTAGAACTGCGTGTTTTCTTTGGGAGCTTTCAAAAGCTGCACTAATTAAAATTTCACCCAGAATAAGCTTCAGTGTAAAAGTTTAATCTAGCTGTTGAGTTACGAGTCTGCTTGTGGCAAAGTGTGTAGCATATAAACAGTATGATATGTATATTATTGCCTAAGCTCTCGAACGACAATATTTGAAAAAAAAAATGGTTCAACTCATGATTATTATAATATTAAAATGTAAGGAACGCAGAGCAGGCAGAGGCATCGACTTCAAATGGGTAATAAAATATTTTCATAGGTTTTTTGTAGGTGGTTAAATTTTTTCTGTATTTTCTTATTCATGTCCTAACCTATAGACTAAATATAATGTTTTTTTCACTTCGGATGCTCGTAAAGTTGGTATGTATGATCTAAGCGACAAAATTGCTTTTTATTCTCTAGTGCATAAAGTATAATCTTCGTCTAAGACCAAGGAAATCAGGTGTCAACAGCCAGAAACAAAAAAAAAATCTGTTATTTTTTTAATAATTTTATGTGAAACTAAAAAAATAAAAGGTATAAGGTGTTTCCACTGTTGCTATTTAGTTTACTCTTAATTGGAGTGAAAATTAGAGTGTAAAACTCGAGCATTAAAACCATTTTTCCCTCGACGTGTCTGTCCACCCTCGCCGTACCAGCTCGGGTGGCTATATGAACGTCTTGGGTAAAATGGCTCGTTTTATGCTCTCGTTGTAAAATCTACTATCAGACCAACCACCATTGTTACTATAATGATAATCAAAATCAATATCAAATCGTTGGTTACGTACATTTTGGCTTGCAGCTTGATTTACTGTTATTTTATAATTTTCTTTACTGCGGCAGTGGCGTCATCTATTGCTTTTTGCACTATTAAGCGTCACCAACGACAAGGGTCTCGCCTGTTGGTTGCCCCCCGCAGTGTGATTGTATTGTTTGGGATATTCAAGTATTTTATAAAATAAATACATTATGTTTTTGATTTTTTGTTGCAATAGAAGGTCGGTTCATGTTTCTTTTTACAAGCTTTTATTTAAAAACTTGTAAATCCAACGTTCGTAAAGGAGTTGTAGTCACAAAAAATGCAAAATTTAAATGATTTTACGACCACTTGATTGTCTAACGACTCCTGGCGCCATCTAGTGAACAAATGTAGGAACTCCAACTTCCTGGTGCATCGAGCTAGCAAAGTTTTCTCAACTCGGACACAGAATAGGTATATACATATTAGCTAAAGCAGCATGGAAGATACGAACAAATCATTCGAAACAAACACACACACACAGACACAGGCCCCTAAGAGGGTCTCGCGGTACTGTAGTCGCCCTTAGAGGCCGTGTAGAGCGCGCGTCTGTGTGGGTGTGTTCGTTTCGATCGATTTGTCCGTAGCTACTCTACTGCTTTAGCTTATACTCGTACCTAAATTATATACTGTGACTCGGACGCATAAATAGAACTTTCGACGCTCTTCCTTCGGACTATGGGGAGGAGATCTGGAGGAGATTAAGCCGTGGTGGCCTAGTGATTTGACCTATCGCCTCTCAAGCAGAGGTTCGTGGGTTCAAACCCCGGCTCGCACCTCGTGAGATTTTCGAAATTCATGTGCGAAATTAGGTACATTTGAAATTTACTACGAGCTTTGCGGTGAAGGAAAACATCCTGCGGAGCCTGCACATACCTGTGAACCGCACTGGGCCCGTGCGGGAACCACTGCAGCTACTGCCCAAGTCGTCTCATTCTGAGAGGAGGCCTGTGTTCTGCAGTGGGTTGTATATATTTAGGTTGAGATGAGAGATGTATATTCTACCGCGTGTTGCCTGTAATACGAGCAAAAAATTAAAACATAGATCGTCCTCGTTAAACTGAAAAACATTAGTTCAGCGACTTTTAAAAATAATGAAGTCTGAATTTTCCTTTTTTCATACAAATTAAATAGTGCCATCAATGTACGCCATCTTAGAACACTCCTGACGTCGCCTGTCACGCTACAAACATCAAGCATTTTGCTTTACATTGCTTCTTCGAATAAACTTAAAAGTGCAATAAAAATTGAAAAACTAATTATTTTTAAAATTCGCTAAATTAATGTTGTTCAGTTTGAAAAGATCATATCTGGGCGTTTTCAAAATAAGTTGTCCAAATGACTTTTTTTTAGATGTGGATGAAATTTGGTATTCCTACTCAGAATCAGGAGCACTTTCGATTATAATAGGAGAAAAAAAGTGTCCCAATATTTTTTATTCCATTACGTTACCGTTTTCATACGCGTGTCTGTGGCGGTAGTGTAATGGATAACACAAAATTATATGAATAACCTGGGACACTTTTTTTTCCTATTGCAATCGAAAGTGCTCCTGATTCTGAGTAGGAATACCAAATTTCATCCACATCTAACAAAAAAGCCATTTGGACAACTTATTTTGAAAACGCCCATCTACGTTTCAATTTTTTGCTTATATTACAGCAGGCCACACCCGATATTATAGTAAACGTGTTAACTCGGAGCTACCTCGTTAATTCACCTAGTACGGTTTTAATTTTTCCGTAATTCAATTTGAATCGTTGAATAGGTCATTAGAAATTATGCTCAAATAATTATGTACCCTTTTTAAGCAAATTGCCCGCTAAGAGCCTCTTAAAGTCATTATCTTATCCTGCCTTCCCACTTTTCTTCGGAAATTAAAAATTTTCGGAATATTCGTTAATGAGAGGGTTCTTGGGTACTCCTGTTTCAGTTTTTGGAATATCAGGAGTTAGGGGACAAAAAAAACCTGCACAAACCTGCAAAGCAATTCAATGGTGCGTGTGAAGTTCCCAATGCGCACTGGGCCATCGTGAGAGCTATGGCCCAATCCCTCTTTTTCTGAGAGGAAGCCTGTACCCAACAGTGGGACGTACATAGGCTGGGATGGAGAGGTCGAAAAGGTGGAGGTAAATGTAGTAGAATACATTGTTATGTCCAATAGTAAATAGTATCTGTACAGAAAAAAAAAGAATACAAGGTTTTTTGCTGACTGCACTTGCATTGCCATCTAAACTACATCCATACCGAATTTCAAGTCCTTTTGATAGTCAAAACTAGACATGGCTTGGCTAAGCAAACAAATTTAATAAAATCAACCGTGCTCTTAAACTTTGCAGAACTCTCATATTTTCGTTTATTTCCTAACATAGTTTCCTTCAAAGAAAACAAACAGCATTCGGCAACAAAATAAAGCCCGCGCTGACATTAAACAGATTTTGCGCTCATAAAATCTGTAATTTGAATTCCTTAAGACCGAGGGGTTGTCTCCTCTATTACTCATAAGAAGGGTTGTGGCGCGGTGGTAGAGCTATACTATAAAATGTATTTGCAGATGCAAATAGTAGATTGATAACCAAAATTGAAAAAAAAAATGTCATTGACGTAACTCAATTATCTTCGATGCCGTGGCTACCCAAAATTAAAAAAAAATACTTTCCACCCTAGAGGAGAAAACGCAATTTTCCACCCGGCTATCTACCCATGAAAATTAAACTTTCCGAACAGGAGAGATGAAATAGTAGATTGATAACCAAGGGTGGAAAGTGACCCATTACACCGAGATATTTCTGGCGTTCGAACGAAGTGAGAGCGCCAATAGTTCGAGGGGAAATGGGTTATTTCACCCGAGTTAGACACTCTACTTTTCATTTCGACTGTGAGGAAACTAAAATACTACAAAAAAACGAGAATAATAATAAATTGAATTTACTTAAACCTATCCAACCTCCAGCGGTACCTTTTCGACTGGCCACTTGCCATGGCCGGCTATAAAAAAAAAATCGAGTTGGTCACGACGTGCATCTAGATGGCCATGCCGAAACGTCAAAAAAAAAGTCATTGACGTAACTCAATAATTATCTTCGATGTCGTGGCTAGTATAAATAAATGTACAAAATTATATAAGTTATAATTACGATATAAATTAATAAGATATATATATATATATATATTTATTTTTTTTATATCCAACCTCCAACCTTTTCATACATTACTTTACTCTTTGCATACTGGCCACTTGCCGCGGCCGACTAGACTGTAATCGAGTTGGCCACGACATGACCAAAGAGCTTATAATTATACGAAACTGGAGGCTGCACGCCGAACCAAGAAGTTTGACTTTTATTACGGATGTTCGACGTTCAACCTCCAGTGTTGTATATAATGTTCTTGGTCACGACTTACATCTAGATGGCCATGCTGAAACGTGAAAAAAATGCCTATCATGGCATTATGGCGGGCAGCAGAATAGAGGAAAAATTTTAAATGTTGATATTCTGTAATTTCTAAAAAAAATAGGCCAATTGTAGAATGTTTTTAATGTGAACCTATTAAGATCGTAATAAACATGTCGTTTAATGTATAGCTGAATTTAGATTACTGAAAAGCTTTTATTTTAATAATATGACGTAACTCAATTATCTTCGATGTCGTGGCTAGCCGAAAAATTAAAAAAAAATTACTTTCCACCCTAGAGGAGAAAACGCAATTTTCCACCCGGCTATCTACCCATGAAAATTAAACTTTCCGAACAGGAGAGATGAAAAGTAAATTGAGATACGGAGTACGCAGATGCGTGGAGACCACGTACCAAGACTCGTGGCAGAGGAACACCTTCTAAGAGATGGACGGATGACATCCAGCAGCATGCCGGCGTTAACTGGATGAAAGTGGTAGGGGACAGATAGACGTGGAAACGTGAAGAGGACGCCTACGTTCGATGACGAACGCAACAAGGGCTGTTATAGATAGATAGATAGACGGAGTATGTGGCAAGTTTAAAAGGCCAGAAGTAGAGCGGTCTAGAAGGACTAGAAATAAAAGTATACTCAACTTGCTTACAATCACATGTGATAACTTTGTAATTATGATACTTGAAATCTGACTGTCATATTCTTTGAAGATAATGGAGATGATTACAACGTCATTAAAAATCCATATCCATACTAATATTATAAATGCGAAAGTGTGTTTGTGTGTTTGTATGTTTGTATGTTTGTCCCTCTTTCACGCCGTAACGGAGCGACGGATCGACGTGATTTTTGGCATAGAGATAGTTAATGGGCCCGAGAGTGACATAGGCTACTTTTTATCCCGGAAAAATGCACAGTTCCCGAGGGAACAGCGCGCGATAACCGAATACCGCGCGGGCGGAGCCGCGGGCAAAAGCTAGAATATATTTATTTATTTATTAAAAAAAAATCCAGTAGGGTAAAGTCAAAATAGTTTTCTTAAACATGGCTAAAAAGGTTTCGAATTCATTTTAAACACTTTGTAGAGACTTATAAATTAAACTAAGGAAAGTTAAATATCATAATTACCGTAAGTTTATTTTTTCAATTATTCAATTAATTATTTTAATCAATACGTTATGATATAGCTTCGCCTGTGTCACAGCCCTAGGGTGTAAACCGGGAAATAATCCCATGGGGTGATAGTAAGAATATGGCGGACGGAATTTTATTTATTACGACGTCAAAGGCGTCCGGTGGAAGTAATGGTTTTACATAAAACGCGTTTTTAACTCAACCCGGATTACATAATATGTTATTGCATTTAATGTTAGTTGATACATTTGTAGTTTTCTTGATTTAGAAGATTCGCACGACGTGTTAAGTAAATAGTTATGCTCGTGCTCAAAATACACTTACCGCACTATAAAGCCGGCAAATATAATTAAGTAGGTATACAAGTATATTTTTATTATTTCTTCGACTTAGCCAGCCTCATTATTTTGGCGCTTATTTCAAACAGTCATAAAGCAGCGTTTACACCAGAGATGTGCGAGGCGTGTTGCGAGGAATATTTTTTTCATTAACCAATAGAAACGCTTTATTAACATGGCCTCGCTCCACTCAGCTGTTCACGCATCGAGAAAAAAAAATTGCTCTATTGGCATTATCTAGGGAAAAAATAGGGGACTGCGTTTGTATGGAAAAACGTTTGTTTCCTCTTATCAAGGATATTTTTTTCTATTTTAGTTACGAAACCCTAAGGGCACCCTTATAATTGCAATGATCTCGCAGACACATTCCTCAGCCATAACAAGGTAATGCGTAATGTCAGTAGCGGCCATAAATAACGCGAACAAATTAAAAAGTCTGGCGCTATTGCGCGTCGTAACACCGCGGGGGTCGTTCGTTACACCGTCGGGGTAGTTCGGAGATAGTATTGTCTGGAAACTAGCTTTTTGGGTAGTTCATTTTTCATGCAATGGATGGATTTTTTTGTGCTTTTGAAAAGACAATAGATAGTTGTTTGATATGGCAATTGTGTGTGCTATTGCACTGTTCGTGCCGTGTTTTCAGTAAGGAAGCATAGAATCGTTACGTTATCAGTCTATGTATTGTATCACACCTTACGCGTTTTTATTTAGTATATTGTTCATCATCATCATGGCTGCCTTTTGGTTATCCAATATTGGATGTAGACTTCTTCTTCCACTTTTGGAGATCTTGTGCCCGTCTCATTCAGTCTCGACCTCCGTGCCGTCGAATGTCGTCCATCCAGCGCTGCGGTGGCGGTTAATATATTATTATCTATCTATATCTATCTACATATATATTTAAACGAAATCAACAAATGATGATGAATACATTTTTTTTAAACCTCTTTTTTATTTTAATCTAAGTTTGAGAATTTTTTTAAACTGCAAAATTATTATTTTTCAGTCAACTTCAACTATTACCATAGCATTTCATAAAGTTTCTGATACTTTAATCGACATTATCAATAAACGTAGTCTGTCATACGATTGAGACATTTTATTTAATCTATTTCGACATCTGTAACGGGATTCGATTTGTGGCATTTGAACATGGCGGATGTAGACAATATCTTATTTTGCTATTTTTGTTTCTTTGGCTAATTGAAGTATAATTTTGATAGTGATTAATGCGGCGATTAACCTTAACAGTAAACAATGATCACAAAATTCTATATTGCTGTCGTGTCTGACATTTTTTAATGCGCAAATTGTCTCCACGTGTTGGTTTCTGGAACTTTACTATCAAGTTGCAAAAACTACAATCACCGTATAACGTCCCTCTCAAAGAGAGTACTTTGACACTGGCGAAATTGTCCTATTAATTAGGACAGAAGCCATATTTTAAAAGAAGAAGAAGACATCTGCAACTCATTTAAATGGTTTTTTTGTGTCAACCTCGTTTTAAACTATCACTTAACTACCAGAAACCATTATAAATGTTATCGAATCATCCGGAACTGCTTAACTTGAACATAAAGGGTAGTTAACACTAATGTCCTTGTGCTTTAATGAGCTAGGAAACACCAACAGCGGGAATAAATCCACTAAAAACTAGAATCGAAAGTACCCCGGGACTGCGGGGGTGATTGGTGGTCTAAGTATTTAATTAACGGGGTTGTTTTCTTTTGGATGGTGTCAAAGACACTTTTGTACGATATTCGTAAACAATTTTTACATAGGACAAGCTTTAGAAGTATGAAAGTAAAAGTAAAAGTCCGCGTAGGAGTACGAAAAATAGTTTACGTTAATTTAGATACAAAATAACGGCGTGAATTATTTGTAGGTATGGAGAATTTTACAGTGCCTCTAGTGTGGCGTTTTCGCAAAACATTCGTTTACTATTCGATTTCGAGCGTTCGATCGTCGATACGTAGCCGCCACATGTCATGTCCACGGTGCGGCGTCGTCACCCGTTTTCGTTACGATAGGTGGACGAAATATTTATTTTACATAGCAAACCTACACTCACAAAAATTTTCCTCTAGAGGCGCTGACCGTGTTTCCACACAAATTGAGATTTTAACGCAAACGCGATCGAGAAAGGATCGAGACGTATTTTGTGAACGGGATTATACACTAAGCATACAGCGCCTCTACAAATAATTTACGCCGTCGCTATCGAGTACGGTCACTGTAAACTCATGGTCGTGGTATTTGCGGTCTTCCTCTCAGAGAAAAACCTATTCACGTGGAAACCTCCAGTCGCTTAAGCTTCTAACTCCCACCACAACCCACCAGCATATCTACCCTCGATCTACGCCCGACACGACACTTAATGCTAAATGTTGGGCTCGGAAATTGGGCAAATATGAACTTAATCTAAAAGCTCGTTTAACTTGTCATGTCATGTTTGTTAAGGCATTGTTTGATTGTGATCGCGAGGCTCGGGTTTTGTTGTAAGAGTGGCACGTTGAGGCACGTTGTTCCGCGACGTTGGAACGTCTCTCCCCTAGCTTTTCTGAATCCCCGAGCTTTAACCTTTTGAAAAAAAAGTTACATGTAAAAAAAATATGGTACTCCTTGTGGCGGAAATGAAGGTCTTGCGTAGGATCCTGGGACCTGTCAAGAGAGATTACGGCACGTGGAGGATCGGTAACTAGAGTTGCGCCCGCTCGGTCTTTAAAGGGAGCGCTCCGATCTCGGTCAATCGGTCAAATGAACTAGTTCGGTCTTTTAGTTCGTTTGGCTCCTTTAGTTCCTTTAGCTCCGAGGAGCGGCTCCGACCGAAACAATGTTTAAGATCGGGGAGCGAGTTTATTTAGCTCCGCTCTTTATTCGTTTCCTCGTTCAATCATCTATCGTTCATTCACTCCCGCTCCCAATGCTCGCTCCCATACCGTTATAGCTCCGACTCCGACCGATCGAAGCTAAGGAGCGTGGACCGGGAGCGGGACCGAGACCGATTATGATCGTTTACGAGGAACTAGTTCTTTTCGGTCCGCGATGGGAATTCATTCTTTTTAGTTCTTAGTTCAGGACCGACTCAAGCCTATCGGTAACACAGAGATCCAGGAGCTGGTGGCTGAACCCAACTTCATCGGCGTAACAAAATCACACAGACTTCGCTGGTTCGGTCACCTACTACGAATGGGAGAAGATTGGGCTGCCATGAGAGCGTACGTGGGACGACTGACTGATCGCCGCCCGGTTGGGCGACCCAGGTGCCGCTGGGAGGACAGTGTCCAGGCGGATCTGCGACGTCTTCAGTCATCGACTGGCAAGAGGCTGCGCACGATCGGGACAGATGGAATGCTCTCGTTTCGGAGGCCAAAACCCTCTTTAGGTCGCTGAGCCAGATTAGTTAGTTTTAGTTATTAAAACAATAGTATATTTAGTGAGTTTTCAAAAGTTTATACTAAACGAATAAAATATATTTATTTCCAACGTCAAGGTTAGGTTAGGCTCGTTGTACATAATTTTTTCGTTTTTTCGGCATAACACGATGTGCCCGGTATATAGCTAGGAATATCGACGAATGCGTTGCTCTAATCGATCTTCCGTATTGTTTCTTAGGCACATCGTGATATGCCTAGGAATTTCGTGATCCGGCGAATTTTACGATCGGCCACCGACATCTTTATCTTGTATCGAACATTGTTTCAGACCGTCCCATGAAAATAGAAAATTATTTCTCGCGTGAACATTATTTATACGAGATGTTATCGCCCTAATTGCTTTTAGAAATGCCGAAGTGGCGTTTGTTATTTTTTCCGTATCATTTTTAAATCCTTTAACGTGAGGTTTAGTTTAATCAAAGGTTTATCGTGTAAAAAAATAATTATTGCTGCTGTGAGTTTCAGTTGTGACAAAAAAGGTTGTTGAAAGTTTTGTCTTATTATTAATTAAGTACTTAGTTCATTTTAAATTAATAATTAAAAATCTGTTAATAGATAAAACTTAAAATTTATCTAGTGCTATGCTATGTTTGGAGGTATCAAATTGTATGAATCTACTAAATTAAAACCGAGTTTAACTAACTTTAGATTAATTTTTCAAACGCACGTGACCATAATTAAAAGTCAATGCAATTAAAATTTAATTTTGCTGTGGAAAGCCCAACTCAGTAAGAAAATAAATATACAAGGTGTTAGCTCTATACCAGGTGTGGCTTGTAATATGAGCAAATAATCATACTCATCAAAATGAACAACTAGTTCAGCGACTTTTAAAAATAATTAGTTTTTAATTTTTTATTACACTTTAAAATTTATTCGAAGAAGCAAAATGCTTAATGTTTGTAGCGTGACAGGCGACGTCACTTGTGTTCCAGGATAGCAGTAGTTAATTTGTATGAAAAAAGGAAAATCCGAAGAGTCTACTATTTTTAAAAGTCGCTCAACTAATGTTGTTCAGTTTGACGACTATATACGATCTACTCGTACGTTTTTATTATTTGCTCATATTTACAGGCCACACCCGGTATATACCTATAATTACGTACTTAGTATTTACGTCTATTTCGCGTTAACATAGTGTAAAATATATAAAAACAAATATTTAGAATTAAAAAAGTTATACCTGCGGCTGGTGACAGCTTGGTGACAACTCCCCATCTCGATTTCCACTGCAACAAAAAAACAACCAAAAATCAGCTTCATTCGTATTTTTTTAAATTGTTACAGTAATTCTTTATTTCTAAACGCCATATTACCAGGATTTCATAAGTTTAGAGAGATTGATAAAATTTATTTGACGGATAAATGTGATGCCGTCTCCGTCTATTCGAACAAAACAAACAGAGACGGCATCACATTTATCCGTCAAATAAATTTTATCAATGGATGGTGAAACAGGGGGTTAGACTAAAGAAAGTACTCAACTTAGGGATCTTTAAAAAACGAGCCTATCAATCTCTCAAAGGGCCGGTAACGCTCCTGTGATACCCCTCGTGTTGACAGATGTCAATCATATCAGTGGGACATAGCTTTGTTGAACCTATTTCAACCAGTGCTATGCTATGTGGACCAATGAATATGATTGGTGGATATCAAACACATCCACAGCAACGTAGCGTAGCACATCTCTGATGAAAAGGCACCCTAAATACGAACTTTTCCGATAAAATACAAATGGTCAACCATTACGCACTACATCTGAAGCTCTAAAATATTCAATTTAAACCATTCACTAAAAACCTAAGCACCAATCAATCCACAGTTAAACCGTTTGGAATATTTTATAAACGTTTTGTGCAATCAAGAGGCGTGGGGTGCCGTATTTTTACACGGTCCGGTAAATGTGCTGGTACGATAGATGAAGTACGATTCACAAGAGTTAGGCTGCGAGAACAGAGGGGACACTACAAAATTCAGGTTAGTATCATTTCATCTAAAAAAGCAGCTGATTTAAGTAGCAACTAATCCAAAAAGCAGCTGATCTCAGTAGCTACTGGTCCAAAAAGTAGCTGAACTAAGTAGCAAAGTGGTCTAACAAGCAACTGGTCCTAACCTGTTTTTGTAGAAAACTTGAAAAAACATCGGTGGGTTAGGTTAGATTTGCATCAATCCATGCCATCCTACGTAAGTCCAACCTATTAAACCGTGAAATATCTTGTTGGAAGTACAATTTTTTCGTAACGCAGGAGACAATTTTGATAACGCAGGAGACGCCCAAAGTGTCGGTAAAATAGTTGATTGGCCCATTTACATAGAATCCCTTGTAGCGATAAATAATATCTACATCTCATCTCAAAGGTCTGAAAGTACCTATCTAGAATATCTCTCAGCACTTGGACCCGCAGCCCACCGCTGCAGCAGACAAATAGCCTTCAGCGAGCGCTTTAGTAATAAAATTCAGTATTTTACCGCGCCGGAGCACGCGGCCGGCCTTTATCAACCAACGCTATCTATACTAAACATCTATTCTAGGTTCTATCGCACCTTTAACAATCTACAGCTAGATTTTAAGGTCTTAGCATATTTTACCGAAATTCATCATCATCATATTTATGTTTTTACTGTTTTTGCTGTGATGTAGTGTTTTTGGTGTCAATAAATATTGTGAGTTTGAGTTTGTTTGTTTGATCATCATATTTTATCAGCCGCAGGCCGTCCACTGTTGGACTTAAGCCTCCCCTATAGACCTCCAGTTGACTCGGTTAGAAGCGGCTTGCATCGAACCCGCGGTTTTAACCCGGTCATCCGTCCATCTCGTTATTTCCATCACATTATCCGACGAAGAACGAAAGTCACCGATGTTGCTCAAAGAATTAGTTCTCTGAAGTGGCGTTGGGCTAGCCACGTTTGTCGCAGGACTGATGAACATGGATAAACGGTGGAGCCGCCGAGTCCTCGAATGAAGACCACGGACGGGAAAATGTAGTGTAGGGCGTCCTGAGGCACAGCGGACGGACGATCTTAAGAGGGTCGCTGGCAGCGGATGGATGCGAGTGACTGAAGACAAGTGTTGTGGCACGCTATGAAAGAGGCCTATGTCCAGTGGACTGCTGTAGGCTGATGATGATGATGATGAGTCCACAGGTAGCGGACGTTACAAATCGAATCGCACTCCCAAAAATCGCTACTAATCGTAAGTCAATGACCATGAAAATGTTTTAGATTCTCATCCGAGTACCGTACGTTGAAGCTACCGAACAAGGGCTAACTGTAAGTGTCTTTTCCAACCTAGACATTGGCGGAATCATCGGTAGTATCGTTGGAGCTATACTTTCAAGGATTGAATTGAATTGACTATAAAAATGTAGTGACTTGGAAGAAATGTTCGTATGGAGGTAATCTCTAGAGCGTCTGAAGCATTTTAAAAATTCATTTAGAAATGGGAAGCTTTATCCGACATTAATAATAGCTTTTTAGTGCTGGAAACTTTAAATTCCCGCGGGCTGAAGATAAAAAACCTGGTAATAGCTAGTTATAAATAGCCGGCGATCTGTTCATAATTTTATTGTGATAAGGACTTAGCATAGTTAAGCCAGGAATAAGTATTTTTTCGGATTTTTCCTTTAAATTGACTGTAAGAACTTCATATAGGCCTTTAAACATTCTACTGTAGCGGCACATGCCACCTTTCAGAAAAAACTTGGGCCGCAGTGCAGTGCAGATTGGAGCCTGACGACGATAATGATAATGCCAGTCAAGAGAAGATAAACTAAAGTCAACTATCAACTGCAGTTATAAACTAAATTAACTTAAAATGTTACTGCCGCTCTAAGTAAAACCATTAAAATCACAGCCAATTCTCAGTTAATCTCTCTTGGCACGACAAACAAGCTTCAGTCTCAATTAAAGACAAACAAACACGCTAGCCAAGTGTCTGAGAGCTGCCAACATTAGATATATCAAGATTTATATGCTTGCGTTGATGTATGTGTGACGACTTCTTGAAGATGTTTGGTTGTGTTTTACGAAGTTAGTAGGAAGAAAATTAGTTGTGTAGTTAATGGCTCTTCGATAGTTTAAAATATTCATACTAGAACGTTGGTCTTCGAATCTGTAACCATATAATTATTACCAACTTAAGTACCATATTATCATTACATGTTACATTTTAAAAGTTTTATAACATGAAAAGAATAAGTACATTTTTTGCAATTTGCATAAAATATTAAATATAACAAAATGTTTAATGGTCAACCGGGGCTAACACGTCACAATACTTTAAACAGCATATTATTTATCTGTTTATAACAAACACATTATGTATCCCGAAAAAGCTATAACTTATGATACAAGTTAGCATATTTTATCTAATTTCAATAACTTCTACGTGTAAATTACGTTTTTGTAAAAGCTGGGATTTTTAGACGCTATAGCCCCAGGTGGGTGAAAGCGTCTTTTACTAGTATTATGTGATTGGACTGATCGGAATGATTTTAATCGAGATAATTTTATAGAAGTATAAATTGAAGGTTGCCTGGAAGAGAGTGCTCTTAAGCGATAAGGCCGCCTATTGCTTACCGTGTAATTTTTTTCTCTGTGTAAGTATTTGTTTTCTATATCGCTTACTATTTCTGGTGTACAATAAAGAGTCTTTGTATAGTATTGTATTGTATTGTTGAAGCCTTAGTTTAGGGCAATTAGTTGAACAAAAATATTCGAGGCTATAGCGTCTAATTGACCTCGTTCCTTATAGACGCATTAAAAAGAGCTCTGCCACAACATCAACAACAGGAATGTGTAAGCAAGGGAATCTTTAAAAACAAATGGAAAGCGTGTTTGATGGATGCCTTTCATGAAGAAATTATAAACATCTAATGTCAAATTTTTAATGGTATTGTAGCGGGGTTGGAAGTACTTAATACGATCTAATTAAAGAGGTATATAACTAAAATAAGGAGTGTAGTATTCGCCAACAAACTGTTTTGCAGTTTGGCGAAGTATGATTGTACCTAATTTGTTTTTGTATAACATAAGTGAGTAAATACATTTTAAAAAAATCTAGTGATAATTTTTTGTACTTTTATTGCCAAAACCCTTTAAAAAATGGCGTGAGTAGTTCTAAATGATGATTTTCTTATTATAATTGGAATGGACGCATTAGCCCCGTAGACGACATAGCCCCGGTTGAACTTAGCTAAGAACCACCACAAGGTAACAAGACTGCATTGAAATCAGTCCGTCGGTTTGAGAGTTTCAATGTCACATACATACTTACAAATAGAAAAACAGAAAGGCAAAGATTGGTGTCAAACTTATAACAGCAGTTCCCGTCGGGGGTTAAAAAATCTAGACTTAGACCCAGCCCAGGCCTGGGTGGGGCATGACCCCCTTGATCCCATGTTCCAGACCATTAAGAACATACGCGTTTAGAGTCATCTAATAGTGCAAAATACCATTGATTGATTATTTCCTACAAGTTATAAATAAACAGGACAGCATAATAAATTGATACCTTACTTCACACTTCAGTGGAAGGGGTTACTATGATACTGAAAAGCTATTTGATATTCTAAGTTTATGGGATAGGGTTTGGTTTAGCTTGGTATGCGGTAATATGGTTCCGACGCGTCATGTTGATGCAATATATTGTGCTCAGTTCATTAGGTATCTATATTGTGGTAAGATGGAATTTCAAAATCAGTTCTACAATGGAATTTAACTTGGCTATGATTTTAAACCACCGACGCAAAAAGAAGGTTTTTTTTATTCGACTGGATGGCAAAAGAGCAAGTGGGCCTGGTAAGAGATCAACACCAGGGGGATTGCACATGCGTTGCCAACCTAGAGGCCTAACATGTATACCTCAAGTGCCTGTAATTTCACGCCGAAACACAACAGTGCAAGCACTGCTGCTCACGGCAGGATTGGCGAGCAAGATGGTCTGGGCGGACCTTGCACCAGATACTCTGTAGATTTCATTAGGAGCAGGCATATTCATAAATACCCACAAATTTGTACAGACTCACTTTTGACTCACTCTTGAACGGATAACAGGTGACTGGTGACAGGTGGACTGACGACATCGTGAGAGTTGCGGGAAACCGGTGGATGCAAGTGGCGAGTTGTCGTTCATTATGGCGTTCTAAGGGGGAGGCCTTTGTCCAGCAGTGGACGTCTTCCGGCTGATGATGATGATGATGATGATGATGATGACTCTTGACTGCTTTTTAAAATGTCGCCTAATTAATTAGTAACAGTAAAGGTTCCCCGCACAAAAATCGGAACGTTTATCAGAAGGGACAAAGGGAAGTTGAAGTTCAACAACAATGTCCGCCATCATTAGTTAGCCCCTTTCACGTGTCAAAAAAAGGAATTGTCAAAAAGCGGCAACACTGCCGGTGACATCTTTGGAGATAACTCCGTGAATACTAACAACAAAAGCTACCCGCATCTTGCGATTAAATGCATATTTTGAATGGCTGTTGTGTCAAGCTTTTTGGCTTTATGAGTTAAAAAATATCTATCATACATACGATATACTCATTATTCCGGCAATGTTTAGCTAAGGAAAAAAAAATTGGTTGAAAATTGAGTGATTTTTTGTCAAATCTGTATTCTATAGCGCTTTTTTTATGCAGTTGTTATAGCACTACTTACGTGTGTGACGTCACGCTCTAATATTTTTTCTTTGTCTAGTGTCAGACTTGCTACATAGAGAAAAACGTTATAAAAATACATACTAACAGATTAAAAAAAAAATACTGTAAATTCAATTTTCAACCAAATATTTTTTTTTCGGTAATTATTGTCTATAAGTACTGTATTTTTCTTAATAATTTAACAAAATGACAAATTTAGCAGTTGAATGAAACTATGCAACACGGTCAAAATGTGAGACAGAAGGATTGCATGAAATTAACGCCAGATAAAAGAGATTTCTTGTAGCATCAAAATTCTCAGCGTCAACTCCGAGGAGCACTTGTTAATTTGACTCGGGTCACATGACACAGCGGTTCCGGCAGCCGGGTCACTTCCACATTGTAAAGGTTAAGTGTGCCCTCGACGGAGGGAAACAAAAAGTTTGGACGGCACTCAATTTTGACATTAATTTGTTGGCGACACTGACGGGGAATTGCAGAAGGTAGATAGCTAATGCCAAGAGGAAAATAATTCATCATCCAGCCTGTTAAAGTTACACAATAGAGGCCTCTTCTCAAAATAAGAGGGCTTGGGCTTAACCTTCACGCAGGTCCAAAGCGGATCGGGAACTTCACATACATCGATGAATAGCTTCACAAAAATCGATGAATTGCTTCATATAATCGATAAATTGCTTCACACGCATCGATGAATTGCTTCACATACATCGATAAATTGCTTCGCATACTTATATCGATAAATTGCTTCACATACATCAATACATTGCTTCACATACATCGATTAATTGCTTCACATACATCGATGAATTGCTTCAGCTTAAAAATATTTTTTTTATTGAAAATAAAATTAAGTAAAAGTAGTTCATTCCGTCTTTTATTCACCAGCTAATAGTGTGCTAGATATTTCAAATATGTATGTGTGTATGAAAACTCTTTATTACTCATAGAAATAAACATACAAAAAAATAGAGAGGAGAACAAACGCGAGCTTATCCCTAAAAAGGGATCTCTTCCAGCTTACCTAGTTAAGAGAAGGCATTTGTAAATATCATACAGAAGAAAGCTATCAAACCTTATTTCTTACTGTCTGTTTGCGGCGTATTAATACAGAATTCTAAAAGCAAAGCCAAAGACAGTTTGTGCAGTGATAGAACAGCGCAATTCATTGAATTGTTAACTTAATGCAATGGAGCAGTGAAGTGAAGCATTCAATCAAAGTTGTCCGTTAAGTTGTATGCAGTAGCAGTAACATATAATATCATTGTTGTATGCAGTTTTGAGTTTCGGTTTAAGCTTATTATAATCCATTAGGCTGTGTTAACACCAGAGATGTGCGAGGATATGTTTTTATGAATCAAGAGAAATGCTGCATTTACCCCGCTCAGCGCAAGTGGGTCTTCTGATGGTAAGAGAGCGCCACCGCCCATTAACATCTGCAACTCCAGGGGTATTGCATTTGCGTTGCCAACCTAGAGGCCTAAGACGGAATACGTCAAGTGCCAGTAATTTCACCGGCTGTCTTACTCTCCACGCCAAAACACAAATCGTCGATTAGCGAGCAAGATGGTAGCAATCCGGGCGGACCTTGCACAAGGTCGTACCATCTGCAACCACTTGCTGCTGTATTGTATTGTATCTACTAAAAATAGTATTAGTATCTGCAACAATGATTCTGCATATCGTCACTACTTTGAAAAAATCTCGTATCTAATAATCAATATGTCAACAAAATTGAACCTTGATGTAATGTTTATAAAGTTCACTGAGAAAAATTATCTATTTTAAGCTACGAGTTTTTTTTAAGTAGTGAAAATTATTGGCTGGCTTCTAAAGCCAAAATTTTACCATAAATTTCAAAGACAGTATTATAAAAGTTAATATAAAACAATTAGGCGTGTTAGCTACCTATTTAATTATTAGTAATAAAAACTTCAATTAGCAGCGTAAGTTATAACGGGTGAATGAAAACAGAAGGTAATGGCCCCGTCGATTTATGACCAGGAAAGGAACGTGCTGGTCGATACGGAACCGGTATTTACTAGCTTTTGCCGGCGATTTTACTTGCGTTAAAATACCTATGCATTATACAGATATATGTAGTTACAGATACAGGTTTTTAACTATATTTTTGGTTGCTAGTAAAAATTTTCGTAGTGTCATTAGTAAAAAAAATTTTTTTTGGTACGAAAAATCCCATTTTAACCGTTTTTTTCGCTAATTGTAAAGTTCAAATTTATGCATTAGTGAATTAGTTTTTGTATCAAAAGTAATTCTCCATTAAAATCACTAAATATACATTAAATGCATGAATTTATTTATTTATTTATTTATTCAACAACATTGATACAGTTAGTATTTCACTAATATTAAGACTTATAGTCTTATAGTAGTTAAGAGTTATAGTTATAGGGTAAAAATCCACTAAAAGTTACAAGTTTTGACAGTTTAAGGCAATTCCGTTTTGGCTCATCTCGTTAGTATACTAATAGTATAAATTTGCAAACTTTTTTCTAACAATGTCACCTAAGTTACCGGACAGAATAACAACACAAAAAAAGTCGATTGACCTACACAATATATACTATTGCAAGTTAAATAAAATCTTGTAATAAAAATGACTGATGATGATGACTGATCTCAAAGGTAGGCTGTAACTTGTAGAGAACCCTTAACGGTAAAAGTCCCCCTTTGTACTATGGGATATTGACACCACCAGTCAACTGACGTACTTTTTATGAGCTGTCAAAACACAATTCTTCCATAAAGTTTCAATTCAATAGCAATAGCGACTTATGACGATTTGTTCGCCAACTCAATCAGCTAAATATTTTATTTGTCTTAAAGCAACAAAAAATCTAATTTTACAGTAAATCGAAAATTAATCTGTATTTCAGGGCTAATAAAGCGTTTTTTTACTGCAATCATGCCTTCGAATATTTTTTTAATGGCATCAACATCCCTATTATCTAGTGTCCTAATCGTATTTTTTTTTGTACAATAAAGATTTTTTTGTAGTTTACATACAAACATACATAATCCATACCTAACTTAGTCAACTTGTTTGAAACGAAATGAACGCCTTTCCAGCATCTGTTTCGTGTCCCACACTGTCCATCCCCTTCACAAAGGGTAGCGTGAGGATAAGCCACAACCAGCAACACAATCTATACACGACTTTCGACAACTATTGCAATACATTGCGCGTGCTTCTAGCTAACTGTTAAAAGGGGAGCGTGGCAAGCACGCCATGGACAGAGTATTTGATTGTAGAGTCGCTGCTCGCGCGGTTACTGGGCAGTTAATATTTTATAGCTTCTTACCAACGGATTGTGAGTTTTGGATGTGATAATGTATACACAGATGAGTGGGTGATTCTTTAAAAATCCCGACTGCCTTAAAAACTAAAAGGAAGAAAATAAGTCTAGTGGTCTAGAACTATGTAAGTAGGTAATTTAAAGTTCAACAGTCGGGACCCATTGCTAAGAATTTTTGAGCTGGTCACGATTTAAATGGGTCCCGACTGTTGAACTTTAAATTACCAACTTGACGGAGTTCTAGACCACCACTAGACTTACTTTCTTCCTTTTAGTTTTTAAGGTATTCGGGTTTTTGATTGTTTTAATTTAATGTTTTATTTCATACTTTTTTGATATTTCTATGAAAATGGTAGATTAAAAGTATGATAACCCGTATATATCATAGGCTAATTATTAGCTTTCATTTGATACCCATAAAAGAAAAAAAAAAGAAAAGAATAAATTTATTTGCCAAAAATTCGACACAACAAAAAAAAAAACACAGTTAAAATAAGACAACCTTATAACATACTCTTAAATGATAATAAAAAATCGAAAAAGAAAAGACATTGTGCCGAAAGAAGCAAAAAGGGCCATACTCAGCGTGTTGCCACGGCAAGCCGCAGCGCTGGTTTTCAGTACATATGACCCTTATTGTTACAATACATTTTTTTTTATTCCTAAGTCATATTTTTTTTCGCAGACGCCATATTAAATTATTATGTACCCTATGTCACTCCAACAGCTATGAAAAATCCAATGATACCTCAGACGTTAAAATCCGTTCAGCCGTGTGGCTGCAGCGAGGACCATTAGAAATGGACATACCCACATACATACATACATAAATACGCTCGAAAAACATAACCCTCCTCCTCCTCTCTTTACGCGCGCTAAATGTACGCTAACCGTAGAAATACCCCAACATTTCTATTTAAAACCACGCACAATTCAGTTCCCAAATCCGGATTGACAATGCGTTAATCCACAGAAGTGCCCGTTTAATTGAGACTGCCTCGGAAGGAGATTAACAGGGCCTTCCGCTGAATGCCTTCATAATACTTACATCCCAGTACGGACCTCCTAGACAGTGTTTTTGTACGTGTGGGTCACGACCCCCTAGGGGGTCGCGAAGCCTCTTTACGGGGTCGTGAAGCTCCATTCATCATCATCATCATCGTGTCTGCCGAAAGACGTCCACTGCTGGACATAAGCCTCCCCCAAGGTTCTCCACTCAGACCGGTCTTGTGCATTCCGCATCCACCGCGATCCCGCGATCTTAGCCAGGTCGTCGCTCCATCTTATTGGAGGCCTACCGACAGCTCGTCTCCGGGTCCGCGGACGCCATTCGAGAACCTTCTGACCCCATCGGCCATCAGTCCTGCGAGCAATGTGCCCCGCCCAGTGCCACTTCAGTTTCGCAATTCTTCGGGCTGTGTCAGTAACCTTAGTTCTACTGCGGATATCATCATTTCTGATTCTATCCCACAGAGAAACCCCGAGCATAGCCCTCTCCATAGGCTTTTGAGTGACTTTGAGCTTCCTCATGAGGCCCATCGTTAGCGCCCACTTCTCAGATCCGTATGTTATCACTGGCAACACACACTGGTCAAAGAATCTTGACTTCATTCAGAAAATATGTTCGACGATGTCTCGACGACCAGATGGACTAGTGGTTAGAGAACCTGACTACGAAGCTTGAGGTCCCGGGTTCGATTCCCGTGTTGGGCAAATATTTGTAGGAAAAATATGAATGATTTTTCGCGGGTCTTGGGTGATTAATATGTATTTAAGTATGTATTTACCTATCTATATAATACTGTGTCAGTAATACAACTCCAACTATTTTTCTTGCAGTTCTATGGTGGCTTGAACATGTTCTGAAAACAGCTAATAATGTGTTAAAATTAAAATAGCCCGTTAGAATGATTAAACCTCAAGCTTCGTAGTCAGGTTCTCTAACCACAAGGCCATTTGGTCGTCAAAATAAAATACACCTAAACTTGGAATATTCCGTACAAAATACGAAATCCTTAGACAAATATTACTTTATTTTTTCGTAATGGCTACGGAACCCTATTTTAGGCGTGTCGGACACGCTCTTGGCCGGTTTTATATCTCCTATGTGGTGTATAATAACGAGACGGTTTGTATTTTATTGTATTTCTAATATCTGTAAGAAAATAGATGCTTCTCACTTCCCTATTTGACAAGGTTATTGTGTTACATTCGCGATATTCTAAAGGGTTACCATATTATTCTTTGAGTTTGATGTTATTATGCACGTTTTAATTCAGAGTCCTGCAAGTTCTTTGTTGTAAAAAAAAACATTGATGTTTAAGTACAAAGCAATACCCACAGGTAAAACTACACAACAATGATAAAATAACACGCAATATAGACAATAATTAACAATAATAAATAAAAATAGAAGTAAAAGTCTTCTTCTTCTTAAAGAAAGAAAGATAGAAATACATGTAGGTATTCACACCACGGCAATAGACAACCTTACACAAGACAAAACACAGATAGTGCGACAGCATAGATAGGTAGTAAGATATTATGTGTCATTGCGGTTGTTAAATCAGACACTGACTCAGCATAATGCTGAGACGTTAAGAAGCGCTGATTTTCAGCCAGCACCGTCGGTGACCCTCTGACCCTTTTTCTTCTTCTTCAGCGTGTTTTCGCCCACCGTCGGGTTGCATACGCCTCTCCAACCTTTCTCCATCCAAATGGACTATCTGTCTCTCTCTTCCAGACTGGTCCTGCTGTTTCCACAATGTCATCGGACCATCGAGCAGGTGGTCTGCCCACATTTCTTTTGCGCAGCCGGGGTCTCCACTCCAAAACGCTTACTCCACCGTTCGTCGTGTCGTCGGCACACATGGCCGGCCCAAGCCCATTTCAGCTTCGCGACTCTATGTCCCAAATCGAGAACTAAAAGTAACTTTCTAAGTCACCCCTGGAACGGGCCAATTTTAAGATTTGAATTAGGTTTTTGTTTCGCGTATTTTGATTTTAGAGAAGTTCGATATTTCGGCACAGTTGCATGCGCCTTGCAACCAAAAAAATCAAAATCTAAAATCAAGGTACGCGGAACGAAACCCGAATTTTTGATTATGATTTATCATATTAAAGGTAGTAATAATTGCTATAGTCTAAAACATTACTCGCAGGCTACCTAAAATCCTGAACCCTCATCATCTAAGCCATTTTACTCAAGACGAACGTCTTATTTAAAATCGGTTGAGCCGTTTTTGAGATATTGAACTTTGAAGCAACAAAGTCGGGGGCTTGCCAACTTTGTGTTGGTTAGGTTATCATAAATCTAGGTCCAAGAAATGACTTCTTAGGTTTTAAAATACAAATGTCAAAGCTTAACAACTGAAATGAGACCAAAACCTTAACAAACAGACAGATAATGACGGAGTAATCCTATAAAGATTCGGTTTCCTTTTGACGCTGAAACCCTAAAATGTGTAAAGTTCTCAACTTCGACCTTCATAAATCGGTAGCAGCAAACGCGCGGAACCCAGAGGGCGAAATAAAACTTGTCACCTGTAGTGTGGACCCCTGGGATTTACTGCGGGACCCTAATACTACTTGTAGATAAAGAACTTTAGGAAATTTGGTGTTTGAATTATGGATTTTGGGTTACTTTTATGGATGACTTAAGGCTTTTCATTTTCTTTAACCAGTTTAAGAGATGTTTTATTACAAAGAAAAACATACCTACATAATATAAACAGGAGTTCTTTTAGAACAATCGCTGTATTTTAACAAGATTATGTTTTTCTGGGCCTATATACGTCCCACTGCGCAGAGTATTGACCTCCTCTCAAAATGAGAGGGCTTGAAACTACTCGGCAAGAAACTACACACACCCCATTTAAATTGATGGTGTGTACAGGTGTCCTCGCGACGTTTTCCTTCATTGTAGAAGTTATGGTAAATTTATAATTATTATAAACCTGAGGTACTAGCCTAGGCTCTAATCCACCATATCAGCCATCTCTGTTGGACATAAGCCTCCCCCATAGACCTCAGTTGCTTCGGCTGGCATCCACCGTGAACCCGCGATTAAGCAAGTCATTCGTCATTTCATTGGTGAACGTCTTACGCTGCGCTTGCTGATCCGCGTTCTCCATTCAAGAATTTTTCGACCCCAACGGCCTGTTCTCCGTGCTATATGGCCTGCCTATTTCCACTTGACACATACACTTGCATGACACACTTGCTGACAAAATATGCAAGTTGAAGCGACAACGGGCGAGCCATATCAGTCGAAAAACAGATAACTGTTGGGGGAGAAAACTTCTCGACCACAAACCAGAAGACAAAGTGTTGGCAGACCTCCCACTAGGTAGACTAACGACATCATGAGAATTGCGGGCAACCGATAGATGCTAGTGACAAGTATGTTTATTGTGGAGTTCTAGTTAAAAGGTCTTTATTCAGGCAGTGGACATCTTTTTACTGATGATGATGATAACACTTGAACGAGCTAATTCTCTTGGCTATGTCAGCTCTTGATGTTACTCCAAAGCTTTCAGTTCTCTTCCCCACAAGTTGGAGGCACGGCACACTAGTGAGCTTAGCGTTCCGTACAAAAACAATCCGAAATTCTTTCGCCCCAACAAATACGTCGAAGAATTAAGATACGGAGTGATTTGGTCGATAATAGCTTTATGTGCGGTGTACACACATAGATAAGAGGTGCGGGCGTAATCCTGGAGAGCTGAGAGTGTTTGGAACTATATAGAGCAGGCTCTTCGAATATATTTGTCATAAAAACCACAAATATATTTTCGAGGTTAAAAAAATTAGGTATTAATTTTTGGGGTATGGTATGTTTCAATGATAAATAAATCATGAAAATCAAACTAATCTGTAAAAATTTATGTATGTTTATAAAAATATCATGTATTGTAAATAACACATGTGTCCCTGTGTGTAGTTAGACATTGTGAGTTTTCAAAATGACCTAAATATGTTATTTTTATGTTTCCAACCAACACCCATCTTCTCAGCACTTAGCCTTTTGCAGAACGTCGCTTCAATTGGCCGGAGGGCGTCCTATGGTTACGGTTGCCGAAACGCGATTTCCAATCATTTTGATTTTCGTGTTTTATTTTCAAGCATCCTCACATAATAAAACAAAATACGCTTTGTTATTTTAAGTCC
This sequence comes from Choristoneura rosaceana, assembly GCA_037349165.1. Lineage (NCBI taxonomy): Eukaryota > Metazoa > Arthropoda > Insecta > Lepidoptera > Tortricidae > Choristoneura > Choristoneura rosaceana. The sequence goes on from JAZBNJ010000032.1 coordinate 1,024,374, forward strand.
TTCTTCCAATTAAAACTACCGAAATGAGACATAGACAACTATTGAAATACAGCATGTCGAAGTATATCCGCCACGTTGGCTTTTCGAGCTCTGTTTGACGAAGAACCATGGATTGGTACAAAACAATCGGTCACACTTCAACTATAAATACGTAAATGACCCATTTACCTTACTCGAATAATTATTCTCTCTCTTTTTTGCAATGATATTCGTTGTATATTCCGTTGTATCATCTCTATACACATCACCGCTTCTACAGAAGGGCCGGTAAGATCTGACGGAATCTTAAGACCCTTTTGGGGAATAAGACGGACGAGTCCAATAAATTGGAGGGCGAGTCCACTTTCGAGGGAGCCGAGCGCTAAATTACTACATTGAACTGCAGACGGTCGCGTTACGACAATCCAACTTGGCCATTAAGATGCACTTTATGACTGGAGAATAAGGGTGACTATGGTTTGGTTGAGACGTCAAGTGGGTATGACGGCATTTGTAATTTATTCTATAGGATGGTGGTAGGATTCATGTCTAGTCTTTATTGCCATTGTTACAGGTAGCATGTACGAGATTGCACTCAGCGGGCCAACTGGAATGGTTTAGTTATACCTAATGTTTTGGAGCAAAAAGATTTTAAAGCCAGGACGAAAGTCAAATTTGCAACCAACAAAAAAGCCGTGGTGGCCTAGTGGTTTGACCTATCGCCTCTCAAGCAGAGGGTCGTGGGTTCAAACCCCGGCTCGCACCTCTGAGTTTATCGAAATTCATGTGAGGAATTACATTTGAAATTTACCATGAGCTTTGCGGTGAAGGAAAACATCGTGAGGGAACCTGCGCAAACCTGCGAAGCGATTCAATGGTGCGTGTGAAGTTCCGAATCCGCAATGGGCCCGCATTCTGAGAGGAGGCCTGTGCCCAGCAGTGGGACGTATATAGGCTGGGATGATGATGATGATGATGAACCAACAAAAAGGCGGTGTTGGTTCTCGCAAAGGTTTTGTTTTTTCTCGTTCAAATCTTGTGTTTACGTATGATAAGATACAGCTTATTGAATCAGACGTTACCTTTGTAGACGACCTTATTAATAAGCTATAAGCAATACTTTGGTCACCAGCGACCTTTTAGTAGCTACATCTATGCAGCAAATGTGTGTTCGTGCTGCTCCTCTGCCTCCATCCTGTAAGAACACACAAATCAGACAAACCTAACTACCAACACCACCACACTAACCGAACACAACCAGGGTTCATCATCAGAGCGACTAAAGAACTAACGAGATGAAGCTGTTTCGTTGACCTGGAGGAAAGGAAAGATGGAATTAAAAACGAGGAAATGTATAACGATAATACGGTACTTGTACCAAACAACACCTTGAGCTTCTAAAGACCATCAAGCAAAGAAAGTTGTGTTACTTTGGGCATGTGATGAGAAAGGCCAAGTACAAAGTTCTCCAGCTTATTATCCAGGGGTAAATCGCCGGAAAGAGAAGCGTGGGCAGAAGAAGACACTCGTGGCTGAAAATTTTACGAGACTGGTCCAACTACAGTACCACGTCCTTGTTTAGAGCAGCGGCCTCCAAAATTAGAATCGCCATGACGTTGTACAACCTCCGATAGGACAGGAATGGGAAGAAGAAGACCAAATAATGAGGAAGACAGTGTTGTATCAGATGGTGAAAGACCGCATTCTGAGAATATGAAATTGGAACAAACTGCACCGCCAAAACTTACACTCCTAAAATTATTGATGATGATAATGATGAACAACACGATGAAACAAAATCGTATTGATATTAGGACGATAAGTCATTTAGCAATCGACTTACATAATTCAACAAAGCTTCCTTTAGATTGAAGCCAAACTTGTGTCAAAATCTTCACCATATTAAACTAAAGTGATATTCTATGAGGCAAAGTTCGAACGAGCTTAGATATCGTAGACCGAAATTATGTTTCGAACAATACGAAAACTTACGTGTCTTGGTTAAAGTTTTGATCACATAACACTGCAACTGTGGGATGAACGGGCCGGTCACAATGTGTTAAGATCATCTTAACCCCTATGCAGATGCCTGCAATCACTGCAAGAGAACTTAGGGATATATCCTCACTCGAGTTGAGTTTGGATTGGGTACTGCACACACGCGAAATTTGCAAGCTTATTTATAGGGATGTTGACACCACCAATAAATTGACGTACTTTTTATGAGCTGTTAAAACACAATTCTCCCATAGAATTTGCACGGAAATAGCAACTTATGACGTCACTTGTCCACACACTCAATCAACTAACTATTTATTAGTTTTGCAGTAAATCGAAAATTAATCTGGGTTTCAGGGCTAAAATAAAGCATTTTTTTGCTGGAGTCGTGTCTTCGAATTATGTTTTAATGATGTCAACATCTCTATTACGTTAAAGTTCAAAATTCTCACTTTGCTACGTTCTTCATAAGAATCGCAGGCATTCATTGACTATCATACTCGGTGTCTAATGCACATGCCTCCTCTCAAAATGAAAGGGCTAATAAATGACTAATTTGGCAAAATTCTGTTGTCCTAATTTCGCACTATCTGTATTTTAAGCAATATCTGTTGTCCTAATTTTCTTGTCCTAATATACACATGTTATATCTGTGATATGCAACAGAGTTGTGGTCTTGATTGAAGCAAACAATGATGTTTGTCTCAGCAACATTGCACAATCTACGTACCCGTAAATGCATGACAATATATATTACTTTATACTTTAATTGACGACCGGGTGGCTAAGTCCAAGGTCTAAGACCCTGACTACGAAGCTTGAGGTCCCGGGTTCGAATCCCGGCCGGGGCAGATATTTGTATGAATAATACGAATGTTTGTTTTCGGGTCTTGGATGTTTAATATGTATTTAAGTATTTATTTATCTACATTTAAGTATGTTTATCCGTTGCCTAGTGTCCTTAGTACAAGCTTTGCTTAGTTTGGTACTAGGTGTCAAGTGTCCCATGATATTTATTTATAATTACCCCAAATCCATGAGAATATCGAAATAAAGATTCAGCTATTTATGTACAAAATTTCAGACCACTTAAAGACACTACAACTTTCTCATTTATTACATTAGTATTCTATTTGACCTTGAGGCCTTCCCCAGCTCTAAGTTTCACGAGATCCTAATCTAATTCAACGTAGCATTTGAGGCGAATAATACCGTTCAGTCTCCCTTAATATTCATGGCAGAGTAATCCCAAAACATGTCGGAGGCGCGGCCGCATTTCTCATGGTGACACATCTCCGCCCACGTGTGGACGGACGACATTGCTGCCTAATGGAGATGTGTCGCGTACTGGAGTTTGTTTTTATTAGACATGAATAAGTAAGGTATAATTTAAATTGCCTTAAGGGTTTTGGAATATTAAGCGCAAATTAGGCTTGGGTTATTTCAATTGCTTTTGAAATGTGAGTGAAAGAAACTGTTTCTTCAATTCTTTCATTGAAACTTCTATCACTAACTGCTGGTTTATAAAAATTCGAAGCTTGAATGAACAACTCTGTCAATGTTATCCCACTAAAATTATAATTACGAAAGTTTGTTAGTCTATTTCTTTGTTAGCTCGTCTCGTCTAAACCGCTGAATCGATTTAGACTAAATCCGGCTTACAGATAGTTTTAGTCCCGGGGAAGGACATAGGATAGTTTTTAATCCGGAATATTTGCCAACGGAAACCCTATTTGTAATTTGTTTTTGCTTTTAATAAACCATTTTTATTTATTACCTACTAGCTTTTGCCGGTGGCTCCGCCCGCGTGATATTCAGTTATCGCGCGCTGTTCCCTCGGAAACTGTGCATTTTCCCGGGATTAAAAGGAGTCTATGTCACTCTCGGGCCCACAAACTATCTCTATGTCAAAAATCACGTCGATCCGTCAGTTCGTTACGGCGTGATAGACGGACAAACACAAAAACACACCTTCTGACCCCATCGGCCATCAGTCCTGCGAGCAATGTGCCCCGCCCACTGCCACTTTAATTTCGCAATTCTTCGGTATTGTCTAATAATACTTAATAAATTTTACATCAAAATAGCTTAGTTTAACTGAACAGTGTGTTGCACTCATGTAAAAATAAACAAAGCTAATGATATTAAGAGGAGAATAAAGGTGATCAATGGCTGAATAGCGGAAATTAGCGGCTGGCTTGAAGCTTATTACGCGCAACAAAGGACCGAAGAATGTTTCTGCCACTCCGGACACAGCGTAGAATTGCGCAGTAGTGCAATATCGACACCCGATAGTAAAAACATTGTAAGTGTTTCTACCATTTTTTTTTACTTCAAAGCATAAGAATACATTTGAAAAGATCTCTCTATGTGTCTAATTAATTTATAATTATCTTGAAAAATGAATAAAATAGACAGTGTGATTAAATTGTAAGTGACGATTTTCTTGCCGCTTGTCTTATTTTGTTAAAGCAATATCATGGTAATTTTACTTACAATTTACGGAAATTATCTTGATTAAAATTGTACAGTGCAATAAAGTAACAACAGTAGTTACTATATTTTTATTCCATATTAATAATAATAAATCAATCAAGAATAACGTAAAAACTTAGTATGACGAGTTACCACGACTGTTATTATACTAAATCTGCTAGTAAATATTAGAATAAAAGAAGTATAGCAACTCAGTACAAATACCTAGGTACCTATTTAAAAAAACTTTTTTAAGCACAATTGATATTTATTAAGAAACTTGCTATTAATGACGTTAATTGAGTTAAGAAATTAAAAAGTCCGTTAGGACTCATATCGTATCATAGTATACCTACAAAGGAATCTTATTATGTTCGTAAAAGAACGTTTAAGCTTTATTTTGATGAATCGTTAAGTTTTCCAAAACTATATGCATTGTATGTTGAGTGAATGAATTCATTCTAAAATTCATTCTAAAATAAACAGTGCTAGTACAGATTAGTACCAATTAACATTCAACAGCGAATTTGATATTGATTTTTCCCAACCAAAAAAAGAAAGATGCTTAACTTGTGAAATACATCATGCGACATCGATCAGACTGACGACAATAAACAAATTAAATACGATTTTCACCTTGCGAATAAAACCATACCTAGATTCTTAAAATTAAAAGACGACCATAAATTAAGTTTTCAAACATGTTACTGCGTGCTATGATTTCCAGAAGATACTATGTAGTGCTCAGTCGGATGTTTCTTTATTTCATAATAAACGGAAATTCTCCGTCTATAATTTCACGATTTTTGATATCGGTAGCTCTGAAGGGCTGTTTTGTTTTATATATAATGAAGAAACTGTAGGCAAAAAAAGACTCAATTAAATTTTTAGTTCTCTGTACAAATTCATCAGGGAAAATGTTGCATAAGGAATAACTGATTTTATATTTCATTCTGATTGCTGCGGACGACAAAACCGTAATAGGACAGTTTTTGCATTTTACTCATTTATATATTTGCTAGGTTTCATATAAATATTACTCATACATAATTTTTTCGAGGTGGATCATTCACAAAGCGAAGGTGACTCCGTGCATGCTTTAATTGAGCGTAAAAATAAAAATAAATCCTTTTATGGCCTTTCGCAATGAGTAACACTTAGGTATTAAATGTGCAAAATCAATCAGAAAGCCATAACAATGTCACAGAATTATCCAAAAACGAAAATTAGGACTTTAAAAAATTGGTCGGAAAGCAAAACGATTTTGATCTTACACCTACTGATATTAATGGCGACAAAGTAAATTTAATGTGGTCTAAAATAAAATGCTTGAAATTAAAAAAAAAAAACAGAGCATATGTCTCCAAAGTATTAAAAGTTAAATTCATGAGAAATAAAAGATCGTCAAGAACGTCCAGACATAATAATATACTTATACAAGAAGAAAGTTCAATTTCAGCGTGGAGTCCCTTTACTTTGAAACGTGGTACACTTGTGTGTTTCCAGTGTGTTTTCCATAAGGTCTATTAATACACTCACAACGTCTGAGTATTATTTCATGATGACAATATTGTGCATAAAATTAAACATCGGATTTGGTTTTATAGTATTTTTCTAAAAAAAGTTATAAGATACAGTTTTATTTAGTCATAACAGTGGAAAAAATACTAAATAGTTTAGAATATAACACCGTAATTGGTACTTACAACGTTGTTATACGGTCACTATCCCGATATTATTTCATCGTAACTGTATGCAAATCAATAACAGTAATAATTAAGAAAATGTGATGTCCATAGTCTAAAAGACCTTAAAAAAATACATACTAAAGCACACTCATGTTTAAAAAACATTGAATTTAATACTATGTTTGAGACCTCTGAAGTGTCCAAAAACTTAAATTCGTCACTGTGTAAACCTCTCAAAAATAGTTACAATGTTTTTACTATCAGGTGTCGATATGAACCCGCAATCTCAAGTTTTTGTACCTTTTTGTCGAATTATACCAACAGTGGAGGCCGCGGATCGGCAAGCGCAGCGTGGGACGTCCACCAACGAGATAGACGGATGACCTGGTTAAAGCCGCGGGTTCACGGTGGATGCAGGCCGCTGCCAACCGAATCAACTGGAGGTCTATGGGGGAGGCCTATGTCCAACAGTGGACGTCCTACGGCTGAGATGATGATGATGATGATGATGATGATAGCAACAGCTGAAACGTTAAAACGTCAAAACATATAAGGAAGTGAAGCATCTGATCGTAAAACACACTTTCAAACAGGCAAAAATTCACTACTTTGAAAAAAACTTTTATCTCAAATCGATAATCTTTATGAGTGAATCGCAAGTTCAAATCGCGACCAGCTCAAAAATTCTTAGTACCTAATGGGTCCCGACTGTTGAAGTTTAAGTTAGCTACTTAACAGAGTTCTAGACCACTACTTCCACGTCTTGTTTTCTTCTTTTTAGTACTTTTTAACGCAGTCGGCTTTTGATTTTTTTATATTATTTTTCTATTAGCCACCGAGTTAACATTCTGTTCTCTCACCCCTGTGCATGTCAGCCACACGATATTTCTCTGCTATAATTCAGTGGGTCGTTTGCACAATTGTTCCCTTATTAGGAGTTTTTTAAACGTGACGTCACTCGAGCATGCGCCGTTAGGTGTTGCTAATCTTGCGGAACACGGTCTGCTTTTAATGGTCTTGTATAAATTAAAACATTTAGTACTAGCGACCCGCACTGGCTTTGCTCGGGTACAATAAAAAAAAATCTCTAAATTTCTCTAAATTTTCTCTTCACATTTTTCGGGTTCATTTCCCAAAAAAATAAAAAAATCAGGCGTTACTTTGCGGAGTCCATATCAATGAACTAAAAGAATTTCTTTGCTCACCCGCGACCTTATGATAGCTAGTTTATACAAAATATGCGTGTTCATGCTGTTCCTCCACCTCCACACTATAATATAAGAACACACACAAATCACACAACCCATCTATTACCACTTCCACACTAACGTACAAGTGGAGGTATCAAGCAGAGGATGTTGTTACCAATTACACAGGCATTAACCTAGAAAATAGCCCAACTGACACGCAAAAGTCTCCCCTTTTTTTCTACTCCTCGCTATAGGAAACATTAACAGTACCTAATGGTGTCTAGAATATTCACGGTAGTTAATGAAACAATATTTATTGATCCACAAATCTTCCGTACAAACCTGTACCTTTACCTAGATCAAATCCTGCCCAAGAACATATTTTGATGAACGTTGGTCCAATTCGGACCGAAATTCCTTAAGTCCCAGAAATCCCCAAGTTTAAGTGCCAAATAAAGTGCTATCAATCGGGTCCAAACGGCGCTGGGAGCCTCGCGGATTATACCCATATTGTGTGGACACCGTTTATTTAACTACACGAAATTGCCAAGGGCTTTCATACCATGATCCAAAGATACAAGGTATATTTAGTTTGGTTTTAAAGATTGATTGTTCTTTTTGAGATTGGTTTTTAATTTTTTTGTATTTTTTATTTCAATTCCAAATTTTAACTTTTACAGTCATCCCTTAAAATCTAAATTGAAAATACAAACTGAAATATGGATGCACAGAAAAACCAGAAAAATAAGACCAGCAACACAAATGATCATTTGTGATATGAAGTGGTTATGAAAATAAATAGTTTGTGAAACGTTTTCTGTGAAAACATTATTTGTTAAGAGTTGTTTTTGAAATGATAGTAAACACTCTAGACACTTATGCTGCTATCAATGAATCAATCAATTCGTTTTGCACATATTGATAGGAAAGTGAAGAATATTCTTCAAGCAAATTGTAAGAAACGTGTAGTTCATTTCCGTCTCGTCAGAATGACTTGTTTCTCCCTCACCCTCATAGTTGATGGATTGAGCGCTCACGCACAAGCAAAGAGGAGTTAACCAATAGTGGAAAAGCCATTTGATACATCATTTGTTAAAAAACAATCGAAGCATTGCGGCCATTGCTGCTGGCTGATCGAATGTCAAATAAGACACTAGAGGCATGCAGATATTATAGTCGATATCGATTGCAGATATTTTGATCGCCTCATTCATATCCTTGCTGATGCAAAAGTAACTCTGTCTATCTGTATATCTGTCTGTTACCTTTTACCACTTTAAGCGATGGTGCCTGTGTGATGAATCCTGAAAAAGATTGAGGATACAGATTATCCCTTAAAATTACATAGCGATAAACGCATTCACAGCAGACGAAATTGCGGGCACATTTAGTAGCTTTTAAAAAATAATTTTAATACATGCAAAGGTAAAGCAAAATTTGTAGTTAAAAACTACTGCCAGTATGGTATGGTGTTCTCACTAAGATCTTCAGTTACAGCTTAAGTTCCAGGATTCCAAGATAGCCCTACTTCTGTTTGAGATGCCTCGCCTCTACAAGTACTAATGGTTGGCCACTAACTCCGAATTTGTCATTGTCCTTAGCGAAGCAGAAAAACTGCGCAAAAAGTCGTAACCCTGGTCAAATAAGGAATATTCCTGAGCAATGACTTATTTTTCTTGACCAGCGAACGGCGCTAATCTTCCTTTGAGACCATGCGCCATTTGTAAGACTGGCGGGACTTTCAGCGATTTGATGATTTGGGGCCATTTCATGCAGTTTTTATTTTATTCTTGTTTTATTTACTTTTTGTCCCACGTTGCCACGAATAAATGTTATCTTCCTTCCTCTTCTTTTTTTCTTTCCTTCGATTATACTCGTTTACGGATAGTCCGTGTTACCCTGTTACCCTGTTGGTAAATTTCTCCATGCGTAAGCAGAAGCAGACATGAAATGTCGTAATTAAGTGCATACCCTCACTTAAGCTCATACTTAAACGAAAGTTATTTTGAGTGTATTAGTAATGTTTGTATCAAAAGATAACATTTAAGAGTCAGGATCTAACCAAGACATTAATTGTGAACGGGATTTGGAACAAACAAAATACTACTATTGTAACTAACTCAAAGTCAAAATATCGTTGTTCAATATAGTAAAACGCAATGATATTATTATTGTACTATTTAGAAGCTCACTGGTAAAACGTATCAGGGTGAAGACCAAAAAGTTGCACAGCGTTAAAGCTGCGTTAGCATGTAGTCTTAATTTCCATGGACTGAAGATAATAAAATTTTCGTGTCACAATCGAAAAAGTTAATGGAAATTATAGCGTGGCTTTAAAGGTGTGCAACTTTTTGGTCTCCACCCATCAAATTATGAAGGCCAATAAATGTACCACCTTTTAGGTAGGTATTATAGTGTCATCAGTATAAGGTAGATCCAAAGCTCCACTGCGTAATGAGTGTCACCTTTCTCTCTTTTTAGGTTTAATTTAGGTTTGTCTAACTTGGTTTAGTTCTAAGTTACTTTGGACTCAATGAAAATCATCGTCGTGGGACCACGTGCCATGACACATAGTGAGGGGTGTGCTTTTATTGTACAGTCAGCTTCAGAGAAAAGGTACCCCCCTCTAACGGTGGTATCCATACTACCGCCATTACAGGGGGGTACCCTTTCTCTGCAGCTGACTGTACCAACTACATGTATATTGTATAATTATTATCTATATTTATTGTTTTATTTAGCTGTATTATTGTACTCTTAGTTATTCAGAAATAAATATTTTCTATTCTATTCTATTCCAAATAAATTAAAAAAATCGAACACCCAGAAAATAAATATCACAGGGCGACCACGCCGTACAAAATACGCATTCTTGAATCTGCATAGGCACGACGGTAGTACACACACTCACACACACAAACATCACGCCTGTATTCCCAAATGGGGTAGGCAGAGCACACGAAACGTTACCGCTTCGGAGCCACTTTTAGCAATTTTAGGTTTAAAGTTTGATAAAAACGGTACAATAGTGACAGGTGCTAGCCTGCCGCCTACGGTATATACCTTAACCCATATCCTCAGTCGCCTCTTACGACATCCACGGAAAAAATGGAGAGGTGTAATTCTAACCCGACACCACACGGGGTAGTAGTGTGTAGGTAAATAGTAAATATCTCCATATATCACTATATCAATTACGTTAACGTCTAAAGCTTAGTACACATAGACGTCGTGACAATATTAGCCCTCGGACACATGTGACTAAGCCGTGCTTTAAGCTCGGCTTAAGCCGCCACTAAGCTTTCTGTCCACAGCATGCATATGCAACGCTAAGATTCGACTTTAGTTAATTAATTTGAAATGCTTAAGCCAATCTCTGGCGATCTCTTACTGGAGTGTTCTGTGAAAACAAAACTTTTTTATTTAGACTTCTTTGAGTACAAAATAATTACAAAATTACGATGTTATAATTACTCATTTAATTTTCTTATTACGGATCTGAGACGGGCGCTAACGATGGGCCTCATGAGGAAGCTCAAAGTCACTCAGAGGGCTATGCTTGGGATTTCTCTGCAATATAGAATCAGAAATGATGATAATCTACAGAAGAATTAAGTGGGCGTGGCACATTGCTCGCAGGACTGACGACCGATGGGGTTAGAAGGTTCTCAAAAATGGCGTCTGCGGACCGGGAGGCGAGCTGTCGGTAGGCCTCCAACATTCCAACATGATAGAGCGACGACCTGGTTACGATCGCGAGATCACAGTGGATTCGGAAAACACAAAACCGGTCTGATTGGAGAGCCTTGGGGGAGGCCTATGTCCAGCAGTGGACGACTTGTGGCTGACATGATGATGATGATGAATTACTTATGTATGACATTCGACAAAATGAAGACGTTGTCGAGGATTTTTCTGCAATTTTTGTTGGATTGACAAAAGAAAAAAAAAGTGTCAACTATTTACTGATCATGTCAGGGACGGATTAAATGGAATACCTATAAATATAAAATATTAATATTTACCCAAAAAATCGCCCAATTTCACAACATACTTTGATAGAGTGCACATCGCTCTGTAAAGTTACGTTCACACACGCCGATGACGCAGCACGAGTATTTAACACAGTTTTCCAACTCGGAGGTACCGTCCAACCATTGAAGACGTGAGTAATCCAGGTCAATATCACTTTTAATACTTTGGTACTCAGAAATAAATTAAACTCATTGTTTATACCTAGTCCGCCAGTTAATCAAAGTAACCTACGAATCAAATATTTTACTCATATACCTGCTCGCAAACTTGAGCTTCAAATACCTAAAGCAATAAACAACAAAGCGCGTCAAACTCTCCCAAACTTCGCGCAGGTAATTTCGGAACAATATTCCTGATTTTAGCTTCTCAAGATACGTTACTACGAAGTCCTAGGTTTATTCAATCAACAAACCTTTAATAATCAGAATTTCCATTGCTTTTGTAATGTCTTCACTACCCAGTACAAGTTTATTAACAAACTAACTGTTTCCGCGGGAACCACAGTAAGTATATATATAAGCTAAAGCTGTACGGAAGCTACGAACAAATCGATCGAAACGAACACACTCACACACACGCGCGCTCTACACGGCCTCTAAGGGGGGTCTCGCGGTACTGCAGTCGCGAGAGCTATTAGAAAAGGCACTCACCTACGTGTTTTCCGGTTCCTGTTAATCATTCAAGAACACATTACCCCTATAGCCAACAACCATAATAGGGATGTTGACACCACCAATCAACTGACATACTTTTTATGAGCTGTCAAAACACAATTCTCCCATAGAGTTTCAATGGCATTAGCAACTTATGACGTCATAAGTCGCTATTTGTTCGCCAACTCAATCAACTAACTATTTATATGTTTTAAAACAACACAAAATCTAATTTTACAGTAAATCGAAAATTATGGTTTTCAGGGCTAAAATAAAGCGTTTTTTTTACTGGCGCCGTGCTCCCTATTATATTAGCCAGCGACCTCTAAACCACAATAGAAGTAATCTAACCAGTAGTCCGACTTCATACTAGAGGGCCAAAATCGACGCCCGGACTCAGCGTGACTCAGCGGCGCGTTTTACACTGCAGCTAACTCAGTTAAGTTCGTAGTGCCACAGAGCCACTTGTAACCAACGCTTATACAAGCTTGGTAACAATATTATTTATTTATATATTAGACGTCTATATATAATAACATGTTTACTTGCATTAAAAAAAAAAAATGAAACACCACAAAGAATGTAAATTTATTGCATCGCCTACAAGTGTTCTAAGAGGTCCAAGAATTTTGTTTTTAAGTGTCAACGATTTATGCGTTCGAGTGCGTGAGACCGGCCGTGTTAATTTTTGCTCAAGTAAACTAATAAAGTTATAGATTTATGGGAGTTTGTGGAACATTCTCGAAATTCGAATGCATGATTTTTTATATTATAGGTTTGATAGTAGGGATAGGGCAAGGAGACCTTTGTTTGGAAGGAGGTTTAGAAGTTAGTTAATTTCGGGACGCGAGACGCTACGGTGTTCTTACTTACATATGTGTTAAAATTAATTCATAGTATAAAAGTTAGTGTATCTGTTTGTTCGTTAAATAAAATAAAGCGATTAAAATATACGAGAGCGAATCTCGATTTCGATCGTATAAAAACGTGGACTTATAATCAAACTGTGTATAGTGTACTGTAGTGTTAAGTGCGTTTTGTGGACTAGATAGACTCTTTGTTCGTGAGGCAGGTCGAGATAGCTCGATCTCGCAGTAGCTGAGACTCGACGTTAATCAGGACGATAATATTATCGGCAGCTAAGTTTTAGATATAATTTTGATACTGTTATTATTAGTGCTATAAATTGAAATCTGATTTGACTATTTTTTTTTTATTATACTTCTAGGTACTTTATTGAACTATTGAAATCTAAATTTAACCAATCACTGACTTGTAATCGAAACTTATTTAATTATAACACATTTTTTTTTAATTACTTAATCGACTAAGGTACTTTTGTTTTACAAATAGTAGGGGCGAGCCATTGAATAGTAGTTCTAAGTTTGTAGTTGTATTTTTATTAGTATTTTTTGAATGGTTGAGATATAATTACAGTTACTAGGGGCGGACGGTGATTTAGTTATTCGTTTGGTTGCCTTTGTTTTCGGCGTGTTTGAGTCGTTCATCGTGAAGCAGAGCTGCGTTGAGTGAAATTTATTGTACAAAGAGTGAAAGAGTGAATGAGTGTGAAAGTGACAAGAATTTTTTTTGTGAGCGTAATTAATTTGATACCGCTTAATTTAATTAGTTTTAAGGTGTCACTGTGATTTCGTTGGAGTAAAGGGAAGAGTGTATATTATCTAACTCACTATTCTGCGTCACTCACTCAACCTGACATTTCATCGAATTACTGTGTCACACGTAGCGTTGCTTGTTTGATTCTAGTCTGTGTCAACCTAGAAAACCTAGTAGGATATTACTGTTACACTTCACACACATTCTGTTACACTGCACAACATTACACGTGAAATTATTCAATTTCACAACACACACTAGGTACACACCACATTTTATTTATTCAAAATACACACACTAGCTAACACACTTGCAAGAAGGTTATTTGGCTGAGATTAGCTCCTGGATAAACCGGACAGCAATACGTCACACACTAGAACTCTTTGAGTTCTTCACACACACTAGGTACACACACAAGCCCTGAGCCATTTGGATGTTTATGATTTTTGCTAGTGACTCTGAGGTGCGTCGTCTCGGCCTTTCGACCCTTGACCGTCTGCGTCTTGTGTGAAGACTGGTTAGAGCTGTATCCTTTTACTGGAGTTCACAGAAATGGTAGATATTATATTCATTTAAATGGTATTCAGATCACCTTGTACATGTCTCCAACACTTTCTAGTTCTTTGACACGGACAAACCCGCGGCAGCTTCGAGAGTAGGAAGCGTAAAGTCAGCATAGAGTAAGAGCTTTGTGAGCGTAAAATCAGCATGAAGTAGCGAGCGTAACTTGACGTGTATATGTGAACGTATGTGATTGTGGGTTCGTGTATGTGGGTGTGTGTGATTTTGTACTCAAAAGCGTGACGGTTCGAAAGAAGATATTTTTAGGGGGATTAGGATTGTTCCGAAGGCTTTGTTGGACACATGAGATCGGGCAGGGGCCCTCTTACGATCTATGTGTGTGGCTAGGCTATTGAGGCGTGCTGGGAGGCCTAGATTTTCAAATCGATTAGGATTTCCCCATACGACCTAAAGGTCTTATTCCAAAGGGTCCCCTTGTACTCGGGTATTTTTCCTAGGTATCACGTTGTTCGGCGAGAAAGCAGAGGCAGCGACTGAATACTTATAACACCTACTTGACTTTGTTATTCTAATATACATTTTATAACCTCTTATAAATATCTATAACATTTTATAAATAATTAACTTACACAACGTATCAGAGGGTCCTAAGTGTTAAGAACTAGACGATCACGTTAGTTTCGGCCAATTATTGAGGTATTAGGTATCTTTAATTACGTGCGTTATTTACTTCAGTGCTTTTATTCATTTCTGATAAGGCCTGGGTAATATGTATACATATTGGTGCCGTGAAGCCAGGATCTAAGTCAATAAAATTTGAATTATTTTAATTCAAATACTTATCAAAGAATTTGGGTTATCACATAACGTATAAAAACCATAAATTGATATTAATTTTCGTCTGATTGAGCCTTACATTGTATCTCTGTACTACTGTGAGTATGTGTATGTTTCAATAGTAATAATTTTGCTATATCGTCAAGGAATAATTGTTATAATAAAATAAATATATAGTACACCTTAATAATTCGAGACCAATAGGTTCGATCCCTGCGGTAATTTCATTAAGAGGTAATAATAAAAGGTCAAGTGAATTATAATTTAATTTAAAAATAGCATTACAATTAAGTTCGTATCATGTTAGTCTAGTTACATTGTCTGTGGATTCGAAACATGCATTTTTTTTTATTTGATATAATTAAGTTAGTTTAGAGGAATGGAGAGTTTTGCTCAGTTTAGTTGAATGCTTGCTTCTTCATTAAGGTGGAGGTTAGGTTGTTGATCAATCTCATTCGCGGGTTCGATTCCCGTGTATATTTGTTGTCATTGTAAGCTTTCATAATCACGTGTCTTTATTTGGTAGATAAAATTCTAGCTACGGGTTCGACTCCCGTATGTAATTTATTGTAGTTGTATAGTATATGGCCACATGTGTTCTAATTAAACATATAATCCTAAGTACGGGTTCGATTCCCATGTACCTTTTGTTGTACCATTACTGTGATTCAGGATTTAGTTTATGATCATAGGATAAATGAGAATCGTATCCTATGATAATCGATAGAATACGGAGCGTATTTATTTTAGGCAGGCGAATATAAAGTTTTATAAAATTTTGATATTTTTTTTTAAAGTCACGCCATTTTGTATATTGATTAAGTGCCAGACTTTAATAAGCACAATTTCTAAACCTAAAATGAATACTGATATCGGTGATAATATTCTGCGGGGCTAAGAGGCTAGAGGACATACTTGTTAGGTTTTCCGAAAGTTGGTCGAGGTTATTCTTAGGAAAATGGAAGGATGATGGTGATGATGATTGTAAAAACTACTTTTGAGGTCACGAATTACAGTATAAGGTTGCCTAGTAATGAAATTAGAAATGGAAACTGGATGTTAGACGGAAACGGTAGATGGTTAACCCAGTACGTTTGTATATGTTGTTTACAAGGCTGTTAAATTAGCTCTATTTTTTTTTTCCAATCAGAAAAGGATATGATTGATGTAATAGTGATGACTTTTACTAGTCAGTATTCAGACATTTATGATTACTAGTGTAATTGATAATGTAGCTGAAGTGGTAAGGTTCTGAGAATTACATAAACAGTTCCTTTTGAAGACTGTATGCCTAGACCCACTTTGATTGCAACGACATTAGATGATAAAAATAAATGGGTTTGCGCTTTTAATGCCTATGAAAAGTATACTTAAAAAAAAAAAAAAAAAAAAAAAAAACGTACAAGTAACGTGGTCCTCAAACGAATAAAACATAATCGTTATTAAGATATTATTGGTGACACAGTCTCACAGTTTTATAAAAAGGGTAAAAGGGTGTTTGCTAGTTGTGAGTTTTTATTTATTATCGTTCAGTGTGTATGATAATGTTTGTTTTAAATTTTGGTAAAATCACTAAATTAGTTAAGCTTTAAAAAATGCATAGGTTTACGTAACAGCGTACGTTAAAGCTCTAATAGATAAATTTGTGAGCTATAGTAAGGTCCTGAGAAATTAAAGTATGTATGTGTGTCAATAGTTTCAATGATCTCGGTATGTTTGTATGTTATTTTTTGAAGGAATCAAGTATGTATGTATGTCCTTGGTTATTAAATAGAATTAAGGTTTCATCCAAGTCAATGTGTATGTATGTGAAAATCACGTTCAGATAGATGTTACTGTGTCACTATGACATTATATATATTTAAAAAATATCAAGCATTGCTTACATTAAGTAGCAGTGATTGAGATTTAGGCTTATTGATTAAGGTAAAAGGTACTTTAGTATGGATATTAGGAGACTAGAGTGCAATTTGAGTACACGTAGTATTTTGCGTAATCCTATTCAAGATTCCTCAATATTTTACATTCTTCGAATGCAAAATACTTTGTCATCTTAGGGGCGTTCTGTAACCAACGCTTATACAAGCTTGGTAACAATATTATTTATTTATATATTAGACGTCTATATATAATAACATGTTTACTTGCATTAAAAAAAAAAAATGAAACACCACAAAGAATGTAAATTTATTGCATCGCCTACAAGTGTTCTAAGAGGTCCAAGAATTTTGTTTTTAAGTGTCAACGATTTATGCGTTCGAGTGCGTGAGACCGGCCGTGTTAATTTTTGCTCAAGTAAACTAATAAAGTTATAGATTTATGGGAGTTTGTGGAACATTCTCGAAATTCGAATGCATGATTTTTTATATTATAGGTTTGATAGTAGGGATAGGGCAAGGAGACCTTTGTTTGGAAGGAGGTTTAGAAGTTAGTTAATTTCGGGACGCGAGACGCTACGGTGTTCTTACTTACATATGTGTTAAAATTAATTCATAGTATAAAAGTTAGTGTATCTGTTTGTTCGTTAAATAAAATAAAGCGATTAAAATATACGAGAGCGAATCTCGATTTCGATCGTATAAAAACGTGGACTTATAATCAAACTGTGTATAGTGTACTGTAGTGTTAAGTGCGTTTTGTGGACTAGATAGACTCTTTGTTCGTGAGGCAGGTCGAGATAGCTCGATCTCGCAGTAGCTGAGACTCGACGTTAATCAGGACGATAATATTATCGGCAGCTAAGTTTTAGATATAATTTTGATACTGTTATTATTAGTGCTATAAATTGAAATCTGATTTGACTATTTTTTTTTTATTATACTTCTAGGTACTTTATTGAACTATTGAAATCTAAATTTAACCAATCACTGACTTGTAATCGAAACTTATTTAATTATAACACATTTTTTTTTAATTACTTAATCGACTAAGGTACTTTTGTTTTACAAATAGTAGGGGCGAGCCATTGAATAGTAGTTCTAAGTTTGTAGTTGTATTTTTATTAGTATTTTTTGAATGGTTGAGATATAATTACAGTTACTAGGGGCGGACGGTGATTTAGTTATTCGTTTGGTTGCCTTTGTTTTCGGCGTGTTTGAGTCGTTCATCGTGAAGCAGAGCTGCGTTGAGTGAAATTTATTGTACAAAGAGTGAAAGAGTGAATGAGTGTGAAAGTGACAAGAATTTTTTTGTGAGCGTAATTAATTTGATACCGCTTAATTTAATTAGTTTTAAGGTGTCACTGTGATTTCGTTGGAGTAAAGGGAAGAGTGTATATTATCTAACTCACTATTCTGCGTCACTCACTCAACCTGACATTTCATCGAATTACTGTGTCACACGTAGCGTTGCTTGTTTGATTCTAGTCTGTGTCAACCTAGAAAACCTAGTAGGATATTACTGTTACACTTCACACACATTCTGTTACACTGCACAACATTACACGTGAAATTATTCAATTTCACAACACACACTAGGTACACACCACATTTTATTTATTCAAAATACACACACTAGCTAACACACTTGCAAGAAGGTTATTTGGCTGAGATTAGCTCCTGGATAAACCGGACAGCAATACGTCACACACTAGAACTCTTTGAGTTCTTCACACACACTAGGTACACACACAAGCCCTGAGCCATTTGGATGTTTATGATTTTTGCTAGTGACTCTGAGGTGCGTCGTCTCGGCCTTTCGACCCTTGACCGTCTGCGTCTTGTGTGAAGACTGGTTAGAGCTGTATCCTTTTACTGGAGTTCACAGAAATGGTAGATATTATATTCATTTAAATGGTATTCAGATCACCTTGTACATGTCTCCAACACTTTCTAGTTCTTTGACACGGACAAACCCGCGGCAGCTTCGAGAGTAGGAAGCGTAAAGTCAGCATAGAGTAAGAGCTTTGTGAGCGTAAAATCAGCATGAAGTAGCGAGCGTAACTTGACGTGTATATGTGAACGTATGTGATTGTGGGTTCGTGTATGTGGGTGTGTGTGATTTTGTACTCAAAAGCGTGACGGTTCGAAAGAAGATATTTTTAGGGGGATTAGGATTGTTCCGAAGGCTTTGTTGGACACATGAGATCGGGCAGGGGCCCTCTTACGATCTATGTGTGTGGCTAGGCTATTGAGGCGTGCTGGGAGGCCTAGATTTTCAAATCGATTAGGATTTCCCCATACGACCTAAAGGTCTTATTCCAAAGGGTCCCCTTGTACTCGGGTATTTTTCCTAGGTATCACGTTGTTCGGCGAGAAAGCAGAGGCAGCGACTGAATACTTATAACACCTACTTGACTTTGTTATTCTAATATACATTTTATAACCTCTTATAAATATCTATAACATTTTATAAATAATTAACTTACACAACGTATCAGAGGGTCCTAAGTGTTAAGAACTAGACGATCACGTTAGTTTCGGCCAATTATTGAGGTATTAGGTATCTTTAATTACGTGCGTTATTTACTTCAGTGCTTTTATTCATTTCTGATAAGGCCTGGGTAATAATGTTACACACTCCGCGCGTCGCGCAAGTCGGTCGCGTTCGCTGCGCTGCGCCATCCGCTCTATTCGCCTCGTAACGTGGCTAAAAAACCCCCGACAAAAAAAACGCTAGAAAAAATAAAAAAAAAAACTAAAAAGTAAAAAATAATTATGCACTGCCTAGCTGTTGCCTGCTACTTCATCTGCGAAGAATTCGTTTATCCCTATCCCGCGGGGACTATACTGATTTCCCGCAAAATTAGTCTAAGTTAATTTAGTACAAGTACCTAGTAATATTTTTTTATCTAAGCGTCGTCGGTGTCGGGGGACCGCTAAGGTTAACAGGAAACTAAAGTACATATGTTGTATTTTTTAAAGTATTTACCTTAGCGGTCCCCCGACACCGACGACGCTTAGATAAAAAAATATTACTAGGTACTTGTACTAAATTAACTTAGGCTAATTTTGCGGGAAATCAGCATAGTCCCAGCGGGATAGGGATAAACGAATTCTTCGCAGATGAAGTCGCAGGCAACAGCTAGGCAGTGCATAATTATTTTTTACTTTTTAGTTGTCCTTTTCTGGCGCCTTTTTTTTGTTTTTTTTTTTATTTTTTCTAGCGTTTTTTTTTGTCGGGGGTTTTTAAAATTTTTAATTTTAGTTTTTTTTATTTCATGTTTTTTAAACTTTGGTATATTATTTTTTTTTAAGTTTAAAAGTGTACTAGTGTGTTGAATATCCTGGCTGCAGCATCAGCTCGTCATGTTGCCACCACTGCATTGTATGTAGAATCAATTACTGATCAAAACGAATCCAAACACGACATATGTGCTATTATGTTTTATAGTCTTCTAGTGTGCTGGATATCCTGGCTGCAGCATCAGCTCATCCTGTTGCCACCATTGCATTGTATGTAGAATCAAAAACTGATCGAAACGAATCCAAACACGATATATCTGCTATGGTTTTATCAAGAGTGTACCTACTGGTGTTCTGGCTGCAGCATCAGGCCGAGAACTGCATAATCTTGCATAGTCATATAGCATACATTGGTGTTTCAAATTTTACGTCCCAAATATGCTTCAAAGTAAAGTAAATACCCATTATGCGTCTAAGATTCCTACCGCAGCGAACAAAAGAGCTGATGATCTTGAAACGGCTGAACCGATTTTGATAAAACATGTCTAAGAACCATCGCTAGAAAACCAGCTTTCAAATAAAAAAAACCGCATTCAAATCGGTCCACCCGCTTAAGAGCTACGGTGCCACAGACAGACACACAGACACACAGACACACAGACAGACACACAGACACACATAGCGGTCAAACTTATAACACCCCTTTTTTGCGTCGGGGGTTAAAAAAAAAATGGCGGCGTCAAGAGATTGTGCGTATTGCAGTGTTTACGGGTGCCTAAATACGACAATAATAAAACCAACATTGTCATTTTTTCAACTTCCTGCTGATGCTGAAAGGTAAGATTAATACCTATTAGGTAGGTACTTTGTTATTAGTTCATTAAAATTTGTCTAGGTACTTACTCAACAAAATGTAAACCATAATGACGTGTCTATTTATAGAAAATTACATTGAAAAAATATGCGAATCGCTATTTACAAATTACATCTTCTATCAAAATATAAATCCGAACGAACTTATGTATACCTATGCACACCATGTAATTGATGCATTTTAAATTCGGGTTTTAGGTAGCTGCGGTAGAGATCTTAAACGTTGAGAGGAGGGGGGTTTACATTATTGATTTATTAGTTATAAGTAACAGTAATTCGTAATTCTGAATTTTCTGAATTTCGAAAATCGGTGTTTTAGTAATCGGAACTCGTATTTTTGATATTCGGATTATTATTTAGTCGGACTTCTTATTGTTCGGAGTATTGAAATTCGGAATTTTGAAAATCGGTATTTCGGTATTCGGAATTCGTATTTTTAACATTTCGGATTACTATTGAGTCGGACTTTTTATTGTTCGGTTTTTTAAACTTCGGAATTTTGAAAATCGTACTTTTAAACATTAGGTATTTTAAAATTTGCGGAATTATAAAAATCGGGTTTATGAATAATCGGAATAGTCATATTAGGAGTTTTAAAACATTCGGAATTATAAAAATCGGTATTTTGAAGTTCGTGATTCCGACTTTCGGAATTTCGTTTTTCGTATTTATGTAGTGTACCCGTGTGTCTGTCTGTCTGTCTGTGTGTGTGTCTGTCTGTGTGTGTGTGTCTGTCTGCGTGTGTGTCTGTCTGTGTGTGTGTCTGTCTGTGTGTGTGTCTGTCTGTGTATGTGTCTGTCTGTGTGTGTGTCTGTCTGTGTTTGTGTCTGTCTGTGTGTCTGTCTGTCTGTCTGTGTGGGTGTGTGTCTGTCTGCGTGTGTGTCTGTCTGTGTGTGAGTCTGTCTGTGTGTGTGTCTGTCTGTGTGTGTCTGTCTGCGTGTGTGTCTGTCTGTGTGTCTGTCTGTGTGTTTGTCTGTCTGTCTGCGTGTGTGTCTGTCTGCGTGTGTGTCTATCTGTGTGTGTGTCTGTCTGCGTGTGTGTCTGTCTGTGTGTGTGTCTATCTGCGTGTGTGTCTGTCTGTGTGTGTGTCTGTCTGCGTGTGTGTCTGTCTGTGTGTCTGTCTGTCTGTTTGTCTGTCTGTCTGCGTGTGTGTCTGTCTGCGTGTGTGTCTGCTGCGTGTGTGTCTGTCTGTGTGTGTGTCTATCTGCGTGTGTGTCTGTCTGTGTGTGTGTCTGTCTGCGTGTGTGTCTGTCTGTGTGTCTGTCTGTCTGTGTGTCTGTCTGTCTGTGTGTGTCTGTCTGTGTATGTGTCTGTCTGTGTGTGTGTCTGTCTGTCTGTGTGTGTGTCTGTCTGTGTTTGTGTCTGTCTGTGTGTGTGTCTGTCTATCTGTGTGTGTGTCTGTCTGCGTGTGTGTCTGTCTGCGTGTGTGTCTGTCTGCGTGTGTGTCTGTCTGTGTGTGTGTCTGTCTGTGTGTGTGTGTCTGTCTGTCTGTGTGTGTGTCTGTCTGTGTGTGTGTGTGTGTTTGTGTGTGTGTGTGTTTGTGTGTGTGTGTGTGTGTGTGTGTGTGTGTGTGTGTCTGCCTGTGTGTGTGTGTGTCTGCCTGTGTGTGTGTGTGTGTGTGTGTGTGTGTGTTTGTCTGTCTGTGTCTGTGGCACCGTAGCTCTTAAGCGCTTGGACCGCTTTCATTGCGGTTTTTTATTTGAAAGCACGTTTTTAGCAATGATTCTTAGACATGTTTTATCAAAATCGGTCCAGCTGTTTTTAATATAAGATAAGATATATTTTATCTGTGCGTCTGTCTGTTCTGCCCATCCGTCCGTCTATATGTCTGTCCGCTGTTTAACTGAAAAACTGTAGCATTACGATTTTTAACCCACCGCAGTGGATGCATTATTATTTCTATAAGGTCAACTGGGGCTATTTCGCCTACGGGGCTAATGCGTCCATTCCAATTATCATAAGGATGAGAATTTTCTACGTCATAAAATTCAACAACAAGTCGTTTCGAACTTGCCTTAATAAGCGTAAGTTATTTTCGATTACCAACTTATAATTAATTAATAAAAAAATAATCATAAAATTAACATACTTTTATTTCTACACCTAAAACTACACACATACAATAAAAATCTACACACATCTGTTTAACTTTTTGTAGTTGTCAACCCTAGCGCTCCGCGCAGCCGTAGGTATAAATTTCAAGAATACGGCCGAGTCGGAGTACTGTTAAGATTACTTTTACTGTGTCTAAACCAACTTAGCGTGGCTGCGGTCGTGAATGGGCTGCGGTTTATCGATTAAACCGCAAATGTTGCTGACAAAAATGTCAACAAAACACTACGACCGCAAACCACAAGCAAAGCTTCCTTTAAAGTTTGCCGCAGTAGTGACAAGTCCACTGATCAAGCCTTGGGATCTTTATTTTCTAACGCACTTGGAAACACGTTTTTACTGCTTCTTTCTGACACACAGTATGGATGACGGGTGAAAAGAGATAGTGGATGTGATCGCGTGTGCCAGAGCGTTACAGGATATAGGAATAGGTTTACAATTTAAGTACTGTTTTAGTGGAAAAATCACACCAATCATCATCATCATCATGTCAGCCGAAAGACGTCCACTGCTGGACATAGACCTCCCCCAAGACTCTAAACTCAGACCCGTCTTGTGCTTTTCGCATCCACCGCGATCCCGCGAAATCACGCCAATAATTTTGATTTAATACTTAGACTTTCGCCGGACAACGGACCTTTTTTTGCTGGACTTGCGGTGTTCTATGGCTTACAATGAATGTGTGTACATGCACCGGACACTTATCCGGGGATGCAGTCATACAACATCGCAATAAACGGTCCATTGTCCGGTGAAAACCACGGACGTCTACAAGCGGCCTTATTGAGTTTTTTTCAGGATATTTTGGTTGAGTACATTCCAGAAATACGCTATTCGTATCTATGTAGTTCAAGTTTCAAAGTTAAAACAATTTGCTCTAAGTGCAGTCGAGAAAACTGAAACACATACCAATCAATGTGGCCATAATTTCTTTGGCAGATGTATGTTATGTCAATATGACATCAGAAACACAAAGTTTCCAGCCTGGTACAGTCGCCAGCACCAATATCTGAGACAACAAGATTGCATAACCGACTCTAAACTACTGTATAAACGACTCTATTTCTAGGGCCGGAAGGACGTGTCAGATAATTTTTCACAATCCGCTGTGGCAGATATTAATGCTGGTGACTGTACGTACGTGATTCAGATTCTTTGACCGTACGGACACCTTGTACTTCTGTCTGTGTATTTCCATCTATGAAATACAGCATTTCTTTTTAGAGGGCATCTTATCGAGATTGTCGCTCGTTTCAGTAGTAACCCCCGTTCATATGAGAAAAGTTGGTAACTCATTTAGCAAGTTGGGTGATTTTTTCGCGCCATGTTGACGGCAGGTATGAATATATGGCGTACTCACGATCCCTTCATAAAATTGTATCGGTGAGTGGAAGTTAGTTGATAGAGTGATATTTGTTGGATGTTTTATCACAACCGATTGTAGGCAGCAAGCGCAAAGGCAAGGGAAGTGTGAGAGAGGAAAAACTAGTTCAACCAAAGGCTAAAAAATACTATGGTAAAACTGTGTCAAAATTTGTAGTGCCAATAGTTTTTAATGAAATTAGTTTACTAAGGAAGACACCTAAACTAAGTAAAACAGGTTTAAAAACTAAATTGAGGAACTCTCTTTTCGGTAACCTTGTCCGTGGAGATCCAAAATAATTATGTACCTATGTGTGTGAAGGTTTCTTATATACATCTAATCCTGCCGTGAAGCAATAGTGCTTGCACTGTTGTGTTTCGGCGTGGAGAGTAAGATAGCCGGTGAAATTACTGGCACATGAGTTATCCCATCTTAGGCCTCTAGGTTGGCAACGCATCTGCAATTACCCCTGGTGTTGCAGATGTTTATGGGCGGTGGTGATCTTTTACCACCAGGACACCCAAATTACAAAAATATTCTAATCGATACTAATATTATAAATTCGAAAGTGTGTTTGTGTGTTTGTCCGTCTTTCACGCCATAACGGAGCGACGGATCGACGTGATTTTTGGTATAGAGATAGTTTATGGGCCCGAGAGTGATATAGGCTACTTTTTATCCCGGAAAACGCACAGTAAAGTTTCCGAGGGAACAGCGCGCGATAGCCGAATCCACGCGGGCGGAGCCGCGGCCAAATTCAATACAATACAATACAAATACTCTTTATTGTACACCAGAAATAATAAGCGATACAGAAAACAGGTACACAGAGAAAATTACAAGGTTACCCTTTTGAAGACCTCCATACTGTAACTCGCTGGGAAAACTACGGCAGGAAGTTCATTCCACAATCTAAGTGTTCTATCAGTGTTGTTGTAGTAGTGTTCTATGTTTTAAGTGTTCTTAAGAGCGATCTCTTCCAGGCAACCTTTCTTCTTAATATATAGATACGTAAAACGTCAAAACGAAGGGCTCTTCGCGTTTCTCGCAATTTTAACGTGTGAGCTCAAAATCTCAAAATTTCATATCTACTGACAATGGCGGCGTCTAAACAGAGAATTCATTAAATTTACGACCACCTTTAAACGCAGTCGAAACGGAGGAAATCATTAGCATTTTCTACAATGGGATGGGGACTCTGGAGTGCGCAGTGATGGGGTAATGTCGATAGTTTAAAAAACCGGCCAAGAGCGTGTCGGACACGCCCGAATTAGGGCTCCGTAGCCATTACGAAAAAATTAAGTAATATTTTTCTAAGGATTTCATATTTTGTACGGATAATGGCAAGTGTAGGTTATTTTATACCTTAGGCTGCTATTTACTCTTAAATTACTAATAATTCTCAAGAAAACTTAGCCGTTAAAGTTTTCCTTGCGAGTTTGATACACTTTCTACCAAATTTTTCCACCCACCGGTTTAGATTTTAGAGGGGAGGGGACGCTCGATTTTAATGAAAATTTGCACTTTAAAGTTGAATATATTTTGCAAACAAATAACTGAATCGAAAAATCGTTTTAGCAATCCCCTGATGGTTTTGAAAGACCTATCCAACAAGGTTGGATAAGAAAAAAAAATCACCTCCACTTTACGTCTATAGGAGGTAGTCTAAAAAATTTTATTTTTATTTTTTATTGTACCATTTTGTCGGCATAGTTTAAATACATATTCGAGCAAAATTACAGCTTTCTAGCATTGATATTCTCTGAGTAAAGTGTGGACGGACATACAGAGACACAGACAGACATGGCGAAATTATATGGGTTCCGTTTTTACCATTTTGGCTACGGAACCCTAATTAGTACTTATAGATAACTTAGTCACCACAATATTTATTCTATTTATCAAACTAAAGGAATAGAAATATCTGATTGACTTTTTAATCTCGACAATGAGCATTACCAGCAGATTTTGAAAAATTTAGGACTTATTTAACGGTGTATATGTCGGCGGCCGATCGTAAAATCAGCCAGATCACGAAATTCCTAGGCACATCATGAAATGGCGCTATTTCATGATATGCCTAAAAGTTGTCCAGGCATATCGTGATATGCCTGAGAAACAATACGGCAGATCGATTAGAGCAACGCATTCGACGATATTCCTAGCTTTATACCGGGCATATCGTGATATGCTGAAAAAAAGAAAAAAATAGGTACGACGAGCGAAGCGAGGAGTGGTTAGTATGAATTGTGACCACTACGCACGAGCCGAGCGAGCGAAGCGAGCGTGCCGCGGCAGCGGCCATTGAAGTGCCAGAAACGATTTGCCGGCATTTCATGATATGCCTAGGAATTTCATGATCTGCCTAAACTAGCCAAATCATGAAATGCCGGCGTTTCATGATATTCCTAGGAATTTCATGATCTGCCTAAACGTCACTAGGCAAATCGTCAAACGATGAGTTTTTAACGATATGGCGGATGTCCCTTAGCCAATTCATGAAATGGCGCCATTTCACGATATGCCTAGGAATTTCGTGATCTGGCGGATTTTACGATCGGCCGCCGACACATACAAATAGGCTTGGATGATGATGATGATGTAACGGTGTTGTTAGAATCATGTGTTGAAGTTTTGTCTTCAAAGTTGACATCGAAGTACTTAAGAATCAACGTGATTCCATCGACTTTTCCCAACCCCAGGAGTCGAACCCCATACAGTGTAATTGCGAGGCCACAATTCGGGGTGGAACACATAAATTACACCTTTTATTCGTTCCTGATGCCGAGCGATATTGCTATCATTAACCTTTCTACTTTCTACATATTCTATATTAAATGAATTAATAAATGTCAATATCATAAAGTCATTTTGCGTAGGGGAACGAACAAAATTATTTTTTGTTTTTTCGTTAATCAGTAAGCTATGAAAAAGAAAAACCATGGCATTCTATGAGGAATACACTCTCTCCTCAGACGGTCCCCCAAGAATGTTGAGGATTGTGACCCCGACAAACATTTTCTTGATAAGTATCTTTACACAAATAATAACTCATAACGTAATATTTCTAAATATTTTAAACGCAGGACCTATTATTTGGTTTCTCGGATCATAAAAGCAAAAAAAGCAATCGTCAATCCCAATTCCATTTTGATTTACGAAGCATATTTCAACAAATACGTTGCAACAAAACCTCAGGATTCAGCACACGTCCATTGAGTTGCAACGTGCAATTCAGTGCTTTAACTGAGGCTCACTCCAGCAAGTTAACAAGTTACTACACCCCTGACAATACAGTTGTGTTCACATATTTCTCGACAAGTTACCCGCTCGAATACATTTAGGGTGCTTTTCTAAAAAACCGGAACAGATACGTGCCGAATCTGACTAATCACCTTAGTTGAAATCCCCCTCCCCCCCATCCCCCCCTTGTCTTATAATATTGGAGGTGGTTTTCTACGGTTGGTTGATTCAATAAGGATTTCTACTTTACTTTGTTTCTAAAGAGCATTCTCATTATGATGTGACATGACATTATGAAATGACGTAAAGTTTTTCATCACAACAAAAGAAAAATGCAATGCAATTCAAAGGTCGATGTTGATATTTTTGTATCAGATACATACAAGAGACTTTTAGGTAGCACTTAATTAGATTCAGAAAATTCCTCAATTAATGCAGTTTCGCACATTATAAATGCAATAAAGCTTTCTTAGTGACCCTACAAACTATGTCATACGAAGATACAGAAAAAACATATTATTAATTGTACAGTAGACAGTATTTGTTACCTTCTTTTAGTTAGTTTTCAAGATATTTTTTTTATATTGTACTTCAACCCCATATCTGTATAAGTATTGAAATGACATTGTATGAAAATGTAACCCACAATTTAAAAAAAACACTCTAAAAATTTACATGTGTGTTCATTGAAACCAACCTAACCACCTAAATATTCCGGAATAGAAAAAACAGCTTTAAGAAACACATTCCATCACAAAGTTTACGATGCAATTCCTCTGGCATTTTCGCTGATCCTCCGATCTGTTTTTACATGCAGTTGAAAATCGTATTAAAAGGCATCCCCTGCGCACCGCGGGCTCCGAAAATAAACGCGTCGGTCGATTGTTATGCAAAGTTCGTGCCTAAATAGTTGTCAATCCAACCAACCATCACCCGTTTGATGTCAAGCACGCGCGCCACGCTTTGTTACGCGCCTTGCTGGACCAACTTAGGGTGTTTACATTGTATTGTGCCCCTGTGAGGCGGCGTTTTATCTTTGTCGGGGTCTGCCGTGAGGGTTACCTTTTTTAAAAAACTTTCTAGTTGCTTTGTCATAGTTCTTCACGATCACATTTATAAGATTCATACGTATTCTAACAAAATCACAAGTTATATTACTTATTTCACTAAGTGTTGTTTGAGTTTAATGTTAGGTTCACTGATTTTGATTCATTCAATGATCGTTTTTTAACCGACTTCAAAAAAGGAGGAGGAGGTTCTATGTTCAAAATTTACCATGAGCTTTGCGCTGAAGGAAAAAATCGTGAGGAAACCTGCACAAACCTGCGAAGCAATGCAATGGTGCGTGTGAAGTTCCCAATCCGCACTGGTCCCGCGTGGGAACTATGGCCCAAGCCCTCTCATTCTGAGAGGAGGCCTGTGCCCAGCAGTGGGACGTATATAGGCTGGGATGATGATGAAACACACACAATTTCACATTTATAATATTAGTATGGGTTGCATACACGTATCTACACAAATTCTTCAGGTACAGTCAATGTCATAAATAAGTGATCACTTTTGTACCTTGTCACTTTAACGTCATGATTAAAAATCCATACGAAAATGTGTAACGACTGAGTGCGACAAGGTACAGAAATGATCACTTATTTATGAAGTGACTGTACCAAGGAAAAAAATTGAGCTAAAAATGCTTCAATGCACTGGATAATAGATAGGATTAAACTGGTGCAATTTTTAGTTTGTCAATAAATAAATAAACAACTATGAGAACGCTCACGTGAAAAATAGTCGCATCTGCGCGACACACAAATCTTTCCTTCTCAAATCGTTCTTATAGTGCCTCCTCCCTATGCACATTCATTGAACGACGCAACATCATACACAGTCTGGTCGAACTAAAATTTACCTCCGAACTAATTTTATCACACAATGCGATCTAATTGGGCTGGCAGACTAATTACACCGTGGTCAGCAGTTAGAGCATTAATCACGATAACCATCTATTGGCCTGTGATTGGACGTGGAGTTATGAAAATTAGTATGTACCACTTCGTCAGCGTAACTTCGGTGACTTACTTCGAAGTTGATAGTATTTAATTATAGCTTGTTATCAAAAAATCATCATTAGCATCAGTCGGAAGAAGTTCCTTGCTGAGCAAATGCCTCCCCCTTAGAATTCCACACTGAACAACTCGCATAAACTGGTTGCCCGCAACTCTAATGATGTCGTCAGTCCACCTAGCCTCTCATAATGGATCCTGTACGTAAAGTATGGAAAATATAGTTTCAGTTAAATATCCTAAGGTTTTGTTGATATGTTTATAGATTTCAAAGTCCTGAACAAAATTCTCTAAAAATTTAAACTAAACTCTGAAAGGGACTCGGAAACGGAGGAAATCTATAAAATATCAAAATCTCAGGATATTTCATTAGAACACATTTTTCATACTTTAGGTCCTGGGTTATTGGCAACAATTTATCAAATTAAATAAGACTTACTAATTTTATGATATTAATGGTGGCTTCCCACAAGCCACCAAAATAAGGTCCAAAAGGAGAAAAAAAAACAGTGTTATACCTAAATAAGCTTCAATAAAAGAAATATTCGGCTTGAGACAGCATAATCTTAACATTACGATAATATCACACAATACCTACCTAACTACACCAAATCAGCTACTCCGCACATTAAACATAATCCACATGACAAGTGCCTCAAACGTTTGACGCGATTACAGAACAATGCTCATCACAGAGTCTTCTAGGCTTTCTTCAAAAGGGCTTAACGTCTACAAGCACAAAGGAAAATCAACTATAAATCAGGGCATTACAGTTCAAAATTTCTTCCGAGAAGTCTTTGACTTATAACGTTGTGAATTAAACTGTCAAATCAAGCCTGTATTTTAGAGCTTATGAAGGCATTCCATATTGATCTCTGAGCCTTCATGTTAAGGTTTAATGTTTAGGCTTTTGTGTAGTTGATTTAGACATGCGTACAGTCAGACAATGAGTGACAATATTGCGTGAAATCTATTAACGAGGGCTTATTACGCTCGTTGTCTAATTTTGCTGGCTTCGTGATTATCTGATTATCTTGGGTCACACAGATATCAGTTCGTTACACTATTAACTAATTGTAAGTAAATGATTAAGACAAATTTTATCCCACCAAAAACATTACATGTAAAAAGCTGCAAGTCTCGCAACGCAATGCAGTTCTTGTAATGCTAAAAAGGTTTGAGATGCAATGTTATACCAAGTCGGTTATTTTTGTCAGTACCGGGGGGTTTCCATAGAACTCGATTTTCACCAACTTGCTTATTTTAAAACCATAGAAAAATACAGTTTATAGTTCTCAAATAAAGAGTAAACCAAATTATTTTTTAAACACATAAATGACTTGGCCATCGCAAGGCTACATAATGACATAAGAATTATAATCATCAACGTCAGCTATTTCAAGTAATTATAATTAAAGATAGCGCTAGCCCCAGCCTTGCAGTTTGAGTGATACACATAATACGAGAATGACTAAAGGTTGAGTGCGATGGCCAAGTCATTATGTGTTTAAAAAATAATTTGGTTTACTCTTTATTTGAGAACTATAAACTGTATTTTTCTATGGTTTTAAAATAAGCAAGTTGGTGAAAATCGAGTTCTATGGAAACCCCCCGGTACTGACAAAAATAACCGACTTGGTATAACATTGCATCTCAAACCTTTTTAGCATTACAAGAACTGCATTGCGTTGCGAGACTTGCAGCTTTTTACATGTAATGTTTTTGGTGGGATCTCATCACTTTTTGTAGGCAGTTCTTTTTTTTTCGGGTACTACTTCTTGTAATAACGTATTACTATCTTCATTTGTTCATCCTTCCTTGTCCATCGTCCATCGTCCATCCTCGTCTATCGTCTATCGTCCATTCTCGTCCATCGTCCATTCTCGTTTATCGTTCATCGTCCATCGTCCACTATCATCCATCGTTCATCCTTGTCCATCGTGTGCCATCCATCGTCCATCCTCGTCTATCGTCTATCATCCATTCTCGTCCATCGTCCATTCTCGTTCATCGTTCATCGTCCATCGTCCACTATCATCCAACGTTCATCCTTGTCCATCGTGTGCCATCCATCGTCTATCCTCGTCCACTATCCATCATCCATTCTCGTCTATCGTCCACCGTCCATCGTCTATCCTCGGCTATCGTCCATCGTCCATCCTCATTCATCGTCTATAGTCCATCGTCCGTACCGACTGTCGTCGTCGTCGTCGTCGTCGTCGTCGTCGTCGTCGATCGTCGGTCGTCATCCGTCGTCCATCGTCGCCCATCGTTGAACTTCCGTCGTCCGTCTACCGTCTGTCGTCCATCGTACATCGTCCATCGTCCACCCTCCATCATCCGTCGTCGATCGTCGGTCATCGTCCGTCATCCGTCGTCCGTTGTCTTGTCCGTCGTCGGTCGTTGTCTTTTGTCCGTCGTCGCCATCGTCTATCGTTCGTTGTCCGTCGTCTGTCGGCGTTCGTCTTCTGTCGTCGTCCGTCGTCTGTCATCGTCCGTTGTCCGTCATCGTCCGTCGTCGAACTTCCCTCGTCAGTCATCGTCTGTCGTCCGTCGTCGAACTTCCGTCGTCATCCATCGTCTTTCGTCGGTCGTTCGTCTTTCGCCCGTCTAACTTCCGTCATCCGTCGTCGTCCGTCGTTTTCTGTCGTCCGTCGTCGTCCGTCGTTCATCCTCCACCATCCATCGTCCGCACTGGGCTCGCGTGGGAACTAAGGCCCAAGCCCTCTTATTCTGAGAGGAGGCTTGTGCCCAGCAGTGGGACGCATATAGGCTGGGATGATGATGATGATGATGATGATCCATCGTCCGTCGCCCATCGTCCATCGTCCACACTCCATCGTCCAACGTCCATTTTCTACCCATCGTCCATCGACCATTATATTATCCATTGTCCATCATCCATATTCCAATTTCCATCGTCCATCCTCGCGTCCACTCGCATCGCACACACATTCACAAACAAACTAACTTTGGTACTTATTACATTAGTAAGATAAACAATTTCATTTTAACCCTTAATACTCAGGTATTAAGACTCAACATTAATACGTATACAATACGACTACGTTCAATAAAGTCATTGCTGTGTAACTTTGTAATCGCTAGTATTTATATGGGATTACAAACTTACTTGTGCAGTTTATATAACTTTGAAACGTGACTGAAATTGCAACATTTTGGATTTTTGTGTGACCATGTAGGCTAAAAACTAATTATGTTTAAAATTTGGAGCTTGTGGGTCTGCTAGAAGTACCTTAGAATTATGATGATCAAAAGTCAGTGTATAGGTATGTCAGTGACAAAACTGAGGAACTTTAACATGTGATAGTTCTTAATCTACGTGTTCGAACTGAATGTAATTGATAATATATCTAAGTCCCATTAGGCCCTATAGGTAACTGAAAATTCAGGGTTCTAGCTTTAGCCATAACAAAAATACAGGGTGTTGAAAATAGCCTGAATGGCTTCGAGAAAAGTATGGTACGGCCGTGCCTTTGTTTTTTTTTGCTCGACTTGGCGGGGGCACTGCCGTGCCCCCAGATTTTAAGTCAAAATAACTAATAACCTAATCAAGTACTTACGTTCATGAGGAATTTATTGACTTTAATTGATTTTTACAAAGCATTAATTTTGATTTTTACTTTATTTCTTCTAAAACAAACTATCATACAGAGACAAAGTTTAAATTCAAATTTATTTATTTATTTATTTATTCAAAACAATACAATAATAGGCTCACAGTTGAAAACCAAAACGCCTATTACGTTACATGCTTCACATAAATCGACATGGGACACAAATCAATAATAAAGAATACAATACCTACCTCAAATGGCAAACCAAAATTAACATAGAAATGGATTTGATTACTTTATAAATTATTATTGGATAAAAACCTTACAATACTAGCCAGCACAGAGTGCCAATTCCCAGCAAGTACGTCAGTATCCTGGTGCTTGTCCAGCAGAGCGTTAAGCAGGGCTATTGCCCTGGCGGTGGGCGAGTTCCTGGCGCGTCTCGTGTGGAGCCCCTCTGGAGCAGTGAACAGAGGATGGCGCCGAAATAATTTATTCAGTGAAAATAGGCCGCAATGGACAATTAAACATCATTTTGTAAACTATCAGCGCTTTCGGAAAGACCATCATTGCCAAGAAGAATACAAGAAACTTGGCAGAAATGTTAGTTCAATTATTTTAATAATAATAAATTATTTAGTCTTATAAGTCCAAGTTTTTAAGACAAATACCGTTTGGCACATCACTTTTCTACCGTAGCAGAGCTGCCAATCATTTTAAACCCAACTGTGACACACGAACAGCTAACAAGTCAAACAGCAGCAGTCTCAATCGATCACGGACTCTATCCACCATACGATTAAAGTAAAATTTCCATTGTCTTTTTTTAATAGTGTTGCAGAAACTTGTTCGATTGCAAAAAAATGTCGAGGGATTTCAGAGTTGCTGTCGATGAATTAGAATGACACAATATTATTGAAATAATACAGGCTCAGTGAATGAAGGACCTGACTACGAAGCTTAAGGCCTGGGTTCGATTCCCGTTTCGGGAAAATATTTTGTAGTTATAAAAAATGCGAATGTTTTTTATAAAATTTTGGCAGTTTGATACGTAATTGGGCCAATCAAATTTTTTACCGACACTAATCTGTCCGCGACATTTTTCAAACAATTGCAGATTTTTATAAGTAATTATGTTTTTTCTGCAACTTAATAGATGGTGTACATGAATACATGCCATCCTACGTAAGTTCAACCTATTAAACCGTGAAATATCTTGTTGGAAGTACGATTTTTTTGGTAACGCCGGAGACAATTTTGGTGACGCAGGAGGCGCCCAAAGTGTCGGTAAAATTGTTGATTGGCCCAATTATGACTGTTTCTAATTTATAGAGACTTAAATATTGTTTAAAAGTTATTTAAGAAAGTAGGAAAAAAAACATTGTTTGATGAAACTTGTAAGCTCTTCTAACTTGTAAGCGCATAACCAATAAGGAAGTCTAGAAAACCAACAAATAGTTTCTGTCAATAAATAGAGCGGCTTATCGAAGTTAAGCAAAACAAAAAACGGTGTAAATGGTGAAGCCATCGACAGTGTGCTAACACTATTTTAGACTTCTCGACACAGTGAACGAGTCAGCATTGAAATATTGCTTCTCCGCAGCTCTGACGTTGATACGTTTACTGAAATAAGCTGTATCGACGGGTGGGTTTTAATTGCAAAATAACTTTCTTGCTGTACGTAGTTTTAGGGCATATTTCAGTCGATAGTTTAGTTTAATCTTAGTTTACAGGTATATAGTTAATGTTTAGTTTTGTAACTAAGGGCCCCCATACATCCTTGTATTATTATTATTATTTTGTATTTTTTTTCTTTAATTGTATACTAGTTCTTAACTATTTTATTTGTTATTATTTTATTATGAAAAAAGCACTTTCTGTCAAGTATCTTGCGGCGCATTCTTCTTGGCAATGATGGTCTTTCCGAAAGCGCTGATAGTTTAAAAAATGACGTGCCCATTGCGGCCTATTTACTGAATATATATATATTTTTTTACCGCTGACAGCTAGAACAGAGCAGCGCTAGCTTACGGGTGTAGGTTTTTTCACGACATTTTTCTTCACCGTAAGGCTCGTGGTAAATTTCGAATGTAATTACGCACATTGATTTTGAAAAACTCAGATGCGAGCCAGGGCTTGAACCCACGATCTTCTGCTTGAGAGACCATAGGTCAAACCACTAGGCTACCACGACATGTTTATAAAACCCTACCGCATATTATTCAAAAAACTTAATCAGTTACTGCGACTTCAATCATGGTCCCCTAAGACATATATTTCCAAAAATCAAATTATTATCCCAAAGGGTGCTTCCCCACATCCATAATGCCCCATACCCATTTAATACAAAACCGCAAAGAACACAAAAGTAATTCAATAATAGTGATTGAATAATGGTGCTTTGTGACGACAATCGCAATTAGTGCCTGATTCTGCCGCTTGGCGGCGCTGTAATCAAATTAGCAGACGGGTTCTGATTTTAGCGTTTTAGGGCCTACGCTAGCTGACGCGGTTTGCACGGAGCGGGTGGAGGCCTATCGAACAATAGTATGAGCAGCGCTAACTGCGCGCGGCGCGTGCGACGGATTTTACATGTACCCGACCCGCAGGCGTGGGCACGCTGCGTGCACCCGCGCTAGCTAGCGTAGGCCCTTAGGAGATTAGATATTGCGCGTCGGTTTGTCTGCGAAGTTTTCTGTTATCGCTGTCAAGGAATAAAATATTTAAAGCCAAAGTGCGTTCTTTTTTTAGGGTTCCGGAGCCAAAATGGCAAAAACGGAACCCTTATAGTTTCCCCATGTATGTCTGTCTGTCTGTCTGTCTGTCCGTCCGCGGCTTTGCTCAGAGACTATCAATGCTAGAAAGCTGTAATTTTGCTCGAACATTATATGTAAACTATGCCGACAAAACAGTACAATAAAAAAAAATTGTTTACCGTACCTCGTACACGTAAAGTGGGGGTGATTTTTTTTTCTCATCCAAGCTTGTAGTGTGGGGTATCGTTGGATAGATCTTTTGAAATCATTAGGGGTTTGCTAAGATGATTTCTCGATTTAGTGATTTGTTTGCAAAATATTCAAATTCATAAAGCAAATTTTCATTAAAATCGAGCGTGCCCCCCCCCCTCTAAAATCTAAACCGATGGGTGGAAAAATTTGAAATAATTCAGGATGGTAGTAAATATGTCAAACTAACAAGAAAAACTATACGGTTCAGTTTTCTTAAGAATTATTAGTAGTTTAAGAGTAAATAGCAACCTAAGGTATAAAATATACCTAAACTTGGAATATTCCGTACAAAATACAAAATGTTTAGAAAAATATGACTTAATTTTTTCGTAATGACTACGGAACCCTATTTCGGGCGTGTCCGACACGCTCTTGGCCGGTTGTTTTTAGTAAACTGAGGATTGGACTATTAGTATTTTATTTTAATAAAATCCTTTAATTTTTGAAACAACGAATCTCAAGAAAACCTCATCTCAAAGCAACTTGAGAGCGCTAAGACATCCGCGAATCCACTAGTATTAACATAGTTAAAACTTCCGGAATATCCACATTGTTGCTTTGTCTGTCCGTCCGTCCATTCTTCCCGGATAATTGGACGGCTCTTTGCTTTAAATTTAACCGGAATTTGCGCACAAAACTCGTGCTGTTTTAGTGGAAATTATTTTGTAGTTGAAGTAAATTTTCTTGCACCAAAGGAGAGTAGAGGAATATTTAAAGTGTTCAAGCTGAGGAAACATCCTGATAAAATTTATATAGAGCTATTCTTCGGCAGTCAGACATTCCATTTTTAAAATTTAATGAAGGTTGTCTTATTACATAAGATACAAGTTAATTTGACGTGTATTTACCTATTGTTATCTAGAAAAAAATATTTTAATTATTTATAAGAAGTTATTTTTACTTTCAGTAAAAGTTTAGTTTCACCTGGCCCGTTGTCTCGTCGTTGTCTGGTCGTTGTAGTTTGTCTGTCTGTAATTAAATCTTGGACAGATAACAGAGCCTACATTATTTCTTCTTTTGGCCACTATGAGCGCTGCGATAGATTTCATTACCCCCAACTAGTAATTCGCATCCTCCCAATAATGTACTCACCATAATTATAACAGCCGGCACGATAAGGACATTTGTAGTTACTAGCCGTTGCCCGCGATTCCATCCGCGTGGAATTGGATTATCGCTGTCCCGTAGGAACGCAATTTTTCGGGATAAAAACTATCCTGTGTCCTTTCCACTGACTTAAACTATGTGTACACCGAATTTCATCTAAATCGGTTCAGCAGTTTAGACGTGGTGAAGTAACAAACATACAAATAAATAAACAAACGAACAGACTTACAAACTTTCGCTTTTTATTGTTATTCGACTGTATGGCAAACGAGCAAGCGGGTCTCCTGATGGTAAGAGATCACCACCGCCCATAAACATCTGCAACACCAGGGGTATTGCAGATGCGTTGCCAACCTAGAGGCCTAAGTTGGAATACCTCAAGTACCAGTAATTTAGAAAGTAGAAACAGAACATTGCAAGCACTGCTGCTTCGCGACAGGATTAGCGAGCAAGATGGTGGTAGCAATCTGGGCGAACCTTGCACAAGGTCCTACCTCCTGCTTTCATTTACATTATTAGTGAGATTCATATTCCCATACGATGTCTTGAATCACCATGAACAAATCGTCTGTTTCTTGAGGCGCGATTGCATTACCTTCTAGTTTACATTCCAAAAGTACCCCCTTAAGCCTTATTTAAAAAGATCCCCGTCACACATCGCAAATAAATCCCCGACGACACCCAAAGGGCACACAAGCGCAAAAAGTGGCAAAACCCCTGCACAGTGGTGCGCGGTTTTTTCGCGGACAAAACGCCACACTAAATCATCACGCGGGCAAAAGGTAATTCCGACCCACTGTGCAATATTTCACAGTTCCAACCACATCAGTAATAATTTTTCAATTAAAATATTGTTTTCGCTCGCGTGTCGACTCGGTTTATGGGGTTTTGGAAAAATAATTTGAATGCGGCTGTAAATTTTATTGTAACGTTTTTATGGGATCATACAATGGTGTTGTAAAAGGTTCTATGAAATTGAATGATTGTATGAGGGCACCCTTTGTGTTTTATTCCGTTTAATTAATCCTGACTTATATGTTTTAGTCGATTTATAAAACAGGAGGAAATTTTCAATATGTCCGTACTTTTAGCATGTCTTTTTTGTGTGTATGAAAGGCTGTTTAGTTTTGTGGAGGTGGTTATAACATTGAAATTAGTTTCTTTATTTACCTACTTATATTTTCACTAAAATTTAAAGTTAGTATTACTATTTCAATTTCAACATAGTTTTATGCATCATATTACTCGTAAACCCATCATTAGTGTCAATGGAGCTTTGCTTAGTTTGGTACTAGGTCAATTGGTGTCAAGTGTCCCATGATAAAAAAAAACCTGTAAACCAGCAGTATCTAAAGTTTTTTCTTCCGGCTAAGGGGTAACATACTCGTAAAAGTCTAAGTCAAAGTCTATTTTTATTAAACTTAGTCTAAAACAAGCACTTATAAATTTCAAAAAAATCTACCACCGCTCCGGTAAAACCTCTGTTGAGAAGAATCCAGAAATAAACTCAAACTTCTAGCTCAGAGGCATTTCATCTATTTGGATGCCTTATGTCAGTGGTTCCTAACCTTTTTAATATTGTTAACCATATCTTCTGGGAAAACTGAATTTATCACCCCTCCCCCCCTCTCCCTTCCTCAAAATTTAACAAAGACAACGCAAGCAAACAAAAATATTTTTATTAATCAGAAAAATACTTTAAACGTCGAAAACCAGTCTTACAATGTAAATTTTATTTAACAATGGAATAAGTAAAACAAATTAAAAAGAAAAAAAAAAAAAAAAAAAAAGAAAGTTAAAAAGAAATGTCTCATGCGGTAGGTACCTACTTACTGAGGGGCGCTCTATCATTTTTATTTTTTACTATTTAATTTAGCTAGGTGTCAATTAGATTAGGTCTTAATTATTAGGTTCCTTAATATCCCCAGAGAATAGGTGATTTACCCCCGCGGGGGCAATTACCCCACTGCCATATGTCCATGAACCTCAAATTTCACTTTCCATCAGGCGGAAAAAAATATATAGGTTCTTGAAAAGCAGCAAGGAAAGGTATTACAAATAAAACATCGTTAGTTTCTTACATTGCAACGGACATTAACGACGTTACACGGGTATTTTCTGGAAAAAAATACTTTTGGTAACTCATTTCCCTCAGACGGGATGAAACGAGTATTTCGTGTAGATCCATACAAATAAATAGATTAGCCGTGTCAGCAATGTAATTAACCAGATGGAGGTAAAGATTAGTTCAGCGATATTAAGGCAATGAATATGATTTTACCTTGTGTAATATCGTTAGGAGGCTGGGAATTACAACAGATGATTTTACTACCTCTACAAACGAGATGCTAGTATCGCTAAGTTATGCTTAGTGAATGCAGACTTTGAATTTAAGACGCTCGATTCTAGTTATATTATAGGCTCAAATTAAATTAAATGTAATTAAATTAAATGTTATAGGCTATCGTCATTTTGACTCTAGAAAATCGTTTGTTGCCACGATCACAGTATCTATATAAGCTAAAGCAGTATGGAAGCTATGAACAAATCGATCGAAACGAACACACTCACACAGACGCGCGCTCTATACGGCCTCTAAAAGGCTCTCGCGGTACTGAATATCGTAGCTTCGTAACTTCCATACTGCTTTAGCTTATATTTATACTGTACCACAATCGCTACATTATCACCATCCTCGTCTATAAATATGCCACTGCTAGGTACAGGTCTCTCAGAAAAGAAGGTTTATATCATATAGAAACTGTAATTTGCATTATTCCCAATTTAAGTGCTACAAATTCTTAAGTCCTGAAATTCTCACTTACTTATCATTCAGGCAGAAAAAACTTGTGGTGATGACTTACCTGAAAAAAAGAATGAATATTTTAAGTAAGTACAAATCTATTGTTTGAGTAAAAATAACTCGAAAAAAATTCCTGAAGTACGTTTGCTGTGATATAGCTGGGTGATAAAAATGGCGAAGGCCAATATTGTAAAGAAAAACATGGAAAGAAACATTATGTGGGAACCTGGTTCTTGAATAAAACGTAGCAGTAATTTTAAGCCTTTATATTGAAATTTCAATAAACACAACACGCCCGTTTGCGTTCG
The DNA here is from genome assembly GCA_037349165.1 of Choristoneura rosaceana. NCBI lineage: Eukaryota > Metazoa > Arthropoda > Insecta > Lepidoptera > Tortricidae > Choristoneura > Choristoneura rosaceana. The sequence goes on from JAZBNJ010000032.1 coordinate 1,064,949, forward strand.
TCGTACGTCGTCAACTGCCATAACATCACTCATCATTGTTCTTCACTCGAACTCAGTATTCATTCTTCATTAAAATTCAAACGTACATCATCCCATCTCGCTTCAATACACGCATACCATACTCCACATATATATTTTTACAAAAATTTGACCTGTCTCACTGTCACATTATTTCGTTTCAGTGGTTTAACAGATAACCATCGCAAAAAACGGTGTCAAATCTTTCTTAGACATCATGAACTGTAGAAGAAAAGTTTTAATTAAAGAAAGAAAGATATATTTATAAGGAGAACAAGGTACACAAGAACGTGTTACTTAAATCAAAAAGGGTCAACCCCCTGAAAACCCCCAGCAATGCTGAATTACGAAATCACAGCGCTGATTTTCAGCTGCATCCAAAATATACACAAAAAAAATCCTATTTCATTTGATCTCACTATTTTGATAAGTACCTACGAATACAAACGGGGTGGTCTAGTTAGTAATAAATTTAAAAACGCTTGCACAGTGTAGCATACGGCAACAATGCAAGACATTACTTGGTATACGTCCTGCATCGCTTGCAATTTGTCAAGCTACTACCTGGACGAATGTTGCCTTCTCTTGAGCTTGGTCACTATATTAGATTAACTGAACTCTGTTACGGCTTAGCGAGATTGGGGAGATTACGTCTGACTTGGCTCAAATAATTTTGGGCTTAGGATTTTGTTTGGATAACGGGTTGCAGTTTGCTAGTGTCAAATTTTATTTAGTGGAATTTAGCAAATGCTCAGGGAAATCGTATTTGAATGCTGAATTGTGGCTGGAAAAATTACATATTATGCTTTAGTGTGGTAACGCACTGTGCAATTTTATTAGGCGCCAACAGCAACATATATATTTTTTTGTAAAATAAAGTTTATATTTTATGATTCTTGATCATTTTACAAATTAATATAAATTAGAAGGCAAATTGAATAAGGTATTATATAAATTACCTACTTACTTAAAATAGTAGAAAATAAAGTGAACATTTTATTTAATGTTTGCTACATCATTTTCTCGCAATCGAAATAAAAAGTAACTTATAAAACACTTTCATGAAACCCATTTTACTTTCAACTTAGTTATTAACCCTCGCCCTTGTCCTGTATTTGTTAAAATTAAATAGCTGTAGTGTTTTGTGGTGTGCAGTAAAATATTTGTATTGTATCGTAATTATTTTTTTTACTTGTGGATTCGCAAAAATAGGCTTATTATCTTTCTGTAAAAACATGAAATATAACCTAACCAACAAAAATTAGAAAACCCCCGACTTCAAAGTTCAATGTCTTAAAAATGGCTGAACCGGTTTTGATAAAATATACCTTAATACCATCGCTAGAAAACTTGCTTCCAAATAAAAAAAAAACGTATTCAAATCGACCTACCCGTGTCAAGATCTACCCGCATATAGACACACAAAGATATAGCGATCAAACTTATAAAACCCCACTTTTTGCGTCGGGAATAAAAAAATAGACCATTTTCTATTTAAACCAGAGGTAGCCGAGCGTATTAAAGTTTTGTCCACAGTGTTTCAAATTGCATTAGAAGTTGGCCGGCCTTATGTCCCCGGGCCACTCCACTCCACTGTGCGACGGCACATTATCGTGCAGATTTTTAAATCGACTCTTTACCTTTTAAAGCATATAGCACTTTAAAGTTACTCTACTTTGGGAGCGATTATTTCCGGAAATCTTCACTTAATCAAAAAAGTTTTAGAGAAACCTTACTATCTTTTCAAAAGAGCTGTCAAACTATGTGCCACACGTTGATGCGAGTTAAAATTTTTTTTTTTTTCAATATCTGTTATATATCATTTATTAATATTGTAAATCTGTTTTAAAAAAATATATATACCTCGTTGAGTTTCTTGCCGGATTCTTTTCAGCAGTAGTTTTTCCGAACCGGTGATAGTTTTTTTTTGACATTCAGAAGTGCTTGTTATAGCCTAAATTGAACAAAGATATTTTGACTTTGACTAGGAAATTTAAACACCGGTAAGGAACGATGTTCATTTTTTTCCAAATTTTTCAAATAATAGAATATTGCCTTTACTCAATCAAAAGCAGCTACAAAGAGGCCAATTTAATTGCTTCTTAAACATACTAGACGAACGCTTGTTAAGTCTTCTAAACTTTCCAAATTGGTTTCGCGGGTTCATATTTTTTTCGTTTCCCCGTCGTGCCATGTGGTTTCAAGTCGTTTAAAAAGTTTCTGCGAGGTTTAAAATTGGTTTTGTTTCCGATTATCTTTTGCATAAAATATTTTATTGAGGCTAAAAGAGTTTAGGGCGTATTGGATTTTCACCTTAAGGTCTTTACTGTATCATAATAAGACCGCAAATAGTAACAATATATTTTTCACACCTCTCCTTCAGAAAAGTAACTTTTCCTCCCTGGCGAGAGGGAGCAAAGTGCAACTTTTCTGTTCAAGGCTTTTCTAAGTATCTTATTACAAATGCAATTTTTTGAAGTTGATAATTATAAAGCCACGCCATTTTCTATGCTGGTTGTTTTTGTAATTATAGTTACCTAGTGGTTTTTTTTTAATTTTCTTAATGCTTGGTGTGAAAAGTATGAATGAGCCATTCGGGAACAAAATTATTTTCATCTTGGGCGTTGACACTTGAATCCCTCATTACGCTCAGGATTCTTCTTTAGAATCGTTACATTCTGGATTTATAATTACACCATTTTGCTCCCTTGTGACACAAACAACTATTTGCCTAACACGTTCCTATTACGGTCATGGTTTGATACGGTGTAGCGGGTAGAGAACTGCTTTTTTATCAGGTAGGTACACAATGACGCTCTAACCCGCGTCATTGACGACCAGATGGCTAAGTGGTTAGAGACCCTGGCTACGAAGCTTGAGGTCCCGGGTTCGAATCCCGGCCGGGGCAGATATTTGTATGAATAATACGAATGTTTGTTCTCGGGTCTTGGATGTTGAATATGTATTTAAGTATTTATTTATCTATATTTAAGTATGTTTATAGTCGTGGTGGCCTAGTGGTTTGACCTATCGCCTCTCAAGCTGAGGGTCGTGGGTCCAAATCCCGGCTCGCACCTCTGAGTTTTTCGAAATTCATGTGCGCAATTTACCACGAGCTTTGCGGTGAAGGAAAACATCGTGAGGAAACCTGCACAAACCTGTGAAGCAATTCAATGGTGCGTGTGAAGTTCCCAATCCGCACTGGGCCCGCGTGGGAACTATGGCCCAAGCCCTCTCATTCCGAGAGGAGGCCTGTGCCCAGCAGTGGGACGTATATAGGCTGAGATGATGAAGTATGTTTATCCGTTGCCTACTAATCCATAGTACAAGCTTTGCTTAGTTTGGGACTAGGTCAATTGGTGTCAAGTGTCCCATGATATTTATTTATTTATTTATTTATTGCACGTTTAAAAAAATAGGTAGACACAGGTAACAGATGCATGGCAACCTAAAAATTTCGACACGACGTACATGTTTTGGATTGTGTGCCATTATTCGTTTCTTGGCGTGTGCTCCGAGAGGGATGGCTACGTATTAGCCTGAAACATGTAGAGCTAAACTCGATGTAAGACGTGAGACGTTGTCTTTATTTATTTTTTAACTCCTTTGTTTCGTTTTAAAACCACTGCAAGCCACAGTCTCAGCTGTCACCACACGTTCAAAACAACAAAGTTTTGAAGATCTTTGCAGAACTTTTTACAATTGAAAAACTGCGTTAACACTTCACGGAGTTGTTGTAAAAAGAAAAAGGAAAGAAAAGATAGTTTCTATACACTGTATTTAGTTTTTGAAAGGAAAAAATAAAGAGAATACACTTATACACAGCACAAGACACATCAATGCTGCCCCCTTAAGCCTAAAAGCTTAAACCTTCAAAAAATTATTTAGTAAAAAACCACTATCATGTCTACAACTTACAAATATTAACGATTTAAAAGTTTATTTATGCAATTAATATAATACATTATAAATTACAAAAATGTCAGTTACAAGTATCTATATCCATTGAATTAAATTAAAATTAAATCAAACAATGAAACAAAATTAAGACAAACAATAAAACAAAATAAGAACTAAACTTAACACTGACATTAAAATACATTAATATTAATTACATAAAGTGATTGATAGTTGGTCAAAAATGCAATATTTAATATATTTCGCACGTTCACGAAACTGTACACCGCGCATAACCCGACACGCACTTGACTATTTTTTTTTTTCGATTTAAAACACGACTAATAAAGACGTAAGACTAAAAACGTTAATATACAGATCCCTAAATCAACATCTTTCACTCAATCTTTTTAACCCCAATCAGTATCGAGCAGATTCATCAGTAATATAGCTTAAAAGCTATTAATTTGGGGGAAAGCTTAAATATCTGTACAGATTTAATTTCTATTTCTCCCGGTATTTGTATAATTTCCAATTAAGCGGAAACTTTGGGCCGATCAGCGGTTTTTTAGGTTTTGCTTCTCAAAAGTTAGCGCCATACCTATAATGTTAATGTACGAATATTACAATTTACGCACAGCTCAAAGTTCGAACTTACACTGTTAAAAATTTTTGTAAAATTACAATTGTTTTACTAAACAAATATCAGCAAAATTCCAAATCAACGTATACTAATACAAATCATAATACAATTTGAGTAAAATTACAAGACATGTGAAGGAATTTACTATAATGAGTTGTAATTTTGGAAGCTTTATGCAATAACCCTACACGTATTGTAATTTTTCCTAACTGTTGGTGAATTTCTAATGAAAGGTTGTAAATTTACCAAAATTGTTTGTAATCCGATTTATAATACTTTTTTTGTGATATTACGAATAAATGTTGAAACTCAAATTACTATGAAGTCATTAAGAATTTACAAATAATTTTATTATTTTTGTAACACAAATTTGAAAATTACAATACGTATTATAATTCTATCGAAAGTTTTTATTTTTCTAACACGTATTGTAATTTTCTAAAACTGTTGCTTAATTCTGAACAAAATGATTTGAAATTAAGAATAACTCTTTGTATTTTGATTTACAATACTTTTTTTATGAAATTACAAAAAAAGTTGAAACAAATTAGTATGAAATCATTAAAAATTTACAAATAATTTTATTATTTTTGTAACACAAATTTGAAAATTACAATACATATTATAATTCTACCGTAAGTTTTTATTTTTCTAACATGTATTGTAAGTTTTTTAAACTTTTGATTAATTTCGGGCAAAAAGATTTAAAATTTACAAAAATTGTTTGTAATTTGATTTACTATACTATTTTTATAAAATTTTGAAAATATGTTGAAACTCAAATTAGAATGAAATTATTAAGAATCTGCAAACTATTTTATCATTTTTGTAACACAAACTTGAAAATTGCATTACGTATTGTAATTCTACCCAAAGTTTTTATTTCTCTAACACGTATTGTAATTTTTTCAAATTTTTGATTAATTTCAAGCAAAAAAATTTTAAAAAATGTTTATAATTTGATTTACAATACTTATAATAATAATAATGTCATTTATTTCAGATTATTATCCCTAGTTTGTTAGTTAATTATTTTGTGAAATTATGAAAAAATGTAGAAGATGAAATTATTAAAGATTTACCTATAATTTTATTAATTTTATGACGCAAGTTCGAAATTGCATTATACATTGTAATTCTACTAAAAACGTGTATTTCTCTTACACGTATAGTAATTTTTCAAACCGTTAATTAGTTTTGAATCAAAAGGTTCTAAAATTCTTGAAATCTGTTTGCAATTTGATCTAAAATTTTTTTTTTTGTAAAATTACAGAAAAATATTAGTATTGAGATTACCATGAAGTCATTAAAAATCTATAAATATTTTTAATATTATAATCTATAAATTGAATTTTCAAACCAAGTCTTTAAATAAGCTGTAGATCATCATCTTCAGAGCGATACGTTACCTGCGTGAGAGGTAGAACTTTTTGTCTCGGGTTAGATATATCGCAATTCATCTGCACAGAGTTTATATTTAATTCTAAATTAAAATTATTAAATGTATTTCGTTTGCACTATGAACGCAGTGAAATTTTCGATAGCTTAACATGATATTTTACATGAATTCTTAGCAGTCCAATCAACAAAACGTTAATAAAAAAAGTAGTTTGTAATTTCTATAGAAATATATTAATATTGAGAGTTTTGAGACTTATATAATAGACAGAACTTTTATATAAGACGTTTTACTTTCAAGACTTTTCCCGTTATCTTTGAGATTTTCGGTTTACCAGACATTAAGATAGTCACAAAATCAAATAACGATTACTTACTTTTGTATTTTTTTTCCATATTTAACATATATTATATTATATTTGACATGTGTTCTCAAAAAATCAAGTTTTTCAATTGACCGTCATTTTTTATTTGTTTTTGTAAATTTCAACAAATGTTTTGTAATTTTTCGATAATGAGTTGAAATTAATTACGTTGTGTAGCACCAAACGCCGCCAGACGGCGCTAGCAGTACTGCGCCGCACGGAACGGCCATAGTTCGACCTGCGCGGGCGACCAACAGATGGCGCTGGCTGTAGGTTCAAACTCGCTAACGCTTGTCCGCCGGCGAATGTTTATATACGGACCCAAGGAAATGTTTGTTGTCAAGTCAGAGGTAGGAACTCGGACGTGCACGCTATACGCTCTCACCCTAGTTGAGTCGTCTTAGTGTCATTGCCCTGAGTTAATACATTGCGGGGTCCCGAATCTCTCCACCCCCCGCTGGAGTATTCGCGGCCAGTATTGTTTCGCGTGTAAAACTGTAATCTCGATAAGTTAATTAAACCTAGTTTGCCTGTCTTTGCTTCATTCCCCCGCCTCTCCGCTACAGTTGTAAATTTACAACACATCATTTTGAAATTGCAAACCATTTTCAACAGAATTTGTTTGGCAAAATTACATTATTTGTATTGTAATTTTGCTAAACGAATTTCCGATAGTCGTTTGGTAAATTTCAACAAATGTTTTGTAATTTTTCAATAATGAGTTGAAATTAATTGTGTAGTAAATTTACAACACATCATTTTAAAATTGCAAACCATTTTCAACAGAATTTGTTTGGCAAAATTACATTGTTTGTATTGTAATTTTGCTAAACGAATTTCCGATAGTCGTTTGGTAAATTTCAACAAATGTTTAGTAATTTTTCGAAATTGAGTTGAAATAAATTGTATTGTAAATTTACAAAACGGAATTATATTATTACTTTATTGTTGTGCGTAAAAACTTCCAACACTTTCGTTGTAAAATTACTACAGAAATTTTTAACAGTGTAGATTTTTCTATTAAAAATCAAAATAAATATTTTTATGATATTTTTTAGGGCGCCGTACTCCAAAGGCGACAAACGGAACTGTTATTAGGTACTGTCACTATGCTTACCGTCTGTCTGTCACACGGCTGCAACCAAAGAACCGTAATAAATAAAAACAGCTGAATTTAACACGTATGGTGTTTTTTGGCCGCTACAACAACATAATATTAATAATAAAAATTAAAAATAAGGATCCATTTATACAAAAAAACATAGTTTTCTTTGAATTCTATGATACCTATGATCTGTTTCATGATATCGCCGGGTTAAAGGCAATAGCAACTATTACGAGTCTAGTGACTTTTTCCGACGAGATTGTTGGGTCTGCCTTTAACCCATCATCATCATAATTGATGATACTGCAATGCCCCGTAGCTAAAGCCGCGTAATCTACAAAAGTAGCTGAAATTTTGCAGCTGGTATTATATAAACAAATAGTAGATTGCATAACTAGAGCATAAAACGAGCCATTTCACCTGAGTCGTTCATATTGCCAACTGGGCTGGTACGGCGAGGGTGAATAGACTCCAGTTTTACACTCTGCTTTACACTTCGACGGCGAGAAAATGAAATATCAACAGTGGAAGCAATTTTTCACTTACTATTATGTTATTCATGCATTATTATATAGTTCCACATTTTTAGTTTTATTGATCTACTTCGATGGATTTGATTAATTTTTAGTTTTATATAAATTAAAATTTATTAAAAAATATTATGTAGAAACTTTTTTGTTTATGGCTGTTGACAACTGATTACCTTGGTCTTAGATGAAGATTTTATTTTATGCACAAGAGCATAAAAATATTTTTATGTCGCTGAGATCTAGCATAAATAAGAACTTAATGTAATGAAATATCTCGTCTATCTAAATGAAATATCTAGCATAAATAAATGAGAAATGAAAAATATATTTAATTATAACGCATTTTTGTAAAAAAAACCTTTAGTCAGACACGCAGCATTACTCATTGTTGGTTAAGAATACACGAAAATTTTTTTGACATCTTATTTTGTCGGAACAGTTCTTATGTTGCTTTCTCAACTAACTTACTGAAGTTTACTAAAGCTAATTGAAAAAGCAAGATAGTTACAAATAGGTTAGGTTAGCTTGAAAAGATCCCTTTTAGAGACAAGTTCGCCTTTGTACTCTTTTGGTTTGTTGTTTTCTTTTTGTATTACTTTGTGTTTTATGTACAATAAAGTATTTACATACATACATATGCGATAGAAAATCATTATTCACAAGATCTGTATAATCATCGACAACATGTCAAACAATTTTACGAAAAAACTTTACCGCCGAAAAAATCCAAGACAACGCATTCCCGGCTCAATCTCCAAAAACACCTTTTTCTCTCTCGCAAAAAAAGAAATTCCAACTAATCTATAATTTCTATTTGCGCTAAGGGAAAGAGGATTGTCCTTGGTCCCCGGTTGGGCCCAATGGGCATCAATCTGGGGACACCAAAACCTGGCTTAGCAATAGTAATCCCCTGCCCATTTCGTTAAATTATTTTCTTTTCGTAAACTGTTAAAATAACGGTTTTCTCCTTCAATTTCAATAATCCAAGGATTTAAGAGAGGTATTAATTACTGTTGAGAAACTGTTTTTCTCTTGAGACTGTTAATGTATCTTTAGACTTTAAAAGAAAATGCTAATTGAACTTAAAAGCTGTTTGTGTACAAAAATGTTTTTAATCAAGGTTATTTTATTGTTATTAATTATTGACGATCACAGCTGAAGACAAATTTATTGGATTTATTTAGTTTCATTATTTCATTTTTATTTTCTGAAAAAGATAAAAAAATTTTAAATAATAATTTGATTATATGGTATACTTGATTTAAAATTGTCTCGTTCGATGTTAGGTTTTTTTTTTTGTAACAGCTCACGCTAGTCTTATAAAATTGTAGAAGCTCGCAAGTGCATCATTTTATGTATTTTGACCGTTTGGTATTTCAAATGTTGGTGTATCAAACTTAGGTGTTATTGCTGTTGATATTTTAAACATTAGACATTTACTCCAATAGGTATTTTAAACTTAGGTAATTCGTAGGTAGGTGTTAGTTGCTTAGGTTTTTAACGTAGGTTATTTAAAGTTAGATATTTTAATTTTAGGTCTTGCAATACGTACCTTGAGATACTAAGGAATGCAATAGTTGGAATTTTACCATAAGTTTTACGAAGGAATATAATTAATTGGAATTGGAGCCCGCATAGAAACTCACAATTTGAGAAATCTGTCCAAGCAAAATAAATGTTGTCGTTGCAAACACCAGATAAAAAGGAGAAAGCTACATTATATTCACGTTTCATTTTTATTACATTATCAGTCCGGTCAAAAGTGGTGAAATTGTCAATTTAAACATTATTTGCAGATCCTTAAAAGAAGCTCTCCGTCTAAACTCATCCATTATTCAACGGCACAGCGAAATGCTTTCACGGGGCAATGAAATGTCTATTAATGTACTGGCTACATGGGTTCGATTCCCAACGAGGGACTCAAATAACTACAGCAGGGAGTTTTGTACATTTTATCATCATCATACCAGCCTCAGGATGTCCAGACCACATTTATAAGCTGAAGCAGACCATACTTGTTGTTACACATTATATGCCCCAAATACAACGTCGAAACGGAGCGGCGGATCGACGTGATTTTTGGCATAAAGATAGTTTATGCACCCGAGAGTGACATAGGCTACTTTTTATCCCGAAAAAATGCACAGTTCCCGAGGGAACAGCGCGCGATCACCGAATCCCACGCGGGAAAAGCTAGGAATACTAATAAATGTAATACTTAATGAGTATTTTATTGATCATAAGAGTAGAGTCCTGGAAAACTGAAACCTTATAAAAAACTACTTTTCGTGGTTTTAGGATTTGGGAAATTTTAACAGTTTTTATACTCGTACTCTAATGTGCAAAAAATAGGCTTAGCAATTGCTTCTTATTAAAGAACGATTTCTTAGAAATTCCCGATTCTACTGGAATGATAAATGGCACGTTTTGAATGTAATTGAGGCTGTAATTCCAGGTGAAAAGATTTATTTCGCGCGCGTGCGTCGTTTCACGAATAAATTAGATGTTTTTCGAGGCAAAATTAAAGTGACGCTTTTAAGCGTTAATTTTTTTTTTCTTAGTCTGTAGTAGTGTTCTCACTACTGCACTTCACTGCTTCACACTAATAAGCCTTATGTATGTATGTATGTATGTAAACTCTTTATTGTACAAAATAAGTAAAATACAGTTGACAGAAAAACAAATATGTACAAAGGCGAACTTATCCCTTAAAGGGATCTCTTCCAGTCAACCTTTGAGTGGTTTGATAGATAGGTTCCAAATTGATATCGTTGAAATTTTGCACCGAAATTTTTATGAAGTTTTTTACAGAATTAAGCTCTCATACTATAAACTAAGAAATTTTGATGGCTACAAGCACAAAAAAAAGAAACTGACTAGTGTTGGTATTTTTGGAAGGCCCTTTTTAGACATTCATTCGAAAGATGCTGGTTCCAAGCAATTACACCTGAAAAACTTTAAAAAAATGTTGTTTTCATTGAACGTTTTGCTAATGAAACCAAAAATACATACAGTGTAGAGACCAGCAGCCAACATATAAAAATAAAACGACAAAAAAACCCATTCAAAACCTCCTTTTACCGTCTAAAAACTAAAAAGCCTTTTACCCAATCACCCTCACGCACACAGGCGCAAGTTCCACAATCCCTCCCCTAATTTAATACTTTCAAAGTGTTTAACAGTTCAGCACAGACAGACAGACCGGGTCGTTATTTCTTTGAGCACAAAGAGCTTTCGCGTCGTATTTAGAGAGTTTGATTGGAGTCTTCGATTTTCGCCGTTCGATGGTCTTATGGGGCCGTATTTAAGTTCAATTAAGCTTATGAAATATCCTAAGTGTTACATTGATTAGTAGTATTTTGTATCTGAGGCACGGTCGACGGACGACCTTATGAGACAGAGTGTTGTGGCGCGTCATGCAAGAGGCCTATGTCCAGCAGTGAACTGCTAAACAACTAGTTATTCTCAAGCAATCTTAGTCGCTATAATCTTCCTTGTAACATTGATATACTTATTTACAACCATTCTGAATTTTTACAAGTTTTTCCACCCAACAGTTTAGATTTTAGAGGGGGGACGCTCGATTTTAATGAAAAGTTGCACTTTAAAGTTGAATATTTCGCAAAGAAATCACGGAATAGAAAAATTATCTTAGCAAGCCCCTAATGGTTTTAAAAGACCTATACAACGATATCCTACAGTAGGTATACTTGGGGTATGTCGAGAAAAAAAATCACCCGCACTTTACAGGTAAGTACCTACCTTATTTTTTTTTTTACTTTTTTTTTATTATTTATTGTACCGCTTTGTCAGCTTGACCCATATATATATTCATGTCAAATTACAGCTTTCTAGTACTAACGGTCTCTGAGTTTACCCGCGGACAGATAGACAGACGGACAGACATGACGAAACTATAAGGGTTCCTAGTATGACTACGGAACCCTAAAGAAGATATAATGGTAAAAAAACAGATTTTGTAAGCAAACGGAATAGGGTTGTAACTAAACAAAACCAAAACCCCAGCCCCACAAGTAAGAAAACAATTCAATCAGTCTACAAAATACCAACAAGCTTAACGTTAAGCTTCTGCCCACTTAATGTAGCCGTCTACATACAGTACACACAGCCAATTTACTTCTTTAGCCCCCTTTAGAACTATATCTCAATAACTCGTGTTACTGCGAGTATTAGTCTGATAGAGATATCTTTGTAACATTGTAATCTTTTGTTTGGATCACTGGTATTTTGTATTAACCGAGTTCAAAAATGGAGGACGATATAAACGCGGTTTTTTTTAACTTTTTTTTAACTTTGGGTCTTAAGTAGGTATTTGGGTGAAGACCAAAAAGTCGCACACCGTTAAAGCTGCGTTGGCACGCAGTTTTAATTTCCATTAATTTTTTCCATTGTGACACGAAAATTAATCATGCATTTGTATGGACAGTGAAAAAATTTAATGTTAATTATAACTACCTGCTAACGCAGCTTTAACGGTGTGCAACTTTTTGGTCTTCACCCATTTAGAAATTCACTTTGACGATTATCATTTTGTTTACCTATTTGGGAGCAGAGAACAATTTTTTTTATTTAATTATGCCGTTTTCTTGTATTTTTGTAATATTATTTCATTTCACATAAAATGATTACAGCATAAAATTCTGCAAAATAATTTTAAGTACTTACCTAATCATATACTGAATATTTAAGAAACTAAAAATCTTGACCGCATTTAGTGTGAAAAGGTACTTCACTGGCTTTCAAATCTAAGGGAGGCAGCGGTATGTGTAGAAATAATGCACGTTATTAAAATTAGGGTTCCCTGGTTCGCCATATGGCGGGGCCCGGCTGGGGTGTGGGCCATGTGGGGCGGTTAATTGAATTAAATGATTAATTTATTTAATATTTTTTTGTTCTTGCTAGTTTTTTGCTAAAAAAAATGATAAAATTGGTTTTGCGTAAAAACGAGGTAAGTTAGTAAAATGTGTAAATTGTAAAGAGGATGCGATTTGTGGCATTCGAACATGGCGGATGTAGACAATATCTAATTTTGCTATTTTGTTTCTTTGGCACTAGCTTTGCCTAAAAATGTTTTGTATAAAAAATGGATCATCGTGCGGAATCCTCTCTACACGAGTTCGACTCACGCTTGTCCTGTTTTTATGCAATTGGGCCGCAAACTGTCACATAGCCAAAATGATGAAATGACGATTATGATGATGATGATTATGATCCGACTAAAATCGTAGCTGTTGGCCAATCCATACTAATGTTATTAATGCGAAAGTGCGTTTGTATGTTTGTGTGTTTTTATGTTTGTCCGTCTTTCACGCCGTAACGGGGCGACGGATCGACGTAATTTTTGGCATAGAGATAGTTTATGTGCCCGAGATCGACATAGGCTACTTTTTATCCCGGAAAAATGCACAGTTCCCGAGGGAACAGCGCGATAACCGAATACCACGCGGGCGGAGCCGCGGGCAAAAGCTAGTACTTAAATATATTATTAAGGTCAATCTTTCAATATTTACTTCCGTTCATAACTTGCACCGCAAGGTAATGGATTATTCAATTGCCAGTGCACTTTTTGACCGGCGCTGCTTTTTCAATGCAGCACTATTGCATCAAACTATATCACTGTGCTCAAATCACTCTGCTCCGTACAGCACTTTAGACACACGGCAGCGTGTCTAGCCAAGTTTAAAGAAAAGGCAACTGGCCATACAGCCATGTGTATTTTACGTACAGACTGCAGGTTTGCAGGTGGTAGGACCTTGTGCAAGGTCCCCTCGGATTGCTACCACCATCTTGCTCTCTAATCTTGCCGTGAAGCAGCAGTGCTTGCACTGTTGTGTTTCTGCGTGGAGAGTAAGACAGCCTGTGAAATTACTGGCACCTGAGGTATTCCACCGTAGGCGTCTAGGTTGGCGATGCATCTGCAATACCCCAGGTGTTGCAGATGTTTATATTCGGTGGTGATCTCTTACCATCAGGAGACCCACTTGCTCGTTTGGCATCCAATCGAATAAAAAAAAAACTATTATCGGGTGTATTTTAGTATCTGTGTATATTTTATCTATAGGCAAATCAAGTCTTGAATATCGTAAGCGAAATAAATGCATTATGTCTACATTTGGATTGTTTCTAAAATGTGGCCAAGTCAAGTCTTCAACTTGCATTACATCACAACTGAAAATAAGTGCATTGTTTTGTAAGTAGCAAATATTGTGGCTGTGTCAAGGAATGAGAAATTGTTATAATAGATTCATTTTAGAATACTGCACGTTCATCATCATCATCATGTCAGCCGAAAGACGTCCACTGCTGGACATAGGCCTCCCCCAAGGCTCTCCACTCAGACCGGTCTTGTGCTTTTCGCATCCACCGCGATCCTGCGATCTTAACCAGGTCGTCGCTCCATCTCGTTGGAGGCCTACCGACAGCTCGTCTCCCGTTCTGCGGACGCCATTCGAGAACCTTCTGACCCCATCGGCCATCGTTCCTGCGAGCAATGTGTCCCATGGTGTGCTGCCGTTTCGCCAAAATATTTTTCGCCAAATTTCACTTCCCAAAAAACTTTTCGCAATAGTTTCGAATCTTTGGCATATTTACATTTCGCATTTTATTCATTTGATCAAATGATCATTTGGCATAATTTTAGTTTGTCAAATTTTATTACGACAAACGTTTATTAAGCAAACGTTTTATATTGGCAAATATTGTATTCCAAAAAAATGGTTGTTCAAAATGACATTTCGCACAAACCAAGCACAAAAACCAACTGCCACCAGAAAAGTAGCCTTATGTTAGAACTGCGTCTTCCACAGAAACGGACTGTTATCAGAAAAGTAGATGAGTTCGCCACAGAGACGGACTGCTACCAGAAAAGTGGGTTAGATTATAGGTTAAAACTGCGTCCCCCGCAAAAACGAACTGCTATCAAAAAAAGTAGGTTAGGTTAGGTTAGAACTGCGCCCCTCCACAGAAACAAACTGTTCCCAGAAAAGTAGGTTATTATGTCATGTGATATTTTGGGAAGAGTACATTATGCCAAACGATACATTTTACCAAATATTACTTTGCAATATGAAACATGACTAAGTAATAATTTGCGAAACAATAATTTGGCAAATAAAAATTTACTAACTGTAAATTTGCGATAAGTTTTTTTGCCAAATAATTTTTTGCCAAATGATAATTTGGGTAAAATTTTTTGGGATGTGATACTTTGGGAAAAGTTTTTTGGCCATACATTAGTAATCCGTGTCCCATTTACTGCACGTTCATGTAACTTTAATTTCAGGATTTTCTACACAGAACTTGCCAACAATTACAGATCTTTTTTGTCGATTAAGTCAACGACGACGCATATTCTTAATACTTGGCTCTCATTTCACAATTATGTTTTTGATGGGATATAAGTATTACAGAACACAGAGTATAGTATGCTCCTGCTCTATAGTGAATGGAACAGCTCTGGGCATTTCATTTTACATTTAGTGCTAAAATGTGGAGTTTAACGAGAGAGGTTGTAGTGCCGTCGAGTGCGATATGAGTTTATTTTAAAATAGAGATGAGCTCTTTTTGTTGAAAGTGGTTTAGCTTCGTTTGAATTTATCTATGAATGAGAGGATGCAACCTGCGAAGCAATTCAATGGTGCGTGTGAAGTTCCCAATCCGCACTGGGCCCGCGTGGGAACTATGACCCAAGCCCTCTCGTTCTGAGAGGAGGCCTGTGCCCAGCAGTTGGACGTATACAGGCTGGGATGATGATGATGATGAGTGGATGCAATTGGTTCGTGACCAATAAAATGATTTTATTACTTTCATCATCATCATCATTTCGGCCTATATACTACAGGGCACAGGTCTCCTCTCAGAACGAGAGGGCTTGAGCTGTAGTTCCCACGCGGGCCCAATGCAGATTTGGAACTTTACACACACTTTTAATCATGAAACTACCGTGAGACTCACTCATATTAAATGATATTGTAACGGATAACTCACATCTTAAATCTAGTTTAGCTCGAAATTTTTCTGGTCATTTCCAAACCCTTCATCACTCGATATAAAACGTGAGTTATCCGTTACAATATCATTTAATACTTTACACACACCATCAAATTTCTTCACCGGTGTGTGCAGGTTTCCTCACAATATTTCCTTCACCGTTAATCTCATAGTAAATTTCAAACGTAATATATTTTATTACAAGTTGTGAGTGTGTACTCGTATGTGTGTGTGTGATTATGTGTGTGTTAAGTTACTGTAAGAAGCTTAAAATCTTTGTTATTTTAATTTGCTCACTGCTGGGCAAAGGTCTCGCCTCTCCTCTCCCTTTCTCCCCTATCCTGGAATACTTTAAGAAAATCAAAAACTAACTTTGCAAATACCACTTCCTAAGTTTACAATAAATAATAAATAAATAAATATCATGGGACACTTGACACCAATTGACCTAGTCCCAAATTAAGCAAAGCTTGTACTATGGACACCAGGCAACAGATAGACAAACGTACTCATATAGATAAATACATACTTAAATACATAATTAAACATCCAAGGCCCGAGAACAAACATTCGTGTTATTCACACAAATTTTATTATTTAAAGCAAGGTATTGTAGCTTCCACTATGTTAATTATTAAACTAACTTTTTGTCTGTCCCTGACTGAATGCTCCTCTCATCCACTCAAAGGTTGACTGGAAGAGATCCCTTTAAGGGATAAGTTCGCCTTTGTACATATTTGTTTTTTTGTCAACTGTGTATTTTACTTATTTTGTACAATAAAGAGTTTACATACATACATACATACAAATATCTGCCCTGGCCGGGAATCGAACCCGGGACCTCAAGCTTCGTAGTCAAGTTCTCTAACCACTTGGCCTTCCAGTCGTCTGTATGCGTGTGTGTGTGTGTGTTAAGTTACTGTAAGAAGCTTATTTTTTTTTTAAGTTGCTCACTGCTGGGCAAAGGCCCCGCCTCTCCTCTCCCACTCTTCCCCATCCTGGAATACTTTAAGAAGATCAAAAACTTTGCACAATACCACTTCCTAAGTTTACAATAACAAGCAACAGATACTTACCAAACTAAAGCACGTTTGCTTACTCAAAATAAACAAAAACTAACAATGTCACATCTGCTCGAAGCAAATCGGATTATGTCTGTCTGTCTATGGGGGACTTAATGAAGGAGACTGCACCATAATTGATTGAATTTCGGGGAACAATTCGTGGAAGGAAGCTATCGCAGTTCTACAGGTTGGTTTGGTGTTTTGAAGTTTTGAAAGGTCTGAGCGGTGAGTGCTTTGAAGAGCCTGGCTTATTAAAAAACTCTTAGATTTTTCTAAATACTTATTGTAAAAACCTGACCAACAAAAAGTTGGACAACCCCCCACATTGTCACTTCAAAGTTCAATATCTCAAAATCGACTCAACTGATTTTGGTAAAACATGTCTAAAAACCATTGCTAGAAAACTTGCTTTCAAATAAAAAAACGCATTCAAATCGGTTCACCCATTTAAGAGCTACGGTGCCACAGATAGACACACAGACACAGGCTATGTCGGTGATACTCGTTCTTCTACGATCCCGTAGAGAAACCCCGAGCTTAGTTCTCTTTTTGACCCCCGACCCAAAAAAGGGGTGTTATGTATGACATAACACATGTGTGTCTGTTTGTCTGTAACACCGCATGTCGTGAACTGATTTGAATGCGGTTTTTTTAAAGCGGGTTTTCTAGCAATGCATGATTCTTAGACATATTTTATCAAAATCGGTTAAGCCGTTTTTGAGATATGGAACTTTGAAGTCTTATTGCATGTGCATTTTATTTTTAATAAAATACATAGTACATTGATTTTCTTTTATAACTCTTTTGTTTTTAAACCTAAAATTTTGAAATTTACACACAAAGATATATTTTTTCATCCTTAATCTGTAGTCAATTTTATTAATTGCGAAAACGCGTAACTACTGCGTGCGCGTGCGTTTGCAGGTGGTAGGACCTTGTGCAAGGTCCGCCCGGATTGCTACCACCATCTTGCTCGCTAATCCTGCCGTGAAGCAGCAGTGCTTGCACTGTTGTGTTTCGGCGTGGAGAGTAAGACAGCCGGTGAAATTACTGGCACTTACGGTATTCCATCTTAGGCCTCTAGGTTGGCAACACATCTGCAATACCCCTGGTGTTGCAGATGTTTATGGGCGGTGGTGATCTCTTACCACCAGGAGACCCACTTGCTCGTTTGCCTTCCAGTCGAATAAAAAAAAAAAAAACTACCTATGTTTTACGCGTTTCTCGCACGAAGGGTGCGAAGTTATAAAGTCGGCCATTTTTGAAAAATAACATCACGCGCATGAAATAAATCTTTTACAAAAGCATTTAGTACTGAAAATCAAATAAAGCTCAATGGCAGCCTAAACAGCTTGAAACTCTGTCAGTAGCTATATCAGCAAATTCTAGGGTCCAATTACCAGGGCTTTTAGCGTATAGTCCGCTAGGTCAGCCCGAGCTCTTTGATAAAAAGTCGGAGGGCAGTGAAGGGATGGTGTGAGTTATAAGCGGCAGGGGTATTAGAAACCATGAAACATTTATCTAATAAGATTGTTTTTTTGGAATCTTTTTGTATTCTTTATTACAATTCCAAATTTTTGTTACTTTTATGGTCATCCCGTAAAATCTCAATCGGAAATACAAACTGAAATATAGATGCACCCATGCATGCATTGTCCAGCGGTGGTGTAGCGGTATAGCACGCGGCACGGACTGCCGAGGACCTGGGTTCGATTCCCAGCGCTAGTCATATTTTTCTGGTCTTTCTTTGCATCTATATTTCAGTTTGTATTTTCGATTTATTTAATACTAGTTATCCCCGACTTCGTCCGCGTAGAATGCGTTTATTGCTATCTCGCGGTAAATATGCAATTTCCCGGGATTTCAATTGTACTGTGTCCTTTCTAGGGACTCAAACTATCTGCATACCAAGTTTCATCAAAATTGGTTCAGTGGTTTAAACTTGAAGCGGTAACACAAAGACTTATAAACTTTCGCACTTACAATTTTTAGTAAAAAGAAGAATAGCTGAATACCTAAAAACCTTATGTTAATTTTCCCAGCTCAGTCTATAGATAGTAAAGATAACTGGTCGAAAACAAGCGGGTCCAGTGCGGATTGGGAACTTCACGCGCACCGTTGAATTGCTTCGCAGATTTGTGCAGGTTTCC
Source organism: Choristoneura rosaceana (assembly GCA_037349165.1). NCBI lineage: Eukaryota > Metazoa > Arthropoda > Insecta > Lepidoptera > Tortricidae > Choristoneura > Choristoneura rosaceana. Next base: position 1,084,129 of record JAZBNJ010000032.1, read on the forward strand.
TCACGATGTTTTACCTCACCGCAAAGCTCGTGGTAAATTTCAAATGTAATTACGCACATGAATTTCGAAAACTCAGAGGTGCGAGCCGGGGTTTGAACCCACGACGCTCTGCTTGAGAGGCGATAGGTCAAACCACTAGGTCACCACAGCGTATTTACACACACTGTAATTGTTCACTACTAATTCTCAACACCGTTCTTCGACCCAGTCTTGGCCACCACTCCGTAACTGCTTTCAACCACCTGTTGTCAGTGCGTCTAGCCAAGCGACCCGCCCATCTCCACTTCAATGAGGGCTATCGTTTTTTCTCTCACTAGATGGTGCCACTGTTGCGTGAGGTTTTTAAAAGTCTGTTATAACGGCCGTGAAAACAAAGTTTAGATTAAAATCATATTTAATACATTGTAAAACAGTGCCATAAACATATCGAGCAACCACAGTATTGCATAATCCCGTTTTGTTCGGAAAAAAGGGAGGACAAAAGTTTTCGAAAGACAAAACTGTGTCAAATTACAGACGTTCATTGCCCCTTATCGCATAATTGCCATAATTAATTTCAGATAATGCAAAATATTCACAAAATTATTCTAATTATAAATAAACCCGCGTAGCTCACCCAAAAACTATGAGATTTGACATTTCGTTGACCTCACGCTATACTAGCACCTCTAGCGGAAAATTCATTCGCGATAGCCCCCATTGTGTTATCCTTTTACCCACATCCACAACTCCAGTCCAGTTCAGTCCGTTGGTCGGATGGCATCTGGCAGTCGGCTGGTAAACTGTGCATGAGACTGGCACATGACCGGGCAAAGTGGCGTGAAAATGAAGAGGCCTTTACCCAACAGTGGGTGGATGTGGGCTGATTTGATTGATTGAATTTTCAACAGACGACAATGAATACTCCGTCAAGAGAGTACCGTCTTCGAAGAGACGTCAATATTCCCTCCGTTTAGTCTTGTAACTTGCGATAGCTCCCAGCCTTCAAGCCCTTTACGTTTCCTTGATTTTTTCTGAACCTTTTGCACTTTCCTGCAAACCAAAACCATTGAAATACTATAGCGTAAAACCAAGGCTTAGCCAGCGTTAGCTTTGAATTATGCGTCATTACTTTCCTCAAAGAGTTTCCCGACTAACCTTGTTCGACATAATATAGTAGAGAAACACGGTCATTACTAATTTTATGCTTAAATTAAATCCGGATTTTCAGGTTTCGGGGGGGGGGGGGGGGGCGGAACATAACCCGAATTTAATTCATAAAAATTTAAATTAAAAAACCTCCATCATAAAAATACGCCATCAAAAATAAGAAAACGCCCAAAAAAAACGCCGCCGGAAAAGACAACTAAAAAGTGAAAAATAATTATGCGATAACTAACTATTGCCTAACTAACTATATAATCTGCGAAGAATTCGTTTATCCGTATCCCGCGGGACTATGCTGATTTCCCGCAAAATTAGCCTAAGTTAATTTAGTATAAGTGCCTAGTAATATTTTTTTATCTAAGCGTCGTCGGTGTTGGGGGACCGCTAAGGTTAACAGGAAACTAAAGTACAAAATGTTGTATTTTTTAAAGTATTAACCTACATTTTAAAATGTCAAAAAAAAACCTTTTTTGTACACTCGAAGCACCCGGCGTGACTCGGAGGAGCTCGTTAAATCGGTAAAAACCGATGGCTAAATAATTTGATGAAACAATCCCTTAATAGGCACGGGGTACTGTGGGCGCAAGCTTGAATATTTTGGAATTATTGACGTAAATGATTCATTCAAAGTCAAAATCTCTTTATTCAATTTAGGCTATAACAAGCACTTATGAACGTCAAAAAAATCTACCACCGGTTCGGAAAAAACCTCTGTTGAGAAGAATCCGGCAAGAAACTCAAAGAAGTATTAAAAAAAAACAGATTCACAATATTTATAAATGATATCTATATACACAAATATCTAACACAATCTTATTTTTAACACAGTAGGTTCGCTATTTGAAGGGATCGCTAATGCGGATCGGAATTATTTCCAAATATCCCTGTCCATGATATAAACATTGACTTTATAATAAGCCTTAGATATTAACTTTTGCGTTTGTGATATTTTCTGATACACGGTATGACATTTAAAAAAGTAGCAAATAGTGTTATAAAATTTACGACATCAGACTAAATGCCCTTTTTAACCCCCGACACAAAATGAGGGGTGTTATAAGTCTGACCGCTATGTGTCTGTGTATCTGTCTATGGCACCATTACTCTTAAACAAGTCGACCAATTCGAATGCATTTTTCTTAAGTATTTGAAAGCAAATTTTCTAGCGATGGTTTTTACATACGTTTTATCAAAATCAGTTTAGCCGTTATTGAGATATTGAGGGATTTCCAACTAGATGCACTTATCTTAGGACTTAGAACTGTCAATATTTGCTTTGAAGAGTACTACATACATACATAACATAAAATCACGCCTCTTCCAACGGGGTAGGCAGAGACTACATCCTTCCACTTGCTACGATCTTGGCATACAGCTCTCGGTTTCTCCACATTCATCAATCTTTTTATACACGTTGGTTTAGAGTACTCCTGATCAGTCCCGACCCTTATTTAGATCGTCCTCAATTTAACGTGGTACATTCTTCTAGGTCCTTGAAAAGTACTGGAGAAGAAAATCTTAAGTATCATTTTTCACATACTATTTATTATTATAATATAAACCTCCATTATTTTTTAAAACGACCTTGCCTTTTCCCTCAATGTAACTCTGACCTAACTTATCTCATCAATGGTCGAAATCTTCTTACTGTGGTAAGAAATTCGGGGACGAAACAAGGCAAGAGGCAAAGAGGGAGGCAAGATGGGTCATTCAAATTTTTTATTAGATTTAAGGACAATCAGACAGAATTCTTCCAACTGTTATGTACGGCCCAAATACGTTTAGGTGTCATTAGAATTTTATTAAGTTTTTCGTTTCGTCTCGAAATTTTTAGGATTCCTTACGGAAAATGTCCAGACACAGTGAATTTTATAAGTACCTAATTATTAAAATGCTACATTTTGCCTGCAAGCATTACAAATATTAATCTATTAAAATATGTCATAATTATTTAAAAAAATTGATACCGATTAAATATTGAAAAACTATTTTTAACTTCTAATGCTCGGAAAGTTTGTATTTATGCTAGATCTAGACGACATAAAATGACTTTTTACGCTCTAGTGCATAAAGTAAAATCTTCGTCTAATTAAACAGCGAGAAACAAAGAAGTTTCTACATACATTTTTTAATAGTTTTTAATTTATATAAAACAAATCAACCAAAATAGATCAATAAAACTAAAAAAATATAATTATATAATGATTTATACACAATAAAAAGGCATATAGTTAGTGAACAATTGTCTCCACTGTTGAAATTTTATCCGAGACGTTCATATAGCCGCCCGAGCCGGTATGGCGAGGGTGGATAGACACGTCGAGGGGAAAATAGGTTTAATGCTCGAGTTTCACACTCTGCTTTTCACTTCGATACTTAATAAGTATACTATCTAAAGAAAATAAATTTCAAAATGGATGCACCAAGTACAACTATAACTTCGATTAACGCTTGGCACTTACAAGTCACTCACATCTGAAATCATAGTGTCGCGTACAACATACAACAATCCATTTGTTGATTTAAACAGCGCATGAATATGCAACGCGTAGATTGAGCATTATTCATATGCCAGCCATGTGTTCGCGTCAGATTTGGGAGTGTGAGAGTAACATGTTTCATTAAAAATGTATGTTTTACATGCATTGGTTTGTTTTAGTCAGTAAAAATATTGCGTTTCGGCTGTGCGAGATACACAAATTATTTTTTTATACATTTTTATAATTTGAAACTTCGTGTTTGTGTGTGCGTGTCTTTGTTTCTTTGTTATTCCTGTATGACAAAATGGTCGAACGGATTTGAATGTAATTTAGCATATTGGTTTCTAACAGTTTTTTTTTCTTCTTCATTTTATTTGCGTCCGTATAGATTATATAGGGTATAGGTTTTGCTATTTATTTTGACACTTTCTTACTTTTACCCGCGACTCCATCCGCGTAGATTTTATTTTTCGTTTTGCCGTGGGAAGTATGCAATTTTCCGGGATAAACCTATCTTATGTCCTTCTCCGGGAATCAAACTATCTGTATACCGAATCTCATCTAAATCGGTTCAGCGGTTTAGACGTGATGAGGTAACAAACAAACAGAATTACTAACTTTCCCGTTTATAGTACTAGTGGAGTATTTAAATACTAGCTTTTGCCCGCGGCTCCGCCCGCGTGGTATTCGGTTATCGCGCGTTGTTCCCTCGGGAACTGTGCATTTTTCCGGGATAAAAAGTAGCCTATGTCACCCTCGGGCCCATAAACTATCTCTATGCCAAAAATCATGTCGATCCGAAAAAGTAGCCTATACTTTCAGGCCCATAAACTATCTCTATCCCAAAAATCACGTCGATCCGTCGCTCCGTCACATCGTGAAAGACGGACAAACACACAAACACACTTTCGCATTTATAATATTAGTATGGATTTAATTTTCCTTTAATTTATTATTTCTTTTGGCTACTTGTTTTAACATAATCTCATTCACAAACCATTACTCACGAGATCATAAAATAACTGTAGTATACCACTTAATTCCCTTCACTCCATCGTCTCTGCTTTTAAACCGTGACGTCATGCATTAAGTCTAACCTGGCATTAAGTTGGCTCTACACTGCCATCCATCTTCAAGCCGATCCATCATGTAGACGCAGCTTTACCTGCACCTTGCTGCTTTGGACCGGGAAACAAACAATTGCAACTTCTACAATTTAGTTTACTTTAAGTTGGTATTTATATCCGTACTAACATTATAAATGCGAAAGTGTGTTTGTATGTTTGTGTGTTTGTTCGTCTTTTACGCCGTAACGAAGCGACGGATTGACGTGATTTTTGGCATAGAGATAGTTTATGAGCCAGAGAGTGATATAGGCTACTTTTTATCGCGGAAAATGCACAGTTCTCGATGGAACAGCGCGCGATAACCGAAAATGCTACGCGGGCGGAGCCGCGGGCGAAAGCTAGTTATAAGATAAAATCTATTTAACAAATCGGTTGAGCCGTGGTGACCTAGTTATATAGTTATATACCTTTGTTATATGGGCTTTTTATGTCTTCTTCTTCCCAGCCTTCTTCTACCAAATTCTTGGTGTAGGCCTCCTTCAACCTCTTCCACTCCGATCTATTTTGGGCAGTTAGAGTCCAATTGCTGCCCGCCACCTTTTTTATATAGAATAGAATAGAATAGTTTATTAAAATAACAAATTACAAGGTTACAAATTACCACCTAATAATATCACCTTTCCATCTCATTTGCGGTCTGCCCACTGGTCTTTTCTGTTCCCATGGTCTCCAATTCAGAACAACTTTACACCACGAATCGGTTTTTCGGACAATATGTCCCGCACATTACAATTTCGAGCTTCGCTATCCTTCTACCAATGTCGGCGATTTTACTTACAGGGCTCTTTAGTCTTTATGTAAAGGATCGAAATTCATGTGCAACATTACATCCGAAATTTACCGCGAGCTTTTCGATGAAGTAAAATGTCGTGAGGAAACATGCATAAACCTGCAAAGCAATGAGGGCTATCGCGTATGACTTCGCCGCTAGAGGCGCTAGTGCAGCGTGAGGTCAACGAAATGTCAAATTTCATAGTTTTTGGGTGAGCTACGCGGGTTTATTTATAATTTGATTAATTTTGTGAATATTTTGCATTATCTGAAATTAATTATGGCAATTATGCGATAAGGGGCAATGAACGTCTGTAATTTGAGACAGTTTTGTCTTTCGAAAACTTTTCGTCCTCGCTTTTTCCGAACAAAACGGGATTACGCAATACTGTGGTTGCTCGATATTTTTATGGTACTGTTTAAAGATGTATTAAATATGATTTTATGATTGACTTTGTTTTCACGCCCGTTATAACAGACTTAAAAGCCTCACGCAACAATGGCGCCATCTAGTGAGATAAAAAACGATAGCTCTCATTCAATGGCGTACGTGAAGGTCTCAATCTACCCTGTACATGCGTGAGCTTTAACCAGCTCATCCGTCGTCTCGTTGGTGGACGTAATACGCCGCACTTTCCACTACGCAACCAAACCCGTCCTAATATTATTACAATTTAACTTAATTCCAACTTATCTATGTTCACAGATACAAATTAATTGGCACGTACGATTAAACAATATACAAACAACAACATAACGAACTTCCCGCCCTAGGGACGGAATCAATAACCCCGAGACCAAAGTAAATCGAATGAATCTCACCTCCAAACTTGGAGTTTTGTACAAACAGACATTCCCTGATGCGGAATGGTTGAGTTGCAAATTAAAATTAATAACTCGGAGCAAGTCGGCTTTGAAGAAATTAAGTATACGGTTTTTAGGAGCGGGATGTAATGGGCACATCGACAATTTATTTAATAAATAAAATAAATAAATAAATAAATATCATGGGACAATTGACACCAATTGACCTAGTCCCCAATCCGCACTGGGCCCGCGTGGGAACTACGGCCCAAGCCCTCTCGTTCTGAGAGGAGGCCTGTGCCCAGCAGTGGGACGTATATAGGCTGGGATGATGACCTAGTCCCAAACTAAGCAAAGCTTGTACTATGGACACTAGGCAACGGATAAACATACTTATATAGATAAATACATACTTAAATACATATCAGGGGTTACTTTGTGGAGGTTCATATCAATGAACTAAAATAATTTCCTTGCTCACCCGCGACCTTAAGATAGCTAAGCTTAAACAAAATATGCGTGTTCATGCAGTTCCTCCACCTCCATACTGTAAAAACACACACAAATTACTCAAACTCATCAATCACCGCCACCACATCACACTGACGCGTTTCGAACTCAACTAGAGCTCATTTTCAGAGTAACACAACCGTACACCATGTGTACGGGTGTGTTACGGTTGTGTTGGGCATAATAATATTTTGTAACCTTTTAACCCCCGACGCAAAAAGAGGGGTGTTATAAATTTAATGCCAATGTCTGTTTGTCTGTGGCAACCAGCTCTCAAACTGATGATGATTTAATGCAATTTAATGTGAAAGCGAGTGTTTCTTTACTGTGCTGTAGTTCTTTGCTATGTTCCTTTTGGTTATACCGGTGGCACGTAGTGCGCGTGTTGCGGCAGCCACCGAGTCGCGTGCTCCCATGAAGAAGGGCTACGAAATAGTCCGAAACATGTCCGGCTAAACTCGATTTGAGACGTGAGTTATCCGTTATAATATCATTTTTATTATTATTACTATTTTTTTTACTTTTTTTTTTGCTATCTAAAATTTAGGCGTAACTAGCAATTTTTATGATGCCTTAAGTGCATGGATGCGTATGGTCGGCCACTAACTCCTATAATACAAGTTTTTACTTAGCTTAGGAGTTAGAGGGTAAACTGATGTGTGAACATTGTACCTACACCTAAATATTTGTTGTTGTACTTTTTTTTTATATGCAATAAACTATTATTATTATTATATTTAATATGGCTCAATGTAGTTATTCATAACGTATAATTACAAATGCGAAATTAAGGACGGCAATAAACTATATTTTCCGGGCAGTGTACCTAGTAAAAAGTATTTTTTATTTCCCAAACGCACAGTGTGACTTCTGCTTTATTTGTTAAAATTTCATCTTTGAATACAAATCTAAAGTAAACGCTGCATTCATGAATTCAAAACGTCAAACCAGATACGGCATTTTAAAATCATTTTAATTGTTTAACATACTAGCTGTTAGCTGTGGTGGCCTAGGGGTTTGATCTATCGCCTCTGAAGCAGAGGGTCGTGGGTTCAAACCCAGGCTCGCACCTCTGAGTTTTTCGAAATTCATGTGCGGAATTACATTTGAAATTTACTGCGAGCTTTGAAAGAAAGAAAAGAAAGAAAGAAAACATTTATTCGTGACAAAAAAAATAAAATACCTAAATAAAAAACAAAAAAAAACAAAAAAAATAGCGATTGATTGAAAATAGCGAGTGATTTGCGGTGAAGGAAAACATCGTGAGGAAACCTGCACAAACCTGCGAACCAATTCAATGGTGTGTGTGAAGTTCCCAATCTGCACTGGGCCCGCGTGGGAACTATGGCCCAAGCCCTCTTATTCTGAGAGGAGGCCTATGCCCAGCAGTGGGACGTATGTAGGCTGGGATACTTCGATATTATTGGACTCCAATATTTATATCTTTCGATGGCACTTTTGTAGATATATTGTTCGACAATGTACTCGTAAACTTTCGTTACTTTAAATTCCAGTATTTCGATACAGTCAATATTTTAATTTTTCGATATTTTGAACATCGACATTTTACCCGTAGGTATTTTAACTTTCGATATTCAAATATATCCAGAAGAACACATTGTAGCGAGCAGGGAACACTGAAGCTGGCAGAGCACGGTACTGGCTAGAGCTGGACGAGCGAAAACGCTTTGAAAGAAAGAAAGAAAGAAAACATTTATTCGTGACAAAATAAAAATAAAACAAAACAAAAAAAAACAAAGTATAGTTATACATGGCACGAAATCAGCAATCTGCCGGTCTCATACGCAATATCATACCTAATGCAGTTGTTTATAGGGATGCTGACAACATAAAGACTGACGAATTCACTTACTTCTGGTCAATCTGTGAAAGAAAGGAATAAAACAGTACAAAAATTAAGTGACAACCCTAGCATTTCATTCAGCGTTAAATAATTTCCACCAATCAGGTGTCAGCCAGCTTCTTGAAGTCGGCAAGTAACTAATCTCCAGTCAGTATCAGAGGCGAGCACTCGTTGACAAGCCAGCTCAACGGGATTAACTACTCGACTCCTGTCGCGATTGCTCTGTTACTTTGAGTTGTTTGCTGCTGTCGAGTCTTTTGTTGAAGATTTAAAAGTTGTATTCATTTGTAATAATTTATTGAATCAGCCGTTCATTTGCCGAGGTCCATATGAATATGAAAGACGTGGTGGCCTAGTGGTTTGACCTATCGCCTCTCAAGCAGTGAAAACGGTAGAAATAACGAAAGCTTACCAGTTTTTTAGTTTTATATATTTTTTAATTACTCACACACAAAACACACACTGACATAACAATAAAACAAAAGATATCTTGATATAAAAAATAGACAATAAAAAAAGAGTATAAAAACATAGTTACAAAAAAAGTCTGTCGCCAACAAGCAGTGTCGTGGCACAGTATATTATTATATACCATAAGCTAAAGCAAAGGAAGCTACGAACAAATCGAACGAAACGAACACACTCACACAGACGCGCGCTATGCACGGCCTCAAAGGGAGTCTTGTGGTCCTGCAGTCGCGAGACCCTCTTAGATTACCGACCCCATTGCGTATGAAATTTTACCTTTAAAAAACAAACTGTCCTTTCAATACTATACTCAGAGGCACAAAATTTGGTCCACTCTACATACAAAATTACTTATTACTGCATACATTTGTGGGCCAGATTTTTACCGCTCAGTATATTTGATACTAGCTTTCACCCGGGACTCTGCCCGCATGGTATTCGGTTATCGCGCCCTGTTCCCTCGGGAACAGTGCATTTTTCCGGGATAAAAAGTAGCCTATGTCACTCTCGGGACCATAAACTATCTCTATGCCAACAATCACGTCAAACTATCGCTCCGTTACGGCGTGAAAGACGGACAAACACACAAATACACAAACATACAAACACACTCATAGACACCCCACACTTCAGTCTACTCGTGACCACGGCAACTGAAACGTTGCCTAAACGTCGAGGTAAATATTACTTGCAAAAATAGCGTCATAAGTCCCGTTAAAGTATTTTGACTATGAGTGAGAATCACGAAAGTTTAAAATCCATGCCAATATTATTATAAATGCGAAAGTGTGTTTGTATGTTTGTGTGTTTGTATGTTTGTCCCTCTTTCACGCCGTAACGAAGCGACGGATCGACGTGATTTTTGGCGTAGAGATAGTTTATGGGCCCGAGAGTGACATAGGTTACTTTTTATCCCGGAAAAATACACAGTTCCCGAGGGAACAGCGCGCGATAACCGAATACCGCGCGGGCGGAGCCGCGAGCAAAAGCTAGTGTTATATACAAACACACTTTCGCATTTATAATATTAGTATAGGTTCCTAATTTCTTTGGCAAGTGAGAAATTATATTAAACAAGAAACTGAAATGAATTGATTCCTCATCATTACAAAGACAAATGTGAGCAGAGAGCACACTCGATATATTTGCACTCACGCAGTCGATTATAGAATGAGCGATTTATTCACTCAGCGCGGTGATCGATCTTAATCTGCTGAATTCTGGGGGTCGTGGCGTTTCAGGGGCTGCCACGAAACTCGAAAATCGAATCGCACCGTCCCTTTCACTCGCGTATCAAATGACATAAGCGTCAGCGGGACGGCAACATATAAAGTTTGAGTTTTGTACTCCGTAGTATAGGGCCAGACGAGTGTTTCGCATTTGCACATTAAAAGTAAACTCATGTCTTTAGAGAAATCCCACAAATATTATAAATGCAGAAGTTTGTAAGTCTGTTTGTTTGTGGGTTACCGATTTAGATGAAATCGGTATACAGACGGATGGTTTGAGTACTGGGAAAGAATATAGGATAGTTTTTATCCCGGAAAATTGCACAGTTCTCGCGAGATAGCGTTAAACCTTGTATATTATTAAAAAAAACGTGGGTTAAATTAGGCTTCGGTTTTTTTAATATACATGGACTTGTTTGAAAAGAGTGCCTTGAATATTTATTTTGTTTTTATTATTTGAACCAGATTTCGACTGATCTTGAACGAAAAGCCGGACTTAATGATAATGTCTGGATGAAAAATGTATGAATGAATGCAGGAAGAACCTAGTGCAAGGTCCGCCGGGATTGCTACCATCATCTTCCCTCCCTAACTATAGATAGTTTTTTTCTTTAAATATTTCTGTTTGTATAATTTTAATTTTACAGCGCATTGGTCTTTAACTGTAATTCTGTAATTTTTCTTGGAATAAATAAATAATAATAATAATAATAATCTTGCTCGCTAATCCTGCCCTGAAGCAGCAATGCTTGCACTGTTGCGTTTCAGCGTGGAGAATAAAACATTTGGTGAAATTATAGGCACTTGAATACCATCTTTGGCCTCTAGGTTGGCAACGCATCTGCAATCCCCTTTGTATTGCAGATGTCTATGGGCGGTGGTGATCTCTTACCATCAGGAGGCCTACTTGCTCGTTTTCCATTAATTTGAATAAAAAAAAACGGGAACAGCTTTTTTTTACTATAGTTATGTCATTTTACCAGACTGCGAAGAGGGAGGGTTATTAAGTATTGTGAAGTGGTATATCTCATACGTTTGTGGGCGGTTTGTACGAGCAATGATAGCGGGTCAATGAACTGGCGTGATAGATAGTGATACTGCTCAGAGCGACGGTGGGTGGAGCTGATGGTTAAGTAATGGTTGCGGATTCAAATACAGCCTTTGTTACGTTAATGTACATATGATATTTTATGGTAAACTAGCATACACTCGCGGCTTTGCGCGCTTAAACTATTAGGTTTGGCGGTTAAATTAGCATTTCGGAGATTTAGCAAAAAAACTCTCAAGGAACTATTCAAAAATCGGTTTGGTAGTGTTTGAGTAAAATGAAGAAAATCTTAACATAATAATATATAACCTTTTACTCCAAATGCATATAGCGTTCTTCCGTCATGGGACTAGTGGGTAAAAAATATTAAGGTATAATAACCTAACCAACAAAAATTTGAAAAACCTCCGACTTGTCAAATCTCAAAAATCGCTGAACCGATTTCGATAAAGCATGCCTAAACACTATCGCTAGACAACCTGATTTCCACTTAAAAACTGCATTCAAATCGGTTTAACCGCTTAAGAGCTAACGGTGCCACAGACAGACAGACATACACAGACACACAGATATACAGACACACGGATACACATAGCGATCAAACTTATAATACCCCTCTTTTTGCGTCGGGGATTAAAAAACGCTTCACTAATGTTTCGCAGCAAACGTTTGGTAATCTGATTCACTACGCAACTTTTCATTTCGCAATATCTTAAAATTTCTGAAACTATAATTATATTAAGATTTTTAAAAACTTACCCACCTAAACTGAGATTGATTTTTTGGAGTCTTTTTGTATTTTTTATTTCAAACTCCAATTTGTTACTTTCACGGTCATCCCGTGAAATCTAACGAAAATACAAGCTGAAACATGGATGTCCAAAAAAATACCAGAAAATTTAATCGAACCCAGGTCCTCAGCATTCCGTGCTGCATGCTATACCCCTACACCTTGTCACACTGTTTAAGTTTTGCGCCCACCCCCCAGGAGGAGAAGTGAAACAAAATAATGTGATCAAACTAATTTATTTAAACCCGAAAGCCAGCTCAACGGTAATAGTTAAAAAAATACAAATGTGGGTAAATTTAAATTTCGGGTGTGGTCCGACACTAGTACGCAAGATAACGGAAAATACAATTCCTATTATTCTTTTCACTAGCACTTTCCTGCACTGTAGCCGATGATGAAGAAGGGTGCTGGTCCGTGGGTGTAGGGTACGACACCCCAACGGCGGGCCGTCGCTCTGGCCGAAGTGTAGGAAATGACGGGGTGAAAGGTGGGCCCCCAAAGAGCCAACCCGAACCTGGGACCCTGGAACGCGCCAATGACGGGTGTTACACACGATCCAGGTGATCGGTGAACAGCCACGGCAATTAAGCTAGTAAAGCACTATCGTAGTTGTGCTGCCGTGCCTGTTCACAATCAGATACGGAGATTACATTTAATTACGAAAAGCAAAGCAATAATTAATTATTGGGGAAGGAATTTACTTTTATCAAAATGCGTGGGTAGAATGGAAATGATTTGCAATTATCACACTCGGAAATTCATGCAGCGCTGGGTCAAGCACTATGGCGAGGCTCATTAGCCGCATAAAATAGCCAAAGAATGATAAGTTGCGAAACTACAATTTCCCAAGCATTTAAAAACACATATAAAGGAAAAACATCTACAACTAGCTAATACGCAGTTAGTTAATCACCACTTACCCGAGATTGGGGTTCACAGTTGCACCGTAACAATTTTAATTAAAATTAATTAAATTAAAAACACAGGCTAGTGCTAAGGACGACTGCTATCGGTTACGAGAAACGTATTAGGACCGAAAGTGCCGTGCGCTCGCCTCTGCGCCGAGAAAGAGACTGTGTGTCGATCGGGTCTCAAATGATCTGCTCTGGCGCCGAATAACGGGCCGCGTGACGTCACACACATAGTGATGTGCAAGACACGGAATTGAATTTAAATCTTATACAGCATGTCAACGAATAATAGTGCTACTACGTAATAATTAAAATGCTAGTTTTGTAGATCAATCGGTGTGAAATGTGTTTTTACATGTTATTTTAATGTAAATTTGTATCAATAAATTGTGTTAATTATTAAAAATGTACGTACAACGTTACAACCTACCTAACCTAACCGGTTCTACACAATGACCCTGAAATCCTGAAATATTTACAGAAAGTATTAGAATTTGCGAAGTGAAAAGTTGCGAAATCATTTTGATAAACGTTACGTTGCGAAATGAACGGATACCGTTAAAAACATTGCAGCCTTCAGCATCATAATTCTGTCAAACAAAAACCATTGCCTTCCAAGAACGAGAGTGTTACCTTCATAAAAATCCCGGGTAACTATTACTCGGTTAATCACCCCGGGTTAATGTTAGGCAGTTGTCTCACCGCCGGCGAGGAAGCGATTGGATATCGACTATTTTTTTGCTCAAGAACCGAACAAAAGATATGAGATCCTGTGTGAGTAAAAGAGACACATATATTCATAGTTGATCGCCAACTGTTCACACTGCCGGAGAGAACACGCTCTTACATCTTTTGCCGCAGCGACAAGAGTTATAAAACTCGCTGAACTATAAAACTAGCTCAGCGATGTTAGCTTGGCCGCTGCACCCCTCGAGCAACAGGAGCGAGTAATCGTCCGTCGCACTCGAACACTCGCTTGCAGCCGAGCGACAAAACTACATCTTCTCGTTGCTCGCCCGCTCGTTTCTAGTTACTCGCTCTACTCGCTTCTTGCTCATCGTCGGCGCTGGGACAAGTGCCTTAGTCCCGGCAACTCGTGAAATTCGGGCAAGCCAGGAAATCCTTGATAATGCGTCTACTGTGCCGAAATTCTATGGATGGGAACTAATTCTTACGACCCCGTGTTGCCAGTTGCTTTAGGATTGGATGGCTGTTAATAAGGGTTTCTTGACAGTCGCTAGATGGCGTTAGTATCGAGATTCATTATTTTGCCATGTTATGTCAGTCACGAATTTTTTTTTACAGCTGACATAAAGACTGCAAAACAAAAACTCAAACAAGGCATTCAAATTGATTCACCCGTTGAAAAGCTACGGTATCACAGACAGACAGATAGACCACATAATAGTCAAACTTATAACACCCCTCTTTTTGCGTCAAGGGTTAAAAACAAGAGCGTATCAGACACGTCCTAGATAGTTCCACAGCCGTTACAATTACAGCTTTCTAGCAGCACTGAAAGGCTCAGATGGACAAATAGACAGACAGACATTAATGGTGAAATTATAATAGGTAGTTCCATTTTTGCCATTTATCAAAGTTATAAAAGTAGTTGTCTGTCGCCAACATTATAGTTGTTAATCTGTTCCCTTCTAACTTAAAAGTTATTGTTACCAGTAAGAGTAGTTACTGTTAGTTAGTTAGTTTCTCTCTCTCTCTAGACCAGTTACTATCAAGCGCGCCGTGTAGAAATTGAAGGACGACGAGTCTTTACTTGAATTGTATCGTTGGTGAAACCACACGAGAAAGTTACTACCTGATTATAATTTAACAAATGATTTTTTTTCCATATAAGAAGGGGATAACGAATATCACCTGATGGGAAGGAACCACCGCTGCTCATGGACACCTGTAAACACGAGGTTCACAGGTACGTTGCTGGCCCTTTGAGAGATTTTTCATTAAAACATATTGTAACAAGCAACGGCGTAAAGTTGTCAGTTTTGTGACGATTTTTCCCCACAGTTAATAATGGACTAAAACGTCACAAAACTGACAATATTTAACTTTTCCTTAACTATGCCGTTGCTGGGTACATCTTTGAGTGAAAATTAAAGGTCTCTAAGTTGTACCACCACTCCAGAAACATTGCACCAAAAAGCTAGTTCCATACTTTACTTGTGCGTGGAAAAAAAGCGGACGGCGCTAGATTGCCAAGGCAGTCATTAGAAACGCCTTCTTACTCATCTAATTTTTTGCTATTTTATTGCAAATTTCCCACGGGATAGTTAGCTAGTTACTCTCGTATCGCACCAAAACCTTCAAGCTTCTCAGTCGCAGATAATCGATCCCTCCGTCTATGTGTAACTCAATTAATTAGTGCCATTAATCGACTAACAGAGACGAATCATCGTCTCCCTTCGTACATCTTGTGGCGTGCGGAGTGTGCCAGCCTTTTGTTTACATGATAAATTTACGCTGACGATTGATAGATATGGAGTTAATTATGTGAAATATAGTTTTTTCACTTCTCATGCTCATAAAGTTCGTGTTTATGCTGTATCTAGGCGACATAAAATGACTTGTTATGCTCTAGTGTATAAAATAAAATCTTCGTCTAATACCAACTCAAGACCAAGGTAATCAGGTGTCAACAGCCACAAACAAAAAAGTTTCTATATATTTTTTTTAATAATTTTTAATTTATATAAAACTAAAAATCAATAAAATCAATCATAATAAATCAGTAAAATCAAAATAATGGAATTATTATAATAATGCATAAAAAATAAAATGTACATAGAAAGCGAATCATTGTTTCCACTGTTGCTATTTCATTTCCTCGCAATCGAAGTGAAAAGCAGTGTAAAACTCGAGCACTAAACCTATTTTCCCCTCGACGTGTCTATCCACCCTCGCCGTACCGGCTCGGGTGGCTATATGAACGCCTCGGGCAAAATCGCTCGTTTTATGCTCTTGTTGTACAATCTACTATTTAGGGTTTCGTACCGTTTTTTTAATTTTTATCACACTTTTAAGTTTATTCGAAGTCGCAATGCTTTTTTCCCTTGTCAGGTTAACGTTAGTATCTATTTAATGAAAGTACTTAGGGATTTTTGGATGGTTTCTTCGTCGCTACCCTAAAACGACAGAGTACAGTCAGCATCACAAGTACTGGATCAGTTTTTTACCCTATCGCATTGACACACCCTCCGTAATGTAGGAAGTCATAAAATGAGAAACTTCATTCCTTCATTTCGCGACATTAACGCATACATTTCCGACCACATTTGAGAAATGCATTAAATGTTAATAACGACAAAGATTTGGTAAACGCAAAAAAAGCTTTTATTATATCATTATCCGATTCAGGCACAAAATCGGAACACAAACGCGTTAGTTAATCTTTCCACCAGGTGGGCGTCGGCGACGCGTGAAAGAGATAGCGCGAAATCGGAATTGTTCGACGAACAAAATAGGGGCAACGCGACATGGAAATATGATGTTTCGTGCAAGAAAGAAAATTTGATTTATAATTATAGCTATGACCATAGTTATGTTGATACTTGATTGACTTCGAATTCGGCGTAAGTACTGTCGAGTTCATAATCTTGTGAGCAAGGATTTGATCAAAAATATCTGAACACCGGGCCAGGCGGGCCGGGAGGACCGGGAGACGAGCTGTCGGTAGGCCTCCAACAAGATGGAGCGACGACCTGGCTAAGATCGCGGGATCGCGGTGGATGCGAAAAGCACAAGACCGGTCTGAGTGGAGAGCTTTGGGGGAGGCCTATGTCCAGCAGTGGACGTCTTTCGGCTGACATGATGATCTGAATACGCTTCTACGCCGTTAACAATAGAGTCGTGTTCAGATATTTTTGATCAAAATTTTGCTCACAAGTTTATGAACTTGACTGTGCTGTTGCCTGCGACTCCGTCTGAGTAAAAGTATGAAAAATAGTTTGCATCCTGTTTCTCAAATCTACCGAATATACACAAAAAATTTCATAAAAATCGGTCAAGCCGTTTCGGAGGAGTTTAGTTACAAAGATTGTGACTCGAGAATTTTATATTAGATATTTTTTTCCAGTTCTGTGAATGACCCCTATCTCACCTAATGAAGGGTGCAGATGAGACCAAAGGTGCACCTTACTGGTTCAGTAACAGCCTATCAACTCTAGCGGGTAAGGCCTTTTCGCAACGTAACGTTTCGCAATAATGTTTCATTTCGCAACTTTTCATTTCGCAAACTCTAAAACTGTAAATATTTCTGGATTTATTTCAGGGCCAGCATGTAGAGCACTTTAGATTAGGTTAGTTTTATAAAAATCCTGAAACATTTACAGTTTCAGAAAAATTAAACAGTTGGGAAATGAAAAGTTGCGAAATTAAACAGATCGTAGTGTGAGCTGCGCTATACGCACACTCTCCCAATATGTAACCTATAAAATAAGAATTCATTTATGTTAATAGACAGTATTTACACAGCACCCGTGAGTTTCACTTGTCACCTCGATCGCCTCCTTACATGGCGACCTTGCTTTGAAACAATTTCTCAAAGAGAGAGAGGTGTAGTGTGTGCTACGACACACACACTCTCCCAATATGCACACTATATTATCGTAAGCTTATTAAATAAAAACAGCTTAGACTATATACAACACTAGACCGAGCCTCAGTAAGAAACAATGCGATTGAAAACGTCCACTCTTTTTCTTGTTTGTGTGCGTGGCGACCACGTGACAGCTTCGTCTTTACACTCGAGTTACGTCAATCCGGTTGTCACTGTGTGCGTGCTAAATGATACCACGTAATGTCAAATCCCCCAAAATTTGGGGGAAAATTATTACGACACGACGAAAATTAGACGCTAGTAAAAGTAATGGCGAATGTAATCAAATAAAAAATGAATTAATAAAACTAAAACAGACAGACATGGCGAAAAACTGTTCAGGTTCAGGTGAAATCGATATATTTCGACTTTGTGCCCAATACAAACTTTTCAGTACGATTTCGACTGAATTGTGGGGAATTTTGCACTGGAAACTGGTATCACCTATAAAAAATGTCACACAATTCTAACCTAAATAATTTAATCTTTTCTTACGAAATTTTATGGATTCTGGAGTACTTACCGATGGAAAGTCACGTTATTAGGATTTTTAATCCCGCCTTTATAATTGCGGCACACTTTTATAGCACATTTGGTCATATTTCGGCACTTTTGTATTGCGCGCTCCGCATACGTCGTCTACGGTGTCACAATGCAGACTGAGGGGGGGGAAAATGACTTATAAGCCAACAATTGGCTTATATTTTTTGGGGACGTTTTCATGCCGCCGACGGTCCATCTAGTGTTGTATATAATCTAAGAAAAACAGTATTTACTCAGAGCTCCGTAGTTTTACTCGTCTCCCAACGCCCCACATTACAGATTGCCAAACGTTATTCGCCGAAACATTAGAAAGACCCTAAACTGTATCTATCCGAAACTCATACGATGGGAGCGAATGGGTACCTTTCGTAAACGTGTTTGACGTTAACAAAAATTAATTACGTAACAACGCACCATTTAAATAATTCCATACATAATTTCCGTGGATTTGAATAATCCGTCTTACCATTTAAAATTATATAATCTACGCAATCAATACGAAATTGCCATACACTCCTACCTGCACCACTAATGGTAGTACAGCACGCCACATCAGGTTCCTTATTAAACAGCAATTTTGACCATTATTATATAATCTTTATGGAGTTAATTCCCAAATACAGTCGTTACGAGGTGGCAAGCATTGTATTATGACTTGCTTTTATTAAAAATAGCTTATTTTAGTGCCTATTTGATGGGTGCTCGGAGTTTTAATGGTTATTAGATGCTTGGTATATGATTGTTTCTTGTTTAATTATTTGGCTCTTGACGATAACTTTGTTGGTTTTCTGATAATTATTTGCTTATTATGGTTAGTAAAATCAAGGTAGAATAATAAAAAAAAACAATATTTCTTAGTGGTAAAGAATAATTTTATTGTATTGTATTGTAGCCAAGGGGTTTGATCTTCGTCTGAAGAAGAGTTCTTAGTTGTTCATTTAGCATTAACAAGTTAATACTAAAGAGAACGGCAAAAGTGTATTTTATAAAGTATATTTAAGTGTATTTTACAATTTATTTATCGAATAAAGAGTTCAAAGAAAGAAAGAAGACTTTTGTTCACTTTCACAAAAGGGTATTTTTTTTAAATATGGAGAAATAAATTATAATAAGTATTTTCCTATGTTCAGGAGGCAAAACTTTTTCGATTCCTGTAGTAATTCACAGGTGTTAAAAAAATTAAATCTTGCCAATTTCTGGTCTATGATAGTTTTCTTGCAATATTATTAACAGAAGATCTCGTAGTAAATATTCCAAACAGAATTTCTGACGTAAATTATAAAACAAATGGTTCATTAAAAAAAAGCGACACGTCAATAGCGTTTATTTTTTTAACCACCGACCCAAAAAGAGGGGTGTTATAAGTTTGACTGCTATGTGTGTCTGTATGTGTCTGTCTGTCGTATCTCTTAAACGGATAGACCGATTTGGATGCGGCTTTTTTAATAGAAAGCAGGCTTTCTGACAATGATTCTTAGACATGTTTTATCAAAATCGCTTCATCTGTTTTTTTTTTTATTCGACTGGATGGCAAACGAGTAAGTGGGTCCCCTGATGGTAAGAGATCCAAGAATTGAATTGATGGTAAGAGATCACCATCGCCCATAAACATCTGCAACACCAAGGGTATTGCAGATGCGTTACCAACCCAGTTTTTGGGATATTACATCAATGGTTTTCCAACTTTTTGTTGGTTAGGTTAACAACACAAACCCAATTGTACTGAGTGTACAATTCTGCAGAATGACCGACAACTTTTTTCTCACAGCGCGTGTCACTGACTGACAGCGCCATCTATTATTTTCTATGTAAACTTGGGTGGCTTATAGATCATTTGTCTGAGGATAGCAGTAAGCTATCAATTAGTTTAATACACATGGTATTTAGTTCTTGGATAGAAGAAGAAGAAGAAGAAAGAAGAAAGACATTTATTTACATTCACAAAGACACACAAATACAACAGAAAAAAACAATAGACAACAAACACAAACAAAAGAAAAAAGAAATATCAAAATAAAAATACACGATTCTTTTTTGATAGCCCCCGAGGTGGCGCTGTAATCAAACTATGATCATTTTGTATCAATTTATTTAAGTTACTTTTTGAATATACATCAACGAAGCACGCAAGCTCTCTTCCGTCCCTGCACCTGCTATACCCATCCACAACGTAACGGCGCGTACCTCTTAGGTTGAAGGCGACCCGTCAGTTCTGTGCATGCACTCGGAAACCTCAGCATTCCGACTCAATTAATCCGGGTTCTTTTACCCCACAGTTTTACCCCCATTTATCAGGGCGGGCAATTTACCCGTGTCCGGCGCAGGTGGTGTCTGAAGACGGGTGACACCGAGATAGGTAAACAAATAAGAGTCGAATTGATCATGAAACTACCGTAAGACACGACTCAGGAGTACGCGACTCGGCGGTGAGTGCGCGTGTTGCGGCAGCCGCCGAGTCGCGTGCTCATTTGAAGAAGGGCTACGAAATAGCTCGAAACATATCGAGCTTAACTCGATTTAAGACGTGAGTTATCCGTAATAATAATCATTTAATATGATTGATTGATTTGAGTTTCTTGCCGGATTCTTCTCAACAGAGGTTTTTTCCGAACCGGTGGTAGATTTTCTGACGTTCATAAGTGCTTATCATAGCCTAAATTGAATAAAGAGATTTTGACTTTGACTTTGACTTTGATCTTGACATGTGTGATATTTATTTAATAAAATAAAATAAACAAAAGTATCCTTTAAAACATATCACTGCAACTTTCACAGGTTATCGTAAGATGACTCTGCTATAGTGACTTGTGACCTAGACCCCAGCTTAATGCGTTACCACCTATTCTCACTCTTATTTCACTCCAAGAAGGGCAAACGTCAATATTGACAGAACACTCGACAGAATTGGGCCGAGTCGCGCCGACCGAATCGGCAATATTTTCACAATAAACACAGTGCCATTTGGTAGGGAAATTGTAGGCAGCCAGTAAATTGGGTGAGAGCTTTGTTTTATGACTGTTGACTTACTTACGAGGGTTTTTCCGCGCCCTTTGGATTTGGGATGCAGAATTCCATGTTTGACGACAGTTTGAACTTTTAACGCCTCAGTTGGGCAGGCCTCCTCTCGAAATAAAAGGGATTGGGTTGTAGTTTCTTCGCTAGCCCGTTGACAGATTCGTAACACCATACAATCGTGATAATTTCACTAATGAACTAATTATATTTTTTGACACTGTCCTATTCATGAAGAGAACAAGAAGACCAGTCAATGCAATGTTCTCCGCAATTAGATTCAAGCTGCGATTCTACCAGAGATGTGCGAAAATGCGTCCGAGGAATATCTTCGTCATGAAACCATAGACATGCTCCATTTACGAGTACCTGTCCTAGCGCTATTCAGCTGTTTCCAGGCATTTTAAAAAAAAAATGTACCCAATCTTTTTTTTTTCAACACACATACATACAAACATCACGCCTGTAATGTTCCCAAATGAATTAGACATTACACGAAACGTTACCGCTTCGGAGACACTTTTAGCTATAGTATTAGGTTTCAAGTTGACAAAAACGGTACAATAGTGACAGGTTTGCTAGCCTGTCGCCTACAGTATACCTCAACCTATATCTTCAGTCGCCTCTTACGCCATCCACGGAAGAAATGAAGAGGTGTAATTCTAGCCCGACACCACACGGTTTTTTTTTTTCAATTTTGGAAAAATCTTCGTTTTTCCTACTCAGAATCAAAAGCACGATCGATTCCGACAGTTTAAAAAATGTCCCAAATTAAAATGTCAGTTTTGTGACGTTTTCTTCATACACTCGGTATGGGCATTACAAAATTGACTCGTATTTATATGAAAAAATTCAATACATTTTGAAAGAAAAGATAAGCACATTTTTTTTTAAAACGCCCTTCCACTTGAGCTTCGCTAAGGCTAAGTGAGGATGTGAAAACTATCATCATTATCATCAGCCCACAGTAGTCCACTGCTGGACATAGGCCTCTTCCACTCTCACACACTCTGTCTTCAGCCCCTCGCACCCATCCGCCGTCAGCAACCCTCTTAAGGTCATCCGTCCACCGTGCCTCAGGACAAATTAAGCGTTTCTATTGGTTCATGATTACCACACTACGAAAGCCTGACTAAACTAGCTGAGCAACTACGAAATTCGAAAATCAAAGTTCCTATCGTACCGTCCCTCTCACCCTCGTAATAAATAATATAAGCGTCGGCGAGACGGTACGATAGAAACATCGATTTGCGATTTTCCTAGTAGCCCTGCAGCTTCGGTTTTTACCCAATGCCATCTCCAAAGGGCTTTAATACTCGTATGTTTGCGCAGGCGGCTTTAGCCCCTTTAAGATTATGCTCGTGTTGGCTCAGATAATGCCTATTTACGTTTGTTTGTACTTTGACTTTGCACACACTTTTTTATACAATATTAGCTGTTGTTTGTATTGGGTGCTAAGAAAATTAAATTGCTTGAAGGGTTCGGTATCTTAACATATCTGGCATAGAATTTAGCACCTTATAAGTACTGCTTGGCTTACTGTTTGGGAATAAATGGCAGCAATTTGTTATCGACGTTCATTTGTAAGCTTTTCTTGTAATGTATCTTTTTGTCTATCGAAAATTCTCATTTTTGATTTGTTTTTAGCTGCCATACACAAAATTAAATGATTATTATAGAAGATACAAGACTAAGTCGCTTCCCACCGTCTGTCTATCTGTAAGTATGTGTATCTTTTTTAAACTACGCGACGGAATTCAATGCAATTTGCATTAGTGTATAATTATTTAATAAAGAAGTTTTTTTATCTACACAATATAAAATCTTAATGCCACTTGGAGGAAAAGTAATACTGAGAAACAAAAAAATATTCAAAGGAATGAGGGAAAACTATGTCTCCGGTTGGCCCCATACAAAGACTGACCGCTAACTGACTAATCATGACTAGTGACTGACTCGAGCCCCACGGCGCGACGGGCGGTGCATTTGAATCGATTTTGCGCTGACATCGGGGAATTCACATCGCTAATTTGCTCTGGAGTCTTCACAGTACATGTAAAAAAGTGACACGGTTAGTTTTCATACAGATTGAGCTATTTGCGTTATCTAGTGTAACCTATATCTGTGGTCAGCAGTGTATGGCGGCGTGCTTAAAATTTCATCGATGCAGTCAAAGTAAAGAACTTAAACGGAACTTGATCTCAACTGCGCAGGATCAGCTGCAACTATGTAAGTTCAGCAATAAACCTTAGCAGCAAGGATCAATACATTGTAGCCAAGTTGCTTGTCGCACATAAACTGGAGGTGCTCTAGCATCCATCCATTTTCAAAGTGAAAAGGTGTCAATCGATTTTGACTTTAGAAAACCGTATGGTTAAGTTATGCTTGTCTAAGCATAGTTTTAGTTTAGATTTTTATTTGCTCATTTTGGTAATATTCCTTCTTTTTTCTTTATTCTGCGTCCGGATTATCTTACCGTCTCCGCCTTGGCCTGCCTTTTTGGCTTTGGTAACCGTTGCGCGTTACTGAGTTACCACAGAATAAGTTTTTTTTTTATTCGACTGGATGACAAACGATCAAGTGGGTCTCCTGATGGTAAAAGATCACCACCGCCGATAGATACCTGCAATACCAGGGGGATTGCAGATGCGTTGCCAACCTAAATCCCCCCATGCACATCCCCTCCGGCTTCTCCGCTTCTCGCTAATGTATATCGAGATAGCTGTAGGCTTTTCAAGATTTGGGCGGTTGGATTTTGGGTTTCGTTGTCCTCATATTATACGAAAAGTATAGAACAGAAATCAATGATATCTTATAATCAAGATCTTCATTATATTTTCTATGCCTGTGGTTTTTTAAATTTTTGTAAAAATGCTGTAATAGTCTTTAATACTCGTGCAAAGTTGACATCTTTTTTTTGTCGACTTTTGAGCTCCTGTAATTCTGATATTACACATTTATATGAAAATCTGAAAAACCACAGGCATAGATTATTACGTCTAGTCCATACTTACAAAATGTCATCTAATTCTGTTGCCTAGTTTTCAAATGAGACCGGGACTACGTTTGTATGAAGAATGGAACGAAGAGACTTCTCTTGAATAAACACATCGATGCTGCTACTCCACAAATAAACACCACAAATCGTCATTAACATGATAATACAAGTGATCTTAAAACGTAACTCTCCAAGGCACCCCAGCTATTGTTATGCACACCTCATAAATATAACTTACCCCAAAGTCCATTCACAAATCCAGCCGACACCTCGCCATGAATATTAAATGTAATAACCTTGATTATTGTCTCGAACATTTAAAACAAGGGAAATTGGAGTCGTGATGCCAATACAGACGAGCACGAGATTCTTATTACCAACTTGAATGAGATTTTTCCGCAAGCTAAGAATACTAATTGATGGGTAACTTTGTTAGAGTTCCGTTCCCAAACGGGACCAACAGGATCGCATCACAAATTCCTGAGCCTCCTTTTAATAATAATAATAAATTAATTTATTTTGGGCAACTTGGCCCATACTATAAATACCTTACAGACTAATTTATTGAATCAGGCGTTACTTTGCGGAGGTCCATATCAATGAACTAAAATAATTTCTTTGCTCACCCGCGACCTTAAGATAGCTAAGTCTATGCAAATTATGCGTGTTCATGCAGTTCCTCCACCTCCACACTGTACGAACACACACAAATTACACAAACCCATCTATCACCACCACCACAACTCACTGACGCGTTTCGAACCTTGTACCTCGTACCTTACAGACTAACATACAAATTTAAAACTAATTAGGTGACAAAACGGCGTGTCCCCGTTGAGTCACCGTCTTATGTTATTTAATCATGACCTGTGATAACGAAATAAATATATTTGTATTTGCATGAAAAAGTGTGAACTGCTTGTGACCTTCCATCATTTTCAGCAGTTGTCTCGGTTTTTAGGGTTCCGTAGCCAAAATGGCAAAAAAGGAATCCTTATAGTTTCGCCACGTTTGTCTGTCTGCGCAGCTTTACTTAGGCTGTAATTTTGCACCAATATATATAATGTAAACTATGCCTACAAAAGCCGTGGTGGCCTAGTGGTTTGACCTAACGCCTCTCAAGTAGAGGGTCGTGGGTCCAAACCCCGGCTCGCACCTCTGATTTTTTCGAAATTCATGTGCGGAATTACATTTGAAATTTACCACGAGCTTTGCAGTGAAGGAAAACATCGTCCGGAAACCTGCACAAACTTGAAAAGCAATTCAATGGTGCGTGTGAAGTTCCCAATCCGCACTGGGCCCGCGTGTACAGCCCAAGCCCTCCCATTCCGAGAGGAGGCCTGTGCCCAATAGTGGGACGTGTAGGTAAAGGCTGGGATGATGATTAGTAGTTTAAGAGTAAATAGCAGCCTAAGCTATAAGATATACCTAAACTTGGAATATTCCGTACAAAATATGAAATCCTTAGAAAAATATTACTTAATTTTTTCTTAACGGCTACGGAACCCTATTTTGGGAGTGTCCGACACGCTCTTGGCTGGTTTTATGTATCCAGTTCTATCACTATCAGGTTCTATGGCCGTTACTACAGAATTTAATGTTGAAGGAAACAGCAAAATTCTTTTAACAATCTTGTCATAAAATAAATGAGTCTTGATCATAGAGAACCCTCTGTGGATGTTGTCTCGCGTTGATGCTAAGTCGTAGCTGTTTTTAACACGAATTCGGCCTGTTTTTCTAGATTGAGTTAGCAAGTTCTTGAAGTCTGAAAAGTTTGCGAAGTATGTGAATAAACTTAAATACGAAATAATGTGACCAGAATTTGGATGTTTTTAGTGTGTTTTTAAAAGGTTTTACAAAGTAACTGAAAAGTTTTCTTGAATACAAATTACTTACTTGCAACTATTTTGTAACTTTTAACCAATTTATTCTGTTTTATTCTGCCAAATTTAATTTTTACCCGATTGCGAAGAAGGAGTGTTATGTTTTTGTTGCCTCGTATGTATGTATGTATGTCTATTCCTATGTCCGCTCATAACTACTCAACAACTGAACCGATTTTGATAAATGATACGTCATTGGATTCGTTTTGACGACGCGAGTGACACTGGGTCCATGAAATTTTTGAAAAAACAAAATAGCGGATTTTTGGCGCCAAATTGTGAGTTTCCAAAAAAAAAAATATTCACATGTATCGAGTGGGATATCAAATGAAAGGTAATAATTAGCCCATTCTAAATATATTTTTAATCCGTTATAATAGTTTCAATCCACCATTTTCAGAGAACTATTAAAAAAGTGTGAAATAAAACAATAAATAAAAAAAATAAAAAACCCGACTGCTTTAAAAATACTAAAAAGAAGAAAACAAGTCTAGTGGGCTAGAACTCTGTTTAGTAGCTACTTAAAGTTCAACAGTCGGGACCCATTTAAATAGTGGCGCTCAAAAATTCTTACCTAATGGCTCCCGACTGTTGAACTTTAAGTTAGCTACTAAACAGAGTTCTAGCCCACTAGACTTGTTTTCTTCTTTTTAGTATTTTTAAAGCAGTCGGGTTTTTTATTTTTTTTATTTATTGTTTTTTTTATGTTTGTAACGTCTTGACTGTTTTTTAACGATTATCAAATAACACCCAACTCAAAAAAAAAGTTTATTTTTATTTCTATTCCTCACCCCAGTTTCCAAAAATCCACCGAAAAAACTGTCAACTTCATAAAAGCAATCATTGACACTGATTTAATTATAACTTGAAACAAAAAATGGGTATTTCCGGGACCGCCGAAAAGTGCAGCCCTCAGCCCTCGGCCCTCGGCCCTCCTGGTTAACGAAGAGGGCCGAGGGGCCCTGCATCGCGGACCAGCGAGCTGCAATAAGAGGATTCTGCACCCTTCTTGGTGTTTGGTGCAAGGAAGAGGAAACGGAAGATACGGGCAGGAGTCGAAAACACGACCATTACTTTAGGTACTAACATATTTAAGTATTTTTAAAATTAATCCTTTCTCTTATTAATAGAAATTTTCTTATCTTAATGATATTACTATGATTATGGTCCCTGGTGTTGCAAGTGTCTATGGGCGGTGGTGATCTCTCACCATCAAGAGACACACTTGCTCGTTTGCCATCCAGTCGAATAAAAAAAATTAAATTAGTAGGCAGAAAAAGAAATTTTGCAACTCACAATAAATGGATCGTCCATTGCCGTCTTTATACTCATCATTTAATTATTTATTAATTCCAATGAAATTACACAGCATTGCAGTAATTTACCAATACACCGCGAAATTAAAAAATAATTAAGAATTAACTTAAGAAGAAACACTAGAACAAAGAACAGATTCTTTGTATCGCTTACAATTTCTAGTGTATAATAAAGATTGTATTGTATTGTAATTGCTTATCATCCATCATCTCACAAAATCTCATACATTCATGGCACAGAGTCGACCAAGGACAAGTGAACAGGCCACACTCAAGTGCTGCCGTCATAACGAAAAGGTCAAGTCTTTTCCGTACTCTGAATTTTAACAAGTTAACTCCAACGTCAGAAATTACATTACAACTAGCAGTACATAACCTTAGCTAAAATAATTTTAACATTTAACCTGTTTTTTTATAAATGCGGTAAAATATTTACAATTTGTCATCAAAATCTAACTTCCAAACATAACGATCTATTTAACAACTATCGAAAATACAAACTAAAATGATACACAGAAAAACCAGAAAAATAAGCATCTTTATTTCAGCTTGTATTTTCGATATGGGTATTACAAGATGATCGTAAAACTAACAAAAATTTGGAGCTGAAATAAAAATATCAAATGATATTGTAACGGATAACTCACGTCTTAAATCGAGATTAGCTCGACATGTAACAATATCAGTTAATATGAGTGAGTCTCACGGTAGTTTCATGTTCAAAATTGAAATAAAAATAAAAAAGATTCCAAAAACCAATCTTTATTTACCAACTCTCATACTCACAACTTCAACGGATTAAGAAAAGACAAAAACAGTGCTAAATACTGACTTTTTTGTATTATTAGCTTGTACAGTAAAATGAGTTAGCTCAGTAAATGCAACACAGAAGCACGTAGGTAGGTTTTTGACAGGTATTATCCACCGCTGACGGCCCTCACTCGCACCAAACAATAAAAGAGGAAATTGCATTAAATTATAAGTCGACGAGCAATCGCGTTTTGTTTCTAGAGTCGGGATTTAACGGTTTGAACAAATCCCGGCGTTTAATTAGTGAAATTTAAAAGCTTATTCCTATAAATGGCGGATGTCAGTTGTCTCTAAGACGAGGTCATTAAGCCCTGCACTTACTTCATCTGACGTTTATGGGGTGTTTTGTCTTGTTTCGTTAATAATTGCTCGCTTTTACAGAGAGGATTCGATAATCACTGTCAAATTAAAAAAAAAATGATAGTCAGAGAGTTATACCTACCTATGTCAGCGGTTGATCGTAAAATCCGCCAGATCACGAAATTCCTAGGCATATCGTGAAACGCTGCTATTTCATGATTTTGGCCAGTTAAGGCATATCATGAAACGCCGCCATATCGGTTGTGCTGCTGCGGCACGCTCGCTTCGCTCGCTCGGCTCGTGCGTTGTGGTCACAATGCATTCTTACCGCTCCTCGCTTCGCTCGTTGTATTATGTAGGCAGTCGTCCCTCCATCTCCTCTTCGGTCTATTACGGTATCCGTCACTATCACTACAGACCCATTCCGTAACAATTTTAGCCCAACGTTCTGGGTTCATTTGACAGACATTTGCTGAATAAACAATTTTTATTTATTTATTACCAGCTTTTGCCCGCGGCTCCGCCCGCGTGGTATTTGGTTATCGCGCGCTGTTCCCTCGGGAACTGTCCATTTTTTCTGGATAAAAAGTAGCCTATGGCACTCTCCCATAAACTATCTCTATGCGAAGAATCACGTCGATCCGTTACGGCCTGAAAGACGGACAAACACAGAAACATACAAATGTACAAACACACTTTCGCATTTATAATATTATTATACTACACCAAAAAGGTGTACTGATCGAATTTTGATTAATAAGATAATATTTTTTGCAGAACTAACAACGTTATATCCTGGCTGAGTTCCAAAGACCCAATTTGTGGTTGCAGACGGAATCACAACGAGCGGTAGTAGGCAATTAGACCAATCGGAGGAATTGGGACGATGCAACAAATCGATAGGATGTAGCACGTGGTTTCATTGGGAGGCTGAGAGGGTAATTATTATCTCCTTTGTTTCATTACCTTGAAAGGGTAAAGGAATTTGATTTGTACGTCATTATCTAAGGTTTTTGCAGTACGGTAGGTTTCACTGTTTGTTGTTTTGTTTATTTTTGTAAAATGTTTGCAATTGTTATCTACTTCTCTTTTTACCCGGCGAAGAAGGAGGGTAATGTGTTTAATGCGTATGTATGCATATGTCTATTCCTATCATCATCATCATCATCATGTCAGCCGAAAGACGTCCGCTGCTGGACATAGGCCTCCCCCAAGGCTCAAGGCAAAGCTATTCCTATGTCCTCTCGTAACTACTCAACGGCTAAACCAATTTTGAGAAATGATACTACATTGGATTCGTCTTGATAACGTGAGTGACACTGGGTACCTACATGAAATTCTTGAAAAATCAAAATGGCGGATTTTTGACGCCAAATTGTAAGTTTCCAAAAATGTTTTTTATTCGAATGCATCGAGTGGGGTATCAAATGAAAGCTAATAATTGGCCTAAAGCTAATAATTTGGTACGCAAATTTAGTTTGGGTGACAATAAAAGTACAGTAAAAAAAGTACAGTCCGCTAAAACTGCACTGTAAACTGTTACTGGCGCTTGAGGTATTCCAACTTAGGCCTCTAGAGGTTGGCAACGCATCTGCAATAATAGCTGTTACTGGCACTTGAGGTATTCCAACTTAGGTCTCTATACACAACGCACAATACCCCTGATTTTGCAGATGTCTATGGGCGGTGGTCATTTTTACCACCAGGAGACTCACTTGCTCGTTTGCCTTCCAGTCGAATAAAAAAAACGTTATACTGAAACTGATTTTTTTCACCGAAAACTTATTATTACCATTTATTTTACAGAAAATGATGGTCTCAAACCGCAGTATCCCGGCTTTATTGGCAACCATGGCACACTTCAGCGAAGTACCCCATAATTACTTGGGGATCTCATAATCTTCGAACAATGTGCCTATCTCAAGTGTTTATACGCGGGCATCGAACCGACACAGGCGAGGCCGTATCTCAACTTATAATGGAGAAAGTGAAGTGGAATAAATCTTTATCAACGTTTTAGTTCTAGAATTCGATCTAGCAAGTTTTAGACGGGAACGTGGCGAAATGTTAAAGTTTAAAATTAATAACAGAATAAATAAATATCATGGGACCCTTGATACTAATTGACCATGGTGTATTGAGCATGGTGTACGGTTGTGTTAGTCTAAAGATGAGCTCTGGTTGAGTTCGAAACGCGTCAGTGTGTTGTGGTGGTGGTGATAGATGGTTTGTGTAAGTTGTGTGTGTTCTTACAGTGTGGAGGTGGAGGAACTGCATGAACACGCATATTTTAGCTATCGTAAGGTCGCGGGTGAGCAAGGAAATTCTTTTAGTTCACCAATTGACCTAGTCCCAAACTAAGCAAAAATAAAATTGTACTATGAACCCTAGGCTACGGATAAACATACTTATAGATAAATACATACTTAAATACATATTAAACATCCAAGAACCAAGAACAAACATTTGTATTTATTATACATAAAAATATCTGTTCCGGCCGGGATCTTTGATATTTGAGCCAGGTTTGTGATTGGTTAAATATCTGTATTTGGCTATGGCAAAACCTTTTTAATATTTACGTCATCTAGTGCCATTTTTCCTGTCAAAACACCTTCATTGACTGATTTAGGCGGTAACATTGATGTAAATAGTGTACCAGTACCAGGTTTACAAACAGCTCTATTAGGCATTCAGAAGTTATCTCAACAGTATGTTAACATCACTACTCTACCATACAGTATTTTTTTGCAAGAAACCTAATATTAAACTATTTCATCGATATTTTCAAAAGCCAACCCTACAATCTCAAGAAAATTTCTCATCATAAACTAAATACCACTCTATTCCTTCGTTACACTATATCTTGATCAAGTTTTTCATCAAACTTGTAACTTTCCATGCTTACAAAGTTTTCTTCGGGATTGGTGCACATGGAGAAGGATAATTAATAGAGTAGAAATCTATAATTATCATCATCATCAGCTGAACGTAGTCGATTGTTGAACAAAGTTACCATTTGGAGCACCACAATGAACGACAAATTCATCACCTGCGTTCACCGTTCTATAATTCTATGATTTTAACGCTGTAGCATTTTACGTAATATCAGAGCATTACATACATTGGAGTACTTGCGAATGTACTCGGTATATCGGATTAATGTCCGACAGTTTCAAATCTATTCCTTGACATAGAGTACATTGCTTGTATGTTTATATTATCTTTACTATCTTTTGCGTGGTATTCAGTTATCCCGCGCTGTTCCCTCGGGTAGTAACGTAAAAAGTAGTATATTTTCACTGTCGGGCCCATAAACTATCTCTATGCCAAAAATCACGTCGATCCGTCGCTCCGTTACAGCGTGAAAGACGGACAAACACACAAACATACAAACACACTTTCGCATTTATAATATTATATAGTATAGTATGGATTGTACAAAAATGAAAAACGAAAAAGTTACAAAAAAGTGTTAAGTACCTACAAAGGTGGACTTATCCCTGAAGCAAATATGTATTAGGTACTATAGATTTCTTTACGTTTGTTTGAAAACAGTTTTGTCTAACTACTGCGGCAATAGCGACACTCTGACAAGCAATATGATTTATGTCGATAATAAATACACGCTGACTGCATTTACAGTAAATAACAGTTAATTGCTTTTGTTTGAAAAAAAAAAGGAAAAGTATACGTTCATGAATTCTAGATACACATATACTATAACCAAAATGGCTTTTCTAATATTAAAATGTTTGCAGTGTGCTGTAGAACAAGACAACTTATTATAATCGTTCTCTTGGTTAACTCCTCTGTGATACCCGATATCGCGAACGATTACTTTTAACGGCCAACATGCATTACCCATTTAAATAGACATCCAACTCTATTAGTCAAAACAAAACCCGCAATGGTTTGTGTAGAATAGAAATACCCGGATCGATCGTAAAATTTACGCAGTTTAGTAATAAACATGGAAGCGTGGAAGTTTGCCTAAGTCGGGCCTAGGTTAAGTTTTCATATAAATTTAATGCTCTACAATATTGCCTGAAGTTTGCACTGACAAAGTTAGCGGTATCTTTTCGGCTTTGCACGTAATAAGCGTAGTGGAAATACCGTTAAAATTTCCTTCGTTTATAGACAAATTAGTAGGCTTACTTTTGACAGTTACTGTCATAGTTTTAGTACGAACATTAAAGAAGTAACTATAGCCAACGTCAAACCTACCAACCGACCTCCGATCAAATGAATTGCAGCCAAAAAATAACCTAAATTCAACGATAAAAGCAAACGAATGAAATTTGCACATTTTTACGATTAGGTACTTCTAAAAAAAATCCATTAAAATCGTTAGATCTCTCGCCTAATTCATTACCTATGAAAATAATACTTTCTGTTGTAGCTGAGAAGTAATTGGACATAGATTTTTTTTTGACAGTCAAATATTTCGACTTATCGGGTTTGACTAAGTATCCGACAGTGATCTTTGCAAAACGCCTCAGACCACTCGGCTATTTCCTACTGTTTGCAGGTGGTAGGACCTTGTGCAAGGTCCGCCCGGATTGCTACCACCATCTTGCTCGCTAATCCTGCCGTGAAGCAGCAGTGCTTGTACTGTTGTGTTTCGGCGTGCAGATTAAGATAGCCGGTGAAGTTACTGGCACTTGAAGTATCTCATCTTAAGCCTCTAGGTTGGCAACGCATCTGCAATATCCCTGGTGTTTCAGATGTTTATGGACGGTGGTGATCTCTTACCATCAGGAAACCCACTTGCTCGTTTTCCATCCAGTCGGATAAAAAAAACTGTGTGATACAGCTATGTGACTGTGGCGCGTCTGTGTGGCTGTGTGCTGTGTCTGTGGCTGTGTTCCGTTTCTGTTCCTGTAGGTTCATGAAATCCGTAATAGACAAGGAACCACTACGGCTACAGAGGCTCAGTGAAACCCAGGCTGTGTGAACAGATATTTACAACTCAGTTTGTCAAACAATAAACATAAAGAAGGAATAAAAAATGCTTTCATATTTTTTACTGTGTGGCACAGCTATGTGGCTGTGGCGCATCTGTGTGGCTGTGTGCTGTGTCTGTGGCTGTGTGCCATGTCTGTTGCTGTAGGATTATAAAACCCATAATAGATAAGGAACCACTGTTACAGAGGCTCGGTTAAACCCGGGCTGTGTGAACAGATATTTACAACTCAGTTTGTCAAACAATAAACATAAAGAAGGAATAAAAAATGCTAGCATATTTCTTACTGTACACTTTTTAATAGTGTAAGGCAGCGACATAAAATCGTACACAAACGATCAAAAACAGCCTTATGTGCAAAAAGTGCATTCAGTATGGCACCAAAATTGTATAATTGTATAATAAGTTACTTACCTAAATTTATAAGAGCATCTGAAAG
Source organism: Choristoneura rosaceana (assembly GCA_037349165.1). NCBI lineage: Eukaryota > Metazoa > Arthropoda > Insecta > Lepidoptera > Tortricidae > Choristoneura > Choristoneura rosaceana. Next base: position 1,118,156 of record JAZBNJ010000032.1, read on the forward strand.
ACAGGAGTTTAAGAAACTTTTATTCAATTTTTTGACTCAAAACGCATTTTACTCCATTAAATAATACTTGCCTTTTGGAACTGACATGTTCATTATATTTTGATCAAAGTTCCATAATAAATAAAGATTAAAAAAAAAATACTTAGATTGTAAGCCTCATAATGGGGTCAAAGGGTTCTCGAATGGCGTCCACGGACCGAGAGACGAGCTGTCGATAGGCCTCCGACAAGATGGAGCGACGACCTGGTTAAGATCGCAGGATCGCGGTGGATGCGAAAAGCACAAGACCGGTCTGAGTGGAGAGCCTTGGGGGAGGCCTATGTCCAGCAGTGGACGTCTTTCGGCCGACATAATGATGATGAAGCCTCATGATATGTATTAAAGTAAAGACTGTAATCTTAACACTGAATATTTGCACGCCCATTAGCAGGCAGAATACACTGCACACAAATTGTAATACACATCAACATCCGCTTGACTGTATTCTAGCAAATAAAGTATATTTTGATTTTGATTTGATTTCTTACTGTGTGATACAGCTATGTGGCTGTGGCGCGCCTGTGTGGCTGTGTGCTGTGTCTGCGGCCCTGTGAGGTGTCGGCCAGTAATCAGCCCGCCCGAACAATGGCTGTCGACGCCGGATTAAAACTTTCAAGCGCCGGCGCAAGCCACGGCGGTTTTACGATAAAAAGAATATTTAATTTTACGACATTGTGTAAATATGCACCGCGAGGTTATTAACGTGTAATAGGTTTTTTTATGTGGCAAGAAATAAAGTGGCTACGTACGCTGTATAAAGCTGGTTCATTTTGTATATCTGTTTAAGTAAAATTTTTACTTAAATAGGCATACAAAAAATGTTACCCATACTAATATAATAAATGCGGAATGTGTGTGTTTGACCGTCTTTCTCGCCGTAACGGAGCGACGGATCGACGTGATTTTTGGCATAGAGATAGTTTATGGGCCCGAGAGTGACACTTTTTATCCCGGAAAATGCACTGTTCCCGAAGGAACAGCGCGCGATAACCGAATACCACGCGGGCGGAGCCGCGGGCAAAAGATAGTTAATTGATATATTGACGGACGGAAACGGCAAAACTACAAAAGCTCCTTATAGAACTGCAGAACCTTTAAGATTAAGAATGACTGCCACAGAGGATCAGTTGAAGAGGTCCGCTACTCGCTCGACGCTTGTGACGGCGAACTAGTTTAAAAAGTTGGAGCTCGTTCACAGCGACTTATTGAGATGACCACAAGCGAGGAGATTGGTTGCAGCTCAAAAGTTAAAGTCCACATCAGTCAGCAAATTATAAATGTAAAATAAGCTCTACAATATATTTTTTAAAACGGGTATTTCCACGAGCGCCCCAACCGCTGTCAGTCCCCTGCCAGAGGTTTTAAGAATTGGAAGGCAGATTGTTTTTTAATTATGACGTAAATAGCTTCTGTACTCAGGCCAGAATCTATTTCAATACAAAAATCAATGAATATGAATTATTTACTTCTTAATATAAACAGCTAGGGACTGACAGCGGTTGGGACGCTCGTGGAAACACCCAAACAAGCTTTTTTTTCTCGCATTGTCCTCCAAGTTAAGTACTAACTATCGGACCAACTGAATTGTGACCCACTGTTACCCTTTCGAAGAAAAATTCATCGGGAGATTACATTGCTTGACAAGGAAATTCATTTGACACTTACTGTGAGAACGTTCCACGGGCAGGTGAATAAGGAAACAAATAGTTCGCTATAGTTGTACCTACATCCAAATTTTGCGTCAGTCCAACCACTGGAAATGAACTGGATCACGACACGAATGGTACGAGTATATTGATTGTTAAAATAACCTCAACATTTCGAAATTTACCATGATCGTTGTGATGTGGTCAAAATGTCGAGCTAATTTTAACAGTAAAATAATAACAAATAGTTGTGATTGAATCTCCGACCCGAAATACATTAATTAACTATAAGTGAGAATCGAGAATTCTTAAAATATTCCACTAGAAAATTAATCAAAATTAAGTAAGTTGCAAGATTTGAAACAAACAAATAAATTTTAGAGATAAAGCAAGCAAAACTCTTGAAAAGCATTTCAATATGAATCCAGGGTTTTTCAGCAAGTGGTTAGGTTAGTTTGATAGGCCACCCTCTGTAAATTTGTCAGGTTTTTTAATTATGATTGACAAATGTTTCGCTCACGCTCAGGCAACGCAACTCACGCTGTTCAAAGGCGAAACTAGTTTTGAATCAAAAATTTCAACGAAATAAGTACAGTAATAACTTGCCCGTTCCACTGGTGACCATAGGGCTGGCTCTTTCCTCGGTCAACGTATTGGCATTGCCATACAACGAGGAAACGCAGCCAGCCTTATGGGCACCCTCCCCAATAGCAGCGACTTGGGAGATATTTGTAAATACAGATTTTTAGGTTTAGAGTAAGTTAGTTATAGTTTTTTTTTCTTTCTTTTAATTATTTATTTCTGTTAATTATTGTTACATATTATTTGTTTGTTTATAAATAAATCATTCTGATTAAAGTACAGGGATGTTCAGTCAAATTAAACCAATAATTTTCTATGATGTTCTGAAATTATTTTATATTTTACAAGCTTTTATTTAGTTTCACCTGTCCCTTTGTCTGTCTGTCTGCATTAAAATCTTGCAATTAGAATTCGACCTACTTTCAGTAGTCGGATTGACTTGAAATTTGGGACACTTGTGTAAATTGCGTGACAATACAGTAATCTGGTAGTGACATCCTGGTAGTTCGGCTAGGATCATCCTGCAGGACGACACTCTTCAACGGTTAATGGCATCAACGTGAAATTTGGTATGCAAATGTAGTTTAAATGACAATAGAAGTAAATTTGTCAAAAAGTACAGTCAGCAAAAAAAACTTGTATAAAAAAATATTTTTTTACCAATAACTTGCTTTTTTTCGGGGCTTCAGTGCACCTTTGTAACTGTGCCAGCCTTATTGGAAGACTCGATGACAAATGATGAGATAGTCAGGTTTTAAAGTAGTGACCGCTAACCGAAAGAAGTAGCATGAGAAGCCTTCAACAAGATGAACTGATGATCTGATTAAGGTCGCAGGAACCAGTTGGATGCGGATAGTACAGGACCTATCGTTGTGGAACTCTTTAAGAGAGGTCTTTGTCCAACAGTGGACATGTTTCGGATGAAAATGATAACAATAATGAAATTCACTCAGAAACAATACCCACAAAAAACGACTCAATTTAGTTTCCAATCAGCGCCTTGACGCCCCAATCTTTGATATTTCCCCCAATAGTGGACGTTTTTAATTAAGCCCATTGTCGGGGGACGTCAATTCTTTGGGCTTTGTTTCTGTCCTCGCTAATGGCTGCATTAAGAAATGAGAAAGCAATGAATGATGTTTTTAATTGTCATCTTTAGCTGATTAAGGCTTTTGATGTCTGATTGGTTAAGTGCAAAGTTGCAGTCGGCGAAGTTTCCTCGGCTGTTCTTTGTTTATTCGTTTGTTTAAACCTGGGGGATGCCTTTGAGAAACGTGTACCTCGCAAGAGAGATAGACGATTTTAAATGTTCTTAATAAAGCACAAATACAATAACTTGAGAACACTTGGTGTAAATTAAAAAACTTAAACAAGTAAACAATAGAAAGGACCTACGACTCAACTTTAAAAAAGGTAAACAATAATGATAATGAAGAAGATACAAATGTCTGACCATTTCAATTTGAAAGAAGGGGTGCAGTGTGATAACCATCAAGCAAGCAAAGCAACCGTCAAAAACCGTCCGTTTTTCATCAAAAAGAATGTGCATTCTTCTTCGAAATAGTTCATTGAACAAAAACGTTTCAACAGCTATTAGAAATTAAAACGGCGTTCGAAATTGGAAAATTCCCCGAGTGTCCCATTGGACAATGCCAGCACTAATCTTTTCATTAAAAACCGATTATTCGCTGCACATTGCATAAAATAGGAATAATTCCTTGCCACCCTATTATCTCTTCAATAGGGTTGAATATGAAAGGTGTAAAATAAGAACTGCAATATGCCGGCCGAGCCATCTGTGACGCGATGACATTTCAATTTGAATTCTTGTTGTGAATCTGTGAGGAATTATTAAAGTTTTTTACTATGAAGGGCGCTATTTAATTGCATGTTACTAACTTAGCGAAATTGTATACAGGGTGAAATTTAGGACGTAAAACAAAATTAGTGTTCCATACTCAATTAATGACGGGCAATTGTAGTGCATTTACTCTTTTGTTCAAATAAGTCTGAATAAAATAGTGGTTTCTATACATTGTTGAAATACGAAATCATGAATAATGTATGGAAACCGGAAATTTCATCAGACTAATTTCAACAAAAGAATTAATGCATTATATTACCCAGCAATAACTGAGTACTAAATACTTACTTACTTACTTTATTTTGTATTACGTCCTAAATTTCACCCTGTAGATCACGGACAGTGACAGGAGGTAAAAAACGTGATGGATACAGATATCGGTAATATTTTTCCGGTTTTTGTTCGACCCTAGTTCAAACCTAGGTTCGAACCTAGTTCAAATCTATCTCTACCTGTTATTAAAATGTATCGCGACCTTTATTCTACAATTTTCAATCAAAACTGATTTTTACAAGATTAATCTACTTATCACACTTTACAAAATGGAATGTCAGAAAGATCAGTTAAGACGTTAAAAAAGAAACATATTTCATTGAAAATGGGAGCCTTCCGTACATTAGTACACAATATGCAAATATAACGAGAGAATGTGTAAAGGAACTCAACAAGCCAATACGTTACACCAATACGCACTTAAAACCACAAAGAACTCGCTAGCACTTCCAAATAATAACACATGGTGCTTCTGCAAATAAATCAAAACCAGCAACCAGTGTTATCTGACCTCCCCCTCAGAACAACGGCTGACCTGAGCGGTGTAACTCGACGGTTATTAGTAAAGTGGTTGTTGTACAAGTTATTACTTGAAGTATGCTTGTCTGTTCAATCTCTTATTTTGTCCCTCGTTGCTTGTATGCTCGCGAGTTGAGGAGGTTTCTCGATGGGTTAATGTTTGTTAACAGATGCTTTTGCTTTACGACCGAAATTACTATAAATATGAATAAAAATAGGGAAAATTATTATTAGTAACCTTTTCTGTTAAAATGGTTATTATTTTACCTTTAGAATCTACTTCTTTTAGCAAGTCATTTGGACATGTTTTAATTAATTATGTTCCTTTGACTTCTTTTCCATTTAACCTTAAATATTCTATCAATCTTTACTAATTTCAATCATAATTAGTTTTAATCATGCTTTTGTTTCGGTTTTGTTTCCATTTGTATGTGACCTTTTAAACATAAATTTATTAATCTCCTTCGAAGAAGGCACTACACGACCTGCATAGTATCTACATTCTGATGCCCTAATTGATGCTCTGCTCACTTAGACTAACTAATGTTTACTAATTATCTACGCACTGATATGATCAAGCAGCCACGCCTCATTGGCATACCTTCATTGAGTACTAAGCAAACACATCTACTTAACCTTATTATCTTAGTACCGTTAGTAGTAGGTAGTACTTAGATTCGAATCATATATGTTAGGAAGAATATATGTGATTTTCCCACTAACGCCGATAAGCCAAAGGCTACTAGAAACACGGGAAAGCTTAAAGTTCCATCATACAGACTGGTTAAAACCAAAAAGTGGTTTCTGGGAAATTGCATACGTTTACATTTTGTTTTTTTACTATGTATAAAAGTAAGTTATAATTATAATCAACTAACTAAAATTATATAATAAACTAAACTAATATTACAAAATAAAAATATCATCCAAATTTTCTGCCTCAGGCATTGACCCCAAGACACTGGCACCATTACCTCTCTGAGCTATTATTGCTAACGTTTACATTAAAATGTTCAGATATTATCCAGCAGTTGTCAATTTCATCATCGTCAATAGGTTCTTCTTTCGGATGCAAGGTTATTTCCATTCTGTCACTCGCTTTTGTTATTCTAATCTACATGTTCTCGTAGTATTTATCACTTTGATCTGATCCAACTTAGAACGTTCGAACAATAACTTACATGATTTGTCAAGCCATTCTCATTCATTATTAAATGTTCTGTGATAAGTTTCAGCAGTGGGTTACAATTCAGTTGCTTTAATAGTAGTAATTATTTGCTTTCTATAGAACGTGAAATGAAGTGTCATTCACGATACTATCTACCATTATTCTTAAGATAGGTTTATTTTTAGTTACAATGAAATGCAGACTGTAATAGATAAAACTGGAGCCAAAATGGTGTCTCAGAATCAATATGAAACATAATATACCCCTATCTCGGTTCTGCCGCGACACAATAGGCGGTTCTAGCTTAGGGTTGCCATAAATACGGGGACATAGACCGGGACATTGAAAGCTTTTGAAAATGTAGGTAGAAATCAAAACGACGTTTTCATTAGTCAAATGAGTAATCTTAATATTGCGTGCAAAACTGTGCTGAATACAATAAATGTAAATAAATAGTATAATGTATCTGTCGTACGTTTCGTTCGTTTCGTTTCTTGCCAATTTTTTTCCACAACAGAGTTTTTTCTGAATATGTAGATTTTTGTCGTTGCATAAGGACGCTTAATATTGCTTAAATTGAATAAAAATATTTTGAATTTCGTATTTATGCCATCAAAAATGCCAAAACCAAAGTTTATAAAAAAAATCGAGAAGTTTCTTTACCCAGCTCAACACCACTTCTATGTTTGTCTTTGTATTTATGTGTAAAAAATCAATTCATTATATTTCATGTTTTTGGGAATCTTTTTGGAGCTATTCAAACCCTGACAATTTTTCTAACACAAAGCTAGTTCATACGATACTCGTATAACTGTAGCAGTACAAGTAGTTTTATATCGAGGTCCGCGGAGCTAAAGAGTTTAAAACTGACCCACCAAGTGCTGCAACAACTCACCGTTATCATCTCGACTTACGCAATGTGTATGAGAAATGAGAACTAAAACAACATAGATGGCGTTAGTGCCGCTGCTTAAGTGACTAATGAAAAGAATGCAAGTTGAAATGTTGGTGCATAGGAGAAATTCGTGTCTAGTCGCCTGTCCAGCGGTGGTATAGGGGAATAGATTGCTGAGGACCAGCGCTGGTCTATTTTTCTGGTTTTCTGTGCATCTATGTTTCAGCGTGTTTTCGTGTGAAATATATAGATTTCACGGGATGACCGTAAAAGTAACAAAAAATTTGGAGTTGAAATAAAAAATGCAAAAAGACTCCAAAAAGTAATCTTACAATGTGTAAGTCCAAGAACTATGCAAGCCAAAGAGATAGTTTGGATTGTAATTCCCACGTGAATCCTGAAAGACACCATCGCATGGCTTCGCAGATATGAGCATGTAAAGACATTGAGGATGTCAAGCTTCTGGCACTATAACAAGCACCTTTTGAAAGCCGGGATATCACGTTTCAAACCGGGCGGGACATGTCCCGGCGTACTGAGGTAACCCTCTATCACGACATCCACGAGATCGCGGCGCGCGTGAGATTGACATGCGATAGCGTCACCGCTTGAGATAAAAGTGCGTGTTCCAGGACATTTCTATGACAAGTTTCTATTGTGACAGTTTAGGGGATTTCTGTAACGCTGCTTCAACTTTGTTTCGTACAGAATATTGTTGCTATGCGGAACTACTGGATAAATATTCGAGCGCTTTGACCGCGCGGTCAAACGTCATTATCATCCCACGTTTACTATAGCACAACGGAAAGACAAGTCACAAGAATTTTAATCACGCTAAATTCAGCATCTGCATTGACTTAAATATAATAAAAAACAACCCTGAGCATTATCTCTTTTAATAACACCTGTGAAGACACTAATGAGGAAAAAAAAACGCTGAATATTCGCCCTACTATGCCTGGTAGCGATGCCTATATAATTATGTGTCGAAGGATACCTCAAGTGCCAGTAATTTCACCGGCTGTCTTACTCTCCACGCCGAATCACAACAGTGCAAGCATTGCTGGTTCACGGCAGGATTAGCGAGCAAGATGGTGATAGCAATCCGGACGGACCTTGCACAAGGTCCTACCACCTGCAACTACACCAATACTAGCAATTTTAACTACAATACAGAGCTCTATATTTAAGTATTCTGTTGAATTCAATGGGCTTGTCACGTCTCGTGTCTCTTCAACGAATTAGCTGTTGCACAAAGTCAAACGGGCATTAGCTAACGTGATTGTAATAGGTATATAGATGCAACATAAGTTAGATGGGTTTACACGTTAGTTAACTACAAAACTCTAACTGCTAATCCAGGGTTAAATACCTAGTGATGTTTATGTAGAACTAGAATTAAATACAATACAAAGATCGTAACATAAGTAACATAAGTAAAAATGTTTAAAATCCTTGAATGTAGGTACCAAATCTGACAGCTGAAGTTTGCTTGCATTTAGATAAATACCTATCCAAACCAAACCTAACCTAATTAATTAAAATGATGAACAGACATATTAATGCATAATAAGTATATATTTTTAAACTGATGTTGACAATTTGTGCATGTGCTGATCAGCTCATTACTTATTAATTAATCTCCTTGTATTATATATTGTACGTCCGAGAAGGGCAAACTGTTGAGACTTATATCAAGCTACCATCATTGTAAAAACACAGTTATACAATACATTTTATTATTATTATTATAATTATAACCAAGTATAGTTTCAGTAGGTTCTTTGATACACCTCTCAAGTCAGTCAAAACCAACAACTTCTAAACATATTTTTGCCCTCCGCATATGCCTTACGCATTCCACGTACTGCAATTATTTCACAATCTAAGTCAGCTGATGCCATCGTAGGGGACTGATGACATGTCGGGCTTAATTCGCGACTTGTAGGGTGCTTGGGAGAAAATGTCGTGTTAAGTGCCGGCCACGCCGTGAAACGTAACAGGGGCTTGACATAACTAAACTTTTCGTGCAATGTTGACACAGTTTACACAAAAATCCTAGCAATATTATGAATTTGAAAGTGTGGGAATGTATGTGCGTGTGAGTATGTGTGTGTGTGTAAGTTTCTTACTCCACAGTATATGTATAAGCTAAAGTAGTACGGAAGCCAAGAATAAATCGATCAAAACGAACACACTCACATAGACGCGCGGTCTACACGGCTTCTAAGAGGGTCTCGCGACTGCATTACTGCGAGACCCCTTTAGACGACGTGTAGAGCGCGCGTCTGCGTGAGTGTGTTCGTTTCGATCGATTTGTTCGTAGCTTCCATACTGATTTAGCTTACATAATGTATACTGTGGTTACTCCTTTACGTTGAAGCAAATTGACATGTGTAATGAGGTTATTTTCTTGATATTAGAGCCTAAAATTGCTAAACAACAGCTAAAATGTTAGAAAGTATGATGTCATTTGCATAGTATTGGTAAAACTGTACAATTCCTATTTTATTCCAGTCTGCACGTAACTAAATAAACACTATTAAATTTAATTGACACAATTTGACACTCAATACACCAAAATGTATCAATAACAAAATCACATCATGAAATCAATTTACCACAAATGTCTGAATCAAAGTCCTAATTAAATGAAACAATTTCAAAATGGAACTGCGTCGTAACGACCTCGTTCAGGGTGTTTGATTGGCTGCCGGCCGGCCAACGCGCGCGTCAAATTAATGTCATTGGTAGAAGGATTAAAAGTGTAAAAACATCAACTGGGTATGCACTTGATGGTTTGTAGACGGGCGGTTGGAACGCGGTTCGGAGGTGTATTTAAAAGGAGAGCGTCATTAAATGAAAAGGTCAAAAGTGTGTTACGTATAATTTTGTGTTTAACGTGCTGACGTCTGCGATCGCATTGGTCATCTCTTTCTACCCTCGTCTTATACCGTGTGACAGAAAGAAGTGGTGAAAACGATTTCAAGTGTGTTAGACAGTAAAGCCTTGGTTTAATTAAAAAAAATATGCTTATAAAAAACTTAATATTAGTAAATGTACCTAAATTAAAAAGTATGACATTAAATATCACCTTGAATAAATACAGTTTGAAAGAAAGACTTTTGCCACCTTACGGGCTACATAAAAGACACTTACGATAGCTGTTGAAAGTGTTGAATGGAATGTAGATAAACATACCTGTAACAGAAAGGAAAAGAGTTAAAAACTTGTATTACAGAGTTTAATTTCGAATCTTATTATTTTACTGTCTACTCTACATATATCTTATAATTGTATAACGATAATTCCTTTACCTTATCTTTAAATTTTAATTTGTGACAGATGATTGTTGAACACAACCCCAAGAATCACAATGATGATCAGGTTATGTGTCACCTATAGCTAACGACTTCCTAATTTTACTAAGATTATAATATATTATGTCCACGCATCAAACGCACGCAAGCAGTCAAAAATATTTCCTTCCGATGTGGTAGCAGCATGCTCTGCCCGCCGTCTTTGACCATCGTGCTTTTTTTGGCGTCTTAATAATACCATAATAATAATCAAAACTTTATTTCAGATTCAAACCAAGCAACTTTGCTACTTTGCTTTTTTTTTCCTTGCTTTGCTTTATTTTGTCAGGCTTTGTAGGCGATTTTTTTACAGCTCAAACCGCAGCGTTTAAAACCCGCCCGTCTGCCTCTCCCTGCTCGGAAGCTCCGCGGCGTCCCTCGTTTGTTTTACTACTCGCAATTAAACCGGCTGAGTGACGGGATTGTCGCGTCGAAAAAAAAAAACAAAAGCGCACTTTTTTCCCCGACATTACCTCGCAGGAGCTTTTGTATTCTCCGTGACAGTACCAAGTGTGATGCGAACATGTAGACAAGTGTGAATTGTCGCTCGTACGTATTTCAGTTGCGTTATTTGTATCGTAAAGTTGATTTTTCTTTGGATATGTTTTGGTTGAAAAGCTGTTAAAAACAACAATGATCTTGGATTTATTTGCGAATACTTTTGTTACTAGATGATTTTAGCCATTACAGTGTAACACAGTTGCGGTTTTGTTCTTTTGGAGCGTTGAACACGCAGGAATGAGCGCGCTCACGCGTTTGGTCCAGTCTTGCGCGCGTGTAAGCGCATATTATGTCAAAAATTACCTTATAAGCGCGCAAACGCTGGACTGAACACCCTTAGAAGCAATGTTTGAGTAATTATATATTTAATAACATTATTATAGTATTATTACCGTCTATAAGCTACCTATACTAATTCAATGGTATGTGTGAAGTCCACAATCCGCACTGGGTCCGCATTTGAACTACGATCCAAGCCCTTTCATTCTAAGAAACCTATGCCCACTATTGCCCACTAGTGGGACGCATACAGGCTCAGATGAAGAGGTATGCTCAGGTTCTGATCAATCTAAGTCTAACAAAATTCAGTTAACCTTTAAAAGGCTTCAAATGAACCTTTTAAGTACGATGAACGTTATCCACTTTGTTTGAACTACGACATTTGAATATTGAAAATAATTAGCAAAACCGAATTGGGCAAGATATAGGTTTCACTTACAGTTTGTTCTGGCTCTATTCCTCAGTCCCAGGGACACATTTAAGACACAATCACAGCACTTTCAGAGTTTTTTATGAATAATTTAAAAGAGCGCGCGCCGGCCGGCATTCATTTCGAGCTGTCAATTTTGCGCAACTGACTGGTGGCGCCGCCGTGCGGGAGAAAGCGGAAAGTTCATTCAGCCAGTATGTTTTTGATATGTGCAGGAGGTTTTAATGCACATATTACTAATTATATCTGCCCAATGTAACGTACATAAACCCCCCACCGGGAATCTACCCCAGATTCCCCAGTTTACAAACCAAACCAGGGATGGTATTGAATAAGGTAAGTGGACTGTATAGTGTAAGTATTTGTTGACTTAGTGAACTAAACACGTGTAGCTGTAAATTGAGTAAAATAAATGACTTATTTCGAACCTAAAATTGTCATAAATTTGACACCTTCTTGCGTCAAATTCATGCAAAGAAACAAAGAAAAATAAAAATTATGCTGAATCCAATTCCATGGGAAGTGGACTAAGCTTTACAACGGGTCGCGTGTATTCGCCATTCTGGGTTTTTACTTTTACCACCCGTACAACTCCATCAGCTCCTGGATAAAGTTCCGTCACGCGACCGAGAGGCCATTGAAGCGGAGGAGCGTCAGCATGAATAAGAACGAGTTCGCCAACTTGAATATTACGACTATTCCTATGCCATTTTTGTCGCTGCTGCAGCGTGTGCAGATAATCATTTCGCCACAATTTCCAAAATTGTTGGGAACTTTGTTGTACTAGCTGCCAGCGAGTTAGTCCGTAAGTTGGTTCGTCTAAGAGATCATACTCTGGAACGGCTAATAGAGAACGACCGACTAAGAAATGGCCGGGCGTGAGCGCCTCGAACTCGGACGGGTCGCTCGACGCACTTGTTAAGGGGCGAGAGTTCAGCACTGCTTCGACACGAGCAAAGAGAGTGCTTAACTCTTCGAACGACAGCGATCGCGTACCCACGACGCGCTTTAGAAGGAGCTTGGCCCCTTTTATGGCACTTTCATACATCCCACCGAAATGGCTTCCAGTAGGCGGATTGTAAGTCCATTTAACACTACGATTATTGAAACCGGTTAAAACATCTTCAGTACTTTGGTTAAAAAAGTTAGTGATTTCCGCGAGTTGCCTACCAGCGGACACGAAGTTTTTTCCGTTGTCGGATACAACGGTTTGACATAAACCACGTCTAGCAGTGAAACGATCGAAAGCTGCGAAAAAACATTCAGTTGAAAGTGCACTGAGAACCTCAGTGTGCACCGCGCGAGTTGAAAAGCAGACGAAAATTAAAAGATAGGACTTTGATATTTTCGCATTACGTCTGTTACTCTCTTTCGTATAGAAGGGACCGCCTATGTCAACACCGACAGTGTGAAAAGCATGGATACCTTCAATGCGGAATTTCGGTAAGTTGCCCATGATAGGCTGTATGTGTGAAGGATTGACTTTAAAACACCTAATACATTTCCTAAAACGAGATCTTACAACGCATTTTCCGGAAATAATCCAGTATTTCTGACTGATTACACTGTGCAATGTACGCGGACCGATATGTAAATAAATTTTATGAAAATAGTCGATAAGAATATTTGTAAAGTTGCACTTTTTGGGAAGCAATAATGGATACTTCTTTTGATACGGTAGTTCGGCGAGAGACAACCTACCCCCCACCCTGAGAAAACCGAGGGGGTCGACATAAGGTGCTAACCTTTTGAGTGATGAACTACAGCTGTAACCGTTTGAAATTGCTTCGAGATCAGCTGCAAAATGCTCTCGCTGAACTGATTTGATGAGCACATCGTGTGCGTTCTTTAAATCTGATAGAGACGAAGGACCCGTGTTCCTATTAGACTTCGTCGATCTACAATTGTTGATAAACTGAAAACAACGAGCTAAGACCTTTTGAAGTTTGCTAAAACTCGAATATTTTTCAGTTAAATCATAAACAAGATTTGAGTCACGTGTTGTGTTTTGCACGCTAGTTTGAGCCAAAGTCGCGCATGGAATTTTGATTTCTGGCACATTTGCCGATTTAAATTGATCAATTGATTTTACTGGCCAATTCTCTCTTGGTGCGTCTAGCCAGCTCGGTCCTCCGAGCCACTCCGCTGTCGATAACAGCACGGAAGGTAGCGCTCCGCGCGAGCACACGTCAGCGGGGTTGGACGCGCCGCTCACGTGAAACCAACAATCGCTTTGCACGGTCTCCAAAATTTTGGAAACACGCGAAGCCACAAAGGTTTTGAGATTATAACTGGGTGTATTCAACCAACTCAGCACCACAGAGGAATCGGTAAACAAGAGTATTTCATGAACAGGAATTCGTTCAGACAATATTGACTTCGTATATTTGACTAACTTGACTAACAAATGCGCAGCCATTAGCTCGAGACGTGGAATGGTCACTGTCTTCAAGGGTGCAACCTTGGATTTTGCAATGACTAGACTGACCTTCGAATTACCTTGATTGTTAAAACTACGCAAATAGATGACCGCAGCTATTCCTTGAACTGAAGCATCGCAGAATCCTAGTATCTGGTAGTAGCTGTGCTGTTTGACAGTAACCTGGCGCTCGTGGCTAAAATTCGACAACAGCGGGAGCTCTGACATGTAGGTGAGCCACTCCTTTTCCAGTTCCGGAGGCAGCCGCTCATCCCAACCCAGCTGTTGGAGCCAGAGTTTCTGCATGAAGCATTTCGCGTAGAATATGCAAGGAGCCACGAAACCTAAGGGATCATACTGACGACCAATCTGTGACAAAACACTACGCTTGGTGATCGCCTGTGAAGCTGGAAGTGGATGGAATACGAAGGAAAACACATCTTCGGCGGGTCGCCACTGCAGACCTAAAACTTTTATGGATAGGTCCTTGTCATCCTCGAATGCAATGGGCGTTTCGCGGTGATCAGCTGGAACCCGAGCCAGTACCTGGGGACAGTTGCTGGCCCACTTACGAAGCAGAAATCCTCCTCCACTCAGCAACTCTAACAGTTCATCCTGTAGCCTAGCTGCTTCATCATAGCTGCTCACTGACCACAGAAGGTCATCGACGAAGAAACCCTTTTTTAGAACCTTGCTCGCTAAAGGATACTTCTCGCAGTCGTCGTCAGCCAGTTGATGCAGGACTCGGATCGCTAGGTACGGACTGCTAGCAACGCCGTATGTGATCGTGTTTAACTCATACACCTTTAAAGGTTGATCAGGTTGAAACCTCCACAAGATGTGTTGGTAATTGCGTTGAGATTTTTCGATCAAGGTCATTCGAAACATTTTACAAATGTCACTTGACAAGCAAATTTCATGTATACGAAAATTTATTAAAATCTCATTAATATCTGCTTGAAGCTTAGGACCGGCGTAAACGACTGAATTTAAAGAATTATTATTTGTCGTTTTGCATGAGGCGTCAAAAACTACTCGGAGTTTTGTCGTGGTACTTGACGGTCGGAGAATACAAAAGTGAGGAATTATGTACTTAGAATCCACAGTACCAAAATCACCTACGCAAGTCATGTGACCAAGGCTTTCATATTCGGACATGAATTTATTATATTCTTCCTTAAGTTCCGGAAGACGATTCAGCTTTGTTTCTAAATTGTTGAAACGACGTAACGCTTGTGGAGTCGAATCGCCGAGATCAAAACTGGGTTTGAACGGGTACTTCACTGTATAACGTCCCGTAGTATCGCGACTGTGTTCGTTTTGGAACAATTGTTCGACATACAAATCTTCTGGTTTTTTAGTGACGTCATACGGCACGTTTTCAGTCTCCCAGAAAGAGTTCATGATTTTATCGATACTACTAGTTTTATTAGCAGAGAACAAGTTGAGCGAGGCTGTATTTGACTCACAATCGTCACTCAGTACTGTCTGACCAGTAATGACATATCCGAATATGGAATGCATCGCGACGGGCAAACCCGGGTCACGTGGTAGTATATTTTGACCGTCATAAATGTAGGGAAATAAGTCACCTGCGATCAACAAGTCAACTGGAGCCGCCGAAAAGTAGTTCGGGTCAGCTAACTCTAGATTTTTGAAATTATTGATAACTTTGTTTGATAAGGTTACTGTAGGTAAGTTGCTAGTTATATTACTTACGACAACAGTATCAGTGCTAAGCACCGGACCAAATGAGTTTCGTGGTTTAATTGAACATGTAACCAGACCGAAATCTTGCACTGGCGCACCTCCCAGACCCATGGGTTCAAACTGACACTTGCGTCGAGACAAACCCAGGCGCTGGGCACACTCTTTTGTCATATAACCGGACATGGCACCGCTGTCAATGACTGCACGTACGGCGTGGTAAGTTCCCCATCGATCTGCGACGTGCACCATGGCAGTGCCTAACAGCACGGTTGAATTTGACGAACAAGTCAAGCCGACGTTTGGCATTGACCTTTGACTTTGATTTTGACCATTTGAAACGTTTTGAATACTTGAAATGTTTTGACTATTTGAACCGTTTTGATTAATTGATGAATTTTGAACAGTTGGAACTGTATCTAAGTGAATACTGTGATGGTGCGGTTGTTTACACAGCACACAACGCACTTTTGACGTACACTCGGACAACGAATGCTGACGAAAGCAATTTTCGCATAATTGAAGCTGTTTCACTTTGTCAAGACGCTGCACCGGTGTTAAATCAAAAAACTCGAAACATCGATAAGTTGAATGCGGTTTGTCGCAAAATAGACATCTATTTGATCGTTCGCTATTATTCTTACTCACAGCTGACAAGCACGGCTTTTGGAACTGCTTCGGTGCACTACTGTAATTAGCAGTATTATTATTATTTGTTCGAACAAAATTCGGCTTTGCAGAGGTGTTAGGAACACTCTTAGGCGTAAACTGAATTTTTGATGTACTAATTTTAACCTCAGACATTTCCAAAACACGCGCCTGTTTCTCCACGAAATTAATCAGCTGTTCGTAAGTAGGTATATCGGTTTGATCTACAGATTGTTCGAATTCGCGCCTAGTGACGGGGTCTAAATTTCGCAATCCCATATAAAACAGTATGAAACTCGATAGGTTACTGATTTTCAAAAGTTTCAATGCTTTAACACACTCTTGATACGTTTGTAAAAATGTGTTTAGACCAGTAGCCGACTCAGTTGACAAAGGCTTAAATTGAAACAGCCGATCTAAATAGCTCGTAGCTAAGGCACGAGTGTTCTCAAATTTTTTGACTAGCAAAGCCCATACTATCGGATAATTATCGGCCGTCACTGGCATCCCTTTGACCACAGTCAATGCCGAACCGCTGACTGCGGAGAGCAGGTAATAAAACTTCTCAATGTTCGTAATATCATTGTTGTTATGAATTAAACTCGTAAACGTGTCATAGAATGTTTGCCAGTTTTCTAATTTGCTATCGAAATGGAACAATTCTAGTTTAGGCAGCCGCGGCTTAGCCGACCGCGAGTCTGGCCCGGCAGCGCCCGGGCCGCGGCCCGCGGAGCGCGACGAAGGTCCGCTACCGCTGCCGTCACACGATTGCCAAGTGTCGCTATTAGCCTCCGCTACACTCAGAATACGGAAATACATGTCGTCAAAGGTTTGAATTTCTTGATAATTTGGTTTAAATTTCGGGTTTTGTTTCTTATTATAAGAATTTAACTCGAATATGCATTGTTCGAAACATTCCCGAGTCGAATGAAGTTCTTTAAGTCGCAAATTAAATTCGGTTAAACGCTCTGGTGGAGTTGATTTGGATAGTTCAAATAACGTTTGACATCGTATAAAAAGCAGTTCTTTTTTGTTGATAAGTTGTTCGACATCGAATTCTTTTTCGTCCATTTCGAATTAAAAAACAAAAGACGCGCGCGACGCGTTGCAAAGAACGAAAATTGAAAACGTTTATTTTATACGTATTATTCTAGGTGTAAATTAGGGCGGGGTTGTAAAAAGTCAAATAGACAGTAGATATCAAAAAATAACTGTAATAACGTAACACACACAAGTACACAACGGTTGCTATGGTGGCGCGGCGCAGACTACTCTATTACCGCGGCGCGCGCACCTGACTCGAGCGCCGGCCCCTCCCCCCGCCTCGCTCCCGTGGCGACACTGGCGTGGAGCGGCGCCGGGCCGAACTACATTTAATATAATTATAAAGATTTAAAAGCTATTATTGCTCGGACAGCCGCGCTACTGAACATCACCACCCCCCAGTTAGAGACTTCAATCGATAAATGTACTGTCTGTAGGTAGCACGGCTACCCGAGCAACGGGACGACGCAGCGTCCCAGTGGCGGTTCTTACATCTACCACACGCACGTGACCATCACTACCCGGAAACACTTTGGATATTATGCCACGGGGCCACATATTACGCGGTTGTTTACCGTCACATAACACCACGGCATCACCCACTTTGATAGGGTTCGTTTCTGTCGCCCACTTCTGACGTCTCTGAAGGGTGGGCAGGTATTCCCTTGTCCATCGCCGCCAGAACATCTCAGCCAGGGCATTCGCATTCGCCCATAGGCGGCGAGCGTCGATGTCGGAGGGATCGTAGGTCTTCATGCGTGTCTCACCCGTTGCTGTCCCAAGCAGCAGATGATTTGGAGTAAGCATGACGGGTTCTTCGTGATCAGCCGCAACATAGGCGAGAGGGCGGCTGTTCACGACCAGCTCCGCTTCCAACAGGACAGTGTGAAGAACTTCTTCAGAAGGCGCTCGTTCTTTCAACGTGGCGTGGAGGGCATTCTTCACTGAGCGAATTAAGCGCTCCCATGCCCCACCCATGTGAGGCGATGCTGGCGGATTAAAGCGCCACTCGATACCTTTAGCCAAAGCTTCACCTTGAAGTCTCTGGGTATTGAGGTTTCGAAGTGCAGCACGCAGTTCCCTGTTCGCTCCAATGAAGTTGGTGCCGCAGTCGCTCAGGATCGTTGCTGGTTGCCCGCGGCGCGCTGTTAGGCGGCGCAAGGCAAGTATGGCAGAGTCGCTGCTGAGTGACGCAGCCAATTCGAGGTGAACTGCGCGTGTAGCAAGGCATGTGAACAACACGCCCCACCGTTTCTCCCGGCGCCGTCCAATGGTGATCTCCATAGGACCGAAATAATCGATCCCACAGTTGACGAATGCTCGTCGCGTCGTCGTAAGTCTGACGAGCGGTAAATCGCCCATCTTCGGTGGATTAGGCTGCGCGCGCTGCACTAAACAGTACTGGCAGCGCGCAACGACGTTCTTCACAGTAGGTCGAAGGCAGGTCACCCAGTATCTCTCTCGCATGTTGTTGACGACAGTCTCGTGGTTGGCGTGCAGTGCACGTTCGTGGTAGTGCTGCACCAGCAGCCGGGTGATGCGACAGCTGCCATCCAGGATCACGGGGTGTCTCTCATCGAAAGACAATTCAGTTGAGGCCCCAAGACGGCCCCTGACGCGGAGCAGCTCATCGTCGTAAACCATGGGGTCGAGTTTTAGCAAGCGGCTGGACTTGGGCAGTGGACGCCCAGCCCGCAGCGCGCTCAGCTCTTCAGAGAAGGTACCAGCCTGCGACTGTCTCAGTAGAACACGTTCGGCCTCGTGCAATGTCTCCACGGTAATCTGGCTTACCGCAGTCTTCTTGTTAGCTCGGCACGCGCTTGTGAAGGCAAGCACGCGTGCAGTGACGCGCACAGCCCGCGTCCACGTGGAAAAGCGCGTCACATCAATAAGAGGCTGGCCGTTCTCAGCTACCGCATGAACTCTCTCCAAACGCTCCGGATCGTCAGCGGGGGATTCGCCACGGCTCCAGCTCGGCCATGGTACCTGAGGATCACAAAGAAAGGGGGGACCCGAAAGCCACATACCCTTGTCGTTAGGCCAGTCCATCCTGGTCGCCTCATCAGCAGGATTGGACTCGGAAGGCACCCAGTGCCAGTTGCCCCGCTCACTTAAGTTATCAATCTCCGCTAACCTATGTGAAACATATTTTTGGTAGTCTCGCGCATCTGAATTTATCCACATCAGAACTGTCTTTGAGTCAGTCCAGAGGTACAGGTTGGTGATAGCGAAGTCTACTTCGGATTTTATCGTCACTGCCAATCTACATGCCAACACCGCAGCTTGTAGTTCGAGACGTGGGATGGACACCACTTTTATGGGAGCTACTCGTGCTTTTCCTGCTACCATAGTACATACCCTATCGCCGCTACTACTAGTGCCTACCAGAAATCCTACCGCGGCGTACGCCTTTTCGCTGGCATCACCGAAGACATGAAGGTCTATCGCCGTTGTCTGTTGCAGACCGTACCACCGAGGTACAGCTACACTGGATAGAGCTTTCAATTTACTTAGCCATTCAAACCAAATAGTGGCCTCAGGATCCTTGATGCACTCGTCCCACATAATACCCGACTGCCAAACGCGCTGCATGAGAACTCGTGATTGTATTATGCATGGATATAATAGCCCGAGTGGGTCAAAGATGCTCATAATAAATTTGAGAAACTGGCGCTTCGTAGGTTTGATCTGACCTTCAACTAATTCTGCCGGCAAGCGTTTAAACGACAGATCAAATTTCATACAGTCGCTTGACGGACACCAGATCATACCTAACGTGCGCTCGTTGTCCGACTTGTCCAATTTGACACGACCCGGCACAACAGATGGCAGCTTTTCACTTAATTCAGGTGAATTTGTCACCCACCCCCTGATATTAAAACCACCTGCTCGGTGTATGTGGGTGACGTCAGCTATCAGCTGTTGGGCCGTGTCTATCGAGTCTACACTGTCCAAATAGTCGTCAACGTAATGTTTATTTTTAATAGCTTCTACCGCCGCGGGGTGAGTATTCGCGAACTCTTCAGCGTTTTTATTCAATACGTAAATCGCCGAAGTAGGACTGCTGGCAGCGCCGAAAATCATGACGTTCATAACATAAATCTCAGGATCGTCGGTTCGGTTTTGATCGCGCCATAGAAACAGCTGAGCCCCCTGATCGACTTCGCGAATTTTAACACGTAAGAACATGTCGGCAATATCGGCGGTAAAAGCTATTTTGCCCGATCTGAATTTAATCAAAACACCAAACAAAGAATTCATTAAATCGGGTCCACTAAGCAGGTTACCATTCAGCGACGCGCCCTGGTAGGTGGCGGCAGCATCAAACACGAGACGTAATTTCCCGGGTTTGTTTGGGTTCGTGACACCGAAGTGCGGAAGGTACCACACGGGAGTCGCCCTAAGGCTGGCAACTTTACGCGCGTAACCCGCATCTAATAATCTATCGACTTGTTTTGTATAGTCGGCGGCAAATTTCGGATCGCGGTCCATTTTTCTCTCAATTCCGGCAAGACGTCTACGCGCGTAGTCATAATTATCGGGCATTTCCACATGGTCACGAGCCCATAACAAACCCACTTCCCACTGTTGGGCATCATCTGACACGCGGCGACATGTTTTATTCAATATATCTAGAGCGCGTTCGGAATTCGAGTTGGAACGTAAAACATTGGAGATACCTATAGCCTCTAACTCGAATTGGGCCCTCACTAATTCGTGCAAATCGTCAAGCGCGGATACGCAGTTGACGGATTCAAGTTCGCTACCACCAACCGCCCCTCCTAGCGGGCCATGAACCACCCAGCCTAAATAAGTGAGCGAAGACACCGGGCGACCGGATTTACCTTGTCTCAGCGCCCTGCTGACGATGAGCTGCCAGTTGTCCTGCCCCAACAGCAGCATGGGTTTCGCCTCCCTCATTTCTCCATAATCCAGGTCCCGCAGGTGAACGTTCTCTCGGAGGACGCGCGCCGGTACCGTTTGCGACGGTAAGTTGATGTTGCGCATAGTGCGCACCGAAATGTCATGATTAACACCATTCGGGCCGCGCACTACCACTTTGACACTTCGCGACTTATTGTCAATCACGCAATGTCCGCGCGCCGTCATTAACTTAAGCGGCACTATAGGTCCATCTATACCACACGCGAGTTTATCGTCCAAAATCGACACGGACGCACCGTCGTCCAAAAGGGCGTATGTAGATTGCTCTACGCCAGAACTCGTCACAATTGTCACCGGTAACACTTTCAATAAAGCACGCGCACGATATTCACCAACGTTCGTCAAAGTTTCATATTTCGCAGAACTCGGAGTCGCGGGCGATGGCGGTACGTTAGGGTGGGTCCCCTCTGCGGGCGGTGTAGCGTTTTCTATGTCCTTGTGTAGTAACTCGTTGTGTGAATAATTACACTTACTACAACGCTTCGCACGGCAGTACCTACTCGAATGAGTTTTTAAAATGCACTTGAAACATAGTCTGTTTTGTTTAACAAAGTCCCAACGTTCGTCAACAGACATATTTTTAAACTCACTACACTCATTTAATTTATGTTCCGCTTTGCACTTAACACATACGGTTTTGTTATTGTTCTCAGTCTTAGACACGGTAGCGAATGTTTCCACTTGAGTATGCACTCGATGACTCGATCCGGTCGCGCGCACTGGAGCCACACCTTTACCCTTATCGCGTCGCCCGGCCGCCAGTGGCGCTGGCGTGGAGCGGTTGGTACTAATGGCGCCCGCGCCCGCCGTGTCCATGCTGCTGATTGGCGCGTAATATGACGACGCGCGAGTCAGTTGACCGAGGTATTCGACTAAAACGTTCAAATTCGGGCTCACTCTCAGATCAACGCCATTTTCACTGCTCAAACGCATCGCAAATTCGCCGTACTGAGCGCGTTGATAAGGAGTCAATTTGTTTAACAGTTCATTCACTAGCTGCGGGTTATTTATGTATCCATCGGCATGAATACTTTTTAGCACTGATACACAATTTCGTACCGTCGTCGTAAATTTACGTATCTCGAGTCCGTTTTCGGTGACTTTAGGTAAATCACGGACTTTCTTTATGGCACACTCTAACAGGCGAGTAGGGTGCCCGAACTCGTCCTCGAGCGCTTTAATGACTTCTTCAGGGTCGGAGGAGGATCTCAGCAAGTCTCTCACGGCGGCCTTGGCTTCACCGACGAGCGCCACCTGGAGGCGCGCCATGTTCTCCGACGGTTTATAATCGTGTAATTCGGTCGTACTACGATAGGCTTTCTCGAAACTGAGCCAGTCTAGGGCGTTGCCGTCGTAGGTCGGTATCTCGTGGACTTGCCGCGGCACGTGTCTCTTCTGTCCTAGCATGCTGATGGCCTCCGCCAGCCGATCGATGTCTGACAGAGCTTGGCTCTTCGGCGGCGGCGGCTGCTGGGGCGATGGCGAGTGCAGCGGTGACCGCCCGCGCGGCGGCGAGTGCCTGCGTGGCGGTGAGCGCGTTCTCGACGGCAACCGTGCGCGCGGTGAATGTGCGCGCGGCGGTGAGCGCGCGCGTGGCGGCGTAAGTGCGCGGGTCGGCGAACACACGCGTGGCGGCGTAAATGCGCGCGGCGGCGTAAGCGCGCGCGTTGGCGGACGCGGGCGCGGCGACGTAAGATCGCGCGATGGCGTTTGCGTGCGCGGCGGTGTACGCCTGCGCGGCGGTGAACGCGCGCGCGGGGGCGAATGCGCGTTCGACAATATGACGCGTAGTTGGGCACCGGACGTTCTAGACGCGGCGGACGTGTCTTCGAGCCAGCGCGATATACGGGCCGAGGCTCCGCTTGCGGTACTCGCTGCCGCGTCGTTCTGCTCCTCTTCTTCCTGCGCCTTCAGCTCCGCCATATCAAGGGCAAGCTTCTTTTTAATTAAGCTTTCTCTGAGTTTAGCCACCTCGAGCTCTGCCTCATACTCGGCCCGTATTCGTTGCGCGTCCCGCGCGGCCTGGCTGAGTCTCGACGTGTGGGTGGCGTTGCTCCTCGCCCGCACGGTGCGCTCTGAAGCCGGCGTCCTCATCTCTAACAGCGGTAATCCATCACCGTGGTCGTCTGCGCGACCACCCGCCGAGGAGGCCCGCCCGGGCTCTAGGGGCGAGGTGTGCTTCGACAAGTCGCGACTTGTCGTCGGTGTCTCCACTCCCGAATCTGCAGCTACAGCTTCTGCCGCTTTAGTCACACTACGTGTTACTCTTTTTTGACTCATGGCTGTCTGTCTATTCGCTTCATTCACTATCCGGCTCGAAGGACCACTTTGTAAATTAGGGCGGGGTTGTAAAAAGTCAAATAGACAGTAGATATCAAAAAATAACTGTAATAACGTAACACACACAAGTACACAACGGTTGCTATGGTGGCGCGGCGCAGACTACTCTATTACCGCGGCGCGCGCACCTGACTCGAGCGCCGGCCCCTCCCCCCGCCTCGCTCCCGTGGCGACACTGGCGTGGAGCGGCGCCGGGCCGAACTACATTTAATATAATTATAAAGATTTAAAAGCTATTATTGCTCGGACAGCCGCGCTACTGAACACTAGGTAAATAACTTAGATTAGAAATAAGCCTGTTACCTTAAAACTGCGTGAAATGTGTGTTTTATGTGTATGAATGTGTATTTAGTTTGCAAACTGAGGATGCGGTTCGATTGACCAAAATGTTTGAACTACGACATTTGAATATTGAAAATAATTAGCAAAACCGAATTGGGCAAGATATAGGTTTCACTTACAGTTTGTTCTGGCTCTATTCCTCAGTCCCAGGGACACATTTAAGACACAATCACAGCACTTTCAGAGTTTTTTATGAATAATTTAAAAGAGCGCGCGCCGGCCGGCATTCATTTCGAGCTGTCAATTTTGCGCAACTGACTGGTGGCGCCGCCGTGCGGGAGAAAGCGGAAAGTTCATTCAGCCAGTATGTTTTTGATATGTGCAGGAGGTTTTAATGCACATATTACTAATTATATCTGCCCAATGTAACGTACACACTTTGACCTTTAGAATCACGCTCTTTAGTACAACCAAAAATGCACTCTGAAACCAACGAAATAAAAAGCAAAGTGATGTGATAAAGAGATAAGACATAGGACTATTGATTCGCCCGTCAAAGTGTCCACTGTAATCGGATTGGGCCGTCAAATCACCGTGAAAGTTTTAGCGTTAATTAATGGGAGATGGAAACGATTAATGAAAGTACGCGATAGATGGCACGGGAGCGGTAAATGAATTAGTTTTTGGTACTTAAGAAGGTAAACGTAACATTTCATACGTATCACGTATCTTGTAGATATTAGATTGAAATCAAATATAAATAAAATAAATCCATACTAATATTATAAATGCGAAAGTGTGTTTGTATGTTTGTGTTTGTCCGTCTTTCATGCCGTAACGGAGCGACGGATCGACGTGATTTTTGGCACAGAGATCGTTTATGGACCCGAGAGTGATATAGGCTACTTTTTATCCCGGAAAAATGCACAGTTCCCGAGGGAACAGCGCGCGATAACCGAATACCACGCTGGCGGAGCCGCGGGCAAAACCTAGTAAATAAATAATTATCATGAAACACTTGACACCAATTGACCTAGTCCCAAACTAAGCAAAGCTTGTACTATGGATACTAGGCAACGGATATTTTCTAACTACTTTGACATCAGGTTATCTAGATCAAAGAAATCTTTACACTTTGTCACCGTATGCATTCTGACAATTGACAAGATTTCATTTTTTCAACACCTGTAAATTACTACAGGAATCGAAAGAGTTTTGCCTCTTGAACATGGCAAAATATTTATTATAATTTATTTCTCCATATTTTAAAAAATACAAAAAATTTAAAAAATGTTTCTGAATTTGCCAAAACTACGACAGAATAGATCGTTTCCTTAATTTTGACAACGTCTACTTCAGATTTACGCATGATTTACGTGATATTTTTTTTTAATAGAGACTAGACAAAAGTAATCTATCTATTATATCGTAGTTTTGGAGTTAAGCCCTTTTAGAATAAGCACATCTTAAAAAAAATGTAATAAATTAATTAATAATCGTAGCGAAATTTAAAAAATACCAGATTCTTTCTATTTCCAAGCACAATACAGAGAACGAATCAAATTATAGTCTTAGAAATATGAAATCTTGTCAATTTTATACAAAAATTCAAATACGAAGTGAGAGCGTGTAATTTATCCCCCGTCCACTGCCTTATAAAGTGATAATTGTGATTTGTAAAATATTTCTTTGTCAATAGATTCTGATGAACTATGATTAGCATTCAAAGGGACTCACAGTACATTAAACACAATTATTATAATAGCCAGGGGACCCCAAATTGCAAGTAATGACTGCAACTGAGTTGCAATCGCATAATACAAGTAAATGGGTCGCCGATAATGGGGGTATTGAATTATAACCGTTTGCGATTCGTAACATGTATTCGTGAGAGTATTCTGTGTACCAAAATCGGTCAAGTTTCTGTCTTTGAATTGAAATAACTAGACAACGACAGTACAAATACAAAACTAACTAACTAATTTGGCTCAGCGACCCAAAGAGGGTCTTGGCCTCCGAAACGAGAGCATGCCATGTGTCCCGATCGTGCGCAGCCTCTTGCCAGTCGTCGACTTGAAGACGTCGCAGATCCGCTTGGACACTGTCCTCCCAGCGGTACAAATACAAATACAATGACTCTTTATTGCACACCATCACACATAGTAACCAGTACAGAAAACACAGGAAAGTATAAGCTTTTTAGCAGACTTCAAAAAAAGGAGGAGGTGCTATTTGGTCGTGTTTTTTAATGTTTGTTACCTCAGAACTCCGTCATTTATGAACTGATCTGATTATTTTTTTTTGCGTTTGTCTAGGAATGCTTTTAATTAGATCCCATAAGCACCAAATCGAGGAAATCGAGGGAACTCTTCAAATGTTGTAGGGACACCTATGGTAATTAAGATATATTTAGCAGTAACTTGTGTATTTGCTCTTGAAAATCATAATTTGGTGAAGTGGAACTGCTGATGAAGACCACACTTGACCAGCATAGCTACTACTACTCAATAACATGTACTTTACGGGTTGAATTTCAATTACTTTAATACAGTTGCTAAGCAATTTATGCTCGTTGTAATGCATATGGTGTAATGGAAGGGGTGGTGAAGCACCAGGACCCCTCAATAATGAACGTCTCTGCATCAGAACAA
The DNA here is from genome assembly GCA_037349165.1 of Choristoneura rosaceana. Lineage (NCBI taxonomy): Eukaryota > Metazoa > Arthropoda > Insecta > Lepidoptera > Tortricidae > Choristoneura > Choristoneura rosaceana. Next base: position 1,144,747 of record JAZBNJ010000032.1, read on the forward strand.
GCAATCTTTCGTAAAAGGTGTCAAGCAGTTGACATTAAACTACGCATAATTGCCATAATTAATTTAAGTTAATGCAAAATATTCACGGGGTATTCTTTTTATAATAATTTTCATTTCCATAGTTAGTTAAGATATCTTAGGGTTATTCTTTTTTTAAGTATGTGTATGGTGTATATTATGTTGTGTTTGTGTGCCCAAAAAAACTATTTAAGTATGTAATACTTTTTGTACTTTTATTTGATGCCGCGGGCAAAATTTACAGGGGGCAAAATTGGACAACTTCACAAAATTTTTCTAGTTATAAATAAACCCGCGTAGCTCACCCAAAAACTATGACATTTGACATTTCAGAGACCTCACGCTACACTAGCGCCTCTAGCGGCGAATCCATATGCGATAGCCCTCATTGTTTATACATACAAAGCCGCGGGACAACAAGTAAAGGAATAAATAAGAGGTGATTCTCATTTATTTTCTTCTTAGTCAAAAACTAGTAATTTCAAATAATTTATTGAATCAGGCGTTACTTTGCGGAGGTCCATATCAATGAACTAAAATAATTTCTTTGCTCACCCGCGACCTTAAGATAGCTAAGTTTATGCAAATTATGCGTGTTCATGCAGTTCCTCCACCTCCACACTGTACGAACACACACAAATTACACAAACCCATCTATCACCACCACCACAACTCACTGACGCGTTTCGAACTCAACCAGAGCTCATCCTCAGAGTGACACAACCGTACACCATGCTACCAGTTGTTAGACTAACAAACCACCACCACTGTTTTAATTTGTCAAGCAAAACAAAAAACTACCCGCAAAATATTAATAAATTTTAAATGTGATACAAAACTACCTTGATTTTTTAATGTTATTTATTTATTGTCAAGGCATGTTTTAATAACTACCGTTGCTAAAATTAGACCCAAGCCGTAGCAAGGGAGATGACACTAAATTTATTTGCTCATTAATAATAGACCCCATACTATTGTACCTAATTATCTCCATACATTCTAACACATCAAGACGAAACCCCTTGTCACAGTAATGCAACACTTCATACGAATCTGAATCCGATATTGAATGATTTAATTCCAACAGATGCTTGGCAAAATTAGATCTATCAGGATGCCCGTTCCTATATGCCGATACATGCTCCTTAAACCTAGTATTAAAACTGCGCCCGGTCTGACCTACATATACTTTACTGCAGTCATTACAAGTGAGTTTGTATACACCCGATTTAGTTCCTTTATCCATCTTCTCTTTGTGGTTACAAAGTTTAGAGTACAAAGAGTTGTTAGTTTTAAAGGCTACATTAACATTGTTAGATTTTAAAATGTCATAAATTCTATCAGACAAACGACCAACATATGAAATACTACACCTATATTTGTTAGAAGACTGAGGAGGCAACCCGGCGTAAAGCATGCTATTCACTATCCGTGCTTGCTTCCTCCTAACCAAACCATCTACCATCGATTTCGTATAGCCATTTGACGTTGCTATGTGATAAATAGTATTTAACTCTGAATCAAAATTTACCCTAGAAAGAGGTACAGTTAATAATCTATGTACATAACAATGAAAGGCTGAGGTTCAGCCGCGTTGAGTTCGAAACGCGTCAGTGAGTTGTGGTGGTGGTGATAGATGGGTTTGTGTAATTTGTGTGTGTTCGTACAGTGTGGAGGTGGAGGAACTGCATGAACACGCATAATTTGCATAGACTTAGCTATCTTAAGGTCGCGGGTGAGCAAAGAAATTATTTTAGTTCACTAGTAATTTCAATCAACCTTCGATTACTTCCCTTGGCTGGGGTGTGGATAGATTGTCTTTTCCCCTCCCGATGACAATCAGTTGGGGCTATAATTTCTTGGCGATGCAGTAATAATACATTATACGTGTTTCCGAGACGTTGAAATATGTAGCGGACGAACTGTCGACACTGTAATGACATATTGATTTAATTTAGCTTTGTACAATCGCCTTTAGATATTTTGGAGCGGCCGTGTTGATCAAAAATATCAATACCTGAACTCTAATACTTATAATAATAGAGTGCATGTTACCTACTACTTATAGATATCTTCATACTTATAAGTACAGTCACCAGCATTAATATCAACCAACTATCGGAGCGTGCAAAAATATCTGACACATCCTTCCGGCCCTATAAATAGAGTCGTATTAGATATTTATGCACGCTTGTTGTGTTACACTGTACCAACATAAATACATATTAAACGACCAGGACTAGAGAACAAACATACGTTTTATTCTCATAAATCGCCCCGGGATCGACCCCGGGACCTCGTACCTCGTAGGCAGGTTCTCCACTCGACTATCCAGTCGTCAAAGTGATTCTATTATACCTAATATCAAACTATTTTTCATCATTAAACGCTACCCCTGCAACCCTCATTGCATTACAGTGACATTTAATTTAACCTTTCCAAAACTGCATCCGAAATGAAACAGCGTACGCTACTGCAAGTGTAAGCGAGATAGAATGTTCCAAGTCGACAATAGGAGTCAATTGACTTTTCTTGGTTTCGAAGAAAATGTGACAAGCACGAGTCGTGATTGTTTTATGGGTTCCGCTATTGAAACTGAATTCTCATAAGTTTAACATTGCCTGATGATAATAATAACATTTTTTTTTAAGTTTTTGTACGATATTTTACTAACACAAGAGTAATAAAATAATTTGTACAAGTACGTGAACTCCTTATCTTTACATAAGTTGTAAATGCGAAAGTAACTCTGTCTGTCTGTCTATTTAACTTTGTCTATCCGTTAGCTGCTTTATGCAATCTTAGACTGAAACGTTACCGAAACGTCGAGGTAAATATTACTTGTAAAAATAGCGTGATTAGTCCCGTTATGGTGTTTTGACTATTAATTTCTTATAGTCCATTAAATATTAATTGACCATCTTTAATCTTCACCAAGTATTATAATAAGTTACCAATTTATGTTTTCCTTAGATAATTTAAAACTACCATACTGATCAGACGGTTCAATGAACCTATAATTTGTCTTTTTTTATTATGGCATGAAATAATAATTGTTCTACTATTACTAGGCAACGGATAAAATTAGATAAATACATACTTAAATACATGTTAAACATCCAAGACCCGAGAAAAACATTTGTATTATTCATACAAATATCTGCCCCGGCCGGGAATCTAACCCAGGACCTCAAGCTTTTTAATCAATTTCTCTAACCACTTGGCCATCCGGTCGTCATATTGAAATAATTCATTTTTACAAGTGTGCATATGTGAAGCACTATTGCAAGCTTCAAAGCTGAATATTTTTGTCCGGGTGAGCGGTTAGTTCAGATGGAGTTCCGAAAAGTTTCTCGATGAGGGCTACGGTATAGATGTCGCTGCTTAAGTGGCTAAATAAGAAACAAACAAGCGTAAATATGTGGTGCATAGGAGAAATTCGTGTCTGTACCGTTGTCCAGCGGTGGTATAGCGGTATAGCGCGCGGCACGGAATGCACACCAGGGTTCGATTCCCAACGCTGGTCTTATTTTTCTGGTTTTTCTGTGCATCTATATTTCAGTTTGTATTTTCGATATGGGTTTCACGGGATGAGCGTAAAAGTAACAAAAATTTGGAATTGAAATAAAAAATACAAAAAGATTAAAAAAAAACAATCTGAACATTTTTTGTTCTCGAATCTTGCACGGAACCCAGACAAAACCGATAAAAAATTCCCTCTGCCTCACTGTGGAAATCAAACCCCATTGTGAGGAAATAATTCACAGCCCACACGTATTTACATTTATATGAAGAAATCGGGACGGCACTAGCCTGTAATGAAAGAATCAAGTGTCGAGATTCTAGGCGATTGTTAGCTTCATCCTTATCTACGTGTCTTCCACGGTGGGCACAGGACTCCTCTCAGATTGGAAGGGCTTGGGCGATAGTTCCTACATCCGCCAGTGTGCATTGAAAGAAAGAAAGAAAAGGAAAACATTTATTTGTGACATTTATGAAGTAGATAAAAATAAACAAGGAAGGAAATCGTGACAAATTTTGACACAAAATGGTCCGAACTCAGCATTATGTCAACCTTGCGGCCGACGCTGGTCTTCCGTTTAGATGAGTTCAAAGTAGTGCATGTGGTAGGACCTTGTGCAAGGTCCGCCCAGATTGCTACCACCACCTTGCTCGCTAATCCTGCCGTGAAGCAGCAGTGCTTGCACGGTTGTGTTTCGAAGTGGAGAGTAAGGCAGCCGGTGAAATTACTGGCACTTGAGGTATTCCATCTTAGGCCTCTAGGTTGGCAAGGCATCTGCAATACCCCTGGTGTTGCAGATGTTTATGGGCGGTGGTGATCTCTTACCCACTTGCACGTTTGCCTTCCAGTCGAATAAAAAAAAGTAAACGCCAACAAATAAGCCTCAGTTCGTCAATTAAAACATTTCTAATGTTCGCACGACATTGTTTGACGCCATTTTGATGCAACTGCCCGCTCGGTCCGACCGCGAGAACGCAATTCGTATCGAATTTTCTTGATCAATTAAAAGTTGATCAACTAAAATCGGCTCATGAGAACCCCGCATGGATCTCCAGTTGCCTAAGTTACCTAGAAGCTGCTGCCTGCCCACCGTAAGCTCGCAGCTTTGATCAGTACCCTTAGTGTAAGTTGTCGGTTACAAAATACGTCTCGATCGCGTTCGCGTTAAAATCTCAATTTGTATGGAAACACGAACATCGCAAACGTCCCGCTAGAGGCGCTGTTCGTATTACCATACAAGTTGAGATATTAACGCCAACGCGATCGAGGCGTATTTTGTATCCGAAAACTTACACTAAGGGTACAGGTCATCCATCCCGTTTGGTGGATCGAGACATACCCGTATAAAAAAAAAACATGAAATTTCAACGGTTGCTCTTCTCAACGTGAATGAAGAGAGCTCTTTCGCGACTTTTGAGTAATGCAAGTGACGAGTTGTCGTTCATTTGAGGTGTTCTGAGGGAGAGGCCTTTGTTCAATAGTTGACGCCTTCCCGCTGATGATTATGATTGATTACAATTGGAAATTCCTAATATCCCCAAAGCCGTGGTTGACGCTGTGGTGGCCAAGTGGTATGACCTATCGCCTCTCAAGCAGAGGGTCGTGGGTTCAAACCTCGGCTCGCACCTCTAAGTTTTTCGAAATTCGTGTCCGGAAGTACATTTTACCACGAGCTTTGCGGTGAAGGAAATCTTGAGGAAACCTGTACAAACTTGCGAAGCAATTCAATGGTGCGTGTGAAGTTTCCAATCCGCACTGGGTCCGCGTGGGAACTATGGCCCAAACCCTCTTGTTCTTGGAGACCTGTGCCCAGTAGTCGGACGTATGTAGGCTTGGATGGAAAATCCCCAAATCTCAATCCTTTTTATGCAAGCAAAATGACTTGAAGTTTGAACGGGTATATTTTTCCCTAAATAAAAGCTTTCTTTGTAATATTAAAATCATAATTCTGCCTCAGGATTGGTCGTAATATTACGAAAATCAAAGTTTTATAACTAAATTACGGGGTACAGTTTTCCGCAAACAAGCCGAACAGAAACTGTATAATAAGCCTCGACATTGTTAGGATCGTTTGAAATTGAGCACTGTCGGCCGTGTATTCTATAAAGCACTACATATACTTTGAAGGAAAGAAAAGAAAGAAAATACATTTATTCTTCACAACACAAGACACAACATTTTGCAGGTGGTAGGACCTTGTGCAAGGTCCACCCAGATTGCTACCACCATCTTGCTCGCTAATCCCGCCGTGAAGCAGCAGTGCTTACAATGTTGTGTTTCGGCGCGGAGAGTAAGACAACCTGTGAAATTACTGGCATTTGAGGTATTCCAACTTAGGCCTCTAGATTGGCAACGCATCTGCAATACCCCTGGTGTTGCAGATGTTTATGGGCGGTGGTGATCTCTGACCACCAGGAGACCCACTTGCAAGTTTGCCTTACAGTCAAATAAAAAAAAAACCTTAACATTAAGTACAAAGAGACAACACATAGGAAATTATGCGTCACTTTGGGAAAATCTCGTATCTCAAGTTGTTACGACAGCAAAAAGTTAACTCGGAAAAATTATCGATTTTGAGTAACTCTAAAGTACTTAAATACATGAGCCATAATGGAACCTTTTCAAAGGAAAACACAACAATTTTTCTTGTTAATTAATGCGATATCACTATGATATTTAGTTTGAAATGGTTTCATGTTGGCTCAGGAATTAAAGTCCTTGATCGTACAAGTTTTTTTAAAGTAGTTTCGAATACTTAATGTTATCCGGCTTCGGCAGTCTGTCAAAATCAAAATCAAAAACAATACAAAACGATTTCTCTTTTATGTTTTTAACTTCCATGGCTCATTTTTTTTAATGTTCAATACTGAATCGATAAGATACCACATAATATAGAAAAAAAAGACCTAGAGTTCAGCTCACAAAAGCATTTTTTCCCTAGCTGAAATGGAGACGCTTCTTTTACGCTTCGCGTTTGCTCAGTCGATTACAATACTACTGAAATTTTTAAGCGAAATTTTCGACGCTGATTTTAGCGTATCTTTTTCCTTGACTTCAACTACACCATCAACTTTGACTACATATTTAGTATACCTCCACATGAATACGAAGTGTGGTAATTTTCTACGAATATCCGAAAATATGTGTACGCTGAATATGCAAATTGCGGCCATTCTGAACACCAACCTTGTAATTTTCACGATTTAAGGAGGCATGTTTGAAAAACTGTTTGGATTTAGTGTAGCTAATCACGATTTTACTCTAATCTACTGACCTATCGGGCGGACTATTATTGTGTTTCGACGAAAATGTAAAGAAATGAAAGACATACAAGGTATTAATACACACACACGCACACACACAAACATCACGCATCACGCCTGTACTCCCAAAAGGGGTAAGCAGAGCACACGAAACGTTACCGCTTCGGAGCCACTTTTAGCAATTTTAGGTTTAAAGTTTGACAAAAAAGGTACATAGTGACAGGTTGCTAGCCTGTCGCCTACGGTATACCTTAGCCTATATCCTTTGTCGCCTCTTACGGCATCCACAGAAAAAATGAAGAGGTGTTACTCTAACCCAACACCAAACCGAAAATATAATCGATTACTGTATCTAAATCAATCTAGTAAAGCAAAATCCTTCGATAGTCTTCTATAGATTTTTTAATTGTCAAGATCGAGTGTCACATATAAACAAAATCATGATTCAAAAAATGGTAAAGAGGTTCTGCAACAATTACAATATACCTCACGCTTTAACCGATTACGGGGATAATTTAAAACCCTAGTATAGCATCTCTACTACAACACTGATTGACTGTTTTTTTTTTTAAATACATTTTTGATCGTTCTCTATCATTAAAGTAATTAAAAAAAGCCGCGGCGGGTAAAGCCCCGGGTTCACGGTGGATGCAGGCCACTGCCAACCGAAGCAACTGGAGGTCTATGGGGGAGGCCTATGTCCAACAGTGGACGTCCTACGGCTGAGATGATGATGATGATGAAATAATTCAAAATGAATTATGTCATTGTTGTTGTAAAGACTCTTCCTGCAAGCAAGGATAGACATGATAAGATAGTTTTTTTTTTCCGAAAAATTGCATCTACTTATAGTACATAGTTGTTAAGCGTGATTTCACAAAAAATCACGTATAACAGCTATGCACTAAAAAATTACTATAAAATAAAAAGTAACACCGTAGTTGCAGCTCTCAAGCAAGAAAAATACAAAAATTACAACCCATACACGTAGAAATACAATTTATTTTTATTATCAAGAGAGCGAGCTAGCGCCGGAACTCACAAAGCTCGAGCCTCCGCACTCAAGACTCAAGCTAGACTCATGCAGTATTTACAGCGGTAGTGCAAGCGTGCTTGAGATCGGGGATTTAAATTTTAAATGCAGTTTTGAGTCGCAAGCATAACAGTCTTGAAGTAAGGTTTGTAGTGACAGTAATGTGCTGTGACATTTTAATATCATAATGGACTCAAATCTCTACCATCATTTCACACATTATGAGAAGTCTCTTCGTTCCATTCTCCATACAAACGTAGTCCCGGTCTCATTTGAAAACTAGGCAACAGAAGTACTTAGATGAAATTTTGTAAGTATGGACAAGACGTAATTATCTATGCCTGTGGTTTTTCAGATTTTATGTGTAATGTGTAATATCACAGGAGCTCAAAAGTTAAAAAAAAAGATGTCAACTTTGCACGAGAATTACAGACTACTAAAGCATTTTTACAAAAATAACAAAAACCACTGGCATAGAAAATATAATGAGGATCTTGATTGTAAATTATCATTGATTTCTGTGCTATACTTTTCGTATAATATGAGGACAACGAAACCCAAAATTTAACTGCCCAAATCTTGTGAAGCCTATAGCTATCTCGATATACATTAGCGGGAAGCGGAAAAGTGGGAGGGGATGTGCATGGGGGGGATGACTGCGAGCGCTTACGTCATGAGCAATAAAGACAGATTTTCATTCAGAGTCAAAATACCACAAACAGGACTTATCACGCTAAAGCACGAGTAATATTTACCTCGACGTTTCGACCACATTCACGAGTAGACTTATTAGTACTTAGCGTACTTATTAGTACTTAGCGTACTTATTAGTACTTAGCGTACTTAATAGTACTTAGCGTATCGTACCATCAGCCAAATAAGTGGTCTACCAATTTTTAAACAAGTTCCTATCAAACGAATATGTCGCTAAAGTTGAACTTTCAAGTTGACAGACACGTCTATCGGTATTATTGTTTTATGACATGCATGCGATAATCAGTTTTAGGCACTGGTCCCACCGCGAGCTAGTAAGCTATGAGCTATCGGCTATTTTCTAGCCCGAGAAACGAACAAAAGATAATCGCTTCCGTGTACATAAAAGAGAGAGTTATATTTTTATAGTTCATAGCTGGCTGTTCACACTGCCGGCGAGGATACTCTCCCACCGCCCGGCGAGTAAGCGATAATTCCATAGAATTGTTTACTAGCCGCCCGCCGATTGTCAACTGTTTCTAGTACAGAATTTTACTAGTTGACCGCCGAGCTCACCGATAGCTGGCGGTGGGACCACTGTCTACTAGTTGACCGCAGCGATAAGCTATAGACTATAAAACTAGCTCAACGGTACTCGCCGAAGCGAATAGCCCCCCGTCTGAGCTAGTGCAGCGAGTAATCGCCGGTCGCACGCAAACACTCGCTTATAGCCGAGCGTCTAAACTAGCAAAACTACACTCGCTTCTCGCCTCTCGCCCACTCGTTTGTGGTTTATAGTTTTACTCGCTAATAGTTTGTAGCCGCCGGTGGGACCAGTGCCTTAGGGTGGTAGACCACATATTTGGCTGATGGTGCATGCCGCCATGTCAAGACAGCGCGTCCTAGCCCCCGGACGGTTTACTAATTCCAGACTAACAGCTGGATGGATACTAACTGAGTTAGGCGGGGAGTTATTACGACAGAGGGATAAATAAAGATTGTACTGTTAATTATATTACAGTGGTAGAAACTCTGTAACTACCGAGCAACTGCCATGATTTGTCCTAGGGAATGTTTCTCGAGAAACCTGTTTTGTATCAATCCATACTCCATACTACTTTAAACTAAGTTATATACTATACTATATACTGTACTATTCTTTAATATTATAAATGAAAAAGTGTATTTGTATGTTTTCACGCCGTAACGGAGCGTTGGATCGACATAATTTTTGGCATAGAGATAGTTTTTGGGCCCGAGAGTGATATCGGCTACTTTTTGTCCCAGAAAAATGCACAGTTCCCGAGGGAACAGCGCGCGATAACTGAATATCACGCGGGCAGAGCCGCGGGCAAAAGCTAGTGAAAAATAAAACCGTTGAGAACTGAATCATTTGAGAAAAATATATTTTCAGTGAAAATCCGACTTTTAACTATCAATAAATCCGTTCTTTATTTTCTTCGAAATTATTTGAGCTAAAAACCACTCTTATTCTTAAACCATTCAAACTAAAGTTGTATCGTAGGTTCATCAAGTTCTTGATCAGCTATATTTCATCGTCATAATCGTCCCTGTGGCACAAGTGGAATTGGTGCGAGTCGCTACGGTGTCCGTGTGGCTGCCCAGAGCAAACAGTCCGGCATAATAGGGCAAGCGGCAGATTTTAAAACCCTCTCGACAGATGCACTAGCATAACTTAAATCTAGTTTATTAAATATAGCTTTTACCCGCGGCTTCGCACGCGTAAACTAATCGGTCTGGTAGTGGTAAATGAAATATCCCGTGGGAGTATAGGTATAAAAAATAGCGTATGTGTTATTCCAGACGTGCAGCTACCTACATACCAAATTTCATGACTTTTAGCCCAGCGTTTATTATTTCAAAATTTTATTCCTATCCCGTGGGAATATCGGGGTAAGAAATAGCCTATGTGTTATTCCAGAGGTTCAGCTACCCACACACCAAATTTCATGGCTCTAAGCCCAGTGGTTGTTACTTCGAGATTTTATCCTTTGATATCCCGTGGGAATTTCGGGTCAAAAAGTCGCTTATGTATTATTTTAGACGTGCAGCTCCCTACATATCAAATTTCATGACTCTAAGCCCAGCGGTTATTATTTAGAAATTTTATCCCTATCCCGTGGGAATATCAGGATAAAAAGTAGCCTTTGTGTTATTCCAGAAATCCAGCTACCTATATACTAAATTTTATGGCTCTAAGCCCAGCGGTTGTTATTTCGAGATCTTATCCCTAGTTATCCCGTGGAAATATTGGGTCAAAAAGTCATCTATGTGTTATTCCATACGTCCAATTACCTACATATCAAATTTCATGACTCTAAGCCCAGCGGTTATTATTTCGAAATTTTATCCCTATCCCGTGGGAATATCAGGATAAAAAGTAGCCTTTGTGTTATTCCAGAGGTCCAGCTACCTATATACTAAATTTTATGGCTCTAAGCCCAGCGGTTGTTATTTCGAGATCTTATCCCTAGTTATCCCGTGGGAATATTGGGTCAAAAAGTCATCTATGTGTTATTCCATACGTCCAATTACTTAAATACCAAATTTGATGACTCTAAGCCCAGAGGTTCTTATTTCGAAATTTTATCCCTATCCCGTTCGAATATCAGGATAAAAAGTAGCCTTCGTGTTATTCCAGAGGTCCAGCTACCTACATACTAAATTTTATGGCTCTAAGCCCAGCGGTTGTTATTTCGAGATCTTATCCCTAGTTATCCCGTGGGAATATTGGGTCAAAAAGTCACCTATGTGTTATTTCATACGTCCAACTACCTACATACCAAATTTCATGACTCTAAGCCCAGAGGTTCTTATTTCGAAATTTTATCCCTATCCCGTGGGAATATCAGGATTAAAAGTAGCCTTCGTGTTATTCCAGAGGTCCAGATACCTACATACTAAATTTTATGGCTCTAAGCCTAGCGGTTGTTATTTCGAGATCTTATCCCTAGTTATCCCGTGGGAATATCGGGTCAAAAAGTCACCTATGTGTTATTCCATACGTCCAACTACCTACATACCAAATTTCATGACTCTAAGCCCAGAGGTTCTTATTTCGAGATTTTATCCCTATCCCGTGGGAATATCGGGATAAAAAGTAGCCTATGTCCTTTCTCAAGGTCTATTCTATCTCTGTACCAAATTTCATCCAAATCGGTTCAGCGGTTTTGGCGTGAAAGCGTAACAGACAGACAGACAGACAGACAGACAGACAGACAGACAGACAGACAGAGTTACTTTCGCATTTATAATATTAGTATGGATTTAGTTTAAGTGGAGAACCAGAAGCCATACGATAAATAAATAAATCGTCATAATATCGTTCCACAATAATAACGCCGTAGTATGGCGATTAGACAAACTTGGCCTCACTTGAGGCAAGTTGATCGGAGCCGTTAATATCAACTAAGTGACTCGAATCCATAGAGTAGGTAATTTCTAAATAGAATGAAAATATGATACAATTAGTCAAAAAAGTTATAGCATTGTAACAAACAGTCGAAATCCTGTATGTATGTTTCTTTACTATTAAAAAAAAACTATTTTTTAATTTCATTATTTTACTGCGTCGATTGCTGCAGCTGCAATTTGGATGGGTTTATTCGAGTGTTTCAACCGTCTCATTTTTCTGTAAAAATGGCCGAATATTCTGATATAGTTTTTTAGTTATCTGCTAGAAATACAGGAACACTTACAAATAATCTTAAAAACGACATCAAAATCTAGAGCCAATTTGTAAAAAATTTGACCAAATAAATAAGGCGGTTGAAACGCTCGTATAAATACCCGGGCATGGCAAAACAAGGCAAAAGTTAAGCAAGAAGTGTCGATAAAAAGTTTATTAACTAAAAAGAGTCAAAATTACGTGCGGGAAAATGAAAGAGAGAAATCAGACAAAATGATTAAATCAAATAATACTGATACAGATATTACTTTAACAGACAAATATAAAAAATGGCACAAAAGTGGTCACAGTCTCGCCTCAGGTGTCAGGTGTCACGCCACAATTTCCTCCGCCTTTCCCTGAACGAAGCCACGGACGGAGATTCCCTTAGGGACAAGGGAAAATCATTCCACAACTCCACAAAGTGGATAGTAAAATAATAACATATAATAAATAAGTAAATTGTGAAACGTTTGGCTTCAATTGGCCTTATAAAAAAAGCATATAGCATATTGTGGCTACACAGACAGACAGAGGATTTCTCATAATTATTGCGTGTGGGTAATCTACGTTTGGCTCTGCAAAACCCACCCACATTTACCGATTTTGCATGTTGTGTGAGATAGCAATAGTTTATATGTCTGTTTCATGTTCCCTTGTTTAGTTTTGTATATATTCAATAAGTAGGGTCATGTCGCATTAAAGCTATGCTACAAACCTGAAGCACTCTTTCATTGGCTTTACATCCCCTGCCACAACGCACCTACCTCAACACATATAGTAAAAGTAGACAACGGATAAACGTACTTAAATAGAATCAATTTAATACATGCTTGAATACGGTGTTGCTGCTTCAACAAAACTCGGCGACTATAGAATACACATTGAACATCGAAAACTAAAAAATATTTTCGCATTTTTCATATTGTCCCGACCGGGAATTGAACCAGGGACCTTAATCATAAAATTGGATAATAGATTTTTTTTTTTTCAAGAGAATTACACAGTATTACAGCTTATAACTAATGCACTATGTGTGATTTATAGATATACTAGCTTTTTCCCGCGTATAGTATTCGGTTATCGCGCGCTGTTCCCTCGAGAACTGTGCATTTTTCCGGAATAAAAAGTAGCCTATGTCACTCTCGGGCCAACTATCTCTATGCCAAAAATCACGTCAATCCGTCGCTCCGTTACGGCTTGAAATACGGACAAACAGACAAAGACACTTTCGCATTTATAATACGAGTATTATAAGTATGGATGGATTATATTTATTTACTATGTCAAACATTCAAAATAATAAACGAATACCACGCGGGCGGAGCCACGGGCAAAAGCTAGTACAATATAATTACCACTCTATAGAAGAGTTGATCTGTGCTCGGGTCGGACTATAACGCGGCGTCTGCGCAGCGTTAGTTCGTTAGTTCATATGGTTAGATTAATTATTAATGGTGGAAACTTGGGATTGAGTTGGAGTATTGCTTGTATTAGATTGAGGGTAGTTTGCCAAACACAATATCTGTCTCATAAACCAAGGCAGTTTTATAAATTTAAGCCGTGGCTGGTTTGCTGTTGATGATAATGTTGATGATGACTGTGTAAAAGCTGTTCTTGTCCTCGTCGTCGTTTTGAGTATATGTATTAAAAACAAAAAGGTGCGAGGCCGGGCTTGAATCTATGACCCTCTGCTTGAGTGGCAATAGGTCAAACCACTAGTCCACCACGGCTTACAAAACTATCTAAGTACACACTAATACTAATACACACTAATATTTTTGGTATCCTGTGTCGTGTCACCAAGTAACATAGTTTTAGTGCTACTTTTAGTCTTAGTCTTAGGTGGTGCTTGTGGAGCCAAAATAAATCATTATTTCTTCTTAATACAATAAATAAAGGACAAGCCATAAATATAGATTACACTAGATTACGAAAATGCATTTACTTTATCTTTATCTAATTTAATCTATATCTGTGGGACAAGCAAACAACAATAAATCTAGAACAGCAAAAGGATGCGTTCTCCGATGAAATTCTCCACATTCCGCGCCGATAACATAAAACAAAACACATCACAGAACTCTTTACCTACGTTTCCATTTCTTTGTTGTCCAACAATACGAGTATTACTTTCAAAGGCGTATTTTTTACGGCAAAAACCTCATCAAATTGAACAATACGGGTCATCCCGCTCACCAGTTGTTGTGACGCCTGTCATTTGGACCTCTTACGCCATTGTCGTGGCTTCTATTGTCCCAAATGTCCATTTTTTTTTCATTTCCGCTCCACCTTTTGCGGACTTCAAAAGGTCCGTTTTTCAACGGACGAGGGTAGATTTAAGTTGGTTGCGAGTGACGCTTGACCGTTGTCAGGAGTTGAAAGCAATGGAAATAAGCGGTTCGACCGCCACAATGCCTGACTTGTGGGGATATTTGGGGTGTTATATTAAGAGCGCGCATACATTTTGTCCCAACTCGTCACTTGCGCGATCTCCTGCTCGGGCGGTGTGATTCGCCCGCACACTACCACGGTTTGATGTGTGCGTGCGATGTGGCGCTGGCGACACAACTTGATCATTGTACATTTTCCACCGTAGTAAACTTAAGTTTTGTTGTCATATAAATATTTTAATTTTTTAACAAAATAATGTATTTTGTTTCAAGTTCTTTTTGATCTTGCCCTGTTAGTACGTTAGTTAATTAGTAAGTACTTATGGATTACATTTTGGAAGCTAAACTTGACTAAATGTGCGTTTAAATTTTTTACATTGAGTGAGAATTTTACATACGTGTGTAAATCAGAATAGATGACAATGCAATATTGTTATGATGACTCTGATCTGATGAAAAAGGTGGAAGGTGGCCATAGGAACTCTGTAATAAATCCCTATAACCACATCGACTTTGGGTTCGTTTGATTCGTCTCGAAATGTACTTTGGCCCTAGATGTTAACAATGGATAATAATGTACAGTCAGTAAAAAAAGTTAGTAATAAAAAATTAATTTTTCAGTGCGCACAAAACATTTACTTAGTTTCAATGTTTCGCGCACATAATGATGGTATATTGTGTGAGGGCACGCAGTACTTAGTAAATAGCTAAATATCTCATCATCATTGCTCATAATGCTACCAGATGTTAGACTCACAACACACACACAACAGCAACCAACATCCACGTTGTCTAACATCTGGTAGCATGGTGTACGGTTGTGTTGCTCTGAAGATGAGCTCTTGTTGAGTTCGAAACGGGTTGATGTAGTGTGGTGACGGTAATAGATGGTTTCGTGTGATTTATGTGTGTTCTTACAGTGTGGAGGTGGAGGAACTGCATGAACACGCATATCTTACATAAACTTAGCCATCGTAAGGTCGCGGATGAGCAAAGAAATTATTTTAGTTCATCATTGCTCATATTTTCATATCAATATTTAAGACAAAAAATACAGGAGTTGTCAAATACCGTTTTCGTTATTACGTCAAAAAAAAACGTTTGTTGTATGGGAGCCCTCCTTAAGTATTTATTTTATTGTTTTTAATATTTGTTGTTATAGCGATAACAGAAATACGTCATGTGTGAAAATTTCAACCGTCTAGCTATCACGGTTCATGAGATACCTACAGCCTAGTGACAGTCAAGGACAATGGAGTCTTAGTAGTAGGGTCCTGTTTTTATCGTGTCAGTACTTAATCGAGAAAAACTTTTTCACGAAAACTTTATCAAGAATATGTCATTACTTTTGGAATCAAGATGGCGGATGACATTTCAAGGCCGGGAATCGACATAAATGTCATTTTAGACTAATTTGGCAGCCTTAAATGGGAATTTGACAATATATTTTGGATATAGGATGGCCGATGACATATCGAACCAATAAAATGCCATAGGTGTCATTTTGGACTAATTTGGCAGCGCTAAATGTGAATCTGTCATTATTTTTTGGATCCAAGACGGCGGATGACATTTTGAGGAAAGAAAATGTCATGGGTGTCGTTTTTGACTATTTTGTCAGCGCTAAATGCGAATCTGTCATATTTTTTTGGATCCAAGATGGCGGATGACATTTTGTGGCAGAAAAACGATATGGGTGCCGTTTTTGACTAATTTAGCAGCGTTCAGCGTAAATCTAACATCATTTTTTGTTCCAAGATGGCGGATGACATTTCAATTTCAAGGTCGGAAATTGTCATGGATGTTGTTTTCGACTAATCTAACACTATTTTTAGGATCCAAGATGTTCATTCTACTATCTCGGATCTAAAAAATTAATGTCTAAACGCATTTATCGCTGCCAACTTAGTAAAACGACATCCATAACGCTTTTCTGCCATGAAATATTATCCGCCATCTTGGATCCAAAAAATAATGACGGCTTCGTATTTAGCGCTGCAAAATTAGTCGGAAACGACATCCATGACGATTTCCGGTCTTGAAATATCATCCGCCATCTTGGAACAAAAAAATAATGTTAAGTAGGTATATTTACTCTGAACGCTGCTAAATTAGTCGAAAACGATACCCATGACCTTTTTCTCACTCGAAATGTCATCCGTCATCTTGAATCCAAAAAATAATGTCAGATTCACATTTAACGCTGCCAAATTAGACGAAAACGACATCCATGACTATTTCCATCCGTGAAATGTCATCCGCCATCTTGGAACAAAAAATAATGTTAGATTTATGCTGAACGCTGCTAAATTAGTCAAAAACGGCATCCATAACGTTTTTCTGGCATGAAATGTCATCCGCCATCTTGGATCCCAAAAATAATGACAGATTCGCATTTAGCGCTGCTAATTTAGTCGGAGACGACATCCATGACGATTTCCGATCTTGAAATGTCATCCGCCATCTTGGAACAAAAAATAATGTTAGATTTACGCTGATTCGATTTGTGGCATTCGAACATGGCGGATGTAGAAAATATATAATTTTGCTATTTCTGTTTCTTTGGCTAGTTGAAGTATAATTTTGATAGTGTTTTATGCGGCGATTAACCTTAACAGTGAACAGTGAAATGACGGATACAGACAATATCTAATTTTGCTATTTCTGTTTCTTTGGCTAGTTGAAGTATAATTTTGATAGTGTTTTATGCGGCGATTAACTTTAACAGTGGACAGTGATCACAAAATTCTATATTGCTCTCGTGTCTGACATTTTTTAATGCGCAAGTTGTTTCCACGTGGTTTCTGGAATTTTACTATCAAGTTGCAAAAACTACAATCACTGTACAACGTCCCTCTCAAAGAGAGTACTTTGACACTGGCGAAATTGTCCTATTAAATAAGACAGAAAGCCATATTTTAAAAGAGAAGAAGAAGAAGAAATTAGTCGGAAACGACATCTATGACGATTTCCGGTCTTGAAATGTGATCCGCCATCTTGGAGCAAAAAATAATGTTATATTTACGCCGAACGCAGCTAAATTAGTCAAAAACGACACCCATATCGATTTCCTGCCACGAAAGTCATCCGCCATCTTGGATCCAAAAAATAATGTCATTCGCATTTAGCGCTGCCAAATTAGTCGAAAACAACATCCATGACGATTTCCGGACTTGAAATGTCATCCAGCATCTTGGAACAAAAAATAGTGTTAAATTTATATTTTCATTTATTGCCCATATCTGAAATTAAGTATAAGATTTTTACTGTACAACTAGCTTTTATTTACTTTATATACTAACTCACTATCATGCTAACATGTATACAACAGGGCAAGTTAAATGAAAACTTTAACAACTTTTAGTTACCTAGATTTACAAATTAAAAGACAATATTTTTTTGCTGACTGTACCTTTGTCCCTTTGTTACCACTTAGAACCAAAGTACTCCTCAAGAAAAATCTAATGAGCCCAAGCTCGATAGGGTTATGTCGTTTTATTACAGAGTTCTTATGGTCACCTTCCAGCTCCATAATCAGATCAGCTTCATGTCATAGTAATATTACATTGTCATTTAATTCACACATCCATGCAAAGTTTCAGCTCAATCGAAAATCGAGAAGTGGGCCAAATTTAGCTACCAAAGTTTGACCAATAGGTGCTTAAACACTAACATACATATAATACTAATAAGGCAAGTTATACAAAATGCTTGTGAAATGTAAAATTTATATACCCGTATAAGTTTGAGTGAAAATTGCAAAAAATTAAAACATTTAATTTTAACAGGTAAAATTACTTTCAAGTATCAAGCAATTGCGGATGCGCTATAACTATCGAATGTTTACAGTAATGGTTGGTTAAGGTTGTTAACCTTTCTGAGAGCGCAGAGCGATACGTCCGTTCCTTGGGAGAGCCCGGCGCTTTCTGAATCGTAACTATTGACGCGCGGGGTTATAAAATCGATTTCGGACCGAAGTTTAGAAAATTGTCAAAATTAAATGAGCTATTATTAAGCGCTGAAAAAAATATTACAGACTAAACATTACCTGTAGATATATAATAAAATTGTTTTATTGGTAAATACATTCTAATAAATGAGAAAAAAAATTATTAAATAGACCGATTTAGACATTTTGTAGAATGGTATTTGAATAATAATAGCTTATATTTTGATACATATGACATCACTATGCATTAAAAGACTATGTGTTCTATTATAAAATATTAAATTTACATCGTCTGTGGTAGGTTATAATGGCATTATTTCGCATGAAAGTCAGCTCTGACGCGTATTTTCGGAAAACCTCACCTACGAAATAATTTGGTAAAAAAAAATCGCTGATGGAAACAAAATAAAATTACCGCTATGCATCATAGTAAGAGTTTGTCCATACGTTACATTAGTTTATTCTGAAAAAATGTAAGCATTTAGACATTAATAAGGCGTTTGAAAAACCTCAAAATCACCGAATGGCCAACTTTTTGTATGCACGCTCTTAATTTAAATCGAGCATTATATCCTACTAATATTATAAATGCGAAAATTTGTGTGTGTATGTTTTTGACTCCTTTACAAAAACGGATGGACGGATTTGGATGAAATTTGGTATGTAGATAGCTTGACATATGGAATAACACATAAGCTACTTTTTATCCCGATATTCCCTCGGGATATGCATAAAATCTCATAAGAGCCGCTGAGCTTGGAGTCATGAAATTTGGCATGGTTGTTTTTAATTCAACGTTAATGAAAACCATGATGTAATTCTTAGATGAATGATTGGTCTCGCGCGCTCACAAAGTAAAATGAGAATGCCCTGCATTCACCGTGAACGTACCGGCTCGAGTAAAATGGCTTGTTTTCTGATCTTGTTGTACAATCTACTATTTTTTCAAATTCCAATGTTTGTATCAGTACAGGATAGGTATTTTTAACATCCTGTATATTCTGGGTGCATGTTTAGTTTCCACAAGACATAGTCAAAGTTGCAAGCAAAATTAGTAAAATAAAACCCAAATCACACTTTCCTGTCAGGTGCAACATACCGTGTAAAGTAAGGCTAATTACACACCCCAAATCCATATTATGACATTCAACGCAATATGGCGGTGCGACCCCATACGGGGGCTTCACAAACCCCCTACAGGGCGGATCGCCTTAATGATTCTACAGGATTATTTTTACGCGATATTGAAATTGGAAGTGTGTAATTGGCTTTATGTTGCCGATGTATGGCGTCGGGTGATGTTGTAGAATAAATTGGTTTGTTACTATTTAATTTGACACCGCGGCTCTGGATTTTGGGGAAGGTGCTGTTTATTGCATTTGATATTTACGACTTACGATGGTACTGGGTAGTACCCCGAATAAAAAATATTTATTTATTTATTTAAAGAGAACCTTGTACCTTCCTACCACCTTGTGCAAGGTCCGCCCGGATTGCTACCGCCATCTTGCTCGCTAACCTGCCGTGAAGCAGCTTTGCTTGCATTGTTGTATTTGCGAGAGTAAGACAGGCGGTGAAATGACTGGCACTTGAGGTATCCCATCTTAGGCCTCTAGGTTGGCAACGCACCTGCAATACCCGTGATGTTGCAGATGTTTATGGGCGGTGGTAATCTCTTACCATCAGGAGACACACTTGCTCGTTTTCCATCCAGTAGAATAAAAAAAAATCAACAGCTACAAACACAATATATGTATGTTGTAGGAATAGCAACACAGCCAATTACAGGATCCCACAGATAGCAACTGTTAACATGTTTAAGCTTAACTTAAACGAGGTGACGTGCACCAATCAGACGTCACACCATGCCAAATAAAACACCACAGAACTTCCGATGGAATTACTAAACTCCTCAACACATAGTATTTCTTTAAATAAATATGCAACGAAGTTAAACATGATAGTTCCGCAGGTTACGAGTATATCAAAAATTTGCAGTAGGTTAACACGGCACTACCAAAAGAGAGAGGATAACAAGACTTAAGCTTAAGGATAGTAAGATATCTAAGGTGGATACCAACGGTGCGCTCAATCAAATAACCTGGACACCAATCTTCGCCTCACGGATGGAATGTTGCAGTTAAATATGTCAATGGCCATTTCTTTCATCAGATTATTTAAATTACCGCTCGCTCGCTTGAGAAAACGGTTTTGCCTGTACCTAGTTGATGTGATTTATTCTATTTAAGTTCATCTGCTAGATAGAATACCACATAATACCTACTATGCACCTCAAGAACTACGAGTATAGCCTTCTAGAGTTCCATAGTAAAAGCGACAAAATCGAAATCTTTAGTTTAACCACAGTTACAAGTTATTCTTTAATTTCACTTTTTAACCCCCGACGCAATTTTTTTCGTAATGGCTACGGAACCCTATTTCCGGCGTGTCCGATACGCTCTTGGCCGGTTTTTGCATTAGTTGGGCTATTCAGGCGACTACTTTGTCTAAAATAAACCTGCTTGGCTGAACAAGAATGTCCAAGGTAAATATATTCATCAACAACTTCCTCTAGCCTTCTCAACGTTGTTATCTTCTATTTCATGTTTATCTTCTTCTCAACTTCGTCAATTACGTTTCCGGATCATTTTTTTCCAAATGCTCTTTTCAATCTCAAGGATTAAAGAATCCAAAACCCTTGTACAGTGAAATACGTATTCTCGCAGACACCTAAACACAGGGCCCTCTCTATTATACGCGTTACGGCTGACAACAGCAAATTTCAATTTGGGAAAACCGCCGGTTTGCTGTGGACGGATTACCGAGCCGACTGTACGAAGCTTGGAGGAGGCAACAGCATTTAAAATATTGCAGTTTATTTAAGTAAAATAATTATT
Organism: Choristoneura rosaceana; assembly: GCA_037349165.1. NCBI lineage: Eukaryota > Metazoa > Arthropoda > Insecta > Lepidoptera > Tortricidae > Choristoneura > Choristoneura rosaceana. Next base: position 1,166,204 of record JAZBNJ010000032.1, read on the forward strand.
GAGGAGAAAATCGTAAAGTTGGATACAAAATCAGGAACCAAACATTTTTGAATTTTGATAGCGAGTATTTTTCTGACAGATTTCAAAATTTAATTAAATAAGATACGATACAATAACACCACAATAGTAAACGATTTCTGAAACTAGGGTGAGCACACAAAGAGAAAATTACAAGGTAGGCAATAGACCTATTTTTATTTTTATTTTAGACGTGTAATATAATATGTGCAATGATGTGTATGTGTAGATGTGTTTTGTTGCTTTTTCATTTTCTGATCTACTGTTAATGCACCACCTGCTATTATAGTCCTTCCTTCTCTCTGTAAAAAGGTTGCCTGGAAGAGATCGCTCTTAAGCGATAAGGCCGCCTATTGCTTACCTTGTAATTTTATCTGTGTACCTGTTTTTCTGTATCGCTTATTATTTCTGGTGTACAATAAAAAGTATTTGTATTGTATTGTATTGTAGACCTTATCGCTTCAGAGCAATCTCTGCCAAGCAACCTGATAGACAGATTGAGTTGTTTGGATTGTTTTTCTAGTTAGTAGGTTTATCCTTATAATTTTTCAGGTAGTTTAGGGAATATAAATTGTTATTTGAAATAAACTCATTAGTACCTTGTGTCATGTTGGTGTCAGTGGAGTCCATGTGATAAAATTACACCTATTTGTGTAGTATTGATGTAGCGTTGATCTATAAGGAAGCGGTGGACTTTTGTCTGAAAACCTAATTATGTATCGCACCGACATATCGCACCTTTGCGACAAAACTGTGCTATCTCCAAAGTTGCGCTATCCGGTTCGAAGGACCATTATATGTTTCGTTCGGTACAATAAAACATATGAAAATATTATTTTAAAATGGCTGTATTCCACTAAATTATACTTTACCTAATAGGTTCGTATGACCGCTCGCATCGGCGTATAGCGTGCAACTGTCAGATTGACAGTTCACTGTATGTTTTGTACAATCAGATATCACAGTTTTGTCGCAAAGAAGCGATATCTGTCTAGTATGGTCACAAAAGAACAAGGGTGATTTTGATTTCATATCCCAGGTAGCATTTTTACGTCACTATGACGTCCGTTTACAATACTGCTCGATGTAAGAGACGTCATTTCTTGACGTCGCGGACTCCCATTAGTTGACGTCAATTTGTCACAGCCTTACGATGTCAGTTTGTGGGCGTCAAAGTGACGTACTGACCCTAATAGTACGTAAGTATGACGTATCTTTAATGACGCATATTGTACTGACCCTAATAGTACGCATTTATGACGTCTCTATAATGACGTATTTTGTACCGACTCTAATAGTACGTATGTATGACGTCTCTATAATGACGCATATTGTACTGACCCTAATAGTACGCATATAATGACGTCTCTATAATGACGTATTTTGTACCGACTCTAATAGTACGTAAGTATGACGTCTCGATAATGACGCATATTGTACTGACCCTAATAGTACCTAGGCATATATGACGTCTCTATAATGACGTATTTTTTACTGACTCTAATAGTACGTATTTATGACGTCTCTATAATGACGCGTATTGTACTGACCCTAATAGTAAGCATATATAACGTCGCTATAATGACGTATTTTGTACTGACTCTAATAGTACGTAAGTATGACGTCTCTATAATGACGTATATTGTACTGACCCTAATAGTACGCATATATGACGTCTCTATAAGGACGTATTTTGTACTGACTCTAATAGTACGCATGTATGACGTATTTATAAAGACGTATATTGTACTGACCCTAAAATGACTTAAAAATGTCGTCATTGCTTAGTCACAGACGGCACCTTGCTACCTGGGATGTACTTAACTGCCACATCCAACCTCCCCCACATCCTCGCCCCGCTCTCTTGATAGATATGTTAATTCGTTCACTGAATAAATAATTCATTTGTTCAAGGCATATCACTCTGCGACTTTGTTACAACATCTGCCAAGCCTGAAACCCACTGTATGTTCGCGCATCAGGGTCCAATGTGCAATGGCAAGGGTTTGAATGAAGTAGCTGAATACAGTGATTTACTTCAGACCGTTGACGGCTCGTTTTAAACGTGAATGTTCTGAGATTTTGCGGTTTAAATTTGGAATGGATTTAAAGTTAGGCCCACGAGTCTGTATTGATCTGCTAAATAAGGCCTTATTCTAACACACTTGTAATCGGTTTAATTATATTTCGGGGAAAATTATTTAGCAAATTATTACCTCCTAAACTATTTGTGCCATATTTTTTTGGCGAAATGTTGTTTCCCATCTCAACGTTTCTCATTGATATTATTTCCCTTTAAGTTTAAAATTATTACCTTTTAAGATGTCATTTATGTTTTCGTCAAATGTATTAACTGGCATACCTACCTCACTATTTAGTAACATATTAAATGCATCCAACCTACTTTCCCAGAGGCAAATAGCCTGGCTGCTATAAAAAACCTAACATAACCGAACCTGAACCTATCCAACTATCCAAGAACTATCCAAGTCGCTTCTGCTTCGAACCGTCTTGCTCGCTCGCTTCCCTCGCTCGCACAAATCAAGTCAGTTATTTTTTTTAAACAAACTATTTTTTATTTAAGCATATTCCAAATCGATTATTAATACATTAAGATACCAGATAAATAAGCCGCGGCCCATTTAGGATGTGCGTGTTGGCCCACGGCGATTTCTTGACCTGGAACACGACAAAATGATCACGAAACTTGCAAGTCAAGTTTGACCCACCCTGAAACATGAAACTTAAGCCCTGTTAAGACTCTAAAATAAATAAATATCATGGGACAGTCACACTAATTGACCTAGTACCAAAGCAAGCTTAGCAAAGCTTGTGTTATGGGTACTAAGCAACGGATGAATATAATTATATAGATAGATACATACTTAGATACATTATTAAACACCCAAGACCCGAGAACAAACATTTATATTTTTCATACAAATATCTGCCCCGACACGGAAATCGAACCCGGGACCTCAAGCTTCGTAGTCAGGTTCTCTAACCACTAGGCCATCTGGTCGTCTAAAACTCTTATACCTCTGAAAAATGGAAGTTAAAACGCCACAACGAACGACAACTCGACACTTGAAAAAGAGAAATAAGGAAGAGGAATCTGGAATCCATAGTTGCCAATAGAGAGCACTGCTGCCAACTCTCACATTAGGCTGTGTTTCTACCAGAGATGTGCGAAGACGTATAGCGAGGAACACATCCTTGCACATCTCTGATTGAAACGCAGCTATCACGAAAGTCTGGCAATCGCGGGGTCTTAGTCCATTACTAGATGAGATTAAATCATCATTATTATTATATCAGCAATAGGACGTTCACAGTTGGACATAGGCCTCCCCCAAAGATCTACAGTTGCACAGTTGCCTTGGTTAAATGCATCCGCCGCGAACCTGGGACTTTCACCAGGTCACCCGTCCATATCGTTGGTGGACGTCCTATGCTGTGCTTGTCGCGCGGATTCCACTAAAGAACCTTTTGGCCCCAACGGCCATCTGTTCTCCGTCCATATGGTATATCGACAGGATTACAGGATTAAATAAAACATGAAAATATAAAACTCATCTCTCGAGAAAGGCGTATGTTACTGTCACTGAACATAACACATTCAAGCGTACAAAACTTAAAATTCAAGATCACGCCCCTACTAAAGTGCGAACGTTCTTCCGCGCTACATCACTGTCGATCGAAAGCACTGCTCAATATGTCACGACGCCATTTTGTTTCCAAAAACCATTTTAAATAGACCTCCGACCTATTACCAACTACACACCGCCAAAGCTCAGAATACACTGGCCACCAGGCATGCTAACTAAAGAAAATACCAACGTAACTTAACCTCGAACCCTTGGTACGTAGAATGCTAAAAGAGGTCAATTGATATTGGTAGTTTTCGCGTACTACGTACCAATTTAAATTGAAACAGATGGCCACGGTTGCGGTATAAAAATCAAGTCCATAACATTCTGGTGGTATGTTTGGCTATCGTCAATTGTAAGTTGAGCTCGGATTTTTAAGTTCATGTCTGGTAATAGGGTTCTTTGTGGTCTGTTGGTTTCTTTTCAGTGGGTCACGGGTTTGTTAAGGGTTGAATGGGCAGCTCCCATTGAGCTGTGATGTTGTTTATTACTTTACCTTGCAAAGGGTTTGGGTAACTTGGTCTTCATGATAGGCCTTTGATTTTATATGGGTGTTGTGGTTGGGCAGGATTATAAAGTTTTTATTCTCTTCATCATTACACGGTTTTATTTAAATTGAGCCCATATCGGTTCGCATACTTAATGAAGAAAAAGTGCGAATGTGTTTGTCAGAACGATCGTTTGTCTAACTCTTTTTTCTCTGGATCCAATAATTGTTCAGAATTATTATACAATAAACCTAACCTACAGTTTTCTATAGGATGACCATTAAGAAATTTCTGCCCCGGCCGGGATTCGAACCCAGGACCTCCAGCTTCGTAGTCAGATTCTCTAACCACTAGTGGCGCAACTTAAATGGTAATGAGCCGGTCACGTTTGTCGCGCGGGGGATGATAGATGGAGCCAGAAAACGCTACACTGGAGACCCTGAACTGGAAGCCGAAACGTAGGAAGACCACCAACTAGATGGGCGGATGATACGAGTATCCATAAGACAGCAGGACCAACTTGGACCAGATTTGCTGCATCTAGGTCAACATGGAAATCCATGGAAGAGACATATGTCCAGCAGTGGACAAATATATGCTGAGAAGAAGAAGAAGAATATAAACCAATCTTAAAAAACCAAACTTAAAATTACCGTGAAAAGTCCTGGGCCTTGATAGTAGTCAACGCTGTAACGCGTATCAAAAGAAGGACGCGAGTTAAGGTAAATTACTTTGCAGTATTAAACCTTACAGTACCATACAGTTCTTTTGTAGACGACTTAATGGGTATAGGTTTTACTAAAACAGATCGGTACCGTGTTCAAACGTGTTTATAAATTGAACGGCATCGATTTATGCCGACCGTATCCCCAGCTGTGCCAGCGGTACCGTCGGCAAAACACGCCTATTGTCGTGCGCCGGCGACGCCTGTAACCTGCTGCGGTAAGTTTACTTAGCTGCGGACCAGAGAGCGCGCTTGACAAAGTTCTGTTGTTTATGTATCATAATAATCATAACAGCTAACTATGAAGTGCAGTAAATTACAGTGTTTTATAACCAGTTTCATCATACATTTGTATCCTGTTCTACTTAACCCTCTAAGGGATCTTGAAAGCACAATTGTAAGTCCTATAACATTTGCAACCATTTTAGCTTATTTACAACGTCTCAAATTTATTAGTTTTTATATTAAGTTCGTTTTTGTATGCATTGTTACAGGTGCCTTCTATCTTACCTTTAAAATATACCCTTGAACATCATCTCCTGTTTTACTTCTGTATACATCCTCATGACGGTCGCTCACATTGCGACACAATGAGCGACAACTCGCCTTAACGCTTCAGCATTATGCTGAGCCAGTGTCCGATTCACAACCGCAATGACGCAGACTTTCCTATGTGTGGTATATTTCTACTTAACACTATGTGTCTTGTGTTGTGAATTAATGTATTTTCTTTCTTTCTTTGTCATCCACCGGCTTCCTGCAACTGTCGCGATTTTGTCCGTCTAAGGAGCCTTGCCAACGCTTTTTCCGGTTAGTCGCCACTAGCGGATCTTTCTCCAGATGATTATCAGCTTTTCGAGGTATTTAGCTCGCCCATTGCTACTTCAACTTGAATATTCTTCCAGCTATATTTATAACTTAGTTTATATTACAACCAACAAAAGATACAATCAACAAAAAAAAACTTTTATCAAAAAATTAAATCATCAACATATACTTCTTTTGTAATTTTCAGTCTATTAAGAGTTGTCTCTCGCCCTGCTCCCTGACGCAACCGAAGCCCTCTGAAGCTTCATAAATATTTCATACCAGAGACAAAACAATACGGGCTGGTCTCCCGAGGACGATCACTAGACCCTCGACGGGATCTGGTGCCCCCGACAACCTTAAAACAGGGGGGTGAAGTTCAGTCTTCTACGACATAGCTGCACGAAAACAGTATGACACTTTTAAATTTTGATTTGAGTAAATATTAAGACTGATGTTACAAATTTTGTGAAATACCGGCCAAGTGTAAGTGTGTATTTCAAAATGAACGCTATACACGGCTGTATAATAATAATAAAGGGTATAATAAATAATGTATACAAAATTAAAGTTTAACAGCCGGGACCAATTCAAAATCATGACTAGGTTAAAAATTCTCAGTAATGGGTCCTCACTGTTGAACTTTCAATTGCTCAGTACCTATAGTTCTAAACCTAAAACACAAGGCCTAGCAATTGCATGGAAATTCCGGGATTTGACGAAATTCCCGTTGGAATCCCCAAAAACTTCACCTTGACTTTCACTAACGTTGCATAAAAAAAAACAGCTAAGATTCATGTTTATAATCCTAGCGATATACAATTGTTTTCACTTCTCATGCTCTTAACGTAGGTTAATATAGCCTTAGGAGGTGGGAGTAAAGTGAGTACCTACTTTAGTCCCTAGGAAGTAAAAGTAATTAATTTTTTAATTAACTTCAAGTGACAGGATAAACTCATGACGAAAATGCTGCTCTTAGTCTACATGGTGTCAATTCTATGCTTTTTCCGCATAGAAGGTGGCGCCATTCTATTTTATTCTAATTTGGTAATGGACCATTTCGCCGATGCAATTTTGTTATAACTGTGTCTGGTTGGAAAAAAAAACTTACCGCGCAAGCTTTGAAATTATTGTAGCGCGTATTTAGACCGCAGCAACTTTTTTGAGCAAAACGGAACGTGCATCAAATGTCACCCGCACCATGCTAGAATGAAAGCACTATAAGCTACTGAAAACCTTTATACCACTAAGTTGTCATCGGACAAACACAATCTACGGTTCAAATTTCATTCTATCCAATTCTCTGTACAATAAAAACAATATCACGCAAGTAGCTCTAAAACCGTTTAGCGCTCGGAAAATACCTCTGGCTTAGCGGGGCAGAACATTTTGAGGAGAAAAATACGACGCGCGGATGAGGTGCAATTTAAGAAAGGCACGGTGCGGTACAAAAATTGTGCGGTAAACCTTATTGTCAACTCTAGACTGAGCGAGACGGCAAGAAAAAGGGAAGAAGCGAAAGTTACTAAAGTCATTTTTAACCTCAAACACAAAGATTGGTGTTGTAAATTTAGCACATAGACTGTATGTCTCTCTGTCTGTGTATCGTAGTGCACGTATGGACGGGTCGATTTCGATACACGGTTTTTCGGTACGGTTCATTAAAATTACTTCGGCTGTTTTTGAGTTAACCGACATCAAAATTATAGAGTCGGGAGGTTTTAACTTTTCTACGTTGTTTAAGTTACTAGTAGAGATGCAACCGGATATCCGGCCAATATCAATATCCGGACTATCCGGGCAATATCACGATTTCATAAAAGTTAAAACAAAGCACGATATATTTGTCTTGTGACTTGGGACGGTGTTTCGTGAGGAATGAATTATCCGCTTTTTTCCGGAATTATTGAAATAATCCGTGTGAATGATGCCTTCTAATGACTTTTCATAAATGCTGCTTTCGGAATGTTTCCGAGGCAGGTTTACCGGCTTATCCTGATTCTTATATACGTATTTTTCAATTCTTATCACTTTTTTTATAAAGTTTATAACCTATTTATCCATGTCGGCGGCCGATCATAAAATCCGCCAGATCACGAAATTCCTAGACATATCGTGAAAAAGCGCCATTTCATGAATTGGCTATGGGACATCCGCCATATCGTTCAAAACTCACCGTTTGACGATTTGCCTAGTGGCGTTTAGGCAGATCATCAAATTCCTAGGCTTATAATGAAACGCCGCCATTTCATGATTTGGCTAGTTTAGGCAGATTATGAAATTCCTAGGCATATCATGAAACGCCGCCATATCCTTTCTGGCACTTCGCCAGCCGCTGCCGCGGCACGCTCGCTTCGCTTGCTCAGCTCGTGCGTAGTGGTCACAGTTCATACTAACCACTCCTCGCTTCGCTCGTCGTACCGAATTTTTTTCTTTTTTTTCAGCATATCACGATATGCCTGGTATAAAGCTAGGAATATCGACGAATGCGTTGCTCTAATCGATCTGCCGTATTGTTTCTCAGGCACATCGTGATATGCCTGGACAACTTTTAGGCATATCATGAAATGGCGCCATTTCATGATGTGCCTAGGAATTTCGTGATCTGGCGGATTTTACGATCGGCCCCCGACATCCATACTTTCATACTCCATAATATATGTTGTAACTGGAAAGAAACCGCAACCGCAAGCTAGTTAATCTTTATAGAAGCCTTTTCAGAATAATACCGGAGCTTCATTTAAACCGGATGTCAACTTTAAAGGGGTGAGCCAATAAATGCGAAATGGTTCCGTTGTGACGCTTAATTCGGAGAGATACCGTAATATGACATAGTTAAACGGAATACCGTTTATGGCCATCTGTTTTATGTGTGTGTTAAAGTTAAGCGTCTATTTTGAGAGATCGTAGCTCTTGTTCATGTGTTCCAATCAAGGCTCAGATACCGGTTAAATTTCTAAACCGTTATCATGTACTTGGAGCAAAACCTTTTCATTTCGGTTTCGTTCGCGAAACCGTTATTTTTAAACCGGTTTTTTAGGGAAAATTTCCATAAAGTTAGCCTCAGATTAACCGGTTTAGAACAATCAAAACTAGTTTATTCCGGTGCAGGATGAACGTCGCCGCCTGCCGGCTAGCTGTCACTCGTCGAATAAACCGGTTTATTTAGGTTATAGTTAAGTTCTTAAAAACGTTCGCGTTCTTTTGAAAGTTCAGAGTTAAACCGAAATAAACCGGTATTTACTGCTATTTTATAAACCGGTTTAGACCTTTGATGCTGAACAACATCCGAGCAACAAAACTTGCTGAGTCACAAGAAGAAGTCACGTGAACTTACGTAGTACTTGGCACTTTATACCATTGAACAAATTCAAATTCAAATTCAAATCATTTATTCAGTAAATAGGCCGCAATGGGCACTTTTACACGTCATTTTTTTTAAACTACCAGCGCTTTCGGAAAGACCATCATTGCCAAGAAGAATGCGCCGCAAGAAACTTAGCAGAAAGTCATTTTTTCAAAATAAAATAATTACAAATAAAATACTTAAAAACTACAGTAAACAATTAAACAAAAAATCACAAAAAAAAATTATTAAATAATAATACAGGGAATCGCTTAGTTACAAAATTAAACACTAACTATATCTACGTTAAGCGGAAGTGTAGAATGCTTCCACCGTCATAAATGAAAAAAAATAATAATAATAATAATAAAAAAACTGAAATATGCATTTCAGGTCAAGTAACCATTAAGCTTTTGGATTCCGAAGGCAAGCTCACTACAACAATAAGACCAGAAGGTACATTTACCTACGTAATGTGTTTATTCAAATCAAAGTTAATAAAACTTGATCAAATGAGCATCCCAAAATAACTCCGTCAGTTTATGGCCCCATAAAGGGAGCACTTATCTTTAGGCGAGGCAAGCTAAATTTTAGTAACCCAATAAACGCAATAAAAACATTTACAGCGTCGTATCTGCAAACTTTTAAATTTACGTCCAGCCTTGTTTATAATACACAGGTTGAAAACAATACGAAAACCTTTAAGATCTTTTTATAAGGAAACAGGTATCCTAACTAGGGTTTGCAATTCGAATATTCGAATATTCATATTATTCGAATATCCGACAGAAATGAAATTCGAATATAGCAGTGTTGATTATTCGAATAAAACGAATATTTTGAATAGTCAAAAATAAGAATTAAATAATTCTGTATCGTCTTTAATAAAACGATAGAGTCGTACTTTTACTTACATTAAGTACAGAAACGTTCATAATTGAACTCCCAAAACGTTTCGTATAAAAACTCAAGACGGCAAACATATGACATCGATATAATATCGATATTGAATTATTGCTTGTTAGTTGTCACTTTGATTTTCTTTTTTCATTGAGTTTATATTGTTGGACTACTTTACTTTTAAATGAGTGTATCATCATCATCATCATCAGCCAACAGCAGTCCACTGCTCGACATAGGCCTCTTCCATGGCGCGCCACAACACTGTCTTCAGTCACTTGCATCTACCCGCAGCCAGCGACCCTCTTAAGGTCTTCCGTGCCTCAGGACTCCCTGCACTACGTTTTGCCGTCTGTGGTTTCCATTTGAGGACTCCTCTGCTCCAACGAATCAGGCCTGCGACAGACGTGGCCAGCCCCACTTCAGAGAACTAATTCTTTGAGAAACGTCGGTGACTTTAGTTCTTTGTCGGATAATGTGATTTCGGATTTTATTCTTCAAAGAAACCCCTAGCGTTGCTATGTCCATAACTCGCTGAACGACCTTGAATTTGTGGATTAGCCCCGCAGTCTTGGTCCACGTTTGGCTCCATAGGTCAAAACTGGTAGGATGCGCTGGTTGATGACTTTCGTTTATAGGCACTGAGGGATGTCTGACGACAAGATATCCCGAAGTTTCCTGAAACAGCCTAGCCCAACTGTATTCATCTATTAGCCTCCTCAAAGTTGTTTGTACTGAGTTGTATAGTCTCACCAAGATATACATACTCAGACACAATTTCGAGTGGAGACACAACACTAACAGGAGGCACGACACAGGGGTTGATTATCTTCTCTGACTTCTGTATAATCTGCCTCACTGTGTGTATGTGGTCTATGGTACTGTAACCTTTACGAAACCCAGCCTGCTCCGGGGGCCGAAAGTCGTTGAATTTTACCGCAAGTCGATTCGTGATCACCCTGGCGAACAGTTTGTGGCTCAGAAGCGATATTGGTTCAACAGTACCACTATGCTTCTGTTCCAAGCCTCCGGTGTAGTGCATTTGTGAATGACGGAATTGGAAAGCCTCTTAAGCTGTCTGAGTGCAGGTAAGCCACCAGCTTTGAGAAGCTCTGCATTAATACCGTCTTCACCCGGACCTTTCTTATTTTTAAGCTGCCCTATACCATTCATAATCACGCTCATTTCGACGTCCGGGATATCTTTAGTATAGTGGTGAGTTAGTGAGGCTTTGATGTTATCGATCGGGAAGCAGCATGAGAAGCATACAGTTGTCCGTAAAAACTCTCAATCTCGGTGAGGATTTCGGGCTTAGTGGAGACAGTTTGGCCATTTGAATTTTTTACCTTCGTTAAGTTGCTTCTTCCAAGTTGCTGGATAAAGACTTTTGATCTCCGGTTGCGCTCTATTGCCTCCATAATAGAGTGGGTATTGGAACTACGGGAGATCTCGCCTTATCAGCTTTCCCACCTTCTTGCAGAGCATTATTTAATTTAATTTCACAAAATATTCATATTATCCGAAAAATTCGAATAATTCGAATATCGAAATCGAACTATTCATTTTATTCGAATATAAAAAAAGGTTCGAATATTGCAAACCCTAATCCTAACCTTGCCGTCACTTAAAAATCCGGAAAATACGGCAGCTAACCGACGTAGCGACGACACGGTTGATGTATTTTGCTTACTTTAATAGCATTATTTTGTACAGCCTTATTTTATGTAAATCTGCTGCAGACACTGAGTCAATTTTTATCTTAGAAAAGAGAGCAATTAGAGCAATTTATAATTTGAAGACGCGTGAATCTTTAAAGTCTTTTTTTAAGGAAACAGGTATCCTAACCCTGCCGCCGATTTATGGTTTTGAAATAATCATGTATGTTAGGATGAACATATCTGATTTTCCCAGTAACGTCGATAAGCCAAAGGCTACTAGAAACACAGGGAAGCTTAAAAAATCATCTTACAGACTGGCTAATCAGCAAGTCGTTTCTGGGAAATTGCATACGTTTTTATAATAAAATTACAAAAAATATTACAAATGAAACGGATATAAAATTCAGAGCTATTGTCAAGAAGACATTAGTATCTAAGGCGTATTATAAAGTTAATGATTATATCATGGACAGGGATATTTGGAAATAATTCCGATCCGCATTGGCGATCCCTTCAAATAGCGAACCTACTATGTTAAAAATAAATTTGTGTTAAATACTTGTGATGTATAGATATTATCGTTGAATAATATTGTAAATATGTTTGAAGAAAATACACCTTGTTGAGTTTTTTGCCGGATTCTTCTCAACAGAGGTTTTTCCGTACCGGTGGTAGATTTTTTGACATTTGTAAGTGCTTGTTATAGTCTAAATTAAATAAAGACATTTTTAATTTGAATTTGAAAGTGACACATAAATTTTTGACAAGGTTTTATGTAACTTACAATGTTCGTGTTCAACTTGCAACTAAGTTGTTTTCAAAACGTCGAAAGTCCAATTTCACTTACTTTCAGTAATCCAATTGACCCAAAATTTAGTACAGATACATATAACACAATTCAGTTCCCTCAATTGTGGGCTAATCAACTATTTTACCGACACTTTGGTCGTCTCCTGCGTTACCAAAAATGTCTCTGGCGTTACCGAAAAATCGTACTTTCAACAAGATATTTCACGGTTTAATGGGTTGAACTTACGTAGAATGGCATGTATTCATGTACATCATCTATTAAATTACAGAAAAAACATATTTACTTACAAAAATCTGCAATTGTATGAAAAATGTCGCGGACAGATTAGTGTCGGTTAAAAAGTTGACTGGCCCTTGTACGCTATAAACGCTTATTTCTTACTGTTTTCGTCATATTTACTGCGCAGGACTCTCGCTCATTAAACATCCACGCCGGTGTCGCCAGCTTCATTAATACCTTGAAACTGCTGGCTCATGCTGATCGCTAATCACAAGTCTGTTGATTACTAACTACCTACAAACATCTTTGCCAATTTAATAAGGAATGGCGGGAGACGGCATCACTGCAAATTCCAGGCCCAAGGTATTGTCTAATTAAAGAAAGAAAGAAAGAAGAAATAAAGACAATTATTCACAGTCACAAAGACACACAAATACAAAAAAAAACAATAGCAAACACAAATAAAACAAAGAAGAAATACGAAAATAAAAATATAAGATTGCAAATACAAATACAAATATTCTTTATTGCACACCATAAAGCAGTACAAAAAACTTATAATATAAACACTAAGCTTCAGGGTAGACCGTAGGTAGTCTTATCGCTTAAAAGCAATCTCTTTCAGACAACCATTTGGGTACAAGAACTTATGTCGAACAAAATAGGTGGCGGAAACTGAAACAGAAAACAAGAACAAATAAAAATCAATAATATTAAAATAAATACAAATTATATAATTATATAAATACATACATACAATACTTAAACTACTAACATAAAATAGGATAAGAAATTAGGAAATTAAATAGATAAACACAGAAAGACTGAGGACAGAGATAAGAAGGCAGTGTCAAGAAGTTGAGGAGATTTTAAAAAATAGGAAGAGATTTAGCTTTCCTCACATCTAGGCTAGGGGAAGAGAGTTTCATTGAAGGATTGAAGTGCGATTACTTCATAAATTCTGAAAACCTCAAATCCTATGCACAGCAGTGGGAATGAGCCAAGATTAGGAGGTATTGGTACTTCACCGTCGATATGCACAAGCACATCGCGGTGTCATTCGAGCGCACAGCACGGGTGGCTGGTCCCATCGATAGCGGATTAAGTGATAAATGGAATGCAATTAAAAAGGCTTTTTTACCCTGTTTAAGTGCTAAAGGATTTAGTCTGGTTTAAGTCTGGTCGTTAAGCCCTCTGATCTAGTAGAGTGAATAAACATAATATGGATAGAATAAAGAATTATACTTGATTTGGATAAGTATTTAACTAAATGTAAACAGAACAACGTCAATTGGTGTTTTAAATAAATAAATAAATATTGAAATTCCCCCATTAAACTATCTAAACAAATGCTTAATAGTAATCGAAAAAAATGTCAGTAAAAAATTTATGCATTATGAATAAAATATGCTGATGGAGTAATGTAAATTCCCAAAACGTGAAAACGTCGTAATTACCTACATTATTTAAAATTATATATTGATACAATTACATAGTTTTATGTAAATAAAATAGTTTTAATATATGTTTATCATATAAATTATATATTTCAATTATACAAGATATATAATTTTTCTAAATAGACCTAAGATTATTTCATGTTTATATTACCTTTTTTTCTTATATGAATTTAATTAATAAATTAAATGAATGAATGAATATAATATAAAAATGTCAGTTTGAAAAAAGGAAATAAAAATACGATTACAATTTCAATGTAAAATTTAGAAAACACAAACCATTTATGAAATAAATAGTCAATTTGTTAAAATTAAATATTTAATCAAAATTAGCTCAATAAAATAAAAAAACCGCTTCGAAATCACTTCGAAATCGTCTCAGTAGTGGTTGAGAATTTTTTTAACACACAGCAACACTACCTATTAGCAAACTTCCGTTCCGCCATGAAAAAGAATGCAAGCAACAACGATCATACAAAAAACTGTTCTATTTTCCTGTACTGCGCTTAATCAAACAAATCGAGCGACTGGTTGCGCGACGCGTTGCCATTAGCGCTCGATCACACAGACAGCCAATTTGTTGAGAAATGGGATCGCGACGTTTCTTTGTGCGAGAAGAAATGCGAAAAAAAAATGAAGCCATTTAGGACCGATAATGGCAATAACAATCATCATCCTAGCCTATTATACGTACTACTGGGCACTGGTGGCTCTTAGAATAACTACTTGGCCCATAGTTCACACGCGAGCTCAGTGCGGAATGAACACTTCACACACACACCTATTGAATCGATTCACAGGTTACTTCGCGATGTTTACCCTCGCCGTACCTAAAGCTCGTGTTAAATTTCGAATGTTTCGCACATGATTTCCGAAAAAGTCATAAGTGCGAGCCTGAGTTTGAATACTGCACTCGTAAGTATTCTGCTTGACAGCTCATATTATAATCTCAAATAAAAAGCCTATCAACCAAACAAACCACAAACTGAAAATTAAAAAACAGAGTCATTCAAGTTCAAATTTAAATAAGTAAATAGGCAGCAATGGGCACTTTTACACGTCATTTTTTAAACTACCAGCTCTTTCGGAAAGACCATCATTGCCAAGAAGAATGCGCCGCAAGAAACTTGCCAGAAAGAACTTGGCATTAAAAAACCGTATCGCGAAATCGAAGTCTTGCCTTTTGAACTCTTACTCAAATACCCAACATCCCAATTCCAAGTATTAAAGCAGCATATTGATATGTGACAAGATCACTCACATCTCAAATAAAACGCCACACGTCATGTCCTCAATTGAGATCGATGTGGTCACCCGACGGCCCACCTGCCCACCAATCACCGGACGCTCCTCGCCCCTCCGCGCTAGGGTCCGCATGATTTACGCGGTGCTGGGACATCTCCCTGATAGTGCAAATCGTCCACGCATTTGTTCTGGTCTTGGGGAATGTATGGTGATATGTCACCATTGTTTATTAACGAATATTTCTTTTTTTGTGGAAAAGTTTTTGGTATAGTTTGGTTAGTTGCAGAAGTAATTTTTTCACAAGATTATACTTTGTTGTTTTTTATCATATTAACTTAGTACTCTTTGTTCTCTTCTTTGGACATCCCATGCATGTGTATACACCTAATAATTTATGGCTTCAAAAGAGCAAAATAAAAAGATTGTAGTTCAACTACCTGATGGGAAAGGACTAGAACTTTATAAATTTTTATGTAATTATTAATTAGATAATTTTTTGATCATATATTTAAAAAAAAACCGGCCAAGAGCGTGTCGGACCCACCCGAATTAGGGTTCCGTGGCCATTACATTTTCAGCCAGCACCGTTTTTCGAACTTTATGAAATTTGAAAAAGCCGTGGTATACACCGTGGGCCCGAAAAACCCGAGGGATTTTAACAGGGTATTTCTGACGATAATACGAGTAAAAAATGTTATATGAACATAGGTTCAATTATGTACTTTAATTAAAATTATTTTTTAGAACAAAATAATTCAATTAAGCTTAGCACGGCCTTGTGAACAAGTCTTTAGTTAAGAGAGTGAGTAAGAGGAACCAATCTTTAGTAGAGAAACAGAGTAAGCGAACATGACACTTCACGAGTCGCTCCGATATCATACGATGCCCGAGTCAATGAGTGCAGTGTGGTTCATGTCATGTGACATGTTATTGTTTACTAGTTTGTGACAACAAATGTCATAACATGCTTGTATTAAACTGAATTAAATGAAAATATCTCAATTTGTTCATTCATAACCCACAAATTTAAAAAAAACTTTATTTTTGGTGTTTCTAGAAAAATACATTTCATTCTCTTCACCATAACCGGTAGAATAAACGTCTATGTGTATCCACGAAGGTGGAATGGTGCGGTACGCGACGAGTGGAAAATCTTCTCCGGTATTCAGCAACTGCTCTTTGCGAGTTGCCGTTACAAAACCCATAAATGAAATGGATGTCCGCTAAGTGAGCAGGAGGATAATTCGGCATAGCTATTTATTATTTATTACACTTTATTTGCAATACCGACTGTTGTAGCAAAAATAGGATTTAACACCGACCGTGATTTGATCTGACGTGACAATCAGTAATCATTTTTAACGTTGACATTTAGTAACATCTATTTCATGATATCGGCCAGTTATTATAGCATAGGTAAATACAAATAGTTTGCACTCTCGCAACTCGCGATTCCTATCGCGATAGAAACAATCTTAAGTTTTAGCGATAAGTGCGGAGTACTAATTGTGATTAAGTCAAGAAAAAGATATTATAATTACACGGCTATGCAGCAGTCTGTTACTCAACTCAGTTTTAAGTCGCATCTTCAATATCGGTAGAAATAACCATGATAATGAAACCTACTTGTAGTTGGATATCAAACTTAAATACTGCCAACTGGCCAGAAAGCATGCCATTAGTATGTCTGCGTTTAAAAATATTAAGTGGTTAAACATACTACGTCACATACTTAGGGTGTATTACACTTGAGATTTTTCTACTTATGATTTTTCTTAAATAACGATTATCTCAAAAACGGGTTGTTATAGGACTACATGTTATACTACTTTATATACTCCAATTAGGCTCTAAAATCGATGGTTAAAATCCCTCGGGTCATTCGGGCCCACGGTGTATATTATTAAGCCGCGATGGCCTAGTGGTTTGACCTATCGCCTCTCAAGCAGAGGGTCGTGGGTTCAAACCCCGGCTCGCACCTCTGAGTTTTTCGAAATTCATGTGCGGAATTATATTTGAAATTTACCACGAGCTTTGCGGTGAAGGAAAACATCGTGAGGATGCCCGTTTAAACCTGCGAAGCAATTCAATGGTGCGTGTGAAGTTCCCAATCCGCACTGGGCTCGCGTGCGAACTATGGCCCAAGCTCTCTCATTCTGAGGGAAGGGCTTTGCCCGGCAGTGGAACGTATATAGGCTGGGATGATGATGAATATTATTATCCATAAAATCATACTACGAGTATAATATGTTCCAAGATTTGCCGGAGCGAGGTGTAATGAGGCTGTGTATAAGTGGCTTCCAGTTTCACGCGTTTCGGTCGCGAATGCTTGTACCTATTACTTTGATGTTGATGATAGAGCTGGGCGTCGATGACTTCGATAGTTTTATCGATAATGCCACTTCTTAATAAAAGCAGAGGCAGTTTTGTTTGCGGCTACCATTTCTCGTGTGCTTTACTGTTTAATAATAATTAAAATTTGTTTATTTCTAGTCCAGTATCATAAAAAAATTAAATGAAATTAAATAGTACTTAAATTTTAATAACAATAATAAAAACAAAAGAAGTAACTACAGGCGCGCGTGCATTATGTTGCAGAAAAATGGCCAAAAGTGATTTGAAAAAATCTCTTAAGGAATATCACCAAATCACACAAAATGTTAAAATAGCGAATCCATTTTATCATTTTCCTTAAAAAAAACTGTCATTTCATCGAATTCCTGAAGCTGTTTAGTGAAATTATGAAACTGGCTAAAGCAAGGTACTGTTTGATCAAATTGCCGAAACGAACTCGTAAAGTCAATTCGTTTTATTATTTCACTAGACACGGCCTAGTTCAGTGTGATAAGGTAAGTAACTGTCAATTTTTTTTGCTCCTCTTAGGCGGCCCCTAGACCTACAATAACATTGCACAATACTTTTTATTGCACAATAAGATTGAAAGGCGCTCTGAATCCAAACGAGCAATTGTATTGCACAATAATACGAACTGCACAATGTTTTCGTGTTCAGTATAGTATTGAATATTGTGCAATACTGACCCTACACGATGCAATATAAAATATGGTGCAATAAAAATTAAACTCCCTCAAACTTTTGGTCAATCATTGTGCAATCTTCAATATTAACCCTAAACGGTCAATAATATTGCACAATTCGCGATATTGCACAATATAATTGACCGTTTAGGGGCCGCCTTACTTACAGTTTCCCCGTTTATATCGACATCTATAACGATCGACTGCGTCCCACCCCCAGGTAGAAAGTCCTTAGCCCAGTTGCGGCGCTCTCGAGTCGAGCCTCCTCCGCGATACCTCGCAACTCTCTTCGAATACAAACTCGTCTAGGCACAGTTGCCGAGGACTGTGGTTAAATACGCGGGTAGTTTGTAGAGCAGAATGAGTATGTTGGCTTTCACGCAGAAATTATGCGATATACATACGCAGCGAGCGCTAAGAGTGAATTTATGTACGGTTTTGATATGATAAATGAGATTCAGCTAAGTTTCTTGCGGCGCATTTTTCTTGCTTGGACAGTCTTTCCGAAAGCGTCGGTAGTTTATAAAAATGACATGTAAAAGTGCCCGTTGCGGCCTATTTACGCAAAAGTTATTTATAAATGTATTTTTTCAAGTAGTTAAATCATACTCAAATTTACGAAAAATTATTAAACTAAATCGGGAACGTGCTTAAAAAAATAAATTAATGAACTATAATATTGGTCACTGATATAAATTATTTTTCGGGGAAACTAAACCCCCTTGCAAAAAAAACGGGCACCTATGGTTTTTGTATTTTATGGGCAAGAAAGCTTACTTTCTAAGCTTTAATGACTAAAAATCTGAAAAACCATAGTTGCCCGTTTTTTCTGCAACTGGGTTTATAAATTAAAAAACAATCTTTTTGATTTTTCAATCTACAAATTGTTTTAGTTTAACCTAAAAGTAAAATAGTACATTTCTAAAAAAGTTGTATAATATTGCTACATTTAATATTGTGTTCTAACTTTTTAATGGATAATGTAGGTACCCGCGAAAATGCCTATAAGTATTTATAAATAAATAGTTACGTTACTGAGTACCTAAATCAGCTGTTTCCACCAAAGGTGTGCTGTGCGAGGATAAACGAAACGTTTCTATTGGTTAGTGAAAAACACATCCCTCGCAACATCCTCGCACATTATTGGTGAAAATGCTGCTTTAATGATTGACTTGGAGACGACATTGCCAACAAGTAATTCATCGGACATACTTTGATTCAAAGTGCAACAGAGTGCCAGTGTCCGATTCACAATCGCAATGACGCATACTTTACTATGTGTTGTCTATTTGTACTTAATACTATTGTTATGTCTTGTGTTATGAATAAATGTATTTTTTTTCTTTCTTTCAAATTAAGTTTTCAAAGTTCCTACACAATGCATCTGGCTTATTTTTACTCAAACACGCGGGTGAACTACGAAAGCATGTTCTTCATTTCTATCCGATTTCCATACCAAAACAAACCTAACCCTACACCGGTCCGAAGCCGCAAACTGAAGGCAAACGAAACATGTCCACAATACAAGATGGGTGTCGGTGACACAAAGCCAAGCGTCCGAGAGTCTATAGAGCTTTAGGAGCGATAAAAATAAACACAAACGGTTGAAAATGGTTGTGTTGAATATGACATATTCATTTAAGTACTAGATTGTCATTTTTTTAATGACATTATACCTATTTACGTTGTAGATGAAATAAATAATCAATAATGATCATATTATGTAAGTTATAGTTATGTTAAATAATAATATAAAATTCAAATTACTTTTGAAAAGATGAAAGTTAAATTGAAATTGAAATAGATAACTTAGATCAAAAATCACAACTAAAAACTTCCTCCTAAAATAAAAAGCACAAGCAAGATCACATAAAAGAACAAAATGTACAGAAATAAGTGTTCTGTACATGGCTAATTATAATTGGATTTTTCAATATCTGCTAGATCAAGCGACAAATCAGTTAGTTGTTAAACTAATGTTTCTCAGGCTTCGCTTTGTGTAGGAGCCAATGAAAATGTATGTTGTACATATGAAAAGCACCTAGTAATGTTTAACGGTAGTTTAGCGTCCCTGTTTATGTAAGTAAAGGTTATGTTTGTACAATCATTGTAATCTACAAGATTCCATGAACAAGGAAAATATCATGTGAAATAGTTCATACGTCGTTAAATACTTTAAGCAGTGCCCCACTGGTAATTGTTTGTTCTACAATATATTATGCCCCATTTACCTATGAAGCAGGATCCCTTGCGGGTATTGACCCTACACACTATATATACCTTGTGTTTCATATAGGTGTCTTTGTGTACTGTGTATGACATAACACCCCTCTTTTTGCGTCAGGGGTTAAAAACAAGCGCGGGCGACCTGACTTGAAAAATCTGACTTGCCCCCCTCCCCCCACCCCCATGACCAGAAGCTGAGTACGCCCCTGCAAATGATATAAATTAAATTACATAAGACTTACCCGCTTGTTGTCCCGGAACTTCAACCAGCCGCTAATCACACTGTTATCCACATCACTCCCCTCCTCCGCATCCTCGCTCTCTCCCCTCCGCGTCGGCAGCGGAGACCCCCCTGGACTATCCACAACCTCCCTTCTCCTCATCACGGGCGTACATTGCTGGGATAACCTCCCTTCATTGACAGCATCACTCCTTCTTCCCAAAACTGGCGTGGCATGTGCAGAAACCCCCCCTAATATACCACGCCGGGAGAGAAAAGGACTGCCCTCCCACATGGGTCTTTTCGCTGGGCTTTTACATTCAGAATGCACGCAAAGCGCGTCGAAATTCGCCAGTTCCACTGACACACGCGTCTGCAAACCACTCGGGTGGGTGGTCAAAATTGTCTGCTTCGCGATACTGCAGCCATGCCTGTGCAGCTCTTCTCTCCTCTCCATGATTTCTTACGTCTCCTCCATTCCCCGCCTGGAAATAATAATTCAATTAAACAAAATAGCCCTTTTAATGGCGCAATTAGAATCGCGTTCGACGCCTATATTAGTTTAGATTGCTCTTGTATAGCGGTGCCCTCCTTTTGTGCGAGCCAAATTGACTGTTTTAGATTTTAAGCAGGTTCTTTGTGAAGGAACGTTTACACGCGCCGTTGGGTTCCTTACGGTATTGTATGTTGACGACTGTATCGCCGCAAGGAGCGTAGGATATACTACAGTTAGAAGATGTCTTACGGTAGATATTTGTGGAGACTTTACGGCTTGTAGCATGGCAGCGCGTGTCACGCTCCTACTCCATCGTAAAAGGGGCTTAATAACTCCAGAGGGGTCACAGATCGCTCGCCATTTGTTATTGGGGGGCTCGCCTCCTTAATCTTTGGAAATGTCGACTGTAATAGGAATTTTGGCCGACAATTTCGTTCTTTAATGAACTTGTGAAGTCTTCATAATTCCAGGGTTGAATTTAAAGTACGATGATCATTTATTAAGTGCGCTAACTGGGTTTATTTTGTGAATTATTCATAGATTTAATTACGCTCTGTTCTTATTTTGGTATGTTTGATGTATTTCGGAATATTTTATTGGCGATCCGAATGAAAGGGATGCAAATTAGATTGCAAGCGTTTAATGAAACTTGAGATTCGTACTTATTGTGTTTTGCGGTACTGTCGAGTCCAAAAATGTTGTTGAGACGGAACAAAACATTACAACGTTTTAAACTTTCGTGATTCTAACTCATAGTCAAAATACTACGAACGGGACTTATCACGCTAACACGCATGAGTAGTATTTACCTCGACGTTTCGGCAACATTGCAGTGGCCGTGATTAAGAGTAGAATGAAGTGTGGGTGTCAAAGTCAAAATCTCTTTATTCAATTTAGGCTATGATAAGCACTTATGAACGTCAAAGAATCTACCACCGGTTCGGAAAAAACCTCTGTTGAAAAGAATCCGGCAAGAAACTCAACGAGGTATTTTTTTTTTAAAACAGATTCACAATATTTATAAATGATATCTATGTACTATACATTACAAGTATTTAACACAATTTTATTTTTAACACAGTAGGTTCACTATTTAAAGGGATCGCTAGTGCGGATCGGAATTATTTCCAAATATGTCAAGTCTGGTTAGCAGCGCGAATCCTTCACTAATAGCTGCTAGGCAGACTTGACACCCCACACTTAATTCTACTCTTGACCACGGGCATTACAATGTTGCTGAAACGTCGATCTAAATATGTTGTCTAAATGTGTTGTAGTTACTGGTACTGCTGCTGTAGAAACAACAACTGTTAATTCCAATTCCAACCCTTAAAGTTTTAAAGGCGATACTGACATTTATTTAAGTATAAAATTAGTTAACAAAACTAACATTACAACTAAAAAGAGCGTAGAAAAACTTCTCATATAAATAACGTCGACTTTGTCTTTGACTTCGAGCATCAAATTACACGTACGTACACCGTTTAAAGGGGGTTTAAGGAGGGTTTAACTCCAGTTAAAACGTAATGACGGTCATTAGCGACGTAATGCTGCCTGAATAAATAACTCGCGTTTTATTTTACCGATGATACAAAGAAACGGTTAAAGTATATTTTTAACTTATAACATTATTGAAACATTTAATTAAATATCGAAAATACAAACTGAAATATAGATGCACAGAAAAACCAGAGAAATAAGACTAGCGCTGGGAATCGAACCCAGGTCCTCGGCATTCCGTGCCGCGTGCTATACCTCTACACCACCGCTGAACAACGGTACAGACACGAATTTCTTCTATGCTCATTACATCTAATTAATTTTCGTGTTTTTGCGTCAGCTGACTTTTATTAACTCTTTCCAATCTCCATCGAAATAATTTATGGAGATAAATAATACAACTACCTTGTAACATAGTTAAGCATCCTGCTTAAATATGCGAAATAGAAGCTCCGCGTAGCGAGGCTCAGTCATATATTGTTAAATAACCTCTCATCTTTTCTATTCCACCTAAATAGTATTTTATATTAATTATAATCAGCTGGATAACTCGCCACTTGGATCCACTGGTTGCCCGCAACTCTCACTCTATTTCATCCTGTCGATGCTTGATAAAATAGCTAGTGTTTATTTTCAAATTTTTTTAGCTGATTTGATTTTAGTTACGGTTTTAGGGTTCCGTAGCCAAAATGGCAAAAACATAACCCGTATAGTTTCGCCATGTCTGTCTGTCTGTATCTGTCCGTCCGTCCGCGGCTGTGCTCATTGACTATCAATGCTAGAAAGCTGTAATTTTGCACTAATGTATGTAAAGTATGCCGACAAAATGGTACAGTCAGCTGCAGAGAAAAGGTACCCCCCTGTAACGGCGGTATCCATACTACCGCCATTACAGGGGGGTACCGTTTCTCTACAGCTGACTGTACAATACAAATGAAAAAAAAATTTAGAGTGGGAGGCAGTTAAAAAAATTTTTTTTTGGAAATTTAATTTTTTCTTAATCTTAATTTTTTCGTAATGGCTACGAAAACTAATTTCTAGCATGCCCAACATGCCTTTGGCCAGTTTTTTAGTGTCATACTGGTAATACAGGTACTAGCATGCTCAAAGCATGCTTAAAGCATGCTAGTAACGAGCATGGGGAACAGTAGCCTTAGTTACGGGCTTGTCAGCCAACCTGTAGTCCTTATTTTACTGGCAACATCGAGCGACGATGCCGTCTCATTATTACTTATTCACTAAGCCTGCCTTTACGAAAGCCATCATATCAAAAAGACAGTAATTTCTGGACAGACAAACAGACGAATTATGGGGTCGCATTAACCTGTAGATTATTCATGGGGGTCGAAAAGCGTAAACCTTGGTTTTTATTACCAACCTAAATTGCTACCTCAAATAATGTTTTACAACTTCTATACTCGTAGAACACTGTTGTGCTAGAACCATTTGAACGGCCTGTCTACAACTAAATGAAGAAGGTTTTTCAAAAAGAACGACAGTTTTCGAAAAGTTACTGTTTATCTTGCTTGTAGTGTTTGTTGGCCGTTGCCAACCGAAGCAACTGGAGATCTATGGGGGAGGCCTATGTCCAACAGTGGACGTCCTATGAGATGATGATGATGATGACTGTTTATTTTAAGAATTATGAGATGAACTGTTCAATTTGGTTTTTTATAGTTTTTTATGTACTGTAATATAGATACCTACTTGTTTTATTATCCTTTTTTTTAATAAAACTGCTACGGGTTTGTAGCAGCAGCAGTCTCTATGCTAGCCGCGGACGGACGAACATGTTAAAACCATAAGGATTCCTTGTTCTACGGAATCCTAGAAATCGGAACTTTTTAGCATTCACAGCTTGTATTCCAATACGCCGAATTCCCGAATAATTAACATGTTTATCATAGTCGAAATGAGCTTCACACTGCTGAAAGTTTCATCGCACTGACAGGATTAAGCAGAGTGCAGTAAAATGGTGGTGAATTTACTTTTATGAAGTTTATTTGTTAATCAGACTGATTTAATTTCTCTTTTGTTTAAAAATAATTTTGAATAAAATATTTTTTAAATTTAAACATTATGCAGGTTAATTCGAGACTATTGGCACGAGCACACTTTCACGCCGGAACGGAGCAACGGATTGGCGTGATTTTTGGCATAGAGATAGTTTATAGGCCCGAGAGTGACACAGGCTACTTTTTATCCCGGAAAACGCACAATTCCCGAGGAAACTGCGCGCGATAACCGAATACAAGTTCATAATAATTCATAATAATTCAAATTTCACTCATTATCGTCAAATCACGTAATAGAAGCTTGCTTATTTGCCATCCAGTCGAAAAAAAAGGAATTTGTGTATGTGAACGATTCAATATTTATTTATTTTTATTTATTTATTATTCAATTAGTTTACACGGTATTACAGCGAACCAATACACCGAGAAACCAGGTTACTTAATAAACTACTATACTACTTATCAACTAATAACAATTATAATATAAATTACAATATAACAGCAGAAACAAAATAATAACGCTTACAAATAACAATTATAAATAGGTACCAAACTTATACGCGTACGGTGGTCTGCCTATTGTCCATCGCCTCACAAAACCTCAGACATTCTCGGCAGACAGCTACCCATTTCCACTCAAAAAGGTCACACTCAGGTACAGACGCCAGGAGAGCATTGAGAAGAGTGAGTGCGCGTGGTATTGGCGCGTTTCGGCGCGACACCGTGCGCGCCGTCGGCACCGCGAGCAGCGCGCGCTCCCGGGGCCGGAGCTGCACGCGGGGGACGTCAGGGACGCGCAGCCGCAGTACGCTACCAACTAGTTGGATAACGTCCGACTCTCCGCGCAACAAACGGCAGACCGTGACGAGAAGATTGTTATTTCGCCTCACCTCCAGAGAGTTAAAACCCAAGCAGCCCAGTAAAAATTTTGTGGGATACAAATACGGGTAATATCCAAATATTTTCTTGTAGAGAAACCTAAGGAAACACTTCTGAATTTTTTCTAGGAGTAAAGCATAGGTGGCTTCATATGGATTCCAAATAAGAGAAGACGCCTCCAATTTGCTCCGCACTAAGGCATTAAAAAGTAGTTTTATAACTCCGGGTTCATGGAAATCCCTGCAATTACGGAGCACGAAGCCAAGCCTTTTGTAGCAGTTACTGGCAAGTGCACGAATATGCTCATGGAAGGTGAGGCGCGTATCAAACATTACACCTAGATCCTTCATAGAGTAGACACGATCAATGACATTGTTGTCGAGGTAATATTGCGCATGCAAAGGGGCAAAACTTCGCCCAAATGTACATACGCAACACTTCGCCGTATTAAACGACAGCTTGTTGATTATACTCCACTTCAACACGGAATCAATATCTTCCTGCAAGGAGAGACAGTCTGCTACATCCTTCACACCATAAATAAGCTTGAGGTCGTCAGCATACAGAAGGCACTTAGCATTACGAACCACAGATTCTAGGTCGTTAACCATCAAGCCAAATAAGAGAGGCCCCAACACGGAACCCTGGCTGACGCCAGAACGAGTGTGATATCGATCTGAAATAAAACATCCATGCTGAACATATTGCTGACGATCGCGTAGGTAACTGGCAAACAGAGTAAGCAACTTAAGAGAAAAGCCCATGTCATCAAGCTTACTTAATAGGACATCATTATCGACGCGGTCGAAAGCTTTCTCAAAGTCAAAATAAATAACGTCAACCTGGATACCCTCATCCAAGCGTTCAGAGATGGCATTAGTCAAAATTAAAAGATTGCTGTCAACAGAACGACCTGCTCTAAATCCATGCTGCGCCTCACATAGAAATGGTTTAACTTGTGTGGATATTGCCCGAGACAGTATGGATTCAAACAACTTTGCCAAAGTCGAGAGAACAGCAATGGGTCTATGACATTCAACCTTGGAGTTATCTTTGGACTTAGGTATCGGCTTTACTCTAGTAATTTTCCACAGATGTGGATAAACACCAGTAGAAATAATGAGGTTGAAAAGAAAGTGTATTGGAGCCTTCAATTGTTCCGCACATCCCTTAACTATATACGCTGGCAACGTGTCGGGCCCTACCGAACTATTAGGCTTGAGGCGCCTTATGGCCGCTTCAACTTTCTGCATAGAGATACTGTTTACATGGATACAATGAGCTACAGACTTTTTCTTTCCTTTATTAACGGAGTTCACGTCAAGATGAGGAATGTCTGGTAGAAAGACGTTGGAGAAATATCTAGAAAAGGCTGAAGCGGCCTCAGCACCAACAGACGGTTTCCCCTCAAACGACACTTCAGATACAAACCCACCCTTTGACCTGAGACTGTCTATATGCTGCCAAAAGGAGCGGGGATCACTCTTGACTCTACTCTGGACTTTATCTATATAACAGTCATAGCCGTTGGATATCCGGTTCTTGATGTCGGTCCTCAGTTCGGCAAACCGTTTGTACATTTCAGGGCACTTTGTAGACTTCCATTTTTTATGGATACTAGCTTTTAGAGCGATATCAGCAATTATGTCAGCTGTGAACCAGACCGGAAATCTCCTACTGACCCGCTTCGATCGGATCTTCCTAGGTATACACTCATCAAAAATGTTGTAAATTCGACTATAAAATATATCTACCGCAGTGTTGACATCCTCGGCATTTAGAACTTCCTGCCAGTTTGCTTCTGACAGTAATTGGTACAGAAGGATGTAGTCACCTTTTGCAAAGTTCCAGTCCTGTCCAGAGTCCACATTGCTGGGGTCAACTTTAGCCGAGAATGATCGCGTCGCACCTTCGATTGGGAGCGAAATTTCTAATGGCGGGTGGTATAAATCACGTCGAGGTACTAAACCTCCTCCCTCAATTTCGGATACACTGACTCCCCGAATACGTTCTGAGACCAGCACAACATCTAGCAACCCTCCATGCGCATTCAACACCTCATTCATATCACGCATACCACACACAGTCAGGAAATAACTATAGTAACATAAAATATGATATGATGTATACAGAGGATTCAAATTTAGATCGCCTACTATAAGGATCACACCAGAGAGCGTCTCCAACACTTGTTCTACTTTTTGGAACCAACACATATAAACATCGTCAGAGGCACTTGGAGGAATGTATACTACGCAGAAATGATAAGCAACCCCTCTCAGAGTAAATGATATCCACAAGTCTTCCCCGGTCCGCGTCTCCAGCTCCGCCCTCCGCCGCATCTCCAGTCCAGGACGAGCAACGAGCAGCACTCCGCCTCCACGCGAGCCAGTGGCCCGGTCGCGACGCATCACAGTCCAATCTCCACACGAGAGCTCTGAGTCTTCGATAGCATCAGTGAGAAAGGATTCAGTCACAGCTACAATATCACACTCCAGGGACAACATGTTAATCCTAAAAAAGTTCAGCCTCGTGTTGAGGCCTCTAACATTTTGGTACACAACATTAAGTGTATGCTTTGGTCTTACTTTTGGCTTCTCGCTGGTAGTGTTATGTTGGTTTACCACTGTTTTGGGATCTTCGAAATAACCAAGCCTTGACTCGGGCATTATCCGGCCAGATACTCGCAGTCATGCACATCTCGAACATTTTCGCAGGTACCCCTATTTTGAAGGATTTATATTCTCCTTTCGGCTTGAGCTCTTCAACGGAAAAGGTACATTCTGGGTTTAGTGTTTGAAGATATTCACGTACATCACCCGCATCCGAAACCATGTTCCACAGGTGAATATATCTGCGCTGCTCCACAGCCTTAAGAGGGTTCAAATCCGGACCAGCAGTACCACGCACGGAGGTGAATCGCCGCTTCCGGTAGTATACCTCCTGAAACCCGCCAGCCGCAGCCTCCCCTTCGTCATTGAAGTCGTTAGTCTGCTCCGAGCCGACCTCCCCAAGTGCAGCACCAGACGAGTTCATTTCTTCCTCGGACGATGTTTTACTTACACCCCCTGGGGTAGCATTCGTTCGACTTGATGAATTCCCTTTAGTACGTCGCTTCCGCCTGGGCTTCAACTTGGGTGGCAAAGTCTCATTCTCCAAAGGACGAGGCCCCAGCTCACCGCACTTACAGGGGCAAACTGGTATCGACTCCAACTTCATAAGCCTCTCATTGATGAAGTCGAACTTTTTTGCACATTCTGTGAGCAACTCCTGGTATTGTGCAATGACTGAGATAGCATTGGCCAACTGACCAGTTAATAAGGTCATTTGGTTTCGTGTAAGCTGCAATTCTTGCGCAATCGATAGATGATCCTTCGTAGGCTCAAGTGCCGAGACAGAGGATTCGCTATTCTTTCTGCATGCCACGTTCTTAATGCTTACTGGCGTGCCAACGGGAGTATCACAGTTACGTCCACCTTTTTTCCGCACATTGCAACATTCAGGACATACCCATGTAGATTTCTCCTCAAACGTGAGTTTTTTATTGTGGCATAAATGATGGTACAATAAGCCGCAAGTGGTTACCATACACTGAAGGTATTCCTCTCCAACGTCAAGGACCCCCCCACATGCATGGCAGATCAAATCAGTACTGCCGGCTCTCAACATTGCAAAAAAAGTTCGTAACTTGAACGCGCCTCTTCACAGGTTTCCGAACGAATGTTCTTCAATTCGCTATGTTGGTAAGTCGTACGGTGTATCACAGTGACAGTGACAGTTGGCAATGTCATTAAGCAGCTGATCGGCTACCGCTTATTTTGGTGAATTAATTAAGTTAATTAGACTGTTATTTTGAAGTGTTTGCCTGTGTGCGTGTAATCCAAAAAATGTAGCTGTTAGTTCTGTTCAATCAGGTCAAAACAATTCCTTAAAACAGCTCACCAAAGCGCCGCAATGAAACTTTCCACATCCGTAGCGGTCGTGTCTTGTGATTCCAATCAATTTCGTGATAATTTGTGAAGAATTAATAGTATTTGGCAATAATATCGCTGGAGCACAATATAAACAACTTATCGGGTGACAGTTCATGTTCATGATGACAACAATATCAATTCTATATAGTTGGTTATACTCACATCTGAATCACGGTGCATAGGTACTCTATATTTTCGCAACCTTAGTTTTCAATCAGCTTCTGTGTTAAATGATCCTCTGATTCAACACTATCTCTTCACTAATGCAATGAGAAGATAATTGAAAAGATAAGAGTTAACGGTTACCAGGAGTTATCGCTTCGACCCAACCGTTGAGGTAATTAAAGAAATACACAAATTATACGAGATAACGTCTGGCGAGAGACTAATGTTCAGAGGTTTATCGACAGTGGAAGATGTGGTGGTATAAATGTCTTAAAACCTAAGATGAAAGCTTTAGTACCCAATAGGACTAACCTGGGAAAGAGAAAAGGTTAAGAAGTATCTTTTTCACTACCAAAATAGACAATGTATTGGTGGTCGATTTGTTCCAACTTAAATACTTGCGGCGTCCCTAAGTTTATTTTAGTATTATTTTAGTTATTATTGAATTTATTTTATTTGTAACTAGCTGTTGCCCGCAGCTTCGCCCCCGTTCTATTTTTTTCATATTTTATTCCATAAAAACCTTCTCCTGACAGTAACAAACACAATAAAAAAATAATTAGCGAAATCTGACCAGTCGTTCCCGAGTTTTGCGCTTAGCAACACATTTTACGATTCATTTTTATTCATATAGATTATCTTGTACAATTTTAACGCATATATAATGTATCATAGATATTTTATTATTTTTATACCTATACGACATGACCATTTTTTATATACATGGCCCAATCAACTTTTTTACCGACACTAATCTGTTCGCGAAATTTTTCGAACAATTACAGAATTTTGTAAGTAAACATTGTTTTTTTCCGTAATTTATTAGATGGTGTACATGAATACGTAAGTTCAACCTATTAAACCGTGAAATATCTTGTTGGAAGTACGATTTTTTGGTAACACCAGACACAATATCGGTAACGCAGGAGAGGCCCAAAGTGTCAGTAAAAAAGTTGATTGGCTTCTATGTAATATAATATACGAAAAATCTAATTTATTGAGGGACAAATAATACATTTACAAATGATTTAAACAATAGAAACTTAATAATAATAATTAAAAACTAATATAAATCTAAGAAAGGCCCCTCTGGCATGGTTATATATATACGAAAATATTTATAGGCCGTACCGTAACCCTTTCTAGGTTAAATGTTAAGGCAGTACTAGGTATATTTTTAGAGCCGAAGACAAAGGTCGGTACAGGAAAGCCTGTGCCTACTGGAACAGGAGCCGTTAATGTTATTACGGTATACTTATGAGTATGCTCTTTAATCTTGTTTGATTCACATTATGAGCTCATCTCATTTCGAGACTTATCAAAATAAAATGAAATGAAAATACATTTCATTAAAATGGTGGAAGCTATCTGCTCTAATGAGTTTATGTCGTGACACGTTGTATGACCAATTCAATTTATGGTGTATAAAGTTTTCGGTCAACTGTATGTTTGGTGTGGTGACTTGTTGTCATATTTAATGCGTTTTAAACAAATGCGAATCAGTAAAAATGTTTTTCAGGTCAAATGCAAATTCGGTACGTTTCTGTCCAAATACTGCGACAAAACGTAGTATTGATGATTTTTAGAACTCATTCATTATCATGACTATACTACTTATCAAATGCGAACATTGAAGCTTAGAGTTACGTTGAGAATGGACATTCTAATTTTATTTTGTACTTATTTTAGTGTGTTTTAATTATTACTTCTGAAATTCTAATAGCTATTTAGTTGTATGTAGGTTTTAACATAATTTATTTCATTGTATAAATTTAGACGTACCGGTAACATAATCATAAATAAACTATTGTTAATCTGTACTCACACTCGCAGACTACCAAGTTACAGGTTCAGACTAGTTTGAAATCTGACGGAAAATTGTAACATTATGTATAAAGTATTTTTGGCAAATAAATAAATATAAATTTTATAATCTGTGCCGCTACGGTCAGAAAAGTTGTTAATATTGCCCACGAACAATTATAATGTGAATGCCACGTTCACACCTAATTCATATTCTTCATCATCACGAAGAAATTATCAAAGCTCACCGTAACAAGTGAAATTCGATATGCATTGATGTACAGCTCAAATGTGTCACAATCAGATACCAAACGTTTGCTGCCGCTCTCCAAAGATATAGTATATAGTGGACTCGTTGTTAGTGCCTTGTAATTATGATCCTACTACTTTCTGCTCTGTATTTTTTGCCTTGTGCTTTTTACCTTGTACTTTGTACTCTATATTTTGTACCTTGCACTTTGTGCGTTATATTTTGTACTTTTTTTACTTTGAACCTTGTACAATTCACTTTGAATCTTGTACTTTGTGCTCTGTACCTGCTACTCAGTACTTTGTAGTCTATTCAGAAGCATTTCACAGATCGTCACTCCACCTGGCTGGAGGGCGTCCTACACTACATTTGCCGAGACGCGTTTTCCAACGTTTTAAACTTTCGTGATGCTCACTCATAGTCAAAAACCACAAACGGGACTTATCACGCTATTTTTAACAAGTAATATTACAAATTTTTATTTTTTTATTTTTTGTAAATATTACTTGTTAAAAATAGCGTGATAAGTCCCGTTTGTGGTATTTTGATTACGCGTTTTCCACTCAAGAACTTTTTTTCTCCAACGGTTGTCGGTTCAGTTCACTGCCACTGCAATTTTCTAATTCTCTCAGCTATATGTCAGCGATAAGGCCGCTTATTGCTCACCTTGTAATTTTCTCTGTGTACCTGTTATCTGTATCGCTTATTATTTCTGGTGTACAATAAAGAGTATTTGTATTGTATTGTATTGTATTGTATGTCGATGACCTTAGTTCTAATTATACCCTTATAATAATAATGAAGTTACTGTTAGGGTAGTAACATACATTGCTGCATCCGATGGGTCACTTCAATCTCGTTCGCTTTAAGACCTCGCAATGTAACGCAACTACGCAACTCGCACTTTGCAGGCTCAAACTGGGCTTTAAGTTTCCTTTAAATTAACCCAAACTTAACCTCAAATAAACGCGTCAAGCGTAAGGCCGGCCATTGAATAACTAATGAATAAATATTTCCGCCATATTGGCCGCCAACAAGCGACAGAGTAGCAGTGTTTGCGGGAATCAAATGAGCCGATCGCAATCGGATATTGGTTTAGGATTGCTAGTGGCCAGCTGTCGAGTATTTCTAGGAGCTAGTATTTTTAGGTACTGTAACTAGTACTGTCTGTACATACCAAAAACTATTATTTTAAACTATCGTTGCACTATCATAAAATGAAAATTAAAAATAATAATTTAACTAAATATAAAAATCAGTACATTGAACGTCATGAAAGTGTTTAAATTATTTTCAATCAGTGCTTAGGATATAATACGTCAAAGTAAATGTCAGCTTTCTTAATTTAGATTAAGTTTCAGATTCTAGCAATCATGTCGGTTATTTTCATGTAATAAATATGACGTCGTTCTTACGAGGATTATACATATAATTTTAATATTTAGAAAAATTTGTCAACTTCCTAGGAACATTATTGTGTGTTTATAACGTTGCTGTATAACTATGAAGAACAGCGAGCGCTTTATGTTGTTAAGGCAACTAGTTGAAACTTAAGCGAACGTAGGCAGATTCAACAATTATGCAAGCCAACATGGAGCCCTCTGCATTGATTTGTTCATGAGTTTGACCAATATCATGCTGGATGGCCGACAAATGTAATATTTTACTAGCTTTTGCCCGCGGCTCCGCCCGCGTGGTATTCGGTTATCGCGCGCTGTACCCTCGGGAACTGTGCATTTTTTAGGAATAAAAAGTAGCCTATGTCACTCTCGGGCCCATAAACTATCTCTATGCCAGAAATTACGTCGATCTGTCGCTCCGTTACGGCTTGAAAGACGGACAAACATACAAACACACAAACAGACAAACACACTTTCGCATTTATAATATTAGTATAGATTATCTAAAAAAAACTAGTTACAGCCAAAGCCTTGACCCATTTTTGTCACTGTTTTGTAATAAAATACCAAGTAAAAATACTTACTCGCCCCTTTTGATTAGTCCCAAGCCAAGTGGTCCGTGTGCCCTTCCATTTAGCCGTGACATAATGCCTTGGTGATTACGAGCTGTTTACTTAGGACCTGCTCTAACAGTGAATGGCCAGCTGTTCTTCAAGATATTGTTAGAGCTTTTGAATTTGATGAATTTTCATTAGGTGATATAATAGACTATCGAACTAAATCGAGATATTTTTTTACTCTATTACTTTTTAAGACTTACATCATGTACTAAACCTTTCTTAAAAAATTCATCGTCATCATCATGTCAGCCAAAAGACGTCCACTGCTGGACATAGGCCTCCCCCAAGGTTCTCCACTCAGACCGGTCTTGTGCTTTCCGTGTCCACCGCGATCCCGCGATCTTAACCATGTCGTCACTCTTGGAGGCCTACCGACAGCTAGGTCCCGGTTCGCGTGAAAAAAAAATTAGTTT
Organism: Choristoneura rosaceana; assembly: GCA_037349165.1. Taxonomy (NCBI): domain Eukaryota; kingdom Metazoa; phylum Arthropoda; class Insecta; order Lepidoptera; family Tortricidae; genus Choristoneura; species Choristoneura rosaceana. The sequence goes on from JAZBNJ010000032.1 coordinate 1,200,529, forward strand.
AATAAATCTGAGTGTACAGACGATGGAAAGTGACTTTATTTTATACTATGCAAAGGAAAGAAGTTACAATTATACTTCGTTGTTAAGAATCATGCACTAAACCACATAATACTAGAGTGGATGATTAAGTTCTAGCAACATTATGGGAATGTCATCACTTAAACTGTAATTGGCATTGGTCTCAAAAAAACAATGTTTATTTTATTTTTTATTTTTTCATAAAATAAGCGAATTTAAGACATCTATTTGAAGGTTTTTGGTTTTCAAAAAAAAATCAAAAATAAAAATATTTTATTGGTCTCAAATCTTTTTACAAGGGCAAAGGTTGGGACCTCCTATTAAGCATAAAAATGAACGGAGAACGCGCTGTGTATGTGTGTGTGTGTGTGTGTGTGTGTGTGTGTGCGTGCGTGCGTGCGTGCGTGCGTGCGTGCGTGCGTGCGTGCGTGCGTGCGTGCGTGTGTGTTATGTGGGTGTGTGTATGCGCGCGTGGGTGTGTGTGTGCGCGTGTAATGCGTGTTTTCTAATAATAATAACTCACAAGACAGGTAAAGTCAAGCACAGATCCGTAGGACTACATTTTCTTTATATTTAGCCTATAATGTCAACAATCAACCCTCATTTGTCTTCTAACAAAATGGTATCCCTCCAAAATGCAATTAAATCTTAAAGTACCTACACAATACGCATTCACAGCGAACCCATCCAAACTGGCCAAGTTAAATAAGACGGCGAGCAGTTTAAAATTAACTTTCTTAGTTAGCTTTCACTGGACTTTATAGGCCTTGGATTCTTTAGGTACGCCCTGTAATTAGATTTCAGAGTACCTAAGCCGTTATTTTCAAGTCTAAAGTTACATGGAGGTTTAGATAAACTGCTATTTCAGTGGACAGAGCAATTATTGCGTTTCAACTTAACTTTAACTTTGGTCCACATTCCTGAGAAAATTATGCCCAATGTATGTAAGTAGGTATGTATTTCACAAGTCAACGTTTGTTCAATTAACAAACGTTGAAATATAACGTGAAAAAGGCGATCTTACTCTTTATCCAGTGTATTTAGTCACAAAGATTAAAAGCTGTTAATACAAAATATTGCTTTAATTCTTTATATTCTCGTATTTTTACAGCGTTTTAAATCGGTAATTTTACAAAATTAATGATAACGTGAACATAATATTCATAAATGAACTAAAAAAGTTTCCTTGCTCACTCGCGACCTTAATACATAATACATATATACTTAACAATACATAATTATGGACGATATTCATAATTATGTAAGCATGTTTGGTTTTGCAATTTGAATTCCTGTATTTTTTACACCGTTAACTGCATACTCCCACAGCCCTCCAAAGTGAGGAGCTATTCCTGTCGGTTAGTTAGCATGCAGGTTTAGTTTCAGTTTCAACCACGGAACGGCGCTGCGATCGTGTTTGCACGGCGTGCGGCTAGTTCACAGCATATCCACCGATACAAAGTTTAGTAACTATATACAACCCAGAAATGATAGTTAACCTTAATTTAGTATATAATTTTTTAACCTTCTTTTCCTTCTTCGATTCATCATCCCAGCCTATATACGTCCCACTGCTAGGCACAGGCCTTATCTCGAAATAAGAGGACTTGGGCCATAGTTCCCATGCGGACCCAGTACGGATTGGGAAAATCACGCGCACCATTGAATTGCTTCGCAGGTTTGTGCAGGTTTCCTCACGATATTTTCTTTCACCGCAAAGCTCGTGGTAAGTTTCAAATGTAATTCCATACATGAATTTCGAAAAATTCAGAGGTGCGAGCCGGGGTCTGATCCCACGGCCCTCTGCTTGAGAGGCGATAGGTCAAACCACTAGGCCACACACATTGGCTCTTCGCTTAGTAGCTGAAAAAAATATTTCAATTATAAAGGAACCTCAAAAAAACGCCTAAAAATTACCCTAATTTAGCTTTAAAATACTGGGGTAGTGATACGGTTGGTTGTACAATCACCAGCTCCAATTTCTGACACACCAAGCGTGCGTAAATATCTGATACGACTCTATTTCTAAGGCTGGAAGGACGTTTCAGATATATTTGCACGCCCAAATGGCAGATATTAATGCTGGTGATGTACCTACTCACTGATTAGCTGAATCTGTAGAAATACTAACTTACAATAAATACAAGCACAATTTTTCAGAAAATTTAAAACTAAAGGCGGTGTGACGACTAAAAAAAATCTTAAGTCTTAGCAATATGAAATGTTCAGAAGCAACTAGATTAACACCGATTATAAGCCAGCCAGTTAATAAACATTTAATTTTTGCACTGATATTAGAAACATTACGGATACGGTTGAGTATTTAAAATTTACGGACATAAAAAGAGGCAAATTTTGTACATTTAAATAAAGATTTATAATGATACATTATCCCTTTTAATACATAGATAAGTGGGAAATAAACTAGCAACCTGATCTTACAAGACTATACATTGAACCTCTGTGCGGCTAACATCGCTGTGCTCTTATTGTTTCGTGTTGCAAACTCTTGGGCTACGTGCCGATTGCTTTGTAAATGTGCTCTAAGACCGTACGCGCATAAACTATTGCATCGTCAACATACAACCATATCTGGACAGCATTCGGTTGAATTTTGGATGGTGCTTTAGTCCAATAAACTCGGGGTTTGTTTAAGGGCCCCAGAACCCCAATGGGATGTTTGGGGCTTCGATGTAAATTGTTAGCGATCTGTTGCATGTGTGAGCAACTGCAAACAATCTTTTGTTGGGTAAAATATGCAGGTACGTAACTGGAGCACTGTTGGTTAGAATCTCGATTTATTGTTGAATTAAGGTAACGTTACGTTACGTGTTGGATTTAGGTTACGTTCGTCTAAAATTCGTCACTATCTTACGGCGAAATTCTTTATAACAATGTGTGTTGCCAGTGATGACATCAGATAGATCCGAGACGTGGTGCTTCACTATAGGTCTTATAAATAGGCTCAAGGTTGCTCAGCGAGCTATGAAACGAGCTATGCTTGGGGTTTCTCTACGGGATCGAATCAGAAATAATGAGGTAGATAGAAGAACAAGAGTCACCGACATAGCCCAGCGAATTGGCTCGTTGAATGGGCAGGCCATATAGCTCGGCGAACAGATGGTCGCTGGGGCCGAAAGCTGTATGAATATGTATAAATATACTACTACTTTAATGATACTGTCATCTTAAGTCTACGTTAATGCACACCCAATGCACACTAATTGGAATAATAAATTATTTGACCTTAATAAAGAACATTCTGAAAATACCATCAAAAACCAAACGCAATAGCGATCTTTTTCTACGCAGAACCAAACATTTATCATACTGAAACAAAAGAAACAGCAGCATTACGCTTTTCATTAAATTTCCCTGAAAATACAAGTTCTCCAAAAAGCTGCATCCACCAAAATGGCCAACGTGTAAACGGGAAAACTTTTGAATAAGCGAGCTTGAAAGTTCTCCGAGCTTAAAATAATAGAGTCGGTTATTGCTAACGAATGGAGAACGGTTTTGATCGGTCTCCGCATGCCATTCATTCGTATAAAGCACTGTCTCCACTGGAGCTTGTTCGCAAACTTTCAAAAACGAACGAACGAAATAATCAGTTGGTCAAGCCAGTATCTTTGGTGGTATTTTGTAAACAAAACTTGGTGGATAGGCACTTATTTATTAATTTAAGTATTGACGACGACGAGTTACATTTTCCGACTCTAAATACAATCAAGGCGTCTTAAAAGGCGAGTCTTTAAAGGCCATATGGAGGCAAAATAGCTACCTTAAATATTGTTGATTAAAAATATCAGAAAGAAGACGACAATTTGGTTTTAAAAACAATTGAAACTGCTTTTAAAGATTTTTAAATAACCCCTTGTCTGAAGAGCACGGTGTGAAATTGCTGGGACACAAGCTATTACATTACAGCTGGTTAAAGCCGCAGGTTCACGGTGGATGCAGGTAGAGTTCTCGTTATAGTTTTTTATACATGTATTAAAAGCATTTGTAGCGGAATTAAGTATTTTATTATTTTTATGGCACAACAACTTGGTATGATATAAGACAGCAGAAGCGCGGGGTAAAGAAAATATTATTTAAATGTTGCTAATAGTACATTATGATACAAGTGTGCTATGTTGGTCATTACACTCGAGTCGGTTTTTAAGCCTGAGCCGAAGGCGAAGGCTTAATGGAGACGAAAAGTGTAATGACCAATGCTCACGTGTTTCATACGACGTTTTTCAACACACTTGCGAGGAAAAGTAAATAAAAGTTCACATTTATTTAAATAAACTTAACAAACAGAAACCCATTTAAAAGATGGCGGCCGTAATTTTTTTTTTTCGCGCGCTCAGCGCTGCATGCGCGCGCAAGTCTGAGATAAGGGCACCGGCAAAGTAGCTAATCAGCCACATATTTATAAATTTTGAAATTGGGTATTTATAGTTAAAAATACACCGTCAAATTATAAATACCAACAAGCTAACAAGCAGTTTCATGAAATTCTTTAATTATTTATCACATTTTGAATTGAATTTTATATTTACGCAAATAACTACTTAGCTGTTTTCGAAACATTAATACTTCTTGCTAATATTTAAAAAGATATGTAATGAAAAGGCACTAGTGCGATAATGTAATGTAAAAGGCACGGCATGGGTAATATTCTGCATTATCAGTGTAAATACGCTGTAATAAGACCTACTTTACGAGCAGGTGTGTTGAAAAGAGTTTTACGCCTTTGCCGTTCCTGAAACATTCCCAAATTCTCTATGGGGGAGGCCTATGTCTAACAGTGAACTTTTATTAGAACAAAACAAATAGAGACGGCATCACATTTAACCATCAGTTAACACTAATCAATGGATGGTGAAACAGCCCCTTAGTCTTATTACTGCAAGATGGTGGTACTAATAGAGCCAAAATAAATCTCTCTTTCTTTCTTTCTATTTCATGTAAGCCCTTACAATCCCTTTAAACTAGCAACGCAGCAACCCACGGGTGGTACTTACCATTTTATTTAAATCTTTTGCCTTTACCCAACTATTTAACAATACATTGGCACCTAAGCGTATGTTTATCCAAAATCATTTCCGATCAAAGCCTACAGCCCTCGCAACCGAAGCGAACATGATACTCGTCGCATTACAAGGCATCAGTATTCATCGCAGCGCTTGACGCGCCCTAAGACTTTATAAGTAACCAATATCTGAACAAAACGCATGGTATGGCTCAATTTATGTATCAGATATGATTTTGTACAGAGCTGAGTTTGACTAAAAATACTGTTTAGGTTTTTGTAGTAGAAATAGCAAAAATTTTAATCGTCATCATCATCATATCAGCTGTAGGGCGTCTACTATTGGCCATATATGATGATGATGATGATTATGATGACGATAAAAATAGCCATTTTTTTTGCTATAGGCCTCCAGTTACTTTGGTTGAAAGGGGCCTGCGTTCACCGTAAATTCGTGGTTTTAATTATCATCATTATCTTTGCTTATTTACGTATCACTGGCTCACTGCCCGCAATATCTTCAATTTAGTATGTGTTATTGTAGGAATATACTTACTTACTATCTGGGCTTACTAAGTGGGTCTTAGCTTCCAACAAACTACGCCATGCGATGCGATCTTGGGCGCATTTTATCCAGTCTTTGACGCCCACATCCTAAAAGTCTCTCTTGTGTAAATTTTTGCGGTTTACCTATAACGGTTCTTGAAATACCACAGACAGACATCATCATCATCACCATCTCAGCCCTAGGACGTCCACTGTTGGACATAGGCCTCCCCTATAGTCCTCCAGTCACTTCGGTTGGCAGCGGCCTGTATCTACTGTGAACCCGCGGCTTTACCAGGTCGTCCGTCCATCTCGTTGGTGGACATCCTACGCTACGCTTGCCGATCCACGATCTCCACTCGAAAACTTTTTGGCCTCAACGTCCATCTGTTCTCCGTGCTATAATGGCCTGCCCATTGCCACTTCAACGAGCTAATTCACTTGGCTATATCGGTGACCCTTGTTCTTCTACGTATCTCCTCATTACTGATTCGATCCCATAGATAAACCACAAGCATAGCTCTCTCCATAGCTCGCTGAGTAACTCTCAGCCTACAGACAGACATCGTCGACATTAATTAAATAGAATTGCATTTGTTACCTTACGGATTAACACTAAAATATGGCGATATCAAAGCTGAACACACACATATTTCTATCTCTCATTAGTATATCTTACGTGAAAATCAGGATAACTACTTAGATGACAACACCTTAAAACATCAAGTATCAAAACATCACGCCTCGCACTATAAGCAACTATCAAATAGGGCGGGCGTGCGTGCGTACCTCATGAATGTAGTGCTACATCAAACGAGATGGTTAGAGCAATCAACCCCTTGCTTATCGAATCCGGTGTAGTTTGGAAGTATGAATTTGTTACATTTGAAGATGCAATTTGATTAACACTATGCTCTGAATTTTAAAAGGAATCACGTAAAGGAATTTGTCTTGGGTATTAAAATTTCAGAGCTATACTTGGGGTTTCTCTAAGCGATAGAATCAAAAATGAGGAGATACGTAGAACAACGATGATGAATATCATAGCCAAGCGAATTAGCTCGTTGAAGTAGCTATGGGCAAGTCATATAGCACGGAAAGCAGATGGCCATTGGAAAAGTTCTCGAATGGACCGTGGATCGGTAAGCCCAGCGTAGGATGTCCACAAACGAGACGGACGGATGACAGATTCACGGAGGATGCAGGCAGCTTTCAACCAAAGCAACTGGAAGTCTAAGGCAGGGATGGCGAAACTGCCACCATCAAACAAAAATCAAGAGAAGATTTCGTATTATTGCAAAATTTCATTCTCATTGGCAATGGCCAAATTAGTGTTTCAGAAAATACAGATCAATATTTTTAATTCAGTAAATAACATACCTAGCCAAAAATGCAACAACTTGGTCCGCCATATACTCGTATTTCGTCAGATTGGCACGCGAAGGAAAAAGTTTCGCCATCCCTGGTCTAAGGCCTATGTCAAATAATGAACGTCTTACGTTCAGAATATGATGATAATCATGATGTCAAAATGTTAATAATGTTGTAAAGGATCTTGTTACTAGAATTGTACTCGCCATGCAACAGCACTTTGCGCTGATCTGAAGGGGCGAGTATGACTGGTGAAATGAACAGCAATTATTTTTGGCTAGTTATTTTTTAAAGAGTCATTATCTTGTCCTTGTCTTGCATCCACAGGCTCGTTAGTATCCTTTTGTAATCTTGTACTTCTCACTAAACGTACAAGGTTACTTGATCTCTTATCGTTTACACGCAGGAAACTATCGTCTGAGGCGGCGATCTATCAACCTAATGGCGGCACTGGCGGCAGAATCTATGGGGCGGAAACACATAACATTTTAGGGGTTTTATACTAAAACTAATAAAATGCTTTGTTGATTTCAATACGAGAGGAACTTAACGAAATATCCTGAAATTTTTCAGACATATTTTTCTAACAGACCACAAAACTTTTAAGTTTTTTTTTAAAGTATTTATTTAGGCTATCGAATTCAACTAACACTGTTTAGTGATATTGATATCCATAAGGTTACGCTTCATCATCATCATCATCATTAGCCCACAGCAGTCCACTGCTGGACATAGGCCTCTTCCCTGGCGCGCCACAACACTCTGTCTTCTGCCCCTTGCATCCATCCACTGCCAGAGACCCTCTTAAAGCCGTCCGTCCACCGTGCTTCAGGACGCCCTACACTACGTTTTCCCGTCCATGGTCCCTATTCAAGCCTCGTCTGCTCCACCGTTTATCAGCCCTGCGACAGACGTGGCCAGCCCAGCGCCTCTTCAGCGAACTAATTCTTTGAGCAATGTCGGTAACTTTCGTTGTTTATCGGATAATGTGATTTCAGATTTTATCCTTCAAAGAACCCCGCTACGCTACGCTGCTGTGTTATGCTTCAATCTTACCAATATTATAACTTCGAAAGTTCATGTGTATGTTTGTGTGCATCTTTGTCTGTATTAGCGTATAAAATGTAATAGGTTAAGTTCTAGGATGGCGTACATTGATAGCAGTTTTTAAAAGTAGCTGAACTAATATTGTTCAGTTTGAAGAGGAAGATCTATGTTTTAAATTTTTGCTCGTGTTACAGGCCACACCCGGTATATTTTGGCTTGGCACGTTCCTATTACATTCATTGTATTGTACGGTGTATTGGGCAGAGCCTAGTTATTATTAAGCCAAGTTAATTAACAGACGCGCTTCTCCTAATCACCGAGAGTAATGTAACCTCATAAACAGTAAACCAAATCGTCCACTAACTCGTTATTAATCCCAGCTAAGTCTTGTGGAAAAATTGATTGGGAAATTTCAATTAACGGAAATTCATCTCGACACGGCCATTCGGGCGGAAGCGGAAGTAATAGGGCTCGCCGGACCGGAAACCACGGAAGTTGACACTTGGCATGTGTGGTGGAAAAATAGGGCACTTGTTGAGTTACAAAAAATGATGATGAAGATGTCATTGTTATCATATTTCGATTTTCTTGTGAAAAATCTTGTAGCACAACTTTTTTTTTATATATCTGTTGTGCAAAATTTTTAGCACAAAATATTTTTAACTAGTTTTGACGCACAATTTTGAATTGAAATTGAATTCCTGAAGGTTGCTAAATTATTTTTCTTATTTTTTTATGGAATAATCGAGAAAAACTAACAATATTCCAACGTTGCCAGCTCAACAGTTATAAATGTTTTTAAGACTAAGCTGTTGACATTTTGGGGTGAACAGCAACTAAGTTGATAGAATTAGTCCGAATGAGCGTTAAACGCGAGCGACGCGTCATTGTTTCAGCTTGATTACAATTAGAATTGGTATCAAAAAACAATGTTTATTTATTTTTATTAATTCTGTTTATAACATAAGCCAATTTAAGACATCTATTTGAAGGTTTTTGGTTTTAGTTGGGCTTAAAAAAAATTGACCTATTTATAACTTACCGAAATAGGGACGATAACGCCATTAAAAAATAATTTGAAGGCACATCTCACTTAAATTAACAGTTAAATTTTAACAGTATACGAGTAGGTACTCAAAGTACCTACTCGTACTGTTAAAATTTAACCTAGTAACTATTGCGGCAAACTAGACTAAGCGCCAAACACAATTAACAAACAATTTTATTACATAAACAACCCTCTATTAAACTAATATCGTATCCGCGCAAAACCCAAACCTTTGTTGAACAAATGTCGTATATCACCAAGTGTCATATGGCGCTTACGATCTTTCATTTATACCTTATAACCAATATGTTTAGTCCTAAGTCATCAAACCAATAGAGCTAAAATTTTGCGTAATACTTTTGGAAAAATGTTCGCGAAAGAGTGGCGACGATTACTGCACTTTGATTGGTCGGTTCACGGTCAAGCAAGACACTATTTTTATTTTTATTGATTTTTTTAATAAATAAAAATTTATTAAGAAAATATGTAGAAGCTTTTTCTTTATGACTGCTGACACCTGATTACTTTTGTCTTAGAGGAAGATTTTACTTTATGCACTAGAGCATAAAAAGTCATTTTCTGTCACCTAGATTCAGCATAAAAAAGAGCTTTACGACCATGAGAAGTGAAAGAGTTTAGTTATGTAGCAGAATCTTTGATGAATTATACCTGTAGATTCACAATCGCGCGCCCAAATATGTCCGAGCCAAATGAGCGCCACTTTGGTAATCACTGTCAAGTGTCAAGCGTTGTGGAGTTTTGCCGCTAGCGAAATTCGCCCGTAATCGAGTAAAGACTAGGTTCAAATTTCGTCTCGTATTATTTTAATTATTTTGTGTGAGATGATTTTATTTGTCACGCAAACAAATCAATAGTTCTGACATTCTTTGAAGGGGATTTTGTTCGGCAATGTGCGTCCTGGTTTAAATGTCATTGAGCAGAATTGAATAATCCGTTGCCGCTGTATTGGATGCTGTTGGTTATTTCCTCCATGTTGTAAGTTATATTCCTAAAGTGCCATCAATATAGGGTTTTGGTTATAATTGATACAATTAATTTGGAGTCGCGGCATGTTTGTAACACATTAGGCCTGTAACGGTACGAGGGTAACTTCCATATTGCATTTGGAGAATGCCATCCCATTGATTTTGATGATTCCAGCCAAATACGGTTTTAGTTTGGTACCTATAAAAACAGTTTAGTAGGATTTTGATGTGAAAACATGTCGCACAAAGGTTATACTTTTTTTTGTTAAGAGTATAAGAAGAGAGCAGACTAATAAATAGTAGATTGTTCAACAAGGGACTAAAACAAGCCGTGCCACACGAGCAGAGCGAGGGTGGCTATAGTTCGAGTGGCGTTATGGTTGTTTAGTCTCGCGTTTAACACTCTGCTTACACTTTGTATGCGAGGAAAATACAATATTTTGTTCAAAATTATAATCTGTTATCATTTTGAGATTTTGAGGTTGTCTCCACGCCCTAAAATCCGCCATTCACAAACACCGTGTTGGCTGTTTAGGGGTTTCAAAAGTAAATTGAAAAAAAAATTTAGTCCCTAGAGAATAAAAAGGAGCTTTTGTCCCGATATGCAGAGACTAAAGTAGCATTTTAAGAGCATGAGAAGTGAAAAATAAAAACTAAAAAGGAAAAACAAGTCTAGTACTCTATAGAAAGTAACTTAAACATATTCATCAGGAACCCTTTGAACATAAAACTACCGTGAGACACTCACATTTAATGAAATAAACGGAACTCACGCCTTAAATCAAGTTTAGCTCGACTTGTTTCGGGCTAATTCCTAGCCCTTCATATAGGAGGAACCCAGACAGAGACTACTGTAAAACACGCGTTTGTTGCGTTGCTGTTAACAATTGTAGTTTTCAGAGCTAAAACCGTCAGTTAACGGTATCCACCCGTCAAGGATTATGGCGGTGAGCATATTATGTTAATGAAGTCATATGTTATACATTCTTGAGAGGGTTGGATCCTTTACGATGAATTGTGGATGAGAGCGCGAAACGGAATGCGGTTTTATATCGACGCTTTGTGGTTCCGTCGTCAATATGACAAATTGGAACCCTTGTAGTTTCGGACAAATAGCCAGAGTAAATCTAAGAGCAGAGTAAGAGTAGAGTAAATCTAAATTCATAATCATCATCAGCCGGAAGACGTCCACTGCTGATAAGGTTTTGCAGGTGGTAGGACCTTGTGCAAGGTCCGCCCGGATTGCTACCACCATCTTGCTCACTAATCCTGCCGTGAAGCAGCAGTGCTTGCACTGTTGTGTTTTGGCGCGGAGAGTAAGACAGCCGGTGAAATTACTGGCACTTGAGGTATTCCAACTTAGGCCTCTAGGTTGGCAACGCATCTGCAATACCCCTGATGTTGCAGATGTTTATGGGCGGTGGTGATCTCTTACCACCAGGAGACCCACTTGCTCGTTTGCCTTTCAGTCGAATAAAAAAAAAAACAAAGGCCTCCTTAGAACGCCACAATGAACGACAACTCGCCACTTTCCGGTTTCCCGCAACTCTCACGATGTCGTCAGTCCACCTGTGCCCTTAGTGTAAGTTTTAAAGTACAAAATACGTCTCGATCGCGTTCGCGTTAAAATCTCAATTTATATGGAAACACGAACAGCGCCTCTAGCGGAACGTTTGCGATTTTCGTGTTTCGAACGCGATCGAGACGTATTTTGTGACCGAAAACTTACACTAGGGGCACTGGTGGCCTGCCAACGCTTCGTCTTCCGGTTCGTGGTCGCCACTCGAGGACTTTTCTCCCCCAACGTTTACCTGTTCTTCGAGCAATGTGGCCCGCCCATTGCCACTTCAACTTGCATATTGCATATTATTTTTCATTTTAAATCTAAATTGTTAACGGCATGCATATTAGTATGGATTAATTAATAGCACATCAGCGCGCAAAGCCAAAAAATGCAGGTTCAAATCCTATCTTGAACCCCCGAAAAACTTTTTTTTTTTTTTTTAATGGATATTTGTTAGATACTTATAGACAAAGTCTTTCTGCTCCTAGTGTAACAAAGTAAAACATTTTCAATGTGTCACTACAAGATAACGTAAGGTAAAACTCATGGACTTATTAACATTAAATCAACAAACCCAACGCAGTTCACTTTAAATAATTCAAAATTTCAAAAGAATGACGATTTATTACGAAATAAATGGGCCCGTAAACAAACAATGTCCAGTGGACATTTGGTAGCGAAATCACGTCAACCATTTACCTTTTTTGCACTGGCAACCCGTTTAACGGCACTGGCAACACTGGCAGCCCGCGTGATGTCCGCCATTTTTCATTTTAACCGCGCAATTTATGCTGCTGCGGCTTAATTAGATGTTCATTCTGTGCGCCAATTTGACGTGTTTGGTGTAAATTGGATGCTTAAAATTCTTGTTTAGTTTTAAAGGTGGTCTGTATGTGTCTGTATTCTAGGTTCATAGGACATAACAGATGACAATGATGATGAATTTTTGAGTAGTAATACTCATTTACCCGAAAAGTACTCAAAGCCAAAGTCAAAGTCAAAATCTCTTTATTCAGTTTAGGCTATAACAAACACTTATGAACGTTAAAAAAAATATATCCACCGGTTCGGAGAAAACCTCTGTTGAGAAGAATCCGGCAAGAAACTCAACGAGTTTTTTTTTTAAGTTGTACCCTTAGTGTAAGTTTTCGGTTCCAAAGTAAGTCTCGATCGCGTTCGCGTTAAAGTCACAGTTTGTATGGAAACGCAAACAGCGCCACTAGCGGAACGTTTGCGATGTTCGTGTTTCCATACTAATTGAGATTTTAAAGCGAACGTGATCGAGACGTATTTTGTAACCGAAAACTTACACTAAGGGTAAACAAATTCACCAAAATATACATTGGATAGGGAATAAAATTAAAAAATATGCAGTATCCCATACAAGGAACAGTGTTTTCTAGGCTTTCTAGACATTGGTTTTTAGGGTTCCGTACCCGAAGGGCTCAATCGAAACCCAATCGCTCTCACTCATGTGTCCATCCGTCGGTCCGACTGTCCATCTGTCACATGAGACTATATAGGTATATAGTCTCAAAATTTTCACAAGTTAAACGTAGACATAGATATAACTTTATTTCGACATCAAACTTAAAATAATACATAATGTACAGGAAAGAAAAACATTTGATGATGTCGAAAAAGAATCGACTCAGCATTATGCTGCAATAAGTATGTGCTGCCTACTATAGCGCTGGTTTTCAGCCAACACCTTCATTATCTTTGCACGTAATGTGTTGGACCGGAATCAGCACAAATAAGTTTGTGTCGGAAAAGTGTACAATAAATAATATAATAAATGTATAGATTTACGAAGAGCAACAGCATTAAGCATTTTGCTGACCCAAAACCATACAACTATCGAAAGTTTTCCAGTCACAACAAAGTTAACTTTGCGGTCGAATGTGTAGCACGGAAGCCGCCATTCTTATGTCGCGGTGAATGTTAGCTGTAAATAGAATTTAAAACTGTGAAACTCGTACATAATAATCTCTCCTTCATTCGACAAAATCTCGCGCAAAAAATCATCTAAGCACAATAGATAGATAATAAAGCTAACTTCACGAGAAAACCAATAAGCCATATTGGTGTTTTTATAGCAAAAAACGTCCATCATAAAATTGTATTGCGTACATTTTTTTACAGACAGCCATGGCTACGGAATGTGGCTGTAATGCCTCTCGAATATTACGCGTGGGATATTAATAATATCGATTAAGCTGAGCCCAAAGGGTCCGGGGTTATCTTACGATAAAGGATGAGTGTTTTTGTTACATTTACAAAGAGTACTTGCTTAAGAACTCACCGAAGACTTGAGAGTTACGATGTTGTCTTAAAGTTGTAGTGCTGTGTTGTAATAGTCTTCCTTTTCAATAATAAATTTGGTTGGTGTACAGATAAATAGTTATTTGAGTTAAGAAATACGTAAAGTCACAGGGTACTAATGCCATAAGAGATCTATGGGAGGACCACGTTTTGGTAGCCAATAAAGTCCTTTAAAATCTTTATTTTATTAAATAACTGTAAATCCATACTACCATTATAAATGCGAAAGTGTGTGTTTGTATTTTTGTTTGTATTTCAGATCGACGTGATTTTTGGCATAGAGACAGTTTATATGCCAGAGAGTGACATACTACTTTTTATCCCGATAAAATGCACAGTTCCCAAGGGAACAGCGAGCGATAACCGAATTCCATGCTGGTAAAACCGCGGGCAAAAGCTAGTATATGTAAGAATTGCTGGTTTAGTTAAAGGTATAAGATTAGCTATGTGTTACATTTATGATTATTTTTAGAGTCTTTTCAGCTCACAAACTCCTAAAAATTAGCACTTAAAAGCTTGATATTTCGCAAACTGATTGCAAAGACAATCCTCACTTTCAGATTCAGTTGTTACCACAGTTTTTTTTAACCGAACATGTCTATCTACCACTTAGTAAAATTTTCATCTAACATTATCCAACTGTTTTAAAATAAACCTTCTCAACACTAAAAAAAAATTGTCTTTAAGCCAACCAGTGTTGCCATCGTCAAGTAAAGCTGTCGGGACTTGGATACGATCGTATTTATCTGATCCTTTGAAATAGGGAATTGAATGCAGGGGAAAATTCTTTGACAGATCGCTATCTAGGTTAAAATACATTTAGTCAAAAGGCGAAATTGGGTCCCTGAGCCTTTTTTAACCGGTTCAGAGGAAGAGGGATTATGAATTTGATGGCATGTGTTTCTTGAACGTTTGTGATATTTTTTAATGTAACATAGTAAAAAAAAAGGTGACTTTTGTCCTTTTCCAAATTTCGTTATTATGCAGTTTTTTTCTCTATGACTTGATTTTCGTTTTTTTAGTTAAAAATGTTCTTATCATGTTATTAATTTGTATGTATGTGTGTGTGTGCATGCGTACAAACATGAAGGAACTTTAATGTGTACTTTAGATAGCTTGACGTCCGGAATAACACATACGAGGCTGCTTCTCAGCCCGGTGTTTCTACAGGATAGTTACATGTAAATTCTCAAAATCATCACGATATTTGTGTTGTATAACATAATGAAGATCACAACGACACCTGGAAGGAATGTTATCATAACTAACATTTTTACAATTTTGAGTTACAATCATGATTTTGCGAGAAATAAAATTATCTTTTTTTAGCTCTTATCCTTGGATCTCAACTTATTTGCGTTTAAAAGTTAAGAACATGTGAAAACATTGTAAGGGTGCACTGGGGTGAATAAAATACCAACTTTAGTTACGCCATAGTCCTTTCACGCAATGGAATAAGAAATTGTATTACTATTAACTTTTTATTCCTTATTATACTATTAATTACAAAGAGAATTCTATGTCCGAGTTACAACACAATTTTCCAAACGTAATGTTCTATGTTGTAGAAAATCATCGTACTTAAATCACTAAAAAGGGTAAAATAAATGTATTTGTGACAAAACAATCATGAAATTCTTTAGATTTAACTTTATAGATTATAATGAATTCCGGAGTTTCGACATGACTGCTAGGTTTAATAGTTTAAAATAGAGTAACATAGTAAAATTATGTTAATATACAATGGCATCGAAGCTATATAGATATGTAATATGTAAGCCAAGTAGATCAAGCTTTTTGAAGGGACAATTAAATATTAAATGATATTGACCGGATTACTCACGTCTTAAATCGAGTTAAACATGTCGAGCTAAACTCGATTTAAGACGTGAGTAATCCGGTCAATATCATTTAATATGAGTGAGTCTCACGGTAGTTTCATGACAATTAAATACCGCATTCAGATTTTGCTGCAAATTTTAAAGTTTAATTCGGAAACGTTCAATTTTATTTATTTAAATCGGATTATTTAACAAATTAATTAAATTAATTTTGTTGACAGTTCCAACTTTCAATTAGACTTAATTACGAGAGTATTTCAATCATAATTAAGACTTGGTGGTTGTTTTTCATTCAAACCATTAATGTATTTGTGTAGTGCCATTACTCATTTGTTAGCTACGTTAATATAGCGTGTACAGTCAAGGGCAAAGATATCGACACGGACTGTTGCAAAAATATTATGTATACACGGCCTTAATTTTAAGTACATTAAGTCGTGTATACACACATATTTATATTAAACTAGCTTTTGACCGCGGCTCCGCCCGCGTGGTATTCGGTTATCGCGCGCTGTTCCCTCGGGAACTGTGCATTTTTCCGGGATAACAAGTAGCCTATGTCACTCTCGGGCCCATAAACTATCTCTATGCCAAAAATCACGTCGATCCGTCGCTCCGTTACGGCGTGAAAGAGGGACAAACATACAAAGATACAAACATACAAACACACAAATATACAAACACACTTTTGCATTTATAATATTATAGTATAGTATGGATTAAATAATCCTGAATTTCGTCAATAATGAAATCGTCGCAAGATATTTTCTGTGACAAATTTGTAATCAAAGACATTAAAATTAAAATATTTTAGTTAATAATTTATATTTCCATTCTTCCCGTTTCATTCTCAACAATAAATCAAACAACTGGATACGAGTACCACTACCACAATAGTTTTTTTGGTGTATAAGCCATAGTTGACAACCATATAGCGACCGCCGAGCGCAGGTATCAAAAGTGATGTACATAACAGAAGATTGACTTCTGAACTATCTATGTTTTGTAGTTTTGTGCTCCATACATATTATTTTATATACCTTCACGACTACAAACAAAGCAGATCCTTAACGTGTAACAGGAGCCCTTTAACCCAAAAATAAAGTATATCAAGTGGCCAAATCTATCAAGTCCCCTCATGTATCGATTGTAGCCGATGCGCCGACATGCGTGCCGATAATGGGAGTCGAACCCGCACCGCTTATAAACGATCATTACATACGTTAATATATAAGGTATATAAATAAATAAAATAACTGTGAGCTAGTATATTTCCAGTTGCAATCAATATGTATTGTGTTGACTGTATTACCGCAGCACCGTCAGGACTGCACAAGCGTTGCCGACCTTAACGACCGGGCTTGTGTGTAGAACATCATCATCCTAGCCTATATACGTGCCACTGCTGGGCACAGGCCTCCTCTCAGAATGAGACGGCTTGGGCCATAATTCCCACGCGGGCCCAGTGCGGATTGGGAACTTCACACGCACTATTGAATTGCTTCGCAGGTTTGTGCAGGTTTCCTCATGATGTTTTTCCTTCACCACAAAGCTCGTGGCAAATTTCAAATGTAATTCTGCACATGAACTTCGAAAAACTCAGAGGTGCGAGCCGGGGTTTGAACCCACGACCCTCTGCTTGAGAGGCGGTGTGTAGATAAAGTACTATAAATGATCAAATTACTTCCTATTTTTTTAGTAAATCACTCTTTATTGTTTGTATACATCTATTTTTATAAGGACATAGAAATGCGACACCCTTAGTTTTATAACACAGCCGAATTGGACAGACAACCTAATCTAACTAAATTAACTTTATTATTTACAGCTCCAGTCAATATCATGAAACAAACTGAATTGTACAGTTTTATGGTTACGTCCTTTTTACGAGGGCTGTAGGAAGTAATTCCGCATTTTTAGACAGGCGCAGAACAAGTGGGTCATCTGATAAACTTAAGGTTTTTAGGTACACAGGCGTTCATAATGAGGGCTATCGTTTTTTCTCTCACTAGATGGCGCCACTGTTGCGTGAGGTTTTTAAAAGTCTGTTATAACGGCCGTGAAAACAAAGTTTAGACTAAAATCATATTTAATACATTGTAAAACAGTGCCATAAACATATCGAGCAACCACTAGTATTACATAATCCCGTTTTGTTCGGAAAAAAGGGAGGACAAAAGTTTTCGAAAGACAAAACTGTCTCAAATTCCAGACGTTCATTGCCCCTTATCGCATAACTGCCATAATTAATTTCAGATAATGCAAAATATTCACAAAATTATTCTAATTATAAATAAACCCGCGTAGCTCACCCAAAAACTATGAGATTTGACATTTCGTTGACCTCACGCTACACTAGCGCCTCTAGCGGAAAATTCATTCGCGATAGCCCTCATTGCATGGACATACCGAGGGTGATTTTCACCTGCACTCGCTTGCACCTTGCACTAGGATTTGATGAGTTGTAAACGGGTGAATAAATTGAAAATACAAACCGACAAACATAGATGCACAGAAAAACCAGAAAAATAAGACCAACACCGGGAATCGAACCCAGGTCCTCGGCATTCCGTGCCGCGTGCTATACACAAAATAAACAACAACTAACAACACAAACACACAAAATAAACAAACAGACTGAGATATATGATGTATAGGGAAATTCGTGTCTGTGCCGTTGACCAGCAGTGGTGTAGCGGTATAGCACGCGGCACGGAATGCCGAGGACCTGGGTTCGATTCCCAGTGTTGGTCTTATTTTTCTGGTTTTTCCGTGCATCTATGTTTCGGTTTGTACTTTCAATTTAGGTTTCACGGGATGACCGTAAAAGTAAAAATTTGGAATTGAAATAAAAAATACAAAAAGATTCCAAAAAACCAATCTTAACGGGTGAATATTCAGCGTTTTTGCAGCTATTTTTGTCATTGGTGTCTTCGCAGGCGTTATTAAAAGGGGTGATGCCCAGAGTTGTTTTTTTTATGAAAAATTAAAACAACACCGATACTGAATTTAGCGTGATTAAAATTCTTGTGACTTGTCTTTCCGTTGTGCTATATAAAGGTGGGACGCTAATGACGTTTGACCGCGCGGTCAAAACGCTCGAATATTTTCCCAAACCAATTTAACTAGATGGCGCTACTGGTTACACTCGTAAAGACACTGGTAAGCAGCAGTTTCCATGTGGCTTAATCTCTCGTGAGCGGATCCTGGTTTTTCACCGAAAATGTTTTGTCCGAATGATTCGTTCCCAAACTGTTCATATGGCCATATGTCATATGGCCGAACATTTTTTGTTAATTGTAAACTATTCAGTTTAAGCTACGAGAAGCACGAATGTCAAAAAAAATCTACCACCGGTTCGGAAAAACCTCTGTTGCAATGAGAAGCATCCGGCAAGAAACTCAACGAGGTGTATTTTTTAACAGATTTAAAATGTTTAAAGTGTCTTCATCTTCTTACTGACAACCAGATGGCCTAGTGGTTAGAGACCCTGACTACGAAGCTTGAGGTCCCGGGTTCGATTCCCGTGTCGGGGCAGATATTTGTATGAAAAATACGAATGTTTGTTTTTGGGTCTTGGGTGTTAAATATTTATTTAAGTTTGTATCTATCTGCATAATTATGTTTATCCGCTGCTTAGTACCCATAACACAAGCTTTGCTAAGGTAACTTTGGGACTACGTCAATTGGTGTGAATTGTCCCGTGATATTTATTTATTTATTACTAAGATCTATGGCCAATAGCCGCTACATCCTAGCACGTTAGCTTAGCTAATTATCTTGATACAAAACAGACGGGTCAGTGTACAAGAGGGGCTTCTGTATCAAATGACTAGCAGAGGTAAAGTCGATCGATCCCCAGTCAAACACGCTCCACGGCAGAATGTGAGGTGTAAGTGTATACCATGCGCCACTTAAATCTGCCTAAAAGTTCATTACTTAATCAAAGTCAAAGCCAAAGTCAAACTCAAAATATTCTAATCTATCTATATATTCTAATCTAATCTTTATTCAATTTAGGCTATAACTCTTTATTGGAGTGGTTAGAGAACCTGACTACGAAGCGTGTTAGATTCCCGGCCGGGGCAGATATTTATATTTATGAATAATACGAGTTTCGTTCTCGGGTGTTGGATGTTTATATGTGTTTAAGTACGTATTTATCTATGTAAGTATGTTTATTGTATGTTGCCTAGTATCCATAGCTTTGCTTAGTTTGGGACTAGAATAGACTAGACTAGAAACAAATTGTTGTGTCAAGTGTGCCATGATTATTTATTTTGTTATTATTATTATTGTATCATAAAACATACTCGTATTAAAATAACAGTTAACAAAATAAAGTACGAAGCAGAAAGATATTGTAAAAATTTTGTGGTATGTAAGAAAGAAAGAGATTTTCACATGTTTTTGTCGCTATGTGTCGTAGAACACGTTTGTTGTTTTATTTTGTGTTTTTTGTGTAATTTGCGAAGTATAGAAATAAATATTTTCGATTTCTATAACAGAAATACACACTGACTACTTATTTATTACTCTTCTGAAGAAAGTCGCGCAGTATACTGTCCCGCACACCTCGCTGGCTCCGCAGAAAACCAGCGCCGCTGGCAACGCTAGTTGTGCCAACGGCACCGCTGAGTGGAGACCATTTCGGCTTCACATCATTATTTGTTTGTTCTTCTACCTATTCTTTATCATTTTGTAAATGTATTTTCTGATTTCTTGTCATGATGTGTTGGCTGAATAAACATAATTCTATTCTATTCTATTATTCTATTCTATTTAGAGTATATATGAAGTAGAGAAGATGTTAAAAGTCATACTTTGTCTATAAGACTAGACGTACGTTCAACAGTAGTTAAGTCAGATGGCAAGAGCGAACTTCTTCATCTATAGCACTTAAGCTTTGTAGAGGAGAAACAATGGTCAGAGAAGACTGGACTGTGCATAAGAAAATGTTTACTAGCTGTTGCCCACGAATCCGTCTGTGTAGGCTTTCTTTGAGCGGAACTTAAAGAACACTATCAAGTGGAAACTATATAAATCTCTGACATTAATGCTATTGTATGTTCTTCCTAGGACCCCAAACTATGTCCATACTAAATTTCACATTGGCCTCTACGGCCAATACTATGCTGAGCTGAGACCGCTTCGTGATTTCGCAAATACCCACTACTTAATGATTTTATGTTTTGTTTTGTGTAATTTGCGAAGTGCGAAATAAATATTTCTATTTCTATTCTATTTCTATTTCACATAAATCGGTCTAGAAAAGAAGTAAGAAAATTTGCTCTAGCAAACGGTGGGGTTGGTTTATCTGAACGTTGATTAATTGTGATAATACAAATTTCTCGATGACTTCAAAGATGCAACTAAATATAAAATTTAGATAAAAAATGGTTATTTTGCTAAACTGATCTTACTATATTAATATCCAAATTGCATTGATAATTAGAAAAAGAGTAAGTAATTTAGTGAATTTCAATATAAAATCGTTAATAATTACTGCAATACAATGCAACACTCTTGAACACCACAACTTATATATAGTAAGCAGTACAGAAAACAAAGGTACGTAAAAAAAGAACATCAAAAGGTTAACTATAGGCAGCCTACATGCCTGAGCAGTGATATTGTTATGGCGTCCCCTGATGCTATAATAATATAAGGTATTAACAACTCACTAGTGTTTTGTTAAGTAATTGTTCACTGATGCTTAAGTAAAGACTAGTTAATGTAAAATACCAAAATACGTAGCAATGTGAGCACAGACGATCGGCAGACGAACAAACATTTGCACAGGCTTGTTTTACTAGACCACGAGACGAAATAAACCTTAAGGTGACAAAGTACAGTCGTATGCAAATATTTGTCGCAGACAACCCTACTTAGCCAAATGGATCATGTAACTAAATATGAAGTGTACTTTTGAAATTTGCGATGCAATTTTGTACATAAATTCCGGAAAACTCATGGTTGAAGGCTGGGCTCCCCACGACCATCTGCTTGAGTGACCATGGGTCAAACCACTAAGTATAACACAGAAAGTATGGCGTTCAACTCTTACACGTAACATGAGATTCTAAATAAAAACTAAAAAACATTGTAAAACCAACGCAAATGTTCGAGTTTCAATTTAAACTTTTATTCCACTTAAAGTACCGGAAGTTATGTGCGTAATAAAGCCACGGGCTAACAAGGACCCCTTAACTCGCGGTCCCATGTTGGGCGCCAGTTAAGGCCTCTTACAGAAATACTGTATTATTGCGTCATTTTACTCCAACGATTACGTTATGAAGAGTGTAATGATCGTTTTTATTTGTATTTTTATTTTGTACATAAGAAATCTCAACAGTGGAAACTGTTCTAGGTAATGTAATATTATGTCCTTTATTCTATGCACTCGTATTATTTCATGCTGTTTGTTTTCTAAATTAAAAAATATCAAAACGCTCAAAGAGTAACTAATATTACACTCAAGTGCACATAATATTAATAATAATTAGTTCATTCATCATCTCATCATCATCTCAGCCTATATACGTCCCACTGCTGGGCACAAGCCTCCTCTCGGAATGAGAGGGCTTAGGCCATAGTTCCCACGCGGGCCCAGTACGGATTGGGAACTTCACACGCACCATTGAATTGCTTCGCAGGTTTGTGCAGGTTTCCTCACGATGTTTTCCTTCACCGCAAAGCTCGTGGTAAATTGCGCACATGAATTTCGGAAAACTCAGAGGTACGAGCCGGGATTTGAACCCACGACCCTCTGCTTAAGAGGCGATAGGTCAAACCACTAGGCCACCATGGCTTTTAATTAGTTCTTTATTAGGTAGTTATTTCATTATAATTAGTGTTATCTTTTATCTTTTAATAGTATTTATTTCATAGATAGTGTTAAAGTTTGTTTTTCATTTTTATTATTTTTAAACTTGAAATTGTTTTTGCTGACACATCAAAAATTAACTTATATTAGGTACTTAATTGCTACCATTCCTTTCATTTCCTCGGTAGTAAACATGTACTTACAAAACAATGTCACTAATTCGCCTCACTTGCGATTATTCGTTCACTTCAGTTCTCACACTGTCACTCACTAATACAAAATTAACACACTGCCCACTAGAATAAAGCGCGTACTAATTCATGAACGCTATCGAACAAAGTTGATTCCACATCGGCACAGCGCGCCGGCAAAGTTACAAAACTCTATGCACACTATGCAAATTTAGTTTACGTATCGTAAAAACGGAGCGAAATCGCCGCCCCCCAACACAACCGTCCGTCGCGAGATCACGACGTAAACTGAGGAAGCGAAGGATTCTACCCTACAGTTTGCGCGTGGGATAAGGAGGGGTGATGCTTGTAAGCGGGAACGCGTGGGTGCGACAAGGATGGCTGCAGGAAGTACCGTGTCTGCACGTGGTGCTATGCGGTCAATGGTATGTTGCAATGCCGTCTACGGTCATTGCCATAGCGATCGGTTACGAATTTTATAGTTTTTATGTAAAATGGAGTTACCTATCCTACTATTTATTAATTTCCATATTTGTTACTTTATGTGTGTTACCTCTTAACGCTAAACCGCTGTACTAAGTCAGTTTGAAATCATAGAATGGGAAAGGGTAGTTTTTATCCCATAATATTGTAAAAGGGTCTGGCTCACGAGCGTTTTAAAGAAAGAAAAAAACGAAAGAAAATACATTTATTTAATGCCATAAAACAAACATAGAAATAAACATAAAACAAATAAAGACATACATGACGCTAAATAGGTCCCCACTCAGCATATTGCCACGGCAAGCCGTGGCGCTGATTTTCAGTGAGGACCTTATCTAAAACTAACTTAAAATAAAAAAAAGTTCCAGTGTATTATGAATTTGATGCATACGATAACTATTTGCGTCAACTTGTGATGCAAGTGTTTCTTTTTAGGGTTCCGGAGCCAAAATGGCAAAAACGGAACCCTTATAGTTTCGCCATGTCTGTCTGTCTGTCTGTCCGTCTGTCTGTCTGTCTGTCTGTCTGTCTGTCTGTCTGTCTGTCTGTCTGTCTGTCTGTCTGTCTGTCCGTCCGCGGCTTTGCTCAGAGACTATCAATGCTAGAAAGCTGTAATTTTTCACGGATATAAAGGTAAATTATGTCGACAAAATAGTACAATTAAAAATTCAAAAACAATTTTTTTTAGGGTACCTCCCATAGACGTAAAGTGGCGGTGATTTTTTTTTTCTCATCTAACCCTATGGTGTGGGGTATCGTTGGATAGGTATTGTAAAACCATTAGGGGTTTGCTAAAACAATTTTTCGATTCAGTCATTTGTTTGCGAAATATTCAACTTTAAAGTGCAAATTTTCATAAAAATCGAGCGTCCCCCCCCCCTCTAAAATCTAAACCGGTGGGTCGAAAAATTTGAAAAAATTCAGAATGGTAGTTAGTATATCAAACTTTCAAGGAAAACTATAACGGCTAAGTTTGCTTGAGAACTATTAGTAGTTTATGAGTAAATAGCAGCGTAGGGTATAAAATATACCTAAACTTGGAAGATTCCGTATAAAATACGAAATCCTTAGAAAAATATTACTTAATTTTTTCGTAATGGCTACGGAACCCTATTTTGGGCGTGTCCGACACGCTCTTGGCCGGTTTTTAAGTGAAGTATTCATCCTTATATTAGTAGAAACGGGTCATCGTTCGTATGCATCAATATTCATAATACACTTGAACGGGTGGGCAAAACGCTCGTGAATACCGAAAAAGTTAGTTGCGTGCACAATTTAAAATACGAGTTTGAGAGTGCGTACGTTTTCATCATCATCATTATCGTATAAGCCGTTCACAGTTGGACATAGGCCTCCCCCATAGATGTCCAGGTTGCTTCGGTTGGAAGCGGCCTTCTTCGACCGTGACTGCTGCTTTAGCCAATACATCCGTCCATCGCGTTGGTAGACGTCCTGCACTGCTCTCGCCGATCCATGGTCTCCATTCTACAACTAAAATAATAAACTGACAAAATAGGGATGTTGACTACTGTGCCAGGGCTGGCCTGACACATGACTTATCTGAATCGTGCCGATAGGAATACGTTATTGATCTCACGCGCATTGATTCAGATAGGTTTCTATAGATAAGTAGCATAGGCAATAGATTAACATTAGGTATATAAGTTAAGAATAAGAGTTGTATAATTAGTTCAGTAAGGAGTTCAGTTAGGAGTCAGGTCAGTTAAGTCCTGTTCCCCTAAAACGCCATTAAAAAATAATTCGAAGACGACTCCAGTAAAGAAACGCTTTATTTTAGCCCTGAAAACCAGATTAATTTTCGATTTACTGTAAAATTAGATTTTTTGTTGGTTTAAAACAAATAAATAGTTAGTTGATTGAGTTGGCGAACAAATAGCAACTTATAAACACACTGCATTCGCAAATTCGTAGTTTTTTAATATATAACTAGTTTGTAATAAATATAATAAATTCTGTCACACTTCAGCTAATTTTGTTAAACACACTCGCAGGCTACCAAGATACAGGCTCAGCCTAGTTTGGAGTCTGATGGATAAATTTCATGTACTGTAACAAGTGTCCTTTGCTAAATAAACATTTTTTTTTTTTTTATTACATTAGTCGCTATTGGCTTTTTTGTGGTTTTCACCCTTGCTTTTTCAGCAAGATGTATTTTGTCAATGTCGATATGGAGACATTACACACATGAGGAGACTGTTCGGTTTAAATAATTTTGATTTCGGAGGGAGGAACAGACTGGAAACCTAAAACAAATATCACTGGTTATGGACCGCTATTGCCATTGAAACTCTATGGGAGAATTGTGTTTTGACAGCTCATAAAAAGTACGTCTGTTGATTGGCGGTGTCAACATCCCTATTGAACACCTATTTACATGGGCGAAACTGCAGAATAAAACTTGTTTTGACTAGAATTATTTATCTAACACCCACCCAGTTTACTAAGCCACATCGCTATTTTAGGAACATATCCGGTGGTACTAACTGAACTAAATTTGCGTTCATCTATTTTCATCTTGCTAAGTAAATCCTCTGTGGAATCAAATACCACAATCTGCTGCGTAGTAGGCTGGGCATTTACTCATAATACAAATGTATGGAGGACTCGTTAATGACGGTAAAAAATTATTTCAAATATAACAAGCCTGAAAAAATATTTTGTTTACCTGTTTAAAAAGTCGATGCCTCAGCATGAGTAAGCAGATGGGAAAGAAGACTAATAGATAAAATAAATAAATAAACGTCATTGCATTCGGGAAAAAAATACAACAAAGTTTCCTCACAGTCGAAATGAAAAGTAGAGTGTCTAACTCGGGTGAAATAACCTATTTCCCCTCGAACTATTGGCGCTCTCACTTCGTTCGAGCGCCAGAAATATCTCGGGTGAAATGGGTCACTTTCCACCCTTGGTTATCAACTACCTATCCAAACCAAGTATAGAATGAAAGCACTGTAGGAGGAAGATTTGGCAACAGAACACTGACACGTCAGCCACATTTGTTTACACGGTTGTTAGATTTAGTCTTAACGTCACCTAACCTTTTCGTAGCCACCTACGCGCTACGTTTTCGTAGCCCCTACGCGCTACGTACTCGTAGACTCCTACGCGCTATGATCTCGTAGATGTGCTACACATCAACGTATGCTACGCTTTCAAAAATATAAACTACAGTTCCTCATGTTTTTTTTTATGGTAAAGGGGGCAAACGAGCAGACGGATCGCCTGATGGTGAGCGATTACCGTCACCCATGGACACCTGGAACACCAGAAGAGTCACAAGTGCGTTGCCGGCCTTTAAGGTAGAAGTACGCTCTTTTCTTGAAAGCTTGAAGGTTATATCGATTTTATACCTTCTTTCTTTCTTTCATTTTCCTACGCAGAATCAAGAGCGCGATCGATTCCGATAGTTAAAAAAAATGTCCCCATTTTTTCATAGAAAATTTTATGTGTCAGTTTTGTTACGCTCCAAAAAACCAATCTTAATTGTTTTTCTTTGTCTATCAAAACTTTGTCAGTGCAGCTCAAGTATTACGTAATTGTGGTGTTAAAAGGTGACGTAAAAGAGTCGGGATCTACAGACCCTAACTCGATCGGCTTTGATCAGCCGGGCGGCAGTTGCCCAGTTGGGTCGGCGCCGGCCAGTGCTCGCACTCAGGGCTGTGTTAGTGGAATAATAATTTGTTACAATATACTTACATGTAAAAAAAACCCAACTGCCTTAAAAAATAAAAAAAATAGGTTTTTTGTAAAATTTTACATTTTTAACCCCTGACGCAAAAAGAGGGGTGTTATAAGTTTGACCGCTATGTGTGTCTGTCTGTGACACCGTAGCTCTTAAACGGGCGGACCGATTTGAATGCGCTTTTTTTATTTGAAAGCTGGTTTTCTAGAGATGGTTCTTAGACGTTCTTAGCGGTCCCCCGACACCGACGACGCTTAGATAAAAAAAATATTACTAGGTATTTATACTAAATTAACTTAGTCAAATTTTGCGGGAAATCAGCACAGTCCCAGCGGGATAGGGATAAACGAATTGTTCGCAGATGAAGTCGCGGGCAACAGCTAGGTAGTGCATAATTATTTTTTACTTTTTTGTTGTGTTTTTTTGGCGGCTTTTTTTTCGGGCGTTTTTTTTTTGTAATATGTATTTATTTGTAATTGATATATAACAAAATAAAACGAACTATATACAAAAATTAAAATGTATTTGTTAATACAAGCTTTTTTGCTGACTATATTTTTCGTTGACTGTTCCAAACATTTGCATACCACATTTCAAGTCGATGCCATTAACCGTTGAGTAGTTCCGTTCTGCGGAGACGATCGTAGTAAGATTACCAGGAGGTCACTACCAGGTTGTTGTATTGTCACCAGATTTACATAAATCCAAATTCCAAGTCTGGCGGCGCTAGTTTTCAGCTGAACTCCGTTAATTTCTCCACCATATTTTTTTCTGTTCGTTTATAAGCATTGACAAACTTTGATATATAAAATATGCTACCGTTTTGCAGAGGCAGCCCTGGAGGCCTCCAAGTTCACGCAGCATTGAAGACGTTAATGATATCTCAAGTTTAAGATCGACCCGGATGTGACTTCGCTCGTAGTTCTGTACTCTATAGCGTATAGAGCTTAGTAGAAAGGCAATGTTGCCATGCTATGTACCAAAAGCAAGAGACCAAGGTTTTTTTTAATATATAAGTGTATTTAGGTGAATTTAACTTCAAATACTTAGCAAACTCAGAGGTGCGGGACGGGGTTTGAACCCACGATCTATTTCAGAGGCGATAGGTCAAACCACTAGGCCAGCGCGGCCCGCACCTCTGAGTCTTTCTAAATTCATATGCGAAATTAAATTTAAATGTTGAAAATATCGTGAGGAAGCCTGCAAAAAACTGTAATTTAATCGTATGTGGGAAGTTCCCAATCCGCACTGGGCCCGCGTGGGACGTATATAGGCTGGGATGATGATGATGATTAATAGAGAATTGTCATGTTTTACACAGCATGTTTTTATTGTGATAATTACGAACATTTAACCTGTCGCTCGGTCTCTCCGAGCGCGCTCTACTGTCCGCTTTTATATTTGCAGCTTCGTTTGCGTTACAGTCGGGCCCCGCCGGACTGAAAGCAAACGCAGTCTACAGTTGAAAAACAGCGCGGGCGACTTTAAAAAAAAAGGATAAAATCGTCTTTGAACTAATACTTCTGATTTAGCAATCATTGTTTATCTTGCAAACATTTTAAACTATTAAAAATAATAAAATATGTTGAAAGTAGTGTGAATGGCTTCGAGAAAAGTATGGTACGGCCGTGCCTTTGTTTTCGTTTTGCTCGACTTGGCGGGGGCACTGCCGTGCCCCCAGATTTAAAAAAGTAAGTTGTTACAATGACTTTAGCTAATTTTGTTAAACACACTCGCAGGCTACCAGGATTCAGGCTCAGCCTAGTTTGGAGTCTGATAGATAAATCGCATGAACTGTAACAAGTGTCCTTCGCTATATAAACAATTTTTTTAAATAAAAAACAAAATTATTTTCGAATTTTTCCTTCATTTGTGATGTTATGCATTTCTTACGAAATTCACAACCTCATCAAGAAAAATCGTTATAAGCTTTTATTTAGTTTCACCTGTCCCGTTGTCTGTCTATATGTCTGTCTGTAATCAAATTTGACCAACATCCAGTGGTTGAATGACTTCAAATTGGTATACTAATATCAATTGCGCGACAATACAATAATCTGATAGTGAGATCCTGGTAGTCCGGCCAGGAAAGTCTCCATATGACTCTTCAACGGCGAATGGCATTGACTCATTTATAGAAAATAGAAATAGAAAAATATTTTTTATTCATGCTTCGCACCTTAAAATAAATTTGAATTTGCATTTGAAATTCGAAACAGTATGTTACGAAAAATTTTGTCTTTACATACTGTTTCAACGCCATTTGCTGTGTCACGTATCTCATTCCCACTAACTTTTGTCCCCAGCAGGCGGCGCGTGCGGGCCATGCCTGATTTTATGTAAATTATTATTTTTGTCTTACGTCAGTTCACCCTGATGCCGCAATTAACATATTCCGGACATACGAATGGGAATAGAATTACAAGTGGAAATCAAAATGGCGGAGAATATTTGTGGTTATTTTGAAGTTTGACAATAGGACTAGGAACCAAAGCGAATTCGAACAATGTTATAAAACGCGAAAGATGTTTTTTTTTTTCATGGGATACTTGACACCAATTGACCTAGTTCCAAACTAAGCAAAGCTTGTACTATGGACACTGGGCAACAGATAAATCTTAAAAAGAAAATCTAAAAAATACACACATAGATACAGATACAGATAAATCTTAGAATTCTCTATACAATGAACAATTTGTACTTTATAAAGTACATTCGGCCGTTATTCTTAGTGTTAATTAGTCCTTTATAAAGTAAGCGAGGACTTAGGATCGCAGTGACAACTTTATAATAAAGCAACTATAATTTTCTTTCACAAAAATATCTATTAAGAAAGTCACAACACAAAGCCCGTGGCGCACGATCACTTTCACTTACTGAATAGAACATTCGCCGTCTCCCTCGCACCTGCGGAGTGGTCAGCGCAAATGAAGCGATCGCGTGATGCGGCATCATTCCTCAATATCTGCCTTTCTACAGGGTGATTTAGTGCGGGCAGGGATAATATTTTGGGAGATTACTGAAGTAAGGGTGCATAAAGGAATTAAGATGGATAAACTTCGTATTAGTAAGACACGCAAAACCACATAGGTATGCACATTTGTGCATACTTTGTGTATTTGTCGGAACATCATAAGCGAATAAATTAAAATTTGATCATTCAAATATTATAACAGCACTAGCTTTTGAATGAATTAATGAAAGATTTACTTGAAACACAAAATGCAACATTTTTACAGTAATTTTTTTTTTTCGCCCGCGTAGAATTTGGTTATCGCGCGCTGTTTTCCGGGATAAAAAGTAGCCTATGTCACTTTCTGGCCTATAAACTATCTCTATGCTAGAAACCACGTCGATCCGTTTCGACGTGAAAGACTGACAAGCATATAAGTACAAAAACATACAAATACACATACATTCACAGATGCGTTGCCAACTTAGAGGCCTAATATAAGATGGGATACCTCAAGTGCCAGTAATTTCACCGGCTGTCTTACTCTCCACGCCGAAACACAATAGTGCAAGCACTGCTGCTTCACAGCGAATTTGTACTTAACAAAAACATACAAACACACATACTTTCGCATTTATAATTCGCCGCCGAGCCCCGCCGCTTCTAGATTTTATGAGTTGTATTTATGTTACTAACCCTATACTTAAGTACTTGTAAACTGACACTGGATTTTTAGGTCCGAAAATTTTTTTTGAATTTGAATTTAAATTTGAATAATAATATTAGTATGGATTCGATGGGTTAAGCCGCAGCACCCTGTAGCCGGTAATTCTGGCCGCGCTGACGTGCGGCGGTTAAAAACGAATTACTTCGGAGCACCCTGTAGTCGCGCCATTTGTCATGCTGCACGGTGTGCACGCCCCGTATAGGCCAGGATACGGTGACATCGTAACTATGTAATTTACAAAAATAAATAAATAATAAATAAATATCATGGGACACTTAACACCAATTGACCTAGTACCAAACTAAGCAAAGCTTGTACTATGGACACTAGGCAACGAATAAACATACTTATATAGATAAATACATACTTAAATACATATTAAACATCCAAGACCCGTAATGTTTACCTACAATTTTATTATTTTTACTAACTTACCTGACAAAGAACGCATGCGTGTACAACACACACACACAAACATCACGTCTGTATTCCCAAATGGGGTAGGCAGAGCACACGAAACGTTATCGCTTCGGAGCCACAATAATTTATAATCATAATTTTAAATGATTATACAATTATTTTTGTTGTTTTCTTCATAAAAATAATTTAAAACAGTTATATCCATTCCTCCCGAGGAAATTTCGAAAAATGCTTACTTATTCTTTGTCTACAATCATGACATGAAGGAAATCTGTACGAATTTTTCAAATCATCATAAAAACAAGTAAAGCTTTCACACAAGGTAAGAAAAAAAATCAAATTTTTGTATTCTTGGTCGCTGCTAGTGCTACTTCGCTAAGTAGCACGGTAAAAAGTTATTTCATAAAAAAAAAATACTCAGCTCTTGGCCTACGATTATCCAGATGTGGGTAGTTTCTTCCCCAGTTCTTTTCTAACAAATATAAATTAAACGATATCAGCGTGCATCAGCTAACTCATTTTTAATCACTATGCTTTGTTTGCGGAGCTAATTGTTACCAAATCTGCATTATTTTTACATAAAACTGGGTAAAATTTTTACGTAACTGCGGACAAACCTACTCTCGTGGCAGTGCGCAATACTTTTGGGATACTATGCAATGAAGATTGGTTTTTGTAATATTTTTTTATTTTGAACATAAAGCTACCGTATATCAAATATATTGACCCGGATAACTCACGTCTTAAACCGAGTTTAGCTCGACTGTTTCGGGCTAATCCGTAGCCCTTCCTCCTCGGAGCAACGCGACTCGACGGCTGCTGCTACACGAGTCGCGTTGCTCCTAGGAGGAAGGCCTACGGATTAGCCCGAAACATGTTGAACTAAACTTGATTTAAGACGTGAGTTATCCGGGTATATATTTAATATAAAAATCATTCAAGTCATATTACATTGCAAAGACGTAAATCAAACGGCACAGTGTAATGCAACATGCCAGATATTCTTTGCAAGTCTAAACAGGGCTTTTGAATCATGTTTTTGTGTTACTCAAAGTGGTTGGTGGATTTAGTCGTAGGTACAATAAAAATCTAAACCTTTAGTCTGTGAGTAGGCCGCTAATGGTTCTTTCACATGTCACTTGTTTAAAACAGCGCTTTTAGTGCAGTAAATAAAGGTAGTGGACCCAACAGTAATTCTCAGCCCGAAAAAACTTGACAGTGTGATAAAGTATCAATAAATAAAGAGTATTGTATAAATATCCAAAAAAAAAAAAAAATCTCCGTTCAAACTTTCTTCAACATAGACATACTCATGTAACGTATTGGAACAATATATGAAATATAAAAAAAAATATCCTAGCAGAAATTAAATTAAATTACTAATATAAACAGATTTGTGTTTCGTCACTACTTTGAAAAAATCTCGTATCTCAAATCAATACGTGAACGAAATTGAACCTTGACGTAATGGTCATAAAGCGCACTCGGAAAAATACGATTACGAGATACGATT
This sequence comes from Choristoneura rosaceana, assembly GCA_037349165.1. Classification (NCBI taxonomy): domain Eukaryota; kingdom Metazoa; phylum Arthropoda; class Insecta; order Lepidoptera; family Tortricidae; genus Choristoneura; species Choristoneura rosaceana. Next base: position 1,233,111 of record JAZBNJ010000032.1, read on the forward strand.
TTTTTAAAAGTAGTGACGATTTTTAGCCTATAAATACCTAACTTAGGTGTTTTTTTTTTGAATTTTTTATATTTTAGTTACGGCTCATACTATACAATAACCAAGCAAAATTTCATCGACTGAGGAATTAATGCTTGGGTCTCCATACAACAACTTCCTTCATTTACTGCACCATTTATAAACACAAATCCTCAGTTGAAATAACGTTTACGCGATATGAACAAACTTTACGTTGATAAAAAGCTCTTAAATAGAGCTCTTAAAAGATCTTATCGTAGATGCCAAGTACAACACGACTTAGGCATTAAAATATTGAATTTGATATATTTTTAACAGCTTTTCAGTCGGAAAATCGATTTACGTGGTCAGATTGGATTAAGAAGTACAATATATCAGATGGCCGTTGGGGCCGAAAAGTTCTCGAGTGGAGACCGCGGATTGGGAAGCGCAGTGTAGGACTCCCACCAACGAGATGGACGGATGACCTTTTGACCGCTGCCAACCGAAGCGACTTGAGGTCTATGGGGGAGGCCTATGTCCAACAGTGGACGTCCTACGACTAAGATTATGATTATGATGACGACGATGATGATATCTCAAATGTAATGTCGTGTTTGGAGGGCTTATAATTTTAGTTTTCATTTTAAGCCGTCTAATATTTTTCTTAATACATACAAATGACGAAATTATTACGTTTTTTTATACCAATGATACTTTTCAGGAGGCTTTGTTTGAAAGTGGTAGCAAAAATTTAGACTAAGTAAACAAAAGGGGGTAGAAGACCCTCCGCGTGATGTGTGGTGTCCACCAACACCACTATGAAGCCGCTTCCACCAGCGATTTGCGAGGATGTGTTGCGAGAAATGTATTTTTCATTAACTAATAGAAATAATAATAATAATAATAATCATTTATTCAAACATAAGGTTGTACAAACACTATAAGACAAGAAAGTTTCTATCGACACTAGTTAAACAATGTTAAATGACCATTTACATCCTCGCTTCTCTCAGCTGTTCCCACTAGAGCTGTGCCGCACGAGAATAAATAAATAAAGCCTTTCTATTGGTTTATGAAAAACACGTTCTTCGCAACAAATCCTCGAACATTACTGGTGAAAACGCAGTCTTTGTTACGTATCATCAAAATACGTTTTTATAATAAAATTCCAAAAAATATTACTAAAGAAACTAATACAAAATTTAAATCTGCTGTGAAGAAGACGTTAATATCTAAGGCTTATTATAAAGTCAATGATTATACCATGGACAGGGATATTTGGAAATAATTCCGATCCGCATTAGCGATCCCTTCAAATAGCGAACCTACTGTGTTAAACATAAAATTGTGTTAAATACTTGTGTCTTGTGTATATAGATATATCATTTATAAATATTGTAAATCTGTTTAAAAAAAACTCGTTGAGTTTCTTCCCGGATTCTTCTCAACAGAGGTTTTTTCCGAACCGGTGGTAGATTTTTTTCGACGTTCATAAGTGCTTGTTATAGCCTAAATTGAATAAAGAGATTCTGGCTTTGACTTTTACGTGAGGTTTTCTATGCCACTAGGAATTTAAAAGGAAATGTTAATCCAGCCCAACCAAGCGTGGCGAGCCGTTTGAGCAGAACTCATTCCTGCCGTAAATCTCAATTCTGTACTGGCTCCACGCCAGCAGCCCTACAGACCTTGCAGCGCGAATGGCCAATGGCACAGGTACAACAGAAGCAGTAGAGATGTGGTGATATAGGGATGATGACGCCATTAAAAAAGAATTCTAGGACACAACTCCATTAAAAAACGCTTTATTTTAGCCCTGAAAATCAGATTAATTTTTGATTTACTGTAAAATTAGATTTTTTATTGCTTTAAAACTAAATAAATAGTTATTTGATTGAGTGGCCGGATAGTGGCGTCATAATTCGCTATTGCCATTGAAACTCTATGGGAGAATTGATTTTTGACAGCTCATAAAAAGTACGTCAGTTGATTGGTGTTGTCAACATGTATATGGAGTAAAACACTCCACAGGGGGTGGAGTTTAGTCCGTAGGCGCCTGGGAGAAATCCCCAGATGAGGACCGGCCCGGCAGTATACTACGAGTCTTCTCCACCTCCCCCGAAAAAAAAAAAAAAAAAAAAAAAGGCTGGGATGGAGTGGTTCGTATAGATATTTATTTTTGCAATTGACCTCCAGGTTCTAAACCACCTCTCTCTCATCATCATCATCATCAGCTTATGTTCGTCCACTGCTGGACATAGGCCTCTCCCATGGCACGCCACTGAGTACGATCCTTGGCCACTCTCATCCAGCTCTTGCCAGCCATCTTGCGAAGATCAGCGCTCCACCGAGTCTGAGGACGTCCTACGCTACGTTTGCCAATCCGTGGTCTCCACTCAAGAACTCGTCTAACCCAACGGTTATCGGTTCTTCAGGTTATATGGCTGGCCCATTGCCACTTCAGCGTGCTAATGCGGTGGGCTATGTCGATAATTTTGGTTCTGTGTTGGATCACCTCTCTCTACTGCTCCATTATTAACTCTATGCAAATAGACAATTCCCAGCCACTTTTCACCACTCGAATAGGAGAGGGCTTCTAAAGTCGAGCCGTTAAAGTCCGAATTGCCCGGACGGGGACGAGCCGAGCTAAACGATTGGCAGTAAATCGATTATGTATTTGGTATCGATTGTAACATGACGGTGTGACGGCTTATGAAGGCTGATGTTTTGATGTAAGAGGAGAAATAATATAGTAATTTGTGTAAATACTTCAATATTTTATCCTACAACTGGGCTTGTTGTGTCTATCTATTACTTTCACGATTACTTTTATTTAGTTTCACCACCTCTCCCGTTGTTTGTCTGTCATCTGTAATACAAGCTTTTGTAGGGTTTTGTAGCCAAAATGGCAAAAACGGAACCCTTATAGTTTCGCCATGTCTGTCTGTCTGTCTGTCTATCTGTCCGTCCGTCCACGGTTTTGCTCAGAGACCATCAATGCTAGAAAGCTGTAATTTTGCACAAATATTTAAGAGCAGGGTCCAATTTACTTTAAACCTGACCCACCTATTATTTGAATCTCCCCCGCAATATTAAACGCAATCAGTATCCCCGCGCACCGAGTCACCGGTGACATCCGTGGCGAATGACTGACGTGTGACGCGCGACAGACGCGCGGCAACCGCGTCATGTTATATTGCATTCTGGAGGGAAAATAGATTTACTTATTAACAACAATTGGGGAGGTTTTGTGCATCAATACAACAAAATTTACACAGTTTTAAACAAATGACAACTTAAATTTTAAAATAAACAAATTCCTATGTTTTAACTAGGGCGTATTATAAAATTAATGATTATTAACAGAAACAGAGGTTTTTCCGAACCGGTGGTTGATTTTTTTGACATTAACATCATTAACGATCTGAAATGATACCACAATGTGGTGTATATTAATACAGCTTTAAACTATGCAGTGTGTGTTGCCAGTTATGACTATTATTATGGATCCGAGACGTGGTGCTTCACTATAGGCCTTATAAAATAAATATGCTCAGAGTTGCTCAGCGAGCTATGGAGAGAGCTATGCACGGGGTATACGAGCATCTACGAGTTCGAATTAGAAATGAAGAAATACACTGCTCAAAAGAAAATCAAACGAGAGCTACGTTAATTTTCTGGGTGAAACTAAAATACTAATAAATGTAATTCTTTAACATTCCTTATCTAAAAATTGTTTTATTAAATACGTCATAACACAATACAAAGTACTTTTCATCCAATTAAATGTATTCAATTAAAAACGCAAACATATTTTTGATTTCATTTTACCGATAAAATTCAAGTGGCTCTTATATTCTTTTGAGTAGTATACGTAGAAGAACGAGGGTTACCGACATTGCCATAGTTGAAGTGGCAATGGGCAGGCCATAATAGCATGGAAAACAGATGGCCGTTGGGGCCGAAAAGTCGATGACAATGAGATGGACGGATGACCAAAGCCGCGGATTCACGATGGATGCAAGCCGTTTCCTACTGAAGCAACTAGCTTTAAATAATAAATAGTCCTATATTATTATCTGTTTCATTATTTCCTAAACTACAAAAAGAGAGAAAGGTATTCAACAATAACATAATCCCACAAAAACTGTGTCATATTTTCCTACCATTTTATCGTAATGAAAACACAAATTCCTTTGCCCCACTTCGAACCATCACTTACCGGCGAAATCTAGAAACGCAACCAACTAATACAAGTGTCCAATCAAACGATTCTAGCTCTTGTTCCCCAGGAATAAGTTCCATGTGGAGTGATATCTTCCCTCCGCCCCCCTGAGGCGAGGCATCGTGATAAATTACACTAATATTTCACTTGTCACACCATTATAACAATAGTAACGTAAACATTCACAGACAAAAAAATATACAAACACAACACTCGCGAAAAATGAAGCTTGTAATTTTTTTTTCCTTTTTGTTTTAGTCTGTGTCATTTGTAGCGTAGAAGCAAAGTTATGATTTGCGGATGGCAATAGTATTAAAAATTGATCATGGACGTTATTATGAAGGTCTTAAGATTCAGTTTGTTTATACTCATAGATTTCGAGGTACAATTCGTGTATACTCTAGATAGTCGCTTTAGATACAAGATCACCATTCGAGATACAGCATGATAATGTCAATAATCATAGGCTTATAAATGACTAGCTGTTGTCCGCGACTCCGTCAGCAAAGAACTTGTTTGTTGCAATCCTGTAGGAACTATGCAATTTTCCGGGATAAAACAATCCTACCTACAGGGTGTCAAAAACTACCACGTCACAGTGACACCAGATGTAGGTCACTCCAAGAGGAACCTAACTAACCTAACTTGACCTCAGTAAAAGTTGCACGGTTTTCGAGCTATTAACGAAATAAAGATTTTTGAGAATTTTCCCCTTTCGTTCCCAGGGTACCAAAATTCATCTAAAACAGTGCAGAGTTTTAACAGAAATCAGGACTCTTATACATAAACACGTTACAATATCGCGTAGAGCTACGGCGCGGTTTTATTGCACGATCGCCGTCGTGTCGTAGAAAACCACGGTGCAATATTTTGTAGATATCTACGACACGATTAGCACGACGCGATATCGTATCGTGTTTATGTGTAAGAACCCTAACTTTTGCATTTATAATATTAGTCATCATCATCATGTCAGCCGAAAGACGTCCACTGCTGGACATAAGCCTCCCCCGAGGCTCTCCACTCAGACCGGTCTTGTGCTTTCCGCATCAACCGCGATCCCGCGATCTTAACCAGGTCGTCGCTCCATCTTGTTAGAGGCCTACCGACAGCTCGTCTCCCGGTCCGCGGACGCCATTCGAGAACCTTCTGACCCCATCGGCCATCAGTCCTGCGAGCAATGTGCCCCGCCCACTGCCACTTCAGTTTCGCAATCCTTCAGGCTATGTCAGTAACCTTAAAGAGTGCGAGATAGAATCAGAAATAATATTAGTACTTAAAGTAAATAAATATATAATGCGGCCTGCAACATAACTTTTTGTCTTTTTACCTGACTGTTTAAGGCTCTATTTGTCTTGATGGGATTATGAAATGGGTATAATTCCATCGGCGCGAACGCAATCCTTTTGCGTCACATCGCGGCGAATACTCGTTCGACATTTTTCGCCAGATTCAATAAATAATCGACCGTCCGAATATGTGACGGATGGGTGGGCCAAAACACGTGAGTGAAGCGAGAGCTAAAAATGTGTTGCGATAAAAATATTGCTTGGAGTTTCTTTTTGGTTCTAAGTGTTCTTACAAAAGGTTCCAAGTGGCTTTGTTGTTTGTCCGCCCATTTGCCTTTTGCTCCGTGTTTAAGTAACTAAGTTTTTTTTTGTGTAAAAAGTATTTATAGAAAAAAAAATCATTACAAAAAAAATAGCAATTATAACACGTAAGGGAGCTTTAAAAAGAAAAAAAAGGGGAGATCTGGCAATTCTTTCCTACCGGACATGTAAATGCAATCTAGGGCTCTTACACCCGTATTTATAAACGAGTCATTACTTGTTGCTAAGTAAACGCTTAGATAAAGAAAACGGTGACTATGACTTGGCTAAGCAATCTAACATTTGGCAGTTCAAATTTCAACTAAATTTCAAGCAAAAGCTCAACTATAGAATAAAAATCGTTACTTGAGTAATTACTTTTACTCAAGTAATGGCCTTTACTTCTCTATAAATACGGGTGTTACTAAGACTGTTACTGAACCAGTGAGATACCTACACACCTTTGGCTTAATCTGCACTTAACATCAAGTGAGATAGGGGTATTGACTCTTACCATGATTACATGGTCAGCTATATGTAAAAAAAATCTACGAAAGAAAGTTGAAAATCGTGACCGGCTGTAGCTTACACCGCGACCGTGCATCCAATATCCGTCTGCAACCGACTTTGGGCGCGGAGTGCAAATGACGTCTACGCGATTATTTTTGTACCGCCAGTGTCTTCCGCTCCGCGCTGCCTTGCGATATATATGTAGAAATGATTTCTTTGTACTCTCGAACCAACTGGATTTTGATCCACTGTGGAACCATTTGGCAGAAAAAATCGTAGTAACATCCCATTACTTGACAAGGGAATTCAATGATTACTGTGAGCGCGTTGCCGACTATCATATAATTATATTATATACAAGAATGGCCCAATAACAAAGTGGACGCCGCAACAAAAGAGACCGAGGGGCAGGCCTAAAAAGCGTTGGAGTGACTGTATGGAGGAGGATCTAAGGAGGATGGGAAAGTTTACCAGATGGAAGAAAGTTGCCAGGCACCGTGACAACTGGAGGAAAATTGTGGAGGAGGCCAAGACCCACAGAGGGTTGTAGCGCCAGCGGAAGTAAGTAAGTAAGTAATACAAGAATGGCTAGGTAATATACAAATCATGTATGTCTTTATTAATGTCTTATGTTATTTTCATGTTTGTTTATGTTCGACTTTAATCATAAATCATAAATCATTTATTTGCATAAAAACATGGTACATAGTTTGTTGTTAAATAAATGTATTTTCTTTCTTTCAATCACAATTATAACTAACATGATTCATAAATACGTGAGTAGAGCCTGAAAATAAACGTTTAGGTAATTATTTTTCCTCTTTCGTGTTAAGTTCAAAAATAAGTATCTATTCGAAGCAATCGAAAACAAGAGTCTGTGGTTTTTGAAACGTTGAATAAGTTCATATTATTATTTTTTACACTTGACTGTACACTCACTTGTTTAGTTTCTTCCTGGATTCTTCTCAACAAAGGTTTTTCCGAACCGGTGGTAGATTTTTTTGACATTCAGAAGCCTAACTTGAATAAATCTATTTTGACTTTGACTTTGAGGGACGAGAGCCGTAAAACGTACTTCCGTCAATTCTGAAAGACATACCCACAATTATATTTATGATTTTGTTTTTTGTTATTAGTTTTGTTCCCCTTCAGTTTTATATTGTGTACGCGCACACCCTTTTATTTGACCCATCAACGCCACCACAGATAAAGATTACACTAGATTACGCAAATGCATCTACTTCGCGTGTCCGAATCCCGACCAAACATCGGGGTTCGCCCCGTACAAAGACTGACCGCTACTGGACTAATCATGACTAGTGACTGACTCGAGCCTCAAGGAGCCTCAAGAATCAATTTTACGCGAACATCGGGGAATTCACATCGCTAATTCGCTCTTGAGACGTCACAGTAGATATAAAAAAGTGACACGGTTAGTTTTCATACAGATTGAGGTGTTTTCGTTATCTAATGTAATCTATATCTGTGACCGCCACCTTCCCATATTTACTGCCCGGGTCTCTCCATCCGTCCATAAAACGCGAAGAATTATTAAAACTGCAGCTGGACGCGTTATTATTCATTTTACAGGCGAATTAACGACTTTTCCGCCATAAAAATACTTCTATGTTAAAAATAAACTTGCCAACTTTGCCCAAGATGTATTTGCGAGGCAGCATAGGAATGGACTCGATTGGACCACTTTTTTGTTCGTTTTATGAACAAATAGAATAATGGTTTTTGTGATGCAGTGAGAAATATAACACGTACATAATGGGAGATATTCAATGAACCCCGTGGGAGTATCGGTATAAAAAAGTAGCATATTAACCTTCACGCCAAATTTCGTCCAACTTTGGCCATTTGTTTTGGTGTGAAGCAGTGTAGTCTCCAAGGGTATACCCTGTAAGGATGGCGAAACTGCCTTTGACGAGAAAGTGGTTTTTCTTTGGCTCGGATAATTGTCTTTACATACGTTACGTTGTAATTTGACCAAATTTTAGCCCCAAAATGGGCGTGGTTTTTGAGATAATTAAAAAAAAGGAAAATCGTTTTTATATTTAAATTACCAAACTAGTGGCCCGATTTTCACGAAATTTTTATATATTATGTAGAAAATTAAGAGCGTTTTTTTCTAAAAAAAAAATCCAATTAATTTTATATTTAAGTAAAAAAAAATCATTTTTTTAATATTCATAATTTTTTTTTTTTTACTTGCGAGGTGGCGACACCTACCAATATCAGATATATTATGACCCATTTAATACTCTAATACATATATTTTTTTCAAAAACATTCATTTGGATCATCAGGTTAAAATAAGCGAATTTGTAACATCTCATACATAGCCTTCCCTTTACTACGTACATGGGCGTTTTCAAAAAAAGTTGTTGAAATGACTTTTTTTTAGAAGTGGATGAAATTTGGTATTCCTACTCAGAATCAGGAGCACTTTCGATTATAATAGGAGAAAAAAAATGTCTCAATATTTTTTATTCCATTACGTTACCGTTTTCATACGCGTATCTGTGGCGGTAGTGTACTGGATAACACAAAATTGTATGAAAAACCTGGGAAACTTTTTTTTCCCATTGCAATCGAAAGTGCTCCTGATTCTGATTAGGAATACCAAATTTCATCCACATCTGACAAAAAAGTCATTTCAACATCTTTTTTTTGAAAACGCCCACCTACGTAACATAGGATTCAATAGTAGGGAGGGTTGAAAAAATTTTTTTTTTTTATTTTCTTAGCATGGGGGTAGAATTTGTACCTTATGAAAAAAGAAAATTTTTCAAAAAAAAAATTTTTTTTATCTAATATTTTGAGGTGGCCCACTCGCTTTTAAAATTAATAATTTATCAAATGAGGTAGTTCCAACAAAAAAAATTTTTTTCGATCAATCATCGTGGAAGCGTCTAAAAATTGTCGATTGTGATTTTTTTACTTATAACTTTCATTTTAATACAAAAGAAAGAGAAGTCATTTTTTGATTTTTTACATTAATTACTAAAATAATATATATATTTTTTTTTTACTTTTGATTTCCAATTGGCTTTCGAAGGTTCTAGAACACTTTTAATATATTTTTTTTGGTACTACTTCATTTCATAGATTATTAATTTTAAAAGGGAGTGGGCCACCTCAAAATATTAAGTAATTTTTTTTTTAATTTTTCTTTTTTTGATAAGGTACAAATTCTACCCCCATGCTAAGAAAATAAAAAAAAAATTTTTTTCAACCCACCCTACTATTGAATCCTATGTTACGTAGGTGGGCGTTTTCAAAAAAAAGATGTTGAAATGACTTTTTTGTCAGATGTGGATGAAATTTGGCATTCCTAATCAGAATCAGGAGCACTTTCGATTGCAATAGGAAAAAAAAGTGTCCCAGGTTTTTCATATAATTTTGTTTTATCCATGACACTACCGCCACAGACACGCGTATGAAAACGGTAACGTAATGGAATAAAAAATATTGAGACATTTTTTTTCTCCTATTATAATCGAAAGTGCTCCTGATTCTGAGTAGGAATACCAAATTTCATCCACTTCTAAAAAAAAAGTCATTTCAACAACTTTTTTTGAAAACGCCCATGTACGTAGTAAAGGGAAGGCTATGTATGAGATGTTACAAATTCGCTTACTTTTACCTGATGATCCAAATGAATGTTTTTGAAAAAAATATATGTATTAGAGTATTAAATGGGTCATAATATATCTGATATTGGTAGGTGTCGCCACCTAGCAAGTAAAAAAAAAAACTTATGAATATTAAAAAAATGTTTTTTTTTTACTTAAATATAAAATTAATTGGATTTTTTTTTAGAAAAAAACGCTCTTAATTTTCTACATAATATATAAAAATTTCGTGAAAATCGGGCCACTAGTTTGGTAAATAAAAAATAAAAACGATTTTCCTTTTTTTTAATTATCTCAAAAACCACGCCCATTTTGGGGCTAAAATTTGGTCAAATTACAACGTATGTAAAGACAATTATCCGAGCCAAAGGAAAACCACTTTCTCGTCAAAGGCAGTTTCGCCATCCTTACAGGGTTATACCCTTTTCGCATTTCGTCCATATAGAGCGAAAAGTAGCTAAGCCGTATTTTGCTGTTTTGTGATACGGTTTAAAATTGTGAAAATTAAAAAAAATAACGTTTTATGGCGAGAGATATTTATAATGTAATGATTTTACCAACTTTTTCAAATTGGATGTATAGTTCATTTTGACATAAAAATAAGACTGAAATTTGCAGAAAAAAATGCAAAATCGATGGCATTAAAAACTCAATTTCAATATTTTGGGACTTAGTAACATTTCGCTTTACGGGGACAATTTATAATTCGAATGGGATTAGTAAATTGCGTAGATAGATCACAACACTAGCGCGTCACCGCACTAGTGCTGCCACAGCATCCCGAATCGCTAATTGCCGGTTCTTTGAAGCTCTCCAGTCAAAGCTGATTACCGGTTGGTGCTGCAGCGTTGTGACGATCGCAGGACTTTGATTAGAGGCCGCTGAGATTTATACAGACTGTGGCTCATTAGTTCTAAAAGATAGTTATTTTAATAAGTTTCTTATTGGGCTAAAGTCCTAAAATATTAGTCTTTCAGTAAAGATTTTTAAAAAATATCAATATATCAATAATTTTAATATTTATAATATCACATTTAATATGGCATTAACATGGTTATTAAGACAAACATTTATTTAAGGACTAAAATTAGGTAGTTAACTCTATAGAAATAATAGAAAATAAAATTAAACTAAATAAATAAATAAACACTTCCATTCTCAATCTCTTCACTTTCTTCGTTTAATTCCTTTTCTATTTAGAAACACCTCACAATAACAATGGAAATAGCCTCCACCTTTTTTGAAGTCTGCTACACAAGAGCCACAAATTTTTAAAATCCCTCTTTATCTGTGAAGCTTAAAACATTGACATTTTTAAAAGTTTAAGGGGAGAAATTGACGTCAAAAAAGCACGCCTTAGTACAATAGTATGATCCTGTCATAAAAGACATCGCAAGCGCAACTCTGTCAGGTGATTTTAAGAAAATTACTTTATTCATAATGTACGCCCCTCTAATCTTTACCCCACAATTTAGAGCTCTCGCACACAGCGACTTTTTGGTGCATTTCTGAAACACGTTTTGAAGATACTATACTGCTTTGAGAAGCACAAGACTAATAATAAGAAGAATATATATATCTTCTCTTCTCAGTCATATACTCCTGACGGAGTGGTCGTGGTTATGGATTATCTTGTAGATTGGCTGCGGCTTTTGCGAGACTTCTCCATCTCTCTCTATTTGTGGCACTGCGCGCACACTCAGTAAGGGAACACTTTGTGGAAGATTTAATGGAGTCTGTCCATCTTGTGAGAGATCGGCCGCGAGAACGTTGCCCCTCTACTTCCCTGAACCACCAATTACTCCGAAGAGCTTTCGTTGCGAATGATATGTCCAAACTTTTTGAGTATTCGCACTTGCACAATTGACGAAAGTCTTTGCTTGATGCCAAGCTCTATATATATATCACACGGACTAAAAACATATCACTATGCCAAACCCGTAACAAATAACAGCGTTTTCCGCTTAGTAGCAAAAACTGCTTACGAACAAAGGACCCGCTTGTCGGGTTCTATAATAATAAATAACATCATAGGACAAATTGATTATTGATTGATTGATTGGTGCGAATAAACGTTTCTATTTTTATTTTATTTTGATATTGTCAATATTATATTCTTGCGACAGAATCCCATCCCAACTAATATTACAAATGCGAAAGTTTGTCAGTCTGTTAATGTGTTTGTTACTCCATCACGTTAAACGGCTGAATCGATTTACATTAAATTAGGTAGCTATTTAGTTTATGTCCCCGGAAAGGGCATACGATAGTTTTTATCCCTGAAAATTGCATTCCGCGGGGGAATAGCGAGTCGAATTCCACGCAGACGGAGTCTAGTGTGTTCATATTTCATTTCTATTTCTCATTATTAATTTTGCGTGTGTGTGACATTGTCTCTGTTGTATTCAAAAGTCGCAGTGTCCGATGACTTTACAATGCAGTCTTGACACACGTGGCGTCACCCTTGCAGTGCAATTATGCACCCCGGTGCAATTTTAACTTCTTTGAGGGACAGCTTACTTGACGCCCAGAAAGTATGGTAAATGGAACTGTGCCTCAACTATTGGGATGTGGTAATATACCTACAGACAATATATACGCTCGAAAAACGTAATCCTCCTTCCCGCAGTCGGGTAAAAACATGAAACTATCAACTTTACATATAGCTTTAAATACGTAAATTTTTAGCATTCGAAATGAAATTTCATACTTTTACGGTAATTCACAAAAAATAAAATGTCTAGTAATTAATATCTAAGGCTTATAAAGTCAATGATTATTTATCATGGACAGGGATATTTGAAAATAATTCCGATCCGCATTAGCGATCCCTTCAAATAGCGAACCTATTGTGTTAAAAATAAAATTGTGTTAAATACTTGTAATGTGTAGTATATAGATATCATTTATAAATATTGTGAATCTGTTTTAAAAAAAAACCTCTTTGAGTTTCTTGCCGGATTCTTCTCAACAGAGGTTTTTTCCGAACCGGTGGTAGATTTTTTTGACGTTCATAAGTGCTTATTATAGCCTAAATTGAATAAAGAAATTTTGACTTTGACTTTGAATGCAGTCGGGTTTTTTATTTTTTTTATTTAATCTTTCCTTGCAAAAACGACTAATATTTCCAAGTGACTTTTCCTTCTTAACTCAACGTTAAGAAATCAATAGCCTTCTGCCTGAAGTTGCCCATTTGCAGATTGCATTCGGTGCACGGAACTGCGGCCACGCTCGGGCTCCTGTTGAACCCCAAAAGCCTTAAATCGTACTAACCGATCGCAATTAGCTGATTAAACTTACTTGGGTTCCGCGAGCTTAAGATTTAGAAGGTTTTTTTTATTCGACTAGATGGAAAACGAGCAAGTGGGTCTCCTGGTAGTAAGAAATCACCACCGCCCATAAACATCTTTAACACTAAGGGGTATTGCAGACGCGTTGCCAACCTAGAGGCCCTAGATGGGATACCTCACGCGCTAATAATTTCACCGGCTGTCTTACTCTCCACGCCGAAACATATGTACTAATTTGAAGTGACAAAGTCGGGGGTTTTCCCAGTTCAATATCTCAAAAACTAAGAACCATTGCTAGAAAATCTGTATCAAATGAAAAAATCGCATTCAAATCGGTACACCAGTTTAAGCGCTACGGTGCCACAGACAGACACACATAGCGGTCAAACTTATAACACCCCTCTTTTTGTGTCGGAGGTAAAAAATAGAATAGGTTTTTATATCTCTACACGCTATTCACAAGCCGTCCATGCCCCGACGTGTTCGGGGTGTTTTATGGAAGCGTGTGACGGACAGACCGACAGATTTATTGTTATGGAGCGCTGTATGAGAGCCGTGCGTTTGACGAGAACGCTGTCTAATAGCTCATTGCGTGACTCTAAGCCTCTACAAGAGATCAACAATCATAAACCACGTCCCAAACCCATAGGTAATCACTTGTAACACACGCTACTTAGCACTGTAATTACTAATTAATTAGGTAACAATTTAAACTCATTAGTTTAATGGTTAAACAACAACCGAGGGAGGACGCTCAAAGTTTCATAACATTTAAAATCAAAGAGCAAGACCAACACAATTTCATAACTCGAATTAAAATGACGGTCTTCAATAAAATTAAAACTAACAGGGCGTACTAACGCTAAGGCTCGCTGTACACTAGTGATAGAAAGTCGTAGAAAAGTTCTTCAACACAACCTTATTATAGGTAAATGAAATAGGTAATGTTCCATTGTATTGTGTCAAAAAAGTGGGACCTTGTACAAGGTCCGCCCGGATTGCTGCCACCACCTTGCTCGCTAATCCTGCCATGAAGCAACAGCAGTAGCAATAGCAGCAGCAGTGCTTGCGAGTAAGACAGCCGAAGAAATTACTGGCACTGGATCCCATCTTAGGCCTCTAGGTTGCTACAGTGATCTTTATATAAGTTAATATCAATCAAGTCTTCATTGTGGGCTAAGTATTAACACATTCGCTGCCGTATTCGCTACGCTCGCAGCGCGTAGCAGCGTTTTTCCGCTTTGCAGCGAACGATTTTAACCCCAGATGCTACGAATAGAGATCGTAGCATCCGGGGTTAAAAAATTCACCATTGGTCGTGCATCTTTTAATCGTTAGTTTGCGGTCACACTTAGCCTGTTGTGGGCGACCTTTGCAGAATCAAAACCTTTCGCAAAGTTCAACATTGTTTACACTGAATTGAACTTTTTACGGTGTTGCCCCGCCCCCACTCCCTCCCCCACGCTATTAATAAGTTTGCATTATTTTTAAATATATCTAACTGGGGTTCACCCGCGAATTCGCACACGTAAATAATTAGGCTTTTAAAAATTCCCGTGGGAATTCCCGTAAATTAATTGTTGTTTTCATTGGCATTATATTAAAAAGCAGTCATGGTTAATTTCATGACTCTAAGCCCAGCGGTTGCTGTTTCGAGATTTTATCCCTATCACGGAATATCGGAATAAAAAGTGAGCTTTGTTTTATTTCAGAGTCCAGCTATCTACATAGCAAATTTCATGACTTAGGATATTAGATGGTATTCAGCAAGCACAGAATTAGTACTAGTAAAAGTAGATATAATAATAGATAGCAGATCCGTGTAGGCCAACTGATTGTCAGACATGTACCTATCATCAGGAATTTCGTACATAATTTTGATTTACGGAGTTTTCCTTGGAATATCGTAAGTACTTAGGAATGTAAATAAAGCGAAAATATAGTGATCTCGACGCCGGATACAACTTCATTGCCTTCGGCGTCGAGACGCTCGGTCCGTGGGGCCCTGGCGCAAGGGATCTCTTCAGCCAACTGGCAAAGAGACTGGTGGACGCCACCGGAGACAAGAGGGCTGGCAGCTTCCTCGCACAGCGTCTTAGCATCGCCATACAGCGAAGAAATGCTGCCAGCATTCTTGGAACCATGCCACAGGGGCCTTTTTTAGACTTATATTAGTTTTTAATTATTATTATTAAGTTTTTATAGTTTAAATCATTTGTAAATGTATTATTTGTTCCTCAATAAACTTCCGTCATCTTAGGAATGTTGATTTTCGAATTTATACCACGGACCCTTCGTTACAATTTGCAGTATAAATATACATATAATACACAATATACATATATTTACAGCCACATACGAGCAGTATAAATTGTTTTAAGGCTTTAAGCCGCCGCATTGCGCATACGAGAACGAAGCGCTGACTTATGGACTGCACTGTTTTGAACCCGTTATTTTTAACCTAACTTGATCAGGCTTACTTATTTGATCGCCACTTTACACAATAAAAAAATATATAACTCTTTATTGTACACAAATTAAAAATAAAATAAATGCAATTGAAAAAACATTGATGTACATGTCAAGGGCAAAATATGTGTACACTTTAGTACCTTGTCTATTTTCGTCATATTTGAACTGTCACAGTGGTTAAAGTGACAAAGTGGTAAAGTGTATACATATTTTTTCCCTTGACTGTACATGTCATCCAAAGATAGAGAGAGACAGACAGAGATACATTAGCGTCAAACTTATATACAGGTGTCTCATTTAAATCGGTCAGTAGGGGAAAGTCTGAAACTATAGGACATACGAAGATCTGTTCTTAGGAACCATGTCATCGATTTTAGTAACAAGAATAACTGCATTTAAACATTTAAAAAAAACATGTACTCAGCTCGGGAATCAAACCTGGACGATTTGAAAAATAAAACTTGCATTATTAAAAATTGTGAAATCCAATGCATTTTATCCATTCTACATAATATATCGTGTTTCACAGTAACATTTATTGCTTACTATCTTTTGCCCGCGGCTCCGCCCGCGTGGTATTCGGTTATCGTGCGCTGTTCCCTCGGGAACTGTGCATTTTTCCAGGATAAAAATAAAAATAAAATTAAAAATTTTGAAAAAACCCACGACGGTTCCTATAGAAAAAGGGTTAAATAATTTTTATGAACATCCCCCGACTAAAAGTGATTACAGACGCAAAAACATCAGTCGGGGGCTGCCATTACCTGCACGGAAATGAACTTATATTTTGCAATTTTGCGATTTGTGATGAATTAGGTATAATTGTGTGGGGAATGTACCTACTTTATGAGACAAAGATATTCATGGTAGTTTTCTTAACATTACAACTGAAATAGCATTGGATTTCTAACCCCGAAATTAACTAATATTCTGTAGTTGTATAAATTTGTGATTAATTAAAATTGTATTTGGAATGCACTATGAGAGAAAGATAGTTATGTTTGTAGTAGCTTTTCTTAACATTTTAATTGAAATGTAACAGAGAGTGCAGAGTGCAATGGCAGCCCCCGACGGATGTTTTTGCGTCTGTAATCACTTTTAGTCGGGGGATGTTCATAAAAATTATTTAACCCTTTTTCTATAGGAACCGTCGTGGGTTTTTTCAAAATTTTTAATTTTATTTTTATTTTAAACTTTTTAAAGAGATAATTAATCTCACTAAAACATTCTATGTAAAATGAGAGGCTAATATACACAGAACTTACTAACAAGCTCATAAATAACGCTTAAGTTTTAAAAAGGTTCTCAAACGCTAGGAAAAGCGAAGTGGGTACATGAGGTTGCTTTCCCACCAAAGTAGGGCATGGATACCGGTATTCGGTATTACCGAAAAACCGGGATACCGGACATTTTTTCCCCTTTTTTAATACCGGTATTAAAAATCCACAAAACCGGTTTTTCGGTATTTTAACTTGTGTTTAAAATAGTAAGTAGTCGATTTTAATTTCAAACAAGCAAGCACTTTTAATAGTTTTTGTCTTCAGATTCACGGCTTTTGAAGTTACTTATCGCTTAATCTACTCTCAAATTTCAAATTTACAGTGCACAAGTTTGCTTTGTTTATTTATAGCGTAGGCTAGGCGGTGTTTTGCAGAATTTTCTTTGGCCGAATATCACTTACCAACCAACGTTTCGCCGACTTTGACAACTATTACCAAATTTTTATATGACAACGTGACTACGTGACGTGTCATTTGGTCGAATTATTATAAAGCAGAATATCATAATGACTCAAAACGTTTGGAAACTTATCATTTATCAAATCATTCACTAGGCCAAATAAGTCTGATTCGACGAGTGATCTCTTTCTCGAAGTTGGACCTACCTAACTGGACCTTTTGTCCCAGGTATACATAGTGGTCAATAACTTCGAGCGCAGAGCCCCCGACTATTACGGGAGTTGGCACAATATGGATATTAGTTAGACATGAATTTCATTTTTTTCATGTTCATTTTTAGGCTAACTCGTTCGGAAACTCTGCTGAGGTCCTCTATGGTCTCAACTATGACTACAATATCGTAGGCGAATCAAAGGCGAGTGAATTACCCGCCATTAATGTTGATGCCTTGTCCTTTCCAGTCCAGAACCTTAAGAGCATCCTCAAGCATGGGTTTAGTACCGTAGACCACATACCATACATATGTGATCTAAGGTACTATAGCCTTTTCAGAAGCCGGCTTGTTCGGGAGGCTGGAAATCATCAAACCTGCGTGCGAGAAGATTTGTGATGACCCTGGAAAATAACTTCTGAAATGGATCTATTCTTCACCAAGGTGTTATCACCTTCTTTGAAGATGAGTACCACCACTGTCTTCTGTTTCATGCTTTCGGCGTTCTCCTCCCTTGGTAGAGAACCCACCTTCAGGAGTTCGGCTGTAATTTCATCGTCATTCTTAAGTTGTTTGAGGGCCATACTAATCTCGTACAGGCTGACGTTCGGCCGGGGTGTCTTCGGTATAGTGTCGGGTTAATCTAGCCGTCGGGTCTTTAGTTAGATTTCGACGGGTGTTCGGGTTATCGTGTCGCTATCCATAAAACCTCTCGACTTCCCCTAATAGTACAGGTTTGGATGAATAATGATTCTGCCGTCGTCGGTCTTCAGCTTCATCAGCCGGCTTTGACTAACAGACAGATCCCTGGTAAACACCTTAGAGCCCCTGTTACGCTCAATAGCCTCTTCAATACTACTGGTATAAAATCAGCGTACATCGAATTTCATAGACTCTGAGATCTGCCTATTGAACTGCCGATAGCGACAAGCGTCACCAGAGGACTGTAGTAGCATCTCACGCCTCACCTCCATGAGCTAGGGCCAGAGTGCGAGAGCGTATTGGTTCTAGTATGGTGGGTATTGAAGAAGTTAGACCCGACCGTATGGAATGGACAGCTTCCACAAACTCGTCGCTGAAATCGTCCACGTCGCTATACCTAGACATTCGAAACGGTTTTGAAGTTTGAGCTGAAAGCTCTCGGGATTTTGGAGCTGAGCAGGTTCTGGACGGAGCATAGATTTCATCAGTAGAGACCTTACAAGCTTGAACTGGATAGGTAGGTATTCAATGAGGAGTCGTACAAGCAAAAGAATTATGCTAAAATTTGGTTGAAGACTAATAATCGGCGAAAAATTTTTTTGCGAACTATAGTTTTTATTTTAATACTTTCTTATTAAAAGAGAAGTTTATTAAAAATCTTGCTTTACTTTTATAGTGGTTATATTTCAACAAAACAACAGACTTATAAAGAAAAAAAGAAGAATAAGGGCAAATTACCGAAAAAATACCGAAATACCGGGATACCGGTTTTCAAAATTTGAATACCGGAATAATACCGGTATCGCCATAATACCCAATACCGCATAGCCCTACACCAAAGATGTGCGAGGATGTAATGCGAGGAATGTGTTTTCATGTACCAATAGAAAAGTTTCATTTCCCTATCCTGGCACTCATCTGTGGTGGAAGCTGAGCGGAGTGAAGCAAGGAAAATGAAATGTGTAACGCGGAACCCATAGCCGCGCTCACGGTACCCTGTTGCTCGCTATAATCCGCTGCCGCATACTCCGTGGCCGCTTGACAACACGCGGTTGCCTAGCAACCGCGCGCCATTTTGTTTTTCATCGGCTGCGCGCCTGGAGTGCTACCACGAAAATCGAAGTTCGCAACGAAGCCCGCAACGAAAGTTGAACGAAGTTCGTCTGTGAGTGCTACCACGAACTACTTACGTTTCGTGTCGTTTCGTTTCGAAACCATAGACTTCTTTCGAATTGATCTTCGTGAATGGAAAAAAATGGAAAGAACGAATGGATTAATAAAGCGCCTTTCACAATTTCATTTAAAAACCGGTAAATGGGTTATTAACTGAAATATGACCTAAAATTCCAATAAATAATTAAAATTATACATTTCCAACATTCCGCTTGATCAAGATATGGTTTAAAGCAAGTTTTTATGCTGATTTCAACAAAATTTTGTGCTTTTCGTGTTCCCATACATTCGTCATACTTTGATACAAACGTCAAACAAACCAAATGTCAAACTGCATAATTTTCTGAGGAAGTTTTGAAAACTTTTTAGCAAGATAATTAAGTAATTGGAATGTGTTAGATGTGATGAATTCATATGAGATTTCTCTTAAATAATGTTTTATACACATGGCGATACTAAGTTTGAGCTCGATACCCAGGCGGAGCAGATATTTGTATGAAAAATATGAATGTTTACTCATAACAAGCTTAGGTTACTTTCGGAGTTGGTTAATTGGTGTGATCATCATCATCAGCCAGAAGACGTCTACTGCTGAACAAAGGCCTCCCCCTAGAATGCCAGAATATGAATCACAACTCGCCACAATCACAGTTCTTTTTACATACAACTGACCGTGATTGACCGCTATCTCACCTGATGTTAAGTACAGATGACGCCCAAGGTGTAACTAACTGGTTCAGTAACAACCTATTCACTCTAGCCTGCGGTTGCCTGCAATTCTCACAATGGGAGGGCTGCCAACACTTAGTCTTGCAGTTTATGATTGCCACTCGAGAACTTTTTCTCCCCCAGCGACTATCTGTTCTTCTGAGTGATCTGAGCCACCCATTGCCACTTTAACTTTCATATTTTTCACCTATGTTGGTCGGTATATTACTAAATTTATTATTATTTACATGGTCGGCTGTATCATTGCCTTTCCTTTGGTAGGTACTTTATTAATGGTAATGAGCAGAGAGCGGGATTTTTCATGGCATTTGTTGATCTGTCATAGTTATTTTTCACTTAATGACTTTACCTAAAAGGTGTTGATATATTAGTTTAAATTAGATTCTTGTAAACTTACTCGTATCATGTTGTAGTTCAGTTACATTCTTTTTCCGCATACAAATACAAATTGATATTTGACTGTAAAATAAGTAGTTTAAAACCAGAAAATATGAAACAAAAAATCTATTTCTTTTATAGAGACAGTTGTTAACATTACAACAAAAGAGTTTCAACATGAAATTGAAAAAAAAAACTGAACCTAAATTATTAAATTAAAAACTGTTATCCATTCAATGGTCATTGCATGTCTATTTCACATTTTTAATTGCTCAAAAGTTAATTGGAAGAGATTGCTCTTTAACTTAAGGCTGCCTATTGGGCTCTTTAGTAGGTACTTTGTAGGTGTTGTATATCGAAAAACGATAAGTGAGAAGTCACTATGACAGATCAAAAGATGGCATGAAAATTCCGCTCTCTGGTAATGAGTTTATTTTACTTCACATCTTTTAACCCTTTACCAGGCCCCGAAGAACCAGCGTGTTTTAATACGTACATTATATGCTGTTGCAACCGTATTGAACGCCTTGTAAAAAATGTATTTATGAAAGTCGGAGATCTTCCTTTAAACCAGAAATAAAAATGTGGGTTACGGTTATCCCATCGCCTGTCTAAGTAATGAACTGTCATACTAGATTTTGTCTTATTATATTCTTGATCAGGCCAAGGGATATATTCCACCCACATCTTATATCGGTTATAACAGTCAAGGTTTAACTCCAAATTTCCTACGAAACATTATATCAATCGCTGAAAACATTATTTTATGATTTTCATTCATGACACGCTTTTAAATCCAATAATATATCTTTAGCAGCCGTTAAAAGCAACACAATTATTCAATTTTATGATACTATCTACAAGAAGAAATTCTTCAGGGAAAGTCTTTATAAGGAGATTTCATAGCTAGGTACATGAATTCGCTCTAGGTTGAACACAAAAACTGTTTTATTACTTACGTGAGTTTTTATGACATGACAAGACAATTTACCGGGCCATGGGAAAAATAGCTCCCACACAGTTAAACTCTAATAAGGCCATGGGATAATGTCAACCCACATCCTAATTCTGGTCATACACAATAATGCATGAATATTTAGCAATGTTTACGATTACATTAACTTTCAATACTCAAAATCTACAAAATATCAAAAAATTGTTCGACCTATGTACTTCTGTTTCATAGAAATTATGGAAAGTGTGCGAATTTCTCCGTAGTTTACTGAAATTAGCGTTCAAATGAATTTAAATGGCTGCCAAGGATATATTACGCAATTTAGAAGCGTGTTGTGAATGAAGATCATAAAATAATATTTTCAGGGATTGACAAAATATTTTGTAGGTGGTTCGGAGTTAAAATCTGACTACGGTAACCGATATAAGATGTGGGTGGAATATATCCCTAGGCCTGGTAAAGGGTTAATATGGCACAGCACATTCTAGCGTCTTATGTGTAAATCTGTGCTAATTGTTGGCTTACTGAGTCTGTGTTGGTAGATATTTTTAAATTCATACCATCTTTTGAATGGAATCTCCAATTTGAACAATTTAAAAAGTAATAATCTATAGGTATTGAAACACTCTTGAATATGAAATGATTTATTTGGCTAAGGATTAATACAGAAATATCTACGGATAACATGGTCTGATATTGTTTGGCATTTATATCAAATTTATACTTTTAAAAAGTAGTTATAATGGACATAATTATAATTACAATGGTTGGACATAAGATATTCCTAAGTTTTTTGTAGATATTGATATATACTTTAATATTACAGAACATTTTTTTTTGTTTTATTATCAATAGTTAGTTTCTGCAGCACATGCAATGAAAGATATTTTGTCTCGAGTTATTATATGGCAAATTTTTTACAAATTTTTATTTAGTTTCACTTGTCCTGTTGACTGTAGTCAAATCTTGCAAATTAAATTGGACCAACTTCCAGTAGTTTCCGCGGGAACTATGCACTTTTGCGGGATAAAAACTATCCTATGTTCTTTCCCGGGGCCCCAAAAAGGAATTTCGTCTAAATAAGTTCAGCGGTTGAAGCGTGAAAAGGTAACAGACAGACAGTGACTTTCACATTTAGGTATAATAATATATTTCACATTTAATGTGAAAGTAACTCTGTCTGTCTGTAGATTGACTTGAAATTTGGAATACTTATATATAATAAGGTAGCGACATATCCTGGTGGTCCGACAGGATCGTCTCCCCGCCCGCGTAGAATTCGTTTATCGCTATTCCGCGGGAACTATGCAATTTTTCGGGATAAAAAAACTATCCTATATTCTTTCCCGGGACCCTAAGACCCAAAAAGGTATTTCTTCTAAATCAGTTCAGCAGTTGAAGAGTGGAAAGGTAACAGACAGACAGAGTTACTTTCACATTTAGGTATCGCTACTAATATTATAAATGTGAAAGTAACTCTCGTCTGTCTGTCTGTTACGCTTTCACGTCGAGACCGCTGAACCGATTTTGATGAAATTTGGTAGAGAGATAGTTTAAGCCCCAAGGATTAGGATACTTTTTATTCCGGTAGAAGGCGTCACCGCGCGATAACCTAGGTCCGCGCAGACGAAGTCGCGGGCATAAGCTAGTAATAATATATATCACATGTAATGTGAAAATAACTCGTCTGTCTGTTTTACCTATTAGTAGGAATATTATAGTATATACATATAAATCATTTCAGTGGTTTAAGCGTGAAGAGATAACAAATATGCAGACAAGAGCTAAGGGTAGTATGGAATACAATTAATCAATCGATCAAAACAACCAATAATTTTAATTAATACATCCGGTCATTAGCTAACGGCGCCTTAAATCGCGTATCAGTCGGTCACGGTCCTCCCTTGCGCGCTGCACAGCGTCGGCGGCGGCGGGGCCGGCGGGGGCTGCGGGCGCGGCGTCTCTCTTCGGCGGCGCCTTCCCCGTGAGCTGCAGCGGCTCGGCCCGTGAGCCCGGCGCGCGCCCGGCGCCGTCTCGGGCTCGTAGACCAGCTGCCGCGCGCCCAGCAGACACCTCCAGCGCCCTGACAGACATAAAACGACACATTATGTACACGTACGTGTATGTCTGGTGGCGTGCTTACTTCGACACGCCGATCTCGTGCTCTTATAGTTTAGCTATGTCTGTCTGCCCGTCCATTCGAAACATTTCCGACCATTCGGCCTTATGTGGCCATACGCGTTTCATCTCCACTTATGGTGGAGGGTGACAGCCTTTATAATAGTACATTGTGTCTTAAGGGCGGTAAATAAGGAATTACGAACGAGAATCTATTAGGCTTTAATAAGTCGATGTTCGTAATTCTAGTACCGCCCGTGTGCCATACAATGTTTTTCATCACATTTGCTAGTAAAATTGTATATTTGTAAAAGAAAAACTAATATTTTTTCAATAATTGCCGATACCGCTGACTGTGCTCTTTGCGGCATGAGCCCGACCAGCACGCCAGCACGAGCAGCACCAAACTCATTTACCGACCTCGGGCTTCATGACAAGAAAATTAGTACAGGCAATGACTCATTTACCGACCACGAGTTTCATGTCAAGCACATTAAGGTCGAGGGTTTTACAATACAATACAACGACTCCTAGACTCCTTATTGTGCACCAGAAATAGTAAGCGATACAGAAAACAGATACACAGAGAAATTATTTTCGGGTTTGCAACCAAGGTACCTAGTCTGCATGTTACGACATTGTTTACAAGAAAGTGTGATGAAAAAAACATAAAACGTCATAAAATTAGGTGGTCCGTCGCGTCGCGTCCGATGAATTATGAGCGCGATACTCAACCTCACGATATTACCATAACCTAACCAACAATAAGTTGGAAAACCCCCGACTTTGTCACTTTAAAGTTCAATATCTCAAAAATGGCTGAACCGATTTTGATGAAACATGTCTAAGAACCATCACTAGAAAACCTGCTATCAAATCGGTCTACCCATTTAAGAGCCACAGACAGACACACAGACACAGACACAGACATACATAGCGGTCAAACTTATAACTTACTAGCTTGTGCCCGCGACTTCGTCTGCGCGGACCTAGGTTATCGCGCGGTGGCGCCCTCTACCGGAATAAAAAGTATCCTATGTTAATCCTTAGGGCTTAAACTATCTCTATACCAAAATTCATCAAAATCGGTATCGGTTCAGCGGTTTCGACGTGAAAGCGTAACAGACAGACAGACAGACAGAGTTACTTTCGCATTTATAATATTAGTAGGGATAGATTGGTACTAGCTTTTGCCCGCGGCTTCGCCCGCGTGGTATTCGGTTATCATGCGCTATTCCCTCGGGAACTGTGTATTTTTCTGGGATAAAAACTAGCCTATGTTACTCTCGGGCCCATAAACTATCTCTATGCCAAAAATCACGTAGATCCGTCGCTCCGTTACGGCGTGAAAGAGGGACAAACATACAAATACACAAACACAATTTCGCATTTATAATATTAGTACTAGCTTTTGCCCGCGGCTCCGCCCGCATGGTATTCGGTTATCGCGCGCTGTTCCCTCGGGAACTGTGCATTTTTCCGGGATAAAAAGTAGCCTATGTCACTCTCGGGCCCATAAACTATCTCTATGCCAAAAATCACGTCGATCCGTCGCTCCGTTACGGCGTGAAAGAGGGACAAACATACAAATACACAAACACAATTTCGCATTTATAATATTAGTACTAGCTTTTGCCCGCGGCTCCGCCCGCGTGGTATTCGGTTATCGCGCGCTGTTCCCTAGGGAACTGTGCATTTTTCCGGGATAAAAAGTAGCCTATGTCACTCTCGGGCCCATAAACTATCTCTATGCCAAAAATCACGTCGATCCGTCGCTCCGTTACGGCGTGAAAGAGGGACAAACATACAAACACACAAACACACTTTCGCATTTATAATATTAGTATGGATGGAGTATGGACTTATTTAAACACAGATGGTGCATATTTTCCTGGATTACTTATAGCGACCACAGTAATACATACTTACCCACTTATTCATAAAAGACAATCAAACCCATTTTAGTTAAAATGCCGCTAAAATTCGTTTGTCCTGATCTGTCATTTCGACATTTGTATTTGTTAGAAAGGGGCAAAGAATTTGTTAGTTAACATAGGCTTGTTAAGTTTTATGAATAAGGGGGTTAATATGTGAAACTTTCAAGTGTCTAGCTATTACGGCTCAAAAGATAGAACCCTGTGACGGACGGACAGACAGATATACAGACAGACAGACAGCGGAGTCTCAGTAATAGGGTCCCGTTGAGTACAGAACCCTAAAAATTACTTCGAACCGGCACCGCCAATGCGAAAATCTCCAGCGCCCACTAGGTAGAGGTACCGGCTCCGTGCGGAAACTATGATTTGTTTGACAGATATTTCAATAAATTTACCTTTGAGTATGCCAAAGGTTCGATTGATGGTGGAGCACGCCCTCTTCTGCACCTGCACCTCGTTATAGTAACCTCGGGGGAGTCCTCCGCAGCTCCGCCTACCGGGTCATCATATACTCCCGCAGGGGTAGCCAGAATCACCTGCGATTGTTTTTTGCGTGTTAGTAATAAATAAATAAAAACCGGCCAAGAGCGTGTCGTACACGCCCAGGATAGGGTTCCGTAGCCATTACGAAAAATCAAATATTTTTCTAAGGATTTCGTATTGTGTATCTTCCAAGTTTATGTACATTTTATACCTTTTATGCTATTTACTCTTAAACTACTAATAATCTCAAGCAATCTTAGCCGCTATAATTTTTCTTGTTTTGATATATTTAATACCATTCTGAATTTTTTCAAAATTTTCCACCCAACAGTTTATATTTTAGAGTGCCTCCCCTGCACTCGATTTCAATGAAAATTTTCACTTTAAAGTTGAATATTTCGCAAACAGATCATTGAATAGAAAAATTGTCTTAGCAACCCCCCAATGGATTTAAAAGACCTATCCAACGACGATACCCCACAATATAGGGTTAGTCGAGAAAAAAAAATCACTCCCACTTTACGTCTATGGGAGGTACCCTAAAAAAATTTTTTACTGTACCACTTTGTCGGCGTGACTGATATGTATACTTATACTCATGTCAAATTACAGTTTTCTAGTACTAACGGTCTCTGAGCTTACCCGCGGACAGACAGACAGACAGATGGATAGACGGACATACATGGTGAAACTATAAGGGTTCCTAGTTAACTACGGAACCCTAAAAAATATCTCGAGGTGAACATTACATACACTAACAACATAATTATTAATACAACTAGATTTTGCCCGCGGCTCCGCCCGCGTGGAATTCGGTTATCGCGCACTGTTCCCTCGGGAACTATGCATTTTATTTTATTTCATTTATTTTATTTTCCGGGATAAAAAGTAGCCTATATATGTCTCGGGCCCATCAACTATCTCTATGCCAAAAATCACGTCAATCCGTCGCTCCGTTACGGCGTGAAAGACGGACAAGCACACAAACATACAAACACACTTTAGCATTTGTAATATTAGTAAGTATGGATAACTTTTAATATATCAGATAATCGACCGATAGTTTACGCGTGTAATCCAGAATATTGCAATAAAAAGGTCAAGAGTATTATGGCGGCTTTCAATGTACAGTGGGGGTAGAAAAACCTTCGTCAGTTATTAAATTGATTCCTTTAAGAAGTCATAGACTCTTAGTACGTTTTGAAACCAAAGTACTAAGTAGACAAGTGCATGCCAAATTATACTTACTTGGCATGATAACAAGGGTCAAAATAGTATACACCTCTAACATATGTCTATTTTTATATCAATACAAAACCTTTTTAATAAACAACTACGTAAAAGTTTCAATCAAATAATGTTCTATTTAATTGTCAGTGTTTGTCAGTGCCAAGGTGTAGTTGTAGGGTGTCTATGGTCACCTGATTACGTTTAGCAGGTTGACAGGTCGACGCAGTATGTCCTACTCAATCGGTAAAGCAGATGAGTGCTCATACTGAGCAAAGGAAAATAGATCTTAAGGTGACGAACCTTTGTTTACTTCGACTGTACCCACCCATACTTTACTATATTATCCATACTAATATTATAAATGCGAAAGTGTGTTTGTGTGTTTGTATGTTTGTGTGTTTGTGTGTTTGTGTGTTTGTATGTTTGTATGTTTGTATGTTTGTCCCTCTTTCACGCCGTAACGGAGCGACGGATCGACGTGATTTTTGGCATAGAGATAGTTTATGGGTCTGAGAGTGCCATAGGCTACTTTTTATCCCGGAAAAATGCACAGTTCCCGAGGGAACAGCACGCGATAACCGAATACCACGCGGGCGGAGCCGCGGGCAAAAGCTAGTTAATATTATAAATGCGAAAGTGTGTTTGTGTGTTTGTCCGTCTTTCACGCCGTAACGGAGCGACGGATCGACGTGATTTTTGACATAGAGATAGTTTATGGGCCCGATAGTGACATAGGCTACTTTTTATCCCGGAAAAATGCACAGTTCCCGAGGGAACAGCGCGCGATAACCGAATACCACGCGGGCAAAAGCTAGTTCTTTTATATTTATCCAAACCCTATTGGAAGGATGTCCCATGTTCAAGTTTAATCGTAAGCTTCCAAACCGGCTGCCAGCCGAAGATACGCTGACGCGACGGTTCGTTTATGGTTACTCATACAATCACATACCCAATAAGGCGGCCCTTTCATGTGTGCTGCAGAGATTTTCAAAGTTCTTCCTGAAGTTCCTGAGCTCCCCATTCTGCCACATAAATGAATCATGCATCGCTCCACTACTACACATTTAAAATTGAGTTCATGTCATCACATATCTGAAAAGCAGAGAAAATTGAATGTAGTTTAAATTTTTATATAATACTACCTTATGCCCGCGACTTCGTCTGCGCGCTGCGCGGATCTAGGTTTTTTTTTACTGGAAGGTAAACGGGCAAGTGGGTCCCTGGTGGTAAGAAATCTCCACCGCCAATAAGCATCTGCACCACCAGGGGTATTGCAGATGCGTTGCCAACCTAGAGGCCTAAGTTGGAATACCTCAAGTGTCAGTAATTTCACCGGCTGTCTTACTCTCCGCGCCTAAACACAACAGTGCAAGCACTGCTGCTTCACGGCAGGATTAGCGAGCAAGATGGTGGTAACAATCCGGGCGGACCTTGCACAAGGTCCTACCACCTGCAAAGGTTATCGCGCGGTGGCGACCTGTACCGGAATAAAAGGTATCCTATGTTGATCCTTAGGGTTCAAACTACCTACATACCAAATTTCATCAAAATTGGTTCAGTGTTTCGACGTGAAAGCGTAACAGACAGACAGACAGAGTTACGTTGACTAGCCTGTTACCCATGACTCTCCGCATAGAATTCGGTTTTCACTATCCTGCTGGAACTATGAAATTTTCCGGGAAAAAATTATCCTATATCCTTTCCTGGGACTCAAACTATCTGTATACAGAATTTCATGTAAATCGGTTAAGCGGTTAAGATGTGATGAAGTAACAAACAAACAAATAAATAAACAAACAAACAGACTTACAAATGGGATTTTTTACCAGTTTCTATAACTATTTGTTAAAGATTTCTTTAAATGGGACTTGCACAACAAATGAAAAGGAGCTCAAACTCCATTTATACCTACACCTACTATTGATCACTAAAGAATTCCACTACCTATCTTTTGGCTCTATCATCATGTATTATCCTAATCTAAGGCACTAAATTAGTGTATTGTAACCCAGATTTGGAATGTTTGAAATCAATATGAAAGTTAGAAATTAATTATTTTGTCTTCTATGCTTTTTGTTTACATACATAAGTAGTTCAGAAAATGAGTCAAATTAAAAAGTAATTTATTTCATAACCAATACAATTCCGAATCTATGTATTTACTTACCAAAGACTACCAAAATTCTTTGCTGTACTACCTACCAACTCCCAGCGACACTAAATTACATGCTGTATCAAATAATTACCTTTTTGTGACAAGGCCTAGCACCTACGATATCATAAACAAATTCCGTGAAGACAAAAATCATTTTAAATATTGTATAAGAGTAAAGACACTATACAGGCTACTAAAAAAAAGGAGTAAAAGTGCTCACCAACATATCTTAGCGGTAGTTTTCTCTTGAAAAATCTCCTCATACATTGTTGGCTCGATAACTGCAATAATGTGGGTGTTATTAATGGCACCACACATCCAGGGCAAATTAAATTTATTGTAGAATCTGCAAAACATACAGAAAAAGCAAGGTAAAAGTCAAAATATCTTTATTAAATTTAGGCTATAACAAGCACTTATGAAAGTAAATACATAAGTAGCATTTGCATGTCGTATGTATGTGCATGTGAAAAGATTTGCTATGGAGATAGCCTGCAATTAATTTGCATTCCAGAAGTTGTGGACAGAAATCTACTTTGGAATATATATTTTTTAATATTTATTTCTAGCTTTTGCCCGCGGCTCCGCCCGCGCAGAATTTGGTTATCGCGCGCTGTTCCCTCGGGAGCTGTGCATTTTTCCGGGATAAAAAGTAGCCTATGTCACTCTCGGGCCCATAAACTATCTCTATGCCAAAAATCACGTCGATCCGTCGCTCCGTTACGGCGTGAAAGAGGGACAAACACACAAACACTTTCGCATTTATAATATTAGTAAGTATGGATTTGAACTGATAAACTAGCAGCTCATTGAACTAATATGTTGTGGGACATTGGGACCAGGGTTGTTGCTGATGCAGGTTTTTTCTATATCAGCGGATGCTGATGCTGATGCTGATTTTCTCAGACCAATATCAGCGGATGCTGATGCTGATATTAATAAATTACTTCAATAAATCATATCCTACTAGGAAATTAACTAAAAATAACTACCATTACAATATTAATATTGGAATCTAATCAATGGTAAGTTATATTTTAAGAACAAAAGCTCAGACGCCTTTTCAGCTTCGAGCCGATTTCGGCTAGGCCTAGGCTTATAAATAATGCCTGCACCGCTTAATAGTTGTTCACTCGGGACACTCGCTGGAGGTGACGACAGGAATCTCTGAGCCAATACAGTTAGCTCTTTATATGTGGTTTTACCGCGACTCCTCCACCAGTCAAGTGGATAAATTTGTCAACTAATTGTTGACAAAACAATCAAATGAGGGAACAAGTGACAGCATTTATTGTATAACTTTCTGTGATTTGTCGAAACTTCCACGTGCCTCGCGGTAAGTCTTCAACAAACACGTTACGACTTCAATATCAGCATTAAAAATCAGCATCGATTGTTGCTGATGCTGATGCGGATGCTGATATAAAAAACCATGCTGATTATCCGCGGATGCTGATGCTGATATAATAGTCGCTCCCTACACATCCTTGATAATCTCTCCTACCATAAAACTTCAAAGCTGTAAGAAATCTGAAAAAATAAACAGTTGGCAAATCTAACCCCCTTCTTACTTAGGAATATAATGTATGAAGAATGGGCAGTTAGTCTTTACATACTCACCGACAGAGTATGTAATGACTCTTCGCTGGGAATCTTATTAATTTCATAAAACTTGTACAGTATCTTTGCCTTGTGTGGTCTGTACAGGCTGGTGACATATAATTCTCTTTGTATTTTTTTTATATTTGTAACCATTTTTCTTGCTTATTAGATAATAGTGAGTGGTACATATTTATATAATACTAGCTGTTGCCCACTACTCTATTTGCAAAGAATTTGCTTATTGCTATCCCGCAGTAGCCATGAAATTTCCATGGATTAAAAACTGTCTTATATCCTTTTCCAGGACCCAAAACTACTTTTACATCAAATTTTGTCTAAATTGGTTCAATGGTTTAAGTGTGTGCCTGGAGGTAACAGAAAGACAGACACTTTCGCATTTATAATACTAGCCCGTTGCCTGCAACTTAATCTGCATAGAATTCTATGTCCTTTATTGTCCTCTGATAATATTTGTATGATTACTAAGGATAAGGGCTTACCTTTATGGTAGGGTCGATTCGAAACGTCTTGGAAATAAATCTTCGCGTATTTTTTGCCTTTGGCGGTCAGTTAGATATTCAGATAAAGCCTCTTCCATTTATAAATCGTTCCATTAGTTCTAATAAAAAAAAAATCGAATTTTCAAAAATCATGAAAAATTTCTGCTGCAAACATGCACCTGCTGTGGAAAATTTCCTTCTTGTAAATATTTACCATTGACTTTAATACTATAGACGCGCACGTTCATGTCAACAATATGTTCAAATACCGAACTGTCATGAGACGTCAACGCTATATAGATTATACACCGCAGACGTGACACAGCTATTTTACCTACAAAACGTAATCATTTTGCATCTGGCAAAATAGATATTTTCGAAAAAAAAAACGGAAACTTTTAACTGTATTTTTTTAATCAATTGAAAGAAATTATCTTAATAAATAGGCAGATAGTGAATGAGGTTTTGAAAAAAAGCTGAAGCACTAGAAATGTGATAGAAACCATTAGAATGAAACTGACACAATTCAAAATGTTCTCATTTTAAAACTCAATCATGTTTTGTTTATAGTAAGTTCATTTTAGTAATAATGTGAACATTAGTGATTATAATATTTTTACTATGTAGGTGTACATAATATACAATAAAAAAAACAACAAAAACCTATACTTACACATTTACCTCTAACTATAAACTTACCTATGAAAACTGACACCTTCGCTGAAATTTTTTGCCGTGTTTTTACAGTAGCGAAAAACGCACGACGTCATCTCCTACAGGGATCAGGGAAAGGACTGGATGTAGTACTTTATACTTCAACCATACTTCAACTATTACTAAAATGCGTATCGCGTGACATATTGACGTTCTTAAAAATTAGTACTTACATGGAAAAAGAATGACAGGTATAAATAAAGCAATTAAACGAATTGTCATGCATGTTCAGTCACAATTTTTTACCTACAACCAATTCTGAATGGGATCGTCTGCACGTTTTAGTCTATGATTGTAAGATGGCGTAATGTCAACGACTTTATAACCTTCGATGCGTTACGTCTTATTTTAAAAAATGTTTTATTGTGGTATTACAATATTATTAGTTGCTCAATCACTTGTACAAGATGTAATTTTACTTACTTGAGTAGTGAATTGTTACTTACGTGCAGGTTCACGCCTATATTCGGAGTCTCAATCAAAAACTAGTTCGTCCGCCGCTCATGAATGTCAAAGTCATACTAAAGTCCTTTGCACAGTGCAAGGTGCAAAGCAGTGGAACACAATGAGTGTTCGGATGGCGTAATCTAGTAAGTACATATACATCGATGATATTTACTGAGACTGTAAGTCTTCTATCAGTTATATATTATTCTTTACACAACTGCCCAAGAAAGAGTTTTGCTTAGTTTTACTAGACAATTTACGAAATTTACTGCTTGCTTAGCTTTCTTTAGAAGTGTAAGTATATTTTCGAGTCAAAGAAACTTCATTTATCTCAAAAGAAATAAGATACTTTACTGTTTTAACTAAGAAACTGCTGTGCTGTTAAAACTGGCAAAGATTTGTATTAAATTAAATAAAATCACAATTACATTAAAAAAGCTCGTACGCTGGATCACATCACACCAAACATCACACTGTCACTGTCACACACAAGTTCACATTAAAAAAAAAAATCGTCCACAAGGTCGCTTTTCCTCTAACTTTCATTGAATCGAAGCCAAAACGATAACACTTTAGTTGTCGTGTGATTTTGACATTTCTACTCGAAAATCTTTACGTCAAACTTCGAAATCGTCGGCGAAGTTTGCTTTTCGTGGTAGGCCAAATCCGTAACCATTCACGAAGTTCGAGTTTCGTAGTAGACAAAACCGCTCGAAACGAGCCGAAACGATCTTCGGATCGAAAACGACAACGAAAGTAACTTGGTGGTAGCAAATCATCGATTCGAAGCCCGTAACGTCGAACTTCGATTTTCGTGGTAGCACTCCTGCGCCGTACACGGCGCATGAGCGAGATGCCGCGCGAGTGACTGCCGCGCCGGCCGTTGATTATCATTCGGGATCGATCTACCATCGAGATCAGGCTATACGCGCGCGCGCCGTCCGCGCCGCGCCCCGCGAATTTGCGTGTCCTAGTGTTTTCATTGTTATGTTGTAATGTGTATCTTCTTAATAAACTGTATAACTATAAAGCGACTGTCATTTCGACATCCCGCTCTTACAATGGCGCTCCAACTCGTGGCCGAGCTCACAGCAAGTGATGAGTTAGCTATGTGACTTTGTGTGATTATACCTACGTGACGGAAAACTGTGACCAGTGTGTTCGCACCGCGACAAGTACCTAAGTGTCGCGTGCCGTCTCCTGCTACGTCGTTCCGTTGTGCGACGCACCGTGCTCCTCCATCATGCCGATGTCGACGAGAGCACATGCCGGCCGCCCCGACGGCGAGCAGTTCCAGAGCTGCACAGACGACGAAGACGCCGGCGAGGACGTTCGCGCCGCCGGCGAGGTACACGGCGCCCGCGCGGCGCGCGCCGCCGGCCGCGCCCACGCGACGCATGCAACACCAGAGACGCAGCCGTCACCACCACCGTTCTTCAATGCTGAACAGTTTGTCGCTTCGTTTATGCACACGTTCGCACAATCTCAAGCAGAAATGAATCGAAGTTTGATCGAGAATTTACGATCGACAGCAGCCACGCCCAATTCACGCGCGAGCGAGCCCGCCGCGGCCGCCGCACCTCCCGGGAACTTCAGCACCTGCACTGCGCGTTTCGATGGACGAGCGCAGGACCCGGAGGTGCTGGAAGCTTTTCTGGATGCCGTGGAGATGTATAAGGAGTGTACCGCCGTGAGCGACGAGCACGCCGTACGGGGCCTGGCGATGCTGCTGGAAGGGGACGCCGCCGTGTGGTGGCGAGGAGTGAGGAACTCCGTGACGACGTGGCGCGACGCCGCGACCCGCCTGCGAGCAGTCTACGGCGCGCCGCGCCCTGCGTATCAACTTCTACGAGAAATTTTCGCCGCCGAGCAACAGACCGAGCGAGCCGAGACGTTTATTTGTAAAATACGGGCGTTAATCGTTAAATTACCGTATGTTGTGCCGGAATCAATGCAAATCGATATGATTTACGGTTTATTGCATCGTCGCGTACGAAAACGGCTACCGCGCGACGGTATCGAGTCGGTAGATTCTTTATTGAGTAAGGCGAGATCCACGGAGGACTCGATTACTGAATCCGCGATACGTAGTTCGGCAACTATTGCGAGCAACAGCGTTTCCGAGAAACCGCCTTCCGCGAACTTGTCTAGTACGGGGGGACCTATTCCGAGCGCGCTCGATAAATCGAAACGTAATCGCGTGCAATGTTCATCATGTAAGGTCTACGGCCACGTCGCCGAGACCTGTCGTAACTCGAACGGGGCAAATAGGGTAAGTGCACCAATTTCAAATAAGGTAAATGCTCCGATCGAAAATAGGGTAAATGCACCTGTTTCGGATGATATAAATATCTCCGCCGCGGATAGGGTAAATGCACCTATTCGATGTTATGGTTGTGGGAAGCAAGGGGTGATAAGGTCAAGGTGTGGGACGTGTAATTCCGATAAACATGTTGACTTTAACTATAACGATGACATACATTGCACACCGCACCCGACTTTGATGGTAAGTATTTTTGGTCGCGAAGGCGTAGCGATTATGGACACCGGCGCTACTCACTGCGTAGCGAGTCCTAGCCTTTACGCGATTTTTGTGAGTAATAATGTAAGTTTTCAGAAAGCGCAACGCACATTGCGCCTCGCCGACGGTACCCAGCGGACTAGAGACGTGCTCACCGCTGAGGTACCAATCACCATCGAAGGGCGCAACTTCTCTGCGCATTTTATGGTGCTTCCTGGTGACGACACTCGGACTCTTCTAGGCTTTGAGTTTTTGTCCAAAGCTGGAATAGTACTGGATGGCTCCCGGGACTCGTGGAGTTTTGCTGATACTCCCGAACGCAGATTTACTTTCGTACGTAAGTACCGCCTAAACAATGCCAAGGAAGCTGAGCTGATGCGGATTGAGTCCTCCAGCTCGGCGTTGTGTTATGTCGATGAATCAAAATTCTCCCAGGGACAGAAGGACCCTGGCGAGTTCTTAGGTCACGTGACCACCCCGAAAGGTATCAATGCGACACCGGATGAAACGGCCGCCATTACAGGTATGAGTACCCCGCAGAATGTGAAACATTTGAAGCGTTTCCTGAAGGCATCCAGTCGGTTTCGCCGTTTTATCCCTAACTATGCTGAAGTGGTGAGACCGCTCACGACTTTGCTCAAGAAGGCAAGTACTTGGAGCTGGGGTATGAATCAACAGGAGGCTTTTGAGCGCATCAAGTCTCGGCTCATATCCACTCCAACTCTGCGTCAGGCTGACGTGACGAAGCCGTTCGTCCTCAGAGTCGACAGCAGTAGGTACTCCTTAAGGGCTGTTCTAATCCAGGGGGAGGGGCCAGACGAGCGACCGGTAGAGTACGCGAGCCGCCTCCTGAGCGACGCTGAGAAGAACTACTCGACGGCTGAACGAGAAACGTTAGCCGCCGTGTGGGCCGTAAGTAAGTTTCGTAATACTATTAAAGGGGCCCAAGTTATCATAAAGGGCGACCACCAACCTCTGCGCTGGTTGATGAGCATGCGCTCTCGTAGTAACCGCTTAGCTAGGTGGGCGTCGACTTTACAAGAGTTTAACCTGCAC
This sequence comes from Choristoneura rosaceana, assembly GCA_037349165.1. Taxonomy (NCBI): domain Eukaryota; kingdom Metazoa; phylum Arthropoda; class Insecta; order Lepidoptera; family Tortricidae; genus Choristoneura; species Choristoneura rosaceana. The sequence continues at coordinate 1,269,425 of JAZBNJ010000032.1, forward strand.
GAGATACGACCCAAAGTATCTGAGGTACGTAGGATGATTGGAGATGTGGAACCTGACGATCCGTTTAGGGGGAGATCGCGGTCCAACTACAGTCACGCCGGGGAACCCGCGGGGCATCCAACGCCCGCGATGTACGGTTTCGAGATTGTTCCAGAAGGTATCCATTCTGTGGAATATACTGTCTCACATCTTGCTCCTTTGTTAGGCCAAACCGAAGCCCCGGTTGGGCGAAAGCGACGTCGCCGTAGACCACGCCGCAACGTAAACGAGTCCTAGTCCGACTGCGAGGGCGCTTACTCGGACTAGAGGGGGAGTCTGTAACGCGGAACTAGGGATAGCAAATCCGGACGTATTTTGGAAAATCCGGATTTTCGGATTTCCTACAACTTAAATCCGGATTCCGGATAAAATCCGGATTTTCTATACAAATTTATGTAACTTATTTCAGGTGTAAATATTTAGTTTTAAAAAAGGTTAAGTACTTCTATAGTTGCTATACTAGTAAAATAAGTTTGTTTTATTACTGGTCTTGGCATGTGTTTGTTAAAAATGACAGAAATTCTAAATTTAAGACTTCTTTATTGAAAATAAAACAACAATCCAATAACAAAACAACCAACAAACAAAAATTTTAACAAAAAATAGAACCGACTAGAAAAAAACCATGAAAATATTTATCTACCAGTCAGAAGTCGATGCCTCAGCACGAGTCAGCAGGAGTGGACCTAAAATAAAATCGTATAGCTCACCCTTTTTCTATAAAAATAGGCTTACGTTTGGCCTCAATCTCGCTTGATGGAAGGGGAAGATGAGGCCTCAGATGGTACACGTTTGCCTAGTCGTCGTTTGTCTGTTCACCTTGACCTTAAAGATGTCCAGATTATCAGTTTCGGAAAAACTGACCTCCGCAGAGAGTTCCACTCCTTAGCCGTCCACATAATGAAAGAAGAGGCAAACCGCTTCGTGCCTAATGGAGGAATTTCTACAACATAAGGGTGAAACTGCTCGCCGCACGTAGCCGTTCGGTGACGGAAAGGGGAAGGGGGTATCAGGTGATCAGGTTACATAAAACCTCCGCACACTCACCGAAATGTAACCGATAAAAAACCAAAAGTCAAGCCACTCGTCAACGATGTTCGAGGCTCAGAAGATTTTCCCCCACGAGTGAGTCACTGCCTATAATCCTCATCGCTCGGCGCTCCAACGAGACCAAAGCATCCAGCTGATATCTAGCAGACCCATCCCAGAGATGGGAACAGTGTTTATTGAATCAGGCGTTACTTTGCGGAGGTCCATATCACCCGCGACCTTATGATAGCTGAGCTTATGCAAAATATGCGTGTTCATGCAGTTCCTCCACCTCCACACTGTAAGAACACACACAAATTACACAAACTCATCTATCATCACAGTATTACATGCAAGAGCGAACTTGAGCTCTGTAAAGATTTAAGAGCTGCTCCGAGGTGAGTCTCACCCTCCCTCACCCTGGAAAAGATACCAATTTTTTAATAATAATAATAATAATAGCATTTTAGATTGGATGAGAGACCTAGCCCTAAGAGCTCAAGACGGTCGTTAATCGGGACGGGGACATTCCGGAAAGTCGGAGTCAGTTGGAATGGACTCCGTTTCGCCGAAAAAAGACAAGCCTGTGTTTTTGAGGGGTTGAATTCGACCAAATTGGCATCACTCCATTGGAAAACAGCCTCCGAGGTCGAGTTCACCCCCTCGATCATCGACTCCCTGAAACATTGGAACTTTGATCCAGACTTCGCATCGGACAAGTCCCTCCCCATGCTGTGCTGTCATCTGCATACCCAAGGATACCGGGTGCTGCCAGCAGGTCGTTGATGTGCAGCAAAAAAAGGGACACCGGCATTAATACCAAGGAGATCGGACGAGGAGCCATTAACGACAACCCGAATCAATCCGTTCCTCAGGAAATCTTCGATCCAGGTGCAAAGCCCAGGAGCAATACCGTATACCGGAATCTTGCCAATGAGACTTGTGTACCAGATCTTGGCGAAAGCCTTAGAGAAATCAACAGACACGACAAGACCCTCACCATGTCTCTCATCAGACTGGTAGAAAATTATTTTCATGGTTTTTTTGTAGTCGGTTTTATTTTTTATTCATTTTTTTTCACGCTTTTTAGTGTAAAAGATCTAAGATACAATAGTTTAATGTCAACTGCTCGTCACCTTTTACGAAAAATTGCTTTTTCCGATGCAGAGACGTTCATTATTGAGGAGTCCTGGTGCTTCATCACATCACCCGTTCGATTTCATCATATGAATTACGATGAGCTTAAATTGCTTAGCAACTGCGTTAAAGTAATTGAAATTCAACCCTTGAAGTACTTGTTATTGTTGTTATTGAGTAGTGTCGCTCCATTGGTCAAATTTGGTCTTTATCATCAGTTCCACTTCACTAAATGATGATTTTAAGAGCAAATGCACGAGTTATTCCTAAATATATCGACATTGCCATAAACAGAACTCTTCAAATATTGTAGGAACAATATTTGAGGAGTTCCCTTCCCTCGTTTGGCCTAGGATCCAATCATCAGAACCTGATTTGGTGCTTATGGGACCTAATTGAAAGCATTCCTAGACGAACAAAAACAAAATCAAATCGATTCATAAATGACGGAGTTGTGAGGTAACGAACATGAAAAAATTAAGGTTGATAAGTAGGTAAATAAAAAAATCCGATTATCCGGATTTTTTAATCGAAAATCCGGATTTAAAATTCACGCTCAAAATCCGAAAAATCCGGATTTTCGGACTTCGGATTATCCGGATTGCAATCTCTACGCGGAACCCATAGCCGCGCTCACGGTACCCTGTTGCTCGCTATAATCCGCTGCCGCATACTCCGTGGCCGCTTGACAACACGCGGTTGCCTAGCAACCGCGCGCCATTTTGTTTTTCATCGGCTGCGCGCCTGCGCCGTACACGGCGCATGAGCGAGATGCCGCGCGAGTGACTGCCGCGCCGGCCGTTGATTATCATTCGGGATCGATCTACCATCGAGATCAGGCTATACGCGCGCGCGCCGTCCGCGCCGCGCCCCGCGAATTTGCGTGTCCTAGTGTTTTCATTGTTATGTTGTAATGTGTATCTTCTTAATAAACTGTATAACTATAAAGCGACTGTCATTTCGACATCCCGCTCTTACAAATGTTTCTATTGGTTCATAAAAAACACATTCCTTGCAACACATCCTCGCACATCGCACAAAAAGTATATCTTGGCCGTTCATAGATCTATTTCGTGGCATTATCTAGCCCTCAATTTTTTACCACACTCGTATCGGTCAGACTTTCTGATAGACCTAATTGCGGTAGGTAATTACTTCACGGGTCTTCATTGATATGACATACGAACACATTTAAATATGAAACGACCAAGCCATACTCTTTAAGCCAAATTAGGTATGTATAGGATTAAATTCAAACTCACAATATTTATTGACAACAAAAACACACTACATCACAGCAAAAACAGTAAAAACATAAATAAGAGAAGAGAGAACAATTTGAGACGTTGTGCTGTAGTGTGATGCCAAAAGGACTCAGCTCAGTATGTGCCGTAGCCCTGTAACCAGATTAATGAGTAAGATCAGGCTTCAGAGGCTTAGCCTAAAATTTTACTAGTTTTTTTGCAAGCCCTGGTCCCATTAACAAGGATTGGAGGTTGGAAGCCACATTTTTTTTTATTTATGTGCAATTCTCAATCAGCGTACAAAATTTTAGCTTTCTTGGAACTTTCGGGAAGAGGAGACAACCCTAGCCACAGCATCAGGTGGTGTATGGGCATATAATGTATTGTAATTACAATTGAATAATCGTGCAAAGTTTTATGCATTTGTGCTATCAACCATCGAGGAGTTCTTTCGTGGGAAGACGACCCTAGCTGCAACATCAAGTTGTATCTATTCTATCATATAAACACAGTGCCAATAAAATTTAATAGGTAATTCTGTTAAATTCCGCGCCTATGCCGTAAACTATTGAAGAGTTTCTTTCTGTGGAGACGATCCTGGCTACATAACCAGGATGTCACTACCAGATTATTGTATTGTTACCAGATTTATATAAGTATGCCAAATTTCAAGTCAATACGATAAATGAAAGTTTGGCAAATTTAACTTGTAGGACCCTAAAATGCATACAAACATACATATGTATATTATTGATATAGGTACCAACATACATTGCAGGTCAAATAAAAGCTAGTATCAAGATGAAACGGTATGAAAATAGGTAGGTAGTGCCCCGTCTTCATTTTGTTTGTCTTGGCGGGGGCACTGCCGTGCGTCCACCTTTATATACATGTGAACGCCTTTCGAAAACTATTAAAGATAGTCATCAAACCCCTTAAAGAGACTAACATCAAAGACAGTCAAACCTTTCTAGAGCTAAATGAAAAATGTTTACTGTAGCGCCCCCTTGCGGGTTAATACTATAACACCTATCTAAGAACCATCTTAGATAAACATCAAATCCATTACGGAAAACTACATTAAAAACAGTCAACCCATTCTGAAGATAATTGGGAACATTCGATGGTCATTTTTCGAGTGAAAAATGATTACTGTAGCGCCCCCTAGCGGACAAACGCCATAACACCTATCTAAGAACCACCGTCGATAAATTACAAAGCCATTACAGAAAACCGCATCTAAATTAGTCAATCCGTTCTGGAGATAAATGTGAACATTCGTTTGCGCACAAACAAACAAACAAACAAACAAACAAACAACCTCTCACCCTAAACGCATATACCTTCTCCGTTCCGTCGTGGGTAAAAAGTAGGTACCCTATGTCACTCTCGGGACCATAAACTATATCTATGCCAAAAATCACAACGATCCGTTGCTCCGTTTACGGCGTGAAAGCTTAACAAACAAACAAACTCACTTTCCCCTTTATAATAGTAAGGAAAGGACGGATGACCTACACTAGTGATGGAAATAGAAATAAAGTGTTATTTTTCAAACCAACCGGGTTCGATTCCCGTTTTGTGTAGGTACAAGGTTTTTTTTTATTTAATCTATGAATGCAGTTTTTCTTGTTACTAAAACATAATAATAGTTCCTAAGAACAATCCCATTGCATTTTTTGTTTGATTTTATCAAAATAAAAAATATAAGTCGCATTAATTTTTGACACTATTATTAAGAGACTAATTAAATCATCTATAGTAATAAATATTTTTATATACCCAGGACAATACTCCAATTGTAAAAAAAAGACATTGTATCACCAAGGCACTCCCAAAAAATGAAACAAAACGTTCGTTTACGCGAAGCATTTCCACCGAAAGTAAGAAGTGGTATTTGCCACATAATAAGGGCGCGTTTTAAACTCGCATTAAAAGAGATTTGAACAGCGATTACGCGTAATAACGCGGTAATAAATATCGCGGAGCCACTCCAGGTAGCCCTGCAGTTTACTTCGGCCGGCGTCCGGTACCGGGCTCGAGATAGAGGCGGAAAATTAACGCTCGCTTTAAAAAAAAACTGGGTGTGGCCTGTAACACGAGTAAAAAATCAAAACGTAGATCGTCCTTTTCAATCTGAACAACATTAGTTCAGCGACTTTTAAAAATAATGGAGTCTTTGAATTTTCTTTTTTTCATACAAATTTAATTCTGCTATCAATGTATGCCATTCTAGAACACACAACTGACGTCGCTTGTCACGCTACAAACATCAAGCATTTCGTTTTACATTGCTTCTTCGAATCCATTAAAAAGGTAGTAAAAATCGAAAACACGTGGTTTCTCAGAGATAAGTCCAAAATTGATTTTTCGCCGCCGAATTACCACCTAGCAAATTATCGCAATAGAGATGTTTTCAAAATACCAGGGGTATTGCAGTTGCGTTGCGAAGCTAGAGGCCTAAGATGGGATACCTCAATGCCAGTAATTTCACCGACTGTCTTACTGTCCACGCCGAAACACAAACAGTGCAAGCAAGATGGTAGTAGCAATCCGGGCGGACCTTGCACGAGGTCCTACCACCTGAAAAATGTTTTTCTACCAAGAGATTCAAATTACGCTACCGCTTATGCCTCGGCCCCGCGTGCCCGCCGCTCGAAACGATAATTTAACCCCTAATTAGCACTCGTTGTGTTCCGACAAAAATGACCTTTCATTTCGCGTTCTGTTAAATTTATTTTTTTATTTACGACCCCCGGTATAATCTTAACGAGGCTTCAGCTCTGTTTTACAGGAATTTCTGGACCCCTGTAAATTCTTTGAGGATAATTCTTCGTTTATTTTTACATGTTTTATGACATTTAAACCCATTCGTTGAAAGTTACAAAGCTGGTATAACGTTTTGTTTTGTCCTGCAAAGACAAAAATATTCAATTAGAATAAGAATAAGAATTCTTTATTTCGCATAAGTAAGGTACAAACATGTTCATGCTAAGATGAAAAGAGAAAAATAATAAATCCATACTAATGTTATAAATGCGAAAGTGTGTTTGTATGTTTGTGTGTTTGACCGTCTTTCACGCCGTAACGGAGCGACGGATCGACGTGATTTTTGGCATAGAGATAGTTTATAGGCCCGAGAGTGACATAGGCTACTTTTTATTCGCGCGCAATAACCGAATACCACACGGGCGGAGCCACGGGTAAAAGCTAATATTCAATAAAACCAAGGAAGAATTATTATTTCCACTTAGTTTTGGTAATATAATTAACCACAAAATAGACTCCAAACTAGCCTATATTATCACAAAGTTCCGTAACAATTTTACATAAATTTTAATACTTTTAGCCGAGTTCAAAAATTACCATGAAATACAAACACCGGAGTTCCGGGAATATAAAAAACAACTGACAAGCAAGCAATGTATGCGTGCTGGTAAAGTGTTTTACTCGACTGCCAGAAAGAAAGGTAATGCTCCATGTGTTGTCACGCTTCGGTAAGTACTCCTCTTGCTTAGATTGAGATCACGATCCACAAGTACCAAACTCAGACGTGCGTTAAGAGGATTGTGTGCCTATAAATTTTCATAAAAAAGCGAGCGTTCCCCCCCCCCCCCCCCCTTATATATAGTCCAATTTATAATTGCATATGTTGCAGATATAATGAAAAACTAAAGCCGTTTGTTTTCATTTTAAAGAAATATTATTTAAAACAAAACTCACAAGCATCCAAACATCTATATTTTTGACAAGAAAATTACCTTGGCCGTTTTAATTATTTTTTTTTACTAACTGAAACTGAATTAATAAAGAAGAAAAACGTCCATTGTCTCGACCCCCCGTGCCCCCCGCAACACCACACCAGAACGCCGCCCATTGCCTCATCAAGACTCCAAATTTCACACAGCATAACTGTTCCGTATCAAAGCTTTCCTAAGCCTAACGCTATCATCCTTCTTAGCATGTAAAACAGCAACACCTGAACACACCCCTCTCTTCCCATGCCGTAGTTTTCATAGCATAAATTAAAATAATTAATTCTGCCTGCTAATGAAATATTTTGCGCGCTCGGTTTCTTTCCCGTGACACCTGAGGGAATATTAAATTATGCGAGCTAGATGTATAATTATGGTTCGCAGTAATTATAAATATTTTTAACCCTTATTAAATCCTTTTTCTTATGACATTTTAACGCAAGCTTTTCCGTGACTTTATTTGATTTAGTGCTAGCGGTACACTCCGAAATTCAGTAAAAAGCATCTCTAGGCCATAGGAATCGATTTGATCCGTAGCGGAAAAAAAAACCGACAAGAGCGTGTCGGACACGCCCGAAGTAGGGTACCGTAGCCAAAAAATTAATATAAATTATTTAATTCGTATTTAGTACGGAATATTCCAAGTTTAGGTATATTTTATTTACTCTTAAACTACTAATAATTCTCAAGAAAACTTAACCGGTATAGTTTTCCTTGTAAGTTTGATATTTGATATATTTACTACTGTACCGAATTTTCTCAAATTTTTCCACCCACCGATTAACATTTTAGATGGGGGGCGCTCGATTTTATAGAAAATTTACACTTTAAGGTTGAATATTTTGCAATCGAATCACTGAATCGAAAAATCGTTTCAGCAACCCCGTAATTATTTTAAAAGACCTATCCCACGATACTCCACACTACAAGATTGGATGAGAAAAAAATCACCCCTACTTTACGTCTATGGGAGGTACTCTAAAAAAAATTGTTTCACCACTTGTCGACTAAATTTGAGTGTCAGATAAAAGTAATGCCGTCTTTGTTTATTCGAACAAAACAAACAAGGATGGCGTCACTGATATCCGTTCACTTAAAGTTAGTCGTCGACAAGTGGTAAAGCAGGCCCTAAATTTACATATATTGATATTAATGTAGCAAGTAGGAATTCGTAATCTGTTAAACAACAACATAAAATTATTAATTTCTTTATTATTACAACAATCAGTCCTGCTCTTTGCACATCTTTCTTAAATCACGAATATCACATTCCATATCAAAATAAATTAAACAGTTCACGATAAATTAGAAGCTAGTCTTGCCAAAGATGAAGTTACCCGCAGCGTTCTGGTCCTCCGAAGCAAAGTATTCATTCCACAAAACCTGGAACTCAGCCCAGGATACGCTGGCTTTTCCCTTCGCCATTTTCTTGAAAGCTTCCACAGACTCGTTCTTATTCAAACCGAAGGACACATACACGGAGGAGAATTCATCGCTGTCAATCGCTCCATCATTGCTGGCATCTTCCAGCTCGAAAATGAATTTGCAGTAAAGGTTCTGCCACTCAAGAGCTGCAGAAGGGTTCTTGGCGAATTCATCCCACATGGCCACCCACTCGTTGAAAGACACTTCTCCGTCATTATCAGCATCAGCACGACTCTGCAGGCCTTCCCAGATCTTCAGCAGAGCGTCCTGCGTCTCCTTGAACTTAGCATCACCAGCTTTCCAGCCTCGGTTCTGTGAAATTTTCTCAGCGGCTAGTTCAAAATCTTTCTTGTCGATGTTTCCACTCCCATTTGTGTCGAAGAAGGCGTTGAACACGTGGAGTAGCTTCTTCTTTCTGAAGTCGGACACCATTTTTAATTTTAAATTGAGATCGTTTAATGCAATTAGTACTTGTAATGTGACTTTGTAGTTTCAAGTGCCCCTTATATATACATTTTAAGACTGCATTAAAGATATTGTTATCTGATTTGTTTACAGTATGACGCAAAACTGAGCCGATTTTGTAATCAGATTGCTATCTTTCCGCAATGCAGGTTATTGTTGACTTTAATAATCTTTGTAGTTTATTTTTAATAATGGAGTATTAAAATATTGTCTTTTGTACATAGTAACAGTTATTTCATTATACAATATGACGTCGCTACTCTCTCAACAATGATGGAAATCTCAAGTTTGATTATAAATAACTGGCAAAGTGCGAGTCGGCGCACGAAGGATTCCTACCAATATTTATACATACAACGTTACATATTAGCACAAAAACTCGTTTGTTGTATGGGAGCTTAAATATTTATTTTATTTTAATTAAATTATTTATTTTTAAAGTGTGTATTCGACTAAATTTTAATATTCTAGGAATATTTCACGCGTCTACCTATTGCCTTTTTTTATAAAAAATAGGCTTACGTTTGGCCTCATTCTCGCTTGATGGAAGGCGAAGATGAAGCCTAAGATCGTACACGATTGCCTACAAGGTATTAAATCGTAAATCATTCATTTCTCAGTAAATACTATGGCGTTTGGTAAGCGGCCTTGTAAATTGGTTAGAAATACCATATTAACACGATCTATTTCATCTTTATCCAAAGGATAGAGACACATTGTATCGTGTCATAACCAATAATAAGTTAAATCAAATTGAAATTTTAATTAATTTTAAATTATGCGAAATTAATACGCATGAATCAAGTGGTAAAAACTTTTATCAGATAATTAAATTCCTGTTAAATAAATTAATCCATGTGGTGATGCGATTAAATTGTGTTATGACGTCAGAAAGTATAATATTTCACACGAAAACACAAGCCGAAACATGAATGCACAGAAAAACCAGAAAAATAGACCAGCGCTGGGAACGTAGATCCATAGATGGCGTTAGTGTCGCTGCTAAAGTGACAAATGAAAAAGAATCCAAAGTTGAAATATGGGTGCATAGGAAAAATTCGTGTCTAGTCTCCTGTCCAGTGGTGGTGTAGGGGAATAGCACGCAGCACGGAATGCTGAGGACCTGGGTTCGATTCCCAGCGCTGGTCTATTTTTTTTTTTTTTTTTTTTTTGTCCAGTGGTGGTGTAGGGGAATAGCACGCAGCACGGAATGCTGAGGACCTGGGTTCGATTCCCAGCGCTGGTCTATTTTTCTGGTTTTTCTGTGCATTCATGTTTCGGCTTGTGTTTTCGTGTGAAATATTAAACTTTCACGGGATAACCGTAAAAGAAACAAAAAATTTGGAGTTGAAATAAAAAAATACAAAAAGACTCCAAATCGTAATCTTGATTTGATTGCTTAATAGCGACATCTCTTGTCCCTGGTGAGCGGATAGCTTCGACGGGAGTGGAAAAAATGTTTCTCGTTGAGAACGTAGATCCATAGATGGCGTTAGTGTCGCTGCTAAAGTGACAAATGAAAAAGAATCCAAAGTTGAAATATGGGTGCATAGGAAAAATTCGTGTCTAGTCTCCTGTCCAGTGGTGGTGTAGGGGAATAGCACGCAGCACGGAATGCTGAGGACCTGGGTTCGATTCCCAGCGCTGGTCTATTTTTTGTCCAGTGGTGGTGTAGGGGAATAGCACGCAGCACGGAATGCTGAGGACCTGGGTTCGATTCCCAGCGCTGGTCTATTTTTCTGGTTTTTCTGTGCATTCATGTTTCGGCTTGTGTTTTCGTGTGAAATATTAAACTTTCACGGGATAACCGTAAAAGAAACAAAAAATTTGGAGTTGAAATAAAAAAATACAAAAAGACTCCAAATCGTAATCTTGGTCAGAAAGTATCGCAAAATAAATCCAATCAATCAAGTTATAAATTAATCAAGTTATATTAAGTTACTTTCTATATCTAAATGATTGTCTAGATAAGATCGTTTTTAAGCAATAAGACAGCTTTGTGGTTTTCCATACTTCTCTTACTAATATCACAGGGCGGCCACGCCATACAAAATTCGTGTTCTGGAATCTACATAGGCACGACGACGTCTGTACACGCGTCAATGTGTGCGTAAGTGACACAGGGCTGACTATCGCAAAACCCTAGTACTATAGGGTATGTAGGTATGGCTTAGATGTGTAAATAAATGTAATCGTTAATCATATATTTTTATTTAAACCTACTTAAAATGTTTCTGTCTATGTATTTAAGCATTATTGTTTTAAATTACAATAAGTATTTGACTACAAACTTAAACGAATTATTCGGTACCTAAGTAGTTATTTCATGATTTTCATGTATTAATCGCGATACTTTTAGAAAGCATTATTTATTTACAAAATGAAGTATGGGTAGGTAAGTGTACCATATTTCTCGCGCGCCCACTGACAAGTTGGCGCTTGCTCGCGAACTCGCCGTCGCCGATCTAGCACCGAACAATGAACTGCGGGCCTACTCCGACGTTCGAAAATTGAAGTTCGTATGCTACCGTCTCTCTCGCTCTCGTATGAAACAGTATAAATGTCAGAGGGAACGAACGACATGAACTTCGATTTTCGTATTTCGTAGTAGCCTTGCTGTTGACAAACACCCATACAATGCACAGTATATCCCCATTTCGCAAAATTATTGCTCCCGAAAGTCCCGAGCTTAGTGCCGTGCGGCCAACATACATCGCGTCGCGCGCCCGACTGCTATCCGTCAGATTTCCGTCAGGCTACGCTTGAGGGGTGGGGTAACTCGAACCGGTGCGGGGCGGAGCGTGGCCATTCTGTACGTTAGTACTATTATATATTCTGTGCTAATATTAAAAATGCGAAAGTAACTAGCAACAAATAGCAAACTCTATGGGAGAATTGTGTTTTGACAGCTCATAAAAAGTACGTCAGTTGATTGGTGGTGTCAACATCCCTATCCATCCAAGGCGCCATGGAAGAAGCCTATGTCCAACAGTGGACTGCTGTAGGCTGATGATGATGATTATGTTGTTAATACACAGTACATTCTGAGACGTGGGCGCTGACGATGGGCCTCATGAGGAAGAAGTCACTCAAAGGGCTATGGAGAGGTCTATCCTCGGGGTTTCTCTGCGGGATAGAATCAGAAATGATGGTGATGATGATAGATAGATAGATTAGATAGATTTATTTATTACCTTATGAAAAAATACATTATAAACACATGTCAGTTGACTACAAGAAATTCACAAAAGGATCGTCAAAAGTATACAAAAAATAAATCTTATTACAATAAATAGTCAACCAAAAAAAAAAATAGAATTTAGAATGTCAAATTAGAGTTCAATTCTATAATAAAACTTAAAACTAAAAGCAAAACAAGAATACACTTAAAATCTAAGTCAAATTCATGCAATAAGAACAATCAATCAAACGAAAAGAAAATAATGAAAATGTCAAAATTAATAAAATAAAAACATAAAATTAAAATTCACTTCACAAAACTGTGAAAATGTCAATAAAACAAAAACAAGAGTACAAAACAAGGTACATAAAAAACAAAAATGAAATAAAATGTCAACAAAAAATATCACTGTACTCTTTTAAAGAGTACAATGACTTGTCCTCAGTAGAACTAAGGCTACTGACATAGCCCGAAGAATTGCAAAACTGAAGTGGCAGTGGACGGGGCACATTGCCCGCAGATGGGGTCAAAAGGTTCTCGAATGGCGTCCGCGGACCGGGAGACGAGCTGTCGGTAGGTCTCCAACAAGATGGAGCGACTACCTGGTTAAGATCGCGGGATCGCGGTGGATGCGAAAAGCACAAGACCGGTCTGAGTGGAGAGCCTTGGGGGAGGCCTATGTCCAGCAGTGGACGTCTTTCGGCTGACATGATGATGATGATGATGACACAGTACATTAGACATAGGTTTAAGTATAGTGTAAGAGTGGCTGAGTGAGATCAAAGTAGAAAACAACGTTTTATGTAGGTAAATAAATAACGAAATATGAATTCCTTTGAATCGATCACATTTCTTTACCTTTGAAGTCTAAAAAATAACTTGGCAGATAAACCTATTTTCTTCTGAATAAGCAGTACAGAAAACACAGGTATATAGAAACTTTCTGAGGTAAACAATATACGGCCTTATCGCTTCGTAGCGATTTCTCCCAGGCATTTTGTTGTGTATTTGTGTCTTCTGTGTTAGTGAATAAAAGCCTTCTTTCTCAAGAAGACGTTAATATCTATAAGGCTTATTATAAAGTCAATGATTATGTCATGGACAGGGATATTTGGAAATAATTCCGATCCGCATTAGCAATCCCTTCAAATAGCGAACCTACAGGGTTAAAAATAAAGTTGTGTTAAATACCTGTGATATATAATATATAGATATCATTTATTAATATTGTAAATCCTTTTTTTAAAAAAAAAACCTCGTTGAGTTTCTTGCCGGATTCTTCTCGGTAGAGGTTTTTCCGAACCGGTGGCAGATTTTTTGACATTCATAAGTGCTTGTTATAGCCTAAATTGAATAAAGATATTTTGACTTTGACTTTCTTTCTTTCTTCTATGTAGGTCAACACCTAAACACAACGGATCCTGTATGTCTGTTTGTCCATTGGATTTTCGGACGTAATTTTCTCTAATGCTAATACCGCAATCTCCCTAACATCAACTATCGAGTGACTGAACTAACATATTTCCGTTTCCATTAGTCTCACGGCCATCTTACATAAAGCCGCCGCCACACGGTGTCTTCGCGCAGAGACAGATAGGCGCATCAGTCATGTCGGTTGCAGGCCGGCCTAGAGCCGCGACAGTGTGGATGCGGCATTACTGAAACTACTCTACTCCTACTAAACTACTCTACTTGCATCCCAGCCTGTATACGTCCTACTACTCGGAGACACATCGGAATGAGAGAGCTTGAGCTGTAGTTCCTACACGGATCCAGTTCGGATTGAGAGCTTCACACACACCATTTAACTGCTTCGTAAGTTTGTACAGCTTGAGACGTCACAGGAGATATATAAAAGTGACACGGTTGGTTTTCATACAGATTGAGGTGTTTGCGTTATCTGGTGTAATCCATATCTGTGGTTGCAGGGCAACATCGTAAGGAAACCTGGACTTTTCTTGGGGTTCTTAGACGTGAATGAATTAAAACAATTACTTTTTTTTATTCGACTGGATGGCACACGAGCAAATGGGTCCTGATGGTAAGAGATTACCACCGCCCATAAACATCTGCAATATTTTATAGTTTAGGTTACCTGACGAAACTTGTTGTGTGATATGTAGGTACACATAGTTTGAATTGTGAATGATATCTTACCTTAATTATTCTCATTACTGTACCGCATGTTTACAATTTGTTTTGTTTGTTTGTTTGTTTAAACTCTTTATTGTACAAAAAGGAAAGAAGGTAACGTGTTTCGTGTGCCAAACAAAAATAAATAAAAATTAGTAGTACCTTTTTGTGATTTGATTATTCCTTTAATTTGACATAAATAAAGTACGGTTACGTATCTGAATATCGAATGTTAAAATACCGAATGTATTAAAATATCGAATGGGTCATAATATCGAAAAGGTATTTTTCTTAAGACTGTATTTTTTTAAGATTTCCCAATCCGCTCTGGGCCCGCGTGGGAACTATGGCCCAAGCCCTCTTATTCTGAGAGGAGGCCTGTGCCCAGCAGTGGGACGTATATAGGCTGAGATGATGATTCAGATGCGTACCCATAAATTACATACATTTAAGGCATGATTATTTGTTTAGTCTCATTAAGTGAAATGTAAAAAAGTATTGAGAAAAATAAAATTCTTTAACCTGAAATGCATTTCGGGTATCACTACACAGCTTTCTCACATCCCACATTCTAATGCGATAAAAGAGAGCTATAATAGCCATAAGGGGGCGACGCCACTCATTTGCCAAATTGTGGGCAATTCACAATTGCAGTAATATAGATTTTTTATGGCTCTAATGGCACTTAATGTTTACTAGCCACTGTAATATAATTTGCTGATGTTGGATAAAATAACTTTTATGTCGTTTCGTAAAGTTAAATTACGAACCGCGCGGATGAAAGTTGAATTTTGCTTATACTGTAAACTAGGGAATCCCGATTAGAGTTCCAACTCGATAAGAACTCGGGAATGTTCTAATGTTGTAAATTATTTTGATTTTAATCCATACTGATATTATAAATGCGAAAGTGTGTGTGTTTGTGTGTTTGTCCGTCTTTCACGTCGAAACGGAGCGACGGATTGACGTGATTTTTGGCATAGAGATAGTTTATGGACCAGAGAGTGACATAGACTACTTTTTATCTCGGAAAAATGCACAGTTCCCGAGGGAACAGCGCGCGATTGCCGAGTTCCACGCGGGCGGAGTCGCGGGCAATGGCTATTTTTCATAATTTTTTAAACGGTCATTCTGTAGAACTCTATAGGTTAACTTGGTTTGTTTTATATCAACTGAAAAATAAATAGTTTCAGAGAAAAAAAGAGTTATGTCAAACAACATTTATTCATTTATTCATTTATAAGTCATGTTCATTACATTAGGTGACATAGTATTAAATAGTAGGTACACGACACCCTGTTAGGGTATAAAAATGATAAATCCTTAAACTATTTTACTCTAATAATTAATTATATCTACGGATTAGAGGAGTGATGTCATTAAAATACCAATGCTAATATAATAAGAATTTATTGTGAATTTTCGTAATTTAATTAGATTGAAATTTAAATGAAATTTAATTTTAAAATAATGTTCAATGTCAAATTATTATTTTAAATATTATTAATATTATTAATGTCATCATTCAACTATTTCGTTTAATATAGATTAGTATTTCTTAAAAGTAGTGCAACAATTAAAGTTTTATTATTCGAACAATATTATTTAACATTTTATGAATTATATTATTAGACATTATGACAATCAATACATTATGTCGAACAATTTTGTACCAGTCGATATATACCCGCCGTAATCAACATGCTTTTTAGGGTTCCGTACCCAAAGGGTGCCAACGGGACCCTATTACTGAGACTCCGCTGTCTGTCTGTCTGTCTGTCTGTCTGTCTGTCTGTCTGTCTGTCCGTCCGTCCGTCTGTCACAGGGCTCTATCTCTTAAGCCGTAAAAGTTAGACACTTGATATTTTCACAGATTATGTGTTACTGTGGCCGCTATAACAACAAATACTAAAAATTAAATAAAGTTACAAATTAAAGGGAGTCGTCATACAAGAAACGTATTTTTTTGAGCGTTTTTTGGTTGCTAGCCGTTATTAGCCGTTGCTAAGGCGGCCGAATAGCCTAGCAACGCTAGCTATATCGTTTGAATATTTACCTTTAGGTTTGCAATTTTAATGATGTTTTATAAAAGTTTCGATAATATAATTAGTGACTATCTGATTTATTATTTTTTGTGCAAAATTAATGAAGCAATTTATGAACCACAAACCTCAATGAAGCCAACTTGGATAAAGCGCTCGTCAAATCCGCATCGTACTAATCACAGTTTACCTATTGTTTTTTTACACTAAAAAAAAATCATACTAAGTATTTAACACTATTTACAAGGTTCATAATACGTTTTAAAATTTATTCACTCTAATCGAGCTTCTTATTATTTAATTACACAACATACGAAGTCGGCCAAATTTCCCGCGAATGAAACTCAGTTTGACACAAAAATTTTTTCGAGCCGCGCGCTGCGCTGACCGGGCAAAGGCAGAAGCAAACAGCCAGAACCAAAGAGGTTGAGAATTCAAATTGTTTTTTATTCGAAATACTTGAACAAGTGGTTAGGTACATGTCAGCGATATTTTTAGAAGCTTTTCTTTAGCTTGCTCTGTTTGTTTATTTATTTATTTATCGTTTGTTTGGGTCAGATCTTGGAAGCTAAATTTCATCCACTTCCAGTAGTCCGATTAACTTGAAATTTGGCATACTTATGTAAATTTGGTGACAATAATAATCTGGTAGTGACATCGTGGTGGTCCTGCCAGGATCGCCTCTGCAGGAGGGAACTCCTCAATAGTTCATAGTACCGACTTGAAATTTGGTACAAATATGTAGTTTAGATCATTGATTCCCAACCTGTGGTCCGCGGACCCCTGGGGGTCCGCGAGCATATGTTTAGGGGTCCGCGGTCCCATACGCATCTATCTTACTTAGAGCATGAACAAAAATAATATCGTCCGAAAGTTGCATCTTTTTTCACTCAGAGGTCCGTGACATTATACTTGATTTCCTTGGGGGTCCGCGGCTGAAAAAGGTTAGGAACCGCTGGTTTAGATGACAATGCAAGTACAGTCAACAAAAAATACATTCAGCAAAAAAAGCTTGTAATAAAAATTAAATTTTTAACGAAAACTTATTACAAGCATTATATTTATTTGCTGTGTGATGTAACTAGGTACTTTGCTCGGGTGGAATCTTTCAACTCAAATTGGAAGTGGATATCTTCAACCGGTTGAGCTGAAATTTTACACGCATGTATAAATCCGATGACAATGCAATATTATTATGACATAGAGTTGATCTGATGATGAAGTTAGATCTATGTTGGCCATAGGAACTCTGTAATAAAACGACATGACCGCATCGATTAATTCTCATTTGATTCGGCTTGACACCTACCTACTTTGGTAATCAGGGACAAAAAGTGCCGCCAGCAAAAAAGCTTGTATAACATTGTACGGAGGTGCGGAACCCTTCATGCGCGAGTCGCTCGCACTCGCACTTGACCGATTTTTCATCTTTGTGCAGAGGGTAGACACGTTGCATAATATTGGTAGGATTAATGTTTTATGCCGTGCTAAGTCCACTGAGCCTTTTGTGTTGCAAGTTAAAAACAATACCAAAGCAACAAAAACCTTTGTGCAGCAGCGAAAATTAAAAAAGCCCACATAATGGAGTGTTTACATAGGTGCATGAAACTGCCCTAGGGTGGCGTTTTACGTCCCTTTGTTTCTTGATGTATTACATGGCGGACCGACGTCTTCGCCGACAATTATTTTTTTCACTTTTCATGCTGCTAAAATGTTACTTTAGTCTCTGCGTATCGGGGCTAAAGCTCCTCATTAATCTCTAGGGATTAAAGTTTTTTTTGTTGACTTTGAAAACCCATAAACAGCCAATCACAATGTTTGTGAATGGAGGATTTTTAGGGCGTGAAAATACCCTCAAAATGACAGCTGTACAAAAATATTTAAAAAAACCGGCCAAGAGCGTGTCGGACACGCACAAAATAGGGTTCCGTAGCCATTACGAAAAAATTAAGTAATATTTTTCTAAGGATTTCGTATTTTATACGGAATCTTCCAAGTTTAGGTATATTTTATACCTTACGCTGCTATTTACTCATAAACTACTAATAATTCTCAAGCAAACATAGCCGTTATAGTTTTCCTTGAAAGTTTGATATACTGACTACCATCCTGAATTTTTTCAAATTTTTCCACCCTCCGGTTTAGATTTTAGAGGGGGGGGGGACGCTCGATTTTAATGAAAATTTGCACTTTAAAGTTGAATATTTCGCAAACGCTTTACTGAATCGAAAAATTGTTTTAGTAAACCCCTAATGGTTTTAAAATACCTATCCAACGATACCCCACACTATAAGGTTGGATGAGAAAAAAAAACACCGCCACATTACGTCTATGGGAGATACCCTAAAAAAAATTGTTTTTGAATTTTTAATTGTACTATTTTATCGGCATAGTTTACCTATATATCTGTGCAAAATTACAGCTTTCTAGCATTGATAGTCCTTGAGCAAAGCCGCGGACGGACGGACAGACAGACAGACAGATAGACAGACAGACAGACAGACATGGCGAAACTATAAGGGTTCCTTTTTTGCCATTTTGGCTCCGGAACCCTAAAAACATGATTTTAATTTGTGAAATACAAATACATTAATGATTAATCCATTTTATTATGCATACCTAGTCCAATTACTTTTTAAATAACTTTCAATATCTAAACTTTACTGTTGACTTGAAGCATTTGCATTTGAAGCGTCACTTCATAAAAAAAACCAGAACATTTTATTTTTACTATTTGAATTTTAAACAGATGTCCGTTACTCGTATTGAACGTAAGCTATAAAAACGTGAAATTGTAATTTTGTATAGGACGTTGTTTTTTTCCCTCGAATTCAAAATGAAAAGTAGAGTGTAACGTGAAACTAAACAACCATATTGACACTCGAACTAGCCACCCTCGCTCTGCTCATGTGACTAATTATCTCGTGTCATTATGGTTTGTTTTAGTCCCTTGTTGAACAATCTACTATTAAGTGCTTATAAGGTTTTGTGGGTTTTTCAATTGGATTAAGTGTATAAAATGAGAGAGCGTAAACGTGTATTATTTGTCTGAAGAGTAGAATTATTTACGTTGATTGAGATGACATTCAGAATCAGAGATTAGAATTATTAGCACAATTGATTTTTTTTATTCAACTGGAAGGCAAACGAGCAAGTGGGTCTCCTGGTGGTAAGAGATCACCACCGCCCATAAACATTTGCAACACCAGGGGTATTGCAGATGCGTTGCAAACCTAGAGGCCTAAGTTAGAATACCTCAAGTGCCAGTAATTTCACCGGCTGTCTTACTCTTCGCGCCGAAACACAACAGTACAAGCACTGCTGCTTCACGGCAGGATTAGCGAGCAAGATGGTGGTAGCAATCCTGGCGGACCTTGCATAAGATCCTACCACCTGCAAATTGGACGAAGTAGAAAGTGTCCCAATTTTTGTCAGTATTACGACATTTTTTTTCATAAAGTTCTAAATATGGGTCGTTACAAAATGGACACAAAAAAACTATATGAATTACGGGGCACATTGTATACGTTTACACCTTAACTCACATTTTATGTTTTTATTTTATTGATGATGGATATAGATAATCGAAAACAACTACTTATCTCAAATCAATTGACGCATTATACTACATGAAACAACGATAGCTGTACCAATCATTGATCTTTTTACGATTAGGTATATGTATGAATCACCCTTGTTTGATCACTGAGGTAGGTATGTGGTATGTGTACGTGAACAGGGAATGCGGGTATTTTGTTTTTAGATATGTTGCTTGCAGTTTATGTATGTTTATGTAGCCAAATAATGTAAACCACCACTCCATAGAGGTAGGGGAGTTACCACCCTAAAGTTGATAATCGTTTGCATGTCATAAAACAATAATGCCAATAGACGTGTCCTATCAACTTGAAAGTTCGACTTCAGCGACATATTCATTTCATAGGATTGATAGACCACTTATTTGGCTGATTGTACAAATAATAAAATAAAATAAAATATCATGGGACACTTGACACCAATTGACCTAGTCCCAAACTAAGCAAAGCTTGTATACTATGGGTACTAGGCAACGGATAAACATACTTGTATACATAGATAAATAAATACTTAAATACATATTAAACATCCAAGACTCAAGAACAAACATTCGTATTATTCATACAAATATCTGCCCCGGCCGGGATTCGAACCCAGGACCTCAAGCTTCGTAGTCAGGATCTCTAACCACTTAGTCATCTGGTCGTTTTAAATAATAGATGTTTAAAATCTCTAGACTATACCAAATACTTATATATGTCTAGCCGAGTATGCCGAATATAAAACGAATATTCGCCCGTCCCTAATTGTAAACGTTCACTATGCTATCAGTTTAAAACGCGTCGATGTAGTTTGGTGGTGGTGATGGATAAGTTTATGTGATTTGTGTGTGTTCTTACAGTGTGAAGGTGGAGAAACTGCATGAACTCACATTTGTTGCATAAACATAGCTCTCATAAAGATTGTGGGTGAGCAAAGTAGTTAATTGTTAATTTATTTAATTGATATGCACTTCCACAAAGTAACGCCTGATTGAATAAATTAGGGCCAATTAACTTTTTTACCGACACTAATCTGTCCACGAAAATTTTCAAACAATTGCAGATTTTTGATTTTATGAATACATGCCATCCTACTTACGTAAGTTCAACCTATTAAACCGTGAAATATCTTGGTGGAAGTATGACTTTTTGGTAACGCCAGAGACAACTTTGGTAACGCAGAAGACGCTAACAGTGTCATTGTTCACTATTGCTCGTTGGTAAACGTTGAGCCTGGACTTTTGATCCTCAATTTTAATGACCAATGACCAAGCTGTACATTGGCGTCCAGAATGTTGCAAAGAAACTGGCAGGAAACTCAACGAGGTAGACTGTTTCAAAACAAATCTAAGATTAAAATGTCGATATAATAATATTAAAGAACAAAATATTAATTTGATACGGTCCCGCCGTGTCCGCCATTTTGTGAGGACATCGGCAACTGCTGCACTAAATTTCAATTTGATATGCACCCAGAATATTGCGATTGTGGGGAAATTCTTAATATAATATTGGTATCCACAAGCAATTTCGGTATCCTATTGAAAAGCTAGTATTAGTAGTATTCCAATAGATATAGATATAGTTTGAGCTAACTATATCTATTGGAATATTTTGGGTGGTTGTTCTAAGGCAAGGGTTTTCCAAACCTTTAATTATTTTAGGGTTTCGTATCTCAAAAGGAAAAAACGGAATCCTTAAATGGTCATTCTCAAGTTCATATATCTAGATACCTAGGTACAAAATCGTAAGGAACCTTCGCTGCTTGGTGCCGACTCACACTTGGCTGTTTTTATTTAGTAAAGTTCAGTTAAGCCATTGAAAACGAGGTGTTTTTACTAAACATTTTCAGTGTTAAGTATTTAAGTTACCTTAGTATTGGCACTAAGGTATGAAACACAACCAGGAAATAGTTGAAAAGTGGTTAGCAAAGTTTGAACCACGGGGTTTCTCTGCGAGATAGAATCAGAAATGATGATATCCGTAATGGAACTAAGGTTACTGACATAGCCCGAAGAAGTGCGAAACTGAAGTGGCAGTGGGCGGGGCACATTGCTCGCAGGACTGATGGTCGATGGGATCAGAAGGTTCTCGAATGCGTCTGCGGACCGGGAGACGAGTAGGTAGGCCTCCAACAAGATGGAGCGACGACCTGATCACGGGATCGCGGTGGATGCGGAGAGCACTAGACCGATCTGAGTGGAGAGCCTTTTGGGAGGCCTATGTCCAGCAGTGAACGTCTTTCGGCTGACTTGATGATAATGATGATGATGATGAAAGTTTGAACCACAATACTTGTAAGTAAAAACGTAGCAGTATAAATAAAAGCTTGTAGAAATAAACTCTTCAAAATGCACCAGCAATATTTAAAAATGTATTCCAACATTATACAAAGACGTCATTCATCCAGCAGTTGGCCGCGCTGAGCGGGAGTGCATTCGATGCTGCACAATGCAACGAATTCGCATGCAGGTAAACGTCTTTCATTTGACATTTGTTCGTACCATGGAGCTAGAAGGCTGGAAATGTATTGAGAATTTTCAATCCACATTTTTTTTTTATTTGACTTGATGACAAACGAGCAAGTGGGTCTCCTGATGATAAGAGATCACCACCGCCCATAAACATCTGCAGCACCAGGGGTATTTCAGATGCGTTGCCAACCTAGAGGCCAAAGATGGAATACCTCAAATGCCAGTAATTTCACCGGCTGTCTATCCACGCCGACACACAACAGAGTGCAAACACTGCTGCTTTACGGCAGGATTAGCGAGCAAGATGGTGGTAGCAATCCGGGCGGAGCTTGCACAAGGTCCTACGAGTACCACCTGCAAATCCACATTAACAAACAATGATCAATCAATGATCAATGATCTGCCTAAACTGGGCATAATCATGAAATGACAGCGTTTCATGACATGCCTAGAAATTTCATGATTTGCCTAAACGTCACTAGGCAAATCGTTAAACGTTGAGTTTTGAACGATATGATGGATGTCCATGGCGCCATTCCACGATATCCCTAGAAATTTCGTGATTTGGCGGATTTTACGATCGGCCGCCGATATCCATATTTATTACCGCTAGAAGCTCGGTACTCCCTTAATTATAAAAGCTAAACTAGATAACACAAAATTTTCTTTCATGTGTGTATTGCGCTATTCATGACTGAGCAACAAAACAGCAGCATTGAATTTCTAGTACAAAACCTTGCACTAGTTGGATGCAGTTGCCCCATCCGTCCTCCGTGGCCCGTGTATTATTTTTAATCCCGCCCGGCCCGCGGGCGACCTCGTTGCGCCCCGCTAATCCCGAGACGTGGCCTTAGCTCCATACTCGCACGATATCCGATGGTAAGAAATTTCAAATAAAGTTAGGTAAATTTTCACTTTTTTGAACATAAAACTACTGTGAGACTCACTCATATTAAATATAATTGACCCGGATAAATCACGTCTTAAATCGAGTTTAGCTCGAGATGTTTCGGGCTAATCCGTAGCTCTTCCGCCTCGGAGCAACGCGACTCGGCGGCTGCTGCAACACGCGCATATGTGCACCCGAAACATGTCGAGCTAAACTCGATTTCAGACGTAAGTTATCCGGGTTAAGAATTATATTTAATATTAATTGTCACTTCTCGTAAGTTGCTAATTTATAAGTATTTTTTTCAGGTATTGAACGGATACCTAACGAACGCAAACTCCTAAAACTGTAAATATTTCAGGATTTACTTACTTCAGGGTCATTGTGTAGAACCCTTTAAGTTAGGTTAGTTTTATAAAAATCCTGATATATTTACTGTTTCAGAAATGTTAAACAGTTTCGAAATGAAAAGTTGCGAAATGATGGTATTCCAACTTAGGCCTCTAGGTTGGCAATGCATCTTCAATACCCCTGGTGTTGCAGATGTTTATGGGCGGTGGTGATCTCCTACCACCAGGAGACCCACTTGTTTGTTTGCCTTCCAGTCGAATAAACAAAAAAAAATGAATCAGTTTGCCAAACATTAGTTGCGAAACATTCGTGAACCATTTTCATTTTCAAAATTTTCTCATTCTGAGAAAAGGCCAGTGCGTGTACTAGAGTGGTAGGTATTGTATATAGGTACACCCCATCCACAGGCTTCCTATCAGAATGAGAGTGCTCGAGCCGTAGTTATATACTGAGGTGGTTCATGTAGATCGTCCCACGTATTCGCTTATGAATAGATAGAGAAAAAAAAATTCTCGGAATAAAATTTTAAAAGATCAAGTCCACATGTTTTAGAAAGTGGTGGTCTCTAAGTATTCCTAGTAAAGACAAAAGTTTAGTTTGAACAAAAGGCAAAAAGGCAATTTAGACACAGAAATTCGACCCTTTCCAAAAGGGCAAGCAATAAAGTACAATAGACATATTCAACTCTTAAGGAACAAGTGTAAACAGAAGGTCCTTATGCAATTTTTCGTAGAATACAACAAGTAATGACTTCCTCTTGTCAAACGAGACGTGATAAATGACCGCAAGGCATAGTGACATAAAAAATATTTAAACTTCAGAGAATTTAAGGGTGTAGTTCACGCCCAAAGTATACTTAACAGCCAATGACAGAGACGCCGAGTGTCATCCGCAAATAAGATTTACTCGCGGTAAAATTTTAAAATTTCAGAAAGCCGCCTACAGCACTGGAGGGGTTTACTTCTGGTCAAGGGGTGGGGACCCTCGCAGGAGAGGAGAAACGGGGATTCGTTCTCGGGAGCTCTCCAGAGACAGTGCTGAATAGTGATGCGCGAAATACTTCACTTGAAAGAAAAGATTGATATGCTTCTTTCCTTCACTGTGAAGTATATCACTCATTTAGTTCACTAGTTCAATTCAGTTCAGTAACTCAAAAGATCCATCTACTGAGTTGATACAGTCGCACGTGTTTCTTTCACGGAACTATTGAAGTATTGAGTCATTTTGCCATGATGCCATGTGCATTGCACGTGTACAAGGCATAAACAATACATTAGAGAAAGCCCCGAATATTTCTTTAGGATTTTATTGCTATGAATTCGGGGAATTCCGGGTAAGACAAGACGTATTTTACGAACTAGGACTTACCGTGTTTGTTTTTTGCAATTTGAGTTATAAGTAAAGTATAAATAATAAAATAATATGTAAGTACATATATCTACACTATCGTACCTCGCGCCTCCTAGGGGAATAACATGTTGTTCGAGTTACTAAGTCTAAATAATTCGAGAAGTCACAAAATTTTCGAAATTCGCTAACATTATTACGAATGGTATTAGCTACGTCAGCAAAAAAGTACTTGATTCAATAATTTAAAAACAATTTCAATTTAAAAGTTTTTCCAACTTCTCATTCTTAGAAACACTAGGTACCTAGTAAAAATCTATCGGAAGAAATGAAATAGATATAATTACTTATTGTACTGTACATTGCGCGTTTCTACTCAAAATAAAATCTTGAACTTTTTGTTGTTTTAACGTACCAAGCGATGTACGTTAAATAATAGCTTCGTTCCTCCAGTCAGTCTAGTCTGTGGCTCCCTGAGTACGAGCCATTGTTCGAGTGAGATAAAACAACACTCCAATACGTAAGTGGGAGCAGTACATTGTACTATTTTTCGGGTCCGGGAACGGAACGGGGCATATGAACTGACTGAACTAGGTGAACTGTTGAAGTATAAGAATCTGAACTGAACTAGTGAATGAAAGAGTGACAACGACTGATATACTTCATTTGAATCCTTCATTCGTGAACTACTCATGTCTAGTGCTGAAGGAAAATCGTATAAGCAGTGATACCTAATTGTGTTGTTCATGATTTCCTAAAAATCAACCGTGCCAGCTAGGGTTTTGGTTTAATCCTAATTGAATACATATATTTCAGTATTAGTTCAAAAGTCTATAAATAGCTAGGAGTGGTTAAGTCGAGGTGAACCGGAAGTTCGGTAAAGTACCAAATTTTATAACATAATTATTGTCTTTAACAAACACGATCGGCCAAGACTCGATATTGCCTTTCAAGTCATTACCAATTTGGAAAATAAGTTCAAAGGAGGTCACCCCAGAGATTAGAATAAATAAGGAGTATGGTCTATCGTGTATGAGTTTGTGGTAGATATGTAAAATGGTAACTTATGTATAGTATGTATGTGAAGTGATGTTGGGCCCTTGTGAAACTCCTTTGATTTGATCGTTAAATTCCGAATTCTTTTGTGTTCTTTTGTTAAAGCCTTAGGCATATTAACGTAATTGTTTTGTGACATTCCCTAGTTGACTTATCTACCGCAAACTTTAACGTATTAACCAATGAACAGTTTAGATTTGACTCCGCCAATAAAGACACTGGTCTGTACTATTTTGTTATAATTGTAGAGTATGATTTATCTATCCATTTCTTGTGTATATTTTGTTGTGTGGTTTGGTTAAAATCTATTATGCATATATGTGTGTGTACCCTAGTATAGAGACAGCCAGAAGGGTTTTTCATTTAGACATTCGTTTTCCCTTCTACTTTAGTTTGGCTTAGGAACTGAATGTCTGGCCTGCCATTGTGTCGCATAAGACCAATGAAGGTTTAATTAATCGATCAGTTTCGTTTTGGTCTTTATTTTTCTTCCCAAGTGTTTTGGGTTTATTAGTGATTTGAATAAAGATATAAGCTCCTTTTACCTCTCGGAATAAATTAATAATGGAGGACTTCCTAACTTATTTCTAGCAATGTGATTTTACAGAGTAATCTTTGTAGAGAGACGAGGTAGCAATTACTTCGTGCCTAATCAACGTTCATTATTGAATTTTTCCCTAAACACACTCAATCATTATTTCCGTTATGTTGTGGAGAGTGCTAACATTTTCTATATACTTCAGTGAGATTGAGACATGCTAATACAAGTAAATTCAAAGGGTATGCGAGTGTGTTCACAACCTGGTCACTAATATGAGAATAGGCCTCTTCTAGGCAGAATTGAGTAAGTGCTCGTTGCAATACCTATTGAGTGGTAGCTAACCTAAGAGTAAAATGCTTAACGAGACATTATTCGATATTATTTGAGAATCTAAGAATTGAGTATATTAACGAAGTCAGGCAGTAGCCGATATCTGTTATGAACGTGAGTTCGACTCCACGGCGTGTACGAGAGGACACCCGATAAGTATAAATTTCCCTCTTTTAATGATGTACTAAATAGACTTCTGAGAATGGTGTTTCAGTAATATTATTTTTCCGATGTTTGGGCACTGGAGAGGTTGCGGAGAACAAGAAGTCGGGAGACTCTTGATTATACAAATTTCAGTACATATCTCGATAACAGACAGCGGCGGTTTCTGGGCACACACATACACGCCATGTCTTATGCAGCTGACCTCCGCCCTTGGTTTGGCCAAACCAAATAACTCACATACTGAATAAAATTAAATAAAACCATGGTATTTGGGGGAGGCTTTATGCCTAACAAAAGATCACACCTTTCGAGGATGTGCAATTATAAACGCTTCGCAGCGAAAGGAGGTCAGAACTGCCCCCCGATAACTTGACTTTCAAGGCCAGATACTGGCGTAGGGTTCCCCTGTGTCAGAGTGAGACCGGTTGTTCTGGTGAGATGTATAGAGCCTCACATAAAGTTTCATGACCATCTATCACGAAAGCCGATCGCGTATCTTGAGTGCATATATGTAAAGCCATATTATTTATAAAGGTAGCCTCCCTATCTTGCTACTGTTAAAACAGTTTAACTTAGTATGATTCGTTAAATAACCTTAAGAACGGATCCCATCGATAATCCGGCTGAATGATTGATATTCCTGATTCTTTGTTTATCCAGAAAGTGTACTGCGTAAATGAACTTGCAACCAAATAGACCTTAATTGACGTGACGATAAACCTTTTGACGTTCATAAGTGCTTGTCATAGCCTAAATTGAACAAAGAGATTTTGACTTTGACTTTTGACATTGGCGGAATCATCGATAGTATCGATGGAGCTATACTTTCAAGAATTGAATAGAATTGACTTTGACTTTGACTTTAATACTTTTATTGAAGCGTGCCCAAACTCCGAGAAATAATTCTGAAAATTTCTAGGACACTCTTATAATTATAAATATATAAATAGACGATCACGTACGGCTTGTACCATCACAATACCATGCGGGCCCAGTGCGGGTCGGGAATTTCACTCACACCATTGAATTTGGCAGGTAGTCCAAGTTTCTTCACGATGTTTTTCTTCACCGAAAAGCTCGTGGTGAATTTCGAATGTAATGTCGCACATAAAATTCGAAAAACTCAGAGGTGCGAGCTTTGATCCAAGCTGTTTGAAATCTACGAAATTAACTTGTATTGTATTTGTATTGTAACTCTTTACTGTACATAAAACATATGAAAATTACAATTGACAAGATAAAGAGATGTATCAGATGTACAAAGGCGAACTTATCCCTTAAAGGGATCTCTTCCAGTGAACCTTTGAACGATTGAAAGGACAACAGAAACAAGAGTAGCACTACAACGGAAATATTAAAGGAGCGAAAAATTTAAATGAACCTTAATCATCATCATCATCATGTCAGCCGAAAGACGTCCACTGCTGGACATAGGCCTCCCCCCGGGCTCTCCACTGATCTAATTTCATAGATTTTTTTTCTTGTCTAATTAAGCAAATAACTATTTTAAGATATTGCTAAGTATCAGTCTTATCCATGGTTTCAATATTTGTTCAGAGGTTAAGGTCACCTTGTATGGGTACACACTAATACAAAACAATAAGTTAACTTCATCCGGCTATAGCAATGGAAACGTGCGAAGACACAGTGTCTCGATCATACAACCTGCGTGGTACGGGTATTTACTACCCTGCTTACTGCGTTAAGGCTTGCTTGCTCATTACATTTACTTTTTATTTTCAACCGTTTTCAAAAAAGGAGGTTCTCAATTCGTCTATGTCTTTTTTGTGTATGATTGTTACGCGTTTTTTGTTCTAAAGGACATACTTTCGAGGTGGTCCCATTAACACCAAGTCAGGATCTGATTATGAGATACCTGAAGATCCCATTCTCCAGAAAGCGAGTTGAATTAATAATAAAATATAGGTAGGTACCAATTGATTTAATTTATTTCTGAAAGCGTGACAACGGTCTCAGTAAAAAAACCGGCCAAGAGCGTGTCGGACACGCCCAAAATAGGGTTCCGGAGCCATTACGAAAAAATTAAGTAATATTTTTCTAAGGATTTCGTACTTTATACGGAATCTTCGAAGTATAGGTATATTTTATACCTTACGCTGCTATTTACTCATAAACTACTAATAATTCTCAAGCAAACTTAGCCGCTATAGTTTTCCTTGGAAGTTTAATATACTGACTACCATCCCGAATTTTTTCAAATTTTTCCACCCACCGGTTTAGATTTTAGAGGGGGGGGGACGCTCGATTTTAATGAAAATTTGCAGTTTAAAGTTGAATATTTCGCAAACAAATGACTGAATCGAAAAATCGTGTTAGCAAACCCCTAATGGTTTTAAAATACCTATCCAACGATACCCCACACTATAGGGTTGGATGAGAAAAAAAAAATCACCGCCACTTTACGTCTATGGGAGGTACCCTAAAAAAAATTGTTTTTGAATTTTTAATTGTACTGTTTTGTCGGCATAGTTTACTTATATATTCGTACAAAATTACAGCTTTCTAACATTGATAGTCTCTGAGCAAAGCCGCGGACGGACAGACAGACAGACAGACAGACGGACAGACAGACAGACAGACAGACATGGCGAAACTATAAGGGTTCCGTTTTTGCCATTTTGGCTCCGGAACCCTAAAAAGTGATTTTGACAATAATTGTGGCAGTGAAGTGGTTTTGGCGCGCTAAAAAAAATACGAATACTGTACAAAAATAAACCAGTGTGAAAAATCAAAAATACTTAAACTAATTTAGATTATCTTCTCTGTAGTGATTCTTTTACCATTTCGGCTAACACAAATAATAGTTATGTTATCGTTAACGCAATCTTAGAGAGCTGGTCCTTAACTACAATATAACAAACTATTGTTAAAGTTGAACAAAAGACGTCCAGGATGTAAGTTCGATACAGATATGAATCGGTCTGTCCGTGGATGGAACAAATATTGAGAATTCTTTATACTGTATTATATTTCTAGATTTCTAGCTAGTTTTTACCCGCAGTTTAGCTCGTGCAAACTACGAAAGGCAGTCGAATCAGAATTCCAGAATTTGACTAAAATCCCATCATAATGGGATTTTTTTTAAAAATACCTCATTTTAACTTTTAAATAAATAAAATTAAATAATTTTTGTGTCTCGGTATATATATTATGTCTAAAGAAAAGTATTAAATTTAATTACGTAGACCAAACCAAACAAAATAAAATCAGGTTACATATTACGTTTTTAAATGCGCAATTTATGTAACAAATATTAGGTAAGTACAGTCACCAGCATTAGTATCTGCCACAGCGGAGCATGCAAAAATATCTGACACATCATCTTTCCGGCTATAGAAATAGAGTCGTATCAGATATTTATGCACGCTTATTGTGTCAGATATTGGTGCTGGTGACTGTACGTAAAACACAGACAGTTAAAAACTCTCTCTTCCAATTTCACAATAACAAACATTACATGAAAATAAATTGAGACATTGTATAATCTTTGCCTCCCGTAAGAACACGGTGTACTTAATGTACGCAGCGGTATATTTGTCGCTGTTTCGCTTATTATGACGTCGAATACGTCCCGCCGTTCTGGAGTACGCAATCGTTGGATATGCTCCTCACTGCTCCCTGGATGCCAAAATATTCCTGGTACCTACGGTGTCTATCAACCTTCGTACAATTATTAACCTAAAATTGTGACTCTAAAAAGAAAAGGATATAATTTTTTTTTTGTGAAAATGTACAGTGGAAATTCACAAGTTAATGCAAAATTAACTTATTGGCACCAAAACTTTTTCTAGGGCCAATCAACTTTTTTACTGACACTAATTTGTAAGTAAACAATTTTTTTCTGTTATTTAATAGATGGTATACATGAATACATGGCATCCTATGTAAGTTCAACCTATTAAACCGTGAAATATCTTGTTCGAAGTATGATTTTTTGGTAACGCCAGAGACAATTTTGGTACCGCAGGAGACGCTAAAAGTGCCGGTGTTTAGCCCTCTAAAAAGTTGCGCCAGCGCTAAAATGGCAAGAAACAGATAAGCGTCTCTATTTTCACGCCCACTTTTTGGACGACTAGTGTACTTTACAAAATTTACAACAACGCCAAAAACTTAACTTATAAACAACCGTCCTGTGGCGTGCCATGCCAGTTATTATATTATTTTATATTGCCACCGGGTCAATATAAAAGACCCTAGATGAACAAACCACCAGGCGCCGGGCGGGCCATTTCTATAATTACGGCCCCAGCAGTACACGAAGCGTTTAAGCTCAGCGATACTCGGCGGGACCGTTTAGGACAATGGATGTAGGCTGCAGTTTGTTGAAGCAATTAATATACGTACCGCGGGATGATTGCGTGCGGAATTAAACGTAAAACACGGTTTATACCTAGTGCTATCCACGAAGACGCGTGATTTTGACAATATTAGACACTAGTATTTCGCACACGTAAATTATTAGGTCCAGCAGCTGAATTGAAATTCCGGGATTTTTAATATCGGGATAAAAAGTAGGCTATGTTTTATTCCAGATATCCAGCCATCTACACACCAAAGTTCATGACTCTAAGCCTAGCGGTTGCTATTTAGAGATTTTATCCTTATCCCATAAGAATATTGGGATAAAAAGTATCCTATGTTTTAATCCAGATTATAAACTAACTTTCTACCAAATTTCATTCAAATCCGTCCAGCCGTTTCAGCGTGAAGAAGTAACAAATACACTCACTCACAAACTTTCACATTTATAATATAACTAGGATAGGATTTAATGGCATTGTAATAAGAACCACGGCACGCGTCATCGTGAATGGCACTAGGTATAAACCGTGATTTATGCTGATTTGGGACCATTTCGTGAGATACTACTTTCTTAAATTTTTAATATCTTTTTTGTTATGCTACGCTACTTTGTCACGAATAAAAGATTTCTCTTTCTATTTTCTCCCCCCAAGCTCTCCACTCAGAGCGGTCTTGCGCTTTCCGCATCCAACGCGATCCCGCGATCTTAACCAGGTCGTCGCTCCATCTGTTGGAGGCCTACCGACAGCTCATCTCCCGGTCTGCGGACGCCATTCGAGAACCTTCTGACCCCTAAATATAATATTTCGTATGTAAAAATGTCATACGTTTTTTCATCTTAGTCTACAAAACATGAGCTAGGCATTTTATTCGAAGATCTTAGAAGGATAAATAAAAAACTGTAAGTAATTTCTAAAAATATATTTCATTGTTATAATAAATCTATATAATAATACATTGTTATTTATCATGCAATAATATATTAATTTACATTAGTCGTCATATTCAGTACAATAGCACACGCATACAAGGTTTTATTCGTGTCTTTGGAGGTTCATTGAAACAAATTCACTTAAAACACACCTAACGTTAATGAACAACAAGCGTATAGATAGATATGACACTCCTAACTTGCGCGCTTTTAGGAACCGCAACTTCATTAGGGTTGTCGACGCTGCGCAAATAGTTAATGCTTGTTATTCGTTTTTATACCTCGGTTACATAATAGTAGTTTTAAGGTGTTAAACGTGCTTTGGTCTACTTATACGCCAGTTATTTGAATATCATTTAAAGGAGGCGTAAATCAATTAATTAAGAGTTATTCGAATAAGAAATGAATCACTGACATTATTAAATTCTAATTAAATTATTTAAATGCACCAATAAACAATAACTCTCGTAAGTAACAACTTAACTATATAAGATAGCCTTAAGATTTTTGAAATGAGGATTTATATGGTTATTATTATTGAGCAGTATCTTTAAAAAAGGCACTAGTATGAAAATCATTTTAAACGTACATTGACATAGCCAAAATATAATATTAACAATAATTTGAGTTAGTACAAATGGCATTAACAAATTAACTCATAGGAACGAACAAACCAATGCAGTAATTTTGTAAGCTAGGTAATAACTGTAAAATACTTGAAACAATATATCTTTCCTCTTTTTAATTTGATAGGTATACCTACCTAGTAAAACAAAACAGAATTTATTTCAGTGACATATCCTGCCGATTTCTCTGGTTTATGCATAATAACATTCACTATTTAACTTTTTAATGAAACTCTAATGGCAGTATATATATGCATATTTAAAAATAAAAGAACACAATTATCTTGATACATAAGAGGTAAATCATTATTATGCGCTAGCCATAATTTTCAATACATACAATTTTCTATTGCATAAATGGATATAAAAGTGACAACCCTAGATTTCTCGCGCTGGCAAAAATGGAACTACTTTTTAAAGTGGGATGGAAATTATGTGCATCTCACTTTAATCGCTAGCCCAAGAAGCCAGGGGGTTTAAAAAATCGTGTCAATTGATGGATTTGAAAGGCCTGATTTTTATTTCGCTTTTTCATCCATACTTAATTGCATTTTATAAAGTAACCGCTAGATGTCGCTGCTATCAATTTTATAGAAAAAGTTAAGTCCGAAACTAAAAAGTGGAAGACGAAATGAGGACTCCAATTTTCCATAAAGTAATGTTCGCCGTATACAAAAATTTAATGTCAAAATATGAGTTTCGAAGTGGCGCCTTTTCTATCGTTATTTTTGGACTAAACACTTTACTAATTAAGAGCAATGGATTTCTTTTTCACAAAAAAAATACGCTGTGACCAACGTCACAGTTTGCACGCTATACACAAAAGAAAGAATTATTGACCAAAAACTGTTACCTTGCTTACCGAAATCACACATTAACAGCAATATTTTCATCAACAAAACAAGTAATTTACGCAAAAAAAAAATACTCCAAATTGAAAACAGCGACATCTACCGTCAGCCGGCGAAACTACGACCGCTTCGACCTAGCTCACCGCGCGTACACTTGCAGCTGGGCCGCCATTTGGAAGAGCGACTTGAGCCCCGGCAGGAAGGACGCGACCGCGGCGAAGTCGGCGCCGGTCGCCAGCGACGTGGTCACGTGGAGCGCGTTATCGTAGTCGGAGGACTGCGCGTATTGCACGCAGGTGTGGAGCGAGCTTAATGCCGACTCCGATAGCTGGGGAACAATACAATACAATACATATACTTATGTTTATCTGTTGCTTAGTACCCATAACTCAAGCTTTGCTAAGGTTACTTTGGGACCAGGTCAATTGGTGTGAATTGTCCCGTAATATTTATTTATTTATTTATTTATTATACTCTGTATTGTACACCAGAAATAGTAAGCTAAACAGAAAGATACAAAAAGAAAAAAAAAGAAAGAATTGTTAGATTTAGAAACTGTTTCACCGCTGATTAATGTAATGACTATATCGAAAATACAAACTGAAGTATAGATGCACAGAAAAACCAGAAAAATAAGACCAGCGCTGGGAATCGAACCCAAGTCCTCGGCATTCCGTGCCGCGTACTATGCCGCTACACCACCGCTGGACAACGGTACGGACACGAATTTCTCCTATGCACCACATATCTCAGCTTGTTTGTTTCTTATTTAGCCACTTAAGCAGCGAAACTAGACAAAGATCGATGAGGGCTACGGCATAGATGTCGCTAGTGTCGCTGTTAGCTGCTGCTGCACTTCAAAGTGCGGAACTAGGAAACTCAAAAAACTAAATATCGCACCACAAATGCACTCGGACCATCAGTAAAATTACTATAATTAATAGCTTTTTTTTTATTCGACTGGATGGCAAACGAGCAAGTGGGTCTCCTGATGGTAAGAGATCACCATCGCCTATAAACATCTGCAACACCAGGCGTATTGCAGATGCGTTGCCAATCTAGAGGCCTAAGATGGCTTGTAAGAAAACATTGCAGAACTCACCCTGTACTCTCGCAGCATATCGTACAACGTCTCCAACCGCCGCTGAACATCTTCTAATTTCCTCTTCATTTGCTGTCAAACAAACAACTTCGGTAAGAAAAAAGAATCAAAGTAAAAAATTTACATAAAAAACTTCACAACTATCTTTCGCCATTCCGTTTTTGTTCTGTTTTTGATGACTCCATTTTTATTGACTTTTTTTTATAATTGCAATATACAAGTTGCCAATCCCTTTTTTGTATTTCCCGGTACTTTCTCATTACCATTGCAAATATAAAAAACACTGATATAAGAATGAGATAGAAATGAAGAGAAGGCTAGTGCTGGAGGAAGAAACGAATATCACTGAAGAGGTTTGGGACTGGTGAGAAAAGAAGAATAGAATAGAAGACATTTATTCACGTTCACAAAGACACACAAATACAACAAAACTAAAAAACAATAATAAACAGCAAACACAAATAAAACAAAACAAAAGAAAAAGAAATAAGCAAAAATGAAAAGGCCTGACTCAGCAAGAAAAAAAAAGAAAAGAAAAAAGAAAGAAAAAAAAAAGGAAGAAAAGATGCTTCTATATGCATGACCGCGTGCTGGTCCGGTATGGGCGCCCTCTGCACCGCCGGTGCGGGGCTCCTATGTCAAGCTGCGTATAGTTACCGGGTTGGCCGCCCTGTTGAGGCACTCGGCCCGGATGGCGTCGAGCACGGTCTGCATGACCGCGTGCTGGTCCGGTATGGGCGCCCTCTGCACCGCCGGCGCGGGGCTCCTATGTCAAGCTGCGTATAGTTACCGGGTTGGCCGCCCTGTTGAGGCACTCAGCCCGGATGGCGTCGAGCACGGTCTGCATGACCGCGTGCTGGTCCGGTATGGGCGCCCTCTGCACCGCCGGCGCGGGGCTCCTATGTCAAGCTGCGTATAGTTACCGGGTTGGCCGCCCTGTTGAGGCACTCGGCCCGGATGGCGTCGAGCACGGTCTGCATGACCGCGTGCTGGTCCGGTATGGGCGCCCTCTGCACCGCCGGCGCGGGGCTCCTATGTCAAGCTGCGTATAGTTACTGGGTTGGCCGCCCTGTTGAGGCACTCGGCCCGGATGGCGTCGAGCACGGTCTGCATGACCGCGTGCTGGTCCGGTATGGGCGCCCTCTGCACCGCCGGCGCGGGGCTCCTATGTCAAGCTGCGTATAGTTACCGGGTTGGCCGCCCTGTTGAGGCACTCGGCCCGGATGGCGTCGAGCACGGTCTGCATGACCGCGTGCTGGTCCGGTATGGGCGCCCTCTGCACCGCCGGTGCGGGGCTCCTATGTCAAGCTGCGTATAGTTACCGGGTTGGCCGCCCTGTTGAGGCACTCAGCCCGGATGGCGTCGAGCACGGTCTGCATGACCGCGTGCTGGTCCGGTATGGGCGCCCTCTGCACCGCCGGTGCGGGGCTCCTATGTCAAGCTGCGTATAGTTACCGGGTTGGCCGCCCTGTTGAGGCACTCAGCCCGGATGGCGTCGAGCACGGTCTGCATGACCGCGTGCTGGTCCGGTATGGGCGCCCTCTGCACCGCCGGCGCGGGGCTCCTATGTCAAGCTGCGTATAGTTACCGGGTTGGCCGCCCTGTTGAGGCACTCGGCCCGGATGGCGTCGAGCACGGTCTGCATGACCGCGTGCTGGTCCGGTATGGGCGCCCTCTGCACCGCCGGTGCGGGGCTCCTATGTCAAGCTGCGTATAGTTACTGGGTTGGCCGCCCTGTTGAGGCACTCGGCCCGGATGGCGTCGAGCACGGTCTGCATGACCGCGTGCTGGTCCGGTATGGGCGCCCTCTGCACCGCCGGCGCGGGGCTCCTATGTCAAGCTGCGTATAGTTACCGGGTTGGCCGCCCTGTTGAGGCACTCGGCCCGGATGGCGTCGAGCACGGTCTGCATGACCGCGTGCTGGTCCGGTATGGGCGCCCTCTGCACCGCCGGTGCGGGGCTCCTATGTCAAGCTGCGTATAGTTACTGGGTTGGCCGCCCTGTTGAGGCACTCGGCCCGGATGGCGTCGAGCACGGTCTGCATGACCGCGTGCTGGTCCGGTATGGGCGCCCTCTGCACCGCCGGCGCGGGGCTCCTATGTCAAGCTGCGTATAGTTACCGGGTTGGCCGCCCTGTTGAGGCACTCGGCCCGGATGGCGTCGAGCACGGTCTGCATGACCGCGTGCTGGTCCGGTATGGGCGCCCTCTGCACCGCCGGCGCGGGGCTCCTATGTCAAGCTGCGTATAGTTACCGGGTTGGCCGCCCTGTTGAGGCACTCGGCCCGGATGGCGTCGAGCACGGTCTGCATGACCGCGTGCTGGTCCGGTATGGGCGCCTTCTGGACCGGCACTGCTTCCACCGCGGGCGCAGGCGCCGGCGCGGGACTCGCCGTCTGAAAAGTCAAAGAATAATCGATGAGATTCTTCGACCGACCGTCGGAGCGCCATTTGCTGATGACGCCTCAGAGGGACATGTACGAACTATAAGTATTAGCGGTGGAGGTTAACTTGCCCTATCGAAAATAAACTGAAATATAGATGCACAGAAAAACCATAAAAATAAGACCAGCGCTGGGAATCAAACCCAGGTCCTCGGCAGTGGCACAGACACGAATTTCTCCTATGCACCACATATCTCAGCTCGTTGGTTTCTTATTTAGTCACTTAAGCAGCGACACTAGCGACATCTATGCTGTAGCCCTCATCGAGAAACTTTCAGCACCCCATTGACACTAACCGCTCACCCGGACAAGAGATGTCATTATTAAGCAATCAAATTAAGTTTAATCTGAATCACTGTCCAGCGGTGTTGTAGCGGCACGCGGCACGGAATGCCGAGAACCTGGGTTCGATTCCCAGCGCTGGTCTTATTTTTCTGATTTTTCTGTGCATCCATATTTCACTTTGTATTTTCAACATAGGTTTTACGGGATGACCGTAAAAGTAACAAAAATTTCGTTTTGAAAAAAAAATACAAAAAAAAATCCAAAAACCAATCGTAATTAACTTGCCCTGTTTGTTTTTTGGGTCCAATCTTGCAGGAGTTTGCAGGTTCATTTTGACTTGAATATCAGTGTCAATGGTCACAGTTCACAGTCTAATAAAGTATATGTGGCTCAAGTGCGGGTAGGCACGTCCATATTGAAAACATGCCTTAGTTTAAATAGAACGCCTTTGTAACCCACTAAATGTACCAAAATTATAAATTAAATAGACTGCCAAAATTACCAATACCACCAATTTTCGTTTAAGTAAAACGAAACTATATGTATTAATACAATTTTTGATTCAAGCTGATGTCCTGTCACTTTTCAGCATTAAAAATATTTATTTATTTTTATATGAATTTACGAAGTTTTCATACAAGAATCAAAATTTTCGAGGTAAGGTAGAGCGCTAAAAATCTATGTAAGAAACTAGCCCATATGCAAGTTTTTAGAGGTATTCTTTTTTTCCATACATAGACGCTCCACCCTAATGTACAATGACGTATCTTAATACGAAAATTTATGAGCGTTTAATGTCATTTGCGCCGGGGATATGTCGAAAGAAGGCCAGCATACTGCTTCGGGTCTATGAACCTGTGAAAGGTGTCCGAAACCAACCTGTTGAGGGTACTGCATGCCAGGCGCGTACTGGTTTTGGTACTGATCGTACTGGGCGGGGTACTGCTGGTACTGCCCGGGGAACTGCTGGCTCTGGTACTGCTGAGGGTATTGGGGATTCAGGGGCACGTGTTGGGGCGGCTCCACGCCGAACAGTGGGTGCGTTATCGGCGCTTGTTGCTGGACTTCTTGCTTCGGCTGTTGAGGAATATGAAGATTTAAATAACTCGATGATGTCGTCGCGAGAACTTGATTTCCATCGGGTTCCTTTGAATTTTTGCAGAAGATATCAATGAACAGAAATATTTTGAACTAGCTTTTGCCCGCAGCTCCGCCCGCGTGGTATAAAAAGTAGCCTATGTCACTCTCGGGCCCATAAACTATACCTATGCAAAAATCACGTCGATCCGTGACTCCATTACGGTGTGAAAAACACACAAACACACTTTCGTATTTATAATATCAGTTTATTTTTCAGGTTCTCTACGGTGTTGTAACAACAATAAGACAAACAATATTATATTCAAGTAAATATCGTACAGAAAACCAAACAAAACAAAAAGTAAACATTTTGATTAGTTAGAACAGAAACAGACAGCATTGTAGGTATTGGGGTATAGTTACATTTAAAAACAAACGTCTCTGCGCCGTGTTCATCTTGATTTCCGTTAACTTCGACAAACAAATTAGGAATTAACTTTTTGGCCAAATGAAAAATCCGGACATAATTATAACTACCTTAACAGTGATTTTTAAAAGTTCTATCTGACCTTAGCCTCTGGACAAATAATGAAACGATGGATAAGACTGATACTTATAAATATCTTAAAATAGTTTTTTGCTCAATGAGACAAGAAATAAATCTATGAAATCAACGGTATCAAGGTACGCGGAACAAAACCAGAATTTAAATCATAAAATTAGTAATGACCGCCATAGTCTAAAACATAGTTATTTAAAAAAAAAGAGTCATAAATTAAGAACTTGTACACAGTTCGACTGCACATAATTTATAGCTTTAATTATTGATCTTTTAAACGGTAAGAGTTAGAGCACTAGTTTAGTGTAGTAGTTAACGGAAATCAAAAACAACACGTTGTATAAGTCATATAGTCATATTTTCGAGACTGAAAACCAAACACTTTGGAAACAAAACAAAAAGGAAAAACACGAGTTGTTATAACATTCGGGAAGTAATGGTATCTCGGACACAACAGCGGTAGATATTTACAATTATTTAGCTTTCTCTAAGAACCTTGGCAGATATTTTTGCACGCAAAAATGTAAACTCTTTTCACGGCTCAATCCTCTCTCCGTACTTTCCTGGGCCAATCAACTATTTTACCAACACTTTGGGCGTCTCCTGCGTTACCAAAATTGTTCCGGGCGTTACCAAAAAATTGTAGTTCCAACGAGATATTTCACGGTTTGGTTGAACTTACGTGTAAAACTCGAGCAATAAGCCCATTTACCCCTCGACGTGCCTATCCACCCTCGCCATACCGGCTCGGGTGGCCGGAACGCCTTAGGTAAAATAGCTAGTTTTATGCTCTTGTTGTACAATCTACTGTATCGTCTAACAAACTTGGAATAGACCACATGGATGGGACAGTAGTTTTCAACACGTCTCTGTCACACGGTAAAAGAGGAGAGCAGAAAGAGTCGATGAATGCGATCGAGAATCAATGGTCATGTATCAATCATTATTGGAGGAGGGCAAATATTCGAGCGTTTTGACCGCGCGGTCAAACGTCATTAGCGTCCCATGTTTATAGCACAACGGAAAGACAAGTCACAAGAATTTTAATCACGCTAAATTCAGTATCGGTGTTGTCTTCAATTTTCATAAAAACAACACCCCTTTTAATAACGCCTGGGAAGACACCAATGACAAAAAAAACGCTGCAAAGACGCTGAATATTCGCCCAGGGACTCGCGACATGCAACAAACGGGCCAGTGGCTATTCTAGTAATCCTGTGGATCAACAAGCCAGACTTTTGTTTGCTAATGCCTGTCAGTCTAGTTTGTCTGCGGCACCGTAGCTTTCAAACGGATAGAGCGATTTTGATGTGTTTTTTACGAGAACTGACAGACATACAGACACACATAGCGGCTAAACTTATAACACCCCTTTTTTTGCGACGGGGGTTAAAAACAAAAAACCAAAGCGGAGCGTAGCCTTAGCCTTCGATGTTAGGTTTTTTTTTTATAGCAGCCACTTGGAAAGTGGTTGTTTAAGGTCGCGAATGAGAAAGGAAATTCTTTTACTTCACTTGGAAAGTAGGTTGGGTGCCATTCAATACGCCATCAACCATCAAGTATGCCAATCAACCTATTTAGCGTCATGTATGTCTTTGTTTGTTCTATGTTTATTCCTATGTTTGTTTTATGTCGTTAAATAAATGTGTTTTCTTTCTTTCTTTCTTTCTTTCTTTCTTTCTTTCTTTCTTTCTTTAATAAAATTCCAGGTAATAATTTGCATGATAATAATTTATCAAATCATTAGTTGGGAAATGATATCAATGCGAAACGTTGAGTTGGGAAATAACATTTCGCCTAAATAGAAATACGGGATAGATAATTTGGGAGCTAACAAGTAATTTGCTAAATAATTTTCGCCGAAACATTAGTAAACCCAAATATATTTCACACAAAAACACAAGCCGAAACATGGATGCACAGAAAAACCAGAAAAATAGACCAGCCCTGGGAGTCGAACCCAGGTCCTCAGCATTCCGTGCTGCGTGCTATTCCCCTACACCACCGCTGGACAATGCCGAGAACCTAGGTCGTAATGCCGTAACCTATGTCGATTCCCAGCGCTGGTCTATTTTTCTGGTTTTTCTGTGCATCCATGTTTCGCCTTGTGTTTTCGTGTGAAATATATAGACTTTCACGGGATGACCGTAAAAGAAACAAAAATTTTGGAGTTGAAACAAAAAATACAAAAAGACTCCAAATAGTTATCTTGATTAGTAAACCCAAGTCATAGTATTGTGTTCTCATTCAGTCAAACTTCAAACGTAAATATTTTAAGCCTGTCTTTTCGTGATCCAAGGTTTACTAGATCAGTACCAGCTACCTCGTGCATCCGCCGGTGCTCTATAATGTGCCCCCAGCAGCGCGTGCCGGCGTGCAGAGCCGACATTTCGCCGTCCACGTGCTACGTCACAGCGCCATAATGTCAATCATCATCATTCGTACACATCGGAAGCGGTGTCAACTCAAAATAATACACCGTTTTGATTTTGTTCAACCTTTACTTGTACTTGACAGTCCGATGATACCATGGTATCCAAAACTAAAATGCTTCAAACCGTCCGTGGATACTTTAGTATCGTGAAGTTTAACTGTGATTTTTTTAATAAATCATAAATTACATGCTATTGTTTTATAAATAGTATTTAAATGGGTAAACATTAATTGAACATCTTAGTATTTATCAAAAACCTTGTACTTACTTAGTAAAAAAATTGTGGAAATACAGCGCGTTTCAACCGTCTACAAAAAACCCGGTTTGAGGCATATTGGTCGCGCGGTCCGGACTGTCAAGTGGTTATATTTTTAATATAAGCGCCCTGGCCACTTTTAAAGTTTATATTTTATATTTTGAATATTATTCTATATTCTTTAGTATCTGATGTCGTATTTACTTCATTGCTGTGTCTCTTACCGAGAACATTAAACTTCGTTTTCACCCCTGAAACTCTTGTTCTTGCAAGTAATTTAGACCTAATTACTGAAAGGCCTAAATTAAAATGATTTATTATCTTGAGTTAACGCCCTTTCAATCTGTATGTGCGATCAGCCGTAGGTAGGACGTCCACTGTTGGACATGGACCCTATATACCCCAGTTGTTTCATTTGGAAGCGGCTTGCACCCACCGTGAACCCGCGGGTTTAACCAGGTCATCCATCCATCTCGTTGGCGGACGTCCCTTCACAGAGCTACGCTCTTAATGTTGACGTTGTCAATAAATTATTATATTGAGTCATTGGTCAATTTTATGTGATATAATGCAATGCCGTCTCTATTTATTTGGACAAAATAAACAGAGATATATAAATATTTAAGACATAAAATTAATCAATGAATGGTGAAACAGACCGTTAAATAAACAAAGCTGCCGAAACTGTAGAAATTAAATAAAAAAAATACCAAACAAGAAATCATTTTTAAGGTTATGATAAATTCCAAATGTTGTTCAACTCACCTTCGGCTTAGCAGTGAGCAGTGGCGGGTCGTTCCACCCGGGCGCCGCCTGCCGGGCCGGCTCTTGATAATAATTGCCGTTGACCTGGCTCGGTGGCGGCGCTACCGGGTTGAGCTGACTCGGGTTCATCGGATTAAGTTGACTCGGGTTCATCGGATTAAGTTGGCTCGGGTTCATCGGATTCATTGGATTAAGCTGACTCGGGTTTAATGGATTAAGTTGGCTCGGGTTAAGTGGATTCGGGTTGAGTGGGTTCTGATTGAGTTGGCTCGGGTTAAGCGGGTTGAACTGATTGGGTTGGTTGAACGCCGCGCTAGGCACTGTGGCCCCGCTGTACTGGTCGGGCAGGGGGCTGTTGAACCCGTAGGACGGTGGTTGCGGGTTGTTGAAACTGTACTGGTTGTAGAGCGGCGCGGATTGTACTGACGGGTCCACTTTGTACTTCGATTTGGAGGTAATACCGCCTGGAATAGAATATGCAATGACTTTTAAACCATAATTCATCAAAGAGAATATGTAAAAAAACAAAAAGTTATCAACATTTTAGCTGTATTAACCTACTGGTTTGGCATGTGGCAGGGATGGTTAACCTTTATTAACTTTATTATTATGGCTCTAAAGTGTCATTAAAATATTGCGAGATGTAGGCTGTACAAAACTACTTTTAATGTTCAAGTGCATAAAGTAATATCTTCGTCCAAGACTAACCAATCAGACGCAAGCTATTTAGTATACAAACCCATACAATATTTGTTGTTATTGCTATCTCTGAATATATGATTACCTTCTCTGATAAAATATGATTTACTTTAGAAATACGTCGGTCTTAAAATTTGGAAAATATAAGGTACAGTCACCAGCACCAATATGTGACAAACAAAGCGTGCATAAATATCTGATACGACTCTTATTTCTAAGGCCGGAAGGACGTGTCAGATATTTTTGCACCCTCCGTTGTGGCAGATATTATGCTAGTGACTGTACTAATAAACTTATTTTATATCCGAAAACCCGCACGGTTGTCTTCATAACACTACTGATACTGGAAATTTATACAAAGTTTTATTCAGTTCAGTTTTGAACACTTCGGGCATAGGTAGTGCCACCAGAGTTGCACAAAATAACAATTATGTACATATTTTCGCTTATTATTTGTATACCTACCATCCACGCCATCCACGAAGACGCGTGATTTTGTCAAAATTAGACATTAATGACATTGTAATAAGAACCACGGCACGCGTCATCGTGAATGACTCTACCTATAGTGTAATAAAGAGTTATTGTATTGACAACCGGATGGCTAA
The DNA here is from genome assembly GCA_037349165.1 of Choristoneura rosaceana. Taxonomy (NCBI): domain Eukaryota; kingdom Metazoa; phylum Arthropoda; class Insecta; order Lepidoptera; family Tortricidae; genus Choristoneura; species Choristoneura rosaceana. The sequence goes on from JAZBNJ010000032.1 coordinate 1,313,567, forward strand.
GTGGTTAGAGAACCTGACTATGAAGCTTGAAGTCCCGGGTTCGATTCCCGGCCGGGGCAGATATTTGTATGAATAATACAAATGTTTGGGTCTCAGATCTTGGGTGTTTAATATGTATTTAAGTATGTATTTATCTATATAAGTATGTTTTTCCGTTGCCTAGTGTCCATAGTACAAGCTTTGCTTAGTTTGGGACTAGGTCAATTGGTGTCAATTGTCCCATGATATTTATTTATTTATTTTAGATCCGAAATCTCGGAATGCCGAGGACCTGGGTTCCGATTCCCAACGCTGGTCTTATTTTTCTGCTTTTTCTGTGCATCTGTATTTCACTTTGTATTTTCGATACATATTTTCGCTTACTGTTTGCAGTGTACAATAAAGAGTTACCTCCTTATTCATAAACGACAATCAAACCTATTTTAGTTAAAATGCCGCTAAAATTCGTTTGTCTTTATCTATCACTTCGACATTTGTATTTGTTAGAAAGGGACAAAGCATTTGTTAGTTAACATAGGCTTGTTAAGTTTTATGAATAAGGGGGTTATTGTATTGTGTTATGTATGTGTGTGTGTGGCTGCGTCCACAACTCCTGTCAATGTGTAATAAACGTCAATGCGTATAGAGCAGCTCGTGGTTTCACTCGCGTCCCTATATCTACTGTACTAGCTTGTGCCCGCGACTTCGTCTGCGCGGACCTAGATTATCGCGCGGTGGCGCCCTCTAATGGAATAAAAAGTATCCTATGTTCAACCTTGGGGCTTAAACTATCTCTATACCAAATTTCATCAAAATCGGTTCAGCGGTTTCGACGTGAAAGCGTAACAGACAGACAGACAGAGTTACTTTCGCATTTATAATATTAATATATTAGTAGGGATTTTCGCTTACTATTTGTATACCTAGTGCCATCCACGAAGACGCGTAATTTTGTCAAAATTAGACATTAATAACATTGTAATAAGAACGTCATCGTGAATGACTCTACCTATAGTGAAAGAAAGAAAGAAAATACATTTATTTAACGCCATAAAACAAACATAGAAACAAACAAAGAACAAATAAAGACAAATGACATACATGACGCTAAATATGTCCCCACTCAGCATAATGCCACGGCAAGCCGTGGCTCTGATTTTCAGTGAGTGTAATAGAGTTATTGTATTGTATCGTATAGTTACCGGCGGTGGGCCCGACGCTGCCGGGCCTTGGGGGCTGCGGCGCGTAGGGCTGCGGCAGCGCGGCGGGGGCCGGCGCGGCCTGCCACGGGTTGGGCTCGTACGACGGCGGAACTATCATTAAAAAAAAAATGAAAACTCGGGACAAAAATCAAAATCGGGACACATTTAAAATCTTGACGATCTCGAAAATTTCTAATAATGTCTCTCGACTGTTGAACTTTTATTCATTTGATATCCAAATTTAAATAAAGTTACAGCGTCAGTGTAGTATGTTGATGGTGATAGGTGGGTTTGTGTGATTTGTGTGTGTTCTTACAGTGTGGAGGTGAAGGAACTGAATGGACACACATATCTTGCATAAACTTTAAACTTAGCTGTTATCAGATCGGGAATGAGCAAATTTTTTTTTAATTCACTATTTACTGGCCCGGATAATAACGACCCAATTTTTCGCGTACACGCTCATAGAAACAGTTTGACATTAGTTTATAGGCTTGTACACAATGGAACATATTATGTGTGAATGTGACGCCCTCGCCAGTTTAAGAATAATAATAATAATAATAATAATAATAATTTATTCAGAAAAATATGCGGTACAATTTTAAAATAAAGATCAATCTTTTGATAAAATCTACGTAACACGTGTGCCTGAACTAAGGTTACTAAGTGAACCCTGTATCTCAGGCAAACGAGCATAGGTATTTACAAAGTAAAATAATCACATAGGGTAAATAAACAATGTACACAGTAAATGCAACTTGTTAGATTAGCAAATTTAAGTACTAGAAATCCAAACAATTAAAATTAACAAATCAAAATATGTTAAACATATTAATATTGAATAATACTTAATATTTACTAGGTAATGATATGCCTATACATAACTGCGTGTCAGTGGAATATTTTACTGGGTCAAAGACTCAAAGTCGATACTAAAAATTGCTGATTGCTGATTCTTTACATTTACCTACTTAGTTACTTAATTGCTTTATTATATTGGTAAGTGTTTTGCAGAGTACGTTTTTTATAATATAACTAGATTAGTAGGGCATTATTGCAGTTCCTGAATCAGTCCAGAATGAGACTCTTTGGCGTCGGATACCCCGCGCCAGGAGACTTTAAGGCACTACCGCTACGTCAAATCATCCAATTTATGGAAGAGGTGATAAAGGCAATGGAGTAAGTGCAAAGGAGGGGTAATTAAATTACACAAAAGATCCCTACGGGTCGAAGTGTATCCGCAAGGACCCCTAACTTTAAGATAAGATAAGATGGGCTTGTACACGAAAAATCGGGTCGGTATGATCCGGGCCGGTATAGTGTCAGCCATGATGGTTGTACTGACCTGCGCTGTAGGTGTTAGAGACGTCATTGTGCGCGACAAGATGGCCGCGCTTCTGCGGGCCGCTGGACGAGCGCGCGCGCCCGAACTGCGCCGGCGCGGGTTGCTGCGGACAAACAAACGTCTCACCAACTAAACGCCTTAAACGCGAGTTCAACTTGTGCGGAGTGATCCCGTAATTTCTTGGATATAACGGAAATTTACAATGTTACTTTAAAAACCATACCTTAAACGAAAATTTTAAAAAAACCCCGACATAAAAAACGCAGACAAAAAACGCCGCCAAAATTATGCAATACCTAGCTATTGCCCGCGACTTCGCCTGCGAAGAATTTGTTTATTCCTATCGCGCAGAGACTATGCTGATTTCCCGCAAAATTAGCCTAAATTTATTTTTTTAGTATAAGTACCTAGTAATATTTTTTTATCTAAGCGTCGTCGGTGACGGGGAAACGCTAAGGTTAATAGTTTAAAAAATACTACATATGTACTTTAGTTTCCTGTTAACCTTAGTACCCCTTTGTACTCACATGACTGGCGCGCCGGACTTGCCCAAGCCCCAGGGAGTGCCGAAGCCGCTCTCTCAGCTCGTCGTCGGCCACGCCTTCCAAGCTGTTCAGAGCGCTCTGGAGACAGCCCTGAGCGGCCAGCCGCGAAGCATACTCCGTCAGCACCATATCCAACTTGCCCCCGCTCTGTAGGACATGTTATAGTTATTTTTTATATTTTTATTTGAATGGAAGGCAAACGAGCAAGTGGGTCTCCTGGTGGTAAGAAATCTCCACCGCCCATAAACATCTGCAACACTAGGGGTATTGCAGATGCGTTGCCAACCTAGAGGCCTAAGTTGAAATACCTCAAGTGCCAGTAATTTCACCGGCTGTCTTACTCTCCGCGCTGAAACACAACAGTGCAAGCACTGCTGCTTCACGGCAGGATTAGCGAGCAAGATGGTGGTAGCAATCCGGGCGGACCTTGCACAAGGTCCTACCACCTGCGAAGAATAGAATAGAATAGAATTGATTTATTTGGGGTTAAAAAAGTTTATACATAAAAATCTTAATCCAAATACAACATTAGTTAACAAAGCACCAAAATGGATGCCACTCAGCAAATGAAGATGTCTGAATTTCTTTAGTCATGGCGCTGGTTTTCAGGGCAACCAAGGATTGAATTTCTTCAGTAATGGCGCTGGTTTTCAGGGCATCCAAGGATACAATTTCTTCAGTCATGGCGCTTGTTTTCAGGGCAACCAAGGATACAATTTCTTCAGTCATGGTGCTGGTTTTCAGGGCAACCAAGGATACCATTTCTTCAGTCAACGCGCTGGTTTTCAAGGCAACCAAGGATACAACAGAATAATTATAAAGCTAGACTAAACTAAACATGTGGAGAGAGATGTCACAAGTAAATTAAAAGTGCAACAAAATAGAGCATCTAGGCATTATACAGATCAATTATGGTTCCAACGTCACGCAACGTTATACAAAGTGCAAGATTTGCATGAATAAGGTAAATGAGTGCGTAAGGAGTGAGTAAGGTAAATTCAGTGGGTGCAAATTTGGAGGTCGATTAAATACACATGTAGGACATGCTACAGTTATTTGTTATGCAAGGCTGGAAAGTGTTTGGCACGAGTATTTATATTGAAACCCGAGCAAGCGAAGGATAACAGGATTTAATCACGAGCGAAGCGAGTGGTTCAAAAGAAGAATCCTGAGCGTAGTCGAGGGTTTCAAAGGCACGATATGCTAAACAAGTTTACTTACGACCGAGCGCAACACACAATTTTTCAGTTTACGAGTGCAAGAGAAAATAGATGGAAGAAAATTAATTGAACAACTTCTAAATCAGCTAGCTAGCTAATGCCAGTGGCTTTTTCTAAATCGCAGAATTCTAATCCCATGGAAATATCTCAAAATTCATTCACGTTCTTTTCTCAATAAAAAGAAGGAATTTCGAAGTCTAAGTAAAAGTTGACACAGACCGCGTGGCGCCCCCTGGCGGCGGCCGCTCGTCGCGCCAGCAGCGCCATCTCGGTGAGGCGCGCCAGGCCGGCGGGGCCGCGCTCATGTTGATACTGACCGCGTGGCGCCCCCTGGCGGCGGCCGCTCGTCGCGCCAGCAGCGCCAGCTCGGTGAGGCGCGCCAGGCCGGCGGGGCCGCGCTCATGTTGATACTGACCGCGTGGCGCCCCCTGGCGGCGGCCGCTCGTCGCGCCAGCAGCGCCAGCTCGGTGAGGCGCGCCAGGCCGGCGGGGCCGCGCTCATGTTGATACTGACCGCGTGGCGCCCCCTGGCGGCGGCCGCTCGTCGCGCCAGCAGCGCCAGCTCGGTGAGGCGCGCCAGGCCGGCGGGGCCGCGCTCATGTTGATACTGACCGCGTGGCGCCCCCTGGCGGCGGCCGCTCGTCGCGCCAGCAGCGCCATCTCGGTGAGGCGCGCCAGGCCGGCGGGGCCGCGCTCATGTTGATACTGACCGCGTGGCGCCCCCTGGCGGCGGCCGCTCGTCGCGCCAGCAGCGCCAGCTCGGTGAGGCGCGCCAGGCCGGCGGGGCCGCGCTCATGTTGATACTGACCGCGTGGCGCCCCCTGGCGGCGGCCGCTCGTCGCGCCAGCAGCGCCAGCTCGGTGAGGCGCGCCAGGCCGGCGGGGCCGCGCTCATGTTGATACTGACCGCGTGGCGCCCCCTGGCGGCGGCCGCTCGTCGCGCCAGCAGCGCCAGCTCGGTGAGGCGCGCCAGGCCGGCGGGCCCGCGCGCGCGCCGCGCCGCCCAGCGCGCCAGCAGGGTGTCGGCGCTCATGGCGCACAGGTAGCACGTGGTCGCGGCCTCCGACAGCGCCGGCTCCTTCTCCTGGGACAGACGGTCGCCGAGCATCTCTGGAACAAACGGTAGGTTCATCATCATCATCATCATGTCAGCCGAAAGACGTCCACTGCTGGACATAGGCCTCCCCCGAGGCTCTCCGCTCAGAGCGGTATTGTACGGTCTTGAACGGTAGATTAGACCTCTCCTATCCAATAGGGCAGGACTTCCCCACCAGGGGGGCACGCCCCCCTAGGGAGGCGTAGAGAAATGTTAGGGGGAGCGTTGTACGTAATACGTAAGATTACATTTCCAAAAAAAAAATGAACGAGTAGGTAAATAAGGAATATGCATGTGATTCAAATATAAGTATTTTTTTCTTAGAACCTTTATGGCTAAATAAAGACACCTTTAACACAATTTTTTTATTTGTATTGTATTTTTGTTGAAACTTACGTAAGGGGGGCATGAAAATATTATTTTTGGCTCGGGGAGGCTCGGCGAAATAAAGATTGGAAAACCCTGCAATAGGGTATCCTGCCTCCGCAGAATTATTTTTCCAGAATGTTTCACTTGCCAACTATTTCATTTTCCAACTCGCGATTTTCCCCGAATCAAAAAAAAACTCGATAAATCTTCTCATAGTTTTATAGAACACAGCGCCCCCAGCCCGTCCCTCCCGCTGGCTGCAGCACGAGCCCGCTATAAGGCCCCCCACTCACCGCAGTAGTGCTGCAGCGCGTCCCCCTCGCAGTGCGTCACGAGCGCCCCCAGCCCGTCCCTCCCGCTGGCTGCAGCACGAGCCCGCTATAAGGCCCCCCACTCACCGCAGTAGTGCTGCAGCGCGTCCCCCTCGCAGTGCGTCACGAGCGCCCCCAGCCCGTCCCTCCCGCTGGCTGCAGCACGAGCCCGCTATAAGGCCCCCCACTCACCGCAGTAGTGCTGCAGCGCGTCCCCCTCGCAGTGCGTCACGAGCGCCCCCAGCCCGTCCCTCCCGCTGGCTGCAGCACGAGCCCGCTATAAGGCCCCCCACTCACCGCAGTAGTGCTGCAGCGCGTCCCCCTCGCAGTGCGTCACGAGCGCCCCCAGCCCGTCCCTCCCGCTGGCTGCAGCACGAGCCCGCTATAAGGCCCCCCACTCACCGCAGTAGTGCTGCAGCGCGTCCCCCTCGCAGTGCGTCACGAGCGCCCCCAGCCCGTCCCTCCCGCTGGCTGCAGCACGAGCCCGCTATAAGGCCCCCCACTCACCGCAGTAGTGCTGCAGCGCGTCCCCCTCGCAGTGCGTCACGAGCGCCCCCAGCCCGTCCCTCCCGCTGGCTGCAGCACGAGCCCGCTATAAGGCCCCCCACTCACCGCAGTAGTGCTGCAGCGCGTCCCCCTCGCAGTGCGTCACGAGCGCCCCCAGCCCGTCCCTCCCGCTGGCTGCAGCACGAGCCCGCTATAAGGCCCCCCACTCACCGCAGTAGTGCTGCAGCGCGTCCCCCTCGCAGTGCGTCACGAGCGCCCCCAGCCCGTCCCTCCCGCTGGCTGCAGCACGAGCCCGCTATAAGGCCCCCCACTCACCGCAGTAGTGCTGCAGCGCGTCCCCCTCGCAGTGCGTCACGAGCGCCCCCAGCCCGTCCCTCCCGCTGGCTGCAGCACGAGCCCGCTATAAGGCCCCCCACTCACCGCAGTAGTGCTGCAGCGCGTCCCCCTCGCAGTGCGTCACGAGCGCCCCCAGCCCGTCCCTCCCGCTGGCTGCAGCACGAGCCCGCTATAAGGCCCCCCACTCACCGCAGTAGTGCTGCAGCGCGTCCCCCTCGCAGTGCGTCACGAGCGCCCCCAGCCCGTCCCTCCCGCTGGCTGCAGCACGAGCCCGCTATAAGGCCCCCCACTCACCGCAGTAGTGCTGCAGCGCGTCCCCCTCGCAGTGCGTCACGAGCGCCCCCAGCCCGTCCCTCCCGCTGGCTGCAGCACGAGCCCGCTATAAGGCCCCCCACTCACCGCAGTAGTGCTGCAGCGCGTCCCCCTCGCAGTGCGTCACGAGCGCCCCCAGCCCGTCCCTCCCGCTGGCTGCAGCACGAGCCCGCTATAAGGCCCCCCACTCACCGCAGTAGTGCTGCAGCGCGTCCCCCTCGCAGTGCGTCACGAGCGCCCCCAGCCCGTCCCTCCCGCTGGCTGCAGCACGAGCCCGCTATAAGGCCCCCCACTCACCGCAGTAGTGCTGCAGCGCGTCCCCCTCGCAGTGCGTCACGAGCGCCCCCAGCCCGTCCCTCCCGCTGGCTGCAGCACGAGCCCGCTATAAGGCCCCCCACTCACCGCAGTAGTGCTGCAGCGCGTCCCCCTCGCAGTGCGTCACGAGCGCCCCCAGCCCGTCCCTCCCGCTGGCTGCAGCACGAGCCCGCTATAAGGCCCCCCACTCACCGCAGTAGTGCTGCAGCGCGTCCCCCTCGCAGTGCGTCACGAGCGCCCCCAGCCCGTCCCTCCCGCTGGCTGCAGCACGAGCCCGCTATAAGGCCCCCCACTCACCGCAGTAGTGCTGCAGCGCGTCCCCCTCGCAGTGCGTCACGAGCGCCCCCAGCCCGTCCCTCCCGCTGGCTGCAGCACGAGCCCGCTATAAGGCCCCCCACTCACCGCAGTAGTGCTGCAGCGCGTCCCCCTCGCAGTGCGTCACGAGCGCCCCCAGCCCGTCCCTCCCGCTGGCTGCAGCACGAGCCCGCTATAAGGCCCCCCACTCACCGCAGTAGTGCTGCAGCGCGTCCCCCTCGCAGTGCGTCACGAGCGCCCCCAGCCCGTCCCTCCCGCTGGCTGCAGCACGAGCCCGCTATAAGGCCCCCCACTCACCGCAGTAGTGCTGCAGCGCGTCCCCCTCGCAGTGCGTCACGAGCGCCCCCAGCCCGTCCCTCCCGCTGGCTGCAGCACGAGCCCGCTATAAGGCCCCCCACTCACCGCAGTAGTGCTGCAGCGCGTCCCCCTCGCAGTGCGTCACGAGCGCCCCCAGCCCGTCCCTCCCGCTGGCTGCAGCACGAGCCCGCTATAAGGCCCCCCACTCACCGCAGTAGTGCTGCAGCGCGTCCCCCTCGCAGTGCGTCACGAGCGCCCCCAGCCCGTCCCTCCCGCTGGCTGCAGCACGAGCCCGCTATAAGGCCCCCCACTCACCGCAGTAGTGCTGCAGCGCGTCCCCCTCGCAGTGCGTCACGAGCGCCCCCAGCACGTCCCTCCAGCTGGAAGCAGCCGCTGACTGCACCAACAGTTGCCACTGCGACTGCAGCAGTGAGCCCGCTATGAGGGACACCGGGTCCTTCGCCGTGTGGCTCAAGTGGTACTTCTGTACTTTGTAGAACAGTTCTTGGCTACCTGCGCAATATAAAAGTATTTTTGAAAAAAAAAATTGTTAGACTTTTTATAAAATTTAAACTACTCCTACCTAAAGCTTAAATTTTTTCTTATTCTCCGTACATAACTACACTTTATTATATTATACTCGAGTCCAGACTTAGGCGAACCAACTTGACAGTTCATTACGCACAAATGTTACCACAGTTCCACCAGTGCTGTAATACCGAGATTTAAAAAAAACTTAACATCGATGTTAGACAAAACATCAATACGAAAAAATTATAAAACAAACCTTTTATTTGAAAAATATCGAAAAAATGTGAGGACGCCATCCGCCATTTTGTTTTATTGACATTTCATATACGTCATTCGACTTAACTGCCATCTTGCTTGGACCATTTCCGTTAGTGTGAAATTTTCGGTACGTTATTATTTGTTATCCTTTTGATCGTTTGCAAGTCAAAAGCTATGAAAATAAAGTCCAAAATTGACAAACATTTTCATTCCGCGTCAACACAAAGTTATATCGACTTTTTAACAACATATTCCTATACTTATTTACATCTGGTAACATTTTCAGTTGTCAATCTAGTTCGCCTAATTTTGGAATCGAATATTGACAAAAGAATGACAAATAGCAGCTTTGATGTCTTTTTCTTCGCGTGAGTTAGGAACTGACAACAGACTGACAGATTTGTGTGACTGACGCGCGGTTACCCTGTGAAATTAATCCTTCTAGACGACACGGAAGAATTCTTAGACACTGGCGAAATCGTCCTATTATAAAAGAGAAGAAGATGCATGCGTGCGAAAAATCTCCAAGACAAAAGCTCAACAGATCTCAGACTTCTTTAGTTAGTTATAGCACAGAGAACATAATATACAGAGACACCACCTAGTACAAGCAAACGGTATCACCCTAATACTGGCTATACAACTGGCTATTTTTCTTTTCTTTATTTTACAATAGAAGGCACCACTGAGAACACAAATAACACGATACCTATATGCCATCTAGCGAGACACTAATGATACGGGTGTCGCTTGTTAGCCCAATATATAGCTTAACTAGGACATGACAGGTTTGGTAGATGGCGCTACGTTATACTTAGGGCATACTGAAAGTTTCTGGAACTGGCCACTTATAAAAAGAAAATTGAAAAACCAATAATAGGTTTTGAGAAAATAACTCTCGGGCAGTATTTTACTTTTTAATTTGCGAGATTGTCATTTGTTTTTTCATCGTGGTGTGGAGTTGAAATTTGGGTGTCGCTGTTGCAATGAATTTAAGTCGTGAAAATTTTCGATCCATGATTTTTTACGATTTCCGATGTGGCTTAAGTCAGCAAGAGAGTTGTCAAAGACTTCTATTAGCATTTGGTGATGAAGCCCCATGTCGTAGCTCTGTCCATTCGTGGTTTAGTGAGTTTAGAAGAGGACGTGACCATCTCCATGACGATGAACGTGAAGGCCGGCCAGCGACTGCGGTTACCGATATTAATATTGATACTGTACGACAACTAATTGAAACTGACAAAAAAAATACATGTCAGCAAATTCGTACTACCTTAGGCATTGGAATGAGCCAGGTGCAAAAGATATTGCATTTGCATCTGAAGGTTCGGAAACTTTGCACTCGATGGATACCGCATGATTTATCGGAAGACCAGAAACGACTGCGTGTAGAGTGGTGCCGCAAAATGATAAAAACAATTGACGGAGGACAATCAATGGCTGTATATAACATCGTGACAGGTGACGAAACCTGGGTATACTGCTTTGAACCGGAAAGAAAAAGTCAAGCGGCTGAATGGGTCTTTCCTTTTGAAGATCTACCGACGAAAGTAAAAAAAAGCCGAAGCACAGGTAAGAAAATGGTTGCTTCGTTTTTCGGCAAATCGGGACATAACACCACTGTATCACTTGAAAACCAAAGGACATTAACTGCAGATTGGTATGTGAACACATGCTTGCCCAAAGTGTTTGACAAAATTCGTGAAAAGCGTTCCCGTAGCAAAATAGTCTTTCATCACGACAACGCGTCGGCACATTCCGCTAAAGCTACGAATGCGTATTTGGAGGCCTCAATGTAGAATTAATGACTCATCCGCCATACAGCCCTCATCTTGCACCATGCGATTTATTTTTGTTCCCAAAGATTAAAGATAAACTCAGAGGTTTACGGTATACAAGCCCGGAAATGGCTGTGAATGCTTTCCACGAGGCCATCGAAGAGGTCCCTAAGGAAGACTGGACCCACTGCTTTGCACAATGGTTCCAGCGAATGCAAAAGTGTGTAAATAGGGAGGGCAGATACTTAAAAAAACAATAAATGCCTCAAAACAATAATTCGTAGTTTTATTTATTAGAATCCAGAAACTTTCAGTATGGCCCACGTATAACCTACTCACGGCCGCTGGTCAGTGCGTAAGCAATCGAGGTTTCGTAGATCCAAACCTTTTCGTAATCTGCTGAAAACGCTGTCAGCCATATTAGTTTATAGATTATCTACAGCTTAGGGCTATACCATAGTAAAAGTGTATAAAGTACGCGCACTCCATTTTGTTGACATTGATTTTAGGTATTTTAGGTACGAGATTTTTTTCAAAGTAGTGACGATCATCATCATCATCATCATCATGTCAGCCGAAAGATGTCCGCTGCTGGACATAGGCCATAGCATTGGTTGGGCATAGTAATGACGATATGTAGTTTTAATTTTTTTTTTATTAGACTGGAAGGCAAACGAGCAAGTGGGTCTCCTGGTGGTAAGAGATCACCGACGCCCGTAAAAATCTGCAACATCAGGGGTATTGCAGATGCGTTGCCAACCAGGCCTAAGTTGGAATACCTCAAGTGCCAGTAATTTCACCGGCTGTCTTACTCTCCGCGCCGAAACACAACAGTGCAAGCACTGCTGCTTCACGGCAGGATTAGCGAGCAAGATGGTGGTAGCAATCCGGGCGGACCTTGCACAAGGTCCTACCACCTGCTATTATGCGATTATGCAATTATAGTATATAAGTGTTGTGTAGTGTATATACTTGGTTTGGTGTTTTTCAAAATCGTCTAATATCTCAGAAACGGTGCGTCCTAGCTCAAAAATAGCCAAATTTTCAACCCCCTCCCAAGCCCGCCCCCTACGGGACTACCCCGGACCCAACCCCAAAATTTCATCCCCCCCCCCCCACTTTTAGCACATTGACCAGCCTAACCAGACCCCTGGAAGTTTTTGCTACCCTTGGATCAGGGGTCTGGTTAGGCTGGTCAATGTGCTAAAAGTGGGGGGGGGGATGAAATTTTGGGGTTGGGTCCGGGGTAGTCCCGTAGGGGGCGGGCTTGGGAGGGGGGTTGAAAATTTGGCTATTTTTGAGCTAGGACGCACCGTTTCTGAGATATTAGACGATTTTGAAAAACACCAAACCAAGTATATACACTACACAACACTTATATACTATAATTGCATAATCGCATAATAGCAGGTGGTAGGACCTTGTGCAAGGTCCGCCCGGATTGCTACCACCATCTTGCTCGCTAATCCTGCCGTGAAGCAGCAGTGCTTGCACTGTTGTGTTTCGGCGCGGAGAGTAAGACAGCCGGTGAAATTACTGGCACTTGAGGTATTCCAACTTAGGCCTGGTTGGCAACGCATCTGCAATACCCCTGATGTTGCAGATGTTTACGGGCGTCGGTGATCTCTTACCACCAGGAGGCTCGTTTGCCTTCCAGTCGAATAAAAAAAAAATTAAAACTACATATCGTCACTACTATGCCCAACCAATGCTATGGCCTATGTCCAGCAGCGGACATCTTTCGGCTGACATGATGATGATGATGATGATCGTCACTACTTTGAAAAAAATATCGTACCTAAAATACCTAAAATCAATATGTCAACAAAATTGAACCTTGATTACTGTCTATAAAATTCACTCAGAAAAATTATCTATTTCGAGCTACGAGTTTTTTTTAAAGTAGTGACGATATTTATTTATTTACCTAACACAAAAATAAAACGACTACGACTACGCGAACGTGAAGAGAGCGCGAGACGAGCAGAACGACGTGCGGCGTGCAGTCTTCATTACAAAGTAGATAATATGTCTTCAAGAATCCAACATTATGGATTATGTTAAGATATTTGTTTATAACCTCAAAAGTCCACGTATCAAATCCATTGCGTCATACATAAATGTCAAGTCAAGTCAAGTCACAGCCAGCACAGCAGGCAGGCTACTTCGAAAATCGAAACTCGAAGTTCGTGTCGTGCGGTCCCTCTGATACTTATACTATTTATTACGAGAGCGAAAGAGACCGCACGACACGAACTTCGTGTTTCGAATTTCATAGTAGCCCGCTGCAAGAGCATACCGGTTTTATGCCATCTAGCGTTACCTTTGCAAACTACTACGAAAACCTCATAGCTGAAACGTAGTCACATGTAGCCTATACTTTCGTATTCTCAATTTATTATTTATGATGTTTCTTATCTTCAAATTAAGGAGTTGAAATAAAGTTGATGTGAAGTTGTGTTTATAAAATATGCTATTCTTTATTTTAATATCAATATTTCTACTTAATTCGGCTTATTTACATTTTATAATTTACAGATGTTAATGGTAGTGCCATCTATTGCGGTTTTTTAGTACTAAATATATCTTGTATGAGTTGGTAGCCCATGGTTATAGGTATTCCTTTTTAAAAACGCCATAAGGCACGCTTTTAGTGATAGAGACTCACTGAAAAAGGAGAGGTGGATTTTCTTCACTAACAAAATCGCGGGCAAAACCTGTGCATGAATAAAATGTAAACTCACCCAAAGATGCGATAATAAGCGCGTCGGCGACCCTCTTAGCATCTAGGCACAGCTCGACCGCCTCTTCGAGGTTCCCGCAGACCAGCGCCCGACAGATGAGGCCGGTCGAGTCTAGAATAGGGGTGACAACTGGGTTAAAAATATATCATTCTATTTAGTTCAAAAGTTAGATTACTTACCCCCTTATTCATAAACGACAATCAAACCTATTTTAGTTAAAATGCCGCTAAAATTCGTTTGTCCTTATCTGTCACTTCAACATTTGTATTTGTTAGAAAGGGACAAAGCATTTGTTAGTTAACATAGGCTTGTTAAGTTTTATGAATAAGGGGGTTATTCTTTTGTATGGGCATGCGGTCATTACATCACACTGTAGCGTCACCGGATAGGGATGTTGACTGTTGACACCATTAAAAAGTAATTCGAAGGCACGATTCCAGTAAAAAATCGATTTACTGTAAATTAGATTTTTTGTTCAAATTCAAAATCATTTATTTCACAGGATTTCAGGTACAAGAAGGCCTTAAAAATAGCATAAGAATCACTAAAATCTACCACAAATGGCTTGTGAAATTAGGGAATACATTCATTTGTAGTCTAAAAACTCTTGAACACTATAAAAGCATTATTCGGTCAACCACTTTTTTAGAGCTCGTTTAAATTTCATGAAGGTTAAGTCTTTTATTGTTGCTTTAAAACAAATAAATAGTTGATTGATTGTGCGAAGAAGTGACGTCATAAGTTGCTATTTCCATTGAAACTCTATGGGAGAATTGTGTTTTGACGACTCATAAAAAGTACGTCAATTGATTGGTGGTGTCAGCATCCCTATTGTTTTTAATTGATTCCTATCAAATTACCTTCTCCGTTGGGTATGACCACGTTCTGAGCGGTGGGCTCCAACTCCAGGTTAGAGAGTTTCCTTTCAATCAACGTGTGCGCATCCTGTAAAGAAAAACGTAGTTCATTTAATCGAAAGTTCACCAGAACAGGACCGAAAACAGATTTATTTTAAAAAATAAAATAAAATAAAAAATGTTTATTACCAAAAACTTAAAAAATACATAAAAAAGAAGTACTGTAGTTTGCTAAAGAGTTTGGCAATGGGTGCCAGTCTCAGCTTGTGCTAATTTAATAATTGATTTCTTTATTCTGTGTAAGAGACAGCTTATATACACAGTTTAAAAATGACAGTAGATATAGCATAAAACAACCCCGATTACAATAATAATAATAATAAATGTGTTATAATGTCAATTATATGTAGTATAATATAAGTATAGTCATGCGCAGTAAAAAAAGGTGTTGAATTTTGATAACGCCATCGTAACCCAAAAACAAACAACTTTTGGTTCCTTATTATACAAATCAAAAACATCACAGAAATGTGGTTTTCCATTGTACAGTCAATCGCAAAAGTGGATAAGCGGTTGAGAAGCTCAAAATAACGTATAGACCCACTTATTACATTACCAGTACAGTCACAGCGAGTAATTGACAAAATTCAGCAGAACTTGCAGTTCAAAGTGCTACAAAATAACCCGTAGAAAATACAGTGTCCCACGGCTATGCCAAGAGGAGGGAAACTATATCTTAAATATTGGAAATCAATGGAATTAGGAATCTATGACAAAGTAAAAAAGTAAAAATTCTTTTATTTTTCTATTGTTTATGGCAGTTTGACGGCAGTTTGACTTTATTCTCGAAACAATAAGATTCTGATTGCTTTGTCAACTTTTTCCAAAATATTTATATGGCAGGAGGTTAAAAAAAACTGTAGTATTGCGGTACTGAACAAAAGGGTCAATCATAAGGATTATTTTTCCAATATTAATACTTTCTCTCCATGTGGCATAGCCGTGGGACACCCTGTATAATAATTTAGGACCCACTCAGAATAATGTAATATAATATAAACACGGGCTGTTGTTTGTTTGTAGATTACATGCTGTTAAAGGTGTCTGCCCATTAGATCGTATAATATCAGGATCCTCACCATTCGGAAACATACCACAAATAAGAGACACATATTAGAAGCCATCATTTTTATCGCCCTTAAATACTCGATTGCCCGTAACATCGTTCGGGTAAGTGGTAAAATTAAGTTTAAGATATACACCGTGTTTTTCTTGATTTCCGTTAACTTCGACATAATTAAATTCATTAATAGAAAGAAACTATTATTGTAATAGACTTTTTGGTCCAATCAAATTTTTTTTTACTAAATATGTAGGTATGAATTAAAAACTCTATAGTTAGACAGAAAGAAAGAAAGAAAATACATTTATTTAACGCCATAAAAATAAAATAAAAATAAAAGAAATAACATAGAACAAATATCAGAATTAAATGACGCTAAATTAAATAGGTCCCCACTCAGCATAATGCCACGGCAAGCCGTGGCGCTGATTTTCAGTGAGGACCTTATTTAAAAACTAACTTAAAACTAAACTAAACTAAACTTAAATTAAATTGTCGTGTCATGCAACACGGCCCAACGCGCTACGCTGAACGCAGCCGTTGGACCCTGGAGCCTGGCGGCTCGAATCGTCTTCCTTACGGACTTACGGAGTTACGGACTTTAAAAAACCTCATAACTTAAGAAGCTTCATACTTTTTTATTGCGCGTGTATGCATATTAGTTCTTGATTATCTTTTATACGGGAAGAGTTAGGCCAGTAGTGTCTTGGAGAAATTAACTCTATTTGACTGTTGCTTTGGCTTTAAAGTTAACGGAAATCAAAAATTGATTTTTATATTTGTTATTTCACAAATGCATCACAATATAATTTCTGTTTAGACGCATTTTTTTTATTTAAACTATTTATTAGAAAAGTATTTGATGATAAATGGTAAATGGCGTCATAATATCCTATTGTGTCTGTGCCGGTACGGTTTAGATCACTTTACGATTCGATCTAATGGACAAAGAGCGTTATACTGCGATGTGATGACGTCACCGACTCACCGAAAGATCTGTGCTGGTGTCAGTGGATAGTTCTGCCTCCGTCTCCGTAGATTCACCCTGCCGTGTTAGCGTGTTAGTCACAACAGAAACATAGCTTATGCGGTTGGTGTAAAGTAGAAAATACAGTGGCAATTGTGAAGGCTTTTGCTGATTTATGACAGGGTCCATATCGGCTCGTATAGTAGTTGAAAATCATAATATAATGTTTGGCATAATATATTGTTTGTCATAACAATTTTTCCTTAAATCCATTAATTGTTTTGAATTAATGTAATTTTTCAACTATTTACAGTCTCTGCGGGGAAATAAATTATGACTAACAAAAATTATGACAAACATTACAGTATGACATTCGAAAAATATGTGACTAGATACGCACCCATTTGTAAGAGTAAAAATAGGATAGTTGCTTATAGTATGAGAATTTGAAGAACCCCTTTTAGTGCTATTTATAGAAAGGTCTGCGAAATTTCAAGTATTTAGCTCCAGATTTAGATTGCTAGTCAGGGTACTGTTTTAAAGGCAAAGCTATAAACGATAAAATACGATAGTAAATATAGGTAAAGGTTCGAAAATAGCGAAATAAACATGTCCATTATAAATTTAATTACTTTACGTTTATGTCAAAAACGTGATTGGCTATGTGTCACAATTTTCATAATCTTATTGTTGTATAAAGCCTTTGGTTCTCCTTTAATAATTAAATATTGTTAAAATTAAAATGTATTGTACAAGTATTTAATTAACATTAACAAGAGGATTTGATTTGTAATATCACAGTCATTGTTAAATATCAGAATGTAAAGGTAACATAAGAAAGACAAAAAAACTCCCTGTTTGAAAACGCCAAAAATAAAAAGCTTTCAACTAACTTACTGTGCGTATTATCTTTTAAACAGTAAGAGTTAGGTCACTAGCATATTGGAGAAATTGATTAGACTTGTTGCATGTTCCCTTAGAGTTAACGGTAATCAAAAACAACACGTTGTATTATATACAGTTAATAATTGTGACTAAAGTCAGTAAAATAAATGCAAGTGCCGGTGAAATTACTGGCACTTGAGGTATTCCATCTTAGGCCTCTAGGTTGGCAACGTATCTGCAATACCGGGTATTGCAGATGTTTATGGGCGGTGGTGATCTCTTACCACCAGGAGACCCACTTGCTCGTTTGCCTTCCAGTCGAATAAAAAAAAAGTAGTAAAAAAGTAGTAAAAAAGTGGAGCAAGTGAATTTATATGAGAGTCAAAATAATTTAACAAATGTATGGACAAAACTTATCAAACAAATGGACATGGCGGTGTTATCCCTGTCTCTAGGTATGAAGGCAAAATATAGGTAGGGGCCTAAACATAAATATTTACCTACCAGTTTGCTGTCACTTTAGTATTGTATTCACAGATATAGATTACACTAGATTACGCAAATGCATCTACTTCTCGTGTCCGAACCCCGACCAAACGTCGGGGTTTGTCCCATACAAGGACTGACCGCTAACTGACTAATCATGACTAGTGACTGACTAGAGCCCCACGACGCGTGCGGGCGGCGTATTTGAATCAATTCTGCGCGGACATCGGGGAATTCACATCGCTAATTCGTTCTTGAGACGTCACAGTAGATAGAAAAAAAGTGACACGGTTGGTTTTCATACAGATTGAGGTGTTTGCGTTATCTAGTGTAATCTTTATCTGTAATTGTATTGCATACATTGAAACATACATTTAATTTGTATGAAAAAAAATTGCACTGGTCATGTTTTTAAAAATTTGGAGCACAAAGATATTTGCATAAAGCCCCATGGTCACACACCCTGTATTTGAGCTATTTGTGAATCTAATTTCAACACCAGATAGTTTTTAGCATGAAATGTGTCTTTGGCATCTAACTTGTAATACTTACGCGACTCAGCATGGCGAATTGATCGCTCTGGTCGGCATTGGCGCCCTTGAACTTGGATGTGATCTCGTCTTGTTTGAAGCCTGAAAGAAGTGACAATAATCCATAAGAAGTGACCATACAATATTTTTTAACGCGAACTTAAATAGTAGATTGTACAACAAGAGCATAGAACGAGCCATTTTACCCGAGGCGTTCATATAGACACCCGAGCCGGTACGGTGAGGGTGAATAGACACGTCGAGGGGGAAATGAGTTTAATGCTCGAGTTTTACTCTCTGCGTTTCACTTCGATGGCGAGGAAATGAAATAGCAACATCATATAATAATCATTCGATTGAACTTTATACTGGGTGATTTCGGGGTCATGAGCAGGAGTGAAAGGGCTGATGGGGACATTCACACTGAGCAACTTTTAATATGGGACCAGCCACGAAATCAAGAAAAAAAAAAACATAATGATCAAGAGATAGTCGATCGCTAACTATCCGAAATGTATGGAATAGCAGATTTTTTTTTGCCACATAGTGGCTGGTCCCATAGTAAACATTGCTCAGTGTGAATGTCCCTATCGCCCTTTTCACTCCTGCTCATGACTCCGAAATCACCCAGTATATAGAAGTTGATCTGTGATGGGACGCACCGAGCAAGTTGAGTACTTCACTGCGAAAGCTCGGCATGAAGTTGGCTCGCAGGAAGAACCAGGTATAGCGCTCGCCCTGCTCTGTCGCCGCGTCGCCCTTCTGGCGGCAGTACCTAAACAATTAATAAAATAGAGTCAGCCATCCAGTGGCGTGGCTACGAAGATGAAGATGATATAAAGAATTTACCTCTGAATTTATTTAAAGGTAGACTTAAAAAAACCGGCCAAGAGCGTGTCGGACACGCCCAAAATAGGGTTCCGTAGCCATTAAGAAAAAATTAAAAAAAATTAAGTCATATTTTTCTAAGGATTTCTTATTTCTTTATACGGAATCTTCTAAGTTTAGGTATATTTTATACCTTACGCTGCTATTTACTCATAAACTACTAATAATTCTCAAGCAAACTTAGCCGTTATAGTTTTCCTTGGAAGTTTGATATACTGACGACCATCCTGAATTTTTTCAAATTTTTCCACCCACCGGTTTAGATTTTAGAGGGGGGGACGCTCGATTTTAGTGAAAATTTGCACTTTAAAGTTGAATATTTCGCAAACAAATCACTGTATCGAAAAATCGTTTCAGCAAACCCCTAATGGTTTTAAAATACCTATCCAACGATACCCCACACTATAGGGCTGGATAAGAAAAAAAAATCACCGCCACTATACGTCTATGGGAGGTACCTTAAAAAAAATTGATTTTGAATTTTTAGTTGTACTATTTTGTCGGCATAGTTTACCTATATATCCGTGCAAAATTACAGCTTTCTAGCATTGATAGTCCCTGAGCAAAGCCGCGGACGGACAGACAGACAGACATGGCGAAACTATAAGGGTTCCGTTTTTGCCATTTTGGCTACGGAACCCTAAAAATGGTTGATAAAGGAATGTTTTTACTCTTCTTCTTCTCTTGTAAAATATGGCTTTCTGTCCTAATTAATAGGACAATTTCGCCAGTGTCTAACTACTCTCATTGAGAGGGACGTTGTTCGGTGATTGTAGTTTTTGCAACTTGATAGTAAAATTCCAGAAACCACGTGGAGACAACTTGCACATTAAAAAATGTCAGACACGAGAGCAATATAGAATTTTGTGATCACTGTTCACTGTTAAGGTTAATCGCCGTATAAAACCTTGCACAGGGTCCTACCACCTGATCCAAACTGATCCTATACGGGTTCCGTTTCTTCGTCTCCAGGTAGGACCCCTAAAAAGGTCGGGAGCATCTAGGAGAGGCCGGACGGAAGGACGATGGACTGACAGACTGCCGAACAGGCCTGCAACTTACTCGGCCAGTGCGTCAAGCGCGCCGGGCTCCTGGCTCAGCGTGGAGCCGAGCACCGCGTCTAACTGCGCCGCGCACTCCACTATCTCCGGCTCGCTCACCACCTGCAACAAAACATACACACTCCGTGAGCTTTTACAAAAAACCTTCGTATGCCTAGGAATTTCGTGATTTGACGGATTGTACGATCGACCCCCGACATGTGTCCGCGGTGTGTAAGGCAAGGTGTAACCACCACACTATTCCCCAAGAAAGTCATCATGAAGGTCACAGATCCTCATCCAACAATCACGACCACTGTTAACAGTTTAGCAACTTATGAGACTTATTTTTGAGGTTACAGTCAGGTTCGTAAACTTCTGAGCAGAAATTAGTTCAAAAATATCTGAACACGCTTCTACGCCGTTAACAATAGAGTCATATTCACATATTTTTGATCAGACATTTGCTCATAAACTTACGAACTCGACTGTACATTTATATTTACTATCAGTCATACTTTTATTTAGTTACAGAAAAAAACTTACCTGACTTATGAAGACCAATTTCTGTGAGTTAGCTTCATCAGGGCACTTTTCGAATGTAACTAATTTGCCTCCAAACTGTAACAAATAAGATTATATTACATCGGGAAAAAAAGTAGTATAATTATATTCCTAAAGGTGGCTGACACCATCTACAGAGGGGTCAATAAATTTAAGTATCTTGGGTACACTGTGACACTAACGACAGAAAGGAAGAAATTTACATACGTGTTCAGAGCTCCCTGAGATGTAGATGTACAGCCGCTTTCCACAAGATTTTGGTGTCCAAGCTACTATGCAGGAGAACCAAGATTCGCGTCTACAAAACTGTCACTAGACCGATCCTGATGTGCGGTTGCGATGCTTGGACACAAACGCTCCAAGAAGAGAATAAGCTGCTAGTGGCAGAACGGAGGATTCTGCGGAAGATTCTGCAGCTGACTCAGAGAGATGACGGTAGCTGGAGGATAAGGAAGAACAGGAAAATTGAGGACTTGGTAACTGAGCCCAATGTTATAGGAGAGATCAAGGCGTCCATACTCCGGTGGCTCGGGCACGTAGAAAGGTTGGGGGAGGATCGAGCCGTGAGTGGATGTGGGCCGTTTGGTCCTGAAAGACCTTTTGGACCTTGGGGTCGAAGGCTAGCAAGAGTTGGCTCAAGATCGCAAAGCGTGGCCTAATTTGGTGTTGGAGGCCAAGACTCACTTTGGGTCACTGCACCCTGGTAGTAAGTAACTAAGTATATTCCTAAAATCCCTGGAGCTAATGAGAGCTACTTGACAGGGTCTTGATGATGATGAAGATGATAATAAAAATGATGGATAATGAAGTTTTTTTTTTACATAAGTACCTATAACTGAGTAACTGGCCCCTATCTCACCTGATGTTAAGTGCAGATGAGGCCAAAGGTGTATCTCACTGGTTCAGTAACAGGTCACTTTAGCCTTGTTTAGATGATGATGATGACGAAGATCTTGATGATAGTAATGATGATAACGCAGACGATGATGATGATGATAATAGTGATGGCGATGATGATGATGATTATGGTGATGATAATGATAAATAATATGATAAAAATGATGATGATGACGACGATGATAATGATAATTATAAAGATGACCATGGTGATGATAAGATGATGATGATGATGATGACGCTGGTAATGATAATGATAAAGATGATGATGATGACGATGATTGTGATGATAATGATAAAGATAATGATAAAGATGATGATGATGACGCTGGTGATGATAATGATGAAGAAGATGATGATGATAGTGATGATTATAGTAAAAATAATGATGATGACGATGATAAAGACGATAATGCCTCTGAAGCGTACTCACGGAGAACTTGGCGGCGACGGGTGTCCGCAGCCACTTGGGCGCGCGCGGCAGCACGGCGCGCGGCGCGGGCGGCGGCGCGGCGCGGGCCACGGCCGGCAGCTGCCCCAGGGACGCGGCGCCGAACGCTTCCAGGATGTTCGACTGGTTCTGACCGCTCTGGTGAGGGAAAACAACAACTTAGGGCCTGTTTCCCCACCTGACGACTTTTTTTTTATTCGACTGGATGGCAAACAAGCAAATGTGTCTCCTGATGGTAAGAGATCAACACCAGGGGTATTGCAGATGCGTTGCCAACCTAAAGGCTTAAGATGGGATACCTCAAGTGCCAGTAATTTCACCGGCTGTCTTGCTCTCCACGCCGAAACACAACAACTTTATTGATCACCAAAAACAGTACAGAGACATTACAAAAATAAAAAAAATCAGGTAGACAATAGGCGATCTTATCGCTAAAAAGCGATCTCTTCCAGACGGAGAAATTAATAAATATGAACAGACTAATGTAGGTGGCAGAAATAACAGACAGGAGATACGTAGAATTAATGGACAATAAATATTAAAAACAATTCAAAAATATAATAATAATAATAATAATAAACTCTTTATTGCCAAGTATGAACATAAGGATACAAAATATGCATAATTATAATTAAAAATTAGGAAAAAAATAAGTCCACGCCTTGGCAATGGATGCCGGTCTCAGCAAATGCTGGCTTTAGTGTCCAGCGCTGGTTTTCAGCCCGGACCCTTTGACAGGGGTGGCCGTAACTAATACTAAGATATTAAAACGAAAAGTAATTTAAAGTGAAAAAAAAAACAATAACAAAACACTGTGCAATTTATTTTAAATATGTGTGTGTATATATACTTACAGACTCGGGCCTAGCGCTGCCCCCGCCGCCGAGCAGCGAGTGCACGGTGACTTGTTGCTCGAAAGAGCTCGACACCAGCAGACTGGGGTCGCGCGCGCACCACGCCACGTCAAATATAATATACTTACAGACTCGGGCCTAGCGCTGCCCCCGCCGCCGAGCAGCGAGTGCACGGTGACTTGTTGCTCGAAAGAGCTCGACACCAGCAGACTGGGGTCGCGCGCGCACCACGCCACGTCAAATATAATATACTTACAGACTCGGGCCTAGCGCTGCCCCCGCCGCCGAGCAGCGAGTGCACGGTGACTTGTTGCTCGAAAGAGCTCGACACCAGCAGACTGGGGTCGCGCGCGCACCACGCCACGTCAAATATAATATACTTACAGACTCGGGCCTAGCGCTGCCCCCGCCGCCGAGCAGCGAGTGCACGGTGACTTGTTGCTCGAAAGAGCTCGACACCAGCAGACTGGGGTCGCGCGCGCACCACGCCACGTCAAATATAATATACTTACAGACTCGGGCCTAGCGCTGCCCCCGCCGCCGAGCAGCGAGTGCACGGTGACTTGTTGCTCGAAAGAGCTCGACACCAGCAGACTGGGGTCGCGCGCGCACCACGCCACGTCAAATATAATATACTTACAGACTCGGGCCTAGCGCTGCCCCCGCCGCCGAGCAGCGAGTGCACGGTGACTTGTTGCTCGAAAGAGCTCGACACCAGCAGACTGGGGTCGCGCGCGCACCACGCCACGTCAAATATAATATACTTACAGACTCGGGCCTAGCGCTGCCCCCGCCGCCGAG
Source organism: Choristoneura rosaceana (assembly GCA_037349165.1). Classification (NCBI taxonomy): domain Eukaryota; kingdom Metazoa; phylum Arthropoda; class Insecta; order Lepidoptera; family Tortricidae; genus Choristoneura; species Choristoneura rosaceana. Next base: position 1,337,371 of record JAZBNJ010000032.1, read on the forward strand.
CAGCGAGTGCACGGTGACTTGTTGCTCGAAAGAGCTCGACACCAGCAGACTGGGGTCGCGCGCGCACCACGCCACGTCAAATATAATATACTTACAGACTCGGGCCTAGCGCTGCCCCCGCCGCCGAGCAGCGAGTGCACGGTGACTTGTTGCTCGAAAGAGCTCGACACCAGCAGACTGGGGTCGCGCGCGCACCACGCCACGTCAAATATAATATACTTACAGACTCGGGCCTAGCGCTGCCCCCGCCGCCGAGCAGCGAGTGCACGGTGACTTGTTGCTCGAAAGAGCTCGACACCAGCAGACTGGGGTCGCGCGCGCACCACGCCACGTCAAATATAATATACTTACAGACTCGGGCCTAGCGCTGCCCCCGCCGCCGAGCAGCGAGTGCACGGTGACTTGTTGCTCGAAAGAGCTCGACACCAGCAGACTGGGGTCGCGCGCGCACCACGCCACGTCAAATATAATATACTTACAGACTCGGGCCTAGCGCTGCCCCCGCCGCCGAGCAGCGAGTGCACGGTGACTTGTTGCTCGAAAGAGCTCGACACCAGCAGACTGGGGTCGCGCGCGCACCACGCCACGTCAAATATAATATACTTACAGACTCGGGCCTAGCGCTGCCCCCGCCGCCGAGCAGCGAGTGCACGGTGACTTGTTGCTCGAAAGAGCTCGACACCAGCAGACTGGGGTCGCGCGCGCACCACGCCACGTCAAATATAATATACTTACAGACTCGGGCCTAGCGCTGCCCCCGCCGCCGAGCAGCGAGTGCACGGTGACTTGTTGCTCGAAAGAGCTCGACACCAGCAGACTGGGGTCGCGCGCGCACCACGCCACGTCAAATATAATATACTTACAGACTCGGGCCTAGCGCTGCCCCCGCCGCCGAGCAGCGAGTGCACGGTGACTTGTTGCTCGAAAGAGCTCGACACCAGCAGACTGGGGTCGCGCGCGCACCACGCCACGTCAAATATAATATACTTACAGACTCGGGCCTAGCGCTGCCCCCGCCGCCGAGCAGCGAGTGCACGGTGACTTGTTGCTCGAAAGAGCTCGACACCAGCAGACTGGGGTCGCGCGCGCACCACGCCACGTCAAATATAATATACTTACAGACTCGGGCCTAGCGCTGCCCCCGCCGCCGAGCAGCGAGTGCACGGTGACTTGTTGCTCGAAAGAGCTCGACACCAGCAGACTGGGGTCGCGCGCGCACCACGCCACGTCAAATATAATATACTTACAGACTCGGGCCTAGCGCTGCCCCCGCCGCCGAGCAGCGAGTGCACGGTGACTTGTTGCTCGAAAGAGCTCGACACCAGCAGACTGGGGTCGCGCGCGCACCACGCCACGTCAAATATAATATACTTACAGACTCGGGCCTAGCGCTGCCCCCGCCGCCGAGCAGCGAGTGCACGGTGACTTGTTGCTCGAAAGAGCTCGACACCAGCAGACTGGGGTCGCGCGCGCACCACGCCACGTCAAATATAATATACTTACAGACTCGGGCCTAGCGCTGCCCCCGCCGCCGAGCAGCGAGTGCACGGTGACTTGTTGCTCGAAAGAGCTCGACACCAGCAGACTGGGGTCGCGCGCGCACCACGCCACGTCAAACACCCACTGCTCTTGCTGCGACACTTCCACCAACAACTCGCCACCCTGAAACAAATAAAGGAAATAACCACATTTTCTAGTATAAAAGTGGCACAAAAATACCAAACGACAACTTACTCGAGGTGTGTATATTCACCAGAGCCGCAGGCGAGGGTTGACAGTCAAGCCGAGGGTAAAAATTAGTTTTGTAAACAACACTATTCGCTTCTATTTTAAGGAAATTAAATTGCAATAGTGGAAACAAATGTTAATTTAATCCGTAATTCACCTTTTATTTTTCAGCCAGGAAATGCAGACTCGGATCTCGTCAATGCACCCGAAAACTTTTTCATTTTTAGGGTTCCGTAGCCTTACAGGGATCCCTTTATTTATTTAGTAGCTTTTGCCCGCGGCTCCGCCCGCGTTATATTCGGTTATCGCGGGTTATTCCCTTGGGAACTGTGCATTTTTCCGAAATAAAACGTAGCCTATGTCACTCTCGGGCCCATAAACTATTTCTAAGCCAAAAATCACGTCCATCCGTCGCTCCGTTACGGCGTGAAATACGGACAAACACACAAACACACTTTCGCATTTATAATATTAGTAGGGATTTTTCAAAAACATTCTAACATTACAGGTTTGACCTTTACAACAAACTTTTTTTTTTATTCGACTGGAAGGCAAACGAGCAAGTGGGTCTCCTGGTGGTAAGAGATCACCACCGCCCATAAACATCTGCAACACCAGGGGTATTGCAGATGCGTTGCCAACCTAGAGGCCTAAGATGGAATACCTCAAGTGCCAGTAATTAAATAATAAATAGCAATAGTGGAAACGGAAATGTTAATTGAATCCGTAATTGACCTTTTATTTTTCAGCCAGGAAATGCAGGTTCGGATCTCGTCAATGCACCACAAAACTGTTTAATTTTTAGGGTTCTGCTCCGTAGCTTTATAGGATCCCATCATTTATTTATTTTTCAAAAACATTGTAACATTACAGATTTGACCTTTCCAACAAACTGACCGGTCTGGTGTTGTTCGGGTTCCAGCACAGCACGCGGCCATCTTTGCCGGCCGACAGCAGCAGGTCGGGGTCCTGGCGGCACCACGACAGCGCCATCACGCCCTTCTGGTGCCCCTCCAGCGTCGCCAGGGGGGACGCCGCCAGCCTGCAGGGGACACAAGGGTGCTGGAGATTAGCAACGGAACGTATAGGTTGAAGACTTGAGACAGCCACGACAGATTAACAGCCTTATTCATAAAAAATCCTTAATTGAGGTTTGATCGGTCTGTTAGTTAACAGACTGATTAAGCTTGTTTGACGTTTGGCAAGAAGTATGATTCATAAACGCTTGCTAACAGTCTGCTAGTTGATGAGCTGCTGATAGACTGATTAGACGCGTTATGTTGGCACTCTTGACAAATCAAAGACAAAAAATGGCCTTATCGAGATTAAAAAAAAAAATTGACAGTAGTGACGTTTGTTTTCCCGCCATTTCCGATCCGCGTGTTTTAGTAGACCTAAACTAAGTGCAAAAAGATGTAACTATTTTAATCATCTTAATTTTATTTTTTTCATATTATTAGAGGATTTTTAAATACAAATTCCTGAAAATAAATTTTCCTGTTTTTTTTTTAAATCTTTGCGTAAACTTCCTTAAAAATATCTTCGGTATGGTTTTTTGCTCTTGTCAAAGTCAGCTGTTCAAATTTGTGGCGGCCATTTTGTGACTTAGCAGAGAGATAAAGGAGGGTCTACGGTCCACTAACTTTAGCAGAGCCTTGATCGGCTGATTTGCGCTAACAGACGTTTATGAATCACGTTTTTTGGCATCGGGACATCAAGGAGCCTTCAAGGAGGCTCTAAGTTTTTATGAATAAGGCTGTATGATTTTTATCATATCACACTGGGGAATTGTGGACGAGTTGAAGGCAAAGTGAGTGCGCAATGATATCGCCGCGAACGCGCAATAATATCGCCGCGAACGCGCAATGATATCGCCACTAGCGCGCAACTATATCACCGCGAATGCGCAATGATATCACTGCGAACGCGCAATGATATCAACGCTAGCACGTAACTATATCGCCGTGAGCGTGCAAATAAATCCGAAAATAAATAAACTGTAGCGTGTGAGGCTGATCAAACGGTGCAGTCTGATCACAGAATTTTCCATTGTATCTGTCTCAGCCCTATAATTTATATTTGTGGTCCACCCGTGTTGGTATACTGACCTGAGGTCCCAGAGCTGCACGACGGGCGCCTGGTCGTCCTCGGAAGCCACGCAGAGCTGTGTCGCCACGCCCGGGTGCCACGCCAGCGCGCGCCAGCGGGAGCGCGACTGGCTGTCACTGTCAACAAACATTACCAATTCATTTCAATTCTTGAAAGTATAGCTCCATCGATAGTAGTTTCTGGAATTTTACTATCAAGTTGCAAAAACTACAATCATCGTACAACGTCCCTCTGAAAGAGAGTACTTTGACACTGGCGAAATTGTCCTATTAATTAGAAGAAGAAGAAGAAAGACATTTATTCACATTCACAAAGACACACAAATACATAAAAAAAAAACAATAGACAACAAACAAAACAAAAAGAAAATATCAAAATAAAAATACACGATTTTGTATGTCCCCGCAAAAGTAAAACGGCCGCCGACTCAGCATAATGCTGAGGCCGTTAGACGCCTGCAGCGCTGATATTCTGTCAGAACCGTCTGTGACTCACGGAATGATACATAAATATACTAAAGTAATGTGTAAATAAAATTAAGAAATACAATAGATTAAATTTTAAGGAAACAAGATATAAATAAATAAATTATAATAAACCATAAGTAAAAAACAAGGGACAAATAAGGACTGAAAGCCATATTTTAAAAGACAAGAAGAAGCCATCAGTCCACTGCTGGACATAGTCCTACACGGAGATCCTAAAGCGTGCTGGTGTCGTGGGGATGGAGACTTATTTGATGCGGCGGCAGTTGCGATGGTGTGGGCAAGCCCTTTGTATGCCAGATGACAGAATCGCAAAGCGCATATTTTATTCCGAACTGCAAGATGGCAAGCGGAAACAAGGCGGTCAGATATTGCGGTACAAAGATGTGCTAAACTACAACACTATCTAAGCCACACCTACATATAAGTACCTTTAAATGTCTGTTCGATACAGCGCCATCTATTGTTCATCTGCTGAACTAGATAGCTTGCTAATTAATAAAAATGATCGATGCCCCTTGACATCCATGAACCTCAGTAGTTCCAAATTAAAACACAAATGTGGTGGCGCTAGTATCGCGCATCAATATAAATAAGGTTTTTAAGTTTGTCTGTTCCAATTGCAATCGGCTTCGAAGTAAAAAGTCCAAAAATCCAACCGATCTCTCATTTCGGGCACCCAATTTTACAATGTCATTGCTAGAACTTATTAGGGTTTTGCGATAGTCAGCCCTGTGCAGCTTACGCACACATTGACGCGTGTACAGACGTCGTCGTGCCTATGTAGATTCAAGAACGCGTATTTTGTACAGCGTGGCCACCCTGTGCTAGGACATACCTCAATTTCATAATGGGCTCGTTCTTCCTGAGATCCCAGACGACACATCTCGAGGCAAACGTAGACCCAAGTATGTGTTGAACCTGACAAAAGAAAATACAATTTTATTGAAGCTTATCACACAATTTATAGTAAAAAACATACCTATCATTATATTTTTTTCACTTCTCATGCTCTTAAAATGTTACTTTAGTCTTTGGACTAAATCTCCTTTTTATTCTCTAGGGATTTTTTTTTTATTTACGTTGATAACCCCTAATCAGCCAACACAGTGTTTGTGAATGGAGGATATTTAGTGCGTGGAAATAACCTCAAAATGTCAACTGTGCAAAAATATAAAAAAACACGATTTAGTTTCGTGAAACACAATTAATGATTATGAATATGAATCTATTCAATTATATTAAGGACTAGCTTTTGCCCGCGACTTCGTCCGCGTATTCTTTAGTTATCAGGGCATAGGTATGTTTTAACTGACCCCCCTTATAATTGTGACATCTGTATATCTCTTTGTATAGCGAAGTACTGCCGTAAACGATTGGTGACAGTTTACTATAGTACTTACTTCGCTATAAACAATATACTTTACCAGTTTTGAAGCTAGTTTATGAAAAATTCTATGCAAAACGCGAGAGTAAAATGATTATTTCGTGTGCTTCCGGCGAGAACCGAATTTTACACTAAAACCCGAATAATTGTTTTCTCTTCTCCTATTTATGTTTTTACTGTTTTTACTGTTTTTGCTGTGATGTAGTGTGTTTTTGCTGTCAATAAACATTATGAGTTTGAGTTTGTTTATATTCGAAATTGCACTTTAAATAATCCCGTTTTTTTCCGTTCGTCAGAATTTCGGGAAATTCTTTTGTCAATCTCAAACTCACAACTCACAACATTTATTTACAACAAAAACACACTACATCACAACAAAAACACAGTATAAATATAAATAATATGCTCCCCTATTTTATCTTATCTATTTTGAAAACTCCACTCTTAATGCTCCTCTACACTCCCCAAGCAACCTACATGCCGAATTTTAGATTTCTACGATCAGTAAAACGAAAAATCCCGTTTTTCCCGTTCCCGTCAGAATTTCGGGCAATTGTTTCGTAGTGCTCCCTTACACTCCCCAAATAACCTTAATGCCAAATTTCAGTTTTCTATGACCAGTAAAACGAATAATCCCGTTTTTTCCCGTTCCCCTGAGAATTTTCTCTCAATGCTCTCTACACTTCCCAAACAATCTACATGCCGATTTTCAGCTTTCTACGTCCAGTAAAATGAAAAATCCCGTGTTTTCTCTTTCCCGTGTGAATTTCGGGAACTTATCTCTTTAATGCTTCCCTACACTCCTCAAGCAACCTACATGCCAAATTTCAGCCTTCTAAACTACGACCAGTAAAATGAAAAATCCCGTTTTTTCCCGTTTCCGTCAGAATTTCGGGAAATCCTTTTGTACTGCTCCCGTACACTCCTCAAGGAACTTAAATGCTAAATTTCCGTTTTTTACGACCAGTAAAACGAAAAATCCATCCCGTTGAACTGAATATAAATCCCGTTTTTTCCTTATCCCGTGGGAATTTCTAAAAATCCTTTAAAATAGTTTTTTATTACTGTAATCACCTACTTTTATGGTAATTTAAAAGAGTCTAGTAATTATTGTTCATGGGATTCCGTTGAACTGAATATATAAAATCCCGTTATTTCCTTATCCCGCGGGAATTTCTAAAAATCCTGAAATATGTCTCTTAGGTAATGTAATACCTACTTGTGTATCAAATTTGAAGAGTCTAGTTATTATAGTTACTGAGATAGGGTCATTTGGAATCGAAGACATAAATCCGATTTTTCCCGTTCCCGTGGGAATTTCGAAAAATCCTTTCTTAGCGGATGCCTACGTCGTAACATCTACCTGCATGCCAAATTTCAGCCCGATCCGTCCAGTGGTTTGGGCTGTGCGTTGATAGATCACTATGTCAGTCAGTCAGTCAGTCAGTCAGTCACCTTTGAGTTTTATATATTTAGATTAATTCATTTTATTAATCCAAGTCCAATTAGTTTTAAAATAGTTTAAAATTTTTAAACTGTTGGCTAAATATGCAAGCATTTAAAACATCACTTCATCCCTACTTTTTTTTTCTTTTTTTTTTGAGGCTTAAGTGCACCTGTGTGACTATGCCAGCCTCATTGAAAGACTCAATGGCCACATTCATCAAACACTCCTATTGCGATGTTCAGATTATCTGGCTGCAAAGGAGTGCTTGATGAACCTGTAAATTCGTACTGCTTCATCCCTACTAATATTATAAATACGAAAGTAACTCTGTCTATCTGTCCGTCTGTCTGTCTATTACGCTTTCATGTCAAAACCACTAAACCGATTTTGATGAAATTTGGTATATAAGTAGTTTGAACCCCAAGAATCAACATAGGACACTTTTTATTCCGGTAGAGGTCGCCACTGCGATATAACCTAGATTTACGCAGACGAAGTCGCGGGCATAAGCTAGTAAACAATAAAAGGAACGTTAAAATACCTGCTGGTTCCAAGCCAACGCTTGCACGTGGTCCAGCGGCTGGCTCTTGGACCCGGGCGCCATGGGCTGACCGGTGTTGTTCAGGTCCCAGATGAAGATCTCGCTTTCGGATGCACCGGATGCCAACAAATTCTTCTGGTACGGGTTTATATCCAACGCTGTGACGTGATCTGCGGGAGAGAGGCAGCTTTAGTAATTTTTTTTTATTCAACTGGATGGCAAGCGAGCAAGTGGGTCTCCTTTTTAGGGTTCCGGAGCCAAAATGGCAAAAACGGAACCCTTATAGTTTAGCCATGTCTGTCTGTCTGTCTGTCTGTCTGTCTGTCTGTCTGTCTGTCCGTCCGCGGCTTTTCTCAGGGACTATCAATGCTAGAAAGCTGTAATTTTGCACGGATATATAGGTAAACTATGCCGACAAAATAGTACAATTAAAAATTCAAAAACTATTTTTTTTAGGGTACCTCCCATAGACGTAAAATGGCGGTGATTTTTTTTTTCTCATCCAACCCTATAGTGTGGGGTATCGTTGGATAGGTATTTTAAAACCATTAGGGGTTTGCTAAAACGAACTTTCGATTCATTCATTTGTTTGCGAAATATTTAACTTTAAAGTGCAAATTTTCATTAAAATCGAGCGTCCCCCCCTCTAAAACCTAAACCGGTGGGTGGAAAAATTTGAAGAAATTCAGGATGGTAGTCAGTATATCAAACTTCCAAGGAAAACTATAACGGCTAAGTTTGCTTGAGAATTATTAGTAGTTTACGAGTAAATAGCAGCGTAAGGTATAAAATATACCTAAACTTGGAAGATTCCGTATAAAATACGAAATCCTTAGAAAAATATTACTTAATTTTTTCGTAATGGCTACGAAACTCTATTTTGGGCGTGTCCGACACGCTCTTGGCCGGTTTTTACATTATTTCACTTCTTTCTATTTGTGTTTGCATGTGTTGTGAAAAAATAAAGTTTTTATCTATGTATCAATACCCCGGGTGTTGCAGATGATTATGGGCAGTGGTGATCTCTTACCATCAGGAAACCCACTTGCTCGTTTCACCATCCAGTCAAATAAAAAAAATACTAATTATATAATGTAAATTCGGGTTTTGTTGTCGACATTGTTGTCTCGTGATCATGGCACATGCAACTGTGCCGAAATATCGAGCTGTTCTCCAAAATCAAGATACATGAACAAAACCTGAATTTAAATCATAATAAATATCATGGGACACTTGACACCAATTGACCTAGTCCCAAACTAAGTAAAGCTTGTACTATGGATACTAGGCAACGGATAAACATACTTATGTAGATAAATGTGGGCATACATACTTAAATACATATTAAACATCCAAGACTTGAGAACAAACATTCATATAATTCACACAAATATCTGCCCTGGCCGGGATTCAAGCCCGTGACCTCAAGTTTCGTAGTCAGATTTTCTAACCACTTGGCCATCCGGTCGTCAAATGTATCAGATATTTTTGCACACATGCCAGATATTAATGAAAGTGACTGTAAATGTGTAAATTTGGAACTAGTAGACTTTGTCTGTGTTAGCTTTGGGACACTATACATGCATATATAAGTATATAACTTACTATTGTGTTTGTTGCTGCTGCCCAGCAATGGGTTGTCAGCCTTCTGTAGTAACCGGTCAGCGCTGTAGAACTCCAGCAGGCCCCCATCGCAGCCTCCCACGATCACGCCTGCCCCTGACCATACTAACTTTTGAAATCTGAAAGAGACATTTTGTCAATACTTTTAAAAATATTGTATGACAAATTGATTGATGATTGATTTTTTTTTCTCTGTGTATTTGTTTTCTGTATCGTTTACTATTTCTGGTGTACAATACAGAGTCTTTGTATTGTATTGTATTGTATTGATATTCGCACAATGTGAACTCTATTTACTATTTAGTGTGCTTCAAGGTTCCCAATTCAAATAATCAAAGTTCTTTAAAACAAAAAAAAATAAGTGTATGAAAGAAAAAAGTTGCTAAACAGATTAGATATTTAAAGGCTGTCTAGTTTTTTGATGTCATGAATTTGAATGCAATTTGTACATAGATAGCATGCTTTTGGAACTAATCTGAACTGATAAATCTAGAGAAAATTTGTACGAGTATTCTTCATACAGCAAAATGATGACCAACTCAACCATTTTAGAATTCCCATGGGAGATTGGTGAAATATATGTATTTGTATTCAAGTACCAGATCCCAGACCTAACATTTCATGAAAAAAAGCCAAGTGAAGAAAACAAAATAAAAAACAATATCTTTATTGAATTTTACTTGGGGAATTTATTCATGTATTCTTGCAGAGCCAAAGAGGACAGGACTTTGCCCAGAAGTAAGACCCAAGAAGCTAAAAAAAAACAGTATATTCAGGGAGATGCATTTATACATTAAATTAGCCAATTGTCCTTTGGGTCAGTTACTGTAGTATTTTTTAATTTGTATTAGATATTTCCATATTTAATTAGTACCTACATTAAAAAAGCTTTCAAACTTGTCATTAATACACTTCTAAATTCGACTGCAGTAATGAATATTAAAGACTATTATGGATTAATTACAAAACAATTATTAAGTTATGATGCAATTAAAAATGTTAAAATGGTATTTAGATAATGTTTTCATAATAAGGGTACCATAATTAATACAAGATTAATCAAAAATACAAATAACAAGTATTACTTTGCTTGAAAACTCTAAGAAATATAAATGTAAATGACATACCGAAGTATAACCATTACCAAAGTGCAACACATATCGAAAAGTGTTCCATACTGACTCAAATATGTACGAAATCAGCATAGTTACAATTACCGTGTAAATACTTACTTATGCTGCGTCTGGAAGCTAGCTTTCAGCTCCAGATCTAGTCCCGGGTCTTCGAGATTCAAAGCGTAGAGCTCCAACTGGCTCGTCGAGCTGAAGGACGCGTCGACCTGCTGAGCAGCCGAGCCGGCTGCCAGCATCACCGGCACCCGCTCCGCCGGCGACCAGCTCACGTTCACCGTCCGCTTCAACTCCTTGATCTTCATTATCACTCGCCAACACCGCTAAAGCAAACCAAACAACCACCGAATTATGTCACCACTTTTGACACGCAATACCAAAAAACTACACAAGTTATCCCAATTATAACAACTTTTGTGGATTTTTGAAGGATTTTAGAGCGTCCCTTATGTTAAACTTACGGTATTTTAGGAGAAAAATAAAATATTTATCATAAAAACACCGAGTTGGCACTTCCAACGTGGCTGACGTAAATACGCTGTCAGATTGACTTGACAGCTCAAGCGATGTCACGGTACTGCAGCGTTCTGTTCGACTACTAAAATTCTACAATGTTAATTATATTATAATTACAAATATAAACAAGTTATTGTTATGCTCTCATCGGTAATAACAGTAATTTGATTCAAATTAATAAACATTTTCTATAGTGTTAATGAATTCATTAAACAGTTTCAAGAATAATTTTCTACAAAAAATTGCTATTGTAATCTCCTAGGCAACGTTATTATATCGTGCCACGATTATTATTTTATTTAGTGAATTGTTTTCAAAATTATATCATTTATGCACAAAACGAACACATAAATCGTATTTCTTGCTATCAAACAAGGTCAAACTCTTCAAACTGTGTTTAAACTACACTGAAGTTTCCCTGGCCACTACAAAGTTTGCGTTGTTTACTTTCAAAGAGTATTTAGTACCTATAGAGAAATATGCTTTAGAAATAAATCCTCAACGACAATTTCCATAAATAATGACAAAGAAGAGAAGTAATAGTACAAAGCATTTTTATTGATTTTCACAAAATGTACCTCAATGTTATTTATCATTGATTGTAGGTATATGAAAAGAAGAGCAATTTACGACCATTAGATTTGAATAGAGATTTATGACCAAAAGATTTACAACGAGAGCCACAACTTAATAAGAGGTACTACCTACCTCCTTAATTGTTTTATATTGAAATGCGCTTCGTTAACTCCTTAAAAATGTACGCTAAATTTGCGTTTCCACCAGATATATGCGAGGATGTATTGCGAGGAATGTGTTTTTCATGAACCAATAGAAACGCTTGATTTAACTTTCCTTGCACAGCACTGCTCTGGCGGAAACCAGCTGAGCGGAGCAAGGTAAGGTAGAAATGAAACGTTCCTATTGGTTCATGAATATTTCCTCGCAACACATGCTCGCACCTCTCTTAGTTGTGACGCAGCATGTATGTGCATAAGTCCTAAACGGACTTCATGATACTAACGCCATCTAGCGATATTCCAACCGCCAGCAAACAATTTGATGTTCCAGCATCATGCCGCTAGTAATGTCGAAGGCGGAATGGGCGCGCATCGTGAAGTGGACGGACCCTAACAAAGAGAATCCCGAGGTGGTCCGCCAGCGCGAGTATGTGCGCCACTTGGACAAGATCAGCAAAGAGATGACCAGGGACTGGCCCAATTCCCTTGAGGTCAGTATCCATACCTAGGTGTCTTCAAGTTATTCTGGAATATTTCAGAGACCCACTGGCGGTGGAGACGACCGGTGTTGAGTTGAGGCTCGGAGGAAAACTTTTTTTTTAAGTGGGGTGCCGTTGTTGTGAGAGAGCTTAGGTCTTGTCCCCTGCTCTGGTCGTTTCTGGTGCAAAGATGGCCCAGTACGGATGGGAACTTCACACACACCACTGAATTGCTTCGCAGGTTTGTACAGTTTTCCTTACGATGTTCTCCTTCACCGTAAAGCCAGTGCCGGATTAGCCCATAGGAAAATTAAGCAATTGTTTAGGGCATCACGTCTTGGGCACCATAAACAGCACCAAAATAGTTATTTGTTATGCAAGGCTGGAAAGTGACTGTTTGGCTCGAGTGCATATATTGAAACCCGAGCAAGCGAAGGATTCTAGGATTGAACCACGAGCGAAGCGAATGGTTCAAATGAAGAATCCTGAGCGCAGTCGAGGGTTTCAAAGGCACGAGACGCTAAACAACTTTACAGCCGAGCGAAACACACAATTTTTCACCTCACTACAGCGAGAAAATGGCAAATGGAAGAAAAATTGTGCAAGTAGTTTTTAATAAGTCAGTATTATTATCCTCTTATTAAACATTTTTAGTATTATAAAGGTATAATAGTATTTACAATCCAAATCGATGTAACGGTATTACAGTGGGTGTGGGCTTTGGAGTATAGTTATATTTTGAAAAGGATTGAATGGCATAGGTATCGAGGTGTACAAAAAATTAAAAGTAAAATTACAAAATAAATGTTTCGTAATAAGAATAAAATAACAGATTAATTACAGATTTAAAAATATTAGGTACTTCAACAAAAAAATGTATGACGAACTTTCTTTGTGAACACGTCAATATTCAACGCTTTCTTCCTCAACCTCGTATCTACCCGAATTGTACACAACAAATAAACACTCTATTGTACTTAACATAAAGATGATTCTATAGCAATGTTGTGGCCAGATACGAGGTTGTGAAAGTAAGCGGTTGATGTATTTTCAAGGGGGCAGCCATTCACGATAACGTTCGAATTTCAAAAACTCTATCCAGCCTAGAGGATAAAAAGCTACTTTCCACGCAGATTTCGAATGATAAAGAAAGCGTTTTCGAGCTAGTGAGGTGAAAACAAAATTGCTAGCACGTAAGGCTGGTTACATCTGCGTACGGATGGGATAGTCTTAATCCGGCACTAAGTAAAGCTCATGGTAATAAATTTCAATTGTAATTCCGCACACGAATTTAGAAAAATAGTTGTGCGGTCTGGAGTTTGAACCCACGATCTTCTGCTTGAGAGACTATAGATTTGAACCACTAGCATAGAATATATAATAGTAGGTACTGCCACTAGGCCACCACGACTTTATGTACTACAGTCATCTGTATATTTGTTTATATAGAACGTGAACAAACGCAACGAGGAGCTCCGCCGCGCGCGGCTTGAGATCGCGGAACAGACCAACGCCAAGTTCTACAAGCGGTACGTGCGCCGCAAGCAAGAGGAGCAGCAGCGGCTCATGCACAGCGCTAGAGACATCATCTTCAAGAACAAGGACGCGCCTAAACTGCTGCTCAGGTAAGGCTAGGAAATACAGCTCTGGTAATACGAGGGTCAAACTGAAAGTTCTTAGAAAATCAAAAACTGAGCAAACTAGCAACTTATTATAGTTTTATTATATCTTTTCAAAATAGTGTCCATTCACATCAATACACCGCTGCATCCGATGGAACCACTGAGAAAAGCACTTAGCCCAGTCGTCCTTAGGGGTCTCTTCGACGGCCTTTTGAAACGCACCCACTGCTTCCTCGGTGTTCATAAAAAGTTTTCCTCGAAGTTTTTCTTTTATTTTCGGGAATAAATAAAAATCGCAAGGTGCGAGGTCGGGGCTATACGGCGGGTGACCCAGTAATTCCACGTTTGACGTCACTAAATAGTCGATCGTTCGCCTGGCGGTGTGCGACGAGGCGTTGTCGTGGTGAAGAAGGATCCTACTTCGAGGTCGCTTCTCCCGAACTTTTTCCAATACAAGTGGCAAACAATTGTTAGTGTACCACTCTGCAGTAACTGTTTTTTGATCCTCTAAAGCAATTGTCGCATAGTGACCTGTCCTTCCGAAGAACGAGGCCACCATCTTTTTTCCCACGCTTCGACCTCTCTTCACTTTAGTTGGCAACTCCTCGAAAGGAAACACCCATTGAGCAGACTGTCTCTTGGTTTCTGGATCATAACAGTAAACCCAGCTTTCGTCACCCGTAAGTATGTCGAAAACAGCATTTGAGTCACCTCCGTTAAATCTTTCAATCATTTCACGGCACCAATCAACCCGACGGAGTTTTTGGGCCTCGGTCAAATTATGAGGTATCCACCTCGCACAAAGCTTCCTGACCGCTAAATGTTCATGGAGGATTTTATGCACTTGACTCATACCGATGCCTAAGCTTGTCCGAATCTGCTGATACGTCACTCTTTTGTCAGTCTCTATCATACGCTGCACAACACTGATGTTATTTTCAGTCGTCGCCGTAGAAGGCCGTCCCTCACGCAGATCGTCGGTGAGATTAGTGCGACCACGTTTAAACTCATTAAACCAGTTGTAAACGGTCGCACGAGATGGAGCTTCATCATGAAAGGCCAATCGAAGTCTATCATAGCTTTCTTGTTGACTTAAATGACATCGAAAGTCATAAAAAATCATTGCACGAAAATTTTCGCGAGTTAAATTCATGTTGACGTGACACAGACAATTTTCAATTTGCCGCCAAATCGTAAAACTAATGACAAATGAATGAAATATATACTCAATAATATTGGCAAAGAGTTCCATTTTCAAAATTTAAACTTACTTTTTTATTATATTGTTTACAAGTGGCCAGTTCTAAAAACTTTCAGTGTCGCCCTCGTATTATAGTTCACATTGCACATCTCTAAGAACAGACTGATGGCTGATGGGGTCAAACGGTTCTCGAATGACGTCCACGGGCCGGGAGACGAGCTGTCGGTAGGCCTCCAACAATTTGGAGCGACGACCTGGTTAAGATCGCGGGATCGCGGTGGATGCGAAAAGCACAAGACCGGTCTGAGTGGAGAGCCTTGGGGGAGGCCTATGTCCAGCAGTGGATGTCTTTCGGCTGACGTGATGATGATGATGATCTCTAAGAACAGAATACCGTTGGAGGAGAAAAGTCCTCGAGTGGAAACTACAAACCGGGAGACGAAGCATTGGCAGGCCTCCCACCATACTGACGACATTGTGGAGTTGCAGGATATGTTGGATGCAAGTGGTGAGATGTCGTTCATTGTGGTGTTCTTCTAAGGGGAGGCCTTTTTTAGCAGTTGATGTCTTTTGGCTGATGATGATGATGATGATGAATATATACTAAGCACAGGTAGGTTCGATACACAAATTGGATTGCTTCGCAAGTTTGTGGAGGTTTCTTCGCGGTGTTTTTCTTAGTCGTAAAGCTCGTGGTAAATTTCTAAATTAATATATTTCGGACATGACTTTCGAAAAACTCAGAGATGCGAGCCGGGGCTCGAATCCACGAAAAACAAATCAATAAGCAAAAACATTAGGCCATCACGGCTTAATTCTAAGTATTCATAAATAAGAAAGTCTTATCATTTCGTTTTTCCAGCGCTGTGATAGAAACAACGATCCAAAAAGAGCGCATTGAGCAGCTTAAGTTCAGAGCGGAGAGGAAGCGCGAGGATATAGAACAGAAACGGAAAGACGATGACGAGGTCATCCGCAGGGCGGCAGATTGGCACGCGCTGCAGGCAGAGAAACGACGGCAAAGGTTCCTGGTCAACAAGCAACACCAGATGGAGATACTGGACCAGTGAGATATTGTCTAACATTTGGAACCACCATCGTTTTCACCGGTGCAAATTCTTCAGTCTAACCGCTTCTTATTAATTAAGCACCTGCAAATTCTTCAGTCTAACTATAATCCTACTAAGACGCCGGCAGATCTGTCAAAATATCAGAAACTCTGTAAAGTTAGTCATGGTCTACTTATTACGTGTTGGATAAAAGTAATCCCGTCTTTGTTTATTCGGACAAAACAAACAGAGACGGCATCAACATTGATATCCGTCACTTAAACTTAGTCGACAAGTGGTGATTGCCCTTTTTCTGTAAGTATCTTCTTTGAATTTTACATGCCGTAAGCCTGAGTTTCTTCTCATCCTTTTGTATATCCAGATAGCCACTGAATCTTGTCTGTCGCAGGGCGCACGAGGTCTCGGAGCGCAAACGCATCGAATATGAGACAGAGCTCAACTACCAGAAGAAAGATAACATGGAGGCTGACAAACAGATGGCCGCCATCGCTGAATTCGAAGCCAACTTTGTAAGTGCCAATAAGTATTTACGCATTTTGTAGAATTAACCATCACTTACTGCCCTTAGGTAGGTCAGTTACTGGCCACTTCATATTATCTTTCAATGATTCAAATGACACAAGGTGACAATACTTACTAGGCGTACTATTTGTCATGGTTGAATTAATATTTTGCAAAAATCTCCTTACAAACGATATTACCTATATCTCATTTAGGGAACCTACTTAATATTATGCTAGTATTGAGCATGGGTAACAGTACCTTAACTCTTTCAATCTATTTGATTAAGTCCATATGCGTATAAATCTAAGAATTAGCTCGAAACATGTCGAGCTAAATTTGATTTAAGCGAGTTATCCGGGAAAATATATTTAATCCGAGTAAGTCTCACGCTAGTTTTATGTTCAGTAAGGTACACAGTAAAATTCCCCAATGCTATTTTAAATTTGCGATTATTTTTAATTTCAAAACCTCACGATTGAACGTTTATTAGTTACGCCAACCTATTCCACACACTTTCCACTCTTCCTTCCAGAAAGCAGAAGAGAAAGCTCGCATCTGGTCAGACATGAAGCGGTCGAAGGAGGAAGTGGACGCGCGCCGCGAGGAGGTGGCCGCGAGGGACCGCCTCGACGACAAACTTCAGGAGGTGCTGCTGCGATCCCGCGCCAGGACCGAGGAGAAGCGCCGCAAGACTGAGAAAGAGGTGACCAACATAAACGACGCGCGACCAGAGATTTGTGTAGTAGCCGAGCGGTGCGAGGGTGTGGAACGTTGTGACTGTTTTCGCCAGATTGAGGTGTGATTGCTTCTCATCGTGACCCGCATGCTCGTTTTCTCCTCTTATATATAAAAAGGTAGCCCTATATTCATCATCATTATCATCATCAGCCTATGTTCGTCCACTGCTGGACATAGGCCTCTCCCATTGTATAACCGTAATATGTATTTTGTTTAGTTTATATACCGATAGATGTCGCTGTACGGAAAATTATACCATCCTGAATCGCGCTGGCGAGATTTTTCCTAGTAGGTATATTAAGGGTGTCAAATTTGAATATATTGTCATTCGCCGAGCAACCGTTGTTTGATTTACATCAAAGGCAGCGGTTCAACATGGTCCTTCAGAACTCGGATCTCCAGTAACTTGGAGGTGACCAAGCGGATCGCGGCGCTTCTCGGAGCCGTCAAGCGGCAGTTCGGGCTGAGGAAGCTGGACTGCAGACAGAGCCACGGGACACGGCGACGTAGGGGCCCGAGGAAGCGGCGGCCGCTACCTTCCGGGACGAGGAAGGCGGGAGCGGGAGCGGGAGCAGGACGGTGCGCGCGCAGAGTGTGTCGCGAGGTATTTCATGCGAAGCGGGAAATTGTGAGTGACAAGCCATTTAACTTTATGCCTTAGAGTTTCGGACGGAAGAGTCAAAGTTCAGTGTAGTAGAAATCAAGCAAAAGTGAACCTTATTCTAGTTAGTTAAAAAATTTAGAAAATTAGCTAGAAGTTGGACTTGTAAAAATTTAGGAACAAAAGTGGTTTAGACGGGGAACCTATGCCCAATTTTCTCGACAGTGTGAAAGTTCAAACACTTGTAAAATATTGAAAATAATTTTGGGACTTAGAAAAATTTGGCTTTGGTGACTTAAAAAGTTTTCAAGCTACTGAGCTTTAATTACCTAGTGATTTGGTTAAAAGATGGCTAATAAAATGGAAGTTATAATTAAAATGCAAATGGAAGTTTGTAAACAAATAACTAAAGATTTTGAAAAATATAAAAAGTCACCAATTGAACGAATCACCAAACCTTACGTCGAGATCAGACTTCAACATTTGGAAGAACTGTGGATAAAATTCTGTGCGGGTCATGATCGTCTTTTAGAAGAATATTCGGAGGATTACGACTCAACCATTTATGCGAAAAATGAGGTTTTTGATGTCGCAAGTGAAATGTATATGGACTATAAAGAACTAATGACGGCTGTAGAAATGTTTAGTTTTGAGTTTAAGATAACAGATTCAAAAGAGGAATGTACTAGTTCAAAACATGTTGGTGTTAAACTTCCAAAGATTGTTATTCCAAATTTCTCGGGGAACTATTCGGAATGGGTAACATTTAAAGATTTGTTTGAATCGTTGGTTCATAACAATGACACATTTAAAGATGTCGAAAAACTGCACTACTTAAAAGGATATCTGACTGGCGAAGCTGAACTGTTACTTCGTCAGATACCAATTTCAAATGAAAATTATGTAAAATGTTGGGAGCTTCTAAAACAGCGTTATGACAACAAGAGATTTAAATGCAACACGGTTTTAAAACGGCTTTTAAGTCAGAAAAACGCTACTGTGGAATCTTCGACATTTTTAAAGGAGCTCATTGATACTAGCTCAGATTGTTTAAGCGCTCTAGGTAATATCGGCATAGACGTGAGCACATGGGATACCATTATTATTCATTTGCTCTCTCTTAAGCTAGATCAGGAAACTCGTAAGCAGTGGGAGTTGAGTGCAATCGGAGATGTCGATGGTAGTAAATTTCCAACTTTTCAGGAATTTAAGGATTTTATAACCAAACGGTACAGAGCATTAGAGTTCGTGGAGACTAAGAAACCAGCATTGATTAATCATAACCCTCGCGTATTGCACGTCATCCATGGCACTCAATGTCCTTGCTGTTCAGAAGTTCACAAGATTGTATTTTGTAAAAAATTTGCTACTTTCGATGTGAGTGCTCGCCGTAGTTTTGTTCAGGAAAAGGGGTTATGCTTTACTTGTTTAGGAGCTAAGCATTCGGCCAGGTTTTGCCAGAACCCTAACAAATGTAGGATCTGTAGGCGCCTTCATCATACTTTATTACATCCAAAGAGTAGTACACAGGTAGCTACAAATAACAAAGTTAGAATGACCGATGGGGGCACAATTTGTGAAAAAGAAACTAAAACTAACTCTATTGCGATGGGATCGGGACAAGTTTTACTACCAACTGCGATTGTTAAGGCGAAATCTGAAATTGGGGAATACATGTCAATTCGTGCTTTATTAGATCAGGGGTCGCAGATATCTTTCATAACAGAGACTACCGCGCAATGTCTAGGTTTGAAAAAGAAACCAATCGATAGAAATATTTCGGGTCTTGGGAAAGAGAATAACCTCATATCAAAGGCTATGGTTGTACTAAACTTGCAGTCTTTGATTTATCCGGAGACAAAAATCTCTGTGAAGGCTTACGTGTTGAAAACGATCACGGCATCACTTCCAGCAACAAAGATGGATCCAAATAGTTTTGATACAAAAGATTTATGGTTGGCAGATCCGAATTACCACACACCAAATAGAATTGATATTTTATTGGGTGCTGAGGTGTTTGGTCAGGTAATTCTGGATGGTGTCAAGAAAGACAATCAGGAGAAACTTGTAGCTCAATCCACAAAATTGGGGTGGATTATTTCAGGGGTTGTTAATTCTGGTGAAGCGGATAAATTTAATCAGGTTAAAAATAATATAAGGCAACAGTGACAAGGAAACTTTGTAAAGCGAACTTATTGGAGCAATAATATTTGATAGAGTTATGTTTTTGGATATTTTGTCATTGTTTAACCTTCTCAAATGTGTTTTTATTGTTTTATGTGGGGATATTTTTCATTTAAGTTGTAATTTTGGATAATTGAACGTTTCTTGTTGTGTACGGGAACTGACACTAAGTTTATTAGCATTCAATTTAACTAATTATGAACACAATTGTTCATGGTGGGCGGAATGTATCCGGCTCGAAGGACCACATGTTGAACCGCTGCCTTTGATGTAAATCAAACAACGGTTGCTCGGCGAATGACAATATATTCAAATTTGACACCCTTAATATACCTACTAGGAAAAATCTCGCCAGCGCGATTCAGGATGGTATAATTTTCCGTACAGCGACATCTATCGGTATATAAACTAAACAAAATACATATTACGGTTATACACCCATGGCACGCCACTGAGCACGATCCTCGGCCACTCTCATCCAGCTCTTGCCAGCCACCCTCCGAAGATCATCGCACCACCGAGTCTGAAGGCGTCCTACGCTACGTTTGCCGATCCCTATATTACGATGTGTAAAATCCGAATTTCATAATTTTATGATTTAAATTCGGCTTTTGTTTTGCTGACCTTAACTTTAGAGTAGTTCGATATTTTAGCACAGTTGCATGCGCATCACGAGACGACACTTCGTATCTTGCCGTCCTGCTGACGCTTATATCATTTGATACGAGAGTGAGAGGGATGGTACGATACAAACCCCCTGGACAAGGCATTACTTCACCGCAGGTGAAAGACGAGAAGCTGCGTATCTTGGAGAAGATCAGTCAGCGCCTGGAGAGCGGCGACGCGGCGCGCGAGGACGCAGAGCGCGCCGCCAGAGAGAAGGCCATCGCCGAGAAAGAGGCCGTGTAAGCAAACTGATTATCTAGGTAGCTTTTATACAAAAAAAGAAAGAAAGAAAGAAAGATTTATTTTGGCTCCATAAGTACCACCTAAGACTAAGACTAAAACTAGCACTAAAACTATATTAATTACTTGGTATTTGATTTGATTGAGCCAGACTTTAATACAGAGCATAGTGAATAAAGAAATATCACGGGACACTTGACACCGATTGACTAGTCCCAAGGTATGCAGGTGGTAGGACCTTGTGCAAGATCCGCCTGGATGCTACCACCATCTTGCTCGCTAATTCTGCCGTGAAGCAGCGGTGCTTGCACTGTTGTTTCGGCGTGGAGAGTAAGAACAGCCGGTGAAATTACTGGCACTTTAGGTATCCTATCTTAGGCCTCTAGGTTGGCAATGCATCTGCGATACCCTTGGTGTTGCAGATGTTTATGGGCGGTGGTGATCTCTTACCATCAGGAGACCCACTTGCTCGTTTGTCATCCAGTCGAAAAAAAAACCACCCTCGCCATACCTACCGGCTCGGGTGGCTATATAAACGTTTTGGGTAAAATGGCTCGTTTTATGCTCTTGTTGTACAATCTACTATTGGCCCCAATTTTTTAAGCGCATAAGTAGAGTTATTGGTGTTTTGCAGTGCGGAGGCTCGGCTGTTGGCGCAGAAACGCAAGCAGGAGGAGTTCGTGCGCGTGCGCCGTGAGTCGCGCGCGCAGTTCCTCGCGCAGCAGGAACAGAAGCTGCACGAGTTCAACACGCGTCGCCAGTGGGAGATCATGAACCGGTAATACCTGATGTTGTCGGGGCCAGTCCAGACCTCTAAACTTGGCCCTCCAGACGTCCACGCCACAGTATATATAAGCCAAAGCAGTACAGAAGCTACGAAGCAACGATCGAAACGAACACACTCACACAGACGCGCGCTCTACACGGCCTCTAAGGGGGTCTCGCGGTACTGCAGTACCACGAGTAGGTCAGTGTTCGTTTCGATCAATTTGTTCGTAGCTTCCATACTGATTTAGCTTATATATGTATAATAATAATAATAATAAATTCATTTATTTCGGGCAACTCAGGCCCATAAATACCTTGCAGACTAACATACATATTTATAATCAATAATATTTAAATCTAATTTGGTGACAAAACGGCGTGACCCCGTTGAGTCACCGTCCCCGACGTCGCATCCACCTGCGGCATGGTGCCCCGGAACCGCCGGAACGCAACGTCTTTCGGCCAGAAGGCAGCACTCGCGATAGTCCCCATCAGCAGCCTCATCAGTATATATATAGGTATATACTGTGTCCACGCTCTGGGCGCTTTGGGGCACTAAGGAGCGGAGGCTCCTAAAGTGTGGTCAATTGCGAGTCAGACTATAAAAACTAGCTACTTCCTTTAGTTCATTCATACAGTACTTTTTCGTCTTCTTCTGTGTCTTCACTGCTTGAGGTCGTGCCAGTATGAAGAGATGATGGCTCGTTGGCGTTGCACTATGCTTAGTCTCCATGTTTTCTGTCTTCCTTTAGGCTTTTCCTAAAGGCTGCCCGCCCACCTTTAGTGATTTTGTGACAAGCAAACCTGTCAGAGACATAATAACTAGATAGGTCAGGCCATCGGGTATATTGGTGGATGACTACGTGGTCTTTTTCCATCGACCTTGTCGTACAATACAGCCGCTGACAGATGAATTAATTGCGAACCAAGTTATTACTTACTACGATTGTAGAATAGAATTCTGTTGGAGACATCCTTGATTATTTTATTTTGTTTTTATGGCTTGATTATTGTTTATATTATTTTTTAAGGTTTAAGAACGCCGAACTGTACGAAGACTTCCAAGAGAAATTACGGAAGGAGAAAGAGCGCAAGATTAAAGAATTCAGAGAAGAAACCTTACGGCTTTGGGTGAGTTTTAATTTCCCCAGTTGTCTGGTCAGCCAATACGTACCGTAGCGCTGGTGTGATGAGTTCCTGGTTTTCTCTTTCTCGCACTCGGATTTTTTTGTCCGTTTAATAGGGATTGCACGGGTGATAATGAAAGCGCTCGAGTTAGAGAGAAGGGTTGACAAATCTAGCTGAGACTTCGCGCTATAAGATAACCCCAAGAGATACCTACCCATCACCACTGTCTCATGTATTGGTCGGTGAAAATTATGCTTGGCCGGGGCAGCTAAATACGAGTAGCTCTGTAGATCGGGCCCTGAACCAAAAAAGTTTTTTTACACTTCTCCTTCAGAAAAGTAACTTTCCCTCCCTGACGAATAGGAGCAAAGTGCAACTTTTCTGTTCAAGGCCTTTCTAAGTGTTTTTTGCAAATGTAATTTTTTGGAAGTTGATTATTGTAAAGCTACGCAAGTTTCTTTGCTGTTTGTTCTTTAATAATATTTAGATTTTTTTCTCAAGTTTCTAATGCTCGTTGTGAAAAGTTGTATGAGCCCCTCGGGAGCAAAATTATTCTCATCGTGGGCGTTAACACTTGAATCCCTCATTAGTCATTACTCTCAGGATTCTACTTTAGAATCCCTCGCTACGCTCAGGATTCTATTGTCCTTCGCTACATTCTGGATTCAATGAACGCCTTCGCCGTAAATACACCATTTTGCTCCCTACTGACACAAATAACTATTGTTTCTAAATTTCTAGGGATTTTTAAATTTTTGTTTCGTTTACAGAAAGAACGCGCCGACCGTGAGGCCCGCGAGCGCGCCGAGACCCGCTATTTCTACGGCGAGCTGGCCCTGCAGAAACTGCGTGACGCCGACAACAAGCTGCTGACCCACGCCGCCGGGCTGCTGGAGGAGGCTAAGAGACACAACCGACCGGATCTTGCCATCAGGAAGGGCATCGATGTAAGTCAACGTGGTTATCCAGTCAGAAGTGTGATGAAGAAATAATGCCACAGAAACCGTCTTGTCAAGGTTATTGAAAGAATTCAAGAAGCTTATCTGATCACTCTTTATGGTCAGGAACCAGTAATTGGTACCCACCAATGTAATTAGTAAAAAAAAAAAAAAGATTTGAGGCAAAACGAATAAGGCAAAGTACCTAAATAAAAACTTAAAAGTAAGAGAATTCTGTCAAAAAAACATGTACTGCATCTATCTTATTCTCGAGAATTTCGCATCATTTCGTTACACACATATGTTACATCATCAGTTACATCAATAAATTTTTAGGATTCCGTAGCCAAAACGGTAAAAACGGAACCCTTATAGTTTCGCCATGTCTGTCTGTCTGTCTGTCCTTCCGTCCGCGGCTTTGCTCAGGAACTATCAATGATAGAAAGCTGTAATTTCGCACGAGTATATATTATGTAAACTATGCCGACAAAATAGTAGGTACAATAAAAATTTCAAAATTAATTTTTTTTTAGTGGACTTCATACAACCTTGTAGTATATTATGGTATCGTTGAATAGGTATTTTAAAACCATTACGAGGTTGCTCAGACGATTTTTCGATTCGGTGATTTGTTTGCAAAATATTCAACTTAAAAATCCAAATTTTCATTAATATCGAGCGTCCCCCCCCCCCCTCTAAAATCTAAACCGGTGGATGGAAAAATTTCAAAAAATTCAGGATGGTAGTAAGTACATAAAACTTATAAGGAAAACTATAGCGGTTAAGTTTTCTTGAGAACTATTAGTAGTTTAAGAGTAAATAGCAGCCTAAGGTATAAAATATACCTAAACTTGGACTATTCCGTACAAAATACGAAATCCTTAGAAAGATATTATTTTATTTTTTCGTAATGGCTGCGGAACCCTTGAAAGTGTCCGACACGCTCTTTTCCGGTTTTTCTACACTAAAAATGTCGATCCCCAGCGCTACTGCAAGCTGTACCGCCTTTACCCAATGCCGGAGCTGCCCAAGTCGCTGCAGGAGCACTTCGGGCCGTACGCGCCGTGGGACGGCTCGGCGCCGGACGCCGGCTACCGCGAGCCGCCGCCGCCGCCGCCCGACCGCGGCCCGGACGCGCCCGACGAGCCGGACGAAGCGCCGGAAGGGAGGCGGGATGGAATGCAGCCCGTTGATAATGTGAGGAATACCTTCCTGTAGCCCGCGCCAAACTTCTAGCTCGCTCTGCAGGTCTACTCCGAAACTCGAAGTTCGTGTCGTGCGGTCTCTGTGATACTTACACTATTTGATACGAGAGCGAGAGGGACCGCACGGCACGAACTTAGAGTTTCGGACTAGCTGAACACGAGGCGATTGGCGTCGCAGTAGCGCATTATCGGTATCTGCGGGATGTGAGCGGGTAGGGACGGGAGAGTACACCCCGCTCGCTCCTGCGCCGCACCGCGCTCGCCATGTTTATTCGTGCGTCTGTGTGCGCAGTGTTTCTACGCAACACATGTTTGGTTCAGCAGTGAATACTAATATTATAATTATTTACATGTTAATTTGTAACGTATTTATTGTATGGGCCACGTTGTCTGAATGAATTTATTTTTATTAGTAGCTTTTTCCCGCGGCAGACGTTCACGTTATGTCTCTTTCAAGCAATTTACAAATTATCGCCCGAGATGCACTTTTCCATGAAAATTTGTTGCTGCCTTCCGGTCTAATAGACCTACAAAAATTTTCACACACATTTTCATAATATCAAACGTTGCAGGCTGGTCCTTCTAAGCCACTCGAGACCGCCGAGGAATCTGTAGAGGATTACAAGCGCGCCTCTCGCGCCAACGGTCTTCAGAGACGAGATGCGCAGGTAGCTTATAATTAAGATTTCTTGATGTTCCTTATTTTTTTTTAATACAGTTGTTTTTTTTCTGCATTTTAAAAGTTGACAAGCATTTTAAAAGCTTATGATTTGTACCTTTTATTTATTCAAAAAATAGCAGTGGCTGAACGCGTCGAATCTTTGCCTGATAATTTTAGTTAAGCTTATTAAAAACAAAACTTACGCATGCGCTTTACAGACGCGCCATTTTTGTAAAACTTTGCGTTATTTTGTTTTTCAATTTTGTTTTATTAATTGCTTATTTTCTCACAAATGTATTGAAAAACGTCGTATGATACACTGTTGGCAAGGTTTTACAAACTCGTGACGATGAAACCCTCGCCTTGCTCCTCGGGTTTATCACTCGTCAGTTAATTTGTAAAACCTTACCAACCTCGTATCACAAATAACTATTGCAATCTTACTTTCCTTGCAATTAATATTAGAGAGGGATTCGATTTGTGGCATTCGAACATGGCGGATGTAGACAATATCTAATTTTGCTATTTCTGTTTTTTGGCTAGTTGAAGTATAATTTTGATAGTGTTTTATGCGGCGATTAACCTTACAGTGAACAGTGATTACAAAATTCTATATTGCTCTCGTGTCTGACATTTTTTAATGCGCAAGTTGTCTCCACGTGGTTTCCGGAATTTTACTATCAAGTTACAAAAACTACAATCACCGTACAACGTTGCCTCTCGAAAGAGAATACTTAGACACTGGCGAAATTGTCCTCTTAATTAGGACAGAAGCCATATTTTAAAAGAGAATAAGAAGAAGAATATTAGAGAGTAATGCGGTCTGATTATTGATGTTTTTTTTCTCAGTCTGATTTAAAGCTACCGCGGATCGTCCCCTGCCAGACCCCGGGCTGCGACTGCGACCTCAAGAAGTAAATAAAACAAGGGCTTACAAAATATCATTAATTTATTATCTTTCAGTGTTTGTCTGTTTCCATAGAGAGCAAGTTATGGCACAGTGAAACTTAGCGTGACTAGACATAATGGTGGATGATTGGCAAATTTGTGTGTTGAAAATGTTGAAATTTCCTCGTGTTAAACTAATGTACTAGCTAATTAAAATAAATCTTTGGTCACATTGAGTGTAGTTTGTTCGTTATGAGTTAAAATACTGTGATTGAAACATTCGTGACACATCATTTAACAAGTTTTATCAATGAAACAAGCAGTCGCAAGTATATCGTGGTGTTATTGGACCGAATGTTGATCTATAAAAACACTTATGTCATTAAACTTGCAACTAAATGTAACATTTACAATACTTAAGTCCTGTTTCACCACCCACAAGTTCCTGCTCCTGTTATTTTATCTGACAATCTGTGGTATATGATTCGGTTATTTTAATCAAATAGATAAATAATAGGGATGTTGGCGCCATTAAAAAATAATTCAAAGGCACGACTCCAGTAAAAAAAAAAAACGTTTTATTTAACCCTGAAAACCAAATTAATTTTCGATTTACTGCAAAATTAGATTTTTTGTTGCTTTAAAACAAATAGTTAGTTGATTGAGTTGGCGAACAAACGTCATAAGTCGCTATTGCCATTGAAACACTACGGGAGAATTGTGTTTTGACAGCTCATAAAAAGTACGTCAGTTAATTGGTGGTGTCAACATCTCTATTCTCAGAGAGCGTATTTGGGCGAGGATTTTGCCCAGCAGGACGTCTTTCGATGATGACGAATGAACTGCACAGATATTCGTAAGATAAAATATCAGAAGCCTATCAGATAGTGTTAAACAGGGAGCTAGTGTGCACTTTTTATGTTATTTACATAAAGTTCTTTTTTGGCAGAGTGTATAGCAACTCTATTGCGACAAACGCATAAATATTACGGTGCGATTTTAATAGTGCCTTATTTATATGGAATCGTGTCGCGTACACAGCTTTTGTAATACTTTCGTTGGCTTTGGCTTACATAATATTGTCTATCGTTAGAAAAATAATAAATTGCTATCAGCGAATGACAATGATCTATTACTTGTTTATATTTAATAGGTATTTTTACACATATATTCATATGCCAGTGCTTCTTCTGTACTTTCGTCAGATGCCGGTTTTACTGTCTCAAACGTATCTAAGCATTCATGTTACATATAGTAATACAGTGCCGTTATATGAACTGAGTTTAACGATCAAAAATTTTAAGTACCTACAGTAATAAAAGTTTGACATCTTTTGCGTCAAGTTTGCGATTGGTTTTAATAACTAAATAAGCCAATTCCATGCAAGACTGCAAAGTCAAACAGAGGCGGTATTGCCTAATGTTTCTGTCGCTCGCAATCGCAATCAAATGACAGATTTCGCATACAAAAAAATGTCATTTGATTGCGATCGCGAGTGTCTGAAACGTTAGGGAATACGGCCTTTGGTCTCTCAATACTAACGCCATCTAGCGATATTTAATCTTTCAAGACTTATTAAATTGATATTCTAACTTCATAGTTGCAATGTCATTCGTTGACAGCAAATATAATACTTAGATCTGTTCAATTATCGCCTCTACGTCGTTCGTGTTAAAGCTCAGCTGAAACGTCAGATCGTTCGGTCGGTCAGTCGCTGCTTAACTAACTTAGTCTAACTTGTACTTTCGTGCGTCCCGTAACCTAACAATATAATCTGATATGGCGTGAAGTTATCAACAATAGTAACTGGATATCGACCACTATGTTTTTTTACAATAAAATAAGTTTTTGGTAAAAATTTTATTTTTAATACAACCTTTTTTTGTTGACTGTACTTGTTTTGCCACCCAAACGACATTTGCGTACCAAATTTCAAGTTGATGCTATAAACCGTTGAAGAGTTCCGTCCTGTGGAGACGATCTTGGCCGGACCACCAGGAAGTCACTACCAGATTGTATTGTCACGCAATATACACACGTATACCAAATTTCAAGCCAATCCAACTACTGGAAGTTGGTCGAATTTAACTTGCAAGAGGTGATTACAGACAGACATCGGGGCAGGTGAAACTAAATAAAAGCTTGTAAAATGTAAATACAGTCCGTTTCTAAGATACCTCAGCGGGAAGTTAGACAAGGTAATTTGTAAAAATTCCATTGACAAATTAACAAAAAGAATATGTAGTTTTTTTTTCTACGCTTCTGGTAACATCGAATTTTGTGGCGAAAAAAGCCATGAAAATCATGAACGAGAAGGAACGATCTTTGATTTAAAGATGGCGTTACCTGGTAGACGATCTTTGAGATATCAAGAGTTTTATATTGTTTTAAGCTAGTATTTACTTATATACGAACCCTAATGCCCACTTTAGTTTAACACTTTAGTTTCACAAACAGAAATGGTGCTACATTTTTACTAATAATTTATGTAAAAATACACATTTTGGTTGATATTCAGTTATTCTGAGTAACGGGTCAACTGTGCTTTAGCACATTTATAAGAAATGTCAATAATAACGGTAAGAGAGAATGTCAAAATACTACAAGTGTTTTTAAATTTCAAAATGGGAATCAAAAATAGTGTTTATTGTAAAGAATCTAAAATCTATTTTTATTAGGGGGGACCGAGGAGAGTTGTGACAGAGGAGAGTAGTAACAACGTCGATTTTTTTGAACGTACTAACTGCTAGCAAGACGCAAAGTCTTTCAATGAGGCTGGCATAGTCACACAGGTGCATTTACGACTCGAAAAAAAATAGAAAGAAAAGCCGCAATAGAGCGCGTTTTTAGTACAAGTCTCGAGCTATCAAACACGCACTATTGCGAGCTTTCTAGCAGTAAATAAGTTCCCAAAAATCGACGATGTCACAACTCTCCTTGGTCTCCCTTACTAAGGCAAGGTTGGACGACAAGGTTGTTTAGACACCCACGCATTCAGACACACATACATCAAATAGGCGGAGTGGTAACAACCGAAATCATGGAATCAGGTCCTCCGAAAAAAAACTTACCTAGAAATATTCTAAAAATAAATTAAGTAACACAATTACAACTAATACGTTCAATTTGGCACTATTCTAATACTTAAGTCTATTTCTGGCCAATTATATGGAAATGCATTGGGATTAAAAATAAAACGAAATGCAACTCATCGGGCACGTAAAGCTGATATTAAAAAAATCCCAGCTTTACGGCTCATAGAACCCTTCGATACGCACCAGTCATACATCAAAAAGTTCAAAAATAACCGTCGCGTCGGCGGCACGGTGTTTCAGCCAATCAGACGCGAGCCGCTCTGTGATTGGCGGGCGCGGGCCGGCGCGCGGCGTATCAGGGCACGTCCCGCGCTGCGTCCATTGCTTGGTTCAGACAGCGACTTACGACGCCGAGCTTGTTGAGGTACGCGGACGCAGAGCCGCGCGGGGTGCTGAAATATAAAGAAGTCAAAGTCAAAATCAAAATCTCTTTATTCAATTTAGGCTATGACAAGCACTTATGAACGTCATAAAATCTACCACCGGTTCGGAAAAAACCTCTGTTGAGAAGAATCCGGCAAGAAACTCAACGAGGTATTTAAAAAAAAAAAACAGGTTCTCAATATTTATAAATGATATCTATATACTACACATTACAAGTATTTAACTCAATTTAACTTAATTTAATTTAACTCGTAACAGAGTTTACGACTTGTAGACTATTCGCGACTGATAAAAAACCAGGGGTTGCCAACTCATTACAATACAATACAATTACTCTTTATTTTACACCAGAAATAGTAAGTGATACATAAAACAGGTACACAGAGAAAATTACAAGGTAAGCAATAGGCGGCCTTATCGCTTAAGAGAGATCTCTTCCAGGCAACCTTTTTACAGAAAGAAACTAATGCAGCTCGTTCATTATTTTGTCGACAGCAAAGAAAAGAATGTAAAACAGTTATTTACTGCATAAAACAAAACCAGATGCGATCTCATCACCCAACCGACACACTCCTCATTTTTAGAACGGAACTAAAACTCTTTGAGGCCTATTTGCAGAATAGATCTTTTGATTTGATCTTGACATGAAATGTGGGCTTGTTATAAGTTTGAAAAGAGGGGTGCTATAAGTTTGACCGCTATGTATGTCCGTGTGTCAGTCTGTGGCACCGTAGCTCTTAAACAGGTGGACCGATTTGAATGCGTTTTTTTTTTTCATTTGAAATCAGGTTTCATAGCGATGGTCCTTAGGCATTTTTTATCAAAATCGGTTTACCCCTTTTTGTTTTGATAGCTTACACTAATTGATTAGCTAGGTTTTTTTTTCAAGTTTTTACCTGAGCATGAAGGAATCCTCGTGTTGCGAGTGTATGCTGCCTGAAGACCGCCTGATAAAATCGCCCACTAGAAATATAACATGCCATAAATTCTTATTTCTATAGAATTACGGAATTACAATATGAAAGTCGGAGACTACTTTAAAGTTTAAAGCTTTCGTGATTTTCACTCACAGTCAAAATATCACAAACGGGACTTATCACGCTATCGCTAACACACACGAGAAATATTTACCTCGACGAAAACGAAACGAAGCGTCGGGGTAAATAAATAAATCAAATTTTATAAGCACCTAGTCAAATAAATAAACATAATTATCGACAACAGTAGATAGTTAGTAGGAAGGTATACAAAATCCAGGGGGTGGGGCAGCTGCCCCTTCTTGCCCCGCCCCTAGGTACACCCATGTGGAGTACTACTTATTCCTTTTATTGATCCCAAAACCACCACCACAAGGTGAAAACTCTGAACCGATTGTCTGTTTATCCGTGGCAAATTTAATTCACATAATAGGAATAGATACTGTAATAACATCTAGGTTAAGGATTATATTGCGAAGAACTTACTGGCGGGAGTGGTGGGGGTAGTTTGCGTCCTATCGTGGTCCAACACGCGGCGCGACAGCGCGTCACGCGCGCGTGTGCGCGGCCGCGACGCCGGCGTGCCCTCGCCGCCGGCTCGGGCAGACCTGTCCACATAACCTTTACAATATTTGCTGGTATGTCCTTAAGGAGTACATACAAGGTGATTCGTAATTCGATCTATTCCTTGAAATAGATAGATAGATAGATAGATAGATAATTTATTCAATAATTTGCAGTACAAAATAACAATAAATACAATGTTTTACAAAATTCTATGTAACACGTTGTCCTGCACTAGAGTTACTAGAAAACTCTGTATCGCAGGCTTAAAGCGTGGCGCGCGTAAATAAATGGGTTATTTTAGAGCTTATTTGCAATGTTTTTGACCCAGTGAACCAGGGGTCGAAATTCAGTAGTTTTCTAGTTATTCGAATTTTAAGTTGTCTTTATTTTT
Organism: Choristoneura rosaceana; assembly: GCA_037349165.1. Lineage (NCBI taxonomy): Eukaryota > Metazoa > Arthropoda > Insecta > Lepidoptera > Tortricidae > Choristoneura > Choristoneura rosaceana. The sequence continues at coordinate 1,369,381 of JAZBNJ010000032.1, forward strand.
TTCAAAAAAAATACTACCTTCCGACTTAAAAGTGGCAATTGTAATAAAAGTAAATGAATTAGGAGAGCCATTTTTTTCTGGTAGCTGGCTACTGAGTCAAATACACCTTTAACAAAAAATGTGTTACAATTTATTAAGACTTTAGAAGTAAAAGGTTAAACCACTGTTTCATCACCCATTGATTAAATTTATTTGACGGTAAAATGTGATTCCTTCTCTGTTTTTTTTGTTCAAATAGTCGGAGACGGCATCACATTTATCCGTCAAATAATATTAATCAATGGGTGGTGAAACATTCCCTAAAAATCACAAATCATCATTTTTAACATGTTTTTTTTTTAATCAACGACGATTCAAAAAGAGAGCTTATTATTATTAGTCAGTGTACGGTATACAGTTTACGTACGGCGTGTGTTCTGTGCGCGGGCGCAAGATGGCGGCGGCGGAGAGCGCGCGCGCCGCCAGCCGCCGCCGCACCAGGAACCCCATACGTAGCAGCGATACCACAGCCAGGGCCGCGCATCTGCAAACACAACACTGTGTTAGTACCTTCCATGTCGAAAAAACATCTGAAACATAGATCCACAGAATAAGACCAGCGCTGGGAATCGAAGCCAGGTCCTCGGCATTCCGTGCCGCGTGCTCCGCTACACCACTGGACAGGAATACAAACACAAATTTCTCCTATGCACCACATATCTCAGCTTCGTCATCCCAGTCTATATACGTCCTACTGCTGGGCACAGGTCTCCTCTCAGAACAAGAGGGCTTGGTCCATAGTTCCCACGTGGGCCCAGTGCAGATTGGGAACTTCACACGCACCATTGAACTGCTTCGCAGGTTTGTGCAGGTTTCCTCACGATGTTTTCCTTCACCGCAAAGCTCGTGGTAAATTTCAAATGTAATTCCGCAGATGAATTTCGAAAAACTCAGAGGTTCGAACTTCGAACCAAGGTTTGAACCTACGACCCTCTGCTTGAGAGGCGATGGGTCAAACCACTAGGCCACCACGGCTTTTTTCATCACGAAAATACTATGATCAACTTTTAGTTTTAGGGATATTCCAAAAATCCCTCCTCACGAAACCCTCTAGCACTCACTTGAAACTGTTCTTCCTGGTGGCTCGCGCGGGTTCTTTGGTCTCGGTCAACAGACTCCCTTAACCCGGCCAGCACGCGTTGCAGATAACACTTCTGCTACCAAGGCTCGGAACCGGTTTATAATATAGCGGTAAATACCGGTTTATTTTGGTTTAACTTTCAATTTCATAGAACACGAACGTTTTTAAGAACTTAACTATAACCTAAATAAACCGGTTTATTCGACGAGTGACAGCTGGCCGGCCGGCGGCGGGCCGCGACGTTTATCCTGCGCCCGAATAAACCGGTTTTTATTGTTCTAAACCGGTTAATCTGACAAGAACTTTATGGGAATGTTCCCTTAAAAACCGGTTTAAAAATGACGGTTTCGCGAACGAAACCAAAATGAAAAGGCGCCAAGTACATGATAACGGTTTGGAAATTCAACCGGTATCGGAGCCTTGTCTGCCACACCAGCGCCTTGCGCCATCTGAGCTGACGCAGAAAACCTGTCCCAAGTCTTATGCTCGGAGTTTCTCTGAAAGATCGAATTCGTAACGAAGTGATCCGACAGAGAACCAAAGTTATCGACATAGCCCACCGCATTAGCACGCTGAAGTGGCAATGGGCCGGTCATATAGCCCGAAGAACCGATAACCGTTGGGGTAGACGAGTTCTTGAGTGGAGACCACGGATCGGCAAACGTAGCGTGGGACGCCCTCAGACTCGGTGGTGCGATGATCTTCACAGGGTGGCTGGCAAGAGCTGGATGAGAGTGGCCGAGGATCGTGCTCAGTGGCGTGCCATGGGAGAGGCCTATGTCCAGCAGTGGACGGACATAGGCTGATGATGATGATGATGAAGTCTTATACAAAGAGCACTCCCAACGACAACCAGCAGTACTCACTTAAACCTCTTCTTCCCGGTGGGTCTTGCGGGCTCCCTGGCCTCGGGCACTAGACTCTTCTCTAGCTGGGCGTACCCGGCCAGCACTCGCTGCAGGTAACGTTTCTGCCACACCAGCGCCTTGCGACAGCTCTCCAGCTTCAGACAGCGGTTGTGGAGATACCGGATCTGGACACACGATACGATAAATTACAACATGGTTTATGACAATGCGGGTGTGGGCCGTTGGTTGATGGCCATTGGTCAGCACAGAATTAATAATGCGAGGAATAATTAACCTAAACAACAAAAAGTTGGAAAACCCCCGATTTTGTCACTTTAAAGTTCAATATCTCAAAAATGGCAGAACCGATTTTGATGAAACATGTTTAAAAACCTGCTATCAAATAATAAAAAACGCATTCAAATCGGTCCACCCGTTTAAGAGCTACGGTGCCACAGACAGACACACAGCGGTCAAGCTTATAACACCCCTCTTTTTGCGTCGGGGGTTAGAAATGATAAGCAAGATAAAGAGCGAGGCATTTCTATATGTAGTATATATTTCTTCGCGGTTCAATGTGCAATGAAACGCCGCCCGAGTTAATGGTTAAAAAATATCAATTTAATAAAATCTATGTTCGAGTATGAAAACACAAAACATAAGTGTATAATGAATATAAATTTTATAGTGGTTTGACCTATTTCCTCTTAAGCAGAGATGCCCGGATTCTCTCTCTGCTTGAGTGGGCATAGGTTAAACGACTAGGCCACCACGGCTGTATATTATCTTATCAGTGGTAACATCACCCAATTAATAATAATAATGTCTATGCTTACACAAAAGGTAACCCATATACGACGGCCCATAGACGGACCCACGGTCCCACCGGAAGACCAGCGCCAGCTCTTGAGTTAGCATTATGCTGAGGTGGGTCCGTTTCGTGAACAGTAACCTATACCTATACTGTTTTCTTTATCTTTCTTTTATCTAATTATCTTAAGTCACTGTTCCGAATAAACGTATTTTCTTTCTTTCTTTTCTATATAATCTAACTGAGTGGTTCAATACCTACGCATTAACTCTGTTCTAAGTGATTATTGTAATAAGTTTTGCTAAGAGAATAAACACAATAGTATTAGGCGGCCCCTAGACCTACAATAACATTGTACAATACTTTTTATTGCACAATAAGATTGAAAGGCACTCTGAATCCAAACGAGCAATTGTATTGCACAATAATACGAACTGCACAATGTTTTCGTGTTCAGTATAGTATTAAATATTGTGCAATACTGACCCTACACGATGCATTATAAAAATATGGTGCAATAAAAATTAAACTCGCTCAAACTTTTGGTCAATCATTGTGCAATCTTCAATATTAACCCTAAACGGTCAATAATATTGCACAATTCGCGATATTGCACAATATAATTGACCGTTTAAGGGCCACCTTATACAAGTTACGTAGCAAACCTATCTCTCAAACCTCGTCAGAAAACTTGAAACCTTCATCAATTTCGAACTAATTAAAAATAGAACCGTTTTGATAGTATCTGTCACTCGCGCCAATGTGACGCAGCGTTTTACTATTTAATTTTAATTTTATTTTATTATTTATACATAAATAAATAGCCGTTTATGATGAGCGAGGAATAGGAGACCGGTGAAATGGAGCCCAAAACCGAGTTACCCATCAAGCTGCCCGATATGGTGTAAGTAACTTCATATTCATAGCAGACATTACTACATTTTTCGCGCAAAAACGGTGTTTCAACCTATGATATCTCTAATTAAGAAGGCTTTTTGTTTCGGGAACAGCTAGTGTTTTTAAACGATTATAACACGAAACATATCTGTGTGCTCATGATGTCTGAGCGTGCGTGCATGCACAGGACACTTTTCCGGCGATCAAACGACCCCGGACCTAAAGTATGGAAAATTAGGCTTCAGTTTAATATCTTGAGACTTGATATGTTACAGGTTTCAAAGTCCTGAACAAAAGTCTCTAAAAAACTAATCCAAATTCTGAAAGGGTACCGGAAACAGAGGTAGCAAACCTGTGATATATTCGGGAATCTGGGATAATTTCTGGGCAATTCGAGAATGCACAGCAAGGAAACACGTAAAGAGCGTTGGACAGTATATTCCGAACTGACGTAAGTGACACAAGTCACGTGACGCCCAACTACCTATATCACAAAACCTTAGAAGTTTCTTAGAAAGGAACTTAGAAAGGTTCATGGAGGCTATGTCCACCAGTGGACGGTCTTACCGCTGATTTGTTGATATGAACAACTTATACAAGCGGCCTTACAGCTATTGTAAACAAGTGGTATGTTCCAGAATGTGCGGGGACCACCCCTCGCTCACTAAGACAGAGCTGAACGCAAAGGAGCCCAAAGACGAGAAGGATAGCTCCACGTCCTACTCGAAGCTGTCGCCGCAGGTATAATAATAATAAAATAAATAAATATAACGGGACAATTCACACCAATTGACCTAGTCCCAAAGTAAGCTTAGCAAAGCTTGTGTTATGGGTACTAAGCAACGGATAAACGTAATTATATAGATAGATACATACTTAAATACATATTAAACACCCAAGACCCGAGAACAAACATTCGTATTTTTCATACAAATATCTGCCCCGACACGGGAATCGAACCCGGGACCTCAAGCTTCGTAGTCAGGGTCTCTAACCACTAGGCCATCTGGTCGTCTAGGTATATCTTTGTTTAACCCGCGACGGAAACAGAAAGGTGTTATTGTCTGTCTGTGGCATCGTAGTTCTCAAACCGACGACCGGATGGCTAAGTGGTTACAGAACCTGATTAAGATTGAGGTCCTGGGTTTGATTCCTGGCCGGGGCAGATATTTGTGTGAATAATACGTATGTTCTCTGGCCAATGCATCTACTTCGCGTGTCCGAACCCCGACCAAACGTCGGGGTTGGCCGCATACAAAGACTAACCGCTAACTGACTAATCATGACTAGTGACTGACTCGAGCCCCACGGCGCGGGAGAGCCGGATTAAGCCATCGCGGGGCCTGTAGCAAATTTTATCATGGGGCCTTTGATTTGCTTCAAGTTCATAGTATAAGTAAAATGTAATAGTCGATCATTTTGATACCATCTCTTTCTTTGGCGGCGGTTCGCTTTGGTTTTGTGATGGCAGTATTGTATTTACATTGATTTAGAAAAGAAATACATCTAAATTTACGTTTTTTACGATCCGAAGGCATTGGTCCGCGGGGCCCCTAGACGCGCGGGGCCCGTAGCATTTGCTACTCTTGCTACGTGGCTAATCCGCCACTGGCGGGCGGGCGGCCCATTTCACATCACATCACTAATTCGTTCTTGAGACGTCACAGTAGATATAAAAAAGTGACACGGTTGGTTTTCATACAAATTGAGGTGTTTGCGTTATCTAGCTAGTGTAATCTATCTGTGATAAGAAGTCACAAAAGAGCCTAGTTGATTTAGACCCCGTACGCACTATGTGGCTAACCGCGCGGTTTTAGCGTACCGTCTCTTTCTCAAGCTATATTTTGAAGAGGGACGGCACGCTAAAACCGCGCGGTTAGCCGCATAGTGAGTACGGGGTTTTAGCTTTTGCTTTTGATTACAGTCGTCCCGCACGGAGCGTCCCTTGCGGGGGCCGCGGGGCGCGAGCGGGGGCGGCGCGGGGCGCGGCTCGGAGCCCGCGCTGGAGGAGCCGCCGCGGACGGACGCGCGCCGCCGCCCCGGGGCGCCCGGGAACGGCGCGCTCGTGCAAGGTAAGTATCGATTTCGCGCGGTTGTTTAACTACGGCAAACCTGCGTTTGGCTACGGCTCCACTGAAGCGGAGACTAGCGGAGCGGCGAGGAGACGTGTATTGATCGACCAATTATATTAGTTGAATCCAAATCTCGTCTCCGCCTCATTATCAGACGTGTAGGGATTGGGCGATCTCTACACGTGTCCTCTCCGCTTCAGTGGCGTAGCTAAAGGGGGGCGGCGGGAGCGGCCGTAAACATCAATAGGTCCAGCTATAAAAAATCCTAAAACTGTAGCTGACCAACAACCAACCACCAATAATAAGTACCTACTTAATAGGTGCCTACTTGTTTTTTGTCACTCGAGTTTTGGGATAACACCTACAATATCCGCCCCGGGTGCCACCCATGCAGCTACTCCACTGCTCCGCTCCGCTCGTCTCCGCCTCAGTGGAACCGCAGCCTTAAGCTGGGTCGCCACTGAGCGAGTTGCCTCGCGCGGCAAAGTAAATACCTGGCTTTTTTTTAAAGTTGCCTCGCGCGGTGGCACGGTATCTATAGCGCAGTTACTGCGCGAACCAATGTTCGATGGTTTGCCGCGCGCAGTCGATACACAACTTTAAAAGCTAACGTTTTTGCTTTGCTAACAATTTTTATTTTCTACTGATCTGCTTGTATCAGTATTATGTTCAATTTTTCTTTTACTTATTTACAATAAAATACAATAAAAAGACACTTTATTGTACGCCAGAAATAGCATTTAATGAGTATTTTGTGTTCAATTTGTGGTTAATAGCTCTTAGTGGTTAATTAGAGAACCTGTGGCTACCAACGATACACCCTCAGTAATTGATAACGGATCGTTCACCATCATAATTATGTATTCATCATTAATTAACAATTAATATTTCTCAGCACCACAATGTTTGTTTGAACACCTCTGTGAAGACATCTCTGCTTTAAATAAGTTTTTTATAATAAAATCATTTTTAATACAAGCTTTTTTTGCTGACTGTAGTTACTTTTGTTGACTGTACTTGCACTGCATTGTCACCCAACTACATTAGCATACAAAATTTCAAGTCGATGCCATTGACCGTTGAAGAGTTCCGTCCTGCGGAGACGATCCTGGCCGGACTACCAGCATGTCCCTACCAGATTATTGTATTATCACGCAATTCACATAAGTATACCAAATTTCAAGTCAATCCAACTACTGGAAGTTGTTCTAATTTGAGTCGCAACATTTAAATCGCACTCGTACATTGCAAGTCAAATAAGTAAGGCCACGTCTGTCGTGCAGCGGCGCTGGGCAGCTTCCGCTGGCCGCCGTACCTGCTGGCGGTGTGGGTGCTGGTGCTGGTGCTGACGCACGCGCTGCACTGCCTTGTCAGTATGCTGGAGCGCGCGCTGCCCCGCCTCCGGTCAGTCCCTAGCCTTACTTTTTAGCCTAAAGTACAATTCAATAGAATCTGACAATTTCCTACACATTTAACACACCCTAACGTGGGCACGCTTGATTACATATGTCCCTGTTGTTGCAATTATCATCTAAAAGGAATCAAAAAAGAATAAAAGTCACACCACAAAGCCTTAGGCAGCCCGGTGTTCATATTAGTAGGCTGGAAGTGTCTACAGGATTGTCAGATTCTATTGAATTGGAGTATAACCTAATGTTTTGACCGCGAAGAGTGATAAATCAAATTTATGGAGTAAGTGTCAAATCCATTCTTAAAGTCAAATTTTATATGAACTTAAATAACAGATCTTTCAATCTAACGCACATCGAAGTCTTATAAACCGATGATATTCAGTTAAGGCAGAATAATTCTGTCAACTGTTTCATTATAAGATTGAGCAGACTTTCAAATCTAGTAGTACATAATGAGTATTTTAATTATTTTTCTACGTAGGTTTATTAATATAGTTTACGTGAATTGCTTAAAATTGTTATGAAAATCTTGTGCATGGTTGTTGGTCGTTACGTTACTTTAACGTTTTGCAGATTTGTTAGCGATACGACTGTATATCCTGCACTTTGTGAATTTGACATTAATCTTCTATCTATTAGCTTAGACGACGCGTCGTTCAATAAACTTGGAATGGCGTTTAATCTGTCGAAACGCTCCCGCTGCCGCTCCGTACACTACTGGCCGCATCTTTACTAATTCATTACTTTGAGGACCGATTCCACAGCTCATTGATCATATGTGACTGGTATCTAATGCCATCTCTGTTTGTTTCGTCCTAATTAACAGAGACTGCATCACAGCTGTATTGTTTGTTTAATTTTATTAAGGGCTATTATTAAGGGCCTTCTGTATCGAATTAGGTTTTACTCCTGTAATAATACTGTAAATGATGATAATCCATACTTATATAACATTATAAATGCGAAAGTGTGTTTGTATGTTTGTGTGTTTGTCAGTCTTTCACGCCGTAACGGAGCGACGGATCATCGTGATTTTTGGCATAGAGATAGTTTATGATCCAGAGAGTGACATAGGCTATTTTTTGTCCCGGAAAAATGCACAGTTCCCGAGGGAACAGCGCGCGATAACCGAATACCACGCGGACGAAGCCGCGGGCAAAAGCTAGTGTAAATAAATAAATAAATAATTTTTCCAGGCAACTCTGCCAGTACTTCCGTAACTGGGCGGAGAGCACGTGGAAAGCAGAGCACAACACCGGTCGCCTATTCCCCGTCGCGCTCGCCTTCCTCACCGGACTACTGTACGCATTCTACTTCGCCATCTACGCGGCGTATTCCATCGCGCTGTGGTCCATCGAACCCTTGAGCACGGAGGGCGACTCGAAACATCCCTCGCAAGAAGCAATGGAGACGAAAGTGACGGATTACGTCGATGAGCATAAAAGCGATGCGAGCTTGAAAGAGTAATTGGAAAGCAAGATAGCACTGCTGGATGAAATGTCGTTTAAAAATATGCAACAAATAAAGATGGCGGTTCTATAGCTTTGTGGTTTAAAGCTGAAACTATTTCATAGCTTGACGCATCGGTTTCGATTATGTAATCTCAAACATTACAAAGTTAACAATACAGAATACAACATTTAACACTCTACTTTTGTTTTAATTAATGCGATAAAAGCCGCGGTGGCTTAGAGGCCACAATAGCGACAGAATAAGTGATATGACTTGCTGTTATAATATCTACTCTGCATACCATGTTATTGGTGAATAAGAAATTTAATGATTGTTTTTTTTTTGGAATCTTTGTATTTTTTATTTCAATTCCAAATTTTTACTTTTACGGTCATCCCGTGAAACCTAAATTGAAAATACATAAAAATAAGACCTGGACCTGGACCTGGGTTCGATTCCCAGTGTTGGTCTTATTTTTCTGGTTTTTCTGTGCATCTATGTTTCGGTTTGTATTTTCAATAAGAAATTTGTTTGTTTGTGGTTTGACCTGTGGCCTCCCAAGCAGAGGATCGTGGGTTTTTCGAAATCAATATCCGAAATTATATTTGAAAAAAAAAAAAAAGTTTCATGGTGAAGAAAACTTCGTGAGGTAACCTGCACAAATCTGCCATGCAAGTCAATGGTGTGTGCGAAGGTCCCAATGCGCACTGCCTTCGTGGAGGCTACGGCCCAAGCCCTCTCATTCTGAGAGGAGTCCTGTGCCCAGCAGTGGGACGTATACAGGCTGAGATAGTGGATGCAAGAGAGAGATGAACCTACTAAATATAAATATTGGAAAGGCATGTATTTTCTAAAATAGGTGTGCATTACAAGTTTGACCTGACCGCTATGCGTGTGCGTCTGTCTGTGGCATCATAGCTCCCAAACGGATGGCCAGACTTTTCTAACCCAGCCGAGTATGAAAAGAGTTACGACAGTGAAACTTATGTACAGTCCATGGGGATTCGATTTGTAGCATTCGAACATGGCGGATGTAGACAATATCCAATTTTGCTATTTCTGTTTCTTTGCCTAGTTGAAGTATAATTTTGATAGTGTTTTATGCGACGATTAACCTTAACAGTGATCACAGAATTCTACATTGCTCTCGTATCTGACATTTTTTAATGTGCAAGTTGTCTCCACGTGGTTTCTGGAATTTTACTATCAAGTTGCAAAAACTACAATCACCGTACAACGTCCCTCTCAAAGAGAGTACTTTGACACTGGCGAAATTGTCCTATTAATTAGGACAGAAAGCCATATTTTTAAAGAAAAGAAGAAGAAGTACAGTCCATGTCAAATTCAAATGTAATTAACCCGCACGATCGTAACGGTTGGGTTCAAAAGGGCTAAGTTATTTAGGTTATCATCCATCAATGCATTGAGGAATCTGAGATTATTGTTTTTTTTTTTTTGTAGAATTACCTATCTCACTACTCGGCAAAGGCCTCAAAAATAACAATTGAAAAATCATGCAATACATAGTCTATATTTAGCATCAACATAAAAACCTACACATCAAATCAGCGATAAATCAAAATGACTATGGATTAAACTACAAAGAGCTACCTACAATAGGACGTAGTTTAGCAAAAAGGATCCGAAGCACTGTCATTTTATTCTTTAAATCCGCTTGTTCCTACTGGAAGTAGATCCAATTACTGAGACATGAATGCACAGAAAAACCAGAAAAAGAGACCAGCGCTGGGAATCGAACCCAGCATTCAGTGCTGCGTGCCATACTCCTATACCACTGGACAGCATTGGACTGGTTTTACGGGATGACCGCAAAAGTAAAAAATTTGGAGTTGAAATAAAAAATACAATAAGACTACAAATAACCAATCATAATGAGTGTTTTCACAGAGGCGAAATAATCGTTAGATGGCGTTAGTATCGTGTGGTCTGTTTGACGTTTGCTTGTGATTGGTTAAATAACTGATTGGTTAAGCTGTTTTTTGTTTTTTATTTAGGTATTTTATTTTTTTGTCACGAATAAATGTTTTTTTCTTTCTTTCTTTCTTTAAATGAGCCAATCGCAAGCGAACGTCGGTTTAAAGACGGACTTCACGATACTTACGCCATCTAGCGACATTACGCCTCTGTGAAAACCCTCATTGGATCCTTTTTTGCTAAACTACATCCAATAGTACTTGAGCCTACCTTTGATAGGCCTATAAATCAACAGTGGACGTCCTAGGACTCATACAAGGTGACCTTAGCCTCTGGACAAATTATGAAACCATGGATAAGACTGATACTTAGTAATAAAAGTAGTTTAGTAGTTTTTTAAATATCATATCTTGTAAATTCAAGGGTTAATTCCTTTCTAGACTAATTTTCACATGCCTGATGGCCAAACATATTACGGATCGCTCATAATACTGTACTTACCTTATGTATATGTACCATATGTTCTGTGAATAAATATTCATTCATTCATTCAATATCTTAAAATGGTTATTTGCTTAATTAGACAAGAAAAAAAATTCTATGAAATCAGATCATCCAAATACACAGGCTGCTCCAAAGTGATAAATTGAAAACCGTTAGTTTTTCGGTAAATATTGGACTGATTGTTATGATACTTTGCAGTTTGGTTTCAAATATCTTGCTAAGCCAGTAGTATTCTTATTTGTCCAGGGGTAAGGTCATATCGTCACTACTTTTAAAAATACTCGTATCTCAAAATAGATAATTTTCTGAGTGAACTTTATGAACATTATGTCAAGGTTCAATTTTGTTGACTTATTATTTTAGATACGAGATTTCTTCAAAGTAGTGACGATATAATGATGGGTTTAAATCATAACAGCGTGCAACAGTTCCCAGCAGAGCACCCCAACATCGAACAGCGCGAGCCAACTCACAGCCTGGTCCTTCTCTTCTTGCGCCTGCGCTTTGGTCCTCAACTCGGCCTGCAATGATTCCACTTGTTGTCCAAGCTGCGTGCGCGCGTCCCGCAGCGTGGCCAGCTCGGGGGACGTTACCAGCGAGCGGAGGGTAGTCAGCTCGCGTGCTAGCTCGCTCTTGTGGGATTCTATCTCTGTCTGTAACGAAGAGGTAATAGAAAATCTTTTAAGTGCAACTTGAAAAGCCAATCTGGTCGCAAGGAAATAAAATAAGTTGCTGTTAAATTACAAAAATCTGTAAAAACACACAACCTTATTGACTTAACTTTAAGGTCGCATAGATACCTATTTCTGTAACATTGGCCGTATCTATATCTTCGTAGTTGACTATACCTTAAAGTCGGGGTGCTTTGACCAGATAAAAACGTAAATTATAAAAATTGATCAATTACAATTAACAACACCACATGGCAAAGATCCATCCTCTCAAACCAATTATAAAACTCAGACTAAGACCCAAAGCTCACGGGCCAAAGCTACCCATCAGGGCCAAAGTACTCCGACCTTACGGTACCTAAACAAAAAATCGATAGTTAAATAACTTATTGAATCAGGTGTTTACTTTACAGAGGTCCATAACAATAAACTAAAGTAATTTCTTTGCTCACCCGCAACCTTTAAAGCCTTTTTGATGATTAACCCTTTCGTTCCGGATGACGAGTTAACTCGTCTTGTGCGATGTGCTCTCAGATCCGGTAGACGAGTAAACTCGTCTTAAACTTAAACTGAATATGGAAAACTGGGTAGATTTTGTGTATGGCTTTGCCGGAACGAAAGGATTACGGTCGCAGGTGAGAATGAAATTCTTTTAGGTCATAAAATCGATAGTTATTATGAGTTATGACCTAGGCATCCCATCTCCGAGCTGCACTCACCAAGGCGTCATTGATAGGTCGTTGTTTCATGGCGGCAACGGCCAGTTTCTGCTCAAGTTCAGAGATGGCGCCACTTTGTACGTTGAGCAACTCCTTGGCGCGCAACAACTCCACGCTGGCATCATGCTTCAGTCTACAAAACAGATACAAAAGCATATTGTAAGAAAAAGACGTGGTGTTTCATATTTGCCACAGCGGAGCGTGCTCCACAGAAAACCAGCGTTACTGCACATAATGTGCGGCAACACATGCTGAGTGGAGACCCTTTTTGGTATCCTGTCGTGTCACCAAGTAACATAGTTGTTGTGCTAGTCTTAGATGGTACTTATGGAGTCAAAATAAATCTTTCTTTCGTTCTTTCTTTCTTTCAAAATATTGAAAACGTCCTACCGGCCATAGAAAAATATTAAGAGTCCTATCAGATATTTATGCAAAGAATTTCAAAAGTAAAGTGGCAGTGGGCGGGGCACATTGCTCGCAGGACTGATGGCCGACAAAAGGTTCTCGAATGGCGTTCGCGGACCGGGAGACGAGCTGTCGGTAGGCCTCCAACAAGACAGAGCAACGACCTGGTTAAGATCGCGGGATCGCGGTGGTCGCGGAAAGCACAAGACCGGTCTGAGTGAAGAGCCTTGGGGGAGGCCGGTGTCTAGCAGTGGACAACAGCAGACAGACAATGGAGTCTCAGTAATAGGGTTCCGTTGGCACCCTTACGGTAAACTTGGGGTAAAAAACTCTAGTGTAGAACAGTAAACTTGGGGTAAAAATGTCTAGTGTAGAACGGTAAACTTGGGGTAAAAATCTCTAGTGTAGAATGGTTAACCTGGGGTAAAAATGTCTAGTGTAGAACGGTAAACTTGGCGTAAAAATCTCTAGTGTAGAACGGTAAACTTGAGGTAAAAATCTCTAGTGTAGAACGGTAAACTTTGGGTAAAAATGTCGTGTAGAACGGTAAGCTCGGGGTTAAAAATCTCTAGTGTAGAACGGTAAACTTGGGGTAACAATCTCTAGTGTAGAACGGTAAACTTGGGGTAAAAATCTCTAGTGTAGAACGGTAAACTTGGGGTAACAATCTCTAGTGTAGAACTTGACCCACCTCTTCAGCTCGGCCAGCTCCCCCCGTAGCGCGTGGCAGGCGTCGCTCTTAGCGTCGAGCTCCCTCTGGTGGTGCGCGCGCGCGTGGTCCAGCATGGCCTGCGCGTCGCCGCTGCGCGCGCGCTCCACTTCCAGCTTGGACTTCAGCAGGGATATCTCGCCGCGGAGACGTTCAGAGTTCTCCAGCTGAAATTAAGGGTAGAGGTTAGAAGATATGAAGTTGAAAGTAGTGATAGCGAGACAGAGAGAGATACAGGAAGAGGGGGAGGAGGGAGAAAAAGAGAGACGGGATGGTCGATAATTGGTCCGGTAGGTAGATCAGTCGGTAGATTGTTCGGAGGGTTGGTTGGTCGGTGGGTTAGTTGGTTGGTTGTTGAACAGTCCATCACCGATCTGGTAGATAACTTGGTGGATCGGAGAGGGTTGGTTGGTCCTCAGATGGTCGGTCGGTTGGTTGGTTGTTGAACAGTCTATCAAAGATCTGGTAAGTAACTTGTTGGATCGGTCGGAAGGTTAGTTGGGTATCGGTTAGTTGGTTGATTCTTCGAGCGGTCATCTCAACATAACATCGAATCATCATCATCATCATCATCATCATCTCAGCCGTAGGACGTCCACTATTGGACATAGACTCCCCCCCCTATAGACTTCCAGTTGCAGCACCCCATAGCGCTTCCGGTTGGCAGCGGCCTGCATCCACCGTGAACCTGGTCGTCGGATGGTCGGTCGGATGGTTGGTTGGTTAGACAATCTATCACCGATCTGGTAGGTAACTTGTTGGATCGGTCGGAAGGTTAGTTGGGTATCGGTTAGTTGGTTGATTCTTCGGGCGGTTAGCTCAACATATATGTTATCATCATCATCATCATCATCATCATCAGCCTATGTTCGTCCACTGATGGACTTATGCCTCTCCCATGGCACGCCACTGAGCCCGATCCTCGGCCACTCTCATCCAGCTCTAGCCAGCCACCCTGCGAAGATCATCGCACCACCGAGTCTGAGGACGTCCTACGCTACGTTTGCCGATCCGTGGTCTAACATCGAGTATTACTTTCAATTCCCTCACCTCATGCTGCAACAGCTGTTTAGTGGGCTCGTCCTGCGGCCCGCTGGGCACGAGTTGCCGCTCGAGCGTGGCGAGCCGCGCCTTGTGTTGCAGCTCCCGCTGTTGCAACTCCAATTCCGACTGCATCGCGCTCTCCAGACGCTTCTTTAAGATCTGGATCATGTTGGAATCCTGGTTCTGGAACAATATTAATAATTGAAAATTGTTCTTAACCCATTGAGTTCCATTTTGACCCATATTTTTTATTTATTTCTTTCATTCTACTCTACATCGATCATGACATACATATCATGACGAATATACTTTAATTAAATTTGTTTGTTTAAATTTATTTGCACTATCTAAACCATACCTACATATAAGTACCTTTAAATGTCATTGGTAGCACTTATTAGGGTTTTGCGATAGTCAGCCCTGTGTATCTTACGCACACATTGACGCGTGTACAGACGTCGTCGCGCATATGTAGATTCAAGAACGCGTATTTTGTAAGGCGTGGCTGCCGTGTGCCTCAACGGCCTTATATTTATGTTTTTAACTTTTCTATATTGGTTTGGTTATTACCTGTAAAGTCTCCGCGCTCTCTTTGTGTGTGAGCAGGAGCAGCTGGAGGCGGCCGCAGTTGTCCTTCTCTGCTTGCAGCCGCAGCTTGGCCGCCTGCCAGTCCTGCACCAGCTTGTCTCGTATCCTGGACAAAGGATGTTATGTAACAATGTACAACCAGCCTGCGAGCTGTAGACGCGAAACACCTGTTTTTTGTACGTTTTTTAAACATTCCAAAATTGAATACACAAAAAAATCCATACAAGGTGACTTTAGCCTCTGGACAAATAATGAAACCATGTATAAGACTGATATTTAGCAGTATCTTACAATAGTTATTTGTTTCATTAGACAAGAAAAAAAAATCTATGAAATCAGATCATCCAAACACACATGCTGCTCCAAAATGATACATTGAAAACCGTTAGTTTTTCGGTAAATATTGGACTGATTTTTATGATACTTTGCAGTTTGGTTTTAAATATCTTGCTAAGCCGGTAGTATTCGTTTTTGTTCAGAGGCTAAGGTCACCCAGTATAATTATAAAAATTTGACAGAAAATTACACGAGAATTGGTTGAGAAATACAACTTTTGGAGGAGAACAAACGTATGGAATACGCTAGTATTTTGGTTCACCCGATCAAAAATTACAATGGTGAAGTAGCGGAGTTTTTAAATTCATTTCTCAAATTAAACCATCAGAACAAAGAATTTATAAAATCAAACTTAATCCTAAAAATATATTATTTAAGTAGTTTTGTATTTTAATATTTGTTGTAATGTTTTGTAATAGTATAAGTAGTTTAAAAAAACTGTATGTCGGGTTAGGTTAGTTTAGGTTATACCTGTTGAGCTCAGTGATGAGAGCGTCTTTGTCTTTGAGTCGCGCCTCGAGGTTATTGACCTGCATCAGCAGCTTGTCGTTTTCAGTCTTCAGTCGGTTCATGCGGTCCGATGACGTTGAATGGATCGAACTTGACGACCTGCACAAACATCAACATTTATACAAAGACAAAGTCAAAATATTGCTGCTTTTAAAAGTCGCTAACTAAATTGTTGTTCAGTTTGAGGAGTATGATGTGTTTTAATTATTTGTCCGTATTACAAGCCACACCCACAGGGCTACTACGAAACTCGAACCTCGAAGTTCGTGTCGTGCGGTCCCTCTGGTAAGAGGGAGAGGGACCGCACGACACGAACTTCGAGTTTCGTAGTAGCGCGTCCGGTATAATGTTATTTAACGAGTGAATTATATCACAAGTATTTAACACAACTACATGTTCTAACACAGTAAATTCACTATTCGAAGTAAGGGATCGCCAATGTGGATCGGAATTATTTCCAAACATCTGTCCCTGATATAATCTTTAATTTTATAATAAGTAGGTACGTAACGTACGTTTTGTAATAAGTACACCTTAGCCTGGGGGCCATCCATTAATCACGTGATGTTTTTTTTTGGCATTTTTTTACCCCCCCCCCCCTCCCCCTTGGTGATACGTGGTGAGGTTTAAGACTACCCCTCCCCCCTCCCCCCTATATCACGTGTATTTTTTCGTGCCTGCAAAGAATCTATTTTTTTACCCGACTGCGAAGATTTTGGTACCTGAACTTTGGTGGCTGAACCGATTTTGATAAATGATACGTCATTGGATTCGTCTTGACGACGCGTGTGACACTGGGTACATGAAATTCTTGAAAAATCAAAATGGCGGATTTTTGGCGCCAAATAGTAAATTGTCAAAAAATATTTTTTATTCAAATATATCGAGTGGGATATCAAATGAAAGGTAATAATTAGCCCATTCTAAATATATATGGGTTATTATAGTTTTAATTTACCATTTTCACACAACTATTAAAAAAGTGTGAAATAAAGCAATAAATAAAAAAAATAAAAAAACCCGACTGCCTTAAAAATACTAAAAAGAAGAAAACAAGTCTAGTGGGCTAGAACTCTGTTTAGTGACGCTCAAAAATTCTTCCTTAATGGGTCCCGACTGTTGAACTTTAAGTTAGCTACTAAACAGAGTTCAGAGCCCACTAGACTTGTTTTCTTCTTTTTAGTATTTTTAAGGCAGTCGGGTTTTTTTATTTTTTAAATTTTTATTTGTAAAAAAATACTGGTATAAGTATCATCTAATTTTATTATAGAAAATTAAAGACTACTATAATAACTTTCAAAGGTAGACAGAAAGGTTGCAGTTTGTTTTTGACTGACATAAAAATAATGAAAGAAATGCGAAAAAGTTTTTTGTACTAGTACATGAACATTATTTAATGTACAATATTAACTACATGTAACGCCGCTTTTCGATTGAGTATCGCGCGCTTGCCGAAAAAATAAATACACGTGATATATTACTTTACCCCCCCTCCCCCCTTGTGATATTTCGTGATTTCTTATGGACCCCTCCCCCCCCCCCTTTCGAGCCTCACATGATTAATGGACAGCCCCCTGTCGCTTTGAACGAATTTCTATCTTTTTACAACTATTTATTGTGAACTTCAAACAACACTCACTTAGAGGAGTTAAGCGCCAGCCGTGGGATGTCTTCGTGCTCGTCGCTGCTGCCCGAAAGTATCTGGAAAGGACATGATAATTCATTATGTACCAACGGCCCGGTAAAGTGAGACTATTGGCGCGGTGAAAGATTTCTATATCCATTGCGCGGTTGCTATTCTCAACGGACAACGGTTTAGTTTTCTGGCCGTCTTCTGGCATTAAATATTAGTATTTCCCATTGGTTTAGTTTGGGACTATTTCGTGACCGTGGTGCGTTATTTTATTTTTTGTAACACCATCAATAAATCGCGCGTACCCTAAAAAATTGTCGTAACATAAAAAAGGGGATTCTGAAAAAATTACAGTTTTTTACATTCTGAATTATAAAAAATTGACATAACCTGTGATATAACTATTATTTAGATTCAGCATCAGAAAAATATCGTTATTAAAAAGTCATATCCTATCTTACGACTCTTTTGTACAAAATAAAGTATGTGATACAGTGTCGCATAAAAGCTTATGACGGTTTTCACCCGCACCGACACGCGGGCGCCTGCGGCAAACAGTGTTAGGGCCTAGTTAGGGCACTGTTGTAGATTGACGACGTGTCAATGTCACTCCGGATCAAACAGACACAAGCGCCCTCCGGCGGCGAAGTTTTGAGTTAAGAATATGGCGTTTTTGTAGATTATAAGAAACAAGAGTGGATTGTTTTTTGTATAATTGGTTAACACTTGCACTTTTTTGTGTTGTGACAGTGTTTTACAGGATGTGCGATTTTTTTTTTATTTTCTTATTCGACTGGATAGCAAACGAGCAAATGGGTCTCCTGATGGTGAGAGATCACCACCGCCCGTAGACACCTGTAACACCAGGGGGATTGCAGATGCGTTGCCAACCTAGAGGCCTAAGATGGGATACCTCAAGTGCCAGTAATTTCAGCGGCTGTCTTAAGTGCTTCAGCAGCGCAGCGTCCCTGTTACCTGTTCCATGATGTCCTGGTCCAGACGGTGAGAATAGTCCAGCTGGTCGCGCAACGCTCGCTCTAACTCGGCCGTGGGCGAGCGCGCGCCGCTCACTACAAGCGCGCGCTGCGACGACGGAGACTGCCGCGACGGGCCCATCCTGCACATGACAACTTGTTATAAAGCTTTTATCCTACTAATATTATAAATGCGAAAGTGTGTGTGCGTGCGTGCATGCGTTCGTACGCGTGTGTGTGTGTAATTTGGTACAGTCACCAGCACCAATATCTGACACAACAAGCATGCATAAATGTCTGATACGACTTTATTTCCAAGGCCATAAGGACGTGTCAGATATTTTTGCACGCTCTGCTGTGGTAGATATTAATGCTGGTGACTGTACGTAGGTAGCTGAGCTGATATTCCCACGGGATATGGATAAAATCATTAAATAACAACCTTTGAGCTTAGAGTCATTGAATTTGGTATGTAGGTAGCTGGACGTTTGGAATAACAAATAGGCTACTTTTTCCCGCGGGATAGAGATAAAATCTTGAAATTTCAACCGCTGGATTTAGAGTCTTAAAATTGTGGACAGTTGTTTTTAACATAACCTCAATGAAGACCACGATATAAATAAAATCATATTCAACATTTTCTTTCATTGAGCCTAGTGCAAATTATCTATATAATTTTTTTCCTAGCCTACGATAGTGTCCCACTGCTGGGCAAAGGGTTCTCCTCTTGATCTCCACACCTCCCGGTTCAGCGCTATGTCAGGCCAGTCCCTTACATACGCATCTAAATCGTCCCGCCATCTCCTTCTCGGTTTGCCTCGCCGTCGATGGCCGTCCTCCGATGCCCAAGTGACTGCGTGAGCCCACATCTAATTCTCCTTTAAATCTAAAAATTACTATAAAAACAATTAATTATGTTATTTACTTTTCCACGAGATCCTTCATGTCTTGTAGCTCTGCTTCCAGCTCCTGACATCTCTCAGTTTTTTCTTCCAGTTTCGACCGTAACTCGGATAAGTCGCCTTCCTCCTGTAACCTGTGAACGAGTGTGACAAAGTTAATTCATATATCGTCACTACTTTATAAAAAACTCGTAGCTTAAAATATTTTTTCTGAGTGAACTTTATAGACATTACATCAAGGTTCAATTTTGTTGACATATTGATTTTAGATACGAGATTTTTTCAAAGTAGTGACGATATTCTTCACTAGCGACCCATCCCTCTTCACTTGGGTGCAACTATGAAACATAGAGGTGAAGATAATTAAGTCTATGGTCAAAGGCGGTAACTTTACAATTTTCACCACCGTTTCCCAAAAGCTACCGTGCCGGGGTGCATCACTGGTTATATAAATCATGTACATCTTTTTCTTGAATGACTGTATTCATTGATGAAAATCAGACTAAAATCCCCAGCAAAATTTAAAATATTTTAGCGTACATACATACGTACTAAGGCATAAAGCAACTTTTATACTATGTAAACATGTTATAGTTTTTGCAACCTGAAGGTGAGCAAGGTAAGTCAAATTTTGATTGTATATTCTGCGTAATTAATGTTCGCCGTGCCGTGCCTGGTTTTACAAAAAGCCGGAAGAATCTGTTCCCGTGGATGCCGTAAAAGGCGATGTGTAAGTGGACAGTCTCTTGACGGCCACAATTTTGTTTTATCTGATTTGTGGCGTACAGTGAACTCTGAGATATCCCTTGTTAGAGATAAGCTCGCCTTAGTACTTCTCTCTGTGCATCTTTTATTTTTATGTGCAAAGGGTGCATAAGGAAGAAAGAAAGGTCGATTTAGGCGCAGCTACATCGATCAGATAAGGGAGATAGTCGGCGTCGCGTTGTAAACAGGATGCCTTAACGGAGGAATGTGTGGACGATACTCCACCGACAAGAGTAAAACTCTTAAGTTAAAGAAGATTTATGCTGGATCCTGGCAGATTGTGACGTACCAAATGTAATAATAAGAACCTATATACAAACTCACAACCTATCAATAAATATTTGAATTTGATTGTATCCATGCCACCCCGAGTCTCACCTTCCCAGCACGTCCTGCAGCCTCGCCGCCAGCGCTTCCTTCTCGGCAGCCACCAGCTCGGCGCGCTCCCGGAGCGCCGCGCTCGCAGCTTCCGCGTCGGCCGCCATCTTGCCCGCCCGGGACACACTGTTGCGCAGCTCGGTCACGTCTAACTTAGCTTTCGCCAGTTCGAAGGCCTGCGTCGAATATTTTACTGTTATTTTGTGGAGCTGCTCGTATATGTCCGTCTTTTTAGGGTTATGTATCCAATGTGTGCCAACGGGACCCTATTACTGAGACTCCGCTGTCTGTCTGTCTTTCACAAGGCTTTTATCTCTTCAGCCGTAATTGCCAGTTTTATTATTTACTATCTTTTGCCCGCGGCTCCGGCCCCGTGGTATTCGGTTATCGCGCGCGGATAAAAAGTAGCCTATGTCACTCTCGGGCCCATAAACTATGACTAAATAATGACGTGAAAGACGGGCAAACACACAAACATACGAACACACTTTCGCATTTACAATATTAGTATGGGTTTAAGGAAAACCAATAACTAATAACACAAATATATGTATTGGGATTAGCAACACAGAGCCAACTACACGATCCCCCACATAGAATTTGATACAGAGTTAGTTGTTACACTAAAAAGCGAGTGTTCGCAAGGAGCAATGGCGATGTGACTAAAAAGTATAAGCACTTACATTTGACCTGACGCTAGCTTTTGCAACAAAGTTTCCCTACAACGATTACAACATAACAATCAACTATTGTAACTATTAAAAACTACCGAGAATTGACCTCAGGAATCAAACAATATGTTATTATAAACCAGCCTTTACCCGCAGCTTCGTTCGCAATAGTCATTAGATCTGGCGTTTTAATTTGAATTTCTTAAACTTTATTAAATAGGTTTTACAGAATCTTAAAAATATTTATGTTTTAATTTGATAATTCTTTTTTATTGGAAAGCGTATACCACGAGAGTGGTCCCATTTAAATTTGGAAAAAAACTACCCTAAGGGTAGGAAAACAGGGGATAATTGATTGATAAGTCACTGATTATTAATGCATGACCAGGCGTAACTTTTAACAGAGTAGTTCGATTTTAATAATTATTTTTTTATTAGATAGGGTATACCTTGTCTTTGGTCGTTCTTCCTAACGCCCAATTCAAAGTCCTTTACAAAGACTTTGGGCGTAAGGAGGTTACACAAAACATGATGATGTAGCCCTTTGAAGTTTTACGCGACGTCGCGCCTGTGTACACTTTTCACATAGAAGTGACTTCACTAACCCCGCTCCCTAACTTAGACGCGTTTTATCTTAGTCAGTTTTCACCGAGGACAGTACAATATTGCCATTTCTATTCCCAAAACCAACACCGTGGTATTGTTTTTTAGAATATCCCCGTGTATAATTTCACGTGTGCTGACTTATCACTTGTGATAACTATAAAATACATTTTGATTGCGTGGGAACATGGAGATAAAAATAAGCTATATGTTATTTCTAAGAGTCACCTATCGACACAGGCACAAAATTTTATCCCAAACCGTTCAGATAGGATCCTATATTAATTCGCATAGCCTAATATTTTAATACAATTTGGCGTAACTTTAACTATTAGTTAAAACTGTTGCCAAAAAGAAACAATAGAACAAGCTAATGAGTTCATAATTTACGTCGAATCGTATTACAATGGAGCCATATAACTCCGGAAAGTAAGCTTGGCATTACAACGTCACGCATTTTTGGCAACGCACCAAACTTCAACGAATCGCTATAAAGAATAAATGCACTGCCAATAAAGCACGCCAGACATGTAAAGATAAATAAAAGGAAGTCTGGCCGAACACTGATAATCCGTACTACCAACAAAAATACACATTAACATGTACTTTAAATTGTATGTATGTATAAATATACACGTTGCAAAGCTCTGTCTGTGACCAGGAAAGAGACAGCCTAACTAATTTTTAATGTAAAATAAGTAATTTATCTTTAACTAGCTCGCGCCCGCGGCTCCGCCGGCGTGGTATTCGGTTATCGCGCGCTGTTCCCCCGGTAACTGTGCATTTTTCCGGGATAAAAAGTAGACTATGTTACTCTCGGGACCATAAACTATCTCTATGCCAAAAATCACGACGATCCGTCGCTCCGTTGCGGCGTGAAAGCGTAACAAACAAACTCACTTTCCCCTTTATAATAGTAAGGATTAACAAGGACTTTTACATGGTAATACATGCAGTCTGTCCGCAGAAAGTTGATAAATATTGTGATAATGTCTCTAAATAGCATCTATCGCTTAACTATCGCAATCTGTGTGACAGCAGTCGCTTGTCACCGCGGTACTGAGTTTCGTGGTACAAGCTTTTCAGTCCTTTTCAAGCGTGTAGCAGGGCTACTACAAAACTCGAAGTTCGTGTCGTGCGGTCTCTCCGACACTTATACTATTTAATACGAGAGCGAGAAGGACAGTACGATACGAACTTCGTGTTTCGAGTTTCGTAGTAGCCCTGCAGCTCGTTGTACGTGCGGACCCGGCGGCCATATTGCCATTTCGTTCCGGAATGGACTTCAAGTGTGTCAGTTCGAGTTTCGTTTTCTGTTTTATACAGTTAATAGTACCTAGTTTGAAATGTGTTGGTAATTAGAATGTTGTATTTTTTTTCTAGAATAGAAAGATTAACTTGAACCAGCAACTGGCTTAATGAAGACCGCGTAATTGAGCTCTGTGGGTGGCAAGCAACCAAGTACAAGTTATCGCTAAACTGAGAATGGTTTTTTATACTGCTACACAGTCTCGTAAGCCGTGGTGGCCTAGTGGTTTGACCTATCGCCTCTCAAGCTGAGGGTCGTGGGTTCAAATCCCGGCTCACACCTCTGAGTTTTTCGAAATTCATGTGCGCAATTTACCACGAGCTTTGCGGTGAAGGAAAACATCGTGAGGAAACCTGCACAAACCTGCGAAGCAATTCAATGGTGCGTGTGAAGTTCCCAATCCGCACTGGGCCCGCGTGGGAGCTATGGCCCAAGCCCTCTCATTCCGATAGGAGGCCTGTGCCCAGCAGTGGGACGTATATAGGCTGAGATGATGATGATGATAATTTTTTTTCTATCAACTGTCGGCCAACAGTTTATGCCCATGTATGACTTTAAGAACTTACCTTGTCATTTAGCTCTTTCCTGTTGAAGTCCAATTCGTGCTGCAGTAGCGATATCTGCTTCCTGATTTTCACCAGCTGTTTCTTGTCATTGCTGGCCTGACGGTCCGGCTTCTCTCCTTTACTCTTTGGAGAAGGACTCCGGGACACCATCTTCATCTGTTCTTTCAAAGAAGCTATCTCTTCATGGTAAGAGTTTATGTCTTCATTCAAAATGTCAATCTCTGTCTCCTTATCTTTAAGTCTGTCTGTCAAATCTTTCAGCTCATCAATCTTCGATGTCAATTCGTTGTTTAGAGAGTTTACTCTTTCGAGCTCACTTTCACTGTTTTGTAGTTTTAAAGATGCGTTTTCTTGCTCTTTTTCTAGTTTAGTAAGTTTTAGTTTTAGTTCTTTGTTAGCTACATTTAAATTGTTATTATCTTCGTTGATTTTTTCGATGTCACGATTTTGAGCATCAATAGTGCGTTGTATTCTAAACAATTCGTTGGATTTCTCTTCAAATGCTTCCTTGAGGTGGTCTAGTTCTTCTGTTTTATCATTAAGGCATCTCTGTAAGTCGTCTAATCTGTCTAGGTGCTGGTTTAAACTATCTATCTGCTGATTCTTTTCTGAGACCAACTGTTCCAATTTCTGGAGTTCAGACACCTTTTCTTTCAAAATGCGGTTGTCTGTTTCGCATTTCTCCAACGATGTATTTCTACTCTGTATTTCGTCAATTTTGCATTCTAGTTCGGTCATTTTGTTCGTCAAGTTACGTTTTTCTTTGGCTAACTCTAAGATCATGTTTTCTCGTCTAAGAATATCTTCTTTGAGCAGATGCAGGTCTTTAGACTTTTCGTTGACCTCTTGCGTCAATTCACTCACTCTTTGTTCAAGCAGGGTCTTATTTGAAGAGAAATGTTCTAGCTGATTTTCGTAGAATTTCTTGTCGTTCTCCATAGTAGCCATTGTGTTTTCTAGTAAACCTTTTAATTCTTCAACTTCCTCTTTCAAAGCGGGAAACTCGCAAAGCTGTTCTTCTGCGTTCTTTAACTCTGACTTACAAGATTCGAGTTCACCCTTGGATTTCTTGATCTCATGTTTCAATTGAGTCAGAATATCAGGAAAGTTCTCTTGTCTGATGTCTAGTGTTATGCCCAGTTCTCTTAGAGACGTGAACTCTTCGTCTTGCGTTCTATTGTCATTGGAAGGTTCAATTGAAAAATTGATTTTCTTCGGTTCAACGCTTACATCTTTGCTTTCATCGACATCCCTATTCGGGAACATGGAACAGTTGTCGGGTATTTTTTGAGCTGTCGAATGTTTGACACCTTCACCAAATTTATCAAGTGTTCCGAAAACAGTCGTTTCGTTGACGTTTCTTTTGAATATACCATGAGCATCCTTATTCTGAGTAGAAGTGAGATGGATTGGTAACGAGTCACCGCGGGGGGTGAAACTTGGCAGATCGAATTGGTCGATGAAGTCAATGTTAAGCGAGCTCATGTTAGGTTTAGACAAGTTGGGTGGTAGAGTTCTGTTTAGCTGGGTCTTGTCTCTATTATCGACGTAGGGGGCATTTAGGCTCAGGTTGTGGGCTTTGAGTTCAGCTCTCCTCATTTGTAGATCTTGTTCGTCGAACTCTGAGATGGAGACGATGTCGCTGAGGGTCCGGGCGGAGGTCTTGCCGTCCGGTTCGGTTTTGTCTTCTTTGTCGTCGTCATCGAGCTTGAGAGCTGCGGGAGAATGTTAAATTAGTGCGGTTTTACGGTCATTAGTGTCAGCGGAAGTTGGAGCCGCTCCAAGCGGCTGCATCGTGAGTCAACGGTCTAGACCGAGTCCAGTTGTAAAATTAAGAACTATATGTATACTAGCTGTTACCTGTGACTTCGCCTGTGCAGAATTTGTTTATTTTTTTTGTGATTAAACGTATATTATTATTTATTCTGATTATGGCGTGAAAGTGGAACAAACAGACTAAATATTGCTAAAACGTTGCAGCGAATCCGCGAGGCTTTTTCCTTTACATATCCTCGTAATTTCTCACGTACTTTATAAAGAAACAATTACGGCCAAATGAAATCACAAATCGTTCATTAAATAAGAAATTTTCAGAATGTTGTAACAATATCCAAAATAGCAAAGTTGGTGACTGGTGATCCATGGCTAGCTCTTACTACACCTGTTAATAAAACTTATGACTCAGGAGGA
This sequence comes from Choristoneura rosaceana, assembly GCA_037349165.1. Lineage (NCBI taxonomy): Eukaryota > Metazoa > Arthropoda > Insecta > Lepidoptera > Tortricidae > Choristoneura > Choristoneura rosaceana. The sequence goes on from JAZBNJ010000032.1 coordinate 1,395,405, forward strand.
TACATTCGATTTTGCTGTGCGAATTTGCCAATCTATGGTGCACTAATGTATGTGGCAAGCATCACTGACCCATAATCTCCTGCAGCTGTTCGTCCCTCTCGGCGAGCGCCCTCTGGTGGTCCCTGAGCGCGGCTTGTAGCTCGTCCTTGTCTTGTTCCAAACTCCGCGCCAGCGCCTCCAGTTGTGCGATGCGCGTCTGCGCAGAGGACAGCTCCCGCTCGAGGATTATCACCTTGTCTTTGGGGTTACCTGACAAAATATTTATATGTTAGGGCCATTATTTATAAACAACAGAACAACCACCACCAACAACAACCTTCAGATACGAATTTGAACAATATGCTGATATCTATACTAATATTATAAATGCGAAAGTGTGTTTGTCCGTCTTTCACGCCGTATCGGAGCGACGGATCGACGTGATTTTTGGCATACAGATAGTTTATGGGCCCGAGAGTGACATAGGCTACTTTTTATCCCGGAAAAATGCACACTTTCCGAGGGAACAGAGCGCAATAATCGAATACCACGAGGGCGGAGCCTCGGGCAAAAGCTAGTATGTTTATAAACAAAAAAATACAAGATTGGTTTTGAATAAAGAACTATAAACTAAACCACCACTCGGCGTCGTACCCGGCTCAAAAGTGCCCGTTACCCCAGCCGTATTGCCGCGCTGTATATCCAATTGGCCAGCGCTATTTGGTGGGGTCCTAGCGTCGGCTTTGAGACACGAATTTGGACAACGTGATGACATTAAAATATAATTAGCTAAATAGTTATGAAGATTAACTCACATGAATTTCCATATAACGTCTGGTGTTGCTCGCTCAGTTTCTCCTTCTCTTCTAAGTTCTGTTTAGCTCGCAGGAGCTGCTTGTCTTTGGATTCTAATTCTTCTTTTAATCTCTGTACCTGATGATAAAAATAAAGAATTAATAAAGACACGGTGGAATTTAGATAAAAATTACTACTTGCTGACTGACTAACTATTAGCAGACTGATCAGCAACTCCCGATGACCACCCAGCTCACTAACGAACTCTAAGATAACTGGCCAGCTACTAATTAACATACCCGCTACCAGCTGACGGAGCAGCTACTAGCAGATTGGCTAATTACTAGCTGCTTGACCCTAGTCAATTTACCAGCAACTAGCTAACTGACCAGCTACTATCTGTTTCAGTGTAAAAGCAAACAAAGCAGCTATTATCTACTATTTCCTTAACTGCCCATCTATTTACGAGTGAGCAGACTAGCTGCTTGACCAGATACTAATTAGTTGACCAACTACTAACTAACTGACCAGCTACTAGCTGACTGACCAACTGCAACTAGAAGCAAACTGACCAGCTAATGGCAAACTGAGCAACCATCAACGTTTTAAACTTTCGTGATGTTCACTCATAGTCAAAATAATACAAACGGGACTTTTCACGCTAACACACACGAATAATGAGTAACAATTGATGGGGTGACAAATAATAATGACCAATGGCGCGTAGTTCGTGATACGAGTGCCAGTATTATTTGTGATCAAGTGCGGGTAGTTCGCGCTGCTAGGCAGACTTGACACTTGACAGCCACTGTAATGTGGTGGAAACGTCGAGGTAAATATTACTCGCGTGTGTTAGCGTGACAACTCCCGTTTGTGGTACTTTGACTATGAGCAACCAGTTGCTATTGCTCTAACTGAGCATTCACTAGCTCGGACTGACCTCAGCGAGCGCGTCGTGCAGACTGACGGTGAGCTGGCTGGCGGCCTGGTGCGCGAGGGCCTCCGCGTTGTTCCTCTGAGTCTCGAGCCGCGCCGACAACGACGAGATCTTGAGCGCCTGCTCTGACATGCGCGTTTGAAGCACATCGCGTTCTGCGCGCACCTCCTGCCAAACACACAATTTAGTTATATACTTTCATGACGCTATCTCTTGAAGTATGAAATCGTCAGCATAGCGAACATGGAGCGATAGATTAATGTAGTATGTAAACGTGAATGTTTTAAGGTGACCTTAGCCTCTGGACAAATAATGAAACTATGGATAAGACTGATACTTTAGCAATATCTTAAAATAGTTTTGCTTAATTAGATAAGAAAAAAAAACTATGAAATCAGATCATCCAAATACAGAGGCTGCACCAAAGCGATACATTAAAAACTGTTAGTTTTTCGGTAAATATTGGACTGATTGTTATGATACTTTGCAGTTTGGTTTTAAATATTATGCTAAGCCAGTACTATTCGTATTTGTCCAGAGGCTAAGGTCACCCAGTATATATACACCAACACTGACATCTCGTTTTAAGCCTCAGATTTAAGTGGAAGCCAATTGGATGCTGCAGTATGTACATTTGAACGCTTTGGAATATCCCACGAGAATGTCCTACTCTACCGATTACTTCAGTCTCATGCCCAGAAAAGACAACGCAAGCCACTGGCGCACATGTAATTATTTTGATTTTAATATCAGTCAGTCGAATGAATAACTGTAACTTTTGATGAACACACACAATGATTAGAGTAAACACAGCGGGTATCGTCACAAGGCCAACGCGTAAAATATATGACGCTCCGACACTTGCTCCTAAATACACGTACTTCCTACTCAAGCGGTGTTCCCTACTAAGTATGACAATGAAACCGGTGGTAGATTATTCTGACCAATTTTGAATAAGTACCATCACCAAAATATGTGGTCTACCACTCTAAAGTTGATAATCGTTTGTATGTCACAAAACAATAAAGCCAACCGACGTTCTGTCAACTTGTAAGTTTGACTTTGGCGACATATTCATTTGATAGGAACATGTTTACGAATTGATAGACCACTTATTTGGCTGATGGTACATTGTACTTTTAAAGATCGCATTTTTACGGCAACCAGCATCGGCTACGGACTAACGACTTGAGTTTTTTTTTTTACATAAAACGGACCCGTGATTAGCCATCATCTTACCTGATGGAAAGTTGTATCGCACTGGTTCAGTAAAAGCCTATTCAGGCTAGAGTGAATAGGCTTTTACTGAACCATAGGTTGCATCCATCCAGAAATACAAACAATGCGCGCAAATTGCACGCCTTAGCAGTTCGCATTATGAAAGACGAGGCAAACCGCTTCGTGCCGAATTTACTCTAAATCGTAAAAATTCTAAACATTACATCAATTAATTTTCTTTACGAATGGTGTCCAAACACCATCTGTTCCACGAGAAAAGCCGCAGTTAACGCGCCGGTCATTCATGCAACAGTTAAACTAACCGGGTCAGAACAGTCACGCGCTAATTTTAACCGCCCCCGTTAGAAACGGGTCCCAGAAGATCATCGGTTATATGTCACCGTAACAGCATCATTTTGAACATCATCCACGGTAGTTTATGATTGATACCTTATTGAAAGATATAATGATGAAAAATATAAAGATACCTTTTCTTTTTTTTAATCAATAATAAATCGGGTGACATTCAATTGTAGTATAAAAATAATAATTGTAATTTATGACATTTTGCATGCCAGATGATGGTGAAATATGTGAACCAATATTGTCTTTATTTAATTAACACCTCTTGTACCCGTATTTCAAGCGAAATAAAGTTATTTGTATTTGTAAAGTAATTGATTGAGATAGTTCAGATTTATCAGGAAACTAAAATAATAACTATAAATAGAATAACTATAATGCAACTTTGTTTGCATGTAAGGGGCAATCCCTGGATATTCTTGAATGAATCGTTTTGACAAGTGCTTTTTAGGGTTCCGGAGCCAAAATGGCAAAAACGGAACCCTTATAGTTTCGCCATTTCGCCATGTCTGTCTGTCTGGCTTTGCTCAGGGACTATCAATGCTAGAAAGCTGTAATTTTGCATGAATATATATACGTAAACTATGCCGACAAAATGGTACAATAAAAAACTTTTATATTCTTTAAAAACGAATTAATGTTTATGAACGGTTTTTAAAGAAAATAAAAGTCTTATAGAATAACAATTATTATATTACAAATAATTATTAGAGTAGACACATTAACTTATATATTAAGAAGTGTTCTATCAGACAACATTTTTAATTTTCATTCAATTTTTATGAAATAATCGAGAAAAACTAACAAAAACGCAACGTTGCCAACTCAGCAGGCACAAACGCTCTTAAGGAAAAAGCAATTAGAACAGCAATAATAGTAACAAAAACTTGTTTATATTTCAAAGGTCGGTGATAAGACGCACTCGCGCCAAGTTTCAGAGCACAATATAAACACGACCGACGTACATAAATAAATCTAGTCAGCATACGCTTTCCCAGAGGTCGACGTGATTTGGCCACTGTCACCGGCAAACATGACCATTATAATGATAATTTTAGAGTAAGCAAACCAACTCGGTGTGTTACAGCACAGGATTACGATGCGATTATCACTACACGTATATCGTCACTACTTTAAAAAAACTCGTAGCTCAAAATAGATAATTTTTCTGAGTGAACTTTATAGACATTACGTCAAGGTTAAATTTTGTTGACATGTTGGTTTTAGATACGAGATTTTTTCAAAGTAGTGACGATATTTTTGTCACATAGGTGGTCTACCAATTTTTAAACAAGTTACTGTCAAATGAATATGTCGCTAAAGTCGAACTTTCAAGTTGACAGACACGTCTATTGGCATTATTGTTTTATAATATGCAAACGGTTATCAACTTTGAGTGTTAGACCACATATTTAGCTGATGGTACTTACAGTGAACTAAAACCTGCGCCATTATGATGACTACGTCTATGTAACAAGTGTGCGTTCATGCAGTTCCTCCACCTCAACACTGTAAGAACACCTATGTTTCTGTGTCGATTTAAATTGGCAAAAAAATGCGATTGTGAAAATAAGATTCAGTAAAAAAGCATATTGGGAAAAGAGCATTTGGGAAAAAATGCGAACGGAAATTTTGCTACTAGGAAATAAAGATTCTGGGTAATTGATCTAAAATAAGAAATTTTACAATATTTATGTACATATAAATCGACAACGATCTTCTTCTTTTACCTAAACTAAAATGAGACAGCAATTGTGAGTGATGGTTGCTATATCAGTTAAAAATCCATACTAATATTATAAATGCGAAAGTGTGTGTTTATATGTTTGTGCGTTTGTCCGTCTTTCACATCGACACGGAGCGACGGCTCGACGTAAGTTTTGGCATAGGTACAGATAGTTTATGGGCCAGAGAGTGACATAGGCTACTTTTTATTCCAGAAAAATTCATAGTTCCCGAGAGAACAGCACGCGATAGCCAAATTAACTAACATGATTTTTCTACAAAAATACACTTACAGGAAACCGTGACGTTGACTGTTGATTTTACATCCAGCCTATATACGTCCCACTGCTGGGCACAGGCCTCCTCTCAGAATGAGAGAGCTTGGGCCATAGTTCCCACGCGGGCCCAGTGCGGATGATTTTGCGTAATGAAATCTTATCCTACTTCCTACTAATATTATAAATGCGAAAGTTTGTAAGTCTGTTTGTATGTTGGTTTGTTTGTTTGTTACTTCATCACGTCTAAACCATATTGAACCAATTTAGATGAAATTCGTTATACCGATAGTTTGAATCTCGGAAAAGGACATAGGATAGTTTTTATCCCGGAAAATTGCGTAGTTCCCGCGGGATAGCGATAAACGAATTTAGCGCGGACGGAGTTGAGATTAACGGCTAGTTTTTACCATAAAAACAAGCTATATTAGTTGCCTTAATCGGACGTCTTCAAGTCGACGACTGGCAATAGGCTGCGCACGACAGATGGCATGCTCTCGTTTCGGAGGCCAAGACCCCCTTTGGGTCCCTGAGCCAAATTAGTTAGTTTACTTATTTATCTGAATAAATAAAAAATAAATAAAAATGATTTATTTTACAATCAACTTGAGGCAAAATAGTATGAAAAGTTTGTACAGAGAAGCCGCAACATACATACAACATACATACAACATGATATGAATTATACCTAACCTATAACTAAACTCAAAACTAGTAGGCACAAACAACTCTTGCGCATCCTGCGTTCTCAGTAGTTCTCTTTTTCACTCCACCTCTATTCTGGCGACCTCTGTCACAAACAAACAATCACAATACTTGTATTGCAATAACAATCACTACGATTCCACTGTCACCTTTCATCCACCATTACCTCTCATATTCAGTTTTACTGAACAACGGTATTACAAACCTAAACACTGGCAAAATTAACCTAACTAACAATTACTGTAACCAAACGCACATTGTGTATTGTGATAAATATTACCCGAGTAACCTAACCAACAAAAAGACTTTGCACTTTAAAGTTCAATATCTCAAAAACGGCTGAACCGATTTTGATGAAACATGTCTATGAACTATCGCTAGAAAACCTGCTATCAAATAAAAAAAGTCGCATTCAAATCGGTCCACCCGTTTAAAAGCTACGGTGCCACAGACAGACACTCATAGCGGTCAAACTTAAAAGATCCCTCTATTTGCGTCGGGGGTTAAAAACACGACAATTTATAAATTGTTTATCATTCACATTTTCCAACATACGTCTCTAATTTTTCTCTCTTCTTCTATTTATGTTTTTACTGTGTCTTTGTTGTGATGTGTGTTTTTTATGTCAATAATGTTGTGAGTTTGAGTTTGATATAACCTTGAGCTTTGGCTGTGTATTACGGGAATACAATACATAATAATACAGATGTAGTAAATAATGTTTTTGCATCGTATCTTGCGAAAAGCTCGTATTTATCACGCTTTCTCAACTAACCTACTGAAGTTTACTAAAGCTTCTAAAAAACGAACATTCCCGACAAAACACGATGTCAAAAACATTATTCACTGGATCGGTACGTTATTTCTGACCACTTTATTGCACGTTATCCTAGCCTTCATCTAAACCATTGTTTCCTAACCTGTGATCCGCGGACCCCTGGGGGTCCGCAAACATATGTTTTGGGTGTCCGCGGTCCCATACGCATCTATCTTACTTATAGCATTAACAAAAATAATATTGTCCGAAAATTGAACCTTTGTTTCACTCAGGGGTCCTTGGCATTATGCCCGATTTCCTTGCGGGTCCGCGGCTGAAAAAGGTTAGGAACCGCTGATCTAAACCAACGAACGGACTTCATCCTTGCCGCCAAAATCCTCGTCGTATTCCAATAACCACGCACTCACCGTCAAATCCGGCAGGCCCATACCGATCTTCCTAAAGTACCGCCACAGAAACATGACACACGCGACACAGCACTCAACACTACGCTACATGACGATGGATGTGAAATCACCTGGCGGCAGCAGAGCACCCGCTGAAGCATCGAGACAGACTGGGCGGGAGGGAGCGCGCGGGAAAATAAAGTATTTTCAGTGCGGCGTCGAAACGCGTCGCGGCAACAAAGCGATGTTTTTAGGGTTCCGTGTGACATGGAAAAACTGACCGAGTGTAATTTGTAGTGGCCAATTGTCAAGAAGACATTAATATCTAAGGCATTAATTCTTATGTTACATAGGTATCATCAAAATACGTTTTTATAATAAAATTTAAAAAAAAAATACAAAAGAAACTGATACACAATTTCAATCTACTGTCAAGAAGACGTTAATATCTAAGGCTTATTATAAAGTTAATGATTATATCATTGACAGGGATATTTGGAAATAATTCCGATCCTCGTTAGCGATCCCTTCAAATAGCGATCCTACCGTGTTGAAAATAAAGTTTTGTTAAATACTTGCGATGTATAGATATCATTTAATAATATTGTAAATCTGTTTAAAAAAATATATACCTCGTTGAGTTACTCGCCGGATTCTTCTCGACAGAGGTTTTTCCGAAACGGTGTTAGTACAGTACCTATTAGTTATGCCACGTCCATCTACAAGTAGCGCCGCGGTTTTTATATTTAGCCCGGCGCTAGGGCTGCCACTCTATTTCTGCCTGTTTACCTTCCTGCTTGTGCAACTCGCGGTCAGAACTATTATGTTTTCTTTGGTTCTAATGAGGTTATGTTTGCGGTTTTAATAGGTGTTTATGGTGTACGCGTCGATACCAGGAGGTAACCTGGTTGTTTTATTGCTGTTTAGATTGTTAACGATTGCATGTTGACTGTGAAAAAAAATGCTCTTTATGAAACCACACTTGATAGCCTGTCATCTTTAAGTCTGTGAGAAAAAGCTACATAGAAGCTAAAATATAAAATGGCGATGAAAAAATGCGATGAACAAATTTAGTCTTTCGAGTTCTGTAATGAATATACCCGTTCTTTAGCCAGTTTTAGAATAAAACGGTCTCAAAATAAGATCTCTACCTGTGGATGTCGTAAAACGCGACTAAGGGACTGATGTGTACAGTCACCATCATTAATATCTGCCACAGTGGAGCGTGCAAAAATATCTGACACGTCCTTCCGGTCCTAGAAATAGAGTCGTATCAGATATTTACGCACGCTTGTTATATCAGATATTGGTGCTGGTGACTGTACCTAGTGGGCGGATGACGGATACATTTAACGTCAAAGTAATTTCGAACGATATACATACATAATATGGATATGACTACGATTGGTTTAAAAAAGAGAACATAATTGAAAAATAGTTCGATTCTTTTTGCTGTAGTAATTAATCGTATTTTTTCTATACCTACCTATTAGTTATTTTCAGTGCATTCCTTTTATAGTTCGGTATCCACAAAGTAAAGTGATTACTTCACCAGTATTAGGAACATTATCAGCATCACTCAAATATCTATAATTTCTATACAAAATTATTAAGCGAAGTTTAATAAAAGTCTTATCCATCCTATGCTTTCGTCAACATATTGCATCCATCATCCGCTCTTTACTGACGTGACAGTGAGCAGCAGCTCTTTCTATCACCAAACACAAACTTCGGAGAAACTACTAACTGACCAGCTACCAGCTGACTGACCAGCTAAAAGAAAACTGACCAGCTACTAGCTGACTGACCACCTAAAAGAAAACTGAGCAGCCATCAGTTGCTACTTGAGATGAGCACGACCATTCGTCAAGAGAAACTTAGAAGAATAATGAAAATAACAAAGTCGGAATCCTTATAGTTGCGTAATATTCGTCCATCCGTCTGTCCGCAGCGTAGCGCGCACTTTTTTTTTATTCGACTGGATGGAAAACGAGCAAGTGGATCTCCTGATGGTAAGAGATCACCACCGCCCATAAACATCTGAAACACCAGGGGTATTGCAGATGCGTTGCCAACCTAGAGGCCAAAAGATGGGATACCTCAAGTGCCAGTAATTTCACCGGCTGTCTTACTCTTGTATGTGATGTGACAGCCCTGTGTTAAACGCCAATCAAGGCCTATCATATCAATAAAGCGTTGCGGGGTTCACGTTAGGGTCGCGCCGCCTGACTCACGGCGGACGCAGTGGGTAGATACTTTCTTTCCTAACCACTTCCAAACGACAAATTATATGAATAAAGCTTGTATTATAGAATAAACCAACAGATTTACTATCTCTGTATTGTTACTAACTTCGGTTTACTCGTTTCAGTCGGATAATTTACAGCAATTAAAGAAAGAAAGAAAGAAAATACACTTATTTAACGCCAATTGACCTAGCGCTCAACTAAGTAAAGTTTGTACAGTGGCGTACCGTGGACATCAGCGGCCCCGGGGGCGGAAGAAAAATTAAATAGGTAAGTTTCAGCCAATATTGCAGCTCAAACTTTAATTAGACGAAATAAACATAAAAGACACATTTCCCACATTTATTTTCGAACTAGCTTTTCCTAGCTAGTCGTAACTAGCTAATCGGTTATCACGCGCTGTTCCCTCGGGAACTGTGCATTTTTCCGGGACAAAAAGTAGCCTATGTCACTCTCGGGCCCATAAACTATCTCTATGCCAAAAATCTCGTCGATTCGTCGCTCCGTTACGGCGTGAAAGACGGACAAACACAAATACACTTTCGCATTTATAATATTAGTATGGATATTAGATCTCCAAAGCATTACTCATAGTTCATGAAACGAGTCAAAACACTACTATAGCTCTCCTTCAGTTAATTATAGCAGATGTTATTCTCGCGCCGCGGTCATAATGATCTCACAACACGCGAACCGTCAATCTGACGTCCTCGTCGATTCCCTGACGGTTGAAGCAACAAGTTCGTTCCGTAAACCGGGGTTTAAAAAATGAGGCTACTTTGATTGTTATAAAACTGTAGTAAAATCTAGTAATTATGTAAAAGTAAGTAAACAAAATTACTTCTTTAAATTATAGAATCGAAATTACTAATAAAAATAATATTCTGTCGTGTGTTTAAAAAAAAAGGAATGTACTATTGTACACACATCTTATTTCAGTGGCAACATTGTCGTAGATTTTTTTGTCTTGAATTCCAGTTTTAAGTTTAGTGGTTTGACCTATCGCCTCTCAAACAGAGGGTCGCGGGTTCTAAACCCGGCTCGCACCTCTGATTTTTTCGAATTTCATGTGCGGAATTACACTTGAAATTTACCACGGGCTTTGCGATGAAGGAAAACCTGCACAAACCAGCGAAGCAATTCCATGATGCGTTTGAAGTTCCCAATCCGTACGAGGCCCGCGTGGGAACTATGGCCCAAGCCCTCTTGTTCTGAGAGGAGGTCTGTGCCCAGCAGTGGGATGTATATAGGCTGGGATGGAAAATCAACTAGGGACGCACTCAAGCTTTTCCGGGTAAATTAAAAAAATGTTCCAGCTTCATTTTTCAAAAACTACACCCGCGCGAAGCCGAGGCGGGTCGCTTGTATATGTAACACAGGTTTGTAATTTTGTCCGCCTTCACGTCGAAACGGAGCGACGGATCGTCGTGATTTTTGGCATAGAGATAGATTATGGTCCCTAGAATGATATAGGCTACTTTTTATCCCGGAAAAATGCAGTTCCCGAGGGAACAGCGCGCGATAACCGTATACCACGCAGGCGGAGCCGCGGGCAAATGCTAGTAACACATACATTTCACATATTTACTCCTTTTACGAGTCACCCTGGTCCTTATCATATTCAGGAGTTCCATTTTAAAACATATATTCCATCTTCTCTCGCACTAAGTATTTTCAGTGCATCTACCACGCTCCGTTCGTTTGAGTCTCACTAATCTTGATAAGCTGCCAAATGAATCAACCCCATTTAGATGAAATGCTGTCTCGAATAATAACCACAACAACTATTTTGCCTTATTACAAACGCATATGAAACATTTTCCTCTGGCTGTTTTTAGTATCAGTAACCATACGATACGAAGTGGTAAATTTCAATTAAGAGTGCGCTTAAAGGATATATTTTATTTAAAGCCTTGATGAATTGCGAAGCTAAATGAAAACAATCAGAAATAGACATGTTTGTTGTAGATTTAATACGGTATTTGAATAATTTAAACTTATTTTACAAAATAAATGTTTCACGATGCGAGTTATCGAACGGAAAAACAATATTTATGGCACTTTTATATATAACAGTGTTATGAAGATTTAAAAATTGTCAGAGAAAACAAAACTAGCATGTTACGTCACACGCAGGAAAGAGAAACGAATTTTAAAAAGATGCAGTTTCGTGGATTATTTCAAAAATCAGCATAAATTATTTTTTTATCAGAACAATATTTGTTTTTACTGAATGAAGATGTTGGATACATCTTATTGGGGGTAAAATACAGCTTTCTCTTTAAAATTATGAATTAAAATCAAAACGTGTTGAATGTTTGACAGTAAATCATATTTTAATTTGACACGCGCAATATATTTTTTTCGTCACTAATAATCTTTCTGATCCTGCGCGCACGTTAAAGCATTTATGATAAAATTGTACCTATTTTTAAAACGACAGTGCGCGGTTGGGTCACCACCCTGTGCTTATATTTTAAAGGTTACCATATGGAATACGTCAAGATAATAAAAGTGAGTTTGTTTTTCGACTTGAATTACGTTCTGTTTGTATGCTGCATTTTAGTAAAGCTCACTGCACACTACAGGGTTTTTGGAAGTGAAGTGAAAGCGAGCGGGTTTTTTTTTTGTTAAGTGCAAAAATATCTGACACGTCCTAAAACGGTCCTAGAAATAGAATCGTATCAGATATTTATGCACGCTTGTTGTATCAGATATTAGTGCTGGTGAATGTACGTGTATTGATGAATGACCTGGTAAAACTGCTATAGGTAGAGTCATTTACGATGACGCGTGCCGTGGTTCTTATTACAATGTCATTAATGGCTAATTTTGACAAAATCACGCGTCTTCGTGGATGGCACTAGGTATAACAGTGTAATTGTGCGACATTGGACAAGTGATTTTTTTCTCTTCACCAATTTCCGCGGCATTTTTGACCTGTCATTGACTTTTCACTTATCGACTTCCAATATTCAATATCGATATGTCGATAGACAACATGTTAAAAAAGATTAAAAGTATAGGTCAACAATAGACGGTTTTATCGTTAAAGAGCGATCTATTGCAATTAACTTTTGAGCAGTCGAAAACGGGAAATAAACATAAATATGGATTATACAATGAAAACAATGAATAGTTAACAATTTCTAATATTTTAATCATTCAATTTCATATTGAAAGTCTGTTGTAGGTCTAATAATTTCCCCATTAGTGTCTTTATAAAAGATATTACGATTATTATTTTACGATAATATAAAAATTCCGGGTTCTGATTATAAGTACAACTAATATTTTGGGACATTCGTGTAAAAAATTGTACAAAGTGGCGCTTTCGTTTATTCTTTACGACAACAAATTCTAACTTTAGACAAAGAAAATACAAAGAGACTCCGTGACAATGAAAATCTGGCTTTTAAGTTTGGCAAGCGTTCCCAGCGCAAATATATGGTGAGTAAGAGATGCTCGCGAGTGAGAGAAAACAGTCTCAATAATGAACCTCATTACACGAACAAGTTGAGGCAACAAACAACAACTCAAAGACATAATTTAATATATGGAACGCTGGGTACGCATCTCAATATCGAATGTTAAAATACCGAATATATTAAAATATCGAATGGGTCATAATATCGAAATGTTTATTTTCTGAAACCGAAAACTTTTCAGGATTTATTAAAACAGCATCGTATAGAACCCCTTAGGTTAGGTTAGGTTAGATTTATAACAATCTAAAAAATACAGTCCTAACAAAAGTACCTTTTCGATATTATGACTCATTCGATATTTTAATACATTCGGTATTTTAACATTCGATATTCAAATACGTAACCGGAACGATCGTAGGATGTTTTCTAGGACACCCGTCAATCAAGTAACGTTGTACGTATTTATTTATTTCAATCATTATCATTATCATTATCATTATCAATAGGGCATATTAGGCAAAGCTCTGTGCAGGGGGCGACACTAGCGCAAACCCAGGATAACGTCAGCTCTCGTTATATTTTGTCGCCATGACAGATTATGACCAAAGAGTATTGGTATACCTTTAGAAATCATGATATATTTATTAGTAAATTTGCAGGTGGTAGGACCATGTTCAAGGTCCGCCCGGATTGCTACCACCATCTTGGTCGCTAATCCTGCCGTGAAGCAGCAGTGCTTTCACTGTTGTGTTTCGGCGCCGAGAGTAAGACAGCCGATGAAATTACTGGCACTTGACAACGTTGTCAACGCATCTGCACCCCTGGCGTTGCAGATGTTTATGCGCGGTGGTGATATTTTTATTTCTTATCCTCCTAAGATCTCGCGTACTTTATAAAGGTCTAATTAACACTAAGAATAACTGCCGAATGTACTTTATAAAGTACCAATTATTCATTGAATAAAAGAATTTTGAAATAATATCCAAAATAACAAAGCAGGTCAACCACGTCCAGGTCTTAAACGCTAAGTTTGTTAAAAAATGTCAGGACTCAGAAGGTTAAGAGCTGTAAAAAGACAAGTATGAAACCGTCGACTCTACCTTTACACTAGCCTAATACAATGGCGACAACATGAGCGACTAAATCCGCGTTGGACGTCCGCCAGGGCTGCAAGGTCGGCTGGAGACAGGGAAATGCTGCGACACATGTTCGGTTCCAGTGAGTGGGATATCTAGCTAATAATAGAGTGCTTTCCCTTTCATCGGCGTGCACAAAATTAAAAAGAAAGTAGAGCTGTGGATAACGCTCATTTCGAGGATTAAAGACTCGAACCCTTAAGGCTCCAGAGTCTTAAAGACTCGACTATATTTGAGAATTAAATTGGCTTATTTTATGCGCTTTTACGCTAGAAACCGTCTGTGCTGCCTTTGAGCCGTTAAACCTCGAGAGTCTTAAGGGTTCGAGCCTTTAGCCTCGAAAGGAGCGTTTTTCACAACACTAAGAAAGTGGGATGATTTGATTGATTGACAAAATTAACTGCTTTGGATTCATTATTTTGTTAGCGAATTCGAAGTTCCTTAGCACGAAGTTCGATTGAAATTTTTTTTTTTATTCGACTGGAAGGCAAATGAGCAAGTGGGTCTCCTGGTGGTAAGAGATCACCACCGCCCATAAACATCTGCAACACCAGGGGTATTGCAGATGCGTTGGCAACCTAGAGGCCTAAGTGGAATACCTTAAGTGCCAGTAATTTCACCGGCTGTCTTACTCTCCACGCCGAAACACAACAGTGTAAGCACTGCTGCTTCACGGCAGGATTAGCAAGCAAGATGGTGGTAGCAATCCGGGCGGACCTTGCACAAGGTCCTACCACCTGCAAGTAGGGCTCGTGTCTGGCTTTTGGTTTGAATGCGAGACTATCTGCCCCAGCCGGGATTTGAGCCCAGGACCTTAAGCTTCGCAGTCAGGTTCTCTAACCACTTGGCCATCCGGCCTTTTTTAGGGTTCCGGAGCCAAAATGGCAAAAACGGAACCCTTATAGTTTCGCCATGTCTGTCTGTCTGTCCGTCTGTCTGTCTGTCTGTCTGTCCGTCCGCGGCTTTGCTCAGAGACTATCAATGCTAGAAAGCTGTAATGTTGCACGGATATATAGGTAAACTATGCCGACAAAATAGTACAATTAAAAATTCAAAAATAATTTTTTTTAGGGTACCTCCCATAGACGTAAAGTGGCGGTGATTTTTTTTTTCTCATCCAACCCTTTAGTGTGGGGTATCGTTGGATAGGTATTTTAAAATCATTAGGGGTTTGCTAAAACGATTTTTCGATTCAGTCATTTGTTTGCGAAATATTCAACTTTAAAGTACAAATTTTCTTTAAAATCGAGCGTCCCCCCCCCTCTAAAATCTAAACCGGTGGGTGGAAAAATTTCAAAAAATTTAGGATGGTAGTCAGTATATCAAACTTCCAAGGAAAACTATAGCGGCTAAGTTTGCTTGAGAATTATTAGTAGTTTATGAGTAAATAGCAGCGTAAGGTATAAAATATACCTAAACTTGAAAGATTCCGTATAAAATTCGAAATCCTTAGAAAAATATTCCTTAATTTTTTCGTAATGGCTACGGAACCCTATTTTGGGCGTGTCCGACACGCTCTTGGCCGGTTTTTTTATGGTTTGAACATTCGTATTATTCATACAAATATCTACCCCGGCCGGGATTTGAACCCGGGACCTTAAGCTTTGCAGTCAGTCTTTCAGAGACAGTAATGGTTTGGTGTAAAAGTAACGACCGGATGGCCAAGTGGTTAGAGAACCTGACTGCGAAGCTTAAGGTCCCGGGTTCAAATCCCGGCCGCGGCAGATATTTTTATGAATAATAATACGAATGTTAGCTCTTGGGTCTTGGGTGTTTATCCGTTGCCTAGTGTCCTGTCCATAGCTTTGCTTGGAGAGAGCTATACTTGGGAGTTTCTTTGCGCGATAGAATCCGGAATACGGAAATTCGTCGAAGAACTAAAGTCACTGACAGCTGGAAAAATATGCAAATTGAAGTGGCAATGGGCGGGCCACATCGCTCGAAGAACAGATAACTGTTGGGGGAGAAAAGTCCTCGAGTGGCGACCACGAACCGGAAGACGAAACGTAATTATTGGTTTTTTGGAATCTTTTTGTATTTTTTATTTCAATTCCTATTTTTTTACTTTTTACGGTCATCCCGTGAAACCTAAATTGAAAATACAAACCGAAACATAGATGCACAGAAAATGCAGAAAAATAAGACCAACACTGGGAATCGAACCCAGGTCCTCGGCATTCCGTGCCGCGTGCTATACCGCTACACCACTGCTGGTCAACGGCACAGACACGAATTTCCCTATGCATCACATATCTCAGCTTGTTTTTACTTTACTTTGTAACTTAAGCAGTTACCTAGCGCCATCTATATTGTCTAACCCCCTTATTTATAAACGACAATCAAACCTATTTTAGTTAAAATGCCCCTAAAATTCGTTTGTCCTTATCTGTCACTTCGACATTTGTATTTGTTAGAAAGGGACAAAGCATTTATTAGTTAACATAGGCTTGTTAAGTTTTATGAATAAGGGGGTAGTAACTCTCAACGAGAAGCCTTCAATACCACTATCAAAGGTCCTCAAGCTTACCTGAGCGACGTCCCTGAGCTGCGCGCGCTGCATGTCGAGGTCCGCGATCCGCTTGAGCGCGGCGTCCTCCGCCCGCGCGAGCGCCTCGGCCGCCTCCCACACGCCCAGCAGCTCCGCCATGCCCGCCCAGCGCGGGGACGACTCCCCAGGGGATACGGCCTGCCCACAAACATCAATTATCAGCAACTACGGTCGATTCATCCTTCCGTGTCTTATCATGTAAACAAACACTTCTCGAAGACACAGTCGCAGTTTTCTCTTAGATTACACATACACTATAACCATCAGTTAAAATGTTCCTGTATACTTAAAGAAACTCACAAAGTATTGAAATCAACCGAGTAACCACTGAAAAATATCATTTCTAATAAGATTGCCTTCAATAATTGACGGAACGAATGAATAACTTCAAAAATGTCTGACATTGCAATGTCTAAATTGTCTTTGGAACGGATTGAAAAGTATTGATGGGAAACGACAACTTATCGAAATGGTAATGGTGTTCAACCTTTGCCTTTTCCGCTAGAAGAAAATTATATAAAATAAAAAGAGTTGTATCTAAAAATGTCATTCGTTTTGCTACTTCGCTCAATGGCTTACTTATGGGATTTATTTATGTTAATAGCAAAATAATCGGTCAGTTTTATGTATATTTTATCGACTTTTCAATCACTAGTCACTGTCTATCATCACCTGTGACGTCACTTTTGTTTACATGATAAGACACGGAAGGATGAATCGACGTTACGCATTCCCCACTTCAAAGAGCAAAGAACACAAAAAACTATTTATACACGTAAAGACACTTGCACGTTGACAACAAAGATAATAAGATTCCAAAGCAATAAAAATCATACAACTTTAATGTCAGTTCTATAAAGTCGTGTATTCATACTCGTTCTTCTATATTCCTTGACGTCACTTTGTAATTTATATTGACATTGTTTCCTCACTTAATGTATTTTTTGTCATATTTTTTTTGTTTTTGTAATTAATGTGAGTGTTTTGGTTTCGTACTATAAGCTTGCATGTGTTTTATTAAATAAATAAATAAATAAAATAAATTGAAAAATAGTTCAAAAAGAGTGAGTGTTTCATGTTGTGTTTGTATCTGTTGGGCCTGTGAGACATTACAAGGCATATGTGACATTAATGTTATGTGTCAGTTACCTCCCCCCCGCGCTGGCGGTCCCGTATGGAGACGTCCTCGCTGGGCTCGCTGCAGGGCGCGGAGCAGGTCTCGTGCACTCGCTCCAGCCGCCGCGTGCGCCGGTGGAGCTTCTCTTTATGTTACATTAATGTTATGTGTCAGTTACCTCCCCCCCGCGCTGGCGGTCCCGTATGGAGACGTCCTCGCTGGGCTCGCTGCAGGGCGCGGAGCAGGTCTCGTGCACTCGCTCCAGCCGCCGCGTGCGCCGGTGGAGCTTCTCTTTATGTTACATTAATGTTATGTGTCAGTTACCTCCCCCCCGCGCTGGCGGTCCCGTATGGAGACGTCCTCGCTGGGCTCGCTGCAGGGCGCGGAGCAGGTCTCGTGCACTCGCTCCAGCCGCCGCGTGCGCCGGTGGAGCTTCTCTTTATGTTACATTAATGTTATGTGTCAGTTACCTCCCCCCCGCGCTGGCGGTCCCGTATGGAGACGTCCTCGCTGGGCTCGCTGCAGGGCGCGGAGCAGGTCTCGTGCACTCGCTCCAGCCGCCGCGTGCGCCGGTGGAGCTTCTCTTTATGTTACATTAATGTTATGTGTCAGTTACCTCCCCCCCGCGCTGGCGGTCCCGTATGGAGACGTCCTCGCTGGGCTCGCTGCAGGGCGCGGAGCAGGTCTCGTGCACTCGCTCCAGCCGCCGCGTGCGCCGGTGGAGCTTCTCTTTATGTTACATTAATGTTATGTGTCAGTTACCTCCCCCCCGCGCTGGCGGTCCCGTATGGAGACGTCCTCGCTGGGCTCGCTGCAGGGCGCGGAGCAGGTCTCGTGCACTCGCTCCAGCCGCCGCGTGCGCCGGTGGAGCTTCTCTTTATGTTACATTAATGTTATGTGTCAGTTACCTCCCCCCCGCGCTGGCGGTCCCGTATGGAGACGTCCTCGCTGGGCTCGCTGCAGGGCGCGGAGCAGGTCTCGTGCACTCGCTCCAGCCGCCGCGTGCGCCGGTGGAGCTTCTCTTTATGTTACATTAATGTTATGTGTCAGTTACCTCCCCCCCGCGCTGGCGGTCCCGTATGGAGACGTCCTCGCTGGGCTCGCTGCAGGGCGCGGAGCAGGTCTCGTGCACTCGCTCCAGCCGCCGCGTGCGCCGGTGGAGCTTCTCTTTATGTTACATTAATGTTATGTGTCAGTTACCTCCCCCCCGCGCTGGCGGTCCCGTATGGAGACGTCCTCGCTGGGCTCGCTGCAGGGCGCGGAGCAGGTCTCGTGCACTCGCTCCAGCCGCCGCGTGCGCCGGTGGAGCTTCTCTTTATGTTACATTAATGTTATGTGTCAGTTACCTCCCCCCCGCGCTGGCGGTCCCGTATGGAGACGTCCTCGCTGGGCTCGCTGCAGGGCGCGGAGCAGGTCTCGTGCACTCGCTCCAGCCGCCGCGTGCGCCGGTGGAGCTTCTCTTTATGTTACATTAATGTTATGTGTCAGTTACCTCCCCCCCGCGCTGGCGGTCCCGTATGGAGACGTCCTCGCTGGGCTCGCTGCAGGGCGCGGAGCAGGTCTCGTGCACTCGCTCCAGCCGCCGCGTGCGCCGGTGGAGCTTCTCCTCCAGCCAACCACACTGACACACAAACAACCGGTTAATAAAATCGTACCAACAGGGATGTTGACACCACCAATCGACTGATGTACTTTTTATGAGCTGTCAAAACATTCAATGGCAATAGCGACTTATGACGTCGTTATCCGCCAACTCAATCAACTAACTATTTATTTGTTTTAAAGCAACAAAAAATCTAATTTTACAGTAAATCGTAAATTAATCTGGTTTTCAGGGCTAAAATAAAGCGTTTTCTTACTGGAGTTGTGCCTTCGAATTATTTTTTAATGCTGTCAACATCCATATTACATATTATACTTACTATTTAAACACAAAAAAAGCCGTGGTGTCCTAGTGGCACCTATGGCCTCTCAAGCAAAGATATATGCTTAGTACATGAAGTTCTTAATCCGCATTGGGCTCGCTGGGAGCTACAGCCTAAAAACCCTCTAATTCTCAGAAGAAGCTTGACCTCAGCAGTCGTATATAGGCTGGGATGTTTGACCATGGAAGCTTTTTGCACCTATATTAATCGTAAATTAAGTTTACATTCACGTTTAGGAACTATACATACATCTTTATGCTATTTTAAGACGGCATAAGAGATATCTGTCACACAAAAAAAAGTGGTGAAACAAGCCTCAAGTGTTACATTATTTTTTGACGACACGTTTGCTATCAACATTTTGCTTAAACTGCAGGACTACCACGAAACTCGAAGTTCGTGTTGTGCAGTCCCTCTGACACCTATACTATTTAATACAAGAGCGAGAGGGACGGTACGATACGAACTTCGAGTTTCGTAAGCCCCGCTTGCTCACATATAACCCTACTTCTAAAAAAAAAGTCTCACCTGTTCCTTAATCTTCTCCAACACATCGGCCCGATCGTCGGCCTCACTGACGGACGCGACTTCGCTCATCTCTGCTCTCTCGCTCCTCAGCGATTCCAGCTCTCCCAGCAGCCCTCGCATCTTGCCATCCCGCTCGTCTATAGTCCGCCTCATCTCCTCCAACTGTTCCAGTATAACAGCTTCATGTGTGGCCTTCTGTTCAAGCTGGCTCTCTAGATTGGCTATGATGTCTCTTAGGAGGGAGACTTTCTCGTTGGTAGCTTTTAGTTCTTCATCGGTGGCAGCCTTACGGGTTTCTAGTTCGGTTATTATGTTGTTCATGTCTCGAGTTTGGGCTTCGAGTTGCTCGACCTAGGGATTGATGACATAGTTAGTTAAGTACATTTATCCTAAATTATACTGAACCATATACTTCACTTCCTTATTTCACACCCTTAAGGTATAATTTCTAAAAATCCTTTCTTAGTGCTCACTTACATAAAGAAGGAACTCCTGTACCAAATTTCAAGTTTCTAGGCCTAGCCGTTTGGGCTGTGCGTTGATATATAACCCAGTGAGTCAGGTATGCCTTTTATATATATAGTTAGAACACTGAAAAAGAGAAACATAGCTGACGCTGGGAATCGAACCCAGTTCATCATTTTGTGACGTGTGCTTCATCAATCATCATAATTATATTCCAACCCGACTGTTGGCATATAAGAAATATCTCAATCTGTTCTCAAAACACTTATTTTCATACTGTTTCGCCAATTTCGTCACTGAGCGCTAGCTATCTATATATCTATACGACATAGATGAATATTCCTATAGAACATCATCTGCAACGAGAGATGGCGTTGTTTCCAATAGATCATTATCAAAACCAAAAGAAATACTTTTAAACTTTTCAGAGCAAATAAGTCATTTAAAAAAAGTTAATAGTAAAAACAATCGTAAAGTAAAATGTACCAAATTAAAATGTCAGGACAACAAGTTTTATTAGTGAAATCCATAACCTATTAGTATTTTTAGAATTGCAAACTTAAACAAATAAGTACTCACTGTAACAATTAAACAAACTACGAAACATAACCTCCTAACGCCCAAAGTCCTATGTAAAAAACTTGTCTGTTATTTAACATTGAACTCTCTCCGAAGCGAAAAAGTTTCATATTCATAAAACAATCACTTGACTTGGGCGTTAGTAGGACAACAGAAAGTTTATGCTCTACGGTGCTAAATACAAACAAGCGGACACTTACATGTGCATTAGACTCTTGGCAGTAGTGACAAGTGGAACGCAGACTTACTATCTGTAAACCCGAGCCGGTGTTAGTGGACAAACTGATTGACAACACGTTTCGTACTTCTTAATTATTCGGGACTTCTATCTTAGACTATTGGAATTAAAATTTCCCGATCACGCACCCATAATTTGCTCTATTCAACCGAATAATTGCATTTTAACTAACAAAATCACTTTTGCGGCAAATTAAAATGGTCTAATAGTATCATGACGTTTAATCAAAGGCGAAAACTTGTTGTGACTAGTTTTCATATTTTGTAAATTAGATACCAAATTGTTTTCGTTCCAATTTTTTTTTCATAATTGCGATAAACGAAACGTATTGTCAGTTTTTTTAAACATTATAAAGTGTTGTATAGTCGACCAGGCAATTGCTACTTTAATATTATCATTTTACTTTGACAGAAGACATTTTGAGAAAAATAAACAAGGCTGAACGTCATATCGACTTGTAGCTGTACCGGGTGTGGCCTGAAATACGTGCAAATAATTAAAACAGATAGTACTCGTCAATATGAACAAAATTAGTTCAGCGACTTTTGAAAATAATGGAGTCTTTAAATTTTCCTTTTTTCAATCAATGTAAGCCATCCAAGAACACAATTGACGTCGCCTGCCACGCTACAAACATCAAGCATATTGCTTTACATTGCTTCTTCGAATAAACTTTAAAGTGCAATAAAAATAAATAAAAAACTCATATTAAATGATATTGTAACGGATAACTCACGTCATAAATCGAGTTTAGCTCGACATGTTGATTTAAGACGTGGGTGATAACGGATACGTTACAATATCATTTAATGAGTGAGTCTCAGGGTAGTTTCATGATCAAAATAAAAAACGAATTATTTTTAAGAAATGCGGAACCAATGTTGTTTAGTTTGACTTGTACGATCTATGTTTTAATTATTTGCTCGTATTACAGGCAACACCCGGTATAATCGAAAGTGAACCTTAGGTCATAAAGGAATTGGGCCGACTATACATAAAAGTGCTAACAGGAATAGTGTAAAAAAACATGCAATTGGGTAGTTTCAGAGTAAAAAACTAGCTATAGCCGATTTTTTTTTTCACTTCTCATGCTCGTAAAATACTTGTTGATGCTGGATCTAGGCGACATAAAATTACTTTTTATGCTCCAAGACCAAGGTAATCAGGTGTAAACAGCCATAAACAAAAAAGTTTCTATGTATATTTTTTAAAATATATTTAAATGAAAACTCCGAAACCACACTTAAGTTAAGCCCTATTCATAAAAGCTCAAAGCGCAGACTCAGATCAAACACAATTTTTGTTTACGCTTTATGATCTTTTATGAATAAGGGGAAATCGATTGGTGCAAAACAAGAATTCAAACACAGTCAATAGTCAGTGAAGGTTTCTTGACAGGCGAAATATATCGCTAGATGGCGTTAGTATCGAGGTCCGTTTGACATTTGTGTCACGTTAGGAATTAAAGGCTGATCAGAATTATGAAAAACCTCGCCATATTGTGGAAAACCAATAGATCTAATTCTTGCACTGGCAACACTAAATTCAAATGTCATCTGTCTATTGCTGTCAAAGTTTAACGTTGTTTACGCGTGGTATTTTAAAGTGTTATTTTGTGATTTTAAAATGCCCAAAATTTTCCATAGCCTTGGAAGGAAAATAATTTACAATGTATAAAAGTATTTGTCATAGAAAATGTCTGAGGGATTACAAAATATTTCTTTAAATAATATCACCGACACCGTTGTCAATATGACTGGTAGGTACCGTATAGTAAGTGTAAAGAATGTTGCAATATAAAACGTAGAAGTGCTGCCCTCGCGCCAGGTTTTTTTATACTCCTGTACAGCATTTATAAAACCATTGCTATTGCTGCATTGCTAAACTCAAGCATAAGAATGTAAATTTAAACGGACCATTTAACAATAACCCCATTTAGCGTCATTTTGTTTCTCCAAAAACCCTCAATGTGTCAATCTATGCAAATCGGTAGCATAATGTGTGTTCTTAGGCATTTGTAAGACATAAATCAATATGATATGTCGTCACTACTTTGAAAAATCTCGTATCTAAAATCAATATGTCAACAAAATTGAACCTTGATGTAATGTCTATAAAGTTCACTCAGAAAAATTATCTGTTTTGAGCTACGATTTTTTTAAAAAGTAGTGACGATATCTATAAAAGCGTCAAAGGATCACACTACGAATTTTCATGCTAACATTTTTTAAAGACGAAACAATTTCGGGAAGGAATTCAAATTCAAGGAATTTCGGGAGCACCGGACGAGTTCCGAACTTGAATCTTCTGGCTTAAAAAAACAGACGTGATACAGTTACATCATTTCATAATTTTCAATGCAATTTGGAACGCAAAAGTCGTGTGCGATGCTTAGGAGTTCGGTTGTGAAATTTATAGTGCTCTTGTCGCGTATTGTCGAGAGATGGGGGTTCGATTAAAAAATGGGGGTCAAATATTTTTGTCTTTATCTCTTTTTTTTCGAAACCAGTCGGGGGCACCCGAAAAAAAAAATGGCAAACGTGTAATGCTGGTAAAAACAAATAAAATCGCATGCTAAGTAAAACAGTGTCTGGCGATAGCGGCGGAGCATCAGGCATCCTAATTTATTTATTTTTTTAATTAATAATTATTTTTAATGAGTATTTTGTTTATTCTCTGCGTTAAGCTGCAGTCAGACCATGCTAGGCTACTACTGGACCCACAGAGCTAATAAGAAGAAAATAAATATCACTAAACACCTATCGGCTGGAATAATGACATATGATATTATTGTATGGACCACCCTAAAAGGACACCTTCAGTCAATTATATTAAATGATATTGCAACGGATAACTCACGTCTTAAATCGAAACATAATAATAACCCGAAACATGTCGAGCTAAACTCTATTGAAGACGTGAGTTATCCGTTGCAATATCATTTAATATGAGTGAGTCTAAAGGTAGTTTCATGTTCAAAACATCAGTCAATCAACTATCAAGCAACATTACTCTTCTTCTTACATCTCTGTCTAGATAGAATCAAAAGCGGCATTATAAACCATGCATTGTAAGACTGGGCTGTCACCTCCGTCAATATGGCGGCGTTGGTCTGCAGCCTGGCGGCGAGCCGGCCGTTCTCGTCGCGCAGCGCCTGCAGTGTTCGCGCGAACTCGTCGCGCTCGGCCTCGCGCTCGCTCGCTTGCTCCTCCACGAACGAGCGAGTCGAGCGTAGCTGCCGGTTCGCCGCTTCTAACTGTGAGACGGTAACATCGGTTAATAAAATCGGAGCAAAGCTCGGTCGCCCAGGTCATTATTTATTCTGGAGAACTATCAGCTTGTCTTTATTCTATACTTTGAAAAACGAATCGAAGCGAAAGTTTTTAAAACTACAAATATACATCCATACAATCATGCCCATGAAAGAGACAAAGCTTAGAACAAAGAAAAAGTAAAATATCACGTTAAAAAAAGAATGCCCTAGAAACTAAACTTAAATAAATTAAAACTTAAAGTATAGGTAGCGCCACCAGAGCTGAGATCACGCGGACAAGAACACGCCATTCATAGATTTTATTCATTCTTCTTTTATGCAAATAGTACCTCATCATTCATAGCTGCGTGTGTAATTATTATTGACTTCAACTCTCATGGCAACACCTATATCAAATGATAAATTCCATCATGCCACAATCACATTTATTTGCCACATACAATTTACCTTTTCACAGCACACCTTGTGTACTGGCGAGTCGGTCAGTCGTCTCACCTGGTATCCGTGTGGTACCAAACAAACACATTGTGGTAAATAACAAGCCAAATAGCGAGTGTTTTGTGAGACATGAAAGTGATGACTACAGAGCGATTACAGCCAGTGCCGGTTTTAGCACTTTCTAACAAATACAAATGTCGAAGTGACAGATAAGGACAAACGAATTTTAGCGGCATTTTAACTAATATAGGTTTGATTGTCGTTTATGAATAAGGGGGATATGCTTCAGGGGCCCCTTTAAGTCCATGCATCGCTATGGGCGGTCGCCCCACCGCGCCCTACCTTAAAGCCGCTAAAGATTACAGACGTGATTTGTCTTAAGGCCTCTTAAGCAGAGGATGGTGGTTCAAAACAGAGATCGTATCTTTGAGTATTTTATTTATTATTTTTTTTAGTAGGGCTGCGTTGCGCGGCGTTTTATGCAGTTCTGTATCGCATGCCAACTATTGTATTTTTCACCTAAGATGAGTTCTGTGACATTTGAAAATTTTCCGAATTACGCATACTATGTTCGCAAAATATATTTTAAAAATAATTTCTATTTTGAAACAAATTAATCAAAAAAACCGGCCAAGAGCGTGTCGGACACGCCCAAAATAGGGTTCCGTAGCCATTACGAAAAAATTAAGTAATATTTTTTAAGGATTTCGTATTTTATACGGAATCTTCCAAGTTTAGGTATATTTTATACCTTACGCTGCTATTTACTCATAAACTACTAATAATTCTCAAGCAAACATAGCCGTTATAGTTTTCCTTGAAAGTTTGATATACTGACTACCATCCTGAATTTTTTCAAATTTTTCCACCCACCGGTTTAGATTTTAGAGGGGGGGGGACGCTCGATTTTAATGAAAATTTGCACTTTAAAGTTGAATATTTCGCAAACGCTTTACTGAATTGAAAAATCGTTTTAGCAAACCCCTAATGGTTTTAAAATACCTATCCAACGATACCCCACGCTATAGGGTTGGATGAGAAAAAAAAAAATCACCGCCACTTTAAGTCTATGGGAGGTACCCTAAAAAAAATTGTTTTTGAATTTTTAATTATACTGTTTTGTCGGCATAGTTTACCTATATATCCGTGCAAAATTACAGCTTTCTAGCATTGATAGTCCCTGAGCAAAGCCGCGGACGGACAGACAGACAGACAGACAGACGGACAGACAGACAGACAGACAGACAGACAGACAGACAGACAGACATGGCGAAACTATAAGGGTTCCGTTTTTGCCATTTTGGCTCCGGAACCCTAAAAATTAAAACTGTTATGTTTAAAAATATATAGCAATATCAGTGTCTGT
Organism: Choristoneura rosaceana; assembly: GCA_037349165.1. NCBI lineage: Eukaryota > Metazoa > Arthropoda > Insecta > Lepidoptera > Tortricidae > Choristoneura > Choristoneura rosaceana. The sequence continues at coordinate 1,421,854 of JAZBNJ010000032.1, forward strand.
TAAATAGCCTCCATTGAATACGATACAAAAATATTTTTTTTTTTATATAACGCAATGTGTGAAACGGAACAGAGTAGTGACGTGACACAACATTATCGGCAATTGCAGCGGTTCATTATTCGATAACAGTGAACTTAGATATTTTACATTTTTAAACAAAACTTGCAAAATTTTATAAACGCGGCTATTTGCGACGCGGCCGCAACCATCTTGTGCCTCTTGTGGCCAGTACTGGTCAGTATCATTGTCAGTAAGTACGAGTACGTCTGCCGTGTATACGAGTTGAGTTTCCGTTGCGTTTTCTTTGCATTGTATTTGTTATTGTTCATTTCTATTATTATTGTTGTTGACTTTTGTTACTGTTTCTCGTTAAGTTTGTTGTTATTTTTTGGCAAAATGCTGAAACAGTCCAAAAAAGAGTGTTTTGAACCCCCAGAGTCGGGAGTTTGTAATTCGTTTGAGGGATTATTTCGAGCGAGAACGAGAGAGTGGCCCGGTGGGCGGAAAACTGGAAAATAAATATATAATTTTTAATATAATGCAACTTTTTCAAAAATAAGTACTAATAACTCTTAGAAAAATCTATGGTTCACTCGATCAATGATACATCTCTAAAACTGTCAAACTCGAAACGTCACAGAACTCATCATAGGTGAAAAATAATATAGTAATATCAGCGTCAAGTCGCCCTCCGTGACCTGACAAATGCTGAGTGGATTCCTTTTTCATAACAAACGTATTTAGATAGTTATTGGAATATTTGTTACTTCCTAATTGATTATGTTAGTTACGAAGTAAATTTTTCTTATTCTTATTTTGCAAAAGAGAATATTACTGCAATGTTTTGCAATATTTTGTAGCGAGGGTCTCGCGATTGCATTACCTCGAGACCCCCTTACAGGCCGTGTAGAGCGCGCTTCTGTGTGGGTGTGTTTATTTCGATCGACTGTTCGTGCTTCCTTACTGCTTTAGCTTATATAATATATACTGTGCCTAAGCGTCCGCGCCGGAGTAGGCAGTTAAGTCTCCTGCAGGGTCGGAGTGTGTCTTTGTTTTATTCTATAATGATGTTGATGAATGGCAGTCTTCGACGGTGCGTTTTAAGCGGTCTTTTTTGCCACGAACTTGCAAAATCTGGAACGAGCTTCCCGCTGGGGTCTTCCCATCTAGTTACGACCTGGGTGCCTTTAAGAGGCGTGTGTATAAATTTCTGCAGGGCCGAGAACGCACTGGCATCGCTTAAAGCGATGCAGGTGTCTATGGACAGTGGTGATCACTTAACATCAGGTGACCCACTATACTCCAATTCAATAGAATCTAACAATCCTGTAGACACTTCCAGCCTTCTAATATGAACACCGGGCTGCCTAAGGCTTTGTGATGTGACTATTATTTTTTTTTTATTCCTTTTAGATGATAATTGCAACAACAGGGACATATATATAATCAAGCGTGCCCACGTTAGGGTGTGTTAAATATGTAGAAAATTGTTAGATTCTATTGAATTGTACTTTAGTTCGTTTATCTGGCCTCTCTAACATAAATGTAGGTCTGTCCTCAGTCCTCACCTGCTGCTGCAAGTCGTCCCTCTCTCTATGCAGCAGGTCGCGGCTGGCGCGGAGCTGTCGCGGCGAGGCGGCGCCGTCCAGCGACACGGAGCCCGAGCCGGCCGCGCGCCGCGCCGCCCGCGCCGGCAGCGACAGCGCCGACTGGTGGAGCGCGCCCGTGCCGTACCTGGCAACCACAATTGCATTCATGGCTTCGTTCTTGGAATAATCCTACTAATATTATAAATGTGAAAGTGAGTGAATATGTTTGTTACTTCTTCACGCTGAAACGGCTGGACGGATTTTGATGAAATTTGGCGAAAAGGTAGTTTATAACTTGGATTAAAACATAGGCTACTTTTTATCCCGATATTCCCACGGGATAAAGATAAAATCTCAAAATAGCGACCGCTGGGCTTAAAGTCATGAAATTTGGTGTGTAGGTAGCTGGACGTCTGGAACATAAGCGACTTTTTGACCCGATATTCCCACGGGATACCTAGGGATAAAGACCGAATAGTTTACGCGTGCGAAGCCGCGGGTAAAAGCTAGTTGCTGAATAAATTACTGTAGTTCATCAGTAAGACTAAAACAACATCAGTGTATTGACCACAACGAGGTCACCCGAGGCCGGTTCTCTATTGTTTGCCCGAATTTCATATGCCCGAATGTTTCAATTTCTAGAATTTTCATTTGCCATAAAGTAATTTATTTCTGAAATAGTAATTTCTTCAGAGTTGAAACTGAAACTAACCTAACCTAACCTACTGCATTATATATGATGGCATTTAAAAAAATCCTGAAAACAGCACGGTTCTATGTATTTTATGGCAAACGTTGGTATGGCAAGTGAAATTCGGGCAAGTAAAGGTAAACCCCCAAGGTCACCCCTGTGCAGCCTCCAAGTCAAACCGCAGGATGTCTCACGCTGCAGCACTCCGTCATAGTTCGCGAGAACTGTGGAGCTAGCTTATAGCACTATCGACGTACTTATAGCACCATCGGCGTACTTATAGCACCATCAGCGTACTTATAGAACCATCGGCATACTTATAGCACCATCAGCGTACTTATAGCACCATCAGCGTACTTATAGAACCATCGGCATACTTATAGCACCATCAGCGTACTTATAGCACCATCAGCGTACTTATAGCACCATTGGCGTACTTATAGCACCATCAGCGTACTTATAGCACCATCAGCGTACTTATAGCACCATTGGCGTACTTATAATAATAAATAATAATAATAAATTCCTTTATTTCAGGCAACTTGGCCCATACAATAAATACCTTACAGACTAACATACACCACCATATAGCACCATCAGCGTACTTATAGCACCATCAGCGTACTTATAGCACCATCGGCGTACTTATAGCACCATCGGCGTACTTATACCACCATCGGCGTACTTATAGCACCATCGGCGTACTTATACCACCATCGGCGTACTTATAGCACCATCGGCGTACTTATTCCACCATCGGCGTACTTATACCACCATCGGCGTACTTATAGCACCATCGGCGTACTTATAGCACCATCGGCGTACTTATACCACCATCGGCGCACTTATACCACCATCGACGTACTTATAGCAACATCGGCGTACTTATAGCACCATCGGCGTACTTATAGCACAATCGGCGTACTTATAGCACCATCTGCGTACTCACCCCTCCACCACGAGGTCGCCCGAGCTCATCCTGTCAGGCTGCATAAGCTGCGCCACTTTCATGAGTGCCGCCTCCAAGTCAGACCGCAATATGTTCTCTCGCTGCAGGCACTCCGTCATTGCTTCTTCCATGTTCTGGAATAATTAAGTCGTCTACATAAACGAAACCACTCTTTCCTAAAAGGACCATTATAAGTACCCATAGTGATCGGTTTGTATCAGGTGACCCGTTTGTAATTTTTCTTATAAAAACTAGTGTCCAATGCAAACAGGCATGATAAAAAAAGGTCACTCGAAGGCTGAGAATTGATGGTAAAAAGATGAACCTACACAGCATACATTTTGCTTAGAAGAGGGGCTCTATTAAAACTGTATATTCATAGATACCTACCAATTTTTACGAAACGCTCGAATCTTGATGAATTTAATCAACGCCAATGTAGTAAAATTAAATATAAAATCGAAATCGCTTCGCAAAACGCGAAATTTTTCATTAAATAAAAAACAATGGGCTACGAAGCAAATAACAAAGTGTAATGTTGTATAAGGAAACATCAAAAAGTTGTTAAAATATAATACCTTTCTGTGCAATTCACAGTTCTCGCAGTTTCTGTGCCGAGCATCAAACTCCTCAACCAGTTCTGTGATCTGCAATTGACCAGTTGCTTCTGGCATGGGCTCTAAAAAAAAAACAAGTTATTTTTCTTTTATTATGTGGCAGAGAGCATCACCACCTCAACTCTATTGCCAAGAAGATATAAAAGGCGTACTATAAAATGTTATACATATCGTCACTACTTTGAAAAAATCTCGTATCTAAAATCAATATGTCAACAAAATTGAACCTTGATGTAATGTCTATAAAGTTCATTCAGAAAAATTATCTATTTTCAGCTACGAGTTTTTTTAAAGTAGTGACGATATACGAGGGGCGTTCAATAAATTCTCGGTATAGTAATGAAAACAAAAGAAAGTGAAAGTAAGTTTATTTTTTATTTTTCAATATGTTCCTCCCCTATGTTTATACACTTATTAGATCGGTCGATTATTATTTTTAAACCCTCATAAAAATATTTTTCGTCTTGGGTGTCAAAATGCTCCTGAACTGCTGCCTTCAGCGCTTCATCGTCAGAAAATCGGTTTTCTCGAAGATCTTTTTTGAGATTGGGAAACCAAAAGAAGTCGCTAGGGGTTAAATCTGGACTATACAGTGGATGAGTAATACTTTCGAACCCAGATTCCAGAGCAGCGGCCTTGGAAATACGAGCACAATGCACCGGGCCGTTGTGATGCAGCAGCAGAACTCCGTTGCTTAACTTTCCTCTCTTCTTTTCTTCGATTGCCTCCCCTAATTGGCGTAGAATGTTAGCGTCGTACTCCCCAGTAATATCTACAGCCTTTGATTTAAAATCGATTAGCAATATTCCCTCACAATCTCAGAATATGGTGGCCATGACCTTACCAGCTGAAGCCATGACCTTGAACTTCTTGGGATGAGGTGTTCCTTTAATGTGCTACTGCATGGATTCTTGCTTGCTCTCAGGATCATAATGATGAACCCAGATTTCATCTCCGGTAACAATTCTTTGAAGTATCTCATCAGGATTGTTACCGCACATCTCCATAAAGTCGGAACAACAAGCTACACGCGTATCTTTCTGAAGTGGTGACAGCATTTGCGGCACCCAGTTTGTACTTACTTTTGACATATTGCGGTGGTCATGTATAATATCATGCATAATACCAATAGAAAGATTGGTCCTTTGTGCTATAGATTTCACCTTCACTCGACCATCTTCTAATATTATTTTTTCCACTTTATTGACATTTTGTGGTGAAATAGCCCCGTCTGGCCAACCAGCTCTAGGGTCGTCTTTGATGCTCTCCTTCCCACGCTTAAATTCAATAGACCACTTGTGGATCATAGATATAGAAGGAACAGACTCGCCGTAAACAGAATCCATTTAATTTTTTATGGTCTTTTGTTTTTTCACCTGTTTTGTCAAGAATTTTATCACGGCTCGGTGCTCTAATTTTTTCAACATTGCAAAATCGTTAATAGTGATCACCTTTATTCCGCTGTTGCAAAAAAACAAAAGAAGTTACCAGTTTGAATTTTACTTTTTTATACTGTCAATGAAAGATACTTAACGAAGAGTATTAAAAAAACAACAGAAGAGGTTTAAAATATATCAATACCGAGAATTTATTGAACGCCCCTCGTAAGTCATTCGCCCGCATTCAGCATTTTTACTACATTTAGCAGGGGAACACTCCGAAGTTCGTATCGTATCGTCCCTTTCGCTCTCGTATCAAATAGTATAAGTGTCAGAAGGACCGACCGACGCGAACTTCGATTTTAGAATTTCGTTGCAGCCCTGCTGACTCTAATTTTGAACATGAAACTACAGTGTGACTCAATCACTGTCAGTTAAACCCTAATAAGCAGGGAGCAAAACTTTGATGCCGGTGACGTCATTGTGACGCAAATTGACATATAGGGTGTTTTTATAAAATACTAGCTTTTGCCCGCGGCTCCGCCGGCGTGGTATTCGGTTATCGCGCGCTGTTCCCTCGGGAACTGTGCATTTTTCTGGGCTAAAAAGTAGCTTATGTTACTCCCGGGCCCACAAACTATCTCTATGCCAAAAATCACGTCGATCCGTCGCTCCGTTACGGCGTGAAAGACGGACAAACTTACAAACACACTTTCACATTTATAGTATGGATACACAACATATTAAAATAGTGACATTTATAAGTACTAGCCGTCTTAAGTGTCAATAAAATATCCGTAAATTAAAGATGCCAATAAGTTGTTAGTGATTATCTATAATCTAGATAAAAACACTCTAAATGAAGCTTAACGTCATACGGCTGTCACCAGTATCAAAGTTTCGCTCCCTGCCGATAACTCTCGTCTTGAATCGAGCTATGTCGTCTTACAGAAAAAAAAATCCGAATTTAGTAATTAAACTTGGCTCAAGCTTGACAGTTCTATACATTTCGACACTATCAAACTGAGCTTAACACTAACTCGAGATTAATGTGTTTCCAGCAAAGTAGCCATAAATACTATGGTATGGTATGGTGGTATGGTTGTCCGGAAGAGATCGCTTTTAAGCGATAAGACCGCCTATTGTCTACCCTGTATCTGTGTTTATATTTAAGTTTTTGTACTGCTTTATGGTGTGCAATAAAGAATATTTGTATTGTATTGTATTGTAGCGGTGAAGGAAAACATCGTGAGGAAACCTGCACAAACCTGCGAAGCAATTCAATGGTGCGTGTGAAGTTCCCAATCCGCACTGGGCCCGCGTGGGAACTATGGCCCAAGCCCTCTCATTCCGAGAGGAGGCCTGTGCCCAGTAGTGGGACGTATATAGGCTGAGATGATGATGATGATTGTATTGTATACTGTTCACAACACTCACTGCTGACCCTCACAGCGGCCTCTAGCAACTCGTGCGCTTCCACTCTAAGCCGCTTGAGTCCCAAGTCGAGTTCCCTCTTGATGTCAGCGCTGACGTCCCTCTGTCCTTGCAGGAAGCCCTCGACGCCCTCCAAGTCCAAGTCGGCCAGCACCGACAGGTCCGGCGCGAAGTGGACGTGCCTGCTGCGAGCTAGCGATTGGTCCAGGTGGGGCGAGGACGGGCGGGAATCCTCGATTAAAGATGTGCTGGAATGTTATAAATATTATAGAACAATGTCATATTAAATATCTAAACAATTACGTATGCGGGTATGTTTCTGTAATGCATTCAACTCTACACAGAGTTCTTTTTGAGCGCACACATACTTATACAGTACAACACACACAAACATCACGCCTGTATTCCCAAATGGGGTGGGCAGAGCACACGAAACGTTACCGTTTCGGAGCTACTTTTTAGCAATTTTAGGTTTTAAGTTTCTTCTTCTTCTCTTTTAAAATATTCCTTCTGTCCTCATTAATAGGACAATTTCGCCAGTGTCTAAGTATTCTCTTTCGAGAGGCAACGTTGTACGGTGATTGTAGTTTTTGTAAGTTGATAGTAAAATTACAGAAACCACGTGGAGACAACTTGCGTATAATAAATGTCAGACACGAGAGCAATATAGAATTTTGTGATGCGTGTTAAGGTTAATCGCCGCATAAAACACTATCAAAATTATACTTCAACTAGCCAAAGAAACAGAAATACCAACATTAGATATTGTCTACATCCGCCATGTTCGAATGCCACATATCGAATCGTTTTAAGTTTGAAAAAAACGGTACAATAGTGACAGATTGCTAGCCTGTCGCCTACGGTACGGTTATAAATACAGTAAAGTAAAGCTAGACGAAACACAGAAAATTATCTTCCCAATTTACGGCTACACCTCGAACCATAATTCACAAACAGAAGACAGTTAAGGGCAGCAAAACACGACAGCCGGTTCCAGGAATAGTAATTAGTAACAAATCTCCAGCAGTTAAACTGAAAGGTTGCGCTGGCGACCCGCCAGGATATTACTGCAACCCCTTTCATACGCAAATAGGAGATGGTGGACACTAAGATTAGATTCATACCGGGTGTGGCCTGTAATACGAGCAAAAAAATGAAAACATAGAACGTCCTCGTCAAACTGAAAACATTAGTTCAGCGACTTTTAAAAATAATTAGTTTTTTGGAGCTGCATCAACACACATGTGATCATAAGGACGCGGCGCGAGTAAGCAAAAAAAACAATTATTTTAGTTCGTGCGATCTTCTCAGTGTCATGAAACTATTGGAACATGAAACTTTCTGGAATAACGGTAGCCGTAGTGGCCTAGTGGTTTGACCTATAGCCTCTCAAGAAGACACTGTAGGAAATCACTACCGCCCATAAACATCTGCAACACCAAGAGTATTGCTGCAGATGCGTTGCCAACCTAGAGGCCTAAGATGGAATACCTCAAGTGCCAGTATTTTCACCGGCTTTCTTACTCTCCACACCGAAACCCAACAGTGCAATCACTGCTGCTGCACGGCAGGATTAGCGAGCAAGATGGTGGTAGCAATCCGGGCGGACCTTGCACAAGGTCCTACCACCTGCTAACCTGGCGTGTATGAAGTTCCCTATCCGCACTGGGTCCGCGTGGTTACTACGCCCCAAGCCCTGTGATTATGAGGAGGGGAGTATACAGGTGGCCCATTTATATCGGTTAGTATGGGAAAGTCTGAAACTATACGACATACGAAATTTTCTTCTTAGGAACATCAATTTTAACAACAAGAAAAACTGCATTCATGCATTTAAAAAAAAACCTGTACTCAGCTCGGGAATCGAACCCGGTTGTTTTGAAAAAAAAAAAAAAAACGCTATTTCTATTTAGATATCGATTGTGTACGTCTTAAGCAGTAAATGTCTTTATGATGTCTAAAATGAATGAAATGCATTGTTTCTACATACTTTAATTTATTTTAGTAGGTGTTCGAAGTGTCCACCTTTACAATATTCAACAAGTTCTGGCATGTAAAATTGTCTCTATGGTTGTTTGTACCTCTTTGCTGGTAAAATCGATGTCATGGTTCCTAAGAAGAAATTTTCGTATGTCGTATAGTTTCAGACTTTCCCATACTGACCGATATAAATGGGCCACTCTGTATAGGCTGGGATGATGAGGAAAACGGGGCCTGGCACGGCCAGGGTGTTCTCACCCGGGCAGCAGCCGCGCCAGCAGCTCCGCGAGCACGGTCCGGTTGAGTTCATCCTCCGCGGCCGCGCAGTACGCGCCCAGCTGCCCCACTATCCGCTGGAGGCTCGTCGCCACACGCTTGAAGCTGTCCCTGGTAACGGGAATGAAAAACATGCAGTTCCTGTTCTCTGTTAAAAAGTATATATGGTAAATCGTCAATTACTGACCACCGTTCGATAACAAGGCTCACGAGCGTTTTTCCCGCCTGTTCCAGAGTGTTATATTGATGTATACGATAACTATTTGTGTCAACTTCTGATACAAGTAGTTTCCACAAAAAAGAAACAAACAAGAAAGAAGGTAGTTTTACAAGTGGTTTTCGCTGCAGCTCTGGTTACAGGGCTACGGCACATGCTGAGCTGAGTCCTTTTGGCATCACACTACAGCACAACGTCTCTAATTATTCTCTCTTCTCCTATTTATGTTTTTACTGTTTTTTTCTGTGATGTAGTGTGTTTTTGTTGTCAATAAATATTGTGAGTTTGAGTTCTCTTTGAAGAGAAGTATTTATCCTTATATTAGTAGAAACGGGCCATCGTTAGATGCACCAATATTCGTAACACACTGGAACGGGCGGACAAAACGCGCGTGAGCCTTACCCAACTGGCCGCCTTACACTAAACATTAATTCTGGTCACCTATAAAAGAGTTCATTTTTGGTATAAGGTGTCGATTACTGGCCACCCTTCAATAACTAGCTACCTTATACTTAAATTAACTCTGGTCACCTATAACAAAATTATCTTATAGATAGCTAGTTATTGAAAGGTGACCAGTAATTGAATATTTACCCTACCTCGTTGAGTTTCTTACCGAATTATGTATGTATGTATGTATGTAAATACTTTATTGTACATAAAACACAAAAAAAAATATTGTTAACAGAGGTTTTTTACATCCGATAGTAGATTTTTTGATATTCGTAAGTGCTCGTTATAACCTAAATTGAATAAATATATTTTGACTTTGACTTCCTTTCCCTTATTATACTGACCGAGAGAACACACAATATACTACGTACTAACATAGGTCTATGGTTTATTGTTCCAAATCAAAAAGTATGGGCATTCGTCTAAAATAAACTGTGCTGCTAGCGAATTAATTTGGAACTGGCCTTAACGTCCACTAGACTGCATTAAAGGCTAAATACTAGGAAAATTGAAGGATTGAAGTGTCCGGTTCAAAGGACCAAAATGGTCCCTCGAGCCGGATGAAACTCTCACCTCTCTTTGGTGACCTCCTCAAGGTGCCGGTTCTGGTCGAAGCTGAGGTTGCGGCGCTGCCTCCATTTGTCCGCCTCGCCGGGGGCCTCTTCGCGCAAACTCGATGGCTGGAACAAAATGGCTTCATTAAAAAAAGTTAGGATCGTCTTATAAAACTACAACTTTTAGGGTCTATAATTGTGTTGTTTTTAGAGATTCTTTTTGTATCCAATTTTCGTGATAACTTAACAAACGGACTGATAAGATTTATTCGACACAGCGTATTCTAGTATGATATGATCTAGGACCTTGAAACCCGTGTGATGTCGGGTTAGAATAGGGATGTTGAACACCAATCAACTGACGTACTTTTTATAGTTTTTCAATAGCAATAGCGAGTTATGACGTCATAAGTCGCTATTTGTTCGCCAACTCAATCAACTAACTATTTATTGGTTTTAAAGCAACAAAAAATCTAATTTTACAGTAAATCGAAAATTAATCTGGTTTTCAGGGCTAAAATAAAGCGTTTTTTTACTGGAGTTATTAATGGATTATTTTTTATGGCGTCAACATCCCTATTACACCTCTCCATTTCTTAAGGCGACAAAGGATATAGGTTAAGGTATACCTTAGGCGACATACTAGCAACCTGTCACTGTAGTACCGTTTTTGTCAAACCAAAAACCTAAAATTGCTTAAAGTGGCTCCGAAGCGGTAACGTTTCTTATGCTCGGCCTACCCTATTTGGGAATACAGGCGTGATGTGTTTGTGTGTAGAACCTTTGCTCACTGTGGGCTCATTCGTGAACCCGTGGCCCGCGGGAGATAGTGCGCAGGCGTGAAGTCATTGTTATAAAGGATGCGTCACGGCTATCGCATTATTATGCATAATATATTCCACATAAGTAATATTGACAAACGTAGGACTTATTTGTTTTATTACTGACTATTTCTCAAAAAATTGACCATTTTTAGGGTTCCGTAGCCAAAATTCCTTATATTTTCGCCATGTCTACTTGTCTGTCCGTCCGTCTGCGGCTTTGCTCAGTCTATCAATGCTAGAAAGCTGTAATTTTGCACAAATATATATGTAAACTATGCCGACAAAATGGTACAATAAAAAATGGAACCCTAAAAATATAATGTATTGTTGTGAGAACCTTCTTAAGAATGGATATATAACTTTTTAACCCTTTTACATGCATAAGTTATTTGAAACATAGCAGAGTCAGCAAAGCAACGGGTTTCTTTAGTATGTCAACATAGCGGGTGTTAGACACAGACCTAAAAGACATATGAGAGCGACCGATCTAAATATATCTTGGGTCATTGTGCTTGCATTAAAATATAATGGAGGGTAACGTAACGAGTGGTCTATTGCGCGCGTTCGATACTTCTATTCATCAACATGTTTTTGTTCGCCGAGAATAGGGATGATGACGCCATTAAAAAAAGGCACAACTCCAGTAAAAAAACGCTTTATTTTAGCCCGGAAAACCAGATTAATTTCCGATTTACTGTAAAATTATATTTTTTGTGGCTTTAAAACAAATAAATGGTTAGCTGATTGAGTTGCCGGATAGTGACGTCATAATTCGTTATTGCCATTGAAACTCTATGGTAGAATTGTGTTTTGACAGCTCATAAAAAGTACGTCAGTTGATTGGTGGTGTCATCATCCCTATTTCAAGTATAGAGACCCGTGTCACAGGTACACAGCCATAAAATTTAATCATACACTGCTTAAACCAGTAACGTTGAGGTACTGATTCATAAGAATGCATAACGTTTATCATTCTATTCCTAGACAAACATCCTTTCCACATAACGGTCAATAAACAACGCAATTATTCATCTCCAGCGTCAGTATTATTGTTCAGATCAGCCTACGTGATGTCCATCAAACAATACCCTACGATGGAGTATGCATCGCAAAACATGATTCAAATTAAAAATATTCAATTAGGCAAGAGGAGTTAAAAGAAAATCATAAAGTTTTAACGTCCAATAATGAAGTAATTGAGGCTGTATAAACTCAATATTCTTTGCCTTTACCCAATTATTTACAGACTGGGCAACTTATCTGTGAATCAGACCAAGCAATATTACATTTTATACGAACGACATTAAAGGTTATAGTTTACGTTACGTACTTTATGATGTAATGTAAATATAAAACGTACCGTATATCTCCGCAACATCACCATAATTGCAGTTTCATTTCACATCACTAAGTTCCAACGCACAATGGATGCACTAACACACGAACACTGTCAATATTTACAACCATTTCAACCTAAAAGTTAGATTCACAGCTCAAAATATTCCATAGCACGTGCAACCAATATAACAACAAGGAAATTGCGACTCAAACAAACCAGTGGATTAACAAATTACCTTATGAACTGCGGCCAGATTTATGCTAAATGTGGTAAATATACAATATTGGACAAACTAGGAGAGAAAAATATGTCAGCAATGGCAGATAATGGTGACACATTGAATGACTCGAGTCTGTCTACCCACGCGAAAATCAAATGAAAACAAATGTAGGGTAGCGTTGAGTACCCATAGGCAAATTATAATTCTACTCCTAGTCCATACTTATTTATAAATGCGAAAGTGTGTGTTTTTATGTTTGAGTGTATGTTTGTCCGTCTTTCACGTCAAAACGGAGCGACGGATCGACGTGATTTTTGGCGTAGAAATAGTTTATAGGCCAGAAGCTACTTTTTATCCCGGAAATTGCACAGTTCCCGAGGGAACAGCACTCGATAACCGAATTCCACGCAGGCGAAGCCGCGAGCAAAAGCTAGTAATATTATAAATGCGAAAAAGCGGGCGGGTTCCCTGATAGGAAGCAATCACCGCCGCCCATGGACACCTTTATTACAAGTTGGATTACGAATGCGTTGCCGGCCCATTGGTATGCAGATAACTGGATACCTGGGTAACACGGACTACTTATTATCCCGACGTGCCCAACACATCGGGATAAAATCTGGGTCATGAGCCATGAAATTTGGCGGAGTTGTTTTTAATCCGTTAACGAAGACTAAGATATAATCAAGATCAACATATCAACCGTAAAACGTCCACAATTGGCCATAGACCTCCCCCATAACTGAGATATAATTTTTGGAAATTTCCATGGCAAATTAGAAAACCGCAGGCGAGCGCTAGTAAATGAAGTCTACTGTACTAACTGTTTAAGTTAAATGACCCAATGAAATCTTACAAGTGGTTCAAAAACTATCCCATTGGACGTAACACAACAAAGACAGCTGTACAGACAGACAGAAATAGACGATTAGTAAAAAAACACCCATGTGTGGCCATCAGGATGCACGTGTGTGCAAGTTCATCGGGAACTTTTTTTAACACAAAGAAAACAAAGCGGGGTATAATAATATGTATGTGTATAAAAACGGGCTTGTAAAGCTGTTAATTAATAATAGTTTAATTAAAAATCCGTGGTGGCCTAATGGTTTGACCTATCGCCTCTCAAACAGAGAGTCGTGGGTTCAACCCCGGCTCGCACCTCTGAGTTTTTCGAAATTCATGTGCGGAATTACATTTGAAATTTACCACGAGCTTTGCGGTAAAGGAAAACATCGTGAGCAAACCTGCGAAACAATTTAATTCAATGGTGCGTGTGAAGTTCCCAATCCGCACTGGGCCCACGCGGGAACTATGGCCCAAACCCTTCTGAAAGGAGGCATGTGCCCAGCAGTGGGACGTGTATAGGCTGGGATGAATGATGAAGTAGTAGTTTAATATATAATTTATAACGCGACTTATCAAAGAAAAAAAAGAGTATTGATTTCAGGAATCATATATCCACCTTTTGACTATTTCTCAGCACTCATAAAAACATTTAAGATCTTTCTAATATTATAAAAGTAAAGTTTGTAAATAAGTTTGCTTCCTACCGTTTCACTTTTAAATCGCTGAACCAATTTAGATGAAATTCGGTATTGTAATTCGAGTCCCGAAGAACGAATTCAACGCAGAGTCGCGGGAAACAAGCTAGTCAGTAAGAACTAAGACGAGATAGAAAAACAATAGCTATAATAAAACTCGGTTCATCAACCCCACATCCAACTGCATGAATTAAAACAAACACCAACCACTTCTACTCGATTACTATTGACTTATTCATTCATTTACATTCAATTTCATTAATTAAACATTAGACATAATACACGTCAATTAAACCATGACCTTTACTTTTACCTCATTATTACCCACATAATTATTGTATTTCTTGGCAGGCGTGTCCAGGTTTCCTCATAGTTTTCCTTTAACGCATTGCCACGTAAAATGCGTGGCTATATTTTGAATCAAAAAAATTGCGACACAAAATGTGTTTAGCCAAATTGACGCAACCATCTGCCCAGATATTCCTAACATCCTGTATAACAGGCTTTTCACAGGCAGTTCAAGTAAATCTGCGTGTATTACTGATACTACCTCAAACTTTAAGGGCAGTTAGTGAAGGCCCTAATAATCACATTTTATTGTTTTAGACATTTAGACTTATTATTTTCCTTTCAAAATTAATTAGCGCGCAATGTATCACTACGCGATACTACTGTGTTTTTATTCAAAACGTCGCACTTGTTGACGTGACAGCTGTCACACAACGCTTTCTTCTCGTATCAAATTATTTTACGCATTACATTGCTGCTCGAAAATATTTAATAAATTAATTACACTCTGGTTAGTTAATTCCAAATTAATAATTGTTTTGATATCGGTTCACAGCTCTTAAATCTTCGTCTGTTTACAGTTTGAGGTAGTATCGTATGCAAAGAACACTTGATTCATTAACAAAGTGACACGGCACTAGTTTGTAAATAATCGATGCAATAATCGATACAAGGATCGATTAAATCAATCATAAAGCTCTAACGTCAAGTGCTAGTTACGATCAACGCAAGGGTTAATATGATTTATAGTGCTTTGATTCATTTTATGGAGCGTGGACGCCATTGTGTCAAAATCATGGGGGAACGTGATGGGGACCGTTTTGAGACCGAAACGCTGCGTGAAAATAAACAAGTCTTTTTAAATTCAATGAGCCACATAATTTTACCAAAAAACACCTTGAAGGACCTTAGGGTCAGGGATGGTACTTTTTCTTCAAATTGAAATGGAGACGAACGAAAAATATCTTAGTAACATACGACTTAATCATCGAAATCAGTTGCGCCGCTCGCAAGTTACAGTTGAAGAAAGAAACTCGCATAAATATATAAATAAACCTTGAAAACAATACTCCTTTTCTTTGGGCAGCCGTGTAAAATACATATAACCGAATGGAAAAACTTCTTTTTGAAGCCTATTAAAAACAAAACTAGCGAATAAGAGAGAAACCATAATAAACCAAACACGAAAAAAAAAACATAGATACAACATAAATAAAATTCAGTATCCAAAAATATCTCATTCGTCACATCACTATAAAAAGGAACGTTGCAGACATTCGAAAAACAACTGACGATGTCACAGCGTCAATGTTCGACTAAATTAAAAACCGTCACTTGGAACGGCACTATTTGAATTGGATTTCGCGAAACGTGATTGGTCGGTCCCGTGACGCAAGACCGTGCGTCGCGGGCGCCGGTCGCGGTTGCACTGAGGGAGGTGAGGATGTTTGTTTACAGGCGCTACGCGTTCGGCTTTTTTCTGGTGTCGATCCTGTGGTTACTACAGTGTGAATGAAAACAGTAGGGAAACAATCCTTCAAGTGTTGTAAATGCGAATTTCTTCACTACTTTAAAAAAAAGTCATAGCTCAAAATAGTTAATTTTTCTGAGTGAACTTTATAGACATTACATCAAGGTTCAATTTTGTTGACATGTTGATTTTATATACGAGATTTTTTCAAAGTAGTGACGATTTGTGTGTTGTGTTTTGTTACTCTTTCACACTAAAACAACTGGTCGGCTTTGGATGGGTGTGCATTGAGTGGGGTATACTGTGTTGTTTAGATCTCATTGAGTAGATAAATACTGTTTTTTATTTTTAAAATATCGGAAAACAAGGGAATGAGAATCCACTACAATCAGTTTTTTTACAAAATATTGTTCTTAAAAAATTGTTTACTACCCTTTGTCCTGTGAACTTCAAATTCAGTGTCAGTGTTAATAATTACGTATATTTTACTAACAAACATATATTTTGACGACCGGATGGCCAAGTGGTTAGAGAACCTGACTACGAAGCCTGAGGTCCCGGGTTCGAATCCCGGCCGGGGCAAATATTTGTATAATGAATACGAATGTTTGTTCTCGGGTCTTGGATGTTTAATATGTATTTAAGTATATATTTATCTATATAAGTATGTTTATCCGTTGCTTAGTACCCATAACACAAGCTTTGCTAAGCTTACTTTGGGGCTAGGTCAATTGGTGTGAATTGTCCCGTGATATTTATTATTATTATTATTTATTATTGATAAATCATATTTTTCCTTGAAGTCAGTTAAAACTACCTCATTCAATAATCAGGGCTCACATAATATTCTAGATATTCATAGACAAAGCCGCCAATATTTTGAAATACCTAAAATTTTGTACGGAACTCTCGATGCGCAAGTGCCAATTGCACTTGACCAGCTTTTTTTTAGAAAGAGCTTTTCTTTATCTACCTACTGCTTCTATTCTACTGCGACTTCAGATACATATTTATATTCAGGAGATACGTAGCCAAAGTCAAACGTTCTTGAACGACTGGCCGACCGTACATTAAGCATTAAGTTACAGGTGGAGATTGACAGTTTGCTTGTGACACTTTACGCTCACATCTGGTTAGTATATCTACAACTGGAGTAAAATGCATCAGTAGTTCAGTATTTTGAATTGACTCCTGAAATATTATGAACGCAAACGATAAGTTTTGAGTATGTGTATGTCGATCTAGGTATCTCGCATTTAAAACTCACATGCCGATGGTTCTAGAGATCTAGATTGAAGTCTAAAATTTGCACTATAAAGTTGAATATTTTGCAAACAAATAACTGAATCGAAAAATCGTTTTAGCAACCTCCTAATGATTTTAAGAGACCTATCCAACGATACCCCACACTATAAGGTTGGATGAGAAAAAAAATCACCCCCACTATGTCTATGGGAGGTAGGTACTCTAAAAAAAAAATTTAGAATTTTTTATTGTACTATTTTGTCGGCATAGTTTACCTATATATTCGTACAAAATTACAGTTTTCTAGTATTGATGGTCCCTGAGCAAAGCCGCGGATAGACGGACAGACAGACAAACATGGCGAAACTAAGGTTTCCGTTTTGCCATTTTGGCTACGGAACCCTAAAAAAGCCAGCATTAAAAAAATTGAAGCAAATTTTTTCCTTAATCGTAAAACACGTATCTTTTGTGTACAATTTGCTAATTCTGATAGTTCAGACTTCAGACCTCAGTTCAGTCATTTGTGGACCTTTCTGATCCTTACTTAAAATGATCATAATCCATCCGCTGCCCTAATTCGTCGCGTTGAATGCTGTCTTATAAAATAATGTGATCCAGCAGCAAGTAAATATGGATTTCTAGAACTGGGGCGTCCAAATGCAACGGGTTTATGGCTATTTCAGCGCTCGCGACGGATTCACAAGGAGTCACGGCTATAATTTAAATTTTATAATGCATTTTTCCGGGATAAAAAGTAGCCCATGTGCCTGGCCCATAAACTATCTCTATGACAAAAATCACGTCGATCCGTCGCTCCGTTTCGACGTCAAGACGGACAAACATACACATATACACCTTCGTATTTATAATATTAAGTATGGATGTAATCCAGCAGCAAGTAAATATGGATTTCTAGAACTGGGGCGTCCAAATGCAACGGGTTTATGGCTATTTCAGCGCTCGCGACGGATTCACAAGGAGTCACGGCTATAATTTAAATTTTATAATGCATTTTTCCGGGATAAAAAGTAGCCCATGTGCCTGGCCCATAAACTATCTCTATGCCAAAATCACGTCGATCCGTCGCTCCGTTTTGACGTCAAGACGGACAAACATACACATATACACCTTCGTATTTATAATATTAAGTATGGATGTAATCCAGCAGCAAGTAAATATGGATTTCTAGAACTGGGGCGTCCAAATGCAACGGGTTTATGGCTATTTCAGCGCTCGCGACGATTCACAAGGAGTCACGGCTATAATTTATGATTCGGATCTACGCGACTTTGCTATAGGGTTGTCGCTTGGAAGTATCTCAAGAATGAGTCAGATATTGTACAACTTTAAACCCCTGTTTCACCATTTATTAATAAACTAGCTTTTGCCCGTGGCTTCGCCCGCATGGAATTCGGTTATCGCGCGCTGTTCCCTCGGGAACTGTGCATTTCCGGAATAAAAAGTAGCTTATGTCACTCTCGGGCCTATAAACTATCTCTATGCCAAAAATCACGTCGATCCGTCGCTCCGTTTCGACGAGAAAGACGGACAAACACACACACTTTCGCATTTATAATATTAGTATGGATGGCAATAGTTCAGTATAGTCGGAACAATGACATCTTGACTTGTCTACAACGTTTACCTGTTAGCTCTGATGTTAATTTGGAAAGGTTTTGTAGCGAAATAGTTTCATTACCCAAGCGTTTAACATGGCGAATAATCATACCGGGTGTGGCTTGTAATATGAGCAAAAAATTAAAATACAGATCGTCCTCGTTAAACAGAGCAACATTGGTTCAGCGACTTTTAAAAATAGTCGAGTCTTTAAATTTTCCTTTTTTTTATACAAATTAAATACTGCTATCAATGTACGCCATCCTCGTCGCCTGTCACGCTACAAACATCAATCATTTTGCATTACATTGCTTCTTCGAATAAACTTAAACGAGTAATAAAAATAAAAAAACTAATTATTTTTAAAAGTCGCTGAACTAATGCTGTTCAGTTTGACAACTATCATCTATGTTTTAATTATTTGCTCGTATAGGCCACACCCGGTATATTTCTGGTCAGGCTTTAAAATGTCCATATCTTATTCCCTATTCTAACTAATCAATCTCTCCCGTCGCATCCAACGTAGCCCTACATTTATTCCCTTATGGCGCCCTTTCTTCAAATCCCGATATAGACTCAACCTGAGCGACATCCTGCCTCGTGCGAGGGGAGCCGAATTAATAGAAAGATTAACTTGAACCAGCAACTGGCTTAATGAAGACCGCGTAATTGAGCTCCGTGGGTGGCAAGTAACAAAGTACAAGTTATCGCTAAACTGAGAACGGTTTTTTATACTGTTTCACAGTATCGTAGTAAAAGACAAGTATGCACACTCCAACCCTTTAGGAGAGTTAACTGCATTCCGGCGCGGACGCTTATGCCTCCTCTACATATCGACGGATGCGTCGGCAGATTGTATCTGCGGATGCGTCCGCCGAGGTGTAGAGGGTGGTTTTTGCTTGTCTGTGGTAGGTATTTAACGTCGGCCGATGCAATTTATCTGAAGATATGGTTGCGGATCCATCTGCCGACGCATCCGTCGATATGTAGAGGAGGCATTAGGGTTGTCGATGTCTGTTTTAGACTAGCTGTTGCCCGCGGCTTCACCCCCGTTGTAAGTTTTAGCTTTACTTTTTAATAATGAACGCAACTTAAAAATAATTAGCGAATTCGGTCCAGCCGTTCCCGAGTTGTGCGCTTGCAACACATTTTACGATTCATTTTTATTTATACAGAAGATTCATTAATTACCTACCGGCAATTAATTTTTGTATGAAAATTAACTTAAAATTGTTTAATATCTGTGTCTAGAGAAGCAAGATTCTTTGCCGCTCTATTATAATTATTACTTATACTAACTTTAAAAATATTTATAAATTCGCCGAAGTGGTGATGGCGACTATGCACATACTACTCATGTTTCCTACAGATAATACTATAACTGTGTGTGTTTTTATGTGTCCTTGCACGAAACTAACACACTACACTTATATACTACTAATTTACAATTACACCTAATACAAAAAATACGTAAGCACGACTACGCGAACGTAAAAGGTGATCATCTATAACCTAACCATCAAAAAGTTGGAAAACCCCCGACTTTGTCACTTCAAAGTATAATATCTCAAAAACGGCTTAACCGATTTTGATAAAACATGTCTATGAACCATCGCTAGAAAACCAGCTTTCAAATAAAAAAAACCGCATTCAAATCGGTCCACCCGTTTAAGAGCTACGGTGCCACAGACAGACACACAGACACACAGATACACAGACACACAGACACACAGACACACATAGCGGTCAAACTTATAACACCCCTTTTTTTGCATCGGGGGTTAAAAAATACATTAGTGGAATAAGAAGTTGCCTCCTGCGAACGATGGCATAAGATTTGTTGGATGAAGATCACTTTACGCTGAGTGGACTTTATCAAGTTACAAGATACAATTATAACAATAACATACCTGTTATAGCTATGATATTTGGAACATCCTGAGTACGGCTATCATTATGATAATTCATCGAGTGGTTAAACCTATGGCCTTTCAAGCAGAGGATCGTGGGTTCAAATCGTGGCTCGCACCTCTGAGTTTTTCGAAAT
The DNA here is from genome assembly GCA_037349165.1 of Choristoneura rosaceana. NCBI lineage: Eukaryota > Metazoa > Arthropoda > Insecta > Lepidoptera > Tortricidae > Choristoneura > Choristoneura rosaceana. The sequence goes on from JAZBNJ010000032.1 coordinate 1,442,585, forward strand.
TCATGTACGGAATTACATTTGCAATATACCTACCACAAACTTTACGGTGAAGGAAAACATCGTGAAGAAACTTGCGCAAACCTGCGAAGCAATTCAATGGTGTGTGAAGTTCCCAATTCGCCCTGGGCCGCTCTACGGCCCAAGACCTCTCATTCAAAGAGCAAACCTGTGCCCAGCAGTGGGACATATATAGGCTGGACTGATAATGCTGATTATTACATGGTCGCTTACTATGGGCCTTACAATTGTTATGTCTTCTTCTATTGAACGAGGTTACCGGCTTTTATTTTATGTGAAAGATAAATGTGATGCCGTCTCCTTTTATTCGGACAAAACAAACAGAGACGACATTACAAATTTCAAATTTATCAATGAGTCATTACTTATTAAACATAGTAGGTTCCTAAATCATAAATGAAGAAGTCCGCGTAATAAATAGAATGCGAAATACTAAATAACTAAAAGAATTGTTGTTGCCAGGTAAACCAGAGCTTGTTAAAAGTTTGGCAGGCCTCAACACAAAACGATACCTTAATAGCAAAATTGCTCTGTACATTTATTCAATAATGTATGACGGGGCTACGAATGAAAAGGATTTCAATGTCATGTCCCCGCATGATTTAACCATCAACTATCAACAGTACTATGGAGATGGAGTCTGTAATCTGAAACTTTTTTAATTCGACTGGATGGAAACGAGCAAGTGGGTCTCCTGATGGTAAGAGATCACCACCGCCCATAAACATCTGCAACACCAGGGGTATTGCAGATGCGTTGCCAACCTAGAGGCCTAAGATGGGACACCTCAAGTGCCAGTAATTTCACCGGCTGTCTTACTCTACACGCCGAAACACAACAGTGCAAGCACTGCTACTTCACGGCAGGATTAGCGAGCAAGATGGTGGTAGCAATCCGGACGGACCTTGCACAAGGTCCTACCACCTACAAATGTAAATAATGTTTTGTTTTCAAAATCAACAAAACTAGATAATTTTGATCATGAAACTAACTACCGTGGGACTCACTCATATTAAATGATATTGTAACGGATAACTTCACGTCTTAAATCGAGTCTACATGTCGAGCTAAACTCGGTTTAAGACGAGTTATCCGTTACAATATCATTCAAACCAGATAATAGTGATAAGACTGATAAGTTATTATGTATATTTCTAAATTAATTACGTCTTTCCTAGAAAGATCACGAACTGCCTTTAACTAATCGACTTTTCGTAATTTAACGGCCTAAATCCAACAGCGAAATGTTTCATCTGCATTTTTCCATGCATTCTTACTGCTATTTCATAAAAGAATAGACTTTATGACCTACATTTTAAAGTCTACTTTCGAAATAGAAACACAGCTTCCTGTAAACCGATATTATTTAGAGATGTTTATAGACGGTCATTATGCATGTCGACGCATTTTATGCGCTCGGCCGAAACGCGCACATTCCTGAAAACAGTTATAATAACAATATGGGTTCACTAAAGCTTATTATACAACGTTAACAAAGTCCTACCCGAGAGGAAAGTTGTTTTTCTACATGCATATGCGAAATTTGAACTCAGCCTCATGGGGAAGGAAAACATCGTGAAATAGGCACAAATCTGGGAAGCATTTCAATAGTGCGTCAAGTTCCCAATCCGCACTGGACCCGCGTGGGAACTGCGGCCCTAGCCGATTCCAAGAGGTTTGTGCCCACCAATGAGAATATAAGACTGAGATGACGTTGAGCTATGTAAATAAAAAATTTCGTCCAAATAAATTTAGCCGTTTTAGCGTGAAAGACTGATACACACATACAAACTTTTTTTTTATTCGACTGGAAGGCAAACGAGCAAATGGGTCTCCTGGTGGTAACTTTTACATGTGATAACATTAATGAGATTTTTATAGTTTGGAGCCCAATGCTAGTGTCGCCGGTGATACGCGAATGTTCGTATGAATAATAACCTAACATATTTATAAGTAATACTAACAACTGATGGATCCTAGTTATCTGAATAAATAAATTTTATTATTATTATTATAATTCTCTACTGTCTTGTCTTACTTTTCACTGGTATTTTCACAGATGTGACTTCAACACGGTAACACATCGTAACGTTTCACATTATTGCTAGTTAAGTCTCTTAAAATAAAATAACTGCACAACAAAGACGGTAACACATCGTAACGTTTCACATTATTGCTAGGTCACTTAAATAAAATAACTGCACAACAAAGACGGTAACGCACCGTAACTCTTCACATTATAACTAGGTACAATCCGTGAGCTTTTAGAAAACCCTTCGGGTTTCGGGGGAAATCGGAAGAATTCGTTAGTAAAAAATGACAATTGTCTTTTTGACTCAGTAGCAATCCATCGCGCGTAGAGTGCACTCGTTGTGTTTTCATTGATGTATATAGAGCAGTTAAAACCACCAATTGCATATATTTATTTAGGTAGTTTGTTATTTTTCGGAAATTGATTTCCATGGCGAGTCAACTTAAGCAGGGTGTGTCTGTAAATAGCCAATCACTGGAAATCGATTACAATATATTTATAAATATTTTGTATATAAGTTGAATTTTTTAAGAAAAAAGTGGTCGTAAATATTTTAATAAGGTACTAGACCGTGTTATAGAAGCAACGGGGATTTCGAAAGTGCATTAAAAAAAATATAAAACGAAAGCAGACCAAAAAAATTCATTTGACATACCCAAGAGAAGTAGATACAGTATAATACAGCTCTATATAATTCCAAACAAAAGTACTGTGTTGAGGCGGGGTGTTCTCAATTTAAATTGACGATGGAAGAATTCTAAAATGCTGATTTTGTTTTATTTGTATCATGACAAAACGTCATATTGTATTAAAATTAGAAAAAGATAAAGAAGCGTAATATTATTCTAGTAAGGTTCATTTTGTACTGATGGTTATTCTTTACATAACTTTTTACGGTAACTTTGAAAAGTTTTGCAAGTTGATAACAGAACAGAACCGCGTATCACGATCGCGTGTCATCGTCAATACCCGAAGCATGCTTCTAAAATCCGAAGGTTTTTTTAAGATCTCACGGACTGTACGTCTTATAAACACCTGCATAACACATACGGTAACACACTGTAACGCTCCACGTTATTGCTACGTCTACGAAACTGTTTACGCCGTTTAAGTTCAGTGAGGTTATAACAAAAACGGTCAGCGTAACGGTCCGTCTTCCTTATGGCGGCTTATGGTTCTTCCGCGTACATATTTGATTTTTTATGCATTCATTAAACCATTCATGAGCCAGTTTAATAACACACCATAAACGCGTGTTACCTTAAATAACGATGGCGTGAATTTTTAATACGGAACACACACGCGACGGTCGTCTTGACTAAACCTTATCTAGAAGGTATTAAATATCTGCAAACCTGTAAATAATTTGTAGTTTGCTGGGAATCTAGAGTATAATTAATTACATTATACTTTAAAGCAGGTTGTTTTGTTTTAATCCCTTTTTTACTATGCTCAGTCTAAAAGTTAGGAACGCAACATACGCCAGTTAAATATTTTGGCTGGGTTTTTTTTAATATTTAGAATCATTTCTATAGTTTAACACTGGCCGTTTTTCCGTCAGTTTGATTTTTTCCTCAAATCGTTTCCGTTTTGCTAGCTTCCAGTGGACGATTTTCCATTTGAACATATCAGTAAACTTATTAAGTCTAATAATATTAGTGTTTTGTCTCATATTCTCATTCAGGTTATACCTAAAACAAACCACTAATATTATTATTAGACTTAAAAACTTTGAGATACAGGGCCCAGACGGCTATTCATAATTTAATCTAAAAACTTAATCGACTCCGCAACACGGAAGCAATCATTATTATCGCGCATTATACTTTTGTGACCCAGTGAGATACCGGCTCTGGCGTATGTCATGTTGGAGTCGTAATTGAATTAAAAAGCATCCGCGATGCATTGGAGTGCGCCTGCACAATTAGGTGCGCACGACCTGCTAATAGTGTTACGAAATGCTTTCAATAACTGTACTGCTGTTCTTTAAGGGTCTTTCGAAATTATGTTGATTGTACCAGATCGGAATATTTTGCGATTGCACTTGAAACCCGTATGATGCTTGGAATTATAGTGTACTAGCTTTTGCCCGCGGCTCCGCCCGCGTGGTATTTGGTTATCGCGCGCTGTTCCCTCGGGAACGTGCATTTTTCCGGGATGAAAAGTAGCCTATGTCACTCTCGGGCCCATAAAATATCTCTATGCCAAAAATCACGTCGATCCGTCGCTCCGTTACGGCGTGAAAGACGGAAAAACACACTTTCGTATTTGTAATATTAGTATGGATGCGCCGACAGTAGACAAAATAAGTTTGTGATTAAAAAAAAAACATTTTTTGCAGACTCCTTTTTGTTCACTGTATATTTTGTTGTATTGTGATCCAACATAAATATATGTACACCAACTTACAGTCTGCAAAAAGTAGTCAACAAATAAAAAAATATTATCACAAGCTCATTTTGTTAACTGTCAAAACCCATAAACAACAAACAGGACAAGTTAGGTATTAACAATAACTTGTAAAAAAATATATAAATATCAGCTGTTCTTACATAAATAATTATGTCATCGACCTTAATTGATAATGACGGTAACACATGGCATGACTAAGCCATGGGGACGAGATCTGGGTACAGTCGGACGACGACGGCTGGTGACGGTAGCACAAAATTCTACACGACTGTATTGATTGACTTGACATGAAGGTTGTCTATGCAATTCTATAACTTTGACTTTGATATCTTTGCAGTTAACTGTACAAATTAGGGAAGAGACTAGTAAAAATAACATGAAACTCACATGTTATATTACTAGCATCGTATCTAATGCGGCTTTCACTATTTGAGACTTTTATTTCATTTTTCATAATTTCCCAACAAAATTTTATAATACGCCTTAGATATTATAATATTATTAATGTCTTCTAGACAACAGATTTGAATTTTCCATCTCATCATCATCATAAATTTAAGAGCTTAGCTCTTGTCGGTGGAGTAATCGCCACTCTTTTCGGTTCTCTGCCAGCGTTTTCAGCTCCTGGTACGACACGACATTGAAGAAAGCATTCAATGACAAAAAACACATTTTTAAAGGCAAAATCTCAAGGAAAATTCGGAAAAGATTTATTAAGACCTACATCTGGAGTATAGCATTATATGGGAGCGAGACTTGGACATTGACTGAGCGGGACCGAGACAGATTGAGTGAGTTTGAGATGTGGTGCTGGCGGAGAATGGAGGGGATTAGCTGGACTGAAAGGAGAACTAATGAGGAGGTTTTAGAGTTGGTGGAAGAGGAAAGGCGGCTGTTCAGGACGATTGAAAATAGGAGAGGGAATATGCTGGGGCATCTGATACGACATGACAGTTACATAAAAACTATCCTGGAAGGGCGAATAGAAGGCAGGCGAGGCAGGGGAAGGCCGAGACGGTCATTTATAGATCAAGCCAAGAATTTTCCATCTGTTTGATCAGAAATATTTTGTTATAAAATCCAATGCCATTTTCAGAAACGACTTTTTAGTTTTAGCCAGTCTGTAAGATGGAGCAAAATGGAAGTAGTGATAGTGGTTTGACCTATCGCCTCTCAAGCAGAGGGTCGTGGGTTCAAACCCCGTCTCGCACCTCTGAGTTTTTCGAAATTCATGCGCGGAATTACATTTGAAATTTACCACGAGCTTTGCGGTGAAGGAAAACATTCGAAGGCTAAATGTTCATTGCAAACGTCCCATCTTAGATTACATCATGAGTTGTGATTGTGGTGAAACGCAAGCCTGATCTATTATTAAATAACTGCAGGGCTACGAAACTCGAAGTTCGTATCGTACCGTCCCTCTCGCTCTCGTATTCAATAGTATAAGTGTCAGAGGGACCACACGACATGAACTTCGAGTTTCGTAGTAACCCTGCTGGTTAACTGCTTATCGTGGCAGGTGTAAAGACGTGCTTCCATTGAGACATTGCATCAACGGACCATTTTAATTTGGTAAAAATCGATGAAGATAGTTGACAAACAAACACTAATTCCAAGATGCAGCTTAATAAAAAAATATATATTTTAGTCATGAAAACCAGAAAAAAATTCAATTAACTGCAAAATTAGGATTTCTAGAAGTTTTTAAACAAATAAATAGTTAGCCCTCGACTTGGTAAATAACTGACGTCACGGACAAAATCTATGGCACAGTCGTCGTTTTTTTTTTCAGTTAATTTATTGCTTTTAGTTTCAAATAAATTATTAAAAAAATATATTCTTATGTTTTGCTAAGTCCTCAATTCTACTTGATTATCTACAATCATGATTTGTACTTGTCACAACCTTTTCAAAAGTATATTGTAATCGATTCTACTCTCGGTTCAGAACAAACTACTTTCACGTGTTCAGTTATTTACATTATTAAACATCAATGTTTGCCATAAAAAATCTGATTTGAGGCTTTGAAAAAAAATATTAATCTTATATCCAAGCCTATTAATATAATTTATTTATTTATTTATTTATGTATTAAATACTTGTAATACAAGAATTTTACAAAAAATAACCATATAAAACTTAACTATAAACTAACTACCTAACTTAAAAACTTAATCTTATATTGTATGTGAAAAGGGTGTCAAAATTATTTCTTTGTTAGAGAACCGCAGTTGTTGCCATTCATCGTTTGCATCCAATCAAAGTTTGTATGCACTTTTCGCAGTTGACGATGCGCCGGCGCCGCGCGGCTAATAAATGTTAAGTGGTAAAAATAGACGCGGTTCAGTGACCCGCGCCCGCGCCGCGCTTTAGGAAAGGTCGAATATGCGGGGAGGGAATTAGGGGCATGGCTCTATACCCTGTCTATTTAACAGAGTTAGCAAAGCGTTCTCTCTGTTGCACTTTTATATGCAAATGAAAGGGACAAGAAACTGTCAGTGGGCGTCAACAATCGCACGTCAATGGCGGGCTCGGCTTACATGCCGTTTGTTGGAATATTCTTAATATTTCTCGTGATTTTTGTTTGTAGTTAGAGGCACCTCAAATAATTAACTTATTGATAACATGACATTGTCATATCATGTTTATTCATCAATTAATCATAATTATGTACTTTACGAGCCAGGTAAAAATTAGTAACCAAAGATAAGCACTTGAAAGCGTCCGCACCGTACGAGAGACAGATGTTGACTAAATTTTGACAGGCATGTAAACCTAGCTAGTGCCTGTGCATCGTCCTTATCGCTGACCAATTACGTGCATTCTCTGTTTTCTAGTACTAACTCTGTTAAATAGACAGAGTATAGTTAGGGTTCCTACCCAGTAGCCAATGGAATCACTGTAACTACGCTTCTGTCTGTCCGTCTGCAAGTCCCGTGGACGGAACTCCTTAACGGTTAATGGCAAATCCATAGTAATATTATAAATGCGAAAGTGTGTTTGTATGTTTGTCCGTCTTTCACGCCGTAACAGAGCGACGGATCGACGTGATTTTTGGCTTTATGGGCCCGTGAGTGACATAGGCTACTTTTTATCCCGGAAAAATGCACAGTTCTCGAGGGAACAGCGCGCAATGAATACCACGCGGGTGGAGCCGCGGGCAAAAGCTAGTAAAATAATATATCCAAAATAACAAAGCAGGTCAACCACGTCTAGGTCTTAAGCACCAAGTTTATTAAAAAATATCAGAACTCAGGAGAATATTTTAACAATATTCGGTTTGTTAAATAGCCATTTTGTAACAGTCTCATTATGTCGAAGCATTACAACTATTTCCCGTTTACAATTAAACAGCCATCTTCAAATACCCCAAGGAATAATTCCTAAAACTTTAAAAACAATTAAACACGTTACGATCAAGAATAGCCGGCGAAAAAGCAATGAACACGATCGACTGTCGTGATTTACGGCGCGTAAACCGGCGTTTACTCACGATACGGCATTTGGGGTATTTATAGCGCTTTGTCAATCTATTGGTATGGAAATTGGGATTGTCTTAAGCACCAATGCTTTTTATAACTGTCTGTGGCCCCGTAACTTTGAAACGGGTGGACCAATTTGAATGCGGTTTTTTTTATTTGATAGCAGTTTTTTTAGCGATGGTTCTTAGACATATTTCGTCAAAATCGGTTCAGCCGTTTTTGAGATATTGAACTTTAAAGTGACAAAGTCGGGGGTTTTCCAACTTTTCGTTGGTTAGATTATTCGTTTATTACCTCAACACGTCTAAACCGCTGAACCGATTTAATTTAAATTCGGTATACTTACAGACAATTTGAGTCCCGGAAATAAACATTGGATAGTTTTTATCCCGGAAAATATAATTCCCGCGGGATAGCAATAAACGATTTCTACGCGGACGGAATCGCACGCAACAGCAAGTTACAAATAAATTTCAATATTTTATTATTCCGTAGTTTCTTAATTATTAATTGTAAGTATTTTGGTTGTTTGGTTGTTTGGTTAAGTTCCCAATCCGCACTGGGCCCGCGTGGGAACTATGGCCCAAGCCCTCTCATTCCGAGAGGAGGCCTGTGTCCAGCAGTGGGACGTATATAGGCTGAGATAATGATGATTTTGGTTGATGACGTCAGAGTTTAATTTAGTTCTGTCACACCAATGCTTATATGATCCATTTATTTGCATCTCTGTATTACTTACTAAAAACTTACTAACCAACTCAACTATCTTGCATCTCGCTCATTCGTCAGTATTTCTCTCATCCTATCTCTTTCACTCCTTTCGTTTCGTTCCACCTTACAATAATAAGTTATAGAAATACTTTTTCAAATTTAATTTTACAATAAATAAATAATATATAAATTACAAATTAAATTAAAACCTAAATGAAAAATTAATAAAGGATTTTTTTTTATCAAAAACCAAAAAAAAAGAAAATTAAAATTAAAAAACAAAAGGAATACAATAACACATACATAATTTTACAATTAGACGAAACATATCCAGCCAAGTAACTTCTGTACCCTTAGTGTAAGTTTTCGGTTACAAAATATCTTTCGATCGCGTTCGCGTTAAAATCTCAATTTGTACGGAAACACGAACAGCGCTATTAGCGGAACGTTTGCGATGTTCGTGTTTCCATATAAATCAGGATTTTAACGCGAACGCGATCGAGACGTATTTTGTAACCGAAAACTTACACTAAGGGTTGAACAAGCAGACGATTCAACCGAGGAGCGAACCACGTGTCGAACGAGCCGCTAATCTCAGCCGTTATCGGATCGGCGCGGTGATTGAAATGTTTGATCATTGATCTACTCTACACACATGTTGCGCTGATCATGGGAACGTACTTCATGCACTGACGCCAGGATGTTTTTTTTTATATCCATACTAATATTATAAATGCGAAAGTGTGTGTTTGTGTATGTGTTTTACGTGCGTCCGTCTCCGTCCGTCTTTCACGTCGAAACGGAGCGACGGGTCGACGTGTTTTTTGGCATAGAGATAGTTTATGGACCAGCGAGTGACATAAGCTACTTTTTATCCTGGAAAAATGCACAGTTCCCGAGGGAAACAGCGCGCGATATCCGAATTCCACGTGGGCGGAGCCGCGGGCAAAAGCTAGTGTATAATATATATACGACCTATTGTATGTTCCTTGAAGAAAGTTTGTTCAGTTTAAACAACACTATCACCTGTTTAAGTAAAAGATCATCGTTAGTTTACTTAGTGTATATAAGACTGGGCAAAAGAGCATGCGGGTCGCCTGATGGGAAGCAATGGACACCCGTAACACGAATTTTTATCCCGGAAAATTACTTCCCGCGAGATAGCAAAATCCGAAATTTTCGCGGGCAGATTCACGGGTAGCGGCTAGTGGATATTATATGGACTAACCTCTTTCTCCTGTGGTTTCGTGTCGTGTATCTTATCCCGCAGAGCGACCAGTTCCAGCGGCCAACTCGACAGCTCCGCGTCAGGGTCCGACAACAGCACCTGAGGAATATAACAGCGTTGATAACGAAGTTTCAGTTCATCATCATCATTAATTTAAGAGCTTAGCTCTTGTCGGTGGAGTAATCGCCACTCTTTTCGGTTCTCTGCCAGCGTTTTCAGGTCCTTATACGACATGACATTGAATTTTTCCTTGGCTTGATCTATTAATGAAGTTTCAATTAAGGCGTGTGAAAATTTAGGCCTAGATAATAAACTAATAATTTTATTGAGATTTATATTCCTGGGTAAAAAAACTATATTCACCCCTTGTTTCACCATCCATTGATTAAATTTATCTATGATGCCGTCTCTGTTTGTTTTGTTCGAATAGAAGGAGACAGCATGACATTTATCCGTCAATTGAAATTAATCAATGAGTGTTCAAACAGCCCTTTAGTCAAATATTGGACATGTGTTTTTATCTTTTGTCGATAAAAAAAAGCTCGTAGTGGAGGCCCGTGACATGACGCCGTGCTAAAATGTCGCAAGGCGTGACTTCACGTGCAACTTCTTGGCTATCACAGTTATAAATGCGAAAATTTGTAAGTCTGTTTGTTTGTTACTTTATCTCATAAGATAGACAGAATGGTATAATAGAATAGTAAGGTGACCTGGGGCTATTGTAGCTGGGGGATATTGTATCTGAGCCGTCTGATGGCGTCCTTTGGCCATTTTACATGATTTTAGTTGTGTTCGCCAGAAGACTGTCTTCACACGACACACATGAACATGGCGAACATGGCGTCATAAGGACGCCATCAGACGGCTCAGATACAATATCCTTCCAGCTACAATAGCCCCAGGTCACCTTATACTATTGGGGATTCTGGCTCACTTTTTTTGCGGTTAGTAAAATGTTTGTCGTGTATGAAATTTATGGGCATAGTATGGGAGTGGTGATAAGACAACGCTTTACCAACCGCAAAAAGCGTAAAACTTGGTAATTGTAAAAGTTTGCAGTTACAATTGTAAAAGTGTGCAGTTGTAATTGCAAAATTGTGCAGTTACAATTGTAAAAGTGTGCAGTAACTGCACAATTACCAATAGGTATAATGAAGGCAGGCCAACGAGTACGTTGTCTTGGGCGACGACGGCGGCGGTGGTGTGTTACTGTTGGTGTTGAGGATGGTAAATGAGAGCGTTAACGGCGACGGCGGCGGTGACAATATTTGTTGCTGAATTTAACAGTTGATGGCGGTGGCGGCGGTATATAAGCTCGTTTGCCGTCCAGTCAAATAAAAATAATAATAATACAAGGTGACCTTAGCCTCTGGACAAATAATGAAACCATGGATAACACTTGCAGCTTTTGTGATATGAGCTGGTGTGATGGTTCTTTAAGTCGAAATTTTCCTTTCTGTAAAGCTGTTAAAAAAATTTGAAACCTCAGAGAAGCAAGTTCAGGTTCGAACCCACGATTCTCTGCTTGATTGACAACTATGCAAGGTGACCTTAGCCTCTGGACAAATATTGAAACCATGGATAAGACCGATACTTAGCAATATCTAAAAATAGTTATTTGTTTAATTAGACAAGAAAAAACTATGAAATCAGATCATCCAAATACACAGGCTGCTCCAAAGTGATACATTGAAACCCGTTAGTTTTTCGATAAATATTGGACTGATTGTTAAGACACTTTGCAGTTTGGTTTTAAATATCTTGCTAAGCCAGTAGTATTCGTATTTGTCCAGACGATAAGGTCACCCAGTATTTATTCTTGAATTTAAAGCTAATAGCGGCGGGGCCGGCGGCGGCGGATTTCATTGTTGAATTTAACAGCTGATGTTTAATTGAATATCAACCTTTTTACAGTTTTCACATTTAGATTTTAACCTGCTGGTAAATGCCTTTCTAAGATAATTTTTAGGACACTTAATTTATAGCCTTAGTTTATTTAGTGGAGAAAGCTGAAGGACGCCTACACCAAAATGGTAGAAAATGGCTGAAGAAGAAGAAGAAGATGAATTTATAGCCTATCTATTTTTTTTAGATATTTAACCTTGCTAAGCCGGATGACATCCGCAATCATGCATGGCATCAGCAATGGTAGATTCTTAAAAAATCTTTCGCCACTCATGCATGTTAAAATAAATTCTAAGTTGTTAAATTTAACTTTAAGCTAAGTTATAAGCCGCTCCATGAATTTTAACATCTCGCTTGTTAAATTTAACAACTTGGATTTGAAGTTGTGCAGTGTTTGTTGGTGCGAAACGAAAGCATCAAAAACTAAACAGGTTAAATAATTTATTTAACACAATATATTTTTTAATATATACATATTTTGTGTTTGTGTTACAGGTTTCAAGTTCGTCTAAACTGTGGAGTCGTGTTCAATCGTGACATCAATGCAGCAAGCAACAAACATGGTGTACTTGGCCCAACTACAACTAGATCAACAACGTCCAAAAAGTTTTTGTCGTCAGAATTTGTTGTCGGGTGAACGTGTTCATCAAATTAAATGAAATCAAATGAAATCACATCATTTATTCACTAAATATGCCGCAATCGGCACTTTTACAAGTATTTTTTTAAACTACCAGCGCTTTCGGAAAGACCATCATTGCCAAGAAGAATGCGCCGCAAGAAACTTGGCAGAAAGTCATTTTATCAAAATAAAATAATTACAAATAAAACACTTAAAAATTACAGTATAAAATTAAAAGAAAAGAATAATAATCAACAGTTTCAATGTTACAACTCGCCGAGAGTGATAACGTCGAAAGTTTCCCTTCAGTACCAATTGTCTGAAAGGGTTAGAATACAAGAAGAGAAAGTACAAGAAAACAAAAAATAGGGCATAAAATGCAGAAAGTAACTAACTACATCATTACATAAAATACGGCTTTGTATTCGCAGAGGAATATTTCGAATCAAAACGGACTAGAGACCAACGATGATCGTTTTTGTTTCTTCCGTAAAAGTATTGGTAACCGTTTATGTTGAACGGGTAAGCGATGTCAAACGAGAAATTTACAGAGTTACTATCTACCACATTTCCAAAAAATTCACTAATACACCATTTCCCGCTAACCGGATTATGTAAGAAAAGGTACGAGTTACCAGCAAACTGAATAGGAAATAACACTGAGTACGAATCATCCAGGACACCCCAAAACTTGGGCTGTCCCATGGTCTGAAGATTATTTGCTGATATTTCACGCAAGAAATGTAACTTGGAAACAGTATTATGTCCACCAAAGTATTGCTTATGACCTAGATTGAACGGAAACTGTATACGATAAGTGTGCACCCATGTACCATGAGAAACTTCGCGACCCATACTGCCATCAGAGTTAAATTCCTGTAAAAACCAATTTTTATAACTTGAATCCATATTCTGTCCATAAAAATATTGTTGGCCATTTATGGATATTGGAAACGACGCCGCGTAGCTGTACTTAAAGTGACCGTTGTCAATTTCTCGCCCCAAAGTTCCGTCCTCTCGTAGCTCTTGTGTGAACCAATAATGGGTTTCCAAATTGTGACCGTAAAAATATTGTTTACCATTGATTTGGAATGGAAATTGGACGGCATAATAATTATTCCAAACGCCTTGATCCGTCAACGCTCCTACTCTTCCATCCAGTCCCACTTTTTTAACGAACCAACGCATTGTTTCACGATTTTGTCCATATACGTAATTTTTGTTATTAATCGAGTACACAAATAATACATCGACCCCCGCTTCTATATCGACATTATTAATGATATTACGATTTAATTTCGGTCTAGAATATCTTATATATTCTTGGCACACTTGACGAGCTGCATTCAAATAGTCCTCTTGAGCTTCTAAATCGTTGTCAGCAATGGCCGAAATGAACGCGGCAGCGGCTGTAGATTTATCACCAAGGCTTCTTCTCCTTAATTCGTCATGAATACGTCTTGTTGTCGATCTTATTGTTGTCGTTATTTCTTCGATATCTTCTGTGCCAAGGGGCTCGGAGTTTATACTATATCTTGTTGTCCCGTTTATGATATCTGTCGGTTCCCAATCGATTGGATGAAATTCGTACGGCGTATTACGTTGACTAATGATATTCAAATCTTCAAATATCGCATTGAAATTTTCTATTGTTCGTTCGCTGGTATAATTAGTAAACATTTGCATGTTAAAGTGAATACGCCGTAGGATAGCAAATGAGTAATTACCAACAATTCTTGCTGCATCTACTTCAAATTTTTCACCAGGGTCATCTGCACGTCTATCGGGTGGTGGGCCGTAAAAAATATTGCCCGGCAGCCAAGCAAAGGCAGCAGCCATTCTGTAATCTATATCGAAATCCCTAAATCTGGGATCTTGAGGAGTGGTTGTGTTCAATGAGACTGGTACAAAATCCGGTGGAAATTCACCAACTTCGGGGTTGTCGTCAAAGAAGTCGTGTATAGCTCGGACGCGATCGACCAAGTAAGCGCCGAGTTCGGTGCTATTATCCTGTTCTATGACTACGTTGAAGAATCTTGAAAGAGTGTTGTATGGTATTACGTGGTGGCGAGTAGCAGTCAACAGCTCATGTCTGCCAGCAAACGAACGAATACGAATTAATCGTGGCGGCACAGCATTTGTATGAGGAGGTCTCGCCAGCATGGGAAGACATGTTTGATATCTGTCTAAATCGACATAAATTTTCTTATCGCGGTTTTTACGTTTACAAAGCACTGATGTTGTCACTAGTAGTAACAGTAACAATTTTAAATACATATTGATCACTGAAGCGTCTATTTCGGCTCGCTGAAGAAGTGATAATGTAACTGCCTGTGCCTGGCGTTGTGAGAGCTTAAATAGTCCTTTTTTTGTGGGGGGAAGCGGTCAGAGTTCTAGTGAATCATTTAATTCGTTAACAAATAAAGTAAATATTTGTTCCATAGGCACTTTGGTTGTTTTCGATTTAACCGATTCATCGTACAAAACAGGATAATTACTATATATATATATTTCTATGGTAATTCCAGCCATTGTCATCCTATCCTTATCTATCATAATTCCAACCGCACTAGGATTGGGTACCTATCCCGTCCTATTGTTGCTAACTTACCTAGCACACAGGTATATATGTAATTTATTTAACATAATACACTTGTTAGGTTTCAAGTTTGTCCTGTGGAGTCGTGTTCAATCGTGACATAAATGCTGCTAGAAACATGGTGTACTTGGGCCAACTACAAGATTAACAACGTCCAAAAAGTTTTTGTCGTCAGAATTTGCTGTCAGGTGAACGTGTACATCCATCAGAGATTCGATGTTACAACTCCACGAGAGTGATAAGGTCGAAATTTGTTACCCTCCAGTACCAATTACGGTTCTAAAAGGGATAATACTCCGAAAAAGTAGCCTTGTAATTGTTCTCCTTTCACATTTCAATTCTGCAAATTTATAGGAAATTAATGCTAAAGTCTTATAAGATGCGTTTATAAGGCCATGCTATAAGATTCTTCTAAAGTTACAATGTAAAAGTTTACGAGACTAAGTTATAGGATTGAAAGTTCTTGTAGCTCAAATCGTCTTGTAAGATGTTGTTGTATGAACAGTGGTAAAAGTCAAAAAATCCTATAATGTGCTTAATCTTATAACTTTTATTATATTATTGAGTGACGTGACACCTATGCTGTGCTTCAGTAAAAATTTCTACTTGATACCTTATCTATCAAGGGCAACGAATAGCGGTATTGAATAGAGGTCTAGAATATTGTAAATAGTGCATACATAGGTATAATATGACATCTTAAAAAAAGCCCAGGTAATAATTTACATAATAATAATTTATCAAATCATTAGTTGGGAAATGACATCAGAGCGAAACGTTGAGTTGAGAAATAGCAATTATAATGTTGCCGGATTCATCTCAACAGAGGTTTTTCCAAACCGGTGGTAGATTTATTTTGACATTCATAAGTGCTTGTTATAGCCTATATTGAATAAAGATATTTTGACTTTTGACTTTTTGAGAATTTCGCCTAAATAAAAATATGAAATAAATAGTTTAGGAACTAATAATTTGCTAAATAATTTTCAGCAAAACATTATAAATAAATAAGCAAAATAAATTTTAATTACAAACTTTTACCGTTTCATGTAGCTCATCATCATCAATCATCATGTCGGTAGGCCTCCAACAAGATGGAGCGACGACCTGGTTAAGATCGCGGGATCGCGGTGGATGCGGAAAGCACAAGACCGGTCTGAGTGAAGTGCCTCGGGGGAGGCCTACGTCCAGCAGTGGACGTCTTTCGGCTGACATGATGATGACGACATTGAGCGGATGCTTGTAAATTTTAATTACAAACTTTTACCGTTTGGTGTGGCTGGGAAAATAAAACTCCCTTATATTCTGTATAGCAAACACAAATTATCAACAAAAAATAACATTCATCACCTGTTAAAATCAACATTAACACCAACTGCTATATTCAACAATAAATATTATCTACCGCCGCCGCCGCCATCAACTGTTAAATTCAACAACAATTATTGTCACCGCCGCCGTCGTCGTCAACGCTCTCATTTACCATCCTCAACACCAACAGTAACACACCACCGCCGCCGTCGTCGCCCAAGACAACGTACTCGTCGGCCTGCCTTCATTATACCTATTGGTAATTGTGCAGTTACTGCACAATTTTACAATTGTAACTACACAATTTTACAATTACAAAGATTTACGCTTTTTGCGGTTGCTAAAATTTTACCAATCGCTAAAAAAAAGGTGAGCCAGAATGCCCGATAATATATATACCTACTACTTCGTAGATAGATAGAATGTCCGGTTGACCACTGTAGACGTTCAGGGCACGTTTATTAATATAAAGTGGATATTTTCATCTAGTCGGCAATCTTTAATACCGACGAATATGATTAGATTTTTATGATTAGGTATATATATAGGTATTAAAATGAGGAAAAAATAAATAATATTCATTTATGTTGAACGTTTAGATGTTGACTATAACATCGATATATTTTTTGTCGATAAAATGTATTTATTTATGTCTAAAATACTTTACTAAGTACATCACTTCAGTGTCTGTGCCCCAATTTAGCACAGGCATGGTACAGTTAAATATAAACAAATATATAAAATAAACATGTGAGCAAAATTTAGTTCAAAAATATCTGAATACGACTCTATTGTTAACGGCGTAGAATCGTGTTCAGATATTTTTAATAAAATTTTTGCTCACAATTTTATAAACTCGACTGTAATGAGGCCCTTTACACACTTAGAAATACTCGTATTTATTATAACATAGTGATGTGCTTTGGTGCGCGAACAGAGTATAATACAATAAGATGGTGTAATGTTAACAAAAATTGTGTATGGATTTGAGACACCTGAAACCAAATTCCATTACCAGTGTTATTATGTAATAAAAATCGGTCAAGTGCGAGTGCGAACGACTCGCGCATGTAGGGTTCCGTACGATGCGGTCGTGTCGTTTTATTACAGAGTTCCTCTGGCCAACGTCTAATTTCATCATCAGATCAGCTCTACGTCATAATAATATTGCATTGCCATCGGATTTATACACATGTCATCCTGCGGTGGTAGGACCTTGTGCAAGGTCCGCCCGGATTGCTACCACCATCTTGCTCGCTAATCCTGCCGTGAAGCAGCAGTGCTTGCACTGTTGTGTTTCGGCAGAGTAAGACAGCCGGTGAAATTACTGGAACTTGAGGTATTCCAACTTAGGCCTTAGGTTGGCAACGCATCTGCAATACCCCTGATGTTGCAGATGTTTATGGGCGGTG
The DNA here is from genome assembly GCA_037349165.1 of Choristoneura rosaceana. Lineage (NCBI taxonomy): Eukaryota > Metazoa > Arthropoda > Insecta > Lepidoptera > Tortricidae > Choristoneura > Choristoneura rosaceana. Next base: position 1,460,317 of record JAZBNJ010000032.1, read on the forward strand.
GTGATCTCTTACCACCAGGAGACCCACTTGCTCGTTTGCCTTCCAGTCGAATAAAAAAAAACATGCACGCAAAAATTTCAGCTAAATCGGTTGAAGATAGCCACTTCAAATTTAAGTTGAAATATTAATTCCACCCCAACAAACAACTAGTTACATTACTAGTTAATAAAAACATGTCACCAAAATGTAAGCACTAGGACTAGGTGCAAGTATTTTGAATAAATAATAATTTTAAATTCTCATCCTCTTTGGCTGTCGCCCTGTAGTAGGCTGAATAGCGCTTCAGACTTATGCCATGCTCGCGCCAGAAAAAAATGTACAATTTAAAAAAAAATTTTAGCGCGGTAATTTCGGCCGACGCACGGCGCGTACTTATTATTATTAGTGAATTAATCATAACCTGATTTTAAATTTTGACCTTGTAAATAAATATTGTTACTTAGTATAAATTACAACGGACATTTTTTTGTGTAAAAAACATTAAACATAGCGGCTGTGAGTGCTTAATTGACGTCGGATTTTGTGAAGTATGTGTAGTGTGTGTCGGAGGTTTGTGGATCATAAATTGTTATTTAGTCTTAATGCTGCACACAAAAATAAACCACGGCCTTAGAGATAATTATTATACTATCGAAGGTTTTATAAAATAGCGCTAATAAAATCACAAATGAATAAGTAGTAAAACATTAAAAACAACATAGGGTCACTCGCGTTGCCCCTAGCAACTGACGGCCGAATCTTAGCAGCCTAGCAACCAAAAACCGCTGAATGAAACACGTTTATTGTATGAAGACCCCCCTTAATTTTCAACTTTATTTTATTTTTAGTATTTGTTGTTGTAGCGGCCACTGTAATACATAATCTGTGAAAATTTCAAGTGCCTAGCTATTACGGCTCAAGAGATAGAGCCCCGTGACAGACGGACAGACAGACAGACAGACAGACAGACAGCGGAGACTCAGTAATAGGGTCCCGTTGGCACCCTTTGGGTACGGAACCCTAAAAAGCGAGCGCGTGTCATGGTTTTAATTAAAATTATGTACAGTTAAAGTGAGTGCCACCAGCTAGAGAAGGCGACCTGGCAGACCTAGACGGCGATGGCGGGATGAACTGGACTTCTTGGAGGACCGGCCCTTATATGTACCTAACGGACTGAGAGCAGTGGGAGTACCGGGGGGAGGCCTTTGCTCAGCAGTGGGACAGAATGGGCTAATCCATACTAATATTATAAATGCGAAAGTGTGTTTGTCCGTCTTTCACGCCGTAACGGAGCAACGAATCGACGTGATTTTTGGCACAGAGATAGTTTATGGGCCCGAGAGTGACATAGTCTACTTTTTATCCTAGAAAAATGCAGAGTTCCCGAGGAAACAGCGCACGATAACCGAATACCACGCGGGCGGAGCTACGGGCAAAAGCTAGTAATATTATAAATGCGAAAGTGTGTTTGTGTATTTGTCCGTCTTTTACGCCGTAACGGAGCAACGGATCGACGTGATTTTTGGCATAGAGATAGTTTATGGGCCCGAGAGTGACATAGGCTACTTTTTACCCGGAAAAATGCACAGTTCCAGAGGAAACAGGTTAAGTTTTTACATTTTGTTTTTTTATTTTGTTTGTACTCTTTTGTATTTAACTTTATATGATTAATGTAAAAACCTAAACTAAGAATGTAAATAAATAAAGGAGGAAGGTAATAATAAAGTGAGTAATGAAACTGAAAATGAGCGCTGGACACGTCATGTGGTCAGCATTATGCTGAGTTTGGTACCCAGTGCCAACATGAGTATATATTTGTAAATATTATCAATATAAAAATGTATAAAAGTGTAACTTATCAATGTATTGATTAAAAATTTAAAGGCATTAAAGTTTCATTTCATTTCAATAGTAATTAGGTAATTTATTTTCGGACATAGACTTCGGTCGAAAAATTCGGCTAAATTACATATATGCTAAACTAGATTATGCATAATGAAATTCGGCCATGTTAATATTATGCTAAAATAAATTCGGCTAAACCATGATTCGGCTTATACAGAATTATGCCAAACTAAGTTTCGGCAAGTTTAAGATTCGGCGTAAATAGATTATGCGAATGCGAACCCTGTTATGCGTACCTAATCAGTTTCGGACATTAAAAAGTATGCGTAATAGAGGGCACCCATATTTTAATAAGGTGAAAATATTTGTTCTTGGACCTCTGGGTTGTGGCAGAATATCAGTGTTTTGCTCCTATGAGCAATGTTGACCACTGATCCATAGCCCTTTTGCACTACTGCACACAAGCAATTGAAATTGTTTACTTTAAGTTTAATCTTGATTGTGTGTGTTTGTAGTAACAAATAAACGTTTTATCTATCTATCTAAAAGTAACAAAATTTGGAGTTGAAATAAAAAAAAAAACAAAAAGACTCCAAAAACCAATCTTGATTTACATTAAGAACAATTTTCTAATTTTCAATTTGCAAATAATTGAAACGCATAATTTGTAATTCATACATGTTCAACCAGTATAAAAACGATAACGAAAATACGTCAATTATCACAACTTATAGTAAAATAAATCATTGAAGATTAAAAAAAAACAGGTTATGAATGACAAAACTAAAAAACTCACATTTAAGAAAAGCATATCGCCCATTTAAAACACTATCACTTCACCAATAACACAAATTGACCCACAAATCACGCACTCATATCACGAAAGTCAACGACATACTGTAGTGAAGAAGGACAGTGTAAACATGCCCCGTCTGACCCACCCTTATCACTAAACGAGTTCCAATAATATAAGACAACAATACGAACGAAGATTCAAAACAAACTCGTTAAGTAACAATTTGTTTGTTGACTATTAAGGGTTGATGGTAATTAAAACGGAACTAGAATCAGTTCAAGTCTATGTTAGGAATACAATTTTAATATTTTTTTAGAATTTCGTACTTCAAAAGGACAAAACGGAACCCTTCTAGAATAATTTTGCTGTCCATCTATCTATACTCTTCTTCTCAGGAACTTATGAAGGTGTTAAGATGAAATTAGCATAAAATACTTAGGTCTGCTACACCTCGAAGAAGCAAAATCAAACCAACGCAATTAAAAGAAACAGTCATTAAAAAACGTGTTTCCATAACTGCCGTAACCGAAAACCCTATGGGATACTTTCGGGTCATATCGTCACTACTTTAAAAAAAACTCGTATCTCAAAATGGGTAATTTTTCTAAGTGCACTTTATGACCATTACGTCAAGGTTCAATTTTGTTGACGTATTGATTTGAGATACGTGGTTTTTTCAAAGTAGTGACGATATTCCAGGATGTGCAGTCGCTATCAGACAATTTGGAGCGACCAAGGTGGTCAAAAATATCGGCACATGCACTCTATTATTAAGGTATCAGAGTTCATGTATCGATATTTTTGACCGTTTTGGCCGCTCCGAAATACTTGACGGCGACTGTACATAATTCGCACGCTATTAAAAAAAAGTTTATTTTGTAAATAGGCCCGCAAAGGGTTTTTTTAATGTCACTTCCTCATCGAAATAGTAAAGTACCTGGAATGAACACTCCAAAAACAGACGAGCAAAAACCGACCCAAAGTCCATGGACATAAGAACTAAGGGCCTCCGGTCATTGTGAAATAGCTAGCACGGAGTCAGTGTGTCCCTCTCTAACTATTGCCAGTTTATAAATAATAAGTAATTAGTAAATTTCTGTTTCGTGAGCGTTGTCCTAAAAAAATATTGAATAAAAGTTTATTTATTTTTAATAAGCAAAAATTACACGATAAAATTATGTTTTTTTATGACATATACTTCAAATATTTTTACACGAGCTAGTTTCAACTTGATGGTAGGTTCTCTTGATTTCTCAATGGCAACACCAAACAATATTCCTAGCTCCCTATTTCAAAAACCGGTAACGTTATCTGTCAATAGTGTTGATTTTATTTGTTTCTCAGTTTTATAAATTCTAAAAATGGTGAAAAGATGTTGCGTCAAAGGTTGTGGAAATGAATCATTTTCAGGCTGTGGTGTATCTTTTCACAGGCAAGCAAAAACAAGATAAAACCATGAAATTATGTTCGTTATTGAGACTAGGGTGACAATATTAAATGATATTGTAAGGAATAACTTATCACGGATAGTGCCGGGGAAGTTATAGAAAAAAAAAAAGAAGGCAGCAACAGGGCAGACAGGTAATATTTATTTAAAACAATAATAAAAGGGCACCTGCGGACAAACAGACGCGGTCTACTTAAGATACTTAATCTAAAAGGTATGCTTTGACACTGTATCAATAATTATAAAAATACATAGTTAATCAACTTACGATTCCGTGCCCAGTTCTTTATGTTATACAATTCAAAAGCACTGAAGTCCAGCAGTATTAAAAGCTAATGAACTTATGAAACTTCACTAATGCACTGCACAATTATTTGTTGGATAAGGATAAAACCTTCGTTCGTATAGGAGTAGTAAATTATAAGATCCCTTTTAGGGATAAGTTCGCCTTTGTACTCTTTTGATTTATTGTTTTCTTTTTGTATTACTTTGTGTTTTATGTACAATAAAGTATTTACATACATACATACATAAGCTACTTATGGAGTTTTTAGGAGATTTATAGGATCAAGGATAAAAGACAGGTATATTACAGGAATATTCCTTATACGTTAGTGGGTACAAGTCAACGGCCAAGTCACACAACATTAACTATAATAATAAAGATATCGCAGTAAGGAACCCTAGACTTGGCCCGACTTCGTCTAGATTTCATTACTTTTTAGAGATAAACAAGCAGCTCTATCGAGACTTGGCTAGTTTTTTACAGAATGTTTTTGGTGGGATTTCACTTCTTTTTGTAGAAACGTGGGCTTATTGATTTATTTTATTAGATTTTGTTATTTGACAGTTTTTTTCATTAGTTTTTTTTTCATGTACTGAATATCTAGATATTCGATTATCCTAGATTTTATAGTTTTTCCTTTATGTGGCCATTAAACCCTAACTCTGTACCAAATTTCAGCTCTCTGAGTTTATGGGAAGTACTTGTTCTATTTTGATGATCATGATCTATTTTAATGATCATCAGTGAGTGAGTGTCATGTGATTATAGCTTACTGGATGACGAAAATTTCTGCGTTCTGGTCTTATCCAGAGGTTCTCAAATAGGGGCCTGAAAATATATGTAATATAAATGTATATAAATATATATATGTTACTTATGTTACTACCACGTACATACCTAAAATCTATTTGCTCTAGTCTCTACCAGCCGTATCATAGTCTTTATTATACAAGTAATAAAAATTCTGGTTATTGCTACTTAGTTTTATTTTTCTGACAAAGGAGTACTAGGAGTATCGGAAGGAATGTCTCATTAGTTGCATAAAATTGTGGTCATACTAATAGAGTGAGATAAAATAACCCTGTGGTAGCTATCTCTATCACCAGGTTTTCGGCTCGCTATTCCTGTACAGTGCACCTTCCAGGTACTTACTACTTCCATGCACTTCCTTATACTACTAGCGCTTTCAGAAAAACCGCAAGAAACATATGAAGCATAGCAACATTTAGTGGAAGTGTTAAATGCTTCTGCAGTCAAAAAAAAATCAATCAGAGATGTACGAGCATAAATAAAGTCGAAGCGAACCGCTGCAACATGCAAAATGGCAACACTATACTATTTTTCAGTGGCACATTGGCGCCACTGAAAAAAAAATATGCCGCGAGACAGCGTGGTGTTAAAAATGGGGTCAGGCACGCGAATAATGTCCCCCATTACCTGGCGGCGAGCCAAACACCGTCGATACTTGAAAACCATGACTACCTCATTATAAATAGAGTCCCGATTGTCATTCTATATTTACAGTACCAACGCGGTGCGCGTAAGTGTTAACGTCGACAAGAAAATTGAGCGTTGCGTTTGGCAAAGCCGGCGAGTGCTCCTCAAAAGAAATATAGGCAATATTATGGTCATCATCACATCATTTAGCCATTTAATAGTTACAGCTATATATTGGTTATATAGTATATAGCTATATAGTGTATAGTTAGGGACTTACATGATCTGCCTTTGAATAAATTCAAAACAGATTTGAATGCTGGTTGCACTGAGCTTTTTACTTTTTAAAAGAGTTCTTCTTGAATTTAAATTTTCTCGTAAATATGAATGTTTACAAAATATTCGCATGCTAGCAATGATGCAGTTTTCATTTTAATTTCAGAATAACTCTATAACGATATTACTGCGAATAAAAGATTTTTGATTTAAAAGACGGACTACTTGAGTTTCAACAGTGAAACAGATTGTATAAGTTTGTTTAGACAGCAAGCATTTTTGCTGACTATACTTTGCTAACTTTACTTGCATTGTAATCTAAACTACACATCTATATCAAATTTTGTATCGGTTCAGTTGCATATCAGTTCATTGACCTGCGATAAAACATGTTTAATATATGAAGGGTCTACTCTCTAAGCAAGTACTATATATTTTTGGCACAAAATGCTTGAATATGACAATTTTGGATCAAAACCTTTAGTTCCTTTTGGTTTTGGATACCATGCTATCTTCGGGCTGTCAAGTGACTAAAGGCTGACCAGAATTCAAAAAAACGCCATACTGCGGAAAACAAATAGAACTAATTTCGTACACTGGTAACACTAAATTCAAATATCATCTGTCTATTACTGTCAAAGTTTAACGTTGTTTACGCGTGGTATTTCAAAGTGTTACATTGTGTTTTTGTGTGTTAAAATACCAAAGATTATCCATAGCCTTGGAAAGAAAATAATTCACAATGTACAAAAGTATTTGTCATAGAAAAAGTCTTGGAGGATTTGAAAATATTCCTTTACATAACATTACAGACACCGTATAGTAGTGTAAAGAATGTTGCAATATAAAACGTAGAAGTGCTGCCCTCGCGTCAGGTTTTATATATTCCTGGTCAGTTTTTAATAACGTCGTAACGCGCGCCATTTTTGTGGGAAATATGGATTACGCGTCGATCAATATTTGTTTAGGACTTTGGTTTAATATTGACATCAAACAAGCTCCTGACTTTATTTGCGAACATTTTTATAACCCGACTTATTCTGTTTTATAGGCAAACAATCCTTACTAGTATTATAAACGCGAAAGCGAGTTAGTTGTTTGCGCTCTCACGCTTTTATTGCTGAAGCGATTGCAACTAAATTTTGCATACCATCATATTAGAAGACCAGAATAAACAATAGGATACTTTTTATCTCGTAAAATTGAATTGCTCCCGAGAGCGCGCTAAAACTAGACTAAATAAGAAACAAACAAGCCGAGATATGTGGTGCATACTTAGAAAGGAAAGAAAGAAAGAAATCATTTATTCGTGACAAAGTAGCGTAGCATAACCAAGAAAAAAAGATATTAAAAAGTACGAAATGGTCCCAAATCAGCAAAAAATTGCTGGTCTTGCTTAGGAGAAATTTGTGTCTGTACTCCTATCCATTGGTAGTGTAGGAATATGGCACGCAGCACGGAATGCTGAGGACCTATAAGGTTCGCTTCCCAGCGCTGGTTTCCTGGGTTTTCTGTGCATGTATGTTTCAGTTTGTATTTTCGAAATAAGTTTTTGTAACAAAAAAGAATTTCATAGGTCACTCTAAACTAAATCTCTGCTAAACAAGTCATTTCGATCACAAGAAGTAAATAAACAAAAACTTACACGTCGCCTATAAAAAAAAAGATGGTTCCGATCCGGCATAACTTATCACATCATACCAACAAAATCACAACACAACACAAATTACTACATTCTATCACTCTATAAGTCAATCTATAACCTAATCCCACTGTTAACCTTCACTTTTTAACCGACTTCAAAAAAAGGAGGAGGTTCTATGTTCCAATATTTGTTTTTTTTTTCACAAGTCTAATCACACGCAAAAGTGCTTTTAACACGTGTGAAAGCTAGGCCGAGAGCTCTGCTCAATTTGGCAGCGTGACGGTAACTAAGCCTTGCTCTATTTGCGTTTACTACAGATAGATGGGGCACTTTCTAGCTGGACGCCGGCCAACTGATGAAGGGCACTGGGTACCCCGTGTGTCATAAAAATACGACAATTTGAACAACAATCATCACTTTTGAACATGAAACTACCGTGAGACTCACTCATTAAATGATATTGTAACGGATAACCCACGTCTTAAATCGAGCTATGTTGACGACTTTAGTTCTTCGGCGAATTTCGGCGCAAAGAAACTCCAAGCACAACTCGCTTCAAGAACTTTTTGTGAAAAAAAAATCAAGTCTTTGCCCACTGTACTTGAATCATTCTATTTAAATTTGCACGTATTGTCATTAATAATCTATCACATTTTTTGCCAAAGGGGGTCGCGTTGTTACTACTTTATAATCATTTTGTTTTGAAAAAAAAAACTTATGTCATGATTTTTGCGTCACATTCTTCTTGGCAATGGTCTTTCCCAATGAGCTGGTGGTTTAAAAAAGTGATACGTAGAAAAAGCTTTCCGCAACCTAAGTTATAGAATAAACGTTTCGATTTTATGTCCAGTAAACTTTGTGTGGAAAGCAAATCATCCACGTAAACACTAGTAATATTTTGCGCTAACATGAATGAAGCTTCCTATTTTTAGCAGCCCAACCCGTTACTAACCTAATAAAATAAAATTTACTGCTCAACAAGCTTTAACCAACGGCTTTTCTCGCATGCCATTTGTTTTGAGGATACATTTTAATTTATTTCAACAGAATATTCTGCACAAAGTAAATGTTTGAGTGATTGGGTGTTTTTCCCTTACCTAAATGCATGAATGCAGTTTTTCTTGCCATTAAAATCGGTGTAATGGTTCCTAAGAAGAAATTTTCGTATGTCGTATAGTTTCAGACTTTCCCATACTGACCGATATAAATGGGCCACCCTGTATATAACTTTGGTAGTACCCATCTTTTTGTAGTTGACTGTACAAGTTTAAATACGCAATCTCCGCTTTAATGCGTTTTCAGAAGCTGTAAATCATCGCGTATATTTACGCAACGCAAAAATAATAAATATGGGTTATTGGTGTTTAGCTCCTTAGCGCGTAAAGTTTATGGCTGTTTTATGAGATATTTATAAGATATTGATTGCGTTCGGGAATTGCGTTAAGAGTTGTAAATATTTACATAGACCTATATAAAAAACTATGTCGGTTACCACATAACTGATTTAGACAAAATATGGTATGTAGATAGTTTGAGACCCTGAGAAGAATATAAAATTATAGAATACTTTTATCCCGAGGCAAGGCTTCCCGTGGGATAGCGATAGTAAGTTTCTTCACAGAAGCAGTCGCGGGCAACAGCTTATAGTATAGACTCATCATTACTTATTTTTAAATTTGTTTGGCCCGTTAAAGTGTCCCACTGCCACTGCAAAGGCCTTCCCTTGTTCCGCCATTCGTCCCTGTCGAGAACACGCTTCTTCCATTTCACTTGATATACGTCCAAGTTGCTTGTTTAAGCAAGGGTGAGAGCCACAAAAAAAAAGTGGCTCCGACCGGAGCGCTAAAGTTCTCTACTCAGTTCTCTACTCTAGTTCAGTACTCTTCGCTAGTCATACCGTAAGTTTTGTCCAAATCATCGTTTGTCATAATTTTTTTCCCACTGAAATCTTACAATTTCCTTAAATTTTTAAATGGTCATCCTATAGCAAACCATAGGTTAGGTTAGGTTTGTTTTATAACAATTCTGATTAATTATTGAATTTACGAGAAGAAAAGAGTTATGATAAACGATCCAGAACATTACTACAGCGGATTGCGACATTTCCTGTTCGGTCCACCTCCGTTTCGATGGCCATCTCACGGAAGCCACCCAATGGTTTGCGCCCACTGCAACACGGATTTTACCAGGGACCTTCTTAATGTCGAAACTTAAAATTCCAAACTCAAAAATACTCGTCAGTTAAAAAAAATTTTTTTTTTTCACGCCCAACTGCCTAAGAATTTGATCACTTAAAACGCCTGAGATATGGTGTTGTGCAGATTCTTTTTTCTTCAAAATATTCAAAGGATATATTACAGTTTTGTTGGCTTATTTTGCCGTATACGGATTTTTACTAACTTGGGGCAGATCGAGGTTAAATTTCGTAATTTTTACCTCCAGATAACGGCGTAAGAGCAAGTTTTGCCTGCTTCATAAATTTGTGAAAAGTTGGCGGTAATATGCGTCCCTAATTCATACCCGATGTTTATGTTTAATAGTGTTTTTAGGTCACAATATAGAGCAGTTACTTACCTTGCTGGTCTTAGAAAATATAGGTAAACCTAGGATACTATGTATAGTTTACATAACAGTTTGTCACATATGAGTAATTTTGTAAATATATAACCCATAAATTCCTTACCTACACAGAGCGATCATTCCGACCACAGGATTTTGCGGTTAATGATTCTAACGTCATAGCAACAATGTATGCCTATAATTAGTTCGATTTAGGCTTGTCAATTATTTTCAATAAATAATATGCTAATATTTAGGCTTTCCTGTTTTTGCGGTCTTATCGGGTACCTCGGATCCCTTGACAAGGGATGGCCTTAACCTTGAACTCATGATGACGTCATCCGCCCCTGCCCAAATTTTACTAAGTCCCCTAACTTTCGAGATTGAGAATATTCCTGGTTAGAGCGCAGTTCGGTGTTTATGTTGTGATTAGTTCTACGAACAACTCCATCTACGAGAATACCTAGTATATACATATACAACAGTATATATTTATTTTTCTTTTTTTTTTCTTTTTTTGGCGGTGGAAGCATTCTACACTTCCACTGAACGTAGATATAGTTGAGATGTTTTAGTTTTTTAACTACGGGTTTTTAGCTCTTAAATTAAGTTTTCTTGCATATAGGTATATGTACAGTCAAAACTGTTTTATAACAACACCAGTTATAACGATGTATCGGATATAACAACCAAAAAAAAACACGATCTTATATACCAAAGTAACACTGGTTATAACGACCAACCGTGTATAAAGACCTAATAATGCTGTCCCTCCAATGTCGTTATAAACGGTCATGACTGTATTTTCAAAATCGCACGCCAACAATAGCCATTGCCCAATGACAAACCATGAGTCTGAACGTTTGATCTTCAAAGTCAACTTTGAATTGGAAATGCACTTATTCACTAAAGGATTGATTGTGACACGATATACCTTTTCCAAATCTTAGGTTTACAACATACCTGTATTTGTTCCTGTAGCTGCTGTATAACCTCCTGCTTTGCCTCTTCCAGCCGCTTCTCAAAGACAGCGTCCTTTGTGAGGTAAGCCCGGTTTAGTAGCACACAGTTAGTGCAATCCATGCAAGAAGAAATGAGCATTATTGTATATACAAAGGGGTTTGCGCGGTGGGAGTTGGTGGGATGTGTTTCGTAATGTTCAGTGCTACATTAAGTCATTTTTTGTGCAGTTTTTGATAGTTTTTTTTATACAATATAGGCTTGCGTTTGGCCACAATCACGCCTGATGGAAAACGAAGATGAGGCCTACGATGGAGTACGCTTGCCTAGTAGTAGTTTCGTGATTATTTACATCATCAAATTATTAATGAAAGAACACAGGAGAGTATTTTCTCAAAAAGTTGTCCCGTCATGAAATTGACAAGAAATCAGTTTTGTCAAGAAATTATTTACCCCAAGGACGAGATCATAAAACATAAACTACATAAAACATCCAAAATTTCTTGACGTCAGGAAAAGGCTACGATATCTTGTGAGGAATAAATAGTAATTTTGTAACTACTTACATCAGAACTTTTTATTGGGTCCAACAACAAAAATTATCTGACTTTTTATCACGTTTACCACAAGGTTTTGTATTATATATATTTAAAAACAATATAACTTATTGTTTGTGGTGAAATAGCGTCAGAATTTTTTTTAAATAAATGGACAACTGAATAATTTAAAAATAGACAACTTTTTGAGAAATAGTCAGAAAAATCATTTATCTATTTTCATCATCATCATTTCAGCCGTAAGACGTCCACTTTTGGGCATAAGCCTCCTCCACAGACCTCCAGTGGCTTCGGTTAGAAGCGGCCTGCCCCACCATAAACCCGCGGCTTTAGCTAGGTCCGTCCATCTCGTTGACGGATCATAAAATGGCGGCCATCTCATTTAATTTAGACCTTATTTACTGCACACTGAATTTAAATTATTTGAATCGAACACATAATTTGTGAAAGAATTAGCTTAGCAATCCAAAGATGGAACAACTTCGAAACTTGGCCTAAGTGGTCTGATTTAAGTCATTTGTTTTAGTTTTCAACATTATTATTATCATTTGTCTTTTTTTATGTAGGTAGTTTAAGTTTACGTTAGTTTCATTTTAATTGATATGTATTATTTTCTTTTCAATGTTAATAAAATTAAAGACATATTACACTGTCTATATTTCGTGTTCTTTGTCAGTCATAATCATAATGTATATGGATGAAATACCATACTACCTGATGATGGAAGTATAAAATCGATCATCACACCAAAGACAATTAAAAGTCCACCCATCATGCATAAAGTATAAGGATTGATCGTTGACTGAACATGTTAGGAGCAAGGGAGAAAAGTATAGTTAAAGAAACGAGAATCAACAGGGCGGTTGAGATCCATTAGCCAATGGAAGACTGACGAATCAGTAGTGTAAACATACGCCTGTGCGATGAAAAACATTAGAAAGTACAGTTTGGCATTTCGTTTTATCCAATAATTAAAAATAAAGATACGTCATTATGTTTACAAAAAAACAGGGTTCGAGGATATACATCAATTGATATATATCATCATATATACAAAAATTGGTTTAAAAAATTGATATTATTAAGTAATTTTTGGCTAGTTTTTGGCCTTTGTTACTGTATTTCTTCTTTCCAACTATACCGGGTGTGGCCTGTAATATGAGCAAATAATTAAAACATAGATCATACCTACTCGTCAAACTGAACAAAATTAGTTCAGCGACTTTAAAAATAATTCCTTTTTTAATTTTTATTACACTTTAATGTTTGTAGCGTGACAGGCGACGTCAGTTGTGTTCTAGGATGGCGTACATTGATTGAGTATTTAATTTGTATGAAAAAAGGAAAACCTAAAGACTCCATTATTTTTAAAAGGCGCTGAACCAATGTTGTTCAGTTTGACGAGTACGATCTATGTTTTAATTATTTGCTCGTAAAGCTCGTGGTAAATTTCAAATGTAATTTCACACGAAAACATCAAGAGGTGCGAGCCGGGGTTTGAACCCACGACCCTCTGCTTGAGAGGCCATACGCGAACCACTCGGCCACCAAGGGAGTCATCACACTGGAATATACTATATGCCCCACTTTTTGAGACATGCCTCTACTGTAACACATACGTACACATATTAAATAAATTGACCCGGATAACTCACGTCTTAAATCGAGTTTAGCTTGACATGTTTCGGGATAATCCGTAGCCCTTCTTCCTCCGTATGTATACATACGTACACATTAAAACCGACTACCTAGTCTCGTTATTTTAACTATACTTTAATTTAAAAAAAATACTATTTTACAGGTAGATAACAAAACTATCGGAGCAGTATCTTGATTATTTACACACAAATAACATCTTCATTACATACAAGTTAGACTTTATTACGATTAAACACGCTTTTAAATATTACTCACAACACCAAAGACGGGGTCGTATTTTGTAAAGTTTAAACACAATTCAGCTTGATTAAAGAAACAAATAACTTTAAAAGCAAATAACTCGTCACTATTTTTGAAAAACTCGTATCCAAATTTAATGTTGTACAGCAATTTGAACCTTAAATAAAGCAGACTAAGTCAACTTTGTCAACTAAGCGCCATTACAGATAAGCTATATTTGAACTGCAGCCTGCGGCATTAAGTATAGTGGTTACCATTAATGCGCAGTACAAAACAAGGTATCGCGGAGGACTGAAAGATGCGCGGGGCGGGCGGGGCTTTTCAGCGACTGTCACATGTTCAGAAACGCGAGACTTTAGTGCCGCGGTCTAAAACTATTGTTTGCATACATTTTCGCGGCAAGCGTGCTGTTGTTTCCGTACACTTCTACCAACTGCAATTGATAATCGTCATTAATTTTAAAAACACTCGTAAAGTCGTTCACGATGACGCGTGCCGTGGTTCTTATTACAATGTCATTAATGTCTAATTTTGACAAACTCACGCGTCCTCGTGGATGGCTAGGTATATCTATTTCGATTAAAGACACAGACATGAACTTTATTCGACATGAAATTGTACACTGTCTCTTAAAATAATACACAAATTACAAAACAACATTTTATGAGATATCGTTTTCTTTGTGAACTTTATGAACATTGTTTCAGTTTTGTTGACGTATTGATTTGAGATACAAGATTTTTCCAAATTAAAGACAAAATGTATTGGCAGTCGACATCCTACCGACTGCGCCATGTATTATTGGTAAAGGGGCGCAGTGTTGCCAACACACATAAAACGAGAATTACTTTTTTTTAATTACGTTCCAATACAACAGTAACGCTGCAGTTCAAACGCAGTTCTATAACGACCCTACACAATTTTGTAATACTAACTTACTTTTCCCAGTCAGAAAACTCTCCTAACGTGGATACAATTGTGTTTTAAACTTTACTAAAATCGTACACCCTTATGGTGATCAACGTCCTATTGCTGACCTTTTCTAGCTCCAAGTCGATGTCCTGTTGATAGAGAGAGACGTTCGATTCTGTTTTCTCTGCGGTCTGCACGCGAGCCCTTAGTTGGTTGATCTGTTGAGGTAAAAATAATAATAATATCATGGAAGACTTGACACTAATTGACCTAGTCCCAAACTAAGCAAAGCTTGTACTATGGACACTAGGTAACGGATAAACATACTTAAATAGATAAATACATATTTATGTAAATACATATTAAACATCCAAGACCCGAAAGCAAACATTCGTATTATTCATACAAATATCTGCCCCGGCCGGGATTTGAACCCGGGGCCTCAAACTTCGTAGTCAGGTTCTCTAACCACTCGGCCATCCGGTCGTCAAAAAATAGTCGGGTAATAACGGTTGAAACCCCACTACGGGCCAGTTTCACCACCAAATGTGATGCCGTCTCTGCTTATTAAGACAAAACAAATAGAGAAAGCATCACAGATATCTGTTACCTAAAATCTATCAATGAGTGGTAAAACATGCATTTCGTATTTTATTTTAAGTAATCTGTCAGCCTGTCTGTGGCATCGTAGTTCTTAAACTGATGCACCTTTTTAATACGATTGTTTTTACGTGAAAGCGAGTTTCTTAGCTATATTTCATTAGAATCAGTTCACCCGTTTTTGAGATACTAAACTTTGAAATTAAATGACAATA
This sequence comes from Choristoneura rosaceana, assembly GCA_037349165.1. Lineage (NCBI taxonomy): Eukaryota > Metazoa > Arthropoda > Insecta > Lepidoptera > Tortricidae > Choristoneura > Choristoneura rosaceana. The sequence continues at coordinate 1,475,730 of JAZBNJ010000032.1, forward strand.
TCTGCTAATATCGTGAGGGCGATATGACAACTTTGACATTTGCAACACGTATGATTGCCAATCACTGATTGGTTAGCCTAATGAGCCAATCGCAAGCAGGACTGCAACGTCAAACAGACTTTTCGATACTAACGCCATCTAGCGATATTTGAGTCATTATACGAGCGTTTCAACAGCCAACTTTCGAGGCTACATTTTGTTCTAAATGTGCTGTAGAATTTGATGACATTTCTGATTAAGTATTTTTTAGGCGTGCTGTACTTCTACTAGATAACCTAGAAACTAACAGAATTTTAGAATAATGTCAACAAAAATGTGCCCACTAAAATTAAATTAAATAAATGCTGGAATAATGACCCATTTGGCCTGTCAAGAAACTCTCAATTAAATAATAATAATAATAAGATATTTATTTAATAGAGTGCTTACAATTTCTACATACAAAGGTACGTAACAAATAGGAAGTAGGTACAATCAAACTATCAAAAGGGAAAGCGACTCAGCTTATGCCTGCGCCTTGCAGAACAAAGTCCTTTCGCTAACATACACTGTTTTTCAGTCGCCCCCATAAACCATAACCTTAGCATGTACTATATACCATTAATTCGCATACGCATTTTTTTATATATACCTGTTCCTGCATAGCAAAGACAGTCTTCCTGTGCTGTTCCTGCATCTCTCTGAGCTCCTCAAACTCGATCTTCCTGTTGGACTGCTTCACAGCGGCTTGGAGTGGTGGCATCTGAAATTGGTAAATAGTGTGGGATGTAATTTCTAACATCTGGTAGCATGGTGAATGGTTGTGTTGCTCTGAGTTCGAAACGCGTCAGTACACTGTGGTGTTGGTGATAGATGGGTTTGTGTGTGGAGGAACTGCATGAGCACTCATTTCTTGAATAAACGTAGCTATCATAAGGTCGCGGGTGAGCAAAGTAATTGAAAATACAAACTGAAATATAGATGCACAGAAAAACTAGAAAAATAGGACCAGCAGTGGGAATCGAACCCAGGTCCTCGGCACGAATTAATTTGTGTCTGTACCGTTGTCCGCGTGCTAACGCGGCACGGAATGCCGAGGACCTGGGTTCGATTCCCAGTGCTGGTCTTATTTTTCAAGTTTTTCTGTGCATCTATATTTCACTTTGTATTTTCAATTTAGGTTTTACGGGATGACCGTAAATTGGGATTGAAATAAAAAATACAAAAAGATTCCAAAAAACCAATCTTATGTAAGTAAGTAAAGTTTCAGTTCACAGTATGGGGTAAATTGAATCAGGGGTTATTTTTGCTGTCTGAGCTGTCTGGACACACATTATTATTTGTGGCATAGTCATTCATATAGCTATCATAAATTGTTTATGGGCATATTCACTTTGAATGACACTTTGTTTTTTTTTCAGAATCAGGTAACTTTTGGTTCTTCTTACTCAAAATCATTAGCGCGAAGTAAAAGTGTCTAATTTTTTGTCAGTTTTGTGACTGTTTTCATACAGTTTATATGGGTCGTTCGTTACAAAATAGACACTTTAAAAATTCTTGATAAAATAAGACTTTTTTCCTCAAAATTAATACTGCTTATGATTCCGAGTAAAAAAAAACAGAATTACATAACATTGAAAAAAAAATTAAAATGTCATTTAAAATGAAGATGTCTTTATAGTTCAATTGATACGGACCTCAGCAAAGTAAAGACTACTTAATTCAATACATTAATTAACACCCTATCGGGGGGCACGGTAGTGCCCTCGCCAAGACGAAAAAAAAGGCGGGGCACTACCTACCATTTCTCGAACCGTTGTTATTTTACTATAGTCTCTCTCTGTCTGTCTCACCTCGGCGGTAAGGGAGGGCAGGTCGGCGCTGCGCGCGCGGCGGCGACAGTCCCCCGCCTCGTTGGGCACGTCCAGCGACGACGCCGACAGCGGCGACGCGCATGCGCGTCCGCGGTACACCTCCTCAGAGTAACTACAGAAGAATACACATCACTTTACATGGGCGTACGCAGGGGGGCAGGAGAGGGGAAATTGTATGTTCTACAATATATTATGCCCCGTTTACCTATGAAGCAAGCAGGATCCCTTTTAAGAGATCGCTTTTAAGCGATAAGACCGCCTATTGTCTACCCTGAATCTAAGTCACTAAGTGTTTATATTATAAAGTTTTGTACTGCATTATGGTGTGCAAAAAAGAATATTTGTATTGTATTGAAGCAGGATCCCTTGCGGGTGTTTGCCCTACACACTAAATACACCTTGTGTTTCATGTAGGTGTCTTTGTGTAGTGTGTACGACCAAAACAAGCGCGACCGAACTGACCTAAAAAATCTGATTTGCCAATACCACGGCTTATTTAGATTATTCACAAATACAAAACGTTATCCTCGTAATTAATTCGTGGAATCAGAAGTATTTGACTTCATGTCATGATTAACTAACATTTAAAAGGTTCCAAGCTAGAACTATACTATAATATACATTTCAAGCACATTACTACAGCAATTATCAAATAAAATTCCATAACCATTACCTTTTCTTCACAATTGGCCTTGGCAGCAAAAAAAAAACAAATATTTCAGTTCATTTCAAGCACGAACAGAAAAAGGTAATTTATAGTGTCTCAATGTCAATACTTTACCTGGAGGTTCACTGACCTTGGGAAAGTTTCGCATAAAAATAACTTTTGTCCTTGCAGAATATGCCACACAACTAAAAACTCAGTGACACTGTGCTAAGAAGTAAATTTGAATGTTTCCGTGGGAGATATCGTGCGACTATGTCCTATAAACGAGTGATATTAAATCAATAGTTCACGAGTTTCAGTAACTAAGAGGGAAATTGTTTCTAGCCTCACATAAACCACTAAATAAACTGGCTTTTACAACTTGCGCGAACAATTTTGTTTATCGGTATCTCGCGGGAACTATGTTATTTTCAGAAATATGTCCTTCCCAGATTCTTAAATCATCTCCATACTAAATTTCATCTAATCGGTTCAGCGGTTTAAACGTAAAATGTAATAATTTTTTGGTAAAAAAAAAACATTTTTAATACAATCGTTTTTTTGCTGACTGTACTTTTTGTTAACTGTACTTTTTTATTTTATTTTTATTTTTATAATTAATCACAAATTCATACAACTACAGAATATAAACCAAATAAAATAAACTTAAAAACTACAGTAAACATACAAACTAACTAACTAAAACCTAACCTAAAACCCACCACTCCGCGTTGTACCCGTTGTAACTGTACTTGTATTGTCACCCAAACTACATTTGCATGAAATTTCAAGTCTATGCCATTTAACTGTTGAAGAGTTCCGTCCTATGGAGACGATCCTAGCTAGACTACCAGGATGTCACTACCAGATTATTGTATTGTCACGCAATTTACGTGAGTATACCAAACATCAACTCAATCCAACTACTGAAAGTTGGTCGAATTTAACTCGCAAGATTTGATTACAGACAGACAGACAGACAATGGGACAGGTGAAACTAAATAAAAGCAGACAGAGTTACTTTCGCATTTATAATATTAGTTAGGATGATATTATGTCGTCGTCAGTGTGACTGATATTGTGTCAGTCGTCATCCATTAGATATATTTCGGAGCGGCTAAGATGGTCAAAAATATCGGCACATGCACTTTATTATTAAGGTATTAGAGTTCATGTATCGATATTTTTGATCACTTGGCCGCTCCGATAATCTGATGGCGACTGTACCTCTTCTATGCCTGGTAACATACCTATATATTATTATGTAGGTATAGCAGTTTAAAGACGCATGATTTGGAGAAGTGTGTTTCAGAAACCACGATTTATTATGATTCAAAATCAAATGTTAAAGCGTTCCGCGTGTAAAATTTGACACTTACATAGTTACGAAGAAAGTAGCAACCTCATAAAATTTTAACTCTGTAATGTCATGCCGTGCTCTAGTTTAGGTACTCACCTTCTTTCCATATCCGAGCATTTCTTCTCGAAGTACGTTCTGAGATTCTCCATTTCCTTCTCATGTTTCTGATCAAGTTCCTGCCGCAGCTCGTCTATGTCAGCGCTCCCAGCCTTCACTGAAGCCAGCAGCTCCCTCAACCGTCTAATCTCCACGGTGAACGCGTGTTTATCTTGCTTCAACTGAGTCTCCAACTCTTTGACATCCGTGTCCGATTCTATCCTAATCTTAGCTATCTCATCGCACAACACTTGAATAATACTCTCCCGTAAATTATTCCTCATATTCTCTTCAATGCTTTCCTCAAACCTGTTAATAATCTCCGTCAATTTCATTTCAAAACCTGTCTGGAAGTCATCTGAGTCGGAAGACTTTAGATTTAAATCAGACTTGGAGTAATTGACAGTTATTTCTTCTCTATCATTGTCTTTTTCACCATTAGAGCTTTTTAGAGATGACCCACTGCTCATCAAGGCTGAATAGTATTTCGAATCATCTTTGATCATGCTCTCATATTTCACGAAGTCCGACAGTTGTGCTTTGATAGTGTCATGGTCGGAGTGCGAGGCAGCACACTGAAGGTTCACAACTTCTCTGGTGAGATGTTGGTTCTCCTCCCTCAGGTCATCCCGTTCACGGACAGAGCGCTGTAACGTAATGGTCAGTTCTTCGATTATATCGTCGCGGGCCGCGATAGCGGTCTCCAAATGCACAAGCTGAAAGGACAATCGCATTCAATACATGGACACCGAAAGCAAGCCGAACAGTGACAAATAGGTATAGACTTCAGTCAAGCATCATAACTTAATCTGCTAAAAGTAAGAACAGCAAAGCGGCGAGCGATTTTCTTAAGCCGGGTCTCCATTGAGCGAGTTGCCTCACGAGGCAAGCGCATGAGGCATGATTTGGTTCGACACAGCGCTCAAAGTTGCACCCAAAATGACAGTAGCGTAGCGTGGACTTAATGTAGACGTGGGCGAAGTCGTATCAGCGAGGCCCCTTTTCTATGGTCGCATCGCATTTAAAGAGGCATCGTGAGGCCCTTTCAAGTGCGAGGCCGTGGGCGAGGGCCCACTCCGTCCACGCTTAGCTACGCCACTGCAAAATCGAGCAGGTAGGTACTGCCTTTTCGCAACATAACGTTTTGCAACCTGTTTCATTTCGCAAACTCTAAAACTGTAAATATTTCAGGATTTATTTCAGGGCCATCGTGTAGAACCCTTTAGGTTAGGTTGAGTTACTTTTATAAAAATCCTAAAATATTTACAGTTTCAGAAATATTTAACAGTTGGGAAATGAAAAGTTGCAAAATGGCTACCGAACAAGGCGGCTCGCTCAGTGAAGACCCCACTAAAGATTTAAGCCAGACGAGCTTAATTTTTCGAGTCATGAGTCGCGTATTCTTAGTCGCATTATTTTGGTTTCATACGTGTAAATACAACTCATTTCGAGTCTCCGTGTGGCACAAACAGAACTGGACTTTTCTATAATAGAATGCAGTAGAAATTAAAAACTACGCTCATCTGGCTTCACCCTAATACATTGCATTGTGCTTTTAACTAACGCTGTGTGGTGAGCATTTAAAGCGCGCAACGAATAGAGAAATCTCTCATCACATCACTGGTCATGCCTAGTCCTGGCTAAACCATTACACATACAAAATTGAAAACTAATTGGAATGCAGATTTTTGTTGTATATTTTAAGGTTGCCAACCATCTTGAATTCCTAGGACGTGTCCTTCTCGAAGGACTGGCCCTTGTATGCTGTGGACAGAGAGCAGTGGAAGCACCTATGGGGGATGCTTTTGCTCAGGGACGGAAAAGGTTAGGTGTTAGCCTAATGTCATGTAAATAATAATAATAATGTCGTTTTTGGGGTGTCCTGAGCTCCTGGTGTGCCCTGGATAGTTAAAAATATTTTTAAAGTGCCCTCTTAAAGTTTTTCTTTTAAGTAAAATATTGAGCCTATTATTTTAAAACAAATTGTCACGGATTTTCTAACTTCAAATCTTAGTTTTTTCAAATTGTGGTATTGTGACCCAATGTGGAACTTTTTAATAGATGATAGATAGATAGATAGATGTTATTAATATTGTTAGAATGAACTACTGTTTAGTGTACTAAAAGTAAAACCTCTTTAAAATGTGATTAAAAAAAACTACTGGAAACTTACCTAAAATGTAATTAAATTTGTTGTTATTTTTTACATTCCTATTAGATTTGAGACTGTTGGGTTAGATATTTCTTCATTAGATTGCATAATGGTGCTGCGCGATTAATGAAAACTTTGAATAAGAAATACCTTTTTCACCGTAGAAAGACACCATGATACCTTTAGTCCCGAAAAGCCATTCACTAGAATTGGGAAATAATTAACCACCACGGCAAAACTAAGGGGCTATTTCACCATCCATTGATTATTATGAACTGATGGTTAAATGTGATGCCGTCTCCGTCTACTTCAACAAAACACATAGATTTAACTATCAGTTAACACTAATCAATGGACAGTGAAACAGCCCCTAAAGAAGTTTTTTTTTATTATTATTCTAAATAGCACTAGCTACCAACAGACACAGTTAAAAACAAAACACATTTATTTCAATACCACAATTAGACTTTCCAACGAACATACTTTGCAACATTCTTATACATATAAAAGTGCATATTATAAAACGTGAAAACATAGCGTGCCATCTGTGTTAGTATCAGGATTAGTGTGCAGAGCAGGGCCATGCCATAGAGCAGCCAAATACAGACAAACACCCCCTTTAAAACCAGTACCTTGACTTGAAACTCTTCACATAAGGTCTTGTAGTCTGTGGTCATCGTACTGAAAGACATAGTGTCATCCTGAGCCAAAGACTTAGGTTGTGGCAAGCTTGGCATGGACTCATCTTTTTCCTTGACATCATTATCTACAGTCACCTCTTCAACCAACAAGTCACTTTGCTCCATCTTGTCATTGTCACTGGACAAACTATCTTTTTCAATTTCTGGTGATTCCTCAACTTTAGGTTCAATTTGTTCCTCAAATACTTCTTCAAACTTCAAATCTCCAGCACTTACCAGGAACGGAGACAATAGGTTCTGAAATACTGGCAATGGCTGAATGTTTTCATCAATTATTGTTCCACCTTCAGGGGGTGGCCCGAAGAAAATTTTTGCTGCTGATAAAGGGAATTTCGGGACCCCATGGCCTCTGATATCAAGTTTTATTATTTCCTCTGAACCAGAACTTTCTTGTTTCAATGATTCCTCTTCAACTGACAATGATAATGGTGGAGAAACTTCAGTAGAGTGACTTTTTTCAATCTCTTGCTCATCTTCAGAAGCATTCGATTTGGGAGTACTTTCTTCATTGAGTGAGTCAAGATATTTGTCACTTCTTGGAGATTCTTGGGTTTTATTGTCAATTTCTGATTTCTCTAGTTCTGCTTGTAGTGTTTCATGGGTATCTTTAGATAATGATTCTGAAGCTAAATTGACAGGGCTTTCCTCGCTTATGTGATAAATTTCAGACGATTTAGGGTCTATAGGCCATGATGTGCTTTTACTAGGTTCATGTGTGCTAGGGTTGTCACTTGGAGTCAGTGGATTTGGAATGTTCAAAGAACTGTTCCGAGAGGGATCTGTGTCTTGCTGCTCAACTTTGAGCAGCCCTGGCTGTGCATTGCCTGCATTATCAGACTCTGTTATAGAATATTCCATTTTGGACGGAATGTGTTCGGATATAGACTCTGTAAGGCTCTGGTCCTCAATGACTGGAGGCCCTGGAACATTATGTATTTGTCCTGTGTCTATTTGAGATGTTTCTGTGTCAGCTACCGCGGGCCCTTGCGCGGGAATCTGTTGAGAATGTACGACATCCGGAAGAACGTTCTAAAAATAAATTAAAAATAAAATCAATGGGAGAGTTGATTTACGAGCGACGGGAGAAACTTGAATGAAAACCACAAAACAACAGCTTTCTAGGGCTCGCGTCGCGTTATAGACAGTAGGTCGATCACAGAACAGGTGAGGCAACGCGTCTATGCATTTTCTGAACTATTTTTAACGTATCGACGAATATAAACCTTTGATGCGATACGTAGTTACGCTTTCTCTAGTACGTCTACGCGCGATGTTCGATGAGTTATGGATCACGTTTACCTTGGATTCAGTTGTCAGCGGCGGAGTCTCGTGTGTATCACCCATAATTTAACAAATTCACATTATTTTATCCATCGTTGAATTCATAAACTTCACAAAAATTGGTTTTGGTACTTTTGGTTGTCAAGACGACGTTTCCATTCAAATAAAATACAAACGAAAGGTGATTAAAAAAAAACTTTCACTGCGTTTCGTGATTGCATTGAAAGTTGTTTTGCTATCGGTCAGTGTCATCGTAAAGTATAGGTGTTTTTTTTTTCATTCTCTTTAAATTGATTATTCAGTATTTAGGGGCTGTTTCACCATCCATTGATAAATCTTAACTTAACTGACGGTTAAATGTGATGCCGTATCTATTTGTTTTGTTCGAATAGACGGAGACGGCATCACATTTAACCATCAGTTAAGACTAGTTTATGGATGATGAAACAGCCCCTTAGTATAGATTATCTTAATTCGTCCATTACATCGACAATAGTGAAGAAAAAAAATATTAATTAAGGTGATGGAGAATATTAACAATTTATGTACTTATTGTAAATATTCAAAAAAAGGAATTTCTCATCAGTGTACCGATTGATAATCAACAACTTGTTATAAACGAAATTAGTATCTCATCTCATGTTATTATCAAGGTGTGTTAATTGAAATAAAATTGTTCTTTTAAAAACATACCCGTTTCATTGGTTTTAAGTGGATCACAACACTAAACCGATACATGAACGAAACGCAACGGCAAACTTACTGCCCAAAATGTTTTCTACTAGTCCATCACGTAGATCATAATAAAGCACTGATGCGTTTCTTTTTAACCTTGCATGAGTTAACCAATGCTATACAATGCGCAGGTTTAGATTTTAATCTAATTAGAACTGCACTGTAAACTACAAACTTACTATTTGCTGACGGTCAAAACAGGTACTAAGGTTTCTCTCTCATGTTTCACGATCAAATATATAGACAGCAGCGCCAATGGCACCGGTCAACGCCAAATTGCGAAGCCGTTATCTCGTTGCTACTTTACCAAGACCACCTCTCGCAGCTAAACATAAAATCTACTATATAAAAATAAGTCGGGTTTTCCTTCCTGACGCTATAACTCCAGAACGCAAGAAAAGATTTCAAAGGTTTTGCATTCATTGGAAAGGTCTCGGGCTCCGTGAGGTTTATAGCAAAGAAAATTCAGGAAAAATTTAAAAAGAAAAGCTGGAGCGCGCGATAACCGAATACCACGCGGGCGGAGTCGCGGGCAAAAGCTAGTATTAAGTATATATTTCACACGAAAACACAAGGCGAAACATGGATGCACAGAAAAACCAGAAAAATAGACCAGCGCTGGGAATCGAACCCAGGTCCTCAGCATTCCGTGCTGCGTGCTATTCCCCTACACCACCGCCGGACAGGAGACTAGACACGAATTTTTCCTATGCACCAATATTTCAACTTGCATTCTTTTTAGTCACTTTAGCAGCGACACTAACGCCATCTATGAACTACGTTCTCAACAAGAAACGTTTTTCATAAAAGAAACAAAAATTTGGAGTTGAAATAAAAAATACAAAAAGACTCCAAATAGTAATCTTGATAAAAGATTATACTTAAATACCTCATGGTAAGACTGTACTTGAAACACACATAAGTATTTAGATTAAGCAATCTCTCACTTACATTAAAATGTGAAATATTACATTAACCTTCCTAACAACTCTGTCTCACTCTGTATCTTATTGTTTTCTAATTGGGGTAATATGACTTGGGGGTTACAACAAAATTTTGAATAGTGACGTATAGAACGTAAAAAATTTAAAAAATTTATTTATTAATTTATTTATTTAGATATAAAATATATCAATTTTCGAATTTCGTAGTAGCCCTTACTAGGTGATAGTAGAGGAGCCTCTCTGCTAATAAGACCCGAGTATCAGTAGACAAGTAAAACAGTGTTGTAAGGCTGCGTTTCCACCAAAGATCACCAAAATACCTACTCCAACGAACCTCAACTTTTTCAGGGCTAGAGAACCAAACAAAAAAGGAAAATAAAACAAACTAACAATATAGAATATCAATATACTTTATTACTATTTACACATACATTTTAGAAAAAGCAGTTTTATTCTGTACATTCCCTACAAAATAGGACAACTTAATTTCGAATAAGGCCAAACTACACTATCAAATTAATCACACGTATTGCTTGGCAATTTATTGTGTTAGTAATTTATAATGTGGCCCTCACACGAGCGGTATATACTTGTCCCTGTCACGCGCGCAGTAACTGACAGAGAGAGGGATACTTTTGCAAAATCGACCCAAACCACGCACAGGTGCACATGGTGCGAAAATATCGAACGAATTCCGATACATTGCCGTTAATGATAGACTACTTATAGATATATAGAGGCGCGGCGCCGCAATGTAACGAAACTAGCACGATTTTCTCGCATCAAAATCAAGTCTCTCGATTCATTAGAGTGCGACCCCATTCACAAAGGTGAGCCAACTAGACCGTAACATAGGATCGTCACAGTTCCGACGCATACAATAAATATTCTTTGTGTGAACTATAAGTAACAATCCAGCCTAATATACCAACAATTTGTACCATCTTACGCCACAGTGTAAAGCAGCAATTACACTGAGCTGTTCGCCACATGCTGTATGCGGCGACCGCAAAAGTGTAAAGAACACGGTAGCCGGCCGCATTCGGCAAGCGACAGCTGTCACAGTCCTAATATAGCCGCCGCAGCAGACGGACAGACTAATGTAAAGGCGACAGTCGTACGCCGAAGTAGGTTGACACAAATTCGGCGACCGCATTAGATGAACGACGCAGTGTAATTGCCGCTTGGTGCAGATAGACCTTAAGTAGTAGAGTAGACGAATTAAATAAAGATGTTCGCCAGAATGCCTCAGGTGGGGACGCACCCGTAATACACTGTCATGAAGTTTCAACACTGGGATGTTAATAACTAAGGCCGTCTTACAGAAAACAATAAATCTACATTTAGCAGTTAAACCTGGCTTCAGCTTGACAGTTCCATACATTTTGACACTACTAAACTAAGCTTAACGCTAACTCGAGATTTATGTGTTTCCAGCAAGTGGCCATAAGACCCACTTGCAGGTAAAAAATAAATCTAGATTTAGTTGTTAAGCCTGGCTCAAGCTTGACAGTTCCATACATTTTGACACTACTAAACTAAGCTTAACGCTAACTCGAGATTTATGTGTTTCCAGCAAGTGGCCATAAGGCCCACTTGCAGGTAAAAAATAAATCTAGATTTAGTTGTTAAGCCTGGCTTAAGCTTGACAGTTCCATACCTTTTGACACTACTAAACTAAGCTTAACGCTAACTCGAGATTTATGTGTTTCCAGCAAGTGGCCATGAAACTTGCTCAGTTCAACCGGCATTATGTACAATCAGCAACAAAAGTGTTTTACTCAAGCTATTCCAATGCTCTATCTACAGACATTAGAATTTAAAACATGCAGGATCATGTCACATCACAATAGAAAAACCAATCATCTTCTAACCTACTAAATTCTTTTTTAATGACTGCTTACTTTTTACCAAGTAGGAAGCTTTGTCTCTGGTATCTTTATAAATATGCTATAGTCTACACCCTAGATTATAATCTTTGATAGTTAAATAACAGATTTTTATTTTTAAACGTATTATTCGGTAGGTAGTTATTTCATGTATTAGTAGCAATAATTTCAGATATCATTATTTATTTATAAAAGGAAGTCGGTAGGGTACCGTCACCATTTCGAAAAATTATTGCTCCCGAACTTAGTGCCGTGCGGCCGACATACATCGCGTCGCGCACCCGACTGCTTTCCCGCGGTTTTCCTGCAATCTTGCGGGGTGGGGTAACTCGAATCGGTGCGGGGCGGAGCGTGGCCATTCTGTACTTTAGTACTATACATATTCTGTGATATAATATAACTTCAAGAAAACCTCACGATACTAACGTCCTCTAGGATAATTTCGCCGGTCTTTTAGCCCTCAATGCCCTTAATGTTATTTATTATTGTTTTAATTTAGGAATTATTATTGTTATTATGTGGTAATTTAATTTTTCAATTTAATTTTTCTTTCTGTATTCTATTTTATTTATTTATTTTTTGTTTGAAATTTGTTTAGTGTCTTTAATATTCGAAAAATTGTAATGACTTGGGTATTCACCTGTAATATTACACTTTTTTTAATAATTATTATTATTGAATAAATTGAAATTGAAATGTCTCATTGGTTCGCATGAACGAAATGAAATCCCGCACCATCTCGACGATTGGTGCTCTTTCACTGTGCGGTTTAAACGTTCCTTTCAACTCGCACGTGTAAAATATGAAATGCACTGCTGGAGTTTTTCCATCTGCTATGATTTGGGTACTTTCAAAAGGCGAGTGTATCGCCTACTGCGTCCGTGGTATCCATGGACGGCAGTAATAACTAACCATCAGACCCGCCTGCATGTTTGCCAGCTGTTTGATAAAAAAAAACGGGATTTTACTAAATTCTTTTGATAATTCCCAGCATGATTTTCATTTACGTTGTACAAAAACTCGAAGACTCCGGCAAAAATTTCATGTCAACACAGTAGTTACAATTTTAGGATTTTCCATGGATCCCGTAGGAATATCGGGATAAAAAGTAGCCTATGTTTTATTACAGTGACCCAGCCATCTGTATGTATATCAAATTTCCGCCAAATCTGTCAAGCTATTTGAGCATGAAAGAGAACAAACCCTCACATGAAGGTCGGCCAATCAACTATTTTACCGACACTTTGAGCGTCTCCTGAGTTACCAAAATTGTCTCTCGCGTTACCAAAAAATCGTACTTCCAACAAGATATTTCACGGTTTAATAGGTTGAACTTACGTAGGATGGCATGTATTCATGTATACCATCTATTAAATTACAGAAAAAACATGTTTACTTACAAAAACCTGCAATTGTTTGAAAAATGTCGCGGACAGATTAGTGTCGGTAAAAAATTTGATTGGCCCAGGTACACAAACACACATTTTTGCATCTATAATATTAGTAGGATTGTACATCCAAGGGCAAAGAAGTACACGAAGAAGAAAGTAAACGACTTTATGCACTTAACATTAAGGCCGTGTATACATATTTTTGTTACTTTGGCCGTGTCGATACTTTTGCCCTTGACTGTACCTACTAAATGTTTTAGGTCTAAGAAAAGTTGTCATGGTTCATTGATTAGTTGCGACACGAATACGCGACCAGAGTAACAAGGTTCCTTGTAACATTGTCAGTCAATTGCAATTGAATCTTACACGTACCGGCATAGAGTTGAGACTCTTTTAACACTTATTGTCAGTTAGAACCTATTCTCGCAGATCACGAGCTAAGACTTCGCGAGGCGTCTGTTAGTTTACTAATCGAGTTATCACAATTTTACTGAAGGCCATGATGCAATTTTGAACCTTATTCTTATTGCAATGGAAGCTACAGTTATTTTGAACTACCCATTGAATTGAAATTCGCAAAAAATTTGATCATATCGTGTCATTAGTGAATGTTGCATTAAAAACCCTTGATTTTTCGGGAGTTTTTTTCTTTTGTTCGACCGGATGGCAAACGAGCAAGTGGGTCTCCTGATGGTAAGAGATTACTATCGCCCATAAACATTTGCAACACCAGGGGTATTGCAGATACGTTGCCAACCTATAGGCCTAAGATGGGATACCTCAAGTGCGATTGGGATACCTCAAGTCCCGTGGGGATTTTGGGATAACGAGTAGCCTATGTAATTTATTGAATCAGGCGTTACTTTGCTGAGGTCCATATCAATAAACTGAGACAATTACTTTGCACACCCATGACCTTATGACAGCTATGTTTATGCAAAAAAATTATGTTCATGCAGTTCCTCCATCTCTACACTGTACGTACACACAAATCACACAAACCCATCTATCACCACCACCACACTACGACGCGTTTCGAACTCAATCTTTCATCATGCTACTAATTGTTAGGCTGTGACGTCAAATTGCTAGTCCATCAAGGAGTGGCTCATCGGATTTAGACGACTTTTGGCACAGTGATAGTTTATAACATATAGGATACTTTTTATCCCGGAAACTGCGTTGTCTCCGTAGAGAAGCGATAGTCGAATTCTTCGCAGAGGAAGTCGCGGACAACATCTAGTACTGCATATTGTAATAAGTAGAACTTGTCTAGAAACTGTTATTTTGTATTTTAGTTAATTATGTACACAAAGCGTCTTCAAATTCTTCCCAGTAATATTTAACTGTGGTAAATAAATTGATCGATGTTCAAAAATGTTCCGCGTCAAAGAAGTGACTATAAAATTAAGTCAAAAAGTCAGGTTAAAACTTTAACAGGGGCGTTCAGACAAACTAACCCAAACAACCCTTCAATACACTAAGAATAAAAAAAAATACTGTTCATAACACATATTATTTGTTTTAAGTTTCCTGTCTGTTCCTTCCCCAAAATCAATAAAACGAATATTCTCCTCATGTGTGTCTCAAACGAATGTCTTTATGCCATTAAAAAAAAGCAAAGCCATTAAAAAACAAAGCTGAAATATTCCTGAAGAATTTGAAGACACTCTGATTAAAAGAAGTGACATTATCCTAACTCTAGGAAGTCCACAAATTACTGAAGTCATTGTGCAAGTTGAAGGGTAATTCGGTTTAATTAACCCAAGTGCATAATTAAAATTAACCTTTGAAATGTTTTTTGATGAAAGTTTAAATAGTGTGAACTTTTTTCATGAAGAAAAAATCGAGAATGCTGTTAGATAAGTCAACAGTCACTTGGAAAATGCAAAAAATACATATTTTTATTTATATATCTAACTGTTTATTATTATCACTAATCTAATCATAATTACTATACTGCTTGATCAGTTAAACCTTTTCATGGCATAAAACATAGATGAATAGTTATGTAAATATGTTGTATATTTGAAAATAATCTTTGTAAATTTTAGAACAATTTCATATTGCATCTCACATGGAAACACATCGGTTTCCAACAAACAATACAGCTTTTATTACATTATGGCATCCCAATGTCACTTTATAAATGCAGGACAAAATTCAAGAGTTCAATCTAATTAAAAATTGATCACAACCAAAAATCAACTTTAAAAGTGCGCGCGAAAATAATTTAAAAGGTTTTAACACAAGTTTAAGTAAAGCCAATGTCACACTGTCAGTCAATACTGATCCAAAAGACAACTGCCCATCGCTCCGACTTACACGGTGTTGCCATGTAAAAATTGAGCCTAAGTAAATTTTGTAAGACAGCTTAAACCTCAATAGGAACACCTTGGCGTAAGAAAATTATTTGGCTTTTAAATAATATGCAGTCCTGTGCTCTATGAGCTTGCTACGCCCCTCTTTGGCTTGCCTGCCTTGCGAAGTACTGGTGCGGCAGTCAGGTGGCTGCGTGGGGCTTGGAGTCATCCTCTTCTTCCTCTTCCTGAGCCAGCAGCTGCCGAGCCAGCTGTAGCGCCTGGAATGTAACGGTGCTAGGTTCAGATGCTGTCAAAGATGTTCATCAAATCACTTGGGTACATAAAATCAGTTCAATGGCCTGATGAGAAGAAAATAAATGAATAATAGATGCCTTAGTTCACTCGTACTAATTACAAAAAAAAAAAAATTAAATTATATTTGTATGAAAAATATGAATGTTTGTTCTCGGGTCTTGGGCGGCTCATAAAAAATGTACTTTTTTTAAACAAATACGCAGACTATTGTTTAATTAAAGCATATTAAATTAATTTTATTAAAGTATAAACCACTTAAATAAATTGTTGTGGTTTAAACTCGTTTTCTCAAATCTTTATAACAAAATTCAAAATTGTAATATATTATTAAATTAGCAATGAGTTTAAACAGATAAAAGGAATAATGAATAAGATATTTATAATTCTCAATGCATAGTTATGCAAATTGATACATTAAGTGCTGTTAGATGTCATGGCGTTGAATCAGGCAACTGATTACCATATTATTATGATGTCATATGTGACAACAATAACTATTTTTGGCATGTAGGTATACCTACATTCTAAAAGAAGACTAAGTCTAGGAATATGAAATTTGGCAGTAAATGAAGGCTGGTTTGATATCTTTGGGAATACCCAAAGAGATTTACTAATGTCCTGGCCTTTCTATTTAGTTTCCAGATATTACAATTCATACAAGTGAAATTGCAGATAAAAGCTATATTTATTTTCATTACATCCTATTCTCTTCCTGTATTATTATGTTGATTTTATATTGTTTAATGAAAATTCACCTTTACAGAATAACACATCATACTTAAATAACAACTAGAGACCAAGGAATCAATAGCTAACACCCTCAAAGAAATAGCTATTTAACAAGAACCACAAACCTGTGAAGCAATTCAAGGGTATGTGTGAAGCTCCCAATCCGCACTGGGCCCGCATGGGAACTATGGTCCAAGCCCTCTTGTTCTGAGAGGAGGCCTGTGCCCATCAGTGGCACTTATATAGGCTGGGATGATGATGATTTAACAAGAAAACTCTTTTACACCAAATAAATGTATTCGATTTCATTATTTCCTAACTCCCAGCTTTTAGTGCACAACACAAGGGCCAATTGTAGGTTTAATTTCATTTTAAGCCACTTGTTTTTATGTAGTCATTTACTTTCTTCTTTTTTATTTCAGTATTATCTAGTCAAATGAGAAGTTCATAATTAAAAGTAATACAATAGTTTTAGAGTTTCAGACCTGAATAACCAAATGTATAGTTAATAAAGAATGAGTTTACAACCACCCGCCCCCCTCATGCCCCACTGTGGTATAAAAGGAAAATAACAAAAATGTAACACCAATTTGATTGCATTCAATTGATAAGGATAACACCAATTCAGTGTTTGCTTTGATAACAGTCTTTATAAATAACTTTTTCTAAATTTCTTTGTCATGCTCAATATTTTGTATTAGAATTGTAGATAAGTATAATATAGAATAACTTGATGGTAAACATCATCCGCATCATGCAAGAGCTTTTAGTCTGACCTGGAATTCATTGTAGTGCATTTTCCTCTTTTTCTCAAACTCAAGCCGGCGTTGGCGCGCCTCGTCCGATTCGTCCATTTCTTCCTCGTCGTCGCTCTCCACACAGCGCGGTGGCTTGTTCATGCTCGCTGCTAATTTCGCCGCCAAGATATTAGCGTCCAACTCGTCCGCCGCCTCTGCTTCGCTGTCCACTGCCTCCGAATAAGGCGTCTTAGGCTCGTCCACCTTCATATGACCGTAATCCTTATTAGCTGGATGAAAAGTTTCCATTATATTAATCTCATCAAACCTCTGCTCTTTCGCCCGTTTGCTTGTTGAAGGATTCCCATCCGACTGTCCGTCGATACTCCGTGACGTCTTCAGGATGCCCTTCGAGGGCTTCTTCTGTAAATTCTGGGCCATGTCTGGTAAATCACAGCTGCATCGTACCACACAATACGTGCAATTTATGATAAAACTGTTTTTTGCTTTTTCCAAATATGACAAGAAAGCACGTCGATGGATTTTCTACCATTACTTGACAGCAGATGAGATGACAGTTATGCAGTGTTGCCATCGTAAATTTTACATTCCTACCAATGAAGAGCGATGAACAACATGCGTGTTCGTGGTTGTCCTAATAGGAAAACGCCTTTAACTTGACGTTTGTGTTCCATTATGCACGTTATTTGTATCTGCTTAAGTTCACTGAAAACCCTGAAAACACTTACTTGTTGGAATCTCAGGTTGGAATACAATACATCAGTACTTGCCAAAGAAAATTGTGAAACTGGTACATTTTTATTTCTTATCTTTTACATTTTTACTTCTTATCTACCTTAGTCGAGGAAATCCTGGAGCCAGGGGTGCGAAGAATCCCCGGGCGACCAGATTACCTTTCCGTCACACGTCTAAGGCACACGTAAAAATGGACTCCGATACCCTAAATGTACTAACCTATAATGTGCGCACATTGCTGAAAGATGACCGCCTCATAGAACTGCAAAATGCGCTCAAAGAAGTCAATTGGGACATTGTGGGACTTTCTGAAACCAGACGAAATGGCGAAGAAACAATAGAACACGATAACACGATTTTCTATCATTATGGGACTACAAGTGGACTTTATGGAGTGGGATTCCTTGTGGCGAAAAAATGGCAGAACAACATAATAGAATTTATCGGATACTCCGACAGAATAGCTGTCCTTAAATTTCAGATAACAGATAAACACACACTTACCTTAGTTCAAACATACGCACCAACATCAGCGCACTCTGACGATGACGTAGAGGACTATTACGATCTTCTAAACAAAGCTTGTGATGAACATCGAGGAACTTGGAATATAGTCCTCGGTGACTTCAACGCAAAAATCGGCATAAGGCAAGAGCTGGATAACAGAGACGTTATAGGACCTTACGGACTGGGCGACCGAAACATCCGTGGCTCGCGCTTACTCCAGTTCGCCTTTGGACAAAGCTTAAAGATCAGTAATAGCTTCTTCTTTAAGAAGCCACAGAGACGATGGACCTGGGTCTCTCCAGCCGGAAATATCAGGAACGAAATCGACTTTGTCCTGTGCTCTGATCAACGCATTGTCAAGAACATTGGTATTATCAGCAAAATTAAATTTAGCTCGGACCACAGACCACTACGTGCAAAAATTACATTTAACATGAAAATTCATCGCAAAACTTTATTTAAACAAAAAATTAAAGCCTTAGATAAAAATACACTATTCAACAATGACGAACAATTTAATTTAGAGTTAAACAAATTTTTTTCGAAATTTAACATTAGATGAAAATGACACAGAACAACAATACTTGCAAATAGTTGAGGGCATTAAGCTAGCAAGCAGCAAGATTAAGGTAAAAAAGAAAACCCTCACTAAACTTTCCGTAAAAACTAGGTCATTGTTGGATAAGAGAACCACATTGCATATGGGAACACCAGAATTCAATGAGTTTGATCGTCTTGTAAAACGCAGTATCAGAAAAGACATACGAAAACTGAATTCTGAGTTGGTAAAAGCAGCGCTTGAGAAAAATTGCTCCCTCAGAGTCGCGAAACAGGGCATAACGCGATCTAAGTCCTGGATCACAGCCCTAAAAGATGAAAACGGCACACTCTGCAGAAACAGGGACAAAATACTAGATATCTGCACACAGTTTTACAAACAGCTATACACCAATCCACACCAAGTCACTAGTGATGTAGAATACAGTTGTCCTGACAACATTCCCCCCATTACCGGCTTTGAAGTAAATTGTGCCTTAAAAAGCATGAATTATGACAAAAGCCCCGGAGTCGATGGTGTGACTACAGAAGCACTAAGACTAGGAAAACCAGCTCTTTTGCCGCATCTGACAAATCTCTTTAACTCCATTTTGCGTACAGGCCACCTTCCATCGAGTTTATGCCATTCTAACATCATACTATTATCAAAAAAGGGCGATAAAAGCGACATAGGTAACTATCGTCCTATAAGTCTGGTGTCCCATATATATAAAATTCTGATGAAAATAATAGAGCGTCGCATCGCGGGTAAACTCGATCAGCATCAGCCTGTAGAACAAGCAGGATTCAGATCTGGCTTCTCCACCACTGACCACCTCCATACTGTCAATCAGGTCATAGAAAAAGCCAACGAGTATAATAAAACACTATACCTGGCATTTGTCGACTATACCAAAGCGTTCGACAGCATCCACCACTCCGCAATAGTTGCAGCCCTTCACAGCCATGACATCGAGCCCACATACATAAATATAATCCAGACCATCTACCAAAATAGTACTGCTGATATAAGATTACAGTCAACTGGCCAGTCATTCCAAATACAGCGAGGCGTGAAACAGGGCGATCCGCTGTCTCCTAAACTATTTAATTGCGTCCTAGAAGGAGTTTTCAAGAGCTTGGCGGTCTCTTGGGTATTTTATATTTTAAAAGAAAAATCCTTTTAAGATCGACTTGGTTTTATTGAGCCAAAGCATAGACAAAACATACGAGGTAAAAGAAAGGATACAGAAAAGCATCATAGACAAATCAGCCAGTATGCAACATGCCCTTTTTTTTTTAAAAAAAAATAATTAAACACTGACACACGTCAGATCAAAAGTCATTTGACATTTGGGCAATTGCATAGTGTCAAACAAAATACACAATTATTATTGTTTATTTTTATTTAGAAAACTATTAACATTAACTGTTTATTATTATGATCTTGCAGGTGTTATAAAATCTTGAGACAGTGTTATTATGGAGAAGTACTGTAAAACAGTGATACAGTGAACGTACAAAATCATAACACAAACATTGACATCATAATTACTTATAAGTACTCAGTGAAATTTTGTAAATAATTCTTTAAAATATTAAATTTATAAATCTAATCTTTGTGGTTTCATTACTAATCTACCTGACCTTGTTTTATAGCTTCCAATAGGTGTTCTACAAGCTACAACATTAGATTCGTTTACATTTGGTGCAGGTGAATTTATTTTCTTTGGACTGTCCTGACTATTGAATGGAAATGAATTATAGTACATTTTACTATTATTTAGATGGTCCTTTATTTGCGGACGGTATATATGTTGCTGATTTCTTCTGTATAAAACATTATTATCATCCTTTACAATGAAAGAACGAGGATGGTTAGTTTTTGAAGTTATCATACCCTTATGCCAAGTCTTATCATTAGGATTCCTTTTGAAATAAACAAAATCATTAGGTTTCAAACATTGGTCTATACCTTTTGTAGCATGCTGATTATAGTAAGCTTTAGTTTTTTCGAAATTTTGACTCTTTAGCTGTGAATGTAATTTGAAATTGATTGCCTTAGGCTTTAAATTTGTCACTTTAGTTGGTAATTTAGTTCGTAACTGTCTTGACATTAACAACTGAGCAGGCGAACTAAGATTACCTCTTGTGGAATTTCTGTACTGTAAAAGACCTATGTATGGATCCGTACCGGATTCCTCACACTTTCTGAATATATTTTTAACTATTTTGACAGAGACTTCAGCTAAACCATTGGATCTGGATAAGTATGGACTTGATGTTATGTGCTCAAAATCCCAATTTAAAGAGAATATTTTAAATAATTGAGAATTGAATGGTGGACCATTATCAGTCAATAATTGTAATGGAATGCCATGACGAGCAAAAATAGACCTTAGGTGTGTTATTACAGCATTGCTATCACTTGTATTTGGCAAATGTGCCACTTCAATGTAATTAGAATAGAAATCTACCACTAGCAGGTATTTTCTTGACTTATATTCAAATAAATCAGCTGCTACTTTTTGCCAAGGATAAATAGGTTGTTCATGAGACATAATTGGATCTTTTGGTTTATTATTCATATACATCAGACATTGTTCACACTGTTTTATTTTAGACTCAATATCACTATTGATATTTGGCCAATAGACTGTACCTCTGGCTTGACTTTTGGTTTTTTCAATACCTAAATGCCCTTCATGTAAAATAGACAGAATTTCAGATCTCATGGACATTGGAATGATGACACTTTGACCTTTGAATATCAAGTTATCTACTACATGAATCTCATCCCTGATGTTCCAGTATGGAGAGACTAGATGGTCAATTTGTTTTTTACAGTTAGGCCATCCACTTTGGAAGTAAAATTTTAATTTTTGTAAAGATTCGTCTTTGTTAGTATGTTCCAGGATTTTATCTAATTTAGCTTTAGTTATGGCAAGATGTGAAGTTAGTAAATTGACATGAATTTCTACATCTTTTTCCAAATCGTCTAAATCAAATTGACCATTGTCAGATTTATTTTCTATAGGTGCTCTTGACAATGTATCTGACACATACATTTGTGAGCCCTTAGTGTAAGAAACTATCAGGTGATAAGCTTGGAGAGTGATCATCATTCTTTGCAATCTAGTTGGAACATCTGATAAAGGTTTCTTAAATAATGTGACAAGAGGCTGATGATCAGTCTCCACATGGATAATGTTGCCATATAAGTATTGATGGAACTTTTTCGCACCAAACACTATAGCATCCCACTTCTGACACCATATTTTATATTTTAAAAGAAAAATCCTTTTAAGATCGACTTGGTTTTATTGAGCCAAAGCATAGACAAAACATACGAGGTAAAAGAAAGGATACAGAAAAGCATCATAGACAAATCAGCCAGTATGCAACATTGGGAATCTAAGGGAATTCTTGTCGGTGAAGAGAAGCTAACTAACCTTCGTTTTGCCGACGACATTGTTCTGTTCTCTTCATCAGCCCAACAACTCGAGGAAATGCTACAACAACTTAGCATGGCAAGCCTTCAGGTTGGATTGATGATGAACATGTCAAAGACCCAAATTATGACCAATGCCACGAAACTCAGGATACAAGTGCAGGGGCAGACAATACACTATGTCGACGAATATATTTACTTGGGCCAAGTAGTCTCTTTCAATAACAGGCAAGACAAAGAAATTGAAAGGCGTATTGAAAATGCTTGGAAGAGCTACTGGTCCATGAAGGAGCACATGAAAGGTAACCTTCCTTTAACGCTGAAGCGCAAACTCGTTGACATGTGTGTATTGCCAGTCCTGACCTACGGTGCGCAAACATGGTCTTTGACTGAGAATCAGAAATCCAGACTGAAGATTTGCCAACGAGCTATGGAGCGCAGCATATTAGGGGTAAAAAGGACTGATCGTATCCGGAACACCACATTGCGCTCCAATACTCGAATAGCTGATGTTGGAAAAGCGACTGCCAAACTCAAATGGGACTGGGCCGGGCATGTCTGCCGGATGCACCCACAAAGATGGGCGCACAGAGCCACATGGTGGGTACCGCATGACGGGCACCGACGGCAAGGCAGACCAAGGCGGAGATGGCGAGATGACCTGGACGCGGAGCAGAGTGATTGGCCAAATATAGCTCTGGATAGGGAGATGTGGAAGTCAAGAGGAGAGGCCTTTGCCCAGCAGTGGGACACAATTATAGGCTAAATATAATAATAATAATCTACCCAGCGTAAATTATTTCAATTCGTGTTGTAAACTGGCAGTATGAGCAAACATACTTGTGCGATTTCAAGGATGTAAAAAAAAAAGTTACAAAAAAAACAGAGAAAGAATGTCAATGAATCTGGAAAAGCGCGGGAAACGTTCGGTAGTTCGGTTGTGTTTTTGTAATTATTTTTGAAAATATTGTGAAATTTGATATTTTAGTTCACAAGAGTTGATTATTCGGGTATTGTAAATAATAATACAAGTATTCTATGTAAATTTGTATATTTTTTGTAAATTATTAGTGTAAATACTGGACATATAAGGGTAAGTTTTTTGTAATATTTGTATCTACTTCAGGTAACTCCTCATGGAGTTACCTGAAGACCCAGGGGGGACTGCCCCAGATATAGGACATAATGTGACTATTGTAGACGGATCTAGCACTGATGGCTCTTGTAGCCAAGATA
The DNA here is from genome assembly GCA_037349165.1 of Choristoneura rosaceana. Lineage (NCBI taxonomy): Eukaryota > Metazoa > Arthropoda > Insecta > Lepidoptera > Tortricidae > Choristoneura > Choristoneura rosaceana. The sequence continues at coordinate 1,499,349 of JAZBNJ010000032.1, forward strand.
ATATTAACAGGAGGAAACGACTCTCTGTAAAAACATGTCGTCACTGTAACAAAAAAAGGTCGAGACAACGTCATGGCGAGCCTTTGATAGTAAAAGAGGATGATTGTGCTTGCAATATTGATGAAAGCCGTCAAAGAATGCATAATATATTTGTAAAACCAACCCCCAAGCCACAGCCACAACACATCACTTCACCAGCTGCTAGTATGCCTCCAACTCTTAATGATTCAGTGCCGGCTCAATTATTGTCAAATTCCAATCCCACATCCACAGCTCCCCAGCCAGTAGGCAGAATGATGTACCTGAAATCAGATGTAGCACCATTTAATGTACATGTACAACGACTACAAACCTCAGAAAATGAAAATGTCTCCCTACACCCAGTAGTGTTTGGAAAGTTTCTAAGGAAAAATAATATCTCCCAAATTGTTAATGGGAGCCTGAAACGTATTGGAAGGAATAGAGTGACTATTTCTTTCAGCGATTTTCAGGCTGCCAATAACTTCTTGACTAACCCTGCCCTGTCAACATCGAACTACAAGACATTCATCCCGACTTTCTCTGTCACCCGGTTGGGAATTGTACGAGGAGTTCCCTCCGAGTGGTCAGAGGAAGAAGTCTTAGAAAATATCTCTGTTCCTATAGGTTGTGGACCGATATTGAAAGTTAGACGATTAAAAAGGAAAGTTATTGAGTCAGGTGTCAGCGAGTTAAAACCCACAGAGTCTGTGGTACTTACCTTTGATGGCCAAGTTTTGCCCAAACGCATATTCATGTGCTACACAGCACTTCCTGTAGACCTATACATATATCCTACTATACAATGCTACAACTGTTGTCGCTTTGGGCATGTCAGAGGTCAGTGCCGCTCAACTCCCAGATGTTACAAATGTGGTCAAGGACATACTGGAGAAAAATGCGAAGTTGATGATGAGCATGTAAGATGTTGTCTGTGCAAGGGTTCTCACCTAGCTACTGATAAAAAATGTTTAGAATTTGAGAGACAAAAAAATATAAAGGAGACCATGGCTAAAAGCTGTGTGTCATATTTTGAAGCTAATAAACAACACCCACCTATTTCAAAAATTTCATATGCTGATGCACTGCTCAGTAATAATAGTAACGGAACAGAAAAGGATTCCTCACATTCTAGCCCAATTTCATCTTACTCACACTCTAGCCCAACTACATCTTATAAGAAAACTATCTTTATGAAACCTCGCTCCCCACCTCAATCCAGATCTAAAGGATATGATGTGGCAGCGCATAATGCCTTGACAAGGGATTATGACATGCCCGTCACTAACAAAAATATTTACAAACCTAATGAGACCACACAATCTGTGAAAGAAATAATTCTGTTGATCATTAAGTTACTGTCCCAATCTGGATTGGGTAGTAGTATCTCACCGTCCCACGCTGCCCCTATTATGAATTTTTTCACTCAACTCTTAACTGATAATGAACAGCCAATTTCAAATCCTTCAATGGAACTGTAGAAGTATAATACCAAAGAAAGCTGATTTACTTTATTTAATAAATAAGTATAATTTCAAAATAATAGCCTTGCAAGAAACTTGGTTAAAGTCTTCATCCAACTTCAGGGTATCAGGATTTTCCTGTATAAGAGAGGACCGCTCTGATGGATATGCCGGTGTTGCTTTGCTTGTAAAGCATGGCATTCCTTATTCACATATTCCTCTTCCTGCTCATAATAATGATATATCTATAATTGCTGTTTCTGTTAATAATATCTGTTTTGCCTCATTATATATCCCTCATCCTTCTTCAACTATTTATAGTGAAGTAGATCACTTATTGACACTGCTTCCCAAGCCTCTTATTCTTCTTGGAGATTTGAACGCCCAGCATCAATCTTGGGGTAGTTCCACCACCAATTCCTATGGTAATCTAGTCATTGATATGATGGACTCCCATAATCTTTGCATCTTAAATGATGGTTCTCCCACCCGACGAACTGCACCTGGAGAGGGAATAAGTTGCCCAGATGTTTCTATTTGTAGTCCAAATTTATTTTCTTCTTTATCCTGGAAGGTCTCTCCTATTTCATTTGGAAGTGATCATTTTACTATTCTTCTTTCATTTCCGTTCAATAATTCTCCTACTCAAAAGCGTCCTCCTCGTTTAAAGTATAATTTAAGTAATGCAAACTGGGATACATTCAAGGAACACCTTGATCAAAAAATTTCCTCTCTTCCTTCAATCGAACACAGCGATGAAGCCACATGTGCAGCCGCTCTGGCAAAGATAATGGTCGAGACTGCTGATAATGTTTTTCCAGTGAAAAAAGTAGGAGGAAACAACATTCCTTCTCCACCATGGTGGGATTCGGAATGTACTTCAGCGGCTAAGAGGCGGAAGGAGGCTGAACTTGCTTACAGAGAATCTAGTACCAATGAAAACTTTGATTTGGTTTTGGAGGCAATAGACAAGACAAAAAAGCTTTTTAAAAAAAAGAAGTTTGAAGGTTGGAGAAACTTTTGCTTATCTGTATCTCCTAATACAAACCCTTCTGTGGTTTGGAATAATATTAAAAGATTTCGATCCGCTTTTAAAGAAGACTGTTCCTCCAACCTTCCTTCTACATTAGCAGATGAGTTTCTGGATAAACTCGCTCCTCCCACTGTTCCTGAGTTTATTCCTTTACCTCCAGTGCTGGGCTTTAGCGGGCTTAATGGCCCGTTCACCCTACCAGAACTCAAAGGAGTCATCTCTAAAACCAAAGATTCAGCTCCTGGTCCTGATGGTATACCATATTCGTTCTTTACCCATCTAAATGATATGTCTCTTCTATACTTCCTAAATTTAATTAACAAAATTATGATATCTGGCGAGATTCCCGAGGCTTGGAAATGTCAAGATGTTCTACCTTTCCTGAAACCAAATAAGGACCCTTTCGATGTCTCTTCTTATCGGCCTGTAGCTCTGTCCACTGTCCTAATGAAACTTACAGAACATCTAGTCAAAAATCGCCTAGAATGGTTTATTGAAACCAACGACATTCTTAGCCAAAATCAATTTGGTTTTAGGCGTGGCAGAGGTACCATTGATAATATAGCTGTTCTTATCACGGACATTAGACAAGCATTTTCCGAGGGCAATACTTTGATTGCAGCATTTATGGACATTTCGGCAGCGTACGATAATGTTATTATTTCTCGCCTCCATAAAAAACTTCAAAATCTTAAAGTACCACTTTTGCTTTCCAATTTTATTATAAATATGCTGTCAGGAAGATGTATCAATCTTACTGTAGATGACATTAAGAGATCTAGGCTTTTGTGGAGAGGGCTACCTCAAGGCTCGGTTCTAAGTCCATTACTCTACAACATATATAGTCATGACCTGGAAGATTCTTTAGGTAAAGAGGTTAAAGTTCTGCAATATGCCGATGACTTGCTTGTGTATTGCTCAAACCGAAATTCTGAAATGGCTTCAGTTTGCTTAACTGAATCCCTTATCCATCTGAAAAACTGGTTGAATGACAATGGCCTTGAGATTTCCCACTCTAAGAGCGTCGTGGTTCCTTTCGCCAGAACAAGGGTTCCGCCTGTGGTATCTGTCAAATTTGATTGCCAGCCCATTCCAACGAAAAGTTTCACACGTTTCCTTGGTGTAGTGTTAGATTTTAAACTTACCGGTGTTCCCCACTGCGACTATATTGTAACGAAGTGCGAACGTCTTTTAAACATGATACGATGTCTTACAGGTGTCTGGTGGGGTGCTCATCCATTTTCGCTTAGACTCCTATACAACGCTTTAATTAGAAGTAGTATCGATTATGGCACATTTTTATTAATCCCGGGACAAGTTAATGGCTTTAAACGGTTAGATGCTGTCCAGTCCAAAGCCCTACGCGTGATCTGTGGTGCAATGAAATCAAGCCCTATAAATTGCCTACAAGTCGAATGTGTGGAACCACCTTTACTTTTGAGACGTCAATATTTGTCAGATAAGTTTTTATTTCGCTGCTTCCAAAATTCCAATCATCCCCTACGATCAAGCCTTCCACTATTAAATAACTCTTTGACATCATCTACTTATTGGTCGCATAAAATAACTCCATGCCTTGTAAAAAGTTATCAAAGGTATAGGTCCCTACAATCTCCAACCTATCACTATCCAAAATATCCCCTTTTCTGTGATAATTTTTCTGCTCTTACTTTATCACCTGATGTTCAACTGAATTTAGGAGTAACTAAAAATGATACGGACCCTAATGTTAATTTCAATTCTATTAAAGACGATCGGTGGCACAGCTGGCATCATATATACTCTGATTCTTCCAAGCATGCGTCTTTCGGCCATGTGGGGGTTGGGGTGTACCATGCTCAATACAAAATTATTCAGAAAATTAAACTCCCTCCTGAAACGTCAGTATTTACGGGAGAATGCTTTGGATTACTTAAAGCCGTAGAATATATTTTACTTGCCCAACTCAGAAAAACTTTAATTATAACTGATTCAAAAAGCGCTCTTCAAGCTCTTAGTAAATTCCCATTTAACTGTAAAGTAATATTCCCTGTCATTATACAATTAAGAAATCTCCTTGCCAAATGTTCTGATTTGGGGTACTCCGTGTCTTTTGGTTGGGTTCCAAGTTGTTAGGTAAAACCTTTTTACATGACATGTATAGAAATTTGTCTATGACTGATTTCTTCTTCTGACTTATGTCGTAATGTCTTAACAATGGTTATGGTTTTTTTCGTAAATATAATTGAAATAATATAGCCTAGTATTAGCACTGAAGGTAAAGCTTTGATGTCTAAAACTGATTCGTTAGAGCTATGGCATCGGCGACTTGGACATTTAAGTTTGAAAGGTATGTTAATCCTTCGTGATTCATTGGCACGCGGTATTGAATTTTCAAATGGAGATTTAACTCCTTGTTCTCCTTGCATTGAAGGAAAACAAAAGAGCAAATCATTTCCTCGTGGTCAGGCACATAGAAGCGTGACTAAATTAGATTTAATCCACACGGATATATGTGGACCTATGTCAGTGGATAGTTGGAGTGGTTGTCGATACTTCATTACTTTTACTGATGATTTTACACGAAAATCTTTTATTTATTTTTTGAATCGTAAAGATCAAACAACAGTTTTGAATACGTTCATTGAATTCAAAACATTAGTTGAAAATCAAACTGATCTGAAGATTAAGCGTGTTAGGAGTGATAATGGTACGGAATATTGCAATAAAAGCTTTCAGAATTATTTTAAGCAATGCGGTATAGTTCATGAAACTACTGTGCCATACACACCACAGCAAAATGGGGTTTCTGAACGCCTTAACAGAACTTTAATGGAAAAAGCTAGAGCCATGTTACAAGATGCTGATTTGGAGAAAAAGTATTGGGCAGAAGCGGTCAATACTGCTTGTTATTTGAAAAATCGTAGTCCAACTGCTGCTTTGACTAAAGCTACTCCTGAAGAATTGTGGACTGGATCCAAAGTGAACCTCAGTCATCTTCGAGTCTTTGGTAGTACAGCATATGCTCTCACTCCACAACCTCAGCGTAATAAGCTTGATCCCAAATCAAAACCCTACATTATGTTAGGATATTGTAATCATACCAAAGGATATAGACTTGGAGATCCAGCTGATGGCAGAAAAATAATTAAAGCACGTTCTGTTGAATTCCTTGAAAATGTAAAAGGAAGCAAATTTAAAAATGCAAAATCTTATGATAGTTTCAAATATTTACCAAATAATATTGAAGTTTCAATATATAATTCGAATACTTCTGATGAAAATGTTAATGAACCTGACAATGATGAGTATGCTACACCTGATGCTTTATCTACCAATTCTGATATAATCTCCAATGTTGAAGATTTTAATGTTCAAGAAATTACATCTGATGAACAGGGAGAAGGTGAATCGTTGAACAATATTCAGCAAGAATCTCATATCATAGAGCAAAATGCGTCTGATACAGAAATTAATGAGCATTCTAGATCTGTTCGTGACCGGAACCCTCCCATAAGGTTTAAGGATTATGAAATGAATTATTTCACTGAAATAGCCTTAACGGGACGAGATGAACCTAGAACATATAACCAAGCTATAAAATGTGAAAAAGCTGATGATTGGTTGAAAGCTATGCAAGAGGAATATAATTCACTCATGTTACATCATGTCTGGGAACTTGTTGATCGACCAAAAGATGGAAACGTAATTAAATGCAAATGGGTTTTTAAAGAAAAAGTAGATCCAAGTGGTAACTTCGAAAAATTTAAAGCTCGTTTAGTTGCTAAAGGTTTCACTCAACAATATGGAGTTGATTATGAAGAAACTTTTGCACCTGTTGTAAGACACTGTACTTTACGTTTACTTTTTGCAATTGGAATTGAAAATGACATGGATATCGAACATGTTGACGTGAACACGGCATTCCTTAATGGAGACCTCCATGAACGTATTTACATGGAACAACCTCCTGGATTTGCAATTGAGGGGCAGAACAAAGTCTGTTTACTGAAAAAGAGTTTATATGGACTCAAACAAGCCAGTAGAGCTTGGAACGAAAAAGTTCATAATGTTTTGATAAGCGATGGATATACGCAATTAAAGACTGAAAAATGTGTTTATTTCAAAGACCAAGTGATAATAGCGTTATACGTTGATGATTTTTTCGTGTTCAGTTCCAATGAATGTCAAAAGAAAATGCTTTATAAATTGCTCAGTTCCAACTTTACAATAAAACTGCTTGGACCAGTCAAACAAGCGTTGGGTATGAAAGTTGAAAGGGACAGAGAGCAAGGAACTTTAAAATTGACACAGGCTCAATATGTGAAAAATCTTTTGATTAAATTTGGCATGGAAGATTGTCACAAGGTAGCGACTCCCATGGAGATTAATTTCAATCTACCGAAAGCAGAGACAATCGACCAAAGATTTCCATACCAGGAGCTTATTGGAACCTTAATGTATCTCGCTGTATGCACACGTCCAGATATAGCTTTTGCGTGCAGTAAGCTTAGTCAATATAACACTTGTTATAATGAATCGCATTGGCTCGCCGCTAAACGCGTACTGCGATATTTATCTGGGACAACTGGCTACGGACTCAATTTTAAGAGGGGTAGTAATAAAGTTGAAATTTCATCCGACGCAGATTGGGCGGGGGATACAACCGATAGAAAATCTTATTCAGGTTTTATGAGTAGGTTTGGTAATTGTGTTGTAAATTGGCATAGCCACAAACAACAAAATGTCGCTTGCTCTAGCACAGAAGCTGAATACTATGCTCTTGGAAATGCTGTTAAAGAGGCAAAATTCATAAGAAACTTTTTATTAGAGCTACGTTGTACGAATGAGTCACATGATCTTGTTACTATCTATAATGACAATCATAGCACACTCAAAATGGTTGAGAACGAATGTTTTCGTAGAACAAAGCATATAGATGTTCATCATCATTTTATACAGGAATGTGTTGAACGCAAAGTAATCTGTTTAGCTTACAAGCCCTCAGCTGAATTAGAGGCGGATCTTTTTACGAAAGCCTTGCCTAAGGTGAAACATGATTTCTTTGTGAAGTGCTTAGATTTAGTTTAAACTTCTTTTGTATTTTGTACTCTCGCACACAGTTTGTACTTCATTTCTGTTTTAAATTTGTAAAACATATGATTGCCTCGAGTAAGGGGCAGTGTTAGGTAAAACCTTTTTACATGACATGTATAGAAATTTGTCTATGACTGATTTCTTCTTCTGACTTATGTCGTAATGTCTTAACACAAGTCACTGTGATATTTCTGGTAATGTAATAGCTGATCGGCTAGCCAATGAAGCTGTTAAAGATGGTGATCTCTTCCCATATAGGAATTACAGTCATGATTTGGCCGCTCTCGCTGGTTCATCTCTTAGAGAGAGCTGGAGAGAGATGTGGATTGAAAGTTGCAAGATCAAGGGCAAACATTATTATTCTATCCAACCTAGCATTCCGTCCAAACCTTGGTTTGGCAAGTTTAAATTTGGTAAGAGAGCCACCTGCTGCCTTATCCGCATGAGACTGGGTCATGTTTGTACTCCCGCCAACCTTGCTAAATTTAAACTGGTCGAGTCCGATGTTTGTGAGTGTGGCTTGGGCATCGCAGACACTAATCATATATTTCTCTCATGTCCTCTCCATGACAACTCCTCCTTTTATGAACAGCTTACATCCTACAAAGTCCCATTACCTACGTCCATCACTGTCCTTTTATCCTCGAATGATATTAATATATATAACTTATTGAACATATTTATAAATAATAATGATATAAAAATTTAAATATGTATTCCTCACTTCACTAATTTTAATCTATTATATGTACCTGTACGTTACATTGGGCAGATATAATTAGTAATATGTGCATTAAAACCTCCTGCACATATCAAAAACATACTGGCTGAATGAACTTTCCGCTTTCTCCCGCACGGCGGCGCCACCAGTCAGTTGCGCAAATTTGACAGCTCGAAATGAATGCCGGCCGGCGCGCGCTCTTTTAAATTATTCATAAAAAACTCTGAAAGTGCTGTGATTGTGTCTTAAATGTGTCCCTGGGACTGAGGAATAGAGCCAGAACAAACTGTAAGTGAAACCTATATCTTGCCCAATTCGGTTTTGCTAATTATTTTCAATATTCAAATGTCGTAGTTCAAACATTTTGGTCCTTCGAACCGGATCCTCAGTTTGCAAACTAAATACACATTCATACACATAAAACACACATTTCACGCAGTTTTAAGGTAACAGGCTTATTTCTAATCTAAGTTATTTACCTAGAATAATACGTATAAAACAAACGTTTTCAATTTTCGTTCTTTGCAACGCGTCGCGCGCGTCTTTTGTTTTGAATTCGAAATGGACGAGAAAGAATTTGATGTCGAACAACTTATTAACAAAAAAGAACTGCTTTTTATACGATGTCAAACGTTATTTGAACTATCCAAATCAACTCCACCAGAGCGTTTGCCCGAATTTAATTTGCGACTCAAAGAACTTCATTCGACTCGGGAATGTTTCGAACAATGCATATTCGAGTTAAATTCTTATAATAAGAAACAAAACCCGAAATTTAAACCAAATTATCAGGAAATTCAAACCTTTGACGACATGTATTTCCGTATTCTGAGTGTAGCGGAGGCTAATAGCGACACTTGGCAATCGTGTGACGGCAGCGGTAGCGGACCTTCGTCGCGCTCCGCGGGCCGCGGCCCGGGCGCTGCCGGGCCAGACTCGCGGTCGGCTAAGCCGCGGCTGCCTAAACTAGAATTGTTCCATTTCGATAGCAAATTAAAAAACTGGCAAACATTCTATGACACGTTTACGAGTTTAATTCATAACAACAATGATATTACGAACATTGAGAAGTTTTATTACCTGCTCTCCGTAGTCAGCGGTTCGGCATTGACTGTGGTCAAAGGGATGCCAGTGACGGCCGATAATTATCCGATAGTTTGGGCTTTGCTAGTCAAAAAATTTGAGAACACTCGTGCCTTAGCTACGAGCTATTTAGATCGGCTGTTTCAATTTAAGCCTTTGTCAACTGAGTCGGCTACTGGTCTAAACACATTTTTACAAACGTATCAAGAGTGTGTTAAAGCATTGAAACTTTTGAAAATCAGTAACCTATCGAGTTTCATACTGTTTTATATGGGATTGCGAAATTTAGACCCCGTCACTAGGCGCGAATTCGAACAATCAGTAGATCAAACCGATATACCTACTTACGAACAGCTGATTAATTTCGTAGAGAAACAGGCGCGTGTTTTGGAAATGTCGGAGGTTAAAATTAGTACATCAAAAATTCAGTTTACGCCTAAGAGTGTTCCTAACACCTCTGCAAAGCCGAATTTTGTTCGAACAAATAATAATAATGCTGCTAATTACAGTAGTGCACCGAAGCAGTTCCAAAAGCCGTGCTTGTCAGCTGTGAGTAAGAATAATAGCGAACGATCAAATAGATGTCTATTTTGCGACAAACCGCATTCAACTTATCGATGTTTCGAGTTTTTTGATTTAACACCGGTGCAGCGTCTTGACAAAGTGAAACAGCTTCAATTATGCGAAAATTGCTTTCGTCAGCATTCGTTGTCCGAGTGTACGTCAAAAGTGCGTTGTGTGCTGTGTAAACAACCGCACCATCACAGTATTCACTTAGATACAGTTCCAACTGTTCAAAATTCATCAATTAATCAAAACGGTTCAAATAGTCAAAACATTTCAAGTATTCAAAACGTTTCAAATGGTCAAAATCAAAGTCAAAGGTCAATGCCAAACGTCGGCTTGACTTGTTCGTCAAATTCAACCGTGCTGTTAGGCACTGCCATGGTGCACGTCGCAGATCGATGGGGAACTTACCACGCCGTACGTGCAGTCATTGACAGCGGTGCCATGTCCGGTTACATGACAAAAGAGTGTGCCCAGCGCCTGGGTTTGTCTCGACGCAAGTGTCAGTTTGAACCCATGGGTCTGGGAGGTGCGCCAGTGCAAGATTTCGGTCTGGTTACATGTTCAATTAAACCACGAAACTCATTTGGTCCGGTGCTTAGCACTGATACTGTTGTCGTAAGTAATATAACTAGCAACTTACCTACAGTAACCTTATCAAACAAAGTTATCAATAATTTCAAAAATCTAGAGTTAGCTGACCCGAACTACTTTTCGGCGGCTCCAGTTGACTTGTTGATCGCAGGTGACTTATTTCCCTACATTTATGACGGTCAAAATATACTACCACGTGACCCGGGTTTGCCCGTCGCGATGCATTCCATATTCGGATATGTCATTACTGGTCAGACAGTACTGAGTGACGATTGTGAGTCAAATACAGCCTCGCTCAACTTGTTCTCTGCTAATAAAACTAGTAGTATCGATAAAATCATGAACTCTTTCTGGGAGACTGAAAACGTGCCGTATGACGTCACTAAAAAACCAGAAGATTTGTATGTCGAACAATTGTTCCAAAACGAACACAGTCGCGATACTACGGGACGTTATACAGTGAAGTACCCGTTCAAACCCAGTTTTGATCTCGGCGATTCGACTCCACAAGCGTTACGTCGTTTCAACAATTTAGAAACAAAGCTGAATCGTCTTCCGGAACTTAAGGAAGAATATAATAAATTCATGTCCGAATATGAAAGCCTTGGTCACATGACTTGCGTAGGTGATTTTGGTACTGTGGATTCTAAGTACATAATTCCTCACTTTTGTATTCTCCGACCGTCAAGTACCACGACAAAACTCCGAGTAGTTTTTGACGCCTCATGCAAAACGACAAATAATAATTCTTTAAATTCAGTCGTTTACGCCGGTCCTAAGCTTCAAGCAGATATTAATGAGATTTTAATAAATTTTCGTATACATGAAATTTGCTTGTCAAGTGACATTTGTAAAATGTTTCGAATGACCTTGATCGAAAAATCTCAACGCAATTACCAACACATCTTGTGGAGGTTTCAACCTGATCAACCTTTAAAGGTGTATGAGTTAAACACGATCACATACGGCGTTGCTAGCAGTCCGTACCTAGCGATCCGAGTCCTGCATCAACTGGCTGACGACGACTGCGAGAAGTATCCTTTAGCGAGCAAGGTTCTAAAAAAGGGTTTCTTCGTCGATGACCTTCTGTGGTCAGTGAGCAGCTATGATGAAGCAGCTAGGCTACAGGATGAACTGTTAGAGTTGCTGAGTGGAGGAGGATTTCTGCTTCGTAAGTGGGCCAGCAACTGTCCCCAGGTACTGGCTCGGGTTCCAGCTGATCACCGCGAAACGCCCATTGCATTCGAGGATGACAAGGACCTATCCATAAAAGTTTTAGGTCTGCAGTGGCGACCCGCCGAAGATGTGTTTTCCTTCGTATTCCATCCACTTCCAGCTTCACAGGCGATCACCAAGCGTAGTGTCTTGTCACAGATAGGTCGTCAGTATGATCCCTTAGGTTTCGTGGCTCCCTGCATATTCTACGCGAAATGCTTCATGCAAAAACTCTGGCTCCAACAGCTGGGTTGGGATGAGCGGCTGCCTCCGGAACTAGAAAAGGAGTGGCTCACCTACGTGTCAGAGCTCCCGCTGTTATCGAATTTTAGCCACGAGCGCCAGGTTACTGTCAAACAGCACAGCTACTACCAGATACTAGGATTCTGCGATGCTTCAGTTCAAGGAATAGCTGCGGTCATCTATTTGCGTAGTTTTAACAATCAAGGTGATTCGAAGGTCAGTCTGGTCATTGCAAAATCCAAGGTTGCACCCTTAAAGACAGTGACCATTCCACGTCCCGAGCTAATGGCTGCGCATTTGTTAGTCAAGTTAGTCAAATATACGAAGTCAATATTGTCTGAACGAATTCCTGTTCATGAAATACTCTTGTTCACCGATTCCTCTGTGGTGCTGAGTTGGTTGAATACACCCAGTTACAACCTCAAAACCTTTGTGGCTTCACGTGTCTCCAAAACCTTGGAGACCGTGCAAAGCGATTGTTGGTTTCACGTGACCGGCGCGGCCAACCCCGCTGACGTGTGCTCGCGCGGAGCGCTGCCCTCCGTGCTGCTAGCGACAGCGGAGTGGCTCGGGGGACCGAACTGGCTACACGCACCAAGAGAGAACTGGCCAGTAAAATCAATTGATCAATTTAAATCGGCAAATGTGCCAGAACTTAAAATTCCATGCGCGACTTTGGCTCAAACTAGCGTGCAAGACACAACACGTGATTCAAACCTTGTTTATGATTTAACCGAAAAATATTCGAGTTTTAGCAAGCTTCAAAGGGTCTTAGCGCGTTGTTTTCAATTTATTAACAATTGTAGATCGACGAAGTCTAATAGGAACACAGGTCCTTCGTCTCTATCAGATTTAAAGAACGCACACGATGTGCTCATTAAATCCGTTCAGCGAGAGCATTTTGCAGCTGATATCCAAGCAATTTCCAATGGTTACAGCTGTAGTTCTTCACTTAAAAGGTTAGCACCTTATGTCGACCCCCTCGGTTTTCTCAGGGTGGGGGGTAGGTTGTCTTTCGCCGAACTACCGTATCAAAAGAAGTATCCATTATTGCTTCCTAAAAAGTGCAACTTTACAAAAAATCTTATCGACTATTTTCATAAAATTTATTTACATATCGGTCCGCGTACATTGCAATTAAACGATTATTTGCACACGCTGCAGCAGCGACAAAAATGGCATAGGAATTGTCGTAATATTCAAGTTGATGAACTCGTTCTTATGCATGCTGACGCTCCTCCGCTTCAATGGCATCTCGGTCATGTGACGGAACTTTATCCAGGAGCTGATGGAGTTGTACGGGTGGTAAAAGTAAAAATCCAGAATGGCGAATACACGCGACCCGTTGTAAAGCTTAGACCACTTCCAATGGAATTAGATTCAGCATAATTTTTATTTTCCTTTGTTTCTTTGCATGAATTTGACGCAAGAAGGTGTCAAGTTTATGACAATTTTAGGTTCGAAATAAGTCATTTATTTTACTCAATTTACAGCTACACGTGTTTAGTTCACTAAGTCAACAAATACTTACACTATACAGTCCACTTACCTTATTCAATACCATCCCTGGTTTTGTTTGTAAACTGGGGAATCTGGGGTAGATTCCCGGTGGGGGGTTTATGTACGTTACATTGGGCAGATATAATTAGTAATATGTGCATTAAAACCTCCTGCACATATTACTAATTATATCTGCCCAATGTAACGTACAGTACCTATGTAAAATATTTTTATTAATCCCATGTAATCTTCTCCTGTTGAACTCCATATTCCGTATTCCAAATTCCCGTATTTTCTTTTGATTCGTTTCCTTACCTTTAAACGCGTCTGTGGCGGATGCGCAAACCGCGCGAGCCAGAAAAAAAAAAAAAAAAAAAAAAAAAAAAGAATGTCAATGTCAACTATTCTGAATTGTATGGTGTTTTGCGTTTATTGCGCTTTATTATAATTTACCAATTTACAAAGATTTCTTTTCTTCAGCTAGTAGTTTCAAGTATCACACTTATTGAAATGGTGGAGGAGTCTAATCCAAACTCGAACAAGGCTAAGGTATATCGTTCAAAGAGTTGTATAATTTGTAGAACTTTTCCGTAGCGTAGTGTTCTTTAACTCTAATACTACGATTACACTTTCAGACGAAGGCTACGCGTCCGAAGCCGGTGTACCTGTGGACTGAAGCGGATGTTCAGAAATGGTTGCGAAGACACTGCGGCGATTACTACAACTTGTACTGGGAGCGGTTCCATGAGGTAAATCTTACTAATGTTATAAAAATATGAAAATTTGTAAGTGCATGCTTCTTGATAAACTTTCACAATAAACGGCTGGCTGGATTTGAAATGAAATTTTGTATGAAAGAAAACTGGATCTAAGAAGTAACACTAATTTCATACTCATTATTTTTTATGCCAATGTTCCCACAGAATTGCAATGTATGCATGTAATAACATCATTTTAATTAGTTGGCTAAAGTTTTCTATAGGGGGTCATTCAAGTACGGTAAGCACGGGAAGGGGGTGGGGGAGTCTTTGCTATGTTTATTTTTGATGACATGGGGGCAATATTCATTTATTATTTCTTATTTTTTTGCAATAACAATAAAGAAACCTGAATAGATTTATATACCTATGTTTACATAAGCATATGGGGGAGGGGGTAGGGTTCTGTTGACTTTCACTGACAAGGGGGAGAAAAGTGTTAAAAACTACTACAATTCTGCTTATGTAATATTTGAATGACCCCTAGAAGATGATGATGATAGTAAATTTTCTATAAACTACGAAATATTCTCTAAAGATTCAAACTCCACAGCACGACATAACAGGCAGAGCTCTAATCCGCATCAACGACAACACCCTCCTCCGTATGGGCATCACTAACAAAGACCACCGGGAAGCCATCTGGCGGGAGATCCTCAAGCTGCGGCTCAAGACGGACATCGTAGACATCAGAGACTTGGAGAGGCGGTACAACTACTATAACTACGATATGTGACAAAGCGACACCAAGAACTGGACAACACGGACCGGTAGACTGTTAGATGTTTAGTTGGGACCTAACATTCGTATCCAGTAAAACCAGCTGTTTAGTGCAGAGCAGAGTACTAGATAATAGGGATGTTGACACCACCAATCAACTGACATACTTTTTATGAGCTGTCAGAACACTCAATCAACTAACTATTTATTTGTTTTAAAACAACAAAAAATTTAATTGTACTTTGTAGTAAATCGAAAGTTAATCTGGTTTTTAGGGCTAAAATAAAACGTTTTTTTACTGGAATTGTGCCTTCAAATTATTTCTTAAAGGCGTCAACATCCCTGTTATTTTGGGTGATGTTAGTGTACAACCATATTTGTCAACCTGGAAAAAACACCACTAATGCTGAAGCTCATTATTAGGTTGTACATTTTTTCTCATTCATTCTTCGTTGAAAATTACAAGACATACTCTAACCGCACCTGAAATATTTGCTATGGGATGTAAACCATGATTACTCTTAATAAGTGAAAATAACTCTGTCTGTCTGTTACGCTTTCACGTCGAAACCATTGAACCGATTTTGATGAAATTTGGTATATGGGTAGTCTGACTGAACCCCAAAGATCAACATAGAATACCTTTTATTCAGGTAGAGGGCGCCACCGCGCGATAATCTAGATCCGCGCAGACGAAGTCGCGGGCATAAGTGCTAATGCATTAGTATAAGTACTTAGTGGTCATAGAGAAATTTAAGGAGAACAATTTACAAGTGTTGGAAAATGAAAGAAGGTTGTTGTAGGCCAACTTTTCTATTGACGAGTTATTTACGAGCTTATGCTAGTTATACCTTGATAAGGATTAAACTTTGATATATGTATCTTAAATATTCACAAATCATGATTTTCGATGATAAAAAGTAATTAGTTGATTTCACTTCCGTCATTTGATCACAATTTCTTATTGTTTTAAAGTGACGTCTTGTTTGAAAGTGAGTGATTGTTTTAACCCTTTCGTTCTGGATGATGAGTTAACTCGTCTTGTGCGATGTGCTCTCAGATCCGGTAGACGAGTAAACTCGTCTTAAAAAAATTGACATTACATCCTAGATTAGGGCAATCAACAGTCACTTGCACAACCGGACACATTGCTTCCTGTACTCTTAGTCTTGAGCCATGTTTATTTGCTGCAGTTATGCAGTTAGTAATGTTGCCAACTAGTGAATAAACTTATTAGTCTACCCCAAGAATATTCGTTTCGCATTTGTGTCTAAATACGTTTTGAACAAACAACATGGAGAAAAATAACTGTACCAAGCTAACGAGTTATCTCGTCTTCCGACTCTGAAAAGTGTTTTACGTAGCCGAGTTAAGTCGTCTTTCGGACGTAAGACCATCATTTCTGTGAACGAGTTAACTCGCCTACAGGACTGAGGAGCAGGTATCAATTCACTGAATATGGAAAACTGGGTAGATTTTGTGTATGGCTTTGCCGGAACGAAAGGGTTAATTTTGATTTAATTCTTAATTTTGAAATTTGAGATTTATGTGTTTCCAGCAAGTAGCCATAAGATAATGTTCCATGGTGGCCAAGGAATCAATTTGGTCGACTGTACAGCTTAAAAATAAAATGTATTTACTCCTAAATGATAACATAGGAATTGTACTACATCTTTCAACTTTGACTGCTTGACATTTTGTGATTTAATGTAAATGAAGTGATTTTTTTAAGTAAACCATTAAATGGAGTTTCATCTTGTATTATTATCTATTCTGTGGTTTCATCGACTTTATAAATGTACCTACTATATCAATTAATTAATTTTAATATATATTTTTATGACAATGTATTTTTCTTCTAATTTATTTATAAACTTGTGAATGACATCTAATACCTTTAAACAAGCAATTTTTGTATATCTTCACTACTTTGAAAAAAAACTCGTAAGTATCTCAAATCAATTGGCTCTTACAAATGATCACCCCCACTTTACGTCTATGGGAGGCGTACTCTAAAATTATTATTTTTTACCCACGACGGAACGGAGAAGGTATATGCGTTTAGGGTGAGAGGTTGTTTGTTTGTTTGTTTGTTTGTTTGTGCGCAAACGAATGTTCACGTTTATCTCCAGAATGGTTTGACTGATTTAGATGCGGTTTTCGGCAATGGATTTGTAATTTATCGACGGTGGTTCTTAGATAGGTGTTATTGCGTTTATCCGCTAGGGGGCGCTACAGTAATCATTTTTCACTCGAAAAATGACTACCGAATGTTACCAATTATCTTCAGAATGGATTGAATGTTTTTAATGTAGTTTTCCGTAATGGATTTGATGTTTATCTAAGATGGTTCTTAGATAGGTGTTATAGTATTAACCCGCAAGGGGGCGCTAGAGTAAACATTTTCCATTTAGCTCTAGAAAGGTTTGACTGTCTTTGATGTGGGTCTCTTTAAGGGGTTTGATGACTGTCTTTAATAGTTTTCGAAAGGCGTTCACATGTATATAAAGGTGGGTGCACGGCAGTGCCTCCGCCAAGACGAACAAAAAGGAAGACAGGGCACTACCTACCTATTTTCATACCGTTTCATCTTGATACTAGCTTTTATTAATTGACCTGCAATGTAAGTAGGTATCTACCTATGTAAATAATATTATACATATGTATGTTTGTATGCATATTAGGGTCTTGCAAGTTAAATTTGCCACACTTTCAGCTATCGTATTGACTTGAAATTTGGCACACTTATGTAAATCTGGTAACAATACAATAATCTGGTAGTGACATCCAGGTTATGTCGTCTTCACAGAAAGAAACTCTTCAATAGTTTACGGCACAGGCGCGGAACTTAACAGAATTACCTTTTAAATTTTATTGGCACTGTTTATATGATACAATAGACACAACTTGATGTTGCAGCTAGGGTCGTCTTCCCACAAAAGAACTCCTCGATGGTTGATACCATAAATGCATAAAACTTTGCACGATTATTCAATTTCAATGACAATGCATAATATCCCCATAAACTACCTGATGCTGTAGCTAGGGTTGTTTCCTCTTCCCAAAAGTTCCAAGAAAGCTAAATTATTGTACGCTGATTGAGTATTGCACATAAATAAAAAAAAATGTGACTTCAAACCTCTAATCCTAGTTAATGGGGTCAGGACTTGCAGAAAAACTAGTAAAATTTTAGGCTAAGATCCTGAAGCCTGATCTTACTTACTAATCCTATACATACCTATTTTGGCTTAAAAAGTATGGCTTGGCCGTTTCATATTTAAATCTGTTCGTATGACATGTCAATAAAAAAAATTAAGCTATTTATTTCAAGCAAAAAAAAAGCGTACAACATTCAAAGCAATCAATCATCAAGCATAATTTTTTTTTATAAAGTCAGGGCTCAGGCTCCGTTTCCACCAGCGATGTGCGAGGATGTGTTGCGAGGAATGTGTTTTTTATGAAACAATAGAAACATTTAATTTTCCTTGGTTCGCTCCGCTCAGCTTCCACCAGAGATGAGTACCAGGATAGGGATATGAAACGTTTCTATTGGTTCATGAAAAACAAATTCCTCGCAACACATCCTCGCACATCTCTGGTGGGAACGCAGCCTCATGTAGCCACTTGGCTTTTCCTAGCGTTTGAAAACCTTTTTAAAACTAACCCGTTATTTATGAGCATGTAAGTAAGTGTTGTGAATATTAGCCTTTAATTTTACATAAAATATTTAAGTGAGATGAATTATTTCTTTAAAAAGTTTAAAATAAAAAGTAAAATTAAAAATTTTGAAAAAACCCACGACGGTTCCTGTAGAAAAAGGGTTAAATAATTTTTATAAACATCCCCCGACTAAAATGATTACAAACGCAAAAACATCCGTCGGGGGCTGCCATTGCCATCTCTCTGTTATATTTCAATTAAAATGTTAAGAAAAGTTACTACAAACAACTAGCTCTCTCATAATGCATTCCAAATACAATTTTCATTAATCACAAATTCATACAACTACAGAATATTAGTTAATTTCGGGGTGAGTAATCCAATGCTATTTCAGTTACAATGTTAAGAAAACTACTTACGGTGAATATCTTTGTCTCATAAAGTAGGTTCATTCCTCACACAATTATAACAACACACACAATAATTGCAAAATACAAACTCAACAAACTCATACAATTGCAAAATATAAGTTCATTTCGGTGCAGGTAATGGCAGCCCCCGACGGATGTTTTTTGCGTTTGTAATCATTTTAGTCGGGGGATGTTTATAAAAATTATTTAACCCTTTTTCTACAGGAACCGTCGTGGGTTTTTTCAAAATTTTTAATTTTACTTTTTATTTACTTTTTTATTGTACGTCTACCATTTTGTCGGCGTGACTGATACGTATATTCATGTCAAATTACATCTTTCTAGTACCTACTAACGGTCTCTGAGCTTACCCGCGGACAGACAGACGGACAGACATACCTAGCGAAACTATAAGGGTTCCTAGTTGACTATGGAACCTTAAAAATTCGTTAAAAGCAGGAACGGACGACATAGTGTCAATTTCCAGAAGGAATACAAAATATGACGTTTTAAACGTTTTTAAATTCCTCTCCATTCTGTAAACAAATCCACATGGCAATCCCTTTTAATTTAATTCGATAATTACAAGATATCACTCATCAGGCTTAATTAACTGTTTTACGTCGCCTGATCACATTAGTTACGGCGCTAAATCACAGTAACGCTGTACCGTGTCAGTACATACTACATTCTGAAACATAAAATACATCGTGTGCATTGATCTCATTGTCGTGCCAGATAGCGCTTGGTACAAGTCACAAGATTTAAGAGCATTGGCTCATATTCACATTTACTGTGCCCTTGTTTCTATACCAGTTTTAAAAAAAAATAAAAAGACATTTATTGCCACAAAAAAAAAATACAATGAACATAACTGACAGAAACACAACAAATAAAACGTAAAAAAAGAGACACAAAAATAAGAACAACAGATATGTGGCAATAGGCTCAAGCTCAGCATTTACATGCTGCCGGTCGACCAGTGGTTTCAACCAGTGTGCCGCGATCGCCGCTAGGTGTATGCGATTCGAGACCCTATTGATAAGCATCCGCTATCCGTTATACCTACTGTACCTTTAGGTACTCTACGTGCCAGTCTTGGCTATTTTTTACAGGTGTGCCGTGAAACTTTGATGAACGAAAAGTGTGCCGTTGAAACCAAAGGGTTGAAAACGCCTGTTCTGTACCTATACTTACATAATCAGCACTGGTAAGGGCCAAATTATTCTGCAATTTAATTCGGCCATGGCGCTTCGCCGGCCGCTGTCGCGGCACGCTCGCTACGTTTTGCCGGGCTCACGTCTCTTCTCATCTGTCCGTCTCTTCTCATCTACAGGTCATTATTTTCAACAGATTCCTGTGCAATTTTGCGAGAAAGTTCGACTTTTGGAGGAGCTACGTGGTTCAAAACGTAAAAAATATATTTCATCCATTGCGCGAGGTCTATTAATCAAGGAGACTTATGATAGCACCAAACCAAAGCTCATAGAAATTTAAAGGCCACCTAAAACTCCGTGTTGACAGAACAAATCTAAAATAAAAGGTTACACATTGAACTCTCAAGTTGGTACACATTCATCTTCAGCTACAAGTGCCTACTTAATATTCTTACTCAGAGGCACAAAATTTGGCCCACCCCTCATACAAAATTACCGATTCTGCAAACGATTTTTTGCCGCTCAATATAGATAAGCCGAAAGCCGTAGTGACCTAGTGGCTTGACCTATCGCCTCTGAAGCAGAGGGTCCTGGGTTCAAACCCCGGCTCGCACCTCTAAGTTTTACGAAATTCATGTGCGGAATTACATTTGAAATTTACCACGAGCTTTGCGGTGAAGGAAAACATCGTGAGGAAACCTGCACAAACCTGCGAAGCAATTCAATTGTGCGTGTGAAGTTCCCAATCCACACTGGGCTCGCGTGGGAACTATGGCCCAAGCCCTCTCATTGTGAGATAAGGCCTGTGCCCAGCAGTGGGACGTATATAGGCTGGGATGATGACGATGATGATGAATATAGATAAGAAGTTACCGAAACCTCGATTCTCCAATCTTCCGTGGCTCAAACCGCGCCCCATTTGGTCCGGGCCGTTACTTGCGTTGCCCAGACGTTCCGAAATAGCCCATTTTAATGACTCCCCCTTTGTTTATTATTTTTCCTGTACCATCCCGTGAAGACAGCGGGCTTAATGCGCGACAGCCGGGATTGGCCGGTAATAAATGGAACACGGGTCTTGTCGCTATTGTCGCTGTCGAACTCTTGTTTCAGTTAGCAACAAAGACGCTGTTATTCGGTTGTGGAACTTCGATACTTAGACCTAATATTATAAACCCCCTTGCAAAAAAAACGGGCACCTATGGTTTTTTAGATTTTTAGGCATTGAAGCTTAGAAAGTAAGCTTTATGCACATAAAATACAAAAACCATAGGTGCCCGTTTTTTTTTTGCAAGGGGGTTTATAATAGGTAGAGTTATTCACGATGACGCGTGCCGTGGTTCTTATTACAATGTCATTAATGACTAATTTTGACAATCACGCGTCTTCGTGGATGGCACTAGGTAGGTATAGACGAGCAAAATCTTGACCTCTCTTCAAGTCTATTGCTTAGGGGAGTACTAAGTATCTGTTATCTTGTAATAACTACTTGGTTATAATTATAACACAGTATAATTACCTAACTACCTATATGTTTCTTTATGTACCATTAGCCAAATATGACTTGGTCTACCACCCTAAAGTTGATAATGATAATCGTTTGCATGTCAAACAATATTGATGCTAATAGACGTGTCTGTCAACTAGAAAGTTCCATTTTTTAGCGACATATTAATTTGCCAGGAACTAGTTTAAAAATTGATAGACCAGTTATTTGACTGATGGTACAGTCAGCACTAAAAGTAGCTATACTAACTGTTGTATGCTGTGTGTATTGTATGTGTGGTTACTTTTATATATTTTGTTTTGGCAGAAGTCTAATTTGCTGTTGTAAATTGCATTTTGCATCACTCTTTCTTTTGAAAAAAATTACCTAGGAGACCAAACTGTTATACCTAGTGCTAAATATAGGTCACTAAATAGGCTCGTTAGCCCATCATTTTATTACAACAGCTCGGCAGCGATACCACGTCTGTCCAACTGTTCTGTCAATCGACCAGACTAATAGATTCGTCGCATTCTGTGCCACGTATGTTTGTGTGTTTGTCCGTCTTTCACGCCGCAACAGAGCGACGGATCGACGAGGTTTTTGGCATAGATAGTTTATGGGCTCGAGAGTGACATGGGCTACTTTTTATCCTGGGAAATGCACAGATCCCGAGGGAACAGCGCGCGATAACCGAATACCGCACGGGCGGAGCCGCGGGCAAAAGCTAGTATATGATAACGGGGGTATATTTACCAATGCCATCACTGTCTACGGTCTAAAAGCAAAGGTGGCATGACGATAGTGTTGGCAGATGCTTCAACCTCCAGCGTGTCAGCGGCACCCACGTGTTTCCACACCATCGTGTCACAACATTCCTTGTTTTTTCCATAATCACGAGGAAAACGCGTATTGTAGAATTTGCAGAACAAAAAACCATGATTTTGTGGTGTAATTTGTAGTTTTCGATCGAAAAACTTAACGTCACCGTTGTGTAGAGTCGCCATCTAAACATTGGAGCTTTCTAGCACCACTACCATGAGTTTACAGGGACCGTACTCGATAGCGAACGGCGTAAATTATTTGTAGGTACCTATGGAGAATTGAACAGCGCCTCTATGTACAAATAATTTATTTACCCCGTCGCTATCGAGTAGTCACTGTAAACTCATGGTAGTGGTATAGGTCCTCAAAACAGTACCGAAGTAAGTATGTGGATAAGGTACTTAGTATAAAAAAATTACAGTTTAAATGTAACTAGTGAAATTTTGGCAAACATTTTTGGAAGAATTTAGTTAAGTATTTTAGATTCTGTCACAGTTTAGCCTGATCAGAATGATCATAGGTCTAATTACGAAAATGCTGCATCCTCTGAAACACCCAGCTCAACTCTTACGTCTCACGCACGGCTCGCGACGTAGGGCGTGGGAGCAATAGGTACCGCTTATGAATGTATCCTACCAGTCACTTTTTTCGGTAAAATTAGCTACAACGTATTATTTACTAAACCAGAATTTATTCTTTTACTATATACTGTTACTGTTAGCTGTCGGTAGGCCTCCAACAAGATGGAGCGACGACCTGGTTAAGATCGCGGGATCGCGGTGGATGCGGAAAACACAAGACCGGTCTGAGTAGAGAGCCTTAAGGGAGGCCTATGTCCAGCAGTGGACGTCTTTCGGCTGGCATGATGATGATGATGATGATATACTGTTAGTTACGTGTTGAAAATAGGTTTTCCAGTTGTTGATAGGCTGGCCGACCGGTCCGACGTACCTATTATAGATTGATAGGTGACGGATCATTGGTTTGATATTTGTTTATGTAGGTAAACTAAACAGATTTATTGTTTTTATTATTTTTTTGATAAAATATGTTAAACATCTTTTGATTTTTAATGAATATTCACATTTTACGTTAATACCTGCGACTACTGCGAGCTCTTAAGTTCTGCTGACATAGTGCGGAATTAAGTTTTAGGTAGAATTTGGAGTGATTCGTATTTCTTATCCCTGTAAAAAATTGTGATGCACTATCTATTAGCCAAAACGCCTCGGCCAAAAGCATTGACGTGCCCCGGCCGTAACTCAGTCCGAAAGCAAACCGAATCATTGGCATCATTGCGAAATACTTATATGTTTCAAATGAACACCGAACCTCGCGCCATTAAAGCCATTTGGCATGATGCTGTTGCCAAATTAACTCCGAGAAATGTCCCGAAGCCCGTATGGTTATTATATTACGAAATTTACGTAGCGTCAGTTGGCCAGTGCCTAAATGCTTAATTTTATTGTGTCAAGCGACTCATAGCGGCATAGTTGGTCGCTGGGCGCGGGAAACGGTCGCGTCGCCGCCATTTTCCTTTTTGGAGGGAATTTTGACGTTTCCTTTTTCGTGATTTTTTTTTTGTGGAATAGTGCAGTGTGTGCGAAGTTTTGTTTTGTTGTTTGTGTGTGGGGAAGTTTTGGAGTGGTTAGTATTTATTTTGTGAAATCATTAATTATTAAGATACTATCATTATTAAAAAACTCATCAACTGCTAATAATATCTATGATTATTTTTCACTATACTTACGTAGTTACCTACAAACTTTTAAAAACTTTTTTACGTTTAGGTATAAATTTTGGCTAGTTCAAGCCATGGACAAATTATTTTAATAGTGAGGTAAGTAGGTATTACATAGTTAACCTTTCTACTTAGACGCAATGAAGGAAAATAATAAATAAAAAAGAGTAAAACTTTGTAAGCCAAAAAGGTTGCATGAATTAAGTCATATTAGGTAGTCACCCAATTTTCATCATGTCAGCCGAAAGACGTCCACTGCTGGATATAGGCCTTCCCCAAGGCTCTCCACCCAGACCGGTCTTGTGCTTTCCGCATCCACCGCGATCCCGCGATCTTAACCAGGTCGTCAGCGTCGCTTCATCATTGGAGGCCTATCGACAGCTCGACCCAATTTTATTTATTTTTAATCAATAGGTAGTTACCTATTTATTTTTATGACGTTAGCTCATAATTTTTTTTTTATTCGACGATGGCAAACGAGCAAGTGGGTCTTCTGATGGTAAGAGATCACCACCGCCCATAAACATCTATAATACCAGGGGTATTGCAGATGCGTTGCCAACATAGAGGCCTAAGATGGGATACCTCAAGTGCTAGTAATTTCACCGGCTGTCTTACTCTCCACGCCGAAACACAACACAGTGCAAGCACTGCTGCTTCACGGCAGGATTAGCGAGCGAGATGGTGGTAGCAATCCGGGCGGACCTTGCACAAGCTCCTACCACCTGCAAACCATACAATATTATAAATGCGAGAGTGTGTGTGTTTGTATGGTTGCCCGTTTTTCATGTCGAAACGGAGCGACGGATCAACGTGATTTTTGGCATAGAGATAGTTTATGGTCCAGAGAGTGACATAGGATACATTTTATCCCGGAAAAATCCACTATTCCTCCAATTCCACGCGTGTGAAGCCGCGGGCAAAAGCTAGTGGACTTATACCTCAGCTTTAATAAGTACTAGGCATGTATCATTAATGTAGATAAGTATTCATTTTGTAAATCGCCTAATAGCTCCTTTAAGAGATCTTTAAGGAGTCCTCTCCTTACACAATGTTGTTTAAGAGCACTCAAGTTAAGATGAATGACCCATTCCATTAAAATCTATTTAAAGAATTTGAAAGCACTGTAAGGTTTCTGTCAGATGCATTTATTATTAAATAAGATACTTTAACTACCATTATTAAAGAAATTTACGTTAGTTATATTATTTTGTCTGTACCTTTATGTACCATTTTGTTTTAAATTTCTGATTTTTATTTGTTTTTATTTGACACTTTTCACATTATGTGACTTTATTTATTTATTTTTTATTTTTTCTTTTATTTTGATTATTGACATTATTTTGTCCTGTTTTTTGTGGACTACATTTTATTTTACATTGACTTTTATTTGCACTGACATTTTAATTATTATTTTTTTATTTGACATAGCAATTGTAATTTTTATTTTTAAGACTTTACCTTAAATTATTGTTATTATTTTTAAATTTGATTCTCATTTGACATTGTAATTCTGATT
Source organism: Choristoneura rosaceana (assembly GCA_037349165.1). Lineage (NCBI taxonomy): Eukaryota > Metazoa > Arthropoda > Insecta > Lepidoptera > Tortricidae > Choristoneura > Choristoneura rosaceana. Next base: position 1,525,135 of record JAZBNJ010000032.1, read on the forward strand.
CTATTTTTAACTGACATTTTATTGAAATTTCCTATTATCATGTATTATTATTATTTTTTGTGTACAATTTGACGATCCTTTTGTGAATATCTTATAACTACTTTACATGTACTTATAATGCATTTTTTCATCAGGAAATAAAAAAAAACAAACAAACAAAAACAAATACATAATTGAATGCAGTGCGATACACTCACTTGAACCGGTGTTACGTTAAAAGTTCTTGAGGTAAAGGTATGCTTTGACCGGGTGGTGATTACTGAAACCATTTCACGGACTTGGGTTGCATAGGCATAGACGTCTATTGTATCGTAAGTACGTGGGTGAGAATAGTAGATTGTTCAACAAGGGACTAAAACAAGCCATAATAACACGAGATGTTTAGCCATCCGAGCAGACCTTTAGTGGAAGTTTTCGGTTACAAAATACGTCTCGATCGCGTTCGCGTTAAAATCTCAATTTATATGGAAACCCGAACAGCGCCGCTAGCGGAACGTTTGCGATGTAATAGTAGTTAGTCTCATAACTTCTGTAGTTCAGTGCGTGATTTAGAGCCAATGTTTCTGCATCTCAAGTATTTAGCAATCGTTTTAATGGATCGTCAAAAAGCGATTTCTCACAGCGCTGGGCGATTCTATAGGCTTTTAATTAAAATTATTTGGCGGTAAGCCACTGCAGTGTGCAATCTTACCAGCCTGCAGCCTAATACTGGTTGTAAAGGGGTGTAACGGATGTGATTTTATCGGAACCAGAAACTGAATCGGAACCAAAAATGGAACCGGAACCATAACCGGAGCCTGAGTGATAAGTGGAAGAAATGTTAGTGTAGCACCTGGCAAGCGGGACGATGAGCGAATGACTAGTATAAGGGTAGGTAAGGCCCAAAAGCGTTTTGCCTGCCCATTCCAGTGTGCTACGAATATTGATGCATAAGAACGATATGGACCGTTTCTACTAATATAAGGATGAATACTTCACTTCGAAGAGAAACTACTTGTATCAGAAGTTGACGCAAATAGTTATTGTATGCATCAATACTCATAACACACTGGAACAGGCAGGAAAAACGCTCGTGAGAATTACTAATAAACCTTTTGTTTTTGATGTACGCCGTTCAAGTTCGGCCGCAGCGCTAAGCATTGACATCCGATATAACTTCCGTATCAAAAATAACGGAACCGGAACCAAAACGGATGTGTGAAACCAAACGGAAGTTCCGACTTAACGGAAACGGAATTGGAGCTCCGTAACATCCCTGGTTGTAAGTACTTCTAAAACGAGGCAGAACTGAGGGCCTACTCTGGAATTCGAAAATCGAAGTTCGTATCATACCGTCCCTCTCACTCTCGTATTAAATAGTATAAGCGCCAGTGACGGAACGACACGAACTTCGATTTTCGAATTTCGTAGTAGCCCTGCTGGCTCTTATTTCATACCGGTCTTCGGGTGCACCTTTAAAGTTAAAGGAAAGAAAGTAAATAAGTCATGTGTCTACTTTATTCAGCATAATGGTTTAAGTGGTCTCGTGATTATGGCGCATGCAACGTGCCGAAATATAGAGCTCTAAATCAAGACACGGAACAAAACCGGAAGTTACCTGTGGTGTCACCGTGTAACTTAATTTCTTGTTATTTTTAGTATTTTAGTGGCTGTTTCACCACCCATTAATTAATTTATTTGACCAATAAATGTGACGCCGTCTCTGTCTATTTGAACAAAACAAAGAGAGACAGCATCACATTTATCCGTCAAATAAATTTAATCAATGGATGGTGAAACAGGAGGTTAGTCTTATACAGTTCTTCCTTGAAAGTCATAATGTGTTGTTGTCTTTTTCTCTAAATCCAAATCTAACTTAATCTTTAGAATTCTACAGGAACAGGATAAGTTAGACAGGAAACAATCATACTATTATAGACAATATTAGGCATACTTTTTTCGAACTTTTAATTCAAAATTTAGGCAAGGTTTGGATGCAGTACTTTGAACCTTTGAACATCGATTAATAGACAATGTAATTTTCGTCAACTACCGTAACTGGCTAATGATAATCTCACACAGTACCTATTCGATCATTCAGTCCTTCTACTACGAAATTCGAAGTTCGTATCGTATCGTCCCTCTAAGGCGGCCCCTAGACCTACAATAACATTGTACAATACTTTTTATTGCACAATAAGACTGAAAGGCGCTCTGAATCCAAACGAGCAATTGTATTGCACAATAATACGAACTGCACAATGTTTTCGTGTTCAGTATAGTATTGAATATTGTGCAATACTGACCCTACACGATGCAATATAAAAATATGGTGCAATAAAAATTAAACTCGCTCAAACTTTTGGTCAATCACTGAGCAATCTTCAATATTAACCCTAAACGGTCAATAATATTGCACAATATAATTGACCGTTTAGGGGCCGCCTTACACTATTAAATTCAAATCGACTGTCAAGAAGACGTTAATATCTAAGGCTTATTACAAAGTCAATGATTATATCATGGACAGGGATATTTTGAAATGATTCCGATCCGCATAAGCGATCCCTTCAAATAGCGAACCTGCTGTGTTAAAAATAAAGTTGTAAAAATACTTGTAATGTATATAGATATCATTCGTAAATATTGTGAATCTGTACTCAAAAAAAATACCTCGTTGAGTTTCTTGCCGGATTCTTCTCAACAGAGGTTTTTCCGAACCGGTGGTAGATTTTTTGACGTTCATAAGTGCTTGTTATAGACTAAATTGAATAAAGAGATTTTGACTTTGACTTTGACTTTGAAATAATATAACGTCAGCGAGACGGCAATATACGATGTTCGAATTTTACACTTCGTAGTGTATAGGGCCAGTGCTAATGTGTAGAAAGTCCCTCTTGATCTTTGCGTCGGCGCCGCGTGCAACGCGCGCGCTGCCAAGGGGCGTGCGCGCGCGATGATTTAAGTATCGACAGACACTGGAGTTAGGCCAAGGGTGCGAGCTGTAACAACTGATTTTTCGTCTAACAGATTGTTAGGAACTAAAAATCAATCAAATCAATTAAAATAAAATCAATAAAAATTAAAATTTATAATTACCGATATAGCAATGCATGAAAAATAAAGAGTACATACTTACTAGTGAGTGAACAATTGTTTCCACTTTTGCTATTTAATTTCCTATCAACCGAAGTGAAAAGCTGAGTGTAAAATTCGAGGATTAGGCCCATTTCCCCCTCGACGTGTCTATCCACCCTAGAATGTCTCTGGTAAAATGGCTTGTCTTATGCTCTTGTTGTATAATCTACTATTTTTTCATTCGATAGATTGTAAATCATAAGTGCCAACATTGAAGATGAACTCGCATCGCCGCGTTACTTCGCGTCAAACTCCAACATCTCGACGCGTCATCACGGCTGGAGTCATTAATTATTACACGGCATGCTTCCCTGACAATCATTTAACGCATCGTTTGTATTAACTTGTCATGTTTAACACTATATTTTAACCAGTGCACTTTGTGTAAATTTTTGGTTACATAACCTCCTTTTTTTGACGTCGGTTAAAAATACGTCTCGAGCGCGTTCGCGTTTCTCTCAATTTGTATGGAAACACGAACATCGCAAACTAAACAATGAAAATTGACATCATAAAAATGTTTATCTACTCTCATATCGAAATATTCAAATTATACAATTCAAAACGAGTTTATATTTCCATACTTTTTTAAACACAATACCGAAATATTAAAAAAAACTCATTACAACACTTTTCTTCTAACAAAATAATGTTATAATATATTTTTTTAAACCATTACGATACAGGGCAAATCCAAAAAGTTTATATCAAAAAGTTTTGATTCTAATTTTCACTTGTCTGTGGCAGTGCCCGCTTTAGCGCATGCGTGCACATGCCGCACATACGCAGTGACGTACTGGGTTTTAGCGGCTTTAGCGCCATTTTCGATTCATTAGTGTCGTTTTGTTTTACAAATTTTCGTTCGTGGGAAAAATTAGTTTTTGCTTAAAGATAATCAGTGAATGCAAAGAAAATTTGACTCTGCCCGATATTTTAGATGCGGGGAAGGAAATGACTCATAATTTAACAGCAAAGTGAAGGTCCTAGTATAAGTTCTGGTTGCAATGCAGGTAACACTCAATGGTTCTTGAACACATTATAGAGGATTTAATATATGAACGTAGATAAAATATTGTATGCAACTGTACGTAATTAGGCCTTAAAACACTCGTGTGACCCTGTTATGAAACTCGGCTACGCCTCGTTTCATGAAACCACACTCGTGTTTCAAGGACCCCTATTACGTTACAGTTGCATAAATAGCTATTTCCAAGTCGTACCTACATTATTATTTAAGCTTTATCCTACTAAGAAGATTTTTTTTTTCTTTTTTTCAAATTGCTTTCCTGTTTTATTAGAGCCCGCGCACACATGCAGCGGTCAGGAGTTCCGAGTTCCGAGTTCTGCGTTCGGCATTCATTAGAATGTACCGAGTCTATAACAACAACGCACACAGCGGGCAGTCTGACCGGTCAAAGCGGAAAGTCGCGTTCCAAGAGTTTTTTTCCCGCCGAGACAGGGAACGCCGGAACGCCGTGATGTCTGAATCAACACGGAAAAGTTGATTGAATTGGTTAGGGTTAGTGAACATGTTGCATGTGCAAAGACACAAACGAAACTATGTAGAACGCGAGAATTTGCACGCCGCTTGTGTGCGTTGGAACTCTTGGGCGGTCAACGGTCACTAGAACGTAGAACTCTCTGACCGCTCTTTGTGTGCGCAGGCTCTTAATGTTTCACGCATAATGATGATGATCAAAATCCGTTTTGTGTTTGAGGAGGAGTTTGTTAAGAGGTAGTTTTGTATGTAAAATGTAGAGATGTGAACATACCTTTAATTCTTATCTCATCAACACTCAATACTTATTTACTTAGTTGATAGACAAACATTATAAGATTTATTTAGATCGTTTAGGCACAGTATATAGATAAGCTAAAGCAGTAGGGAAGCTACGAACAAGTCGATCGAAACGAATACACTCACACAGATGCGCGCTCTACACGGCTCTACTCCAGTACCGCGAGACCCCTTTAGAGGCCGTTTAGAGCGCGCGTCTGTGTGAGTGTGTTCGTTTCGATCGATTTGTTCGTAGCTTCCACACTGCTTTAGCTTATATATATACTGTGGTTTAGCCGCGTTAGAGATTCGCTTCTCCTGCCATCTTTTTATTTTTCCGTCGATACATTTTTATTATAAATTGTGTAACCCATTACAGCAAATGTGTTCCGCCTTTCTTCGCACATGTTTATTTGAACGAAAACAATAAAATGTTTATTTTCCATTTGCATATGTACTGCCAAGCGCTCGCATGAAATACGCCGCGGTAATATTGTTTTGACGGCTGTTCGCTGAAACCTTCGAGTTTTATTTGTAAGTCAAACAAACCGAGCATTTGTTTAATATCGCGGGCTTTTGAATCAACAAATCGGAATAAAACTTGACGTAGGTACCAGTGTAGTTTTAAATACTTTTAATACGAATCTGTCCTGGCACGCCTAAAGGGGTGGCACAGTTGTGTAACTAATCGGAGATGGACATGGACATCACCTGAACGTTACAAAATCTATGCTAAGAACCAAGAGCGGATCTATAATGGAGACTTTTTGCGTTGCTTCTCATGGTCCCATAGGCGGTCATGCCGGTCATGGCAGAAGACCAGCGTTGGCCTGCTCAGCCATATGCTGAGCTGGGACACCGTATCGCGATTTCGCAGACTTGCTTTTTTTTGTTTTTTTTTTACTCTCAACCCAGCAGGCAGGGCCGGATTTAGGGGAGGGCAAAGGGGGCAACTGCCCGGGGCCTCCACAAAATAGGGCCCCCCACAATAGAGACATCTGAAAAAAAAACCTTCAAATTCCGACGTGTAAATACTAGGAAACAACATTTTGTATATTTCTTCACTTCAATAAGGCAATCAGTAAAATATCAAAAGGCCCTCATTGGTCTCCACTCGTTTGTTGCCCCAAGGCCTCCACACCTCTAAATGCGGCCCTGCCAGCAGGAGTGATTGAAACCCATATAGTATGTAGGTGAGGTAGACGACTATTGTTCCACTCCTGCTGGGTCGTGCTGACTGCTGAGTCACCGACTTCGAGCTAATAGATACTTACCTAGAAAAATATTTTCAAGGGTTTTGTAGTCAGTTCCATTTTTTGTTATTTTGTTATCGCGGAAAATTGCATACTTAGTTCCCGTGGGATAGCAATGAACATCTTCAAAATCTTCGTCAAAAAGAACTTCGTCAAACGGTTTTCCTCCATTGCGCTACAAAAGTCTCGAAACAAATCCCCGCCAACACTAAAGTAAAAAAAAAAAAGCTAAAGAACCATAAACCCCGTCAACAGCCGGAGTCAGCGTAAATCAGTAATCCGTCAGAAACATCTCTACAGTTGCCGAGGCCATTCAGTGATTTGTTTGCAAAATATTCAACTTTAAAGCGCAAATTTTCATTAAAGTTAAGCGTGGCCCCCTCTCCTCTAAAATCTAAACCGGTGGGTGGAAAATTTTGGAAAAATTCAATGTGGTAGTAAGTATATCAAACTTACAAGGAAAACTATAACGGTTAAGTTTTCTTGCGAATTATTAGTAGTTTAAGAGTAAATAGTAGCGTAAGGTATAAAATATACCTAAACTTGGAAGATTCCGTATAAAATACGAAATCCTTAGAATAATATTACTTGATTTTTCGTAATGGCTACGGAACCCTATTTCGGGCGTGTCCGACACGCTCTTGGCCGGTTTTTCTTTTCACCGCTCGAATCTAATTTTAACTGTTTGCCTAACTTTATACATTTTCTTCTCTTCTCTTCACTATGTTAGGTGGAAATTATCCTTTGTACGCCTTCCTGTGTACATACCAGTATTATTAATTTGATTATTTACCTATGTGTAAAGATGAATATACATACATACCTACCTACGTACAAATAATTGCTTCCAAATCTAGTGACTTAGGACCCCTACAATGGCTACAATATTTTCTACAGACAGAAAACAAAAGTTTCAAAACATTCTTATTTTTGTTGTTTAATGAATGTGAAAAATCACGTCTGCCCTTCATGGATCGTTCCATTTACACAAAACTCTTCTGATTTCTATGCCACAGCTCCAATTAAAAATAAAAACATGTTTATCTCACACAATCACAATCAGTCTCCGTCGGTCGACGCTGGTCACAGAGTAAAAATATAACAAACAGTAGGCAAACTTTAATTGATGTATTTACGACACATGATACGATTTAAAGCAGCTTTTGAAAGCTGCCTTGAGGCAGTCTCACTGCTGGGAGAAGGCTTCCTATCAAAATGAGAGGGCTTGGGCGATGGGCGGTGATTCTAACGCAGATCAGTGCGGATTTGTTGAGTGCTTCGCATGTTTCCCTTCACCGTGAAGCTCGTGGTAAATTTCGAATGTAATTTCAAACACGGATTTAAAAAAACTCAGAAGGTATGAACCCATGATCCTCTGCTTAAGAGGCCATAGGTCTAACGGTCAAATCACACAGCTTAACTAAAGTACAAAGTATTTTTTATTTAATCAGGATTGTTTGTGTCCCATGGACCTACCATTTAAAAAAAGCATTCGAAAACTGAATCAGCAAAAAACTTAAATAGTTAGGTATAGAAACTGGTCACAAAAGTTCATGAAAATTCGTTGAGAAGGTATAGTAGTAGCACAGAGAGACGCAAACACATGAAAGCATTTTAGCCCAAACTGTACCTGCGAGACGCTTCTTCCAGCCAATAATATTTCTATTGTATTATTTTTATTCTTCCGGATCTGTTTGATCTGCAATTCTAATTTAATTTCTGGCCAATTTTGCTTCATTAAAGATAATGAATCATTTGCAGACCATCTGCCGACACGCTTTGGTTTCGCAAGCAACAGCTGATCTGCCTTATTTTCGTCGTGATCTGCCGCGTCCAATTAAACTCCGGCGCATTCCTCTCGTTATTAACAAAAGCTTTGGATAACAGTTAAAATTAAATGCTCGTGCGCATAACGCGGCTGCTTCAGGCCTGGCGCTCGCGGCTTCGATGTAAAGAGCAGATGGGCTGTCTAGGAATAGTTTGTCATCCCTGCATATAAACGTCCCACTGCAGCGCACAGGCCTCCTTTTAGAATAAGAGGGCTTGGGCAGTAGTTCCTTACAGATACAAACTTCACGCCTGTATTCCCAAATGAGGTAGGCAGAGCGCACGAAACGTTATCCCTTCGGAGCCACTTTTAGCAATATTAAGTTTTAATTTTTTTTTCAAAAAAAAAAAAAAAGTTTTAAGTTTGATAAAAACGGTACAATAGTGACAGATTACTAGCCTGTCACCTACGGTATACCTATCCTCAGTCGCCTGGTAGTTTCTATAGACATAATCAAAAAATGAGAGATCACTTCTTAGGGATAAGCTCGCCTCTGTTCTCCTCTCTGTGTTCATGTATTTTTATTTTTATGTGCAATAAAGAGTTTACATACATACATACATACATGAAATGTTAGAAAGCTCCCGAAATTTTTATTTCAAAGCCCAAGTCTAGTCTAGAGTTATGTTTAGAGTTATATTTTTATTGTGTTAATTTTAAAGTGTGTTAAATAAATAGTAGGTATATTTTGTGATTGACAATCACGAAAGCTTAAGACATCGTAAGAAATATCAAGCCTAAAAGAAGTGCCTATGTAACTTAAAGTTCAACAGTCGGGACCCTTTTACTAAGAGTTTTGAGCTGGTCGCGATTTTAATGGATCTCGACACACATGCACATAGGTACAATAAATCGAATTTATAGAAGCGCGATTTAATTAGAACCCCGACTGCCAGAAATTGACTAACTTAGTTACATCATGACGCTCCAGCTGTCCGCCATTACCGACTTTGTATTCACGACGGTTTTGTTTCAGATCCCGCGCCGCCAGGATGAACAAGAAATCCCACAAAAAGAAGGTAACTAGTTTTGTTTTAGTTAACGATTTAACACAATAGACTACAGTCATGAAAAAATAAGCCCATCAGCTAGTATCCATCCAGTGTTAGTAGAGCATTACTGCTAAGCAAAATATAGACAGTGTGAGGTTAAGATTGGTAAAATTATATAAAAAAAAAATATTCAGTAACGAAAATTTTACATCAAAAACAGTATCAGTGCTGATGCCTCTTTTTAAGTAAACATGTTACTTGTATTAAGAGAACACCGCTCCTTTACTAGGTATCTTAACAGAGAGGAATTAATTACTTGATATAACTTGATTTTTTTTCGTAATGGCTACATAACCCTGTCTTGGGCGTGTCCGACACGCTCTTGGCCGGCTTTTTTATATAGCTCCATTAAACTCAAAGTTAAACGAAGAAACCTTTTTGTCTCCTTTCAAGAGAGTCATTAAATAGTCAAATTAGCGACTGAAATATTGCCGTGTGCCAACCTTCCATTAAGACCGGATACATTCGGAGATATGCTTTCAAAAGAAATACGAGTTAATGTGATTTTTCAACACATTAGCGCAGAATATCGTGTTTTATTTTATGTTTCAAACTGTTTCAAAGTATTAAATCCGTTTAAAATTTTCGTGATTCTCACTCAAGTCAAAATACCACCAACGAGACTTATCACGCTACACACAAGCTTGACACTTCAGTCTACTCGTGACCACGGCCACTGTAATGTTGCCGAAACGTCGAGGTAAATATTACTTGTATGTGTTAGCGTGATAAGTCCCGTTGGTGGTATTTTGACTATGTAAGTATTAAATCCGTTCAGGGAGGGTTTGAGGAGAATGCGGCTTACTCCTACTCCTTAAATGTTTTTCCTGTTCTTCTATAGATTGGCGTATTACATTATTTAAAGCATCGCATCGTAGTTTCCATTTACTTTTGAACTGACTTTTGTCTGTCCCTAGCTGAATGCACCCTCTTATTCACTCGGTAAGGTTAACTGGTAGAAAAGTTCACCGTATATACATACTCGTAATATCTCAATGTTAAGTCAATGTTAGTCAATTGTGTTTATTTATTTTAAAGTCTTTTGTACTTACAATAAAGTGTTTACATATACTTGTACATATATAAATACCTATTCAAATCTTAGACGCTTATTGTATAGAAACTCTATAGGCTAGAGTCTGGCCATCGAAACGTGATACTGAGATATTACCGCGAAATTCAAAAAATATCCCTGTATTAACAAGGATTACTTAAACAGTTTTGATAATTTTGAAATAAAATTTGAAATTTAATGTATAAAACGAAATAATTTATGGATAGGCAGTCAGTGTATACTTCTAATCCTTGTTAATACAGGGATATTTTTTGAATTTCGCGGTAATATGTCAGTATCTCAGTATCTAATTATTATTATTGTGTGCCCTTACAGGGCGTCATGGACCAACTGATAATAACTTAAACACCTTTTATAACTATGTACATGACTTTACAATGAATAAATGAATATGAATATATCACGTTTCGATGGCCAGACTCTAGGATAGAGACATGAAAGTTGCAGCAGGGGTTTTATATACAACGTTAGTGAAACCTACGACGAAATTATGGAAATTCCCACGAGAATTTAATGAAATCTCAGAATTTTGGTTCAATCTACGCGTGCGAAGCCGCGTTTAAAATCTGATTAAAAATAAACATGATCCTAACGTTATTAATAAACGCCTAAAAAACTTATATTGACGTAAAGTGCACGGCTTGCAGGGTGCAATGCCAACCGGCGCTGCCAACTCTCACTAGCTTACGCAACCTCGCAACTAGCCCACCGTGTTGCAGCAAGGACCATCTTAGCTCTTGGAGTTAAGATTCTAATTTCAGATACTAGGGTGGGTAATGCAAGAGTTTGTGGTGGTTGTGGGTGGAAATAGACGGTATATGCAGTGATCTCAAGGGCTGCATGAGGTCGGAGAGGAATTGGGCCGTTTCATACAGATTTTATAATAGATAAGCATAGTACAGTCGAAAAAACTGATTCGTGTATCAGGATGGACAGACACACAAACAAACATCTCGCATGTATTCCCAAATGGGGTAGGCAGAGCACACGAAACGTTACCGCTGCGGAGCCACTTTTAGTAATTTTAGGTTTTAAGTTTGACAAAAACGGTACAATAGTGACAGGTTGCTAGCCTGTCGCCTATGGTATACCTTAACCTATACATATGTCCTTAGTCGCCTCTTACGACATCCACGGAAGAAATAGAGTGTAATTCTAACCCGTCACCACGAGTGTACTAGGAAGGATGGAACCTTTTAATAATCAATTTAACTACTTCTTCTTTCTCTTTTAAGCCATATTGGCTTTTCTGTCCTAATTAATAGGACAATTTCGCCAGTGTCAAAGTACTCTCTTTGAGAGGGACGTTGTACGGTGATTGTAGTTTTTGCAACTTGATAGTAAAATTTCAGAAACCACGTGGAAACAACTTGCGCATTATAAAATGTCAGACGAGAGCAATATAGAATTTTGTGATCACTGTTCACTGTTAAGGTTAATCGCCGCATAAAACACTATCAAAATTATACTTTAACTAGCCAAAGAAACAGAAATAGCAAAATTAGATATTGTCTACATCCGCCATGTTCGAATGCTACAAATCGAATCCCAATTTAACTATGAGTTCCTTGACAAAAGTATGAGATGTCAACGTGACATTAGCAGCGCAAAAGTCCCACCCTATTCGACAGTACAGTACAGTTGTCATTAAAATTTGAGAGCCACCAGCCGTATTAGCGTGAAGCAGTAACAAACATACAGACTAACTTCTGGCTTAAAGCTCAAAGTCACTGAAGCTCAAAGTCACTCAAAGTGCTATGGAGAGGGCTATGCTCGGGGTTTCTCTGCGGGATAGAATCAGAAATGATGATATCCGCAGTAGAACTAAGGTTACTGACATAGCCCGAAGAATTGCGAAACTGAAGTGGCAGTGGGCGGGGCACATTGCTCACAGGACTGATGGCCGATTTCATCAAAAGGTTCTCGAAGAGACGAGCTGTCGGTAGGCCTCCAATAAGATAGAGCGACGACCTGGTCAAGATCGCGGGATCGCGGTGGATACGAAAAGCACAAGACCGGTCTGAGCGGAGAGCCTTGCAGGAGGAGCAGTGGACGTTATTCGACTGACATGATGACATGATGAACTTCTGGCTTAAAAGTCCCATATTTACTATCAAAATGCATTAGCTATGACAACGCCAACTACTTTGTTGCAATTTATTTGACACGTGTACAGCGCCAGCGCCGCAGCAGGCATGCGCGCGCGCTGCCAACCAGCCTGATTTATGTGAAGTACCTAGTAATTGGACGAGCAAGGCCTACATGCTGGTGTGACAGTGGACATCACATCGATACGACAGTCATAATGACAATTGGGATATTTAGGGTTAGGGTGACGATAGATGAGCGTGTTTGAGTTGTGAGCCGTGTAATTTTCATTTCATACGATATTGTACCGGGTGTGGCCTGTAATACGAGCTGAAAATTAAAACATAGATTGACACTGAACAACATTAGTTCAGCGATTTTTAAAAATAATGGAGTCTCTGAATTTTCCTTTTTTCATACAAATTAAGTATTGCTAAAACTTGCCTAAAACACAACTGACGTTACCTGTCACGCTACAAACATCAAGCATTTTGCTTTACATTGCTTTTTTGAATAAACTTTAAGGAAAGTGTAATAAAAAAATAAAAATTACTAACTCCGGGATAAAAACTGTGCCCTTCTCCGGGACCCAAACTATCTTTATATCGAATTTTATTTTAACTGGTTCAGTGGTTTACACGTCACGTGATGAAGTAACACACAAACTTACTAACTTTCGCATTTATTATATACTAGCTTTTGCCCGCGGCTCCGCCCGCGTGGAATTCATTTATCGCGCGCTGTCCCCTCGGGAACTGTGCATTTTCCCAGGATGAAAAGTAGCCTATGTCACTCTCGGGCCCATAAACTATCTCTATACCAAAAATCACGTCGAACCGTCACTCCGTTACGGCGTGAAAGACTGACAAACATACACAAAAACATACAAACACACACTTCTGCATTTATAATATTAGTATGGATTATAGTGGGAAGTATTATTGTGTTGGCAACTAACGTTGGCCTTTCCTCTGCTCTCAGCTCTCATCGCGTCGACAGACCTAAAGGGCAACGAAACAAACAAACCAAAGTATGCGACACTTCGGAACAGCCGGCTAGTTGTTCGATGATGGGTGGCCACGCTCATCACCGCACCACAGTATGCATAATAAGCTAAAGCAGTATGGAAGCTAGGCACATTTTTCGAGATAAATACCTACGCTCCAATGGAACGTTAGGGTTGTCCACTTATTTTATGTAAAATTGAAAAAAAAGGTTTATTTCGCGCTGTATCTCGGAGGGGCGAATAGCTAAAATAACTATTCTGAAAGTTCCGTATTATCAACTTTATTTTTCACCACTAAATATGCGCGCTTTAAAAACGGAAAATATTCAATTCAATCCAATATATTCACAATACCAATTGACATTGTGTTGGATATTAAAATATATCAGATACAGCCTCTTTTTTAATCTAAATGTAATAAACATAAATATATTACAATACATACGAGGCAAACACATAACCCTTCTTCTTAGCAGTCGGGTAAAAAAACATACCAACGTACATATTTAATTTTCTTACAACTAATTTAAACTATTATTAATAAAATCATTTACAGAATAAAACAAATAAACCCTGAGTCGTCTTTTAAACAATTTAACACAATTTAATGCCTTTAAATCGGTGGGCCATACTTATCCTATCACCTAAACAACCAAACGTTTTATTTAAAAGAAAAAGCATTTCATTTTAATTGTGATCCGTGTTCAATATTTATACATCGCTGATAGTCTGGCTGGGGCGCACGCAATTGAAACAACGCAACGCGGCCACTGCTCCTCTCGATACGTCACTCGCGACTTTAGTACCGCGAGACCCCTATAGAGACCGTGTAGAGCGCGCGTCTGTGTGTGTTCGTTTCGATCGATTTGTTCGTAGCTTCCATACTGCTTTAGCATGTATATATACTGTGACCGCACGCACACTGTTAACCTTTAGCGTCGAGACCAGTAGCACGAGCTACAGAGAAATGAATAAATCTACGGATGAAATAAATCTTCGGATTAATTTAGGCCCGTGATCATACCTGTAACGAAAATCTATCTTCTATATATATAAAAGGCAAACCTGACTCACTGGGTTATATATCAACGCACAGCCCAAACCAGTGGGCCTAGAAACTTGAAATTTGGTACAGAGGTTCCTTTTATGATGTAAGTGAGCACTAAGAACGGATTTTTAGAAATTCATCCCCTAAGGGGGTGAAATGGGGGGGTGAAGCTTATATGCAATTTTGTCATTTTTGGACTTAGAGGTATGAAAATAGGTGTATAAGTTCTTGATTACAATTAAAAAGGATCTATCTAGGTGAAATGGATAAAATACCCCCCTAAAGGGGTAAAATGGGGGGGTAAAGTTTGTATGGAAATTTTCTAATTTCTGGACTTAGAAGTATGAAAATAGGTATATAAGTTCTCGATTACAATTAAAAATTATTTGTGTAAGCGAAATTGATAAAATTTCCCCCTAACAGTGTAAAATGGGGGGGTCAAGTTTGTATGGAAATTTTCTCATTTCTGAAATTAGATCTATGAAAATAGGTATATAGGTTAACGATTACAATCAAAAATTATCTGAGTATATGAAATGGATAAAATTCCCCCCTAATAGGGTAAAATGGGGGGGTAAAGTTTGTATGGAAATTTTTCCATTTCTGGACTTAGAACTATGAAAATAGGTGTATAAGTTCTCGATTACAATTAAAAATTATCTGTGTAAGAGAAATGGATAAAATTCCCCCCCTAAAAGTGTAAAATGGGGGGGTAAAGTTTGTATGGAAATTTTCTCATTTCTGGAATTAGATCTATGAAAATAGGTATATAGGTTCTCGATTACAATCAAAAATTATCTGTCCAGATGAAATGGATAAAATTCCCCCCCTAAAGGGATAAAATGGAGGGTAAAGATTATATGGAAATTTTCTCATTTCTGGACTTAGAAGTATGAAAATAGGTATACAAGTTCTCGATTACAACTTAAAATTATCTCTGTAGGTGAAATAGATAAAATTATCCCCTAAAGGTGTAAAATGGGGGGTAACGATTATATGGAAATTGTCTCATTTCTGGATTTAGAATTATGAAAAATATAGGTATACAAGTTTTCGATTACAATTAAAAAGTATCTATGTAGGTGAAATGGATAGAATTACCCCTAAAAGGGTAAAATGGGGGGTGAAGTTTGTATTGAAATTTTCTGATTTCTGGACTTAGCAGTATGAAAATTGCTATTAGGTAAGTACCTATACATATACCTATTGGTGTTAAGGATCCTGATAACAAATAAAAATTATCTCCGTAGGCAAAGATAAAGCAAGAAGAAGTAGCTTTCGACTTATTAGGGGGGAGTTTTTATGACAATTCCCTATTTCTACACTAAAAATATGGCTGGTCACCATTTAAAATGATCCGTATGGTGTTTTTCATACAATATGGAGGTTAATTAAATAAAAGATATAGCCTGATAACTAAAGTACACGCGGACGAAGTCGCGGGCAAAAGCTAGTACTCAATAAATGGTGGAAAATAGCGCTAATTTTTAAATAGGTACCACTAGAGCAGTATGGGCAAAGTACGGCCTGCGGGCCACTTCCTGCCATAAAGCTCAAAATTTTCAGCTTTATTGCTAAAATGTCTCTCTTGACAGATCCCAGGATCTTACGCAAGACCTTCCTTTCCGCTACAAGGAGTTGATATTCCTCTTTTTGTGTTAGCCTTGAAGTCGACGACTGGGAAGAGGCTGCGCACGATCGGGGCAGATGGCATGCTCTCGTTTTGGAGGCCAAGACCCTCTTTGGGTCGCTGTGCCAATCTAGTTAGTTAGTTAGTGCTAAAATGTCACGTGACCAGATTTGACTTTGGAAACGAGCGTCGAGCGTGCCCGCACCTTGATGTCGGTAAAGCAGCTTTATTAAACGCATAAACATATCTCAACCGACTTCTAAATCAATCGTTAGACTTCCCGCTAAACATTTTTATGAGAGAAACATAAAAAAACTCCTTTATACAGCATCATAAACCCGGATTGATGCCATACATCACTTGTCGATGACTAGATTCTTTTTTTATTCCCGTAATGCAAACTTATATGAGTCGGTGCGGCGTCGCTAGTGTCTATGTCTATTTTCGACGGATGTATGTGGACGATTTAGTTCCTAGTTTTCCCGTCTGCTGCTATAATTTGGTCATAGTGTTCGTGTGTGGGAATTAGATGTGATCATTTGGAACAAGCATAATTATGAGAAAAACGGCCAGGGTCTTGTCAAGTATCTGAAAAATGAATAATAAAATTGTTTAATTTAAATAAAATTTCCATCATTCAAAATTAAACTTGTTCAGAATGTGTTAAAAATTCTACGTTTTCACTTGGCTGTTTCACTTTCGAGCGTGTAAAGTAGGTATAATTATGTCCATATCTTTGATCCTCTCTGTAGGCTAAACTGCTGGATAGTTTTAGGGTTCCGTATCTAATGTGTAAAAACGAAAACCCTATCAGTAAAACTTCCCTGTCAGTCCGTCCTCTGTCTGATGAGCTCTGTGTGATGAGCGTGTGTCAAAATTTTCACAGATTATGTATTAAACAACCCTAAGGGGCTGTTTCACTATCCACTGATTAGTGTTAACCTGACGGTTAATTGTATTGTATTGTAACTCTTTATTGTACATATAAAACATATGAAATGTGATGCCGTCTCCGTCTATTCGAACAAAACAAATAGAGACGGCATCACACTTAACCGTCAGTGAACACTAATCAATGGACGGTGAAACAGCCCCTAAATCTCAAAATCCCAGATAGTCCGCGAACTCATTTCACCACTCGCGCGAAAATCACTGAATCATGCCTTGACGCATTTCCAATGAGTATCTACTTACTGGTAAGTAGTGCTCGACCGAAACTAGTATCTGCAACCGATACCAAATTTCAGTTTCTGTTTTAGTTTCGGCAGAAACCTAAAATCTGACGGTGAATGTAGTTTTATAAATTTATTTAAAAAAAATGTGCATGGTAGAGCCACAATCTTCGACGCTTATTGCTCGCTAACTTATACGAAAGTCCACAGGTTCAGTTTCAAAGTTAAAATAAGTATCTTTATTCCATTAAGGCTAGAGTTTGGCTATAACAAGCACTTTGAATGTCGAAAAATGTACCACCGGTTCGGAAAAACCTTTATCTCTATCATAAACAACTACACACACACACACACAGTAGGTTCGCTATTTAACATGCCTGTCCATGCCATGACACAATCATCAATTTTATATGCCTACGCCTTTATTTATTAATTTTTCGATTTGAAAAAATTCTGCCAAAACGGAAACTAACTCCAATTGAACGCCGGAACGTGCCAAAACCGAAACCAAAACCAAATCTTCTATTAAACACTACTTAAAACTACCGGGTTATGATTTCAGGAACTATGATTTATCAGACTCTAATCTCACGCTTTGATCACAACAGACAAGTTAAGCGTTTCCTTAAATATCTTACTCATCCCAGTAATAAATCGAGGGCTCATGGTTCATATTGAATTCTATTATAAAGTAAACTTCTAAACGTGTATAAAGTTTGAACCGGCTCCAAGAAACCTAAACAATTGTAGTAACGCGTATTTTAAAACAGTTTAACTCTGCCAAGAATAATAACCATTAATAGGTCGTGAATAAAACGTCGCATGTCATTGTTTACATTGTTCTGAAGTGGTTTAAGTTTCGCTGTTTCTATTGGAGCAATTGTTGCTATGCGGATCCCCCGTTTATAGGTTTAGTTTGTCCCATCAAAAATCTTCATCGTCATCATCAGCCGGAAGACGTCCACTGCTGGACAAAGGCCTCCCCTTTAGAACGACACAATGAACAACTCGCTACTTGCATACCGGCTTCCCGCAACTCTCACGATGTCGTCAGTCCACCTGGTGGGAGGTCTACCAACGCTTCGTCTTCCGGTTCGTGGTCGCCACTCGAGGACTTTTCTCCCTCAACGGTTATCTGTTCTTCGAGCGATGTGGCCCGCCCATTGCCACTTTAGTGAGCATAGAAATTATTTTAGTAAATTGATATGGACCTTCCCAAAATAACGTCTGATTCAATCAATTAAAACAATGACTCTTTAAAAATAAAAAAAATTGCTTTTTATAAGTCGCCCCCCGCGGCCTGCCCTTGAACTTCGCATCCGAATCGCCAAATGGTCCATTAGCACGGTATTTTTCAAGAGCGAAGGGTATCGGCTATAAATAATAGCGGGCCATTTGCAGCCGAACCAGGACATTGACTTATTTATGGCGCTCAATCGCATTAACAGCTAATGGTTCCGCATTATTTATATTACGAGATTGCCCAGAATAATACCGAGATACTTACGCTCCCGAACTGGCTAGACGGAAGGATGGCTCGTAACGTAAATGTAGTTTTTGAATCTTATAGTAATGAACTAAAAGAATTTTCGTGCTCACCCGCGACCTTAATTAATTAAGAAGAAGAATTGAGCAAGGAAATTCTTTTAGTTCATTGATATTATTATGGACCTCTGCAAAGTAACGCCTGATTCAATAAAATTCTTACCCATAGAGATAGAGAGAGAGAGAAACATTTATTTACTTACACATATTCAATACACAAAAAATACATGCAATGGAAAGAAAAAAAAACTAATAAATAATGCTACGGCAAGCCGCAACGCTGTTTTTCATTGTTTTCATAGATATGTATTTCATGGCCTTGTTAGAACCTTTGACCGTAACTTCGACGGTCACCGCCCACAAAGCTTTCGTGCTGTAGGGTCACAGTTTGTCCTTACTCTTCCTCCTCGTCGTATACTTCCAAGACATTTGACCACTCAGACTTTTGGCTACGAATTCAACTACTTAGACATTTTACTTTACAAACAATTGCTACTGGGGAAATTGGGCATCTTGCTTTGCAGGCAAGTTCAAAACCCGCAAAATATCCATTGAAAATAGTAGTAAACCGCTGCCAGAAGTGCGAACCTTAACCTATCCCATTTCGTGCCAATAAATCTCAAGGGGGTTACGAAACGGATTTTTACTCAAAGCGATTGGCACGGCGGTCAAGTGGCGCCCAGAATATACCTAGACAACGCCTACCCGATCCACTCATTCATAACAGTAGCACGTCACCCTGCCAGCCAGTCAGTAACATTTCCCGTACATGCCGGAGACGTGTTTTATGTTACTCTGTCCCAAGAACCTCGCGATGTTTCGTCGCCTCTTCGGGGTAAGTCCGGTCCCGCAACGGATACATATATCTCTCAGCAAGAATGTGCCGCGAAGACGTGTTGCTTAATTTAATTCGGTTTATTGGAACTGACAATCAAATTTTTTATACGGTTTTATTTTTGAAATGTGGAATGTTTTCGGCGGTCGAGTTTTGAAATATTTAATCATATTTCTTGGGTTTCACAGTGCCGCTGTCTGACTTCAAACGCTTCATACATTTTGCGAACTTTTTATGAGTGTTTTACAACTTTTGCAAGCGTTATTTTGATACATGCGAATGTTCATTTCTTTTGGTCGAGACCAGAGCGAAGATTCTACAACCAAATTCCTTTTCTTTTGGAAAATTTGACGATTGTGATGATTGCTGTATTTACAATAGGTACAAGCTATTGGTGTTTGGATTTTCTTTGAATTGATAGGTACTAAATATGATAGCGAAACTTATGGCGATGTAGGTATATTATTATCGTTGTACTTTTAAACTTCTCTGTGGATCGATTTGTATATCACTTTAAAAATAAATAGGTACAATTTTAAATATGAATAAATTGAATTACGAATAGATGTAAATAGCTTCGATTAGTATACCTAATTGTCAACAATATCTTGACAAATTTGTATGCGATACTCGTACAACCCCGTTGCAGTCAGCATTTGCCGCTGTTATCAAAAAAAAGAGCTTCCCTGCGACAGGGTAAGTATGTACTATCGAGTGTTACGCACAAACTTGTTCAAGTATAGTTGAACAATGTTACCTATTAGAATAGAGTTTTCTAGCAATACACAGATTTTTACCAGTTTCCAATTGTTATTTACAAACGTTATTTAATAAGAAATATTAAGAAAAAATTTTATAACAAAAAATAGAACCGACTACAAAAAAAACCATGAAAATAATTTTCTACCAGTCTGAAGTCGGTGCCTCAGCACGAGCCAGCAGGAGTGGACCTATAATCGTCTACAACTATACGACTAAATGGCTTCAATCACTCCTGCTGGCTCGTGCTGAGGCACCGACTTCAGACTGGTAGAAAATTATTTTCATGGTTTTTTTTGTAGTCGGTTCTATTTTTTGTTATAAAATTTTTTTTTCACGCTTTTTAGTTTAAAACATCTAAGATACAATAGTTTAATGTCAACTGCTCATCACCTTTTACGAAAAATTGCTTTTTCCGATGCAGAGATGTTCATTATTGAGGAGTCCTGGTGCTTCACCACCCATTCCGTTTCACCATATGCGTTCCGAGGAGCATAAATTGCTTAGCAACTGTGTTAAAGCAGTTGAAATTCAACCCATGAAATACTTATTATCGAGTAGTAACTCCGATCGTCAACTGTGGTCTTCATCATCAGTTCCACTTTACCAAATGATGATTTTCAAGAGCAAATGCACGAGTTACTACTAAATATATCAAAATTACCATAGGTGTCCCTACAATATTTGAAGAGTTCCCTCGATTTCCTTAGGATCCAATCATCATATCCTGATTTGGTGCTTATGGGACCTAATTGAAAGCATTCCTAGACGAACGCAAAAAAAATTTTTCAAATCGGTTCATAAATGACGGAGTTCTGAGGTAACAAACATAAAAAAAAATAAAAAAAAAAAAAAAAAAAAACATACAACCGAATTGATAACCTCCTCCTTTTTTTGAAGTCGGTTAAAAATAAAAATTGTAATTTAGAGAAAAACATTATCAAAAATCTTCATGAGCATTGAAATCAATTTTACTAACCGATTTTTATCTTTATTTCAGCAAAAGAAGCGCAGCAATCGTGAGGGGCGCGAGCGCAACAAGGAAAATGTACCGGAACCCGAAGTGGCGGAGGAAGAGTCCGAGGAGCCCGAGCCGGAACCCGAGCCCGCGCCCGAGCCCTGCTACGTCGTCAAGCACTCAGATATCATGGGCAGGTAAGCGTGGTCTCTCTGAGAGAGCCAGCTCTCCCTATATATACTGTAGTCTTTGGAGCCAGCAGACGAGTGACAAATGAGCTGATATCTATAAAAGTGTACCTAACAGAACTGACTGACAGACCATAGCCTATATACTACTTGAACTAGAGAAACGTTTGGCAGAAAAATTATTTGTAGTGGCGTAAGAAGTGATTTTTTGAAATTTTAGTGGGATAGGAAAAACAATTCAACATGGTTCTATCTCTATTTATGTTTTATATGCTCCTGTTAGAGGCCCCACCTAAGATATAGTTTATGGCAAATTAAGGAGTTGTCAAACGGATAGTTCGGCTCGAGCGATTAATATTATTCATATGGATTTGTATGGGCATGCGCTCACTTCATCAACTCCGTAGCGTCACCGGATCGCCTCACTCGCGAGGTTGCCACGCGCGAACGGCGAGTGGACCATTCTCTGTCCGTACACTTGCGATGCGGTGATCTCCACCCCCCTTCATCCCCCCTACTCGGAAATTCGTGGACCGCACGAGGTCCACTCGTTGTCAACGCGCCATCCACCCTGGACCACCTAGCGACAACGAGTGGACGCTGAAAGTCGAGACGGTGCTGGTTGGTTGCCGGGTGGCTTTAATGAGCTGTACAAAGAGCTCCTGATGATATACCTGTACAGTGGGCGAAATACGGACCAAATTGGCGGCGGAGCAGTGGGGGACGCGGGAGTGGCCGTAGGAGCGCGCGCGCGGCCGGCACGCCATTGGCTTGTTAGTTGACAGATGCGCAAACATGTTCCTTCCACTATACACCCAGAGCTCTTTTTACGTGCGTTCACTTATAACCTTTAAACCGACCGTGATTCTCACCTGACGTAAAGTGCAGATGAGGCCAAGGCTTATCTGACAGGAAAGTGTTTGCGATTGAATCGCTCGCAGAACTACCCAAATGCCACATTGACTCTTTGCTTGTACGGTGTTCCAGGTACCTGGTGGCGCGCCGGGCTCTGCGAGCAGGCGAGGTGATCCTGGAGGCGCCGGCGCTGGCGGTGGGACCGTGCGCGGGCTGCGGGCTCGTCTGCCTCGGCTGCTATCGCGAGCTGCCGCCCGCCGCGATCCACAAGTCAGTATGCACCAGGAATTCGTTATCATCTCTACCAAAGGAGCACATAATATAGAAACTCCAAACATGTTCTCCTCCCACAACCTCACTCACTATTGAATTGTTTTGCAGGTTTGAGCTAGTTTCTGCACAATGTTATGTTAACCTTATGGACATAGCGACAAATGTATCGTCGGTCGCAAGTGACACTCTTTCCCGGCCCGGATAATACCGACCCTGTTTTTCGTGTACACGCCCATGGAAGCTCCTGTCAGTTTCTATGGGCGTGTACACAAAAAACAGGGCCGGTATTTCCATGTCGGTGTTATCCGGGCCGGGAAAGACTGTCACCCGTCGGTCGCTACGTTTAGTAGATCACTCACCAGAAACTGCTGGCTCAACTTCTAACTTCTGATTTTTCCAGGTGTGACGGCTGCAAATGGCCGCTGTGCAGCAAGTCATGTGTGGGTCGCGGGCGGTACACGGGCCACTCGCGCTACGAGTGCGCGGCGCTGCAGGCCTGCCCCCCCGACTACGGTGACCTGGAAGACCTCAAGGAGTCCTACCACGCGCTCATGCCGCTCAGGTAGGCTTTTAATTAGAACATGTAACTGGTAACTAGCGACTCCTAGCGCCTTCTAGTGAACAAGGGAACTCCTATCGAGTTTTACATGATGCTATTGAAGTATCTTCGATTTCTCTTTCTATATTGAAGAGAATAGAATAGAATTGATTTATTTGGTGTTAAAAAAGTTTGTAGGTGACAGTAGTTAACAAAGCACCAAAACGGATGCCACTCAGCAAATGCCGATGTCTGAATTTCTTCAGTCATGGCGCTGATTTTCAGGGCAACCAAGGCAAGGATACAGGATACTGAAGTTTCTTTAACTCCTGATGCTCTTTCTTCGAAATTCGGCCCCAGGCATAATATCCGCCTGAAGAGAATCTCTCTATTGGAGCCTCCCCCCCACACCGAGTAAACTAGATGCAGTCAAACTTAACCCTTAAATCTTCATCATGAGCCGGAAGACGACTAATAAACTAAAGCCAATTCCAAGAACCTCAGAGCACGACAACCTTTTATTATTTTATTTTTATTCAACTGGATGATAAACGAGCAAAGGGTCTCCTGATGGTAAGAGATCACCACTGCCCATAAACATGCAACACAGGGGAGGGGTATTGCAGATGCGTTGCCAAATAGAGGCCTAAGATTGGATACCTCAAGTGCCAGTTATTTCACCGGCTGTCTTACTCTCCACCCCGAAATACAACAGTGAGAACACTGCTGCTTCAAGGCAGGATTAACGAGCAAGATGGTGGTAGTAACCCGGGCGGACTTTGCACAAGGTCCTACCACCTGCATAAACCTGCATCCACCTTGCCCAACATTCTCGTGATGTCAGTCCCTAATGCCTGCTAACACATCATCATCACGTCAGCTGAAAGACGTCCACTGCTGGACATAGGCCTCCCCCAAGGCTCTTCACTTAGACCGGTCTTGTGCTTTTTGCATCCCCCGCGATCCTGCGATCTTAACCAGGTCGTCGCTCCATCTTGTTGGAGGCCTACCGACAGCTCGTCTCCCGGTCCGCGGACGCCATTCGAGAACCTTTAATTCCAGCCTGCCAGCCTGCTAACTAAACACCCTTTAACTCCAGATGCCTGCTCCTCAAATCCGAGGACCCTAAGAAGTGGGCAGCGCTGTCCGCGATGGAGGCTCACAACGCCCTCCGGCGACAGCGCGAAGACATCTGGCCCAGCAACGAGCTGCGCGTGCTCAAGCGCCTGCGCGGCTGGGGCATGCAGTTCCCCGATGAAGAGGTGCATACTGTCTGCGGGATATTAGAGGTAAAACTGCTTACAAAATTTTACTCAGCTTGCAATGAAAGTAGCAGCTTATGTAAAGGTAAATTTAGCGATTTAGACAAATTTTACACACTTTTAGCGATCGAAATATCTCGTATTAGTCCTTATAGGATCTTGTGTGTGGATTATTTTGAAATATTGTTCGGAATCTGATAGTCTTTGGGCAATGTGGCCAAAGTAGCTTAACGCTCATTGGTAGCATACTATGTAGAGCCCAGTTTCAGTCTTATATATAATTGCGATATACGTCTGATAAGTGGGCGAGTGTTAAAAATGATTAAAAAAATGTGGGGTACTTTATCGATAGTCCTTCTAGTAGGTAAAAGTATTGGCACTTTGTCGTCGACATGTCGAAAGCCTGGGCCTTCCCTTATTCTCGAGGCCCGAGTATGGCAACTGGCCTTTCTGTAGTTTAATTACTGCTTAAAAGCATATTGCTTGTATCAGCGGCAACCTCACGTGTATACTTATGTCTAAGAAGCACCTTTTATTAAATGTGTTCTACTATTACGCAAATCTACAACTGGCCTCTTGTTAATCTCAAGCTGCCATATGTCCTCTTCTGATACTTAATCCATGATTTATTTATTTACTAGCATTTGCCCGCGACTCTATCCGCTTAGTATTCGGATATCGCGCGCTGTTCCATCGGGAACTGTGCATTTTTCCGGGATAAAAAGTAGCTTAAATCACTCTCGGGCCCATAAACTATCTCTCTCTCATAAATCATGTCAATCCGTCGCTCCGTTACGGCGTCAAAGACGGACAAAAACACAAAAACACACACACTTTCGCATTTATAATATTAGTATGGATATGGATTTATTAATAAAAAATTACAGCATTACAGTTAGAAAACACTGCACTGTAAAATTCAAATTATCTATACACAAAAAGTGCGAAAATACATAAAACTTAAGAAAAACATACAAAAAAAATAAATAGATCGCGGATTTTTGAACGTCATCTTCGTCGCTACCGTAAATCGACAACATACGGAACATCTGCTTGGTAGGCCCTTAACTTGACTTGGCGTGATGACCTTGTATTTGTTTGTCTCCCAGGTGAACGCGTTCGAAGTGGGCGGCGGCGGCGCGAGCGCACGCGCCCTGTACGACGCCGCCTACCTTCTCGCTCATGACTGCACGCCCAGCACCACGCACACGGACGCCGAGCTCCGCGCCGCGCGCCCGCTCACCGTGCGCGCCGCCGTGCCGCACCAACAGGGGGACTTGCTGTCGCTCTGCTACGCTTACACTTTGCAGGTATACTAGACATGTTCCGAGTACGGCTTGCCTCGAATCAGACTCGATTCCTGCTTAGGACTCGCCTACTGAAGCCGTGGTGGCCTAGTGGTTTGAGAAGCCGTTTTGGCCTAGTGGTTTGACCTTCTTCTTCTTCTTCTTCTTTTCAGCATATATTCATCCACTGCTGGACATATGCCTCTTCCATGGATTTCCATGTTGACCTAGATGCGGCAAATCTGGTCCAAGTTGGTCCTGCTGTCTTACGGATATCATCCGCCCATCTCAGTGGTTTGACCTATCGCCTCTCAAGCAGAGGGTCGCGGGTTCAAATACCGGCTCGCACCTCTGAGTTTTTCGAAATTCATGTGCGCAATTTACCACGAGCTTTGCGGTGAAGGAAAACATCGTGAGGAAACCTGCACAAAACTGCGAAGCAATTCAATGGTGCGTGTGAAGTTCCCAATCCGCACTGGGCCCGCGTGTGAACTATGGTTCAACCCCTCTCATTCCGAGAGGAGGCCTGTGCTCAGCAGTGGGACGTATATAGGCTGAGATGATGATGATGACTCGTCTACTCGAGTACCAAAATACTTTGATTCGAGTACGCTAGACTCGATTCGGTACTCGAGTCAGAGAGAATCGGTTTCTTACTCGCTGACTCGATTCTATTATGCGAGTACAACTGACTCGAGTCTAGAATTCGAATCAGATTGACTTTACCCCGCATTGCCAAATTTTATGCCACTAATCGTAGCGGTTGACGTTTCGGGATTTTATCTCAGATCATATACTTCAGATCTACTGTCTATGTAAATACATACCAAATTCATACAAATTCGTCCAGCATAATGTAAAAGAGTAACAAACAAACTCAAAAGCTCTCGCATTCGCATCCATAGGTCACTGGTTCAAATCCGGTTCGAAGGACCAAAATGTTGGGGGTGCGGGGTTTACGATGGTGTTGTCAGTCAAATGAAATAGTTTATGTTTACTCAAAAAAGATATAATAACGTTCTACAATAGACTCTTAAATGTTAATGTAAAATAAGGATTAATAAATGTTAATGAATACACCCGATCGCGACGATCTCTAAAAATGTACTAAAAACTCAGTGTGTAGTCCAACACATCGCGAATAACCGCGGGCG
This sequence comes from Choristoneura rosaceana, assembly GCA_037349165.1. Taxonomy (NCBI): domain Eukaryota; kingdom Metazoa; phylum Arthropoda; class Insecta; order Lepidoptera; family Tortricidae; genus Choristoneura; species Choristoneura rosaceana. Next base: position 1,551,834 of record JAZBNJ010000032.1, read on the forward strand.
CTTGACGTCACGCACGTGTAAGGTGCATGTGCACTGAACAATATTAGTAAGATAAATAAACCACCAATTTCTCAGGGCACTCTGAAACGCCGCGAGCACATCAAGCACAGCAAATTCTTCGACTGCGTGTGCCGACGCTGCGCCGACCCCACCGAGCTGGGCACCTTTGCCAGCGCTTTCCGCTGCCCCAAGTGCTGCGGCCGCGTCCTCTCCTCCGCGCCCCTCGACCCTGAGGCCCCTTGGCGCTGCATTGACAACGGGTGCAGTTACAACATGCCTGCGGCCGCAGTTCAACTGCTGTTAAAGAGGTTAGTCATACTTGATAAGTATCAGTTTCTTCCACTGCCCCAACAGTTGTGGCCGCGTCCTCTCATCCGCTCCCCTCGACCCTGAGGCCCCTTGGCGCTGCATTGACAACGGGTGCAGTTACAACATGCCTGCGGCCGCAGTTCAGCTGCTGTTAAAGAGGTTAGTCATACTTGATAATTATCACTTTCTTCCGCTGCCCCAACATTTGTGGCCTCGTCCTGTCCTCCGCGCCCCTGGACCCTGAGGCCCCTTGGCGCTGCGTTGACAACGGGTGCAGTTACAACATGCCCGCGGCTGCAGTTCAACTGTTGTTAAAGAGGTTAGTTATACTTGATGAGTATCTGTTTCTTCTGCTGCCTTAAGTCTGCGGCCTCGTGCTGTCCTCTGCGCCCCTGGACTCTGAAGCCCCTTGGCGCTGCGTTGACAACGGGTGCGGTTACAACATGCCTGCGGCCGCAGTTCAACTGCTGTTAAAGAGGTTAGTCATACTTGATAAGTATCAGTTTCTTCCACTGCCCCAACAGTTGTGGCCGCGTCCTCTCATCCGCTCCCCTCTACCCTGAGGCCCCTTGGCGCTGCATTGACAACGGGTGCAGTTACAACATGCCCGCGGCTGCAGTTCAACTGTTGTTAAAGAGGTTAGTTATACTTGATGAGTATCTGTTTCTTCTGCTGCCCTAAGTCTGCGGCCTCGTGCTGTCCTCTGCGCCCCTGGACCCTGAGGCCCCTTGGCGCTGCATTGACAACGGGTGCAGTTACAACATGCCTGCGGCCGCAGTTCAACTGTTATTAAAGAGGTTAGTTATACTTGATGAGTATCTGTTTCTTCTGCTGCCCTAAGTCTGCGGCCTCGTGCTGTCCTCCTCGCCTCTGAGGTACAATTATTGGTTAGTAGCACACTTTTTGCGAGCGTAAAGCCTCATAGATTCAAGTATAAGTCCCACCTTGCTTGCGATCATAAAAGCTTTCTCGCTTTTATCCTCTTCACCGCCATAGTCATCCAGTTGTGACAGCCAATGGAATGCCTCACACGTCACGGTAATTTATACATGACCAACATTCAACTCTAAATTAATCCTTATGCAATGGAATTAAAAATCAAGTTGACTTGTCGCTGGTTTTTCTGTGGCGTACAGAACACGTCACTTCATTTGTTTTGTTGCGGCGAAGTGAAGAGGTTAAATACGTTTTGCATAGTGCCTTCGCTTTTATCCCAATAAGCGGCTGTTTCAACCGGGATTGCAATGCTGGACCTCTAGCTCCATAGCCACACCATACTTAAAACGAATTTTTCATCCATTGCAGGCTGACAGATGAGTTCGAGCAGATAGACGCCAACGACGTCCCAGGCTTCGAGAGCTTCCTCCACAAGTACCGCAACGTGATCCACAGCGGGCACTACTTACGTCTGTCGGCGCTGCACTCCCTCTCCCAGCTGTACGGGAAGTCTGCGGACTACCTCATCCACGAGATGCCCGAGAGGGAACTGCTGCGGAAGGTCGAGATATGCCGCGAGCTGATGACGGCCTTTGACGTCATAGAGCCTGGGTATTCTAGGCTGAGAGGTGAGTTAACTTGGATTTCATCATAATCTACTCTACTCAGCATAATGCTACGGCAAGCCGCAACGCTGTCTTTCCGTGGGATCCATTTAAAAACTGAAACATAATTATAAAAGCATACACACTATGACGACACGAACGCCAGCGGAAAGAAGTCCGCAAAGAAACTTTCAATCCGTAAGCATGTGGCAACACTCGATCATTTTAAATATTTTCGAAATTTCGAAAACATCTCGGGTTGAAACGCAGCCAAAGCAGAATATCTTGACGGTATGTTGACGCCATTAAAAATAATTCGAAGGCACAACTCCAGTAAAAAAACGCTTTATTTTAGCTCTGAAAACCAGATTAATTTTCGATTTACTGTAAAATTTGACGTTTTGTTGGCTTTAAAACAAATAAATAGTTAGTTGATTGAGTTGGCGGATAATGACGTCATAAGTCGCTATTGCCATTGAAACTACGGGAGAATTGTATTTTGACAGCTCATAAAAAGTACGTCAGTTGATTGTTGGCGACTGGCAAGAGGCTGCGCACGATCGGGACAGATGGCATTTTCTCTCGTTTCGGAGGCCAAGACCCTCTTTGGGTCGCTGGGCCAAGTTATTTAGTTAGTTGATTGGCGGTGTCAGCATCCCTATTTCATTGGTGATTGTTGATTGCAGGCGTGACCCTGTACGAGCTGCACGCGCCGCTGATGATCCTCACGACGCGCAAGTTCGAGGCCAAAGCCATCAGCAAAGACGAGCTGCGCACGCGGCTCAAAGAGGTACGCTAATGGACAACATACACCGCCCTGCATAAGTGGATGGACACCTTGCGTTCTATAATCGCTTGCACACGAGAGGCGGCGATTTTGTTAGTTGTTCACCACAAATGCACTAGATGGCGCGCTTAATGCACGGTATGAATATGATTGATATTTTGTCCTCATATTGGTATGTGCCGATGGCTCAGTTGATCGGCTGCTTAGAAAAATTCTTAAATGAACCCGAGTTCGTATCCTACAGTTCAGAATTAAGTTTTCGTTTTTAGTGTTTTTTTTTTATTTATTACTTTATATTTTAATTTTGTAGATAACTAACATGGAAACAAAAAACAATCTGAAAAAGGATAAGGTTGCAACAAAAATAATACACGTTTTGAAGTTTAAAACATAAAAAATTTTTATTCCTAAAACAATATTTCTATTCATTAAATATGGCAGTGCTGTTATTAATGTTATACTAAATATTATTATTAATTAAATAACTGAAAACCAGAAAGTAGTTTACTCAGAATCCAGAGTAGAATCGATTACACGATGTTTTAAATCAGGTTGTGTTCAACTTCAACTTTTTTTGTTTTTGGCAATCGGTCGCTTTAGGTTAGCAACCACTACTGCCACTGAACTGACTCCTGACAACAGCAAAAGTGTATATTGTGTTTGACCAGTTTTTAGAAACAGTTTCCAAACGTTGGTTGCCGTGAAGTGCTTGTTGCGTACCTAAAATAGACATACACAGACATTGAGACAGCACAAAACATTAAGACAATACCAAACATAGAGACAATACAAAACATTAAGACAACACAATGGATCCAAGGGATAGACAAAAGCGACAAAAAGCGTCTAAAGTTTAATTTTTTCTTTTGAGATGTATTTAATTAATAAGGTCAGGATTTTTTTGTTAGAGGAGGCAAGAAGGAGAAGGGATTTGAGGTTTGTGGGTTTGGGGGTATCGGGGGGGAGGATGTTATAAAGCGAGACCGATCTCATTGGGCAGCTTAATAACATATGGTCGGCCGTACCTTCCTCCAACCCGCATGAACAGAGGGGGGATTGGACAATACCCCATCTGTACAGGCGGGAGGGAGTGCAGGTATGACCAATACGCAGTCTACAAATGACTGAGGTGGTCTGTTTATTAGCATGCCGAAACCGAAAGAACCATGGCTTGGGGGGGATGCTGGGTTGAATGTCCCCGTAATGACGTCCTTTGACCAGAATGGAGCGCTCATACTGACGGAGCCAGCCAGCGTCGAGGTCTGATTTGGCAGAAGTGAGGAGGTCATAGAAATAACAGTGAGGGTGGTCCAGGCTGCCAGTTTCTATGGCCTCCTTAGCAAGGGCGTCAGCGGTTTCATTGCCCTGGATTCCGGAATGCCCCGGGATCCAGGCCAATGCGATCTCGAGATTACGGGAATGACATTCAAAAAGTGTTTGTCTGATAAGAAGGACTAGGGGGTAACAAATTTTGGACGCAAAAGGATTGGCTTTGATGGCTTGCAAGCCGCTAAGTGAATCTGAAAAAATTATGGCTTTACTGATCTCGTGCGCATTAACATATTTGATGGCTTCTAAAATAGCAACCAGTTCTCCAGTGAAAACTGATGTGAGAGGTGGGCATTTAAAGCTCAGTATAACGGAGTCCTTAGGAATCCAGACTGCCGAACCCACTGCGCCACAAACTACGAGCCTAGAGGAGTCCGTAAATATCAGGGACCAGTCACGCCAGGAGTTATTGATATTATGGAGGAAGGAATTGTTGGCCCCAGGTTGATTTTTTGCTATTCCGAAGTTGAGGATTATGTTGGGTTGGAAAATTAAACTATCGTAACTATGGGAAAAAAGGGGGAGTAGGGGGCAGGTGAAAGTGGGGTCTGGAAGGTTAGTGAATTTGCGGAAGCTGTTTACCAGGCAGGGGGGGTTTTTATTGAACCAAAATCCGCTGTCGGTAACTAAGTGTGAAAGTTCCTGGAGTTTTGGAAGGAGGGGGTGATCATTAAGAAGGGACAGTCTGAGAAAGAACCGATCAGCTAAATATTGACGTCGGAGGGAAAGGGGGGGGTCAGATGCTTCTACTTGGAGGGCGTTGGTCGGAGAAGATTTCATAGCGCCAATAATAACCCTTAAGGCCTGGTATTGGATTTTATCTAGTTTACCGAGGGCCATTTTACTGCAGGGTTCTAAGGTGAAAGAACCATAGTCAATGACACTGCGAACTATGGCATTGTACAGCAGTTTTTGCGCATAAGGGTGGGCACCCCACCACACACCCGAAAGACAACGTAAGATATTAATATTTGACTGGCACTTTAAAGCTACATAATCAATATGTGAGGACCCAGAAAGACGGGAGTCAAGGATAACGCCTAAAAATTTTACTGTCTTTTCGACCGGAATCAGCTGGTTATTAAAAGCAACTTCTACAGGGGGGAAAGATCTTTTTCTGGTGAAGGGGACCACAGTACATTTAGATACTGAGAGGGAAAGACCATGAATAGCAAGCCATTCTCCCAGATAAAATAGAGCTTGGTTCAGGTTGGATGTGGCTATTTCGACAGAGTGGGAGGAGGAATACAGGGCAATGTCATCGGCATATTGTAGGATATTGCAAAACGGGGATACAGCCTCCTCTAAATCGTGAGTGTATAAGCTATAAAGTAAAGGGCTTAATACGGATCCTTGAGGGAGGCCTTGCCAAATTAGTCTCGGAGCGGAATGGGAACCATCATGTCTCACTTCTATGGATCGTTCCATGAGGAAATTGCATATAAAATGTGTTAGTCTCTGCGGCAGACTCAGCTTAGATAATTTATCTCTGAGTAAGGAGAGAACAACATTATCATACGCTGATGATATATCCAGGAACACCCCAATAAATCAGGTTGTGTTTGTGCCCAGTCTAAATATTACGAATGCATACGCCAATTAAAAATGTTTTACGAATGTTTCATACCCCTTAGATAATTTAATACCTACTGGCCGTTTGGCTGTCAGTTTGACTTTCTTCTAAATCTGGTATTACAAATTACAACTGTAAAGTTAGAAATGAAGTAGAACTACTGATACAATTATTTTAAGAAATAATGAAGGTTTTCAAAAATAAACGCAAACAACTAACTTAAAATAAAATACAAAAAAAAATATTTTCGGGGTGTCGTGTGAGGTTTTTAGTTATTTAATTAGCACTTGACCAAAATTTGTATTTTAAGATTTTATTGAGGTATTCGCTTAAGTATTCATTTCCGTTTCTGGAAAGAGGATTGAAGCGACCACAATAAAAAAAATGAATTTGAAAATATATATATATGTGAGACCGGGTTATCATAAGACTCGTAGGCGTTACTATAAGTTATATAAACAGTGAAGTTTTCCAGTTTTAAACATAACAATAATTGATGGCGTAGATCCACTGTTAGTGTGTTACTGACAGTTATAATAAGATTACAGTCGTATTATATTGAACTTTCACACTTATCTCACAAAAAAAAAACTATTAAGGCATTGGTAATTAAATGTTTTGTTCATAATAATAAAATAATTACTTTTCGTAACAAAGTGATACTACAGGATCATAAATCAAGATAATTATTTTGGTTTCTATAATACTTTTATATAACATGATTGTTTGAGTATATAACCCGGTCTACACGTAAACTATCAATTTTATTTTAATAACTAGTTTAACCACCATGATTGTCGATAACTGCTTGCAGACGGGAACACATAGATGCAACTAGATTTTCACACAGATTAGACCCGCGAATACTGTCCCACATTTTTACACAGTGAGCTTCTAACGTTTCTGGAGTTCGCTCATTTTTGTTATCTCAACGTTGGACAATAAGACCCCATATATTTTCAATGAGATTAAAATCCGGTTATCTGGCAGGACAAGAAACTACTTTAATATTATTTTTGTGTTGATCAAACCAGTCTTGCATAATACGCGACCGGTGTATTGAGCAGTTATCTTGCACGAACGTTATGCACGGCACTTGTTCTTCTGGATAAACAGTGGGCAACAGGGTCTCCTGAAGCAAACTGGCATAATCACCACCGTTCGCTCGACTGGGTATTCTAACAAGTTCTCCCGGATCAGCGGCACTCATCCATCCCCATGGTTGACGGTTATACGACCAGATTCCATGTTGGGCACAACGAGATCACCGTCGTTTCGCGTAGGTATTGTTTCGAATAGTATCTAGGAGTCGTGGTCGAACCGATCTTTGACGATGCAGCAAAAACCGCAGAAAAGGTATTCGTCTTGATATCGTCGTATCCATAATATAACTGTTTTTTTCTGTAACAATATAAATAAACATGAAATAATGTAATGTAAATATAATTGTTGTAAAAAAACATGGTAGGATAAACGTAAAAAAAACTCACATCAACTCCAGTTTCTCTAGAAATTTCTGAAATATTTTTTACTTCTTTATATAAATTCATTTTATCACACCTTTTAATCATTTCAACATTGCGATGAAAACTAATCATTTTAAAGAATAACTACGATAGTAAGCAGATTCAACTTGAAAGAGACAATCGAACGAGAAGTAGGAACAGCTGAACAAGTAGGTAGCAAAGTTTAAAACAAAGTAATAAAAACAGCCTGGTAGTTTGAAGATCTTCAGTCTACCCTCTTTAAGTTTCGTAAAATATGACTTACCGATTAATTTTAAGGCGACCAGAGTTATAGATCCAATTTTCATGACTTCAAATAACAGATCAGTGGCTGAGTGGTTTGAGAGTGCTCCGACAGAATCGTATGTCGCGAGTTCAAATCCTATTAGGCGACGATATTGAGTTTGTGTTTTTGTAAATTTACTGCTTGGAGATTAGTAAAGTCGATGTTTCGATGATAAAAACAAGCAACATATTATGGGTCTCCGTAAAGAAAACAATAATATTCTCCCTCTCACACACTTTCGCACAATACGAAAGAGACAGAAATGTCGTTACACGAAGGTAGCATCCCACGGTGTCCCACCCTGGCAGCTGGCAGGGACACATGTTTAGCTGGCCACGAGAGTTGAAGTGAATGAATACACACAATTACAACATGTGTAATGGGCAGTAGGATGTTGAAATTTGTCTTTCTAACATGAAGATAAAATAAATATTTTTTGAACCCTTAAAAAATCAACAAACTAGCGCCATCTAGCGGGATTTTGGTAAACTAACAAGTTAGTAAATAAGTGAATTCCGCTAATACACATCGAACACATAGATGGCGCCGTTTCTCGCGTCAGACGATTATGATTTGGCATTGTCCATCCACTTTTGCGGCCTATAGTACATTGCGGGTGTTGGGGCTCAAAGGGCTATGGAGAGGGCTACGCTCGGGGTTTCTCTGCGGGATAGAATCAGAAATGATGATATCCGCAGTAGAACTAAGGTTGCTGACATAGTCCGAAGAATTGCGAAACTGAAGTGGCAGTCGGCGGGGCACATTGCTCGCAGGACTGATGGCCGATGGGGTCAAAAGGTTCTCGAATGGCGTCCGCGGACCGGCAGACGAGCTGTCGGTAGGCCTCCAACAGATGGAGCGACGACCTGGTTAAGATCGCGGGATCGCGGTGGATGCGAAAAGCACAAGACCAGTCTGAGTGGAGAGCCTTGGTGGAGGCCTATGTCCAGCAATGGACATCTTTCGGCTGACATGATGATGATGATAATGATGATTGCGAGTGTTTGTAATTTTTCATTTAATAATACTTGAAAATCTAAAATCATATTTATATTATAACTCTATGACTTAGCGTCACCAGCATTACCATCAACAAATTTACTAGGTGTATTTGTTTGTGTATTTGGATAAAAGGTAAATTAAGGCGGTTCGTCACGTTAGCTCATGGTAAAAGTCCCGTTAGATGGCGTTGAAATGATGTGTGTAATTTTTAGAATATCCGTTGAATACTAATGGTTGAGTTTATTATTTGCGAAAACTATTTAATATAGCCGATTTTTTGAGACTACAGTCGAACGGAAATAGTGTGCCAATTCCAAGATTACAAGTTACAAGTTACAGCCTTATACGGACACTAGGAGCTCACGCACACATGCAAATAGACAGCGCCAACTAGTGGAAAATTATTGCAACTCTGTTCTAGGCTTTCGGAAGGCTTTCGGCGTAAGCTACTACAAAATATTCATTTTTTTTTTCAGGTCACGAATTTTTGTATCAACTGTACTGTTTCAGTACAGTTCAGTACTGTAGTGTTTCATATGCAACGATATAGAATTAGATGAATCATGATAGAGTCCCATGAATTTAGTCTTATGTGATTTTTGGCTTTTGAAGTTGGAGACTGCGTCGAGTATGTTTTATTTTTAATGATATTGTGCTCAAGTTGGTAACCACATACCTACGATGCTCTCGTGACATAATTTGATAACCATGCATTCCATGCGAGTGTTACTCCTATCATTTCGAAAATTGGAGACGAAGTCTTTCCGTGTTTCATTCCACCTGCCAGTCTTGAAAGGCACTCTTGATTGCAGTTATCTTTCAAGTTGAAGGTCGCGATAATTATTTGTATTGTATACCTAAGTACAGAAATGGTTATTCTGGAAATGAAGAACACAAGGCCGTAATACCTGCTCTATAAGTATGTCAACTACCCTGATGCGTAAACTTGGGCGTAGCTATCCCCGTATCTGCCGTACTTATCAATTATTCAGGCCCTTCAGGCTATGAGCCCCCCCCCCCCCGTGCGTAAAAATTGCCAAATTTTTGGAAAAAGTAGCAGATAGATAATTATGATGAACAAATATTTATTTTAATTTTATACCATCTATCCATCCAACCCAGCCTATAAACGTCCAACTGCACACGACACCGGCCTCCTCTCAGAACAAAAGGGCTTGGGCCATAGGTGAATTGTTTCACAGGTTTGTGCGGGTTTCCTCACGATGTTTTCCTTCACTGCAAACTCGTGGTAAATTCAAATTTAATTCCGCGCATGAATTTCGAAAAACTCAGAGGGTCGGGTCGGTGTTTGAACCCACGACCCTCTGCTTGAGAATCGATAGGTCAAACCACTAGGCCACCACGGCTTTCTAATTATATATTTTTTCTTTTGTGAGAAATCTTTAATTCATAAGGGGGCCCTTATGAATTTTTATACGGGGCCCCGCCAAGGCACGCTAGGCCACTGTGCGTAAAACAGTGCATGTGTTAGTGTTACTCAGTGGGACAAAGAAGGCTGGAAAGGAAGCAGCCTCGTTGAAGCTATCGGTATGTATATATAGAATCTTGGAAATTTATTTATACGTTGATAACACAATCATCATCATCATTATCGTGGCCTGGTTGTTTATGAAATTCGCATAATTATAAATGCGAAAGTGTGTTTGTATGTATGTTTGTCCGTCTTGCACGTCACGGCAGATCGACGTGATTTTTGGCATAAATATTTGGAGTTTTCAACGGTGAATTCAGAATTTTACTTCCTATATTTTTTTGTTTTTCTCCTAAGCAAATCGAATCTCGGTTTTGAACGGTATGCCCAGTATTTCAACCAACTAGTACATAATACTTACACAAGATACTTACCTATTTACCCAATTGATGATTAGCTGCTTGACGACGACCGGAGTCTTTCAGTGCTCACCCTACACGCCTATGAGCAAAATTCCTATACTTGATGCAGGTGGTAGGACCATATGCAAGGTCCGCCCGGATCGCTACTACCATTGCTCGCTAATCCTGCCGTGAAGCAGTAGTGCCGCACTATCGTGTTTCGGCGTGGAGAGTAACACAGCCGGTGAAATTACTGGCACTTGAGGTATCCCATCTTAGGCCTCTAGGTTGGCAACGCATCTGCAATACCCCTGGTGTTGCAATGTTTATGAACGGTGGTGATCTCTTACCATCAAGAAACCCGCTGGCTCATTTGCCACCCAGTCGAATTAAAAAACCGATTGCGGCTTAGTTTCACCCCCCCCCCCCTCCCCCGAACCGTGGTCCAAAACTACTATGTCCAACTAATTGTACCACGGAAACGTAACTCTACTCATGGTCTAATCGGTTGCACCATGTGGAAGCAAGTTTACTCATAGTCCAACCGGTTGGACCACGGATAAGTAAAATCAGTAGTCCAATTCTGGAAAGTATGTTTATCCATGGTTCAACTGAGTGGGTTCGGACTGTTGGTTCCATAGTAATGATAGTAGGTACCTATTCTGATACACATGACCCAAGGTAATTTTACTTCCCCAAGGTCCAAACGGTTCAACATAGCAGTTGTTTATTATGTCCGTTGGACAATATCCTATCACGGGTCACAGCAATAAGTTGCAGAAAAAAAGTATTTTGACAGTGAGGGCTATCGTTTTTTCTCTCACTAGATGGCGCCACTGTTGCATGAGGTTTTTAAGTCTGTTATAACGGCCGTGAAAACAAAGTTTAGACTAAAATCATATTTAATTCATCGTAAAACAGTGCCATGAACATATCGAGCAACCACAGTATTGCATAATCCCGTTTTGTTCGGAAAAAATTGAGGACAAATGTTTTCGAAAGACAAAAATGCCGCAAATTACAAATGTTCATTGCCCTTTATCGCATAATTGCCATAATTAATTTCAGATAATGCAAAATATTCACAAAATTATTCTAATTACTAGCTTTTCCCCGCGGCTCCGCCCGCGCGGTATTCGGTTATCGCGCGCTGTTCCCCGGGGAACTGTGCATTTTTCCGGGATAAAAAGTAGCCTATGTCACTCTCGGGCCCATAAACTATCTCTATGCCAAAAATCACGTCGATCCGTTGCTCCGTTACGGCGTGAAAGAGGGACAAACATACAAACACACAAACATACAAACACACAAACACACTTTCGCATTTATAATATTAGTATGGATAAATTAACCCGCGTAGCTCACCCAAAAACTATGAGATTTGACATTTCGTTGACCTCACGCTACACTAGCGCCTCTAGCGGAAAATTCATTCGCGATAGCCCCCATTGAACCATGGGTAAGGTTAGGTTCTCGTAGTACAACCAGGTAGGTCGCGAGGGATTTTTTCCTTTGTACACTGTACTTACTGTAGCTATAGCCATGCAGCGATTTTTGAGGTATATGACGAATAAAATAGAGAGGTGCCCTTTATTGCTCGTGTCTACAATACCACATTTTTCAAAATACTTCATTAGTTTCATTACCTATTCATTAAAATTCCCACTATACCTGATGTCCAAAATAAGACATTCCACCAAAAACATCACTTTCTTGTGTAATCTTCGATTTTGTAATGTAGTGCATGGTATTTTAGGCACGAGCGCCCTCCATCTGGTATAGCTTGGATTTTTCGAAATAGGTGCAAGGTCGTACTCCTACTATAGTCTCCTACTGATAAACACGAAGACAATGGGCATTGTACTGATTCTCCTACTAGTAGGAGCATGAATACCATTATGTCCTGATTTTCCTACTGAAAACCGGACACATAGAATAATATAATTTAGTCTAAAAAAGTTAACACAGCCGGTCTAAGAAGCAATCGGTCATGCAGCCTATCAGTATATCTAACGCAAAAGTATTCTGAGATGTAATATTTAGCAATATGCGAAATAAAATTATGAACAGATGGAGATGACCCTGAAATAGGTTTCGTATTCTAAGAGTATGTAACCAATGTAACTTGTGTTTGCAATCATCCCACATAATGATGACGTTTGTAAAGAAATTGTAAATTTTCAAAACCAGCACACTACACTGACACGTTTAGAACTCGACCAGATCTCATCTTTAGAGCAACACAAAAGTTCACTATACTACCAGATGTTACAAATAGTAAAAGATATACTTATTATTAAAAAAGTCGCGGGTGAGCAAAGTAGGTAATTGTTTCAGATCACCTATACAAAAATATTGGTTACCTAATGATTCGCCGACTATTTTTAGGCAGATTATTGGTTGGCAGACAACGTTTTGCCGAGTAACGATACGCCGATGAATTTGTACGCAGATGTATCGTTTCGCAGACTAACGTTTCGCAACTCAACCTTTAGCAGACTATTTACTTGGCATATGACTCAGTAAGCCGAACTATTCACAGAAATTCGTTTAGCCTATTAATCAATACACATTTTGCACATTTGGTCGAACAACTTTTCGCTTTTGTAACGGTTGAACTATTATTCAGTGCGCATATCAACTTTTCGCATCTTTTCGTTTCGCACGTAGTATGGGTATAGCATTCAATACCGCGAATATGTGTGGATTACACTATGGCCTCATTGGTATTTTTACACGCTGTGCTGACCGCGCACTCTTTATGATTTTCTTATGTACTCTCAAAAGTATTAAACGTATAACGCAAGTAATAAACTTATTTCTGACCATCATTTGTATTTATTTTATATTGGAGTCTAAACAAGCCAAGTCGCGATGCTAGCTAGCAGTTCGGTTTTTGCACTTCGCCGGCCGCTGCCGCGGCACGCTCGCTTCGCTCGCTCGGCTCGTGCTTTGCTGGTCGCAATTCTACCTAACGCTCCTCCTCGCTAACGTTCGTAGTGTCACCTAACTACTTTTTGATAACTGCTAGTATATAATAGTCAACTCAGCAAAATCATACCTGTCGTTTGGCCGAAAAATCGACTGAACATTAAATCTACTTATCAATATGAATGTCATGTGATAACTCTGCTTATCGTGCTTCGTCGAACAGTTGTTCGGTTAGCTGAAACAATTTTGAAACAAGCAATCTACTAAATGGTCCAAGAGCCCGGACCGGCCAGACATACCTTTTATCATAAAAGCTGAAAGTTTGTCTATGTGTGCCTCTAGTACAGGTAAGAATGATCCCCACCCATGATACCTGGGTAGTGGTTCCTTTGGGAGGTATCAGGTAGCAAAGGTGTATAAAATTCCATCTTACTTTCGTTATTTTATAAAACTCAATTTTTTTATATTTCATTCGTAACAACATCAAAATTCACTTTACTCATTGCCAGACACTTAGTATGGTTCCAACCCCCTGCCAGACACCCCTAAACTATAATATCGCAACTTCTGCTCAATTCAATGTGTCTGGCAGGATGATAGAACCCTCGAAAATGTCTGGCTGCTAAGGAAACATCGTTTAATAGTTCCCCAAAAAACATATATTAAATTTAGCTGTTATAATATAACGTAAATTGAATTACAAAATATTATAGTTTAGGGGTGTCTGGCAGGGGGTTGGAACCATACTAAGTGTCTGGCAATGAGTAAAGTGAATTTTGATGTTGTTACGAATGAAATATAAAAAAATTGAGTTTTATAAAATAACGAAAGTAAGATGGAATTTTGTACACCTTTGCTACCTGATACCTCCCAAAGGGACCACTACCCAGGTATCATGGGTGGGGATCATTCTTACCTGTACTAGAGGCACACATAGACAAACTTTCAGCTTTTATGATAAAAGGTATGTCTGGCCGGCCCGGGTTCTTGCTCTATTAGGGGTGTCTGGCAGGGGGTTGGAACCATACTAAGTGTCTGGCAATGAGTAAAGTGAATTTTGATGTTGTTACGAATGAAATATAAAAAAATTGAGTTTTATAAAATAACGTAAGTAAAATGGAATTTTATACACCTTTGCTACCTGATACCTCCCAAAGGAACCACTACCCAGGTATCATGGGTGGGGATCATTATTACCTGTACTAGAGGCACACATAGACAAACTTTCAGCTTTTATGATAAAAGGTATGTCTGGCCGGCCCGGGCTCTTGCTCTAAAACGTTAATCTGCTTATCGCTGTTCTTCCTACCGACTACTCGGCAAAACGAATAATAGGCGTAACGAAATTATACCAAACGTTGCTTGGCCAAAAGAAAAATCTGCCAATAGTTGTCTGCGAAATGAAAATCTGCGTAATTAAACTCGGCGATCATAAGCGTTGAAGCTGTCTAGATGCTGATAAATATCTGAACTTGATTATTATATTTAGTGTCATCATGTAAATGTGTGTTCTGATATTTTTTAATGTTTAGACAGCTCCACTACGTGTCGTAGCGTTAATAACTACGAATATATCACAAAATTAAATAAATAAGTATCACGAAATAGAAGTTTACAAATCACGTAAACCATGTCTTGAACATAAATGAATAAAACAAAGATAATTATAATTTTTTTAATAACAGTGAGACTATTCTGTAACGTCCCAAAAATACCCTTACCTGCTCACCTATAAAGTACAGGCAGCATCTAAAATATATTATCTGTATAGCGTAGTCACAATACAAGCCATAGGCAGTAGTTTGACTCAGTCGTATTCTTGAAATTTATACCTACGGCTGCACGGAGCGCTAGGGTTGGCGACTACAAAAAGTAAAACAGAAGCTACGCACATGCTTAGCCGAACCGTAAATTATGTATTAGAGACAAACAAGAAAACGAAATAAATTTATAAAAGCTAAGGGGCTGTTTCACCACCCGTTGGTTAATTTTAACTGACGGAAAAATGTGATACCGTCTCTGTTTATTCGAACAAAACAAAAAAAGACGGCACATTTATCCATCAGTTAAAATTAATCAATGGGTGGTGAAACAGCCCCTAAGTCTATTTGTTTAGATAGGTAGGTACTTAACAAAATGTAAACAATTAAAGTATGTTTTAAACTAAATACGTTTTTAAAAATGTGAATCATTAGTTCAATTTCAAGTCTATTCGGATTTTATATTTTGATAGAAGATTTAATTCTATCAAAACATAATATTTAATTACAGTAGATTTATTAATAAGAAAAAAATATATATTTACGATTACCTACATGTTGTTTTTAGTGATTAAACGTCAATTTTTGTGACAACCTGTACACTGTTACAGGAATAGACACAAATTCCTCAATAGAATCCAGGAGACCTTATAAAATCAAAAAAATATTGAAAGTAATAAATATTCAAATCATATTATACTTCGAACAATTGACATCTCACTGACGTCACGCCCAAACTGAAAGAGACATATATATTATTTGACAATATGGTACTGTATTCGATGATTGTCATTATTTGAAATAAGAATGGTAAGCTTTACTCAATCTGTAAAGGTATTTAGTATTTATGTAACTAGAGCTTGTTGAGTCTTCGGCTCCATGACACTACCAGGGCTCAGTTGCATAATAAATAATTAAGAGAACTAGTAAATTTGAGTACAAAATAAGACTTACGAGTATCTTGTACTTTGTTATGTACGTACTTGCCTCAGAATAATTTGCAGGTGGTAGACCCTTGTGCCAGGTCTGCCTGGATTGCTACCACCATCTTGCTCGCTAATCCTGCCGTGAAACAGCAGCGCTTGCACTGTTGTGTTTCGGCATAGAGAGTAAGACAGCCGGTGAAATTACTGGCACTTGAGGCATCCCATCTTAGGCCTCTAGGTTGGCAACGCAACTACAATACCCCTGGTGTTGCAAATGTTTATGGGCGGTGGTGATCTCTTACCACCAGGAGACTCACTTGCACTTTTTCCTTCCAGTCGAATAAAAAAAAAAGAAAAGAATAGTACATTACTGCATGTTCCGGCCGAGGCTTGTATAACACGACATGGAAAAAAATTAAAAAAACAAGACATCAAGCTGGCGGGACGCTAATCTGGTCGCCCTGTTGTAAGCGCGTGTGTCGCGCTGACTGCTGGCGCGGCGGGTGCTGGCGGGACGCTAGTCCGGTCGCCCTGTGGTGTGGCTGCTGGCGCGGCGGGTGCGGGGCGGGTGCTGGCGGGACGCTAGTCCGGTCGCCCTGTGGTGTGGCTGCTGGCGCGGCGGCTGCAGGGCGAGTGGTGCTAGCGGCGCAGGTCGTGTCGCAGAGCGCGCGTTGAAACAAAAACCGGTCGCATTGCCGGCCAGCGGCTTGCAAAGAAAAAGTGACCGCGCGCAGGCAGGCGAGCCGCAGCGCCTGCATCGCGATACTTCTCAGCCTATTATTTGTAACACAACGTCAATCTTTCATGTCATGTTTGAGAAAAATAATTTGGAGTCCATTATGAATCTGTAAAGTTACAAAGCAAAAACCGTAAAAGGAAAGACAAACGAAGGAACAAAATATGAAACACATTTATAATTTGAAGTTTATTTTTTATTCCATCCATTTAGATAAGTCAACTCACTGACGCGTAGCAGGGATTTTATCAAATCGCTAAACAAATGTGGTGAAATGGAAAAACCGGCCATCTGCGAGTTTGACTCACGCACGAAGGGTGCCGCGCCATCTATAAAACATTCATTAGACTATTTCTCAAAAAGTTGTGTATTTTTCAGTTGTCCATTTATTTAAAAAATAGGTATAATATATTTCCTGACGCTATTTCAACAAAAAAAAAATTGTTTTTAAACATATACAAAATCTTGTGGTAAAAGTGATAAAAAGTCAGATAATCTTTGTTGTTGGATCCAATAGAAAATTTTGACGTAGTTACAAAATTACGAGTTTTTCTTCATATTAGATTGAGTGTGGCGATGAGTTTCCGAAAGTCGAATTTTACTGCAAGCTATTTTTCCATTCGCAAATTTTCCCAATCTAATATTTTCCTGATAGTCTTTTTTTCCGAATGTAGATTTTTTCAGAAGCTATTTTTCCATTCGCTAAATTTCTCAGTGTCGAGTTTTAGAGCCATCCGGCACCCGAGCAGCACCACCACGACTTTCGGCGTCCACTCGTTGTCTACAGGTGGTCCACGGGTGGCCGCCGCGTTGAAAATGAGTAGACCTCATGGTCATCGAGTGAACATCGCGTGGTCAACGAGTGGACGTCGCTCGGTCTACGAATTTCCAAGTAGGCTATTATGAAATGAAGGTGGGGGTTGGGGTGCACTGCGCCGACCGCGCGCGGTTCACAAGAGGCAAGCGAACGAGCAGCGAGCTATGGGCTCCTACACGAACCCGCAATGTGATGCGATGCGTCGCATCGCAGGAACTAACGATGCGAATTGCTGCTATACGATTTAGTGCGGCAAAGCGTTAATGCAGGTCACCTGATATATATAATATCGCAGAAATTCACAGGATTGCACGATGCGGATCAGATCGGAAGTTTTTGCGATGCGTCCTGCCAGCTCCCAGACTTTTGCAATGCGATGCGAATTCAGAGTTGTGTGGGAGCCCTATCACCCGCACACTAGCACCCGCGCGTGGACACCTCACGACTAGCGGTGGTGATCGGGTACCGGGTGGGTCTTAATGAGCTTTGACTTTTATTGGCTTATCCTTTGCACGAAACTTTAATGGGTAGACAGTACTTTACTTTTTAGTGAGGACCTGCCTTGATTAAATGTCTCTGTTGTACAGATCTGTTGACTCAAGAAGGCACGCCCCTCCACATGATAGCTAACTATCAATGTGCCCGAGTAAACCTCGTACTTACACGTTGTCTTAGTCTTATAGTGTGCGTGACTGACTATAGACTTGCGTTGCGACTGAGGACACGTTCGAGCTACGCACACATACAATTTCACAGATTTTCTAAAATTTACTCTTCTGGTAAAAACTAACAGAAAAAAAAATTAAATTTTGGGAATGGAAAAATCGCTTGCAGTAAAATTCGTTTATTTTTCGGAAAATCAGCCCTCCGGGAAAAAACTAACAGAAAAATAAAAATTGGGAAATTTTGCGAATGGAAAAATCACTCGCAGTAAAATTCGATTTTCGGAAAATCATCGCCACACTCGGCAAAAAGAAGCAAAGCATCTTACCTTCTAAGTGTTCCATTGAAGTCCAGCTAGTTGACTTTTAGTGAAAATTTGTGTAATTCCTGAAATTAGTCAGTTTTTTAAATTGGAAATGACTACAGAGTCGGTTACATACACTAGTTATATAATCTTTATCTGAACTCAAATTAAGTATACACACTGTGTAAAATAAACCACATTGAAGAGTCCCTGTGAATTCGTGTCATTTACATGTCAAATTGCGTCCCTCTTCTTTGAAATCTAACAAGCAGCATCTTTGTGAAACATAAGGTCTTTGCGTAGGTACGCAAAATATAGACAGACATAATACGAGTATTAGGTATAATAATATTAGTCTGCTAAAAATTTCTTTCAGCTTTGTTGTTATGCAGGTATGAAACTCTCTTTGTAAAATCTACACTGTCTTTTATCAATAACTAGCTGTGCATTATCATCGTCCTCATCAACTTCATCATCATCTCATCATCATCATAAACATCACATCATCATCATCACCATCATCCATCATCATCGTCATCAACATCATCATAATAAACATCACATCATTATCGTCTTCATCATCATCTCATCATCATCATTAACATCAGATCATCGTCATCATTATCATCTCATCATCATCATAAACTACATCATCATCATCATCATCATCATCATCCATCATCATCGTCGTCGTGTTCATCATAATCATCATCATCTCATCATCATAAGAATCGTATCTCTATCATCATCATCATTATCATCGTCGTCATCATCATAATCTCATCATCTATAATCCCATCATCATCATCGTTATCTCATTATCATTATATCATCATCATCTCATCATCATCATAAACATCACATCATCATTGTCATCTTCATCATCATCTCATCATTATCATCAACATCAGATCATCATCATCATTATCACATCATCATCATAAATTTTACATCATCATCATCATATATTTTACTTCATCTTCATATTCATCATCGTTGTAATCATCTTCATCATCATAATCATATCATTATCATTATCATAATCATCTCATTATCATCATCATCAGCCATCATGATCGTTGTCGTGTTCATCATAATCATCATCATCTCATCATCATAAGAATCGTATCTTCATCATCATCATCATTATCATCGTCGTCATCATAATAATCTCATCATCATCATCATTATCGTTATCTTATCTTATTATCATTATATCATCATCATATTCATCATCATCTCATCATCATCATAAACATCATATCATCATCATCTTCATCATCATCTCATCATTATCATTAACATCAGATCGTCATCATCATCGTCGTTGTTATCATCATCATCATTTTCATCTTATCTTATCAACATCATCTCATTATCATCACCCATCATTATCGTTGTTGAGATCGTTGTCGTCGTTATCATCATCATTATCACATTACCATGACCGTCAATATCGTCGTCCGTCATCGTCATCATCATCGTTGTTGTCATCATCATCATCTCATTATCATCACCCATCTACATCGTCGTAGTGATCGTTGTCGTCATTATCATCATCCTGTTCGTCGTTATCATCATCATCATAACATTATGATCATCATCATTACCATCGTCATCATCATCGTCTCATCATCATCATTTCTGTATTGTACTTTTTTAATAAAAAACTTTTTGCTTACTATAGTTCTTGTTGACTGTCATCCAAATTAGTACATTTTTGTACCAAATTTCAAGTCGATGCCATTTATCGTTGAGGTTTTCTTTTTACTTTTAAGAGGGTCGCATATTCACACCGACCAAAGTACTGATCAAGACGAATCAAACGAGCACGAACTCGATGCGGTTGCGTCATTTAATTACCTACCAGATTCCTATGGACACCTTCTAGCTCCGTCATCAGACCCTGGTTACCATCGAGCACTAAAGTACTCGTCAAGCCAAATCAAAGGACCCCAAACTAGATGTTTACGAGATGATTACGGACTCCCTGTGGCTACCTTCCAGCTTCATCATCAGATCGACTTCATGTTATAATGCATTGTCATCCGATTTACACATGCATGCAAAATTTCAGCTCAATCGGAAATCGGCAATTTAATCAAATTTAACTTGCAAATTCTTGGTAAAAATTAAAAAAAAGCTTTTTTTCGGACTGTACTTTTTGTTAACAGTTGTCACAAACTATATTTGTGTACCTACCAAATTTCAAGTCGATGCTATTAACCGTTGAAGAGTTCCGTCCTGCGGAGACGATCCTGGTTGGACTACCAGCATGTCACTACCAGATTATTGCATTGTCACATTGCATATTTATTCCAAATTTCAAGTCAATCTGACTACTGGAAGTTGGTCAAATTATACTTGCAAGAGTTGACTACAGACAGACAGACAGTCAGATAACGGGACAGGTGGATCTAAATAAAAGCTTGTAATAAAAATACACACATCTGAAAATCCAATAGTTGCATCCAAATGTTGGAAAGTGGTACTAAACAAAGGTTAGGTTTAACAAATACCTATAATATAAATTGGCATGACCAGTAAACCATTATTATACCACTAGCTTTTACCCGCGGCTTCGCACGCGTAAACTAATCGGTCTGGTAGTAGCAATTGAAATATCCCGTGTGAGTGTAGGGATAAAAAGTAGCGTATGTGTTATTCCAGACGTGCAGCTACCTACATACCAAATTTCATGACTTTTAGCCCAGCGGTTATTATTTCAAAATTTTATTCCTATCCCGTGGGAATATCGGAGTAAAAAATAGCCTATGTGTTATTCCAGAGGTTCAGCTACCTACACACCAAATTTCATGGCTCTAAGCCCAGTGGTTGTTACTTCGAGATTTTATCCTTTGATATCCCGTGGGAATTTCGGGTCAAAAAGTCGCTTATGTATTATTTCAGACGTGCAGCTCCCTAAATACCAAATTTCATGACTCTAAGCCCAGCGGTTATTATTTCGAAATTTTATCCCTATCCCGTAGGAATATTAGGATAAAAAGTAGCTTTCGTGTTATTCCAGAGGTCCAGCTACCTACATACTAAATTTTATGGCTCTAAGCCCAGCGGTTGTTATTTCGAGATCTTATCCCTGGTTATCCCGTGGGAATTACGGGTCAAAAAGTCACCTATGTGTTATTTCATACGTCCAACTACCTACGTACCAAATTTCATGACTCTAAGCCCAGAGGTACTTATTTCGAGATTTAAGTAGCCTATGTTTTATTCCAGATGTCCAACTTTCTACATACCAATTTTCATCCAAATCCGTCTTGCCGTTTTAGCGTGAAGGAGTAACAAACATACTTACTCACTCACAAACTTTCACATTTATAATATTAGTAGGAAGTAGGATAGGATAGTAGGATTACCTCCACACCACCAGTACACCACCACCACCACACCACAACCACCACCACCAGTAAACCAATACTGGTACAATAATAAATCTTACAATGCGTTAGTACACTTTTAGTAAAAAAATCACTCAATTTTATAGCATTAAAAATGTGTTGCGACTATACCTGTGTCCGACTTCTCAGAAGGATTATTGTTGTTTTAGCGATTTATATATTTCGTCCAGACAACAAACTTGTTTCTTTTTTAGAAAACTATGTCCATTGGAGGACAATTTACTAGTGTCTAGTAGGGTTTGCCGTTGTATGCTAAAAAAAAATCTAGAAAACATCGCAGCGCGATTCTCTACATTAAAATTATTGAAGACTATAATAAACTTAAAAATTACTGACAAAAATAAATTTTCAGTAGTGACCTCGAAAGTCTCGATGACAATTCCGTGACATAATATTTTTAATTTTATATAACCAGCCAGTACCACATTCTAAGTTTCTTTAAAACCTCTTTCATTGAGCCTATTTTGTTATAATTGCTAGACAAATTTTACAACCGCTATAATCTACTTGTATCAACGAAACGTGACTTTATAGAGGCTATTATGAACAATACGACTTTTAAAATAAATACTAAAAACTGAATAAAATTTATATTTAAGGGGGGCTCCCATACAACGAACGTGATTTTTTTTGCCGTTTTTTGTTTGATATTAATAACGGCAACAGGTAGAAGCTTGAAATATTCACACTCTAAAAAAAGTCTCGTGTGAATAATAACAGCGTGAAACCCTTCGTACGCGAGTCCGACTCGCACTTGGCTGTTTTTTTTGTGATAGGGTACCAAGGAATGCTAAAAATATATATTTAGTTAGGTACCTACATGACGGCGACATGGCGCTAGCGTCTACGCAAAATGTATATAAAATATTTAGTTCCATTTTACAACACGTGTGATATTTTGCCAGAGAACTAGGAAAGTTTTGCTAAGTTCAGGACTGCCAATGAAAGTAAATAAGTCTAGGCTAGGTGTTTTATCCTAACATCCAGTTTTTACTTACAGCCAATCCATTCAAATTTTGACCCGCCAAGTGACATTCTAACAAATAAATTACACTATGTTTTCTTTGATAAATACAGCAATTATTTTACAAGCTTTTTATTAATTAATAATAAGCATAGAACATTCTTGAAGGTATTTAGGTTGTTCAAGCAAGTTTTCATTTAGTAGAAGCCTTACTGTAACTACGGTAGTACCTACCATTGGTTATTCTGTGATATAACTATGTACTTGCTGGCTGTACGAATGGGCTCGCTCGACCGGGTAGTGTACTAACCTCCCACTCAATACCGGCGTGAAATAGTAGTTTTGCCCAACTCCCCTCCCCAATTTTCCTCCCCCCGTCCTGCCCCCTTTAACCTCCCTCACTCCACCCATTTAGGCCGGCAACGCACCCGCATTCCTAATAATGCTGTAGGTGTCCATAGGCAGCGTTGATCACTTACCATTAAGTGACCCGCATGCTCGTTTACCAGCTATTTGATTAAAAAAAATCGAGATTGATGACCCCAAGAAAAAACATTACTTTGTTTTGTTTGACCTGACTTAAAAATACTGCATTTCACGATTAATCGCACTTTATCGAAGTGCCATTACTTATTCTTTGTAAATAAACATAAAAATGGAAAAAATAAAATGGAAAAAGAATCATTATGTGTCATTGAGATTCGAACTCCTACTCTTACTAGCTGCTTCTAAGTATTGGTACCATTGAGCCAAACTCACGGTCACGTGACCACCTGAAATAGTCAATACCTTTTTACACCAGATTATATTTGACATTAGCTACTCACACAACAGTAAAATGGATCAATATTTACTGCATCATACTGAAATTTAGGTATGATAGATCCTCTCCATTTTGTGATTTGCGAACGTCATAGCCCCTTAATTAACTATCCTCAAAAAATCGCGTCGAAATAACGTCTGTGGAAGAAATACTGATGCAGCAAAGTTTGTATGGGAGAGCAACCACCTTAACAGGTAATTTCTATCATTGAACTGAGCCGGGAGCCGCTGTAATAGTGACTTCTCATTTATCGACTCTACCTAAATGATGTCGATATATTAGACTTTAAATTAGACTGTCATAAACTTATCATGTTACGTAGAGCTTTATTTTTCCGCATAAAAATGGATATTTGGGGTCTCTATTGTATCCCATAAAATTTAAACTCCGATTTTAACAATCCATAACGTTATTCGTCATAATTTTTGCAAGTCATATTATCTTAAGTCATAATTTTAAACAGAATAATGTGGAGTTCCGATTTTCGCAGGTCATAATTATTGTTAGTCATAAAATTGGTTAGTCAAAATATTTGATGTCCATATAGTATGCCATTCCATAATTTTAAAGGCAATAAACTATTTTTAGTATAATTGTTATAAGGTCGTTTTTCACAGGTCATAATGATTTATAGCCTCCTGATAAGTTAGACATAACATTTTTAACGTCATAATTTTGAAGGCAATAAACTATTTTAGTATAATTGTTATAATGTCTATTTTCACAAGTCATAATGATTGATATAAGAAGGTATTGAATTATTTGTATCACTTTTCTTGTGTACGAGTCATAGTTCTAAGCTAACTAAAACTATTTTGAGTTTTTTAATCCATAGCGTTTCCGGGCTGCTATAAAAAAAATACCTAACATTGAAGGCTAAGGCGGGAGCTACGCTGCGCTTCGCTCCCGCATTAGCCTTCTAAACCTAACCTATCCGAGTCGCTTCTGCTCCGAAAAGTCTTGCTCGCTCGCTTCGCTCGCTCGCACAAGTCATATGTTATCTAAAGTCGTAGATGAATTAGCACTTTCAATTTTTTTTTTATTCAACTGGATGGCAAACGAGCAAGTGGGTCTCCTGATGGTAAGAGATCACCACCGCCACCGCCCTTAAACATCTGCAACACCAGGGGTATTGCAGATGCGTTGCCATCCTAGAGGCTTAAGATGGGATACCTCAAGTGCCAGTAATTTCAACGACTGTCTTACTCTCCACGCCGAAACACAACAGTGCAAGCACTGCTGCTTCACGGCAGGATTAGCGAGCAAGCAAGATGGTGATAGCAAGCAATCCGGGCGAACCTTACACTAGGTCCTACTACCTGCAAAGATAAGACCAGCGCTGGGAATGTATGCCTGGAAATGTTTCTGAGTATTTATCTTTATGCCAATCAATATTATGGATTTGGTTTCTTAGACCTAGACACTTTTGGGATTAAAATGATATGAGTAATAACCATTACTACGGTGAAATATATGGCTTAAGCTATTTCTGAATAATAATTGTTATTTCTTTGAACGTTATGGTTAAAAATGTATGACTTTTGTGATTATAGAATTTAATATTATGTGCCATTAATATTAGAGCTAAAAAGCATTATACTGAACAAAAATTATGACTAGTGATGTTTATGTTTATAAATTATATGGATATCAATTTCTGACCATCGAAATTCGGAACAAAAAATGTGTGGGAAACAAAGGGATCCCGGATATTTGACTGTAAAAGAAGTAGTTTCAAACCGGAAAATAAGAAAAAAACATGTATTTCTTTTATAATAGAGACGTTAATGGAACAGTTGTTAACATTTACAGCAGAACATTTTTTTTTGTTTATCTGTGTATCTATTTCACATTTTCAACTACTCGAAAGTTAAATGGAAGAGTTCGTCTATTGTTTACGTCTACTTTTAATATGCTTTAGTAGTACCTATGTTGTGACTATGACAGGTCAAAAATGCCAAGAAAATTCCGCTCTCTGGTCATAACTAAAGGAGACCAAGAAAAGCCAGGTGTATAACTAGTAGCTAAATTATGAACAACATTATTAATGAACAGTGGCAACTCTACGATTTCGGTTCACTATGGTACAGTTACCTGCATTAATATCTGCCACAGCGGAGCGTGTGAAAATATCTGACAAGACCTGCTGGCTTTTAGAGTCTTACCAGATATTTATAAATAAATAAATATCATGGGACACTTGACACCAAATTGACCTAGTCCCAAAGTAAGCAAAGCTTGTACTATGGACACTAGGCAACGGATAAACATACTTAAATACAGATATATTTATATACGCTTTTTTTGCGCCAATGTGATGGTAAAGTACATACCGTAGAGAAACCATTCATCAAATGTTTCCTTTCAGATCGTGGGCTACCTCTCAGACGCAGCCCTCATCCTTGGCTTCGAGCCCTCGCAGTCCTCAGAAGGCCTCATGGCATCTGCAGCAAGAGAAGCTTTGAAGAAGATCAAGACGTGGGAGCAAATCATCGGCAAGATATCATGAAAATGTTGACGCTGATCGCCTTGATAAATATACTGATTTTTCGGTTGATGACTGGTTTTGTTGGATTTCTTGGAAGGATGAGATTTATTGGAGAATTGTTGGTATTTTTCTGAAGTTTTTTGTAAAACTCGCTAGTCGGTTTAATAGAAAGTAATTAATTTAGTTAGTTCTGTTGATCTATGTTGTGCTAACATTGTTGTTTAATTAATCGATTTGAGATGTTTATTATTTCTTGACCAAATATGTAACGCTATTTACAATGCATAAAAAGTACAAAAACTTGCATTGTTTGCATTTTTGGGGTGACGAAATAATAAAAAGGAATTCTTTTGTAAGAAATATGATGTCTACTCCAAAAAGGAAAAGAAATCCCGTTCATTTTTCACGGCCAATCAGAATATGAGACTTTTGTGCAATTCACATTTGTAATTTGGCTGGGCAATGCCAATATACTTTATAATGAAATAATGACAATACTTACTACGAAAATGTAGTGTAGAGTTGCTAACCCTGTTAATTATTAAATTGTGAGCCTTATTACAAATTAATATTAACTAAAAAGCTCGAATGGGCACTTAAAAAATGTGAGCGACTATACTTAGTATTTGAGGTATAAAATAAACTCATATTTCACGCCGTCTCCATACTTCGATATTTAAAATTGTAACGTAAGCGATGACTTTTATTTATTTATTTATTTAAATGTACTTAATATTTATCAACAGTTAGATACTTTTTCAAGGAAGATTTATATATTACTAGCGATGCGCCCGGGCGGGTGTAATTTTTGAGAAATGGAGCTGAAAATTGTGAAAAAAGTTTAATTTTGTACCCAAGCAAAGCCGGGGCGGATCGCTAATTACTTAAAAATACATGAACATTAAATCATAATTAAATAATTTGAGATTTCTTTTTTGTTAAGTATCTTTTACTTATGTAAAGTTAATACCGTAGCTTCAAAGTTAGTAATTTAGGTATATGCTATAAGTACCTAACCTTTTAATTCTAGTCTACCTTATTTACTTTTTACTATTTATTTACTTACCCACTTTATTGCCTTAAAATCTGTGATCTAAACCCTGTACATCTATGATCTGACTTATATTTATGTATTGCCAAAGAACAAAGCTTTTTATTAAATATATTGTAAAATTACTATTTTTTATGAAAACTTTTGAAAATATTTTTAATACAACTATTTATTCATTCCTTTCACTAAACTAAAAAGACAATTTAATAATTATCGTGTGAATTTGTATACCATTTATGTTTTAGACACTAATTTATAAATATTAAAATATTTTTTTAACAAAGTGATTACGTTGTGTTTTATTTTTATTTGTAGTTTTTATGTTTCCTAAGCCTAAAATTTAGGCTAGCCGAAAGACAGGCGGCATTTTACAAATAAAGGACCAGTGCTTGTCGTTTAGGCAAATGAAAAACACTGTTCCTTTATTTGTGGAATGCCGCCTGTCTTTCGGTTTGTCTGTGTACGTTTTATTCGGGAACTATACGCTATAGATTTGTAGTAAAATTACAGAAAAAATTTGGCCATTTAATATACAACTGTGGACATATTTTTAAAACATCAGTTGGTATTAAT
The DNA here is from genome assembly GCA_037349165.1 of Choristoneura rosaceana. Classification (NCBI taxonomy): domain Eukaryota; kingdom Metazoa; phylum Arthropoda; class Insecta; order Lepidoptera; family Tortricidae; genus Choristoneura; species Choristoneura rosaceana. The sequence continues at coordinate 1,579,454 of JAZBNJ010000032.1, forward strand.
CTGGAGTCTGGACAGTCGAGTTTCGATTGGGGTAAACTCAAAAACACACGTTTTCCATAAATAAGACCGGACTAGATCGATAGTTCGTTCCTTAATACCCCCACAAATGTCACAATTTCATCAAAATCGTTAGAGGACAACAAAATAAATTATCTAAAGCTGTAAGAAGAAAAAAAACACTCCCATTCCGTCTACCTCTATGGGACTATTTTCTCAGCATAGTAGTTTTGTTACATATATCCGTGTAAAATAACAGCCCTACCAAATACCTAGCAAATTCGCGTAATATTTGATACGAGTTCGATTCACACTTGGCCGATTTTTTCAAAATTTCTGCAAATGCTTTCTCCTTAGTAGCCCCCGCATACCCCGCATGAGCTTTCTCCTTAGTCCCTCAATAGTTAAAGGACCGTGATATACTGTTCGCCTATCTTTGAGTTTTTCTTTCTAGTTTAGGTTAGCTTAAAAATAAAGATCCCTTTTAGGGATAAGTTCGCCTTTGTAGGTACTCTTTTGGTTTGTTGTTTTCTTTTTGTATTACTTTGTGTTTTATGTACAATAAAATATTTACATACGTACATACATATATCAAGTTCCAGTACGGCCCAATAACAAACCCGTCGTCGAATTTCAGGAACACCGAAAGCATGCCAGTCCGTCTATTAATACCGACGCGTGCGCAGTGCTGCTCGCAGCGTGGGGCTCGACGGGATAAATCCGGATAAGTGATAAAGGATTACTATATTTATTGGATTTTAATTCTCTGTGCAGTTAAGGTATGTACCACGCATATTTTTAGTGTTTTGAGATACGTCTTTTAGCTCAAAGTGTCAGGAAAGTAACCTTTCTATTGCTAACAACGAGCTAATAGGTATAAGGGTTAAATTTTGAAGCATAGAATGGATTGATTTGAATCCTACTAAGATTATAAATGTCAATGAAATTGGTATTAAGAAAGCAGAATTACAGTAATCAATAATTCCCTACGGGAACGGGATCAGGTTATAAGTAGGTACGCACGTAAATTCTTGATTTCGACAGTCTAAAGACATGAGAAACGCTTTTTAATGTCTATATTTTTGGATTGCATTGATTTAGAAGTTTGGTTTTGTCACTGCTTCAAGAGGTAGCAGACTTGAGTAATCTAGCTCCTCGCGATCCAGTGAAAATGGTTTTGATGGAGTCTATCAGTCTCTCTGTCTCTCTGTTCCGTCCTGCGGAGACGATCCTGGATGGACCATCAACATTTGAATGAAATGTGACTGAACTTAGTACATAAGTTTGCAAATTTCAGCTCAATCGGACACCAGGAAGTGATCAAGGTCTGCATATTATTTTAAAAACATATATAATATAACACAACATATTTACTCACATCTACAACTTAAATAATTATAAACGTTGTAAACTTCTGTTTTTAACTACATTTGTACCATCAGCCAAATAAGTGATATCAAAAGGATCTTGTGACATGCAGACGATTATCAACTTTAGGGTGGTAGAGCACATGTTTGGTAAATATTATGAAAGCTCCTTTCCGAATTGATACAGCAATGTCTGCGTTGAGCGACTCGGTGTTGAGGATGGATGGACTATAATAAACATTAGATTACGCTCACAAAAAAAATGGATTTTATGATGTGGTTAATTTTTTATGTAAGAGGCGGAAGCATACGAGCTTCGGGTCACCTGATGGGAAGTAATCACCGCCGCCCATGAACACCTGTAAACACAGGGGGTATCACAGGTGCGTTGCCGGCCCTTTGAGAGACTGATAAGCTCGTTTTTTTAAAGATCTCTAAGTTGTACCGCTCCGGAAACACTGTCCCAAGAAGCTGGTTCCATAATTTAGTCGTGTGTCGAAAAAAGTTTCGCTTAAAGCGGACGATGCTAGATTGCCAAACATCAAGGTGGTGAGGATGAAATGACTGAAACCTGCGCGAAGTACGGTAGTGAAACCTAGCTGCAGCCAACAATCCGAATAATTCATCTGAACACTCCCCATGATATATGCAGTACACAATGCAGAGAGATGCAACATTCCTCCGTATTGTCAGAGAATCAAGCCGGTCAGAGAGTGCCAGTTTGCCGACAAATCTAGCAGTCTACTTTGGATGCGGTCTTACAGAAGAAGCTGATACTAGGGTGCTCAAGCCCAGAGATGGGAACAGTACTCTATAAGCAGCCTAACCTTCGCTTCGATAAAAGTACACTCCTGTGATTTGGATAAAATTACCAAACGACCCCTAGAATAATAGACGTCAGACAAGTGCTCTTTCTTCTTTTTACTTCTTGATAGGCTTTCTCATCTTCTATCTCACACAATCATCTTGGTGTGGGTCTCCTTCTATAGCATCTGATCTGCATCACATTTGTGTTCCTCCTCTACAGTGCTACTTTTCTCCCTTAACACTGCACTAAAAGAACTCCAACCCGTTCCAGAAAATGAAGTCCCTCGGTTCCTGCTACATCTGCCTGGCCCCCTCGTCACAGAAGTGCTCAGGCTGCCAAGCTGTCCATTACTGCTCGCGCGAACACCAAAAACAACACTGGAAGCAACATAAGCATCAATGTACACCGGTCAAAGTGAAGGAAGACGAGACTCTGGGCCGGTACTTAGAGGCGTCACGGGATATAAAGGCTGGAGATATTGTGATGAAGGAAAAGGCGCTTATTACTGGACCTGCGCAGGTAGGAAATTTTGTAGGATGTTTTTTCTACTAGATGACCACCATGTCGCGATTTAAGTGACATGAGCAGGGCGCATTACTTGAAGAACTGATGGCCGTTGGCCCTTCCACAATAAGGACTCTTTGTGTTTTCATCCAATATAACTTTGAGACGACTGACGACATAGTGAGAGTTGCGGAAACCGGTGGATGCAAGTTGCGCTCCAAGTTTTCGTTTACTTTGGCGTTCTAAGAAGGGAGCCTTGGTTCAGAAGTGACGTCATCTGGCTGATAAAGATGATGATGATGGTGATGATAGTAACTTTGTGAAAAAAAGACGCCCGGGAGTAGGTAGAAGAGCAACCTAAGCACTTCAAAGTAGAACAGTCATCTAAAACTTAAAGAAACACCAATCAAAAACTGTCGATGGTGGAAAAAGTTTTATCTATTCTGTCTTTTTGTATTTTGTCGGTTTGGTAATCAATGCTGCTATAAAATTTAGTATCGATTATAAATGATTAACGGTGGGCAGACTGACAGACAACCTACAGTCTGAACCAAACAAGCCTGGAAATTCGGCAAAATTCGCCTTGAGTGTCAACGACGCACAATTTGAAGGGATTTTTAGAAGTAGCTTATATTTTTTTCTCCGTGTGTATCAAATCGCATGTGCAAGCTAATCTGGGATAAACCAGTCCTTTAATATACAGGTGACTCCTCCAGTCTGCCTGGGATGCTACAAGCTCCTGGAAGCAGGCAAGACGGTGGACTGCGAGCTGTGTGGCTGGCCGTTCTGCTCCCAGGATTGCACACTCAAAGAAGATCACACTCCGGAGTGCCACTACACGGAGAAGAGGGGCGAAAAGGTAATAGAGTCCAACCCACAGATATAGATTACACTAGATAACGCAAACACCTCAATCTGTATGAAAACCAACCGTGTCCAACCAGCGTGCTAAAATGTCTAGATTTCCGTTTTTTGCTTTGATGGCGTGCTCAGTTTGGACGTAAAGTTAAGAATGGTTCTCAAAATTCATGATGATGATGATGAGATGAAAAGTTTAAGTGTGTTTAAGCTGTAGGTACTGCATGTGGTAGCCTAGCCTAGTGGCTTGACTTATGGTCTTTCTGATCGAGGTAGATGGTGTATAGGTGGTAGAATTTTTGACATGTAATTATGTTCTGTCAGCATATCAACTATAGGACCTCTACTGTTGGACATAGACCTTATACTATACATGTATCCCCTATGCTTCTATTGCCTAAATCAAATAAAGATAATTTTACTTTGATTTTGATCATCAGCTCAACCCTAGCTCACACTAAAGGTTTTCGGAATTCATGTTCTAAATTAGGCTTTACAATGAAGAAAAACATTGTGAAGAACCCAACCGAAGGCAGTTGAAAAAATTTAATTCACAGAATCATTAAAGAAATTAACAAACAAACATTGCAAGAAAAGCTTATAAAAGACCAGCTAAATCATTTAAGTACATCAAATCACGAAAAGACCTAGTTATTCAAAAGCGTCTCTTTCCAGGTATCCATACCATCCTCTACTTTCGGCTCTCCCCACCCCAACTACCAATGCATCACAGTCCTTCGCTGCCTCTACCAGCGGGACCACGACAAGAAACTATGGGAGAAGCTGTATGCCCTACAGTCCCACTGCGAAGACCGCCGCGGCACTGACAAGTGGCAGAATGACAGGAAGATGATTGCCGAGTTCATCTGGAAGTTCTTTAAGCTGGAGGGGGTGTTTAGTGAGGAGGAGGTTATGAGGTGCTGCGGGATTGTACAGGTGAGGAATGGAAATAGGTAAATTCTCTCATTGACATTTTGTTTTTTCCAAAACCCAAGTAGGTGTATAATTTTGCTACATGGGACGTAGGTTTTGTTATACCATTATACGATTGTCCAAGAAGCACCTCAGAAAAAAATATAACTTTCTTCCTAATTCATGCCACTGACTATAACTTTTACTAGGTTCCTACCTAATTAGTCTAATCTTGATTTTTATACTTAGATAGGGCATTTAAAAATATTTCGCCTTTAGTCTGCTCTTGTTTACTGAATTAGAAAATTTTATCAAGGAACCACATAACTTTTGGTTACAAAAAAGAAAAAGAAGAGAATTTCCATTCAAATGAATTGGGAAATTTTGTGGATCTATCAGTATACTCCACTCCATCATTTGCTCTACCTACCTGTATTTTTTTAGGAATCGGAGTCTAAAGTGAAATCCAAAAAAAATCTTATGAATTCACCGCATTTTATGTTAATCTATCGAACCAGATCAACGGGCACTGCCGGCAGTCTATCAGTATACTGCATCATTTGCTCTACCTACCTATATTTTTTTTAGAAATGCGAAGTCTAAAATGAAATCAAAAAAATATTTCTTATGAATTCACCGCATTTTATGTACATCTATTGAACCAGATCAACGGGCACGAGGTTCCCCTGCTAGAGCCGGAGTACGTGTCCGTGTTCGATCGCATTTCCATGGTGGAGCACAACTGCCGCGCCAACTGCAACAAGAGCTTCACCTCCGACGGACAGATCGTAAGCAGTTCTTAATCCATCATCATCATCATGTCAGCCGAAAGACGTCCACTGCTGGACATAGGCCTCCCCTAGGCTCTCCACTCAGACCGGTCTTGTGCTTTTCGCATCCACCGCGATCCCGCGATCTTAACCAAGTCGTCGCTTTTCTATCATCATCATGTCAGCCGAAAGACGTCCACTGCTGGACATAGGCCTCCCCCAAGCAAGGCTCTCCACTCAGATCGAACTTGTGCTTTTCGCATCCACCACGATCCCGCGATCTTAACCAGGTCGTCGCTCTTCTTCTTAACCCATTTAGTGCCATTGACGGCCATTCGGTGTCTTGCTGGACCCTAAGATTGCCAATACCCCAGATGCCGGCGTTTGTCTACAGAAGCGTCAGCATTGCGGCAAAGCACGTAGGTATACGTATTATCTGATGCTCGCCAATGAATGGGTAAAGCAAGGACTTTTACTAATAGAGATCCTCGCAATAAATAACCTAAGCAAGAAAAGTTTGAAAGGCCCCCGACTTTGTCACTTCAAAGTTATATACCTGAAAAACGGCTAAGCCGATTTTGATAAAACATGTCTAAGAACCATTGCTAGAAAAGCAGCTTTCAATTAAAAAAAAACCGCATTCAAATCAGTCCACCCCTTTAAGAACTACGGTGCCATAGCGGACACACATAGCGGTCAAACTTATAACACCCCTCTTTTTGCGTCGGTGGTTAAAATCTGGATTTTTGGCACTGCCTTTCTCTAAAGTTCTTCCACCACATCTCCAGATCCTCTGCGCCGGCGCAGACATCGGTGTCGGGCAGCACGTCACGGTGTGCTACTCGGACCCGCTGTGGGGCACGGAGGCGCGCCGTCACCACCTGGCAGACTCCAAGTTCTTCGAGTGCACCTGCACTCGGTGCGCTGATCCCACTGAGCTCGGCACGATGTTCAGCGCGGTTAAGTGCAAGAAGAAGTAAGTGTCTTTAGGGGGTGGGGAACAGGGTAATCGTCCGAGGCCTCGTTCTTGCAAGGGCCTCACGCAACAATCCAAGCAAATTAAAAAAAAATAGATTTTTTCGACCGGCTCCGCCCGCGTGGTATTCGGGTTATCGCGCGCTGTTCCCTCGGGAACTGTGCATTTTCCGGGATAAAAAATAGCCTATGTCACTCTCGGGACCATAAACTATCTCTATGCCAAAAATCGCGACGATCCGTAGCTCCGTTACGGTGTGAAAGCGTAACAAACAAACAAACAAACTCACTTTCCCCTTTATTAGTAATGAAGGATCCTCGACTGTGCGAGGATTACCGTTCTGGTAGAATATGTAGCCGGTCAATGAAGTGTTTCTATTGGTTCGTGAAAAATACATTCCTCGCAACACATGCCTGCACATCTCTGGTTGAAACGCAGCCTAATGTTGGGTGCTACACTATCTTGCTCGCTAATACTGCCGTGAAACATTAGTGCTTGCACTGTTGTGTTTCGACGTGGAGAGTACGACTGCCGGTGAAATTACTGGCACTTGAAGTATCTTATCTTAGGCCTCTAAGTTGGCAAAGCATCTGCACCTCTGGTGTTGATGTTTATGGGCAGTGGTGATCTTTAAGCATCAGGAGACCCACTTGCTCGTTTGCCATCCAGTCGAAAAAAAATAACCTATTCCAAATGGTAGGGACCTGCCATAAACTAAGACCGCTCCACGAGATAACAATGATTGTTTGCTAATTTTCCCATATCGCGACTGTTAACGTTTTTAGATAAGCATTTAATAAAGAAAACCTTTGTTACGTTCTCGTTATTTTGCTGTCTCAACACGTGACTTTTATTTACTTGACGTAGGATCGCCTAGTTCTTATCCTCATAAAGCCTACGTCCTACATTTTGGCTATAAGTCAGTGTAAATATCAACTTTTACGGATTAATATCAAGTTTCAAATTCTAATATTTGAAATTTGACGTGATTTGTACCTTTCTCTAATTAGTTTCTTTTTTATGTTTGTAATAGTTATGTTTTTTATAATATGTCTTTTCGTTTTGTATAACTAGAATTTTACAACGCATTGGTTGCAACTGTAATGGTGTAATTTTTTGTTGACAAATAAATAAATAATAAATAAATTATGGATTGTACCTACCTCTACTTCAATCATAACGCAGTATAAGTATTTACGGGTCTAACAAACACAATCTCGTAAGTCCTTTTATCAGTGATAGCGCGATAAGAGCGTAGGGGAGGGGGGCCCAAAGTGAGCACCTTTAGAGGAACTGAGAAAAAAGTATGAAGAAAATATCAGTATCACTTAGCTTTAAATGCTATTTAAAGCTGAAGTTATCGTAGTTTAATTATACATATTTAAATATTCTGCAAAGTTTAGAAAAACTAATAAAAATAACAAATTGCGAAAACTTTACTTTTGCTCGCTTTGCCCGAGGCGGAGCCCAAAGCGGGCACCGCTTTTGGGCAATGCGAGCACCCTTCATTAATGCAATAACTATAAAATATTTATTTGGAGATTGGATAAAAACTACGTCGATCACATCAATAAAACTCCAGTGATTAGATGTAGACTTTAATCAGAGTCAAAACATAACAAATTTAACAAAAAATGGTAGCCATTGCTTTTGACATTGACTCTTCATCTCTAGCACCTTGTTCAGTTTTTCTTTTATAATTATTGATCATCTAAAACAAATAAAGCAATGAAAAAAAGCAAGTTAAGCGTTTTATAAACACAAAAACAAATAAATCGCTTTAATATGCCTAACGGGCACAGTAGGCACATGCTCACTTTGCCCTGCCCGCTTTGCCTTTTCGACCAAATCCACATTATACTCGAGCCTATCTTCAAATATTTCGCGCACATTCAAGAACATTTTACCAAAACAAAGCTAAGTAATTGTCAATACATATTACAATTAACGTTTTTCAACAGCGTCCTCACAAATCCGCAAAACACTCGATACATACCTTGTATTTTTCATATCTGGACTGATCAAATCGTAATTTTTGTCACTACACGCGCACGGTCGCTAACAGCGGCGGTGGGCGCCTGCGGCAGGTGGAGCGGGGCGGGGCGGATATCGCCACGCAGTCACGCCGTCATTGTCCTTATATTTTCAAAATGAGCGCCAATGCTCGCTTTGGGCACTATGCTCGCTTTGGGCCCCCCTCCCCTACACGCAATAACACACAGTGAAGACCAATTAAAACGGGTCATATTCCTTAGAGAGTTTAAAAGCATCCCGCCCGTTTTCAATGCTCTTGAGTGTACAAAGCTACTGAGCTCAAGTCAACACCATAGCTAAACTGAATACGTCAAAGTGTTTGCGAAAACCATATAATTTACGCACGAGAGAGGTCGTAAAAACCCAAATACTATCTAGCAGCCCTTTTTTCATGGTGTGAAAATTACGCATTATCTTTTGGCCTGGAGAGGCCAAAGAAATAGGTATAGAAAGAAAGAAAATCCGTGGCATAAAATGTACCTATAAATAAATAACCTAACCATAAAAATGGCTTTTTTAACACAAGTCTTTGCTGACTGTACTTTCTGTTGACTGTACTTACATTGTCACCTAAACTACATTTGCATACCAAATTTCAAGTCGATGCTATTAGCGGTTGAGGGTTCCGTCCTGCAGAGACCATCCTGGCTGGACCACCAGAATGTCACTACTAGATAATTGTATTGTCGCGCAATTTACATAAGTACCGTACCTATTTTAAATTTCAAGCCAATTTGACTACTGGAAGTTGGTCAAATATAATTTGCAAGATTTAATTACAGACAGACAGACAACGGGACAGGTGAAACAAAATAAAAAGCTTGTAAAAAAAAAGTCATTATGGTCACGAAATGATCCCAAATCAGCATAATGCCGCTCTCGCGCATGGCGCTGGTCTTCCTTTGGGACCTGGTAAATTAGGTATGTAGAGCTCTCTCCTAGGGATTAAGTGAATGAACCCGTCCGACCCATTTCGGTCACGGCGACAGCTTCGACTTCTCTAATATGTTTTGGCGGTGAACCTTTTTGTGCACTTTCGGCAAGTAAAGACCCCGATCCTCATACCTGTAGGAGATGGCTGGCTGGTCGATGTTCGTGCCTTTAATTCGTCTGTTCTGGCATCTATATTGTCACAACTCTCCGTTGGGTTTCCGAAGTCACTAAGCTGACGTATCACGAGAACTCTACACTCAAGATGCCTTTCAGTCTTATCAAAGTCAAAGTCAAAATATCTTTATTCAATTTAGGCTATAACAAACACTGATGCTATGATTATGAATGTCAACACAAATCTACCACCGGTTCGGAAAACCTCCGTCTCTGCTGAGAAGAATCCGGCAGGAAACTCAACGAGGCATAGGTATAAATAAATAAATAAATAAATATCACGGGACAATTCACACCAATTGACCTAGCCCCAAAGTAAGCTTAGCAAAGCTTGTGTTATGGGTACTAAGCAACGGATAAACATACTTATATAGATAAATACATACTTAAATACATATTAAACATCCAAGACCCGAAAACAAACATTCGTATTCATCATACAAATATTTGCCCCGGCCGGGATTCGAACCCGGGACCTCAGGCTTCGTAGTCAGGTTCTCTAACCACTTGGCCATCCGGTCGTCTACATATGGTATGTTTTTTTAAACAGATTTACAATATTATTAAGAGCGTTTATACCTGCTCAGCTGGCAACGTTGCTTTTTTGTTAGTTTTTCTCAAATATTTCATAATAATTGAATGAAAATTAAAAATGTTGTCTGATAGAACACTTCTTAATATAAAGTTAATGTCTACTCCAATAATTATTAATTATAGACTTTTATTTTCTTTAAAAACCGTTCATAATCATTAATTTGCACTTCGTGGTATAGGGCCTGATTTAAAACGCCAAACGCCAAGTAGCGGTCATAAGCCACACAGTCTTCTCATGGGTGCAATGTCTACATCACATTTGCAAAATTCGTCTTGCTAAAACGGCAAGGGAAAGCCATTAATAAAAAAGAAACTAGCGATTTGTGTTAAGTTTCCAATCTGCACTGGACTTGCATTAGATTTGGAACCTAAATCGTCTTATTCTGAATGCCTGTGCCGAGATATATATAAGCCGACATGATAACGAGATGTACTCATCAAAAGATACGTCTTTTCAGGGACTGCAAAGGCTACCTACTCCCAGAGACATTCATCATCCCAATCCTGCACAAGACGAAGAGCCCTAATCCAGAGACGCGTAACCTGGACAACAAGGTATAAAATAAAACAAGAATACCAGAAGTTAATCCTTACTTATATTTATACTATGTAGTACGTATACAAAATGCACACCACTCGAAAGTGAATAATATAATTTAAGCCTAATGTTAGATCATCTAACATCTGATAGCATGGTGAACGGTTGTTGCTCTGATGATGAGCTCTGGTTGAGTTCGATACGCGTCAGTGTAGTGTGGTGGTGGCGATAGTTGGGTTTGTGTGATTTGTGTTTGCTCTTACAGAGTGGAGGTGGAGGAACTGTATAAACACATTTCTTGCATAAACGCATCTATGTATTTTAACGTTGCGGGTGAGCAAAGTACTTACCTAATTTTTTCAGTTCAATGATATAGAGCTCCGCGAAATGACGCCTGATTCAATAAAACTTTTTATTTTGTTCATCAAGTCGTGGGTGTGCAACAGCTGCAAGGACGCAGTCTCCGACGCCATCATACAGCAGCTGCTGCAGGACATAGGACGAGAGCTGAGCATCATGCCCAAGGGAGACCCTGATGCCTGTGAGAGGTAACTTTTGTCACAGATAGAAAATATCACGAAGACAAGGCGAAGACGGAAGACGAAGCGTTGGCAGGCCTCCCACCAGGTGGACTGACGAAATCGTGAGAGTTGCAAGAAACCGCTGGATGCAAGTGTCCAGTTGTCGTTCATTGTGGCGTTCTAAGGGGGAGGCCACTGTCCAGCAGTGGACGTCTTCTATGATGATGATGATGATGAAACCCTCATTTTCATTTTATCCCACAGATTCATAAACCACTGCAGCAACTACCTGCATCCGCGACACTACTACCTCACGGACGTGTCGCTTGCGCTCGCGCAGATCATCGGACAGGAGAGCGAGCTCGGCCTGGCTGCCATCACCGATGACAGACTACTGCTTAAAATGCAGCTGTGCAGGTCTATCAATGATCTTCTGGAGACATTAGCTCCTGGTAAGTTCATTTGTAGTTCAAAGGAGAGTGATCTGTTTGCCGCATGCCAGATGAGTTGTGGGCCAAGATAACCACCGAGTGGATGCCCACCAGCTCGAAAAGGCGACCTGGCAGACCTAGACGGCGATGGCGGGATGAACTAGATTTCTTCTTGAACGACAGGCCCTTGTATGCAGGGGACAGAGAGCAATGGAAGTATTGGTGGGAGGCCTTTGCTCAACAGTGGGACAAAATAGGCTAACAATAAAAAAAAAATAGTTTTGCAGATACTTTTCATGAAGAATGTTAAAGATAACCTTTGTGATTTTAACAAGTAATGTTTATGGTTTTTTTTTACAAGAATAACATTTAATGACATAAAACTACCGTAAGACTCACTCGTATTAAAAGCTCGACATGTTTCGGGCTAATCCGTAGCCCTTCTTCTTCGGAGCAATGCGACTCGGCGGCTGTTACAACACGCGCACTGCGCGCCGCCGCTCTGCGTGCTGCTGTTGAGTCGCACGAGCACATTTCCGGAACATTTATTTAACATTTAATGAGCATGAAATTAATAAACTTCTGTTTTGCTTGCAGCGGAGACTCGTTTACGCGGCTCCCTCCTGTTCGAACTGCACGCCGCGGTGGCTGAGACTGGCAGAAGGAAGTCCCTCACCGATGGGCCAGGAGTCATGCTCGGATATGTCACGGTAAATATCTTTGGAACAAAAGTCATCATCATCATCATCCACTGCTGGACATAGGCCTCCCCCAAGGCTCTCCACTCAGACCGGTCTTTTCCGGTTTGGAACAAACGTGTCATGGACATATAGGAGCATCCTTAAAACTTCCGTAAATTTTTAAGCATACGAGTACCCGTTCTACTGCTACATAATAATTAGTTATAGTGACTTGCTAAAAGTGTTATTTTACTTGGTCAAATAAATCGCTGGCCGAGTGTAACAGTGGCACAAGTCAAAATATTGGAATTTCTACAAAAAGCACACCAAAGTTTTGACAACTGGACTTATACAAGTAATATTATTATGAGCATATTAAATTAATTTCAATATTTTGACTTGTGCCACTGTTACACTCGGCCAGCGAAATATCCCTATCCCTACTTAATACGAGTCCTACTATAAATGTGAAAGTAAGTCTGTCTGTCTGTCGGTTACGCTTTCACGTCGAAACCACTGAACCGATTTTGATGAAATTTGGTATACAGGTAGTTTGAACCCCAAAGATCAACATAGGATAACTTTTATTCCGGTAGAGGGCGCCACCGCGCGATAACCTAGATCCGCGCAGACAAAGTCGCGGGCATAAGCTAGTATATAAATATTGATAAAAAACGCAGTAGTTCCTTCGAAGGACCAGCCAAAGAAACTACCACGAATAATCCAGTGGGATCTAGTCTCTACTATTCTTAGTGTGAACTACCTACTTGTGTTGATGCCTGTGCGCACGTCACGGTGCTGGCAAGTGGCGCATGCGCTCTGATTCCCGCGCTGGAGTCGCCGAAAATTCTATTATAATGAACGCAGTATAATCGGTAGAGTTCAAACTTTCCACCAATCTGGTCATGGAACACGAGCTAAAATGCGAATGTTTGAAATGGATTGGGAACTACCCACACCATTGAAGTGCTTCGGAGGTTTGTTTGCTGCGATGTTTTTCATTGTGAAGCTCGTGACAAATTTCGAATTTTCGATTTTCGTGCGAAATTTCGCGCATGAATTTCTAAAAAATCGGAAGGTAATACCTATCAAATGTAAGGCATAATACGAAGTCATCAAAGGGGTTGTGGGCACGATGGCCTTGCCTACAACCCTAATTGACTTGTGACGACACACTTTCACGATCTATCGAGATGCTTGGATAAGTAATGTCTTGATTCGCGAAAAAGGGAAATCAAATTCAAAAGTCGTTCATGCATGAGTCATGCCATGGGCGAGTTTATGCTCCGACTTAGGTACACTTGACTGATTTTCGCGTGGTTGTGACCACAACCTTTTTTGAGGGCTGGAACCGCGCCTGTACCTAAGTCATTCTGTCACGCATCATTATATCTATTTAATCCATTGAATTAATCATTAAATCTGTTCAAATATAAAACAGCGTATACCTTTTCATGTTCTTTTCCGGATTATTCTCAAAGAGCGATCTCTTCCAGGCAACCTTTACAATGGATTGAATGGAGAAGTGAGGAATAAATTGACCTTTTTTGTCATTAATTTTAATTCTTGTAACTTGTTATTTTACTATTTAAATCAATAAATCGATTTATCAAATGTATCTAAGGAATAGCTACTTCAAAAACGTTGGTCTTTCCAGGAGTCCCGACGTATCCTGCTCCAATCAGTGGCACTGCTGCGCCATGAACCCCCAGAGCTGCCCGAAGGCCGCGTGGCGCAGCAGGCGCGCGCTAACATCGTCCACATGGACGAACTCATCAAGAACCTCGCTGCCAACCTGCCGGCGCCACTCTAAAGCTGCATACAGACTTCACCACAAGATCAGTCATATCACAATGTTGGTCCTTCCAGGAGTTCCATCGTATCCTGCTCCAGTCAGTGGCATTGCTGCGCCATGAACCCCCAGAGCTGGCCGAAGGCCGCGTGGCGCAGCAGGCGCGCGCTAACATAGTCCACATGGACGAACTCATCAAGAACCTCGCTGCCAACCTGCCGGCGCCACTCTAAAGCTGCAGACAGACAACCACAAGATCAGTCATATCACAATGTTGGTCCTTCCAGGAGTTCCATCGTATCCTGCTCCAGTCCGTGGCATTGCTGCGCCATGAACCCCAGAGCTGCCTGAAGGCCGCGTAGCTCAGCAGGCGCGCGCTAACATAGTCCACATGGACGAACTCATCAAGAACCTCGCTGCCAACCTGCCGGCGCCACTCTAAAGCTGCAGACAGACTTAAAATACAAGATCAGTCATATCACAATGTTGGTCCTTCCAGGGGTCCCAACGTATCCTGCTCCAGTCCGTGGCATTACTGCAACATGAACCCTAGAGCTGCCCGCCACAAGATCAGTCATATCAAGAATACAAATGCCACGCAAACCAATTAATTAAATAATGCAAAATGTCAAAAGCAAATGTCAAACGTCAAACGGACCTCACGATACTAACGCCATCTAGTGATATTTCGCCTCTGTGAAAACCCTCATTACGCGAGGTAGGAGGGCAGCAGGGCTACGGGGACGAAACACAAAACTCGAAGTTCGTGTCGTGCGGTTCCTCTGACAATTATAATACGAGAGCGAGAGGGACCGCACGACACGAACTTCGAGTTCCGAGTTTCGTAGTAGTCCTGCAGGTCCTATGTATGAAGTGCAAAATTCGAACTTCGTGTCTTGCCGTCCCGCTGACGCTAATATTATTTAATACGAGAGTGACAGGGACGGTACGATACGAACGTCGATTTTCGAATTTCGTAGTTAGCCCTCAGGCCAGGTTTTTGTATTATGTACTTAAGGATAATTATTTATAAATAGATAAATAGTTTTTAATTATGTTGTTATTTAAATTATATTTCATCTGTTATAAAAATAAATACCTATGTAAAGTTTGTAAAATAATATTGTTTCAATTTCTCGATTTACTATGTATGTATCTAGCACGAGGTTACTTATACTCGTACCTACAATAAGCCGTATAAAAATGAAACGGCCTTTGCTCCTATATCACTCCCACAATACTCCTGCTACCTTAATCCCTCTTCTATAATTACATTTTATTGTCCATAGGTAAGTTATTTACCTAATATATAAAAAAAACAAACAACTTGAAAAAATACATAGTATAAAACACATAAAAATATCACAATAGCTACAACACTTTCCACTAAGTATTCATTAGAAACATAACATGCTGCTCAGGCAAGAAAAAACAAAAGTGGTGGGGTGGTGTAGCGGTAAAGCTCGCGGCACGGAATGCCGAGGACTTGGGTTCGATTCCCAGCGCTGGTCCTATTTTTCTGGTTTTTCTGCGCATCTATATTTCAGTTTGTATTTTCGATATAGAAACATTTGATTTTAATTTCACGACGCGTTTTGAATGACATTAGAGTTCTAATAAGTTATGTTGTAATGGTGTTTTCTATAAACTTTCATTTAGGTACTTCATCTAAAGTCCCAAACTTCAGACGAAAGTAAGACAGGACATTCCAGACAAATCGGCGCCCATCCATATGCTCACTGGCATCCTAACTAGCGAAATTCATACCTATCCATCCATACTAATAATTATAAATGCGAAAGTGTGTTTGTATGTTTGTGTGTTTGTCCGTCTTTCACGACGTAACGGAGCGACGGGATTTTTAGCATAAAGATAGTTTAAATTCAAATTCAAAAACATTTATTTGTAAGAATACAGTAAAATGATCTTAAAATAGGTTTAGCACATGTATTCAGCAAGCAAGCAAGCGTACAAATATTTAGTTCTAGGTCACTAAAAATCTAGGTTGTAATTTTCGTCAATATTATTTTATCTATCTACATTTTATTAATTCATAGGACATTTAATTATAAATTTGCTAGATTATTATTACATAATGTCATTTAATTAGTATTTGAAAATTTAAAAATTCAATTTATGGGCCCGAGAATAACATAGGCTAGTTTTTATCCCGGAAAATGCACAGTTCCCGAGGGAACAGCGCGCGATAACCGAATACCGCGCGGGCGGAGCCGCGGGCAAACGCTAGTGCTTAGATATTTCCAACACTCAGATCTAACAGCAGGCTTACTTTACAAAGTTGCAGCATTAGAACTAGAGCGCCCCAATTCCAGAGCCTGCCGAAGGTGACAGTGTCCGAGACACTTCTGCTACGTGGAATCGGCCCGCTAGTTTTTTCCGGCTGCAGGGACGCGACCCACTTTCACCTCACCTGCTAGCGAGTAATTAATAAGTTGATTAAACGCCCGGGCTTGTGATACTACGATTGACCGAAGGACGGATGTTTTTCGAGCGAATGTACTGGGTGATTTCGGGGTCATGAGCAGGAGTGAAAGAGGTGATGGGGTTCACACTGAGTAACTTGTACTATGGGACCAGCACCGAAATCGCGAAAAAAAACTCATCTAATCAAGAGATAATTGATCGCTAACTATCCGAAATGTATGGAATAGCAGATTTTTTTTGCCATTTCGTGGCTGGTCCCATAGTAAAAGTTGCTCAGTGTGAATGTCCCCATCATTCCTTTCACTCCTGCTCATGACCCCGAAATCACCCAGTATAATAAACTACGAGCATTTGCCCGCGGTTCGGTTATCGCGCGCTGTTCCCTCGGGAACTGTGCATTTTTCCGAGATAAAAAGTTGCCTATGTCACTCTCGGGCCCATAAATCATCTCTATGCCAAAAATCACGTCGATCCGTCGCTCCGTTACGGCGTGAAAGACGGACAAACACACTACCGCATTTATAATATTAATATAGAAAGCTGTTGCCCGCGACTCTATTAGGTATGATGCTTTATTTTCAAAATTTAGCAAATCATGTGATGTCACCGCGTGGCCATGGCCGCGCGATTTGTCTAATTATGCAATGTCTGCCGCGTCTCTGCGAGCCCTAAGCAAATGTATCAACAAGTAAAGTCAACATCCCGTTAAGGCGCTGGTACTCGGCATTTGCCAGATTTTTATATAATAGCTGCTGCCCGCGGTTTTGCTGACGAAGAATATTTTCGTGGTTATCCTACGGGAACAAATGCAATATTATATTTGTATTGTGTGCTATCCGGGTTACAGAACCATTACGTAAATAATTTATGTTATTTGTTCCACGAACTGTGGAACTGGCACTGGACACGTCTTTCAATCTGACATGTTGGACAAAAAGGACCTTTTTTCTGCCACTTTTTCGTATCTTGAGCTTAATTGCTCCCATAACCTCTTTCCTTCCTCTACATCTTGTACCAAACAGATCCAAGGACGTCGCCAGCCGATGATCAAGGCTCCTCCCGTCTTTCTGCTCCCCTACCCCAGGTTGCTCCACTTACAATCAAGCGGAAGATTTTAAATAGGCTCCAATAAGCATATCAACAGAGCCTTAAGTGCGCCTGCGACGCGCAAGATGGCCGTTCGACGTCACCTCAGTTATCTCCTACACTTCAACCAGCGAAAACTTTATTATTAGCAGTGTTTCAGATTAATCGGTTTTGGCTGGCTGTAGCGCGGAAACAATTGTTGGCAACGTAAAAGTGATGCCTCGTAGCTCGGGGACGGTTCACAAGTGTTTCTACATCGTTCTGCTTTTGCCCTTCGAAGAGTGAGTGATGGGGTAGGCCAGTGTGTGTGGAATCATCTGCTTGTTAATTTGTATGAGATTGGACTATCGGGATTGACAAAAAGTAAGTAACAGTGGTATTTAGTGCAGGATGTTGTAAAGAATCGTTTTGTAAGATGACAACTGTGGTGATGATTAGAAGTGTTGTTAGAGTAACTTCATACAACTTTAGAAGTGTTAGTGGGCGGGGCACATTGCTCGCAGGACTGATGGCCGATGGGTCAGAAGGTTCTCGGTGGCGTCCGCGGACCGGGAGACGAGCTATCGATAGGCTCCAACAAGATGGAGCGACGACCTGGTTAAGATCGCGGGATCGCGGGAGATTCGAAAAGCACAAGACCGGTCTGAGTGGAGAGCCTTGGGGGAGGCCTATGTCCAGAAGTAGACGTCTTTCGGCTGACATGATGATGCAACTCACACTAAGTAAATTTCCGCAACCCAAAATGAGGACCCCGAATAATTTCAACAGCGTTGCAGATTTAAATTAGTTCAGGAGTAGACTGAAGTGCACTACACTTTAGTCTACTCCTGACGACGGTAGCAACGAGGTACAGACACACCTTTCTAACCTCCCTTATACCTACTGTAACCTTCGTTCACCTAACTATAGAAATGTTACATGACTTTCAGTATAATTGTTGACATCATCATCTCAGCCTATATACGTCCCACTGCTGGGCACAGGCCTCCTCTCGGAATGAGAGGGCTTGGGCCATAGTTCCCACGCGGGCCCAGTGCGGATTGGGAACTTCAAACGCACCATTGAATTGCTTCGCAGGTTTGTGCAGGTTTCCTCACGATGTTTTCCTTCACCGCAAAGCTCGTGGTAAATTGCGCACATGAATTTCGAAAATCTCAGAGGTGCGAGCCGGGATTTGAACCCACGACCCTCTGCTTGAGAGGCGATAGGTCAAACCACTAGGCCACCACGGCTTTCACTATATAGTTTCGTTTCGTTAATTGTTCACATAAACAGATATAAATGAAATCCTCAAAAATATTAGATTGTGTGTTTTCTGCATTGTATCAATTGTTCCGTTGAATTTTAACACGAGTTCATTAGAACCATTACTCCGCTTTGTGCTAATTTGGCCGTGGCATGACTCTCAAAAACTGTATAAGTAGAGTCTAGTGACGCACTTTGATGTAGACCTTAAAAAATAGAATTTAAATAATCAATGCTTTATACCTAGAGGTATGTGCGAGGGCATATTTTTTCCACTATGAATTGATTTTTTGTTACGGCAATTTTTATGGAAACACCTCTTTTAACGAATATAATATATCTTTTGATAGCACTGATTTAGAAGTTTTTTTTAGCGCGAGAAAATGGACAGACAGAAAAACAAGTGTTTCTTTAAGTAAGGGCTTATTCCCTTTGAGGCGTAGAGACTGCCTTTACAGGTGGTAGGACCTTGTGCAAGGTCCGCCCGGATTGCTACCACCATCTTGCTCGCTAATCCTGCCATGAAGCAGCAGTGCTTGCACTGTGGTGGTGGTGTGGTGGTTTCGGCGTGGAGAGTAAGACAGCCGGTGTAATTACTGGCACTGAGGTATCCCATCTTAGGCCTCTAGGTTTGCAACGCATCTGCAATACCCCTGGTGTTGTAGATGTTTATGGGCGGTGGTGATCTCTTACCATCAGGAGACGCACTTGCTCGTTTCCATCCAGTCGAATAATAAAAAAAATACTTAAAACGGAACCGTAAAATAAAAAACAAAAATCTTAATGTAGAAAATCCTAGCAACTACTACATAAATTGCGGTAAAGCTTCAGCCTTTACTTTCCAGCGTCAGAGTTCGTAAACCTTTTCCGAACCTGCATAACTGTCTTACGTCTGCAGTACGATTACTTAGCTAAACATCCACTGATGAACAACGAGCCACTAACGTTTCCTCCACACTTCAAACAGCACATTATCAAACCATCGTCGCCCGCCGTACGTTTGAATGTAATGTGTCAAACACAATCGCGAACAAATAAGAAACCAGCCAATCAGAAAACGGCGTCTTTTTCGCAAATTGTTGTACCAATATTTGCCTTTCAGAAGCCTTTAGTTATACGACGCAAATTATTAGAACTGTACCCACGCGTCTAAAGATTATATACCTCCATGTCATGGCTGGATTTAGCCAGTTGGTACATTGAAGTCCTGAGTATTGCTTGTTCCTTCAGTGGGTGAAATAGAGAACAATAAATGGCTGTGATTATCAAGACGAAGCAACGACATTTTCCTAAATATTTGGAAGACAGCAACGACTGAAGTCCGAGCTGGAGTCCCTGCTGTGGACTGATAGCATACGTTTGCAGGTTTGTGTCATCCCTACTGATATAATATTACTAGCTTTTGCCCGCGGCTCCGCCCGCTCGGTACCTATTCGGTTATCGCGCGCTGTTCCCTCGGGAACTGTGCATTTTTCCTGGATAAAAAGTAGCCTATGTCACTCTCGGACCCATAAACTATCTCTATGCCAAAAATCACGTCGATCGGTCGCTCCGTTACGGCGTGAAAGAGGGACAAACATACAAACATACAAACACACAAACACACAAACACACTTTCGCATTTATAATATCAGTATATATATGGATAAATGCGAAAGTAGCTCTGTCTGTCTGTCTGACTGCTACGCTTTCACGTCGAAACCACTGAACCGATTTTGATGAAATTTGGTATGTAGTTTGGACCCCAAGGATTCACAAATGATACCTTTTATTCCGGTAGAGGGTGCCACCACGCGATAACCTAGATCCGCGCAGACGAAGTCGCGGGCATAAGCTAGTTTTCATATAAGACCGACCCAATGCAAGATGCAAAGTAAACCACCTAACAAAAAAAGTTTTCACTCAAGTTTTTTAAGGTTCCGTAGCACTCCGCGGCTTGGAATACTGACTGTTAGTGCTAATAACCCTCCTTCTTCGCAGTCGGGTAAAAAGTTATAATTTTGCGTGAATATACTATAATGGTGGGTGGCAAGAGCTGGATAAGAGTGGCCGAGGATCGTGGTCAGTGGCGTGCCATGGGAGGGGCCTATGTCCAGCAGTGGACGAACAAAGGCTGATGATGATGATGATGACTATAATGCAGAGTAATGGTAATAACGTAACTGAACAACTTAGACAATTTGAAAAATCCCCTATACCGGGTGTGGCCTGT
The DNA here is from genome assembly GCA_037349165.1 of Choristoneura rosaceana. Lineage (NCBI taxonomy): Eukaryota > Metazoa > Arthropoda > Insecta > Lepidoptera > Tortricidae > Choristoneura > Choristoneura rosaceana. Next base: position 1,600,331 of record JAZBNJ010000032.1, read on the forward strand.
AATACGAGCAAAAAATTAAAACATAAGTAGATCGTCCTCGTTAAACTGAACAACATTAGTTGAGCGACTTTTAAAAATAATGGAGTCTTTGAATTTTCCTTTTTTCATACAAATTAAATACTGCCATCAATGTACGCCATCCTAGAACACAACTGACGTCGCCTGTCACGCTACAAACATCAAGCATTTCGCTTTACATTGCTTCTGCGAATAAACTTAAAAGTGTAATTAAAAATAAAAAAATAATTATTTTTAAATTGCGCTTAACTAATGTTGTTCAGTTTGAGGAGTATGATCATGTTTTAATTTTTTGCTTATATTACAGGCCACATCCGGTATTGTCACTTCAAGGTTCAATATTATCTCAAAAACAGCAGAATCGATTTTAACAAAGCATAGTTAAAATCCACAAAAGAACTCGCTTTTACGTTATAAAATTGCATCAAAATCGGTCCATCCGTTGGAGCGCTAGGATGCCAGACAGATATTGGCCTGAAACTTCAATAACACACCTTTTTAGGGTTCCGTAGCCAAAATGGCAAAAATGCAACCCTTATAGTTTCGCCATGTTCGTCTGTCTGTCTGTCCGTCCGCGGCTTTGCTCAGGGAATATATATCAATGCTAGAAAGCTGTAATTTTGCACGAATATATAGCGAAGACATGGCGAAACTATAAGGGTTCCGTTTTTACCATTTTGACTACGGAACCCCAAAAAAATAACACCAAATAAATGTTTAGCGTGGTTGCATACTACTTAGATGATTTAATACAGTACTGGCCGTCAGCTTCATTAAATTATTTTCTAAAAACAGTACAAATTAATTATAAGTCTAGGTAGAGTCAAAAATTAAGTAAAATATCTGTACAAATAAATACACTTAACAAAATACGCGAATAAATACATTTAAAAATAAAATGCGATGAACTAACTTAAAATATAAAATGCTTTAGGGTACCTATCTGAAGTTTTAAATTCTTTAATTAATACCTTGTGGGCTGAAGTGAAAAGATGACTATAATTTTCAATGTAGAGATATACTTCTTACAAATTTTATTACTATTACACACAATTACAATTTGTGCGGACTACGCAAACCATAAACCTAACAGATTGTGGTTGATAAGAGTGTACTACGCAGCTTGGCGCCTGCGGTTTTATAACTTCCCCATTGTTTAGAATAATTTGTTATAGACAAGAATGTAGTAAGAAAATACAGAAATAGAAATAACACGACGATCGATGTTCTTAACACTGGAAGGGCATAGGGCTTAGGCATAGGGCATAGGGGTTCTATTAAAAGCCCGTTGTCTACAGAAGTAATAAATAGTAACAAAAAGTTTTCGGTAAAAATTTCATTTTTGATACAAGCTTTTTTTGCTGACTGTAGGTACTTTTTGTTGACTGTACTTTCATTGTCACCCAAAAACTACATTTGCATACCAAATTTCAAGTCGATGCCATTGATTTTTGAAGAGTTCCGTCCTGCGGAGACGATCCTGGCCGGTCTACCAGGATGCCATTACGAGATCATTTGTATTGTCACGCAATTTAAAGAAAGAAAGAATGTACATTTATTCACAACACAAGACAACAATACTATTTGGTACAAATAAACAACACAAAGGTATGTGTCATTGCGGTATATAAAGTACCTACCTATGACAAATTTCAAGACAATCCGACCACTGGAAGTAGGTCAAATTTATCTTGCAAGATTTGACCCCCACAAACATACATACATTAAACATACATTGCAAGTTAAATAAAACGTTTTTAAAATGAGATCGTCAAGGGAACTTCGAAATCTCGCTATAATTAGAAATCAAAATAGGAATACAGTGATCATCATCATAATATATCAGCCATAGGACGCCCATCGTTGGACATAGGCATCACTTTCTCCTGTTGCTTCCATCGTGAACCCACGGCTTTAACAAGGACATCCGTCCACTTCTTTCGTTGCCTAAATAAGAATACACTTTAAACTGCCCTAGCTTAACAAGTGAAGTGGCAGTGGGCGGGGCACATTGCTCGCAGGACTGATGGCCGATGGGGTCAGAAGGTTCTCGAATGGCGTCCGCGGACCGGGAGACGAGCTGTCGGTAGGTCTCCAACAAGATGAAGCGACAACCTGGTTAAGATCGCGGGATTGCGGTGGATGCGAAAAGCACAAGACGCCTCCCCCAAGGGTCTCCACTCAGACCGGTCGATCGGTCTGAGTCTGAGTGGAGAGCCTTGGGGGAAGCCTATGTCCAGCAGTGGACGTCTTTCGGCTGACATGATGAGCTTTAACAAGAAACTGCCTCAAATACAGCAAAGGGATGTATAAAGTCTCTGAGTCAATAATAGGTATAATACCTAAATGAAAACAATTTCGCCGTTGAGAAATTGTATATTACGAGTTAGCCTTTTTAACGGTGAAAAAAGCCTCCAAGGTCAACTACAGTCAAGAAAGTCCTTAAATTTCTTTACTGACGCCGCACTCTACCGCACTCAGATACGCCATAATTTTCACCACTCCTTATATATATATATATATATATATATATATATATAAGCTAAAACAGTATGGAAGCTATGAAGCTACGATCGAAACGAACACACTCACACAGACGCGAGCGGTCTCCTACACGGCCTACACGGCCTCTAAGGGGGTCTCGCAGTACTGCAGTAGGTAGAGCGTGTATTCGATACGATCGATTTGTTCGTAGCTTCCATACTGCTTTAGCTTATCCCTACTATAATATTATAAATGCGAAAGTAACTCTGTCTGTCTGTCTGTTACGCTTTCACGTCGAAACCGCTGAACCGATTTTGATGAAATTTGGTATAGAGATAGTTTAAGCCCCAAGGATCAACATAGGATACTTTTTATTCCGGTAGAGGGCGCTACCGCGCGATAACCTAGGTCCGAGTAGACAAAGTCGTGGGCATAAGCTAGTATATTATATATACTGTGACTCTTGTCTGACACGGGGTAAAGGTCGAGGCTAGAAAGAGATGAAGAATGAGATCACGAGCCTGTTAGAGTGTAGCGACATAGGATAAATCTTTAAGATGCCTCAAGAATGACGTAAATGAACTCGCTAATATAAATTGTGCTAATAAGTTAACCACCTTATCCTAACAAGGCTGCTTTATACAAATAATACCATAACAAATATTGTAGTCACTGTTAGATAGCTATGTTTAAAAACATAAAGACGGACATAAAGTCTCCCAGTTTACCTACACATGTATACTTAAGACATACATACATATACATATGTATACCTTCTACTGCGCGTACATTGCAGGTGGTAGGACCTTGTGCAAGGTCCGCCCGGATTGCTATCATCATAATTGCTCGCTAATCCTGCCGTGAAGCAGCAGTGCTTGCACTGTTGTGTTTCGGCTTGGAGAGTAAGACAGCCGGTGAAATTACTGGCACTTGAGGGTGCTTGAGGTACCTATCCCATCTTAGGCCTCTAGGTTGGCAACGCATCTGCAATACATGGTGTTGCAGATGTTTATGGGCGGTGGTGATCTCTTACCACCAGGAGACCCACTTACTTGCTCGTTTGCCATCCAGTCGAATAAAAAATAAATAAAAAAAACATGCGTACCTACAAGACGGGCATAAAATCAACATCTTTTGCCTTTTGCAACTTTCCCCTTCTTTTTATTTGCTCTGAAGTGGTCACCAAAATAATTTCTTCACTATCGCTACATAAATACATTATCAGCGCCAGCCCTGAGGTAGAACAAGAGGAGCTCTAGGCGCTAAAAGGCTTTTTTTCGTCTATTCGAACAAAACAAATAGAGACGGCATCACATTTAACCGTCAGTTAACACTAATCAATGGATGGTGAAACAGCCCCTAAGAGTAAATAGCAGCCTAAGGTATAAAATATACACCTAAACTTGGAATATTCCGTACAAAATACGAAATCCTTAGAAATACCTATATTACAATATTTTTTCCTAATGGCTACGGAACTCTATTTCGAGCATGTCCGACACACTTTTGGCCGGTTTTTAATTATGTTAGAACTTAGAACTCACTGAATTCTCACTGTAATAAAAAAAAGTGTAGGTCGCAAAGTTGACTCAACCAACCTAACTGTTACCTTGTTTACCTTGAAACCTTTGGTTTCAAAGTATGACACATAAAAGTAAGCAAGACCCAAATTTTGAAATGACGTACTTAACATGTAATCAAAACTTTTATTCATTATTTAAGTATGTACCAGCACCAATATCTGACACAACAAGCGTGCATATATAAATGTCTGATACGACTCTATTTCTAGGGAGAGAAAGCTTTCAAAAAGTTGGAAAAGTTCTGGGAAATTACTGGAAATTCTAATTTTCGCGTTTTCCAGCGACTGGCCAGACCTAAATGCCGACAGAACGAGTTGGAAATCCAGGGGAGAGGCCTTTGCCCAGCAGTGGGATATTAGGCTAATAATAAAATTAAGAAACGGAAAGTTTCAATCCGTATACAAAATTATGAGAAGTTTCCGAACTATTTCCTACATGAAAAATTCCGCAATTTTGGAAAGTTTCCTTTGGCGCATGACTCTTAACCACGGCTGCCGCAATGTGGTCGAAATGTCGAGGTACATTTATCAATAACTTTCGGTCGTTTCCAATATTAAAATGAGAAAGATGCTTGCGTCTTTTTGCTATCCTTAAAACGGGTAGACGGATTTGAACTTTTCTTACTATAATCCCAAAGTTAACTATTGATAAAAATAATAGTTAAAAAAAAAACTAAAAAAACACGCTTTTATAACTAACCGAACTAAAAGTTTTTAACTATTATTTATTTTCCATTTTTTAGTTCGGTTTATTGCATTGTCATCGGTCCTTGATACGGTTTGAAATTAATCAGACTTCTGGAAACTGGTGAAAATTAAGTTCAAAGATTCCGTTACATACATACATACATAGTTAGTTACAACCCAAGCTAATAAAAGCGTGTTAAAAATTCAATCACTCTGGCTGTTTGAGCAACATTAGCGATCCACGATGTGACTTGTTTCTGTTAAATTATAATCAACCAACTAAAACTATATATAAACTTGTTGGAAATCCCACGGTAAATTTCGCAAAATCCAGATATTTCAATTCAACTGGTAAAACTATTGGTTTACGCATGCATTGACACGGGTAAAGGTTAGTAATGAAAAGCTTTCTACTCGTAATTAAATTAAATAAAGGTAGCACTTGCTGCAATTGTTTATTAATTTATCAAGATCACGTGCAAATCGAGACACGAGTCTCGAAAGGCCCCTGAAAATTGGGGCATCCCACGCAGACGGAATGTCATGGCAACACTAACTACTAGACATGTTATGTTTATGTTCCAATTATTTACTCAGCATATGATATGATCTAGTTCTCATTTAGTCAACAACTACTTCCTGTGTGGCCTCTAGATGCAAGATGCACTGTTTTCCAGCGGAAAACTAGAACTAATTATTGTAGTATCTATGTTTACCGTAATACGATAATAAGTATTAACGCGGTATTTTCTTCTACATGACGTGATATTTCTCTACTGACATGGTAAACGTTTTAAACGTTAAGAATTTCTATTTCTTCCATATATTTTACCACCACACCTTCAGGGCGGCAATTTTTAACGCTACCTGGAGGAAGAAATCTTAATACTGCAGATGGGAAAATACACCCAAAGACAAACGTTAAAAAACTATATGATAAAATTATTGAAAAAGTAAGTAAGCGTGAAAGACGGACAAACATACAAACACACTTTCGCATTTAGAATATTAGTATGGATTTCATTTCAGCAAATTTTCCTATCGTCAACATTTATATACTACGTTCCTCCTTTGATATTACTTAAATTCTCATGAGACATATTGATAAGATTCCTCCCCTCTCACTCAGTAAATACAAATCTAAAATAATGCAGCCTAAAATTGGATATTTCGATGTGTGTTTTTAGAACGATAGTTTTGTCAATATTAACGGCATTATTACTTAAGTCTCGAGTTAGTAATTAGAAGTTGGAACTGCTTAAGGGAATTATGTTTTGCCCACAATAAAGGGTTGATGCTGTATAGGTAAGCAGAAATCCTGTCACCAAAATGCTAATTTTATCCAAAATGATGCCAAATTGCCTGCATGGATAAATTACCTCAGCTTTAGCTCAGCTCAATAAAATTATAAAGTAGCTATGCTGCACGGTCAGAAGCACCTTATGGAAAAATAAGCTAACATAAATAATTCTGAGGAATAGTAGAAAGACTAAGGGCCAACGTCATGTTGCAGATCGTGTTGCGAGCGATGTTCGCGGCGAGCGTGCTGTGGCTGCTGCTCTGTTACGCGCAATGTGCGCGCGCCACACTCGTCAACGACTTCGAAGAATTCGCCAATACCATCCTCACTCAGGTAAAGAAATAACTTCAAAGTGTCATTAACCCATTTGATTTCTAGGTCACCATCTTTGCCATCATCACTAAGCATTGCTACAGATATAGATAGAAAAAATAAGGCAAGGTTCCATGATGCTGTATGAACCGAAATGATCGACTGTAAAGGCAGAGCCTAATTGATCTATAAAATGAGTGATTTCGTACGTACTGGACAAGTTTTTTATAAGCTATGCCATTTAGATTAAGGTTATAAGCCAGGGTTTGAAAGCAAGATCCTCTTCTTGAGAGGCTATAGGTTAAGTGCTATGCTACCACGGTGATTGTGGCATTCAGAAGCAAAATGTTCATGATTCATGAAGATTTTCCAACCATGTTGTTTTTGGTCTGCTTATTTAGTCTTCCGCTTCCCTGTATCTTACCTTGCATTATTTGCTAGAGAAAATTTGCGATAAGCTTCTTTGCTCTGATATTAGTTTTCCCATCAGGATGAAGACCGCAGCGTAGACTTGCCGGTGGAGATGGGCGTGGACCGCGGCTCGGGCTGCATCTGCCGCGCCAGCAGGAACCGGCGTGTCATCGTCTGCTTCGGTAACTACGAGTGCAAGCGGTTTCCCAGGGTATGTTGCTTGGCCCTATTTTGTTCCTTACTTATAATTAATACCTGTTGGAAAAAATTTATATCGATTCAAGTCTTTGGCGATATTGGCGATCGCCGATGTTCTCGTGCCTCGAAAATTTCTCATAATTTTTCCTTTTAAAAATCTACCATGTAATTTGTGCCTCGCAAAATGCCTACTATAATATAATAAATGCGAAAGTAACTCTGTCTCTGTCTGTCGGTCTGTTACGCTTTTACGTCGAAACCACTGAATCGATTTTGATGAAATATGGTGTACAGGTAGTTTGAACTCCAAAGATCAACATAGGATACCTTTTATTCCGGTAGAGGGCACCACCGTGCGATTACCTAGATCCGCGCAGAGGTAGTCTAAATTTACTATTAAAAGTACTAAAGCTACGGATAAAACACATCGAGATTTAATTCATTCCAACAAGACGGCTAAAATTAGTTTCCTCGAAGTCCTCATATTAGGGTAGAGTTATCATTTTTAAATTTGAAAAAAAAAACCAATCACCCGTACACCAACGGAATACTTATTTAATATCACGATGACGACGTTAAAAATCACACAGAAGCGAAATTGACGAGAAAATTTTGAAACCATCTACACAATAATGATATGTTTTGTTTAGCGAGAAAGATGTAAATAAAGATAACGCGTTTAGTAGAGAGTTTTACGTTAAACAAGTTTTATCGTGCATAATCAGTTTTTGTTCATTTTCCTCAAGTTTCACCAAAACTAAGAACAATTGCGTAACGTAGTCCTTATTACATTTTTTTTTGTAATTTAATGTTTAATAATAAAACTATTGCTCAAATGATAAGAGATAAGTATGCTAAAGTTAACTCTTGTGACGCAGCAGAAACGACAAATAAAAGACAGGTTAGAAATGCAAAAATAGCAAATGCAGCATATGACATTGCGGGTTCGCAAGGCAAAGAGTTAGAAGTGACCTATCAAACTCCGCAATGAAACGCAACTCGCATGATTTGCGTTATATGCGTGAAATGGGTTACACAAAGTCCATCACTGCGCAGTATCTGATGACAGATAACAAAGATTTGTTTGATTAGCACATGTTTTCAAACTAACCTTTCAAAGTAAATTTGAACTCGTTATTTCATAACGTAAATAACTTGACTGATTTTTTTTGTCATTGAAATGTTATTCAAGAGCTTAAGAGATTAATTTATAACAAGCACTTACTATTACTTGTAGTTCCATCAAAGCTGTGACGATTATTTGCGTACCTAATGATTAGTTTAATCTAGAGAGAATTAACAGGCGTCTTAGATATTGTTGATCGAAATACGTCATACTTTTTACCTAACTATAGGGAAATACGATTGACATCATATTTTTCATACCTGTCAATTATTTTCATAATTTCTTAAATCTCCGAAAAAATGAATGTCAGAAAAAAATGTCGCTGATATTAAATTATTTCTTATAAATTACAGATTCAATTTAAAAGCGATGCTTTGCGCGTAAGGACTTCCATCATCAGTGAGATCCTCAAAGGAGACTTGGAAACCCTGCACCATCTGAGGATCCTGGAGATTGAAGCCAACCACCAGCTAAAGTACGTTGAGCCAGGACTCTTCCGCAACATGAGCAACCTACAGCAGCTCTCCATATCTTACAACACCGCCTTGCTCACCCTCGCTGAAGACACTTTTGAAGGCTTGACTAATCTCCATAACCTCACTTTAGTCAACAACGGATTTACCAATATAGTTCAACTTATACCGGCCTTCAAACCTAGCATCCTTCCTTCTTTAAAAGGTCTGGACTTATCGGAAAATGGTTTCGAACAAATACCAGAAGAGACCTTCATTCCAATGATAGGCACTACCCTGAACCGTCTAGAAATACATTTGTGCAGTCTGGAGTACATCCACCCTAATAGCTTCTTACCCCTTCAGAAACTTAAAGAGCTGCATATTGGAGAAAATGATCTGAATTCAAGTCTGATTGGAAATTTTCTACTAAAGATGATTCACCAACAGATTAACCTGACTTATCTCGATGTGTCCGGAATGGGTTTCAGAAAACAGCCCCCACGGAGGTTGATAAATATTATTGCTCAGACAACTATCAAGAGGCTCATTCTTGCACAAAATCAGTTCGAGATGATCAGCGACGATGCATTTCCTCGTATGGTTAACATCGAAGAACTGGATCTTCGGAAAGTCTACGCAATAAGCATAGGACCCAATGCGTTTGATCCTTCGAAATTTCCAAATCTAAAAGTCTTACTACTTGGAGGAAACAATCTACCAGGAGTTCATCAGACACACCTGTCTAATCAACTGTTATTGCTGGACTTATCTAGTAACAAAGGTAGCTCTGCTAACCCGATGTATTATGAAATTGACAGGGACACGTTCAGTCAAAGCAAACAATTGAGAGTTCTAAACCTTTCATATAACAGAATAAAGACTCTATTTGACTACACGTTTAGAGGATTAGAAAAGTTAACAATATTGAACTTGGAGAATGGAACAATATTTCACATAGGAGATGGCACTTTCAAGCCACTCAGGCAACTAGAAATGCTTAATTTGGGAAATAATCCCCTGGTTGCTAACGAGAACTTGACTAGCGCGCAATTCAACGGCCTAAATGTGTTGAAGATACTGATTTTGAAAAACTGTGGGATCAAACATTTTTATGACAATGACAATATTTTTGAAATGATGCCCAATCTTACCCATTTGAATCTGAAGAACAACCAATTGTACTACATCACCGCAGAGACGATCAAGCCATTGAAATTGCTACAAGTCCTGGACTTAAGTGAGAACCTCCTTATATCTTGGTGGAAACCGTTATTTCTGGCGTCAGGAGTTGCCCCGCGAAAGCTTTATTTGACAAACAATAAGATATCGCATTTCTCCGTCAGTATGATGCAAGACATTAATTATCTTTTAGAAGATGCTAGGAATTCGAGTGCCGAAGTTGACTTGATGGAAAACATCTTTGTCTGTGACTGTAGCACGATGTACAAGACTTACCTGTGGCTGGACACAAATGGGTCATCCATTCTGAAAGACTATTTCGCTCATTCGAAATTTCAATGCAGTAGCCCTGACGTTTGGGAAGATCGAAGAGTGTCTGAATACCTTTCGTCAGTTAAAAAGTTACATTGTCTAGTCTATCAAAAGATTTCAAACATCATGGTCCTAGTTTGGACAGCTCCCTCTCTCGTTACTATCATAATGATCGTGGTGACAGTCACCATTATTTACAGATACCGGATCTATATTAGATATTGGGTATTTTTAGCAAAATTGGCGCTTGGTAGATCTATCGTAGGGAGAAATTCAAAAAACGAAAGTATTGTAGAAAAGACTTATAAATATGACGCGTTTGTGTCCTACTGCGTTGAAGATAGAGAGTTCGTTATGGAAATGGTTCAACATTTAGAAGGAACCACTCCTTATTTGAAACTTTGTGTATATGAGAGAGACTTTGAAATAGGTTCGGTTATTTCCGAATCAATTGTAACCAGTATTAATGACAGCAGGTACATAATTTTGGTAATAAGCAACAGTTTTGTACAATCTCACTGGTGCAGGTGGGAAACTCAGCTGGCTGAGTATCATAGACTTTTTCTAGAAGACGGGACGTCCTATGATCCCTTAGTGTTAATAAAAATAGGAGAAATAGATAATAAATACTTGACGACGACGTTGAAATATCTTTTAAGAACAAAAATATATCACTCCTGGCATGAGCAGAACTCAGAGGAATTTTGGAAGAAATTAAGGAATGTTATAACGAAGAAGTAGTAAATTACATAAGCTTTGTTATTTTATTACATGTTTTATTTTTATTGTAGGCTGTTTCATTCCACCCTCAAGATAATTTTGTTCAACAGGATTTACTAAAAGATACATTGTTGCGTGAGCACGTCGTGGCAGCTCAATGTTATCCTCGAGAAAGTTTTGGAAAAGAAAGTGCAATAAAATCAATATTTACAAAGCCACGGTCATGTCACACTTGGCTTTCTACGGCGCATGCAAAGGAAGGAAAATTACATACATCTTTATACACACTGACGAACGAATAAAATAAAGAGTCACTTTCCATACTAAGATTTATAAAATTTGTTTTTATACATTGATGCATAACGCCGTAATTTTACATTCATATTCAACAAGCTTTATGACGCGGTGTCGCTCCCATCCCATGCAGAAATAAAAAGAAATCTATATCCCGCGGCAATGTCTATAACTCTAAGTACATTGCAGTCAGCAGCAGTAGTGGGCAAAACGATCTACGCATGACTCTACAGCCAAGGTAATAAGAGAGTGTTTAGGTCATTTCGAGCACTAAGGGCGGATCCACCGTTGTAGGCACGATGAGCATGCCCACAACTCAAATACCTAAACTTGTGACGACACATTTCCAAAAATTGTTCATGAGTCACGATTGTTCTTAAGCGAGTTCATACTCCGACTCGCGCTTGGCCGATTTTCGAGTGGCTGTGATCACAACCCTTTTTGAGGGCTGGATCTGCGATTATTGAGCACCGTAACCGCTCATCCACTTCTGCTGCTGACTGTACCTCTACAATCATCAAAAATATGTGAACCAAATTTGAAACCCATAACTTTTGCAGTTTATTATTTGCCATTGCCTTTTCTGTCAATCAATCAAGTTACTCTGTTAATAGTAAAAAGCAAAGTAGTGCATTTTTTCGTTTTTACAGAGTCCATTTTAGGTCCCGCCTGAACACATTCTGTCAATACATATCCCTGCCTTTATCACGATCTTTATTTGCAAAAGTGAAAGCATAATGCAAAGAACGCTCGTGCAGGAGTTAAAAGCACTTACTCTGCAAATTAACCGTAAGTGAAATCATTAACATTTGCCAATTTATGTAAATGTGCAACTGTGAGAGGTCTTTAAGAACATGTTAATTAAGAATCTTTATCCGTAGACAGAAATACATTAGAAGGTAGAGATGAAAATAAAGATAGATTTTTGAAAACAACTAATCATTCGTCGCAATATAAATCACTTAAAAATAATAGTATGTATGTATGTATGTAAACTCTTTATTGTACAAAATAAGTTAAACACAATTGACAAAAAAAATTATATATATACAAAGGCGAACTTATCCCTTTAAGGGATCTCTTCCAGTCAACCTTTGAGTGGATGAGAGGAGCATTCAGTCAGGGAAAGACAAAAAGTGAGTTTAATAATTAAAATAGTTATTGGAAGCTACAATACATTGCTTTAAATAATATAATACACAAATCTAGCCTCTGCTTTCTGAAGATTTTGATAAAAACTATTAATTTTAGAGTCGAAAAGAACTACGAAATGAATATTACTAATTAAAACACATCTGATCTAAGCCGTTAACACTTTTGACTTGACAGTATGGTCAGAGGCCGTATTGTCTAAAGTTTTGATGCTCAAGATCGCATCAAATGACAGACTTTTCATACAAAAATGGTCATTTGATTGCGATCGCAAGGGCCAGAAACATTAAGCAATACGGCCTCTGGTCATGATCCTCTGTTTAGGACCAGTAGGGCTACCATGGAATTCGAAAATCGAAGTTCGTATCGTACTGTCCCCCTCATTCTCGTATGAAATAATATTAGTGTCAGCGGGACGGTACGAGTACGATACGAACTTCCATTTTCGAATTTCGTAGCCCTACAGTAACGAACCTTTATAACGACTTTTTTATACTTAATTGGGAAAATAATTAGTAGGTTCCCCTTCCTCACCGCAGTAACTGGAGTGTGGAGCTCGTAGTTGGCAATAGAGAGCGCTGCTTTCCACTCTCACATCATGTCCCTTAGACTAAGGACCTTAGTCGCCTTTGACACCCACGGGAAGATATTATGGGTCCATCCTATGCTAACAACGGACACGGCATGGCTAAAACACAACATACCTACTTGTTAGAAAAAATAAAATGTACTAAATTCTTTCACACACAACACATGAAAAAAGGATCAGATACTCGTACCTACTTAAACAATCTAAAGAAAACAAACTGCCATGAAGCCAATTTTAAAAACAACGAACTATAATACAAAAGGGCTTCCATTAACCAAGTGTTACAAGCGCATTCCCAGCTCAATTAAACCTACACAATCAACCTGCGACCGCTAATTAGCGTACGCAATTAACTTAATTAGGAGACTCTCCTTTTCGAGTTGCACCCGGCATTGTTTTGGCGCGGGAGAAAACGCCATCTTCATTCAAGATATCGTCGAGGGATAACGGTGCGGCGCACGCGTATCGTGCCGTCACGCTCTGGCGCACGCAACGCACCACAGGCCAGAGCGGGACGGCCGCAGACGGCGGCTGCCAAGCGATTACTCGACTGACCTACTCAACCGCGCACACTCTTTCTTGCAGGCAAGCGGAACCTAATTTTTGTATCGTGAGAATTTGCAATGTGCCGCGCTAGCGTGGAATGGTTTGATATTAAAGATAATTGGACACTCTAAGACGCTCTTTAACCGTCAGGTATGTGGACTGGTATCATTTTGTGGCCTCTTGGAAAATACTTTCAGACTAACGTTCTAATGGATAATCTTAGTAATACTAATGATGATAAAATATATTAATTTTACTTTTGATTGCGTTTCCAGGGAAACTAAAAGGAGAGATGTCGATTTTGAGGACTTAGCATCTCAAATATTCCCTGGGAATGCAATAGATAGTTCTGTTACTTACTTAAAACTTCAACACTCCTAAAGCTACAAAAATAACAATATAACATCGAAAGCACCTCTAAACTTTATAGTTACACACATAAATATATTGAAAGACCATAACAAGAGTAGGTAACCACCATTCCATTTAGTTGTAATTGAATTCACGATCACAATAGAAAATCTAGGCACTTATATAAGTAGTCAACCAATTTAATTCCCAGGCCATCATAATATAACTAATCATAGTAAATATTTTTTTGGTAATCTTTTTATGAAATGACGTAAGTTTCTAGTTTTCATGGGCCTAGGAATGAAACCGGTTGACTATAGCTATTACCAAAGGGACAAAAATCACAATAGCCAATTCAAAGCAACCAATCAAACCAGAACAAAAAGAGAGTCATTATTATCTGTACCGCGAGACAAGCCCAGCAACTTTTCCTTCAGGGCTTATTATATAGTCAGGTGCAGTCCTTGACAGCAGCACGAAAGTCGACCGTGGTCCAAGAAAATACGGAACAGCAGGCCTCCGGACCTCGGCAGTCGGTGGGCAGCCGTGGCGGAGAACGCACGCCACCATGCACCCTCGCGAAACAGTGAAAGTCCGATAGAAACGATGCGACTCGCAATCGTCTGCTTATTTGTGGTGAGTGCTAATCGATTGAAAGTGCTAATGGCTGGTGCTGAACCCACGAATCGGATTTCCTTGTTTGTTTTCGGATGCTACGGATCGGTAACATTTTTGGTTTCGTCTCAGGCTTTCAGTGCAACTGGTATACTTTCTTTAGTATTAATGAATTCAATTGACAGTCTACTTTCTGTAACTCGCTGAGTGATCTTACCTTATCGGTGTTAATGGTATGTACCTTTAACAACTACGGTTAACGCATCTTCATTAGAATAAGTTAAGTTAGCATTAAACTTATGACGCCTTTCAAACAATGCTTTCTCATTAGGGTTATGACAAATAATATTGTTAATGTGTTAGAGGTCGATGAACCTGTCTAACAAGGCTTTTGTTGTCATACAAGACGATAAAACTAGGTATGGTTAACGCGAAAGTTTTCCCAACCGCATTCAAACAGTAAGTGATTTCTCTTGTTAAGATCACGGCAAGCTTTTTTATACCTAACGCAAACGACTAGCAATATACACTAAAGTTATAATGTATACTAACGCAGAAGTGGAAAAATACCAGCCAAGTAAATACGTTTTGGAGTCACATATGATGCTCTGCTTAGTAGTAGAGCACCCAATGCAATTCCACTTGGTTAAAAAACGTAATATCATCATGTTTCTTGTAAACAGGATCCCGTAATAGATATAACTACCTGTCTCTCTATAAACCATAGTGATGCACACTAGGAAAATTGCAAATTTCCATCTATTATACGATTCAAAAGAGGCTGTATCTTAGAATCATATTTAATAGGTCAACACTCTATGTTTACTTTAGATAAACTTAAAAAACACAGCCATCAAAAGACATTTATAATCAAGAGTCTTAAAAATACGCATATCAAAAAGCGACAACCAACACATGCCTTTAAAAAAAGGAGAGTAATAAATAATTAAAGAAGATTCACTATTTAATTATGATAACAATAATGGAAACCTTACATGAGATAAATAAGCGAAAAAAGACCAAGCTAGTGAACAAGAAGTAGCCAACAACCATTATCAATATGATATTGATATCCCTAAGAAATTAGGGCACAGCCGCGTGAGAACCAGACCGCCGCGCCCACGGCCATTGCCGCCATTGGTGGCCAATTATTTGTACGAATAGCGAATTTAACGAGTACATTATTAAAAACACACTGTCAGAGTTTCGTACTGAAAGGATACCAACTGAAGCTCTACTTTGTTCCTCTCTGATTATCCTTTCATCACGAAGGGACAGCCCTTGCAAGAAAAATCGTGCAAGTTTATTTACATTGTGGTGCTCGATTGACAGCTTCAAAGTAGTTCAAACTCATCGTTTTACGATCTTATAATGTACTGCAACTTGCTAGATTTTCTTACAAGTCAAAACTGGGCTTAATACAGCTTGTGTAGCTGTGAACATCACCTAGAGTTGGCTATATTTTGGTAGTGAAGCAATATTAAGCACCAATTATTTTTACGTTCCTGTTAGTATCATTTTCATTATTATCCCAACCTATATACCTAGTACCTACGTCCCACTGTTAGGCCCATGCGGATTGGGAACTCTACACACACCATTTACTTATTTTGCTTCACAAACACAGGTCTCCTCTCTATGTTATTTCACTATAATGCTCATGGTATACAAACCACTAAGCCACCACGGCGTTAGTATCATCCAAGTGAAAATTTATACCTCCAGCTGCTTTCTATAAATCAATGTGACACACATAACTTTTTATGTCACTTGCAAATTATTATTACAGTCTTGGGATGTTAACCATTCCTCGACAAATTGTATTTAAAACAGCAATCTCAGTGATCATCGTAAAACCAAAGTGGGTGAGGCAGCACGTGTTGCATTTCTAGTTACTTATACGCAGTAAACCAGTGGGTGAACAAACGTTGGAAGACAGTAGGCGGCAACTTGAATCTATAAATCAAACCGATGATTTCATAGATTTGAATAAACATAAAAAAGTATTATCACCCGCAATCTTTACTTAGTTTGATACTACTTAAGTCCAATTAAAACCAAAAACTCCATCCATTCGATTAATTGGCCCATGACGTGTAGAGCAAAAAGTCACTAAATCGTATTTTGCTGTTTTAAGACTATAACTTTATGTCCATAACCTTAAACCTCCGTTCTCAAGACAGCAAAATACGACTTAGTGACTTTACGCTATACGGGGACTGTATTTTGATTGTTTTTCTCTTTCCGTATTAATGAAACTGTTGTTCTCCTGGCGAGCGCCTTAAAATATGACATAAGCCGCCATAACGTAGCAAAAGAGTTGCTTACGTCACGCCGGCGAAAGTTCGGCTAGATTTCACCTGCGCCCGCGCTGTAACCCGGTTTAGGGCATGCGTGTTATAGATGTTCACTTGCGATCATGTGACAATTTTGACGTTTGACGTTCGTAAAGAATATTGCTTTAGGTAGAGTCTATAATCGCTATGATTCCAGGCCCCTGTACAAAATTACAAGAGATAGAAATCGACTTTATAGTGTTGTCGTTCTCATACAAAAAAGTGTCATTAAAATAAATTGTAACACTTGCAGTTTTTGTGATATGAGAACCTGGTGTGATTGTGCTTTAAGTCGAAAATTTCCTTTCTGTAAAGCTGTAAAAGAATTTTTAAAACTCAGAGATGCAAGTCCAGGTTTGAACCCACAATCCTCTGCTTGATTGAAAACTATACAAGGTGACCTTAGCCTCTGGACAAATAATAAAACCCTGGATAACACTGATACTTAGCAATATCTTAAAATTGTTATTTGCTTTTTTTTTTACTTTTAAAAATTTATTTATAAACAATTTGCTTAATTAGACAAGAAAAAAAATCTATGCAATCAGATCATCCAAATACACAGGCTGCTCCAAAGTGATACATTGAAAACCGTTAGTTTTTCGGTAAATATTGGACTGATTGTTATGATACTTTGCAGTTTGGTTTTAAATATGCTAAGCCAGTAGTATTCGTATTTGTCCAGAGGCTAAGGTCACCCACTATGTTATGCTTGATTTTACGTCATTTACATAGTTGTAGGTAATTGTACTATTACTTTATTCTGTGGTACATACAGTATTTAAGGGAATGGAACATTACCTTGCCTTTAGTGGGTAGTGGGTATTCCACTTCACTCTTCACCTATGCAACAACCGAAAAGGAAAGGGTAAACATGTTTTCGTGTTTTCAAATCTTTACCACTTAAGTTTTTAAAAAGATAAAATAGTTATGTCATGCATCGTCATCAAGAAGATTAGAAACTTGCTCAAATAATTCCTAATGTTAATTTGAATCAGGAGATGCTATTAAATCTTCAATCTTTCACAAACTCTACGGCAAGAGTAAGAAGACATTGTTTTAAACTTTCACAGTTTTCATTTATTTCTTAACAAAATCTAGACTTACGCTTTAAAGGGGCCATATCGGCTTGCATAATTGTTGAAAGTCATAATGTAGTGTTTGTCATTGTGTATTGTTTGTAATTTCATAACTCTTTTCTCTCTGAAACCATTAATTATCCAGAATTGTTCCAAAACAAACGTAACCTTACATAGTATTCTACTTAGATGACCATTTAAAAAATTCGTAAAAAATTATGATAAAACACCTTCTTAATTCCAAGTCCTGTAAAAATACGCGACTAAGATGCGACAAAAGGCTCGTTTGTGCTGATTAGGTACGTATAAGTCTCCACATCGTGAAAAATACCTTTCGTAACATTGCACCCACTTTCAAAACGCTCACGTGGCTCCAAGTTCAATGCTACGATAACCATCATAACAACATAATCACAGCTCTTCTCATCATTGCTTAACTTTTACATCACACACCATGATCTGATGGCTATCTGTGACGTCGGCAGCCCCCAACATCGGTCACTTTCACTTGCATACTTGTCTCCTAATGATATGTAACTTTCGTGAGCGCTTTCTGTCGTTTTGTATTTGGTTTCACTAATGCATTTTGTTTTTTTTTCTGTTTAGTCGTGTAACGAGATTGTTTTGGTTTTGTGTTCGACAGAAAATTATTCCGTTTATGATAGTGATGGATTTCGTTGGCGTTTTGAAATTAAAGGTGCTAACTAGTTGAATGAGAACGCAAGATGGCGAATTTGCGCTTTAAATAGCTCTTAGGTTCCTGGGCTCTGGAGGTAGAACTTTATTGCTAGTGTATTTTATTCTTATTTAACGACGTAAAAGAGGTGTTATAATTTTATGAATTAAATTTGGGTTTTATTCCGCGCACTACATGTACGCTATCTAGATCCTATGCACAAAAAATGGTTTAAATAGTAAGTAAGTTTAGTTTAGTTTATCAGTTACGAAATAGACACAAAATGTTTGCAGCCTAAGGTATAAAATATACCTAAACTTGGAATATTCCGTACAAAATACGAAATCCTTAGAATAATATGACTTAATTTTTTCTTAATGGCTTCGAAACCATTTCGGGCGTGTCCGACACGCTCTTGGCCGGTTTTTTAAGTTAGTTATTTCCACTAAGATTGGTTGTTGCAGTATTTTTGTATTTTTAACCGACTTCAAAAAAAGGAGGAGGTTATCAATTCGGTTGTATGTTTTTTTTTTTTTTTTATTTTTTTTTTTTTTTTTTTTATGTTTGTTACCTCAGATCTCCGTCATTTATGAACCGATTTGAAAATTTTTTTTTGCGTTCGTCTAGGAATGCTTTCAATTAGGTCCCATAAGCACCGAATCAGGATCTGATGATTGGATCCTAAGGAAATCGAGGGAACTCTTCAAATGTTGTAGGGACACCTATAGTAATTTTGATATATTTAGTAGTAACTCGTTCATTTGCTCTTGAAAATCATCATTTGGTGAAGTGGAACTGATGATGAAGACCACAGTTGACCATCGGAGTTACTACTCAATAACAAGTATTTCATGGGTTGAATTTCAATTGCTTTAACACAGTTGCTAAGCAATTTATGCTCCTCGGAACGCATGTGGTGAAATGGAATGGGTGGTGAAGCACCAGGACTCCTCAATAATGAACGTCTCTGCATCGGAAAAAGCAATTTTTCGTAAAAGGTGACGAGTAGTTGACATTAAACTATTGTATCTTAGATCTTTTACACTAAAAAGCGTGAAAAAAAAATTTTATAACAAAAAATAGAACCGACTACAAAAAACCATGAAAATAATTTTCTACCAGTCTGAAGTCGGTGCCTCAGCACGAGCCAGCAGGAGTGGACCTATAATCGTCTACCTCACCTACAACTATACGAGTAAATGGCTTCAATCACTCCTGCTGGCTCGTGCTGAGGCACCGACTTCAGACTGGTAGAAAATTATTTTCATGGTTTTTTGTAGTCGGTTCTATTTTTAACCGACTTCAAAAAAAGGAGGAGGTTATCAATTCGGTTGTATGTTTTTTTTTTTTTTTTTTTTTTTTTTTTTATTTTTTTTTATGTTTGTTACCTCAGAACTCCGTCATTTATGAACCGATTTGAATTTTTTTTTTGCGTTCGTCTAGGAATGCTTTCAATTAGGTCCCATAAGCACCAAATCAGGATCTGATGATTGGATCCTAAGGAAATCGAGGGAACTCTTCAAATGTTGTAGGGACACCTATGGTAATTTTGATATATTTAGTAGTAACTCGTGCATTTGCTCTTGAAAATCATCATTTGGTAAAGTGGAACTGATGATGAAGACCACAGTTGACCATCGGAGTTACTACTCAATAACAAGTATTTCATGGGTTGAATTTCAATTGCTTTAACACAGTTGCTAAGCAATTTATGCTCCTCGGAACACATATGGTGAAATGGAATGGGTGGTGAAGCACCAGGACTCCTCAATAATGAACATCTCTGCATCGGAAATAGCAATTTTTCGTAAAAGGTGATGAGCAGTTGACATTAAACTATTGTATCTTAGATATTTACACTAAAAAGCGTGAAAAAAAAATTTTATAACAAAAAATAGAACCGACTACAAAAAACCATGAAAATAATTTTCTACCAGTCTGAAGTCGGTGCCTCAGCACGAGCCAGCAGGAGTGGACCTATAATCGTCTACCTCACCTACAACTATACGATTAAATGGCTTCAATCACTCCTGCTGGCTCGTGCTGAGGCACCGACTTCAGACTGGTAGAAAATTATTTTCATGGTTTTTTGTAGTCGGTTCTATTTTTTGTTATAAAATTTTTTTTGTTATAAATTTTTTTTTTATTTCAACTCCAAACTTACTTTTACGGTCATCCGGTGAAACCAAACGAAAATACAAACTGAAACTTAGATGCACAGAAAAAAACTAGAAGAAGAGACTAGCCAGTGCAGTGGTTTTTCTGTGCATCCATGTTTCAGTTGGTATCTTTGTTAGTTGTTTCCGTTTGCGGTGCAGAACCTAAAGAATACATACAAGTTTTTTCCGCAAGTGCCGCAACGGTAACGCATGCCCACTCGTCGACATATCGTAAACATCTTTTTGGAAGAGAAAGCATTTGGTTGAGATGCGTGGTGCTACAGTGGGCGATTCTGATTGTTTACCATGCGCAATGACCCTGGCATAGAAGGATAGTCGTGTTGAACGTACCTGACAAGTGGAAGATAAAGGCAAATCAGTCCTCCAAATCACGTACAAATACAAATATTCTTTATTGATCACCAAAAACAGTACAGAGACATCACAAAAATAAAAAAATCAGGTAGACAATAGGCGGTCTCATCGCTAAAAGCGATCTCTTCCAGACAACCCATTTCAGAGCAATTAATAAATACGAACAGACTAATGTAGGTGGCAGAAATAACAGACTGGACAGGAGACGTACTTATCCTTACTTACCACTTCTTTGATTTTTGAATAAATGTCATATCATGAGAAATAATAATAATTAAAAATGTTGAAAAACCTTGAAATTTCAATACAACAAAGTTCAATATCTCAAAAACGGCCCAACCGATTTTAATGGAAAGTAGGTACTTAGTTAAGAACCGTCGCAATGAAACTCGCTTCCACGTCAAAAAACCCCATCGAAATCAGTCGATCTTTGAGAGTTACGATGTCACAGATAAACATAGACATTATAATGTGCGAAATTAAATTTCAAGTTTGCTACAAGCTTAACGGTAAAGAAAAGCATCATAAGGAAACATGCACCTTGCGAGGCTATTTAATGGCGTGTAGGTATTAAGTTCCCAATCTGCACTGGATCCGCTGGGAACTACAGTACAAGCCCTCTCATACTAAGAGGAGGACTAGCCCAGCAGTGGGACATATATAGGCTGGGACGATGTTAAATCTCCGATTATTATAGCTATATAGGTATTATAAGCCTTATTATACTATTTTTTTTACTGTACTTGCATTGTATTGTATTGTAAATCTTTATTCTACACAAAATATATGAAAATTACAATTAACATGAGAAAGAGATGTCCACAGGCGAACTTTTCCCTTAAAGGGATCTCGTCCAGTTAACCTTGTTATTGCCATTGTCATGAAAATGAATTTTTGCAAGTGGGTCAAACACTTGTATGATTAAGGGGCTGTTTCACAATCCATTGAGAGCTAACTAGAAACTTGTAAAAAACCTAATTAGGTACTAAAAACCTACCTATTCTACTCGACACACGTGCCGTTGTTACAGTTATAAGTCCATTAATATCATAATATAAAACGTAGCAAAATCAAGACCTACTTCTAAATAAATTACAGTCTAGTTCCGAGAAGTTTTAGCTTTATAATGAGAATAGTTTTTATTTTGATGCAGCGGGAATTTACATATACGTATTTCATTATCTCGACCTACACTTAATTTTTTAACCGACTTCAAAAAAAGGAGGAGGTTATCAATTCGGTTGTATGTTTTTTTTTTTTTTTTTTTATGTTTGTTACCTCAGAACTCCGTCATTTATGAACCGATTTGAAAAAATTTTTTTGCGTTCGTCTAGGAATGCTTTCAATTAGGTCCCATAAGCACCAAATCAGGATCTGATGATTGGATTCTAAGGAAATCGAGGGAACTCTTCAAATGTTGTAGGGACACCTATGATAATTTTGATATATTTAGTAGTAGCGCGTGCATTTGCTCTTGAAAATCATTATTTGGTAAAGTGGAACTGATGATGAAGACCACAGTTGACCATCGGAGTTACTACTCAATAACAAGTATTTCATGGGTTGAATTTCAATTACTTTAACACAGTTGCTAAGCAATTTATGCTCCTCGGAACGCATATGGTGAAATGGAATGGGTGGTGAAGCACCAGGACTCCTCAATAATGAACATCTCTGATCCGGAAAAAGCAATTTTTCGTAAAAGGTGACGAGCAGTTGACATTTAAACTATTAAATCTTAGATGTTTTACACTAAAAAGCGTGAAAAAAAAATTTATAACAAAAAATTTTATAACAAAAAATAGAACCGACTACAAAAAACCATGAAAATAATTTTCTACCAGTCTGAAGTCGGTGCCTCAGCACGAGCCAGCAGGAGTGATTGAAGCCATTTAATCGTATAGTTGTAGGTGAGGTAGACGATTATAGGTCCACTCCTGCTGGCTCGTGCTGAGGCACCGACTTCAGACTGGTAGAAAATTATTTTCATGGTTTTTTGTAGTCGGTTCTATTTTTTGTTATAAAATTTTTTTTTCACGCTTTTTAGTGTAAATATCTAAGATACAATAGTTTAATGTCAACTGCTCATCACCTTTTACGAAAAATTGCTATTTCCGATGCAGAGATGTTCATTATTGAGGAGTCCTGGTGCTTCACCACCCATTCCATTTCACCATATGTGTTCCGAGGAGCATAAATTGCTTAGCAACTGTGTTAAAGCAATTGAAATTCAACCCATGAAATACTTGTTATTGAGTAGTAACTCCGATGGTCAACTGTGGTCTTCATCATCAGTTCCACTTTACCAAATGATGATTTTCAAGAGCAAATGCACGAGTTACTACTAAATATATCAAAATTACCATAGGTGTCCCTACAACATTTGAAGAGTTCCCTCGATTTCCTTAGGATCCAATCATCAGATCCTGATTTGGTGCTTATGGGACCTAATTGAAAGCATTCCTAGACGAACGCAAAAAAAAAATTCAAATCGGTTCATAAATGACGGAGTTCTGAGGTAACAAACATAAAAAAAAATAAAAAAAAAAAAAAAAAAAAAAAAAAAAACATACAACCGAATTGATAACCTCCTCCTTTTTTTGAAGTCGGTTAAAAATAGAACCGACTACAAAAAACCATGAAAATAATTTTCTACCAGTCTGAAGTCGGTGCCTCAGCACGAGCCAGCAGGAGTGGACATATAATCGTCTACCTCACCTACAACTATACGAGTAAATGGCTTCAATCACTCCTGCTGGCTCGTGCTGAGGCACCGACTTCAGACTGGTAGAAAATTATTTTCATGGTTTTTTGTAGTCGGTTCTATTTTTTGTTATAAATTTTTTTAGCATTATAAAGAAGGTGTTTAAGCAATCTTGAGGTGTCTTTTAAAAAAAAAAAACTTTTGAAAAATAAGTTACAGCAAATAAATAACAATAAGCAAGGATATATGATCATTTACATGCTTTTGGTATCATAAGTAACAGTTACTGTTCCATTAAAGACGTCTTTCAATAAAAAGACACGTCAAGATTGTTTACCTTATTTCTAATGCTAAAAAAATACATTTTAATTATACGTTCCACTTTCCACTAATAAGCCTTCTATGATGAGAGGGTGTGCGTAGTTGCCAAGTGAACCTGAAAAGCTCTTAGAAAAACCTTTTTCGGTGGAAATCGGAAGGATTCCTGTAGTAGAAAATGACAATTGTCTTTTTGACTTAAAGTAGCAATCATCACGCGAAGTCCCGCGAAGAGTGCCCTTTTGTGTTTTCATTGATTTATATAGAGAAGTTAAAACCACCACTTACATGATTATTATGAAATTATATTTTTTGTTGCTTTAAAACAAATAAATAGTTAGTTGATTGAGTTGGCGAACAAATAGCGACTTATGACTATGACGTCATAAATCGCTATTGCCATTGAAACTCTACGGGAGAATTGTGTTTTGACAGCTCATAAAAAGTACGTCAGTTGATTGGTGGTGTCAACATCCCTATTCTACGTTATACATTCGTCTTATCATTGCTTCAACCACGCTGCAGAACGGACATTTATAAAAGAAATGCCTATAACATGTGCATAAAAGTGTACAATGCCCTGCCTGAAAATATAAAGGTACTGTACAGGGCACCCAATTCAAGTCCACTCTGAGTACATGGCTCCTAAATAACTGTTTTTATACGATCAATGAGTATTTTAATCATTTCTAATACTGTTTCTAGTTATATTTAATGACATTTAGTTTTAATTTAAATTTGTGATTCCTATGTTTAACTTTAATATTTTATTTTATATGACATCTTGATAATATATTATTGGTAATTTATTGATATTATAATTATTGTAATTTCTGACATTGTAATTTAATATGAAATAATAGCGGAATTGTAGTAAATAATCTATCTGAATATTGTACACCATGAATATGGTAGATTACGGTCATGTTTTTTTTTTTATATATATAAGAGGGGGCAAACGAGCAGACGGGTCACCTGATGGAGAGGGATCACCGTCGCCCATGGACACCCGCAACCAGGGGAATCACAGGTGCGTTGCCGACCCTTTAAGGAATTGGAATGTACTTAATTAATTATCTTATATTTACATTCTACCTCTCTGTACCCGTTTTCATGCAATAAATGAATTATGAATTATATGAATTAAGAAGTCCGGTTTCACAATTAAGCCTTATAGACAGTGAAAGTATTGGTCCATCTTAATCGCAGTCCGTGCGCGGGCGCAGGCGCGGTTGAAAGCGGCAGTGAAACGAGGATGTCATTATGCCTCAATCATCGGGTCGTAGGCGCTTACTTTCGATCGCTCTATCATACGGTGCAAGATTAAAGCGGGAGCGAGCTAGTCCCACTAATATTAATTCTTGTTATCCTGTTTTCTGTCAATTTCATGTACCTACTCGTATTTTTAGGTACCTACAATAAATAAAAATTTTGAAAAAACCCACGACGGTTCCTATAGAAAAAGGGTTAAATAATTTTTGTAAACATCCCCCGACTACAAACACAAAATACAAACGCAAAAACATCCGTCTCGGTGCTCTGGTTTCGGAGGCCAAGACCCTTTTTGGGTCGCTGAGCCAAATTAGTTAGTTATTTTTAATCACGTGGAATCGCTAAACTTGATATATCTTGGTAAAATCTTGCCCGCTATACCCCCTAACTTGTCCCACACCGCGCGACAGGTGGGATCCGAGTTTCCCACGAGCGCCCCCGATTTAAATGATTTATCAAACGTTACCCATTAACGTGGTATCGCATACAACTTAATATGTTCTAAACGATATGTTGATTGATGGTTTTTCTAGAACTCGGCTCCTAACTTCAACAGTGTGGACCCATTCAAAATCGTGATCAGCCAGCTCAAAAATTTACAACTACCTATAATATAAGTCCCCACTATTGAAGTAGACTAATAGCTATTTATGCAACCGTATCTTAATAGGGGTCCTTAAAACACAAGTATGGTTTCATGACACGAGGCGTAGCCGAGTTTCATAAAAGGGTCACATGAGTGTTTTAAGGCCTAATTACGTACAGTTGCATACAATATTTTATATACGTTCATATACTCTATCATGTGTTCAAGAACCATTGAGAATTACCTGCATTGCAACCAGAACTTATACTAGGACCTTCACTTTGCTGGTAAATTTCGAGTAATTTCCTTCGCCACATCTAAAATATCGGGCGGAGTCAAATTTTCTTCGCATTCACTGATAGAAATTTTTAAGCAAAAACAAAATTTTCCCACGAAAATTCGTATAACAAAGAGGCAGTCAGGTGTTTAATCTGTTTTTACAAGCTCTTATTTAGTTTCACCAGTCCCGTTGTCTGTCTGTCTGTAATCAAATCTTCCAGTAAGTAGTTGAATCAACTGGAAATTTGGCATTCATGTCTAAATTGCGAGATAATACAGTAATCTGTCACATCCTGGTAGTCCGGCCAGGATCGTCTCCGCATTACGCATCTCTTCAACGGTTAATCATCGACTTGAAATTTGGTATGCAAATGTAGTTTGGGTGACAACACAAATACAGTAAAACAAAGGTTGTATTAAAAAAAGTCCAAAATCTTTTTTAGTTAGAAATAAACATACTAGGTACATTTTTTTTTATCCTTACTAATATTATAGGTACTTACCTACTCAAAATGCGAAAGTTATGTCCTTCTATATGTTACAATCTTACCGCTGGACCAATTTGAATGAAATTTGGTATGAAGATAGTTTGAGACCCGGTAGTATTGTTTTTATCCCGGAAAACTGCATAATTCCCGCGAGGTACAGTCGAACAAACTGAACTGAGCCGGGTGAAACCTTTTAATACTCAATTTCACTCTGAATTTCCTTGACGAAAGTATAAAATGTCAACATGACATTAATAGCAGGTGGTAGGACCTTGTGCAAGGTCCGCCCGGATTGCTACCACCATCTTGCTCGCTAATCCTGCCGTGAAGCAGCAGTGCTTGCACTGTTGTGTTTCGGCGTGGAGAGTAAGACAGCCGGTGAAATTACAAGCACTTAAGGTATTCCATCTTAGGCCTCTAGGTTGGCAACGCATCTGCAATACCCTTGGTGTGCAACACTTGACTTGCAGATGTTTTAGGGCGATGGTGATCTCTTACCACCAGGAGACCCACTTGCTCGTTTGCCTTCCAGTCGAATAAAAAAAAGTAAGTACCACAAAGGTCCACCCTGAATCATGATTCAATTTTTTCAACTGTACATTGCATTCGCTCGAAAAACATAACCGTCCTTCGAGTAGGTAGTCGGGTCAAAACAAAATGTACTTAAACCCACGCGTGCGAAAAACTGCATAAGTCCAAAAATACACCTCATTAGATCCCGCCATTAAAAAGAAGTCATAACTTGTTACCATAAAGCAAGTTTTCGAGTCGTGGCACGATGACCCACATCCGCAGACCATTCTCATCTCGAGTGATGTCAACGTTCTAGACACGCGGTAGCGCATACGGCCAAGTTCAAAATGGAACTGGCGAGTGGCGACGTACAAATACAAATACGATTATTTGTCAAACATAGGTGATAACAGGTGGATATATAAATGACAGGTAATTTTCAGTAACACTATGTTGCGCCATAAGGCATACAAATAGCACAGGTGGTAGGACCTCGTGCAAGGTCCGTCCGGATTGCTACCACCATCTTGCTCGCTAATCCTGCCGTGAAGCAGCAGTGCTTGCACTTTTGTGTTTCGGCGTGGAGAGTAAGACAGCCGCGTAGCCGGTGAAATTAATGGCACTTGAGGTATCCCATCTTGGGCCTTTAGGTTGGCAACGCATCTGCAATCCCTCTGGTGTTGCAGGTGTCTATGGGCGGTGGCGATCTCTCACCATCAGGAGACCCACTTGCTCGTTCGCCATCCAGCCGAATAAAAAAAAAGTTAACACAATTTTAAATAGTTTCATTGTTTTATTTAAAAACGTGTGCAAATTTCACCGTTAAGTTAAAAATGTTAAAATAAATGGAGTAAGTATAGATCTCAATTCTCCTGTCGGCGATATCGACAGTTCTTAATACCTAATGAACTTGGCTCCAATTTTCACTTTTATGATTTCGATAGGATCTTTATCTCGTGGTACCTAATTGACAGGTGAGCTGCCAAAACAAACAGATGCCGCACCGGTCGGACCGGCTGTTAGCTAGTGAAATTGATTTTCGGACTTTAATTGCGAATACAGGATGTCGAAATGTAGACACCCGTCTACATTGCTCTTTCTAAATGGGTACTGCAAGTGATTAGAATTTTAGAGACAGATGAAGGACCTAGAAGGCTAGAACAAGATTCATTATCGCTTTACTCTTTAAGGCACCTATACCCAGAATAGGCTATACCCATGGTCTGTAAACTCACTCTGGAATACATAATACATAATAAAAAAAGACGTCTTAAACAGTGTTGCCACCTTACCCAAAATAAAGTAGCTAAACATATGGCAAAAAGTAGCTAGTTTTGAAAAAAAAACCTCTATTAGAAGTTGCTAAAAGTAGCTAAACAAAAAAAAAAGGCAATATGGGACTTTTAAGTCTTAAACTTTTATATTTCTTTCTCTTACATTATTAATACGGAAAAAATATTCAAAATTTATGTAATCTTGTGATGTTGAAGGTCCAGCTTCTTCATTTTTTTCGGGTTTCTTAGTTTTTCCTACTTATTTCTTAAAGGATCTTCTCAATATTTTCGTAGGAAGCGCACGGAAGCACGTTTTACATTACAAATTAAATTGATTGAAACAGTGGTTACTCAGTTGTTGTAAGTAGCTAGAAAGTGTAGCTAAAAAATTTGGCTACCAAAAATTTTTTTGGTAGCTAACTATTTCGTAAAAGTTGCTAGATCTAGCTAAAAATTAGCTAAAGTGGCAACACTGGTCTTAAAAACTTTAGTGATGCGCAGAAAGATTACAATAATTATATCGGTTTGTAACCGGGAAGAACCGGTTTTTTTGCTATCTTATTATTTTCGTCTTATTTTAATTTATTTATCGACTAGGTAGCAACACAAAGCAAACAGGGAAATCCGATAAACTTAAAATATTTGTGTTTTAATAACATTCACCGCTAAATTAATAATGAACCTGAATGAATGAATGAATGAACTTCTTCGAGCTGTCGTGTAAAAAGTTGATATCCGCTGTACAAAAACATAACTATGTTAAATAAACGTAGTCCTGTATTAATTATCATCATCACGTGTGTGCATGTTTCCTCATAATGTTTTCCTTCGCCATAAGCATAGTAAAAGTGTATAATATGCCATAAGGCTCGCTCATTTATTAATAGGCGAAGTATCCACTACATGTTTCGAAACAATCCGTGGTTTCTTTTCAAGGTGAGCTCAAATGGAAAGCCGATCGTGAACTAACATGGTTCACAGCTTCCATTCAAGTTCACCCTGAAAAAGAAATACAGATTGATTCGAAACAAGTCGACAACCTCCACCATAAATACGTGAGTGGCTCGTACATTTATTTTAATAATTGTTTCTCTGTCTCGCGATAGTTTTAATTTAAAAATCACGATTCTTCGTTGAGAAGACATTAGTTTAACCACTATACTTAGTTTGGATAGTTATTTAAGCAAATGTAAATAAACTTCAACTGCCATATTTGGTACATTCAAGGTTTTTGTGCTTTTCCTTATCTATCATTATAATACAAACTAGACTAATGTATTTCAATACAAAAATGTAAATGCTTAGATAGTTTAACGGAGGAATTTCAATATTCAAGACACCAATTGACGTTGTTTTGTTTACATTTATTAAATACCTATCCAAACCAAGTATAGTCCTTACCTTACCACTATACTAATTCCCACATTTAAGTAGGTGCCTCACTTGTCTGCTGGCTACGACTACGCGTCGTCGTGCGCGCGGCCGCAGCGGGCGGGGCGCGCGCGCACCCCCGCGCCCTGCGACCTCAGCAAGCAGAGCTACTGCACCAGCCCCGGGGACAGCTACCCGTGGCATGCCATCCGGAGGTTCGTCAGAGAGAACCAGGTAACCCTGACAATAGTCATTATCGAAACACTAATGGTTAACAAGTAGCTTATAACTTTGGGTCGCGCTCCCGTGCAGATTCCTGGAATAAAACAGTCGTTTATGTTAATCTGCTGTAGCTTCTTATGTTTGTTCAAAATATGTAGTGTACAGGCGACTAAGGGGTTTCGGGTTTCGTAGATTCAGAAATTATACCTTCAAAAAGTGAAAAAAGCACAAAAAGCAGTGAATTATAAGTTTTTGTGTATTTTTTTTTAATAATCACACACACACACACACACAAACATCACGCCTGTATTCCCAAATGGGGTAGGCAGAGCACACGAAACGTTACCGCTCCGGAGCCACTTTTAGCAATTTTAGGTTTAAAGTTTGATAAAAACGGTACAATAGTGACAAGTTGCTAGCCTGTCGCCTACGGTATACCTTAACCTATGTCCTTAATAATAACATAACAATAACTATAATATTTTTTTAATAATAACATTTACTAATATATATTTTTGTTAAATTTCAGGGTCTTATGAAACGAATGTACGGAGAGGAGCGTCACATCTCTGTCCTGAAAGCGGAACTAGAAAATTTTATACAAGACGATGAAGATGATGAAGTCAATAAAAAGACTGAAGACTTTGCTGAAGACATAATCAAAACAAAAATGATGTACTCGCAAAAGAAAAGCCATGGACGTGCCATGAAAGTAAAACCTCACTTCAGACCCATCCAATCAAATTCCAATAAGAAACCTGATAATGATACATTAAGAGTAAAACCCTTAGAATACGACGGTAATAACACCAAAATTAATAAGACTGGAAATAAAAACATAACGGAAATCACGAATAATGAGACTGTGTATGAAGACAAAGGGATATCTTACAAAACTAAGCTTGAAAGTATTGCTAATATTGAAGTCAATAATTTGGACCCGGATGTCATTACGCTTGAAGCTGTTATTAAACAAAGTATAGAAACGAATAGCATTTATCCAAATTTTGGCAGTGTAAAGAGTGAACCCGTCACTCTAGACACCAAGAATGAAACATTAGAAAATAACGTTACAACAACAACAGAAAACATTCTCAATTCAACAGAAACTACAACCGTTGATATGGATTACGATGATCTTACTACAGAAAGTGGAAAAGATGCTTGGAAACCGATGAATGCAGACACTTCCACTTTACCTCCAACACTTCTGTTTTCAGAACACGAGAAGTTAAAGAATGACAGGATTGACACCAACGTTAACGAAAAGAAGGAAGAGTTTCACCCCAAACCGACGCAGCATCAGGAGGCGATACGACCCGCTGTTATAAAGTTACGAGGAGCGTAAGTTTTATGTAAATTTAACGGAAATTTAACTTGTGCGTACCTACCTAATAATAACATAATATTTATATTATAATATAGCAAAAGGACATAAAACTAGTAATACATAATTAAAATTAAATAAAAATGATTAGGTATATTTCAGATACAACATGGTTGACATACTCGTAGGTGTCAAAAAAATATTAGAATTATTATTAGTACATGGAATTGGTACTTTTTACCTTGCATCAAATGAGGTAGTTCTAATTTTTATATGAGTTGGTAGTGGTGAAATTGGTTATGTCAAATCCAAGTTTTCCACCTCGAAAGCCTTCCGGATCATTGTCAAATACTTGAAAATTCATTAAAATTTTGTATTTTTTTCCGTTTTTGACAATTTTTACCACCAAGGGCTTACGTTACGGCCAAAGTCACTAAGGACAATTTTAAGTAGACTAAATTTCCAATTAAATAAGACTAATTTTATTTCGGTAGTTTAAATAGTTTCTATGATACGGCTATTGAAAAGTTTGCGCAATTTCCAAAAAATGGAAATATTACAGTTTTTTTTTAGTTTTCGACCATTTTTACCCTTAAAGAGTGGGCTTATGCGAAAAGTTACTTTGTAGTTATTAAAGTCCACTAAATTATTAACAAAATGTGACCAATTTCGGCAACTTAGACCTGAGAGTTCCTGAGACACAGCTGTTCAAAGTGGTTGAGGTAAAGAAGCAATTATGTACTATATTCCATTTATTTTAACATTTGAAACTTAACGGTGAAATTTGCACACGTTTTTAAATGAAACAATGAAAGTATTTAAAAATGTGTTAACTGCTATAGTAAAAATATAAAAAATACCGCTAATAAATGTACATGTAGGTGTTTTTAGTCGATTTGTGTTCGAAATACCGAGAAACGCGTGTTACACTTTGACCGTTAATTCAAATCTTAAATTAATTGGAGTATAGAAGAGTTTGCAAAATGAAGTACACTCTGTTAGTGAAATAAGCAATATAAGTAATTATAATTATTTCACTAACAGGGCGTACTTCATTTTGTAAACCCTTATAGTACATAATTGTTTACTTATCTGAACTACTTTGAACAACTGTGTCTCAGGAACTATCAGGTGTAAGTTGACATAGTTGATCTCATTTTGTTGGGAATTTAATGGACTTTAATAGCTGCAGAGTAACTTTTCGCATAAGCTCACTCTTTAGGGGTAAAAATGGTCGAAAACTAAAAAAAACTGTATTATTAAATTTTTTGGAATTTTCGCAAACTTTTAAATAGCTGTATCATAGAAACTATTTAAACTACCGAAATAAAATTAGTCTTATTTGATTGGAAATTTAGTCTACTTAAAATTGTCTTTAGCGACTTTGGCCGTAACGTAAGTCCTTGGTGGTAAAAATTGTCAAATACGGAAAAAACTACTAAATTTTAATGAATTTTCAAGTATTTGACAATGATCCGGAAGGCTTTCGAGGTGGAAAACTTGGATTTGACATAACCGATTTCACCACTACCAACTCATATAAAAATTAGAACTACCTCATTTGATGCAAGGCAACACTTCTTTTTTGGTACGATTTCCATGTACTATATGAAAATAACCGCAACCACCGCAACCAACCGCAATGACACATATCTTACAACCTATCTATGCTGTCGTACTTAATAATATTCTTGTGTCTTGTGTAGGGTTGTCTATTGATGTGTTGTGAATAAATGTATTTCTTTGTTTCTTTCTTTAAAATATATTTTAGTAAAATGTTCGAGTATATGAATGTGTCGAGCCGAGGACAGAGCGCCAATGTGCTCACTGGGAGAGATATATCCAGCACTAAACTGTAGTAAAGGCTTGTTGATGATAAAAAATTACAATTCTAATGTAATTAATAATTGTTTATATTGTAAAACCATCACACACTTGTTAGTTTTCCGAGTAGTTTTGACAGCTTTAAAGTATTATTTGCATAAAAAATAACTACGTTTTCTCTTCCTCCTCTAGGCTAGGCTCGACGCCTAATTTGTACCCGACTGTCCGAAGGAGGATTATTTCGCCA
Source organism: Choristoneura rosaceana (assembly GCA_037349165.1). Lineage (NCBI taxonomy): Eukaryota > Metazoa > Arthropoda > Insecta > Lepidoptera > Tortricidae > Choristoneura > Choristoneura rosaceana. The sequence continues at coordinate 1,633,712 of JAZBNJ010000032.1, forward strand.
GTACTCTAAAAAAGTTATTTAAATACTGATTAATGAATAATGACAGTAACAACAATATTTCAGAAACGCCTGCGAGTCTAAGGAGGAGATGGCGGCTCCGTTCTGGGCCAACAGCACTCGCGGCGAGATCTTGGCGCTGCTTAACATGTACCCCTTTGAACAATACATTCACATGGAGACTTGTGTGCATGAGAAGAAGCAGATGTACTGTAGGGAAGGCTGCAGGTTGGTGTCTAAATATTTTTGGTATGATATTCATAAGATATTTTTCACTTCTCATGCTCGTAAAGTTCGTGTTTATGCTGTATCTAGGCGACATAAAATGACTTTTTATACTCTAGTGCATAAAATAAAATCTTCGTCTAATACCAACTTAAGACCAAGGTAATCAGGTGTCAACAGCCACAAACAAAAAAGTTTCTATATAATTTTTAAAGAATTTTTATTTTATATAAAACTCAAAATAAATCTAATCAATCATAATAATTCAGTAAAATTAAAATAATGGAATTATTATAATAATGCATAAAAAATTAAAAGTACATAGAAAGTGAATCATTGTTTCCACTGTTGCTATTTCATTTCCTCGCCATCGAAGTGAAAAGCAGAGTGTAAAACTCGAGCATAAAACCCATTTTCCCCTCGACGTGTCTATCCACCCTCGCCGTACCGGCTCGGGTGGCTAAATGAACGCCTCGGGTAAAATGGCTCGTTTTATGCTCTTGTTGTACAATCTACTATTTATAGCGAAAAAGTTGATCTCGTCGATTACATCATCTTATTTCTATGCTTTAGAGGTGTCATCCATCAAATAGAAATGACGAAACAAATAAATTATAACAGACTCAGCAAGTTCTGCCTTTGTTTTAATCCAACATCGTTACCGACTGGACGACTTTCATCCAAAACCGAGTTTATGACTGGTAAATCTCTCAACCCCTCCGCTATTCTCTACTTCCAGATGCGAGCAACAATACCGTCTCCACCGGCTTCTGGCGTACGACCCTCGCAACGAATGTCGCGGCATTTTCGCTGACTGGTTTAAGTTCCCGGCTTGCTGTGTCTGCAAGTGCTATGACGTCCCGCTGGAGTTCCGTGCCCGCTCCCCCCGTATTCTTCACCCCCAGTATGGAGAAGAAGTGAAAAGAGTGATTTATGAAGACGTGGCCAGAGACTGGTATATGATGTCCGCGTATGAAGACGAGGAAGATTTGTTTTGATGTAAGAGCCATCTGGCGTCAGAATCGTCAGTAAGCAAAAATGATTTTGTAATTTATCACCAATCAACCGATAAATAATAATAAAAAAAAAAATTTGCAGATGCGATGGAACTCAAGGGATATGAAGCTGCGTACAAAATAAATTAAAAATATTACGAAATTTGGCATCGGTTATGTCGACTGGGAACCCACCTTAAGATTTTTATTATTTTTAGTACCTAATAGAAGCAAATAATGTATGGTTATGTTGCATGTTTGTTATGTATATTTAAAGCTTCTTTTTATTTATTTTTGTTCAAGTCAATACCCATAACTGGGAAGTAACTACGTATTCTTATAATTTTTAACTAAGACATTTAATTCTTAACTATTATTAACGTTATTTATTATTTTAGTTTAATTAAGGCTAGTGAGAATTTTGTAAAAAGCTATGTAAAGAAATGCGTGTTGATTTTCATCTGAAGATTTTATTAATAAAACTATATTTTTTCGTTGACTTACATTTATTTCTTACCTTTCCAACTGCGCTAAAATTACAAGAATTAATAGGATAATAATACGTAAGATGAACAAAATAAACAATGGTGAAAATAACAAAATCCGAATATAATTCACTCACCCACTCATACAGGCGTTTCTGAGAGTAGGCCTGTGTCCGAAGGGTCTACTCTGAAGTTCGATAATCGAAGTTTATATCGTACCGTCCCTCTCTCTCTACATAAATAGATTTTTTTTTTTTAATTTATGCCTCCGTTTTCTATCTAACGATAATGAATGAACCGATACTAACTACTAAAAACCGATTATTTTGACATCCTTAACCAGCAAAATGGCGGTTAACTGACAAACTGACGTTTGATGCATGGCATGACATGTAGTCGTGGGTCGTTGTCGAATTATTTGACAACGAAACGCAACCGTTTTCTCTAGAATGAAAACTAGTCCTCGAAACGGTCCTCGTTCGCAACTGGTTTCATTGTATGGGGACGGGCAACGGAAGACGACGCACAGGACGATCGAACGAGAGGAACGTAAACTCATCTCGTCGACGTTCGTCTCGAAGACGAGTGAAGTGGAATGGTTGCGGAAGAAACGGTTGCGAGACGAACGAAACACCAAAAAATAAGTTGTCTTACACGATATTCGACTATATTGTAGTAAAAATAAAGATTATTTTATTAAATCAAAGACCAAAACGAAACGAAGGAGCGACGACGTCGCAATGATCTCATTACGTTCTAGGCTCTATGGATATAGACTTTAAGTACAAATTCGCGTCAAACAATGCGAGAACTAGTTGCGCGACGAAGACTGCTTTAGAACGAAACGTAAAACGGTCCTATCGTCGCGGAACACAAAACGGTCTTTTAAAACGGTTCGTCTTTGCAACGTCCATCACTAATGACATGACATCGATCTGAAGTAAAGTCGGGAAACAATAATGTACATCTGGGAATGTACGCGCAATAATGTACGACGTGATAATCCGACGCATTTTTGCTTCCGATTATCATGCCGTACATTGTCATGTCGCGCATTATCAGGGCGTACAAAATATTGCGCGCACAGTAATGTACGTAGTGATAATGTACGACGTGATAATATGAATCCAATGGAATCGAATGAATATATATTACTCCGCCGCGGATCGAGCGAGCGCAGCGAGCGAGATCGATATAGTCGGAGCGGATCCGACTCGGCTGGGTTAGGTTGAAGAGCGAGGGCGTGCGAGCGAGGCGACAGCCTCGCTCGCCGCTCTCGCCCTTCGTTAGGTATTTTTTTTATTTCAATCACGGAAATCGTAAAGCATGATAATCGGAAGACATAATGCTTCGGATTATCACGTCGTACATTATTGCGCGTACATTATTGGTTCCCTGCTAGTTCGGTACGGGGTGATAATGTACGGCATGATAATTCGTGCACATAAGCACGGATTATCAGGTCGTGCATTATTAAGCGTGCATTATCAAGTCGTACATTACCTACACCCGTAAAGTCAAGTCAACAAACGAAAACGACGCTATTTTGGTTTCGTTAATTTCTGATTTTATTCGTGTATTCTTTAAGACAAAATGATTTAAATTATGTAATATAATTATAATATTTCTGTAATTTCGGTTCGCGTTTTAAACCCTGTAATTGTTCGAGTCTAACCACAAAATGACCGGGAGAGGTAAAAAAGCGGTCGCGCCGAAGAAAAAGGCTAATGGGTACAAAATGCCTGCTCCTATCGCCACTGGTGAGGTGATACACGATACTACGATGAAAAAGAAATGGCGCATCGGACCTTCCATAGGCGTCGGGGGTTTTGGAGAGATCTATTCAGCCTGCGACCATGAGAGTACGCCAAAAGGGTCCAACTATCCTTTTGTGGTTAAAATTGTAAGTAAAGTGCCTAATTACGTACTGAATTTTAATGTTCGCCTTTTCTATTCATCCTAATAATATTTTCAAATGCAAACGTTTGTGATTGTTTATGTGTGTTTGTTACTCCAACGTTTTTTTGGATGTTGGATGGATTTGAGTCATATCCTGGAAATACAGGCTTTATGCTTATATTTTCCTGAGATTAGGACTTGATGCATGTATTCTGTAATCTCTACCACTAAGAGGTATTCAAAATTTTACATAGGTGTTCTTAAAACATAATAAAGACAACATTAATTCAGGATTTCCTATAGGATTTTAGTAAAATCCTAGATTTCCATTTTATCTGCCAGATCTAGATGGATAAAACGTTTATTTGGTACTGGTTTGCACTAGCAAAGTTAAGAATATGCTTGTGGAAAATTTTGTTCTGTTAATTAGTAAAATGGGCCTTTTGACTCACAGTTTTATAAATATCAATATTGCTCAGTGACCATACTATCGTCCCCATAAAGTGAAAAGTCTCTAAGCCATATTTTGCTGTCTTGAGATTACAACTTTATATTCATAACTTTAAACCTCCATATCTCAAAACAGCAAAATACGACTTAGTAGCTTTTTGCTTTATGGGGTCAATATAGGCCTTATCTTATTACAATGTGACTCCAAACTCACTTGTAAGTGGCATAAAGCTTAAAGTTCACAGAACAAAATTAGACATAGGCCTTAGTAGGCTAATATATATTACTCATTCCAGTTAATTGTTTGTAATAGTAGTAATAATCAGGATGAGTAATAGAATATTAAAAACATCTAGTCAGGGAACTTGGGCATATAAATAAGGCAACTACAGTAGAATCCGTTTATTAAGACTTTAGTAATAATATAAAATGGGCAAATCAACTATTTTACCAACACTTTGGGCGTCTCCTGCATTACCAAAATTGTCTCTGGCATTACCAAAAAATTGTACTTCCAACATTGATTTCACAGTTTAATAGGCTGAACTTATGTAGGATGGCCTGTATTTATGTACACCATCTATTAAATTACAGAAAAAACATGTCTACTTACAAAAATCTTAGATTGTTCAGTTCAGTTCGGTCGGTAAAAAAGTTGATTGGCCCAAATGCAAAAGTTTGTATAGATTTATGTTTGTTACTCTTTCACGCAAAAACTATTGAAAGGATTTACATGAAATTTGGCGTACAGATAACTTATATCCTGAATTAATATAATAAGCTACTTTTTTCCCAAAATAATGTACGATTCCCGTGGGATTAAAACTGCATACTAATTCTGCACAAGCAAAGCCGCAGGGAAAAGCTAGTTTGAGAATTCCAGTGTGAAGTTTGTTTTTATACAAACAATGGCGCGTGGCTCAATTTTGTCTTGATTTCCAATGACCAGCAGGGCTACTACGAAATTCGAAGTTTGTGTTGTTCGGCCCCTCTGACACTTATACTATTTAAACGAGAGCAAGAGGGATCGGGGGTACGATTCGAACTTCAGAGTAGGCCCACAGTCTTCACGCCGTAATTACGGTAGACCTACCGTATTTTTCCTAGATCTACCACCTAACATAGACGCGTTTTTATTGGTGCCACATTCTTACAGTAACTTCTTCAGTGTCCTTTTCTATAATGGCAACACTTGATTTAGTTAAATATTACAGGTTTATTACAGCAACACTGCAATGACGTGCGGTTAAAAAGTACGTACGACTCGCGTTGACCCACGATAGAAATTGCTCGACCTTATAATTCAAACCCTCGTGTATAAAATTGCCACAAGGTCTAACCCCCTTATTCATAAACGACAATCAAACCTATTTTAGTTAAAATGCCGCTAAAATTCGTTTATCCTTATCTGTCACAAAGCATTTGTTAGTTAACATCGGCTTGTTAAGTTTTATGAATAAGGGGGTAAGGGTTTCAATTATCAGGTCGACAAACATGGGGTCGTTCACCAACTGCACCTAGGAATAGTGGTTTTTTTTCCTCTACCGTAATATTCTACCATTTACCGTATTTTTACACCAGCAACACTAGTTTTGACAGCGTTGAGACCTGCAGCAGGGCTACTACGAAACTTAAAGTTCGTGTCGTGCGATCCCTCTCGCTCTCGTATTAAACAGTGTAAGTGTCAAAGGGACCGCACGACACGAACTTCGAGTTCATAGTAGCCCTGCAGAGTGACGGACAAGTAAAGTGAACAGTTCAATTCAAGGTTACGCATTGTTAGTGATTTGATTTGTATACAAATGGAATTTCAACGTCGTAAAGCATTTACTGTTGAAGAAAAAGGTGCAATTATACGCAGACTAGAAAATGGAGAATCAAACTCATCTCTCGCAAAGGAATTTGGGGTTGGTCATTCGACAATATCAACGATTTTTAAAAACAAGAAACAGATTAAAGAATCACTCAATTCAAATGTTTTGAAACAAAAGAGAATTCGAAAATCACGACTGGACAATGTTGATCAAGCTTTACTTCAGTGGTATAAAATCACGAGAAAGAAAAGAATACCCATTACTGGTCCTATGTTACGGGAACAGGCAAACCTTTTTGCTTCACGTTTTGGTATCCTCAACTTCAATTGTTCTGTGAGCTGGATAAGTCGCTTCAAAGTTAGAAATAACATTGTAGCGGGAAAAAATGTCAAAGTATCATCTTCTGTTGATCAAAGTTCTACAACAAACTGGTTGACGACTGTGTGGCCAAATCTACGAGGACAGTTCTCTGATGACGACATTTTCAATGCTGTTGAAACTGGTTTGTTTTACAAATTAATGCCGGACAGAACTTCAAAATTTAAAGGTGAGAATTGTAGTGGTAGTGAGTTGTCAGAGGATCGTTTAACCATCATGGTAGCAGCGAATCTGAGTGGCAAAGAGAAAAAGAAATTACTTATTATTGGAAAATCTCAAAAACCAAGTTATTTTGGCAGTGCTAAATTGTGGCCAGTTGATTATGCAAACAACTGTAAAGCTTGGATGACATCAAAACTTTTTGTTAAATGGCTTAGAGATTGGGATCGTGATTTGGTAAAGATGAAGAAAAAGATTTTATTGTTGGTTGATGATTGCCCGGCGCACCCAAAAGTTGCTGATTTAAAGTCCATAACACTGGCTTTCCTTCCACCGAATACAACATCAGTCTTACAGCCAATGAACCAAGGAATAATACGGTCACTCAAGAGCAATTTTAGAAAGAATCTTGTGCTTAAAATGATTAATTGCGTTGATTCTAATGAAAACAACTCTACTACAAATATAACAGTGCCTGATGCAATTCTTATGGTTTATGACGCCTGGAATAAAATGCCACAAAGTACCATTCACAACTGTTTCAAAAGTGCAGGATTTATTAAAAACTGTGACAGTTTACCTATTGAAGTTATAGAAGAAAATGATTTTGATGATGAAGATAACATTTCTGTATCTTTGTGGGTGCGAAACTTACATTCGGATTCGTTAGTAGCACTAGAGATGTGGGACGATTATGTCGACATTGACAGCGCTCTCTTCACAGCTGAGGAACCTACTGATGAAAATATTGTACAGAACATTACAGCTAATGAGCAGTACGACAGTGAAGAAGAAGACGAAGCCGAGGAAGAAACAATACCTACAGCAGAAGAGGCTTTAAAAGCTGCAAACTTGTTATCACGATTTGTTTATAGCAATATAGAAAATTATCATGTGAAGAGAACAATGTCTTTTTTACTTGATAGTGTTAGATACTATTACTGCATTACATGTAAAGAAAAAACAAAAGCAGACAATAAATTGTTGATTTCTGAAAAAAAAAATAACAAAACACATATTAATGCTTGACAGGAGAAATTGACTAAGTGACATTTTTATAAGATGATCAGTTATATATAATATGTTTGGAATCAGTAAAATTTACTGATAGTCATTTTCTCCTTTCAAGCATCGATATGTACTATTAAAGTAGTACATAAATAACTATGTATACCTAAGATTTTTTGTTTTTACGGTTTTAGTTTGTTTGTTTTGTGTCAATGTTTTTTTCTTATTAAATATCGCACCTTCGGTGACACAAGGGCACAATTGTCGAAAAACCCAAAAACGAGTTAAGTATACAGAAAGTTCTAAAAACTATGTCTTTACATGGAGGAACAAAGACATCCATTAAATTCCGCGTTAAATCGCCAGAGGGCGACAGTGACTTTGTCGCATTGGTGCGTTTTTTGGTGTATGTTGGCACGACAAAGTCTTATTGGCCAATTGGCCGACAGCCCGCGAGTGAAGAGAATGTTTGCTGGAGCAACGAGGGCGTAAAGGTAAATATGCCTTTTGCTATTTAAATTTTTGGAAGAACAAAGTCACATTTGATGTACTTTTGCCTATAAAATGGTCACGCATTTGGAGATACAAAGTCGCTCAAAGCAATTTTGACTTTGTACCTCCAATACCCTTAAAACTTTATAGTCTTAAATTCAAATGCGGCCTTGTCATTCCATTCTATTAAAAAAAAAAACAACGTCGTGTAAACAATTATGACCTTATTATTCAAATATTTGCTTGCAATAAAATAAATAATGACTATTAATGACATTTTACCTCCAATTATATTTTTATTTGAGCAGTCATAATCCCTACTTCCCTACTAATATTATAATAATATAAATGCGAAAGTAACTCTAACTAAGTATCTCATTGTAACATACAGCTATGTTTCTATCAGGTGGATGGCAGATCACGATGTTTATCATCGTCAATGTACTAAATAATTGGATGCCGTCCATTTGGATAAATCCATTGTAATGGTATCCGTTTGGAAGGTTCGTCAGTGGCCTGCTTAACACACACAACTGATTCAACAACCAGTTTACACCACAGCGAGAGAATTTGTACAGCACTGAGATTTTCATTCATTTTATTGCCATTTCAGCTATTTTTCTAAATGTGTATAATCTCCCTGTTATACGGAGATTCAATCAGGTGGGTATCTTAGGAACTCTGAATGTCCTTTATCAATGCTCGGAGTAGCCATCATCAGACCACAGTCAAAGCACCACCTATTGAAGAACCAAGACATCAAAGTGACCTCGTTTGTATGAAAGGACTGTGGGCCATATTTTTTGCCGGCGAGTGTATTAAGATTTTTTTCTATGAAAATGACAGAAAAACTTTATAACAGTAATTGTTTGTGAAAAATATATATTTTTTGTTTTTAATTAAAATATATTATTTGTTTTTAAATAACTTTATTGTAATAAAAAATGTAAAATCTACTAAGCAGCGTTGCTTTATTATAGTAGACAAGATGTTGAGTTGATTCCAAAGACTATTTCTATTGAACCCTTGACTAAAGTAAACACAAAGTTCCTAGACTTAATGTAAGTAATAAAAAATAAATATTTTATGAAAATAAACGAGTTTTTTTAACAAATAATTAGTCGTAGTTTTAGTTTGAACTCAGTCATAATTACAAATTGAATTAAATTTTGGTGGAACAAAGGCATATATGTACACCTTCGCCTAAAAAAAAATTAATAATAAATGAATGAAGGGTTCCTGATTCCTATAAGCAATATTTCGCGATCCATAAAACTATAAGGCTTGTTCCATGCGAAGATAAATTACTTCAAAGCTATACGAGCAAAACAATACAACATTGAACACAAAAAAATCTTTAAAATGGCTCTCCTGTAAAATCGTAAAAAGTGTAGTAATGCCCTTGTGTCACCGAAGGTGCGATATATACACATATAAATTGTAGTTTTTCTCTTTATCAAACTAAATAACTAACAAAAATAGGAAGTTGTTTGTTTTCCAAAACTATGCTTTGTATGTTGTCCACTTAGTATAACCAGAGACCATAGTCTAATGCTCAGGTGCTTGTGACCTCATTCTCCATCTTTTTCTACCCTCATACCATAGATAGAAAGAAGAGGTGAAAGCAATTGTGATTGTGATTGCGTTAGTTGGACAATAAGGCCTCTATTTTCTCACTTTCTTTCAAAGTCATAAGCAGATCCTATTGTATATCCCTCTGCATCATCTGTTGCAAAATCTTCAAGGTATGCTAGGGCTCTAGTAGCATCAAAAAGCACAAGTTCACTCACTAATATAAAGTATCTACCTGTAGATTTACTACCTGTAGTAAATCTGTTTATAGCAACATTATTGAATGTACAATCAAGGCCAAAAATATCTTTATACTTTAGTACCTTGTCACTTTGCCATCAGACAATTTTATACAAGGTAGTAGTTAAAATTTAAAGATACATTTGACCTCAACTGTACAGTTGAGTTGTTATAATTCTGATCAAAAATTTATCTGAACAAGCTTCTATACTTACCTACCATTAAGAGTAATGTTATTTTTTGACCAAATTTTTGCTCAGAACGTTTCTGTTATTTTATTTTAACATGCCAAAACACTTAGTGAAAGTTTATTCGTTTCCTTTTTCTAGGAGCCACATGAGAATGGACCATTGTTTGTAGAAAAGCATTTCTACGTTAGAAATGCAAAAATGGAGGATAGTAAGTACTAATTATTATTAATAGATTTTTGAACTACTTTTACTAAATGAAAATATGACACATGAAATACATAATACACTGTTTCGTTAAATTTGACTGATCTGATTAAATAACATCATCGTTCTGCTGTAAAAGGAATCTTCAAATCATTTCTGAAAATTACTGTTGATTGTAAAGTTAATTTGACTGAACATCTGTAAATATTCAAAGTGAACAAATTCTGATGAAAGATTTTACAGACAGTCAGTCAAAGCAGAATTTGTAGACACTGTGTAGGTATACATTTCACTGTTGGACACAATCCTACTCTTAGAATAAAAGGAATTTAAAGACAGAGATATTTATTTTCATCACCAAAATATTAGTTATTCTTTTACAAATATACAATTTTACTCGCAAATTTGATGAAAAACATTGTATGTCGCACGGGCCTCAGTCTTCGACTTCGGGCTTCTAATAGACTCGTTCATAATTCCTTATTTGCCGCCCTTAAGACACAGTGTACTAAAAACTTGCACTAAAATTAAGATATAGTCCTTCACATCGGTTTCGATGACGGCGACCCTGACTATATTTATTGTATACATTAAGACCCACTTGCAGGTAAAAATAAATCCAGATTTAGTTATTAAGCCAGGCTTAAGCTTGACAGTTCCATACATTTTGACACTACTAAACTAAACTTAACGCTAACTCGAGATTTATGTGTTTCCAGCAAGTGGCCATAAGAAACAAAAGTTAAACTAAAAGTAAACTGTAGTTCTCATGCAGAGCCAGTACAGATTGGGTAGAAAATGTTTACAGCGGCCCGCCCTGCCGCCCCCTGGTGTTCAGTTCTCAGTCTACAATACAATACAATACATATCGTCACTACTTTGAAAAAAAATCTCGTATCTCAAATTAATACGACAGCAAAATTTACCTACTCTTGAAATAATGTTCATAAAGTTCACTCAGTAAAATTACAGAATTTGAGATACGGGCTTTTTTCAAAGTAGTGATATATTCTTTATTGCACACCATAAAGCAGTGCAAAAAACTTATAATATAAACACTTAGATTCAGGGTAGACAATAGGCGGTCTTATCGCTTAAAAGCGTTCTCTTCCAGACAACCATTACTGTTACATTGCCACATCTTCCAATATGTCTTAGTGGGAATTGTTTTAAGGATGTAGGCTATACTTATCGCATTATTTTAATTTACTTTTACTTTTTAATTGTGTCTGTATCTGTTTTATTCCCCAATAAAGAGAGAAAAAAAAACCATACTGCCTACTGTCACTTTCAAGTTTCAATTCAATTCGCAATCTCTTTCAGTAAAGTCATACATGAAGAGCAAGAAGCTTTCCAGTCTCGGCATGCCCACCTACTTCGGCAATGGCTCGCACGAGTACCGCGGGGAGAAATATCGCTATCTGGTGCTCGAGCGGTACGGCAAGGATCTGTGGAACTTGTTCAAAGAGAACGGCCGGTCGTTCCCGCCCGCCACAGTCTTCCAGATCGGCTTGCAAATGGTTAGAACAGTTGTTAAGCTCTTATTGAAATAAAATGTATCTTATTAAATATATTGACCCGGATAACTCACACCTTAAATCGAGTTTAGCTTTGTTTCGGGCTGATCCGTAGCCCCTCTTCCTCGGAGCAACGCGACTCGGCGGCTGCTGCAACACGCACTGCACGAGCCGCGGGCAAAAGCTAGTTGTATAATACATTCGGAATCAGTCCCCTCCGAACAGTATTCTCATTAATACTACCTACTACGTCCTGCAAAATACGCCTAGCTAAACTAGCATGAGTCACAGCCATTAGAATAAAATTGGCACAGCGAATTTCTGTGCCCTCCGAATCAAAGTTGTTGGCTGTAACCTAAACCTTTTTTTTTTCAGCTAGATGTGTTAGAGTACATCCACAGCAAAGGCTACGTGCATGCTGACCTGAAGGGCGCTAACATCCTCATGGGGCTCAAGAAGGGCTCCGAGAATCAGGCTTACCTGGTGGACTTTGGGCTGGCCGCGAGAGTCAATGATAAGGAGTTCAAACCTGACCCCAAGTGTGCTCACAACGGGACCATCGAGTACACAAGCAGAGATGCACATCTAGGAGGCAAGTTATTATTGTCAATATTCTCATAAAAAAAATCGAATAACGGACTGCTTAAAAAACTTTTACATAAATAAATATCATAGAACACTTGGACCTAGACCCAAACTAGCAAAGTTTGTACTATGGATACTAGGCAACGGATAAACATACTTATATAGATAAATACATACTTTAAATACTAGGTACATATCAAAAATTCAAGACCCGAGAACAAACATTAGTATTATTCATACAAATATTTGCCTCGGCTGGGCATCAAACCCGGGACCTCAAGCTTCATAGTCAGGTTCTTTAACCACTTGGGAGTGTTAAAGAACTCATCATTGGTGAAAAATACTAATTTTTTAATTGTACGTATGCATTTCTGAAAAAAGCGTTCAAATAGACCTTGGAGAGTAGGTTAACACTCACAATAGTGATAGGCACCTAAAATAAAGCAATTTTGTGTGTTTGTCACGTTTTCTTAAATATATGACTCATTAAGGGAACTATAGGTCTGTTTATATTTCTTTGTCTTCAATTTCATGTTTATATATGACTGTTTGTTTCTCAATAAAAAAAATGGAAAAAAAATACAATATTTTGAGGGTACGTTTCCACCAAAAATGTGCGAGGAATGTGTTTTTCATGAACCGCTTAATTTACCTATCCTCGCACAGCACATCTCTGGTGGAAACAGCTGAGCGGAGCAAGGCGAGTTAAATGAAGCGTTTCTATTGATTCATGAAAAACATATTCCACGCAACACATCCTCGCACATCTCTGGTGGAGACGGAGCCTTACTCATGGTGTTCTGACCCCAGTGGCCACAATGCGCGGCGACCTGGAGATCCTCGGGTACAACATGCTGCAGTGGCTGGCGGGCGAGCTGCCCTGGGAGAAGGTCCTCAGACAGCCCAAGGCCGTCCAGGACATGAAGGAAGCTTTCATGAAGAGCGTCAAGACCAGCGTCACCAAACACTGCCCTGGAGCACCTGGTGAGTGGAACTACACTGGTCCCAAAGGAAGACCAGCGCCATCCGCAAAACCGGCAAGACCATTTCGTGACATAAATAAATAAATAATAAATAAATATCATGGGACACTTGACATCAATTGACCTAGTCCCAAACTAAGCAAAGCTTGTACTATGGGTACTAGACAACGGATAAACATACTTATATAGATAAATAAATACTTAAATATATATTAAACATCCAAGACCCGAGAACAAACATTCGTATTATTCGTACAAATATCTGCCCCGGTCGTGATTCGAACCATAAAACTACATGCATAACTATTTTTTTATTATTATTATTTATCCTTATCCATGTCACGTCATGTCATGTCACGAATAAATGCTTTCTTTCTTTCTTTCATTGGCGTGCATTAGGTTGACTTCAGGGTAGGCAGTTGTTAGTTTGCGCCACCAGCGCTGGGCCCTACCCTGCTGCCTACTTGATGCATGCCATAGAGTGGAAACCTTTGTCTATGTCCATCTTCCAGTTGTTGTCAGTCAGCTAGAAAACATCAACATTAAGGTTACATACCTTAAAAGGATGACCTGGTTAAAGCAATGGGTTCACGGATGAATGTGGCCTGCAACCGATGCAATTTGAGGTTTATATGGGACGCATGTGTCCAGCAGTGGACGTCCTACTGATATGATCATGATGACCTTAATAGACAAAACAAAACCCAAATAAGATCGCTCGTATGTCTCCCTGTTCGACAACTGCAACCAATTTGCTCCGATCCTTTAAATATATATTTTTAAATCTTTGTTAACTATGAAACTGTGTCAATCCATAAAAATAATATAACAACCACGCGATGTAAATGAGCAAATTTCAAGCCCTCCCCACAAGAACTCTTACCACAAACCACCAAAAATATTTCGAAATATGTTGAAAGTAGAAAAATAATTCTGCCTTTCTGTTTTTTCAGAGGCCCTAATAAAATTCTTCGACTATATAAACACGTTGAAGCCCAAAGACGTGCCAGACTACGCTAAATGCAGACAGATATTCGAGAGCTTTCTCAAGAGCGAAGGCGTCACTAGAAGCAGCAAGCTCGTCTTCACAAGCCAGAAGAAAACCAAAACAGCTACTCGAGTTGTCGACGATGAGAGTGAAGAGGAAGTCCCAAAAAAGTCGCCAAAAGAAAACGGAGATGCACCGAAACCGGCCAGAAAGGGAAGGAAACCTAAAGTACAAGAAGAAGTGGAAGATGATGAAAATGAAGAACCAGAACCACCCAAAGCTACTAAAGTTAAGAAACCAAAGAGGAAATCTAACGAGCCTTCTCTTGTGGTTAAGAAGAAGACCAAGTTGACACCGAAAGCAACGCCGCCTGTCAAGAAAAACCACGTGAACACAGCGACACAAACGTCGACAGGCAAATCGAGACGCAGCCCCCGACAAGTGTCATTTGACAGTCCCATTTGCGAGATCATAGGCGAAAAGAAACCTCTCAAGAAGTCTGAGATTTCGAACTCGAGCGCTGATATGTTCGATGACTCTTTCGTTATTGAAGACAAGAAGATAAAGCGGAAGAAGAAGTTGTTGTCTGATGAAGAGTATACGGAGAAGAGGGTGGTGAGGAAAAAGGTCACGACCAAAGTGAAGGCGAGGTCGTGGAAAGACAGCCCTACAATCACGAATGGTCGGTCGCCGCCCAAGTAGCGTAAATGTCAGGTAGTGTGGATGAAGCTCAATTAATGCTGAACTAAAATAAATGCCCGACTGAAATTACCACAAAGCACTTGTGAAGGGAATCTTTAATTGTCCCTGACCTGCACTTTTTCTGTTATTCCTCGAGCAGTGTCGTTGCGTATATGAAGCATTACGTGTAAATCAACTATAACTCTCTAGCTTCCTACTTTGCTACTACACGTGCTATAACTACTTCTATGACACGTGTGAAGAAGCCACCTACTATTCTTCCACATAAATCGAAAACTTTCATAAACACTACACGCGTTTAAAATTTACGAGTACATACTCAGAGCTACAGTTAGCAATCAGAGCACACAACAGTTCGGAAATAAAACGAGTGACATACAAACTAGTAAACATTTAAGGAACCCTAAACTACTACATTTATATTATTTGCTACCACCATCTTGCTCGCTAATCTTGCCGTGAAGCAGCAGTGCTTACACTGTTATTTCGGCGTGGACAGTAAGACAGCCGGTGAAATTACTGGCACTTGAGGTATCCCATCTTAGGCCTCTAGGTTGGCAATGCATCTGCACTCCCCCTGGTGTTGCAGGAGTCTATGGGCGGGTGTAATCTCTTACCATCAGGAGGCTTACTTGCTTGTTTGCCATCCAGTCGAATAAAAAAAAAATTAGTGTGGAAAAGTAATTTCATTGTTTCAAGACAACCTTGCTTGCTCCCTTTATAAGCGCTTTGTGGAAATGCTGTCAAATCTGTCCAAACATACCGTGAGTGGCATTACAATGCAGGATTGCAAATGCACCGTTTAAACAATCCGTTTCAGTCTACGTCATTCCTAAGTACTAAGGTGCGAGAAATATCGTGCTCCTTGCGGTACACCGCAATTGATTTTGTAACCAGGGATCGGACGGATGAGCGTCATTGTTCGCAATAATAAGGACATGACTTCAAAATTAATTATTTTCTTACCTGAGATTTAATTCAATTGTTGAATAACGCAAAGATTTTCTATTATAATGTAATAGAATAATCATTATTTTTTTAAGTTTTCTATGACCAGTCTTTTCCTATTCCAACGTCAACAACTTTAGATTGTTATTGTTTGTGGGCAGTTGGTGGTTTTTATTTCTAAGTCAGCTGTTATCTTTTAGTTATTTAAATTGTACAAGAAAGCGGGCGGTGCGTTGTCTTAGGTTTCGGCCGGACTAGCGTATCGTCCGGACTTTATTCCATTTATTATGTAAGTAAAACAAATATAGTATATTTCTTCCTTGTGGCTTGTGGCATGTCGAGCATAGCAACACTTTACTAAGGTGAAAGGATGCGTAAATTGTTATGTTCAGGAATTCAAATTTAATATAAGATTTAATGAACCTATCAATTAATTTTGAAGTCATGTCCACAATATTGCGAAAAATAACGATAACTCTATTCTATAATGCCCTGCTATGTAACAAAACTTGATAATTCTCGCACCTAAGCTTTGTGTCATATAAAACCAATACCAAATTAAAAACTCACAAATCCCATGTGTCATAGTGAAATACTACCGCCGTTATAGTACTTATGCGTTGTATAAGTTTACAAATTCTCATTTAAGCATTTAATTTAATGTTAATAATCATCTAGACTATGTGAATAAGAAGTAGAAATTGAATGGAAGAGGAACTAAAAAGAATACATACAATGATGTTGCTATGTTCAAGTATTTATCGTCAAAAATGTGACAGTTACGAAGAAAATGGTACTCTCATTCATTCCTACTTTTTACCGTCGTACAGTCAGCGGTAAAAGCGGTTGTGATGCTGATGATGAAGGCAAAATAGCTTAGTTCGAAATACCGCTCTCGTTAACTTGACCAGGGTTTTTCAAACTGTGTCCTCAGCACAGCACGGTACAATTGGGTCGCCTACAATACGTATTTGGGTCGATCAACTTTTTCTTGCCACTCGTTGCTATAGTTACGGTCTCCTGGGTCACTCTTTCAACTGTAAGTTCATAGGATTAAAATTTACCAAACATGCATTTTTGCGGTCGTTTTAAGCCCCTTCTATTACTGGTCATCTAATAAGCATGTTTTTTTTATATTAAACTGTACTACTTTTGTCCCCTGGTTGACGGGACAGAATAACAGCAAGGAATATGGGTCTGGGGAATATGGATCAACCACCCATTTTCACGCGTATTTTGGTTTAAGTTATAAAAATTTACAACAGAGTCGCAGCATAAAAGAGATCAATCCCTGACGTAGGCAGTATAGTTGTGGGCAGATCATTTTAACCCTTTTCCAGGCATAGTGGACGTAGCGACCACAAATGTACACAAATGTTTAACTTTGCCAAATTTACAATACGACACAAAATCAATTGAAGTCGCTAAAAATTATTCGTTTTTAAAATTACCAAAAAACTATGATTCATTTTGTGGTAGTATATTTTGTAAATTCGTGGAGCCTGAAAAAAGGTTGAGCATCAAAACCGCTTACCCATTTCAATTGCTGACTGTACTCCATCTGTATTTTATTTCCATACCATTTTATACCAAACTAGAAATATGAATAATCTGTAAATACCGACTGTACCTTTCTCAATAGTTATTCAAATAGAATAAGCTATTTGATAGCACCAGTCAGACATGTTTTTTATGAGCTATCAAAACATGATTCTGCCGTAGCTTTTGTATAGTAATACTGACCTGTGACGTCACTTAATGTTAACCAACTCTGTTGCCTATTTGGGTGACTTTTTGAAGCTTAATCTTTACGTCATTTCGACAGGTAACCCGTTTTTATTTTGATATCTCGTTTGTAGATTTATATAAGGACTAGCTTATGCCCGCGACTTCGTCTGCGCGGATCTAGGTTATCGCGCGGTGACTACCGGAATAAAAGGTTTCCTATGTTGACCCTTAGAGTTCAAACTACCTACATAACAAATTTCATCAAAATCGGTTCAGTGGTTTCGACGTGAAAGCGTAGCAGACAGACAGTTAGTTACTTTCGCATTTATAATATTAGTAGGGATTAATAGAAGTTTGTGATTGTCGATACGTTTTTTAATGCGTAATTATCTACGGCTACATGTACTGCTTTATCTTCACACACAATATGTTTCTAAATAAACAAACTAATATTTGCAACAAGACAAACTGAATGGCAGTAAATGAATTTTTTCTGACTCCAATTACTCAACTGAGTTTTTTTTTGTTCAGAGATGATGTAGACTAGACGCCTCCCCAGCTCATGTCTTTTGATATCAAGTAACGTGCGAAATTTGTCGATCAATTAGACTCATTTTACATAAATTATTAACTTATACATTAATACATGCTCGTTTGAAATGACGTAAATTTTGAAAATTCACCCCTTTATGTTTACTCTTATTTATTATAAAACCAAGATAGTAAAATGAAGTTTCATGTATTACCTGTTTTTTACATCTCATAAATAGTGATGTGCCGCAACCGGTAATCACCGACAAGTTTCGGTACCTATAGTTATACATTTAAAATGTTAAGATATAAACAGATCTGTGACGTACTAACACGCGTGGGGCACTTAAGACATTCTAAGATAGGTAAAATGGGTCACCGTTTAGGAGATATTTCAACTTTTTGTAGATGTTGTTCAAGTTTGATTTGACTCTAAGCAAGTTCCGCCTAAAAGCTCAATGCTTATGGAAAGTAGAATATTGAATGCGTTAATTTTATTTTTGTTTCCATAAAATATTGTTTTACCGATTATTTGCAATATTCATAAGCTGGTCACATTATTTTTACATTTGAAATTTCATACTGTCACTATTAGTATCTTGGTTTAATAAATAGGGTATATGTATGTACGTTAATGTTACTTATATCCAATTTTACAGTTTATTGAAAAATAATCTGGTTCGTTGCATTGCAATTCATGGCTTTTATTAGATTTTGGAGAATCTTTGAATATGGTGTCAGATGCCATATTGATTGTATTTGTTCTATCTACCGTTGTGCGTCCAAACTGTTCTGTTAACACTATTGTTGTAAATTAATCTTTATTCTTATTCATTGTTTAATGAAATTCATTTGTTGTATTGTTGAGTTACAGCCGGAGGCAAACTCGTGCATTTTTTAATGTAATAATTGAATGATTGGTTTGTA
Organism: Choristoneura rosaceana; assembly: GCA_037349165.1. NCBI lineage: Eukaryota > Metazoa > Arthropoda > Insecta > Lepidoptera > Tortricidae > Choristoneura > Choristoneura rosaceana. The sequence continues at coordinate 1,652,730 of JAZBNJ010000032.1, forward strand.
AGCTATGTGTAAAATAAACAGTATTTCATAATATATTTGGTTTTAATGTTGCTCGGATATATATTCGACGATCTACCTGTACCATATGTAAATATCTTCATTTTTGTTTTATTGTACAATCAATGTACGAATGTTGCGCTCATGTGTGTGACCCCCTGTTACAAATTTGTGACAGGAACATATGTTTTTTTATCTGTGAAATGCGTCACCACGCTATTCGCCACGATTCGCTGGTTAGCCCTCTTTTTATTGGTTAATTTTTTTCTTGCACGTTCAGTTGTCTGGACTGGACTTAGGCACAGTATATATATAAGCTAAAGCTACTGCTTTAACAAAAACAAACTGGAAGCTGAAACAGACTCCCCTCAGAGGCCGTGTAGAGCGCGCGTCTGTGTGAGTGTGTTCATTTCGATCGATTTGTTCGTAGCTTCCATACTGCTTTAGCTTATATAATATACTGTGCTGTATATATATTTAGATTATATATGTTTAAGTAAATAAAAACAAACACGCAAATCCAAAGCTTTTATTTTTATTTACAATATAATATGAAAGTAAACAAAATGTAACGTACCAAAAAATTAGACATTCAACAATGAAACGCCGGGCCATCCGACGACGTGGCACGCATCAACTGACGAACAATCGCGAGAATATCATTACTGTGACACTCGATCACGATCGCTTTGCATGTTACAAAAGCTAAAACTACATCTAAAATTTAATCATACGTTTGTGGAGTGATGTTCTATTCTACGTCGATTGTGATATGGGAGTGCCTACTCGACATGTACACCTTTAGTTTCACATTGGCAGTACGACAGCGGTCAAGCTATCGTCTAAAACACAAAACAGTAGCACCATTTGTAAAAAAATATAATCTTTCAAAGACTGGCGCGCTGGAAGCGTACGCCTCACTATATAACTGTACTAGTGTTATATAGATTAACTTACGATTAACCTTACAAAACCACTATTTACGCCGTTACAGGAACATTTTATGCAAAAACATTATTTTAACTTGCAATGGGACTAGTATAGATTTCATAATAACTCCGTCTCGTCGCGACGTCTTCGCGCGGAGTCTGGTAAATGTATATTTATTTATATACGTTTATAAGGCCGCATTCACACTAGCTTTCGATGTCGAAAAATACAAGTCTCACCAATGTAAATGAAGCCACAAGCTCCTTTTAGAATATGCATGTTAAAACTCGTAATATTTAGCTTTTCAAATTTTTTAACTTTTGTGACCTTGCTATGTGTTCGCGAATATAAAGTTTTGTGCTTATAACGTGGTTTGTATAAAATTATAAATTTTCGCTATACATAATTTGAATGTACCATGAGTTTCAAATATCATTAGTATTGGATTCGCAGACAACTTCACTCGTCACCGCTGATTTTGTGTAATTTTTCAGAAATAAAAATATTAAAGAGGAATTACGAGGTTCTGGAGACGCTTTTCTAGAGCAAACCAAATAGGTGTGAAAAAATATTTACTAAAGTTCCAGCATCGTAACCTTTTAAACGGCTGGGTGAAAAGTTTGTTTCACAAAGTTACACGCTCATAATTACAATTCGGCAACATTGAATGGCGTTTCCAATAGAGACGTGCGAGGAATATGTTTTTCATTAACCAATAGAAACGCTTCAGTTACTCGGCTTGGCTGTTTCCACCAGACATGTGCTGTGCGAGGATGTGTAAATAAAGCGTTTCTATTGGTTAATGAAAAAAACATCGTCACACATTATAGGTGGAAACGCTGCTTTAGACACCGGCAGCGAGCGAAGATGCCAGCACAACCAGTCCCAAACGTCATTTGAAACGCACAGCAAAAGTCCGCGGCATATTTTAAAAGGAGATTCGTTCGATCAGCGTCATTCCGCACACATAAGTAATGATAACACTACGCTCTTATTCCGTACCCGTCTATACTTACAGCTACATTTAAACTGAACACGACTTACACTAAGTGGAATAAAAGTGTATAATATATAATGATAATGTATCTAGACATGGTTCTATATCATTGCGAGGTGGCACTAGCGTATTGGCTCAACTAAAATGCTAAGACGTAGGGCTCCACGCGTCTGTTGAGACGTTGGCCCAGGCAGCCACGGGGACCGCCGCTCCTGTCACATTTAGCGATCAAAATGACTTATCGTTAATCTAATTTCTTTAATACCGCAGCTCGACCCCGTGACTGTGTGTAAGGTTCGTACAATTCACCTAAAACAGAATACAACAACTTCCCTATTTATATATCAATGGCTATGCCAAATTGTACTACATTACCAGGCTAACTCGCCGGCGCTGCGTCGAAATTGCTCATTTGTATTTGCGTTCTTTTATTTAAAAAATTAATATCGCTCGGTTGTTCTACGACTTTAAATAATCCGTTCAAATAAAATCCTTTGTTACAGTTCCTGGCGTTTTAAAGCTTTTATTTACTTATTTCCACGTTTTTGACACGGCACGAACACACACACACATACACACGAGGCTCGGCCGTGCGCTCACTGCTTAAAAAAGCTAACCTATGTTAAGTGAAACCATAACTTAATTTAATACTTTACAAGGCGCCCCCGAGCCGCGGTGCCGCGTCAAAAACGGGAACCAGGAAATGTGAATAAATAACTTTATTATATTACAAAAATTTGGTGTTTACTCAGTCAGGCATTAGTTATACAGGTCCCAGTACATCTTAATTTTAATTAAAACGTTCTTTTGTTACGAGCGCGGCTAAAGCGTAACTATACTACGTTTCTTCAGCATTAGAAATAAGCTAAAAAAACTTGAAGAGCCTTTTCATTGAAAAAATCGTTTAAAAAAAACAGCAAATATTACTTATGATACCAAAAGAATGTAAATTATCATATGTTCTTGCTAATTTGTTACATAATTTCCTGTGAATTATTTTTCAAAAAAGTTTTTCAATAAAATACACGTCAAGATAAGCAATCTTGAAAACCTTCTTTCTAATGCTAAAAAAATGAAGTATATTTGACTAAGCTAATTGATTGTATTGAAAGCTTGAACTTGAACACAAGGGACTAGTCGAATCGCTTCACTGTAGGAATGTGGCATCCATTTTGTTTGGCCGGCAGTGCAGTGAAGTTTAAAGTACGTCCAGTGTTTGTTGGAATCCGATAATAAACGTGACGTAACTTCAGTTTTCACTGTGCTGTCAACAGTCGTAAGGGATTATAATTCCACTTATATAAATGAACTGAAAGAAATATATTCCGGGGCTATTGTTTTTGCATAACCAGCACATTATTAAAACTAATTCCTGAAACACTCGGGACTTAATGACAGCTTTTATATTACTATATAATGTCTTATATCATTATTTTTTAATTACATATCTGTAGCAAGTTAAAAATCGATGCCATTAACCGTCAAAGAGTTCCGTTCTGCGGAGGCGATCATGGGCGAACCATCACTACTTATTGTTTTGTCACCGGACTTACATACACAAGTGTGCTAAATTTCAGCTCAATAGGATACCAGGAAATGGTAGAAAAATATGCAAATTTTGAAACCAAAACAAACTGAAATACGAACATTTAAAGCCCAATGAAAAAACGTCATAGTAGTTTAAGCAATATAAAAGACATGATTAATTCCCGGGCGTATCAGAAACGAGTGAAAATCACAAAATTATAAAACGTATCACTAAATCTACTTTATACAGAAGTGAAAATACATAGCGAGAACAACGATTAGTTCAGGAATACGTCGGCTGTAGGACGGCGTGGCAGGGAAAAATTAAAACAACTAAAGGCTAACCAATAAACAACGTAGTAAGTATTAAAATAATGATAAAATCAACAATCGGTGGACGCGCGGAAATGCATAAAATAAAAAAAGTCGAGCCGGACCGTCCGCCCAGCCAACAACACAACAACAACTGAATTCACAATACATAGGTAACAACGCGAAATAAATACAATTATTAACAATGAAAACGGGCGATTGAGTTTTTTTGGTGAACAACCCACTATATTATAATGTTAACCCCAACAAACTGTTTTGCAGTTTGGCGAAGTATAATTCTGCCGCCTTAAGGAGAAATACCATAAGTGACATTTTTTGCAAAATTTTCTTTTCACCAGCCTCGTACTCAGGAAAAAATACTAGTACGAAGCTGGTGAAAAGAAAATTTTGCAAAAAATTTCACTTATGGTTTTTTTCCTTAAGGCGGCAGAATTGTAATTTGTTTTTGTATAAGTAACATAAATGAGTAAATAAATTAAAAAAAAATGGTTTGACCGTGTGTTCGTTTGTTTGCTTTGAGAAACGTACAGCCTACTGAATTAATTTTACAAACCATAAAGCAATATATCCTGGTAAAATGTAATGTTACCACGGGATAAAGATGTTGCGAAAAACTGCTAGTATTTTATAAATAAATGGCGAGTTCAGCATTCACCAAGAAAACATCAATCGCCGTTGAAAAATAAACTTAATCCACATTTGGGTTGTGATTGTAAGATTCTTCGTGAACACATCATTTACGTACATAGTCTGAGCCTGGCAGAGAAGATTGAGCAATGCGGCACCATTCTAAGCTTTATGACTACAGCACAAAGCCCAATTTGTTTTTGTCACTAATTAACGTACAAAGCAAGCTTGGATCCATCTCTTCCGCAGTCGGTAACTGGTCAGAAAGGAACATGCGCTTTACATTTGCAACAAAAAATTAGAGCGATAGTTTTAAGAGTTTGCATTGTACGAGCTTCATTTTCGATAGAAATAATGAGGGCTCTGACAGATGATATCGCTAGATGGCGTTAGTTTCGTGAGGTCCGAGGTTACGGTATTGCATAAACCAATTACACAGAAATGTCATAGTTGTTAAACGAACACAGTGTTGCCATTTTAGCCAATATTTAGCTAGATCTAGTCACATTTACGAAATAGCTAAAAAAATACAGGCAAAATTTTTTTAGCCACACTTTCTAGCTACCTACGTATTTCCTGAGAATATCCTTCAAGAAATAAGTAGGAAAAACTAAGAAACCCGAAAAAAATGAAGAAACCGGGCCTTCAACATCACAAGATGACATAAATTTGAATAAATTTCTCCGTAAATAATAATGTAAGAGAAAGGCATAAAAATTAAAGACATATACTATGTTGCCTTTTTTTTGTTTAGCCACTTTTGGCAACTTATAACACAGCATTTTTATGCGAATCTAGCTACTTTTTACCGTATGTTTAGTAACTTTTTCGTTGGGCAAAGTGGCAACAATGAACGAACCTCACGATATGTCCCCGAATGTAATTTCTATACGGTACATGAATTAATCAGAGTTCACTGACCTAGTGAACATTTAATTCATAAATACAGATAATGTTAGTGCGTGACGAACATAAGGACCGTCAAAATGGACACCTATTCAAGCTCTGGATATATCTTAGTAACACTTGACTAATTTTTTAACAAGTAATCAACTCGCGACGATGTTACAAACGAATCGATTTTGTATCTCTAAAATCGACTGTCAGCCTTGGTTGTTTAATTTTAATATATTTTCTATTTATCTGTGTTACATGATTACTTGTTAATTATAAAATTGATATCCATTCATGATTATATTAATGTAAAACGAATATTAGAGTATTAGACTCTTTTACCTGACTCTAGAGCAGGCGTTTTCAACCTTTTGGTTTTAACGGCACACTTTTCGTTCAACAAAGTTTCTTGGCACACCAGTAGAAAATAGCCAAGTGCGAGTCGGACTGGCGCGTAGAGTACCTAAAGGGTTCCGTGGGGTCATTCAAGTATGTATTACGTAAGCACGGAAGGGGGGTTGGGGGGTCTTTGCTTTTCTTATTTTTGATGACATCCCCAGACCGAGTCTAAATGGTGCTTACGTCAGCAATATTTATTAATTATTTCTTGTTTTTTTTCTGCAATAACAATAAAAAAAAAACCTGAATGTTTTTAAAAATATATACGAATGTTTACGTAAGCATAGGGGGGAGGGGGTAGGGTTTTGATGACTTTCGCTGACAAGGGGGAGGGGGTAAAAATTACTAAAATTCTGCTTACATAATACTTGAACGACCCCCGTACAGTATATCCATAATATTATTATTATGTATAACATAACGGACAGCAGAGGCTTATTAATAGGGTCTCGTTGACACCTTTTGTACGAATCGCATACACTTCGCGGCGATGGCGGCACACCGGCTGAAAACCTCTGCTCTAAAGGTTTACTGGTAAATAAAAAAAAAACCGTCTTACCAATGGTAATAATACGTATATTTTTAACAATCCTGTAGTGTAGATATAATCAAGAATGGATCAAAACAGCCAAGTAAAGGCCAACAACAAACAATAACAATGTAGACATAACTCCGTTATTTTTTAATCGTCTGGTAAAAATTGCACAGTACTCCGATCAGTATACTAAGAACACAATAGGTAGTATTGGGGGAAAAGATCTCTACACATTACACCGTAACGTGCCATGAACGTAATAGGATCGTGTCAGACGGAATGTCAAACGCGTACATGTACAGTCAAGGGCAAAGATATCGACACATCAAAAGTTGCAAAAATATGTATACACGACCTTAACGTTAAGGGCATAAAGTCGTGTATAAATATTTTTGTAACTTTGGCCGTGTCGATATCTTTGCCCTTGACTGTACGATAGAGGTGAACGTTATTTTCACGTCACGATATACAGTAACTGGTGACGTGCTGAATAACCAAATCACCGGTTGCACGTCAAGCGACAAGTGGTTGTTTTTGTAGTGAGCTATTTTTGTGGCGATGCGATTTTCGCCTCAACGTTACAGACGTCACGAGTAGCACAGTGTAAAAATTATAACCTTAACTTTATGCGTCAAAAAAACGGTTTTTAGATTATGAAATTATTGACATTACATCGAAAAACGATGCGTGTGATAAATAACGTCATAGCTCAATAACTCGTAACAAATTACATTGAATACTAGATTTATTCACAGAACGCGTCACTGCAGGCAGTGAAAGAAACTGGTTACTAAAATCACTGGTTTTAGTAACCAGTGACATGATTCTTGACACCAGTTTCGTTTCGTTTCGCTCAAATCACGTAACGCCCACGTAATTACGGGCATGGTACAATACGGTGGGATGTGTAGAGACCCTAAGGGAACATAAACTGAGTGTGCTACGTTAGGCCTCTATCACAACCGTGACGACAACCCGCGCCTCTAGCACCGGTACTTTCAATAAAACCAGACTCTAAAGCTCGCAGTCTTGCCTTGACTGTAAATTAAAAAAAAAAACATACGGGAAGTGTTGAATTGACAGTATTTTAAATATGTAAAGATAGCAGAATTAACTAGAAAAGAATATTAATTTACTTGGAAGAACGGCGGATGAATAAATGAAGGTTTGTTCGAAAAAATGGTTTGTCAGCGCACCTCTGTGCAAGGCTCGGATACCGGTTAAATTTCCAATCCGTTATCATGTAATTGGCGCAAAACCTTTTCATTTTGGTTTCGTTCGCGAAACCGTTATTTTTATCCGGTTTTAAAGGAACATTTCCATAAAATTCTTGTCAGATTAACCGATTTAGAACAATAAAAACCGGTTTATTCCGGCGCAGGATAAACGTCGCCACCCGCCGTCGGCCGGCCAGCTGTCACTCGTCGAATAAACCTGTTTATTTAGGTTATAGTTAAGTTCTTAAAAACGTTCGCGTTCTTATGAAAGTTCGGAGTTAAAACGAAATAAACCGGTATTTACCGCTATTTTATAAACCGGTTCCGAGCCTTGCCTCTGTGATACTGAAGGTTATGGATGACTTTCCAGTCTCCAGATTCAGTGGTTCAAGGCTGTGCGTTATATCGTGTGACATGTTTCTGGTCCATAAAGATGTATATTTAACTAACACTTACATTCAAGTTTTTTTAGTGAAATAATACCATCAACTGACTATTTTATTTGACGGTAAACAGCTAGAAATACAAACAATACAATGACTCTTTATTGTACACCACAAATAGTAAGCAATACAGAAACATGTACAAGGAGAGAAAAATTTGAAGGTAAGTAATAGGCGGACTAGAAACGTAAATATATTTAACCATTTATTAGAAATTATTTCATGTACTTAATTGTAATATAAGTCTGTAAAATAATGTCTAACAATTTCCAGTTAAAATTAGTGTGATATCTGAATGATATCATCGGACTTTCATAAATACATAAATCTCGAATCATATAAATTCTTTGGAATAATTTTGCCATCTTCATTTATTTACGATACCTCTTCAACACCAGCCTTTCCTTTGACACACCAGAGGCCCTATGCCTAATATTTCTGACGCTCGCGATCGCAATCAAATGACAGATTTCGCATACAAAAACTGTCATTTGATTGCGATCGCGAGCGTCAGAAACGTTAGGCAATACGGCCTCTGGAATCAACAATTCGTTCCAAACCACCAAAACGGGTGCTAGCGGCCGAGGGTCCTTTTAATTTATTTTAAACATTTAAATTACCATTATGTCAAACACGGAACTCTTGCACTGCCGTATTACTGTGCACATTTATTTTATATATATATTTTTTATTTTTTATTCTTGCAATTTCCGCTATTGTACTAGAGTGATAAATAGTTTCAATTTATAGACAGATGAAGACTATACGTACACGTATACATAAATAAAACATTTAAAAAGTAGCTACAATAGAACATGGTGAGTGATTAATTTTATAGAAATATTTCTTTAGTTTTCAGCGAAATTAATTAAATGTTACATAATTATCATAATTTCTTAAATATCTTTTTGCTGTACAAACACATCATACATTATCTAAAATGGATTTAGCGCGTCCGAAGTGTCGTTCGACGATATTTTTAACCTTTTTTTTTGCAAAATATATTTGTTACGGAATGTAAATCTTATTACTTTTGATAAGATCCCGATATTTCGATGCACTGGATTGAATAAAAGCCTACCGGTCATCTCGGCGGAACGCCATTACTAAGACTGGTAAGAGAAGCGGTTGAAATTCAGAAAAACGAAAAAATTTAAACGCATCTGAATATCGAATGTTAAAATATCGAATGTATTAACATATCGAATGGGTCATAATATCGAAAGGTATATTTTCTGAAACCATAAACTTCTCAGGATTAATTAAAACGGCAACGTATAGAACCCCTTAAGTTAGGTTAGGTTAGATCTATAACAATCTTAAAAAAAATACAGTCTTAAAAAAATACCTTTTCGATATTATAATCCATTCGATATTTTAATACATTCGATATTTTAACATTCGATATTCAGATACGTACCCGTTTAGATACGAATCCATTGATTTCTTTGTGTAGACATCGTCCCGAGTCCTTTTCGGCTGCGCGGATACGGTAAGTGTTGCGTTTGGATCAAGAGTCAAGTGAGAACGCGTTCAATGGTATACACGCACAGTCGAGGCGTGAGAATGAGGGTAGATCGAGCACAGTAACACAACACCACCCGCAAATGCATCGCATGCGTCGAAATATCGCGAGCTCATTGAAGGCTCAATGTCTGCATCCCGTAACAGATATATTTAATATCAATAACCGAGAACCATTAAAAACCGTTTTTAATAATATTAATAACAAAATATCATATTATAGTGTCAACAGCTAGAGTAGCGACCCCAGCGCCACCTAGTCACTGGTTTATGCATCAGTAGCTGATGACGTCATTCGGCTGTCGATCCCCAGGTGTATCTCCCCGGAGATAAACCTCTCTATTGTGGCCTTGCCCCACTAGCGAGAAAACTTAATGAAAAGAGACGCGATCCGAAAAGTGGGTAAAAATAAAAGATAAATGTTAATACACCGCGTTACAGCGCTCTTGCTCCTACAGATAAGGGAGATGGACAGTCTTTGAAATTGTTATTTAACTTTTTTTAAACTGGCGTATAAAATAATTGGGTCTCAAAGACTTGCTTTTTATACTCAAATGTTTTTTTTCTTTTCTTTATATTCAACACCAGACGCAAACATAGAGGATGACAGTCACGATATTTAACTTGGGACTTAAGATAAAATATCTGTCATTTTGTATGACAATTCAAAGGATTTTTTGACGAAATGGGTCCCAAATTAACGACGGTGACTACATTATAAGTTTGATGAGTGTAGGTCTGCCTTTTGTCTTTTCGTATTTCCTAAACGGAGAGACCAATTTCGGCGCTGTTTTTTAGCAAAAAGTTAATCAAAATATGAACAATCTCGAGTAAGTTGTCATAAAGCTTTTTTCTTTACAAGAAAATGAAGTTAAAAGTTAAAAATACTTCCATCTCCCTTTCTACCTGCGAAGCTTCTTAATAGACTCGTGATACCAACTTACAAATAACAACAGTCTCACAGTCGACCGTTAACCGTCTAACCAGAGATTAACTGCCCATAACAGCAATTACCGCACATAACAAAGCTATAACATAAGATAGTCTTAAAGCAGTACTTTACCGTCCTATAGAGTCAGTGAACTTCGCAGTCGAAACGTTTGGTCATCTTACACGTTACCAGCTACAACTAAATTTTAGGCTGAATTTCCACCAGAGATCGTCATAAACCAATAGAAACGTTTCATTTACCTGTCCTCGCTCCGCTCAGCTGTTGTGCGAGGATAGGTAAATAAAGCGTGTCTATTGATTCATGAAAAACAAATTCCTCGCACATGTCTGGTGAAAACGCAGCCTTAGTCGCTCTATGATTAGACAGTTACTGGCTGCGTCAACTCGCCCAAGCACTAAACTCGACCGGCACTCGCACTTAATACAATAAATGGCAGTCGACTAACTTAACTATAAAGCTTGCCGTCCACCGACGTGCGTGGACGAAACTTTTCTGCCAAACCTCTGATTGCACACGTTAAAGTCCATATCTTTACGCAACAGAGGCTTTGGCGGGTCACTACGCAAGCGATTATGGAACGTAAGCACGCAGACTTACGGTCTAAATTGCAGGATGCGTTTTTTATTGCTCCCGGGCTAAAACGACGATTCATTTTCTTAGATCGACTATATCAGTCGAACAGAAAAATAACCGTTGTCTCACTGAATTTTCGTGATGCAACCCCAATTTTAATTTCGCACATAGTATACCTACAGCGTGTGTTTTTGATACTACCTCAATGTAGGGTGCCTTTAAGAGGCGTGTGTATAAATTTCTGCAGGGCCGACAACGCACTGGCATCGCTTAAAGCGTTGCGGGTGTCTATGGACAGTGGTGATCACTTAACATCAGGTGACCCACTAGTTCGTTTGTCTGGCCTCTATAACATAAAAAAAAAAAAAAAAAAAAAAAAATGTAACCAGACGAAGATTTAAGTGATGTGAACCGATATCAAAACAAATTGTTCATTTAGAATGAACTAACGAGCGTAATTAATTTTTGAAATATTTTCGAGCAGCAATGTAATGCGTACATCGTACAATAATTTCTTCTCTTTTAAAAAATGGCTTTCTGTCCTTATTAGGACAATTTCGCCAGTGTCAAGGTACTACTACTCTTTGAGAGGGACGTTGTTCGGTAGCCGTAGTTTTTGCAACTTGATAGTAAAATTCCAGAAACCACGTGGAGACAACTTGCACATTAAAAAATGTCAGACACGAGAGCAATATAGAATTTTATGATCACTGTTCACTGTTAAGCTTAATCGCCGCATAAAACACTATCAAAATTATACTTCAACCAGCCAAAAAAACAGAAATAGCAAAATTATATATTGACTACATCCGCCATTTCCGAATGCCACAAATCGAATCCGTACAATAATTTGATACGAAAGGGATGCGTTCTGTGACAGCTGTCACGTCAACAAGTGCGACGTTTTGAATAAAAACAAAGTAGTATCGCATGCTAATTAATTTTGTAAGGAAAATAATAAGTATTTTTTTTTACTAAAACATAATAAAATGTGCCTTCACTAACTGTCCCTAAAGTTTGAGGTAGTATCAAAAATGTACGCTGTATATTTGACTCCAGAGCTCTTGCTGCAAGTTTTTTTGACCCTCATTTAGTCAGATTAGGGTTCAAGAAATACCGCAGGCTGAGGCAAAGTGCATGTGGAAATGTTTTGTACGAATTTGAAGACTGTGGTTGCAAGGAGTCAATGTACCGGTAGCTATGACGTGCCGAAAGACGCAGCGCGACGACCTTCCACAAATACGGATGACAGCGAAAGCCGCTGGTGTTTGAGGACCGGTCCAAGGATGTTTTTGATTTATTGGGAATGGAACCAAGATTTCTGACACAGCAGGGTGGAGTTTAAATAGTTAGACGCTTAACGTTAGTTAAAAATGCGTATATATAACTTTTCCATTGTAAAATTGAAAACCATACAGTTTTGGCTAATTTTCGCGTCACAACGAAACGTTTTTAAGTCGGTCGTTTCAAATGGTTAACGATTTAACGTGGTCCAACTTTTCAGTCTCCACCCAGCAACGCGTTAGCTCGGAGTAAACTACTACAAGTCGATATTCCGCAAGTATTTTTTTTACATTCACATCTCTGTTCAGCGAGAAAGAAAGTCCCGGACCGGCCGTTGCGTCTCCGAGACGTCTGACATGTCAAGTGCCAGGGTTTTCAGTCACAGGAGGCTACGCGGCAAAGGAAAGCTCAGACCGATCGGTACATATATCGCCGGTAGGAAAAAAGTTCTTCGGCGTTGCACAGTGGCAGGTTTTACAGTCACAAGGGGCCCTGCGATGGAGGGCCCGGTACGGTGGAGACCTCAAGTTGACAGTGACAGCCCGGGTCTCCCAGGCCCCGGGCTCAGTTGTCCGCGGCGTGAAGCTTCTCGCTCCTGAGGAAGTCTATCTGCGTGTAGAGGCGTGGCGGGGGCTGCGCGGCAGCGGCGCGCGGCTCCAGGTCTAACGCTGCGTAGTGCAGGCCCGGTCCGCCCGCGCTCGCGCCTGCGCCTGTACTGCATCGCGCGCCCGCCTGGAACACGAAACGGTTGTGACTTGCCCGAATTTCACTTGCCATACCAACGTTTACCTTAAAATATACTGAACGGCAAAAAATCTGGCCCTCAAATGTATGCAGAAATAGGTAATTTTGTATGTAGAGTGGGCCAAATTTTGTATGTAGAGTGGGCCAAATTTTGTGCCGCTGAGTGTATCAAATTTTGTGCCGCTGAGTGTATGTATATAGAACCGTGCTGTTTCCAGGATTTTTTTAAATGTCCTCATATAGATAGATGGAATACAGCAGGTTAGGTTGGGTTAGTTTAATTCAACTTTGAAGAAATGACAAATGAAAATTCTAGAAAACGGTGCAACGATATATCGAACTTTCGATATTATCGATAATATAGAACCTAAAATATCGACATAGGCTCCTTTTTATCCCGAAAAAACGCATAGTTTCCGAGGGAACAGAGCGCGATAACCGAATTCCGCGCGGGCCAAGCCGCGGGCCAAAGCTATCTTATTTATATGAACTTAGTCCCTAATTGAGCAAAGCTTGTATTATATTATGAGTATTAGGCAACGGATAAACATACCTAAATACATAGATGGGTCAGACATTTTTCTTATCACTCGTTGCTATAGTTACGGTCTCCTGAATACTCTTTAAACCGTAAGTTTATAAGATTAAAATATGCCAACCATAATTTTTTGTGGTAGTTTTAAGCCCTTTTTATGATCGGTCATCTAATAAGCATGTTAGTATAATGTGACGCAACAATTCTTCTAACAAACTGTACTACTTTTGTCCCCTCGCTGACGGGACAGAATAACAAGGAATAGTTGATCCAGCCAGATATTAAATACATATTAAACACTCTCGAGATCAAACATTCGTATTCTTCATACAAATATCTGCCCCTTGCGGGAATCGCACATGCAATCGCACATGTCTTTGATGAATTATACCTGTAGATTCACAATCGCGCGCCCAAATATGTCCGAGCCAAATGAGCGCCACTTTGGTAAAAGTGGCCTTCTTTTTTCTCAGTACGTTGTTGTTAAGCGTCAAGCGTTGTGGAGTTTTGCCGCTAGCGAAATTCGCCCGTAATTGAGTAAAGACTAGGTTCAAATTTCGTCTCGTATTATTTTAAATTATTTTGTTTGAGATGATTTTATTTGTCACGCAAACAAATAAATAGTTCTGACATTCTTTGAAGGGGATTTTGTTCGGCAATGTGCGTCCTGGTTTAAATGTCATTGAGTATTGTGGTTTGGTGGTGTTACCTTGACGATGGTGGGCCCGTCCCGCTTGGCGGGCTCGTCGGCGCGGCTGCTCTGCCGGCTCAGCGACACGTAAGAAGGCGACGACGACAGCTCGGGGCTCCTGGGAACACAAGACGCACAATCAATAACTAAATACCACGGGAATTGAAATAAAAAATACAAGATTCCAAAAAAAAAAAATCCCTTAAAAACCGATTTAAAAATAACGGTTTCACGAACGAAACCAAAATGAAAAGGTTTTGCGCCAAGAACATGATAACGGTTTGGAAATTTAACCGGTATCCGAGCCTTGTCTCTGACAAAATTAACTACCGCCCATACTATCAAATAGACCTAGACCTCCTAAAGGCTCACTATTTGCCACTAACTTAATCCCCAGTCTTTGATCCTTCTCTATTCTTTTGTTTTTGATTATATTGTTTCTTTTTTCCTTTTTAAATTCCTTTTCTCACATGCGGTCTTTTGATATTTTGTATTAAGTATATGTAGTTTATAAGTATTATAGTTAATGTATTTGTTTATTTATATAATTTATATTATATATTTTTTAATATTTATTATCTATTAATTCTACGTTTCTCTTGTCCGTTATTTCTGCCACCTACATTAGTCTGTTCGTATTTATTAATTTCTCTGAAATTGGATGTCTGGAAGAGATAGCATTTTAGCATGGATGAAATAGAGTATGGATTGTTATTCTCCATACTAAAAAACGTTCACCGGAACAAAGCCAAAATCCAGGGTTAATGCTAGATGGCGCTGAGATTTTTACTATATTATATCTAGATGGCACTAAACGCAAAATAATAACGCATTTAATCCAGGGAAACGGAGCTGAGATTTTTCCGACATTATTATCTAGATGGCACTATTCACGTAAATACTTTAGCTGTCAAAAAAACACTTATCTAAGCAGTCAACCAAAGAGGTCAACACATCAAATATATCTGAACAACATAGAAAAATAGGTCGAACATTGATGAAAAAATAGCTATGCTAATTTCAGGTAAGCGATGTTACAATACAGTAAACAAAAACAGTACAGTATTGTCATCACATACATCTGTCTCACGTTTTTCTCTTCAATAATTTGACAGATGCATCTCTAGCTGTAGCATTAATACGCTAAATAAATAATAATACGGTAAATGCCCTAATGGGCATTTCTATCTACCGTTGTACCATGAGTTTATCTCTCCGATTTCAACAAAATTTGAAAGATAGACTCAGTCCATGATTGCGAATTGGACGGAGCAAAAACGGAACCGACTGATTATCGGAGCAGTGTTTGGTCGTGTTCAAACGTAACCCGAAAGAGTTTCTGCGTCGTTTCGTGACCGTGGACGAAACGTGGGTTCACCACTACACCCTCGAAATGAAAAAGCAGTCGAAGCAGTGGATTTTAGCGGGTGAACCTGCTCCAAAGAAAGCAAAAACCGTCCCATCGGCTGGAAAGGTCTGTTTTTTGGGATTCGCAGGGTATTATACATATTGACTACATGGAAAAGGTAAAAACGATAACAGGGCAGTACTATGCCAATTTATTGGCTGAATTTGACGCCGTGTTGAAGGACAAACGACCCCATTTAAAAAAGAAAAAAATACTGTTTCATCACGACAACGCCCCGGCTCATTCGTCCAGAGTTGTGACGGCTAAATTAGCACAGTTACGCTAAGAACTATTGCCTCACCCCCCGTATTCTCCAGATTTGGCCCTATGCGATTTCTTTTTGTTTCCCAACCTAAAAAAATGGCTCGGTGGTAAGCGATTTGGATCAAATGTCGAAGTTATTGCCGCCACAAAGGCCTATTTTAATGACTTTCCAAAATCATACTTTTTAGTTGGTTTAATAAAGCTTGAGTATAGGTGGAACAAATGTATAGAGTTAAAAGGTGACTACGTAGAAAAATAAATGCATAAATACAAAAAAAATGTGTTTTCTTTCCATAACCGGGTACTTTTCAAACAGCCCTCGTAATATGTCAGATTGCGGATTCAAATAAAACTCCATAGTTTAGTTCACACGTAAATCGTGAACAATTCTGTAATTGCTGCGAAAAAAATTCAAAACTTGGCGCTCGAAGGAATATAACGCCATCTAGATGTTACCTTCTACAACATAACGAAGTTTAGTAAACTCACAGAGGTACTTTAAAGAGTTCAACATTATTGCTACCATGCTAAATAGAGCAATGTCGCCACTAAAATTATGTATTATACCGGTTCAATACATCTGGCGACATCTAGTTCTTTTTTTCGTACTAAGCAACGAGGAACTATCTTATGTATGGAGGCTGCACGTCCATACTATACTTCGTCCATGATTTTAGCGATAAGACCGCCTATTATCTACCAGATTTTTATATTATTTTTGAAATGTCTCTGTACTGTTTTTGGTGATCAATGAAGAATATTTGTATTGTATTGTATAGACTCACTTCCTCGCTCCTTCCTCGGAGATCTCCCTGAGCGTAGTGAGGGGCTGGTGCATCTCCAGCTCGGGCTCCAGCTCGGGCTCGGGCTCCGGCTCGGGCTCGGGCTCGGGCGCGACGTCCTCCATCGGCAGCGGGAACAGCGCGTCCGGCGGCAGCGCGCGGCTCTGCGGCGGGGACGAGAGGACCGGCGGCCGGAGGGGCGTCCTGCAACGGGGACTCAACGCTGGTATCATAACGAATATAAATAATAGAATAATAAGTGCGGGTAGTTCGTGATACGAGTGCCGGTACTATTAGTGATCAAGTGCGGGTAGTTCGAAGGACTCGCTCTGCTAGGCAGACTTGACACTCCACACTGTGACTACGGCCACTGCAATGTTGCCGAAACATCGAGGTAAATATTATCCGTGTTTGTCAGCGTGATAAGTCCCGTTGGTGGTATTTTGACTATAAATATGCACGGAACACAATTTAAAGTAGGGGATGAATGGTATAGAAAATAAGCATGGAACACAATTAAAGATATATTCACCGTTGGTATAATAGAAAATATCTGAACACGGCTCTATGTTAACGGCGTAGAAGCGTGTTTAGATAATTTAGATAAAGTTTTTGCTCACACAAGCTTATGAACTCGACTATGTAGTAGAAAATATGCATGGAACAAAATTTAAGGTCGGGGATTCAACGTTGGTACAGTAGGAAATATGCATGGAACAAAATTTAAGGTCGGGGATTCAACGTTGGTACAGTAGGAAATATGCATGGAACAAAATTTAAGGTCGGGGATTCAACGTTGGTACAGTAGGAAATATGCATGGAACAAAGTTTAAAGTCGGGGATTCAACGTTGGTATAGTAGGAAATATGCATGGAACAAAATTTAAGGTCGGGGGTTCAACGTTGAACGACGAGAGACGAGCCGGGAGACGAGCTGTCGGTAGGCCTCCAACAAGATAGAGCGACGACCTGGCTAAGATCGCGGGATCGCGGTGGATGCGGAAAGCACAAGACCGGTATGAGTGGAGAGCCTTGGGGGAGGCCTATGTCAGCAGTGAACGTCTTTCGGCTGACATGGTGATGATGATGATTCAACGTTGATATACTAGGAAATATGCATGGAACACAATGTAAGGTCGGGGACACACCTGGAGCCGAGCCGCATCTCGACGTAGCCGTCGGGCGTGGCGGGCTGGCGCGGCGGGGACAGCCCGAGCGCGCCGGCGCCGGGCCGCATCTCCACGTAGCCGGCGCTGTCCTCGTCCGGCGCCGGCCGCGGCCGCAGGAACCCGGACGACGGCGGCGTCCGGGACACTATCACCTGTGCGACCAACAACGATTTAGAATAATAATAATAATAATAATATCACGGGACACATACACACACACACAAACATCACGCCTGTATTCCCAAATCATGCTGAGTTGGGACCATTTCGTGACAAATTTGTTGATGTTTGTTGTTTTTCTTCCTCTTTAATTTGTAAAACGTCACGTCGTCGGTGAGCTTGCCCAATCCGTTATGTACATAATTTATATCAAAGAAAATAATGATCTATTAATTTAATTACACATATGTATGTCTCTTAATTCAAACCGTGCACATAACGGATTTGGCAATCTCATCGACGGAATAAATGTTTTTCTTTCTTTCTTTCAAATGGGGTTACCACTTCGGAGCCACTTTTAGCAATTTTAGGTTTTAAGTTTGATAAAAAACGGTACAATAGTGACAGGTTGCTAGCCTGTCGCCTACGGTATACCTTAACCCATATCCTCAGTCGCCTCAGTCACGGGACACTTGACACCAATTGACCTAGTCCCAAACTAAGCAAAGCTTGTACTATGGACACTAGGCAACGGATAAACAAACTTAAATATAGATAAATAAATACTTAAATACATATTAAACATCCAAGACCCGAGAACAAACATTCGTATTATTCATACAAATATCTACCCCAGCCGGGATTCGAACCCGGAAGCTCAAGCTTCGTAGTCAGGTTCTCTAACCACTTAACCATCCGGTCGTCAAGAATGGCGTTTACCGTGAGGCAGAAAGATATAGTACTGCTTTCTCAGTATCGCGCTGTGGCATCTAATATTACTACACTTATATTGAATGATATTGTAACGGATAACTCACGTCTTAAATCGAGTTTAGCTCGACATGTTTCGGTCTATTTCGTAGCCCTTCTTCGAACAAAATAGCCCGAAAGATGTCGAGCTAAACTCAATTTAAGACGTGAGTTATCCGTTACAATATCATTTAATATAAGTGAGTCTCACAGTAGTTTCATGTTCAAAGTTACTACACTTTTTCGCTGCATAGGCATAAGGGTCTCCCCACATCTATCGACGCGGAATCGGCTTCAGGCGACCAAAAAACGCTTTATGTCCACGCAATATGACCGAAAAGGAACTCTCCCCGTCGGTAACAGTACATTACTATAGAGGCCATAAAGTAAGGGATTGATGGACGAGTTTGGGGTAGACAAGTCCAGCAATCCCTCTTCTGGCCGAGGCTTGTATAGTGCTTTTCTCAAACAAGCCGAGTCGACGTCTTTTCGCTCTTATTGCGTGGACGTAAAGTTTTTCGGCTTCGTAGGTTAAAATTGGTAGGACGCACTGGTTGAAGACTTTCGTTTTTAGGCACTGAGGGATGTTTGACGACAAGATATAATCCCAGCCCGGCTGTATTCGCCTATTAGCTACTATTCGAAACTGTTTAGATAGATAGAAATTATTTATTCATATAAGGCGCCGGACGGTATGTCCGGATGTTCCAGAATCTACATTGTTGGTATTTTTGTTTTTGTAACGAATAAATGTTTTCTTTCTTTCTTTCTTTCTTTCTTTACACGTTTCGGGTTTCGCGACCGCAGGGCTACTACGAAACTCGTAAATCGAAATTCGTATCGCACCGTCCCTTTTACTCGCGTATTAAATTACATAAGCGTGAGCGGGACGGCAACATACGAAGTTCGAGTTTTGCATTTCGTGGTGTAGGGCCACCTGTCGAACCGCCCTATCAGATGTCCAGCGCGAGATTACTCAGTTGGGTATTGCCGCTACTCGGTATGCTTTCATTTCGCAACTAACGTTTGGTAACCTGTTTCATTTGGCAAACTCTAACCCCCTTATTGATAAAACTTAACAAGCCTATGTTAACTAACAAATGCTTTGTCCCTTTCTAACAAATACAAATGTCGAAGTGACAGATAAGGACAAACGAATTTTAGCGGCATTTTAACTAAAATAGGTTTGATTGTCGTTTATGAATAAGGGGGTAAAACTGTAAATATTTCAGGGCCATCGTCTAGAACCCTTTAGGTTAGGTTAGTTTTACAAAGATCCTGATATACAACTTTAGCCTCTGGACAAATAATGAAACCATGGATAAGACTGATACTTAGCAATATCTTAAAATAGTTATTTGCTTCATTTGAAAAGAAAAAATCTATGAAATCAGATCATCCAAATACACAGGCTGCTCCAAAATGATACATTGAAAACCGTTAGTTTTTCGATAAATATTGGACTGATTGTTATGATACTTTGCAGTTTCGTTTTAAATATCTTGCTAAGCCAGTAGTATTCGTATTGGTCCAGAGGCTAAGGTCACCTAGTATTTACAGTGTCAGAAATGAATTAGGTTCCCAGACGTTAGTTGCGAAACATTAGTGAACCCCGCTACTCACGGTGGTGGCGAATACCGTTCACATTTGTTCAGAGTTCGTCGCTCAGAGTTGTCGAGTGCGGGCGAGCAGATGTTGAGCTGATGGCAAATGTGATGGAAAACATTGTATGTCGCACGGGCAGTACTGGAATTACGAACATCGCCTCATTAAGCCCCCAGTCTTCGACTTAGGGGTCTATAGTTTCGCTCGTAATTCCTTATTAACCGCCAAACACCGAGTACTGCCTTTTCGCAACGTAACGTTTGGCAACCTGTTTCATTTCGCAAACTCTAAAACAGTAAATATTTGAAAGAGAGAAACATTTATTTATACATATTCGATACACATAAAAATACATTAGATGGAAAGAGTTAAAAAATAACATCGAACAGTATAAAGTGGGCCCCACTCAGCATAATGTTTTTCGCATCGCTGCTTTTCAGTGGGACCCATTTAAAAACTAAAACGTATAAATGGAACACATTATTTCAGGATTTATTTCAGGGCCATCGAGTAGAAGAACCCTTTACGTTAGGTTGGGTTACTTTTATAAAAATCCTGAAATATTTAGTTTCAGAAATATTTAACAGTTGGGAAATTAAGTTGCGAAATGAAACAGGTTGCCAAACGTTTTTCGCCGAAACATTAGTAAACCCCAAAGACAATGGGTATGTTCCAATAAACGTTTGCAACGACCGTAACGCTCCACATATCGTTCCACTTAAGGCCCGTGGTCGTCGCGAGCGATCGTTCGACGTCATAGATGACGTCACTGTTCGCGACCGCGTCGCGTCCACTTTGCTCACAGAATATTGGTGGGTCAGAGTGGGAAATCACCATGACAGATGTCGGAACTTGATGAACATTCCAAGTCATTATTTCTCCTTCATTTTGTCATAAACGCAACAATAAATTGACGGGAATCCAAGTTGAGTTAAAGTTTACTCCAATATATGCAAAATATTTATTCTTACAGCATGTTTTCACCGTGTGCGTTCTACTAACTTAAGAGACTTTAAGTTGTTTATATAGGACCTGTACTGTACTACTAACCCTTAGTCTATAAGAGTGACTGTATCTACTAACAAAGCTATGGATTTTAATCTAAAATAAATATTATTATTATCATTATTATAACGTTCGCCCACACCGCCCGCGGCTGTTTTTCGTTAGTGGAACGGCAATTTCAGCGGTCGTGGTCGTTGCGGACGTTAAGTGGAACGTGGCCAATGTACTATTTTGGTGTCGGTGTGGGAGGGAACTGTAATGCTCGACCCTGTACTGCTCAGCCATCACTGTACGACCTGATAATAAGAACTCATTTTGAATTAGAATTATCAAGTCGTACAATATTAGGTCGTGCATTATTAGGGTGTCAAAATGTTTGCTCGGCCTGTTAATGCTCGACCTGTTATTGTACGTCGTTATAATTGGAATCCAATTGAATCGAATGACCATAGATTTGTGTTAGGTTGTGTTAAATTAGTTTTTTTTTACTAAATTTATTAATATTCGGTGTATACGAAAAACAAAATGATCAATCGTGAGAATCGATTGCTTGCTGTCAAAAGTGTGCTCCGATTATTAGGTCGTACAAAATCAGGTTGTCCAATAGCACCTTGAATTATCGGTACAGGGTGATAAAGCTCGACCCGTGTTCCAAGTGACATGTGATTGACTTATCAGGTCGTACAAAATCGGTCGAGCATTGTCTAGGTACTATAAAACAGAGGAAGCTGTTTTATTTGGGACATATAATGCGTAATAACAAGTACAGTCTGCTTCAGCTTATTATCCAGGGGAAGATACAAGGACGCAGACCACCTGGCCGTAGACGTACCTCCTGGTTGAGGAACCTTAGAGACTGGTTCGGAAGCGGCAGTCTCTAAGGTCAGGATAGCCCTAATGATCGCCGACCTCCGATAGGAGAGGGCACGGAAGAAGATTGTCCAGGTCGTACAATAACTACACCCGGTGTGGTGTGGCGGTACCTTTGGCTGGTGCGCGGGCGGCGGGTGGTGGCTGAAGTCCAGCTCCATGAGGTCGTCGGCCGAGGCGCGCGGCAGCAGCGGCGCCGACGACGACGCGCGCGCCGCCCGCACGGGGTGTGTGTGTGGTGTGGCGGTACCTTTGGCTGGTGCGCGGGCGGCGGGTGGTGGCTGAAGTCCAACTCCATGAGGTCGTCGGCCGAGGCGCGCGGCAGCAGCGGCGCCGACGACGACGCGCGCGCCGCCCGCACGGGGTGCGCCGGCGGCGGCCGGTTGCGCGCGCCCACGCTGCGCACACACACTCAGTCAAACCAAATGTTTATAAGGCTGGTTTTAGTGTCACGCGTACCGTCAGCGCGGATCGCTCCGCACAGGCTGATCAGCCAATGGCTAATGAGCTTCCTATCCGCGCGGACGGGAAGCTCATTAGCCATTGGCTGATCAGCCCGCGCGGAGCGATCCGCACCGACGTACGCGTGACACTAAAACCAGCCTAAGGCCTGTTACAGGCTACAGTGATAACTTGTAGATGACACGTGGTGTTTAACTTAAGGTTGTTGCTCACTACACTTTCACTGAACACTTTACTTACTTGACAATAACACTGCACTGTATATTCTTTGAAACTCATTTATTAAGAAAAACAACAAACGTTTAAACTTCTAAAGGAACACATCGTTAGCATGTTGAGGCAAGGGATAAGCGCCATCTATGAGTAGCTTTTGGAACTAATTAACTTAAACCTATTGCATGGGAGCACAGCGTTATCTTAACGGGTGGACGGTACAGCGCCATCTAGTGTGTTTAACAAATACTAAATTTTAACGTAAGACATTCAACAAAGGTCTTATATATAATCTCAGAGTTTCTCTACGGTATAAATGAGGAGATAAGGCTCGGAACCGGTTTATAATATAGCAGTAAATACTGGTTTATTTATACAAAATTAAAAATCAATCAAATCAATCAAAATAAATCACTAAAACTAAAAAAATATAATTATATAGTAATGCATGAAAAATAAAATGTACATAGTAAGTGAAATGAAATGAAATGAAAATAAAATGATCGAAGTGAAAAACTGAGTGTAAAACTCGAGCATTAAACCCATTTTCCCCTCGACGTGTCGATCCACCCTCGCCATACCGGCAGGGGTGGCTATATGAACGTCTTGGGAAAAATGGCTCGTTTTATGCTCTTGCTGTACAATCTACTATTTTTTTCATTGACTGCCTGTTAATTGACCTAAATAACCTAATGTCCCGTTCTGAATCAAAAGTCATCATCATCATCATCATCACACATACCTGTAGGCGCGTAGCCTCGTGACGTCTGGGCGCGGCGGCGCGGGCCGCGAGCCCACGCTGTACGCGCGCGGCGGCCGCTCGTCCGCGTCCACGATGTGCGACGTGGCCGGCTCCAGCTGGTACTCGCTGCGAACAATATCCGATCGTATTCAATACGGAATATAATTCATCAATTCATCTTGTGACCCGACCTTTAATTGTAGAGCAAGAGCTTGCGACGACCGGACCTTCGTTATAATGTAAAAGGTAAAAAGGAGTTGAAATTGAGAAACCCTCTGTCAGACACCTTAAAACTATGTATTGCACACGAAAACACAAGCTGAAACATGGATGCACAGAAAAACCAGAAAAAAAGACCAGCGCTGGGAATCGAACCCAGATCCTCAGCGACACCACCGCTGAACAGGAGACTAGACACGAATTTCTCCTTTGCACCAACATTTCAACTTGCATTCTTTTCATAGTCACTATGCTACGCCATCTAAGTTATTAGTTTCTCATCGAGATACATTAAACTACCACGGGACGACCGTAAAAGTAACAAAAATTTGGAGTTGAAATAAAAAATACAAAAAGACTCCAAAAAGTAATCGACCTTTAACTGTTATAGAGCAAGAGCTCGCGACGACCAGACCTTCGTTATAATGTAAAAGCTAAAAAGGAGTTGAAATTGAAGAATCCTCTCCCAGACACCTTAAAACTATATATACTACTCAAAAGAATATAAGGGCCACTTTAATGTCACCGGTAAAATGAAATCAAAAATATCTTTTCTTTTTTAACTGTAATTACATTTAATTGAATTTTAGACGAGGAATGTCATGAAGAATTGTATTTTTCGTTTCACCCATAAAATTCACGTGGCCTTTATCTTCTTTTGAGCAGTATATGAACGCCTGACAAAAAATATTAGGAAAGCTATTAAAAAAAACATTCTCAACTTTTATAAAATAACGATGGTCTGGCAGTCGCAGCTTTTTGGGCCATAATTTGTAACTACTGTACAGTCGCCATCAGATATTCCGGAGCAGCCAAAGTTACCAAAAATATCGAAACAAGAGCGCCTTGAGACTAAAGTGGACGTTCCGGTGTTTTTGACCACCTCGACAACCCCGAAATATCTAATAGCGATTGCAGAAGATCAAGGACAGAAATATCATCATCATCATCATCATCATGTCAGTTGACAAACGTCCACTGCTGGTCATAGGCATTTCGCATCCACCGCGATCCCGCGATCTTAACCAGGTCGTCGCTCCATCTTGTTGGAGGCCTACCGACAGCTCGTCTCCCGGTCCGCGCACGCCATTCGAACCTTCTGACCCTATCGGCCGTCAGTCCTGCGAGCAATATGCCCCGCCCTCTGCCACTTCAGTGCAGTCTCACTACAGAAGTATCATCCTTACCTAAACCGAGGATCAGTGGAAGGCGTCCCACTACACACGGAACCGCTAGACGCTGACACCAGGCCATGCTCCAACGGCGCCATAGGCAGGTACCCGTCGGGCACCATGGCTCCGTAGCTATCGGGCGCCATGGGCAGGTAGCTGTCTGGCGCCATGGGCAGGTAGCTGTCCGGCGCCATGGGGAGGTAGCCGTCGGCGACGCCGTCGGGGGACGTCTCGGACGCGCCCATCGAGGACGTCCGCGAGTGCTGGGCTGATTCGCGCGCGAGCTTGCTGCGGGGTTGGGAATAATAGTTGAGGTGAGTTCATCCTTAGAATAGAATAGAAGGGTGACACTCTTTTCCGACCCGGATAACACCGGCATGGAAATACCAGCCCTGTTTTTTGTGTACACGCCCATAGAAACTGACAGGAGCTTCTATGGGCCGGGAAAGAGTGTCACCCGAATATAACCTTTATTTTGTTTTGTTTTGTACTGTGCTATGTTTTATGAATTGAATAGATAGACAGATAGAGATCTCTGGTAAGCCGTAAAAGCCATCTGATGTTAAAAGCAACAATTCGATCGAAATAATACAATAAGTTGAAGTCATCAGGGGTCAACCATGGTCAGTTTTAAATGTTATTAAAAAGAAAGAAAAAACATTCATTCGTCACAATTATTATTATTTAAAAGCCTATATAAAAGTGTCCCACTGCTGGGCAAAAGCCTCCCCTATGTTCTCCACTCGACCCGAACTCAGTAAAAAAAAAAAAGTAAGCAGGGATAGTTATCCCCAATTATCCCAGCGTAACTCGAGCTGCAGTAACTTTTCTCAAGAGAAAATAGAAATGAACATTGTTATGTATGAACGAGTCTTACCTGAAGAGCTCCCGCGGCCCCATCTCGCAGTAATCAGGCTCCTCAGGTATCCGCGGGGTGCGGTGCCACTCCGCCACTGTATCAGTCTCATCGCGCGACACGTCCAGTCCTGCCAGTTACAATATCGACGGTCAAAATATTACGTAAGCACGTAAGGGGGCGGGGGGAGGGGTCTTTGCTTTGCTTATTTTTAATGATATGAGGGTTGGGGGGGCGCTCCAGATGGTGCTTACGTCAGCAATTTTTTTTTTTAAATAACTATAAAGAAACCTGAATAGATTTAAAAATTATATACCAATGTTTACGTAAGTACATATAGGGGGGAGGGGGTAAGGTTTTGATGACTTTCGCTGACAAGGGGGAGGAGGGGGTTAAATATTACTAAAATTCTGCTTACGTAATACTCGAACGACCCCTTGGAATTAAACAAACTCCGAGTACTTAATTACAAAAAAATGCAAAAAAAGAGAATAAAAACTTTGTTCGTCTCTCAGGTTTCCTGTCACCCTATTCAACCTGTGTGTAAGGTGGATTTTGAACACGCTATACCTTCGATGAGTTCCGTATGCCGCGTCGGCGGCCGGTCCGCCTCGAGCGACGCGCAGGCGCGCGACGGCATGCTGTCGCAACGATTCCTGAACGGGCCCGCTGCGTCTGGAAAAAACCGCGCTGTTTGGACCAACAATTATAAAGTGTGGAATCAGCAGAGTACATATAGCTGCTTAAAAACAAAAATAAAAATAAAAAACACATTTTATATAGCATTTGAAGTGCTATTATTGTGATTTTTTTTATTGTTTGTGGCTCTTTCGTTTTTGAGCAGCGAGATGTATTAAATAATGTTATGCGTTATGCCACAGTATATATATATAAGCTAAAGCAGTACGGAAGCTACGAAGCTACGATCGAAAGGAACACACTCACACAGACGCGCGGTCTACACGGCCTCCAAGGGGGTCTCGCAGTACTGCAGTACCTCAGAGGCCGTGTAAAGCGCGCGTCTGTATGAGTGTGTTTGTTTCGATCGATTTGTTCGTAGCTTCCATACTGCTTTAGCTTATGCATACTAATATTACAAATGCGAAAGTGTGTTTGCATGTTTGTGTTTGTGTGTTTGCTTGTTTGTCCGTCTTTCACGCCGTAACGGAGCGACGAGTCGACGTGATTTTTGGCATAGAGATAGTTTATGGGCCAGAGAGTGACATAGGCTACTTTTTATTCCGAAAAAAATGCACAGTTCCCGAGGGAACAGCGCGCGATAACCGAATACCACGCGGGCGGAGCCGCGGGCAAAAGCTAGTTATCTAATAAATCTGTAACACTGCTAAACACTTGTACTTGTTTATAAACCAGTGAGGTGAATTGTGTAATTTCAGTTCTCAGAAAAATGAATACTTAGCCTTCTCCTTGACTTCATCATGCTTCTAAGAAGTTAATTGAAAAAAAAAACTACTAAAAAGTATCAGAGGGTTGTGGATTCAAGTCCAGGCTCGCACCTCTGAGTTTTTGGGAATTCAGGAGCGAAATTACATACATCTGAAATGAGCTTAAGCTCGGAGAAGGAAAGCATTGTTAGAAAACTTCAACGGCGTGTGTGATGTTCCCAATTCGTACTGTGCCCGCATGGGAACCACGGCCCAAGCCCCTTTATTGTGAGGGGAGGCCTGCGCCCTGCAGTGGGACTTAAATAAATGTCGGCTATTCATGCTAGGGAGTCGCAAGTGACCAGAAAGCAAGTAGCTTTGTTTTATTTTAATGCTATGAATTAGAAAGGGACAGCACAGCAAGCATTAGTAACTGGACAAACAAATTGAATGCGTTTGCGTCCCGTAGGAACTTTTTACTTTCCAGGGATAAAAAATGCTACTTATATTACTTTGGGATAGTGTAGTTTTCTACTAGTAAGTTTTTTTTAAACCATACAAACAAAAAATGTTTACTGCTTCATTAAAAAAAAAACACTATCGTGTTTAATTATAAAATATTGATCAGTAAAAAAAAATCTAATTCAACTTCGGAATTCAAGACTAAAATTTAAATGAAGAAATGTTAGAATTTTAATATCTTATCCAGATAACGTTTTAAGTACCTAAATGTTGTTGCCTCTTGGAATCAATATTTTGCCAATAATATACATATATTTATATTTAAGCTATAAAAATGTTATCAAGAGTAAGTAACCTAAAGCTTCTACTAGGGTACCTTAACTTCCATCATTATAAATTACTAAGTAGGAAATTGTTTAAAAAATAGTCTCGAATTCCAGAATCCTTTAAATTTTCTTTGAAGATGTTAAAGATAAAGCATCGCTTTCTATCTTTTCTACTTGTAGTGTATTTAAACGCTTTTCTTTCAAATGAAAAAAAAATGCATTATAACATACATCGAACAAAATAGATAGCATTAAGTATTTGAAAAAAAAAAAAAAAAATGTAGGGTAAACCATACAATAATTGGCCACCATACAGTAATTTCCCACTTGAATAAAATCAAAAATTTACAGAGAAAAGTGGTGATAAATCATAGCAAATATCGTGCTAATTATAATAATCTAGTAGCTTTTATCATTATTGTTGTTTCATATAAAAAAAAACAAGTGGGCAATTACTATAACGTGGCCAATTACCGTATGGTTTACCCTATAAAGAATCAGGTTACAGTTTCAAAGGGGTTCTCATGCTTCATAAGAAAATATAAATATAAAATCAAATGGCAAATTTAAGCATACAACAGCATCTCCTGTACAATGGTACAATATACGGAACAAAGCAAGTTGACAACATACGAAACGAAATTCAAATTCAAAGTTAGTTGGAACCTTAAATAGGTATCTTACACTATATTAAAAACAAGAGCAAAAGCGTGCTTTTAGTACTTATTTAACAATAAAATAACGTTAATAATAAACTTAAATTAGTAAGTGATCATAGTTTCAGTAAAAAAATACAAAAAAACACAATAATGAAGGCTGTGTTTTTTTACTTACAAAGTATCACCCAAGTCACTTAAGCGTCGAATCGGAGTGCCGTTTAGTTATCGAAGTAAAGGAAACTGATTGTATCCCACAATAACAGTACGTTTGTTGTGAAATTTCCACATATAAAAACCCCGAGCAACAGTGGTAGGGATGTGTCTACATGGGCACAGTATATACATATAAGCTAAACCAGCAACAAATCAGCAAACAAACTACGAACAAATCGATCGAAACGAACACACTCACACAGACCCCTCCCCCCCTTAGAGGCCGTGTAGAGCGCGCGTCTGTGTGAGTGTGTTCGTTTCAATCGAATTGTTCGTAGCTTCTATACTGCTTTAGTTTATATGTTTACTGTGGCATGGGTCGTGCCAACCAATAAGTTATTTAACAGTAACCAATCCAAGATGGCTCTAAAAGAAGTCATAAGGGTGACTGCACCAATCATGAACTAGAACCAATTATGGTTTTTTTTTTCCTCAAACCCAAATTTTAAGAAACGTACACTACATTTTTACTACTATATGTATGGTGGATAAGCCATTGTACTATTGCTGTCCATTACTGGGTACTGTTTTTTTTAACATGCCCAAGATTGGAGCGTGGGTTTTTTTAAATAGCTTTGGAATAAATGAAAAACCAAATAGGTTCTTTAAAAAGTGACGTAGTTGCGGCATAAATCCATCGAAATAGTAAGTACCTGGAATGAACACTCCAAAAACAGACTAGCAAAAACCGACCCAAAACCATTGACATAAGAACTAAGGGCCTCCGGTCCGGGTGAAATAGCAAGCACGGAGTCAGTGTGTCCCTCTCTAAGTATTGCCAGGAAATAAATAATAAATAATTAGTAAATTTTAGTTTCGTGAGCGTTGTCTTTTAAAAACATTGAATAAAATGTATACATTTATAATAAGCAATAATTACACAATATAATTTTTTTTTATGAAATAAGCTTTATATCTTTTTACATGAGCTAATTTTAACTTGATGGTAGGTTTTATTAATTTCTCAATGGCCACACCAAACATTAAGATGGCGCCTTCGTTATTGAGACTAGGGTGACAATCTTTTCACGATGTATTGAAATGGCTAATATGTAATATTTATTATAATATAATATTTTATACCCATCATACGTATTGTCTAATACGATTGATACATACATGCATAAAATAATAGTCCTACTAGATTATATTATATTATTATTATAAATTTTGAAAATTTCCAAGGGAATTCGGAAAAATCCTGAAAATTTCAATTAAAACTACCGGACCGATTCAGTTTACGCGTGTGAAGCCGCTGGTAAAAGCTAGTAAATAATGAATAAGTATATAATTAAATAACAACGGTGAGTGAGTGAGTTTAATTGTTTGATTTAATTTAGTTTTATTTAATATTAATTTTTAAATTTTTATTTCATTGTTGTAATTTGCAATCATCATCATCATCATCCTAGACTATATACGTCCCACTGCTGGGCACAGGCCTCCTCTCAGAATGTGATTGTGGTTTAATTTAATAAATGTTTTTTTCTGTAGTGACAACTTAGTCTTCATTCATTTATTAAACTAAATTAACAGACTTATGTATCCACTTTTTCATACTAGTTGTACCTATAGAAAAGTGAATACTTCTGTTACTGGCACCGACGTACATACCTAAAATTTATTTGCTCTAGTCTCTACCAGCCGTATCATAAGGACTTGGTATACAAGTAATAAAGAATCTGGTTATTGCTACATAGTATATTTTTCTGACAAAGAAGTACTAGGAGGAAGGAATGTCTCATTAATCGCATAAAATTATGGCCATACTAATAGAGTGAGATAAAATAACCCTGTGCTAGCTATCTCTATCGCCAAGCGATCGGCTCGCTATTCCTGCACAGTGCACATTCCAGGTACTTACTATTTCGATGCATAAATCTTTATACGACGGAACCGAGTTTGACATTTCGTAAAAACTATATCACAGAGAGTTTTCTGTGGAATATCGCTAGATGGCGTTAGCGTCTTGCTAGGGATTGACTTATTAGTTAATCAATCCCAAACGTAACACAAAAGTCAAAAGGGCCTCATGATACAAGCGTCAACTAGCCTGTTAGAAAAATCCTTGGTTAAATAAATGTCAAATAGTCTATAGTATGCACTTCGAATTTCCTCAGTTAATTACACCCGATGTACATTGCGGGCTTTCTTTTTCCATGAACACGACAAGTCTAGATCCAAAGCTAAAGCGGCAAGGGTTCTTACTAGCCGTACCAACCGCAACTTATTAACGAAATTAAAAACTACCAAAACTCTTACAGCTCTCGTTAGTGCGCTGATGTATGTTAGCAAGCATGCATGTAATACATACTCTTTGTATGCGCTGGTGATAATTTGGACAGGCGCGTGCCTGTACTAGCGCGCCGGCACCATTGCGGTTTCTTCGTCGACGTTTCCGTTCCATTGACGGCTTTGCAAGAGGAGTGTCTTGCGGCGCGCTCGATAGTGACTCTATCTACTTCGTCCCCGGTCAAAGGTGCGGAACGCGTCCGTTCGTGGACGATCTTGAGCGGTTCTTGGAAGAGCGGGCAGCCAGTTGGGAGGGAGACGGTTCGATGGTGCTTTATGAGCCGAGGATGGTCGGGTTTATCGTTTATTAGTGAGTTATTCGGCGGTTGGTTTTCGGCTGCGGACAAGACATGAGAAGCTACACGTAAAACAGATGGCACCCAGCGACACCCGGTGCGATGGTTGGTTATATGATTTAAGCGATGGTATTTTTTATAAACACAACTGTTGCGAATGTGACGAATTCAAAAGGGCAGTGAAGATAGCTACGACTTAGTTGAATATTAACCTTACTTACTAACTTTTTTTACTACTATGATAAATAAAACTCCGCAGTATTACCACCGATTTCTTTTTTTTATTTAATTAGTAAATGTTCTGAAGTTCGCTAGTGTTTATATCTATTGAAAACAACGCCATCTCTGGTTCTGGGTAAGTACTACATACTCTGTACAGACTACAGCATCCCAAGAACCGACCATAAGTCGTTGACAGTTGATAGGGCTGCTCTCTCAAACAACTGGATGGTATTTAGGTTTAGTAAAAGGCTTAGTTTTGGAGAGTCTTTAAAAAAAAAACTTTCCTCCGCATACTTGTTTTTAGCGCCACAGCGTCAAATGGCTTTTTATTATTGTGTTCTACTTTAATTGATCAAAAACGTCGAAATCTCATCATACTTTTTCTGGAAGACAAGTTTTCTTCATCTGCCTTGTTTTTACTATAATTACATTGTGAATTTACCACCACCATTTAAAAATACCATCGCTTATGTACACTGTTAAGATAGAAATCTACAAAAACATGGCACAAATACAATTCCAGTATTTCTCTAACGCAACCACTTATTTCGCTTAGGCAATGCAGTAAATAAATACATTCAATATAGAAAATAACCTCTAGCAACCACACATAACACATAACCCGTAACATACATAGAAGCTCCGCAGAGCGATGCTCCGCCAACTACAACTTAAGAATAAAACAATAGTCACTTGTGTTGGGACTAACTTTGCTACACTTATGCCTGGTTCACATTATTCCAGTAAAACGTGCCAGTAGCGATACATTGCGGGATCACAATCCAAACGAGTTGCACAAGATGGATCGAGCACCGCAGTGTCATGCTACTGGAACGGTTTTACTGGGATAATGTGAACCAGGCATTAGGCCCAGCAACGATTTGAATAACATAATGTGGGCTATCGCGAATGAATTTTCCGCTAGAGGCACTAGTGTAGCGTGAGGTCAACGAAATGTCAAATCTCATAGATTTTGGGTGAGCTACGCGGGTTTATTTATAATTAGAATAATTTTGTGAATATATTGCATTACCTGAAATTAATTATGGCAATTATGCGATAAGGGGAAATGGACGTCTGTAATTTGACAGTTTTGTCTTTCGAAACTTTTGTCCTCCCTTTTTTTCCGAACGGGATTACGCAACGGGATTACGCAATACTGTGGTTGCTCGATATTTTTATGGTACTGTTTTAAGATGTATTAAATATGATTTTAATCTAAACTTTGTTTTCATGGCCGTTATAACAGACTTTTCAAAACCTCACGCAACAGTGGCGCCATCTAGTGAGATAAAAAACGATAGCCCTTATTTAAATAGAACGAGTGGTCAGATTTATCACACCAGGAACTGCATGTATTTGCTGTGCCATGTTTCTGTACCTTCATCATGATGTCATGTCATGAGACGATGTCATTATCCAACACCGATGATCATGCGCGTCACTCGTAATGCATTAGTCATAATGCTCAAAATGCCTTAACACCTAAGTTTAAGCTTAAGAATAAGAATATAGAGACAATTATTTTACTGAAGAAATCTTTGTGCTTCCATTGCTGATTGGTCGATTCCGCGTCTGTTTCAGTGAATGTACCCTTAACCTAAATATACTTAAAGTATTAACAAGACAACGTTAGTAGTCAGTAATCTATATCACAATGTATCCAGTTAAAAAGCTTATTTAACATCCTATATACTATAACAGGTTAATGTTTTAATTACAAAATTTACAATTTTGTGGTGTTATGCTAAAGCGGTTTTTATTCTTTATTCTAAGCCAAAGCGCAAGGAAGCTTTCACATTTGATTTAGGGTTGCACAGAAAACTCGTAATAAATAACCTTACATACAATACAAGTATTCCAAACAACAGAGTACAAGCCACAATTTTGTTTATCAAATTCGTGTCAAACATCAAATATATTTATCTGTTAACTTAAAGTACTTAATCAGGTAAGTATATTTCGTTCGATAACTTGTAAACACAAAACGTTAGAAAGCACTGATGAAGCGAGAGAATATCGTCGTCTCGCTCACACATAAGAGCACCGAGCAAAGCAGCATTAAAAACCACTCAACATTTTTGAGGCTAACAAAGTAATAACTAGACTTTATATTTTCAATGCAGGGTATCAAATAATAAATCCATTATATTTCTGTGAATGGTCTGTTGGAGTCTTTTGTATTTGTTATTTTGTTACTTTTACGGTCATCCCGTAAAATCCACATCGAAAATACAAATTGAAACAGAAGCACAGAAAAACCAGAACAAGAGACCAGCGCTGGGAACCGAACCCAGGTCTTCAGCATTCCGTCCAGTGGTGGTGTACCGCTTATATTAAAATTTGGCTACTGACTAGTGAAAATTAACTGGAATTAAGTCCACGCGCATTTAAAATTCATCCTGCGATGAATTTTAAATGCGCGTGGGGCGCGCGGTATTTCACCAATTTCGAATGGTTTTATCACAAATATGATAATAATGACTTTAAAATTGTCCCCCACTTCAGTTACGTGTTAGCCTCAACTCGATGAATGTTTTTTAATGCGATACGAAGGGTCGTTTTAGCACAACAGAGGTCGCTGTTGGGCATGGCCTTTGGAAGGAAAAACAGTGTAATTTTATAATTTCAAATCCAGTTTAGATCGCTAGATGGCGTTAGTATCGAGAGGTTCGTTTGACGTTAGTCTTGTTTGCGATTGGCTCATTTGGTTATTCAACTAACCACAAAAGTGACTTGAATGTCAATGTTGTCAAACAGACCTCAGCATTTAGGCTGTCACATTGAATGCACTATTTTTCTTGCGGGTCTAAACTGGGCTTTAGACCCAGTAGCGACCTCTAGCGATCACGCGTTAAGTTGGACATGGCGCTTGCATAGTTGCCGCAGTGATTTGAATTGATATAGCATCTCGCTCACACATACAGAGAGTGAGCAAGGCAAGCTGTCTAGATCAAGGGAAGGGATGAAGATGGATCAGTGGATTTAGCTCCAACAATTATAGAATGAATGAAAAAAAGAGATGAAGAAAGTTTTTACCAGCCGAATATTTTGTTGTTTTATGTATGACTGTACGAACTACATATTCGTCCTTAAGACGTTTAGTATTACTTAACTATTAACTATTTCTTCAACTATATCATTTGTATCTTTAAATATTATTGTTTTACTTTTTGTTTAGGTAAATTGTATTATTTTTGATTAAAAAAAAAAGTTCTACCAAGATCCTCATTAAAATCGTCTAGGCAATGACCATTTTCTATCCAAAAGCGATGGTAGTATTAAAAATCGAGTTATTGGCTGATTTGTGGTCAGAACAACGTATGACTCTTGCGTATGTCGTCCAGCCTGTGCTCTATGTCCTTAAAGCCTTGTATGCCCATGCAAGTGAAAACTCGTGCCGATTACATTAATTATGGCATGCTCTCGTTTTGGAGGCCAAAACCCTCTTTGGGTCGCTGAGCCAAATTAGTTAGTTTTTTAGTTAATTAAGGGGTCATGAAGCTAAAGCGTACACACATTGATAGCAGCGGGTCGGGAGCGGGTCGGGTCGGGAGCGGGTCGGGTCAGGAGTGCGGCGGGCCTGTTTACGTGGCTGTATATGAACAAAATTACACCGACGGCGGGCGCATAGCGGGTCGCACGAGCGCCATCGTTGCGATGCTTATTTTTTTTAAGTAACGGAACATTTGACACGAATTAATCTAGTCCCAAAGTAAGCAAATAGATAAGATACATATATATACTTAAATACATATTAAACTCCCAAGACCAGAGAGCAAATATTCATTTTCATACAAGCATCTGCCCCGACCGAGGATCGCCCCTGAGGAACCTGGAACCCCTAACTCGGGGGTTCTCTAAATACTGGGCAATACGACCGTCAGATGTTGTTCATATACAGCCACGTAAATAGGCCCGCCGCCCGACCCGACCCGCTGCTATCCTATGTGGTTTACGTTTGACCGAAGAGAAAGAAAGCTGCCAGCAAGTGGAGCAAGTTTATAAACGATCGATTGAAACCGCAATATAATACAAGCACATTTCTTTAAAGTGTAAAGCCCAACACACGGACGACGGGTGCGGGTCGTGCGCGGGCCGGCGACGGGCGTATTTACATGGCGGTATATGGACGCCATCACACCGACCGCGGGCAGGTTCGGGTTGGGTCGGTCGAGTCGACCCGCACCAGTCGTGTATGTCCTGGGCTGAAAGGGTTTATCACTGCGGCCCCTATAAGCAGGTGAAGCGTCCTAGCCCGTCGCGTAAAGTGCATTTACCGTTTCTTGGTGTGAGAGGCGCTATGGCGGCTGCCGAGTCGTCTATGGAGTAAGTAGTGGTTGAACACACGCATTGTCTAATGCATGAGCCAACACACAGGCCTTTCTCTGCAATAGATTTGTGCCAATTTATACCTTACATCTTGGTCATAAAAAAAAAGGAAATCAACACCAATAGGCTAGTTGTCCTAAAAAAAATCTTATTGAGTAGTTCGTCAGTTGAATTATCAGAAGCATCGGAGACGTATTTTTCATTTGTTAATTAAACAAAAAATGATAAAAATACAGCAAGTAGAGATGTGCCGAATGTGGAACCGAATACGAACTTAAAAAAAAATCGGCCAAATTTCGGTTCAATGACCTGCCTCTAATAAATTTTCAATAAATGTATATTCTATTTGTTCTAACATATTTGAATCATGTTGATGCTAAACTGACGGAACTAGAGTCCCTCCTACTGTTACGCAAACTATCGATACTTTTGCATGTACCTAGTGCTAAAAGAGGCAATAGCATTATTTGTTAGTTTAAACGTTACGCTATCGAGGTGAAAATCTTATTTGAATTTTAAAATATAATTTATTCAACACTTGGAGTGTCACTTTCCGACTCTGATGAACATACTTGCAAAATAATAATAAGTTCGTTTATTTTACCGCTTTTATTTTTATCGATAACGCTCACCTCTAGCAATTGCGGTCTACTGAAACAACATTGTAAGGGCGTTCATTAAAAAATGTAAGTTAATATAACACAGTGCCTACGCAGTAAGTTAACAATTTGTTAGCAAATTTGAGTTCAAATATTAGAACAATCAGCAGTTTTAATGTGATTTAATTTTTTCAAGCATTATATTTCTGTTGGAAAAATTAAAAATTAGTTGCCGCCTCACAAAGTTACACACTCATCATGTGTCATTTGAATCATCTTAGATCAAATAGAATATACTTAGGTAGATAAATAAGAAGGGATGGATAAATTTAATTCGAGAAAACACCTTTTAATAATTAAAAATAGGTACTTAATGTACTGAATTCACGATGGTTAAAATAGACATGAAAAAATACTTCCGATGTACTCTTTTTTTAAAGTCGGTTAAAAATAACGAGCACATATAAGAAAGTTTTAGATGACTATGGAGGTAGTAAAAAGTTTCAAGACTTTTACGAAAAATAATTGTTGGTTAGACAATAGTTAAAAAAAGTAGTACAGTACCCGCGGCCATAAAGATTGTACATCGGTCTTCGGAAAAAGACAATTGGCTGTTCACGACGATTTCCGAACACTGGCCACCGTCCATCAATCATGGTATTTATTAAGTGACGTTTTATATAAAATAAATACTGCGCCTTTCTTTATAGACTTACTAGGACATGTAAACTTCTGATATCTATAGAGAGCTGTTGCAACTACTAGAAAAAGAATAGTTCCGTCTTTTTCCTCGAGATGTCATCGTACAATTTAAAGTTTTAGGGGGTTTCAACAACTCTTTATTATATATTTTCTTTTAAATACGTCCGTACTCTATTGCACCTGAACAACGACTGACAAACGTCACATAAGTAGTGTGTGAAAACGCTCTACAAAGCCGAAATTAGCAGAGTCTCTTTCCAAAGACCGATGTGCAATCTTTATGGCCTGGTACTGTATTATGAGAATGGAAATCAAACTACATTTTGCTGCCACACTAATTAACGGATATCTGTTAATTTATAATTCCTATATAGGAAAAGGATTTTTAGTAGAAACTTTGTATCTAAATAAAAACATTGAACAAGATGTAAGGATTTGTTTCTCATGGTAGGACAGGATTTTGCAGTTTTCTAGGCGAGTGTACACAAAAAACGCTTGCTTACACTTAAATGTATCCTACAGGTATACCGCCGTAAGTTTTATCTGCAGTACAACCTTTTCCCAGTAAATTTCATAATGAATTTCCTTGATAAACATGGTTTATTGAGGTGGTACAAGATGGAGCGACGACCTGGTTAAGATCGCGGGATCGCGGTGGATGCGGAAAGCACAAGACCGGTCTGAGTGGAGAGCCTTGGGGGAGGCCTATGTCGGAGTGTACGTCTTTCGGCTGACATGATGACTGAGGTAAGGTTGTACTACGGTTGTAGTTTACGACCGTTTATCTACTCGAATTTAAGGCTAGGTTAGTCACATTGTGGTAAAAACTTAAGCGGAAGCGCGCTAACTACAGGTAAATAATTTATTTGCGGCAAAAAACCTTAAACAAAATAAGCTACAAGAGAGCATAGTTATACAATTCAAAAATATTTTTAATTTAGTCTTTAGATTAACCCCCTGTTTTACCATCCATTGATTAAATTTATTTGACGGATAAATGTGACGTCGTCTCTGTTTGTCTTGTTCGAATAGACAGAGACGGCATCACATTTATTCTTCAAATATAATCAATGGGTGGATGAAACAGCCCCTAACTTAACTATTTTACACACAATTTTTCCAAAACTCGATAGCTATTCTAAATGCTGGACTTTGTTTGACACTACAATCTACATAATTTATTGAATCAGGCGTTACTTTGCGGAGGTCCATATCAATGAACTAAAAGAATTTCTTTGCTCACCCGCGACCTTCTAAGGTCCTTAAGGTAAGGTTCTTTTAAAGTCGCGGGTGAGCAAAGAAATTCTTTTAGTTCACTACAATCTACCTAAAATAATAAGTTGTATTTAACGTACTGCGGAATATAATTCAAGGGCTGGTCTAGCTTTGTAGTCAGCAGGGGGGAAGGGGGGGTGGAGTAACGTCATATTCAAATGATTTCTTCGCATTGTAAAACATCAAAACCTATTTACTGCAATATAAATTTAATTAAATAACAAAATCAATTCTCTTCTCCTCCATTATTAAAATCAAAGAGTTCTGAAAAGTATTCCTAGAGCCAATTCCAGGGCCCAGGGGATCATGAACCCCGTGACTCCCCCCTACCCCAGTAGATCCGCCCTTGTGTCAATACTTGTTACGTTCCACCCGTCAAAAGTGATTTGCAACACTATCTTGCCAGCGCGCCTTAGACTTCAAATTTACAAGACGCGACAAATATTGTTAAAGTTGCATACACAGCGGAGTCGAGTAGCTGTGGACTTGTAAGCACTTGATTCGATACAGCAATGAATACAACTTGCACGATATTTCTCGCAAGAAGACATTATTTTTAAATATCAACTAAAGTCAAACAAAAGTACTTAATATTTCCGCTTCCGTCATTAACTTCTAACCCACCACCATTTGTTAAAGCCGTCTAAAGAATTCCTTATTCTAAACCTTAGCTATAATTATTCGGGAACGGTCCGACCAGTTTCGGCATTTTCGAAAGACCATCTTCAAGATTTTTTTTTTTTGTTTAAGGAAGGCCGAAATTATTCGGACGTTCATGACATATCGTGCCTATGACACAGTAGAACCCGATCCAGGTGGCAAGACAAACTGGGAAGCGTGGTCCGAACATTCGCGATCATACATTGTAAGCCATAATAAATGTTTGTCATAATGGTATGTAATTCGCCATAACTCTCTTTCTCTAAAGCCATAAAATTTTCAAAAACTGAATTGGCCATCAAGAACTCTATAGGTTGTTTTAGGTTTATTTCATAACAAACAGGAAAACTTAAACACTTAAAAAAACTTTTAAGACAAGTGTTATGACAAACGATCATTATGGCAATCGTTACATTATGACTTTTAATATGTATGGATTACAATATAGACCCGGGTGCTAAGAGCGCCTTAATCAACGTTCGCCCCAAGTTCTAAGGACCCAGTGCTAATGCATAGAACTTACCGTTGGACAAGCCAGCCCGCCCGTGGCTGTCTGAGAAGGTCTGCCGCCGCGCGGGCAGCGGATTCGTGCCGTCTCCCTTCGGCATCGTGATGTGATCCCGCTCGTTCTCTGTCTCCTTCGCACAGTTCCTCATTGCGCTGTGAGGCAGAGGGTTTGGTTAGGGATAATTATAACAGGGTGATTTAAAAAAAACAGTTTGGAGGTTTACAATGCCAATTTTGTCTTGGTTCGTTATCCTAACATCTAGTAGTATGGTAAATGGTTGTGTTCCTTCGAGGATAAACTCTTAAAACGTGGAGGTGGAGGAACTGCATGAGCACAGATTTGTTGCATATGAGGGGTGACAGTCTTTACCGGCCGGGATAACACCGACATGGAAATACCGGCCCTGTTTTTCGTGTACACGTCCATAGAAGCTCCTGTCAGTTTCTATGGGCGTGTACACAAAAAACAGGGCCGGTATTTCCATGTCGGTGTTATCCGGCTCGGCAATGACTATCACCCCATATGAACAATGTATATAATAGTTTATAGTTCATTGAAGAAACGTAATCGTAATCACGATCCAGAACCCGCATCAAATAATACATTGAACGTAACCACGAATCATCAAAAACTGTTGTATGTAGACGATTTAATAGTGGATTTTGTCACCGACTCACTGGTAGATGGTGGAGTGCATGCTTTGCGCGATGTTGGCGTCGTCGGAGTGCATCCACAGCTCTCCGGCGCCCGTCGCCGTCTGCCGCCCCACCTCCATGTAGAAGAAGCATTCCGAGTCGCCGCATCTGGAACGTTAGATCGTCGCTCGTCATCATCATTCTAACAACCGAAAGACGCTCAAAGGCTGAATAGAAGTTGGATTTTATTGCTAATGTCGACTCCATGGCACTCTAACGTCTTACCGTGCGATGAAAACTCCGATGCCTACATAACACAAGAGTAGAAAGAGATGGTGAAAGCGTTTTAAAATTTTGTGATTTTCACTCATAGTCAATGGGGTGACAAATGAAAATGACCAAGTGAGGGTAAGTTTGAGATACGAGTGCCGGTACTATTTGTGATCAAGTTCGTAGTTCGAAGGACTCGCGCTGCTAGGCAGACTTGACACCCCATAATAAAATTGACTCTCTTTCAGTGTGGATTGGTGAGATGCTATGACGGATGACACTCTTTGCCCGCCCGGATAATACCGACCCTGTTTTTCGTGTACTCGCCCATAGAAGCTCCTGACAGTTTCTATGGGCGTGTACACAAAAAACTGGGCAGGTATTTCCATGTCGGTGTTGTCCGGGCCGGGAAAGAGTGTCACCCTCTATGACAATACTTCCTAATCTTCAGCGTTCCTTACCTCCTAATATTCTTCAGCGAATACTCCACCCGCTCGGGGATGCCGAGGTCGCTGATGACGTTGTTGTGGCTCTTGATCTTGACAAGAGTCAGCGTCTTGTCAGTCAGGCACAGGTTGTACAGCCCCTGTATGTTCTTTGACGCGCCCAGGCCTTTCTTCTGGACGTTCACTTGCCATACGTGCTCTGGAATAAAGATAAAGATAAAAATATTTATTTGTTAAAACATGAGTTACATAAAATACAGCTGTTCGGTGATCGGGTGTTCGGGGAATAGAGGACATATTATCGGTGAGAGGGGAGCGTGAGACAGTAAAAAGTAAATTAAATTAAGTAAGTAAATGACTGATCGATTGATGTTATTTACGTCTACTTCGGGTAATATTAACTAAATACTTATTACTACTGTGGAAGAGCGGGATTTCCTGACACAAGTGTATATTCGCCTACTAGGAAATTCCGGCCCTGTTTAAAATATTATTTCATGTTTACTAGGAAAGTTTTTTTTTTTAATAAATTTTTGTTAGAGCTGATTTTTTTACCTACTTTGTTTCACTGCGCATAATTAATTATCTTAATTCTTGGTTATCCTTTAAAAAGTAAGAGTCATTTGTGTCTTGGAAAACTTAACTTCATTTGATCTGTTTAAATAATACGTTGTCACTAACCTTTCACCTCGATAGATTTTTGCTTGATTTTGCTCTACCTATAAAACGGCATACATTCGCGGTCATAAAAATCGGAGCAGTTAAGTTGTAATATCAGAACACGCATTTCCACGATTAGTAC
The DNA here is from genome assembly GCA_037349165.1 of Choristoneura rosaceana. NCBI lineage: Eukaryota > Metazoa > Arthropoda > Insecta > Lepidoptera > Tortricidae > Choristoneura > Choristoneura rosaceana. Next base: position 1,694,691 of record JAZBNJ010000032.1, read on the forward strand.
ATGGAAATCGTACCGAAAAAGAAGTGTTGCCTTGCATCAAATGAGGTAGTTCTAATTTTTATATGAGTTGGTAGTGGTGAATTTGATTATGTCAAATCCAAGTTTTCCACCTCGAAAGCCTTCCGGATCATTGTCAAATACTTGAAAATTCATTAAAATTTAGTAGTTTTTTCCGTTTTTGACAATTTTTACCACCAAGGACTTACGTTACGGCCAAAGTCTTTAAGGACAATTTTAAGTAGACTAAATTTCCAATCAAATGAGACTAATTTTATTCCGGTAGTTCAAATAGTTTTTATAATACAGCTATTCAAAAGTTTGCAAAAATTCCAAAAGATTAAATAATACAGTTTTTCTTAGTTTTCGACCATTTTTACCCCTAAAGAATGGGCTTATGCGAAAAGTTACTGTGCAGGTATTAAAGTCCATTAAATTTCCAACAAAATGAGATCAAATATGTCAACTTACACCTGATAGTTCCTGAGACACAGTTGTTCAAAGTAGTTCAGATAAGTAAACAATTATGTACTATAAGGGTTTACAAAATGAAGTACGCCCTGTTAGTGAAATAATTATAATTACTTATATTGCTTATTTCACTAACAGAGTGTACTTTATTTTGCAAATCCTTCTATACTCCATTTAGTTTAAGATTTGAATTAACGGTCAAAGTGTAACACGCGTTTCTCGGTATTTCGAACACAAATCGACTAAAACACCTACATGTACATTTATTGGCGGTATTTTTTATATTTTTACTATAGAAGTTAACACAATTTTAAATACTTTGATTGTTTCATTTAAAAACGTGTGCAAATTTCACCGTTAAGTTTCAAATGTTAAAAATAAATGGAGTATAGTAAATACTTGTTTACTTACCTCAACCACTTTGAACAGCTGTGTTTCAGGAACTCTCAGGTCTAAGTTGACAAAATTGGTCACATTTTGTTGATAATTTAGTGGACTTTAATAACTACACAGTAACTTTTCGCATAAGCCCACTCTTTAAGGGTAAAAATTGTTAAAAACTGAAAAAAACTGTAATATTTCCTTTATTTGGAAATTGCGCAAACTGTTCAATAGCCGTATCATAGCGGTATTTATTATATGTTTAGTATAGAAGTTAACACAATTCTATGTAGTTTTATTTTTTTATTTAAAAACGTGAGCAAATATCACCGTTCAGTTTCAAATGTTAAAATAAATGGAGTATAGTACATAATTGCTTGCTTACCTCAACCACTTTGAACAGCTGTGTCTCAGGAACTCTCAGGTCTAAGTTGACAAAACTGGTCACATTTTGTTAATAATTTAGTGGACTTTAATAACTACAAGTAACTTTTCGCATAAGCCCACTCTTTAGGGGTCAAAACGGTCGAAAACTAAAAAAAAACTGTAATATTTCCTTTTTTTGGAAATTGCGCAATTTTTTCAATAGCCGTATCATAGAAACTATTTGACCTACCAAAACCAAATTAGTCTCATTTTATTGGAAATTTAGTCTACTTAAAATTGTCCTTAGTGACTTTGGCCGTAACGTAAGCCTTTGGTGGTAAAAATTGACAAAAACGGAAAAAACTACTAAATTTTAATGAATTTTCAAGTATTTGACAATGATCCGGGAGGCTTTCGAGGTGGAAAACTTGGATTTGACATAACCAATTTCACCACTACCAACTCATATAAAAATTAGAACTACCTCATTTGATGCAAGGTAAAAAGTACCAATTCCATGTACTAGATTGACAATATGGCCCTGTTCTCCATGATAGCCTTAGTCGTTGCATCCTTATATGTTTCACGGAAGCAGACGAAGCCGCAAACTAAGAGTAGTTTCAATAAAAGATTAACATTTAGCTTTCAGAGTTCCTTACAAAAAGGTTGTCAACGGGGCACCATCACTATATTCTACCTGCAACCCGTCTGTCACATGGCTGTTTCTAAGGGTCTACGCCAGCTGGCGCTAGTGCACTGGGCGGACGCACGTAGTTAGCGCTGCTCATACTATTTTTCAATAGGCGTCCACCCGCTCAGTGCAAACCGCGTCAGCTAGCATATTATAGGTCCTTAGGAACCATCATACATAGGTAGACACTTAGTTTCAGTGTCCATTATATATAATACTAGCTTTTGCCCGCGGCTCCGCCCGCGTGGTACTCGTTTATCGCGCGCTGTTCCCTCGGGAACTGTACATTTTTTCGGGATAAAAAGTAGCCTTTGTCACTCTCGGACCCATAAACTATCTCTATGCCAAAAATCACGTCAATTCGTCGCTCCGTTACGGCGTGAAAGACGGACAAACATACAAACACACTTTTACATTTATAATATTAAGTATGAATTATGGAAGTTATGGATTTAAAAAAAAATACTAGCTTGACTCAAAACTTCAGGTTCGCTTACAGGAGCAGTACGCGTATCCGATGCACGCGTGGACTGCGTAACCCGAGTACGCCTAACACAGGAACGCACTGTCCGCACGCAGCTTTACGGCGGAACCCTTCGTGTGCGAATCCGATTCGCGCTTAACCAATTATTTGTAAAGAACACTAAATAACCGTAGCAAGGCAAACGGGGACAAGTAAACAGGTGTCATATAGTACGAAGAAAATGATGCAACATTGTATGCCGGTTGCTTTCTTCGTTGAACTTCAACCGGACTGGTAAACAAACAACTTGTTTATTTGTACGCGTAAAGCATAACGATGGTGTACAAAAAATCAAGCATGTTTTTCCTGTATAAGGCTGCGTTTCCACCAGAGCGAGGATGTGTGCGAGAAATGTGTTTTTCGTCATCATCATCATCATCCCAGCCTATATACGCCTCACAGCCGGGCTCAGGCCTCTCAGAATGAGAGAGCTTATTTATTTATTTGGAGAACAAACAGAAATAAGTGTACAAAAGATAATACAGGTATTCTTAGTGCTTAGCTTGGGCCATAGTTCCCACGCGGGCCCAGTGCGGATTGGGAACTTCACACGCACCATTGAACTGCTTCGCAGGTTTGTGCAGGTTTCCTCACCATGTTTTCCTTCACCGCAAAGCTCGTGGTAAATTTCAAATGTAATTCCGCACTTGAATTTCGAAAAACTCAGAGGTGCGGAGTTTGAACCCACGACCCTCTGCTTGAGAGGCGATAGATCAAACCACTAGGCCACCACGGCTTCGTGTTTTTCATGAAACAATCCTCGTACAGCACATCTAGTGGAAACAGCTGAGCGAAGCGAGGCAAGATAAATTAAGCGTTTCTATTGGTTCATGAACAGATGGTCGCTGGGGCCGAAAGGTTCTCGAGTGGAGACCGCGGATCAGCAAGCGCAGCGTAGGACGTCCACCAACGAGATGGACGGTACCTGGTTAAGGTCGCTGGTTCACGGTGGATGCAAGCCGCTTCCAACCGAGGCAACTGGTGGTCTATGTGAGAGGTCTAATATCCAACAGTGGACGTCCTACGGCTGATATGATGATGATGATTGGTTCTTGAATCATGAAAAACACATTCCTCGCAACACATCCTCGCTCACCTCTGGTGGAAACAGAGCCTAAGTCGAAGTGGCCTCTAGCCTCTAGCCTCTCAAGCAGAGTCGTGGGATCAAATACACTCGCGCCCCTCTAAGCAAGGCTTTAAATTCATCATGAACTTTTTTAAAGAAAACCATCGTGACGTGAGCATCCAACTCAACCCGCAATGGAGTTGCCGGCACTCTAGATCTGAGAGGAAGCCTATGCCCAGCCAGTTGGACGTACATTACTGGAGACGATTAGAGACATTTTTTTTTGTAATGCATTTTATACATAAACTTCATTTAATTTGGAATTAGAAACCAGAGCAACATTATATTGCGGCTCGTGAACTGTAATCTCTTTACATTTTATACTAGGATAACAATTGACGACATGCAAATAAAGTGGCATTAAAACAATTTTATTTTGCGGCTCCCAGACTATTGTACTGGACTATTTGCTAGGTAAGAAATAGTTCACCAGACGCAATGTAATGTTATTGTGGTTTCTGATTCTAAATTAAATGAAGTATAGTGCCATCCACGAAAACGCGTGATTGTCAAAATTAGCCACTAATGACATTGTAATAAGAACCACGGCACGCGTCATCGTGAATGACTCTACCTATACACACAGACAAACTTTCGCAAACAAAATATTGGGAGGATGTCTAGTACCCGTCTATTTAATTTCAAGGGCGAATCGACAAAACAAATAAAAAAATAGTAAACCGCAATGTTTTTCCGGTTTATAAGTGCACTAAGCACAGAGCACTCGCTACAGGAGATGGTTAAGCGCACTTCACTCTCAGGCAAGGTTATGATCATAATAATATTGGTCCGCGTGTTTTTTGCGTTCTCATTTGTGAGACGGTTTTTTGTGAGACGGTTTTGTTTAAGAAGACTCCTATACATAAAAGATTAGATATTGTAATTAGCCATATTGTACCGTTTGTACCCAAATAAACATTTTAAACCATTAAGGGGCTGTTTCACCACTCATTGATTAATTTTATCTGACGGATAAATGGGATACCCTCTCTGTCTATTCCAATAAAACAAACAGGGACGGCATCACATTTATCCGTCAAATAAATTTAATCAATGGATAGTAGGGGGTAAAATGGGGCGCCACTTTCAAAGTAACTGGTACATTTTTAAAATACTCTAATGTGGCAAAGATTTCGAATAGATTTAGTTCCTATTTTTTCATAAGTTTTCTATGAATTTGCAGAAACAGTAAATTTTGCTACGTGCTGTACGTAGGTACTAGGTTATGTATAGCATAAAATTAATCCGGATAAACCCAGATCGGATGATTGGGTAAGTTTTACTGAACACGCCTGTAAACCTATTTCAGTTTTTTTTAAATATGATTGACAAATGATTCACTACATTGGCCGATACTCAAAGACGAAACAAAATTTGACCCAAAAGACTTGTTATTTTCCGGGCGGCAAAATATATGAATTCGCAGAACTTTGCACTTTTATGTTCAAAATCGCAGAACTTGGCTTAGTAATAATAATAAATTGGCTGCGTTTTAATTTTCAGGAGTAATAAACTCAAAGAGACCTCGAAATTTACAACATAATAATTATGAGAATAGCAAAAAAACATTAAAGAGTTATTTGTAATGTTTAGTTTTGTAAAATTTTGGTTTGTTTACTTATTTTGATTTGTTATAAAAATAAATTTCATTCTTTGAGTTATTCACTCAAATTAATCCTGTGGAAACCTGGTGAAATATTTCGAATTAATTTTAAAAACACCTTGTAAATAACTCTCTCTCCGTGAAAAGTACAGGAAATAATGTCGTAGTGAAAGACAAGCTGTTGTAATTTTTTAATCGAACAAGCTAAAGGTAACTCTCGTCCTAAGTGCCTTGTGGTCATGATGCGGATGTGACTCATGGGAATTTTGCTTTGATAATGAGAGTAAATAATAGTAAACAACTTTATCGATAGCGGTTACCGCATATTTTAATAGGATAAGGAAAATTATACAACGTACTAAAATTTTGAATTTTTATACCTATACCACTAGTTGCCTTTTGATGTTTTTTTTTTTTATTTTACTGGAAGGCAAACGAGCAAATGGGTCTCCTGATGGTAAGAGATGACCACCGCCCATAGACACTTGCAACACCAGGCAGGGGTATTGCAGATGCGTTGCCAACCTAGAGGCCTAAGATGGAATGGGATGGGTTACTCCTACGCTAAAACGAATGGACGGATTTGAATAAAATTCGGTATGTAGATAGCTAGACGTAAAGAATAGCACACAGGATACTTTTTATCCCCATATTCTTCAGGAGATCGTCTAGTTTCAACATTAAGCTAACCCTTTCGAACCCAGCCGAAATCAGCCGAATTGGCGGGTTAGTTACATTTGAATTTGAACTTGACTTGGTGACTCTCTTACCAGGCCCGGATAATACCGACATGGAAATACCGGCACTGTTTTTCGTGAACACGCCCATAGAAGCTCCTGTCAGTTTCTATGGGCGTGTACACAAAAAACAGGGCCGGTATTTCCATGTCAGTGTTATCCGGGCCGGGAAAGACTGTCACCCCTTGACTTGACATGGATTGTACATAAAGTCCATTGTCGTAACTCTTTTCATGCTCTGCTGGGTTCTAAAGTGCTAACCCGGTGAGAAACGTGTAGTTTGTCACACCGCCACGCCACTGCAACTCATGGGTACACCATAAATCATAGAATCACTGGAAACATGACTAGGTATAGGTAACTTAAAATAACAAACAGTTAACAATTTGCAGGAAAAACGCGGCATCTAATCATTTTTGTGCAAAGGCAAATAACAATGATTGATAACCGTTAAAAAACCGGCCAGGCGAGAGCCGGACTCGCGCATCGCGGGTTCCGTACAAATTTGTAGGTATTTATGATTATCCAGTGTTAGCAGAGCAAAATGTACACAGTACACATACCTACCTATGTCTTTCATCAGCCAATCGAAAATATTAGGACATTTTGGATTAACATTTTAGATTGCAGGTGGTAGGACCTTGTGAGAGGTCCGCCCGGATTGCTACCACCATCTTGCTCGCTAATCCTGCCGTGAAGCAGCAGTGCTTGCACTGTTGTTTCGGCGTGGAGAGTAAGACAGCCGGTGAAATTACTTGGACGTGAGGTATCCCATCTTAGACCTCTAGGTTGGCAACGCGCCTGCAATACCCTTGGTGTTGCAGATGTTTATGGGCGGTGTTGATCTCTTACCATCAGGAGACCCACTTGCTTGTTTGCCATCCACTCGAATAAAAAAAAAAGATTGGCTGCTGAATGACATAAAAATTAAGATTTTCAAAGTTTTCTTTGTGCCAAATTCGTTGTGCCAAAAACCCAACAAAGAATGTTGTTCGTTCAAGAAAAACATTCATACCGAATTTTAAGTTTCTATGGCAACTTTTGAAGTAACTACCATCAGCCAAAATAAGTTCCAAATAAGTTCCAAATAAGTTTAAACAAGTTCCTATCAAATTAATATGTCGCTAAAGTCAAACTTTCAAGTTGACAGACACGCCTATTGGCATTATTGTTTTATGACATGCAAACGATTATTAACTTTAGGTAGACCACATATTTGGCAGATGGTACCCTATGCCCTATAGATAGGTTTTGGTTGGGTGGCAATTCATACAGAAACAACTTTTTCAATGACTATCCTTTTATATTTGGAGTCTTTGACATTCGTTTGACACGTGTCTTTACTTCCTGTAGAAGTCATCGGAGTGTCTGCCAAACTAGGTCAGGTTGACAGTTACTGATTCCCTACCAGGCATTTTTTTTATTTCGTCGACTTGGAAGTTTCATTATTTTCACAGCTCGCAAGAGTAGCACAGCATACCTGAGTATTTAATATTAATTTCAGGATACCTCCACGTGTTACCGAGAAAACCGGCCAAGAGCGTGTCGGGCACGCCCGAAGTAAAGTCCCTGAGCAAAGCCGCGGACGGACAGACAGACAAACAGACATGGCGAAACTATAAGGGTTCCGTTTTTGCCATTTTGACTACGGAACCCATAAAAAGGGGTTTAACGGTCGGACAACAAAGTGAATGGGTTACGTTTTTGGCGACTGAGGTACGCAACCCTAAAAAGTAGCATGTTTGATCTAGCTAGAAAATGTCTGATGGCAATCGAGACCAAAGGCGCCAGGCCGCTAGATTAGATTAGCTATAATAGCCGAATAGATAAACGGTCAAATAAACATTTTTATAGTTGTACTATCAGGCGCCATTGATAGTTATAGATACAAAAAACAGATATTTCGTCGCTACTTTGAAAAAATCTCGTATCTTAAATCAATACGTCAACAAAATTGAACCTAGACATAATGGTCTTAAAGTGCACTCAGAAAAATAATCCATTTTGCAAATATCTGCCCCGGCCGGGATTCGAACCCGGGACCTCAAGCTTCGTAGTCAGGTTCTCTAACCATTTGACCATCCTGTCGTCACTGTGTGTACAGTAACGCACCGGTTACTTGTCCGGCGACAACGTCTACAAGCGGCCTTTCATTGACATTCCTGTTTTTTTTTTCGACTGGATGGCAAACGAGCCTGATGGTAAGAGATCACCACCGCCCATAAACATCTACAACACCAGGGGTATTGCAGATAAGAGGGGGAGGTCTAAGATGGGATACCTCAAGTGCCAGTAATTTCACTGGCTGTCTTACTTACTCTCCTACTCTCCACGCCGAAACACAACAGTACAAGCACTGCTGCTTCACGGTAGGATTAGCGAGCAAGATGGTGCACAAGGTCCTACCACCTGAAAACGTTGCCTGCAAATGTTGTCACCTTCCTAATACCCTGTTCCCCGTACATAATCATCTTACATAACCAGCACTGGGAGGGGTCAAGTATTTCCTTATCGTAAAATCCGTTTGAGAACTTTGACATTCACGTTTGTAATTGGTTAAATAACATTAGCGAATCACAAGCAAGTAACATCAAACTTACGATCTTCTTGATACTAAGGCTGCATTTCCACCAGAGATGTGCGAGGATGTGTTGCAAGGAATGTTTTTCACTAACCAATAGAAACGCTTCAACCTAGCCTCTCCTCACACAGCACAGCTCTAGAGGAAACAGCTGACCAGAACGAGTATAAGTAAATTACAAAAAATTTAACCGACTACAAAAACCATGAAAATAATTTTCTACCAGTCTGAAATCGGTGCCTCAGCACGAGCCAGCAGTTTTTTAGACACTTGTTCAGGGTTTTGAAATGTAACATGTCAAAATCTCAGGATATTTGACTGAAATCTTACTGAATTCTTTTTGATTTTTTTTCTGAATTTTTACCGGCACTTGAGGTATTCCATCTCAGGCCTCTAAGTTGGAAACGCATCTGCAATACCTCTGGTGTTGCAGATGTTTATGGGCGGTGGTGATCTCTTACCACCGGAGACCCACTTGCTCGTTTGCCTTCCAGTGGAATAAAAAAAAACACATTTTCCATACTTTTAGGTCCAGGGTCCTTTGGCATGGAAATAATTTGAAATACTGGGTTAGCGACAAACGTATTCTTTTCAAACGAAGTCACGGGCAACAGCTACTCGAATATAAATCACTTGTCTATGATAGTATATCATTTCATGCCCACAGATTACGAAGTATATCGCATATCACGCTGGTTTTCCCTGTGAATAATTCTAGAATCAAGTGGGTTTCAGCATTTTGAAAGACATTTTCCAACAGACGGACTTTTGACAAAATTGCGGCGACAAATTCTTACTGATTGGCTCACTTCTCAAAGCGTATCCCAAGAGTTAGAAAGCTGAAACTTACAATTTACTGCGATGAATCAATCAATGCAATGCAGAAGAGCAAGAAGATTGTAGTTTGGTTGGACCTTAATGATAATATCAACGCCAAAACGCCACTTGTTGAACAAAAGTATCTCTTTAATGCACGCGTCCATGCTGGTTGCGCCACCAAAGCTGTTACGCAACCAAGCGAACACTAGATGATAGCCACCGACTGGTTGCGACGCTAGTGTCCCGGTGAGATTTTTTTTATTTGACTAGATGGACAACGAGCAAGTGGGTCTCCTGGTGGCAAGAAATCACCACCGGCCATAAACATCTGCAACACCAGGGGTACCTATTGCAGATTTTTTGCCAACCTAGAGGCCTAAGATGGGATACCTCAAGCGCCAGTAATTTCACCAGCTGTCTTACTCTCCACGCTGAAATACAACAGTGCAAGCACTGCCGTTTCACGCCAGGATTAGCGAGCAAGATGGTGGTAGCACTACGGGCGGGCCTTGCACAAGGTCCTACTCACCTGCTATAGGTAGAGATAGGGCCCAGGACGCCACAATCAAGAACAATTGGCCACCTAAGTTTAAGGTTGCCCGGCATACGCGCGCGCCGTGCCGTCAGTCCACCTAGCGGGAGGCCTGCCAAAGCATCTTCTAATTAGTTCCTCCCCCAACAGTTATCTGTTCTTCAAGAAATTTTATTCATACAGCCACAGCGGAGTGTGCAAAAATATCTGTCACTTTCTACCGGCCCTACAAATAGAGTCGGTCAGATTATGCACTTTGGTGAGTCAGATATTGGTGCTAAGCGGGTGAGACTCTACGTATTGTGACTCTTAGTTTTTCGACGAATTTGGGTATTCCGGATTCAATGGCACAAAGAAACTCCGAGCATAGCTCTAGCACGTTGCGTGACTCTGACCCTCTCGAAAAGGCCAAAAGTCAAGGAATCAATCAATTAGTCCATAGGAATCGTTTGTATGCGGAACCCTACACATAAATACTAATAAAAGATATCTAGCGCAAACGCCAACAAAACATATCTAGACACTCGTAGCACAAAACTTAGGTATAACATAACCGCATATGTAGATAAGACTTAGATCACTCCTCAGATGACTAACAACGCTGACCCATTGACCTAAAACTGGCGGTGAAATTAATAATTATGTTGTTTGTTTTCATAGTAACTATGTTGCGATACTAAAATAACACTGCACGTACTATGACATATATAAACGGTGCTAATAATAGCTTACCGAGTAATGAGTTAGAACGAACATTCACACAGTGGACTACATTTTGGACTTGTCTTGAACTAAATTGTTCAGCTAATGTAGACATCTGTGTCAAACCAGGTTTGAGAAAGACTAGCATCGTAGCCGAGGGAAGGAGACAAAGGCAATCAATGCCGGTCCTGGCCTTTGATCAAGGCAGAGCGAGATGGTCTACACCGCTTCTACGTCTCAAAAAGTGCCATCTAAATTTTGTTTTGCAATGGAAACGGTAAAATGGCGGCCAGAAGGATAACAAACAATTATACTTACAGCATTAGGAGTTGGGTTTCAACCAGGCGAAGATGTGTTGCGAGGAATGTGTTTTTCAGGAGCCAATAGAAACGCTTCATTTACCTCGCCTCGCTCAGCACATCTCTGGTGGAAACAGCTGAGCGAAGCGAGGCAAGGCAAGAGCGTTTCTATTGGTCTATAAAAAACATGTTTCTCGCAACACATCCTCGCACATCTCTGGTAGAGACGGACTTAAACCTTTAAAAATTGTCGGAACAACTAAATAAAGTCAATTAGGTATATTTTCCGGCACTAAATTTTCAAACGTGATGCAATTGAATTTTTTATTTGGCAATGCTTTTGATAGTGACTCAGTTGGAGTAAACAACTCTAATGCTGGGTCGACGGCCCTTCGGCAAGGTCACGCGCTGTTTGGTAGATACGCAACTGAACTGGTTAACTGAAGTACAATTTAACTCGAGATTTAGGGGTCTCAATCAGCTAACCGGCCACGTGTGTCGGACTAGCGCGCTGAGGGTTCCGTACTAAATTAAGCTAGCAAAAAAATCTTTTTCTACTTCCTAGTTTTTCTAAAACAAACAAAGTAAGTTCTCCTAATGTTGTGTGGATGAGTAGTTTTAGGCCCTAAGTACTTGCCAATTTTTACAGATCCGAGATCGAGTCAACAGGAAGTACCAATTAAATTTTTAATCCCATAAAATTAAAGTTTTTTTTTAATTCTCATATACTTTGGTACGTAGGTAGTTGATTGTAATACAATTTTTTTAAGTCCTCTAATTTTTTCTAGAGCTTACTACAAACGAGAAAAATACCAAAATCTATGACAATAAAAAAAATAAAAAATTCCAACGCCGGATGCTAACTCACACAGCCCGGTATTTGTATGAGAATATAATTCAATGGTGCGTGTGAAGTTCCCAATCAGCACTGGACCCGCGTGGGAACTATGGCCCAAGCCCTCTCATTCTCAGAGGAGGCCTGTGCCCAGCAGTGGGACGTATATAGGCTGGGATGATGATGAGGTCGTATCGAAGTCCAAGAGTTCAATAAACTCAGCCTAACGTAACGAAGTTAACTTAGTCGTAGTTTCTCAGAAACTTTTTCTCTTTTCTTTATAGCATTGATCTATTAGTTTAACAGAGAAGGAACGATTTGAGCCTCATAATATCGCATAATAAACATGAAAACATCGTACTAGGAAATAGATAAACATGCATTACTCATAAATTTGTTATTGACGCAGCCCTGCAGGCAACTTAAACCCTCTCGTTAGTAACATACAGTTCATTTTAGAGGTAAAACGCATGCGTCGAAGCATTCAGGTATGATGTCAATGACGAATTATTTAGGTCTTGTTTTTGTTATTATCAGTATGTTGATGGCGTTAATATTATAAACATTATTTCATCATAATCATCAGCCGGAAAACGTCCACTGTTGAAATCACTGGCACTTGAGGTATTCCAACTTAGGCCTCTAGGTTGGCAACGCATCTGCAATACCCCTGGTGTTGCAGATGTTTATGGGCGGTGGTGATCTCTTACCACCAGGAGACTCACTTGCTCGTTTGCCTTCCAGTCGTATAAAAAAAACTGTTGAACAAGGGCCTCCAAACATTGGTTACTCAAACTCTGGTCAGCGCCGACAGGATTTATATTTTTAACCCCCGACGCCCGATCGTGAGGAAACCTGCAAAACCTGCGAACCAATTCAATGGTACGTGTGAAGTTCGCAATCAGCACTGGGCCCGTGTGGGAACTATGGCCCAAGCCCTCTCATTCTGAGAGGAGGTTTGTGCCCAGCAGTAGGACTTATATAGGCCGGGATGATGATGATGACTTTTTATTTATCCTGTCCTAAATTCGCCAACTATCCGCGTTGTGTTAATTTTAAAGGTGGACGGAAGAGGCCTTTATGCTAATGCCATAAAGATTGATGGGAGCTTGTTTACCCATAGTGAACCTTAGAGTTCGTTGACACCTCGCCTTGAGGTTCTAAAGCGCGGCCACACAAATTTCGCCTGTTAACATTGTGGTAGTCATCTTATCTCTCCGCCTATATGCGTCCTAGTGTAGTGCACAGGCCTCCTCTCAGAACGCAAGGACTTGGGGCGCAATTTCCACTTACACCTTTGAATCACTTTTTTTTTGTTTTTTTTTTAATAAAAAATAGGCTTACGTTTGGCATCAATCTCGCTTGATGGAAGGCAAAGATAAATAAATAAATAATAAATAAATAAATATCACCGGACAATTCACACCAATTGACCTAGTCCCAAAGTAAGCTTAGCAAAGCTTGTGTTATGGATACTAGGCAACGGATAAACATACTTATATAGATAAATACATACTTAAATACATATTAAACATCCAAGACCCGAGAACAAACATTCGTATTATTCATACAATTCGGATTCGAACCCGGGACCTCAAGCTTCGTAGTCAGGGTCTCTAACCACTTAGCCATCCGGTCGTCAAAGATGATTCCTAAGATGGTATACGTTTGCATGTTTTCCATCACTGTGAAGCTGGTTTGTGTTCATTTTTAATGTTATTTCGTACGTGAATTTCAAAAAACTGTGACCCTGAATTTGAACCCACAATCCTCGGCTTGAGAGTCCACAGGTCAAACCACTAGGCCAGCATGGCTTATACTAGAAAAGTTACAAAAAATTAATATAGTTCTTTAAGCAAGCTTTTATTGCTAACTAGTCGTTATGTCCACGTTACGGCGTCGTCAACGTAAAACGGTGCGGCGCACGACACGGTACGCTGCCGCGTCGTGCACGTTATATACGGTGTCGTGAACGTACAACGTCGCGGCGCACGTTGCGGCACGGTGCAGCGCGGTGCACGTTGTACGTCGTCGTGAACGTACAACGTCGCGGCGCCCGACGCGTCACAGTGCCGCACCGTGCACGTTATACGACGTCGTCAACGTAAAACGGTGTGAGGCACGACGCGGCACGGTGCCGCGACGTGGAGATACGGCGTCGTGAATGTACAACCACAGTATATATGTATATAAGCTAAAGCAGTATGAAAGCTCGATCGATCGAACTGCACTACCTACCGCACCTACTGCAGTACCGCGAGACCCCCTTAGAGGCCGTGTAGAGCGCGCGTCTGTGTGTGTGTTCGGTTCGATCGATTTGTTCGTAGCTTCCGTACTGCTTTAGCTTATATATATTCTGTGGTACAACGGCGCGGTGATCCACGACACCGCACCGTGTCGTACGACCAGTCTTCAAATCGACATGGATCCTATCACACGTGTTCAGCTCTTGCTGCTCAGAAGACGACGCCCGTAAAGTGGACATGTGGCCAGGCCCTTACCCGCGTCTCCATCCGCGTCGAATTCGGATTTATCCCGCAGGAACTATGCAATTTTCCGGGATAAAAACTATCCTGTGTCCTTCCCCAGGACTCAAACTATCTGCATACCGAATTTCATTTAAATCAGTTCAGCAGTTTAGACTTAGACGTGACGCAGTAACAAACAGACTTACAAACTTTCGCTTTTATAATATTAGTAGGAAGTATTCAACTTTCATCAGTACCTAAATAAATAGATGTCCTGACAAATAATAAAAAACCGGCCAAGAGCGAGTCGTACTCGCGCACCGATGTTTCCGTACAATTATTTTTATTATATGATCCAACTAAATAATTATGCTTTTCGCAATTTTCCCTTTATCTGTGCTATAAGATGTTGCTTCACACCAAATTTCAAGATTCTGAGTTCACCGGAAGTACCATGTATCATAAACGGTTGTATTTTGATTGCGTTGGCTTAGAAGTTTGAGTTTTTCAGCTCCAAAGGACAGTAGACCTGAATATTTCCCTTGTTCCCCATACATGGTTATGTATGGTAATGGTAACTTGGTTAAGTTCCATTACCAGCACTGGGAGAGGACAAATAATTCCTATTCCAAAACCGGGTTTTATGAATTTCAGCTTGATACCTCCACGCATTCCTGAGAAAAAGGGTCTTGACAGACAGAGTGATTCTATAAGGGTTTGTGACATAAATTAATAATCTAAATTGAATAATAGTTATTAAATTATAGCTCAATGCTGGGCACAGACCTCCTCTCAGAATGAAAGGGCTTGGGCTGTAGTTCTCACGTGGACCCAGTGCGAAATGGGAGCTGCACACCCACCATTGAATTGCTTCGCAGGTTTGTGCAGGTTTCCTCACAATGTTTTCCTTCACCACAAAGCTCATGGTAAATTTCAAATCTAATTCCGCACATGACTCGAAAAACTCAGAGATGCGAGCCGGAATTTGAACCCACGACTCTCTGCTTCAGAGGCGATAGGTCAAACCACTAGGCCACCACGGCTTCAGGGAAATATTCTTTAATTGAATAAAATGCTTTATCCTTAAGCCACTGATATAATTTAAATCTAAATTTACTCCTGGGTAACTCAGCTATGCTCTTACACAACTTATTAAATATGCGTACCATACCCCTTAAATCTTCCCCCTGTTATTCAATACTACAATACAATAACTCTTTATTGGCACACTAACACATAGCAAACCTACCATACCTCAAATGGACAAACAGAACATGGTTTACCTGGTATATTTAAAATAATAATTAATTATCCTTATCACAGGGTTACATTGAGCTTAATAACTATTATTCAATTTAGATTATTAATTTATAAATTTATATCACAAAATTATTTGTCTTTTTAGTGAATTTATTTAATAAGTTAATAAAACCACTTATTACCATATCTAAAGCAAAATAAATTATTACATTTCATATTGGGCTTCAATCACTCCTGCTGGCTTGTGCCGGCACAACTTCAGACTGGTAGAAACTGTGTTAAATTAATTGAAATTCAACCTATAAAATACTTGTCATTCGAGTAGTAACTCCAATGGTCAACTGTGGTCTTCATCATCAGTTCCACTTCACCAAATGATGATTTTCAAGAGCAAATGCATGAGTTACTACTAAATATATCAAAATTACCATAGGTGTCCCTACTCTCTACAACATTCCCCTCGATTTTCTTAGGATCCAATCATCAGATCCTGATTTTTGTGCTAATGAATGAAAATTCTAGAAAACGGTATATTCAGGCAAATGATAGAGAACCTTTGCTCATATTACAGGCGCACATGGTACAGTTGTATAGTAAGTAGTAGACTGTTTCTGAATGAGCTTGGAGTTGGAGCGCAAAATATTCATTCATATAAAATTTAACTATATGAAGAGGAAAAATGATAATTATTTACTTATTCATTGACAGCATAAACATAAATAATAAACTGTTTAAATAATGTCACACACAGAGTGTTCAGCATGAATTTAAATTATGATATACAGGGTTAATTGTGTGTATCTCTTAAACCCTGGAATCGCTATCGCCTATGGAAGGCCTAATATGGAAGCAGAATTTGTGCTTCTAGTTTCTGCAGAGTTCACTTTGCTCATGTGTCCCGAATCATCCTGTATATAATTCTTTTGTAAAGAACAAATCTATTTTAAGAATAAGTGTTGAATACACTACATTACAATATGCATTTGCTTTATGACATTAGTTACCAGGAGAGTACACAGCTTCTGGCCTAAGGGGGGGCAAGTCAGATTTTTTAGATCAGATCGCCCGCGCTTGTTTTGTCATACACCCTACACAAGACACCTACATGAAACACAAGGTATATGTAGTGTGTAGGGCAAACACCCGCAAGGGATACTGCTTCATAGGTAAACGGGGCATAATATATAGTAGAACATACAATTTCCATGGGGGGGGCATATGCCCATGTTAGTTACAAAATATCAGGACTCAAGAGTATTGTCCCAATCTGATTCTATCTGAATAATAAGTAGGTATCCAGTCTGTTTTATTTCCAACTAACTTCATACCAAATATGATCCTCATCCCTTCAGTAGTTTTAGGTTTAGGTAAAAAAGTAAAAATCATATTAATATGTATTCACATTAGTATGGTGGGTTATGTTGTGTTTAATACTGTTGAAAAGTGCTCTTTAATCATTTATTAATGTTTCTCATAATTATACACAGCTATGCAAAATGTAAGATTATTGTTTTCCATCTTTATCTAAATAGGAATCATTAATGACCATAGAGTTTAGAATGCAGGTTTTTTTCAATTCATATATGCGATACTTTAGAGACATGGTTGAACACACAGAACAGAACTGTTCCATGGTTGGACAGGATGACCGGGATATACTGACCACACAAATATAAGGGGCTGTGACATGACATCTAATTATGGCCTTTAGGGTTGACAAAAATAAATAATTGCCATATGCCAAGGTCTAATGGGCATTACCCTCCGCTATGACCATGATGACTGACAATATGTTGATTATGTCAATATACAATGGGTTAATGAGAATTTAACCATTGTAATTTAAACCTGTTATGTTTCCAGTGACGAAAAGTATACAAAAAACACAAGCAAAATGTTCTCGCACTAGAGTCATGGTTACAGATATGACTTACGGATAGGATGTAGAAGCTCATCGCTGTGTTCATCCGAGGAGTGCTGTCGCAGGATAGCAGACAGCCACGCGTGCAGTTCCTGCTCATTCTCTGCCACAACACAAAACTGTTCTTCACGAGTAAACAACGCAATCACATGTTTCTGCTTCAAGTCCAATCGCCGCGTGATGTTGTAACAACTCTTCAGCGGTAACACTCGTCGCGGCGCTGCGCCAGCACGAAATTTCTTCTCAGACTCGTAGTAGTCCAGCCTCGCTGAGCAGTCCGCGCTCTCCGAACGAAGCACGAAGTACTTCTTTTTCATCGTCTTCAGCTTCCGCAGGTGGCCCTGGCGCACCACGGCCCCCGCGCCCGCGCCCGCCGCAGACATGTCAGCGCGCCCGCATCGCAGCCCTAACGCACTAGGCACATGCCCACTGATAACCTTGAGGTTGTTTACGAATTCCACGACCGCAGTCACCCGACCTCACGAGACGCTCCCGACGGTTCACGTAAAACACGCGCCGCGACTAAAAATACGTACTATCTTTTTCGAAAAGTGCGTAAATAGTAACGCGCGGGACGATAAATCGAACGCCTGATTCGCGAACCGACGCAGTTCCGTATTTGCGGCCCGGGGGCGCCGCGCCACTCGCAACAGTGATTCCTCACCGCCACGATAACAATTATTTTATCCTAATCGCGTTACGTTATGAAAATAACAAAATACATCAACAACACTATTCAATCCATAATTTAGTACGCTATTTCACTCGGTCATTCACAGACACTAGAGTTTAGAAAGAGATAAAATCATTCATAGTAAACGTAATCTGCATCGCACGCCCTTCCGTAACGCAGGGCATGGAAGTCATGCCTCTCTGCATGACATCAAAACATTCAATTTTCCTACTGTCCCGCAGTTCCCGCACTGTTATGAAACTTCACGGCTATACCAAATTAAACTACAGATTTACTGCTCAGTTTCTTGAATACAACCACTCGATATATAAAAACTGCGCATCGTTTTTTGCTGGTTCTCCGCTATTGCGTGTCATTTATTTGTACGGCGGAATACTATACTACACCCACCACACCATTTTACTCAGAAATATTCAAGTACGATGCGCAAAAAACTAGCTGTGTAGAGGGCTCAAAACGTGGTCCTTTGCGCAGACTGCAGACAGTATTCTGCTGTAAAGTTTTAGAGGACCTAAAAAATTGCATAAATTTTCGTACATTACGTTTTTAATTTTAATAACATTAAATTTCCTTAGTACAAAACGGCGGTGTACATAAAATTATTCTAAGCTAAACGATGAATTAATTCATGATAGTATCGTGACGAAGCACCTTAAATATAATACAGAATGATATTTTGTACCTGGTCACCCCATTCAACAGATAAATTATGTTTTGATTTTGAAACCAAACGGTTAATCCTTATACTTGGTTGATAGGTAAATTTAAACATACTTCAGCTACCAGATTTGGTACATTCTATAATTTAAAACATTTAACTTATAATTGTAATACAGAAATGTCAATGTTTAGATAGTTTAATGGGGGAATTTCAGTATTTGACACCAATTGAGCCCGGGCAATTTGAGGCCGGCAACGCACTTGTGACTCTTCTGGTGTTGCAGGTGTCCATGGGCGACGGTAATCGCTCACCATCAGGCGATCCGTCTGCTCGTTTGCCCCCTATATCATTAAAAAAAAAATTGACGTTTCTGATGTCACTGATGAGGCCAAAGGTATATCTCACTGGTTCAGTAACAGCCTATTCAGTCTAGCTTAGCAGTCTATTTCTGCTTTAGTTTTATCTCTTTACATTTAGTTAAATACCTATTCAAACCAAGTATGCCTTTCTGTCTGTTACTTCTTCACGCTTAAACTGCTGAACCGATTTAAATATTTTAAATGAATTTTAGTACGAAGGTAATTTAAGCTTGCTCGTTTGCCATACAGTCTAGTAAAAAACATAAAAAAGTAAAACAATTATTTTGCTCATCCTCGATCTTATGATAGGTACGTTTATGCAAGATATGCGTGTTCATGCAGTTCTCCCACCTCCACACTGTAAAACGCGCATAAATCACACAAACCCATCTATACCACTACCACACTACACTGACGCGTTTTGAACTCAACTAGAGCTCATCTTCAGAGCAAACACAACCATACACTATGCTACCAGATGTTAACAAACGTTTTAATTTGTCACAGTATCTCCCTAAGTAACCACCTCTTTTTTTTGTGAATCAGAAGCAGCAATTTTTTTTTGTGTAAGTAATAGCCTCCTGCCTACCAAAGGTGACTTTTTGGATTTTTTTTGGTAACTTTCAAATGATATTGCTTAGAGCTTAAGATGTTCAAGGAAAATAGAGGATAAAATCTTCAGCTTTTCCTACTAGTTTTTCACGATGTACTTTAGAAAAGACATTAGTGTCCAATTTTAATTATTTCTTATGTCCTTCCCAAAGGAAGGATGTAGGCACGAGGATAGAATAAGTAATTTTTAATCTTAGATTTGCTTTAGCGGCTTGCGAATAATAATAACAGTAATGTTAGTAGTTATTTGAATTTGAATTTAAGTCTAATAAATAAATAAATATCATGAGACACTTGACACCAATTGACCTAAAGTACAATTCAATAGAATCTAACAATTTTCTACACATTTAACACACTCTAACGTGGGCACGCTTGATTATAGATGTCCCTGTTGTTGCAATTATCATCTAAAAGGAATCAAAAAAGAATAATAGTCACATCGCAAAGCCTTAGGCAGCCCGGTGTTCATATTAGAAGGCTGGAAGTGTCTACAGGATTGTTAGATTCTATTGAATTGGAGTATAGTCCCAAACTAAGCAAAGCTTGTACTATGGGTACTAGGCAACGGATAAACATACTTAAATATAGATAAATAAATACTTAACTATTTATCTTTAACGTGATACTCTTCACGTAGGAATATAATTTTTAATTTGCACAATAAGTAATTTAAAAAGAAATATATCTTATGTTCGTAAATCTATGATTATTTTAGGCCCTTAACAAGTGACTTCAAATGTAAAATGTAATAATATAAATATAAACTTTTTCCCTTATTCTGTTATACGCATAAAATAAGAAGAAAAAAAGAATAGGCCTTTCAATTTCAAACATGATTTTGAACCAAAACGTTATCTCCTCAATAATATCTAAGTAAAAATTGTAGAACTTCATAAAAAATATATTAACTTGATTTTTTTGGTTGATTACTTTCTTGTACCATTTTGCCCTGATATACCCTATTTAGATGTGGTAACATTTCTCTGAAAAAATACATCGCGTGCGATGAACTATCGTCTGGCGATACCTTTACAGGTAGGTTCTCTTCTCATATCAATGGCAACACGATTTCAAAATGTCCGACAAATCCGTCATGACCGTCAGTCATTTCATTCATTCACTTTACTAGCGAAAAAAAGTCTAGCAAGCTACGACAAGTGTTGGCAAATTAGTGACGATAAAAGTGTAATACCTTTTTGTTTTAAGTACATTCTGCTTCGATTTGTAGTGTTTCGCGTTATGTGGGTATGTATTCAGTGAATGGACGTTTCCTGATAATATTTCCGCTTGTTTACATTGTGGAATTGATAGGTATTCTTTACTGAACTGTGAAGTCCTTTTTCTGGGGGAAAGGAGAGCTTTCGTAGCTCTCTCGGTGTCTAATACTGATGATTTGGGCTTTCGGTAGCGATATTGATGGACCGTGTCCGCTTACAGTTACACAGTACCGTGTCACGAAGTTGGTAATGTCAATTAATTATTTTCTTACGTACTCGCTTTATTCGTTGTTCGCTTCTGCGGTTTCTCAGTTTTGCAATAGTCGTTAGAGCGTAGAAAATGTGTCAGGTGCCCTCTAGTACCAATGCGTTTGGTGTAACATAGGTTTTATCTATGCTTAAGATCTCATTGGAAAGTGTTTTTGTTTTAGCTGCTGCAGTGAGGACTTGGCGATGATGGAACTCAGATCCTAGGCCTACAGGTGTGACGATCTTGAACTGATGAGGAAGGCTTTTGAAATTTGAATGTGTATAAAAAATTGTTTTTGTTGCAGCTACTGTTATATTATGGCATCTGGGAACTCTTCTTTGGAGAGCAATGGAAGTAATGGTAAGATCTTAAGCTATATAAGATGCACATAATAATTACTTATTATCAGGGAATTGCTTTTTCCATCTTGTATAACTTTAAACATTAAGTCTGTATGTATATTTTGTTTTGTTTTCTGATGTAGGAACTAAGAAAATATTAATAACTAGTATGTAACTCTGTTTATGATTTAAACAAAAAATACAAATCAAGTGGACTGAAAGAGTAGAAGTTTTAATTTATTAAAATTAAAGTCTTAAACATAGGGTAAGCACCCAGTTTTTTATGAGCTTTAATTGAATCTCATCAGCATTATTGTGTATTGGAACCTTGCAAGTTAAGTTTGTCCTACTTCCTTTGGTTCAATTGTTTTGGGATGTGGTAGGTATTTATGTTACGATACAAGTAAAATTAACAAAAAATCTTATATTCATTTTTAGCAATATTTTTTAATTACACTCATGCAATGCTTGTTTCCTTTGTCTGTTGCTGCACTCACATTTGAAAATGTTCGTTTAATATTCTTTTAATTAGCTTTAGGTTTTCCTCCTTTCCACCTACTGGGAAATGTTACTCATTTACTTTATAGGTGTGTCAAACTGATTTGTTTGATGACTTCTCGTTAAAAACTAACTAGGTATACAATCATAATTCATTTGTAATGCCATCATCCACTAATTTTCTTTATTTATCTCCTCAAGCTTCCACATTAAATTTACGTTATACAAGAACTGTCCGAGGATCCGTGAAAGATGCTAAGGAGTTCAAGCCTCAAAAACATTGAGTTTGTCCTTGACAAATTTTAAAATGACCTTGGTAAATTATCCTGAAACCTATCCTCAGCAGATATTAAAATAGCCTTCCATTAGGGATTGCCGGTAGGCAATCCTGGAACAATCAGTCGGACAATAATTTTGACCCAAAAAAAAAATTACTGACTTGCTTACTGTTACTGAGTGTTATAGGTAGGGATTGATAAACACCTAAGACTTGAGACCAAACAATTATATTTTTCACTAGCTTTTGCCCGCGGCTCCTCCCGCGTGGTACTCGGTTACCGCGCGCTGTTCCCTCGGGGAACTGTGCATTTTTCTGGGATAAAAAGTAGCCTATGTTACTCTTGGGCCCATAAACTATCTCTATGCCAAAAATCACGTCGATCCGTCGCTCCGTTACGGCGAGAAAAACGGACAAACATACAAACACACTTTCGCATTTATAATATTAGTATGGATATAAACCTCCTTGCAAAAAAACGGGCACCTATGGTTTTTGTATGTTATGTACATGGAAGCTTACTTTCTAAGCTTCAATGCCTAAAAATCGGAAAAACCATAGGTGCCCGTTTTTTTGCAAGGGGGTTTATAATATGGTCTACTTTTTACCCGACTTCCCGAAGGAAGGTTATGTTTTTAGGATCTCTGACCACTTGGCTATCTGGTCATCAAAACTATTGAATTAGAACAAGTTGTAAATAAACTTTTGAATAAATCTTGTTAATTCTTTTATTTTTATAATTTAAGATTTTTTAACAAATTTGTAAACAACCAAATTATATTTCATAAATAGCATTTCGTACTATTTTCCATAGTAATTATTTTGGTATTTGTTCATTTTGCAAGTAAGGTTTGGCAACCTGATTCATTACGCAACTTTTCCTTTCACAAACTCTAAAACTGTAAATATTACATCATTTATTTCAGGGCCTTCATGTACAACCCTTTAGGTTAGGTTAGTGTTATAAAAGGTTCCCCCTGCTTACGCATAATTTTTTGTGTCATAATTCTATTTTGCATAATCTGTTTACGCATAATAGTACTTATGCCGAAACTGTTTTCGCATAAGTTTACGCCGAATTCTTTTACTCGTAACTAATGTTAGCCGAATGGGCTTTACGCATAATTTGTGAATTCCGAATATTGTTTAGGCAGAAAATTACTTACGCATAAATTAGTTACGCAGAAAGTTACTTTCGCATACTTAATGTAACACCAATTTAATGTCTGGAAAGCAAATATTCATATGAATTTAACGATTCTGAGACGAAGTCGACGGAGCTCCACTTCGCGGAGCTCCTATTCCGCCTAGTTAAGGCGCTTCGCGCCTTGACAAAATACTAACCTAACCTAACCTATAGTTGAGCAATCATGTTACCTGGGTTTTCTTTATTGCGGGGGCTCGCCTCACTTCATTCGAGCGCCAGAAATATCTCAGAAATATTGGATATCAATCTACTATTTCAGTATAATGAATTATTAGCAACATAATTGTCTTTTGCTTGCAGAGTCCCTGTCCCACACGTACGTAAGCAATGAGCGTCACAACGCGTCCCAACTGCCAACCATCCCCATTCCGATCGACGACTATGTGACTCCCACATATGACAAACAGAACTACACGGTCAAGAGTCACGGGGCGCACGTGATGAGCGGGCCTTACGAGTCCATTGGACAGTATGACGTTCTCACCAAACAGACCAATGAGAACTTGAAGCAGCAGTGCGATAAAGCGTTGCACGAGTTGAACCAGCTGAGGAGGCAGCATACGGAGACATCGAGGAGGTGTGAGCATGTTATGAAGGTAAGATGTTTGTGGGAACCGGGGATGTAAAGGGTGTGGTTTTATCGGAACCGAAAGCGGAACTAGATGTTTTCAATTTAGTTTATCGGAACCAGAAACGGAATTGGAACCGAAAACGGAACCGGAACCAGAACCAGAACTTGAGTCCGAGCGTAATGTTAGTGTAGCACGTCGCAAGTGGAGCGATGACCGAATGACTGGTAAATGGGCCAATCAACTTTTTTACCGACACTGGGCGTCTTCTGCGTTATTAAAATTGTCTCTGGCGTTACCAAAAAAGTCGTATTTCCAACAAGATATTTCATGGTTTAATAGGTTGAACTTACGTAGGATGGCATGAATTCATGTACATCATCTAATAAATTACAGAAAAAACATGTTTACTTACAAAAATCTGCAATTGTTTGAAAAATTTCGCGGTCAGATTAGTAAAAAGTTGATTGGCCCAAATCTGTTTGTTTTTGACGTACGCCGTTCAAGTTCGGCCGCCGCGCTAAGCATTGACATCCGATATAACTTCTGTTTCAAAAGTAACGGAACCGGAACCGAAACTGATTTGTAAAACCAAAAGGAAGTTCCGCATTAACGGAAAGAATGACTGGTAAATCTGTTTGTTTTTGACGTACGCCGTTCAAGTTCGGTGCCACGCTAAGCATTGACATCTGATATAACTTCTGTTTCAAAAGTAACGGAACCGGAACCGAAACGGATGTGTAAAACCGGGAACGCATCTGAATATCGAATGTTAAAATATCGAATATATTAAAATATCGAATGGGTCAAAATATCGAAAGGTTTATTTTCTGAAACCGTAAACTTTTCAGGATTCATTAAAACGGCACCGTATAGAACCCCTTACCCTTAGGTTAGGTTAGGTTAGGTTAGATTTATAACAATCTAAAAAAAAAGTCTTAAGAAAAATACCTTTTCGATATTTTAATACATTCGGTAATTTAACATTCGATATTCAGATACGTACCCGTAAAACCAAACGGAAGTTCCGTCTTAACGGAAACGCAATCGGTCTTATAGTTTCAGACTTTCCCATACTGACTGACGTATCTAAACGAGCCATCATGTATAGTACCACATTGTGTTTGGCAGGAATTGGAATACTTCCGTGGGCAACACCGAGCAGCCATGAACCAGCTGGAAGTGTCAGCGCAGGAGGCGGCCGGCCTGCGCGGGAAATACGGCGACCTGCTCAACGACAACCAACGGTATGACACCTTAGTATAGAAACCTTATATCCCTTATATCCAGCATGAATAGTAGATTGTACAACAAGAGCATAAAACGAGCCATTTTACCCGAGCCGGTACGGCGAGGGTGGATAGACAAGTCGAGGGGAAAATGGGTTTAATGCTCGAGTTTTACACTCTGCTTTTCACTTCAATAGCAACAGTGAAAACAATGATTCACTTTCTATGTACCTTTAATTTTTTATGCATTATTATATTTATTATAATAATTCCATTATTTTAATTTTACTGATTTATTATGATTGATGAGATTGATTTTTAGTTTTATATGAATTAAAAATTATTAAATATATATGTCGGATTTAGGACGAGGTAGTATGGGCGAAGCACGGCCCTCATCATCAGAATCGTCTTGGCCCTCCATTGTCGAAACGAGCACACAAATACAAAACCGTTAACCTAAAATCGTTATTATTTTAAAACTGTAAATGAGGGTAGTACCTAATAAGAGGACACACAATATAAATTAAAAGAGAAAAGTGATTCAGGTGTGATACGCTCACCAATTAGACGACCAGGCGGCTCGGCGGCGGGAACAAAAGTGTCTAAGTTATCCCACAATAACAACCCCCACCTCTCGCCTGACGTCACCTGATTCACGGAGTGAATTCCAACGATAGTTACATCAAACCTCACTAGAGGGCGCATAACTCAGGTAGAAATGCTGGGCTTACGATCAAAACAAACTAAATGTTTTAAACCGCTGCCGCTAGATGGCGTTTATATCAATCGCGCCGACACGGCCGTCCTGCTGCATGTCGCGCTCGACAGGCTTTCCACAGATAATACCTAAATCCACTCGGCCAGTCTGGCATAAATCAATGATCGATCATACGAAGGCTCCTGTCCTCATCTTAGCATAAGTTCAACTATCAACATGGAGGCCCCTGTCCTCAACACGAGATTAACCAATCAACATGGAGGCCCCTGTCCTCAACATGGCTTAAGGCTGTCAACATGGAGGCCCCTGTCCTCAACATGACTTCAGACTAGCAGCATGGAGGCCCCTGTCCTCAGCACGACTTCAAACTTACATGGAGGCCCCTGTCCTCAACACGACTTCAAACTAACATGGAGGCCCCTGTCCTCAACGAGACTTTATTTTGTGTAAATTAAGTTGAAATAAGAACTTCAATCAATTTGCTAGCTTAATCACTTTTATTGAACATTTCTTTTAATATGTTTTTGTTGATTATGTGGGTAGCATTTAATTTAAAGGAAACACAAACTGTTACTTCAGTTTCGTTAGTACAATCAATCTTGTAACGACCTATGGCTTTATGTTACTAATAAATTGCAACTTGAAAGATAATAGTTTTAACTGTTGAATTATTGCTAACTTTAAGAGAATAAACAAACCAACAATTTCAGTTACGATTAGGCAGCAAACAGGTTTTTATTTTCACTTTTTAAAATAATTTAAGATAATTTTCGAAACACTTAACACTGTAAATAAGATTAAAAATAAAAGTTCTAACTGTTGAATTATTGCTAATTTTAAGGGTATAAGCAAACAAACAATTTATCTTAGTTACGATTAGATACCAAACAAGAAACAGGTTTTTTTTTTTCACTTTTAAAATATTTAAATCATTTTAACAAACATCGACTAATTAATTCATTTTTGTATTAATCAATTCGATTAACCGAATTAAATCAGGAATCAAACATTTAGGTAGTTTGACAGTGAGAAAATATGTAGTAATTTAAATGTCAATCGGATATAGCAAAGTCAGTACGGAGAGAACGTCACCACGTCGTTTTTCTATACATTTTGTTATTCCTGTTGTGAAGTAACTTCACTCACCCGTTCACTGGTATCATTACTTTCTAGAGTAGGTATTTCACTCGCCGACACGGTTATTTGGCTACCACAATTTCCTGGTTTTGGTGCCAGGCGGAGCTGGTCATGTGCAACCTTTTTGGGTCTTCCCTTGCTAGTCAACTTTTTAATCTGATAACGGTCATTTGGCAATATTTTCCAGATTTCGTAAGCTTCTGGGTACTTCAAGTCAAGCCCAATTTGAGTTCTTGGGTTTGTTTTAAACAATACGATATCACCTTTTTCAAATCTAGTCACGCGTGCTTTACCTTTGTCAAATCTCTTCTTATCCTCTAAACCTCGCTTTTCTATTTTCTTGCGCATGTAGTTATCTAGCTGAGTGCGATCTACGCTACCTTCTGCTTCGTCTATTAAACAAATTAATTCTGCAGGTACAGCGCATGTTCTGCCAGTCAAGGCTTTCAGTGGACTTACATTTGTAGTTTTGTTTTTTGTACAATTCATTGCTAATTGTAGAGCATCAAGGCCTTTCTTCCAGTCGTTCGTTTCGTAGTTACGAATAATAGTCAGTCCGTTTTTCACAACGGCCATCATTCGTTCCACTTGGCCATTGGATCTGCTGACTCCTGGTGCTATAAAGTGTTGATAAATGCCATGCTCTTTGCAATAAGCTTCAAATTCTGCTTTAAAAGCTGTGTCTTGGTCGCTGATGATTTGTTTGGGTGCTCCAAATAGTGCAACAAGCTTTTTGAGAGCGCTTAGCATTGATATAGCAGTTTTATTGGTGGCATACGTCAACAAAGTATACTTGGTATAAGCGTCGATTATCACAACGACATATTCGTGTTTGGCATTTCGTTTCGTCAACCTGCCTGTCATGTCGATGTGTACCGTTTGAAACGGTATAGGTTGCTTTTCTATTGGGTACATCTGTACTTGCTTTGCTCCAGATGGTCCCTTACTAGTTTTGCATATGACACAGTTGTTTACAAATTGCTTGACAATATTCGACATTTCTGGGAACCAGTAAACTTCGCGTAGTTTTGCAAGTGTCTTCTCCCACCCGAAATGCTTCAATGCTGTGTGATAAGCATTAATAATACTCCACTGATACGTTTTGGGGATTACTTTCTTCCAATGGCTTTTTCCAGGTTCTTCTTCCTGATCGCGGCGTTGCAAAACATTATCTAGCAGGCGGTAGTTATTAACTTCATCACCTCGTTCCAATTCCTTTATAATTGCGGCCAATTCTACATCACGCCTCTGTTCAACAACGAGCCACGTATCAACGTTACTAGCTAAATTGATACAGGCTGTCGGGTTACGGCTGAAGAAGTCCGCATGCTTCATTCGAGATCCCTGACGATATTCGATTTTGAAGTCGTAGTGTTGAAGGTAAGCCATCCATCGATGTATTCTTGGAAGCAATTCGTGTTTCTGTTGTGAAGACTTAATGGCATTGCAGTCAGTGACAATAGTGAAACTCCGGCCGTATAGGTACTGTCTAAAATGTTTGACAGCTCGGACTATTGCGAGAGTCTCCAACTCGTAGGAATGGTAGTGGCTTTCGGGTTCTGTCGTTCTCATACTCATGTACGCCACAACGTGTTGCCGCCCCTCCTTTATCTGAATCAAGACGGCTCCCAAGCCCGTACTGCTCGCGTCTGTATGAAGTTCGATGGGCAAATCCTCCGCGAAAATTGTCAATACGGGAATAGAGGTTAAGCGTCTGATTATATCTAGTCTGGCACTTTCACATTCAGCTGTCCAGTTAAATTTAGCGTCTTTTTTCGTTAAATTGTAAAGTGGAATCATGCGTTCTGAAAACGACGGTATAAAACGCCGGAAGTAGCCAGCCAAACCGCAAAATTGCCGGACTTGCTTTACAGATGTCGGTACTGGGGATTTTTCTAAAGCTTCCACTTTTCTGGGACTCGGTTTAACTGTACCTTGTGAAATCACATTACCGAGATATTCCACAGATCGTTTAAAGAATACGCATTTTTTGGGATTTACCGCAAAGCCGGCGTTATGCAGCGCGTCTAGGACACGATCTAACATCTTTATGCCTTCTGCAAAAGTTTTACATTTAATAAGGACGTCATCCATATAAATTAATATGTCATCTAGGAACGGACGTAGTGCTGCCATTATCGAACGCTGGAACACGGCAGGTGCATTCATTAACCCGAACGGCATCATGACGTATTCAAACAACCCATCAGGGGTGATAAACGCCGTTTTTGCGATCGATTCTTCCTTGATAGGTATTTGGTAAAAACCTTGAGCCATATCGAGACAAATAAAATACGAGGCGTCTGATAATCTGTCTATTTGATCAGGAATAATAGGCAAAGGGAATTTAATCGGTACTGTGTTATTGTTTAGCTCCCTATAGTCTGTGCACATTCTGTCGTCGCCATTTTTCTTTTTTACTAGGAGTACGGGGCTTGCGAACTCAGAGGTGCTCTCTCGAACTATGCCGTTAGCAATAAGATCTTCAACAATGGCTTTTACTTTTTGACGCTCAATTGGTGCCATTCGATATGGTCTTCGAGATACGACTTTCGTAGGGTCCTTTAGCTGAATATCCATGTGTCCGGTGGTCACCCTGGTCTTTGGTATTCCTGTAGCAAACACATGTCTGTTTTTCTGTAGGATTGACTTCAAGTCGCGAATCTCCTCTACGTCGGTGAGATCGGTGTCCAAATTCTCAATAAAGTCGCCACCATGTTCGGCGATCAGTACCTGAGCAGTTCGCATCAATGTAGCGCCGCTACTCGCGACATTTACCGATAATCCTGGCATTTTCACGATTTCTGATCCTATTAGGAGCTCACAGGGTATTTCATGGTCTTCTACCACATGGAAATCAATTTCTACTAAAATTGAATTTATCTCACACAAAAGGGTAACGCGTTGACAAGATAGAACGGGCATACCTGTTCCTAACCCTTGCAACATCAAAGGATAGTCTTGACGCTTCCCGGGCAAGGAAAAGCTTAATGACTTTCGTATGAGGGAACGGTCTGCCCCACTATCGAATAAGGCGATCAATTTTTGTTTATTAACTGTAACTTGCATTGGAGTCGATATATTTGGGTGAATTTGGGCTAACGATATTTTATCACCATCATCTTTTATTTTCTTGAAACAGACGGCGTCTGTATGTCCTAATTTACCACAATAAGTACACTTTATTGGAGGTTTTTCTACCTGTTTTGAATCGGATGACACGTTACTAGTGGTTAGCAAGGATTTCGGTTCACTCACTTTATTAGGACAATTCGGTTGAATATGCCCCGCCTTGCCACATTTATAACACACTAGTGTTTCCTCGCGGTTAGCGCGAAATCTGGGTCGTTTAGCTGGTGGTTCCCCGCTACGAATCTCTCGTGACTTCGTAGTCGACGCAACCGAAATTAATTCCGGTACAGTAGTGCATTTGCTTGATATTAAGCGCAAACGTAAATACTCGTGGTCAATACAGCCTATAACAGCTTCAACGGCATCTTTTTCTTTATCCCCACTAACTATTCGCTTCCAGATATTCCATGCCTTTGTTATTGACTCAGCTGGGTTTGACAAGTCAAATTTAAAATTCCGCAATTTGAGAATATCATTTGAATACCGCGCTTCAGGTTCAAATGTTTGCACTAATGCTTCACGCATGTCCTTCCACAATGGAGATTTTACTAACCACGTGTCTCCAAGTGTTTTAGCACGGCCTTGTAGTAATCCAGCGATTTTGGTACAAATCTCATAGTCGGTGAGATTCCAGTGTTCTTTCGCTCGATCTACGTGCTCGCACCAGTCTCTCACAGGAACATCCCCGTCGGGATTATATGGCGCAATATAAATGTCACTTAACCTTGGCCGTTGCGTCGAACTCGCTGCCTTTGATAGTATACCCGCCAGAAGCTCTTTATTTGTGTTCGAGTTCTCTTGTTGTTGATTTGTCAACTTTTCTAATATAGCGGCCAACGATGACAAAATGCGGCCAGACTCGGAGCCGTTCGTTAAGTCAGGAACTGGCTGGGTCATATCAGCGCGCGATTGGGATTGCTGATTCTCACCTCTGATGTCGGATTTAGGACGAGGTAGTATGGGCGAAGCACGGCCCTCATCATCAGAATCGTCTTGGCCCTCCATTGTCGAAACGAGCACACAAATACAAAACCGTTAACCTAAAATCGTTATTATTTTAAAACTGTAAATGAGGGTAGTACCTAATAAGAGGACACACAATATAAATTAAAAGAGAAAAGTGATTCAGGTGTGATACGCTCACCAATTAGACGACCAGGCGGCTCGGCGGCGGGAACAAAAGTGTCTAAGTTATCCCACAATAACAACCCCCACCTCTCGCCTGACGTCACCTGATTCACGGAGTGAATTCCAACGATAGTTACATCAAACCTCACTAGAGGGCGCATAACTCAGGTAGAAATGCTGGGCTTACGATCAAAACAAACTAAATGTTTTAAACCGCTGCCGCTAGATGGCGTTTATATCAATCGCGCCGACATATAGAAACTTTTTTGTTTGTGGCTGACCTGATTACCTTGGTCTTGAGTTGGTATTTATACGAAGATTTTATTTTATGCTCTAGAGCATAATAAGTCATAGTCATCAGTCGCCTAGATACAGCATAAACACGAACTTTACGAGCATGAGAAGTGAAATAGTAGATTGATAACCAAGGGTGGAAAGTGACCCATTTCACCCGAGATATTTCTCGAAGAGAAATAAATCAAAATTCAATGGCCAGTCCAATGGCCAGGCCAAGTTCAATGGCCAGTCGTGACCTGAAATTTGTTTATAACAATAACCTGTGGACTGCTGTGGGCTGATGATGTACTGGTACTTGGTTGGTAGGTTGGAGCGCGAAGTCCAGCATTTGCAGCAGGGAGGCACGGCCGAGGGCAGTTCCGATGCCCTCGTGCACACTCTGAGGAAATACGAGTCTCTCAAGGAGGAGTTCGACTGTTACCAGAAAAGGTATGTGGGTCATTTCCACCGTGAGACCAGAGGGTCTATTGCGTTTCTGACAGTCGTGATCGAAATCAAATCACTGTTTTTGCATACAAAAAGCGGCCAAGTGCGAGTCGGACTCGCCCATGAAGGGTTCCGTAGCACTAAGTAACATAATATAAAAGTTCTTGTAGTTTGTTGTGACTTTGATCGGTGTTTACATTTGAGTTGATTGAATGAAAGGTAAATTGCGGTTTACGATTTATGACATATTAAAAAAAAACTACGTACTAGATCTTGTTCAAACCAATTTTCGGTGGAAGTTTGCATGGTACATCATTATTGGGTTTGGGTTTTATCATTCTCTTATTTTAGAACTTACAGGGGGGGAGGACACATTTTACCACTTTGGAAGTGTCTCTCGCGCAAACTATTCAGTTTAGAAAAAAATGGTAATCTTCTTATCAAGTTTCAACAGTATAGTAGGACGGACAGACAAACATGACGTGCGTTCGTTTTTTGCCATTTGGCTACGGAACCCTAAAAAACTGTGATTTGGTCATGATGCGTGATGTGAGAGTGAGATGCGTAGTGAGGTGAGCGAGCTGAAGTCTTCTCAAGAATGTTCTAATATGGTAAATTATATAACTAGTCGAATATAATTTCAATTTAAAATAAAATGTGCTGCTACAAAGTACGAGACGGTAAATAAATAATTTCTTCATTAATACATCCTAGCGTTTCGTTCTATTCATTTTCATTCAGAAGATAGAGACACCTTGTTTAAACGACTTTGACTGTATTTAAAAACTAACCAACAGAATGGAAAACAAGAAAGAAAATAGGGATGTTGAAGCCATTAAACAATAATTCGAAGGTACAACTCCATTAAAAATAACGCTTTATGTTAGCCCTGAAAACCAGATTAATTGTCGATTTACTGTAAAATTAGATTTTTGTTGCTTTAAAACAAATAAATAGTTAGTTGATTTAGTTGCCGGATAATGACGTCATAAGTCGCTATTGCCATTGAAACTCTGGGAGAATTGTATTTTGACAGCTCATAAAAAGTACGTCAGTTGATTGGTGGTGTCAACATCCCTATCGACTAAAGATTGTGTTGATTTTTTTCTATGAGCTGAAATATTGTTTTACTTAGACATGATTCTAGGTACGATGACCTCATAGAGAATCACAACGCCACGCTCGAGAAACTGCGGCTGGTGCAGGAAGAGAACAGCAGACTCAAGACGCAGTGCCACGAGCTGACGCAGGAGCGAAACGCTGTGGTAAGTCACATCTGTAAAGAAGAACTGTAAAACAAAAAACCGGCTGAGAGCGTGTCGGACACGGCGGAGATAGAGGTCCGTAGCCATTACGAAAAAATTAACTTGTATTTTTCTAAGGATTTCGTATTTTGTACGGAATATTCCAAGTTTAGGTATATTTTATACCTTAGACTGCTATTTACTCTTAAACTACTAATAATTGTCAAGAAAAACTATCCTGAATTTTTTTTTAATTTTCTTTCCACCGGTTTACATTTTAGAGGGATCCAACGATATCCCGCACTACAAGGTTGGATGAGAAAAAAAAAACACCCCTACTTTGCGTCTATGGGAGGTACTCTTAAAAAATATATTTAATTTTTTTTATTATACCATTTTGTCCGCATAGTTTACATGTATACTCGTGCAAAATTAAAACATTCTAGCATTGATAGTCCCTGAGAAAAGCCGCGGACGGACAGACAAATAGACAGACAGACATGGCGAAACTATAAGGGTTCCGTTGTTGCCATTTTGGCTACGGAACCCTTAAAAAAAGCAAAGGCCCTTGCATTGAACCTTGCATTTAAAGCCCTGTATTCAGGCCTCGTAAGGCTGTCTTTCCACTAAAGATGTGCAAAGATGTGTTGCGAAGAATGTGTTTATCATGAATCAATTTAAACGCTTCATTTACCTATCGCTCCGCTCAGCTATTTCTACCAGAGCTGTGCTGTGCGAGATAAGGAAATAAAGTCTCGCAACACATCCTCGCACATCTGTGAAGGAAACGAAGCATCAAGCTTGCGAGTGAGAGTCGCGACAGCTAAAACACATATCGGCTTGTCCTTAGATTCGCGAGCGCAATACTCTGAAGCAACAGGTGGCGAACGTTGTCCGGCAGTGGGAGGGCGGCGCGCGCGAGCGGGCCGACATGAAGCGGCTCACTGACGAGCGGAACGCTGCCATGGCTGAGTACACGCTCATCATGAGCGAGCGGTGAGTGAGCGCGGAGTAGCAGTGGAGAGAGTGGGGGGGAGCGGGCCGACATGAAGCGGCTCACTGACGAGCGGAACGCTGCCATGGCTGAGTACACGCTCATCATGAGCGAGCGGTGAGTGAGCGCGGAGCGGAAAAGCAATCGGAATTATATTTGACATTTCACATTATTATGGAATCGGTTTTCTTATTGTTCGGTGCATTAAAATAGGGAATTTTGAAACCTTAAATATTAAATAATTTATTGAATCAGGCGTTACTTTGCGGAGGTCCATATCAATGAACTAAAATAATTTCTTTGCTCACCCGCGACCTTAAGATAGCTAAGTCTATGCAAATTATGCGTGTTCATGCAGTTCCTCCACCTCCACACTGTACGAACACACACAAATTACACAAACCCATCTATCACCACCACCACAACTCACTGACGCGTTTCGAACTCAACCAGAGCTCATCCTCAGAGTGACACAACCGTACACCATGCTACCAGTTGTTAGACTAACAATCCACCACCACTGTTTTAATTTGTCAGACAAAACAAAAAACTACCCGCAAAATATTAATAAATTTTAAATGTGATACAAAACTACCTTGATTTTTTAATTTTATTTATTTATTGTCAAGGCATGTTTAATAACTACCGTTGCTAAAATTAGACCCAAGCCGTAGCAAGGGAGATGACACTAAATTTATTTGCTCATTAATAATAGACCCCATACTATTGTACCTAATTATCTCCATACATTCTAACACATCAAGACGAAACCCCTTGTCACAGTAATGTAACACTTCATACGAATCTGAGTCCGATATAGAATGATTTAATTCCAACAGATGCTTGGCAAAATTAGATCTATCAGGATGCCCGTTCCTATATGCCGATACATGCTCCTTAAACCTAGTATTAAAACTGCGCCCGGTCTGACCTACATATACTTTACTGCAGTCATTACAAGTGAGCTTGTATACACCCGATTTAGTTCCTTTATCCATCTTCTCTTTGTGGTTACAAAGTTTAGAGTACAAAGAGTTGTTAGTTTTAAAGGCTACATTAACATTGTTAGATTTTAAAATGTCATAAATTCTATCAGACAAACGACCAACATATGAAATACTACACCTATATTTGTTAGAAGACTGAGGAGGCAACCCGGCGTGAAGCATGCTATTCACTATCCGTGCTTGCTTCCTCCTAACCAAACCATCTACCATCGATTTCGTATAGCCATTTGACGTTGCTATCTGATAAATAGTATTTAACTCTGAATCAAAATTTACCCTAGAAAGAGGTACAGTTAATAATCTATGTACATAACAATGAAAGGCTGCTAACTTATGCTGCCACGGATGATTAGATGATGCTGGTATCACAGCATCTGTGTATGTGGTTTTACGATAAATTTTAAATTGTTGTTTATTGTTTGATCTCGTAATTGTTAAATCTAAAAAATTAAGCGAAAAATTTTCTGTGTTGTTTTTTTTCTGTGTTGGAGGGGAAGTAGGAGGCAACTTGATTTATTTGTGGATAATATCAATAACAAACATGTAAAAATAAAATTTAAAAAAGAAATAGAAGAAAATTTTTCGCTTAATTTTTTAGATTTAACAATTACGAGATCAAACAATAAACAACAATTTAAAATTTATCGTAAAACCACATACACAGATGCTGTGATACCAGCATCATCTAATCATCCGTGGCAGCATAAGTTAGCAGCCTTTCATTGTTATGTACATAGATTATTAACTGTACCTCTTTCTAGGGTAAATTTTGATTCAGAGTTAAATACTATTTATCAGATAGCAACGTCAAATGGCTATACGAAATCGATGGTAGATGGTTTGGTTAGGAGGAAGCAAGCACGGATAGTGAATAGCATGCTTCACGCCGGGTTGCCTCCTCAGTCTTCTAACAAATATAGGTGTAGTATTTCATATTCATATGTTGGTCGTTTGTCTGATAGAATTTATGACATTTTAAAATCTAACAATGTTAATGTAGCCTTTAAAACTAACAACTCTTTGTACTCTAAACTTTGTAACCACAAAGAGAAGATGGATAAAGGAACTAAATCGGGTGTATACAAGCTCACTTGTAATGACTGCAGTAAAGTATATGTAGGTCAGACCGGGCGCAGTTTTAATACTAGGTTTAAGGAGCATGTATCGGCATATAGGAACGGGCATCCTGATAGATCTAATTTTGCCAAGCATCTGTTGGAATTAAATCATTCTATATCGGACTCAGATTCGTATGAAGTGTTACATTACTGTGACAAGGGGTTTCGTCTTGATGTGTTAGAATGTATGGAGATAATTAGGTACAATAGTATGGGGTCTATTATTAATGAGCAAATAAATTTAGTGTCATCTCCCTTGCTACGGCTTGGGTCTAATTTTAGCAACGGTAGTTATTAAACATGCCTTGACAATAAATAAATAAAATTAAAAAATCAAGGTAGTTTTGTATCACATTTAAAATTTATTAATATTTTGCGGGTAGTTTTTTGTTTTGTCTGACAAATTAAAACAGTGGTGGTGGATTGTTAGTCTAACAACTGGTAGCATGGTGTACGGTTGTGTCACTCTGAGGATGAGCTCTGGTTGAGTTCGAAACGCGTCAGTGAGTTGTGGTGGTGGTGATAGATGGGTTTGTGTAATTTGTGTGTGTTCGTACAGTGTGGAGGTGGAGGAACTGCATGAACACGCATAATTTGCATAGACTTAGCTATCTTAAGGTCGCGGGTGAGCAAAGAAATTATTTTAGTTCATTTACCTTAAATATTTTTAATTTTCGGATTTATAAAAATGGGATTTATGAAGAGTCGGAAAATTTTTATTAGGAGTTCTAAAACATTCTGAACTATAAAAATAGGTCGTATCTTTTACAAAGATCTTTGTGGATTTAACCCCCCGTTCCCAAAGACCGCCCTCATCCGGCTAACAAAGCGTATGTCCAGGGACACGGTGCACAAGGAGATGGAGAAACTGTCTGATGACCTTCAGGCTGCCATGAAGCGTGTGGCTGCACTGGAGTCAGCACTGCAGGCTTCGCGCGAGGAACAGCGCGCCACTGCTTTGCAGGTATACCTTCCGCCGCCTAACTTGCAGGTGGCGCCTTGTGCAAGGTCCTCCCGGATTGCCACCACCATCTTGCTCGCTAATCCTGCCGTGAAGCAGCAGTGCTTGCACTGTTGTTTCGGCGCGGAGAGTAAGACAGCCGGTGAAATTACTAGCACTTGAGGTATTCCAACTTAGGCCTCTAGGTTGGCAACGCATCTGCAATACCCCTGGTGTTGCAGATGTTTATGGGCGGTGGTGATCTCTTACCACCAGGAGACTCGCTTGCTCGTTTGGCTTCCAGTCGAATAAAAAAAAGATATAACTTTGCCTAAAAGTTCATTGCCACGACTAGTACCACAAAAACTATCCATACTTAATATTATAAATGCGAAAGTGTGTTTGTCCGTCTTTCACACCGTAACAGAGTGACGGATCGTCGTGATTTTTGCCATAGAGATAGTTTATGGTCCCGAGAGTGACATTGGCTACTTTTTATTCTGGAAAATGCACAGTTTCCGAGGGAACAGCAAGCTTTCAAGAAAAGAGCGTACTCCTACCTTAAAGGCCGGCAACGCACTTGTGACTATTCTGGTGTTGCAGGTGTCCATGGGTTAAGTAATCGCTTACCATCAGGCGATCTGTCTGCTCGTTTGCCCCCTATACCATAAAAACAACCGGTCCAATTGCCTTGTATCCACGACACTTGACAACTGGATTGCTCCAGAAGGCTAAAATAAAATAAAATAGTTTATTGAAAAAGTACCTATAGCATTACAAATTGCATTGCCGTTGGTCAAAGCCTGGGCAAAGCCTGTCACGTGGCAACCGGGGTTCGGGCACAAAACACTACTTAATTTAGCTTAAACTTAAATTAAACACACTTGGGTAATTTCAAAAAACGGACGACCAGATGGCCTAGTGGTTAGAGACCCTGACTACGAAGCTTGAGGTCCCGGGTTCGATTCCCGTGTCGGGGCAGATATTTGTATGAAAAATACGAATGTTTGTTCTCGGGTCTTGGGTGTTTAATATTTATTTAAGTATGTATCTATCTATATAATTATGTTTATCCGTTGCTTAGTACCCATAACACAAGCTTTGCTAAGCTTACTTTGGGACTAGGTCTATTGGTGTGAATTGTCCTGTGATATTTATTTATATATTTAAAAAAATGCCAAAAACGGTCTAACAGTGTCTCTTTGCAGGCGGAGAGTTTGCGACGCGAGATCGAGTCGGCGCTCGTAGACCGCGATCGCGCCATTAAGGAATGCACTGATCTCAAGACGCCTCAGAACACCGCCACCCTCGGCAAGTCCCGGTAAGTCTCACACTAATACAAAAAAAAAACTTCACTGCTACATGCTTTTTAGGGTTCCGTACCCAAAGGGTGCCAACGGGACCCTATTACTGAGACTCCGCTGTCTGTCTGTCTGTCTGTCTGTCTGTCTGTCTGTCTGTCTGTCTGTCTGTCTGTCTGTCTGTCTGTCTGTCCGTCTGTCACGGGGCTCTATCTCTTGAGCCGTAATAGCTAGGCACTTGAAATTTTCACAGATTATGTATTACAGTGGCCGCTACAACAACAAATACTAAAAATAAAATAAAGTTAAAAATTAAGGGCGGTCTTCATACAAGAAACGTGTTTCATTCAGCGGTTTTTGGTTGCTAGGCTGCTAAGATTCGGCCGTCAGTTGCTAGGGGCAACGCGAGTGACCCTATGTTGTTTTTAATGTTTAACTACTTATTAATATGTGATTTTATTAGCGCTATTTTATAAAACCTTCGATAGTATAATAATTATCTCTAAGGCCGTGGTTTATTTTTGTGTGCAGCATTAAGACTAAATAACAATTTATGATCCACAAACCTCCGACCCACACTACACACACTTCACAAAATCCGACTTCAATAAAGCACTCACAGCCACTATGTTTAATGTTTTTTACACTAAAAAATGTCCGTTGTAATTTATACTAAGTAACAATATTTATTTACAAGGTCAAAATTTAAAATCAGGTTATGATTAATTCACTAATAATAATAAGTACGCGCCGTGCGTCGGCCGAAATTACCGCGCTAAAATGTTTTTTTAAATTGTACATTTTTTTCTGGCGCGAGCATGGCATAAGTCTGAAGCGCTATTCAGCCTACTACAGGGCGACAGCCAAAGAGGATGAGAATTTAAAATTATTATTTATTCAAAATACTTGCACCTAGTTTAGTGCTTACATTTTGGTGACATGTTTTTATTAACTACTTGTTTGTTGGGGTGGAATTAATATTTCAACTTAAATTTGAAGTGGCTATCTTCAACCGATTTAGCTGAAATTTTTGCGTGCATGTTTTTTTTTATTCGACTGGAAGGCAAACGAGCAAGTGGGTCTCCTGGTGGTAAGAGATCACCAATGCCCATAAACATCTGCAACATCAGGGGTATTGCAGATGCGTTGCTAACCTAGAGGCCTAAGTTGGAACACCTCAAGTTCCAGTAATTTCACCGGCTGTCTTAGGGCCTACGCTAGCTAGCGCGGGTGCACGCAGCGTGCCCACGCCTGCGGGTCGGGTACATGTAAAATCCGTCGCACGCGCCGCGCGCAGTTAGCGCTGCTCATACTATTGTTCGATAGGCCTCCACCCGCTCCGTGCAAACCGCGTCAGCTAGCGTAGGCCCTTACTCTGCCGAAACACAACAGTGCAAGCACTGCTGCTTCACGGCAGGATTAGCGAGCAAGATGGTGGTAGCAATCCGGGCGGACCTTGCACAAGGTCCTACCACCTGCAGGATGACATGTGTATAAATCCGATGGCAATGCAATATTATTATGACGTAGAGCTGATCTGATGATGAAATTAGACGTTGGCCATAGGAACTCTGTAATAAAACGACACGACCGCATCGTACGGAACCCTACATGCGCGAGTCGTTCGCACTCGCACTTGACCGATTTTTACTTTTGTTTGCATAGAAAAGTCAACTGTTAGAGTAGAGACCAATTATTAATGTATTATAAATAAATTTTAGTCTACCTACGGTATAGTTTTTAAAGGCAAACGAAGGCCATTGCTTGTTTTTTTATGTAATTAAACTCATTACATTATATTAAGATTTGATAACTACAGAAAACGATTCTAAAAGCATTCATCTCGAAAT
This sequence comes from Choristoneura rosaceana, assembly GCA_037349165.1. Lineage (NCBI taxonomy): Eukaryota > Metazoa > Arthropoda > Insecta > Lepidoptera > Tortricidae > Choristoneura > Choristoneura rosaceana. The sequence continues at coordinate 1,735,215 of JAZBNJ010000032.1, forward strand.
GGTACACATTGTAAAAATAGAAAAACGGCTTATTGTTGACAGACAAGACAACTCAGCGTATCACCACTTGGGGTTAGCAAGCGGTGTTGGTAACGACGGGTTCCTCAACGGACAGCATTCCAACGATCCCTCACTGGACAAATTGCAAGGTAATACCTTCGTTATTATTTATCTTTATTTAACTGACATTGGCCCAAGCCTTAAAGGCCGCCATTGAGCCAATAATAATACTCTGTGTTGAAGGTCTCGCGGGGCTGACAGGCGATTCTGCGGACAAAGAGCGCGTGGACAACTTGGAGCAAGCAAACCAGGAGTTGCAGCGTCTGCGGAAACAGCTGGACCGCGCGCTCGGAGACCTGACTGACGCCGTGCGCGAGGCCGAGGTGAGACTACTGGCTACTCCTGTTTTAACCAAGGTACGGTCACGAGCGTTCATTTAGAAAGAAAGAAAGACACAACATTGCCTATTACGGCATAAATTTTAGGGCCAGATTGTTTATGGCTCAGTATATACAATCTGCCGGGGTTCAGCTGAAAACCAGAAGGGCTACTCCGAAACACAACGTTCGAAGTTCGTGTCATGCAATCCCTCTCGCTCTCGTATTAAATAGTATAAGTGTGAGAGGGACCGCACGACACGAACTTCGAACGTTGTGTTTCGGAGTAACCCTTCAGCGCTGCAGCTCTGGTTACAGGGCTACGGCACATGCTGAGCTGAGTCCTTTTGGCATCACACTACAGCACAACGTCTTTAATTGTTCTCTCTTCTCCTATTTATGTTTTTACTGTTTTTGCTGTGATGTAGTGTGTTTTTGTTGTCAATAAATATTGTGAGTTGAGTTTGTATATAAAAAGAAATAGATTTTCCCACTAAAATTCTTACACGCAATCACGTAGCCTTTCTGACTTTCTCTTCTGATAAACAGACTAAGGGGCTGTTTCACCATCCATTGATTAGTGTTAACTGACTGTTAAATGTTATGCCGTCTCCGTCTATTCGAACAAAACAAATAGAGACGGCATCACACTTAACTGTAACACTAATCAATGGATGGTGAAACAGCCCCTAAATACAGATAAAGAGCGATTAAATTATGTATTGTTCAACTTATACAGGTCTCTAAACGAAGACGCGACTGGGCGTTTTCGGAAAGAGACAAACTACTGCAAGAGCGAGAGAGCGTTAAGGCGCTCTGTAACCGGCTACGCAAGGTATGTGAACAACTGGGTTTGCTTCAAGTTTAGTGGAAATTTCCAATACATAAGCTGACGTGGGCACCCACTGAGTTTTAGGTACTGATTCGTGCGTGACTTTGAAACCCTGATTGATCTGAGGCCTTATTGCCTAACGTTTCTGACACTCGCGATCGCAATAAAATGACAACTTTTTTATGCGAAATATGTCATTTGATTGCGATCGCGAGTGTCAAAAACATTAGGCAATACGGCCTCTGTATAATGCCTAGTTGCTACTATGTATTTTGTTGCGCTTTTAATTTACCTGTCACATCTCTCTCCGCATGTTTAGTCTAGCTTTATAATTATTCTGTTGTATCCTTGGTTGCTCTGAAAATCAGCGCCATGACTGAAGAAATTCAGACATGCATTTGCTGAGTGGCATCCATTTTGGTGCTTTGTTAACTACTGTTACTAAGATTTCATGTACAAACTTTTTTAACACTAAATAAAACATATCTATTTTATTCTAAATAGATCAGCAGAGCGAGGTTTTTGTATATATAAAACAAAGGAAAGATATGTACGACGAATGTGTTGCGAAGTACTCAACTTTACCGTACTTATTTCAAAAGAGCCCACTATACGCCCTCGCTACGCATCGTGGCACTGCTCGGCTATCTTCGTTCGTGGTGGAAACAGTCACAGCGTTCCACATCTTCGCTACACATTTTCGCACCACACATCTCTGGTGTAAACAGCCTTAATTGGTGGTGTTGTAGGAACGCGACGCGATGGTAGGCGAGCTAGCGGACGCGCGGCGGCACGGCGGCGGCGACAAACCCCGCGCGCGCGGCGACCGGCCCGAGCGGCCCGTGCCAGCGCGCCGCGACTGTTGGCAGGTAACACGACACACTACACTGAAATTACGCCATATCTTAACTGGTTAACTGAAATAATATATAACAAGCTTACCAAGATACCTGATGTAATATTGTGTAACAACCTGACACGTAAGATAATAAGTTTGATCAATAAATTTCTGATTAAAAAATTGTTCGTATGGATGTCGATAGAATAGTCGATATTTGATTAAGCACTAGTGAAAAGTGCATTTTTGCTCCCATCGTCCAGGCTTTGACAATAAGTGCGTAAAACGCGATGTTTTACACGAGACGCCCGAGAAACCCCAATTTAATTCATGAAATTAACAATGACCGCCATGATAATTTAATATGACAACGTTTTTGTCTGTGTCTGCGATAGCTTTTAGATGTTTTCTCAAGACTAGACCCTCGCTTCAGACTTTCAAATATCACTGAAAAATAAAGTTAGCGGAATGTTTTCGATAGTGTTTGTAGTGTTGATTACATTTCCGTTTAATTTTTGTGTGTTGTTTCACACCATTTGCTTCGGCCTTCTGCAGTTTGGCCACAGAATAACCAATAGTACTACCGTACAGAAGGGACTCTCTCGAACAAAAGTCAAGTTTAGGTATAAATCGTTGTCTACTCTTACGACATGCACGCGAAATTGTAACTTATAATGTTATACGAGCGTTCATATTCCGTTGGGCACCGTTGACACGAAACAGGTTTGGCGCCAACAGCGCAGGGTCCCCACTCTCCGATGAATAAAGATAACAGTGGGTATTAATATGGATTAAATAAGCTATCTTTAATAAATAAGTAAATACACTTTAAAAGCTAAAGCTACAAAACAACAATATTTTATCAGCAACAGTAACCATTTTTAACAGACTTCAAAAATGGAGGAGGTTCTATGTTTCAATGTTTTTATTTAGCGAAACATCCTTGCCGTCTCCACAGATACTCTACAAAATGCCCCATACACAAACATACTGTTACAACACAGTCTTTTTGGACCGTTTCAGCATTTTGCCAAAAAATAACAAACTTAACGAGAAACAGTAACAAAAGTCAACAACAATAATAATAGAAATGAACAATGACAAATACAATGCAAAGAAAATGCAACGGGAACTCGACTCGTATACACGGCAGACGCACTCGTACCTACTGACAATGATACTGACAAGTACTGGCCATAAGAAGCACAAGATGGTTGCGGCCGCTTCCCAAATAGCCGCATTTTCAAAATCTTGCAAGTTTTGTTTAAAAATTTAAAATATCTTGGTTCATTGTTATCGAATAATGAACCGCTGCAATTGCCGATTTATTTATTTATTTATTCCAAGAAAATAAAAAATCCGATAACATTGCGTCATTAAAAAAATAAATATTTTTCTATCGTATTCGATGGAGGCTATTTAACAGACACTGATATTGCTATATATTCTTAAAAAGAACAGTTTTAGATTTTTTTGATTATTTTGTTTCAAAACAGAAATTATTTTTAAAAAACATTTTGCGAACATAGTATGCGTAATTCGGAAAATTTTCAAATGTCACAGAACTCATCATAGGTGAAAAATACAATAAGCGGCAACCCTTTGCCGCGAACCCCACGGTGAGGTCGCCGGCCGAACGTACCTAAACTGCGGAGTGTCCAACCCCTGGTTTGGCTTCGTATTATTAAACGCCTGTTGAAATCAATATGCAACCAGCAATTGCTCGCTTACAGGCCTATGCATTAATATACTATTATGCAGCATACATCCAATATAAATAACTTAATGAGTGGAGAAACAGAAGTGAACAACCTTTTTTTAACAGGACATAGAATGGGACATGATCGACGTGGAATTAAGCGGTTTGGGCAAAGACGGCGAGCTTGGCTTCGAGCTGGCGGGCGGTCGCGACGACCCCTACTTCCCCGACGACTCCAACATCTATGTCACCGCCGTGCACAAGGGGTCTGCTGCTGAGGGGAAGATCAGGTCAGTTGGGGTTTACTTCTTAGGAGTTGTATGTAAAGGAACTCGGATCTAAAGTAAGGAAAATGTGGTTTCAGTTAAATATCTTCAGATTTTGCTATTTTTATGGATTTCAAAGTTCTGAACAAAAGTATCTAAAGATGCTACCTCTATTTATGAGTTCCTTTCAGAGTTTAGTTTATAAATAAACTAGCTTTTGCCTGTGGCTCCGCCCGCGTGGTATTCGGTTATCGCGCGTTGTTCCCTCGGGAACTGTGCATTTTTCCGGGATAAAAAGTAGCCTATCTCACTCTCGGGCCCATAAACTATTTCTATGCCAAAAATCAGGTCGATCCATCGCTCCGTTACGGCGTGAGTCGGACAAACATACAAACACATTTTCGCATTTTTATAATATTAGTATGGATAGAAAAATTGGCACGGAATTTGACGGTTTTTTTTTTGTGTTCCTAGGGTGTTGGACCGCGTGGTGGGAGGCGGCGCGGCCGGCGGCTGGGCGCACGCGGCGGCGGCGGGCGCCGCGCTGCGGGCCGCCCTCGGGCAGGGCGCCTGCGCCGTGCGGCTGCAGCGCGCGCGACACACGCGGCGCCGCGCCGCGCTGCACACCGCCGAGCTGCGGGGCCTCACGCTGCAGCACGGTACGGGCACCATCATCATCAGTGTCGTCGTCGTCGTCGTCGCTGTCATCATCATCACGACCACCACCACAGTGGGGAAACACCGCCACACTACATTTGCAGGTGGTAGGACCTTGTGCAAGGTCCGTCCCGATTGCTACCACCATCTTGCTCGCTAATCCTGCCGTAAAGCACCAGTGCTTGCACTATTGTCTTTCGGCGTGGAGAGAAGGACAGCCGGTGAAATTATTGGCACTTGAGGTGTTCCAACTCAGGCCTCTAGGTTGGCAACGCATCTGCAATACCCCTGGTGTTGCAGATGTTTATGGGCGGTGGTGATCTCTTACCACCAGGAGACCCACTTGCTCGTTTGCCTTCCAATCGAATAAAAAAAAAAGTAAACCGACCGAATTATCAACTTATGAGTTGGCTTAGTCATCATACCGCCTGTGGGGAACATTGCACAAATTATATATCGACCAACCTATCAACCAATAAAACTGAGCCTCTATAAAAAAAAAAATATTGCTCCAAAAAAAAAAAAAAAAATCTTTCTTAACCTACTGGAAGGCAAAATACAAGGAAAATGAGGTAGAGGACGACCAAGATTGACCTATTTTAATCAGGTGAAGGAAAAGGTGAGTGTCATGTATCAGGAAGTCAAACAGCTGGCCAAAGACCGTGCGGAATGGCGATTATTCCATCGACAAGAGCATAGCTCTTAAATTTGAGAAGAAAGATTGCCCTAACATACTCGTAATAACGCACCATATGCCTCCCTATCACCAGAGATGTGCGAGAGATCCTCGCTGCGCAAAACAGCAGGGCTACTACGAAAATCAGAGTTTGTATCGTACCCTCTCTCTCTCGTATTAAATAATATAAGCGTCAGCGGGACGGTACGATACGAACTTCGATTTTCAATTTTCGTAGTATCCCAGCAGTTCGGCACGAGGATAGGAGTGAGACGGTTATATTCATGACAAACCTCATCATTTCATTTTCTCCGCGCACATCTCTGGTGGAAACTCAGCCTTAGTACAATAAGTTTATAGGTACTGTTTTTTTATATATATTAATTGGTGTGAATTGTCCCGTGATATTTATATTTATATTTATTTATTTATTTATGTTCAGCTCACAACTCGCTCAGAAATAAAAAATGAAACTCAAATTCCAATACTGTAAAAAAAAAATGCCTTTGATCCGAGGAAGCCTCGTGAATCCGTAATGCTCTTCTAGATAAATCTATTCGTCTAACAGGAAGTTTTCTTTCCCCAGGTATTTTTATCAGCAAAATATCACCAGGGAGCACTATCTCTAAGGAAGACAGTATTTATGTCGGCGATCGCATAGTCAGTGTAAGTAATGAGAATGACCATTTTTCATAACCTTTCTCGGGTTGTGCACTGAGAAAAGACCGGCCAAGAACGTGTCGGACACGCTCAAAATAGGGCTCTGTAGCCATTACGAAAAAATGAATGTTTTTCCAAGGATTTCGTATAGTGTACGGAATCTTTCAAGTTTACGTATCTTTCATAGGCTGCTATTTACTCTTAAACTACTAATAATTCTCAAGCAATCTTAGCCGTTTTAATTTTCCTAGTATATTTGCTGTAATTACTACCATCCTGTTTTTTTTAAATTATTCCACCTTACTTATCACCTTATTAGTTTAGATTTTAGAGGGGAGACGTGGGAAGCTCGATTTTAAGGAGAATTTGCACTTTGAAATTGAATATTTTGCAAACAGATCACCGCGTCGAAAAATAGTCGTGGCAACCCTACAATGGTTTTATAATACCTATCTAACGATACTCCACATTCATAGGGTTAGTCGAGAAAAAAAATCACGACCACTAGTCTGTTTGTCGTAATTAGTACTCATTTGGCTATCGTTGTGCATTAACTGAGGAAGGACCATTTCCTGTTTCGAAACATGTCCGGCAAAGACGCAGCAGTGTACGCGAGTGACCCAATTGATATTTTCATCAACAGATTAATAACCGATCGTTGGAAGGCGTCAAGAGCGTGTCGGAAGTGTGGGCGATGCTAAACGAGTGTCAATACGATACTCTGTCTCTTTCGCTCCTTCGGCCTCTTTACCCGTGCTGTTTGGATGCCAACAGGTAATACTTACAATCTTTCGAGAAGTGACCTGATTCACTAAATGAATAAGAATAAGAAAGAAAGAAAGAAAAGAAAATACATTTATTCACAACACAAGACCACAATTAGCGTTAAGTACAAATAGACAACACATAGGAAATTATGCGTCATTGCGGCTGTGAATCGGACACTGGCTCAGCATAATGCTGAGGCGTTGATAATAAACACCCCAGCGCTGATTTTCAGCCAGCACCGTATAAGAATTGGCTGATAAAATAGATACACATACAGAAACACTGACTTACACACATCCATGCCTATTCCTACCAGCCAAAATGGCCGCCACTCAGATATATAAATGATATTCGAAATTAGTATCACGTCAGGTAGCATGAGCTATTCCAGACGACCGGCTATCTACATGCCTTATTTCATCCAAATGCAACGAGCCGTTTTAGCTTGAAAGAGTAACAAACTTACACGCGCACATACACGCACGCACGCACGCACACACGCACATAAACTTTCGCATTTATAACATAAGTTGGATACCAATTTTTCGAAAGCTATTGACGTGCATTGGCACTGTATAGTTTTTTTTCGGTCTCAGTATAACTGTTGACATTTCTCTGTTATGACGCATTTTTGTGTCCACGTAAAAGTCACAATGGAGATGAAATTTTGCATACCAAATACCTAATACAAACACAGCGGTCGATTGTGTTTGAATTGACGTCGTCGGAAAAAGGTTGTCGGTAAGTTGTACGCATTCGTAAAGTGAAGATGAACATCATGTCAAATATAGCTTAGCTCTCAGTGGTAACTCCGACGATCACCCATACATACGCTTATCTCTGTGTAATATCTATATTTATATATAATCTATAAGTATAATAATGAGGTAATTTAAGGAAAGGAAAGGAAAGAGGCGTGATTTTATGTATGGTAATTTCTTTTCGTTTTTCGGTGATTTTAGAGTCTATGATTATCTCGAAACATGTCGAGTTAAACTCGATTTAAGGCGTGAGTTAATCGCGTCAATATATTTTATGAGTGAATCTCACGGTAGTTTTATGATCAAAATAGATTTGTATGTTTATTTATTAAAAAAAATGGATGAAATTGGTGAAGTAGTCCTCAAATTATCATTTCGCACCATATATCCTCCTAAGTCCTCGCGTACTTTATAAAGGACTAATTAGCACTAAGAATAACAGCCGAATGTACTTTATTAAGTACAAATTGTTCATTGAATAAAGAATTCTAAGAATTTTGAAATAATGTCCTAAACAACAAAGCTGGTCAATCACGTCTAGGTCTTAAGCACTAAGTTCGTTAAGGGGCTGTTTCACCATCCATTGATTAGTGTTAATGACGGTTAAATGTGATGCCGTCGCCGTCTATTCGAACAAAACAAATAGAGACGTGAAACAGCCCCTAAATGTCAGGACTCAGGAGGATAAGGCTTTAATGTGATTGGTTGCAGGTTGTCGCTGTTTGATTCCAGCGACGGCAAAATGTTGAGCATCTGCTCCCAAACCGAGGACTGGTCCCCGTTTCTGCACCCGCCTTCCGACTCCAAGGTAAGTTTAGACTACAACGCGTTATAAAACGACCTGTAAAAGTATAATAAATTAGTGAAGTGGAAAATATCGTCAACCCTATATTTCATTTCAATCCAATTTGCGAAAATTGTAAACAAAGACGCCTTTAATCTGACCAGAGACATTTAGTGATGTGAAAACCTAGAACGTAGTGTAATGCCTGATTCCAAAATTAGAGTGAGAATGTTAATTTAAAAAGTTATGTTTTTGAGTAGGGTGTGGTATGGCACGCGTCATCTCGTTTAAGTTAAGCTTAAACTTGTGTTTTGAGACTATCTGTGAGATCCCGTTATTGGCTATGAGTCACTATTTTCATAATCATATCGACGCCCCCGAGCAATAAGTCGGTAATCGCCATCGATATATATGGCGATTACAGACTTATTGCTCGGGGGCGTCGATATTGTTTTATAAGCTGTTGGTTCGCCTATAAATAAATAAATAAAATAATTAATGTGTTCAGTAAAATGATTAATTTATTAATTGAACAGATCAATGTATTTTTGTCTATTTTATTATTTAAAAAACTTGATTTAATTTCAAAGACTGTTTATTCAATTATAAAACCAGTAACTATTTTTTAATTTCAAGGTAAATAAATGAAAATTATATTCAATCGAGCATTAATCGATTTATAAATGTCTAATTTTCCACCATCTCTACACTAGTCCATGCTTCTACACATGATTAATTCAAGAAATAAAGTCAGATTTTGATAAGATTTTTTGCCCTCGACGTGTCTATCTACCCTCGCCTTACCGGCTCGGGTCGGCTCGTTATGCTCTATGTACAATCTACTTTTAAATGTTTGTTCTAGGTCCACATAGAGCATGGCGTTTCGGACTTCGACCGCCGCTACGTGTACCACGTGGCCGCTGGGAGTCAGGGCAAGATACACCAGGAGCGAGGTTGGTTTCGCCATCATATCAGTCGTAGGACGTCCACTGTAGGACAATGGACATAGACCTCCTCTGTGTGCCCCCAGTTGAATTTGGCAATGGGGAATGGATGAAAATATTACAAACGCTTGAAACTTTTTTTATCGATAGGAATAACCTTTCTAATTAACAGGAAAAAATATCAGATTTTTAGTAGCATCTATTAATTTAAAAAATGAAAGAGTTTTCTTTACCGCCAAATTACGACAGTCGTTTACGGGTTGTTTCCATAGTCCAGAATAAAAAACATTGGAAAAGAATTCATGTGTCTTTGACTCCATCGTTTTGACAGGTGACACTCATTACCGGCTCGGATAATACTGACATGGAAGTACCGCCCTGTTTTTCATCTACACACCCATAGAAGCTCATGTCAGTTTCTAAAGCCTGGATTTAGAGCCCCATGCTTAGAGACTCCCTGTGTTTCACTTTTGCAACACCTAAGTTCGCGATCTTACAATATAAGTACATAAGCGATGAGGCTTACCGAACCGCTTACACGAACTTACACTGATCCGCATACATGGGATAACTCGGGGCAAGTTATAGGGATTTCATATCGATAAACCAAACCAACCAGACTAGCGTTGGCCTCTACGGCATTATGCTGAGCTGAGACCGCTTCGCAATTTCGCAAAAATACCTTCTCAAGATTAATACTTACTTTATACTTGTTTATTTTGGTTTGTATGTAATTTGCGCAGTGTGAATAAACATTTCTATACTATTCTATAAAAAATATGTCGATATAATAAATTATGATACCATGAAAAATAAGGTTATAATGAAATTTAATACATGTTAGATAGTATTCGTAATAATGTACATAGATTATAATGACGTGCTAAAATGTAATGTTGATACTTTAGAATTTTATTCAATATAAGGATAATAACACAAGATACAACAATATGATAGGAAACAAAATAAATAAATAAAACTATATAAATATACCCAACTATACTATTGTTGATTACTTGGCAAATAAATAATCTGAATCTGAATCTGAATCTGAAAAAAGTAAACAGTCTTATAAGAGGCGAGGAAATTTCAATAACCAACATGAATGAAAAATTAACTTTGGCTGATTATAAATATTTTAAGAATGCCCCGTTGACCACTGTAGACGTTGAGAAAATGTTTAGCAGTTTCAAGTGGATATTTTCATCTAGATGGCAATCGTTAATCGGTGGAGACCAAAAAGTTGCACACCGTTAAAGCCGCGTTAGCAGGTAGTTTTTCCATTAACTTTTTCCAATGTGACGTGAAAATTAATTATTAAAAATTAATCATTCACCCTAATACCGACGAATATGGAAAAAATATTGGTCTTTAAATAAACATAATATAAATACACTTTTTAATTTGTTTATTTTTTTATTTCAAAATTAGGAGAAAATAAGTATTATCTACTTATGTCGAATAACATTTTCGATATAGTTTTTTGTCGATAAAATATTTTGCTACATCACATCGATATAGTTTTTTATCGATAAAATATTTTGCTACATCACTTTCGTATAGATGCCCCGAGTTATCCCAGGTATACTAATCAGGCACCATGAACCTTAGTTACTCTACTTAATTAAATGCATAATAATTAGGTTACATAGGCCAAAGTCACGTCACGGCTCGCAAACTCTCGAGCCGATAAGATAAACTATCGATATGTTATCGGCATGTTATCTGACGATAACTTATCAGAATTGTGTGTTATCGTGCAGGTACATGGGACATGATCCGGGGGAAGATCGAGGCGGTCACCGGCCGGAGCAAGTCGAAAGATAAACAAAATAAGGTAAATAAATGTGATTGTCAGAAGAAAACGGGGATTTAATGAGTTTCTATTTTAAAATGAAAAGGTAGGTATTTGATTATTGTGTTGACAGTTCTTGTATTTCGTTTTGTTTTGCTTTAGTATTTTATTCGATAGTCTTTATTGTAAACAATTTATATGAAAAAAAAAACTTATTTTTGATGAAACTTAAGTTTATTTTGAGTAGTTCGAATTAATTCTATATTGTATGTTCTTTCTTTGAAACTTTTGTAAAACAAAACATATTGTATTGGTTTATTTTTTCAAGGCGAATCATATCGTCACTACTTTGAAGAAATCTCGTATCTAAAATCAATATGTCATCAAAATTGAACTTTAACATAATGTTCATAAAGTTCACTCAGAAAAATTATCTATTTTGAGATACGAGCTTTTTTAAAGTAGTGACGATATGCAAGAGTACTTGTTCAAATTGCACTAATGGTTGTTGTTCCTAAACAAAAACTGAAACAATTACATGTCAGCTTTTTTTCTCGGTGTTTGATATAAAAAATATTTTTATCTCTCGATATTTTCTTCTAGTTTGCACTTGTATTTTTAAGGGGTAGGCTTGAAAAGCTTACTTTCTTGAAACGTACACTTTCTCTAAAACTGCACTTATTTAGACGGATCGCTTTCTCGGAACGTACACTCTTAAAAGTGTACTTCCCAATACTGCCGTGCTCAAACTAAAAGACGGCTAAGTGACATTTGGCCAAAATTGAGATGGCTTAGACTCATCGATGTGGCTTTTTTTCTCTTTCGATCTGTATTAAAAAGTCAATTTTGGCCAAAATGTCACTTAGCCGTCTTTTAGTTCGAGCACGGCAAAATAGGTGCCTACTCTTTCTCCAAATAGTGCATTTTCTCAGAATGTGCACCTTTTCAAAAAGTGCATTTTGTCAGATAGGCCATATTCTTAGAAGATATATTATTTTTTCAGAAGGTGCTCTTTTTGAAACTATGAACAATCTTTATTATTAATAAATTTAGAAATTTAATAAAATAACCGGGCAAGCGCATGTCGAGTCATGCTCAGTGCAGGGTTCCGTAATTACCCATTGCCCAAACTTCACATTGGGTTCAAAAGTTAGAAGGGCGGGACGCATATGTTTGAATTTTCCGAGCGATAATTTACGAAACTTGGTTTTATCGAAAAATTGTATTTCAAGAGCTTCCATTTTTATAAGATTTCAACGACACCCCATACCGCAGGGTCGGAGCGGAAAAAAAATGTTTTTTAACATTTTGTCACAGTGAATAATACACGTACTCATACAAAATGTGTGCGCTTTGGACCACTGCACTTTTAGAAATAGTGCATCTTTCGAAAAAGGGCCCCAACTGGGAAAGTGTACCTTTTGAGAAAGTGTGCGTTTTAGAAGTGTACTTTTTGAAATAGTGCCCCTTTCGAAAAAGTGTTCCAATTGGGAAAGTAGATCGTCTGGGAGTGTCCATTTAGCGGAAAGTGTACTTTTAGAGATAGTTTACGTTTCGGGAAAGTGAGCTTTTCAAGCCTATCCCGTTTTTAAAAAATTTTGTTACCAAAACTTTTTTTTTTATAATGGTATCTCGTCCTATCTAAATAATTGTTTTTCTGGTTAGCGATTTGGGTTTAATATTTTTGTAATAATGTTACATGATTTTATCAATCCATTGTTTTAGATTTAATTGTTTTATGTATGATATGAAGTCGATGCCACGATATCAGTTTCGGTACCAAAGCGAACACGCGCGTTTAGAAAACTCACCATTGGTTAGAAATTTAATCTGAGAAAAAAAAATGTACATAATAAATTAACAATTGTTTCCACTGTTGATATTTCATTTCCTCGCCATCGATGTGAAAGCAGTGTAAAACTCGAGCATTAAACCCATTTTCCCCTCGACCTGTCTATCCACCCTTGCCGTACCAGCTCGGGTGGCTATATGAGCGTCTCGGATAAAATGGCTCGTTTTATGCTCTTGTTGTACAATCTACTATTAAATGTTCTTAAAAATATTAGGTTTTCTATTGAAGTTCTAGTACCGGCGAGCGAGGAAATGGATAAAAACAAGTCAATCATTACCATCAGTTTCAGTGGAAATTTTTCAAGTATTTTTTTACTGTTGATCGAACTTGCTGGTAAACAACTATATAACGTATTTGTAAACACTGTCGCAGGTACCCGAGTCCGACGCGATAGCCGAGCTGGATTCCGTTATCGACAGTTATCATGGCAAAACAGGTAAGTCAACATCCTGTCTCACTCACAGTTGCCAATTATCTGGAGTTAAGCGGCCGGAAGCCGGCCACGCGATTGGTCAAGACTTCGAAACTAATCTTGATAGAATGAGCGCATCTGTAATGATAAGTGATCTTTTCTTTTCATTCTGCACGCGTAGAACTAATGCGGTGTCAACTCAAAAGATAATACCATTTTAATTTAGACCATCTAAAATTCCAAAGTCGCAAACTCGTAACAAAAACATGATTAATTTGTGGGTTAATTCCACTGACACGATATGCCGATACAAGCATACGTGTATTTAATTTCAGTAACAATAGAGAGCTTTTTCGCATACGGTTTCGCACAGAAAATACTGTTTGTTTCAGTCGTTGATAACTACCAAGTAACACTAATTACGTACCGTTCTAATTAATGGAATAAGGATAAACTCGGGTGCCTTATTCTTTTTCAGTTAAAGAAACCAGTAGTGTCCTGAAAAGGTCGCGGAGAAAAAACAAAGAGTCGCAGAATGATTCCAAAAACGGAGGGACGTGGCCCAAGGCGCGGGCTAATTTCGTTCTAGAGGAAAACCCCACAGGGACCATAGTCCAGCCGCGGTCGAGGAAAGAAAGGCCACCGCTCTCTATACTCCTGAGCCCTCCAACAAAGCTACAACCCGAACCACAAAGGTCTAACACCAACAGGAACTCGAACCCTATACCTCTGGGTCACGCTCCGTTAACTCAAGCCACCGCCCCGGCCAGGCACTCCGTCTACAAGTCCATAGAATCCTCACCGGCTATTGCCCATTTTCCCAAACCGGCCCCGCTCTCGATACACAACCCGCATCCTCAGTTCTCCTCACCAAACAGCATGAACTTCGAGAAAATACGAACCTTGGAGAAAGACAAGATTTCCATGAGCGACTACTCTGAACACGACATCACGCCGAACCGACTGAGCTTAGCGCTCAACCCCTCTGACGACTCGTTAGACTACCAGCCAGTCACACGCAACAGAACCAAGAGCCCGCATTCCTTAGACTTCATCGTCAACAAAGGACCGAGTTCGCTCGATTTCATCTCCAGAAAAACGCCGACATCCCTCGAGCAGTCCATGAAAAACCATCCCATCTTAGAACAGTATTACTCCACTAAAAAATCCTCATCCCCCAAAACGGTCAACAAATACCCTTCGGACAGCGACAGTTTCGGTCCCGACAGCCTCAACAGCAACGCTAACTTCGCAATGACCGGAACGCTGCCGTCCCAGTCTCGTCTACAATCTCAATATTACAGAGGCCCTTTCGTAAATTCGAATCCTCACACGTCAAGTCGCTATCCTCATTTAGCGAGCCCCACTAACATCCCACAGAGTCAATCAGGGGAGAGCATAGGGACCAGCTATGAAATGCACTCCTTCCCTTCCCATACCCACAATATGTCAGATCTGCAACCCGTGCCGCGCGCGAATCGCGTGCTCGGGGACTATCACCACACCTACGAAGGCGGCACCTTCCCTAGAAAAAAAGAGAACCAGAGGTTCAGAATCCCTTCCAACCCAAGCGTGACTTCGAAGAATTCCGCTGGAAAACTCAGCACGGGGTCTATCGAGAGGAGTTCCGAGCGGAACTCCCCGATGCCGACGTATCATGTCGAAATACTGAGTCCGGGACGTGGCGCGAAGCAAATGACGCATAAAGCTACTAGGAATTCCATGCCGGAGTATACCGGCCTGGGTTGGAACAAACCTCTACCCGGAGAGTTACGGAGGGTACACATAGACAAAAGCCAGCAACCTTTAGGCATACAGATATACTGTCCGCCCAGCAGTGGAGGCGTGTTCGTTTCCACTGTCAACGAGAACTCGCTGGCCAGCCAGGTCGGCTTACAAGTTGGCGATCAGTTGCTCGAAGTCTGCGGCATCAACATGAGATCGGCTACTTACACGCTCGCCGCGAGCGTGCTACGACAAATAGGCAACTCCATTACAATGCTAGTGCAATACAGTCCGGAAAAATACAAAGACGAGGTCGAAGTTTCTGGAAGCTCGTCTTCAGGTGAAAGTTCGCATGATGAAGAAGTATCATTATCCGGGTCGCCTACTCCTAGAAATTCACCGGGGCCTCAGCAGTCTCTAAGGATGGAGGCTCCTTCGGCGGAAGCGGGGACATTGAGGCAGTCGCAAGCCAGCAAGGACCTGCCCAGGTTCCTCTTGATAGAGATGAGGAACTGCTCTGATCTGGGGATCAGTCTGGTGGGGGGTAACGCGGTGGGGATCTTCGTGCACAGCGTGCAGATAGACTCGCCGGCGTTCAACGCGGGGCTGCGGACGGGCGATCAGATCTTGGAGTATAACAACGTGGATCTCAGGCGGGCCACGGCCGAGCAGGCCGCGTTGGAACTGGCCAAACCCGCGGAAAAGGTGAGTGTTCTATTTAATAATTCTGCATGCAGTGCGAGAGCTTAAAATAGTTCAGTTTTTGTCAGTGGATTTGGTATTAATTTTTAGGGTTCCGTACCTCAAAAGGAAAAAACGGAACTCTTATAGGATTACTTTTTGTCTGTCTATCTGTCAAGACCCTTTTTCTCGGGAACACGTGGAGGTATCAAGCTGAAATTTATATCAAATACTGAGGTCTGCTGTCCTTTGGAGCTGTGAAAAAAATCAAACTTCTAAGCCAACGCCATCAAAAGATGCAACCGTTTATGCTGCAAATTTCCGCAAATTTTCGAAACTCCCGTAGAGTTTCAGTGACAATAGCGAATTATGACGTCACTATCCGCCAACTCAATCAACTAACTATTTATTTGTTTTAAAGCAACAAAATATCTAATTTTACAATAACTCGAAAATTAATCTGGTTTTCAGGGCTAAAATAAAGCGTTTTTTTACTGGAGTTGTGCCTTCGAATTATTTTTTAATGGCGTCAACATCCCTATTGTTACAAAGCCGCCCTGCTAAATAGTAACCCGTATTCTGGTTTTGTAAGATTGCCACTTATCACCGTCACCATTTGCAACAGGTATCCGTCCTAGTACGCCACGACCTCCAACAGTACCACGACATCAAAGACAAGCCCGGGGACGCCTTCTACATCCGCGCCGGGTTCGACCGCTGCGCCAAAATCACCTCCATAGGCGTCGACACCATCGACGAGTACTCGCTGTGGTTCCGCAAGGACGAAGTGCTGTTTGTTGACAACACCTTGTTCAACGGAGCGCCGGGGCTGTGGCGCGCGTGGCAGTTGGACTGCAAAGGGGTGAAGAGACACTGGGGTACAATACCTAGCAAGTTTAAGTGAGTGTTTTGTGAACTATTTTGTGTAGATTTTATGAAGTTAATCATCATCATCCCAGCCTATATACGTCCCACTGCTGGGCACAGGCCTCCTCTCAAAATGAGAGGGCTTGGGCCAGTTCCCACGCGGGCCCAGTGCGGATTGGGAACTTCACACGCACCATTGAATTGCTTCGCAGGTTTGTGCAGGTTTCCTCACGATGTTTTCCTTTATCGTAAAGCTCGTGGTAAATTTAAAATGAAATTTAGCACATGAATTTCGAAAAACTCAGAGGTGCGAGCCGGAGTTTGAACCCACGACCCTCTGCTTGAGAGGCGATAGGTCAAACCACTAGGCCACCACGGCACGGGTTTATGAAGTTACTAGACTTTAAATGTAGCTTTACATTACACGCATAAAAGATCTGGCAGTTGAATCTTGCGTGGCTCTCCTGCTTACTAGTAGAGTAGTCTCATTCTTCACTTATTAGATTTCCCATTTGCTTAGGAATCTATGTAGTCTTCTCCGTCTGTTTATAAAATTAGTTTCATTCTTAACTTGCTTATAAAACGTGTACCATCTTACGCTACGCGTCCACTAAAACCGATTTATCGGCCGATTTCGGATCGGAGCTGTTCGGACGACTGTCTCGGACGTTCGTCTGTGTAAACTGCTTCCGACATCGGACGTTGCCGCTCTTCTTTAGTTTGACTGAAAGCTTTAAAGAGTGAGGACGCGGTTTTAAAATGGACAATTTATAAGAAATGTATCTTTTAGAAAATTCGTACCGTCATTTAATTCGTGTCTGGGTGAATGAAATATTTATGAGCAGAAGACAATTGGGTGAATTTCACCACCATTATAGACACTACTAATTAGCTTTTCGATATCCATAGTAATTTTTCGAAAGAGTCGCTTTATTTTAACTAAATATACAATTTATTTTAAGTAAACAAACACACAACTTTGCAGTAGCCGGTACAATACTGACGACAAATCCAAACAAGTTCGGATTCGGCAGTTGATCGGCCGTTTTCGGACGTCAACGGAAGATGGCGGTTGAAGCAGTGAACGCGCTCTCGTTCATTTACATACGTTTGATTCGATCGGCCGAGTTCGGACGACGACGTCCGAACATAGTTCGTACGACAACGGATTAAGTGGACGCGTACCGTTAGACACCATCTTCGCCTTTCATCAAGCGAGATTGAGGCCAAACGTAAGCCTATTTTACATAAAAAAAGCTTAACTGATAAATGGATTTTTTTTCGATTACTCGCTTCTTTGTGAAACTAGTTTTATTTATTACAAAGACTTCTCTGATTATCCCTTGTTTATTATAAATGAAAAAGAGAGTACCTATATTTGTTTGTTTGTTTGTAAAAACTCTTTATTGTACAAAATGGTAAAAGAAATCTAAAGTGTTTAGTGTGTATTTGTTCGTTAATTACGTTTTTACGCTTGATGCACTCAACCCTTCTTGATCAAATATACGAGTAGTATGGATCTTGAGAATGACTTCAAAAACCTGGAAAAACGTACAGTTCCCGCGGCTGCGCGTTAGTCGAATTCTTCACAGAAGAAGTAAGAAACCGGTATCAATACAAATAATACATATTTTAATTTAGACCTAAATTTAATTTCTGAAAGGCCCAAGTTATGTATACTGCTGTATTATTTTGAGTTAATGCCATTTTATAATACTTAGATGCGTATTTTGGTAACACTAGTAACATTCTCCACTTGTTCTCCAGAGTGGAAGAACTTCTCCGTCGCTCTATGGGCTCCCTCGACGGCGAGGCCCAGCGCCGCGCGTCGACGACGGCGCGGCGTTCGTTCTTCCGTCGCAAGAAGCACCGCGACAGCAAGGAGCTGGCGTCCTTCTCTAACACGGAGCTTGGCTGCTGGAGCGACTCGGGCGCGCTCGCGGACGACGCGCCGCTGCTGTCTTACTTGCGCGTCGAGCGGTTGCACTGTGAGTATACACTCAACACTCCACAGATATAGATTACACTTGATAACGCAAACATCTCTTCTTCTTCTCTTTTAATTTAAAATATGGCTTTCTGTCCTAATTAATAGGACAATTTCGCCAGTGTCAAAGTACTCTCTTTGAGAGGGATGTTATATGGTGATTGTAGTTTTTGCAACTTGATAATGAAATTCCAGAAACCACGTGGAAACAACTTGCGCATTAAAAAATGTCAGACACGAGAGCAATATAGAATTTTGTGATCACTGTTCACTGTTAAGGTTAATCGCCGCATAAAACACTATTAAAATAAAATTATACTTCAACTAGCCAAAGAAACAGAAATAGCAAAATTAAATATTGTCTATATCCGCCATGTTCGAATGCTACAAATCGAATCCACGCAAACACCTCAATTTGTATGAAAACCAACCGTGTCACTTTTTTATATCTACTGTGACTTCTCAAAAGCGAATTAGCGATGTGTATTCCCCGATGTCCGCGCTAATTAAATTCAAATGCTCCGCCCGCCCGCGCCGTGGGGCTCGAGTCAGTCACTAGTCATGATTTGTCAGTTAGCGGTCAGTCTTTGTATGGGATCAACCCCGACGTTTGGTCGGGGTTCGGACACGCGAAGTAGATGCATTTGCGTAATCTAGTGTAATCTATATCTGTGGAACACTTGTTGCTATGGCAGTAGAGTTACGTGTATATCATTTTTAGCACCGTACCCGCTCCTCTACTTTGCTGCTGACTGTAGTATGGTCAGTTGTAATTTTACTGATGCCATAATGACTTGGTTTGTCAGATTTCACCGGATTAGGCTTCGTGGAATTTCCATCGGTTTTTAAATAAAAAAATAGGGAGATTTTTTTTTAGTGGGCACTGACATGGATCGTGGCTAGTTTGAGGGGTCTTAGAGAAAGGACATTGGAGAAGTTGGAGGTGTATACTATTTTGACTCTTATTATCATGTCAAGTAAGTATAATTTGATATGCCCTTGTCTGCTTAGTGCTTTGGTTTCAAAACGTACTAAGGGTCTGTGACTGTATAAAGGAATCAATTAATTAACTGACGAAGGTTTTCCTACTCCCACTGTACATCATCTCATCACGCTTCAATACACGCATACCACATTCCACATATGTATGGCGGATGCTACAAGCTCGATATTTATCGTGATATTTGGATTCTTAATCCAGAATCACGATGTTTATCGAGTGTGTAGTATAGGCGTATCACATATAGTGATACTAATCGCTGGATTTCTAGAAATCTAAAATTTACCAATTGCATCAACGATCCAAATATCACGATAAATATTGAGCGTGTAGCATCTACTAGTCTAAGATCCGAACTTGATAAGATCTTCGCCGGTCTGATAATAGAATGAAACCTACTTTATAATAAATTTAGTATATTAGAAAATATATTAAAAATGGATTTGCAAAAAAAAAAATCCTGGACTGGCTATTTTTAATTATTAAACAAAAAAAGATTTTTAATAATTTTTTGTTGCATCATCGTGATAATAAGAAAATTTCATATTGACTTAAAGTTTAAAACCTATAGAATATGTAGACGTTGGGTTTGCTATTGTTTACCTGGAAAAACTACTGGGTTGCCAGGTATAAACTCAAACAGTTATATCGATGCCAGTTACTTTCACTTGATTGGATAATAGAACAAATTGTATATCAACGTAAGCGCTGTTCTATTGTGAACACGTTGATATAGGGTTGCCTGTATTTAATTAAAAACCTTTAAAAATTATTAAAAGAAAATAGCCTGTCCAGGATTTTTTTTGCAAAACCATTTCTAACATATTTTCTAATATACTAAATTTATTATAAACTACATTTCATTCTATTATCAGACTGGTGCAGATCTTTTCAAGTTCGGATCTTCTACTATACCATTCCATGTTTATCTTTGTCAGACGGCAGCCACCGGCCCGTGGTGGTGCTCGGGCCGCTCCGCGAGTGCGTGGTGGGCAAGCTGGTGTCGGACTGGGCGGGCGTGTTCGCGCGCGTGCGCCCGGAGCCGCTGCCGGTCGCGGGCGCCGCGCTCGAGCGCGCGCTGGCCCGCGGCTCGCACCTCGAGCCGCGTCCGCGACCGGACAACACGCACTTTGACACCATACCGCTGCAAGCCATCAAAGATAAAGCCGAGAAGGTAGGAAACCTTTTTTTTTTTTTGTTCGACTGCATGGCAAACGAGTTATTTTTTTAATACACTTTTTTATTTATTTTTATACCTTACGCCTCAAAATGGGGACGTATTTGAATATCGGAAATCTAATGTTAAAAATTCGACGGTCGAAATGTCGAAAGTAGGTTTTTTTTTTATTCGACTGGATGGCAAACGAACAAGTGGGTCTCCTGATGGTAACAGATCACCACCGCCCATTAACATCTAATACACCAGAGGTATTGCAGATGCGTTGCCAACCTAGAAACCTAAAATGGGATACGTCAAGTGCCAGTAATTTCACCGGCTGTCTTTTTCCCGGCCTGGATTACAAAATTCAAAATTCAAATTCAAATCGTTTATTTCGTGTAACAAAAGACACATAATATATTAGTAAAAACACTTAACCCGTCAAGCGTCAAACCTCCTGTAGCCAAATACACCTGTAATGTCCCATACAAACGAGAAATCTCCGATTTCGCGCGGAATTAGGTTATTTTTCCAACTTTCGGAATAATTATATGTAATGTGTTATATATCATTACAAAGCTGGATAAATGACGTGTTCTATACAGTGTCATTAATAAACTGAACTTACTTGTGGTAATAAATATGATTTTTTTCCTATCCATGTCGGCATACTTTTCTCTCTCCGTCTCAACATATTTACAATTTGCACCAAATTTATAATCACATATCACATTACACATACACTACCATGTAACTACTTAGTTTACGCGTCGATTAAAGTAAATTTTAACACATGAAATCATATAATTACTTCACTACAAATATTTATTTACGTTGTCGATAAACAAACACCTGTAGCGAGCCGGCCTCCCGCGAAACTGTCATGGCCGCCATACTGCGAGTACTGTTGTGCATAAAATTGCCAACTCTGTGGATTATTTATTTTTTACGTTTGTTTACGATGAGATTAAAATAAAGTTTTAATATTCGTAGGTATCTTATACAACTACGACAAAGTGTAATAATGGGTGTTAGTTGCTAGTAAAAAGAGTTAAATCATGAATTTAGTGTATTTTATTCACGGCGTAATATGTATCGTTTTATTACATTATGATAATTATGACTAGTTTGTTTATATTTCTATACAATGGATTGCCGTATTAATATAAGGTTAGACAGATTTTTCACGATACATAACTTTAGTTGCGTTACAAATAAAATATTTAGTTTTGTTGCTTCTGAGGTATATTCAGGTAAATTGACGATTATCCGAACTTATTTAGAGTTTTAAGTTATTTAGAGTTGTAGGTGAAAATATGGGTTTCTTACTTGAATTGAGTATTGCTTATAATTTTGAGAGCATTCTATGTACCCATTTTGGATAAGAAAAGTTATATTATTCTCATAACGGAAAAAAAAAACATAACGTTACCTAAGTTATGAAACTGTTTATGAACTACGCGCTGTTACCGTCGCCTGTCGCTACTGTTGTAAGAAAGAAAATGAAATCGAGGATGTAATATAATGTTTATGTCTTTGCTTTTACTAAGTATCTCATGTTGTCACCGTCTTGGGAACGGTGTTGGACCATCAATGTTGTGAGCAATGTAACAAATGGACCTCACGAGACAGGCTCAGCCTAGTGTGATGGTCATAGGTAAACCTTTGTTTTGTATTACTTTCAAGCAAATAAACTACATTTTATTTTTATTTTATTTATTAAATGGTCTGTAACGTTGTCATGAATACCGGTACAGAATAACGTTTTACATATGGATGTTTACAAAAATAACATAACTGACTATACTGGTTGACACTTACAGAGGAACATTGTCAGTCCAAGGAGGTGTCAACACTTATAGTCAGTTATATTGTTTTTGTAAACTTCCCTTCATAATAACATAATATCAGATTACACGTCGTATTAGATACAACGTTATAAAAAAAGCGCTATTCAAAACGTTTTATTCAAAAAAGTTATACGGTAATATTCGTTACAAGGTAATATAAAATGGGAGCGCAAAGGTCGGTATAACAACTTTTGACATGTTTTCACTAGATATAACGATTAAGAGATGTAATGCACTTTTGATACAACAACTATTTATATAACACTCGTGTGGTATAAGTTCGTGCAATATAATTTTACAAATACAAAAACATTTATTTGTTCAACATAGGTCAATAATAGGTTTTGTTCAATATAATGCTCAATGAGTATAATAAACTATTGATATAATTTGGAATATCGACGAGCGAAGCAAGCGAAGTGCTAGAACAGACTTTTAATTATATCCCATTTATACTATAATATCATAAGTTCATTATATCAGGTAAACTATTATATCAAAAGTTTATTATACGACTTTAGTGGTTATATCCTATGAAATTATATCAAATGTTGTTATATCCAGTAAAAATATGTCAAAAGTTGTTATACCGATCACTACACACCCGCTTGGATGGCTCTTGCTCAAGCCCACATGGACAGTATATTAGGATTACAATAAAAATCAAGAATGTAAAAATTTGTTTTATTTACAATACAATACAATACAAATATTCTTTATTGAAAAAAAAAATAGAATTAACAAAACAACAAAAAACAAACTTATAACTAATCACCGTCTCCCCCCGTCACGGGACTAAACTAAACCTAGGTCAATTCCGAAAAATTGTTTTTTCCGTACGGACAAACAATATTTCGAAATTGACATAGGTTACACAATCAAGCCATATCAGGAAGTGGCAAGCAGACTACAAAGAGCTGGAGGAACGTTCCGCAACATCCCCAGTGGCCTACCTACAGCGATGTATGGATATCGGCAGGTGCAAAGGCATTTACATACCGATAGGAAAGTTCAAACAGCTTAGAATAAGTAAAATTATTGCTGAATTAAAGAAACAAACATACACACGCTACACGAAAAAAATTACTCTCCTGCCCATATTGAGAGCTTTAGAATTCTGTCTAATACTAACTGATACGGCAAAGTAAATATTTGGTTTTACTTTTAATTGTCCTGTTCACGGAAAGAAGATTGTTAGTAACGTTGGGTGAAAAAATCAAACATGTTCACGCCGCAATCAAATCTCGCTTTTATGCGCCGCATACATTCATCCCTAGTATAATGATAAAAAAAGAACATTCTCTTTTCAATTACGTCGCCTGCTCTTACGAGTAACGATGTTTCTGCCGGTGAGTTGTTGGAGAGAGTGCCAAGCTGTCCAACAAGCATCATCACACAGAAACTCATTGCATAGCTTGCATATCAAAGAGACTTTCTTTTGTTTATCATTCCGAAGGCAGATGTGACAATACCCCCGATTCGCACTGCCCGGAATAATTTTTGGAACGTGTAATTGACTCCAATCCAGCCTCAAGATTTCGGGAGCAGCCGCTCGAGTTTCTTGCGGTGGGGGGGGCTGGGGTATTATCATCGCAAGAGAATTAACGAGCTGTTCACGAAAGTCTCGATGCGTCAGTCGAGGTCTACCACGCCGTTCCAATGATTCCGTCAACATGATGAAGGCATTAAGCACACTGACGTTCAGCAATCTCTTAAATATTTTCATATACCACTTCACGCATCTCTTTCTTTCCAACAAATACATTGAGAGCTTTTGATCTTTAAGATCAACACCTCCCATTGTATTGTTGTAATCTCGTACAGCAATAGGCTTTACGAGATCTTTCCCTGCCTTTCTGCCCACGAAGGTTTCGGCAGTGTGGTAAGTGGAAATCATGTTCACCATTTTGGAGTCCTTCCATGCAATGCATGAAACGTCTCCACAATGACGAGCGATGATTGTCCCTTTCGGCACACTTTTCGGAGCCTTCGCGATGTCGACCGGAACATGTTTGCGATTTGGACGCAATGTTCCCAAACAATCAAACCCTAAACTTTTCAGGTACCTAGCCAACGCTGGACAATTATAAAAATTATCCATAGTGACTAGATGCCCTCGATGTTCCAGGCCTTTCAGTAAATCGAGTACTACTTGAGTACTCTTGCCCGCCAAGTCAGTACTAGGAGCGATCTCATTATCGTGCCCAGAATTCTTTCCCGTGTAGATAATAAACTTCCATAAATAGCCAGTCCTCGATTCACATAGTTCATAAGATTTTATGCCAAAACGTGCAGCCTTGGACCTTATCGCTTGAACCCAGGACAAGCGCCCCTTGTATAAAGTCAAAGACTCATCTATAGCAATATCTTGCTTTAAGTTATATAAATTTGGAAATTTTGAGTTTAGATAGCGGAGGACTGGGGTAATCTTCGCTAATTTCGCCGAGTACATGACTCCTTCGCTATGTGGCAAACTCTGACTCGCATCAGAATTGTCCGCAAAGTGAATGAATTTGTTTAGCAAAATATAGCGATTGTACGGCATGACTTTCCTGAACATGGGCGTTTCCAGTAAGCCACTCGTTTTCCAATATTCATTCTGAGATGTTCGGTGACCAGACCCCATCAATATATAGATGGCAAAAAATACGTACATCTCATCTACATTAGTGTTTACCCACCGATGTAGACGAGATGAATCTGTCAATGTCCCTGCCGATTTTTTCTCGTTGATCACCTGTTTAGCGTACCTATTGGTTTCCAGCACGATATGCTCCATGATGTCTCTACTCCAAATATCAGTAAAGGCATCATGTGGCGTATCATAATCTTTAATAGGCCCAGGAGCAGGACACGAAAAATCTTCGGGCATACCTCTGAACGTATCAAAGTTACTCTGCCAGGTAAAATCAACAGACACGTTAGTCAGGCGAACAACAGCTTCATCCATTGCCGTTGATACTCTATTGAGAATGGTACGCTCACGCTCATTCAACTCTTCGTCATCCGGAATGTCCCGAGCCATACCAGCGTTGGCAGTGGATTCCTCGAAATCAAACTCATCGTCGAAATCAGAGTCAAATTCACTACCCACGTGGCCAATCTGTGCAGATCGCCCGCATGTTTGGCGCATCCCTGACGTAGATGGCTGTACATCTATGACGCCAGAAGCAACCATTGACGTGTCTTGGGGATCGCTAGGCCTAGCCTGTATTACAGGCTCAAGCCTAGAGATCTCCGACATAGTATCAATGTCTGCATCTGGAGGCACTGGCGTTCTGCAAGAATGGGGTATAGGTTCGTGAGATTCTGGCAGCTCAACTAACCATTTTCTGATATGGTCCGACCTACTTATGACTAAATCCTCCCCCTCTTCTTCGTCCAGCTCCAACTGGTCCACCCGTTCAGCGAATGAGAATCTACAAAAAAAAAACAATACACTAAGCATCACAATATGCGAGATGCATTGCAATTGCATACTATATTAGTCTTTCTTCTCTAATGTTGTGCTAACTCAATAAGTGTTTGCACAGCGTATTCGGGCAGGGGAAAGTTAACACAGCGAATAATATTTCTACCACAAGAGATTTTCCATCTCTTTTAGCTCTCAGAGTTAGAAGTGGTAAATACAATATTCCACTTACTGTATGGTGTTCTGGAGACTATCTTTGAGGGGGAGCGCTCGTAAGGACCCCCTGGGAGTTCGCGTCACTTCTATTTCATCTCCGACGCGGAGTGAACCCCCAGGGGTCCTGTTCACCATCCTTGCCTGAGGTCTAGAAAAAAGAAAAACACTAAAATATTCCAATTTCTGATGTAAACATTCTAGAAAGGAAGAAATAAGTACACTGAATACTTACAGCCGCGGTCGCCAAACTTTCGGCGCCTCCTCTACTGGCTGCCGAAAAGGGCCGTCTAGAGCCTGCTCCAGGCAGCGGCGAGCTCTGGATGTTGGCGCCGGAGTGACCGATCGCGATCGCGATCTCGACCTTGATCGAGACCGCGACCGCGACCGCGCCATGGATGCCCTGGCTCTTGCGATTCTAAAAATAATCATTATATTTAATTTGATCTCATCATTACTTTCCATCAGGTAAGGCTGAGGTCAAACGCAGACCCATTTCCAATAAAAAAAATCTAATTGTTCACCGTGACATGAGGGCATTTTATAAGCATGTCGCGTACAAAGGCACATTGACAACAGACTGCTTGACAGAAATACCTGATTTTTGCGATAAAAAATAACTCGTTGTAAAAAATAACTCGTAAAGTAGGTACTACAAAATGTTATAACCACTTTTGTTATAGAAAATTGAATTCATGAAATGTGGCGTTTGTATAGTACGGGGCACACGCATGACAGCAAATGTATCCAAGTATGATTAACTTCGAACTCATTCGTACTTAGTTGAGAATATAAGGGGCCATCCATACATTAAGTCACACTATTTTAGGGTATTTTAGACCCCCCCCCCCCTGAAAACTGTGACGTAATTTATGGATGTCCCGTAATATTACTAGCTGTTGCCAATGCCTGGTTATCGCGCGGCATCCCGCGGAAACTATGCAATTTTACGGGATAAAAAGTAGCTTATGTCACTCTTCTGTCGCTTCGTTGCAACTTGACAAAAGGACAAACAAATACACAAACACACTATAACATTTATAAGATTAGTATGGATGCCAAAATGTATAATGTAGGTATATAATTATTGTCTACAAACGTAACTTGAACTATAGAAGTACCTATTTGAAGTCACACGGAAATAACAATCTAAAACTTTCACTATAATGATAAATACTGAAAATCTTATTCAGCTGACAAAATAATTCTATAAGTACCCAAATATTGAACACAAACAATACCAACAATAATATTTTCTCACTAACTACGGAACTACGTATCTACTAAGAAATGGCAATAATACTGCTTCATATTTACATGTATGAAAATATATAACTCTACAATGTATTTGAACAACTAATATTGTTACAATGAACACGATTTTATTTCAAGAGGTTTGCTACCTTTATATTGACTTTGTGTGTGAAGTTTTGTGCGCAACTGTACCTCACCGCCAAATTTTCTAGGAATTGAGCACTGATTGACAAAAACCAAGAATGAATCAAAATATATAAGATTTTTCTACAATGTAACAAGTTAAATAAGTTTTTGAGTAAATTTTCTACAAAACAATGGTATTCGCGAAACAATTCAGGCAAAGTTATGTTAGAAAACGATGTAAATAAGCCAGCGCCATTGAAAATTATTGCGTCATCCAAAAGTTTCACAGTTTTTTCACTGGGAAATTCTATCGTGTTCCTAAAGTACTATCAAAAATTAAAACCTTTATTAGATTGCCAGTAATTTGATATATAATACATAATATAAACACTTACCTTTTAAAAGATTTCGACATATTTACACAAACACTTGTTGCCGGTTTTCCGTCCGAAATTTGACTAATTGTCAAAATGGCTGACCGAATGGATCATTTTTCAAGTTTAAATTTTTTGCAATGTAAATCCTCGTTTCCCATTGGTTAAAATATCAGATTTAGGTGCTGCAATAGCTATGGTTGGTTAGTAAAATATAAACATCTCGACAAATCAGGTGTAAGAACGGAAAAAAATTTGTCCAATCGGCTGAGATTGCTGTAGACACATGGTGTCTACAGGGCGCTACTGGTACAAGAAGTCTGTAGACTAACGTGTGTCTACAGGACGCTCGACGGGTTAAGAAGGGTTAGTAAATTATACACATACATACTTATAACTAAAGAAAAGACAATTCTAGCTACCACTGTATTGAGCTGGCAGGGGAATGTAGTCCCGCACAGTGTAGCATTATAGGACAGTCGGGTTTGTCCGATATCATCTTAAGGATGGTGTTGGGACTGTCACGCACCCGGCGCATCAAAGACGCAGCGCGCCCGCGCATGGTCGCCTGGAAACAATCGACGCGCGCCTCCGCAAACATCCCTGACGCGCTACAGAAGCGAGGCAGTCCCACCATCACCCGGAACGCGTTGTTATACTGGACTCGGAGGGCCCTATATGCCCGCTGCGAATACCGAACCCAGAGGCTACAGGTATACAAGGAAGTGCAGAAAGCTCTAAAGAGAGTAATCCTTACCTCCCTGGAGCATCCCGAAAACCTCCGAGCTATCATATTCGCACGTCGTTACGTCGACGTGGGAATATCGGCCCTGTTTTTGTGTACATGCCCATAGAAACTGACAGGAGCAAAGTGCAACTTTTCTGTTCAAGGCTTTTCTAAGTATTTTATTGCAAATGCCATTTTTTTAAGTTGATAATTATAAAGCCACGCCATTTTCTATGCTGGTTGTTCTTTAATAATACTTATTTAGATTTTTTTTTCTAGTTTTTTCAATGCTAGGTGTTAAAAAATTGTATGAGCCACTCGGGACCAAAATTATTTTCATCTTGGGCGTTAACACTTGAATCCCTCATTACGCTCAGGATTCTACTTTAGAATCGCTCGCTACGCTCAGGATTCTATTGTAGAATCCTTCGCTACATTCTGGATTCAATGTCCGCTCTCGCCGTAAATACACCATTTTGCTCCCTTGTGACACAAATAACTATTTTCAGGGTCTGCACTGCATCCTGGACATAAGCGTCGCGACCATAGAGAAGCTCCACAAGCAACAGATCTATCCGATAGTGCTCTTCATCAAATTCAAGTCTTTTAAACAGATAAAAGAAGTCAAAGATACGCGCTATCCGGCAGATAAAGTTTCCGCTAAGGCTGCCAAGGAAATGTACGAGCACGGTTTGAAGATAGAAAACGAATATAGGAGTTATATCTCAGGTGAGCGAGATACAGTTAAATTTATGCAAATGTTTGTTTACGCAAAAATTACCCAAATTTAAAAAGTGCCAAGTGCAAAATGAATCTGCTGTAATATTTGAAAATGATTTAAAATGCTATTTATCGTGTAATAATAATAGTAATGTATACTAAATTGGTCAAGTGTAATGTACACCGGAGTTCATAAATTTTCCTCTACTCTGTTAACAATAAAGTCGTGTTCAGATATTTTTGATCAAAGGCTATACCCGTGTAAGGGAACAAAATATGCCCATTCGTTTTCTGCGAATTTAATTCTCTTCAAGCCATTAACAACATACGTTAATCACAAAAGAAACGGACCAGTAGTTTTCAAGATATTTAGAAAAGTAAAAAAATCTTTCAAGTGACATTGCAAGGAAACTGTCAATAATAATGAGAAAAAACTTGGCAGATTAATAACTAGCATTATTACCAAGGATATATTCATTGGCTAATAACGTCAGGGGCATATTTTGTTCCCTTACACGGGTATAGCCTTTTTGCTCACAAGTTAATGAACTCGACTGTACTATCAATTATATGGGTCTTTGAACATAAAACTACCGTGAAACTCGCTCATATTTAATGAAATAGACCCGGTTAAATCACGTATGTTTCCTAGAGGAAATAACACCCGTATTTATAAACGAGTCATTACTTGTTGCTAAGTAAATGCTTAAGTAAAGAAAATGGCGACTATGACTTGGCTAAGCAATCTAATATTTGACAGTTCAAATTTTAAGCAAAAGCTCAACTATAGAATAAAAATCGTTACTTGAGTAATTACTTTTACTCAAGTAATGGCCTACGTCTCAATAAATACGGGTGTAAGATATGAGCCGGGTTTATTTAATTGTTTTATGGGCCAGCTGGCCTGCAATAAAGAATACTAAATATAAAAAAATGCTAATGTAACTCAAATTCGTACAGCGGAAATCCCAGCGGGCGTCAACATCGCGTACATGTGCACGCAAATAAAGGAGGCTGTCGAAGAAGAGCAGAACAAGACTCTATGGGTGCCCGCCGTGCAGGCCTGACCCCTGCCGCCCGCGCCGCCGCCGGCGCCCCGCCGCCGCCCCCGCCACAAGTCCGTCACCTTCTGCTCGCACTGCAACTACGAGAAACCCTTCACCTTAGAAGACAGAGACATGCGGTACTACTCCGACCCCGGCCGAGACGCCCGCAACAAGCCGAAACAGCTAAAGAGCGATTCCACTGACAGCGACCTCAAGTATTATTCCGAGCCTGACGCCAAAAACTACTTCGAAATCGATTACGAGTTCCTCAAGGAGCTCCGCAGGATCGCGAGGAACAACTGCCCGAAATGTCGCAGGAAACGCTCAAGGAACACCCCGAAGGATAAGGCCAAGTCGAAACCGCCGCGCTCCGTCCGCGTCAAAGAAAACTACGTCTATTGCAACGGTAGGTACCACAGCGATAAGGAGCACTGCCGGTTGTGCTGCAGGATTTGTAACAGGTCAACGGACACCCTCGATTCTATAGAGGACGACCAGTATTCGCTGGTCTCCAAGAGCTATAGCTTACCTTCTAGTCGAGCGACTACCAGCTCGCGCTCCAAATCGACACCCAAAAACACTAGAGAGCGGAAGAATTCGACCCAGTCTATCAAATCCGTGTCGTTTTTAGAGTCTAGCAACGACGAGTCTAGAAAAGATGAGCCTAATTACACCGCTAAGAGCTTCACTAACGATCTAAAGCAGTTCTTGCTGAAGCCTTCGCCGCCCCGTTTGAGCTTGCGCGACAAATTCATCATCAGCTTCAAACAGGAGTTCGAAGCGACCAAAAAATCGCCGAAACTAAAAGCCATCAAAGGCCTTTGGAAATCATACTGATATGCCTATCTGTTGTTTTACTTTTGGTGCGTGTATTCACTTCGTAATACTTATTTATTTTACCTTAATGGTGCTCGTTTGATTTGGAAACAACGTAAGTGTTCAGAATGGTCTAAAATCGTAGTAAACCAAATATTTGGTGCTAAGTAATCTTTTATAAGCTTGAACAGCTCTATATTCTACATTTTCACTTAATGTTATTTAAAATAGTACGATCATGAAGTTTCAATCTTTATCGACAAACAATAACAAATACGAGTGTTTGTAACAATGAATTTTGTATTTGTACATCAGTCAAAAGTGCTGAGAAACCTTTTTTTTTCAAAAAAATCCAATCTCATCTTATTTATTGAAAAATAAAATTAATGGACTTGAACGAAAAATACGAATTTTTAACTTAAGATTGCACAAGGCCCGTGAAGTGTTAGCGAAAAGAAAGTGACACGTCATACAAAAGAACCCTAAATTTCAAAGAAACACGGGTCTAAAGGTAGTTATTTTATGCACTTATATTTATTAAAAACACTTGATAATAAACCTATGTAATGGTGTACCGTTCCAAGCAATATTTGTAATAATTATATTAATATTATGTACTTCCTAAGCGGAAATAATCGTCCGCGCGTTTGTATAGCATAGTTTCATAGGGATCCCTAGTAGGTGTATAGTGAAGAAACATTTTTTGTTGTGTTTATAAATGTTTATGTATTATAGGAAAATATATCAAGATTTTATAGTAACTTTTAAAGTGCATGGTTAGGTGTAGTACTTCATATCCGTCATGTGGGACTAAAGAGAGGTTATGGCACAAAAACCGCAAGATATTAAAAAAAACTTTAAGAAATGAAACTCATGAAAACTCCTAATAACGACTGAAAATATTTACGATACAAAATGCAATTATTCGATTGTCAGCATTTCTTCATAAAAAAGCTGTAGGTCGCAAATAAAAGAAGGGATTCGATTTGTGGCATTCGAACATGGCGGATGCAGACAGTATCTAATTTTGCTATTTCTGTTTCTTTGACTAGTTGAAGTATAATTCTGATAGTGTTTTATGCGGCGATTAACCTTAACAGTGAACAGTGATCACAAAATCCTATATTGCTCATGTGTCTGACATTTTTTTAAACGCAAGTTGTCTCCACATGGTTTCTGGAATTTTACTATCAAGTTACAAAAACTACAATCACCGTACAACGTTGCCTCTCGAAAGAGAATACTTAGACACTGGCGAAATTGTCCTATTAATTAGGACAGAAGCCATGTTTTAAAAGAGAAGAAATAAAAGAAGTTATTCCGTGTCGGCTTAAACGTATCGTTATTTACGTGTATTCTTGAATAAACGTTCAAAACCATTTTAAACTTAGTGTTGACTCAGAAATAAAATTTTACGTGGCCATTGCGAGTTTTTTTCCACAAAGTTGTAATTGATACAAGTTCACTAAGTTAGTAAACCGGTTGCGGGACCGTCTGTGTATAACAACTGTCATTTACATGAACGAGTGTAGATTAGATCTCGAGCGAGGTAGGGTTCGCACCAACCGCTGCCACGTATACTCGTAGTTTACACTCCATTATGGTCATATGTCTACAGGTTGGACGCCATTAATTAAATGTAAGATGATTAAAAAAAGTTGTACCCTTCCGCCATTGTGTGTAAGGAAAAATAAGAATCGACCGACCTCGTAATTCCTGTTTAATATTTATTAGAAGAGTCTAAGGGAAAAAGTGATGCGGCCGTTGCTGGTGATGAGAGGAGCGCGAGTTAGTTGTTTCGGGTGCAAAACCTCGTTCAGTGTATTAACCTTCACCATACTTGTTACCACTGACAACGAAAATTTTGATAACTCGATAGCAATCGAATTGTTATGACGTATAATTTTGATAGTGTTTTATGCGGCGATTAACCTTAACAGTGAACAGTGATCACAAAATTCGATATTGCTCTCGTGTCTGACATTTTTTAATGCGCAAGTTGTTTCCACGTGGTTGCTGTAATTTGAGGAGAATAATAATAAAGATAACGGCGGTTGATACAATATAGACATCACGCTTTTTCCAAGACGTTAACGAGTGCGGTTAGTGCGGACCCGAGCCGCTTGAGCCATCAGTGTTTAGAAGTTAACGCGAGCTGTTATAGCGCCCGTTAAACTCGCTGGAAGCGTCAAATCTAGTGCATCCCTTATTGTTCCTGTGCACATCCATTATAGCATTTATAAACTTTTATGGAGCGGAATTGAATGCACAGCGAGCTGGAAGTAATGTTGGAGAAAATGAAGTTTAGCTATGGCTTACAATATAGGCTAGACGACTAAAAAAAATTGTTTAGCCCGTCAGGTGGATAATTTAAAAATATTGTGCACATATTTTTTCTTTTGTTTGACAAACAAAAAATTGCGAGGATACAGTGCTTAGAAGATTCGAGTGACGTCACTATATGGTACGATTTTTGCCTTATAGTGACGTCACAAGCCCCCACTCCGGAAGTTTGATGATCTATTACTTTGTCGATTTTTAATAAATAGATAAACCAAAAAAAAAATCTATGTTGTAGTAATATACTGTACGGCAAAAAAAATTGGTTCTCAAATGTATACAGTAAAAGAGTTGGGTTGTATTGTGAGTTTTTGTGCTGTAACATCAGAAATTGTAACATTTTGTAGCAAAATGTTTTAGGCAAGTATGCGTAGTAACCCTTGTAATTCATTGAGACTGTAGTTCTAGCGTAACCTAAGTAACGTACGTTTAACGATGCTGTCATCTATATAAAACAAGGTTTTGACCAAAATATACGGCTGAAAACAAGTATACTCTAGATATAGAAAAGTCTGATATTCGTGATAAGTTACGAGAGGTCGCCGCGGACGCGTATGTGCGTCGCTCTGTACGAACGCTATATTTTTGGTCAAATCCTAAAGTTTTAAACCCATTTCAGCGTAAAGTACATTTCAATAGAATCTGTCAATTTTCTACACATTTAAGACACCCTAACGTGGGCACACTTGATTATATTGGTCCCTGTTGTTGTGATTATCATCTAAAAGGAATAAAAAAATAATAGTCACATCACAAAGCCTTAGGCAGCCCGGTGTTCATATTAGTAGGCTGGAAGTGTCTACAGGATTGTCAGATTCTATTTAAATGGAGTTTAGTGCCAAAACACGGTTGTTTCTTTCACTCTTTATAGACTAGAGTAAAATTTGAGCTTTTTAAGAACGTTGTCACTAGGCCTTGGAAATATCGTTCGTTATGCTACTAGTACATTGACGTGTTTGTTCGGTCATTAGCGAGGCCATTGTCCCCCGGCCAAGCAATGGAAACCCAATCACTTGAAACTCTCGCTGAATAACAATTATATCTGTATGTAGACAGCCCAATACGGGCTCCATAATAATCCACCTGATAAACGAAATTATAAAGTATTTACTTCAAATATTGGAAGTAAAAGCTTATTAATTTCCTCTATCCATATGCTTGTTATATACTAAATAGAATTTTGAACATGAAACTACCCAATAATAGCCCGAAACATGTCAGCTAAACTCGATTTAAGACGTGAGTTATCTGTTACAATTTCATTCAATACCTACTAAATGGAAGTTGAAAGTCAAAATAATATCTTTATTCAAATTAGCCTAGGCACTTATGAGTGCCAAAAAATCTTCGACCCTTGATACAATCCTACATAAATCGTACTTAGTTAAAAATATTTTCCTTTTGAGGGCATCCATAAATTATCTCATTACGGGGGGGGGGGGGGGATTCGTGACTCAAAAAAAGGCTACTTACGTGGATGTGATGTATGTATTTGTGGATGGCCCCTAATATTTGCAAAACGTTAAGAACTAACCGAAAGTCAAACTAACAGAAGGTTAACGAACATATTAGAGGGGGGAGATAGTTGTTACGTTTTACAGTGTATTTATGCCAAAATTGAAAAGAAAGAAACTGTTCGATTTCTTTTATAACAAGCGTGAGAACTGAAAATAGAAAACAATAGCAAAACAATCTAACGAAAGTGAATCACTCTGATATTCTCATGTACATTACTTTTTTCAAGCAACAATCATTCTAGTTGCATATACACTGCGCCTCCAAATTAAAATTTGAAGTCGTTTACTGTATGTGTTATGTGGGCCAATCAACTTTTTTACCGACACTAATCTGTCCGCGACATTTTCCAAACAATTGCAGATTTTTGTAAGTAAACATGTTTTTTCTGTAATTTAGTAGATGGTGTACATGAATACATGCCGTCCTACAAAAGTTCAACCTATTAAACCGTGAAATATCTTGTTGGAAGTACGATTTTTTGGTAACGCCAGAGACAATTTTAGTAACGCAGGAGACGCCCAGTGTCGGTAAAATAGTTGATTGACCCATTTAACATACATATAACGCGCATATGCGTTTTCGTGACTTGCCCAGTGTCGTTGTTTTAATTTGGCTGCCATTTAAACGCACATGTCTGGCGAAATTTTTCGTTGCACAATTTATTGGTGAACGAAACAAACTCGTGGCCCATAACGCTTATGAGCATATAAGTGTGTAATAGCATTATATTGTTGCCCTCGTAATCTAAGTTGTTACTTTTACCGTCAAATTTCATTTCCGAGTGACCTTAACGGGACGTAGCTTTCTTTGTATCAAATTGCACGCCACGGTTTAGTTGCAGTCTTTATTGGTTGAATGTTATTACAGTTTACAAAGTGATAAAGGGTTAGAGATGTGCCGTCGAAGTTTGACTACTTTACATCCTGACCTACGTTTTACTATTAACGAGTTTGCTTTATGTTTATGTAGGTAGACACGACGACCACACGAACGGTACGAAACGATTTGGGAAAAATTTAAGATTTGGGAGTATTTTGGTTTTATAAATCGATCTATTAAGCATTTATCCTATAAAGCAAAATTCATTTTAGGTACCGAAATATGTCCAATTTGTAATGTTACGCAATTTTTGAAAAAAAAAACAGCCTCCGCGTGTCTAATTTTATATTTTTTAACCCTAGATTTCTTTAAATGTACACGCTAAAAAAGGAACTCTAAATCATAAAAATTCACGAATAACGTTTCGAGTCTTTCCAAAAACTAAACCGTTCGTTTGAAAGTATCAAGGTTTCGTCAACGAACAAATGTCTAAACAACTTGCTTAATACACGCTCGATTACAAAGGGACTGCACTAAAGTAAAGATTAAAATATTCAAACACTAGCTTTTGTCCGCGACTCAGCCCGCGTGCGGTTATCGCGCGCTGTTCCCTCGGTGCATTTTTTCGGGATAAAAAGTAGCCTATGTCACTCTCGGGCCCATAAACTATGCCAAAAATCACGTCGATCCGTCGCTCCGTTACGGCGTGAAAGAGAGAGAGAGAGAGAGAGAGAGAGATACACATAAAAATACATTAGATGGAAAGAATTAAAAATAACATCGAACAGTATAAAGTGGGCCCCACTCAGCATGATGTTACGGCAAGCCGCAACGCTGTTTTTCAGTGGGACCCATTTAAAAACTAAAAACATATAAATAAATACAACACAAAATGACACAATATGACGACACGAAAAGACGGACAAACACACACACACAAACATACAAACACACTTTCGCATTTATAATATGACGGATGAAAAGCGAAGCGTTATCCACTCTGACGTTTATCCGATCTTTATGGCTTGCATTCGCGAAACCAACCACAACGTACCGGTTCCTAGCGAGGCGACCTACATCGCGCCCGTAAAAAACGACTTGGTCATGCTCCCACATACGACGCTATTATGTCTTGCGATTTTCAAAACATAAATACAATATTAACCTTAATTTCTTTGGTGATGACTCGCCGGATCCAGTGTCGAGACAGCGCACTTTGTGGTATTACTTTTTTTTTGCATTATCTTTTTAATGAACCATTTTGACTAAAAAAAAATCTGTCATCATCAGCTGGAAAACGTTAACTGTTTCCTAAAACGCCATAATGAACGACAACTCGCCACTCGCAACCACCGGTTGCTATGGCTCTCGCGATGTCATTCCACCTAGTGGGAGTTCTCATGTCTGTTCTCGAGTCTTATGTTTAATATGTACCTATTTATTTATTTCAGTAGGTACTAAGTTAGCTTTTGCCCGCGTGGTATTTTTATCGCGCGCTGTTCCCTCGGTAACTATGCATTTTTCCGGGATAAAAAGTAGCCTATGTCACTCTCGGGCCCAAAAATCACGTCGATCCGTCACTCCGTTACGGCGTGAAAGACGGACAAACACACAAACACACTTTCTCATTTATAATATTAAATGTATAACAGTAACAAATAGGTAATAGTAACACAGTTACTGATTTTTTCTAAACGTTTTTCAATAAAAAGACTCTTCAAGATTGTTTATCCTTTTTCTAATGCTAAAAAAACGAAGTTTAAGAGGGAGGCCTTTGGCATCTTTCGGCTGATGATGATGATGATGATGTTAACGCTTGACAAGGCTACAGTCGTCAATGGACATATTCCTGATGATACATTAGATTTTATCAGTCCTAAACAGGTTCGGTGGTTACGCGTAGCATAAAGCTACTTCGTCGCGCCTACACGTTTTGCGAATAAAACTTGGCTCAGTTTAACTAAATAAACGAACTTAATACGTTGAGCATGGAAATTGCTCCGGTTTACGACTGGTGGGAAATGCAGCTAGAACGATGTATAACAAATTTTGTGCAAAAAAATGTTTTGTTTCACCTAAAGCCCTGTTTAGACCTGCGATAAAAATTGTTTAAGTTGTAAGTACATTGCGATACTGTAAAGCGAACAAGTATGAAGATTTGCACGATTTTTCTAGGTCTAATCTGGGCTTAAGTCAGATACATACGTATATTTCTATCGATTGTTCAGATACATACGTATATTTCACACCTCTCCTTCAGAAAAGTAAATTTTCCTCCCTGACGAGAGGGACCAAAGTGCAACTTTTCTGTTCAAGGCCTTTCCAGGTGTTTTTTTGCAAATGTCATTTCTTGAAGTTGAAGCCACGCAATTTTCTATGCTGGTTGTTCATTAATATTTAGATTTTTTTTTCAAGTTTCTTAATGCTCGGTGTGAACAGTTGTATGAGCCACTCGGGAGCAAAATTATTTTCATCTTGGGCGTTGACACTTGAATCCCTCAACACGCTCAGGATTCTACTTTAGAATCCCTCTCTACATTCTGGATTCAATGTACGCTCTCGCCGTAAATACACCATGTTGCTTCCTTGTGAAGTTGTGACACAAATAACTATTGTAGGTCCGTAAACAGCGATCTATCAAATACACCCGCTTGTTATTAGTAGTCTTGGCGGTCGGGACACCCAGGCAAATCCGGTCTAAACGAGATCTCATTGATTAACATGTGATGAGGCTTTATTTACTCGATTTATTATTTTTCACCACATTATAGTTAAGTTTTTGTATAGAGACACGATTTTATATTACGTTTTGATGCTAATGCTTTTGCGGTTCTATTTTTACTAGCTTCACGCTATTTTACAAGGCAGTTGTTAGTTTTAAGTTGCTATGTTTTGGTTTGGAGCCGGTTCGGACCATAGACAGCAATAGTTCCGCGATATGGCCGACATGAGCCTCCAAGTGAAAAAAAAAAGTTACCATATTATAATTTGTTTAGAATGTTCATAGCACAAAATTCAATACACTACAAAGAGGTTTGACAAGCAAAATATTAGTGGCTAAGTTAACTTTAATTTGATCTGATATTAATATTAAGTTTGATATTAGTTGAAAGCTAATACTGTTTATTTGATATGATTATAGTTGTACATTCATAAAATATTATATTGTAGACTCGTTATTTGCTGAAAATGTATTTTGAGATTGACAATAATCAGTATTTAAATTAACTATTTAAAACTATGATAATGTAACTTCGATTTATTGTTTTTGGAAGTATATATTTATCTGTTAAAGTTTGAAATTTTTTCCTGTATCTGTATTATTTTTTATATAGATTTGTTTTTACTTTTAGGTACTTATACTTTGTATGTTATGTGGCCAATTAAGCAATAGGTATTACAAGTTGTTTATAATCAATAATTTCAACGAATTGTTTACAAGTTAGATGGAAACAAATAAAAATAATATAAAGATACGTCTCTACCAGTGTTTTATTGATCGATCGATCTTACCCGCCATCGCAGTTCAGCGCGGCTGTATCACTTAGAATGTATCACAATGTTAACTTTACAACCTGCTGCTACGTGCATAAAACTTTAATTACTTGGACAGCACTGTCCCTAATAGACTAAGTACTCGTTTTACTACCGGGAGCGCGCAAACTATCCCTTACTTTCGCAGTCAGGTCACTCGAGTGAAAGCAAGACATCTCCAAGTATCGACACCCGAAAAATGACCAAGTACTCGCATCGTCCGATCCACTAACAACGGAATTACTTTTTTGTTGCTTTAATTTTGTGGCCGAGACACGCGAAAGGCTGCGCTCGCGTCAGTTTGGTCAACGACACCGCGCATGCGCCATCCCCAACATGGCCGACGCGCGAAATACGCGGGAAAATAACGCCAACAGTTAAAAATAATTTTAATTAGTAAATAAAGTGATTAATTGATAACCAAAGATTTTGCTCAATATGAATTATTTAAAATGCTCAAGAAATCGAATTATAAAAAATGCTTGGTGTTTGCTGTGATATTTTTGTGCATGTGCGAGGGTAGAAGGAAAATTAAAAGGGAAATTGATAGTGCAAGTGACGTTCGGAATCATCTGCATCAGCGAATAACCAATTCCAGTGGTCTGCGAAAGCCCAAAGGATTTTTTCCGCCTGGTAAGTTTAAGTTTGCTTAATTAAAAGTTTTGCGAATTTTAATCCACTTTTAGTAGTCAGATTGTCCTCAAAATTGGTCCTTGTGTCAAAATATCTGATGATAACGATATCCAATTCCATCAATAATACAATAAATTAAAGAAAACCCGTAAAATTATTCTGCCTTAAAATTATTCTGCAACAATCTTACGTTATATCCTGTTTATGAACGCGAGAACGCTGACCGACTTTTCGATGCACCCTTGCATGTAGGGCAGAGGACTCGGGTCATACGGCCACAGTTGAATGTAAATAAACAAGTTTTCGTATTTTATGTCTCAGTTTTCTAAAGATCCGTTAGAATTAGTATAATGTCAGATCAAGGAAATTGTTAATACTGATATCAAAAGTTAACAATCGTAACACCTATAGGTAGAGTCATTGCGATGACGCGTGCCGTGGTTCTTATTACAATGTCATTAATGTCTAATTTTGTCGAATCACGCGTCTTCGTGGATGACATTAGGTATAATCATAATGATGGTCTTTCCGAAAGCGCTGGCAGTATAAAAAGTGACATGTACATCGTCAGGAAGCCTGCACAAATCTGCGAAGTAATTCAACGGAGTGTGTACCGATCCTAGGTCCGTGTGGGCACTACGGCCCAGGTCTTATCATTTTGAGAGGAGGCCTGTGCCCAGCAGTGGGACGTGTACGTGTATATAGGCTTGAATGATGGATGATGAAACCATCCATGTGATAAATATTTCGGAGTAATTTGAAAAGACCTTATAAGGTAATTATTATAATAATATTGGTGTAAGTAATAAACTGATACAGGGTGGAAAGTTGACATGGGGCAGCAATGCTAACTTTAGTTAAAATATTCAGTTTATAGTTGTCCACATACTTATATTAAATATATTGACCTGGATAACTCACGTCTTAATCGAGTTTAGCTGGACATGTTTCGGGCTAATCCGTAGCCCTTCCTCCTCGGAGCAACGCGACTCGGCGGCTGCTGCAACACGAGCACTCACGTGCAGTGTGCGATTTAAGACGTGAGTTATCCGGGTCAATATATTTAATATGAGTGAGTCTGACGGT
The DNA here is from genome assembly GCA_037349165.1 of Choristoneura rosaceana. Taxonomy (NCBI): domain Eukaryota; kingdom Metazoa; phylum Arthropoda; class Insecta; order Lepidoptera; family Tortricidae; genus Choristoneura; species Choristoneura rosaceana. The sequence goes on from JAZBNJ010000032.1 coordinate 1,776,423, forward strand.
AGTTTTATGTCCACATACTGTTTAATTTTCTTTAAGCACAAAGGATTCATATTCGTAAAAAAAAACAACATGCGAAAGTTTCACTTTGAAAATTAGTACCCTACGAACTGTATGGAAAAAGTTTTCTTTGATTTATGGGCGTTCTAGTACTCTAATCTTAGTTGGTCTCAAAGAGTGTTCTAATCCTTGAAATGCGACCGGTGGGTCTCCTAAGAATATTTTCGCGTAGCAGCAAGGGATCTATTAGCTGCCCTTGCTGCCCCATCTAAACTTTTCGCCCTGTATATTTCACATTATCATTCACTTATCATTAGATCGTGATCGACATTACATAATTTCACTAAAGGCACAGTTGAAGAAACAATCAATTGTATTCATAAATCAAATATCATCTTAAATATTCTATACCCACGAGTACATCTGCCAAAGAAATCATTGTGAAATTGGAAGTGAAAAGGGAGTCCAGCTGTTTTTCCAAATTATTTGGTAAAATTTCATTTCATTACCGGACAATTTTTTAGCAACCGCTATTTTTGCCAATGCAATCTTTGGAATCCTATTAGAAATAGAAATATATTTTAATTTGCATTTTCTACTTATAAATGCGAAAGTTTGTGAGTGAGTGAGTGAGTATATTTGTTACTCCTTCACACTAAAACGGCTAGACGGATTTGGACGAAATTTGGTATGTAGGCAGCTGGACATCTGGAATAAAACATGGGCTACTTTTTATCCCGATATTCCCACGGGATAGGGATAAAATGTCGAAATAACTACCGCTGGGCTTAGAGTCATGAAATTTGACATGATTGTTTTTAATGTGACAATCAAAACCATGATTTAATTTTCGGTAATTCCCGATATTTCAATTCAGCTGCTGGTTCTAATGATTTACGTGTGAGAAGCCCCGGGCAAACACTAGTAATTTTATAACTGTAAGTGATAATAACAAAGGTAAAGAAAGAAAGAAGAAAAATTTTCTGCGATAGAGTTTCCTCGATAGTAAAATGATGCAATAGCGGCCTAGCAACAAAATTATCTAGATCACGCATCGCAATTAAAAATAATAAGGTGCGTGAAAGTGAATCGAGATAGAATCACGCCGTACAAATAATAGTAAAAGTTTTTAAAATGGTACAATCGCGTGAAAGACGTAATTAAGTGTACCAATGAGTTTTAGTTTACCCGCTATTAACCGCGACTAACCCTGTACGGCGATTACAGCCTGAGCGGGTGAATTATGGGGAATAGAGTAATAATACATTTTAGAACGCTACAGGGTATTTAAAACACACTTAGTTGCTGCCGTGTTAAAATGTGACTAAACTGTGGTTCATGTTATTAAAATTTACTGTAAGTACTGTCGAACAAATTGAATTATGACGCAGGGTGGAACCTTTTTATGGTCAATTTCAATCAATTAAATTTTTGGGTTAATATGGCCCCATCGATCCATGCGATGATTCCGCCCATGTCGAGGTTAGATAAGACACAGCCAAGACTTTAGTATGTATGTATGTAAACTCTTTATTGCACATAAAAATAAATAAATATAAACACAGAGGGTCAGAGAGAGAGAGGGTTAGTCTTGTTATAACGTTTTAAACTTTCGTGATTCTCACTCACGGCAACTGTAATGTTGCCGAAACGTCGAGGTAAATATTAATTGTGTAAAATAGCGTGATAAGTCCCTTTTAGTCTTGTTGTTCGGTGATACTGCCAGTTTCGGTGGGGTTAGCCAGAACCCATCTACAACAAACACAAACAAAATGCCTTCACCACAACTATACAAAAACCACTATTAGCAGTCCCCCGACACCGACGACGCTTAGATAAAAAAATATTACTAGGTACTTATACTAAATTAACTTAGGCTAATTTTGCGGAAAATCAGCATAGGTCCCAGCGGGATGGGGATAAACGAATTGTTCGCAGATGAAGTCGCGGGCAACAGCTAGGTAGTGCATAATTATTTTTTACTTTTTAGTTGTCCTTTTTTGGTGGCTTTTTTTCGGGCGTTTTTCTAATTTTCCTGGCGTTTTTTTTTGAAAAAATTACTTTCTGGCAAGTTTCTAGCGGTGCATTCTTCTTGGCAATGATGATCTTTCCGAAAACGCTAGTAGTAACCACTTGGCCATCCGGCCGTCAATTTACCTATACGGAGATGGTCTTAAACGCTTTCGAGTTATTAAAGGCTCTCTGTAGAACTAGGAAATGCCATGAATGGAGGACAAATCAGTATTAACAGGTTGTCGGTACGTCCGTCTAAGAGTTAAACGTTGGAAAGCTCGTGGCTCAAGCGAGTGCATCCGGTAATACAGCCTTGTTGCACGCAAATTACTACCTGCAATCAGACTTAGACTTAGTTGAACACCTCATTTACACCTAGAATAAGTTTCATTTAAAACTAGCTGCAGCCAGCGACTCTGTCTGCGTAGAATTTGTTTATCGCTATATCGCGAAAACTATGCAATTTCCTGGGATAAAAACAATCCTATGTCTTTCCCGGATTAAAATTATTTGTATGCCGAATGTCATCTAATCGGTTCAGCGGTTTAGAGTTAATGAGATAACAAAGAAACAAACAAGACCTGCAAACATTCGCATTTATAATATTAACGTATCCGTATATTTATAATGTTACTACCGTCATCCAAAAGTTTGTAAGTCTGTTTGCTTGTTACCTTTTCATGTGTATGGTATTTACTTTATTTTCTTTGAGTTAAAGCCACATGGCGGCAATTTGTTATTCATTTATGGAAAAAGTGACAGTGTGTACAATGATAATTTCTCATGAATGTCTTTTATTTGTTCTGTCTGTTTTATGGCGTTAAATAAATTTTATTTATTTCTTTTTTTTATCTAATTGGTTGGTTGGTTGGTTATCGAAGCTGACAAAGCGACTACCGACATGGCCAGAGTTGTGGGCAATTGATGCATGCAAATGGCAAGTTATAGGTACTAAGTAATATAACAATAGTTATTTGTTATGCAAGGCTGGAAAGTGACTGTTTGGCGCGAGTGCATATATTGAAACCCGAGCAAGCGAAGGATTCTAGGATTGAACCACGAGCAAAGCGAGTGGGTCAAATGAAGAATCCTGAGCGCAGTCGAGGGTTTCAAAGGCACGAGACGCTAAACAACATTACAGCCGAGCGAAACACACAATTTTTCACCTCACTACAGCGAGAAAATGGCAAAATGGAATAAAAACTGTGCAAGCAGTTACTAATAAGTCGGTTTTATTATTCACTTATCAAACAGCAAAGGATTGCATGGCATAAGTATCGAGGTGTACTAAAAATTAAAAGTAAAATCACAAAATGAATGTTAGTAATAAGAATAAAATAACAGATTAATTAACAGATTTACTTAAATATTACTTCAACAAATGTATGACGAACTTTCTTTGTGAACACGTCAATATTCAACGCTTTCTTCCTCAACCTCGTATCTACCCGAATTGTATACAACAAATAAACACTCTATCGTACTTAACATAAAGATGATTCTATAGCAATTTTGTGGGAAGATACGAGGTTGTGAAAGTAAGCGGTCGATGTATTTTCAAGGGGGCAGCCGTTCACGATAACGTTCGAATTTCAAAAACTCTTTCCAGCCTAGAGGATAAAAAGCCACTTTCCACGCAGATTTCGAAGGATAAAGAAAGCATTTTCGAGCTAGTGAGGTGAAAAAACAATACCTCTCCGTGCAGTCTCACTGAAAAACAGCGTTGCGGCTTGCCGTAACATTATGCTGAGTGAGGCCCACTTTATACTGTTCGATGTTATTTTTTAATTCTTTCCATGTAATGTCTTGTTTTGTGTATCGAATATGTATAAATAAATGTTTCTCTCTCTCTCTCTCTCTCAGTCGGGTAAAAATAGTTGATACAGTGGGAACTGTAACATGGTAAGAGCTTAGGTAAAGGGGATCTACGCGCGTGACTTTAAGCTCAGTTCAAACAAAAATGATATTTCTTCAGTATTTAGATTTATTCAGCAGCGGGAGCAATCTGTGCTCCGGGATGTACTCGTATACCGCTGTCAATCCTCTTTTAAATCAAATTCTAGAATCATACAATACAAAATACTATCATTATACATAACAAAGTCAATCTAGCGTACCAGGCGGTCAATTCTACCACTCGCCAGCGGTATACAGCCTAGTTCCTACAATACCTACATCCCTTTTTACCCGACTGTCCAAAGGAGGGTTGTTTTTCGAGAATAAAATTAATGTTTGTCTATTTATTTCATGGGAGACATGACCCTATGATCTGATTTGACAAAAGAGGATAATTGTTTTATTTATGACTAGAATTTGACCATGTTACCTATATTATCGCAGAGCGAGTCGTAAATCAACCAATTCTATACGAATGCAGGCATTATGACCTAAACCGTCATCTGGAATTTATAGTCCAAAGGTAGACAGAGTTATTGGCAGTTGTGTTCATAATCTAGAGGCTCTCTTTACGACTGGCCGGTCGAAGCCCTGTTGCTTATTGAATGACCGACAGTAAAATATCGGAAATTTACGTACCTGTTATGCCCGGGTCACATTATTTCAGTAAAATATTTACTCTATAATCTTTACCTACTCGTTTGGATTGTGACCCCGCAATGTATCGCTCATGAAGTCACTCAAAGGGCTATGGAGAGGTCTGTGCTCGGGGTTTCTCTGCCAGATCAGAAATCATGATATCCGCAGTAGAACTACGGTTACCGACATATCCCGAAGAATTGCGAAACTGAAGTGGCAGTGCTCGGGGGATATTGCTCGCAGGACTGATGGCCGATGGGGTCAGAAGATTCTCGAATGGCGTTCGCGGACCGGGAGATGAGCTGTCGCTAGGCCTCCAACATGATGGAGCGACGATCGCGTTGGATGCGGAAAGCACAAGAGTGGAGAGCCTTGGGGAAGGCCCATGTCCAGTAGTGGACGTCTTTCGGCTGATGATGATGATGAATGAATCGCTACTGACACGATTTCACTGGAATAATGGGAACCAGGCTGGCTACTCTGAAACTCGAAATACGGTCCCTCTGACACTTATACTATTTAATACGAGAGCGAGAGGAACCGCATGACACGAACTTCAAGTTTCGAGCAGATTAAACACGCTAAAGTCCAACAAAATGGCAATATCTTCCGTGTCCGCTCACTTGCGCGGCCGTACTTGACAAGAACGGTGTAAGCGACGCCCGTCATGTTAGGGTAGGGCGTAGTGATGCGACCGTCCGAAGGGCTACTCCGAAACTCGAAGTTCGTGTCGTTCGTGCGGTCCCTCTGACACTTATACTATTTAATACGAGAGCGAGAGGGACCGCACGACACGAACTTCGAGTTTCAGAGTAGGGCGCCTGAAGCCTATAACCTTTTAGAAAACCCCCAGAAGTTTGGGGTGCTGTGGAAATCTCGCCCAGGGCGCTGGAAGTGCTTAAACCGGCACTGAGCGACAGTCTTTAATCCGAAACGTTATTATAATACTTTTCAAGTTTCGGCAAATAGACTTCATAGTTCTTGAAATTAGTTAGACGGTATTGCGATAACGGTGTGAGGAAAACAATGTTTCTTGTGCAACACTTTTAATAATCCTGACGTGCTCTAATTCTTTATAAAAAAAAAGTATAAAAACATAATTCTAAATTCAAAAGTATTAGTGGCCAGAGTTTGCGATATCTTTCAAGTCTTTACACACGTAGGTGTAATGTGGGGCGATGGGAGACGAGTAAAACTCACGGGTGCTGTGTAAATACTGTGTGTATTGTCAAGTCTTAGGTCTAACTTATAGTCTAAGTAGTATATGTTGGGAGAGTGTGTGTGTGAGGCGCAACTCACACTACACCTCCCCCCTTGAAAAAGAAAAAAAAATATACTTAACACAATTTTTTTTTTCCATGTTCATCTTCAAAAAACAAAAAAATAAAATTATCTAATACCTAGTAAATTAGCTGAATCAAAATCATCGTCATCATGTAAATATGTAAATTAACTGAAATTTTTGACTATGTTTTTAAAAAAAAAATATTCATATACTCTATAAGATGTTAGATTTACATGAGGTACCTACAGGGCATTAAATTTTTAATTAGTACAAAACCACATTGTCTTTCTTGAGAATACTTGAATTTCTACAAGTTAAAAATAAAACAAATATTCCATTTTAAATACACAATATACCTAGCTTACTTCTACATTTGCACGCTTTGCTGACGAGACTTATCTAGACATTGAATGGTCACAGCTACTAAAATGCAGTGGTTCTGAAATCAATGATAGGTACACTTTATTTGTATTTTATTAATTAATTGAAATTATCTAAATGAAAGCTGTTAATTTAACCTGTTACCACACTTAAAAATCATTTGTCTTACTAGATTATTAGAATACATATTAAATATATTTTCCGGTTAACTCATAGATTCATACAAATGTTCCTGACTGTACGTACTGTTTATTGTTGGGTACTGTGCTCTATGATTACCTAATTATCTCGTTACTATAAATATATAACATTACAATTCAAAAATAAAACTTGTCTCGTAAATTCTTCGTTCTGTTTCTAACATTTTCTTTTAAATGTATTATTCGTTATATACTTTTTTCCATAATCATTCCATACTTTTCATAATATCTTTAATCATAACTAATTTCATACCTTTTATACATCATATATTTATTTATCAGTGTGCTACTTCGGCATCACTGAACGCAATGCAACTTGTGCCATTGCTTGCAAGGTACACAGCACATTTACATTTGTGGTCGGCCGACCTTTACTTATTATCATTATTTATTTTGTTCAGGATACAAGGATTATTTATTCATTTATCGTGCGCGCACATACATAATAACCTTTTATATATCATCATACATTCAGGTAGTTCTTTTAACACTTCCTTACTTCAATAATCATACCTTGTGCCCAAGTCTCTTCAAGATTGATGCTCGACCGAATCATGATAAGAGAACAAGGGTTTCCTACCTGCCTTGTATCCTGGTGTACCTTGCTACGAGGGTCAAACTGAAAGTTCTTAGAAAATCAAAAACTGAGCAAACTAGCAAGTTATTAGTTTTATTATATCTTTTCAAAATAGTGTCCATTCACATCAATACACCGCTGCATCCGATGGAACCACTGAGAAAAGCACTTAGCCCACTCGTCCTTAGGGGTCTCTTCGACGGCCTTTTGAAACGCACCTACTGCTTCCTCGGTGTTCATAAAAAGTTTTCCTCGAAGTTTTTCTTTTGTTTTCGGGAATAAATAAAAATCGCAAGGTGCGAGGTCGGGGCTATACGGCGGGTGACCCAGTAATTCCACGTCTGACGTCACTAAATAGTCGATCGTTCGCCTGGCGGTGTGCGACGAGGCGTTGTCGTGGTGAAGAAGGATCCTACTTCGAGGTCGCTTCTCCCGAACTTTTTCCAATACAAGTGGCAAACAATTGTTAGTGTACCACTCTGCAGTAACTGTTTTTTGATCCTCTAAAACAATTGTCGCATAGTGACCTGTCCTTCCGAAGAACGAGGCCACCATCTTTTTTCCCACGCTTCGACCTCTCTTCACTTTAGTTGGCAACTCCTCGAAAGGAAACACCCATTGAGCAGACTGTCTCTTGGTTTCTGGATCATAACAGTAAACCCAGCTTTCGTCACCCGTAAGTATGTCGAAAACAGCATTTGAGTCACCTCCGTTAAATCTTTGAATCATTTCACGGCACCAATCAACCCGACGGAGTTTTTGGGCCTCGGTCAAATTATGAGGTATCCACCTCGCACAAAGCTTCCTGACCGCTAAATGTTCATGGAGGATTTTATGCACTTGACTCATACCGATGCCTAAGCTTGTCCGAATCTGCTGATACGTCACTCTTTTGTCAGTCTCTATCATACGCTGCACAACACTGATGTTATTTTCAGTCGTCGCCGTAGAAGGCCGTCCCTCACGCAGATCGTCGGTGAGATTAGTGCGACCACGTTTAAACTCATTAAACCAGTTGTAAATGGTCGCACGAGATGGGGCTTCATCATGAAAGGCCAAGCGAAGTCTATCATAGCTTTCTTGTTGACTTAAATGACATCGAAAGTCATAAAAAATCATTGCACGAAAATTTTCGCGAGTTAAATTCATGTTGACGTGACGCAGACAATTTTCGATTTGCCGCCAAATCATAAAACAAATGACAAATGAATGAAATACATACTCAATAATATTGGCAAAGAGTTCCATTTTCAAAATTTAAACTTACTTTTTTATTATATTGTTTACAAGTGGCCAGTTCTAAAAACTTTCAGTGTCGCCCTCGTATTATAGTTACCATATCTCAAAAAAAAAACATTCAAAATCTCTTACAAATACTCATACAATTTGAAAACTTCAGCTAGTAAGAATTCCCAATAACTTTTAGGTGGCCATCCTAATCGCTGGTTGAAAATCTTATTAGCTTCCACTTTCCCAGACACATTTGCTTACAGCACACTTCCAAACTAAACCATTGCCTATCAACAAAAAAAACACTTTCCCTTTCCTTACTCTATTCATTTTACACGATCAATTCAAATTCCGATCCTTTGTCATTTCTAGCTTTCACAAAACTACTCCGATACTCTATAATTTGCTAATAAAATAACCGTCATCTAAGTGTAATAAACTTTTAAAACCCAAATGAAATTCAAAAGTAAAAAAAAAATTTGGTCCAATAATTTGGGATGGCAGCTGGATGATCAGCCCAGCGGCAATAACAAATTATTTTCGAGATCAACCTTCTTATCCAGCTGCAGCAAAATAAAAAGGACGATTAGGTGTAGATAATAAAAAAAATAAAAAAATTCTTGAAGAAAAAAAAAACACGTTATTTTTTTTCATTATTCGTCCCAAAAACATATTTTAGGAAACCTTTCTTTTTTAAAAAAATTGTTTTGTTCCTGCTTTTAATCATTGGGTAATTTAAATTTAAAACTATTTCATAACTAATTAATTACAAAGTCGTTAAAAGAGCGCACAGTACCTATCTTACCTGGTGAAATTTGAGCTGTAATAACAGACGCGGAATGCTTTACCTTATTGGGTGACCTAAGTGAGATCATCCCAACTCGGTGCTGTTACTACGGGTCTATTTTTAGAGCACAAATATGCTAAGACTTATTATTTTACTTGTTTATGAATCTTTAAAAAAAATATGAACACAGAATTATCTCGTCAACAAGCGGCATTGATGTTATCCTTACATTTAACTTAAATTTAGCACATGAAATAAAACAATCAATTTAAAAAAAACCATTCTACAGTCCTGTTAATAGTTTTCAGGAAAAAAAAATTGCATACCGTGGAAATAGTTTTCTTAAAGATGTTATAAAATTAATTTATCTACTGCTTAAGTTGGCTCTCTAATCACGGACTCCCACAGCTCCTTGCAGCGTGTCCGTTTCCATCAGCTCGTCCTCGGCGCCGTCCTCTTCCTGCTGAATACAGAAACCTCTTCAAAAACCTCCTGCAGCCAGCCTCTATAAATCCTTTTTTTTTATATATAGTCATCTTTCTTACTTCAGTTTATTAACTTATTGCTTCATTCTTCATTTTCATAGCTTTTAGTATTCTACTCCTCTTACTTCATTTCATTTTGTTATTTTGTCTTCTTACTTTCTTCATTTCTTCTATTTAATAAATTCTTCACATTTAATGTTATTTTTTCTCTTCTTTCTTCCGTAATCTACTTTTCTGTCGTTTATTTCTTGATTATTTTTCTTCGCGCGTGGGTTTACTTTCTATGTCAATTTTTCCTTAAAATATTTATTATTTGTCTTATGACAACTTCTTAGTTCTATATTCTTCCGTCTTCTTACTTAAATTTATTTTCTTAACTAATTTTATATTATGTTAATTAATATTAGTCAGAGTTTTTTTTTTATTGTTCATAAAATATTTTTACAATGTTCGCAACTATTCACTTTTTCACTGTTATACTTAGTCTTTTTACACTTCACTAAAATAGTCTGTCAACTAATACTGGTGGCGCAGCGCGCCGCCAGCGCCGCACGAGGCAGCGGCACTGGCAGGGTCGCCATGTAATGTGGGGCGATGGGAGACGAGTAAAACTCACGGGTGCTGTGTAAATACTGTGTGTATTGTCAAGTCTTAGGTCTAACTTATAGTCTAAGTAGTATATGTTGGGAGAGTGTGTGTGTGAGGCGCAACTCACACTACATAGGTATCCCTACTAATATTATAAATGTGAAAGTAACTCTGTCTGTCTGTCGGTCTGTCTCTCTGTCTGTAACGCTTTCACGTCGAAACCACTGAACCGATTTTGATGAAATTTGGTATATAGGTAGTTTGAACCCCAAGGATCAATATAGGATACCTTTTATTTCGGGAGAGGGCGCCACTGCGCGATAACCTAGATCCGCGCAGGCGTAGTCGCGGGCATAAGCTAGTAAAAACATAACTCTATATTCAAAAGTAATAGTGGCCAGAGTTTGCGACATCTTTCAAGCCTTTACCCACGTAGGTATTTATTTATAACACAACAAGTAATATTTACCTCGACGTTTCAGCAACATTGCCGTGGTCACGAGTAGACTGAAGTGTGGGGTGTCAAGTCTGCCTAGCAGCGCGAGTTGTGGTATTTTGACTATGAGTGAGAATCACGAAACTTTAAAACGTTACATTCCATTCTTAACCACATCGTCGACTTGACTGAATTTCTCCCCGTCAACAAAACGTACATAATGTACACTCGCGGTCAAATAATACGGGTCAGTGACGAAAACCTTAAAATTTTGAAAATGAAAAGGTTTACTTATACGAAACTGACTTTATATTAAAGAGAATTTAATATCGTATTAAATACAACCTTCAAATGTTTTACATGGTTGCTGGAAAAAGTTAAAATTAAAAAAAACTCTAATTAGGGTCTAAATTAAAATTGCACTTATTTTACTTTTGCCTGTTTTCTCACTTTTATTTTCAATCTGTCAAAGCATAATGATAAAAGGCACTCATTGTTGTCTTTCTTGATCATTCTTGATTTACTATCATGTGGCTGACACCAGAAGAATGTCCATGTATCGTCACTATGTTAGAAGAAGGCGGAATTCAGAGAAGAACAGCGAGAACTGTTGGCACGTCACTTTCTACCGTGCAGAGAGTCGTCCAACGTTTCCGAGAAACTGGGCAGAACATTAGAAGACCAGGAACCAGCAGACCGAGATGTACTGCAGCTCGAGAAGATCAATTTATTGTTACAACCATGCTCCGAAATCGGCACCTCACGGCTGTTAAAGTCCAAAATCAACTTCGAGAGACTCGAAAAGATAACATAAGCGAGTGGACTGTAAGGCGGCGGCTACAAGAAGCTAATTTGACCCCACGTAGACCGGCAAATGGCCCAAAACTTGAACAGGGGCAGCAAACAGCAAGATTGATTTACGCCCGCGAGCACAGATGGTGGGCAGACGAAGAATTGGCAAGAAATATGTTTTCTGATGAATCCAGATTTATGCTCTATGCACATGATGGGCGGCGAAGAGCTTACAAACGGCCAGGTGAACGTTTTACTCGAGCTTATTTTGAGGAAAAAGTGTCGTTTGACTGTGGGTCTATTGTGGACTGAGCTGTAATCTCTTCAGAGACTCACATGGAGTAAGTCTTCATAAAAAATGGTCGGCTAACTAATGCAACATATGTAGAAGAGATTCTTAATGAGCATGACGGTCCATACTTAATTAATATGGGTGAAAATCCCATGTTCATGCATGAAAACGCCAGGCCATACACAGCTCATATTGTAAATGATTACTTTGACGACGTTGGTATCATTTTTATGAACTGACTCTCGAGAAGTCCGGACTTAAATCCGATCGAGCATGTATGGGACGAGCTTGGAAGGCATGTAAGAAATCGAAACTCCGCTCTAGCTACACTTAGAGACCTGAAACATGCGTTAGGGGAAGGATGAATCAATATCCCGCAAAATCGCATAACAAACCTAATGAAGAGCATGCCCAATCATCTGGAAGCTTTAAAAAGAGCCCTGAAGGCAATACGAAGAATTAACTTGGCTTAAAGTTAGTTTTTTCTGTTGTAATGTGAGGTACAAAGTGTTAATTTTTCTACGTAAAATTTGTAAATATTTTGTTTTGTACGTAATTAGAATAAACAAATGAATAACTTTCACACCTATTATGTCGTTTAATTAATTACAGAATTATCTACAATATACAGTTTAATTCATGCTCCTAGCTCTATTATTTTAGGAGATATTCTAGTTTTTCGTACCGACCCGTTTTCTTTGACCGCGAGTGTATAATATAACGTAATAAACCTAGCATTCCCCCACACCATTTAGGAGACATGTTAGCACGTCCCTCACTGAATAGCTCTGGTAGGTACTCAAAGCATATATTCATAGCAATAATATGGTAACGGCACGTGCGTAAAAGTATTTTATACAGACGAAAAATTGTCGTTGCCGGGGAAAGTTGGATTATATTTTTAGAGTCACTCGGGAACGGAGCGGGTTTTGATCAGTTCCTCGATGTACTGCTTAAGGTCAAGTTATCAGCAATCAATCATTTTTTGGTTCAACTTTATGTTTACATACTGTATGCAGCTACTATAGTTAATAGTCGGTTTTCCATAGTAAATCGGTTCTCATGTTTTTTGTGTATACTTAGTATGGAATAATATAACGTTTTAAACTTTCGTGATTCTCACTCATAGTCAAAATACCACAAACGGGACTTATCACACTGACACACACAAGTTATATTTACTTCGACGTTTCGGCAACGTTGCAGTTGCCGTGGTCACGAGTAGTAAGGAATAAGCCGGAAGAATGAAAGAAAATACAATTATTTGCAACAAAACAAGACACAACATTATTACAAAGATAGATTACCTATCTAACATGTAGGTTTTTTTCTTCTTCTTCTTCTTTTTCCTTACGCAAAGGACATATTAAAAAAGTGGTAAATGCAAATGGCTATGTCAGATGCTGGCTCTGAGAGCCAACAATTGACCTGGCCACTGTGCATGGGGCCCAAACACCCAAGGACTCTTCTCCACAAGTCTGAGTTCCGAGCACATTCCAACAACAAATGGGAACATGGAGGATAAAGTGGGTCATATCATTGAATTACAGGGTGACAGCTCTGCGCTCTCGTCAGCGCTGACGACAATAATATGCTGCTGTCCACTCTCATAACAGATTAGTTATCCACAGGAGGAGATGAGTAGGTAACGTCTTATTGAAAATACAAACTGAAACATAGATGCACAGAAAAACCACAAAAAGAGACCAGTGATGGGAATTGAACCCAGATCCTCAGCATTCCGTGCTGCGTGCTATACCGCTCCACCACCACTGGACTGGACTGGACTTTCCACTGGTGGTGTAGCGGTATAGCACGCAGCACGGAATGCTGAGGACCTGGGTTCGAGTCTCTTTTTCTGATTTTTCTGTACATCTTCAAAAAACGAGCCTACCCATTCCTTAAAGAGTCGGCAACGAACCTGTGATTCCCCTGGTTGCGGGTGTCCACGGGCGACAGCGATCGCTCTCCATCAGGTGACCTGTCTGCTCGTTTGCCCCCTCTTATATAAAAAAAATCTATGTTTCAGTTTGTATTTTCGATATGGATTTGAAGTGAAAAATACAAAAAGTCTTCAAAAACCGATCTTATTGAGATGACTCTTATTCTAAAACCGGACAGGGCACAGAATACCTATTGCATACAAAAAAACTTGGTCTTAAATGTTACGAATGTCGTGACTTGTGACACGTGGGATCTTTGGCACTCTTTTATGCTGATTACTTTTCTATTTGTGGCGAACGAGCACGTAATACATCGTCCCTTATGTAGTCTAGAAGTTAATATCACAGGTGGCTGAATATACGTATCCATATTCCGTATAGATCAATTTGTTGAAATTTACTAGATTACGCCATCCGAACACTCATTGTGTTCCACTGCTTTGCACCTTGCACTGTGCAAAGGACTTTAGTATGACTTTGACATTCATGAGCGGCGGACGAACTAGTTTTTGATTGAGACTCCGAATATAGGCGTGAACCTGCACGTAAGTAACAATTCACTACTCAAGTAAGTAAAATTACATCTTGTACAGTCAGCTGCAGAGAAAGGGTACCCCCCTGTAATGGCGGTAGTATGGATACCGCCGTTACAGGGGGGTACCTTTTCTCTGCAGCTGACTGTACAAGTGATTAAGCAACTAATAATATTGTAATACCACAATAAAAACATTTTTTTAAATAAGACGTAACGCATCGAAGGTTATAAAGTCGTTGACATTACGCCATCTTACAATCATAGACTAAAACGTGCAGACGTTCCCATTCAGAATTGGTTGTAGGTAAAAAATTGTGACTGAACATGAATGACAATTCGTTTAATTGCTTTATTTATACCTGTCATTCTTTTTCCATGTACTAATTTTTATGAACGTCAATATGTCACGCGGTACGCATTTTAGTAATAGTTGAAGTCATCGAAATAGTAAGTACCTGGAATGTGCACTGTGCAGGAATAGCGAGCCGATCGCTTGGCGATAGAGATAATATTACTCAGTACACCATTTTTGACTATTTTGGGGCTCCGGCAAATTTTAAATTTCCAATAAGGGGTTTCATTGCGATAAAGGCTTAAGAACCGTTGAATTACAGGTTTCAATCACATTTCTAGTGCTTCAGCTTTTTTTCAAAACCTCATTCACTATCTGCCTATTTATTAAGATAATTTCTTTCAATTGATTAAAAAAATGCAATTAAAAAGTTTTTTTTTTTTTCGAAAATATCTATTTTGCCAGATGCAAAATGATTACGTTTCGTAGGTAAAATAGCTGTGTCACGTCTGCGGTGTATAATCTATATAGCGTTGACGTCTTGTGACAGTCCGATATTTGAACATATTGTTGACATGAACGTGCGAATCCATAGAGTATAAATCAATGGTTGAAATTTATCCCTACTAATATAATAAATGCGAAAGTAACCCTGTCTGTCTGTCTGTTACGCTTTCATGTCGAAACCACTGAACCGATTTTGATGAAAAGGTAGTTTGAACTCCAAGGAGTAGAAGAAGAGGTGGAGAAGTATTTGGAGCACCAACTCATTTTTCAGCGGATTAAAATTGTACTCAAACAGTGCGCAGGTACGTCTCACACTTAACTGAATTTTAACTTAAAAGTAACTTTTTCGCACCATTAATATTTACGAAAAATAACCTCTTAATAAGATTGGTTTTGGAGTCATTTTGTATTTTTTATTTCAACTCCAAATAAGTTATCGCAGTTTGTTATTCATAGAGCGTCCGCGCAATGTGTAACGGTCGCCCATTACGCATAATTTACCAACATTTACATTCTGTGGTTTCTTTTTCCATAATTAGTGAAATTAGAGACATGTGTAGGAATGTAGAGCACTAGAATTAGAATAGGTGATTCCTTTGAACAAGGTGAAGCTAAAACGAAAAGAGAGCAACAGCGCTTTGAATGCGTCGCATTCTTTCATTATTCACGTTGTCTATCAGCAGGTAAGGATGCTTCTGAGCATGTGTCTTTAAATATTACGTTCCTTTCAGGATGAATTGCTAAAAAATTGGCCAGTTAAGGATACTTAATTGATTCCTTTGTGTTAATGAAACACACACAAACTCATAAACCTAGCTAGTTTGTTCATTTCATTTCAAATTGCTATACCTACCTGTTATAATCTATGGAAAAGCAGTTTCCCTATACAGGTATTGTTTGCTTATCGGTAGGCTACATCCCCTAAATTGTAAATCCATACTAATATCATAAATGCAAAAGTGTGTTTGTATGTTTGTATGTTTGTCCGTCTTTCACGCCGTAACGGAGCGACGGATCGACGTGATTTTTGGCATACAGATAGTTTATGGGTCCGAGAGTAACATAGGCTACTTTTTATCCCGAAAAAATGTACATTTTTCCCGAGGGACCAGCGCGCGATAACCGAATACCACGCGGGCGGATCCGCGGGCAAAAGCTAATGTACGTATATTTTATGAAATAATTTTTTTGTATTTGTATTTTGTACTTTCTTGTTTTATTCAACCTGTGAAGGCTGGGATGATGATGACTCCGAAAATTACACGTAATATGTATGAAAGAAATTTTTCAGTATGACTGACTGAAAATTTGCCAGTGTGACGTTTTTTATGGTACCTATCATTGTGTTACAAGAACGTCCGTGACTGCGCAAAGTGAATTTTTGTTTAAGAATCTAGTTATAGTTAATTAGTGTCCTTTATTAACTACTTAACCTGTAGATATAATGGATACTGATTGCTACGAAACCGGTATTCACATTTTCTAACGGCTGTTACCAGTAATATAGCTAATATAATGGTGTTAAGATATGCAGTTAGACATGTATGTGACTGCAAGCTGTAGTGGGACTTATATAGGCTGAACCACAGAATATATAATAGTACTAATGTATAGAATGGCCACGCTCCGCCCCGCACTGGTTTGAGTTACCCCACCTCTCAAGCGCAGATTGCAGGAAAACCGCAGGAAAGTTCATCATCAATCAATCATCTCAGCCGTAGGACGTCCACTGTTGGACATAGGCCTCCCCCATAGAACTCCAGTTGCTTCGGTTGGCAGCGGCCTGCATCCACCGTGAACCCGCGGCCTTAACCAGGTCATCCGTCCATCTCGTTGGTGGACGTCCCACGCTGCGCTTGCCGATCCGCGGCCTCCACTCTAGAACTTTCTGAAATTATTGTGATTCATGAAATAACTACCTACCGAATAATTCGTTTAACTTTCTAGACTACAAATGTAGTCGTATATGTATTTTACATAATTAATAATGCTTAAATACACAGACAGACACATTTTAAATAGGTTTAAAATAAATAGGTCAGATTAACGATTACAAGCTTTGCTAAGCTTACTTTGGGACTAGGTCAATTGGTGTGAATTGTCCCGTGATATTTATTATTATTATTATTTATTATATTATTTATTAATAGCGATGATAACTCCCAATTCTCTTCGAGAAGTCTGTCTCATTACTGCAGTAAATTGCATCTCTTCTTTCCTGATTTTAATGTCACCGTTTTATGCTCTTGAAATCTGTCTGATCATTGCTGATAATATGGATTCATCTAACGGTTAGGTACAGTTATTGGATATTAGTAAATTTGAAACTATTTGAATCATTTGACCTCAGTGTATTTAATAGTACCTAGTTATTGTGCGGAGGCCACGTTTGAGTTGTCAGTGATTTCTCATTTATCAAATTTCAATGTACAGTCATGTTCATAAGCTTGTGAGCAAAAATTTTATCAAAAATATCTGAACACGACTCCATTGTTAACGGCGAAGAAGCGTTTTTTTTTTTTATTCGACTGGAAGGCAAACGAGCAAGTGGGTCTCTTGGTGGTAAGGGATCACCACCGCCCATAAACATCTGCAACACCAGGGGTATTGCAGATGCATTGCCAACCTAGAGGCCTAAGTTGGAATACCTCAAGTGCCAGTAATTTCACCGGCTGTCTTACTCTCCGCGCCGAAACACAACAGTGCAAGCACTGCTGCTTCACGGCAGGATTAGCGAGCAAGATGGTGGTAGCAATCCGGGCGGACCTTGCACAAGCCCTACCACCTGCAAAATGTGTATTCAGATATTTGTGATCAAATTTTTGCTTACAAGTTTATTCACTCGAATGTACAATAAAAGAAAATAAATCACGTACCAGGGTAGACCTTTAGAGGGGGTACCTTTGAGCTATAATGTCATGTAGACATACCTTGAATGTAGAGTTTTCTTCAGAGAAACACCTTAGTTGGCGAGTTAAACTGTATTTCAAATAAAACCACAGATAAGACTATAAAAAATACGTGTCATCCTCTCGCGCACACGTCCGTCTATCTTCCTCTTCGTCCTTCGTTCACTCCATCTCCCTCATTCAACAAAAAAAAAAAAAAAATACAACCGAATAGATAACCTCCTCCTTTTTTTGAAGTCGGTTAAAAAAAACAATAAACAGCAAATAAAAAAATGAAAATACATAAATTTGTGTGTCCCTGCAAAAAAATGTAAAAAAAAAGACCGAAGAACTTAGAGATGACAGCTTGTTAACCATATAATATTCTACTTAGTAAGTTTGACCCAGTCTTACTTCCAACAAGATTCATAACAAAAAAAAATGCGAAAAAACCAGTCCTGGTGATTTTGAGAAACCAGGTCGATCTATGACTTAAATTAATTATGTGCAAACTTAAATTATAATTGTAACGGTGTTAGAAAAATTTCACAGTAATTGAGGTAGGTTTTTTGCAAACTTTACTTTCTATCACATTACTCATGCGTATTCTTAATTGCGTTATTATAAGGTTTTAACCACAGATATAGATTACCTACACTAGATAACGCAAACACCTCAATCTGTATGAAAACCGACCGTGTCACTTTTTTATATCTACTGTGACGTCTCAAATGCGAATTAGCGATGTGAATTCCCCGATGCCCGCGCAAAATCAATTAGTAGAGTACGCCGTAGGAGTCGAGTCAGTCACTAGTCATGATTAGTCAGTTAGCGGTCAGTCTTTGTATGGGGCCAACCCCGACGTTTGATCGGGGTTCGGACACGCGAAGTAGATACATTTGTGTAATCTAGTGTAACCTATATCTGTGGTTTTAACCACTGTCTTCGTTTCAATAACTATTTATGATACTTTGTGATTCCTCTATTCCATTACTTTAATGATGATGCAACACGCATAGAAAGTTCGGAGCGCTTTATATTCCAATATCACGTCACTTTCGTTTTCATGGTCATTACAACCATAACCTACGGTTAGTGGCCAAACTGAACCGGTTGCGATTGATAACAAGTAGAAAGTCGATATAATGAATAAGTATGATTGAGGACTGACTGATTTATATAAAGTAAAATAAGTCCACGATGTAATGTGTGTACTAAATTTTCATGCGAATTTAGTAAAATCGGGTCCAGGCCTCGCATACTTATTGAAAGTCCGAATGTAATGTTTGTCAGAATGATCGTTTATTATAATTGTGTTTTCGCCGACTCCAATAATTGTTCAGAATTGTTATAAGACAAACCTAACCTGACCTATAGTTTTCTATAGACTTATCATTAAAAAAACTCAGAAAATGTAAGGTTTCAGTGGGAAAAAAATTATGACAAACGAGGATTCGGACAAACAGTAAGTAGGTATGACTAGAGAAAAGTATGAAAGGTATGTGAACTTTGGGGCTCTCAGTAAAATCTCATAATTTAATTTCAACGGCAATAAGCAATGTTTTACACGACCGAAGTTAGTTTAAATTGTGAATCATTAGAAATTTTCAAAGAACAAAAACCAAGGATTACAAATTGCTAATAAATTCAACTGAAAATTAAATATTCAGCATGTATTATTATGTAATAAGTTAAGAGAAATATATAGATTTCACGGGATGACCGTAAAAGTAACAAAAATATGAAGTTGAAATAAAAAATACAAAAAGACTCCAAAAAGTAATCTTAAGTTAAGAGCGCTTAACCTGAACCGATTTGCACCAAACCATCGCAAAGAAACCCACTTTCACTTAAAAAAATCACATTGCAATCGGTCCATCCGTTTGAGACCTACAATGCTACGGACAGAGAGACAGACATTGGTGTAAAATTTACACACCTCCTTTTGCCCCGGGGCTTAAAGAACAATTCACTGAACATTACCTACAATACCCTAACCAACAAAAAGTCGGAAAACGGTCGACACTGTCACTTTAAAGTTCAATTTCTCAAAAACGGCTAAACCGATTTTGATGAAACGCATATAAAAACCATTGCTAGAAATCCTGATTTCGAATAAAAAACCGCATTCAAATCGGTCCACTCATTTAAGAATGTATAGTGCCACAGACAGACAGACACTGACTTAGCTTGACTGCTATAGTCAAACTTAAACACCCCTCTTTTTGCGTCGGGGATTAAAAAGGGCAACGAATCAGAAAGAAAAGAAAGAAAGAAATCATTTATTGCCACAAAATAATAATAATAAAAAAATATATAAACATTTCGAAAAGAAAAAAACATACCTACATTAAACCTAATCAGAAGGCAGTTTTTTGTGGCAAAAGGAGCGGACTCAGCATTTGCTGCGAGTGCAAGCGTAAGCCTGCATTGCGCAGCGCTGGTTTTCAGTCCGCCCCCCTCCCCGCATCAGCTCATCATCAGGATGTAACACAAAAGGGGGTCAACCGAGTCACGGCCAGGAGCGTCACTGGGGCAGTGTCCCTCGGCCACATTCCTGACTGGTTCTCTCCGCGCCATAAACTGTACGAGTACGACCCGCTTTTTGCGAATTAATACTTTTTCCTGCCATTTTGTCACGTGCGGCGATTGGATCTTCATGGTAATTGATCGAGTAGCCTGTCTGTACTAGACCTTATACAAAGTGTGACTTCCATAAGAACATAAATATTTTAAGGGCCGAAAGCATAAAGCCGAACGTAAATTAGTATTTCTTGAAACAACGTTTTTTTTCCATATTGTTTTTACTTACTTACTTATTTAAAGAAAATTTATTGAGGAACAAATAATACATTTAGAAATGATTTAAACTATAAAAACTTAATAATAATAATTAAAAACTAATATAACTCTAAAAAAGGCCCCTGTGGCATGGTTCCAAGAATGCTGGCAGCATTTCCTCGCTGTATGGCGATGCTAAGACGCTGTGCGAGGAAGCTGCCAGCTCTCTTGTCTCCGGTGGCGTCGACCAGTCTCTTTGCCAGTTGGCTGAAGAGATCCCTTGCGCCAGGGCCCCACGGACCGAGCGTCTCGACGCCATGAAGTTACTTATTATATTTTTCTTACTTATTATACTTAATTATACTTTTCTGATATTTGTTATATTTACGGAGTAATCGCCTAGCTACATTTAACGATTACATCCTGTGTATCCTGCCTAAAAAAGATGTTTTGACTTTCACTATGGAACATACGAGTAATACAATATTATATACTTAGGTAGTAGTTAGGTAGTACGAAATAGCGTCAGATTTTTTATATTACGTGTGTTTTTTCAACTCTCACTAATTGGTCTGCTTGCAGAAAGCGATTACTTAGCAAACATTTATTCTAAAACGAATCCTGTTACGGGACTAAGATAAAAGGGTTTCAACGATGAAATCACTGCTTCCAATTTATTAATACCGTAATGCCTTCGTAATGCAAACATGACATTTTCCGAAACCAATTACTAGATAATAATCCTGTAACAAAATTGATCCTGCGCCGGGATTGACCTGGATTTGGGTAACGAAGTTATTCTGTCATTAATAAAATAAGTCTGATATAAAAGACGTGTATACAGTCGAACAAAGTACGTAGAGTTATTTTAATCATGAAACTACCGTGAGACTCACTCATATTAAATGATATTGTAACAGATAACTCACTTCTTAAATCGAGTTTTGCTCTACATTTTCGGGTTATTTCGAAACCCTTCATCACTGGAGCACGCGACTCGGCGGCTGCCGCAACACGCGCACTATGCTCCACCGCTCTGCTCGCGCTAAATGTCGAGTACATGTCGAGCTAAACTCGATTTAAGACGTGAGTTATTCGTTACAATATCGTTTAATATGTAGAGTTAGTTGTAGATAAACGTGACCTCACTGCAGTAGCATGAACTACTCACGCCACATGTAACTAAGTAAAGGTTGAAATTAAGATTTTATTCCGATCTTATGGGAATATTGGGATAAATAATAGGTGATAATAGTCTATACATGTGTCATTCCAGATTCTCAAAATTTCATTCCAGAATTACAAAAAAAAATTAAAACACTCAAGGCGGATGGTTTTTGCTCTGTAAATGAGATATTTGATAAAGATTGGCGATTTATTTATTTATATATCTATTCATAATATGCAACATGATGGCATGACAGGCCACCATTGCGTTATATTACCTATAGATACTTAATAACTTGATAATTTGGTTCCTTACGTATGTTTTAGTTGTAAGTAGTTTAAGTTAAATCTGCTGCAACTGTATTTCGAACACGATACTTAGATTGTTCTTAAATAAATACTTTATCTTTCCTTCTTCAGCTTCAACGTGAAGGAGTGACAAACACAGCTACGCACGCACACACTCATAAACGCATTTACAATATTACTCGGATGTAGGTATTACCTTATCTAAAAATAAGTTTTAATTTACATTTCCAGTTCATTTCGCACGCAGTTTATATGAATTTGGGTCAACATGCCACCGATTCTACGCCTCAAGACTCGCCTGCACAAACGTATTATCGATACAGGCAACACAGACAAGCCAATCCTACTAATATTATAAATGAGAACATTTATTTGTGTATTGTTTGTTATTTCTTTATTAAGTGATCCATGAATAATTTCCTTTAAGATTATATAATATTTAAGTCAGTCCATAGCATATAAAAATTAAAGCTTTCAAAATTACTTTATGTTATAAGATAATAATATTATTATAATAGGTTAGGTTACGTTCGGTTCAATATTTTGAATGTCGATATTTTAACCATCGATATTTCAATTTTTGATATTCAGATATTTAGTTCTAGATAATCTTGCTTTTGAGTACAATTACAAAATTAAATAGTCGCAATGCAATGAGTTGACACTGGATTGTATCTAGGTATTGTGAAGAGACAATACGGTGGAAAGAGCTCCATTGAATACTAAATACCCATTCACCTTGCCGTAAATAATGCCAGATTGTAAAATTCAGGAAAGATCTGCGCAGGAAGTGATCCAGAGCTGTAATTATGAATAATAAGAGGAAACACTTTGTGCGGGGAATACTTAAAACGGAGTGAAGGTCCTTGACTGTGTTTGGTTGCATAAACTCATCTTTACAACTGGTTACGTATCTGAATATCGAATGTTAAAATATCGAATATATTAAAATATCGATTTTTTTTTATTCGACTGGATGGCCAACGAGCAAGTGGGTCTCCTGATGGTAAGAGATCACCACCTCCCATAAACATCTGCAACACCAGGGGTATTGCAGATGCGTTGCCGACCTAGACGCCTAAGATGGGATACCTCAAGTGCCACTAATTTCACCGGCTGTCTTACTCTCCACGCCGAAACACAACAGTGCAAGCACTGCTGCTTCACGGCAGGATTAGCAAGTAGCACCTGCAACCTGCACTTGTGCGGTAAAATCAACGAGTTTGTAGTGGTCACACAATAATGCAAGCATAATTTTTCTAGCACTAAACTGGGCTATCCCTTTTTGTAGTTCTGTGGTTCCAAATACACCAATACCCTCATCGGGTGCGACGGATTTATGTTACAGGCACCTGCGCTTATTGTATATTTGCGGGACTTGCGGCTGTAGGACTACTGAATTCGAAAATCGAAGTTCGTGTCGTGCGGTCCCTCTGACACTTATACTATTCATACGAGAGCGAGAGAGACGGTACGATACGAACATCGATTTTCCTCTGATTACCTATTCTTTGAATTTACACTCGGTATTCTTAGATATAAGATGTCACAGTAACAAATAAATATCGCGGCACAATAGACACCAATTTACCTGGGTATTTCTGTCTACTGTTGTACCCTGAGTTTGTCTCTCCGCCGCGATTTCAACAAAATTTGGGAGTTACACTCAGTCCATGATTCCGAACTGGAAAAACCCTCTCCAAAGGTCTCCCCGAATATTGTATGGATGTGTCCATTTTGTTACAACGGTAGGTGGGCGTTTTCAAAAAAAGTTGTTGAAATGACTTTTTTTTTAGATGTGGATGAAATTTGGTATTCCTGATCAGAATCAGGAGCACTTTCGATTGCAATAGGAAAAAAAAGTATCCCAGGTTTTTAGTATAATTTTGTGTTATCCATTACACTACCGCCACAGACACGCGTATGAAAACAGTAACGTAATGGAATAAAAAATATTGAGACACTTTTTTTCTCCTATTATAATCGAAAGTGCTCCTGATTCTGAGTAGGAATACCAAATTTCATCCACATCTAAAAAAAAAGTCATTTCAACAACTTTTTTTGTAAACGCCCAGGTATAATTGTGGTATAACGGTAGATAGAAATGCCCACCTAGATCAGTAAGAAAATCTTGTGTAAGGTATAAGATTACAACGGATAAAGATCTTTGAATTAAAACTACCTCAAGATAGCGGCATAACTATTACAACAAAATTCCTAGAGGTATTTTTAGCAAAAAAGTTTGTGAGGATGGGTGTGTATGTTTGTTAGTCATCCACGCTAAAGCGGTTACGTAATTTGGACCAAATTTTAATTCCTATATTTGTTGTGGGATGTAAGTATACAGCGATTTACCTTTAATTAATTCCCGATATTTCTCGCAAAATGTTATATACGGTTAATGACTTTAAAATTACCCATCATGGAACCATTTCACAGTAAACGTCATAGAGATATGACTTTTCATTTGAAAAGGTTCCATGGTGGCATAATGAATTAAAGTCCTTGATCGTTCTTATAAATTAACCGTGAATCGAAACTTTAACTATCCATAAAAATACATTTTTAATGCAAGCTTATTTGCTGGCTGTGCTTTTTGTTGACTGTACTTGCATTTTCACCCAAACTACATTTGCATACCAAATTTCAAGTCTATGCTATTAACCTATTATTGACGTCACTATCCAGCAACTCAATCAACTAACTATTTATTTGTTTTAAAGCAACAAAAAATCTAATTTTACAGTAAATCGAAAATTTATCTAGTTTTCAGGGCTAAAATATAGCGTTTTACTGGAGTTGTGCCTTCGAATTATTTTTTAATGGCGTCAACATCCCTATTCAAGTCAGACATGCGGCTTTAGCCATTGTTGGCTACGCGGTATTGCATTATTATTAACGATGGCATTAATTACATTAGCCGGAAAGGTTCTATGGTGTCACAAATCAAATTGATTTGACTGCGCACATTCGAACAAATCGAAGCGTGACCCAAATTGTAGAGTCAACAAATAAATATCCAATTACGAAATTTGGATAATGCCTGGTTTGTGCTGCGTAAATAAATCATAGGGTTTTATATCGCGCTGGCTCGTTCCGTTTCCATCAATGATGGATGCCATCAGGGTTCAAACTTAAGCCTATCAATTATAAAGTTTTCTCCATTATCCTGACAGATCACCCTAGTAGTAAACAAAGCAAATTGTTTGAGGTGACACGATCAATGCATATTCAATTTGGCTAGGAAATATTTTTATAATTTCATTCTACCAATACTATTTATAAATATTGAAGTAAAACTATCCTAAACTTTTGGACAATGAAGATTATAGAATATGAGGTGAGGAAGACGAAACAATGGAACACATTATGTGTGAATGTGACGCTCTCGCCAGATTAAGAATGAGACTCTTTGGCGTCGGATACCCCGCGCCAGGAGACTTTAAGGCACTACCGCTACGTCAAATCATCCAATACATGGATGAGGTGATAAAAGCAATGGAGTAAGTGCGAAGGAGGGGTAATTACACAAAAGATCCCTACGGGTCGAAGTGTATCCGCAAGGACCACTAAAATTAAGATAAGATAAGATCCTAAACTTAACAAACTTATACCTATACAAGAAAAAAAAAGAACTATGTCAGCCATTCAAGTTTTAACTATAATTAATTGGCACTGATCCGAAAACATTTGAAACATTCTCGACTTAAACACGGTGTTTAAAGTTGTTTGCATCATTTAAAGCGTGGAATCCTGAACAGAGCAAATACTGTATCTCCCACGTTATTTACAGTCGCATTTTTGCAAAACAAACGGCTAAATTCCGGCAAACTTTTGCAAAAAACAGCCAACTTTCCGGCCGAATTAGCGGCAAACGCCCAAGCGTTATTAACCAGATGCTTGGAGCGAAGATAATGTGCAGAATATCTTATTTATTGCCCGCCAACTTTAGGGTAGAAGTTTTCTTTTGTTTGGTTGGCAACATTGCTTTATGAAACTAAGTGTTGCTATGAAGGAAACTAGGAAGGGGAGCCCACACATACGAAGAAGCTATATCAGAAGATGTTTCGGTATTTCAACTTATATAAAGTCGAAAGACCAGATTTATCTAAGTACTTATAGCTCTTTATCTATATATATATATATAAAAGGCAAACCTGACTCACTGGGTTATATATCAACGCACAGCCCAAACCGCTGGGCCTAGAAACTTGAAATTTGGTACAGAGGTTCCTTTTATGATGTAAGTGAGCACTAAGAAAGGATTTTGAGAAATTCATCCCCTAAGGGGGTGCAATTTTGTCATTTTTGGACTTAGAAGTATGAAAACAGGTGTATAATTTCTTGATTACAATTAAAAATGATCTGTCTAGGTGAAATGGATAAAATACCCCCCTAAACGGGTGAAATGGGGGGGTAAAGTTTGTATGGAAATTTTCTCATTTCTGGACTTAGAAGTATGAAAATAGGTATATAAGTTCTCGATTACAATTAAAAAATATCTGTGTAAGCGAAATGGATAAAATTCCCCCCTAAAAGTGTAAAATGGGGGGGGGAAAAGTTTGTATGGAAATTTTCTCATTTCTGGAATTAGATCTGTGAAAACAGGTATATAAGTTCTCGATTACAATCAAAAATTGTCTGAGTATATGAAATGGATAAAATTCCCCCCTAATGGGGTAAAATGAGGGGGTAAAGTTTGTATGGAAATTTCCCATTTCTGGACTTAGAACTATGAAAATAGGTATACAAGTTCTCGATTACAATTTAAAATTATCTATGTAGGTGAAATAGATAAAATTATCCCTATAAAGGGGTAAATGGGGGGGGTAAAGGTTATATTATGGAAATTGTCTTTTTTTTCTAATTTTATTACATACACTTACTTAA
Source organism: Choristoneura rosaceana (assembly GCA_037349165.1). NCBI lineage: Eukaryota > Metazoa > Arthropoda > Insecta > Lepidoptera > Tortricidae > Choristoneura > Choristoneura rosaceana. The sequence continues at coordinate 1,803,333 of JAZBNJ010000032.1, forward strand.
TTTACATATCCACTCGCCAAACTGATATTACAGTTTGTTGGCGAGAATGCAAATCAAAAAGAAATCAATGAGAATGCGTTGAATCTCATTTCTGGATTTAGATATATGAAAAATATAGGTATACAAGTTTTCGATTACAATTAAAAACTATCTATGTAGGTGAAATGGATAAAATTAGCCCTAAAAGGGTAAAATGGGGGGTGAAGTTTGTATTGAAATTTTCTGATTTCTGGACTTAGCAGTATGAAAATAATACATATACCTATTGGTATTAAGGGTCCTGATAACAAATAAAAATTATCTCCGTAGGCAAAGATAAAGAAAGAAGAAGTAGCTTTCGACTTATTAGGGGGGAGTTTTTTGAGACTTCCTTATTTCTACACTAAAAATATGGCTGGTCACTATTTAAAATGATCCGTATGGTGTTGACGACTTCAATAAGGGAAGGGGTTTTTCATACAATATGGAGGTTAATTAAATAAAACATATAGCCTGATAACTAAAGTACACGCGGACGAAGTCGCGGGCAAAAGCTAGTCATAAATATAAGCGTACGACGTCATAGGTAATATTTATGATTTACTAGCTTTTACCCACGGTCTGCCCGCGAGGAATTCGGTTATAGCGCGCTGTTCCTTCTGAAACTGTGCATTTTTTTTGTGAAAGTAGTCTATGTCACTCTCTGGCCCATAAACGTATCTTTATTTTTATGCCAAAAATCACGTGGTACCGTCGCTTCGTTTCGACGTGAAAGATGGACAAACATACAAACACACACTTTCACACACATAATATTGGTATGGATAACTCGTTAATGGTCTAACAATTAAACTTTAACTATATTTAGGTATGTTTATCCTGAACTTATATTAAGTTAAAATATTTAGTAGGCAAGGTTCCGAAGAGGCTGGTAGTGTTCGAATGCATGGGTAAACTAAAAAATGTTCAGGCTAGAGACTCATACTATAATGCTGGTACTAATTTGTACTGGAACTAAGCACGTACTCCACGGAATTGGATCAACGGGTCCCGGCATTTGCGGGGCAGGTGCGTACGGGCATTTACTGCAATTAGACGCAATACGCAAGCGTGAGAACGTTCCGTCTTATGTTTTATTACATGCGGTAGGTAATGCAATAAAATTATATACTGCTCAAAAGAAATTAGGGACACGCAAATTTTATGGGTGAAACGAAAATACTAATAAATATAATTTTTTATGACATTCATTGCTTAAAAATGCTTTCATACAATTAAATGTATTCAGTTAAAAACGCAAACATATTTTTGATTTAATTTTACCGGTTAAATTCTGGCCTTTATATTCTTTTGAGTGTATAGTTCAACTTCAACGTCACGTAGAACCTACTAACTACTACTTCTGTCTTCTGTCTGCCTGGAAGAGATCGTTCTCTTTCTACATACAATCTCTACAAACAAATCTCCTATACATAAACCAGCTCCTATATTAAACCAGCTGATCTGGAAAAACGTACAATATTCGTATCGAAAATACAAACTGAGACATGGATGCATAGAAAAACCAGAAAAAGAGACCAGCGCTGGGAATCTAGACACAAATTTTTCCTATACACACATATCTCAGGTTGCTTTTTCTACTACGCTACCTAGCAATAAAAAAATAAAAAATTCAAAAGACTCCAGAAAAAAAACAATCATAATATTTGTATTGTATCGGTACTGCACCCACGTAACAACCTCAATCCAAGCTCTCAGTGACAGAGGGACACAGTTACTTAAAGGAATGATGGATCGTAAAAGAGTCGAGCCGTAACCAAGTTGTGATTCAGGTCCAGTCAACATCCAACAAGCCAGCTATCTCAAGATTTAACCCACTCCGTTTTACCACTTGTCGTTGTCGCTTTGTACTGCGATAAAAACCTATGTTTATTACCTCCATGGTATTGCCATAGATTATAGAATTAAACCAGAAACAGTATGCATCTGTCATTGAGCTTTTTTAAGGCTGTCTATTGTTTATTAATGTGTTCATTAATGATAATGGGCCAATCAACTTTTTTCCGACACTTTGGGCATCTCCTGCTTTACCAAAATAGTCTCTGACATTACCAAAAAATCGTACTTCCAGCAAGATATTTCACGGTTTAATAGGTTGAACTTACATAGGATGGCATGTATTCATGTACACCATCTATTAAATTACAGAAAAAACATTGTCATGCTTAGTAACAAAAATTCGCAATTGTTTGAAAAAATTCGCGTACAGATTAGTGTCGGTAAAAAACTTGATTGGCCCTTATACCAATTATACTGAGTGAAACGTGAGTCACGCCCTATCGGATTAGATTAACTTTTTTTAATTATTAATTTTAAAGCTGTTGCCGCATAGAATTCGTTTATCACTCCTCCTCCTCATCATCATCATCATATCAGCCATAGGACGCCCACTGTTGGACATAGGCCGCCCCATAGATCTCCAATTGCCTTGATTCGAAGCGGCTTGCATCCACAGTGCACCCGCGACTTTATTAACCTATCCATCCATCTCATTGGTGGATGTCCTACGCTGCGCTTGCCGATCTGCAGTCTCCACTCAAGAGCCTTTCGGCCCCAACGACCATCTGTTCTCCGTGCTATATGGCCTGGCCATTGCCACTTCAACGAGCTAATCACTATCCCGTGGGAATCAAGTATGCAACGAGAGAGAGAGAGAAAGACATCAGAAGGAAAGAATCCCTACTTAATATTATAAATGCGAAAGTAACTCTGTCTGTCTGTCTGTCTGTCTGTTACGCTTTCACGTCGAAACCGCTGAACCGATTTTGATGAAATTTGGTATAGAGATAGTTTAAGCCCCAAGGATCAACATAGGATACTTTTTATTCCGGTAGAGGGAGCCACCGCGCGATAACCTATGTCCGCGCAGACGAAGTCGCGGGCATAAGCTAGTACTAAATAAATATCGAAGTGCTTTTCACATGTGTTGTAATATTTAATGCCCAAACTCAGGAGTAAGATAGGAAGTAGAGTGAGGTAATGCTACGCGCGTAGGTTAAATTGTAGACACAATAGTCCGCTCGGACTAAGACTGTAAAGCTTCTGTTTTATATTATAATCTACGGGTATTATTGCTAACAAAGTTTCGTCTATAACTTTACTATATTACCATTCCAGCCGCGTTATGTTTCATACTAAACTTTTACTTAGATTGAGTAAATGTAAGAACTTTGGGTTAAGTTAGTAATCTCATCAATGATTGTCAAGTTCCCTTGTGCTGCGCTAGAACTTTAACATTGAGAAATTGAGGCACTGAGTTAGCCAGAAAACTTGAGGATAGTTTGCATTAGTTAGCTATTCAGTCTTATCGGTGAGTCCAAGTTTTCTGACCGGAACGGACGCTTTGTAATACGATGAAGTTTACTATTCTTAATATTAAAGGCTACAATAATAACGTAAAGCGTATTTTTAAAGTTTTGAATCATGAAATAGTACTTTTTTTTTGGCTTTTTGACCCATTTTGGTCCATGGGGTCCTGTTGCATCTACAATCTTAAAAAAAATACGAAAGCCCCTGATCTGGAAACCAAAGGGCTGGTAGCTAACTCTCTTGAAGAAATAGCAAAGTTATTCAAGGATAAAACGCTGCCAGCTTTTAAACCTACTACCAAGGGAATCATTTCTAGACAGGCAGACAGCAAAGTGACAATATTAGGTACGGAATCCTAAATATTCAAGCCAATGGCTCACTAGACGGCTAGACGGGTAAAGTATGAACCTATACTAGAGTAATAGAAAACCTTAACTTGTAACTGCTCACAGTCACGCTAGCTCGAAACTAGGCTTAGGATTCTGACCTTTAGGCTAGCGGGCACGACCTATGATTGACCTGAGATGATAGTTATGGCGGGCGGAGGCGCTTTACGAGCGCTTGAGGTTAAGGAGATACTTTATACGTATATTTTTGTGTAGTTCAAGGGAAATTCCGGGATTTAAAGGTCAAAGTCAAATAGATTGTACAACAAGAGCATAAAACGAGCCATTTTACCCGAGGCGTTCATATGACCCGGTACGGCGAGGGTGGATAGGCACATCGAGGGGAAAATGGGTTTAATGCTCGAGTTTTACACTCTGCTTTTCACTTCGATGGCGAGGAAATTAATCTATTATCTGTTATCTGTTGCCTAAGTATACATAGTACAAGCTTTGCCTAGTTTGGGACTAGGTCAATTGGTGTCAATTGTTGCATGATATTTATTTATTTTTATTTGATAAAGAATTTGGAGTCATTAAGCGGAGTCGGTTCCGATATCGGAGCTAAATTTAGTGAATCAGATCACTTTTCGGAGTCAAGATTACCATTTCTAGTTCTCACTTATCATTCGATTTACACACTCAACACTCACTGTATCAAGCTGTGCATCCGAGCCTTTTCCAACACATTTGGAATTACAATCGTTTTCACCGCTACTTTCTGTTTTACGGTATAAGACGAGGATAGAAAGAGACGGTATTATGCGATCGAGAACGTCAACCCGTCAGATAATACGGCTCAGGACGAGGTCATAGGAGGAATTAGAGGAAGCTAATGAAAGTCAATGACGGTCTATATTTCTTAACAACCCGCGGTAGAGGAAGATCTCCTAAGAAATGGACGGATGACATCCGGCAGCAAGCTGGCATTAACTGGATGAAAGTGGCAGGGGACAGACAGACGTGGAAACGTGAAGAGGAGGCCTAGGTTCGAAGACGGACGCAACAAGGGCTGCTATTGGCTGGGTGCGTAATACTAGGTGGGGGTAATGAAATCTATCGCGGCGCTCATAGTGGCCAAAAGTAGAAATAATGTAGGCTCTGTCATCTGTCATACTCATATGAATCTGTCATTAACAAAGCAATTTGTTTAGAGATGTTTCTCTTATGGTGCGAGCTTGAGTTATTGAACACTTTCCTTGTTTTGTAGATTTTTGTCAAAATGTCGCGATTAAATTTCGAAATATCGAGCCTTAGGCCCGCAAAGTTGCGGACGCTAGGTGGCGCTGATGTCACGCATAGAGCCGATAGATAGATAGATGGATAGAAATAAATAGATCTCTTAACAAATATACCTAATGTAATCAATCGTGAACCATTTACAACCGTTATGATATATCGCTGTTTGTTTAACGAAGATTCAGGTTACCAATTGAATTATTTATCGGATTAGTATTTAATTTAAATGATACCGAGAAACGAGATCGATGGGATTTGTGCTCGCAAACTTACACGGCTTATGTTACATTATAATAATAATAATAATAATAAATATCATGGGACACTTGACACCACACCAATTGACCTAGTCCCAAACTAAGCAAAGCTTGTACTATGGACACTAGGCAACGGATAAACATACTTAAATATAGATAAATAAATACTTACATACACATCCAAGACCCGAGAACAAACATTCGTATTATTCATACAAATATCTGCCCCGGCCGGGATTCGAACCCGGGACCTCAAGCTTCGTAGTCAGGTTCTCTAACCACTAAGCCACCCGGTCGTCGAAACCGAAACCGAAGTCGAAATTTTATTAATAACACAAATAGAATTAAATTGTATGAGAGAGAGAGAGAGAGAGAGAAACATTTATTTATACATATTCGATAGACACAAAAAATACATTAGATGCATAACGCATCCTTTGTATGCATAACGTTACAAGTTCTACTTTCTAATATCCTGATAATGTAATATAGGATCCTATCTGGTCCTCAAGAAATTTACTGTTGCGTTGTCGGCAAATTATTTGTAATCAATATTTTGTATGCTCAGGGGTTTTTCCCTAAGCCAGATAAGGTTAGTGGAAATCCATACTGTAATATATGAGGATAGTGGTGAATAATAAGACGATGTAGTTGCGTAAAGAACGAACTCCTTTATTAAACAATAATACCTAGTTTATATACATTATGATTGTCGCTGATACAAGCAATATGCGTTTATGTAGCAGTAAACCATTGTGTTACTGCTAAACACTGAAAGTGGCCAATTGCCATACTACACCTCCCCCGAAAGTCCCTTCACCCCCGGGGTGGCAGAAAAAAAAAATTAAACGCATGTTACTTGTTTACATTTTTTTTTTTTAAATTCTGTGAATAAAACCAAAAGAGACTAATTTTACTATTTAGAGAAGTTACTTATTTTAAGTTTAAACATGAATGCAATTTTTTCATTTATTATCTGTATTTTTTTTTCTGTATTTATTCTAGTGTCACTTGTAATGGAAAATGTTTTGGAAAAAAAATTAAGGTGTTAAAAATATATAAAAAATACTATTTATATCTCAATAGCTTCATTATTCATCGTTGGCATATCTTTGTGCCTATTTATGATTTTTTTTTTATTTTATTATCAGTACTAGATTTTTTTTTTGTATTTTGGTATCGGTACTATTTCTGTATATTAATAACTAATGCCATAACTCGGAGTCATCTGCTCCTAATAAACTCGATGGGTAAGTATTATGAGTCACTAATACATTAAGACCTTTGGTCTCCAACTGTTGTCACGGACGCTCTTACGGCTGACTATGATCCAACTAGAAGGACATGTGCTCTACTTCCCTGACGTGTGTCAATGCACACAATGGGTTACGCTTCCGTGCGTACCCTAAAATATCAATATAATTGGGCATGGTCACCCAAGGGCATGGTCACCCTACAATATAACCTTGGCATATCAGGTCACCCATTTCGGTGTGCCTGTAATAGTTACGGGATACCGTTTAAGATTAAAATCTCCAATAGGATCTCACAGAGGACACGGTAGTTCACACCATGATCAATCACTATGGACTGGTTCTCTAACTATAATTTCAATATGTACCGTACCAAAATCCATACTGCAATTAAACTAAAAACATAAAAGTAGAATTAAAAGAGTATCATTATTTATCATTTAAATAAGTAATTAAATAGTTTTATTGAATAGTATTGTTAACTATGTTATTGTTGGAATGATGCGACGCATTCTCAGGGTATCGAATTTCATTTAATTTAAATTATAATGTTTAAAACAATTGCGCCCGTGCTCGTCCTAGTTAAAATTTTGCTGACGAGCCGTAACGTGCATTTAACTTCGCACAGCGATATTGCGAAACTGAATGTTTCGACCTAATTAAACTACGTGACACTAGAAATAATTAAAATTTCAAATATTATATTAGATATGAAATAGTTCGTAAATGATATGAAACTCTATGGAAATTACCTTACAGCGACAATCCCTTATTAATAGTTACTTACGAAAAAAAATATATAAAAGCATGTTAAAATTTATTTAACGGGTAAAAATTGCAAATAGAATTTGCTATTAAGTATTTAATTAACTGTAGTAAATTGTACTCTCACCAGATTTCAAGGTGATCAGTCTTGATACTAGTTTAAGTAGAAATCACTACAATTAAATTGGCTAAAGATTATTTTACAGTTTTTTTTTTATATATAAATAATTATTATATTTAATAGATTTTAATAAATTAAAAAAAATATAGAAAATTAGAGCTATTAAAAAAAATACCGAAATATGGAATGAAAAACCTCTCGCCGTAAGCGGCGGTAGTGTCGTTTGTGCTGATGGCACGCAGCATCTTGGCTGCTGGCGCGGCTGCTGGCATCGGGGTCAGCGTCAGGCGTCTAGTGCGGCGGGGCGATGACACGGCGTGGCACGTGACTCGATGCTGCTCCGCATGGCACGAGGACTGCTGGTGTTCGCGTTCATGGGCCGGGCTAACCCTGGACTCCCCGGAACATGGGCCGGGATTTCCCTGGACACCTCTTCATGGGCCGGGATAACCCTGGACACCTTTTCTTTCTTCGTTTTTCTTCCTTCTTTATTGATTATATTTAATATTTATCTTCCTTATTTTAGTTTATTAACTTATTTCTTCATATTTTTTTTCTTATATTTCTTCATTCTTCATTTTCATAGCTTGATGCTTCTCTTCCTACTTTATCTCATTTTAATCGCTTCTTCTTATTTATCTTATTTCCTTAATTTCTTCAATAGAAGTGAATATTGAATACAGTAAATTCTTCGTATTTAATGTTTTTTTTTCTCTTCTTTCTTCAGTAGTATATTTTTCTTCATTAATCTTCGTTCTTCATAATTTGGATTCTTTGTCTTCAATTAGTTTCTTCATTCTTATAATATTTAAAACTTAATCTTCTTAATAGTGAAAACTTCTACTTCCATAAAGTTTTTTTTCTCTTCTTTTTCTTCATAATGTCTTCGGGTTAATATTTTCTTCTTATGTTCTGACTGCGTGGTTTTCTTGTGCTTAGATGGTTCCGTTGGTTCGCAGTGGCAGGGTCGCCATGTAATATATGAGGATAGTGGTGAATAATAAGACGATGTAGTTGCGTAAAGAACGAACTCCTTTATTAAACAATAATACCTAGTTTATATACATTATGATTGTCGCTGATACAAGCAATATGCGTTTATGTAGCAGTAAACCATTGTGTTACTGCTAAACACTGAAAGTGGCCAATTGCCATACTACAATACTAATTATTATAAATGCGAAAGTGTGTTTGTATGTTTGTCTTTCACGCCGTAACGGCCGATGGATCGACGTGATTATTGGCATAGAGATAGTTTATGGGCCCGAAAGTGACATAGGCTACTTTTATTCCGAAAAAATGCACAGTTCTCGAGGGAACAGCGCGCGATAACCGAATACCACGCGGGCGGAGCCGCGGGCAAAAGCTAGTCTTAGATAAAAAAAAGTTATCATTCGTTTTAAACTAAAACAATTACTTTGCTCAGTCTGCTCGTTTTGGTTCATTGATATGGACCTCCGCAAAGTAACGCTTGATTCAATAAATTATTCAACATTCCTTTCTCATTAACATTTCTACTTTTGCTAGTCAATGCAATCATAAGACGGTCACAAGTAACCGAAAAATCTATAGCCTCCTAACGCTGAAGTAATTTTTTTGGTTTATGGACACCAAACTTTATGTCATTTATGTGAGTGCTAGTGAATATGGGTAAAAGAATATTCATCAACCTTATCATCATCCCAGCCTATACACGTCCCACTGCTGGGCACAGGCCTCTCAGAACAAGAGGGCTTGGAAACTTCACACGCACCATTGAATTGCTTCGCAGGTTTGTGTAGGTTTCCTCACCATGTTTTCCTTCACAGCAAAGCTCGTGGTAAATATCAAGTGTAATTACGCACATGAATTTCGAAAACTCAAAGGTGCTTGAGCTTGAGATCCTCTGCTTAAAAGGCGATGATAGGTCAAACCACTAGTTAATTTAATTAAAAAGAATATTCATAGATACCTACGTACGGCACCCTCGGTGCGCGAGTCCGACACGCGCTTGGCCGGTTTTATCGAAGCTGTTTGTCAAGAGGATAGCCATTATTAGAAGTGTCGGCAGGACGAGGGAAAATGTTTTGTCGGGGACACTTCAGATCTCCTTTTTAAGTAGTTTGGGGTTTCCACAGAACCCGTTGAACGGAGGTTGAACGTTAGTGCTTCAACCATAGAAATATTATGTAATAAGAGGGATAGAAGTGTTTGTAATTTATTTCCAGAAATAATTTTGTTGCTTTGACCCTTCTGTTTGCTAATATTGCCTTCACGATTTCTCATTCAACTGTCTGAATAAAAGGTATGTTTTTCGAGCGTATTTATATCTATTTTTATGGTTCTTATAATTCATTTCATTTGATATTTTTTATATCTATGAAAATTGCATAATACCTCCGGGATAGCGCTAAATGAATTCTTCGCCGACGAATTCGTGACCAATAGCTAGTCTTATTAGGCTGTGTTTCCACCAGAAAAGTACAAGGACGAGTTGCGAGGAATGTGTATTCCATGAATAAATAGAAATGTTTTTTATCCATCCTCGCCCAGCGCAGCTCTAGTGGAAATAGCTGAGCGGAGCGAGTAAATGAAGCGTTTCTATTGGTTCATGAAAAACACATCAAATCTATCAAGATGACGTTAATATCTAAGGCTTATTATAAAGTCAATGATCATGGGCAGGGATATTTGGAAATAATTCCGATCCGTATTAGCGATCTCTTCAAATAGCGCAACTACTGTGTTAAAAATAAAGTTGTGTTAAATACTTGTGATGATAGTATATAGATATCATTTATTGGTACTGTGAATCTGTTTTTTTTTTTAAATATCTCTGTGAGTTTCTTGCCGGATTATTCTCAACAGAGGTTTTTTCCGAACCGGTGGTAGATTTTTTTGACGTTCATAAATGCTTGTTGCCTAAATTGAATAAAGTTAAATTGACTTTGACTTTGACATTCCTCGCAAATCTCTAGTGGAACCGCAGCCTTACTCATCTGCAAATGTGTACGCCTTCTACTTACTGGAGTCCGGTCCCTCAAAGAGCGTGATTAAAGATCCGATCTTCCGGCTATTCATTCATTCAGTCGGCATCGGGTCTTAGTTGCCCACATGCTAATGTAATTAAGAGTGTTCGGACAGGAAACGGGTCAGGGAGTGTTGAATAAAGGTATATAAGTAGCTGAGTACATACTTTGGTGTATATTACGCATTATACCTAAGTAACTGAAGAGTTGAATGGGGGAGGCTTATGTCCAACAGTGGACGTCCTACGGCTGAGATGATGATGATGATGAACTAAAGAGCCTAAGTAACAAGAGCTGAAACGAATGGATTGAATGATTGAATTGAACGAATTGATTGAATGGACTGGAAGGCAAACGAGCAAGTGGGTCTCCTGGTGGTCAGAGATCACCACCGCCCATCAACATCTGCAACACCAAGGGTATTGCAGATGCGTTGCCAACCTAGAGGCCTGAGATGGAATACCTCAAGTGCCAGTAATTTCACCGGTTGTCTTATTCTCCACGCCGAAACACAATAGTGCAGGCACTGCTGCTTCACGGCAGGATTAGCGAGCAAGATGGTAGCAATCCGGGCGGACCTTGCACAAGGTCCTACCACCTGGAAAATGAAAGAAAGAAAGAAAGAAGACATTTATTCACTAACACAAAAGACACACATATACAGCAAAATTTACACAAAAGAACCAAAAAAATAATAAAGAAATAAAAATAATAAATCGCACATGAAATATATACACAATTGAAAATGAAAGTATCATTAGCACTGGTACATTTTTGCCCCCATCAATGCGGTGTTTGGACATTAATTTCGTAGAATCCATTCGTGCTAGGTTTTGTGAATCGATCTGCATCTGCATCTGCATACATAATAATTTTCTGGGCATCTCCTTTTGACTACTCGGTGACACTCGGTGTCGAATAAGTTGGCAGTAAGCCTCAGAATGGCCTGTTCTATTGATTTTGAGGGTCCCGTATCGTCCAGGGCAACAAGCAGAGTTTGTCAAATTATTTCTTTAAACATTAAGTTATCTACCTGATGTATGTTACCTACAAGTTAATGTATATTGCCGAATAAACTTTTTCTTTCTTTCTTCTTTCTTTCTTACAGTAGTTAATATAGAAGTCATTGAGTAATTAGAACCCGCATTTGATAAGCGTGTAGCAAGTTAGTGAAAGTACAGCGCGGTCAATCGGTTCGGTACTGCAAAAAACTTGATGCGACCCAGACTGGTCTTGTTTTTGTTGCGATACATTTTTACGGTCGTTCCGTTTTGGAGGAGGAAATCTGATTTAATATTCATTTGTTTCTTCTTTTTTGTTGTAAGCTTCCATTCATATATTTTGCTGCGTGCGTGTTTTCTTGGAGTGATAATGAATTGTGTATGATTTCAATTGAACAGAAAACACAGCTTTTAACTATTTTTACCGTGAGAATCCAGTGGTTCGATGATACTCAATACTCAATATTTTATTGCTTTCCCACAATGTATGGTTACAGATGTTACAAGGAAATTACGTGATCATCATGGACCCTGTTGGGCACAGCAATATTTATAAGTACAAGAGGGCGGCTTTTATATAATTAATAAATTTTATCTTATAGCTAAATACTTTGACTATATAATCAAAGGCTAAATATTCCAATTACATTAAACTGACTTACTTTTATGATTGATTGATGGACGATCCCTTGAGCAGAGGATTGCGGGTTCGACCTTCTCAATTTTTCCCCTCTTCTATTTATGGTATCTACTCCAGGTAATTGTCTGCCAATCAAGGAGCTAAGGAGCTCCATTAGTTTAGACTGAGCAACTGTCAGTTAGCTATCGTTTACCATTCTGCACAAGCAAATAAATTCTTTGAATCTTTATTTTTATTTTATTTTTAGTTTATTTAAAACTAGCTTTTGCCCGCGGCTCCGCCCGCGTGGTATTCGGTTGTCGTGCGCTTTGGTCGTGCGCTGTTACCTCGGGAACTATGAATTTTCCGGGATAAAAAGTAGCCTGTCACTCTCGAGACCATAAACTATCTCTATGTCAAAAATACGGCATGAAAGCGTAACAAACAATCATACCTTCCCCTTTTAGTAAGGAAGGATGAAATGACAATGAAAGTGAAAAATAATTAATGCCAATGTACATTGCTGTTATAAATAAATTATTTTCTTTTTTTATTTCTTTCTTTCAATGTTTTTTTTTTTTTTTTTTTGGTGGGAATGGGAGGCTGTGACTTTTGGGCTTGTGCCTTTCCTGTCTCAGCGTCCCATTTTACAGGGTCCACAGACGCGAGGTCCGTGCTCTATTTTACATTGTGCGATTTGTGTCAAGGGCGCGATCCGGAAAAATCCTCATGGACACTGGGAATGGAGGGCCCAGTAGTGCCGGACTTTTACCGGCTAAAACCGATTCGCGCCCCTTTAATTTCTGTGGTTAGCGCCCGAACAGCTCTGAGACTGCTTCCAGTGTTGAGAATCAGGCTCATAGCGATTCGGATGGCAACCGCAAAAACTTTTCGATTGGGTTATTTTACATGCAATTTGGGGGGGGGGAGCTTATTCTACGCACGGGTCTTACCTCAGCCAGTGCTGGAAGGCCGGGAGAGAAGCGTGCATTCTCCCGTTTAGACCCGTGGGGTGCTTAGGTCGGTCTTTCTGTTGTTTTTTCCCTATTGGTTACTTCATTGACCGACCCTCGCCCGAATCTTAATTCTAACTTATTTTTAATGTCTCTATACATCTTGGTAATGCTAGGTGCGCATAGCGCGATGCCTGACGCATGCATGACTTATGACTAAGGGCTGCCTTTCTTTTGCCCTGCGATGGAAGAGTGGGTCGGAGATCTTTTGTTGACCGCTTTTGTGGCTTTGGCTGCCATCTTTTAGGGTGGGGTTACCCTTGATGCGTGATGTTTTGCATCATCGGTCTTTTTTGCGCTTGTCTCCTAGCGCTGCCCTTCTTTTCGGTTCTGCTTCCACCGCTTAGTCTTACTGCTAAAATAATTGGGGGGGGGGATGAGGAGTGCTTCCCGGACGGCTGGACGCTCCAGTCTTTATGGGGGTACCCGCGGGGCTCCAGCGGATCCTTGCCTCAGCCAGTGCTGCAAGGCCAGGAAGAATCTCAATTCTCAATTCCTGTTTAGGCTTCCGCTGTGGCTTCCGCAGGCTTCCGTTGGCTGTCTGGATGCGTCCTCCGTCCGGAACTCACCTGTCATGTGGGCGGGATATGCATGCGTCAGGGATACATGATATTTATTTGCAATGGGGATGTATAGAGACGAATACAGAAATTTTGCATGCATGTGTGCCTCAATTCTTAGCATTATTTTTGGTGGATTTTTATTTGTATAAGGGTTGATTTATTTATATATTTTTATTTTATTTTTGAAAGTACGACAGAGCGTCGTCTCTGTGATTTCCGGGGCATAGTGTTGCCCGATGTTTTTACGGGAGGATGATTAGGTGGTATGTGTGTATGTAGATGTGCGTGTATTGCCCGATGTTATGTGTGTATGAGTAATGGTTTGTGTATGTGCTGTTTTTTTTTTTTTTTTTTTTTTTTTTTTTTTTTTTTTTTTTTTTTTTTTTTGCCTTTAAAGTAGATTCCGGGTATAAAGGGGTTTAGGGTGTTCTGTGTATGTATAGGTGCTTGTGGGTGAGTGTATGTGTGTGTGTGTGTGTGTGTGTGTGTGTGTGTGTGTGTGTGTGTGTGTGTGTGTGTGTGTGTGTGTGTGTGTGCGTGCTATTTATTGCGTTTGCACGCCGCCAAGACTACTTTCTCGAGGAAAGCCTTTGTGGGATCCCTGTTCTTAGCTGATCCGAGCAACTGCTCCCATGTTGAGCTATCTTGAGAGACCTTGACTCCGGTCTTTTGCTCTAGCTCAAATCTGTCCGGGCCGAAGCGAGGGCATTCACAGATAATGTGCCAGATGTTTTCGTCTATGGTCGGGTCACAGATGCACGAGGGTGTATCCTTGACTTTGAACCGGTGTAGATACGCTGCGAACCCTCCGTGTCCGGTAAAAGCTTGAACCAAGAGGTTTGTGAGTTTGAGTTTCTTTATGATGCTGTTTGCATCCCTCACTTGTGGAAAGAACTTCTTGGTTATCGCACCAGTCTCGGAGGCCTCGTAGCGGATCTGCCATTTTTCGATCAATGTTAAATTACATTACGTAAGAATTTACATAGCTACTTATACTAAAGGTTACTAGAGTTTAACAGAGGTTCTCACACTAAGTTGGACCTGTATCGTGAGAACCAGTACTTATTTAATTTCGCATAAAAAAACAAACTGTAAGATTTCGCTTTTGCAGAGTAGAGGGCTAGCTTGCTTAAAAACACTGAGGACTCGTACCAGCTATAATTTAAAAGAAACAATAATGTAATTAATTTAATAATACTAGCTAAAGAGACTAGTACTGGTACTTAGATGTACTGGTGTAGAGCTACCGAACGACGGCTAACCGATATTGTCTTTTTCAACTTTGATGTTGCTAGAATTTTAGCTAGTATCGATGAACTTTGTCTATTCCAACCTTAAAATTAGCGGAATCATCGGTAGTAGCGATGAAGTTATAACCGATAGTGTCTTTTCCAATCTTGATATTGGCGGAACCATTGATAGTATCGATAGAGTTTTAACCGATAGTGTCTATTCCAACCTTAACATTAGCGGAATCATCGGTAGTAGCGATGGAGTTATAACCTGTGTATTTTCCAATCTTGATATTGGCAGAATCATCGAGAGTATCGATAGAGTTATTACCGATAGGGTCTTTTTCAATCTTGATATTGGCGGAATCATTGGTAGTAGCGTTGGAGTTATAACCGATAGGGTCTTTTCCAACCTTGACATTAGCGGAATTTTAAATAGTATCGATGGAGCCATAACCGATGGTGTCTTTTGAATCGTCCATAGTATAGATGGAGCTATTGGAGCTATTATGGATAATGTTCCAGTTGTTAGTGTTCCAATCATAAAATTGGTGGAATTATTAGCAGTATCGGCGGAGTTATTACCCACAGTGTCTCATCCAACATTAACTTTAACGTAATCATCATCAGTATTGATGAAGTTATAGTTTCAAGAATTGAATTGCACTGTTGTAAAATTGCAGCTTTGTTTAATCAGAAAGTAAATATAAATAAGGAAGTAGAGGTTTACGGTACTCACAAAGATAACATTAAAATTAGCTTAATTATGCCTCATGAACACGATAGTGTAAATTATTTTCCTTAGTTAACTCCTCTTTGACCGCGCAGACGGAAAATTTTAATTACATTCCAGAAACAAAGCTTTCGAGTTTTCAGTAACATTATGGCACTGTTTTTGTACTATTTGTAAACGAGTCTGCTTATTATTTAACACTCTCACCGCCATCATGCAAAATAATTATCTACTTCAGCAGGCCCTGTGGGCGGCGCGCGCCCCACGTCAATTCTTTTATGTCAAGCTATAGCCAAATTCGTATAACTTTTGTTGCACGCCATGTGGTATGCCGGCGGGATACAACTATAACTTTAACAGCAAGCCGTGTGGTCCGCTGAGGACCTACAAATTCATGTATTTTTCTCACGTTTGGCTTGCCTGATAAGAAGTTCAAAACCTCTATACTAAGTACTATGAACCAAAATCTACCCATTAAAAAAAAATCGAGGAAAATCGAACATCATTTACAGTGTCCCAAAGTTTCAAATAAAATGACATAAACTCCATATCACACAACTTTTATTACTTTTAGTATAATCAGCCATCAATCAACCTTTTACTATAATCAAATTAATACAAAAAAAAAAATCATTTTTCTTTCTAATAAAGTTATTTTTTCTAATTATTTAGTGTGAACTTCTCCATAACACACTGCACAAACACTTGGCTGGGAAGGGCATTTCAGACACACAGTGTTCACTTTTTTAGTTTTGTTTACTAGATGATTCAGATTCCGATGAATCCGTTGAACACGATGACGGTACATAGTCCGGGTCACTTTCAGAGTCCGACATTTCAAGTTCTTTTCGAACACGAAAAACGCGAAAACCTTCCCAGCAAGCTATGTGGGCGGCGCGCGGTCAACTGACTAATTACGTTAGTGGCGTGCTTATTAGAATTTTTAAAATTGCAACGACATATTTTGACAACTAACTTGGAGGGACAATTGTGGGGCGCACGCCGCCCACATGGCCTTCTACAATAATATTTGAAATTGACATAGGCTTGGTGCGCTCGAAGTTTTGTGGGCGGCCGGCGTACCATGTGGCGATTAGAGTGTTAAGGAATTAAAATTGGGCTGTTTGTGGTTTTCAACCGTTTTCAAAAAGGTGGTTAGGTGTCGGCCTAAGTAAATATACATCTAGTAAAATGCAAAAACGGAACCATTATAATTTCAAGATAACTGTCTATCTGTCAGTGGCTTAGCTAAAGACTTAGTACTTATTAGAAAGCTGTTATTTGGCATGTTCAGATAATGATCACGCGGCTAAGCGATAGAATAAAAAATGGGGTGGTACAGTCAGCATCGAAAGTAGCTTGTTAGGTACTTTTGTTCTTTGTAGTTTTACAGCCACGTACTTTACCTTTACCCCATACAATTAGTTGTAATTGCATGCATGTAATTAGTTGTAATGACTTGCTAAATGTAATTGATGTTACTTGGCCAAATAAATAAATATGAATATATATGACAAGACTGCCAAAATGTGTGAATGTGATAGATTCGTCACCTAAAATGGAGATGATTTTTTAACCCGACCCGAAAAAACTATATGTGTTGTTGTTATGACAATAACCTAACCTAACTAACAAAAAGTTGGAAAACCCCCGATATTGTCACTTAAAAGTTTAAGGCAGTCTGTTGGTAAACAGTGGATGAGACTAGCATATGACCGGGCAAAGTTGGCGTGAAAATGAACAAGCATTTACTCAGCAGTGGGTGAATGTGGACTGATTTGATTGATCTGAATCTAATCGGCTGTCATTTAATTTATCCAGGTCACTACCCTGTAATTAATAAGCACATGCACTTGATTTCGGATACGACAAACAACCAGTGCTATGTTTTGTTATAAAGATTCTATGTCAAAATTTAAAGAGTTTTTACATTGAACCTTGCAGGTCAAGAAATGAGGTTCAATTTTGCACATGCAATTTATATCCGTAGGACGTTTTTGAAATAATAAATTCAACTCAACGCAGTACAGTCAGCAGAGTTTGTTGGTTCATTGAACTAACGAGTCTGTTGACGGCTACCGACAGCAAACAGAATTGGTTTGAAATCCAATTTTTGTATGGCACCTAGTTAAGTTTCTAACTTGAATATTTTTGCTTTGATATTTTTTACGTGCAGCAAATCCTACTTAAAATTTGTTTGCGCCTGTTTGTTACTCTTTCACGCTAAAACGGCTGGAAGGATTTGGATAACTTGGTATTTAGATAACTAGATCTGTGGAATAACATATTAACTACTTTTGATCCCAATCATCGGAATCAGGATAAAATTACAAAATTTCAACATTGTAAAATCCACTATGTAATTTTTGGGAATAGACACGGCATTTTTAAAGTAATTTTGTAAATTTAATACAACTGCTAAAACTAAAAGTCAAAAAAGTCGGAAGTGTTTTGTTACTACAAAGCTTGAGGGCCCGGGTTTGATTCCCGTCTCGGGGCAGATATGAAAAATAGGAATGATTGTTCTCGGTTCTTGGGTGTTTAATATGTATTTAAGTATGTATATTATTTTATCCATTGCTTAGTACCACAGCTTACTTTGGGACTAGGTCAATTGGTGTGAATCGTCCCATGATATTAATTAATTAATTATTTATTTGTGGACATAGGTGATGGCTGCATATATAAATATACAAGTTTTTGCCCGCGGCTCCTCCCGCGTGGTATTCGGTTATCGCGGGTTGTTCCCTCGGGGACTGTGCATTTTTCCGGGATAAAAAGTAGCCTATGTCATTCTCGTTCCCATAAACTATCTCTATGCCAAAAATCACGTCGATCCTGCTCCGTTACGGCGTGAAAGACGGAAAAACACACAAACACACTTTCGCATTTATAATATTAAGCATGGAAGATAAAATACTCACTGCATCGCGCGCACCAGTCCTCAGTCCGTAAGTTAACAAGTCGAGATTAATGTTTCCTAAGACCTGTCGTCTAGAAATTATGTTAACGTTCTATCACGAGAATGCTGCATAATGCTCTCTGACTCATACATTAAGTATGTTACTGTACAACCGGTTCGTTTACGACCAAATTATGGAAGCGGTTAAGCAGACCAGTGGTTACGCCCGCGGCTTCGCTCTCGTACCAAAGTGTAGCAAAAAGGAATTTCGCAAAGGCCGTCCTTATTCTTTGTTGACATAATAATATCATCGTTGATACTGCAATGCCACGTAACCAACAATGGCTAAGGCCGCCTTGCAGGAAAAAATAAATCTAGATTTAGTAGTGAAACCTGGCTTAAGCTTGACTGTTTTATACATTTTGACACTACTAAACTGAGCTTAACGCTAACTCGAGATTTATGTGTTTCCAGCAAGTAGCCATAAATGCCGCGCAACCTACAAAAAGAAGCAAATTGACCGCGGCTTAAATATTATACATGACGGCGGCCGATCGTGAAATCTAGCGGATTTCCTAGGCATATCATGAAATGGCTCCATTCCATGAATTATATTCCTTTGCCCTTATTAGAAGGCGAACTTACTATTTTTTTTGTTAAATTATTGCCTCAAAACGACAGAACCCAACAAAATTTCACAGCTTACTGAAGAACTCCATATTACAATACCGTCTTTTCCTTATAAAGTGGAGCGCATGGTAAATAAGAATAAAGTAAGTTCATAAATCTATAACATTGTAGCCCTGGGGCTGTGTCGTACACTCGTGGGACAAGCACTGGCAGGAGTTACCTTAGTTTTTCTTTTTTTTTTTGCGGGGAGCGAGGTAAAATGAACAATAGACATACACTCATGTGAGTTACTACTGGACTAAGATCCCAACTTGAAAAGATCTGCATCGATCTAATAATAGAATAAAATGTATATTATAAAGAAAATATATTAGAAATGGATTTACTACAAAAAAACAATTTTTATTATAAAATACATTTCATTCTATTATCAGACCGTTGCAGATTTTTTCATGTTCGGATCTTCTACTATACAAAACTCATACCAAGAAAACCGTCATCATAGTATGAGGGCTTCAGAACATGTTACTTGGCGCCAGTATCGTGAGTCCTCTTTCACAACCTTGACTGACGTTTGCATCGTGATGGGTCGCTAGTGGGCACGTATTTGAATATCGAAAATTGAAATGGCGATAGTTAAAACATCGACGATCAAAATATCGAAAAGCAAAATGTCGGACAATCATAAGGCCAAAATTTTAAATGTCAAAAGGACACATTGTTGAATGGTAAAATTATTAGATGTTTAAATTTCGAAAATCCTAATATCGACAAACAATATACCGAAAATTGGAATTTCGAAACGTCGAAATGTTTAAATTCTATATCCACTTATACATAGAATTTAATAGGCACATAAAATATTTATATAATACAATATTAAATACTAACCTAACACAATAAAAAACACACAATAAACACTAACCTAGTCAAATAATTCGCCCCTTGCCATTCCCGGCGCAAAGGTGCCCATAACGCTCGCGGCATTACCACGTTGGATAGCTATGGACAGCCTTTGCATCAGAAATGACTCGGAGCGAGGGTCCTCCCCTTTTTGCCTGAGTCGACGGCCCAAATCACACACAAAACGCTTCGCATCCGCTCCCCAGCAGCCCGTCGTTTCCACCGCCAAGGGAATGAATATATACCCCGAACCCAACGGGGCATACTTCTCCCGCTTCACTGCCGCCTGAGATTCGGCCGCCGCTCCCGCCGCGCGTATAGTGCGACCGAGATGGGAGGCGGCGAAGGTGCTGACACACGTAGCGTCCCACACCAAACACCGCCCCCTCTCCCACGGCACCAACGTCAGGCCATCGGGCCGCTTGCCGTCCGTACGGCTAAGGCCCGGTGGCTCAAGCACGGATGGAACGCCAGCCGACCTGAGGGCTCTTTGGACAATATCGTTGAGAGCATGGTGACGCGGGTGCCTGCCAGCACATCGACGGCAACTCAATGCGTGATGACCGTTAGCCTCCACCATGGTACCGCAGATGCATACATGAGGTTGACATACATCGCAACCCAGGCGGAGAGCCACTGACACACGCAACGAGTCACTATCCAGCAGAGTGCCTAATTGAGGCGAAGGTAGCGCGTGCAGCCATGCCCCTGATTCTGACCGCGATACCGCCAAGAGTCTCACGAGATCCGCACCCGTGGCGCCCCCAATGAGACGATCGAGAGTCGCTCTACACCCCACATCATCCCACCCACGCTGGACTGTAGGGTTCTCAGGCACGGTCGCCCCCGGATTGAGAGCCGACCACGCCACCACGGCGTCGGCCACATACGGTATGCTTGCTCTGTCGCCATTCAAAGATAGAATATTAGCGACCAAGCCTGCCACCCCATGTGCCGACGCCAAGAAGGCCGGCAAGCTCAGATCCCGCAAACGCCGCACCCCAATGCCACCATGCCGAATCGGCAGAGCAGCCTGCGCCCATTGGTCATCGCTCAGGGAGACGTTGGTTATCGACTCGACCGCTGACTTAATGGCTGCGTCAAATGAACCGATGTCGTCGGGGAACAACCAAGCTGGGGCCGTACGCAGGAGGTAGGTTACCTTTGGGACGGCAAAACACTTCTGCAGCAGCGCCAGAGCTACATGTGGATTAATAACCTTGAGACGTTCACTAGCCAACAAAAGGAGATTCCTGCGAATTCCAAGCGCCTCAGGAACTGCAGAAGGAAATATGGGTGCACCAAGTAAACAAAATGAGTCAGTGTTAAGCTCCCTGAGGCCCGGAAGTAACGAAGAGAAATGAGAGAAGAGAGGACACGTCTCGCCACTTATACTATTATTATTAAATTTTATACGGAATCTGTCTTCGCTGCGCTCATCATCTCACCTAGTTTTAAGGTTGGATTAGTACCTAGAATTTTAAACT
This sequence comes from Choristoneura rosaceana, assembly GCA_037349165.1. Taxonomy (NCBI): domain Eukaryota; kingdom Metazoa; phylum Arthropoda; class Insecta; order Lepidoptera; family Tortricidae; genus Choristoneura; species Choristoneura rosaceana. Next base: position 1,824,790 of record JAZBNJ010000032.1, read on the forward strand.
GCGAATGCGAAACAGGCAACTAAACATTTGGGCAAAGGAGAAAGCAAGCATTAGACCTTATTCAGATGTCCCAGAAATATTATGCGAGCTTCTTATCATTGTGAGATCGCACGGCAATGTTTTTATAAGGGACTAATTGTTGCCCGTTATTCCATAAAGGAAAACGTTTACCACTATCATACTGGCAATCAAATTATGCGATGTTCCTTGATAAAATCTATTCTATGTCTTTATACCAAATTTAATCTAAATCACCGATGCAAGCTTGAAAAAACACACTGTCAGTCAGACAGAGTTCACATTTATAATAATTGTTACGATCAATTTTCGACGGTAATGTACTGTAATTAATCTACATTAAGTTTTGCCGCCTCCTGTCGTGAGTACTCCTTGGCTGCGGCATGCATTTTGCAGATGCTACCCGTAGCATCGAATAGAGTGGTTGCAGAACATTTGATTTGATTTAACATTTTATTCTACTTATAGCTAGCAGTACCCATTGCAGCTTGCAGCAGTCGTTTTGATTTCTTCTTCTAAATCCTAGCTTACCTTACGTACAGGGAATATCCATTGTGCATTGAACACCAAACGTTCTCATATAAGGAATATATTTTTGATACATACAAAACTGAAAAATAAAACGAATGATGTAAAAATCATCAATATCTGTTAAAAATAACTTTTTTTTTATTCGACTGTATGGCAAACGAGCAAGTGGGTCTCCTGATGGTAAGAGATCACCACCGCCCATAAACATCTGCAACACCAGGGGTATTTCAGACGCGTTGCCATATAGAGGTCTAAGATGGGATACCTCACGTGCCAGTAATTTCACTGGCTGTCTTACTCTCCACGCCGAAACATAACAAAGCAAGCACTGCTTCACGGCAGGATTGGCGAGCAAGATGGTGGTAGCAATCCGGGCGGACCCTGCACAAAGTCCTACCACCTGCAAATTACTGAAAATTTTAATGCAGGCCTTTTCTGACTGTGGAATTCGGTTATCACGCACTGTTCCCTCGGCGACTGCGCATTTTTTCGGCATAAAAAGTAGCCTATGTCACTTTCGGGCCCATAAACTATCTCTCTGCCACATATCACATCGATCCGTCGCTCCGTTACGGCGTGAAAGACGGACACACACACACACAAACACAGAAACTTACGCATTTATAATATTTACAGCGCTCAAGAAACTCAGCGATAAAATAATTCCAGTATCTAACTTTCGGCCCACTTTTTTCACCCATAATTAAACTAAAACCTACACGTAATGCGGATACGCGGTATTTACGAATGGTAGATAAGCAAATTTGCACTATCCCCAACGATATACGTAATGAGATTTTGTAGATAGTACAAACTACAAGGTAGAAGCGAGCGTCCTGCTAACTTGAGACTTTTATCCAAGCCCACCGGCTAAATAAGGCTCGTATTATTCCTGTTTTTACCTTCTTTGCGGAAACACCAAACGCTGCTTATCTTATGCAAATTTTGCCCGCACTATATGCATGTTTTAGCAATATTGCCCGCGTCAGTATTTACATTTTGCACTGTTATCACCCGGGCAAAGTTTTATGTGAGAAAGCAGTTTCTAAGTTGAAGATAGGTACAAAGTTTCCGAGACGTGAAATACGTTTGATTTTATTGAGTGTTCGACGATGAATTTCGCCCAATGGAAATGTTGAAGTTTTGATTTTACAGTTTCATTTTGATTTGTAGAATCGAATGCCGTGTTGATGTATTTTAGAATGGTCTGTGTTAAACAACAAAGTAATGTAATGTTGTTCTATTGAAAATTTAACTTAACTCAGGTATGTTTAGACGTGGATCCACGTCAAATTTAAGGCTATCTTTTTGTATTTTTATTAAAATCAGCAGAATTTGTGCTTTATTGTTTCAATACGAAGATTATATTTTGCCTGACACGTTTCTATAACGGTCATAGTACGATACGGTGTAGGTTATCATCATCTTTGTTATCTTCATCAGCCGGAAGAATTCCACTGTTGAATACCTCCCCCTTATAACGCCACAATGAACGACAACTCACCACTTGCATCCACCGGTTACCCGCAACTCTCACGATGTCGCCAGCCCGGTTCTTTATCGGTTGCCTGAATTTCATATGCCCGAATGTATCGTTTTCTAGAATTTTCATTTGCCATAAAGTAATTTCTTCAGAATTGACTTTAAACTAACCTAACCTAACCTACTGCATTCTATATTGATGACAGTTAAAAAAAATCCTTTAAACAGCCCGGTTCTATATATTTTATGGCAAACGTTCGAATGGTAAGTGAAATTCGGGCAAGTAAAGGTGGGAGGCCTGCCAACGCTTCGTCTTCCGGTTCGTGGTCGCCACTCGAGAACTTTTATCCTCCAACGGTTATCTGTTCTTCGACCGATGTGGCCCGCCCATGGTCACTTCAACTTGCATATTTTTCCAGCCAGGGGCGGATCTACTTAAAGGCTTTTTGGGCTGCACCCAGGGCTCCGTGGATACAGAGGGCTCCCAACCTGAACTGAAAACAATAGACGATATTATCAATAGTAAAAATTATCTAGAATTAAAAAAAATCCGATCATGAGGTTTGAGTAACTAGGTAGGGCCCCTAAACAGTATTAGTCCAGGGCCCCACAAATTCAAGATCCGCTCCTGTTTCCAGCTATGTCTGTATAATGGAAAGAGGCCTGATGGTGTCACTTTGGTGCCGTGGACGTTGGGACGGTCTTTAGTTTGGGACGTTACCTGTGTTGATACTTTTGCCGCATCCCACGTCCAGGGCACCGCGCTCAGAGCTGGAGCAGCTGCCGAACAGGCTCAGATCAGCAAGCGCCGCAAATATTCTGGTTTGACTGACTACCATGAATTTGCGGCGCTTTCTTTTGAAACGATGGGACCGTGGTCAACAGACACAAAAGAAGTCTTAAAAGACTTTAGGAGGTTAGTTTTGGCCTCGGGGGACTCTAGAGCTGGCGGTTACCTCGCGCAAAGAATAGGGATTGCTATTCAAAGAAGTAATGCGGCCTGCGTTCTAGGGTCCATGCCAGCGACATCTCTTGACGACGTGTTTGCCTTATAAAATAATGATAAATAGGTATTAAGTTGGGCCTGTGCCCAGCAGTGGGACGTATATAGGCCAAGATGAGGTTGAGGTATTAAGTTAGTTTGTAATATTATACATTAATAATATTGTAAATCTGTTTTTTAAAAATATTCTATATTGTTATAAATAAAAAATACTATAATGGGTAGAGACCTCAATTTTAATTTCTTTTCCACAGGAGGACTCTTCACTCTCGGCAAGGTTTTAAACTTCTTCCCGGTCGGCGGGGAGCGGGAGTGCCAGCCCTCGGGGTACAGGACGGCTCGCGCTGGCATCTGTCTGAACCCGTACGACTGCAGGCAGAGGGACGGGCAGTCTGCCGGCGACTGCGCACACGGGCTGGGCGTCTGCTGCGTTTGTAAGTAAAAAAAAAATACAAGCATTTTTGCTGACTGTACTTTTTGTTGAAAATCTTCTTCTTCTTAAAATGCCTCTCCGACTAACGAAGGTTGGCAGTCAGTTCTGAATATTTCTCCCTGTCTCTAGCGAGGCGAAATAGATGGGCAGCACTCGCGATGCCGGTCCACTCTCGAACATTCCTCAACCAAGACTTCCTTCGTCGGCCTACGTGTCTTTTGCCAGCGACTTTGCCCATCATAATGAGCTGCAGAAGACAGTATCTATCATGTCGCAACACATGCCCCAGATACGCCACTTTTCTTTGCCGGATGATATTCCAAAGACATCGTTTCTCGGTGACACGTAGTAGGACCTCTTCATTAGTCACCCTCTGTGTCCAGCTTATCTTTAGAATGCGTCTATAATACCACATTTCAAAAGCCTCTATCCGTTTGTTGAAAATACAAATTGAAATACAGATGCACAGAAAAACTAGAAAAATAAGACCAGCGCTGGGAATCGAACCCACGTCCTCGGCATTCCGTGCCGCGTGCTATACCGCAGCGCTACACCACCGCTGGACAACGGTATAGACACGAATGTCCCCTGTGCACCACATATTATCTCAGCTTGTTTGTTTCTTATTTAGCCACTTAAGCAGCGACACTAGTGCGCCGAAAATTTCTCGATGAGGGCTACGGCATAGATGTCAACAAAGAGTACAGTCAGCAAAAAAAGCTTGTATTAAAAATTATTTTTTTACCAAAAACTTATTTAAACGCATCGTTTACGCGCATTTGTATCGATACAAACGCTGTTACGCGTATGCACGCGAGTTGTGTGGCTTGCTCCATGGAAAGAGAAACGCGCTGTCAACGCGTGACGATAGAGCGTTAAAAACATGGTGTACAAAGGTTGTAATAAGTCGCTTGGCGAAGTATTAAGGGAACGTAGATTCCTTACCCCATTTAACCACCAACCAATCTCCATTGTACTCTCAGTGTAACCATTATCGACTGATTTATGTTGCTTTGTTTGAATTTGTTAAAAGTTACAGACTATTGTGTGTGAAACTGCATATTGCAGCTTTCCAAGTAGGGAGGTAGTTACTAACGGTTAGCAGTGCATCATTTTGCTTTATTGTGCAACTTTCTTTACATTTTAAAGTTATTAACCTTAGTTTTATACTGCAGTTAGCTATGTCTGACCACAGCTTCAGAACGCACCTGAGCCCTGACCTGTGCTTTTTGTAAACTCTTTATTGTACAAAAGAGAAACAAATACAATCAACAAATGTTGAGATGCATATGTCGGCGGCCGATCGTAAAATCAGGCAGATCATGAAATTCCTAGGCCCATCATGAAATGGCGCCATTTCATGATATGCCTAAAAGCTGGCTAGGCATATTACGATGTGCCTGAGAAGGCAGATCGAATAGAGCAACGCATTCGTTGATATTCCTAGCTTTATACCGGGGATATCGTGATATGCTGAAAAAAAAATAAAAAATTAGGTACGACGAGCGAAGCAAGGCTAGTATGAATTATGACCACTACGCACGAGCCGAGCGAGCGAAGTGATCGTGCCGCGGCAGCGGCCGGCGAAGTGGCAGAAACTATATGGCGGCGTTTCATGATATGCCTAGGAATTTCACGATCTGCCTAAACGTCACTAGGCAAATCCTCAAACGGTGAGTTTTGAACGATATGGCGGATGTCCCTTAGCCAATTCATGAAATGGCGCCATTTCACGATATGCCTAGGAATTACGTGATCTGGCGGATTTTACGGCGAATTTATCCCTTTGAAGGAGATCTCCTCTAGCAGTCAACCTTTGAGTGGATGAGAGAAGCAATCGGCTAGGGACCGTCGATTTATATCAAACATAACCACTAATAATACATGAATCTTGGATGTCTGGTTAAATAAAACAATTATTCATAGGTTTTTGTTGGTCAGGGTCAGGACTTTTCATAGAAAGAAAAAACAAGTTTGAAATGTTTGCTTTATTGTTGTATCTAGCATTGTAGGGCTTAAAGGAATACCTCGCAATATTATTTTGTTACTTACATGTTTAATTTTTGGGGTTCCGTAATCCAAATGGCAAATCCAAATCCAATAAACGATTTTCTTAACTAACAAACTTTGGTCCATTGTCTAATTTTTGTCTGCATTTAAGTAAAAAAAAAAATATTCAAAATGACATCTTCAACAATTTTGGGCGTTGATCCTAAGGCATGCAAAACCGGTTTTTATTGTATGGAGAAAACGCGGTTTCCGGTTTTTCTCCATACAATAATAACCGGTTTTGCATGCCCTAGTTGATCCTGCTGGGAATCATTATCATTGTATTTAGGCGTAGGACGTCCACTGTCGGACAAAGGCCTCCCCCATAGACCTCTAACTGTTTCGGTTAATAGCGGTCTCCATTCACTCTGAACCTGCTTCTTTAACCAGGTCATCTCATTGGTGGACGTCCTACGCTGCGCTTGCCAATCCGCGGAATAGAACTGGTGTGAAGGAACCAGTACCTCAACCTTACAGTCACACACACACACACACACACACACACACACACACACACACACACACACACACACACACACACACACACACACACACACACCCACACACACAGACACAGACACAGTAGGTACACACAGCACAGTACACACACACACAGTACACACACACAGTAGGTACACACAGCACAGTACAGTGCACAGTAGTAGGTAGGCACAGTAGGTATAGATAGTACTTAAAAAGCGCTCAATTCTGTAGTTTTATGCGATAAACGCTGCGTTGGTAAGTATAGGTCCTTTATAAATGACTCTGGGCGTTAGGAGGTTAAGACAACCGCGCACTATACAGTAGTTTTAATACATTAAATAACCGATGATATTATCACGGAACCTTATGCGGTGCGTGGTCCGACACGAACTTGTTTACTTTCTTTCAGTTTCTAAAATGAATAATTCCGTTTCAGGGGCTTGTAAAATACAAATGGGTAACGCCAAATCGCTCGGGGTACATAATAAATGGTGTCAGTTGAGAGCTTTGTTAATTTTTAATAGCTTTAGTTGGCTGTGACATCTTGCGAAATGGAACTCGCAAGACAGGTCACAATCAGAAAAAAACCAAACAAAAAAAAGTCTAAGGGCCGGTTTCACCACTTCTCGACTAACTTTAAGTGACGGATATCAGTGATGCCGTCTTCTTCTTCTTCTTTTTTAAAATATGGCTTCTGTCCTAATTAATAAGACAATTTAGCCAGTGTCTATGTGCCCGTATTCTCTTTCGAGAGGCAACGTTGTACGGTGATTGTAGTTTTTGTAACTTGATAGTAAAATTCCAGAAACCACGTGGAAACACTTGCGCATTAAAAAATGTCAGACACGAGAGCAGTATAGAATTTTGTGATCACTGTTCACTGTTAAGGTTAATCGCCGCATAAAACACTATCAAAATTATACTTCAACTAGCCAAAGAAACAGAAAATAGCAAAATTATATATTGTCTACATCCGCCATGTTCGAATGCCACAAATCGAATCAGTGATCCCGTCTCTGTTTGTTTTGTCCGAATAAACAAAGACGGCATTACTTTTAACTGACATTTGAAGTTAGTCGAATAGTGGTGAAACAGGGCCTAAAGATTTAGAATTCTGTAAAATAACTCAGTCGGAGCCAATTCAAAATCGTGACCAGCTCAAAAATTCTAAGTAATGGATCCATGTTGAGGTTTAATGACTAAGTTTTTGCAGGTGGTAGGACCTTGTGCAAGGTCCGCCCGGATTGCTACCACCATCTTGCTCACTAATCCTGCCGTGAAGCAGCAGTGCTTGCATTGTTGTGTTTCGGCGTGGAGAGTAAGACAGCCGGTGAAATTACTGTCACTTGAGGTATCCCACCTTTGACCTCTAGGTTGGCAACGCATTTGCAATACCCCTGGTGTTGCAAAAGTTGAAGTCAAAGTCAAAATATCTTTATTCAATTTAGGCTATGACAAGCACTTATGAACGTCAAAAAATCTACCATCGGTTCGGAAAAAACCTCTGTTGAGAAGAATCCGGCAAGAAACTCAACGAGGTATTTTTTTTTTAAAACAGATTCACTATATTTATAAATGATATCTAACATTACAAGTATTTAACACAATTTTATTTTTAACACAGTAGGTTTACTATTTGAAGGGATCGCTAATGCGGATCGGAATTATTTCCAAATATCCCTGCTGCAGATGTTTATGGGCGGTTGTGATCTCTTACTTTCAGGAGACACAAAGACTACGTTTTATCACGACATTACCACGGGATAGGGATAAAATCTCAAAATAAAAAACCGCTGGGCTTAGAGTCATGAAATTTGGCATGGTTGTTTTTAAAGCAACGTCAATGAAAACCACGATGTGATTTTTGGGGATTCCCAGGGGAATTTTGTAAAATCCCTGAATTTCAATTGTAAGTCTCAGATCGAATAGTTTAAAAAGAGCGAAGCCGCGGGTAAACTCTAGTCGTTTTATACAATCCTTCCATTCTACTGACTCATTTCTTCAGTGTAAGCGACAAAAAACTGATATCGGTTGAAACGCTCGTAGAACTACCAAGATATTGTTAGTGATACGACACATGCAGTAGAAACCAGGAGGGCTACTGCGAAATTCGAAAATCGAAGTTCATATCGTACCGTCCCTCTCACTCTTGTATTAAATAACTAGCTTTTGCCCGCGGCTCCGCCCGCGTGGTATTCGGTTACGCGCTGTTCCCACGGGAACCGTGCATTTTTCCGGGATAAAAAGTAGCCTATGTCACTCTCGGGCCCATATACTATATCTATGCCAAAAATTAGGTCGATCCGTTGCTCCGTTACGGCGTGAAAGAAGGACAAACACACAAACACCCTTTCGCATTTATAATAGTACTAGCTTTTGCCCGCGGCTCCGCCCGCGTGGTATTCGGTTAACGCGCGCTGTTCCCACTGGAACTGTGCATTTTTCCGGGATAAAAAGTAGCCTATGTCACTCTCGGGCTCATAATCTATCTCTATGCCAAAAATCACGTCGATCCGTCGCTCCGTTACGGCGTGAAAAACAGACAAACACAAACGCATTTTCGCATTTAGAATATTAAAGTACAATTCAATAGAATCTGATAATTTTCTACACATTTAACACACTCTAACGTGGGCACGCTTGATTATATATGTCCCTGTTGTTGCAATTATCAGCTAAAAGGAATCAAAAAAGAATAATAGTCACATCACAAAGCCTTAGGCAGCCCGGTGTTCATATTAGTAGGCTGGAAGTGTCTACAGGATTGTCAGATTCTATTGAATTGGAGTATAGTATGGATGAGACGGTACGATACGAACTTCGATTTTAGAATTTCGTAGTAGCCCCCCTGATTGAAATCCGATCGACGTCGCTAGCCGCGGCGACAGAATACAAAGGCGATGTGAAAATAATGGCGCATGGAAAGTGGGGTTGCTTCGGTGCATTTTTAACATATTCGAAGACTTTAGCACGGTATCTTACGGGTATTGAACTTGTATAACACTGGCTGTTGACCGACATTATATTTGAAGTCCGTAAGTAGTAGTATTCATTTTCAATTTCTTAGTCCGCAAACCTATAAATGTGACATAGGTACTTATTTGATACCTATGTAAAATAACTATTCCTTTTAAGATTGTTTTTTTTTTAATCTTTTGTATTTTTACTTTTACGGTCATCCCGTTAAGCCTAAATCGAAAATACAAACTGAAATATAGATGCACAGAAAAATCAGAAAAATAAGTCCTCGACATTCCGTGCCGCGTCCTATACCGCTACACCACTGCTGGACAACGGTACACATACGAATTTCTTCAATGCACCACATATCTCAGCTTGTTTGTTTCTTTATATAGCCACTTAATCAGCGACACCAGCGACATTTATGCCGTAGCCCTCATCGAGAAGCTTTTCCGGCACTCCATCGGAACTAACCGCTCACCCGGACAAGAGATATCGTTACTAAGCAATCAAATTAAGATTGGTTTTTGGAATATTTTTGCACTTTTATTCCAATTCCAAATTTTTGTTACTTTTACGGTCATCGGTCGGTTTTGTGGTCTTATTTTTCTCGTTTTTCTGTGCATCTATATTTCAGTTTGTATTTACGATTTACTATTTCTTTTTTCTGGTCATCGTAGCCGAGTCCGTTGCGGATCTCCAACGCATGCTGGAAGACCTTTACACAGCATCATTAAGGGTCGGTCTTAAAATAAACATGACCAAGAAATAAAAAAATTAAAAAACCCGACTGCCTTAAAAATACTAAAAAGAAGAAAACAAGTCTAGTGGGCTAGAAGTCTGTTTAGTAGCTAACTTAAAGTTCAACAGTCGGGACCCATCTGGTAAGAATTTTTGAGCGTCACGATTTAAATGGGTCCCGACTGTTGAACTTGAAGTTAGCTACTAAACAGACTTCTAGCCCACTAGACTTGTTTTCTTCTTTTTAGTATTTTTAAGGCAGTCGGGTTTTTTTATTTTTTTTATTTATTGTTTTATTTCACACTTTTTTATAGTTCCGTAAAAATGGTAGATTAAAATTATTATAACCCATAATATATATATATTTAGAATGGTCTAATTACCTTTTATTTGATACTCCACTCGATAGATTTGAATAAAAAACATTTTTCAAAAACTTACAATTTGGCGCCAAAAAACCACCATTTTGATTTTTCAAGAATTTCATGTACCCAGTGTCACTCGCGTCGTTAAGACGAATCCAATGACGTATAATTTATCAAAATCGGTTCAGCCGTTGAGTAGTTACGAGCGGACATAGGAATAGACAAACATACATACATACATACGCGTCAAACACATAACCCTCCTGCAGTCGGGTAAAAAGTAATGACTAGTGCCACAGTAAATATATTTTACATAAAGGTTGGTGGTGAAACTGTGGAACTACTACAACATGACTACATACTGGGTGATTCCGGGGTCATGAGCAGGAGTGAAAGGGGTGATGGGGACATTCACACTGAGCAACTTTTACTATGGGACCAGCCACGAAATGGCAGAAAAAAATCTGCTATTCCATACATTTCGGATAGTTAGCGATCGATTATCTCTTGACTACATTTTTTTTTTTGGCGATTTCGGGGCTGTTCCCATAGTAGAAGTTGCTCAGTGTGAATGTCCTCATCACCCCGTTCACTCCTGCCCATGACCCCGAAATCACCCAGTTTATAAATATAGTGTGTGGGTACGGCTGTGGTGAGCCAGTAACACACTGATGTAGGTTCGGGGACTCGTAGTCCCGAAGAATGCTCGAGGATTGCAGGTTGCGTGGTGCGGCGACTCGGAGACGTCGATGCGTACTTCGCCAAGGGTTTCACTTTAGACTTGACTTTTAAAGTAAACTCAATAACTGTGATTACGATGTTTAATACTTGAGAGTTTTACAGGATTTTACAGAAGCAAGCGACTGAAAGGATCGCAGACTATTGAATACGTCCGTTGCAGGCTATCGAATGAGTAGTGTGGTCGCAGCCACCAGTTTATATATGTTAGGATTTACCTTACATTGGTCTTAGTTCCGGCTAACAATGGTTAGCAAACGGTGCGAAAACAGAGTCGTAAAAAATGTCGTAAAACTTTGCGTTAACGATCTGTACGTGAGGTTTTACTTGACATGATCTTAATTTATCGACAAATTATTCGAAATATTAATATTTAGGAAAAATTGATAAGTCACGTAGGACGGTGGCTGATGCAATAGTAGGTTAAGATTACATTGTAGAATTCGTTATGTACATATAACTCCTCCCGCCCTAGAGTGAAATTATTTGAAAATTAATTTACAAAATTGATTTGAAAGTAATTTCGCAATATAAAATTATTATAATCTTCAATAGAATCGATAAAATCTCTCCTTAAATCTATGTTAGTATTAAGTGTAAAATTTTCCCATAATTGTACGTTTGTTAGTATACCTTCACCGTTATAACTAATTCTTACACTATGATGCTTGCACAAATCTTATTGTTTAATAAGGTACTTATTGCACTTTTCACTTATTGCACTTTTCACTTATTGCCCTTTTCACTTTTCACTTCACTATTTTGTTTCACTATTGTCGAAGCTTATATTTCGTATGCTCGATAATGATACGGCTTTCGCTGCCTTGTTTACGCCTCTTGTTTTGGAGTTCCTTATCTTCTTTGATGCATTCTTTGAATGTTGAAGAAGGGAAAGGAAGGGAAGGGAAGTGAGATTGACAATTGCAATTCTGAAGCTATGTACAAGTGTTGGTTACTTACAATCTAAAAATTTTGAATCAATTCCTTTATTCATAAAACAAAGAAAGAGAGTGTGATCGCTCAAGGCGCGGAGAAAGGCCTTCGAGATTCTCAGATGCGCCGAGAGACCGCTCCAATGACCGCGAGCGATCCGTGGGAAAACGATTGTTTGTGTCCAATATTCCGTACGGATTTCGTTGGACTGGACTTAAAGAATTGTTTAAGGGAAAACCCCCTTTAATTAAATCATGAATGAAGGATTTTTATACACACTGGATTGGAAATTAAAGGTTGTGAGCATATACACACACAAGCCTTTATAATTAATATGTAAGCTACAGACTGTTAATGTAGCCTGGTGCATTAGGTGCATTCATATGATGAAAGTGTGCCCTAATGATTTGAATATACATTATTCTATTTACATTATTGTATTATCACAAATCGAGATTAATTGCTAATTACATGATACATATACTGTGGATCCTAAAATATATTTATATATAATAATACGTAAGCCCCACTATGATCAATATATTATACAGTATGACTATGGTGGGTACTTCGTATGATCTCTTAGTCGCCTTGTACGACATCCAAAAAGATCAAAGTTGGAGAGGTCCTATTCTTACACCCGGGTACCACACGGGGATACACTTTTACATCGTGTTCACTTTATATTTGAAATGTACATTTTTATTTTTATTTTATTACAGGTACTCAGTAGCACTTAGTAATATAATAGTATTAATACAGTAGTAGTACTAGTACTCAGGCCTTTAATAGTTTTATTACATCATCTTTTGCTTACGACAATGAATTATAATTTATCCTCTTTAGTTGGGTTTTTAACATTTTTCAATGGAACATTTGTTTTGCGACTTCGGATTTCAACCGGTATTATATTTTTGTCGATTTCTCCAGTTACTGTTGCTTTTTCAAAGCGAGGTGTGTCTTTCGGTTTCCTTTTATTTACAAGTTTTGTATAAATAGTACTGTTAAGTGGCATATATTCACTTGGTGATACTGTTTTAGACATTAATTTTTCCCTATTATTTTCTTTTGTTTGTAACATCTTTTTTGCTATTTCCTCATAAAGTACATGTGTTCTATTTGCGTGTTCTTTTATTAATTGTTGCATGTATTGCTTTTCAAAATTAATATTGAAAACGCTTCTTGAGTCAGTATGACCAAATACTACTTCAAATGGTGTTAAACCTGTTGTTGAGTGTATTGTATTATTATAGGCGTTAATTGCGTATTGCATTGTATTCGATATGTTTTTGAAATTTTTATCGTGTTTTGCGATTCTATAAATTTCTATTATTGTACTGTGTAATCTTTCAATCATTCCCATAGATGTTGGGCTGTTTGGTGTTCCTATGTGCAAATTAATTTTATGTAGGTCTAACATTTCTTTTATTAAGTGATTGTTAAATTCTGTTCCTGGGTCACTGTTAATTTTTAATGGTGTCCCGTAGTATGAGAAGTATGTAATTAGTGCCTTAATCACTTCTGGTGTCGACTTATTGTTAATTAATATTGCTTGTCCCAATTTGCTGAAGGCGTCTATGATTGTAAGATATGTGTTACCTTCAATTGTGAATAGATCTATGAAAATTTCCTCAAATGGTTTGTTTTGAGTTTGTGTTAGTTGTATTAATGGTTTAATTGGTCGCCTATCATATTTCATTCGTTTACATATATCACAGGAATTGATTATTGCTGTTACTGTAGCTTTCATTTTTGGCCAATAGTAAGTTCTTTGAAGTCTTTTAAGAGTTTCATTTACTCCACGATGGCATGTTTTACCTTCGTGTGTTTTTAGTGTTATATCTTCTTGTTCGTCTTCATTTTCTAAGATTGTTACTCTTTTAGAACATTCAATTAATTTTAATGTACTTTTGTCGAAAAGTTCTGCGACTCCTCCTATCCTGCGATCCTACCGGCTGCGCCAAATATAGTGTGTGGGTACGGCTGTGGTGAGCCAGTAACACACTGATGTAGGTTCGGGGACTCGTAGTCCCGAAGAATGCTCGAGGATTGCAGGTTGCGTGGTGCGGCGACTCGGAGACGTCGATGCGTACTTCGCCAAGGGTTTCACTTTAGACTTGACTTTTAAAGTAAACTCAATAACTGTGATTACGATGTTTAATACTTGAGAGTTTTACAGGATTTTACAGAAGCAAGCGACTGAAAGGATCGCAGACTATTGAATACGTCCGTTGCAGGCTATCGAATGAGTAGTGTGGTCGCAGCCACCAGTTTATATATGTTAGGATTTACCTTACATTGGTCTTAGTTCCGGCTAACAATGGTTAGCAAACGGTGCGAAAACAGAGTCGTAAAAAATGTCGTAAAACTTTGCGTTAACGATCTGTACGTGAGGTTTTACTTGACATGATCTTAATTTATCGACAAATTATTCGAAATATTAATATTTAGGAAAAATTGATAAGTCACGTAGGACGGTGGCTGATGCAATAGTAGGTTAAGATTACATTGTAGAATTCGTTATGTACATATAACTATATATTGGTCATTGTTTATCCTTTGACTGTCCAGCCCGGATGGGCAGCCTTCACAAAATTGGGAATGGTTCCAGAGTTTTTGACCAGTGTGTCTTGCCCGTCCTAACTTACGGTTCTGAAACATGGACGATTAAGGGGGATAAATGTGATGCCGTCTCCGTCTATTCTAACAAAACAAACAGAGAGCGCATCACATTCATCCGGTAGATAAATTTAATCAAAGGGTGGTGAAACAGGGGGTAAGGTTTACGTAAGACGAAATTATACACATTACTGGGCATCAAAATCCTTAGATAACTCCACGGTGGTCCACAGAGTACTTAGAATCGGAGTTACCATTCGCTCTAGATGCAATTAATATCCAGATAAGTATACAGATTTAAGGTGCGACCAAACCGCTGCTTTAAAACGGTGGCGGCACGGAATCGCAGTGACGCACCGTATGCGCATGCACCATTTTTATCGCATGCTCTCTACACCGCTGCTTAAAATACGGAATCGCAGTGACGCATCGTATGCGCACCATTTTTTTTACATGCTTTCCACACCGCTGCTTAAAATACGCAAACGGTGCGGAATCGCAGTTACGTGTCGTAAACTTCTGGTCTTTGCCGAACAAAAGTCGTGACGTTTACGGCACGTCACAGCGATTTCGTACCGTTTGCGTATTTTTAAAAATTATGTATTAGTTAAAAAACAAATAAAACTAACAGATAAGACTTAGAAACTTAAAAAAAACTTAACGATTAAATAAACTTTCATAATATAACCTTAGGGCAATTTAGGTGCGATCTTAAAAATGCATTCCAATACAAAACTACCCAACAAAAGCGAAACGTAGAGTTTCTCACAACCAAGCTCATCATAGCGTAGGTATTTCGGATTAATTCTTTCAATTTGCGTTGGCGCGTTGCCTGCTCCTGTCATGGGTGCTACATGCGGCTGCCCTAAGTCTAATTGAAGTGTCAATTGGGTTCGTAGATAACAAACAAGTAGATATAATCGGCAAAGCCTTCAGTGAAGCTTTAGAAGGAACGACTGCTAATCTTGGATTTCGCTCCCTAGTATTATAGTGGCGAGATTAAAGGCAAAATAATGGCTCGTTAGGTTTGTTTAGAGTCCGCGTTAGGTTTTAAAAATGATCATAATTAGGTATACCTCTACAACACATACAATACCATACAAATATTCTTTATTGATCACCAAAACCAGTACAGAGACATTACAACAAAAAAAATAAATTGGTAGACAATAGACGGTCTAATCCCTAAAAAGCGATCTCTTTCAGACAACCAATTTCGGAGAAATTAATTAATGTGAAGTAGGTGGCAGAAATAACAGACGAGTAACGTAGAATTAATAGACAATAAATATTAAAAACAATACAAAAATCCAATAATAAGTAATTTATCCAATCGATCCATATTATACTATACTTTCACGCCGTAACAGAGCGACGGATCGACGTGATTTTTTCATAGAGATAGTTTATGGGCCTAAGAGTGACATAGGCTACTTTTTATCCCGGAAAATTGCACAGTTCCCGAGGAAACAGTGCGATCACCAAATTCAAAGCGGGCGAAGCCTTGAGCAAAAGCTAGTAAACTATAACAAATAAACAAAACATAAACACACATGGCAAGCTAAAGAAAAGCTTGTAATAATAAAGAATATTACATACTTACTTACAAGGTACACGCGAAAAACAATACCTCTCCTTGCAGTCGGTTAAAAATGAAGGTAGTTCCACGATCGTTTTTCTCATAACGAGACCGAAAAATATGTAAATCCAGTCGCAAAAGCAATCACATAAACATATTTCATATAATCAAGCCGGGATGAATCGACGCGTAATTTAAATAACATACATATATTCCGGTAAAGTACTGCTTATATTTTCTTTCAATATGTGAAGATGAATATGTGGATGTAAAGTAAAATCCAGCGCTGATATTTCTGGTTAGGGATGGGAAAATCACATGAAAAAAAAGATTAATATGCATCATTTTTTTACTCACTGAGATATGCCGGGTGTGGCCTGTAATATAAGCAAAAAATTAAAACATAGATCATACTCCTCAAACTGAACAACATTAGTTCAGCGAATTTTAAAAATAATTAGTTTTTTATTTTTTATTACACTTTTAAGTTTATTCGCAGAAGCAATGTAAAGCAAAATGCTTGATGTTTGTAGCGTGACAGGCGACGTCAGTTGTATTCTAGGATGGCGTGCATTGATGGCAGTATTTAATTTGTATGAGAAAAGGAAAATTTCAAGACTCCATTATTTTAATTCTTTGCTCGTATTACAGGCTACACCCGGTATGTATGTATATCACTTATTTAGTTCACTATATCAGTAGCTCACAGAACGAAACATTATTGCCTTATTGTTCATTAATTTTCTTAATCACTTGCTCGATTAAAATTGCGGTCACCTGTAGTGAACAAGTTTTCTGTATTACGTTACGTTGGTCCCTTGCAATGAAAGAGTGAAAGGAATATACGACCCAGCCATTAGAGTGAGTGAGTGAGTGATCGCTCGCGTAATCATATTGTATCTGTCGGCGGCCGATCGTAAAATCCGCTTGATCACGAAACTCCTAGGCCTATCGTGAAATGGCGCCATTTCACGATAGGCCTAGGAGTTGGAAAGGCATATCACGATGTGCCTGAAAAACAATACGGTAGATCGATTAGAGCAACGCATTAGTCGATATTCCTAGCTCTATACCGGGCACATCGTGATAATGCAAAAAAAAAAAGAAAAATGTAGGTACGACGAGTGAAGCGAGGAGTTGTTAGTATGAATTGTGTGTGACCACAACGCACGAGCCGAGCGAGCGAAGCGAAGAATTACGTGATCTGGCGGATTTTACGATCACCCGCCGACATAATTATCATATCATTCGTTCGTTCGTATTCTTTACCGCTGGCAGTGAGCGAGTCTGTGAAAGGGAGCTAAATGATAAGATACATTTAGATTTGAACTGATACAAGAGTAAATCAGTAATACGAACTGATATAGCTTGTGTATATCATTTGTGAGCTGCCCATCTCTATTCCTGGTTACGTTTAGAAAATGAGGAATACAGTTTCTACTTTGTATTTTCGTTCGTATTTTAGACACGGAAGGTTTAGTATTGTACAGTTACGGGCGGGTTTAAAAATACAAAGCGTTAATGGGAAGAAAATAAACATTTAGCTATCTCTGTTCGCTGGGTGGCGCGAATGCGGTTTCTGAGCACAAAATGAAGGAGGGGGTGGCGTTTTAGGAGAAGTCTTTTAATTCTGTATTTCGATGGGACCTACGTACAGTGTCTCTTCTTCTATTTATGTTTTTACTGTTTTTGCTGTGATGTAGTGTGTTTTTGTTGTCAATAAATATTGTGAGTTTGAGTTTGAGTTTGAAGTGCTCAAGTGTCAAATCCCTACTTTACAGGACGGGCTTTCAAAGTCAAAAACTGTCGTAACTCAGAGATGGTGTATCGGAGACTTAGTCTTCTATTTGGCACACTAGCTAATAGTACTCTGTCCTTCAACCACAAAGAATAAATTTTAATATTTGTTTTTTAATCCACTGAATGGCAAACGACCAAGTGGGTCCCCTGATGGTAAGAGATCACCACCGCCCATAGACACCTGCAACACCTAAAATGGAATACCTCAAGTGCTAGTAATTTCACCGGCTGTCTTACTCTCCACGCCGAAACACAACAGCGCAAGCACTGCTGCTTCACGGCAGGATTAGCGAGCAAGATGGTGATAGCAATCCAGGTGGACCTATTGCTCCGCACGCGTAAATCAATTTCATTAGATTGGGGTGTTAGTGTGTCGAATTTCGTGTGTCTAATCCTAGTGCTTGAGATTTCAAGATTTTATTCTGATTCCGTGGGACTATTGGGATAAAAAGTAGATTATGTGTTACCTGCTCCAGACCTTCAGACCCACCAAATTTAATCCAAATAAGTCCAGCCGCTTTGCACGAAGGAGTAAAAACACACAATTGACAAACGTTCCCATTTATAATATTAGTTTATTTTACAACTTTAGAAAGTCGTATCGTAGGAATCTACGAACTGAACCGCAATTTTCCACGATACGACGCGATATATATCGTGTAAAAATCTAATTTTGGACAAGAATTTAGGAAAACTTAGTTAAACCAACGATCCTTGCGTTACTGGTGAAACCATCAACTATTACTTTCTGTTTATTCCGTGCATACTTTCAATTTTTCATTTTTAACCTCCGACGCAAAAAGAGGGGTGTTATAAGTTTGACTGCTATGTGTGTCTGTCTGTGGCACTGTAGTTCTTAAACAGGTAGACCGATTTGAATGCGGTTTTTTTATTTGATAGAAAATTTTCTAGCGATGGTTCTTAGACATGTTTCTTTAAAATAGGTTCAGCCGTTTTGAGATATTGACCTTTAAAGTGAAAGAATTGGGGGTTTTCCAACTTTTTGTTGGTTAGGTTATTTTTGTTTTCACACTTCCAGTAAACGTCACCTCCTCTATTGTTGCTCTACCATGCAATAAAGGTAATTAGGCAAGTAAGGTAAGCAAGGTTTGCGGTAAAGCAGCTAATAAGAAAATGCACTGCTAGCTTGTTCAGGCTGCATATTAGGTTCTAATTTACTTCAATTGTGTATAAAGCTTGTTGTCTTACCTTTATTCCAGCTCTTTCTTGCAATTTTGTCTGCGGAAAATTAGTTTTAATTAAATTTATTCACTTTACTTCATTCTATGTCAGATATTACTATTAAGAGAAGTCTCTTCGTTCCATTCTATATACAAACGTAGTCCCGGTCTCATTTGAAAACTAGGCATCAGAAGTAGATGAAATTTTGTAAGTATTGGACTAGACATAATTATCTATGTCTGTGGTTTTTCACATTTTCATATAAATGTGTATATCAGAATTACAGTAAGTAACTGGGTCAATCAACTTTTTTACCGACACTAATCTGTCCACGACCATTTTCAAACAATTGCAGATTTTTGTAAGTAAACATGTTTTTCTATAATTTAATAGATGGTGTTCATGAATACATACCATCCTATATAAGTTCAACCTATTAAACCGTTAAATATCTTGTTGGAAGTACGATTTTTTGGGAACGCCAGAGACAATTTTGGTAACGCAGGAGACGCCTAAAGTGTCGGTAAAATAGTTGATTGGCCCAACTAAGTCATAGCCTCATAGGTAACTAAGTAAGTTAACTACCGGAACCACCAGTATGTCAAATAAAAACTACATAGTTTAGAGATGTAGTAAAATTCAACATTGTATGGCCAACCTAAAAATATATGATACTGGAGAGGGCATAGACAATGTCCTGCCGTTTTGTAAAGACGATAGACTAAATTTATCTGTTATTTAAAATTAAATGGATACTTAGAGTCTGTTTCACCATCCATTGATTAGTTGACTGACGGTTAAATGTGATGCAGTCTCTATTTGTTTTGTTGGAATAGACGGAGACGGCATAACATTTAACCGTCATTGAACACAATCAATGGATGGTGAACCACCCCCTTAATCTTGATTTACACCAACACAGCTACGCCACAGCCCCTTAATTTTAATTTACACCTACACAGCAGCGCCTGCGTTGAATATTTGTACCATTGGCCCTTGGAAGAGATAACCATGATCAGATAACTGGTTATCTGTAAAGATTTTTTTTCCTCGGAAATAAGTAGTTATACATACATCCCTAAGGCTTTTATTTTTCTTACAGATAACTGTTCTTTTCTACAGTTATCTCCGAGGAAAAAACTTAACAGATAACTGTTTTTTAACAGTTACCTATATGGAAATTTCAATTGTTAAAAATTAAATGGATTGGAATAAATTTTCTTCACAGATAAAACTAAAAAAACTTACCTGTAAACAAAATCAAACAAGCGTGCTCCTTCTTAAATATTTCACATCTTTGCTTATCATCAGATGTGATTGTAGTCGAACGCAAGTAGACATCTTTTCTTTCTCTTTCTAATATATATAAATCTTGTGTCACAGTAATATATAAAACTCCTCCGAAACAAGTTGACCGATTTTTATGAAGGGATTTTTCCCCTTGTTCCTTACAGATAACCATGGCCAGATAACTGGTAATCTGTGAAGAATTTTTTTCTTCCAGTATAACTAGTTATCTCCAAAGATTTTATTTTCCCCACAGATAACTGTTTTTTTTAACGGTTATCTGCAAGGAAAATCCATTCCTTCCAGGTAACTAGCTATCTCCGGGGATTTTTTTTCCCTACAGATAACTGTTTTTTTTTAACGGTTGACTCTAAGGACTCTTTATTTGCCCTATTTCATTACTGTACAATAAAAATCAATTACAATAACTAATAAACGCATTTCTTACTAATATTATAAACGTGAAAGTCCTTAGAGTCAACCGTTAAACAAAAACAGTTATCTGTAGGGAAAAAAAATCCCCGGAGATAACTAGTTATCTGGAAGGAATGGATTTTCCTTGCAGATAACTGTTAAAAAAAAACAGTTATCTGTGGGGAAAATAAAATCTTTGGAGATAACTAGTTATACTGGAAGAAAAAAATTCTTCACAAATAACCAGTTATCTGGCCATGGTTATCTGTAAGGAACAAGGGAATTTTTCTGTGATATAATCGGTAAGACTGAGAATAAGACGTAAACTATTTTTCACACTTCTACGCAGACGGAGTCGCGGCAATAGCTAGTTTCTGTATTAAAAAAAAACTAAATTAGATAACTATCTCATATAAAAAAAATCTTCACAGATAACCAGTTATCTGGCCAGGGTTATCTCCAAGGAACAATGGTATTTATTATACAAGCCCGTTCTAGTTTTGTATTCTGAACTATGTCCCGCGAAAACCATAAAATCTGGACTGACCTGGGGCCATAAAGTTCATTTTACGACAGCGATGTAACTTACCTAATACCCACGCAACATAATTGTGTTTTAAAGTGGGGTTAATCCACTCATTAAACTTTGATTGTTGCTGTGGCGTGTTATATGATGATTTTGATGAAGATTTGAAGTTACGGTTTTTGTTATAAATATTATTTTGTTATACTTTGTTACTTTCTCTTCTTCTTAAATTTAAGAGCTATGCTCTTGTTAGTGGAGTAATCGCCTCTCCGTACGGTCTTTGGCCAGCTGTTTGACTTCCTGATACGACACGACACTCACCCTTTCCTTCACCTGGTTAAAATAGGTCAATCTTGGTCTTCCTCTACTTAGTTTTCCTTCTATTTTGGCTTCCATTAGGTTAAAAAAGAAAATGTCGTGTCGTATCAAGTGTTCCATCATATTTCCCCTTCGGCAATTTATGGTCTCCAGTAACATTCTTTTTCTTTGTCCATGGTAAGAACTTCTTCGTTGGTTTTCCGTTCTGTCCAGCTGATCCTTTCCATTTACTGTATTTTTTTTAACTCGCATCAACGTGTGGCACATAGTTCGACAGCTTTTTGGAAAAGATAGTAAAGTTTCTCAAAAACTTTATTGACTAAGTAAAGATTTCCGGAAATAATAAAAAAGTAGCGAAAACCGTTTGTCCAAAAATATGTGAAAATATGAAAAGGTAACGATAAATAAACAATTTCAACGAAAATTGGTGTCAACATGATCGGATATACCGTTTTTGAGTTATTGCCGAAAAACTGCGCTTGGCAACAAAAGGACGTAAGTGCCGTAAAGATACGCTCTTTTTCTGGTAATAGATTTTAAGACTGTAGTAAGTGTTTTAATTGCGTTGTAACGCACATAATATTACTTGTTTTCGTAATGGCTACGGAACCCTATTTTGGACGTGCCCGACACGCTCTTCGCCGGTTTTTTTATTTCAATTCAATGGTATGTGTGAAGTTTCCGATCCGTGTGGGCCTCTCATCCTAAGAAGAAACCTGTGCCCAGCAGTGGGACGTATATAGGCTGGTGATGACGACGAGGAATCCAATTGATTGACTATACTCGTACAATACAGGTACTGTTTAGGGTGTATAGTAAAACATATAAAACAGTTTAAGCACTTTGTCGTATCTAGCGGATAATGGCTCGCCCTCGACTTAAGTCGTAGAATGCGTTATGTTCCTAATGTTATGGTGACTACCACGCTATTTGCCACAATGTAGCATCCCTGTTAGTATGCCATAAAGATGATTGGGAGTTTATGGATAATTCGTTTGAATCCCGGTTGCCACGTGATAGGCTTTGCCTAGTGTGGGACCAACGGCAATGCAATTTGTAATGCGATACTTTTTCAATAAACTATTTTTTTATATTTATTGAATCACGTCGAAAAGGAGTGACGGATCGACGTGATTTTTGGCATAGATATAGTTTATGGGCCCAAGAGTGACAATGGCTACTTTTTATCTCGAAACACAAAATTCAACACCCAAATCTTGAAAAGCCTACAGCTATCTCGATATACATTAGCGGGAAGCGGAGAAGCGGGAGGGGATGTGCATGCGGGGGACGGCTGCGAGCGCATATATCACGAGTGATAAAGACAGCAATATCCCAAACGAATACCTAACGCGGCCTCGCGGCCGGCAGGGAAACTTCTCTTGATCTTTGGTAGAAAATTACGAGACTATTAATGTTCTATTACTCATAAGTTGTTCTACAAATATGTAAATGTCCAATCAAACGTCATGATTCAACATAAAACATTATGTATTTTAATTTCATTATAACAATTTAAATTGAACAATTTGTTGATTAAAATTCAACCATACGACTTTGAACTAAGGCTTAGTTTTGAGTCAAACCCCACAATATTATCAAGACTTCGCGCTCTGCTTCGCTTAGTAGTTAAATCGCATGGGTAATGAAATCTAGGAGGTTAATAATCTGATTCAAAAAGTAAATGTAGAAAATGTGTCGAAATTAGAAAGTGACTCGATAAGCGTTGTCAAATATACAACGTATCTCTGCTCCCTGGTCAATGACCAAGATTCCGGGTATCTACCCTGAGATACCCTGAAATCTATTTATCCTGAATGAAAAATAAATCCTGATGAATACAAATAGTAGATTGTACAACGAGAGCGTAAAACAAGCCATTTTACCCGAGACGTTCATATAGCCCGCTGACCCGGTACGGCGA
Source organism: Choristoneura rosaceana (assembly GCA_037349165.1). Lineage (NCBI taxonomy): Eukaryota > Metazoa > Arthropoda > Insecta > Lepidoptera > Tortricidae > Choristoneura > Choristoneura rosaceana. The sequence continues at coordinate 1,848,176 of JAZBNJ010000032.1, forward strand.
GAGTGGATAGAATAGACATACGGCATAGGGTTGCTCGAGTTTGACAGTCTGCTTTTGACTTCAAAATATACTATGAATGGGCCCCGCTGATTACACTAATAAGAGTAAACAATGAAATAATTTAAGATTTTTCCGTCTGTCACCTTCAGGTACAGAAACTTAAATATCATCAATCAAATTGTTTTTGTTTTTCCAGTTGAAGTATCCTGCGGGGGCACGGTCCAGAACAATCTGACGTACTTCATCTCCCCGGGGTTCCCGGAGCTGTGGACAGAGCCCCGGGATTGTGAGATCACCATCGAGAAGACTCACGCTGGAGTCATGCAGCTGAGGATCGACTTCGTGCACTTTGCTATCGTGAGTACAGGGTATAATTTGGGATGGTGTGTAATGATTGGTGTCACATATTTGATTTGAATGGTTTCAAACTCAAACTCAAACTCACAACATTTATTGACAACAAAAACACGCTACATCACAACAAAAACACAGTATAAACATAAATAGGAGAAGAGAGAATAATTAGAGACGTTGTGCTGTAGTGTGATGCCAAAAGGACTCAGCTCAGCATGTGCCGTAGTTCTTTAATCAGAGCTGCAGCGCTGGTTTTCAGCTGAACCCCGGTGTTTCCTGCCTCGACACGGTACAGACGGGAGAGAGTTCAGTCCCGGAGCCAGAGTCCAAGTAAGAGACCACTCGGTATCGAAAACCAAATGGGAGTTTGGCACTGTAGTCCGCCGTCTCGGACAGGTGCATTACCAGATTAGGACAGACAGCGGACTCCTGTGGATCCGACACCTGGACCAGCTGCTCCCTGCTCCTCTGATTCACGGCGGAGGCGTATCACATATTTGATTTGAATGGTTTCCTAGTTACAGCTGTTGATGACTTGGATTGTCATTCTAAATATATGTATATCCTAATAAGGAGATGTACATTTTATTTATGTAATTACTTAACAATTGGTATAACAACTTTTGATATATTTGCACTGGATATAACAACATTTGATATAATTTCATTGGATATAATCACTCAAGGGACATAATAAACTTTTGGTATAACAATATGCTGCAATATGCTATTATATATTTTTGCTGAGTCAATTCCTTTTCGACATCACGAAATATTTATCTTTTCTGTAAATTATGTATTATTGTAAGTTTGATGTCGAAATAAAGTTATGTCTATGTCTATGTCTATGTCAATAATCAGTATAATTTCATGGCGTATGATGTTCAAATAGTATAATACATTTTTGATAATAACGTTTAATGGATACTTTGTAAATTGGAGTAAAAAGTATTATTGGCATATGGTTTTGTAAGAGATACATATGATTTAATGGGGTACAAGCTCTCTCATTCCGAGAGGAGGCCTGTGCCCAGCAGTGGGACGTATGTAGGCTGAGATGATGAATGGGGTACAAATCCGCTAAAAGTTAGAAATTGTGACAGTTTTAAGGCAATTCCTTCGTGGCTCAGCTCCTAATTTTCTTCTAATCGGTACACTTTTGTCAGAGAGTTCATAGAATAGAATAGAATAGAAAAACGTTTATTCACACATTTCACAAATTACATAAAAATAAATGATCAATTGAGGATTGATCGTGAACTATTATTATGATTTATTTTTTGAAAAATAACATGGTGTTTTCGGTTTGCCTTTTAAATACTAATTCTAAGTCATTTTCCAGGGTCAGCCCAATCGTCTGACGGGAGAGTGTGACGAAGACGTCATGGTGTTAGGAGATAGAGACAACGAGTTCAGGATCTGTGGACAGAACCATGGACAGCATAGTAAGTGTTACCCAATGATAACAATAGTTAAAGTCAAAGTCAAACTTGAAAAACTTGACAGACAGTTTCAAGCTACTTGATAATTAACTATTGGGCCATATGAAAAGTTTTTTTGTGTGTAATATAGACAACTGCAGAGTCATTGTTAATTTGATTAGTGACATAAACGTGACACATTAGAGAAACATCAGAAAGGCTCACCTTCATCACCTTCATGCCTTCATTTGCTCAATAATGTGCGATATCAAAACACTTTAGTTACGGACTTTACGAAAATGTCATAAATTGAAAACCTATACATTCTTTTTTGCGGTGTGTACGTGATTATCTTAATTCTTGGTTATCTTTTAGCCAGTAAGTATTGTCACTAACTAGTGTCTCGGAGAAATTGCTTTCATTTGCATTGTTGAATCTAAAATGTCTATGCTCGCTAGCACGGGAGTTGAAATAATCTAAATGAGTTTAAAAACACCCTTTTTTGGTATCACAAGAGATAGAAATCTTTCTGCAGACGGATGTTTTTTGCCACGTTGATAGATCTTTGTTGCACTGTAATGAAAAATGACATTCAAAGTTCACAGCGAACTAGCGTTTTAATAATGAACGCGTCTAATTAGCAATTGGAAGCGAACTCCGTCCATAATTAAGTAGAATCCGCGTCTAGACAGGCGCTGTCGATCTGAGCTGGAATATTGAATTACTTTGAAACGCTAAAGCTTGGTTTTAATAAGTCATACGAGCAGCTGGGTCAGAATTAGTTTCATTTTCTTGTTTCTGTTTCCGAAAAAAAGGTACCTAGTACTTTTTGTACGGGGCATAGATTTTAATTATTCTCTAGTTAAATATTTGTTGCATCAAAATAGACAAACGATGGCACACTTTATTTTTTTATTCTTGTCAGATAGATTAGAATTTGACACGACAATTTCTGTTCTACCTACTGGAAGGCAAAATAGAAGGAAAATGAGGTAGAGGAAGACCAAGATTGACCTATTCAAAAAATGTGTCCAATGTCAGACATAAGCTCATTATCTGTGTTTGTCCCCATTTAATACATTTCACCGCTACTTCCCAAAGGCCTCCAAAACAAGGTGCATGGGGTATAATATTCTATCCAATGGACTAAATAGAATAATGTTTTTTTTTTATTCAGTTAACCCCCCAATCATGATAATTTGACGTGTCTTACAAGTTTAACGAAAATTTGCTCGTTCCCCAGTATACTACACTTTGCCAACGGGCAGCGAGACTCGCGAGGCGGGCGACCTCCCCTCCACAGCGTCGACGCGCCTTTCGGTGCGCATGCGCGGCGCTGACATGCCGCGGCTCTGGCTGCTGAGACTCGCGCAGATGCCGCTTGCGCACGCCGCTCCGCACGACTGCCGGCAGTACTATACTGCCAACAATGGTAAGTAAAAAAAAATACTTTAAACCAGCAGGGTTACTCCGAAACTCGAAGTTGGTGTCGTGCAGTCTCTTTCGCTTTCGTATTAAATAGTATAAGTGTCAGAGAGACAGCACGACACGAACTTCGAGTTTCGTGTTTCGTAGTAGCCCTACTGAACAAGCACTTCGACAAATCTACCATCCGATCTGAAAAAAAAAAACTTCTGTTATAAAGAAATCGGTAGAGATTATGATATCAGCAAGAAGTAAAGTGATAATTTTCAAACAATTAAACGGGTAACTATCGAACAGTGTACAGTAATGATCTGGGTGCCAAACTATCTACATACCATATCATCTAAATGGAATCAGCGGTTCAAGCAAAGAAGTAACAGACACACACAAAGTTATTTTCTCATTTTTAATAATAAGTAAAATAAGGAAGTAACGATGCAAAGAAAAGATGCTGTCTTTATTAATATGCGGTTACTTATATACCTCTACTAAATATGTCATCGCTCGATGGATCTTTAATTTATACAACCATTTACATAAATTAAAACACTTCTCGAGCGAGGAGTCACAATATTTCAATATTGATTTAGCATAAGCTTCAGGAGAGGTGGAACTTTAAATCCTGTCTTAGAAATTTCACACCGAAGTACAAGGCAGCCTTCAAGTTATTATCCAGACAAAGTAGTAGCTTATAAATTTAACAAGTTTTAACACTAGACTTTTATTCTATGGAATTATTTTGATGACTGCACAGTGCAATGAGGTTCGAATTTTTATTTGTCTTTAAAATCTCTAGGCAAGATATAAACAGCTGGCCAAAGACCAAGGTAAGGATGAAAAAAGATTTAAGTAATAACAATAACCACATAGCACGACAGCTATTGGTTATCTCCAAGGTGATTCGGTTTTGGTACCTAATCTGGGTGAATCTAGATTCATGTCGAGAATAGGTAACCCTACCAGTACTTTCGGGAATTTCATCATTGCACCCAAAGAAGCTTTTATAAATCTTTTAAGTATTGAAGTTAGCGAAACCAAGTTAATTAGTAATACATATTTAAAGAGAAGTAAGAGAACCCTTGTTAAGTATCTACCTAATTCCCAACATTGTATCATACAAAATTTTATTCGTTTCAGAATCAAAATATAAAGAGAAAAACTCCAACAAAAATCGACCTTTACTTCATTTGGTCACTGAATTAAGTCTTAATCCACTTCTAATTACTCTTTAATGATTGGCGCGGCACAACTTATATTTTCTAAAATTAACGTTACATTTTGCTAACGTATCATTAATCTTTTCACGCGTTCAGTCGTCGTGAGCAACTAAGCCTCACCGCAGAATGCCAGCGGCTCCAAATGGATCCAATAATAAAGGCAACTGGCGTCCCTTGGCACTCGAGGTGTTTTAACGCGTGTAATTTCAGAAAAGCGCCTACATGTTTAAATTAGCAATTTTTTCAGCTTATGCGAGCGATAAATTATTTACGCAGGCGGTTCGGATGACTTCATTAAGGCTAACACCTGTTTGTTAGTGCACTGGAGTTGGAATGAATAATACTTACTTTGAAAAATATTGCAGGTTTTAGCAGATTTTTTCACAGTTGTTTAAAATTTTACGAGTATTTTATTAAGAATGCTTGAGTCGGATCTTGTAAGAGGACTTTAATGCAAACTATTATTATTTATTACGTGTAGAAAAAGGATATATAATTGAATAAGCAAAATTCGTCGAAAAAACATGCTTTTTGTTTGTCTCTAATGCAAATGATGTAATATAAATATTAGAGTAGGTATATAAAACTACTTTTTCTAAGAGTAAAATATAGTGGCATAAAATTACAAAATTACAACTTTATCACGTTTATGCTTAAGTCCATCTTCATTTAATTACTCTTATTGTTTTCATTAATCTTGTAATTTTAACGAAAATCCCAATTTATCTTGTTTTCAAGTATCATTTGTTCACTTTTATATTGTAAACATGCTTGAGTTGATTTTTATCAAAAGCACTGAGAGACGTCAAGAGCCCTTTCGGCCAGTTTGTTCGGTCGAGATAGGATCTTACCTTATTTGAGCTTTAAAAATACTTTATTTCAAGTATGTAAATTGGTGGTATCAGGTCAAATTATTCACAAAAAAATGTACGAGGGAACTTTTAAATGGAAGTGAAAAAGTTTATTAAAAAATTAAACTACTGAATACGTTATGAGATAAGCAGAAACACAGAAAACACAACTAGAACGTAGGTTCACCCGATCAAAACTCGCACTCCCTAACTCACTCGCTTGTCCCATTCACTCCACAGAAATCATCGGTCATTCCGTCTGTTCTTGTCCATCGAATCATTCGTCTACAAATCCATCCTCATTCTCACATGGATTACACATAATGCACCTTATTTTGGAGGTCTTTGGGAAACATCAGTCAAATTTATACAACGGGGACAAAAACGGACAAAAACTTTTAGATTATCAGAAAACATTAGACACACATGTTTTATTTTGTCAATGAAACAAAAAATGATGTAGACATAGCGAGCTAAAGATCTGCATGACGTCGTGCCACGTATGACGTCGTGGGCTCCCACTCCCGGATTTTCACGCGCTTCATCTTTGTAATTTTTTGTTTGATTGATAAAAGAAAACGTATTTGTCCAAAATTTTCTGAAAATACAAACTATTATACCACTACTCATTAAATAGTTTTTTTTTTCAGGAAACTACCTAATTGTGCCTTAAAGTAGTACTATTTTTTTGTGTTCTAGGTACAATAAAAACCTTCAATTATGCAGTGAACGGTCGGTACTTAGCGGATCAAGAATACAAGGCGTGCGTGCGGAAGAATAAGGGCATGTGTTCTGTGCGATATAGCCCCTGCGACAACCGCTCCTTCAGGATAGGCACTCAAGGCGATCAGAACAGTAAGACATCTTTTTCATCATTTTACGATAGAAACTAGCAAGTGGCAAGCGCAGCGTAGGACGTTCACCAACGAGATGGACGGATGACCTGGTTAAAGTTGCAACGGAAGCAACTGGAGGTCTATGGGGGAGACCTTATGTCCAACAGTAGACATTCTACGACTGATGTTATGATGATGATGATAGAATTATAATTACAATTAAGTACAATCTTTACCTTGCTAACAATTAAATTTGAAATTATAGTAAAGTAAAAGCCATTCAGGCGTTTATATGGACGTCTCCAAAGCAATGCCTGAATCAATTAACAATTTAAATAAAGAACTTTTATTTTTCTTTCTCAATGGGTCGTATGAGTACATACATAAACAATAATATACATAACACAGATCGTGGTTTACGTTTTTACCATGTATTTAAATTTAATCTTTTTTTTTTAATAATTAGTTGGTTGATTATAATTATAACAAATTTTAATAATATAATCCCCATATAGCAAGCTTTGTAAAATTTACGTCGATTTTTGATCATCAAAATTGGAAACTCACTTTGAAAATCAATTAATAGAAAATCTTTCATCCACCATTACCACTTAAACATTTGTATTTCGTTTTCTAGATTTATTATACTGCACAACGCAAAACCTACTAGACACTGAAAAAATTGTCCTCCAATGGACAGAGCATATTTAAAAAAAAAACAACAATTAAGTAATAGAAATTGACATTTGCTTGGATGGAGGCACATAAATCCCAAATTTAACAACCTGGACATTATAAAAGTAATTATGACTAAAAATACAATCTTTGGCTTTTATTCTGTGTACGACCCAGTTAGAAATGAAAATATCAGTTAAAAGATTGACCAAATAGAACCAACTCGGTTTTATTGGAATCTTACCAATAATTGGCATTTCTCGAAGACACTTTCAAGAATTGACGCTTGGCTTGTGGCCAGTAAAGGTTTGCTTCAGGCGGATATAAGCTTAAATCAAATGTTTATTGGATAAAGCTTGCTTTCTTGCATTTCAGTATTGTTTCTTCGTTGGTTCGCTTCAAATACTATGATGTATAAAAATATTTGAGGTAACTAAAGTAGCGATAAACATACACCAGAATTGTTTGAGTGAAAAGCAAAGTAGATATAACGGATGTTTTCCGACTGATGATGATGATGATTAGAGTTGTCTCTTGAAATTATTTAGTCATACTTGTTAGGGCCATTTTTTGGCCGGATGCTGCACTTCATGATGAAAGCAAGCCGCTTTGCACAGTGATAGTACAGACTAAACTGAGTGATTTGACCCGCAGCAGCGGAAGTTTCACCCCTTAGGAACAGAGATGGCGCCACTTCTTTAAAAAATGTTTCAAAAAATTCTACAAGCTAAAGTAATAGACCGATTTCAATGTTTGATATCTCAAATGAAAGCTTATTATATACGTTACTAATAAAAAAATACTGAAAAAATATATACTGTAAACTTCTGGAAAAACATGGCATCTTAAGTTTTTTTTTCTTACTTGATTTGTAGTTTTTACTTGATTTCTTAAAAAAACTGTATGCAACATGAATGGTTTAATGCATATACATATTACAGAGTACATAACAAGTATAATAAAAAAAACCCGACACCAATATCTTTCACATTCCACGAAATATGAAAGTTTAAATGTGAGCACATATTTCTTAAAAAAATATTTCAAAAAATTCTACAAGCTAAACTAACAAACCGATTTCAATGTTTAATATCCCAAATGAAAGCTCATAACATTCATTACTAACAAAAAATACTGAAAAAATCTTTACTGAAAATTTTTGGCAAAAAACGCCATCTCAAGTTTTTTTTTCTTATCAGATTGGTAGTTTTTACTTGATTACTTAAAACATTGTACGTTTTATGCAATATGAATGGTTTAATACATACGTATATATATTTCTGAGTAAATAACAAGTATTATAAAAAAAACCCGACACCGATACCTTTCATACTTTACGAAATATCTAAGATTAATTGTGCACGCTTTTCTTACAAATAAATTTCAACTAAATCTTCAAGTGAAACGAGTGCTCTGATTTTAATGTAAGTATAATATTAAATGAAAAGAAGAAAGAAATTACCTATTTTATTAAAAAAAATGAATAAAAAGTTTTTTCCTGGTGTTACGAAAAAATATAATTGCTTTAAAATGTGTAAAAAATTGTTTTTATTCAAAAGTGACTGTATTTGAAGACAAAAAATAAAAACTATATCGTTTCCGGCATAGTTGGTTCTGAAATATATTATATGCTGCTTAGTAGTTGGCGAATTTATTTAAAAATTAGCTTTTTATCTGATAGGACCTCAACTTATATATATGTCACATACATCAATGTTTATCAAATATTTTAATTATAACTTATAAGTCTTCTTCGGGTTCATCGGCACAAGTAGAACTGAAAAGGAAAAGTCCTTTGAAGTACTTGTGCTATTACAATACTACAAAATCACTGATCTTTTAGACATGTAAAAGTTTGTGCCTACCTCTGGAAATCAGTGGTCAGCATACAAAATAAGCCTGCAACGATTATTATATTATGGCCGATGTGGTCAAAAGGTTCTCGAATGGAGTCCGCGGATCGGGACACGAGCTGTCGGTAGGCCTCCAACAAGATGGAGCGACGACCTGGTTAAGGTCGCGGGATCGCGGTGGATGCGAAAAACACAAGACCGTTCTGAGCGGAGAGCCTTGGACGTCTTTCGGCTGACATGATGATGATGATGATGAATATTATAATTGACTTGCTTTTGATTTGTACAGCCACCTTTGCAGGATTTACACTGGGGTGTGCATGGTAAGCTGACCCGACGACACCCACAACGCATGGTATCGCAGCCAGATTTGCAGCCACAATGATCCAAGAGGCTTAATTGCGACCAAATCGCTGTAACTGCCGATCGTTCTGGAGTCCAACTCTCTTTTGCCTTAGTCCATCCCCAAGAAGATAGACATGGTAAGGAAACTTCTGATTTCAGAGCGTTTACCCAATTATGGCCTGCTTGATAAATTGCACGCAGTGCATATTATAGAGAGCAGCTGATGTAGATGGCAGGCTTGTTACGAGCTTGTTTTTTGAAGATATGATGCTCAAACGGAACACATGTATTGAAATGAAGTTCGTAAATACTTGTTTGCTTCAAAGAATAAGCTCGTGACAAGCCTGCCACCTACCATAGCTGCTCTCCATTACTGCGTGCAGCTTACCAAGCGGGCCACATATGGGGAAACGCTCTGAAACCAGATGTTTCCGTATCATGTCCATCTTGTTGGGGGTGGACTAAGGCAAAAGAGAGTTGGACTTCAGAATGGTCGGCAGTTACAGCGATTTGGTCGCCATTAAGCCTCTTGTACTATTGTGGCTGCAAATCTGGCTGCGATATCATGCGTTATGGGTGTCGTTGGGTCAGTTTACCATGCACTGCCCAGTGTAAATCCTGCAAGGTGGCTGTACAAACCAAAAGCAAGTTAATATAATATTCGTTGCAGGGTTATTTTGTATGCTGACCACTGATATCCACAGGTAGACACAAAATTTTACATGTCTAAAAGATCAGTGATTTTGTAGTAATGGAATAGCACAAGTACTTCAAAACGGCTTTTCCTTTTCAGTTTTACTTGTGTCGATGAACCCGAAGAGGACTTATAAGTTATAATTATGTATAATATTTGATAAAAATTGATGTACATAGTCATTTATTTGAAATGTGACATATCTATAAGTTGAGGTCCTATCAGATAAAAAGCTAATTTTTAAATAAAGTCGCCAACTACTAAGCAGCATATAATATATTTCAGAACCAACTATGCCGGAAACGATATAGTTTTTATTTTTTGTCTTCAAATATAGTCACTTTTGAATAAAAATAAATACTCATTTTAAAGCAATTATATTTTTTCGTAACACCAGGAAAAAACTTTTTGTTCATTTTTTTTTTAATAAAATAGGTAATTTCTTTCTTCTTTTCATTTAATATTATGCTAACATTAAAATCAGAGCACTCGTTTCACTTGAAGATTTCGTTGAAATTTATTTGTAAGAAAAGCGTGCACAATTAATCTTAGATATTTCGTAAAGTATGAAAGGTATCGGTGTCGGGTTTTTTTTATAATACTTGTTATTTACTCAGAAATATATATACGTATGTATTAAATCATTCATATTGCATAAAACGTACAATGTTTTAAGCAATCAAGTAAAAACTACCAATCTGATAAGAAAAAAAAACTTGAGATGGCGTTTTTTGCCAAAATTTTTCACTAAAGATTTTTTCAGTATTTTTTTGTAAGTAATGAATGTTATGAGCTTTCATTTGGGATATTAAACATTGAAATCGGTTTGTTAGTTTAGCTTGTAGAATTTTTTGAAATATTTTTTTAAGAAATTTGTGCTCACATTTAAACTTTCATATTTCGTGGAATATAAAAGGTATTGGTGTCGGTTTTTTTTTATTATACTTGTTATGTACTCTGTAATATGTATATGCATTAAACCATTCATGTTGCATACAATTTTTTTAAGAAATCAAGTAAAAACTACAAATCAAGTAAGAAAAAAAAACTTAAGATGCAGTGTTTTGCCAGCAGTTTACAGTATATATTTTTTCAGTATTTTTTTATTAGTAACGTATATAATAAGCTTTCATTTGAGATATCAAACATTGAAATCGGTCTATTACTTTAGCTTGTAGAATTTTTTGAAACATTTTTTAAAGAAGTGGCGCCATCTCTGTTCCTAAGGGGTGAAACTTCCGCTGCTGCGGGTCAAATCACTCAGTTTAGTCTGTACTATCACTGTGCAAAGCGGCTTGCTTTCATCATGAAGTGCAGCATCCGGCCAAAAAATGGCCCTAACAAGTATGACTAATTGGCAAATAGTGTCGAACATTCAATCAAATTATCCTACATCTACATACTTTGCTTTTTATCTGATTACCTACCATTGAAATTTTTGGGGCTCTGTAGTGCCCCACAGTGTAAATCTGTAATCAAAGTAGGCTAGTAAATGCTTCAGTGTAATGGTTCTCTATCGTTCGCCCGAATTTCATATACCCGAATTTTCTAGAATTTTCATTTGCCATAAAGTAATTTATTTTTGAAATAGTAATTTCTTCAGAGTTGATATTAAACTAACCTAACCTATTGCATTCTATATGATGACATTTAAAAAAATCCTGAAAACAGCAATGTTCTATGTATTTTATGGCAAACATTCGTATAGCAAGTGAAAAACGGGCAAGTAAAGGTAAACGTTACAGTAATACCAACGAGTAGAGATATAAGTCTTTATTATCGCATGAGACAGAAAGGGAGCGAAATACTACTAATGACGTATCAGACAAAGATGAAGTATCTCGTACCTATCGTTGACTTTGTTTAGTATCGTTAAGACAACTGTACTCTTAAGCTGGTCTTCTGAGAGTTATACCATGTCTTAGCACTTCTCGAGGCAGGCCCTGGTGGGCTTGGTGGGCCAGGAACAGGCTTCTATGGGCCAGACGGAGCCTTCGCCGGGCCAGAGGCCACACCACAACTGTCTCCATCCCCAGCCTTGGATCAGGGGGATCTAGGAGTGGACACCATGAACGGTTAATCTTATCCCCGCATGTGTCAGAATGGTAGACTGTAGTATCCTTGGTTCCTGGATTCTGGGTTTGGCTGTGTGAAAAACCTTGATTTGTTCAGTTTTTTTTTTGAGTTTTTAACGTTTGGGTCATGAGCTCATTCTGTGCAATATACTGTTTCATGAAATAAACCAGGAATATTTCAGCAGATAACTAGGCATCTTTGACTGCACACAACTTTAAATAAATTATACTTCCCAAATTAAAATAGGGGCTATAAGAAAAACTAACCTAACCAACAAAAAGTTGGAAAACCCCGACTTTGTCACTTCAAAGCTCAATATCTCAAAAACGGCTGATTTAATTTTGATGAAACATGTCTAAAAACCACTGCTAAAAACCCTGCTTTCAAATAAAAAAATACGCATTCAAATCGGTTGCTCCATTTATGAACTACGGTGAGACAGACAGACATACAGACATACATAGCGGTCAAACTTATAACACCCCTCTTTTTGCGTAGGGCGTTAAAAAAGAATGTAAACAAGGACATATTAAGGAATATTCTTTATAATATTCCTAGTCTAAAAATGGGTTTATTACCACAAAATAACACAATACAAATACTTTTCATTCAATCAAACGTATTCAGATAAAAACTCTGGATTTCATTTTATGAATGAAACTCAAGCGGCTCTTATCTTTCACTTACTCTTAACTTTCTTTCTCGCTCTCGCGACTCTTATCTTTCTTTTACTTTATTTTCTTTTCTTTTTTTCATTTTTACTTCAGGATTTTTGTGCTGGTCGACAAATGTTTCCATCTACTTATTGGTCGATATTCAAAGTATACAGCATCAACGGCGTGACTAAATCTTGCATCAAAATAATCGACGAATCTTTACAGAGATTATTGTCAAGGTAATCCAACCATCTGCTGAAATATTATAAGCATTTAGTTACTTTTTAGCGCACAAGGTTTATGAAGTTGTTGAAATTGCAACTCTTTTTTGAGCTCAGACCAACAAGGCTTTAAAAACATACACGAACCTTCTTTCCTATGTATTTGTAGGTAGTGAAAGTAACCAGTGTGTATCCATTTAGTTCCTGTTAAGTTTCATGTCCTATTTACAAACATGTACCTATCATGTAGAATGTTTTGTTATCTGTATTTGTAGAATGTATCCCTTTGTTCCGGAAATAATACAATATCCCAGTGCTTCAACTGTTAATCTAGAATACCCGTACGAATTGTTTTACGCCTATTGTTGTTTGGTCTATCCAATTAACACTACAATAAAATGTGTTATACTTTGTTAGTGACTGACTTAGAGGAATAATTATCATTGTTGGTAAATATTTAGTCGTTGCGTGGCATGTTGCTTCAAACATTTTTTTTTTGTAGAAATAAGAAATAAGAGTACAATCGATAATATAACAAACAGGTTGTTTTTCAATTCCTTTTTTCACTGCGCGGTCTAAAAGTTAAAAATGAAAAATACAACGATTGCCGGCTTAACAATGTTGCATATTACATAATACTCAAAAACTCTAGATAGAGTTGAGTTTGAGTTTAAAAACTCGCCATTCCTTGAGTTCTAGATACATCCGTTATTTAAGATAGCACTTAAAATTATCGGAAACGTATTTTTCAAGTGTCTAAGTTCCCTCAGGGACCTATTTAAAGTTAGGACCCTAATGATGACTGACAATCCAGCGGAAGCAGGGTAACACAAAAGTTTTGTTTCAGTTCAATCGATTCGTTTTACTCGAACTTGAAAGCTTTCGAGAATGTTCTGAGAGCTGGTTGACATTTTAGAGAAGGTATTTCAGGTGGCGCAGAAACTTCTACAATATTTTCCTTTTATAATCTATGCATTTAAAAATGAATGTCTATTTACTTTGGTTACGTTGTGACTTGAGAACGAAAGTCGTCGACTTCATCGATATTTTTTAAGTTTTATGTTCTTTCTAGAAGATTCTTAGAAAAAAGAAAGTTGCACGGATAATAAGGCAATATAAGAAAACTTAACGACTATGTGAACATTTCTGCTGTAACCTTGGGCTATTAAAGCAATCACATATATTATTTAGTGGCCTTTGGCACGAACGCAACTATAAAATTCTAATACACCATTTATTATTATTATACATTTAACTGTGAACTATTAAAAACTGGTGCTCTAAAATGTCAAACAGCTCTTTGACTACAATTTGTGGAGCTTCATTACCTAACCATTTACATTATCCACCTTTCATTTGAGTACAGATTGCTAGTTGAGATTAATATTGTTTCGATTTTGGAACAAACACTCCAGGTATTGAAATCCTGAAGTTAATCTCGATTCTGTCTGGATCTTTGTACGCTATCAAATATTTCGCGGGTGCTTTATTAAACTAAAGTTTTGCGTTGGAAACCTTCATTTTATAAATTATAAAGAAATGTTTTAAAGTCTTTAACTTCTGTACTTAAATTTTATAGCAGAACTTCATCATTAAACTACTTATGACTTATGACCGCGTGTTTGATCTCGTGGAAATATGAAAATTAGCGTAGTTTAATACTCTGTGGGAATCTTACTTCTTTACTTACGCCTTACCTGATCCTTACTATCTCCAGTGGCGTAAATGTCTTGTGTGTTGTCTGACAGTTAGTCATTGGACACTTAGGTATTACAGATAAATAAAGGCGTAGGTGTACTGCCGTTTCGCCAAATTATTTTTCGCCAAATTTCACTTCCCAAAAAACTTATCGCAATAGTTTCGTTTCCCAAACGAATCTTTGGGATATTTACATTTCGCATTTTATTCATTTGGTCAAATTATCATTTGGCATAATTTCAGTTTGTAAAATTTTATTACGACAAACTTTTATTAAGCAAACGTTTTATATTGGCAAATATTGTATTCCAAAAAAATGTTTGTTCAAAATGACATTTCGCACAAACCAACTGCTAGAATGTGTCTTCCACAGAAACGAACTGCTATCAGAAAAGTAGATGAGGTTAGACTGCACTGCGTCCCCCACAGAAAACGGACTGCTACCAGAAAAGTAGGTTAGGTTAGGTTAGAACTGCGCCCCTCCACAGAAACGAACTGTTCCCAGAAAAGTAGGTTATTATGTCACGCGATATTTTGGGAAGAGTACATTATGCCAAACGATACATTTTACCAAATATTACTTGGCAATATGAAACATGACTAAGTAATTATTTGCGAAACAATAATTTGCCAAATAAAAATTTGTTAACTGTAAATTTGCGATAAGTTTTTTTGCCAAATGATTTTTTGCCAAATGATAATTTGGGTAAAATTTTTTGGGATGTGATACTTTGGGAATAGTTTTTTGGCCATACATTAGTAATCCAAAGGCGTAAGGATGAGAAGAAAGATTTCAGACTTCTTTTCAGACAGCGTCTAGTAATTTTCGGTGATTTACTTTTATTGGGTAAACATATTCTAGACAAAAAAATTTGATTGGGTGTTAAATATTGTATAATAGTTTTTCCACGCCGTTTTTAGAACAGGCCAAACTACTTGATAACATTTAGATCCACAGAAAGAACCATTTATGAAAGATGTATTAACCATGGATATTATTGGTGTTTGAACAGATATGGTTGCTGATGACACGATGCTAGCTGAAGACCCGCAAGTTCAAGAAGATGAGATGGAAGGATCTGGAGCTGATCCTCAGATCGCACCAGCCATACAACCAACACCTGTGCCTAGTTTAGCTTCTAGGGTAAGAAGTAAAACTGAACACCGAAACCTAAAACAGCGAAAAGATAGGATACATCAGCTATATAACATGTAATAGGTACACATTCGTGTTGTAAATTTCTTTAGAAGGAAATGAAAAAAAATCATCATCATCTGAAACAATGATATTGACTTACGATGTTAATTGATCATTGTTCATATAAATAGCACAATATTTTACATACAAACCTTTTAGATATATTAGCAACAGCTTGCCTGGCGCTTTGACTTTCTTCAAAGACTTATCAAAGAGACTCAGAGATATCACAGTAGACCGAAGACCTGGCAGCTTCCTCGGTCAACGCATCAGTTTTATGATCCAGCGAGGAAATGCTCTCAGCATCTTTGGTACCATGCCGCAGGGCCTTTTTTTAGAATTATTGCAGCTTTAGTTTATTTAATTTTATTGTAATCTACCTTTTAATACTGTAGTCTTGATAAACCTTTAGAGTCCTAATTAATTATATTGTCTTTAAAAAAATCAACGCATGACGTCCTCATATGTTTCAACAGCCTATTAGTTTCCATGGCATAACAATCCTTTAAAAGTTCTCATAATTAAAACCTTCCCTATACCAAGTATACGTATATGATATACTAGTACCTGTACGGAGTTTCCAAAACATAAGGTGCCCAAGGGATAATCCACTTAGGTGTCTTCTCTATCCACAACTCGCAGCATCTACTCTGTTCTCTCTCTTGTAGTGCCCTTACCCCTTACTAACCCTGACAGATTTGGAGCTATATCTGGCCCCCCTGGCTCTGGCAGTGGCAGTCGGCCCGCACGATATCCTGGAGTCGCTGGTCTCCGTACGCCCAGCACTTCGCTGTTCCTGAGGATGACAAGTTCCGATACTCCGGGTATGGGCTGTTTGGCATCGGACTGGCTGGACGGCAGGGCTGCAAGGATAGGATTACCATTCCGTGCGAGAATGAGTATTTTGTATCGGTGAGTAAAGCTTTTGTTTTCGGTGCGAGAGGTATTCGTTGCGGACGTGCGATTATGGCTTACTTAGGGCAAGTACCGTTTTTGGCCACCTAAAGCCCGTTTTTGGCCGGCTGACACTTGAAGTCATATATAAAAAGTTATAGTATTAAAATAATATGTTTAGTGAATTTTCAAAACTTTCTACTGAAACAAACAAAGTTTGTAATGATTAATTACTAGAAATTTCTTTCAAACGTATTTATGTAAACTATAAATGGCCACAAACGGTACAGTGGCCACGAACGGTACTTCTGCCCTATAAGTTCTGTTATAAGCGATCAATGTCAACGGCTAGATAATAATATCGGGTATACAAGCAATATCGCAAGATATTTTTCGCTCCATCTAAATAAGGCTTAATTATTATAATATTTTTAGGGCAAGGTAGAAATTGCAGGACTTTCGCAATAGTCCTTTATAACTTCGACAGACTTACAAAGTAAAGGTCCGAGAACCGTCGGTAAGCGAGAATGTGATGAGTTTCTTGTCTTCTCTTTCTGGTACTTTGGTGTTACATGTTCAGTGTCGATTTTGTTGCTTGCTTCTGAAGAATTTTATGGACTGTAATTGTGTAGCGGCTGTAAAACATTCTTACAAGTTTCTCGAGAACTGGAAGAAAGTTTCATTATAAATAGACACATACTCAAATAAATTGAGGATATTTAACATTTAAAAATATATGTGGTAAATTCGTTCGTTTTCAAAAAACGATATTTAAAAAAATATAGAACTTTCTTCCAAGAGTTTTTTCAGGAAATAAAAGTGGTAAAACAACTTTAAAACAATTGATAACATCTGCAACATAGATTGTCTCATTGAGATCTTTTAGACCTACGAAATAACTGTCCCTGTCATAATAAATAAATAAATAAATAATTTTTAAACCTCAATGCTTCCAGAGTTCATCCGTCATGTCAGGCGTCTGTGACCCCCACCACTGCGGCTCCAGCTTCTGCCCCAACAAGAGACCAGAAGACTGCCACGTGGACACCTCTATATCCCCTTTCGCCGTGTCCGTGCACTTCGGACCACCATCTCTGAAACCAAATCCTGAAGAAAACATAGGCGCCTGCTTGCGGTATACTCAAATGCCTTGTGAAACGTAATAGGTTCAGCTATAGGAACAGTTTTATATAAAAAAGTGCAATAAGACTAAAATTGTATTAATGCCTTTAAAAATGTACGTGGGCGGGACACATCGCTCGAAGACGAGATAACAGTTGAGGGAGAAAAGACTTCAAATGACGATGTGAGCGCTAACGATGGGCCTCATAAGGAAGCTCAAAGTCACTCAGAGTGCTATGGATAGGTCTATGCTCGGGGTTCTCTACGGGATAGAATCAGAAATGATGATATCCGCAGTAGAACCTAAGGTTAGTAGCCCGAAGAATTGCGACACTGAAGTGGCAGTGGGCGGGGCACTTTACTCGTAGGACTGATGGGGTCAGAAGGTTCTCGAATGGCGTCAGCGGACCAGGCCATTGCGGACTATTTACTGCATAAATGATTTGAATTTGAAATGAAATGAAATGAAATGAAAATTTATTGCGTATGATTAAGATTTGATTTGAATTTGAAGTATTGAAATAACGGAGCCATCTTCTTCGTAATTGTAAAAAATGTTCCTTTGTAATTTCTTCCTGCTCTGTTGTAGGTACTGCCCTGTTTAGACCTGCAAGAAAATTTGTAACAAGTTGCATTACATGGCGAGATCGTAAAGCTTACGACATTGAAGTTGTTAACTGAGCGCCACAATGTAATGCAGTTTTAAACTAAGCTTTATGCATAATGAGTAGTTTCCCTTGAAAAGTGCATTTAGTAGATTATATATTATTTTTTGGACAAAGTTTAATGTGGTTCCTAAATTATTGTTTTGTATTATTTTGCATTTAAGATTGACTAGATTTGAAAACAATTGAGGCAATTTGAGAAAATTTAAATGGCTTCATTTGCGTATAAAGATGTTTTATTGTATACGAGTACATTAAAAAAAATGTTAATGATAAATTTAGGGCATATTTATGATATTTATTTAATAGTTAGTGCCATGGCATGTTTGTGCAGTGTAGATAATTAGGCATTACTTAAAAAC
Source organism: Choristoneura rosaceana (assembly GCA_037349165.1). NCBI lineage: Eukaryota > Metazoa > Arthropoda > Insecta > Lepidoptera > Tortricidae > Choristoneura > Choristoneura rosaceana. Next base: position 1,866,739 of record JAZBNJ010000032.1, read on the forward strand.
AAAAGATGATCTAAAATTGTTTTTTTTTTTTACCTGGGTGAATATTCAGCGTTTTTGCAGCTTTTTTTGTCATTGGTGTTTTCGCAGGCGTTATTAAAAGGGGTGATGCCTAGTGTTGTTTCTTTTATGAAAAATTAAAACAACACCGGTACTGAATTTAGCGTGATTAAAATTCTTGTAACTTGTCTGTCTGTTGTACATAAGCGTGGGACCCTAATGACGTTTGACCGTGCGGTCAAAACGCTCGAATATTTGCCCACAATGCAAGCAATGCATTATGCAAGCTCTCGTGTGACATGATTTATAGAGTTACAGAGGGTTACGTTTCCACCAGAAATGTTCGAGGATGTGTTACGAGAAATGCGTTTTACATGAACCAATGGAAAGTCTCTATTCGAAACAGCTGAGCGGAGCGAGGACAGGAAAATGAAGCGCTTAGAAATAGAAATAGAAATATTTATTCGCTGTTTGCAATGGGCGATGGATGATACTACAGAAAATCTAATATTTTTTCCATTGACGAGTAACTAAGCCTAATAAATATAATAAATAATAAAAAAATCAGCCACTTTTAAAAAAATCATCCACCGCCCATTGAAGAAACCACAATTAAAATAAAAAACAAGTACCTATTTTTTTTACATAGTATTCACTATATATATTACTTAAAATGGTAGGTACAAGTACCTATTAAGTATTTGCAAAATCGCGTTTCTATTTCTTTCATGGAAAACATATTAAGTATTCCTCGCAACGCATCCTCACACATCTTTGATGGTAACAGAGCAAATGGTTTGAGTCACGATTGTAAGTCATTCCTGACTAGTTTTGCGTATAACGTTTTAAACTTTCGTGATTCTCACTCATAGTCAAAATACCACCAACGGGACTTGTCACGCTAACACACACTTCAGTCTACTCGTAACCACGTCTACTCGTGACCACGGCCACTGCAATGTTGCCGAAACTTCGAGGTAAACATTACTTGTGTGTGTTAGCGTGAAAAGTCCCGTTGGTGATAGTTTTTCATAGTTGCTACCGGTTAATATGGTCCAACTTTGTTAACTCTATCGGAAGGAAAGTTTTTAATTTGATTTGAGGGCCCTTTTACACAAAAAAGCCTGAAGAACAAATTTAATTTATTACTTATGATGATGCTTTTATTTATTTTATATTACGGCTATGTAATTTATAATTGTAGATAAATTGTAAATAAAAGATATTTTAATAAAATACTGTACTTATTTCATTATTTGTAAGAGTTGTTCTCTGCTTGTACACTGGTGTTCTTAAGTATACGGGCCTCAAAGATATGGAAAAAAATACATCTTATTTTAAATTCACTGACAGTTATTTTCAATGACGAAGTGTATGTTTTTATATTTTTGTGTGAAACTACAAACTAACAAACACTGTGTAGTAAAATTTGTTGCAGAAATGTCATGTCTAATTTACTGTTCGAATGTTTAATACTCACAAAGTATCAGTTTCATTATTTTGTTGTGGAGTTGTGGATATGAAACATCTCAACAAAAACACATGTGGCTCAATTTAATTACCAAATTTTTTGAAGACTACCTTTTATGAATTTCTTTATTATTTATACAAATTTATGGGAAAAAATATGAAAGTGATTGATGATTATGACTTAATCATAAGTATTTTTTTATTTTCCGTGTGTTTTTCTATACGGAAAACATTTTATACGAGCCTCTGAATGCAATATTTATCATTAAATTAAGATTGTAGTTTCTTCAGGGGGGTATAATTACTATAACCCACTTCCATATTCGGGTTATTAAATTGATTTACTACTCGTGTTGGGGTTCCCAGGGGCCTATTCTCGGAATAATCGATACGATTCCGAACTCATTTTCACTTGTTTGTATCATGTAAAAGTTTCAAAATCGACTCCCTGAGCGAGAGTTGTGTTACAGAGTAAAAAGAGCTACAGATTTGTCAGTGTTTAAATTTTACCGCTGCCTAATAATTAGGCTGTCTTGCAGGAAAAAATAAATCTAGATTTAGTAGTTAAACCTGGCTTAAGCTTGACAGTTCCATACGTTTTGACACTACAAAACTGAGCTTACCGCTAAATCGAGATTTATGTGTTTCCAGCAAGTAGTCATTAGTGTCAGGCTAACTTAACTTTGTTGACCGTCTTTTGAGATGGTTGACTTGAGTGGCAAATGTTGAAGTTTACCGTGTAGGTGGTAGGACCTTGTGCAAGGTCCGCCCGGATTGCTACCACCATCATGCTCGCTAATCCTGCCGTGATGCAGCAGTGCTTGCACTGTTGTGTTTCGGCACGGAGAGTAAGACAACCGGTGAAATTACTGGCACTTGAGGTATTCCAACTTGGGCCTCTAGGTTGGCAACGCATCTGCAATGCCCCTGGTGTTGCGGATGTTTGTGGGCGGTGGTGATCTCTTACCACCAGGAGACCCACTTGCTCGTTTTCCTTCCACTCGAATAAAAAAAAAAAAGTGTAGTGAAGCTATTCGGCAGAAGATGGCGGCACGAAATATCACAATTACTTATGTTATTCGACTTCGTCTGCGCAGAATTTGTTTACCGCTATCTCGTGGGAACTATGTAATTTTCCGGGATAAAAACGATCCTATGTCCTTCTCCGGGACTCAAAGTATCAGTATACCGAATTTCATCTAAATCCATGGTTTACATGTGATGAAGGAACCAACAAACAGACTTACAAACTATCGCATTTATAATATTAGTGGGAAGTCGCCGCATGCTGCATGCGGCGACCGCAAAAGTGTAAAGAACACGGTAGTCGGCCGCATTCGGCGAGCGACAGCTGCCACCGCCTTAATATGGCCGCCGCAGTAGACGGACAGACTAATGTAAAGGCGACGGTCGTTCGCCGACGTAGTTTGAAACAAGTTCGGCATTAGGGGTAACGACGCAATGTAATTGCCGGTTTCGTTATATCGCATAGGATAAGATAGTAAAATAGCTCTTGATAGAAACATCCATGCTACTGAAGGTCTTGGAACCATAAAAGAACACGAAGAAGACCAAATGAGGCAATGTGATGTTGTAAAAGTGGCTAGCAGAAATTTGTACCCGTTGTCCAGAACGGGGAGAAATGTAGTAATTTGAATATGTAGAACCAAGATAAAGAACTGTCAGACTAAATTTTAGTGTTCAAGCTGATAGGAATTATCTAAGCTATGTCAAAACCCAATAACCTGGATATTCGAACGAAGTTAGAATTTTAAGTGTGATTGTATTAGAGTGAGAGAGAGACACCGTAAAGCTTGTGGTGAATTTCAAATGTGATTACGCACATGCATTTGGATATAAACACTGAGGCGCGAGTCCACATTTGAACCTACAATCCTGTACTTCACAGGCAATAGGTCAAACTACAAGGCCATCACGAATTTCATTGCATTGCCAATAAAAATAAATATAGGGTGACTAATATATTTTTTTATCGAACAGCTGGCAATCGAGCAGGTGGGTCACCTGATGGTAAGCGATCACCGCCGCCCATGGACACCTATAGCATTATTATCTATATAATAGTTTCTAAACCAGATTCGCAAGCAGCAGCTGGTTAACAGATTCTCGTATTTCACGTTGCGGGATGCAGTATAGGGTGACCATTTATTAGGACCTAAAATCGGGACGAGTCTTTTAACTGATTTTCGATACAAACAAAGGTTAACGGTGACCCGGGGCTATTGTAGCTGCTGTGATATTGTATGTGAGCCGTCTGATGGCGTCTTTACGACGCCATTTTGGCATGTTCATGTGTGTTGTGTGAAGACTGTCGCGTGGTGAACACAACGAAAAAGGGCCGAGAAGAACATGACGTCGTAAGGACGCCATCAGACGGCTCTGATACAATGTCCCCCTTGCTACAATAGCCCCGGGTCACCTTACCATATTCGATTTACTTAAGTACACTGTTTTATTTAATTCGGATTTTTTTGTGTAATATTTTTCTTACTACAATCAAGGGCATAAGTAAGTATACGTTGCCTAGGCATCAACAATTTCGACACACCTTGATGCTACTAACTAACCATAAATATGTATAAGGTCGATGTATACATATTTGAAATAGATGATGAGAGAAGTGATGGTTTTTTATTGATATTATCGTGGACAACTTTATTTAACATAGATTTAAGTAGGCATTAGTTTAGGTAGGTACTTATAGTACTAATTTGTGCTGCTCAATAAAGAATATTTGTATTGTATTGAGTTTCTTTGACTTTGTCAATCAAAGGGCTCAGAAAACTTTGAGCTTATTACATACTAAGTACTTGCATAAGAAGCTTTAACACCTCTGTATAAGAACAGAATTCGCACAATGACAACTGTGACAAGTGACATTTGTTCCGTTCAATTCATTCATTCACGTTCGTTCAATTCATTCATGCTCTTGTGAGACTATTATGAGAGTGGAACTGTCCCGTTCAAAACGGAACGTATGGACTTGTTGTGTATAGTTGAGCGCAAGTAGTCAAGACACGGCGGAGCGTGTGAATATTTAAACACCAATCACAGCGCCGCTACATAATGCAGATCAGATCCGCGGCTGGAACTGCGTCGGATATTATCAGAGGATATTTATTTATAGACAAACTAGCCGGTTACCCCTGGCTTCACACGTGTAAGATATTAGATACATAAACAGCAGTTGGATCTAAAGCTATCATAATAATATGTCCTTTTCAGGGTATAAAGCTATCTATACCTACCAAATTTCATCACGATCAGTACCCTTAGTGTAAGTTTTCGGTTATAAAATTTTATAACAAAAAATAGAACCAACTACAAAAAACCATGAAAATATTTTTTTTTGAGTTCTGAGGTAACAAACATAAAAAAAAAAACATACAACCGAATAGATAACCTTTTTTTGAAGTCGGTTAAAAATACGTCTCGATCGCGTTTGCGTTAAAATCTCAATTTGTATGGAAACACGAATATCGCGAACCTTCCGCTAGAGGTACTGTTCGTGTTTCCGTACAAATTGAGATTTTAACGCGAACGCGATCGAGACGTATTCGTAGTTTGTAACCGAAAATTTACACTAAGGGCACAGGTGAGTACTACAAACAAGTCAGCGCAATAAGCAGAATTATTTTATTAATTTGTAATGTTAGTTAGGATTTGGATGAGCTGCCAAGGATCCCTAAAAGTGATAGTAGAAAGAAAAACAAAAATATGCCGCTCTCATAACTCAGGCTTAACGGTAGCCATTCACATCGTCGTAGTAAGTGCTATGCAATAAAACTGTCGCAATGTTTGTTTGTCAGTCTACCCGTGGCTGTAGGCTACACAGAAAATCGAAATTCGAAGTTCGTATCGTACTCTCCCGCTCACTCTCGAATTAAATACTATAAGCGTGAGCAGGACGGCATGAAACGAACTTCGAATTTTGAAATTCGTACAAGACCTGGTTTGTGCCTACTTTGTAAGTTGCAGGCTAACCGTGCGGAAAGTTGTGAAAATGAACAAGTTTGTTAAGTAGAATTTTATGTTCATGTCCTCAGTTGACGACTGGATATTAGTATGCCAATAAACAACAAAACTTGTAAAAAAAACTACCGTAAAAAGTTGTGAGGTCCATGTACTAAATCGGTTAATTTATTCAGTCCTTACTTACAGTCTTGTTATTTATTACGTAACTTTTGCCCGCGGCTCCGCCCGCGTGGTATTCGATTATCGTTCCCATTCCCGCGGGATAGCGATAAGAGAATTCTACGCGGTCGGAGTCGCGGGCAATAGGCTAGTTAGATAATAATGTTTGTATTTTCGATATGGATTTTACGGGATGACCGTAAAAGTAGCAAAATTTGGAGTTCAAACAAAAAATACAAAAAGACTCCAAAAACCAATCTTAATGTCATTGCTTAATAGCGACATCTCTTGTCCGGGTGAGCGGTTAGTTCCAATGGGGTTCCTGGGTTCATATCCCAGCATCTCCACCAATTTGTCGCGGAGTATTCCTAGGTTTACAGTAAAATCTATAGAATAGTCTAGATTTCAGGTATATCAGTAAACAAAGCATCTTACTTTCAACTAGGAATGTATATACTTTTAACGTACTCACATTCCCTCCGAAGGAACCTGTCAAGGCTAAAACATAGATGTCGCTAGTGTCGCTGCTTAAGTGACTAAATAAGAAACAAACAAGCTGAGATATGTGGTGCACAGGAGAAATTCGTGTCTGTACTCCTGTCCAGTGGTAGTTTAGGAGTATGGCACGCAGCACGGAATGCTGAGGACCTAGGTTCGATTTCCAGCGCTGGTCTCTTTATCTGGTTTTTCTGTGCACCTATGTTTTAGTTTGCATTTTCGATGATAATGTATGGTTTTTTGTCGATTATTTTATTTTATCTTTAGAATGGGATTCTTAAATATTATTTGCAGAAATCAGTCCCCTCTGCCTTTTCGAAAAGACGAGTGTCATTCTATCAGCCGTTTTATCTCTTTTCGTAAATTAAAGCAAAAAAAATCGCCGAACAGATCTTCGTGGAATAAGGCAATGGGACAGTTTGCATATCAAGAATGAATACGGGAAAATAGTTCCGCCGAGATCACGATAAACGAATTCTACGTAAGAAAATGCCAGGTTACAGCAAAGTACTTACGACAGGAGTAGACAACTATAAAACTATGCAATGACTATGGCAAAGTAAATTATGCCAAGTACAAATAAAGCATAGCGGAGCGAGTATCTAAAACCACGCTCTCGCAAACGCCGCCCCACTTCCCAAAAAAAAAACAAGTGCCTCAGCTCACCAACACCCACCAAAACCACTCTATTGGTTTACACCAATACATAGTAAGCGGTACAGAAAATACAGGTAAATATGGAGATTTTCCAAGGTAGGTAAGCAATAAGTGACCTTATCACTTGAGACTGGTTTACTAGTTTGAAAATAAAGGCAGCTCCCGTTCTAAGTCCTTTCCACATATTTAATTCATAAGGGGCAAAGAACAAAGTTACACGCGTTTATTCAGCCAGTTGCAAAACAAACAGAACCGAATCAATAGCTATTAGCTGCTATGTCAGACATTGTCGATATACACGCCATGTTAGAGATAGCAGTAATATATGGCCTCCATAATATAAGCCGGGCAGCATTTATAACGGGAGGTGGCAAAACAAACAAAACGAAAAAATTAAAATAAATTTCACAATCAATATAATAAGGCAACAATGTTTTTTTTTTTCATATGCATCTAATTTATACACAGGTATTATACATATATTTATACACAGCAAATAAATTAAAACTAAACTATAACTAAAAGAAAACAAGAATTAAATTAAACACAAAAAAACTAACTTAAAAATTCCCTCCCTGCAACGTACCCGGTTCAAAAGTCCCCATTATCCCGGCAGATTTGCCCCTCTGTACAGCAATGGACACCTGTTGAACCAGCCACAATCCAGATCCTTGAGACACCGACCTAAGTCCTTAAACAAATCAAAGGCCTCCGAACCCCAGAGCCCCGCTGTCTCCACAGCAACCGGCACAAAATCGTAAACTAGCTCTAAGGCAGAATACTTCGCGTACTTCAAGCTGCAGTGCTGAACCTCGCAACATTTTCAGCCACAGAACCAGACACCCGCGAAGTTTGTCCCAAATGAGACGCAGCGCAAGTGCTTACACACGTTGCGTCCCACAAAAGAACGCCCGTCCTGCCAAGGTACCAATGTGAGACCGTCCGACCGCTTTCCGTCCAATGTTATTACAAATACACGAAGTATAAAGAGAGTGTGTTATTGTGGTTGCGAATCGGACGCTCAGAATAATGCTAAGTGTTTTTATAACATCCCATCGCTGAAGCCAAGAGGGCTACCACGGAATTCGAAAATCGAAGTTTCATACGTACCGTCCCTCTCACTCTCGTTTTAACTAATATATACGACGGACGGCAATATACGATAGTGAAAGGGACGGTATGATACAAACTTCTATTTTCTAGTTTCGTAGGCTACAGGAGACTTCATAAAGAGATTCTTAACTTGAATGAAACATTTTCTGAACTTGATGAAACATTTTAATGGCTTTCACTCAACAGTTACGTCTAACAGTGGACTTTTTTACGGCTGAAATGATGACGATTAATTTAAATTTTATTTGGATATATTACAAAGTCAACTCCTGTAATCATAGCTCTGTGTAGCCAGGTGACATGTTAGACTAACCTGATATGTAAATTTATGCAAATAACCCCATTTACCGCGGGTTCCTTTGGGAGTTTGCTGACCATCCTGGGTTTTCTAGATTATCAAGATAAACTGGAACGGTACGATTCCTACCTAATATTACAAACTAGCTGTTGCCAGCGATTTCGTCCGCGCACAATTCTTTTAGCGCTATCCTGCAGGAACTATCCAATTTTCTGGAATAAAATAGTAGATAGTTCAGCAAGGGACTAAAACAAGCCATAATGACTCAAGATGTTTTGTCACCCGAGCATGCAGAGCGAGGGTGGCTATAGTTCGAGTGGCATTATGGTTGTTTAGTCTCGCGTTAAACACTCTACTTTTCACTTTGAATGCGAGGAAAAAAAAACAATGTTCTGCTCAAAAATTACAATATTACTTTTTAAAAACGTACGCTCGACTAATGGACAGGCCACCTGTTCAAAATTCAAATAGAAAAAAAATGTTGTGCGGTTTTTTACTTTTCTTTTATTATTTATAAAGTGACGCTAAAAGCTTGCATATTTAGCCAACAGTTTCAAAATTGAAAACTATTTTAAAAAAAAATTACCTTATCTATATATATAAAAGGCAAACCTGACTCACTGGGTTATATATCAACGCACAGCCCAAACCGCTGGGCCTAGAAACTTGAAATTTGGTACAGGGGTTCCTTTTATGCTGTAAGTGAGCACTAAGAAAGGATTTTTGGAAATTCATCCCCTAAGGGGGCGAAATAGGGGGGTGAAGCTTATATGCAATTTTCTCATTTTTGGACTTAGAAGTATGAAAATAGGTGTATAAGTTTTTGATTACAATTGAAAATTATCTGTTTAGGTGAAATGGATAAAATACCCCCCTAAAAGGGTAAAATGGGGGGTAAAGTTTGTATGGAAATTTTCTCATTTCCAGACTTAGAAGTATGAAAATAGGTATACAAGTTCTTGATTACCATTAAAAATTATCTGTGTAGGTGAAATGGATAAAATTCTCCCCTAAAAGGGTAAAATGGGGGGGTAAAGTTTGTATGGAAATTTTCTCATTTCTGGACTTAGAACTATGGAAATAGGTATATAAGTTCTCGATTACAATCAAAAATTATCTGCGTATATGAAATGGATAAAATTCCCCCCTAAAGGGGTAAAATGGGGGGTACAGATTGTATGGAAATTTTCTCATTTCTGGACTCAGAAGTATGAAAATAGGTAAACAAGTTTTTGATTACTATTAAAAATTATCTGTGTAGGTGAAATGGATAAAATTCCCCCCTAAAAGTCTAAAATGGGGGGTAAAGATTGTATGTAATTTTTCTAATTCCAGTATGAAAATTGGTATACTTACAGTGTACTGATAACACATAAATATGATCTGCGTAGGCAAAGATAAAGAAAGAAGAAGTAGCGTTCGACTTATTAGCGGGTAAGTTTCTATGAGACTTCCTTATTTCTACACTAAAAATATGGCTGGTCACAATTTAAAATGATCCATGTTTCCTGTATTTCCTGAATACTACAATTTGGCCGCTTTCAAGTCCAGGGTGAATGAGTATTTACTAGGCAAGCGTGCTCCATCGTAGGCCTCATCCTCGCTTTCCATCAGGCGTGATTGTGGCCAAACGCAAGCCTATATTGTATAAAAAAAAATGGTGTTGGCGACTTCAATAGGGGAGGGTGTTTTTTATACAAAATGTACAACTAAAATGTGGAAATCAAATTGATATTTAAAATGATGTGTTAAATAAATTTGCAAATAATTATGCAGTACTTAGCAATTGCTCATCGGGTTGTGTATAATAAAATCAATAATATTAAGGAAGCGCTATTTATGTGTGATTATCCGTTCTTATTTATCTTTTACCTAATTTACAAAATATTATGTAAAGTGCAGTTTCGAATATACATATACTTCGGGTAGGCAGAGTAAAATTCGGTTCTCGCCGGAAGCATACAAAATAATTAATTTACTCTCGCGCTTTGCATAGAACTTTTCATAAACTAGCTTCAAAACTGGTAAAAAATATTGTTTATAGCGAAGTAAGTACTATAGTATATCACCTATCGTTTACGGCAGTACTTCGCTATACCTATAGATACACAGATGTACAGATATACAGATGCCACAATTATAACGGGGGTTAGTTAAAACATATGCCCTGATAACTAAAGAATACGCGGACGAAGTCGCGGGCAAAAGCTAGTCCTTAATATAATTGAATAGATTGATATTCGCAATCACGAAATCAAATCGTGTTTGTTTTAAATATTTTTGCACAGTTATCATTTTGAGGTTTTTTCCACTCCCTAAGAATTCGTCATTCACAAACACCGTGCTGGCTGTTTAGGGGTTAAAAAATACTTTAATCCCTAGAGAATAAAAAGGAGCTTTAGTCCCTATATGCAGAAAAAAAAGTAACAGTTTTAAGAGCATGACAAGAGAGTCCTTCCCGGGACTCCAAACATCTGTGTACCAAAATTCATCTAGATTGGTTCAGCGGTTCAGACGGTTAGAGGTACGTATTGTTACATCTTAAGAGAAGTTTCCCTGCCGGTTGCTTCGTTTTCGTTTGGGATATTGCTGTCTTTATCGCTCGTGACATAAGAGCTCGCAGCCGTTCCCCCCATGCACATCCCCTTCCGCTTCACCGCTTCCCGCTAATATATATCGAGATAGCTAAAGGCTTTTCAAGATTTGGGCGGTTGAATTTGGGTTTCGTTATCCTCATATTATACGAAAAGTATAGCACAGAAATCAATGATATGTTGCAGTCAAGATCTTCATTATATTTTAAATGCCTGTGGTTTTTTAGATTTGTGTAAAAATACTTTAATAGTCTGTAATTCTCGTGCAAAGTTCACATCTTTTTTTTGTCAACTTTTGAGCTCCTGTAATTCTGATATACATTTATTTAAAAATCTGAAAAACCACAGGCACAGATAATTACATCTAGTCCATACTTACAAAATTTCATCTACTTCTGTTGCCTAGTTTTCAAATGAGACCGGAGGCCTTATTGCCTAACTTTTCTGACACTCGCGATCGCAATAAAATGACAGCTTTTGTATGCGAAATATGTCATTTGATTGCGATCACGAGTGTCAAAAACATTAGGCAATACGGCCTCGGGACTATATTAGTATGAAGAATGGAACGAAGAGACTTCTTAAGACCAATGTCTTAAATCAAGCTGGGATTAATGTCTGTCTGTGTTGAGTACTATTATCTATTCTGTGACGGCAGGGCTACTACGAAACTCGAAACTCGAAGTTCGTGTCGTGCGATCCCACTGACCCTTATACTATTTAATACGAGAGCGAGAGGGACCGCACGAAACGAACTTCGAGTTTCAAGTTTTGTAGTAGCCCTGCTGAATTCCGTTTTATTTTTACAGACTATATAGACTTTGTACACGAATTATCAGTTCATTACTGTCCTACATTCCAGGTCGACAATTATCTGGGCGTACGCTAACCGCATGTCTTCTAATTTCCTTATCGATTTTGTTTAAATACTTATCTTTCTTTGACGAATGGGAATACCCGTCGAAAAGAAACGGAATAAATAAGTAGTCATATTTTTTCGGTTTATCCTACTTCAATTTTGAGTTGAACTCTATTAATATGACAAATAAGAGCGTTGACAGGTAGCTCTAGTTACCAAAACAAGTGAGTTGTTAATTAATATTATAAAATGTGAAAGTTTGTGAGTGAGTTGTTTGTTACTCCTTCACACTGAAATGGCTAGACGGATATGGATGAAATTTGGCAAAAGGTTAGTTTATAACCTGGAATAAACATAGGATACTTTCTAGGCCAATATTCCCACGAGATAGGGATAAAATCTCTAAATAACAACCGCTGAGCTTAGAGTCATGAAATTTGGAATGTAGGTAGCTGGGCGCCCGGAATAACACATAGGTTACTTTTTATCCCGATATTCCCACGGGATAGCGATATCATTTCGAAACAACAACCGCTGCCGCATTTGCCATGAGTGTTTTAATTTAAGTAACGTCAACGAAAACCACGATGTAATTTTAGGGAATTCCCACGAGAATATGATAAAATCCACGCCACGGGTAAACGCTACTTGTTTATAAATACTCCCGGGTTATCATCAGGTCATATATCTACTCGTAACTATAATTCATCTTGGGCTATATAGCCACTGCGCAGGGCGCAGACGATTTCAGATTTCTCAATGTATGATTGCTTGTTAGTTGTTAGTACTAGCGGTACAGTCACCAGTATTAATATCTGCCACAGCGGAGCGTGCAAAAATATCTGACACGTCCTTCCGGCCCTAGAAATAGAGTCATGTCAGATATTTATGCACGCATGTTGTGTCAGATATTGGTGCTGGTATTGGAGACTTGGCTAGTTTTTTACAAAATGTTTTTGGTGGGATTTGTAATTACCCTCCTTACTTGCGTAAATACCTATACAGGCTGCGGTGTCGGTCAACTACAAAGAGCGTCGGCCTACTGTAGGGAAAATTTGTTATACTGTGCCATATGTAGGTACCATACGTCATAATGTGTATTTGTTATAATGTACAGTCAGCTGCAGAGAAAAGGTACCCCCCTGTAACGGCGGTATCCATACTTACCGCCATACAGGGGGGTACCCTTTTCTCTGCAGCTGACTGTACCATACGTCAAACCACTAGGCCACCACGGCTGCAATGAAAAAAGATGAAGGAGGAGGTAATAAAAATAGAATTTCTTCTTTTTTCGTGTGTATACTAATCCATCGATAATATTTGCCATCTGTGTACCGATTCGAAGTTGATTCCATAAAAAGTTCAAGCGTTTTGGAATATAAGTTGCTAAAGCTATGCATAAAAACCACGTGCGACCGTTTTTTCACCTATCGGCCAATAACAGTGTAACCCTGTTAAAAAAGTTGGCACTTGTTCAAATGCCGTATGAGGTTTTCGGAGCTAAATTGAGTCGAACTAATTTGACATGAAACTTGTCAAGTAAGAGTCCAGAGTTCCGTACAATGTAAACCTACGAAAACAATGTCAGCAGAACCCTGTGTTAAGCAAAAGCACGATATCATAAATTGCTTTGCAACGCTTATATTCTGCCAGAACCATCCAGATAATCCCTTTAGACCTTAAGGGTTACTAAATTCAAACTTAACCTAATAAATTTATCAACAATGCCGGACAGAAAAGGATGTAAAATTGTTCTCAAGTTATGGCGTGACCAAGGGAATAGGGATGTTAACGCCATTAAAAAATAATTCGAAGGCTCCAGTAAAAAAACGCTTTATTTTAGCCCTGAAAATTAGATTAATTTTCGATTTACTGTAAAATTAGATTTTATGTTGCTTTAAAACAAATAAATAGTTTGTCGATATCCAGTTTCGAGGGCAATGAAACAATGAGCAAATGTACAAACGGACCTCACGTGCAGCGCCAACTAGCCTGTCACAAACCCTCAATTGGTGCATGTTGATTGAGTTGGCGGATAATGACGTCATAATTCGCTATTGCCATTGAAACACTATGGGAGAATTGTGTTTTGACAGCTCATAAAAAGTACGCCAGTTGATTGCTGGTGTTAACATCCCCGTTTATTTTTTACGTTTATCTGTGACTTTTGAATTAAAAATGAGCAGATCCGCAGTAGAACAATCACAAGTAACGTGGCCCTTAGAATTGCCAGGCATATCGCTTATAAAACTGATGGCCGTCGGAGCCAATATATTCTTGATTGGCGTCCACGTATCAAAAGACACAGTCCAGAAGGGGGACTGATTACCTGGTAATGGTCGCAAGAGTTCGAAACGGGCGGCGCAGGATTATTATGGCATTATTTTAGGAAGAAAAAATGGAAATAGGCAGGCCTATGTGTAGCAGTTGGACATCTTTCAGCTGATGATGACGATGATGACAATGACACCGTCAGAGGCACTGCCAGTCTCATTGTAAATGACACTTTAATACAAACGCGTGAGGGAAGTTTCTATAAACTCAAGCAACTGTTGCTGCTGTGGCGATTTTAATAGCAGCAGTCAACCGGTTTTACTACTTTTTTTTTTTTTTTAATCTTATATTTTAACGAGGCTTTAGTACACTAAATGTGACTATGCCAGCCTCATGTTTTACTACTTTGAATAAAATTTCTGTAACACAGCAATACCGAATTTCAACTCTAACGCAAAGGAAATAGAACGTTGTATTAACCAACACATTCGTGAGATAACTTAATAAAAACAATAACATCGTTCTGTTGACTGACTTATTATAATAGTGTCTTCAACAGATCTATACACAGCACACGTCTTGATATTATTTACGAATAATTTTGAAGTTTATTGCTACAAATGATTGCAAAACGTAAAAGTGGTGATATCCAAAGTGAATTAGTTAAATCTAAGCGGAATCAATCCTTGGAAATTCGAGGCTTGCCACTGCATCTTCATTAACACGCATATGAAGAATTTGGATTCACAGTTTTTGGAAATTTTAATGTCTCGGTGGCTTCAATAATAAACGGTATTTTTTGTGTTTCTTGTTGCTTTATCCATTAGTCACTCAGAGTGGATATTAAATTACTTGGCACATTATACTTATCAGTAAGTAGCACGCTTGTAGCTCGTGCATTGGTTTTGAGAAAGTTCCAAGCTTTCGTTCGAAAGTTTATCCGGTTAAAGGACTAAACATTTTTGAATTTTGTTCACAATTTGGATATATTTTATTAGATACCTATTTGGCTAAGTAATGATACTAAATGCTATCTCAACAATATTTTATTTAACTTCACCTCAAACATTAACTTACTTAACAACGCAGTATCCTCAACAGGCTTCGTTAAAATGTCTTGAATTTGATGTTTAAAGTTTCAATTTCTTTCTTGCCTTTCTTATCGAGTTAAATTCGGACTAATCTTCATAATTCTGTTTTGTTTATTTTATTCTTCAATGCAAAGTAATTCGAAATCTAGTTAATTGAGATGGTTTTTAGCTAAGTTTCGTTAAAATCTGGTTCAGTCGTTTCTGAGATTGAGACTTTGAAATGGCAGTGGTTTTTAACAGACACCTACTTAATATCTACTTTTCTAAGTTGTTTTTTTCTTGTTCTTTTCTTGCTCTTCTCTTATCTTGGACTCCGTTCAAAGTTCACTAGACTAATGTGACTTAAACTCTGACTCATTTTAGAATAACTTGTCAATTTTTCCTGTTTCATTTACACAAGCACGTTACGCAACTCATTTTTACATTATGAACATGCATGTAGGGATAAGTCCATCTTTGTACACTTAACACTTTTTTGTATAATAAAGAGTACTTATAAACAAACAAACAAAAGAAAAATAAAATACGAATTCTAATACGTGGAGCCACGGCCTTATGTCAAGCAGTGGACTGTCTTAAGCAAATGATGATGATGTTTAATATGCATAAAAGTGAACCGAAAACACAAAAATACAAACTGAGACATGGATGCACAGAAAAATCAGAAAAAGAGACCAACGCTGGGAATCGAACCCAGGTCCTCAGAATTCCGCGCTGCGTACTGCCTACATCACCGCTGGACAGGAATCTAGACACAAATTTCTCCTATGCACACATATAAAGTTGCTGTTTTCCTACTACGCTACTTCAGCAGCACTTAAAATAAATACTACTTACTACTACTTACTTAGTATTACTTTGAAATAAAAAATACAAATTTTCGCAGACGAAGTCGTGGGCATCGACTTTAACAATAAATGTATTTTTTGTTATTTCAGGTATGGAGACTCTCTCAGCTATGTGGTGGTGGATCTCGTTAATGCTGACCCTGTCGCCATACACACAGGCAGACTTTGCGACCTGGCCCGGCTGTCGGCTGACAACCTACTGGGGCGAACGACTCCGCGTCCTGCAACCAACTACCATAGACCAATCAGCTGACGTACTACATCTGGAGAGCTGCAGACTGACAAGAATACAATCAGGCAGTTTCCGCAACTCTCCAAACATACGAATCATACATTTAGAGAACAATCAAATCCAGCATTTGGAAGCTGGTGCTTTTGAGGACACCAACAAGTTGGAAGAAGTGGTTTTGTCTAACAATGGTCTTCTTGGAAAGAATCTACCACCAAATATATTCAGCAACTGCCGCAAGTTGGGGTCTCTTCGCTTCACTGGAAATGATATGAAGGATACCCCCAGTGGTCTTCTGATGGGTTTAGATATAAACATGTTGGACATTGAGCGATGTGCTTTGCGAGAAGTGCCTAGTTTCGTCACGCGTCATTCACTTCCCAAATTGGTAAACATAGACATGTCAGACAATCAAATACGAAGATTAGACGCAGACACATTCACATCAGTCCCAAATTTGGAGACTCTTAATCTTAAAAATAATCTAATTGAATATTTACACGAGAATGCGTTTAGTCCTTTAATTCAGATTACAGGGATATTTCTGAATGGAAATAAAATCCGGTATCTCCCTGAAAATTTGTTTATGGACAAGTCTTCCTTGGGCACCATTAACTTGGCTGACAATCTCATAGATCATGTACCAGCTAATGCTTTTAAAGATACCACCGATTTATGGGACTTGAACTTAAGTGGCAACAGATTGACTTATCTACCGAATGATTTCTTCACTGTGTTGCAAGGGAAGATGGAAATTTTCTACTTCGATCGCAATCCCTGGCAGTGTGCGTGCTTGAACGAAATTATAACCAAAGTGAAAAAGAAGGACATTCAATATGAAGGAAAAACTTTCAATGGACGTGAGCCGGTGTGTATGATGAATGGTTTCCGGTGTTCTAAACCTCAAGATTATCCTCAGCTTTACGGAAAAAGTTAAATTAACTAAAAAAGTAAGGCAAAGCTGAAGAATAGATATTGTAAGTGTCCAATTTTTAGGGTTCCGTAGCCAAGATGGCAAAAACGCAAACCTTATAGTTTCGCCATGTCTGTCTGTCTGTCCGTCCGCGGCTTTGCTCAGAGACAATCAATGCTAGAAAGCTGTAATTTTGCGCGAATATATTATATGTAAACAATGCCGATAAAACAGTACAATATAAATTAAAAATAGTTTTTTTACAGTACCTCCCATAGATGTAAAGTGGGGGTGATTTTTTTTATCCCACCTTATAGTGTGGGGTATCGTTGGATAGGTCTTTTAAAATCATTAGGGGGTTGCTAAAACGATTTTTGGATTCGCAAATCGAGCATCCGCCCCTCTAAAATCTAAACCGGTGGGTAGAAAATTAAAAAAAATAATTTATTGAATCAGGCGTTACTTTGCGGAGGTCCATATCAATGAACTAAAATAATTTCTTTGCTCACCCGCGACCTTAAGATAGCTAAGTCTATGCAAATTATGCGTGTTCATGCAGTTCCTCCACCTCCACACTGTACGAACACACACAAATTACACAAACCCATCTATCACCACCACCACAACTCACTGACGCGTTTCGAACTCAACCAGAGCTCATCCTCAGAGTGACACAACCGTACACCATGCTACCAGTTGTTAGACTAACAAACCACCACCACTGTTTTAATTTGTCAAACAAAACAAAAAACTACCCGCAAAATATTAATAAATTTTAAATGTGATACAAAACTACCTTGATTTTTAATTTTATTTATTTATTGTCAAGGCATGTTTAATAACTACCGTTGCTAAAATTAGACCCAAGCCGTAGCAAGGGAGATGACACTAAATTTATTTGTTCATTAATAATAGACCCCATACTATTGTACCTAATTATCTCCATACATTCTAACACATCAAGACGAAACCCCTTGTCACAGTAATGTAACACTTCATACGAATCTGAGTCCGATATAGAATGATTTAATTCCAACAGATGCTTGGCAAAATTAGATCTATCAGGATGCCCGTTCCTATATGCCGATACATGCTCCTTAAACCTAGTATTAAAACTGCGCCCGGTCTGACCTACATATACTTTACTGCAGTCATTACAAGTGTCATCTCCCTTGCTACGGCTTGGGTCTAATTTTAGCAACGGTAGTTATTAAACATGCCTTGACAATAAATAAATAAAATTAAAAATCAAGGTAGTTTTGTATCACATTTAAAATTTATTAATATTTTGCGGGTAGTTTTTTGTTTTGTTTGACAAATTAAAACAGTGGTGGTGGTTTGTTAGTCTAACAACTGGTAGCATGGTGTACGGTTGTGTCACTCTGAGGATGAGCTCTGGTTGAGTTCGAAACGCGTCAGTGAGTTGTGGTGGTGGTGATAGATGGGTTTGTGTAATTTGTGTGTGTTCGTACAGTGTGGAGGTGGAGGAACTGCATGAACACGCATAATTTGCATAGACTTAGCTATCTTAAGGTCGCGGGTGAGCAAAGAAATTATTTTAGTTCATTTAAAAAAAATAATCAGGATGGTATATCAAACTTACAAGGAAAACTATAACGGTTAAGTTTTCTGGAGAATTACTAGTAGTTTAAGAGTAAATAGCGGCCTAAGGTATAAAATATACCTAAACTTGGAAAATTTCGTACAAAATATGAAATCCTTAAAAAAATATTACTTAATTTTTTCGTAACGGCTACGGAACCCTATTTAAAGTCTTAGGCGGCGCCGGGCCATTTAGAGACATCTAATTCTGACTTTATACATGAAGAAAGCGTATATTGGCGGGCAAATGAAAATGCCTTGACGAGCCACTTTGTAGCCCGCGAGCTTTAGTTTTGCCGGCTTTACTGTAAGTCATAGAATATTTAACACCATCAATCAATAAGTACCAGGACCATATAAGTATACAAGTAAGAGCAAAGGGATCCCTAGCCTCATAGACACGTAAATATGTTCCCACAGTTAGTTAATACCAAGATTGCAAGCCGTTTTAGCATAGTGGTTTAACCTTAGGCCTCTCAAAGAGACGCGTTCAGATTTACAGTAAAGAAACTTCACGGGAATGGTGTGTAAACTGCATTTCAATATAATCTGACAATCGTGTAGACACTTCCAGCCTACTAATATGAACACCGGGCTGCCTGAGGCTTTATGATGTGACTATTATTGTTTTATGATTCCTTTTAGATGATAATCACAACAACAGAGACATATATAATCCAGTGAGTGTGCCCACGTTAGGGTGTCTTAAATGTGTAGAAAATTGTCAGATTATATTGAAATGTACTTTAGACAGCTCTACTCATAAAAGTGTATGAATATGTGGTGTCAAATTGCCTAATTGATGCACCCTGCATCGGAAAGAAAAAAAAAGATGAATCAGTGTTCATTAGACAACTGCAGTGCTACCACGAAACTCGAAATTCGTGTCGTGCGGTCTCTTTGACACTTATACTATTTAATACGAGAGCGAGTAGAATCGCATGACACGAACTTCGAGTTTCGAGTTTAGTAGCGCTGCTGAAACTATTTCTTATTAATAAATGTTATTGTAATTTAACGATTTTTTTGATGAAAAATTTCAATGAAAATTTGTACTCTAAATTTTAATGTATGTAAGTCGACATGTTTAGTCATTCTCATATGTTGCTGTGCTCTTGCAGGGCGTCACAAGCAAGCCTGAGGCCCTATTGCCCAACGTTTCTGACGCTCGCGATCGCAATCAAATGAAAGATATCGCATACAAAAACTGTCATTTGATTGCGATCGCGAGCATCAAAAACGTTAGGCAGTAAGGCCTCTGCTGTTTGTACCACCTGTCCAATGTAATGTGAACTGCGATGAATAATTTTTGAATTTGAATTTGAACTTGTAAATAACGGACGCGGAAGAATTTCAAGACATTGAGTGTTTGTGTGTGCAGTCATGCACTCAATTTTGTGCATTTTGCGTAATTCCGGTGTGTTAAAATTAATCCAATGCATAATCAATAACCCCAAATTTTTTTTTAGGTTGTTGTTAGAAGTTTGACTTAAGTTGTACTTACATGACACGCACACCGTTAACGTATATTATATAAACATCATGCATGGAAACATTTGTCACACACCAGTTAAAAATCCTGAAATTTCAGGGCATGTCCTGCAAAGCCAAAATGTGCTGAAATTTAAGTATTAAAGTAAATTAAATAAATACAAATACAATGTTTAATCTGTTTTTATAAGCACAACAACGGTTAAAAATTGTTAGTTGTTGTTACACAGTGGAAAATTTAAATACATGTTTTTGTGC
This sequence comes from Choristoneura rosaceana, assembly GCA_037349165.1. Lineage (NCBI taxonomy): Eukaryota > Metazoa > Arthropoda > Insecta > Lepidoptera > Tortricidae > Choristoneura > Choristoneura rosaceana. Next base: position 1,887,086 of record JAZBNJ010000032.1, read on the forward strand.
TACTTATAGACGATTTTAACGACGTGATCCATCGTTTGTCTCTTAATAATAGTGGAATTTGTTGATTATTGAAATAAATGTATATATATTTATTTAATGAACTGCCTTTTATTATCATTTTATTTTTGATAGTTAAATTTTATTACTTTTTGTTTGTTCCTTTTTTTTGTTTATTTTTAGTGTTTTTTTTTTGCCTTCCGTGAAGTCGCCAAGCGGTCACAGCGGAAGACCAGCGTTGGCCTCTACGGCCAACACTGCTGAGCTGAGACTTAATGCATTTTTTTTGTTTTGTGTCTTTGTGCAATTTGCAAAGTGCGAAATAAATATTTTCTATTTCTATTCTATTTCTATTTTTATTTTTTTACTTATTTTATTGGTAGTCTCAACACAACTGTGGTAAACATTAGCTATACTTAACTAAACAATCGATCGAGCTTATTCTTAAGTATCGCTTGATAAACGCGTGTTTTCGAGTTTTAGCTTTAACGAATATCGGTCGTACAGGTACCTACCGAATTACAAATTAAGAAAACAAAGTTTTGTAAACATGGTTGTTAATATGCTTTCAACATGGTTTCGTAAGATTTGAAGTTGTTGCTTTTTGTAAGGATTCTGCCGTGAAATTCTGAAGAAATTGGAAGAAAGTTGTACACGGGTAGGTAAACAACACAGTTGGGCAACCAATACAATTTTATTTTTAAAATAGCTTTGTTTGCTGACTTTCCATTTTTAAACTAAATTTGATTTGCCCTGTTTATTGTTGTTTTTTTTTTGGCCCAAATAGGGATGTTGATGCCATTAAAAATAATTCGAAGGCACAACTCCAGTAAAAAAACGCTTTATTTTAGCCCTGCAAACCAGATAAATTTTCGATTTACTGTAAAATTAGATTTTTTGTTGCTTTCAAACAAATAAATAGTTTGTTGATTGAGTTGGCGGATAATGACGTCATAATTCGCTATTGCCATTGAAACTCTATAGGAGAGTTTTGTTTTGACAGCTCGTAAAAAGTACGTCAGTTGATTGGTGGTGTCAACATCCCTAATTAATAAGGTCTATAGGACTGCCCGTTTAGAAATTCGATGATATTTTCAATTCTACTAGATAATCTGAAAAATCCCTACTAATATTATAAATGCGAAAGTAACTCTGTCTGTCTGTCTGTCTGTCTGTCTGTCTGTTACGCTTTCACGTTGAAACTATTGGACCGATTTTGATGAAATTTGGTACATAGGTAGTTTGAACCCCAAGGATCAACATAGGATACCTTTTATTCCGGTAGAGGGCGCCACCGCGCGATAAACTAAATCCGCGCAGACGAAGTCGCGGGCATAAGCTAGTTTAACATAATCTTTAACTATGTAATCAAAAATGTGCTGATGTAAAAACAAAATAAACGGTCGAATAATGATCCTCTAATGATTTATCGTGCAAAGCCGCGAGTAAAAGGTAGTTACTTATGAATTCCCACTTATAAACTTCTTTGGATTTACTCGGGGATAGAGAAAAGTTAAAGCAATCCGCTCATTCCTCATCATTCATTCATTTTTTTTTCATTCGTTCATTCATTGGATTTACTCGCAACGGGATTTATTTTGAATTATCAAGTTATTTTGTTAGGGTATGAGAGCAATGTACCTTAGCTTTTAAAGAAGAAGTTGGTTTTGAGGGTTTCACACCTCAAAAGAAGAGAACAAAACCCTTATAGGATCAATCGCGTGTCTGTCTTTTTGTCACAGCTAATTTTCTCTGAAACTAATGAACCGATTTAGTTTTAATTTGTTACTAGCTTTTGCCCGCGGCTCCGCCCGCGTGGTATTCGGTTATCGCGCGCGGATAAAAAGTAGCCTATGTCACTCTCAGGCCCATAAACTGTCTCTATGCCAAAAAACACGTCGATCCGTCGCTCCGTTACGGCGTGGAAGACGGACAAACAGACTTTCTGGCTGGGCTCCACAGAAAACCAGCGTTGCTGCACATAATGTGCGGGTCACATGCTGAGTGGAGACCCTTTTTGATGTCCTGTCGTGTCAACAAGTATTTAATATAGTTATAGTGCTAGTTTTAGTCTTAGTCTTAGGTGGTACTTATGGAGCCCAGATAAATTTTTCTTTCTTTCTTTCTTTCGCATTTATAATATTAGTATGGATATTAAAAAAAATTATAACAAAAAAACCGGCCAAGAGCGTGTCGGACACGCCCAAAATAGGGTTCCGTAGCCATTATGAAAAAATTAAGTAATATTTTTCTAAGGATTTCGTATTTTATACGGAATCTTCCAAGTTTAGGTATATTTTATACCCTACGCTGCTATTTACTCATAAACTACTAATAGTTCTCAAGCGAACTTAGCCGTTATAGTTTTCCTTGGAAGTTTGATATACTGACTACCATTCAGAATTTTTTCAAATTTTTCGACCTATCGGTTTAGATTTTAGAGGGGGGGGGACGCTCGATTTTTATGAAAATTTGAACTTTAAAGTTGAATATTTCGCAAACAGATGACTGAATCGAAAAATCGTTTTAGCAAACCCCTAATGGTTTTACAATACCTATCCAACGATACCCCACACCATAGGGTTGGATAAGAAAAAAAAAATTACCCCCACTTTACGTCTATGGGAGGTACCCTAAAAAAAATTGTTTTTGAATTTTTAATTGTACTATTTTGTCGGCATAATTTATCTATATATTCGTACAAAATTACAGCTTTCTAGCATTGATAGTCTCTGAGCAAAGCCGCGGACGGACAGACAGACAGACAGACAGACGGACAGACAGACAGACAGACAGACAGACAGACAGACATGGCGAAACTATAAGGGTTCCGTTTTTGCCATTTTGGCTCCGGAACCCTAAAAATTAACCGACTACAAAAATACTGCCCGTATACTCGTATTGCTTCAAATGTCAACTGCAGAGCTACTACGAAACTCGAAACTCGAAGTTCGTGTCGTGCGGTCCCTCTCGCTCTCGTATTAAATAGTATAAGTGTCATAGGGACCGCACGACACGAACTCTAGCTCTGCTGGGCAAAAACGATACTTCTACCCTTTTATTGTAAAGTTCATTACATTCAGATGTGACTGTGGAATATTAATTGGCGGTTATCTTACTGGCGGTAAATCAGAGCGATTTATTGGTGAGGTACAGTCGGAATTGGAATTGTGCAAGTATCTACTAACGTTACATTGGCAGTCGCGCCATCTGAATTGTTAAATAGTTAATGTCACAGTCACTATTCGATCTGGTAGTTGCAATTGATATTCCGGGATTTTACGCAGTTCCCCTGGGAATTCCCAAAATTTATATCATGGTCTTCATTGACGTTGTACTAAGAACCACTGTCCAAAATTTCACGGCAGTCTGAATCCAGTGAAATTGCAAGATTTAATCACTATCCCGTGGGAATATCGGGATAAAAAGTAGCCTATGTGTTATTCCAGACGTCCAGTTACCTACGTACCAAAATTTCATTCAAATCCGTCCAGCAATTTTAGCGTGAATGAGTAACAAACTTGCACTACATTTAACAAACACTTTACGGGACCCTAAAAGCCTGCATATTCCCTATTCTCTTTTCATTGATCGTTCAAAAAGCTCAAACAAAAATAAGCAATACCGACAAAAGCGCTACTACAAAGTCAATAAAAACTAGAGTCAGCAGAACACGTTTGTATATAGACGATTTTGTTGGCAAAAGCTGCACGTCATTTCCCGGGCGTTTTCTGAATCGGCCCCTTTTGAAATGTGTCCTCAATTTGGCAACATCCGTGGGGACTTCGCAGTGTGTTTTACTAACTTGAAATGAAATCGAACTTCCAGTAATTACTCGTAGTAAATTACAAATTAGCCGTTGACCGATAGTTTCTCCCGCGGGAATATTCTAATGGGGAATGGATGAAAATTTTAGAAAAGCTTGAAACTTTTTTTATCGATAAAAATAACCTTTCTAATTTACAGAGGATGTCAGTTTCTATGGGCGTGTACATGAAAAACTGGGTCGGTATTTCCATGTCAGTATTATTCGGACCGGTAAAGAGTGTACCCTGTATAAAATTTTGCACTATTGCTTCTACTGAAAAATTGCTCTGCTGATTTTTATTTTTTAATATGCTTTTACATGTACAAATACATTGCTTTCTTAGTTTTTCAAAAGTTTTTCATTTTGAAACATATATTTTTTTATTTTTGCTTTATTATGTAATGTAAAAATAGCTCCGTCCCTTCTTATACATCTATTGGTCATTTGATTATATCTATATTAAAACAGTTTTATCAATTATCCAATTTTCGAACGTTCATATATTTCTCTCGCCTGCCTGCGCGCGGTCACTCTAGCGGCCTGCAATGTTATATGAAATCTCTTTACCTACCTCGCTACCTAGGTATATGGAAAGAATTTCAGTGTGAGGAATTTTTCGCAGAGAACTATAAACGATTTTCATGTTTATGTAAAAATATCTCTTAAGAAAAGTTGTTGGATTATCGTATAGCTATAATCTGTACCTATTACCTATTTTCCTCATGCGCCAAGTTTCATAGGCGGGAGGTTAAGATAGTAACATATAATATCATGGGCGGGAGAATTGTTCGGGTTGCAAAAGCCTCGTTGGTCGGACTAAAGGGGCGCATCGCATGTGTAATTGCTTATATTTCGCGTTAATATTTAGGCCGATTTTAACGGGTGTCTTCGTGAAATATGAAAATAAGGCTGATTTTGGACACATTTTTTTACTTTTTTTTTGTTAGAATATTTATTTATAACAATAAGCAATAAAACATAATACATTGAACATTTAAAAATATGACTATGTACAAAAAATATACAAGCTAGCCTAACATTACAATAAGTAAAATAATAAATTATTGCACACCACAAATCAGTACAAAAAATGTATAACTTAAATACTTTAATTCAGGGTAGACAATAAGCGGTCTTATTCATACAAATATCTGCCCCGGCCGGGATTCGAACCCGGAACCTCAAGCTTCGTAGTCAGGTTCTCTAACCACTTAGCCATCCGGTCGTCAAAGGTCGGCAAGTGCTAGTTAAAAGAATAATTGGAACTGTATTTTCCGTTACCTTGCGTACTAGTGTCGAACCACACCCGTATTTTAAATTTACCCACTGTATTTTTTCTACCGTCCGAGCTAATTACGGGTCAAATAAATTTTATTCACATTTTCTTTTGTTTCACTTCTCCTCCTGGGGGGGTGGGCGCAAAACCTCGCAAGTGCTACAACTGCTAAAATTAGTATACAAATCCTGATAAAATTCTTTTCTGTGACATTTGAAACTGTTATTTATCCCACAGACTGGATGCTGTCCGTCATATAAATCATGGTTATAGGATAATCCTAATTTTTTCACTTCAGTCAACACTTCGTTTAAGCAAGCGCATTGCCAGGGATTTTGGTAAAAGTAAAATATTTCCAGATTTACAGAAGTGCTTTGACGCTCAGACAGAAAATTGACAGGCAAATAAGTTAATCTGTTGTTAGCGAGTGACAGTTCGCGTAGATTTTTTGTACCTAGAAAAGAATTGGCAGGGATATAGTCGATATAGTTGAAGGATAAATCGATAAAGGTTAAAGAAGACTTATTTTGAAAAAAGCCGTCCGGAATAGACTTTATTCTGTTGTCATTAAAGTGAAGCCTTTGAATTTGAGTTAGGGGCTTTAACAGGTCTTCGTGTAAAAAATCTATGTAGTTATATTCTAGTTGGAGTTTTTTCAAACCTACAATGTTAGTAAATATCTCGGGGTCGTCCAGTTTTGAGATCAAATTGTTTCGTAAATGTAAATATAACATTTTTGGGAATACTGCACGCTTAACGAATGCTGGAAACTCACGCAGTGAGCAGTTCGTAAGGTACAAATGTTTTAGATTTGATCCCAGTAGCAGCTCACTTGGCGTGTCTACCATATTATTATGACTAAAGGTGATGCTATTTAGATCCAAATTCTTAAATAAATTAATAGGCAATTGACTTCCCAAAAACGTATTATTGATTAGACTCAAAGTATTTAATTCAGTGAGAGCATCAAAGGTGCCGTTTACGAAGTGGCTGATTCTATTATGACCAATTTTGAGACTCCTTAGATTGGGATAACATTTTATAAAATCTGGCTTAAGAGAAGTTAGATTACAGTAGCGTAGATCTAATAAGGTGACGGTGTCATCCATTTTTCCAATGTCCACAAATTCATTCAGTTTCAAGTTATGGCGACATTGGTACCATGTGGCGCTCCTTCCAGAAACTCCAAGTATAGTGTAACAGGCAGAAGCAACCAACACCGCCAGCTTCCACCAGTGAGCCCCCTTCCCTGTAACAACTATGTATCACTGTGGACAAGAAACTTTGCACATGAGACTACCGTGAAACTCACTTATATTCAATGAAATTAATAAGATAACTCACGTCTTAAATCGAGTTTAGCTTGACACGTTTCGGGCATGTTTCGTCGGGTCGCGCGAGCAAAGCGGTGGCGCGCAGTGCGCGTGTTGCAGCAGCTGCTGAGTCGCGTTGCTCCGAGAAGAAGTGCTAAGAATTAGCCCGAAATAATGTCGAGCTAAACTCGATTTAAGATGTGAGTTATCCGGATAATTTTATGTATCACTAGTGTTTTCTGAACATTCTGAGAGCTAGGAGACATTTTCTTTCCGTGCCGTGCCTGGCTTTAGAATAGATTGGGCCCATGCATGTATGTGCACTTTTTAACAGAGTTCAAAAAAAGGAGGAGGTTACCAATGCTGTTGTTTTTTTTATGTTTGTTACCTCAAAACTCCGTCAGTTATGAACCGATTTGAAACAATTTTTTTTCGTTCGTCTAGGGATGCTTTCAATTAGGTCCCATAGGCACCAAATCAGGATCTGATGATTGGATCCTAGGGAAATCGAGGGAACTCTTCAAATATTGTAGGAACGCCTATGGTAATTTCGATATATTTAGGGGTAACTCGTGCATTTGCTCTTGAAAATAAAAGTTAAATTAATTATAATAAAATTTAGTGGAGTGGAAATGATGATGAAGACCAAATTTCATTGGGAGCGACTACTCAATAACAAGTACTTTACGGGTTGAACTTCAATTTCTTTAACGCAGTTGCTAAGCAATTTAAGCTCATCGTAATTCATATGGTGAAATGGAACGGGTGATGTGATGAAGCACTAGGACTCCTCAATTTTTCGTAAAAGTTTTCGAAATATAAACTAAATAAATAAGTAAGTGGTGGTTTTAACTGCTCTATATAAATCAATGAAAACACAACGAGTGCACTCTTCGCGTGATGGATTGCTACTAAGAGAAAAAGACAATTATCATTTTCTATTAACGAATTCTTCCGATTTCCCCGGAAACCCGAAGGATTTTCTAAGAGCTCACGGATTTTAAGTAATTAATCAAAAAACTTACCATTTTTTCGTAGCATTTTCATTAACTGTTTAACAGCTGGTTAAAGCTGAAGTATTACCGTATTAATGTTTTAAATATTGCTCAAATAAATAAATTTAAAATCTCAAGTTCCAAATTGTCGTTGAAAATATTAATTAAATTGTAAATGTTGGTCATAGACAAGTAGTGAAAAGGACTTGTGAGTATAAACTGTAAAGAGGATGTGTGTGCGCAACTCACGCCACAAAATCATTGAATTCCCAGATGAAAACTAGAAATCTTAGGACAAAGGTGAAACAAAGTTGGTACATACAAAAATCAACCTTTTGCAGCTATACGGACTGCTGTCGTTTTGGCAAACATAATTTTGTTTATTATATATCTCTATTAATCTTCCGATATCGTTTGACCCCCAATGTCACTGGTAGATAAGCGGTAGGTAAATGCAACCGGTCGAGTGTAAGTCGCACTTACGCAATGAAGTGCCCATGCAAAATCGACTGAGTATCGAGTTCTAAATATTATTATGTACGTAGTATTACTGTAAGTACACAAGTCTCTAAAACCACAACATATCACGTGCTATATTGAAATATCAAAAAGAGGCGGACTAGAATTGACACGTAGCACGTCTGGGGGCACGGTAGTGCCCCCGCCAAGTCGAGCAAAACAAAACAAAGGCACAGCCGTACCATACTTTTCTCGAAGCCATTCAGGCTATTTTCAACACCCTGTATTTTTGTTATGGCTAAAGCTATAACCTTGAATTTTCAGTTACCTATAGGGCCTAATGGGACTTAGATGGGTATTTCCACGAGCGTCCCAACCGCTGTCAGTCCCTAGCTGTTTATATTAAGAAGTAAATAATTCATATGCATTGATTTTTGTATTGAAATAGATTCTGGCATGAGTACAGAAGCTATTTACGTCAGAATTAAATAATAATCTGCCTTCCAATTCTTAAAATCTCTGGCAAGGGACTGACAGCGGTTGGGACGCTCGTGGAAATACCCAGATATATTATCAATAACATTTAGTTATTTTACGTGGTAAGACAAAATCACATGCACATACCCTCCCGCTTCTCCGCTTCCCGCTAACGTACCTATATCGAGATAGCTGTAGGCTGTAGGCTTTTCAAGATTTGGGCGGTTGAATTTTGGGTTTCGTTGTCCTCATATTATACGAAAAGTATAGCACAGAAATCAATGATATTTTACAATCAAAATCTTCATTATATTTTCTGTCTGTGGTTTTTTCGATTTTTGTAAAAATGCTTTAATCGTCTGTAATTCTCGCGCAAAGTTGACATCATTTTTTTGTCGACTTTTGAGCTCCTGTAATTCTGATATTTACACATTTATATGAAAATCTGAAAAACCACAGGCATAGATAATTACGTGTAGTCCATACTTACAAAATTTTGTCTACTTTCTGTTGCCTAGTTTTCAAATGAGACTGGGACTACGTTTGTATGGAGAAAGGAACGAAGAGACTTCTCTTAAACAAGTAATATTTTCTAAGGATTTTGAATTTTGTACGGCCGGCATATTCAAAGTAAGTATTATACTTTACAAGTTAGGGTGCTATATACTGTTAAACTACTAAAAATTCTTAAGCAAACCGAACCGTGATACTTTTCTTTGTTAATTCTGTAATTTAACTATTATAGGAATTTTCTGAAAATTTTCAAACAATTTAGCTTTTAGAAGGATCCTTTACGCTACGATCCTTACGCTAGATTTCAACAAAAATTTGTTCTTTGAAATTGAATATTTTGAAAACGAATCACTGTATCGTAAAATCGTCTTAAACACTCCGCAATGATTTTAAAAGACCTATCCAACGATATCCCACACTATAATGTTAGATGAGAAAAAATATAACCCCTTCTTTACGACTGTGGGAGGTACTTACCCTAAAGAAATGCTCTAAATCAGCGGTTCCTAACCTTTTTCAGCCGCGGACCTTTTTGAGTGAAAAAAGATGCAATTTTCGAACAATATTATTTTTGTTTATGTTCTAAGTAAGAGAGATGCGTATGGGACCGTGGACCCCCAAACATATTCTCGCGGACCCCCAGGGGTCCGCGGAACACAGGTTGGGAAACAATGCTCTAAATAAAGATATTTTATTTTACCACTTTGTTGGCATAATTGCTAAATATATCCATGCAAAATTATAGCTTTCTAGCACTAATAGTCTTCTTTTCAGTTTTTAATATTTTGTAGTAACATTATCACGTATATTATTTACTAATAACAGTTATGAAATAATTTTTCGATATCTTTATTATGAGCTCTTGATTTTGATACCCATATTAGTCGTATTGGAAAAATTTGTTCACCCCCAATATTTGCATCTGACAGCCGCCTATCTAAGGACACTTAGGTTATCGGGACGATTCCAACTAAAGATACCTTAATTGGCTAAATCCGTCCAGCGGTTTGAGAGCATATTAAATACAAGAATGAATATTACATACAAGATACGCGCGAAAAACGATATCTCTCCTTGCAGTCGGGTAGTAAAAAGTAGAGTACCTACAAATGATTACATTTATTTCTACATGCCTGAAAGAGATCGCTCTTAAGCGATATGGCCGCCTATTGTTACCGTGTAACTTGTGTACCTGTTTTCTGTATCGCTTACTATTTCTGGTGTACAATAAAGAGTATTTGTATTGTATTGTATTGTATTGTATCTTACGCAGGTCGTTGCCCTAGTACAGAATACAAAAACGCTGTCCAAAGGCCATCATTCCGAAGTTATCGTACAGTCGGCAACAAAACCCAGTGACGCGGAGTTTTTGCAATCGGCCCCAGGCGACTGTATAATACGACAGTGGTTCTCAAAGTATTACACTTCTATTTTCATCATAGTTTTACCCGACCACAGTAAAGCCAAAAGGAAATATTGTTTTTGGTAGTCTACTTATGTACAAAAACCTGTTGCCCCGGATTAAATTAGATTTAAACTACTTGTATAGTCAATAAAGCATTTTATTCAATTAAAGATTATCTAAAATAATAATTATGTCATTAGGTACTCCATGGTCAAATTGACCTAAAACTTATTATATTCATTAAAATTTCAGTGTAATAATTTAAATCAAAAAACTTTTAAAAATTTCACACATCTCTTGTCACACTATAAAGATATAATTTTAATTTACAATTGCAAGTGTGTTTATTCAAGCTTACTTAAAATACCCACATAACCTCATCGCCTCCCCGTGGTGACAGGGTATCTGGCATCAGATTTCCCCTGGGCAAAAGAAGGCCTTAAATGTCTGATGAAAACTTTGAGTAGCGCTGCTCTTAAGCGACCGTTTGCGTTTTATTGGCGCGTGGCCAACAGACCCTGCCAAGGTGTTGTAGTTACCCTACTTTAGTAAGAAAGTCGTGGTGGCCTAGTGGTTCATACGGCTTCTCAAACAGAGGCTCGTGGGTTCAAACCCGGGTTCACACTTATGAGTTTTTCGAAATTCATGTGCGTAATTTACATTTGAAATTTATCATAGGCTTTTACAATGAAGAAAGATATCCTAAGGAAACCTGCATAGACGTGCGAAGAAACAATTCAATGTTGTCTTCGAAGTTCCCAATCTGCTGTGGGTCCGAATGGGAACTAGTTCCCAAATCCTTTTATTCTGAAAGGAGGCTTGTGCCCAACAGCGGGACGTGTAGATGTACAGGCTGGAATGATGATGAGTAAGAGAAAAACTCGTTAGGGGTTAAGCAATATTCATAATTTTGGCAATCACAAGACTATTTTTTTAATTAATTAATTTATTTAAAACTTCCCAAATTTTAACCGTCACATAAAACTACCTTGATTTTTTATCTATTTACTGTCAAGGCGTGTTTTACTGATTGCTTTTGCTGAAATTAGACCCAAGCCATAGCAAGGGAGATGAAACTAAATTTCATCATCATCATCATCATCAGCCGGAAGACGTCCACTGCTGGACAAAGGCCTCCCCCTTAGAACGCCATAATGAACGACAACTCGCCACTTGCATCCACCGGTTTCCCGCAACTCTCACGATGTCGTCACAACCAAATTTACCTGCTCATTAATAATGACCCCATATTAATACCTAATTATCTCCAAAACAAAACGAAGTAAAAAATAAAGTATTACATTATTGCGATAAGGGGTTTCGTATTTATATTCTAGAATGCATATCATAATAATTGCCCTGATATAAGATACAAGCTTTAAACTAAAAATAAAATCAAAATTAAAATAAAATTTCGTTCGTTTTTGGGAGACGAGTATCTTTGATTATATAATCAAAGTCGAGTATCAATCACTTTGTTTAAAATAATGATTTCGACTTTTTTTTTTTTTTTTTGGCTTTCTATATATATTTATTGGTACAAATATGAAATAATGAAAAAAAAAATATCCTAAAAATAACTTAACTAAAATACTAAATAAGTATTACAAACTAAATTAAAACTATTTTAAAAACTAAACTATATCTAAAAAAGGCCCCTGCGGCATTGTGCCGAAAATGCTGGCAGCATTTCCTCGTTGAATTTAATTTTTATTTCTTAGATCAAAGACAAGAAATAGTTTACTTTTTTTGTTTAATATTAACAATGACACGAGATTGATAGAATTTCTATATTAGACCGATTTTTTTTGCATGAAATTTGGCACGACTTTAATTATAGTAACACTTTTGTATCCTAGGTAGGATATTATATTAACCTTTGGGATATTATCTTTCTTTCAAATTCGAAGGAGATCATACAGGATTTACCATAGCAAACAAAAAAAAAAACAAATCGGTTCATAAATTATGCAAGAACATCACTGGCTACAAACGTAAAAAAAATCGAATTGAAAACCTTTCTTAAAGTCGTTTAAAAACAAAACTAAGCAAAAAATGAAAAGCCAGCATTACGTCACGAGAGCAGAAAGGCATTTTACTGAGTGTTACAGTCGCGGTTTAAGTCGGAGTTACGTTTCCCTGGCACTGTGCTAGATTACATTTCCGATGCGCCGCTATGGTTGCCACCTGTACGCTTAGTGTATTTTATTTTACCTTTCACAAAGTACGTCTCAATCGCGTTCGCGTTAAAATCTCAATTTGTATGGAAACATGAACAGCGCCTCTAGCGGAACGTTTGCGATGTTCGTGTTTCCATACAAATTGAGATTTTAACACGAACGCGATCGAGACGTATTTTGTAACCGAAAACTTACACTAAGGGTACTGTACGCTTAGTGTATTTTATTTTACCGGTCACAAAGTACGTGTCAATCGCGTTCGCGTTAAAATCTCAATTTGTATGGAAACACGGACTAGCGGAAAGTTTGCCCAACAACTTTCGTGAGTGTAGGTTTGCTACGTAAACTATTTCGTCCGCGTATCGTAACGAAAACGGTACCCTTAGTCTCAACTGAGACCGGTCTTGTACTTTTCGTATCCAACGCAATCCCGCAATCTTAACCAGGTCGTCGATCTATCTTATTGGAGGCTTACCGACAGAAAAGGTTAGGTTAGGTTAGTTTTATAAAAATCCTGAAATATTTACAGTTTCAAGAATATTTACGGTTGGGAAATGAAAAGTTGCGAAATGAAACAAGTTGCCATACGTTATTCGCGGAAAAATCAGTAAAACAACCCTATTTCTTCTGGTCGTTCAACCCTGGCACCGCAGTTGCATCGCACGGACGCGGATGCACCTACAGGAATATCAGATATCGACGATGCATTACACGGCTCCTGGCAATAGCACAGTATAAACCAATACGTAAGCTACGTGTAGTATCTGTTCCTTTATATAGTTCCTCATAAGAAAAACATGTCTAAGAACCATCGCTAGAAAAACAGTTTTCAAATCGGTCCACCCGTCTAAGACACCACACCACACACACACCACCGCCACAGATACCACAGATAGACAGACAGACACACAGCCACACATTGCGGTCAAACTTATAACACCCCTATACTTGTAACACCTTTATAGGTTTGCTTTGCTGTCTATTTGACAAACCGACGCAAAAAGAGGGGTGTTGTGAGTTTGACCGCTATGTGTGTCTGTCTGTGTCTGTCTGTGGCACCGTAGTTCTTAATGACGTCTCCGGTTAGATAAATGCTCTAAGGACACCGCGTGACCCGGTGGCCGGGTGCCAGTCGGTTATGAATTTCAATTCGTCAACGCCTGTTTTTTAATGTGTCTGTTTTGACTCAACCTAGAGCATTTGCAACTGTTCGTGATTTTTAATTAATGTATTTAAAAGGTCACCATTGTGGAAGAAGACACAATAACTTTTTTCCCCTTTTTACACAGTATTAAACAGTAATTTGTTATGGAATTTCCCACATTAATCTGAAATAATAAAGATGTTATTACTAATAAAGATTATTAGTAGTTTATGAGTAAATAGCAGCGTAAGGTATAAAATATACCTAAACTAGGAAGATTCCGTATAAAATACGAAATCCTTAGAAAAATATTACTTAATTTTTAAGTAATTTCTAAACCCTATTTTGGGCGTGTCCGACACGATCTTGGCCGGTTTTTTACTATATATAAGAGCATGTCGAGGGCAAATGTACCCTATTATGTATGAACCCCCCCCCCTGTAATGCGAGGAGCTGTCAATTGTCCCCTCTTATGTTGGCCCACTAAAAGCGTCGTCAGTTTTTATTAGCGGGCATAATTGACATGGAATGAGATTGATTCGCTAAACTAATCGCCATCGCTGTCGTTTTCATCTTATAACAGTTCAAAAGGTGTGTTAATTAATGGATTATTTTTTACCCCCGACGCAAAAAGAGGGGTGTTATAAGTTTGACCGCTATGTGTGTCTGTCTGTGGCACCGTAGCTCTTAAACGGGTAGACCGATTTGGATGCGATTTTTTTATTTGATAGCAGGTTTTCTAGCAATGGTTCTTAGATATGTTTCATCAAAATCGGTTCAGCCGTTTTTGAGATATTGAACTTTAAAGTGACAAAGTCGGGGGTTTTCCAACTTTTTGTTGGTTAGTTAGTTGGTTGTTTGGTTGGTTACTTCAACAAAACTCTCGGCGGAGATATTGGTGCGGTTGTGCTCGCTTTTGTTAAATAAATATTAATTGTGATTATAGACATTGTAAATATTTTTGTGTGTCAATAATAACCAACTTTATACGCCTTAAAACTAGGCAGTGAAGTGGCGGTGCGGACTGTTGTGGCTTTACGGACTTTAGCGAGAGTCGTTCATCAAAGTTGGCTTTATTGATCATAAATTGTTCTCTAGACATAATGGTGCACAGAAGAGCAAATATCCCACGGCTTTGGTAACAGTCACTATTCGAAGGTTTAATTATCAGGCTCTTTAGTCGCTCTTTTACGGGAAGATATTCCACGGGCAACTAACACGTGAAAACAAGAACATCATCATCATCCCTGCCTAAATACGTCCCACTGCTGGGCACAGGCCTGAGAGGCCTTGGGCCGTAGTTACTACGCGGGCCCAGTGCGGATTGGGAACTTCACACACACCATTAAATTGCCTTGCAAGTTTGTACAGTTTTCTTCACGATGTTTTCCTTCAGCGTAAAGTTCGGTAACAAGCTCGAAAACAAGGTAACAAGTGTTCAAGCGTGCTTAGAGAACATGGGTATAACTGTAGTATTAATTTTGCAAGTGGAATGGAGTTTGACCATGTCGATAGCGATAGCGTTAACAATACTGATTATCTAATAAGGTACAGTCGGCAGTGGGTAATGATAATGACTGACCCCTCTTTTTGCTCGCTTACGGATCGCGCCGTTAGCTCAGTATCTGGCTTGTGTTGTTTGATTGAGCCAAATACCCTTACATTTTGTACCAGGGGCCTTAATACTAGAGATGAAACGGATAGTGGCTTGGCCGGATACCGGATACCGGATTTTCGGCGAAACCGTTGGCCGGATAGCCGGACATTCGGCCTAGCTTTACGTAAAATTAAATTAAGGTAATTCGAACATGCGCATGACACTCCGTGCAGGTTGTAACTTGTAGAGTATAATTAATTAACTTAGGGGTTGTTTCACCACCCATTGACTAATTTTAACTGACGGATAAATGTCGTCTCAATTTGTTTTGTTTGAATAGATGCGAGACGGTATCACTTTATCCGTCAGTTAAAATTAATCAATGGGTAGTGAATCAGCCCCTTAAAATAATAAACTGATTTCAATGATTGATTAATTCATGAATAAATACCAGTTTTTAATCATAAGTATAAGTTTTTTACCATCCGGTATCCGGCAGGATAGTACGTAACTATCCGGTATTCGGCCGAATAGTAAAATAGTGGCCGGATAGGCCGAATACCGGATACTGGCCGGATATCCGTTGCATCTCTACTTAATACCTACTCTCTCTTTCATTCTGCCTTTCTTTTGTTCTAACAAACATCTTGAACACACGGTGGCCACGCCATACAAAATACGCGTTCTTGAATCTACATACGCACGACGACGTCTGTACACGTGTCAATGTGTGCGTAAGCTGCACAGGGCTGACTATCGCAAAACCCTAACTGTGCTACCAATGACATTTAAAGGTACTTATGTAGGTATGGCTTAGATAGTGCAAATAAATGCAATCGTTAATTTTACCTTTATATTTAAACCTACTTAAAATGTGTCTGTCTGTGTATTAAGCATTATTATTTTCAATTACAATAGATATACGACTGCAAACTTAAACGAATTACTCCGTAGGTAGTTATTTCATGTATTAATCGCGATAATTTCAGAAATCATTATTTATTTAGAAAAAGGAAGTAGGCAGGGTACCGTTACGATTTCGCAAAATGATTGCTCCCGAATTTAGTGCCGTGCGGCCGACATACATCGCGTTTGTCCGTCTTTCACGCCGTAACAGAGCAACGGATCGACGTGATTTTTGGCATAGAGATAGTTTATGAGCCCGAGAGTGACAAAGGCTACTTTTTATCCCGTAAAAATGCACAGTTCCCGAGGTAACAGCGCGTGATAACCGAATACCACGCGGGTGGAGCCGCGGGCAAAAGCTAGTATCTATTATAATTAAACGATTCAATACACGGTTAAATCTAGTCTTGTCTAGTGCTTACAATCTGACAGCTACGCGTTCAGGTGTTATCGCGGATTAACTCCGTTTAATTCTGCTTAATATTCTCGACGTTGTTTGTTGTTCTATGTACCGAGGTTAAGTGTAACCAAACACACTATGTTTGTATCGTCAGTTGTTCTGGGTACTCACCCATCTAAACCACGTGCACAGTACTACAATTAATAAATAAATTAATTAATATATTTTTAAATAAATAAATAAATATCACGGGACACTTGACACCAATTGACCTAGTCTCAAACTAAGCAAAGCTTGTACTATGGGTACTAGGCGACGGATAAACATACTTATATAGATAAATAAATACTTAAATACATATTAAACATCCAAGACCCGAGAACAAACATTCGTATTATTCATACAAATATCTGTCCCGGCCGGGATTCGAACCCGGGACCTCAAGCTTCGTAGTCAGGTTCTCTAACCACTTAGCCATCCGTCGTCAATAATTTATTGAATTAGGCGTTACTTTGCGGAGGTCCATATTAATGAACTAAAAGAATTTCCTTGGTTTCCCGCGACCTTACGATAGCTAAGCTTATGCAAAATATGCGTGTTCATGCAGTTTCTCCACCTCCACACTGTAAGAATACACACAAATTACACAAACCCTTCTATCACCACCACCACATCATAATGACGCGTTTCGAACTCAACCGGAGCTCATCTTCAGAGTAACAAAACCGTACACCATGCTACCAACACAACATTAACAACTGGTGAGTCAAACTTACAAGGGAAAATGTAACTGTTAAGTTTTCTTGAGAAATATTAGTTGTTTAAGAGTAAAAAATATTAAAAAGCCTAAGCCTAAGGTATAAAATATTTATTCCTAAACTTGGAATATTCCGTACAAAATACGAAATCCTTAAAAAATATTACTTAATTTTTTCGTTATGGCTGCGGAATCCATTTGGGGCGTATCCGACACGCTCTTGGCCGGTTTTGTCTATTTACGAACGCATGCGCGAAAGAGTAAGACTCCGTACGCACTATGCGGCTAACCGCGCGGTTTTAGCGTGCCGTCCCTCTTCAAAATATCGCTTGAGAAAGAGACGGTGCGCTAAAACCGCGCGGTTAGCCGCATGGTGCGTACTTTTAAGGACACAAAGTGGATATTATCTAAATAAAATTTATTTACAAATAAATAGACATCTTTATTTTAGTCTTTTTAAATCTGTGCTCGTTGTTAGGCATAAACAGGTGCTAATAAATTAATTCAGCATCAACATTCTTCATCATCATCTCAGCCGTAGGACGTCCACTGCTGGCACATAGGCCTCCCCCATAGACCTCCAGTTGCTTCGGTTGGCAGCGGCCTGCATCCACCGTGACCCGTGGCTTTAACCAGGTCATCCGTCCATCTCGTTGGAGGACGTCCTACGCCTCTCAGTTTTTCAAAAATTACATACTAACTCGTGTACTGTGACGTGGCGACGTAATAATATACAAAAATGACTAATCTAAATGAACTACAATCCAAGCAAAGCTGCCCGATATCTTTTTAAAGCAGAACAATGGACGCCACAATTTTTTTAATATTAACAAAAATAGACAGCTTTGGCTCGCTGTTCTTTAGACAAGCCCTGATAGTACGCTTCAGCTGAAACGGGGACTAAGCGTGCCAGCTCGTGCGAATCCGAGTATATCATGAAGTTGTTCTGATCAAACGCGATGCCTTGGACACCCGGCACGGTGACGATACGTTTGACCTTCTGCGCCAGTTTACTGACAACGTAGATACCATCTTCACTGCTAACAAACACTTGTCCTGTGACATCAACAGCCATAGCAAAGAATGGCGGTCGGTCTCTCAACAAGATATGGCTCCAGCTGCCCTTTTTGATACCGTATAAGCCGGAACCGTTCACGAAAAAAACGTTTTGCTCAGAGTCAAACACAAATTGATGCACAATCGTTTTTCTAAGCTGCTCCACTGATTTGACAGTTTTGTCTTTATAAACAAACGCGTTTAGCGAAGGGAACTGTACGAAATATATGTCCTTTCTAATATGTAACCACCAGACGTCAACCTTCACGGATAGTCTAAGCAGTTTCTTTTCATTAAAACGATACTTGTAGATCCCGTTGCTGCCTCCGAAGTACGTATCGCCTGTGCCATTGTTATTCGCTATAGCGAAAGCATCTTTTACGCCCTTCAGGATTTTTATATGCTTAGTGTTCAGATTAAGCATTGCTGGTACAAATTCTCCTTGTCCATTATCGAAGCTGAAATACAGTGTATTCGATTTCCTGTCTATGGCTAGTTGATTTGGACTATGGCTTTGGACCGCTAAGACTTCTTTTAAAAAGCAATGCTTTTGAATGTCGCTTTTTAAGAAGCTGCAGTATTTTGTACTTTTCTTCGCCGTCGCAACCATATTTATAACTGTGACGAGTATTAAGAATTTCATTGTTGAATATTCTGACGGTTTCTTTAGACTGAGCTGCTTCCTTGCCCGCGACCTAATCTAACTGTTTCTAATGCTTACGTATTCACATTTCCATGTTTTCGTCAATTGATATTATTTTCTAAACAGCTACGTTCATGCTATTGTAATTTGAGTTTGTTTTGGAATGATCGAGTACCCTTTGTGCTAATTATTATTAGAGTTACGTAAAATCTATTCTTTTGACGTTCCCTAAATTGAACTGTATAATTTCTGTTGTCTTTCTGTTGTTTTGCGCGTCCGTCTCTATTTAGTTTGCTCGCGGTCTTGGCCGTGAATAATAAGAAAAGGTGAACAGTTGAATACGTCGGTTGGATAAAAGTTAAAGTGAAATTCTGATGTTATCAAATTCGCACGGTGATTTGACGCTGTACGTAGAATAATCGCACATTTTTGTCACCAGTTTCAAACGGTTTAGACTCCGATTTTTTAATTTTTTCTTTTTTAATATTTCTTCGTCTGATTGGGGCAAAGGAACTGGCTCATGCATACATATTTACCGTCTGGGCTCCACAGAAAACCAGCGTTGCTGCACATAATGTGCGGCAACACATGCTGAGTGGAGACCCTTTTTGGTGTCCTGTCGTGTCACCAAGTATTTAATATAGTTATAGTGCTAGTTTTAGTCTTAGTCTTAGGTGGTACTTTTGGAGCCAAAATAAATTTTTCTTTCTTTCTTTCTTTTCTTTGATCACGTCGGAATATAGGAATTAAAAGTAGCATGTGTTGTTGTCCAGATTCATTTACATAATTATAGGTCGCGGTCGCTGGTCGCGGGTGAGCAAAGTTTGTTACAGCTCATTGATGTTAATTCATTGATAGATAAAATTCTATTCAAGATCCAAAAATCATGCACACGCACGCATGCACCCACGCTCGCAGGCACGTTTTGTACAATTTTTTTTTTAATATGGTGTGTATTTTTAAACATAAAAATTCCGTTTAATTTATTATTGTAGTTGTGTTAAATACTTGTGATGTACAGTATATAGAGTATATAGGGGGGAGGCCTTTGTCCAGCAGTGGACGTCTTCCGGCTGATGATGATGATGATGATAACAGTATATGTATAGATATCATTTATAAATATTGTGAATCTGTTTTTTTTAATACTTCGTTGAGTTTCTTGCCGGATTCTTCTCAATGGAGATTTTTTCCGAACCGGTGGTAGATTTTTTTGACGTTCATAAGTGCTTGTTATAATAGTCTAAATTGAATAAATAGATTTTGACTTTGACTATACTAACAAGACACATTTAAGCCCTGGTGCGGCCCGTGCCAAGTTGGCGAAGGAAGGTGGACTTACCCAAGTTCGCCGCCGACCTTCTGACTGGCCACGGGTATGCGAAGATGACGATGAGTATGATGGTAGTGCAGTAGTGCACGTCGCTGATTGTTATTTTAACAGGGATTCTTCTTCTCTTTTAAAATATGGCTTTCTGTCCTTATTAGGACAATTTCGCCAGTGTCAAGGTACTCTCTTTGAGAGGGACGTTGTTCGGTAGTTGTAGTTTTTGCAACTTGATAGTAAAATTTCAGAAACCACGTGGAGACAACTTGCGCATTAAAAAATGTCAGACACGAGAGCAATATAGAATTTTGTGATCACTGTTCACTGTTAAGGTTAATCACCGCATAAAACACTATCAAAATTATACTTCAACTAGCCAAAGAAACAGAAATAGCAAAATTATACATTGACTACGTCCGCCATGTTTGAATGCCACAAATCGAATCCCCACAGGGATTCTTGAATTGCTTGATGTGTCGTGGGAATTATTTTCTTTATGTGACTGACAGACAGAAGATGACAATGAAAACGTACCGCGTGACCGTGTGGCATCAGAGGCTTACGGCCAGCGTTGCTAGGCTTGTCCACCTCCTTGCACACGGCAATACGGCGCAACCAAGCCCTTTGCAGGACTATTGTTCAAAAGAAGTAAATCCAAAGCAACTTCCAAAAAATTATAGCCCAATATTTTTTTATGTAAATGAGAAGCAATTACCGTCACCTATAGACACCTAAGAATGTGATAAAATTTTACAACTTTAAAAAAACATCAGTAGGTATACATACACACGATAAAGCAGTAGAAACCGTGTGTTTGTATATTGAATATAATTATAATAATAGTAGGTATGGGCGATAAAAAAGAGACTAAAGGAAAGTATTTTGTGAAAATTTGTTTTCCTTTCTGTGTGTTAACGCTTATCTCCGAAAATACTGATCGAATTTGCTTGCGGTGTTAACATATAGATGAAGCTTGGCTTGGAGCAAAATTGACTTTGTTTCATTGAAATCGGATGACATCATAAATATGACCAATGTGAAAATTACTCAGATTCTTAAGTTTACAGAAAATACACTTTCCACCTCTACAAGCCGAATAATATTAAACACAGATGTTCATGGGCGGTGGTGATTTCTTACCATCAGGAGACCCATTTTTTTTTATTCGACTGGATGGCAAACGAGCATGTGGGTCTCCTGATGGTAATAGATCACCACCGCCCATAAGCATCTGCAACACCAGAGGTATTGTAGATGCGTTGCGAACCTAGAGGCCTAAGATGGGATGCCTCAAGTGCCAGTAATTTCACCGGCTGTCTTTCCACGCCGAAACACAACAGTGCAAGCACTGCTGCTTCACGGCAGGATTAGCGAGCAAGACCACTTGCTAGTTTCCCATCCAGTCGAATAAAAAAAAACACGATAAATACACCAAACACGCGCTACGTCACGAGTGAGATGATAAACACGATACAGGGTGTATCGTAAAATTTAACACGGCCGAGGATTGCCGAACGGCCCGTAAACGTACGAAGATAAACTTTAACTGACGGCCACGTGACTGAACTGTAGAGTAACCACAAAATACAGGAAAATGTGAATAAGAACAATAATAGTTTATTTGTCAAACATAGGTACAGGTTTTGCCACACGTCGTACAAAATTTCAGTTTTTTTTAAAACATATAATTGCAGCTGTTTAAATATACAGATCAGTCAAAGGAAGAAGAAAAAAATAGTAATTTCATTTGTCACAAAAACGTTTGGTATTAAAAAAAAACCTGAAGTCGTCTACCTCACCCACATAGATACTAAAATATTGGCTTCTATTTCTCCTGCTGTCTCTGCTGGGGAACTTCAGCGGTAAAAATAATTTTCATGGTTTTTTTTTGCAACCGGTTAAATTTATAATTTTTCTTCTCGCTTTTCAGCACGACTAATCTAATATAGGCGCTAAAATATTTTCTTTCATTAAATATAAAATACCATAGTTTAATGGCAACTGCTCGTCACCTCCTTGTAACAAAAGATTGCTTTTTCTGATGCTGAAATGTTCATTATTGAGGAGTCCTTCTGGTGATTCACCACCTGTTCCACTTCACCATATTAATTCTGACGACCACAAAATGCTCAGAGTGGCTCAGCGAACTATGGAGAGAGCTATGCTTGGGGTTTCTCTACGGGATCGAATCAGAAATGAGGAGATAAGTAGAAGAACAAGGGTCACCGACATAGCCAAGCGGATTAGCTCGTTGAAGTGGCAATCGGCGGGCCATATAGCACGGAGAGCAGATGGCCGTTGGGGCCGAAAAGTTCTCGAGTGGAGGCCGCGGATCGGCAAGCGCAGCGTAGGACGTCCACCAACGAGATGGACGGATGACCTGGTTAAAGCCACGGGTCACGGTGGATGCAGGCCGCTGCCAACCGAAGCAACTGGAGGTCTATGGGGGAGGCCTATGTCCAGCAGTGAACGTCCTACGGCTGAGATGATGATGATAAAATTATTGAGTAACTCCGGTGGTTGGTTTCATCAGTAATTCTACCTCGCCAAATGATGATTTTATATTAGATAATAACAAATACTAATATGTCCATAAATAATGTCAAAAAAAAAGCGTGGAATGTCCTCACGACTGCAGTTATATGGGTCACTCCAAATGGCAGGAACTGTTATAAAGATATCTGGGTATTTATTGATCATTGAACGATGTGAAAAAAAATGAGTTTTTGGTGAGGGTCGAGCCCAATTTTTATAAATCTGAGACATATTTTCTTCCCAAGGAATCTTCTTGCCAGTACATTTAAATGGAACGTTTGGGAAATCTTCTCTCGTTTCTTTGAATTTATAAATCAATTTGATTTAAACCGACGCTTGTGGAGGTTTGCAGATGGTAGAACCTTGTGATTGATTGATTGATTGATTAAAACTTTATTTTCACCATAACACAAAAAACAATATCAAACTATACATAAGTAGGTATTAATAAAGTTAAGATTAACCTAATAGGGTTAGCTAAAACTAAAAAACAGAAATAAAACAAAAATCTTAAAACATGTGCTTAAGTGGATACCATGTGTTATGGGAAAAAAGGCGCTGACTCAGCATAAAACTGTGGGTAACCGCAGCGCTGGTATTCTGCCAGAACCCTAGAGAGATCTTGTGCAAGGTCCGCCCGGATTGCTACCCCCATCTTTCTCGCTAATCCTGCCGTGAAGCAACAGTGCTGGCACTGTTGTGTTCCGGCGTAGAGAGTAAGACAGCCGGTGAAATTACTGGCACTTGAGGTATCCTATCTTAGGCTTCTAGGTTGGCAACGTATCTGCAATACCTGTTGCAGATGTTTATGGGCGGTGGTGATCTCTTACCATCAGGAGACCCACTCGCTAGTTTTCCATCCAGTGGAATAAAAATAAAAAGGTTAAAGGATAGTAAAAAGAGTAGATTGTATAGCAAGAGCATAAAACGAGTCATTATTCGTAGTTTATTTAATAAAAGTTACGAATTTTAAAAAATAGCCTTGGCATTAGACGAAGATTTTACTTTATGCACTAGACTATACTTAGATTGGAGAGATATTTAACTAAATGTAAATAAAACACACCACTGGGTGTCTTAAATATTGAAATTTCCCCATTAAACTCTCTAGACATTTACATTTCTGTATTGAAATACACTAGTCTAGTTTGTACTACAATGATAGATAAGTAAAATGTAAAAAATGCTGAAGTTTGTGTACATTTAGTTAAATACCTATCCAAACCAAGTATAGGATAGTAAATAGTAGATTGTATAACAAGAGCGTAAAACGAGCCATGTCACCCGAGGCGTTCATAATTATAGCTACCCAGCCGGTTCGGCGGGCGTTGACGACGTTGAGGGGGAAATGGGTTTGATGCTCGAGTTTTACACTCTGCCTTTCACTTATATTGAGAAGAAATGAAATAGCAACAGTGGTAACATTTTTCACTTACTAGGTACCTTTATTTTTTATGCCGTGCTATTAATTATAAAATTTTAGTTTTATTCATTTATTTTGATTGATTTTTAGTTTTACATAAAATAAAAATAAATATATATTAACTTTTTTGTTTGTGGCTGTTGACACCTGATTTTACTTTCTGCACTAGGGCATAAAAATTAATTTTATGTCGCCTAGTTCTAGCATAAACACGAACTTTACGAGCATGAGAAGTGAAAATTTTATTTTAACTCATAATTAGTTACTCATAAGTTTTGTAAACATCTTTTGACATCTATGGGCGTTAAACGCCTGATAATAAATGATTTTTATTTTTTATTTGTTTTTTATAATAACTTTTAAAACATAACAGTCAGCTGTTATATGCAACAGCATAGTATATTGGAAGATAAGTATATTCTGGTTCTTGAACTGGACCCTTCTCAGTACAATCGGCATGCACGGCTGCGGGTGACATATTGTACCCTTTTATGCGGCCCTAGGGACCGGGGTATGTTTCAATTTTCTAGTATTGTCGAGAAAAAGAAATGTGGCGACCTGCATTCGTGAAAGGAACGTGTCCGTGAAAGAAAATTTAAAGGAAAAATCCAGAAACAAAGTAGAATAAGTTTTTGGTAAAAATATCATTTATAAACTAGCTTTTTTTGCTTACTGTACTTTTTGTTTTCTGTAATTGCGTTGTCACCCAAAATACATTTGCATACCAAATTTCAAGTCGATGCTATTAACCGTTGAAGAGTTCGTCCTGCGGAGACGATCCTGGCTACACTACCAGGATGTCACTTTACTAGATTATTGTATTGTCACGCGATTTACATAATTATTTCGAATACTATGCGCGTTAAAAAAATAATCGGAAAATAGCGTAGACTTTATATGTACACTAGAAGTTATTGCTCTGTCATACATTTATAACGGGTGTCCCAAAAAGGACGCAAGATTTGAAATTGATGAAAATCACATTTTTTTCTTCGTTATAATATTTTTGTATATAAAATCTTGAAATATATAAAGTAGGGTTATTTGTGGAATAATACACCGGGCAAATGTCCTCCTAGGCTTTGCTGGCACATACGCACTCTTTGTCAGTTTTTTCTATGACCATTTTGCATAGATGCGGTTGAATTTCTTCAATGCAGCGTCGAAATTCCTCTTTTAAAGCATGAGTGGTTGTGGGCTTATTGGCATAGACTTTAGACTTTAAATAACCCCATAAAAAGAAGTCTAAAGGCGTTAAATCGCAAGATCTAGGGGGCCAATTCTGATCACCGAATCGAGAGATCACACGACTAGGAAATTTTTCTGGCTGCGTGGCAAGTGGCCCCGTCTTTGAAACCAGATTGCTTCCACATCGATATCCTCTATCTCTTTAAGCCGCCATTTTTACAAACCCTAAACATTCAGCTGTCAAATAGTTTTTTTTTTTAGGATTGCCAGCACTAAAATACAAAAATGGCGGCAAATTGAAATCTTGCGTCCTTTTTGGGACACCCTTTATGTATACATACGTACCAAATTAAAATTCCAGACTAACTTGATCTGTCTAAAAAAAAACTACTTTGCCAAGATAAACACAAGCTAGAAAAGAAGAAAAAAATACAATACATACACAAAACACATAATATGCAAATGTATGGATAGCAAAGTATATACTCTTACTAAACTAAACGGCATCAAAAACAATACAACCACCCGGAAGCAAGTAGAGTGACAATGGTCCCGATACCGGCCCCGTTGCGGACAAAGCGGAGATTTCATTTAGCGCGGACTGTCTTATTGGAAATTCCTCTCATTGTCCTGAAGCGTTGCCACCCCCATTAAGTCCGCAGCGGTTTCATAATAAGATTGTATTTGTTGTTAACGTTGCTTATTGACTTTTAAAGGAAAAACGAAACCCTTATAGGATCATTTTATTGTCCGTCTGTTGGCGTTTTAAAACAGAAGTGTTCCCTTTCCGTTTTTTTGAAACTTTATTTTTTATTTTTTGAACACTAACGCCATCTATGATCTACGTTCTCAACGAGAAACATTTTTCACTCCTTTCGGAAGTATCTGTTCACCAGGGACAAGAGATGTCGCTATTAAGCAATCAAATCAAAATTACTATTTGGAGTCTTTTGTATTTTCTATTTCAACTCCAAATTTTTGTTATGGTGAAAACTCAAGATTCCCTAAGGTCTTAGAAGCAGCAGCATAAATTTGTCAGCGATTTACATAAACCTTACGCTTCCCTAATTGGACCTCCAATCAAACGTAACCATTAGTTGGGCTGAAGTTAGCCTGTTTAATTGGTTTAACCTCTAAATGAATTACGATGATCCATTGAACATTGTCGAAATAGTACATTTGTAAAGAGTTACTATGGAATTCAATAAACAAAATAAATTTTGGACTGAATACCTTACCATGTATTTTACACATCGACGGTAAAAAGCAATCCTGCTGTAACCCGCAAAATCCAAAGTGTTCACCAGAGCCCAAAAACTTTTGAGATATTAGAAAAAAAATCATATCTCCTAAACTATTAATCCTATAAATGTCATTTTCAACACACCTGCTCGTAAAGTAGGTCTTATTACAGCGTATTTACACTGATAATGCAGAATATTACCCATGCCGTGCCTTTTACATTACATTATCGCACTAGTGCCTTTTCATTACATATCTTTTTAAATATTAGCAAGAAGTATTAATGTTTCGAAAACAGCTAAGTAGTTATTTGCGTAAATATAAAATTCAATTCAAAATGTGATAAATAATTAAAGAATTTCATGAAACTGCTTGTTAGCTTGTTGGTATTTATAATTTGACGGTGTATTTTTAACTATAAATACCCAATTTCAAAATTTATAAATATGTGGCTGATTAGCTACTTTGCCGGTGCCCTTATCTCAGACTTGCGCGCGCATGCAGCGCTGAGCGCGCGAAAAAAAAAAATTACGGCCGCCATCTTTTAAATGGGTTTCTGTTTGTTAAGTTTATTCACAGTATTGCATTTCGTTAGTGTTGTTTTGTAAAATGTCGAATTTAGATAACGAAGAATTACTTATCGAGTGTACGCCGCCAGATATCATAGTTGAAGCGCAAAATGCGAGTGATAGTCTTTTGCCCTCAAAATCAAAAGATAAATACATGCAAGCCTACGCAAATTTCATTCAATGGAAAAATAGCAAAAATGCAAGCTCTTTCTCAGAAAACGTGTTCATGGCTTACTTTAGTGAACTGGCGAAGAGGTATAAACCTAGTTCGCTTTGGTGTATATATTCTATGTTGAAGAGTACCGTGCAGAATAAAAATGCAATTGACATCAAAGCGTACACCAATCTAACTGCATTCTTGAAAAGACGTTCAGACGGCTTTTACAGTCGAAAATCCAAGGTTTTAACACCTAATGAAGTGGAGAAGTTCATTAAAGAAGCACCGGATAATCAATATCTAGCGACAAAGGTCAGTTCCACTATTTAGTTTTGTATTCATTATTATAATATTTGTAGGCGGTATTGTGAGTGTTGATATAATAGGAACTAAGTACGATTATTATAACTTAATTATGATTTTATTTATTTTCAGGTCGCATTAATATTCGGAATTACTGGTGCCTGTAGGCGTCAGGAATTAAACAACATTACGACAAAAGATATAGAGAATCACGGAGAGATGCTACTTGTCAAAATTCCGAACACTAAAAATAAAATTCCTCGGTCATTTACTATTCACGGACCATTTTATGAAATAGTGAAAAAATATGAAAGTTTACGTTCAACAAAAGGAAAATCTGACCGGTTCTTCCAAAATTTTCAAAACGGCAAATGCACGAGTCAGCCTATCGGAGTGAACAAATTTGGATCGATGCCTAGAGAAATTGCCAAGTTTTTAGGCTTACCACAGGCTGACGCTTACACCGGACACAGTTTTAGGCGGACTTCAGCTACATTGCTGGCTAATTCAGGAGCCGATATATTGACTTTAAAACGCCATGGGGGATGGCGATCTAATAATGTCGCCGAGTCATATATTGAGGACTCCATCCAAAATAAAGCCGACATAAGTGCCAAAATAACACAAGCAATCCATTTGGAGCCACAATCCAAGAAGTTCTGCCCTGAACCGCGTCCTTCCACCTCATATGCCAATGATGATTTGGGATTTCATACGTTTGCTAATGATGAAACGCAATGTTCTTCTACCTCCTTTCAGAATGTTGCATTATCACCGACATTTACAAATACCCAAGAACAAAGCAATGAAATAATTAATAATACAATTAAACATACAGTACAAATGCCTCATAAGGCGGTAGCATATCATTTCAATAATTGTACTTTTAATAACTGTTTCAATAATTAAAGTTTTTAAATAAATGTGAACTTTTATTTACTTTTCCTCGCAAGTGTGTTGAAAAACGTCGTATGAAACACGTGAGCATTGGTCATTACACTTTTCGTCTCCATTAAGCCTTCGCCTTCGGCTCAGGCTTAAAAACCGACTCGAGTGTAATGACCAACATAGCACACTTGTATCATAATGTACTATTTTAGAATAAGAATGCCTTTTTTGATTGTTTATCAAGTCGAATACTAAAAACTAACTAGAAGTTAGTTTTAGTCTATGTTTGTGTGGGTTACAGCATTATCACTTTTTTTTCTATTACGCAAATATGCTGTAAATGAAGGAGATAACTGTATGGGCGGCTCCAAAACAAGTATTTTACTTTAAAGCAAAACTGCTGTTATTACTTATCACAATTATTCATTTGTGTCAATTTTGACGTAAATGAAAAAAATCTATGTAACTAGGTGCACTTAATTGTTTTAAATGTAAGAAGATAAGAAAGGATAGTAAAATTAAAATGATGTAAGTATGGAGTGACATTTATTTAACGTCATTTTAAAATGTTTCAGAACATAAAACACTTCTAAATTACTAAATGAGATCAAAAATTATAACATTTCTGACACCTAGTTAGGTAACAATAGACGCTGAATCACAGGAAATACTCTACTGCTATTTAGTTGTACATAAAATCTAGTGAAAAAATAACAGCATTCGTTTGAATAATATTAAGTACCTATCGGTATTTTTAGTCTTAATTATTTTTAAGATTTTTTCAATTGCATCATCATTTTCTGAACTTAATTTAATTACCTTGCTACCCCGCGAAAACACGTGCAAGACAGCTAAGTATGTGCGACACATATATTACTTACTTATTATATTTTCATGCAAAAACCCAAGCCCTCATCCTCTTTCACATGAACATTGATTCATATGTGTGTTCATTAAAATGGACCTACGCAAAGTTGATTCAATAAATTATTCATCATTTTCTATTTTATCTACGTCTTCTTCGTCTGAACCCGCTAAAACATCCTTTGCTTTATTGTTTACTTTCAAATTCTTCGCGAAGTAACTGAACGAAATGCGGTAAGCCGCGGTCAAATCAGCACGAGCGCGTGTTTCAAATGCGGTAAATGCGCATGATCAATAGACGACTACTATATTGAAAAGGGCATAAATAGCAAATTTCGTAAAACTTAGTGTTTTCAATTTGGCGTAACTAGTCATTGTATATAATACCATATTTGTTTAGAATGTAGTAAACTACGATGATCAAAAGATTAGTATCTAATAAATGTAGTAAACACGGTACGTTACTTAAATATTATATGCAATTATGCTGTAACCCGCACTACTCAACATGTGTTGAGTAGTGAGTTGCGTTGTAACTACAAAGATCATATTATTTGCAAAAGTGAAATTGGTGTAAATTCCAAATGATAGAAAAATGCTGTTTTTCGTGCTATTTACAGCAAGTATTCAGTTGTCTTTTTGAGAAAATAGGGTAAACTCAAATGCTGTACAAAAACTTCTAGAGGTCGTAGAGCCACGAGAATAGGACCATTCGACGCAGAATTTTTTTCTGATTCTTAATATGAAATAAAAAAAAATTGTGAAGGGTGTGGTTTACAGCAAGATTGATTTTTACCGTCGACATTATAAACAACCATAATAGCACAGAATATATGTATAATAATACTAAAGTACAGAATGGCCACGCTCCGCCCCGCACCGGTTCGAGTTACCCCACCCCTCAAGCGCAGATTGCAGGAAAACCGCAGGAAAGCAGTCGGGTGCGCAATGCGATGTATGTCGGCCGCACGGCACTAAGTTCGGGAGCAGTAATTTTGCGAAATGGTAACGGTACCCAGCTACTTCCTTTTTCTAAATAAAAAATGATTTCTGAAATGATCGCGATTGATTCTTGCCGACCGAATAATTCGTTTAAGTTTGTAGGCGTATATTTTTTGTAATTGGAAATAATAATGCTTAAATACACAGACAGACACATTTTAAGTAGGTTTAAATAAATAGGTAAGGTGAACAATTACATTTATTTGCACATATCTAAGCCATGTCTACATATAAATAAAATTAAAATCAAGATTACCTACTATTAGATTGTGTTTTCGTGTGAAATATATAAAATTAAAATGTCATTGGTGGCTGACATGATGATGATGATGAAGTTAAGGTCTAAGGGATAGGCCTTTGTCAAACATTGAACGTCCTACGATTTATAATGATGACGATGATGATGAATAAGGTGAGTAATATCACGTAAGCGCCAGGTCCTCGTAAAATGGTGACTAGTGCTTAAAGCCTGCGGTGGACTACGACAGTCGGGAACTTTGCCCCTTAACACTCGAAGAATGTCCCGGTTCACAGTACACGCATTGCCGTGCAGTGGCTCAATTCCAACAGAGCTACCACAAAACTCGAAACTCTACAATCATGCCTACATAATAATATCTACATATCAAGTTATTGATTTAGACAACATTCATTTATTAATTTCCTTTTGCTTATACTTTATAATGGACATTATTCCATTTGAGTTTAATTAATTTACAGCAAAAATAAATTTGGTTGTAAATATTTTTCAGTACAATTATATTTTGACAAAATTCACTTGAGATGGTTTTTGGTTTTGGTCCCAATTCAAAATGGTCAATTCCAATGGAAAATCGTCCATTGGAAAAAATTGAAAAAATCGCCGTGACCAGCAGGTTTACTCCGAAACTCGAAGTTCGTGTCATGCGGTCCCTCTGACACTTATACTATTTAACGAGAGCGAGAGGGACCGCACGATACGAACTTCGAGTTATTTATACAACGAAGTGGAAAACTCGAACTTCGTATGTTGCCATCCCGCTGACGCTTATAATTATAATTCAAGCATTACATTATATAGTTTGGGACAAGGCCAATTAGTATTAATTGTGCAATGATATTTATTTCGTAGTATTTATTTGGGTGGATCAACTATTTCTTGTTGTTATTCTGTCCCGTCAGCGAGGGGACAAAAGTAGGACAGTTTTATAGAAGAAATGTTGTGTTACAATATACTAACTTGCTTATTAGATGACTAATTACAGAAATGGCTTAAAACTGTCATAAAAATACATGTTCGGCAAATTTTTATTATATAAACTTACAGTTTAAAGAGTGACCCAGGAGACCGTAACTATAGCAACGAGTGACAAAAAAAAGTTGATCTTCCCATCGTATTGTTTTTAGTTTATTTACTGTTTTCAACTTGAGAACTAATCTATGGCTCAGGCAAAGGTTTTCGGTTTACCAGGAATTTTGATGCTCCGCGCTTTAGTCTCCCTCTGGACGGAAGTTTCAGAACTATCGTAAATAACTGAAGCTACCCGGCTATCATCATTATCATCATCATCATCATCATCATCAACCAGAAGACGTCCACTGCTGAACAAAGGCCTCCCCAGGACGCCACAATGAACGACAACTCATGCACTCTGCCCCCCCCCAGTCATGCCCTCTGGTGCTGGTGCTGGTGCCCCTGGTGTTGCAGGTGTCTATGGGCGGTGGTAATCTCTTACCAGCAGGAGACCCACTTGCTCGTTTGCCATCCAGTCGTATAAAAAAAATCTGGATTAACACAGATGATACTTACTTAATATTCAGTAATTTGTTCCCGTGGGATAAAACTTTAGCTTATTTTAGTTTTCTTTACTTTGCTCACGCGACCTTAAGATAAGTCTATGCAATAAATTTTAATGTGTTCATGCAGTTCCTCCGGTAAACTATCATTTTACCGAAAATAGTTTCATCGATTACAGTTTCCCATAACACTTCGCAGAATGTTGTTATCACTTAGGAATCATTTATCGAACTTCGTTTCAACGCTCAGACACCTTTTACACAAGAATCAACTCATCGAATTTTACTTCATCATTTTATTTGTTTATCGACATAGTCGTTCATTGAATCGATTTTACTATAGTTTTGGTTCATTGTAAGTTTCAGTTAAGATTATGTAATAAGAAAAAAAACCTAATCAAATTCGTGGAATAGTTTTCGATGAAATGAAAATCGAGGTAACAAATTTCGATATAAGAACACACATCACACAAACTCAACCACCACCGCACTACACTAACACGTTTCGGAATCAACCAGAGCTCATCTTCAGAGCAATGCGTACAACCGTTCATCATGCTACCAGAAAGATGATACTCAATAATTTATTATTTTTTTGTTGACTGTACTTCCATAATTATTTAAAAACTAAATACCCGGATCGAAAATGATTCGGACCGGATCACCACAATTTCACTACTATATTATTGTACTTGCATCGAATTTACATTAGATGCCAAATCTTAGCTCTATCAAATACCACAAATGGTCGAAAAATGGTCAGCACATTTTGAAAACAGAACATACGAGCGTTGCAAGTAAAATAAAGCTTGTAAAAATAAAACCCGCCAACACTAATTAGGCAAACTTCACATAATACTTGAGGGTGGCAACCCTACGGCCTCGTTAGTACAGTCTTGCCGGGGCGAATGACCTCCGTTCATACATTTACCCCTTAGGGTTGACAGATTCCGAAGTATATTAATTACTACCCGAGCAAACAGACACAAAAGGGATTGCGGGTAGAACTTAAACATTATTTGTAGCTTTAGTGTATTTAAGGGTTATAAGCATGAAGTACTAACGACGAGAGTTGGCTAGATTTCTAAATACAAATAATTAGTTAGTCGCTGAGAAAAAAAAAGTTATTATCATAAAATAATATAAATGGTTTTCTTTCTCTCTCTTCTGGTGTTCCAAGTGCCCATGAGTGCTAGTCCTTACTAACCAATAAGTGATCCACTTGCTCGTTTTCTATACTAAGGGGCTGTTTCACCATCCATTGATTAGTGTTAACTGACATTTAAATGTGACGCCGTCTCAGTCTATTGGAACAAAACAAATAGAGACTGCACGGCATCACATTTAACCGTCAGTTAACACTAATCAATGGATGGTGAAACAGCCCCTAAATATTAAAATAGAACTATCTCGCACAGCTCTGGTGGATTAACACTATCCGCGTGACGCCGAATTGACTCGATTTTCATAAAATCACGGAAATTAAATCAAACTGGATCTTAATGGTACTGGTTCACAACCGCGAATACAGGCTAGTTGTCTGACATTTTTGATGAAGCGCGTTATGTCACCTCCCGTCATGCATGCTACGTGCTTTCTAGTGTCCGTTTGATCATGTCTTGTATCCCCATTTGATCTTGGATATGTTTCGAGTCTAAATAGTTTAGTGATGCCTGTTAAGGTAGCGTTCCGTTGTTGACGACCGCGACTTGCGACCGCGACTTACGCCCGCGACATACGACCGCTACTTGAAGGCTTATTATCTAACGTATTTGGAACCGCAATCGTTTTCATAAAGATTATCTTTATCTAAAAAAATCCGTAGTGTAAAGATAGGAAACTATGCACAGGTGTTCTTGTATCGATGGCATGTCTTATTTATTAAAAGAATATTGTTTTTTTCACTACTCATGCTCTTAAAATGTTATTTTATTCCCTGCATATCGGGACTAAGGCTCCTCATTAAACTCTAGAGATTAAAGTATTTTTTTTTTAATTTACTTTGGAAATCCTAAGCAGTCACGTTGTTTGTGAATGGAGGATTATCGCCATTTTCATTGATCGTGTCTAGACAATTTTTATGGCGTGGAAATAACTTCAAAAACAAAATGACAACTTGTTTAAAAATAAAAGATTCAATTTCGTGAAACGTGATTAATGATTACGGACATGAACATATTTAAGTATATTTTATTAAGTAAGGATGAATAAAAAACAGGGGCTTGTAAAAAAGTAATATTGTAATTATTTATAGAACGTCTTTTTTTTTCTCTCTCATTCAAAGTGTAAAGGAGAGTGATTAACGCGAGACTAAAGAACCATAATGACACTCAAACTATAGCCACCCTCGCACCTGCTCGGGTGGCGAAATATCTCGTCTCAATATGGCTTGTTTTAGTCCCTTGTTGAACAATCTACTATTTTTCGTGACATAAATATAAAACTACCCTCAGCTTGAGAGCCAAACCAAGCTGCATCATGTATACTCATTAAGATTATATGTGTCCAATCTTTTCAAGTCAAAACAGAAATATTTCAGTCGGTATTAAACAGAAATTCACCCTGAACTCCTAAGTAAGTGCTTAATAAAGTGGCTAACTCACTTTAACTGCAATCTCAATTTTTCACAAAATTGCACTAAGTAAATCCAAACATTCGCTGAAATTCAGGCGAAAATGGACTTTGTATTTACAGTTTTAAGTCTCTAAATAGATTGAGCTAATGTTGTGGAATTTTCCAGAGCAAATTTTAAACAGAAAAACTAAATGGATTAATGAGTAATTTTAGAGTTAGTGTCGTCGATAGACAGCTCGGGTTCACTGCGCGGTGCTTCGCAGTCCTCTGCGGTCGTTAAGACGGGAGTAGGAGGCAACGAAAACACCTTCGAATAGTGGACTGTATTTATTTTTCCTGGTTCCTTAGTCGATTCGCGGTAGTAAATCGGAGTCCGGTACGATATCGCGGTGGTCGGTCGGTAAGGCAGCAGTCGTAGGTCCGTTGGGAATAGCAGGGGTCGATACGCTTCGCTGGTCGCTAGTCGCTGTTCTTCGCTGGAGACTTCGGAGAGAGGAGTGCTTCGTGTCGTGGTCCGCGTCGAACTGCCGTATCGCTGCGAGCGGCCCTGTATTTATACCCCGGCCGCCCGCTCGTGATTGGTTATAATTCCCCGATAATTCAGACGCTGTGATTGGTGGACCCAAATCACAAACGTACTAAATTATCGGGGAATTTTCACTATCGCTACCGGGGTATTTCGCGTTTATTTATTTATCGCTTATAATTTTTTCCTAATCAACTATATACATTTCGCTTTTAGACTTATTATAAACTATTTACAATGATTCTTAACCTAATTAACCTACTTATTATATTTACAGATGTATTTTAATTTACAATTTACAAAAATTATAATTTTCGTAACGTTCTTTCGTTGTATTTATGTGGCTGTCCGTAACAATTCTCCCCCCGCCGGATCCGCAGGGGAGGCTTCGAAATTAGTCGGGAGGACAGCCAGTCGCGTCGTAGGGCGCCGGAACACTCCTCCCTTGGTGCGTACGTCCGCGCTCCGGATGCCGCCGTCAGGTCCAGGGAAGACTGCTTCCACGACGCCTCGAGGCCACACATTTCGTGGCAGGTTGGAGTCGACGACGATGACAACGTCGCCGACTTGCAGTGGTCGCTCGCCCCCGCTCGGAGATTTACGGGGGGCGAGAGTCGGCAGATACTCCCGGACCCAGCGGGCCCAGAAGTGGTTGGCCAGCGCTTGGCTGGCACGCCAGGCTCTCCGATCAGCTTCGTCGCACGTGCCGGTAGGAGGGGCGCCTGCCGGGCCGCCGAGCAAAAAGTGGCTCGGCGTAAGCGCTTCCTCGTCGCCGGGGTCGACCGACACGTGTGTCAGCGGTCGTGCGTTGACGGTCTGTTCCGCCTCCGCCAACAGTGTCACGAGCACCTCTTCCTTTGGTGCCCGTGAGAAGAGTGTGGCGGTCAGTGCGGTCTTGACCGACCGCACCAACCTCTCCCAGGCTCCCCCCTGGTTAGGAGCTCCAGGGGGGATGAACCGCCATTCCATGCGGTGTCGAAGTCCGATGTCGCGGAGCTCGGGCAGCCACTCCTCGTAGGCGGCGCGAAGCTCCGTGTCGGCCCCGCGGAAGCATGTACCATTGTCACTATACATGACGCGGGGCCAACCTCGTCGAGCCGCCATGCGCCGCAGCGCCATGATGGCGGAGTCCGTCGATAGGCTCGCGACGATTTCCAGGTGGACGGCGCGTGTCGTTAGGCAGGTAAATAGCGCTACCCAACGCTTTTCGTGGCGCCGTCCAATCGTGACCGTCAGCGGGCCGAAGTAGTCCACCCCACAATTGGTGAAGGGCCGGCTGTAGGGGTCGATGCGGGCTCGCGGCAGGTCGCCCATCGCTGGTGGGCGCGGAGTCGATCGCCGCACAGCACATGCGCGGCAGGCGCGGGCCACCTTTTTGACAGTGGGGCGAAGGTGCAGCACCCACAGTCGCTGTCGCAGGTCGTTGACCACCCGTTCGTTCGACGAGTGATGAGCGTCGCGGTGCGCCTTTTCGATTAGGAGGCGCACGAACGGGTGGCGGCCGTTTAGGATTACCGGCCTCTTCGTCGCGTCCGGCACCGGTGCGGCATTTATGCGGCCGCGCAGCCGGAGCAGGCCGTCCTCGAGGACGGGGTCGAGGTGGAAGAGACTGCTCTTCTTTGGCAGCCTCCCCCCGTTTCGCAATATATTTACTTCTTCGGTGAAGTCATCCGCCTGGCATTGGCGGAGCCAGAGGTGTTCCGCTCGTTCCAAGTGCCGCACACCTAACTCACTCTTCTTATCGCGGCACTTGTCAATAAAAAGTAACACTCGCGCTGTTGTATTGATTAATTTTTCAAATTTCGAAAATCGCGTAATGTCCGGTAACACACTCGCACTTGTGTCTTTCACTTTTTGGATTGTGTTCGCACTCGCGTTCGCACTGATATTATAAATTTCGCTGACGGTTTCCTGCGGCCATTGATCTTCCGGTAGCCGCAGGAAGTTAGGTCCGGTGAACCACCGGTCGGTGGCGGATATTTGGCGGGCACTGTCCGCCCGCGTCGCGTCGTCCGCTGGGTTGGCTGCTGTCGGTACCCACCGCCATTGCTCGGGGCGGGTGAGTTCGGCGATCTCTCCTAGACGATGCGCCACAAAAGGCGTGTAGCGCTTTGCGTCGTTACGGATCCACGCTAGGACAGTGCGTGAATCCGTCCACAGAACGACGCGCTCGATTGTAAGTCGCTGTTCGGCAACAATGGTGGCCGCCAGACGGGCTCCAATGAGGGCCGCTTGAAGCTCTATCCGGGGCACGCTTTGTTGCCTCAATGGGGCCACCTTCGCCTTCCCCGCCACCAGAGCCACCGTCACGGTTCCGGATGCGTCGGTCGTCCGGAGGTAGATGGCCGTGGCGTAGGCGCTCTCGCTCGCATCGGTGAAGGCGTGTAGCTCGTGTCGGCCCGTCGCGTAGCACCGCTCCAGCTGCAGTGCCGCTACGGCGGCTAGACCACCAGCCCACTCGATGAAAGCACCGCCGTCCTCCTGGTCTAGCGGCTCGTCCCATGGCGTCTGTTTGCGCCACGTCTGCTGGAGGGTCACCTTGGCGGTGATCGTGTAGGGCGACAGGAGCCCGAGCGGGTCATAGATCGACATGACCGCGCTCAGGGCCTCCCTCTTCGTTGGTGTGCGCGTCCCCTCGCGCACCTCCTTCGGCACTCGGTTCATCGCAGTGTTGAACCCGAGTGTATCGCTTCTTGGGTCCCAGATGAGCCCCAGGATCTTCGGCCCCTCGTTAGGGCCTAGTGTTGCGGGCGCTGTTGCCCGCAGTTCAGGTTCGATTCTTCGCTCGAGTTTCGGAGAGTTAGTATTCCACCCGCGCAGCTCGAAGCCGGCTCGCGAGTGGACTTCGTCGACGGCCGTCGCTACGTCCACGGCCTCTTCTTCCGTCGCGTAGCTGTCCACTAGGTCGTCCATGTAGTGGCTCGATGTAATTGCGTATAACGCCTGCGGGAATTCCGCCGCGTGGCGCTCGGCGTTGTGGTTGCGCACGCTGTGCGCCAGGAAAGGGGAGCTCGCTGCTCCGAAGATCATCGAAGTCATCTTCATTATTTTGGGTTCACTTTCGCCCGGCTCCCTCCACAGGAACAGCTGCGCCGGGCGATCTTCGGGTCGAATCTTCACTCGTAGGAACATCTCTTTTATGTCTGCTGTTACTGCATAGCGGCCCTCCCGGAACCGTAGTAGAATGCCCGGGAGGGACTTTAGCAGGTCGGGCCCCTCCAGCAAGAAATCGTTAAGGCAGCGGCCTTGGCTGCGGCTCGCTGCGTCGAAAACCAGGCGAAGCTTCCCTGGTTTGTTCGGGTTCCGCACAGCAAAGTGGGGTAGCACCCAGGCGCGCGGGTGGCGCGCATCTGCTTCGGTGGCGGGCTCTGCGTAGCCCTTCGCTAACAGGTTGGCGACCTGTGCCGCATATTCTTGCGCGAAGTCTGGGTCGCGACGCATCTTGCGCTCGATGCCTTTGAAGCGCTGTAGCGCTGTCGCGTAACTTGCCGGTGTTCGCACCTCGTCCGTTATCCACGGCAGACCAACTTCATAATGGTCGCCGTGGAATTTCACCGTCGCTTCAAAGATCTGTTTTGCGCGTTCCTCCGCTGGCCGGGGTTTCGTGGCCAGCGACACGCCCAGCGCGTCGATGGCGAAATGTTTCTTGATGAGTTCGTCGGTGGCATTGTCGCGTAAATTGTACACGTAGAGTACGTCTTCCGTTGTGCCGCTCGCTCGAATGGCCCGGGGCACTGAGCCGTAAATGACCCAGCCCAGTGCCGTCCGGACCGCCGCTGGTTGTCGTCGCTTGCCCGTCCGTGTCTCGTGGACGAGCATCAAGTGCCAATTATCCGCGCCAATGAGAAGTCGCGGAGTGGCATCTTCGTAGCAGGCATCGTTCAGCCCACTCAGGTGACGGTAACGGGTGACCTCCTGACCCAGTTGCTGAGTGTGGATCCGGAGGTTCTCCACGGTGCGGGCGGCGATCTTGTAAGCCTCACCGCGGCCCTGCACCGTGATGTTGAC
Source organism: Choristoneura rosaceana (assembly GCA_037349165.1). Lineage (NCBI taxonomy): Eukaryota > Metazoa > Arthropoda > Insecta > Lepidoptera > Tortricidae > Choristoneura > Choristoneura rosaceana. Next base: position 1,926,394 of record JAZBNJ010000032.1, read on the forward strand.
ACGTCGACTGTTCGGCAGCTCGGTGTTGCTGGCGATGCCTCTCATTTGCATAGGCACCGCCGGTCCCGTGGCTCCAATCGTTCGCGCCAGTTCTTCGTCGATGAGTGTCACCGTCGACCCGTCATCCAGCAGTGCGAAGGTGTCGACGGTGCCGCTGGGTCCGCTGACGCGGACTCGGCACATCTTCAGCAGGACCGGTGCCTTGTCGTCTTCGCTGCTGACTGTAGTCACCGTCTGCTTCTCGGGGATCGGTGCCGGCCCAGGAGTGGGCTGAGACGCCGATATCGTCGGGGAATGCGGGGCTTGCCCGCGGGGAGGCGTCCGCTCGCGTCTCGGTTCGGGGTGGCGCGGCACTTTTGCCGCGCTCGCATGCAGCAATGGATGGTGCACATGCCGGCACCCGTCGACTTCGCAGGTGCGGGCTCGGCAGGTTTCGCGTCGGTGCTGCTGGTCCATGCAGCGGAAGCACACGCGGTTGTCGCGTGCCCACTGCCAGCGATCGTTGACCTCCATATTGGTGATGCGCTTGCATCTCGTGGTGGGGTGACCGCCCCCACAGCAGAGGCATCGGCGCGCGTCATCGCCCTCGGTGGCGTAGACGGGCGCTCGCGGCGCGGGCCGAGGGGTGGGGCCGCGCATCGGCGTCGGACGGGGTGCTGGCCTGGCAGCGTCCCTCCGGAATGTCGGCGTAGTGGCGGCGGCGGCTGCCGTTGCTTCCGTCGTCGTGTAGGAGAAGCGCAGGGCGCGGTCGGCCTCGCGCATGAGGAACCGCGATAGCAGGATGATCTGCGGCTCCATGGTCATCTGCTCCGATGCGAAGTCCCCGAAGCGTGACCGTAGATGTGGGCTGAGCTTCTCCATCACGTCGCGTACCAGCAGGGGGCTGGCGAGGTAACCGTACTGGTCGATTGACGATAGCACGCTAACGACGTTTTGCAATTTAATTGCAAATGCGTTAATGTCGGTGGCAGTCGATCCCAAGCGCGGCAGTTTCTTCAGGTCATCGAGTGCTTTGGCAGCCAGAATCTCGGGGCGGCCAAAGCATTGTCGCAGCGTTGTCATCACTGCTTCAGGGTTGGCCGAGGTGTGGAGCAGCGCCTCCACGGCTTCGCGCGCAGTGCCGCGCAAACAGGAACGCAGCCGCGCCATATTTTCGTGCGGCGTGAAATTATATGCGCGCGTTGATTCGGCGTAGGCTGCTTGGAACGGCAACCATTCGCCCGCCGCACCGGAGAAAGCAGGCAACTCGTAGACCTGCCTCGGCGGCGGGCGCACTCGCGACATCTTCTCGAGGGCCTCGGCGAGCTTCTCGATCCCGCGTTGTCCGCTTACACTTCGTTCGCGAGCGGGTGTAGGTGGCGGCGAATTGCGCCGCTTCGGTTCGAACGGGGGCGGCGGTGAGCGCCGCCGTGACTCGTGCTTCGGTGGTGGTGGCGTTTGTTGATTCGCCACGGTGCTGCGGAGCCAGTTATCCACCTTCGCGTGTGGTGCGATAACGCTTCCGGCTTGTGACTCCGCTTCTATGGTCGCCAGCTTCTGGCGTAGCTTGGCCTTCACCCGCTCCTTCTGCAGCTCCAGCTCTTGTTGCTTAATACGTAGGAGCTCCTCCTCGGCTTCCTCTTCAGCAAGCCGGATACGGATCGCCGTCGCATTTGATGCATGCGAAGGCGCCGGCGATCTCGCACCGGTTCGCATCACCGCCGGTTCTTCGTGGAAGGCGACGGCTCGCTGTTGTCGTTGCTGGTTGGCAGCCCAGTCCAATGAGTGAGGGAAGTAGTCGCTGGCTTCAGGCTGCGGGTTGTGTTGCACGCCCGCTGCCCCCCCACTGCTTCGCAGTTGCGCCCTATCGGCGGCGCGGCCGGGCTGCACGCCCAGCTCCCCCCCTCTGTTGTGGAGTTGCGCCCTATCGGCGGCGCGGCCGGGCTGCACGCCCAGCTCCCCCCCTCGGTCGCTGAGTTGCGCCCTATCGGGGAAGTGGCCGGACTGCACGCCCAGCGCCCCCTCTCGGTCGCAGAAGAGTGCTTCATCGGGAATGCGGCCGGGCTGCGCGCCCAGCTCCCCCCGATGGCCGCTGAAATAGTCGTCCTCGGTCGCACGGGGAGGCAGCATGCCCACGGCTCCCTCATCGGCTCGGCTGAGCGGGGGAAAATACACAGCGTCGCGATGTGTAGCTGTGATCGCGAGGTCACGCGGCGGCTCGCGTGACGTCATTCGCGGATCGGCGCGAGGTAATACCGCGGGCGAAGCGGCGTCGCGGCGGACGATTCGATCCAACTGCCGCTGCCAGACGTCGTCAGCGGTGGCCGTGGTAGCAGCAGCGGCGGTCGTCGTTGGAACTCGTTCGGCGGTGGGTTGTTCCTCGGGCGTCGGGGTGTGGCGGCGCTCTTCGCGGTCGCCCTGAGAACGCGTCACCACCATTGTTGTCGTGGGTCTTGAATAATCCGGTTCGAAGGACCAAACACTGTCGTCGATAGACAGCTCGGGTTCACTGCGCGGTGCTTCGCAGTCCTCTGCGGTCGTTAAGACGGGAGTAGGAGGCAACGAAAACACCTTCGAATAGTGGACTGTATTTATTTTTCCTGGTTCCTTAGTCGATTCGCGGTAGTAAATCGGAGTCCGGTACGATATCGCGGTGGTCGGTCGGTAAGGCAGCAGTCGTAGGTCCGTTGGGAATAGCAGGGGTCGATACGCTTCGCTGGTCGCTAGTCGCTGTTCTTCGCTGGAGACTTCGGAGAGAGGAGTGCTTCGTGTCGTGGTCCGCGTCGAACTGCCGTATCGCTGCGAGCGGCCCTGTATTTATACCCCGGCCGCCCGCTCGTGATTGGTTATAATTCCCCGATAATTCAGACGCTGTGATTGGTGGACCCAAATCACAAACGTACTAAATTATCGGGGAATTTTCACTATCGCTACCGGGGTATTTCGCGTTTATTTATTTATCGCTTATAATTTTTTCCTAATCAACTATATACATTTCGCTTTTAGACTTATTATAAACTATTTACAATGATTCTTAACCTAATTAACCTACTTATTATATTTACAGATGTATTTTAATTTACAATTTACAAAAATTATAATTTTCGTAACGTTCTTTCGTTGTATTTATGTGGCTGTCCGTAACAGTTAGATTAAGTTTTAAGGTACCGTAACTAAAAAAAAAAACTTATGAGATTACTTTGCTGTCTGATTATCCGTCTGTCTGTAGATCTTTGTCGTGGAGATGTCATGTCTAAAAACTTAAATAATCCATATCCATACCAATATTATAAATGCGAAAATGTGTTTGTGTGTTTGTCCGTCTTTCAGCGCCCGATAACCGAATACCACGCGGGCGGAGCCGCGGGCAAAAGCTAATCCCTACTATAATATTATAAACGCGAAAGTAACTCTTGTCTGTCTGTCGGTCTACCTGTCTGTCTGTCTGTCTGTCTGTTACGCTTTCACGTCGAAACCGCAGAACTAATTTTGATGAAATTTAAACCCCAAGGATTAACATATAGAAATTTTCACTTTCTCACTAAACTCCATTTCAATAGAATCTGACAATCCTGTACACACTTCCAGCCAACTAATATGAACACCGGGTTGCCTAGGTCTTGGTGAGGTGACTATTCTTCTTTTTACCCAACTGCGAAGAAAGAGGGTTATTTTGTTTCTTTTTAGATTATAATCACATCAACAAGGACACAAATAATTAAGTTTGGCTACGTTAGGGTGTCTTAAATGTCTAGGAAATTGTCAGATTTTATTTAATTGTACTTTACTTTAACACTGGATGAACACCATTGAATTCCACCTACGACCTTCACACTTTTATACAAATTACGTCAACATTTTTCCACAAACGATAATGCTTTCTGTGCGATAAGGGAGCACGGTACTTGATTGAAGGAAAATCTGTTATTTGGCACGCAGATGGAAAGCTTTGGAACTTCCGATGATATTTTGATATCTTGATTTCCAAAACGTGTCTCTTGATGAGGTACGTGCAAGGATGTGAAACGTTCGCGAATGTGTAGATGCACAAACTAGGTACCTCATCATCATCATCATCATCAGCCGGAAGACGTCCACTGCTGGACAAAGGCCTCCCCCTTAGAACGCCACAATGAACGACAACTCGCCACTTGGATCCATCGGTTTCCTGCAACTCTCACGATGCCGTCAGTCCACCTGGTGGGAGGCCTGCCAAAGCTTCGTCTAAACTAGGTAGCTACAGAGATAAAAATATCTTGTGTTATAAAATTTGTATGCTGTGTAAGCGAGAAAAAGTGGAGAACTTTGAAACGAATTTGAAATTTTGGCATAACATCTGTTGACCATGTACCTAACCTAATTTTACCCAACTGCAAGGAGTGGTAATGGTTTTTTTTAACAAATATACTTTGACTTCGATTTTAGATACATCCCATCCCAATCCATATCCATACTTCCATACTAATACTATAAATGCGAAAGTGTGTTTGTATGTTTGTGTGTTTGTCCGTCTTTCACGCCGTAACGGAGCGACGGATCGACGTGATTTTTGACATAGAGATAGTTTATGGGCCCGAGAGTGACATAGGCTACTTTTATCCCGAAAAAATGCACAGTTCCCGAGGGAACAGCGCGCGATAACCGAATACCACGCGGGCGGAGCCGCGGCCAAAAGCTAGTAATATTATAAAGTAGCTGTTGCCGCGACTCGAATTCTTTTATTCCGACGGGAACTAACTATGCAATTTTCCAGGATACAAACCATACTTATGTCCTTTCTACTTGTAACTATCTCCACATAAAATTTTATCTTAATCGGTCCCACAATTATATCGTCAAGAAGTAACAGAGAGACAGAAAATCGGACAGAGTATGTTCACATTTATAATAAGAGCAAGGAATTAAATGAAATTTGGTTTCATCATCATCATCCACTACTCGTGACAAAGACGTCCACTGCTGGACATAGGCATCCCCCAAGGCTCTCAGACCGGTCTTGTGCTTTCCGCATCCGCATTTCCAATAGATACGGAAACTTGGTTTACTTTTTTTTTTTATTCCACAGGAAGGTAAACGAGCAAGTCTTCTGGTGGTAAGAGATCACCACCGCCCATAAACATCAGCAAACACCAGGGGTATTGCAGATGCGTTGCCAACCTAGTATGGAATACCTCAAGTGCCAGCAATTTCACCGGCTGTCTTACTCTCCACGCCGAAACACAACAGTGCAAGCACTGCTGCTTCACGGCAGGATTAGCGAGCAAGATGGTGGTAGCAATCAGGGCGGACCATGCACAAGGTCCTACCACCTGCGAACTTTATACTTTTATGTATACCCAATAAAATCGTGTTAAAAACTTATTTCTCCACCTAAAACTTTTGTCTCTGTTACCTTAACTCCGTAAAATACCGACCGATTGATGATCCATCCCAATATCGGGTCCCATAGCTTTTCCCAAGGTCTAAAATCCCGTTCTCGGTTAAATAAAATTCCAACCCTAAATTGCCCCTTTCAGGGTTGAATTTTGGCCTGTCTGTGAAGGTTTCCTAGGACTTTATTGCTGGTTCATAATAAATCACTCGCCACAATATTGCGGATGCAAGGGCATCTAATGTATTGCTTCGGCCTGGGCTCAGATTGAGGCAGTTTGTTACAGGATAGGGTCGATGGACCTTTTTAGGGGCGAAAAGACGGGCACTACAAAATGTGGCACGGTTTCTTTCATTTTAGGGTTCAGTATTCACTATTTATTTGATTGGGACAATCAACTGTTTCGTTACTCAAGAGATATGAATTATCCACATGCTAAGAAAAAGCTTTTTTTTATTCGACTGGATGGCAAGCAAGTGGGTCTCCTGATGGCAAGAGATCACCATCGCCGATAAACGTCTGCAACACCAGGGGTATTGGAGATGCGTTGCCAACCTAGAGGCCTAAGATGGGATACCTCAATTGCCAGTAATTTCACCGGCTATAATATCTTACCCTCGGATAACGGAGCGACGGATCGACGTGATGTTTGGCATAGAGATAGTTTATGGTCCCCAGAGTGACATAGGTTACTTTTTATCCCGGAAAAATGCCCAATTCCTGAGGGAACAGCGCGCGATCGATAACCGAATACCACGCGGGCGGAGCCGCGGGCAAAAGCTAGTAAAAATATTATTATTATTATATAAATTATCAGGCAGGCAGTATGTATAGTTTGTACCCCATAAAATCATACTTTTATAAGTACCTACGAGTACTTACTTAACTTAGAAGATTTTTTTGAGACAGCGCCTTTTTATTTAGAAGGGCAGTATTGTTTGAAATTTTCAAAGTGTGTCTTTTTCGCGTAGTTACGTTAGGTATGTTTTGAGGTCAGGTTGTTTCTAGAGACCCCGAGGCAGGGTTTCGGGGTCGGGGTCGTAAATGATCTGTGGATGCGGAAACTTAAATTGCGTGTGTAATTCCACGAACTTTGTCCTTAACAGATTTTAATTTAATCTTGTTGGGATTTAATACTTCGAATTTGGTTTCAATCATTGAAAGGACATTAAAATGTTGTTTTGTAAGGAAAAAAATCTCCGTTGGAATTGATTTTTGACTTGAAAAAATGCGAAATGTGGGGGTCGTCATTTTAAAGGTCCCAGATTTGATACCCGGTCACAGCAAAAATTCATTTTTTTGAAAAATATGATCGATTGTTCTCGAGTGTTGAGTGTTATAAAAATAATAATGTATTTAAGTATGTAGTACCTACCTATCTTTTTTTTCAAATTTAATAATTAAAATTAAATCAAACTAAATTAAATCAGATAAAGTCGGTTATAAATAAAATGAAATCTATCTATCTATTTCAGTACCCTCAGTACCTATGTTTACCTATCGGTTGCCTAGTACCCATAATGTAAGCTTACTTTGAGACTAGGTCAATTAGTGTCAAGTAATAAATAAATCCATACTAATATTATAAATGCGAAAGTGTGTTTGTGTGTTTGTATGTTTGTATGTTTGTTCGTCTTTCACGCCGAACGGAGCGACGGTTCGACGTGATTTTTGGCACAGAGATAGTTTGTGGGCGCGAGAGTGACATAGGCTACTTTTTATCCCGGAAAAATGCAGTTCCCGAGGGAACAGCGCGCGATAACCGAATACCACGCGGGCGGAGCCGCGGGCAAAAGCTAGTAATAAATAAATATCACGGGACAGTTTACACCAATTGACCTAGTCCCAAACTAAGCAAAGCTTGTACTATACTTATTTATATAACTAGGTAAATACGTACCTACTTAAATACAATTAAACATCCAAGACTCTAGAAGAAACATTCATTTTATTCATAAAAATATCTGCTGTGACCGAGAATCAAACCCGGGACCTCAAGCTTCGTAGTCAGGTTCTCTAACCACTTGGCCATCCGGTCGTCCAAGTCAAGTGTCCTGTTTTATTTATTACTTTGCTATTTTTTAATGTAACTTAGGTTAGAACCATCTCAGTTAAACAAGCTTTTGGTTAAAAAAACTGCAACTAAATCGGTCATTCTGTTTGTGAGTCACGATGCCACAGACAGACATCACCATCAAACTTATAACGCCCCTCTTTTTGCGTCACGGGTTAAAAATGTGCTTTATCACGCGAACCTACAAGTGGCAACTTGTAGCTATATCCTTAATTTACCACATTTTCCTCCGTTTGTTGACTAAAATAACATGAAGTTCTAAGTGATCCATCTTTCCATTATTTACTTTGCGTCACAATGCAATATATCTCAAAGCTATATATGCTATTCTAACATACGCGTGCGCCTATTTCTTCTTGCGTACCTCCTAAGGTTGATTTTCCTTTGATCGGGGGATGTACGCACTTGTATTAGTTTTAGGGTTCCACCAAATGTAAGGTATGAGGAAAAGTGTCTTTGACAGGGTGACTGTCATTTTATAAGTGGGGTAGGATGATGTCAATATAGCTGTGACATGACATTTCACTTTGTGTTTGAGGTTACTGGGGCTTCGATCTGAAGGAAACGTGTATTTTCCGTCTTAAATTTTTGTTTGACGTATTGTGAGGATTCAAAAGGTCAAAAGGTTCTCGAATGGCGTCTGCGGACCGGGTGACGAGCTGTCGGTAGGCCTCCAACAAGATGGAGCGACGACCTGGTTAAGATCGCGGGATCGCGGTGGATGTGGAAAGCACAAGACCGGTCTGAGTGGAGAGCATTGAGGGAGGCCTATGTCCAGCAGTGGACGTCTTTCGGCTGACATGATGATGATGATGTATTGTGAGGACGTAGAAAAATTGCATATAAGCAGGTAGTTTGTTGCGGGTAGTACTTTGGTGAGGGTGAGACGTCATTATGACTTGAAGCCACACATAGGATGTTTTTAAAACATAACTTAACCAACAAAAAGCTGGAAAACTTGTCACTTCAAAGTTCAATATCTCAAAAACCGCTGAACCGATTTTGATAAAAAATATCTAAGAACCATTGCTAGAAAACCTGCTTTCAAATAAAAAAACTGCGTTCAAATCGGTCCACCCGTTTAAGAGCTACGGTGCCACAGACAGACACACAGACATACAGACACACATAGCAGTCAAACTCATAACACCCCTCTTTTTGCGTCGGGGGTTAAAAATTACAACACTGCAATGATGCTAATGGCTCTTTAATAGTGGTGATGTACATTTAAAATACTGTGTGAATAAAACATTTTACTGGGTAATCTAATTGTATCAAAAAATATTCGATTTTAGGGTTCCGTAGCCAAAATGGCAAAAACGGAACCGTATAGTTTCGTTCGCGGCTTTGCTCAGGGACTATCAATGATAGAAAGCTGTAATTTTGCACGAATGTATATGTAAACTATGCCGATCAAATTGTACAATAAAAAAATCTAAAAAAAAGTTTTTTAAAGTACCTCCCATAGACGAAAAGTGGGGGTGATTTTTTTTTCTCATTCAATTTTGTAGTGTGGCCTATATCGTTGGATAGGTCTTTTAAAACCATAAATAAATTTCATTTATACACTCAGGGCAATGTAACTTTCGAATCTCCTGCCAGATACAAATTGGTGTTGTACTGGTCACAATCTTTATAACCGCATATGGAGAAAAATATTTTTGAAGGTGAAAACTTTTTTTCATGTATTTTTTTTTAATGGCAATGATTTTAAAAATTAAAAGTTCTTTGTTTAAAACTTCTGGCAATTCCAAATCCCAAAACCACCAACAACACCAGCCACCTAATTTTGTTTTTATTTAAAATATGTATGTTAGTCTGTAAGGGTTTTATTGTTTGGGCCATGTTGCCAGAATTAAATGGTTTATTATTATTATAAACTGCTAGCTAATAGATCCCAAATTAAGTCGATAGATATAATTATTATTATTATTAGGATAATTATTACAGAACCCTTTTGGTCATCCAAAATTAAATGAATTCTAGAGTAATTGAGTCTGTATTCTAAACGTATGTGCTGCATTTCAGAGCTAATATTCATTTAATATCTAGTATTGTTTAGTTTCATAGTTTATCGTTAGAGATTTCAAAATAAACAAACAATCAGTATTTTAATAACAATGCACCGTCATAATTTTGTACAGTCAAGCATATTTGCTTCTGAACCATTAGAATACCAATAATAAGTATAGAAATTGTTTTTAATATTAATCTTTCATCAATTAGCTTGGCAGTTGTACTTAGGGGCTTTAGAGTGAATATAAAAGAATATAAAAAAAAATTATTCGACTCGATGACAAACGCGCCAGTGGGTTTCCTGATGGTAAGAGATCACCACCGCCCAAAAACATCTGCAACACCAGGAGTATCTTTTGCAAATGCATTGGCAACCTAGATCCCTCAGATGGGATACCTCAAGTGCCAGTAACTTCACCGGCTGTCTTACTCTCCACGCCGAAAAACAACAGTGCAAGCACTGCTGCTTCACGGAAGGATTAGCGAGCAAGATAGTGGTAGCAATCCGGGCGGACCTTGCACGAGGTCCTACCACCTGCAAATAATGAAAAACTTATAACGAACTATGCAATTTTCCAGTATTACCTATGTAAAAACATCGGAGGGTTTTATAGGTACTGAAAATGTCCAGGGTTGCAAACTGTCTTCTTCGAAATTTCATTTAAATTAGTTCAGCAGTTTACGCGTGAAAGGTAATACACAGACAGAGAGTCCACATTTATATTTGTAAGGAAGTAAAGATGTATGTATGTATATGTATGTAAACTCTTTATTGCACATAAAAAAAATGTAAATGTAAATGTAAATGTTTGTATTGTATTAACCTTATCAGAACCTATTGCGTTTTTAAAAGAATTTGTAGGTACCTACTTACCTATTGATATCGTTCCCAAAATAAAAAGTAATTAAGAAAGAAAGAAAGAAAATACATTATAATACGCCATAAAAAATAATAATAATAACATAGAACAAATATCAGACATATATGACGCTAAATAGGTCCCCACTCAGCATAATGTCACGGCAAGCCGTGGCGCTGATTTTCAGTGAGGTAATTAAATTTTACATTTCCCGTACGTGGAGCAATTAACTAGTTTCAGCTGGTCATAGTATCTTAATAGGTGTTTAGACGTTAGTAATGTTTTTGCCATTTAAATATTTGAGACGGACTGTACACGCGTGCCGTCCATTGGTCTATTACAAACAATACGAATTAATCTTTAACTTTAACAATTCAAGCTACTCGGACGTACACAATTATCCATTGTAATCCGAAGAGAACTATATAAGAAAGGAAACGATAACAACTTTCATTCCACAAGATTCAAATGTTGTTAAAACCCAAGTGGTTCCACGAAACAGTCTGATTTGTGGTTCGTTCTGGCCAAGAGACGTTTACATCAGTGGATGAGAAGACAATGATCAAGAAATTATTCCAATTTATCTTCATTATGCAAGCGAGTGCAACGAAAGAACCAACACCCGTGTGCAATATAGTTTCAGACGATGGTAAACATTGTTTCGTGAAAGAATTACTAACAAATGCCGATCACAGTGCTAACCAGCTAGCAGTTGACAAAAAATCAAACACACTTTACTTCAGCTTCGACGCCGGCCAAGGAGAATTTATACCAGCAATGTTAAACATAGAAACAAAAAAGCTAAAACTGCTCAAAGGTGTCAAAGACGCTTTTGCGATAGCAAGCGAAGATAAAAGCGGATATATTTACTTTGGAGGTAGCAACGGTATTTACAGATACATCCCGACCGATAAGAAATTGATGAAACTAGGCTTAGGCGACCTAGATGTCTGGTGGTTGGCTGTTAAAAAGAGCATATACTACATACAGTTCCCGACATTACGAGCGTACGTTTACAAAAAGAAAGCGGTGAAGCCAGTGAAGGATCTAAAGAACGTAGTGATGCAACAGTTCGTGTTCGATTTTCAAGGTAGCATATTCTTCATAAACTCATCGGGTCTTTACGGTTTGAGGAAGAATGAAAAGAAGCCAGTGCTATTAAGAGACTCTCCTAAATTCTTCGGGTTGGCTGTTGATAATAAAGGCCAAGTATACGTTTGTAGTGAAGATGGTGTATATTTAATCAAGAATGAAGATAGGTTCCCGGAAGTGGTTAGAGTCTTGAGTATTCCAGGAGTATTGGCGATAACATTTGATAAAGACAACCATTTGATTTTTTCGGATTCTCATGATTTAGTTCGATTGTTGGCAATGCAAAAGCGGACGGTTCAAGCGATTCCTTCTTTAATTAAGTTGCACCAGAATGATTTGAAGGCCATTTCCGTGTGTAAAAAGGTGTGTGAAGTTTTAAAAATGCGGGTGACTACGCCGAATGCTCTTACGCCGAAATAAAAGTGAAGAAATTTCATGTTCGTTTCATTGAATACTAGACTATACTCGCGGATTCGCACACGTAAATCATTTTAGATCCAGCAGTTGATCAGAAATTACTGTTTTTTTTTTCTAAATTACACTTGGGCGGATCGCTATTAACGAAAAAAAATTATAACAAAAAATTGAACCGACTACAAAAAAACCATGAAAATAATTTTCTAACAGTTTGAAGTCGGTGCCTCAGCACGAGCTAGCAGGAGTGGACCTATAGTCGTCTATCTCACCTACATACTATACACGTTCTTCAACAGGTCTTAAACCTATATAATATACAACAGCATTTTGCAGGTGAAAGGACATTGCGCAAGTTCCGCCCGGATTGCTACCACTATCTTGCTCGCTATTCCTGATCTTGAAGCAGTAGTGCTTGCACTGTTGTTTCGGCGTAGAGAGTAAGACAGCCGGTGAAATTACTGGCACTTGAGGTATCCCATCTTAGGCCTCTAGGTTGCCAACGCATCCGCAGTACCCCTGGTGTTGCAGATTTTTATGGGCGGTGTTGATCTCTTACCATCAGGAGACCCACTGGCTCGTTTGTCAGTCAGTCGAATAAAAAAAATACGCACTTTGTCAAAATTCTATGCGTTCTTACGCATACTGATTACGTCGGTTCACTAATGTTTCGCAACTAACGTTCGACAACTTGTATTCATTTTGCAACTTCTCATTTAGCAACTTCTCATTTCGCAACTGCTCATTTCGCAACAGTTTAACATTTCTAAAACTAAATATTTCAAGATTTTATAAAACTTACCTGACCTAAAGTGTTCTACATGATAGCCCTGAAATAAATCCTGAAATGATTACAGTTTTAGAGTTTGCGAAACGAATCAAGTTGCGAAATGAACGAATACCGATTACGTCACTATGAAAAACGCAAAGTTTGCTTCTGGCTCATTTGCCGCAGCTGATGGCACGCATTTAAACTTTTCCATTTCCCGAACATCGACACGAGACGTGTTTCCGAACGCGATAGGCGTCAATGCAGGATTCCTTACACACTACGTCACCTTCAATTAGGTGTAAATAAAATAAATCCATACTTCTATACTAATATTATGAATGCGAAAGTGTACGTGTTTCTTTTTGTGTGTGACTTTTGGCATAGAGATAGTTTATGGCCTGAGTTTTTTTTTAATAGCTTATAATGTGTCCCACTGCGGGGCAAAAGCCTCCCCTTTCTTATTCCACTCGTTCAAATTCAATTCAAATTCAAATTCAGCAAATAGGCCGCAATGGGCACTTTTACACGTCATTTTTTTTAATCTACCACCGGTTCGGAAAAAAACCTCTGTTGAGAAGAATCCGGCAAGAAACTCAACGAGGTATTTTTTTTTTAAAACAGATTCACAATATTTATAAATGATATCTATGTACTTATACATTACAAGTATTTAACACAATTTTATTTTTAACACAGTAGATTCACTATTTGAAGGGATCGCTAGTGCGGATCGGAATTATTTCCAAATATCCCTGTCCATGATATAATCGTTAACTTTATAATAAGCCTTAGATATTAATGTCTTTTTGACAGTAGATTTAAATTTTGTATCAGTTTCTTCAGTAATATTTTTTGGAATTTTATTATAAAAACGTATGCAACTTCCCAAAAACGACTTTTTGGTTTTAGCCAGTCTGTAAGATGGTACTTTAAGCTTCCCTGTGTTTCTAGTAGCCTTTGGCTTATCGACGTTAGTGGGAAAATCACATATGTTCTTCCTAACGTACATGATCGTCTCAACTCTTGGTGAAAATGGAATATTTTTACTTAAATAACTTTTCTTACCTGCACGTCAATTACCACTGTATGTACAGTCAGCAAAAAGGGTTCGGCTCGTGAATGATTAATACGGAGTTTTTGTCGAATAACCCTAGGGTCAACCGATTCTCCAGTTGGTAATAAAATTAACATTATGTATGAAGAACGTGGGCACTGCCATTGTTCTATGTCCTACTGAAATTGAGGGTTGTGATGAGTTCCTGGTTATCGGTGTGGCTCTAGCGTTTCCCAAATCGAAATATTTTTATTGAATTAAGCTAATATGGGTCTAAAAGTCCACCACCGTTTCGAAAAAAACTTCCCCGTGTATAACTTTCGCGTGGAAACGGAGCGACGGATCGACGTGATTTTTGGTATAGAGATAGTTTATAGGCTACTTTTTATCCGTATCAAAAAGAACTACTTATTTTGAATCTAGATAAATTTCCTTGAAAGATTTTTTTTTGTCATCATCATCATCTCAGCCGTAGGACGTCCACTGCTGGACATAGGCCTCCCCCATAGACCTCCTGTTGCTTCGGTTGGCAGCGGCCTGCATCCACCGAGAACCCGCGGCTTTAACCAGGTCATCCGTCCATCTCGTTGGTGGACGTCCTACGCTGCGCTTGCCGATCCGCGGCCTCCACTCGAGAACTTTTCGGCCCCAACGGCCATCTGCTCTCCGTGCTATATGGCCCGCCCATTGCCACTTCAACGAGCTAATCCGCTTGGATATGTCGGTGACCCTTGTTCTTCTACGTATCTCCTCATTTCTGATTCGATCCCGTAGAGAAACCCCAAGCATAGCTTAGTTTTTTTGTAATTACAATAAAATGTATATTAGGTACAATGAAATTAAATAAGCTAAGACTATAATAAATCTAAAAATGGACGCTGCGGCATGGTACCAAAGATGCTGGCAGCATTTTCCTGCTGGATCGCAAGACTGATACGTTGAGCGAGGAAACTGCCAGTTCTTCGATCTCCTGTGGTATCTCTGAGTCTCTTTGATAGATTTTAAAGTAGTTGAGCTAATGTCATTCATATTGAGGAGTACGATCTATGTTTTCATTATTTTTTTCCTATTAAAGGCCACACCCAGCATAGCAAAATAATTTGCCCCTACAATAGTTCGTTTCATTTAGTACTAGCTTATGCCCGCGACTTCGTCTGCGCAGTTCTAGATTATCGCGCGGTGGCGCCCTCTACCGGAATAAAAGGTATCCTATGTTGATCCTTGGGGTTCAAACTACCTATATACCAAATTTCATCAAAATCGGTTCAGTGGTTTCGACGTGAAAGCGTAACAGACAGACAGACAGACAGAGTTACTTTCACATTTATAATATTAGTAGGGATTAGAAAGGAGATAGGCGATCTTGACGAAACTTTTTATATAAAAACACTTTTGAAACTTTGAGGATCAATTTTTTTTTATATAGCCTATATTATGTCCCACTGCTGGGCAAAGTCCTCCCCTTTCCTCCGCCACTCCCCCCTGTCCTGGGCATGCACCTGCCAATCGAGCCGAAAAGCGCTCAGGTCGTCCCGCCATCTCCTCTTGGGTCTGCCTCTGCTCCTATGCCCATCCCTCGGATCCCATTCCATTCATTTTGAGGATCAATAAATTATCAAAATTCAAGTTATTTGAAAATGTTATAAAACAAAAGTATCTTAGTAATGCGAGTAGAATCGAACCTTAAAGTTAAATCCCCGTGGTCAAAGACACCCTGCTTAAAAAAAGGTATACAAAATTCTCCCCCGCCGAACCCCAGTCCAACATTAAAAATAAATTATTCATAGCGAAATCGAATCTACTATCCCACGTTCATCGATCCGTCAATGCTTAGTTTTTTCGGGATGGCCTAACGTTAGGTTTAGGCTTGAAGTACTCACTACCGGAATTGCCTGTTTTGCTTTTAGGTTACAATAAATATTTATAACCGCGGACCGGGAGACGAGCTGTCGGTAGGCCTGCAACAAGCTGGAGCGATGACCTGGTTAAGATCGAGGGATCGCGGTGGATGCGAAAAGCACAAGACCGGTCTGGGGAAGGGAGGGAAGGTGCGGGGGAAGGGGGAGGGGGGCTATGGCCAGCAGTGGACGTCTTTCGGCTGACATGATGATGATGAAATATTTATAAATTTTATTTAAAACTAATTATTACAAAAATAACAATTTATTCAAATAAACCGCTCGTTTCTAATTTCGGTTTAAAAGTGCCCTCAACGCTCGCGGCATTTCTACGTTGGATAGCTAATCAGGCTCATGCTCGTAAAGTTGGTATTTGTGCTGGATCTAGGCAGCATAAAATAGTTTTTATGCTCTAGCGCATAAAGTAAAATCTTCGTCTAAGACCAAGGTAATCAGGTGTCATTAGCCTCAAACAAAAAGGTTTCGATGTACAAAATTATTATTATTTTCTTCTTGTGTAAAACTAAAAATCAATCAAAATAAAGTAAAAGAACTAAAAATGTATAATTATATAGCAATCCATGCAAAATAAAAGGTAGGTACTTAGCAAGTGAAAAAGAGTGGAACTTGCTATTTCATTTCCTCGCAATTTAAGTGAAAAGCAGAGTTTAAAACTCAAGTATCAAACCCATTTCCCCTCGATGTATCTATTCACCCTCGCCGTACCGGATCGGGTGGCTATATGAACGCCTCGGGTAAAATAGTTCGTTTTTTGCTCTTGTTCTACTATGTTTTCACGCGTTGTTGTGTCAGATATAGGTGCTGGTGACTGTACTAGGTACCATATCATATTCTCTGGCCAAGAGGAAAGCAAACGTTTCCCTCTCCTCTCATAAGTACTCAGAGGGTTCGGGTATATTGTTTCGCATAAATTCAGAATGGCGGTCTACTTTGTCCGCTTCAAATTTTTGCACGATAAGCTAACACGTGATAGGCATAATAGTGAGAAAATAAAGTTACGTCCAATAATATACAGGAGCTTATACTACGAAATTCTCAAATTGATTTTCGTATCATACCGGTCCCTCTCACTCTGGTATTAGGTAAATATAATCGTTGTGAGACAGTAAAATATTAAGTTCGGATTTTGACTTTGTAGATCAGGGCCTGACTCATGGTGATGATTAAGCAATGTTATCTACATTACACACACACAGGCCTCCTCTCAGAATGAAAGGGTTTTGGCAGTGCGGATTGGAAACTTTACACACCCCAATTAATTACACAGGAGCACTATTTTTCGTCTTGTAATAATTAGCTTTATCCTAGTTTATTTATTTATTAATTTGTTTATATATATAGCTGTTTATCCCATCCATACTAATATTATAAATGCGAAAGTGTGTTTGTGCGTTTGTCCGTCTTTCACGCCGTAACGGAGCGACGGATCGACGTGATTCTTGGCATAGAGATAGTTTATGGCCCTGAGAGTGAAATACGCTACTTTTTATCCCGTAAAAATGCACAGTTCCCGAGGGAACAGCGCGTGATAACCGAATATCACGCGGGCGGATCTACGGGCAAAAGCTAGTAGTAGTAAATACTTATTTTCAATGGTTGCCATTAACAATAATCAAGAACTACAATAAAAAGGTCAGGATTGATTATATATTTTTTTCCAATTTGACTACGGAACTCTAATCAAAGAAAACAAAAACTTATTTAAAAAAAATCCACAACGAGTCCAGATTGAATGAATGGGAAGTATTCCGAACCGCCTCATTTTTATTGACTACCTGCCGACACTGAATTTAATTTAACGAAACAATCATTTGGCTAAAGACCGACAAATATTTCATTTCACTCACGTATTTCGTACCTATTCCGATTCAATAAAAATTCCTTAAGCAGCGTTTCCACTCCCGCCTGTAGAAAATTATAAAGTCACTAGCTTTTGCCCGCTGCTCCGCCTGCGTGGCATTCGGTTATCGCGCGCTGTTCACTCGGGAACTGTACATTTTTCCCGAATAAAAAGTAGCCTATGTCACTCTCGGGCCCATAAACTATTTCTATGCCAAAAATTACTTCGATCCGTCGCTCCGTTACGGCGTGAAAGACGGGCAAATTCACAAACACACACACTTTCGCATTAATAATATTAGTATGGATTGTATTTTTTTACACAATGGTCGCTCGTTTTAATAATTAAGTCTGGCGTTTAGTTTAAAATTCTAGGATATCTCCAAATCAATTCGCGCTTTCCATTCACGTTGCAGGGAAAACCATCGTCAACATTTGATGTTTCTAGTCTCGACGATTTAATTCATATGCACGCTAAAAATATCGAACCAAAAACTTTTTAACAAAAAAAATTAAACCGCCAGAAAAGTGAAAAGCAAAAAATAATAAACTCTTTTTAATTAGGAACACATAAAAAATCTTCATATGATGATAATGTAAGTCAAATCAAAAGACAAACAGCAAAAAATTGCAAAAAAGTGATCCTACAAAAATTTTCCTGTTCAAATACGGAGCACTAAAAACATAAATCTCTTCTAACTGCATAATGCTAATACTTCTTTGTTTTCTCAGAATTACCCACAGCTTACGGTAATAAGAGGCCAAAACCAATTCACAACTTTCCTCTTTCAACGCCTAGCCAATGAGGATTAAAACAAAAGTGTAAACGCAGCATTATCTGCTCGCGAATATTTTGGTATGCAAATATTGAACTAAATTTCCGTACAATGCCTGCCTAACGGAATTACAATTTCAGTTTTTGTTCAATTGTAATGAACGTGGGTGAAATTTCGATTGAATGATGAACCATGGTGCTGCTTAAAACACAATGCCGGCCGTAAATGCAGCTTCATGCATCAAATGTGCTTCACGCGTCACGTTTTTATCTCGTAACTTCAAAACCAGGATTTACGGTACGTTAGCGGCGTATAATAAGCGGTGAGCATGTTAATCATCATCATAATCAGCCGGAAGACGTCCACTGCTGGACAAAGGCCTCCCCCTTAGAACGCCACAGTGAACGACAACTCGCCACTTGCATCCACCGGTTTCCCGCAACTCTCACGATGTCGTCAGTCCACCTGGTGGGAGGCCTGCCAACGCTTCGTCTTCCGGTTCGTGGTCGCCACTCGAGAACTTTTCTCCCCCAACGGTTATCTGTTCTTCGAGCGTTGGGGCCCGCCCATTGCCACTTCAATTTGCATATTTTTCCAGCTATGTCAGTGACTTTAGTTCTTCGACGAATTTCCGCATTCCGGATTCTATCGCGCAAAGAAACTCCAAGCATAGCTCATGCTCATGCTCACAGAGCATGTTAATATGCGCGTTAAAAACGTAATGCATGAAAGAAAAGAAAGAAAGAAAGATTTATTTTGGCTCCATAAGTACCACCCAAGACTAAGACTAAAACTAGCACTAAATCTATATTACTTGGTGACACGACAGGCAACCAAAAAGGGTCTCCACGCAGCATGTGTTGCCGCACATTATGTGCAGTAACGCTGGTTTTCTGTGGAGCCCAAACGGTAAATTATGCATGAGTGCATGAGGAGTGCGTGAGGCACAAGTCCTTGTTATTTCAGCGATACTAATTATTAATACTTATTAAACTAGCTGTAATATTTATTAAACTAGCTGTTGCCCGCGACTCCGTCCACGTAGAAGTGTGAGAAATACTCAAATGTATTTTTTCTCAGTGTATCGAAAATGTAAAACAATCTCTCTCTCCCTTTCTCTCTCTTTTTTTTCCAGCAATTATAGAACGAATGAGTTACAATCTCACTACAATAAGGCCCGTCACGTACGCTTGGAATTCCGAATATCGATTCGAAATTCCGAAACGGAATTCGGTAAATACATCACATACATACATACGTTAATATAGGTACAGGTAACCATGCGGAATTTGGAATCTGAGACAAGTTCGAATGGAAAAGTTGTTCGAGCCTTGGCAGGTGGGGGTTGAGGCAAACTGCTATGAGTTGCTGATTTTATTTCGGTTTCGAAAGTGATGCGAAAATAAGGGCTGAGCTGCAAGGCTACCACGAAATTCGAAAATCGAAGTTCGTGTCGTACCGTCCCGCCTACGCTTAGGTTATTTAATACGAGAGTGAGAGGAACGGTACGATACGAACTTCGAATTTCGTGTTTCCGAGTAGCCCTTCTTGCGCTGCGCATGCGCTATAAAGTCAAGCAGCGCCCTCTGTAACACTTAGACCTAGATGTATTTATAATCACGCCCTCTGTGGGTCATGTCTTGAAGCTTATTGCTTTCTAGCTTAACTTCCTGAGTCCTGACATTTTTCAACAAACTTAGCGTTTAAGACCTAGACGTGGTAGATTAAAAAAATGACGTGTAAAAGTGCCCATTGCGGCCTATTTGCTGAATAAATGATTTGACTTTGACTTTGACGTGGTTGACCTGCTTTGTTATTTTGGATTTTATTTCAAAATTCTTAGAAGACATAGACATAGACATAACTTTATTTCAACATCAAACTTAAAATAATACATAATTTACAGAAAAGAAAAACATTTCATGATGTCGAAAAGGAATTGACTCAGCATTATGCTGCAGTAAGTATGTGCTGCCTACTACAGCGCTGATTTTCAGCCAACACCTTCATATCTTTGCACCTAATGTGTTGGACCGGAATCAGCACAAATAAGTTTAGAATAGTAGAATTCTTTATTCAATGAACAATGTGTACTTAGTTCATTTGGCCGTTATTCTTAGTGTTAATTAGGCCTTTGTAAAGTACGCGAAGACTTAAGAGATTATAACATCGATTTTATGAGTTTAGGCAAAGGATCTAGCGAGCTATTTGAAAAAGCGTCACATAGGTGGCGCTTTGAACAAAAGTACTGTCCGTATGTGGTAGTCCATAGATTTGTATGGATTTACTGTTCGAAATCCCAAATCGCAACGGAACTCCGAATGTAGGTACAGTCAAGGGTAAAAATATGTATACACTTTACTACGTTGTCACTTTAACCACTGTGACAGTTAATATAATGGTAGTTCAAATAGGACGAAAATAGAAAAGGTACTAAAGTGTATACATATTTTTGCCCTTGACTGTACTTGTGGCGGCTTTAATGGAATTCCGCAGAAATTTGGTAACTATTTAAAAAGATTACAAGCAAGTACATTTTTCGTTGCCGGAACTAACGAACAAGTTAATAGTAGATTATATTCCCGATTAAAAATATGCACATTGAAGTAGCAATCGGCGGGCCACATCGCTCGAAGAACAGATAACCGTTGGGGGAGAAGTCCTCGAGTGGCGACCACGAACCGGAAGACGAAGCGTTGACAGGCCTCCCATCAGGTGGACTGACGACATCGTCAAAGTTGCGGGAAACTGGTGGATGCAAGTGGCTAATTGTCGTTCATTATGGCGTTCTAAGGGGGAGGCCTTTGTCCAGCAGTGGACGTCTTCCGGCTAATGATGATCATGATTATATTCCCGATTTGCTCTTTTACCGCGAATAAAACAACAAAAAAATATGTTTGAGAAATCCTACAGCATTCTTCCAGCCCGTGTAAATATTTCATGTCGACTGTAGATAACTAATGATCCTCACGTCCGTGACGAAGTCGGAACTCAGGGCGAGAGTGTTGTTATGGACAAATTGTGTTTTTTCTCATGTATCGTAGATAAAAGGAATGAATTGTGTTAGCCTAGCCCGTCAAAAGACGCTGTGAAAATTGTATAAAAGATTTCAATAATCATCATCATCATTATGTCAGCCGAAAGACGTCCACTGCTGGACATAGGCCTCCCCCAAGGCTCTCCACTCAGACCGGTCTTGTGCTTTTCGCATCCACCGCGATCCCGCGATCTTAGCCAGTTCGTCGCTCCATCTTGTTGGAGGCCTACCGACAGCTCGTCGCCCGGTCTGCGGACGCCATTCGAGAACCTTCTGACCCCATCGGCCATCAGTCCTGCGTGCAATGTGCCCCGCCCACTGCCACTTCAGTTTCGCAATTCTTCGGGCTATGTCAGTAACCTTAGTCTTCAATAGGTAATCAATTTATGATATTTTACTGTTTAGTAATAGGCTCATTTTTATTTATTTCGGGGATCTCAGAAATACTAGGGCTATTAATAGGGCTCATCATGATCATCATCATCATCATCATATCATCATCATCATTTTTCGACCAGTCATAGTGACTTCTCACTTATCGACTCTACCTAAATGATGCCGATATACTTACCTATTAAGCTTTAAATTACGTCTTCCGGCTGTTACGATGATAACGAGGTGTTGCATTATAAATCGCGTGGCTACACAAATACAGCGGCCATTCGCAAAATATACCCCGGATTCTTTTTTAACCGACTTCAAAAAAAGGAGGAGGTTATCAATTCGGTTGTATGTTTTTTTTATTTTTTTTATTTTTTGTTACCTCAGAACTCCGTCATTTATGAACCGATTTGAAATTTTTTATTTGCGTTCGTCTAGGAATGCTTTCAATTAAGTCCCATAAGCACCAAATCAGGATCTGATGATTGGATCCTAAGGAAATCGAGGGAACTCTTCAAATGTTGTAGGGACACCTATGATAATTTTGATATATTTAGTAGTAAATCGTGCATTTGCTCTTGAAAATCATCATTTGGTAAAGTGGAACTGATGATGAAGACCACAGTTGACCATCGGAGTTACTACTCAATAACTAGTTTTCATGGGTTGAATTTCAATTGCTTTAACACAAATGCTAAGCAATTTATGCTCCTCGAAACGCATATGGTGACAAGGAATGGGTGGTGAAGCACCAGGACTCCTCAATAATGAACATCTCTGCATCGGAAAAAGCAATTTTTCGTAAAAGGTGACGAGCAGTTGACATTAAACTATTGTATCTTAGATGTTTTACACTAAAAAGCGTGAAAAAAAATTTTATTACAAAAAATAGAACCGACTACAAAAAACCATGATAATAATTTTCTACCAGTCTGAAGTCGGTGCCTCAGCACGAGCCAGCAGGAGTGATTGAAGCCATTTACTCGTATAGTTGTAGGTGAGGTAGACGATTATAGGTCCACTCCTGCTGGCTCGTGCTGAGGCACCGACTTCAGACTGGTAGAAAATTATTTTCATGGTTTTTTGTAGTCGGTTCTATTTTTTTTGCAGAAAAAAAAAACAGAAATCTGCACAAAACGTCGTCCCCAGTTCACGTCCGATTCGATGTTGTGCAAGCGATGCAGAAACAATGAAAGAACCTATGATGAACAGAAATTAATAATACTGTTTACTTCCAATCCCTGTTCTTTCTTTACCACAAAAATGCGCACACGTTTAATAACCAATATTATCTGCAAAGACTATTTTTCAATTTAGGAATTCGTTTGCAAAAAATAAGCTTTAAAATAGTAGATTGTACAACAAGAGCATAAAACGAGCCATTTTACCCGAGGCGTTCATATAGCCACCTGAGCCGGTACGGCGAGGGTAGATAGACACGTCGAGGGAAAAATGGGTTTAATGCTCGAGTTTTACACAAATGAAATAGCAACAGTGGAAACAATGATTCACTTTCTACGTACCTTTTATTTTTTATGCTTTTATTTTATTATAATAATTCCATTATTTTAATTTTATTGATTTATTATGATTGATTTTTAGTTTAATATAAATTAAAAATTATTTAAAAAATATATAGAAACTTTTATATAAAATATATAGAGATTTTATTTTATGCACTAGAGCATTAAAATTCATTTTATGTCGCCTAGATACAGCATAAACACGAACTTTACGAGCATGAGAAGTGAAAAATGTATTTTCTTTCTTCTTTCTTTCTTTCTAAACTCTCGACATTGTCATTCCAAAGTTTAATAATTTGTCAAACACATCTAAGAAGCACCACAAGGAAACCCGCTTTTACATAAAAAATGCATCGAGATCGGTACATTCGTTTGCAAATTACGATGCTACTGGCAGATATTGGCGTCAATTTTATGATTTAAATTCGGGTTTTGTTCCGCATACCTTCATTTTAGAGAAGCTTGATATTTCGGCACAGTGTCATGGCGCCTATGCCGCAACCTGTGCCGAAATATCGAGCCTCTCTAAAAATAAAACCCGAATTAAAATCATAAAATTTAGTAATGACCGCGACAGTCCAAAACATTGTGTTTTTGAGCGATATTGGAAATGGTTACTGGGCATTTTCGTGTACAAATTGTACTTATTCTTTTTTTTTCATTTTTAGCAAAAAATATGGCTTTTCCTACTCAAAATCAGGAGCATAATCAATTTCGATAGTTTAAAAAAATGTCCCCATTTTTTCATAAAAAAATTCATGAGTCAGTTTTGTTACGCCCATACTAAGTGTATGAAAAAAACGTAACAAAACTGTAATTGTTTTAAGGACATTTTTTAAACTATCGAAATCGATTGTGCTCTTGATCCTGAGAATAAATAAAGTGACATCTGTGCACGAAAATGCACTGCTACATGTCTTTGACCATTCAGAATACAGGCTCTGACTACAAAAACGCCAGCCTGGATTGATTGATTCTGTTACACTGCTCGCAACTGTCCGCGTTCGTTGTCGGAAAATCGCTATGAAATAAGAAATAGAATAAGAAAATTGCTTCAGGCGTTTTTATTTGCGTGAACCCATTTGGCGCGACGGCTCAGAACATTTTACTAGTATACACTATTGTTTTTTTTTTCTTAAAGAATTTCAGCTCTATCATCAGATTGAATTGAAAAGTGTGGATGTCAATAGAACAACAGAATTTTGCAGGTGGTAGGACCTTGTGCAAGGTCCCCCCGGATTGCTACCACCATCTTGCTCGCTAATCCTGCCGTGAAGCAGCAGTGCTTGCATTGTTGTGTTTCGGCGTGGAGAGTAAGGCAGCCGGTGAAATTACTGGCACTTGAGATCATCTTAGGCCTCTAGGTTGGCAACGCATTTGTAATACCCCTGGTATTGCAGATGCTTATGGGCGGTGGTGATCTCTTACCGTCAGGAGACCCATTTGCTCGTTTGCCATCCAATCGAATAAAAAAAACAATTAATGTTTAATGTTTAATGTTTATTTGGGCAAAAAACGGTACAATATAGAAAAAAACTTAAGAAAATAAGACTTAAACGAAACATAGACCAGCAAATATGCCACTATTAATTTACACAGTAGAGTAACACGTACAAAGAATAAAAATTACCAATTAAACAATGATTCAGTTAAACAAAACGAAACTAATGCTTTAACAGTGCAGCTTTAAACCTGTTAAGAGAAAGGTTGAATATATCTAATTTCGAAAATGAATCGTTGTAGGTTTTACAAGCTCTACGTATAAAAGCATTGGAAGCATATCTTCTACGAGTGAACGGGACATGAAACAGCTTTATGAGTCGCGTATTAGGACGCGGTACCCTAAGACATATTTTATGTAACAGATATGGGGAGTCAGTTCTATTCGAAAGAATATTATGCAAAAGAATTTGGTTTCTGAATGTGCGTCGATCCTTTAGTGATACAATACTATCACCGCTGAACGATGTGCCCGACTGGTGAGCCTTCCACTGCAAGTGTTTAATTAATTTGTTTTGTATT
The DNA here is from genome assembly GCA_037349165.1 of Choristoneura rosaceana. Classification (NCBI taxonomy): domain Eukaryota; kingdom Metazoa; phylum Arthropoda; class Insecta; order Lepidoptera; family Tortricidae; genus Choristoneura; species Choristoneura rosaceana. The sequence goes on from JAZBNJ010000032.1 coordinate 1,951,523, forward strand.
TTTTCTATCAGTTCTATATATATTCCATATTGGGGATTCCAAACATTTGATGAGTACTCCAGGATTGGCCTAACTAAGGAATTAAAAAGTGTTAACATAGTATCTACACACCGAAACTCCCTCCCTAATCTCAATATGAACCCCAGCAGCCGGAAGGAACGACTAGAGATACTTTCGATGTGATTACAAAAAAGCAACTTAGCGTCAAGGTAAACACCAAGGTCCTTTACTAATGACGTTCTACTTAATTTCTCATTATTAATATAGTAATCATATTTTATGTTGTGTATTTTTCTTGTGAATGTAATTATATTACATTTTTTAATATTAAGAAACAAAAAATTATCAACACAATACTGGTAAAACTTATCCAAGTCAGCCTGCAAAAGAGAGCAGTCTTCAGTGGTCCTAATGACTTTAAATATTTTTTTGTCGTCAGCATAAACTAGGCAATTACTAGAACTAAATATTGAAATGACGTCATTGACGAAGATATTGAAAAATAGGGGTCCCAGATGGGAACCCTGGGGAACACCCGAAGTCACTGGAGTGAAGCTAGAGCAAAATCCCTTAACTGCAACAGCCTGGCAGCGGTCGCGTAGGTAAGATTCGATCCAGCGCAGGAGATCTCCATGTATTCCAGACTTGTTTAATTTAGAAAGTAAAATATTATGCGGAATCTTGTCAAAGGCCTTCGAATAATCCGTATAAATAGTGTCAACTTGAAACCCTTCATCCATAGCCGCATAGACTCTATCTATGAATTCACACAAGTTAGTTTCAGTTGATTTCCCACTGATAAAGCCATGCTGTTCAGGAATAATGAAAGGTCTCAAACATGCAGACATATGGTCATAAATGATCTTTTCAAAGAGTTTCGGAATCGTGCTCAATTTTGAAATTGGCCTATAATGTTCAACGTTATGTTTATCACCAGATTTAAATATAGGAGTAACAAAACATTTTTTCCAAATTTTCGGCATTACACCAGACCTCAAAGAATGATTAAAAAGAATTGTTAATGGTTTGGACAATTGGCTTCGACAATGATACAAAAATAAAGGAGGAATACCGTCAGGGCCAGCACCCTTACGCAAATTGAGACCCTTTAGGTATTTACAGACCTTGTCACAGTCAATGTCCACACCACTAAGGCAAAGTGATTCATTCGCACCAGCATCCAGGCCTGGGGTATTCGTAGTATTATTTAAAGCATCTACCTGCGATGGCTCGAAAACAGAGGAAAAATAACGATTAAATAAATCGCAGATACGGCCGCCATCAGAAGCGGACGTGTCGGCTAAGTACATGGAATCGGGCAACGACGAAACATTTTTCTTTGATTTCACAAAACGCCAAAAGTATGTACAGTTTTCCTTGATTTTGACCTCAGCCATTCTCAGATATTTTTGGTAACATGACTCTTGGACCCGCTTTTGCCTATCTCTAAGAAGTGAAAATGAGTCATAATCGCAGACACGGCCATATATTTTCCATTTTTTATGATATTTTAATTTCTCATTTATTAATCTTATTAATGATCTGGAAAACCAAACGGGATATTTATTATTATTACGTAACATTTTAGAGGGGACATGAGCAGAGATAATATTGTCGAGAATGTCATAAAAAAGTTTCACTGAATTTTCAACGTTATCGCTGTCAAGACTATTCTCCCAGTCTACCTCAGCCAATGCATGATTGACCTTTTCATAGTCAGCTGCCTTGAAGAGGCGGACCATCCGCGCGGGAGCCACCAATGGATGCAAACTCAAGGTATTAGACATTTGAATGAGAAGCGGAGGATGGTATTTGTCTGCATTAACAAATGCATGTGTGGCAGGTGTAACATGACACTCAATATTAGATATTACAAGATCCAATATCTTACCAAAACTATTACACACCAAATTAAACTGTTGTAGATCGTTGAAAGAAAGAAAGGCCCTGAAATTATCGACAACCGGTATACCTAGACAATTGTCATCAATGGTAGCGCTGGGATTACTCTGGGAGGCCGACCACGACGCCTGAGAAATATTAAAATCGCCAATTATACAATGAAGGTTATCATTAAAGCGCAGCTATCAAAAAAAATATGCGGAGTCTTATGGTTTTTTTTTAATGAAAAATTTAATCGATAATTTATGGTGCAAATGCGCAAAGTTGGTAATTTTCAACGAGTATGGATATTAAAAAACGAGCGAAGCGAGGTTTATAAAACCAAGACAAGTAATGCATATTATATCTTTCTAGTATAGAAAGGAAAGTTTTAGTAGTGTTTTTAACATTGTAAATTTACATAAATTCCTCTAAAAAGAGAGTGTATAGTTTTCAGAGCCTGAAACATAAATCAGTCAAACGTCACGCTCGGGAAAAGGCAAGTTAAAAATAGACGAATCGGAAAATGGTTTGACCGACTTGGAGTTTCAGGCCTACCTGTATCTTATTCAGGTTTTATTTCCACCTTCCGTATGAATTGTCTTTTGTTTTTGTAAACGTTTGGAATACGTTTAGTTTTTAGACGTATTTAGAGAGGTCAATTAGCATACAATACAAATACTTATTATTATACACCAAAAATATTAACACCCGTATTTATAGAGAAGTAAAGGCCATTACTTGAGTAAAAGTAATTACTCAAGTAACGATTTTTATTCTATAGTTGAGCTTTTGCTTGAAATTGAACTGTCAAATGTTAGATTTCTTAGCCAAGTCATAGTCACAATTTTTTTTACTTAAGCATTTACTTAGCAACAAGTAGTGACTCGTTTATACGGGTGTAAGCGATACAGAAAACAGATACACAGAGAAAAAATGACAAGGTAAGCAATAGGCGGCCTTATCAATATTATTAAAGTATGAGTAGGTAGATGGTAAAGTATGAGTAAAGTATGGTGGCCTAGTGGTTTGAAGCCGTGGTGGCCTAGTGGTTTGACCTATCGCCTCTCAAGCAGAGGGTTGTGGGTTCAAATCCCGGCTCGCACCTCTGAGTTTTTCGAAATTCATGTGCGCAATTTACCACGAGCTTTGCGGTGAAGGAAAACATCGTGAGGAAACCTGCACAAACCTGCGAAGCACTTCAATGTTGCGTGTGAAGTTCCCAATCCGCACTGGGCCCGCGTGGGAACTATGGCCCAAGCCCTCTCATTTCGAGAGGAGGCCTGTGCCCAGCAGTGGGACGTATATAGGCTGAGATGATGATGAGTAGATGCTCCATTCCTATCGGAATCGGTATGACAACTGGATGGCTAAGTGGTCAGAGAGCCTGACTATGAAGCTATATAATACGAGCTTTTGCACTCAGGTCTTGCATGTTTAATATTTTTTTTTAACGTACGAGTACGAGTTAGAAGTGATAGCATAACATGGAGCGAGTCATGATCGGCATAACGCTACGCGATCTAGTCCGGAACAAGCTTATTAGAAAACGCACGAGAGTGGTCGATGTGGGATATAGAGTCGCGAAGCTGAAATGGGCTTGGGCCGGCCTCGTGTGCCGACGACACGACGAACGGTAGTAAGCGCGTTTTGGAGTGGAGACCCCGGCTAGGCAAAAGAAATGTGGGCAGACCGCCTGCTCGATGGTCCGATGACATGGAGACAGCAGGACCGGTCTGAGAAAGGTTGGAGAGGCGTATGCCCAACGGTGGGCGAAAACACGCTGAAGAAGAAGAAGAAGAGAGAAGATGTATTTATCTACAGAAGTATGTTTATCCGTTGCCTAGTATCCATAGTACAAGCTTTACTTAGTTTGGGGCTAGGTCGATGGGTGTCAATTGTCCAACGATATTTTATTATTATCAATACTGTAGGACTACGGAACCCTGAAAAACAATGATCGATGTGTATCCGTAAATTGATGAAGGAATACTAAAAAGATACCGAACTGCGAGTACAGCCCTCAGTCTGAAGGACATAATATAAGTAGATAAACGCTGGGACGTGACGAAATTGCTATATTTGTTGACATAACGCGTTTGTGGGGAAGTAATATTGGATGTCGAATGTTCTTTGTTTGCCCACTGAACGAGATATAGGCAATAATGTATTGTCTACACGGCTGGTTGCGAAAATGAAAAGATTATTAGGGTTGGGTTATACTTTCTAAATCGCGTACTAGGGCTTAAAAGTACGCCCACCTCATACCAGGTGCAGAAACCGGGTATCAAAATCCTTTTAAATTATTTTCTGTCCAACGCAACAAGTCGACTTGCTTCCTTGCAAGTTTAAATTAAACCTTGTTGTTATACAGATAATTCAAAATATTCCAATCAAGACGTAGAATACTTTGAAAGTGGGCCAATGAACTATTTTACCGACACTTTAAGCGTCTCCTGCGTTACCGAAATTGTCTCTGGCATTACCAAAAAATCGTACTTCCAGCAAGATATTTCACGGCATTCATGTACACCATCTATTAAATTACAGAAAAAAACATTTTTACTTACATAAATCTGCAATTGTTTGAAATATGTCGGTAAGTACTTACTTTGAAGGGACAGTATAGTTTGATGGAAAAATTCTTTCAAGTCTTGCAAGTATATTGGGTCGGTACCTGGTTGGTATACTTGCAAGGAAATACCTGGTATCAAAACCTGGTCACGTAAATACCATCTCTAGATATTTGTCAATAAATATTGAGAGGGATAACTGTGGAGCTTGATGAAGCTTTTAAAAGAAAGAGAGAGAGATAGAGAGAGAGAGAAACATTTATTTACACATATTCGATACACAAAAAATACATTAGATGTAAAGAAAAAAAATTACATCAAGATTTATTTAGTTCCATCATCACCATCTTACAGTAAAACTAAAACAATAAAAGAGCTTAAATGATATTGTAACGGATAACTCACGTGTTAAATTGAGTTTAGCTCGACATGTTTCGGGTTATTTTGTAGCCCTTCTTCAAGGGAGCACGCGACTCGGCGGCTGCCGCAACTGACTTACACAAAGAAAGATGCTGTGAAGCGGAATGTTCAGTTTTAGAAGTTATCAGTATGCACAAAGACTCATTTACCGACCTTTGGTTTCATAACAAGAACTGGTCGAAGGTTTTATTTTAGGGATTGCAACCAAGATAGCATGCTTGTTATGACATTGTGTACGAGCAAGTGTGATGAAAAATCTTTTACTATAACACAATACAACTTTATATTAAATAGCAAGTGAATTCAACAGAAGAAGTAAGAACTAAATTTCAGCAGTTGGTACAATTTGAACAGCATATTAAAATATAATAATAAAAATGTACAGAAGTATCAAAGTGACTTGAAAGTCACCAGTCAGTTGGTAGGCTGATGCCTAATCCATTTGTTTTCTGATGTAGGCATATTCACAAATGAATCACTTAAACACATTCTTTTACCTAACTATTTGTAATGCCTTGATATTGATCTCCACAAACCAATAAACCAATTATAATAGTTATTATATTGTTGTAATAAAATTTATAATATCAGTAAATTAAATAAACTATTATAATAGATACATTTCACAAGTTCGTCTCTAATAAAGTCTCGTTATAAATTTCCTTTTTGTTATTCGCTCTAAGTTGAAATGACACTCAAACAAACTTATATTACAATCTACAGATTCTAACTCCACTAAATCTAAATTAGTCCTGTTAATCAAGCCTACATTGTGTCTAGAATTAGAATAAATTGTAAGATAAAGTGCGAGCATCTGCCGTCCAAGCCACCTTATCGGGTAATATTTCGGTTAGGGTTGGGAAAGTATCGATAAATTCTAATAAAATATATATTTGCTAGAAGTTATAACAAATTGTAACTAAATAACACAGTAGACGAATAGAATTATTGTATTGTAATAATGTGAAAATAGCATTAAGAAAATGAGATATTGTTTAGTAAGTAAATATTTAATTCGATTCAGCTTAATAAGTAAATCTTTTTTAGAATATAAGACAATGTTTGCATGCCAATGTACCTGGCTAGGCATGTCATAGCACATTAGCACTATTTTATAAGACCATTTTACCATGTCTAAAGCAAAACAAACTATTTGATTTCATTTCATTTCAATGATAAAGAGGTATTGTATTGTAATAATGAGAAAATAGCATTAAGAAACTGAGATATTGTTTAGTATTTTTTATATTGTAAATGCTGAGAAAAAATAAATTTAATATTGCACGCCCAATTAAGGTAGAACATATTACGAATATCTTGTAGCACTAAGACCTTTTGTATTGACTACGTTCCAGCAATAAACATATTTGAATTTGAATTTGCCTGCTGAAGCGGCTCTTTTATCAAAGTCAAAGTCAAAGTCAAAATCTCTTTATTCAATTTAGGCTATAGACAAGCACTTGTGAACGTCAGAAAACCTCTGTTGAGAAGAATCCGGCAAGAAACTCAACGAGGTATTTTTTTTTAAACAGATTCACAATACATATTTATAAATGATATCTATATACTATACATTACAAGTATTTAACACAATTTTATGTTTCCTAGAACATCGACACTTCTGAATAACAAATCCCATCCCTAGTCTGAGATTAAAGGTGTTGTAAGGGGCGTAGTCGTGACAAATTTGGCGTTTCTAGCAGCTTGCGGGAGTTAATTTCGTATGTTTTGTATTATGAATGAATTTAAGTACCTAGAATTAAAATTGATTTAAAATGTAGTGAATGAAATGAATCCAGTAAGGATATAACATACACTACTTATTACCTTTTTGTATTTATTTTTTACATAATCCTACTCCTACTTTATTATAAATACGAAAGTTTGTGTGTACAGGTATGTTTGTTACTCCTTCACGCTAAAGATAACACATAGGCTTATTTTTATTCCGATAATCCCACGGAATAGGGAAATTTGAACTGCTGGGTTTTGAGTAAGTAATTAAATTTTGGGCTATTGTTCTTAACACAACCTCGATAAAGACCATGGTCCAAGTTTTGGGAATTCCCGCAAAATAAAATCCCGCAATTTCAATGGTACTCGTAACTAACAGACCGAATAGTTTACTCGTAAACTCTAGTAATTAGTATAAATAAACAGAATAGAGTAAAAAATAACTAAACTTTACGAGTATAATGTGAAAGTGTATCTATGTAAACTCTTTATTGTACAAAAAAAAAAAAACATACAACCGAATACCTTTTTTTGAAGTCGGTTAAAAAGAAACAAAATACAATGAACGAACTTCGAGATATTTGTATAAAGGCTGACTTATCGTACGTGATTTTTTTTCAAATTCTTGACAGACAAAGTCGCTGCAAAAGCTAGTATTATACCTAGCAATGTAGTAGACTACATAAAGATCGGATCGGAAAAATATGTATGATTGTATTGACTTAATTTATTATTCATCATCATTATCATCATCATGTCAGCCAAAAGACGTCCACTGCTGGACATAGGCCTCCCCCAAGGCTCTCCGCTCAGACCGGTCTAGTGCTTTTCGCTTCCACCGCGATTCCGCGATCTTAACCAAGTCGTCGCTCCATCTTGTTGGAGGCCTACCAACAGCTCGTTTCCCGGCCCGTTTGTAACTTTGGGTCTTTATACTGTACTGATTAATACATAAAAAATATCCACGTGGGTTGATGCATGAAAATGTCTTTCATCATAACCGTTACATTCAGGCAAGCACATAATAAAAAAATTCTCGAATGCCTTCAATAAACTAAAGAAATTCGATATCAATGGACTCTTCAACCTTTTTGTTCGCGTCTAATTTACTTTTTAAGATATCGTTTTAGCTGACGTAAAAATATGTATTGGCTTTTTTAGGGTTCAGCTATAAAAAGTTCTTATCTTGATTTTTTTCCAATAAATCATTTACTTACTCATCTTTTAATCAGAATGTTATTTTTTTTAATAAATCTATGGCGCGTATCACGTCTAAATCACAGAACCGATAGAGCTGAAATTCGGTACACAGATAGTTTGAATCCCAAGGAAGGTGCACTTTAAATTCGAATATATTACAAAGAAATCACTGAATCGAAAAATCGTCTTAGCAATCTCTTAATAGTTTTAAAATACCTATTCGACGAATCAACGATACCCCCCACACCACAAGGTTGGAAGAGAAAAAAAAAATCACCCCCACTGTACGTCTATGCGAGGTACTCTAAAATTTTTTTAATATTTTTTTTTGTACCATTTTGTCGGCATAGTTTACATATATATTCGTGCTAAATTACAGCTTTCTAGCATTGATAGTCCCTGAGCAAAACCGCGGACGGACAGACAGACAGAAATGGCGAAACTATAAGGGTTCCGTTTTTGCCATTCTGATTACGGAACTCTAAAAAGACCTAGTGTAAGACATCTTATTTCTTACGAAATCGGATAAGTATGTACAAATTTAGTAGGAATTTTTTCCCTCAGATATTATAAAATATAGAATGAGCTACATTTCGAGAAAAAAACTCTGGGGGATGCTGTGATATCTTGAAAGTGAGTTGCATGGATTTTATATTTAAAAGGTCTTATTTCCAATACGCTGATATTTCAAATTAAGATTAGATGCGATTGTGTTAAGTCTAAGATTGAATATACAACAGGGAAATAAGCCGTTGTTGGGATATGAATCCTTTAGGGGTGTTAGGTTGGGCTTTTTGGAACCCACTAGGGGTTAGAGTATCATATAATTAAAGTATTGAGGTAATTGCGGTCTGGGGAGGGTAAAATTTTGGCGTCAATTCAGTCTATTATTCTGCTTTTTTACATGACTGCCTGAATTAGGGTTAGGTACGTTTTTCGAGCGTATGTATGTATGTGGGTATGTATGTCTATTTCTTTGGTCCGCGCTGCAGGTTAAACGGCTAACGGATTTGAACATATATGAGGTATCATTGGTTTCTTCATAACTGTCGGAGTGACATAGGTTATATTATAGTATTTCAATATGGCGTTTGTGAAAACAAAATTGTATTGTAACAATATTACATAGGTTATAATACTTTTAATCTAACGTTTTCACATTTATAAATATCAAAAAAGTGTAAAATAAAACACTGTTGAAACTAAAAGGAAGAGAATAAGCCTAGTGGTCTAGAATTATACAAAGTAGCTAATTTAAAGTTCAACAGGCGGGACCCATTTAAATCGTGACGCTCAAAGTCAAAGTCAAAGTCAAAATCTCTTTATTCAATTTAGGCTATGATAAGCACTTATGAATGTCAAAAAATCTACCACCGGTTCGGAAAAAAACCTCTGTTGAGAAGAATCCAGCAAGAAACTCAACGAGGTATTTTTTTTTAAAAACAGATTCACAATATTTATAAATGATATCTATGTGCTATACTCTGCTCAAAAACTCTTTCTTCCTTTTAGTTTTGGCAGTCAAGTTTTTGATTTTTTTTCATTTAAAATGGATTGACGAATATTATAATATCATTTTGTTAGTACAATTATATATAAAAAAAAACCTTCAGCCTTTATCACGAACGAAGGTCTAGCAATCGCGGGCTCTTGGTCTATTATTGATTACAGTATGTAAATGTAAATTAGTCTACAAAACTCGTACAATTGTACACTTAGAATCGTACAAGTTTTGTACACTTATGAATATCGAAAAGTCTACCACCGGTTTGAGAAAACCGGAAAATCCGGTAAGAAACTGAACAATATACATATTAAAAGATATGTCCAGTTTCTAGAACTTCGCAATATTACCTCAGATGCCAAAGATGTCCGCCACGTTCTATGGCCACTACGTGCGCCACGATTCGCTGCAGTGATTTATGTCTACTCTAACCCATCGTTCATTGGACAAATGGCTGCGACGCGACGCATGCAGCAGCAATATAGCCATCTGATTGGTCAATATTAGACTCCATGATTCACGTTCAGAGCATGGTCATAGATTATTTTGTTTCTGTTACTATGTATGTAACAGATACGACATCTTGCATTTAGGAGTCACTGTATGCATTTCGGTAAAATATTCAGCATTTTGCGGCGTTCTTTTCTTCATTAAGTTTCATTAATTTTTTATGAGAATAAAGATAACACCAACTCCTAGTCTAACGTGTTCAAATTTTTATCATATTTCTTTGTGCTAATAAATATTGTATTAACCGAGTGTTCGAATTGCTAGAATATTCACCCACTTATCAGCCAGATGAACGCCAATGGTGTAAGAAGCAACACATTACCACCACTACACTATAATGACGCGTTTCGAACCTAACCAAAGTTCATCATCAGAGCATCCTAAGTTCGCGGGTGAGCAAAGTAATTGTTTATAGTTCACTGATTCAATAAATTAGGTACCGATGTAAAGAACGTTAAACTTCGATTTAGAACTACCCCAGCGGAACACCGCATCAAATCTGATACGAACTTCGCCGATTTTTTTACGCAATCTCAATCTCGGGCGTAACTGAGCTGGGAGCGTCGTAAATTACGCCGACGGCCGGCGCCGTAAATCCCCCGTTACCAAGTCAAATAATGGCACGTTTTATGGCGGCGGAACTTTGATGGACTGCAGCTTAATGTAGTTTTTACATACTGCGACTAAACAATAGCCTTTTAAAATATAAAGTAAGAGGAGTGAGAATGCATACGAGCTCAAAAAACACGACCGCGTATTGCTAAAAAGCAGAACTCCGAAAGGGTAAGCTGTTCAGAGTTTGTATATTTGACATGAACGGGAACGTATTAAAATATATAAAGTTTAAAACGAATAATGAACGAAATATATAATGGTCATTATATATACTACATTTTTTTATGAAACTATTGATTAAAAGAACTTTTTGAATCGTGTAATCTACAGATTGGTTTAGGTTAGGTTAGGTTTATTTTATGAAAATCTTGTAAAGTTGAGAATTACCAAGAAAATTGCATTATACCAAGTGACCATTATGTATTTCGTCCATTATTATTTTTTAACTTTATATTTTATATTTTGATACGTACCCGACATGGACGTACCCTGTCATCTTAATGGTTTCTTCCTTGTCGTTCGTTTCACTCTTGACAGAGTGGTCGTGGTTACAATAAGGCGTCTGCGTCGGTAGTATAGGCGGACACAGCTCTCCAACACCAGGGGGATTATTATACCATATCTGCAACACCAGGGGGGTTGCAGTTGCGTTGCCAACCTAGAGGCCTAAGATGGGATACCTCCAGTGCCAGTAGTTTCACCGGCTGTCTTACTTTCCACGCCATCCGGGCGACCCTTGCACGAGGTACTACCACCTGAATTTAATGTTTGTAAGAATGATCCTTTCTCATAAAATTTATTCTCTGAATCCAACAACTTTACTGTTCAGAATTGTTATAAAATAAACCTAATCTAACCTTTAGTTTTCAATGAGATGACCATTTAAAAATTAAAAAAAAATTAAGGTTACAGTGGCGAAAAAATTATGACACACGATGATTCGGACAAAAATTAAATTATGACTAGCGAAAAGTATGCGAACTTTGGCACTTATTTGGTATTTATTAAGACGACCAGATGGCCTAGTGGTAAAAGAGAAACTAAAAGCTTGAGGACCCGGGTTCGATTCCCGGTCGGGGCAGATATTTGTATGAAGTATACGAATGCTTGTCTCTATAATTATATTTATCCGTTGCTTAGTAGCCATAACACAAGCTTTGCTAAACTTACTTTGGGAATAGGTGTGAATTGTCTTGTGATATTTATATATTTATTCATTTATTTCCTAGCTCGGTCTGTGACAAGTCAGCTGTTTGAAAACCAAAAACCTGACTGAACGAGATATAAAAACAACAGTCGTGACATTTTCACGTGCGTTCGCAACCCTGCAGAATAACAGCACTTAAAACCACGCGTGTTTTATCTGAACTAAATGCGGTATTGTAAGGTCGTAATTGCATTTAGCAGGGCATCGTATTACCGGAGGGTATCAATTAGGTATGGAAACAACTAATTCCTGCAGTGTGCTATTCTATGGGGAAATAAGCGGCTAATTGCCAGCAGTTAGGATGGGGTCGGTGTAAGTATAGAGAGACTAGCTCGCGTCTTCGGTTTGCACTGTTAAAATTTTCTCATCATCATCATCATCATGATCTCAGCCGTAGGACGTCCACTGTTGGACATAGGCTTCCCATATAGACCTTCAGTTGTTTTGGTTGGCAGCGGCCTGCATCCACCGTGAACCCGCGGCTTTAACCAGGTCCGTCCATCTCGTTGGTGGACGTCCCACTTTTCAGAAATGAGGAGATACGTAGAAGAGCAAGCAAGTGCTTGCACTGTTGTGTTTCGGCGCGGAGAGTAAGACAGCCGGTGAAATTACTGGCACTTGAGGTATTCCAACTTAGGCCTCTAGGTTGGCAACGCATCTGCAATACCCCTGGTGTTGCAGATGTTTATGGGCGGTGGCGATCTCTTACCACCAGGAGACCCACTTGCTCGTTTGCCTTCCAGTCGAATAAAAATAAATAAATAGTAGAAGAACAAGGGTTACCGACATAGCCAAGCGAATTAGCTCGTTGAAGTGGCAATGGGCGGGCTATATAGCATAGAAAGCAGATGGCCGTTGGGGCCGAAAAGTCCTCGAGCAGATCGGCAGAATTTTCTATTCAGTTGAAATTTCAGTCTCACCAGTACCAACGAGTCTATATTCGTACTTCTATACTTTGAGAACTCGGCATCAATCAGCGTTTATCATCTTTGGTTCAATCTCGTGTCCTCACCTTTTTTGGTCACGTACGCCGAGGGAGGTGGCTATTGAGCGACTTGTGATTCAGGGAAAGGTTGAGGGTACCAGGCCACGAGAAAGATCGCCAATGAGGTGGACTGACCAAATAAAAGTGGCAGTAAATAGTTCATCATCGCATGAATGCACGAGGAAGGCGGCCATCAGGGAGGAGTGGAGGCGTGTTGTGAAGCTTGCCACCAACAATCTTGTCTGGACGGACGGACGGACAGACAGACAGACAGACAGATAGTCATGGCGAAACTATAAGTGTCCATTTTTGCCATTTTGGCTACTGAACCCTAAAAAGGATGGTTTGGCCGTGCCGCTTCTTTGCTCGACTTGGCGGGGGCACTGCTGATTCCCCAGATAATCCTCTGCTTGAAAGGCCATAGGTTAACCTACTAAGCTGCAAGGCTTTTCCAATAAACCTTTGTTTAATCCATGTATTTAGTCAGCTGTATCGTACACAGATATGTTTTATCTTAATATATTTTGCGCACAATTTGGAGTGTTAAACAAATAAATACCGCAACCTCGGGAGTTATGGTTGCGGTATGCAGTGGATTAGTGGTATAAGCGCGTGGTGTTTTCTGGCTAACAAGAATTGTCGTAAAAGGATTTCAAGGGATTGGATTTGATAATTGAAAGAATTAAGATCGATTTTTTTTTTGGAATCTTTTTGTTTCAATTCCAAATTTTTGTTACTTTTACGGTCATCCCGTAAAACCTAAATTGAAAATACAAACTGAAATAGATATAGACGCAAAGAAAGACCACAAAAATTAAACCAGCACTGGGAATCGCACCCAGGTCCTCGGCATTCTGTGCCGCGAGCTATACCGCTACACCACTGCTGGACAACGACACAGACAGACACGAATTTCCCCTATGCACCACATTATCTCAGCTTGTTTGTCTTCTTATTTAGCCACTTAAGCAGTGACACTAGCGACATCTATCGAAAGCCCTCATCGAGAAGAATTAAGTGGCTAAATAAGAAAACAAACAAGCTGAGATTCTGATATGTGGTGCATAGGGGAAATTCGTGCCTGTACCGTTGTCCAGCTGTGGTGTAGCGGTATAGCACGCGGCACGGAATGCCGAGGACCTGGGTTCGGTTCCCAGTGCTGGTCTTATCTTTCTTTTAGCTTTTCTCACGATTTATCATTTGTTTTTCGTGTACATCGAATACTAATAAATTTAGTAGAAAACAACTTAATTTGATCCTGGCGCTTCGCCGGCCGCTGTCGCGGCACGCTCGGTACGCTTGCTCGGCTTGCGCATTGTGGTCACAATTGGACACAACACAAATCTATGGTCATTCGATTCGATTGGGTTCCGATTATAACGACGTACAATAACAGGTAGAGCATTAACAGGCCGAGCAAAAATTTGGAGACCCTAATAATGTACGACCTTTGTACGACTTGATAATTATTCTAATCCAAATGAGTTCGTATTATCAGGTCCCCTTTTTGTTGACATTTTGGAAGATTCTGTTATCGTATCCTGTTATCGGATAGGAGGGACGTTTAAAAAATAATCTAAAACTTCATCAAATTCTACAGCTCATTCATAAAAATTGCGACCACAATAAAATGAGGCGGTTAAAACACTCGATCCGTGCTCGCCTCTCACTTGAGTCGACCGGATAAGAAAGCTTTTATTTAATTCAAAGGCCAGCTAAATAGTCAAAGAATAGTGGGTTACCCTGGGATTAATCACTTGGGATGGTAATTATTTTAGCAAAGGCAGCAGTTTTTCTAGGAAGGAAGACCCAAAGCTCATTAGCAAGATACAGCCACATAAATTTAATGAAGAGTTACTTGGGCCAATCAACTATTTTACCGTCACTTTGGGCGTCTCCTGCGTTACCAAAATTGTCTCTGGCGTTACCAAAGAAATCGTACTTCCGACAAGATATTTCATTGTTTATTTAATAGGTTGACTTACGTAGGATGATGGCATGTATTTCATGTAAGTACACCATCTGTTAAATTACAGAAAAAAACATGTTTACTTACAAAAAATCTGCAATTGTTTGAATAATGTCGCGGATAAAAAAGTTGATTGGCCCACTTATACTGTGAAATTTTTTCGCGATAATTTAGTAAGTGACTCAGGACTTATTCTACTGACTGAAAATCCTACTAAATTATAACATAACCAGCAAAAAAATTGTAACCCCCGACATTGTAATTGAAATGCTTTATTTTTATTCATTATGAGTTTTTCTCTATAATCCAGTAACCCAGACAATCCAATAATCCGGCACCCTCTGATTTTTAATAGTGCCGTATTAGTGAGATTATACTGTAAAATAAAATGTAAAATTTAAAGAGGCGACTTACCGGAAAAATTATTGAATCTGAATTTTATTTCAAACAGTACAGACGTCATTATGAATAACACAAATGGTAAGTTCAAGTGGCTAAATATAGCACACGGCCACCGGCGATAGCAAAATCAATGAGACGTACTACGAAAATTTGGTGACCATGACGATAGATTTATTAAAATAATAGATAAGGGCTTTGATTTTTTGGATCACGTCCTCGACATATTATTTGAAAGTGTTACTGTGTATCGAAAATACAAACTGAAATATAGATGCCCAGAAAAACCAGAAAAATAAGACAAGTGGAAGTAGTGTAGTTTTGCTTAAATTTCTTTATTTAGAAATGACTATATGTGTATACGTAGTAATTTCAACTTGCAGAGTACTTACAGCAGTGTTTTCCAATCTTGGGATAAGGGGAATGGTCACAGTACCTACATCTACCTAACGTGTATATGCTATTCCGTATTTGTATTATTCATCCCAGCCTATAATACACCCCACTACTGAGCACAGGCCTCTTCTCAGAATGAGAGAGCTTCGGCAGCAGTTTCGACGCGGGCCCAGTGCGGATTGGGAACTTTACACGCACCATTAAATTGCTTCGTAGGTTTGTACAGGTTTCCTCACGATGTTTTCCTTCACCGCAGAGCTCACGGTAAATTTCAAATATAATTCCGCACATGAATTTCGAAAAACTCAGAGGTGCGAGCCGGGGTTTGAACCCACTAACCTCTGCTTGAGAGGCGATAGGTCAAACCACTAGGCCACCACGGGATCATTTGTATTATTAAAGTAAGGTAAGTACAGGTAAGCAGGGAGTCCTGCATGATTCAGTTTGTTGGAATGTATACCTATCATATTGAGGTCATACTTTTCAGTAGTGACGCTTAGAATGCTGTTAAAAAACCTGGTCTATAATAATTTTCATCTATAGTCTGCGTCATTATTGTATGGGGTGGCCGCCATGTGTATTATCTAATCACACCACTCAGATGTTACGATAACGTACGCACTGATTATTTTAATTTGGAAGCGTCACATCAAAAGGAAAACTTTTACCCTGATTTGTTTTATCAACTGATTGAAAATAGGAATTTGCTCTTTTATATGTGGCCAGTTGTTTCTGTTTGCGGGCCACATCCTTCAAAGAACATCAGGGCTACAACGAAACTCGAAACTCGAAGTTCGTGTCGTGCGGTCCCTCTGACACTTATACTATTTAATACGAGAGCGACAGGGACAGTACTATACGAACTTCGAGTTTCGTAGAAGCCCTGCAGCTCGTTGGGGGAGAAAAGTCCTCGGGTGGCGACCACGTAACGGAAGACGAAGCGTTGGCATTAGGGCATACTCCCGGTACTGAGTTTGTATGGCGAGAATCGGGAATTCCTGGTTCCAGTACCGTATTTGTATGGAAATCCAGTACCGGGAGCAAGCCCTAGTTGGCATGCTTCCTAGGTAAACTGTCGTGGAGTTCAGCAACCACTGCATCCAAATGACGAGTTCTCGTTCAAGTGGCGTTCTAGAAAAATATCATTGTTTTTATTGTCGTCTGAAATCTGTCTAATATATTTCGTAAGGATGTATTGAAGTGAAGGAAAAGAGGTGGTAAATAACAGGATAGTAGATGGTATGTGCAGAAGGCCCGTTTAAAATAATTTATTTATTTACCCGTGTGTGTTGGGTTGGAATTGCACCTCTCCATTTCTTCCGTGGGTCGTCGTATACCGTAGGCGACAGGCTAGTAACCTGTCACTATTGTACCGTTTATGTCAAACTACTACTTTTTTGCAGGTGGTAGGACCTTATGCAAGGTCCGCCCGGATTGCTACCACCATCTTGCTCGCTAATCCTGCCGTGAAGCAGCAGTGCTTGCACTGTTGTGTTTCGGCGCGGAGAGTAAGAGAGTCGGTGAAATTACTGGCACTTGAGGTATTCCAACTTAGGCCTCTAGGTTGGCAACGCATCTGCAATACCTCTGGTGTTGGAGGTGTTTATGGACGGTGGTTGATCTCTTACCACCAGAAGATCCACTTGCTCGTTTGCCTTCCAGTCGTATAAAATTTAAAACCTAAAATTGCTAAAAGTGCTTCGAAGCGGTAACGTTTCGTGTGATCGCCTACCCCATTTCGGAATACGGGCGTGATGTTGGTGTTTGTGAGTATTTTTGATTTATTTATTAAATTGATTGAGAATGGTGCTGATTATATACAGTTTGGGTTGTCTCTGATAAAAGTTTTGCACACAAGTTCACCTACATACATTAAAGGAGTCCCCTTAGGCGAGGTTCTGAATATGTTGGCAGCGTTTCCACTCTGAATAGCTTAACTAATGGGGGCTATCGCGAATGAATTTTCCGCTAGAGGCGCTAGTGTAGCGTGACGAAATCAACGAAATGTCAAATTGAAAATACAAACCGAAACATAGATGCACAGAAAAACCAGAAAAATAAGACCAACACTGCCAACACTGCCAGCAGTGGTGTAGCGGTATAGCACGCGGCACGGAATGCCGAGGACCTGGGTTCGATTCCCAGTGTTGGTCTTATTTTTCTGGTTTTTCTGTGCATCTATGTTTCGGTTTGTATTTTCAATTTAGGTTACACGGGATGACCGTAAAAGTAATAAATTTGGAATTGAAATAAAAAATACAAAAAGATTCCAAAAACCAATCATGAAATGTCAAATTTCAAAGTTTTTGGGTGAGCTACGCGTGTTTATTTATAATTAGAATAATTTTGTGAATATTTTGCATTACCTGAAATTGATTATGGCAATTATGCGATAAGGGGCAATGAACGTCCGTAATTTGAGACAGTTTTGTCTTTCGAAAACTTTTGTCCTCCCTTTTTTCCGAACAAAACGGAATTACGCAATACTGTGGTTGCTCGATATTTTTATGGTACCGTTTTTAGATGTATTAAATATGATTTTGATCTAAAATTTGTTTTCACGCCCGATAAAACAGACTTTTAAAACCTCACGCAACAGTGGCGCCATCTAGTGAGATAAGAAACGATAGCCCCCATTCTTTGTTCATGAAAGCTGTCATCTCTTCAGTCCCTTGTGACGTCATAAACTTTTTTGTTAAATTTTAAACGATAATTATTGTAACTTGACCCTCATCAGCGACCGAAAGGCCAAGTAGTTAGAGAGTTAGAGAACCTGACTACGAAGCTTGAGGTCTCGGGTTCGATTCCAGACCGGGGCATATGTTTGTATTAATAATACGAATGTTTCTTCTTGGGTCTTGGAAGTTTATTAAGTATGTATTTAAGTATGTATTTATCTACAGTTGTAAAATTAATAGTTCTATTAATAGTTGTAAAATTAATTATGTCTACGTACCTAATAAATTTATTTTTTATGTTTTTAAAGTCACCCAATAAAGAAGTTTTCTAGTTTACAATTTATCTATTTATTTGTTTATTTATTTAGTCTTATATAGTGAATGGTGTGTAGTATGTCTTTATAACGGTCCGAGGGTTGCCGACGGTGCTGGCTGAAAATCAGCGCTGGGGTGTTTTTAACGCTTCAGCGTTATGCTGAGCCAGTGTCCGATTCACAACCGCAATGACACATACCTTTGTGTTGTCTATTTGTACCTAATAATATTCTTGTCTTGTGTTGTGAATAAAATGTATTTTCTTTCTTTCTTTCTTTCTTTCTTACACCAAGTATGTTTATTCGTAGCTTAGTTTCCAAAGTACGAGTACAAGCTTTGCTTCTATTAAATCATATTATAACGGATAACTCACGTCTTAAATCGAGTTTAGCTCGACATGTTTCAGTCTATTTCGTAGCCCTTCTTCAAAGGAGCACGCGACTCGGCGGTTTTCGCAACACGCGTACTACGCGCCACCGTTCTGCTCGCGTGACTACAATACAACGGTATAGCGTTACAATATTATTTAATACGAATAAGTCTCACGGTAGTTTCATGTTCAAGCTTTGCTTAGTTTGGGACTAGGTCAATTGGTGTCAAGTGTTCCATGATATTTATATTCATTTGCAGGTTGCAGGTGGTTGGACCTTGTGCAAGGTCCACCCGGATTGCTACCACCATCTTGCTCGCTAATCCTGCCGTGAAGCAGCAGTGTTTGCACTGTTGTGTTTCGGCGTGGAGAGTTAGACAGCCGGTGAAATTACTGGCACTTGAGGTATTCCATCTTAGGCCTCTAGGTTGGCAACGCCTCTGAAATACCCCTGGTGTTGCAAATGTTTATGGGCGGTGGTGATCTCTTACCATCAGGAGACCCACTTGCTCGTTTGCCATCCAGTCAAATAAAAAAATAAATAAATAAATTTGTTTATTTTATTTATATCAAATTAAAATTTCCCCCCGAAGTTACGTCCCGTACCCACTTTAAATTTATTTACCTTCCAAACTCCCAAAACACCGTAATACTTTAAGCATTAATTAACAGAATAGAATTACACGTCTCTGACATCAAAAGGGAGTTTTCGAGTAACATGCAAAACATTCCGTTTAATTGCTTGTTAAAATCGAATCGCGAGAGGGCGTTGCGACGTCATCAATATTAAATTACGCTGGCTCTCGGTAACTAGGTTATTCATGTTGTTTTGCTTACAAAAATCCATCCCAGCCTATATACGTCTGCTGGGCACAGGCCTCTTAGAACAAGAGGGCATGTGTTACAGTTCCCACGCGGGCCTAGTGCGGATCGGGAACTTCACACGCACCATTGAATTGCTTCGCAGGTTTGTGCAGGTTTCCTCACGATGTTTTCCTTCACCGCAAAGCTCGTGGTATATTTCAAGTGTAATCCCGCACATGGATTTCGAAAAACTCAGAGATGCGAGCCGGGGTTTGAACCCACGCTGCTTGAGAGGCGATAGGTCGAAGGTCCATTGGGCCCCCACGGCTTATTTTTTACGGCTTACACGGCTTACAAAAATACAAGGTTAGTCAATAAAATTTTTAGGCAAGCTTGTTTCTATGAAGATTGGTTTTTTGGAGTCTTTTTGTATTTTTTATTTCAACTCCAAATTAATTCTAAATTAATTTGATTGCTTGACAGCGACATCTCTTGTCCGGGTGAGCGGTTAGTTTCGATGGGGTGTTGAAAGTTTCTCGATGAGGGCTACAACATAGATGTCGCTAGTGTCGCTGCTTAAGTGACTAATAGAAACAAACAAGCTGAGATATGTGGGGCCTAGGAGAAATTAGTGTCTGTACTCTTGTCCAGTGGTGGTGTTACCCCTAGTATGGCACGCGGCACGGAATGCCGAGGACCTGGGTTTGATTCCCAGCGCTGGTCTCTTTTTCTGGTTTTTCTGTGTATCTATATTTCAGTTTGTATTTTTGATCTTGTTTCTATGGTAACTTCTCTTAAATTACTCATTAGAAGTATGATTTTTACTAGCTTTTGCCCGCGGCTCCGCCCGCGCGGTATTCGGTTATCGCGCGCTGTGCCCTCGGGAACTGTGCATTTTTCCGGGATAAAAAGTAGTCTATGTCACTCTCAGGCCCATAAACTATCTCTTTGAAAAAATCACGTCGATCCGTCGTTACGGCGTGAAAAACGGACAAACATACAAACACACTTTCCCATTTATAATATTAGTCTGGAATTTTATTTCTGCCCAAACTGGCCCAATCATAAAATGGCGGCGTCTCATGATATGCCTAGGAATTTCATGATATCTAGTATAGTGACTATACTAGTTAATTTGATAGATAAGCCTACGGTTCCATGCGGCGCTTGTCAATAACAGTTTAATTATGTATCTAGGTGCGTGTAATTTAAAGTAACTTCTCATGTAACTCCAATTAATTCTGAATTTCTGAACAGTATCACTGTACCTTGTTCCAGTACAGGAGCCGGCAATCATGCCAAATAGGACTTCAAAAAGCCGTGGTGGCCTAGTGGTTTGACCTATCGCCTCTCAAGCAGAGGGTCGTGGGTTCAAATCCCGGCTCGCACCTCTGAGTTTTTCGAAATTCATGTGCGGAATTACATCTGAAATTTTCCACGTGCTTTGCGGTTAAGGAAACCTGCACAAAACTGCGAAGCAATTCAATGGTGCGTGTGAAGTTCCCAATCCGCACTGAGCCCGCGTGGGAACTATGGCCCAAGCCCTCTCATTCTGAGAGGAGGCCTGTGCCCAGCAGTGGGACGTATACAGGCTGGGATGATGATGATGATAATGACGACTTCAACAGTAGCGTAAGCATAGGAAATTATACGTGGAGCGTATCACGATGTGCCTGAGAAACAATACGGCAGATCGATAAGAGAAAGGCATTCGTCGATACTCCTAGCTGTCGTGATATGCCGAAGAAAAGAAAAAAATTTCGTACGACGAGCGAAGCGAGGGAGTGGTTGGTATGCATTGTGACCACAACGCACGAATGGCGCGATATGGCAGCGTTTCATGATATTATTATGCCAAGTAATTTCATGATCTACCTAAACTGGGCAAATCATGAAATGGCGGCGTTTCATGATATACCTACAAATTTCTTGATTTGCTTAAGCGTCACTAGGCAAATCGTTAAACTGTCGTTTTTAAACGATATAGCGAATGTCCCTTAGCCACTTCATGAAATGGCGCCATTTCACAATATGCCTGGAAATTTCATGATCTGGCGAATTTTACGATCGGTCGCCGACATAAACAACGCATAACTTGGTCTTAAAACGCTCATATCGCTACCCACACCAACTCGCGTTTTAAGATCTCATTTACAAAACACGCACCTTTTATTGCAACAACCAAGTAAATGCAATAAAAAAAAACTTAATTAAGATGCGAAACGCTGCGATATTAATATCGCAAATAAGAACGTAAATTAATTTACCTTGCATGTTTTGTAATGCCATTACATATTTTGGGATAGCATTTTCCGCCATTTTCCCCTAATAAATTATTTCAAATAGAAACGTTTCGAAAAGGGCTTCTTTAATTAAGGGGGCCATACCGTGAATTTAGGTAATATAAAAGTTTATAATGGAACTGTGAATGCGAAGTTCGTATGTACCGTCTCTCTCGCTCTCGTATTAATAGTATAAGTGTCAGAGGGACGGCACGACACGAACTTCGAGTTTCGAGTTTCGTAGTATACAGAATGGAATCTTTTCATATTCAATTTCACTGTAATTTCCTTGGCAAATATATAGGATCATCATCATCATCATCATCATCATCATGTCAGCCGAAAGACGTCCACTGCTGGACATAGGCCTCCCCCAAGGCTCTCCACTCAGACTGGTCTTGTGCTTTTCGCATCCACCCCGCGATCCCACGATCTTAGCCAGGTCGTGGCTCCATCTTGTTAGAGGCCTACCGACAGCTCGTCTCCCGGTCCGCGGACGCCATTCGAGAACCTTCTGACCCCATCGGCCATCAGTCCTGCGAGCAATGTGCCCCGCCCACTGCCACTTCAGTTTCGCAATATATCGGATGTTAAGATATTATTAGTAGCACAAGAATTCCATCCTGATACGTGATTCAGATTTTCTCACACACTTGGCATCATAATTGTTTTCACCACTTCTTTACCTTTTTTTCACACGGTAGGTATAAAGGTCCATTTATATCTAGAGACTGCCATAAGTCCCACTCTGCTCTGGTAGTTTTGTGACAGTACATTCGCATTCAGATATTTCGGCGACCAAGGTGTGACCACCTTAAAATATCGATACATGAACTCTGATACCTTAATAATAGAGTGCATGTGCCGATATTTTTGACCACCTTGGCCGCTATAGAAAACATAGGTATATACATAGATATTTTCTAAGGTAAGCAATAGGCGGCATTATCGCTTCAGAGCGATCTTTCCTGGCAACCTTTCCAGTACACAAAACGGTTCAACGGTTTCAAACTTAACGTTTTAAACTTTCGTGATTCTCACTCATAGTCAAAATACCATAACGAGACTTATCACGCTATTTTACACAAGTAATATTTACTTCAGCGTTTCGGCAACATTACAGTTGCCGTGGTCACGAGTAGACTGAAGTGTAGGGTGTCAAGTCCGCCTAGCAGCGCGAGTATATTACTTGTGTAAAATAGCGTGATAAGTCCCGTTATGGTATTTTGACTATGGTGTCAAACTTCCTTGATACAAGAAATAATGGTCAATTGTTTAGCAGTAAGCGGTAGAAAAAGAGAAAAAACACGTGCGCTTAATCTAATGCCCAAGTTTAGTTTCCCAAGTTAGGGGTAATTACTGGGGGAAAGTATGTTTATAACAATCCAAACTCCCCCAAACTTAAGTGTTGCCCGCGTTGATTGATGCCACGGAATGACCCGAAGTTTATAGAAGACTAGGGAAGGGAGGTTGTCGTTAATTAAAAAAAAAAACTGGGCAAGTGTGAATTGGACTCGCGCTCCGAGGGTTCCGTACACATTTATAGGTATGTAAGTAAACGGGAATCATGTCTTGAAGATATTTCTTGCTTTTTTCGAGTGATTTAATACGTTCAGTGTATGCAGAGCCCTACTCTTAAGCTAAATGTAGGCAGTGTAGGGTCGTGTTTATTTGATTATATTGGTCATTGATATTTACAGACAGACATAAAAAAACACTATTACATTCACATTTAATTATCATTAACATAAAAATTTGCAGGTGAAAGGACCACAATCTTGTCCGCTAATCCTACCGTGGAGCAGCAGTGCCCGCACTATTGTGTTTCGGCGTGGAGAATAAGACAGCTGGTGAAATT
Organism: Choristoneura rosaceana; assembly: GCA_037349165.1. Taxonomy (NCBI): domain Eukaryota; kingdom Metazoa; phylum Arthropoda; class Insecta; order Lepidoptera; family Tortricidae; genus Choristoneura; species Choristoneura rosaceana. Next base: position 1,975,223 of record JAZBNJ010000032.1, read on the forward strand.
ACTGAAATTACTGGCTCTTGAGGTATTCCATCTTAGGCCTTTAGGTTGGCAACGCATTAGCAATACCCCTAGTGTTGCAGATGTTTATGGGCGGTGATGATCTCTTACCACCAGGAGACCCACTTGCTCGTTTGCCTTCCAGTCAAATAAAAAAATAAACAAAAGGTCTATAATATTATGTCAGACCTCTGGCTACCGTGGCGTTTATCTTCATATCAGTGTGATATTTTAAATTAATCTGATCATTACTACTGAGTGAATTTCAACTTACAAGGTTAGAAACGGAGTTGTAAAGATTGTTTGGAAATTTCCTGCAAAATTCCTGTTGTAAATTCAACAGTCCAAGAATCCCAAATATTCGTATTTTCAATCCGACAAAGTTACAAAACAGCAACACTTTGCCAACGATTCCGCTGTTCAAGACCTTTAAAGTGTTGGACACTCAGAGCAACTGATCAACAGAGTGAGAACATTTAACATTTTTTGTTATTCTTTTGGGGTTTTGAGGAAACCTGCACAAATACAAACATCATCATCATCATCATCCTAGTCTATTTATGTCCCACTGCTGGGCACAGGCCCTCCTCTGAGAGCAATACAACCTCCTCTGAAGCCCTCCAATGAGAGGGCTTGGGCCGTAGTTCCAAGACGGGCCCAGTGCGGATTGGGAACTTCGTTTGTGCAGGTTTCCTCACGACGTTTTCCTTCACCGTAAAGCTCGTGGTAAATTTCAAATGTGATTTCACACATGAATTTCAATAAACTCAGAGGTGCGAGCCGGGGTTTGAACCCCGGATCCTTTACTTTAGAAGCGATAGGTCAAACCACTAGGACACCACGGCTTTTTGCTGCAACTCAGTTCGTGTGAAGTTCCCAACCAGCACTGTGTGTGGTACTGTAATGAAGAGACGGTCCACTATACTTCTTTTGATCTAATTAAATCAAAGGCACTCATTTATGGAACTTCGTTTATAATATTAAAATAACTCGCTTTGTTGGCAGCTCGAATACAAGTCTATCTAATATTCCATTGTGTCCGTTCGCTGTAATAATATTCAAAAATGGAACTAAATTGCCAGTTCTAGATGGACGAGCACCAAGGAGTTTCACATAATACAGTACTAACCCACGCGGGCCCAGTGCTTTCATTCAGAAAGGAGGCCTGTATTTAGCAGTGGGACATCTATAGCCTGGGATGATGCGATGATTAAGCTTCTTTGACTCAAATTTATTTATTTCAGGTATTTCGGAAACTGCTCTAACAACGACGATTACTGTTTTTCGAATACATTTTATTTTAAAAGTTTGTTCCATTCATCCATCCAGCAGTGGCCCAGAAGCTAGCGCGCGACTTCATCTACGAATTATGTAATTGGTTTACCACACGCTCGCAGAAAGTATAAAAAAATCAACATTCATAAAAGACAATAGGGGCTACGAAGTTTCACTGGTAAAGCGGAAAACCTAATAAATATAATTCTCTTTAATATAATTTTTTCTAATAAAATAGCTTCAGTAATACAAAAAAATATGAATATTGTTTTGATTTAATGAATCGATGAGACTCAAGTGGCTCTTAACTTTTTGAATATTTTTTGTATTATGCTACTGAGAATCGCGAAACTGCGGACTGATGGCCGATGGGGTCAGAAGGTTCTCGAATGGTGTCCGCGGACCAGGAGACGAGCTGTCGGTAGGCCTCCAACAAGATGGAGCGACGACCTGGTTAAGATCACGGGATCGCGATGGATGCGAAAAGCACAAGATCGGTCTGAGTGGAGAGCCTTGGGGGAGGCCTATGTCCAGGCAGTGGACGTCTTTCAGCTGTCATGATGATTATGCTGCCCTTCTAAGAAAAGGCGCAATCTAAAAAAAAAAAACACTTTTTAGTTATTATATTATAACATTATTGTGTAGCTTAAGACACGCTGTGTCACATGGTGTAAATGACAAGCGATTTTCTTTGAGATAGCACCTTGTGGCTTAAGAAGTATTATAACCCGTATAGCACTCTATCGTTCCATTCCTCTACGATTAAACCATTCCGTAACAAACTTCCAAAGAATTACAATTTTTCACCAACTTTTAAAAGTATTAAACGCAAAAGGCGTGAAAATCGCAAATCACTTAAACATTCAAGTTGCGATATCGGGATTGATAAATGGATCCACGATCCAAGTTTAGTTTAGTTGGTGATAGTTAGGCTTTTCACGTTTCCGTGTGCTAACTTGAGGGGGGGAAGGGGGTTGGCTAAGTGCCAATTTCTTCAGCATTATCGATGCAACAGGCTTTCATCCAAGCGTTAAAGTGACCGTAGGTATTAGAATTTCAACAAGTGAAGGGTCCACGGAAAAAACATGTCTAGTCACCTTTTTATTAAATTGAGATTTTAATCTCAAAATGTAGTGCTCGCAAAGTACTATGACTTACTATTGCGTTAAATAATCTGAAAACAATCCATATTAATATTATAAATGCGAAAGTGTGTTTGTGTGTTTGTATGTTTGTCCCTCTTTCACGCCGTAACGGAGCGACGGATCGACATGATTTTTGGCATAGGGATAACTATCCCTATAAACTTATGAGCTCAAGAGTGACAAAGGCTACTTTTTATCCCGGAAAAATGCACAGTTCCCGAGGGAACAGCGCGCGATAACCGAATACCACGCGGGCGGAGCCGCGGGCAAAAGCTAGTATAAAATATTATTTTTTTACTTTTAAAGAAATGGTAACCATAGTACCTAATCGTTCGTCATGACTAACTTTCAAACCGCTATAACTCAAAAAGTTACTTAAGTGACTAGACTGTTCTTTCCGTGGACCCTTCAAATAGCCTAACCAATAAAAAGTTGGACCCCGACTTTGTCACTTCATAGTTAAATATCTCAAAAACGGCTGAACTGATTTTGATTAAACATATCTAAGAACCATCGAGAGAGAACCTGCTTTCAATAAAAAAAACCGCATTTAAATCGGCCCATCCGTTTAAGAGCTAAGGTGCCACAGACAGACGGACAGGTTGTGGAGTAGTGAGCTAACTTTGGGGGCGGCAGACGTGAGCTTGCCATCGGAATCCAAAAGCTTAATGGTTACTTGACCTGAAATGCATATTTCAGTTTTTTTTATTATTATTATTATTATTATTTTTTTCATTTATGACGGTGGAAGCATTCTACACTTCCGCTTAACGTAGATATAGTTAGTGTTTAATTTTGTAACTAAGGGACCCCATACATCCCTGTATTATTATTTAATTTTATTTTTTTTTGTGATTTTTTTGTTTAATTGTTTACTGTAGTTTTTAAGTATTTTATTTTGAAAAAATGACTTTCTGCCAAGTTTCTTGCGGCGCATTCTTCTTGGCAATGATGGTCTTTCCGAAAGCGCTGGTAGTTTAAAAAAAATGACGTGTAAAAGTGCCCATTGCGGCCTATTTACTGAATAAATGATTTGAATTTGAATTTGAATTTTGACAATCTTAAGCCTGTAAAAGTGTGAAGGATATTTTGGATCAATCACAAAAGTAACGGTGTGACAAAAACACCGCGACAATATCATAATTATGGTGATATGAGTAACAGGAGTAACAGGCGCGACATTGTCACGTTGAAATAACAGTGTGACAAAAAAACGTTCACTACAGGACCGTGACAAGTCACAAAAATATCATGCAGTGTCACGAGTAACAGACGTGACAAAGTCACGATGACTTTTCACTGTGACTTTTTTGTAATGGGATCGTCAGTCACTGATTTCAAAATGTAACGCTTTCCTCCATGTCTAGCGAGCAGTGGGACATAAACACCCTAAATGTATCCTGTTCAGTTATAATGTTTATGTTTTGCATCGAACGAGAGATATGATAATGCAAAAAGTTCCAAACTCATTCGAATTTTTTATAACAAAAAAGTGAAACCAGGTAAATTTTTTTATTACTTCACTCTCATGCGGCTGGGGGTCAAAAGAAATAACTCTGTTGGAGACGCTATTAGCTGTGTCATTTTGGCTTGACCCAGGTCCCTTTCGATCCCCAACTAAACCTTTTAAGCTTCGAGATGCGTTATCTCTTTCGGTCCTAAGCAAACAAACGAAAAATTAATAAGGGATAATCTGGAAGCAGCTGAAGATTATTTTAAATGGAAAGGTGTAGATGTTTTATCCGATATTATCGCGTTACTGTGAAAAAGTCTTGTCGCTGTGTTTTTCAAAGATGCTTGAAATATTAAATGATGTTGTAACGAATAACTCACGTCTTTAATCGAGTTTAGCTTGACATCATTCAGGGCCGACAACGCACTGGCATCGCTTAAAGCGTTGCGGGTGTCTATGGACAGTGGTGATCACTTAACATCAGGTGACCCACTAGTTCGTTTGTCTGGCCTCTATAACATAAAAAAAAACATGTTTTGGGCTATTTCGTAGCCTTTCTTCAAAGGAGCACGCGAGTTGGCTGCCGCAACACGCTCATTACGCGCCACCGCTCTACTCGCGTGACTACCCGACGAAACTAACACCGGCCCACAACTACCTACATTTTATCGATATTTTATTGTCACTGTCTAATGACGCACCACGAGTGTTTAATACTGTTTTCCAACTTCGAGTCGCGTGCTTGAAGAAGGGCTACGAAATAGCCTGAAACAGCCTGAGCTAAACTCGATTTAAGACGTGATTTATCCGTTACAATATTATTGCATATGAGTGAGTATCACGGTAGTTTCATATTAAAAAAAAACTTGAAATACATTGTTACTAGTTTTTACCCGCGGCTTCGGTTCGGTTATCGCGCGTTATTCCCTCGGAAACTGTGCATTTTTCCGGGTTAAAAAGTAGCCTATGTCACTCTCGGGCCCATAAACTATCTCTAAGCCAAAAATCACGTCGATACTTAGCTCCGTTACGGCGTGAAAGACGGACAAACACACAAACACACTTTCGCATTCATACTATTAGTATGGATAGTCAAACCATAGTAAAATTATCCTTTTACTATGGTCAAACAAAATACCATCAACGGGACTTATCAGGCTAACACACACAAGTAATATTTACCTCGACGTTTCGGAAACATTACAGTCGCCGTGGTCACGAGTAGACTGAAGTGTGGCGTATTAAGTCTGCCTAGCAGCGCGAGTTCTTCAAACTACCCGCACTTGATCACTAATAGTTAATTTCATGTACCCAAATGGTTGTCTGGAAGAGATCGCTTTTAAGCGATAAGACCGCCTATTGTCTACCCTAAATCTGTGTTAGTATTTTAAGTTTTTTCTTGTACTGTTTTATGGTGTGCAATAAAGAATATTTGTATTGTATTGTATTGTAATAGTTAGTACCGGCACTCGTATCATGAACTACCCGCACTTGGTCATTATGAGTGAGAATCACGAAAGTTTAAAACGTTATTTTAAAATATTAGTATGGATTTGTGAGGGTCATACATAATTAGCGAGCAAAGACTAGTTTTGTTACAGCCTTGGCATGATGTCGAAATTCTCGCTAATAGCTACTTCTCAGTTGACCCGAAGGCCCTTTAAATACTCATTGTTGGTCGAACAGTGATTATTCCATACTGATTTATCGTCCTTCTTGTTCCTTAATGCTCAGAGATTAGTTCGGGCAGTCGATCGGCAGCTTAATGAAGGCATTTAGAAGGTCTTTAAAGGAGCAATTGCAAACTATCTCGAATTAGCGGGCACCAATGAGGTTGACAGTATTAATTGCCTGGAATCTAGATGCGTAATATAATAGAGCAGAGAGCGTAAGAGCCGTGGTGGCCTAGTGATTAGACCCGCCTCTCAATCAAATCGCGATTGCAATCAAATGACAGATTCCGCAGACACAAAAATCATTTGATTGCGATCGCGAACGTTAGGCAATATGGCTATCTTAAGTTTTTTACCTATTATGAATTGGTCACACTTTGTGCCCCGTTTATGTTGCTCATTAAATTTGTAAATTTAACAACTCGACCATTAAGAACCCATCATCTATATTATTTCATATATTTGTTGTTTAGTTCTTTAAACCTAGTGTATCGTATCCTCATTACAGATAGGAACTGGTAGTTATCCAACCGAAAACTGGCAGATTATCGAACAAGTCGTCCACATACCCGCCGTGTCTCAGTCAACCTCGACACTGGCAGAATCATCAAAAAATGTATGGAGCCAATTTCTCCTAAATTTTTTACCGACACTAATCTGTCCGCAAAATTTTTCAAACAATTGCAGATTTTTGTAAGTAAACATGTTTTTTCTAATTTTATAGATGGTATACATGAATACACGTCATCCTACGTAAGTTCAATCTATCAAACCGTGAAATATCTTGTTGGAAGTACGATTTTTTGGTAACACCAGAGACAATTTTGGTAACGCAGGAGACGCCCAAAGTGTGGGTAAAATAGTTGATAGGCCCCTTTAAGAATGATTTTGTCCAAAATTGAAAATACAAACTGAAATATAGATGCACAGAAAAACCAGGAAAATAAGACCAGCACTGGAAATCGAACCCAGGTCCTCGGCATTCCGTGCCGCGTGCTATATATCGCTACACCACTGCTGGACAACGGTAAAGACACGAATTTCCCTATGAAACAAATATCTCAGCTTGTTTGTTTCTTATGTCCAGTAAAAAAAGTTAATCGTAAGTGGTGGTAAGTGCATATGCAGTAAGATTTAAGTTATACTTATACTTTGCATAGAATGCCTTCGTGCACTCGAGCTCGCGATAAGCCACCCACATAAATCTCATGTCAGGCTATCATTTTGATAGATGTTAGCTGCTTTATTTACGACTAGCGATAAAGACGCCAGGTTTTTTATAGGGAAGAGAAGGGTAGAAGCTTTGGCACATGGGAAGACTCTGATGTGAGTTCGATTTGCCATATAAATACCTATTGCAACACACAATCAAGATTATAGAAATAAAAAAAACTGACCAAGCGCGTGTCTGACACGCCCGTAATAGGTTTCTATTAATAAGTTTATATTCTTGTAAGGATTTCGTATTTTGTACGGAATATTCCAAGTTTAGGTATATTTTATACCTTAGGCTGCTATTTACTCTTAAACTAATAATAATTCTCAAGAAAACTTTATCGTTATCATTAGATTTTACCCCACACTACAGAACAGTCGCGGACGGACAGCCATTTTGGCTTCGGAACCCTAAGAAAAGGATAGTATAAGTATAAAATGGTATTATAATTAATTTTAAAATAATCTTGTAAATTAAGGTAGCAAACGCATAAAATCATTTCTTCTCAGAATCGCCTTTCAACGTTAACCTATCTTTTGTTGTAACCCCTTTTCAATTGAAAACAACGGATCGTTTTTAAACTTTATGGCATCCCCCTTATTTAAGGTACATTGCTATTGAATTAAGCACCCATTGCCATAACGACGTCGTTCTGTAGAACGACCTTAAGACGAGCCTTTTTCAGCTCAGGTGTAAGGATTGTTTCGTAACTAAAGCTATAGATTGCGAAGATATTATTTGGTTTTGCAAGGTTTTTGTGATCGTCTTAAATAAATATAAATAAATCAATATCATGGGACACTTGACACCAATTGACCTAGTCCTAAACTAAGCAAAGCTTGTACTATGGACACTAGGCAACGGATAAACATACTTGTATAGATAAATACATACGTAAATACATATTAAACATCCAAGACCCGAGAGCAAACATTCGTATTATTCATACAAATATCTGCCCCGGCCAGGATTCGAACCCGGGACCTCAAGCTTCGTAGTCAGGGTCTCTAACCACTTAGCCATCCGGTCGTCATGCCGATGTTCTATCTCAAAGTCAAAATATCTTTATTCAATTTAGGCTAGGTATAACAAGCACTCATGAAGGTCAAAAAAAATCTACCACAGGTTCGAAAAAACCTCTGTTGAGAAGAATCCGTCAAGAAACACAACGAGGTATTATTTTTTAACAGGTCTATTTACGTTTTTGATACACAGCAAAACGGACAGAGTTGTATCTTTAATAAGGTTCCGTTTGTGAGCCTTCGAGCGTAGAACCCTAAAAGCTAACATCGAATACAGCGCTTCTCTATCAGTGAAGGATCTGGTTTAAATTGCTTTATGTTAGAGGATCACATTATACGAAGACGCAACAGTTTTTCACCGGGACATAATTCCGTGTAAAGAAGTGATTTTCAGAATTCACTTGCAAGATTAAACAGATTGGAACCGAAGTTTCGTCTTGCCTGTAGGTATTGCCACATATCAGACACTAGCTTATGCCCGCGACTTCGTCTGCGCGGATCTAGGTTATCGCGTGGTGGCGCCCTCTACCGGAATAAAAGGTATCCTGATGTTGATCGTTGGGATTTAAACTATCTATATACCAAATCTGTTTAGTGGTTTTGACGTGAAAGCGTAACAGACAGACAGACAGACAGAGTTACTTTCGCATTTATAATATTAGTAGGGATAGGGATTACACTGGGAAATATGGAAAATTATAAACGTGATACAAAATAAGTATTTCTATTTTCTAGTTCAGTTAATGCTGGACAATATAATGCATTTAGCTCATTGTGTTAATTAATTTTAATTAATTTGATGATGTGAAAATTGTGATTTAATTTCAATAAATTATGTTACAGGGAGCGAAACTTTGATGCCGATGAGAGCCGTATGACGTCCAGCTTCATAGTGTTTTTATCTAGATTATAGATACTCACTAACAACTTAGGCCTCTTAAGTTTACGGATATTTTATTGACACTTTTTAATACTAATAAAATATTTTAATACTAGCTTTTGCCCGCGGCTCCGCCCGCGTGGTATTCGGTTATCGCGCGCTGTTCCCTCAGGCACTGTGCATTTTTCCAGGATAATAAGCCTATGTCACTCTCGGGACCATAAACTATCTCCATGCAAAAAATCACGACGATCCGTCGCTCCGTTACAGCGTGAAAGCGTAACATATAAACAAACTCGAACAAACTCACTTTCACCTTTATAAGTAAGACTAGCTTTTGCCCGCGGCTCAGCCCACGTGGTATTCGTATAGCGCGCCGTTCCCTCGGGAACTGTGCATTTTCCGGCATACAAAGTAGCCTATGTCACTCTCGGGCCCTATGCCCTATGCCAAAAATCACGTCGATCCGTCGCTCCGTTACGGCGTGAAAGACGGACAAACATACAAACACACAAACACATTTTTAGTATGGATGGATGTTGGGTATATTTTAAAAACACCCTATATGTCAATTTGCGTCATAATGACGTCACCGGCATCATAGTTTCGCGCCCTGAGTACGAACAATATAAAATATGCGATTAGTTTCTATTATTGAGTTATTGCATTATGCATGTATATATCAATGTTTCAGTTTATATTTTCGACTAAGAGAAGCTCTCTTACCATTAATTACGAGTATAAACGCGAAAGTTTGTGAGGATGAATGGACGTTTGTTTCTCGTTCATAACTGGCGTATCATTTGTTACATTATGACTGGGTACAGTATAAATAAAACACTTAAAATACTTAATGCACATAAAATAGAATTTAATTCTACTCCCGATTTTGAACAGACTATTTGCAGGTTTTCAGCCATTTAATTAACAATTTGTAGAAAAAGTACACATATTCACTTATTTCTTCTTAGTAATTTAAATGTAAATATGACTTTGTCCCATTCGGTGTCGAGACCCTTGGTCCGTGGGGTCCGTGGGGTGTTTTAAAACTCTTTAAGGAAATTTCTAAAAGGTTAGTAGACGTCACAGGTGACCGGAGAGCTGGCAGCTTCCTCGGAGAAAGAATTAGCTAGCTAGCTATTCAAAGAGGAAACGCTGCCAGCATCTTCGGGACCTTGCCTAAGGGGTACTCTTTGGACAATTTAGTTTAGTTTTAGGTTAAATTTTTATTTTATTTTAAGTTATTGTTAGAAAGTTATGTTTAATATTTATATTATTTAGTTTCTTTTATCAATAAAATTATAATAACTACGTACGTACCTAATAAATGAATGTTACACTTAAAATACTTAATACCTACACATAAAATAGAGGTTAATTCTACTCCCGATTTTGAACAGACTATTTTCAGGTTTTCAATCATTTAATTAACAACTTGTAGAAAAAGTACACACATTCACTTGTTTCTTCTTAGTAAATTAAATGTTTATTTAACGTCTCACGTGTTTTATTATTTTACAGCAGTCTCTACAGCAAACGTTGTTGGGAAGAAACTTAGCGCGATACGTTTTGTTTTCTCTTGTAAAAATTTGGTTGCTTGCTTAGCGTTGTTGTTTTAAAAGTTCCAGACAAATTGCTACGAATTCTAGCTGAAAGTTTGTTACTACACACCATATAGCCGTACACACATGTTCAAACTATATCGAAAGACAAAGATAGAAAAACTTTGGACAAAAAATTTAAGACCTTCGACCTTCTTCGATTAATAGTGACTATTACCAAGACCATGGCTTATTTTACCTAAAGTTTTGTGTAGCATTAAATTTCGAGGACGATTACTAAATAAGAAACTTTAAAGGTTCTTCCAGTAAGCCAGAGAATGCTGCCGACCACGTCCAGACAACCAAGTACCGCAAATACGCGTTTTTAACGATTGATTACTTATTTGCGGCACTTGCATTTAAAACTTTAGGACCGTGGTCATGCGACACCAAAAAAATTGTTTGCGAGGTGTCAGATAAAAAAGTCCTCGAGTGGCGACCACGAACCGGAAGACGAAGCGTTGGCAGGCCTACCACCAGGTGCACTGACGACATCGTGAGAGTTGCGGGAAACCGGTGGATGCAAGTGGCGAGTTGTCGTTCATTATGGCGTTCTAAGGGGGAGGCCTTTGTCCAGCAGTGGACGTCTTCCGGCTGATGATGATGATGATGAGATAAAATAGTTGGTGTCTCTGACCACCCCAGGGCGGGTTTTTTTCGCCCAGAGGCTGAGCTTAGCCGTGCAGCGAGGGGATGCCGCAAGCATAGGCACGATGCCCCGGGTAGGCGAAATACTGGGTTTAGATATTTTTTAATTTATCAATTGTTATCGTTTTATTTTATATCCAATGTGTATGTAATGTATGTATTTACGTGTTTTTATGACAATAAATACAAAACAATACAAAAAATCTATATAAAGCCGCAAAGTGATATATCATATTATACGGAATTTTTTTTTGGAGTTCCACTGACGGATGTCTTTTTAGGGCTTCGTACCGGAAGGGTGACAAACAGGACCCTAATACTGTCGTTTTGCTGTTTGTATGTCTATTACAGGCCTGTATCTCGAGAAACGTAATAGATACAGCTGAAATCTATATGTATATACTCCAATTCAATAGAACCTGACAATCCTGTAGATACTTCAAGCCTACTAATATGAACACCGGGCTGCCTAAGGCTTTGTGATGTGACATTATTCTTTTTTTATTCCTTTTAGATGATAATTGCAATAACAGGGACATATATAATCAAGCGTGCCCATGTTAGGGTGTGTTAAATGTGTAAAAAATTATCAGATTCTATTGAATGTACTTTACGATGTATATTTTTACTGCTCTAAAAACATTAAAAACTCCAACAACGATTAAACCATTACGTAGCTATAGAGTTAAGGTCAAAAATATCTACACTTTAATACCCTGTCACTATGCCTTTTGACAATGTATACAAATGTCCAACCAAAAAGTGGCAACGACAAGATAATTAAGTGTAAGCATATCTTTGAACTGAACGACCCCAAAGTGCAAACTCCCCGTCCACATTTTTCATTCGTAACGGCACAAAGATATTGTGTTTACCAAGTTAACTAAAGAAGCATTAACTTCTTATAATAATGTTTGTGAACGTTAGCCCCATGTTTGTACGCAACCCTTCGCTCGAAGGGGAAACTTTTTTAATAACGAGTCACAGACGCTGTTGCGAATTCTGAAGCTACACCGACTGTGAGTCAAGATATATGACAGTGTATATTAATTAACTGAACACGAATACTGAACTTTGATTCCTTTGAAATGTTGATAGAAAAATACAATAATATAAGGGACACTTAAATAAAACAACCGGCCAAGAGCGTGTCGGACACGCCCGAGATAGGGTTCCGTAGCCATTACGAAAAAATGTAGTCATATTTTTGTAAGGATTTCGTATTTTATACGGAATATTCCAGGTTTATTTGTATTTTATACCTTAGGCTGCTATTTACTCTTAAACTGCTAATAATTCTCAAGAAAACTGAACTGCTACAGTTTTCCTTATAAGTTCGATATACTTACTACAATCCTGAATTTTGCACTTTAAAGTTGAATATTTAGCAAATAAATCACTGAATCGAAAAATCATTTCAGCAACCCCCTAATGATTTCAAAAGACCTATCCAACGATACCCAACACTAAAAGGTTGGGTGAGAAAAAAAAATCACCCCCACTTTACGTCTATGGGAGGTACTACTCTAAAAATTTTTTTTTATATATTATTGTACTGTTTTGTCCGCATAGTTTACATATATATTCGTGCAAAATTACAACCTTCTAGCATTCATAGTCTCTGAGCAAAGCCGCTAACGGACAGACAGACAGACATACAGACAGACATGGCGAAACTATAAGGGTTCCGTTTTTGCCATTTTGTCCACGGAACCCTAAAAACGAATCTGATTTTGCAAGGCTTAAAACAGGATTTTTTTAAATTATTCTTTGAGCAGTCCTGTAAAAAGTATGATTGTATACTTTTGATTAAATAAAGGCTATGAATGACTCTAAAACCAAATCGATTTGATCAGCCAAGAAATAAAATGGTCCATTAGATACTAAATAAAAGCTATAAGTAGAGAAATCTGTTTAAATTGATTAAATATTTTCATCTTCTGGTAGGCTTTACATACCTAAGTTAGTTTTGTTCTTTCTTTCTTCTAACTTACCTAATCTCAAACTTAAACTTATAGTTAAGTCAATATCAGCTACGGCATCCTTGACTCAGGTCCAGAGCGTCTTACTCTACCGGGATTCAGCTATTATATGCAGTACACTAAGGGTCGACTAACTTTAAGTGTCAGATAAAAGTAATGCCGTCTTTGTTTATTCGGACAAAACAAGCAGAGACGGCATCACTGATATCCATCACTTAAAGTTAATCGACAATTAAGATACTGTACCTAACCATATAAGATCATCCATTCATCGGTAGTCCAAACGAGTTTAAATTCTGGCTAGATCCCTCAAAAGATACTTTTGCTTCAAAATATCTTCCTAATTCGTTAAAATTCTATTAAAATAAAACTAGTCAGAGATGCTGGTGGTAGGACTTTGTGCAAGGTCCGCCCGGATTGCTACCACCGTCTTGCTGCTAAGCCTGCCGTGAAGCAGCAGCGCTTGCACTGTTGTGTTTCGGCGTGAAGAGTAAGACAGCCGGTGAAATTACTGGCACTTGAGATATCCCATCTTAGGCCTCTGGATTGGCAACGCATCTGCAATACCCCTGATGTTGCAGATGTTTATAAGCGGTGGTGATCTTTTACCATCAGGAGACCCACTTGCTCGTTTGCCATCCAGTCGAATAAAAAAAAGATAATGGGCTGCAATTCAAAGAGTTTCCAGTTTCGTTTCATTTTTACTAACATCCTAGCTACGTTACTTCTTGACCTTATTTGCAAGGATTTCCTTTGTAACAAATACCTTGACCCACTAAGAATGGCAGGAGTAATGGACTGGCCACATTAGTTGGTAACGTGGCAAGACATTAGGACCGAATTATACCGAGTCTTGGGACGCAATCTCATCGCCTTTTAGAAGCTTTTGCAAGTTATCTTCAAATCTTGCAAGTCAAACACCTATAGTTCTGGTAATAAGATTGGCTTTAAATTTAGTATGGTACGGACTTGTATTTACGCTGAGTTTAGATAAAATACTTGTACAGTCACCAGCACCAATATCTGACACAACAAGAGTGCATAAATATCTGATACGACTCTATTTGGCCGGAAGGACATGTCAGATATTTTTGCAAGCTCCGCTGTGGCAGATACTAAGGCCCTTACTAAGACCCGTACTCATCTATGGGTCTGAATGTTGGGTACTGAGCAAAGAGATGATTTCGTGACATAATACTTCCTTAAATTTTTAATGTCTTTTTTGTTGTGCTATGCTACTTTGTCAAGTTTGTCACGAAGTTTGTTTGTTCTATTTCTATTACAAAAGCAATAACTTCATAAATAAATAAAACTTGACGTATTTAAAAACAATTTTGAAAAATAAGTCACAATCACAACAAATATGTAACAATTAGCAAGAACATTGTGATATTTTAATATTTACCACAAAGAATAACACTATTTCTATTTATATAAAATTCCTTGTTGGTATTTGAGCGTAAAATACTTAGGCGCATCTTCGGAGCTGTGATAGAGGACGAGATATGGGGGTCTTAAGTTGGAGAAGGAAAGCCATGAACAGATCGGACTGGAGAGATTTACTGGACCAGGCTAAGGCCCACCCGCGGCTGTAATTGATTGATGATTGCGGTAGATATTAATGCTGGTGACTGTACGACTAATTCGGACCGTATTTGCACGAATTTGGGTCCGATTGAAACCGCACATAGTGTAATGATCTATCTATACCCCTATTCTACATAAAATTAGGTATGGAGATCTTTAGACTCTAGGTAGCACACAGGATAGTTTTTATCCCGGAAAATTGCTTAGTCCCTGTTGGATAGCGAGAAATGAATTATTTGGAGATGGAGTTGCAGGCTTAAGTTATTTTTTGTTAAAATTACAATCTTATTCGATTTCCTCTAACGCATCTTTCAATGTCTGTTGAAAAATACCAGACGATTCCCTAAGCCTAGGCTAAAGTTGCAATAGAAATTGACAAATTGAAACCCAAGAAGGTAAGGCCGGAGACATAATAGATGGCTGGAGGGAAGGATTTATCAATCTTGGATCAACTTTAGACTGCGACTCGATATAAATCCCCTTTTGCTTCAAGATAAGATAAGCTAAGAGGGAAGTGTATGGTTACAATGGAAGCAAATCTCTTAAATCCCACATTGTCAAATTACATCATCATCATTGTCAACAGCCTAAAGGCGTTCTCTATTGAATAAAGGCTTCTTAGAACACCACAATGAACGACAACCCGCAATTCTCGTGATGTCAACAAGTAATACAGTGTGCAATGTTTAGCCTCAATTAAATAGATTAAGAAAGGGATTTTGCCATTGAGATCGGGATGTGTGACGACATTTTAATTCAAATTTAAAAGATGTAAGGAGCATTAGTCAGAGAGAGAAAGAGGATGTTTGAAAAGCTCTTCATTAATTTATTGATGGTTTAAAGGTGTAGGTATCAATTTGAAACAGAAGACACCCGCTGCTGGACAATGGTTTCCATCTGAGAACGTCACAAAGAACGATAAATCACCGCTTGCATCCACCGGTGGCCTGCAATTCTCACGATGCTGTCAGTCCACCAAGTAGGAGGCCTACCAACACTTCATCTTCCAGTTTGTGGTCGCCACTTGAGACTCGAACGGCTATCTTCGAGCGATGTGGCCGCCCATTGCCACTTAAACTTGCATATTTTTACAGCTACGACGGATATAATCATACTATAACGACATGTCAAATTATTACCTAATTAATTCTAATGTTCCACCAGTAGGTATCAAAATCTATGAGAATTAAGCCATTTCAGAGTTACAAATTGCCTGATTTTTATTGACCTTGTTTGGATCTTTATCACATTAATGACATAATTATTATTATTACTGTTAGCCCAGTTTGTCCCACTGCTGAGCAAAAGCCTCTCCCCAGTACTTCCACTACTTTCTGCCCCCTGCATACAAGGGCCAATCCTTCAAGAAGAAGTCTAGTTCAACCCGCCATCGCCGTCTAGGTCTGCCAAATCGCCTTCTCGAGTTGGTGGGCATCCACTCGGTGGTATCTTAATGACATAATGACCTTCCAAAAATCCTTCTAAAAGGGAATTATGGTAAACGGTCGAAATGGTCCTTAGAAATGTATAATTATAACATTAACGGCTTTAATTACCCAAACCTTTATGTAATAAGAACACATACTTTTAACCGCGACCCATTAAATTTAAAAAATGGTTTCACGTAGATAATTATTTAAATTTATATCACCTATTACCATTTTAACGACCCAGGTCGCATCAAGCGAAGCAGTCAAAATTAATAGGGTTTGAAACCCAAATTAGGGCTGTTTACTAGAACCCTGGTGATTACGGGTGTGTACCATAATAGCGTTTGGGTGTGATGAGTCGACATTAATAAGAACGGGATCACAAACCCTTTACAATTTTAATACGAGCTGACGAGTACGGAAGAAGATATCAGATATAATGTTAATAATGTATATTGAACACTAAAATTTGATTGTCTTAATATAAGATATAAGTAATCGTTGTAATATAGAAAAAATAACGACGGACCTAAAGCTTACCCTTGAGTAACACCATACCATAAATAACTAAGGCATTTATTTTATTTCATTATTTTTATAAAATACAATTATTTGTAGATTAAATTCAAGGACTAAGTTCCTGTAAAGAACATAAGCAGTGTTTTTACTTTAAAAATTGATAAAATGATTTAAAATGTTCGTCTAATGTATTTTGTAAAATTGGTTATATAAAAATTTAGAATGTAAATAAAACACAAAGAAAATTTTCACATGTTTAATGAACAATATTTCAAATAATTTGTTTTGTATTGTTTTTAAATTGTATATGTATATATAGATGCTATACAATTAGATACAAGCCCTGTTTACTCGCTGTGAAGCCTTATTCTAGCATTGCTCGTAACAATCATTCCCCGTAGAAACTGAACCATAATCAATGATATCCACATTAATAACTAATTTAAGTTGTGCATAGTACAATTTTGAAAAGGCCTGAAAGAATTGAACTTCGACTTTAAAAAAAGGGAAATTATATTGTTGTATTTATGATTTTATAATTTTAATAAACTAAACTTAGATATGTAGAGTAATACAACTTTTCATTTGAAATATTGGTTAAACCCAAAAATCGTAGTTTTATGCTGATGATATACAGTGTAGTATGTTATAATTGTAAAAATTATAAATGTAATTAAACAAATATCATACGCAGAAGAACTTTACTGCCTAAGGTAACACAATAAAAAAATCCTTACAATTGTTGAAATTAAAATAAATGTTACAAGATTTTTATTTGGAAAACAATCAAATATATTTTGATACTCCATTAGTTCAATCAATGTGACACAGACAATTTAGAAACAGAAAATTTTGTGATTGTCAAACAGTACATCGTATCATTGACAGTCCAAGGTTATTGAAGCTATTCTCCATATTCATTGCCGATATTAAAACTGAAAATTTGCCGTGATCACTAGTTTTACAGAAACTGGATTTAGAATTCTTTCCATCGTTTTGGTGTTTCTTACCTTTTGTGCGTAAGTATCTCGTATAAAAGCCTTGTATTTCAGGCATATCTGCCAAATATAGGCCTTGTGCATTTTCATTTCTCCTTTCATGTATTGTGAAAAATAGTTAAAGAGCGAATATTCAAGCGTTTTAACCACTCGTTCAAACGTTATTAGCATCCCACGTATTAGCACAACGGAAAGACAAGTCACAAGAATTTTAATAACTCCAAACTCCGCATCGGTACTGTCTTATATTTTCATAAAAAATTAACACTGGTCACCCTGGGAAGACACTTAATGACAAAAAATTGCAAAAACGCTGAATATTCGCTCTAAAACCATATTTATTACCGATACTATAGAATTTATGTATAATTGAAAGAAAACATTTTATTTCAAACGCTGAACATTTTAGGAATAGTTATTATTATAATGGCCAGAAGCATGCATTTTGTTTTTATTCAATTCATCATAATATAACAGATATTTAGGTTACTCTTCGTTATACGTAATTTTAATTACTACGATTCCAGCATATTTGTGACAAAAAGGCCAAGTATTTTTTTTTAAATAATACAAATTCACGAGCACTTCTTGTGTGGTCCGCTAGCTTCAATTTTCATACTAAACAATATCGAGGCAAACTATAACATCCGTAAACACATTTTTTAATTATTTCTACGAGATCTAATTAATTTATTTCATGCTAATTGGTACAAGTTCACATAATCTTGGTAAAAATAATAAAAATTATATTATAAGCCTAAAAGTATATACAAATATTTTTATAAACTGTATCGTGCTATCTACATAATATTATTTTTAAAATTATTGCATTTTATGCGTAGCTAATAAACCAGAAAACCAATAAATTCGTTATGCCTTAAACAGAACAATAAAAACACAAGTTGTTTTATTTTCAAATATTTCTTAACAAATAACGATTTTATAAAAACACCGAGGGTCCCTGGGTTTAGACGTAGACATTTTATCGTCGTCAAATTGTCTATTTCCGAAATTAAAAACTATCATAACTTCGATTAAAACATTTGCGCTTATTTTTAAAAGCAACATAACTTGGTTGACATCTATCTACCCTTAAAGTTAATTATAGTTTTAATTATTATATCTATTTACATGTAAAATAACACCAAGAATGAAAGAGTGCCCATGATATGTGCATCTAGTGATTTATAATTATTAACTGTTGAAATACAAAAACTTTAACACTATATTTTTATATGTACACTCATATAAATTGTTAACTTATTCGAACTGTTACAGAAAGCCTTTTCAGGTTAGAAAAAAATATATAATACTTTTTCTTTGTAGAAAATGATAATTTATGATTTAGTCTGTTTGCATGGACGGTGGCCATAAAAACATAGCAGTTTCGACTTAACTTCGCCACATCTAGGGTTCTACCTTTTACCAGAAGAAGTTTTAAATTCCTGAAAAGTACTAAACCATTTTGAAAATGTCACTGAAAAAGCTTTCTATAATTTAGTTTCACTAATGGACTGCAAACTTATATAACATTTAAATTAAAACAGATCATTAAAATATTTCAATAGTACCAAATTCTTGTCAATATTAAATCAGTCGACTGTTTTAAAGAACTCTCACGACTTATTGTGATCCATGTTTGAGGTATAAAAGTTGAAAATGTTTTTATTAACAATATTCGAAAGACTGTTTTGACCCAGCAAACACTTAAGTCGAATCTTCTTTCCACTATATCTATAGCTCTTTTTCGTTAAATTGAAATGAAACATTGCTTTATTGCTGATGCGGTTAAATATCAAATTCAAATACTCAATACCCTGAATTCGGGAGGTCAAAACAATAAATCCACAAAAACCCTTACAACAATAACGCAACGGTATTTTTGGCAAACACCTATAAAATGTTTGCAAGCAAACATTTTGCCTCCGACAAATAAAATTGGAAAACAGCTGACATTCAAGGAGTTCGACCAAATGTTAAATTGGAATTTCGTGCAGGCGCCCGTTCGGCTTATTTCAAACAAAACTGGATGCTGTGAAATGAGAGGCGAGTGAAAATTAATTAAGAGTTCTTCCGCGTTAATAAATCTGACAAAACGATTTAGAGAAATGCGTTAGCTGAAATATGATTTTTTGGTTCAATGGCGTCGCCTAAAACTGTACTTCAATTTAACTTAAAACATCATAGCTACCTAGACGACTTTATTTAGATGTAGGAGATTTTGTTCCATTATTTTTTAATAAGTATCAGAAATTATATTGAAAATACTGAAAACAGTCGACTGCGAGTGTATGGATATATAAAATGTAATATTAACACTAGTTTGTGATAGGCAGCTATTTACTAATATTCATACGTATGTGTAAATCGCAGGTGCTTAAAGCACCCCCTTAGCTATCTTACATCTATCACGGCCTTGAATGCTTCAACTTATAAATTTTAACTTCAATACTTAGCACTGGATACGAAGGCAATATCGAGTCTCCGGTAACGCGTTATACTTGTAAATACTATTCCCTCTAATGATTCTATAAGCTTTTAGTTTAAGCCACAGCTCAATCTACACTTATATTCTTTTAAGTTGGGATAGTATGGTGAACTCACATCCTTGAGGGACCTAGTGTGGTACTCTAGCGGTTAGATTTATGACCTCTCTGGCTGAGGATTATTAGCGCGTAGGCATCATTGATTTTTTCTAACAGTTGAAATTACCTTTGGAATTTAGTAGGAGCTTTTCCGTTACGAAAAACATCGTGAGAAACACAGACAGGTCTGCAAAGTAATTCTATGACATGACGTGTCAATTCCCGATCCATGCTACCCTTATGGTAACTATGCTATGGCCCAAATCTCCTGACATAAGGCCTAGTGGTGCATCGCGCATTGGTTATAGACGATACAATTGTATTGTATTGTAAATTATTTATTGTACCTAAAACAAAATTAAAATTATCCCTTAAAAGAATATCTTCTAGTTAATCTTTGAACGATTGACTGGATATTAAATGCAAGAGTAAGTAACGAGTATAATGAAAAGATAAAAGGACCGAAATTTCAAATTAAACCAAACTGCATTATAAATAAACATAGTAACATTATAATATAGACGATACGATTGTCATGATAATCTTTAATTTGTACGATGATAGCTCATAGTTTGTTTGACATTCAAAACTTACTGAATCATAATAGAGGGCTCTAAGTTAATATAATTTATCAGAATTATTAAACAGGGCCTTATGGTTATATTTTTGGTTACTCTGCTCTGTATGCCATACGTTGTTTGCTGAACTATTTTTACTGTATGAAGAGGACAAATCTTAACTTTTATTAGTTAAAACATTCTTAGTTCTATTGGTCTCGTTGAATAGGTTAAACCATTTAAAAATATACTGTCACCCGTAGGATACGTTTTTGGTTTAAGAGACAATTGCGTAGTCAAATTAACTAAATTTAGCAACTCGTAACGTAACTTATCTAAGGAATTTTTGCAGTTGAAACAGGGAACATTTTGATAAAAGCGTATCTCTTTTGTGTGATATTGCTAGCTTGCTTCTTCTTAGGGTTACAATTCAAAAAACGTATCCAAGTGTGACGGCAAAAGATTTTTAATGGTCTCCCTTTAATGTTTAAAATAGCAGTAGCATTATTATTTACAATATTTACTGTTATGTTGAAGCGGAGGACTTTCTTTTTTCAGCTTTGCTCTCACGAAGTTTGTTCTCGTCCAGCGATTCTATCTTGTGATCTCTTAGAAGTGGAGTTCTAGCGTCTGTTTTTTCCTCCACTCCTTTGCTCATGTATCTTTCATTTTTATAGTTGTTCACTCTTAAAGTGTTATCGCTTTCTAGAGATTCCTGCCGGCTGGATCGCTTACTGAATGTTTCATCTTTCTCACTTATGTCGGACTTGTCTTCTGCTCCATGGAAAGCCATATTGTCAAAGCACTGAGCTGGTACTATGTTGACGGATTTCATCATGGGAAGAGCTATGGCTAGTGCGGGACTCATGTCTCGAGGACTCGGAGTCAAGCGGGTGGTGACTGATAAGTCCATACCAGGCATCAGACTCGCAACTGCAGGGAATAAGGCATTATGAGTAAAAAGTAAGTAAATTTTCATACAGACCACAACCACGCAAGTTGAAGAAACATGCTGACATGCTAAGTTACTTGGACATCGAAAGGAAACTTTATAAAGATTACGATTTGGAGTCTTTTTGTATTTTTTATTTCAACTCCAAATTTTTTGTTTCTTTTACGGTTATCCCGTGAAAGTTTAATATTTCACACGAAAACACAAGCCGAAACATGAATGCACAGAAAAACCAGAAAAAATAGACCAGCGCTGGGAATCGAACCCAGGTCCTCAGCATTCCGTGCTGCGTGCTATTCCCCTACACCACCACTGGACAGGAGACTAGACACGAATTTTTCCTATGCACCCATATTTCAACTTTGGATTCTTTTTCATTTGTCACTTTAGCAGCGACACTAACGCCATCTATGGATCTACGTTCTCAACGAGAAACATTTTTTCCACTCCCGTCGAAGCTATCCGCTCACCAGGGACAAGAGATGTCGCTATTAAGCAATCAAATCAAGATTACGATTTGGAGTCTTTTTGTATTTTTTATTTCAACTCCAAATTTTTTGTTTCTTTTACGGTTATCCCGTGAAAGTTTAATATTTCACACGAAAACACAAGCCGAAACATGAATGCACAGAAAAACCAGAAAAAATAGACCAGCGCTGGGAATCGAACCCAGGTCCTCAGCATTCCGTGCTGCGTGCTATTCCCCTACACCACCACTGGACAGGAGACTAGACACGAATTTTTCCTATGCACCCATATTTCAACTTTGGATTCTTTTTCATTTGTCACTTTAGCAGCGACACTAACGCCATCTATGGATCTACGTTCTCAACGAGAAACATTTTTTCCACTCCCGTCGAAGCTATCCGCTCACCAGGGACAAGAGATGTCGCTATTAAGCAATCAAATCAAGATTACGATTTGGAGTCTTTTTGTATTTTTTATTTCAACTCCAAATTTTTTGTTTCTTTTACGGTTATCCCGTGAAAGTTTAATATTTCACACGAAAACACAAGCCGAAACATGAATGCACAGAAAAACCAGAAAAAATAGACCAGCGCTGGGAATCGAACCCAGGTCCTCAGCATTCCGTGCTGCGTGCTATTCCCCTACACCACCACTGGACAGGAGACTAGACACGAATTTTTCCTATGCACCCATATTTCAACTTTGGATTCTTTTTCATTTGTCACTTTAGCAGCGACACTAACGCCATCTATGGATCTACGTTCTCAACGAGAAACATTTTTTCCACTCCCGTCGAAGCTATCCGCTCACCAGGGACAAGAGATGTCGCTATTAAGCAATCAAATCAAGATTACGATTTGGAGTCTTTTTGTATTTTTTATTTCAACTCCAAATTTTTTGTTTCTTTTACGGTTATCCCGTGAAAGTTTAATATTTCACACGAAAACACAAGCCGAAACATGAATGCACAGAAAAACCAGAAACCCAAACCAGAAACTAGTCTCCTGTCCAGTGGTGGTGTAGGGGAATAGCACGCAGCACGGAATGCTGAGGACCTGGGTTCGATTCCCAGCGCTGGTCTATTTTTTCTGGTTTTTCTGTGCATTCATGTTTCGGCTTGTGTTTTCGTGTGAAATATTAAACTTTCACGGGATAACCGTAAAAGAAACAAAAAATTTGGAGTTGAAATAAAAAATACAAAAAGACTCCAAATCGTAATCTTGATTTGATTGCTTAATAGCGACATCTCTTGTCCCTGGTGAGCGGATAGCTTCGACGGGAGTGGAAAAAATGTTTCTCGTTGAGAACGTAGATCCATAGATGGCGTTAGTGTCGCTGCTAAAGTGACAAATGAAAAAGAATCCAAAGTTGAAATATGGGTGCATAGGAAAAATTCGTGTCTAGTCTCCTGTCCAGTGGTGGTGTAGGGGAATAGCACGCAGCACGGAATGCTGAGGACCTGGGTTCGATTCCCAGCGCTGGTCTATTTTTTCTGGTTTTTCTGTGCATTCATGTTTCGGCTTGTGTTTTCGTGTGAAATATTAAACTTTCACGGGATAACCGTAAAAGAAACAAAAAATTTGGAGTTGAAATAAAAAATACAAAAAGACTCCAAATCGTAATCTTGATTTGATTGCTTAATAGCGACATCTCTTGTCCCTGGTGAGCGGATAGCTTCGACGGGAGTGGAAAAAATGTTTCTCGTTGAGAACGTAGATCCATAGATGGCGTTAGTGTCGCTGCTAAAGTGACAAATGAAAAAGAATCCAAAGTTGAAATATGGGTGCATAGAAAAAATTCGTGTCTAGTCTCCTGTCCAGTGGTGGTGTAGGGGAATAGCACGCAGCACGGAATGCTGAGGACCTGGGTTCGATTCCCAGCGCTGGTCTATTTTTTCTGGTTTTTCTGTGCATTCATGTTTCGGCTTGTGTTTTCGTGTGAAATATTAAACTTTCACGGGATAACCGTAAAAGAAACAAAAAATTTGGAGTTGAAATAAAAAATACAAAAAGACTCCAAATCGTAATCTTGATTTGATTGCTTAATAGCGACATCTCTTGTCCCTGGTGAGCGGATAGCTTCGACGGGAGTGGAAAAAATGTTTCTCGTTGAGAACGTAGATCCATAGATGGCGTTAGTGTCGCTGCTAAAGTGACAAATGAAAAAGAATCCAAAGTTGAAATATGGGTGCATAGGAAAAATTCGTGTCTAGTCTCCTGTCCAGTGGTGGTGTAGGGGAATAGCACGCAGCACGGAATGCTGAGGACCTGGGTTCGATTCCCAGCGCTGGTCTATTTTTTCTGGTTTTTCTGTGCATTCATGTTTCGGCTTGTGTTTTCGTGTGAAATAGGAAACTTTATAGTAACTAATATTGAAAGTACGGACTAAAGTTGGTTCTAGATCGGGATACAGATTTTTTAGGATCACATTTACTAAATACCACATGTAGCGACGAAAATACACAGAACAATATACAATAAACAGCAAAGGTAATAAAATCTGATAGGATAATAATGACATCTTTGTCTAACAATACTATAGTAACAACACTATTTAAAAAAAGATGTCATGTTAAAACTATCAAATAATATCTATCGCGTTCACTTGTACAAGGTTGTATGTTGGAATCAAAAGGCCTTGTAAGAGCGACATGGCCATTTCTCAGGCGGTTAGTGTAAAGCTTGTCTGTTTAGGAAGTGTACCGCAGTGTCGGGTGTGTTTGAAGCGACTGGAGTTATGTTGTTTTCGATAGCTGGAGTTTGGTGATTATTGCCTGAAAACAAACACGGTAACTAGCAACTTAATAAACTCTAAGCAACCAAGATAAACTTAAAAAATCTAAAAAAATTTAACTGAAACTGGTAAAGAACACAAAATATCGACGAGCAATCGAACTAAAAACTCAGTGGTTACATAGGTATATAGATAGTTGATATATAACTATTAGAAAGAAGTAGCCAAGAACACAAACAGTCATAAACATTTTGCTTAATGATAACAAAGCACAGACTCAAAGCGTCTACGACAACATTGATGGAATAAAGCGGGAAGCAGATTGTAGCGCGGGATAGGGTCATATAACCCAAGAATGTCAAGTTCTCGAACCTTCCACGTCACTGGCGAAGCGAAAGGACCTAGTCGGCTCCATTGGTGCTGCTTGAAGACCGTTTGTGCAATGATTATGAGGTTAATGATTAGTGATGTCTAGATCAGATGTAGCATTCCTGTGAACTAGTTCCGTGGGTGCAGGCGATAGTATAGAAAGCCTTCGGGAGTCCGACGGCGCCAATTGTGTGATGCTTTCTAAAGCATGCTTAGATTTTTTCTTTTGCAGTTGTTTGGTGTCGTTTGGATCATAGCCTCAAGCTCGCTACGATCACCATCTGTGGAGGATTACATTGCATAAGCTACAGTTAGTTTTGTGAGTATTTTACACTGGTACGGATTATTTTGGGTTAACGTTTTCAGTGCTCCAATTTTTGTTATAGTCTATTGGTCCGAACACTATCGTATTCATTCCATACATTGCCTTTAATTAAAATCTGATCAATAACCAATTAATTTAGTTAACTAAAGCATGTTAATTCTTGCTGGTTGATTAGTCATTAGTAATATTTGTTAAAACGTTTATTTACAACCCAATATCTAAAGCGTCACTGAAAACGTTCCTAAAAGTTCGAACTAATGCGAAATTTGTGTATAGTATGAGCAAGGTTTTTAAATGTCTTGTAATTTTCAATTATCGATTCTGTTTGTGTAATGATTAATTTAATAAAAAGCGAAATTAATTCGCTTTACTTCTTCTCTTGAATTTCTGTAAATTTAAACATTTAGTGCTTTTACAGAGTGAATATTGAACACTGTGTTTCTAGGACCATCACAAAAATTGTTCTGTTGACAACAACAAACGTTCTAATACTTTGTTGTAATTATAACACGGCAAGTAAATTTTATTACAAAACAAATCCCAGAATGGGTAAGTAAAATATACCAAGAGAACGATAATCCAATACACTTCATAATAAAAAACTTTTTAAAAGAAACTTCGTAAGCTCTTGAACTTTTTCATTTCCATGTCGAGTGCATAGTCTCGACGAAGTTATGTTTAAAAACGGATTTACATTTAAGGATCCTCTTATAACTTGACCCAGTTCCTCAGTTTTTACTTCTTCTTGAAAATTATCCGAAACAATTTTTGCATTACAAGATTCTGAATGTGACGATTCTGTATGTAGAGTACATTTTTGTTTACTCTTCTCCACATCACTCTATGCTTTCTGCGTAGATAATGTTTGTGACTTAGATTTCTTACTTTTCTTTTTCTTCTTGGAAATTATGTTACGTAATATAATAAAGTATTGATTTCCTTGATATTTTACTAATAATAGGCTTGCAGCCTTAACTGGAATAATTTTTTTCGATAAAATGATGTACATATCGATAGTTTCATATGGCTTTCAGATACTAAGGATATTTATTTTTTATCCATTTGCTTCATGCTTTTCATGTCTTACCCATATTAGGCCCCATCATATCTTTGGGGTGGTTGGTTTTGATGGCGTTCATGCGGCGATTGACGGCTTGGGGCCCCATACCGGGGGGCATGGGGCCAGCGCCGGGGGCTCCTGGCGCGCCCGGGGCTCCTGTTGGAAGATTATAGTTTCAATTCAAAACAATACAGCAACTCTTTGTTGAAAGTTACATTATTATTTAATATGAAAAAATCGTCTGAATTCACCCTTTCTACTTCTTATTCGCCGGTCAATATTATTATGATTTTAGAGCGAGATAAAGCGAATTTAAGTCATATCTTGATAAATCAGATGATACAAACTGTAAAATACTTCTCGAACGAATCTAAATTCTAACGATGGAGGAAATTCGATAAAAGGCTTAAGGTATCAAGTTTCAAAGCTTTGTTGTTTAAATTAGAATTTCAATTTAACTTTATCCAAGGATATTACAAGTTCATAGCTACAAGTTTTCGATTTTAAAGTTATTATATTTGAATACTTGATTATAACGTGATCAGTTTAAGAAATTATTCATACAAATGATAGTAACCTGGCGAGATTAGATTATGCCAATCAATTTTATTTTACAAGTTTTTATTTATTTGTCCTGTCCATTGTGTCTGTAATCAAATTTTGCAAGTTAAATTTGCCCAACTTCCAGTAGTCAGATTGACTTGAAATTAGGAATACTTGACAATACAATAACCTAGTGTAGTGATATCCTGGTAGTCCAGCCAGGATCGTCTCCACAGGACGGAACTCTTCAACGATTAATAGCATCGACTTGAAATTTGGTATGAAAATGTAGATTGGGTGACAATGCAAGTACAGTCAACAAAAAAAGCTAGTATTCAAAAAATATAAATGTTTATGGTTAGGTTATTTTAATTTTGTTACATCAGCAGTCAGTAGGACGTCAACTGTTAGTTATAAGCCTTCCTCATTCTCAAGTAGGTTCAGTTGGAAGTGGCCTACATCCACCGAGAACATGAGGTTTTAACCAGGTCATCCGTCCGTTTGTTGGTGGCCACCCTACACTTACCAATCCGGGGTCATCATTTGAAAAAAAGTAGTGACAATATCATTAAATTCTTCAAAACTGTCAGAATGACGGAGTAATATTTCAAAATGGCGTCCGTAAAAAGATATGGAGGGTGCGATTACTTCACTTGTTTTTTACTAAGTTGGTTGGGGTCGGATCTGATCATAATTATCTCCATCGTCGTGTAATATTTTGAACAGAATTATTTCATGTTCTTTCTTTGAGTCGAGTTCTGTTTTCAACGGAAGGAAACTTGTTTCTTTGTTTTTAAATAATTGCAGCTGACGCTTTTGTAGCAGACAGCAGCTGTTTGTAACTTCATTTTGTTAGAAGTTGATGAGAGGCTGAGTGAGTTTCTCGATTACAAGTGAACCGGTAAAAACCTTAAATATTCGTACGTTTTATTTCGTTATCGTTAATTTTTAATTTCTATTTCAGTAAGTACAACTAAGTTTGGAATTTTATCCAATACATTTATTACTTGTGATAGTTATTAAGATATTTTCGAGGATCAATAAGTAATATTATTTTTAAAAACACCATAAGTAGTAAATGTGAAAAGCAGAGTGTAAAACTCGAGCATTAAATCCATTTTCCCCTCGACGTTTCTATCCACCTTCGCCGTAGCGACTCGGGTGGCTATCAACGTCTCGGGTAAAATGGCTCGTTTGTACCCTTTTTATACAATCTAATATTTGTGAAAAAGCGAATATTTTCATATTACTTACGCATAGGTGGCCTTGCGGGCTCAACGTTGATGACTCTCCGCCGTTTCTTCGGCAGTTTCGCTCTCGCTTGCGTGTGTGAGTAGTACATGGCGAAGTTGGACACGATGACCGGCACAGGCAGAGCTATCGTTAGCACCTGTGTGTAACAAGACAGAGGTCTTATTAATTGGTTACTTGATACTAAAAAAGACTGGCTTGGTACTAAAATTTCTGCAGTTGATTGAAACTACCGTGAGACTTACTCATATTAAATGATATTGTAACGGATAACTCACTTTTTAAATCGGGCTACTATATTTCTACTATTCTTTTGGAGGTGGTAGGACCTTGTGCAAGGTCCGCCCGGATTGCTACCACCATCTTGCTCGCTAATCCTGCCGTGAAGTAGCAGTGCTTGCACTGTTGTGTTTCGGCGTGGAGAGTAAGACAGCCGGTGAAATTACAGGCTCTTGAGGTATCCCATCTTAGGCCTCTAAGTTGGCAACGTATCTGAAATACCCCTGGTGTTGCAGATGTTTATGGGCGGTGGTGATATCTTACCACCAGGAGACCCACTTGCTCGTTTGCCATCCAGTAGAATAAAAAAAAAATCTCTAACGAATATCTCTAAGACGGACAGACATACGCAAAAATATACAAACATACACACATTCGCATTTATAATATTAGTATGGATTTTATAATGTTGTAGTAAGTAAAATATTACTAAAGAATGTTCTGGAGTACTTACACCAGCCAAGGCGCACAAAGCCCCCACGAACATTCCGACGTAGGTCTTGGGCGCCATGTCCCCGTACCCCACCGTGGTCATGGTAACCAGGGCCCACCATAGCCCCAGCGGTATACTGTTGAAGTCGTTGTGAGGATTCGTCTGTATCCTCTCCGCGTAATACACCAAACTCGCGAAGATAACTATACCAAGAACTAAAAAGAACACCAACAGAGTTAACTCTTTCGCTGAAGCTCTGAAGGTTTGGATAAGAATCTTGAGACCCGACGAATGCCGCGTCAATTTGAACAGCCTCATGATTCTTATAATGGAGAAGAACTCGAGGATGTCCGCGTTCTCCACGTGAGAAGCGTACTTCTGGAGAATAAGATCGATGTAGAAACTCATTGTGGCGATGTAGTCGATGATGTTTACGGACGATTTGATGAATTCACATTTGTGAGGGGACGATATGAAACGCACGAGAATCTCTAATGTAAACCATGCATTGCACACACACTCGATATAAAAGAATGCGATGTGAGCGTTCGTTTGCACTTTGTCCAGCACCCAACTCGTACTTTGGTTCGCGGTTTTCACTGTGTAGTTTTTTATCACTGGCACTCTCATGTCCGGGTGTGTTTTTAAACAGAACGATATGATTGACACGCATATGAAAAACACTGATATCACGCCAATTATCTGGAAAGAAAAGGATAAGTTAAAACATGTACAAATGTCGAACTCTGTGTTAAGATAAGATGATGCCATTTCAACTGCTAGACAATTTAAATTGGCTTCAAATAACACGGAACTTGCAAAGAGTAAGGTTGTTTAAAATTTTTCAAAACTACAATATCTACTAAACAATTAAATATGTCTGTATTTAAGTATTATATTGAAAAATATGCACAAATTAATTGACACAGCGACATACATAACATTGACTTATTTAGTTCTATTTTAGATAAAGCAAAATTTTAAATTAAAGATACATACTTTACTAAAAAGAAGATTGCAGAAATAGATAAAGTTATGATTTAACTTTACAATTAAATGTCACCTAAACCAACAAATGACAAAGAAAATTCTAACTTGCAATAAAACGTTTTAAAACAACCATACCAATTATAATAACTGTAACGAATCGTTCCTGAAACAACTAAAAAGGAGTACAAAGGAAGTGTTTCGATTACCATAAATTCAAATTAAGCCCACTCGAATTTGGTAAACGTTCAGCAAATTGATGTACATTGTAAGACTTTGGATTACAACTCTGCCTAGAATAACGCTTCATTTATTTGAAATTAGGTATTTAAATATGACAAAACGTGTTCGGGGAGTTGAAAGCACGCTTCGTGAATTCTGCTCGACGATTCCGAATTTTGCATCAATTGTAAGCTTCGCTGTGAGCTCTTAAGGTGTCTGGTTTGTATTGACTTATTGTTTGAGTTGGTGTCAAAGCTTCTCTGCAAACTAAGAGGTGATATTAAATTGTTTTATTGTTATGTTTTGGTGCGAATAAGCTTTAATTAGTTCAATTAAGTGTTTTGTCAGCATTGGGTACAAATCTGGGATCGCTTATCTTATGTAATGCGAACAATGATTTATTAGTAAATACATCTACGTCATATTGTGTAACAACCGATAAACATACTCTGGAGGCAGCGAGACTATACATATTGTACACGCTTTATATCCCTTATTCTTTCGTTTTGAAAACAATCGGTTATCCTTTTCTCTGATTTACGCCAAATTGTATGTCCCTAATCTTAGAATTACAGTTGAACTTGCCACCGTGATTAGAAAATTATAATAATCGTTACATCGTTACGAGATTACTTTTTGGAGTTTTTTGTATTTTTTATTTAGCTCCAAATTTTTGTTACTTTTACGGTCATCCCGTGACCGCTGAGGCCCTGGGATAGATTCCCAGCGCTGGTCTATTTTTCTGGTTTTTCTGTGCATCCATGTTTTAGGTTGTGTTTTCGTGTGAAATATGTTAGATCGTTACGTTTTTTGAATTTTTTGTACAAATTTCTTTTTTTTTTCAGTAAGAACCTTCAATCGGTAAGTCGTTCTCAAGTCATGGCGTGACGAAAGTCAATAGTAGAGTTTGATGAAAGTGCGTAAGTATGGTAGATAAACGCAATATTTTCTATACAGTGAGGGGATACCAGAAATAAACAAGTTACCCTAAAAAAGCACCAACCAAAAAACAGAACACAATGGAAGCAACATAGTTATCGAATACAAGTAAACAAACAAAACAAACAAAGTAAGTATAAGTAAACAGATGATACGGGTCTAACGCTACATTAGTTATTAGCGATTTGGAAATTTGATATTATAGCATGGTGTTTTCAAATCTTTTTTTAGTGGCTTAAAATGAGGTCTGCTATATTATAGTTATGTACCTTAGCAGCATTGGAACTATATGGCTCGTCGAAAAGCGACCACATCTGAGGCTTGAGCTGCTGCCACCAAGAGACAGTGCCTTTGAAGTAGTCTTCTTCGAAGCCGAACTTGCGAGCCACCTCCTCCTCCGTCGGCTTTTCCGTGTCCAAGTCAAGCCGGTCTAGAACAGCCAAGGTTTCTTGGGTGTCCCGATGCTGCAAACAAAATTACACTTAATATAAACTAAATTAAAGTTTTTAAAGAAATTTCAAAAAGATTAGTAGACGTCACAGGTGACCGAAGAGCTGGCAGCTTCCTCGGACAAAGTATTAGCTTAGCTATTCAAAGAAGAAACGCTGCCAGCATCTTTGGGACCTTGCCTTAGGGGTACTCTTTAGATAATTTATTTTAGTTTTAGGTTATATTTTTATTTTATGTAGGTAAGTTTAGTTCAGTTATTTTTAGGATATGTACTTTTTATTTAATTTGAGTGTTTATATCTTATATATAAAATTCTCGTGTCACAATGTTCGTTCCCGTACTCCTCCGAAACGGCTTGACCGATTCTAATGAAATTTTGTGAGCATATTGAGTAGGTCTGAGAATCGGCCAACATCTATTTTTCATACTACTTACTAACGCGGACGGAGTCGCGGGCAACAGCTAGTTATAAATATAATTTCGCACATGAATTTGGAATAATTCAGAGGTTTCATAAAAAGATACAAGTATGTATCTAATGTGACAATAGACGAGTTGAGGGTTATTAAAAAGTTTTCTTTATACCGAAAAGTTTGACATCCGGATAATTAACTTATTCCACACAATTACGGCGATTCCCGTGAAGAGGAAAATCTAATTACGTAATAATAATTATGTTAACCTAAAAGTCTGTGTTGTTTTTTATCTCACAAAATATCATCAGCGATTTTAGTATTTTTATTTATTGTAATTTTTTTTACAATAAATAGATAAAATTATACCCTCTTGGGGCTAAGCAATTAAGATATAAATATCATTAACTATACATAATAATTACATTAAGTTTGTAAATGTATTTTTTAAAGAATTTTACACATTAAATGAAAGATTATATACGTGTTGTAGGTTTCATAAGTACCTAGCCAATGCAAGTAAGCTTTCTAAAAATATATCATAATTTTACGTTACAAAAATGTTTTGCAATATTTGTTTTTCAATAAAACCAAATAAACGATAAAAACTTGTTAAATAACGACACCCAAAAACATGAATCAAATCCGAATTAATTAAAAATACCATTATGCTTTCGGCCGCTAAATCATTCAGCTGTAACAATTTTCGATGCAATATATTTCATTGAACGAATGAATGAACGAGCGAATGAACGAATGGAAAGTAGAATGGAGTAATGATGACAAAGAGATCAAATGAAACGTAATTTAAGCGACGGGTGGGCCAGCTGTGGCCAAATATTAAAGCCTTGTAAGGAAAAGGGTGGTTAAAAAAATAAGCAGCGATTTATAATTCTCTCATTTAACCTTTTATTTCTTTATTTCATGAAATGAATGCATAAAGTCCTTTTCAAATTTCTAATATTCATTACATATATTTAAATGACACCACCAATCAACTGACGTACTTTTTATGAGCTGTCAAAACACAATTCTCCCATGAAGTTTCAATGGCAATAGCGACTTATGACGTCATAAGTCGCTATTTGTTCACCAACTCAATCGGCTAACTATTTGTTTGTTTTAAAACAACAAAAAATCTAATTTTATAGTAAATCGAAAATTTATCTGGTTTTCAGGGCTAAAATAAAGAGTTTTTTTACTGGAGTCATGCCTTCGAATTATTTTTTATGGCGTCATATTATATCATATACTTATATACATATGAAACATCTAAGACCCGAAAGCAAACATTCGTATTATTCATACAAATAATTATCTGCCCCGGCCGGAAATCAAACCCGGGACCTCAAGCTTCATAGTCAGGTTTCTAACCACTTGGCCATCCGGTCGTTTTAAAAAACGGTGAAAAATTGAGATCCAACAAGAAATGTACTCGTATTTATTTTTTGCAACAAACCGCAAAACTGTTAGTCTAAAAACGCCAAATGAAATAACCTACGAGTAGGCTGTTGTACTACTTACTCTCGAGCACACTAGAGGGGCTACTAAGTACGAAATTCGTAAATCGAAATTCGTGTCGTGCCGTTCCTCTCACTCTCGTACAAATAATATAAGTGTCAGCGAGACGGTAAAACACGAAATCCGACTTTTGCACTCCGTAGTACAGACCCAGATTCAACTAGCGGGAAATATTGTCGCCATTGGGGGGAACTCAAACGAATACTTGTTATTATAAGGGTTTTCAATTCGGTACCCCAATAAGGGTCACCATGGCGAGAACTTCACGAAAATTCTAAAGGATTCCCTTTTAGCGGTGGTTGTGAAAAATGTCTTTGATAATTTCGGCACAGACTTTAAAAAGAACATTGTCAGCGTTGTGAAAGGGCTAAATTGTGCTGATAAATTGTATTTTCAGTTTAAAAAGGTGTGCGAACTGGATAATTTAAGGTGTTATCCATCTGTATTTATAAGTTTCACCAGAGGTCGTATTGCCTAACGTTTCTGACACTCGCGATCGCAATAAAATGACAGCTTTTGTATGCGAAATATGTCATTTGATTGCGATCACGAGTGTCAAAAACATTAGGTAATACGGCCTCAGGTCTCATCTTCAGAGCGACACAACCAGCCACCACCCTGCTACCGGTTAGTCTAACAACTGGTTGAGTTCGAAACGCGTCAGTGTGATGTGGTGGTGGTGATAGATGGGTTTGTGTGATTTGTGTGTTGTTACAGTGTGAAGGTGAAGGAACTGCATGAACACGCATATTTTGCATAAGATTAGTTATAGTAAGGTCGCGGGTGAGCAAGGAAATTATTTTAGTTCATCGATATAACGCTTCAGCATAACGCTCAGTCAGCGACCGTTTCACTTTCGCGGGGACACACAAAATTGTTTGTATATTTCATGTGTAATTTATTATTATTATTATTTTGGTTTATTTGTGTAAATTTTGCTATATATGTGTGTCTTCTGTGTTAGTGAATCAATGTCTTCTTTCTTTCTTTATATGGACCTCGGCAAAGTAACGCCTGATTCAATAAATTACCAGTCTTTGTTGCATAAGGTATCTAGAAAATGTTTTATAAGATTGATGGTCACAATGAAGCCAAAATGCCACAAATATCCTTCAGTTTGTCAAGTTCAAGCCCAATTTATCCCTTGAATTTAATGCTGAATAAGACTCGGTGCTAAGTCCCTGGCAAATGTTGATACTAAATCACGTTCCAATTAATTGTTCTCTAATCAATGCTTAAGCTGTAGAAGGTATTTAATATTGACTAAATGGGGGCAAGCTGCTACCATAAATTCTGAACCGAACCCTTGAGAGAGGGGGGTAGAGAATAGAGGTAGACCTCCGGAAAGGAGTCAGTAAAAGTACCTATTTGTTACTTCGTTCACGTATATTTGAGTATGATAAGTCTGCATTGTTATTTCAGTTATTTTTACGAGCTTTTATTTAGTTTCACCTGTTCCGAATGGTCTGTCTGTAATCAAATCTTGCTAGCTAAATTTGACCAAATTTCAGTAGTCAGATTGACTTGAAATTTGAATACTTATGTAAATCGCGTGACAATACAATAATTTAGTAGTGACATCCTGGTAGTCCAGGGATCGTCTGCGCTGGACGGAATTCTTCAACCGTTAATAGCATCGAATTGAAATTTGGTATTCAAATATAGTTTAGGTGAAAAATGCAAGTACAGTCAGCAGAAAAAGCTTGTATGAGTTTAGAGATGACCTAGACGCGGAATTGAGTGATTGACCAAATATAGCTCTGGATAGTCAAGAAGAGAGGCCTTTGCCCAACCGTGGGCCACAGTTATAGGCTAAATATAATATAGTAAAAGAGTTTAAATACATACATACAAGGCTTATGTTAGCATTATGCCAAAATCATGTCCATTAAAGTCGCTCTTCCAACTATCCCGAACTAAATTTAGCTCCCTCAATATTAATGGCGTCCTAGGAACCGGTATGACAAGCGTAATCTGTCTACATATTCATGTCCCTAACAGTAACCCGAGCTACGGCACATCCACGACTACAATGGCGCAGCGAGCGTTTTAGGAAGCTAATTTATTTATGACAGCCAGTACACATAAGCTAAATATATATAAGCTATATATAAGCTAAAGCAGTATGGAAGCTACGAAGCTACGATCGAAACGAACACACACCCACTCACTCACTCACTACTTACTCACTCTGTAGTACCGCGAGACCCCTTTAGAGGCCGTGTAGAGCGCGCGTTTGTGTGAGTGTTCGTTTCGATCGATTTATTCGTAGCTTCCATACTGCTTTAGCTTATATATATATGTGGCCAGTACCCTTGGTGTAAATTTTCGGTTACAAAATACGTCTCGATCGCGTTCGCGTTAAAATCTCGATTTGTATTGGAACACGAACATCGCAAACGTTCCGCTAGAGGCGCTGTTCGTGTTGGCATACAAAGTGAGATTTTAACGCGAACGCGATCGAGACGTATTTTGTAACCGAAAACTTACACTAAGGGTACTGAGGCTGCGTTTCCATCAGAGCTGTGCGAGGATGTGTTAAGGAATGTGTTTTTCATGAACCAATAGAAACACCTCGCTTATCTATAAAAAACTCTAGTCTAAAAATTTTTTTTTCGATTTTTATATTGTACCATTTTGTCGGCATATTATATAAGTGAAAAATTACACTTTATAGCATTTATAGTCCCTGAGTAAAGCCGCGGACAGACAGACAGACAAAGCGAAACTAGTATAAGGGTTCCGTTTATGCCATTTTGGCTACGGAACCCTAAAAACGCAACACAATCCTCGCCCATCTCTGATGGAAACTCAGCCTTACGCGTAACTGACACGTTGAGCATTTTTGTTACGTCCTATACAAATCGGTCGTTACGCGCCACTGACGCAACATTTTTAACCCACGACGCAAAAAGAGGGGTGTTATAAGTTTGACCGCTATGTGTGTCTGTATGTCTATCTGTGGCACCGTAGCTCTTAAACGCTGACGCTGCTGACGGAACTTGATTCTTGTGGCAGGAAGTGCCGAAGGAAACGCACAGTAGTAGATCACCATTCAAAGTGATGGTGACGATGAAATTTAGACATGCTGGCCGCGCGATCGCGCGTGGTCGAGCTGTAGCTGTTAGCCTCCTGGGTGACTGCTGCACTGCGGTGAGCAGCTCAGCGAGGGAATCTACGTTAAGTTACGAAATCATACTGGAAAAAGATTTAGAGATATTATGGTCTCACAATTTTGAGCAGATGATATTTGAGAGATGAAAATTTTAAATGGTTTTCGCAGTTACATAAAAATTTTTAGCACTAGATATTTCAGGGCAAAAAGTGTAAGCTGTGTGATATATTTAGTCCGGATTTTTATTAAGAGTTAAGGTTCTAAGTAAAAGGTAAGATAAAGGTTATTACACAAATTACATTTTAAGAAACGTTTCAATGACAGCTTAATTTACAAAAACGTTGCAAATATTTTCATAAACAATTTAAAATGTGTTTCCTCAAGTCTCCTCGAGCAGAGGTTATTAATAATTAATCCTGCTTTTGCATATAGTTCAGCACAAAAAATTACATTTTCATTTTAGATAATTTATTCCAATTAACAAAAATATAGAAACAAAAGAAGTCGCCGGCGGCCCTGCTATTCTTGGCTCCGGTAGCGGGCATGGTAACGGCAGGGCAGGGGGTGCTATAGTTACAACCAGTGCCCTTAGTGTAAGTATTAAAGTACAAAATACGTCTCGATCGCGTTCGCGTTAAAATCTCTATTTATATGGAAACACGAACAGTGCCTCTAGCGGAACGTTTGCGATGTTCGTGTTTCCATACAAATTGAAATTATAAAGCGAACGCAATCGAGACGTATTTTGTAACCGAAAACTTACACTAAGGGCACCGTATGCTTAGTGTATTTTCCTGTTCACAAAATACGTCTCGATCGCGTTCGCGTTAAAACTCGCAATTTGTTTGAAAACACGGACAGCGCCTCTAGTAGAAAGTTTGCGTAACAACTTTTGTGAGTGTAGGTTTGCTGCGTAAACTATTTCGTCCGCGTATGGTAACGAAAACGGGTGACGACGCCGCACCGTGGACATGTGGCGGCTACGTATCGACGATCGAACGCTCGATCTACGTCTTCGAATAGTAAACGAATGTTTTGTGAAAACGCCACACTAGAGGCACTGGTTAAGATTGTGGGATTACGTTGGATGCGGTAACCACAAGACCGGTCCGAGTGGAGAGCCTTGGGGGAGGCCTATGTCCAGCAGAGAACGTCTTTTGGCTGACATGATGATGATGATAGAAGCGAAAGTACCGCAAAACTACTAACTGGCATACTGCTCTCCTGTTTTTACTTTTTCAACATTAAATATTCATCAACTTCGAACTGAAATATGTAATTTTCAAATGCAAAATGCAGTCTGAAAGCTTAATGTTTTTCATGTAAATTGGTTGACGAAGTTATTCAAAAGTGCACTGCCGTAGGTAGCTACTTGCTTCATTTTCTAATAATTTTGTTGAAATAGTTTTTCACTGAACAACTTTAATATC
The DNA here is from genome assembly GCA_037349165.1 of Choristoneura rosaceana. Lineage (NCBI taxonomy): Eukaryota > Metazoa > Arthropoda > Insecta > Lepidoptera > Tortricidae > Choristoneura > Choristoneura rosaceana. The sequence goes on from JAZBNJ010000032.1 coordinate 2,013,281, forward strand.
CTTCATTTTCATCTTATTTTCTTTATTTCATCTTATTTGATAATAGTTTCAGCTTGATGAAATGAAAATATTAACTACAAACAATCACTGTACTGATCATACTCTAATAATAATCGCACGTGAACGGTTGTGTTACTCTGAGGATGAACTCTATTTGAGTTCGGAACGCGTCTGTGTAGTGTGGTGGTAGTGATAAATGTTTGTGTGATTAATATCGATGGCAGCAAAGTAGATACGGATATCTGCATTTTTCAAAAAAGTTTTTTTTACAAAAAATAACTTATTTCAACCATATCTACAAGTCTGTTAAAAAAATATTTCAAATTTTTAAATAATTAAGAAAATTTGAGACGTAAAAGAGGACATCTGCACGAGCTTTTAAAAAAACATCGACGTAGAAACGGACATTTGAATTTACCCGCTTTTACGCCGGCGCTTTGACAGGCTGCTTGACACGTCAATAAAGTTATCTGTCACCTACCACATTCGGATTTGACAAATTTTAAGAAAACGATGCAAAATACCTACGAAAATTAGTACCTGTGATACAATCATTGTTATATTATAGTGTTAATTGTTGAAATATTAGCCCTGGTAATGAAATTGTAACCGTAGTAAATTAATTTTGTTTTGACGTAAACACGGACATATGCCACTTGTCCGTTTAAACGTCATATTTTTTGCATATGTATCAATCTAAAAATGTATTATTTCTTATTTCTATGAGCAAATGTTTTGTTTTTTCTTAAAATATTTAAAGAATGCGAGTGTTATGAACGTTTTTAGCATTGGTTTCATTAAATTGCTTGTTTTTTTTTCTGATTCAGACACAGAAAATGAATTAATGTAGTCTTAAACTACTCAAGTTTCTATTGCTTGCATCTTACTGCTTTTTGGAAACGACACCCGACGACGATCTTGACTGATGATGACGAGCAATCTGCTTTTTTCTAATAGGTAGAAGTATAGATATTGGTATTGATCATCAGTCAATAGCAGTTCATTGCCGGACATAGGGTACCCTGCAGAGCACTATTGCGCCCTGTTTTTCGCAGCAGCTTTTCGCAGATCGTCCCTCTATCTAACCGGAGGGCGTCTTAAACTACGCCTACCGAGACCTCCACTCAACAAGTCCAGCGGTTGTTGGTTCTTCAACACATAGGTATGACCAGCACATCGCCACTTCAACTTGCTCTGAGCAACGTCGATGACCTTAGTTCTGTTCTGTGTTGGATAGTCTCATTGCGGATTTTATCGTTCAGAGAAACTCCGAGCATAGCTCGTTCCATAGCCCGCTGAGCGACCTTGAACTGATGGATCAGCCGTACTATAAGTTTCCAAGTTTCAGGTTATTATTTCATGACGGATAGGGCGAACTGGTTAAAAACATTCGTTTTCAGATATTGCGGTAGTATAAGTGACGAGAAAACTTCGGCGTGATTTTCCGAATGCTGCCCAGCCCAGTTGAATTCCCCTCTTGGCCTCCTTCTAATCTCAAAGTTGTATCTACCTAAAACTGCAAAATCTGGCCGAGGTATGTGTACCTACTCCTAAACAACTTCAAGAAGATTTCCGCTAACGATGACGGACCTCTGATCAATGTGGCCATTGATGATAATTTTTCAGTTATTCACATTCATTAAAGCCTTCTATGGTTTATACTGTTTTGTTTGATATATTATTATTATATTATTTTGTATTTTTTTTATTTTTACCTACTGTTCATTTATTAAATACATATCTAATATATCTTTAATTAAATTTTTTGACTGCGAAAAAACAAAAAATTATGAATATCCAAAAAAATACAATAATAGAATGTTTTGATTTTTATTTTAGGGTACCTAGCTTTTTTGACCTTTTTTACGTGTTTTTTAATCAAAATAAATGAATTTATTTGATAGATAGACATGAAGTTTAGTGGTAGATAACTCATTTAATAGAATTAATAAAATGATAAATGCAAAGTGAATAGAGACATCTACAAAAAAATATCAAAGAAAGGGTGAATACTCATTGCATGTCGTTTAGATTATCTCTAAATACTCTTATAAGTTTAACCTACCACAGCTTATTCGATATTTATAATGGAATAGGCGTTTTTTTCATTACAAATAATTACAATGCATAAGCGGATATCTATTCTGACAGATGTCTTCCTCTACGTTTAAGCTCTTTCAAAGTAAACAAGTACATCTACAATTTTTCAGTAAAATAATGCTACAGCAAAAAAATCTGTTTTACAATCGCTAAAGAACATTATTTTAATGCATCATAGAAAATTTCATGTTAATCGGTCCATTAGTTTCAAAGTTATCATTATTTTTCACTAAATACGCTCTTCTGTAAAATTGCAATTTTGTAGATGTCTTCTTTTACTATTTTACTGAATATAATTATGGTTCTTAAAGTTGGGGATGGAGGAGCTACATGAACACACATTTGTAGTAAGTAAAGACTTCAATAATAAAGTCGCGGGTGAGCAAAGTAATGGTTTGTAGTTTATTGATATAGACCCCCTCACGCAGAAACGCCTAATTCAATAAATGAGAAATCAAAAGAAAAAAGTGTCACTGCAATGTCTTGATAAACAGACGCAAAGTTTCCTTTGGTTCCGTTATTACCTTTTGAGTTACGGAATCATAAAAGAAACCAAAAAAACTAAATTGCTTTTCAGGTAACAAAATTTCTAATTTGCGAAATCTCTGTTTACGAAATATTTTCCACGGACGTGCCCCGGAGCTTTTGCCAACAGAAAGTTCGCTGAGCTTGCAAAAAGCTCGTGTGGCAAAGTTTAATGTTTTTTGAACCTGAACTTAGCTCGTTTACTGGCCATGTCCGTTTTTATGACGAACGTGAGGGGATTCATATTAAAAACACTTTTATTCAATGTCTCGTGACACTGTGGTTCAATTTCGGGACTACTAAGTCGCAATAGGTTTTAGCTCGTTTGTTGTATTCCAATTAAATTTATGATAAGCGTAAACAAAGATGGCATTAACCCATAGACATTTATAGTGATGCGAAAACCTAGATCCTATTGCAAAATAATTAATTTGTTCAATGTGGGATTATAAAACAGAAAGAACCTGATATATTTTATAATATAAGGTAATCAATTCTACTCTCGATTCTAAGTAAACTATCTGATTTTCAGTTATTTAATTCACACAAATTTTTTTTTATGTTAGAGAGGCCAGACAAACGAACTAGTGGGTCACCTGATGTTAAGTGATCACCACTGTCCATAGACACCCTGAAATGAACTAAAACAATTTCTTTGGTCCCCCGCGACCTTATTTTGTCTAGTTACTACATATAATTAGTCTAAGATACTTATACCTTTTTATGGAAATAAAGAATTATTATTATTACTATTATTATTATAGCTACATACATTTTTGCAAGAAACACAAACCCATCATCACTACTACCACACTACACTTAGAGCACGTCCCCACTTGTCGGGTGTCGGATCTCGGTCATTTCTATAGAAAACCGGTGTCGGGCAAATGTGAATATCCATACTAATATTAGAAATGCGAAAGTGTGTTTGTATGTTTGTCCGTCTTTCACGCCATAATGGAGCAATAGATTGACGTGATTTTTGACATACAGATAGTTTATGGGCCCGAGAGTGACAAAGGCTACTTTTTATCCCGGAAAAATGCATAGTTCCGGAGGGAACAGCGCGCGATAACCGAATCCCACGCGGGTGGAGCCGCGGGCAAAAGCTAGTCTTCATATAAAATGTTCTGCAATTGATGTCCGATTAAAATCCTGGCCCGACATCCGACAAGTGGAGACCACTTCTGACGCGTTTCGAAGTCAACCAGAGCTCATCTTCAGAGCAACACTACTACTAACTTCCGCTCACCTGTGTGTAGGTCATCCAGCAGCAAGGTTCGACCTGGTTGGCGTCCAGGCCCCAGAACTCGAGCTCCTCCTCGAAGAGCGGGCCGCACACATCCGTCGGGTAGTGAAGCTTGCCAGTTCTGTGGAGGAATACGTCAAATTAATCATTTTAACAAGCTTTTAATTACAATGTTTGCGTGTTAATCATCATCACAGTAGTTAGGAAGTCTATTGTTGGCCATAAGTCTCAACCGACCTTAAGTTGACTAGGCCACTAAGGTGTAAATTTATGATATTAGTATAGATGGTCTAGTATGAAAGTGTGGAACTGTTAATGACAACTGAACGGTAATACAGATGCAAATTCATTCTCAAATACCCTTTAGCTTCCCGAAAGGCTAATAAAGATTATGCTAAAACAAAACCAGTCGATTAATCAAGGACTATCCTCGGAATCGGCTGTTAAAACGATCGGTACTGGATCTAATGGTGTAATGGAGGACTCTTGGAGAAACAAATTACAGTAAGTGGGAAAATCTTTGAGATTTTACCGTTCTATTGAGGAAAAACGACGTAGTTAGATAAACTAGAGCAGACTACTGAATTTTTATGATCATAACAACTGTAGCGCTACAAACCAAGACTGTATCATCATCATCATGTCAGCCGAAAGACGTTCACTGCTGGACTTAGGTCTTCCGTAAGGCTTTCCACTCAGACCGGTCTTGTGCTTCCCGCATCTTGTGCTTTGCACAGTTACTGAGGGAACAGCGCGCGATAACCGAATACCATGCGGGCGGAGCCACGGGAAAAAGCTAGTACTAATAGTATAAATGCGAAAGTGTGTGTGTGTGTGTTTGTCCGTTTTTCACGTCGAAACGGAGCGACGGATCGACGTGATTTTTGACATAGAGATAGCTTATGGAATAGACTCTAGCCGCTAGAACCAATACAATTGCAACGACCACAAGGTGCCTCGACGCCTTAACACTAGGTCACTGAGACCTGATAAGAGGTCGCGTTATGTTGAACCCAAAAGCTGTAATTACTATGGTGAAAGAACATTGGACTACTTGACTCCTCGAATTTTTAATACCATAAAGTTTCCGTATAATAATATAAGTAAAACAGCCTTTAAGACTAAGCTTAAAAATGCACTATTGGAGCCATATACCAAGTAGCAAAAGTGGTTGTTAATTGTAGTAGGTTGCTTATTGAACTCTTCTTCATCTTAGTGTTAATATTCATGTCTTCGCTAAAATATTAATATCATTAACATTAGAATAAATCAAATACTGTAAACAATTAAGTAATGTGATTTGAGCGCGGTGCGCCAACAAACTGGTCACTCCAGTTTGGCGTATTTATTGTAATGTGTAAATTGTAATTGTTTATATGAAAAAATAATTTCTATCTATCTATCTAGATTAGAGTGTGACATACCTAGGCTACTTTTTATCCCGGGAAAATCCACAGTTCCCGAGGGAACTGCGCGCGATGACCGAATCCCACGCAGGCGAAGCCACGAGCGAAAATTAGTAAACTTATAAAGCTACAATATTTAAATATAGCTCAAGTTAATACTTATAAAATAGCTTTTATACTAAAGAACCTGGCTCATGTAGAGCGAACCCAGTTGGTATAAATCACCGGAGGAAATTTTCGTATCCGAACCCGTCTCGCTGTGGATTACGTTCGTTACAATCCCTTCGTGAAATATGTTAGAAAAAAAGAAATCTTACAATATACCGCTGTGAAATTGATTCAAAGGGTACAAGAAAGTATTACCTACTTTGTAGGCGCTGAAATGAGTATTCAAATTGCACTGTGTGAAGAAGCGATGTGAAACTTTGTAGGGCATGGATATGAACCTCTGCGAAATAATGCCTGATACAATCAATTATACTGTGTTAAAGCTAACGTGTAGTCAGTTTTTCGTCACGTCATATAATAAAGTACGTAATATATTATATAAAACTAAAAATTCGATCGTTCAAGGACGGGTCGACTAGCTTTGATGTTTTTGTGTGTGTTCAAAGATGTCTTGTGCCACCGTCATGAACGCACCCACCTGTGAAAATTCTTCGAAAAAATAGAACTAATCTAGTTAAAGCGTTTCAGTCTTATATAAGTTTTAGGAAAAAAAAATACAACAACCTTTTTTTTGCTGACAGTACTTTTTTGACTATTCTTGTATTATCACCCAAACTACATTTGCATACCAAATTTCAAGGTAAAGCTAGTAACCGTTTAACAGTTCCGTTCTGTAGAGAGATGATCCTGGCTAGACTACCAGGATGTAAGTACCAGATTATTGTACTATCACGCAATTTACATAAGTATACCGAATTTCAAGTCAATCTAAGTACTCGAAACTGATGGAATTGTTGTGTTTTGGCGTGGAGAGTAAGACAGCCGGTGAAATTACTGACACTTGAGGTATCCCCTCTTAGGCCTCTTAGGTTGGCAACGCATCTGCAATACCCCTGGTGTTGCAGATGTTTATGGGCGGTGGTGATCTCTTACCATCAGGAGACCCTACTTGCTCGTTTCAAATCCAGTCGAATAAAAAAAAGAATTTAACTTGCAAGATTTGATTACGGACAGACAAACAACGGGACAGGTGAAACGAAATAAAGGCTTGTAAATAATTGTAAGTTGAATCGGTTTTTTTTTTTATTCGATAGGGTACACTGTTGCTCATCTGTCGTGTCTGCTCAAAACTATTTCCGACTCTCACTCCAACTCTCACTCCACTACTCTCAACTCCACCAAAACTCTCTATATTTTATTACCATAGCATTTAAAATCCGTTACAAGTCACACACTATGTAGAAGCTCAAACAGGTTGAGACTTGTTTGAGATGAAACAAAACTCGTCACCAAAACCATTACCTTACCTTGATCGATTGAATTTCCAATAATTTGATGTATATTGCCAACAATGTAAGATTTTATATCAAAAATCTAAGAATTAATGCTGAAGCAAAACCATTAATCACCATTAACGCGATAAACCAAGGCAAATTGGTATATCTCGAGATCGCCCATCAAAATTCAGTTCGCGACACCCAAATATTATTTCACGTGACGCAAATTGTCACCTTTCTTATGGAACCTAAGCGTCCCTTTCTTCCCGCTGGGAATATTTTTCTGCTTTTAAATAGGGACCTCGTTTACTTGTTACGACGGCTCAACCCAGAGCCGTGAAATTCAACCTTTATAGGATGATCAAAAGGTACAATGTATTTGAAATTCGACTAACGCCTAAAGCTTGAATAGGGAGAATATTGCAAAGAATATGAAGTTTGAATAATGATCTTTGTTAGGTTATTTTGTAAGTGTTTTTATTTTTAATATTCCGTTAATCGTTGCTTTTTGTTGTTTGACATTTTAGCTGCTTTGAACTGGGCAAAAGGTTAGCATGATTCTAAAGTCTTCCTTATAAAATAATAAAGAATGAAGGAAAAACGAAACGACGTGGCAGCAGAGATACGAGTAGCAAGGTAACTAAATAGGTGATGGCGAAGTAGCAAGGATAATAAGGATGTAAAGCGACGTGGACATGGTAATGGAAAAGTAGTGTCGTAAAGAGTTACGTGATGGAGAACAAGCAAGGATAGTAGTGATACGAAGGGTCGTGGTAGTGATATTTTGCTATCGCAAGGCATCTAGTTATGTGGTGTCAGAGCAAGAAATATGAGTATAGCACTAACGCGAATCGACCCAGTAAAGAAGGCACGATCACGAGCGTTAATTTCCCATGCCGCGAAAAAATCTACAAAATGACAGGTATTCAATCTCAAGTGGGTCCCAAATTCAGTTGTGGAGAAACAAAGTTTGGCTTTATGGACTGTTGGTGTCCATCTTTTTAAGGCTCCTTATTGTGATCCTAATTTGTGGTAAATACGCTGCGACTTATCTCTCACACATAAATCCTTCCACACTCATAAGGAATTTCGTAAACGCTCGAGCCATTTATCCTGGTCTTTTTGAGATTTTTGAGTTTCGCGTGCGCTCATTAATAGTCATGCAGGTTTGTAACTTGCACCACCGTCGTGATCGCACTCACATTTGAAAGAGATCCTCCGATAAGATCGAAACTAGTCAGCCGTGCCTAGTTGGCCTGGCCGATGGAGTCAGAAGATTCTCGAATGGCGCCCGCGGACCGGGAGACGAGCTGTCGGTAGGCCTCCATCAAGATGGAGCGACGACCTGGCTAAGATCGCGGGATCGCGTTGGATGCGGAAAGCACAAGACCGGTCTGAGTGGAGAGCCTTGGAGGAGGCCTATGTCCAGCAGTGGACGTCTTTCGGCTGACATGGTGAGGATAAGTCAGCCTGATCTTAAACCCATAATTGTGAGTTAAATCGTTTAATTCAATGACTTGCCTGTAGTAGTTGAGCACCTGCGCGAAGACGCCTGGGTGGCGGTCGAAGAAGTACTCGTTGAGCACGGGGTCGTAGTTGGCGAGCGCCTCCGTCAGCCGCGACAGCCGCGTCGCCGGGATCTTCTTCAGCGTCGCTTTGTACGTCTCGTGCCGGATGCCTCCCACGTTCAGCACGACGCGGTTCTCCGCGTCCATGTTCAGGAGATTCATTTCTGTTGGGAGAAAGAACAGTTTCAACACATTTGAAATAATTTATTGAATCAGGCGTTACTTTGGTCCATATCAGTGAACTAAAAGAATTTCCTTGCTCACCCGCAACCTTAAAGGTTGAAAGTCGCGGGTGAGCAAGGAAATTCTTTTAGTACATTTGAAATAAATAAAGAAAGAAATATCTATTTGGAATCACAATCGTTTTCACTTTCTTTCTATCATACGGTATAATGCTGCGTTTCCACCAATAATGTACGAGTAAAGTTTTTCATTAACCAACAGAAACGCTTCATTTACCTCGCCTCGCACAGAACGTCTGTGGTGGAAACAGTATGGTGGCTCATGGATTCCAGTCCTTTACCCCCGGGTGTACGAGTACATGTAAGTATTACATAGTACAACGTTGCTATCCGCTAAATGTCCTAATTTCTTGTTCATAAAGTTGGACTACGTATTAAATAAAAAATGAATCAACCGAACTGATAAACTTTTTTTGTAATCGACTTCAAGAAGTTCATAAAAGTTCTCTTTTAGAATTTTTGTTTTAAAGGTGCGACCAAACCGCTGCTTAATAACCTAACCAACAAAAAGTTGGAAAACCCCGACTTTGTCGCTTTAAAGTTCAATATCTCAAAAATGGCTGAACCGATTTTGATGAAACATGTCTAAGAACCATCGCTAGAAAACCAGCTTTCAAATAAAAAAAACCGCATTCAAATCGGTCCACCCGCTTAAGAGCTGTGGTACCACAGATAGACACACAGACAGACACACATAGCGATCAAACTTATAACACCCCTTTTTTGCGTCGGGGGTTAAAAAACGGCGACGGCACGGAATCGCAGTGACGCTCCAAACTGCTGCTTAAAATACGCAAACGGTGCGGAATCTCAGTGACTTACCGTAAACGTCACGACTTATGTTCGGTAAAGACCTGAGGCCTTATTGCCTAATGTTTCTGACAGTCGCGATCGCAATCAATTGACAGCTTTTGTATGCGAAATCTGTCATTTGATTACGATCACGAGCGTCAGAAATATTAGGCAATACGGCCTCTGCAGTTTACCTACGACACGTCACTGCGATTCCTTATTTTAAGCAGCGGTGTGGAGAGCATGCGTTAAAAACATAACAAGTTTTGGCCACACGCGATTATTAAAAATGAAAAAAAAAAATGAGATCGCACTGCCAACGTAACTAAATTTACGGATATTAATCGCATTACCCATCTCTTTCTGTCAAACGGGACAGCGTATTGACTCCATTAATACCGTCATCTTTTCCGAGACGTCACGTCTATAAAAACTTGTAGAAACTTGTTTCGACGTGAAAAAAACAGCTGTCACAGTTCTGATATTACATTTTTCGTACAAGATAAAAATAAAAACGTACCGGTTCGCCTTCTTATGAACACCATAACTCACTATTAATATTAATGTTTTATGAAATAGACTGAGAACTGACCAGCAAGGTCGGTATTAGTTCACCAAAACTAATGAAATGAAATGAAATGAGGTTAGACAAAGAAACAAACGCGTTGTAATTCGGTGTGTTCTGCGGGAATTTCAAATAGTAGGCGCTTCCTATTTCTACTGGCAATATAATTATTTCTTCTAATTTTAAATTTTCTTCTGCCGCGCCGTGGCGATTTACTGTTATATAATGCAAATGGAACATGGAAAACTCAAAATTATACGTCAAAGCAGAAGAATTAATGACAAATTGAAATACATCAACAAGGAAAATTTACCACCTTGAAAATAGTCGAAAATTAAATCTTGTCCTAGTAAAATTGAGAAATTTGATGATACGCCGAAAAAAAACGATCACTTTTATTTACTGAGAGAGCAACCGACCGCCGCTTTTGAATTTTGGTCAGTTTCAAAAATTATGTTGAGAACAAAATAATATTGAATCAGAAAAATCTTAAAATTGTAGAGTGAAATTGGGAGGAAACCGAAATCACAGACACGGTTGCCAAGTCGGTGAGATATATTAATCAAAGACGATTAGACGAAAGACGACAACGTAAACACGACATTCCCCGACACATGCTGAAAATAATTATCAAAAAAAAGTAACAAATCAAAAAATTATATTCTGTTAAAAATTAAAAAAAAAACACCAGCGTTTTTGCTTGACTTACTTGCATTGTCTTCTAACTTATATAATACGTATACCAAAATAGTCCATCCATCCCAGCCTATATACCTCCCACTGCTGGGCACAGGCCTCCTCTCAGAACAAGGGCTTGGGCCACCCACGCGGGCCCAGTGCGGCTTGGGAACTTTACACGCACCATTGAATTGCTTCGCAGGTTTCTCCAGGTTTCCTCACGATGTTTTCCTTCACCGCAAAGCTCATGGTAAATTTCAAATGTAACTCCGCACATGAATTTAAAAAAACTCAGAGGTGCGAGGCGGGGTTCGAACCCACGATCCTCTGCTTGAGAGGCGATAGGTCAAACCACTAGGCCACCGCGGCTTCTTTTTTTGATTTGGCAGTACTATACTATACTATACGACGGATGACCTGGTTAAAGCCGCGGGTTCACGGTGGATGCAGGCCGCTGCCAACCGAAGCAACTGGATGTCTATGGGGGAGGCCTTTGTCCAACAGTGGACGTCCTACGGCTGAGATGATGATGATGATGATGATGATGATACTATACTATTAGTTACTAGCTTTAACCCGTGGCTCCGCCCGCGTGGTATTCGCTTATCGCGCGCTATTCCCTCGGGAACTGTGCATTTTTCCGGGATAAAAAGTAGCCCATGTCACTCTCGGGCCCATAAACTATCTCTATGCCAAAAATTACGTCGATCCGTCGCTCCGTTACGGCGTGAAAGACGGACAAACATACAAACACACTTCCGCATTTATAAACCCCCTTGCAAAAAAAACGGGCACCTATGGTTTTTGTATTTTTTGTGCATGAAAGCCTTTTTTCTGAGCTACAATGCCTAAAAATCTGAAAAACCATGGGTGCCCTATTTTTTTGCAAGGGAGTTTAATATTAGTATGGATTCTGTGGTCTAGTGAATATGTATTGTGTCGGCTACTCACTCGCAATCTCCTGCCTTCTCTATCACAGTGAAACGCTACGGCGACCGGCTTTGTCCACGCCGCCACATAACCGCAATGTAGTCCGTCTCAAGTCTGCTGAATCGTGTGTGGGGGCACATCGCTGCTGTGGGGCCCGGCAATCCTGTTGGAGAAATTGAATATTATAAAAAAAAACCTATGACATTTGGTAGGGCATATGGCAAAATACACAAGTTTCTGTTTTTAAGTTTACGATACAAAGCTGAGTTTAGACTAGCAAGAAAAATCGTGCAAGTTGCATTACCTTTGCAGTACATTGTTGACATGGCGAAACTATAAGGGTTCCGTTTTTGCCATTTTGGCTCCGGAACCCTAAAAATGGCGGGCAAAAACGTATGGTGCCCAGCCCAGTCACCATTAGAAAACGTATGTAGGCTTATTTGATCCCACTATTTGCTGTTATTTTTAGGGTTCCGGAGCCAAAATGGCAAAAACGGAACCCTTATAGTTTCGCCATGTTTGTCTGTCTATCTGGCTATCTGTCTGTCTGTCCGTCCGCGGCTTTGCTCAGGGACTATCAATGCTAGAAGGCTGTTATTTTGCATGGATATAAAAGTAAACTATGCCAACAAAATAGTACAATTAAAAATTCAAAAATAATTTTTTTTAGGGTACCTCCCATAGACGTAAAGTGGCGGTGATTTTTTTTTTTTCATCCGACCCTATAGTGTGGGGTATCGTTGGATAGGTATTAAAATAAAACCATTAGGGGTTTGCTAGATTTTTCGATTCAGTAATTTATTTGCGAAATATTCAACTTTAAAGTGCAAATTTTCATTAAAATCGAGCGTCCCCCCCTCTAAAATCTAAACCGGTGGGTGGAAAAATTAAAAAAAATTCAGGATGGCGGTCAGTATATCAAACTTTTAAGGAAAACTATAACGGCTAAGTTTGCTTGAGAATTATTAGTAGTTTATTATGAGTAAATAGCAGCGTAAGGTATAAAATATACCTAAACTTGGAAGATTCCGTATAAAATACGAAATCCTTAGAAAAATATTACTTAATGTTTTCGTAATGACCACGGAACCCTATTTTGGGCGTGTCCGACACGCTCTTGGCCGGTTGTATTATGACGACTAGACTGTAAAGTCTGGGAGAAAAACGGTCCTAAGTGAGGCTGCTATACGGGAAATAGCATCGCAACGTATGAGGGGCCCAGTTAGTGGAGTAATAAAAGTTGTGTGTGTGTATATTTGAAGGCTGATAACTTTCTTCTCCGGGGTTTTTGGAGTTTGTTTCTGTATTAGAAAATGGAGCTTACGTAACTAGAGAGCTAAGATTTGTATTGGTTTTATGGGCAAATTTGCCCATCATTCTTTGCCCATTCTTCTTTTTCCTCTGACGGACAGCGCCTAAAACAATTAAAGTTTGAAAACTAACAAACTAGATGGCGCTTTCCCGTCACACAAAGGGTCAGTATAGACACGCAGAACAGATGACCTGCTAAATAGGTCGTAGTTATTTCAGCTCGTGCGTGGCAACGGTATCGATTCAACGAAATACTCTAAGGTCACGCGTTGTAGGGTTACTATTTTCATGGAACTATGTGAAGAACTATTATTCTACTGGGTGATTCCGGGGTCATGAGCAGGAGTGAAAAGGGTGATAGGGACATTCACACCGAGCAACTTTTACTATGGGACCAGCCACGAAATCGCGAGAAAAAAACCATCTAATCAAGAGATAATCGATCGCTAACTATCCGAAATGTATGGAATAGCATATTTTTTTTGCCATTTCGTGGCTGGTCTCATAGTAAAAGTTGCTCAGTGTGAATGTCCCTATCACCCCTTTCACTCCTGCTTATGACCCCGGAATCACCCAGTATTTTACAAAGAGATGTAACAAAAATTAACCGTGTTTCTAGTAGCTAGTTGTTTGTTTTTTGTTGTTGTGATGTTGATAATTTTGTTTATAAGTAAATGCCGTTGTATATGCAAGTAAATACCTTGTAAAACGTATGGTTCCAACGGAAGACCAGCGCCCGCTTGCAAGCCGACATTACGCTTAGCTCGTCACTGTAGTTTGTGTTAATAGAATTCTTTATTTCTTTTTGTAATGCCTAAAATGTTGCGAAGGTACTCTTTGTAAACTAAAGGTGTCTACCATATTCAAAAAATACAGCTGGCCACGTGATAAATGGACGACCAGCTTGCTGAGTCATTAAATAGGGCCTTCCGTTGGCATCCTTTCCTTACGCCCTAAAAAGGCTACACTCACCACGAAGTCATTCTTAAGAGAAGTCTCTTAGTTCCATTCTCATACAAACATAGTTCCTGTCTCATTTTAAAACTAGGCAACAGAAGTAGATGAAATTTTGTAAGTATGGACTAGACGTAATATGCCTGTGGTTTTTCAGATTTTCACATAAATGTGTAATATCAGAATTACACGAGCTCAAAAGTCGACAAAAAAAGATGTCAACTTTGCATGAGAATTACAGACTCATCATCATCATCGTCCCAGCCCACGTCCCACGTCCCACTGTTGGGCACAGGCCTCCTCTCAGAATGAGAGGGCTTGGCCCATAGTTCCCACGCGGGCCCAGTGCGGATTGAGAACTTCGCAAGCACCATTGAATTGCTTCGCAGGTTTGTGCAGGTTTCCTCACGATGTTTTTCTTCACCGCAAAGCTCGTGGTAAATTTAAAATGTATATTTTGAATTACAGACTATTAAAGCATTTCACAAAAATCGAAAAAACCACAGGCATAGAAAATATACCTAATGAAGATATCTTGATTGTAAAATATCATTGATTTCTGTGCTATACTTTTCGTATAATATGAGGACAACAAAACCCAAAATCCAACCGCCCAAATCTTGAAAAACCTACAGCTATCTCGATATACATTAGCGGGAAGCGGAGAAGCGGGAGGGCATGTGCATGGGGGGACGGCTGCGAGCGCTTATGGGTGAAGACCAAAAAGTTGCACACCGTTAAAGCTGCGTTAGCAGATCGTGATAATTTCCACTAACTTTTTCCATTGTGACACGAAAATTAGTCATACATTTGTATGGATAATTTTCGTGTCACAATGGAAAAAGTTAGTGGAAATTATAACTTCCTGCTAACGCAGCTTTAACGGTATGCAACTTTTTGGTCTTCACCCTTATGTCACGAGCAATAAAGACAGCAATTATCCCAAACGAATACCTAACGCGGCCGCGCGGCCGGCAAGAAAACTTCTCTTAACAATGCTCCAAAAATATCTGGAATGCTCACGTAGGAACGGGTATTTATTTGCTAGTCCTAAGTACACAGTTCTGCCCACGAACTAATAAAATTTGCAACAATACAGGCAGTAAATGCCCGCTGCTAAATAATTATACACTTCAGTTTCCGCTCTGGAATGAATTAGTTCATAACGTGTTCAAAGACAGTCATAGCTCTAGAATTTGGCTTACGCACTCATCGTACGTTAATCAAAGTACGTCCCACTCTCGATGTTAGGTATGTTAAAGATTAGCGGACTCGATGTTGGTAAACGAATCCGACAATTGTACGACTTTGTTGTTTAAATGTAATTAAATACTTAGCAATGCATGTGAAATGTAACACCATCATTTTGCAAGCTTGATGTTCCAGATCTCTTTTTTACAGCATAAAACTGAAGTATTCGGAATTTTTAGCACCGCCGCGTTCACTCGCGCGACTCGATTCGGTCAAGTTTGAAATCCGAGCGCGCCTTATTTTATGAAATTCGTATGCCCAGTTGGGCTTGTACTTTGACAGAGGGGAACGCGGCGATGCTCTAAGATATAGCGGCAACAGAAATATATAATCTGTGAAAATTTCAAGTGTCTAACTATTACAATTCAAGAGATGAGACATACGGACGGACAGACAGACAGACAGCGGTTAATAGGTAATAGAGTTCCATTGGCACCCTTTGGGTACAGAACCGTAAAAACTATAGTACGACTAGAATGTTAATGTCACTCGGGACTGGTTGGTTTTCTTCGTTTTCCCTCAATATTCAAATGACCAAGAAAAATAATACCGATCTTTAGTTTCGAGTTTCGAATGACATTAGCACAATAGTAAATGTAAGTAGGTACATAACAAGGTTACCCACATAGCCAAGCGGATTAGCTCGTTGAAGTGGCAATGGGCGGGCCATATAGCACGGAGAGCAGATGGCCGTTGGGGCCGAAAAGTTCTCGAGTGGAAGCCGCGGATCGGCAAGCGCAGCGTAGGACGTCCACCAACGAGATGGACGGATGACCTGGTTAAAGCCGCGAGTTCACGGTGGATGCAGGCCGCTGCCAACCGAAGCAACTGGAGGTCTATGGGGGAGGCCTATGTCCAACAGCTGAGATGATGATGATGATGATGATGATGAAATGTAAGTACCGACATAGGTGAGTAGGATATAACCGTACATTTTATTCCTATTTTAATCGATGTAACTTTGAAACTCTTAATGGTTCGCGCTCTCGCTACATGTTGACGTCAAAGTGACTTAAACACGTCACTTACAAAGTTAATTAAGCCCTATAAAACAGCCGGGCCCTGATTGGTTTAACCCACAATCGCTCGTAAAAACTTAGCCAATCAACGCCCAGATTAAAACGATTCTTTAACGGATATCTTGAAAAAAGTTTGATTGAACCAGTTGAAAGAAGCGACCGCCAAAGGGGACTACAGACCCTGATGGTAGTGCAAAATTGGAACTTCGTAAGTACTTATCTTGCCGTAGCTGTCACAACCGCTGCGTTCAAAAATATCTGACACGGAAGAAATAGAGTCGTATCAGATATTTTTGCACGCTTGTTGTGTCAGATATTGGTGCTGGTGACTTTTTTTTTTTTTTTTTTTTTTTTTTTTTTTTATTCGACTGGAAGGCAAACGAGCAAGTGGGTCTCCTGGTGGTAAGAGATCACCACCGCCCATAAACATCTGCAACACCAGGGGTATTGCACGTGACTGTACCATTGACGCTTATATTATTTAATACGAGAGAGAGTGTGTGTGTGTGTGTGTATGTGTGAGTGCGAGCGTGCGTGCGTGCGTTTTATATAAGTAAATATTTTATTATAAATGTGATACCGTGTGTTAATGCGTGTGTATGTTTGTTACTCCTTCACGCTAAAATGGCTGAACGGATTTTAATGAAATTTGGTGTGTACATAGTTAAACGTTTGGAATAACTCAAAAGCTACTTTTATCCCGATATTCCCACGGGATAGGTATAAAATCTTGAATTTTCAACCATAATAGTATGTATTTTTTGGGATTTAGTAGATCCCATAATTTCAATACAACTGTTAGTTTTAATGGTTTAAGCGTGCAAACCCGCAGGTAGAAACTAGTAATCTATAAAATGAAAAACAACAGAGAAACAAGGAACAAAGTCAGTGCTAATCTTTTTTTAAAAGATAAGACGCAACTTTGAGATCAACCCTCTACATTAATTAATGCAGCCATTATAAAAAGTTGTTAAAGTATCCAGGGAAAGGAGTTTGAGACTTGGCGACTTTTAAGTTCAGAATTTATCCACTTATAGTTCTTCGTTCATCCTAGTTCTAAAGCTATTTGAATTTTAAATAACTTCCTCACACTTTATTATAGAAATCGATGCATGAGAAATAAAAAGAAACATTTTATTTGCACTATTTCTTTTTACTACTCCCTGAACAATCTAATGAGTGAAACCCGTTTTGACCTCGACTTAACTATTCACGCTCGCTTGTAGCTCGGGTGGATATAACGCCTCGGTTAAAATGGCACGTTTAATGCACTTGTTGGACAGTCTATTGTTTCAGACTAAGTTCGGTCTAGCGAGCCATGTTACAGCTCAAACTAGAAAGTAAGCTTCTTTTATCTTATTCTTGAGTTTTTTTGGTATTTATGTAAAATTACATTTCAAACTGCCCGAATCCCATTTCTTTGTTACAATTTATATCCTACTCTGATCCTGACCGTCTAAATCTTATCTTGAAACTTTTAAATTCAAATTCAAATTTTTATACATATTTTTTAAACATAGTTTATGTCAATAGGTCTCACATTAGGTAATTAATTGTATCACTATGTCTCGCCACATGGCATACAAATATAACTACAGCTTTACATGCATCATAGTCATAACAAAAATATACATACTTATAAATAATCCTAAAAACAGTCTATCAAATATGCTTTCACAGCTAGAAAATTATAGAGCGCTACTCTAAATTGTGTAATATCGCCCAGATGCAGTATTTTATTTAGTAACTTGTGCAAGGTGTTAATTAAATACTTAACTGAAAACTCCAGACACCCCAAAAATATTTTCTCATTTTAAGTAAATTCATTGCATTTATTTCTGAATACCTTCATTATTTTAAAAGATATTAGTGTGTTTTGATAAGTCAGTAATTCTACTTCATAAGTTATGAAGTAGAATTACTGACTTATCAAAACACATCAATATCTATATGAATCATAACTCTACATTCATGATTTGTATTTGTAAGTAGCGCTTTGACGTTTTAAAAAGAAAATCGTAGTGAACCGGCCAGTATTAAATTAGTACCAGTATAAAATCATATGCGACCTCCCTTAAATATTTAATTGGCGCTTATTGCAGTCGTAACTTTTAGACTGGGCACAATTAAATAAAAAAAGGGATTAAAAACACACACACAAACTAATTTAAAACACAGTGTAATCGATTATACTCTCAATTCTGAGCAAACTACTTTCTGGTTTTTAGTTATTTGGGTGAATCAACTATTTTACCGACACTTTCTTCTTTCACCGTCTCCTGCGTTACCAAAATTGTCTCTGGCGTTACCAAAAAATCGTACTTCCAACAAGATATTTCACGGTTTAATAGGTTGAACTTAGGTAGGATGGCATGGATTCATGTACACCATGTATCAAATTACAGAAAAAAACATGTTTAACTTGTCTTACAAAAATCTGCCATTGTTTGAAAAATGTCGCGGACAAATTAGTGTCGGTAAAAAAGTTGATAGGCCCATTTAATTAACACCTTGTATAATGTCATTGCCACGTAGTCAGAGGGGTCTCTCCGTCATTATTATAAAATAGGGCCCAGACCACGTTAGCCGATGGCTTTCCCCCTACCCATCTTAATCAGAATAGATTGATGAACAACCAATGATTCTTCATTTTTAGATGATAGGCTCAAATTTTACGCTTCGTTGATGATATTGGATGATTCTTTCTAAGAACTGATGACTAATAATCTAATTTGTGTTTGATTGATTGCCTTCACCGGGTTCATTTTGGACGATTGTCTTGGATTTCCTTCATGCTGACTTATCTAATATGCTTAAGTTTTTATGAGCTGCTTTTCATTTTTTGAAATGAATACGCGAAAGGTAATATCTGAATTTATATGAGACTAGCTTTTGCCCGCGGCTTCGCCCGTGTGGCATTTGGTTATCGCGCGCTGTGTGCTGTTCCCTCGGGAACTGTGTATTTTTCCGGGATAAAAAGTAGCCTATGTCACTCTCTAACCCATAATTAATGGAATTTGTATGCACCTATTCTGTTCGTTTATACTCGTAAAATATTCGCTTTATCCAAAAACAAAAAAAAAATCGCTATAGTTTTCAGGCTTCCGTACTCGAAGAGTCAAAACAGAACCTTATTTTAAACAAACGCACAGCTAAATGGTCAGTAATTTACAAATCTTTGTTTTGGGATTCTGTTTGGGAAATCTTTGTTGCGTAAATAAATAGCCATAGTTATTCTCAAATATTCTTCCCATAAAGACACTGATCTATTACAGTAAATTATAAGTAGAGTAGAGAGTAGAGATATATAGCGTGTATTTTTGATACTACCTCAAACTTTAAAGGCAGTTAGTGATAGCCCTAATAATCACATTTTATTAAGTTTTAGTAAAAAATTGAGACCTATTATTTTCCTTACAAAATTAACTACGCGATACTACTTTGTTTTTATTCAAAACGTCGCACTTGTTGACGTGACAGCTGTCACAGAACGCTTTTCTCTCGTATCAATTTATTGTACGCATTACATTGCTGCTCGAAAATATTCAAAAATTAATTGCGCTCCGGTAGTTAATTCTAAATTAAAAATTTGTTTTGATATCGGTTCACAGCTCTTAAATCTTCGTCTGGTTACAGTTTGAGGTAGTATCAAAAATGCACGCTGTTGTATATGTAGATGTAAAGTTGATGTCACTGAAGATACGGCAGTGGAAACCCTACTTATGACGTACAAATAGGTGGATCGTAAAAAGGATTGGCAGGCCGTAAATATGTACTGCCTCGCATTTGGGGTCGATGACGCCGCCTGTGCGCATAATATGGCAATAAGGGAGATAGTGTGTGAGGGTATAAAATGACAAAGAAGATTAATAGCTAGTTAGGCAAAATTGACAAGGCTAGCTAGGCAAAGTTGATTAGGCTAGCTTTTTTTTTTTTTTTTTTTTTTTTATACCACGTCGGTGGCAAACAGGCATGCGGTCCGCCTGATGTTAAGCGGTTACCGCCGCCTAGGAACGCTTGCAACACCCGAAGTATCACTTGCGTGTTGCCGACCCTGCATAAACCTTTTTATACCCCTTTTGAAGACCTCCATACTGTAACTCGCTGGGAAAACCACAGCAGGAAGTTCATTCCACAATCTAAGTGTCCTATGGAGAAAACACCTAGCTAGGCAAAGTTGAAAACTGATGGTGATGATGATGATAATGATGATTTGGCATAGATAGCGCTGCCTGCCCACTCTTTTGTGCCGTGTCTCTTTTATTCTAAAACTGGACATGGCACAGAAACATGTATATAGCACATAATCATATTGTGTCAAACTGCTTTAAATATTTCAGGATTTTAACGCAGTAAAAGAAATGTCGACTTATGTAAACAGGAGTTACATTCTTAAGAACATTTCCTTAAGCTAGGAAACATTTAAGAAATCCAAGCCCCAGTATTTGGGATCCTGGGCCATTATTTATAAAAAATATGTCCCGCATAAATTAAATCCCAGCTTTTCTTTACCCATATGTTTCTCTCCTTTTTCTAAATAACTTTTCTCTTTAAGGACAATTTATTAACAACCCTTGAAGATTTTCATTTTGTTTTATATTCTTATCTCGCGTATAATATGTTTTAGATTTTACTCCGAAAGAAGATTAGACAATAAGGAAAGGAAACGCGCTGTTTCCAAGAAAAGCAGGTGGAAAATAGCTTAAATTGGAGGAGGATTTTGCTTGTTTTAAAAAATAATGAAATAGAAAAGTGTTTCGGGTTCTGGCTGAATGGTTAAATAAATAACAGAACAGTATGTTTTGATTTAAAAACTAATAATACTTTAATATGCTTTGTGAATCTTTTTGTCACTAAGCGCCATCTATTATAAGTCGGGGAGTGAAGTTTCCGGGTCTATTAGTGATACTATAGTACTTATTTGAGTGAATATAGGTACGGTTGGTGAATATATGGTTGGTTGATTTCTAATGATAGCTTTTTTAGGTTAAATATAGTTACTTTAAGTCGCATTGTTCCAAAGATAATCAAATCAACAATTACTTATGAATCAGTAATACGAGGTAACTCAGTTTATAAACGGGATATATAAATTAAAATATTTTGTTTGAAAGAAAGTAATGATAATATTAGGTAAATTGTGACGCAATATTCGCACTCATTCGTGACCAATTTTAGTGATGTGCCGAGTCGCTGTTTTGGTGGATCGAGTTGACTCGAGTCATTTTATGTGGTGTTTAAATCCTGACTCGATTCCGCGACTCGAGTCAGTTAATATGGTATTCGAATCCTGAATCGATTTCGCGATTCGAGTCCAGTGAATACCTACTCGAGTCTATGTTTGGTATCTATTCAAATGTTTACTTGAGTCAAGAAATTCGAGACTAGAAATCGAGTCCGTTACCAATTTTATAACAAAAAGGATAAATCGAAAAGGTATATCTTCAAACAGCATAGTATAGGTTTAGTATAGTATAGTGACACAATGAATTCAAGCTAGTCAATCTATACTAGACTCGATTTAGTTGTACTCGCATAATATTATCGAGTCAGCGAGTACGAAACCGACTCTCTCAAACTCGAGTACCGAATCGAGTCTGGCGTACTCGAATCAAAATATTTTGTTACTCGAGTGGGCGAGTCCTAAGCAGGAAACGAGTCTGACTCAAGTCAAGCCGTACTCGGCACATCACTACAATTTAGTATAGAAACTTATACGGTCAAAATATTCAAATTAATCATGCGTAACCTCAAAAATTAATTCGGGTAACCATTACCGAAAATATATTTGGGTAATGTTAGTACAAACAGAAGATCCCTAAAACGCGAGAGCAAATAAAGATAAAAGAATAAAATAATTGTATACCCGCTGAAATGTAGGCAACGCTGTGCAAACTTACGTTTGCTGCTGAGTAAATTAGAATACTCTCTTAAAAGGGTGTTTAGTACGAATTTCTTTCGTTGGAGGAGCAGTGTCGAGTTTACCAACTGTTTTTGAAAGGATAGCACTGTATCTGGAAGAAATTGTACTAATTTCGGAGGTTTACTTACGTGACTACGTTCTCTGTAGACAACCCTCGGCGGGTTGTTTTTCCTGGAAGAAGGAAAATGGGCGTTAGAGATATTTCAATAATTTTGCGTTCATATTTATTTTAGAGATAAAGTAGCATAAGAGAATGAAAAAATATTCTGCTACTAATAAAACAGACTGACTTTGTTTGGTGCATTCTTTCTAATCAGGGCAGTGTTTCTGTGACAGGCTGCTTGGCTAGTAGCATGAAGTGTTTGACAATTATAATAATAATAATTTTTTTAATTTAAACGTCGTCGGTGTCGGGGGAGGTTAGTACTTTAAAAAATACAACAAAAATATGTACTTTAGTTTCCTGTTAAACTTAGCGGTCCCCCGACACCGATGACGGTTAGATAAAAAAAAAATATCAGCATAGTCCCGCGGGATGTGGATAAACGAATTCTTTGCAGATGGAGTCACGGGCACAGCTAGGTAGTGTATAATTATTTTTTACTTTTTGGTTGTCTTTTTTGGCGGTGTTTTTTGTCGGCGTTTTTTTTCGGGCATTTTTTTTTCAAAACCAAACAAAATATATAAATTACTTCTTTAATGATTTAACTTATAACTCAAAAACAAAATGCGTTTCCAAGTACTTAAACTGTATATTTTAGTGGTTTATAGAAACCCATTAAACTTTAGCTTCAAACAAAATTATTCAGTGGGATCCTTAACGTACGGAACCCGCATTTCATTTCCATTAATGCGAACTATACCTACACGAGGTATACTTAGTTTGGATTTTCTGTTCATTGGATTAATAATAAGAATAAGAATAAGTTATTCGCTTTTCGCAAAAACAGTTTTATAGTAGTGTAGTAGTAGTTTATTAGATTAACCCCCTATTTCACCATCTATTGATAAATTTTATTTGACGGATAAATATGATGCCATCTCCGTCTATTGGAACAAAACAAACAGAGACGGCATCACATTTATCCGTCAAATAAATTTATGAATAGATCTACTATTTCGCTAGTCAAATTGTTAGATCTGGGATACAAGATCATCATTGTCACTTAGAATGTGCCGCAAGAAACTTGGCTGAATGTATATTTATCAGACTTAAAAAAGGGAGGAGGTTATTAATTAGGTTGTATTTTAATTCAAAGTAATAAGAGTGAGAGGGACGATATGATACGAACTTTGATTTACGAATTTCGTAGTAGCCCTTCTGACGTTAATTTAAGTGCTGTGAAGAGATATTGCAATTTATTTTAAGAGATTGAAATTAATTTCGAAATTTTTGCGAGCAATTTTCGGGAGTAATTAATTGTGTATTGTAAATTAATATTTTACTGATAACTGACATTGTGAATGTTTTGGTATTAACTGTACGAAAATTAATAAGAAAAATTAGTACCAAAATGGACACATCCATGCAATATTTTCGGGACACAGGAGACCCTGTTTTTCTAGCTCAGAATCATGGACTTGGCTACCCCCCAGATTTTGTTCAAATCAGAGGGATAAACTCAGGGTACAACGGTAGATAGAAATGCCCTTATACCAACATAGGTCCATAGGTCCTCACTGAAAATCAGCGCTACTGCTTGCCGTGGCATTATGCTGAGTGGGGACCTATTTAATGTCATTTATGTATTTATTTGTTTTGTGTTTGTTTTATGGCGTTAAATAAATTTATTTTCTTTCTTTCAACATATTTTTAAGTAGATGCTTCTCCATCCACTTAAATAAAAAGACGTAGACTTAGACAACGTATCGCTATAAACGATAATTTCACACATGGATATTTTGGCAGCGCAAATAAACGAAAATATGGCTGAATCGAAAACATTCAAGCTGTTAATCGAACTATTTTGATGGTCTAGAGGTGCCAGTCAAACGGTTTCAGCTGAAATAATAAACGTGTGCCAAAGTTCCGCAAGAATCATTTTCACATCAAAAGAATTTATTTTAGGAACGTTTCTAATATCACTGATTAATCAATCAGTTATAATGCACTTCGTTAGTCATAACCATCGTATTCGGATTGAAATCTATCTACTGTTTATAAACAAGAAATTGTTTTTTTTTATGAATTTGATTGACCGTGAAAGAATAGCTCAAAGCAGTGAAGCCACGTCAATAAAATTGCTCAAACTCTGAACGGAACTGGAGGACACCAACATACCAGATTAATGAGACATGACATCAAAGTCAAAGTCAAAATATCTTTATTCAATTTAGCTTATAAAAAGCACTCATGAATGTCAAAAAAAACCCACCGGTACGGAAAAACCTCTGTTGAGAAGAATCCGGCAAGAGACTCAACGAGGTATATTTTTTTTTAAACAGATTTACATTATTATTAAATGATATCTATACATCACAAGTATTTAACACAACTTTATTTTTAACACAGTAGGTTCGCTATTTGAAGAGATCGCTAATGCGGATCGGAATTATATCCAAATATCCCTGTCCTTGTCTGTGTCTATTAACTTTATAATACGCCTTATACATATTATAAGGTCTTCTTGACTTGATCCCTAATATTATTAAAAGATTCCAGCAAGAAATCAATACGAGAGTCGCCGGAAAGAAATTTTCCAACGGTCTACGGCTCTAATTGTTAACATTTTAACTGATTCATCTATAGTGAAAGTGGCCTTGAACAGTTTGCCATGTAGCTGAATCATAAAAAAAATGTCCCCTATCTCACCTGATGTATAGTGTAGTTTCTCGCTCTTTCGACATTTGATCGATTCTGACGTTACTTTGCGAAGAATCAATGTGACCCATGAAAAATGTCTTCCAAAAAGCTGGACCGAAAGTTGGACCGCTTCTACCAGTTTAATTGATTGATTTTTATCAATGCAAGCTATATTGGTTTTCCGGTTCATGGTAGTAACTCGAAAACTATAACTTTTGTTTAATTTTTGTCGCCTTCCGTGAAGTCGCCAAGCGGTTGCAGCGGAAGACCAGCGTTGGCCTACACGGCCAACACTATGCTGAGCTGCGACCGTTTCGTACCTTCGCATATTGTATTTTTCTTTGTTTTCATGTATTTTTGCCCTGTTTCTATTTTAAGTGCGAAGCCTGAATAAAAATATTTCTATTCTATTCTATTCTAAAACTTTTTTTTAGCATAGTACTGACCGTGATTGAACCCTGACCTGATGAAAATTTCTCTCTCCCGCTTATCTGACCTGCCCAATGCCCATTGCCACTCCAATTTACCTATT
Organism: Choristoneura rosaceana; assembly: GCA_037349165.1. Classification (NCBI taxonomy): domain Eukaryota; kingdom Metazoa; phylum Arthropoda; class Insecta; order Lepidoptera; family Tortricidae; genus Choristoneura; species Choristoneura rosaceana. Next base: position 2,038,574 of record JAZBNJ010000032.1, read on the forward strand.
CGTCAAACTGCGTTAGTCTAAAGATATAGGGGCTTCGAGTCGTGCCAGGCTATATGCTACACGGTTGCCATAGCAACGGGGTAAACACAAACCTCAAGGTAAACGGACGAAAATAGTCGGTTAAGTTTTGTAGGCACATGTTACTTGTACATTGGATGTAGCAATTTAAATGTCTATTAGTCTATAGTGTGTGTGTATCTACTTGTAGTCACGGTACCACGTTACAATCCCAGCCTACTGTAGGACCAACAGATATTTGCAACCCCATTATATGTGTTGTTTCTTGTAATATACATTTTTTTTTTAGTGTGTGAAGCGACCGACAAGGATTTTTAAACGTTTGGAAAAGGGGACGATTTGTTTTTTTTTTTAACGTTTGTTTCCTCCTAGTAATTATAATAAACTGGTTTTTACCCAAAGCTTTGTAACCATGCGATCTATGTAGCCGAGAGATACATCAATTCCGGGATTTAGAAAATCAATACTTAAAACTGGTTGGAATTTCGAGATTGTATCCCAATTCCGTAGTCTTTGTAAACAGAGAGCGGAATTTTCATGCCATTTTTAGACCTGTTATAGTGACTTCTCACTTATCGACTCTACCTAAATGATGGCGATATATTACATTTTAAATGTTTGATTGATAACGATCTATTGATTACTGAATGTACTATGTACTTATGAATGAATCTTTATGATATAAGAGCTTTTGCCCGCGTTTGCGCCCGCGTGAGATTCGGTTAACGCATTGTTTCAGGATAAAAAGTAGTCACTAGTATGTGTCTCTGGCCCATAAACTATCTTTATGCAAAAAACCACGTCGATTCGTTGCCCGTTTCTACGTGAAAGACGGACAAACATAGAAACACACAAACACACACACTTTCTCATTTCAACATGAAACTACCGTGAGACTCACTCATATTAAATGATATTGTAACGAATAACTCACGTCTTAACTCGAGTTTAGCTCGACATTTTTCAGTGCGCGTGTTGCTGTAGCCCCGGGTCGCGTGCTCCTTCGAAGAAGGGCTACGAAATAGACCGAAACATTTCGAGCTAAACTTAAGACGTGAGTTATCCGTTACAATATCATTTAATACTTTCGCATTTATAATATTAGTATGGATAGTAGATGTTTTTCGATTTCAAAAAACATCAGTTAATCTGGTATAGCGGGTGTCTGGCTCCCTGATACGCGGGGTGGCTAAACGCGTCCTCTCATCAGCTCTAAGGTTGACTGTATTCATTATACTATAATATGATTATAGGGATAGCATAAGTTATCGTTTATTGATTGTGTAGGTTTCTTTGTTTTTTTTGCACAACAAAAGATAGAAAGAGCAGTTTTATTACGGAGCGCCAAAATTTGCATACTCTTTGCTAGTCATACAGTAATTGTTGTCCGAATCATCGTTTGTCATCATTTTTCCCCACTGAAACCTTACAGTTTTTTGAAATTTTTAAATGATCATCCTATACAAAACTATATGTTAGGTTAGGCTTGTTTAATAAAAAATTCTGGACAATTATTGGATTCAGTGAAAGAAAGAGTTATGACAAACGATCGTTCTGACAAGCATGACATTCGGACTTCATGTATGCGAGCCAATATGGACCCGTTTTATTACTTCTGGTCAATGCGAGTTTTCACAGCGACCAAATATCGCTAGATGGCGTAGTATCGTGTGGTCCATTTGACGTTTACTTGCAATTGGCTCATTTAGTTTTTTAACCAATCACGAGCGAACGTCAAACGTCAAACGGGCCTTACGATACTAACTCCATCTAGCGATATTTTGCCTTTGTGAAAAGCCTCACTGACATAGAAGTGTCTCTACCACACATGCTAATATGGTAAGCTAATGGTAGTTAAATGTCGTTCAGCGCCAGTTAGTGACTTTCTGATGCGTTTCCAATACCGCTTAGATTCAAGCCATCAATCACGTCAATTTTGACAGTTTCGTTTGATTGACATTTTAAACTGTCACAAGTCATCGATGTTAACTGACAGAAATGATAACTCCATTAGATTCGATTTGTAGCATTCGAATATGGCGGATGTAGACAATATCTAATTTTGCTATTTCTGTTTCTTTGGCTAGTTGAAGAAGTATAATTTTGATAGTGTTTTATACGGCGATTAACCTTAACAGTGAACAGTGATCACAAAATTCTATATTGCTTTCGTGTCTGACATTTTTTAAAGCGCAAGTTGTTTCCACGTGATTCCTGGAATTTTACTATCAAGTTACAAAAACTACAATCACCGTACAACGTTGCCTCTCGAAAGAGAAGAAGAATACTTCGACATTGGCGAAATTGTCTTATTAATTAGGACAGAAGCCATATTTTAAAAGAGAAGAAGAAGTTTTTTAACCAATCACGAGCGAACGTCAAACGTCAAACGGACCTTACGATACTTACGCCATCTAGCGATATTTCGTCTCTGTGAAAAGCCTCACTGACATAGAACACACATGCTAATATGTAAGTTAAAGGTAGTTAAATGTCGTTCAGCGCCAGTTAGTGACTTGAACTGATGCGTTTCCAATACCGCTTAGATTCAAGCCATCAATCACGTCAATTTTGACAGTTTCGTTTGATTGACATTTTAAACTGTCACAAGTCATCGATGTTAACTGACAGAAATGATAACTCCATTAGATTCGATTTGTAGCATTCGAATATGGCGGATGTAGACAATATCTAATTTTGCTATTTCTGTTTCTTTGGCTAGTTCAAGAAGTATAATTTTGATAGGGTTTTATTCGGCGACTAACCTTAACAGAGTGATCACAAAATTATATGTTGCTCTCGTGTCTGACATTTTTTAATGCGCAAGTTGTCTCCATGTGGTTTCTGGAATCTTAATATCAAGTTGCAAAAGCTACAATCACCGTACAACGTTCCTCTGAAAGACAGTACTTTAACACTGGCAAAATTGTCTTATTAATTAGGACAGAAAAGCCATATTTTAAAAGAGGAGAAGAACTCCCCTATTGGAATCCTCCTAATACCAATTATAAACGCGAATATGAGTACGTGTGTGTGTGTGTGTGTGTGTGTGTGTGTGTGTGTGTGTGTGCGTGTGTGTGTCTGTGTGTAGTTTTCAGGACTAAAATCATCATCATCATCATCAGCCGGAAGACGTCCACTGCTGAACAAAGGCCTCCTCCTTAGAACACCACAAAATGAACGACAACTCGCCACTTGCATCCACCGACCAATTTCCCACAACTCTCAAGATGTCGTCAGTCCACCTGAAGACCTGCCAATGCTTCGTTTTCCGGTTCGTGGTCGCCACTCCAACTCTCTACTAGGAAGTTTCAATCACTGATGGATGTCAAATAGACTTAAACAATAAACAATTTTCATTTTTTTCATTTTCATTTCATTTTCACTCCAGGACTTCCCCGAAGTTTTTTTAATAAAGTGCATCCTGAAATTATTCTTCTAAGATATCAAGTACCCTCTCACAGTCTCATTCATGTTGGAGTCGTTCGAAACCATATTTCTTCAGAAAAAACGTAGAATAGAATTATTTTAATACATTCGCCTGAATGGAAATTGTTAACAGAGATTAACGGACAGTTAATGAGCCGTAGGGAATTTAAAATTAATTACTTCCCCGGCCTTTGGCGTTTTTGCGTCAGCCACAGAACTGTGTCAAAGTATGAAAGTTATTAATGTAACTTCCTTCATTTTAATTTGGAGTAAGTTGAGCTTGAAATCTATACATAGTATGTAATAAAGACACTTGACAAATCATGCCATGGATGCGGTTGAAAACAGTTTAAAAAATCCTTTAATGGGTTATTTGTAAGATTTGAAGACAATTTGATATTACATTATATAAGGTTCTACGTAATTGACAGCCAGTTTTTTTTAATATAGCTCTGTCCATTGGAGGACCATTTTGCCCGGGTCTAGTATTTTCCCAATATTCGATAAAAGTCCTAAGTTGACAACCAGTGTAATTTTGGTATCTGTTAACTTTAAGAGAACATTTTAACAAGTCAAATGAGGTAAATTTGTCTAGTACACTAGTGGCGGATTCATAGTGTTTGAAAGACAATCAACAATATAATTAATAATTTTATCAAAGAATGTACTTTTTTCATTGACAGTTTTTTAATTCAATGAGCGGTGAAATATATGGCCCTCAAATGTATGCAAAAATAGGTAATTTTGTATGTAGAGTGGGCCAAATTTTGTGGGGCTGAGTATATCTAGAAAAAGAAGGTTAAAAACGTGAATTTTCTTCATGTGTCACATCAGTTTAATGTATATCACTCGTCAATTTTATGAATTTTAACTATTTGACCTTAAATAATGCCTGTGAACTCATATTATGAATAAAATAAGAAATGCTTTCGATTTAGTCAAAAGTTGATTAGGTACCAGGTAGTTTCGATCAATGAACTGAGTAGTCCGTCAAAGTTAACAGGAATCAAGAAGAACACGGTAGATACTTAACATTGGAAAACTTTTAGCGCCAGTTATAACATTAAATTGAATTAAAATACGAACAAAACAAAATCTTGCATGTAAAAAATAATAAAACCGTCAAATTTCTTACAGTAAAAATCATTTTGTAATTAAATGTTACTTTAGCGAGGCACATTTTCATGATTTTGACACATTGTTTACTTGAACATAATTAGTGCGACGTAGATTTATGAATAAACGAGGGTGCTAATTAAAACGCGGCTGGCAGGAGCATTAATCACTTGAGACAATCAGTGTGGGCATATGTTTTGATTACTTTGGCTATTGACATCTATGTATCTTACGGCTAGGCGGCTACTATATCTCGATGACTTTGGAAAAAAATACAGTGGGTACGTATCTTATTGTCGAATGGTAAAATACCGAATGTATTAATATATAGAATGGGACATAATATCGAAAAGGTTTTTAAGACTGTATTTTTTTAGATTGTTATAAATTATCTAACCTAAAAGGCGTTCTATTCGTATACGATGCCGTTTTAAAATCCTGAGAAGTTTAAGCTTTCAGAAAATAAACCTTTCGATATTATGACCCATTCGATATTTTAATATATTCGATATTTTAACGTTCGATATTCAGATATGGGTCATTTTTTTGTCGATATTTTTTTCTCAGATTTCAATGTAATTTGGTGAATTAGTAAAGTTGCTTAATCTGAATATGGTAAGCCCAATTTCATATTATGTCCTACAAAATTTTCCATTGGGTTACATAAAATGTATGGAAATTTCGTAACTAAACTGAAAATTTAGTATAAAATAAGGAATTAAAAATGAAAAAAAAAGTCAACAAAATAAAAAATAACCCTAATAGGTTTCAAAGAAAAAAATAATACATTCAATTTAGAAGAAAAACCCTAAAAATGATCATCGAAATTATTTATAGGTTTAAAAATCGACGAGTTGCGTGCGAAGAGTTAAAGTGTAAAGAAAGGGGCAAAAACGGTGCAAACTAGGAGCGGTGATTTGCTATTTAAATTTTACCAAAATGATCTATGAGTGGGTGATTAAGTACCTATTTAGTAAATACTCTTGGTGGTCACATATACAAGACGTTTCAAAATAATGCTGAAGGCTAGAAACGCACCTGTAATCACCACATGTTGCGGGTATCCATTAGCGGCGGTGGTTGCTTCCCGTCAGGGGGCTCGTTATATCATATTTGTTTGCTCACTCTTATTAAAAATCTATCATTGGACAACTTCGCGTACTTATTCGACAAATTTAGCCAGTTTACAATTTTCACCTACTCCAAAATTGTTGAAATAAAACAAATATTATTAAGATAAAATTGTCCAGTGCATAACTCCACGTAGTGCAGTAAGACGGTTTTTATTTACAAACGAATTTGTTGTTACTTAAAATATCAAAAGGCACGGTTGTGCCCTCACTAAATTGGGCACATCATTTTTCTCACAGCGACTAATATAATTTTTGAACCCTCGATAAATTCGTTGCGAATGAAGCAAGAATTTTGGATTTTTAGTATCGAGAAGACATACTGGCAGGTATTTTTTGATGATGATAACAAGGTATGAATTTTAATAACGCTTTCCCTTTTCTAACAACAAAGTATTTTCATAAAAATTATGCCGTAAACTGGGCAAAACGTCAATTAACTTGACGTAACTCAAAAGAAATAATGAAAATTTAATAAAACGTTGCGCTGCGTCGTTTGGGAACGGAAAAGGAAGAAACATGAAATGGAATGATGCCATTAAGTGGAAAAGCTTGTGGGTTTTGAATAAAAAGACAAGAACAATGTAAAAGAAAAGGGGTGGAAACGTAACAGTACCTAATTGTGAACAAAAGCAGCTTATTAAATTAATAGAGATATATATGCGATGTGTGCCACGAAACAATTCATGCGTCTTGAATTTCTTAATTATGTACAGGAAACCGAAACGCGTATCAATGGAACCTTTGTGCTACTGACAACATATTGACATTTCATACATCTGGCAAAGAAATTACGGCGAAAATTGTTAGAAAACTCCCACCTTGGTATACTAAGGTTATTTAAAAATAAATAAAATAAAATAGGGTGCCTTTGTTTTTGTTTTTCTGTGCATCCATGTCTTAGTTTGTATTTTCGATACAGTTGAATGTTTTAACACAGTATTAACACATAACTACTTTTTTCTTGCACCATCTATTGTTGCCACGGGTATCCCTGGTATACCAAGGGAAATTAATAAACTAAATCCAGCGTCGGGGGATAATATGTACACGTGAAAAATACCCTTTTTCGGAGCTGTGACAGGCATGATCCTTGTAGCGCTCCGGGACATTTTTACATGCCATATTTTACCCGGGGCCAGCGAGCTCCCTTGTGCTATACCCTTTTCAAATTTGGCAATTTGTTAATGTCTCTATGTAATTTTATGTTAATTACATTGTTAGGAAAATAATGGGTTGGTTTCAATTTTTCCACGATAAGTTTTTTGTTAAAGAAAGAAAAAATTTTAGCGTTATTTTCTATTGATTCTTGATTGATATGATATGATATAGGATTAGTTGACATAGGATGAATGACTGGGTGATGATGGATGGGAAGATACAATATTCCATAGATTATTTTTTAAAATGTAAATTATAATTACACACACACATACACAGACACCTACACTCGCACACTAATTTGGAGTACATGTAGATACATGTACATGTGTCTCACAAGTCTCAATAAATGAGCCAAATTTGACATATTTATGTGAAATAGTTTTTGAGTTATGAGGGGCTTAAAACTGACTCCAAATGGTTCGGGTAAAATCACACACGGTGCTGCTCGTCAGTTCTGTTAGCTTGAACTTGACTTGACACGCTACCGCCAGTCTAGATAAATTAGCTAAATAGGTTTATATGAAACCGGGTCTGGAGATAATTTAAGACTCTGGATAGGACTTTGCAGGTGGTAGGAACTTGTGCAAGGTCCGCCCGGATTGCTACCACCATCTTGCTCGCTAATCCTGCCTGAAGTAAGTAGTGCTTGCACTGTTGTGTTTCGGCGTGGAGAGTAAGATATCCGGTGAAATTACTGGCGCTTGAGGTCATCTTAGGCCACAAGGTTGACAACGCATCTGCAATCCCCCTGGTGTTGCAGGTGTCTATGGGCGGTGGTGATCTCTTACCATCAAGAGACCCACTTCAGTTTCGACTGGATGGCGAACGAACAAGTGGGCCCTTGCTCGTTTGCCATCCAGTCGAAAAAAAAGGACAGAGGTAGTCGTGACAGCAGTAATTTAATGAAAGGATTTTTCAATAAAATTACATATACTGGGTGATTTCGGTGTCATGAGCAGGAGTGAAAGGAGTGATGGGGACATTCACACTGAGCAACTTTTACTGTGGGACCAGCCACGAAATGGCAAAAAAAAATCTGCTATTCCATACATTTCGGATAGTTAGCGATCGATTATCTCTTGATAAGATGGTTTTTTTTCGCGATTTCGTGGCTGGTCCTATAGTAGAAGTTGCTCAGTGTGAATGTCCTCAACACCCCTTTCATTCCTGCTCATGACCCCGGAATCACCCAGTATAAAAATGGATTTATTCTGTTGTTAAAAACGCCAAAGTATAAAGTAAATTAGCCTAGATACCTTTAGTAACAAAACTTAATAAAGTGGGGCCGTCAAAATCGGTACGCTTTGAAAAGTAACTTTGGAATCCTCCCAACTAAATCAACTTAGCAGCACCTAAACCCGACAAAAACCGACTTTAACACAAATTAAATTAAAACCTGAAACTCGAATTTATTTCCAACAAAGCAACAAAACCAATCACTCTCAGCCGAATTGAAATCCCACGTCGCATTTAGAAAATTAAATCACACCCATAAGTAAACCATGGGCTTGATGATTCACTACAACATAGTTCTACATTACATTCCCAGCGTGATCCAAACTGAGTCCTGTGTGGGACGACGGTTAGTCGAGTTTAGATTGCTTTTGAAATAAACATAGAACTTGTGAAGTTCCGAGTGTCTTTAACCGAGTTTAGAGTTAGAGACGGTCTAGTTAATCTTGAACGTTTTAGAGTAATTCAGATTAGTATAAAGCCGCTTCAAGTTTATCTGTCATGTTGTGTTGTGATGCTCTCTATCTCTCTCTCTTTCTCTTTCTCTCTCTGTCTCTCTCTCTCTTTATAGATTTTTTTTTTATTCGACTGGATGGCAAAAGATGGGTCTCCTGATGGTAAGAGATCACCAGCGCCCATACCTGCAACACCAGGGGGTTTGCAGATGCGATGCTAACCTAGAGGCCTAAGATGGAATACCTCAAGTGCCAGTAATTTCACCGGCTGTCTTACTCTCCACGCCGAAACACAAGAGTGCAAGCACTGCTGCTTCACGGCAGGGTTAGCGAGCAAGATGGTGGTAGCAATCCGTTGACATCTTTTTTTGTCGACTTTTGAGCTCATGTAATTCTGATATTACACATGAAAATCTGAAAAAACACAGGCATAGATGAGTACGTTTAGTCCATACTTACAAAATTTTATTTACTTATGTTGCCTAGTTTTCAAACGAGACTGGGACTACGTTCGTATGGAGAATGGAACGAAGACACTTCTCATAATATCGATTTATTTTCTACAGACTAGAGCCGGCCATAAAAATGTCAGTAAATTCTACAATTGCTTCAAGTTCCAGCTATGAAATATTACTACATGATAGGAACATATTTAACAGTCAAATCATAAATTTATGTACCTGGCTCTGTGAAAATATATTTGTCTCTATTTTGTAGACTGTATGATTTATGTAGATGTCACAGTAAAGACTGCATTCGAATATTGTGACTCACAGATAAGTAGTAAAGACTGTACTGGAAAAACATGTATTGACTTATAATGCCATTCTATCTCATTTAAATAAATAACATTTATAAAATTGTAATTTATAAGACCCCGTATTCATGACATGGAAAGACGACATAAAAAAGGTTGCGGGCAAGTGGATTCTAACTGCCCAAAATAGATCGGAGTGGAAGAGGTTGAAGGAGACCTACACCAAGAATTTGGTAGATGAAGGCTGAGAAGAACTAGATGAGATGAACTAGTGATGAGAAGAACTAGAATCTGAAATAAACGTTTCATTATTTATTACTAGCTTTTGCCCGCGGCTTCGGTCGCGTGGAATTCGATTATCGCGCGCTGTTCCTGAAGCTGAAGCTAACAAATGTATGTAAACAAAAAAAAATTCTACTGATAGTTAAAGAAAAAGAGAAAATACTTAAACATAATATATAAGAGGGATGTTATAAGTTTGACCGCTATGTGTGTCTGTGTTTCTGTCTGTAAGTAGCTCTTAAACGAGTGAATCGATTGGAATATGGTACTTTTTTATTTAAAAGGAGGCTAGCAAGACCGGGTTTCTAGCGATGGTTCTTAGACATGTTTTATCAAAATCGGTTCAGTTTTTAAGATGTTGAACTTTGAAGTGGCAATGTAATGTCCTCCGACAACTTTTTATTGCTTAGGTTAGGATATTTCAACAGTCAATCTTTTCGACTTTGACCACGCAGCGCCTGTGTATCGTATAAAATTATGTCTGTATCCAACGGTAGTTTTAATTTAAACCTGTGAAAGAAGTTAATAATCATTCCAAATAAGAATAAAAGTGAATCCATGAATCATTTACTACATTTGACTGTAATTTTATGTGAGATCGTAAAGGAGTCTCGTGTATAAACACGGTCTTGCCTCGTTTAAGTTCAGTGTCATAAACGACGTGAAAAAAGCCATTATAAAAACAGGTGTAAGTTAATTGAAGCCGTGATGGCCTAGTGGTTTGACCTAATCGCCTCTCAAGCAGAGGGTCGTAGGTTCAAACCCCGGCTCGCACTTCTGAGTTTTTCGAAATTCATGTGCAGAATTACATTTGAAATTTACCACGAGCTTTGTGGTGAAGGAAAAAATCGTGAGGAAACCTGCACAAACCTGCGAAGCAATTCAATGGTGGGTGTGAAGTTCCCAATCCGCACTGGGCCCGCGTGGGAACTATGGCCAACGCCTGTGCCCAGCAGAGGGACGTATATAGGCTGGGATGATGATGATGAAGTTAATTGAACTACTTATAAAAGATGGGGGAAAACCAGCCAAGTGGTAGGTGGACTCGTGCACCGAGGGTTACGTACTTCGTAGGTATCTATAAATATTCAGTATAATGCTGGCAGAGTCCCTTTCCTAAGGAGGCACGTCACGCACTGGGGCATTTCTATCTACCGTTGTACCCTAAGTTTATCTCTCAAATTTCAATAAAATTTGGAAGGTAGACACAGTCCGAGAGGAGAGCTATGCTTGGAGTTTCTTTGCGCGATAGAATCAGGAATACGGAAATTCGTCGAAGAACTAAAGTCACTGACATAGCTGGAAAAATATGCAAATTGAAGTGGCAATGGGCGGGCCACATCACTCGAAGAACAGATAACCGTTGGGGGAAAAAAGTTCTCGAGTGGCAACCACGAACCGGAAGACGAAGCGTTGGCAGGCCTCCCACCAGGTGGACTGACGACATCGTGAGAGTTGCGGGAAACCGGTGGATGCAAGTGGCGAGTTGTCGTTCATTATGGCGTTCTAAGGGGGAGACCTTTGTCCAGCAGTGGACGTCTTCCGGCTGATGATGATGATATGAGACACAGTCCATAATTGCGAGCTGTCCAAACAGGGTCTCCAGATGTGCTCCAAAACATTGTATGGATGTGTCCGTTTTGTTACAAATTTGTCTTAATAATTTTCGTAACAAAACGGACATATCCTTAATAAATATTTTAGGGACAAATCTGGAGACACTGTTTTTACAGCTCGCAATTATGGACTGAGTCTACCTTCCAAATTTTATTGAAATCGGAGAGATAAACTTAGGGTACAACGGTAGATAGAAATGCCCAGTGACAATTTAAAATGGTTACGTACTGTCTAAGACAGACAGACTAAGAATTACAATTTTCAGACTTTTTTATTGGTAGGTTATACCTTTAAATTTTCTATTTTATCCCGGAAAATGCACAGTTCCCGAGGGAACCGAATACCATGCGGGCGGAGTTACGGGCAAAAGCTAGTATTAAATATGACACGTACGCACGTAAGTACATAATTATTAATCTCAAGAACTTTCGCACAACCGCAATATTTCAAATTATCCCTGACGGAACCCTAAAACCAGTCGTACAAGCAAAAACAGGTTTATGCAAAACAGCAATCTAAAAGCGCTCAACTTTCCCAATGTTTATTTGAATCGTAATATAAATGTCGGGGAGATATTTTTCGTAAATTAAATTTATTTTTAAACCGCGAGTAATCTCTTATTTACACCGTAAGCCCGCCTCTTGGTATAAATTAACAATTTATCTGACTCAAGGTCAACCCTGAAGTAGGGTTCCCACAGTAGGGTTATTTATGAGTTTCAACTGCCTCAATTTTCGTGGTCACAGTTTTTAGAATGGGCTGTATAATATGACGACATTTCAGGTTACTTTTTAGTATTGAACGTAGGTATACGTATGTAACGCTGGCCATCAATAGTAATCAATACAGCTGTGTACTTTTGTATAATGGAGAGTACTGTCAAGTCACTCTCTCCTATGAGGTTTTCTCTGGGTCTTGTCAAGTTTTTGTATTTGCTTTTAATAAACATATTTATATTATAATGATTCGTAGTTTCCTGATCTTCTAATATTTAGACGTGCTGTACTTCTACTAAACAACCTGGAAACTGTAAGTAACAGAATTACCACGTTAGCAAAAAAGTGCCTATGAAAATCAAAAACTAGAAATTTATGTATAATTATCCAATGAGCTCTAATTAAAACAAACAGTACCTAATCCTACTATCCTACTAATTTTATAAATGCGAAAGTTAGTGAGTGAGTGTAACGGCTGGTCGGATTTGGATGAAATTTAGTATGTATATAGCTGGACATTTGGAATAAAACATAGGCTACATTTTATTCCGATATTCCCATGGGATAGGGATAAAATCTCGAGACAACAACTGCTATGCTCCGAGTCAAAATACCATATGAAAAAAAAATGAAAATGAAAATTTTATTATTACACACAAGCAACATTTTTAGTAGTATACAGTGGACCCCAAACTAGGCTGAGCCTGTATCTTGGGGCTCGAAAATTATACGGGACTTATCACGCTATTTTTACACAAGAAATATTTACCTCGACGTTTCGGCAACGTTCCAGTTGCCGTGGTCACGAGTAAACTACTAACTTACACTACTTACATAGTTGTGTAAAAATAGCGTGATAAGTCCCGTATATGGTATTTTGACTATGAGTGAGAATCACGAAAGTTTAAAACGTTATGCTATGCTCCGAGTCATGAAATTTGACATGATTGTTTTAAATGTAACGTCAATGAAAAACACGATTTTAACTTTCGGGAATTTCCACGGGGATTTTTAAAAATCCCAAAATTTCAATTCAGCTGCTGGATCTAATGATTTACGTGTGTAAAGCCACGGTTAAACACTAGTTAATTACTAAAAATTACAATGTCCTATAAACAACAATAATGTAAATTAAATTTTCGCTTTTATTTTTTTTTAAAGTACAGAACCGTCAGTGATTTCAACTCACTTTAGACTTTACCATGTTTTATTAAAAAATAAACATAGTTTTCTCAAATAAACATTATATGATTTTACATTCATCATTTCCGCCCACGAACCTATATGAATTAATGTATTTTTAAAACTTTCCCAATCATGTTTAGATTACGCATGCGTATCCGATATAAAATGTGAAACATAAAGTTCTCAATCAGCTGCTCTTGTTTTCAATGAATTAATATTGTTATTCAGCCTGGCGTATCTGTTTCACGCGAACATTCTTTTTGTTTCTCTGCAAGCTATAAATCAAAACTACTAGCGGCAAAAAATAGAAATAGAAAAAGAAATATATTTATTCATGCTCCGCACCTTATAATACAACAGAATAAAAATACATAAAAACAAAAAAAAAACAATAAGGCTAAATGTGCCGTTAAATTTGAATTTGACCAACTTCCAGTAGTCAGATTGACTTGAAATTTGGAATAGGTACTTATGTAAATCACGTGACAATACAAAAATCTAGTAGTGACATCCTGGTAGTCCAACCAGGATCGTCTCCACAGGACTGAACTCTTCAACGGTTAATAGCTTCGACTTTGATTGGTATGCAGATGTAGTTTGGATGACCATGCAAGTAATCAATAAAAAGTACAGTCACTCAAAGGGCTATGGAGAGGGCTATGCTCGGGGTTTCTCTGCGGGATAGAATCAGAAATGATGATATCCGCAGTAGAACTAAGGTTACTGATACTGGGCGGGGCACATTGCTCGCAGGACTGATGGCCGATGGGGTTAAAAGGTTCTCGAATGGCGTCCGCGGACCGGGAGACGAGCTGTCGGTAGGCCTCCAACAAGATGGAGCGACGACCTGGTTAAGATCGCGGGATCGCGGTGGATGCGAAAAACAAGACTGGTTTGAGTGGAGAGCTTTGGGGGAGGCCTATGTCCAGCAGTGGACGTCTTTCGGCTGACACGATGATGATGATGACAGTCAGAAAAAAAGTTTCATTAAAAATGAAATTTTTATGGTTAGGTTATTTGAGAAAATGCCTAGCTCCGACACTAGTCTGTTTTGTAGCTGGTTTGGTGATCATCATCATCATCATTAATTTAAGAGTTCCTTGTCGGTGGAGTAATCGCCACTCTTTTCGGTTCTCTGCCAGCGTTTCCAGCTCCTGATACGACATGACATTGACTTTTTCCTTGGCTTGATCTATAAATGACCGTCTCGGCCTTCCCCTGCCTCGCCTGCCTTTTTTGGTGATATAGCACAAATATTAAAGTCTGCTACCCCTTGTATATAATAAATTTATTGTTCATTACACTGCTTAATAATAGTGATTAAGTCCTTTGTAACCCAGTACCGCTTTTTTTAGCTTTGCACGAGACTTTGCCTACATGAAAATGAGTAAAAAATGTTTACCGCCCGTATAGCGAGAATAAATGAATTTAACTCGTGTGCTTTTGGGGTAACCTAGATTCACGAAACTCCTATTATTAATATAAAACCGGAATAAAAATACTGTTTTTTTTAAGTAGCCTGTATATCCCACTGCTGGGCAAAAGCCTCCCCTCTTGACCTTCACAACTCTCGTTCTGACGCAATGTCAGGCCAGTCCTTTGTGTGTCCAGATCGTCCCGCTATCTTTTCGGTCTGCCTCGATGTCGCTGGCCGTTCTCCGGCACCCACCAAGTAACTGTGCGAGCCCACCTTTGAGCCCACCTATTATTGAATGGTTGTCTAATATAGATTTGAGCCCACCCATTATTGAATGCTTGTCTAATATAGATTTGAGCCCACCCATTATTGAATTGTTGTGTAATATAGATTTGATCTATCAGGGGTCATTTTAATCCTAGAATGAACCGAATCATTTTTTTTATAGCAACACGCTTGCTCAATCAAATCAACTCAAAATATATATCTACAGCTTATTAGTACCGATCCGACTTTTTTCGATAAAATTTTCAGTAGTCAATTTAAAACGATTCTTAGATATATTTTTTATAGGGTCACTTGATGGTAAGTGATCATCACCGCCCATGAATACCTACAGCATTATTAGGATTTGCGGGCGCGGTGCCGGCCTCAAAGGGAACCTAATGGGGATGAGATGAGTAGGATATTGGGAGGGGAGTTGGGTCTCCGGGTTTCCCACTCACCGTACGAAACACAGTAGTAAAACTACTATTTCACGCCGGTATTCTGTGGAAGTGTGGCACTGGGTTAGTACACCGGGTGGTCGAGCCAGCCCACTCGTACTGCAGCCAGCAAGTGTTTACAGTAAGGCTTACCAAATAAAATTAAAAAGCTAACCTTTCACACCTTTATTCTAACCGTGACACAACAAACAACCAAAATCTCACCGACTTCAACTTGGCTCTACAATTCTACACAACAACCATTTAAAAACCGCATCCAAAGAAACAAAATAATAAGTCCATTTTAAAAGCTGGAATTAGAGCCACCTCAACATTATACTCAACCAACCCCCGCAATAAGAACATTATGGTAAAACGCGAGTGAAAACATCTAACAAACTGTAACAACCAATCTTCTGAAATATGTAAGTCCAACCTGCAATTTTGTTGACTATGAAACTCCAACTCAATCCTGTGGACAGAAGGTCCATATAAGCTCGAGTCCCTCTTCAAAGGACGGAGAAAATCTCTCATGTAATAAACTAAAAGGGAACGTTTCCATTCATATTCCTAAGCGTTCATTATTATGTATTTTTCCGCTTTTCTTGGCCAGCTGGTGAGAGACGCCATGTTTTTTTCGTATTCATGGTTGTATGGTTATACAAAGGTAGTGTGTTGGGAGAGGCATCCATTTGGATTATTATCTGTGGATGAATTGGTGGGCCGAAAAGTTTTAATATGTGCTTTTTATTATATTTTGTTGTTAAAGCGTTGGGTTAGTTTGTGTGATATCAGAATGGACGGCATGGATGCAATATGGTGACGAAAGTATAAGATGGATATGACTTTCATTAAATTAATTTTTTGCGGCATATTATATAATTAAATGTCAAGTTATAAAATTAAAACAAATGTCAGACAAAAATAACAATCAGTCAAATTAACCGCCCCGCGTCATACCTGGTGCAAAGGTGCCCAATACACTCGCCGCGTTGCCGCGTTGAACCGCGATAGACAACCTTTGCACCAGAAACGACCCAGAGCGGGGGTCAAGACCTCTCTCAAGAAGACGGCGCCACACTTCATTGAAAAAAGTTTTGCCTCGGAGCCCCAACAACCGGTCGTCTCCACCGCCAGTGGGACGAACAAATAGTTTGCGAAAAAGTCATTAAATTTAGGGGTAATATTTATGTATAAAATGCATGCAGTTTTGTTTTATATCAGTTACTACATATTTTGTACGTTAAATAAGTACTAGCTAGGTACTTTAAATTGTCACCTCTTGAGACTATAAAGTGTTAAGGTACTGGTAGACATAAAAATATTGTAAATCCGATAAAAAAAAAAATACCTCATTGAGTTTCTTGCCGTATTCTCCTCAACAGAGGTTTTTCCGAACCGGTGGTAGATTTTTTTTTGACATTCATAAGTGGTTGTTATAGCCTAAATTTAAATAGATATTTTGACTTTGACTTTGAATAAGTGAATTAGATGGGTAAGTCCATTTTTATATAACGTCGCGATCAGTTCAATTGATGTTATTAAACCTGAATAGAAAGATTTTTTCCAAATATACAATTAAATTGAAAGATTTTTTTGAGACAGCCGGGTTTTTACTTTTTTATAGATAACTCTAGCTTTTGCCCGCAGCTTCGCCCGCGTGGAATTCGGTTATCGCGCGCTGTTCCCTCAGGATCTGTGCATTTTTCCAGCATAAAAAGTAGCCTATGTCACTGTCTGGTCCATAATCTCTATGCCAAAAATCACGTCGATCCGTCGCTCCGTTTCGATGTAAAAGACGGACAAACATACACACAAACATACTCACTTTCGCATTTATAATATTAGTATGGATATCGCACCTAATTAGTTCAACATGATTGATCTAGAAAATTCAAGAGTTAGGATTATCTCAAAGAATGTTTCAGAAACTAGTTCCTTGCAGAGCGGAAACGTAAAGTGTAATTATTAACCAGCGGGCATTTACTGCCTGTATTGTTGTAAATTTTATTAGTCCGTGGGCAGAACTGTGTACCTACGAGTACTCAGGACTAGCCAAACGTTCCTCGTGAGCATTCCAGATATTTTTGGGGCATTCTTGAGAACAATTAAAAAAAAACTGTATTACTTGTTGCTCACCCGTGACCTCAGACTGCTACGTGAAAGCAAAAAAATGTGTGTTCATGCTGCTGGTGGGACTCGCAAACTTGACAAACGAACTACCCGTAGCGCTTTAAGCGATGCCATTGCGTTGTCGGCCCTGCAGAAAATTGTACAGACTCTTAAAGGCACCCAGGTCGTAACTCGATGGGAAAACCCTAGCGGGAAGCTCGTTCCAAATTTTGCAAGTTCGTGACAAAAAAGTCTGCTTAAAACGCTCCGTCGAAGACTGCCATTCATCAACATGATGTCGATGAAAAGAACGCTTACGACGGGTGGATCTGTAATGGAACCCCGCAGCTGGAATGAGGTCAAAGAGTTCCTCAGAACATTCCCCGTTGTAGATCTTGTAGAATACACAAAGGGAGCTAACGTCTCTAAAGTCTAAAAGTTCTAAAAGAAGATCGAGTTTATCGGAGAGTGAGGGGTTGCCGACGACTCGGGATGCCCCGCGTTGACTTAAAGTCAAAATCATAAGTATTTCAAATCAAATTAAAATTAGCCTACTCATTTCTCAAAGGGCAACGCATCCGTAATTCAGTTTATTGCTTTAGGTGTCCATGGGCGGCAATTATTGCTTTCCATCAAGTGATCCCCCCTATCATATAAAAAATCCCGATCTAATAGTCAAAGCGAACAAAGCCACGGGTCAATGTTAGTGTATCAGAAAGCACACAAAGCACAGCAAACAACCATTTGTGTACTATTCAATTGAATCTACAGACGTTGACAGTGACGAGGTCAGAATGACATGGGTCAAAGGGTCATGATACCTCCAGAATGTCGTAAGTACCAGAATAAACCAGTGTTCTTAGGACCTTTATGATATTATACCGCGTCTAAGATTAATTTTATTTTATCCCGTGTTAGTCCCGCGTCATGATACTGGCGACGTTAGTAATACGAATCTTCAATACTTATAAACGGGAATAGATCTTAGGCCAGCCGGATCATTGTTGACCCTATCGCCTTTTAGGTATGAGCTGGCTGAACTGGGCCAAGGAAAGACATGATTTTATAGAAAAACAGTAAACTAGAGGAAAGTTTCTCTGAGTATTTCGAAATTCATGTGTCATCTGAAACGTGATCCTTCACTATGCCTTATAAATAGGCTCAGAGTTGCTTAGCGAGCTATGGAGAGGGCTATGCTTGGGATTTCTCTACGGGATCGAATCATTAATAAGGAGATACGTAGAAGAAAAAGGGCTACCAATATAACCAAGCGAATTAGCTCGATGAAGTGGCAATGGGCAGGTCTTAGTGTAGAGAACCTAAGAAATCGCTAAAGCCGCATGATGGCGGGAGGGACGGACACGGCGCACGATGGCGGATGATTTGGTTAAAGCCGCAGGTTCACGGTGGATTAAGGTCGCTTCCAAGCAATGTAAGTCTATGGGGGAGGCCAGTGGGGGTTGACAGTGGACAACATACAGCTGATATGAAAAAAAAAAATATTTTTTAACTAGCTTATAATAATAATTAAGCCATTTATTTCGGTCAGAATCCGTAGAGGTTAGTTATAATGTGTCCCACCGCAGGGCAAAAGCCTCCCCTTTCTTATTCCACTCGTCTCTACTCTTGGCCAGATCTTGTCAATCTGAGTGGAATCGGTCAAAATCGTCCCGCTATCTCCTCCTAGGTCTGCCTCTGCTCCAGTGCCGGTCGCATGGAACCGATCGGTGATTACTTTGGCCCTGCGATCTGGATCCACGCGGCAGACGTGACCCGCCCAGTTCCATTTTAATCTGGCGGTCTTCATTCCCACACCGACAACTTGAGTTCTGGAGCGCAGATCCGGTTTCTGATTCTATCAGATCTTCGAACACCTAGAATACTGCGCTCCATAACTCGCTGGCAAATCCGGAGTCTGGACTGCTGAGCCTCAGTCAGAGACCAGGTATGAGCGCTGTATCATATCTACGAGCTTGCGTTTCAGGGTTAAAGGAAGTTTGCCCTTTATTAGCACTTTCATGGACCAGTAGCTCCTCCAGGCTTGATAATAATAATGGTGAAAGTACATTTGCATGTTACTAAGAGCTTTGCGAGCATGCACAACTTGCGAAGCCTTTCAATAGTAGGTATGTGCGACGACTTGGTTAAGATCCCGGGATCCCGGTGGATGCGGAAAGCACAAGACCGGTCTCAGTCGAAAGCCTTGGGGGAGACCTATGTCCAGCAGGCGATAGCGATATTTTTCGGCTGACATGATGATGTGCAAAGTTCCTATTCTTCACAGGGCTAACGTGGGACTTACAGACCCCGCCTACGTCCAGCATTAGGATATATTATCTGGGATGATGAAGATAGTAAGTACAAACAAACCTAAACATAACAACACGCGTGAAACACTTCTAACAGTCCCACACAGATTTTTTGAGTAAAAGAAATGATTGAGTAACGCAATAAATCAGACGAATTTCAACAGCAGTTTTCCCGCGGAAATGGAGAGAATAGGGTTGGAATAAAACAATTTTGAGGAACGACGTTTCCCTCTTGCCTCAGGACGTCGCGTACAGAATCTATGTATGGCGAATTTTGTTGCCGTATTTTATGGGACCACATGGGAACATGTTTTTGTAATGATATTCCTGTGTAGGTTGCACTGAAAGTGTTTGGAATCTCATATTTGACTATGTGGAAATGTATCACTTTTGTGGGGACACAAAAAAATCGTGTACTTATGTATTTTCATGTTTGTTTTTATTCTTTTTTTTTTTTGTGTGTTTGTGTTCTTTCTCCAGAATTTTATCAATTTTTAAATTTAATGTACCAAACAATTCTATGCCATACCTATTAGTTGAAGAGTTCCGTCCTGAGGAGACGATCCTGACAGACCACCAGAATTTCACTACCAGGTTAATATTGTCACCGGACATATAAGTATAACAAGCAGGTACCTACCTATCTACGCCAAATTTCCGTTTAGTCCAGTTTAGTTTAGTTTTCACAAGATTATTAGGTTTATTGGTGTTGCAGATGTTTATGGGCGGTGGTGATCTCTTACCACCAGGAGACCCACTTGCTCGTTTGCCTTCCAGTCGAATAATAAAAATAAAAAAACACATACCTAGGTACCTATCACCTGTGAAAGTAAATAAAAAACGGTCATGTCCGAGTCGTGCACGAAGGGTTTAATTTAAACAAAGCATTTTTTTCTAAAGCCGACTCACGCTTGACCGTTTTTATTTTTACTGTTTATTATTAGTTATAGGACCATAGACACATTACCTACCGTTCTTTAGATGCAGCTCTGTGACAAAGAGACAGAGACGAACAGTGTAGCGATATAAATAGCGTTCCGTTTTTCACTTTCCGGATACGGAACCCAAAAAGATGAAACATCAATCCGTAAACCCTCGCATATTTCAACAAATCCCACAAATATTTGTTTTTAAACTCATAAAATTTACTTTAAACACGAACATCATTCAACACTAAAGACAACCATCTCCCACAAACACCCCTCCCACTTTTCCGCAGGGGTAAGCAATTCCCAACACGCCCCTTCCACATGCTCCCCCTATATTCCATTATTTATTCATACCAAACACACACGTATTTGACATTTCACTCCGTTGTAACTCTGCGGATGGAAATAATAAAATGTAGATAATATTTCAGGAGGCAACCCTGTTGGCTCTGGTTGCCCAAGTCGCTAATTGATATGAAAAAGCGGCGCGTTTTGGAGCCACCGGTTTCGTTTGGCAAAAGCTGCGTGTCCACTGGACGGAGCAGTGACGGAGCGAGAGGTAATGCGGATCGGAATCGCAGACTTTATTTTTCGGAGTTGCGGAGATAGATGACGGAGCTAGGCGAGAAAGTAACGGACTGATTTTTCATTAGATGATCTACTCCGTTTCCCTACTCGAGCCCATTTCTCCGTCCCGCTTCCTCGCTCCGCTTCTCAATTTTGTGTGTTTTTTTAAGCTAGTTACCAATTCTATCCACTGAAGAGAAGTGGAGGTTTTATAATAAGTACTTACATTTAGGTATCCAGACAAAAATGAACCATATTTTGTTCGTATCTTCCTTAAGACTATGTTTTAATTATAGCTAGGAAGCGGATTTTATGATTCTATTGATGGTTTTTCTTGATCATCGCAACCATTAATTAACTCACCCGCGACGTTATGATAGAGAGAAAGAAAGAAAAGGAAATACATTTATTCACAACACAAGACAACAATACCATTTGGTACAAATAAACAACACAAAGGTATGTGTCATTGCGGTTGTGTATCGGTCACTGGCTCAGCATAATGCTGAAGCGTTAAAAACACCCCAGCGCTGGTAGCGCTGGTAGCGCTGAGCGCTGATAGCTACGCTTATGCAAGAAAATGTTTGCACCGCACTGTAAGAACACACACAAATCACACAAACCCATCTATCGCCACCGCCACACTACACTGACGCATTTCTAACTCAACCAGAGCTCGTCTGTGTGATTTGTGTGTGTTCTTACAGTGTGGAAGGGGAGGAACTGCATCAAAACATATTTCTTGCATAAAGCTATAAGGTCGCGATGAGCAAAGTAATTATTTCAGTTCATTGATATAGACCTCCGCAAAATAACACCTGATTCAATAATACTCGATCACCGCTCCGCCTCGCTATGCTCCAGTGGACACTCATCCTAACAGTGCGGCACTGCGGTAGGGCTGGCCAAAATTTTCGCAGAATTTAAAGCAGTGTTTTGTCTCATTGCGGTTTATGGGTTTAGGTGGCAACTTTAATAAGCAGTGTTGTTTTCTCATTCGCGGCGCGCCCGGAGATAATTTGTTGGTTTTAAAAAATAATGCCGCAATGGCGTCACATTTTTGCAGCGTCAGTAATTTTTAGTAAACAAATCGGAGATTCTGGAATAAGAAAAAGTGTTTGCTGTTATGATCGCGTTGTTTTAAAGAAATTTGCTAAGTCTAGTTTTAAGGTGTATGTAAATAATGATTTGAATGGAAACAATTTCGTTTATATGAGATAAAAATTACTCTTAAGAGCGTTTATACCTGTTCAGCTGGCAACGTTGCATTTTTGTTAGTTTTTCTCGATTTTTCCATAAAAATTGAATGAAAATTAAAAATGTTTTCTGTTAGAATACTTCTTAACATGTAAGTTAATGTGTCTTTTTTATTCAATAATTATTCGTGATAGACTTTTATACTCGTATTTCTAAAAAACGAATTAATGTTTATGACCGGTCTGTGCGGACGGAGTCGCGGGCAACGGCTAGTAAAATATAAATAATGCTGATGCTCAACAAATCACGCTAAATTCAATATCGGTGTTGTTTTAATTTTACATAAAAAAACAACACTGGGCATCACCCCTTTTAATAATGCTTGCGAAGACACCAGTGACAAAAAAAACGCTGTAAAAACGCTGAATATTCGCCCTTCTATAAAAAGAATAAAAATAATTAAGCTATTGTCTTCGAGAAATACTAATATTGAATTTGTCCCTGCAAAGTAAACGGAAAAAAAAACATGATGTATAATTCTACCTAAGGCTTTACGATCACTAGCGTAAGCAGAGTTTATTTACCCACACTGACCCTTCTTACTCACCCTGTATATTGTATAACAACCGATTATTTTGCCCTTCTTTCGCAACCAGTCGTGCTACTTCGAAATTTGAAAATCGAAGATCGTATCGCACCGTCCCTCTCACTCTCGTATTACATAATATATGCGTTACCGGGACGGCATGATACGAAGTTCGAATTTTACACTTCGTAGTATAAGGCCAGATCCTCACCGGTCAATAAAGGCATGCACTCACGCTACCTAAAGCCGTGTCCACACGTCACGATCACAGATTACGCGGACGTGATAAACGGTTCGTGTGGTGCCCCTTTATGCCCTCTACAACCTTTGTGGCCAGTATTGGCTGGTGAGAATTTGTAATGAAAAAGGTTTTAATTTTAGAACAATAGATGTTGTTGAACAATAAATAATGAATGAGAGGCTGCTGTAACGGTTGAAATTAAAAAAAATTGATACATTTGTATTTTGTAACCTTCGTTTGTTTTTCGATTTGTTCAGCGTACTTACATATCAAATAAAAAGTAAAATTAAAAATTTTGAAAAAACCCACGACGGTTCCTAATAGAAAAAGGGTTAAATAATTTTTATGAAAATCCCCCGACTAAAAGTGATTACAAACGCAAAAACATCTGTCGGGGGCTGCCATTACCTGCACCGAAATGAACTTATATTTTGCAGTTGTATGAATTTGTGATGAATTATAATTGTGTGGGGAATGTACTACTTTATGAGGGAAAGATATTCATGGTAGTTTCCTTAACATTATACAGTTATATCATTGGATTACTAATATTGTGTAGTTGTATGAATTTGTGATCAATTAAAATTGGATAGTTATGTTTGTAGTAGCTTTTCTTAACATTTTAATTTAAATATACTAACAGAGAGATATGGCAGCCCCCGACGGATGTTTTTGCGTTTGTAATCACTTTTAGTCGGGGGATTTTCATAAAAATTATTTAACCCTTTTTCTATTAGGAACCGTCGTGGGTTTTTTCAAAATTTTTAATTTTACTTTTTATTTTAAAATTTTTAAAGAAATAATTCATATCACCAAAACACTTTATGTAAAATCAGAGGCTAATATTCACAACACTTACTAACAACCTCATAAATAACGCTTAAATTTTAAAAAGGTTTTCAAACGCTAGGAAAAGCCAAGTGGCTGCATGAGGCTGCGTTTCCACCAGAGATGTGCGAGGTTGTGTTGCGAGGAATGTGTTTTTCATGAACCAGTAGAAACGCTTCATTTCCCTATCCCTGCACTCATCTCTGGTGGAAGCTGAGCGGAGTGAAGCGAGGTAAATGTTATGTTTCTATTGGTTCATCAAAAAACACATTCCTCGCAATAAATCCTCGCACATCCCTGGTGTAAACAGAGCCTGAGCCCTGACTTTATTAGCCTTACATCTTGATTTAAAAAGTACAGCTTGGCCGTTCATAGATCTATTCCATGACATTATCTAACACTCAATTTTTTACCATACTCGTATCGGTCAGACTTTCTGATAGACCTACTTACGGTAGGAAATTACTTCACGGGTCTTAATTGACATGTCATACGAGCAGATTTAAATATGAAACGGCCAAGTAATACAAAATTTTAGCTTTCTTGAAACTCTAAGGAAGAGGAGACAACTCTAGCTACAGCATCAAGTGTTGTATATGCATATTATGTATTGTCATTGCAATTAAATAGTCGTGCAAAGCTTTATGTATTTTTGCTATTAACCATCGAGGAGTTCCTTTGTGGGAAGACGACCCTAGCTGCAATATCAAGTTGTGTCTATTCTATCGTACAAACACAGTACCAATAAAATTTAATAGGTAATTCTGTTAAGTTCCGCGCCTGTGCCGTAAACTATTGAAGATTTTCTTTCTGTGGAGACGATCCTGGCTGCATAACCAGGATGTCACTACCAGATGATTATATTATTACAAGATTTACACAAGTGTGCCAAAATTCAAGACAATACGATAACTAAAAGTGTGGCAAATTTAACTTGCACGACCCAAACATGCATAGAAACATACATTATGTATATTATTTACATAGGTACCTACATATATTGCAGGTCAAATAAAAGCTAGTGTTAAGACGAAACGGTGTGAAAATAGTTAGTTAGTGCCATGTCTTCTTTTTTGTTTATCTTGGCGGGGGTACTGCCGTGCGCCCTCCTTGATATACATATGAACGCCTTTCTAAAACTATTACAGACAGTCATCGAACCCCTTAAAGAGACCCATATCAAAGACAGTCAAATCTTTCTAGAGCTAAATGGAAAATGTTTACTACAGCGCCCCCTTGCGGGTTAATACTACAACACCTATCTAAGAACCATCTTAGATAAACATCAAATCCATTACCGAAAACCACATCAAAAACAGTCAATCCATTCTGAAGATAATTGGGAACATTCGATGGTCTTTTTTCGAGTGAAAAATGATTACTGTAGCGCCCCCTAGCGGACAAACGCTATCACACCTATCTAAGAACCACCGTCGATAAATTACGAAGCCATTACAGAAAACCGCATCTAAATCAGTCAAACCGTTCTGGAGATAAACGTGAACATTCGTTTGCGCACAAACAAACAAACAAACAAACAACCTCTCACCCTAAACGCATATACCTTCTCCGTTCCGTCGTGGGTAATAATAATAAAACATTAATAATAAAAAATAAACTCACAGTCCGATGTGGCTCTCTTTCATTTATTAATTTACAATACAATACAAAGACTCTTTATTGTACACCAGAAATAGTAAGCAATACAGAAAACAAATAAACAGAGAAAAGACGAAAAAAAAAAAGGAGAAAGGCGTGTTTCTCGATGCATTGATATTTTTTATGTAACAGATAAATGTGATGCCATCTTTTTAACCCGACGCAAAAAGAGAGGTGTTATAAGTTTGACCACTGTGTGTGTGTCTGTATATCTGTGTGTGGCACCGTAGCTCTTAAACGGACGGACCAATTTGAATGCGGGTTTTTTTTATTTGAAAGCTAGTTTTCTAGCGATGGTTCTTAAATGTATTTTATTAAAATCGTGTCAGCCGTTTCTAATATATTGAACTTTGAAGTGACAAAGTCGGGAGTTTTTCAACGTTTTGTTGGTTAGGCTATGTGTGAATAAACTTATTCTAGACTTACTGTTATAAATGTCGATATTGGACGTTTCATTGAAATAGCGTAACTGCTGAATTTCTACTGCAATAATTACCTGTAACAATTTAATATCAATATAAATGACAGCCAGTTAAAATTATTCGTAATTAGAACGTACAGTCCGTGAGATCTTAAAAAAACCTTCGGATTTTAGAAGCATGCTTCGGGTATTGACGATGACACGCGATCGTGATTCGCGGTTCTGTTCTGTTATCAACTTGCAAAACTTTTCAAAGTTACCGTAAAAAGTTATGTAAAGAATAACCATCAGTACAAAATGAACCTTACTATAATAATATTACGCTTCTTAATCTTTTTCTAATTTTAATACAATATGACTTTTTGTCATGATACAAATAAAACAAAATCAGCATTTTCGAATTCTTCCATCGTCAATTTAAATTGAGAACACCCTGCCTCAACTCAGTACTTTTGTTTGGAATTATATAGAGCTGTTGTTATACTGTATCCACTTCTCTTGGGTACGTCAAATGATTTTTTTTGGTCTGCTTTCGTTTTATATTTTTTTTAATGCACTTTTGGAAATCCCCTTTGTTTCTATAACACGGTCCAGTACCTTATTAAAATATTTACGACCACTTTTTTCTTAAAAAATTCAACTTATATACAAAATATTTATAAATATATTGTGATCAATTTCCAGTGATTGGCTATTTACAGACATACCCTGCTTAGGTTGATTCGCCATGGAAATCAATTTCCGAAAAATAACAAACTACCTAAATAAATATATGCAATTGGTGGTTTTAACTGCTCTATATACATCAATGAAAACACAACGAGTGCACTCTACGTGTGATGGATTGCTACTGAGTCAAAAAGACAATTGTCATTTTTTACTAACGAATTCTTCCGATTTCCCCCGAAACCCGAAGGGTTTTCTAAAAGCTCACGGATTGTATAAGCCGTGATGGCAGAATCAATCAAATTAAGATTGGTTTTTGGAGTTAGACACTTGAAATATTCACAGAATATTCACTTGTATACACTTGTATAGCCTCGAGCCCTTAAACTATCTCTATGCCAAAAATCAGGTCGATCCGTCGCTCCGTTACAGCGTGAAAGACGGACAAACACACAAACACATAAATACACCTTCGCATTTATAATATTAGTATGGATTTAAAAATAAATAATTAAATTAAAATAAATATTAAAGGGTGCTAAAATAAATATTAAAGTTTGCTGTATGGGAGCCCCCCATACAGCAAACTTGTTTGTTGTTGCCTTTTTGATAATGGTACGACTCGCGCTTGGCCGGTTTTTTATTTTATTTAGATTTGCGTCTTGGAATTATAATTTAGTAGTAAACCTTTCCTTTGTAAACCTTATCCATACTAATATTATAAATGCGAAAGTGTGTTTGTGTGTTTGTATGTTTGTCCGTCTTTCACGCCGTAACGTAGCGGCGGATCGACGTGATTTTTGGCACAGAGATAGTTTATAGGCCTGAGAGTGACATAGACTAGTTTTTATCCCGGAAATATGCACAATTCCCGAGGGAACAGCGCGCGATAACCGAATACCACGAAGCTGCGGGCAAAAGGTAGTAGTGTATATTTCTCAAAGTTAATCAAAACAGGGTACAAAACCACAGGCACGTCACAACGGTAATTACATAAAATCAAGCCCCCACCGCATCCAACCGTGTTGAATTATTAATATTTGCTTGTATGAAAACTGGAGGATGTTGTGTAAACGATAATCATATATATATTTATTCATATACTCGTAGCTTGAACGGGATTGGGCCGGGCATATCTGAAGATTATACCCTCAAAACCGGCCAAGAGTGTGTCGGACATGCCTGAAATAGGGTTCCGTAGACTTCTAGGTCAACCTCGTAGTTCTAGGACAACCAAAAGCACCATAGATTATGCGGTTGCGGCAATTACCTCTTTAAAGATCAGTATCCTTTGATTGGGTTGACCAAGAAGTTTGATTTCTGACTGCTTCAATATCAGCTTCATACCTCATCGTGTTCCTGAAAAATGTTCTTTACAAACGAACGGCTGTACGAATAACAAAGTCATGAAAAATTTCTAAGTATAACGTCCCTTTTAGTAGAGATGGTGCTTATTTATGTTACCAGGTCGATACCAGATATCTCCTTGCAAGTATACCAACCAGGTACCGACCCAATATACTTGCAAGACTTCATAGTATTTTACTTCTTGATTGGAATATTTTGAATGTTATCTGTATAAAAAGGTTTAATTTAAACTTGCAAGGAAGCATCCGACTCGTTGCGTTAGACAGAAAATACTTTGAAAGTATTTTGATACCTGGTTTCTGCACCTGGTATGAGAAGGTGGACGTACTTTTAAGCCCTGCTACGCGATGTAGCAAGTATAACGGGTCCATATTGGCTGGCATACTTATCGAAAGTCCGAATGTAATTTTTGTCAGAACGATCGTTTGTCATAAGTCATTTTTCTCTGAATCCAATGATTGTTTAGAATTCTTATAAAATAAAGCTAACCTAACCTAACCTATAGTTTTCTATGTGATGACCATTTAAATTTTTTAGAAAAATATAAGGTTTCAGTGGGAAAAAAATTCGGACAAACGATGATTTGGACCAAAGTTGGAAGAATATGCGATCTTTGGCGCTCCCAAGTATAATCCATCCCTACCTTTTAGTCTTCCACAGTTATGTTTGTACCTATTATAAATACCAAAACAATCGCTCTATCGGCGCCTCATCCATCATCATTCATTCGCCGGACTCATTATTATCTGCTACCTGCCAATCCATCAATTTGGCAACTTTCAGAATATGCCTCAGCTTTAATACTTTCCTTTTATATATTCAAGGTTTTCATAAACTTTTACTAGGGTTCCATCCGAAGTCCTATTTACTATTTTAATTGGGATTTATCGCGCTAACGAGGAATAATCACCTCAAAATTTCGAGCACATTACAGTGACTATGGTGATGAGTGGACTGAATATAGGCTGCCTTCTCTGCTTAGTAGCGCGAGTCCTTCGAACTACCCGCACTTGTTTTTTTTTTCAAACCTAACCTAACCTTTTTATTTAAACCTGATTAAAATGTGTCTGTCTGTGTAATTAAGCATAATTATGTATTTTCCAGTACAATAGATATACGACTACAAACATAAACGAACTATTCGGTAGGTAGCTATTTCATGTATTAAGCGCGATAATTTCAGAAATCATTTTTTTTAAAAACGGAAGTAGGTAGGGTACCGTTACCATTTCGCAAAATTATCGCACCCGACTGCTTTCCTGCGGTTTTCCTGCAATCTGCGCTTGAGGGGTGGGGTAACTCGAATCGGTGCGGGGCGGAGCGTGGCCATTCTGTACGTTAATCCTATTCTGTATTCTGTGCTCTCGTTCTCCTTCGTCTATCGTTCTCCCAAATCGGATCAAATAAAAAATGTAGTTAAAGCAAGAACTATAATCCTCAGCAAATTATTTCCAACTCACATAGGCTTCTTTCTGACGGGAAACTGGTCGGAAAATCCTATTCCCCGATTTCATCAAATTTAATCCGATCAACGCTCGCAGCGAACATGAACGCTAACTCTCTCGACTTAAGACTTAATTTTGCATATTTAGTTAGTTTTAGTTACGACGTTTAGTTATTATACTCGAAGCTTTTAAGCCTGATTGATAGTTTATTTATTAAATGCTCTCAATTTTGTTGAAAGCGGATTTGTGACCTTGTTGGCGTGTTTGCCTAATTTTGTTGGTTACAGCGTGGATGATTTAATTTGACTTACAATGTAATAAAATTATTAGATTTTCTTGGTATTTGTATACCTGTCATTTGGGAAAAATTAACGTAGAAAACAGAAAAATGTGGAAATGTTTTGGTGTTATTTAACCATTAACTTAAGTACCTGGGCAACTGAGCTTTGCTCGGGCTAAAACTCGTTAATAAGTGTTTTTCCAGAGATAAGACTAAGCTAGATCGATTTGTCATCCCCGAAAACCCCTACATACCAAATTTCATCGTTGGAGCTGTTTCCGAGATTCTGATTATATATATAATAAAAAATACCTACGAATGTTTGTTCTAGAGTTTAGGGTGTTTGAAATGACAAGTATTTTCGTAAAAATATTTTATTGTTAGCAACAAGACCCTTAACAAAGATCCATAGATTATGTTAGTGACAAGTAGTTATACTTTACTACCTACAACTTTTTTTTACTTTTCCGATTCTCATCCACTATCGAACATTTCTCGGAGATTACGAATTTTATTGATAAAATTACTTTGACGTTTCGAGCATACTGGGGATGAAATTTGTTGGCGTTCATGAAGTTCCCAAACACTGGAATCGCTTAGAAACTATGGCCTGAGCTCTCTCATTATAAAATGGAAAGAGACTGTAAAACTTTAATACCTTATTTATATACCTGTGGTCTTACAATAAATGATTTGAATCTTTGAATCTTTGAAAAAGGGGCCTGTGGATTGCTCAGTTGGACGTAATGTCGGCGGCCGATCGTAAAATCCGCCAGATCACGAAATTCCTAGGCATATCATGAAATGGCGCCATTTCAAGATTTGGCTTTTAGGGACATACGAACCAGACAGCCGGCCAGACAAACGAACTAGTGGGTCACCTGATGTTAAATATCACCACTGTCATAGACGCAGCGCTTTAAGCGATGCCAGTGCGTTGCCGGCCCTGCAAAAAATTGCGATATGGCGGTGATTCATGATAGACCGAGAAAAGTTTGTCTAATTAAATCTACTGAAAGTATCCAAACACGGCAAGAACGATGTGCAGCAAAAGAATTGTGCTTGACCCATATTCAGTTATAACCACGGATGCAACACTGTCGTAGTTATATTTTGGGAGCTGCTGTTTCTTCATAAGTTTCATAACTTTTTGTATCTATATTTAGAACAGATTTAGAATCTCCGTTGCCCGCACTGGAATCTTGTAATCTATCAGCCATATTTCGTTGATTCTAGCATTCGAAAAGGTTGAACAATCTTAATGAGTCTTTTTATTGAAAAAGGCTTCTAAACTTTACGGGAATGAAGTTAATTTATCCATGATACTAGTGGACTTACTCTTACTGTTTTAAATATAATCAAGAATTAAGAAAATTAATTATGCCCAGTAAAAGAGTTTCTTAATTTATGAGGTGTTTAGTCATCATTTTGATGTTCGTGAATTTTACAATTTGATATTTAATAATGACTGTGAAATCAAATTAAGTATACCGGGTGTGGCCTGTAATACGAGCAAATATTAAAACATAAATCATACTCGTCAAAGTGAACAACATTCGTTCAAATAATTTCAACAATTATTAGTTTTTTAACTTTTATTATACTTTAAAGTTTATTCTAAGAAGCAATGTAAAGCAAAATGCTTGATGTTTGTAGAGTGACAGGCACCGACAATTGTGTTCTAAGATGGCGTACATTGATAGCAGTACTTAATTTGTATGAAAAATAAATTCAAACACTCCATTATTTTTAAAAGTCGCTGAACGAATGTTGTTCAGTTTGACGAGGACGGTCTATGTTTTAATTTTTTGCTCGTATTACAGGCCACACCAGGTATTATGTTATTCTAAAACTTGCAGCGCTACGAGTTTAAGTCAAATCATCCGAAATGTTGAAGTTTCAATACAGTTTAGATCCATCTGCAGAGTAGTTAACAACTTTACATTAAGTAAACATGCTTGTTAACCGGTATCCTATTAATTGAGAATGCTTACATGACAACTTATAAATATTTAGGTACATTACATTTCATTATAATACATTACATTTACATACATTACAATACACTTGCGTACATACATTACATATTGGTACGTCCATTACATTTTTTTTGTAAAAGTGGGACGGGTACTTGTAAATTTGAAAACGTTGAAATTTTTAACCCTTACATTTGGAGGGATTATATTATTATATAAATAAATAGTTAAATATCATTCTGTACTACTTACTATAAAAAGTTATTTCTCAAACATGCTCTGAAATGTATGCGTTAATGTCACGAAATGGAGACACGAAGTTTCTCATTTACGGCTCTCTACCACCCCAACATAACTTCTTGGCCTAGGCCATGAAGAATGTATGAAATTCCATTATTGTCCGCTGCTCTAATTTTTTGAATTTGCTCACTAACATTAAACTTACAATGGAAAAATTACAAACAGCCAACCCACCACTAGGTACTTTGTAAGCATTTGTGATATTGCGATGGATGGATGCGTGAATGAATGCATGGATGAATGCATGGATGGATGGATGGATGGATGCATGGATGGATGGGTAGATGGGTGGATGGATGGATGGATAAAATATGTTTGCGCCCGCGCAACGTCACTACGTCATCAGGCGACAGCGGGGGTGAAGGCTGCCCCGTGCCGCCGCCATCGAGCACCACACATTCGCCGCTAACAGCCAGACCGACCACACGCGTGTTGAATATTATTGTATATCAATTTCTGATTATAAGCTTCCAAGAAAGTCATCTGTTTTAATTAGTCTTATGTACGCCCGTACATAAATTGGCGACCGTGACAGGACTCCGAGTCCTTTTTTAGCTGCACTTCGGACATCGCGCCGCGGCCACGTACCATTACCGCCACCGTCTAGAAGATTCTCGAAGAGGCAACTACAATCTCGATTCTCGTCGCGCCGGACCGAGCCACCCGCCTATTGAAGACTCAAGACCCGACGAGCGCTGAAGAGAAGGCCAGAAGGAGAATTTTCGTTGCCGAGCGGTGAACACGTCAAGGTCATCGCCGGACGGAGAAGTACGCTGCGACGCCCGCATCGATCATCTTACCAAGGAGAGTGCCGTGAGCTTACCCATCATTTCCTTTCTTTATTCCCCCTTAATTTGAGCATTTAAAGGCGATAGCACTTCTTATACACGCGTGTGGACTTTGACCCTTCTTGATCTACCTACAGGTCAAATTAATCATCTTTTTTAATTAAGCTGGTACATCCTTGCTTCTTCGTATTGCATCATCCTAGCAGGTGGTAGGACCTTGTGCCGGGTCCGTCCGGATTGCAACCACCACCTTACTCGCCAATCCCGCCGCTAAGCAGCAGTGCTTCATTCTTTTTACTGCTGTGTTCCGGTGCGGAGAGTAAGGCAGCCGGTTAATCAACTTGCACACGAGGCATTTCAGCTTAGGCCTCCAACCTCCAACCTCGATCATCGATTCCAACCTACCTACCCACAGAAAAGCTACCTTGCTTCTATAAGGGCACTGCTTACGTGTATCTCGTAGCAGTGTTTCGAAAGGTAGCTACATCTTAAACCTAACATTTTTATTTACAGCGTCATCTTTTTTGCGCATCTTCAATTCCTTTGCTTCATTTTCGCTTCATCATTCTTCTTTATGCGCAAATATTTTTCTACCTCCATTTAAAAAATAATAAAATTGCAAACGTATTTCCTTCTGCCTGCCCAGCCTAAAGCCAATTCTAAATTATTTATACCTACATTAGACTTCATTGCAACTTCTTGTCACAATTATTTTCATTTTTTTAATTACTGCATCGATAAACTTAATCTTCAATTTTATTCTCCCTACTTCACCGCTTGCTTACGCTCGAAGCATAAATATTTTATTCAACGCATTTCAGTGAGAATTCTCGCACGAGCATCGAACCCGGTAGCAGGCGCTATCCTCTCCGCGCGGTCAGCTGTTCGCACCGTGCGTGCGTACCTACCGGCCGGCGCCTGCCTCGCTCCGTGGCTGCTGATGCCAGCGCATTCCTCAACACAAAAGCAAGGAGCGTAAGCCGTTCGCAAATTTGTACCTATAGTTTTTTAACATCATTATAACTTAACGATAATTTATTCTACTTGCAATATCATAGCTGGTTCATTGATTTGATTTTACATCGTAATAATCGCAATTTAAACATGCCACATTCCGATTCAAAGCTGTACGCGTCCTCACAAGGGAATTGCAAAACGGCACCGTCTTTTATATTACCTACTGATGAGTCACTTGCTGATCTTAAGGTTAAACGGAGCTCAATCAAGGGACAAGTGACAAAGTTTACCAATTATTTAAACGACATTGACAAAAGTAAAACATTAAATTCGATTCAAGTCAATGAATTAACTCTAAAGTTGAATAAATTTTTGGATTTAAGTAACAATTTTGAGATCATTCAGACTCGCATAGAAATCCTAAATTGTGACGACCTCGCGAACGAATTAACGGAAAGAGACTCCATTGAAACAAGGCTTCATCATTGCATCGCTACAGCCCAAGACTTGATAGACACAATTAAATCTAAGGACAATTTTCACGACGCCGACCAAGACTCATCTTGTTCGAGCGGGAAACGGTGTAACAATACTTTAGGCTTTAAATTACCGTTAATTCAAATTCACAAGTTTGATGGAACTTTTTCTAAATGGCTTGAATTTCGTGACACTTATGAATCTCTTATACATAAAAACACTAGAATTCAACACATACATAAATTTCATTATCTCTGTTCATATCTTGAAGGCGAGGCGGCACGTGTCATTGCCAACCTAGAAGTCTCGGAACATAATTACTCCGAAGCCTGGGATCTTCTGTGCGAGCGATACAATAACAATCGTCAACTTATTACTAATCATCTTAATTCATTATTTAACATTGAACCTTTACAGCGAGAATCAGACAAGGCGTTGAGATATCTCAGCGACCATGTCACAAAGAACTTGCGGGCATTAAAAACGCTTGGTCAACCTACCGATCAGTGGGACACGATCATCATACATCTACTTACAACTAAATTAGATCACGCTACTAGTGTGAGATGGGAAGAATATCGTAATGATTTATCAGAGCTACCTTCATTAGATGATTTTAAAAAATTCTTAAAAAATCGTGCGAATGTTTTGGAAACTTTATATAGATCCAAAAGGGACAAACCGCCTAGACCCCAAGCCAGGTCGGATACTCACCCCACCAAATCGTTTCTGGTTTCAGCTGATAAAGAAACGCAGCGACCGTGCGTCGTGTGCCAGGGAAAGCATCGTATCTTCGACTGCAAGGTCTTCGGTAGCCTGACGACGGACGAAAAATGGGCACAGGCAACAAAGCTCAAGCTCTGCTTCAACTGCTTGCGCGCGGATCACGACACTTCACGCTGTCGACTGGGAGGCTGTCGCGTATGTAAGAGGCGACACAACACTGTCTTACACAAACCTAACACGAACACACCTGTACCTCCTCATAAAACTTCTGATCACAAAATTAGTGATGAAAGGCCGTCTTCTTCTTCGATCGTCATGTCAGCAGTATCCTCCTCTGAAGTACTGCTGTCCACTGCTCTAATTGACATCTATAATCCTCATAACAATAGAGTAGAAACAGTCAGGGCGCTGCTTGATAGCGGTAGTCAGTCTTCGTTCATCACTTTCGATTTAAAAACACGTCTTCACCTGACTCCTCAGCGCTCCAGTGCCACAAGTATCCTGGGCATTGGGGACACATCTTTAAACATCGTTCCAGAACGCTGCTCAGCTATAATTAAATCAAGGCAGAGTACATTCGTTCGCAAGCTAGACTTTCTTGTACTTCCTCGTATAACAAAAACACTTCCTAAGAAATACATCCCAATTGATCATCTTAATATACCATCATTCATTAACTTAGCCGATTCAACATTCAACCAGCCTTCTCCAATTGACATCCTTCTAGGTGCTGACGTATTTTGGGACCTTATTGGGCCAGACCAGCACTCTCTAGGGGACAGGCTTCCTATTCTTCATAGCTCCAAACTGGGCTGGCTAATAGCCGGCCCCGTCTTTAAGGGAGGCACTAAGGCTCAAGTAACTTCTTGCAACTTTGCGACAAACGATGTCGAAGGCAACTTAGAATCACAACTTACAAAATTTTGGGAGTACGAAGACTTCCCCATGCCTCATCAGTCTAAACCTATTTTAACGGAAAGTGAAAAGCACTTCCAAGAAAATACGACTCGCTTAGTAAACGGTAAATTTTGTGTCAGATTGCCTCTTATTGACTCGCCTGATTGCCTGGGCGATTCATACTTCATAGCTAAAAAACGTTTTTTAAATTTAGAAAGACGTCTTAATCAGAATCCAAAGCTAAAGCGAATGTACTCTGACTTCATACAAGAATATCGTGATCTGGGGCATCTTTCCGATGCTACCGTAGAAAGGCCTTCTATCTCCTACTATTTGCCACATCATGCCGTAATTAAAGAAAATAGCGAGTCCACCAAGATACGAGTCGTATTCGACGCCTCAGCGCGCACTTCATCTGGTTTTTCAATTAATGATTTGCAAATGGTAGGACCAAATATTCAAGATTCTTTATTTAATATCTTGTTGCGTTTCCGTCACTACAAATATGTAATTTCGGGTGATATAGAAAAGCAATACAGACAGGTCGTAATGAACGAGTTAGATCGCGATTTACAATTGATTTTGTGGCGCGAGCATGAATCGCTTCCCATCCGAACGCTTCGACTTCATACCGTCACGTACGGCTTCTCAAGCGCCAGCTTTTTAGCAGCCAGGTGCCTGTGGCAGTTGGGTGAGGAGTCAGCTGATCCAAACATACAAAAAATAATACAAAATGATTTTTATTGTGATGACCTACTTAGCGGAGCTGACACGGAGACTGACCTACTTAATATCAAGCAGGCCGTATCTAGCTCACTCGCCTCAGGTGGTTTTAATTTGAGAAAATATCGATCAAACTCTCAAGCTTTAATTTCAACGGAAGCCGCAAATATAAAAAATGACAGTCTAGCTTTGAGTCAGTCACTTCATACATTAGGATTAGTTTGGAACCCTAATCAAGACTTACTCCATTTTAACATTGATGTCAGCGGCACCTCCTCTAACATTGTTACGAAGCGCTCAATTTTATCTACAACATTTAAGATTTTTGATCCGTTAGGTCTTCTTACCTTTATAAAACCCAAAATATTATTGCAAAAGCTTTGGGCACTCAATTTGAACTGGGACGACCCCGTACCTCTTAACGTCCAGCGTGCCTGGGACCATTTCATTAACAATATAGAATACCTAAAACTTCTTAATGTACCCAGAAACGTAATTAGTGACTCAACTTCGTTTATTGAACTTCATAGCTTTTGCGACGCATCGCAAGCAGCGTACGCCGCCTGCATTTACATAAAATCCACCTCATTAGCCGGTCACCAAACGGTAAACCTTCTTTGCGCCAAATCCCGTGTTGCGCCCACCAAGGCCAGTACCATACCTCGCTTGGAACTTTCTGGAGCCCTCCTTGCTAGTCGCCTCGCTGCCACAGTCAACGCCGCGCTTCGCAAACCAATAGCACGCTGCGTATACTGGACCGACTCGAGCGTTGTGCTAGCCTGGATCAGTACTTGTCCATCTAAATTAAAAACTTATGTCGCAAATCGTGTCGCAGCCATCCAAGAGCTAACTATGTCCTCATCATGGCGTTACGTGCCTACAGCTCTGAACCCCGCAGACCTCGCGTCAAGGGGCGTTGACCCTCAACACGTTCAGTCCACAGCGGCATGGTGGCATGGCCCGACATTTCTTTTAGAACCCGAACAAAACTGGCCCGTTCTTACTACCTATAATCGCGCAACAGACTTACCAGAATCAAAACCCATCACTTCTTTATTGACAAACATAGAACAAAATGATTTAATAGACTTTGAAAGATACTCTAAGTTCACTCATCTTCAACGCGTAGTTGCATATGTGCTGCGCTTCATCAACGTGAAGTGTAAAGGACAGTGCGCCAAGGGGCCATTAACAGTAAAAGAACTTGAAAATGCAACAACAACACTAGTGAAATTGTCACAACAACAATCCTTTTCTAAAGAGTTACACATATTAAATAACAAAAAGACATTAAGTCCCAAGTCGCATATCAACTCGTTAGCTCCATTTATTGACTCTCAGGGAATCCTGAGAGTAGGGGGCAGGCTTCATAAGTCTAACCATGAATTCTCAACTAAACATCCAGTACTTCTTTGTGCAAAACACACAATGACAAAACTTATTTTCAGTCATGCACACACACGCCTCTTGCATGCGGGACCGCAGCTCATGTTAGCATCTGTGCGCGAGCAGTTCTGGCCCATCGGGGGTAGGAACCTGGCACGACGCACGGCTCGCCGATGCGTCATCTGCACCCGCTTTTATGGTAAAACCATGACGAATATAATGGGTAACCTGCCCGCACAACGCGTCACGCCTGACTTCCCGTTTCACACTGTAGCTGTTGACTTCGCCGGACCATTTTTTGATCAATGATCGACGTGGGCGAGGCTGTAAAATAACAAAATGCCATCTCTGTCCTTTTATATGCCTTAGATTTAAGTGTGTCCATTTAGAAGCTGTGAGCGAGTTGTCAAAGGACGCCTTTGTGTTGTCTCTGCGTCGTTTCATTTTCCGCAGGGGCAAACCCAAAAAATATTTTGTGACAATGCAAGAAATTTCACCGCAACTGCAAGGGAATTAAACGATTTCTTTGAACAATATGGGGACTCTATGCTAGTTTGCAGCTGATCACAATATCATATTCAAATTTGCGCCGGCATACGCTCCAAACCATAATGGCTTGGCAGGCATAAAATCCGCCAAATTTCACGTCAAACGTATCCTAGGGAACACGCACCTCACATTTGAGGAGCTATCATCATTATTTGCTCAGATTGAGGCTATCCTAAATAGCCGTCCTCTCGCCCCCCTCTCTTCCTCTCCCAACGACTGCGCAGCGCTCACACCCGGGCACTTTCTCCTTGGCAGGCCGCTGACGTCGCTCCCGGGGCCAGACCTGGCCCACGCCACCATCACCAGGAGTCATCAGACGCGCACGCCTTCTTCATGATTCTTGAAAGCGGTGCTTTCAAGGGCCCCCAGTATGTTTGCGCCCGCGCAACGTCACTACGTCATCAGGCGACAGCGGGGGTGAAGGCTGCCCCGTGCCGCCGCCATCGAGCACCACACATTCGCCGCTAACAGCCAGACCGACCACACGCGTGTTGAATATTATTGTATATCAATTTCTGATTATAAGCTTCCAAGAAAGTCATCTGTTTTAATTAGTCTTATGTACGCCCGTACAAAATATTTCTTCACATTGTTTGAGAAAAGCACCATTCAGACCTCGGCCAGAACAGGAATTGCTGGACTCGTTTTATCCCGTCTACCACGAACTCGTCCATCAATCCCTTACTTCATGGCCTCTGCAGTAATGTACTATTGTATTGTATTGTTTGCACCTACATCAGTACTTTTTGTAAAACAAGAGCACGGTAACTAAATAGCAGCACAATATCTCCCGGTGCTTCTGTATCTAATAATAACTTGACTAACATATAATGAAACTGCTACACGTTGAAGGAAATTGAATAGTGAACCCGTGGCGTCCTCTGTAGGCCTTTGATCGTGTTTCCGGCCTGCTAACGCGTTTACGGGGCCTATAATATCCGCTCTCACCACTAGGGGATAAGCTTGGAGAAAATCAATCCTATTCTTACGTAGACGACTGTATCAAGTTGTCGTTTGTAAGGAGCTTGATAGTTTTTGAGATTGTGTCTTATGGGCCAAAAACACTAAAGCTTAGGGGATAAGCTTGGAGAAAATTAATCCAATTCCTACGTAGATGACTGTGTAACAAGTTGTCGTTTGTAAGGAACTTCCTGGAGAAACTTAAGGAATTTCCGTTTCAGGGTAAACATATTGCTGAAGGAAACAATACCGCCGTTAAAGCCGAAAAACTAAAAAATATTAAAAGACATCATCATCATCATCATATCAAC
The DNA here is from genome assembly GCA_037349165.1 of Choristoneura rosaceana. Classification (NCBI taxonomy): domain Eukaryota; kingdom Metazoa; phylum Arthropoda; class Insecta; order Lepidoptera; family Tortricidae; genus Choristoneura; species Choristoneura rosaceana. The sequence goes on from JAZBNJ010000032.1 coordinate 2,078,455, forward strand.
CATAGGACGTCCTCTGTTGGACATAGGCCTCCCCCATAGACCTACAGTTGCCTCGGTTGGAAGTGGCTTGCATCCACCGTAAACCGGTGACTTTAACCAGGTCATCCGTCCATCTCGTTGGTGGACGTCCTACGCTGCGCTTGCCGATCCGCGGTTTCCACTCGAGAACCTTTCGGCCACAACGACCACCTATTCTCCGTGCTATATGGCCTGCTCATTGCCATTTCAACGAGCTAATTCGCTTGGCTATGTCGGTGACCTTTGCTCTTCTACGTATCTCCTCATTTCTGATTAAAAGACATATTAAGTTTTAAAGGGATAAATGAAGTCACTTTGAAAGTTGGAGTAAATATTTTTGATGTTGAAGGTATGAAGGAAATAGTGAACTGTGAAATAGAAATACGAAAATTGGCGGATTTGCTACTTCAAAAGAAAAAGCCAACTGAATGGCTAGTTACTCTGTATGTACATTTTGGCTGACGTTTTTGCGAAGGTAAGTATCTGTCGTAGCCTCCTGAGGATAAACCGGAGTTCTGATTGTTTTTTACATATAGATATAACTGTATGAAGTTACTTTAGAAAGAATCTTAAAGAAGAGGAAATCTTCGGAAAGATGGTTTTGGAGTAAACAGCTTCGATGTTAAAGGAAGGTAATAAATAAAATCGGCCAAAAGCGTGGCAATAGCGCCTAGGATAGGGTATTTGTATTAAACAATGTTTACTGGAAGAGATTCCTTTAAGGGATAAGTTTGCCTTTGGACATCTTTTTCTCTTGTTATCAGTTATTTTAACATGTTTTATGTACAGTAAAGAGCTATACAATACAATAATAAACAAGTAATAGGTACCATCTATTCCAGCCATCCATTTTGATGCACTGTTAACTATTGTTATTTAGATTAAGATTTCATGTTCAATTTTTTTACAGCAAATAAAATGTCAACTTTCACAAAACTTTGCACCTTAAAATGAAATATTTTGCAAATGAACCACTGTAGCGAAATTGGACAATCCTGTAATAATAAAAAAAAATCCCTAACTATACTTCACACCACAAAGGTTAGACGAGAAAAAAATCACACACTTGCGTCTATGGGAGGTCCTTAAACAAAACGAGTAACAATCATAAATGTAATAAATAGTAGATTGATAACCAAGGGTGGAAAGTGACCCATTTCACCGAGATATTTCTGGCTATTTAATTTGTGGATATTTAATAGTTCGAGGGGAAATGGGTTATTTCACCCGAGTTAGACACTCTACTTTTCATTTCGACTGTGAGGAAACTAAAATACTACAAAAAAACGAGAATAATAATAAATTGAATTTACTTAAACCTATCCAACCTCCAGCGGTACCTTTTCGACTGGCCACTTGCCATGGCAGACTATAAAAAAAAATCGAGTTGGTAACGACATGCATCTAGATGGCCATGCCGAAACGTGAAAAAAAAACTCATTGACGTAACTCAATTATCTTCGATGTCGTGGCTAGTATAAATAAATGTACAAAATTATATAAGATATAATTACGATATAAATTAACAAGATATAAATAAATTAAATTTATTTATATCCAACCTCCAACCTTTTCATACATTACTTTACTCTTTGCATACTGGCCACTTGCCGCGGCCGACTAGAAAAAAAAAATCGAGTTGGCTACGACATGACCAAAGAGCTTATAATTATACAAAACTGGAGGTTGCACGCCGAACCAAGAAGTTTGACTTTTATTACGGATGTTCGACGTTCAACCTCCAGTGTTGTATATAATGTTCTTGGTCACGACTTAAGCCCGCTCCACACTTAGCCCGCGGATCGCGCGCAATGGCTGCGAAGGGGCGCGAACGCTAAGTGTAGAGCCGTTTCGCATATTCTTCGCGGTTTCGCGCTTTGTTCCCCAATTTTTGTCGGTTTTTGTCCCGCGTCAAAGGGAGCGCGAAGCGCGAACGCGACGTAGTACGAGACGCGGGCGAGTGTAGAGTCGTTGTTAAATTCGCGGCAAGTTCGCTCCGCGAAATCGCGCTGTGATTCGCGAACTAAGTGTGGAGCGCCCTTTACATCTAGATGGCCATGCCGAAACGTGAAAAAAAAGCCAATCATGGCATTATGGCGCGCAGCAGAATAGAGGAAAAATTTTAAATGTTGATATTTTGTAATTTCGAAAAAAATAGACCAATTGTAGAATGTTTTTAATGTGAACCTATTAAGATCGTAATAAACATGTCGTTTAATGTATAGCTGAATTTAGATTACTGAAAAGCTTTTATTTTAATAATATGACGTAACTCAATTATCTTCGATGTCGTGGCTAGCCGAAAAATTAAAAAAAATTTACTTTCCACCCTAGAGGAGAAAACGCAATTTTCCACCCGTCTATCTACCCATGAAAATTAAACTTTCCGAACAGGAGAGATGAAAAAATAATACAAATAATATGTCGTAAAAGGCGACTGAGGATATAGGTTAAGGTATACCGTAGGAGAAAGACTAGCAACCTGTATTGTACCGTATTTGTCAAAGTTAAAACCTAAAATTGATAAAAGTGGCTCCGAAGCGGTAACGTTTCGTGTGCTCTGCCTACCCCATTTGGGAATACAGACGTGATGTTTGTGTGTGCTGAATATCTTCAAATACCTTTGCCGCAAACGTCACCGGCAGACCGGTTGTGTCACACACAGGCTTTTATATCGCAGGCCGTGACCGCTGCCCCGCCGGAAACACGCTTCGAACCGGACGTCCTTGGCTTTATGCCGTGAGCATTTCGCCGTACACAATTATACTTCACAAGATTTAATGGTAAGTTTTCTGATAGTTCTATTTTTTTATGTAGCCTGTATTATGACCCCGATGGGGTCAGAAGGTTCTCGAATGGCGTCCGCGGACCGGAAGACGAGCTGTCGGTAGGCCTCCAACGAGATGGAGCGAAGACCTGGCTAAGATCGCGGGATCGCGGTGGATGCGAAAAGCACAAGACCGGTCTGAGTGGAGAGCCTTGGGGGAGGCCTATGTCCAGCAGTGGACGTCTTTCGGCTGACATGATGAGCCTGTATTATGTCCCACTGCTGGGCAAAGGCCTCCCCTTTCCTCCGCCACTCTTCCCTGTCCTGGGCATGCACCTGCCAATCGAGCTGAAAAGCGCTCAGGTCGTCCCGCCATCTCCTCTTGGGTATGCTTCTGCTCCTATGCCCATCCCTCGGATGCTTCTAATAATCAACAAAAAGTTGGAAAACTCCAACATTGTCACTTCAAAGTTCAATACCTCAAAAACAGCTGAACCGATTTTTAATAAAGCATGTCTATGAACCATTGCTAAAGACCCTACTTTCAAATTAAAAAAAAACCGCATTCAAATTGGTTCACCCATTTAAAATAAATAGTAAGTGAAAAATTATTTCCACTGTTGCTATTTTATTTCCTCGCCATCGAAGTGAAAAGCAGAGTGTGAAACTCAAGCATTAGACCCATTTTCCCCTTGACGTGTCTATCCACCCTCGCCGTACCGGCTCGGGTTCGGGTGGCTATATGAACGTCTTAAGTAAAATGGCTCATATTATTTTTTTCATTTTAGCAAAGGTAGGTTTTTGCTGGGGATGTGCAATAAAAATAATACTTTTCAAGTCCATTATAGTACCTAAAATAAAGTTTGACTACGAAGTTCATACAAACAATGTAGGTAACTAAATCTGTAGAGCAACAATCCGAATCCAAAGGATTTCAACATCTTCAGATGTTAAGTATAATGCAGTTTGTTTGTTCTGCTTTGGATTTATATGAGCCGTATTTAATAATAATATGATTATGTGGCATGCTAATTCCAACTTTAATGTCATAGATTTAACGTATGCTATTGGGAATTTGCTAAGTGTTACAGAAACAGCGGATAATAGTAATTGCACAATTGCATAAGGTTAATGTTGTCTGCATTATATGGTTTGATTTATAAGGAACAAGCTTTATCTGGCGGCTTTGCTTACGGAAGAAATACAAATTTGAAAGAAAAGAACGAAAGAATAAATAAATTTATTTGGCAAAATTCAGCACGGCAAAAGAAAAAGAAATCACAATTAAAAATTAGACAAACTTATTACATATTCTTACACACTAAAAAAGAAAGAAAAAGAAAAAGACACTGTGCCGCAAGAGGGAAATAAAATGACCATACCTACTCATCGTGTTGCCATGGCAAGCAGTATGACCCTTTAACTTACAACTAACCTTAAAAGACTAATGAATTTGGTAGGTTTCTCGTCATTTTAATAACCGGAAAGACGTCTCCCCTTTACGCCACAGTGAACAACTCGCCACGTGTTCTAACCAGTTGCCTGTAGCACTCTCGATGTCGTCAGTCTAAAAAGTGGGAGGCCTACCAAATGCTTCGTCTTACGATTCGTGGTCGCCAGTCAAGGACTTTCGAAATTAAGCGCAGCGTACAACGCTTACCAAAGAGATGGACGGATGACCTGTGGCTCCAGTGTGGCGTTTTCAAGGAGGCCTTTATCCAAAAGAGGATATGTTGCGTCTAATAATGTTCATCATAACGGTAAAATTCACAAAAGTAAAAGAAAATTTAAAAGAAATTGAATCAAACTTAAATCGCACCTGATGAAAGAGCAAAGTACCTACCTATTCAATTCATTTGCAACGAAATAGCAACTTTAAATACCAATTCTAGGTATTTGAAGCATTTTAAAACTTTCCGTTTCAAACTTTCCATAATAGTTGGACGGAGTTCGAAGTATTTTAATATTTCAATACGATATTCGATTCTTTTATTCAGTTTTGTGAACAAGAATACAGTAACTGTGGGGTGTTTTAACTAAAGGTAGAGTGCAGAATCGAATTATCAGTAGACTGTCTTTTTTTTTAAAGAAAAGTGTACCCTTTCCTTTTTTTTGAAAAATATATGATTTTTAAACTATCGGAAGCAATTGTGCTCTTGATTCTGAGCAGGAAAACCTATATTTACCATTGTTTTAAAACGCTCAGACATCACATTTATTATTGGCCAATAGTCGCGACTATTCAGAGTTGGATATTAAATATTCTGCACTACAACTAGTGAAGATTATAAAACAAATCTTTAAATTGCGAGCCAAGTGTGCGGCTTTCTCCCGATGTTTTCCTGCGTCGAAAATGTCACTGTAAATTGAGAAGAAAGCAAGAAAGATAACCTAACTAACCAAAATTTGGAAACCCCCAACTTTGCTACTACGAGTACAAAGTTCTATATCTCAAAAACGGCAAAACTTATTTTGATAGAATGTTTCTAAGAACCATTGCTTGCATTGCATTGCATATACCACAATAAGATACACAAAATAGTGTCATAGTATATATAAGCTAAAGCAGTTTGGAAGCTACGAACAAATCGATCGAAACAAACACACTCACACAGACGCGCGCTCTACACGGCCTCTAAGGGGGTCTCGCGGTACTGCAGTGCCGTAGCTTCGTAGCTTCCGTACTGCTTTAGCTCATATATACTGTGCTAACATATTCAAGAAAATTACTTTTCCCAAGAAAAAGAAGGTAAAAAATGTCGATAAAGTCCACAATACACGCGAGGACAGGACAAGGTTAAAGGAAACTTCGTACAGTTTCAATTTTTGTTTTTACGCAGTTGCCTGAGCCATATTTCTTATTCATATGTCGTGTCGAATTCATATACGTACAGAAAAGTATCTCCAAGGCAAGTATATGAAAATACGGGTAATTTATACGTGCTTCAATTGCTTCTAGATTTTTAACCCTCGATGCTTGACCGCTATGTGTGTCTGTGGCACTGTAGCTCTTAAACGGGTGGACCGATTTGAATGTAGCTTTTTATTTGGAAGCAAATTTACTAGCGACGGTTCTTAGACATGTTTTATCAAAATCGGTTCAGCCGTTTTTGAGATATTGAACTTTGAAGTGACAAAGTCGGGAGTTTCCAAATTTTTGTTGGTTAATAAATATATCCGTTGAGTATCTTGCCGGATTCTTCTGAACCGAGGTTTTGTCAAACCGTTGTTAAATCTTTTTCCTTCCATAAGTGCTGCACTAGACGATTTTTTTTCTCACTATATTAATTACTTACCGATTTTTAATAAAAACTTGTCAATGAACTACAATAATTACTTTGCTCACCCGCGACCTTATGATAGCTAAGCTTATGCAAAATAGCTCCTCCACCTTACACACTGTAAGACATATGCAAATCACACAAACCCATCTATTACCACCACCACAATACACTGACGCGTTTTGAACTCAACAAGAGCTTATCTTCCGAGGAACACAACCGTACACCATGCTACCAGATGTTAGACATCGATGTCTTGGGTTGTGTGAAAGAAATTATTTTAGTTCATTCATATGAACATCCGCAAAGTGACGCCTGATTCAATAAATTATATTAAAAACTTGTCCTTTTGTACTGTATCCCAAATTCATTTAATAACGTGTTACACATAACTCCCGTGTAAATAGCCTTTAAGCCTCGGATTCGAAGGGACCATTTAAGCCCCTGCCGGATAGTAAACAGAAACAATGAGCTGTTTCCCGATAGGAACCGTTCAAATAGAGCGTGATGCGAAACGTGATATAGCTGGGAAATTGTTTTCCTTAGTACCCTTGGAGCTTTTGGCTATTTGAGTGGGTTTAATTTTGGAAGGAAGAATGGCAATCTTCATGGTATAAAGTCCTGATGGTCCCAAACAAGACTAGCGGCATCCGTAAGAATTTATTGAATCAGGCGTTACTTTGCGGAAGTCTTTTGTATGGATCTGACAGGGCTTAAGACCACTTAAACCTAGATTAAAAGGCCTGCAAGTGGACGTACTCGTAAGTCTTAGTTTGTAGGTATAGCTTTAAGTTGTCTTTTGTCCAAAACACGCATTGCTGATGTGGGTGCCAAGACTGCCAGGCTGAAATGGGACTGGGCAGGTTACGTTAGCCGTATGGAACCCAATAGGTGGGCTAAAATGGCCACAGACTGGATACCACAAAACGGACTTCGGCGGTGTGGCAGGCCCAGGCGTCGATGGCGAGATGATCTGGACGCCTTTCTCCGCAGCTGGTCAGAGATTGCCCAAGACCGGGTCGAGTGGAGGACATGGGGGGAGGCCTTTGCCCAGCACTGGGAAACCTCTATAGGCTTGTAAATAATATAATATTAATAATAATAATTTGTACCTTTAACGTCATGTTTGAAAAGCCGTATGAAATTGTGTAACCACTAAAAGGGACTAGGTACAGAAATGTTCATTTATTTATGACGTAGACTGTTTTACGTATTGTACTACTTAACAAACTAACAAACGCGACTAAAATAAACATGCGACCTTCAAAAGGCAGACCATTGTTTTGCTTATTAGGTATGTATGTCTAAGTAGGACATTTGAAGTAAGGAACAAAAGTTTCTACTACCCCTAGGCGCAAACGAACCCGTTTTCTTTCAAAAATTCATTCATCATTTTGATGAAAGGACTAAGGAACAAGAAACAGTCCTTTGAAAAATATTAGTTTTCATTTATTCTTATTTTTTTATTTTATTTTTTTTCATGGGACACTTGACACCAATTGACCTAGTCCCAAACTGAGCAAAGCTTGTACTAAGGACACTAGGCAACGGATTATAGTTATTTTAATTTAAAAATTTAGGTCTATTTTTTTTGAAATGCCTAGGGAACCCTTTTTCAGGCGTGTCCGACACGCTCTTGTCCTGTTTTTTCCATAAATTGTTACTAAATCGTACTATACCTCCTACTTCCCATTTATTTTCGTTCATTGCGTTCCGTATTTCCTCCCACGTTCCCAGTATCCATTCAGCTGTTTACTGGAGCCAGAGAATAAAACTTCCAAACTAAATATTTAGATTAACACCCGATAGTTGTAAGTTTTCGCTAACAGAATAAAATTAGGTCAGAAATAGAATATCGAAGGGCAAACATTTCCCACTGAATATAAATGAATTATGGAACCGGATGCGCTTGTAAATATAGTTCGGGTGTAGTAGTTATGAGTGTACAAAAAGGTTATTTCGTTTGATAGGCTTTGACACGAGACTTTGATATTGTACACCATAAAAGAGACTGTGTTTTTTTTTGAGGCTTAGAACACTCCAGGTTATCATGTCAGCCTCATGGGTATTTGCTCATTTTCCTTACGCAAAGGACATATTAAAAAAGTGGTAAATGCAAATGGCTTTGTCAAAATGCTGGCTTTGAGAACCAACAATTGACCTGGCCATTGTGCATGGGGCCCAAACCTCCAAGGACCCTTCTCCTCAAGTCTGAGTTCCGAGCACATTCCAACAACAAATGGGGCAAGTCATCTACCTTCTGGCAAATCTCACACAGAGGTGATGGTTTAACTTTCATCATGTGTAAGAATTTGTTTGTTGGGATGTGTCCGGAACGTACACTGAAAACAGATACTAACACATTTCTTGTAAGGTTGGCAGAGTCAAACCAAGGTGTCCACAAAAACCAAGGTGTCCACAAAGACGTGGTTACAATTCTCGCCCTGAGAATGTCGTTGGTTGATTGATGAGACGTGCGCGCGCGCTCTGCGTCGTTTATGTATACTACCTAGTTTACCATGGGCAGCCTCGCGTTCGAAGGCCCCGCCTTCGTCTTCGCTGATGATATCGATGTGAAGGCAGACCCTCTCCCGAGCCTCTGGAATCGGTCTGGACAGCTGCCGCCTTCTGTGGCCATCTCCCGCCGATTTCTTGTAGTAGGTATAAGGTTATGATGATGAAATTAAACCGCGATTGAGCTCACCACTATATTTTTACGTTACTGATACCGTGTAAAAGTTTATTTCTAAAAATATGAATTAGATGACTTCAGATTATTTAATTCCGCTCTGACCCCGGACCGTTTTTGAACGTGCAGTCTCCGAAATACTTTGAATGATTGCATGAATGACTGACCGGTCCATAGACATACATAGGCTGTTAAAACAGTAAAATAACTGATTTAAGGCTCTATCACACTTTTCCATAAACGACTTCTATATGACCTAGTTACGTTTTGCGTAAACAAACTGTAAAACTTTAATGCCTTATATTATATACCTGTGGTCTTACAATAAAGGATTTGGATATTAAATCTTAAATCTCGAACTTCGATATAAAAATACACGCTCAGCGGAGCTCCTATACAGTTTAATTGAGGCGCTGTATTCTGTCTTAAAATGCTAATAATTACAGTTTTCTAACACTAAGAGTCTCTCGAAACTTTTATTTTCATTAAAAACAGTTTATAAAGATTAATAAAAGTCTATCACGAATAATTATTGGAGTAGACACATTAACTTTTATATATGAAGAAGTGTTCTATCAGACAACATTTTTAATTTTCATTCAATTTTTATGGAATAATCGAGAAAAACTAACAAAAATGCAACGTTGCCAGCTCACCAGGTATAAACGCTGTTAACAAGAGGAAGAGATGTACAAAGGCGAAGAGGACATTAAGTACAAGGAAGGAGGAGGGGAGGGGGCTTATGTCCAATAAGCGTAACCGCTATTTCTCAAAACCGATACTAATATCAAGATTTCAGTGCCCTAACAACATAAGTTTATTATGAAAGGTCTAGTTAACAGATTACATTTCGGAGAACAACGAACCTAGACAAATATGTTTCCAAATGAAACATGAAACAACATACCAAATAATTGTTCTTTTGGATAACATCTCCTTGTAAAAAAAACAGTAGAGTTGCAAAATAAGAAATTAATTCGAAGAAACTTAATACATTATTATGGCTTTGTTATGGTTTGTTGGAATAACATTTTATTTAAAAAACCGGCCAAGAGCGTGTCGAACACGCCCAAAATAGGGTTCCGTAGCCATTACGAAAAAATTAAGTAATATTTTTCTAAGGAATTCGTATTTTACACGGAATCTTCCAAGTTTAGGTATATTTTATACCTTACGCTGCTATTTACTTATAAACTACTAATAATTCTCAAGCAAACTTAGTTGTTATAGTTTTCCTTGGAAGTTTGATATATACTAACTACCATCTAGATGCCGCCAGGGCAATAGCCCTGCTTAACGCTCTGCTGGACAAGCACCAGGATATTGACGTACTTGCTGGGAATTGGCACTCTGTGCTGGCTAGTATTGTAAGGTTTTTATCCAATAATAATTTATAAAGTATTCAAATCCATTTCTATGTTAATTTTGGTTTGTTATTTGAGGTAGGTATTGTATTCCTTATTATTGATTTGTGTCCCATGTCGATTTAAGTGAAGCATGTAACGTAATAGGCGTTTTGGTTTTCAACTGTAAGCCTATTATTGTATTGTTTTGAATAAATAAATAAATAAATAAATAAATAAGATTTCCGTTTTGCCATTTTGGCTACGAAACCTTAAAAACCTCACAATAACCTATATCAAACTCACATGTAGTTTGGCTTTGAATAAGATAAATTTGAATATGGTCCAATTTAATCATATCAGTATAAACCCGCTGTCTCGCAAATCCGTGCCCACGATCTCGGCCGTCTGTTGGACCGTCATAACCGTAAACAAGAACCTATGTGGGTCAGACCCCGGCAGGGTTGGCGATAGAGAAAACACAATGTTGTAATTGGAAACAACCGTGTCACATTAGTTTAGTTTATTCATTCATTCAATGTAACATTACAACATAATTTATGGTGAAGCATGTTGCGGATGACTTAAGTATAATGTAGTGTATAGCTTAGTTTATGTTTAGTTTAGATGATGAAGCCTTAGTTTGTTTGTAGGTATGAGTTTAAGTTGTTTTTTTTTCTTTGTATTATTTACTAGCTTTTGCCCGCGACTTCGCCCGCGTGGAATTTGGTTATCGCCTCCTGCCTCGGGAACTGTGCATTTTGATATAAAGTAGCCTATGTCACTCTCTGGCCCATAAACTATCTCTATGCCAAAAATTACGTCGATCTGTCGCTCCGTTTCGAAGTGAAAGACGGACAAACATACATACGAACACACAAACACGCATACTTTCACATTTATAATATTAGTATGGATTGTGATCAACACAATGGATTCTATCTCTCGCTTTTTTCGTGTTCAAAGTCAAAGTCAAAATATCTTTATTCAATTTAGGCTAAAAGCACTTATGAATAATTACGCGTACGCGTAGTATTAGTTCGCGTTTTGCAATAGCCACCGTTGCGTGTGCTCTGCGAGGAAGGGCTACGGCTCAGTCCGAAACAAGTCGAGCTAAACTCGATTATTATCGAGTCGATAATTATCTAGTTTAAATCACCAAGCCCACCCGAGGCCGTATTGCCTAATCTTTTTGACACTCGTGATCGCAATCAAATGACATATTTCGCATACAAAAGCTGTCATTTTATTGCGATCGCGAGTGTCAGAAACGTTAGGCAATAAGGCCTCAGGTTCACAGCGACCACCAGGATCATAAGATGACCTCTGTAAGGGTCTGACTTTCAAAACAGAAGCCTGGCAACCCTGGCCGCGACTCCTCACTGGGATCTACTGCTCGATTTACCCGTATCTACCCTTATCTTAGTGCCTACACAAAAATAGAAATTGAAATACTTTACACTGCCGTGCAGTAAAAAAGTGACAGCTATTTTTTATTCTAGTTGTTGCTCGTAACTTCGTCTCCGGTTCTTAGTAACGTTTTAACGTTCTTAGTATTCAAATTTGCCTTTATTAATCAGTAATAACGTTTCTCTGAATAGTTAGTTTAAATAATTTTTAAGCTGGTTTAGTAGTTTTAAGGCTTATCGGTTACAGAGAAATGAACAAACACATTATGGCTACTGAAAATAATTGTTTGCGTTTAAGGGATTTTTGATAAGTTTAGGTTTAAAAATATTTATTCTCATATTAGGATTAGGACAGTCCTTTTCAGTTCAGGTTACCTTTTAGGGATAAGTTCGCCTTTGTACTCTTTTTGTATGTTGTTTTATTTTTGTACAAGATTTTGCCCGCGGCTCCGCCCGCGTGATATTCGGTTATCGCGCGCTGTTCCCTCGGGAACTGTGCATTTTTCCGGGATAAAAAGTAGCTTATGTCACTCTCGGGCCCATTAACTATCTCTATGTTACGGCGTGAAAGACGGACAAACACACAAACATACAAACACACACACTTTCACGTTTATAATATTACTATAGATAGTACAATTTAACAACAAAATTTATTTTGGTTTAAAAAAAATTAAGAAACTTTTCTAATAGATGCGCCAGAAGGCAGCATCATCGACAAATCCCAGTCATTTGGCAGCGGAATTAAAATTGCCATTATTTACCCAATTGAAATGGCCAGCAGTATACGGACCCCGGTCATCAAGGACATAATGCTAAATTATTTGTTTGCAATACACCAAGTGGAAAATTGGACCTGAATTATACCTTGTAAGTAATATCTTGAACCTTCCAACTTTTGTTGGGGATTTCCTGATGTAATCTTCTTCGAATTTTATAGCGATAAAAAAAATGGACGTCTTATTCTTAAATACGTTGGTAGAGAGAGCGGTTATAATATCTTAAAAAGAACTTGAAATTGGGACTGTCTCTTTAATAAATAAAAATATCATGGAACACCTGACAACAGTTGACCTAGTCCCAAACTAAGCAAAGCTTGTACTATGGACACTGGGCAACGGATAAACATCCATCCATACTAATATGATAAATGCAAAAGTGTGTTTGTATGTTTGTGTGTTTGTCCGTCTTTCACGCCGTAACGGAGCGACGGATCGGCGTAATTTTTGGCCTAGAAATAGTTTATGGGCCTGAGAGTGACATAGGCTACTTTTTATCCCGGAAAAATGCACAGTTCTCGAGGGAACAGCGCGCGGTAACCGAATACCACTCGGGCGGGCAAAAGCTAGTACTTAAATATAGATAAATAAATACTTAAATACATATTAAACATGCAAGACCCGAGAACAAACTTCTTATATAGTCACTAGCATCAACATCTGATATAACAAAAGCGTACAAAAATATCTGACGTAACTCTATTTCAAAGGCGGTGTCAGATATTTTTGCTCGCTCCGGTGTGGCCACTCGCTGTATATGTGGACCTTCATCCTCACCACTGTAAAACTGAGTTTAGACTTGCAAGAAAAATCGTGCAATATTAAATATATTGACCCGAGAACTCACGCCTGAAATCGAGTTTAGCACTGCAGTGCGCGTGTTGCAGCAGCTGCGCGTCGCGTTGCTCCGTGGAAGAAGGGCTACGGATTAGCCCGAAACATGTCGAGCTAAACTCGATTTAAGATGTGAGTTATCTGGGTCAATATATTTAATATGAGTGAGTCACACGCTAGTTTTATTTATGTTCAAAAATCGTGCAAGTTGCATTACGTTGCGGCGCTCCGTTGACTGCTACGAACTCCTTGCCTTTACGGTCTCGCAATGTAATGAAACTTGCACGATTTTTCTTGCAAGTTTAAACTAGTCTATAGAGACAGTTTAAGTGTAGACGCCGCAAATTTTAACTTTGCATAACCCCTCATTTTGACCTGTGACACCGTGAACTAAAAAGACGTGTCGCAAATTTTTATTGTAGGTACAGTTTCGCGCTTCAATTTTTCTTAATCACAAATTAATCTTTAATAAGCAATGAAATCGCTATAATCACGGCCGCGTAATCGGCCGCAGCCCGCGAACTGTCGGTTTATTGCCTCGTAAACTAGCAAAAAATCCAACCTTTATTACCCAGGTTATTATTACCAGACATAAAAGTTTTTGAACTGTTCAAATCACCGGTATTTTAGGAGCATGTTAACGAATCAGAAATTACGTTTAATGTTAAAAGGCGTGATTTTTGTTGGTTTTATGTATATTTCTATTGAAAGTTTAAGGGTAATGAAGGGTAGTTGAGTATTTATTTTTTTATTAGCTTTTGCCTGCGGCTCCGCCCAAGTGGTATTCGGTTATCGCGCGTTGTTCCCTCGGGCACTGTGCATTTTTCCAGGATAAAAAGTAAGTTATGTCACTCTCGGGCCCATAAACTAACTCTATGCCAAAAATCACATCGATCCGTCGCTCCTTTACGGCGTGAAAGACGGACAAACAAACAAACATACAAACACACTTTCGCATTTATAATATTAGTATGGATGAATTCAACTAGTTTGCAAAGAGCAAGTGGGTCTCCTAATGGTAAGAGATCGCTACCGTCCTTAAACATCGGCAACACCAGGGGTATCGCAGATGCATTGCCAACCTAGAGGCCTAAGATGGGATACCTCAAGTGCCACTAATTTCACCGGCTGTCTTACTCTCCACGCCGAAACACAACAGTGCAAGCTTACAAAATATTATAGTTATTACCAAGGGCATATTGTCTTAATCTAAGACCTCCTTTTTCCGTGTATGGGGGAGGCCTATGTCCAACACTGGGGGCCTACCACGATCTTTCCTAAACGATCCAAACGCAGAGCAGTTCAATTTAGGCACCTAAACTGAATCGTCGAAATTGGTACCACGACCTTTATTTCTCAGAGCTGAATCTCAATCGCTTACAAGTGAATGAAAGACCGATATTGTCTCTGATATATTTATCGCTATCGCTGAACCTCACTTGAAATTAATCGCAAAAGTAACATCGTAGTACGAAATAGCGATGCAGTTTAGTTTAGAGCTTAAACTGAATCGTATTAAGAGAGCGTGGTAGGCCCCCTGGACGTCCTATGGCTGATGATGATGATGATTACCTAAGAACAGCTGCAGCATAGTCACCCTTACCCAAAGTAAGATGTTCCATAATAAAAATAAAGAGAAAAATCAAATTTACAGCGGAATCCATTTTACCGATCCAGCAATCGTTGGAGGAGGTAAACGACCATTAAAGCTCATAACGCACGCGCCTGTAAAAGCCATTTAAAAGACCGTCAGCGCTAAGTATACTCGCCGGGAAATGACGCTTAATGTTACATTTGTTCCACATTTGTATAGAGTTGGATGTGAATGGGGAAATTGACGTTTGGTTATGGAACAGTCTAGTTGAAAAATACACTTAAAAACGCTCTAAAATACACGTTTCTTGGATGACGACCCCCTTTAATTTGTGAATTTATTTTATTTTTAGTATTTGTTGTTATAGCGGCCACAGTAATAGATAATCTGTGAAAATTTCAAGTGTCTCATTTTTACGGATTAAGAGATAGAGCCCTGTGACAGACGGACAGACAGACAGACAGCGGAGTCTCAGTAACAGGGTCCCGTTGGCACCCTTTGGGTACGGAACCCTAAAAAAGGATAGCTGAATCAGTTAGGCTGCTTGACGTTTAGTCAAATTTTACTAAATTAGTAACCAAAATAATAAATATCCAAAACAAAAAATAACCAAAAAAAATATCATGTGACCTTGCTTGTACTATGGATAATACTTAGCGTTTGCAGTGAAGAAAAAAAATGTAAGATAACGTGCACAATCTGTGAAGAAATTCAGTAGTGTCTGTGAAGTTCCCAATTTGTAGTAAGTCCGTGTGGGAATTATGACGCAGGCACTCTAATTCCCAGAGAGACTTGTGTTTACCAGTACGCTGATAAATGGGTGAAGATGAAGACCAAAAAGTTGCACACCATTAAAGCTAAAAGCTATCCATACAAATGTTTGAGTAATTTTCGTGTCACAATGGAAAAAAATAATGTAAATTAAAACTAAGTACTAACGCAGCTTTAACGCTGTGCAACTTTTTGGTCTTCATCCAAATATGAAGTGACAAAGATAATATTAAATGTACGTAGTACAAAGATGAATACGTTTTAAACTTTCGTGATTTTCAATCATAGTCAAAATACCATATACGGGACTTATCACGCTATTTTTACACAAGTAATATTTACCTCGACGTTTCGGCAACGTTCCAGTTGCCGTGGTCACGAGTAGAATGAAACGTGGCGTGTCAAGTCTGCCTAGTTGCGCGAGTTTTTCGAATATTACTTGTGTAAAAATAGCGTGGTAAGTCCCGTATATGGTATTTTGACTAAAAGATAAATTATTCTTTTTAACATCTTAATCTTTTTATGTAAGTAAATGACTTCTGCAATAAATAAATGGAATGGAAAAACAAGTCCTTTGAAAAGTGCTTTGTAACCTACATTATCATAATTACAGTGTTAACATATCACTAAGAATATATGGAATCCCCACTAACTGCTTACAAACATGCAATGTTACAAAGAAAACAAAGAAAATCAATAACACAGGCATCATTAAAACCTGATATTATCTACTTAACACCAGAATATGTATAAATTATAGCTTGCGATAACATATCGCACTAGTTTCATTGCATTGCTGTGTTAGATTGATTGCTAATACAACCACGGCTTCTAGGTGGCGCAATGGATTGAAAAGGTACGGTAATTCTCGCAACTTTTAATGATACAGGACAGGTTTGTAATAGTGTCAAAGCATAGTTAGCGGACAAAACAACACATTTGTGTTTTATTTGATGTACTCATAAAGCACGCTATGACAGTTTTTATTTCAAATTGTTTCCTTATTTTTTTGTTTTTTTTTTTTTATTATTTCTTGTTATTTTGTGTTTTTTTTTTCTTTCTTAATTATTAACTTAAGTTTTAATTTATTTCATATTTATTAAATAAAATTATTATTTTATTTTACAACACACACACAACACAAACATCACGCCTGTATTCCCAAATGGGGTAGCCAGAGCACAGAAAACGGTACCGCTTCGGAGCCACTTTTAGTAATTTTAGGTTTAAAGTTTGAGACAAAAAAAAACTTACTTTTTATTTTAGTTTATTTTACAAGCTTTAGCTAATAGGCTCGTGTATGGTACATTTTGAGAAATTAACCTAGAGGTGTCACTATTTCAAAGCACATAAAGAAATTGTATCTTTTTTATTTGGCCTTGCCGCCACTTTTGCCGATTGGACAATCGGTGGATTCTAGTGGCGAGTTGTCGCTCATTGTGGCGTTTTACAGGGAGCCTTTTTTCAACAGTAGACATCTTCTAGTTGATGGTTTATTTATTTTTCAATAAAAAAGAACAAATCTTTATAATGTCTTACAGTTTCAGACTTTCCCATACTGACCGATTTAAATGAGACACGCTGTATAGCAACGTAAAATGTGTTGCAGTTAAACATGCACGCAGAAACAGGTAACAAACAAGATACTTTTATTTATTTTACTACTTCGCTACTTGGAGTTTTCTCCCTACCCGTATTGGTTTAAAAAAGATACCTGCACGTAGTAATACTTTGTACCTACGTACTACACATTTTTGCAGTGTTTTGTTTGTTTTTGTGACTTGGTTTTGTGACATACCTACTACTGTTTCTTTTAGATTATTTTGTACTAGCTGTTGCCCGTAACTCCGTCCGCGTAGATTTCGTTCACTACTGTCCCGCGGAAACTACGAATTTTCCGGGATACAACTATGGGACTTTGGTTTTTAAATTAGTATTTTCTTTTGGATATTCATTTTGTGTATTGGTGGGCCTGTGTGTTAAATGGATACTTAGTGTCTGTAGATTGACGCAGTTGTCCCTAAATTCTTTGGGTGAGGGTAGGTAGGTACCGTGGTGTTGACTTTTAGTTGTTTAAGTATTGTTTTTCTTCTTTTTCTTTAATTGTGTGCACCTCATGGTGCTCACTGGTATAAATTGTATATTAGTATAAGTTCTCATTAAGTGAAATGTAACAATTTCTTTTGAGAAATAAAGTTCTATAAACATAAAATGTTAAACTTAATTCGTTCAATAAATGCATCTAAAATACAATCGCAACATACAATATCTCAGCCGTTGGACGTCCACTGTTGGATATAGGGCTCCCCCATAGACCTCCAGTTGCTTCGGTTAGCAGCGGCCTGCATCCACCGTGAAACCGCGGCTATACCTAACCAGGTCGTGCTATATGGCCCGCCCATTGCCACTTCAACGAGCTAATTTGCTTGGCTATGTCGATGACCCTTGTTCTTCTACGTATCTCCTCATTTCTGATTCGATCCCGTAGAGAAACCCCAAGCATAGCTCTCTCCATAGCTCGCTGAGCAACTCAGAGCCTATTTACGAGTATAAGGCCTATAGTAAAGCACTATTATCTCGGATCCATAATGTCATCACTGGCAACACACATTGGTTAAAGACTTTCGTCTTAAGGCACACAATAGACAATACACACTGTAATATACACTGACAGGCAGTAATAACGGTTCACTTTTCATAAAACTATGTACAAATAGCGACTCGTTATGCTCGTCAGTATATTGCTGTTGTAAAAATCGAAGTGTAAAAAGCTTTCTGTTTTATGGGAAACCTTTTTAGTCGTGTTTGTTTTATCTGGAATGGGCACATTCATTTGTTTGTTGGGAACTAAACTGTAGTTTTATGTAGGTATTTTGTGAATTCCGTTCCGTTTGATATTTGGTTCGTATTGGAGTTCTGTATATATTCTTAATAGATTTCGCCTGCGGCTCCGCCCGCGTGGTATTCGGTTATCGCTCGCTGTTCCCTTTGGAACATGTGGATTTTTCCGGGATAAAAAGTAGCCTGTCACTCTCGGGCCCATAAACTATCTCTATGCCAAAAAAAGTTATGGCGTGAAAGATGGACAAACACACACATTTTCGCATTTATAAGAATAAGTATGGATGTGATGGTTTCCTTTTCCGTCTATACGTTAGTGCGTCAGTCTGTAAATACCTACTATGTTGTCAGGTTTACCTTACGAAAATACAAACTGAAATATAGATGCACAGAAAAACCCGGAAAAATAAGACCAGTGCTGGAAATCGAACTCAGGTCCTCGGCATTCCGTGCCGCGTGCTATACCGCTACACTACCACTGGACAGGAGTACAGACACGAATTTCCCCTATGCATCTCCTGTGTATTGTGTTAAGAACAACTTTCCAAAACTTCAAAACTCTAAACCCAGAGGTTGATATTTCAAGATTTTATTCCTGCTCCGTGGGAATATCGGGATAAAAAGTGGCCTATGTGTTATTCCAAACGTCCAGCTACCTAAATACCAAATTTCATGACTCTAAGCCCCACGGTTGTTATTTCGAAATTTTATCCCTACACCGTAGGAATATCGGAAAAAAGATAGCCTATGTATTATTCCAGACGTTTTATGTATAGGTAGAATCATACACGATGACGCGTACCGTCGTTCTTATTACAATGTCATTAATGTCTAATTTTGACTGAATCATGCGTGTTTGTGGACGGCACTAGATATCTTATCTTAAGTTTAGGGGTCTTTGCGGATACACTTCGACCCGTAGGGATCTTTTGTGTAATTACCCCTCCTTCGCACTTACTCCATTGCTTTTATCACCTCATCCATGAATTAGATGATTTGACGTACCTAGCGGTAGTGCCTTAAAGTTTCCTGGCGCGGGGTATCCGACACCAAAGAGTCTCATTCTTAATCTGGCGAGAGCGTCACATTCACACATAATGTGTTCCATTGTTTCGTCTTCCTCGCCACATATTCTACAATCTTCATTGTCCTGTAGTCCCATCTAACTTTACTAGTATGTGTTTAGTATCGAAGTGACCTGTAAATGCCCCGAAGATTTGTCGGAGTTGTTTCCTACTGAGTGTCCTGAGTTTTTTAGTCCAGCTTGTGCTGACATTTTCGATGAATCGTTTGGAATGCTTTAGACCTTCCAGTGTTTTCCACTCTTGTTGGTGTTTAAATCTGGTGAGGTCGTTTATAGCATTCTTTATGGTACTCTGTGAAAGTCCCACATACGGTTCGGGTCCTATGTTTTTGTTCATTGACCCTTCCCTTAGCACTAGGTATACCTACTCGTATATACCAAATTTCATGACTCTAAGCCCAAAAGTTGTTATTTCAAGATTTTATCCCTAAAATAAAAGAAAAAGGGATAAAAGTAGCCTGCCTATGTGTTATTCCAGATGTCCAGCTATCTACATACCAAATGTCATCCAAATCCGTCCAGCCGTTTTAGGGTGAAGGAGTAACAATCATACATACATACTTAGATTACTGATTAAATTTCGATTTTAAATATTTTGAAAACGGTGCGAGTTAGGACATACGTTTCTTGGATAAATTAACTACATAAGGCATAAAGAATCTACCCTTAAAGTTAAAGCAAATGTATAAAAACAGCCTATATTCACACACACTCAGGTGGTTTACAGGTGGAAGGACCTTTTGCAATGTCCGCTCGGATTGCTACCACCATCTTGCTCGCTAATCCTGCCGTGAAGCAGCAGTGCATCCACTTTTGTGTTTCGGCGTGGAGAGTAACACAACCGGTGAAATTACTGGCCCTTGAGGTATTCCATCTTAGACCTCTAGGATGGCAACGCATCTGCAATACCTCTGTTGCAGATGTTTATGGGCGGTGGTGATCTCTTACCATCAGGAGACCCACATGCTCATTTGCCATCCAGTCGAATAAAGAAAAACACATACACAAACTTTCGCATTTATAGTATTAGTAAGATTCCACATCCATACTAATATTATAAATGCGAAAGTGTGTTTTTATGTTTGTGTGTTTTGTATGTTTGTCCGTCTTTCACGCCGTAACGGAGCCACGGATCAACGTGAATTTTGGCAGTGAGATAGTTTATGGGCCCGAGTGTCATAAGCTACTTTTTATCCCGAAAAAATGAGTTCCCGAGGGAACAGCGCGCGATAACCGAATACCACGCGGGCGGAGCCGCGGGCAAAAGCTAGTTTATTTATATTTAGGTCACTTTCATGCTCATGGACGTTTAACCCGTACAAGAATTTCAAGATTAAGTTAATCTTGGTATGGTTACTAACAATACGGAGAATTAACACGCATAGGTTAGGGATGTCGAATAAATATCGATACATCGATATAATGATATTTTCAATTCGATATATCGATATTTTTGGGCGATATATTTCGTAACGATATAACGATATATCGATAGATAATATCCAGTATCAAAAATTGTATCGAAAACGATATTTTTTTAATTCTTATGCCACTGAAGTCGCTGAAATCTGAAACTGTAGAAGATAGGAACAAACGAAAAAAAGAACTATTTTGTCTATGACTGTAGAAGGTAGCCTTTTAGTTCTTGATATTTTTGTAATTTCGTCTAGTAAAAAGGAATACTGGTAAAATACTTTAGTGAGTGTTTATTGAGATTTAATCGATATATCGATATTTTAATAAACATCGATATATCGATATAATGATATTTTTTTTTAATTTTCGACATCCCTAGCATAGGTGGCACGAACTAAGAGTCGTAGCAAGGTCTACGCGGTGCTACGAAGGCTACGGAGCTACGAGGCGTAACGGTAATGCCTCAGGGTTGCCATTGGTATGTTTATAGTTTTAAGACAGGGTTGTGACATTGGTACCAAAAATACCGGTATTAGAATGGTATACCGGTAATTTACCGGTAGTGTGGAGTGTAATACTGGTATTAAGAATGTAGAGTGATAGGTTTTATTGTTTACCAACTTAGGTAAGCGTCTTGGTCTGCGAAAAATTCGACTATATTATTATAATTTTTGGGTTCAAAACTAGGTATCCTAGGTTCTTATCAGGGCGTCAAAATATCTCCATATCACATTAAATTACGATCAGCTGAGTACTTAACGCGAGAAAGCGTAACAATCAAACAAACATAGTTACATTCGCGTTTGCAGTACCTATTAGTAATGATTATATTTAGTTTTGATTTTTCAATTGAATATTTTAAGTAGGTATCGCCTATTAGGGGTAGGGATAAGGCCTATTGCTTACCGTATATTTTTTTGTCTGTGTATTTGTTTTCTGTATCGCTTACTATTTCTGGTATACAATAAAGAGTCTTTGTATTGTAGTGTATTGTATTGTATCGCATGTGTGTAAATAAATATCTCTTTCCATTTATCTCTCTTTCATATACCGGTATTTTTGGTATCGGTTACAAACCCTGGTTGTATGTCAATTTTATTAGTTTATAAATATTATGTAGTTAAATAATCTAACGTTAACTGCCACGCTCAGAGACGTCATTTAAATAGGAGTTTTACTGTATTTTGGATCGATAGTAACTTTAACTAAATGTGTTTGACATTTAGAGATAAATTGTTCAAGTGCAGTTCAACAAAATCATAATAACTGTGTTATCATTTCTAAGTTGACTATTTAAAAATTAAATAGTAAATAATAACTTAACTAGTACACCTTGCTTGCTTGCTTGATTAATAATTTTCTTATTACTAAATTTATTGGTACCTTTGGTACTTATTATCACATAAAACATTGACCTAAATACCGTTTCCCAAGCTAAAGTTAGTCAATTAAAAAAAAACATTTCTCGCCGCAATTGTAACAGAACTAAACAATAAATTCAAATAGTCACCCGCAGTTTTCAAACCGAACACGCAAAAAAGTAATTTAATTTACGAACCTGTATCAGAAGGCTCTCACGGCGTACCACAAACACGCCACTGCAGTGGTGCCAACATTAAAAATTCAAAACTAAAAAAAACGGTCACACTTAACTATTTGTCCTCACTGTCACTGGCCACTGATAAACAGATGAAAAACACTTTTGAATTTCGAATATTTGAATTTGTTTTTTCGGCGCGCGGCGCGCGGCACGCGCCTTGCTCGGCGGGCGAAGCGGCACTGAAGATGAACCATTCCACGCATGCGTGGCGAAACAAGTGTGTGCTGTACTTACACACTCACACAAATCAGTCCAACACCCTAACTTCCACTAGAAAGGCATTGAATTTTCAATCTTAAATATTTAAAACAAGAGTTCTTTCAAATACGAATGCTTAAAGGGTGAATTCAGGTTTGTAAAACGTAAATGTTTTTTGTCCTTCTTTCGCCTCAGGTCTACGCGTACGAATTTTAATTGAGCATCATTGCGATTGTAGCAGTGCGACTTTGTATATACTATAGTTACAGTTATACATTTTATAATGTTATACTTGCGTTGTGTAATACTAAGTAGTAGGCGTTATTGACATCAGTGGGTGAAAGGGGTGAAATGTTTAACCTAAAAGGGGTTAATGTTTTACCGATAGAAGTGTCAGGTGACAATGAACTAGGTGTCAATTCTTAAGACAGATATACTAAATCTTGCGTCAGATACACTAAAAATAAAAAGTGCTTTCACATCTTGTTTTTTAAGGTCATAACTTAATGAAGAATCAGCTTCGAATAAACATCATGGAATTATATCATGGACAGGGATGTTTGGAAATAAAATAATTCCGA
The DNA here is from genome assembly GCA_037349165.1 of Choristoneura rosaceana. NCBI lineage: Eukaryota > Metazoa > Arthropoda > Insecta > Lepidoptera > Tortricidae > Choristoneura > Choristoneura rosaceana. The sequence goes on from JAZBNJ010000032.1 coordinate 2,101,660, forward strand.
TCCGCATTAGTGATCCCTTCAAATAGCGAACCTACTGTGTTAAAAATAAAATTTTGTTAAATACTTGTAATGTATAGTATATAGATATCATCTATAAATATTGTGAATCTGTTTTAAAAAAAAAATACCTCGTTGAGTTTCTTGCCGGATTCTTCTCAACAGAGGTTTTTGCGGAACCGGTGGTAGATTTTTAAACGTTCATAAGTGCTTGTCATAGCCCCTTGTTCCTTACAGATAACCATGGCCAGATAACTGGTTATCTGTGAAGAATTTTTTTCTTACAGTATAACTAGTTATCTCTGTAGCGAGCTGATGTTGTTGCACTAATATTTATTTAATAAAATGCACTGGTTTGAAGAAATAACTGAATTTATTTAATTGCAAGCGAGAACACGTTTTTACACCAAGAATTGCAGTCATGGAAGCGACAGAGCGCAGTAAATTACAGACCATAAAAAATACGTTCTGTTTGGTGTTGCCAACATGCTGGGGCGCGGGGAAAGAAAACTCTAATGCAAAGTATAACAAACAAAAATTATATCAGTCAACCAATAATGACTCAGCATGATAGCATAACCAACCAACTCAAACCTATAGTCTCAATAAAATTTTAACACAAAATTAAGTACCCATTTTAATTGTTTCAAAGTAGGTACAGTCTAATTAAATTAAGTAACCATTATTACTAATTTGTTACAACAAAAAATAACAGTAAGATTGAACAAGAAACAATCAACACTGAATCATCTTTGTTCCCTAGGCTGAAGGCTAAATTAACAAACACCAGATGGCGATAAACCAAAAGGAACTACTTATTAAAAATAGTAAATAGTTATTCAAAAACAAGTATCATCAGACGAGTTAGACTTAACTTGATATGGCATGTTAAAGCTTAAAGATATTTTATAACAATTTGAAACTAAAAGTAAACCATTAAAATAAACTTTACTAACTTCTTTTCTTTAAGCTTTAATCATGTTATTTAAACTAAATTTTACATATGCTTACTAGATATGCACCTATAAAATCATTCAATAGGTAAAATTGAAAATCCACTCAGTGAACGCTTATAAATTTTTTTGTTTGGTGTCATGAGTTCAACAACCCTTATCTTATTGTCCTGACCTGGATAAACCTTAACAATTCTTGCCATTGGCCAAGTTTGAGGAGGAGAGTTAGGCTCTCGCATTATAACTAGCGAACCTATTTTAACATTTGGTTCAGAATTTTGCCACTTGGGGCGACACTGAAGTGCATTTAAATAATATTTATGCCAAACATTCCAGAAATGACTTTTAACCTTATTACATAATTCCCAGAACTTTAATTTACTTGTAGGCGAGTCTGCCAGGTCTGTTTCAGGGAATGATGTCAATGAAGTACCAATCAAGAAATGTCCCGGAGTAAGATAACTAAAGTCATTTACATCATTCGCTGTAACAGGCAATAGGGGCCTGGAATTCAATACAGCTTCAATCTGGCATAAAATTGTATTTAGCTGTTCATATGTCAGTACATAGTTCTGTAGAATACGCTTTAAATGATATTTACAGCTCTTGACAGCCGCCTCAGCAAGGCCCGCAAACACAGGTGAGTAACTGGGTACAAAATGAAATGTAATACCTTGTTGTACTGCATAGCCTTGCACCTGTGCTTGGTGGTCTCGCGATTTATTTAAATCATATAACTCAACTAATTGGTTCTCTGCTCCCTTAAAACATCCTGCATTGTCGCAAAATACGTCCGTCGGTAGACCTCGTCGTGAAATGAAGCGTTTAAAACATGCAAGGAAACTCTCAGTACTTAAGTCTGAAGAGAGCTCTAGGTGAACGGCTTTAGTTACGAAGCAGACAAACACACATATATATCCTTTTGTCTCTAGAGCTCTACGAACACGAGAATTCTTTACTTTTATAGGTCCCGCAAAATCGATACCTATTTTTTGAAAGGGACGGCAAGCAGTGACCCTTTGAGGAGGCAGATTACCCATCAGCTGTTTTGCGCATTGCGCCTTTAATTTAAAACAAATTAAACATTTGTGTACAATATTTTTCACATATCTAAGACCGTTTATGAGCCAATATCTTTCATTAAGGCTTGACAAAAGCAGCTTAGGCGAAGCATGTAAAAGTCTGATATGTTCATGATGCACAATAAGCTTAGTGATACGAGATTCCCTTGGCAAAATTATTGGGTGTTTTTGTGAGAACGACACATTCGAGTGCTGAATTCTACCACCTACTCTCAAAACATTTTCACCATCTAGGAATGGGTGAAGAGCTTTTAATGAACCATTAACATTTTCAGTATCAGAATTCAAAATTTTAATTTCTTGTTTGAAATAAATACCTTGTTCGTGCTTAATAATCATTAGCAATGCTTCTAGCAGACTTTTTATTTTTTAAATTTTGACAGAACCTGTTAATGTATGCCATTACCCGTACCATTTTATTGAGATCAGAAAACCTCTCGCAGAACTGATAAAAATCGCAGTTCTGTTGAGTGATAAGAGAAACCTTAGGATTGGAGGGCTGCTTTTTTAATTCAGGTAGGTCATTGACCTTTGGCGGAGCAAGTTGCGTATCAAAATTATAGTTACCATTCCGCAGAAACTCTGGGCCTTGCCACCACGCGTTCATATGACACAGCTCATCCGGATCAACGCCTCGGCTCACGCAGTCGGCAGGGTTTTCTTCACTGGTGACATACAGCCAGCGCCATCCAGCGGCAAGTTCTCGAATCAACTTCACGCGGTTTCCTACATATGCCTGAAGCTTTATAGGCTCTGTGTTAATCCATGCTAGCGCAATTTGCGAGTCCGAAAACAAAAAGACATCCTGTATATGCAGTTGTAAGCTGAGCGTGTCGTAGACCCGTTTTATAAGCTTTGTTAGTAAAAGTGCGGCACACAATTCCAAACGCGGCGTGGTGAAATTGTCACTGTTGCGGGGGTTGATTCGAGACTTGGCGCAGAGTAAAGTAAGAGAGGTATTACCATGCTCGTCGACCACCCGAAGGTAAACGGCACAACCGTAAGCGGTCGTGCTTGAAGCGTCTCCAAAGCCAATAAGTTGCACAGCTGATGCATTAGAAGGGACCTGTATGTTTCTTGGTATAATGAAGGGTTTCATTTGAGATATTTTATTTACAAATGAAGTCCATTCTAGTTGTAATTGTTCGGAAGGAACTTCATTCCATCCGATTTTTTCAGACCATATTTTTTGCATGAAAGCCTTAGCCTTCACGATGACCGGGGCCATAAAGCCCAGTGGGTCATAAAATTTCGAAATATAACTAAGTATGTCCCTTTTTGTAGGATTTTGCTTATTAAAGGTTTCTGGGCTAGAAAAAACAAAACAATCATTTCGAACATCAAGAGTGAGACCTAATGTTTTCATATATAAGTTATTTTTTTGAAAATCTATATTATCAAATTGCTGTTTTTCTATGGGAATTCCCTCTAAAATTTGCTGATTGTTAGACGCCCATTTGTGGGTATGAAAGCTGCCTTTATTTAATAATTCACATAACTGTCGTTTTGCTTCTATAATGACATTTAAATTGGAATTTGTGTAACAGATGTCATCAACATAGGTACAATTTTTTAAAATATAAGCTGCCAGTGGGAATTCATTGCCATATAAATTTGTAAGCTCATAAAGACAACGAGTTGCTAAGAAACTTGAACTTTTCTGCCCATATGTTACAGTGTCTAGTTGTATGCATTTAACAGGTTCCTCTGGGTTACTCCTCCACAAAATATTTTGTAAGCAAGCATGCTCGGGGTTAACGTTAATGCAGCGAAACATGCGTCGTATATCGGTAGAGAAAGTATATTGACCCAAACGAAACAAAAGCATAATATCAAATAACTCTTTTTGCACTAGGGGTCCATTTAACAAAATGTCATTAAGTGACAATTTTTTGTCAGACTGCATCGAAGCGTCATAGACCACACGCGTTGGAGTACTTTTACTGTTAGAGTTAATGACAGCATGGTGCGGCATGAAATACAGAGGGTCTGTCTCAAAATTCAATGATTTAAAATCAACATAATGCCCATGGCTCAACTCTACATATTCATTAATGAATTTATCGTATGCAGTGAGCAAGTTGTTATTTTTATGTAATTTTTTTTCGAGATTTAGGAATCTGTAATAAGCCAAATCGAAGGAATTGCCAAGGGCCTCATGGACCTTATTTAAAGGTAATTTTAAAGGTAAATCAACTTGAAACCTATTATCTTTAAGTACAGTTGTGGATTGAAAAATCTTCTCACACTGCTCATGCTCTGATAAGCTTTCAATGAAAGTTTCAGGGACGCTTTCGCTTTCCCAGAATTGTTGGATACAATTATTAAGAGAAGAGTCGCATTGGAGACATAAAAGTGATACCTTATTTGGAGAATGCTTTGGTTGCCGTGGCAAAGCTCCGGCAACGACATGACCAAACCTCGTGTTTACAAAGCGGGGATGCAGGCTGTCAGCATTCTCAGCAGACGGTGAAGCCAGCTTCTGAAGCGAAGGTAGCGGCTCCGGAAGCAGCACCTGAAAAAATATGTCCGCACCGAGGAGCATATGAATTTCAGATGGCATATGAAATTCAGTATCAGCTAACTGAACTCCTGGTGGTATGTTTATGGATGCCATGTCAATGTCAAATTGGGGGACTTTGCATGTTATTTTTTCAAGTACATGACAGTTGGCATTCACCTTGTAAGGTGTGGCTAATGAATGTATCTCCAAGGGGATAGAATATTTAGCAGTGTTATTATTATTACTAACACCCACAATGTTGAGATTGTCTTTATTTGGGGTGACCCCTAATGTTTCTACCACTTGGCTGGTGACCAAGGAGACCTGCGAGGCAGAGTCTAGTATTGCCTTGACATGCACCTCTCTGCCACTCTGTGAATAAAGTTTTACCCTAACAGTAGGTAATAAAATTTTGTTGCCTGCTGTATTAGATATTAATGATATTGGCTCCTGTGGTGCCGTCTCCCGGTGAAGTAAGGTATTGTGCATTTGTTTACATATATTGCACCGGAAGTGAAAGCGGCATTTACCATTGTGAGCATTTAGGCAAATATTGCACAGTTTGTTGTCTTTACAGTGTTTAATTCGATCATCTGCAGACAAAACTTTAAATTTAGCACATTCAAAAAGCTTATGACTGGTGGACTTACAGTGAGAACAGGCGGTGACCCTCGTAGTAGTAGCAGCCACATTCAACACTGCCTTGTGAGGCCTGGCCGAGGTTGTTGGCTCAGCATTCTCCAATGCTAAGGCCCTCTTTTCCATGAAGAGTAGAAAATCTTCCACTGTTGGATCTGATGCCTCGCTCCGCTCTAACTGATATGCTCGAGCGGTGAATGGATCTAGTTTTCGAGAAAGTATACAAAGGATTATAGCATCCCAATGGCTGACTCTTGGATCTAAATTAGCCAAAGCGGCTAATTGCTGCCTAGTGTTAGAAATAAATTCTCTTAAAGCACTGGAGGTAGCCCGACTCATTGGTCTCATATCTAAAATGTTTTGAATGTGTTCATTAACTATTTTGTATTTGTTGTTGAATCGGTCATCAAGCAATTTGTGCGCCCTTTCATAACTATCTCCTTCCAGTGGCAAGTTTTTAATGAGATCTAATGGCTCACCTCTTAAATATGATCGTAAATAGTACAATTTTTGAACAGAATCTAGTGCTTTGTTGTTATGAATCAATGAATTGAATAAATTAATGAATGGTATATAATCTGTAAACTTACCACAGAACACGGGTACATCAATGGGTGGTAAGCGAGTGGGCGCGTGTGTGGGTTGAGGTGGAGCAGCAGTGGTAATCGCGGGAACAGAAATATCGGCTGATTCGCGTATAGCAATTTCGGTGTCCAGCGCGGAGAGCGCTTCGAAGTACTTATCTTCATATTCTGCAAAGTCCTCTTTGTCACTGGGATCCAAGACCAAAATGGACTTGTTGTAGTTTTCGTATTCCGCGAACGCCGCTGTAACACGTGATTTTTGTGTATGTAAAGTCGCAACGGGCGCCGCCTTGATCTTCTGCTGGTCAGAAACCCACGAGGCAGTTCGACTGATGCTGCCTTTGACATATCCGCGAGCGACCACGAGTTCCTTTAAACCCTGTTCACCTTGCTCCAACCCCATCGCACACTCACGTTTTTTAATTGCTTAATCACAAAGTAGAAAATGTCTTAAAAGTTAAATCGCACTGCGCGAGCGACGCGACACGAAATAATGGAAAGTGACAGGAACAAACAAAATGGCGTATAGTCGCCGGTGGCGTGTGCGGCTGCGCGCTGACTCGGTCTTGCAAATGGCGCGTCGCGCTGTTTTGTCTTCCCTTTCTTCCCGCTAGTTCGGTGCGCTCGGCGTCCTTGTCGCACACTGAAGTTCGTCTGGTACAGGCGTCACACTGGGCACGTTTCACGACTTTTCGCGCGCTGCGCTGTGAAGCCAAGTTTGATGCTTTGTTGCCGGTACAGCATAGATGTACCTATGTATAGAATACTATTATTATTATGTCGCTGCAACCGAGAATGAGTCTTGACGGGCTGGTTTCTTCTGAATTTTCTTTTACAAGAATGCCGCCAAACTGCTGTATGTTGCACGTACTCGAGACAGTTTGCGAGACGTGTGGTTTTGCAGGTTTTCTAATGTTTTCAATCACAGGAATGCCGCCAAGCTGCTGTAACTTGCACGTAGGTACTCGAGACGGATTTGCGAGACCCGTGAGGTTTGCAGGACAGGATGAGGCTTTATTTTCAGTCAGAATTGCTGCCAAGCCGCCGATTATTGCGCGTGCTCGAAGTGAAAGCGAGATACGCGGGATCTGCGGGCTGGTGACTGAATGAAGATCCTGGCTCTTGACTGTGTTGATGTCTTCGTAGCTCCTTCTGCTTTACCACGAATAAAAAATGCTTCGAATGCGATTGAACAATATCTCAATTTAGCGCGATTCGGGCACGGCACGTCGCGTGGTTTTGGCGCGTCGGGACTGGAAAACGTGTCACACAAGATGTTTTCTTCAGATTTTCTTCTTATTTTCCTCGATCGAAGGACCATGTAGCGAGCTGATGTTGTTGCACTAATATTTATTTAATAAAATGCACTGGTTTGAAGAAATAACTGAATTTATTTAATTGCAAGCGAGAACACGTTTTTACACCAAGAATTGCAGTCATGGAAGCGACAGAGCGCAGTAAATTACAGACCATAAAAAATACGTTCTGTTTGGTGTTGCCAACAATCTCCAAAGATTTTATTTTCCCCACAGATAACTGTTTTTTTTAACGGTTATCTGCAAGGAAAATCCATTCCTTCCAGGTAACTAGTTATATCCGGGGATTTTTCTTTTCCCTACAGATAACTGTTTTTGTTTAACTGTTGACTCTAAGGACTTTCACGTTTATAATATTAGTAAGAAATGCATTTATTAGTTATTATAATTGACTTTTATTATACAGTAATGAAATAGGGCAAATAAAGAGTCCTTAGAGTCAACCGTTAAAAAAAACACTTATCTGTGGGGAAAAAAATCCCCGGAGATAGCTAGTTACCTGGAAGGAATGGATTTTCCTTGCAGATAACCGTTAAAAAAAACAGTTATCTGTGGGGAAAATAAAATCTTTGGAGATAACTAGTTATACTGGAAGAAAAAAATTCTTCACAGATTACCAGTTATCTGGCCATGGTTATCTGTAAGGAACAAGGGCAATAATGGTCATAAAGTGCACTCGGAAAAATTATCCATTTCGAGATACGAGTTTTTTAAAAGTAGTGACGAGTTTTAGGTATAAATACCTAACTTAGGTGTTTTTTTTTTTGGATTTTTTATATTTTAGTTACGGCTCATACTATACAAAAACCAAGCATAATTTCATCGACTGAGGAATTAATGCTTGGGTCTCCATACAACAACTTGCTTCATTTCTTGCATCATCTGGGCACCTTACCACCAGGCAGCGATTTTGGGCAATTTTTTTATTTATACGAGTATGTTAATTTGTATGTAGTTTTAGTTACGTATTTTTTATTTGTACTGAGATTAACCATATTAGATCTATCTAATATCTCTAAAGGAGCTATTCTTGTATACATGATGGAAAGTTGAGATGGGGCAGCAATACTGGGTTAAGACACTAACTTTAGTTAAAATGTTCAGTTTTTAGTTGTCCACATCATAAACTTAATATTACTTAGACGAACGGACCTCGCTTGACAGCGTGCAGCGTGACCGAAAGTGAGATGGGCCTGTCTGCGTAAATTTGTCAATGTCTGTGTGAGTTTTAGAGTTGCCCTCACTGCTAAATATGAGTTGTCGATAATCATAGGTACAGTATCCCCGGTATCCCCGTATATCCGGTATCCTCATATAGGTAGGGTACACAGTACAAATAAATCTTAAGAGCTGTTGCAGTAAAGTTGTTACTAGAAACTTCATAAACATTTCTAAATTAAAAAAAAATGCCCGCAAATATCTGTCGCTCCCACTCATGTCACTCGTCAATCTTCTGATCCACTTATCACTGGATTGACAGGAAACCTGGATTTTTTTAAATATTTTTTGTTATGGTGGCCACACTAATACCTACATACCTACCTCTACTCTGTGAAAGTTTTATGTATATCTACCTACTTGCGGTTCAGAGATACAGCTCTGCGACAGACGCTCTGGCAGATAGACAGAGGAGGATTAGTAATAAGGGTCCCGTTTGGCACCAATTATGTACGGAACCCTAAAAACAAAATACTGAATTTTTGTTTGTAAATAAATAGTTGAAATGAAATGAAATGAAATTGTTTATACAAAATAAAATATTTGTTCACAAATAAAAAGTTATTAATATTTTATTTACTTAAAATCATTAAATTCTCAATGTTAAATTATTTTACTTATATTTTCTCAAATCTTCAAATGGGAGAAAAGCAGCTACAAATTTTAGTACAAAACTTTATTGAAAGAATATCGATATAGATATCGATAAAAAATATTCAAACTCTGCGCCGTAAGTGCTCAAGTTCACGGATACAATATTTTTTTATTTAACACATAATTATTAGAAATTAAGCCATATTTATGAAATAGACTGTTTACCGCTTCATATTAGCATATTAATAAGTAAATTTGAGAATACCTTCAATGAAAATAAGAGCTATGAAAATGGTACTTGTAAAATCATATTTACCTGTGAAATGTACGTTTATTTGGGTTAATGCAATGGGTTATATCACAACTCAACACAGAACATGACACCATTCTGGAATCCTACCGTTTTATGCAAAAAATCGAAAGGATTGGAGAAAAAAACACAATAGAAATACGACGCAAATTTTGACAGGAGGCTAAAGGAGGCTAACTGATTCAAAACGGGTCACGCTGTCATTTTGATTTTATCTCTTTCGCACACATAGCTTATGCCGTAAGGATCGGTTTCTTCACTCGCACCACTGTTGGTCTATTTACGCTAGTAATATTAAGTTTATGGTCCACATACTGTTTAATTTTCTTTAAGCACAAAGAATTCATATTCGTAAAAAAACAACGTGCGAAAGTTTCATTTCGCAAATTAGTGCCCTACGAAATGTATGGAAAAAGTTTTCTTTGATTTGTGGGTGTTCTTGTAATGAACTAAAAATGAACTAAAATAATTTCTTTGCTCACCCGCGACCTTAAGATAGCTAAGTCTATGCAAATTATGCGTGTTCATACAGTTCCTCCACCTCCACACTGTACGAACACACACAAATTACACAAACCCATCTATCACCACCACCACAACTCACTGACGCGTTTCGAACTCAACCAGAGCTCATCCTCAGAGTGACACAACCGTACACCATGCTACCAGTTGTTAGACTAACAAACCACCACCATTGTTTTAATTTGTCAAACAAAACTACCCGCAAAATATTAATAAATTTTAAATGTGATACAAAACTACCTTGATTTTTTAATTTTATTTATTTATTGTCAAGGCATGTTTAATAACTACCGTTGCTAAAATTAGACCCAAGCCGTGGCAAGGGAGATGACACTAAATTTCTAGTACTCTAACCTTAGCTGGTCTCAGAGAGTGTTTTAATCCTTGATAGAAATGGGACCGATTGAAATTAAAAAAAAAGACAAATCTGTCGATTTCTTCGCTGACTGTACATTTTATCAAAAATCTGTAAATGTCAAATTGTCATCACTCAAAAAGTTAGGTAAAGGTCTCCTAAGAGCATTTTCTTCGAGCTCGGTTGCCCAGGTACTAGCTTACTTATGCTGTACCTACGCCAAGCAAGCCCTCTGGTTTTGAGAGGAGGCCTTTGGCATACTTTTGGGCAGCGGGATGATGAAGTAAAGACAATTTAACACGGGTGTTCTTGATACAGTTTTAACAAAAATCATGATACAAATACTTAATTTTTATGAATTTTCATGACAAATCCGAAAAATCCTGAAATTTTATTCTAATTGCCGTTTCACGCGAGAAAAACCACGGGCAAAGACTAGCAATTAATAAAAGCAAGAGCCTCGTAAAACGTTTTCTTAACTGATAATATATATTTTTAGGTTTTATTACAACACCTAAAAGTCCTTAATACGTATCTTATTAAATATCGCTAACGCTTTCATTTGACAGAAGCAATGAAATTTCAAAAAATTCCCTATAGAAATCCAGTTGTTTCGCTTGGAAACGGGCTGCAATCGTAATGAACACGCGACTTTTTTGAACCAGGTCATCAGTCTATCTCGTTGGTGGACGTCCTACGCTTGCCGACCCGCAGTCCCCATTCAAAAATTTCTCGGCCCCAATGGCCAATGACTTCGTGCTATATCGCCTGCCCATTGTCACTTCAACGAGCTAATTCGCTTCATTATGTCGGTGTCGGTGTCGGTTAGTCTGAAATAATTTATTATTATTATTTAAACGTCGAAGTCGCAAACATATAAACATTTGCAAAAATCTATTTAAATATATTTAATACATTTATAAATAATTGAAACAGTAAAAACGCCATACAGCGAGGAATGCTGCCAGCATTCTTGGAACCATGCCACAGGGGCCTTTTTTAGAGTTATATTAGTTTTTAATTATTATTATTAAGTTTTTGCACAAATTAAATGTGATTCATTGACGTTTGAAGTGAATTCAATAGCGATTCCCATGACAAAATAAACACTGTATTAACACCTCAACAATACGATTGAAAGGGTAAAAATAAATTACTCTGTATTTGATGAAGGAACATTTCACGGCTCTAATTGCATCCTTTGTGAAGGTGCCGTTAAAAGGGGTTTAATTTTAAAGGCCTTTTTAGTACTTGATTTCCCCTTTGTTGGTTGAGGAAGGACAATGAAACGGGCAGAAACAGAACGACTACTTGTAGAAGATAGATTGATTGTTATTTATTTACGCGCTCTGACGCGTAATCCCTCTTGAATTGGGTGGTGGGGATTTTGACGTGGATTGCAAGTAGTGTATATGTAGTTTTTTTTTTTTATTAAACTGACCAAGTGCGGAGCGGCATCACTTGCTGATGGTTCCGTGAATCTCTAAACATCGAAATTAGACATGAGTTGCAGGTGGTAGGACCTCGTGCAAGGTTGGCCCGGATTGCTACCACATCTTGCTCGCTAATCCTGCCGTAAAGCAGCAGTGCTTGCGCTGTTGTATTTCGGCGTGGAGAGTAAGACAACTCTGATGGCAACGCATCTGCAATCCTCCTGGGGGCCTACCACGCTCTCTTAATACGATTCAGTTTAAGCTCTAAACTGAACTGCATCGCTATTTCGTACTACGACGTTACTTTTGTGATTCATTTTAAGTGAGGTTCAGCGATAGCGATACATATATCAGATAAAATATCGGTCTTTCATTCACTTATAAGCGATTGAGATTCAGCTCTGAGAAATAAAGGTCGTGGTACCAATTTCGACGATTCAGTTTAGGTGCCTAAATTGAACTGCTCTGCGTTTGGATCGTTTAGGAAAGATCGTGGTAGGCCCCCTGGTGTTCTCTCTCTTCATCGTCTCTCACCATCAGGAAACCCACTTGCTCGTTTATGATAGATAGATAAAAGATAGATAAAAACGTTTATTTGGTACTGCAAACACACACAATCAAGATTAGATACAAGGATACAAAACATCAGTCCAGACTTAAAAGTAAACATTTCATATTGCTTGTGTGCGCTGCAGTGCAAAAGGGCCATGGCTCAGTGGTCAACATTGCTCGGGGGAGCAAAACACTGATTTTACGCCACAACCCAGAGGACCGGGAACAAATGTTTATTACTGCTCCAATAATAATTATACAATATAAATAAAACAAAACAAACAGTGTGAAAGCAAAATACTAGTTGCATTTTCAATTAAGGGAACAAGAATGTAATTTTTTATTCAATTGTGTAGACAGTATTTGTGCAGGTTGCACCAAATGATAGATTGAGTTAGTGACAAGGGAGAAAAATTGCCATCCAGTCGAATCAAAAAAAATTAGACATGAGTAAATCTCGACTCGACTCCGATAAGGGATCTCATTCACTAAATCCAGCTCCGGTATCGGTAACGAATCCCCTTATTTTTTTATTTTTTTTATATATTGATAAGAAACAAACAGTCTTATACAGAATTATCAACATAAAATTAAATTAACAAAATCTAAACCTATAGTTTCCTTAAAGGTTTAAGTTAGCAGACAGCTATTACAAGGAGAGAAATGATAAATAGAATTTTTCACTTCTCATGCTCTAAAAGTAGGTCAATATAGCCTTACAAGGCGGGAGTAAAGTGAGTATTTTAGTCCCTAGGGAGTAAAAGTAATTAATTTTTTAATTTACTTCGAGTGACTTAGATAAACTCAAACAGCCAGCTACTTGCAAAAAATATGATTGTGTGTGGACCATTTCCATGACGCAAATGTTACGTTCTTAGTCTACGTGGTCTTAGTTCTATGGTTTTTCCGCGTAGAAAGTGGCGCCATTCTATTTTTTCGTTTGTGTATGGACCATTTCGCCGATGCTATTTTGTTATATCTGTGTCTGGTTGGAAAAAAATACTTACCGTGAAAACTTTGAAATTGTTGTAGAGCGTAAATCGTAAACGATTAAAATAAATTGATTATTCTCACAATGTGATCAAGTGATAGTGAAAATTATGATGTCGAGCAAAGAGCAAAATACATAATTGATAATCTTTTGCCGCCGAAATATAGAAACATTTATTTTTTTATAGAATAGAAACATTTATTTATTCTTTTTGTACTAAACTGACTATTTTTTTCTCGCGATCGAAGTGAAAAATAGAGTTTTCACCGCGAGACTAAAAGTCAATATAAACCCTCGGATAAATAGACACCCTCGCTAAAGCTCGGGTGTCTAATCACCTCGGGTATATATTGGCTTATTTTAGTCTCTCGATAAAAAATATACTATAGATATGTACCTAATATATGTAACAAACACAAAATCCAGAGAAAACAAATCCAGACGTTTTATGCATTCACTTCCCTGCCAGTGAAACTAGACAAGAAAGCTGACAAAAAAAAATAGTTTGAAAAATACTAACTACTACCTAACCTAAAACATGGTCACTTGAAGGCCTTCTTCAGCATTTCAAGTGAACAATCAAAAATATCAACGTACACCAGTTTTTCACTGTTATTAAAAATGCCACACGCACGCCTAATAAACATATTTCTAGCATAACATGTCCTACTTCGAGGTATACTCCCTTATTCATAAACGACAATCAAACCTATTTTAGTTAAAATGCCGCTAAAATTCGTTTGTCCTTATCTGTCACTGCGACATTTGTATTTGTTAGAAAGGGACAAAGCATTTGTTAGTTAACATAGGCTTGTTAAGTTTTATGAATAAGGGGGATAGAGAAGAGATCTTTTTTACGACACTGGCGCTCTTGCCTGCGGGAATCCGACTCCTTTATCGACTCCGGTTCTTTCGAGCCACAGAGCAAAAACAAAGCGAGCGATTATTACTTACATGACGACGACGATGTATGAAACAAAACAGACTGAGATATGGGATACATAGGGAAATTCGTGTCTGTGCCGTTGACCACCAGTGGTGTAGCAGTATTTTCTTTTACCACAAAATATGTACCATGTTTTTATGCAAATAAATGATTTATGATTTAGCATGCGGCACGGAATGCCGAGGACCTGGGTTCGATTCCCAGTGTTGGTCTTATTTTTCTGGTTTTTCTGTGCATCTATGTTTCAGTTTGTATTTTCAATTTAGGTTTCACGGGATACGGGATAAAAGTAAAAATTTGGAATTGAAAAAAAAAAATACAAAAAGATTCCAAAAAAAACAATCTTTATTACTTACATAGTTTGTCAATGGCCGTCGTCTGACGACCAGATGGCCTAGTGGTTAGAGACCCTGACTACGAAGCTTGAGGTCCCGGGTTCGATTCCCGTGTCGGGGCAGATATTTGTATGAAAAATGCGAATGTTTGTTCTCGGGTCTTGGGTGTTTAATATGTATTTAAGTATGTATCTATCTGTATAATTATGTTTATCCGTTGCTTAGTACCCATAACACAAGCTTTGCTAAGCTTACTTTGGGACTAGGTCAATGGGGGCTATCGCGAATGAATTTTCCGCTAGAGGCGCTAGTGTAGCGTGAGGTCAACGAAATGTCAAATCTCATAGTTTTTGGGTGAGCTATGCGGGTTTATTTATAATTAGAATAATTTTGTGAATATTTCGCATTACCTGAAATTAATTATAGCAATTATGCGATAAGGGGCAATGAACGTCTGTAATTTGAGACAGTTTTGTCTTTTGAAAACTTTTTCCCTCCCTTTTTTCCGAACAAAACGGGATTATGCAATACTGTGGTTGCTCAATATGTTTATGGTACTGTTTTACGATGTATTAAATATGATTTTAATCTAAACTTTGTTTTCACGGCCGTTATAACAGACTTTTAAAAACCTCACGCAACAGTGGCGCCATCTAGTGAGAGAAAAAACGATAGCCCTCATTGGTGTCAATTGTCCCGTGATATTTATTTATTTATTTTATTATTTTATAATGGCCGATCGGGCTCGTTTTGGTACCGACGTACTGCAGTACCGATTCGTCTTAATGACTCTTTTGAATTTGTAAGTCACTTCGGATATATTGACTACTGGCTAACCCGCTCCGGGGAGCTGCTCTGAAATCAGCCTTAGTTTGTTTATAGCATATCTGAACAATTTATCATCATCATCATCTCAGCCTATATACGTCCCACTGCTGGGCACAGGCCTCCTCTCGGAATGAGAGGGCTTGGGCCATAGTTCCCACGCGAGCCCAGTGCGGATTGGGAACTTCACACGCACCATTGAATTGCTTCGCAGGTTTGTGCAGGTTTCCTCACGATGTTTTCCTTCACCGCAAAGCTCGTGGTAAATTGCGCACATGAATTTCGAAAAACTCAGAGGTGCGAGCCGGGATTTGAACCCACGACCCTCTGCTTGAGAGGCGATAGGTCAAACCACTAGGCCACCACGGCTTTTTGGAACAATTTATGGATTTAGAGAAAAAATACAGAAGCGCAGGATCCACCAACGAGATGGATGGATGACCTGGTTAAAGTCGCGGGTTCACGGTGGATGCAAGCCGCTTCCAACCGAGGCAACTGAAGGTCTATGGGGGAGGCCTATGTCCAACAGTGGACGTCCTATAGCTGATATGATTATGTTGATGATGAGAGAAAAGAGAGTTATGTTATGAAAATTATTACATAATAACTTTCAAAGCTGTGCCGTGGTGGCCTAGTGGTTTGACCGATCGCCTCTCAAACAGAGGGTCGTGGGTTCGCACTTCTAAGCTTTTCGAAATCCATGTGCGGAATTACATTTGAAATTGACCACGAGCTTTGCGGTGAAGGAAAACATCGTGAGGAAACCTGCACAAACCTGCGAAGCAATTCAATGGTGCGTGTGAAGTTCCCTCCGCACTGGGCCCGCGTGGCAACTAAGGCCCAAGCCCTCTTGTTCTGAGAGGATTCCTGTGCCCAGCAGTAGGACGTATATAGGCTGGGATGATAATGATGAACTTTCAACAGTTACGCGAGTCAATACGGACCCCTAATTTTACTAGTACCCACTATAATAGTGTAGCTCTTGCCGCACTGCAAACTTTTGGGTTCGGAAACCCAAAGGGGCAATAAGAGTTTTTGCCTCCGACTACATTTCAGTTAGTAATTGAAGTTTGGTCTAGATTGTTTTGTCTGAGTAGTCCATCTCATCACGTGAAAGGGGTATATTAATTTCAGTTTTATAATTTATCTATAATAATATGATAAATTATGAAACTGAAATTAATGTTAGATTTTATCTTTTTTGTTTCGAAGACCAATTTTATCCCTAAACAATAATCCTATCGATTGGTATAGTTAAGGTGGTAAGACCTTGTGCAAGGTCCGCCCGGATGGCTACCACCATCTTGCTCGCTAATCCTGCCGTGAAACAGCAGTGCTTGGCTTGCACAGTTGTGTTTCGGCATGGAGAGTAAACCAGCCGGTGAAATTACTGGCGCTTGAGGTATCCTATCATGGGCCTCTAGGTTGGCAACGCATCTGAAATCCCCCTGGTGTTGCAGGTGTTTATGGGCGTTGGTAATCTCTTACCATCAGGAGACCCACTTGCTCGTTTGCCATCCAGACGAATAAATAAAAAAAAACTGTAAAATATATAGTGAGCATTTCTTATTATTTTATTTTAGCTTGTTTCATTCCTGAGTGGAAAAATTGTTTTTTTTTTTCGCAGTTTTAGTTCTTTTACATGACGGCACTATAAAGAGAATTCTATTACGGAAACTAAGGAACTATAGGACCCTAAAAAGGTGAGTCTAGCAGCTACTTAGTGTTTTAAATTAAAATAAAAACAACCTTCGTTTCGTATGTAAATCCTTAGATGTCGTGCAATAGGTACTAATGCTCTAATGGCCACCATTACGGAATAATTCACAATTAACTAGGGTTTATGGGTGACATTAATTTACACGCGCTATTGGACCTTGTGAACACAACTTAAGTTGAATAGAAGTGCAAGAAGTGTGATTTAAAACTTTTAATATTTTTTTGTATAATATCAAAAATGAATTCTTCACAAATAAATTGTAAGGCAAATTCAATGCCTAACAAGTGAATGTTAAAAAAAATGTACTTATTTACTAGTATTTTCACCAAATTTCATGTATGCGTTTTCATATAATTTGACGTAAATGTTTATTTATTCATTCATTGTTTAACACATTTTTATACATAGCAGAATATGACCTACTCTAAAAATTACTTACCTAGAACAGACCTATTTATAAAATGACTAGCCTAGACCATGACCAACCAAGAAAATGACTTGCCTAGAACATGACATCTTTATAAAATGACTAACCTAGAACATGACCTACTCATCACACCTGACCATGACCTACTTTCACACACAACACTTTCACACACAAATACTCACACACACATTCTGAAATCAATTATTTTAATTGTTTTATTTTATTTTTGAATTATTTAATTTCTCTAGCGCTGACATTTTCTTTTTTCTTTTAGAATAGAATAGAATAGAATAGAATCATTTGTTGCAAGTCACATTACAATTTAAAGATGGAAGTATAATAATTAAGTAGTACACATGTGACACCCTGCAAGGGCATGGCAACATAACATAACATAAGTAACATAAATTTAACACTCTAGGAATAGGGCTTCATAATTATTATTATTATACAAATTCTAAACACCCATTTAAGCATTTCGTATAACATTATATACCTGAATTATTAATTTCGTGTCAATATTAGGTTAAATTATACACTGCATAAGACCATTAACTAAGAATAATCTTCCTCAAAAAACTCGTTTAAGCTATAGTAACACTTGTTCACTAGGAATATTTTTAATTGCTTAATAAATAAATTATACCTTTCTAGGTTCCTCAAGGAATTCGGTAGGTGGTTGTATATTTTGATGGTCATGTAATGAGGGCTACAGGACACAAGTTTTAATGTAGTAGATGGTGCTTTAAGCTTATTAAGGTTTCGATTGTTTCTCTTATTATTTGTTAATTCTGAATACATGCCCATGTTTTTCCTGATAAATTTGCAAGACTCTAATATGTACATGGAGGCAAGAGTAAGTATCTGATGCCTTACAAAATAGGGTCGGCAAGAATCCATTTGATCAATATTCACCAATATCCTGATGCATTTTTTTTGAAGTATAAAAATTTTGTCTACATCAACACAGTTCCCCCACAACACCAGACCATATGATAGCCTTGAGTAGGCGTATGCATAATACGCTGTAAGGGCTGTTTTAAAATCCGTAGCGCGTTTAAGGTGTTTAAGGGCATAGATAAAAGAAGATAACTTTTTTGATATTCTTTGAATATGCGACTTCCAATTCATACCAGTGTCAAGATCTATTCCCAACAAAGTCGCTGTACTCACATGTTCAAGTTTTGTATTATGATATTCAAAACTTATAGGCAGTGCAAGTCTTTGGCGAGGTTTAAATTGAATAATTTTTGTTTTACTAAGGTTGAGCTCTAAATTGTGATCTTTTAACCAGTTAACAATTAAGTCGAGGTTGGTTTTTAATTTGATTTCAACTTCACTAATGTTATGACATGAACACAGCACAGAAATATCGTCTGCAAAGAGCGTGCAATGCTCTGTCAACACATCTGGGAGATCATTAATGTATATCAGAAACAGTAAGCATCCCAATATGCTACCTTGAGGTATTGAGCCTGTGATAGGGACTCGATCAGATCTGATATGTTGAACTATTCGCCTGTCAAAGTCTGAATTTTTAATGTCTACATATTGGAATCGATTCGTAAAATACGACTTGAACCATTTCAGGGCAGTGCCTCTTATACCTGTATTGTACAACTTATCTAATAAAATTTCGTAATTTACTTTATCATATGCTTTACTCAAGTCGAGTAAGAGGCCAATAGCATATTTTTTGTTATTTATTGCGCCGAGAATCTGTTGAACATACTTATAGAGCGCCAGAGTTGTAGAGCAATTCTTCCTAAAGCCATATTGATTTTCGTTGAGAATTTTGAATTTTTCATAGAAAGGATAAAGACGTTTTATCATTGCGGTCTCATATATTTTTGCCGACGTTGGTTGTAGGGCTACAGGCCGGTAGGTATTTACATCTGTGATATCTCCCTTTTTATGTATCGGTTTTACAATGGATATCTTTAACGCGTCGGGGAAAATGCCTTCCGAAAATGATTGGTTAATCAGCTTAGTATAGGGAATTGTTAGAATCTCAGCACAACATTTTATTAAAAAGGGCGGCACTTCGTCAATACCAAAGGATGATTTGTTTTTAAGATTCTTAAGTATTTTAAATATTTCTTTTGGTTATACTGGGCTTAGAAAGAAAGAATTTTTAACTGTATTTACTAATGGCGCCCTAGTTACAGGTGTCGAGCGCGAATTTCCGATAGAGGAGAAAAAAATATTAAATGTATTAGCCACTTGTTTAGGGTCCTTTAGTAAAACATTAGACGATTTGATTTGCAAATTATTTTTATTTTCTTGTGTATTTTTGTTCGTTTCCTTGTTTATTATTTGCCACATTGATTTAGTTTTATTGTGTGAATTTTCAAATTTTTGTTTATTATTAAGTTTTTTTGAGGTATAAATTGCTTTTTTTAGTGTTTTACAGTAATGTTTGTAATGGGTTCGTAGAGTTTTATTCCGCGACTGAGATACTAATAGCTTTAAGTGCCTTTTATTACGGCACGATATTCTTAAGCCTGGTGTTAGTTTAGATTTTTCAGGTTTTATTTTAAGGGTTTTCTTTGGTATGCATTTATCCAAAGCTTTCCCCAGAGTATAGTTAAATATATTATAATTATCATTTACGCTATTATTTAATGTGATTATACTACTCCAGTCTACGGTTTCCAGTTCAGTCTTAAATAAATGTATATTCCGCTTATTATATACTCTTTTACAGATTCTCCAAGTTTGTAAGTTTGATGTAATACCGGGTATCTCAATCAAAATACCTTTATGATCTGAAAAACCGAGTTCCTGTATCTCAAGTTTAGAATCCTGATATTTAAAATTGGTGAATACTAAATCAATACATGTAGAACTAGAATGTGTGATACGCGTAGGTCCATTTACTCTTTGGTGAAAATTGTATGCAAGCATGATATTGGTCAATCTTGATTTTTCGTTATTAATTGTAAGGAAATCTACATTAAAGTCACCTCCAATGATAATGCTTTTATGGTTGTCTTTTATCGAAATTAATTTTAATAGTTTATTTAAGGATAAGTAGAAAGTTTCAATTTCTCTTTTACTATTTGGGAAATATAGGTTAATAATTAATAGGTTCAATTTTGGTACCTCCAAGGCACATATTTCGAATATCATCTGTATAGATAAGGATGTGATATCAGATCGCTCACGAGTCTGCAGTGAGTTTTTTGCCAATATTAAAACGCCGCCTCCCTCACGTCCATCTCGGCAGAAAAATGAACCTACATTAAAGTTAGTAATGCTTAGCAGATCTTTCTTTTCTTTGTTTAACCATGTTTCAGAAATACATATTATATGTATATTTGAGTTCTCCTCCACGAACTCTTGCAAGAGGTGGGTCTTATTCCATATACTTTGCATGTTTTGGTAAAGAATAATGATACTACGCCCCTCCGCTACGCCCTCCATTTTCTTGTCTTTGAACCCGAAAAAAATCACTGTTACCACTCCGCCGTTCCATGTGTGGTGGTTCCTTTGTAATTTTACGCTCCACCAATTGTTGTGCAACTTTTGCTTCTTCCGTTACATAGTAATTATATAGATATGTACAAATATTATAATGTAAGTTTTCTATTATATTTTTCATACCAAAGTTGTTCACTCTACCAGAGATTCTCGAAAACATGCCAAGAGTCAGATTTACATTAGGGTCATATACAAAGAAATTATTTCTATGATTTTTCAAGTCATTGAGCAATAAATTGTTAAACCTATCCACTCTAGCGTTGTATAGTATTCTTCCAGAAATAAAAGTAGGACATGTTATAATTAAGTTAGTAAATAAGATATCCTTTACAGAGTGATGAATGTATTTCACCAATGTGTGTAGGTCCTGTGAATAATTGAAATCTTCTTCACCAACAAGGATCACACAGTAGTCCTTCTTAGTCATGCCCTCAAGCTTATTCTGTAAATTCTTCAGCAGATCCCCAACTCCAGCCCTGGGTATTATGTGATGACAAAAAGAGTAGCCTTGAAAGAAGTCGTTATCAGTTATTAATTTAGTTATCTTGTTTCTATTATTACCACTTAGTAACAATAATTTACACTCGGTAGGCTGCTCTTCCCTGGTCTCTTCCAATGTCGTTGTTTCTTTATATTTCGCTGAGCCCTCTTCGCCGATTGTGGAAGGTGGTTTTGTATTCATTTGTTTGACTGACGTCCGCGCGTTTACGCAGGGTGAGCCATTTGGAGTAATTTTCCAAGTTGAGAGCTTTTCACATTTCTTTTTTTTAGGTGTACTCATCGGTGAAATTGGTGCTGTTTCCTGGAGCATATTTCTATAAAGGTCACACTTCTTGCGAGTCTCACTCAAAGCTTCCTGTAGTTTATAATTTTCTCCGAGAAGTTTTTGAATTTCCGCATCCGCTCCCTGTAGGTCATCTTTCAAGTGTTTTACTTGCTCTTTTAATTCTTCTATTATGAAATTTTGCGCTTGTGAGTGAAGGTTCGGTAAACTATGTGTGCTGCTGTCAGTCGAAGTTTCGATTGTCTGCTCGTTTACGTTTATATATAGGTCGGGGCAACTTTTGTTTAGCGTACTCTCAAGCAAGTTAGAATTGTCAGAGCTATCATCGTCGGTTAAGGAGTCACAAGAATTTTGAACCGACACTTCAAGTTTTCTAACAGTATTATTTTCAGAAGAACCATTATTGTTATTTTTTTTTAGTTTAGATTGGGCAACTTCATGTTTTGGTATTTTTGTAGTTCTGATTGCGTCATTTTTTACTATATTTTTTACTGTGATTTCCGTACGTGCTATATTTTTCTGCAAGTTTTGTTCTTCAAGGCACTTTTTGCATTTCCAAGTCTCTTTGCGCTCTTTATCCATCAAATTGAAGATTTTTTCTTTGTTAGCACACGACAAATCGTATGTAAGTTGACATATACTGCATACCAGATAACGCTTATTTAAAATCTTCTTCTTACACACTGTACAGTTTATTAATGGTGCCATTTTAAGAGTAATTTAATGTTTTCAATAAATTATGATGAATATTTTACTATTTTCATTGTTTTCATTTCCAGTTCTATCATAATATCATATCGTTATACGTTATTTTTTAAATTGAATTTTGAGGGTAGGTGAATAGTAGTAAGTCTCCGTGTTGTATTTGTGTCTTGATTTAAACTGTTTTTAGATGTTTATTTTTATGGATAACACTATCACAAGGTCACATTATTGTAATCTTCACTTTGTTAGCATTTTTAAAGAGAAATCAGCAAAAAAGTAACTAAAAATTAAAATATTCTTGAAGAGCACTATTTATCTTTGTTGACAGTTGACAGTTCATTCGACGACGACCTTTTAGTTATTATGATGTACTGAAATTTTAACTTTTGACTTTAATTTGGATCTGAACTTTTAATTTTTGATGCCGTTCTTATATAATTGTGCTGTAATTATCAAATTTTTTATAATAATGGACATTGTAATTTTATTATTTACTTATTTTAGTGCAATTTTTAATTATTAATTCTGAAATTATAATGGATATTTAGTTGTAGTTTTTAACATAATTTATTTCAATGTGTAAATATAGACATAGCGGTAACAAATTTTAATTAATTATTGTTAATCTGTCTTCACATTCGCAGACTACCAAGTTACAGGCTCAGCCTAGTTCGGTGTCTGACGGAAATTTGTAACATAATGTAATAAGTATTTTTGCCAAATAAATAAATATCAAAATATCAAATATCATAAAATGACTAACGTACGTCAGCCAAAGTCAGTGTTACAATTCGGTATTAACTGTTTAGAAAGTATCACCGGTTTCTCCAAGTTCTTAATTGAGTTTGGTAGTTTTGTTGAAGCCATAATAAATAAATACACTGGTTGGTGTTTTCTCGTTCAAGATTTGTCTAATGGAACTATACGTTATCCGCTTTGCGGTGAGCCTATTCCGCATAATTTAGGCGCTTTTTGCGCCTTGTCGCTTCACTTAACCTAACTTTTTTAGTTCCATGAAATCCTATTTCACTGTACACAAATATAATAATGTATTATTCATCATTATCATCCCAGCCTATATATTTCCCACTGCTGGGCACAGGCCTCCTCTCAGAATGAGAGGGCTTGGGCCATAAGTTCCCACGCGGGCCCAGTGTAGATTGGGAATTTCACACGCACCTTTGAATTTCTTCGCAGATTTGTTCAGGTTTCCTTACGATGTTTTCCTTCACCGCAAAGCTCGTGGTTAATTTCAAATGTAATTCCGCACATGAATTTCGAAAAACTCAGAGGTGCGAGCCGGGGTTTGAACCCACGACCCTCTGTTTGAGAGGCGATAGGTCAAACCACTAGGCCACCACGGCTTATTATCAATGTATTATTATATTTACACAAATATAATAATCTATATTATATTTGCGATCAGTCAACCCAGCGGTGTCTTTAAAAAATGTTCACCTGTTCATCTCGATGTACAAAGAATTCCACGTTTGCTCAGCGCGAGAGGGTAACACAGGATATTAAATTCTAATTGTGGAATGTTAGCTCATGCCCCGAATATTGAATAACCTCCGGCACTTCCGACGATGCTTGTAATGAAAGGCTAAGTTGTAGACCCATGGCCGTATCGTCTAACGCCGTCTCTTTCTACCCTCATACAATACAATACAATACAATACAATACAAAGACTCTTTATTGTACACCAGAAATAGTAAGTGATACAGAAAACAAAAACACAGAGAAAAAAAAATTACACGGTAAGCAATAGGCGGCCTTATCGCTTAAGAGCGATCTCTTCCAGACAACCTTTTTACGAAAAGAAGGAAGGACTAGTTTTCAATAGGTGGTGCATCAAAAGTAGATCAGAAAATTAAAACATAACAAAAATAAATCTACGAACGAATATACGTCTAAAATAAATATACCTAGGCAGGGAGATAAACAGCAACAAATAAATAGATAAAATACTCCTCATATAATACTGTATCGTGTGATAGAAAGAAGTGATGAAAAGCATTGTAATCAAATATGCACCAAATAACACCTATAAGGCCATATTGTCCAACGCAGTAATGTTCGTGATTTCATTCACCATTTATTAGAGGACTGGATGGCCAAGTGGTTCGAGAATCTGACTACGAAGCTTGAGGTCCTGGGTTCGATATTCGGCCGGGGCAGATATTTGTACGAATAATGTGAATGTTGGTTCTCGGTCCTTCGATGTTTAATATTTATTTTAGCATGTATTTATTTATATAAGTATGTTTATCCGTTGCCTAGTATCCGAAGTAGGTCACCTAATATGTCTGACAAGGTCTGAGATATCAAGCTGAAATTAATAATACTTTGGTCTGTAACTCAATAAAACAGTGAAAATTTCAAATTTCTTAGTCCGCTTTTATTTATAATCATCTTTTACTTACGTTACGTTATAAATAAGTACTACTTTTATTTTGAGACAGTTGTTTTCATTTTTTACAATAGATGGCGCTTGCGTTACAACACGTTAACAACGCCATCTATCAAATAAAAGTAGCAAATATCCAGTTTGCTTTCATCGAAAGCTTATTAATGTTTCTGTAACAATACGGTTTGTATGCATACAAAGCTTATTAAGTACATTATCAATACACATACACAGCTTACCTTTCCTTTATGAATTTAATAGGCACTTTATGCCAAAATTGGTACACGTCAACGTTGTTTACAAGATATTGTCAACTGAACAGAGCCGAGAAATTTAATCACGAAACCTTTGAGGGCGCGTTCTCTTACCAATCTCGTTCTGCGTAATCGGTTTAATTAATAACCATCCATTAGTTGTGAATGATTAAAAGCATTTCCGTATTTTAATCAATGCTTTGTGACCTGATCGGCTTTGCCCGAATCTTGTGTGGGGTATTCTCAAAATGTTAATATTTTTTTCGAAATAAAACCGAATTAAAATGAATCGGAAAAATGTGCATAAGGTATAGGTATACCCACTTCTTAAAATGCTTGACCTCTTTTCCTTCAACTGTTAAAAAATATTGGATTAAAATGAAGATCATGCTATAAGAATGTCATCATAATAATAGAATACCAAACTTACTCCGATACTGATTTATACCTATTGCCAGAGTAATAGCCCAGGGCTCCGCAGTTTAGGTAGGTAGGTAATTGGAATAAAAGAAACAAGTATAGTATTGTTGGTACTGGTTTATTCAAACATTTTCATGCAAGATTAAAACATGATCGATCTTGTAATGAGGCTTTTACTATAATGTTAAGTCAGATTGAGTTTCACAATAATGTTATATTATAACTAAACATTGTACGAAGTGAAGCCATAAATCATGACCATAATAAATCATTTTTCAATCAATCCATATAAATTTCAATCTTTCTTTCCTTCTATAAAATTTTGAGCTAAGCGCCCAGCGTATATTAGGTGCACTGTACCTATGTCCTTGGCTGTTTGGACGTAAAAATATGTTAGCTTTCTATACACTGCACAGTGGGTGTTTAGCAGATCTCGTTATTGTTTTAGGGGGGGGTGGGCGGGCATTAGGCAATACTGCTATATACCACCCAAAAGAAAATAGGGGTAACGTGACTTTCATTGGTAAAATGAAAACACTAACAAATGCAATTTTTTAAAACATAACTTGTCAAAAAATGGTTTTATTGATACACATCATAACACGAGATAAATAAGTCTCATTTGATTGTAGATATATATAAATACATATAGTATAGTATAGATAAAAATATACACTTATTTTTGGTTTCATTTTACCGACGAAACTCAAACGGCTCTTATTTTGTTTTTAACTCCCGACGCAAAAAGAGGGATGTTATAAGTTTGACTGCTACGTGTGTCTATGTGTGAATGTCTGTCAGTGGCACCGTAGCTCTTAAAAGGGTGGACCAATTTTGATGCGGTTTTTTATTTGAAAGCAAGTTTTTTGGGGCAATATGCTCCATCTAAATCGGTTTAGCCGTTTTTGAGATATTGAACTTTGAAGTGACAAAGTCGGAAATTTCCAACTTTTTGTTGGTTATGTTATGACTGGTATACATATTTGTTATACACTGTTGTTACCTTTGCACATAAAAAAATTAAGTGACAATCTCATTGAATGACAAAGGAATCCATCATCAAACTTACTGTGAAAACGTTCTACTGCTTTTACAGCAGTCAGGCATCAAATAATTCAATAGTCATTTATTTTAGGTAGGTAATTTTGCCATTAGAAATTTATTGAATAACATTTCCCAATATACTTCATTTATTTTAACATTTGAAACTTAACGGTAAAATTCGCACACGTTTTTAAATGAAACAACGAAACTATTTAAAATTGTATTAACTTCTGTAATAAAAACATAATAAATACCACTAATAAATGTACACCTAGGTATTATTAGTCCATCTGTCTTCGAAATACCGAGAAACGTGTGTTACAATTTGACCGTTAATTTAAATCTTAAATTAAACAGAGTAGTTAATCAGTAAAGTTCATCTCAGTGAACCTACCTACATACATTTCGTTTTTTTAGCATTAGTAAAAGGGTAAGCAATCTTGCCGAGAATTAAAAAACGTTTAACAAAAACCGTGCCTAACTATTACTTAAGATACCAAAATCATGTACCTAAATGATCATTAATGTTCTTGCTAATTGTTACATATTTGTAGTGACTTATTGTTCAGAAGTGTTTTTCAATAAAAAGACACCTTCCGCTACCTTCTTTTTAATGCTAAAAGAACGAAGTATAAATATACCGATGATGCTGTTAATACATTTTTAAATCAAAATACTTATTATATGTAAATACGTAACATGTCGTGATCTTTTATTTAAATAAAATGTTAATTGTCCTCAATCTGACAGTTTGAAACAATAAAAAAATTTAACATTAGAAAAATATACTAGATCCTATGAAAATTACAATGGTTAGTAAACATTGATTACTAACAGCATGGTTGCTAACTTGAACAATATTTTCATTTACGAACTATCCTTAATATATATTTAAAGAATATTCAAGATAAACGCTCGTTTTGTTAAACTGACACTGTGCCACATAAAAAATGCCTCTGTCACACAAATCGTTATTTTCATAAGTTACAAACATCCAGATACATTAAGATAAACACTTAGGTAAGTAAGATAAAAAAGTTTTACAATGCAGAATATGAGTAGTGATTTAGTACTTTTAATAGAAACATAGTGTTATTTTAAATTGTGTTGATTGACACAATTGGTGTGGTAATTAGTTTTATGACAAGTCTAGGTGTAGCACAGTGTAATCTTAACCTAAACGAAAATTTTAACAGCCATTTTATAGGTTTCATGGAACCCATCTACCCTAATGCGAGCTAACTACAAAGTTACGTAGTTTTTGGCACATTTGTGGAAAAATTACGTGAAGAAACCTTTTCAGGGCTGACAAGATACCCGTCGTTAATATTGGTTTAAAATAAAAGAAAAAAATTACACGATAAGACATTATGTCCTCATATTTTAGGTTTATAGTACACCTTGGCTTAAATTCCTGTCTCTTAAAACCACGAGGATGCAGCCATTGCTGTGGTTCGAGCTAACTTTGTCAAAGTCTCCAAGCATAAAATTTTAAAGAGATCCCTTTTTGTTCATTTAAATTTAATTGCGAATCTAAAAGTTTGCAAAATTAACTTAGAGAAGACGCCGAAATTTCTAACAATATTAACAATATAATTTTTGGCAAGATACTTTAAAAACTTCGCTTACTATAATACGATTTCTTTACCATCACTGTTTCGTCTTTCATTTACAAAATATACAAAAAATACGTCACACAAACGCCTTTTAACTAGTCTTGGTCGAGACGAATTTCAAATTAGTTACCCAAATTTTATTTTACAAATTTTAAAATTGAATTCATTAAAATCTTACATCGATCTAACGGGAGACATTAAAGAGCATTGGGGTTTCACTTGTCTTTATTTTACATTTCACATTTATCTAAACTATAATTGATTTAATAAGAATTGTTATTAGGGCTGTTTTCGTTTGAACTACTGACTAAACTAGTATTCATCGTTTTGTTGGCATCAATAACATTTGAATTAATTTCATCTTTGTTATATGAATTGTCCGTGAAATCACTCGCTTCGATATCTACATTATGATTTTCACATTCTACGTTACTTTCACTATCTTGTGCACTATCTAAGTTTATACAATTATCTTCGACATCTCTAGAGGAAGTATCAGGACTAGAATCTTTTTCTTTTTTATCTGGCAAATCGGGTGGTCGCACGGTAGAGAGAGTACTCGTGAGAAATGATGATTGTAGGTGGTACCCTGGTAGTAGTTTTGGTTGCAATGGTAGCATGAGGTCTAGGGCGCCGGTGGTTGCAGGTCTTGGTTGCAGGGGTGGGGCCGTCATCAAGGGTGGTTGCAATGACGCTAGGGAAATGGCTCCGGCTTGCGTGTTCACGATTGGACTTTCAACTGCAATAGAAACTTGTGTCAGCATTCGATATTTTAAAGGGAAGATAATCTACCACACAGGATGTTAAGCTTAAAAAACAAAGCAAGTCACTCTTTGCGGCCGTCTTTACATGCATTACTTTGACTATTCATGCTTTTTTTACTTAAGTTAGGTATCTTATAAATCCTGAGTGGTGGATTACTATGTGTCCATTTTGAATATTTAAAGGTGTGCCAGGTGCATTCAATATAAGGTTAAGTTTGTCATCAGGAAGAAGTTTTACTGTTTTCAATCAAATAACAGCTAATTTATTATTTGTTGCTGTATCGTTACTAGGCGTGCCAATTTCAGATTAGTTTGCCCCATTTATGCCAAAATTATCTTCAATTTTACATCAAGTTTTCTTAAACCGAATCAGATCATCTACAACTAAATAGTCAACAGACTTTTTGTATTTCTTCGGACGTTAAAATTGTTACATAATATTACATCAGCTATTATTTGTTTCAAACGCTATAGGAAGACTATAGTAGGACGGTTTTGCCTCTTATCAGGGGTGGGAGGTGGCTGTATGATCAGGATGGTGGGTTGTTTACCGATTGGTGCTCTCGCTTGAAGAGGCTGCATTGAGGCCGTTGACGGTCGAGTCAGGATGTTCGGTGGACCCTGGAGGGCCAGGCCGATCATATTCATACCGTTAACCCCTGTAGTAAAATAAAGTAGAAATAAATTATTTATTTTGGTCAAACATTCCCTTCCCCTCCCTCCATCCCCTTCCATCCCCTTCTTAGGGATAAGCTCGCCTTTGTTCTCTGTGTTTACATATTTTTATTTTTATGTGCAATAAAGAGTTTACATACATACATACATACATTATAAACAACATATGTGTCAGGCCATAAACTAGACTAAAACCCGTATTTATAAACGAGTTTACTTGTTGCTAAGTAAACTTAAGTAAAGAAAATGGTGACTATGACTTGGCTAAGAAATGTAACATTTGACAGTTCAATTATCAAATAAAAGCTCAACTATAGAATAAAAATCGTTACTTGAGTAATTACTTTTACTCAAGTTTTTTACCTTTACTTCTCTATAAATACGGGTGTATGAATTTACAAAGTTGGTATTTGCTTTAAAGTTATGTTCTAAATTTAAGGACGATCGGTTTTACGAGATTAGGCGTTTGTGAGTAGAATAAAAATACTAAAAAGCAGAGAACATAAATTTTAAAGTCGTGTAAAAACTGAGTTTGTAACGTTGACAAACACAAGGCAAATTAATACTAATGAAATTAGAGTTACCAGGCAATGTAATATTTTTATTCTAGGTCACGATATAATACCTATTTGAGCCTTAAATAAATGTCCTCATTCGAGAACATAAAGAAATCAGCCGAATATCCACGTAAGCCCATAATTTTCAGGTACGTCTGTTACTTAATAAAAGAAACAAAAAGCGATCGTTCCTTACAAATTATACGGCTCGCAAGTATTTCATGAATACCTAATGCTTTCAGTTGATTGCCCTGCAGCTGGCGCCATCTATCGTAAATCTCATGTAACTACTAAGCGCCATCTGTTATTTCTAGTGTGTGACTAACCGAACTTGTTTCCTCCAGGTGGTATGTCTTTCAGCACGACGGGGTGTTTAACTGCGTTAACTCGCCGATTGGAGGCGGTAACGTCGCGTTTTCTTCGTGGTTGCTCCACCGGCAAAACGCGGCGGCGCTTCTTAGGAAGTTTTGACCGCGCCTGTGGATAGAGGGCACTGTTGTCAATTTTGTGGTTTAATGCCAGCGTTGGCAGTAAAATTACAAAGACTGCGCCGCTCAGTGTGAGCTGTTACTGTTACTGACATGAGTGAGAACTATTTGAAACAAAGTAAACTTTTAACAAAGACTACACAAAAAACTGGGCAAGTTCGAGTCGGACTCGCGTACCTAAGGTCTCGTACACATTTATAGGTATGTAAGTAAACGGAAACCATGTCTTGAATATATTTCTCGCTTTTTCCGAGTGATTTAATACATCCAGTGTATGCAAAGCCCTACTTTTAAGCAAAATGTACGCAGTACGCATTTATATTATATTAACAGACAGACATAAAAAAATAAGATTTTGAGACTTTTCTAGTTGGTTGTGTACCTTCATACCAAATTTCAAGATTCTGAGTTCACGGGAAGTACGCTGTTGGTTTTGATTCCCTTGCGAGTTTCGAAAATTTGCAACATTTGCAGCATATTTTGATTGCGTTGGCTTAGAAGTTTGATTTTTTCATAGCTCCAAGGGGCAATAGACCTCAGTATTTGATATAAATTTCAGTTTGATACCTCCACGCGTTTCTGAGAAAAAGGGTCTCAACAGAGAGACAGACAGACAGACCGACAAAAAGTGATCCTACAGGGGTTCCGTTTTTTCCTTTTGAAGTACGGAACCCTAAAAAGAGTATGTGTAGGGTTCATATAAGTATTTAATGTAAATTACTTTATCGCACCGTAAGTTGCGTACGACGCAATTAATTTCTATGATTTCATAATTATTATTATCACTGATTTCATATAAAAAAATAAAGTAACTCGGTGGCAATCGACATTATAGTGCCGTAAACCAGTCTGGCCAACATAGGAAGTGTAAAATTGATAATCTGTATTTAAAAGGATTAAGTATATAAGTATGTTTATCCGTTGCCTAGTACCCATAGTACAAGCTTTGCTTAGTTTGGGACTAGGTCAATTGGTGTCAAGTGTCCCATGATATTTATTTATTTATTTATTTATTGATGTACGGGTCTATAGCAAAATATTGAAATGCCAAATTGCAAACGACGCAAAACAAATTTCCGTTCTATTCGATGTCGAAACACCGTATATCAATTTGGGCGAATCCTCCGCTGTGCAGTAAAAACTAGTGCACATCCCATGCGGCGATTACCGGGTGCATATAAACCATATACTTTGTATCGAGAACATGATTTTCTAATAAGAGAAGTTTCCCTGCCGGCTGCGCGGCTGCGTTGTGTTTTTTTTTATTCGACTGTATGGCAAACGAACAAGTGGGTCTCCTGATGGTGAGGGATCACCACCGCCCATAGACACCTGCAATACCAGGGGGATTGCAGATGCGTTGCCAACCTAGAGGCCTAAGATAGGATACCTCAAGTGCCAGTAATTTCACCGTCATGTTTTCGTTTGGGATGTTGCTCTCTTTATCGCTCGTGACATAAGCGCTTGCAGCCGTCCCCCCATGCACATCCTCTCCCGCTTCTCCGCTTCCCGCTAATGTATATCGAGATAGCTGTAGGCTTTTCAAAATTTGGACGGTTGAATTTTGGGTTTCGTTGTCCTCGTATTATACGAAAAGTATAGCACAGAAAACAATTATGTTTTACAATCAAGATCATCATTCAAGATTACTATTTGGAGTTCTTTTGTATTTTTTATTTCAACTCCAAATTTTTTGTTTCTTTTACGGTCATCCCGTGAAAGTCTATATATTTCACACGAAAACACAAGCCGAAACATGGATGCACAGAAAAACCAGAAAAATAGACCAGCGCTGGGAATCGAACCCAGGTCCTCAGCATTCCGTGCTGCGTGCTATGCCCTTACACCACCGCTGGACCAACGCAACGCAAGTTGCAAAATCGATCAGTATTTTTCTGGTTTTTCTGTGCATCCATGTTTCGGCTTGTGTTTTCGTGTGAAATACAAGATCATAATTATATTTTCTATGCCTGTGGTTTTCGATTTTTGTAAAAATGCTTTAATAGTCTGTAATTCTCGTGCTCGATGGAGCTATAATATATTTTTTAATTGAATTGAGTCACTGGCTGAGTCACAGTGACAAAATCTATCTGAATACCTGTCAGCCTGTATGGTTAGCGTGAACCTGATTAGGCTAGTGACGTGGGTGCAGGTATTTTCTTCCTTTTAGCGGAAGCTGAATAAAATAACAGCGGGTACGAGAATGTGTCAGCATTTTGCAAGCGATTTTTGAGTATCCTCGCTCTGAATATAGGCGATGTATGATAGAGTTTTCGTTAAACCGATATACAGGTGTGAACTTAAGATATCTTAGCAATTGAATTTATCGTGGCAATATAATAGGGACGTTGACATCACCAATCAACTGACGTACTTATTATGAGTTGTCAAAATACAATACTCCCATAGAGTTTCAATGGCAATAGCGACTTTATGACGTCAAAAGTCGCTACTTGTTCGCCAACTCAATCAACTAACTATTTATTTGTTTTAAAGCAACAAAAAATGTAATTTTACAGTAAATCGAAAATTAGTCTGGTTTTCAGGGCTAAAATAAAGCGTTTTTTTTAGAGGAGTAGTGCCTACGAATTATTTTTTAATGGCGTCAACATCCCTATTACGAGTAGATCGTTTTTTTTTTGTTCTCGGAGTGGATTCACAAAGACAAAGCCATGTGTGTATGTTATGCTATGCATAAGAACAGAATTATTTTTTGAAAAAAAAAAAACATTATCTAGATTAATTTAAGCTTTTTTTATTATCATAATAGTCAGTGTATTAAATTAAATTAAATTAAGTGTATTAAGTTAAATTCAGTCTGCAATCATGGTAGGATAGATGGAAATAAATAAATTTGATAAAATTTTGATGTAATTTAGTATGGAGATATCTGGAGACACAGAGAAGGGCATAATTATAATTTTTATTCCGGATAGTTGGATAATTCCCACGGGATAGTGATAAACTTATTCTTCGCAGCCGAAGTTGCGAGCGACAGCTAGTGCATAATAAATGGATATAAGTCAGACGGTTTACCGATGAATTTAATTTTTTAATTACTAATAATTTATTGAATCAGGCGTTACTTGGCGGAGGTCCATACCAATTAACTAAAACTTTGCCAATAGTTCAGTACAATTAGATCAAAATTTGGCAAAATTAAAGCAAGAGGTTTATCTATCAGGATATGTAGGTTATAGAGAAAAAATAAATTTTACCCACTCTCCCCCCCCTCCGGGGGGAGCGTCACCCCCCCGCGCCCCTGAATATGTCCCGGACCGCGGTATTTTCCATTATAAAAGAAAACCGTACACGATACATAAAAAGTGCGTAGGAACGAAATAATCCTTGATAAATTTACTATAAACCTTTCATACATTTAAAAGCGATATCACTTATAGTTCCAGCGCAATATGATACCAAATACTAACTTTTTTTATAATTTATCGATTTTTTCGGCTAAAAGGTTAGTTTTCTCAAAAACTTCACCTTTTACCGCCAAGATATGTATGACAGAAATAAAGAATAGAATATTTTCTTCATAAAAAGGTATAATTAATTTCTAAAATAATTCATTTACCATTGCTATGCTATTTTTTTAATTTAGTTCATTTGGCCATTCAGCGAAATATAAATGTTCATACTGGTTAAATGGTGTTACTTTAAATACCATTAGATTCTCATATGTTTTCCTATAAGCTATAGGTATGGACCTATTTTCTGTATTTAAAAAAAAATGTAGGCCCTACTGGGCTTTTAGGAGATAGGGGCGGGGAAATGGTCAATTTTCACCTATTTTCTTAAATAACTTCAAAACGGATTAATTTAAAATAATTAAAAATATATATTTGAGATTTTCATAATGTACCCTTTCATTTGATATGTCACATGATATAGTTTCTACATTTTTTTTTCTAATTTACTCCCTCCCCCCTCCCAAACTGGCCCTCGTGTTTAAAATTAATTAATTTACTTTACACGTCCGTGTTTGGGTCATCAATTTACATAGGTGAACTAAATTTGAATTCAATCGGTCTAGTACAATCAGATGACTTCTACAGGAAGTAAAAGACACGTGTCAAACGAATGTCAAAGAGTAAACGAATCACGAATTAGTAGTTTCGGATCAAATTGGCTATGACAGACGGACGGTTTAGGTATATTTATACCTTAGGCTGCAATTTATTCTTAAACTACTAATAATTCTCAAGAAAACTTCACCGTTATAGTTTTCCTTGCAAGTTTGATATACTTACTATCGTCCTGAATTTTTTTAATTTTTTCTATCCACTGGTTTAGATTTTTGAGGGGGGGGACGCCCGATTTTAATGAAAATTTGCGCTTTAAAGTTGAATATTTTGCAAATGAATCACTGAATGGAAAAATTGTTTTAGCAACCCCCTAATGATTTTAAAAAACCTATCCAACGATACCCCACACTACAAGGTTGGATGAGAAAAAAAAAATCACCCCCACTTTACGTCTATGGGAGGTACTATAAATTATTATTTTTTAAATTTTTTATTATACTGTTTTGTCGGCATAGTTTACATATATATTCGTGCAAAATTACAGCTTTCTAGCATTGATACTCTCTGAGCAAAGCCGTGGACGGACAGACAGACAGACAGACAGACATGGCGCAACTATGAGGGTTCCGCTTTTGCCATTTTGGCTACGGAACCCTAAAAAATGTCTAATATTTTATTATAATCTTACTTACGGACTAAATAGTTTTTTTTTTGGTAGTTTTTCCTAAGTTAACGTCGCAGTAGCTGATGATGGTGAATTTTCAAAATAGCATAGCAGCGTCAAATGAATGAGTTTAAAAATGAATTATACCTTTTTATAAAGAAGATATCCTGTTCTTTACTTTAGTCATACATATCTTGGCGGTAAAGTGTGATATAATTGAAAAAAAAAATAATTAACAAAAAAAACTGGATAAATTATTAAAAATGTTCGTATTTGGTGCCAGATTGCGCTGAAACTGTAAGTGGTATCGCTTTTGTATGTATGAAAGGTTTATAGTAAATTTATCTAGGATTATTTCGTTCCTACACACTTTTTATGTATCTTGTACGGTTTTCTTTTATAATGGAAAATACCACGGTCCGGGACATATTCGAGGGCGCGGGGGGGTGACGCTCCCCCCGGAGGGGGGGGGGAGAGTGGGTAAAATTTATTTTTTCTCTATAACCTACATATCCTGATAGATAAACCTCTTGCTTTAATTTTGCCAAATTTTCCATACATTGCAATCTAATTTTCTTCAACTACAAAGTAAATCCTTACTAATATTATAAATGCGAAAGTAACTCTGTCTGTCAGTCTGTTACGCTTTCACGCCGAAACCACTGAGCCGATTTTGATGAAATTTGTTATATAGGTGGTTTGAATTCCAAGGATCAACATAGGATACCTTTTATTCCAGAACAGGGCGCCACCACACGATAAACTAGATCCGCGCAGACGAAGTCGCGGGCATAAGCTAGTTATTTTATATTGCAAAAAAAAAATTCGACCACGGTAACTTTTGTTACCATTCTAAAGATAATATTTCGCGTAGCGTAATAAAAATAAAAGACAGACAGTTTCACTGCTGACGAATTATGTCCGGAGAATGACAAAGTGCCAAGATAAATATTTAATAGGGAAACACGTTAGGTCACTTTCTTTGGGGGAGAAGAGACAACATAATATTATGTTTCATTTCTCATATTATTATTCAGGCTCTGAATGCAAAATGTTTTGTCCGAGCCACGAAATTATTACTAACAGAGAGCGGCATTTTTATGGCATTTTTTGACCTGTCATAGTGGGTTATCGACTCTACCTATAATTTATGTCGATATAATTGATATTAAACTTGATATTAGATGTGAAGAAGGCTAAACCTCTTCCTATTTTCAAAAATCTCGTCAAGGCTCACTTCTTGAGACTGCCTTCAAAAAGTGGAAACAAGGTGTTTACAACTATGGCCCTTTTATTTTTCATGCATTGCTTTAATAGGTATTATAATTTTTTAGTTTTATTGTTTTTTTTATTGATTTGATTGATTTTGAGCATTATAAAAAAAGTTGAAGTCATAGTCAAGCGGTCGCAGCGGAAGACCAGCGTTGGCTTATACGGCCAACACTATGCTGAGCTGCGACCGTTTCGTGCCTTCGCATATTGTATTTCTTTTTTGTTTTCATTTGCCCTGTTCTATTTTAAGTGCGAAGCCCGAATAAAAATATTTCTATTCTATTCTATAAAAAAAATTACAAACTTTTTTGTTTGTGGCTGTTGACACCTGATTTCATGTCTTAGACGAACATTTTACTTTATGCACTAGAGCATAAAAAGTCATTTTATGTCGCCTAAATCCAGCGTAAACTCGAACTTTACGAGCATGAGAAGTGAAAAAGAATTTTGTGCGCTTGTTGTCCGCCATTTTGCAGTTAATTAGATTTACTGTATTTCAGAGCCGGGAAATGTATGCAAATCTCATACGGACGTGATGGGCGTTGAACCGCCTTTTTAACCCACCCACTGAGTTTCATTGAAGAACTGAGGAGATATATTTAGCCTCTTCATATTTAGTATCCTACTATTATTATTATTTTTTTCACTTAGTTAAAAAATAAAATAAATAAATAAATATCATGGGACACTTGACACAAATTGACCTAGTCCCAAACTAAGCAAAGCTTGTACTATGGACACTAGGCAACGGATAAAAATACTTATATAGATAAATACATACTTAAATACTTATTAAACATCCAAGACCCGGGAAAAAACATTCGTATTATTCATACAAGTACCTGCCCTAACTATAATAGTTGGTTCTAATTTTTCTTAAAGTTAGTTCTAATTGATCTTTACTATTTTTTTCTTTGTTTACTATATAAAAGAAAAATATATAAAAAAATATAAAAATCAGGATTTTTATAAATATTAATTAAAAAAATGAAAATGAAAAAAATTATTCGGGGCAAAAAAATAAACATTAAAAAATAATTGAAAATACACATTTACTTGCGCCCGAAATGTTCTCGCCTCAGCATAAAATGCGGACTCCTGTGGAGGAGCCAGTGCTGGTCTTTCGGCGCGACCATAATAGGTATTAACATAGTAAATTATATAATTATACGAGCGAGTATACGAGCTATCGGTAGGCCTCCAACAAGATGGAGCGACGACCTGGCTAAGATCGCTCTGAGTGCAGAGCCTTGGGGGAGGCCTATGTCCAGCAGTGGACGTCTTTCGACTGACTGGTTGAGTTCGAAAGAAGTCAGTGTGGTGTAATGGTGGTGATAGATGGGTTTGTGTGATTTGTGTGTGTTCTTACAGTGTGGAGGTGGAGGAACTGCATAAACACGCATATTTTCTGCATAAGCTTAGCTATCATAAGGTCGCGGGTGAGCAAGTAAATTCTTTTAGTTCATTGATACGGACCTCCGCAAAGTAACGCCTGATTCAATAAATTATTATTAACGATTCATCATCCCCATCATCCCAGCCTATATACGTCCCATTGCTGGGCACAGGCCTCCTCTCAGAATGAGAGGGCTTATTAGGGAGGATTTATTAACCATTAAAGATCGATAATTAAATTAATTAATTAACGTATCCGTAAGATTTAATTAAGTTTCATGTTAGACGGACAAT
The DNA here is from genome assembly GCA_037349165.1 of Choristoneura rosaceana. Classification (NCBI taxonomy): domain Eukaryota; kingdom Metazoa; phylum Arthropoda; class Insecta; order Lepidoptera; family Tortricidae; genus Choristoneura; species Choristoneura rosaceana. Next base: position 2,139,816 of record JAZBNJ010000032.1, read on the forward strand.
TAATTTGGGATCTGCCGGTAATTAAATCAAGGCATCGCCGAAAGGCAATCATTGTATTTCGTAAGAGCCCGTCTGTCAGGGCTGTCGGAAACAGAATTGCTTTAATTAAATTATTATTTCGATAACCCTTAAAACGCTGCTAAAAATAAGGTTTCCTTTCATCCAAAATACCTACTTACAATAGATTATTGGCTCTCTTAGCAGTGTAGACTTTGAAAGTTTTTTAAATGGCTTAAATCCATACAAATATTACGAGTAGGTATAATTGCAAAAGTGGGAGTGTTTGTGTGTTTTCCGTCTTTTACGGTTTACGTCGAAACGGAGTGAAGGATCGACGTGATTTTTGGTTACAGAGATAGTTTATGGGCTCGAGAGTGACATGGGCTACTTTTTATCCCGGAAAAATTTACAGTTAACGAGGAAACAGCGCGCGATAACCGAATTTGATGCGGGCGAAGCCGCGGGCAAAAGCTAGTAAGTATATGATATTTTACCACCACCACTAACACCGCCACCACTATCACTACCACCACTACCACCACCGCTAACAATACTACCACCACCACCACTATCACCACCATCACCATCACCACCACCGCTATCACAACTACCACCACCACCACTATCACCACCATCACCACCACCACCACCGCTATCACTACTACCACCACCACCAGTACCACCACTATCTCCACCACCACCACCGCTATCACTACTACCACCACCACCAGTACCACCACCACCACCACTGTCACTACCACCACTATCACCACCACCACAACCGCTATCACTACTACCACCACCACCACTACCCTTGCCACTACTTACCACTACACCACCACCACTGTCACTACCACCACCACCACAGCCACTATCACCGACACTACCATCACCACCACTATCACTACCACCACCACCAACGACACCACTTACCACTACCACCACCACCACTTTCGAGTTTTTTTTTTAAGTTTCACGGGATAGGTACTTAAAGAAAATTATTTTATTTTACCTTGAGGATAAAGTTTTCAGCCTAAACTAGACTAGAATAAGCATAAAATATACAAAACAAATAATTATGCACGAAAATGTTTGTACCTAACCCTTACTTTTTTTTTATTCGACTGGAAGGCAAACGAGCAACACCAGGGGTATTGCAGATGCGTTGCCAACCTAGAGGCCTAAGTTGGAATACCTCAAGTGCCAGTAATTTCACCGGTTATCTTACTCTCCGCGCCGAAACACAACAGTGCAAGCACTGCTGCTTCACGGTAGGATTAGCGAGCAAGATGGTGATAGCAATCCGGGCGGACTTTGCACAAGGTCCTACCACCTGCAAAACCTACCACCCACCACCTTACTTATGCAAAATAAACATATTCTTATTCCCATTCTAATTATCAGTTGGTTTTTCAAATAATTTCCCAGAACAAGGAAAGCTTTTATATTACAAAAAATTGCTATTTAGTTGAAAAAAAAATTAACATCAAAAACATTTTTGCTCACATTATTTAAACGAAATTTCGTCGAAACGACACGTTATGTAAACGCCTTCTCAATCTCAATTTATAAGCATTCAAATTTTCTATTTGATGTGAATTGCTTTTTCAGCAGGTTTTCCTTTTTGAGTAGCTTGTAATTTCTATTCAATCATGTAACATTATTACGTTATACGGCAAGAAATCATTTATGATTGGTTATTTTGGAGTATTTTTGTACTTTTTTATTTCAACGCCGAATTTGTTACTTTTACAGTCATCCCGTAAGGTAAAACCATCGGAAAAACAAACTGAGACATGAATGCACAGAAAAACCAGAAAAAGATACCAGCGATGGGAATCGAACCCAAGTCATCAGCATTCCGTGTTGCGTGCTATGGCACCCCCTACACTGGATAGGAGTGTCTAGTTTAGAAACTATAAAAAACTTCAAATTTTATTAAAAAAAAATACAAAAATACTTCAAATAACCAATCATACTTTGATTGCTTATAGCGACATCTCTTGTCTGGGTGAGCGGTTAGTTCCGAAAGAATGTAACGTCTCTCAATGAGAGCGAAACATAGATGTCGTTAGTGCTGCTGCTTAAGTAGCGCAGTAGAAATAAGTAACCTGAGATAATATGTGTGCATAGGAGAAAATCGTGTCTGTACTCCTGTCCAGTGGTAGTGTAGGGGTACTTATAGCACGCAGCACGGAATGTCGAGGACCTGGGTTTGATCCCCAGGGCTGGTCTCTTTTTTTGGTTTTTCTGTGCATCCATGTCTCAGTTTGTATTTTGAAACGGCTCTAAAGATTTCGATGAAATTTGGTATGTGGGGTTTTCGGAGATAAAAAGTCGATCTAGCTTGGTCTTATCTCTGGGAAAACGCTGGTTACCGAGTTTTAGCCCGGGCGGAGCTCGGTCGCCCAGGTACTGTTAATTTATCTGACATTAGAGAAAAGTGGGTTTTGCATGAAAACAAACTATGTGCCATACGGATGCACCTAACTGTTTTGCACATGTGATAGCAGAAGAGCAAGGTGAAAGTTTGTATTTCAGAAATAATAAGTTATCAGAAAAAATGCGGACAAAAATTTAGCTTGGAAAAAGATTAATAATTCAGTTTCCTATAGAAACTGGTTACGAAAGTGGCCGATTGGCAAAAAACCATGTCCTAAAATCACAAACTTATAAGAATCTAACGAGCGCTACGAAAACAGCATTTGAGCCTTCAAGAAATGAAAAATACGGCCTCATTTTCCATATTCCGAGACGCAAGCACTAAAGTGTTTTCCTGGATGTTGACGGGAATATTCAAAATTGCGGTTGGCTTGTTATGACGAAAATATGCGAGAACTTACTTATAGGGTTTTACCGAGGAGCCGGTTGTTAACGAGGAAAATATGGATACTTTACGTTCAGAATTTATAAAACGGCTGTAAAATTGTTTTATTGCAAATAACTGGAGACATTAGGTGCAAGGCGTAAGGGAATAAAATGACGCTTTATTTAGTATACTAGCTGTAAAATATGTATTATATTTCTGTAAAAAATGCAAAAGCTTAATGGGTACTCGACCTGAAATGTAGCTATACTTCAGAATCAAATTATTATCGTCAAAGTCAAAATCAAAATCTCTTTATTCAATTTAGGCTATGATAAGCACTTATGAACGTCAAAAAAATCTACCACCGGTTCGGAAAAACCTCTGTTGAGAAGAATCCGGCAAGAAACTCAACGAGGTTTTTTTTTAAGTACAGATATTATAGTAATAGTATAAGTACAGGTATAAGTACAGTAGTAACGTAGAAGCGTTTTATATTGCAACACTCACTTACTCCTACTATAACTTTACTTACCAGTAACATTGACAGCGGTGTCGGTGATGTAATTTAAAAGAGTATTTTCTAATCCCTCAGACTTCTTTTTCTATGACAAATACTTTTATATATTGTGAATTATTTTCCTTCCAAGGTTATGGATAATCTTCGGCAAAAACACAAAATACCATTTAAAATACCACGCGCAAACAACGTTAAACTTTGACAGCAATAGACAGATGACATTTGAATTTAGTGTTACCCTTACCAATATGGCGAGCTTTTTATAATTCCGGTCAGAATTGAAAATACAAACTGAAATATAGATGCACAGAAAAACCCGAAAAATAAGACCAGGACTGGGAATCGAACCAAGGTTCCGTTCCGCGGGCTATTCCGCTACATTACTGCTGGAAAACGGTACTACAGACACGAACTTCCCCTATGCACCACATAATAATATCTCAGCTTGTTTTGTTTTCTTATTTAGCCACTTAAGCAGTGACGCTAACAGCAGTGCAGCAGCACAGTGCTGGTCTTATTTTTCTGGTTTTTCTGTGCATCTATATTTCAGTTTGTATTTTCAATTTAGGTTTTACGGGATGACCCTGAAAGTAAAAATTTGGAATTGAAATAAAAAATACAAAAAGATTCCACAAAAACAATCTTAATTCCGGTCAGCCTTAAGTTAGTCCGTTACTTAGAGCTAACCTAACAAACAAACTAACTAAGCATAATGGCAATCTCGAAAAGTGCTTTGTCACTCGACTCGGAGACTACATTTACTTATTGTAAGGGACTCTTGAAAAGGGCAACAAAAATACGAAGAAAATCATTAGTTAAAAGAAAAAGAGTGGTCAAGATACAAGCGGTAGCGGGTGTTGGGATCTCGGTCCCTTATTTTGTGTTGGTTGAGGAAAGTTGGAGAAATTGATGCAGTGATCTTGCTTCGCATTCGATTTTTTTAAGAAGCGACAAATGACATGCGCCATCATGCATTCTTGAGTGTCACAAGTGGCGCCATCTGACCGAATCTGGTTTAAATCCGCCGCCATTGGGACGGGAGGTTTAGAAATAATATCACAGATAGTGGGTAAGCTTGAATGTGTAGTTAGTACATGTACTAAGTCATCATTATCATCATCATCTCAGCCTACATACGTCCCACTGCTGGGCACAGGCCTCCTCTCGGAATGAGAGGGCTTGGGCCATAGTTCCCACGCGGGCCCAGTGCGGATTGGGAACTTCACACGCACCATTGAATTGCTTCGCAAGTTTGTACAGGTTTCCTCACGATGTTTTCCTTCACCGCAAAGCTCGTGGTAAATTGCGCACATGAATTTCGAAAAACTCAGAGGTGCGAGCCGGGATTTGAACCCACGACCCTCTGCTTGAGAGGCGATAGGTCAAACCACTAGGCCACCACGGCTAATTATGTACTAAGTATTAGAAAGAATTTAAGAATAAGAACAAGAATAAAACTGGCGGAACCAGGACTGGGCAGAAGCTTGTATCTCGGGGCCCTAAAATTCATTTAAGACGTATATGAAATGATATGTGATATAATTATTTTATATCTGAAATTCTCAATCTGCACAGTGCCCGCGTGGAAACCAGAATCCTAGCCCTCTCATTTTGAGAAAAGGGCTGAGCCCAGCGTGGAACGTATATAGGCTGGGAACGGTTCTCTATAGTTTGCCCGAATTTCATATACCCGAATGTATCGTTTTCTAAAATGTTCATTTGCCATAATGAAATTTGCCGCCTATACCATAAAAAAAAAATCTTCAGAGTTGTTGATATTAAACTAACCTACTGCATTCTATATGATGACATTTAAAAAAATCCTGTTCTACATGTTTTATGGCAAACGTTGGAATGGCGAGTGAAATTCGGGCAAGTAAAGGTCAACAGCTGGGAACATCAAGAAAACTGGTCCTTTACTGCAAAGTGCAAAATTCGAACTTCATATCTAGCCGTCCTGCTGACGCTTATATTACTTAACACGAAATTGAGAGGGACGGCACGACACGCACTTCGATATTCGAATTTCGTAGTAGCCCCCTGATTTCGATATAACCCAACTCTGTACCCGACAAATCGTCACTACTTTGAAAAACTCTCGTATCTAAAATCAGTATGTCAACAAAATTGAATCTTGATGTAATGTCTATAAAGTTCACTCAGAAAAATTATCTATTTTGAGTTACGAGTTTTTTTTTAAAGTAGTGACGAAATATCAACTCGCATAAATCTTTTCACTTGTTCATTTCAGTACCACGTAATCGTGACATCGGAGGGACTTTTTCGTCACCATCACACAAAAAGAGGAGTCTTTGCTAAGCAATAACCCTGGTTAGTATAAAAACCGGCCAAAGCGTGTCGGACACGCCCGAAAAAGGGTTCCGTAGCCTTTACGAAAAATTAAGTAATATTTTGTAAGGATTTCGTATTTTGTACGGAATATTCCAAGTTTAGGTATATTTTGTACCTTAGGCTGCTATTTACACTTAAACTACTAAAAAATCTCAAGAAAACTTAACCGTTATAGTTTTCTGAACCGATTTTCATAAAACGACATGTCTGATAAAAACCATCCCTAGAAAACCTGCTATCAAATAAAAACCGCATATAAATCAGTCCACCCTTTTAAGAACTACCGTGCCACAGACAGACGGACACACACAGAGACACACATAGCGGTCAAACTTATAACACCCCTCTTTTTGTGTCGGGTTAAAAAAAATCTTACCTCAAAATTATAAATTTTTCTGTTGTTACAAGGTTTATTTTTTTTATGTTGGTGAGCGAATACCGTCGCCCATGGATACCTGCAACACCAGAAGAGTCACAAGTGCGTTGCCGGCCTTTAAGGTAGGACGCTCTTTTCTTAAAAGCTTGTTGAGATATAGATATGAAATAAGAGATTTTCTAAAGTAGTGACAATAAGTAAAGCACTTAAGTTAAGTAAATCAATACTTAGTAAATAAAAACGTCTTCCTTTTGAAAAATTGTACAAGCAGGTAACCTTCAAATAAATCAGTCGAAAGGCAGGCGGATTTAATCTTACCTGTGCGCCAACTAGTTATTTATTACTAGCTAATATAGTGTTCCTTAAGCCTAGAGTATTAAACCTACCGGAGTTCTCGCGTGCACTACTCGTAGTTTCTTTCCAAGGTTTACTAATGTTTCGGCGAAAAACGTTTGGCAACCTGTTTCATTTCGCCACTTTTCATTTCCCAACTGTTTAATATTTCTGAAACTGTAAATATTTGCTGTAGCCGCGGGTTCACGGTGGATGCAGGCCGCTGCCAACCGAAGCAACTGGAGGTCTATGAGGAAGGCCTATGTCCAGCAGTAGACGTCCTACGGCTGAGATGATGATGATGATGATGATGAAATATTTTAGGATTTTTATAGAACTAACCTAACGTACAGTCGGAGTAAAAAAAGGTTTGTCACCTTAAGATCTATTTTCCTTTGCTCAGTATGAGCGCTCATCTGCTTTACCGATTGAGTAGGACATGCTGCGTCAACCTGTCAACCTGCTAAACATAATAAGGTGACCATAGCAACCCTACAACTAAACCTTGGCACTGACAAACATTGACAATTAAATAGAACATTATTTGATTGAAACTTTTACGTAGTTGTTTATTAAAAAGGTTTTGTATTGATATGAAACTAGACATATGTCAGAGGTGTATACTATTTTGATCCTTGTTGTCATGCCAAGTAAGTATAATTTGATATGCACTTGTCTACTAAGTACTTTGGTTTCAAAACGTACTAAGAGTCTATGACTTCATAAAGGAATCAATTTAATAACTGACGAAGGTTTTTCTACCCCCACTGTACGCAAAGGACTGGCCTGACATTGCGTCAGAACGAGAGTTGTGGAGGTCAAGAGGGGAGGCCTTTGCCCAGCAGTGGGACACTATACAGGCTACTAACCTAACCTAACCTGAAGGGTTCTACACGATGACCCTTAACTAAATCCTGAAATATTTACAGTTTTAGAAATTGCAAAACGTTAAAGTTGGCAAACGTTACGTTGCGAAAAGGCAGTAGTTGGCTTTACAAATATACTTGATTTTTAATAATTTATTGAATCAAACGTTATTATGCGGAGGTATGAATGAACTTGATTTTGAGTTGAGGTTCCAAAATTCAAGAGGCAGACGTTTGTGTCAAAAGAATATTGTGTATACACTTTAGGCTACCTTGTCGATTGGCTGTCATAATATAGACCGAGAGAGATGATTCTAGTGCAGTTGTCAACACACAGGCCCAGTGTGTATTTGAAATTTCACAAACCATTGAAAAAACATCTTAAAACTCCTGTATCGATTTTGATAAAACTTATCTAAGAACCATTGCTAGAAAAGTCTCCTATCAAATAAAAAAACTGCATTCAAATCGGTCCACCCGTTTAAGAGCTACGGTGCCACAGACAGACACATACAGATACACAGCAGTTAAACTTTTAACACCCCTCTTTTTACATCGGGGGTTAAAATGTCAAGTACCTACATGACTTCATCTTTGTACGTACACGGTCTCTCTCACACCTACATACTAAGTACAATTGACCTCTCCAGTTGGTTTCATGCTGTAAGACACTCTGTGAGCGCCATTAACTAGATGCCTCAGGCAAGTTTGCGACTAATCTCGGTTTAAGGTTAATCCAGCATTTAAGGGGTGATTGAATAGTACGCTGTCTCAAGCCAGAGCCCTAAGTTGAGTTTGGATAAAGCTTACAATATAGTTAATCATTGATTAATCTATTTGTTTATGCTCGCAGTATTTGATTATGTTAATCCAGTGTGAGTTTAATCGTGGTTGGGTGTGTTGTTACAGTTCTAATTAACCACCACGGATGACTGACACGTTTCGAACTCAATCAGAGTTCATCCTCAGAGCAACCATCTTGCTCGCTAATCCTGCCGTGAAGCAGCAGTGCTTGCACTGTTGTGTTTCGGGGCGGAGATTAAGACAGCCGGTGAAATTACTGGCACTTGAGGTATTCCAACTTAGGCCTCTAGGTTGGCAACGCATCTGCAATACCCCTGATGTTGCAGATGCTTATGGGCGGTGGTGATATCTTACCACTAGGAGACCCCCTTGCTGGTTTGCCTTCCAGTCAAATAAAAAAAATCCTCTCTGAGGATGGTTTGTGATTGAGTAGTGGTAATAGTTAGGTTTGTGTGATCTGTGTGTTTTTAGTGTTCTTACTTACAGTATGGAGGGTGGAGGTGTAGTATGAACACACACATTAGTTGCATGGACGTAACTATAATAAAGGTCGCGGGTGAGAAAACTAATTAGTTATTTATAGTTCAGTCGTAATTAATTCTGTCTGTATTAGCTGTATGAGTGTTACTGAAACCTTTAGTTAATGTAATTAAAAAGCTTTTAAGGATTTGCTTCATAAATATACATTTTATAATGTTAGTTCAGACACAGATGATACCTGTTGTGAAAAAAAAAATCAATGTAACGTGGAGCAAAAGCAAAATAATCAAAATACCACAACGGGACTTATCACGCTATTTTACACAAGTAATATTTACCTCGGCATATAAGTGCGGGTAGTTCGAAGAACTCGCGCTGCTAGGCGGATTTGACACCCCATACTTCAGTCTACTCGTGACCACGGCAACTGTAATGTTGCCGAAACGTCGAGGTAAATATTACTTGTGTAAAATAGCGTTATAAGTCCCGTTGTGGTATATTGACTGAGTGAGAATCACGAAAGTTCAAAACGTTATAAAAGCAAAATATTTAAAATAAATTATGTACTTACTACTAGGTATCATAAATTTCCCACAAAACTACAGAAAAAAAATCAAGTTTTTGTTAAAAAAAAAAAAAAATAATAATAATAATTTATTGCAGACCAGGATCCATAGTTTGTTAGTAAAAGTCTTATTTTAAAGGGTTAGTTTTTCATTAAAAAAATATGTTTTTCGTCTAGGAACTATTTATACCGACAGCTCGTCTCCCGGTCCGCGGACGCCATTCGAGAACCTTCTGACCCCATCGGCCATCAGTCCTGCGGCCATCAGTGCTTTCGGTAGGCCTCCAACAAAATAGAGCGACGACCTGGCTAAGATCGCGGGATCGCGATGGATGCGAAAAGCACAAGACTTGTCTGAGTGGAGAGCCTTGGGGGAGGCCTATGTCCAGCAGTGGACGTCTTTCGGCTGACATGATGATGATGATGAACTATTTATACATACCTACTTACAGTCCCCTGAATAATAGAGTATGAAATCTACCTTTCCATATTTACAGATCTCGTGTTTCAGTGGAAATATTTAATTTGCAAACAACTAAAGGTTACTTGTGACGGATGAAAGATGAAGAATCGACCATTTTATTTATTTAGGTTATTCAATGACGCGTATAAAATTTGCTAGCGGCAAGGCGAAAAAGGTTCGATTGAATAAATACCTATTTTTTGATATAGAATTTTTTTAGGGTTCTGTATTCATGCATACCTATAGTTAACAGATACTGAAAAAAAAAATCAGCAGAAATCAGCGTGTGGTAAATTTTATAGGTCTTTTAAAACACGTTAAGGCAATCGTTGTCTAAAAAAGCTTGCACTCAAATGTCATTTTTGACAGAAATTAAAAGCTTTTATTTAATTCGCAACCACTACGAATACGCCCTCAGACTCGGTGGTGCGATGATCTTCGCAGGGTGGCTGGTAAGAGCTGGATGAGAGTGGCCGAGGATCGTGCTCGGTGGCGTGCCATGGGAGAGGCCTATGTCCAGCAGTGGACGACCATAGGCTGATGATGATGATGATGAACCACTACGAATACCACCAACTACGAATGGGAGAGGATCGGGCTGCCAAGACAACGTACGTGGGACGACCGACTGGTCGCCGTCCGGTTGGGCGACCCAGGTACCGCTGGGAGGACAGTGTCCAGGCGGATCTGCGACGTCTTCAAGTCGACGACTGGCAAGAGGCTGCGCACGATCGGTACAGATGCATGCTCTCGTTTCGGAGGCCAAGACCTTCTTTGGGTCGCTGAGCCAAATTAATTAGTTATTTAATTCGCAATGAATCTTGTATGTATCTATGGCGAGTCAAATCTTGCAAGTTAAACTCGACCCACTTCTAGTAGTCGGATTGTCTTTAAATTTAGCATATTTATATAAATAATCTGGTAGTGACATCCTGGTAGTCCAACCAGGATCGTCTCCGCAGGTTGGAACTCTTCAACGGTTAATGGCATCGACTTGAAATTTGGTATGCAAATGTAGTTTTGGTGGCAATGCAAGAGCAATAAAAAAAAGTACAGTCAGCAAAAAAAAGCTAGTATTAATTTTTTTTTTTAACAAAAACTTATTTTTAACTTATTTCAAGTTATAACTTGCATAGTTTGTATGTATTTCCCGTCGTGTAGCTTACATTTTTACCAAAATCCGACAGCCACAAACATCTTTTGACATCGAGACGTTTGTGGATTACGGTAAACCTTTGTTGTATTAAGTCTTGTGAGAGCCTTTGAAGCTCTGTTATCTCAAGTTTAATAACGTGTCAGGTTTTCCGTCGGATTAATGTAATGAAGCGTACATTTTTAGGGTTCCTTAACTCAAAAGGAACCCTTGTAGGATCACTGCGTTGTCTGTCATGGCTTTCTGGTAGCTTCTCTTTGATTTTAAGTAACATTTGCTCGCTAATCCTGCCTGCAAGCAGCAGTGCTTGCACTGTTGTTTCGGCGTGGAGAGTAGAATAACCGGTGAAATTACTGGCTCTTGAGTTATCCCATCTTAGGCCTCTAGGTTGACAACGCATCTGAAATACCCCTGGTGTTGCAAATGTTTATGGGCGGTGGTGATCTCTTGCTATCAGTTGAATAAAAAAAACGAAGTATCTTCAACATCCCTACTAATATTATAGGATCAACATAGAATACTTTTTATTCCAATAGAGGGCACCGCCGCGCGATAATATATATATTTTTTTTTATTTGACTGGATGACAAACGAGCAAGCGGGTTTTCCGATGGTAAGAGATCACCACCGCTCATAAACATCTGCACCACCAGGGGTATTTCAGATGCGTTGCCAACCTAGAGGTTTAAGTTTGAATACCTCAAGTGCCAGTAATTTCAGCGGCTGTCTTACTCTCCGTGCCAAAACACAACAGTGCAAGCACTGCTGCTTCACGGCAGGATTAGCGAGCAAGATAGTGGTAGCAATCTAGGACCTAGGTCCGTGCAGACGAAGTCGAGGGCATAAGCTAGTATTATATACTTGTCAGTTACATGTAAAGCGTACTAGGAAATTAAGTTGGTGGTACATCAAGCAAATGTTTGTTATAAACTACGAGTAAGTTGAGGATGTACTGGCGTCAAAGGGAAAGTTTGCTGCGACGACGCATACAAGCAAAGTTATAATTGTTTTCAAGTTTGAAATAACTTCGTAGGTAATGTAGAACCTATGACAGCGTGGTGTTTTATAGTGTACTTTCTAGTGAAGATATTGAATGGTGTCGCATGGAATTCAAGCTTCAAGCAAAAAATACGAGTAATGTACGAAATTGTACGCTAATTGAAAAAAATGTACATGTGATTTAAAAAAAAAAAAAAAAATTAGTATCTTCAAAACTTAACCTGCACCTTGCACCCAGCTGGCCAAATAGAATAAAATATTTTTTTAAGGGAGCCTCCCATACAACAAACGTGATTGTTTGTCGTTTTTTTTCTGGATATTAATAACGGCAACAGGTAAACGCTTAAAATATTCACAGGACGTTTAGTTGTTTAATCACTTTAAAAATAAATGATGAAATGAAAATAAAATAAATATTATATTACTAACTTTTGCCCGCGGCTCGGCCCGCGTGGTATTCGGTTATCGCGCGCTGTTCCCTCGAGAACTGTGCATTTTTCCGGGATAAAAAGTAGCCTATGTCACTCTGAGCCCATAAACTATCTCTATGCCAAAAATCACAGTGATCCGCCGCTCCCTTACGGCGTCAAAGACGGACAAACACACAAACATACAAACACACACACTTTCGCATTTATAATTATTAGTATGGATAATTTAAGGAGGGCCCCCATCCAAAACTTAAACACTTGATTATTTTGCCGTTTTTTGCTAATTTCTAATGTTGTTTAGATAATGCTACGGAACCCTTCGAGTCCGACTCGCACTTGACGTCCTGGGAGCACTTGGGAGCTCTCGATCGATTCGGCACTACACTATTTTAGGCTTGATCCAAAATAACCTAGCCGTGCCTACAAACGTCCATTAGGATGTAGACTTTGGAACATAAAACTACCTACCATGAGACTCATCATCATCCTAGCCTATATACGTCCCACTGCTGGGCACAGGATGAGCACTCAGGATGAGAGGGCTTGGCCCATAGTTCCCTCGCGGGCCCAGTGCGGATTGGGAACTATTTACTGAATAAACTTGAAATGCTCTGAGGAGCTCTTTGACCTCATTCCAGCTGCGGGGTTCCATTACAGATCCACCCGTCGTAAGCGTTCTTTTCATCGACATCATGTTGATGAATGGCAGTCTTCGACGGTGCGTTTTAAGCGGTCTTTTTCGCCACGAACTTGCAAAATCTGGAACGAGCTTCCCGCTGGGGTCTTCCCATCGAGTTACGACCTGGGTGCCTTTAAGAGGCGTGTGTATAAATTTCTGCAGGGCCAACAACGCACTGGCATCGCTTAAAGCGTTGCGGGTGTCTATGGACAGTGGTGATCACTTAACATCAGGTGACCCACTAGTTCGTTTGTCTGGCCTCGATAACATAAAAAAAAAAAAAATTTGAAGACCTACGCCAGTAGTACAAATGCTCAATACAGCAGGTACATACTTAAGCCAAATTTACAACTCAGTAACAAGCAACAGGCGTAAACGTTATTAAAACGACAGAGTTCCCATCGATTATTATAATCGCGAATGAATATTCAGCAATGGTCCAAGCGTGGGCTTAGAACAACTGGAGCGATGTAAAACAAAATTAATTTTATCTGACAATATTTAAGAAAACATTTACAGTCACTATATTTTATTCCGACCCAATTTATGACAAGCGTAAACAAAGACGCTATTAACTTGACCATAGACATTTAGCGATGTGAAAACCTAGAACCTATTGCAAAATAATTAATCTGTTCATTAAATCGATTATTTATTCATTGAATAGATCAACTTATTTTTGTCTATTTTATTTACAATACTTGATTTAATTCCAAAGACTGTTTATTCAATTATAAAAGCAGTAACTATTTTTTAATTTAAAGGAAAGTAATTAAAAATCGCTTATTCATTCGCGCATTAATCGATTTTTAAGATGTCAAATTTTTCACCATCTCTACACTAGTCTATGCTACTACAGATTATACTTACACCATGTTTCCATCCAGAAATAGCGCCAGATTTTGACGAAGATTTTTCAAATGAAAAATAAATAATGAAATCAAGTGAATTTTGGTGAAAAAAGTGATTAGACATCTAGTTAAAAGACACGAATTACAGATAAATGTGTTATTGATTCGATCCAGTGGGTTTAAACAAGAATTTTGATGATATCGGTTTATTTACACTTTTCATAAATATTGGATATGAATAACGTATAGCGCCAAATATTTGACACAACAAAGCTTGCATAAATATCTGAAACGACTTAATTTCTATGGCCGGTAAGGCATATCAGATATTTTTGCACGGTCCACTGTAGCAGATTTTTATGCAGGTCTCTGTATAGTAAGGACAAGGGATGGCTTCCCTTAATGCGTCGCAGAAATGTTAAGAATCACATTTGTTCAAATTCATGTCCTCCGCTCCATAATTTTGTCATTTTTGGGATTTCTTTTTTTGAAGTCGATCCGGTTTGTAAATGCTTTGCGTGAAATAAAACAAAATCTAAGTCCCGAAGTCACAAGGAAGTTCCGAGGTACTTAATAAATAAGAAAATGCAACAAAATTTATGACCTTAGAGATACTCCGTTAGAATAAAAATTGTTTTCTTATTTATATCGGCGGTCTAACTGTGAGACTAGATATTTTCATACTCACAATGTACTATTTCTTACCCAATTCAACCTGCTTTCTTAAGCCGAAGTCAGACTAGCAAGAAAAATCGACAAAATTGGATTACATTGCGACTCTACAAAGTGAATGAGTTTGAAGCGCAAAGTATTGTAACTTGCACAATTTTCCTTGATAATCTAAACTGAGCCTTCTTCTTCTTCTCTTTTAAAATATGGCTTCTGTCCTAATTAATAGGACAATTTTGCCAGTGTCTAAGTATTCTCTTTCGAGAGGCAACGTTGTACGGTGATTGTAGTTTTTGTAACTTGATAGTAAATTTCCAGAAACCACGTGGAGACAACTTGCGCATTAAAAAATGTCAGACACGAGAGCAATGTAGAATTTTGTGATCACTGTTCACTGTTAAGGTTAATCGCTGCATAAAACACTATCAAACTTCAACTAGCCAAAGAAACAGAAATAGGAAAATTAGATATTGTCTACATCTGCCATGTTCGAATGCCACAAATCGAATCTAAACTGAGCCTTAAATTCGCCATTCAGTAAAAAAGCTAAGTGACCAAATACGAGGAATATTAACCCTTCAAACAAATACGATATTTAAAATCCAAAATGGCGCTCGTTGGTCTTTTGAGCAAATATTAATTTAGCAGATATTTGCTCAGTAGGTTTGAGGTCCGAGCGTGTAATTTGACGGTTTACATTTTGCCAGTTTGTTTAAGTAAGGAAAAACAATTTTGGCTCCCGGCAGGTTGTGACATTTTAGCTTTTGAAATGTGGGTATGAAAACAGACGATAGCAGGTAAATAGTAAGCACTAGAACTAAGAAATAAAACAATTTTCATGCTAATAAACTTTGTATTTATGGTTGGCGGTCACAAATATGACTTGTTAAGACTCTAGTGCATAAAGTAGAATCTTCATCTAAGACAGCGGCATCAACCACAAACAATAAAAGTTTATGAAATACTGCTTTTTATATCTAAGTTATTATTTTTGGAATAGCAATTTTTTTTATTCGACTGGAAGGAAAACGAGCAAGTGGGTCTCCTGGTGGTAAGAAATCACCAGCGCCCATATATGGAAATATCAATTGTTCAAAGGGATAAATTCGCGACTGCGCTTTTGTCTCAACGTCTTTATAATAATAATAATAATAATAATAAATTTATTTATTTATTTATAATCGTATATGTTTCTTTATTGCACAGTAGGTAAGGGGTAGGTATAATTATATACTTACATAAATATTGCAGTTTAAGTTGCGCACAATAAATTTAAAGAGTAGAGTGTACAACTTATTCATAAAACCCATTTTACTCTCGACTTAACCACCACCTGCGGCTTGGGTAGATCGGGGGGTCGTGAATAAAATGACACGTTTTAGGCATTTTTGTATAATCTAGTATTTTTAACTACTAGAAAAGTTTGGTAGCTAAAATAGAAACTTTCACAAGCAATCTCGAACTTTAATGAATTTTTGGTTCACAAAACTAGTTTTAACTAGTTCCAACTAGAACGAAACAGTCGGAACCGGATTTACCTCGACAAAAAAGAAAAGAGCTAAAATAGAACATCTTTTTTTGCAATAAATTAGCAAACATACTTACGATTAAAAAAAAAGCCCTAAATTGATCAATATTACCACGGATTGAAGATTGAAGATTATATAGCGATTGAGTTGTCATATCATGTAATCTTAATTCTATATTAATATATTCAAATAAAAAAAAAAAGTAAATAAAAATCCATACCAACTAATATTATAATGCGAAAGTGATCGTGTTTATAATATTGTGTGTTTTTATGTTTCTCCGTCTGCATCGAAACTGAGCGACGGATCAGCCTGATTTTTGGCATAAAGGTATTTTATGGGCCGGAGAGTGACATATATAGCCTACTTTCTATTCCGGAAAAATGCACAATTCCCGAGGGAACAGCGAGCGATAAACGAATTCCACGCGAGTTACAAAAACTGTTATAAACTTACTAAATGGTCAAACATTTGTTTCCAATTGGCAGGTTTGGGGATAGTTTGACACTGAAAAGTATACAGGGTACTTTTTAATCCAAGGCACAACATAGTCCCTATTTCCCTATTTTCTGATCTACTTTTGATGCACCAACTATTGTAAACTAGTCCTTCCTTCTTTCTGTAAAAAAGGTTGCTTGGGAGAGATCGCTCTTAAGCGATAAGCCCGCCTATTGCTTACCGTGTAATTTTTTCTCTGTGTAACTGTTTTCTGTATCGCTTACTATTTCTGGTGTACAATAAAGAGTCTTTGTATTGTATTGTCACGCAGGATTGCGATAACGACTAGGCAGACAGAGTTGTAGGCAAAAGCCAGTATTCTATATAACAAGCTCAGTCCACTTCTATATCGCAAGAACATCAGGCCTCATTTAAAGTACTTACTCCAAGAAGTAAGTTCAGCAACTCCTAGCTCCCGGAGTACTCAAGTTTCTTACTTATCTTGACTGCAGAAAATGTGAAATAATTTCATATTTGCATGTTAAAAGTTGGTAAAATAAGTTGCATAGTAGAAACTCTGGCTGTTTCATTTCAGGATGCGCTTTAAATTAAGTTTCCCTTTAAGAAACCTCGGGATCCTTAAGGAATCATCAACATCGTTACCCGATAGACATTCCATTTAATAAATGGATCCCATAAAGAAGGCCACATTAACAGGGTGCTAAGTGTCACAAAACGGAAATTTCTTGGGTAATTTTTATAAACTATCTGAATCGATTGTGCACTTGATTTTGAATACAAAAAACCTTTTTTTGTTTAATTGAAAAAAAAGGTACACTTTTTTGTGAAAATGCCCAGACTGCATAGCCATACCAAATTTCATCCAAATCCGTTGAGCGATTTTAGCGTGAAGTTACTCTTAGAATACGCACACATACACAATGGATTACACCAACGACTTGATTAAAAACTGAAAACCAAAATTCCAAGATATTCCCATTATTGCCAGGTAATCAGAATCAAATAAACGTCAAAATAAACAGACACGATTGTGAGAAGGACATTTTATTCGGTATTCAAAGTAAAACAACCCGTTTTCAGTAACAAAGAGCTCGAGTGTCAGTTACACAAGTAACCGGCGAATTTTGCGCTTGAAAAAACACCTCCGGCTGTTAAATAAATTTTACGCAGCCCTGCGACACTAAATATTATATAAACAGTCAGTCAAGTGATTGATTCTTGTGCCAGTATGTGGCGCATGTAAGATTTGAGGAGTGAGGTTTCTATCTTACGCGAGATCGATTGAGATAAGCCAAGCCACTGGTCTTGCAAGAGAGTTGGGTATAATTATTACGTCTGAAATAGATGGGGAAAAATGGAGATTTTATTGTGTAGCAGCTTTTGGCCGCGATTTCGGCCGCTTGGAATTAGGTTATCGCGCGCTGTTCCCATAGAAACTGTGCATTTTTCAGGGATAAACTGTAGCCTTATGTCACTCGCTACCCCATAAACTATCTCTATTTCAAAAATCACGTCAATCCATCGCTCCGTTTCGAAGTGAAAGACGGACAAACATACAAAGACACACTTTCATATTTATAATATTAGTATGGATTACTATAAAACTTTACTGATTAAAAATACTATTTTTATTTATTTATTTAAGCCATAAATTGTATACTAAAACTGATAACAGAAAAAGAAATGTAGAAAAGCAAATTTATTCTTTAAAGTTAGGGGAGAAGCCCTTGGATCTAGTTGAGAAATCATTTAACTACTGTTGGACAGTAGTATGGTCAAGGACTTTAATTCATAATGAGCTACCGTGGAACCTTTTCAAAGGAAAAGTCATTATGATTTTCCTTGTCAATTAATGCGATCTCACTGTGACGTTTATTGTGAAATGGTTCCACGGTGGATCATGATTAAAGTCAGTACAATACTGTTGTAAAGTAGAGTACTGTGATCTGGTGTGAATTAGGGTCGGGCCTCGTTAGTTATTCCAATTAGTGCTCAGGGAAATTTTAATTGGGATTTTTATACTAAACACGGGAAGCCGCTGTGGGAAAATAGTGCATTAAAAGTGGGAATTTCATAAATTAAAGCCTATGATACGGAAGAGCAGTTTTTTAAGTTTGTTTTTAATCATGTGAGGCGGTAGTCTTATTTTTAACCCTCGACGCAAAAAGAGGGGTGTTATAATTTTGGCTGCTATGTGTGTGTCTGTGTATATGTCTGTGGCACCGTAGCTCTTAAGCAGTTTTTATGTTATTTTAAAGCAGGTTTTTTTAGCGACGGTTCTTTGTGACAATGTCGGGGGTTTTCCAACTTTTTGAAACAAAGACATTCGGGAGCTTAAAAACACCAATGAGAGTTGGATAAAGATAGCGTTAGAATTATGCACAGTGGAGCAGTATCTCTTTAATGAGCTTTTAAAGTTAAATGCTTCTGATACATATATATTTAGCAAGAGAAAATTTAAGAATGTGTTTGCGTTATCTAGTGTAGTCTATATCTGTGTACGCCGCAAAGTAACTCCTAATCTGATCAATCATTTACATGTTAATTAGAGCTCGACTTCAGGTACTTAGCTAATTACCTAATACTTAAGTACTGTCAACAAAATAATTCTGATTACGTAATGAAATGTAAACACTGCCTCAAGTTGTTGAGGGAGTAAACAAAATAATAGATGTAACTAAACAGGTTATAACGATACCTTGCTTTATGCTATTTGTACTTCACAATAAAGTCATCATCATCACCATGTCAGCCGAAAGACGTCCACTGCTGGATATAGGCCTCCCCAAGGCTCTCCACTTAGACCGGTCTTGTGCTTTTCGCATCCAACGCGATCCCGCGATCTCAAACAGGTCGTCGCTCCAACTTGTTGGAGGCCTACCAACAGCTGGTCTCCCGGTCCGCAGACGCCATTCGAGAACCTTTTGACCCCATCGGCCATTACAATAAAATATTGATTATTTTATAATAGCCTTTACCCACAGTTTTTCTCGCATTACTCTTAGATCTGGCCTTTGAATTGACATTTTAGTAATTCGGAAAATTTCCTTGGACAGAGTTACATACCTAAGGTGCTAGAAAATTAGGTGCGGATATTTTCACGGTATATAATTAATAATCTAAGAAGCAATTACAAATTGGAATGGAATGAAATTGGGTGGAATTATATAATAAACTCCCAGGTGAGGCAAAAATTCTACAGGGTCCAAAATTCCAAAAAACATTGACTAAGTGTCGTGGCAATGAACTTTTAGGCAAAGTCAAGCGGCGATAGGTATAGTGCTTCGGCTGAGGATCAAACCCGAGACCTGAAGCTTCATAGTCAGGTTCTCTAACCGCTGGGCTAACCGGTTGTCCTAGACACCTAATTAGTCCTCACGTCTAATAAAGTTATCCTCCTCAATTTCACCAGGGTTGTCAACCACGATGCCTTTGTCACCGATCGAACCAATTACAACCCTTTGATCCCTGCGGATAGTCGAGTGGCAACCCTAAGTTAAGGACTTTACAATCAAAAGATCGCATCTCCATTCAATAGACGTTCCATTTCCAACCTTAAGATCGTTTAAGTAAGGATCAAATTTGAAGGTTGCAGAAGTGGATTTGTGGCAAATTGAACGTGTTCAATTTGTTCCATGCGCTTTGGTTAACTCGACACCTTTGCTTTTGTTGCGATGGACTGTTCTGGATGCGTGAAATTTAAGAGCGGCTTCATATTGACATAATTTTACTAAAAAAAAAGTTCACGCCAATGTCTATCTGTGGCAGCGTATCTTTCAAACAACAGAGGAATAGATTTCGAAGCGGTTTTTTTACTTGAAGGGTTATTTTTCTTGCGATGGTTCTTAGCCATCTTCTCTTCTTCTTAAATTTAAGAGCTATGCTCTTGTCGGTGGAGTAATCGCCACTCCGCACGGTCTTTGGCCAGCTGTTTGACTTCCTGATACGACACGACACCCACCCTTTCCTTCACCTGTTTAAAATAGGTCAATCTTAACTTATCATATTTGGTTCTTAGCCATGTTCGATAAAAATTCCATCATGGCTTATTAAAAAAATATTATCATCATATCAGCGGTAGAACATCCACACTGTTGCCTGACTTTAGCCAGGTCATTCCATCTCGTTGGTGGACGTCTAACACTGCCCTTGCCGATACGTGATCTCCATTTGAGAACTTTTCGACCCCAACGGTCATCTGTTCTCTTTTCTAGCCAGTACACAAAAATCAGTGGGTATATTTTTTAAAATTGTTGTTGATTAACCCCATCTTTCACCATCCACGGATAAATGTGATGCCTTCTCTGTTAGTTTTGTTCGAATAGACGGAGACGGCATCACATCTATCCGTCAAATAAAATTAGTCAATAAGTGGTGAAACAGCTCCCAAATCGCAAAAAAAAAGTTCAAAAGGAAGTATACCTGAACATGATTCACATTCCAAACTTTGCTCGAAGTTTATTTCATCTCATAAAACTAAATGAGAGGTAAGAATCCGGTGAAGTGCGAATTGGATTTGCAGACACACGGTTCCATACCACTGTGCAATATGGAGTAGCATGAAACATAAACTGTAATTTTAAAATACGCAATTCAAAATTAAATTGTGGACGTAAAAAGTCAGCAATTTTTATCAAAAAATAGGGAAAATCCCTGTGATTAAATGAGTTTCTTATGGTCGTCGTAATAAATGGTCATACAATAAAAAACAACAGATTTTAAAAATAGGTAGCTCGCTAGTGACATTTTAAATTTCGGAATTTCGTTTTTAGTCATTTGAAAATAATAATTTAAGGTGCGTTAGAAATTTTGTTCTTTTGGTATTTCGATTTTTGATTTGTGTTGATATTTTAGATGTAAATATTATGAATTTTCGGCATTATGATGCTTACCTGTTGGTTAAGGAATCCTAAAAAGTAACAAAACTCATTAAGAACTCAGGCCAGCAATTTTTCACGTCAAAAATAAAAGAAGGCACTCGACTTATCTTTTCTTATCTGATAGTTTTTAATTATATTCTTCAAACCTATACACTGATTGAGTTAAGAGCTTTTATTAGTTAAATTGACAATACGTATTCCTACTAAGAAATCATCCATCCATCCATCCCAGCCTATATACGTCCCACGGCCGGGCACAGGCCTCCTCTCAGAACAAGAGGACTTGGGCCGTAGTTCCCACGCGGGCCCAATCCGGATTGGAAATTTCATGCACACCATTGAATGTCTTCGCAGGTTGTGGAGGTTTCCACGATGTTTTCCTTCACCGTAAAGCTCGTAGTAAATTTCAAATGTAATTCCGCACATGAATTCCGAAAAACTCAGAGGTGCAAGCCGGGGTTTGAATCCACGATCCTCTGCTTGAGAGGCCACGGGTCAAACCATTGGGCCACCAATGGGTTCCACTCGAGTTAAATAAAAGTTTCTAAAAATGTAAACTCACAAAAACACCTATTTTAAGGAACATTTTTGTAACTTTTCGAAGAATTGCGAAAGTTAATTTGAGTTAGAAGAAATTTCTTTTTGTCAAGTCAACTTGTCGGGTGGAACTAATTGTTTGCAAGAACGTTACGACACGAAGCAAAATTAGGAGGAAAAAACATGTTATTATTATTTTACACGCTTTCTTTTAAACGATGTTGTGACGGACAACTCTGCTCTTATATCGAGTTTAGTCTCGACTGTTTCGGCCTAATTCGTAGCCCTTCTTCCTTGGAGCAACACGACTCGGCGACTGCCGCAACACGGGCACATTAAGACGTGACCCCGTTAGAATATCTAAATTATATGCGTGAATCTGACGGTAGTTTTAAGTTCAAAAAGATTTCTTTTAAGAGAAGTTTCCCTGCCGGCCGCGCGGCCGCGTTATGTATTCGTTTGGGATATTGCTGTCTTTATCGCTCGTGACATAAGCGCTCGCAGCCGACCCCCATGCAAATCCTCTCCCGCTTCTCGGCTAAAATATATCGAGATAGCTGTAGGCTTTTCAAGATTTGGGCGGTTGAATGGCGACACTATAAGGGTTCCTTGTAAAGACTACGGAATCCTAAGAGTCTAATCTATAACGAAAACCAATCAACATTCTCTTAACGTCATTCCGACGAACAAATACACATAATACATAATAATTGCCCCTAATTCTTCTCATTTGGGGCACACAACGATGTGCCTTTTATTTATCGGGGCACAAATGATAATGGCGTCGTTTGGGTGCCTGCCAACAGGACTGAGATGGGGACACACGAGTAGCACTCGATGCGAAGTGTCTGTGTTTAGTAGCTACTGTTTGTATTGGTTAGTGTACACGGAGCGAGGGGGACAGACGGTCTAGTGCTTACCGACAGGTTCCCCAGTCCACGGTACTAAGATAAAAGGCTCGCACATGATTTGGGGGAGGCTTATGTCCAACAGTGGACATCCTGCGCGGCTGATATGACGACAATGAAAGATTTTAAACTTATAACGAATGCGCTAATAAGGGATGTAGCAGCGACGGGCCAGTAAAAACAGCAAACGAAACTACACTTTTTCTTTAGATTGTACTCGTACCTACTTATAATAATGGTAATCAGAGTAGTCCCTGTTTAAAAAATAAATTAAAGCTCAGTCAATTTCTCATTTCAAGCATCGATACGTACTGAGTGAGTATCTAATATTTACAATGTAATGTGTATGTAATGTCTAATGTTTGTATCTGTTGTTTATTTGTTTAGGAGATTAGGTACTAGACGGATCCAGCTCGGATGGGCCGGTTTTACAAAATCGGGGATGGTTTTTCGAGCCAAGTTTCCTCAATGCCTTAAGACCAGAGTTTTTGACCAGTGTGTCTTGCCCGTCCTAACTTACGGTTTTGAAACATGGACGCTGACGAAGTCAAACGTGCACCAAATAAAAGTCGCACAAAGAGCCATGGAGCGAGCTATGCTGGGCATCACACTTCTTGACCACGTCCCCAATTCGGAAACGGACTGGAGTTGTGGATGTGGCTAAGAGGATAACACAATTGAAGTGGAGATGGGCGGGTCACTTGGCGAGACGCACTGACAACAGGTGGTCGAAAGCAATTACGGAGTGGTGGCCAAGTCTGGGTTGAAGAACGGTGGAAAGACAACCGGCCCGTTCGTCAGATGACATCTGGCAGTCGGTTGGTTAACTGTGGATGAGACTGGCACAGGACCGGGCAAAGTGGCGCGAAAACGAAGAGGCCTTTACCCAGTAGTAGGTGGATGTAGGCTGATTTTTGATTGATCTAATGTTTGCCCTCATATTTACATATTCTAAAAAGTAATGTTGTATTTATCTTGCTTTGTTAACTTACTTACTGAAGTTTACTGAGGCTAATTGAGAAAACAAGTTTTTTTTTTATGTTATTATTATGATCTGCAACTTTTAGCAGATATGGTGCATGCTTCTCATATTCAGAGTGTGTCCCCCAGCGAGGACATATCTACTCATATTTCATTACATCATAGGATGTCTTTTCTTTTAAGGCGTTTAATGTAGCGAGTAACTGTGAGCTGTCGTGCAAGGGTATTGGGGTGGGTCTCAAGCCGTCCCCTGTATCTAGTCTTAATGCTAGTGATTTCTTCTCTCACTGTGGGAAAACAAGATAAATACGAATTTATCCAACAAAAAACGGTGGAAAAACATTATTCAATGGATCTGTAAATCTTTTTCCTTTTTTGGAGTCGATTAAGAATAGCGGTGTCCAGTATGTCCACGACCTGTCCACTACTGAATTTGTGACGTTGCGTTCACGAGACATTTTGTTTGATCGTTCGCGCATTAGGAGCTGGGATATTACGGGGTTTCCACATCTGCGTTAAGAGACAATGAACTCTGCTAGTAGAAATATCATCATCATCATCCTAGGCTATATACGTCCCACTGCTGGGCATAGGCCTCCTCTCAGGACAAGAGGGCTTGGGCCATAGGTCCCAGGCGGGCCCAGTTCGGATTGAGAACTTCACACGCACCATTGAATTGCTTTGCAGGTTTGTGCAGGTTTCCTTACGATGTTTTGCTTCACCGCAATGCTCGTGGTTAATTTCGAATGTAATTCCGCACATGAATTTCAAATAAGTCAGAGGTGCGAGCCGGGGTTTGAACCCACGACCCTCTGCTTGAGAGGCGATAGGTCAAACCACTAGGCCACCACGGCTTCATCATACTTAGTAGTATAGTATAGTATAGTTAGTAATTATAGGTAGAAATATCACATCCATTCTAATATTATAAATGCGAAAGTGAGTGTGTTCGTGTGTTTGTATGCTTGTCCGTCTTTCACGTTAAACAGGAGCGACAGATCGGGTAAACACTCTTTCTCGGCCCGGATAATACCGACATGTAAATACTGGCCCTGCTTTTCATGTACGAGCCCATAGAAGCTCCTGTCAGTTTCTAGGGGCGTGTACACAAAAAACAGGGCCGGTATTTACATGTTGGTGTTATCCGGGCCGAGAAAGACTGTCACCCGACAGATCGACGTGATTTTTGCAAGAAAGATAGATGGCCAGAGAGTGACATAGGCTACTTTTTATCCCGGAAAACTGCACAGTTCTCGAGGGATAAAAAAGGAACCTGAAATAAATGTGCATAGGAGAAATTTGTGTCTAGACTCCTGTCCAGCGGTGGTGTAGGGGATATAGCAGGCAGCACGGATTGCTGAGGACCTGGTGTCTGGATTTTTCTGTGCATCCGTATCTCAGTTTGTATTTTCGATTTTGTTTGTTGACGCTGAAACGGCTGGAGAGAATTGAATAAAAATGGTATGAAGATAGCCGAATTTGAACGCAGGCAGAAAGAAAATAAAAATCTACATCTTACCGCCATTATAAACCTTTTTTATCATTAAAACCAGAACTTGAACATACTCTTAAGAGAAAATATGAATCGCGTTTCCGGGTAGACCTCCGCATATCCCTAAAAGCCTGTTATGCTAATTCTAAATCTCTCTCCTATTTAAATGAGCTCTTATCGGATTTTCACACGCCCCTTCGAATAAAATAAACTTCCCTTACGTACGAAATAATGTTCTCCGCGGCACTTTTTAAGTCTTTTGTTAAAGATGGCCACGACTGAAAGCGATCGACGGCGCGGAATTTTAGTTAAAATTTTACGAATAAACATGAACTCCTTGGGAATATCCCGAGTCCACACAGCATATATATTAGCTCAAGCTGTATGGAAGCTACGGAGCTACGATTGAAGCGAACACACTCACAAATAACCTAACCAACAAAAAGTTGGAAAACCCCCGACTTTGTCACTTTAAAGTTCAATATCTCAAAAATGGCTAAACCGATTTTGATGAAACATGTCTAAGAACCATTGCTAGAAATTTTGCTATAAAATAAAAAAATGGATTCAAATCGGTCCACCCGTTTAAGAGCTACGGTGCCATAGACAGACACACAGACAGACACACAGACACACAGATACACAGACACACATAGCGGTCAAACTTATAACACCCCTCTTTTTGCGTCGGGGGTTAAAAAAGGAGTGTTATTAGTATGACCGCTATGTCTGTGTCTCTTAAGCGAGTGGACCGATTTGAATGAGGTTTTTTTCTATATAAAAGTAGGTTTTCTAGCAATTACAGCAGTGTTTGAAGTTAAAAGTCTTTGACCAGTGTGTTGCCAGTGACGACGTACGGATCTGAGATGTGGGCGCTAACGATGGGCCTCATGAGAAAATTACTATGAGGCCTATGGAGAGAAGGAGTTTCTCGGGTTTCTCTGCGGGATAGAATTAGAAATTATGATATCCGCAGTAAAACTAAGGTTACCGACATAGCCGGAAGAATTGCGAAACTGAAGTGGCAGTGGGCGGGGCACATTGCTCGCAGGACTGATGGTCGATGGGGTCAAAAGGTTCTCGAATGGCGTCCGCGGTCCGGGAGACGAGCTGTCGGTAGGCCTCCAACAAGATGGAGCGCCGACCTGGTTAAGATCGCGGGATCGCGGTGGATGCGGAAAGCACAAGACCGGTCTGAGTGGAGAGCCTTGGGGAGGCCTATGTCCAGTAGCGTCTTTCCGCTGACATGATGATGATGATGAAATTTTCTAGCGTTGATTCTTAGACATGTTTTATCAAAATTGGATCAGCCGTTTTTGAAATATTGAACTTTGAAGTCATGGAGTCAGGGGTTTTTTAACTTTTTGTTGGTTAGGCTATTCATTAACCAATAGAAACGCTTCATTTACCTCGCCTCGCACAGCACATCTCCGGTGGAAACAGCTGAGCGGAGCGAGCGAGGTAAATGAAGCGTTTCTATTGGTTGATGAAAAACACATTCCTCGCAACACATCCTCGCACATTTCTGGTGGAAACGTGCTTTAGATGGTATCAGATAAAATATCATTAAAATAAAATGGCCTCTCAAAGATGGCGTTAAATCATATCAAGTTAACTGTATTTAAAGACAAACTTCTAAAAGGCTTAATTTAGAACGGCCCAATTTGTAAATTTCCGTTAAGTTAAGCCATCAAAGGTACCGAATGTTTTAATTATGTTAATTGTTAACATGAAACAAGAGTCTTAAACACAGCTTAATTAAATCTTGATTTTGTTGTTTAACAATTAATAGCTGTGTGAATCTAATTTATGCATTTCGTTTTTGCCAAAGCCTTTTCGGACTCAATTTGTTTAAATAGATTCGTTTTTAGTTAATAACTAGTGTCTTAGCCGCGGCTTTGCACGCGAAAATCATTAGATCCCGAAATTAAATTGAATTCCCACACATTCATATTCTCGTATCATGGTGAACAGTTGTGTTGCTCTGAGGATGAACTCTGCTGGAGTTCGAAACGTGTAGTGTAGTGGTGGTGATAGTTGGTTTTATGTAATTTGTGCGTGTTCTTACAGCGTAGAGGTGGAGGAGCTGTATGAACACACATTTGTTGCATTGACGAAGCTATCAATCGCGTAAAGTCGCGAGGGTGCAAAGTATTTTTTGTTTATAAATAGATACTTTTTATAACATTTATTCATTATTTAATAGTTTAATTAATGAAACCATAATTATCTTTATTTAATTAAATGGTTCAACTCACAATAATAAGCCAGGAACGATTCTGAAAAAGGTCTTCCGAAACGATCGAAACTTGTTACCGGTAGTTAAGTCATAATTATCTTTCATCAACACCTGCTATATATCAGGAGCTTATGTTACTTACATCAATTTACAACGGTTCGTTACATGCTATTAGTTCAACCTAAGGGTCAACCCTTACACAAGTCTGGATTTGAACCCACGACCCTTTACTTGAGACTTGTACGTCAAACATCTAGCCTGCTGCAGCTTACAAGATAACGGTCAAATTTACGCAATCCATTAATGCGTTACAAGACCGTGAATACCAGACGTTAATTTGTACGTCACAGCTGTGTACTTAGGTCTTAGTATTTTAACTAATCTTAATTACCATAACTAGTTGACTAGGGCATAATCCCTCTTTGTGTCGCTTTATCCCGGCATCCCGGATCCGGATTATCGGGATTTGCCCGGATCTGGGTATCCTCAGTACCGTTATCAGATTAGTAAAATGACAGAACTTTGTCAAGGTTAAATACTGTTGGAATGATACAAAAACTCAAGTCCATTCACTCACTATATATAATGTAATCATTCGTTCATTCAATCAATGTTCATTCGAATCTTTTCTTCTTTACCCTTCATTCTAATACAGAGCGCTGTGCTGTACACATGTTTTTCATTACAATATCCCAAACCTCCAATAGGTTATGGGCCCAGGCACGTAATTCAAAAATTTTCCGTTAAAATTTTCATCGAGTGAAACTTTAACAACATGGAATCGCGAAGCAAAAGGAACATTCAGCAATTTAATGGCGACCGTTACAGTACGTGGAAGTTTCGTATAAAATCGTTATTAGAAGAACTTCAAGTATCTTGTGTGATCGAAGAACTTCCGCCAGAAAAGCCTGACGCCGAATGGACTAAGAAAAACCTCATCGCTAAAGGTACGATAGTTGAATATTTGGGCGACGCATTTTTGAATTTTGCTCAAAATACCGCTACGGCGAAATCTATTATTGAAAATCTTGATAAAATATATGAGAGACGAAGCTTGGCCACGCAATTAGCGTTACGCAAGCAACTGTTAAATTTAAAATTGCAGCCTGATGTGAACCTTGTCCAGCATTTTACAAATTTTGATATTTTAATCACGGAATTGATTTCCGCTGGCGCCAAACTCGACGAGATGGATAAGATCTCCCACCTCTTACTTACATTACCTACTTCTTATGATGGCGTTATTACTGCTCTGGAGACGCTTAGTGAAGATAATTTGAATCTAGCTTTCGTAAAAACCCGCCTTCTAGACCAGGAAGTTAAAATTAAGAGTGAGACAGTCACCGGGTTGAAAGTACTTCATGCTGCAAAAGATAATTTTTCGACTTATGTACCTGATCACAAAAGGAAGAGGACCATGGATAAAACTTCAAGTTACGTTCCTGATTTTAAAAAGAAGAAACCTAATAATTATCATCAACAGCCTAGAACAAGTTTCAGACCGAAAAATTCGTTCCACAAGACATCCAACATGTATTGTGATTTCTGTGGACGGCGAAACCACTTCAAACAAGATTGCCGTTATTACAAGAAGTCGCAAGCGAACGATGGCGGCACCGAAAAGCGCCAAGCCGCCGCTCATGGCGCCGCTGTTCAACCTACCCGCACCAACACCAGCAAGGACGGTTTCGCTTTCATGTTCTCACAATGTAAGTCATCCAACTCAGATCATAATAATAATCAAATTACTTTCATTTTAGATTCGGGAGCAACGGACCACATTGTAAATACACAGGAAATTTTTTCTACATACGTTCAACTACCTTCTCCATTAAAAATAAATGTAGCAAAAAATGGAGCATTCATACAGGCACTAGGACGAGGTACAATTGATGTGACTTCCAACTTAGGAGTGCAGGGCTCCATCGACGAAGTTTTGTATTCGCCTGAGGTGCCGTATAATTTACTATCAGTAAATAGAATTCAACAAGCAGGTATGTCGGTTATTTTTAATAATGAAGGTGTTCATATTTGCAAAAATAATGAGTGTATCATCTCAGGTAATGTTAATAATGGTCTATTTAAAATAACATTCCAAGTTTATTTACAAAATGCTTTAAATCTAAGTAAAAGTTCAAATACATATGAATTGTGGCACAAGCGACTTGGCCACCTAAATAAACAAAAATTTACCCACCTTAAAAAATTTATTGATGATTATGCCATACTTGATAAAATAATCACACCCACTAATGAGTTATGTGAATCATGTATTATGGGTAAACAATCTCGACTTCCCTTTGCAAAATCAAAACAAGCACGAATTAACAACAGACCACTTTTTATAGTGCACACTGATGTGTGTGGGCCGATAACTCCCTCTACAATTGATGATAAAAACTACTTTGTCAATTTTATAGATGACTACACTCACTATACCGTTACCTACTTGATGTATTCTAAATCTGAGGTATTAAAGTGTTTTCAGGATTACGTAGCTAAAAGCGAAAATCTGTTTAATTGTAAGGTAGTCAGTTTATATTGCGACAACGGCCGCGAGTATCTGTCAAATGATTTCAAAGACTATTGTGTCAGCAAGGGAATAACGTACCACCTAACAGTGCCCTATACACCCCAACAAAATGCGGTCTCCGAACGCATGAATCGCTCATTGACCGAAATGGCTCGAACCATGGTCGCAAGTGCGAAATTAAATAAACAATTTTGGGGAGAAGCCATTTTAACAGCTGCTTATTTAATAAATAGGCTTCCCACTAAGGCGCTTGTAAATAAAACGCCGTACGAAATGTGGCACGGTACGAAACCGAAAATCGACCACTTGAGGGTATTCGGTTCCACTGCATACGTCCATGACAAAACTAGAAAGACCAAATTTGACAACAAGTCGTTTAAGTCCATATTAGTTGGGTATGCACCCAACGGGTACAAATTATTTAATACTGAGACTAATGAGTTCTTTATAGCTCGGGATGTATTATTTGATGAGTCAAATTTTGGTCAATCTAGACCGACATGCGGCAGTGATGAAATTCCCGCCAAAATCAGCAAGCCAGACAATGAGTCGGTGGAGTTGATAGGCAATGACTTATTAAATGAGTCACCTGACACAGAGTCTGACTGTTTACGACGCAGCGATAGAATTCGTAATCTACCCCCAAAGAATTATAAACAAATGAACGACCCTGGTTTTTCAATTCTATCGATGTGTTCTGAACAACCGTTACCATTACCAATTCATTTTAATGATATTTTTAACCGGCCAGATACAAACAAATGGTTGGACGCAATTAAAAGCGAGATTGATTCATTACGTAGCAACCAAACTTGGTGTCTTGTAGAAAAACCAAGCGACGTGAATGTCGTAAGTTGCAAATGGGTTTTTCAGATAAAAAATAATGAATTAGGTGACCCAATACGATACAAGGCCCGATTAGTCGCGCGAGGTTTTAGCCAGCAATATTTACAAGACTACGACGAAACGTTTGCACCAGTAGCAAGGATTACTACATTTAGATTAATGTTAGCATTCGCGAATCAAAATGATTTACTTATACATCACATGGATGTTAAGACCGCCTTTTTAAATGGTATTCTAAAAGAAGATATTTACATGCAAGTACCAGAAGGCATTTTATCAAAATCTAATGAAGTATGTAAATTAAATAAAACACTTTACGGCTTAAAACAATCATCACGATGCTGGTATGAACGTTTCGATCAGGCAATCAAAGATTTGGGTTTTGAAAGTTCAAAAGTGGACCCATGTTTGTACATATTAAATAACGATTCTTTTAATGATAATGTATATATAGTTTTATATGTCGATGACGTAATTATAATAACAAAATGTATCGATAAAATGAGCCACTTTAAAAGATGTTTGATGCAAAAATTTGAGATGACTGATTTGCTAGACATCAAATTGTTTTTAGGCATAAGAATAGAAAGAACCAAAGACAAAATAACTTTGGACCAATCAACATATCTACAAAATGTTTTAAACAAATTTTCAATGAGTGATTGCAATAATTCAAAATCACCTTTTCCAAGTAAAATTAATTATGAAGCATTAAATAGTGACATACACTATAACGCTCCTTGCAGGAACGTCATTGGTTGTCTAATGTATGCAATGCTTTGTACACGGCCAGACTTGTGCGCCGCTATTAGTATACTCAGTAGATATCAAAGCAAAAACAATGAAGAGCTATGGAAATGTTTAAAACATCTTTTAAGATATGTTAAAGGGACTGTCAATTTAAAATTAACTTATACCAAATGTGATAATGGGAAATTAATATCTGGTTTTGCGGACTCTGATTGGGGAGGCGACGAAATAGACAGAAAAAGTACCACAGGGTATTTATTTCAAATGTTTGACAACTGTACAATTTCGTGGAACACACGGAAACAGAATACAGTCGCCGTCTCTTCAACAGAGGCCGAATACATGGCTTTATTTGAAGCAGTTAGAGAGGCTATTTGGATAAGGTCATTACTTAATAGTATATATATCAATGTAACTAAGCCTATCATCATATATGAAGACAACAATAGTTGCATTAGCATTGCTAATAATCCCACAAATCACAAAAAGTCTAAACATATAGACATTAAATATCATTTTATACGTGAGCAAATTAGTAACGATGTGATAATGCTAGAACATATTTCCACAGGAAACCAACTAGCAGACATGTTCACGAAGGTGATACCTGTGACCAAGTTCCATGATTTACGGTTTAGATTGAATTTAATATGACCCTATTATGATTGCATAACAAGAATAATCAAATTATGTACATTTGTGTTGTATTCATTAAAATAATTAATTATGTACATTTAATTAAAATTACACTTGTGTTATAGTAATACCATACTTGATTTTTTGAGGGGGACTGTTGGAATGATACAAAAACTCAAGTCCATTCACTCACTATATATAATGTAATCATTCGTTCATTCAATCAATGTTCATTCGAATCTTTTCTTCTTTACCCTTCATTCTAATACAGAGCGCTGTGCTGTACACATGTTTTTCATTACAATATCCCAAACCTCCAATAAATACCTAACTTACTAAACGTTATTAGTTACAAAAGTTTCTTTGAACAAAAAATAAACGCCCGAAATAGGGTTTCGTAGCCATTACGAAAAAATGAAGTCATATTTTTCTAAAGATTTCGTTTTATCTTCCAAGTTTAGGTATATTTTATCCCACCAAAAACATTACACGTAAAAAGCTGCAAGTTTCGCAACGCAACGCAACGCAGTTCTTATATTGCTAAAAAGGTTTGAGATGCAATATTATACCAAGTCGGTTATTTTTGTCAGACCCGGGGGGTATCCATAGAACTCGATTGTCACTAACTTGCTTATTTTAAAACCGTGGAAAAAGGATTCGATTTGTGGCATTCGAACATGGCGGATGTGGGCTGTGTATAATTCTGCTATTTCTGTTTCTTTGGCTGGTTGAAGTATAATTTTGATAGTGTTTTATGCGGCGATTAACCTTAACAGTGAACAGTGATCACAAAATTCTATTCTGCTCTCGTGTCTGACATTTTTTAATGCGCAAGTTGTTTCCACGTGGTTTCTGGAATTTTACTATCAAGTTGCAGAAACTACAATCACCGTACAACGTTGCCTCTCGAAAGAGAATACATAGACACTGGCGAAATTATCTTATCAATTAGGACAGAAGCCATATTTTAAAGAAGAATTAGAATTATTCTCAAATAAAGACAAACCAAATTATTTTTTAAACACATAATGACTGGCCCACTTCTCTTAAGGTTCACCTGTATCTGATTATTGCCGAGGGCATGAAAACTAAGTAGTTTCCGAAGGGACATTTGAGAATTCTAGAAACACTCGGAATAATCATTTCGAAGACACGGTTAGTGTCGGATAGCGATTTTGCTTACCGTCATGCAATTCCATACCGCATACAGACATATTAATCTCGTATCTAACATGGTTCTAAATTGGCGAGATAGGTACATAATCAATCAAGATTCCCAAAAAGGCTTAAAAAAAAATCTAAAATATGATTCGATAAAATTTTATCGCGAGCATGGTCAGCAAAATTTCATAAAAAGAATAGGCGCAAAAAACGTCCAAAGTACCCGTCGTTAGCTGTGCTATTAGGCTAATGCTTTACATTAAAATGTAAACTGAACGAAAAGGGGTTTGTAGTGCTGCGAAGGAATCATACTCAGTCGGACTGAAGTAATACTCATACTCACAGATAGAAATTATTGATAAACTACACAAACAAATAGTATAGTAGTTGAAATGGCCTAGGAAAATATCACAACTCTGAAAAAGTTAGATAAACACAGCAGTCATAGCCGAGTATTTTACGGAATCAGGTTCTTTAAACACTAAAATTCAAAACGAAGCATTATGACAGAAGATGGTTACGTACACAGTATCCCCTATAAATACGACAGATAAATGATAAAGAATCAATTGACATTAGTACTGCTTACCTTGAAAATATCTACTTATCTGAGTATTTCACTTTCGAGTAGCGTTTTTTGGTATGACTTTTTGGGGTCATATATTATTTGATTTAGATATGATTTATTATTGATCATTGGAACGAAGATATGTCAATTTATTTGTAAGTTGTTATTAAAGTTGCCTTGTCTATCTTTTACTACTTTCCCAGTACATAACAATTGGCGCAGTCGGTAGGATATAAAAGGCCCCAGAGGGAATCTGGTAAAAAATTTAGACCATCAGGATGTCACTACTAGATTATTGTACTGTCACCAGATTTAGAAAGTATGGCAAATTTCAAGTCAATCCAATAATGGAAGTAGATCAAATTCAACTTGCAAGAGTTGACCCTCACATACATAGGTACATAATAAAAGCTTGTAAAATCTTGGATAGATTCTAAGCAATAGAACGATAAGTAAGTGAGAAATCCGGTGTAAAGTCTAAAATCCATTGTCTGCCACTGCAGAGCGTGCAAGAATATCTGACACGGTCCTACCGTCCTCAAAAAAGAGTCGTATCAGATATGCCGGCTTTGTTGACTGTGTCAGATAGGAGCTGGCAGCTGACATTCATTCTCAAACCAATCACAACCATTCCCATCCCTAAGCTAATGTTCTGCCTTTATTTATCGCTGACGAATTTAGGGTTACTCTTTTTATCATTAGTCAGCGGTTTTGTTTTGATAACTGACGCGTCCGGGGTTTTGATGAAAACGATAATGTTTCACCCCGCTTTCTTTTATGTTGACAGACCAACAAAATGGGGTTGTTTTTTTCTTAAAAAATTTTTGTTATGCATTTCATAACATTGTAGATTTATTTAAATAATACCTCCTTGAGTTTCTAGCCAAGTTATTCTCAATAGATATTTTTACCAAACCAGTGAATAAAGATATTTGGACTTTGACTTGAGTTAGAATCTATAACTAAGCGACCTCCATACCTTAGGTCGTCTAATTCACTTTAGACGTTATTCCACGATGAAGTAACAAATATATTTGCAATTTTTATGGATGGTAATAAGTATGGAGCTACTTTTAAAAATCGATATTTGAAGTTCATCAAATCATAACCCTGCATCCACGTAACATTTGGCTTGCGTTATCTCTTGTCTTGAATTACTCCACAAAGGCAGTAGTTATGTGGTATTCACGTCAAAGGGGGTAGCGAAGCGTGGCATGCTCCCGATGCATCTTGGTATAGGGCTGTGGTTAAGTATAAGCTGACAGCGGTTTCGAAAACTGAAATATTTACCTCCTGTTTCACCGGACGGATAAAATGTGATGCCGTCTCTGTTTGTTTTGTTCAATTTTTTTTAAAAGTGGAGACTCGATAGGATAGATGTCGGATCGTGGATGCGTGGAGTAATGTGATGCCAGGTTATTGAAAATACGGTCTGATTCCGTCGGTGTATGATTATTTGGAAAGTAATTACAATAAAAAATTATCGCGAATAGGTATAAGCGCCCTCTGTTTGCTCCCTAAAGAACTACTTGGTTTATTGATTTGCTGCAAACTATCGATGACAGTTATTTAAATAATCAATAAGCCTCGTTTTTTGCGTAAATCTTGCGTAGTTGTGTAGATGGCGCTGCCAGGCACATTGACAAATACACGAATCTAATAACAGTACACTTTAACGCTAAGCGTTAACCAAACCGTGACCTTACTCTCGCGCACATAATGCGCTCGCTGATATTTTAATTATTCAAGTTTAATTTCTGATTCCGAGTAACTTGAACGTTTTAATTTAAATAAGCAATTTGCGTATAACTTCTGAGAAATTGTTCACTTTAATCATGTTTTACATCTAAATTAGTAGATCCATTTGAAGTAATGAATTATAAAGTTTATGATAGTTACAAATAATCTTGAGACATGCAAAGATGAGAAAAGAAAATTTCTAATTTCGCGTGCGTAGGGACGATGTGCGCGAAAAACACTTTCGCTGTCCACTGCAAACCGAAAATATTCTCAAATGCCGTACGTTATTTAATAACAAAATTTAATCGAAGGAAAAAACATACTATAATAAAAGATACGAAACTAAATCGACCTTCACCGGTCTGATAATAGAATGAAACGTATTTTAAGAAGGAAGAGATTAATTAATGTAATTTTAAATTAATATTATACAATACAGAGCTCACACCACATTGGTAAATGTTTATCTTACAGATGTCAAATAAATGACAAAGGCTCCCGTATTAAAAGACAATGATAATATCGCCTTGTTCGAAAATTATAATTATACTAATAACAAGTTTTTGCCCGCGGCTCCGGTATTCGGTTATCGCGCGCTGTTCCCTCGGAAGCTTTGCATTTTTCCTGGATAAAAAGTAGCCTATGTCACTCTCTGGCCCATAATCTATCTTTATGCCAAAAATCAC
Organism: Choristoneura rosaceana; assembly: GCA_037349165.1. Classification (NCBI taxonomy): domain Eukaryota; kingdom Metazoa; phylum Arthropoda; class Insecta; order Lepidoptera; family Tortricidae; genus Choristoneura; species Choristoneura rosaceana. The sequence goes on from JAZBNJ010000032.1 coordinate 2,176,108, forward strand.
GTCGATCCGTCGCTCCGTTACGGCGTAAAAGACGGACAAACACACTTTCGCATTTATAATATTACGAGTACTCGTAGTATGGATTTCACGATTAAAACTTCAAGTTTCAATGATAAACGATCTAAATTAAAGTTATTTGAAAATGTTATAAAACAAAAGCAACTTAGTTGTACTTAGCGAGCAGAATCGAATGTTATATTTATAGCCCCATGGTCTGAGACACTTTTTACTCGTATTAAATGGTTTGAATTGTAAGAAAATTGTAATAGTAGATTGATAACCAAGGGTGAAAAGTGACCCATTTGACCCGAGTTCAGCGCCAATAGTTCGAGGGGAAATGGGTTATTTCACACGAGTTAGACACTCTACTTTTCATCTCGACTGTGAGGAAACTAAAATATTACAAAAAAACGAGAATAATAATAAATTGAATTTACTTATACCTATCCAACCTCCAACGGTACCTTTTCGACTGGCCACTTGCCATGGCCGACTATAAAAAAAATCTAGTTGGTCACGACGTGCATCTAGATGGCCATGCCGAAACGTGAAAAAAAAATTTTTCGTTGACGTAACTCAATTTTTTATCTTCGTCGCTAGCCGAAAAATTAAAAAAAAAAAATACTGTCCACCCTAGAGGAGAAAACGTAATTTTCCACCCGGCTATCTACCCATGAAAATTAAACTTTCCGAACAGGAGAGATAAAATAGTAGATTGATAACCAAGGGTGGAAAGTGACCCATTTCACTGAGATATTTCTGGCGCTCGAACGAAGTGAGAGCGCCAATAGTTCGAGGGGAAATGGGTTATTTCACCCGAGTTAGACACTCTACTTTTCATTTCGACTGTGAGGAAACTAAAATACTACAAAAAAACGAGAATAATAATAAATTGAATTTACTTAAACCTATCCAACCTCCAGCGGTACCTTTTCGACTGGCCACTTGCCATGGGCGACTATAAAAAAAAAATCGAGTTGGTCACGACGTGCATCTAGATGGCCATGCCGAAACGTGGAAAAAAAAACTCATTGACGTAACTCAATTATCTTCTATGTCGTGGCTAGTATAAATAAATGTACAAAATTATATAAGTTATAATTACGATATAAATTAATAAGATATAAATAAATTAAATTTATTTATATCCAACCTCCAACCTTTTCATACATTACTTTACTCTTTGCATACTGGCCACTTGCCGCGGCCGACTAGACTGTAATCGAGTTGGCCACGACACTTCCACGACATGACCAAAGAGCTTATAATTATACAAAACTGGAGGTTGCACGCCGAACCAAGAAGTTTGACTTTTATTACGGATGTTCGGCGTTCAACCTCCAGTGTTGTATATAATGTTCTTGGTCACGACTTACATCTAGATGGTCATGCCGAAACGTGAAAAAAATGCCTATCATGGCATTATGGCGGGCAGCAGAATAGAGGAAAAGTTTTAAATGTTGATATTTTGTAATTTCGAAAAAAATATACCAATTGTAGAATGTTTTTAATGTGAACCTATTAAGATCGTAATAAACATGTCGTTTAATGTTTAGCTGAATTCAGATTACTGAAAAGCTTTTATTATAATAATATGACGTAACTCAATAATTATCTTCGATGTCGAGGCTAGCCGAAAAATTAAAAAAAAATTACTTTCCACCCTAGAGGAGAAAATGCAATTTTCCACCCGTCTATCTACCCATGAAAATTAAACTTTCCGAACAGGAGAGATGAAAACAAAATTGTCCACTTGAATTGACCATTTTGAAATAGTACCAAAACCAAAAACCATCCAAAGTGTATTTTATTTTGTGAAAATATAATTGTGCTGAAAAATATTTACAACCAAACCCAAATGGAATATTGTCCATTATAAAAGTATGAGCAAAATGAAATAAGCAACACTTTTTTTTGTTATTTTTCCTAACCTTAATGTGTCATTGCTGTATAAATAAATTATTTTCTTTCTTTCTTTCAGTAAATGAATGTTGTCTAGGTAAATAACTTGATAATAATATATGTAGGCCCAACAAATGATATCAATGTTACCCATATTTACCTATTTCTGAGTATACGTAACTACAAAGTGGTCGTTTTTGTCGGCGTACAACAAATTTGACAATATTACCATGGGACAAGATTTAATTTTCGACTATTCTCAAGATGGTAAATTTTCGTTGTTGATGTATTTACATTGTCATTTTTCTGCTTTGATGTATAATTTCGAGTGGATTTTCCATTTTCACTAAAAACAGTAAATCGAAAATTTCAAAGAACCTAAATCCTTTTCATGTTAACATGGCCGATGTATACGATATAAAGAGAAATTTTCGCTTGCGTTGGCTCCATGAATACCTGGCAAACAAACCGTGCTTAAACCTGCCGTACCCACAGTCTGTGACCTTGCTACAGAGTAAAGAAAATTATACAGACTGAAAATAGAATAGAGGTTATCAAAAATACAAACTGAAATATAGATGCACAGAAAAACCAGAAAAATAAGACCAGCGCTGGGAATCGAACCCAGGTCCTCGGCATTCCGTGCCGTGTGCAATACCGCTAGGCCACCGCTGGACAACGGTACAGACACAAATTTCTCAGCTTGTTTGAGCGCTGGTCTAATTTTTATTTGTTGCCCATACAATTTAATAATAATTAAATTTATTGTTTGTTTTACGTCAAAAATTAGACTTAAAGTAAATATAATTTAGCAAGAAAAAAATTAAAAATAGTTTTTTGTTAAGATTACTTTTTGGAGTCTTTTTGTATTTTTTATTTCAACTCCAAAATTTTTTGCTACTTTTACGGTCATCCCGTGAAATCTATTATATTTCACACGAAAACACAAGCTGAAACACCGAGGCCTATCCACTTTGGGTCATTGCGCCCATGGTCTATCTAGTCGTGAGTAAAAAACTTTGCAAAAATCTCTCTGATATCCATCCCTACTCTACCCTTGAACCTGTGCACACAATACGTAGCACACAATAGGGTTAGAGTATCGAATCTTGATTTTTTTCCCAAGCTACCCGTTGTTATAATTTTCTAAAGCTTATTGTCGGAAAAGCGGAAAACAAGACTTTATCCGAAACACTCGGGGCTTTCTGTTGCCATATGAATTATGTGAATTCAGAGTAGGTAAAACAAGGGTAGGTAATCCAGAGTTGCTTATGCTAAAAGGCAAATGCGATTTGCAAGCCTGGTATTTATTTCAGTGTTAAAACTGACAAAGAGCTTTATTGATCCGGATTTATTCTTAAACTAACCTTTAACTGTCTTTGTCCACTTTTGACATTAGATTTAGCATTTGAATTGAAATTAAAGATTTTCTAAAAACTCTGATGAGAAATTCCAAAAAATTGCATGCTCTTTGTTGGCATTGTATAAAAAACATCCGTGATAAACTTTTATAAAGCCGTAGGCTGGTGATTTTAGCTAAGTATTTTGTTCTGTGAGCCAGCAAGGCTACCACGAAATTCGAAAATCAAATTTCGTATCGTACCGTTCCGCCTACGCTTATGTTATTTAATACGAGAGTGAGAGGGATGGTACGATACGAACTTCGAATTTTGTGTTTCGGAGTAGCCCTTCAGGTCACAGGGCGGCCACGCTGTACAAAATACGCGTTCTTGAATCTACACAGGCTTTCCTGCGGTTTTCCTGCAATCTGCGTTTGAGGGGTGGGGTAACTCGAACCGAGGCGGGGCGGAGCGTGGCCATTCTGTACGTCAGTACTATTATGTATTCTGTGGTCAGGGCTAAACACACAGTACAGTAATTCGTTAATTTGGGTCTATTCAAGGTGGGATATCTATTTGTAAGATTTGTATGATAATTCAGGGCTGCAGATAACTCAGAATTCGAGCATTTCAATAGCCTCATTTTTCTGGTCACATTTTTTACAAATTGCCTGTGTATTTTGATGTCGTTTTTGATTATTTGTCAGAGTTATTTGTAAACCGTTTGTCCAAAAAATAGGTAAAAAATATGGAAGGTAACGCTTCATAAATACTATCAACGCAAATTGGTTTCAACATAATCGGATATACAATTTTTGAGTTATTGCCGAAAAACTGCGCTTCTCAACAAAAGGAAGTAAGTGCCGTGAAGATACGCTCTTTTTCTGGTAATAGATTTTAAGACTGTTTGTAGTAAGTGTTTTAATTGTGTTATAACACACATAATATTACTTGTTTTTTTTTCGTAATGGCTACGGAACCCTATCTTGGGCGTGTCCGACATGCTCTTGGCCGGTTTTTCTCAAATGGATCACAAAAAGAAGAATGTGACCGAACCTTTCTGTAACTAGGATTCAATGATTTAAATGACAGACAAAATGATTGATATGATATGACCAACATGCGTAAAGGCTAAAAGTTTTAACACCAATCATAACAGTTTAAAAGCCTTTAAATCAATAGAGCGGGCTTTTAAAATCAAATCACATTTTGGCAAGGAACCGTTCATTATTTAACTTAGTAATGTCCCTTTTCTCTTCTCCGGAAACTCGAACAAAGTGAATCTCTAACGACGAAGTAGGTACTTCCGGTTGATGCTCTGCGGCTTATTCTGTCGTTCATTAAAATGTGGCGGTTTTTTAACCGACATCCCGAAGGTGGGTTATGTTTTTGTCGGCTCGTGGATGGGTGGAGTAATGCAAGGGAATTCAAAATGAACGAGGTGATTTCTTCGGTGTATATTTGGAAAGTGGTTATAATAAAAATTGTTAGCTCGCTAAAGAACTACTTGGTTTATTGGTTTGCTACACACAATCGATGACATTGCTTTAAATCATCAATAAGCTACGTAATTTGCGTATAATTGTGTAGATGGCGCTGTCAGGCACATTGACAGTTTTGTTTTGTCACTAGGTTGTTTTAATAATTTATTTAGCACTAATTGACATTTTGTATTTTTTATGATTGCCGTGAATTATTATGATTTTTTGGGATAAAAAGTAGCTTATGTCACTTTCACACCCATAAACCATCTGTATGCCCAAAATCACATCGATCCACATCCGACACACAAACTTTCGCATTTATAATATTAGTATAGCTTATTTAAAAATCAACAATCTCGCATACCTATAAACCCTCATTAAGGCGCAAAATAAAAGTCCTAGTTGCGACAAAAAAAAGGTTACTTTTCTCAAACAAGAGAAACAATGGCTCTTGAATCAGTCGAGGGTACTCCACGAAGGTTTCCTCGGGCTATGTTTACTTTACGTCTTTCCTTGTCCCTCTCATGTATTATTGCGTGTGGGATCACGTTGAGTGTGGCTGTCTCACTTGATTGCTTTGTGTTTTTCATGGGAGCGCCAAATTTCGCATACTCTTCGCTAGTCATACCATAATTTTTGTTCGAATCATCGTTTTTTATATTTTTTTTCTCACTAGAAACTTATATTTTTCAGAAAATTTTGGTTAGATAAGTATCTGTTAGGTTAGGTTTGTTTTAATAGCAATTCTAAAAAATTATTGGATTCAGAGAAAAAAGAGTTATGACAAACGATAATTCTGACAAACGTTACTTTCGGACTTTCAATATGTAGTTATACCTCTAGGTAGGTAGGTAGGTAGGACTCTAGGTTGGCAACGCATCTGCAATACCCCTGGTGTTGCAGATGTTTATGGGCGGTGGTGATCTCTTACCACCAGGAGACCCACTTGCTCGTTTGCCTTCCAGTCGAATAAAAATAAAGAAATAATGGTAATTAACTTTTTGACCATTGTCAATTTATGTAACAACTAGCTTATGCCCGCGACTTCGTCTGCGCGGATCTAGGTTATCGCGCAGTGGCGCCCTCTATCGGAATAAAAGGTTCAAACTACCTGTATACCAAATTTCATCAAAATCGGTTCAGTGGTTTAGACGTGAAAACGTAACAGACAGACAGACAGACAGAGTTACTTTCGCATTTATAATATTAAATAAGTAGGGATTAACAGTAATTAACTTTTTGACTTATTACCGTCACAGTTCACGGAAATAAAAATAAAACACGGTCTATAAAGCTCTAGCGTTTGAAAATGTTAAGTGAATGCTCCTTCAAGAGGTATGCTTTATTTCTCTGTGCAAGTTACTCAAAGAGCTTTTGTGTAAAAGGATTTGTGTCATTTTTTTTGAAAGTGCAGGACGTCACCGAGGGAAGGAGATGATACTTTAATTTTATTTTATCTTTGGGATTAAAATGTAAACGTAAAAGCTTGGCGCGAAATTTAGGAAAAAAGAAGAGCGTGTCGGACGCGCCCGAAATAGGGTTCCGTAGCCATTTCGAAAAAATTAGGTCATATTTTTCGAAAGATTTCGTATTTTGTACGGAATATTCCAAGTTTAGGTATATTTTATACCTTAGGCTGCTATTTACTCTTAAACTACCAATAATTCTCAAGAAAACTTAACCGTTATAGTTTTTCTTGTAAGTTTGATATAGTTACTACCATCCTGAATTTTTTCAAATTTTTCAACCCACCGGCTTAGATTTTAGAGCTCGGTTTTAATGAAAATTTGCGCTTTAAAGTTAAATATTTTGCAAATGAATCACTGACTCGAAAAATCGTTTTTGCAACCCCCTAATGGTTTCAAAAGACCTATTCAACAAAACCCCACACCACAAGGTTGAATGAGAAAAAAAATCATCCCCACTTTACGTCTACAAAACTTTTTTTTAATTTTTATTGTACCATTTTGTCGGCATAGCTTACATTGTATATTTGTGCAAAATTACAGCTTTTTAACACTGATAATCCTTGAGCAAAGCCGCGGACGGACAGACAGACAGACGTGGCGAAACTAAAAGGTTTCCGTTTTTGCCACTTTGGCTACGGAACCCTAAAAAGGGACGCTAGCCATTTTCGTTCCTATGTGCGTTCAAGTCTATACCGTATCACTATTGCAAAAACAGGCGTCGCGGTAAATTAGACTTGTGCAAAGATAAAATCAGAATGGCCGTTTTTTAATACAAGTAAAACACAAAAATAAATAAAGTTTCAACCATTCCAAAGAATATCCCTGCTCAAAGTCTAAGTCAAAATCTCTTTATTCAATTTAGGCTATGACAAGCACTTATGAACGTCTAAAAAAACTACCACCGGTCCGGAAAAAACCTCTGTTGAGAAGAATCCGGCAAGAAACTCAACGAGGTATTTTTTTTAAACAGATTCATAATATTTATAGATGATTATCTATATACTATACATTACAAGTATTTAACACAATTTTATTTTTAACACAGTAGTTTCGCTATTTGAAGGAATCGCTAATGCGGATCGGAATTATTTCCAAATATCCCTGTCCATGATCTCATACACGAAACATACCCTGTACATGAAACTTGCGTTTGACTCTTCTTCCTTATTTTGATAATAAATAAATCACATCAATCAACCTACCGAGATCATTGACGACTTCCATTGGCTTAATAATATTTCAATTCCCCCAATTTACAGTAGCAATTAATCTTCCAAAAAGTTCCTTAATTGGGGAAGACAAATTGGCGAAATTCCCAACAAAATTCCCCAGGGAATTCCGGCAAAAATTTAAAGTTACATTGTTGAGTTTACAAGCCTTTGAAATATTGTGCGCAAAACGCGCGAGTTGTTAGAAAGTTCCGGGAATCATAATATGAGTGAGATGTTTATTGAGTGATCTTGAGTAAGACTTTTGGTTAAAATAAATAAAGTATCATATTTTCCTATCTAACTTTGGATTCTAATATTTTTGAAGTATTATTTTTAGCGGTGTTTTACTTTTTTTATAATAAATTATATTTCTAATTCTAAGGGGCTGTTTCATCATCCATTGATTAGTGTTAACTGATGGTTAAACGTGATGCCGTCTCTATTTGTTATGTTCGAATAGACGGAGACGGCATCGCATTTAACCGCCAGTTAACACTAATAATGGATGGTGAAACAGCCCCTAATTTTTCTTATCTGCGATGAAATTATATGTCATCTTAATAAAATATAGTTAGCGTGTATATAAAAATATTAAACACAGGCCTCTACTCAGAACAAGAGGGCTTGGGCCATAGTTCCCACGCGGGCCCAGTGCGGATCGAGAAATTCACACGCACCATTGAATTACTTCGCAGGTTTGTGCAAGTTTCCTCGATGTTTCCCTTGACCGCAAAGCTCGTGGTAAATTTCGAATGTAAGTAATTCTGCACATGAATTTCAAAAAACTTAGAGGTGTGGGCCGTGGTTTGAACCCACGACCCTCTGTTTGAGAGGCGATAGGCGATAGGTGCCTTAAGACGAAAGTCTTTAACCAATGTGTGTTGCCAGTGATGACATATGGATTCGAGACATGGTGCTTTACTGTAGGCCTTATGAATAGGCTCAGAGTTGCTCAGCGAGCTATGGAGAGAGCTATGCTTGGGGTTTCTCTACGGGATCGAATCAGAAATGAGGAGATACGTAGAAGAACAAGGGTCACCGACATAGCCAAGCGAATTAGCTCGTTGAAGTGGCAATGGGCGGGCCATTTAGCACGGAGAGCAGATGGCCGTTGAGGCCGAAAAGCTCTCGAGTGGAGGCCGCGGATTGGCAAGCGCAGCGTGGGACGTCCACCAACGAGATGGACGGATGACCTGGTTAAAGCCGCGGGTTCACGGTGGATGCAGGCGCTGCCAACCGAAGCAACTGGAGGTCTATGGGGGAGGCCTATGTCCAACAGTGGACGTCCTACGGCTGAGATGATGATGATGATGATGAGGTCAAACCGCTATGCCACCACGGCTTTTTAACTGTAAATACCGAGTGCAAAATCAAGTTACTTCGTGTAATTTCTTAAGTCAAGCAAATAGACAAGAGTCAGTATCAAGAAATAACATTTTCGTAATGACATTATTCTGTAATTTCATTAAATTACGTTGGATGATGGCGTCTAAGGGACACGTGTAATGTTCCAAGTCCATTAGTTGAATTATGTTTTCATGATATTTCCAGTCTGTTTGTGAAGCTGAAAAAGTTAATTATGTCTACAAATTAGGACTAGTAATGAAAAGCAAATTGAAGAATAAAAAAAATTGTATTACGAGATGAGTGCGACAAAACTTCCACGTTTTTAGGGTTCCGTAGCCAAAATAGCAAAAACGGAACCCTTATAGTTTCGCCATGTCTGTCTGTCTGTCCATCCGCGGCTTTGCCAGAATATAGAATGCTAGAAAGGAGTAATTTTGCACGAATATTTATATGTAAACTATGCCGACAAAGTGATACAACAAAAAATTCAAAAAAAAAAAATTGTGTGCCTCCCATGGACGTAAATTGGGGGTGTTTTTTTTTTTCATCCATTCTTGTAATGTGGAGTATCGTTGCGTGGGTCTTTTAAAACCATTAGGGGGTTGCTACAACGATTTTTACCCACGACGGAACGGAGAAGGTATATGCGTTTAGGGTGAGAGGTTGTTTGTTTGTTTGTTTGTGCGCAAACGAATGTTCACGTTTATCTCCAGAACGGTTTGACTGATTTAGATGCGGTTTTCTGTAATGGCTTCGTAATTTATCGACGGTGGTTCTTAGATAGGTGTTATAGCGTTTGTCCGCTAGGGGGCGCTACAGTAATCATTTTTCACTCGAAAAAAGACCATCGAATGTTCCCAATTATCTTCAGAATGGATTGACTGTTTTTGATGTGGTTTTCCGTAATGGATTTGATGTTTATCTAAGATGGTTCTTAGATAGGTGTTATAGTATTAACCCGCAAGGGGGCGCTATAGTAAACATTTTCCACTTAGCTCTAGAAAGATTTGACTGTCTTTGATATGGGTCTCTTTAAGGGGTTTGATGACTGTCTGTAATAGTTTTAGAAAGGCGTTCATATGTATATCAAGGAGGGTGCACGCCGTGCACGGCAGTGCCCCCGCCAAGATAAACAAAAAAGAAGACGGAGCACTAACTAACTATATTCACACAGTTTCGTCTTAACACTAACTTTTATTTGACCTGCAATGTATGTAGGAACCTATGTAAATAATATACATATGTGTGTTTGTATGCATGTTTGGGTCTTGCAAGTTAAATTTGCCACACTTTTAGTTATTGTATTGTCTTGAATTTTGGCACACTTATGTAAATCTGGTAACAATACAATAATCTGGTAGTGACATCCTAGTTATGCAGCCAGGATCGTCACCACAGAAACTCTTCAATACTTTACGGCACAGGCGCGGAAATTAACAGAATTACCTATTAAATTTTATTGGCACTGTGTTTGTACGATAGAATAGACACAACTTGATATTGCAGCTAGGGTCGTCTTCCCACAAAGGAACTCCTTGATGGTTAATAGCACAAATATATAAAACTTTGCACGATTATTCAATTGCAATGACCATTGGCATTATATGCCTATACAACACCTGATGCTGTAGCTAGGGTTGTCTCCTCTTCCCTAGAGTTTCAAGAAAGCTAAAGTTTTGTATGACTTGGCCGTTTCATGTTTAAATCTGTTCGTATGACAAGTCAATTAAGACCCGTGAAGTAATTTCCTACCGTAAGAAGGTCTATCAGAAAGTCTGACCGATACGAGTATGGTAAAAAATTGAGTGTTAGATAATGTCATGGAATAGATCTATGAACGGCCAAGCTGTACTTTTTAAATCAATATGTAAGGATAATAAAGTCAGGGCTCAGGCTCTGTTTGCACCAGGGATGTGCGAGGATTTATTGCGAGGAATGTGTTTTTTATGAACCAATAGAAACATAACATTTACCTACCTCGCTTCACTCCGCTCAGCTTCCACCAGAGATGAGTGCAAGAATAAGGAAATGAAGCGTTTCTACTGGTTCATGAAAAACACATTCCTCGCAACACAACCTCGCACATCTCTGGTGGAAACGCAGCCTCATGCAGCCACTTGGCTTTTCCTAGCGTTTGAAAACCTTTTTAAAATTTAATCGTTATTTATGAGCTTGTTAGTTAGTAAGTGTTGTGAATATTAAGCCTCTGATTTTACATAAAATGTTTTGGTGAGATGAATTATTTCTTTAAAAATGTTAAAATAAAAAGCAAAATTAAAAATTTTGTAAAAACCCACGACGGTTCCTAATAGAAAAAGGGTAAAATAATTTCTATGAACATCCCCCGACTAAAAGTGATTACAAACGCAAAAACATCCGTCGGGGGCTGCCATTATCATCTCTCATTTAAATTATAAATCAGTCAAACCGTTCTGGTGATAAACGTGAACATTCGTTTGCGCACAAACAAACAAACAAACAACCTCTCACCGTAAACGCATATACCTTCTCCGTTCCGTCGTGGGTAAAAATGTTAAGAAAAGCTACTACAAACATAACTATCCAATTTTAATTAATCACAAATTCATACAACTACATCCAATGTTATTTCAGTTATAATGTTAAGAAAACTACCATGAATATCTTTCCCTCATAAAGTAGTACATTCCCCACACAATTAAAATTCATCACAAATTCATACTACTGCAAAATATAAGTTCATTTCGGTGCAGGTAATGGCAGCCCCCGACGGATGTTTTTGCGTTTGTAATCACTTTTAGTCGGGGGATGTTCATAGAAATTATTTTACCCTTTTTCTATTAGGAACCGTCGTGGGTTTTTACAAAATTTTTAATTTTGCTTTTTTTTAAAATACGAAATCCTTAGAAAAATATTACTTAATTTTTTCGCAGTGGCTACGGAACCCTGTTTCGGGCGTATCTGACACGCTCTTGGTCGATTTTTAATTTTTAACCCTACTCGCTTCCCGTCCATCGTCGGTAGTGGAACAAGAACCTAATCTTCGTTATCATTCGAAATATAAAATCAAATGAGCTGAACAGAAATATCAATTTCAAATGGCCAACGTCAATATGGACAATTTTTGTAGCAAAAAATAACATTTTATCACTTCAAAGGGACTTTCTGAATGTTTTTATAATAATAATTTATGTACCTATTGTTATTTTTATGTTAATGTTATTTCTATGAAAACTGTGTTAATTTTGCTTTGACAATACTGATTTACAAATAGAGGCCTTATTTTGTGTTAAACTATGAATACTAAATTATTGTGGGCAGGCACATTATTCGCAGAACTGATTGCCGATGGGGTCAGAAGGTTCTCGAATGGCGTCTTTAGATTTGACTTTGACTTTGAGTTTGTAAAGTAAAGTAAAAATTATTATTTTTTTATCAGAAAATATTAATTAAAAGAAGAGTAATTAAAAACATAAAAATATTCAGCCGCATGCTTCGTCAAATCTTTATTTGTAAACTAAAGAATGCTACACATGCAACAAGTACAATCATCATCATCATCCCAGTGTATCCTACTGCTGGGTACAGGCCTCCTCTCACAACAACAGAGCTTGGGCCATAGTTCCCACGCGGGCCCAGTGCGGATTGGGAACTTCACACGCACCATTGAATTGCTTCGCTGGTTTGTGCAGGTTTCCTTACGATGTTTTTCCTTCACCGTAAAGCTCCCGGTTAATTTCAAAACAAGTGCAAACAAAATAATACAAGTTTTAACTTGCATTGCGACTTCACAAACACAAAACAACGACAAAAAGTTCCAAGATAATTTCACGATTGCTCTTTAGAACGGAACCTTAAAACCATAGTTGCCGTTGTTCCGCATACCGCAGAACCTTTTTACCGCCCGTTACGTCATAAACCGTTATAATGCCAGCGTTACCGGCAAAAAGGAAATCGTCTATTAGATGCCGCAATCGCTGCGCTTTTCCTGCCCATTATCGCGGTCAGTACGACACGGCGCGATTTGGTTTAAAAGTACATTAAGATTGGTTTTTGGAGTATTTTTGTATTTTTTATTTTAACTCCAAATTTTGTTACTTTTACGGTCATCCCGTAAAATCTATATCAAAAATACAAACTGATACATAGATGCACAGAAAAAACCAGAAAAAGAGACAATCAAATTAAGATTGGTTTTTGGAGGTCTATGGGGGAGGTCTATATCCAACAGTGGACGTCCTACAGCTGAGACGATGATGATGATGATGAATGAGTGTACAATTTGTCCAGTTAAACAAACAAGTCACAAATCATAACACTTTTAATGCAAAACCCACCACTTTGTCTACCCTCAAAGTAAATTGATAATTAAATCGCGTTTCGGTACTACGTCATTGCCATTAATAGCGACTGGCAACGAATTTTGCTGTACGTTGCGCGTTCTGTCGATAAAATTTCGTATTCTGAGCGTCTTCACCGTGCAATGAAATTGGTCACGGTACCGCCGAGGCAATTAGTTGCCATACACTGTGTTACGGCGGTGGGTTAGGTGGAAACTTTAATCGTGCTTTTCGACCCATTGGAGGCGTTTTCAGCAGGCTGGAATACTGTTTCAGGCCGTTTCAGAGGACGCTCTATCACATATTAGTTTATCAAAATTTCACCCAAGTTACCGTCGTTTTCAGGCGCCTGAAACATGATTTCAGTCCGTTTCAGGCCACCCTCTATCCGATGACGCCATAACCTGAAAACCCGTTTTCAGGCGTTTTCAGGACCCCTTATGGGCCTTTGAACTACATTTCAGTATATGGCAAAATTTTCAATAGGAGTGAAAGAGATAGCACGATTAGAAAGAGACAGCTATACTGAGAACATTCGAGAAGGTGTGTGACAAGGATAGCCTATATGTGTGAGAGAAACAGACTGATGATCCTGTTTCCGGAACATTCTAGTAACTGTGTGAGAGAGATAGCACATGAAAGAGACAGACACTCTACTCGTTTCAGGAACATTCGAGATGTAGGTATGACGTCCTAGCTGGACTGTTCTCGAACTTTGTGGACCGATTCACCGGGGGTATATAAGCCGGGCGAGGTTGCGGCGGAGACAGTTTTCGGATGCGATACCGAGCGATAAACATCGAAGAGAATCAAAGCGACTTGTAAGTGAGTTTTTGAGTGCGAAATTACTGTGAACTGTTTTTAAGTGTTTTGTAAAGTTAAGTAACAGTGTGAAAATAAATCCTACTCTTATTCATCGGTGTTAAAAGTGCTTTTCAATCACGAACCCACCCCACGAACGTAACATTTGGTGTCAGAAGTGGGATTGAAAATGCCGCTTACTCCGCGAGAAGAAGAGAAGGAGAGGATGCAGACCCGAAGCCGCGCCGCAGCTGGGGACCCTACAGACACCGCCGCAGCGTCAGATACAGCGGCGGCAATATCCCCAAAGCCGGAAATAGACGTCAACGCGATTCTGGTCCTCCTGAAAGAACAAGCTAGAAGGCAGGAGGAACAAGCTAGAAGGCAGGAGGAACATGCTAGAAAGCAGGAGGAACAAGCTAGGATTCTACAGGAGGAACAAAAGAACCAGTTCGAACTCCTACGTAAGGTACACGACGCAACCGCAGAATGGAAAAAGGAGATGGCTGAGGTCCAGGATAAAATTGTGGCAGTTGACATTAAAGTCGAAAATCACGAACAGCGCCTCAACGGTGTCAACGAAAAGGTAGAAGGCCACGAGAATCGCCTCCAGAAGTTGGAAATTAAAGTGGCCAACGGCACCACCAGTTTATCGGGTGCACCAGCCACAGGAGGTGAAAAGTTAAAGTTACCACCATTTGATGGTACCTCTTCATGGGCCGCATACAAGCACCAATTCGAGTTGGTTGCGGAAACAAATGGCTGGAGCAAGGATTATGCAAAAACGGCACTGAGTTTGGCGCTACGGGATGAAGCTCTCAGTATCTTGGAAACGTTGGGAAAGGATAAGACATATGACCGTCTCCTTGAAGCTTTAGAAGCACGCTTCGGTGACAGCCATCTAGAGCACGTCTACAGAGCTCAACTGAAGGATAGGACCCAGGGTCGTAATGAGTCATTACAAAAGTGGGCCCTAGAAATAGAGAAACTGGTCCAAAAAGCATACCGAGATTCATCCTCTTTTACGGATGGAATGCTAGTGCAGACATTCATAGATGGGATTCGAGACTTTGAAGTGAGGGCTGCTGTACGACTGGGTCACCATGGGAGTTTGAAGGATGCGCTTGCCCATGCTCTCGAGGTGGAAGCTGTACGCCAAGACCCAACAAGATCCTTCAGGGTACGCGAAGTCACTGCCAGGGAGCCGATTGCTCCACCTCGAGAAACGGGACCTCGATGTTACAACTGCGGAGAACGAGGACACATGCAATTTGGCTGCCCGAAAAGACATTGGAGGCGACGAGACTCGGACCAAATGGACAGGCCAGCAAGCTCTGGTAATCCAGAACGGCAGCAGCAGGGAAACGAGTAAAAGCCAGGACTATGGGACGAGTGCTGGCTGGTGGTCAAAATGTCCCAGTTATGATCTCCCGAAGGCCTTGTTCGGATGACTGCAAACACTGTTTAAGACAAGAGGATAAGGACTGCGTGAAGATGTTGAGGACCGACACTGTTAGCGAGGAATGGAGTGACGCTGTCATGCAAGAAGCTCAACAGGAAGATCGTGACATAAAACCCATTTACGACTGGATTAACGGTGGAATGCCCAAACCAAAGTGGTGTGAAGTAGCTCCGATGAGTACAGTGACCAAGAGCTACTGGGCGCAATGGGAAAGTCTGATTATGCACAATGGCGTACTGTGTAGGAAATGGGAGTCAGCGAACGGAAAGGATGCTCTCCTTCAATTTGTCGTACCAAGGAAGAGAGTTATCGATGTTTTAAGATCCTTTCATGATGGCATTTCCGGCGGGCATCTAGGAGTAAAAAGGACTCTGATGAAGATTCGACAACGATTTTACTGGATACACTGTCGGGAAGATGTGGAAGACTGGTGTAGGAAGTGTACTAGCTGCTCGTCGGTCAAGGGGCCACATACACGCAGTAGAGGTGCGCTTAAAGTTTATAATGTGGGGGCACCTTGGGAAAGAATTGCTTTGGACGTCGCAGGGCCGTTCCCGATCTCTGACCGCGGAAACAAGTACATCCTTGTGGTCATGGACTATTTCACCAAATGGCCTGAAGTGTTTGCCATTCCAAATCAAGAGGCAGTCACAGTAGCGGAAACGGTAGTGGCTGAAGTATTTTGTCGGTATGGAGTACCTCTTGAGATCCACAGCGATCAGGGAAGAAACTTTGAATCTCTGGTGTTTCAGGAGACTTGCCGAGTCATGGGAATTCATAAAACTCGGACTACGTCCTATCATCCACAGTCAGACGGGATGGTCGAGAGGTTCAATCAGACTCTGGAACGACATTTGGCCAAAGTAGTTGACAGCCATCAAAAAGATTGGGACAGGCATATTCCACTCTTTTTAATGTCGTATCGGACCGCAGTTCACGAAAGCACGGCCGTGACACCTGCGTGTGCTAATTTTGGAAGAGAACTGCGGTTACCTGCGGATCTACTGACAGGACGACCTCCAGATGCACCAAAGACGATTTCAGAATATGCAAGTGAACTGCGAAACCGGATTGATGGTGTTCACAATCATGTTCGTGAACACGGACTGCAGGCCAGCGAAAAGATGAAGACCAGATATGACCGGAAGTCTAACCAGACGAGATTTGAGGAAGGATCGTTGGTGTGGCTACATAACCCTATGCGAAAAAAAGGGAAGTCCCCGAAATTATCACCGAGTTGGGAAGGGCCGTACAAAGTAGTCACTAGGATCAACGATGTCACATACCGAATACAGCGTAACGCGCGTAGCCCCTGTAAGATTGTTCATGTTGATCGATTGGCCAAATACCATGGATCTAATGATGCTCGGGACGAGCATGTCTTAGGAGGGGGCAGTGTTACGGCGGTGGGTTAGGTGGAAACTTTAATCGTGCTTTTCGACCCATTGGAGGCGTTTTCAGCAGGCTGGAATACTGTTTCAGGCCGTTTCAGAGGACGCTCTATCACATATTAGTTTATCAAAATTTCACCCAAGTTACCGTCGTTTTCAGGCGCCTGAAACATGATTTCAGTCCGTTTCAGGCCACCCTCTATCCGATGACGCCATAACCTGAAAACCCGTTTTCAGGCGTTTTCAGGACCCCTTATGGGCCTTTGAACTACATTTCAGTATATGGCAAAATTTTCAATAGGAGTGAAAGAGATAGCACGATTAGAAAGAGACAGCTATACTGAGAACATTCGAGAAGGTGTGTGACAAGGATAGCCTATATGTGTGAGAGAAACAGACTGATGATCCTGTTTCCGGAACATTCTAGTAACTGTGTGAGAGAGATAGCACATGAAAGAGACAGACACTCTACTCGTTTCAGGAACATTCGAGATGTAGGTATGACGTCCTAGCTGGACTGTTCTCGAACTTTGTGGACCGATTCACCGGGGGTATATAAGCCGGGCGAGGTTGCGGCGGAGACAGTTTTCGGATGCGATACCGAGCGATAAACATCGAAGAGAATCAAAGCGACTTGTAAGTGAGTTTTTGAGTGCGAAATTACTGTGAACTGTTTTTAAGTGTTTTGTAAAGTTAAGTAACAGTGTGAAAATAAATCCTACTCTTATTCATCGGTGTTAAAAGTGCTTTTCAATCACGAACCCACCCCACGAACGTAACAACTGTATTAGCATCACCAAGGCACTTGATTAAGATGCAACTCCGCTTTGAATGTCTGTTTGATTCCTTTGAAAGGGTGATTAAACTATTTCATCCAAGCCTATATACGTCCCACTGCTGGGCACAGGCCTCCTCTCAGAATGAGAGAGCTTGGGCTGTAGTTCCTACGCGGGCCCAGTGCGAATTGGGAACTTCACACTTTTGTGCAGGTTTCCTCACGTTTGCCTTCACTGCAAAGCTCGTGGTAAATTTCAAATGTAATTCCGCACATAAATTTCGAAAAACTCAGAGATTCGAGCCGGGGTTTGAACCCACGACCCTCTGCTTGAGAGGCCATAGGTCGAACCACTCGGCCACCACGGCTTTTTTATTAATTAAATTAAATTATTTGTTGGAACCCATTTTGGGCGTTTTTCTATCCTCGCACATTACTGGTGGAAACCCTGCTTGACTTGGACGCTTATGAAGTAGAGTGATAGGAGCATGTTCGACGAATGGCAGAAAAAAGGGGAGGCCTTTACATCCCATTTTACCATCTCTAAAATAAAATAAACTGTTTCATTTCGTGACTACAACGTGGCTGAGTTTCAAGGTAATTTTAACAGAATTTCAATAAACGACGTAGTAGTAACTATGAGTAACCTCTTGATCTTTTTCCACACAGTCTCATACGCAGATTGTATCGTCATAAAGCAAATATCTTGCCCCGGCACCCATGAAACTGTCAAGCCTGCCATTCTCAGAGTGAAGACAAAAGCCCTATCATGGAATAAAGCAGTATAATCCTGGAAACACATGAATTTAGGCACGTTTGAACATGTCGGGATGAGGGCGAGAATTGCTGGCTGGAGACAAAGAGCTATTTTCTTAGGGGACAGGAGCATAGTTAAAACAGTAAGTCAACTGGAAACGGATTGATTTGCAGTGGGACAAAAATTATCAGCTTAAAAACTACATTTTACTTGTTGAAGGTATTAAATCATGGTCTTTATGTAAAAAACAAGAATAAATAAGTACATTGCTTCGGAAATAAAAACATAACTATACAGAAAAACAAGCATAAAAAAGTTTATAGTAACAACCACCACATCCTATGTTATTCGAAAATGAACAAGTACTCGTAATAAAGTCTTCTCAGAAAGAAAATGTTGTCTTTTTTATATTTTCCCTTTCTAGATGTAGTTAGGTATATAAGGTTTGTAGCTTACGTACCTAAGTAAATCATTGTTTAGGTTCATGTATCATTAAAATTTTATGAAAAATGAGCAAAATAAGCTTTACATTCATTCATAAATGCAGATTTTTTTCTTAATTACAAATTATTTTTTTATTTAATTTCCTTTGTTGCCACGAAGCGAATTTTTTTTTATACTTGCTGCATATTTAAAAAAAAATCAATACTTTCTATAATTTGCTTTGTGTTGCTATTCCTACTTCATGATTATTATGGTTATTTTATTAGTTGTTGGTTCTCTTAAAAAAATATATTAAACTACTGAACTTTAAATTTTTTCTTCCTTTCTGCTGTTAATAAAATGCATCATTATGACGATGAGATTCTTGAAAGATGCTTTTCAACGGAGATTTTTTTTGGAACGGTGGTAGATTTTTTGACATACATAACTGACTTTGATTTTGAATAAATAGAAATTTTTGCTGTTTTTAGAAGTTGACTGTGACAACCTCCTAAAACATATACGCAGGCAATGGGCCATGAAATCAATGGAGTTGACGATTGATCAGCATTTTTGAAGAACCTGAGTTCCTGTGGCTTCGTCGATCCTTTTCTGAATAGCTCAGTAAAAAAGGGACGCAGTGAAAAACAAGCGACTAAATGGCCGATCGGATTAGTTTTTTGTGGCTGAATCATGCTGAGAATTTCGTACTATTCACATAAAATGAAATAGAATTGATTAGATTTTTCTTTGGTAAGAAAAGTAATTACTACAGGTACTGAAATGCGTTGAGAATTTTATACTGTTCACATAATGTAAAATACTTAGAATTGTATACAAAGTTTTTTTTTGGCAAGCAGTGTTTATTTTTAATTTATTTTTGACCTACAAAAACCTGGCCTAAGCATCGGAGCGATTCAACACCCGTGCTTTTTTTTTCAAAACTGACAGAATGTTCTAGAAATTAAATGAAATCCATTAAAACTTTGCTCTACGAATACGGTCACATAATAGCGGAGTATCTAGGAAGGATTTCAGTGTATTGAAATACAGTGGTTGAAGTGTAAATCTTATAACTTGATATAAAAGAATTTACCATACCTTTATAGGTTTCTAATTAGAATTATAAGACAGCAAGCAGAAAGCCTTTTTGTCTCAGAGAAATGTTATTTACTCTAGACAAGGTAGAATGAAATCGTAAACATAACCTTTTAAAAACATTGTTTTGTCAAAGCTAATCGTAACATCGTAAGATGGAGCGACGACCTGGCTAGGATCGCGGGATCGCGGTGGATGCGAAAAGCACAAGACCGGTCTGAGTGGAGAGCCTTGGGGGAGGCCTATGTCCAGCAGTGGACGTCTTTCGGCTGACATGATGATGATGATGATGAATCGTAACATGTCTGTCTCGGATAAATAACAGTGTTTTTGTTAAGCAGAGAAAGAGAGAGTCAGCCTTATTACAGCAGAAAATACTGGCGTTTTAAAAGAATATCCATCCCAGCCTAGATAATATGTCCCACTGCTGGGCATAGGCCCCTCTCAGAACAAGAGGGCTTGGGCCATAGACCCCACGCGGGCCCAGTGCGAATTGGGAACTTCACACGCACCATT
This sequence comes from Choristoneura rosaceana, assembly GCA_037349165.1. Lineage (NCBI taxonomy): Eukaryota > Metazoa > Arthropoda > Insecta > Lepidoptera > Tortricidae > Choristoneura > Choristoneura rosaceana. The sequence goes on from JAZBNJ010000032.1 coordinate 2,196,403, forward strand.
GAATTACTTCGCAGGTTTGTCCAGGTTTCCTATATATATTGGTTTCCTAATAATTTGACCAATTTCCAGCAGTCAGATTGACTTATAATTGGGAATAGTTATGTAATTCGCGTGACAATACAATAATCTGGTAGTGACATCCTGGTAGTCCAGCCAGAATCGTCTCCCTAGGACGAAACTCGTCAACTGTTAATAGCATCGACTTGAAATTTGGTATGCAAATGTAGTTTGCGTAAGAACGCCCCAGCGCTGATTTTCAGTCACCGTCGGTGACCCTCTGACCGCTATAAAAACATACTACACACTAGGTTAGGTTATTTTATTGTTTCATTACAAACACATTCATCGTATATCTATGCTAAAACCCCAGCTTTATTTATGAGTAAATAGTCTTACCCTATCTAGCATAAACCAAGTCCGAACAAAACAAAATCATAAATCCATTATATTTGCCTTTTGACAAATATTTTTGAACTTCGGCCCGAATATCCGGGTTATGATAAATCCTATAAATTATTAACCTACAAAGCAAAGGAGAAATAATAAAAATGACGGAAGATATTTATGGACGAGATTAGTTTAGTTTTGAATATCGAGTTTTGTTGGTTTAGGGTCCCGTGGGAATAAACCTTTGGTACTGCTGGCGAGTTACTAGTTGTGCTCGTTAGTTCGTTCGTTCGTTTTTTTTTAACAGTATAAGCAGTATAGGCCTAGGAGGAGATGGCGGGACGACTTGGACCGATTCCAGTCAGATTGGCAAGAGATGGCCAAAAGTACAATACAATACAATACAATACAAATATTCTTTATTGCACACCATAAAGCAGTACAAAAACTTAAATATAGACACAGATACAGGGTAGACAATAGGCGGTCTTATCGCTTAAAAGCGATCTCTTCCAGACAACCATTTGGGTACAAGAAAAGTAAAAGAAAAGAAAGACGAAAGTAGAGACGAGTGGAATAAGAAAGGGGAGGCTTTTGCCCTGCAGTGGGACACATTATATGCTATTTAAAAAAAATGGGCTTGCGTTTGGCCACAATTACCCTGCTGTAAACTAGTCCTTCCTTCTTTCTGTGAAAAGGTTGCCTAGAAGAGATCGCTCTTAAGCGATAAGGCCGCCTATTGCTTACCTCGCAATTTTCTCTGTGTACCTTTTTTCTGTATCGCTTACTATTTCTGGTGTACAATAAAGAGTAATTGTATTGTATTTGTATGGGGTATTTGTATTGTATTTGTTAGGTTACTGACATAGCCCGAAGAATTGCGAAACTGAAGTGGCAGTGGGCAGGGCCCATTGCTCGCAGGACTGATGGCCGATGGGGTCAAAGGGTTCTCGAATGGCGTCCGCGGACCGGGAGACGAGCTGTCGGTAGGCCTCCAACAAGATGGAGCGACGACCTGGTTAAGATCGCGGGATCGCGGTGGATGCGAACAGCACAAGACCGGTCTGAGTGGAGAGCCTTGGGGGAGGCCTATGTCCAGCAGTGGATGTCTTTCGGCTGACATAATGATGATGATGATTACCTCACATAATAAATAATTTGACTTTGACACGTGCGAAACCGCGGGTAAAGTGTAGTATACAATATTTTACGCTTAAAAGGATGCAAACAACGCCATCTAAATAAAATGTAATTTCCTTTGCAAAGTTGCTACGACGCGTAGACCCTCGTAGCCCGTAGAGGCGTAGCGCGTAGTAATGCTACGACAGTTACAACTTACAATTTCTACAGTGAAATTACTTTTTAGAAATAAATAAAATAGAAATAGAAATCATTTATTCGTGGCAAAGTAGCATAGCATAAGAAAAACATTACAGATATTAAAAAAGTACGAAAGTAGTATGTCACGAAATTTAATGGTCCCAAATCAGCAAAAATTCGAATATTCTGGCTAAGACATGACAAAATTAGTTTTATTAATAGTGCTAATTTACAGTTATTTGTCTAATATTGACACTAAAATATAGTTTACTAGCTTTTGCCCGCGGCTCCGCCCGCGTGGTTTTCGGTTATCGCGCGGTGTTTCCTCAGGAATGCATTTTTCCGGGATGAAAAGTAACATATGTCACTCTCGGGCCCATAAACTATCTCTAGGCCAAAAACACGCTTTCGCATTTATAATATTAAGTATGGATTCAGAAAATCATACAAGAAAAATATAATGATATAAAAGAAAATGTATATAAAACTTTATTGATAAAAAAAAATCTAAATAATATACACACTGAATATTAAACATAACTTTCTAACAATAACTAAAAATAAAATAAAAATTTAACCTAAAACTAAAACAAATTGTCCAAAGAGTACCCCCTTAGGCAAGGTCCCGAAGATGCTGGCAGCGTTTCCTCTTTGAATAGCTAGGCTAATTCCTTGTCCGACTAAGCTGCCAGCTCTTCGGTCACCTGTGACGTCTACTAACTTTTTAGAAATTTTCTTATAAAGTTTTAAAGCATTGGGAACCCACGGACCACAAAATATTATTATAGTGATACATCTGCATTCTATTCTATGCGTCCACACATACGTAATGTAAGTAGAACTTATTGCAGGCTGATATTAACATTGCAAACTCCTCACACTGTACACGAGTTATTCAAAATACGTTAGTTTGAAAATAAACCCTAATAAAGACGTAATAAGGTTAAAATTGGAGCATAAAATAGCTAGTAACATAGAACTTTTTACAAAAGATCTAGGTTAGGAAAATATAATGGAGACATAAATTCACTTGTGCTTATTTGTTTTGTTAGTATTGAAAATTTGATTACTTACTCTCGAGAAATACGTTAATAAACATTATTATTGTCATCATCATCATCATCATGTCAACCGAAAGACGTCACTGCTGGACATAGGCCTCCCCCAAGGCTCTCCACTCAGACCAGTCTTGTGCTTCTCGCATCCACCGCGATCCCGCGATCTTAACCACGTCGTCGCTCCATCTTGTTGGAGGCCTACCGACAGCTCGTCTCCCGGTCCGCGGACGCCATTCGAGAACCTTTCGACCCCATCGGCCATCAGTTCTGCGAGCAATGTGCCCCGCCCACCGCCACTTCAGTTTCGCAAATCTTGGGGCTAAGAATACTGTCATCGTCATATAACTTAGAGAGGGCTTGGTCCGTAGTTCCCATGCGGGTCAAGTGCGGACTAGGCACTTTACTCACACCATTAAATTTCTTTGCTGGTGAATGGAGGTTTTCTCACGATGTTTACCATCACCGTAAAGGTCATAGTAATTTTCAAATACAATTACGCACAGAAATTCCGAAAAACTCAGTGGTGCGAATCTGGACTCGAACCCACTACAAACTGGTTGAGAGGTAATAGGCAATAGCAGACATAACATAAAGCGCAGCGTAGAACGTCCACCAACGAGATGGACGGATGACCTGGTTAAAGCCGCGGGTTCACGATGGATGCAGGCCGCTGCCAACCGAAGCAACTGGAGGTCTATGGGGGAGGCCTATGTCCAGCAGTGGACGTCCTACGGCTGAGATGATGATGATGATGATGAGACATAACGTTACTACAGTCGACTTCATTAACTTGTGAGCAAAAATTTGATTAAAATTATCTGAATTCGATTAGATGGGCGTTTTCAAAAGAATGTCTACACTTTCGTTTTTTTTTTTTTTTGGAAAAAAATAAAGTTTTTCCTACTCAGAATCAAGAGCATAATCGATTCCGATAGTTCAAGAAAAGTCCCCAAAGGAAATGTCAGTTTTGCGACGATTTTTTCATACACTCAGCATGGGCGTGACAAAACTGACTCATGAAATTTTGTAAATGAAAAAATAGGGACATTTTTTTAAACGATCAGAATCGTTTGTGCTCTTGATTCTGAACAGGAAAAATCATATTTTATCCACAATAAAAAAAATGGTACACTTTTTTTTTAAAACGCCCTTTTACGCCGTTAGCAATACACTCGTGTTCAGATATTTTTGATTTAATATTTACTTACAAGTTTATATGAACTCGAGTGTACCACAAATAATGATCATTCAGTTTTTTCGACTGTACCTATCTCCTAACGATTGACCTTTTTGGCGTCTGACTTATAATAGGAAGTAGGTCAAACAGGTAAGACCTAATTTCTATCTAGGCCTCTGAACGGCTAAATAGACAGGCTCCGCCGAAAAAAGTAGGGTAATTGTTTGTGACGTAACTTTTAACTTGAAATATAACCTAACAAACAAAAAGTTCAAAAACCCCCGATATTTTCACTTCAAAGTTCAATATCTCAAAAACTGCTGAACCGATTTTGATGAATCATATTTTAGAACTATTGTTAAAAAAACCGCTTTCAAATAAAAAAAAACCAGCATTCAAATAGGTGCACTCGTTTAAGAGCTACGGTGCCACAAACCGACACACATAGCGGTTAATTTTATAACACCCCACTTTTTGCGTCGGGGGGTTAAAAAATAGAGGCTTTGAAAAATCATCGAACTAGCCATAGGACGCCCACTGTTGGGCATAGGCTGCCCCCATAGACCTCCAGTTGCTTCGGTTCAAAGTAGCCTGCATACGCCGTGAGCACGTGGCTTTAACCAGGTCATCCGTCCATCTTGTGGCTGGACGTCCTACGATACGCTTGCAGATCCGCGGTCTACAATTACCATTTTCTCGGCTCCAACGGCCGTGTAATCCATACTAATATTATAAATGCGATAGTATGTTTTTGTGTTTGTCCGTCTTTCACGCCGTAACGGAGCGACGTATCGACGTGATTTTTGGCATAGAGATAGTTTATGGGCCCAAGAGTGACTATTCCGGAAAAATAGGTACACAGTTCCCGAGGGATCAACGCGCGATAACCGAATACCACGCGGGCGGAGCCGGCAAAAGCTAGTATTATTTATATATTTACTTAATAATTATAAGCATTTCAAATGCCATTAATAATTTGATTCGCCCCAAAAATCTTCAAATTAATATCGTAACCCAATACCCGATTAACAAAGGTATCGAATCAACCATCCATATTCGCTTATCGGTCCGAATTTGTCCGAAATTCAATAAATTTTGTCCGGAATCCAATAAACTTTGACCGAAATAAACCTGTCCGTTGGATGTAAAATAATCTATAGTTAGGCCGGCCGCGAACGTGCGATTGAATAATTTATGTTACTAGAATAAAAAACAAATTGTAAACAGATTTGTGTTAGGAATGGGTATTGAAAATATTATTTTCATCTCTCCTGTTCGGAAAGTTTAATTTTCATGGGTAGATAGCCGGGTGGAAAATTGCGTTTTCTCCTCTAGGGTGGAAAGTAATTTTTTTTTTAATTTTTTCGGCTGCCACGACATCGAAGATAATTGAGTTACGTCAATGACATTTTTTTTTCACGTTTCGGCATGGCAAGTGGCCAGTCGAAAAGGTACCGTTGGAGGTTGGATAGGTATAAGTAAATTCAATTTATTATTATTCTCGTTTTTCGTAGTATTTTAGTTTCCTCACAGTCGAAATGAAAAGTAGAGTGTCTAACTCGGGTGAAATAACCCATTTCCCCTCGAACTATTGGCGCTCTCACTTCGTTCGAGCGCCAGAAATATCTCGGGTGAAATGGGTCACTTTCCACCCTTGGTTATCAATCTACTATTTTACAAGTTAATAATTAATTTGTAACGTTCGTATGTAATTAAGTTAAAAAATCATGTAAATACGCCGTTGACGTTGAATTCGTGTATCCCGCGGGGACTGTGCAATTTTCTGGGATAAAAGTGTAATATTTATTTCCCCGGATCTCAAAGTATCTGAATAATTCTTCGTATCCCATCGAGCTTTTACCATAGATACTTAACTATTTTTACTTTCAATTTCAATCGATATCTAGATACGTGGAACGATACAAGTATGTAGTTTGTAGTCATTATTGTTACAAATACAGTAAATTAAAGTTTGCAAATTTCCAGAACGTACATTACTTAAGTAAAAGCTCAACTACAAGTTTATTTTTTGTTTATTTGTCCCAGCCTATAAACGTCCCACTGCTGGGCACAGGCCTCCTTTTAGAACAAGAGAACTTGAGCCATAGTTCCCACGCGGGCCCAGTGCGGATTGGGACCTTCACACGCTCCAATGAATTGCTTCGCAAGTTTGTGCTGATTTTTTCACGATGTTTTCCTTCACCACAAAGCCCGTGATAAATTTGAAATGGAATTCCGCAAACATGAATTTTGAAAAACTCAGAGGTGCGAGCCGGGGTTTGAACCCACGACCCTCTGTTTGAGAAGCGATAGGTCAAACCACTAGGCCACCACTGTTTTTTTGTTTATAATCTTCATCAACTTCGCAACGATGTCAATGCCACTTTGCCTTTCAATTTAACTACCGTGCCTTGCTACAAATTTTTGACAGCTAGACAAGACCGCAAACGTTCCTGTAAAGCTAGAGCAAAATGATTATTTTTAGCTGAAGAAATATAACCACCCTTCATTGAATGAGGTGGTAGGACCTTGTGCAAAGTCCGCCCGGATTGCTACCACCATCTTGCTCGCTAATCCTGCCGTGAAGCAGCAGTGCTTACACTGTTGTATTTCGGCGCAGAGAGTAAGACTGCCGATGAAATTACTGGCACTTGAGGTATTCCAACTTAGGCCTCTAGGTTGGCAACGCATCTGCAATACCCCTGGTGTTGCAGATGTTAATGGGCGGTGGTGATTTCTTACTACCAGGAGACCCACTTGCTCGTTTGCCTTCCAGTCGTATAAAAAAAAAGTAGCCCCTGCCGAACCACCCAAGAGATTGCCATAAGTACAGCCGCAGAAAAGAGATAAATCTTAAGTCTGCAGCGGACCTTACAGAAACCATTTACGTAAATTCAAGCCAGAATCGCTGACGCCATTATTGGCATCAAACAATATTAATTCCATCCACTAGCGCGCGATCTGTTAATATTTGCTTCTCAAATTAGCGATGAACAATATTCCTCGCTAGTTGTTTTACCCGAATCAGGAAATTTACAACACCCTGTGCGTTTCGATTTCTATAATAGCAATAAAATACATACGTATAACCATTTAGTACCTACTGTTGATAATAATTAAATTATACTAACTAATATACTATGTCATCCTGTAATTATCAGTTTTACGATATTTTGAATATGAAACTACCGTGAGACTCACTCATATTAAATGATATTTTAACGGATAACTCACGTTTTAAATCGAGTTTAACTTGACATGTTTCGGGCTATTTCGTAGCCCTTCTTCAAACGAGCACGCGACTCAGCAGCTGCCGTAACACGCGCACTACGCGCCGCCCGCCGCTGAGTCGCGTGCTCCCTTGAAGAAGGGCTACGAAATAGCCCGAAACATATCAAGCTAAACTCGATTTAAGACGTGAGTTATCCGTTACAATATCATTTAATATGAGTTTTATGATAATTTATTTATTTGTTGTTGTTTATATCACTGCCTATATTTATTTTAGATGTGTATTATTATGTATGGATTTTTTTCGAATCGCTTAACGGTATAGTGCCGTGTAGCGCAGCGTGGGACGTCCACCAACGAGATGGACGGATGACCTGGTTAAAGCCGCGGGTTCACGGTGGATGCAGGCCGCTGCCAACCGAAGCAACTGGAGGTCTATGGGGGAGGCCTATGTCCAACAGTGGACGTCCTACGGCTGAGATGATGATGATGATGATAGTGCCTATTCGATTCGTGGCAATGAACTTTTAGGCAAAATTAGGGTATTCCCTTGACTTGTCTAAAAACGTTTTGCATAATTTCACTTTGTCTAACAACTTTTAATATAATGAATAGTTTGTCTAAAGTCAATTTGTATAATTTCATTATATATAATTTTTATTTTGTCGAATTTTCATTTTAACTAAATGATCATTTGCATAATTCTTCTTTTGTCGAATATTATTTTATCGAAAACTCACTTTGTCGATTCTTATTTTACCTAATCATCATATAGCCGAATAACGTTTTATCTAATATGATTTTGCATAACTCTTATATTGTCGAATATTATTTTGACGAATACAATAATTATAGAAATTCTAATCACATAGATTAAGTTAGGTTAGAATTACGACTTTTGATTTATGCGAGCGAGCGAAGCGAGCGAGCAAGACGGTCCAGAGCAGAAGCGATACGGATACGTTAGGTTCAGAAGGCTTAGATGTTAGGTTTTTTTTTATAGCAGCTCAGATAATTAAGATAATAGATAGATAAGTAATAGAAAAAAGTAAAACTAGGCAACATGTAAGACATATATGTTAGTCAAACATTATGCAAAACAAGTTTATACAAAGTGAAATTATGCAACATGTACGTTAGGCAAAATATAATTATGTCAATCAAACATTATGCGAAGTGTGTTTATATGAAATGAAAATTATGCAACATGTTCATTAGGCAAAACGTAATTATGTCATTTGAACATTATACAATATAAGTTTATACAAATTGAAAATTAGATCACTTAAAATTAGGCAAAACAAAATTATGTAAAGTTAGTCGTATGTAAAATGATTTTCAGTAAAATGAACATTAGGTAAAATGAAACATTAGGTTAAGTGATATTAGGTAATCTAAAATTAGGCAAAGTGAAAATAGGCAAAAAGTTGTTATGCAAAACAAGGTACAACCCAAAATTAGGCGGTGGAAGGTATAAACGTAGCTATCATAAGGTCGCGGGTGAGCAAAGTAATTGTTTTAGTTCATTTATCAGTATGTCTCACGAGTGTTTAAGTAATATTTGTGTATGAATTTGTATGAAACCCTCGCATCTACGCGGTCTTTACCAAAAACTTATTTCACCGAAGGTTAACATAGTAATATAAATAAAACTTAAACGCGTCTCTCCGCACCATTAACTCTCTCGCTTCGCTTGCTTTTAGACCAGAGGCGTCACAAAATACTGTGTTTAATATATTTAACGTATATTTTATGTAAGCTAGGAATTATCTAGGAGTCGTCATATTTTATATTTTATGTTCGCTTTAAGCTGAACAAGATTTATAAAATCACCATTTTTACCCCACTCACTGAAGGGGGGGTATTATTATATGTATATAAATGTAACTATTTCTTTGGTTCTCTTAGTAGCTTGTCGGTTGGGCGGTTTTCAATATTTGAATTATCATCAGATTTGTCCTGTCGAAGTTTTGAGTTGGAGAAGGTACACTTGTACATTATGCCAAAATGGCATCTACAAAAACATTGTGGAAGGAGAATAAAGTTAATTTAGCTGTCACTTTTTGTCACAGGATTGTTTCGTAGATGTAGCAGTCTTATGTCAAACACACTCGAAATCACAATCGTTTATACTACTCTTTTCTGTCACATGATGTAAGATGAGGCAAGAAAGAGATGGTTGAATGCGATCGCAAACCTCAGAGTATTGGACAATACGACCACAGAAATCGAAACGCAATTTTAGCAGACTGTGGCTTACATGCGGCACGGAAATGAGCACAAATGCAAAATGTTTGATTACTATGCTTTTACTGTAGACATTAGAACACGTTACCCTGCTTAAATCTGACTAAATAAAGACTTTTTTAACTGTTTGCGCTATTACAGCCAACTTGTCTAATCGTTATTTGACTTTTTTCCTCCCAAAAGTGACACGTTAATTAGACCAAGCACACTGAATCTGAAAAAAATGACAGCTATTCTCATTCATCTGTACACTCAAGTCTGACTTGACCGTGTCACTGTTGCCTAAAAAAAGCAGCACAGAAATGAGACTATGCACACTTGAATGAGAACGGAGGGGTTACGATTATGGATTTCGATTGCGCAAAAACCTGGTGGCAATTCGAATTCCCAAACTCATCCGAACAAAGACTCAGAACAAACAAATTTAACACGCAATAAAAGCCGCTCTTTCAACTATCCCGTTAATCTTGTAAATTAAATTACATACTAAACTTACCTGCGTATGAGAGTAGAACATGGAGAAGTTTGACACTATGACAGGTACTGGTAGCGCGATCGTCAGCACACCGGCCAAAGCGCACAGGGCACCGACGAACATGCCCAAGTAGGTCTTTGGGGCCATGTCCCCGTAGCCCACTGTCGTCATGGTCACTATGGCCCACCAGAGCCCTAGGGGGATGGACTTGAACTGGTTCTCCGGATTGTCCTGAAACATGGTGTACTGATTTAAAATTTTAATTTCGTCTGCTTCTATAATAGTTTTTACAAGATTAACGGTTTTTTTTAAATTTCCTTGTTTATTTCTTTACTAGCTTTTGCCCGCAGCTCCGTCCGCATGGAGTTTGGTTATCGCATACAACCATATAAACATACAATTACACACACTTTCGCATTTATAATATTAGTATGGATTTTGTTTGTTTGGGTCAAATTTAGCTTCCAAGATTTGCTTGGAAGCTAAATTGTCTCACTTCCAGTGATCCGATTGTCTTGAAATTTGGTATACTTCTGTAAATCCGGTGACAATACAATAATCTGGTACCGACATCCTGGTAGACTGGCCAGGATCATCTCCGCAGAAGGGAACTCCTCAACGGTTAATGGCATCGTCTTGAAATTTGGTACGGCAACGTAGCTTGGATAACAATGTAAGTACAGTCAACAAAAAAACAGTCAGCAAAAAAGCTTGTATTCAAAATGTAATTTTTAACAAAACCTTATTTTTGCTTAGACACTAGATTAAGGTTTTCGTCCAAAAATAGACCGTATTATTATTACCATTTCGTGACCGAGATGCGTAATTTTTTAGTTTCCTTCATGTATTTTGTGTAATTATGTTACGAATAAATATATTTTTTCTTTCTTATTTATCATTTAATAATAGGTATATTAAATTCTTGGCAAGTTGATTATGGATTATTTAGACCTAAACAATAGCAAAAATATTACGCATAAGCGTGTGTAAGTTTCGTAGAAACTTTTTAATTATTTATAACCAACGAGTTTAAGCCAAATGTCAACACGCGTAAATTAATAACAAAATTAAATTTAACTTTTACTAGCAGAACGAGTAATTCTCGAGACACAATAAACTTAAAGAAAACAAACACAAATATGTACTTTCTTTAGACTTTCTTGCTTCGCGCTGAGAGTTACAATTGATTGTCTTGGCTATGTACGGCTTATGGTAAGCGCTAACGCCACCAGCCGGAATTTCCCGAAGTTTTCCGAACTCTTCCGAAGTTTTGTATTAGTGCAAAGTTTGTGACAACACACCGAGAAAGTTGGCGCTGCAAACATCGGCTTCAATATCGAGCATGGTGGACACGGGTGGAAATGCAATTTTGCGCTTGGCATGATGACGTCTGTATCCAACGATGTCATCGATATACCTAGTAGGAGGCCTGCCTAAAGATGGGTGAAGCCAATTAAGATTGTTTTTTTGGAATCTTTTTTTATTTTTTATTTTAATTCCAAATTTTTACTTTTACGGTCATCCCGTAAAACCTAAATTGAAAATACAAACTGAAATATGGATGCACAGAAAAACTATAGGAATATACTCGTAAGACAAGCACTGAGCACTCGATGAGGGCTACGGCATAGATGTCGCTAGCGTCACTGCTTAAGTGGCTAAATAAGAAACAAACAAGCAGAGATATGTGGTGCATAGGGAAAATTCGTGTCTGTACCGTTGTCCAGCAGTGGTGTAGCGGTATAGCACGCGGCACGGAATGCCGAGGACCTGGGTTCGATTCCCAGTGCTCAGTCAAAAAATCTACCACCGGTTCGGAAAAAACCTCTGTTGAGAAGAATCCGGCAAGAAACTCAACGAGGTATTTTTTTTTTAAAACAGATTCACAATATTTTTAAATGATATCTATGTACTATACATTACAAGTATTTAACACAATTTTATTTTTAACACAGTAGGTTCACTATTTGAAGGGATCGCTAATGCGGATCGGCATAAATTTCAGTCTACCTACTAATCCAAGATCAATTTTATTCTACACAAAATGTAAGTTCAAATAGTGCCTATATTTTAAGATGACGCAATGGAAACAGCTCCTAAGGATATAAACTGTCTCAGCTGCCTTCAGACGCCCAAGAGACCGTTTTTATAATGTCACGTACTGTATTACACTGAGTGTTAAAGTAAACATGCGTACCTTTTCTCGTGTCCCGATGTGTAGAACTTTAATACAACGGCATAAAATTCATTTTTGAATGTGTTTTTTGGGGATTAGGTATATTTTTCATATAACGTATTGGCCTTTTGTAATATTTATTGGCAGTCCTTGGCGCTTACCCTTTTTGTTGTCTTTTAGAATGTTAAATTTTGATTTTCTACGTCTTGTAAGTATAAAGAATAGAAAATATGATATGACTTTTGCCTTTTTTTTTGTGAGTTTTGTTCGCCTTTGATACTAAGATAAAAAGGGGAGCCTGTTGTTTTACCAAATTTATTTTGGTCAAATTTCATTTCCCAAACAATTTTTAGCAACTTTTTGTTTGGCAATGCAAACTTTGGCACAATTTTAATACGAATATTTTCATTACGTCAAATATTCACTCGACAAAATATTATTACGAAAAATTACATTATGGCATTTGGTCATTTAGCAAATGCTTTAATAAGGCAAAAAAACATTAGACAATAAAATAAAATTTGTGCGAGCGAGCGAGCGAAGCGAGCGAGCAAGACGGTTCGGAGCAGAAGCGACTCGGATAGGTTAGGTTTAGAAGGCTAAGGCGGGAGCGAAGCGAAGCGATGTTAGGTTTTTTTTTTATAGCAGCCACGATAACATATTTGACTAAATGAAATTTGGTCAAAGTAATATTTGGCAAACCAGATATTGCTTAAACATGAACATGCCAAACATTAGGTTCGCGTAATAATTATTTGTCAAGTGTCAATTTGGCAAACGATTATTTGGCAAATGAAATTCTACGAAAAATTTTTTGGGAAGTGATAATTTGTCAAACATTTTTTGGTAAAACATAGGTAACCCGATAAAAAGATTTAGATTTTGTTTTCAGCAGTTTGGTCTTCAAAACAGTATTTTCCAAAGAGGTGGTAGATTTTTGATGTTTATTTGTGCTTGTAGCCATGTAATTTTAAACAATAATAATTATTTTTACCCGCCTTTGAATCCTACTTAAAGCAATTATGATTCTTATTTGGTCGGATTTTGACAACAGTAATAATATTTCTACGCCAAGTACAGAGTTCTCCAGCTTATCATCCAGGCTTCTCTTTTTGGCAATCTTCCCCACTTCAAGACACTCGTGGTTGAAAAATTTACGAGACTGGTTCAACTGCAGTACCACGTCCTTGTTTAGAGCAGCGACCTCCAAAATTAGAATCGCCATGATGTTGTCCAACCTCCGATAGGAGAGGAATGGGAAGAAGAAGAATAATATTTCTATTCATGATAACAACAATGTACAGTGTGTTAATGGCACCCAGGAATTTTAATGGAGGTTAAAGTAACGTCATGGTTGAGTTACACAGATACGTTACTTTTTATCCTCCCTTAAAAAAAGCCTGGCTGTCGGTTACTGTATATGGCTTCTATATAATATAAGGAACATACGATATAGTTATATTATAATTAAGAGGCCAATAACAGCTATCTTATAAATCACGTAATCGAAATGAAAAACTAGGTTATACTTGTCCATAAAACTCATTTTACTCTCGACTATCAACCCTTGCTTGTGGCTCAGGTGAATATAAACGTCTCGGGTAAAATGACGTGTTTTAAACATTATTAAAAAAAAAAAACCTCGTTGAGTTTCTTGCTGGATTCTTCTCAATAGACGTTTTTTCCGAACCGGTGGTACATTTTTTGACGTTCATAAGTGCTTGTCATAGCCTAAATTGAATAAAGAGATTTTGACTTTGACTTTCACTTTGACTTTATTTCTACAACCTTCTATTAATGATTGTCATAAAACGAAGCCAAAACTAGGTCATAAAGTCATAACATTCTCCACCCACCTTGCTGACGATCAAAAGAATCCAACAAACAAGATCGTATCACCTCATATCGAATATCTCAAACTTATTCTTGCTTCTGACATCGCATTCACTCTAATAAAAGAGCTCGTTATCTCGTTCACGAGCGATGGCCCACAAATGCCGCGCGTTTTTTCGATTTGCATCGGGACACATTGCCAAGCAATTAACTCTGGTTGACTCTGAGCGTCGAATGCAGTGACAGTAACGGGAAATGTCAGTTATATTTAAGGGATGGTAAATTTTAAATTTTAAAAAGTTCGAGGTAAAACTTAGGTAACAGTTTTCATCTGGACTTGATCATCATCCCCACAGGTCTCTTCTCAGATTGAAAGGGCTTGGGCTGTAGTTGCCAGGCGAACCCAGTAGTTTAAGTTAGTAAAGTTGGAGTCCCTTGCTGATATTATGACACGATGTTTCGGTTAAATAATTTATCTAAATGTTTGTTTAAAAAGGTAACTGAACAAAAACAACTAAACTGTAATTAAACAAAAGCGAGAAATATATTTGTAATGTTTAGCAAATTAAGGCCGTTTTGAGACCCAAATTATGAATTATTTTATATCACGAACACCTACGTTGCTCGACCTTTACCTTCTTTAAATGATCTATAAAATTAAATAGCCTCATTACATTTAGCACCAATTAAAAAACGGCTAAGTTTGAGTCGGACACGATCACCGGCTCATCAAAGCGGAAAACCACTGTTAAGACCAGAAAGTTGCAGTATTTTGGCCATATTATGCAAAATACTAATTACGAACTCCTTCTGCTCATTAAACACGATACCAGGGCAGCAGAAAATTTAGAAGAAGACGAATCTATGACTCAAAAATCTACGGACATGGTTCAAAATGAGAACCAGATCGCTGTTCCTTGCTGCTTTCTCCAAGATCAGGGTAGTTATGATTACTGACATCTGGAAATAGCAGATGGCACGTTGTTCCCCGTACGTAACCATGTTACATAACCATCACTGGAAGGGCTTACTTTGAAGGGATTTCGGAGTTTAAGTTCTGGAAATTTTAGTGCAACGACGAGCAAAGCGAGAAGTATAAGGTAAAATAGTGACTTATAAAGCGTGAGCCGAGCGAAGCGAGCACACCGTGCCAGTGGCTGGCAAAACGCCAGTTACTAAGTGAAGAAATAATTTGGCCCCACTAGGGCTGGTTGTGTAACATGGTTATATACGGGGAATAAGTAGAGATGGCACAGCAAGAAAAGAAGTAGTAACAAGAAACCTTTACTTATAATTTCGGCACAAAAATCTGTCTGTCCGTCTGTCTGTTAGTACCTAAGATCGATGTTTAAAGTGCACGGAAAAAACGTGATGTTATCTTGACTTAAAAAGAGTTGCGGTGAACCTATGAAGGGGTGTTTATTCAGACTGCTCAGAATCTGCTCAGAAGCTTGAGGTCCCGGGTTCGAATCCCGGCCGGGGCAGATATTTGTATGAATAATACGAATGTTTGTTCTCGGGTCTTGGATGTTTAATATGTATTTAAGTATTTATTTATCTATATAACTATGTTTATCCGTTGCCTAGTACCCATAGTACAAGCTTTGCTTAGTTTGGGACTAGGTCAATTGGTGTCAAGTGTCCCATGACATTTATTTATTTAGACTTTCTCTAAAGCGTTTTGTGCAAAATCCGATTCGCACTTGACAGGTTTTATATTAATATTTTAACGCCTGTATTTTAGTCCACGTAATAATAAACTCGAAGTCCTGAGGTCTCTTTAGGGTATAAATATTTTCTACTGCCGACGTAAATTATGTTAGACCCAAGTGCTTTCTTTATCTCGACAATTTTGCTGAAGGAAATTCAGCTAAAATTTTGTGAAAATACTTAAGGTTAATTATTTTTGTCAGAGTTTAGGTTGATTATAAAGAAGTATTCTTGTAAAATTGTAGGCCAGGAAATAAAAAATAATTATATAATATCGGAACACCGTCCTGCGCTCCATGACCCAAATCACTGATGTGGGTCGAACAGCGTCCAAGCTGAAGTGGGACTGGGCTGGCCATGTTTGCTGCATGCCAGATGAGTTGTGGGCCAAGATAACCACTGAGTGGACGCCCACCAACTCAAAAAGGCGACCTGGCAGACCTAGACGGCGATGGCGGGATGAACTAGACTTCTTCTTGAAGGACTGGCCCTTGTATGCAGGGAACAGAGAGCAGTGGAAGTATTGGGGGGAGGCCTTTGCTCAGCAGTGGGACAAAATGGGCTAACAATAATAATAATAATATATAATATCGAGCGGCAAAAATGTGGGCCACGTTTTGTGCCGCAGAGTTCAGTATACGCATTTAGGTTTATTAGAGATTGAACTTCGTTCTTGTAGGTACTGACTGATTGAACACGTATGCGGATTAAAATCATGCATTTCGTTTATATACGATGTGAGACCGCTTTTTGAGCTTCGCTCGCGTTAAATTTGGTGTAACAGATAATATCATGTCGTGTCATGTGGCGTGGGTGGGGGTAAGGTGTATATTTCACACGAAAACACAAGCCGAAACTTGGATGCACAGAAAAACCAGAAAAATAGACCAGCGCTGGGTATCTTTTCAATGCGTGAAGGTATGAAGATACTAAAACCAAATACTTAAACAAAATAAATAGACTTTCACGGGATAACCGTAAAAGAAACAAAAAAATTTGGAGTTGAATTAAAAAATACAAAAAGACTCCAAATAGTAATCTTGGGATAAGGTGTGTTTGTCGGTTTGTAATCATCATCATCATCATCATATCAGCCGAAAGACGTCCACTGCTGGACATAGGCCTCCACCAAGGCTCTCCACTCAGACCGGTCCTGCGATCTTAACCAGGTCGTCGCTCCATCTTGTTGGAGGCCTACCGACAGCTCGTCTCCCGGTCCGCGGACACCATTCGAGAACCTTTTGACCCCATCGGCCATCAGTCCTGCGAGCAATGTGCCCCGCCCACTGCTACTTCAGTTTCGCAATTCTCTGGGCTATGTCAGTAACCTTAGTTCTACTGCGGATTGTGTGTGAAGGTAAAAAAAGCAACTTTGAGTAGGGATATCCACTCATTGGCTACTCCAACAAGAGTGTAACTCTAAAATAAGACGGAGAGAAGACATAACATTGACATTGACAAACCTGAGATTTTTCCGCGTAGAACACCAGGCTCGCAAAGATGACGATGCCCAGCACGAGGAAGAAGACCAGAAGCGTCAGCTCCTTGGCCGAAGCCTTGAAGGTGTGAACCAGGATCTTCAGCCCTGGACTGTGCCTGGTCAACTTGAAAAGCCTGGTAACAAAAGAACATATTATCAGATTAACTAATGGGTCAATGAACTTTTTAGTGTATCTTCTTGCTATGGTAACGTCTCCTGAATAACTTTTTTTTATCGACTGGATGGCAAACGAGCAAGTGGGTCTCCTGGTGGTAAGAGATCACCACCGCCCATAAACATCTGCAACACCAGGGGTATTGCAGATGCGTTGCCAACCTAGAGGCCTAAGATGGGATACCTCAAGGGCCAGTAATTTCACCGGCTGTCTTACTCTCCACGCCGAAACACCACAGTGCAAGCACTGCTGTTTCACGGCAGGATTAGCGAGCAAGATGGTGGTAGCAACCCGGGCGGACCTTGCACAAGGTGCTACTACCTGCTAAAAGTTAACTTATTAAAAGAATGATTTTCTGGTGTACAAATCAACCAAAAGTTAGGAGTTGTGACTGTTTTAAGATAATTCCTTCATTGCTCATCCCCTAAGCATGCAGACTTTTTCTAACAGATTATGACTAATGTCTCCTAAGTAACGAGACAGAATAATAACATAGGTACACTAAAAAGTTAGTTGACTCTAACAACCATTTTTAATATACCAATTTGAACTGAGATCGTATTACTATTATTTAGTAGTATTAGTATTATTTAGAATCACTTATTGTCTTGTTTCTGTAGTGTTCCGTATCCAAAGGGTAAAAACGGGACCTTATTACTAAGACTTCGCTGTCCGTTCGTCCATCTTTTATAAGATTATATCTCATGAACCGTGATAGCTAGACAGTTGAAATTTTTACAGATTATGTATAAAAACTAGAAAAACAAATACTAAAAACAGGATAAAATAAATATTTAAGAGGGGCTACCATACAAAAACCTGTTTTTTTCCTAATGCCTAATGTTGTATAAATAATGGCACGAAACCCTTTCATGCGCGATGCAATAATCTAGAGAGATAATCTTTTGATTGCGTGCCAAATTAATTATAGAAAGAACTAAAACCTGAAAGTCAGTTCTAGTACTTACTCACTTGAACTATTTCTAATTCTGCGGTCTTCTTGTGAATAATCCACAACGTTTGTATACAATGGCAGTTTATACAATGCATATATACAATCGCAGTCACATTGCACTAATAAACTATGTCAACTGCAGCATGTGCGCCAGAATCCGGTACAGACTGGTATACTAAATTGAATTGTTTGAGTGCTGACATTATTATGTTAGTAGTTCATTGTGTTTATATGGCTTGGCATTTGATTAGTTGAGACAAATTGGCATTAAGAAAATATCAGTAGGTACAGTACTGAGTTGACCATGGCCTAGATGAATATTTAGCGTATATTGGGCATTTTTACTATAAATAGCTTAAAAAAAATTAATGAACTAAAAGAATTTCTTTGCTCACCCGCGACCTTGAGATAGCTAAGTCTATGCAAATTATGCGTGTTCATGCAGTTCCTCCACCTCCACACTGTAACGCCTGATTCAATAAATTATTTAAAAAAAAAATTTTTTTTCAGAATAAGGTAGTTTTTCGGAGGTATAAGTTTGAAACTGACAGCGAGCTAAACTTTTGACGGTGAAGGAAAACAACGTGGGGAAACCGATACTAACCGGCGAAGAAATTCGATGGTGTGTGTGAAGTTCTCAATTCGCACTGAGCCCGCGCGATCCAGGCTTTTAATATAGGTTGATAACGATGATGATGAGGGTGATGATGATGAGGGTTATGATCCTGATGATGATTACGATGATGATACTGATGATGGTGGTGGTGATGATGATGATGATGATGCTGATGGTGTTGATGGTGATTACGATGTTGATACCGATAGTGGTGATGATTATGACGATGGTAATGATGATGCTGATGATGACCAACTATATTGTATGATTAGTGACAAGAAGTAAACGTACCTTAAAATTTTAATAATAGATATGAACTCTAGAATGTTTGGTCGGCCGAGGTTCCGTCGCTTGACGGTCAGCTCCACGACCACATCCATGTAGAAGCTCAGGGTTGCTATGAAGTCAATCAGATTGACTGGCGATTTGATAAACTCTATTATATTTGGTGCTACCTGTAACAAACAAAATACATTCAAAAATATTTTTTTATCAAAAATATTATATATTTTCCAAAGTTTTTTTACTAAGTTTTTTTACGAATGTTTGTTTCGGAAGTAGTTATTAGGTACCTACCTACTATTTTTTATTTTTTTTGATCTTATATGTACTGAATTTGAATTTCACTTCAAAATGAAGGGATAGTTCAAAAATAACGGTAAGAAATTCATGTAATCTGAAAAAAAATCATGGTATCATTTTTTACTAGACACTCAAAATATAATTTGCTGCCTCACATAAAAAAATAACCCCAAAAACTTCCAGCGAAATTGCAGGTAAATTTATTTTTCAGTTGATAAATCGAGAAGATTTATCTTCAGACCAAACCTTCGAGATCGTCTGGTTTCCTTCAGTGGCATTTACCATTAATTCCAACGTATCCGTGGTTGTGGGTTCCGTGACACGCAAAATACCCCGAGTTGTCATGAATAATTCAATGTCAGTATAATGTATATAACGGTAAACAAATTACAAACAGTATGTTACGTAAAGGACCTTCCACACGTTTTCTTTGCGCTCGTTTGTATCGATCTCGATACTAAACGTCACGTTTTTCGGGTGTTGGGCGTTAAGGAAACGTGTAGTTCGGTTAAAGAGTAGTTTATTAATGACATCTTAATCCTAAGAGTACATGATAATATAGGGATGGAGTGAAGGTGTGTGCGTGCACAGTACAACGGACGTTTGTATTGCGTTTGTATCAGATCCGTCCCTTCGCCCCCAACCATCGCTCCTTCTTTGCTGAGGATACTAACGCGCGTTAGGAGTTCATTTCAAATGCAGTTGTTGTTTCCAACGCACGCTTACAGTTTCATTTGCGACAAGAAAACGTGTGAAATCTGCTAAATCGCGATGAAACACGCCGCCGACGCGCGTTTGCTTAGAAACAAACGCGAGTTGTATGGCTCCTCGGGAAAGCAAAACGGGCTGTTAAGGCGCGTTTAAAAACGCGGTAAGAAAAGTCATGCGTGAAAAAGTACCGCAACAATAAGAATCTAGCTTAAAACCATCGAATTCACAAGTAAGAATTTTTCTATGATTATTTTTAGTTGTATTCGCCTGTTGCTGCGATGCGATTACAATTCGCGCTACGCCAATATTGCTATTTTAGGTAAGTATTTATTTTTATTATCGAACGTGGAAACAATCGTAAAACTTTTTTGCGAATAGCGATAAAATTATTCTTATTCTTAAAATGTATAATTGTACAACGGATGCCTACTACTGCTTAATTTGTATATACTGTGAGCTTATTGTACCAAATCAGCATACATTGAATTTTGCTTTCAATTGTATCATGAAAGTGAGTTTATCTCCACAACTACCGATACAAGATATCATTAAGCTTTATCAAAGTAGGAAAAAGTTTCTCAAGTACATCATAACAATAGCATGATATAAAAAAGATATACTTAGAGAAGTAAATGTATCTTTAAAAAATCGTGACCGTTAAATTCCTTTTATTGCCTGGTAGAGATCCCTTAAAGGGATACCTAAGTCGTTTTTATAAGTTTGTCAATTGCTTTTGCCAGTAATTTTGTTTCGCTTCCATTTTATTTTTGACGTGGTGGTTGGTGATTTTAATATGATTACCTCTACAAAATACAGTCTGATTTTTAATGAAACCCACACAGTTAGTAAGACAGTTTATGCATAGCATCCGTGCTGCTCCAACGGAATCAAAACCTTTATAAATCCTTATTTGATGAACAGGACACTACAAACCTAATGCTTGAATCCGAATCTAGAGACTTCAATTAGTAGAAGCGTCTGCAACTCAAAACGAGTATTACGACACTGGCTCTTGGGAATTTTAAGTTTTATAGCCTTATTCTAGGAGTTTTAAGGAGGAAAAAAACTAGCGAAGACATTCGAAGATTCGCTGTAGTTACAACAGTAACTAAAATCTTTTGACTACAATCGTCTTGAGACCAGGTGGCTAAGTGATTTAGAGAACATCTTTAAGGTTAAATAGAACAGACACCTTCTAGGCAAACGTGTACCTTAGGCCTCATCTTCACGTTCCATCAAGCGAGATTGAGGCCAAACGTAAGAATATTTTATATAAAAAAAACCTGACTACGAAGCCTGAGGTCCCGGGTTCGATATTCCCGGCCGGGGCAGATATTTTTTATGAATAATACGAATGTTTGTTCTCGGTTTTTGGATGTTTAATATGTATTTACGAGTACTTATCTATATGAGTATGTTTATCCGTTGCCTAGTATCCATAGTACAAGCTTTGCTTAGTTTAGGACTAGGTCAATTGGTGTGAAGTGTTCCATGCGAGTACTGCCTTTTCGCAACGTAACGTTTGGCAACCTGTTTCATTTAACGTTTGGAAACAGGTTGCCAAACGTTATTTGCTGAAACATTAGTAAACCGTTTCATGATATTTATGATATTATTATTTTAATTTCTTTCTTTGTCTCTGAACAGTGACAGTTATATTCTTAAGAAAGTTTTCATGAAAGTTTACTACTAATTCTCAATCGACAACCACAGTCATTCTGTCAAGAGTGTTAGCGACTACGAAGAGAGATGTTCTCTCTCTCTGTTTTTATTTTAGCTTGCAAAATCTTATCGTGTTTTTAACCAATTTTTAGTTAGTTTTTGTTGATTTAAATAGGCATTACTTGGCGTATAGCCAACTACCCAATCCGGATTCAAATTTCAATGAAACGGGCTTTTTGGCTCAGCACTGAGAGTTAACTTTAAACTTTGCTTGAACACTCATTTTTAATCTCAAGTTTTTTTTATTCATAAAAATCATGGGCTTGTTTCACCACTCATTGATAAAGTTAATGCCATCTCTGTTTGTTATCAACAAATAAACAGAAATGGCATCACATTTTATCTTTCACTTAAATTTTATGAATGAGTTATGTGTGTACAACAGGCTTTACACTCGCGTATATTTTGCTTGGGAGCGAGGTTCTGCTGACACTAGATATCCACAGATACCTGCAAATGTATACGGAGCCCTCGGAGCGCGTGTTCGAATCACACTTAGATACATGGTGAAAATTTTATTTTTGACAAGGAAAACATGACTTTATGACAAACATATCGACGCTTAAAAGGAGAAATTGATTAAGCGACATTTTTTCAAGGTAGTGTAATCAGTAAATTTTACTGATTCCGAATATGTATCAAGCGTCGATATAAACATTTGACTTGTTTTTTGTTTGAAAATTTAAGTAACCATGCTTTCTTTCAACTACTTACTATCTGGGGGCACGGCAGTGCCCCCGCCAAGTCGAGCAAAAAAAAACAAAGGCACGGCCGTACCATACTTTTCTCGAAGCCATTCAGGCTATTTTCAACACCCTGTATTTTTGTTATGGCTAAAGCTAGAACCCTGAATTTTCAGTTACCTATAGGGCCTAATGGGACTTAGATATATTATCAATAACATTCAGTTTGAACACGTAGATTAAGAACTATCACATGTTAAAGTTCCTCCAAGTCATTTATGTGTTTAAAAATAATTTGGTTTACTCTTTATTTGAGAACTATAAACTGTATTTTTCTATGGTTTTAAAATAAGCAAGTTGGTGAAAATCGAGTTCTATGGAAACCCCCCGGTACTGACAAAAATAACCGACTTGGTATAACATTGCATCTCAAACCTTTTTAGCATTACAAGAACTGCATTGCGTTGCGAGACTTGCAGCTTTTTACATGTAATGTTTTTGGTGGGATATTGTTTGTTATGCATAGTTCGACACGCTCTTGACCAATTCCTTTCTTAATCAGTCAAAGTCTATGACTTTAGTTTAATCAATTAATTCGAAGGGCGATTCGATTAGCACCAGATGAAAAGGCTTTCAGTCCGATATTAAAATCTTTGTGGAACGAAATGGAAAATCAATAGTAGATTATACAACAAGAGCATAAAACGAGCCATTTCACCTGAGACGTTTATATAGCCACCCGAGCTGTTACGGCGGGGGTGGATAGACACGTCGGGGGGAAAATGGGTTTAATGCTCGAGTTTTACACTCTGCTTATTAATAATAAACCTTTTTCAGGCAATATGGCGAATACAATAAAGACCTTACAGACCAACATAATAATATAATAAATACAAACAAAAAATTAATTAAATGGCTTTTTTTATATAATAGGGGGCAAACGAGCATGCAGGTCACCTGATGGAATACAATCACCGCCGCCCATGGACACCTGTCAATACGAGGGTCAGAGGGTATCACAGGTGCGTTGCCGGCCCTTTGAGAGACTGATAGGCTCGTTTTACTAGCTAGCGTTTTGGCTAGTGGTAATGATAGGTATTTTATCAACACAGTTTTCAACCATCGAGAAACCGACATTGATTTCAATTTTAGAAGATTTATGACCTATTTAAAGCGCAGCCGGTTAATTAAATTCAGTTTATATTAATATTCATGCGGACTCGGGCTACTTCGTTGTCAGGTCAGGAAATGCTGCCCGGAACTTCACTATGCAGTATTAATTTACATTATTAAAACGTCAAAATGTTTCCACAGTGTATCATAAAGGTGCTGATACACTTAAGCGTTCATTTGTTTAGACGATCAGATGGCCTAGTGGTTAGAGACCCTGACTACAAAACTTGAGGTCCTGGGTTCGATTCCCGTGTCGGGGCAGATATTTGTATGAAAAATACGAATGTTTGTTCTCGGGTCTTGGGTGTTTAATATGTATTTAAGTATGTATATATCTATATAATTATGTTTATCCGTTGCTTAGTACCCATAACACAAGCTTTGCTAAGCTTACTTTAGGACTAGGTCAATTGGTGTGAATTGTCCCGTGCTATTTTTTTTTAATTATTTGTCATGAGCATTCTAGCAAATATTACATTACATGTAAGCCGATTGTAAGGGATAAGTTCGCCTTTGTACGTCTTATCATCCTGTGTTCTGTTATTTTCATGTATTTTTTTTACAACTTTGCAATGCAATATCACACAATACAATAAAATACAAAATCAGTAAGAGCGATATAGCGAGCATTCTATCTGTAAAAAATCTCTACCAACTGCGAATAGTTCGATATAGGTGCTAGTACTAATTTTAATCAAATGTGGGTAGTTCGGAGGTACTCGCGCGGTTATACTAACGTGATAAAAATAATAAATAAATAAATATTATGGGATACTTGACACCTTGGGATTGGGCTGGACATGTCTGTCGAATGAACCCAGAACGTTGGGCCAAAATTGTTACGGTCCCTAGTGACGGATACCGTAATAGAGGCAGACCCAGTGAGCTTCTAAATACGATAATAACTAGACATTGGATTATATGCATTTGCATGTTTGCATATGCAAATGCATATAATTATATTTTTATAGCGTTATTGCATATTTCGGTACTTTTTCGTTGACAGTGCATATTTCAGTTGTTTTACGTGTTAGGCGTATTGTATGTATTATGCTGTCGAAACGTTCAAACTATCTACGAAAATCTTATTTTTGTTGAAATAATGCCACCAGTAAAAAAATGCCCTTACTTTAATGGAATTTTGGACAAAACAAAATTACCAAAATTCATCAAAAAAAATATCAAATCGATCATCATGTTCTCATTTACCTGCAGAAATAGAAAATAGGTATATACATATAAATATACTGTGAAAATAATGCAAATTGTTAATAATAAATGGTTTTTGATTGTGCATATTTCGCCCTTTTTTAGTGCATATTTGCATGCAT
Source organism: Choristoneura rosaceana (assembly GCA_037349165.1). Taxonomy (NCBI): domain Eukaryota; kingdom Metazoa; phylum Arthropoda; class Insecta; order Lepidoptera; family Tortricidae; genus Choristoneura; species Choristoneura rosaceana. The sequence goes on from JAZBNJ010000032.1 coordinate 2,221,445, forward strand.
ATATTGGCATTTTGATAGTGCATATAATCCGATGTCTAATAATAACATATACGATAAATACGATAGTAACATAACATATAATATCATTGGGAAGACCGAAGAGGAGATGGAGGGACGACTTAGATGCCCATAATGTTGGATGGAGAGAGTTCGCCTTTGATAGGCAGGAGTGGAGCAAGAGAGGAGAGGCCTTTGCCCAGCAGTGGGACACGAAAATAGGCTAATAAAAAAAAACTTGACACCAATTGACCTAGTCCCAAACTAAGGAAGCTATTATGGACACTAGGCAACGGATAAACATACATACTTATACACATAAACACAGTACTTTAATACATATTATTATTAAACATCCAATTAGACCCGAGAATAAACATAAAAGCCTGATTAGTTCCGGGTATTAAAAGAGTTATGATGATGGTGATGAGAAGCAAACAAAATACACCCCGTGTTACCTTTAATTACTTGCTTAAAAACTGAAGCTTAAAGTGCTATTTAACTTCGGATCAAAAAGGTGTCCAAGCAATCTCGACTTATAACAGCCAGCGTCAACATTCCAAAACGAAACCGACGCGTTAAATTAATTACAATCACAAAAAAACTCCTACACCGCTTAAATAAACTAGGAACATAAAGGTTTTGAAAACAGTAGACCACGACTGCTTAGTAAAGATAACCTAACACAGTGACCGACCGACCGGTCTGAGCGGAGTGGAGAGCCTTTGGGGGAGGCCTATGTCCAGCAGTGGACGTCTTTCGGCTGACATGATGATGATGATGATGAACACAGTGAGCTTCTAAATACTTACGATAGTAACATATAATATCATTGTCTGACCCTATCTCTATTATTTTACGAAATCCGCCGAATCTCATGCGGCAGCGAAGCGGTAGAAGTATGGCCCGTTGGGTTCGGGGTATATATTCGTTCCCTTGGCGGTGGAAACGACGGGCTCCTGGGGAGCGGATGCAAAGCGTTTTGTGGGTGATTTGGGCCATCGACTCAGACAAAAAAGGGAGGATCCTCGCTCCGAGTCATTTCTGGTGCAAAGGCTGTCCATAGCTATCCAACGTGGAAATGCCGCGAGCTTATGGGCACCTTTGCGCCGGGAATGACAAGGGGTGAGTTATTTGACTAGGTTATTGTTCAATTTGTGTTTTGTAATTTGTGACCTTAGATTATAATTAACTATATAAATAAATTCTTTTTACGAAACCATCCTGCTGTTTTATTATAGCAGGAATCGCCACTCACGAGCTCTCAAGGGTCCAAGTTAACGAGCAGACCCATAATTATCTATTCTGTTTGCTTCGCCCTTCGCACCGACCTAATTTACCGCGGACATCTTTGATTTCTACGGAACCCTAATTTAAATTTAACACGCGGAAGCGTTGGGAAATATCTTCTGGAAAAATAGCACGAATTGGTTGCGACAGGGATGACTAAGTACTTTTAATGTCGATTCATCTTCATCCCGCTAAGTAATATTAGAAATGGGAAAGTTTGTAAGTCTGTTTGTTTATTTGTTACCTCTGCACGTCTAAACCACTGAACTGATTTCGAAATCACGTTTACAGATAGTTTGAGTCCCGGGGAAGAACATAGATAGTTTTTTTTGCAGTTAGAAAGCAGTTGCCTTTCCCCCTTCCCCTTCGGGCCCTTTTCTATCTCTCTCTCACACTATCTATCTATCAATAGTTAAAATATCACAAACGGGACCTATCACAGAACACAAAAGTAAATTATTTACCTCGACGTTTCAACCACAAACATTACAGTGGCTGTGGTCACGAGTAGACTGAAGTGTAGGATGTCAAGTCTGCCTAGCAGCGCGAGACCTTCGAACTATCTGCACTTGATCATAAAAAGTACCGGCACTCGTATCTTGAACTACTCGCACTTGATCATAAAAATGACCAAGTGCGGGAAGTTCGAAGGACTGACGCTGCTAGGAAATCACGAAAGTTTAAAACATTAAGTATATCTATTTTTCAATCTATCTATCTACCTTTGATTCTACGCAGTAGCGTATGGTTATAACGCACTCAAAGTCACTCAGAGGGCTATGCTCGGGGTTCCTCTGCGGGATGGAATTAGAAAATTAAATGATGATATCCGCAGTAGAACTAAGAGGTTACCGACATAGCCCGAAGAATTGCGAAACTTAAGTGGCAGTGGGCGGGGCACTTTTCTCGCAGGACTGATGTCCGATTGGGTCAGAAGGTTCTCGAATAGCATCCGTGGACCGGAAGACGAACTGTCGGTAGGCCTCCAACAAAATGGAGCGACGACTTGGTTAAGATCGCGGGATCGCGGTAGATGCGAAAAGCATAAGATTGATCTGAGTGGAGAGACTTGGGAGAGGCCTTTCGTCTAACATGATGATGATTATAACGCATTCATCATCCCTCGTCTTCCATAACAATTTCGAAGATATGCCAGAAAAAACTCCCAAATACCAACAAGAATCGCAGCTAAAAACAAACCAAAATGCCGCATCGCATCAGAAACCCTAATAATGGCACCCTAATGAGCTCGAGAATAATTTAGATACTATTAAGACCAGGCGGGAGCTCACGCATAACTTATGCATCGCGTTCGCTACAATTCTGCTCCAGAGTTTTTAGATTTCCCATGTGTTTTTACATATTATTATCCGTGTTGCATTGAGTTGCTGAGCGATCAAGAACGCAGTCTTTTGAGGTAGCGTTATGTGGGCTAGCCGTACTTAGTGGATAAGTGTACGCAATTACATACATTTTGAACTGAAATGTATGGGATTACACTTACTGCGTACGTTTACCCCACTTGACTCTACATATCATCAACCAGGAGTTAGTTATCTAAAGAGTATCAGTACATAAATGAACCACGGATTCACTGTTGGCTACACTAAAATTCCGCTAATTCCCCATCCCACTATCCCGATTCCCACTAATATTAATAAATCGAAGGTGGTAGGACCTTGTGCAAGGTCCGCGCGGATTGCTACCACCATCTTGCTCGCTAATTCTGCCGTGAAGCAGCAGTGCTTGCACTGTTGGAGAGTAAGACAGCCGGTGAAATTACTGGTACTTGAGGTCATCTTAGGCCTCTCTCTAGGTTGGCAACGCATCTGCAATACCCCTGACGTTATGTGATCCTGAGTTTCCTGATGGTGATCTCTTACCATTAGGAAACCCACTTGCTCGTTTACCATCCAATTGAATAAAAAAATACAAATACTTGGATTCCCTGGGAAGGACATAGAATATAGTTCCCGCGGATTTATAAACTTATTCTGCGCGGATGGACGGGCAACGTCTAGTAATAAATTAAATTTGAAGACACTGGCAACACAAGGACCCCTCTTTTTTGTAGCTGGTGGTATTCTTCAGTCTTTAAGTACTTCCTGAAACTCGACACCATAATGGCATACTTGTATTGCTGTTTACATTTCCGAGTTCGCTTGTTTCGTATTCAGAAAAATACTTGATGCAATTTTGTAAAGCAAGTTATGCGATATGGCTGTGCTATTCATTTTCTAAGTAAACATTTTTGTTTGATCGCAAAAGTTACTTTAAGAATGATTATTGTTAAAACCCATACTTATTTTATAAATGTGAAAGTATGTGTGTTTTTATGTATGTTTTGTCCGTCTTTCACGTCGAAACGGAGCGAGGGATCGACGTGATTTTTAGCACAGAGATAGTTTATGGGTCAGAGATACATAGGCAAAAAATGCTAAAAATGATATCTTCATAGAGCCTGGCCACGAGACCGCACAATTTTTAACCCATTACTTCTTTTGTTTGCAGATCGCCGTGCACCGAGCATCCCAAGCGTGCAACGTACAGAGAAATCAATAGCTTTTAACGCGTGTCTGGCTCTCCAGCGGGTTTATAACAGCCCCAGTTATTTCGAGATATCTACGAGAAAATTTGGGGCGCGTTGACCAACCGGCTGCCTGTTAGGAATTCCATTAGGGAACCTTTGACACCCCGCTGTCTCCGGGCAGAATATAGAGGGACGGACGGACGAGCTTTTTAGGTTTCCATACCCGAAGTTGTTAACGGAATCCTAGTAGGCTGCTTGTTTACTGAAGGGGAGCGAGGCAGCGGAGCGGAGTTAGGAGTTAATGTGGAACGAAGTTGTGGACTGTCTGTCTATAGAAAGAAAGAAAGAAAGAAAAAATATTTTGGCTCCATATGTACCACCTAAGATTAAGATTAAAACTAGCACTATAACTATATTAGATACTAGGTGACACGACAGGACACCAAAAAGGGTCTCCACTCAGCATGTGTTGCCGCACATTATGTGCAGCAACGCTGGTTTTCTGTGGAGCCCAGACGGTAAATAAGTATGCATGAGCCAGTTCCTTTGCCCCAGTCAGGCAAAGAAATATTAAAAAAGAAAAAATTAAAAAATTAAAATCTAAATTTAAAACCATATACAAGGAAGAAGTGACGTGGCTCAGTCTATAAAAATAATACCTTACAATAGGCGCGGAGCTAATTAGGTATAGGTAGAGTCATTCACGATGACTCGTGCCGTGGTTCTTATTACAATGTCATTAATGTCTAATTTTGACAAAATCACGCGCCTTCGTGGATGGCACTAGGTACAACGTTTTATACTTTCGTGATTCTCACTCATAGTCAAACTACCACTAACGGGACTTATCACGCTAACACACACAAGTAATATTTACCTCGACGTTTCGGCAACATTGCAAGGACTCGCGCTGCTAAGCAGACTTGACACCCTACACTTCTGTCTACTCGTGACCACGGCCACTGCAATGTTGCCGAAACGTCGAGGTAAATATTACTTGTGTGTGTTAGCGTGATAAGTCCCTTTGGTAGTATTTGGTACTAGGTATAGCCCTTATTAGGTGTGAAGTAAGGGTTGAAATGTTGGCACAGTAGTTTCGATAATTAAATTTGAGTGGGGTGAAATTTTATTCAATATTGCGCACTAAAAATCGCGGCCAATATTAAGTGCGTGAATAAACGAGTTAAAAGAGTAAGTAAAGAACTGGGTCAGATCAGAATCGAATCACTGAATCAGCGTAAAATGCTACGAGCGTCCATCCACTTTACGCTCGAGAAACTGCATTTGAGAGGTCACAAAACTATAGAAGAGTAAAACTGTAGAGTGGAAATGTCATATTAGTTTTCAGTGAAGTAAACTTCACGTCCCACGTCGAAGCCGTGGTGGCCTACTAGTTTGACCTATCACCTCTCAAGCAGAGGGTCGTGGGTTCAAACCCCGGCTCGCACCTCTGAGTTTTTCGAAATTCATGTGCGGAATCACATTTGAAATTTACCGCGAGCTTTGCGGTGAAGGAAAACATCGTTAAAAAACCTGTACAAACCTGCGAAGCAATTCAATGGTGCGTGCAATGTTCTCAATCCGCACTGGGCCTTCTCAGGAGGAGGAAGCCTGTGTCAAGCAGTGGGACGTATATAGGCTGGGATGATGAAACTTCACGTCACCTCACGTATTTAATCGAGCTTAGCTTATCGAGGTGATTTTTGGCATAGAGATAGTTAATAGGCCAGTGAGTGACATAGGATACTTTTTATCCCGAAAAAATGCACAGTTTCCGAGGGAACAGCGCGCGACAACCGAATTCCACGTGGGCGAAGCCGCGGGCAAAAGCTAGTACTTAATAAATAGTAGTTTTATATTATACTAGCTGTTTCCCGCGGCTCCGATCAAAGCCAATTTAATCGTCGGCATTTCGTGCCGCGTGCTATACCGCTACAACACCCTCACTGGATATTCTAATACGCAAAAAAACTCCGAGCATAAAGCCACTAGTTCACAGTATTCTATTGTAGAATTGAATAGTTCATATTAAAGAAAGAAAGAAAGAAGACATTTATTCCCGAATAAACAAAAAAAAAAAAAACAATATGAAATATATACCTAAGTACACAATTTTGTGTGTCCCCGCGAAAGTGAAACGGTCACTGACTCAGCATTATGCTGAAGCCACTATAACACCGCTATAACACCACTATATTACCACTATAACAGTTAACTCCTCTATGGAATCGAATCACTGAATCAGCATCAAAACGCAGTGAGCGTCCATTCGTTTGTTAACGTCCGGACGACTGCACTCCAGGAGTCACAAAACAAACATAAGTACTGCCCATAAAGGCTGTATCTGAATCGTGCCATGGACTAACCATTGAAACTGTCTAGTTGTCACGTCGCTAAGGCACTTGTTCTACCCCCAACGATGAACGGGAAGCGAGTAAAACTACAAACTAGATTTGAGTGGCCATTAAAGGTCGTAGTGGCCGAGTTTTTAACCCCCGACGCGAAAAGAGGGGTGTTATAAGTTTGACCGCTGTGTGTGTCTGTGTGTGTCTGTTTGTATGCGGTACCCTAGCTTTAATACGAGTGGACCGATTTGAATGCAGTTTTTTTTATCAAAATCGTAGCCGTTTTTGAGATATTGAACTTTCAAGTGACAAAGTCGGGGGTTTTCCAACTGTTTGTTGGTTAGGTTAGGTTACCTATATCTTTAGCCTCTCAAGCAGAAGATCATAGGTTCAAACCCGCGCCAGCATCTCTGAGTTTTTTGGAAATCACCGCGAGCTTTACAGTAAAGGAAAATATCGTGAAGAAACCTATAGTAAAACCGAAGCAATAAAATGGTATGTGTGAAGTTCCCAGGCCGCACTGGGATCGTAATTCCACTATAATTATAAATGTGAAAGTTTGTGAACATGTTTGGATGTTTGAAGGTTTGGATGTTTGTTGAACAATCACGTCTAAACCGCTGAACTGATTTCGATACAATTCGATATAGAGATAATTTGAATCTCGGGGAAGGACATAGGATAGTTTTCATCCCGAAGAATTTCCACAGTTCTCTCGGGATAGCGATAAATGAATACTACGCAGATATCTTTTATTCCACCCACTCTACGAAATTCCTGATTCCTGTCTACTTGATATCTCCAGAAAATAAATAAACGTAACATAACAAAAGAAGCCAGATGTGGCGCGTAAAGTGCCAACATTTTATTTCTTGCATAGAATTGAGTTGACATCAAGCATCTTACGGGTATGTTGCTTTATCTTTACTGCCTGGGTTGCCATAAATTCAGGGATTTATTTGTGATGTGCTGTGACAACTCTCATTTGTTACCGCGAGGTATAAAGCCTGACGTAATAGTTTGCATGATATTGTAAATCTCAGAGTACTCGTATCTGTTGGCATTGTTTTTTGTTTTGTGTTTGTTATATTATATCTAAATATTCATGACTGTGCTGATTGCTATCGGACCTTTCTACATTTGTTTATGGTTAATTGTCTATGACTATGACCTTAAAAAAACAATAAACTTTCTTATTGAAACACAACACGGTCGTTTTATTATAGGTTATGGGCCCAGCACGCTTCCACTGACAGACTTTTACTTACAGAAGATTCTTCATCTGGGGTGAGTAAGTATCATCACCATTATCTCTTCAGTTTTTTGTTGAAACATGATCGAGATGGCTACGTACAGTGAATGTTTTCAGTAAACGATCGGCCACCGAAATAGGTATACAACCTTTGTTATACCTACGGTCACGGTCGAATTATCTATTCGAACCACTCAAAAATATGTTACTACATCCTTATTGCGTCGGAATAAGAGGTACATATTTTTGAAACTTGGAATCTGTACATTATTTTAACATTTGATTGTACTTGTTACCAGAAGAAATACGAAGGCGAAAATGCTGGTAAAAATGTAAGTACTAGTTAAAAAAAATAACTATCTTTCAGACGAATTACTGAGCTGTCGGTAGGCCTCCAACAAAATGGAGCGACGACCTGGCTAAGATCGCGGGATCGCGGTGGGTGGAGAGCCCTGGGGAAGGCCTATGTCCAGCAGTGGACGTCTTTCGGCTGACATGATGATGATGATAAGGCGAATTATGTTTAAATAATTCTGTTTAAAAAAAAAACTTCGAAACAATTTCACAAGCGTTCCAAGACTTTAAACTCAAAGTTTCTCTAGCCGCTCGACACAAAAATGCTAAATTAATTTCGAAGTTCGGACTCCTGCCTAATGTCTTCCCAAATTACCATACTCAGGTGAGATTATTTTCCTTATTCAGTAAAAACAGGAGTAAATGGAGTAAAACATGTTTTTATGTACTGACGTTTGAGTCTCATTGCAACTGTGTTTATGGCGAGTTGAGGAAAATAACACCCCTCTTTTGCGTCGGAGGGTAATAAAAATATGTTTCTATTCAAGTAACCGACTCACTTAGAACCGTGCCAAGCGAAGGTGTTTACTTTATGGAAAAGTTTTTGAAAGTTTCATGAATAACAGAATCATTCGTTAGAACGTCAAGATTGGAAACTATTTTAGGACAATCTCTCACAGTAGATAAGTTTGGTATCCGATAACAAAGGATTTTTTTTTTAAATCAAATAGCTGGCAAGCGAGCATGTGGGTTACCTGATGGTAAGCGATCACCGCCACCCATGGACACCTACAGCATAATTAAGACTGTGGGTGCGTTGCCGGCCTAAAGGGGAGGGAGATCATCATGTCAGCCGATAGACGTCCACTGCTGGACATAGGCCTCCCCCAAGGCTCTCCACTCAGACCGGTCTTTTCGCATCCATCGCGATCCCGCGATCTTAGCCAGGTCGTCGCTCCATATTGTAGGAGGCCTACCGACAGCTAGTCTCCCGGTCCGCGGACGCCATTCGAGAACCTTCTGACCCATCGGCCATCAGTCCTGCGTACAATGTGCCCCGCCCACTGCCACTTCAGTTTTGCAATTCTTCGGGCTATGTCAGTAACCTTAGTTCTACTGCGGATATCATCATTTCTGATTCTATCCCGCAGAGAAACCCCGAGCATAGCCCTCTCCATAGCCCTTTGAGTGACTTTGAGTTTCCTTATGAGGCCCATCGTTAGCGCCCACGTCTCGTATCCGTATGTCATCGCTGGCAACACACACTGGTCAAAGACTTTTGATTTCAAACAAAAAAAATACTATTTCACGCCGGTATTCTTTGGGAGTGTGGTACTAACCCGGTCGACCGGCCCATTCGTACTGCAGCCAGCAAGTGCTTACAGTAGGGCTCTACCACATGTAAGTAAGGTAGTTGTAGGTTGTATTTTTGCATCCAACTGGGATCACTTTGTCGTCAACTTCTCTGTTTATTTGTCCGTCCGTCAGTCTATTTCTTTTCAACGCATCAAGGCATATTCATACAAATTGCCAGAGAAACCTATATATAGGACACTTTCAGATGTCATAGAAGCTTGAAATTAGGCGTGCAAGTTGCTATTATAGCATAACCGAAGTGTCAGTATAATAATTTAACTATTTAAAATTACCTCACACAAAATGTACGCTACATTTTACTTAGAATATGGGCTTTGCTAACACTGGATATTCATAGATACCTTCAAATTTGTACAGAACCTTCGGTGTGCAAGTCTGAACCGCACTTGACCGGTTTTCTACAATATATATAGCCATGCATGATAAAATTTAAATCATTAGCCTTGAAGGGTAGAAAGTCTCATCTTGCTCTGCAATTTGTATCTATTTGACCGAAGCCCCAAAGTACGACTTTACCTTCGGCTCAATTCAAAGAGCCACAGAATTGAACATAAATCTTAGTTACTCCTAAAGCCTCTATTTCTTGTCTAGAAAGACCTTCAGTTGAATATGACAATACAGTGCTGCGTACAAAATTAATAGCTTATCGGTAATAGCAAAAAGCCAGACATGTTTTTGACAAATGGTCTCAACCCCACAGAGACACTTAACTGACTAATAGCTGGAGAACTAAGTTAAATGACCTTGGGTAGAAGAGCTAGAACAATAGCAACAGATAGTACGATATTTATCATAGTTTCGTCTGTTAGGAAAGCTGTGATACTTCGAGTGGTCGGTATGAAACTACAAGGCATAGAACATCGTCAAAAAGTATCTTATTTGTCTATATATCTTATTTGTCTATTTGTCTCATCTTTTCGGCATAGGCCTCCTCTCTTGCTCTTATTCTCATTCTGAGATGAGACCTGTGCCCGCAGTGAGACGTACATAAACCTAAACAATGACGACGAATTTGAGAAGTACCACCTACTCGATCTCAAAGAAAATTGGTTCTTAAAATTAAAAACAATCACAAAGAAATTCGCCTCATTTGATTTTATCAACACAGAATCTCATCACGTAATAGAAACTCACATAACTTGCACTACCCTATACCTTAGACCGGTGTCCGTGGTACGCATACAATATTAGTTCCATTATTACGTCCCTCGCCGGACTCGAGCCAAATTAAGATCGAATTCCACCCATTAGTATTTGGGGTGTGCAACGGGAATTATTTCCCTTTAGTTGAATTAGCGACGGTATAACGTTACATTTGGTGCTACTGACCAGGATTTTTACGAAGATTAGATTTTTTAACAATCAGTAATTAGTGTAATCTTTTTTGTTCAAGTTAGTTTATTGTTTCAACATTTTATTACTTACTAGCGTTCTTTCGATCTCATTTACAGACTGCTAAGGTATTTGACACCACTTATCAACTGGCATACGAACCGATCGATTCAAAGGAGTTTACTTGGCACTTCACTCCATGTATCTATTAGGAGCGCAACAGCGAAAAAGGAATGACGAATATAGTGCGACGTATTACCACCTTGAAAAATGACGACGCTGGCAAGAGTGTAGTTAAATCCTGGTCACTAGCACCAAATTAAATATACATTCAGTAATTAAACAGTAGTTACTGAGATGAAGAAGAGTTTCGTTACGATTTCTTAGTGGCGTTGCAGTTTCCGTTAAGTACTTGCATTTCCTATTTAGTTATATTTTTTGATTTTGATCTATTTAACAACAAAAACTGAATAAATATTAAGTATAATAATTCACTTTTTCTTTTTATTAAGCTGCCGTTAATGAATGGAAACGTGACATATTTTTAAAGCAAAAATTGGTTACAAAAAGAACATCACATATAATAATAAGTATATATAATATTTTCATATAGAACGTACTTAATACTCAAAGAAGACCCTAAAAAGACGGAGTTATCGATACGTAGATAATAAGGAGGCCTGTCATCTCATTATTTCTTTGGAACTTAGCTTGTTAGAAAATAATGTCAGGAATACTTTTTGCGCTTCGGTATGCGAATACTTTTACACGTGTATTTTACGACAATGTGTAGGTATAGATAAATAAAATACAGTGAAATCCAAATGATATTTTGACCAAAGATCTTCATTCGTAATTTACCAAGGAAGCAATTAATATGCGGCTTGCATATTATATCGATAGTAAATAGATATATTTTGGTTGTTTTTTTTTTGTTAAGAAATATTTTCAATTTCATAAAACGTTTTATAAATAGAAAATATTTCTCTACACACTTGTCAATTAAAAAAAAAATGAATATTTTAGTCATTTAAAGTTCGGCGTGACATTACGGGCCTTACTCTCAAATGTTGACACAATTCGTTGCTGTATTTTTTTTATTGACAAAAGAAAATAACATGTATTTTTTTTTTGTGATAATCTAACTCATCGACTTAATAGTTTTTTTTCTACCTAAGATATTAGCAAATTATATCGATATGCTAAAAAGAACTTTGCTAAATTCCGACAAAGTAGAGAGCTTGCCAATCCTAATTATTGAACTAAGCTAAAGTCTAAAACTCATCAAAATTACTAACAAGCAAACTTTCACTTTATAATAAATCATTTCCAATTAATATAACCGATTACGTACCGCTGATACATATTGTTATGATCTTAATTACAAATAGCTTAGCTAACGATAACAAAACTTTTTTTGCGGTCGACTTGTTACCCTTGAGTATATAAAACCATTTCGATAAGCACGAAATTTGGTTGATATTGATTTGGGCAGCTGTAAACGCAAGTTGGTTAAATGTTAGGTGATTTATTACCGGCCTGCTCTGAGTCCTACGTCAGAATTTAAGTTGTCGTTTACATTACATTGCGTAGTATATTAAGATGTTTTATCTCGTTATGCTATGAAGCCGTAATGGTTCGCATGATTAATGACTTCTAACTTTTTGTTGATGTGTCTATAGCAATGTCATTGATTATGTTTGGCAAACGATGTAGAAAGAAGGTTTCGCATTAGCTATAGGTAAGAAATTTAAGAAAAACGCTGTAACATTATAATGTTTACTATTGTTTGCCCGAATTTTATATGACAATTACGACCTAAAGTACCTATTGTTTTCCATAATTAATTTTCATTTTTCATAAAGTAATTTATTTCTGAAAGAGTACTTTTCTTCAGAATTGCTATTAAATTGATCTAACTTAACCTCCTGCATTATACTAATTAGATAAAATTTAATTAAACCCTGAAAACATGGCAACCGTTAGTATGACAAGTGAAATTATGGGAAACAATTTGTTTGTTACCTAAAATACCAAATCTGAATCAGAATCCTTTAGGAACAAATCATTGACAGGCTGTTTGAATATCTGACTTAGCCTTAACCTTTTAGAAATCCATGGAGGCAGCAAAATGTAAGTAATTAAAAAAAACTGCTTTATGTGACTGGAAAAAACTGCCCATAAAAGAAGACTAAAAAATAAACACGATTATAACATACGCTAGATTGGTCGAATAACGATTGACAGATAATTGAAGATAGATTTTCTGTAGGGAGCCATAAATCACAATTCAATTCAATTTTATTCTTTTCAGCCAGGGAATTCTATCCAAATCCATTTCGCTTGACTTGATTCATCTGATTTATTCCCTTTTATCTCAATTAAAGTCATTGAATGGAAATATAACTTAGAATATGATGTGATTTCTATTGAAACAGCTGTTAGAAAAGACAACTAACCTAATAACAAAAGTTGTATCTTGATGATTTCTTTTTACACCTTATACCTACAGTAATCCATTCCGTGAGAATATCGGTTTAAAACCTCAAAAAATCAAGCACTTTATGAAATTCACCACGATCGTCTTACATGTAACGTTTTTTTTTATTCGACTGGATGGAAAACGAGCAAGTGGGTCTCCTGATGGTAAGAGATCACCACCACCCATAGACACCTGCAACACCGGGTATTGCAGATGCGTTGCCAACAACTTAGAGACCTAAAATGGAACACCTCAAGTGCTAGTAATTTCACCGGCTGTCTTACTCTCCACGCTGAAACACAACAGTGCAAGCACTGCGATCCGGGCGGACCTTGCATAGGGTCCTACTACCTGCATAGGTACAACATACAACTTTTTTACTCGTTATCCGAAACTTGTGTTACCGTTCGTTAGAACAGCTTTCAATTGTTTCTCCTAAGAAAATCTTCGTCCATCGAGACCGCACAATATAAGCTGCCCTCGTTTACCGAACTAATCCACCAACTCTGCCCCCCAGGGCCTTCGTTAAGTAGCCGTCTTAGCTAGTTAGTGATATCCTGATTTAGTTCGTTACTTTTTGGTTTACGCAACTGTTATGGGGCACTTGGGATTTGCGGAGTGATTCCTGTTGAGCGTAGTTTTGGTGGCAGATGACTTTTTCTTTTAATTTGTTAGGAGATGGATAAATCGGAGTCGGTAATTAATGAACATTGGCACGTAAAATACAGTCCTTCTATCCTACTGATAATTAAATAATGCAAATTTTTCTAATTGTTATTGTTTGAGGTGAAAGATACTTAAATAACTGAGTGAATATTCGAGCGTTTTGAAAGCTCTGTTAAGCGTCATAATTTTAATAATTCCCATTTTTACTACGAGAAGAATTTTGTTCGCGCTAGATTTAGCATCGGTATCGTTTTTAGTTACCAAAATAATTTAACCCTGAATATCATCTCTTTTAATCAAACTTTGAAATTAAATTAAATATTTTTTATTGTGATTTTTTATTCTCAACATGCAACGGTAATGACGAAAAAGACCACTAACAAAATATTATATATTTCCCGATGTTATAACTTATCAGATATCACGCAATTGTGACGTGAAATTTCAGGCGTGTGTCTTAAGAAATATTAACCACGATTTAAGACTTCCCAAGGGTTTTTTTTCTGTAAAATCTCGGATTGTAATTCATTTGCTAGATCAAATAATGGTGTATACGTACGAATAAATGAACCATTAAATTCATTAAATCTGGCAGTTGAATTCCAACTCTGGGATTTTAATAAATTGGTAAGGGTACTTTCAATTTAACACAAATGAGCATGAGACGCACACACATGAACTTTTCTATTTTAATACAAGTAAAATATAAAGGTGGATTCTTAGTATATAGTCGGAAGTAGGATGACGGAAATTAAATAGTCATCATCATCATCATCATCATTATCAGCCGGAAGACTTCCACTGCTGGACAAAGGCCTACCCCTTATAACGCCATAATGAACAACAACTCGCCACTTGCATCCGCCGGTTTCCCGCAACTCTCACGATGTCGTCAGTCCACCTGTTGGGAGGCCTGCCAACGCTTCGTCTTCCGATTCGTGGTCGCCACTCGAGGACTTTTCTCCCCCAATGGTTAATTAAATAGTGCAAGCTTGAAATTTGGACCTTCCTAAGAGACTATAACATGCCTGGTTTTGATGTTTCGGGAACTTCACAAACTAGCTTAGCTGGTATAAGTTAGGTTAATTTCCCAACTCTAAAACTTGTGGGAATTTGTAGTGATGTAGCTTAGAGTACTTAAGACTAGGCAAAGTTGGCGGAAGCTACGTTTGAATTTTAGATTAGAACAGAACTAATTGGGGTAGTTTTGGTTTTGATACACAATCTGTCTTGAATTTCTTCCGGATATTTTAGATATTTTTGTCTGAAGATTTATAAAATGTTTTAGGTGGAATTTATGACTCCAAGTGTGTTAGTCACGCCTTTGATGATGCACTTAAGTTTTTTTCATCATCATCATGTCAGCCGAAAGACATCCACTGCTGGACATAGGCTTTCCCCAAGGCTCTCTAGACCGGTCTTGTGCTTTCCGCATCCACCGCGATCCCGCGATTTTAACCAGGTCGTCGTTCCACCTTTTAGATTATATTTTAAACACAATATAAATCGCATTCAAAAGATGTTGCTTCATAATTATTTCGTGGACGTCATTTTGACATAAATTATTATCATTCGGACAATTTTGAAATGTTTTATCATATCTCATAATATTAAAAACCGTTCAGCCGTCTAGGCTACTGAGAGAACCAGAGCAGGGCTACTACGAAACTCGAAGT
Organism: Choristoneura rosaceana; assembly: GCA_037349165.1. Lineage (NCBI taxonomy): Eukaryota > Metazoa > Arthropoda > Insecta > Lepidoptera > Tortricidae > Choristoneura > Choristoneura rosaceana. The sequence goes on from JAZBNJ010000032.1 coordinate 2,236,686, forward strand.
TCGTGTCGTGCGGTCCCTCTGATACTTATACTGTAGTAGCTTTTTCCCGCGGCTCCGCCCGCGTGGTATTCGGTTATCGCGCGCTATTCCTTCGGGAACTGTGCATTTTTCCGGGACAAAAAGTAGCCTATGTCACTCTCGGGACCATAAACTATCTCTATGCCAAAAATCACGACGATCCGTCGCTCCGTTACGGCGTCAAAGACGGATAAACACACAAACATACAAACACACAAACACACTTTCGCATTTATAATATATATACGGATGGATAATACGAGAGCGAGAGGGATCGCATGACACGAACTTCGAGTTTCGAGTCTTGTAGTAGCCCTGCAGGGCAGCCTGCCGGTCAGATTAAAAGTAAAGTCACAGTCTAGTACAGTAGTTATTTTTTATAAAAAAAACCTACATTATTTTAATTTTAATTTTCAGAACTAACAAGAAGTAGGTCACAACTATTGTCCTACTTAAAAAATACTCTTTAATCCAGCGATTTCCCAACTTTTTTGGCGATGGAACCCAAATGAAAAACTTAATATGCACCGAAATCCAAATAGAGTCAATGACAGTTTAAGTATTTAATCTTTAATTGGTATTTAATAATGGGTCCCACTGAAAAACAGCGTTGCGGCTTGCTGTAACATTATGCTGAGTGGGGCCCACTTTATACTGTTCGATGTTATTTTTAATTCTTTCCATCTAATGTATTTTTATGTCTATCGAATATGTATAAATAAATGTTTCTCTCTATCTCTCTCTCTCTCTCTCTCTTAATGGGATGATTTAAGTAAAGCACAAGTGGGGGTGGAGGGAGTCTCCACTTTGTGAGTGCGGGGAAGAGGAACAGACAATCATGCTCTGCCCCTTACACTCCTATCCTGGACCCGCCGAAGACTTGGACGCACTAACGCCTCATACAGTCGCGTGGCTTAGTAGTTTAAGTGTTTTGCTCTAATGCCTATATTTGTAAAATGACATACGATTAAATAAAATAATTTAAGTAATTAGCAACTTTACTAAACCTAACGTATTTATTTTAATTACGGTCGGTACCTTTGCAAAGCGCTAACAGAAGCTTTGTAGACAGTTCTCCGCGAAGTACACTTTGATAATGGCTGCTGTAATCCAATTCTCGCAGATTATCACAAAAGCTACTCCAAAAATAACCTGCCACTTACAAAATCTTAAATGACTGTTCCTTAGATTTAACAATTGGACCAACTTTTCGTAGAAACTTGACAATGGTTATTGAAACTGGAATGGAACTTGGAGTAATTAATAATTAATTAGCTAACTGGGGTAATTACAATAGGTTTCTTGTTACAAAGGACTAACTAGCAGAGCGTGAGGAGAAAATTGAAGTAAGACATTCCAAAGTAAAAAAAAAAACGACCAAGAGCGTGTCGGACACGTCCAGGATAAGGTTCGCTAAAAATCCTTGGGTAATATAAGTTTACATCCTGTTTGTTGCGGTATATAGAGAAATGAACAATTATATCATAATTCTAAAAGGTATTACACGATTTTAATTGACTTTTTTACTTTAGCGATAATATCGTTTGAAGAATAATGTGAATAAGGAAAATAAAATAAACTGTTGAAGCGTGGACATAAAATTGTAAGCTAATTGGCTACAGCCTTTTATTCTAATGTAATTTGACTCTCTTATTTCTTTATAATTACGTTAAGAAGACCAATTACTTTGAGAGTAGGCTGACCAAGAATACGACTTAATTATTGCATGATTAGGTAAATTAACTTTTTATCAATTCCAGAGTCTGTAATAGTATTTTACACAAGAGTTGTATTCGAGAGATAAAAAATGGCGAGAAATGTGGATTACGATGTGAGCGTAGCGAAAATCGTATGAAGAAAACGCCACGAACTTTTTTTTTACTTTTATAGAACGTTGCATACAATACTTCATATACAACTAGGTGGTTATTATTATATTAAAATAATACATGAATAGAAAAATAAGTAAACTTTAATCTTTTTTTTTGTGCAACCTATGGCAAACACAAATAGAAGGTGAAAAAAATAGTCTACGGTAAACTTTATTTTGAACTGACATTTACTTGCCAGTATCAAAAATATGTTTCTTATCGTGACAACTGTGCATTACGTTTGGAAACTTTTTGTTTTGTATAAAACCATATTAAAATAATTAAGTAGCATTTCAATAGCAACCATAAGATTATAAAAATAATTAATTCGCTTAAGAGGTCTGTATCTATTAAAAGCAAAATCCTTCGATAATCTTCTGTAGTTTTTTATGTCAAGTTTGAGTGTCACATATAAACAAAATTATGATTCAAAAAATGGTAAAGGCTTATATCAAAAGAGGTTCTGTAACAAGGTCATACTTTGAACTCTTCAAAATGTTACCCTTCTAAACTTCGCCGCAGTTGGTTAAAAATTATACGTCTCCCCTGACAGTTGAAGTGGCCAGAAAGTTGGCCTAGTTTTCTGGGGCATCATGTTTTAAGAAAATTATTGACACCAGGAAATAAGGTGGCCCTCGGAGGAATTTTGTGCTCATAAAATTGTCTGACGTTTCAGAATATGAAATGGGAATTCGTTGTTAATAATTTATTAATTGCTCAAATAGTGAAATTTTTTAAGTAAATAAATAAAAAAGTAAGAGATGTAATTCATTTTATAGTCAACAGCCGTTCTGAAGTAAATCTTGTCACATTGCACAACTAAGTACTTCTGAATATTGAAAACATTAGACAATCATGTATTTTAGCGATGATTCTTAGACATATTTCATCAAAATCGATTTAGCCGTTTTTGAGATATTGAACTTTGAAGTGACAAAGTCGGGGGTTTTCTAACTTTTTGTTGGTTAGGTTAGGTTAGGTTAGGTTTCTTTATAAACCCCATTGATATAGTGTTGTACATGCAAAAGCCAGCGTGTGTATGCGTGCGTGTGTGAGTGTTCTTTTTGTGACGATATTCCTGCGGGATCGACGAAGAAGTTTTCGTCACACAAACGAAACGAAACGAACGTAACGAAAATACCACGATGTGATTTTCTAAAATTGAACTGCCACAAAACTGAACTACTGCGCATAATTTTTTAAATTCGTCATAATACGAGTATGAACTTTCGTATTCTAGTCTCTTTTGTTTTAATGAGAACAAATGTATTGATATAAATAATAATAAAAAGTAGCCTTAAATTGGGTACTGATGCTTATCAAACACAGACAAAGGGTTAAGTCCCTAAATGTCGAAAATGTGTAATTTTGAAATATGTACACCATGTCAAGTAACCATCAAGCTTTTGGATCTAGAAGTTCTACTTGAACTTGACTTTAAGCACTACGCAAACTTACCTTTGATGTTCCACAAAATAAAGTCTGAGTCTTTAAAGTAACGACTCGCATCAGGAAAAAGCATGATATCTAAGTTAGATTTAGTAAAATGCATAATTATCAGTTCGAATAATAGTCATTTCTCAGAATATTAAAGAGCAGAATACTCTTATCTGTATCGTCGAAAATACTAGTTTGGACTATTTATATCTTCACTTAATCTTAAATAGCGCTGACACTGACTTTAACATGCGTGAAAAAAAAAGTAACGTTAAAGTAAATTAAATTAAGTTAGTAAAATTATTCATAAAACTCACCACAGATCTGACAAGCAGTTCGATGGTGAACCACACATTGCACACCAGTTCTATATAAAAGAAGGCCACGTGCGGCTGCCCGTTGTTCTGCCAGGCTGGCCTAGTTTCCACCATAGCCGTCGTCGCCGTCGTCTCCTTCAAGGTGTTGTTCTCTGTGACTGCTGGCGTGATGACCCGAAGGTCTGGGTGCGTCTTGAGGCAGAAGCAGAGGACAGATATGCAGATGAAGAAGACCGAGAGGGCTGATATCACCTGAAACAAGGAGAGTTTAACTAAATTCAATAGGCAACAGGTCCAAACATCGATGCTAAAGGATTAGTTACTATTTTTCTTATTAACAAGCATTTACCCGCTGTTGCGTACGCGTAAACCAATAGTTGTAGCAATTGAATAAAAATTCCTGGATTTTGATAAAAATCCCGTGAGAAATTCCATAAATTACATGGAAAAATTTACCTCTTAACGAAGTCTTATTACTATTAGAACTTATAGGAACTGAATATTCTGTGAACCTTTTTTGGCTAAAAGAAATTCAATAAAGAGTTTGTCGAAAATTCAAGGGGCGTCTGTAACAGCACACGTGAAATGCCAGTATTGCCATGCGTGGCACGTTTAACAGAGTCCGAGGTCAAATTATTGCTCTATTTTGGTCAATGAACATTATAAATGTAATAAATAGATATCGAAAACGATAAATTACACCACAAACTAATCGGCTGCGGCTCCAGAGCAAACAGCGATTGGTCAAAATATTATTTGTTCGAACAATTCAGAGCGAGCGCAGCGTAAACATGGCTTGTCGCAGAAATAATGAAACGATATATTTGTATTGGTTTTTATTATTTATTGTTTCGACTTTGACCTGGAACTCTGCTGTGTCTAGACAATTCATTTGTACATTTCAGGCAAAATAAGTTAACCTAAAAATTTCTTTCATTTAAGTATTCCCGACTATTTATTTCATCGTGAAAGTACACTACAGCACAACGTCTCTAATTGTTCTCTCTTCTCCTATTTATGTTTATAATGTGTTTTTGCTGCCAATAAATGTTGCGAGTTTGAGTTTGAGTTTAAATACTCGAACGTCGTAACCCTACAACGTCTTACGGACCTCTCGATATACCAACGCCATCCATACTATCCATACTACTGTTATAAATGCGAAAGTGTGTGTGTTTGTATGCTCGTCCGTCTTTCACGTCAAAACGGAGCAACGGTTCATCATAGTTTTGGCATGGAGATAGTTTATGGGCCAAAAAGTGACATAGGCTACTTTTTAACCTAGAAAAACGCACAGTTCCCGAGAGAACAGCGCGCGATTACCGAATCCCACGCGGAGCAAGCCCCGAGCAAAAGCTGGTCTTGCCAAATTTTATCTATCATGAAACCCACATTGTACTGTGCGTCACAAAAACAAAATTTTAAATATCGAAATAAATTACGTCAAAATGACAGCTTCACGGCCACAGATACGATAAAAGAGAGAACTTAAAACGCTCAATGGGATCATAATTCAGGGCAGTTAAGCGTTTTTCGCCACTCAAACGTAATGGTTGGTTAGAGACAATTAAAACGCCTTCAGCATTCTCCCTAAAAAGCCGGCGGTTTTAAAAGGAACGTAATTTATCGAGGAATGAATGAATATTTTCGTGCGTTTGAATCGAATGGAACATTGCTTTTTGTGAAGTCCCATAAAACCTCTGTCGCCTTTAAAAGGGAATAAAGCGAGGAGCCTGTTTTATTAAGTCAGTTTTGTTCCAGTATTTTGCTTTGACTCATGGTTGTTTCTAAATTCTGTACGAGCAAACATATATTGACGCGAAAAATGTATTAAAAATATTGAATAAAGCTTACGCTTGAAGCATGCAAAGCACACGTGCAATTTAGGGTTCCGCACAGCAGGGCTACTCCGAAACTTGAAACTCGAAGTTCGTGTCGTGCGGTCCTTCTCGCTCTCGTATTATTTAGTATAAGTGTCATATATATGTATGACGTCAACTTAAATACAAGGTGTTTTATGCAAACCACTTTAGTTTACTGATTATAACCAATGTCAGCTAGAGCGCGTTCAATTTTTATGGATGGTTTTGGCCTCCTCTCAGAATGAGTGAGCTTGGCCCGTAATTCCCACGCGGGTCCAGTGCGGATTAGGTACTTCACACAAACCATTAAATTACTTTACTGGTGTGTGCAGGTTTCCTCACGATATTTCCCTTTACCGTAAAGCTCGTTATAAATTTCAGATGTAATTTTGGACATTAATTTCGAAAAACTCAGAGGTGTAGGCCGGGCTTTGAATCCATGAAACTCTGCTTGAGAGGCGATAGGTTAAACCACTAGGCCACCACGGCTTTTTTCAGTATTGCAATTTTCCCGGGACGCATACTATCTGTATAACGAATTTCTTCTAAATCGGTTTAGCAGCTTAGACGTGATGAAGTAACAAACAAACAAATAAACAAACAAACAGACTTACAAACTTCCGCATTTATAATATTGGTGGGATACTGGGATGATTTTGAATCGGGATAAAATGTAGCCTATATATTATTCCAATATCCAGCTATCTCCGTACCAAATCTCATCCAAAGTCGTCAAGACGTTTTAGCGTGAAGGAGTTAAAACATACACAAACTTTCGCATTTATAATATCCGTAGGATTTGAAGAACAGTTTGACTTTTCAATACGGAACCCTCAGAATGCGTGAGCCAATAAGAAAACGTCTATAGCCACTGTTTATCCCAGTACGCCTCTTGAGAGGATTGCCTTAATTGATCATCTCCGCCGCTTGATTGCGCACTTAGAAATCTCTCGCTAATACGAAATGGTTTCAATCTATCGTCGGCTTTTTCAAAGTATTTGAATGTTTGACCATAAATATACAGAGTGGAAAGAATCAATGGGCCCTGGAGAACTACCTCAAATAGGGATGATGACGGGGTTAAAAATATATCATTCTATTTAGTCCGACAGTTAGATTATGGAAAAATATGGGACACGTATTTTTTGGTTTATCTATTTATTAAAAATCGACAAAGTTATAGATGAACAAACTTCCGGAGTGGGGGCTCGTGACGTCACTATCACATAAAAATCGTACCTACCATATTATAGTGACGTCACTCAAAACTTCGAAGCACTGTATTTCGTCATTTTTTGTTTGTCAAACAAAAGAAAAAATATGTGCACAATATTTTTAAATTATCCACCTGACGGAATAAACAGTTTTTTTTAGTCATCTAGCCTATTCTTTGGTTAGCTAATTGTACTGAAAGGAAACATTCCTTTGTTTTTAAAATGGAACAAAACTACATTTAAAGATCTTCTAAACTTCGCTGGTATTTACACAGCTCGCATTTTTAATTTTAGGGATAGGTATGGTTGTTAGACAGATTCGTTGTTACTTAAACTTTAATTTCTGGAACCTTTCTGTGACGAATTCTAAAAGATCATACAAAAGTTTCACAGTGAAGCGGACCAAATTTAATATCCATTTAATGAAATACCGTCATTAAATAGATTTGGATTAGTAAAAATTTGATTTTTATTTAAGTCTCCACACAATATATCCCAAACTTTCTATCACCAGGATTTCTTGAACATTCTTTGGGAGTCATCTTGACTATACGAGATCCCTTTCACCCTCTAACAAGCAAAAGTTGTGTGTGTTGTGATGTTCTGTCTGAACTACCTTATTATATACAGCGTGTATTGTTGATACCACCTCAAACTGTAACTAGACGAAGATTTGAGTGCTGTGAAACGAATCCAAACCTTTTTAAAATTTAGAATTAACTACCAGAACGTAATTAATTTTTGTAATATTTTTGAGCAGCAATAAAATGCGTACATTGATACGAGAGAGAAGCGTTTTGCGAAGAACAAGTGCGAAGTTTTGAAAAAAAACAAAGCAGTACACGTAGTGATACATTGCGTGCTAATTAATTTTATAAGGAAAATAATAGGTCAATTTTTTTGTATTCAATAACTACCCTTAAAGTTTGAGGTAGGATACACGCTGTATATATTATATAACCACCTGAGTCCTGACATTTTTTAACAAACTCAGCGTTTAAGACCTAGATGTGGTTGACACTTTATTATTTTGGATTTTATTTCAAAATTCTTAGAATTATTTATTCAATCAAGAATTGTACTTTATAAAGTACACTCGGCCGTTATTCCAGGTGAAAGACCTAGAAGGATATATCAATAATATCCATTATGTTTAATATGAAATCTCTAGCCTAAAGCTCCGCTTCCACCAGAGATGTGCATGTGCAAGGATGTGTTGCGAGGAATGTGTTTTTCACTAACCAATAGAAACGCTTCATTTACCTTGCCTCGCTCTGCTCAGCTGTTTTCACTAGAGATGTGCTGTGCGATGATAGGTAAATGAAGCGTTTTTATTAGTTCATGAAAACATATTCCTCGCAATACATCCTCGCACGCCATTAGTTTTAGTGTATGTTTATAGAGAAAGAGTCAGAGTTTTAGCAAAAATATATGTATGATGGCAATCAAATTATACAATAAACTTTCTACTGATATAAAACTATTAGAAAATCGTAAATTTTAAGTAAATTATTAATTGGTTACTTGACATGTGCTTTTACTAAGTTAATGAATGTTTAAATTATTAAATAATTATGTTGAAATTATAAATTATATACAATAATTAATAATAAATTATCGCAATTTAATTATTAATGCAATTAATATGCTATCATCATTTTGTTTAATAATGTACTTAATTAAATAAACAGAGTAAAAATAAAACAAACATTATTAAACAAAATGATGATAGCATATTAATTGCATTAATAATTAAATTGCGATAATTTATTATTAATTACTGTGTTTGTTTACCGTAGATAATTATATACATTATAATTATTTGTCGTAAAATTAAGAATGATAATTATTCGCCTATTTAATAGTGTTGGCGACAGACCTTTTTTCTAACCATGTTTTTATACTCTTTTTTATTGTCTATTTTTTATATTTTTGTTTTATTGTTATGTCAGTCTGTTTTGTTTGTATTATGCGAATAATGTGTGTGAGTAATTAAAATCTATTTACCTAAATACAAAAACTGGTAAGCTTTCATTATTTCTACCGTTTTCAAATAGGAATTCGATGTTTTTCCCTATAAAATTATACCTAATTCTAAAAATAATACACATTTCTACACCTATGGGCAGGATATGCTGAACACAATGTAACAATTGTACCATATTCAGAGAAATAAACCTTATTCTATTCTATTCTAAACGCAGCCTTAGACAGTATTTTACCAGACCATAAAATTGAATTTAGAATCTACACCTCGGTCCCTACTTGGCCACGTTTGCCACGTGGCGTCACGTTGTGCTACGTTGTGCCACGTCGTGCCGTTTTGTGCTCACACGTGCTTCACGGCATTAGTGCACGGTAATCGGTTTCTCACTAGTGCTTAAAAAGTAGGTTTTTCCATGATTGCATAGTAGTACCGGTACAGTGTTGGATTCGAGTAAAATTACAATCTTACTAATCCTACGAATATTGTATTGTATTGTATATATTTTCAACACACCTGCTCGTAAAGTAGGTCTTATTACAGCGTATTTACACTGATAATGCAGAATATTACCCATGCCGTGCCTTTTACATTACATTATCGCACTAGTGCCTTTTCATTACATATCTTTTTAAATATTAGCAAGAAGTATTAATGTTTCGAAAACAGCTAAGTAGTTATTTGCGTAAATATAAAATTCAATTCAAAATGTGATAAATAATTAAAGAATTTCATGAAACTGCTTGTTAGCTTGTTGGTATTTATAATTTGACGGTGTATTTTTAACTATAAATACCCAATTTCAAAATTTATAAATATGTGGCTGATTAGCTACTTTGCCGGTGCCCTTATCTCAGACTTGCGCGCGCATGCAGCGCTGAGCGCGCGAAAAAAAAAAATTACGGCCGCCATCTTTTAAATGGGTTTCTGTTTGTTAAGTTTATTTAAATAAATGTGAACTTTTATTTACTTTTCCTCGCAAGTGTGTTGAAAAACGTCGTATGAAACACGTGAGCATTGGTCATTACACTTTTCGTCTCCATTAAGCCTTCGCCTTCGGCTCAGGCTTAAAAACCGACTCGAGTGTAATGACCAACATAGCACACTTGTATCATAATGTACTATTACATAATAATAATAATAATAATAGATTTATTTCGACCGACTTGGATCAAATTGTCATTGTTGTAATCATAATTGAACTATTGTTAATCTGTTTTCACACTCGCAGACTAGCAAGTTACAGGCTCAGCCTAGTTTGGAGTCTGACGGAAAATCGTAACATTATGTATTAAGTATTTTTGCCAAACAAATAAATATAATAATAATAATTTAGGTACTTAGGGTTTATATATGCACTTATATTTATTCAAATGTTTTGCTCTATTTGTCGATCCTTATTTTTTTGATTGCTCTTCTCTGCCACTCAAAGGTTGACTGGCAGAGATCCCTTCAGGGATAAGTCCACCTTTGTACTTAGCACTTACTTTTTGTGTGATATTTTTGTATTTCCTTTTTGTACAATAAAGAGTATAAATAAACAAACAATATTATTATGTGAAAAATTAGGTAGGTACCTAAGTTTTTTGGGATGATCAATATTATATTTTTTCATCTCTCCTGTTCGGAAAGTTTAATTTTCATGGGTAGATAGACGGGTGGAAAATTGCGTTTTCTCCTCTAGGGTGGAAAGTAACTTTTTTTAAAAATTTTCGGCTAGCCACGACATCGATGATAATTGAGTTACGTCAATGACATTTTTTTCACGTTTCGGCATGGCCAACTCGATTTTTTTTATAGTCGGCCATGGCAAGTGGCCAGTCGAAAAGGTACCGTTGGAGGTTGGATAGGTATAAGTAAATTAAATTTATCATTATGCTCGTATTTTTGTAGTATTTCAGTTTCCTCACAGTCGAAATGAAAAGTAGAGTGTCTAACTCGGGTGAAATAACCCATTTCCCCTCGAACTATTGGAGAAATATCTCGGGTGAAATGGGTCACTTTCCACCCTTGATTATCAATCTACTATTTACTGTCGATAGTAGACTTACAATGAAGCTTACTCCTGTAAGGTAAACGTCCGAGTCCTCGACACTCCAATGCCCGATAGACAACACACTGCTGTCATCTCTATTGCTAATGACATAAGATTAAATATGGCAATCAGTGGGACAATGACGAGCACCCGTACGTTTATCTTAGATAGATATTTTTCCACTTGTCGGTTTTTATGTAAAATTAAATTGAAACTTTATTTCGGCAAACCACACGTTTCGTGGTCTTTATAGGTTTGTGCCTTGGTCTGTTTGAAAAATAAAAAGTACAGTAAACACAGTCATTACCTCATATATTAAGAACAGTTCTATCCGACCACGTTTAAATTTTCATTCAATTTTTATGGAATAATCGAGAAAAACTAACAAAAATGCAACGTTACCAGCTCAGCAGGTATAAACGCTCTTAAGAGTAAAGCGTAATAGGTACTTTTATCAGATGGCTGATTTGGGACCATTTCGTGACATGCATACCTATATTTTGTTTTTTATTTAGGTATTTTATTTTTGTCACAAATAAATGTTTTTCTTTCTTTCTTTCTTTCTAAGTTTATCAACCCTACAAACGGTGTATTATGATTAGAATCTATTTGAAACATTCAATTACCTACCGAAGATTCATTCCGAAGAGCTTCGGGTCACAGTGTTCCATTGTGTCCAAGTCAAATTCACAAGGTAAGGACTAGCACAATGCATTTCTACGCTGAGAGATGCCAGGGCCGTGTATATGTATATATACGTACGTGGGCATTGTGCTGCCTATGCTTGTCAATCGAATAATGGAAAAGGTTTTCGATGGTAGGATGTTTTGCTATTGGGGTTTAGTAAATGTTGGCAGGTATGATTTAACTGTGGAAAAATTATCATAGAATTACAGCAAAACAACTCGAAATAACTAAAGTCACTGACATAGCTGGGAAAATATGCAAATTGAAGTGGCAATGGGCGGGGCACATCGCTCGAAGAACAGATAACCGTTGGGGGAGAAAAGTCCTCGAGTGGCGACCACGAACCGGAAGACGAAGCGTTGGCAGGCCTCCCACCAGGTGGACTGACGATATCGTGAGAGTTGCGGGAAACCGGTGGATGCAAGTGGCGAGTTGTCGTTCATTATGGCGTTCTAAGGGGGAGGCCTTTGTCCAGCAGTGGACGTCTTCCAGCTGATGATGATGATGATGATGAACTCGAAATTAAAGAAAGGAAGAAGGTATTTATTCAGTAATACGGAAGACACATAAATACAATAAAATTTACACAATTACACGCAAATAAACCAAAAGAATACATGCAATAGTATGTACCGATTCAAGGCTTCTCATCGGTCAAATTCACAAATATAAATATATAAATAAATAAATAAATAAATATTTTATGAGTTTATTAAATCAAATTATTTAATATTATTTCAGCTCGAACAAAGTCACGAGCAAAAGCTAGTTTACCGGCACATAATAAATCAGCGCCGTGTGTTTAATAACAATCCTACGCTAAAACTTTGATGGGCCGACATGGTGTCGAATTGGCAAAAATAATGTCACGGTTGAAACAGAAAACAGTACGCTAATTTGGCTTGCGTCTAAGATGAGCGCGGTGCTGGGCCTTCGAATGTACGACACATATATCTTGACATACAGAACCCTCCTTTCACAAATAAACAATAATCATACATACTTATATGTTACAAGAATATTATTAAACAAATGGCAAAATATGGTTACAAATATTAACCAATGTTCATAATAATTTACTCCTGTTTATGAAATTTAGTCCTTGACTGATTGATCACTAAATGTTCCTCACGGTCGTTCAAAGGTTGACTGGAGGAGAGCTCTTGTAGAGACGGGTTCGGTGTTGTGTATGTGTCTTGGCACTGTGTTGTTGCAATGGAAGGATTTTATAGTTAACTTTCTCTTAATATATTATTTATAAGAAAATTACATCGCGATGATAAAGATAAAATACTCCCGATGTTGACTGGGCAGGGCAAACATAGCAGCATTAGTTCGTTTGCTAGAGATGACCTACTGTTCCTCTTTTCTACTGTGTCTTAGTGTTTTGCTTTCGGGGAATGGTACATGGGGTTTTAAATAGGTCTGCTTTAGGCAGGAGAGGGGGCAGATCAGAGGCAGTTGGAGTTAAATCTTGACCGTTCGCAAACGCGTGTCTTTAAGCAGAAGTTAGTCCAAGTAAGTGAGACCGGCTCACATTTAATTTAAATTAATTAACTCAAATTATTCAAAATTCTGTTATTGTGCATTAATTTTAAAATAGTGTTTGATTATTAGTGTTTATATCATCTTGTTTATTTCGTGTTCTGTGTTCGTGAATTCCCTTTTGTGATTATCCTCATAACCTTCTTACCTTGGCCGCACGGGGCGACTCTCCGGGGCCAATCCTTATAACCCTTTTAACTTGGCTGCTCGGGGCTACTCTCCGGAGCCATTCCTCATATCCATCTTACCTAGGCCGCTCGGGGCGACTCTCCGGAGCCTTTCCTTCCTACTAAACCTTCTGGAGTTTGCGAATATAGAATACATTAGTTTGTTAGATATCTGCTTAAAGTAGGGACTGTACGGGACGAGGTTCCCGGTCTCCAAACCTGAAACCTAACGGTGATATACGAAAGTCTGGAGATTTAACGTCCGAAAGGACGGGATCAGGCGTTGGGATTCGACCTGGCACTCGATTTATATTTGTCTTAACTGACAGTCGAGTTACTATCCCACAGCGCGTACCCGGTCTTGGTGTATCTGCTGGGTCAGTGCATGTAAGATCGGTGGTGCTGGTCTTATCTATATATGTATATATTCCCAACGTATCTCTCTGCCCTACCTCAGGAGCATCCCTGACTACGGTCGCGAATGAGGTTCTTAGGGAGGCCTAGGATTAGGTGTTATAGCTAGACAGAGGTCGCCGCCTCGCTCCCTTAGTTAGACTAGGATAGTTTTCCATTGCACCTCGGAAAACTATGAGGCTTCACCTCAAGGTTCGTATTAGAATAGTTTAGATTAGCTAGGAAATCGTTTAATATACCGTTACTTTATTTTATCGGGGCTTAGGATTTACCGTAGGACTTGTTGGTGTTTTAATCAAAACTTCGAGCTACATTTTGTTAATTTTATAGGAAAGTCATATAAACTACCCGATTTATATTAAATGGAAGGGTCATGTTATAACTTAAGCGTATCTAAATAATAGCAATTATTACGTTTCTAAATCTGACATTTGTTGAGGTTAAATACAGGCAAATATGTATTTATTAATTTTACAATTTGTGACACTTATAAAATAAATACTCTTTGGTTTATGTCTGATTATAATATCATTTTATTACGATTTACTTTGATACCAACCTTTGTTTGGCAGATTACTCACTAACTGACTGACTTGATGCTTTGAACTCATTTGTGAAAATATTATTGTTTTATTGATTGCTCAACTTTGAGTTGAACTGGGTGTATATATTTTGCAATTCTTAGATCCCATTAAATAGAAGCCAGGGTAGCTTTGTACATTTTAATAAATAATTTAACGCGTTCTGTAAAATAAAGAAACACCCAAATAATTATTAAAGTAATTTTCCTCCTGAACCTACATATATGAAAGGTCAGCATAGGGCAATTAGAGACCTAGTAAACCTGGTTTCTTGCGTCCTCTTTCCCCTTTGAATAACATTACATAACTTACCGACTATAGACAAGTAAACTCAACTGTCTCGTGTTGGAGTCTCTTAGGGTCTATGGAACGAGAGACACAGCTACTGGTAAATAGCCAGGGAGAAAACTCCAGGGCGGAGGTGGGGCCCTAGCCTCGACACAAGACATAATTGCTTATTTTCCATTATAATTGTCTTTTGTTTGCAATTTTAACAGAGGTTTAATTTTATGTACGATAGTGACAGTCATTCCTATTACAAGTTTTATAATTGTCCTATTCTAAATATATTTAGTGAGTTTGAACTTTAGGTAGTTTTATGATAGACATCCCTTATTTTTACTAACGAGGTTGGTTTACTATTCACAACGTAGGACACTAGACGATCACATGGCCAAATCAATTTTCCTTCTACTTGTCCGCAATAAATGTCCGCAGTTAAATTACCCATTTTAAAAATTATTTTAATACTTGTCCGGATTTTATTAGATTTTTAATTCATACGTGTTTTAAATAAAAAACTAGATAATATTTTTTAATTATAATTTAAATAAGGGGGGGCGTTACAATTTGATGAAACCGTGACCAGGATGTAGTTGGGTTTATTTTATTTTATTTTTTTAGTCTTAACACAGTTTAATTTTGTATTTTATAAGTATTTCTAGTTATGGTTATTTATTCGGATAAGTAGAATAGGTAGAAGGTAGGTAGGTTAAAGACTGTTTTACAGTCAATTTGTTGTCGTGAGAATGGAAAGTAGATAAGGGATGTGTTTTTTTTAACTGTTTGCTGAGTTGAATTAATTGACTAATCTAATACTTTCACTTCGTTTGGTATATTTTAAATTTCACTTTTAGTTTAGTTCACAAAAGGCATCTTTATTTTAATGAAATTTTAAAGTAATCAACTAGCATCGTTTTTCTCTTAAAATGTAAATTTTTAACTTTAGTTTGTTGTCAAATCATTTCTAGAGGGACGAAAACGGAACAGTTTTTGGAAATAACGTCCCATGTTCATAGATAATAGACCGTACTTATCAACACGTATTGTGTTCAGATGCCTAACGTGTCTGTCCGTTTGAGGGAAAAATACATAGTGCGGTACCTTATCACACGCAAATTGTCAGCTTTATACCATTGGGTTACGAGTGTCACTAGATCTGTACAGTCCTTATCGGCTAGGTTCTTGCATTGTCTGTTGTGCATTACTGATCTAAGTATATCTAAATTAATACAATTAGTTCTTGCTATTTGAACCAGTAATGAAAAAAAAAATGTTCAGTTCTATCAACGAATGTTAACTTAAGTATCTGTTAGGAAAATATTGTTCTTATTAAACACGTCATCATCATCATCATATCATCATATCTGTAGGACATCCACTGACGGACATAGGCCTTGCTCATATTTTATAAGTATCCTACAAATGTTATAAATGCGAAGGTTTGTTAGCCTGTTTGTTATTTTTTTTTTGTTTGTTCTCTCTTCACGGCTAGACCGCTGAACCAATTTAGATGAAGAAGAGATATATAGGATAGTTTTAGTGGAGTCGCGGGTAACGGCTAGTATTTGAATAAAACCATAAACTAGATATTTACAATTTTATAGTTGGGGGAGAGAGTCACTATAATAATTTTGGTCTGTAGTTATGTATCCTAATTATAGAGCACAGGCTTCAGCTTAAAATGAAAGGGCTATGACAGTAGTTTTTTGCGAGCTTGGTACAGTTTGAAATTGCTTTTCACATATCATTTAATTGTTTTGATGATGAGTGCAGGTTTCCTGACGATGTTTTCACGACTGCTGTCTGTAGATATTCTCTATGTCTTGTGATGCTTTGTAAAATGGGGAGAGAGTATAAAGTAGTAAAAATTCTATTAATTGGGGGAGAGAAATTCTTTTGAGTTTGTTTAAAATTGTATAGTCCGGGAGAGTACGAGTTACTTAAAAAAATTAGATAAGTGTGTATGTTGTTTGAGTCAGAGTCTTATCAATTGGACTTAAGGTTCACAATTTATAATATTTACTATCGGTTCATGGTTTTGCGTTAAATCAAATTTGAATGTTAATTAATCTATCAGTTAGTTACATACAATATTAAATACTTTTAACTCAACATTGGGTCCGTAACGCGCAAGTTGCAATGATGCGGAAGCTCTAAAACAATATGAAACATTTTAACGCTAGACTAGTTCTAACCAAATCTCATCCTAATTAAATAATTACAAGGGAAAGGACTAAATGTGAAATTTTGATTAATAGATACAAAAATGAATTTTACTATAAATCTGACTCACATAATAAACACGGAAACCGAGTCTCAATAGCAAAGTATCTAAGTACAAAGTACTTCTTAAAAGCATAGCATTCGCAGGAAGTCTTAAGTATAAAATATAAACAACGGCTTAGTTGACAACGCTTGTTTTGCTAAAGGGCTCATTGTAATGGTAAAATATCCCATGGTTATATTTACATTTGCCTAGGCTATTTGATCCAACAAGTGTTTTATATTTCGGCGACCAAGAGGTCATTAAGTAATTCCAAGTGAAGTGTCATGAAGTTTGGTATTGTTAGTTATAACATAAACAGAACAGAGCTCGAACTGTTAACTAAACATGTTTATCGTTATCGTACACTTAGAATCGTGCCGACTGAGAGTGCAATAGGAGACGCTTTGTTAGAGGTGACTAAAGTTGTAAAACGTGTTTTGTAAATAATATTTAGATGGTTCCGTGACTAAATTATATGCGCTCTTAGTTTAATTTGATACAATTATGATTAAGCTTTTAGGTTGAGTATTTTATATTTATTGTTATTTGGTGGGTCCATTACTTTAAAATTTTGAAAAATTATGGTGTCACCTTTACAGTTATTAACATTAGGTTCACACTTCCGTTAGAAGAGTTTGCTTACACTGCCAGGAGAGGGACGGGCTCGCGCGCTGAGGGTTCTGTACACCTCTGAATGTTCAACTGAATAGTTCTATAAATTTACTTATTAAATTTTGGTTTTCATAATACCAACTCACACTGGACAGGTTTTTTCGTAAATTTTTCAGTTTAGACTAGGTAGGTTGTTGTCAGGCACGTAATAGTAGAAAATTTATTTATTTTTATAACGGAAGTAAAAATATTGATTGGTCCAAGTTTCACTTGTTAGTCTAGTGTCTCTTGAGGTACAGTCTCGTGAATGACGAACAGATGAGGAGCGAAACAATAATAAGTCCCATTCGTCGCTCATTGAATACGGAACCCTAAAATAAAATATAGGACTGCGATACTATTACAACAATGATATATTTTTGGGGCCCGACCAGGCAAATGGAAGACTTGCTTTGATGGTCTTGCTCATGCTAAATTAGCAATAATGATAGCAATATTAAGTACAGTCGTACGCATGTGAATTGGCTGGTGTGTAGTTATATGTGTAATTTTCGTTAGGAATCAAATTATCTTTTATAAAATGTTTAATTAGATTGACGAAATAAAATGAAGTTTAATTTTCAAGCTATATAAATTATAATGACTAATGGTCTTTCATTGTAGTTGAACTATATTTCGGTTAAAATACAAAACTTTAAATTTAAAATTTTAGTATTAATCATTGTACGTTACATTGGGCAGATATAATTAGTAATATGTGCATTAAAACCTCCTGCACATATCAAAAACATACTGGCTGAATGAACATTCCGCTTTCTCCCGCACGGCGGCGCCACCAGTCAGTTGCGCAAATTTGACAGCTCGAAATGAATGCCGGCCGGCGCGCGCGTTTTTAAATTATTCATAAAAACTCTGAAAGTGCTGTGATTGTGTCTTAAATGTGTCCCTGGGACTGAGGAATAGAGCCAGAACAAACTGTAAGTGAAACCTATATCTTGCCCAATTCGGTTTTGCTAATTATTTTCAATATTCAAATGTCGTAGTTCAAACATTTTGGTCAATCGAACCGCATCCTCAGTTTGCAAACTAAATACACATTCATACACATAAAACACACATTTCACGCAGTTTTAAGGTAACAGGCTTATTTCTAATCTAAGTTATTTACCTAGAATAATACGTATAAAACAAACGTTTTCAATTTTCGTTCTTTGCAACGCGTCGCGCGCGTCTTTTGTTTTGAATTCGAAATGGACGAGAAAGAATTTGATGTCGAACAACTTATTAACAAAAAAGAACTGCTTTTTATACGATGTCAAACGTTATTTGAACTATCCAAATCAACTCCACCAGAGCGTTTGCCCGAATTTAATTTGCGACTCAAAGAACTTCATTCGACTCGGGAATGTTTCGAACAATGCATATTCGAGTTAAATTCTTACAATAAGAAACAAAACCCGAAATTTAAACCAAATTATCAGGAAATTCAAACCTTTGACGACATGTATTTCCGTATTCTGAGTGTAGCGGAGGCTAATAGCGACACTTGGCAATCGTGTGACGGCAGCGGTAGCGGACCTTCGTCGCGCTCCGCGGGCCGCGGCCCGGGCGCTGCCGGGCCAGACTCGCGGTCGGCTAAGCCGCGGCTGCCTAAACTAGAATTGTTCCATTTCGATAGCAAATTAGAAAACTGGCAAACATTCTATGACACGTTTACGAGTTTAATTCATAACAACAATGATATTACGAACATTGAGAAGTTTTATTACCTGCTCTCCGCAGTCAGCGGTTCGGCATTGACTGTGGTCAAAGGGATGCCAGTGACGGCCGATAATTATCCGATAGTATGGGCTTTGCTAGTCAAAAAATTTGAGAACACTCGTGCCTTAGCTACGAGCTATTTAGATCGGCTGTTTCAATTTAAGCCTTTGTCAACTGAGTCGGCTACTGGTCTAAACACATTTTTACAAACGTATCAAGAGTGTGTTAAAGCATTGAAACTTTTGAAAATCAGTAACCTATCGAGTTTCATACTGTTTTATATGGGATTGCGAAATTTAGACCCCGTCACTAGGCGCGAATTCGAACAATCAGTAGATCAAACCGATATACCTACTTACGAACAGCTGATTAATTTCGTGGAGAAACAGGCGCGTGTTTTGGAAATGTCTGAGGTTAAAATTAGTACATCAAAAATTCAGTTTACGCCTAAGAGTGTTCCTAACACCTCTGCAAAGCCGAATTTTGTTCGAAAAAATAATAATAATGCTGCTAATTACAGTAGTGCACCGAAGCAGTTCCAAAAGCCGTGCTTATCAGCTGTGAGTAAGAATAATAGCGAACGCTCAAATAGATGTCTATTTTGCGACAAACCGCATTCAACTTATCGATGTTTCGAGTTTTTTGATTTAACACCGGTGCAGCGTCTTGACAAAGTGAAACAGCTTCAATTATGCGAAAATTGCTTTCGTCAGCATTCGTTGTCCGAGTGTACGTCAAAAGTGCGTTGTGTGCTGTGTAAACAACCGCACCATCACAGTATTCACTTAGATACAGTTCCAACTGTTCAAAATTCATCAATTAATCAAAACGGTTCAAATAGTCAAAACATTTCAAGTATTCAAAACGTTTCAAATGGTCAAAATCAAAGTCAAAGGTCAATGCCAAACGTCGGCTTGACTTGTTCGTCAAATTCAACCGTGCTGTTAGGCACTGCCATGGTGCACGTCGCAGATCGATGGGGAACTTACCACGCCGTACGTGCAGTCATTGACAGCGGTGCCATGTCCGGTTATATGACAAAAGAGTGTGCCCAGCGCCTGGGTTTGTCTCGACGCAAGTGTCAGTTTGAACCCATGGGTCTGGGAGGTGCGCCAGTGCAAGATTTCGGTCTGGTTACATGTTCAATTAAACCACGAAACTCATTTGGTCCGGTGCTTAGCACTGATACTGTTGTCGTAAGTAATATAACTAGCAACTTACCTACAGTAACCTTATCAAACAAAGTTATCAATAATTTCAAAAATCTAGAGTTAGCTGACCCGAACTACTTTTCGGCGGCTCCAGTTGACTTGTTGATCGCAGGTGACTTATTTCCCTACATTTATGACGGTCAAAATATACTACCACGTGACCCGGGTTTGCCCGTCGCGATGCATTCCATATTCGGATATGTCATTACTGGTCAGACAGTACTGAGTGACGATTGTGAGTCAAATACAGCCTCGCTCAACTTGTTCTCTGCTAATAAAACTAGTAGTATCGATAAAATCATGAACTCTTTCTGGGAGACTGAAAACGTGCCGTATGACGTCACTAAAAAACCAGAAGATTTGTATGTCGAACAATTGTTCCAAAACGAACACAGTCGCGATACTACGGGACGTTATACAGTGAAGTACCCGTTCAAACCCAGTTTTGATCTCGGCGATTCGACTCCACAAGCGTTACGTCGTTTCAACAATTTAGAAACAAAGCTGAATCGTCTTCCGGAACTTAAGGAAGAATATAATAAATTCATGTCCGAATATGAAAGCCTTGGTCACATGACTTGCGTAGGTGATTTTGGTACTGTGGATTCTAAGTACATAATTCCTCACTTCTGTATTCTCCGACCGTCAAGTACCACGACAAAACTCCGAGTAGTTTTTGACGCCTCATGCAAAACGACAAATAATAATTCTTTGAATTCAGTCGTTTACGCCGGTCCTAAGCTTCAAGCAGATATTAACGAGATTTTAATAAATTTTCGTATACATGAAATTTGCTTGTCAAGTGATATTTGTAAAATGTTTCGAATGACCTTGATCGAAAAATCTCAACGCAATTACCAACACATCTTGTGGAGGTTTCAACCTGATCAACCTTTAAAAGTGTATGAGTTAAACACGATCACATATGGTGTTGCTAGCAGTCCGTACCTAGCGATCCGTGTCCTGCATCAGCTGGCTGACGACGACTGCGAGAAGTATCCTTTAGCGAGCAAGGTTCTAAAAAAAGGTTTCTTCGTCGATGACCTTCTGTGGTCAGTGAGCAGCTATGATGAAGCAGCTAAGCTACAGGATGAACTGTTAGAGTTGCTGAGTGGAGGAGGATTTCTGCTTCGTAAGTGGGCTAGCAACTGTCCCCAGGTACTGGCTCGGGTTCCAGCTGATCACCGCGAAACGCCCATTGCATTCGAGGATGACAAGGACCTATCCATAAAAGTTTTAGGTCTGCAGTGGCGACCCGCCGAAGATGTGTTTTCCTTCGTATTCCATCCACTTCCAGCTTCACAGGCGATCACCAAGCGTAGTGTTTTGTCACAGATTGGTCGTCAGTATGATCCCTTAGGTTTCGTGGCTCCTTGCATATTCTACGCGAAATGCTTCATGCAGAAACTCTGGCTCCAACAGCTGGGTTGGGATGAGCGGCTGCCTCCGGAACTGGAAAAGGAGTGGCTCACCTACATGTCAGAGCTCCCGCTGTTGTCGAATTTTAGCCACGAGCGCCAGGTTACTGTCAAACAGCACAGCTACTACCAGATACTAGGATTCTGCGATGCTTCAGTTCAAGGAATAGCTGCGGTCATCTATTTGCGTAGTTTTAACAATCAAGGTAATTCGAAGGTCAGTCTAGTCATTGCAAAATCCAAGGTTGCACCCTTGAAGACAGTGACCATTCCACGTCTCGAGCTAATGGCTGCGCATTTGTTAGTCAAGTTAGTCAAATATACGAAGTCAATATTGTCTGAACGAATTCCTGTTCATGAAATACTCTTGTTTACCGATTCCTCTGTGGTGCTGAGTTGGTTGAATACACCCAGTTACAACCTCAAAACCTTTGTGGCTTCGCGTGTCTCCAAAATCTTAGAGACCGTGCAAAGCGATTGTTGGTTTCACGTGAGCGGCGCGTCCAACCCCGCTGACGTGTGCTCGCGCGGAGCGCTACCTTCCGTGCTGTTATCGACAGCGGAGTGGCTCGGAGGACCGAGCTGGCTAGACGCACCAAGAGAGAATTGGCCAGTAAAATCAATTGATCAATTTAAATCGGCAAATGTGCCAGAACTCAAAATTCCATGCGCGACTTTGGCTCAAACTAGCGTGCAAAACACAACACGTGACTCAAATCTTGTTTATAATTTAACTGAAAAATATTCGAGTTTTAGCAAACTTCAAAATGTCTTAGCTCGTTGTTTTCAATTTATTAACAATTGTAGATCGACGAAGTCTAATAGGAACACAGGTCCTTCGTCTCTATCAGATTTAAAGAACGCACACGATGTGCTCATTAAATCCGTTCAGCGAGAGCATTTTGCAGCTGATATCCAAGCAATTTCCAATGGTTACAGCTGTAGTTCTTCACTTAAAAGGTTAGCACCTTATGTCGACCCCCTCGGTTTTCTCAGGGTGGGGGGTAGGTTGTCTTTCGCCGAACTACCGTATCAAAAGAAGTATCCATTATTGCTTCCTAAAAAGTGCAACTTTACAAAAATTCTTATCGACTATTTTCATAAAATTTATTTACATATCGGTCCGCGTACATTGCAATTAAACGATTATTTGCACACGCTGCAGCAGCGACAAAATGGCATAGGAATTGTCGTAATATTCAAGTTGATGAACTCGTTCTTATGCATGCTGACGCTCCTCCGCTTCAATGGCATCTCGGTCATGTGACGGAACTTTATCCAGGAGCTGATGGAGTTGTACGGGTGGTAAAAGTAAAAATCCAGAATGGCGAATACACGCGACCCGTTGTAAAGCTTAGACCACTTCCAATGGAATTAGATTCAGCATAATTTTTATTTTCCTTTGTTTCTTTGCATGAATTTGACGCAAGAAGGTGTCAAGTTTATGACAATTTTAGGTTCGAAATAAGTCATTTATTTTACTCAATTTACAGCTACACGTGTTTAGTTCACTAAGTCAACAAATACTTACACTATACAGTCCACTTACCTTATTCAATACCATCCCTGGTTTTGTTTGTAAACTGGGGAATCTGGGGTAGATTCCCGGTGGGGGGTTTATGTACGTTACATTGGGCAGATATAATTAGTAATATGTGCATTAAAACCTCCTGCACATATCAAAAACATACTGGCTGAATGAACATTCCGCTTTCTCCCGCACGGCGGCGCCACCAGTCAGTTGCGCAAATTTGACAGCTCGAAATGAATGCCGGCCGGCGCGCGCTCTTTTAAATTATTCATAAAAACTCTGAAAGTGCTGTGATTGTGTCTTAAATGTGTCCCTGGGACTGAGGAATAGAGCCAGAACAAACTGTAAGTGAAACCTATATCTTGCCCAATTCGGTTTTGCTAATTATTTTCAATATTCAAATGTCGTAGTTCAAACAATCATTCACTACTAATTACTAGCAATAATGATCACGTTAAATTACTTGTTTTGTGTATTTGAATAATTGAGAATTAAATCAGATGTTTTTTAGCTGCGTTGATGCAGTGGACCAGTGGTATTTCAGACCACTGATATAAATTAGATCGTATCTACTGACTTGTACATCGGGCTCATTATCGGTTCTTAAATTATATGGTTTTATCATTGCCATCTATTTTATAAATAATTCGATTTATTTAGTTTTTACTCAACACCTGATCTACTATTCGTATTTTAATTGCGAAAGATCGGGGTATACTTAAAATATAATAAAAATTTAACTACGCACTTTAATTCACATAGTAGCCAATTTCCGTTACACATATCATATAACGAGAAGGTCGGTGATGTTTTAAGGAATGAAATCTAATCATTTAGTTTTTATCTCCAATGAATACTTCGATATATTATAATCTACTTTTCTTTAGTAGAATTTTTAATATCGTTATTGGTATTTTGGCGTATGAATAATTTGCAATATCCGACAAATAGATTTTGTACATACGGCTCTTAGCTTTGACAACAATTAAATTAAAGGATGCCGTTATTGACATCTTTATTTACTGTTTCAGTAGTTTACCGCGATATAGCGAAGACTTTTATTTTGTTGGTCGGGCTTTACTCAATTATAAATCAAACGAAAAAAAAATAGTGTCACTACATGCAATATAATTCTTGTGTCACAGGTGGCGGTGCTCTAGGTGTCGGTTGAGCACATTTACAAATCCTTAGATAAGACAAAGAGACTTAATATAATAAAAGGGGGCTGAATTCGGCTTTCACTAAAATTAAGATTACTTAAGTAAAGTAGTAAATTGATAAATTGAACAAAGTGAAGATTATTAGGTAAAGGGAACAAAGTACATAAAGATGAATAGAAGAAGTTCCCGCAAACGTAATCGCCCCGAGAACGATGCTGAGCAAGGAGCATCTGGGTCAAATATGTCTGAAGTAGAACCTCCTGTAGCATCGATGTCGAGGCCCAATGAAAGGCCACCGTTAATAAAACGCCGGAGAGTGCTATCGAGAGCTTCAAACCGTGGAATTTCAAACTCAGATTTATATAAAATTTTTATGAAAACTGCGAATTCTTTAAACGCGAAAATTAATGAGTTAAGCGTGGAGATGAAAAAGAGTACTCAAATTCAAGACGAAACGGAACAAATTGGGGCAAACTCTCAACAACAACAGAATAGCACATTGAATACGCAAGAAACTCAGTCGGAAGATACTTCGAATAAATCCGGTCAAGTACGAAACTTAGATTCCTCAGGAACAGCCGAGATGTGTGGAAATGTTATTTATAACATTCGTAACTTAACTCTGGATAAGCCTAGGTTTGGAGATGATAAAAGTCACCCAGTGACTTTCTTAGAAGACTTAGAAAATTATCTAAGAAGAGCTTCAAAAGAGGGTAAAGATCTAGATTTGGTGCAAGATTGTCTAACCGGAGACGCGCGGGATTGGGCAAGAATTTATAAGGATAGGTGGACCAACATACAAGATTTTAAAACTGATTTCTTAGCAACATACTGGGGAGAAAATGAGCAAAGCGAGTTGAGACGAAGCATAGCCCAAGGAAGTTGGGACCGAAATAAAACACCATCCATGCTCAGTCATTTTCTTCAACTGACGGGAAAGGCTCGGATGTTGACGTACACCATAATAGAAAAGCAGTTGGTCACAGACATTATTCGGCACTATCCAAAAAACATACAACATATGTTCGCATCTTCGGGAATCAGTACAATCATAGAAACAGCCGAGTTTCTTAGAAGCATGGATAAGATCAATAAACAAGAACCACATATTTATCACGGGACTTCAACGACTGGACCATCGAAAACTTTTGAAAAAAGGAAGAAGGATTATCAAAACAACTATCACCAGTGGCAGAAACCAGAGGCCCGGCAAAAACAATCTGCAGCAGTAAATCTGACGCAGGAAGTCTTAGATTTAAACTAAGAAAGGCTGATAATCCTGTCCCCGAATCAGCTTTAGATATAGGGGATAAAATAATCAACATAATGGTAAAGTGGGGTTGGAAACCAGGTGAAACGCTAGGGTTAAATGGCAGGGGTCTAAGAAAACCATTATCAGCGAGAGTGAACAAATATTGTGATGGAGTAGGGTTCGGATACAATGATAGTGATAAAATCCAAGAAATAGAAGTAACTGAACAAATAATAGATGTGTTAAAATTAAAAATAGAACAATTCGAATATAGCCGAAACTCAACTTTATCGTCAGTATTTGAAGAAGATGAAGCAAAAAAAAATAATGAGGTAGATTGTAGATCGGAAATATTGGTACAGGTTTTTGATTATGAGGTCGTAGGATTAGTAGATACAGGCAGTGACATAACTTGTATCTCAGAGGAGTTTTGGAAAGTATTAAAAGGGAATCATTCTCAGATACCTTTATTACCGGTAAAGCCATTCCAAATAAAGACCGCGGTAGGGCATAAGAGTACTGACATAAGACAATTAGTGTTATTACCTTTGAAGATAGGGCAAATTCAGAGTGACGTTGGGTTTTTAGTAGTACCAGGACTCTCGAGACCTTTAATTTTAGGTTTTGATTGGATGAAGACGTTTGAAATAGAGATTATCCTTGATAAATCAAAAAGGGGAATTTTATTAAGGAATGGTAACTGCACGGAATTGGTACAATTCTTTTCTCAAGATAAAGTAGACAGCGAGGAAAATCATATAAATGAAAATACTAGTAAAACTAGCCAGACTATTGGACGTTTACAGGGATTAAAAACTAAAATGGTTTTAAATGAATCCGACAAACAAAAATTTGAGGAAGTCATTACAAAATATAATGAGATGTTTACTTCAAAATTAGGCAAAGCGAATTGTTACGAACATGTAATTAAGATGGAATCAGAAACACCTATAATAAAGAAAACATATCCAGTGCCTTACGCGTATCGTGAAAAGGTTGAAGCGAAATTAAAGGAAATGGAAGATCAGGGAATAATAAGTAGGTCATCCACTCCTTATTGTAGTCCGCTAACATTTACTCTGAAAAAGGACGGATCGATTCGCGTATTACTCGACGCTAGAGAAATTAATAGATATATGGTAGCGGAAACTGAAAAACCCCCGATTCAGTTAGATGTTTTAAATTCCTTTCATGGAGCAAAGTTTATTACTATTATTGACATGAATAACGCATATTTCCAGATACCAATCTCAGAAGAAAGTAAAAAATACACGGGATTTTCATTCAATGGAAAGTCTTATGTATATAATGTATTACCTCAAGGTTTAAAAACTTCTGTGGGAAGTTTTAGTCGAGCAATAGATACTATTTTGGGGATTGAAGTGCGAGATTTTTGCGTAAACTACCTTGATGATTTAGCAATAATCACTACAGGAACACTAGAGCAACACTTAGATCACATCGACGTGGTATTAGATAAATTAAAAAGGGCTGGCTTGACGTGTAACATCGAGAAGTGTGAATTCTTATGCAAAGAAGTTAAAATGCTTGGGTATATAATATCAACCGAGGGAATAAGAACTGACCCTGAGAAAATTAAGGCCATACAACGATTCCCAGAACCTAAAAAAATAAAACAATTACGGGCTTTTCTAGGACTTTGTAATTTCTATAGACGGTTCATACCACAGTATAGCATACTCACTTTGCCCTTATGTGAATTATTAAAAAAGGAAAGAACTTGGCGGTGGGGAGAATCAGAGCAGGAGGCTTTTGATAAGATCAAAGCACAATTTATAAATACAATTCAGTTACATCATCCTAATTTTAACAAGCCATATTATCTGCAAACGGATAGTTCAGGTGTAGGAATGGCAGGAGTATTGTATCAATTAGATGACAATAAAGAGATGAGAATTTTAGGGTTTCACAGTAAAGCGTTAAAGGGGGCACAACTTAATTGGACAGTTACAGAGCAAGAATTTTATTCAATTATTTGTTGTTTAGAAAAGTTTGAAACTTACCTAAGAGGTTCAAAGGTGATCATTCAAACAGATCACAAAGCATTAACCTTTGTTAAGAATTGGCGGTTATACAATGCAAGAGTTACTCGCTGGATTAACTACCTAGAGCATTTTCAATATGAGGTGAGACATATTAGAGGCAGAGAAAATTTAGTGGCAGATATCTTGTCTAGGTATCCTCCGGACGGAGATTTATTACAAGAAGATAAAGTAAGATTGCCTGAAATACACTATACAGAAACGGGCGTAAACAAAGACTTGATTACAAAATTAAAACAAATACCACAGTTGCAAAAAGAGGACGATGAAATTAGGGACATAATTGAAAAAATTGGATTAAATAGTAATCAACCAGACAAAACAGGAAGGATTGCTAGGTGTTGTGTGATAGAAGATAAAATATTGTATTTCGTTATAAAATCAGCAAATAATAAAAAGGTCGTATTTTTACCAAAAATTTTGAGAGAAGAAGTAATTAAGCAAATTCACTTAGAAATGGGACATCAGGGGGCTTTTAAGGTAGTTAAATATGTACGAGACAGATTTTACTGGAGAGGGATAACAAGAGATGTAAAACGTGTGATTAAAGTTTGTCACGATTGTCAGATTACTAAAAACAATACAATGACTCACGTGGGATCTTGTCGTTCAATTATTACGAAAGAAATAGGAGAAATAGATTTATATGGACCTTTACCTAGTGGGCAGTTCGGAATGAACTTTATTTTAGTCATTCAGGATTCATTTAGTAAGTTTGTAAAATTTTACGAATTAAGGAAAGCAACAGCTAGGACAGTGTTGGGGAAGGTGAAACAGTTTATCAATATCATCGCACCAGTTGCAATCATGTCAGATAATGGTCCCCAGTTTGCAAGCAAGCTTTGGCGTGACCAAATGAAACAGTGGGGCATAAGGGTCATATACACGACGGTGAGAAACCCACGCCCAAACATTACCGAAAGGGTAAACAAGGAGTTAGGTAGACTATTCAGGACGTATTGTAGAAATAACCATAAAGGTTGGGTCTCCATTTTACCGAAATTAGAAGTCCTATACAATAATACCTTTCACGAGAGTACAGGATTTACACCTTGCGAAATATTGTATGGGAACCCAACACTATTAACCTTTGACAAAGAATTAAAGATGGAGAATAGTGATTTGAATATAGATTGGATTAGAGACGAAGCTCATAGGAATTTACAAAACGCCGCGAAGAAGCGACAGTTGAAATTCAACAAAAGGTTTCGATTAATACAGTTTCAGGTAGGGGATTTGGTGAAGATTAGGAGGTTGAACAGATCAGACGCGAGTCAAAAGGTTACAAAGAAGTTTGAACCTTTGTATGATGGACCTTATGTGATAGGAGCTAGCCCGTATAAGAACGTCTATATTTTGTTAGATCCTGTTACAAAACGTATAAGGGGAAAATTTAACACGATTCACTTATCTAGATACTATAAATAAACTTATGTGCTAGTTTTTTTTTTGATAAGCTGATTTGGTGGACAGGATTACGGGAAAGAATTAGATTTTTTTTATGTCCGTATCCTTTTCTTTTAGTTTGATTATTTAGGATTGACTAATTTTGCATGTTCTTAATTAGACGTAGACGTAGTTTTGATTACTATATAGGTAAACCCTTAGCTTGAGCAGTTATTTTAACAACTGTGTATATGTATCATTTACGTTAGTTTGCAAAAAAAAAAAAAAAAAGAAAAAAAAAAAAATGTGTTTTAGAAAATAAACTCTTTATGTATAATTATATAATTGTTAGGTAGCGTAACGTTAGATAAAGTTTCAGTAATTATAGAAACAGTTAGGTTCTGGATAGGCCCTTCCTAAATTACGGATGAAGAAAAAGATATTATCAAAACTATATAAGACGATTACAATAAGTATACAAAAGCAGACAGCATTTGTAATCATAGGACAGGTGCTGTAAGATAGCTGTACTTAACTATTATTTTACGATTAATTAAATATATATGTTTGAAATAATTTCAGATATTTTTATTTATGTACGGTACAAGTCTTAATAAAATAATGATATAAAAGCATGACCCTTCTAATAATCGGGTAGTTATAGATAATGACTAAGTAATGTATTTAATCTAAAAATAGGATGATCGTATTTAATTATCGTGTAAGATTTGAGTGCCGATAATTTTCTTAAAAGTAAATGCTAAAGGTCAAATTATTTTTTGGTTTATGTACAGCGTTGTGTTTCTAACCGTGTTTTTGATGATTTTGTTTTAACTGGAAGGAAAAAAGACACCTGGAAGTTTAAAGCAGTAAATTATTATGTTTCTATATTAGTTGTACGTCTTACATTTCAGACGTGATCTGTTGCATTATTTAAAGCAGGTATGGAAGAGAGAATGTGGAAGGATGCACATTGTTGAATCAAGTTTTGTTATACAAATAGAGTGATGAATGAAAGCTTCATCACTGATTTGCATCGGGACATATGAGTATGTACTGGTGTAGGTCAGATAGATGTACATGGCTAATGAAGTAGTGGATTTGTTTACAAGAGCTTTAATGGTACCACATTTCATAGAAATGGAGACGGTTTATTGGCATTTTACCTCTGAACAGCACATATCAAATGGTGTTTCCGTGCGGATGATGCTAGGGCAACATGCACTTGTAAAGAACGCATATCAGTTCAAAATGTGACCACTATTAATTAAAAAGAAAAGTCACAACAAGAATTATAAATTGAAATGAAAATAACAGCAAATAATATTGTTGCTTCGGCAATTACAAAATTAATACTAAACAAAGGTTAATTTTGTATTCTTTAGAAATAAAAAAAAAAAAAAAAAAAAACAAACAAACAATATATGGTCTGCAACAAAATTAATACTAGCCCAAGGTTGATTTTGGTAAAGGCAGATTAATATTGTACATCATAACGGAATTAACACTAACCAAAGGTTAATTTTGTGAATTTTGTGTTTTTTGTCTGTGTTCATTTTGGATTGATAACAATCATTGTGTTTTGGTCAAGTGTGTGGCAGGTCAGATTGACATTCGGCGTTAATGCTGGCACTGAAACATCATACTGCACACGCAGCCAACAGGCTGAAGCCAAAATTTCCACACTACACACTCTCCAAATTTATAATATTCATTATATTGAGTGGAAATTTCAGTCTAGATTTCTGATTAATGGATGGTTATGACTCGGAGCTATTAACGTAATCTGGTTTGGGAAAGGGCAGTTCGGCAATTCCAAATTCTTGGTCGCCAAGCGAAAAGCAAGACTGGTTTTGGTTGGGCCGGCGAGTACCGCTAGGGTAGATCAGCCTCACAACCTGGTTCCTTTATCCTGGGCTAGATTGCCTTGTGAAGATTATGATTATTCATAATTAGGACATTAGTGGACTGGAAAATTCCATTCTTTGTTTTGAGTGTTTATTTTTGGTTTAAATATACACCACGCCACAGACACACTCACAGGACAAAATGCTAAATAAATTAAACTAATATAAATATTATATTTTTTCAGTTCATATATTTGTGAATTGTTAGTTGTTAGAATATTTCCTCCAGTTAAAATAAATTATTTTGGCCTTACGTAAATATTCGGGGAGAGAGCTGTACCGATTCAAGGCTTCTCATCGGTCAAATTCACAAATATAAATATATAAATAAATAAATAAATAAATATTTTATGAGTTTATTAAATCAAATTATTTAATATTATTTCAGCTCGAACAAAGTCACGAGCAAAAGCTAGTTTACCGGCACATAATAAATCAGCGCCGTGTGTTTAATAACAATCCTACGCTAAAACTTTGATGGGCCGACATGGTGTCGAATTGGCAAAAATAATGTCACGGTTGAAACAGAAAACAGTACGCTAATTTGGCTTGCGTCTAAGATGAGCGCGGTGCTGGGCCTTCGAATGTACGACACATATATCTTGACATACAGAACCCTCCTTTCACAAATAAACAATAATCATACATACTTATATGTTACAAGAATATTATTAAACAAATGGCAAAATATGGTTACAAATATTAACCAATGTTCATAATAATTTACTCCTGTTTATGAAATTTAGTCCTTGACTGATTGATCACTAAATGTTCCTCACGGTCGTTCAAAGGTTGACTGGAGGAGAGCTCTTGTAGAGACGGGTTCGGTGTTGTGTATGTGTCTTGGCACTGTGTTGTTGCAATGGAAGGATTTTATAGTTAACTTTCTCTTAATATATTATTTATAAGAAAATTACATCGCGATGATAAAGATAAAATACTCCCGATGTTGACTGGGCAGGGCAAACATAGCAGCATTAGTTCGTTTGCTAGAGATGACCTACTGTTCCTCTTTTCTACTGTGTCTTAGTGTTTTGCTTTCGGGGAATGGTACATGGGGTTTTAAATAGGTCTGCTTTAGGCAGGAGAGGGGGCAGATCAGAGGCAGTTGGAGTTAAATCTTGACCGTTCGCAAACGCGTGTCTTTAAGCAGAAGTTAGTCCAAGTAAGTGAGACCGGCTCACATTTAATTTAAATTAATTAACTCAAATTATTCAAAATTCTGTTATTGTGCATTAATTTTAAAATAGTGTTTGATTATTAGTGTTTATATCATCTTGTTTATTTCGTGTTCTGTGTTCGTGAATTCCCTTTTGTGATTATCCTCATAACCTTCTTACCTTGGCCGCACGGGGCGACTCTCCGGGGCCAATCCTTATAACCCTTTTAACTTGGCTGCTCGGGGCTACTCTCCGGAGCCATTCCTCATATCCATCTTACCTAGGCCGCTCGGGGCGACTCTCCGGAGCCTTTCCTTCCTACTAAACCTTCTGGAGTTTGCGAATATAGAATACATTAGTTTGTTAGATATCTGCTTAAAGTAGGGACTGTACGGGACGAGGTTCCCGGTCTCCAAACCTGAAACCTAACGGTGATATACGAAAGTCTGGAGATTTAACGTCCGAAAGGACGGGATCAGGCGTTGGGATTCGACCTGGCACTCGATTTATATTTGTCTTAACTGACAGTCGAGTTACTATCCCACAGCGCGTACCCGGTCTTGGTGTATCTGCTGGGTCAGTGCATGTAAGATCGGTGGTGCTGGTCTTATCTATATATGTATATATTCCCAACGTATCTCTCTGCCCTACCTCAGGAGCATCCCTGACTACGGTCGCGAATGAGGTTCTTAGGGAGGCCTAGGATTAGGTGTTATAGCTAGACAGAGGTCGCCGCCTCGCTCCCTTAGTTAGACTAGGATAGTTTTCCATTGCACCTCGGAAAACTATGAGGCTTCACCTCAAGGTTCGTATTAGAATAGTTTAGATTAGCTAGGAAATCGTTTAATATACCGTTACTTTATTTTATCGGGGCTTAGGATTTACCGTAGGACTTGTTGGTGTTTTAATCAAAACTTCGAGCTACATTTTGTTAATTTTATAGGAAAGTCATATAAACTACCCGATTTATATTAAATGGAAGGGTCATGTTATAACTTAAGCGTATCTAAATAATAGCAATTATTACGTTTCTAAATCTGACATTTGTTGAGGTTAAATACAGGCAAATATGTATTTATTAATTTTACAATTTGTGACACTTATAAAATAAATACTCTTTGGTTTATGTCTGATTATAATATCATTTTATTACGATTTACTTTGATACCAACCTTTGTTTGGCAGATTACTCACTAACTGACTGACTTGATGCTTTGAACTCATTTGTGAAAATATTATTGTTTTATTGATTGCTCAACTTTGAGTTGAACTGGGTGTATATATTTTGCAATTCTTAGATCCCATTAAATAGAAGCCAGGGTAGCTTTGTACATTTTAATAAATAATTTAACGCGTTCTGTAAAATAAAGAAACACCCAAATAATTATTAAAGTAATTTTCCTCCTGAACCTACATATATGAAAGGTCAGCATAGGGCAATTAGAGACCTAGTAAACCTGGTTTCTTGCGTCCTCTTTCCCCTTTGAATAACATTACATAACTTACCGACTATAGACAAGTAAACTCAACTGTCTCGTGTTGGAGTCTCTTAGGGTCTATGGAACGAGAGACACAGCTACTGGTAAATAGCCAGGGAGAAAACTCCAGGGCGGAGGTGGGGCCCTAGCCTCGACACAAGACATAATTGCTTATTTTCCATTATAATTGTCTTTTGTTTGCAATTTTAACAGAGGTTTAATTTTATGTACGATAGTGACAGTCATTCCTATTACAAGTTTTATAATTGTCCTATTCTAAATATATTTAGTGAGTTTGAACTTTAGGTAGTTTTATGATAGATATCCCTTATTTTTACTAACGAGGTTGGTTTACTATTCACAACGTAGGACACTAGACGATCACATGGCCAAATCAATTTTCCTTCTACTTGTCCGCAATAAATGTCCGCAGTTAAATTACCCATTTTAAAAATTATTTTAATACTTGTCCGGATTTTATTAGATTTTTAATTCATACGTGTTTTAAATAAAAAACTAGATAATATTTTTTAATTATAATTTAAATAAGGGGGGGCGTTACAAGTAGGGTTACCTATGTTTTACCAAAAAATGTTTGACAAATTATCACTTCCCAAAAAATTTTTCGTAGAATTTCATTTGCCAAATAATCGTTTGCCAAATTGACACTTGACAAATAATTATTACGCGAACCTAATGTTTGGCATGTTCATGTTTAAGCAATATATGGTTTGCCAAATATTACTTTGACCAAATTTCATTTAGTCAAATATGTTATCGTGGCTGCTATAAAAAAAAACCTAACATCGAAGGCTAAGGTGCCTTAGCCTTCTAAACCTAACCTATCCGAGTCGCTTCTGCTCCGAACCGTCTTGCTCGCTCGCTTCGCTCGCTCGCTCGCACAAATTTTATTTTATTGTCTAATGTTTTTTTGCCTTATTAAAGCATTTGCTAAATGACCAAATGCCATAATGTAATTTTTCGTAATAATATTTTGTCGAGTGAAAATTTGACGTAATGAAAATATTCGTATTAAAATTGTGCCAAAGTTTGCATTGCCAAACAAAAAGTTGCTAAAAATTGTTTGGGAAATGAAATTTGACCAAAATAAATTTGGTAAAACAACAGGCTCCCGCAATAGTAACATAATACACAATATTTGTGTGTTCCCGCCAATGCGAAACGGTCGCTGACTGAGCATTATGCTAAAGCGTTAAGAGCGTTTATATTTGCTGACCTGGCAACGTTGTATTTTTGTTAGTTTTTCTGGATCATTCCATAAAAATTGAAATAAAATAAAAAATGTATTCTGATAGAACTGTTCTTTATATATAAGTTAATGTGTCTACTGCAATAATTATTGGTGATAGACTTTTATATTATTCTTTAAAAACAAAAACACTTTTGGGTCCCGAAGCAAAAACACTTTTTAAATTTTTAAAAAAGAAGCTTGCCCGTTCCACTGGTGACCATAGGGCTGGCTCTTTCCTCCGCCAATGTGGCTGTGGCTGCCATACAACGAGGAAACGCAGCCAGCCTTATGGGCACCCTGCCCAGTAGCAACGACTTGGGCGATATTTGTAAATATAGATTTTTAGGTTTAGAGTAAGTTAGTTTTAGTTCCTTTTTTTATTCATTTCTGTTAATCATTGTATTGTATTGTTTGTTTGTTTATAAATAAATTCTTTAATAACGAACAAATGTTTATTAACGGTTTATAAAGAAAATAAAAATCTATCACGCATGATTATT
This sequence comes from Choristoneura rosaceana, assembly GCA_037349165.1. Lineage (NCBI taxonomy): Eukaryota > Metazoa > Arthropoda > Insecta > Lepidoptera > Tortricidae > Choristoneura > Choristoneura rosaceana. The sequence goes on from JAZBNJ010000032.1 coordinate 2,272,057, forward strand.
GGACTAGACACATTAACTTATATATTAAGAACAATTCTATCAGACTACATTTTAAATTTGTATTCAATATTTATGGAATAATCGAGAAAAACTAACTAAAAATCAACGTTGCCGCTCAGGAGGTACAAACGCTCTTAAACCCCAGCAGCGCTGATTTTCCACCAAAACCGTCTGTGACATACGATGCACAAATTTACAAAGAAACATAATAAATAAATAAACCAGGTACTTCCCTTCACGACCAGTACGGTACGGTACTTCAAACGGTAGAGAATAGTGTGCACATTCTGACAAGTATGAAAAGTAATTTTCGCCCAATAATGGACTTAGCAGGTTAAAGAATTAGGCCAACGTTAGAATTTAACAATTGCACTTTGCAGTTAGAGTTAAGATCATAAAACTTTTCAATTTTTAGCAGATTACTTGTAGGTACATTTATTTTCATGCTTCTTCTTCTTCTCATTCCTCTCCTATCGGAGGTTGGACAACATCATGGCGATTCTAATTTTGGAGGCCGCTGCTCTAAACAAGGACGTGGTACTGCAGTTGAACCAGTCTCGTAAATTCTTCAGCCACGAGTGTCTTCTCCTGCCCACGCTTCATATTATATATTAGTATTATATTTTCATTATAGCTTAAAATATGTTTTACCGTGTAAATAAATGTTATTAATAAAGGAGTTCACCAGTTGCTTCAGGCAAAAGGTCAAAACTATTATAATTACGTGGTTAGAAACTAGCTCTGAAATATCATCGGGCTCAGTTCCTAGAAATCTGTGGAACCACCCACAGTGTGAACGCTCAATTAACTCGTCTTAAAACTATTTTTTATGCGTGGATCCTCTTACATGAACCAGTAAAATATGACGTATGAAACGTCAAATTTCAGCCCAATCCATCATACTTTAAAACTCAATTCCTATATATTTTGTTCAGAATGATATTAAAAATCATTTTTTTAATTACCAGACACTTTGTAGGGATGCAACTTTGTCGGATTCATTCATCAATCAATCATTTATTTGCTGTAAATATGTTGCTTATAAGGGTTTTAATGGAAATAGCTGACAAACTTTAGTCAAAGTCAAAATATCTTTATTCAATTTAGGCTATGACAAGCACTTATGGTTGTCAAAAAAATCTACCACCGGTTCGGCAAAACCTCTGTGGAGAAGAATCCGGCAAGAAACTCAAGGAGGTATTAAAAAAACAGATTTACGATATTAATAAATGATAACTTTATACTATACATCATAATCATCAGCCGGAAGACGTCCACTGGTGGACAAAGGCCTCCCCCTTAGAACGCCATAATGAACGACAACTCGCCACTTGCAACCACCGGTTTCCCGCAACTCTCACGATGTCGTCAGTCCACCTGGTGGGAGGCCTGCCAACGCTTCGTCTTCCAGTTCGTGGTCTTTTCTCCCCCAACGGTTATCTGTTCTTCGAGCGATATACCTAGTCATTGAATTTATAATAAGCCTTAGATATTAACTTCGTCTTGACGTCTTAACGTCTTCTTAAATTCATATGTTTCATCATAAACATTTTGATCATCATATCAGCCGTAGGATGTCCACTGTTGGATATTGGCTCCCCCATAGAACTCAGTTGCTTCGGTTGTAAGTGGCCTTTATCTACGGTGGACCAGATCATCCGTCCATTCGTTGGTGAACGTTCTATGTGTTTAGCCGTAATATAAATATTCTTGGCACTAAATGTGTTATTTTTTAATGGTATAGGGGGTAAACGAGGAAATGGATCGCCTGATGGTAAACGATTACCGTCGCCCATAGATATCTCCATTACTAGAAGAGTCACAAGTGCGTTGCCGGCCTTTAAGGTAGGAGTACGCTCTTTTTTTTGAAAGCTTGAAGATCATATCGGTCCGGGAATACCGCAGGCGATAGTTCATTCCAGAGATTTGCTGTGCGAGGCAGGAAATTTCTGGAAAAACGCACAGTAGAAGACTGCCAACCATCTACTTATATGGTGAGGATGGTAGTGTTATTTATTACCAAAATAAGTACATGATAATGATAATCACCAGTTGTCATGGTAATCCCCGGTTGGGCGACCCAGGTACCGCTGGGTGTACAGTGTCCAGACGTATCTGCGACGTCTTCAAGTGGACGACTGGCAAGAGGCTGCACACGACCGGGACAGATGGCATGCTCTCGTTTCGGAGGCCAAGACCATCTTTATGTCCCTGAGCCAAATTAATTACTTAGTTAGTGATGGTAATATGATCGATGCACCTTCCATTTGTCACTAAATATTTAATCTTTTCAAGCCACAGCTCGTTTACCTGCTCTTGCTGTTGATGATGATGACATTTCTTTGTTACTGTAATAAATTGCCGTCACTCACGTTTCATTCGGCTCATACGGCCCCATTACTACTATAAGCAATTTCTCTAAGCGATATCTATATTCACAGTACGTTCGATAATTTCACCACATATGTATAGCTTCGACGGCTAACTAAAGGCCGAACTTTGCAAGTTGTTTGGCTTTAAACAGATTTGGATGATCGTAAATCCTTAATGGATCTAATGAATGGATCTTAATAGATAGAAGGATCATGAATGGATCAAGACTGATAAAGTTTAAGTTATTTAACAAAGTTTTAGATCACTAGTTGTTTCTACCTTTTTAGTTTTTTTTTTCTCTGGCGTGCGCTGCCTGCAAAAAAAACGTTCTTTGCTTTGTTTTAAATACTATATCAATACTTAGACTCCGTACTCCACTTCGCGTGCCCGCTGCGCGCCGAGATAATTAAATGAGAAATGAATCTACGTTATAACTCCGCAAAAAAACTGCGGAGGCGGAGGTGGAGGCGAAGATACGATTTCTTGCGGAACTTTGGCAGTGACGGAGGCGGAGGCGAAATTCCGTTACAACCCTAATTAAAACGCTCGCTTCGCTACTGCGCGCGGTCGTAGCCAGGCCGTTAGCCGGCGAGCTAAGCTGTCTCCTCCCTCTGTAAGCGATGATTGATGTTGCTCTAGCTTTCTGACCAAAAGCCTAAAGAAACCCACGTAGTATTATGTGATTTTTCGCGAATTTCCTATAGAAAACTTGTCTTTAACGGCTTTCTGTGGGGGGTTGCTTTGATGTTGTTTATTCTTAGAAGTTATTGTGGTTGTAAATGATTATTATTGATCTAATCTCTAAGGATATTCTATTCAGTATCTACAATACAGGCAATAATAATAATGGCTGCGAGGCACTGATTTCAAACGGAGAAAATTTTTTCTTCACCGTTTTCGTAGTCGGTTCAATTTTATGTTATAATTAGCCACTACCCGTGACTCCGTCCGCAAAATAACAAACAAACAAAATGCATAGTTACCACGGGATATTGGTATTTACTTATTTTTTTGTAAATAAAAAAATTACGGCATTACACTTAAAAAACCATGCGCTTTATAATTCAAATTATACACAAAAAAGACAAAATACACAATACAGGCCCACAAAAAACCTAATTACCTAAGGATTTTTGAAAGTCGTCTTCATCGCTACCCTAAAACGACGGAACAGTACACCCTCCAGCCAGAAGTCGTATGATCGTTGGCCAGCCCTCTCGATCTGATAGGAGGTCTGTGTCCAGCATTGGGACGTATGATGATTATGACGTGAACGATGCCGCCGGAAATAGCCAGATAGAGTAATAAATAGAGTAAAACCTTATCCCTACTTTATCCATACTATCCATACTAATCCATACTACGTATCCATACTAATATTATAAATGCGAAAGTAACTCTGTCTGTCTGTCTGTTACGCCTTTCTGTCGAAACCACTGAACCGATTTTGATGAAATTTGGTATATAGGTAGGTTGAACCTCAAGGATCAACATAGGATACCTTTTGTTCCGGTAGAGGGCGCCACCGCGCGATAACCTAGATCCGCGAAGACGAAGTCACAGGCATGAGCTAGTATTATTATAAACCAAATAAAACCTTATATTATAAACAAAATAGAGTACTTTACCCTCCAAAAATTAAGGCTCTTAGCTTAAGTTCCCCTTTTTCTTTGAACCTCTACGTTTGATTATAAAACGCTCCTTTTGTACCAATAAACGGTTTCATTCTCCACAATAAATTCAATAAGAATAAACGTTTTATCGCAGGTACGATATTTATCGGAAGGTTCCGCCTAAGGGACTGATGACTACCACCCTTATAGTTTATTACTCTTTGGCTACTCTTTGGTTTACCATTTTATTGTATTTCTACTCGTATTCCTAGGTATCATAATAGGGCATCAAGGTTCGCATAAATTTCCCAAGTCATAATGTTGTTTGTCAGAATTGTTGTTTGTTATAATTTTTTTAACTGAAACCGTTTTTATGTTTTTTTAAATGGTCATCCTAAAGAAAACTGTAGGTTAGGTTAGGTTTGCCATGCCATAGCCCTTTGAGTAACTTTGAGTTGTGTGTGTTGTCAGTGATGACACATGGATCTGAGACGTAGGCGCTAACGATGGGTCTCATGAGGGAACTCAAAGTCACTCAAAGGGCTATGACAAACCATTCATTGTGACAAAATTCACGTTCTAATTTTCAACAATTGTGCGAGCCGATATAGACTCATCATAACTATAAGTACCAATGTACTTACTACCCTGTTGCCTGCAACTCCGTCTGCGTTAAATTCGTTTATCGCTAATAAAGTCAAAGTCAAAGTTTTTATTTGCATATAATAATTAAGGTACAATGTGGTTTTTAGCATATTAAGTAGTCGCACACATTTTGCCAACTAAGCACGCAAATACAGAGGTCAAGTGCTACACTAGGCAGGGCATGCTCTATACTATACAAAAAGCAGGCACTACAATACAATACAATGACTCTTTATCACCAGAAATAGTAAGCGATACAGAGAACAGGTACACAGGGATACAATTTCAAGGTAAGCAATAGACCGCCTTATCGCTCAAGAGCGATCTCTTCCAGGCAACCTTTTTTACAGAAAGAATGAGGGGCTAATGCAATTTTCAGGGATAAAACCAAGCTATCCTATGTTATTGCCCGGGACATTTCTTCTAAGGTACGGCATACTAAAACAGAATTTATAATTCGAAAGATGTTAAACCGGCTTTGTGTTAGTCAATTTAATATTTTAATAACTACCTATGAGGACTCTTGAGATTTGGATAAGGTTAATTTAGTTCAATAAATGCGTAGGAGAGCTTTAACAAACAACGTTGGAAGTATGTTATGTTGTGAAAACTATCTGAACAACTCAGGGTTTTAAACTTATGATAAATGTTGTAGCTTAAAACTTTGTGATACTTCATTTTGATCATCATCAAGAGAATAAAGTTTCAAGAATAACAATGAGAAATATTTATACACTCGGAGTCACAAAATGAATAAGTAATCTTCCAACAAATCATGCTAAATGCCCGCAACCAAATTAAGATACCATTGTAACAGCCAAATCGAAAGAGCAAAATGTAATCTAACATCTCGTAACGGACAACCTAACCCAGAAGCACTAATTGTCCACCAAATAATGGAAGTACCGGTCCTTAATCATTCCAGGGTTTACTGCAAATAATCAGACACTTTAACAAACAATTTTAGAGGCTAATGCGTTGATGTAGAGTCTAGAATCCGCTGGAGTACTTTTGAGGGTGGAAAGTAGAACTTTGGGTCCGTCAGACACATAATTATAGGACTAGCGACCGCTTTAGGCTTCCAATCAGTCGTATAAGTGAAATGGGTAGTGTATTTCGGACGACAGAAGCAGTAACATAAAAAGACAGCATTAAATTTATACTTCTACACTATTATAAATATACTATATTTTATTGTGTACAAAATATGTAAAGAAACAAAATTGACCAACATTACATACTACTTTCGACCAGTCGATACAGACCCCCAGCGATTGATTAGTTTTGAAAAAAAAATCTGTCTCTCATAAGCCCATTGTCGTAGAATAAAACAAGACCCTTTCCGAAAGGTTACATTACCTACGTTACTGTCCAGCCATTTGTTTGAAATTTATGAGATTGGAGACAATTTTTATGATAAATTGGACCAGGGGTATGGAGTGGAGGTCGACTTGGTCCATTAAAGCTATCAAGCGTGCAAGACTAAGTGATTTATAAAAAAACGGCCAAGAGCGTGTCGGACACGCCCGAATTAGGGTTCCATAGCCATTACGAAAAAAATTAAGTCATATTTTTGTGAGGATTTCGTATTTTGTACGGAATATTCCAAGTTTAGGTATATTTTTAAGCGACCAACACCAGGGGTATTGCAGATGCGTTGCCAACCTAGAGGACTAAGATGAAATGCCGCAAGTGCCAGTAATTTCACCGGCTGTCTTACTCTCCACGCCGAAACACAACAGTGCAAGCACTGCTTCTTCACGGTAGGATTAGCAAGCAAGATGGTGATAGCAATCCGGGCGGACCTTGCAGGTCCTTACCAACTGAAAAACTCTAATTGCACAATCTACTACCTATTGTAAAAAACCCCCAATAAAAGATCTTTTAAGAAATCTTATAAGCTTTCTAATAAATCCACTATTTGAAATAGACGTACGTTACACGTACCTACGTGCTTATCGGACTTGCTGTTATGATAATGCCGCGTATACATGGAAACGACACTGCAAACAACACTACTTGTACAAAGTCCTTATCTTAACCCGAAGGTGACACACGTGACATAGTGTAAGGACGGTCGTGTACAAAGAAAATTTGAGACAAGTTTCATTAAAACTTAGTCCTATAAAGAACTAAACACACAGGAGTGTTTCGCTTATCTTGCCCTCAATTTTTTAGTTAATTTCTTTATTTGCTAGTTTTTCCCCGCGGCTTCGCACGCATAAACTATTCGATCTGGTAGTTACAATTGAAATTCTCGGATTTTTCATACTTCCCCTGGGAATTCCCAAAATGTATATCGTGGTCTTTATTGGGGTTGTGTTAAGAACAATTGTGCAAAATTTCGTGACTATAAAGTCAGCGGTTGTTATTTCGAGATTTTATCTCTATTTCGTGGGAATTTCGGGATTCAAAATGGAGCTTATGTGTTATTCCAGACGCCCAACTATCTACATAACAAATTTGGTCAAAATGCGTCGAGCTGTTTTAGCTCGTTACTCCAACAAATTGTAATTTAATTTATTTGATTGTAATTTTCACAAGTTTTTTTGTGGAATAAAGAGTTACAATACAATAATTGACAGATTCATAACAACTCATTAAACATGCAATACGTCGGTGGCTGATCGTAAAATCCGCTAAATCACGAAATTCGTAGGCATATCGTGAAATGGCGCCATTTCGTGGTATGCCTAGGAATTTCGTGATCTGGCAGATTTTACGACCAACCGCCGACACATACACAAATATTTCCTTATTTTATTAAGAAGCAACCACCAGTGGTCAGCGAATACATTAGCATAAGTGACCTGAGCCAGCAATAGGTTCAGAAGCACTATCGCCCTTTCGGTCGACGAGATAGATAGATAGATAAAAACGTTTACTTATTTGGTACTGCAAACACACATAATCAATATTAGATACAGCGTTACAAAACAATCAGTTCAGACTTAAAAGTAAACATTTCACATTGTTTGTGTGCGCTGCAGTAGTGCAAAAGGGCCATGGCTCAGTGGTCAATATTGCTCGGAGGAGCAAACACTGATATACGCCACAACCCAGAGGACCGAGAACAAACGTTTCTTACTGGACTTAGATAATATTATGTATATACAGAATATTACAATAAAAATGTGGACAACCCCCGGCTTTGTCACTTCAAAAACGGCAAAGCGGATTTTGATGAAATATATCTAAGAACCATCTACGGAGTTACGGAAGCCAAAAAAGATGTTCCGTAAAACGGCTGTTACTCATAACCCCCATCTCGTTACATCAAGACAATTTTTGAAAGCTTATGTGGGAACTGCTGCTGGGATTTCGTTTTAAGTCTGATGTATAGCTGAAACCCGCGCTCTAAAATCCTTTAACCTTTAAAAGCGCTTCGAAATTTTAGACAGAATTCAGATTTATGCTTTGTCTGTGACATATAAGAACAGTATCGGTTTCTCATAAAGCTTCAGTGGACTCTTACTTAAACGGTCACCTATCACACTCTCAAAAGATGGAAGTTGTTGTTGTTGTTGGAAACAGGTGAACTGATTTGAATGCGGTTTTTTCATTTGAAGTCAGAGTTTCGAGCGATGGTTCTTAGACATGTTTTATCAAAATCGGCTAATCCGTTTTTAAGATATTGAACTTTGAAGTGACAAAAGGGGGTTTTCAAACTGCTGGCTAGGTTAGGTCATTAAAATGAACATGCCGTGAAATTATTTTCTTTCCTTTTAATTTTACCAGATACTTCAGAGAGACTATTTGCCAATGGACTAATTAAGCATCTACAAAAGTTAATGTCACTGTGACAGAAGAAGTATTTTACATAGTTAATTGCCAATCTTACCTAATCCGCGTAAAAAGCCCACATTTCAGGCGCGCTAAATGAACAGCTTGATATATTGCCCCTTTCCTTTTAGGGTCGGGACATGAAATAATTTGTAGCCCATTTGCAGTACTTGTTACAGCTTTAAAAAGTACCTTTATGTTTTTAACGGATGGGTTTGACTGCATTAGAACGAAGTTTTTTAAAACATGAGGAAACCTGCACAAGCCTGCGAAGCAATTCAATGGTGCCTGTGAAGTTCCTAATCCGCATTGGTCCCGCCGCGTGGGAACTAGGGCCGAAGCCCTCTTGTTCTGAGAGGAGGTCTGTGCCCATTAGTGGGACGTATATAGGCTGGAATGATGATGATGCTTTTTAACCGACTTCAAAAAAAGGAGGAGGTTCTATGTTCCAATGTTTGTATTTTTTTTTTTTTATGTATGTTCACCGATTACTCCGTCAATTGTGGACCGATTTTCAAAATTATTTTTTTATTCGATAGGGTATTCTTCTGAGGTAGTCCCATTGTCACCAAGTCAAGATCTAATGATGGGATCCCAGGGAAATCGAGGGCAAACCTCAAATTTTATAGGCACACCTATGGCGATTTTGGCATTTTTAGTGTTAAAATGAGCATTTACAATCAGAAAGTATCATTTGGTAACCTTGACCTGATGAAGAAGACCATAGGTGATCAATGGAACTCATCGAAGCTAAGTAATGCTCGCTCGTCTATAAACGATCATGATTAACATACCTAGATAAGCAAGTAAGAAGAGGCTTTAAGTTAATGATTCTTTCGAACTGATCTGATGCTGAATCCAGAAGTTAGGCAACGGAACTCTGTTATAAAATAACGTAACTTAGTCGTGTTTGGCCTTAATGGAATCGTTGTGAGATGCACTTTGGCAACGAATAACTAAAAAGTGAGAAATAATTTTTTTTAACAAAAAAGTAAAACCGACTCAAAAAATTAAAAAAATAACGAAAACTGGAACCGACTACAAAACCCTTGAAAATATTTTTCTAGGGACCTACAAGCTCGAAGTCGGTGACTCAGCACGACCCAGCAGGAGTGATTGAAACCTATTGTATGTAGGTGAAATAGACGCCTATTGCTCCACTCCTGCTGGGTCGTGCTGAGTCACCGACTTCAAGCTTGTAGGTACCTAGAAAAATATTTTCAAGGGTTTTGTAGTCGGTTCCATTTTTCGTTATTTTTTTATTTTTTTGGAGTCGGTTTTACTTTTTTTAAAATTTCAGCTCCATGATTCGGAAAGGAATGACAAGTGAATAAGTACCTGATTAAATAATTTATTGAATCAATCGCTACTTTGCGAAAGTCCATATCAATGAACTAAAATAATTTATTTGGTCACCCGTGAGCTTATGATATAGCTAAGTTTATGCAAAATATGCGTGTTCATGAAGTTCCTTTAGCTCCACTCTGTAAGAACACACAAAAATCACACAAACCCCTCTATCACCGCCACCACACTATACTGACGCGTTTCCAACACAAACAGAGCTCATCTTCAGAGCAACAATACCATACACCATGCTACAAGATGTCAGACCAAAGCAAAGAAATTACTTTACCTGATTAAATTTATTCTTTTCTTTTCTTTTCTTTTTTTTTTTTTTTTTTAATGACAGGCTTCTGACTGCAATTTTTCCCGTGCAAAAAAAAAAGTCCATCTCCAAAACCATTCCGTAATTTTTTTGTCTTTTACTTCACCTGCTGCCTGCTGTTGCCTGTTCAGTGCTTGATTATCAAATAATAATTAATTATAACAAATAGCATAAACATTTGATTATAGGCCTGTAGAACGAGATGTAATCAATTCTGTACAAAATTTCATCAATTTGAGTTTTTTATCAACCCCAATAAAGTACTATTTTTTGTAATAAATCAAATAATACTCTCGGGCTTATCACGTAAACATATTGTATCATATATGTATGACTTTTTAGAAAAGGAAGTTAAGAAATAAAATAATCAAAATTGAACAAGCAAATGAATTTGAACAAATTAATAACTCCAGCACTCCTATGACTCATAAAAAGGACAATAATTTTCAGAAACACTCAACTTGAATTTACATTCAGGGCCCAAGTTTAAATTAACAAAGTTTCGTAAATCGAACGCGTCCGTTTTGTTAATTTTATTATATCTTACAGCTGAAAATTAGCATCTTTTGCTAAATATACTTAAAAAAGCAGTCATCATCATCATCATCTCATCATCATATAGATACGTCCCACTGCTGGGCACAGGCCTCCTCTTGGAATGAGAGGGCTTGGGCCATAGCTCCCACGCGGGTCCAGTGCGGATTGGGAACTTCACACGCACCATTGAATTGCTTCGCAGGTTTGTGCAGGTTTCCTCACGATGTTTTCCTTCACCGCAAAGCTCGAAAAACTCAGAGGTGCGAGCCGGGATTTGAACCCACGACCCCTGCTTGAGAGGCGATAGGTCAAACCACTAGGCCACCACGGCTTCTTCAGCAAAAAAGCAGTAGAAAAAGAGAAATCTTCCACAAGCTATAATAGTTTATAACAGGGGTGGCCAACTTGATTAGACCCAAGATCTACTTTTTACTGGCGAAACACATTTTTCAAATACATACTTTATGAAATCTTAAATGAAACAGCACAGTTCAGTCTTTATATTTTTGCGCCTGGCCACAATCGATTGGACATTACGCTCATTGAATGCAAAAGGGCCACAAATCAAAAAAATCAGAAAATTGTTTTATTGCAAAATCGTGGTCTAATTGACCATAACTTTATACTAAATTGAAGACACCCGTAATTTTTGCGTTATTTATTGTCGAATCGTTCAACCGCCTTTTTTGCATTTGGCGGGTTTGCAAGGTAACTACAGTGCAAAACCGCCATTTTGTCAGTTGCGACCCAGAACTCGGAGCGAACGCACGTCAGTTTCGTATAAAACGGCCACATTCCAAAAAAATACCGCATAACAAGTTCACTGTTCTGTGTAAAAGTGCCATATTTCGGAATGCGTCCATTTTGCATTCCAAAATCAAGTGAGTATAGTCATAATTTGTAATACAACAGAGCCATTTTTAAAAACACGTCCATTTTGCATTGAAATATTATATAAACCAGTGCCATATTTAGAAATGTGTCCGTTTTGTAAAGAACTATATACTATGTTATCTAAAATTTATTTCAATCTAAAACGCAGTTTTAGTTATTGCGTTCGTTTTGTAGGAAAATTATTGTAACGAATGTTCAAATATTTAAAAACAAAATAGACGTGTTTGACATATCACGCTTTTACGGTGAAGGAAAATATGAAGAGGAAACCCTTATATTAAAAGATGAGGCCACCTAGAGGCGATGGGTTCACCACCTACCATATTAAATCACTTGGGTGTACGCGTATGTGTATTTCTGCTTGCGTGTGTGTTCTTGTGTAATGACATGTGGAGAGGATTTCTTTAAAAGGGTTCTTTTGTATATATCCAACTTAAATATACACTCTTTTTTTAGCTATGGCATCGATTGAACACTTTAATTTTAAAGTCAAAAAGTGTTGAGCATAATAATAGATAACCCACTGCTGGGCAAAGGTTTCCCGTTTTTCTTTTCGCCCCTCTTTGCTTCTACCGCATATCATGCATTTAAATTCAAAAATAACGACTTAGTTTTGTCCATACCAACATGACATGCATGTCCATTCTTCAAAAGGAATGAACAGTTTTAAAGCCAAGTTTAGCGGTCTGGCTAAGCAGCGAGGAAGTGAATGAGTAGTAAGTGAGTGGATGAGCAGTGTTAGTGTAGTCAGAAGATAAAACTTCATGGAACCCTGTCAGCACACACCAAGTAAAACGCACGATGACTGGGCAGCCGTGGGTCATAAGCAATATTAGCACTATAATATTGTAAGAGCCTGCAACCATGTATTAATTCATAAAGAACGAACTTAGTACGCAATTATTGTACGCTACCTCATAATCACTGTATGCACAGTATAGGCAAGAAACAGATGCGTATCTTCTTCAAATAATAGGCGTAAGATGGGCTTAAAAATAAATTGAAATTTTAAGAAGTGGCTCTATTGGTGTGAGATTTAATCTAAATTTAAATTGCTGCCCAATCAAATCCGTTTTAAAGTATCCAAAAAACCCGACATCAGGTTAAATTTTAGAAATTATGCCCGTGAAAATATTAAAAAGTAAATATTTATTAAAGTTTCTTAATAGTTTTTGAGTTTTTTGTTAGCTATTTTAAGTAATTTTTAAAACTATTTAAATGTGATTAATGTTTGGCAAAATAATACCCATGTAGTATTCAATGGGACTGAATATTGATCTCATGTTTCACCCGAATTTAATAGTTTATAAGAATGTGAAGTTTTGATTTATTTTTGTTAATTTTTTAATTTTGGTATTTATTTGCTATTTGTATGTATGATCACAGTTCCTCTAAGTTTAGCCTACACTTTTTTATTACTTTAAACAAAGAAAACAGTAAATAAAGCGTGTTTTCTATAAAAATCAGTTTTATTTTTGACATAATTTTTATAACATTTCTTAAAATTTTGAATGCAAAAGGGACGTTTATGTTGTTTTCTCTGCGTGGGTGACAGCTATTACAACTGTTTTTTTGTTTCTGTTATCTTTTTTTTATAAGATAGAGTAAAAAATTACGAACACGATGATATATTAACATAATAATAATAAGCAAAAAAAACTTTAAATATTAAAAAAAAAACAGGTTTTAAATTTTGTTTTGGCTTTCCTGTAAAAAATGGTGTTTCTCGTTTGTGGCCCTTTTGCATTCAGTGAGCGATTAGTCCGTTGATTGCGATCGACCGGTTGGCCACCTCTGGTTTATACGTCTACATGAAGGCACTAACAAAATACAACAAACGTTTTAATTTGTCACTGTAACTCATCTATATTTTATCTCAAACAAAACTACTTACTTAAACTTTAACTCAAACTACTCACAAAATATTATTAAATTTTAATCGTCGAGTAAGTAATCAAATACTAACATAGCTTATTTTAAATTTTAAGATCTTCATAACTCAGTTGGCAAAAACTTAACCCAACGCTTAACTTGACCTTTTGTATGTCCTTCCGTCCAGTTGTCTATTAAAACTTTTTTCCTCAAGACTGCGTGGTAGTACCAAATTAAAATTAATATCAAAATACCTACTCAAGTATGTTATTCTTTATTAAAGCAGCGAAAAAAAAAAACTTTCACGTCAATCAAAAGATACAGTGATTGAAAAAAGGTGTTTCCATACAAATTGCCGGGGAACCTAAACCTATAGTAGAATACCTACTTTCAGTTGTCATAGTAACTTGAACTTTGGTATGAAGATAGCTCAGCACAAAGTTTCGTACTTATAAGAAAATTTAATAAAAAAAAAAAACATTTTTTTTTTGCCGGTCTCTGTCAGTACCATTGAATCTAAAATTACCTCAATCTTACGAGTACATTATGCTTAGGAGCAAGGCTTTGCTAATACTGGATAATCATAGATTCGTACAAAGTAGGAAACTCGCGGTGCACGAGTCCGTCTTGCACTACTTATTTTTTTTAAGAAATTACAATTTTACTTCACCAAAATACAAAACAATTAAGTTAATTTTATTCAGAACCTCCCTTCAATATATCTTACGGCATGACATCACTAACCCAAGCTCCGCCATTAAAAAAGCGCTCTAAAGCCCGTCACTTTCCAAATTCCAGCAGTAACCATTAGCAGTAATGAACGGTTCTTAACCTTTTTTATCAGGAAAAGGTTAAGCCTTGCGTTTTACGTCAGCATCCGCTGTTTAGGACCCTAAATAGTCCGTAAGTAGAATATTTGTATGCGCGACTGAGCCAGAATGGTCGGTGCTGTGCTACCGTTCTATTGTACTGCGTCAAGGTCGAGATGGATTTTTTAACTCCTGACAAAAGAAAAGAAAGCTTTTGTTTCTAGGAAAGCGGCATATGCGAAGAACATGCCACTTTTAACAATACAATATAAAACAATACAATAGAACAACTCTTTATTGAACACCAAATTCTAGTAAGTACAGAAAACACAAGTAATAGAGATCCTATCAAAACATAAATGTGAAATGAGAGCCAAGTTCAATATTATGATATATAATGAATAAAATAAGTAAATAAATATCGTGGGATACTTGACACCACTTGACCTAGTCCCAAACTAAGCAAAGCTTTTACTATGGACACTAGGCAACGGATAAACATACTTAAATATAGATAAATAAATACTTAAATACATATTAAACATCCAAGACCCGAGAACAAACATGCGTATTATTCATACAAATATCTGCCCCGGCCGGGACTCGAACCCGGGATGCAAGCTTCATAGTCAGGTTGTCTAACCACTTATCCATCCGGTCGTCACCCATATGCCCTGATTATTGACTTAAACGACAAAAGAAGTGAGATCTAAATGGGTGTCAAGTGCCAAGGTGCCATGTTCATTACTCAGTCCTGAAAGGGTATAGCCGTGTAAGGATGGCGAAACTGCCTTTGACGAGAAAGTGGTTTTCCTTTGGCTCGGATAATTGTCTTTACATACGTTGTAATTTGACCAAATTTTAGCCCCAAAATGGGCGTGGTTTTTGAGATAATTAAAAAAAAAGGAAAATCGTTTTTATTTTTTATTTACCAAACTAGTGGCCCGATTTTCACGAAATTTTTATATATTGTGTAGAAAATTAAGAGCGTTTTTTTCTAAAAAAAAAATCCAAATAATTTTATATTTAAGTAAAAAAAAAACATTTTTTTAATATTCATAAATTTTTTTTTTTTACTTGCGAGGTGGCGACACCTACCAATATCAGATATATTATGACCCATTTAATACTCTAATACATATATTTTTTTCAAAAACATTCATTTGGATCATCAGGTTAAAATAAGCGAATTTGTAACATCTCATACAATACATAGCCTTCCCTTTACTACGTACATGGGCGTTTTCAAAAAAAGTTGTTGAAATGACTTTTTTTTAGAAGTGGATGAAATTTGGTATTCCTGCTCAGAATCAGGAGCACTTTCGATTATAATAGGAGAAAAAAAATGTCTCAATATTTTTTATTCCATTACGTTACCGTTTTCATACGCGTATCTGTGGCGGTAGTGTAATGGATAACACAAAATTATATGAAAAACCTGGGACACTTTTTTTCCCATTGCAATCGAAAGCGCTCCTGATTCTGATTAGGAATACCAAATTTCATCCACATCTGACAAAAAAGTAATTTCAACATCTTTTTTTTGAAAAAGCCCACCTACGTAACATAGGATTCAATAGTAGGGTGGGTGGAAAAAAAAATTTTTTTTTATTTTCTTAGCATGGGGGTAGAATTTGTACCTTATGAAAAAAGAAAAATTTTCAAAAAAAAAAAATTACTTAATATTTTGAGGTGGCCCACTCCCTTTTAAAATTAATAATCTATTAAATGAAGTAGTACCAAAAAAAATATATGAAAGGTGTTCTAGAACCTGTAGGGTCTCCCCTCGAAAGCCAATTGGAAATCAAAAGTAAAAAAAAATAATTTTCTATTATTTTTGTAATTAATGTAAAAAATCAAAAAATGACTTCTTTCTTTTGTATTAAAATGAAAGTTATAAGTAAAAAAAAATCACAATCGACAATTTTTAGACGTCTTCCACGATGTTTGACCGAAAAAATTTTTTTTTGTTGGGACTACCTCATTTGATAAATTATTAATTTTAAAAGCGAGTGGGCCACCTCAAAATATTAGATAATTTTTTTTTTTGAAAAATTTTCTCTTCATAAGGTACAAATTCTACACCCATGCTAAGAAAATAAAAAAAAAATTTTTTTCAACCCACCCTACTATTGAATCCTATGTTACGTAGGTGGGCGTTTTCAAAAAAAAGATGTTGAAATGACTTTTTTGTCAGATGTGGATGAAATTTGGTATTCCTAATCAGAATCAGGTCAATCCCAGGTTTTTCATATAATTATGTGTTATCCATTACACTACCGCCACAGATACGCGTATGAAAACGGTAACGTAATGGAATAAAAAATATTGAGACATTTTTTTTCTCCTATTATAATCGAAAGTGCTCCTGATTCTGAGCAGGAATACCAAATTTCATCCACTTCTAAAAAAAAGTCATTTCAACAACTTTTTTTGAAAACGCCCATGTACGTAGTAAAGGGAAGGCTATGTATTGTATGAGATGTTACAAATTCGCTTATTTTAACCTGATGATCCAAATGAATGTTTTTGAAAAAAATATATGTATTAGAGTATTAAATGGGTCATAATATATCTGATATTGGTAGGTGTCGCCACCTCGCAAGTAAAAAAAAAAAATTTATGAATATTAAAAAAATGTTTTTTTTTTACTTAAATATAAAATTATTTGGATTTTTTTTTAGAAAAAAACGCTCTTAATTTTCTACACAATATATAAAAATTTCGTGAAAATCGGGCCACTAGTTTGGTAAATAAAAAATAAAAACGATTTTCCTTTTTTTTTAATTATCTCAAAAACCACGCCCATTTTGGGGCTAAAATTTGGTCAAATTACAACGTATGTAAAGACAATTATCCGAGCCAAAGGAAAACCACTTTCTCGTCAAAGGCAGTTTCGCCATCCTTACACGGCTATACCCTTTATTTATAACAACTTAAAATATAATTTCTTCTTATAAATTAGGATATATTAAAGTCTAAGGTCGGACTTGGCTTGTTCTCATATACAACTTATTATTAAGTACCTACTAAAATTGTCATGGACAACCAAAATCACTAATAATATTAGCTTGTACTTTATTAAACTTGAGGTCCCGGGTTCGATTCCCGTATCGGAGCAGATATTTGTATGAAAAATACGAATGTTTGTTCTCGGGTCTTGGGTGTTTAATACTATGTATCTATCTATGAAATTATATTTATCCGTTGCTTAGTACCCATAACACAAGCTTTGCTAAGCTTACTTCGGGACTAGGTCAATATTGGTGTAATTGTCCCGTGATATTTATTATTATCATTATAGTAGATGTCCAACGCCTGATACGACATCTCCAAGCGTTCCTAAAAAAAGTGTCTTGACAGAACGGACACACAGACAGGTGGACAGCAAAGTTCTCGTAACTCGACAAAGGTTCCATTTGTGCCGACAGAAAGAAATAAGAACGAACGTTAATAGGGTAGGTAATCTTTCTTTCAGCTAACAAGCCTTTGTTCTGATCAACCTTACAATTTCAGGGCCAACTTTTATTGGAGTTCGGGAATTCGATCATGATTCGAAGAATTTGAACCTGTGAATTGAATATTTTCAAATAAATCTCGTTTCTTCTTTAAAGAAGTTGAAATGGTTTGTTAAAAGTAACAGGAGGCATTAATTTATCATTTTTAATTATTTACCAACGCATTTTTCGTATATTAAAATGTTATTAAATAAAAACATTATCATCATGTCAGCCGAAAGACGTCCACTGCTCGACACAGGCTTCCCCCAAGGCCTCTCCACTCAGATCGGTCTTGTGCTTTTCGTATCGACCACGATCGCACCATTTTGTTGGAGGCCTACCGACAGCTCGTCTCCCGTTGCGCGGACGCTATTCGAGAACCTTCTGACCCCATCAGCAATATGCCCTGCCCACTGCCACTTCAGTTTCGCAAATCTTCGGGCTATGTCAGTAACCTTAGTTCTACTGCGGATATCATAATTAACACAAAAAAAAAACATTATACCCTTTAAATATTTTTTTTTGTATGCGAGATGTGCTTTTTTTTTTATTCGACTGGATGGAAAACGAGCAAGTGGGTGTCCTGATTTCATTAAATGATATTGTAACGGATAACTCACGTCTTAAGTCGAGTTTAGCTCGACATGTAAGCATAAATGGGTGAAGACTATCCATGCAAATTATATGATTAATTTTCGTGTCACAAGGGAAGAAGTTAATAGAAATTATAACTACCTACTAACGCAGCTTTAACGGTATGCAACTTTTTGGTCTTCACCCAATTACAGTTTTCGTCCATAATCAATCAATCAATCAAATCAGCCCACATCCACCCACTGCTGGGTAAAGGCCTCTTCATTTTTACGCCACTTTGCCCGGTCCTGTGCTAGTCTCATCCACAGTTTACCAGCCGACTGCCAGATGTCATCCGACCAACGGGCCGGTGGTCTGCCCACCGTTCTTCGACCCAGTCTTGGCCACCACTCCGTAACTGCTTTTGACCACCTGTTGTCAGTGCGTTTAGCCAAGTGACCCGCCCATTTCCACTTCAATTGTGTTATCCTCTTACCCACATTCACAACTCTAGTCCGTTTCCGAATTTCAGAATTGGGGACGTGGTCAAGAAGTGTGATGCCCAGCATAGCTCGCGCCATGGCTCTTTGTGCGACTTTTATTTGGTGCACGTTTGCCTCCGTGAGCGTCTATGTTTCGTCCATAATAGTTTTCACTAAATACAAATATTATATTCATGCCTATTCATACCCTTTAATTGGGAGCAAAGCCAACACCCTACACACCGCATAACCCTTTACATGCCAAGTTATCATATTTCGCCTCTAAATTTTCAAGTCATCTTAACCATAATGGGAGACCGCAACTTCAGTGATCTCCTGTTAACTTATATCGTGGACAGTGGACAGGTTAAGAACAGTAAGAACCTTAGCCTTAGCCTGCTTTTTTCGTTGTCACTTACGCAGCGACACTGGCGACATCTATGTTTTAGCTCTCATCAAGAGACGTCAACACTCCTTCGGAACTAACCGCTCACCTGGTCAAGATTTCACGGATGACTGTAAAAATAACAAATTTGGAGTTGAAATAAAAAATACAAAAAGACCCCAAAAACCAATCTTTATAATTACTTTGCTCACTGGCGACCTTATGGTAGATACTGTAACCAACGCTTATACAAGCTTGGTAACAATATTATTTATTTATATATTATGCGTCTATGTATAATAACATATTTAATTGTATTTGAAAAAAAAAAAAAATTGAAACCATAAAGAATGTAAATTTATTGCATCTCCTACAAGTGGTCTAAGAGGTCCGAGAATTTTGTTTTTAAGTGTCAACGATTATGCGTTCGAGTGCGTGAGACCGGCCGTGTTCATTTTTGCTCAAGTAAACTAATAAAGTTATAGATTTATGGGAGTTTGTGGAACATTCTCGAAATTCAAATGCATGTTTTTTTTTATTATAGGTTTGATAGTAGGGATAGGGCAAGGAGACCTTTGTTTTGGAAGGAGGCTTGGAAGTTAGTTAATTTCGGGACGCGAGACGCTACGGTGTTCTTACTTACATATGTGTTAAAATTAATTCATAGTATAAAAGTTAATGCATCTGTCTATTTGTTAAATAAAATAAAACGATAAAATATACGAGAGCGAGTCTCGATTTTCGATCGTATGAAAACGTGGACTTATAATCAAACTGTGTAGTGTAGTGTTTAGTGTTAAGTGCGTTTTGTGGACTAGACTCTTTGTTCGTGAGGCAGGTCGAGATAGCTTGATCTCGCAGTAGCTGAGACTCGGCGTTAATCAGGACGATAATATTATCGGCAGCTAAGTTTTAGACATAATTTTTGATATTATTATTATTAGTGCTATAAACTGAAATCTGATTTGACTATTTTTTTTTTTATTATACTTCTAGGTACTTTAATGAAACTATTGAAATCTAAATTTAATCACTGACTTGTAACCGAAATTTAATTAACTATAACGCATTGTTTAATTACTTAATCGACTAAGGTACTTTTGTTTTTCGAATAGTAGGAGCGAGCCATTGAATAGTAATTCTAAGTTTGTAGTTGTATTTTTAGTAGTATTTTCTGAATGGTTACGATATAATTATAGTTACTAAGGGCGGACGGTAATTTTGTTATTCGTTTGGTTGCCTTTGTTTTTCGGCGTGCTTAAGTCGTTCATCGTGGAGCAGAGCTACGTTGAGTGAAATCTATTTTACAAAGAGTGAAAGAGTGAATCAGTGTGAAAGTGACAAGAATTTCTCTGTGAGCGTAATTAATTTAAAACCGCTTAATTTGATTACTTTTAAGGTGTCACTGTGATTTCGTTGGAGTAAAGGGAAGAGTGTATATTATCTAATTCACTATTCTGCGTCACTCACTCAACCTGACATTTCATCGAATTACTGTGTCACACGATATTGTTGCTTGTTTGATTCTAGTCTGTGTCAACCTAGAAAACCTAGTAGGATATTACTGTTACACTTCACACACATTCTGTTACACTGCACAACATTACACGTGAAATTATTCAATTTCACAACACACACTAGGTACACACCACATTTTATTTATTCAAAATACACACACTAGTTAACACACTTGCAAGAAGGTTATTTGGCTGAGATTAGCTCCTGGATAAACCGGACAGCAATACGTCACACACTAGAACTCTTGAGTTCTTCACACACACTAGGTACACACACAAGCCCTGAGCCATTTGGGTGTTTATGATTTTTGCTAGTGACTCTGAGGTGCGTCGTCTCGGCCTTTCGACCCTTGACCGTCTGCGTCTTGTGTGAAGACTGGTTAGAGCTGTATCCTTTTACTGGAGTTCACAGAAACGGTAGATATTATATTCATTTAAATGGTATTCAGACCACCTTGTACATGTCTCCAACACTTTCTAGTTCTTTGACACGGACAAACCCGCGGCAGCTTCGAGAGTAGGGAAGCGTAAAATCAGCATAGATTAAGAGCTTTGTGAGCGTAAAATCAGCATGAAGTAGCGAGCGTAACTTGGCGTGTATATGTGAACGTATGTGATTGTGGGTTCGTGTATGTGGGTGTATGTGATTTTGTACCCAAAGGCGTGACGGTTCGAAAGAAGATATTTTTAGGGGGATTAGGATTGTTCCGAAGGCTTTGTTGGACACATGAGATCGGGCAGGGGCCCTCTTACGATCTATGTGTGTGGCTAGGCTATTGAGGCGTGCTGGGAGGCCTAGATTTTCAAATCGATTAGGATTTCCCCATACGACCTAAAGGTCCTATTCCAAAGGGTCCCCTTGTGCTCGGGTATTTTTCCTAGGTACCACGTTGTTCGGCGAGAAAGCAGAGGCAGCGACTGAATACTTATAACACCTACTTGACTTTGTTATTCTAATATACATTTTATAACCTCTTATAAATATCTATAACATTTTATAAATAATTAACTTACACAACGTATCAGAGGGTCCTAAGTGTTAAGAACTAGACGATCACGTTAGTTTCGGCCAATTATTGAGGTATTAGATATCTTTAATTACGTGCGTTATTTACTTCAGTGCTTTTATTCATTTCTGATAAGGCCTGGGTAATAATGTTACATATTGGTGCCGTGAAGCCAGGATCTAAGTCAATAAAATTTGAATTATTTTAGTTCAAATACTTATCAAAGAATTTGGGTTATCACATGACGTATAAAAACCATAAATTTATATTAATTTTCGTCTGATTGAGCCTTACATTGTATCTCTGTACTAATGTGAGTATGTGTATGTTTCAATAGTCATAATTTTGCTATATCGTCAAGGAATAATTGTTATAATAAAAAATATATATAGTACACCTTAATAATTCGAGACCAATAGGTTCGATCCCTGCGGTAATTTCATTAAGAGGTAATAATAAAAGGTTAAGTGGATTATAATTTAATTTAAAAATAGCATTACAATTAAGTTCGTATCATGTTACTATAGTTTACATTGTTTGTGGATTCGAAACATGCATTTTTTATTTATTTAATATAATCAAGTTAGTTTAGAGGAATGGAGAGTTCTGCTCAGTTTAGTTGAATGCTTGCTTCTTCATTAAGGTGGAGGTTAGGTTATTGATCAATCTCATTCGCGGGTTCGATTCCCGTGTATATTTGTTGTCATTGTAAGCTATCCTAATCACGTGTCTTTATTAGGTAGATAAAATCCTAAGTACGGGTTCGATTCCTGTGTACCTTTTGTTGTACCATTACAGTGATTCATGATTTAATTCATGAACATAGGATAAATGAGAATCGTATCCTTAGAATCGATTACTAGGCGTACTTATTTTAGACAGGCGAATATACTATAGTTGTAGAAAATTTTGATTTCTTTTTTCAAAGTCACGCAATTTTGTATATTGGTTAAGTGCTAGACTTTAATAAGCACAATTTTTGAACCTAAAATGAATACTGATATCGGTGATAATTGTCTGCGGGGCTAAGAGGCTAGAGGATCTACTTGTTATGAAAATTTTTTTTATCAAAAGAAATCTACCGATAATATTTTAAGAAAATCTTACACTTTATAAACGTAAACTTAATGCATCAAGGGGTGACTTAGATCTAACGTTAAGCTGTTTGTCTGGGTTTTCCGAAAGTTGGTTGAGGTTATTCTTCGGAAAATGAAAGGATGATGATGATGATGATTGTATAAACTACTTTTGGGGTCACGAATTACAGTATAAGGTTGCCCAGTAATAAAATTATAAATGGAAACTAGATGTTAGACGGAAAAGGTAGATGGTTGACCCAGTACGTTCGTGATTGTTGTTTACAAGGCCGTTAAGTTAGCTCTATTATTTTCCAAATCAGAAAAGGATATGATTGATGCAATAGTGATGACTTTTACTAGTCAGTATTCAGACATTTTTGAGTACTAGTGTAATTGATAATGTAGCTGAAGTGGTAAGGTTTTGAGAACTATATAAACAGTTCCTTTTGAAGATTGTATTCCTAGACCCACTTTGATTGCAACGACACATTAGATGATAAAAATAATGGGTTTGCGCTTTTTATTTATTATTGTTGAGTGTGTATGATAATGTTTGTTTCAAAATTTGGTAAAATCAGTAAATTAGTTTGGCATGAAATATGTATAGGTTAATATAAAAAAATTCTGACATGGTAATAGCGTACGTTAAAACTCTGATAAATCAGTGAGCTATCGTAAGTTCCTGAGAAATTAAAGTACGTATGTGTGTCATTAGTTGAATGATCTCGGTATGTTTGTATGTTATTGTTTGAAGGAATCAAGTATGAATGTATGTCCTTGGTTATTAAATAGAATTAAGGTTTCATCCAAGTTAATATGTACGTATGTGGAAGTCGCGTTCAGATAGATGTTACTGTGTCACTATGACAAATATGTAAAAAAAAAAATATATCAAGCATTGCTTACATTACGTAGCAGTGATTGAGATGTAGGCTTATTGATTAAGGTAAGAGGTACTTTAGTATGGATATAAGGAGACTAGAGTGTAATTTGAGTACATTAAGTATTTTGCGTAATCCTATTCAAGATTCCTCAATATTTTACATTCTTCAAATGCAAAATACTTTGTCATCTTAGGGGCGTTCTGTAACCAACGCTTATACAAGCTTGGTAACAATATTATTTATTTATATATTATGCGTCTATGTATAATAACATATTTAATTGTATTTGAAAAAAAAAAAAAATTGAAACCATAAAGAATGTAAATTTATTGCATCTCCTACAAGTGGTCTAAGAGGTCCGAGAATTTTGTTTTTAAGTGTCAACGATTATGCGTTCGAGTGCGTGAGACCGGCCGTGTTCATTTTTGCTCAAGTAAACTAATAAAGTTATAGATTTATGGGAGTTTGTGGAACATTCTCGAAATTCAAATGCATGTTTTTTTTTATTATAGGTTTGATAGTAGGGATAGGGCAAGGAGACCTTTGTTTTGGAAGGAGGCTTGGAAGTTAGTTAATTTCGGGACGCGAGACGCTACGGTGTTCTTACTTACATATGTGTTAAAATTAATTCATAGTATAAAAGTTAATGCATCTGTCTATTTGTTAAATAAAATAAAACGATAAAATATACGAGAGCGAGTCTCGATTTTCGATCGTATGAAAACGTGGACTTATAATCAAACTGTGTAGTGTAGTGTTTAGTGTTAAGTGCGTTTTGTGGACTAGACTCTTTGTTCGTGAGGCAGGTCGAGATAGCTTGATCTCGCAGTAGCTGAGACTCGGCGTTAATCAGGACGATAATATTATCGGCAGCTAAGTTTTAGACATAATTTTTGATATTATTATTATTAGTGCTATAAACTGAAATCTGATTTGACTATTTTTTTTTTTATTATACTTCTAGGTACTTTAATGAAACTATTGAAATCTAAATTTAATCACTGACTTGTAACCGAAATTTAATTAACTATAACGCATTGTTTAATTACTTAATCGACTAAGGTACTTTTGTTTTTCGAATAGTAGGAGCGAGCCATTGAATAGTAATTCTAAGTTTGTAGTTGTATTTTTAGTAGTATTTTCTGAATGGTTACGATATAATTATAGTTACTAAGGGCGGACGGTAATTTTGTTATTCGTTTGGTTGCCTTTGTTTTTCGGCGTGCTTAAGTCGTTCATCGTGGAGCAGAGCTACGTTGAGTGAAATCTATTTTACAAAGAGTGAAAGAGTGAATCAGTGTGAAAGTGACAAGAATTTCTCTGTGAGCGTAATTAATTTAAAACCGCTTAATTTGATTACTTTTAAGGTGTCACTGTGATTTCGTTGGAGTAAAGGGAAGAGTGTATATTATCTAATTCACTATTCTGCGTCACTCACTCAACCTGACATTTCATCGAATTACTGTGTCACACGATATTGTTGCTTGTTTGATTCTAGTCTGTGTCAACCTAGAAAACCTAGTAGGATATTACTGTTACACTTCACACACATTCTGTTACACTGCACAACATTACACGTGAAATTATTCAATTTCACAACACACACTAGGTACACACCACATTTTATTTATTCAAAATACACACACTAGTTAACACACTTGCAAGAAGGTTATTTGGCTGAGATTAGCTCCTGGATAAACCGGACAGCAATACGTCACACACTAGAACTCTTGAGTTCTTCACACACACTAGGTACACACACAAGCCCTGAGCCATTTGGGTGTTTATGATTTTTGCTAGTGACTCTGAGGTGCGTCGTCTCGGCCTTTCGACCCTTGACCGTCTGCGTCTTGTGTGAAGACTGGTTAGAGCTGTATCCTTTTACTGGAGTTCACAGAAACGGTAGATATTATATTCATTTAAATGGTATTCAGACCACCTTGTACATGTCTCCAACACTTTCTAGTTCTTTGACACGGACAAACCCGCGGCAGCTTCGAGAGTAGGGAAGCGTAAAATCAGCATAGATTAAGAGCTTTGTGAGCGTAAAATCAGCATGAAGTAGCGAGCGTAACTTGGCGTGTATATGTGAACGTATGTGATTGTGGGTTCGTGTATGTGGGTGTATGTGATTTTGTACCCAAAGGCGTGACGGTTCGAAAGAAGATATTTTTAGGGGGATTAGGATTGTTCCGAAGGCTTTGTTGGACACATGAGATCGGGCAGGGGCCCTCTTACGATCTATGTGTGTGGCTAGGCTATTGAGGCGTGCTGGGAGGCCTAGATTTTCAAATCGATTAGGATTTCCCCATACGACCTAAAGGTCCTATTCCAAAGGGTCCCCTTGTGCTCGGGTATTTTTCCTAGGTACCACGTTGTTCGGCGAGAAAGCAGAGGCAGCGACTGAATACTTATAACACCTACTTGACTTTGTTATTCTAATATACATTTTATAACCTCTTATAAATATCTATAACATTTTATAAATAATTAACTTACACAACGTATCAGAGGGTCCTAAGTGTTAAGAACTAGACGATCACGTTAGTTTCGGCCAATTATTGAGGTATTAGATATCTTTAATTACGTGCGTTATTTACTTCAGTGCTTTTATTCATTTCTGATAAGGCCTGGGTAATAATGTTACAATACGCTTATGCAAGAAATGCGTGTTCATGTAGTTCCTGCACCTCCACACTATAAAAACACACACAAAATCGCCAAAATTAGAAACTAATATTTTGCATAATGACTCAAGCAGATATTGGCGCACTCAAAAATATATTTTGTAACATTACATCCAACCCATTATCTAGAAAATAAACCATTTCATTTCATTTCATTTCATTTCACAAATCACCGCCATAAAATTACACGGACGCGTTTCGAGCTCAACCAGAGCTCATTTTCAGAACACAACCGTTCATAGATGATGATGATATATGAGTTTTTGTGATTTGTGTGTGTTCTTAGAATATGGAAATGAAGGAACTGCATGAACACACATTCCTTGCATAACGTCGCGGGTTTCAAAGAGATCATATTATTATATTCTTACTGTTTATAATAATGTACTGTGTCCAACTTACACCAAAGGTACAGGTCAATAATTCATGTCCCAAAGTCGAGTTAAACTCTCCTAATTGCCTCAGTATTAGATGCGAGCCCTGGAGAGTACCTGCTCACTTAATGCCACAAGGTCCTGTTTACATTTTTTGTGCGTCCCAATTTGAACCTTATAGCTAGCAGGCTATAGCTCAATATGGCGAAAGTTGATGGTTCATTTAGGACAGTTTTTTTGGTGGTGGAGAATGTTGGTCAAAATAAACCGGTGGTGGTTTACTTGGATTAATAATGTTAACGCGATGGACAAAAATTATGAACTTAATTATGTGGCTTTTTAGACAGTTTACACAGTATATTTGACTTCTCATGCTCGTAAAGTCCGTGTTTATGCTGGATCCAGGTGACATAAAATGACTTTTTATGCACTAGTGCATAAAATAAAATCTTTGCCTAAGACCAAGCTGATCAGGTGTCAACAGCCACAAACAAAGAAGTTTCTGTACTTTTTTTCATAATTTTTAATTTATATAAAATTAAAACTCAATCAAATAAATCAATAAAACTAAAAAAATATCATTGTATAGTAATTCATGAAAAATAAAATGTACATAGTAAGTGAACAATTGTTTCCAATGAATCTATTTCGTTTCCTCGCAATCGAAGTGAAAAGCAGAGTATAAAACTCGAGCATTGAATCCATTTTCCCCTTGACGAGTCTATCCACCCTCTCCATACCGGCTCGGGTAGCTATATGAACGACTTGGGTAAAATGGCTCGTTTTATGCTCTTGTTGTTCAATCTACTATATTTAATCCACCACAAAGTACAATACAAAGACAGCAAGAAAAACACGACCTTTTACCAAATACAATGCAGCCGCCAAAATTTTTTTTCATCTCAAATACCAAACTCTACATAAAAATTAGAACAATTACGTCAACTCTCATTCCGATTTCGTAATGAGAAAATTTTCTTAGAAATTGCTTAGAAATAATTACCTAAGCGAATAGCTGTCAAACGGTTAATTGTCCTAAACCCCTGATTTACGAGCCACCAGGTGTTGGTGATGACAAGATTTAACTTGTTGTTCGTTTATTACCCGAGCTTCCGTGCAATTAAGATCTTTATATGTGTAACGTGATTAAAGCTACAGTTATGTGACGGAGCAATCTGAGCTTAGATTATGAAATTTACTAGCTTTTGCCCGCCGCTCCGCCCACGTGGTATTCGGTTATCGCGCGCTGTTCCCTCGGGATCTGGGCATTTTTCCGGGATAAAAAGTAGCCTATATCACTCTCGGGCCCATAAACTATCTCCATGCCAAAAATCACGTCGATCCGTCACTCCGTTACGGCGTGAAAGACGGACAAACATACAAACACACTTTGATATTTATAATATTAGTATGGATATGGATAGTATATTAAATGCCTAAATGCCAAGTTTCATAGTTTTATCTTCGACAGCGACGAACTTCCACCATATAAACTTCCACCCCCTATTTTAACCCCTTAAAGCCTCTTTTTCGCGATAAAAGATAGCCTATGTCCTTTCTCAAGGTCTGTTCTATCTCTGTACCAAATCATCATCCAAATCGGTTCAGCGGTTTTGTCGTGAAAGCGTAACAGACAGACAGACAGACAGAGTTACTTTCGCATTTATAATATTAGTATGGATGAAAGAGTTGCTGTTGCATGAATATGTCCGCGTAGATTTCTTTTATCGCTATCCCGTGGGAACTACGTAATTTTCCGAAGTAAAAACTACCCTATTTCCTTTCCCGGAGCTCAAACTAAGGAAGGTAAACAAATAGACTTACAAACTCGTTTTCAATATTAATGGCATGACTATGGCGGCATTGTCTAACGCTCTGACAATAAAAAAAATGTTAACAGTAACAAAAAAATTGATGTTTGTAATAGCTAAAAGTTAGGTGATGTCTTACAAATCAGTTTAGCAATATTGGCATAATTGTAGTTCCTAATTAGTAAATTTTGGCTAAACGTCAAGTAGCTAAACTATATGTAGAGTCATTCAAGATGACGCGTGTCGTGCTTTGATGAACTAAACTTTTTTTTTGTTCTACTGGAAGGCAAACGAGTAAGTGGGTCTCCTGGTGGTAAGAGATCACCACCGCCCATAAACATCTGTAACACCAGGGATATTGCAGATGCGTTGCCAACTTAGAGGCTTAAGTTGGAATACCTCAAGTGCTAGTAATTTCACTGGCTGTCTTACTCTCCGCGCCAAAAAACAACAGTGCAATCACTGCTGCTTCACGGCAGGATTAACGAGCAAAATGGTGGTAGCAATCCGGGCGGAACTTGTACAAAGTGCTACCACCTGCAAAACTGGTATAATTTATCAAAGGTGCCGTGGTTCTTATTACAATCACATTATGTACTTATCCTTAAAAGCCATAACTTATGACACAAGCTAACATATAATACCTAACCTAACCTAATTTCATATTTCAGTGCCATTTTATGGCATTTTTAATAACTTCTACGTGTAAATTACGTTTCTATAAAAGCTGGGACGTTTCGACGCTATAACCCCAGGTGGGATGAAAGCATCTTTTACTGGTATTATGTGATCGGATTGGTCGGAATGATTTTAATCGAGGAAATTTTATAAAAGCACACATGATAAAGTTAATTATTATGTTGTACGCTAAATTATAGCCTTAGTTTAGGGTAAAATTAGTTGAAAAAAAATATTCGGGGCTATAGCGTCTAATTGACCTCGCTGGCGGATTTAAAAAAGACCTCGGCCACGACATCTAGTGATCATTTTTTGTACTTTTATTGCCAAAACCTTTAAAAAAATGGCGTGAGTAGTTCAAAAGTATGTTTTTCTTATGATAATTGGAATAGACGCATTAGCCCCGTAGACGACATAGCCCCGGTTGAAATTAAATTCTTCTTTAACTTGGTAACAGCTGATTTTCTACATACCTTAGCGGGCGGAGAACTGGAAGGCTCATCAAAGAGAGCCCAGACTCTTGGCTTGAGCCTCTGCCAGGCACCAAGCTCGCCAGCGAAGTAGGCCTCCTCATAGCCGAAAAGTCTCGCGATTTCTTCTTCTGAAGGCTTCTCGCTGTCGATATCCAGTTTGTCCAATATGGCCAGGGTATTCTGTAGAAGAAAACATTTTAATGTTTAATGTTTATTTGGGCACAAACGGTACAATTTTACTTACATATTTATTTTAAACAAAAGTCTGTAAATATTATGTAAGTATGTATGTATGTAAACTCTTTATTGCACAAAAAAAAGCCGCCAAAAAAGGACAACTAAAAAGTAAAAAATAATTATGCACTACCTAGTTGTTGCTCGCGACTTCATCTGCGAACAATTCGTTTATCCCTATCCCGCTGGGACTATGTTGATTTCCCGCAAAATTAGCCTAAGTTAATTTAGTATAAGTACCTAGTAATATTTTTTTTTATCTAAGCGTCGTCGGTGTCGGGGGACCGCTAAGGTTAATAGTTTAAAAAATACAACAGATGTACTTTAGTTTCCTCTTAACCTCTATGCCTTCGTGTTAATTGTTTACTCCTACTTTGTGCAATTTTGTCTTATTGAATAAAGATTTTATTATTATTATTATTATTATTAATTATTTTTTACTTTTTAGTTGTCCTTTTTTGGCGGCTTTTTTTGTCGGGGGTTTTTAAAATTTTTAATTTTAGTTTTTTTCCTACTCAGAATCAAAAGCACAATCGTTCCAACAGTTTGAAAAATGCCCCCAAAACTTTCAGTTTTGCGACGTTTTTTTTTTCAATACACTTAGTATGGCGTGACAAAACTGACTCATAAAATTTTGTATGAAAAAATGGGGATTTCGATGCCGATGTCAGCGCAAAATCTATTCAAATACGCCGCCCGCCCGCGCCGTGGGGCTCGAGTCAGTCACTAGTCATGATTCGGTCAGTCTTTGTATGGAGCCAACCCTGACCTTTGGTCCGGGTTCGAACACGCGAAGTAGATGCTTTTGCGTAATCTAGTGTAATCTATATCTGTGATTCAATTGCATTGAACAAAAAAAAGCCGCCAAAAAACGACAACTAAAAAGTAAAAAATAATTATGCACTACCTAGCTGTTGCCCGCGACTTCATCTGCGAACAATTCGTTTATCCCTATCCCGCTGGGACTATGCTGATTTCCCGCAAAATTAGCCTAAGTTAATGTAGTATAAGTACCTAGTAATATTCTTTTTATCTAAGCGTCGTCGGTGTCGGGGGACCGCTAAGGTTAACAGAAACTAAAGTATGTTGTATTTTTTAAAGTATTAACCTTAGCGGTCCCCCGACATCGACGACGCTTAGATAAAAAGAATATTACTAGGTACTTATACTAAATTAACTTAGGCTAATTTTGCGGGAAATCAGCATAGTCCCAGCGGGATAGGGATAAACGAATTGTTCGCAGATGAAGTCGCGGGCAACAGCTAGGTAGTGCATAATTATTTTTTACTTTTTAGTTGTCGTTTTTTGGCGGCTTTTTTTGTCGGGGGTTTTTAAAATTTTTAATTTAATTTTTTTTATTTCATATTTTTTAAACAACTCGTCATGTTGCTACCACTGCATTGTATGTAGAATCAATTACTGATCAAAACGAATCCAAACACGACATATGTGCTATTATTTTTTATAGTGTACTAATGTGCTGGATATCTTGGCTGCAGCATCAGCTCATCCTGTTGCCACTTTTGCATTGTATATAGAATCAAATACTGATCGAAACGAATCCAAACACGATATATCTGCTATGGTTTTGTCAAGAGTGTATCTACTAGTGTTCTGGATATCCTGGCTGCAGCATCAGGCCAAGAACTGCATAATCTTGCATAGTTACATAGCATACATGGGTGTTTCAAGTTTTAGGTCCCAAATATGCTTGAAAGTAAAGTAAATACCCATTATGCGTCTAAGATTCCTACCGCAGCGAACAAAGGAGCTGATGATCTTGGAACGGCTGAACCGATTTTGACGAAACATGTCTAAGAACCATCGCTAGAAAACCAGCTTTCAAATAAAAAAAACCGCATTCAAATCGGTCCACCCGCTTAAGAGCTACGGTGCCACAGACAGACACACAGACAGACAGACAGACAGACAGACAGACAGACAGACACACAGACACACATAGCGGTCAAACTTATAACACCCCTCTTTTTGCGTCGGGGGTTAATAAAAATAAAAATACATAAACACAGAGAGGAGAACAAAGGCGAGCTTACCCCTAAGAAGGGATCTATTCCAGCTAACCTAATTACGAGAAGACAATATATTACAATAGAGAATAATAGGGAATAGGATATTATTATTTTGTCTATCTGTCTTTGTCAACCATTCAAAATGACCCCACAGTTTGCTTAACAATTAATAAGGCACCTTTTATTGGAACATACTACTACAGACTCAAAATTTTCAATAAATAAATTACAATGAATGCTGTGACAATTTTTTTAAAACAATAAGGTTGAATATTCAAAATCAATTCAAGTGGTCGCTAAATCGCCTAGCTACCTTATTAAAGGTTAAACACTGAATATTAATACATACCTATGAATTTGTACGGAACCCTTCTTTTTCATCTGCTATCTCTCTTTTATTTAATCTGTTCTAGTTTCTAATTTGACTGCTTTTCTCAGAAAAGTTATGAAAAACTATCCTTCATTACATTATACCCAAGAAAATTGTTTGTATCAACCATCTTGAGTAACAAAAGCCTCTAACTCTGTAGAAGCAGAAGCAGTAATTAATAGCAATCGTCCCCCAAAATTAGTTTCATTTGAATGAAATATTGTTTTGTTTGCGTTATTCCCGCTTTTGAAACTTTAAAATTAGTTTTCTTCAGTGGGTCGGAGCGTGCGAATTCAAGCACGTGTTCTCCTTTGAGACTCTGAGAGACCAAATTGGAGCTGCAAGCTACACAGTATGAGACAGGAAGATATATACATACAAAGAACTTCGCAACTAGTATTGCAACTAGAGCATAAATAGTAGATTGTACAACGAGAGCATAAAACAAGCCATTTTACCCGAGACGTTCATATAGCCACTCGAGCCGGTACAGCGAGGGTGGATAGACACGTTGAGGGGAAAATAGGTTTAATGCTCGAGTTTTCCACTCTGCTTTTCACTTTGATGGTGAGGAAATGAAATATCAAACTATGGAAACAATTGTTTACATCTTACTAATTACTATGTATCTTTTATTGCCCATGGATCATTATATATGTAATTATAAATTATTTTTATTGATCTATTTTATTATTTTTTATTTTTAAATACATTAAACATTTTTAAAAAGTATATGTACAAACTTCTTTGTTCGTGGCTGTTTACCTTGTTTGCTTTGGTCTTAGACGAAGATTTTACTTTATGTATTAGAGCATAAAACACGAACTTTACGAGTATGAGAAGTGAAAAAAATCTAGTTAAATGAAATTTAGTACGATGTTTGCATGTCGTCGTGTCACATTGGCATGTGACACATAGAAACAATCAAGTTAAAGTCAAAATATTTTGTCGCAATCAATCGCAATGAAATTTCAAAATTTCAGAACCACAGAGTCGATAAACTTGCGGACGCTAGGTGGCACTGATGTCGTGCACAGAGCCAATAGTGTGCAGCCAAGGAGGCCGCTAGATAAATTGAAAGAGTGAATTTATGGCCGCAGTTGTAAAACCCAGGCGAAGCGGTTTGGCGAGCTTCTCTGGTCTGCTTTATGACCTGGGGTTTTTGGGATTACGTTTTATTGTTAATTTTGCTAGTTTTGTCGCATGTTGGTGTGTTATTAATCGTCTACTACGGCAAAGCCAAAAGGAAGAGTATAGGTAGAGTCATTCACGATGACGCGTGCTGTGGTTCTCAGTACAACGTCATAATGTTTAATTTTGACAAAATTACGCATCTTGTGGATGGCAGTAGGTATAATGATTTTATACGTTTAGGCAAGCCTAAAGTTTCTTGAACATATCACACAATAACCTAACCAAAAAAAAGTTGTAAAACTCCTGTCACTTCAAAACTTAATACCTCAAAAATGGCTTAATCAATTTTAGTGAAACAAATCTAAAGACCATTTCTAAAAACTCTGCTATCAAATAAAAAAAACTGTTCGCCTATGTCCAACAGTGGACGTCCTGCGGCTGACATGATGATGACAACAACATGGTGTATTATTACTATTCCGTACCTCGAAGAGAGAAAACGGAATCCTTATAGGATCACTTCGCTGTCTGTCCGTCCGTCCGTTTGTCAATACCCTTTTTCACAGGAACGCGTGGAGGTATCAAGTTGAAATTTATATCAAATACTCTGACCTACTGTCCCTTTGTCCTTTGTCCTCGTCCCTTTAAGTTCCCAATCCGCACTGGGCCCGCGTGGGAATTATGGTCCAAGCCTTCTCATTCTGGCCTGTGACCAGCAGTGGGACGTATATAGGCTGGGATGATGATTATGACTGTCCCTTTAAGCTGTGAAAAAATCAAACTTCTAAGCTAACGCAATCAAAAGATACAGACGTTTATGCCGCAAATTTCCGCAAATTTTCGAAACTCGCAAGGGAATCAAAACCTACGGGGTACTTCATGTGTAGTCAGACTCTTAATCATCTTAATCATCAGCTTTCAGCATTTAAATAACCAAAATAGACACTCTCACCACAGTATAAAAAATATAGAAATACTCCATCTAAGCACGTAAAATGTAGATAGGCTTTCAAGGTCTGCTATAAATTTTGTTATTCCATTTTTTATTATTGTTTGTGTATTGGTTTGTAGTACTGATGGCTTTTTTATTGTTGCTTTCGACAGAAAATCTATTGAAGTGGATGAGATAAAGAAGAATGTTTATTGTTTATATTCTTGTGGATATAAACAATTAACATTCTTTATCTTATCCATGTACCTATGTCCAATCATGCTTTCATGTAGCTTATTCCAAAAATTTTAAGAGATTCAGTCCAAAAATACGACCTGTTGAACAACAAAACAGCCAAACATCTAGACAGATAAAAAAAATATGCTCAAGTTTAAATGGAGATAGTTTGCTCGCGCTTTGTGCTCACTTATACAATAGAAACATTACTTTCATTCCTCTAAGCAACAGGCCGAATCTATAATTAACATGTTATAAAATCCGAACAACAGAATAATCTCGCAAATCCTTCTCAATTGCTTTTAAATCCCTATCCCGAATCAAACCGAAAAACCGAATATTCTAGATAAATCGAGTCTTTTCCTGCAGCCTAAATCCGGAGTTTACTATTTTTTCGCGGAAACCTCTGAAGATTTACCTCATATTACGTTTTCTTATCTTCCTCCTGATAATCAAGGATATTGGAAAAGAAAATAAGGTTAGCCTGGAGGCAACGCATGTAATTAGTATTGTGTTTTGGAAGATAAAAAGGTATTGTTTTCGTGGACGAGGTATTTTTAGAATTGGTGCCGTAACTACGGTTTTATAGCATCGATAATTCTATTTAATAAATATTGCAAAATGTCACTTAAGTATTTGTTTCTTATACTGCACAAAAATTAAATGCTTTATTAGATTATACAGTCGCTGTAGCTGAATATGGCTGGCACAGGTGATATACCAGTAAAAGACGCTTTCACCCCACCTGAGTTATAGCGTCTAAAAATCCCAGCTTTTACTGAAACGTAATTTACACGTAGAAATTATTAAAAATGCCATAAAATGGTACTAAAATATGAAATTAGATCAAATATGCTAGCTTGTGTGGATACATAATGTGTTTGTTATAATCTGATAAATATATGCTGTTTAAATTATTGTGACGCATTAGCCCCGGTTGACCTTAGAACCTTTTTAGAAAGAAAAAGAAAGAACAGACGTTTTAACGCAAAAGTTCGGCCATTCTCATTTTACTATGCACCTGTCTTATTACCATGTACCGCTTTTTTCTCGCACTAATGACACGGTATTTATACTTGAGTGTTCAGATAAATGTAAATGGAAGCCATCTTTTTCTAGATGTGAGCTCAGTCTCAGTGCCGTGTCGCTTTTGCACGAAAAAAAGCGGTACGATAATTAGACAGGTGCACAGTAAAATAAGAATGACAAAAGACAAGTATGCATGCATACACAAACTTGTAAAGTTTCAAATTTATAATAATTAATAATATATAAAATAGGATGATTTACCCTTTAAAACATATAGTGCACCAAACAGACGGACGAACGGAGGTTTTTTTTTTTATTCGACTGGAAGGCAAACGAGCAAGTGGGTCTCCTGGTGGTAAGAGATCACTACCGCTCATAAACATCTGCAACACCAGGGGTATTGCAGATGCGTTGCCAACTTAGAGGCCTAAGTTGGAATACCTCAAGTTGCCAGTAATTTCACCGGCTGTCTTACTCTCCGCGCCGAAACACAACAGTGCAAGCACTGCTGCTTCACGGCAGGATTAGCGAGCAACATGGTGGTAGCAATCCGAGCGGACCTTGCACAAGGTCCTACCACCTGCAAAATCTTACTAACAAGGTCCCAAAACCCTTTAGCTGTAGAACCCTAATAACTACTAGTCTATTTCACCCAAGCTGTAGCAATATGGCTCCAATGTGAACATTGGATGAGATAGGACAATAGCATATGGAAAAAATTGGTTACGAAATTGTGGAGTCAGGTCCAATACTACAAACTGCGAAATTCGAACGTCGTATCATGCCGTCCCGTTTACGTTTTCAGTATTTAATACAAGAGAGAGAAGGACGGTACGATACGAACTTCGATTTTCGAATTTCATAGTAGCCCAGCAGGTCAGTGTGAAGGTAAATTGACTGGGATGAAAGTCACTGAAAAAAGGTAGTATGTATGACTTAGGGATAGTGAAGAAAAAGTTTATTAGGTAACGTTTTGTACTCATCATGAGGTTTATAAAAACAATGGTAGGTAACCTACTAGTCATCAGCATCACCAGATCCTAACCCTGCCGTCGCTTTATGTTTTTGAAATAATCATGTACATATGTTAGGAAGAACATATTATGATTTTCTCACGTCTCTTGCGCGAACTATTCAGTTTAGAAAAAAAATATATTAGAAACCTCAATATCATTTTTCACCTAACCATAAATACCCATACCATAAGACCTATCCATAGATACCCATACTCGTACGTGTGGTGGGTTTGATGAAAAACTTGTTTGAATTTCAGTTCTAAGTATAGGGAACCCCCAAAATTTACTGTTTTTTTTTCTAATTTTGTGTGAAAATCTCAATGTGCATCACAGAATACATCTACTTGCCAAGTTTCAACATTACAGTTCATAGTTTCGGAAAAAAGTGGCTGTGACATACGGACGGACAGACAGACAGACAGACTTGACGAATCCATAAGGGTTTTTTTCCATCTGGCTACGGAACCCTAAAAAGTGCACAGTTCCTGCAGAATTTTTTGCAGATAGTTGCGGGAAGGAGCTACTAGAAAATACAACAGCGTAACCGCTATCCCGTATCTTTTACCAATCTTTTAAATGCTTTATCTAAGCGCCTTCGGGGAACAATCATTTGATCATATCTCTTTATAGGTACTTTGGTTTTTCGTTATTCGAGAGATGTAAGAGGCTAAGCATAAGGAATAACCACAAGTTAGGAGGGTAGCATGTTTATAATGGCAGTAAGTGCGCTTACCGAAAATGGTTCCATGGTAATCTTAACAGATACTAAGATTGAGTGCGGTGCTTTGCTGCTAAAGCTATGGAATGTACATCATCATCATCAGCCTATAGCAGTCCACCGTTGTACATAGGCCTCCCCCGTAGACCTCCAGATACCTCAGTTGGAAGCGGCTTGCATCCACCGTGAAACCGCGACTTTAACCAGCTCATAGTTTATCAAGTTGGTGGACGTCGTACGCTGCGCTTGCCGATCCGTGGTTTTAACTCGAGAACCTTTCGGCCCCAATGACCTTCTGTTCTCCGTGCTATATGGCCTGCCCATTGACACTTCAACGAGCTAATTCACTTGGCTATATCAGATAAAAACTATAATTTTAAGTAATTCATCATCATCATCAGCCTACAGCAGTCCACTACTGGACATAGGCCTCTTCCATGGCGCGCCACAACACTCTGTCTTGAGCCCCTCGCATCCATCCGCCGCCAGCGATCCTCTTAAGGTCATCCATCCACCGTGCCTCAGGACGCTCTACACTACGTTTTCCCGTCCGTAGTCTCCATTCGAGGACTCGTCTGCGCCACTATTCATCGGTCCTGCGACAGACGTGGCCAGCCCAACGCCACATCAACGAACTAATTCTCTGAGAAACGACGGTGACTTTCGTTCTTTGTCGAAACAAACAATTACTAACTGTATAAAACAGAAAGCAACATATGAACACTCAAACGATACACGAAGCCCATGAAAGAACGAAATAGCAATATGGCCACTGCGTCCGCTTACTTGCCCGGGCCGGGCTTTGCCAAGAAGTGAATGCTTGATACCACAAAACTCAGTATTTTTCATACAAAACCCGTAATAGTCAAAACCACTTTTGGTAGTAAGTAACTAAAATCAGCCCAAGAGTTCGAGTTGCACTTGCACATAATGTTTCCAACTTTCCTTTTTTTATATAAGCAGCATCAAATTAGATACGAATGGCTAATAATGTATATAAACGAGACCAACTATCTTTATTATGTTAAAGTGCAACGCATTCGTCTAGTCTAGTACGGGAGTTGATACAGATTTATTTCAACCATGGACGGTGAATTTTTAAGCTACTTTTACTCAAAACAGAGTTATCATCGTCAGCTGAATGAGTTCCAAAGTCCTCCTCATGAGAACGCCACAATGAACAACAACTCGCCACTCGCATACATGCGTAACATCTTGCACAACAAAGTTATAAAGTTATGTTATCTAGCCTGGATTCATGTCCCACTGCTGGGCAAAGCTCTCCCCCCATATCCTCCATTTCTCCCGATCCAAAGCAGCCTGTGGCCAGTGGTCGAGAAATATGTCCAGGTCGTCCCACCACCGCCGTCTGGGCCTACCCCGCCGTCGCCATCCGTCTTGTGGCATCCACTCAGTGGCATTTTTAACCCACCGCAGTGGATGCATTGCTGACGTGGCTGGCCCAGTCCTATTTAAACCTGGTAGTCTTTGCACCGACATCGACAATGCGTGTTTTAGAACGCAGCACCGTGTCCCGGATTCGGTCAATTCTTCCCACTCCGGGCATGCTCCGCTCCATAGCTCTTTGACAAACCTACAGTTTGGTTTTCTGTGACTCCGTAAATGACCATGTTTGGGCACCGTAGGTTAGGACAGGCAGTATAGGTACATACATCGACAAGCCTTCGCTTCAGGGCTATAGCCAGGCCACCTTTCAGCAGAGTTATAAAGTTATGAAATTCAAATATGTGGCGTCACATGCAAGTAGGTAGTGCCATAACTACCTGCTGCATAAAAAAAAACCATTGTTATATCTTTTCTTTGCTATGCATTGGCTACATATCTATATTTTCATAAGGATACGCCAATTTTAGGAGCTGTTAGAAACCGTATTGAACTTTTATACTTTCTCATACGTGCGTGTGGAATGCCACTGCACATTTGAGTGCAACAGAGATAAACTCGTCTCCCGTACTATAAAAACCTGCAACAACCCCGACAGGAAATCATTTGCAATTTGTGCACGTCTCAGCCATTTTAAAATGTAATTGTTGCGAGCTGTAGTAGTCTGCGAGATAAGGACGGAATTAAAATTTTCCACCCTTCTCTTTTTCAACAGATAACGTTAGGAAAAATTGAAACGAACATGAAGAAACGCTTGTATTTTATTACGTACAGTAGAGTTCAAAAATATGACCACAGACCACTTTTACCACACCAATATTCCGACGTAATAAGATAAGAATATTTTTGAGTAGTTCGAATACTTTATACTTTTTCGCACTTGATTGTACAGTTGGCTCCAACAGGTATTTGTTTTACGCATTTATATACGGCCTGTTCAACCACCTATTGATACCTAAAATTTGTTTGACATATTTGGGTCCCACTGAAAAATGAAAAACAGCGTTGCGGCTTGCCGTAGCATTATGCTGAGTGGGGCCCACTTTATACTATTCGATGTTTTTTTTTTCTTTCCATCTAATGTATTTTTAGTGTATCGAATATGTGTAAATAAATGTTTCTCTATCTCTCTCTCTCTCTCTTATATAGCCGTAATGCCGTCTTTGTTAGTTTTGTCTGAATAAACAGAGGGGGCATTACATTTATGTGTCATAATTATAATTTCGTGAGTGTTGAAATAGGTTCTTAGAGCCCTGCTGCCTCACCGGAACACCATGATGATGATGAGTGTCGTATTTGTAAAATATTCAACTTTAAAGTGCAAATTTTCATTAAAATCGAGCGTCCCCCCCCTCCCTCTAAAATCTAAACCAGTGGGCGGAAAAATTTGAAATTATGTATCCACTTTTTCATACTAGTTGTATAGAAAAGTGGATACTTATGTTAGGGCACTGACTGTACCTAGTAAGTATATCAAACTTTCAATGGAAACTATAACGGCTAAGTTAGTTTCAGAAATTATTAGTAGTTTAAAAGTAAATAGAGATATACCTAAATTTGGAATATTCCGTGTAAAATACGAAATCCTTAGAAAAATAATGCTTAATTTTTTTCGTAATGGCTACGGAATCCTATTTTGGGCGTGTCCGACACACTTTTGGCCGGTTTTTTATAGTTTAAAATGGAAAGAAAGAAAGAAAA
Organism: Choristoneura rosaceana; assembly: GCA_037349165.1. NCBI lineage: Eukaryota > Metazoa > Arthropoda > Insecta > Lepidoptera > Tortricidae > Choristoneura > Choristoneura rosaceana. The sequence continues at coordinate 2,312,506 of JAZBNJ010000032.1, forward strand.
AATATTTTGGCTCCATAAGTACGGTTTCTCGGTGGTTTCATGTTCAAGATTCCAATATTAATGCAGGTGAATGTTTATCTACGTACATTAACTAATTAACTCGCTGTAATTAACCATATCCATTATCATTGATTAGTATAATTTGAATTGAATAATGGACTATTAAATAATTAACTAAATTAGCTGCTTCGCTGTATTTGATACCTACTCGTACTTTCTATTAATGAAGCGTAGAAAAAAAGTTCCATTGTGAAATAATGTAAAATTAATTGCACTTTTGATTTTTGGTTGCTACCAAGTAATAAGTATCCATAGCTCGGACAGTCATCGCAAAAACAGATATGTTATTATTATATATGTATAGTTTGTGTTTAGTTTTGTAACCAAGGGACCCCATACATCCCTGTATTATTATTATTTTGTATTTTTTTTTCTTTAATTGTATACTGTAGTTTTTAAGTATTTTATTTGTAATTATTTTGTTATGAAAAAATGACTTTCTGCCAAGTTTCTTGCGGCGCATTCTTGGCAATGATGGTCTTTCCGAAAGTTTAAAAAAATGACGTGTAAAAGTGCCCATTGCGGCCTATTTACTGAATAAATGATTTTGTTTTTTTTTTTTTATGGAAATAGTACATGATTCAATGGAGTCTTAATACCCAAGGCATTTTATGATCATCTATTTACGGTTGCGTATTTAATTTGCAGCCTTTATAGAACCTTGTCATAATGAGGGTATTACTGAATATTAATTTTGAAAGTAACATTAGCGTTTACACCGAGCTTTTCAGAGACGAAGCATCAAAATCAATTTCAATTAATGTGATAAAAGAAATCCGGCCGAGTAGGCGGAGCTCCAGCGGTAAAATAGCCCACGTCATCACGCTTTTAGGGTTCCGTTTTAACAAGGAATGTAAATAATTTTGCAGTATCAGTCTGTCCATTCGTGGTTTAGCATAGTTGTTGTTGGATCGAGAAAGCTTAAACTCTAGCTGTCAATATTATATAAAAGCAGTGAAATAAAAAATTTGGTGTAATACGTCCCCCAACAATTGGGATTTCAAGGGGTGGGGAAATTAAGGTACGCGGAAAAAAAACCGAATTTTAAATCATTAAATGAAAAAATGGGGATTTTGTTTTCGTCTTTTCCATTTAGGATAGGATGTTAAAAATATTACAGGTTTGAACTGAATTTAGGAAATCTGAACAAATACCAGCTGTGGTGATTAATTGATTTGACTTGTGGCCTCTCAAGCCAAAGGATCTTGGGTTCGAACCTAGGCTCGTATCTCTGAGCTTTTTGTGTGCAAAATTACATATGAAATTAACCGTGAGCTTTATGGTGAAGGAAAACATCGTGAGACAACTTGCACACTTTTGCGAAGATGGTGTGTAGGAAGTTCCTAATCCGCATCAAGGATGAGATCTGGACTGAGAGGATGTGCCCAACAGTCGAAAGTCTAGGCTGGCAGATGATGTGATAAAAAAAAAATTAAATATAACTAAAAAAAAACTGTTACAGCTTAGCAAAGCTACATTATTATGCTTCACGAAAGCTTAAGTAATATTATTGTTGTGCAATATACAGAATATTTACCGTATCTCAGTACAGAACCCGACCTTGCACGTGGCCAAACGCGCCTTTAGCCAATTTTTAATACCAGTATTCACGATAGAGACTTTCTTATTTACTCAAAAGATTAAAAGCAGGATGCGGAGAAAATTAGGCTTAGAAGGTAAAGTTTGCGGTGAATATTCATAAAGTGAAGCAGATATTTTAGTTTGGCGCGCAAGTTGCAACCCGGTGAAGCTTTGACCCAAAAAAACTAGAGTAAAAAATTTTAAACTGACTGAAATTAAACATTTTTACGCACTTAAAGTCACCTTGGTTTTGGCTTCACGTGCGTAAAGTAATTCTAGAAGTTTTCTTTTTTATACTTTGAACTGCCTTGTGATTGCCCTTATTCTCACAAAATAAGTCTATAGTTCAGTAACTAATCGGAATTTTACTAAATTTTCAGAGTAAGTAATTTTCAAAAATCACGATATCTTACACAAAATGGTGGCGCCATTTGCATGCTTTTTTTTAAAGATGCAAAATGATATTTTATGTTATTTTTCATTCTAGACGTCTAAGTACCGAATCCAACTTCATAAATCACAACCCCACCAAAACACAAACCAATTCACAATTCTTCAAACTTATCCGAATATCTTAATCGAAGTCCCGCAGTATTTATCCCGTTATTTACGGGAATCCCGCGGGAATAATAAGCGGGCGTGTCCGAATCTCCCGGTCCGAGGTAATCCCGGATAATGGAATGGTGATCCTTTGTTTATGCTGCGGTGGACCGAGGCGGGGAGGGGAGACTTCTCACTTCCTACTGAAGTTATAAATGCGAAAGTTTATGTCTGTTTTAATATTATGCGGTCTATGATTTTAATGCATGAAGCATGAGTCACCATGGAACCATTTTACAGTAGACGTCACAGTGACATGGCATTAATTAACAAGGAAAATAGTAATGCTAATGACTTTTATTTTGACTGTACCAAGTGATAAAATTCTGCTTGTCGTGTTCCGTCGAACAGTTGTTCAGTTAACTGAAACAATCACAAAACAAAGCTCGACCAAACGTAACTCTGCGTATCGTTATTCTTCCTGCCGAGTGATCGGTGAAACAAATTATATGCGTAAGGAAATTATAACAGACTAGCTTGACTCCTCCTTTAGCAGACTGTTTAGTTGGCTTAAATGAGTTAGTAAGTCAAAAAACTATTCATCATTCTGTATTAAACACTTCACATTTTGAACCTAAAATACTTTACACTTTAAAATAGTTGAACTATTTTGTGCAGTGCTCATAATGTAAATTTGCCTGGAACAAAACGAAATATTTTACGAGAAAATACTCATTGAATAGGCTCATCTTTTTGCAAAGGTTGTGTCCCAATGGTTTGTTATATCAGCACAAACAAACTGTTTACAAGAAACTCTCGAACAGGGAGATACGAGTCGTGGAGTCCTGCCTTTAGGCGTTAAAATGCCGTGTCCCCCCACAAAGGTTAAGGTGAACCGACGGAGAATAACTTTTGGGGGACATTTTGTGTTGCAATTGTTATGATGAATCTGGAAATTAAAAGTTTGGTCCATCTGTTTTATCCTAGTGAAAACTAAGCTTTATTTAAATAATTGAGCTAAACTATAACAAATAGTATATTTAAATACGGGATATAGCGACTTTGACAGTCGGGACCCATATTGGATAGGAATGAGTCTAGGTTATTTAACCTTTTTTCCTTCAGTTCAGATCAACCAGCCTTGTTTTATTATTTTTAGTTTATAATAAGAGTATTTTTACGCAGTCGAGTTTTTGATTTTTTTAATTTATGTTTTTCAAATTCAAATTCAAATCATTTATTTCGTGTAACAAAAGACACATAATATATTAGTAAATACACTTAACAAGGGTTAGTAAATTATACACATACATACTTATAACTAAAGAAAAGACAATTCTAGCTACCACTGTATTGAGCTGGCAGGGGAATGTAGTCCCGCACAGTGTAGCATTATAGGATTTTATATTGAACTTTTTAGTTAAGGATAAATGAGACATAATGTGATATATATATTTTTGAACTGGTCTTTTTTTACTAGCTTTCATTTGATACCCATATTGCTACGGTAAGAAAAAAATTCAACTCCCCCGCCATTCCGCCATTAGCGGGCGCCATTTTGAAAATCTATATAGCCTATGTCACTACCTACTACAATTTAGACAAATCCAACGACACCTCATATGTCAAAAACCGTCCAGCCGTTTGGACTGTAGGGCGTGCCAAAGAAATGAACATACATACATACATACACTCGAAAACATAACCCTCCTTCTGTCGCAGTCTGGTAAAAAAATGATAAACTGACTGCAAGGCGAACAACTAGGCTAAGGAGTTAGAAATATTGCATGGGGAAGGGACGCCATAAGAAAATATTTTCACTTGTCTCATCAAGTTCGGTTATTGAGTTATAGCCCTCAACGGATAGATGGACGGCCAGCCAGATGGACATTGCAGCGACATTTATAGGATTCCGATCGTCATCATTCAGTTTATCAACTGGGCTTAAATAATAAATATTTCCTACAGCAGTACACAAGCCTCTTTTAGATAGATAGATATAATCTTTATTCTTCAAAACAAAGACATGGCTTAGTAGCTAAAGAGTAATAAAACTAACAATTCAGCACTTAAAATTATGCCTGAAACAAGGTACTTACGATAGCAAATCCATCCATACTAATATTATAAATGCGAAAGTGTGTTTGTATGTTTGTGTGTTTGTATGTTTGTATGTTTGTATGTTTGTCCCTCTTTCACGCCGTAACGGAACGACGGATCGACGTGATTTTTGGCATAGAGATAGGTAGTTTATGGGTCCAAGAGTGACATAGGCTACTTTTTATCCCGGGAAAATGCACAGTTCCCGAGGGAACAGCGCGCGATAACCGAATAGACCGGATAGTTTGGTTTCTGCATATTTAATCATGGATTATGAGCTCTTGGTGAATCTATAAATTTATTATATTAAGTATTTTGTTGTACGCTTTTCCGACACAAACTTATTTGTGCCGATTCCGGTCCAACATTAGGTGCAAAGATATGAAGGTGTTGGCTGAAAATCAGCGCTGTAGTAGGCAGCATATTTTATACTTACTGCAGCATATGCTGAGTCAATTCCTTTTCGACATCACGAAATATTTATCTTTTCTGTAAATTATGTATTATTGTAAGTTTGATGTCGAAATAAAGTTATGTCTATGTCTATGTCTATGTGAATACTGCGCGGGCGGTGCCGCGGGCAAAAGCTAGTAGAAACATAAACGGATCAGACACATAAATGAGAACCCATGTGATGCATTGAAGAACAGGCGCTGGCTCAGCATTGTGCTGCGGTAAGCCGTAGCGTTGGTATTCTGCCAGTACCCATACCGAGTAAGGACGCCGATCAACGTGATAAACTCAGAGCAATCTCGTCATCAAATGAGTTTTATTATTCAGAGTGAGAGGGCTTTAGACGTACTTCTGCAGGTGGTAAGACCTAGTGCAAGGTCCGCCCGGATTGCTACCACCATCTTGCTCGCTAATCCTGCCGTGAAGCAGCAGTGCTTGCCACTGTTTGTGTTTCGGCGTGGAGAGTAAGACAGCCGGTGAAATTACTGGCACTTGAGGTATCCCATCTTAGTCCTCTAGGTTAGCAACGCATCTGGAATCCCCCTGGTGTTGCAGGTGTTTATGGGTGGTGGTGATCTATCACCATCGGGAGACCCACTTGCTCGTTTGCCATCCAGTAGAATAAAAAACTTCTAGCACATAACAAGTAAAGTACAGAAGCCTTACTGCCGTACAAAAGTGACATATAGGCAGAAGAATCATGCCATTCTGTCCATCGCATAACTCTTATTCACTCGCACGCGGCACGTGTAGTGGATTAGCACACTCTAGGGGGCCCCAGACATATATTTGTAGCGGAAAATAAAATCGCGGAGTGAGCTGCGCCTGGTTCTAGTGCCTATTTGAAACTTTACACACAGCACTGAACTTCTTCTCATATGTGTGAAGGTTTCCTATATCGTAAAGGTCACCAGGTGAATGTGATGTCGCACTTAAATTCTGATAAATCTAAGTGTGAGCCCGGGCTTGCACCCACGATACTCTTGAGAGCCTGCAGCTCAAGTCTTTAGGCTATCACGGCAAAAGTTAGTTATAATTTACTTAAAAGTATACGCTGGAGAAAATTGTTTTTAATTTTTGTAACTTCAAAGACTTTTTATTATTCAACACTCGACTTTTTAATTGATTCTTGAACGCTGTAGGACTAGCAATTAACTCTAATAAGTACACCCTTCTGTCACAGTATTTATATAAGCTAAAACAGTATGGAAGCTAGGCATCCTTTTTGAGATAAATACCTACGCTCCAATGGAGCGTTAGGGTTGGCCACCTATTTGATGTAAAACTGAAAAAAAAAATGTTTAGTTCGAGCTGTATCTCAGCTTAGTAGGCCTTTTATTACAAGATTATATTTAACTTGCAACTAACTTGCATTTAACTTGAATGTATGTTTGTATATTCGGTTCAAATGTTGCAAGTTAAATTTGACTCACTTCCAGATGTATCACCTACCTACCTACCTATCATCAAAACAACCAAACGTATTTTAAAGAAAAATGATTTTATTTAGTAATAGTTAATCATTCTTACCTTTCAACATCAGCGAGGAGTTTAAAAAATGAAAGCCCCGGTTTTGGAGAATCCGTGTCCAAGCTATACCTACACTGCACAATTTTTTCTAAGCATAGTAAAGTTTTTTTTTAAATATTGCGGATTGTCTGGAGCGCACGCAATTGAAATAAAGGACCGCGGTCACTGCTCGTCTCGATGAGTCACTCGCGACTGCAGTACCGCGAGACCCCCTTAGAGGCAGTGTAGAGTGCGCGTCTGTGTGAGTGTGTTCGTTTCGATCGATTTGTTCGTAGCTTCCTTACTGCTTTAGCTTACGAGTATATTTATATACTGTGCTTCTGTTCATTATGCGATGGGACTCGCAGACAGTTTGTTCCAGGTTTGTTCACATCTCCAACGTTTTAACCCCCAACATAAAAAGAGGGAGTGTTATAGTTATAACTGTTATAAGTGTTATAGTTATAACTGTTATATTGTAACTGTTATAAGTTCGAGTTCTCAAACCCGTCCAATTTCGATGCACTTTTTTACGTGAGAATTTCTTTGTAGAAACTATACTAAGCTATGACTGTCACGTGATGGCCTACTACGATGTGCGAAATTCAAACTTCGTATTTTGCCGTCCTACTTACGCAAGAGTGAGACGCTACGATACAAATTTCGATTTTCGAATATTGTTGTAGACCTTCTGTTTTTTCCTTTCAAGGCACCGAATTCCAAATAAAGTCCAATTAGCGATACCATCTCAACTTTATTGACTCCTTAAACTCCTTAAAGTTTCATTAAAGTCTCGAAGGAACCTTCTCATATTGCCAACCTTTGATTTACCGCAAGTAATAAACTACCACTAAATACTGCCATAAATATGCCCATTAGTGAAGAATCAGTTTCATGCCAAGGTTTTAGCTGGAGCACAAAGTGTAAGCGATCGCGTTTAGCATGAAGACGAGACACTAGCAATTCTCCACCCTTAGGTATGCTGGCACTTCATTTGGCATATTCGCAGAAATATTTGCGTGTGTGAAAGAGATGCACTATATTGTTGCTAGCGTGAGTGACGGAGAACTCACTAACGCAATGCGAATATAATACGAAGAGAAGTGCCACCATTACAGATCGCTCAAATCCCGCTTAAATAGTTATTTGTGTCAGAAGGGAGCAAAATGATGTATTTACGGCGAGGGCGGTATATTTAATCCAGAATGTAACGAAGGATTCTACAATTGAATATCAAGCGTAGCGAGGGATTCTAAAGTAGAATCCTGAGCGTAATGAGGGATTCAAGTGTTAAGGCCCAAGATAATAGTATATTTTTTATCGAGAGACTAAAATAAGCCAATACACACCCGAGGCTGTTAGCCACCCGAGCTTTAGCGAGGGTGGCTATTTATCCGAGGGTTTGTATTGACTTTTAGTCTCGTGGTGAAAACTCTATTTTTCACTTCGATTGCGAGAAAAAAATAGTCAGTTTGGTATAAAAAGATTAAATCAAAAAATAAAAATAAATCTTTCTAGATTTCGGCGACAGAAAATTATCAATTATGTCTTTTGCTCTTATTATTATTTCCCTTGATTGCTCGACATCATAATTTTCGCCATCACTTGACGACATTGTGAGAATAATCAATTTATTTTAATCGTTTACGATTTACGCTCTACAACAATGTCAAAGTTTTCGCGGTAAGTATTTTTTTCCAAGACACAGACATAGCAAAATTGCATCGATGAAATGATCCATACACAAACGGAAAAATAGAATAGCGCCACCTTCTATACGGAATAAGCAAGAACTAAGACCAGGTAGACTAAGAACGTAACATTTTCGTCATTAAAATGTTCCACACACAAACTTATTTTTTGCAAGTAACTGGCTGTTTGAGTTTATCTGAGTCACTCGAAGTAAATTAAAAAATTAATTACTTTTACTGCCTAGGGAGTAAAATGCTCACTTTACTCCCGTCTCGTAAGGCTATATTGACCCACTTTTAGAGCATGAGAAGTGAAAAAATAATTTTGCTCCCGTGACTCATACAAGTTTTCACACCTAGTATGATGAAAATTTAGATAAAAAGATTCTAAATATAAATAAAGACTAAGCAACATCAAAAATGACGTGGTGTTACAATTATCAACTCCAAAAAATTGCATTTGCAGAAAAACACTTGGAAAAGCCTTTAACAGAAAATTTGAACTTTGATCCCTCTCGTTAGGGAGGAAAAGTTACTTTTCTGAATGAGAGGTGTAAAAAAATGTATTTATCTTTTGTTTATTTACGATTTTTGACAGTTAAAGATCTTTGTATTGAGAGTGCTACTACCTATTCTTAAGCCGAGTTTAGACTTGCAAGAAAAATCGTGCGTGTTGCATTACTTTGCGAGACCGTAAAGAGTTTGTAGTGATCAATCGAACGCCGCAATGTAATGCTACTTACAAGATTTTTCTTGCAAGTGTAAACTCGGCTTTATATAGCATCATCAGCTTTGTACAAGTGTCTCAAAGTTTTGTACAATAAAGAGTCACGTAAATACATCATCATCATCTCAACCTACATACATCCCACTGCTGGGCACAGGCCTCCACTCAGAATGAGAGGGCTTGGGCCGTAGTTACTACCCAGGCCCAGGGACATACATATATATTTTCATCTCTCCTGTTGGGAAAGTTTAATTTTCATGGGTATATAGCCGGGTGGAAAATTGCGTTTTCTCCTCTAGGGTGGAAAGTATTTTTTTTTTTTTTCGACTAGCCACGATATCAAAGATAATCAAGTTACGTCAATGACATTTTTTTTTCACGTTTCGGCATGGCTATCTAGATGCACGTCATGACCAACTCGATTTTATTTTATAGTCGGCCATGGCAAGTGGCCAGTCGAAAAGGTACCGTTGGAGGTTGGATAGGTATAAGTAAATTCAATTTATTATTATTCTCGTTTTTCTGTAGTATTTTAGTTTCCTCTCAGTCGAAATGAAAAGTAGAGTGTCTAACTCGGGTGAAATAACCCATTTCCCCTCGATCTAAAAGAAGAAGAAGAAGTATCTCGGGTGAAATGGGTCACTTTCCAACCTTGGTTATCAATCTACTATTTAAGCCCACCTACATATATTAAGTTCCTTAGTGGCTTTTTACGACACGCACTGGGAGAGATGGATCCGTCGAATTCAAAATCCAGATACAGTGCCCTTAGCGTAAGTTTTCGGTTGCAAAATCGTTCCGCTAGAGGCGCTGTTTGTGTTTCCATACAAATTGAGATTTTAACGCGAACGCGATTGAGACGTATTTTGTAACCGAAAACTTACACTAAGGGTACAGTACTATATTTAAAGGTATCTAACCTAACCAAACAGTATTGTTTTTGACGAAAATGATACAAGTCTTGATACAATTTTCTGCCATATTTTTAATTAGTCATAAAAAAAGAAAGAAAGAAAGAAAAGAAAAAAAAAATACATTTATTCACAACACAAGACACAACAATGGTATTAAGTACAAATAGACAACACATAGGAAAGTATGCGTCATTGCGGTTGTGAATCGGACACTGGTTCAGCAGAATGCTGAAGCGTTAATAATAAACACCCCAGCGCTGATTTTCAGCCAGCACCGTTGGTAACCCTCGAACCGCTACAAAGATATACTACACAGTTTTATTACTATACATAAGACTACCTAAATAGATAATTTGTAAGGTATGAAACATATTATACCTATATATAAAAACCGGCCAAGAGCGTGTCGGACACGCCCAAAATAGGGTTCCGGAGCCATTATGAAAAAAATAAGTAATATTTTTCTAAGGATTTCGTACTTTATACGGAATCTTCCAAGTATAGGTATATTTTATACCTTACGCTGCTATTTACTCATAAACTACTAATATTTCTCAAGCAAACTTAACCGTTATAGTTTTCCTTGGAAGTTTTGATATACTGACTACCATCCTGAATTTTCCCAAATTTTTCCACCCACCGGTTTAGATTTTAGAGGGGGGGGACGCCCGATTTTAATGAAAATTTGTACTTTAAAGTTGAATATTTCGCAAACAAATTACTGAATCGAAAAATCGTGTTAGCAAACCCCTAATGGTTTTAAAATACCTATCCAACGATACCCCACACTATAGGGTTGGATGAGAAAAAAAACATCACCTCCACTTTACGTCTATGGGAGGTACCCTAAAAAAAATTGTTTTTGAATTTTTGATTGTATTATTTTGTCGGCATAGTTTACTTATATATCCGTGCAAAATTACAGCTTTCTAGCATTGATAGTGCCTGAGCAAAGCCGCGGACGGACAGACAGACAGACAGACAGACAGATGGACAGACAGACAGACAGACAGACATGGCGAAACTATAAGGGTTCCGTTTTTGCCATTTTGGCTCCGGAACCCTAAAAAGCAATACTTATTTTCTTAAGAGTTAGAACGCTCATAGCTTGTAAGTTATAAAAGACGTCTAAACTGAAAGCAACAGATGGCTGAACAAGGGAAACTTTCGTCCATATTTGATTAATATTTTTTGCCTTTAGCAAAATAGTGAATAACTTTTCTAAGACCTTTCCTTTTACAGATTTTGTACTTCAGTAAACACTGAGTTTTTTCGAGTAGATTAAGCTTATTTTTTCATAATTATCTTCTCGGCTGGGACAAGGTGACTGTAAGTAAAGAAGACTTGCTAAAGACTGGGGCGCTTAGGCAAAACGTTATTTAAAATTATTAATTGATTAAAGATTAAGGTTTGTTTTTGGAATCTTTTTGTATTTTTTTTTATTGCTCAATAGCGACATCTCTTGCCCAGGTGAGCGGTTAGTTATGATGGGGTGCTAAAAGTTTCTCGATGAGGGCTACAGCATAGATGTCGCTAGTGTCGCTGCTTAAGTGACTAAATAAGAAACAAACAGGTTGAGATATGTGGTGCATAGGAGAAATTCGTGTCTGTGCAGTTGTCTTTTCTAGATCTTTAAAAATCGCAAGAACAAACTCTTTTTAGAAGTGATATCAGAGCCTAGTCAAATTCATTTACAGGTATTCACTCGCTGGTTGCTTTAGTAGGTAGGCATGATTGACGATAGGCATCAACAAAGATTAAAGACCCGTGGCTGTATTACCTAACATTTCTGACGCTCGCGATCGCAATCAAATGACAGTGTTTGTATGCAAAATCTGTCGTTTGCTTGCGATCGCAAGCGTCAGAAACGTTAGGCAATACGGTCTCCATTCGTGATACTGATACATAAATATAAGCGCTACACAGATATAGAAATAGAAATAGAAATATTCTTATTTAGGCTTCGCACTTAAAATAGAACAGGGCAAATGAAAACAAAAAAGAAATACAATATGCGAAGGCACGAAACGGTCGCAGCTCAGCATAGTGTTGACCGCTTACCGACTTCACGGAAGGCGACAAAAATTAAACAAATAAAATAAATAAAATCGAAATATAAAACTAATGACAAAAAAAATAAAAAACAATATAATAATAACAATAAAAACAAAATACACACAACAACCACCTCCAACTTGCATCATCCATAGACCACCAACCTCGATATGACATGCAAAATCTATCGATTGTCATGTCATACCCGGTCTGTGGCCCATGGCGAATGTCAGTGTCACGTCACTGCACGTCATATCATCATAATTAAACGTTTTTTTGTGGCGACTTGACAAGGGTCTTGAAAGTAAATACATTTAAATATTATAAATTACTTATATTATAAATGCGAATAAAAGAATATTCATTAAACATACAGGATGTACAAAGAAATAAAAAAGTCAAGGCTAATGTTCCACGTGTTTTCCCCATAAGCATTCTTTTTGTTTTCTCATCCAAAAAGTTACGTAAAGCTTAGCAAAAACAACCTGAATTCGCGTCCCATCTAACAAAGTGCTAAAGAAAAACAACGACATCTGTCGTAATACTAATGGAAAATCGTTCATTTTCAATAGCTCGAGTCCATGGCCATTCTCACTTGACCCGTTTTGCGTCCCAGCCTCGACCAATTTGTAGTGGGATAAAATAGAGCTCAGTCGTTTCGGGGGTCATACCGGAATGGCTATTTGATAAATGCGTTAGCTACATTCGGGGAGGCGTTTTATGTATCGCCTGAACTAAAAGGATTGGATTTTTTTTTCATCCTCCTTGAGTATCGTTTTGTATCGTGAATGTTTCTACTTATGTATGGTAATTCTGCCTTTGTTGCTTTTGCATGTGGATGAGTGTCTCATTGTCGTTTGTTTCTGAGATGTTACATTTATTCCAGTTTTATTTGTCTTGAGTGGTTCAGTTAATGGCTTCGCGAATTGTTTTTGCATATTTAAAGTGCTATTTTGTTAGTTTTTTTTTTTTTAAGTAATAATAAAAAAAGTAGGAATGTTAGTGTAACTTTTTTTTTTAATTTTCATATCGTACTTGCCAGTTCTTTGAAGTTAATTGGCCCTTTGTAACATGTCTGAGCCGGGAAAATAAATAAGTACATGGTTTTTCGGTCATGTAAGTGCCTTGTGCTTTTAACTTTGACGTATTTCTGTTCAGTTACTTATTATTAAACGTTCGGTGAAGACAATTTTAAAGAAAGAACCTATTTCCTATAGGTACTTACATTTATTCACAACGCAAGGCACATCAATATTATTAAGTACAAATAGACAACACGAAGGATAGTATGCATTTTTATGTTTTTTATATATTTTTTATTTTTATTTTTGTAATGTCTCTGTACTGCTTTTGGTGATCAATAAATAATTGTATTGTATTGTATATGCTATTACGCTTATGAATCGGACACTGGCTTAGCATATCAAATAATTTTAAAACTAAATAATCTATACTTCCTGCTGCCTTGTGTCCTATGTATGTTGAACTTAATTGTAATGTGACATCAGACTCTTTCATAAGTGACAATAAGTTTCATGTACAATTATAAAAAAATAAAAATAAATAAAATGATAAAAAACAAACGGTGTACGATTGTGTGGCCCGGGAGATGAGCTCTGGTTGAGTTTGGAACGCGTCAGTATAGTGTGGTGGTGGTGATAGATGGGTTTGTGTATGTTACAGTGTGGAGGTGGAGGAACTGCATGAAAACGCATATCTTGCATAAACTTAGCTATCATAAGGTCGCGGGTGAGCAAGGAAATTATTTTAGTTCATAAAACAAAAAAATGAACATGGGCATTTTATTGTTTAATTGACGTTTCTACGTGCAGTAATTAGTATCGTTTTAATAACCAGCTGTCCTACAGTTAAAAGGCAAAGCTAACCGTAATTAAATCTGAACGCTTGCGATTTAACCGCCCTCTCTAATGAAACAATCTCAACTGTTCTATTACAGCGCTCAGCTACACCATTCCCACGTGGGGTATCCAGGCTGCCTAGTTTATTTATTTAGAAGATATATCTTTTATTTCCGCCTTCCCAAGGGGGTAGAACATCAAATTTTATCTCACGCTGGGGACGGGAAAGGTCCAAATTCTCGTGATTCTCGAAGGCTGGTAATACCAGAATATTATCGAGGCGAACTCGAGAAATAAAGTGCCTGCCTTCTGCTTGCCTAATGAGATTTTGTTTATGATCTTTTTAAAGAGACATGCAGAATTTTTTTTTCCTGAAATTGAATTCCATGAAATTTAGGCTTTGGAAAATAAAATTAGGCAAATGCTAGTTGGACAGGGTTTCGTGTGCTAACAATATTCTACAGATGTAGTTAGCCAAATAACTATCAACCAAATTTATCGGGCAGTTTTAGCGCAAAAGAGTGACACACACACATACACGTGGCTGCGTGCGCGTGCCCAGTAGTGGGATGAATATGGGCTATGATGATGATAATGAATAAATAATTGATATGAATAATCCTATACCCATCGCTGAAACTATTGGCAACCGCAAACTCATAATAACGTCGAACACATTCTAAACCCTCGTTACTGAGCGCCATTCAACATTCAACCTTGAAACATTAACACAAAGTACATTTTGCTTCTGAACATCCGCAATTAGAGAAACTTGAAAGGTTTCACACGGGTTGATAAATGATAATGTGGGTAGATAGTGTATTTTAGTTTAATTTAATTAAATGTCATGAGAATTTGTGCTGATGCTCAGTGAGCGTGCAATATTGTATAATTTTCTCGAAGACTACGATAAGAAATGACACTATTTATACTACTAGGTATAGACTTTACCCTCCTCCTCCTTTGAACTCCTTTAACACGTTCGGCCTCGGCAACGATCCACTATTATATACTCATACGCTAAGCCTACGCATATTTCACAGCAGTCACTTCTATGCCAGTGACACGTATCCGTGTCACAGACGTAACATTCCGGCGCCAGTGACTGCCTGTAACTTTTTAGTTCTTACTCCTATGCCAGTGACAAGCATGTCGTGTCAAAATAATTCATACCTCCTAAAGGCTAGCATAGTGAAAGAGCATAGCGGAAAAAACTTCCAAAAGCAAAAACTGCCTTAGGGTACATTTTTGCAAAAGTATCCACATCTCTGTATATGTTGTAACTTTTGTTTTGTTTTTGTATTTAGATGCATGCTTAAATAAATAGGTAGTTACATATAATTAAATTGTAAAGAGCGCATTCTCGCTAACAAACTGTAATATCAGTTTGGCGAGTGGATATGTAAATGAAGTAAGTGTATGTAATACCTATGAGAAATAAAAAAAAAATAAAAAAGTTGCCGGAGCCGAATGCATCCACTAAGCTCTTACGCTAGATATAGCGCATATCTCACAGCAGTCACAAATACGTGTCAATGGCATAGGAGTAAGAACTAAAAAGCCACAGACGTTGTGTCACTAGGGCCAACCGTGTTAACCTGATGATGATGATGATGATGAGACTACTCCCGGTTTCGTACGCGTAAACCATTGGTAACCAAAACTTAATTGGAATTCCGGGAATCCGAAAAATCCTGTGTGAACTCCCAAAAGTTACATGTTGAATTTCACTAAGGTTGCGTAAAAAAACCGGCAATCCTAACGGTTGACATTTTGGAATTTTATCTGCATTCCGTGAGAATATCGGGATAAAAAGTAGACTATGTATCATTCCAGATTCCCAGGTTCACACACACTAACTTTCGTCGAGCCTTTCGTGATGAAGTAACAGACATATTATTGTGTTATACACTCACGAACTTTTAACATTTTTAAGTAGGATTAGAGAATCCACCCATACTAATATTATAAATGCGAAAGTGTGTTTGTATATTTGACCGTTTTTCACATCGAAACGGAGCGACAGATCGACGTGATTTTTGTCACAGAAATAGTTTATGGGCCAGAGAGTGACATAGGCTACTTTTCATCCCGAAAATGCTCAGTTCCCGAGGGAACAGCGCGTGATAACCAAATTCCACGCGGGCAAAAGCTAGTGGTACTTAACATAAAATACTATTTTCTAAACACTACTTATACAATAAATAATGGTAACTAATTTAATTGGATTAGATGGATAGGACCGAGCAGTGTCTTTTACGTCCCTTTGTGCCACTTTAGTAAATGTAGCTTGAAAATTCAAACGGAACGTTTGCAACATTTTCCTGTATTTTTTTTATGGTTTCCTAGAAGTAATTGCTTAAAAGCGATAAGACTACTATTTTTTATCTTGCTTTTTACTTTTAAATGGTAGACATTTTGATTTATAGACGATTTACTGTTTGAGTATTTTGTCGCGAACACATTCCTTTTAGGCGTTTTGCTTTGTGGACGAATTGCGATTTGTGATATATCATAAAGGTTATTTGTATTATATTATTTTCCTTAGTCATTTCGTGTGTTTCTCACAGAGAGTCTTTGTTTATTCGTTTGGTATGTGAGACTAAACTAAAGAAATGATTGACACCTGACATTTCTGGGCTATAATTATAACAAACGTGTAAATGTTTTTAAATTAAATGCTCGATCTTATGGTGATACAATTTTGGTAGAGCACAAGGCAGACCTTCGTCAATATTGTTATTTCACATTTATAGCAGCTGTCAAAAGTACAAATTGATAAGATGATGGTCGCTAAAGCAAAATGAACTTGTTCATTTAATTGATAAAATTTTGACATCCTAAATTTAATTAAAATAGAATTACATCAAACTTTTATGTGGTAAATAATTATGTAACAAATGATTGGCGCAAATAAAAAAATTGTCAAATAATATTTGTGCAATTTTCACAATGTGTACGAGCGAATGAAGTGAGCGAGCAAGACGGCTGGGAGCAGAAGCGACTTGGATAGATAAGGTTCAAAAGGCTAATCGATATTAAGTTTTTTATAATAGCCAGAATAACTGCCACTATGATAGGTAGTAGGTTTGATGCGAATATGTTGCTAAATTAAGGTATGCCAATCAATACATTTGACGAAAACATAAATGACATCTTAAAAAATTCTAGGTAAAAATTTGCATAATTACTAATTTATCGAATCATTAGTTGGGAAATTGTATCATTCGAAACGTTGAGTTGGGAAATGACATTTCGCCCAGTTAAAAATATGGGATAAATAGTTTGGGAGTTGATAATTTGCTAACTTATTTTCTCCGAAACATTAGTAAACCCTCAAACAAAGCTAGCTTGTCTCGTTGGTCAGCCACTTCCTATTTTTTTTTTATTCCGTGGGTAGCTCAAGCACATGAAGCAAATTGGCCATGAAATTAAATTGCGCACAAAACCAAAACCGCATAGTGTGGCAGCACCTCACTTATGGCACAAGCGAAGAAAGCATTATTTTATAGTAGCCCATGTATCAATGCACCCATTCCTTCAATAACCCTCGCTACATTGAACTTTATATCCACAGCATAAAGACGTGCGGTCGTTTTACGACCTGCAAAAAATATCCTTGTAATACGCTAGTGTTCCTGAAATGGTTCTAGGGTTATCACTAGCTTCCAGATGTAGTACTTTGAGAGTATTGTTTTACATATAAATTCAAGTTTAAGCACAACCCTATGCTGTTAAATTTAATGATGACTCAAGATTATGTTCGTACGTTATAGCCTAAATTATCGTCTCAATTCTTGTCTATAGAGTTAAACTAGCGTTAAAACTAAATCTATTTTAATGGTTTTGCCGCAAGCTCGTGTTTAAATGGATAATGATAGTTGGCTTATCTTACGTGATTTTCATAACACAAGTTTTGCTAAGCTTACTTTGGGACTAGGTCAATTGGTGTAAATTCCCCTTGATATTTATTTATTACGTGATTTCCAGTTTCCAACATCATCATTATTCCAGCCTTTATAGGTCCCACTGCTGCGCACAGCCCTCCTCCCAGAATGAAAGGGCGCAGGTTTATAAAGCCTTACTCAAGTTTCCTTCATCATAAAGCTCGTGGTAAATTGAAAATATAATTTCGCACATGTTTTGAAAAACTCAGCGGTGTGAGTCTGAATTTCAACCCACAATATACTGTGCCACAATCCTCTGCTCAAGAGGCCGTAGCCCAAACCACTAGGCCAGGCACCATGACTGCTGCGCTACTGACTGTTAAAGAAGTTGTAAAATCCCATTTTCGTCATTTTAACTGAAACAAACCATACCAGGGTTCAACCTTTTCGTAATCAATTTCGCTATGATTTCTCCGGTAAATGTATAAACTGACAACATGCCATTAGTAGCACAAAGGTTCCACTCGGGCACCTTATTCAGTTTCCATGACCGTACATGAATCGGTTTGTTCAACTGTATAATTTGAAAACAATGCTCTTTAACGACATCAAATTGAAGAGAAACTCTTGCAAGTCCAGCAAATTAGCGAGTCGAAATTTCACAACTTAAAGTCGGTAACTTTGGAAATACCATTGCTTTTCATAGAGCGAGGGAGCCGGAATTCCTAGAGAAATTGAACGGTCCAAAAAGTTCTTTTGAACTGGAGATATTTAACCTAGACTTGGGGTAGACCTTTGGTAAAGTTTGAAGGAATTTGAGGAACCTTTTTACGCACGCTAAACATTGACAGTAGATTCATCTCACCAAAATATAAATGTGAAAATAGGAGCCAAGTTTAACATTAATAATATCGTGGCTGTCGACAATGTCAACAAAAGATTTGGGATCTGAAAGAGTGCCAAGTTCTGTAGCGATGGTAATCCTGAAACTGAATTTAGATTCATCGATCAGTTAGAAAAATCTTCTTTTTTTAGATATTTGTACCTTAATAATCGCAATCGATTAAATATTGTTAAGGGTGCATGTCGCGGCAGTGGCCGGCGAAGTGCCAAAACCGATATGGTAGTGTTTCATGATATGCCTAGGAATTTCATGATCAGCCTAAACGTCACTACGCAAATCGTTAAACGTTTTGAACGATGTGGCGGATTTCCCTTAGCCAATTCATGAATTGTTCTGTTTAAAAAAAATACCTCGTTGAATTTCTTGCCGAATTCTCCTCAACAGAGGTTTTTCCGAACCGGTGATAGATTTTTTTTGACGTTCATAAGTGCTTGTTATAGCTTAAATTGAATAAAAATATTTTGACTTTGACTTTGGCGCCATTTCACGATATACCTAGGAATTTCGTAATCTAGCGAATGCTACGATTGGCCGCCGACATTACACATACATAAATGAACTTACACTTATATTTTTTTTACTTATACGTATTTGTGTAATCGTGAATTGAACAGTTTTATTTCGTTATTTTATAATGCTCTTACTTAATAAGTCAAATTTTGCTTATTCGCTTTTACTTTGTTTCTTCTTCCACTTCAAATGAATCCTCCCAATAGCGAGAAAAGACAAATGACGTAAGAAAGGCTTAATTTGACTTCTAATTTAATGACGCCGTTCATTCTGATCCTGTGTTTCGTTCTCAGAAACTCGAATGCGGCTACCACAAACATAAATTTGGTATCTGTTTAAATTTTATCTTCTTTTATGTTGGTACTAAGTACTGTAATGGAGTTATCTTTAGCTTATCTTTATACTAAAGTTAATCTCCACGAGCTGATAACGTCTCAGAATAAAGACTGTCCCTTAACTATCACAAATTAATTATATGACGAGAGTCGATTGTCATCGCGATAGCTGAATTTCGTGGTACCAGGCTTCCAGTTGTTGTCAAACTCCCGGCCCGGGCGAGCGAGCTGACACGGCGGCCATAATTGCCATTGAGTTCTGGAATAGCCTTCCAGTGTGTCGTTTGGGTGTTTGCGCGTTGTTTCCTTTTTAATACAGTTGGGTAATAATTAATTTAATGAATCATGTATTGCGCAGGTCCATATCAATGAACTAAAGCAATAACTTTGCTCGCTCGCGACCTTTTACTCGTGAAGATCGCGGGTGAGCAAAGTAATTGTTTTAGTTTAGTAAAGACATTAGTGGCATCCGTAAAAAATATACTAAAACAAAGCTAATAATTAAATAGACGCAAACGCAATGTCTATCATGGTTCAGAATGATCAGGTACATTCGAATGATTTGATTTTTGATTCTATTCTTGAGCTTTTACAGTAACTGAGACAAGGGTCTGTAAATCACATTAAAATTCATCGTTCAGTATTTGGCAGAGAAAACAGCGTACTCTGCTTTTATGTCATCATCATCAGCCGGAAGACGTCCACTGCTGAACAAAGCTTAGCCCTCCCCCTTAGAACGCCACAAAGAACCACAACTCGCCACTTGGATCCACCGGTTTCCCGCAACTCTCACGATGTCGTCAGTCCACCTGGCAACGCTTCGTCTTCCGGTTCCGGTCCGGTCCGGTTGGTCGTCACTCGAAGGCTTTTTTCCCCAACGGTTACGTTTTAAAGTTTAGAATTTATGCCACGTAAATTATTATAAAAACTTACGGACTTAAAGAAAATCGCTGGGAATTTGAAATACAACCATCATGGGGTCTCTACTTTACAACTCCGAAAAAAACTTCTCATTTTGATTAGTTAAAGAAACAAAACATTAAACAATAAGTTCGAACTTCTCAAACGGAACTTTCCACATTCAGCGAACAAAAAACCGAACGGACATTCCGAAGATTTATTTTGTTGTTGGACAACAGTACATTTAATTTTTACGACCACATACGATTTTATTATCTGTCGAAGAGCTTAAATCATTGCTACAAGTTCACACAAATAAACTACAAATAGAGCTCGCATATAAACGCAATGTTATCTTAAGGTTAAACCTTGAATTTAAAACTGGATTCAAATAAAACTTTTAAAACAGAACGGTAAAAACATAAATGTATTTCCGATATCGACAGCGTGCAGAATAAGGAAGTCGTTCGAAATGTATATTTGGAACGTAAATTAAAACCAATGTGGGAGTTTGAATTTCGATTGACGCATGCCGATTGGCTGCTGTGTTTTGGCTTAGAGGTGTATTCTGATGAAATAATTTGACAATGTTAGTGACAAGCAAGTTAATGTCTTTTAACGATCCTGTGCTACAGTTACGTCTATGTTAACTCGATAATGAGTTTTACTGCCGTTTTATGGGTTCCGCGTCGTAATAACTGTTAAAGCGAGAGTTTTCATATCGGATTAAATTGTGTAATAAACGTTATTTTGTATGTGGAAAGCTTCACTTGCTTACGTTTAGGGTAGAAAAGATTGGTCAAATGTGAATTTGACCTGGTTCTAGGTTTTCACAAAATTATTGTTTGGCGAATGCTTCATTTGGCTATGTCGGTAACCTTAGTTCTACTGCGGATATCATCATGTCTGATTCTATCCCGCAGAGAAACCCCGAGCATAGACCTCTCCATAGCCCTTTGAGTGACTTTGAGATTCCTAATGAGGCCCATCGTTAGCGCCCACGGCTCAGATCCGTATGTCATCACTGGCAACACACACTAGTCAAAGTCTTTTGAAGACTTTTGAAGACTTCGAAGAATTGCGAAACTGAAGTGGTAGTGGGCAGGGCAAATGGGGTCAGAAGGTTCTCAAATGCCGTCCGCTAACCGGGAGACAAGCTGTCGGTAGGTCTCCAACAAGATGGAGCGACGACCTGACCAACGATCGCGTTGGATGCAGAAAGCACAAAACCGTCTGAGTGGAGAGTCTTGGGGAAGGCCTATATCCAGTAGTGGACGTCTTTCGGTCTTTGTTTAAAACACGTTACAATTCATGATCCTATAATTATAATGGCAACCGAAAAGTATATTAATTTATTAATAAAAGAAGAATACATTGAATGGAAAGAATAAAAATAACATCTAATCAACTAATTAAAACTATATATAAACTAAACTAAAATTACAAAATAAAAATATCATCTAAATTTTCTGCCTCAGGCATTGACCCCAAGACACTGGCAGCATTACCTCTCTGAACTGTTATTGCTAATCTTTGCGAGAGGTAAGTGCCAGCCCTGGGGTCGCCTGAGGCCAAAACCAGACGAGTAGATATATCCTTAATAAAAAGTTAATAATAACAACCGCAACCGCGCATCCGCGGTAATGGCAACCGTATCCACAAGAAAGCTCGTAAATTTTCAAAAACATAATTTTGTTGAAGTATTTAAAATAGGTAGCAGACTTGTTTATTATTATTTCATAGTATCTTTGCTATTGAAGTATCCATAAAATATGCAAACTCGCAAATAACTGTAAATCAAAACAAACGCGATGAAAATCGTTCAGAAAGAGTAATTTTCATAAATCTCCATGTTTGAAGAAATATTTCACGAATCTTTAAAATGGATATGCATTACCTGGAATAGTTTATTATTTAATTTTGTATAATGTTATTACCATTTTAAATTTTACTTGTTTCTTTGTTTTGTTAAACATTCTACTAATATTACCTGTAAATGTGGAAGTTTGTGAAGATGTTTGGATGTTTGTTACATCACGTCTAAACCGCTAAACCGATTTAGATGAAAATCGGTACCTTTACAGATAGTTTGAGTCCTATGGAAGGAAATAAGATAGTTTTAATCCCTGAAAATTTTATAGTTCACGCGGAATAGCAATAAACGAGTTTTCACATTTCATTATGTTTTTAGTGCACTATCGCACCCAGTTCTGTAGTAAAGATTAACATAAAAAAACCGCCCAAGAGCGTGTCGGACACGCTTAGGTTAGGGTTCTGTTGCAGTTACGAAAAAATCAAGTAATATTTTTCTAAGGATTTCGTATTGGTTACGAGATTTTCCAAGTTTAGGTATATTTTATACCTTAGGCTGCTATTTACTTTTAAACTACTAATAATTTTCAAACTAACTTAAGTGTTATAGTTTTCCTTGTAAATTTGATATACTTACTACCATCCTGAATTTTTTCAAAATTTTCCACTCACCGGTTTAAATTTTAGAGGGGGGGACGCTCGATTTTAATGAAAATTTGCACTTTAAAGTTGAATATTTCGCAAACAAATCACTAAATCGAAAATCGTGGTTTTAAAAGACTTCTCCAGCAATACCCCATTCTATAGGGTTGGATGAAAAAAAAAAACACCCTCACGTTTAGGGGAGGTACCCTAAAAAATGTTTTTTTTTTCAAAAATATTTTGTACCGTTTTGTCGGTATAGTTGTTACATATACCTATCCGTGAAAAATTAGAGCTTTCTAGTATTGATAGTCACTGAGCAAAGCCGCGGACGGACAGACAGACAGTGAGACAGACATGACGAAACTATAAGGGTTCTCTTTTTGCCATTTTGGAACCCTAAAAAAAGTCAGCTCTTCTGCTATAATGTAGGTATATAAAATTTAATTGCAATCGCATGAAAAAGCGGAACAAAGTAACATTGCATTTATAATATTAGTTACTAAATATAAGGATAAAGGCAGGAATGAGGAAGTGCTTTTGCGTTAAATGTATTTTATCCACTGTAGAAAAACGTTGTGATATGGCAATAATATTATATGTTAGACATCTCCGAGGCTTCGAGGATATTTTTTCCAACCAAATTCCTTGCGTAACATTCGCATTTCTTATATTTTCTTAAACCATATGCAAAACCTTTTAGCTTATTTCTTGCCAATATTCATGCGGAGGTAGAAAATGGGGGCGTGAGTTTGTTTTTTTGAGGTAATAAGAAAAGCGAGGATTCAATTTAGAAACAAACGAGTCATACATATTATTAGGAAACGATCAACCAACTCAACCGAAGGCTTGGTAGCTCGAATAGCATCCTGAGGATGCTAGCCCACTGCTGGGTCTCGCCGTTGCTCCAACGTTACGTGCAACTGCAGTGCAATACTGGCAGCATAACTTTATTATAAAAAATATATATATATATATATATATGTCGGCGGCCGATCGTAAAATCCGCCAGATCACGAAATTCCTAGGCATATCGTGAAATGGCGCCATTTCATGAATTGGCTAAGGGACATCCGCCATATCGTTCAAAACTCACCGTTTGACGATTTGCCTGGTGACGTTTAGGCAGATCATGAAATTCCTAGGCATATCATGAAACGCCGGCATTTCATGATTTGGCTAGTTTAGGCAGATCATGAAATTCCTAGGCATATCATGAAATGCCGGCAAATCGTTTCTGTTCTGGAATCTTTGCAACGATGCCAAGTCGATTGGCGGTACATCCAAGTGTTGAGAGGTCTTTACAATGCCGCCACTATGACCGTCCAAGTCCAGAACCGGCAGACTGAACCTATCCGTTTGCATCGTGGTGTGAGACAAGGGGACGTTATATCCCCCAAATTGTTCACAAATGCATTGGAGGATGTGTTCAAGACGCTGGACTGGAGGAGGCGCGGCATTAACATAAATGGCGAGTACCTTTCACACTTGCGATTTGCAGATGATATCGTCATCGTGGCCGAAACGCTGCAAGATTTGCAACATATGCTGAATGGCCTAGCTGATTCTTCCCAACGCGTTGGTCTTCGGATGAACCTGGATAAAACCAAGGTTATGTTCAATGAACATGTAAGTCCGGAACCAATTGCAGTTCAAGGCAGTGTTCTCGAAGTGGTCAAGGAGTATGTTTACCTCGGGCAAACTATGCAGTTAGGTAAAAACAACTTCGAGAAAGAGGCCAACAGAAGAATACAGTTGGGATGGGCAGCATATGGGAAACTGCGTCAAGTCTTCACATCGCCAATTCCACAGAGTCTGAAGACGAAAGTCTTCAATCAGTGCGTCTTACCCGTTATGACATACGGTGCCGAAACATGGACGCTCACGGTAGGGCTGGTCCACAAATTTAAAGTTGCTCAACGCGCTATGGAAAGGGCTATGCTCGGAGTTTCTCTGAAAGATCGAATTCGTAACGAAGTGATCCGACAGAGAACTAAAGTTATCGACATAGCCCACCGCATTAGCACGCTGAAGTGGCAATGGGCTGGTCATATAACCCGAAGAACCGATAACCGTTGGGGTAGACGAGTTCTTGAGTGGAGACCACGGATCGGCAAACGTAGCGTAGGACGCCCTCAGACTCGGTGGTGCGATGATCTTCGCAGGGTGGCTGGCAAGAGCTGGATGAGAGTGGCCGAGGATCGTGCTCAGTGGCGTGCCATGGGAGAGGCCTATGTCCAGCAGTGGACGAACATAGGCTGATGATGATGATGACGATATGCCCGGTATAAAGCTAGGAATATCGTCGAATGCGTTGCTCTAATCGATCTGCCGTATTGTTTCTCAGGCACATCGTGATATGCCTACACAACTTTTAGGAATATCATGAAATGGCGCCATTTCATGATGTGCCTAGGAATTTCGTGATCTGGCTGATTTTACGATCGGCCGCCGACATATATATATATATATATTATAAAAATTATAAAAAAAAATTATAACTAAAAATAGAACCGAATTTTATCTGTCATTTTACTACAAAAGTGTGTGACATTCCTTTCGTCCAATCCATTCGTACCAGCTCCCGTGAATCGATCTGTAATCTACTATTTAATATGAAAAATGTTATGCTACGGGCGACGAAACCACCGAAACGGTCAAATAAATGCATGAAGCAGTATTGTTTTGAAAGGGGGGGATTTCAATGCATCCCACGGGAAACTGGAATAAGGGGGGATAAACGTCTGATATTTAAAATTTTATGGGGAGTACGAAATGAAATGCATTGTTAGTATTTTATGGTGTTTCGTTTGTTTTGTTTCAAGATGCTGTAAAATGTTATGCCTTGGATGGCCTGGATTTTGAAAAGTAATTTGTATTGGAACTGATGGCAAGTGGGGTTAACTGGTTATTGAGTGAAGACCCCTTGATACCAAAAGTAAAATACAAATGACAAAACTTTTATTTGTAAGAATGCAGTAAAATGATCTTAAAATAAGTTTCGCACATGTATTCAGCATGCAAGCAAGCGTGCAAGTATTTAGTTTTAGGTCACTAAAGCAAGGACCTAAAGGGGTAAGTCTAAAATAAAGGATTGGAACCGTGCAAGCAAAGCGGGTGGTGAAGGTTGCCGAAACAATCACTGCGCTTGCTACGGCTAAGCAATACATAATATTATACATATTGTATTTTAAAACTCTTTACTGTTCATAAACTTCTTCTTAAGAGACCATATGGAAAACTACTTAAGCCTACCACGGCTTGTATTACACGCAGGAAGATGAATCAGTAGATTTGTAGTAATACGATACATCTAAAACACTTATCAAAACTATATTTACTAGCATTCCGGGATATAAAGTAAAAGCAACCGAAATAGTTGCCTTTGATCTGAAATGCCAATCAAACGTGTTCTGCTGTACCAGAAACCTTCGTTTTCGGTTTATTCAATACTAAACTTTGTATTCAAATCTTTAAGTGTTTTACCACACGTACGTAAATTGGCAATGTTGGACGTTGCTTTTTAAATGTGGTTTACTGAATTGACAACTTAATGTACATTGCGTGAAAGATGTTGATGGATGCAGAGGATACGTTTAAAGACGTTTTATCCAGTATCTGGCGCTGAAGTGTTTATTGGATTTGCATTGATAGTATTTATATTAATTCGGTGTATTTTAGTAGAGACGGTGTGGGTGTAGGTACTAAGAAGTCCAGACTATCTAAATTGAATAAAGATGTTTTGACTTTGACTTTGACATAAACATGAAATAAGAAATGATTTTTCGAAATTCAGCCTTGAAAATTAGTATGGTAGTTCGTCGTTTTTGAAGTTAGAACCATAACACCACTTTCTAAAATTACACCCACGAGAGGGTGTAATGGGAATTCAAAGTATAAATTATTTATGAATAGATGGTTTTTGAATTTGAAAGTTCACACCATCCGTTCAAAATAACGTCTTTCTATATCTGTAGTTACTGACAGTACTGTTTATAATAAAATTCCAAAAAATATTACTGAAGAAACTGATACAAAATTTAAATCTACTGTCAAAAAGACGTTAATATCTAAGGCTTATTATAAAGTTAACGATTATATCATGGACAGGGATATTTGGAAATAATTCCGATCCGCACTAGCGATCCCTTCAAATTGCGAACCTACTGTGTTAAAAATAAAATTGTGTTAAATACTTGTAATGTATAGTACATAGATATCATTTATAAATATTGTGAATTTGTTTTTAAAAAAAAATACCTCGTTGAGTTTCTTGTCGGATTCTTCTCAACAGAGGTTTTTTTTCGAACCGGTGGTAGATTTTTTGACATTCATAAGTGCTTATCATAGCCTAAATTGAATAAAGAGATTTTGACTTTGACTTTTTTGACTTTGAATTTGACAAAGGTATAATTCTCTACAAAATCAATAAAAAAACATGAAAAAAGGATCGCAGAAAGTAAACCGATTTTACCCCAAATTTATGCAAGCGAAGCCGTAGGCTAGTTGACTATGAAACCGTAATAAGATTTCACATTAAAAAAGTATTCTTGTGTTTTGCTAAGACAGTAATTCTACTTGATTTCTAATTCTACATTCACAATGTACTCGTCAGTAGCGCTTCGAAGTTTTTAGAATAAAATCGAACAAGATCTTACAAGCTTTTATTTAATTTCACCTTTCCCATTGTCTGTCTGTAACCAAATATTCAAGGTTAACTGGAAGAGATCCCTTTAAGGGATAAGTTCGCCTTTGTACATGTCTTTCTCTTGTAAATTGTAAATTTCATATGTTTTATATGTACAATAAAGAGTTACAATACAATACAATACAATAAATCTTGCAAGTTAAATTCGACCCACTTCTAGTAGTTGGAATGTCTTGAAATTTGGTATACTTATGTAAATTACGTGACAATACAATAATCTGGTAGTGGCATCCTGGTAGGCCGGCCGATCGTCTTCACAGGACGGAACTCTTCAACGGTTAATGGCATCGATTTGAAATTTGGTATACAAATGTAGTTTGGGTAACAAAATACAGTCAGCAAAGAAAAACTATTAAGTTACTGGACAGATTAGGATCAAGTAGCTTGACACTAACTTTAAAGCAGGCTTCTGAGTGGAGGAAGTAAATAATTCAATCAGGATGTTCAAACTGTAGGACCGTCCTAAAACTATTATACGAACCACTTGGATGTCGTGTCACAGCCGAATAAACAGGTAAATCACTTTTTTATACTCATTTAAATTTCTTGCCTTTCAAGAAAACGGCTTATTTACTTAGTTTTAAATTTCGATTTTATTACTTTTTGTTTTTGTAAGTAAATGTTTTTCGCCTTCCGTGAAGTCGTCAAGCGGTCACAGCGGAAGACCAGCGTTGGCCTACACGGCCACCAGTATGATGAGCTGGGACCTCTTCGCGATTTCGCAAATACGAGAACATACGAGTAGGTACTTAATACTTACTTAATTTTTTATTTTAATGCTTCTACTTGTGTATCTCACACCTGTCAATAAATGAACCAAATCTGCCGTGTCAGGCCTAAGTAACGTATCTCCAAAAAAGTCGATTCGAGAAAAACGCAATCAAAGTTTTTGCTTATCCACATCTCATTGCTCGTTTACTAATGAAGTTTAAAATTTGAAATTTACACAGTAGGTTAAAAAGGTTAATAATAGGTCAAAGTGTAAGCTAGAAAACTTTTTAATGCCTTTAATCACAGCAACAGGATTTGTATTTATTCTTAATTTGCTGATGAACTATCTCCCGTGGTAACATATCATTGTCATTTTCTTGAAACCGGGCCTTAATATCGTAGTAAATACTGACCGGGTTAATATTTGTATTTGATTGGTGTCCGAAGTCTTCTGTTGCTTAGATAACTGCATTATCATGTTTATCCGTAGATCACTCATTGTTTTTCATAATAAAATACACTCGGTAACTAAAAAAACTACAGTTAAAACAAAAACCGTTAACAACTGCATGTCAAAAGTGCGAGATTCCTGTCGAAACTAAATGATTCCCAGTTTTTACGCACAGCTTCATTCGTGTTTGTAACGCCAATCTCACGTACCTATCAAGAAATACCGCAGTTAGGCAACATTTGAAGTTCGATTCGGGCGAGTTCTATATGACTTATCTAACGTATTTGAAATACGGGAGATATCCGTTACAAGTGCGTACAAAAAACCCAGATACGTTAGTTCGGCTATCGGTGTTTTTATTGAATTATGGCATAAAATGAAGATCTTCGATATGTATCAGATAATATAGCATCATAAATTACGATTTAGCACTGTAAAGCGTAACTAACGTATCTCAACTTACGTTACTTAGGCCAGACACGGCAGAAATTTGACATGTCTATGTGAAGTACTTTTTGAGTTATGAGGGGGTTAAAAGTGGCTCCAAATGGTTCGGGTAAAATTACACACGGTGCTGCTCGGTAGTTCTGTTTGTTTGAACTTGGCTTGACACGCTACCGCAAGTCTAGATTTCAATATGGTGTCTGCGAAAAAATATGGCGGGGAATGAAAAAAATATATATTGTAACAATATGGGTTTTAAATGAAAGCTAATAATTAGCCCATTGTAAATTATGTGGGTTATAATGCTTTTAATCTAACATTTTCACAGTAATATCCAAAAAGCATAAAATAAAACATTATTTACTGCCCTAAAAATTAAAAGGAAGAAAATAAGTCTAGTGGTCTAGAACTCTACAAACTCTAATTTAAAGTTCAACTGTCGGGACCCATTCAAATCGTGACTAGCTCAAAAATACTTAGTAATAATGTCCCGACTGTTGAACTTTAAATTAGCTACTTAACAGAGTTCTAGACCACCCGACTTATTTTCTTCCTTTTAGCTTTTAAGGTGGTCGGGTATTTGATTTTTTTTAATTGCGTGAGAAATTACAAAATAATAAATGTAGTGATAAAGCTGTTCGAATCACAGCTGGACAGGAAAATCCCCCCACATTCAGTCGCTTGAATACTCAAAGGCCGTAGCCTTAAGTCTCCAGATCTACTTCCCCTTAATTTGATTCCTAATGCTCTTTAGATGGAAACCAGTGCCTTTTGTCAAATCACGGCCTATATCTACCTATTCAGTCCACTGTTGAGCTGTATTATGAATTATTTTTCCTCGTAATTACCGGCCATGACGTTGGTTTTGTACAAGGAAAAAAAGACCTACTCCAAAACAAGGCTCTGATACCGGTTAAATTTCCAAACCGTTATTAGTTGAAGAAAATTAGATTGCAATGTATGGAAAAATTGGCAAAATTAAAGCAAGAGGTTTATCTATCAGGATATGTAGGTTATGGAGAAAAAATAAATTTTACCCACTCTCCCCCCCCCTCCGGGGGGAGCGTCACCCCCCCGCGCCCTCGAATATGTCCCGGATCGCGGTATTTTCCATTATAAAAGAAAACCGTACACGATACATAAAAAGTGTGTAGGAACGAAATAATCCTAGATAAATTTACTATAAACCTTTCATACATACAAAAGCGATACCACTTACAATTTCAGCGCAATCTGGCACCAAATACGAACATTTTTAATAATTTATCCAGTTTTTTTTGTTAATTGTTTAGTTTTTTCAATTATTTCACACTTTACCGCCAAGATATGTATGACTAAAGTAAAGAACAGGATATCTTCTTTATAAAAAGATATAATTCATTTCTAAACTCATTCATTTGACGCTGCTATGCTATTTTGAAAATTCACCATAATCAGCTACTGCGACATTAACTTAGGAAAAAGTACCAAAAAAACAACTATTTAGTCCGTAAGTAAGATTATAATAAAATATTACACATTTTTTAGGGTCCCGTAGCCAAAATGGCAAAAGCGGAACCCTCATAGTTGCGCCATGTCTGTCTGTCTGTCTGTCTGTCCGTTCGCGGCTTTGCTCAGAGACTATCAATGCTAGAAAGCTGTAATTTTGCACGAATATATAATGTAAACTATGCCGACAAAACAGTGTAATAAAATATTAAAAAAAAAAAATTTTTTTAGTACCTCCCATAGACGTAAAGTGGGGGTGTTTTTTTTTTCTCATCCAACCTTGTAGTGTGGGGTATCGTTGGATAGTTTTTTTAAAATCATTAGGGGGTTGCTAAAACAATTTTTCCATTCAGTGATTCATTTGCAAAATATTAAACTTTAAAGCGCAAATTTTCATTAAAATCGGGCGTCCCCCCCTCTAAAATCTAAACCGGTGGGTAGAAAAAATTTAAAAAATTCAGGACGATAGTAAGTATATCAAACTTGCAAGGAAAACTATAACGGTTAAGTTTTCTTGAGAATTATTAGTAGTTTAAGAATAAATTGCAGCCTAAGGTATAAATATACCTAAACCGTCCGTCTGTCATAGCCAATTTGATCCGAAACTACTAGACCGATTGAATTCAAATTTAGTTCACCTATGTAAATTGATGACCCAAACACGGACGTGTAAAGTAAATTAATTAATTTTAAACACGGGGGCCAGTTTGGGGGGATGGGGGGGGTAAATTAGAAAAAAAAATGTAGAAACTATATCATGTGACATATTAAATGAAAGGGTACATTATGAAAATCTCAAATATATATTTTTCATTATTTTAAATTAATCCGTTTTGAAGTTATTTAAGAAAATAGGTGAAAATTAACCATTTCCCCGCCCCTATCTCCTAAAAGCCCAGCAAGGCCTACATTTTTTTTTTAAATACAGAAAATAGGTCCATACCTATAGCTTATAGGAAAACATATGAGAATCTAATGGTATTTAAAGTAACACCATTTAACCAGTATGAACATTTATATTTCGCTGAATGGCCAAATGAACTAAATTAAAAAAATAGCATAGCATTGGTAAATGAAAGATTTTAGAAATTAATTATACCTTTTTATAAAGAATTTATTCTATTCTTTACTTCTGTCATACATATCTTGGCGGTAAAATGTGAAGTATTTGAGAAAACTAACCTTTTAGCCGAAAAAATAGATTAATTTAAAAAAAAGTTAGTATTTGGTATCATATTGCGCTGGAACTATAAGTGATATCGCTTTTAAATGTATGAAAGGTTTATAGTAAATTTATCAAGGATTATTTCGTTCCTACACACTTTTTATGTATCGTGTACGGTTTTCTTTTATAATGGAAAATACCGCGATCCGGGACATATTCGAGGGCGCGGGGGGGTGACGCTCCCCCCGGAGGGGGGGGGGGAGAGTGGGTAAAATTTATTTTTTCTCTATAACCTACATATCCTGATAGATAAACCTCTTGCTTTAATTTTGCCAAATTTTGATCTAATTGTACTGAACTATATCATGTACAGATCGCGTCAAAGAAAAGGAACCCCTCTGTGTGACACGTGACAGATCAGTCTGGCCCTGCGGTTAACTATCGCGAGCTCTGAGACAAGTGCATCAAACGGAGGGCTCGGGTTCAAATCCACTTTTTGTTTTATTTATGTTTTTGGTTTATTATTTTTTTTGTAGTATTTGTCTGATCATTTAAATAAGTTAAAAAAAAAGATATTGATCATTTATATTTTTTTAACCACATTTGAATTGATACGATCTTCGGTGGTGTGAGTGAGACAAGAGGACCTTAGTAATAATATTCGAAAACGATCCGAATTGTGTAAGTAACAATTGTTTTATTGTTATTCCACGAGCGGACATCAACTCCTAATTCTTATAACATTCAATACTCGCATTGCAAGTTACATTCACATTCACAGTCCATTTTCACCAAGCGGTGAATGACAACTATCAAAAATATCTCTTTTAAATGTAACAAATTTCCCCCATCGAAATCCTCGGAATCGAACTCGGTTCACTGCGAGCAGCGCACAGGTCGAACACTTCGATTTGCCGCTAGGCCATTTCAATACCTGACGATGGTTGCAAAATTAATAGTTGCAAGTTGCGTGCCATTGTCATTAGTATTCAGTAGATATGCACCAAGCGCCAAAGCAAAGACAACCTTATCGCACAGTAAATAGCGACTTTCAAAGAAGCAGCGACTGTAGATATACTGAGTTCTAACTTTGTTTTTCGTATTAAGACTTTGAGGGTGGCAGATATTTACTTAATCTTTGCATCCTGTTCTAGCTAATGCGTATAGATATAAACAGATAGATTACGTTTATTGCAGATTGTTGCACTACCTTATTGTAACTTCAGAGAATTATCGAAGACTGCTGTATTAAACTGCTACTTAAGGTTGAATGTAGCATAATACACTTTATGAGTCCCATTTACTAACCTGAGGGTATATTTTTAACGAAATTTACAAATCGTTACGTTTCGTGTCGATCTCCTTGTGTGAATATCTCCACGTTGTAATATTGTCCGATTTATTAAGTTCACGAAAAGCTTTTATTATTTCGATTAACAACTTTTTTGAAGGCTATAATTGTTGTTCTCTGGGAACAAAAATAACATACTTTATAAAGAAAATAGCACGGGATATGAACGTAACGGTAAGTTTGAAATAATAATATTTATTGTTGAAATATTTCTGACCAATTGCACTTTTCATGTATGTATTTCTAATATTATTGTTTTCTTTTATACAGAGAAAAACAGATTGATACAAAGCAAAGGTATCAAGCGACGGGTTATGTGAAATGTGATCTGAAACTTTTGGGTGTCTCTCAGAACAGTTCGACGATAACTTCACGTGGCAAATATCCATAATTATAATCCGGCCAGAAAAATTAAGCTTACTGACGATCACCGCACCAACAGAGTAAACTTTGCCACTCGTTACTTAAATTTCGACTGGGAAAACGAAATAGTTATATTTACGGACGAAAAGTGCTTTAAGTCAGACATGGATGGCCGAGGAGATGAAGTCGGGAGCGGGGAGAGGTATACCCCCAACAACGTGTTAGATCTCAGAACAAGCAGGCGATTAACACTAGGTAAATAATAATATTTTTTTTTACAATTTTTGTGTAATTAACACATTTATTTAAAACTAGCTTATGCCCGCGACGTCGTCCGCGCGGACCTAGGTTATTGCGCGGTGGCGTCCTCTACCTGAATGAAAAGTATTCTTTGTTGATCCTTAGGGCTTAAACTACAAGTAGCGGCACGAGAGTTTAGCGCTGACCGTTATTGCGCAGAAGTCAAAAGTAAGGTATCACAGGGGGAAGGGCGGGCGTGCGTAGCGCCGATTGGCTTTCCAGTCGCATTACGTCCCCCGCGCCCATGCACCCATGCGCAGCTATCCCTTCCACGGTTCACTCAGCGCTAGACTCTCGTGCCGCTACTTGTATCTCTATACCAAATTTCATCAAATTCAGTTCAGCGGTTTCGACGTGAAAGCGTAACAGACAGACCGACAGACAGAGTTATTTTCGCATTTATAATATTACTAGCATATGCCCGCGACTTCGCCTGCGCGGACCTAGGTTATCGCGCGGTGGCGCCCTCTACTGGAACAAAAAGTATCCTATGTTGATCCTTGGGGCTTAAGCTATCTCTATAACAAATTTCATCAAAATTGGTTCAGCGGTTTTAACGTAAAGCGTAACAGACAGATAGACAGACAGACAGACCGACAGACAGACAGACAGAGTTATTTTCGCATTTATAATATTAAGTAGGGATACGTTCAAGGCGTGTATTTAATATTATTTTGAAGTTTTCTTAGATCACCATGTTGCAACATATTTTAAAAGGTTTGAATGTTTTAGGTTACCTACTGGGGATGGATGTCTTCAATGGGACCAGGCGAGCTAGTGGAAATAGGCGGCCGCATGAACAGTGAGCGATATCTTGAAGTGTTAAAGGACGTAATGCTGCAGTCAGTGCGTGTGGCTTATCCTGAAGGACAAATTTACCTGGTTCACGATAATTCTTCAGTGCATAAGTCCAAAATCGTCAGAGACTGGCTAAATTACCAAAAAAACATAACGGTGTTTGAATGGCTGACTAAAAGTCCGGATCTAAATCCAATAGAAAACTTGTGGGGTCAGATGGTATTGAATTGGGACTCCAGTGAGATAAGATCTAATAAGAATTTGGATAATGAGGTAAATAAAACATGGGAACTGTTGTGTAATAGTGATACATGTTTCAAAGTGGTTTCGAGCATGGAAACACGGCTTCAAGAAGTAAAAGACAGTGAGAGCTATCCTCTCCGTTACTAAAAGGAACATTAATTACTAACCAATAAAACAGCATTAGAACGAAAGAGCAAGTGTTAAAATTCCTATTAAGTGTTATAATTCCTATTATTGTTATTTCGTAGTTGATCAATAATAAACAGACCTTTATTATAATCAGTCAAATTACCCTTGTTGACGAGTCATTTGTTAATGATGCACCATCTGACCTCACATAGGTATTGTTTTTAATGTGTTGTGTCAAAAAGGTTATCAGAAACTGTGATAAAAGAGAAAGATGTAAATTGCTATACTATAATAGTTGAGCATGTTGGTTGTTTCTCAGTAATCACAGCGACAATTACCTAATGTTAACAGTCTAAAATAAGTGTTGTTTTTATAAATTAATATGATGTATGCGAAAGCAAGTGTTCTATTAGTAAATTTAGTTGAATTCAAAACCTAAGTAAATAATCATATTTTAACACAGATTGAAAACTGTATACCTATACCTACTGACCCAGAAATCTATGGATAAATAAACAAATATTGCGTTTGCAACATGCCTATCTTTTTTTATACCTCATGCCTACTTTAACAAAGATCTCTAATATTAATCAACGGCAGGTGATTAATAAAAACAAAAAACAAAAACAAAAAGATCTCAAGCCGCAGGGGCTTGAACTGAGAACCTTAGTATGACGAGGCAGGTCGAAGCCAACTATCTATCCACTAGACCAACTGGCTTCCTACGTAACGTGACAAAAATATTAAACGCTTTGATGTCATTACCAAAGGGGGTTCCTTTTCTCTGACGCGATCTGTACTTGGCGCAAAACCTTTTCATTTTGGTCTCGTTCGCGAAACCGTTATTTTTAAACTGGTTTTTAATGGAACATTCCCATAAAGTTCTTGTCAGATTAACCGGT
The DNA here is from genome assembly GCA_037349165.1 of Choristoneura rosaceana. Lineage (NCBI taxonomy): Eukaryota > Metazoa > Arthropoda > Insecta > Lepidoptera > Tortricidae > Choristoneura > Choristoneura rosaceana. Next base: position 2,348,038 of record JAZBNJ010000032.1, read on the forward strand.
TTAGAACAATAAAAACCGGTTTATTCCGGCGCAGAATAAACGTCGCCGCCGGCCGGCCAGCTGTCACTCGTCGAATAAATCAGTTTATTTAGGTTATAGTTATTTAAAACGTTCGCGTTCTTATGAAAGTTTGGAGTTAAACCGAAACAAACCGGTATTCACCGCTATTTTATAAACCGGTTCCGAGCCTTGCTCCAAAACCCGGTTTTAGAGTAGGAATTATTTGTCCTCTCCCAGTGCTGATAATGGAAGGTTGGTTATGTACAGGGAACAAGGGACTTTAAATGTCCTAGACCCGAAAACAAATTTTTTTATTAAGTTTATTCATACAAATACTCGTAGGTATCTGCCTCGATCGCGCTCGAACCGGGAACCTCAAGCTTCATGGTCAAATTCTCTACTCTATTTACTTGGCTTTACATGAATAATTTTCATACTAAGCTAATAACAACCATGACGTCAATTAGGATGGAAAACGCTATTAGAATTCAGGGAAGTCTGGAAATATCAGCTCAACTGCCAAAAATAGCTTTTGTGAGCAAAACCACGGTAAAAGCCATAATTCTATAAATATCATAATCTTTTTTTATTCCAACAAATAATGGCCTCAACTGGACCAAAGATTTCCGTAGGAAACCCTTATTTTAACTGTCGAGGCAAATAAAAAGGTTCCGCGTTTCCACATATGAATGCAAATTAGGTACCGATAGAAATAAAGGGCAGAGGTAGAGCCCTTCTAGCCTGTTTATGGCCAATTCTCTTATAGGTCAAATAGTTTGGAGGAAAGATAGAAAACATTTATTTACTTGCCACATTTTGGAAAGAAAACATAAAAATTATACATTTGTGGAAACTTTGGTTGGTCGTTGGTTGTGGTGGTTGATAGTTGATTGATTTGGTTGGTGGTTGGTTGGGTTTGGTTTGGTTGGTACTTTTATTGCTTATGTTGTCCGAGCTGTTTCCACTAGAGATAAATGAAAAACATTGCTCGCAACATGTCCTCGTGTATATCTGGTGAAAACATTGCTTAAATAAATATTGCCAATGAAACGGATACAACATTCAGGTGTATTATCAAGAAGATTTTTTTTTTATATTTATATAAAATTAAATGATTATATCATGGACAGGGATATTTGGAAATAATTCCGATCCGCATTAGCGATCCCTTCAAATAGCGAACCTACTGTGTTAAAAATAAAGTTGTGTTAAATATTTGCGATGTATAGATACCATTTAATAATATTGTAAATCTGCTTAAAAAATATACCTCGTTGAGTTTCTTGCCGGATTCTTCTCAACAGAGGTTCTTCCGAACCGGTGGTAGTTTTTTTTTGACATCCATAAGTGCTTGTTATAGCCTAAATTGAATAAAGATATTTTGACTTTGACTTTATTAGATCTCTGTCTGACGGATGTCTGCCTGTTTTCCTTTACTTTTTTGCCTGTTTTTTTTTTGTTTGTTTTTATTTCTGAACCATTTCTCGTGAAATTTTGTGGGCGGGTTCGATAACTTCGATAATTATATGTTTTCTTTTAATCAGTAATTTTTTTTTTAAATAGTAGAGCCATGAGGGTCGCAGTCTCAGCCACTAAGTAAATAAACATGGAATCTTGCAAAAGTTCTTGGTTATACAGGATGAACAGCGACTACAAAGTTATTTTTAGGGATTTCCAAGAAAATTAACTAAAATTTCGTAATTAGTTTAATACGATAAACGTTGCATCTGCATATAAACCTAATTAGCACGGGCCCGAGAATATTCAAATCTATCGTAACCTCATTAAGGTCGCAAATTGAATATCAGCCGCTTTCAATGTAAATCGAGCCGATAATGACTGCGTTACAAAAAGCCGTCCGAAACTACCTTATGATGTAGATATTAGATACATTTTTGTTTACTTTTTTGATAAACGGGCTGGTTTCTAAGAGGAGGGGGACTTTGCTTATTCATTGTTTTTTCCAAGGTTCTATCAAAAGGTACCGAACCCTAATTAATCTACTAGCTGTTACCCACAACTGCGCGTAGGATTCATTTATCGTTATCCTGCGGGAATTACGCAATTTTCCGGGATAGTAACTATCCTTTGTATGTTCTTTCCCTAGGTATATTAGAAACCTCAATATCATTTTTGAAGACCTATCCATAGAGACCCCAGACGTATAGGTTTGATGAAAGAAAATTTTCGAGTTTCAGTTGTAAGTATGGGGAACCGCCAAAATGTCCTGTTTTTTTTTCTATTTTTGTGTGAAAATCTTAAATGCAGTTCACATAATATAAATCTACTTACCAAGTTTCAACAGTATAATTCTTGTAGTTTCGGAAAAAAAGTGGCTGTGACATACGGACGGACAGAGAGACATGACGAATCCATAAGGGTTCCATTTTTTGCTATTTGGCTACGGAACCCTAAAAAGCGAAAATATTACGCTGACATATCCATAAGTTTTTATTGCGTCTTGACCTTGCCTTAGACTTTGTTTGAAAAAAAAGGTATGTCGATTGTCCGTTGAGCCTTAAGGCATCATAAGGATAAGCTCGTAACAAAAGGAATAAGACGGTTTAAAGATAAGAGACAGAACATGTAAGAGCAGAGCATGAGCAGACTGGAAGTATTTTGGTTAAGCTGTAACGGAATCGTTTCGCTCGCTCTTCTCGTTCGCTCGGCATGAAGAATTATTTCAGGTAATAGTACATTACTGCAGAGACCAGTAAAGTAAGCCATTCTGGACGAGTAGAAGTTTCATCAGTGATACGAGGCTAGGATGGAGATTACTGGTTGAAGCTTGTAGGTACAGAACTTTCCTTAAAAATGATGATGATGGTGATAATGAAATGAGGGTAATTGTGATGTGATGGTGATGATGGTGGGGATGATGATGATAATAGTGATGTTGATGATAGTGATGATGATTGATGGTGATGATGATGATTGTTAGTGATGCTGATGATGATGTTGGTTGATGTAGTGCCATGAGGTGATAATAATGATGACATGGACTGGACACATTTCATAGTATTGACCCACACCCAAAACTGCCGCTCGGCCCGCGCTGTTTATGACGGGTTCCAAATTTTAAAAGGAACCGTTACTGTCCAGGAAGTAAATTTCATACTTACTTCCTGGACAGTTCGAGATTACTTCCTGGACACTAGCAGTTAGTCTCCAGGATGCGTTACTTTCTACGACGTTTTGGATGACGTAATGGCAACATTACATACTATTTATTTTTGAGAAACACTTCTTTCTACTACCATCAATTCCATTCCATCTTAGCCTACACTTCCCGCTGCCGGGCACAGGCCTCCTTTCAGAACAAGAGGGTTTTCTACTACAAATAATCTTTATTTAAGAAACCCACACGTTTTCTATATTTATAAGCACACAAGCTGTTGCCTGTGAAGGGTAACAAACAAACAAAATGAATAGATCTAGATTTTATTTCCACACAAAAGCAATTATCCTCGAACAGACTTCCGCTCTTTGTTCCAATAAAAGCTATCGAGGATTATATTTCAGATAGATTTGCGTAGAACCGACCGCTCAGTATGTGCATTTGCAGCTAGGAAAATGGCGGGTAAAGTTTCGACAGTTTTTTCATCATTTTTATCACTGCTGCCTGAACTTCAAAAAAAAATATATAATCATTTATTGCCACAGAAAATAAGACTACGCAATAAGAAAGCAATTCCACGTAAGTAGGTGGCAATGGGCTCAGGCTCAGCATAAGCTGCGAGCAAAAGAAACTTGCCTGCGCAAAAAAATGCGCCCATCCTACAACGTAAAATTTAACTCTAGAGCCCGGTAAGGCTGCATTGTTGCTAATATAATATCAAAAATATATCAGAAACATAATTTTTAAGAACAAAGAAAAAACTAAAATAAAAGGTAAAATGAGCAAGAAATAAAATGGTAAATCACTCAACAGAAAAGAAGAGTTGGCAAGGCATCACGCTGCTTACGGTGAGTGAATTTTGTCTTAGGTTCAGTGTAATCCCCATTTACGCTTAAGCTAACTTGATTTACTTTGTTTTTCAATAAGCACTCTCCGCATTTTAACTTGTTCCCGTACATATACGAGTACGTCTTACATAACCAAAACTAATAATTCAAGTCACTAATAATTCAAGTGCTGCTGCCGTAGCACGCTCGCTTCACTCGCGCTTCGGCTCGCGCGTTATGAAATCACAATAATTTTCACATCTTTTTGTCTCATGGTTAAGACGAGACTAGAAAGAGATGGAGAATGTGGTCGCGAACGTCAGAGCGTAGACAATATGGCGATCGATCGACATGTAGTTCAAAATACAATCCAAGTAACAGATTACAACAGTTAGCAGAAATTATTTGTGTTAGAAATCCATTTTTTGTTACAAAAACTTATTTTACGTCTGAAACTTTTAGAAACTCACCTCGCTTACAATTTGGATCATGGAAGTAGCCTGTTTAATGGCCCCATAGTACCTGTGCGTGAATAGAGGTTCACACAATGATGAAACGCTTTCAATATGGCTTTCGTGCTCCAATAAACAACCTTTGAATAACGCGACGTGAAGTTATTGCTGGTACGTTCATAACACAAGTATGTGTATTTACGAAGAATATATTGAACGATAAATTTACCTGAGATGAAAACTTGAGGGCCGTATTAACTTACGTGCTTTTGAGTTCGTGTACTTCTGCCCGAGACGTGGAAATTTAAAAGATACAATTTACGCGGCTAGCCAAGTCAATGAGCTCATTGAAGTAGCAATGGGCAAACCATGGAGAACAGATGGCAGTCGGGGTCGAAAAGTTTTCAAATGGAGACCGTGGATCGGCAAGCGCAGCGTAGGACTTCTCACAAGTTTGACGGATGACCTGATCAAAACCGTAGGTTCAGTGTCATTAAAATTTTGCAATTATGTCTAACTGTAGACGTTCTAGGGCTGTATGATGATGATAATTTAAATGATGAATCACTGAAATAGCTCGACGAATAAACAGTTGAAGTGGCAGTGGACACCACATCAGTCGAAGAACGGATAACAATTTGGGGGAGACAGGTTCCAGAGCTGTATCCGCGAACCGAAAGGCGAGGAGTTACAAGCCTTTCACTTGGTATAGCGATGATATCGTGACATTTGCAGGTAACTCTCGCGATAACTGGTGGATGTAATTGACGAGTTGCCGTCCATGGTGTCATTCTAAAGGAAAGTCTTTCTTAATTAGTGGACGTTCTCCGGCTGATGAGGATAACGTAGTTGATTATGATGATTTTGATAAAGTCAAAGTCAATGTTAAAGTCAAAGTCATATGATTCATTTAAGTCGCACCTTCAGCTGACAAAATTTATCTTCATCTTTAGTTCTATGATCCTCAGTGCAAAATTTCTAATGATAGTTTTTCTAGATAGATGAAATTTAATATAGCTAGATGGCGTTAGTATCGACAGGTCTCTTTGATGTTACAGTCTTGCTTGCGATTGGCTCATTTAGTTATTTAACCAATCACCCAATCCGCACTGGGCGCTCGTTCTGATTCTGAGAGGAGGCCTGTGCCCAGCAGTGGGACGTATATAGGCTGGGATGATGATGATGAAACATGATACAAATATGAAAGTTGTCAAACGGCGACCGTATTATTATTGTTATTATATAAATTATCAGGCAGGCAGTTGCAAGCAACTGATAGGTACCTGTATCTAACTGTTCCTTGGTCAAGTATTCTTAGTTTTGTTAATGTGTTGGTCTAGTCGGTTCTAAAATTGGTTAACATTCAGTGCTGAGACTACATGTTCTGGTAGTTTGTTCCATGTCTTGATCACTCTATTACATAAGAAATGTCTGCGAGGATTGTCTAACATTTCTGAAGCGCGTGATCGGAATGAAATGACAGATTTTGCATACAAAAACTGTCACGAGCATCAGTACCGTACAATACGGCCTCAGATCTTAGATGTCCCAGAAACTCCTGTTCAAATTAAAAAGGCAGTTAAACAAACTAACTTATGTAACTAGATTCCCGCCGTTAGCACGACTGCTTACTTTCTCAATCTATGTCGTTTACTTCCAATTTAAACTTTAGTTTTGTAAGGACAAGCTTCTACTTTCAACTTTCTAACTGGATAAAAACGAACTTCAGAAGCTTGGCTTACTAGTGATTAAATCGTGCCAAGCATTTTATAAAATACCCAGTTGTCTTTAGTTTATCTTTGCATAATATTTTCATTTCTGCGGGACGGGTATGCAAAGTAGACGAGAAAACTGAATGGCCTTTCACATTTAATTTTACGATGATTTTTTTGGCAGATATATTATTATGGAATGTCAACATGATATTTGCAAAGAAAAAGATTCAGTTATTTAACTACATCATACGTTTTTTTGGGTCAACCTGGGTCAACAATCTCGTAGGGGCTCCGAAGTGGTAACGTTTCGTGTGCCCTGCCTATCCCATTTGGGAATACAGACGTGATGTTTGTATGTGTGAGTGTGTTTGTACAATCTCGTAGCAAAACAAAACTGATTAGAAATATTATTTGTTATTTATTGTCCGACAGTTACATTATAAAAAAATATTGGGTATTTATTTTTAGCGTTCCGTAGCCAAAATGGTAAAAGTCTGACTGGAGGTTTTTGAATTGGAAAACACGCACACAGCTACGAGTAAATACCTGCTTCAACTTCACGTTAGCAATGTGCTCTTTGTCTATCCCATCACTTCACATGCTTTTTGGCAGATGAGTAAGCTATTTTTAAGCAATTCGACACTTAAAACAATTTTATTCATGAAATCTGAAACTACTTTTACAAACTTAATCCAACCGGTGGCAAAATACGAAAACCATCCCCACACTTAACACCCTCGCTCCCGCTCTTTACTAACAGCGACGCCACTGACAGCAAAGTTAAGTTTGCAACGCTCTGTAGGAAACAGGTCAAGCCCTGAAAGACATCAATTAGGCGATGAACCAATGGCTGCGGTTCACTGCGCATGGAGATCAAAGGGTTGCTGCTTTATACATTGTAATTAACACTTTAAGAGTTTTGAATGCTAGTCACGTAAGGTGCGCGGTTTCAAGGAAGCAAATCAGATTGAAACATATACCAGGTGTGGCCTGCAATACGAGCAAATAATCAAATGTCGGAAAAACGCTCGTCATTTTGAAAACATAACCCTGTTCCGTGCAGTAGACTTATAAATTTTGGTACGTACTTATAATAAATTTAACATCGCATTAGCACGCTGAAGTGGCAATGGGCTGGTCATATAACCCAAAGAACCGATAACCGTTGGGGTAGACGAGTTCTTGAGTGGAGACCACGGATCGGCAAACGTAGTGTAGGACGCCCTCAGACTCGGTGGTGAGATGACCTTCGCAGGGTGGCTGGCAAGAGCTGGATGAGAGTGGCCGAGAATCGTGCTCAGTGGCGTGCCATGGGAGAGGCCTATGTCCAGCAGTGGACGAACATAGGCTGATGATGACGATGATGATGATAATAAATTTATAAAGATTAAATACTTAATAATATTTTTTATTAATATAAGGAAGTCTCTACTGTACAGAATAGGGTTATGTTTTCAAAATGACCGGCGTTTTTCCGTCCCTTGCAAATAATTAAAACATAGATCGTCTTCGTCAAATTTAACAACATTAGTTCAGCGACTTTCAAAAATAATGGAGTCTTTGAATTTTTCATACAAATTAAATACTGCTATCAATGTACGCTATCCCAGAACACAACTGAGGTCACCTGTCACCCTACATATATCAAGCATTTTGCTTTACATTGCTTCTTCGAATAAACTTAAAAGTATAATAAAATGAAAGAACTAATTATTTTAAAAAGTCGCTGGACTAATGTTGTTCAATTTGACGAGTATGGTCTATGTTTAAATTAAATGCTCGTATTACAGGCCATACCCAGTGGAATCAACTGAGCGGAGAGCTGGAATGCAACAAAACTCTTTGAATCTACGAAGACCTTCTTCGTTTTCTTCTATAGCTAGTCTATGCTCTTTAAATATTGGTTGTTATCGCCAGTTGAAGATAAATGGTAAACCTTAAATCTCAATAATCCATACTAATATTATAAATGCAAAAGTGTGTTTGTGTCTTTGTGTGTTTGTATGTTTGTCCGTCTTTTACGCCGTAACGGAGCAATGATTCGACGTGATTTTTGGCATAGAGATAGTTTATGGGCCCGAGAGTGACATAGGCTACTTTTTATCCCAGAAAAATAAGCAGTTCCCGAGAATACCACGCGGGCGGAGCCGCGGGCAAAAGCTAATAAATAATAATTATAAAAATAATCTAAAATGTTACATGCCACCACAATGTAATTAAAAATACATGATTTCCCACAAAGGTATCTTCCACCGCACTTGGGTGCAGACAGATTGATTTATCCAATCCGTCGCTGTTAATTTATTTATCACTTTCAGCGGAAATTTTCGACGGGGTTAACGGTTTTATTATTTATGCCGGTTTAGTTTCCATTATGCGGGTATCAGTGAAATTGCCGTGATGATTATTAAAGTTGAATTAGCATCGCAATAAATTAAACGTTATGTTAAGGTTTACAAATTATCTGTTCATGAGGTCTTATTTAACTTTATAGTGGTCCGATGGTCACCGACGGTGCTGACTGAAAATTGGTTTTTGACGCTTCAGCATTATGTTTAATTCAAAATCGCAATGACACATATTATTCCTCGTATTATCTATTTGTACGTATACTTAATACTATTGTTGTGTCTTTAGTTGTGAATAAACGAATTTACTTTCTTTCTAAAATTAGATTTTAAGTCCTTTACATTTGGTGCTGTGACCAGGATACAACCACTCTAATTCAACCACTGACCTGTGTATCCCTGTGAATGCTATATGTGGACCAGCAACAGGGTTCCACCTGGTTGGAGTCCAGCCCCCAGAACTCCAACTCCTCTTCGAAGAGTGGACCGCACACATTTGTGGGGTAGTGTAGTTTTCCAGTTCTGTTGACAAGGAAAGCGACCTGTTTAATAGATACAATATAATTTAAGCTACCTAATAACGGCTAACTGATGGTGTCTTTTCCAACCTCGATATCGGTAGAATCATCGATTAAGCTATACTTTCAAGAAATGAATTTAATGGTATATTTATTACCATACAGTATTTCTCAAAATTCTGTAGTTCCATCGAAAATATAAACTGAACAGAACTGAACAGATGCACAGAAAAACCAGAAAAAGAGACCAAAATACAATCTTAATTTGATTTCTTAATAGCGACATCTCTTGTCCAGGTGAGCGGTTAGTTCCAATGAAAGTGCTGAAAGTTTCTCGATGAGGGCTAAAAGCATAGATGTCTGTTCTTTTTTTCTGGTTTCTCAGAGCAACTGTGTTTCAGTTTGTATTTTCGATATGGATTTTACGGAATTACCGTAAAAGTAACAAAATTTGGAATTAAAATAAAAAACAAAAATACTCCAAAACCCAATCTTTATTCTGTAGTTCCGTTGGAAAATGGAATTCTGTTAATGTAGGTAAACTGTGTGTCAGTTCGGCCGTCTTTCTGTTCATCACAGGGCTGTGTCTCAAGAACTGTAATGGATAGACAGACTGTATTATGTGTCCGGGATGAAAATTATTGTATGAGCTTCTAATTTTCAAACTATGCGACAAATGTCATTAAAAACCACCATTGCCAAACATCCATAGATCCTCATAAACTTTTACGTTTATTATGTTAGTTAGATTGAATTATTCTCCACAATATCCTTCGTTAATTAGCAAACCCAATGCTTTGTTTGTCTAACACATTAATAATATATGTTTAATTAGCCGTATCGTTCTCCCCCCGACGGGTACGTGGAAATCTGCACGAACAAGAAAGCTTTGCAACCTTTCACATAATATATATTATTCTACTAAGTAATGCGAAAGTTATTATACTTACTTATTATAAATGGGTATTTATGTGCTTTGGGCTTAAAACCTACTAAATTTCATAATACGTTATGCACTAATACTCATAATTTTCAAATTACCATGGGCTCATAATACCTAAAATTCGAATTGTCTAATTATGACTTTGACCTAAAACGTCATATTCTCTAAATTCATATGAAAATTTAAATGTAGGTACAATGCCGCTTAAAATACCAAATGACAAAATGACAAAATATTAAAATAACTCAAACCGAAAACACCTAAATGGCAAAATGCCTAATAGTTTTTTGTGACAAAAGATTACCGTCGCGGCAGAATAAGGAAGATTCATCTCATGTAAAAATTCACGATCTCCGTGTAATACAAATTTAGGTATTTTGACATTTAGTTGTTTGTTTTAAGCGTAAGTGTTGTTTTGCCATAAAACTTTAAACGGCAATGACAATGAGAGCCACGACGTAATTTTTGGGAATTCCCACATGAATTTTCGTTTGTGACACTTTCTACACCAACTTATTATTATTTATTTATTATTATTATTAAACTCTGATAATTAACCGAAAAAATCCACTCCACACACAACAACACACAATCAACAAAATCTTCTCACTCAACCTGCAAATCTTTCGAGCTATGTTGATGATTTAAAGGTCGTCACAGACTACGCAGATGCGGTAAGATATCTGCATCTGCGCAGATATCTGTCCATATCGCTCCCTATACAATTCAATGAGCCAAAACACACTGCGCAGATAACTTATATTTTATCGTCAAGCATCTGCGGGCACCGACATATATCGACAGATGTCACAGATTATCATCTGTTGATCTGCGTATAACATCTGCCGCTACAAATATGGTACAGATTTTATCTGCAGATAGATACAGGTTGATGTGATAAAATAGGCTTGGGTAAAAAAAATCGATATATCAAAAAATGTGCACGGTCCGCCCGGATTGCTACCACCATCTTGCTCGCTAATCCTACCGTGAGCAGCAGTGCTTGCACTATTGTGTTTCGGCGATGCGATATGATGCGATGCGATGCGGTGCGATGCGATGCGATGCGATACGATGCGAAGCGATGCGATACGATGCGATGCGATGCGATGCGATGCGATACGATGCGATGTGATGCGATGCGGTGCGATACGATGCGATGCGATGCGGTGCGATGCGGTGCGATACGATGCGATGCGATGCGATGCGATACGATGCGATGCGATACGATGCGATGCGATCCAATGCTATGCCATACGATGCGATGCGATGCGATACAATGCGATGCGATGCGATGCGATGCGGTGCGATGCGATACGATGCTATACAATACGATGCGATGCGGTGCGATACGATGCGATGCGATGCGATGCGGTGCGATACGATGCGATGCGATGCGATGCGATGCGATGCGATGCGATGCGATGCGATGCGATACGATGTGATGCGATACGATGCGATGCGATACGATGCGATGTGATCCAATGCTATGCGATGCGGTGCGATACGATGCGATACGATGCGATGCGATGCGATACATAGTCAGAATCGTCATCTGACGAGCTGTCTAGTAAATATAAAAGAGATAAACACGAAAACATCCTGTATAAAGAATCCGCACCAAAAAACACGTCTACTCAGTTTGAAGGATTTGGACTGAATGTATGCGTCTCGTATATTATCACATCTGCGTAGTGTGTGATAGCTTCAGATCATTACGTTTTTATCTGCAGATAAAATATTACCGCATCTGCGTAGTCTGTGACAGCCTTAATTCTTAAGTCAACGTCGATCCCGGATTATACCGTGCAAAGAAACTCCTAGCAATCCCTCATAGTTCACTAACACGAACATAAAATAATATATCCACCGATATTTTCATCGCGACCTTCGCATTAAAATAAATGCTATGATATAAATCATGGTATTGTAAACAATATTTTTGACGTTTGACGAATTAGATACGAATAGACGACGTGAGATGATGTAGCGCATAGATATTTATAAAGAATTCCATTAGTAATGCCAGTTGTGTAATACTACTAATATTATAAATACGAAATTTTGTATCTGCATCAAATAAGCGGCTAAACGTTCTTAGAACCCTATTCCTATAGGCTTGCCAAATATTTACAAAATAGTACAACAGAACATACGGGATAGAGAGAGGAGAATTGTTGGAGGAGAATTGCGAAACTGAAGTGGCAGTGGGCGGGGCACATTGCTCGCAGGACTGATGGCCGATAGGGTCAAAAGGTTCTCGAATGGCGTCCGCGGACCGGGAGATGAGCTGTCGGTAGGCCTCAAATAAGATGGAGCGACGACCTGGTTAAGATCGCGGGATCGCGGAGGATGCGAAAAGCACAACACTGGTCTGAGTGGAGATCCTTGGGGGAGGCCTATGTCATGTCTATGACATGATGATGATGAACATACAGGATTTGTGAAAGATGTAGGGTCCATGCTTCAGCTTAACTACGGAAATATCTGACTCTACGCCACACTGATATGTTTATTACTCCTTCGGCTGGGTACGATCGAATGAATTTGAAAGAAATTTGTTAATCAGTAGCTGGATGGCTGAAATATAGGCTAACCTTTGATAAATGATATTGTGAAGGATAACTCATTTCTTAAATCGAGTTTAGCTTGACATGTTTCGGTCTATTTCGTAGCCCTTCTTCAAGGGAGCACACGACTCGGCGGCTGCTGCAACACGCGCACTACGCGCCACCACTCTGGTCGCGCGACCAACAATACCATGTAATATGACAGCAATATAATAAAATACAATATAATTATCATTTAATATGAGTGAGTCTCACGCTAGTTTCATATTCTAATCTTCATTTCTGATAATCGCATAGAAACTGGATAAAATCTTGGAATAAATAATATAAGGTATTAGTAGGATTTCGTTTTTGGGGATCTATTTCTCACTCTACTCGGTTTAGTTCATATGTTTTATGTACGTCAGAGAGTTATGTACAAAATAAATGTTATTTATATAGGTACTCATTGCCTATTAAACGTTCCGTATTTTTAGTACTTTATTTTTCTTGAAAATGAATAAAAACATGAAATACATAATGTTATTAACAATTTGGAACAATTTTCCGTTTCGCTGATCGAGATCAAGACGGGAGAGACGTCAAAATGTTATTTTTTTCAATAAAATATCAGTAGCGCCAGTAAAGAATTTAATAACAAGCAATAAAAGTATGGTTTAGTGCGCACTTGCTGTAAAACGCAACGTTTTTATTTCAGTTTGGGAGCTAGTAGTTTTATTGCACGTGGCTTTCTAAATTTTCTACAGCAAAGTTTCTACTTATTTTGACACAAAAATTATACTTTTTTACTTAATTTTTTTTTTTTATTATTTTGCGCAAGCAGAATGGTGGCGCGCAGTGCGCGTTTTGTATTGACCCTAAAAACTTTACTATGAATAACGCCTTGTCATAGTAACTTGGTGGGTAGCAATCCAAAGCAAATTTGAGAGATTGATAGGATCATTTCTATAAATCGTGGTAATATGTGTGTGTGTGTGTGTGTGTGGATGACAGTATACCCAGGATCAATGTTCAAAGTTCACCGCGTCAAAGGCGTTGATAACTATTTTCCAATGTAACACTTGTAACTTAAGTATACTGTTAAGATAAACTAGGTATAATAAAGTAGTAGGGTCGTATCAAGTGGAAGGATGTAGTCTCTGCCTACTCTGTTGGGAAAGAGGCGTGATTTTATGTATTTATGTATGTATGTACTTAGATATAATAAATGTGAAATATTCTAGACTATAAAACGTCTTGTATACGCTATGTGTTTGATATTTATCCATGAGTTAGCTTATTCGTTGATTAAGTTGTTCAATTTCCTTGATGGTAATAACTACCCAATTAACAAGATCTGCGAAGCAAATACAACCACTAACCCCATGGAAACCGCAACACCGACATATTATTAGCAACGTGTTCATAACTGTCGAGAATTATCCTGCACCATGTTAACTATTATTCGAGGGTTCAGTCAACTAGTTAAATAGTTGCTGCAGGTTACAAAGCTTCATTATCATCAACTCCAGACCCAAATTATAGAAACAATGTTGTTTTATGATTGAAATTCGGGTTTTGATCCGCGTATAAGTCACCGGCAGCGGCCTGCATCCACTTGCCCCGCCGTTACCGCTACCGTAGTCTGGACTAGCGGGGCTGCCGGGGACTTCGGGCCTGGGTAAAAATGTGCTTTCATTTGAGGATTATGAGGGGGGGTGGGGTTGCTAATACTCGCTACGCTTGGCAAGCGGGTTGGCGAGCGCAGTATAGGATGTAAGAGTCGCCGAAAAGACACTGCTGCCTATCTTCTGGTATTATCCCTCAGCCGGTTTCTACGGCGCCCACGTGAAAAGAGGGGGAGGCAGCACTCTTACGCAGGTCACTGCCAACCAAAGCAACTGGAGGTCTGTGGGGAGGCCTATGTCCAACAGTGGACGTCCTACGGCTGAGATGATGATGATGATGATGATGATGACAAGTTAACTCACGTAAAAATGCTCTGGGTGGCTAGTGAAGGGGATACGTTTGCGCTTCTATCAACTAACAAGTCAATGGCGTGACGGCCGCGCACGCGCTCCTATGCCCCCTCCCCCGTCACTGCTCCCCCGCCATTTTGGTCCGTATTTCGGTCACTGCGAAGGTATGTATATCGCCTGGAGCTCTTTTTACGTGCGTTGATTTTGGAGAAGCTCGATATTTGGGCACAGTTGTATGCGCCATGATCACCAGACGACTGAAATATTGCGGATATGCTGTTAAAACTGTCAGTCAGAAAAATAAATCGGATATAACCGATCTAACCTCTTCCTAACAAGTCCACTCTACTGTAACTCGAACTCGCTTTAAAGTCACGACTAAAGAGTATTAGTATCAATATATAAAAAGAGTGGTAACTCTATGATCATTTGCATGCATGGTGACTAACCGCTATCTGGTAGTTAGCTGAAAAACTAAATCTAACATAACACACACATGTACACAACAACAAGCTTAAAGTCTATAAAGCCCTGTTTAGTTAGACCTGTAAGAAAAATTGCCCAAGTTGCATTATATCGCGAGGCCGGAAAGCAAACGAGTTTATGGTGGTCACTTCACTTGGTCACCCGAGCGGAGCAATGTGATACAACTTTAAGAAAACAGTAAAAAACCAGGTAAATTAAAAAATCATCCGCGAAAGTCAGACAGCCAACAGACACCGGAAAGATGGCGGACAGACTGAATTTTTTAAGTCCACGTTTGACACATTTATCAATTTAGTGCTATCATTTTGTCGCCAGAGGCGCTGAAGTGTACGTAAAAAGGTGACGTTTTAAGTGTGCCCCCACTGGTCATGGCTAAATACGCTCACAGTGTATCACTCACTTTTCTTGTATTATCACGAACACGATCAGGTTTAAATATATTTAGCACTGTGCCGAAATATCGGGTGTTTTTTGCATATAGTAGTATTGTATTGTATTGTAAAACTCTTTATTGTACATAAAAACACAATGATAATAACAGAACACAGGATAATAAGATGTACAAAGGCGAACGTATCCCTTAAAGGGATCTCTTCCAGTTAACCTTTGGACGTTTGATAGGATATCAGACACAAGAGTAGACACTACAAGTACAATGAAAAGGTCAAAGAACTAGTCAAAGAAGTAGTAATTATTATTTGTATGTGTGTATTTATTTACATGCAGTTTATAATTATGTAGTCTATTGATATTCATATGTATTAGTTTATTGTTTATTTATGGTTTTGTATTAGTGTGTACTCATATAAGTATGTGTAGGTATTTATTTATTTATTTTTGATGTACTGTTTAGGTTAATTAAAAAATTTCAGTCCTTTTATCTTTCCATTGTAGTGTCTACTCTTGTTTCTGTTGTCCTTTCAATCGTTCAAAGGTTAACTGGAAGCTGATATCCCTTTATGAGATAAGTTCGCCTTTGTTCATCTCTTTCTCTTGTAATTGTAAATTTCATATGTTTTATGTACAATAAAGAGTTACAATACGATACAATATTTTTAAGATATAAAACTGCCGCGTTACGGGTCGCAGTGCGTCCCTCCAGTCTTCAATTATACGAGGTTTAACGAAGTGCGAAATCGCTGGCGACCCAGCCGTCGCGTCGCGTCGGATGGAGGTGATACACCACCCTGTAGCTTTGATATTGTTAATGGAATTATACAGGGTGAGCAAGTATGGGGGAGTTTATGAAAAAATATTTATAATTTTTCATAAACCGTCGGCTATTTTGACGCCCAGAATTAAGCCACCATCTTGCTCGCTAATCCTACCGTGAAGCAGGAGTGCTTGCACTGTTGTGTTTTGGCGTGGAGAGTAAGACAGCCGGGGAAATTATTGGTGCTTCTTAGGGTATCCCATCTTAGGTCTCTAGCCACTCTTACCATCAGGAGATTCACTTGCTCGTTGCCATGCAGTCGAATAAAAAAAAATCTTTTGTATTTCGGCGTCTGGTGCTGCACAGTGCTGATGATGGTAATTTTTTTTTATTCGACTTGTCCAGCGGTGGCGTAGGGGAATAGCACGCTGCACGGATTGCTGAGGACCCGGGTTTGATTTCCAGCGCTGGTCCATTTTTCTGGTTTTTCTGTGCATCAATGTTTTAGCTTGTGTTTTTGTGTGAAATATACTGTCTATTCATCTACTTCTATTATGGTTCTTGACAATAAACAACCCTGTAATAGACTGTACTACACGGTACTACCAAAAGTAATATTTTTTTCATAATCAATATTCTATCATAAAGTTCTCTGTAAACGCTAGCCTCTGGGAGAGGAAGTTGTTTGGCAACTAGTTAGTTAAAAGGTCAAAGTTAAGCGGATTGCCCACTGTCCGAGAGTGAGGTCAGTACGCTTGCTGACAAGTTAGGTTAACTTTACCTACTTGACGCACTTACCCGGCCGCGTTGGGGTAAATTCAATTTCGTATAGTGTCATTTTCTGTTTATGACGTAACAGTTTATTTCCCCACAGGATCATCTAAGTGCAAAATTCAAACTTCGTATGTTGCCGTCCTGCTGACGCTTATATTATTTAATACGAGAGTGAGAGGGACGGTGCGATACGAAGTTTGGTTTACGAATTTCGTAGTAGCCCCTCAGGAACGCGGAGTACAAATACCTTCTACGTTTTGTTTTGTTTGTGCTCGTAATTTATATTATGATACCATATTATGGTAGGCATAGGATTTTTTAACAAATAGCTCGCAACCAAGCAGGAGGGTCACCTGATGGTAAGTGATCACCGCCGCCCGTGGACACCTACAGCATTATTACGACTGCAGTTGCGTTGCCGGCCTAAAAAGGGGAGGGGTAGCTAAAGGAGGGAGGTGGGGGGAGGGATAAAGTAGACGGGGAAGTTAGGCCTCTGGACCTCCCACTCATCGTACGGGACACTACTTCAAGCCGGTATTCTGTAGAAGTGTGGTACTAAAACTGGCTACGGAACCCTATTTCGGGCGTGTCCGACACGCTCTTTTTTTATTTAGGAGGGTTTAGGGGGAATCCTTTTCTTAATTACTAAATTTCCTTGGCTCATGTAGGTATAAATTTATATTATTTTCAAACCAAATCTGTGTTGTTAACCCGAGTTCAATTTCGATAGTAATGTCTTTTGTTTATATATTCATAACTTGGAACCCTTGTGGTTACGTAGTACAGTCGTCGAGAACAGACAACGATACGTTATCGGATTTCTCGTTATATTGTTATGAGATCTGAGAGATGCGTGCGAATCTGGAAGATTTGCCGATTCGAAACTAAAGTGATTTAGCAGAATCATGCCTTTTTGATTTGGTAAAGTATTAACGTAATCAGGTTTATTGCACAACATATAAAACCATCAAAAGTATTTTAACTGAAAGAAGGTTGTAAATATTACGGACACAAAATATCTTTATTTATACATATTCTATAAACTATACTTCGTAATAAATATTTAGTTTCAATCGACAGCTACCAAGAGCTTTTACATTTTTTCCAGAAATGGTGGTAAATTGATGTTACAAAAAATTAAATGCACATGAATCAGATACGAGGTAAAATGTTGTTTTGAGATATTTTAATTATTGTTCAATGATAACCGTATTGCGATTAATGCACCATAACGTATGTTAATGCACCGACAAAAAAAAAACAATAAATAAAGCAACCCCACATATTTAAATACGAGTAAAGATTGTAATACTTTCAATGACACCACGCTGGGACGTCACTGTAATATTTATAAGTGGCTTCACGATGGGAGTGCCACGGTAAGGTTTGTGAATGGGGCACTGTAAGGCTGGAGGGTACAGAAGGGTATTACGGTACCGTCCAGTGATGTACCACCTCTTTAATGCACACGGCTACAATTGAGAGAATTACTCGGTAATAGTGAGACTTCAGGGCGTTGATTCGGCGGAACCCCGGAGCAACAAAGACATCAAGAATTTATTTAAATAGGCGCCAGAGGCCTCTGTCGGCAAACGAATGATGTGCTTAAATAAAAGAACATATATTTCACAGTAAGAATGTTTATTCCGTTAAAAAAAATCAACGGTACAAAAAGTCAGTGAAAGTCACCAAAAGGCAGTAACCTATATTTTATAAAATACCTCTTAAATTAAAACACCAGGTAGGTACAAAGATTCGGGCACCTCCTACTTTCACGTGTACACCTAACTATTAATATTAAAAAAGAAAAAAAATTGCCCACTGCCACTTCATCAACCAAAAAAAGGGATACAGGTGAAATGTGAGGTAGGTACCGAAACCACAATACCCGCATACAGAATTACGTAAAATTACAACTAGAATTTCCTATGAAAATTGTACAGTTACTTATAGAAGTATCAAAACAGTATAAATTTTCTTAATAGCAACTAGATAGGATATAACATATCAAATAGTAGTATGGATTCTACCACTGGTTGTGACACATTGAATTTAAAAAAAAATGGAAATATATTAAAAGAAAATTTTGATAGCGTTGAGCTCATGTACGTGTACTACAGGTATAGTTTAATTGGGTGTCCCTAGAACTCTGAGGAGAACCAAGGGGGGAGGATTCAGTCAAGGGAATTGGTGTCTACGCCTATGCTAGGGGTAAACGATGAAATCATGGTTCGGAAAATAAGCTGCCTAACGTGAAACGGTTAACTTAAGTTCCTTGCCACTACGGATTTATGATTGACACCGGTGCGTCAAGAAATAAAATAAAATAGAATTTAATAAAAAGGTAACTGGGTACTCGGTGGTTTTGTTTCCAACCGAGGGTGAGAGAACGTCAAGGGAAGGGTAGTTCCTGCCAAAACGGGGGGAACTGATAAGTCATGGGTCAAGTAAAAAGACACCTAGCGTAGGGCGGCGAACTTAGTACCTTCACCACTACAAAAGTTTAAAATACCACGTCGGTAATAATAATAAAAAAAATAAGTAGCTTGGGTACCCGGTGCCTTGCGACAACCGGGGGGGAATAAACGTCAAGGGAAGTGTTAGCTCCTGCCAGAACGGGGGGAGCTCTTATGTCATGGTTCAAGTAAGAAGACACCTAGCGGAGAACGGCGAACTTAATACTATTCCCACTACAGGGGGTTGAGGACACAGATGGAATGCCTCGGTGCTGAAGATAATCGGCTACTCCGTACACCGGACTGACTCACTGCAATAAGAACATCACAGCTCGCCAGCCGACCAAAAATACGGAGCGGTGGTTCGTAACCCGATTCGACCCTAGCACTATCAGGTCTACCACCTTAACGTGTAGTTTAGTTTACAAGAGTGTCCTCATCATCACGGTCACACCGGGGCACAGAATACAAATTTGAAAGACTTACGTGGAAAGCATCTAGTTCAAACGTAAACGGATAACACAACCCAGCTCCTACGCTATAACCAGTGGACGGAATTCAGTACTCGATGCCACCAAGGAAGTGTGCCGGCGAAACCGGAACCCGGAACCGGACCAGAAGTGATGATGGAACTTTTCAGGAAGGAAATAAAAAAACCCTGGAACAATATTATTTCCAATTAAAAAACTAGCATTAAGAAATTTACACAGAGGGTAGACTTGTAGGTGACGCAACGGCAAGGCACACAAAAAAAATGTCCGGAGGACTTACCCGAGGGGTTTTTCTTTAAAAGAGGAAGACGAGTCGCAACGGGATCACCGCAGACCGCTTTTTGCCTTCCAGTAGACCGTCAGACATTAGCCTTCATAGATTCATTGTGTGTCGACACGGCGCTGCTGGAAAGAAACCGTCATTGTAAAAACACGGATTATCACCGCGACAGCCGGCGACGCAATACCGATAATATAACGGCCGTGTAGATCATCATACAACTCACCTCTAATATGAAACAATTACGCTCAAGATGGCGTCAGCATGCCTCGTCGCGCAAATGTACCGACTGATCCTATAACAAGAAAAATACATTTTGACAATTCATCGAACAGATCTACACAAACGAATACTAGGCTAGGAAACTTACCCATTTCCGCGCCGGGATAAAAAGAAATAAGACTTGTCCGCTCGTCGCAGACCGACTTGAGAAAATGACCGACCGGAATACATCTCCTCATCTCGCCATTAAAGAAAAGGAAAAAGAAAAAAAAAAACAAACCATAGAGAGATTTCCATATGTAACTACGAAGATACCGTAGATAGAATTATCAACAACTGTGATTCGTTTATACCGAACAATACCATAATTTTTACGTTACAAGGAACATAAAATGTAAAAACAAAATATGTTAACAAACACCGGCCATAGACTAAAATTCATTGAACAAACATGACGACAAACAATTGCCCGTGTCCAGTGACCCGGTCCATTTCACGCATGCGACGGATCGAAGCTGACATGCCAGTGTATAAAATATTTCGCTAACCGGCTTCCTAATAAATGTTAAAAACAACAAACAAACAGAGGCGTGAACCTGTAACGAAAATTACTACCCAAACTCTTAACCTAAAAAGAAACAAAGCAAGTGCCTATCCCTTTGACAGTCGCGAGACCACGAGGAACGGAACGCCGCCGTCCGATCTGTCAAACTTTCCCCTGAGCCAAAATGAAAAGTCCAGACCAAAATATTGGGTTTGTTTATATAAATTCGCTGCGATGAAACCGCTGGAGATATTCCAAAGAACAGATGAATACCACCCGCGATCATGTGTGCGCCCTTAGCGAAAGTGCAGTGGTTTTGTGTTGCTTAGTGATCATAAATAACACCGTGTTTGGAACAACAACTTTCGTGGATTATTTGTAAGGTAAAAACCCTTTATTCTGGGTATAAAGTGCTACAAGATTACTACTGAATGTTTTTTTGTTGTCTTGTTTTATGTTTTTGTGTAATTTGCGAAGTGTCAAATAAATATCTTCTACTAGCTTTTTCCCGCGGCTCCGCCCGCGTGGTATTCCGTTATCGCGCGCTGTTCTCTCGAGAACTGTGCGTTTTTCCGGGATAAAAAGTAGCCTATGTCACTCTTGGGCATATAAACTATCTCTATGCAAAAAATCACGTCGATCTGTCGCTCCATTACGGCGTGAAAGAGGGAAAAACACACAAACATAGAAACACACACACGCATTTATAACATTAGTACGGGTTTTTCTATTTCTATTTAAAAGAAATCTGTTAACATTTTGTATGTAATATTATCGGAGTGACAATTTGACAAAAAGCATAGAAATTACTCAAACCTAAAATTCAACGAACGAGATTAATCTCTTTTGCGTTTAAAAGAACAATGAAACACATTATAACCCTCACAATTTTGATAAAATTACTATACTTAATTACCATTACCCTGAACTAACAATACATTTAGTCAAACAACTGAAATACAGCCGCTTTGGGTTGGTCCTTTCATCAATGCGGGCGGCCTGAAGGCCGATCAACTTCTGCCAGCATTACAGAGTATCACTTGAAACTTTGAACAACAATCTCCCAGAATCCTCCGAAATGTGGCTGTCTAAATGTGAAGTGTTTTGGTGAGTACGATGTCTTTGAATATAATGAAATAATTAACAGTTTCGTTTATTTCGCTGCTAGTTTGTTTATTGTTTGATAAAATTATAATTGTGAAATTAAAATAAAATTTACGAATTCATAAATTAAGAAAATAAATATTTGAGGAATCTACTTGAAGCTGTTATATTTGACAAAAATCAAAATTTGCTTAATCATCTGTTAAGATTATTTAATAATATTTTATTATTTGAGATAAAACATTATTCAGAGTTTACAAATTTTGAAATTATAAGCAGTCAACTTGCGTTAGTATTTGTTTTTAACGGAGCATGTAAATATCTGATTTATTCTATTAGGTCTAAAAATAGAGTGGTATCAGATAATTTTATGCACGCTTTATGTGTTTTTAGTGCTGCTAACTGTACTGTTTTCTAAATTTTCTGAAATAAATATCTACTCGTCGTAGTATAATATATGGTCTTCTCGTAACCACGACCACTGCAATGTGGTCAACATGTCGAGGTAAATATTACAAATCCGGGCACTTACGGCCACTTTCACAATTCTTCGGGCTATGTCAGTAACCTTAGTTTTACTGCGGATATAATCATTCAATATAAATTAATGATTTTCACAGAATTTTGGCCCATGATTACAAATATTAGGGGCTAATTATCAACAAATTGAGTACTAAAAAAGAAATAAACAGTAAGATTAGTAAAATCTTAAGCTAAGACTCTTAAGGAGTTGGTTTTATCGCTTCAATAATAAGAAGGCTGATCCAAATCCCGGAGCGTTTATGAGTTGGAATAGAATTTATCGAAATCTCGACGTGATTTTCATTCGATTTATATTCTCATCAAATATTGAACACTCATGAATCACAGAGTGGGAGCGATCGTAACCGTTATAAGTACAGTCGGCATCTAAAAGATAGCGAAGGATTAGCACGCTGTTTATTGGAGGAAGAATTGGAGAATCAGAACCTTTGATGTTTTTGAGAAAAAATATTCCATTGATAGTTTATGTACACAGTAAAAGTGTCATTATTGGAGCATTTCAACTGCCTCATTTTCGTGGTTACATTTTTTTTATGAATAGGCCTTCCATGATATTTTCGAAAAAAATTTAGACTTCCTGTTCTACTACTAGATAACCTGGAAACTGAAACAGAATCTTCTACATCCATACTATTATTATAAACTCGAAAATGTGTTTGTGTGTTTGTCCATCTTTCACCTCAAAACGGAGCGACGGATCGACGCGATTTTTGGCATAGAGATAGTTTATGGGCCAGAGAGTGACATAGGCTACTTTTTATCCCAAAAAATGCACAGTTCCCGAGAGAACAGCGCGCGTTAACCGAATTCCACGCGAGCGAAGCCGCAAGCAAAAGCTAATTATCAATAAATGTGCCCTCAATAATTATACGAAAAACTCGCTCGAGAAATGACACAAAAATTAAACCAATGATTATTATACCATTAGGACATAATACGTACATACGTTGATTGCTACACTCAATTGCATTATTGCATTATATTTTGTTAAAGAAGTAAATAAAAATACCTTAGAAAATGTTATTTGAATAGAAATTAACGAAATTGTATGTAAGTTTGTAAGAGATACACATATTGGGTTCAACAAAAATATTAACAACAAACAAGATGAGAGTTCAAAAAAGTAGCTATTTGCCAACTTGGGTAAGACTACGAGTATGACAAAAACATAGAAGTTTTTTGTTGTCTTTTTATTTACAATTGAATTTTATCATCACTCTTTCTTTTTGTATTTTTATTTTGATGCCAACCCTTTTGTATATGACGATCAGTCCAGGAAACTACAGGGTCGGACTTTTTCATAGTCAATTTCACTATAATTTCTTTGGCAGATGTATGGAATGTCAATACGACATCAGTAGGTTAAAGGTTCTACGTAAAGGGGTTGACTTTCAAACTCCAGCAATAAATGTTACAGCTATCTTCTAGAAACTAAGTGAACGTCAACCAAGTTATCATCTTTACTATCAAACATTTCACTTAACCAAGTAAGTTGGAAAACTGAATGTTATCGCTAGCGTAATCGGAACAGCGAAGTTGTTGAAAGGCCGCCAGCGGCTGACATCTAAATAAATCAATAGTTACCCAATATTGAATTGGGGGAAAATAAACTAAGGCAAGGCTAGCTGCAGATGAACGGATGCGAGCAGAATCTTTTGAAAATTATAATTTTTTAATAGCTTTTTTGACGTTTTAAACTTTCGTGATTCACACTCATAATCAAAATACCACCAACGGGACTTATCACGCTAACACACACAAGTAATATTTACCTCGACGTTTCGGCAACATTGCAGTCGCCATGGTCACAAGTAGACTAAAGTGTGGGGTGTGAAGTCTGCCTAGCAGCGCGAGTTCTTCGAACTACCCGCACTTGATCACTATTAGTACCGGCACTCGTTTCACCAAGTGCGGGTAGTTTGTGATACGAGTGCCGGTACTATTAGTGATCAAGTTCGGGTTTTAAATATATGCTACTAATATTGTAATAAAATTGTTATCTATGAATATAATGGTGTTATTTCATTAATCTGTAACTTAAATATTCATGTTAGCAGCTCCTAATATTTCATGATGAAGTCCTGAGTCACCCCAGTAAATGTCCTCTTTAATTAGACATGTTGGTATATTGTTACCACAAACGTAGACATACAATATGAACCGCTTAATGGCCTATTATAACTCAAATTAACACCGGCAGTCATGTCTATTGCGGGTATTACCATGTCATAGTAATACCCGCTAACTCTATATGTGAAAGTGTTTGTTCGTTCATCAATTTGTTACTCAGATCTACAGTAAAATATCGAGATGAACTTTTTTTAAATTCTACTATTAGAGAGATAATAATAATTCTACTATTGGAGAATGGAACGAAGAGACTTCTCTAAAGGACGATAAATTTTGCATGCTTTAAAATAGCTAAGTGTGTGTTCTATAATAGTAATAACTAACATCAATGTAAGCCCACGCTTAATGCTAATAATAAGAATCGCCATTGTTTCTCTACAAATACAGCCACGTGTAGTATGTTTGCGCACGAGAAAAGTCCTGTTTCATTTTATTTTCAATCGCCCGCCCGCGGCAGCCCTAAAAGTTTATTTTGACGAGGGATTCTTTCCATTCTGTACCGGTACAAAGTTAGGCATGTTTAGGGTTATCGCTCCCCCGCGGTTTGCGGCCTGACAACCCTAGTTCTATGACAATCCTGAGTTAGGTTTTGTTTCGGGGGATCACAGTTATCCTACTCCTACGAATATTATAAATGTGAAAGTTTGTGAGTGAGTATGTTTGTTACTCCTTCACGCTGAAACAGCTAAACAAATTTGGATGAAATTTAGCATAAAGATAGTTTATAACGTGGATTAAAACATAGGCTACTTTTTATCCCCGATGTTCCCACGGGATAGGGATAAAATCTCGAACTAATCATTGGGCTTAGAGTCATGAAATTCGGAATGTAGGTAGCTGGACATCTGGACTGTTTTTGTTGTCAATAATGTTACTTTTTATCCCGATAATCCCTCGGAATAAGGATTAAATTTTGAAACAACAACCGCTGGGCTTAGAGTCATGAAATTTGGCATAGGTTTTTTAATTTAACGTCAATGAAAACCACGATGTAATTTTAGGCAATTCCCACGAGAATAATAAAATCCCGGAATTTCAATTCAACTGCTGTATCTAATGATTTAGGCGTGCGAAGCCACGGGTAAACGCAAGTTTTGTTATATTTATACAAGGCGGGCCCTGTAGCAGGAGAAAAAAATGAAACCACAGCTTTCACTCTTAATCTTGAGCTAATTTAGTTCTACAACTTTTGAAAATAACTTGTATTATGATTTTGACTATAGCTTGAAGTTATAATGCAATCCCTATTAGTGTAAAAAGGAGGTTGAAAGTTTGTATGGAGTCCATCATTTTTAAAACCAGGACCATGAAACTGTATTCTTAGGCTAAAAAAAAATCAAACACTGTATAAAAAGAGAACATCTGACTGATCAACGGCCAGCCTAAACCCCCTAATTCAACGCGTGCAAAGCCACGGGCAAAAGCCAATACAAAATATTGGATCAAAATTTACATTATCATTCCCACATAAAAATAACATCAGCTTTAAACCCTTTCATCCATTTTAAATTTCCATCCGCGCCAACCGGTATTTTCCGGTTTTAACCGGAATTATTTACAAGCGTCCTCGTGAGTGATTAATTCCAACATTTCATATTTCGAACGTGTTTGTAACGATTGGTGTTTTAGCCGATTGCAGTGATGCTTCAAAGGGGTAAAATATTCTTCGAGCCTTCAAACATAGAAGTTCAGAGCCCGATATTAATAGGAATGTAGATGATTTGGAATCCACTTGTACAGGTCAATTTACGAGAGCTGGCACGAATGGATTAAATGAGTAAATGAAAGTGTCTACTAAGTAAAATGGAACCCTTATAGGATCACTTTCTGTCAAGACCCTTTTTCTCAGGAACGCGTGGAGGTGTCAAACTGCAATGAGGGCTATCGTTTTTTCTCTCACTAGATGGCGCCACTGTTGCGTGAGGTTTTTAAAAGTCTGTTATAACGGGCGTGAAAACAAAGTTTAGATTAAAATCATACTTAATACATCGTAAAACAGTACCATAAACATATCGAGCAACCACAGTATTGCATAATCCCGTTTTGTTCGGAAAAAAGGGAGGACAAAAGTTTTCGAAAGACAAAACTGTCTCAAATTACAGACGTTCATTGCCCCTTATCGCATAATTGCTATAATTAATTTCAAATAATG
This sequence comes from Choristoneura rosaceana, assembly GCA_037349165.1. Taxonomy (NCBI): domain Eukaryota; kingdom Metazoa; phylum Arthropoda; class Insecta; order Lepidoptera; family Tortricidae; genus Choristoneura; species Choristoneura rosaceana. Next base: position 2,374,822 of record JAZBNJ010000032.1, read on the forward strand.
CAAAATATTCACAAAATTATTCTAATTACAAATACACCCGCGTAGCTCACCCAAAAACTATGAGATTTGACATTTCGTTGACCTCACGCTACACTAGCGCCTCTAGCGGAAAATTCACTCGCGATAGCCCCCATTCATAACAAATACTCAAGTCCCTTGGAGCTGTGAAAAAATCAAACTTTTAAGCCAACGCAATCAAAAGATACAGCCGTTTATGCTGTAAATTTTCGACACTCGCAAGGGAATCAAAACCTTCCCGTAAACTCAGAATCTTGAAATTGAAAACAACGTCTAAAGTGAAAGCAACGTTTTGTAGCACAGATAGAGGCAAAATTGCGAAAAGCAGCATTTTATAGTAAAAATATTCCGACGAAGTCCGACTCGCACTTGACCGGTTTTTACTATCCAAATATTATGCACCTCAAGGAATTTACTTACATTTTACAAAAACCTTACAATGAACTAAAATAATTTCTTTGCTCACCCGCGACCTTAAGATAGCTAAGTCTATGCAAATTATGCGTGTTCATGCAGTTCCTCCACCTCCACACTGTAAGAACACACACAAATTACACAAACCCATCTATCACCATTAGCTATCTTAAGGTCGCGGGTGAGCAAAGAAATTATTTTAGTTCATTGATATGGACCTCCGCAAAGTAACGCCTGATTCAATAAATTATTTAAAACCTTACAACTAACAGCTACGAGACAAGAATGAGCAAGTTTTACACCCTGTCGAAAATCCCATTTTCTTAATAAACTTGCTGCAAAAAATCATGAATAGTTACACAGTCATCCGACATGGGGAGATTGCTCAGTCTACCCCCTTTTATCTGTCAGTCTATCTGATCAAACGCAGCCACAATCAGTCAATCTGACAATCGAGACAAATGAACATCGAAAAGTTGGACGGAAAAAGTACGCTTTTGCGTGCCGGTTGAAAATATCAGCCTAGTACTTTGTGCATCTAGATGGTACAATTTGAAAAAAATCAGAATGGTAGTAAGTTTATCAAATTTAAAAGGAAAATTTTAACGGCCAAGATTGCTTGAGAATCATAGTAGTTTAAGAGTATATAGCAGGCTAAGGTGTAAAAAATACCTAAACTTGGAAGATTCGTTAGAAAAATATTACTTGATGTTTTCGTAATGGCTACAAAACCCTATCTTGGGCGTTTATGAGGTTCTGTACCTGTTAGTAACGAACTGAAACTGGACTTTATAAAACATAATGTTCTAAAAATAAAACACTTGTGGGAAGACGGATAAAAACTTAAAACATCAAACTTGAAACCATTTCAACAATTCACGAATCCATCCGGAATGTTACTGGTTCTCACAAGATCCCTCGAACAATATCCGCTGACATTGGAAGTCGATAAATTTTACGGGAACATTTTCAATTGGAGAAATTTCCAAGTTATTCGGAATAGGTATTTCACTATAACTTATTTTCAAACTTGGAATGAACTAGGAATTGTGTGAATTTGGCTGTGAGAGTGGACTTGACTCCTAATAAATGGAATGTTTGCTTTGCTTATGTATGACACCCTCCGGCCAGATGGAGTGATGATCTGCGAATGGCGCAATGGCGCTCATTGAGGGAAGCCTGCGTCTAGCACGGGTAAATAAAAGAATACCTATTTAAAAACAAAACTTTCTATATTTTTTTAAATATATCATACGTTTGCTATGATGTTCATAACGTATAGTGATAAAATATATAATTTCATAATGTATAATGAGCAGTGGACATAAATACATTGAGTATAATGATCAAATAATATAACATTTGCAACTAGTTTATTGAGGAACAAATAATACATTTCCAAATTATTGAAACAATAAAAACTTAATAGTTATAATTAATAATATAAATCTAAAAAAGGCCCCTGTGGTATAGTTCCAAGAATGCTGGCAGCATTTCCTTTTGCAACTTGAATATGGAAAATTAACATTATCTAAAGTTAAAAAGTCGACGGTCAAAATATCGAAAGTAGCGTAGGTTACGTTAGGTTCGATATTTTGACCATCGATATTTTAACCATTGATATTTCGATATTCAGATACGTATCCTAGAAAATATACCTAAACTTAGAAGATTCCATACAAAACGTAAAATTCTTAGAAAAATATTAGTCGATTTTTTCGTGACGGCTTCGGATCCCTATCTTGGGTGTATCCGACACGCTCTTGACCAGTTTTTCCCTTTGAGATACAGAACACAAAAACTACTTTAGACTTCACGTCGGAATACACTAGCAAATTATTGGTGATTAGCTGCAGGATTAGCAAGCACGATATAAGCAGTCTAAACGATATTTACAGAGTGCTTCTTTGCATTAAGTGAATCAAGTTTTTCCTTTTTAACTTATTTGTTCTATTCTGCGGACCTTTTAGGTATGTACGAGACTTGATGTACTCTTTTATTCAGTTGAACTAACTCCGCAAATAACAATTTATTTACAAATAACTAAGTCTTCTCTCCAGATTAGCACTTGATTAGTCTGCAAAGCAAAATAAAACAAAAGGAAATCTCTGTCTCTGTAAATGCCAAGCTGGAACATCCGAGCAATTTAAATTATTTCAACGCCTATGTAGAATCAGATAAATTGTTCTCTCTTTATATTAAACTAGCTTTTACCCGCAAATTCGTCCGCGCGTTTAACGCGCGCTGTTCCATTGGGAACTGTGCATTTTTTTCGGGATAAAAAGTAGCTTATGTAACCTTTTTGTTTTTCCTTTTTGTACAATAAAGAGTATGAACAAACAAACTATCTCTATACACGATTTTTGGCATAGAGACAGTTTATGGGCCCGAGAGTGATATAGGCTACTTTTTATCCCAGAAAAATGCGCAGTTCCCGAGGGAACAGCGCGCGATAACCGAATATCACGCGGGCTGAGCCGCGGGCAAAAGCTAGTGCTACAATAAACGTACTGTAGCTCTTTTCGTGACTCTGAGCTTATCCAAGAGGCCAACAGTCAAGGACCATGTTTTTAGTGCAATAAATTATTTACAGCCTTATTATACCCTCACGGTCACAAAGCTAAAAGCCTGAGACGTCTTGAATTTGTTTCAATAATCGTCATAATGTATAATTCATATCGCAAAGAGGCGGTGCTTGAGTACCCTTGCATATTTGATGTGTCTGTTGTCTGGGATTTCCTGTCAAATGTATACTACGTATGTTATGCAGATCCAACGAAGTTGATGTATGTACCGGTTAAACGAGTTGTCATCAAAGTCAGCTGTCAGTAAGGTCCCTGAGGCTTGGAATTTTCAGCTTGGCAATATATCCAGTAATTCAAAATTTGACATTGAAATTTAATGGTATTTGGATGACGAGACTAAAAAACTAAATTAAAAAAAAATACGCAAACACAAATCACAAATGTGTGGTCAGTTAAAAAATATTTTCTTTAATTTGATTTTAAAAGAGTTTCGGGATACAGTGTTGTGTCGCAATGTTGGAGGTAGATCATTCCGAATTCTCATTCAAAATAAAAAATAGTCGTGTCCAGTATTTTTTGATAATCTTACTCTAGTTAGAAATTTTATGGCACTTGAACAGAAAAAGAAAGAAAGACATTTATTCACATTCACAAAGACACACAAATACAACAACGAAAAAAATAGACAGCAAACACAAACAAAACATAAAGGAAATACCAAAATAAAAATACACGATTTTGTGTGTCCCCTCCCCGCAAAAGTGAAAGACTTGCAAAAATATTCGATGCCTGTTGTAGAAAAAGCTCTACTTAACTCATTTTGTGCGGATGGAGTCGCAGGCGAAAGATAGCTAATTAACATGGGCTACATAAAAACCATTTACAATAGTAGATGGGCGTCTTAGAATGAATCCAAGCGTACGTAATTTATATAAGATGGGTAATCTGACCTTTACATGAACGTGAAAGGTTAAAAGGGTTCAAAATAGGGGACATTTGCAACAAATTGACCCCATTACTAGGGTTTCAAAACGAATGACCTGTACCGCAGCTGTACTAGTAAGTACTAAAAATATTCGGAAATCTAATCACACGACTTAGATTTTCCAGATCCATAAAAGTAATATAAAAATGTGATCGTAATTAAATCTATTTGTCATTCACTTTCATATTTTTATCCTCAGAATAACTTCGATGAATGTGGTATGGGTATATAGTATAAGATTAAGATCCTTTCATGGACATAAATAAAGGTATATTATTTTAAGGGTAGGTATACACTGTATATAATCAAAGTATTTGTCGGCTGTCATAGGACCTTGTGCAAGGTCCGCCCGGATTGCTACCACCATCTTGCTAGCTAATCTTGCCGTGAAGCAGCAGTGCTTGCACTGTTGTGTTTCGGCGTGGAGAGTAAGACAGCCGGTGAAATTACTGGCACTTGAGGTATTCCAACTTAGGCCTCTAGGTTGGCAACGCATCTGCAATACTCCTGGTGAAGTAGATGTTTATGGGCGGTGGTGATCTCTTACCATCAGAAGACCCACTTGTTCGTTTGCCATCCAGTCAATTAAAAAAATAAAAAAATGCAACATTAATGAAATATGCACGTTACACTTAATTAATTTAGGCGAAATTTTTTTTTATACAATAACGTGGTAAAGGTTGGTGGTCGAAGCCGCGGTTCAAGGCTAGTCCTATTATAAAAGAGCATAAGATTTATTCAACAGTTAGCGTTCACTAGCATACAAATAACGCGAACAGAACACGAAAAATGAAACGCGATCAATCACTTTTAACGACGCGTTACTCTGATTTTGCGCCAAATGTTTAGGGTGTTTGTATATTGTGGGAAACGTGGGACAGTTAAAAAGAAAATAACAGCTAACCCACTCGCACTTGCTTTTGCTTGCCTTGAAAATAATATGGGACCCACTTGCTCGTTTGCCTTCCAGTCCAATAAAAAAAAAATTTTGTACGCCGATAGGCACATCATAGTTGTTTTATGTTTATTTATTGCCAAATTTTATTTACTTATGTTGACGAAATAAATGAATTTAGAATTTGAATAGATAAATATAACTTTTACTCTTGTTTCTGATGTCCTGTCACTCGTTCAAGGGTTAACTGAAAGAGATCCCTATAAGGATAAGTTCATCTTTGAATATTATCTATTAACTTCACGTGTGTTTTATCCACAGAAAAAGTTTCAATAAGTACAGTTAGATTTCTCACAACTTACATAAAAATGTACCAATTTCAACTCGATCCTTTTCAATAATTTCGGGATAAATTGACTGTGATAGGCACAAAATAAAGACAGACCGGCAGAAAAACAAACAGAAACATACGCTAGTGACTATAAAAGAGTTCCGTTTTTTCGTTTTTAGTGTAGACCTTAAAAGATAATATGGTAATTTATAGTGGTTAATACCTCGCACACGTGCAAATGAATGTTTTGATAACGGGTTACAAAAACTTTAAAATAATAATGACTCTCTGATCTCATGTACACAAAATATAAATTAAGAACATTCATCGAAAACATTCAATTTAACATAATAATAATATTTTAAATTTAATCCGACACTCTTTTAATTTAACGTCACGATAATGTCTCATTGAATTATTAATCCTCCATTGTCTGGCGCCATGGCCACCCTGGCCCATTTATCACGCAGAACCAGAGTGATAAGTGGGATAAATCTCGAATATACTGTTTTAAAATGAGTCGAGAAAAGTTTTACTTGGACTTTCTCGTTTCCATGGTGTTGGCAGTTATATCGCCTTTTTACTGCGACCTCAGTCGCTCTGTTTCACTGTCAGTTTAACGTACATCGATTGGTTGCAAAGAAGAACTTTCAAGGGATCACTATGAAGTTGATCGTTGTACGTTAAACTAAGTGTGGAGTCTGGTCTGTTCTCAATGAAAGATGAGCAAAGGGCCAATATTTTCGCTAAACAACACGGAGAGTGCAGCATAGGTTAGATGTAAAGTACAATTCAATAGAATCTGTCAATTTTCTACACATTTAACACGCCCTAACGTGGGCACGCTTGATTATATTTGTCTCTGTTATTGCAATTATCATCTGAAAAGGAATCAAAAAAGAATAATAGTCACATCACAAAGCCTTAGGTAGCCCGGTGTTCATATTAGTAGGCTGGAAGTGTCTACAGGATTGTCAGATTCTATTGAATTGGAGTACCTATAGTTGTACCACTGCGTTAAGGTGGTTGCCTTTCCATACAAACCTACGGACCACTCGCATAGCTTCCATAGACATGTTTTCTCAGAGGATTTTTTGAGAATAGTAAATTATAGATACAAGGGCGTACGCAGGGGGGGCAGGGGAGGGCAGCTGCGCCTCCCGCCCGCCCCTGGAAATTATATGTTCTCCAATATATTATGCCCCGTTTATCTAAGTATGTAGCAGGATCCCTTGCGGGTGTTTGGCCTACACACACCCCACACGACAAGGTTGGATGAGAAAAAAAAATCACCTCCACTTTATGTCTATGAGAGGCACCATATTTTTTTTTAATATTTTATTGTACCATTTTGTCGGCATAGTTTACATATACATTCGTGCAAAATTACAGCTTTCTAAAATTGATAGTCTCTGAGAAAAGCCCCGGACGGACAGACAGACAGACATAGCGAAACTATAAGGGTTCGGTTTTTGCCATTTTGGCTACGGAACCCTAAAAAACCTGAAAACAGCACGGTTCTATATTATGGCACACGTTGATATGGCAAGTGGAATTCGGGCAAGTAAAAGTAAACATTTTTATACAGCTCTTCTGCGTTCATTCAAAGTTTTGAATCTATTGGGACCTTATTTTAACTCACTCAGACTAGTTTAGTTGGCCGCCACTGCCACCAATGCAAATAACAGTATACTGAAGCCACAAATAAAACTAATGTAACCGGCCTTTATGTTTATTTTAGCCGAGTTTTTATGTTTTGTTTGCGTCAATATATTTCCTTCTATTTTATTATTGAACGTAAATAGTTCGCTTATTCGCGGCCTAACGGATATTTCTGATCAAGGTTAGGACAATTACTTATTCTGTGGTTAGGATTACTAAAGAGGTAACCATTAAATTAAGCGTAACTGTTAGACCCGTGTGGTGTCGGGTTAGAATAACACCTCTCCATTTCTTCCATGGATGTCGTGAGAGGCGACTGAGGATATATAGGTTAAATACCGTAGGCGACAGGCTAGCAACCTGTCGCTATTGTACCGTTTTTGTCAAACTTAAAACCTAAAATTGCTAAAAGTGGCTCCGAAGCGGTAACGTTTCGTGTGCTCTGCCTACCCCATTTGGGAATACAGGCGTGATGTTTGTGTGTGTTATGTGATCAAATCCCAGAATCTGTTTAATAAAATGACGAAATCAGTCAAAAAAGGCAACAGCCCTTTTTTTAATTTCTCCAAATTTGTTTAGTGGCATGTTAAGTGACTTGACAATAAAATCTCTGAACTATATCTTCTAAGATGCAACATTTTAATCTACAATCAGTTTTGATAAAATCTCACACATGATTTAAGTAGTGAAAAGGTAAAATAAATTATCAAAAGCAAACTTCAAGTGATGAAAAGTAATCACTGCCACCAATGAACACCTACAACATTAGTAGGATTTCAAGTGCGTTGCCGGCCTATTGCAGTTAGAGTGGGCTCGTTTTCTGAAGATTCCAAAGTTCCTCTTTAAATTTGTCCCTAAGTATATATCCAACTAAGAGGGTAATTGCGCTACAGAAAAAAAACCGGCCAAGTGCGAGACAGACTCGCGGACGAAGGGTTCCGTACCATGATGTATACAACATTACACTAGCCAGTTTTATTCTGATTTTAGTTTTTGTTGTTATAGTGACCACAGTAATAGAATACATAATTTGTGAAAATTTCAAATGTCTAACTATTACGACTCAAGTCATAGAGCCCTGTGACAGACGGACGGATAGACAGACAAACAGCGGAGCCTCAGTAATAGGGTTCCTTTGACACCTTTTTGGTACGGAGCTCTAAGAAGAACTGAGTTTACTAACAAAGCTGAATTAGCACATTTTTATATAAACAATAATAAACTTCATACAAACCGGATTTCTCACAAAATGTTAACATAATTTTAATGTAAATATTTAACCTACTGCCGTCAATTGTGTTACTTAAAACGTTTCATTTTGTTACACCATTTGTTTTGGAACTAATTTAGCATATTCAGCAGAAAACTGTTAAGAGAATTCTCCATACAAACGTAGTTCCGGTCTCATTTCAGGCCGCAAGCAAGGCATATTAAGCAATGAACTATAAACAGTTACTTTGCTGACACATGTTGCTCTGATGATGAACACGAAGTGAGTTCGAAACGCGTCAGTGTAGTTCGGTAGTAATTCGTATGATAAAGACGTGGCTATAGTAAGGCCGCGGGTAAACAAATTAATGGGCGATGGATGAAATTTTTAAAAGTGACTGATTTTTTTATCAGTAGGAATAAGGTCACTGATCAATGCAAAAAAATAAGATTTTTCTATTGTACCAATAAATTTTTAAAAATAAACAATTTTTTTCCCGCCAAATTCAGCTAGTGCGCATGAATATGGATTTTGTCAGAGTCCTAATGAAAAAATAAAAAAAATAAACCTAATGTCATCGTCACCAATGTCGTATAGTGTTCTAACCTCTCTTGTGCGCGCTCGAAGTTCTTGTGTTTTTCAATTTAATCTCGATCTTATAAGGACTGTTTGCAAAGTCTATCAAAACTGATAACGCTAAACCTAATTACCTCAATGTGTCACGTAGTTACCACAACTGCCACAAGATGTCTCTGGCTATTTTTCACTTCGCGCCATCACCGTTAAACGTCTCTTAGAGCCCTCGCGTCCCTTAAAAAGCCATGTTATACTGACAATGATTTACGACGGGGATTTGCGATTGCCTAAAAATATTTCTGGCCATGGAGTATTATGACAAGGAAATATTTTAATCCTATTAAAATTTTAAATGCGTAGGTTGTGAGTATGCGTGTGCGTGTGTGTGTGTGTGTGTTTGTGTTTGGGATGTAGGAAGCTGGATATCTTTAATAACTCATGCGCTACACTAACTTTTTCTCGATATTCTTGCTGGATCGCGATTGGGATAAAATGTTGATATATCAACCACTACATTTAGGGGCTGTTTGATTAGTTTTATTAGCCCACTGATTAGTTTTATTTGATGGATAAATGTGATGCCGTCCCCGTCTATTCGAATAAAACTAACAGAGACGGCATCACATTTATCCGTCAAATAAATTAAATCAATTGATGGTGAAACTGAGTGTTCATGTCATGTAATGTCTCATGGGAATTAAATAAAGAAAAAAAAAAACAAATTGTTTTGTGAAAATGTATTTTTCACTTTTTTGTTATTATTTTATAAGAGGGAGGCAAACAATCTCACCTCTTTCCCAAGGTTCTCTTCTTTCACAGACAGAGAATTAACAGAATTTAAAAAAAAATACACTTGTTATAAAAAAATACTATGTAATGTAGGTATACTAGTACTTTACATTGTATTTTTTAACAACTCATAAAGACCTTTTGTAATACGGTAGCTCCGTAATTTCCCTTCTCCATGTCAGCAATATGTGAGGCAGTAATTCAACTCTAGGAATTACTCGGAGCGTGAGTAAGCCCGCTAATGACGTATAGAGAAAAACTTGCAAGTTTCCTCCGAGATTATTAGTTTGAAAGACGAAAACTGAAGTAAGTTTTCTTTTCATAGTTCTTAATTTACGGAAAATACGTAGAAGATAGCTAATCCAGCTAGCTAGGGGGTGCTCGGAGATTCTTTGGGCTAGAATTCGGAATACGGAAATTCAGGGATACTTATGTAATTCGCGTGACAATAATAATCTAGTTGTGACGTTCCGGTAGTCCAGCCAGGATCGTCTCCGCAGGACGGAACTCTTCAACGGTAAAAATCGGCTTGAAATTTGGTATGCAAATGTAGTTTGGGTTACAATGCAAGTTCAGGCAACAAAAAGCTTGTATTAAAAATGTAATTTTTATGTTTAGGTTTTTTTATATTCTGGATATTACGGCTATGCAGGATACAGCTGTCGTAGCATCGTTGAAGTGACAAGAACGGATGGCCATTCTTCTTCTTCCAGTGCCCTCTCCTATCGGAGGTCGGCGATCATTGGGGCTATCCTAACCTTAGAGACTGCCGCTCGAAAGAGGGATTTGGTACTCATTCCGAACCAGTCTCTAAAGTTTCTTAACCAGGAGGTACGTCTACGGCCAGGTGGTCTGCGGCCTTGTATCTTCCCCTGGATAATAAGCTGAAGCAGACCATACTTGTTGTTACGGATAGCCGTTCGGTTGCAACCTATAATTTCTCGAATGGAGACCGTGGATCAAAAGCGCAGCATAGGACACCACCGAGACTGGTTCAACTGGAAGCCGATGGGAGAGGCCTATATGTCCAACTGCAGCTATGGCCGATATGATTATAATAATGATGACGATGAGGTCCTGCAAAGTATGATCTAATTGAATTAGGTGTTCAAAGACTTGCCTGTAGTAGTTGAGCACCTGCGCGAAGACGCCAGGGTGGCGGTCGAAGAAGTACTCGTTGAGCACGGGGTCGTAATTGGCGAGCGCCTCCGTCAGCCGCGACAGCCGCGTCGCCGGGATCTTCTTCAGCGTCGCTTTGTACGTCTCGTATCTGTAACCAAACTTTATATTAACCCTCGCCGTCACACATTGTATGAATCATGAGTTGGTGCTGAATAATAACGACCTTTACGACGCCCTTAACGACGTCGTGCGTGGTGATTTTTAAAGGATTTCGTATTATCTACGGAATATTCCAAGATACGGTATATTTTACACCTCTAGCTGCTATTTACTCTTACGGATCGCCTGATGGTAAGCAATTACCGTCGCACATGGATACCTGCAACACCAGAAGAGTCACAAGTGTCTTCCCAACAAACAATTTGGTGATAAAAATAGAGCAAATAATGATTGGTTTTTTGATCATAATTTGATTGCTTAATAGCGACATTTCTTGTCCGGGTGAACGGTTAGTTCCGAAGGAGATATTGAAGGCTTCTCGTTGAGAGTTAGACAATATAGATGGCGCTAGGTCACTGCTTAAGTGACAAAGTTACAAGCTGAGATATGTGATGCATAGGGAAAATTCGTGTCTGTGCCGTTGACCAGCAGTGGTGTAGCGGTATAGCACGCGGCACGGAATGCCGAGGACCTGGGTTCAATTCCCAGTGTTGGTCTTATTTTTATGGTTTTTCTGTGCATCTATGTTTCGGTTTGTATTTTCAATATAGAGCAAATAGTAGCTTTGAGTCTTATAATAGCTTTATAAGGTCTACAGTAATAGTTTTCGGTGACACTATGGAGCTAATTAAATATATTAGTCAACTGACGATAGTAAAGTGATTTAATAGAAATTAGAAAAATATAATAGCTCGAAGCTGTAAAGTGGTGCTATAAGTTGTGCCAACATCGGACTATAAGAGAGTTATAGCGTGCTATATCGCTAGTTTTTAGGTCGTGTTAGAGCTATAGGAATTTTGTAGAACTAATGAACGGCTGTTATAGAGCTGATTTTATCGCCAAATTGTTAGTTGGGTTTTCCAGCCTTTAAGCTAGGAGTACGCTTTTCTGATCCCAGAGGAATCACACACAATTTCGGGATAAAAAGTAATCTGTATCCAGGGTATATATTGATTGTTTGCCAAATTTCATGCAAATCCGTTCAGTAGTTTTTGCGTGAAAGAGTAACAAACATCCATCCATACAAACTTTCGTGTTTATAATATTAGTAAAAGTAATATTGAACTTTGAAATCAAGAGTGCCAACTTTTCTAATTGATTGAATTATTTTTAACAGTCGTAATGCCTGACTCAATTTTCTGCACCGAAAATAACAAGAAATTAATTAACGCAAAAATCTAATTTTCTACTTAAATTATTATAAGCCTTATAAATAGCGGGTGAAGGGTTCTAACAATTAATTTCAATTAGCCATAATCCTTGGGAACCTTTGCGAAAGGGCGGAATATTTAAAATTACCGCCAGTCGGCGCGCTCGCTTGGTAAAAAAACAAAGGTACTAAAACGTTTACGTCAGTAAAAACCTGCCAAGTGTGAGTATGACTCGTACACTGCAAGTTTCTGCTAATTTGTAACCATATCAAAATTTACAGTAAAAGGCGCCGTTTCACAATATGTCTAGGAATTTCGTGATGTGGCGGATTTTACGATAGGCCGCCGCCATAACTATATATACCAGTGCCATTAGGGTAAGTTTTCGGTTACAAAATAAGTGCGTCTCGATCGCGTTCGCATGAAAATCTCAATTTGTATGGAAATACGAACAGCGCCTCTAGCGAAACGTTTGCGATGTTCGGGTTTGGTTTACTAATGTTTTGGCGAAAATTATTTAGCAAATTATTAGCTCCCAAACTATTTATCCCATATTTTTATTTCGGCGAAATTTCATTTCCCAACTCAACGTTTCGCAACTATATCGTTTCACAACTAATGATTTGATAATTATTATTATGCAAAATATTACCTGGAATTTGTTTAAGATGTCATTTATGTTTTGGTCAAATGTATTGATTGGCATATCTAAACTTAGCAACATATTGAATGGAATCCAACCTATTTTCCTAATGGCAGGTTATACTGGCTGCTATAAAAAAAAACCTAACATCGAAGGCTAAGGCGGGAGCTACGCTCCGCTCCGCTCCCGCCTTAGCCTTCTGAACCTAAATTATCAAAGTCGCTTCTGCTCCGAACCGTCTTGCTCGCTCGCTTCGCTCGCTCGCACCAATTTTGAAGTAAAACTTTGTAACATAAAAATTGGTCAAATGTTATTTGACAATTTGTTATTTGTCTAAGTCAATCATTTGCTACATAATTATTTGCCACATAAAAGTGTGACGAATTAAAATTTTGCAATATAAAAATGTTGCGAAATAAGAAAAATGCGAAGTAAGCTTATGCTAACAATTGGTTTGCTAAATGAAACCTCGCCGAAAGGTTGGTTGCCAAATGAAATTTTGCGAAAAATATTTCGCCAAAAAGGCAGTACACCTCGGGTTTACATACAAACTGAGATTTTAACGCGAACGCAATCGAGACGTATTTTGTAACCGAAAACTTACACTGATGCTGGGGCCACACTAGCGGCTAACGTCAATGCCCATTGGCGCGATAATTATTGCGATAATTTTTAACGCGCTAAAGTGGGTGGCTACACTTGAACGTTCAACGTGAATGCCCATGTACCGCCACTTGAGCTATCGCATAACGCCAAACGACGCGATGTTAATTCCGTTGTCAAATTTTTGCGTTAAGTCGTGGCTACACTTACGATTAACGTCCATTATCGCGATAATTAATGGCATTTCTCGTTAGTGTGGCCCCAGCATAAGGGTACTTACTATATTTGCAATCAGAAGTGCAAAGAGAATTAATTATAATTACATGATGATTTTAATCGATAATTTTATTTCACTGATCAGGTTCCCAATTCATACTAATATTATAAATGCGAAAGTGTGTGTTTATATGTTTGTCCGTCTTTCACGTCGAAACGGAGCGACGGATTGACGTGATTTTTGGCATAAGAATAGTTTATGGGCTAGAGACATAGGCTACTTTTTATCCCGAAAAAATGCACAATTACTCTCGGGAACAGCGCGCGATAACCGAATTCCACGCGGGCGAAGCCGCGGGCAAAAGCCAGCTTTACAAATAAATACAAATTTTTCTAATCCAGGTTTCTGTGACAGGCCACTTTGATGCTAGTATCGAAAGCTTTGACATCTGAGACACGATTGTGATTGGCTAAAAATGGGCCACTAAATTGACCAATCCCAAAGAAGACTGTAACATCAAATGGAACTTGCGACGGTTTACAGGAGCGAAGTCGCTGGCAATAATAAAGGTAAGAATATTCAAACAGGTGTTTCTAGGACCCGCTGTATTATTCAGAGCAATGTAAAAGAAAGTTTGAATAAATAAAATCAAATGCAAAGAAGAAAGAAGACCATTAGTGATGAAGCTTTTACTAGATAATTATCATGAACCACTAAATACGTTTTTAGTAAAACGATAATAAAATACGAATGTTTGTTCTCGGGTCTTGGGTATTTAATATGTATTTAAGTATATATCTACATCTATATAATTATATTATGTATCCGTTGCTTAGTACCTATAACAAGCTTACTTTGGGCCTAGGTCAATTGGTGTGAAATTGTCTCGTGATATTTATTTATTATTTATAGTGTTAAAAAAAAGGTAGAAAATAAAATCGAATTGAGATAAAACATCTTCATTTTTTAATTGAAGGAAGACAAAAACTAAAGAAAATCTTATACAGACAAATAATTGCTCCTCACAAAAGTATGATACTATTATCAAAAAAGTTTTAAACTAGGATACACATTTGCGCATGCATATTATTATTCTTTAAACATGACTAATGAAAACTGTAGGTTATGACAGTTAAAATGATGAATTCAATGAACTTGAAATGAATATTAGAATTATTTAAAAAACATTGTGCCTGAATCGTATGAACAAATCTTTAGCATATTAACATTTCGCATTTTATTCATTTGATCAAATAATTATTTGGCATAATTTTACATTGTCGAGTTTTATTATGACAAACGAAATGAAATTAGATAAATATTATATTCGATACACATAAAAAAAATTAAATGGAAAGTTTGAAAAAATAACATCGAATAGTATGAAGTGGTAGTATTATGATAGATTAGACATTTCGATACAGTTGATAACTCGATAAAGTCAGAATTCTGATACAGTGACCGCTGCAGAGCAGTGGGTATTTTGATACAGCGAACATTTTGATACAGGTGATACTGTGGGTCAATAGATACACAACCTAAAATAACATGGATTGCTTTTTATTCCGAGTGAGCACAAATTTTCACGCAACATAATTATATAGTTGGGGTCTAAAGCTATTACTTACTAACCGACAATATTCTCATTTCGAGCAAAGTTGGTCTCATTTTCTTAATAATTTAGTAGACTTAAAGTCATAAAGTAACTTTTCGCATAAGCCCACTCTTTAGGGGTAAAAATTGTCGAAAACTAAAAAACTGTAATATTTCCTTTTTTGGAATTTGCGCAAACATTTAAATAGCCGTATCACAGAAACTAGTTGACCTACCATAATCAAATTAATCTTATTTGACTGGAAATTTAGTGTAATTAAAATTGTCCGTAGTGATTTTTGCCGTAACGTAAGTCCTTGGTAGTAAAAATTGACAAAAACGGAAAACTACAAAATTTTAATGAATTTTCAAGTATTTAACAACAATCCTTATGGCTTTCGAGGTGAAAAACTTGGATTTAATATAACCCATTTTATCACTACCAACTCGTATAAAAATTAGAAATACCTCATTTGATGCAAGGTAAGAAGCACCAATCCCGTGTACTATACCCCCTTGCAAAAAGAACGGGCACCTATGGTTTTTCAGATTTTTAGGCATAGAAGCTTAGAAAGTAAGCTTTCATGCACATAAAATACAAAAGCCATAGGTGTCCGTTTTTTTTTGCAAGGGGGTTTATATTGCCAACAACAGAACTCTTCATTAGACAGTCAAATTTTCAGTTAAAACAAAGCATCAAACACATAACCCTCCCCCTTGTGGGGGTTAAAAATATTCTCTGGAACCTCTTAACGACCGTGAAAGTCGTTGACCGAGTTCCCGCTTTTTTTTATTACTCTTTAACACCCAAATGTCATTTAGAGCCTCCTATAGCAATAAAGCGCTTCGCGCCGAATTTAACTGCGCGGTTGTGATGTGCGATTTATTTCATTCCCTTGGGTTGTAATGTACTATAGTGTAGGTGATGTAAGCATTTGAACAACTATAGTATCAATCAAATGGGTAATGAAATTTGACTATCATCTCAGCTTCTAGAAATTTGGTATCAAAAACAATATTTTTCAGAACAATTGGGATTGCTTTCTATCTTCTACACTTTATGATGATCGTTTGCTATCAGTTTTGAAAAATATGGATTAAATTTATTCATAAAAAATTACTTGTAGCCCGTGGGATCTTTGATTTTTGAAAATTATATTACTTACTTAGTTAAAGCCCAGTAAAGCGAAACTCTCTACAGGATCTTACTGAAAAAAAAAAATTTGCCTTTCGGAGACTTTACATAACATCTAATAAAATTTGTTGATATAATATGTCAGAAAAATCCCTCACCAACTATATTTTACTTAAATTTTCTCTCTTTATTTCAACACTGAGGTCTCAAAGGAATATAACGAGACAACAAAATTTACTTCGTGACCTGATAATGCGAAACAAAATGCATTAAAACTTGAAATGAAGCGAGAACTTCTAATAAAAACAGAAAGACGCGTCTTAAAAATTTAAAGCATTCGTTATTTAGTCTTGTTTTTTCCAGATTGCATCTCCAGAGCGATACAATTTTCATAAACAGTAAACAAGGCACTTAAATTACAAATTTTCTTCGTGCGGAATTTCTCGCCAAAATCCGCAAAACTCGACTTAACATACGTAATAAATTTAAAGTAGCTCAGAGGAATTTAGACTGTGTAAAGCACCAAATAAGGTTTAGAAGAATATGTGGGGTTTAAAGATTTATATCGCGATTTCGCCAAAGGAAATTGCAAATGTGTGAAATAGTGCATTTCCTGCCCGTCTGGTGTGCGGGAGTAAAATACGTGATTCATGCTTCAAGGAATTAGATTTGTCTTCCTACGTCTTGTTCGGGAGAAAGGGAGACAAAAGAACTGCAAACGAGCGATCGAGTCGTGTGAAGATTATTAAATTTGCAGACATTAATCAACAGTTGGCATGGAGTATACGTTATTAGTAGACAAACCGGCGTAGTGTAACTTGGTCTAAAAAGCAGTTGGTATAAGTAGCAAGTGGTCTAAGAAGCAACTGAACTAAGTAGCTATTAGTCTAAAAAGCAATTTGTCCTAACATGTTTGTGTCAGACACTATAAAAACATAAGTTGGATTAAATTAGAGTTGCGCAAGGCGCGAAGCGCCTCAACCACGTGGAGTAGGAGCTCCACAAAGCGGAGCTCCATCGACTTTGAATGGAATGAACGATAAATGAAGACCGACTAGACTTTTGGAATATAATATTAGCCAAAAGAAAACGTTTGTTTAATAAACGTTTGTCATGATAAAACTTGCCAATGTAAAATTATGCCAAATAATAATTTAACCGAATGAATATAACGCGAAATTTTAATATGTTAAAAATTAGTTTGGGAAATGAAACTACTGCGATAAGTTTTTTCGGAAGTAAATTTGGCGTAAGATACTTTGCCGAGATGGCAGTATGCCCCTAATTTGGAGTAAGCAGACTTATAATCATTGACAGATAGATAAATATGTGGGCCAAAGGTTATATTTTATCTCGCGCTATTTAATTATTGCGTAGGTAGTGAAACGTACGTTTTATGGATCGTAAATAAAAACGATCGTTAATTGGGACCGGGAGGGACACGTTAAAACTTACTTCAAGCTTATACCGTAGATAAATAGTAGTTTATAGCCGGGATAGCGAGGTTTGACACGACAATAATATACTACAAGTTTTATACCTATCATCATGTCAACCGAAAGACTGACACTGCTATATCGCTACACCACCGCTGGACAACGGTACCGACACGATTTTCTCCTATGCACCACATATCTCAGCTTGTTTGTTTCTTATTTAACATTAGGAAGTCTACTGCTGAACACAGGCCTCCCCCAAGGCTCTCCACTCAGACCGGTCTTGTGCTTTTCGCATCCACCGCGATCCCGCGGTCTTAGCCAGGTCGTCGCTCCATCTTGTTGGAGGCCTACCGACAGCTCGTCTCACGGTTCGCGGACGCCATTCGAGAACCTTCTGACCCCATTGGCCATCAGTCCTGCGTGCAATGTGCCCCGCCCACTGCCACTTCAGTTTCGCAATTCTTCGGGCTATGTCAGTAACCTTAGTTCTACTGCGGATATCATCATTTCTGATTCTATCCCGCAGAGAAACCCCGAGCATAGCCCTCTCCATAGCCCTTTGAGTGACTTTAAGCTTCCTTATGAGGCTTATGAGGCAACTAAACTTACCTACATAAAATAAAAAACTTACATAAAAATAAAAATAGAACCTAATACTAAAACAAATTATCTAAGGAGTGCGGCTAATTCTACTTAAGTAGACATTTCCATGTTTGGTACCGTCATCCTAATCAATCAACAGTTCACCAATACCAAAAAGATGGACGGATGACGGTGGAGGCAGGCTGCTTCCTACCGAAGCGACTGGAGGTATATGGAGGAGGCCTGCTCCAACAGTAGACTTCTTAATGTTAAATAAGAAACAAACAAGCTGAGATATGTGGTGCATAGGAGAAAATCGTGTCGGTACCGTTGTCCAGCGGTGGTGTAGCGGTATAGCACGCGGCACGGAATGCTGAGGACCTGGGTTCGATTCCCAGCGCTAGTCTTATTTTTCTGGTTTTTCTGTGCATCTATATTTCAATTTGTACTTTCGATATAGGTAGGTTAGGTTAGGTTAGAGTTGCGTCAAAGCGTGAAGCGCCTCAGCCACGCAGAATAGGAGCTCCGCGAAGCGAAGCTCCCTCGACTTCGAGTCAAAGAATTTTAAGACCACTTGATACTTAGACAAGTTGCTTCTTAGACCAGTTCCTTCTTAGACCAGTTTCTTTTTAGACCACTTGCTTCTTAGACAAGTTGCTACTTAGACCAGTTGCTTCTTAGACCACTTGCTACTTAGACCAGTTGCTTCTTAGACAAGTTGCTACTTAGACCACTTGCTTCTTAGACAAGTTGCTACTTAGACCAGTTGTTTCTTAAACCACTTGCTACTTAGACCAGTTGCTTCTTAGACAAGTTGCTACTTAGACCAGTTGCTTCTTAAACCACTTGCTACTTAGACCAGTTGCTTCTGAGACAAGTTGCTACTTAGACCACTTGCTTCTTAGACAAGTTGCTACTTAGACCAGTTGCTTCTTAGACCACATGCTACTTAGACCAATTGCTAATTTTCTACGTAAATCAGCTGCTTTTTAAACGAAATGATACCAACTAACAAAACTTTTCATAAGCAATTTCGCTATGATTTCTTTGGCAAATTAACATGATGTCAACATGCCATTAGTAGCACAAGGTACACTGGTTCGTGATTCAATTTTCTCGGCTGTATTTACATACGCGTCATTATTCGTTTATGTTTATACTCTTGTACACCTCAGTGCCTCAACCAACCGCTGTGAAATTTACTTTATAGATGGATTCGTTATATATTCAGACAATCATCATCATCATCATCTCAGCCTATATACGTCCCACTGCTGGGCACAGGCCTCCTCTCGGAATGAGAGGGCTTGGGCCATAGTTCCCATGCGGGCCCAGTGCGGATTGGGAATTTCACACGCACCATTGAATTGCTTCGCAGGTTTGTGCAGGTTTTTTTTTTTTTTTTTTTTTTTTCATTCTACTGGAAGGCAAACGAGCAAGTGGGTCTCCTGGTGGTAAGAGATCACCACCGCCCATAAACATCTGCAACACCAGGGGTATTGCAGATGCGTTGCCAACCTAGAAGCCTAAGATGGAATGCCTCAAGTGCCAGTAATTTCACCGGCTGTCTTACTCTCCACGCCGAAACACAAAAGTGCAAGCACTGCTGCTTCACGGCAGGATTAGCGAGCAAGATGGTGGTAGCAATCCGGGCGGACCTTTCACAAGGTCCTACCACCTGCGTTTCCTCACGATGTTTTCCTTCACCGCAAAGCTCGTGGTAAATTGCGCACATGAATTTCGAAAAACTCAGAGGTGCGAGCCGGGATTTGAACCCACGACCCTCAGCTTGAGAGGCGATAGGTCAAACCACTAGGCCACCACGGCTTTATTCAGACAATATGTGTGTAAAATGTGATGCAGTTTGTTCAATGTTCCAATATCCATACTAATATTATAAATGAGAAAGTGTGTCTGTGTGTTTGTCCGTCTTTCACGCTGTAACGAAGCAACGGATCGACGTGATTTTTGGCATAGAGATAGGTTTATGGGCCCGAGAGTGACATAGGCTACTTTCTATCCCGGAAAAATGCACATTTCTCGAGGGAACAGCGCGCGATAATCGAATACCATGCGGGCGGAGCCGCGGGCAAACACTAGTTTAAAACTAAATGAAGGGTCCAGAGAGAAAATGCCTTTATTCACCTTTTTTTATTAACATTTTAATCTCAGAAATTAGAGATAGCAAAGTACGAGTACTACGAGTGAACATTGAATTAAATAATCTGTGAACAATATGAAATAGAATTTTTTTACTTTTAAATAAATTGTAACCATTAGAGCGTTAAAAAAAGATGTGGTGGCTGAGTGGTTTGACCTAATGGTCTCTGAAACAGAAGATCGTGGGTTCAAACCCCGGCTCGCCCTCTAAAAAGCTTGTGAAATTGCTCCACACGTTATCTTTTTTAACCCCCGATGCAAAAAGAGGGGTGTTATAAGTTTGAAGCCTGTCTGTTTGTATGTCTGTGGCATCGTAGCTCTTAAACAGATGGACTAATAAAATAATGTCATTTATTTCAGATTATTATCCATAGTTTGTTAATTACAAAGCCTTATTGTAAGTAAATATACATTAACAACAATTCAATACTATTTAATTCCATCCATCCATCCCAGCCTGTATACGTCCCACTGCCGGGCACAGGCCTCTTCTCAGAACAAGAGGGTTTGGGCCATAGTTCCGACGCGGGCCCAGTGCGGATTGAGAACTTCACACGCACCATTGAATTACTTCGCAGGTGTGTGCAGGTTTCCTCACGATGTTTTCCTTCACCGCTAAGCTCGTGGTAAAAAAATTCAAATGTATCCGCACTTGAATTTCGAAAAACTCAGAGGTGCTAGCCGGGGTTTGAACCCACGACTACCTGCTTGTGAGGCGATAGGTCTATTAGGACTATTTAATTAAGAATACTTAAAATTAAATATACTACTACTACTTGATACCTAATTTAAATGCTATTTTTTACGTGAAAGCGAATTTCCTTGCGATGGAATTTAGCTATGTGTGATAAAAACAAGTTTCTGTACCCATATGGTTGTCTGGAAGAGACCGTTTTTAAGCGGTAAGACTGCCTATTGTTTACCCTGCACATATTGTCTTAATAAAATTTTTGTACTGACTTGTGTTGTGCAATAGAGAATATTTTACTGTATTTTTGGCACTTTCAAATGATAATACCAAAGGCTTTCAATTTTTTCTAAGTCAGGTTATGTAAAGCTATTTATATAGCTCAAACTCGAACCGGCTCCAAACGGCCTAACCGCTAAGCCTTGTGTTACGGGTTCATCGCTTAACCCACCTGATGCCTCCAACGTTCAAAATGATCCGATTCTCGCCATCCATGGCGCATCACACATAAACAAACATTACAATCACAACACTTCACAGCCTTAAAAAAACACACATTCAGCGATGTTTCTCGCTTTTTTCGCGACGCCCGACACGTCCGCCGTCCGGGAACGCCGGGATGCTACTGAATGAGATGAGATCCCCCCTCGAGGTCCACTGCAGTCACTGCGTATTCAGGCTCTGAAACGGTCATTTCAGTGCGCAGTGGAAGCCTTTTAAAACGGTGCACTTGTGGCCGACTGAAGTTAGAGGTGAATTGTTAGGGTTAACCGAATAGCATGAAAAGGTTCTATGGCAGAAAGATGTAAGAATGAAAGAAAATGTTTTGCTAGTTTATGGCGTCTGTCCATCGCTCTGAATCTTATCTCTAGATTTTTAAAGACTCTACGTGGTGTTAAGAAAATCCTTCGGGTTTTTTTTTATTAGGCTGGATGGCAAACGAGCAAGTGGGTCTCCTGATGGTAAGAGATCACCACCGCCCATAAACATCTGCAACACCAGGGGTATTGCAGATGCGTTGCCAACCTAGAGGCCTAAGATGGGATACCTCAAGTGCTAGTAATTTCACCGGCTGTCTTACTCTCCACGCCGAAACACAACAGTGCAAGCACTGCTGCTTCACGGCAGGATTAGCGAGCAAGATGGTGGTAGCAATCTGGGCGGACCTTGCACAAGGTCCTACCACCTGCAAAATATGGGTACTGCCTTTTCGCAACGTAACGTTTGGCAACCTGTTTCATTCCGCAACTTTTCATTTCGCAAATTCTTAAACTGTAAATATTTCAGGATTTATTTCAGGGTCATCGTGTAGAACCTTCTAGGCTAGGTTAGGTTAGTTTATAAAAATCTTGAAACATTTACAGTTTTAGAAATATTAAACAGTTGGGAAATGAAAAGTTGTGAAATGAAACAGTTTGCCAAACGTTATTCGCCGAAAGTAAACCAAAATCATGTACGATAATTTAACCCATATTAAGGCTAATTACAAATATGACACGAGTGGCAAAGGATTTAAATCCCACTTAATATTGTAAATGCGAAAGTTTGTAAGTCTGTTTGTTTGTTTGATGGTTTTTTTGTTTGTTACTTGATCACGTCAAAACCGTTGAATCGATTTAGATGAAATTCGGTACATAGAATAGTTTTTATCCCAGGAAATGTAATAGTTCCCGCGGTATAGCTTTAGTTCATAATACATTTCTGGTAAAATAAACACATAATGTCCATCCCAGGTTCTACACTCTACAGCTATCCCCATGTATTTTAATCACAACTGAGTACTTTAGGCGTGAAAGTGTAATAAACATACTCACTTTTGCATTTAAAATAGTAAGGATGAGCTGTTTTATAAAGTCCTTAGGGATTTTCTGACATGAAGTAACAAGTTGTACTAGCTGTATACAGTTTTTAATCAACACATGTCTGGGACCTTGATGTTTTAGGGTATCTACACACCTATCGGCTTTTAGCCTGTTAAAAATGCTCTCATCATCATCATATCACCTGTAGGACAAAGATGTCCCCCACAGATATAGATTACAGTAAATAACGCAAACATCTCAATCTGTATGAAAACCAACCGTGTCACTTTTTTTTATCTACTCTGACGTGTCAAGAGCGAATTAGCGATGTGAATTCCCCGATGTCCGCGCAAAGTCTATTGAAATGCGCCGCCCGCCCGCGCCGTGGGGCTCGAGTCAGTCACTAGTCATGATTAGTCAGTTAGCGGTCAGTCTTTGTATGGGGCCAACCCCGACGTTTGGTCGGGGTTCGGACACGCGAAGTAGATGCATTTGCGTAATCTAGTGTTATCTGAATGTTATAGTTAGCTTATTTATATGTTCTTATGGTACCTATCTATCTCTTTGGATTTGATGTGCATGTGTATTCATATTGCTCTACTACTATAATCTACTGTAATTGCACCACCTGCTAAAATGTATTACTTCTTCTGTCCATTGTAAAGGCTTCCTGGAAGAGATCGCTCTGAAGCAATGAAGCCGTATTGCTTACCTTATAAAATCTCTATTTATATACCTGTATTTTTTGTACTGTTCACTGTGTTGGTGTGCAATAAAAACTTAAAGGCTGTTTCACCGATGATGCCGTTTCTATTGGTTTTGTTCGAATAGACGGAGACGGCATCACATTTAACCATCAGTTAACACTAATCAATGCATGGTGAAACAGCCCCTTATTGTATTGTATTGTATATATACATGTATAGCCTACCCCTTGCCACGTCAACAAGCTAATCCACTTGGGTATGTCGGCTGACCCTTTCTTCTAAGTAGGTACCTATCTCATCATTTCTGATTCGATCCCCTATAGAAACACCGAGCATAGCTCTCTCCATAGCTTGCTGAGTAACTCTGAGCCTATAGACGAGTAAAAAGAGAAGCACCACTGAGCTTATAGACAAGTAAAGAGTGAAACACCACAGTTTGAATCCATATGTCATCACTGGCAACATATTCATAATATCTATTTGCACTGTTAAGCTTAGAGATACTTAAATTATTTTTAATTTTATTTTATGCTAGCGCTTTAAGCCTGCGATACAGAGTTTTCTAGTAACTCTAGTGCAGTACATAGAATTTTGTAAAACATTGTATTTATTGTTATTTTGTACTGCAAATTATTGAATAAATTATCTATTATCTATCTATTATAACACACACTGGTTGAAGACTTTTGTTTTAAACCCCATACCTTAGTTAGGGTTTTGGGGAGCTAGTTCATCATATAATAGGTGTGAGGAGACCCTTGCAGTGACCATGAAACGTGGAATCGACTGATCATCGTCTAGACTTAATTAATTTAATGCGATGGTATCTTTTATAATTACCTTTTAATTATTATCGTTCATCTACATAATCGTGTATTCATAACATTAACCTAGAAAGTACCTACATACTTAATTATAGATGGACTAGCAGACTCTACCCGCGGCTTCGCACTTGTTAATCTTTAGATCTGACAATTGAATGAGGGTTTTTCGATAGGCGAAATATCGCAAGATGGCGCTGTCTCGCTTGTGATTGGATAGATATCTAAATAAGCCAATCGCAAGCAAGATTGAAACATCAAACAGGCTTCACGAAACTAACGCCATCTAGCGAAATTTCGCCTGTTGAAAAACCCTTATTGAAATTCGGGGATTTTACTAAATTGCGGGAATTCTCAAAAAAATAATGTTTCACATAAAACGATGAGCCAAATTTGATGGGTTCACAATTTTTATCCTCCACAGGAAGTCACTCCTCCAGAAATTGTAGCATCGACTTGAAACTTGGTACGAATGTGTAGTATGGGCGACAATACAAGTACAGTCAGCAAGAAAAATATCAATTAAAAATTAAAGTTTTGATTAAAATATTTTATATTATTATATGCATAAGTTAATTATTATTTATTATTATATTATTTCTTTATATTATTATATAAGTTAATGTGTCTACTGCAATAATTATTTGTGATAGACTTTTAAATTCTTTAAAAACGAACAAATGTTATTAACGGTTTCTATAAAAGTCTATCACGCATAATTATTGGAATAGATACATTAACTTACATATACATATATTAGGAACAGTTCTCTCAGAACACATTTTTAATTTACATTCAATTTTTAAGGAATAATCGAGAAAACTTACAAAAATGCAACGTTGCTAGCTCAGCAGGTATAGATGTTCTTAAGTTCGCCATGAAATACATAGTTTCCGCCAACAGTCAGAGGACCAGGCTCGTGAATAAGTGAGCATTTTGGGTACGAAAAGTTATCCAAAGGGGGAAAGTTGGATCATTCGTGGTAATTAACTTATCCCAAATGGAAAATTAATTTCCATTTATAATTTGACATGAATAACAAAGCTTGTCTTTTTTCAAGGATTATTGTTTAAAAATTTAAATGCCACTTTTTAACTTTTAACATAAGTAAATTATAAGATGAATATTGCTTGCTTTACTCGACAAAAAGGTACTTTTTTTAAATGTAGAAAGCTGTCACTTAATAATATCAACACTGCAGACATTTAGTGTAAAAAACTGGCCAAGAGCGTGTCGGGCACACCCGATACAGGGTCCAGTAGCCATTGCAAAAAATTAAGTAATATTTTTCTAAGGATTTAGTATTTTGTATGGAATATTCCGAGTTCTGGTATATTTTATACTTAAGGCTGCTATTTACTCTTAAACTACTATTAATTCTCAAGAAAACTTAACGGTTATAGTTTTTATTGTAAGCTTGATATAATACTGACTACCATCCTGATTTTTTTTTAATTTTTCCACCCACCGGATTAGGTTTTAGAGAGGAGGACGCTTGATTTTAATGAAAATTTGCACTTTAAAGTTGAATATTTTGTAAACAAATCACTGAATCGAAAAATCGTTTCAGCAACCCTAATGGTTTTAAAAGACCTATCCAACGATTTCCAACACTAAAAGGTTGGATGAGATTTTTTTTTTTAATTTGTTATTGTAGGTACCATTTTGTCGGCATAGTTTACATATATATTCGTGCAAAATTACAGCTTTCTAGCATTGATAGTCCCTGAGCAAAGCCGCGCATGAACAGACAGACAGACATGGCGAAACTATTAGGGTTTCAAGTAGCTTAGCGGCCTGTGGTCGCTCAGGCAGAGGGTCGTGGATTTGAACCCAGACCTCTCAGTTTTTCGGAATTTGTGAAAAATTTCATTTGAAATTTCCCATGAGCTTTCATTAGAACTTATCACCTGCCCTCGACACACGTGAGAACTACGACTCATGCTCTCTCATTGTCAGAGGAGACATGTGCCTTGTAGTGGAAAATATATGGGCTGAGATGATTTTAGTATGATACGATAAACCTATGAAGAGATATAATATTCCTTTGGCACTTTCACAAAAAGACACAGATATTAAGAGTAGTAATAAAACCGGCCAAGTGCGAGTCGGTTCGTGCGGGTTCCGTACCATTATCTATACAATATTAGACGTTACGAAAAAAAGCGCAAAAAAAATCAAGTTTGTTGTATGGGAGCCCTTGTTAAATATTTATTTTATGTTAATTTAACTATTTATTTTGAAGTTAAATATAAATTGCAGTTAAAACTTGGTAAATTTTTAAGTTAAATAAGTTACCAATCCGCACTGGGCCTGCGTGGGAACTATGGCCCAAGGCCTCTCATTCTGAGAGGAGGATTTTGCCCAGCGGTGGGACGTATAAAAACCAAAGATTCTGTGAATATTTCAAACGTCTACCAGTTGCCGTTGTCAAGATTTGTTGTTATAGCGACCACAATAATACATAATCTGTAAAAATTTCAAGTGTCTAACTATTACGACTCAAGAGATAGAGCGCTGTGACAGACGGACGGACAGACAGACAGCGGAGTCTCAGTAATGAAATAGAAAATAGAAATAGAAAACGTTTATTCGCATTTCACAAATTACATAAATACACAAAATAAACAAGTATGAAGTAAATATTAATGACAGTATTTGCGAAGCATAGTGCTTGCCGTAGAGGCCAACGCTGGTCTTCCGCTGTGATCGCTTGGCGACTCACGGGGACTAATGGGGTTTCTCCTGGGCCCATAACCTAATAAAACAGCAGTAGTGTTCGATATAGACTAAACTTTTTTTTTATAGACCAACTACAAACAAACGAGTGTTATTTTCCTACAGATCCAACAGTTTCATTGGCACCCTTAGGGTACGGAATCCTAAAAAGGATAGTATGAGAACAAAAAAGAATTCTCAGAGCAATTTAATAGTGTCAATGTTAGGCAAAATGCCAAGGAATTATGAGAATCGGTGAAATAATCGACCCTCCGGCGGGCACGATTGGGTAATAAATCACCCTCCCTCTACGGCAAGTGTGGTTATCCTTGTCAGGGAATCGTCGGTTTTATTAGGAAATTCTATATAGTTGAGAAACATTTGAGAAACGTGGTAAAACCCTAAGCTTTTAAGGCCCCGACGATTCAGCCACAGAACAGAACAAAGGGTGACCCATCAATTCATTGAACGATTCAGTCAGGCGGTGCGGTCCTGCGGTGCGGTGGTATCAATGCGAAAGTGAATTCATACTATTTTAAAATTATAAAAGCGGAAATGTGTTTGTAGGTTTGTTCGCCTTTCACGTTGAAACAGATCGACCGTCGATGTGAGTTTTGGCATTGGGATAGTTTATGGGCTAGAGAGACATAGGCTACTTTTTTCCCGGAAAAATGCACAGCTCCCGAGGAACAACGCGCGATAACTGAATTTCATGCTTTTCAATTCCGAAGGCAAGTTCACGTCTGCCGCCCCCAAAGTTAGCTCACACGCACTCGCGTTATGCTCTGAAAGCAGAGCATACTCCAGTCCAGTGTTCCATTAATGTCTATATAAAAGAAATAGATGTCTTTTTTATATTTTCCGGTTTTAAACTACATATTTTACAGTCAAATGTCTATTTGCATTTTGCGCTCAACATAACTTTCAAATTCAAATCCGGTGCATTAGAACCTAAGCTCAAATTACCCTGTTGCACAATACAACTTAATGTCAAAAACACATTTTACCATATAAATATAAATTCAAAATAACCTAATGTCTAAATACCACAGTCCCAAAAAACACTAAAACGTTAAAACCAAAACGAAGTAATCTTGATTATGTACTAATACCGAGATCACCTACTGTCACAAAAGCTGAAGCTCAAAACGAACTATTCCCATAATGTACTTAGTCTTGAAATACACCATTCTCAAAATACAATAGTCTCAAAACACACTAGTCCCAAAATACCTTAAATTTGTCTGTGTAGTAGTGGTTATTCTGGATTATGCGACATTCATCTTGTTTCGCATTTCGTCATGTGCGCGGTACTTCAGATTCGCTATTTATCTTGGTCGCAATCCATCTGTTTCGCATTTCATCGTGTTCGCATTCTTCAGAATCGCATTTCATCGTTTTCTCGTTTCTTCAGATTCGCCATTCATCATGTTCGAGTTGCATCAATTTTGCATTTCATCATGTTCGCGTTTTCTCGGATTCGCAATTGATCGAGTTCGCTGTAGGTTAACAGAGGTTTTGTAGAAATTACTATTCAAAAGATACGATCCAATGGATTTAGAAACCAAATGCTTCATAACTCCAAGAGATTGTAGACTTGAGTGAGTATATAATGTCGACAGTCGATCGTAAAATCCGCCAGATCACGAAATTCCTAGGCATATCACGAAACGGCGCCATTTCATGATTTGGCCAGTTTAGGCAGATCATAAAATTCCGAGGCAAAAACATATCGGATTTTGAACTTAGAAAATTGAGTAGTAGTACATTTTGAACAAACATGACGAAATACGAAACAGATGAGCGTCGCACGGTCGCACAACTCGTTTGTAGTAAGTTTTTTGGTACAGTCACGGATTTTAACTGTTAGGCCACTGTGTAGTTCTTTAAATTTGAATTTAGGGTGTTTTGAGATTAGTGTGTTTTGAAACTAGTTTATTTGGAGAAGAGTGTGTTTTGTGACTAGTGTATTATAGGATTAATTTCTTTTGAGCTTCAACCTTTATGACATTAGGCGATCACGAGAGTAGTATATATTCAAGTTTAGGTTATTTTGGATTTAAGGTTTTAAGGGACTCAGGTATTTAGACGTTAGGCTCTTTTGAATTTATATTTATATGGCAATATGTGTTTTTGACATTAGGTTGTACTGTGCAATAGGGTAATTTGAGGTTAGGTTCTAATGCACCGGAAGGATCATTTATTCAGTAAATAGGCCAAGCAATGGGCACTTTTACACGTCATTTTTTTTAAACTACCAGCGCTTCCGGAAAGACCATCATTGCCAAGAAGAATGCGCCGCAAGAAACTTGGCAGAAAGTCATTTTTTCAAAATAAAACAATTACAAACAAAATACTTAAAAACTACAGTAAACAATGAAACAAAAAATTACAAAAAAAAAAATTAAATGATAATACAGGGATGTATGGGGTCCCTTAGTTACAAAATTAAACACTAACTATATCTACGTTAAGCGGAAGAACGAGAATGCACATAGTCTTATACTTTAATAACGACATCATTTAGGTAGAGACGATAAGTGAGAAGTCACTATAACAGGTCAAAATGCCATGAAAATTCCGTTCTCAGCACATTAGTATAAAATGTTATATAACACCGTACAGCAATTGCATTTGCAATTTGTCGTAAAACATTTTAAAAGTTATATTTATAAGCATTATCACAATGTGTACATTTGTTAAAACTTCTTATATAATATTATAAAACGTTATAGAATATATATAACGCCAATGCGGGAGTACCATAAGGGCCACATTTTTGCTGACTATGATACGAAACATTCAAAATATTCTGAAGATAGACTTTCTTGATTCACCAATGAACTAAAACTGCATGTGGAATAAATAAATTATTTGTGTCACAATCATTCGGCAGTGACATAGTTTCATCTCAAATTTCCAGTTGCAAAAGATAAGGATGTCGATAAAATTACGACACACTATCTGAAACGAGAGTAGGAAATATCATGACACCTGTATTTGATAACGGATCGCTTGATAACATATTATATGCGGTTCAATTTATCATCAACTCCGTCAATTTCACCCTTATGACATCACGATAACATACAATATTCTATATCATCTTTAGAATTCAAATGATAAACCTATCTTGGTATATCCAGTCATCTAGTAGGAATTTCAGTATTGTCTTGGATTTTATTGAAGTAAAAGGGTGTTTAATACTATAATATGTTGTTTAATATATTTTTAGTGTTGCTAGCTGTGGGTTCAGTGACCCCGGTACCACAGGCGTATGAGGTCAAAAAGTTCAAAGTTGGGATTGAATACGACCGTAAGTAAAATTTGTCGTATTTGTGCTCCTGTTATGGTGCATCTCTAGATGGAGGGATCCCTTTGTTTTCCATACATTTTTTGTTCCGAATTTCGATGGTCAGAAATTAATATCCATATAATTTATAAACATAAACATCACTAGTCATAATTTTTGTTCAGTATAATGCTTATTAGCTCTAATATTAATGGCACATAATATTAAACTCTATAATCACAAAAGTCATACATTTTTAACCATAACGTTCAAATAGAAATAACAATAATTATTCAGAAATAGTTTACGCCATATATTTCACCGTACTAATGGTTATACCTCGTATCGTTTTAATCCCTAAAGTGTCTAGGTCTAAGAAACCAAATCCATAACATTCATAGGCATAAAGATAAATACTCAGACAAACGTTAAATACTCAGATAAACGTTTCCAGGCATACATTCCCAGCGCTGGTCTTATTTTTGCAGGCGGTAGGACCTAGTGTAAGGTTCGCCCGGATTGCTTGCTTGATAGCAAGCAATCCGGGCGAACCTTACACTAGGTCCTGCTGGTGATCCATCTTGCTCGCTAATCCTGCCGTGAAGCAGCAGTGCTTGCACTGTTGTGTTTCGGCTTAGAGAGTAAGACACCCATTGAAATTACTGGGACTTGAGGTCTCCCATCTTAGGCCTCTAGGATGGCAACACGTCTGCAATACCCCTGATTTTGCAAATGTTTATGGGCGGTGGTGATCTCTTACCATTAGGAGACCCACTTGCTCGCTTGCCATTTAGTCGAATAAAAAAAAACATTTGAAAGTGCTAATTCATCTACGACTTTAGATAATATGTTTTTTAGATAATACTTTAGAAATTATGTTGAGAACAATATGATTTGTGCGAGCGAGCGAAGCAAGCGAGCAAGACGGTTCGGCGCAGAAGCGACTTGGATAGGTTAGGTTTTTTTTTATTGCAGCCCGGAAACGCTGTGGATTAAAAAACTCAAAATATATTTGTTTAGCTTAGAACTACGACTCTTACACAAGAAACTTGTATAATTTGTGCGAGCGAGCGAAGCGAGCGAGCAAGACGGTTCGGAGCAGAAGCGACTCGGATAGGTTAGGTTTAGAAGGCTAAGGCGGGAGCGAAGCGGAGCGTAGCTCCCGCCTTAGCCTTCGATGTTAGGTATTTTTTTTATAGCAGCCCGGAAACGGTATGGATTATGAAACTCAATATAGGTTTAGTTTGGTAGTTAAAATATTGTATTTTTTTTCACATAGATAATTGGGTACCTTCTTATAATTATTACAAGTGTTTTTATTGAATTTAGCATTATGACGTTAAATGTTATGACTAAACTTATCAGGTGGCTATCAATCATTATGACCTGTGAAAATAGACCTTATAACAATTATACTAAAATAGTTTATTGCCTTAAAAATTATGGAATGGCATACTATATGGACATCGAAAGTTTTGACTAACCAATTTTATGACTAACAATAATTTTATGACCTGCGAAAATCGGAACTCCACTTTATACTGTGTAAAATTATGACTTAAGATAATATGACTTGCAAAAATTATGATGAATAACGTTATGGATTGTTAAAATCGGAGTTCAAATTTTATGGGATACAATAGAGACCCCTAGATGGATTTGGTGAGTCTAGACTCGCGGTAGTGAGTCAAGCCAAGTTCAAGCTAACAGAACTGGCAAGCAGCACCGCGTGTAATTTTACCCGAACCATTTGGAGCCACTTTTGACACTATTTAGAACTATTTCACACAAACATGACAAATAAAAAAACATTGAGTTATACGCTAATTCTGACATAGTTCAGTCCAACATTCTGGCGAGAATGACAATAGATAGAGTACCCACCGTGTAACTTTCTGAGACTGTCTAAAGTGATGAAAATTAAGTAAATATAATGAACTAGCTTATGCCCGCGACTTTGTCTGCGTGGATCTAGGTTATCGCGCGGTGGCGCCCTCTACCGGAATAAAAAGTATTTTATGTTGATCCTTGGAGTTCAAACTATCTCTATGCCGAATTTCATCAAAATCGGTTCAGTGGTTTCGACGTGAAAGCGTAACAGACAGACAGACAGCCATACAGAGTTACTTTTGCATTTATAATATTAGTAGGGATAATCAGTAGTAATAATACAATACAATAATATGCATAATGTGTATTAGTCTAATATAAATTAGTCTAACAAGAATTAAGTAAGTATTCTAATAGCTTGATATGCCAAAAAAGTAGTAGGCCAAAGTATTACTATGCGACGGTACTATTATGCCAAATAAATTATGCGAAACAATAATAGTCTAAAAAAATATGCGATTGCAGGGGAGCCCCTTTTAAACGAGACATATTTCGTTTCTATTGGTGGGTGGGAACCTTTCTGCCCATGGTCCTCGCTTAAAATAAATAAATGGAATAAATTACTTACCTATTTTGGCCCATTCCGTCCATATAGTTCGTTATTCGGTCCGTTAATTAATTAGGAGAGGGGCTTGGTGAATACTGGGTATTCATAGAATTCCTACAAAGTAGGGAACTCTCGGTACGATTCCGACTCACACTTGGCCGGTTTTTAAATGACAAAATTAATGCAAAAGTTTTTTTGCTGACTGTAGTTTTTGTTAACTGTACTTGTACTGTCATCTAAACTGCATTTGCATACCAAATTTCAAGTCAATGCCATTAACCGTTGAAGAGTTCCGTCCTGTGGAGACGTTTCTGGTTGGACTACCAGGATGTCACTACCAGATTATTGTATTGTCACGCAATTTACATAAGTATACCAATTTCAAGTCAACCCAGCTACTGGAAGTTGGTCGAATTTAACTTGCAAGATTTTATTACAGACAGACAGACAACTGGACAGATGAAACTAAATAAAAGCTTGTAAAATCATTTTCATTTCGTTCTTAACCTGCTGGAACGCAAAATAGAAGGTAAACGAGGTAGAGGAAGACTAAGATTGACATATTTTAACCAGGTGAAGGAAAGGGTGGGTGTCGTGTCGTATCAGGAAGTCAAACAGCTGGCCGAAGACCGTGCGGAGTGGCCATTACTCCACCGACAAGAGCATAGCTCTTAAACTTAAGAAGAAGAGAGAGAGAGAAAATCATTTTCATTTGTTTCAGATTCTCTGCCGATGAATGGAGGTTCGGATCGGTATCGTCACAGGAACAACTATGACCCATTCTTCGTCACCGTCACTGCTAGAGCTAAGGTACGTCATGATCCCAACATATACAGGATGTCTCATTTAGATCGGTCAGTTTGGGAAAGTCTGAAACTATAAGTCATACGAAGATCTTAGGAATCTTAGGATCTTAGGAGTTCTTAGGAACCATGTCATCGATTTTAGAATAGAATAGAATAGAAATATGTTTATTCAGCCAACACATCATAACAAAAAAATTTACAAACAAATTTTAGTAACAAAAAATGCATTCATGGGCGTTTTCAAAATAAGTTGTCCAAATGACTTTTTTTTTAGATGTGGATGAAATTTGGTATTCCTACTCAGAATCAGGAGCACTTTCGATTATAATAGGAGAAAAAAAGTGTCCCAATATTTTTTATTCCATTACGTTACCGTTTTCATACGCGTGTCTGTGGCGGTAGTGTAATGGATAACACAAAATTATATGAAAAACCTGGGACACTTTTTTTTCCTATTGCAATCGAAAGTGTAATAATACATTAAAAAAAACACTTCATAGGTTAAAATGACGGATAACTCACGTCTTAAACCGAATTTAGCTCGACATGTTTCGGGCTATTTAGAAACCCTTCTTCTAAGGAGCACGCGACTCGGCGGCTGCCGCAACAAAAAGAGGAAGAAGTGTTTCGAAATGCCCGAAACGTGTCGAGCTAAACTCGATTTAAGACGTGAGCTATCTGTTCCATACAATATCATTTCAATATGAGTGAGTCTCACGGTTAGGTAGATTCATGACTTCGTAGGTTAAGAAAAAAATAATTGCTTCATGATATCTTCTTTTACTGTAAGTAAAGCTCTTTGTAAATGTCGAATGTAATTTTGAAAAACTCAGATCTTAGTGATTGAACTATGGTGTGTGGTCGCAAAGGTGCGAGCTCGGGTTCGAAACCACGACTTTCTACTTGAGAGACCACAGTTCAATTACGAAACTATTGTAAAGCATAGGGTTTAGTTTTCTCTATTAAATAGTATTGAATGGAGAGTCAGGCAATTTTGAATTTTCTTTTCTTTAGGTATCAACATCAGATAATAACGAAACCAAACCTAACCTAATCCATTTTACAGTAGCCCATTGTAAAAAATCAAAATATTTTCAGTATCAGGTGAAACAAACATTTTATCAACCGATCATTCGATCAAAGTAATATTCGATCAAAAAAATATTCGATGAAATATTTTTAACTTTGTTTTCAGGACAACTTCGTTATCTCATACATAGAAGTAACGGCCACCGTCGACGCTTCGGGAGAGGTGGATTTCTGCGTCAGGCAAGGCCAGACCGGTTCCCGGAGCATGGTCTTCAGCCTGGTCTCCAACCACTCCGACTTCCTGGCGTACTCGTACCTGGTCTATGGAATACGGGAGGAGGAGTACAAAAAGGTGACAGCGGTGTCGTATGGAGGGTGCTAGGTTAGTGCCTAGGTCGCAATCTGATACTTAGTTAAAAAATTAGAGTACCTATACGTATAATATCCCTGTTAGTAAAAAGTGCTCGGTTCGCTCCAGTTACGAAAGTACTTCAAGAGACTGGCATATGGCTTCATATGGCATTTCAAATAGGTACTCAAATATCGTTTAGGGGTTTTGTTAGGGTTCCGGAGCCAAAATGGCAAAAACGGAACCCTTATAGTTTCGCCATGTCTGTCTGTCTGTCTGTCCGTCCGCGGCTTTGCTCAGGGACTATCAATGCTAGAAAGCTGTAATATTGCACGGATATATAGATAAACTATGCCGACAAAATAGTACAATTAAAAATTCAAAAACAATTTTTTTTTAGGGCACCTACCTCCCATAGACGTAAAGTGGCGGTGATTTTTTTTTCTGATCCAATCCTATAGTGTGGGTTATCGTTGGATAGGTATTTGAAAACCATTAGGGGTTATTTTTCGATTCAGTAATTTGTTTGCGAAATATTCAACTTTAAAGTGCAAATTTTCATTAAAATCGAGCGTCCCCCCCCCCCTCTAAAATCTAAACCGGTGGGTGGAAAAATTTGAAAAAATTCAGGATGGTAGTCAGTATATCAAACTTCCAAGGAAAATTGTAACGGCTAAGTTTGCTTGAGAATTATTAGCAGTTTATGAGTAAATAGCAGCGTAAGGTATAAAATATACCTAAACTTGGAAGATTCCGTATAAAATACGAAACCCTTAGAAAAATATTACTTAATTTTTTCGTAATGGCTACGGAACCCTATTTTGGGCGTGTCCAACACGCTCTTGGCCGGTTTTTTTCCACCCTTTTGGTAGCTATATGAAAATAGATTATTAAAAAGTAAACACAAGTGAACAAAAGCAACGACGTCGTGTCCTTTGGCACGCAACTACCCCCCTCCCCCGCCCCACCAAAGTACATAGTCAAATTTGTTTTAAAGAATGTATTTACCGAACAACAGCAAAACCCACTAGGTATTACTTTGGCGAAATTGTCTTCTGATGGACAGAGCTACAATCATATTAAATAAAAACTAACAAATTTTACATTACTGTTGTTTTAAAGTGCCATAAACACTGTTGTTTTATTCCACTTTATTTTGGTATCAAGCTCACTTACCGGATTGTGGTTAGCGCCATCTATGATAAATTGTACGAAATACAACGACTTCATTCTGAAAGATGCGATGAGCTAAGTTAAGTTAGTTTCACCCGTTGCTTTGTTGGTTTGTAGCTTTCTTGATAGATGGCGTTATTATACGTTTTACAGTTTTTAAACAGTTGAGGTTTATGTTTACTTACCTAGTTGAAAAGTCTAGTCCAAAATGTAGGCCGCCGTATAGAAAAGAACGCATAGATAACATCGACACGGTTTGAAAAAAGAAATTGACTAAGCGACATTTTTGTAAAAAAAAATCATATAAAGGTACTTACCAACTACTTAGCTCGAAAATGACAGAGAAAAATTACTGATTCCGAAAAGTTACTTAGTCAATTTCTCCTTTCAACCGTGGACTTTTTCTTCTTCTCTTTTAAAACATGGCTTTCTGTACTAATTAATAGGACAATTTCGCCAGTGTCAAAGTACTCTCTTTGAGAGGGAAGTTGTACGGTGACTGTAATTTTTGCAACTTGATAGTAAAATTCCAGAAACCACGTGGAAACAATTTGCGCATTAAAAAATGTCAGACACGAGAGCAATATAGAATTTTGTGATCACTGTATCAAAATATACTTCAAATAGCCAAAGAAACAGAAATAGCAAAATTAGATATTGTCATTGTCTACATCCGTCATGTTCAAATGCTACAAATCGAATCCGTCGACTTTTTAAACCTGATTTAAGTTTGACAACTGACAAACTACCTAACGATAGGTATTATACATTTTATCACTAATCGAGGTTTTCAGCAAGTTTAATGGTTGGTCATCCCGCTAATTTCTACTAATATTTTAAATGCCAAATTTGGGAGTATGTGGGTAGGTTTGGCACTCCTTCACGCTAAAACGACTGAATGGATTTGTATGGAATTGAAAAAAAGGATAGCTGGATGTCTGGAATAAAGTATAGGTTAATATTTATCCCACTATTCCCACGGGATCGGGATAAAATCTTGAAATCTCAACCGATAAGATTAGAAACTTGATATTTGGCACGTGATTTTAATGTAACGTCAATAAAATTCACGACGTTATTCTTGGAAATTTTGTAAAATCCCAGAATTTCAAAATCGCATGTGAACCCATGTAGTTATTCAATAAAATATAAATAGGGATGACGACTGGGTTAAAAATATATCATTCTATTTAGTCCGACAGTTAGATTATGGAAAAATATGGAATATGTATTTTTTGGTTTATCTATATTTAGGTATTAAAAAACGACAAACTTCCGGAGTGGGGGCTTGTGACGTCCCTCTAAGGTAAAAATCGTACCATATAGTGACGTCACTCAAAACTTCTAAGCACTATATCCTCGTCATTTTTTGTTTGTCAAACAAAAGAAAAAATATGTGCACAATATTTTCAAATTATCAACCTTAAACTAAGAAAATTACAACACTGTGATTTTTTTAAACTTGTATTTTTGTTGCAGATGTTGAACATCATAACATTGCCTGTTAACAGCGAAAACCGTTTACGGTTTAACATATACACGCACATAATTTTACTTTTCTTCACTTATATCACAATGAGCTAATATTTGTTTTGTATAATTTGTTATTGCACTTATTTATTTTTAAGAAAATAAAAGTCGTAATCCAGAACAAGAATCTTTAATTCTGAAAAATCCCTCATTTTACTTAATACCCATACTCCCCAGCCTGTGCCCAGCGGTGGGACGTATATAGGCTGGGATGATGATGATGATGACCCATATTCCACTACAAGCGGAGCGGAGACTCTGTGCGGAGTCCGTTACTTGTAATGACAAACTACATAGACATTCTTCCACTGAATAACAACTCATAAACTTGTTTTTCCGCTCCACTCAATCCATTACCTCCGTCTTCTTTCATTTTTATTTTTTTTATTTTATTTTTTTATTTGACTGGATGGCAAACGAGCACGTGGGTCTCCTGGTGGTAAGAGATCACCACCGCCCATAAACATCTGCAACACCAGGGGTATTGCAGGTGCGTTGCCAAC
Organism: Choristoneura rosaceana; assembly: GCA_037349165.1. NCBI lineage: Eukaryota > Metazoa > Arthropoda > Insecta > Lepidoptera > Tortricidae > Choristoneura > Choristoneura rosaceana. The sequence goes on from JAZBNJ010000032.1 coordinate 2,412,946, forward strand.
CTAGAGGCCTAAGATGGGATACCTCAAGTGCCAGTAATTTCACCGGCTGTCTTACTCTCCACGCCGAAACACAACAGTGAAAGCGCTGCTGCTTCACGGCAGGATTAGCGAGCAAGATGGTGGTAGCAATCCGGGCGAACCTTGCACAAGGTCCTACCACCTGTAAAATTCAATATACGTAGAAATACCCCTCTTTTAATGGAAGACGGGCATCAACGTCAACTTAAACCATAATTATAACATAATTAAGTAACATTTTTGTAATAATCTTTCTTAAGCACTTATTTCTCTAACAAGTTATTTTTGATTAAAAAGTGCACGGGATTGCTATACAAACCGCATTTTTAACTCAGCAACTTTTACTTTGATTTTTTATTTTTTTATTTCTTTAATTTTTTTTTAAACTAACAAAGTAAAAGTAAATCAGTTATGCGAGTACAATTGAATATAATATATTATGCACTTAAAACTATTTGGTCAGAAGCATCCTGTATTTTAAATTTTACTAATTGAAACTAAGACCCACTTGCAGGTAAAAATGAATCTAGATTTAGTTGTTAAGCCTGGCTTAAGCTTGACAGTTCCATACATTTTGACACTACTAAACTAAGCTTAACGCTAACTCGAGATTTATGTGTTTCCTGCAAGTGGCCATAAGAGTATTTATTTCAAAGTAAATTCTAATGAGTGCTACTTAATCTCTTTCGCATTAGACAAATTCAAAATTTTATTAATAACATCCATGTACTGAGTTAGCAACCCTGGATCAGTTCCATTACCCACACTAGGGCACTTGTCCACGCTCACACACTCGCCGTCACTGTTGCGCAACAGGCCGGGAGCGCACACGCACCCACCCGAGCAGATTTTGGCGCAGAACGGGCTAGGGTTGTCACAAGACGGCTCGCACGAAGCCAGGCAAATATCGTAGACTTCGTTTTTGTTGAGACATTGTTCTGTAATATTCATTAAAATTGAAATATTAATTAATTAATAATTAAATGTTAATTATGAAACAAATTTCTTTCACAGTAGACAGTAGATAAATTATTAGTCGTGCTTGCTGCACGTGTGGTTGACCGTGTCAAATTGTCAATGTCAATGTCATGCTTGTGTTGGTAGCGCTGACCATAAACAGTCGCGTTCACAATTTGACACGGTCCGGTTGCACGTGCAGCGTGCAATGACGGCCTCACGGTCCCACCGGAAGACCAGCACCAGCTCTTGAGCCGGCATTATGCTGAGGTGGGTCCGATTTGTGAACAGTGACTATACTTACAATGTTCTCTTTGTCTTTCTTTTATATAATTACGTTAAGTCACTGTTCCGAATAAACTTTTTTCTTTCTTTCTTTCTTTCTTAGTAAAATGTCGTGATGGCCTAGTGGTTGAACTGGTTGCCTCCCAAACAAAGGATCGTGACGTAAAATGAAACCCGAACTTGGATCTCTAACTTTTTTGACATTCATGTTCAAAATACGGGTTTATTCAAAAATACTAACCAAACCATAAACTACTCAAAGAAAAGAGTAAATAAATTAAAAAAAAGGCCTATGCCTTACAGTTGGAAATATGTATAATAGCCCGAAATTATGATGAAACATGAATTTCTTTCAAAGTAGACTAAAGAGCCTGTTGATTAAGTTCGTTCGACTGAACAAACCTGAAAATATATTCATCGAAATTTTGGACTGATGATGTTGACATGTAATACTTAAAACATCGGTCAATGTATGGAAATACGGAAATACTAATGAACCACAATTATAAAACTCCTGTAAAGTATAGAAGTACAATGATGTACAGTCAAACCAACCACCAACCGCCTGCAGAAATATTCCAGATTCTTGAAAACGTCTTGTATCTATACTGCTCAAAAGAAAATAACAGCCACGCGAATTTTATGGGTGAAACGAAAATACTAATAAATATAATTCTTTATAACGTTCCTTGTCTAAAAAATGGTTTTCTTAATACAACATAAACACAGTACAAATACTTTTCATTCAATGAAAAAACCCAAACAACCCAAACAAATTTTTGATTTGATATTACTGGTAAACTTCAAGTGGCTCTTATATTCTTTTGAGTAGTATATATTCACGCATTTCATTTGACTCGCTTCTGGTTAGAAACGATTCTGGGGGGCTACAACGAAATTCTAAATTCGAAGTTCATGTCGTACCGTCCCTCTCACTCTCGTATTAAATAATATAAGCGTCAGTGGGACGGCACGATATAAAGTTCGAATTTTGCACTTCTGGTTAGAAGCAAGTGATTCTTTTCTACCCACTTTCTTCACCAAAACCCATGCACTCACCAGCAGGACACTGATCCAAAGTAACACACTTCTTAGTCTTCTCGTCTCTGACAAACCCAGCCTTGCAGAAGCACCCCATGCTGCAGGCCAGCCCACAGGCCGTGGGTTCAGGATCAGCGCAAGTTCTGGCGCAGGCTGTTCCACAGGATAAAAACTCTTCATTCTCCGTGCAGATTGGATTCGTTTCTGGAGAAGAAATTTTAGTAATGTGACATACTGACAGACTATTTTACAAGCTTTTATTTACTTTCACCTGATTATTATAAAAGTAATCTAACCTTATCTATAGGGTTCTATAGGATAGTCCTGAAACATATCTTGAATAGTTTATAGTTTCAGAAAATAAAGCGTATACTTAAGAGTGTAAAACAGTTGGAAAATGAATAACTCAATCTGATTTCCAAATAGCAGAAATAATTTTAACTGAAGCAAAGACTGATACCATAAATTTTTCGCAAAACGAATGTATAAACATTAAAAACAACGGTATACATGGATGACATTATAGACAGAAATTTTTATAATAATAAGTGAAATTATAGGAAACGAAGGGATGAAACACTAGTGACCTCCGTCGGACTACTCATGAATTTTATAATAACATCTTCCTGAAGAGAAATCGTTCTCATTGTGTGTTAACCCCTCACAAAACTAAATCAAAACGTAGGTATACCTCCAATACACTCATCAGCGTTGACACAAACTCCAGTGTCATTTCTCAGGAACCCGGACTTGCAGAAGCAGCCTTCCACGCAATCCTGGGAGCAGGAGACAGGCCCAGGGTCAGAGCAGTTGAAGGGGCAGGCAGAGCCGCAGAGAAGGTACTCCTCGTTCGGGGGGCATTCGTCTGTGGGAGAGTTTAAAAGATTTAATAAAGCAATTGGACGTATCTATACTCATACTAAACCGCATAAATGTTCACTTGAGCAGTCTCGAATTAGAAGAAGAAAAAGAAGAAGAAGAAAGATTTTTATTCAGGTACATAATAAATAAAACAACAGTAAAAATAACCATATATTCTGCTAACCTCGCCTCCTAATCAGTATTATAAATGCGAAAGTATGCGCGTATGTTAGGTACTCCTTCACGCTAAAACAGCTGGACGAATTACGTCCAACAACGAGATAGACGGATGACCAGGCCGTATTGTCGTGACGTTTGCTATCGCAGTCATTATTTCTTACTGTCTAACGGCAAAAGATGGTGACAGAAAGAGAAGGTAAAAGCGATGGCAAGAGCCAGCGCGTTAGACAGTAAAGCTTTTGGTTAAGGCCGTGGGCTCACGGTAGATGTAGGCCACTTCCAACTGAAATAACTAGAAGTCTATGAGGGAGGCATATGTCCAACAATTGACGTCTCACTTAATTAATAATATAGAACATACATTCCTCTTTGATGTAATAAAAATCCTTCAAACTGTACAAAAATACAAAAAAATACAACTACAGAAGTGTATGTATTCAATTGCTCAAGGAAATGGCATTTTTATAACCTCGCATAAAATTCTATTACTTAAAAATTCTCTAGCGATCCGGAAACGGAAATTTACGAGCAAAAAACAGAACTCGCATTTACTCAGTTGGCTGAGCGGCCAAGCGTGACGCCTTATAATTACCTACCTCTTAAACTGTGACTTAATCAATATTTTTTTAGATTCAATCAAGTTAAGTACGGACTAGTTAATTAAAGTGATCGAATCTACTATAATGAATACAGGGAAATTTGGAAAAGCTGTTACAATGTATTACTTTTGTAGCCCCTCTAATCCGGCCCACGGAAAGAAAGCGGGAGAGCCTACGGTCCAGCCTGCGATAGGGTCCGATTTTTTAAAGCTACAAGTAACTAGTTTTATAAGACCCGCCACTGACAGTAATTGGTCATAATCATAGATAGCCACTTATGGACATAATCAACACCAACCCTTATGAGTTACTCGTATCTAGGTACCCCCTGGAGACTAAGTCTACATAACTAAGTATTACCCCCATGTCCAGCCAAAGTCTTGGCCCTTGAGTCAAAAAGTTTGAAGACTCCTGGTATAGACCGTCGAATCAGGCTCGGACAAAATTAAAATATGATTAATTAGAACAAATAAATAATGGGTGCTATAGTACCAACATGGTACCAATCTTTAACAAACTTTTCATTATAATAATGTAATCCATCATTATGAGATGGGATTGATTATCATTACTTTCGATGTCTCTGTTCTAAGCACACCGTGTTAAAGAATTGATAAAATATTTTAATTTCATATGGAGAAAAATTATACCCGACGATCACTTAATCTAAAAACTTAAAAAGTCAACCGCTATTCCTTTTTGAAACACAATTAGTATGCACACGTTGATCAAAGTGGTTGTAATATGGATGTTCTCTACTTTGCTAGTATTGTAGTTATGACCAGAGCCGGATTAAGCCAGCGAGGGGCCTGTAGCAAATTTTATCATGGGGCCCTTGATTTGCTTCAAGTTTATAGTATAAGTAAAATATTATATTTAAGTCGATCATATTGATACCATCGCTTTCTTTGGCAGTGTTTTGTGTTGGTTTTGTTCTATTTACATTAATTTAGAAAAAAAACATGCTTCTATCTGAATTGACGTTTTTTACGATCAGAAAGCATTGGTCAACGGGGCCCCTAGATGCGCGGGGCCCGTAGCATTTGCTACTCTTGCTATATGCCTAATCCGCCACTGGTTATGACCCAAAAAGACTTAAAAAATTACAACTACAAGCAAAGAAAAAAAAACCCGTGACCGTCTAGTTTCATAACAAAAAACATTGACTGCGGACGTAAACTTAACCTCAAATATTCAATGAATATATTTCTATTTATTTGTTTATGCTTTGTTTTTGATATCGCTATCGGTATTATGTTGGGTAAGTTTTATTGTTTAGATATAACGTTTGATACACATAAACTCGTAACATAAAAACTACAAGGCTACTACGAAATTCGAAAATCGAAGTTCATATCGTACCGTCCCTCTCACTCTCGTAATAAATTATATAAGAGTTAACGAGACAGTACGATACGCACTTAGATTTTCGAGTTTCGTAGAAGCCTTGCTGTTGTAAGAGGAACATGAAGAAACAGGAGTGGAATTCTATAGTAATCTTGGATAGCTGAAATGTGCACAAACGGTGACGAGCACGGACGCATAACTTAGTATAATTGTTGTCGAATTTACAAAAGCAATACTAAAATTAGAAGTGATTTAAAATCGACGAGTCGAGAGAATCAAGTCGACGAGTTTTGATCATCGAATTTTCACTGAGTGTATTTTCTAAAGAGCATCAAGCAAAGAAAGTTATGTTACTTTGGGCATGTGATGAAAAACGCCAAGAACGGAGTTCTCAAGCTAATCATCCAGGGGAAGATTGCCGGAAAGAGAAGCGTGGGCAGGAGAAGACACTCGTGGCTGAAGAATTTACGAGACTGGTTCAACTGCAGCACCACGTCCTTGTTTAGAGCAGCGGTCTCCAAAATTAAAATCGCCATGATGTTATTAAACTTCCGATAGGAAAGGAATGGGAAGAAGAAGAGGAAGAAATATGTTCGAAACAACCACAAACTTTAAGGGCAATTAGTAAAGTAAATAAACAATCACTACAACGATAACTCTCATAGATCAGCTTCTCCCTCATGTCGAATTGTTGTACGCAATACTACCCAAGTAGCATGACAAGCTGTATAGAAGCTGTATATCGGTTCCTGTTTATACTTAACGCTGTTTAATTAGGCTGTATAAAGGCTGTATAAGCGCTTATACAGCCGTTATAAGTGCAAAAAGGGCCCAAATTATTCAGCTTTTAGCGTTATAAGAGCTGTATAAGAGCTGAATAAAAGAATAAAAGCTGTATAAGAGCTGTTATTCGGTGTAATTGGAAACTATAACACTACAGATAGTGTCTTACCAGCCTCTTGTAAGAATAATAGCTGTATAAGAGCTGTTATTCGGTGTAATTGGAAACTATAACACTACAGATAGTGTCTTATAGGCCTCTTGTAAGAATAAAAGTTCTAAATAGGTTTTAAAAGATAATTTCAGAAGAATAAAAAATATTTGTTGTGGATTTAAGACACGAGTGCTACTTATAAGCTGATAATGGCGAAATCTTTTTTAATCGTATTAGAAAAAATAATATCAAAGAATTATCAACGCGGTTTGTGATGTTGGTGAATGTGCATTTTACATGCAAATTCATATTTATTGTGAAGCAGTGTGAGTTTTTTAACCAAATATTCACGCGCCACCAAGAATATTGAAAATAACAATAAAAGAAGACAAATAAGGTAAGTTAAAGAGTTTTGTTTTATAGGTTATAAAATCAAAGAGTTTTAAATAGAGGCAAGGAGGACACAGTCATCATTATTTTAGCTAATAATCACGATACGACCTTAGTTATGGCCAAATATTGTCAAGTATTCCTTTAATTATCTTTTCAAATGTTCTTTGTTTAATAGAAAATGGCGACAATTTTTTTAACAGCCTTAAGAATATTTGGAGAGACTTATAGTCTCAGTAGCTGTACTACGGAATAAATGGAATCTATTATACAGCTTTTGGTTTTTAATCAGTTTTATATTAGAATATTTTTATTCTTTATGCTGTATTTCGGTTCCTAACACATCAACTATAATTCTCCTTAGAGATACGTATTAAGATATGAAAAACCCTGCAGAGGTCAAAGCGGATTAATTTGCAATGGCGTAGTATGCAGGCAATATAGGTATATGATTAAAAATAGCGTATACTCCGAGGGTTTCCATTTACTATATAAATTTGGAAAAATTCTGATGCCAACCGAAAGGCTAAAAACACTGTTTAGTTAGCCTTTCGGTTGGCATCCGCCATTTTTAAAAATATTGTACTTAGTGGCGCGGCCATTTAAAAAAAAATCCGTTAAGTGGTCATGATACCCGCGGAGATTTCAAGATTTATTTCGAGATTTTATCCCTATCCCGTGGGAATATTGGGATAAAAAGTAGCCTATGTATTATTCCAGGGTATATTATACCTGTATGCTAAATTTCATGGAAATCCGTTTAGTAGTTTTTGCGTGAAAGAGTAACGAACATACACCCAAACAAACATCCATCCATACAAACTTTCGCGTTTATAATATTAAATATATCAATAATATTAGTAGGAAGGAAGTAGGATACTTATCACCAAAATAAAAATAATATTTGTAGAAAAAACACTGATTTAATTCGTAAAATATTAATTTATTTACGGTACAAAGTATAATACGAGGTTTTTAAAAATACCAGCGCACAGCAGCAGTGAAACTTGAGTAAATGACAGAACAAAATTTCTTCCGTAGTGTTGTCGCGGCCGTTAATGATTGGCATCCTTGTCTATTTAAGAACGCATTTTTCAAGAATGAGCAAGCTAGACATGGGGGATAAATAACGTCACGGTGACAATGTCACCGTGACTCGCCGTCAGGAGCTGTCACTGTGACTTTTCACAAAAGAACAACGTTACAAAATCACATCCGTTCCTACAGTTCCTAGCGCCTAGCGCAGTCTCCGTTACTTTGGCGCGATTTAATTTGACCGGTGGCGCCATCTCTTGGCATGGCAAACTTCAGCATCAGGTTCCAAAGATTTGTCTAAATCCACACACAATTTGTCACAATCACTATGTTTATTTTCACTGTTTAATATTTCTACTGCTACGGAACCTTCGTTGGATGTCGATGGAACTGACACTGGATTATTCGTTGTCTGATTTTCACTGTTTAATATTTCTACTGCCACGGAACCTTCGTTGGATGTCGATGGAACTGACACTGGATTATTCGTTGTCTGATTTATTGGTGTACTATGGTTTTCTGATGATGTTGATGGTCTATTGTCATTTGTGTCGTAGTTTTTTATATTTAAAAATTCGTTATTAATGCGTCTTTTGACTGCACCAGACAATTTCCTTTTTTTCCATATTATTACAGCTGCAGTAGCGATTAACAACAAAATTTCCAAGCAGGGCGGCAGAAATTTAAGCACATGCGCAAAAACCGTTTCGTAACTGTCAGTAATACAGACTAAAGCTGTACTATAGCTGTAATTTATTTTTTTAGTTCTTAAATGTCTTCCTAGACAGAAGTTATAAAACTACTGTACTTATAAGAGTGTAAAATTACGCGATAAGAATTAGTTTTACAACGGAGTTGGCATATACTCTTGTAAAGAAATAAGTGTCAGATTATACTATAATAACACTTAGAGCTGAAATAAGTAAGTAATTACATGCAAAATACAGCCTTTATACAGCTTTAAAGATAAAAGTAGCTTGCGGTATCCCACTATACTTAAAGTGTTATAGTAGAGTTTTAATATTCTATTAAAACACCATAAGCTAACGCGGATTCCTTAATAATGCTTTTATACAGCTTGAGCTGTATAATAACTGGTAAACCGCTCTTATAAAGACTAAATCTTTTTGTAACTCTCTTGTAAGTCTCCTATAGAACTTTAAGTTCTAAATGCGCTGGTTTATTGATGTTCACGACACTTAATTGCTGCTTGGGTACTCATTTAAGAAATAAATCAAAAATTAATTGTAATGTGATGTTTAATTTTCTAAGCTAATTTATTTCAATGTTGATTCATATCACTTATTTAAACCACCGTCTGGTTACTTTTTAGTTTTTCCTAAAATATAAAGCTTAGCCCGAGCAAAGCTCGGTCGTCCAGGTACTCTTTTATTATTTATTAAAATTTAAAACGCCGCACCCAACGAAAGGAAATGACAAATGATGAAAGTATTATAACGACATATCAATAATTTATGATAAAATTAGAATATAATGAATTCAATTACAACCTACGCCCACCCACTTTCGATTTAGTGTCGTATCTGCTGTTATCATGGGACTAATAAAATTTTATATCAAAAAATTGAACCGACTACAAAAAACCAAGAAAATAATTTTCTATCAGTCTGAAGTCGGTCGGTGCCTCAGCACGAGACAGCAGGAGTGATTGAAACCCAATATAATATGCGTAGGTGAGGTAGATGGTTATAGGTCCACTATAGGTGCCTATCATGTCTGACCCAGTCCCACTTCAGTTTTATTATTAATCTTGCTGAATATAACGTTTAAATGTCTTAGGCCGTCTTGCAGGAAAAAATAAATCTAGATTTAGCAGTTAAACCTGGCTTAAGCTTGACAGTTCCATACATTTTGACACTACTAAACTGAGCTTAACGTTAACTCGAGATTTATGTGTTTTCAGCAAGTAGCCATAAGTGTATATAGGTACCTAGTTGATTATGTACATTGGTTGACGTTCAAGAGCACTTCTATCATAAGTAATAACTAAATCGTTTAACATTTAACACGGGTCACAGGAGTGTTAAGCCAGTCTTTTTTTTAACCCCTGACGCAAAAAAGGGGTGTTATAAGTTTGACCGCTATGTGTGTCTGTCTGTGTGTCTGTCTGTCTGTGTGCCTGTCTGTGGCACCATAGCTCTTAAGCGGGTGGACCGATTTGGATGCGGTTTTTTTTATTTGAAAGCTGGTTTTCTAGCAATGGTTCTTAGACATGTTTCATCAAAATCGGTTTAGCCATTTTTGAGATATTGAACTTTAAAGCGACAAAGTCGGGGGTTTTTTAACGTTCTGAAAATGCGCCTGATGCATTTCACCCGCTCGAGGCAGCGGGTGGGGTCTATCGAGCTCTCCCCCTCCTAACAAGGACAGAAAGCCATTTTTTAAAAGAGAAGAAGAGCTCTCCCCCAAGAGGACCTAACGTAACCCAATTTTTTTTTTTTTTTTATACGACTGGAAGGCAAACGAGCAAGTGGGTCTCCTGGTGGTAAGAAATCACCACCGCCCATAAACATCTGCAACACCAGGGGTATTGCAGATGCGTTGCCAACCTAGAGGCCTAAGTTGGAATACCTCAAGTGCCAGTAATTTCACCGGCTGTCTTACTCTCCGCGCCGAAACACAACAGTGCAAGCATTGCTGTTTCACGGCAGGATTAGCGAGCAAGATGGTGGTAGCAATCCGGGCGGACCGTGCACAAGGTCCTACCACCTGCAATTCCTACCACTACCACTTCCAATTCTATTAAAGTGTATATTATGTTCTAGTAAAAGACTGTCCCTACGAAGAGATACATAAGTCGTGTATGTTCTTCGAAGAGTACACCTGTTGGGAAGACAAAGACAGACTGAAGAGGAACAAGGCACCAGCAAAGAGCCTCATTCACTGCTGGGGTGGATGTGTTTGCAGGTACATTCAAAATCATATTTATGTTAGAGAGAGAGGGTAATATCTAATATAACAGTGACGATAAAATTATAAGAAGAAGACTTCTCCAAAAGATCTGCCTGTGGAAAGGTTCCCATGACGCTGGCCGCATTACCTTTGGAACGCAAGTGCGTTTCTCTAAGATAAGTGCGTGCCAGCTCTTGGGAAGCGTTGCTAACTTACTTAGTTATTGCCGTATATTTATTTCAGAAAAGGGTTGGTACGAGCGTACAAAAAAGGACCATGTGTGGCTGCCTACACGTGCAGAGATTTGCGTTTAATAGAATCCATTAAAAAAGTGCCTGTAAATTTTGTACGATACTAATAAACAATTAACAAAAAAGTAAAACCGACTCCAAAAAAAAAAAAATTAACGAAAAATGGAACCGACTACAAAACCCTTGAAAATATTTTTCTAGGTACCTACAAGCTCGAAGTCTGTGACTCAGCACGACCCAGCAGGAGTGGAGTAATAGGCGTCTATTTCACCTACATACAATAGGTTTCAATCACTCCTGCTGGGTCGTGCTGAGTCACCGACTTCGAGCTTGTAGGTACCTAGAAAAATATTTTCAAGGGTTTTGTAGTCGGTTCCATTTTTCGTTAATTTTTTTTTTTTTTGGAGTCGGTTTTACTTTTTTGTTAAAAAAAATTTATTTCTCACTTTTTAGTTATTCGTTGCCAAAGTGCATCTCACAACGATTCCATTAAGCCCAAACAAGACTAAGTTACGTTATTTTATAACTGAGTTCCGTTGCCTACCCCGAGCCTGAGTTGCGTTGGTGGCTTCAGCATCAGATCAGTTCGAAAGAATCATTAACTTAAAGCCTTTTCTTACTCGCTTATCTAGGTATGTTAATCATGATCGTTTATAGACGTGCGAGCATTACTTAGCTTCGATGAGTTCCATTGGTCACCTATGGTCTTCTTCATCAGGTCCAGGTTACCAAATGATACTTTCTGAATGTAAATGCTCATCTTAACACTAAAAATGCCAAAATCGCCATAGGTGTGCCTATAAAATTTGAGGTTTGCCCTCGATTTCCCTAGGATCCCATCATCAGATCTTGACTTAATGACAATGGGACCACCTCAGAAGAATACCCTATCGAATAAAAAAAGAATTTTGAAAATCGGTCCACAATTGACGGAGTAATCGGTGAACATACATAAAAAAAAAAAAAAATACAAACATTGGAACATAGAACCTCCTCCTTTTTTTGAAGTCGGTTAAAAAATAAGAAATAAAGAATTTTTTGTACAACCCTGTTCGGCGACGTAGCCAATGAGGTGGCGCTATTTTAAAGAAGTGTCTAGGGTTGTCAGAAACACTTATTACGTTAATGTGAGTTTGAGTACGAGTTTTTAATATTTTTTTTAATTGTCATTTGGTACAAATTCAGTAAAGTGAAAGTAGATAATTATTGTTTGACATTTTGATAATCACATGTAAAAAAATAGCAGAGGTTGGCTTTTGCTAGATAATTTATCCGAGTAGGTAAGATTATTAACGTGCAAGATTATGTATGTGTGTGTGTGTGTGTGTGTGTATACCTGTGTTTGCACACTAACACGGCTGGACGAATTTACATAAAAATGTTAAAGTATCTTTGAAATCAAACATATGCTACTTTTTATTCCAATATCACCCCGGAACCGAGATAAATACATAACAACGTATTTCTATGTAAAATTTTAAAATCTCGATCACTCAATTTAGAATCATGATAGTTTTCATGATTATTCTCCATAATTCAATATAAATGAAAACCATAATATAGTTTTTGAGAAATATCCTGGAATTTTATTATAACTTTTAGATCTAATAAATACTTCAGGCGAATAAAGTCACTGGCAAAAGCTAGTTTAAATGTAATTTAATTATCTTAAACTTACCTTTAACGATGTATATCCCCAAAACCAGGGTTAGTACACTGACATAAAAAATAAAAATACATTTTTTGAATTGCAACATTATGCGACGACTGCTTTAGCTGAGGAATCACAACAGTATGTCAAATAGAACTAATCACCAGATCTGACTAACGACCTTTTGCTGGTTGAATGGGTATTTTATAGAATAAAAAATGTGTGACATCCTTGGACCGCTGAAGCGTTACAATGCAAAAGGTAACATTGCACAATCGGCGTGAAAAAAGGCGTTATGCAATATTTTGTTTATGTTTTGTTGACAATTACCACTGTGTTGGTTTACAAAGCATAATGTCACTATTACAAGTATTACAACACACAGTGTGTACTTTATTTTAGATAGACTTAACGCGCGACTTTGTTCGCGTAATCTATTACGGTTCTGTATCGTTTGCCCGAATTTCATATGCCCGAATGTATCGTTTACTAGAATTTTCATTTGCCATACAGTAATTTATTTCTGAAATAGTAATTTCTTCAGAGTTGATATTAAACTAACCTAACCTACTGCATTCTATATGATGACATTTGAAAAATCCTGAAAACAGCACGGTTCTATATATTTTATGGGAAACGTTTGCTATGGCAAGTGAAATTCGGGCAAATGAAATTCGGGCAAGTAAAGGTAAACGATCTATTACATCTGACTGAATTGAACTTCTAAACTACCACCATCACCCCCCACTAAACCTTAAATTGCGAAAAAGCTAGCCAAGACTATAAATTTTCTAGTTTATATATATTACACACAAAAATATGGGCTATTGAGCAATTAAAAAATAAAAAACTCTAAGAAAAAAAAAACAACATGCGTAAGTGGCACGTAAAAACCGCATAAATTAATTAAGTCAAATAAATTAAGTACGTCAAGCATGTTTAAGAGTAACACGTGTGGAGTAATTAGAAAATGATTTTATAAGTTTTATGGCCTCATTTGTTATGTATGACGTATTTAATTAGAATTATTTTATTAAATGATACGGCAACGGATAACTCACGTCTTAAATCGAGTTTAGCTTCGAGTTTTGTGTCGCGCGAGCAGAGTGGTGGCGCGTAGTGCGTGTGTTGCGGCAGCCGCCGATTCGCATGCTCCTTAGAAGAAGCTAAACGAGCTAAACTCGATTTAGGACGTGAGTTATCCGTTACCGTATCATTTAATATGAGTGAGTCTCACGGTAGTTTCATGTTTAAAATTATTTTATTGTACCATTTATTGTGATTATACATCATAACCACTATTTTCTTTCTTTCTTTCTTTCTTTCATAGAACTTTTCCTACAAAAGAATATAACAAACCAAACCAATGAAATAAACAAATTTTTCGGCTAAGTTAAAGAAAAAACCAGTCAAGCCCGAGTACCTTTTAAAAGCAACGCAAAAATACAAAATGTAGGTAGTAAAAACTGTCATTTATAAATTTTCTTCTTCTTGTACGATCATACGCAAGGCCTATACACTCATAACTATTAATAATATAGAGTAGCATATTGCGTCAGTGTATACGCATTAAGTTGATTGAACGATGGACAAACAGACGCGCTGTTTGTCTTTGATATTATATTGCGATTTATATTGAAAGAGCCCGTAGAGATCCGCTTTTAAGGGCTCTTGGTGGTTGGTTCCCTTCAAGCAGAATAAGTTTTTACTAATAATTTTTGTTAGTTAAAATTTTTTGTTGATATCATTTTTTCATTGAATGTAACTGCTGGTATGATGGGTTCTCTATTGTTTGCCCGAATTTCATATGCCATAAAGTAATTTATTTCTGAAATAGTAATTTCATTAGAGTTGATATTAAACTAACCTAACCTAACCTAATGCATTCTATACGATGACATTTAAAAAATCCTGAAAACAACACGGTTCTATATATTTTATGGCAAACGTTGGTACCGCAAGTGAAATTCGGGCAAATGAAATTCGGGCAAGTAAAGGTAAACGGGTATGATGACGATGATGATAGAATTTATAAATATTGAACACGGATATTAAAGTACAAAATTATTCGTTATATGATGAAAAACGTTTTAGCAATGATGGCCGCTTCAAAAACATTAACTACAAGTGTGGAAAGGTTCAAAACAAGACCATGTTATACAAGCCTTCTTCCCAGTCAACTACGCCGGAGTGGATAGTTTGATACGCGAGATCAATCTCACACTCGTTCTCACTCTCCTTCTCCGAGAGGACATCTAAGACAATATTTGTAGTCTCTCAAGACTAACGCTGCCCACATCTGTACAACGAATGGTGAAAGAAAGAAAGAAAGAAGACATTTATTCACTAACACAGAAGACACACATATACAGCAAAATCGATTTGAATCGATCGATCGGGTTTGATCGATTTGATTTGATTGATTTGATTTGGAGACTGGACCGTTACTTACCTTACCATTATACTCATAGTAACTCTTCTGTGGTCCGGCGGAAGACCAGTGCTGGTTTTTAACCAACGATATGCTGAGCTGGAACATTTTTATAGCCGCAACACTTTTTATTGTTATTTTCCCTAATCTGTGTAATGAGTAATGTGTCACTGCTGTTATAAATAAATTATTTTCTTTCTTTCTTTCTTTATAACTCGGCTAATACCCCGATGCAGATAAACTGGCAATGGGCGGGCCACATCGCTCGAAGCACAGATAACCATTGGGAGGGGAAAGTCTTTGAGTGGCGACTACAAACCGAAAGACGAAGCGTTGGCAGGTCTCCCACTAGGTGGACTGACGACATCGCAAGAGTTACGGGCATCTGGTGGATGCAAGTTTCGAGTTGTTACTAATTGTAGCGGTCTAATGGGAAAGCTTTTATTTACCAGTGGACTTCTTAGAAATAGGAAATGCTTCTTCGCAAAAATACGCAAGATACACGATTAAAAAAAAAGTAAAAATAAAAACAGGTTTTTGAGAAATCGCAAAACGGTCCCAGCTTAACATACTGCTGATCGTGTAGGCCAATGATGGTCTTCATTTTGCTGTTGTGCTTTTAGCTACGATATTATCTCAGAGTAAGAAGAACATCAACAAGTAGATAGTATTTTATAAAATAGTATCATTATTACAATGCAGCTCAGATGTCATTTTCAGTGTTTAATTCCCAACTTAGTTTCCTTTCTCTGGACATCGCATTGTTGCAAATGAAAAACGATTATTTTAAGCCAGCCTTTGTGTATTTGGAACAAAACAAAATGTTCTCTAACTTTGACTTCGTAAGATTCAAAATCTTTAGCCACTTTAACAACTTTGCATATGAAAATGCAAATATAAAGAAGTTTTATCCGTAACATTATTTGTTTTGTTTTTCCTGTCATAGTAATATTATAAATCTGAAAGTTTGTGCAAGTGAGGGTGTACATGTGTGTGTGTGTAAGTATATTATAACTATTTTCACGCTAAAACCGCTGGACTGATTTGGATTAAATTTGGTAATGTCTAAAAGCAGTTTTTTGCTAATGTTGTATAGATGTCTAATGTTGTATAGATGACGGCGGCCGATCATAAAATCCGCCAGATCACGAAACTACTAGGCATATCGTGAAAAGGCGCCATTTCACACGATGTGCCTAAAAACAACACAGTGGATCGATTAGTGCAACGCGTTCGACGATATTCCTAGCTCTATTCAGTGCCCTAGTATAATAATATGTCGAGAAAAAGAAAAATTTAGGTACGACGAACGAAGCGAGGAGTGGTTAGTATGAATTGTGACCGCAACACATAATGACTTGGCCATCGCACTTAACCTTTAGCCATATTTGTATTATGTGTATCACTCAAACTGCAAGGCTATTACTTTAAATAGCTGACGTTGACGATTATAATTCTTATGTCATTATGTAGCCTTGCGATGGCCAAGTCATTTATGTGTTTAAAAAATAATTTGGTTTACTCTTTATTTGAGAACTATAAACTGTATTTTTCCATGGTTTTAAAATAAGCAAGTTTTAAAATAGCCGACTTGGTATAACATTGCATCTCAAACCTTTTTAGCATTACAAGAACTGCATTGCGTTGCGAGACTTGCAGCTTTTTACATGTAATGTTTTTGGTGGGATATACTTAGTGGTCGTTATCCAATTAAGATTAAACTCTTTGGATAGACAGTTGGTGTTGGTAAATAATAGAGCATAAACAAAACGATCAGAGCAGAGAACAGTAAATTAAAGTTAACATTGTCGACTAATTTGAGACACGGAAGAGGCGGTCTTGAGATTAGTCTGCGGGCTTTAGATTTAGTGGCATGTCTTTACTTTGGCGCTGTGACCTAAAGTTTACTTTACGATCGCAAAATAAGACTTACTTTCTCGGTTTTTGGTGCAGTCGGATGAAAAGATTAAAATAATTATTTATCATCGGGAATAAAAATAAAAACAAAATATTTATATTTCTATTAAACTAGCTTTTGCCCGCGGCTCCGCCCGCGTGGTATTCGGTTATCGCGCGCTGTTCGCTCTGGAACTGTGCATTTTTCCGGGATAAAAAGTAGCCTATGTCACTCTCGGGCCCACAAAATATCGATCGATTCGTCGCTCCGTCACGGCGTGAAAGACGGACAAAAACATTAACACACTTTCGCATTTATAATACTAGTATGGATTTTTTCAAAAGGTAATAAATGAATCTATTCTAATCTAATGAATATTTGTTTGCTCAACTGAATTAATTGTCCCGCAATAGTCTGCGATGTAATACAACTTGCATGCAAGTTCTTGTATGGTCTAAACGGGGCTTTACTTAATTCTTCTTATCTTCACTGAAATTGAATCCTGAAAAACTGCGCCAACGCGATGTATTGCCTGTCATTGACACTACTCAGGCCTTTTTCACTAAGTCACGACGCATGACCTGTTTGTTAAGGCCTAGAATTAGGGTGACTATAATGAAGACTAGATCGAGAAAATTATTTTATATAAAACCTTAAAGCGAGTATAATACAAGTAACCCGACGTTGATCTATACTAAAGTGAAGCATTCAATAAATAAATAAATAAATATCACGGAACAATTCACACTAATTGTCCTAGTCCCAAAGTAAGCTTAGCAAAGCTTGTGTTATGGGTACTGAGCAACGGATAAACATAATTATATAGACAGATACGTACTTAAACACATATTAAACACCTAAGATCCGAGAACAAACATTCGTATTTTTCATACAGATATCTGCCCCGACACGGAAATCGAACCCAGGACCTCAAGCTTCGTAGTCTGGTTCTCTAACCGCTAGGCCATCTGATCGTCCTTTGCGGGAATGCTTAAAGGATTAAGCATTTCCGTCCCGTTCTTTAAGGATTTACAATCAGAGAGAGCTGTTTAATAAATGTAAAACACTTTTATCATCATCATCAGCCTATAGCAGTCCACTGCTGGACATAGAACATAATTTTAATTTCTATTTTTTTGTATATTTTTCATATCTAGGGCTTGTTTCACCAAATTTATTTATTTTCCACCAAACTTTATGTAGCGGATAAAAGCGATGCCGTCTCTATTTATTCGAACAAACCAAACAGAGACAACAGTAAAGTCATCGGTCTTATAAAATTTATCAATAAGTGGTTTAACCAAGCTCGTAATCGATTCGATTGAAACGATAATTCAATTATTATTTAATTTAGTCGTATTAAAATTTCTTTCAATTATGATAATTAGGTAATAAAATTTTATAATTATTATATTGTTTTACGTTGGTTATGACGTAATACTATGTAATTTATTATTAATCAATACTAATATTATAAATGCGAAAGTGTGTGTATTTGTGTTTGCCCGTCTTTCACGCCGTAACGGAGCGACGAATCGACGTGATTTTTGGCATAGAGATAGATTATGGGCCCGAGAGTGACATGGGCTACTTTTTATCCCGGAAAAATGCACAGTTCCCGAGGGAACAGTGCGCGATAGCCGAATACCATGCGGGCGGAGCC
Source organism: Choristoneura rosaceana (assembly GCA_037349165.1). Lineage (NCBI taxonomy): Eukaryota > Metazoa > Arthropoda > Insecta > Lepidoptera > Tortricidae > Choristoneura > Choristoneura rosaceana. The sequence goes on from JAZBNJ010000032.1 coordinate 2,431,399, forward strand.
GCGGGCAAATGATAGTATATTTAGAAAGAGAAAAATCCTTAGAAAATTACACAATATTGTCACCCTACTATGCAATTCCTAGTCTTCTACTCCAGTAATCCTGAATAGACTACTTACTTTAACCGATAGCTCTTATTACCAAGAGAGTAAAGTCCATTTTTGAAGAACTTTAGATTAGTCTAAGCAATGGAAGTTAGCTGCTAACTCTCGTCTATGTCTTTGGCTTTTCGCGTTAGGCTGCGTTTCCATCAGTTCCATATGTGCGATGACGCAATGCGAGGAATGTGTTCGTCATGAAGTAATAGAAAAGTTTCCACACCTTAAACACCCAAATTGGAAGGATCATTAATATGTGCATTGATTTATATAACAGAGTACCTACCCAAAGAGATACAATCTCTTCAGGGGAATTTATTTAAAAGCAAATTAAATAGCTGGTTTCTTGACGAATGTTTTTATAGCGTGAAATATTTTCTCGAGACATATAAAATTAGATAATTTGTATAATTTTGTATTATTTTAATTATTTTTGACCGGTTAATTTATATTTTATGTAATTCTCAATTTTAACCTAAATATTTGCACGCCTGTATGTGTGCTGAATAATGGACAAACAATTAATAACATCCATTTGAATACTGTATTCTTAGCAAATAAATTAATTTCATTTCATTACATTTCATTGCATTTAATTTAATTTAATTTAACTAACTATCCTTGCTCAGCGCAGCTCTAGCGGAAACAGCTTAGCGGTGTGGGGACAGAATAGAATAGAATAGAATAGAATAGAAAATATTTAAATTTCCAACAGTACAAACAATACCAGACAACAATATAAACAATACAAGACAAAATAGTACAATACAGCACAGAAGTAAGTAAAATTGCAAGTAAGTAGTCTGTCCTGCGGCAAAAGGACAGGTAAATGAAGTGTTTACTATTGGTACAGTCGGAGTAAAAAAAGGTTCGTCACCCTAAGTTTCCTTTGCTCAGTACGAGCGCTAATCTGCTTTACCGATTGAGTAGGACATACTGCGTCAACCTGTCAACCTGCTAAACATAATCAGGTGACCATAGCAACCCTACAACTACACCTTGGCACTGACAAACACTGACAATTAAATAGAACATTATTTGATTAAAACTTTTACGAAGTTGTTTATTAAAAAGGTTTTGTATTGATATGAAACTAGGTATATGATGGAGGTGTATAGTATTTTGACCCTTGTTATCATGTCAAGTAAGTATAATTTGATATGCACTTGTCTACTTAGTACTTTGGTTTCAAAACGTTCTAGGAGTCAATGACTTTTGTAAAGGAATCATATTAATAACTGACGAAGGTTTTCCTACCCCCACTGTATATAACAAACACATTTCTTGCAATGCATCCTCCCTCGCACACCTCTGGTAGAAACGCAACCTTAGATTGTTTTTACGTGTCTATACAGGCTGGAAAGTTGAGATGCGGCAGCTAGGGCAGCTACTAGATCCCTTGCTACGCGAAAATGCTCTTAGGAGACCTTTACTAACTTTTTGAGTAATGACAATCGACATTCACAGATTTTTGATAAAATGTTAGTCAGCGAGGAGATTTGCTGATTAGCAGATTAGACTTTTTTTGAATGCATTGACTTTTTTTTCGTAATGGCCACGGAACCCTATTTGAGGCGTGTCCGACACGTTCTTGGCCGGTTTTTTAATTAATTCTTATGCTTCCGCATTCTGATAGTTCCAGTACGACATTTAAAATAGAAAAAAATCGGCCAAGAGCGTGTCGGACACGCCCGAAACCAGGGTTCCGTAGCCATTACGAAAATATTCAGTAATACTTTTTTTTTATTTCGTATTTTGTACCCACGGGATATTCTAAGTTTAGGTATATTTTATACCTTAGGCTGTTATTTACTCATAAACTACTAATAATTCTCAAGAAAACTTAACAATTATAGTATTTCTTGTAAGTTTGATATACTTTATTTGTTTAAATTTTTTTTACCCGCTGGTTTAGATTTTAGGGGGACACGCGATTTTAATGAGAATTTGCAATTTGAAGTTGAATATCTTGCAACCAAATCACTCAATCAAAAAATCGTTATAGCAACCCCCTAATGGTTTTAAAAGACCTATCCAACAAAATTCCACACTACAAGGTTGGATGAGAAAAAAAATCACCCCACTTTATGGGAGGTAAGTACTTTTTGTCACGCGGAATAGTTTACATATAAAATTACAGCTTTCTAGCATTGATAGTCTTTGACCAAAGCCGCGGACAGACAGACAGACAGACAGAGATGGCGAAACTATAAGGGTCCTGTTTCTGCCATTTTGGCTACGGAACCCTAAAAACCTTTATTAAATTTTTCCATCATGACTTTCTCTATCTTTACATAGCGTGAAGATATAAATTTCATTAATATTTCATTTAAATCTAACTCAACGCCTCGTTTTGCCAAGCTCAGAATTCGATTGGAAACAGTTCGAGCAAGCCGACAGTAAAGAAAATGAGCCTTCTTCCAATCTTGTTTAACATATTATTACTCGGGGTAGCCACAAGTGATGATTCAGAGCTCCGGATAGTCAATGGCCATGAAACCTTCGAGAGATTCCTCGTAGAGGTGTTCGTCCAAGTGCCAAATGAACATGTAACTTGTAGCGGCTCGATAATAAATAGCCACTGGGTGATCACCTCCGGTCATTGCTTTGACGAGGGTCCACTCCTCTACGTCAAAATCGACCGCGTCTACGGCCCTCCAAGGATCCTGACTGTTGAAAGGATTGTAATACACCCCGAGTATCATCACAATAAGAATTCACGATCGCTGGACTATGTCAGATATGATATAGCTTTGTTGAAGACTAAAGAGGCGATGGATTCAGATGGATTTTTGCAGCCTATTGATTTAGATATCTCACCGCCTGTGGCAGGCGCGGTTGGCACAGTTGCTGGGTATGGATTGCCAGATTTAGAAGCGAGGGAAGGTGAGATAGTGTTGTCATATTGTAATGGTCTGTTGTGTACGCACAGTGTTGGTGACGAAACAAGACCAGGGCAGGGTGATTCTGGTGGCCCATTGGTAGTAAACGGGAGGCTTATAGGAGTTGACAGCACGTCGGTGCAACTGCAAATAAGGGACAACTTTTATAGAACCAAAACATTGTATACTGAATATTTTGCTGATATTGCTTCTAATTATAAGTGGATTGAGAGTATTATCCATCCATGGCCCTATGGTTTGTCGCGTAATGAGTGAAAAATCATTAAGATTTCAAGGATTTTCATGTCTACAAGGTATCATAGTATTATTCCGGAATATTTTATTCACTGTTTGGGTAAGTTCGAATGAAGCACCATTTGAAAGATTTTCTCCGATTTTTTTTTAATTGGTCACGTCATAATGTGTAAAATGGAAATCATAATGACAATTGCCGTATCTGCAATCCCCCTGGTGGTGGGGCGGTGGTGATCTCTTACCATCAGGAGACCCACTTGTTCGTTCGCCAAAGAGGTTTGAAAGTTCTGCAACCACATTAGGTAAATGTCGTAGTGTAATTGCCTTTACGCATTCATCATCATCATCACAAATCAGCCATAGGATGTCCACTATTGGACGTAGGCCTCCCCCACAAACCTCCAGTAGCCTCGGTTGGAAGCGGCTTGCATCCACTATGAACCCGCGACTTTAACCAGGTCATCCGTCCATCTCGTTGGTGGATCCTACGCTGCGCTTGCCGATCCGCGGCCTCCACTCGAGAACCTTTCGGCCCCAACGACCATCTGTTCTCCGTGGTATATGGCTTGCTCATTGCCACTTCAACGAGCTGATTCGCTTGGCTATGTCGGTGACCCGTGTTCTTCTACGTATCTACTCATTTCTGATTCGATACCGTACGCATTCTACATCAATCAATTGCAGGTACTAAAATATTTGACAACATTTGAAAATTTAAAAATTCTTGGAAAAAATATTGGTGTTCAACTTACCTAAAAGTGGCAAATATATAATATGGATTAAAATTGTGATGCCTTATAGTTCTGTACATATACCAGAATATTTGTAATAAATATACGTATTTACAAAAATTTTAATTTATTTATTTCCCTTTACAGTCCAACAGATAGCATAGTGGTTAAAAAACTGAATACAAAACTCGATGTCCCGGGTTCGATCCCTGGTCGGGGCAGATATTTTTGAATGAATATTGAAACGTTTATTGCTTGAATATGTGAGTCATTGTCATTACAGTGGTTTATTTGTGTGAAAGTTCGAATGTTTGTGTACTCGATTCTTAGATGAATGATGTGTGAATTATTTAAACATGTGTTTATCTATTGCATACCTATACATGTATGTGTGTTTATCCATGGCCTGATACCCACCTTTGTTATATCGAGCTAAATTCGATTTAAGACATGAGTTATCCGGGTGAATATATCTAATACACCTTTGTTTAGTTTGGGGCTAGGTCAATTGACCCTTAACAATTAATAATAATAATAAATATCCTGGGACACTTGACACCAATAGTCCCAAACTAAGCAAAGCTTGTACTATGGACACTAGGCAACGGATAAATATACGTTTATAAATACAAAATTAAATACATATTAAATACCCAAGACCCGAGAACAAACATTAGTATAATTTATATCAATATCTGTCCCGGCCGCGAATCGAACCCGGGAACTCAAGTTTCATAGTCAGATTCTCTAACCACTAGGTCATCCGGTCATCTATTTATTTATTAGTAACCAACAAAAATTTGGAAAACCCACTATTTGTCACTTCAAAGTTCAATATCTCAAAAACGAGTGACCCGATTTTGATGAAACATGTCCAAGAACCATCGCTAGAAACCAAAACCGCATTCAAATCAGTCCAATCGTTTAAGAGCTACGGTGCCACAGACAGACACACAGACAGACGGAAAAAACGGAAATCACGGTCAAAATTAACATCCCTCTTTTGCGTCGGGGTGTTACAAATGACAGTGAGTTGACTCAGTATCCAAAGGTTAAATCTACCCATTTATTTAACCTTAAACCTTCAATTTCATCAGTTTATACGTTACCAGTTTGCGGTACAGTCACCAGCATTAATATCTGCCACAGCGGCGCGTACAAAAATACCTGACACGTCCTTCCTGCCCTACAAATAGAGTCGTATCAGATACTAGCTTTTGCCCGAGGCTTTACCCGCTTGGAATTCGGTTATCGCGCACCGTTTCCTCGGGAACTGTCCATTTTTCCGGGATAAAAAGTAGCCTATGTCACTCTCGGGCCATTAAACTATCTCTATGCCGAAAATAACGTCGATCCGTCGCTCCGCTGCTACGTAAAAGACGGACAAACACACAAACACACTTTCGCATTTATAATATTAGTAAGTATGGATTTATGCACGCTTGTTGTGTCAGATATTGGTGCATAGTAACTCTACCAACGCGTTGATAAATGATTACTTTAAAGCGTTAACAAAAGTATATAAATATTTATGTTCAATTCGATTTGTTGATATGTATATAAACATTCTGTTATTATTATAAATAAATGTTCTTGGTTTAATACAACGTGGAATGCTTTGTAATTCAATTTATGTCTCATTGGTGAAATGAAATTAAAATACGTTTGCATTTTTATCTGAATGTGTTTAACCGTATGAAAAGTATTAATATCGTATCCATCCATACTAATATTATAAATGCGAAAGTGTGTTTGTATGTTTGTGTTTTTCTATGTAACGGAGCGACGGATCGACGTGATTTTTGGCATAGATAGTTTATGGGCCCGAGAGTAATCTAAGCTACTTTTTTTCCCGGAAAAATGCAGTTCCCGAGGGAACAGCGCGCGATAACCGAATACCACGCGGGCGGAGCCGCGGGCAAAAGCTAGTTTTATAAAATAATTTTTAGAACTTCTGGACCCCTATTTTCTTTTATATACTTAAGATACTGGGTGACCCTTGCCTCTGGACAAATACGAATACTACTGGCCTAGCAAGATATTTAAAACCAAACTGCTAAGCAAAGTATCATAACAATCAGTCCAATATTTACCGAAATACTAACTTTGGAGCAGCCTGTGTATTTGGATGGTCTGATTTCATTTTTTTTTCCTTGTCTTATTAAGCAAATAACTACTTTAGCAATATCTAAAGTAGTTATTTAGTATTATACAGTGAATATTTTTGTTCATAAATTAGTTTAAGTAATTACGAAGTAGGTACAATAATTGCGTAAAACGATATACCTTCATCATAAAAATGGGTTCACCCTTTAAAAAAAAACAATATTAAATGTAAGCATCAGGCCACTAATAAAAACTACATGGCCACAAAAAATTAAAAAGTAAAATTCCATCCAACCCAAATGCACGAACAATTTCAATTTCAAATTCCGAATCCAACACGGCGTGTGGCCCAGTAGCACTGCGCTAACTATTCCGCGCCGGTTAAGTTAATCCGCCGGATAGCTCGGGTGACAAGGGCATTGTTCTAACAGAATAGATAATTCACGCTGACACGCGGTAGGATTAACCGAGTGCGGTGTCGCCAGGCCGTTTCGAAATACAAACTACATGCAATTCGAGATAGAATCAACACGGCGTTGGTACAGCTACTGTCGTATTTAGACGCCAATTAAGTTTATTAGATAGAATCAGATACTTAATTCGTTCCATTTTCAAAATATTGTTAGTCAACGGAATATAATAAATATTTAACATTTAATTTCAGGTACTAATAATTATGTTTATCGGTGTATAGAATTCTTCTGCATTTTTAAACATTCAATGTCAAAGAACTTTTCCCAAAATTTTAACATCGAAATTTTCCGCAGGTATTATTTATTTTATACTAATTAATAAGACACAGGGTGTTTGGCAGTCGGATGTAAGTGTTTTAAGGGATGATATTTAAAGTCATGCTGAACATTTTGACCACTACTATTATGTTAAGTTTCACGGTTTTTGTGGTATTGTCATTTTTCTTTTATTTAAGTCCCTGTACAGCTTTAATTTTTTTTATGGTATAGAGGGCAAACGAGCAGACGGATATTAAGTTGTTTTTAATGTTTTGCCTTTGCAATACCTTGTTTCTCTAAAATAAATTCAAATAATTGCCCACTACTGCTAGACTGTTCAAAAAAATCTCTTTAGATAGGTAGTTATGTTGACGATAAAAAAACAGATAATTTTGTAACTTTGCGTGACTACAAAAGAGCCAGCAGAGATTTTCGCGTACAAATTATTTAATAAACTTCTTCGATTTACGGGTTTTCTAATAAATACGACTTTTTAAAAAGAAAACAAAAAAATCCAGGTTTTTTATGGATATTTCCAAAAAAAGAGTCCTCGTTTCCATACAGTGTAGTTGTGTACCTATGACTACGACGGTACTGGTATAACAACTAAATTCATAATATTAACCTGAAGGGCTACTACGAAACACGAAACTCGAAGTTCGTATCGTACCATCCCTCTCGCTCTCGTACACTCGCGGTCAAATAATACGGGTCAGTGACGAAAACCTTAAAATTTTGAAAATGAAAAGGTTTACTTATACGAAACTGACTCTATATTAAAGAGAATTTAATATCGTATTAAATACAACCTTCAAATGTTTTACATGGTTGCTGGAAAAAGTTAAAATTAAAAAAAACTCTAATTAGGGTCTAAATTAAAATTGCACTTGTTTTACTTTTGCCTGTTTTCTCACTTTTATTTTCAATCTGTCAAAGCATAATGATAAAAGGCACTCATTGTTGTCTTTCTTGATTATTCTTGATTTACTATCATGTGGCTGACACCAGAAGAATGTACACGTATCGTCACTATGTTAGAAGAAGGCGGAATTCAGAGAAGAACAGCGAGAACTGTTGGCATGTCACTTTCTACCGTGCAGAGAGTCGTCCAACGTTTCCGAAAAACTGGGCAGAACATTAGAAGACCAGGAACCAGCAGACCGAGATGTACTGCAGCTCGAGAAGATCAATTTATTGTTACAACCATGCTCCGAAATCGGCACCTCACGGCTGTTGAAGTCCAAAATCAACTTCGAGATACTCGAAAAGATGACATAAGCGAGTGGACTGTAAGGCGGCGGCTACAAGAAGCTAATTTGACCCCACGTAGACCGGCAAATGGCCCAAAACTTGAAAAGGGGCAGCGAACAGCAAGATTGATTTACGCCCGAGAACACAGATGGTGGGCAGACGAAGAATTGGCAAGAAATATGTTTTCTGATGAATCTATGCACATGATGGGCGGCGAAGAGCTTACAAACGGCCAGGTGAACGTTTTACTCGAGCTTATTTTGAGGAAAAAGTGTCGTTTGACGGTGGGCCTATTGTGGCCTGAGCTGTAATCTCTTCAGAGACTCACATGGAGTAAGTTTTCATAAAAAATGGTACGCTAACTAGTGCAAGATATGTAGGTAGAAGAGATTCTTAATGAGCATGACAGTCCATACTTGATTAATATGGGTGAAAATCCCATGTTCATGCATGTAAACGCCAGGCCATACACAGCTCAGATTGTAAATGATTACTTTGACGACGTTGGTATCATTTTTATAAACTGACCCTCGAGAAGTCCGGACTTAAATCCGATCGAGCATGTATGGGACGAGCTTGGAAGGCATGTAAGAAATCGAAACTCCGCTCTAGCTACACTTAGAGACCTGAAACATGCGTTAGTGGAAGGATGAATCAATATCCCGCAAAATCGCATAAGAAACCTAATGAAGAGCATGCCCAATCATCTGGAAGCTTTAAAAAGAGCCCGTGAAGGCAATACGAAGAATTAATTTGTTTTAAAGTTAGTTTTTTCTGTTGTAATGTGAGGTACCAAGTGTTAATTTTTCTACGTAAAATTTGTAAATATTTTGTTTTGTACGTAATTAGAATAAACAAATGAATAACTTTCACACCCATCATGTCGTTTAATTAATTATAGAATTATCTACAATATACAGTTTAATTCATGCTCCTAGCTCTATTATTTTAGGAGATATTCTAGTTTTTCGTACCGACCCGTTTTCTTTGACCGCGAGTGTATTAAATAGTATAAGTGTCAGAGGGACCGCACGACACGAACTTCGAGTTTCGTAGTAGCCCTGTTGTTCACAGAAAGTTCAGAATGTTTCTTAACCGCAAAAGATTGCTCTAAAAAAATTTCAGGCGCCTTTCGTTTCGCGTTTTATTTGACTTTAAAAAGAACAGAAATGCTTAAATGGTGTTAAATTGCGTCGAAATGAACGCTGAATGCTTCGTTGACCTTTTGTTAATTGAAACAGTGTACTTTTAAAAGAACAACCGCACTTTTTCGTTGTTTGAAGTCCTTTAAGTGTCAGGTTGTAAATATTTTTTAATGTGGTTTTTTAAACGAGAATTTTTAGTCTTACTTTAATTCCTACCTTTAGGTTAATTAGCTATGTTAATTCTTACGTAACTTACGTTACTTTAAAATTGTCAAATATTATTATTATTATTATTATTTTGTCCCACTGCTGAGCAAAAGCCTCCCCCAATACTTCCACTGCTCTCTGTCCCCTGCATACATACAAAGGGCCAGTTTTTCAAGAAGAAGTCTAGTTCATCCCGCCATCGCCGTTTTATGTTTTTTTTTTTTATTATTATTTTTTGTTTGTGTCACTTTAATCCTTCCATTCTTAAAAAAAATATACCTATGAAAGTAGAATTCGGTACGAAAAATCGCCGAAGATCTAAAGTCATAATACTTTGGGACTAGGTCAATTGGTGTGAATTGTTCCGTGATATTTATTTTTGATTTTATTTTATTTTATTACATTTTGACTACCAAATTTTCGACCAAACAATTCACGCTGGCTTTCCCTATAGTCACGCGCGGCTAAGTTTAGTTAGACGAACAATGCCCCTAAACTGTTCAGCTGGCAACTTGATGCCTATATTAAAGTCTAGGCACAGATTGTCAGCGCTCAACTATTAGTTTTAGTCAAGTTGGATTAACTTTGTGAACGTATTATGTAGTTTAAGTACTAAATTATTGCTAAACATCGGATTATATGCACTAAATATGCACAATCAAAAACCACTCATTATTAAGAATTTACATTATTTTCACATTATATTCATATGTATATACATATTTTCTATCTTTGCGGCTAAAGGGAACATGTTGATCCATTTGATATTTTTTTTTGATGAATTTTGGTAATTTTTTTTGTCCAAAATTCCATTAAAGTCAGGGTATTGTTTTGCTGGTGGCATTATTTCAACAAAAACAAGATTTTCTTAGATAGTTTGAACGTTTCGACAGCATAATACAATATGCCTAACACGTAAATCAACTAAAATAAGCACTGTCACCGAAAAAGTACCAATAACGCTATAAAAATAAAATTATATGCATTTGCATATTATTATGCAAACATGCTAATGCGTATAAGTAATCCGATGTATAATTATAACGAGGTGTGATACAGCTCGTTTCTTCCTAACTCTTTGTACTGTCTGGTTTAGCACATACTCGTAGCCAAAGCGCGAAAACTAATCGAAATTTTGCCAATTATAATTTTGTCAAATTGAATTTAGCGTCGCAAAGAAATCTCATTTCGGCTTAAACTCTTTGAGGATTTCTTCAGACATAGTTTGCGCTGTGGAAAAACTAGGAATGAATAAAATGACTTTAAATGTTTCTTGGCCGTAGATCCATAAAATCAGTTATTTCAATTGGAGAGTTTACTAGGTTAGAAAAAAAAAATGGAACTCTTCTTCTTTTAAAAAATGCTTTTTAGTCCTAATTACTAGGAAAATTTCGCCAGTGTCTAAGTATTCTCTTTCGAGAGGCAACGTTGTACGGCGATTGTAGTTTTCGCAACTTGATAGTAAAATTTCAGAAACCACATGGAGACTACTTGCGCATTAAAAAAAAAATTTATAACAAAAAATAGAACCGACTACAAAAAAACCATGAAAATAATTTTCTACCAGCCTGAAGTCTGTGCCTCAGCACGAGCCAGCAGGAGTGGACCTATAATCGTCTACCTCACCTACAACTATACGAGTAAATGGCTTCAATCACTCCTGCTGGCTCGTGCTGAGGCACCGACTTCAGGCTGGTAGAAAATTATTTTCATGGTTTTTTTGTAGTCGGTTCTATTTTTTGTTATAAATTTTTTTTTTCACGCTTTTTAGTGTAAAACATCTAAGATACAATAGTTTAATGTCAACTGCTCGTCACCTTTTACGAAAAATTGCTTTTTCCGATGCAGAGACGTTCATTATTGAGGAGTCCTGGTGCTTCACCACCCATTCCATTTCACCATAATGCGTTCCGAGGAGCATAAATTGCTTAGCAACTGTGTTAAAGCAATTGAAATTCAACCCATGAAATACTTGTTATTGAGTAGTAACTCCGATGGTCAACTGTGGTCTTCATCATCAGTTCCACTTCACCAAATGATGATTTTCAAGAGCAAATGCTCGAGTTACTACTAAATATATCAAAATTACCATAGGTGTCCCTACAACATTTGAAGAGTTCCCTCGATTTCCTTAAGATCCAATCATCAGATCCTGATTTGGTGCTTATGGGACCTAATTGAAAGCATTCCTAGACGAACGCAAAAAAAAAATTTCAAATCGGTTCATAAATGACGGAGTTCTGAGGTAACAAACATTAAAAAAAAAAAAAAAAAAAAAAAATACAACCGAATTGATAACCTCCTCCTTTTTTGAAGTCGGTTAAAAATGTCAGACACTGCTCTCGTGTCTGACATTTTCTCATATAGAATTTTGTAATCACTGTTCACTGTATAATTAACCTTAATCGCCGCGTAAAACACTATCAAAATTATACTTTAACCTGCCAAAGAAACAGAAATAGCAAAATTAGATACTGTCTCCATCCGCCATGTTCGAATGCCACAAATTGAATCCGAAAAAAATGGAAATAGGTATTTTTTTCCATTTCCTCGTTCTTTTTAAGTCCATTAGTTCGATTATAAGAATATACAGATTGCGTCTTCGACATAGGACTCCGAACATAGAGGGCTTTAAATCCAGGACTCGATTCAACTCGCATTTATTCTGCTACTTTCTAAAAATATCACCACTGTTAATTTCATGTTAACCATACAAATTAAATATTAATTATTATTTAATATTAATTATTTTGCAGTCTAGTATTAAGCGATGCAGCGACAGATAAACCGTGCTCGGTTTAAGTTCGCTTCCTAAGCTACTCTTATTGTGAACTTTTATTTTATTTCTTGTATAAATAAGTAAAAAAAAAAAATGTAACTTTCAGCGGTACAATGCTAAATTGACGGCACATTGATAAATGTTTATCTTAGATATGGCAAATAAATTCAAGAAAATTATTTCAAGACCCCCGTACCGAGAGATAGCGATAACACCGCCATGTCCGATACGCTAATTTAACAATTAAACTTTGAGGATCAATCCATATTTACTAATATTATAAATGCGAAAGTGTGTTTGTATGTTTGTGTGGTTGATTGACAATTTAACAATTTCGTGTTTCAAGTTCAATAATATGCCGTTTCTACCCAAAAAATAATTAAAAATAATTGTGATGCAGCTATCCTTCCATCTGTTACACGCCGACAGAGATTTTCCCCTCTAGCCTCTTGACTTGCAAAACTTAAAACATAAAGAAATAACCTCAACTGAAGACGAGGTCTGGACAGGATGAACCTTTCTCTAACTTTTTAATAGACTTCTTTTAGGAGGGCGAAGATATCTCAGTTTTACGACCAACCTTAACTTTTTTTACTTGACAGTAATGCGATTTTTTTTGTAGTTTTTAGGGTTCAGTATCAAAGGCGTGACTACATTTTGAATCAAAAAATCAGATAAATCCGATGATAAATCTTTAACAAGAGTGGGGGAATTCAACAACAGATGGGGCAATATGCGAGCGTTTTTTTTTTAAATTTTATTTACTTGGGCAAATTTTGTTAACGGTCGCCAGATGATAAAAGAACAATGTTTAGAGAGAGAGAGAGAGGGAAAGAAAGAGAGACAGAGAATTATTTATTTGTAGATGAAAAGAATAAAAAATAACATAGAATAGTATAAAGTGGGCCCCACTCAGCATAATGCTACGGCAAGCCGCAACGATGTTTTTCAGTGGGACCCATTTAAAAACTAAAACATAGAAAAACATACAACACACTATGGCAACACGAACGCCAGCGGAAAGAAGTTCGCAAAGAAACTTTCAATGCGGAAGCATGTATGGCAACACTATTTTTAGCATTTTCAAAATAAAGTTTACGATTCATCATTTTAGTTTAAAATACAAAGTTCAATTTAGATGTCATCACACAGCACTGTAGAGGTTCTTAACAGACATAGTAAAAGATTCTGTTACAGTTTCTAGGTTATCTTGTAGAAATACAAGATGACTAAGAAATAATCGAAAATGCACACAGCACTGTAGAGGTTCCTAATAGACATAGTAGAAGATTCTGTTACAGTTGCTAGTTTATCTTTTAGAAATACAGGTGACTAAGAAATAATCGAAATGCACACAGCACTGTAGAGGTTCCTAACAGACATAGTAGAAGATTCTATTACAGTTTCTAGGTTATCTTGTAGAAATACAGGTGACTAAGAAATAATCGAAAATGCACACAGCACTGTAGAGGTTCCTAACAGACATAGTAGAAGATTCTATTACAGTTTCTAGGTTATCTTGTAGAAATACAGGTGACTAAGAAATAATCGAAAATGCACACAGCACTGTAGAGGTTCCTAACAGACATAGTAGAAGATTCTGTTACAGTTGCTAGTTTATCTTTTAGAAATACAGGTGACTAAGAAATAATCGTAAATACACACAGTAGTGTAGAGGTTCCTAACAGACATAGTAGAAGATTCTGTTACAGTTTCTAGGTTATCTTGTAGAAATACAGGTGACTAAGAAATAATCGTAAATACACACAGCACTGTGAAGGTTCCTAACAGACATAGTAGAAGATTCTGTTACAGTTTCTAGGTTATCTTGTAGATGTTTATCCTGTATTCAGGATGACTAAGCAAAAATCGAAAATGCACATAGCACTGTAAAGGTTCCTAACAGACATAGTAGAAGATTCTGTTACAGTTGCTAGTTTATCTTTTAGAAATACAGGTGACTAAGAAATAATCGTAAATACACACAGTAGTGTAGAGGTTCCTAACAGACATAGTAGAAGATTCTGTTACAATTTCTAGGTTATCTCGTAGAAATACAGCATGACTAAGAAATAATCGAAAATGTCATCTTTTACAACCAGTTTATAAAAACTGGTCCCCACGTATAAATTTAGGCGGGTTCACGGTGGATGCAAGCCGCTGCCAACCAAAGCAACTGGAGGTCTATGGGGGAGGCCTACGTCCAAAACTGGACTGAGATTATGATGATGATGGAATTAAAGCAGTTAATTGAAACGCTCAAACAATGACCCCGATAGATCTCTCTCCTGGCCAATGTTATGCCTGAGAAACGAAGTTCGAAAGAAAAGAGTTGGAACTGTATTTTTTACCCCCGGTGCAAAAAAGGGGTGTTATAAGTTTGACCGCTATGTATCTATGTGTCTGTCTGTGGCACCGTAACTCTTAAATGGATGAACCGATTCGGATGTGGATTTTTTTGTTTGAAGGTACTAATTTTTCATCGAAGTTTTCTAGCATTGGTTTTTAGAAAAGTTTTATCAAAATCGATTCCGTTTTTGAAATATTGAGCTTTGAAGTGACAATATTGGTTTTTAGGTTTTTTAACTTTTTGTTTGTTAGGTTATTCCACATAGATAACCAAATGAAATAACTAACCAAATTCACCTTATTCCCCGTATGACAATTTAAAATTTAACTACCTCTAGGTAGGTATATCTACCATTTCCTTTGTGAAGCTTCGAAGTTGTTTACGAAATTCTTACAAAGTAAAAAATTCTGCCGAAAGATATAAACTTTCGATACATTGTTTCACGAATACGACTTATTCGACTGCAAATAAAATTTGTAAAAATTTCCACCCACTTCTGTAAGGCCAGTACAACTTAGTACTCCTTAAAGCAAAATCAGACTTTACGTGGTCTAACTTTAGGTTGAAAATGTAATGAATGAAATGGGCCTTATATATAAATTTAATTAGAGTGTAAGCTCGGAATAAAACTGACATTTCGACAATAAACTTAATACCACGGTAAAATTGTAATCATTCAGATGAAACTCTACTTTATGATAATAGTAATAAAGTTTATCCTAAGTGAATTATGTGTGATGGGCATTTCTACTAAAATAAGGCGGGCATTGGAACGAAATAAAGTCTCACTGGTCGTAAAAGCGGCAGAATTGCCCCAAGCAGCTGACTTAGTGAAAATATTCATAGGTATTTGGATTAAGAGACTTTTAAGGGCTTTTGCGACATATGTCGAGGAATTTAATCCGAGGCGGAGACATAAAATTGTTTTATTAAAAAAGGCACCCACATAGAAGTCGAAAGTTTCCATGCGAACTCGTTTCAGTGTCACATTCGAAATTAAACGGTAAATTCAATTCAAATTCAAATCATTTATTTAGTAAAAAGGTCGCAATGGGCTCTTTGACAAGTAATTTTTAAACTACCAGTACTTTCGGAAAAACCATCATTGCCAAGAAGAATGCGCCGCAAGAAACTTTGCAGAAAATCATTTTTTCAAAATAAAATAATTTTACAAATAAAATACTTAAAAACTACAGTATATAATTAAAGAAAATATAACAAAAAATAATAATAATACAGGGATGTATGGGGTCCCTTAGTAACTAAACTAAACACTAATTATATCTACGTTCAGTGGAAGTGTAGAATGCTTCCACCGTCATAAATTTAGTTAAAAGTTAGAAACCTAGCAATTCTTTACTCTCGAATGTGAACACAACCGCGGAATAACTATAGTCAGTAATAAAAAGATACTTAATCAGTCAATTTAAATTAATAAAAGATCGCCCAGGCTAGATGTGATTTTAATTTTTAATCCCGCCACCATCTGTCTGAGTCAGTTTAATAAATCAAACACAATTAAATCACAAAATAATGGATGCATATACGCGTCCAATCTTGATCAGCTGTTTACTCGCTTGACAAATCGTAAACACGTGAGACAATGTTGCTGTGAAATGATGAATTATGGTGAATGATGCATGAACTCGACGCTAGTAAAAAGTAGTTACAGGGCTATTCATGAACTGTCATTTTACGATAATAATAAATAGCCAGTCTCAAATTAAGCAAAGCTTATAGGTATTATAGATACTAGGCAACGGATAAACATACAATACAATACAATTACTCTTCATTGTACACCAGAAATAGTAAGCAATACAGAAAACAGGTATTTACACAAAGAAAATTACAAGGTAAGCAATAGGTGGCCTTATTGCTTAAGAGTGAATTCTTCCAGGCAACCTTTTTACAGAAAGAAGAAAGGACTAGTTTACAACCAGGTGGTGCCTTAACAGTAGACCAGAAAATTAAAATGCAACAAAAACACATCTATTATTAAACATACAAATATCTGCCAGTACCATAGCGTAGAACTTTTTAGGTTAAGTTAGGTTAGGATAGTTTCATAAAAATCCTGAAATATTTACAGTTTCAGAAATATAAAAATGTGAACTATGTTTTTTTAGACGTTATTTTAATATAAGTAATTTGGTTCTAGTTTAACAGTAACATGAGTAAGTACATCACAAGTTCGAATGCTCATCTGCGGAGAAATGTGTTTATCTGGCATCTCGCTCCCTCATTACATCCATCATTCTGTAATGATGACTTGATGCATTTCCGTTTATTTTTGAATATAATATAATTATAATATTCTTAATTCCAATCTTTTTTTGAATCCTGGCCTTTCATGCTGCTCTGCTGTGTACTTTAAGTACGAAAAGGGAACTGTTGCACTGGCAAAGCGATATTCGTTTAATAGTTGTTTGACCTAGTAAATCATTTGACAAACGATAAGTTATCCAAATGTTTTGAGTCATTATGATTATTCTGCTTTATAATAATTCGACATAATGACACGTTGTCATACAAAAATTTGGTAGGTAATAGTAAGTTGTGAAAGTGAATCTTCGGCGAAACGTCTGGCCAAATGGATATTCGGCCAAAGGAATTTCTGCTAAAAATTAGAGAACCGTTTTTTGTAATAAATAAATTATTTTCATTCCTTCTCTCTTACTATAACAGGGAGCGAGTTGAGACGGTATGATACTAAATTCAAATATACCTACATTAAGAAAATACGGTAAGCACCTTTAGCCATGGTATGCGCCTTTAGCTCTACAATGCTACAAAAATATAACCTTTAGATAGTTATAAAATGGTGCCACAGATTAAAAATATTTAATCCTCAAACTTCAAAATTCAATATGGCGGCACAATAGAAGTTCAGTCCGTATAAAGGCGTTCAAACCATTCAGCCGTTCGTTCACTGAATTATTTTCCGATATTTATTGCGTTGGATTCCAATTAAATATAAAAGCTAAATAAAATGTCACAGCAAATGCAAATGGCGGCGTTTTAGGGGTCGGCGTGATTTGTGGAGTTGAATTAGTTTTTGTTTTCGGTTGCGTGAAAAGCTGATTTTTGTTTAGTACTTACGCGCTGCGTGTTCAGTCAATGAACGGAATTAATTTTTGCAAAAAAAAACTTTTAGTTTAAAACATTTTTTTAGGGTTCCATACCACAAATTAAAGGAAAAACGAAACCCTTTCTTCTGTCGAGACTCTTATTGTATGAAGCTGAAATTAATACCAAGTACTTAAGAGCGTTTATACTTGCTGAGCTGGCAACGTCGCATTTTTGTTAGTTTTTCTCTAAAATTGAATAAAAATTAAAAATGTGATCTGATAGAACTGTTCTTAATCCATACTTACTAATATTATAAATGCGAAAGTGTGTTTGTATGTTAGTGTGTATGTGTGTTTGTATGTTTGTCCCTCTTTCACGCCGTAACGGAGCGACGGATCGACGTGATTTTTTGCATAGAGGTAGTTTATGGGCCCGAGAGTGACAGGCAAATTTTTATCCCGGAAAAATACACAGTTCCCGAGGGAACAGCGCGCGATAACCGAATACCTCTAAAAAACTCTAGCGAATAATCGAGCGAATCGAAAGCGAATAATCGAGAAAAACTCACAAAAATGCATGTTGCCAGCTCGGCAGCCATACCTTGCAGAAGTAAAAAAAAAAAACTTCTAAGTCAACGTGAACAAGAGATACAGTTATTAAAAGATAAATTTTGCACGGATGTTAGTCGTAACATAACGTGAATTACATATTAGCACATATAAATCTTTACTAATATGTAATAATATATGTTTGCCCTCTAATATTGCTGTATATTATTAGACCGTCACATGTATACCATGTAATGTGATATACAATAAATAAATGAAATGAAATGCATTTTTCAGAATTTCCAGCACGAAAATGTAAAATTTCCGGAATTTCAACTAATTGAATTTAAAACACTAATTCAAAACAATCACTACCTTTATCTTCATCACTACAACGAAACCCTCAGAGTTTTAATTCACTCATCTTTTTAAATAACGTTCCGTTTTTAGATTTCAATCGGTGATTTATGTTGACATTTTTGAAAGTTTAAAAATATGAGGTGGATTCCATTCGTTATTGAACCTGAAACTGGTAATAAATGCTGGCTGGTATTCATTTCGAAGAAAAAACTTTTTTCATGATGACAAGGTGACGTCAAAAGTTTTAATCGACTTCAAAAAGGAGGTTATCTTCTGTTATGCTCAATCAAAGTAAGTTACGGATGTAAACATCATTTTAGTTACAATTTTGGATCGAAATGGCCACAATCATAGATAATATACATTATATATAAATTATGGCATTAAGGCTGGTATTTTTGTTTAACGGCAACAAATTCGTCAGCTAGAAAGACAGTCTCCAAAGTTAGATCCTAGTAGAATTATACATACTGATGATATCCATGACTGAATACTTACCTCTTTGGCACGGAAATAGTTCGATACTCTGGAAAAAACATAAAATAGCTTTTATCCCTGAAAATTGCATAGTTACAGCGAGATAAACGAATTCTTTACTGCTACTTTCTTCTTTAGTATTTAAAAATATTTTGCACATATTTTTTCTTTTGTTAAACAACAAAAAATGACGAGGATACAGTGCTTAGAAGTTTCAAGTGACGTCACTATATGGTACGATTTTTACCTTATAGTAGTGACCTCACAAGCCCCCACTCTGGAAGTTTGATGATCTATACCTCGTCGATTTTTAATAAATAGATAAACCAAAAAATACGTGTCCCATATTATTCCATAATAAACTAAATCGGTCTTTATCGGACTTTAGTTGCCGGACTAAATAGAATGATATATTTTTAACCCAGTCGTCATCCCTATTACTGGCTACAGTAAAGTTTTTAATACTAACATGAACTCTTATAAGTTAGACTCATAGGCGGACTGTACAATACAAAGAACAATGCGACGGTCCCGCCGGCGAACTATCCGTGGAATGCTCTGGATCGCGAGGCATGCCGGGGGCGAAGGTATGGCTAGGTATTCGAAATAAAGGCATACTTTCAAGAACCCTCTATTTTCATGGTGTAATTCTTTTTGTCATGAAGTGAGCTGATTATCATCACACTTATAATATAATGCGAACTGTTAAGATCAATGATTTAAGATACTGTTAAGATCTTAGATGAATGATTGGTCTCGCGCTCGCTCGACTAGATACCGCCGGCGTACTTGTCAAATGAAGCAACAAATAGTACGCCGAAATCGGCGTACCTGGCTCCAACCCGGCTCAGTCGCGTTGCAGACTGTGCGTAAGGTGCGCCTCCGAATGTTTTGCTAAATTTTGGTCATAAACCGAATGAAAATGCCAGTTTGCGCAGTGAAACTGTGTAAAAATAATACTTCCAAAAATAAGAAGGACACTGGGATCACATACCATCAGTAAATATCGTATAATTTCGAAATTACAAAATAAAATAACATGAACCCGAAACGCCATCCAGTGTTGCCGCGTACACAAAAATCAAATCCCCGTGGATGAGATTTTAATTAATTGAATTTTATTATTATCATCATTTAATAACTTATTTCATTTATCTAACATAATTATTATATATACATAACCTAGTTCTATATTATTTAATGTTTATCTTTGTAATATATATGTCGGCGGCCGATCGTAAAATCCGCCAGATTACGAAATTCCTAGGCATATCGTGAAATGGCGCCATTTCATGAATTGGCTAAGGGACATCCGCCATATCGTTTAAAACTCACCGTTTGACGATTTGCCTAGTGACGTTTAGGCAGATCATGAAATTCCTAGGCATATCATGAAACGCCGCCATTTCATGATTTGGCTAGTTTAGGCAGGTCATGAAATTCCTAGGCATATCATGAAATGCCGCCATTTCGTGATTTGGCTAGTTTAGGCAGATCTCGAAATTCCTAGGCATATCGTGAAATGGCGCCATTTCATGAATTGGCTAAGGGACATCCACCATATCGTTAAAAACTCACTGTTTGACGATTTGCCTAGTGACGTTTAGGCAGATCATGAAATTCCTAGGCATATCATGAAACGCCGCCATTTCGTGATTTGGCTAGTTTAGGCAGGTCATGAAATTCCTAAGCATATTATGAAACGCCGCCATTTCGTGATTTGGCTAGTTTAGGCAGATCACGAAATTCCTAGGCATATCGTGAAATGGCGCCATTTCATGAATTGGCTAAGGGACATCCGCCATATCGTTCAAAACTCACCGTTTGACGATTTGCCTAGTGACGTTTAGGCAGATCATGAAATTCTTAGGCATATCATGAAACGCCGCCATTTCATGATTTGGCTAGTTTAGGCAGGTCATGAAATTCCTAGGCATATCATGAAACGCCGCCATTTCGTGATTTGGCTAGTTTAGGCAGATCATGAAATTCCTAGGCATATCATGAAACACCGCCAAATCGTTTCTGGCACTTCGCCGGCCGTTGCCGCGGCGCGCTCGCTTCGCTCGCTCGGCTCGTGCGTAGTGGTCACAATTCATACTAACCACTCCTCGCTTCGCTCGTCGTACCTATTTTTTTCTTTTTTTCAGCATATCACGATATGCCCGGTATAAAACTAGGAATATCGTCGAATGCGTTGGTCTAATCGATCTGCCGTATTGTTTCTTAGGCACATCGTGATATGCCTGGACAACTTTTAGGCATATCATTTAATGGCGCCATTTAATGATGTGCCTAGGAATTTCGTGATCTGGCGAATTTTACGATCGGCCGCCGACATAATACATCCTTTGAAAGTGAATTATTCGACCAAAAATGTAGGTATTGAAAAATGTTTTTTTACCCATTTTCCTGAAATGTTAACTTTTTACCTGACTGCCCGAAGGAGGGTTATGTTTTTCGAGCGTAACTATGTATGTATGTCATCATATCAATAACTCAATACCGACAACAAGGTACCTTTTTCCAGATAACGCCACGTATTATTATTAAAAGTGAGGCCTGATCATTGATATACCTACATACCTCCCACTTTTCTAAAGAAAAAAACCTACGCCAAAACGAACAACATATTAAAACATTCACTTTTAATTACTTGTTAATTTCTAAGTATTTCCCAAGATACATTTTATAACCAGTAACTTAATAGACCACAGCATAATATATTTTCCCAATACTTCGGGTAACAGTGGAGCAGCTGGCAACACAATTCGTCACGCACACTAGCATCCATGCAAATTGTCTTACACCATTCTTACACACACTACAATATTGAGTTGCCTCATTCACGGAACTTTAAATTTTAGGTAGGGGGGTATCTAGTCGAGCGAGCGCGCGAGACCAATCATTCATCTAAGGTTAAGATACTGATAAGATACAATCAACTTGACGTACTTTTTATGAGCTGTCAAAACACAATTCTCCCATAGAGTTTCAATGGCAACAGCGAGTTTTTTTTTTTATTCGTCTGGATGGCAAACGAGCAAGTGGGTTTCCTGATAGTAAGAGATCACCACCGCCCATAAATATCTGCAACACCAGGGGTATTGCAGATGCGTTGCCAACGTAGAGGCCTAAGATGGGATACCTCAAGTGCCAGTAATTTCACCGGCCGTCTTACTCTCCACGCCGAAACACAACAGTGCAAGCACTGCTGCTTCACGGCAGGATTAGCGAGCAAGATGGTGGCAGCAATCCGGGCGGCACTAGCACAAGGTCCTACGATCTGCAAAGTGTATAGTAGTTGCATCAGGTGATGGTAATCACCTTACGGTAATAAGACTAAAACTAAATTACAAGTGGAATTACATCTGGCTGGCAGTCTCATTCACACCAATGAAACGAATGAATGAATGAATGAATGAGTGTGAATGAGACTGGAGCAGGACCAGACAAAATGGCGTGAAAATTAAGAAGCCTTCTTTTACTCAGCACCGAGTGGATATAGGCTGGTTTGATTGATTTCATATTCTCTATTGCAGAAGAGATAAAAATTAACAACATCTCTCGACAAAAACTCAAACGATAACATTTTTATACCTCTTATTATTTCGTACTGTAATAAAACCCTAATGTATGACGAAACAGATCCGACATCATAATTTATTGTTACTTTGTCGTGCAGGGAAAGCCTTTTGAAATTTACGAGCAATATTGATGAATAAATCAATCACATGTCCGATTGGAGGCAAGTTTGCACAACAGTTAGTTTCTATTTCTAAGTCATTTCATTACATTTCTTAAAATGTTAAGGCCAGCTACTCGTACAAACCTGCAATCTTTGAATTAAAATTACGTGTAGATAGGTATAGTTAATGACCCGTTCTCATCGTGAAAACTTCACCTACGCCGGTGATAGGACCTTGCCGTGAAGCAGCAGTGCACTGTTGTGTTTCGGCGTGGAGAGTAAGACAGCCGGTGAAATTACTGGCACTTGAGGGATCCCACCTTAGGCCTCTAGGTTGGCAACGCATCTGCAACCCCCTGGTGTTGCAGGTGTTTATGGACGGCGGTGATCTCTTACGATTAGGAGACCCACTTGCTCGTTTACCAACCAGTCGAATAAAAACAAAACGTCGTATTGCTGACAATGACAATGCAGGTAAAGTCGACAAAAAGTACAGTCAGCAAAAAAAGCTTGTATTAGGTAATTTTTTTTTACCAAAAACTTATTTTAAAATGCAAAGTTCCAAAACTACGTCATCTATTTCCTTTTATAAGGATCCTTGAGACTTTATGCCTCCCCTTGACGTCAAGTATGGGTAAACCTATGTTCAGCGCCGGTGAGTTACGATTTTCATATATTGAGACATTGATGCAGGTAGGCTAGTGATTTATGTTCTGGTCATTGGAAGAGCTGTATACATACTTAAATATATCTTGTCTATTTACCACTGCATCGCCATCTCTTTCTACCCTCGTCTTACACAGTGTGACAGAAAGAAGCGCATGTCAGATAAGAATGAGTAAAGCTTTGTCTTAATATTTATTTTCAGGGTGTATTCATATTTATATCTACATACCTACATAAAAATAGCTCACCCGTTCTTAGCTCTGATTATGACAGCATCACTATCCTACGAAATCGGAACTAAATCAGAAATTGGAACGAAAATAATTTCTTTGCTCACCTGCGACTTTATGATAGCTAAGTTTATGCAAGATATTGCCTATCTTTGAGTTTTCCTTTCTAGTTTAGGTTAGCTTGAAAAGATCCCTTTTAGGGATAAGTTCGCCTTTGTGCTCTTTTGATTTGATGTTTTCTTTTTGTATTACTTTGTGTTTTATGTACAATAAAGTATTTACATACATACATATTATTATGATGCGTGTGGTCGCAGGTGAACAAAGAAATTAGTTCAGCAAAGTAACGCCTGATTCGATAAATTATTTAAAAATGATACACGTAACTTTATTATCTCATGTAGGTATCACTCAGTAACTAATCACTCACTCAGCGATCACTCAGTGGTTTGGTGGTAAGATTACCAAATGAGATAGTTAGTGGTGGCAATCAGGACGAACTTTCTAGAATCCATCTAATAGTTTCTCAAGTACTAGTTAATCTGTCCGGAGAGTTCTGAGGACACTTTCAAATCGGAATAAATCAGTAAATTGACTTTATTAGGAAGAAATTTGATATTAACCAACTGCCGTTGGGGTAAAAGATTTCCCAAAAAGTTTCTGGTTTAAATGCGTATCGTATTTAGATTATAAAGATTCCCTCGTGATTTTGTTATTTTTTTAGGGTTACACGTACCTAAAAAGGATTAAAATGAAATCTTGATGTCGTTCGTCTGTGTCTGTCTGTTTGTCATAGTCAAATACGCGGGTTCACGGTGGATGCCAGCCGCTTCTAACCCAGGTAACTCGGGATCTATGGGGAGGTCTATGTATGTCCAACAGTGGACGTCCTATGGCTGATATGATGATGATGATGATATATTTCTTAATATATTAATGAATATTTCTTCGCATCAGAAAAGAAAGGAGTGGATCAGGCTAAATACGAAAGTCATAGATGTGGTAGAGGAGGTTGAGCGCCGGAAGTAGAGATGGGCAGGATACATAAGCAGAATTTATCACTGCCGCTGGGTGCGAAGAATACTGGAGTGGAGACCACGTGCCAACACCCGCGGTAGAGGAAGACCTCCTAAGAGATGGACGGATGGCATCCAGCAGCAAGCCGGTATTAACTGGATGAAAGTGGCAAGGGACAGACAGACGTGGAAACGTGAAGAGGAGGCCTACGTTCGAAGACGGACGCAACAAGGGCTGCTATAGATAGATAGATTCAATTTGTGGCATTCGAACATGGCACAGTAGACAGAACATGTGAACATGTAGACAGTATCTAATTTTGCTATTTCCGTTTCTTTGGCTAGTTGAAGTATTATTTTGATAGTGTTTTATGCGGCGATTAACCTTAACAGTGAATAGTGATCACAAAATTCTATATTGCTTTCGTTTCTGACATTTTTTAATGCGCAAGTTGTGTCCATGTGGTGTCTGGAATTTTACTATCATGTTACAAAAACTACAATCACCATACAACGTTGCCTCTCGAAAGAGAATACTTAGACACTGGCAAAATTGTCCTATTAATTAGGACAGAAAAGCCATATTTTAAAAGGAAGAAGAAGATAAATAGATAGATTTCTTCGACTAGGAAGCTACGGATGTGGTATGCAGCATGCAGTTCCAAACGTGAAGCAATTTCCTGGCGGTGCACTATGAACTATCTCAATATAAACAGAACATATTTCTAATAACGAAGTATTGGGGCTGCGTTTGTGCAATAATGCAGCCTGCAGTCTAGGCTACCGAGATGCACCGAGCAGCGGTTGGAGCATGTGAAGAGAGAATAGCGTTTTGACCCAAACTTGGCAAGTTGAGACAAGTGTATTGAATTCAAGCCTCGTTAGATTCTTGAAGAGCTAACAAAAATAACTTTAAAAAAAATACAAAAATATGATCTAAAACTATGTATCTTATAAGATACACTGCCAAGTTTAGGGACAGTACTTCCATTGTCATCCAAACTACACTACAAGCTACCCAATAATTCAATTAATTAGGTACTAGAAATACCCTAGGGACATGGCGGTGCTCTCGCCAAGTCGATCACAGCAAATTTTTTGAAACCATTTTGATGGGTTTTCACGTCATTATCTTTCAGAATTGGAATAAAGTGGAGGGCTGAAATTCTAATTTGATAGCTAAGGGTACTTATGACATATTTTAGTGTGCCCGGTTTTAGATTTGGACGAACCCATCTGTTCCCGTGGGTATTGCTATAGGTGTCTTAGTGGCCTGACGTGAGACTGGGGTAGCAGCCCTCTTTATTGCCAACTACGAACTTTGGACTCCAGCACTGCAGTGTGGAAGGCAAAAGGAAACCACTACGCTATTTTTAAAAAACTTATCTATCACGAAGTTGCCCTAATAATCCTTAACTCTCGGCCACGATGACTTAATAACGACTTAAATGAATACGGAGCCTACAATGTCAAGCTAATAGCTTGAATATTTTAGGCCTCCTTGCCACTTACAAAATAACTACCTGTTGCCTGCGACTCCATCCAAGTAGACTTCGTTTATCGCTATCCCGCGGGAACTATGCCATTAAATTTGCCATCTTTATGTCCTTCCCCGGGACCTAAACTATCAGTATTCCGAATTTCATCTAAATCGTTTCGGCTGTTTCTGCGTCCATCCAAACCTTCAAACGTTTTCAAAAACTTTCACATTTATAATATTAGTACTTAGGATAGGTAGCTGCACAGTCCCGCAATGAAACAAAAATCGCACAGTATCGTTTGTTCTTTTTAACTAAAGCTTGACGCTTATAACTTACACCACAATATTCCAGCAACGTATACAAAATCGGATTTGGAAGCGCGATAACTCAGTAAAGTCAAGAAAAATATATTTTGTCGCCAAAGTGTTTCCGTGGACTGGATATAGCTGGTAAAGAAGCTTGAAAACGTATTATGTGCATAGTTCTCGAAGCGACCTTGTATTATTTTTTAACCCCCCACACAAAAGAGGGGGTGTTATAATAATATAAGTTTGACACCAATGTCTATCTGTCTGTCTCTGGCATCATAGCTCTCAAACAGATTTGATCTAGACTAAAGTAAGCTTTTACTGAACCAGTGACGTGTAGCTACTCTGTTCTTTTACCATAGCGTTTACTTTTCTGTACAGATGCGTTTTTTTTTTATTCAACTGGAAGGCAAACGAGCAAGTGGGTTTCCTGGTCGTAAGAGATCCATTCGCCCATAAACATCTGCAACACCAGGGGTATTGCAGATGCGTTGGCAACCTAGAGGCCTAAGTTGGAATACCTCAAGTGCCATTAATTTCACCGGTTGTTTTACTCTCCACGCCGAAACACAACAGTGCAAGCACTGCTGCTTCACGGCAAGATTAGCGAGCAAGATGGTAGTAGCAATCCGGGCGGACCTTGCACAAGGTCCTACCACCTGCCAAATTGTAGCATTGCAGGCAAGGTGCGATTCTGTCGACATGAGAGCTGTCGAATCGCGATAATGCCAGATGCGAGTCCGGTGAATTACATTTCTGTCCAAATACGAGTAATCCATCTCGAAGTGATCCAGAAAACAGGTAGAAAAATATTAATGTGATTAGTATGCTCTGGCCAAAATTCAAAAAGAATATTTTTTTTTATTCGCATCACATTTTCGTTCGGGAAGCGTCGCAGTGTCTTTTCATCCAAATTACCTCAGTGTTTGAAGTCAAAAGTCTTTGACCAGTGTGTGTTGCTAGTGATGACATACGGATCTGAGACGTGGGCGCTAACGATGAGCCTCATGAGGACGCTCAAAGTCACTCAACGGGCTATGGAGAGGGCTATGCTCGGGGTTTCTCTGCGGGATAGAATCAGAAATGATGATATCCGCAGTAGAATTAAGGTTACTGACATAGCCCGAAGAATTGCGAAACTGAAGTGGCAGTGGGCGGGGCACATTGCACGCAGGACTGATGGCCGATGGGGTCAAAAGGTTCTCGAATGGCGTCCGCGGACCAGGAGACGAGCTGTCGGTCGGCCTCCAACAAGATGGAGCGACGACCTGGCTAAGATCGCAGGATCGCGGTGGATGCGAAAAGCACAAGACCGGTCTGAGTGGAGAGCCTTGGGGGAGGCCTATGTCCAGCAGTGGACGTCTTTCGGCTGACATGATGATGATCGCTTTACTTTTTTTACTTGTTGCAATTAGTGTGACAACATTTCTTTTCAAAAGCTTTTATTAAACTTCACAATACTTATACACATAATGTTCTTGGAATTTGTCAATCAGTATTTCACCCGATTTTAGGCTTAGGTTTTAGATTTATTTCCTCTTAAGAATAATATTATGCAAATTCACTTACGGTATCCGATTGAGTTAAAATTTGGCTTCTTTAAATCCGATGACAATACAATAATCTTAATGGCTTCGACTTGAAACTCTCAAACTACGAATCAAAGTACATTATAGTCAGTAAAAAAGGTTGCCTTAAAAATTTATACAACTTTATTATTATTTCGAAAGGCATAGTATATAAAAACTGAAAGTAGGTATGCCGGTAGTAAACCTTTTCACACCTACACCTGCCATAAAAAAATGACACAATACTATAATTTATGTTAAAACCATGTCAGTTGCATTAGATTTGTTGGTCAAAAAAGATTTATGTGATCACAAACGTCACCGAGGTGGCCTGAGATCTATTTTAAAACATCATAATCATCATATCGTCCTACTGTAGGGCACAGGCCTCCTTTAAGAACGAGAGGGCTTGGGCCGCAGTGCGGATTGGGAAGTTCACACACACCATTAAATTTCTTCGCTAGTGTGTCCAGGCTTCCTCATGATGTTTCCCTTCACCGTAAAGCTCGTGGTAATTTCAAATGTAATTTCGCAGATAAATTCTGAAAAATTCAGAGATGCGATCCTGGACTCGAACTCACAACCCTCTGCTCGAGAGGCAGTAGGTCAAACCGCTACGCCACCACGGCTCATTTCATTTCATTTTAATGACATTTTTTATTTATTTTTAAGTATAAAATACACAAGGTGACCTTAGCCTCTGGACTTACAATGAAACCATGGATAATAGCAAATTTAATGGTCTAAAAATATTTTGGGTGTAAACTCTTATCGTGAAATTATAAACATATTCTATATATTATCAATAAAGTTAAGGGTGTATTTCCGTGCTTATTTAAAACTTTTGTGAAATACAGTAAACAATAATGACAATTAAAATAGATAAATCATGATACAGTTTGCGTGTCCAACCAATTAGCGACCGTCACAGTAATTGTCATGTCGGAAAACAACATGGCGGATGGGTACAAAGCGTATAAAGAAAGTGCACTTTGCTTGTTATTTTTCCGAATGGCTTTAAACCCGCGGCTTTGTTTCAGTGTAGACATTTCTATCCTGTGGGAACTTAGCAAAGTCCGTCCGTATGTATATATGGGCGGCGTACCTTTTATATGTATTTATTTAGCCTAAATAAATAACAATGGTTAATGATGATTTTCGTTGTAAATAAGTTTTTGTATAAATATTAAAGAGAATGTCGACTTCCGATTCTAATTTGTTTATTTATCTAATTTATTAAGAATTTGATATATGAATTATAAAAATAAAATTATATTCTAATGTTTTCTAGCGTTTTTACATATGATTAACTGTGAAATTAATGTATTAAGACATAAATCTATTGTCAGTGACGTCACTTGTTTTGATCGAACCGAGTGCCGTGATCAGGTAGTAGGGTTGTTTGTTACCTAGTATTTAAGTCTGAGCACCGTTGGAAAAAGGTCATTACTTATTTGAATTTTGTTGTAAACTGTTACTCTGCCCAAATAAAAAGTGATAATTAATTAATCGGTTTACTTCTTTATCTCATACGTGAAAATGGAACCCAGTGAGCCTGATGGTGTTACAGCGCCGACAGCAGCGGTGGGATCGGTATCCCCTATACTTGGAACCTCCGGAGGCACGAGATCTCAACCCGAGCCTACTTTTTCAATGGAGCAAGTGATGAATTTACTAACTACAGTGACGAAGCAAGCAGCTTCGAGCGCAGCTACAGCCGCGATCTCTGCTATTCCTGCACCACGCGATCGCAACAGCAACTTCTACCTACCACCGTTCGACCCAGATATTCGGTCCCACGATATCAGGGATTGGTGTGCGAATGTTGACGAAACCATAACTACTTTCAACATTTCACCCCAAGAAGCACGCATGAAGGCTATTCTACAACTAAAAGGACGAGCGAAGACGTGGGCCGACACCTGGTCCCTACGATCTACCACGTGGCAACAAGTGAAAGAAGATCTCATTCGGACGTTTGGGAAGGAGTTCCGGTATGCTGACGACGTTCACAAGTGGCGCGCCTACACATCGGATCAAGCTGCTAGCTACGCTGAGTACGCGACTACCGGGTGGACTCTCTTCAAGCGGGTTCGGCCGGAAGCTTCGGACGCTGAAGTGATCGACGCTCTGATAACCGGTATTTATCCTGAACATATTAGGTCGGAATTGCTTAGGAATACGCCTGACTCTTTGCCCAAGCTAGTTTCTGTACTGAAAACATACAGAAAACGAAAATTTGAGAGTACCGACAAACCTAGTAATAGTTTTAATAAAAAGCCGCGAGTATCCGAAACCATCACGAAGGGTGGTGACCAAGCTGTTACTTGCTTCAAATGTAACAAACCTGGTCATCGTTTTCGGGACTGTAAGGAAACTCCCACTCCTCCTAAATCAAATACCTCCCAAGATACCCACGGTCCTAATGGTTCTGTAAAGTCAGTTGAGTGCAAATATTGTCATAAAATGGGTCATGTAGAAAACAATTGTTTTCGAAAACAAAATAATGAACGTAATTTGGCTTTAAAAAATAAAACTGTAAATTTTTGTAATTCTGTGAATCGCAGTACTACCAGAGTGAAAATCGGTGCCAAACTGTACGATTGCTTGTTTGATACAGGTGCCGATTGTTCGCTGATTCGGCAACGCTTTTCTGGTTCGATTCCAGGAAAAAGAAAGACTGTTGATGTTACATTTATGGGGATTGGCGGTTGTCCAGTGCGTTCAACACAAACTATCACAACAATTGTTGAGATTGATGAAGTTAGCGTTGAGTTAGAATTTTATATAGTTGGAGATACTCAGACTCAGTTTGACCTGCTGATAGGTTATGATCTCTTACAAATCCCTGGTCTTAGTGTAACCTTGACCAATACTGGGATCTCAGTAAAACAAGATCCTGCACATGTTGTAAAAAATGTGAATGAATGCACTAGTTCAGACACCTCTTTTAACTTTGATACTGATATCACAGACCAGTTTTTACTTGATAAACTGACAAATATTGTGAATAACTTTAAACAAAGTTTTACAACTGGAAATAAAGTTTCAAAGGTAAAAACAGGTGAATTAGAGATCAGACTTAAGAACCCCGACAAAATTGTACAGCGCAGACCTTATAGATTATCTCCTATAGAACGAGAAAAGGTAAAAGCTATTATAGATGATCTCAAGTGTAATGGCATAATCCGTGACAGTTCTTCTCCATTCAGCAGCCCGATTCTGCTTGTAAAGAAAAAAGATGGCTCTGACCGGCTCTGTGTCGATTTTCGGGAACTTAATGCCAATACCCTTAGAGATCATTATCCTTTACCCCTGATTGCGGATCAAATAGACAAATTGGGCAAGGCGCGTTACTTCACATGCCTCGACATGGCCGCGGGGTTTCACCAGATACCTATTTCTGAAAAGTCGATCGAGAAGACGGGTTTTGTGACCCCTGACGGCCAGTATGAGTTCTTGCGAATGCCTTTTGGCCTATGTAACGCGCCTTCAGTCTACCAGCGTGCGATAAATAAGGCGTTAGGTGACTATAAAGATAAAATTGCCCTTGTTTACATAGATGATGTACTGATTATGTCTAAAACTGCTGAAGAAGGTTTGGATAATCTAAATCTAGTACTTAAAAGATTGACAGATGCAGGATTTTCCCTAAATGTTGCCAAATGTTCATTCTTAAAGACCTCTGTACAATTTTTGGGTAATGTTATTGAAAATGGCACTGTAAAGCCCAGTCCCTTGAAAATACAAGCTTTGTCCAATTCGGCTGTTCCAAAGAATGTGAAAGAACTTCGTCAGTTCAATGGTTTGGCAAGCTATTTTAGGAAATTTGTTCCTAATTTTTCTAAAATTATGATTCCGCTTTACGAGCTGACGAAATCTAACACACCGTGGAACTGGACAGAAGCACAAGAAAAGGCTAGACTAGAGATAATTAGCCGTTTAACGTCATCCCCATTATTGACGATATTTGACCCCGACTTACCTACTGAATTGCATACCGACGCTAGCGCTCTTGGTTATGGTTCAGTGTTAATACAGAGACAAAACCAGATTCCTCATGTCATTGGCTATTTTAGCATGAGAACGACCAGTGCGGAGAGCAAATATCACTCATATGAGCTCGAAACACTGGCCGTCGTCAAATCCATTCAGCATTTCCGCCACTTCCTGTATGGTCGTACATTCAAGGTCGTCACCGACTGTAATTCCCTTAAAGCCTCCAGACACAAGAAGGAGCTGACGCCCAGGGTACACCGTTGGTGGTCTTTTCTACAGTCGTTTCAGTTCGAAATAGAGTATCGCAAAGGCGAAAAACTAGCCCATGCCGATTATTTTAGTAGGAACCCGGTCGATATGACTAGCCGACTTAAGGCAGTAGCCGATAATGTTTGTATGTCGCGCACTGCTCATATGTTACGTTTCTCTGTTAATGCTTCAACCCTTGACCATAATTGGTTGCTTATCGAACAAAAGCGTGACCCTGTACTCAAGGATATAGTCAATCAGTTACAGTCTGACTCCATACCTAAAAATCTCGCAGACACTTACGTTATTTTGAAAGATAAATTGCTGAGACGTAAAGTACAAATAGAAAATAAAACGCGAAAACTGATTATCGTACCTCGTAGTTACCGTTGGAATCTTATTTCACATTATCACAATTCACTTCAACATTTTAGTTGGGAGAAGGTAGTTGCAAAAATACGTGAGCAATATTGGTTTCCCAGTATGTCAAAATTGGTTCGAAAATTTATTGAAAATTGTGTTAGTTGTAGGGTCAGGAAAGGAACCTCAGGCGCTAGACAAGTTTCTTTGCATCCAATTGACAAAATTTCAATACCTTTTCACACTGTGCACGCAGACATAACCGGTCAAATGAATGGAAAGCGTAGTCGCCCCGAATATGCCTTTGTTTACATAGACGCCTTTACTAAATATGTCCATTTAGTGTATTCAAACGACCGCACGTCAGAGTCTGCTATTAGATGTTTTCGCGAAGTCATTACAATTTTTGGCACTCCCACCAGACTGATAACTGACCAAGACAAAAGCATGACATCTTTAGATTTCAAAAATTTTTGTCAAAATTACGGTATAGAACATCACGTTGTCGCAAAAGGTGCCAGTAGGGCAAATGGTCAGGTGGAACGCATGATGAAAGTCATTAAAGATAATATGTCAGTGGTGGAGCTTGATAAGCCTTGGCACAACTCCATTCAAGATTTACAATTGGCTATAAACTGTACAGTATCGAAAAGTACCGGTAAAAGTCCAATGGAGTTATTACTGGGCAGAAAATGCTCTCCGCCTGCCATCAAGCTCCTCCAAATCGATGATGATGAACCAGTCGAAGATCTCATAGCAGTTAGGAATGCTTGTAAAGAGAGGATGGACGAGTGATCTGTTCAGGACAAAATTCGATTTGATAAGGGTAAAGCTCAAGTCAAACATTATCGTGTTGGAGACTACGTCCTAATGCGTATTCACGAACGTCATACTACAAAATTAGGACCAAAATTTGAGGGCCCTATGGAAATTTTAGAAATTTTACCTAATGATCGCTATAAAGTGAAGCATATTAATTTACGTGGATGTTCTGAAAAGATCGCCAGCCATGATAATTTGAGACCTGCTCCCGTTGGACAAGCAGACCCATTCGATGATTGTGATGAATCTCCCGTATGGGCGGATGTTGCGCTAGATAAGAACTGAGTGAGATATTAGAATTTTTATGATTACTGTGTGTGTACTGAATTGATGATTGGTATGAGTTGTTTTATTTTCCTATCCAATTTTCCTTCCTTGGCGCTGGCTGGCCATCAAGCGTCTCCTTTTCCTGGTCTTGGAGGCTAGATCCCAGGATGGGTGATGCCTGAGTTGTGTGGCTAGACCCCAGGATGGGTGATGCCTTATTTATGTGTTGAATTATGCTATATTAGCTGTATTGTACTTGCGTAATGACATAAATGTAGTGAGTGGATATTAAGGTTGATAACTGTAATACAGCGCAGAGAGCGCGCTGGATCAGTATGGCCGTATGGGCGGCGTACCTTTTATATGTATTTATTTAGCCTAAATAAATAACAATGGTTAATGATGATTTTCGTTGTAAATAAGTTTTTGTATAAATATTAAAGAGAATGTCGACTTCCGATTCTAATTTGTTTATTTATCTAATTTATTAAGAATTTGATATATGAATTATAAAAATAAAATTATATTCTAATGTTTTCTAGCGTTTTTACATATGATTAACTGTGAAATTAATGTATTAAGACATAAATCTATTGTCAGTGACGTCACTTGTTTTGATCGAACCGAGTGCCGTGATCAGGTAGTAGGGTTGTTTGTTACCTAGTATTTAAGTCTGAGCACCGTTGGAAAAAGGTCATTACTTATTTGAATTTTGTTGTAAACTGTTACTCTGCCCAAATAAAAAGTGATAATTAATTAATCGGTTTACTTCTTTATCTCATACGTGAAAATGGAACCCAGTGAGCCTGATGGTGTTACAGCGCCGACATATACCTTACCTTGTTTACATTAAGTATAAGCTTTCAAGGAAATTTCAGGTGTCTATTAGGTGTTTATCATACTGACTAACGAGATTTGCCGCCAAATTGTACCGTCGGATACGGAGGCGTATTTACTACGCAGTTTCTGCATAAAAATGAAGAATTTAGAGTCAAACTGAAAATAAATACCGTGACTGTGTGACAATCGCCTTATAATTGATATTACAGTATTGAAACCAACATTGCAATGACTGATGAATATACAGATCTACATTATGAATAAAGAGGAATACTTTGTTTATTTCACAGGATATTAGGTACAATAAGATCTAAAAAATATCCTAAATAAACTTAACTAAACTTACCCACATAAAATTAAAAAAAAAAACATTATTTTCACCCATGATGCATACTTACCTGTCCATGCTAAATATCTGAAAATATTCAATTAAAACCCATTTCAAATATAAATAATATTGGATTAACAAAAAGTAGTGATTTTTTTTAAGTTTACTCTAATTAACAAAATGTAGTGTTTACTTTAAATCTCAACCCTTAATTTTTTCTAACAATGTTATTTTTAGTGAAACAAACATTTTTCATTTTCATTTTAAACAGAAATCGGGAGATCTTTTAACATAATACACTAATTTAGCATAGAGAATTAGCCAGTAATAAGAAAATATTTTCCGTCAAATCGAGAACTTTCTTTTTTTAAATCACTTATTAAGTAAAATGTCTATTCTAATCTAAGCTATGGCGGGAAAAACGCCGGAAAATGTCCGTTACTAAAACACGCATGCAACCGAAAGAAAAATGAATAATTATCCATTTGCATGCACAATGTTGCCAGCACTGCACAGGCCAGTTAATTATTAGTGTATGTTGGCTTGTGGTAAGCTTATGATAGTAATACGCTGCTCTGCGGACGGACTGCAATTCGACTGTAACGTAACTGCCAAAACTGATGCCTGCCCAGAGAGGAGAGTACAGTACCCTTAGTGTATTTTCCAGTGCACAAAATACGTCTCGATCGCGTTCGCGTTAAAATCTCAATTTGTATGGAAACACGGACAGCGCCTCTAGTGGAAAGTTTGCGCAACAACTTTTGTGAGTGTAGGTTTGCTACGTAAACTATTTCGTCCGCGTATCGTAACGAAAACGGGTGACGACGCCGCACCGCGGACATTGTGGCGGCTACGTACCGACGATTGAATGCTCGATTTAAGTCTTCGAATAGTAAACGAATGTTTTGTGAAAACGCCACACTAGAGGCACAGTTGTGCCGACTGCAGTCGACCTGAAACGAGAAATGTATGAGCAGTTGGCAGTTGCGGTTAGGCGTTGCACCTGGAATGCCGTCCGTCTGTAGGTACGGCCCTTAAGATTCTGTACAAATTTGTATGTATATACGAATATAGGTACAAGGTTAGCAGAGGCCCTCCCTGAGCGTGACGTTGTTATACCAATACGCAAAGAGCCGTGGAGAGCACTACGCTCGGAGTTTCTTTATGCGATAGAATCCGATACGGAATTTCGCCGAAGAACTGAAGTCATCGACATAGGTCGAACAATATGTATTAAGTCAATGTGGCGATGGACAGGCAACGCGCTTGAAGAACAGATAACCGTTTGTGGAAGAGAGAATTCAAATCATTTATTCTAGAAGTAGGCCTCTATATGGGCTCGTTTGCACGTCATTTTGTTTTATACCCGAGCTTTCGGAAATACCTTCGTTGCGAAGAAAAAATGCGCCGCAAGAAACTTAGCCGAAAGTTTTTTTTTAAA
The DNA here is from genome assembly GCA_037349165.1 of Choristoneura rosaceana. Lineage (NCBI taxonomy): Eukaryota > Metazoa > Arthropoda > Insecta > Lepidoptera > Tortricidae > Choristoneura > Choristoneura rosaceana. The sequence continues at coordinate 2,467,652 of JAZBNJ010000032.1, forward strand.
TAATTACATATAAATTACGGTATAAAATTAAAGAAAAAAATACATGAGAAAAAAATACAGGGATGTATGGGGTCCCTTAGTTACAGAACTAAATCTAAACATTTTTAACTATAATCTACGTTCAGTGGAAAAGCCCTCGAGTGTTAACCATGAACCGGAAGACAAAGCGTTGGCAGGCTTCCCACTTGGTAGACTTACCGACTGGTGGATGCAAGTGACGAGTGGTCGTTCATTGTGACATTGTGACACTAAGACTCGTGACATCGAGGTTATATTAGTATAGACCATTTTATGGTTTTAATCCCACATTATGACGTTTATGTTGACATGATATTTACATTATTCATACTGGTTGTGTGGTCCCAGAGATTAAAGTATTGAAATTCAAATTCTACGTAAATATACAATAAAAGTGGACCGTTATCGTAATGTAACATTCCGATTTTAAACGACGTTCGACAGCTGACATTTTTGATATTTGTAGCGTAACAAGTAACCTCAATAGGGATGTTGACACCACCAATCAACTGACATACTTTTTATGAGCTGTCAAAACACAATTCTCCCATAGAGTTTCAAATGGCAATAGTGAATTATGACGTCATTATCCTCCAATTCAATCAACTAACTATTTATTTGTTTTAAAGCAACAAAAAATCTAATTTTACAGTAAATCGAAAAAAAACTGGTTTACTGGAGTTCTAATTCTAATTCTTCTTTAAAATATGGCTTCTGTCCTAATTGATAAGACAATTTCGCCAGTGTCTATGTATTCTCTTTCGAGAGGCAACGTTGTACGGTGATTGTAGGTAAGTGGTGAGTGTAGGTGAGTGTAGGTTTACTGGAGTTGTGCCTTCGAATTATTTTTTAATGCCGTCATCAACCCTATTGGGCTCTAAGATGGCTTACATTGATAATAATGTACTATTTAATTTATACTTACGAAAAAGGAAAAGTTTCAAATATTTTTCAAAGTCGCTGAACTAATCTCGTTCAGTTTGAGAAGTACGATCTATATTTCAATTATTTTCTCCTGTTAAAAGGCCCATCTGGTATATTAGTTGAAGAAAATTAGATTGCAATGTATGGAAAAATTGGCAAAATTAAAGCAAGAGGTTTATCTATCAGGATATGTAGGTTATGGAGAAAAAATAAATTTTACCCACTCTCCCCCCCCCCTCCGGGGGGAGCGTCACCCCCCCGCGCCCTCGAATATGTCCCGGATCGCGGTATTTTCCATTATAAAAGAAAACCGTACACGATACATAAGAAGTGTGTAGGAACGAAATAATCCTAGATAAATTTACTATAAACCTTTCATACATACAAAAGCGATACCATTTACAGTTTCAGCGCAATCTGGCACCAAATACGAACATTTTTAATAATTTATCCAGTTTTTTTTGGTAATTGTTTAGTTTTTTCAATTATTTCACACTTTACCGCCAAGATATGTATGACTAAAGTAAAGAACAGGATATCTTCTTTATAAAAAGGTATAATTCATTTCTAAACTCATTCATTTGACGCTGCTATGCTATTTTGAAAATTCACCATAATCAGCTACTGCGACATTAACTTAGGAAAAAGTACCAAAAAAAAAACTATTTAGTCCGTAAGTAAGATTATAATAAAATATTACACATTTTTTAGGGTCCCGTAGCCAAAATGGCAAAAGCGGAACCCTCATAGTTGCGCCATGTCTGTCTGTCTGTCTGTCTGTCCGTTCGCGGCTTTGCTCAGAGACTATCAATGCTAGAAAGCTGTAATTTTGCACGGATATATATGTAAACTATGCCGACAAAACAGTGTAATAAAAATTTTTAATAAAAAATTTTTTTTAGTACCTCCCATAGACGTAAAGTGGGGGTGTTTTTTTTTTCTCATCCAACCTTGTAGTGTGGGGTATCGTTGGATAGGTTTTTTAAAATCATTAGGGGGTTGCTAAAACAATTTTTCCATTCAGTGATTCATTTGCAAAATATTAAACTAGAAAAAAAAATTTAGAAACTATATCATGTGACATATCAAATGAAAGGGTACATTATGAAAATCTCAAATATATATTTTTCATTATTTTAAATTAATCCGTTTTGAAGTTATTTAAGAAAATAGGTGAAAATTAACCATTTCCCCGCCCCTATCTCCTAAAAGCCCAGCAGGGCCTACATTTTTTTTTTAAATACAGAAAATAGGTCCATACCTATAGCTTATAGGAAAACATATGAGAATCTAATGGTATTTAAAGTAACACCATTTAACCAGTATGAACATTTATATTTCGCTGAATGGCCAAATGAACTAAATTAAAAAAATAGCATAGCAATGGTAAATGAAAGATTTTAGAAATTAATTATACCTTTTTAAAAAGAATATATTCTATTCTTTACTTCTGTCATACATATCTTGGCGGTAAAATGTGAAGTATTTGAGAAAACTAACCTTTTAGCCGAAAAAATAGATTAATTAAAAAAAAAGTTAGTATTTGGTATCATATTGCGCTGGAACTATAAGTGATATCGCTTTTAAATGTATGAAAGGTTTATTGTAAATTTATCAAGGATTATTTCGTTCCTACACACTTTTTATGTATCGTGTACGGTTTTCTTTTATATTGGAAAATACCGCGATCCGGGACATATTCGAGGGCGCGGGGGGTGACGCTCCCCCCGGAGGGGGGGGGAGAGTGGGTAAAATTTATTTTTTCTCTATAACCTACATATCCTGATAGATAAACCTCTTGCTTTAATTTTGCCAAATTTTGATCTAATTGTACTGAACTATATAAGTAGGTATAGTTATTCGTACATTTGTAAAATCTCACGCCAAACAAACAAGCGGCGAACCGCAGAACAAAACAAAACACAACAACAATTAGAAGTCAAAGTAGAAAAGTTTGGCAATAACTCAATACAGTGCGTACCCCCGTCAAATCGAACGTGGGTCAAGACCCTGGCAGGTACCTTAGAAATAGACGGTTGTTAATGTTATTTTGTGTAACACAAGTAAATATGTAATGTAAGTTTTACTAGTAGTGGCGTAATGGTGTCTTCAGGGCGGTAAAGAAGGAATTACGAACGAGAGTCAACAAGAAGCCCGAAGTCAAAGACTAAATTTCAATCCCACTAATATTATAAATGCGAAAGCACAATACCTAAACGTAACAAGTCTAAGTTGTGTGTGTGTGTGTGTGTGTGTGTGTGTGTGTGTGTGTGTGTGTGTGTGTGTGTGTGTGTGTTTATGGCGAAAGTTTGTAAGTCAGTTTGTTTGTTATTTCATCACGTCGAAACAGCTGAACCGATTTAGATGACATTCGTTATACAAATATGTAATTATAGTCCCGAGGAAGGACATAGAATAGTTTTTATCCCGGAAAAATTGCATTGTTCCCGCGGGATAGCGATAACTGAATTCTACGCGGGCGGAGTCGTGGGTAAAAACTAGTAAATCTACCTATATTCGAAATTTTAGTACGTACCATCCTCCACCATCCATCCCAGGCTATAATACGTCCTACTGCTGGGCTCAGGCTTCCTCTCAGAACAAGAGGGCTCGTGCCATAGCTCCCACGCGGGTCCAGTGCGGATTGGGAACTTCGCAAGCACCATTTAATTGCTTCGCAGGTTTGTGCAGCTTTCCTCACAAGTACCGGTTACTGCAGTACCGGTAGTTTGATGTGATATACATTTTGTGTATCAATTTTCTGAATAAATAAGTAAGATTTCATTTGTAATCTATGTTTATAAAACAAAGATATATATTTTATACACATTTTCGAAAGGATAGATATTTTTAAATTTTATGTCAGTATTTTAGTTTAGGATAGTTTTATATAAGTACCTACATTAATAAAAAAATTAAGTATTTAAAAAGTCATTAGTAATTTTCATATTAAATGATATTGACCGGATTACTCACGTCTTAAATCGAGTTTAGCACGACTGTTTCGGGTTATTTCGAAACCCTTCATCACTGGAGCACGCGACTCGGCGGCTGCCGCAACACGCGCACTACGCGCCATCTATCCTACCTAGTAATTTTCATTATAAAATTATAGTCAAAATACCACAAACAGGACTCATCACGCTATTTTTACACAAGTAATATTAACGTATGCTACGTTTGTGGTATTTTGACTATGAGTGAGAATCACGAAACTTTAAAACGTTATATTATAAAATTACTTTTAAATTGGTTGCTATAAGTTGCTAGTAAGTACTCAAGAACTAAACAATTTGAATTTATCTTTAAGATAAAGCTTGCCGCTTGTCTTATCTTCATGGTATTTCGATAACTTACCACCCTCAACCTTTACTTTGGTGTCTGGAACCTTAAAAACTGACTCCAAACAAATATAGCATCAAATCCCTTCACTTAAGGTCTCTATTTGTCATAACACCGAATCATAAATTTTCCCCTTAAAATCTATGACGCAGTGTAAATTATCTTCCATTAGTTTGTATTAAAAAAATAACGGCTCTACTCACTATCTCTCTTTCTTTTATCTCTCTTTTGCAGGTGGTTGGACCTTGTGCAAGGTCCGCCCGGATTGCTACCACCATCTTGCTCGCTAATCCTGCCGTGAAGCAGCAGTGCTGGCACTGTTGTGTTTCGGCGAGGAGAGTAAGACAGCCGGTGAAATTACTAGCACTTGAGGTATCCCATCTTAGGCCTCTAGGTTGGCAACGCATCTGCAATACCCCTGGTGTTGCAGATGTTTATGGGCGGTGGTAATCTCTTACTATCAGGAGACCCACTTGCTCGTTTGCCATCCAGTCGAATAAAAAAAAAACTAAGATACGAGTAAGGTACGAGTGCTCGGCACTGTCTCAATAGTTGTCATCTTTAATCTTTATGTCATTAGCAATAGAGGTGATAGTAGGGTCTCATCTATTGGGCATTAGAGTGTCGAGCACTCGTACTTTTACCTTTAAACGAGCAATTCTCTACAAGTAATCAGAATCTCGGAGAGTAAATAGCAGCCTAAGGTATAAAATATACCTAAACTTGGAATATTCTGTACAAAACACGAAATCCTTAGAAAAATTGCTTAATTTTTTCGTAATGGCTACGGAACCCCATTTTGGGAGTGTCTGATTCGCTCATGGCCGGTTTTTTAACCAATCATGAGCAAACATCGAAGGTTCGGACCTCACGATACTATCGCCATCTAGCGATAACTCGCCTCTGTGAAAACCCTCATTTCAAGAAGCTCTATTGTATAAAACACAATTTTAATGTGGGTATATTAGCTCAGCAGGCCTCAGACATGGCGTTAATGCTTTTCAGGTTGGCTGATGTGGCAAGAAATTAGTTTTTATCAAGTGTGAGATGTATTTTTTTTTCTGCTTAATCAATGTTTTGCCCTATGGGCTAATGTGACAAGTTTGTACGTTGCCCGTTTTAAAATAAAAAAAAGAAGCTCTATTGTAACAATTGTATAAAACACAATTTTAATATATTCACTTGTTTTCTTCATTCCCTCACCATTTTACCGTTACCCAAGTTTATTAACTTCAGTACCTATTTAGTTCTACAAACTAAATAACATTTACACTAATTCGTTTCATTAGTTTAAAACACGTCGTGATATCTTAACGACTTGACAACACGGCATGGGGGCGCCGAGGACCGTTGCATTGATAACATGATTGTAATTTAATGATTTAGATATGTAGGTGAAGGATAATCAGGAGAAGTTAATTTAAGTAATTAGTAACCCAGGTCATGGTCTCTGTCATGGTTACAAAGAATCCCATCAAAAAGATTAATGTAAAACATCGATATATACTTACTAGATATCGCGATTCGAACACTCATTGTGTTCCACTGCTTTGCACCTTGCACTGTGCAAAGGACTTTAGTATGACTTTGACATTCATGAGCGGCGAACGGACTAGTTTTTGATTGAGACTCCGAATGTAAGCGTGAACCTGCACGTAAGTAACAATTCACTACTCAAGTAAGTAAAATTACATCTCCTTCAAGTGATTACGCAACTAATAATATTGTAATACCACAATAAAAACATTTTTTTAAACAATATGTCACGCCATCTTACAATCATAGACTAAAAACGTGCAGACGTTCCGTTCCTATTCAGAATTGATTGTAGGTAAAAAATTGTGACTGAATATGAATGACAATTCGTTTAATTGCTTTATTTATACCCAGTTTGATATTTTGAATATTTATTTTATGTTCTTTCTTTTTGGTCTAAATAATATCAAATTTTTTTTTTCGAAAATATCTATTTTGCATCTGAGCATTATAATTACGTTTTGTAGGTTTTGTAGGTTTTACGTGTTGTGGGTTTTGTGGGTTTGGTAGCTGTGTCACTTCTGCGGTGTATAATCTATATCGACGGTAAAAAGCAATCTTGCTGTAAACCACACCCTTCACAAAAATTTTTTATTTCATATGTAGAATCAGAAAAAAATTCTGCGTCGAATGGTCCTATTCTCGTGGCTCTACGACCTCTAGAAGTTTTTGTACAGCATTTGAGTTTACCCTATTTTTTCAAAAAGACAACTGAATACTTGCTGTAAATAGCACGAAAAACAGCATTTTTCTATCATTTGGAATTTACACCAATTTCACTTTTGCAAATAATATGATCTTTGTAGTTACAACGCAACTCACTACTCAACACATGTTGAGTAGTGCGGGTTACAGCATAATTGCATATAACATTTAAGTAACGTACCGTGTTTACTACATTTATTAGATACTAAACTTTTGATCATCGTAGTTTACTACATTCTAAACAAATATGGTATTATATACAATGACTAGTTACGCCAAATTGAAAACACTAAGTTTTACGAAATTTGCTATTTATGCCCTTTTCAATACAGTAGTCGTCTATTGATCATGCGCATTTACCGCATTTGAAACACGCGCTCGCGCTGATTTGACCGCGGCTTACCGCATGTCGTTCAGTTACTCCGCGACGAATTTGAAAGTAAACAATAAAGCAAAGGATGTTTTAGCGGGTTCAGACGAAGAAGACGTAGATAAAATAGAAAATAATGAATAATTTATTGAATCAACTTTGCGGAGGTCCATTTTAATGAACACACATGAATCAATGTTCATGTGAAAGAGGATGAGGGCTTGGGTTTTTGCATGAAAATATAATAAGTAAGTAATAAGTAAGTAATATATGTGTCGGACCGTGTGGTGTCGGTTGAGAATTACACCACCCCCTCTCTTCCCGTGGGTGTCGTAAGAGGCGACTAAGCGATAAACCGGAGGATGGGCAGCAGCGTCCTCCGCGAACGATGGGGTATTACTGCGGTCGCCAACCCACCTGCCAAGCGTGGCGACTAAGGCATTTTCCCCCCAAGGCACACGATAAAAAAATAAATAAATAATGAATCCACAAAATGAGCCCAGACCCCTAGTCCCCGGCGGCCCTGCTATTCCTGGCTCCGGTAGCGGCCATGGTAACGGCGGGGCAGGGGGTGCTTCGATTCGATCGAGACTTGGGCTGTGCTACAGGCTCTCCAGCGGTGCCAAGTTGACTACTGGTATATCGAAGTGTTAAAGTGCTTGTACGAAAACGCCACTATGTCCGTCCGACTACAGGACCGGAGCACGAAGCCTATTCCTTTGCAGCGGGGAGTCAGACAAGGAGATGTCATCTCTCCGAAGCTGTTCACCGCTGCATTGGAGGATGCTTTTAAGGTTTTGGACTGGAAAGGACGAGGCATCAACATTAATGGCGAGTACCTCACTCACCTTCGATTCGCCGACGATATTGTAGTCATGGCTGAGACCATGGAGGACCTCAGTGCTATGCTCCCTGACCTCAGCAGAGTTTCCGACCGAGTTGGCCTGAGAATGAACATGGACAAGACGAAAGTCATGTCTAATGTTCATGTAGTGCCAACTCCCGTAATAGTCGGAGGCTCTGTGCTCAGTTGTTGGCGACTATGTATACCTAGGACAGACGGTCCAGTTAGGTAGGTCTAACTTCGAGAAAGAGATCACTCGTCGAATCCGACTCGGCTGGGCAGCGTTCGGGAAGCTTCGCAGTGTTTTTTCATCCAAATTACCGCAGTGTTTGAAGTCAAAAGTCTTTGACCAGTGTGTGTTGCCAGTGATGACATACGGATCCGAGACGTGGGCGCTAACGATGGGCCTCATAAGGAAGCTTTAAGTTACTCAAAGGGCTATGGAGAGGGCTATGCTCGGGGTTTCTCTGCGGGATAGAATCAGAAATGATGATATCCGCAGTAGAACTAAGGTTACTGACATAGCCCGAAAAATTGCGAAACTGAAGTGGCAGTGGGCGGGGCACATTGCACGCAGGACTGATGGCCGATGGGGTCAGAAGGTTCTCGAATGGCGTCCGCGGACCGGGAGACGAGCTGTCGGTAGGCCTCCAAGAAGATGGAGCGTCGACCTGGCTAAGATCGCGGGATCGCGGTGGATGCGAAAAGCACAAGACCGGTCTGAGTGGAGAGCCTTGGGGGAGGCCTATGTCCAGCAGTGGACGTCTTTCGGCTGACATGATGATGATGATGATTTGTGTCGCACATACTTAGCTGTCTTGCACGTGTTTTCGCGGGGTAGCAAGGTAATTAAATGAAGTTCAGAAAATGATGATGCAATTGAATAAATCTTAAAAATAATTAAGACACTAAAAATACCGATAGGTACTTATTATTATTCAAACGAATGCTGTTATTTTTTCAGTAGATTTTATGTACAACTAAATAGCAGTAGAGTATTTCCTGTGATTCAGCGTCTATTGTTACCTAACTAGGTGTCAGAAATGTTATAATTTTTGATCTCAATTAGTAATTTAGAAGTGTTTTATGTTCTGAAACATTTTAAAATGACGTTAAATAAATGTCACTACATACTTACATCGTTTTAATTTTACTATCCTTTCTTACCTTCTTACATTTAAAACAATTAAGTGCACCTAGTTACATAGATTTTTTTCATTTACGTCAAAATTTACACAAATGAATAATTGTGATAAGTAATAACAGCAGTTTTGCTTTAAAGTAAAATACTTGTTTTGAAGCCGCCCATACATTTATCTCCTTCATTTACAGCATATTTGCGTAATAGAAAAAAAAGTGTTAATGCTGTAACCCACACAAACATAGACTAAAACTAACTTCTAGTTAGTTTTTGGTATTCGACTTGATAAACAATCAAAAAAGGCATTCTTATTCTAAAAATGACATTTATAGGATTAATAGTTTAGGAGATATGATTTTTTTTCTAAAATCCCAAAAGTTTTTGGGCTCTGGTGAACACTTTGGATTTTGTGGGTTACAGCAGGATTGCTTTTTACCGTCGATATAGCGATGACGTCTTGTGACAGTCCGGTATTTGAACATATTGTTGACATGAACGTTTGTGTCTATAGAATATAAGTCAATAATGTAAAATGAGAGCCAAGTCCGACGTCCGAGAGGAAGACCCCAAATGCGTTGGTACGACGATATCAAGAGACTGACGGGAACAAAGTGGTTGAAAACTGCTCAAGACCGGAAAAGATGGCATAAGCTGAAGGAGGCCCACACCCTAGAGGTTGAGAACGGCTAAAGAAGAAGAAGATAAGAGAGAGAGAGCCATGTTCAGCAATAATTACATTGTGGAAAAATAAGTCGGACCCTGGAGGGAAACTGCCTTAAATTATTAAGTTGGCTCATTTTACTTAAAGGAGATGTCTCCTTCCTTTTTCTTTATTTTTAACAAGAAACAAAAGTGCATTCAAATATTTTTTTAAACTCGCTTGCCTCGCCCTGGACTCCAACCAACTAAAATGGAAAAAAACAAACGCTTGCTATTTTATGATACTGATCGACTGGGTTATTATTTAGAATAAATTTTATCTAACAAACATTTGGTCTTACTCTCGTCTATCGTACAACATATCCATGAAGAATACCTATTTAGTCTCTCTTTCTTTCTCTTCTTAGTCGTTCACTCTTGACAGAGTGGTCGTGGTCATGCTTCGGTCGATCGATTCCTGTGCCACTGCTGCTCTCGCGACGCGTCGCCAAGCAGCCCGATATGTATTTAGTATACAAGTTCTTCGATGAACATACTTAGTACTTACCGTTCATTTCGAACAATTTACTAGATAATTAACGTGTAACAAATTGATAATAAAATAAAGTTAATGTTAGATTATACGATCATTTTTATTTTTAAAAGCAAATATTTGTTAGACTTACGTTCCTGCCAGCCAGTCTCACTTATCACTCGACAAACCACAGACAAGCATCTCATTCACACACTGGCACTTCATTTACTTAAAACTGAGGATCATTGAAAAGAAAAAAAAGGTCGCGATAAAAGATGGCGGTTTGTTTGACACTTCTAAGCGTTGAAAGCGATTAGGTACTTGATTTTTTTTGTTGTAGAGACAATTTTGAAGTCAGTTGTGAAGTGCTAAGAGTATGTGCAAGATAATTCTTATCTTTAAACGAAACCTGAGCTAAAAAAACGTAACGCTCAAAAGTCGCCTAAATTGAGCCCTTATTAAAGAAAGAAATGAGAATTTACTGGTCAAGCGCTCTTCTTCTTCGACCACGTTTTTCTTTACCATATTTTCTTTTTTTTACGACTGAATGGCAAACGAGCAAGTGTCTCCTGATGGTAAGAGACACTATCGACCATAAACATCTGAAACACCAGGGGTATTGCAGATGCGTTGCCAACCTAGAGGCCTAAGATGGGATACCTCAAGGGCTAGTAATTTCACCGGGTGTCTTACACTCTCCATGCCGAAACACATCAGTGCAAGCACGGCAGGATTAGCGAGCAAGATGGTGGTAGCAATCCGAGCGGACCTTGCACAAGGTTATGATCTAGGCAAGTCATTTTCATCATCATCAGCCAGAAGACTTCTACTGCTGAACAAAGGCCTCCCCCTTAGAACGCCACAATGAACGACAAATCGCCACTTGCTGGCAAGCCTTCCACAAGGTGGACTGACGACATCGTGAGAGTTGCGGGCAACCGGTTCAAGACTATTTTAACCCTCGACGCAAACAGAGGGGTGTTATAAGTTTGACTGCTGTCTGTCTGTCAGTCTGTGTGTGTGTCTGTCTATGGCACCGTAGCTATTAAACGGGTGGACCAATTTGAATGCGGTTTTTTATTTGAAAACAGGTTCTCTAGCAATGGTTCTTAGATATGTTTCATCAAAATCGGTTCATACGTTTTTGAGATATTGAACTTTGAAGTGACAAAGGGTTTCCCAACTTTTTGTTGGTTAGGTTATTTTAATACAAAAAGATTCGGCATTTTGAAAAATCAACTCCCAAAAGTATTTTTAAGGGCAATTAACTCTCAAAAAACTGACGCTGCGTTTTTTACAGCCCTCCAGTAAGAGCCAAATTAACTACGAGGGTAAAACACAGATGGCGCTGGTAAATGAGAACGTCTCTTTAATTGCTGTACTTTGTTAATGTTATTTTTTGGTGGAAACACGAGTTCGTGTGCGGTAGGTTTGGGTTCGCGTGTTTGGACAGGTTGAGTGATTTATAACGGCTTGTATTTCAGTAAGTACCTACTTTTAAACTTAATATTAAGTGGATGAACTAATCTATATATCGGCGGCCGATCGTAAAATCCGCCAGATCACGAAATTCCTAGGCATATCTTGAAATGGTGCCATTTCATGCATTGGCTAAGGGATATCCGCCATATCGTTCAAAACTCACCGTTTGACGATTTCCTAGTGACGTTTAGGCAGATCATAAAATTCCTAGGCATATCATGAAACGCCGCCATATTATTATCGTTTCTGGCACTTCGCCGGGCGCTGCCGCGGCACGCTCGCTTCGCTCGCTCGGCTCGTGCGTAGTGTTCACAATTCATACTAACCACTCCTCGCTTTGCTCGTCGTAAGTACCTATTTTTTTCATTTTTTCAGCATATCACGATATGCCCGGTATAAAGCCAGAAATATCGACGAATGCGTTGCTCTAATCGATCTGCCGTATTGTTTCTCAGGCACATCGTGATATGCCTGGCTAACTTTTAGGCATATCATGAAAAGGCGCCATTTCATGATGTGACTAGGAATTTCGTGGTCTGGCGGATTTTACGATCGGCCGCCGACATATATACATATCCTGCCTGGCTTACTGATTCATTTATTGATCGATCAACGAGTAACTGAATCCACTACGCACGTCTAGAAACATAAATATTTGCACACAGCCTCGTAAATTTTCAACCTTTCGTATTTATAATATTACTAGCTTTTGCCCGGGGCTCTGCCCGCGTGGTATTCAGTCATCGCTCGCTGTTCCCTCGGGAACTGTGCATTTTCGGGAACAAAAAGTAGCCTATGTCACTCTCGGGCCCATAAACTATCTCTATCCCAAAAATCACGTCGATCCATCGCTCCGTTTCGGCGTGAAAGACTTACAAACATACAAACACACATTCGCATTTATAATATTAGTGTGGATATGGATAGAATAGATTATATTAATTCGCTTATCACTTTCCCGCGCGAACTACGCAATTTTTCGGGTTAAAAACTATCCTATTTCCTTTCTCGTGGCTAAAACCATTTGTATACTGAATTTCATCTAAATCAATTCAGTAGTTGAATTCAGGACTTGAAGAGGTAACAAACCGACAGACTTGTAAATTTTCGTATTTATAATATCAGTGGGATTATTAGGAAGTACAAAAGTATTTATAACTCACAGCCGATTTTGTCTACCAAAACAATAGAACAATGCTTAAAATATTCCCGAAATGGCCAAAAAACGGATGCTTGCTATAGAAACTCTGGAGATATAATAGACATTGAGTTCCAGTGTTTATTTTCGAGAGCCGGGCTGCGGTGGATACCCGCCGAACAATTACTAGTAGCGACAGCAACAATATTATACTCTTAATTTTTGAAATATTCCCAACATTATGAATTCGGAAGGTGATGTGTGTCTTTTCTAAAAGAACCTTACTGAACCGGGACCTTTGTATAGCGGCAACACGTCTTATTTTTATTTTTTCTAACCTATATAACGTGTCACTGCTGTCATAAATAAAATATTTTCTTTCTTTCTTTTGAATGTTCACGGGAACACCTCAAAGTTGCACTGTTGTGTGACTTGGCCGTTGACTTGTACCCACTAACATATAAAGAATGTTCAGTCTAGTCTTATCCAGAGTCCCACCAAAAACATTTTGTAAAAAACTAGCCAAGTCTCGATTGAGCTGCTTGTTTATCTCTAAAAAGTAATGAAATCTAGACAAAATCGTGCCAGCCAAGTCTAAGGTATCTCATCAGTAAGGAACCTTAGACTTGGCACGACTTTGTCTAGATTTCATTACTTTTTAGAGATAAACAAGCAGCTCCATCGAGACTTGGCTAGTTTTTTACAGAATGTTTTTGCTGGGATCTTCTTTTACACACACACACAAACATCATGCCTGTATTCCCAAATAGGGTAGGCAGAGCACACGTTTCATTCATGTCTCTATTTTACGTTCTGTGCAAAATGTCATCTTTCTAGACTTTGCAATTGAAATTTTGGAATTTCACATAAGAACCCCATGTGTGTCGAGTCGAGTCGAGTGTGTGAGTTAGTTACTAACGTATGGGCAAAATCTCTTCCGAAAATACCACATCGCAAGCAATTTTATTTCATTTTTTTGCCAGAAAATGTTTTCCAGAACAACTTACCCATCGCATATTTCGAGTTAGCAAAAAACATTGATAGTCAATCAAACTACGTAATATTCTTCCCTTATCTGCTGACGCTACTCAATGAAAGGGGTCCATCCGTGCTCGAATGATTTATAAAAGGCCCTCTCATTTGAATCTGAAAGGTTAGTGTCGGATTACCAGGGCTTTTTATCCGGCCGAATTATTGGCTTCACCCTTTTTCCGGCGGTTAAAATGGAAAACGCATTTTTAAGTCGAAAATTGACGGTTACCGTTTTTTATTTGAAGTTCGATGGTTTTACGCGTTTTAATTGCGGAAGGGTAAATGACGCGTTTGGATCATTTGGAAATAAATGGAATATATTGATAAAATGCTTAAACGCACGGATTTGTATTTAAACTCCATTTCAATAAAATCTGACAATCCTGTAGACACTTCCAGCCTACTAATATGAACACCGGGCTGCCTAGGGCTTTGTGATGTGATTAAGTATTGTTCTTTTTTGATTCCTTTTAGACGATAATCACAATAACAGGGACAAATGTAATCAAGTGTGCCCACGTTAGGGTTTCTTAAATCTGTAGGAAATTGGATGAAATGTAAGGCAATAGGGCATGGCAGTGACGATCATAAAATGGAAGACGCGTCAGAAGACTTAACAGTCCTTCCACATTAGCTGGTTAAACGAAATGAGGTGCACCATTATCTCGCGTGAATGGAATTGGCGAGTTGTCATTTTCTTACATATCTTTTCAAAGTTGAGGCCTTTCCTTTACAATGTTATAATTAACGACATCTCGCCACTCGCATTCACGAATTGCCCGCAACTGTCGCTGTGTCAGTCCACCTAGTGGGATGCCTAGAAACGCTTTTCTAACCCCCAACGCAAAAAAGGGTGTTATAAGTTTGACCGCTATGTGTGTCTGTCTGTGGCACCGTAGCTCTTAAACGTGTGGACCATGAATGCGTTTTTTTTTATTGAATGCAGGTTTTTTAGCGATGGCTCTTAGGCATGTTTCATCAAAATCGGTTCAGCCTAGTTTTCTAATGAGACCGGGACTACGTTTGTATGGAGAATGGAACGAAGAGACTTCTCTTAAACCAATCCGGGTGACGTTGAAATGTTATCCTGTCCAGCCTATCGAGTTGTCTACAACGCAAATAAAACTGAAGAGCTAGCCCACGTGTGCACCGCACGTGTCTATGCGTGTGGTGGGTTCATATATCGACGTTTGGTATCCAATGTTTCCAATCATACAGTTTTTGACCCCCCACGCAAAAAGAGATCATTTTCGACCTATTTCCTTGGAGAAAGTTGTTCAGTTCAAGCAACACTATCACCTGTTTAAGTAAAAGATCATCGTTAGATTACATAGTGTATATCAATTTATCAATCATATCATCTACATACAACAAGAGCGTCACCATAGCACTCTATTGGTTATGCTTGACGATTCCAGGCCAAGTGACATACAAAGCTAGTCCTTCATACATAATTACGCAAAATCCATCGCAGGACAATAGCCGGCTAATCAAAGGCCTCTTAACCCACATAATGCACAAAGGGTTCATTAACCCCGGACGGAACCCAGCTTGTATGCGGATTACCGTTTGGTATTAGATATTTCAGATATTTGCCCAGTTGATATCGATCCTGACAAAATATTAATGTAAATATCGATGTGTTGCATCGTTTGTTTGTTTGTTTATACAATATAATTGGAAATACAAAAATAACACACAAAAGAAAGTGCAAAGTACAAAGGCGGACTTATCCCTGAAGGGATCTCTGCCAGTCAACCTTTGAGTGGTAGAGAAAAGCAATCGAAAAAAAATTCTCATGCAAAATGAATTTGAGTGAATTTGTATTCTCATGCTTCCGGATTGAAAGTTTCTTTGCGAACTTCTTTCCGCTGGCGTTCGTGTCGTCATAGTGCGTTGTATGTTTTTATATGTTTTAGTTTTTAAATAGGTCCCACTGAAAAACAGCGTTGCGGCTTGCCGTAACATTATGCTGAGAGGGGCCCACTTTTATACTATTCGATGTTTTTTTTTCTCTCCATCTAATGTATTTTTTAGTGTATCGAATATGTGTAAATAAATGTTTCTCTCTCTCTCTCTCTCTCTCTCTCTCTCACATGTGCCGGTCTTAGTGACGGGTACATCCTTCTCGTTCGCAATATCACAATAAACTGTACATTCCATTGTCAAGATTGTCGCTGGTTGCTAGAAATAGTTATATAATGAGTACTAAAATATTTAACAAGCTGCCCGACACAAGAAAAGACTTAACCTTCATGAGATTTAAACGAGCTCTAAAAAAGTGGTTGACCGAAAAATGCTTTTATAGTGTTCAAGAAATTTTAGACTACAAATGAATGTATTCCCTAATGTGAACATGCCATTTTTGGTAGATTTTAGTGATTCTTATGCTATTTTTAAGGTGTTATTGTACCTGAAATCCTGTGAAATAAATGATTTTGAATTTTAGAATTTTGAACATTTTATGAAGATTCTGAGTATTGGGAACCCCCAAAATTTATTGTTTTTTTTTTTTCTATTTTGTGTGAAAATCTTAAAAAGTGGCTTTGCCATACGGACAGACAGACAGACATGACGAATCCATAAGGGTGCCGTTTTTGCTATTTGGCTACGGAACCCTAAAAAGCCTGGCTGCCGGTACACTATACATCAATAAATATTGCCCTTGTACTGCTACTGTATTCACCAGCAGTGTATAAGAGACAAGTACAACAAACAACGTGCTATAAATAAATAATATCAATTACTGCCGTACGGTTTGTTCCACTATGCTCCTAAGCAAGGAATTTCAATGTCCGTCTGAGACCTTAAAGCCGGCCGTCTAACATATTGGTGAATGGTTTTGTTGCTCTGCGGAGGAACTCTAGTTGAGTTCGAAAAGATCAGTGTAGTGTATACTTCATTTAATTTAGATTTAGAAACCACAGCAACATTATATTGCCGCTCGTGAACTGTAATCTCTTTACAATTTGTACTAGAATAACAATTGACGACACGCAAATAAAGTGGCATTAAAACAATTTTATTTTGCGGCTCCCAGACTATTGTACTGGACTATTTGCTAGGTAAGAAATAGTTGAGCAGACGCAATATAATGTTATTGTGGTTTCTAATTCTAACCTATATGAATTATAGTTGTAGTTATAGTTCGGTTTGTGTGATTTGTGCAATGTGTGTTCTTACAGTACGAAGGCACAACTTACATTTGTTTCATAGAAGTAGCTGGGCGTTTAAAAAAAAAGTACTCTTTTTCAAAACGTGTTGAGTTTTTTCATACAAATTTTGCGAGTCAGTTTTGTGACGCTCATACCGAGTGTATGAAAAAAAAAACATCACAAAACTAATGTTTTTTTGGGGATTTTTTGAAACTATCGTAATCGAATGTGCTCTTGATTTTGAATAGGAAAAAATTGTGAAACTACCCAGCTATCATAAGTTCGCGGGTGAACAAAGTAATTAATTTATTGAATCAGGAGTTTCAATATCAATGAACTAAAAGGATTTGCAGGCTGAATACATTGGATAAGAAACTATAACATAATAACATCTTTGTAACTGTGTTTTAGCAAATAAACTTTTCTGATTCCTAATTTTTTTGCTCACCCGCGACCTTAAGGTCACAATCACTACTCAAGTTAAGGCCGTAGGTGGGCAAAAAAAACTTTTAGTTCAACAAAGTAATTGTTTTTAGTTAGGTAATACATTTAATTTACAAAGT
Source organism: Choristoneura rosaceana (assembly GCA_037349165.1). Lineage (NCBI taxonomy): Eukaryota > Metazoa > Arthropoda > Insecta > Lepidoptera > Tortricidae > Choristoneura > Choristoneura rosaceana. The sequence continues at coordinate 2,485,076 of JAZBNJ010000032.1, forward strand.
ACTAAGTAACCAATCAGTGCAGTGTAGAACGCACCATCTTCCCGGCACATGATATTAATACTGTATGCACTCAGACAGACAGACATACGCGGCAATAAGGAGTGCTTTGATGCAGCCCACAGATGCATCGCATTCCACGCCACCTATTTCATTAATCTCGCACAGAACTTTTACTTGCCATGCGTTTGCGACTTGTCTTTGGGATGGTTTTAGTTTCAAACTTCTTGCTAAAACGGAAAAATTGCTTTTTTTTAATTCTACTGGATGGCAAACGAGCAGGTGGGTCTCCTGATGGTAAGAGGTCACCAGTGGTATTGCAGATGCGTTGCCAACCTAGAGGCCTAAGATGGGATACCTCAAGTGCCAGTAATCTCACCGGCTGTCTTACTCTTCACGCCGAAACATAACAGTGAAAGCACTGCTGCTTCACAGCAGGATTAGCGAGCAAGATGGTGGTAGCAATCCGGGCGGACCTTGGATGAAACTTGTCATGTAGATTTGTAGTTGGAATTGACATTTCCGGCGGATATCGTTTTTGTGCTACAAGCAAAAAAATTAAAAAGTGCAAACATTTCGTGGCTACTTGACTTCCAAAAGTTATGCACACCTCCTGGAAAGGGGCAAACTCGGATAACACGCAGGAAAGAAGGTATTAAAACGATTTTCTACTGCAAATAAATTCTTCAAAAGATTTTAATTCTTTCCTATTTATTTTATTTTTAAGGCAGTCGTTTTTTTTTCTTTCATTGCAATCCAAATTAACACCGCACGCACATGTGCAAAAACTACCGCTCACACCCCAAAATCTCCAATGAAAACAAACCATTTGTTATTATAAACATAATAAATAACCATTCATTGACAGAATGCAACTGGGCACCCCATCCTCCTGACCGCGATTACATACAATCAGCCAGTGGCGTGCAGTGCTCCTGAACGTAGGACCGGCTGAAGAACATAGCTAAGTTCAGCAGTTTTTTTAACAGGGTGGCAAACGAGCAAGTAGAGAGTAAGTAAGCCCTACTACCCATGGACAGGACACCCGCAAAACAAACGATTGTGTTGCCAACCTATAGAGATACATATTTGGAAACATGTCGAGAAGTCGAAAAAATAAATGATATCGGTAGTTTAAGCACTTACCAATGTTATTCCGCCAAGCGAGTCTGTGGTGTAGCTGTAGAATTTTTTACATATTTCGACGAATGGTTTTGACCACCACGACTATCTAACTGAGTGATTGACATAACCCGTGTCATTCCAAACATTTAGAGAATTTCCGAATAAAATGCACGAAAAACAATACAAACGCTCTGTGCGTACACAGCCCGTAAGCCAGCTAAAAGTTTCATAATATTTCGCGTGAAATTGACGGATTATCTTTCCCTTAGTTTGATTTAGTTTTAACTCGGGAACACATCTACCTTTTTTAACTACTGCAAGCTTATTTTCGAACGAAAACTTACTAAATTCGCCTTTAATCAACTTCCGCAAACATACGAGGTCAACACACTGTTCACAACTAAAGCACATATTTAATCAATTTAAGCTCAATTTCACCAAAAGCACTATTTAAATCCTTATCCGGTGAAATTCCGCGACAATCTAAGTTAATAACAAAAGAAAATCACTATAGTAACCAGCCGGTCTCTTCGCATTTTTAAAACATAAACAAAACATAGCGCTCGTGTTTTTGCGAATTCAAATTCAATATTAAGTAGACCAAAAAAACCTGACAAATTGAAAAGTGCGAGCGTTTGAGGTAAATATGCAAAATCGAGACTTTTTAATTTGTCCGGTTGTGCGCGAGACAGCGTGCTGAACGTCATGTCGGGCTGTCTCGCTCACGCTATCAATATTTAATACGAGAGAGAGAGGCGGCGCGATCGCGCGATGTGGACTTCAAATGTAGCAGAAGGGCTACTCCGAAGCACACGGTTCGAGGTTCGTGTCGTGCGGTTTCTCTGACACTTATACTATTTAATACTTGAGCGAGAGGGATCGCACGACACGAACTTCGAATTTTGTGATTTGAAGTTTGAATTAGAGAATAGGTTCCCCGTCCTGCGGCCGGACTCAAAAATGTATGAGGGAAAAATTTTTTGGCTATACTTGTGCGTGTGAATGTCAGTGTAGTGGTCTGAAGACTATCAGTACGTAGTTCACCGATGCTTTTTACAGAAGCGTAGCGTATATTAGTGTGCTCGGATAAAAGCAAACCCAATTTGTGCTTTACCAGCGCGATTAGGCGATTGTCTTAAATTGTAACGTCGTTCGTGACGTGAAGCGCGGAAATTCAAACGCTCAGCGCGCTCTTTTTTAAGGTTGTTACATTACGAACCGAACGAGTAACATTAATAATTTATTATTTATTATTATTAAGTAGCCTGTATAGTGTCCCACTGCTGGGCAAAGGCCTCCCCTCTTGACCTCCACAACTCTCGTTCTGACGCAATGTCAGGCCAGTCCTTGGCGTACGTGTCCAGATCGTCCCGCCATCTCCTTCTCGGTCTGCCTCGATGTCGCTGGCCGTTTTCCGGCACGCACGCACAGTTACTTGGTGGGTGCCGGAACATTAATAAATATCAAGTAAAATAAAAAGTAATTAATTTAATAAGTAGTATAAATATTTATGTAAAGATGCTAGGGTAGGCACTGCTTTTATGCTTATTCATAAAGACCGCCCCTGCAATCAGCGACGAGGCAACCAAATTCCTAATCCACTGCATGTGTTGTAGATAAACCGCTGTGAAATGAACAGTTCAAGCGCGCAATGAATGTAGACTTTGCTTCTATCGTCGCTTGTATGAAGTCGTGGTGGGCACCCTAATACGAACCCACCACGTGCGCTCAATTCTGTACAAAAAGGTCCCTGTAGGCTTAGAGGTTAAATTATTAATAGGTCGATGGAAATCGGTACCGAGGAGGATTGTTGGGGTACAAAGTAGTTTTGCTCTATGTGGAAATTTGTTAGAAAAAGTACAGTCTTGGAAACTGAATCACGTTTCTGGGTGGAACCTTCTTCTTCTTCCAGCATAATGTCATATTACGGGTGACACTCTTTTCCGGCCCGAATAACACCGATAAATACCGACCTTGTTTTTCGTGTACACGCCCATAGAAGCTCCTGTCAGTTTCTATGGGCGTGTACACAAAAAACAGGACCGGTATTTACATATCGGTGTTATCCGGGCCGGGAAAGGGTGTCATGTCATCCCCCTAATGTCCCATTCATCTGCCAAATATTCAAAATCTTTTTGTTATTACTTACTACTTACCAGGGCGCAGTGACCCAAAGGCCTGGCCTTCAACACCAGATTACGCCACGCTTTGCAATCTTGAGCCAACTCTTGCCAGCCTTCGTCCCCAAGGTCCAAAAGGTCTTTCAGGACCTCGGCCCTTCAGCGGTACCTGGAACGACCAACCGGCCTACGTCCATTCGGTCATTCCAAGTACGCTCTCTTTACGGCTCGATCCTCTCCCAACCTTTCTACGTACCCGAGCTACCGTAGTCTGGACGCCTTGGTCTCTCCTATAACATTGGGCTCAGTTTTTTTTTTATTAAGTTTCATTTAGTTTGTTTGTTTGTTTGTTTAAACTCTTTATTGTACAAAAAGGAAATACAAAAATAACACACAAAAGAAAGTGCTAAGTACAAAGGCGGACATATCCCTGAAGGGATCTAGTTTTATGTAAAGTCGAAGAAATTGAATCACGTGCCAGTAACAGGGTGGAACCTTTTAGCAATTATTTTCACTATGTTTTCCTTGACAAAAGTACGGGATATCAACATGATATTAGTAGTGCAAAGGTTCCTCCTTGGTACATAATTCGATTTGTTAGCAAGGTTAACCACTTACCTTAGAGTCGTTTGCAAGGAATAGGGTTAAAAAATTAATCTTTAATCCTGGGTAGCAATTCAGTCACCTAGAAAAATACAAACCTAATCCTCGCCAACCTAAGTTAGTGTAAGTTCGCGTCGCTACAATAATCTTGAACTAGTTTACAAGTGTCAAATCAGATACTAAAACAACATTAGGTGACGTTTTTTTTATTTCATCAGTAATAATTTTTAACTCTCACTTCGCTCGGATCGAAATATGAACTTCTCCAAATAGAATTAAGAGAAATAAAACCAGTTAATTAATCTTGTTAATGAGTTCCATAATTACGTTATTAAAACTGCGTCAAGCATGACTGATGAACGAGGGACCAAATTAAAATTATACGGTGCCATATGGCTTTACTCCATATTATTGTTACGGCAGGTCAGGGGTGGATGTCTTTAATGAAATGCTGCGCGTAAATTGATATTTTGATGAAATTTAATGACGACCTAAAATGTCACAGACTTATTAACAAACTCGATTATGGTTTTTGCGACTGTTGTCTGTCATTATCGTCTCTACTTTTAAAAAAGCTCCTGCCTCAGAATCGGCAGTGGGGGATGGATAAAAATTTTTGAAACGCTTGAAACTTTTTTTATCGATACGAATAACCTTTCTAATTAACAGAAAAAAAATACAGATTTTTAAGTAGCATCAATGAATTTAAAAATGAAAGAGTTTTCTATACCGCCAAATTACGACAGTCCGGTCGTTTACGGGTTGTTCCATAGTCCAAAATAAAAACATTAAAAAAATTATGTGTCTTGGATTCAATCGTTTTGACAGGTGACAGACACTCTTTACCGGACCGAATAATACCGTCATAGAAATACCGACCCTGTTTTTCATCTACACCCCCATGGAAGCTCTGTCAGTTTCTGTGTTGTCGGTCTGTATTTCCATGTCGTATATTTCTGCACACTTTTTGTTTCACATATTGGTGCTGATGAAGTGGTGACTGTACTATGTGTTGTGGCAATAAATTATATTTCATCTTTATCTTGTCTTATCTTATTTTAACAATGTCTGCCTTTTTAGTGTCTAAGCCACTACATCCCAGCCTACGAATAAATATTCTCTAGAAACGTAACTAAGCCCGAAAAGCCACTCCGCGGAATGTCTACCGCGACGGGCGGGGTTTAAAATATCTACCGTGCGTCGCGCCAGTTCGGTCGTAAAACTTGAGTCGTGCAGTCGCTCCGTGGAAAACTTCTATCAAGTTTGTGATTGTGTTTGTAATCGAATCAATTTAAGAAATATGCCGTCGTGTTGTGTGAAGTGGTGTAGAAGCCACTCAGATCTGAAAACACAGGACTCACCTTTCATATGTAAGTAAATAAATATTTAAAACACCATACTTGGCGACCTTGGAAAGTGTTATGCAACATGTAACTAAGATCGCCCCCACGCTTGTCGCAAGGGGGCGGTGCAGACTCTTACGCGGACCAATCGCCAGCGTTGTGTATGAGAGTGTGAGTGTTACGTTGTCTTGTCATTGCTGTTAGTTTAGTTAATCACAATCGACGCGTTTATTGCTAGTAGTTACGTTTCCAGAGAATACTTATTCGTAGATCCCAGCCTATATACGTCCCACTGCTGGGCACAGGCTTCCTCTAAGAATGAAAGGGCTTGGCCATAGTTCCCACGCGAGCCCAGTGCGGATTGGGAACTTTACACACACCATTGAATTAAGTACATCGCGGAGTTTTCTTCTCCGTAAAGCTCGTGAATTTCAAATGTAATTTCGCCCATGAATTTAGAAAAAATCAGAGGTGCAAAGGGTTTGAACCCATGATCCTTTGCTTGAGAGGCGATAGGACAAACCACTAGGCCATCACGGCATGCTAAGCACTAACCCATTTAAATTCCCACATTGCTGTAATATTTAAGAGAGGCTTTTGGTAACACTACGTACATTTTTATTCATATTCATGGATATTCATATAAATTTCAGGTGGTAGGGCCTCGTGCAAGGTCCGCCCGGATTGCTACCACCATTTTGCTCGCTAATCCTGCCGTGAAGCAGCAGTGCTTGCACTGTTGTGTTTCGGCGTGGAGAGTAAGACAGCCGGTGAAATTACTGGCACTTGAAGTATTCCATCTTAGGCCTCTAGTTTTGGCAACGCATCTGCAATCCCCCTGGTATTGCAGGTTTCTATGGGCGGTGGTGATCTCTCACCGTCAGGAGACCCACTTGCTCGTTTTCCATCCAGTCGAAAAAAATAAAATAAAAGAATTGCACGGAATCCTCGTTACGTGAGTCCGACACGCACTTGACAGGTTTTTTTTCTTCATTCGTCACCAAAGTAACCAAAGCTTTGCTTCTCGAGTCCTCATTTCATTTTAATCAAGAAACTTAAGGCATATTTCAGTCACAGCACTATCTGGCATCAACAGACTTTAATTTCCTGATGGGAAATTAACTGCAGTATCTCATTAACATCATATCTCTGTATTTCATTAGCCATTACCGAGGGAAGTTTATGGTTAAAGTTTTTTAGGGTTCTGTGGAAATGGTAAAAATTTAACCTTTATCATTTACTCTTTTATAGCTTTTGTAGACTTTGTCTTCCAAGAATTCTTTTATCGCTATCCCGCGGAAACTATTCCATTTTTAAAATTCCGTAGCTAAAATGGCAAAAAGGGAACCATAGTTTCACCATGTCTGTCTGTCTGCTTGTCTGTTCGTCCGCGGCTCTGCTAACTATCAATGCTAGAAAGCTGTAATTTTGCACAAATATATTACTTATATGTAAGCTATGCCGACAAAATGGTACAATAAAAAATTCAAAAAAAAAATTTAAGTGGGGCTGATTTGTTTTTTCTCGTCCAATCTTGTTGTGAGGGGTTTCGTTGGATAGGTTTTTTAAAACTATTAGGGAGTTGCCAAAACGATTTTTCGATTCAGTTATTTGTTTGCAAAATACTTTAAACTGCAAATTTTCGTCCCTCCGATAAAAAGAAAATACGAAATCCTCAGAAAAATGTTACTTAATTTTTTCCTGATGGCTATGGAACCCTATTTCGGGCGTGTCCGACACGCTCTCGGCCGGTTTTTCAGAAAAAAACTATTTTATGGCCTTCTCAGTCTTGATAACTATCTCCATTACAATTTAATCTAAGTTGATTTAGCAGTTTAGTTAACCGCAAAGTATGACTCATTATCAAAATATCTTTATTAATTTTTTTTAGGCTATAACAACCATTAATGTAGATTAACCTTTGAAACAATACTTTCGTTTAAAAATATACCTCTTTTAGCTTCTTGCGGATTCTTTTCACCTGAAGTTTTTTCCGAACCGGTTGTAATTTTTGACATTCATAAGTGCATGTTATAGCCTAAATTGAACAAAGATATTTTGACTTTGACTTTGATCTAGCAGTGCGTGTAAGTAACGTTACTGCCATAAATAGGTCTCAATAAAAGTAATTTTCTAACAAGGCCAAGTCCACGTATACAAAAAGCCAGACAGTGCGTTTCCCATGCGCGGAGGCGCCGGCAGAGAAACCTGACAACCTGAACAACCGGCTTAGGTATGCTATAATTGGAAGCTTTTATTTAACTTTATACTTTGTTTGGGTCAAATCTTGCAATGAGAATTTCACTCACTTCCAGTGGATTGATATGTTAATAGTACACATACCCATACGTAGATTCGACACTGACACGAACAGAATCGAAGATCGAATTCGGAACGAGGAGATCCGACAGAGAACTAAAGTCATCGACATAGCTCACCGGATAAGCCAACTGAAGTGGCAGTGGGCCGGCCATATCAACCGAAGAACCGATAACCTTGGGCGCCCCGAAATCTGTGCCCTTAGTGTAAGTTTTCGGTTACAAAATACGTCTCGATCGCGTTCGCGTTGAATTTTTTTTTATACGACTGGATGATAAACTAGCAAATGGGTCTCCTGATAAAAGATCACCACCGCCAATAAACATCTGCAACACCAGGGGTATTGCAGATGCGTTGCAAACTACTACGGCTAACTACTAGGGCTACGGAATAGATGTCGCTAGTGTCCCTGCTTAAGTGGCTAAATAAATACAAAACAAGTTGAGATATGGGGTGCTTAGAAGAAATTCGTGTCTGTACCGTTGTGGTGCAGCGGTATAGCACGCGGCACGGAATGCCGAGGACTTGGGATCGATTCCCAGCGCTGGTCTTATTTTTCTGGTTTTTCGGTGCATCTATATTTCAGTTTGTATTTTCAATTCACGTTTGAAAGCAAAGCTAAATAAATAAACACATACAAAACCGTCCACGCAACTGTTTGTATATTTAATTAACTTTTCTAACAGAACAACTGTACCAATACAAACAATTAATAACATTAATTGACCATAACAGATCGAATTAATATCTCTGCGGGTGACGCGTGGGGTGTCACGGTCGACGCTTGTCAGTCTGCGTCACGTTTTTGACGCTGCTGCGGTAAGAATGCGTTTATTTTTTTAAAACTGTAGTCAATAATTAGTTAACATTTTGAAAGTTTTGGCCTGGATGAGTCCAAAGCTTAAGGCTATCTTTTTTTAGGATTCCGGAGCCAAAATAGCAAAAACGGAACCCTTATAGTTTCGTCTAGTCCGTCTGTCTGTATGTCTGTCCGTATGTCACAGGCATTTTACTCGAAAACTACAAGATGTATATCAATGAAATTTGGAGTACAGATGTATGTATGTATGTATGTAAACTCTTTATTGCACAAAATATAAAAACACAGAGAGGAGAACAAAGGCAATGTCTTGTCAAAGCCGCTATTTAGTTTTGTAGTTAAGTTACAAAAATAAATATTGAAAGAAATTGAAAAAAATTTTTTAACTCGCATCAACGTGTGGCACACACTTCGACGCTTTTTTGAAAAGATAGTAAGGTTTCTCAAAAACTTTTTTGGTTAAGTGAAGATTTCCGGAAATAATCGCTGCCAAAGTAGCAAAAATTGTGTCCCCCCCCTCTATCTTGTAAACCGTTTGTCCAAAAAATATGGAAAGGTAACGCTTAATAAATACTTTCAACGAAAATTGGTTTCAACATTATCGGATATACCGTTTTTGAGTTATTGCCGAAAAACTGCACTTCTCAACAAATGGACGTAAATGCCGTGAAGATACGCTCTTTTTTCTGGTAATAGGTTTTAAGACTGTAAGTGTTTTAATTGTGTTATAACGCACATAATATTTCTTGATTTTTTTCGTAATGGCTACGGAACCCTATCTTGGGCGTGTCCGACACGCTCTTGGCCGGTATTTTTTGTATTCCGTGTAGTAGGTACTTAGAATATTTATAAGAGCGACATTTCAAAAAGCGTGATTAAATTTGAAGCGAATAAAATCATTGTCCTCGTATTGACATACACAGGCTGTATCATTAAAGTGAAGAAAAGAAACCTAGATATGGCATGAATAATGACGTGACGTAATAGTCCATGAGGAATTCCATTAATTCTATCAGATTCTAAGCCGTACGGGGAAGAATGCCTTGCTATAATCGTATTCTAGTCTGTTCCCAGGCAAAGATTAATAATATTAAGCTAGTTCATTTTGTATAAAAAACAGCCAATCCTAAACGTTAAAGGCTTGTACGTTCAGGTTATGAGACAAGTACCTACTCGTATAATTCGGACTCGGATCGTGCTCGGTGGCGTGCCATGGGAGAGGCCTATGTCCAGCAGTGGACGACCATAGGCTGATGATGATGATGTGACTCGTATAATTATTCATATATACTTACCTATAATTTTTGTGACTGAAAAACTAAGTGATTGACATCTAAAGTACTGGAGCTGGAGACCGCTGGAACTTAGCGGACCCACACCTTTTTTTTATATCATACAGTAGAGATAGTTTGGTTCTCAAAAATCCCATGAGTTGGTTTTTTCCAAAGAAAAAAAAAACCGCGGTTATATCCCAGTTCAGATAGGTATATATTTAAATTCCGGTAAAAATTTCTTCGTGCCTCACATTATTTTCCAATAACAAAAGAAACAAACTTATTAACCATTTTTTTTTAATTTAACAAAAACTTTAAATGTCATTCAATTTAATTTTAACTCCAGGCAACAAATCCAAACATCTATCAACTGTCATGAAAACTTCATATCTTTGGATCTAATGATCGTAAACAAACCCAAGCCTGAAACGGCAAGAACTGTCAAACCTACTTCTTGTTAATTAATGTCAAATGTCAAGCAACCGAGTGAAATGGACGGGACGGTGCCATTAGCAATATTGAAAGTTAAAATACTTATAAATAACATTAATATTATATTGTTTTCGTGAGACAGTCATGAGAAAGTCCGTGTTCTGAAATTAATTGATTTTAGACGAAAAAGGTCATCGTTATTATCGACACTATAGATTTACATGATCGAATAGAATATATATAAACGATATTTCATTAAAATTATTTGTTTGTTTCCTTACTCTTCGTAATTACAGCCAGCAAACCAGTCAAAGTTCGCCATAATTGTAACCGTTAGTGTAGCAAATACGTGATAATTATAATTTTACAATAGTTAGGTATGCTTATTACAAGTGTTTTTTGTTTTACTGTCATAAATTAATTATTACATGTAAACTGATAAAAATAAACCTATTTAATCAAAATGAAAATCAAAGAGTTATCTCTCTCGACGAATTCTTGAAATATCTTATTCGCCAAGGATACGCTCGCTTCTCTTTTTAACCGACTTCAAAAAAGAAAGCGGTTCTCAATTCGGCTAAAAAAAAATTCGGATAAAAAAAATAAAAAGGGGAAAAAAAAAAATTAAAATATAAAAAATAAATAAAATTAAATAAAAAAAAATACTAAAATGTTAAACGTAGACGTAAACGTAAAAATTTACATTTTGTTCACTTAATACATATTAGATAATTTTTAAATACTATCTGCCCCCTCACCACTTTACACACTTTACAGCACTCAAAAGTTTACCTCTCAAACATCCTTCTTCTCTTGACGCTATCCTACTTTCCTTCCGTTTCTAACATGAATGCACCACCTATATTATAATATTATACAAGTTTTTCGTTTACCTCATTAAAGTGTATAAGTTGTTTTTCTCTACGTTCTTAAGCTCGCGTCATGAATATGTTAGTATAATGTGGCTTTTCAATGTAAATATTATTTAATCCGGCTGTTACAACAATCCGGTGCTCTATGTCGTGACCGCGCTCGATATTGCTTTGTGGCGTTTTCAATATAAAATGCATTAGCTGTATTTATTTATGATATTTCAATAATAATAGTAAGTGACATAATCCTAAAGTAATGGTAGTTCAACAGGTGTCCATTGTGCCTTATAGAGAGGCAATGTATAATGGAAACCTTTGAGCTTGCCACACTCCACGGGGCGAGGGATTTTTTAATCCACGACGCAAAAAGAGGGGTGTTATAAGTTTGACCGCTTGTGTGTCTATATGTGGCACCGTAGCTCTTAAACGGGTGGACCGATGATGCGGTTTTTTATTTGAAAGCAGGTTTTCTAGCGAGGGTTCTTAGGTATGTTTTGTGAAAATCACTTCAGCCGTTTTTCAACTCTTTGTTGCACTAGGGAGCCTTGTGAAGTGAAAATAAAAAAAAAATAGGCTTGTGTGCCCCCAGGTCAGTCTGGTTCGGTCCCTCCCTGTTGAAGGCTCTATTAAATTATTATTGTTGAATAAAACGATCTAGATCCTAAACTACAAAATCTCTGATTTTAAAATCTCCACCAATTTCATGTAATGTGTACATGGACTAAGGCACGCATTTCGTGGCTCATACATTATAATTGTACTTAACAATACTAATAAATAAAACATTTCTTCTGTGATAACGAGCTTTGAAGCTTCTAAATTATCGCTCAAATATAAGTACTTTCGGGATTTAAAACTTTCGATAAAGCAAACATTCGACGTTTCAATATTCGTATTATAAGTTATCAGGTCTTGTAAAATTCGGTCTTTTTAAATTCGATATTAGGTCGCGGGTTGTGGTTACTTTATCAACTGCGTAGTAAGTATTAGGTAGTTATTGCGTAAGAGACCAACCCTTACCATAAATACGGCCTTAGGCTAATATTGATACTGTTGCTTACGGCGGTTTTTGTGGAAAAATTGGATCGTAAAATCGAACCGTTATGTCATAATGATTAATAAAACAGGTCTAAAGCCGAGTTTAGACTTGCAAGAAAAATCGTACAAGTTGCATTACATTGCGGCACTAGATTAGTAAAACACGGAATCGCAGTGACGCACCGAATGTGCACCGTTTTTAACGCATGCTCTCCACACCGCTGCTTAAAATACGGAAAACTTTTTTTTATCGGATTGGATGGCAAACGAGCAAGTGGGTCTCCTGATGGTAAGAGATCACCGCCCATAAGCATCTGCAACACTAGGGGTATTGCAGATCTGTTGCCAACCTAGAGGCTGGGATACCTTGAAGATGGGATACCTCAAGTGCTAGTAATTTCACCGGCTGTCTTACTTTCCACGCCGAAACACAACAGTGCAATCACTGCTGCTTCACGGCAGGATTAGCGAGCAAGATGGTGGTAGCAATCCGGGCGGACCTTGCACAAGGTCCTACCACCTGCAAACCCTTCAACACTTCCTTCTTCCTTCAACTTTAGGTCTTTACCGAACAAAAGTCGTGAAGTTTACGGCAAGTCACTGCGATTCCGCAGCATTTGCGTATTTTAAGCAGCGGTGTGGAAAGCATGCGATAAAACCGGTGCGCATACGGTGCGTCACTGCGATTCCGTGCCGTCACCGTTTTTTAAGCAACGTTTTTGTCGCACCTTTACTCACTATCACAGCGCAGTGATCCAAAGTGAGTTTTGGGGGTACTACGAAATTAGAAAATGTGCCGTGGCATGGTGCACCAAAGGTCGGCAGCATTCCCTCACTGAATGGCGATGGTAAATTCATTGAGAAAGATAATTATATATAAGCTAAAGCAGTATGGAAGCTACGAACAAATCGATCGAAACGAACACACACAGACGCGCGCTCTGCACGGCCTCTGAAGGGACTCGCGATACCTACTGCAGTACCGCGAGACACCCTTAGAGGCCGTGTAGAGCGCGCGTCTGTGTGAGTGTGTTCGTTTCGATCGTAGCTTCGTAGCTTCCATACTGCTTTAGCTTATAATATATCTTCTTTGGTCTTCGTAGTGTTGACCAGGCGCTTTGGCTCTTCTTTCATTAGTGTGTTAGCACCGGAACCCCAAGGAACCAGGGTCGCAAAACCGACAGCGTCAAAATTGCATGCTGAACCGAGGCCCTTGGTATTTTAATATTTTCCTGCTCTCGGCCGCTTCTTCGTATAAATTCTCTTTTCTTTTTGAAGTACCACCGTCAAACATACCTAGTTCATTCCACTTCGCCTTTCTACAGTCAGTGTGTTATATAAAAGCAATTTTAATAAATTAGAGCGGGCATTAGAGCGCAAACAAAGCTGTTTGCAAACAAAGGGCCCCACAAACATTTTGGGCGCAATAACGACTCGCTTGGAGCACTCTGTCTCACTCGAGGATTGCAGCTTATTCTGAAACGGTTGAACTCTAGTAGGAGATGTATAAGCTACGCATAAAATCAGCATCTGTTTTTAAAAAAAAAATACCTCGTTGAGTTTCTTGCCGGATTCTTTTCAACAGAGGTTTTTTCCGAACCGGTGGTAGATTTTTTGACGTTCATAAGTGCTTTTTACCTATAGCCTAAATTGAATAAAGAGATTTTGACTTTGACTTTGAAAAGTAACTTTTTACTTCTCATGCTCGTAAAGTTCGTATTTATGCTAGATTTAGGCGACATGAAATGACTTTTTATGCTCTATGGTATAAAATAAAATCTTCGTCTAAGACAAAGGTAATCAGGTGTCAAGAGCAACAAACAAAAAAGTTTCTTTAATATTTTTTTATAATTTTTATTTCATGTAAAACTATCTACTATTTCAGTAGTGATGCTCGCAAGCTTCATATTTATGCTGATTTGAAGGCTATTAAATTATTTTTTTATGTTCTAATGCATAAAGTAAATTGAGTAATCACGAACGAAAAGTCCAGAAAGTAAAGTTTTTTTAAATTTCTTTTTCATATAATCAAATCAATGAACAAAACTAGAAAACACCTTTAAAGCTAGAGTTGCTAGATAAAATTTAGGTAAAGTTTAATGTTCACGAATACATACACAACAATAAAGAGTAGGTAGATGTTAGCCAAAAAGAATAAAAAGTAATATTCAAAAATATACACACACAGTATTAAAATATGGACAGAAATGAAATGAAAACTAAAAGTTAAACGTAAAACGGGGTGAGAAGGGACTGCGGGGAGATTGAGAAGTAGGGACAATAATAATAATAGAACTAATATTTTGTGTTTTCACTAGGTACTTAAAATTTCTGGCTCAGCTTGCTCTAAAAGTAGTTCAGTTATATTTATAGACATTTTATATCTGTTTTTGTTCTGGTTATCGTTTTTTTTTTATTGGTTCTGTCCCATCTAACCCCACTCTCTCTTTCACTACGGGGTAAGCTGGTATTTGCCTATATTTTAGTGTTTATTGTTTAAACTATGAAACTAAACGACAGATAATCATTACTTAAACTAAAATTCGTACCACCAAAACATTTTCTATCTATAAAAATCAATTTGCTAGATATGAAAATATTTTTATCAAGATTTTAACTTCATTTTAGTCTCTACTCACCCCGTTTTACCGTACAAGTAAATAAAAAAAATAACACACGTTTTCCTCTGTTGCAGTTTGATAGGCGCGGTCCAACATTCGTTCAAACAATCATTCTTCCTTGACCTGTACAACAATTTACTATTATTCCCTTGCTTTTGAACGTCATCAAAACTCGATCCTAACTCCTGAATACAGCCGTCGCCCGTCAATGTCACCAATCATGACTGACAGACAAACACAAAAACAGCGGATATAGCTGACACGTGCTTATAATTTGTTCACCCTTTGTTTATGGCACGTGCTGGATACGAGTTTTATTGGAGTTTCTGTGAGAATCGAATGTTGATTGCTTAGGGGGAAGTAATGACGAATTTTCGACGGAACACTTCATATTTGAAATGTTTATTCTCTTTAATTGATACCAAACCGAAAAAAGCCGGGGTGGCCTAGTGGTTTGACCTATCGCCTCTCAAGCAGAGGGTCGTGGGTTTAAACCCCGGCTCACACCTCCGAGTTTTTCGAGTTCATGTGTGGAATTAAGTACATTTGAAATTTACCACGAGTTTTGCGATGAAGGAAAACATCGTGTGGGAACCTGCACAAATATGCGAAGCAATTCAGTGGTGCGTGTGAAGTACCCAATCCGCACTGGGCCCGCGTGGGAACTAGGGTCCAAGCCCTCTTGTTCCGAGAGGAGACCCTATACCCAGCAGTGGGACGTTATAGGCTGGGATGATGATGATGATGAATCAGGGTTAAAAGACAGAATACTTTTTATCCCAATATTTCAACGGGGTATATTTGGTATGTAGGTAACTGCAAAATAAAGATGATTATTATTATGATTATGGAAATTATAACCGCTGGGTTTAGAGTAGAAATTTTGTACAGTTGCTCTTAACACAGCCTCAATGAAGACCATGATATAAATTTTGGGAATTCCCAGGGGAATTTTGTAAAATTCTAGAATTTCAATTGTAACTACTAGATCGAATAGTTTACGCTTGCGAAGTCGCGGGGAAACTCTAGTAAATATCATCATGTCAGCCGAAAGACGTCCACTGCTGGACATAGGCCTCCCCCAAGGCTCTCCACTCAGACCGGTCTTGTGCTTTTCGCATCCACCGCGATCCCGCGATCTTAGCCAGTTCATCGCTCCATCTTGTAAATATACCGACTCGATATATCGACTTTATGGTAAGTGACATAAAGGTGTACCTATGATGTCAGGGTGACGTTAACGTGTTTATAGCATCTTGGCACATATATTTATGACCTTCACTGTACATATGTATCTAACACTGGCACAAAATAATTTATCAATATAAATTAACTTATTCATCACACTATTGCCAACTTAAAAAAATATTTCAAATTCAAACTCATCATCCTTATTCCAACTCAATAAAGTCGTTTTCATATTTTTGTAACCGCAAATAAAATGTTTATTTATATCAACCCTCCGGATGTGCGCAAACGTAACGACAATTATTCGAAAATAGAACAATCGTGCGCAGGATGCATTATCGTTTATCGGGAATTTAAATTTAGAATTTCCATTAGCATTGTTTTCGATGTGCTTTCAGGGTAGTCCTAAGAAAGATTTATTAGAACTTTTTAAAAATGTTATTTTATTATCTCCACTACGCAAGGTGTTATTTATTAAACTTAAAACCTCCAAAACCCCAACTGTTATAAACCACCTTGCAAAAAAAACGGGCACCTATGGTTTTTGTATTTTATGCGCATGAAAGCTTACTTAGCTTCAATGCCTAAAAATCTGAAAAACCATTATGTGCCCGTTTTTTTTGCAAGGGGGTTTATTTTTTAAATTACTTTAATACTTATTCATAAAAAATGTCACAATTACTTATTAAAAAAAATAATTCGATGTTAAATCACTTCACTACGTTCCACCTTGATGTCTAATTCTACACTCGTAATGTACTTAAATATATGTATTGGTCAGTTTCTTTCGCCATTTTTTGAAAGAAAAAAGAACTGAAACAAAAAGGCCGGCATTAATTTATCTAATTAATTATGCAACCTCGCTCAAACATTTTATTACAGTAGCATTCGTAACTCTAAGGCTGCACACGGCAAAAAGAATTTTTAAAAAAACGCTGTCTGGTTTAAAGCAAAATGTGCAAAGAATCGGCTGTATTTTTATTTAGATGATATATTTTACATTCATTAAGAAGCCATAAAACTAATTCGCCCGTGGGTGGGAGCAAACACTGATAAGAAGATCGTAAATCTCCCTGCGGCCCTGATAACAAGATCATTGCTATCTCGACTTTAATTTAGTTGTGAAAACTATTAACAGAGTCCATATTTAAGCGTAATAAGTTTGTTAAGATTTTAATTTTTTATACTTACAACCGTTTTTGCCAACTGTACTTTTTTACTGTAGGTACTTGTATTGTCATATTCGTACTACATTCTCGTACCAAATTTCAAGTCGAGTAAGAAATTTCAAGCTTGTAACCAATACCAATCAATCTTACTAATCTTACTTCTTACCAATATTATAAAGACGCAAAAGTTTGTATGGATAGATGTGTGTTTGGATGTTTGTTACTCTTTCACGCAAAAACCACATAATGGATTTGCGTGAAATTTAGCATACATGTAATGTATACCCTGGATTAAAACATAGGCTACTTTTTATCCCGGAATAATGCACGGTTCTTGTGGGATCAAAAAAGTTTTAAACTGCATAACATTCGCGCGTGAAGACGGGGGCAAACGCTAGTTAGAAATAGAAAGTAGTAGACATTTAAGTTAGTATAAGTATAAATATATTGTACTAATGGTAAGTAGGGAACGTCGAATAAATCTCTCGCGGTTCCGCAGTACAAAATAAAACTATAACTCACCGCGAAAACAGGAAACACTCAGCTTTGTATCCTACACGCATATATCCTTTCGGCTGAAATACGTAACCTATATATCTATAGGATATATAATATAAATATTATGTATAAAGCGTGTCCTTAAAATGGATTATTACAACTCCAATTCAATAGAATCTGACAATCCTGTAGACACTTCCAGCCTACTAATATGAACACCGGGCTGCCTAAGGTTTGATGATGTGACTATTATTCTTTTTTGATTCCTTTTAGATAATAATCACAACAACAGGGACATATAATAATATAATCAAGCGTGCCCACGTTAGGGTGTCTTAAATGTGTAGATAATTGTCAGATTCTATTGAATTGTACTTTAGTTCCTTCCCCAGTAACTTTTAATAGAAATAAGTCTAGTCTAGTCTAGTCAAAGTCTTTGCCCTTGACTGTACGAGTATCGTAAGGTCGCGGGTGAGCAAATCACTAGGGATGTTGACACCACCGATCAACTGACGTACTTTTTATGAGCTGTCAAAACACAATTCTCCCATAAAGTTTAAATGGCAATAGCGACATAACGTCATAAGTTTTATTACAGTAAATCGAGAATTAATCTGGTTTTCAGGACTAAAAAGAAGCGTTTTTTACTGGAGTCGTGCCTTCGAATTATTTTTTAATGGCGTCATCATCCCTATTCTTTACTTCACTGATACTTTATGTTTCACAGAGTAATGCCTGATTCAATTAATTATATCGACGGTGAAGAACCAATACCTCCTAACTGAAAGACCTTTGACATGCGATTGACGACCTTAGCACCCCCTAATTAAAACCAAGTTGCATGTTCGAGATTTATCAGTTTAGGAGGTCTTGGTACAGTCAGCTGCAGAGAAAGGGTACCCCCCTGTAATGGCGGTAGTATGGATACCGCCGTTACAGGGGGGTACCTTTTCTCTGCAGCTGACTGTACTTCACCGTCGATATATGTCTTACTAATATTGCCTTCATTATCACGCATGTATACCATAATTAACGTAATAATCGCTAATTACACAGTTAATCAAATCGGTCCCAGGTGTGGACGCAATAAATATCGTGGACAGTGCGTTACCCTAATTACGGGTGCCATCAATGGGTCCCGTCACTACTTTGAAAACCTCGTATATCAATACCAGTGAATAAACTAAAATGGATCTTAAGCTGCACTGTGTAAAGTTCTCATTGTTAGTTTTGGAAGGTGCTATGTTGAATTGTGAGGAGGGGGAGGAATATGGCGCGTGCCATGTGGCAGTCGAGAAATAAATGATTATTGCATGACAGTTGAAATATTAATTAAGAAATGATAATTCCCAATATGTTGTAATTATCCACAGCAGAAAGCAGAAAAAAAATATTGTGTCTAATATGTCAATGACTGTAATATGACAATGGCGTGTTAAGAATAAAGTTGTGTTAAATACTTGTGATTATAGTATATAGATATAATTGCGAATCTGTTTAAAAAAAATACCTCGTTGAGTTTCTTGCCGGATTCTTCTCAACAAAGGTTTTTCCGAACCGCTGGTAGATTTTTTTGACATTCATAAGTGCTTAGCCTAAATTGAATAAAGATATTATTATTTTGACTTTGACTCTGACTTTGATGGATGGATGAACGGCGACTGAACGGATTTGAATGAAATTTGGCATACAGGTAACATTTATACTCCAATTCAATAGAATCTAATAATCCTGTAGACACTTCCAGCCTACTAATATGAACACCGGGCCGCCTAAGGCTTTGTGATGAGACTATTATTATTTTTTGATTCCTTTTAGATGATAATTGCAACAACAGGGACATATATAATCAAGCGTGCCCACGTCAGGGTGTGTTAAATGTGCAGAAAATTGTTAGATTCTATTGAATTGTACTTTACACCCCGGATTAACATCATCATCATCATCACGCCAGCCTATATACGTCCCACTGCTGGGCATAGGCCTCCTCATAAACAGCATAAAGAACACATAAAGGTTAATTTTTATCCCGAAATAACACTACTACTAATTCTGCGCTAGTGAAGTGGCGGGAAAAAGCTAGTTGAAAAATAAGGAAGGACTCCATACTATTCTATAAAGCCCGACGCAGAAAGTACTTTTTTCAACCTATCCACTAGTTGTGAGTATTATGTTCATTTCGAACTATTTAAGGATCTTCAAAGTTAAAGCTGGAAGTTCACATTGTTCGGCGGAGAGTTGAACACTCAAAAGGCGAAGGAACCTCGAGTAGGGAGAGGTTATAGTGACGAGCGGATCCGGGTAGTAATATTATAAATCGCACTCCTAAATCTTAAATCGATCCAATTTAGAATTCATTAAATTTCCAGAAGGCTTAAACAAAATGGTGTATTATTTTGAGGTGGTGCGCTTTAGATTTCAGAGAGTTGAATACCTAAGTATGTAGTGAAAGTTTAAATGTTTGTTGTTCATTCACCTCATCTTTGCTGTCGCTGCGGTGGCTCAGCTGACGCTCTCAGCCGCCATGGCCTACATTGCCAATATTGCCATCTTGGTGCCGGCCGTACCCACAGGCACGCGACACTCAACGATCTCGTCGGGCGAGCTCTTGGCTCCGCGTCCATCCCCGCGACCCTAGAGCCTACGGGTCTTTATGCTGCGGACGGGAAGAAGCCCAACGGTTGTACCTTGGTGCCGTGGCGTCTGGGGCTGCCGTTGGCGTGGGATGCTACATGCCCCGTCCCACGTCCAACGGTCTGTGTGGAAGCCAGGGACGGCTGCAGACGATGCCCAAACCATCAAGCGCCGCGAATATGCCTTTCTTAAGGACAACTACTTTTTTGCGGCACTTGCGTTCGAAACCTTTGGGCCTTGGTCGTCCGACACATAAAAGTTTATGAAAGAAGTGTCGGACTAACTAATCAGCGTCTCTGGCGACCAAAGAGCAGACTTTTTCTTTGCCCAAAGACTGACCTCCCAGTGCAGCGGGGCAACGCCGCCAGTGTCTAGGGTACAATGTCCCGCGCTGCGCCGCCTTTGGAAGAGGAAGCCCGTTTTAGTTAATTTAAGTGTTTTTATTTTTATGTAAAACTGTTGCTTATGTTCTCCTATGTTACAAATAAAAAAATCACGGCTTGACGGATTTGGAAGAAATTAGATCAAGCTTGTTATGCGCTTGTTGTTGTTGTGTGTTCAGTTGTTATCCAGCTAAGAGGATGAGCTCAACATTTACAAAGATTAGACTGTGTCTACAATACCACACAATATTCAATGACTCTTTATTGTACCTTTACCACAATATAGTAAGCATTACAAACATAGGTAAGGTACATAAACTATTTTCAAGGTAATCAATAGGCGGTCTTATACTCGTAGCTTCAGAGTGACAACCCCAGGCAACTTTTATATTAGGAACATAAGAAATAGATTTTAGGAGGAGGTACCATTTAAGATTAGAACAATCCCTACTAATATTATAAATGCGAAAGTAACTCTGTCTGTCTATCTGTCTGTCTTTCTGTTACGCTTTTATGTCGAAACCACTGAACCGATTTTGATGAAATTTGGTATATTGGTAGTTTGGGTCCCAAGGATGAACATAGGATACCTTTTATTCCGGTAGAGGGCGCCACCGCGCGATAACCTAGATCCGCGCAGACGAAGTCGCGGGCATAAGCTAGTAACAAATATATAAAACTAACCAAACCATGAAAAACAGCCGTGGTTGCCTAGTGGTTTGACCTATCGCCTCTCAAGCAAAGGTTCTTGGGTTCAAACCTTTTCAAACCGCACTGGGCCCGCGTGGGAACTATGGCCCAACCCCTCTTGTTCTGAGAGGAGGCCTGTGCCCAGCAGTGGGACGTTTATAGGCTGAAATGGAACTAAACCATACATCAAATACATTTACAAGAATAACTACCTAAATACACCCGCTCCGTCTCGTTCTATCCCCTCACCCCTAGTGCAAGAGGCTGAAGCTTTGTTCCACGTTGCGTCCTCTTTGACGCCCTGAACATTGTTCTTTTAGCTCCTCACTAGCGGTATTAGTGATATAACCCTGGTGCATCAAAGGACGCACCAGGGTAGGTTTCCTTTGTAAAATTACCTAACTCAGTGATAGCGTTGAACGTTAAGTTTTAAACTTAACCATTCATGCGAATACCCAAATACTCCGAAATATTTATTCCTGTATTTGCTAATTCCGATTTTCAAAACTCCGATTTTCACAATTCCTAAGACATAATTCCGATTACTTAAAAACACGATTTTTTTCCGAATTTCAAAATATCGATTTTTTTATTATCCGATTTTTATAACTCCGAAGAATGAAAAACACATGAAAAACACGAAATGTTAATGGCCCGAAGTACATTATTCCGATTATCAATTTTCCTAAATGACATCGCTAATTCGGAAATATGACATTCGGCAAAATAAACTTCATGGTTTTAGTAATTGTGATCTTGAATTTCGAATTAATATCAATCAATTAGGTAAATTAATCTGCATAAGTAAGGTTAGGTTAGATTGCGGGTGGCAGAAGCCATATTGAAATATTATACGAGTATAACCTATGTCACTCCGACAGTAATTATGACGAATCCAATGATACCGCATATGTTAAAATCCGTCTAGCCATTTAGGCTGCAGCGAGGACCAAAGAAATGGACATACATACCCACATACATACATACATACGCTCGAAAAACATAACCCTCCTTCGGGCAGTCGGATAAAAATATTATTAATTTTTAAATTAATCCCTCACTGCAGGGCTACTACGAAACACGAAACTCGGAAGTTCGTGTCGTGCCGTCCCTCTGTCACATATACTATTTAATACGAGAGCGAGAGGAACCACTAGACACGAACTTCGAGTTTCGAGTTTCGTATTAGCCCTACTGGTAAACAACACAAAACTATGATTATTTACTAAATTCGCGGGGCCTGAAAAAGGGTTAAAATTATAAATGCAAATGCTTGTAAGTCTGTTTGTATTAGCCGTTTCATGTCTAAACGCTGAACCGATTTGGATGAAATTCGGTATACAGGTAGATTGAATCCCGGGGAAAGACATAGGAAAGTTTTTGTCCACGAAAATTGCATAGTTCCCTCGAGATTAGCCATTAATGAATTCTACGTGGACGTAGTTGCGGGCAATGGTTAGTTTGTTCTTAAAAACCTCGAAAATATTTCGTAAATTTTAACATGGGCTAGTTAAGTATAGAAAAATATAAAACAAAGAGAGAAAAGAAAATACATTTATTCGCAACACAAGACAATAATACTATTTGGTACAAAAAAACAACACAAAGGTATGTGTCATTGCGGTTGTGAATCGGACACTGGCTCAGCATAATGCTGGAGCGTTAAAAACACTCCTAGCGCTGATTTTCAGCCAGCACCGTCGGCACCCCTCTGAGCGTTATAAAGACACACTATGAATGAAAAACCAAACAAAAAAAGCAGTATGGTGCAGTATGGTGGACGCATGTCAAAACTTTAAAGCTTTCCTGCAACGTTGCAATTTCACCGCCATCTTTGCATATTTATCTGCGTACTTTCTCGAATTTTTCAAGTTCCGCCCAATTTTTCCGCTAAAGAAAAACTTGAATGAAAATTAAACTTTCGCGTTTCATTTAAACTTTTTCATAAACGTGTTAAATTTTTTATTGGCGCTGTTAAAACTCTGCGCAGAAAAGATCGCGATTGGGGTTTTAATATTAATGTTGGTTTTTATAAAAAAGTAATATTTAAAGTTAAATTTAAAAATCTGTATAATTTATTTTGTTTATTATTTTTTTAACCAGGCGTTTTGCGGTCCATATCAATGAACTGAAACAATTACTTCATTAATTAAGGTCGCGGATGAGTAATTGTATTTGTTTCAGTTCACTGAATTTGGATTTTGAAGTACATGTAATAAAATAAGAAACAATTTTATTTTTTGAAATATTGCCTAGTACTGAGAATTTTGAGAAATAAATTCTTGCTCCTTTTCTATGCAACATTGACTGTTCAAAATTTCAGTTTTTAAGGTCTAAAGATTTAGACTGAGTGTCGATGAAGTACCTAGTAGTGACGAGCAATTTTTGTATATCCAGCTATATAGTCGCTTATTGTACCTAGTACTTAAGTTCTAAAGATAATGGCAACACTAAATGACATAAGAAAGACAAAAAATACTCATAAAAGTATTTTTTTACATTATTTCAAGTTTACTAGGACATCTCCCTGCTGATCTGATAGTCAAATCAAGAAAAGAAAATATGTATACACGGCCTTAATACTAAGTGCATAAAGTCTTGTAGGTATACATATTTTTGCAACTTTGGTAGTGTCGATATCTTTGCCCTACTGTCATCTCTAATTACACAATGGGAGATACCTATTTCGCTAAGTTAAAAATCCAACATTTTATTTTATATTCAAATAACGGGTTTTCTTTAAAACCTGTTCAAAGTATAGTAAATTTGCGTTTAATACAGCGTTTTTGCTTAAACTTACGAGCCGAGTGGCAAAGTGGGGTAACCCAAAAAAATTAAAAACAGGAAATTTTGCAAAACAAAACACGCTTAAAACTTTTTCAGCAGTTTAGTAAACGGTCTTTCTGCCTTGTAATATTCATAGCCCGAGGAGTTTTTGCACCTTTTCCTTACTTTCACCCACATAACGTATACGAATTGCCTTTTTTCCCTTTTTCACGGCTTAGCGTTGTAATATTATCGTTTCAACTTAAAATATGCTGGACCCGAATTTGGCATAAATATTTTTGACGTCGGATTCTGAAGCGTTTCCCAGAAAAATGATTTGTCAGCATTTCTCCGCTAGAAAATTATTTGACGTTCTATTTTCTTAATGCAGAGAGTTTGCTTGAAATAAATTTTGTGCGACGAAATATTTGCAAAGCAACGTAATGACAGAAACGAGGTCAGATAATGCCAGGGATTTGAATAATATTTCGTTTTTCTCCCACATTTCTTCGCGACTTTTTATTAAAAAAGTACCCGCGCCGCAGCTGCCTGTTCGCATTGCTTAAACAAAGCAACTTTTAAGTGTTCATTAAGTTAAAACAGAAACGCTCTGAGTGAAGTGCAGCAAAAAACAAAAGATCAAGCACGTGGTGCCTCAGCAAAAACGCGGCAACTTCCAATTTGTGCAATGATTGTACTTAATGCGTGCCATGTGGTCATTCCCGGTCATGCCTGCTCGATTCCGCTAACTTCATTTTATCTACCACTCATCTCTCTCACACTCACGGCTGTCCCCTCAAAGTTGGCTTACCTCTCGCTCTCGAGCCTTAGTCTGCGTTTGCTCGCCGCGTAGGAAGGTTGTATCGCGCGTTTATCCAAATCCGCGTGATTGCTTCCGATAAAAAACATTCGTAAATACTTTTTTTTGTGGTTGCGTGAAAGTGTTTTAGTGTTAAAATCTGAGTGTGAAAACGGTTAATGTGTGTGTTGCTTTATTAAACTAGTGTAGTATCTTGTTGAAGTGCATTTTGGAATGTTGCAAACCTCTCGGCTCAGGTAGCGTTTGGAAGTGAGCGGATTTAATACGGTTAGTCTTTTTTCTTATCAATCTTTTGTTGCCCTGTATTTGACGTGGCCGAATGGATTCTGATAATAGATTAGTTTTCACGTTATCGGAGTGTAACGGTATTGGTTTTTGTGAACTGTTTTTACCTTTTTGCATAACGTATCGTTTCGTTTCACCATCGTGTTTCGCTGTGTATTGCAGAGAAGCAAATAAACATGTAATTTGTGGCACGTTTCATTACAATTAAACCAAGATTGCACACACTTGTGTAAATATAGTCTGCGTTCGTTGTTAGTTTTTGCGACGTTTTCATATTTGACACCCGCGTAATGTTATTCTTCCAAGAATCGGGACACGTTGCAAAAAATATGGGTAGGATGCATTAGTATATTGTACGCTGAACTTTTTTACCCTAATGGTGATATAAAAAAAACTGTCTAACACAGAAATTCGTAGATATATTTGAGATTCTCATTTGCATTTATATCATAGTAACAGTAATTTATCAACTTCTTGCCTGGTTAGAAAAATAAGATAACAAACAAATAAGTATTATTTACAACCAGATAAAGATACATTGACACTCGATATCGTAAATATTTTAGCAAAATAACTGGAATTGATAAAAAAGGTCGCACGGCAAATTCTAAGTCAGAAATTCCAAAAATGCTTCTATTCCAACTATTCCAACGCTTGCATCATTTGTTTTGTAAATAAAAACAATGAATCCCTTTGCCCAAAACTTACGCACGCCAAAACAATACGAACCCAAAAAAATGGTAAAACAATACGCATGCCATACAAAAGTTACAATCCGTTGTTCTAAGGGCTGGAAAGGTCAGCCTTTGTCACGACCGTGTGTAGTATAACGACAGAGCAATGACCTTCGCAATTTTCACGCACATGTGTAAAGACACTAACACTACATTCACACCAAATAATAACTTACGAAATGTTAACAATCGCTTAATTTTTTGTGATCTTGAGCCGAGTTGGATTACAAAAAGTTTTAGATATTCTTGAGGTTAGTGTTAGTAAGCAAGGCAAATTGGTTTTGCTAGGTCTGCAAATATCATCGGTAGATTATGTTTAACCTCTTCACTTTGTATCTCTCCTTCTGTTTTACCTTCTGCTCCATTGAAATTCCGTCATTTTGCCAAATTTCCATAGGAATCCCCAAAAATATAATCTTGGTCATCATTAACGTGATAATATTCTGTGCAAATAGATTTGGCGGTTGTGATTTCGGTATACTGTGGAAATATCGAGATAAAAAGTACCATAGATTTTCGAAGATTCAGCTTATCAAATGTCATGTAAACCTATCTCACTCTTTAGCTTGAAAAAACGATGGATATGCCATACACACAAACTCTCCAATATCCAATATTACTTGTATTATGTCTACAGAAGAGGTAAAGTTACAAAACTGAACGTTTGTGAATGACACGCATTCATTATTGATCAATAGGTATGAAAAAACTTGAGTAAAGGTCATTTAGGTGCTTATGACACAGAATCAAAGTCCAGCAACGATCGAATAACGTTTGCTATACCTACTAGTCCTATAAGTTTCTGTGAAACATGTTTGAATGCATCGATTTAATATCCCAAAGTCATTTCACATCTCGCAATAATGCTAGAAAATAATTATTATGACGGCATGTGGCCACAAAAACTGATAAAAGACTTTAATTACTGACCGAGCGATGAGAAAAAACGAGATGAAGTCGGTTCTCAATGCGAAATCGAACCAAGAAATGTGAGAGTCGAGATTAAACTCTTGGAATGCCAAGCCTAGTTACCTATATGTTCTGAGAAATATGACTCCATTGTCAATTTAAATCTTAAAGTTACATTCCATTGGCCAGTTTCAGAGAAAACCTGGCTGATTTTAATAAGAACGTTTGAATGTGTTGGTAGTTATGATATAGCGCTTATTCGACATACAATGACATTGAATGCGTGATGCTTACAATGTTATTGTATATTTTCACACCGACCACACACTAGAAGATTTTCTAAGAAACAGTGTTTGTCTATTAATGGACAGTTAGAAATCACTAGTGTGGGCGTATTGATTTGACCGCAAACCTCGCGAGGTTAAGTAGAAACCTACACTAAATCCACTCAAAGCTGGAAACGTAACGCATTGCTGGAAAACTTTTAACTAAATCTCAAATTCTGTAAAGTCTGCAAAGTTTCTCACAATGCGCGGTGAGAACTCAGTAGTTTTGGATTATGATGTAGATTTAAGCGACACTGTAGTGGTGTGGGGTTTGCACAAATGCTAATTAGAATAAAAATAAACGAATTAACACAATTTAAATCTCAGCTCCGTGGGAAAGTTGAGATAAAACATCGACATCATAAGACACTGGAGTAAGGCTTCATTGAAGATGTTCTTATTACGAAACCGGTTCTAGCGGAAGATGCAAAAAACCAAGGCCTTCGCCCGGCGTGTTCAAACAAGTTTTTGTACCACATTAAATTACTTATACCTATCAAATTATCAAAGAGTGAATTTAATAGGCTATGAGAATTACGTCTATTGTTTTTATAGTTTATCCTTGAGGATTAAATTCGAGCTCTGCCATTGTTCACATTTGAACTAGCTCTTTAACATCGGGACCACCCTTGCGTAATCCGTTGAAAATAAAATCACTCATTCAACCATAATGCTATGTTAATCCATCGTTGTATTTGGTAATACATGAATATTTAATGCGAAACAATCCTTAATTACTTTGGCTACCATCATTCTTTCAGTCAGTTCAGCTGAGTAGCACAGTAATATAATAGAAAAGGAAGATCCTGCTCTCTGATATAAGATAATTAATCTTTCAGACGTAGGAACGCCGAGCATTCGTATTCCAAATATAATAGCGTTATTATTGTAACTATTTATTAAAATGAATGATCGATTAAACGAGCAGTTGTAATGTTTAATCAATCATTTGTATCTTAATGAGTAAACAGCAATGCAACCTCATTGCTACCAATTGCAGCACGTGTGTTCCGGTTTGTTTTTGAGTGTGGCCAATGATGTAATAGATCCGTTTTAATGTACTATAATTGGAACTTACTCACGTTGGTCATTAGTTTAGTAAATGTGGTTGAATGTAGCACAAATTGTGTACATTTGGCACACGTCTGTGCTGAATTGTAATTGTGGCAATTATAACGATGTTAACATAGATGGATATCGTTTCGTTTTGTTCGTTTGTAACAAAATGCTTATTATTTAAAATGGGGGTTCGATTATCTGCTGTGAAATGAATGTAATACACAAACGCACGAAATGTGTTAATAGGACTTCTAACTTTAATAGTTTCCTCATGTTCTAGGCAAAATTACTATTCGACGGTCGTTTAAAGCAGAAGCAAGTATTATTTACAATTTGAAACAATTTAAACAACCTTTCTACAATCATAGCTAGTTACGGTTTTGCCGTACTTACTGTCTTTAGTTCTTATTTTACACGTTGGGTCTTAACATGTACTTTTTATAAACATTTCAATAAACATTCGTGTTGTTTGGAATGGACCAGACAAATGTCTGACCATTGTCCACTGTTAATAGAAGCAGTTCCTTGTCTCGGTTCAGTTTCTATTTCATGTCATTTTACGTCATTAAATCCCCTTCTAATCAATATTGCTACGTAACTTACCATTTTTTTAGTTATTTTAATTCATGCCTGTACTGTAAACTGTGTTAATTTCAAAATAACAAGTATTTATTTGGTGGGATCACTCATTATATTTTTATATATTTCTTTTTTTAATTTATATGTTTATTTATGTTTAGTTTTTAGCTAATTTAGTTATTGTTATCCTTGTGTTGTTGTGGATAAATTTTCTTTCTGTCTTACACTTGCTGAACCATCTCGATGGCCCAATCGAATAAACGTGCAAAGGTCTTTACACGAAAAATTTTTTTTTGCTTTTTTAGCTTACATATGGCCCAAAGTATGTCGTCAATTTTTTTTACACCGATCCTATTAACCGTTTTTGAGATAAAATGTTTTAATTGTTTATTCGTTGGTAATTATTCCACACAAAGTTAAAGTTGGTTTTATTTTTCCTGTAAAATTGCTGTTTTACGATTACACGTTTATTCGTTTGGGCCATCGATCTATTGATATGCATAAACACTGCAATGGTATGGACGGAATGCAGTTGACATTCCATTTTTTATTGCCTCTAGACTTGCAGGGACAGACAAAATAATTAAATTCCATTCAACGCGTCTCGTGACTGAGAAAAATAAATACAACGCACCAGTTCTTGGTATTCCGATTTAATTAAAGTTTTAATTCATTCCAAGCTGTGATAATATTGTTTGGAAATGCAGTTACACCATTTTGCTAACAGTCTTGTGTCTCAAAAATCATCAATGAATAGTAGAATATATTTTAGAAATAAGTACAAAGGTCAAGAATTAAAATCAATCTAGGAAGGAATATTTGTCACACGGAAAAACCGAATTTAACCGAGTAGATAATTTTAACTTTTATTCTACTTTAATGTACCAGTACTGTAATGTAATGTACAGTACTTTAATGTAGCACCAATATCTGACTCAACAAGCGTGCATAAATATCTGATACGACTATTTCTAGGGCCGGAAGGACGTGTCAGATGTTTTTGCACGCTCCGCTGTGGCAGATATTAATGCTGGTGACTGTACATAGATCAACACAAATGGTCTAACTTATCTCATTTTATTCATGACAAAAGTAATTTAGCGACCGTTCTAATCTAATTTTAATTTCGGGACCATAAAAAAGTTCATTGTTGTGCTATGTGTGTGTTGGTTTACAATGATACGTTTTTAGTTCATACACTTGGACATTTTTTTATAAATTTTAATACGAGTATTTCCTAGTTAAAATAATCATCCGTCCAGTATAAGTTGTTCAAATCAAGTGACATTTAAAAACCGGTAACTAAGCCGAACTTGATTTATGAAGGCATTCTTAATTTATTACGTATCTATGGCCAGGTAAATACAAGCCCAGGAATAGTGTGAAGGTTAGACATAGTCCCCTTTCTTAAATAAATTTACATATTATTCATGAACATAAATACCTATTTGAGCGGCAAGGTTCGTATTATTTTAAAATTAAAAATACAATTACTTACACAAACATCAATTGGATGGTCAGAGGTTGTATCTACAGTTACATTGTTATTCAATACACCTACGTTTTTATATGCAGGCACATTACCATTCTAATTTCCGGGTTTTGTAATTTCATATAAAATATTTACAAAGCTACTTATTCGCATTTTATCAGTTCTTGTTGTGACAACGTCACTGTGTTTCTGGCTGTAATACTACGAAATTATGTCTGATAAACTATCGAAAAGGTCAAGTATTTCTACCACATTCAAAACATTGATAATTTTAAGCTAAACTTAATAGTTAAACAAATCTTGCAAATTGTTTATAGTTTTCTTAATTAAAATTTGTTGAAACAAGGTAATAATAAAGATAACAACAGTTACATCAATATTACCAATAAAAGTGCTAATGAACTCTAGTCAGACAGCATGTAACCTCCTTTAGACTTTCAAGGTCTTCCCAGTTTAGTTGGAAACACTAGTTTTTTAGCCAAAACTGGTTTCGCGTTTACTCGATTCGCTATAGTTTGTAATCATGCGCATGAGGCGATTACGTCAGTTAAGGAAATGTTTGAGACGGTGTCTTTGACCTTGTCTGTTACCTTCATTATGAAAGTGCAAGATGACTTGAGACAAAGAAATATTTATTTTCAAATGTGTAAAAGACAAGAAGTCTTCAAAAAGTCGTGATAGTCTAGCTGTTTTGGTTCAAAATTTCGTATATAATCAACAAAAATGACAGTCAGAAAAAAATGTAGGTACTAAGGAAAATAATTTTATACCAAAATGTACTTTGTGTTTTTTTTTAAATGATAGTTATAAATCGATCCAACCACTGAAAGAACTTATATAAAAATAAACTTGTAAAAACTTCGTTGCTTTGCAACAAGGTGGCAAAATGAACGTAATTACAAAATAAGACATAAAAGTTGATTTAAGCATTGAGACGCGATCAATTTCAGTGCGCAATGATGCACTGCAATTTGTCCAATTAACAACAAACTAACTGACGAAGATTTTGTTGGAAAAACAGCGTAACTACGTCGTGATTGAGTTGAGTTTACTTTACTTTGTATGTTCTCTGATCGCATAATTCACTTGGAAATATTTCCAATTATTAAGCAACGATGAAGTTTCTTTGATCTCACTGGAATAGCTCTGCAATTTGGATTAAATCACTTTCACAATATAACAATTTGCTTGCGCATTTTTAACTCTCGTTGATACTAAATTTAACTACTTACATAATTCCTAAGCCTATAATAAACTAGCTGTTTGTAGTACTTTTATTTAAGTTTAACAGTTGAGATAAAATTCCGGGCCGTACCTACTAAATTATAGCTTGGTCATTATTTATTTTGCTTGCAGGACACCCAATGCTAATTTCTCTTGTTTCAACTACATCATCATCTTAAATAACCAGCACTAGAAGGGGCCAGATATTTCCTATTTCAAAGAGATTTCGGCAATGTCAGTCACTTTTACTGTCAGTGGAAAATTAAGACAAACTCAGACTCTTTATCGCGTTAATATTATTATACTATGTTATCGTGTTTATTGTGTAGTTACCTACGACAACGAGCGAAGCGAGGAGCAGTGTTGTGTAGAATTCGACTAGAAAACACGATGAGCGAGTGTAACGAGCGCGCTGCGACAATGGCCGGCGAAGCGCCAGGACTTAACTAATTATACCGTAATGCTGGTTATGTACTCCCATACAACAGAAGAAAATTTCATGAGCTAAGTGACACTTAGCACCTAGGACGTCCACCGTACCGTAGAAAGGTCTATGGGGGAGGCCTATGTCCAACAGTTGACGTCCTACGGCTGAGATGATGATGATGAAGTGACACTTAGCCCTTTAGATTAAAAAAAATATATACCGTCAAGATCATGCAAATATATCCTCCAACCTGACAAGTTTTCGCATTTGTCATATTCCTGGCGAAATATTGTAAACTATTTGCTAAATAATGTAGTTTCAATACTTTCAAGCGAAACACAGGAAGTGTTATCAAAAAAGATTGTTATATCGTATGTGATCGATGGCAATCTCACAATCTCGGTGCATCACCGAAGCGATAACCCATACGTTAAATCTTGATTGATTAACAAACAGCTTGTTATGATGTGATCGAGTGTATTTTATTGCTGTAAAAATTCTGCAAGAGAGTACAGCACGTCAAAAATACGTGTTAAGATAATACACGGCTTATACACGGCAACAGCTCAAATGATAAATGAATAAAACATTATTTTTTTATATTCATACCCATTTCGATATAATAATTTCAATAAATTACTTACGTTTACGTCCCGTAAATTAAGGCAAAAAGAGAATAGCAATCTTCGCTTATATTTGTTCACATTTTCATGGAAATATTTATCACTTAGCTACTTAAGAAACAATGTCAGAGATACGTGTAATAAAAATAAATTACGCAGGTTATGATCCAGAACGATAGCGTTTATGCTTGACTTTCACATTCGGGGTAAAAAATCGTCGAGACGATATGTGATTCGCGCAGTTGCGTGCTTGCCAGTTTTTCTTTAAACCGTATTGAAATAGTTCCCCAATATTTTTTTTTTTGGAAACTGTAAATTATTCAGGGTAAGTATATCTATTTCAGGACTGTCCTGTAGCAACCTTTCTTTCG
This sequence comes from Choristoneura rosaceana, assembly GCA_037349165.1. NCBI lineage: Eukaryota > Metazoa > Arthropoda > Insecta > Lepidoptera > Tortricidae > Choristoneura > Choristoneura rosaceana. Next base: position 2,517,817 of record JAZBNJ010000032.1, read on the forward strand.
ACCAAATTACAGAGACAACTTTTTTTTATTCGACTATATGGTAAACGAGCAAGTGAGTCTCGTGATGGTAAGAGATCACCACCGCCCATAAACATCTGCCTCATACTCTACTCTACATCATACCTCAAGTGTCAGTAATTTCACCGGCTGTCTTATTCTCCACGCCGAAACACAAGTGCAAGCACTGCTGCTTAACGGCAGGATTAGCGAGCAACAAAGTCCTATCACCTGCAATAGTCTACTTGTTACCGTGAATGAAATCTTCTTATTAATAATTATTATTGTGCCAGCTTTTTTTTTCAATGACTCCATGGGGGATTCTGAGTAAATAACATTTCAAGAAGCGTCCACATCTTTATTTAACGAGATTAGAAATAAATGCATAATTTATTCACTTTGCCATTTTCTATAATTAAATAACTAGCTTGATTAACATAAAAACTGGCTTCGCCAGTTTTGCCTAGGCATTATCTATCAGGGCAAATATACTGTGTTTTTTTGTAAATACGTTTTTTTGTAGGCCTCTTAGAGAAGACTCAGTCATGATCATGAAGAGAGAGATCTATGCTGAAGTTTTAATTTCGACAATCTACGTAAGTTCAATATTTTGGAAAAGAAGTCTCTTCGTTCCATTCTCCATACAAACGTATTATTATTGTTTTTTTATGAATCAATTTCGTTTAAAAGAAGATGAATATTTAACTAACCTAACCAACAAAAAGTTGGAAAACTCCTGACTTTTTCTCTTTAAAGTTCAATTTGTCAAAAACGGCTGAACCAATTTCAAGGAAATATATCTAAAAACCATCGCTAGAAAACCTGCTATCAAATAAAAAAAACGCATTCAGATCCGTCCACCCGTTTAAGAGCTACGGTGCCACAGACAGACACACATAGCGGTCAAACTTATAACATCCCTTTTTGCGTCGGGGGCTAAAAAGCAGTGATCCAAGGTCATCTTAACCTTCAAACTTCTTACCTTCTTCTTCTTCTTCAATGTAATCTCCAAGAAAACCAATCCATAGCAATTATTTCTGCAATCCGTAATTGCACCATAAGTATGGCCGCATAAAAAACATTTAATACCGGTTCAATTTTACAGCTATGCTAGTTAATCGGAGCAATCTCGATTGCAATCAGCAGTCGGTTGCATTTTTGACGGTTTGCAATCATGTTGCAGTTTTGCATGGCGGTGTTTTGTTGCATAAACAAAATACTAGTCACTATTCTAAGAATTTATTATATAAGTGCGAAATGTAGACGATTTCAATCGAGTGTTGGCGATTAAAAAAAAAAACAAGCAAAGCAGTTGTTTTAATTTAAACCAATGAGATTACTGTGACTTCAGTCAAAGAAACTGACATTCTATAACATCTGCCAGGAAAGTCATATAGGTGATCGTGAAAAGGTTCCACCCATTGACACGGTTTAGTTTCTTCGACTGCTCTTTTAATCCCTAACATTGTTCACTATTTTGTGGTGTTGAATTATATTTAAGTAGGGAACCGATCCTACTAAAGATTTGGAATTATTGAACTTTTAATCTTCTTCTTTATATTGGTAAAACACCCTCGTTTACATAAGACAAATCTCTCTCCAGAATGATGTGTCGCGAGAAACATCATATTATAGTACAGTATGTGCAAAAGGTACAATTTTGTTTGTTTGTTTGTTTGTTTAAACTCTTTATTGTACAAAAAGGAAATAGGTACAAAAATAACACACAAAAGAAAGTACTAAGTACAAAGGCGGACTTATCCCTGAAGGGATCTCTGCCACTCAACCTTTGAGTGGTAGTAATTTTATTCAAATGAGACCTACGCAGAATATCAAACTCAATTAATCGTAGATAGTATATCCATCCACTATGTAGATTTTAACTATAAAAAGTTATTACTTACCGTTGAGCGTAGATAGAATATTCTCGCACAGAGTATTGCTTGTTCTTATATCAGTTGCAACTGGTTTTTATATAAAACTGACCAGTATGTAATCAACCCTTATTTCACGTTATGAATCACACAGGTTTAGTAACAGCCTATTCGCTCTAGGCTTGAAGAGATATCTAGGTTGGTTTCAAATAGTTTGCGTATTGTCACTTTTACTATTTAAACCTTTCAATACAAGAAAATAATGTCGTTTGGTCCGAATTGAGGACGAATTAAAAAAATTACGTCAGTCGAAAATATCTAAACTTTTACGTGCCTTACTTTTACAGCAAAACTTGGCTATAGGCGCACAAGAACATGTTACTAAAGCACAATTAGGTAAAAAAATAAATAATTTAAACTTAATAGAAGAAAGTTACACTACAAGAATTATAATAAAAACTGAAAAAATTTAACGTAGGAACACGGTTGTAACACAATTTTCTGAACTCAACTTAATGCTAGCCTCATAATTAGTACCCCTTGCAGTGCTTTCTTTAATTTTTAACACAATAATTATTATCGTTTCTGAGCCATTCAACTTGTTGGCGTAGCTAGAATCGACATAGATAATCATCATCATAGCCCGAGACGAAATGACGCTGTTTACGTAACCCCTGGCAGTAGGGTAATAGTGGCAATAGACATTTTTTGCTCACAGAAGCATTCTCGAATAAGTAGGTCGTTGTTTTTTATGTTGCAAACTTGTAAATGGGTCGCATGTCCACGATATGTATTGCAAGATTTTACTTAAAGAAGAATCCTCACATGAAGTCATTTACGCGTTTTATTAGACTTTAAGAACATTGGATCCAGCAGCTAAATCGAAATTCCAGGATTTCACTCATTTCTAAACATGTGACAAACCTCATGTAAAGTAAAAAAAGAGTGCAACGGTAATATTTCATTCATTTTTAGCATACTATATTCACCATTATTGTTTCTGCGGATTTTTCAAAAATTACTACGGTCATTTTTTTTTAATAAGTGTCTCGTTTCATATCACTTTAAATGAGCCCAAGCTCAATACTCACGAGCGATGTAATCGGGATCTTGGATAGGGGACAGATTATTGGCCGGCCTTTTGGCAGCGCGCCTGAGAGCACTACATCGCGCTTGCTGGCATTCAACTTCAAACTGTTAAGTGTTTTGTGGATTCACAACGGGAGATCAAAGCTTTTTTAGAGTTCCTTCTCCGAGTTCATCCTCCAAACGGAACCCTACAGAACGATCTATAAACAATTACTTTGCTCATCGACTGGCGACCTTGTGATAGCCATGTCTATATGCCACACTGTATGTTCGTTCATGCAGGTTCTTTACCTTCACACTGTAAGAACACACGCAAATCACACAAAACTAAATACAGCCGCGTTTCGAGCTCAATCAGAATTCATCCTCAGAATAACTCAAACCGTTTACCATGTTACCACCCTATTATTTTCTCTCATCACTCCATCCGTTTCATCACTAATACTTACTGTTAATAATATGTTCCTTAATTTACCCTTACTGACTTATATTATTTTGGATTTTTTTTAATGATCCTGAACCTCCTCCTTTTTTGAAGTCGGTTGAAAAGGAATATTAGTAACTACTTAGAAACTCCCACTACCTTCCACTATAACTAACTCTTTCTATCAGATAGATTTTTCAATTTCTAATTATTGGTAGGATTCTGTATCAGTGGCAAAATTACACGCTATATAATTTACACACATTTATTTATTTAGTGTATCAAGAAGTCAAAAAGATGGCTCAAAGGAGGGATGTTTGGAAGATACTCCACCGACAAGAGTATAATTCTTAGAGAGAGAGAGAGAGAGAGAGAGAGAGAGATAGAGAGAGAGAGAGAGGGATAATTTACATATGAAAGACATTCATTTTAACCGCGCCATTTCAGTGCTGACCTCGCTCAATATAAATGCGACCTTTGGTTCAGAATTCCCGACGCTACCTATAAATTCCCCAAAAACTTGGCCATTAGCTAAAGCAGTGGACTTAGTCAATACCAAGGGTCCGTAATACAGCCACCTTTGGCGGTAGCTATGTCAATTATATTGCAGTCTCCTCTAATATCGTGTGGCTTGGCTCTGTTGCCAAATCGTGGTCGCTCTATGACACGGTCTAAGTGGGAGAAGTTAGTGGGTAGTTTTGATTGTCACCTGCTTATAATACTACTAGTACTTCTAATAATACTCAACGATATTATATGTTACTATCGTATTTAGAAGCTCGCTGCTAATACTCGTATAATGTATGTTACAGACCTAAATGCGAATCGAGTCAAATGTGTAACGTAAATCCAAAAACTATCTCGCACAAAAGACATAACTACTTCGCTTTCTTATTTGTTTTGCGGTTCTATATCTTTTAGGTTCTAAAGGTTTAAAGGGTTTAATATAAATAAATAAATTACGATTTTCTATACCAGCGATATGCTGATCTGGGACCTTTTTGTAGCTGCAATACTTCTTTTATTTTTAACCTGTGTAATGTGTCACTGCTGTTATAAATTAATTATTTTCTTTCTTCTGTCTTTCTTTCTATCATCAAATTTTGATTTCGTTTTTTTGGCGCAGCTACGTAATTTATTAACCCCCGATGCAAAAAAGGGATGTTATAAGTTTGACCGCTATGTGTGTCTGTCTGTCGCACCGTAGCTCTTGAGCGGGTGGACTGATTTGAATGCGGTTTTTTTTATTTGAAAGCTGGTTTTTTGGCGATGGTTCTTAGACATGTTTTATCAAAATCGGTTCAGCCGTTTCAAGATCATATCATGAAATGGCGCCATTTCATGATATGCCTAGGAATTTCGTGATCTGGCGGACTTTACGATTAAACCGCTCTAAGCACTACACTTGAGCCGCTTTTATTATACACAGTGAATGTCGTAACATAGTTTTTAGTGTTAATGAGCTGTAACGTGAATTGCCGCAGTTTTCATTTGCCATGAATAACATTATCGAATGAAATTGTCCGCTTTCATTATGAATTGTTTGCCCTATTATGTACGTTAACAAAAAGGTAACTTGACGCTTCTATTCTATAGTCAGTTTTGTATGACAGCACAATAATAACGAGAAAAGCTTTTTTTTTTTTCAAAGTACCCTAGTCGATTTCTTGATCAAACTATAATATAAAGAGGTTTTATTTCGTAAAAAATTATGGCTAGACCACTTTAAAAAAGGTGATCACATGTGGTCTCTTTCGATGATCAGATTCTAAAGAAAATTGAGGAAGCTTTTAAATTTGTGGGCACATTTATAGCGGTTCCGGTATTTTAAAAAGTAACTCGTGTGTTTATTTAATTGAATCATTCCACTTTATTTATTTCCATTACATCTTTTTCTATTTTGTCGAAAGGCTTATTTAATTTAGCTACAATTATTACAAGTCTTCTTGTTTTGTAACCGTTGTTTTCAATCTATTGTAGTTTTTAAAAGAGTTCCTTGTGCTTGTCACATTTATTTACGAAACTCTATCTGAAAGTTTTTCTAGATCTTTATTTTTATCAATAAAATTAGAATAGTGCGGAAGGAGGTCACAATAAAGAGATGGTTATGATGGCTGAAAAAAAAAAAGATATTATTATTAACATTAACAGTACATGGTTACGGTGCTTAGTGGTACTCTCGGGATTCAGCACTATTTGAAAAATAGTTCTTTTTCAAAGATTTTATTATTGTTTTAATTCGTGTCGTGATCAAGCCCGGATTGTGCTATTAATTATGGGCAAAAATCGCAAAACTACGTCACATAGTATTAAAATAGAATTGGCGCTCAGAATTGAAAGACTCAAGTCAAAATTCTAAACCACCTCACACTAAACGCAAAACAAACAAAACGGAATTAAAAGAAAGAAAGAAAAAAAAGAAAGAAAGAAAGAACGAAAGAAAACTGACCTAACCAACAAAAAGTTGGAAAACCCCCGACTTTTTCACTTTAAAGTTTAATATCTCAAAAACGGCTTAACCGATTTGGATAAAACATGTCAAAAACTATCGCTAGAAAACCTGCTATCAAATAAAAAAAAACTGCATTCAAATCGGTCCACCTGTAAGAGCTGCAGTGCAACAGACAGACACATAGCGGTCAAACTTATAACACCCCTCTTTTTGCGTTGGTGGTTAAAAATAAAGAAAAAATAGCCAATCGTACTCGAAAACTGTATTGAATAGCACGATACAGACCGTCCCGTTTCAATCCAACCGGATAACCGCTAACTAAAGCTACTTCCTTAGAACAATTAAACCTCAGCGGTTACGGTTAGCCCGGATTTGGACCGGGGTTTAAACCGGCAACCGTGTTTGCCCGGGTGAGACATACGGTATCCGAATTAGTAATTGTGTGTGCAAATTGATTCGTGATTGATGTTTATCTTACAATTCAGTTAATTGGATTTTATGATTGGAAGTGTAGTTTGTGAAAGGCTTTTGAGGTTATTGATTTAATTTTAGTGTTATATAAGGACTATTTGTTACGCTATTATATTATTCTTGCCTGAAACAGTTATGAATTTTAACAATGATAATAATGACAATAACCAAACGAAGATGGAATCATAACCTAAACAACACAAAGTTGTAAAACCCTGACTTGTCACTTTAAAGTTCAATATCTCAAAAACGGCTGAACCGATTTTGATGAAACACGTCTACGAACCATCGCTAAGAAACCTGCTATCAAAAAAAAAAACTAATTCAAATCGGTCCACCCGTTTAAGAGCTACGGTGCCGCAGACAGACACACATAGCAACACATACCTACTTGCTGATCTCGCGGTTTCCAAATTAATTTTTTTTGCAACAATTTTCGCCGGGCAGGCGTAGCAAAAAAGGGCCCATAACCATTTTAAGTATAATACAGTAAAAATAAATAGAAATGGGCATCCCCTAATGTTACGCTGCCCCATGTGGTCCGAGGCGATGAAATTCAATAGCAGAATAGCCCCCCGAGAGCTGTTACGTTGGAGGAGCAAATGTAGACCCAAAGCGATTAATATCGTTTGTAAATATCGGAGGATACAGTGTGATTCAAAATAGACATTACCATTTTGGTTTAGAAAAAACAACGGTATTAAGACGGTAACATTCGGTCTTCGTTTTTATGTAGTGTAAATTTTTAATCCTTATGATAAAACACAAATCAGTTTCACAACTTAAAAATGTCTCTAATTTATTAAAAAATATATACACTTATAAAAGCTCCGTATAAAAATTAAGATATTCCTATATAGATACCTACTGGAAACAGGTTACAGGACTACGACACATGCTCCGCTGAGTCCTTTTGGCATCACACTACAGCTCAATGTATCTAATTTTTCTCTCTTCTTCTATTTATATTTTTACTGTGTCTTTTTTATGATGTAAGTAGTGTGTTTTTTATGTCAATAAATGTAGTGAGTTTGAGTTTGAAAAAGCAGGCTGTCCACAGCCATATATTTTGAGAACGCTGCTTTCCTCGAAAAATTATTATAAAAACGAAAACGCTATAGTATCAGGTAAAAGAATATCGGTCGGTATTTCGCTCGTTATGCACAAAACATTAAATATCCTATTTTGTGTCTCACTTTTGGGTCTACAATATTAGTTAATTAGTAGTAGTAGTTCATTCAGTTTTTTCTGTCTTTGTTCATCATATTAAAAGATCCATTTCATGGCAATTTTTGTTCCAGTGTAATTTTTAAAATAATAATAAAACTTCACTTCCTTGAAATCTTTATTATTATTATAAAGTATTTCAAACCAGAAAAATTAAAATTATTTAAGTATAAAAACAAATTTTAATAAAACGAACACGCTGTATTTCAAATGTCAATAAAGATCAACGGGGATAAAGTAACATATTTTATTAAAATCATTTGCGCCCCAATAGTGACGCGTCACGATCATTTATCAAGATCTAGGGACCGAAATTAATAATTTTATTGGTGAAAATATCGCGATTCATAAATTACTAAATTAATTCCTGCTTTCATACTCATATTGAATGGAAATGCAAGCTTCTCCAATGATATTACTTAATCCATTTTGATGAAAACTTCAATCATATTAAATAACGTGACAAAAAATCATAGTTTTCTGCCATGCTAGAACTGGAGGTGAACGATCTGTCAAATAAAAAAAAACAATTGCGGAATGTTAGGCTGCACCAATTAAAAATAAATATATAGTATTGATATTGTCAGGATACGGTTTGCGTAAAAGAGATTGTTTAACATTCTTTGTAGAAAAGTAAAGAAAAATCGATTGAATAATCTGTGATCTGATTTTTATACTGCAATTCATAATGCCGCAGTAATCAATGAAAGTAGTCTTATTGATGCAAAAGTTTTATAACACAGTACAGTCCGTGAGATCTTAAAAAAACCTTCGCATTTTAGAAGCATGCTTCGGGTATAGACGATGACACGCGATCGTGATATGCGGTTCTGTTCTGTTATCAACTTGCAAAACTTTTTAAAGTTACCATAAAAAGTTATGTAAAGAATAACCATCAGCACAAAATAAACCTTACTGTAATAATATTACGCTTCTTTATCTTTTTCTAATTTAAATATAATATGACTTTTTGTCATGATACAAATAAAACAAAATCAGCGTTTTCGAATTCTTCCATCGTCAATTTAAATTGAGAACACCCCGCCTCAACACACTACTTTTGTTTGGAAATATATAGAGCTGTTGTTATACTGTATCTACTTCTCTTGGGTATGTCAAATGAATTTTTATGGTCTACTTTCCTTTTATATATTTTTTAATGTACTTTTCGAAATCCCCGTTACTTCTATAACTCGATCTTGTACCTTATTAAAATATTTACGACCAACTTTTTTCTTAAAAATTTCAAATTATATACAAAATATTTATAAATGCATTGTAAACAATTTCCAGTGATTGGCTATTTACAGAAATACCCTGCTTAAGTTAACTCGCCATGGAAATCAATTTCCGAAAAATAACAAACTACCTAAATAAATATATGTAAGTGGTGGTTTTAACTGCTCTATATAAATCAATGAAAACAAAACGAGTGCACTCTACGCGTGATGGATTGCTACTGAGTCAAAAAGACAATTGTCATTTTTTACCAACGAATCCTTCCGATTTCCCCCGAAACCCGAAGGGTTTTCTAAAAGCTCACGGATTGTAGCTACTTCTAAATCCATCTAGACGACATGTTCAAAAAAACAGTAATAAGCTAGACACAAGCATATTAACTTGAAAATACAAATTGAAATATAGATGCACAGAAAAACCAGAAAAATATGACCAGCGCTGGGAATCGAACCTAGGTCCTCGGCATTCCGTGCCACGTGCTATACCGCCACACCACCGCTGGACAACGCTATAGACACGAATTTCCCCCATGCACCACATATCTCAGCTTGTTTTTTTTTAACCACGTAAGTGTTGTGTATTTTCAAGTTAGGTAGGTAAAAGTAACAAAAATTTGGAATTGAAATAAAAGATACAAAAAGATTCCAAAAACCAATCTTAATAAGCATTAACAACAATAAAAACTATGTTCGTTTCAACACTTCAATAGTTTTTCAATCCATACCCACACCCGCCAAATCTGTCCTTAAAATGTTACAAAACGGAGATCAAATTTCCAACATCTGCCACAATCTTCAATAGAACTCTTACACATCGTAAGATACTGTTAATTTTGCACCCACTCTGATACAGCTTCAACAATGGCCTCTCACAAAGGCTACATCTGTCGCAGCAGATGTCCAGGGCCGTCACGCTTAAGTTGATATGTTATCTTTGTTATTGGAATTGATACGGTTTGTTATTGATTTATTAGCATTTTAGGACACTTTGTGATAACCAGTGGGATTGAGTAACGGCACAGAATATTTAATAGTACTAACGTAACGGTCAAAGCTGAAATAGAATAAGATTGGTATTGGGAGTCTTTTTCTATTTTTTTTATTTCAACTCCAAATATGAGAGAGGATAAGAGAGAGAGAGAGAGAGAGAGAGAGAGAGAGAGAGAGAGAGAGAGAAACATTTATTTACACATATGCGATACACTAAAAAATACATTTGTTTGAAAGAAAAAATAATAATAACGTCGAATAGTATAAAGTGGGCCCCACTCAGCATAATGCTACGGCAAGCCGCAACGCTGTTTTTCAGTGGGACCCAATATGTTACTTTAACGGTCATTCCGTAAAACCATATCGAAAATACAAACTGAGTCATGGATGCACAGAAAAATCATAAAAAGAGTCCAGCGCTGGGAATCCAACCCAGATCCTCATAATTTCGTGTTGCGTGCCATACTGTTACGCTACCACTGGAGACTGGACTGGACTGCGTTTCTCCAAACGAAAAAAAAAACTCGGTGTATTTTGCTATGGTTTTATAGAACACAGTAGTTCCAGTTAGATTTGTTTTATGCAAATTCCGAAAAAAAGGTTTCATAGAAAATCTTAAATTGGGAAATGAAACAGTTTGGCAAATTAAACGTTTGTGAATCGTGTGAAAAAAGGCAGCAAACCTGGAAAGTCATTATGCACCCAGTGTTGGTCTTATTTTTCTGTGTGTCTATATTTCACTTTGTATTTTCAATTTAGCCATTATGCACTCCATCTGTACACAGCCCTAGCAGCCATAGTAATCCCGGTCCTGTCCCTCATCGACCTGTCCCATAGTCCCAGGATACTCGCGGCTTACCCACTCCCGGCAGATTGATGGCTTCATACACTTCTATACATAAATATTGTGTCGTTATTCAGGTAATTGAGGCGTCCGGGTCCGCAAGCCACGTTGGAACCCGGTGCAGTGAAGGCCCGGATTAAAGCATTATGGGAGTCGCTTTTGTTCACTTCGTGGACGACGACGATGACGATGATTATGGTGATGATGATGATGATGATGATGATGATGAAGATGGTGGTGGTGATGATAATGGTAATGATGATGATAATGACGATAATAGTTGGACGCTGTTATGCAATAGTGTGTGAACCCTGATCAATTCGGCAATACAATGTCAACCCTTAGAAAATAATTTTACAGTGGACATTGTTTTGCAAAATGACAGTGGATTGACTCAGTATTGCAAAACAGCGTCCAGTTATGAATTATGCTGATGGTGATGATCATGATTAGTTGAGTTAACACATGGAAAGTAATTAGTGTAATTACAATGATGATTATGATAGCGGTGATGATGACGATTATGGTGGCGATGATTATGATAGTGATAATCATCACTAGTTGTTTAAGAGTGGAGGTGTAAAAACATCCACTTATTCGCACAAGCTTTCGCGTTTTATAGTACAGTAAGTTGGTTTAGTTACGAAATTAGTTTCCAACATTGACCTGTATTTTACCTACTATATGATCCATTAAAGTACCGGAAACAGCGTCTTTGTAATAATGCAACACTGTAACCCGATACTTAAATTCACTGTATGTAAATTTCACACCTGATGGGCGTAATTTGGTGTTGAAATAAAAAAAGAAACCATAAAATTTCCAGCAAAAAGCGACATCCGCTACGAGTTGCACGATTATGTACGCTCTGATGAAGGATTTAATTCTAATACTTAACCGTAGTGTAAAAATAACTAGTGAGCTATCTCGGCAGTATACATCGGGGAGCTGCGTGGTGCGGGGCAGGGAATCTGAATTTCAATTTCATATAAAGTATCTCATAAAAAATTGCAGCTGTAACTCGTTTTGACGATAAGTTGAAATATATATACCTGGATTTAAAATAGCATTCCTTTATTAACTTAGACATCACCAAAAAAACTTTAAACTAAAAACCACCGCTTGATCTGTAATTTTAAGAAATACAAAGATTTTCATCATTTTCGAATACTATTCTCGAGTGATGTAATTGAAAATTGTCCTTAAGAACGCTGTTCTGCCAATAGTTACAGGACTCATAGGCTCTTGTTTATGCTGGAAACTCGACCGCTTATTTTTGGTAGTAAGCGCCAAGAAAAAAAAGTGCGTCTTCTATTAGAAATTATTACGCTATGAATAAACGCATGTTCCAGTGTGGGATGCAAATATAGTACCTACGTGAGAAAAAGAGCTCGCACAAGTTATTCTTGCGCCTAAACGCGTCATAATGGACATGAAGAGTGAGAATAGGCATGTAATAAAATCGGCTGTCGTTTTCACCCCAGCATAGCTTTAACAGCCGTAGGACATTCAATACTGGTCACAGGTCTCCGGTCGAAAGGCCTGCATCCACTGTAAACTGGTCATCCATCTGATTGGTCGTCCTACGCTGGGCTTGCCGATCCGCGGTCACCATTCGAGAACTTTTCAACCCCATAACGTTCTTTTTTTAAATAAATATGTCGTATTTTAACTTACTGAAGTTTACTGAAACTAATTGAGAAATCAAGATAAATATGGAGTAACCCGACAAAATACGATGGAACAATGATATTCTCTAAATCTATATTTATTTATTAAAAAAAAATTCTCGATGAGGGCTACGGCATAGATTTCGCTAGTGTCGCTGCTTAAATGGCTGACATAAGAAACAAACAAGCTGAGATATGTGGCGCATGGGAGAAATTAGTGTCTGTAGGAATTAGGTCCTACCGTTGTCCAGCGGTGGTGTAGCGGTTTAGCACGCGGCACGGAATGCCGAGGACCTGAGTTCGATTCCCAGCGCCGGTCTTATTTTTCTGTGCATCTATATTTCAGTTTGTATTTTCGATCTATATTTATTTTTGTATTCGGTACTCAAACTGTGACCAACTTTAATTGTTTTAATTTATAATTACAAGTGTCCGAAGTTTGTATTAAATTTCACAACTTCTGTATATTCCGACTGAATTATTGAAGACTTGATTTACTTGCAAATCCCTCATTTTACTTTAAAAGTACCAATAAGAAATCGTTCGGAACTCGATCGGGCGTGAACCGAGGACGGTGTTTTCGCATTTATGTCGAAGTATCGAAATTTTGAACTTTTTTAATTTTAAACTTTAGCGGTTTTGTCGGAATCCGGGAGAAAGGGGACGAAGTTGGCAGACAAAAGTAGCTTGTGTACGTATGTCCTTTCAGTTTAGTGAATTTATCTATAGACTGAATTATAAGTGAGCCTACGAAAAGATACAGATGGACACCCTTATTTTGTACCTTTATAAAGAAAGAAAGAAAATACATTTATTTACAACACAAGATATAACAATAGTATTAAATAAGTACAACTAGACAACACATAGGAAAGTATGTGTCATTGCGGTTCTGTACCCGAAAAGTGACAAACAAAACCTTATTAATGTTGCCACAATCTGCTTCTGTGCCTATACATACACCCTATGGCTGTATATTTATATAAGTAGAAGAAAGACCGTAAGAGATTTTTATGTCTAGTCTACACAAAACTTCATTTTCTATAAAGAAATAGAATATAAATTTCATGCATAATCTTCCCTATTTTTAACATATATTAATGATTTTTACGTTAATTATTCTTTTTATTTTCTACTTGTAATCCGTTAAAATTATTTTTCTTTCTGTCTTTAAATTTTTTTTCCATAAATGTTTCCTGTTACTAGTTATACGCACTTTAACCGAAGTCACTGAAGCTGCTGCACAGGTATCACTCAATTTACAAACAGTTGCCTCACGTATTCATTAAGCACCTAGCTTGCTCACAAGTTTTCTAACAAAACAAACAAACAGAAATTCTTAACAAGATATCCGTGTTAACTTGATACTACTGTATCTCTAGTTCTCTGCAAATTTGTTGTTGTGCTGTTTAGGCTTTCCCTTGCACCGTTAATTAAGGGAGTGTATGTGGTTAGAATAAACTGGCGACATTTAGTTTAAGATCTTTTGTTAATTGAAGGTTTTATTTTCTGCTAGAATTTATTGGCTGCTTTTCTCACGTGAAGCATTAGGTCTCCGATTTCGGCATGTTATAAAAATCCTATTAGGATTTCCAAAAAATATTTGGTTTTTATTTGAATAGCACTTTATAAATAACAATTAGACGATTTGGCTTAATAAAACCTTGTGACAACATAATTTACATAATTTAGATTTTTCATACACATCATCGTCAGCTCAGCCGTAAGACACTGTTGGACATAGGCCTCCCCCATAGACCTCCAGTTGCTTCGGTTGGCAGCGGCCTGCATCCACCGTGAACCCGCGGCTTTAACCAGGTCATCCGTCCATCTCGTTGATGGATGACTACAAATACACAAATGGCGATTAATTTTTTGCTTGTCCATCCCAGTGTATAATATCGTAAATATTAAGTTTTAAATAGTGTTTTTGGCTAGTATCAATTGAAAGTTAAATTTTTGTTTTTATAGGCAGTAGCCCGGCGACCGCAATTTGCACAGGTTTTTTTTTTCAATTCGATTTTTGGGTTAAGTACCGAATTCAGATTGACTGACAGCGCGAGTGTATACCCAGCACAACAATCGATGGAAAATGAAACCGATGAGTTTCGTGCATGAATGGCCGCGTTGAACGATTCACTTACTGCATTCAAAAGCGATCAAGTCAATTTATTTCGCCGTGTATTTTAACGAATGACGTCACTGTGATATGCATACAAACAAAAGCTGCTTTACATACAACCATGAAGCATCTACGAGAGGAGTTGATTTTAGCTCATATTTTGTTTTAAGTTATCACATGTTAAAAAATAAATGGAATTCCGTGAGAATATGGGATATAATCTTTATTCGTGCTGTCTTCTAAGGGGAGTAACAAACACACAGATACCAACACACGCACACTTTCGCATGCGTAATATAATATAGGACTAGGACTTTTTCTATTTTCAACCCCTGACGCAAAAAAAGGGTATTATAAGTTTGACCGCTATGTGTGTCTGTGGCACCGTAGCTCTTAAACAGCTGAACTGATTTCAATGCAGATTTTATTATTTGAAAGCAGGGTTTCTAGCAATAATTTTTAAAGATGTTTTATCAAAATCGGTTCAGCCGTTTTTGAGATATTGAACTTTGAAGTGACAATGTCGGGAGTTTTCGCTGATTGCCCTAAAATCATTATAACGACCCCAAACCTTCTCGTGTTCCAGGTGACAGAGAGAGATAGCGATGTGCGAGTAGCGCCATGAGGGTGCACGGGCGCGTGTCGTGAGCACTCGCAAGATGGCGGACAACAGCCCCGCCACCTCCATCATCGAGGGCACCGTCAAGTTCCGGGACGGAAAGAAGGTAACTACCACCACAAATATTATAAAATCATCAACATAATCGGCCATAGGTACTCGTAGGACGCGCACTGTTGGATATACTGCCCACCTAAACCAAAAGACTTCTCCTTCATCATCATCCCCGTCCCAGCCAATGTTCTCCTTGTAATGTGATAATTTATGCTTCTTTCATTACTTTCTTATTTACATTACACTTCAGTTAATAAAACTCAACAAGAATAAGATAAGCTACTTTCTATGAACACTATCTTAGATATGCTATCACTATATTAGTCAGGGAATCTATTCTAGTAGCAGAATAGACTACTGCTTAACAAGAATGGCAGGAAGTTTTACAAGTTTTTATTTAGCTGCACCTGTCCTGCTGTCTGTCTGTCTGTCTGTCTGTAATAAAATCTTGCATGTTAAAGTTGACCAACTACTTATCAGTAGTCAGATTGACTTGAAATTTGGAACACATTTTTTGTACTTAAATCGCGTGACAATACAATAATCTAGTAGTAGTCCTGGTAGTTCAGCCAGGATGGTCTCAGCAGGACGGAAATCTTCAACGGTTAATAGCATCGACTTGAAATTTGGTACGCAAATGTAGTTTGGCTGACAATGCAAGTACAGTCAGCAAAAAAAACTTGTACTAAAAATAATTTTTAATGGTTTGGTTATTCATATTATCTGTGGTTATACTGCCATGACTAATAGCATAGTGTCAACATCATTGTCTCTATCCGTTCCAAGCTCCAAAGTACATCGGATAGCAGCTTTATCTACAACAATGTCACATTTTATTAAAGTAGGTCTATTTCAAGTAAAAAAAATCGCTCTTTGGGTTTTTTATAAAATAAAAAATCGGGTAAGTCCAAGTTAGACTGGCGCTCTAAGTGTTCCGTACAAATTTTTATAAATGCAGTGTACGCAGAATTCTGCTTTCAATCAACATATACCTGTGCAGTGTTGGGTAATTTTATATTGGCTAAATGGGGTTATGGGACTCCTTTCATTTCTAGTTTTATTTTATTTTTATTTACTTGTTGTAGCGGCAATAGAAATACACATTAACTATACAGCTGTCTCTCTATTGTGCTAAGAAGGACAGACGGACCGACAGGTCATATCGTAGCAATAAAAGCGAGATTTGCAGGTGGTAGGACCTTGTGCAAGGTCCGTCCGGATTGCTACCACCATCTTGCTCGCTAATCCTGCCGTGAAGCAGCAGTGCTTGCACTGTTGTGTTTCGGCGCGGAGAGTAAGACAGTCGGTGAAATTACTGGTACTTGAGGTATTCCAACTTAGGCCTCTAGGTTGGCAACGCATCTGCATTACCCCTGGTGTTACAGATGTTTATGGGCAATGGTGATCTCTTAACACCAGGAGACCCACTTGCTTGTTTGTCTTTCAGTCGAATAAAAAAAAGGTGTAGCTTCATTGATAGCTTATAATAATGATAATTTTCGTATCGGACAACAATGATCCGTAGAATGGTTAGTGGTAGCATGTAAACTTAAATACTGTTTAGTGTATGGTTCTTTTTTTCACGTTTTGGATACGGAACTCTAAAAACGATAAATTCTACGTAAACTAGGCTACCCACCAACACAGGTACGTCTGTTTGCTTATCACAGTGATATGTTATCACTTCCAATTGACAGCTTATTGATTACATCGACGTGTAGTACGGTAGCGTACGTGACTTTATTTCTAGAAGTTCGGAAAAACTTCTGTTGAGAACAAACTCGGTATAAAGGTACTTACTTATAGCTTTTGTAGTAGGTGCAAATGGTGCAATGCAACCAATAAGAAAAGTCTGAAACACTTAAAATTTTATGTCAGTAACCATCTACAAGTATAATGGGGCCACAATGCGGAGGTATATTCTTGTTTTGCATTTAATTTCATCATCATCATGTCAGCCGAAAGACGTCCACTGCTGGACATAGGCTCCCCCAAGGCACTCCACTCAGACCGGTCTTGTGCTTTTCGCATCCACCGCGTTCCTGCGATCTTAACCAGGTGGTCGCTTCATCGCATTTAATTATTAAATTATTATTATTGAATTGAAATCTAATTGGACATTTTTAATTCTATTTTTTATTTTGAGTGACAATTTATTGTACTTCACAAAATTTATTTGTTGTACAATTTTGACGATCCTTTTGTGAATTTCTTGTAATTAACTGACATGTGTTTATAATGTATTTTTTTCAAATAGTAATAAATAAATCTAATCTATTTCTTTTTTATTCCCTTAAAAACAGACAAGGAGACTTGTTAATTGTTTTTTTTTATATTCAAATGTTTTTTTTTTAATACAATGTCAATTGCCAGTAACAGAAGTTATGGTTAGACTATGTACGAGCACTTAGCAGAGGGGCTGTGCTAGCTCTGGACGTTCATAGATACCTACAAATTTGTATGTTGTGGGTAGGGTGTCTGTTAGTCATAATTATTTGGAAACTTGATTAGCTAGAAATCAAACTGAAATCCATGACGTGACTCACGTCATAATAATGGAAATACCTTGCTAGTTAGGGCGTGGCGACACCCCTTTAAGTATTCAATTTAATAATACTTAGGTATTTCCATACTAATATTAGAAATGCGAAAGTGTGTTTGTATGTTTGTCCGTCTTTCACGCCATAACGACGTAATTTTTGGCATAGAAATAGTTTATGGGCCCGAGAGTGACATAGGTTACTTTTTATCCCGGAAAAATGCACAGGTTCCCGAGGGAACAGCGCGCGATAACCGAATACCACGCGGGCGGAGACGCGGGCAAAAGCTAGTGTTTAAATAAAAACCGAATGCCGAAAGAGCAAGTAGGTACGTCAGTTCATAAGAGCTACACCTATTTTTTTAGAGCCTGTAAAATTGGGTGGTGAATTTGTAGATATGTAATTTGAAATTGGTAGATAATTCCGGCACCTATACAATACAATCACCGCGCTTGCTCTGCTCTTTAGCGGTGCATAGAACAAACGAAAAATAAATGTTATGTCAAAAATGCGGCAAAACTGTAAAGTTGTCATTTTGACAGGTGACAACAAGAGTTTTTGAGTCAATGTTTTTTCTGTCTTTCTCATAATTCGGCGTTTTGTTTTTCATTTGACTTGAGACATTTAAATTAATCTCCGTTTGTGTAGATCGTTTACATGAATGTGGATAAAATAGTTATATTTTCTTAAGCGCTGGTTTTGGAAATGCAAAAATTTTTCGTAAGTTTTACCTATTTCATTATCTTTGTTCTTGTGATTCAAATAGCTAATACAATACAAGAAGAAAAACGCATCACAAGTTCTTTATATAATTTCCTTCCACCGTTTTAGCCACCCTTTTTATAGTCAACTTAATCTCATTCCTTTCTGTTGTTCCGCCACATACCAAATTTCATCTAATTCCAAAAAGCCGTTTGAGCCTTCTATAATTTTATTATCTACATAAAAGGTGTATTTTCTAATTCAAACCTAGTTTGGTAGGAATGGTAGAATAGTGTCCTATTAATACATTTTACAACCTTGCAACGGGCGTTAACGATCCCTTTGATGTCTTTAAAACAATGGCAGCGGATGTCAACAAATGATTCACCCGATCAGTCTAGTGACTAACGCTTGAGCATGACACCGAAGCTAGTCCAAAACATGCATTGTTGTGTGTTCCTAAAATTAGTTTGCATAATAGACGGTTACTTGCACATGCCTGAGCAGTCTAAACAGTATTATGGGAGAGAATAACCACTGAAATATCTATTATAAATTTTCCCTAACCAACTATGAAATAGATTGAAGATATAAATTGAAAAACCTATCCATTTGTAATACAAGCTTTTTTGCTGACTGAACTTTTTGTTGACTGTACTGGCATTGTCACCCAAAGTAGATTTGCATACCAAATTTCAAGTCGATGGAACCGTTGAAGAGTTCCGTCCTGCGGAGACGATCCTGGCTGGACTACCAGGATGTCACTACAAGATTATTGTATCCAATTACTGGAAGTAGGTCGAATTTAACTTGCTAGATTTGATTATAGGCAAACAAACGGATAACGTGACAGGTAAAACTAAATAAAACGTTGTAAAAATCCTGAATTTCGGCCGCTAACTCTAGTAGAAACATGATAGAATGGTGGTGTTATGCAATGAAATGCAATTGTAACTGGAGACCATCCCATGGGGATTTCAATTTAAGTGCCAGATCCAATGTTTCACGCGAGCGGAGCCACGCGTGAAGGCTGTAGGAATAGTAGATTGATAACCAAGGGTGGAAAGTGACCCATTTCACCCGAGATATTTCTGGCGCTCGAACGAAGTGAGAGCGCCAATAGTTCGAGGGGAAATAGGTTATTTCACCCGAGTTAGACATTCTACTTTTCATTTCGACTGTGAAGAAATTAAAATACTACAAAAAAACGAGAATAATAATAAATTGAATTTACTTATACCTATCCAACCTCCAACAGTACCTTTTCGACTGGCCACTTGCCATGGCCGATTATAAAAAAAAATCGAGTTGGTCACGACGTGCATCTAGATGGCCATGCCGAAACGTGAAAAAAAATGTCTTTGACGTAACTCAATTATCTTCGACGTCGTAGTTAGCCGAAAAATTAAAAAAAAAAATACTTTCCACACTAGAGGAGAAAACGCAATTTTCCACCCGGCTATCTACCCATGAAAATTAAACTTTCCGAACAGGAGAGATGAAATAGTAGATTGATAACCAAGGGTGGAAAGTGACCCATTTCACCGAGATATTTCTGGCGCTCGATCGAAGTGAGAGCGCCAATAGTTCGAGGGGAAATGGGTTATTTCACCCGAGTTAGACACTCTACTTTTCATTTCGACTGTGAGGAAACTAAAATACTACAAAAAAACGAGAATAACAATAAATTGAATTTACTTAAACCTATCCAACCTCCAGCGGTACCTTTTCGACTGGCCACTTGCCATGCCAGACTATAAAATAAAAATCGAGTTGGTCACGACGTGCATCTAGATGGCCATGCCGAAACGTGAAAAAAAAAACTCATTGACGTTACTCAATTATCTTCGATGTCGTGGCTAGTATAAATAAATGTACAAAATTATATAAGTTATAATTACGATATAAATTAATAAGATATAAATAAATTAAATTTATTTATATCCAACCTCCAACCTTTTCCTACATTACTTTACTCTTTGCATGCATACTACTGGCCACTTGCCGCGGCCGAATAGACTGTAATCGAGTTGGCCACGACATGACCAAAGAGCTTATAATTATACAAAACTGGAGGTTGCACGCCGAACCAAGAAGTTTGACTTTTATTACGGATGTTCGGCGTTCAATCTCCAGTGTTGTATTTAATGTTCTTGGTCACGACTTACATCTAGATGGCCATGCCGAAACGTGAAAAAAAATGCCTATCATGGCATTATGGCGGGCAGCAGAATAGAGGAAAAATTTTAAATGTTGATATTTTGTAATTTCGAAAAAAATAGACCAATTGTAGAATGTTTTTAATGTGAACCTATTAAGATCGTAATAAACATGTCGTTTAATGTATAGCTGAATTTAGATTACTGAAAAGCTTTTATTTTAATAAAATGACGTAACTCAATTATCTTCGATGTCGTGGCTAGACGAAAAATTAAAAAAAAATTACTTTCCACCCTAGAGGAGAAAACGCAATTTTCCACCCGTCTATCTACCCATGAAAATTAAACTTTCCGAACAGGAGAGATGAAAAATATGTTGTTTATTCGGTGTTGCGTTGATAGCAAGCGGAAAGTGCAGCGGTGCACGCAACATGCTGCACTGCGAGTTAGGACTGTGATGTTGAACCGCTAGAAAAGACTTCATAATTAAAACTTGATTTATTTAAAATACAAACTGAAATAATATAGATGCACAGAAAAACCAGAAAAATAAGACCAGCGCTGGGAATCGAAACTAGGTCCTCGGTATTCCGTGCCGCGTGCCATACCGGTACACCACCGCTGGACAACGGTACAGACACGAATTTCTCCTATGTATCCCATATCTCAGCTTTTTTTGTCTTTAGGTCATCAAAATTGGTTAAGCTGTTTTTGAGATATTTAACTACGAAATGACAATGTTGGGGAAATTTCAAGTTTTCTAAGTTGGTTAGGTTATTGTTATTATATGGTACTTAAATTAACTCCACAATTTTGACTTATTTATTCCAATAATATCTGTTTTTCAAAAGTTTATCTCCATTTTAAGAATTCGATTAGAATATTAAGTGATAATTTATTGTTATGTCACAACGGCACGTATTTATCAAATGTTTTTAAATACTAAGGCACGTTCAATTAAAATAATGGACTGCTAGTGATAGACAAAGATAGTGATGTAAGATTACATAATTAACTAAAATCCGGCCATAAACAAAATAACAAAAGAAGTAAATTGCATGACATGCATTTATTTGACGTACCTAGTCCGTTGGTTGTCCAAATGGCTACTGAATTTTTTAAGAGTGTCTAAAAGAATGCCTGTGGCCGCCGTCTAAGCAGTAGTAACACTGGACGACGGCGCCATCTTGAATGAAATGACATTTCTAGGTGACAGTGACAGCTGTCACACCTTTCCGCGCCTGAATGTTATGGTTGTGGTTAGGAAGACGGAGTGATTGTTTTCATGTATAGATAGTCCATCCATTCCAGTCGTTCCCTCATGACTGAGGATCGTGGTCATCAATGGTCGGTCTACATTTGGATAGGATTATTTGTTATTTGTTGAGTACATCTACCTGGGCGCACAAGTTAACAAGGATGGAAGCTGTGTACCGGAGATAAAAAGACGCATTGGTATGACCAAGGACGCTATGACCCGCCTAAACAAAATATGGAAGAAGAGGGGAATCACTATTAACACCAAGATCCGGTTGATACGTGCTTTGATATTCCCGATTTTTCTGTATGGCGTTGAGTCGTGGACGATACGGGCTCGAGAAAAGCAGAGGATAGATGCTTTGGAGATGTGGTGCTGGAGACGAATGTTGAGGATACCTTGGACGGCCAAGCGAACAAATGCGTCGATCCTCTCACAGCTCAAAATTAAAACTCGTCTGTCCACGATATGTCACCAACGAATCCTTTCGTATTTTGGCCACATAAGGAGAAGGGGTGATGAGAGCCTGGAGAAGCTGATTGTGGTTGGGAATACGAATGGTAAACGAGCCCGGGGCAGATCTCCTACCAGATGGACCGATCAAATTAAGGACTCCAAGGCCCCGAGGTTTGGCTCCGTCATCAGAGCTGCCATGGACAGAAGCCGATGGTATAGATAGTAACGAGACATTAATACAGGCTTTATAAACATCATCTGCCGTTCATTAACTTTCGAGGCGTGCCCATAAGCTACGCCAAAAACCTATTTCCTTGCAACTGAGTTTGAAATGCTTTACCTTGTTGTTAAAAATGAGAAGGGTTTTGGATCGCTAGACGGATTCGAACTTAGGGGCGTCCTACCAACTACACGACAACACGACCAGGGAATCCGACCAACCAACCGAAAATCTTAATTGCTTGCATACGCCAAAAGTGACATGTGGTTAATAGTAGTTGAGCAAACGTATCCTCTCAAAAAAAAACTTATATGTTTTGTATGATGAATGATTGTTGTAGTTGTTATGTAGATATCGATGGGCATTATGGAGTACGCTCTCATCCTGCAGGAAGACAAATATATGTGTCGCACTGACGTAACTGTAATGTGCGTGTGCTCAACAACAAACAGTATAAAAGTGCGACGTCATAGGTCGAAGTTCATTCTTATAGATCGCTGCCAAATAACGGTTGATCAATCAATATGTTAGCAGAAGACATTTCCGTTATTTCCTATATCAGTGTTATTTTAATTAAAGCCCTGGCTTCGTTGCATTGCAAAATAACTGATATTTTGCCGTTTTAACATTTTGAAAAATACACCAAAAGTTTTTTAAGTTTTTTAAAATAACGCCAATATTGCTGCTCTTTTTGCCATTTTAACGATAAATTTTATAGCCTTTATTTAATTGGTTCCTATGAAACGGCATGTAATAAAAAGGAGGGAATTTATAACAATAGAAATTTATTAATCAGCAAACTGTATCTTTTTCAGGGTTTGTAGAATTTCTATTTTGGCCTCAATCTTTTGTTTGTCATTAAACTTTCGGAATGTATTCATTAATGACAATAAAAAATGCTTATCTTCGTCGTAATCATTGAATCTCTTTCTGGTATTTAAGATGTTCTCAGTTCTACTCATATCAGCAATTTGATTCTGAAACTGTTCGGGTTCACTGACAACTTTTATTGTTTCATCATCTTCGAACTCAACATCTTCCAATTCTTCGTCATCTTCAATTTTCTCGTCACTTTCGATTTCGTCTATGAATTCAATCTTAAAATTTCTGTCAAGTGGATCATCTTTGACTTCGGTGTGCTCGTCGTTATCTGATACTTGGAAGTCATGGTCTTTTCCTAAAAGAAAACTCATTTTTTTGAAATATCCGTATATCTTCCTTGGCTTCACCATTCTTCCTTCATTTCTATCTTGCTGTTCTTTGCGCTGCATCGCTAGTTCTCTGGTGAAACAAGTTCGTAAATTTTTCCATCGCTGCTGGATCTCTCGAACTGCAACAATAATATTTATTCTAGAGTTAATCCTTTTTTGTTAGTACCTATATGGATTAATTCCTATAGACAAAGAGTACAAATTCTAGTGTATCTACATTTAGATCCCGGTGCATGTAGACATTGTAGGGTCAACCAGTGTAATAATAATAGAAGAACAAAGAATCATCTTGACAGTAAAACGACTACTTCATCTATACCAATAATATAAAGAGGTAGTTTGTGAGGTTGTAGGGGAGAATCTCTGGATCTACTGATCCGATTTAGATGAAATTCGGTATACAGACAGTTTAAGCCCCGGGGAGGACATAGAGTAGTTTTAATCCCGGAATAGCATGGTTCCCACGGTATAGCTATAAACGAATTCTGCGTAGAGTCGCGGGCAACAGCTTTATAAAATAAAATTAATAAAATTGACACTAAATTACATTATTACATTAGAAATTTATATTATTATTAAATTACTACCACCAGACTGGCATACTAACTCTGCTCGCTTACACATGTGGAAGAATGCATGTTTGATCTGTTGCTTGCATGCTTACCTGTAGGTATAATTAATAAAATTGTGATTTATTTTTAATGGCCATTCTTCGCTTATGATTAATCCATACTAATATTACAAATGCGAAAGTGTGTGTGTTTGTATGTTTGTCCGTTTTTCAAGTCGAAACAAAGCAACAGACCGACGTGATTTTTGGCATCGAGTGACATACTACTTTTTTATAAAAATGCACAGTTTACGAACCGAGGGAACAGCACGCGATAGCCGAATTCCACTCGAGCTAAGCCGCGGGCAAAAGCTAGTCTTGCATGTAGAATATGACTAAACTAAGACAGCATTAATAATTACGTATGCTTTGATAGTCAGAGAATATAATAAAAAAACTTACCACGTTTCATTTTGCGTTGCGGTTGCATCGAATCCCAATGCGGGAATACCTAAACAAAAAAAAACTAAATTACCTTAATTTTAATATTTACTTTATTCACTTACTGGCTTGAGAGAAAGAAAAGTACTTAAGTAAAATGTTGCTTTTTAAACAATTGCAGTTTCTCCGTTGCATGCTCAGTGACTATTAAATATAAAAAAATATTAAAGAAAAACCCTCAGCTCCTAATTTTAAACACTGCCTAAGTAAAACTGTAATGATAGCTGTTTGAACGAAATAAGTAAAATGTAATAGCAATCCACCCGAGTATAGGGTTGCCATATGAAAAATGAAAAGTCCTGACATCACCCTGTAAGTCCGGACATTTCTTGTAACAGAGATTTGACGTACGTTGAGGGACGAGCTAGTTTTCATGTCATAATTTCCATTATGACATGAAAATTAGCGATACAAATGTAAATACTTACTTAAATGATTAATTTTCGTGCCACATTGGAAAAAAATAATAGAAGAAGAAGAAGAAGAAGAAAGACATTTATTCACATTCACAAAGACACACAAATACATAAAAAAAACAATAGACAACAAACAAAACAAAAAGGAAATATCGAAATAAAAATACACGATTTATAGTACGAAATAGTACCAAATTCTAACTCGTACTTGCATTAAGGTGTGCAAATTTTTGGTCTACACCCTTTGGTTAATAAATAATTGAAACCAAATAACAAAATTAGATAGTAACTAGTGTTAACCAAATAATTAATTGAGATCTTTTTAGCTATAATTTATCCTATCTACTTATAAAAAACGGTGTAAAATATTTTTTTCTTCAATGAGTCATTTCTATAAATACGGACACTTAGTCGGCCGCAATCCTCCTGATAAAGGGTCAAAAATCCGGATATGTCCGGCCAAATCCTGATGGATGGCAACCCTACCCGCGTAGGATTTTAAGAGGCCTGTGCCCAGCTAGCAGTGGAACAATACGTAGAGTTGATGATGATGATATAGTAAATTACTTACCTCTTTGCTCGCTTCCCTCCATAGCTTCTGCTTGTATTTCACGTGAAAATAATGCGCATGCGTCTTGTCGTATAAAGCAGGTCTTTTAGCAACAGCATCTATTAGCTGTATTAAATCTATGTCGTACGATCTCATCAGCGACATGTTTACGCGTCGATATGTGGACGGCGACTGTTGGTCGAGGTTGCTCGGTATGGCAACGTTTCACGCTGTTGCGCAATTGTCGGCGATTATCGTTGTTTAGTCGGAGCGGCAACGTTGCATAGCAACTGTTTTTATTGCTTGGCTTTGCGAGCGATTTCGTTTTTTGCACGTGGTTGCCAATTAAGGCGAGTATGATTTAATTGTTGTTAAAATTGCATTTTAATTATTCAAGTAATTATGAAACGGTTCCAATTTTGAGATATACTTAGCATCATGTTCTTTTGATTTTTTAAGCTTAATGTTGAAAAACTGTAATTTTATATGAGTATATAAATAACAGGTACTTAATCCATACTAATACTATACCTAAATGCGAAAGTGTGTTTATATGTTTGTGTATTTGTGTGTTTGTCCGTCTTTCACGCGGTAACGGAGCGACGGATGACGTGATTTTTGGCATAGAGATAGTTTATGGGTCCAAGAGTGACATAGGCTACTTTTTATCCTGCAAAAATGCACAGTTCCCGAGGGAACAGCGCGCGATAACCGAATACCTACCACGTAGGCGAAGCCGCGGGCAAAAGCTAGTAAATATATAAATATTTCTATTTATTAGGATCATGATAATAATAATATATTGATGAGTGTTTTTTTATTAATAATGGTTTTTTTCTTCTTGTTCCAGTGGAAATCGCGATGGTGTGTTATGAGAAAACTGTCTCCTGTAGCAGGTAATTTTTTTTTATATTTTATACCTACACTTATCCTATAAGAGTTTTGTTAATTCCTTTTGAAGTAGGGAACCCTAAAACTAGTGCCTGGGTAGGTTCCTACGTAAAAGTACTTTACCAAAAGTTTTCGTTTAGTTTTTAACTGAAGAAATAGAAACTTACGTTGAAATTTTACTAATTGTATTAATAGAGAAATAAGGTAAGTAAGTATCTGTATTCCCTATTTAGTATTTTGTTTTGATCTGGTATTGCTCCATCGATACTATCGAATTGATTCCGCCAATTTAGAAGTTGAAAAAGATCGACACTATATCTGTCGGTTCGGTTAGCCGCTGTTCAGTCTTTGTTCTGTAGTTATTTAGTTCCGAGTTTAATTTACCTTTTTCATGTCATTAAATATTTATCTACTATAAGTAAAGAAAAATATCCCTTAGTTGTATACATCATCATCATCAGATCAGCCGAAAGACGTCCACTGCTGGACAAAGGCCTCCCCCAATGCTCTCCACTCAGACCGGTCTTGTGCTTTTCGCATCCACCGCGATCCTGCGATCTTAACCAGAAGGGCTACTCCGAAACACAACGTTCGAAGTTCGTGTCGTGCGATCCTTCTCGCTCTCGTATTAAATAGTATAAGTGTGAGAGGGACCGCACGACACGAACTTCGAACGTTGTGTTTCGGAGTAGCCCTTCAGGTCGTCGCTCCATCTTGTTGGAGGCCTACCGACAGCTCGTCTCCCGGTTCGCGGACGCCATTCGAGAACCTTTTGACCCCATCGGCCATCAGCTTGGTTGGCTTGGTTGTATTAAAAATCCATTAATTTACACTTATCACATTATTTATCTCACTCATCTCACTAACTCATTAAAAAACCACAAAGCCATTTGAATTTAATTCAATATCACTTTGGTAAAATATAGTAAATTGAGTGATTATTTTTTTTTTTATTCAATTGAAAGAAAAACTTGCAACTTCAACCTTTTCGCCATATAATTTTGGTTCATATTCGGATGACGCTAGTGTGACTGAAGCCTTTTTTCTTTTGTATTTGTGAAAATATGCAATGAATTCGTGAGTTCCGGAAGTGGTTCGTGAAGTTTGTAGTAAAATTATAGTTTTTTGTTTCATTTTGATCTTTAAATACAGAACAATAGGAGTTGTGTTTCTTTGTGAGGCCGACAGGTAAAATAAAGCCCTCATACGACCTTCAGAAATATGTGGTTATATTATATTGTACCTATTTTCCTCAATGAAAAAAACACATTCGAACATAGAACCTCCGCCTTTTTAATATATACCAAGTGCGAGTCGGAATAAGTAGGTACAATTATTAGAAGGTCATTATAATACTAGTAAGTTGGGAATTCAATTTTTTTTAATTATTTTTTAATGTGGTGGCAATAAAAACACACATTATCCTTCCTTACTATTATAAAGGGGAAGTGAGTTTGTTTGTTTGTTTGTTACGCTTTCACGCCGTAATGGAGCGACGGACCGACGTGATTTTTGGCATAGAGATAGTTTATGGGCCCGAAAGTGACATAGGCTACTTTTTATCCCGGAAAAATGAACAGTTCCCGAGGAAACAGCACGCGATAACCGAATACCACGCGGGCGGAGCTGTGGGCAAAAGCAGTGTAGATATAAAATTAAACTGTCTATCTATTACGGTTTCTGAGATACAGTCCCGTGACAGGCAGACGAATAGTGTAGCAATATTGATAGGATTGCTAGCAGTGGAACGTAAAGGCTGGGGTAAACAGAAAAACTCTCGATAGGACCTTGTTACAGTCAACAGTTTTCCCACTAATAAAAAAACCTTGATAAAAGAAATACCAACTTGTCAAGATATGAAAGACGTATTCGAGTAAGTTGAGAAGACCGAAAGACTAAAGAGTTCTCTTTCAAAGTTATAGTTTTAATAAAAACATTATATTACCATAACACAGGTTCCTCAGGGGAGATCTTACATACTGCTATCAAAATTTCAGAAGGGTAACAACTCCTAAGTAAATGTTTCACGAAAACTACGACTTAACAAACTTATCTTTACCGGTGGAGAAATCTAGAATTACCATCAATTGTATACTATCCCCTTCTCAAGTCTTAGACAACAGCGCCGCGGGCAACGGCAAATATAACTTTGTTCCCCGACGAGTACCTTCGGGAATTTCCGTGGATTATCGGCAGATAGAAAAGTTTTTCTAAGAAAATGTAGACAACAGAACGTAGATGCTTGTTTGGTTATAAATTTGTTAGGGGAATGTTAGTGAATACGTAGTTTCACTTAAAAGTTGTGAAAGTTTTAGGTCAACTTGGCTCTGTGTTGCCAGTTTTATGTCTAGATAGAACTATTTTTTACACTACATCAGTAACAAGGAGTATGCTTCATCTCATCATCATCATCATTGTACCTATCAATTCAGCCGTATAACGTCCTCTGTTGGACATAGACCTCCTCCATAGACCAGACCTCAAGTTGCTTAGCTCGGAAGCGACCTGAAACTACCGCGAATCCGCGGCTTTAACCAGGTCATCCGTCCATTACTTTGGTGGTCGTCCTTTACTGCGCTTGCTGATCCGTGGACTCCATTTGCGATCTTGTCGGCTCCAATAGTCATCTGTTATCTGTGCAATTTGGCCTGCCCATTGCCATTTCAACAATGTTTGCTTGGCTATGTCAGTTACCCGCTCGTTCATCTACGTATCTCCTTATTCCTGATTCGATCCTGTAGAGAAAACCCTAGCATAGCTCACTCTATAGCTCGTTAAGCAACTCGGAGCCTATATTTATAAGGCCTAACAGTGAAGCATCACGTCTCGGATGTAGATGACATGGTTGAAAATATCGTGTAAGGCACGAAGAAATTTGGACGGAAAGATGTTGCAGAGTTTCCTCAACGCAGCCCATTGATTACTGGCTATCTTCGATTTATACGTATTTTGTTGCTAGCAATCTTACTCATCGTATCTCATCTCCGGGTTTCTCAGAATCACTTGGGTTAAGGCAGAGGTTAAAGTCTAGAAACAATCATTAAGATTTTTCCTCATATTATGTAGTTAGGCCTTTATTATTATTTTTTTTATTCGACTGAATGGCAAACGAGTGAGTGGGTCTCCTGATGGTAAGAGATCACCACCGCCCATAAACATCTGCAACACCAAGGGTATTGTACATACGTTGCCAACCTAGAAGCCTAAGCTGGGATACCTCAAGTGCCAGTAATTTTACCGGCTGTCTTACTCTCCACGCCGAAACACATCAGTGCAAGCACTGTTGCTTCACGGCAGGATTAGCGAGCAAGATGGTGGTAGCTATCCGCTCGGACCTTGCACAAGGTCCTACCACCTGCAATGTATTTATGTCGACTTTATACGAGAGCTAAACAACCTGTGAGGAGTCTATGTCCGGAGGCTAATAATCGGAACCAAAGCTACTGTCGCTATGCTGTCCGTGACAGGCGTTCTACTACGAAATTCGGAAATTTAAGTTCGTATCGTCAAGATACGAATTTCGAATTTTACACTTCGTGGTATGCTCCTAACACCCAAAGTCCTATTATAGGACTTATTGCAGCTAAAACGAGACATAAAGTGCGTTTTTTTTTACCACTGCAGCACTGCAACAACTCCAGGGGATACAAGTGGTGAATTGTCGTTCATTGTGGCGTTCTAAGGGGAGGGGAGCTGTCGGTAGGCCTCCAGCAAGATGGAGTGACGACCTGGTTAAGATCGCGGGATCGCGGTGGATGCAAAAAGCACAAGACCGGTCTGAGTGGAGAGCCTTGGGGGAGGCCTATGTCCAGCAGTGGATGTCTTTCAGCTGACATGATGATGATGATGAAGGGGAGGCCTTTGTCCAGCAGTGGACGTCTTCTAGCTGATGATGATGATGATGACAACTACAACTGTCTACAAAATAGAGAACGTCCTAAACAACATGAAATAAGTATGTGAAAATAACTCCCACAATATTACATACATTTTCCTTAAAAATAGAGCAAAAAGTAGCGTTAAAGCAGCGTAGCAGAAAAAATCAACCTGAGATATGTGTGCATAGGAAAAATTCGTGTCTAGATTCCTGTCCAGCGGTGGTGTAGGGGTAATAGCACACAGCACCAATTGCTGAGGACCTGGGTTCGATTCCCAGCGCTGGTCTCTTTTTCTAATTTTTCTGTGCTTTGTGCTCTGTAATTTGTCTTTTTCTACTTTTTCTAATGTCTCAGTTTGTATTTTCAATACGACGTCTACTTTTTACACCAAATCTTTGTTCCACATTTACATACCAAACCTTCTACAAATTTCTTTCTAATAACCAGCGCTCCTTTTTCCGTCATGCTTATTAGACTAGCTATTGACAATGACATCGATGACAGACAAAATCATTTTGCAGCGTCATCTTCAATCGATTAGCTGTGGCTGAAGCAACATTATCTAACCTTGACAAAAAGCCACTTGAATTAACTAGTAACAGTTTTTGTTCCAATGGATATAAGGTAAACAATCTGTCTTTAGTTCTAAAATCCTACTAATGATGTTTGTGAGTATGTGGGAAAATATTCGAGTGTTTTGACCGCGCGGTCAAACGTCATTAGCGTCCCACGTTTACTAAAAAAAAACGCAAAGGGTAAACTTTTTTTTAAAACGTCCAGGTGTACAGATAGTTTGTGTCCCGTGGAAGGACATAGAATAGTTTTTATCCCGGAAAATTGCATAGTTCCTACGGGATAGCCATAAACGTATTCTACTCGAAGTCGCGGGCAAGTGACTATTAAAAAATAAGTACGATGTTCATATTTTTCAATTAAAAGTCGTATCAAGATTGTTTACTTTAATTCAGTTGCTTAAAAGTAATGAAATATTTAAAAATTAAAATTTATGTTGGAATAAATAATAGTTTTGTCATGTCTGTATAAAAACACAAATGTCGCACAAACGTAGCTGTCTTGCACGTCCTTGTAGAGTAACACCATAGTTAGTAATTCTAAATATCGATTTAGAATTTATTTTACTAAATACAAGGTTCAACGAAGCACTGACGTAGGTATCTAGATAATTAAACCAATTAGAAACGTCTGGTTTTTAATTGGTTTGTGATTACACGTTGACATTGCAAACACAATCGGAGGCGAGATTCGTGTGGTTTTTTCTATGGAAATAAACTGAAATAACAAAACATCGTCATGAATATAGATACGGCTGTTTATAGCTAGGATTTACGGGGGTCCGACACACACTTTTTTTTTCTACTGGATGGAAAACGAGCAAGTGGGTCTCCTAATGGTAAGAGATCACCACCGCCCATAAACATCTGTAACACCAGGGGTATGCAGTTGCGTTGCCAACCTAGAGGCCTAAGATGGAATACCTCAGGTGCCAGTAATTTCACCGGCTGTCTTACTCTCCACGCCGAAACACTACGGCAGGATTAGCGAGAAAGATGGTGGTAGTAGCAATCCGGGGGGACCTTGCACAAGGTCCTACCACCTGTAAAACTGTTTTATGACATGCTAAAGACTATTAACTTTAGGGTGGTAGACCTTTTGGCTGATTTGATACCATGAATGGTTTAAAAGCGATAGGTATACGCTTGAAACAAAATTTTGGAAAAGGTGCGATTTTTTTGACTCCGAATGTATTTTTATTTTAATATTCGTTCTTTATAGACGAGAAATATCCAGCAATTAACGTGAAGTGCTAATGCTTTCGTTTTCATCTAATTACTTTATTTTATGCTAACGTGCTCTTGCTATAAAATTTAAATGATAGCTTAATGTATTGCTCTGAGTTTCTTGAGCTCCCTTTGTTAGTTTAAACGCTGTTTCGTGAGAGAAAGTAACCAGCTTTGCTTTATGCTTGACAGTTTTAGTTCAAGATAGTTTGAAAGTGAACTATTGGATGTTGTTAAGTAAATAAATATTGTAACAATTGACACCAATTAACCCAGTTTTAAAGGCAGTAAAAGGTTTCGATATGAATACTAGTATATACTAGGCAAAATATAACTTTGATCATGAAACTACCGTGAGACTCGCTCATATTAAATGATATTGTAACGGATAACTTGCATCTTAAATCGAGTTTATACGCGGAGGAGAGCGGTGGCTCCAGTGATGAAGGGTTTCGAAATAACCCGAAACATGTAGAGCTAAACTCGATTTAAGACGTGAGTTATCCGTTATGTAGATAGAAAGTAGGTACGAGTAGGTAGACTCAGCACTAAACGTCTACTACTTGCACTACTACACCGCCTCATCTGCACTTATCGGCAGCACATTAATGTCTCAATTTAATGTAAATATTAAAAAAAATCTGCTGTGTGGTCGGGAATCAAACCTGAGACATAAAGCTTGAGCTGTTAGGTTTGATTCCCAGTCGGTAGTTTCTTTAACCACTTGGTTGTCAGGTCATTATTATGCTTATAAATTTCGAAGTTTACTGCCATCGCTTAGACATTTTAACTAGGGCTAATATTAAATATTTACTACTTGTAGCTCGCAATTTCTCCGTCTCGTATAAAGTTAACACTTTCCCGGGATAAAATAGTTAGGTATTTATATTGCTTTTTAGTAATAATTTGATTTAGTGTTTTTTGAGTTCACTTAACCATTAAAAACAATAAAACACTCACCATCATCATCATCACCACAGCCTATGTACTTCTAACTGCTGGGCACAAGTCTCTTTTTGGAATAAGAGAGTGGGCCATAGTCTCCAGTCCCCATGCGTGTCCAGTGCGAATTGAGAACTTCACTCACATGGAGCTTTGTGAGATTGAGGAAAACATCACGAGTAATTCAATGAAGTTCCCAATCTGCATTAAGCCTGAAGAGGAACTACGGCCCAAGCTATCTCATTCTAAGATGAAGCCTTAGATTTTGCAGGTGGTAGGACCATGTGCAAGGTCCGCCCGGATTGCTACCACCATCTTGCTCGCTAATCCTGCCGTGAAGCAGCAGTGCTTGCACTGTTGTGTTTCGGCGTGGAGAGTAAGACAGCCGGTAAAATTACTGGCACTTGAGGTATTCCATCTTAGGCCTATAGGTTGGCAACGCATCTGCAATAACCCTGGTGCTGCAGATGCTTATGGGCGGTGGTGATCTCTTACCACCAGGAGACCCACTTGCTCGTTTGCCTTCCAGTCGATTAAAAAAAAAGCCTGTGCCCAGCAGTGGCCCATATAGACTGGGATGTGAATAATTCAAAAAACCCTTCAACCGAAAATGCGTTAGCATGTCGTCAAGATACATTGCCCATTGCAAACGTAAACAAGCGGCTTCTTGTCTCCAACTAGGTATATCTATTTCTAATCTTATACAAATTTACATATTTCTACAAACCTAACATCAGCCCAGCAGGAGGACATATAGACTGGTATAGTGATAATTTTTTTACAATAATTCATGAGCAATTCAAAAAATCGTGAAACTGAGAATGCGTTAGCATGTCGTCAACGTACATTGCCCATTGCAAACGCAAGCGGTTTCTTATCTCCAACTATATCCGTTACTAATTATGCCACAATCTGCATAGCCTCTGCAAGCCCAAGCACGTGCAATGATGTCAGATTCTCAGTACATATGAAGGCTATCTTGACTGTGACATTTGCATAGGTAAAGGTTAACTATGATTTTGCTAAATGTTAATAGTAGATTGTACGAAGTGTATAAACGACATTTTACCCTAGACTTTTAATATCCACTCAAAAGTTGACTGGTAGTCCTGGTAGATATCCCGGGAGAGTTCGACTTTGTGTGTATCAAATTTTAGTCTTTGTACAATAAAGAGATTGCGTACATACTTACACATCCACCAGAGCCTCAGATTATTAGTTAAGTTGAGGGTAATAAGTTTTATGAACAAATTATACACTCTGTTTTTCACTTCGATCACAAGGAAATTAAAAAGCAGCACAGTGGAAACAAATTAACAAAGTAACTTTTATTGTTTATGTATTTCTATACGAGTACATACTGTAACTTAGAACAATCGTGTTCGGTTAATTTGTAAATATAAAACATTATCTAATTAAAAAACTATATTACAAAAACTTATGACGAATGATGAAGGTTGATTGCTCTACTTCTGTATTCATTCGATCAAGAAAAATGAAATCCAGTACTACTTTATCCATGATTCGATGAATAATCATTCCTGATTTAAAACTATAATTCATTACGGTTTGGTTTTAAATTACTTAACTTCTTGATAAACTTTAGTTGCTTAAAGAATCTTTTCTAACACCTTTTTTTCTTAGAATTGGTCGAAGTCTTTAGCCAGAAATTGTTTTTGCTAAAGCTTTTAGTTAAGTTGATTCTATTTCCAGGAAAACGAGTTTTTTAAATCAAATTTTGCTACATTTTCCAAGCGATTGGGCAAAGATTTTCGATTTACTTATTTTCGAGGACATTTACATCTACATAGAAATTTAAATGTTTGTTTATTGTAGCGACCTTTTCTTGGTTATGTTCAATACAGATTTTTTTTATTTTATTGATGTTCCTGTAAAACGATAGCTTTTGAAATGTTAAATTCTATTTTACCTTGACAGTCTTAACGTATCGACTGATACGTATATTACCACCTACAAATATACAGTAATACGCTCGAAAACACATGCATATAGCATTATACCATTACTGCTCTGGGTAAAAACAAAAACGCATGTCACATTCAGCGAAACCTCGAAAAGTTTTTGCGCAAAATTCCGTTACTCTCGTACCAAATTGGCTCGACGAGATGAGCATTAGCTAATTAAGATACTAAAATATGATAATGGGGAATGTAATTAACATCATTAATTACAATATCAAACAACTCCGATATAGTATTACCTAGTTTGTGTGTACTGCTGCCTACACTAATTATGTCATTATAATATTATGTTACGCTCCTTGACACTCACTTTGACATGTTACGCTGTGATTCTCGGGGTCCTTGAAGGTCTACAAGATTTAACGTTGAATATCGTTTAACTTGAATTATTAGGTACTTCATTATCATGTCAGCCGAAAGACATCCACTGCTGGACATAGGCCTCCCCCAAGGCTCACCACTCAGACCGGTCTTGTGCTTTCCGCATCCACCGCGATCCCGCGATCTTAACCAGGTCGTCGCTCCATCTTGTTGGAGGCCTACCGACAGCTCTTCTCCCGGTCCGCGGACGCCATTCGAGAACCTTCGAAATTATTACTTAACTAGACTTTAAACGAGGGTTCGCACGCGTGAATCATATCCGGGATTTTTTATGAAATTCCTTGACAAATTTCATAACTCTTATCTAAACCCAGCGGTTAAAATTTCAAGATTTTATCCAGATCTCGTGGGAATGTCGGGATAAAAAGTAGCCTATGGGTTATTCCTATCTTTCAGCTATTTACACGCCAAATGTCATCTACATCCGTCCAGAAGTTTTAGCGCGAAAGAGTAACAAACACACTTTCGCATTTATAATATTAAATAGGATAAATAGGATTTAAAGGTACCTTTAGCGTACCTACTCAGAATTTCGTTTCAGTCAGTATTTTTACCGCCTATTGTCTACCTGAATTTTTATTTTTGTTATGTATCTGTACTGCTTTTGGTGATCAATAAAAAATATTTGTATTGTATTGTATTGTAAATACTTTTGTGGAGACACTGCTGAAGCTACGGATACTTTAAAAATGGCTGCTCTAAAGGATAATACCCTCCGCAAACTACCGAAACAAATCTTTCGAGTAACAAAATCTAAATCAGGTTTACGACACTATAAAAACCTTCAAATAAACCAAGTTTAGCTAACGCGTTTGTACTTCGCTCAATTCGCCGCGGTCTGTTTGGTGCGTGCAAAACAGGGGGGCTACCACGAAGTTCGAAAATCGAAGTTCGTATCGTACCGTCCCTCTCACTCTCGTATTAAGTAATATTAGCGTGAGCGGGACGGCAAGATACGAAACTCGAATTTTGCACTTCGTGTCGATGACCTCTGCTTGTCTAATAATAATAATGTAGCACGTACTCAAGTAGTAGGTATACTAAGGTAGGTAGAACTAAGAATACGAAGAACTAATTTAAGTTTGTGTGGGTTATTTTAGGTTCTCTCACTGAAACTATCGGTTAGCGGCCAATCGAAACTGTCTTTTGCAAACTCGACATTGACAGAATCATAGATTGTATCGATGGAACTCTTTTTAACAATTAAAAAAAAACGCATGATGTTCGATCTCCGGTCTAGCAGATAATAATATAACATGAAACGAAGACAATCTTCCCCTTGTCTTGTCTTGTGTCTCAAAAGTCTCATATACCTTTCCTCTCAATGTCAGCACGAAACGAAGTTCGGATTTCAAACTTCGTCGGCCAGTCTGTCGTCCGGTTCCTCAAGGTTGCTATGGTCATTAAGATTTTCATCGCTAACTTTGTATCATTGTGATGTCATTTTATAGTATCAAATAGCCAAGTGTCTGTTGGGTCACGTACTAATACGGTGTGTGTGTGTGTGTGTGTGTGTGTGTGTGTGTGTGTGTGCGTGGTGTGTGTTTTTCACGCTAAAACGGCTGCGGAATCATTTGGATGAAATTTATATTTATCCCGATATTCCCACGGGTTAGACATAAAAACTCTAAATAACAACCGCTGGGCTAGAGGTATAGACATTATTCGATAAGTGTTGTTTGTTCATGAAAAATATTTTTTTTTAATTATTTAAATTATTGAATGAACTGAAACAATTACTTTTCTCACCCCCGATCTTACCTTACCTTTAATGTTGCGGGTGAGCAAAGTATTTTTTTTAGCTCATTGATACAGACCTCCGCAAAGTAACGCCTGATTCATTAAATTATTTTCTAACTTAATTTTTTCTAAGAACAACATACGAGTATGAACATTATACTATAGTTAAGTTACACATAAATGCTCCTCGCTCCGGTGTCATTTTGCTTTTCTTACAACGAATGAACCCACTGCGCTTCATTGTAGGTACTAATATATTTAAGAGTATATTTATAGCAGTGATCCAACGTTCATTAGTATAACCCCTCGAGTGGCAAGCGACCGGGTCCCGGCAGCCTGTCAAATACCCTTGAGTGGCAAGCGACCGGGTCCCGGCAGCCTATCAAATACCCCCGAGTGGCAGGCGACCGGCTCCCGGACGTTGGCGGGTGTCGTATTTCACTCATAAATATAAACTGTTAGACCTATATCTGGCTTGCTCATTCACGCAAAATACGTTCATAAATAGACAAGGATGGTATTTAATAACGGCCGCGACAACATAACGGAAGAAATTTCGTTCTATCGTTTACTCAAGTTTCACTGTGTGCATGCTGCCGTGCGCTGGTATTTTTGAAAACCTCGTATTATAGTATTATTTGCTATTGAAAGACTATAAAAGGGCTTTGTTTCGTAATTAAATTAATATTTTACGAAACAAATCAGTGTTTACTATAGGTAATTGTTTTATTTTATAATTATAGTTATTTTAATACATGACTGAGAAAAATTTGGTTGTCAGATATTTGATAATGACTAATAAAATTCACAGAAATTGAAGGTCATGCATTGTTATTTAATTAGATATGGCATTTTATGCTAAACTATCACTGTAAGGCTTATATATAACATTAAACTGGTATTTTTTTGGTGATATTTTTTTTATAAAATTCGGGAATTCGCGAAATTAATTTGTAGCTGTCATGCCACTCGAAGAAAATGTTTTCAAAATGGCCGCGCCACTTGACGGAAAAATTTAAATATGGCGCCGCCACCCCAAGGGATAAATAAAGGTTGATGGATTGGGTGTGAAAGCAGAGTGCTTTATCTTTTGAAGTGTCGTTACGTCATGCCTTTTTACGTTTTTGTTAGCGCTAAAACGGATAGCTCCAGATTTATGTTTTAGTTTAGTTCCTTTTGCTAAGTAGGTTTCTATGCTCGAATTAACTGAACTTAAGTCTTTGTGGATGTTAAAATTCTATGCAGAATCTGTTTGTAACACCACTTGCGCGATTGAATTCTTGCTTCCATGCGACCACCTTTTTGTGGTATATTTTGAGATAAATGGTTGGCTTTAATTCATGTGGAGCAGATAATATGCACGACCGTAGTAAATTGAACATTTTTTTACTCGTTCGTTACATTTGCTAGACATAGGCCTCCTCGCGTTGATTGAAAATTTAATATCAAATCAGACAGCGCAAATCCTGAATATTTTTTACACAAAGGATTTCTTTAATTTCAAGGCAAATATGGACCAAAATTTAAATTAACAATTTCATGTTTCACAGTTATTATAGGTAAAAATTTAATTTACAGTTACATAATAGTTATTAACAATAAATAACAAAACGACAAACAAACAAAAGATACGTAATCTATCAAACTAAAAAAGAGAGCTATAGATTCAAGAAACTCAAGTAGTATTGTAATTACACAGAAGGAAATTATTAAACCTAAAAGAGAGAGCCTCATAGAAAAAGACAGGCACTTGAGGCAGTGCGTCGACCGTTAATGAATGACCGTATTGTGTGTCCGTCGGTTTGATAGATCGCAACTCATGAACCGAAAGCACTTATTGTTCATTTTCAGTATCCGGGTCGGAATGACGTCTGGACATTCTAGGATTCGAGTTACAGTTGTAGGTAGTTAAGTTAATTACGTGTAGTTTTAAAGTTAGAAAATGTCATCATCATCATCACTATCAGATGAAGGACGTCCACTGTTGGACATAAACCTATACTATACATAATTGCTTCGGTTAGAAGCAGTCTGCATCCAGGCGCTTTAAAAAAAGGGTACCCTTTCTTTTTATTGATATTTTGGAAAAAATATGGTTTTTTCTACTCAGAATCAAAAGCACAATCGATTACGATAGTTTAAAAAAATGACCCCAAAAAAATGACAGTTTTGCGACGTTTTTTTCATACACTTATGTAGTATGGGCGTGACAAAACTGAGTCATAAAAATTTGTATGAAAAACTGGGGACATTTTATAAACGATCGGAATCGATTGTGCTCTTGATTCTGAGTAGGAAAAACGATATTTTTTCCAATATTTCAAAAAACGTAAAGGGTACACTTTTTTTTAAAACGCCCATCCACCGTGAGCCTTTAGCTTTAACGCATTCACTGCCACCGACGCCCATATGCGTTTTCAGAACTTCGCCCAGTGCCGCTGTCATAATTACTCATACATTTTGAACGCACATGTGCGTCGGTGGCACCTGTGGAAGTCAGGTGGTAATGAATGCGTTAAGCAGAGCATCCGTCCATCTCGTTGATGGACTTTCTACGATGCGCTTGCACTCGAGCACTCTACGGCATCCATTCAAGAAATTTCTGCCCCCAATGGCCATCTGTTCTCCATGCTATATGGGTTGCCCGTTGCCACTTCAACGAGCTAATTCGCTTAGCTAATTTCAGTCACCCCGGCTCGTCTATGCATCTTCTCATTTCTGAGTTAAAGACTTGAAATTAAGCAAATGTGTTTTTTAACAATATTTAAGGTGCTACAACAACAAAATTCCTTTAAACTCCACTGGTGGAACAGAAGATTATTACGATGTAAGTTTGGCAAATGATGTGGCGTTAGATAGGGCATGCATTTAGGAAAACTAATGGACATAAATGGGCTATTCCACCATCCATTGATTAGCGTTAACTGACGTTTAAATGTGATGCCGTCTCTATTTGTTTTGTTCGAATAGACGGAGACGGCATCACATTTAACAGTCAGTTAACACTAAGCAATGGATGGTGAAACAGTCCCTAATACTAGTATTTGCCATGGTGTCTACCTAAAATAATGAGGTCACCCAAAAAAACATGGCGGCTCCGTTGAAACCCAAATCTAATCCTTGGCTACAAGTTAGACAAGTGGAAAAATATGCTGAAAACTACTTGTCAAACATGTCACAGATAAGGGATAACAGGGTACAATGACAATAATGATGAGGAAGGGATCTACAAAATAGGGAGGGACCAAGCATATTTTCTTCATTTTGCTTTGTCATAGCAGCGGCTACAAGCCACTGAATTAAGAAATATATATTATTTCAGATCACACGAATCCATTTCATAATCAAAAAATTATAAATTGTGTTGTGTATTATATGTAATTGTAATATAAGAATGTGTGTTCTTTGTTAGGTTGTTAAAACTTAATGAATGTACAAGCAAATTAAGAGAAAGTTGATTTTGTAAAACTCGGTAGTAATAAATTTTGCATGTCTGTCAGTCATGTTTAATTATAATTGTACTGTTAGCTATTCTTGCAGCTGTTTTTGTTGATATTCTATAGAATGAAAGAAATCCACCAATAGTTCGTACCCGGTACAAAAAGTACGATGGACTACTTATTGATAGGGAAAAAAAGTTTTATTTAGCATCCACAACGGTCCATCCATACATTTTTGTATGTAAGCAACGGGTTAATAAAACAGCTTCTATTACTTAAACTTATATGCCTATTAAACTAAAACCAGCAAATTAATAAATGAAAACTTACAAATATCATAAGCGTTATAGAAAGAAGCCGTGGTGGCCTACTGGTTTGACCAATTACCTCAAGCAGAGGGTCGTGGGTTCAAATCCCGGCTCGCACCTCTAAGTTTTTCGAAATTCATGTGCGGAATTACGTTTGAAATTTACCACGAGCTTTGCGGTGAAGGAAAACATCGTAAGGAAACCCGGACAAACCTGCGAAGCAATTCAATGGTGCGTGTGAAGTTTCCAATCCGCACTGGGCCCGCGTGGGAACTATGGCCCAAGCCCTCTTGTTCTGAGAGGAGGCCTGTGACCAGCAGTGGGACATATATAGGCTGGGATGAAGCGTTAGAAACTTAATATATCATCCCAAATCATCACTAGAGTTTAGCGTTTATAAAAAATGTCGCAGGATCTCAAAAAAGCCGGTATGTTTGTCAAGTTCATATTTAACCTAAGCGCGACAAAATCACAGTCATTCGTGAATTTTTTTCACGAGCCATTTCGATCCTTATTCAGTTGGAAATAAGGGAACAATTATTTTTAGAGGTACGCATAAAAGTTGTTTTTTCACCTGACTCACATTTGCACACGGAAACCTGTAACGATAACGATTTTTGTCATAACTGCTAGTGATGTACTGTTTTTATTGTTGTCGATATCGACATGCATAATGAAGACATGAGTTGTGTTATTAAAAAGCATTAAATAAATCAAACAAAACTATCATGAACAATAAATAAAATACTTACAATAATTATTACGATGCTGTACGTACAATATGTCTCTGAGAAGATAATAAGCATATTTCTTTAATGTTTAATATGGTTGCCTCTTCACGCCATTATCATTGAACCAATTTAAAAATGAATGAACAAAAAATTTTTGAGATCCTGGCAAGGAAAAAGGAAAGTTTTTATCTCGGCGAATTCCATAGTTACCGCAAGCTAGCTATAATCAAATAAATAATAAATTTTTAATATAATTTTGGACATCAATTCTGAACATTTTAACCCACAATCTTCTGCTTACGAGCTTATACCTCTAACTTACTACGAGTACTTACTCATTGTGCACGGGTGTTCGCTGCGAAAATTGGCTATATAAGTCACCTTCGGGTGCACCAGCTCCCTACTGATTAGGAGTCGAAGTGGTCGCCATGGCCGAAAACGGTCGGAAGGATCATCATCATCATCATCAACTTACTACTTACTACAGCCATAAAAATAAACAAAACAATTAAGCTTCAATTCAAGTTTATCGATAACCGTCTCATCACTATGGTTACTCCAAGGTGTTTACAGCTCGGTGACAGGTGGACGGTTTTTGTGACGCACACACAGATTATCATTTCCTCGTTTATTTTAACCATGCCGTTAAGTATAAGTATGGTTTTTGTGTGAATATTCGTATGTTTTGACTACCATGTCCCGTAAAAGTTTTCTCGCTATAAGTATTATGTTATTAAAATATGTACAAGCGAATACGTGTATTAAACTTCTGAATTTTTCTTCTAATACATTGACGTTTTCTATTGCATTGAGTTAATTTAGTTGCAAAAATTGACCAGGCAGGCTACGGGATTTGGTCATATATTTCATGTTTTTTAGGGTTACGGAGCCAAAATGGCAAAAACGGAACCCTTATAGTTTCGCCATGTCTGTCTGTCTGTCTGTCCGTCTGTCTGTCCGTCCGCGGCTTTGCTCAGAGACTATCAATGTTAGAAAGCTGTAATTTTGCACGAATATATAAGTAAACTATGCCGACAAAACAGTACAATTAAAAATTCAAAAAAAATTTTTTTTAGGGTACCTCCCATAGACGTGAAGTGGCGGTGATTTTTTTTTCTCATCCAACCCTATAGTGTGGGGTATCGTTGAATATCGTTGGATTCAGTCATTTGTTTGCGAAATATTCAACTTTAAAGTGCAAATTTTCATTAAAATCGAGCGTCCCCCCCCCCTCTAAAATCTAAACCGGTGGGTGGAAAAATTTGAAAAAATTCAGGATGGTAGTCAGTATATTAAACTTCCAAGGAAAACTATAGCGGCTAAGTTTGCTTGAGAATTATTAGTAGTTTATGAGTAAATAGCAGCGTAAGGTATAAAATATACCTATACTTCGAAGATTCCGTATAAAGTACGAAATCCTTAGAAAAATATTACTTATTTTTTTCGTAATGGCTCCGCAACCCTATTTTGGGCGTGTCCGACACGCTCTTGGCCGGTTTTTTTAAGATAGACAACGAAACGCGATGGTTAATTTTTATTGTTTATCGATATCATTGTAATGCGTTAATAAGTGCATCCTTATTTTGCAACTATCGTTTTTATTTTTACCGCGTGCTGTTAGACAATCTAGTTTAAATTCTTTAGAAGGCTATTCAAAAAAAATTTTCTCGGCACAATTACAACTTTATAACAATCACAAGATATAAATGCTTACCCAATACCACCATCACCGGACAATGCCAACGTAACAAA
The DNA here is from genome assembly GCA_037349165.1 of Choristoneura rosaceana. Classification (NCBI taxonomy): domain Eukaryota; kingdom Metazoa; phylum Arthropoda; class Insecta; order Lepidoptera; family Tortricidae; genus Choristoneura; species Choristoneura rosaceana. Next base: position 2,561,295 of record JAZBNJ010000032.1, read on the forward strand.
AACTTAAAAAAATATTAACGCTTTCTAGTTCACTCTTACTTATTTCTTAAAATTACCAATTTAAATTTGCGGCCTAACACAGCGTGCTAACACAATTTGAACTCTATTACGATTAATGTTAGAGTTGAGCGAATTTTCTGGGCAGTAAAAGGAAATGGTTGAAGGAAGTTAACTTTTTAATTTTTTTAGGGTAAGGGTCCGATGGTTTCGGATTGAGTTACAGATTTGTAAAATAATTTTATAGCGTGGGATACAACGGGAAGTATCGGAAAGGCGGTGTTGGATTCCGTGTGACAATGGCTTTATTTTTTTGACTATGCGCTATCATTTTGAGTTATCATGTCACTACACAATGTTTTAAACTATCGATGTCGTCACTGATTTTATGATTATTTAATTTTATAAATTTAAGCTCGGTCGCCTAGGTACTATAATTTGCTTTACCAACAATAATCTACAAGAGATAAAAGTTGCTATTCGTCTACTGTTAATACCAAAACCTAACCTAACATTTTTAAAACACGGGGCATGGTAGTGTTCATGCCAAGACAAAAAGACTTTTTAAACTTTTACTCGAATGTTTCGTCGATTTAATTCACAGCCACGAGTTTTATAGATCACGAAATTTTCCCTTGTCAGATATGACGATAAGGTTCTGAGAGCAGGTTGGTTGATGATACTGCTATTGATTGTGCATGCATGCAGCAAGGTGTGACTGTGTGAAAAAATATACCTATCCATGATGAAATTTGCACCTACAAAACTTTTTTTTTTTTCATAACAGTTTTCAAAGAGGGTTCTCCGACAGGTGAAATATGGTTAGATGGCGTTAGTATTGTGAGGTCCATTTGACATTTCTGTCACGCTTGTGATTGGATAGATATCTAAATGAGCCAATCGCAATCAAGACTGAAACGTCAAAAGGTCCTCACCATACTAACGCCATCTAGGGATATTTCACCTGTTGGAAAACCCTCATTTGGAAGGTAATGTACTACAGCATCTGGACGCAAAAACGGCCCACGTACGACAGCTGAGAGCTGATCCCAAATAAACAGACAAGGTTAGAGTGAATAGGCTGTTACTGAGCAAGTGAGATACACCTTTAACCTCATCTGCACTTAACATCGGGTTAGGGGTCAATCACGGCCAGTTTCACTAAAAACAAAATTAAACAAAGGGGTTTCCACTTTCCACGTAATTACTTATCACTTTATCGTACTGGCCACCAAGCACTAGCCGAAAATTGCATACTTACGTAAAAGCAAAATATGTTCCAAATTTGAAACAGTACGGATACCGTCATCTGATCTTGATTAGGTACAGTTTTTTTTTCTTTTAAATATGACATCCTGTTATTCTGTATCCGGCCAGTTGCCTTTTTTTTATGGGGAATATTTCTCTGTCTAAGTGTGAGTGTAGTGCTTGAATTTATGGAGTCCAAGTCCTATTTAAACACGCGGAGTACCTCTGTACTCAACGTCACGTCACAGATAGCACATTGCATACATTTAACTCGAAAACACTGCTATCAGCAGTTTTCTATCGCTTGATTGCTGCGTCTGATTGTTGATACGCTGTGACATTTACAAGTACGGAGAAAGTGGCACACACGACTTATTTGAGATGAGATCTATGCTCGAGTACCTATTTAAAAAAAAAGTCAGTCAAATACCTACAGTCACTATTGCCTCATGAACGGCAGACACCGGAGGCCTTATTGTCTAATGGATATAACGTTATAACCATTAATTTCTATCACATGGTATAAGACGAGGGCAGAAAGAGATAGGTAGTGAATGCAATCGCGAACGTCGTCGCCTTAGACAATACGGCATGGCTATAAATACTGTTCATCACATTATGAGCTACATAGATACACATTTTGCTTTACAACTTTATATTTTTCTCAGGATTTCGTGTTTTGTTTGAATATTCCCAGTTTAGGTATATTTTATACCTTAGGCTGCTATTTTACTCTTAAACTACCAAAAATTCTCAAGAAAACTTAACCGTTATAGTTTTCCTTGTAAGTTTAATATAAGTACTAACATCTTTTCAAAATTTTCCACCCACCGGTTTAGATTTTAGAGTGGTGGAGGGGGGACGCTCAATTTTTATGAAAATTTGAACATTAAAGTTTGCAAACAAATCACTGAATCGAAATATTGTCTTAGCAACCCCCTAATGGTTTTAAAGGACCTATCCAACGGTACTCTAAAAAATATATATTTAAAATTTGTGTTGTACCATTTTGTCGGCATAGTTTACATATGTATTCGTGCAAAATTACAGCTTTCCAGTATTGAGAGTCCCTGAGCAAGGCCGCGGACGGACAGTCAGACAGACAGACATGGCGGAACTATAAGGGTGCCGCTTTTGCCGTTTTGGCTACGGAACCCTAAAAACTAAAACAATACTGAAGGTGCATGCAGAAAAGTAAACTAATTTATGTGCGAATGTGTATGAGAGGAAATAAATAAATAAATAAATTTGGAAATAAATAAATTTAATATTATTTATTATTATTATAAGGATTGTAAGGTTTTAAACGTTACTGAAAAACTGCAGACCGATTCTCTTTTGTAATTTAATTCCAATTATGTATAATCACATATTGCATTATCATACATTGTATTCAATGCAATATAATTGTTGCATGTTTTGGGAACAAGGTGTACCAAATTTGCGAGGCAGGTGGTTCGAGCATCTGCCAGATACTCTCTTATTCAATGATACTGTTTCCTCCCTTTCTTTTGAACGTGACCTTCATAATATTTGTAGCTGTTCAAAATGCCAGCTGTTCAAATCAACTTATAAACAGCAAAAGTAGTAAAATGTTCGAATCTAGATGACTTAAATAACTCGCTTTATGTTTTCCCTAAAACAACTCAGGGATTTGATCAAATTGCTAAGAGAAATACAAAAATCCGTCGGCCATTGCTATAATTCTACCATTCCCCTAAAACGGCTCGGAGACTTGATCAAATCACTGAATTCCGCAAGGGAAATGATACAACGCGATGTTTTTTTATCATCTCCCGGGACTTGATCATATCCCTGAGGAATTTAATCAAATCCCTGTTTTTATCATTTCCCAGCGACATATGTACTGTGACAAAACTGTGCTATCTCTAAAGTTGCGATATTATCATAGGTCACAGTTTTGTCACAAAGGTGCGATACATCGATACAACTATTTTTCATCGTCGCAACGGTACGTCTAAGTGATCCAAACAGCGACAAAGCCGACAAAGCAGCTCGCGCCCTGTGCCAACGGTTTCAAACTTTTGTCCGCTGAAACTGTAGAAAGCTAACCCAAAACATTGTTTGTGAAGTTTCAGCATACCATTACCCCAGATTTAGTCTGCTGAAAATAATACAATCGTATTCGTTCCAGTCACCTTGCCATTATGACGGTCCCATTTGTTTTAAAAAGGATTGTTACCTGCCTGAGACTTAGTCTAAAATTTTGGGGAACCAGAATTACTTATCCCGCTAAAATTATAAATGTGAAAGTTTGTAAGACTGTCTGTTTGTTTCTTACCTTTTCACGTCTAAATAGCAGAACCGATTCAGATTAAATTCGACATGCAGAAAGTTTGGATCCCGATGAAGGACATAAGATAGCTTTTATCCCGGAAAATTGCATAGTTCCCGCGGGATGCATAAGAACAGCTAGTCCAATACCATCCGACGCCTAACTTTGCCTTAAAGTTCATTGCCTCGACTAGTACCATAAAAACTATAAAGGTATAATTGCAATAATGGAATACCGTTAAGCGATTCGAACACCTCACTGTGATTTTGAAAACAATTGAAACTGCATTCAAAAGCTTTTGATTAATCTTTTATCTGAACCGAGAATCGAACCCACGGACATCCTACTAGTTTTAAAAATATTTTTAGTTCCTTTTATTAAAGATAGAAATAAATCAAAACATAGAAATAATACTAAATATTACAAACTAAATCAAAAACTATATAATAAAAAAACTAAGCTATATCTAAAAAATATTAGTTCATAATACCAATGGCAACTAAACCGGCTCATACACTTAACTTAGGCCACACAGAAAGTTTTGCACTCCTGGCCACCCGTAAACATTTGAATTTAGAACTATGTTATTTAAAAAAATATAGCTCATTGTTTATGGAATTGAATAATACCTCGTAATTCTGATACCACAGACTAAGCTACAGACTGAGTAGTTGAATGTTCGACCTCTATTCATTTGTCAGCACGCTAGAAATAAGCTCAAACTGTTACCACGTGCATAACACTTTATTGTTGGATGCATTATAGTGTAGATACGGTCAAAAAATGATTCACAGATAATCGATGGATGTGTAACTTTACGAAGGACCATATCAACGAAATGCATTCCTATTTTCTTTACTTTTTCTTTCTTTTTTCTTTGACTTTTTTTTTCCTGAAAAGATCCTTAAAATTAACCACCGTAATATAACCATTAACCACACGAAAAACCTCAAAAGACAATGTTTGGTAATTAGATTATCTGATGCAAATTGATGCTATTTGTCGATCTTATTTTTTTTATTGCTCTTCTCTACCACTCAAAGGTTGACTGGCAGAGATCCCTTCAGGGATAAAGTACGCCTTTGTACTTAGCACTTTCTTTTTTGTGTAACATTTTTGTATTTCCTTTTTGTACAATAAAGAGTATAAAAAAACCAAACAAATTGATATGCTTCAAACGCATTGCGCTTATATTAGCTTTTCGCTTAAGATGCCATTTATAGGTCGTTGCTGTATAGAATTAAAAATAAGGCTTTTCTAATACATAGAATAAATTTATTAAATGCACACACAATAGCTGGTACAAAAATTTGAAATTTGAATGAAAGAGAGAAAAAAAAAGGTTAGTGTTGCCATATCACAAGTTTACATAAAAAAATACGTTCCTATGTACGTAATTGTACATAAACTGCCAGCGCAGGAACATAAGGTACGTGATATTTAATAACAAACAAATACAATAATATATTAAACAAAACACATTATTATTATTCATTGTTATATTTGTATTATCATACAGACATAACAATGCATTTTTTTTTTAATCATTTAGAGGGAGAACTGACACTTTGGTAACACTGGTGCGCATTATGTGCCCGGAAGGCGTCTTAACATCTATAGCACGCACTTTACCGTCGCCTCCAGGATAAGTATTTACAATTCTGGCCATGGGCCACCTTAAAGGGGATACATTTGCATTCCTTAATATAACAAGTGTGCCAACAGTTAAGTTTGCTTGATCGGTTTTCCACTTCGGTCGGCTTTGAAGCATATTTAAGTATTGCTTTGACCATTGTTTGAAGAAATTTTGTTGGATATGAGTACACTGATTCCAGAACGACAAGCGGTTAACTGGCACATCTGTTAAATCCTTCTCAGGAAAGCATGTTAGTGGTGCTCCCGTTAAAAAATGTCCAGGAGTAAGATATGTCATGTCATTAGGGTCAGATGACATGTTTGTGAGAGGGCGGGAATTTAAAATACCCTCAATCTGAATCAAAATGGTATTGAATTGTTCATAAGTTAGAATATTATTGCCTACAACCCTTTTTATGTGATATTTAAAACTTTTCACGCCAGCTTCCCATAATCCCGCAAATACAGGACTATATGATGGAATGAATTTGAAATCGATTCCTTGATCTGACGTGTATCTATATACAGAATTTTGATGACTATCGGAAGCCTGCAGCTTATATAGCTCTTGTAACTGAGTATTAGCGCATCTGAATGTGCTGGCATTGTCACAAAATATTTGAGTGGGTTTGTTACGGCGTGAGATGAATCTTTTCAAACAATTTAGAAAGTTTTCAGTAGTCAAATCTGAAGCGAGTTCTATATGTACTGCTTTCGTAACAAAACAGACAAAAATTAGGATGTATCCTTTCAGAATAACTGGCTTTCTAACCCGTGCGAGCTTTACATTAAATGGGCCAGCGTAATCAATGCCAACTTTTTCGAAAGGACGTGCAACCTGCACCCTTTGTTTAGGTAGTGATCCCATGAGTTGCGTTACATTTTTTGCCCTAAGCTTAAAGCAAATTATACATTTGTGGATCACTCCTTTCACTTCTCTGAGACCATTAATTAGCCAATATTCAGCATTTAGGTGAGACAAAATCAGCTTTTGGCTAGCATGCAGGAGCTCCTTGTGGGCCTTTAAAATTAACAATTTTGTAATATGAGATCCTTTAACCAAAATAATAGGATGTCTCTGCGAGTAGGGCAACGCAGAATTTTGCAATCTGCCACCCACACGCAAGTTTTCATTGTTATCTAAAAATGGATTTAAAGTGCTTAATGGCCCTTTGAGAGGAATATTTGATTTTAATGAATTAATCTCTGATGAGTAGTTCATATGTTGATCGATTTTAATAACGTTTTTTAAGCCACTTTCTAATTCTGTGGGTGAGAGATTATCAAAATGTCTAGCTTGCTTTTGTGATCTACAATTTTTACAAAATCTAATTATATATGCCATTATTCTTTTTATGGTATCAATATTAGAATATTTTTTCATGAAATTAAAACCTTCCGCAGGACTAGCAATATTACACAATTTAGGTAATTTAAGCTTTAGTTCTGGCAATGTTACATCTGTTTGTATATTTGTTTTTACATGTTTAAAATAATTATGTTGTAGAGGTTCTGGACCATGCCACCATAATGAATTTTTTTGTAACAAATGCGGCTGGACACCTCGTGATATACAGTCCGCTGGGTTTTGATTTGTGGGTACATAGAGCCAATGAAATTCGGATGTAAAATCGTTAATTCTTTTAATTCTATTCGCTACGTAAGCCTGTAATCTCATCGGTTCCGTGTTGAGCCACCCAAGGACAATCATAGAATCTACATACAAATATACTTCAAGGTTATACTTAATTCTCATAATATTATACAATTTGCTGGTAAACATGGCTAATAGCAGAGCAGCGTTTAGCTCAAGACGAGGCATAGTCAATTCTTTGTTCATTGGACTTATCCTTGACTTGGCGCAGAGCAAATTTACAGTTACTGTGCCGTCAAAATTAAGCACTCTTAAGTACAACGCGCAACCATATGCTTTGATAGATGCATCTGCGTAACCTACCAATTCAAGTTTGTCTACATTTTTTACATTTATGTGTCTATTAATTTTAATTTGAGACATATCGATTAGGCTCTGAGCAAATTCTTTCCATTCGTTATTTAAGTCGTATGGGAGTTGATCATCCCATGCTAAATGCAATGAGCATATTTTCTGCAAGATAATTTTAGAAGCCACAAACAGTGGACCTACTAGACCCAATGGGTCATAAAATTTACTGATAAATGAAAGCACTTGCCTCCTCGTGTAAGTTTCCTGAATTTCAGTTTCTGGACAATTTATAAAGAAATCGTCTGACTTAACGTTATATTTCAATCCGAGGGTTTTCACATACACGTCGTCTTTATCCAGATCAATATTCTCATCAAGACTTTGTTTATTTCTGGGTATATCATTTAATAATTGGCTGTTATTAGCACACCATTTATGTAGCTCAAAACCACCTAAATTTAACAATTTAATTAACTGTTCTTTTATTTGCATCAAAACGTTAATATCATCATGCCCTGTATGAACATCATCAACGTATGTTTGGTAACGCAGCACGTCCGCGGCCAATGGAAACTGTTCTTGGAACCTTTGTGCTAGCTCTAGTAAGCAGCGTGTAGCTAGAAATGAGCTACTTTTCAGACCGTAAGTGACGGTTTTTAATTGAAGGCACGAAATTGGTGCATTTACGTCACTACGCCAGAGAATATTTTGTAAAGATCTATATTTTGGATCAATGAGAATCATTCTGAACATTTGCTTAATGTCAGCAATTAATATGTACTTAGGAAACCGAAACAATATTAGGATATCGAAAAGTTCATTTTGAACAATTGGACCATTTAATAGAACATCGTTTAATGAAATCTTGTTCCTGGTTTGCATACTGCCATCAAAAACAGTTCTCATTTTTGTAGTTTTACTATTTTCATTAAATACAGGGTGATGCGGCAAAAAATAAGTTGCATCTGTGTCTAAGTTATACTTAGAAATATTAAATTCCTCAGCATGGCCAAGGTCGACATAGTCTTTTATAAATTCCCTATATTTTTTATAAAGTACCTCATCCTTGATAAGTCTTTTTTCTAAATTCTTAAAACGTTGCAAAGCGTAGGAAAATGAGTCTCCTAAGTTAAGCTCTGATATAGGTTGCTTTAATGGCAATGCAACCTGAAATTTATTTTTATTCAGAGTTACAGATTTCTTAAAACAAATCTCTGCGAGTTCATGCTCAGTATTCGCTTCAGAAAAAACCTCAGGAACCTTTTCAACTTCCCAAAGCTTCTTCAAATTATTATTTATCTCTGTGTACTCTGACATTGAGAAAGAATCAGATTGACTGACCTTGGTTGTGAACAAACTTGTTTTATTGATTGATGCATGCTGGACAGGCAGCGCTCCCGCAATCACGTGACCAAAATAATAGGATGTCTCTGCGAGTAGGGCAACGCAGAATTTTGCAATCTGCTTCGAACCGGATGCTGCGCAAGGATGACACGCAAAATCGTGACCAAAATAAGTGTTGACCAGGAATGGTCCGTTTAAATTAAGCGGCCTCACATGATGGTGCAGAGCCTGGAAAAACACATCACATCCTAATAAAACAGAGATAGGTGCACTTTTATGAAAATTGTTATCTGCTAACTGCACATTTTCAGGGATTTTTAATTTATTTCTTTGTATGTGAAATTGAGGCATGTCGTCTGTAATTTTATCTACAATACAACAATTAATCTTTAATTTAAAGTTATTTAAACACGACTTTATCGTAAAGGTAGCCGCTTCCTTAATTGTATTACTGCGGCCACAAATCCCGTGAATGTTACTTCTTTCCGAATGTTTTAAGCATTGAATGACATCAGCTAAAGAGGAAGTAACGAAGGACACTTGGCTTCCAGAATCTAAAAGAGCACGAGCTGTTACAAACTGATCATTCTTATTCTTAATTTTTACCAATATGGTAGGTAGAATTACGTCCCTGGCATCGTTACACAATAGGCCTACCTTGGGAAACTCATTGACCTTCTCACTTTCTTCATCAGACGCTTGCGATGCATTTGGGGTAGGTTCTTGGTGTAAGAGAGTATTGTGGGTACCCCTACAAATACTACATTTGAAATTGAACCGACATTTCCCCACATGTTCATTTAAACATATTATGCAAAAACTTTTATTTTTATTTATGAAATTAATTCTCTCTTCAGAACTTGCCAACTTGAACTTAGGACACACATATAACCTATGAGTTTGAGAACTGCAGTACTTACACCTTATCTTCTGTTTGCCATTGTGTCGCGTCTCCACGGCGGAGGCAAGCGACGACCTCCTCGCCCTCTCACCCTGCTGAGAAGGAGGAGAATGCGCGAGCGTCTCTAAAGCCGCCGCCTTTTTCTCTATAAATGCAAAAAGCGAGTCCAATGTAGGCATTGTATTTACAGACTCTCTTTCTAAATAGAACGAGCGCACAGTGTATAAGTCTAACTTTTTTTGCAATACACAGACCAGCAAACTATCCCACTGTTGGGTTGGTTGCTCTAAGTTCTTTAATGCTCCTAGATGCTGCTTGACTACGTTAACAAGGTTATGTAATGAAGAATTTGAACATTTAGCTATCGGTGGGAGGTCTAATATTTGATTAACGTGGTATGTGATTAACTTTGCCCTGTTATCATAACGCTTTTTGAGCAAATCCAAAGCTAGTTGATAATTATCGTTCGTGAGAGGCAAGTGCTTTACGATATCGAGAGCCTCGCCTTCCAAAAAAGAAACTAAATAATACAACTTGTCACATAGTGACAGTTTAGGGTTTGGATGAACAACGGAATTAAACATATTTATAAAATGCTCGTACTCACCCATGTTCCCGTTAAAGGATTTAATTACTATTCTCGGCAAACTTTGGAAGTGCGGCTCAGGCCCACCTTGGTTACAGGAAATTTGTTGGTTACCACTGCTAGCTAGCAAAGTGTTAATTCTTGCTAACAAAATACAAAATTTGTCGTCAATTTTATCAAATTCCTCTTTATCAAGGGGATCCAATATTTGAACCTCAACGTTCACCTCACAAAATTGATTGAATGCAGCTTCTAACCTCTGCTTTTTAATTTTCAACAATTCAAAATCACAGTTGGTCCGATTAACGGTGCTTAAAAAGTTTTCCGTTTTCGTGATGGTTGATTTGCACTGACCACGGGTCGCAATCAACCGCTTCAATTCTTCCGACATTGTCGTAGATTGATTAAAACGTTTATACAATGTATTACACTGATTTACAACAGTAATATTTGCAAAATAACCATAAATTACACGATTAAACCAAAAATGCACTGCCTACTAGGAGATTAGTTCACATCTACCGGCCGGCTCGAAGAAAAAACACAACGGTCATTAAGAGCTCCGATGCACAACGCACGGCGACACACGCTGACACGGTGCTTAACACGGAGAGGGCGACTGCTGCACTCGATACGGCGAAACCGCGACACTGTGTCACACAATGCTGTAGATGGAAACGATGATGCTCACCAGACGTAGGAAGTAAACTTATCGATGCAATTTAATAAAGATGCAAGTTTAATGTTTCTTTTCTTCTTGTGGTTTTCGGAAGACACCGGAACTATTGAGTTCTTCACCGAAGAATTTCGTGGCGCGCCTTATAGCTTTGGTGCTAATAGCCACCAACTTGGCCGCCGCTTCAGTTGAAGTCACTAAAACCTTTTTCTTGGAAAAATAATATTCTGACGGTCACTGACCTATATCGAAGGACCATATTCTATGTATAGAATTAAAAATAAGGCTTTTCTAATACATAGAATAAATTTATTAAATGCACACACAATAGCTGGTACAAAAATTTGAAATTTGAATGAAAGAGAGAAAAAAAAAGGTTAGTGTTGCCATATCACAAGTTTACATAAAAAAATACGTTCCTATGTACGTAATTGTACAGTTGCTTAAATAAAAAAGGGCCCCAAAAAAAAAACTATCGCAGTGATTGCATTTTAAATGCTATTTCACATGCAATTTTATTAATTATTACAGTAAAAACATTTTTTTTTTATTTGTGGCCCTTTTGTATTTAAGCAGCAAGGTGTCAATATTTCTCATCCCGAATCTACCAATACATTTAATCTAAGTCAACCTTAAAGCGGTCAAGTCCTTTCACAAGCACTTAGCTCCTGAACTGTAACAAGTTTACAAGTTACACCCCCCTTAAACTAGGGGTGGTAATTTTATAAACTTCGCCCTCGGAGATAATACCGTCGACAGATTTTGGTAAAACGTCAGTTTGAACTTTGTTTTGTTTCTTCAGTTGCTTTGAAATAGGTAATTCTTGGATATTGAAAATTGTTCTTACGCTTATTATTGTTTCATGAAGTTATTGTTTTAGTTTCACTTGTGTTTTGTTTGTATGTGTTGTGTTCCGTGTTTACTTTGTTTTATTAACCTGTATCCTTTGAAATTTGAATCTGTGCATTCATTTTAATTTCTAAAATACCTACTAATAATAAAATGCGAAAATAACTCTCTCTGCCTGTCTTTTACCTCTCCAAGTTAACTACTGCACCAATTAACATGAGATCATGAGATTTGGTATGGAGATAGCTTAAAGTTCAGGGAATTACTAGACCTCAGCAAAGTATATAAGGACTAAATTAATTAATAGAAAATAGAAATAGAACGTGACCGTCATCATCAACCGGAAGGTAGGTTTAAGAGTAAATAGCAGCCTAAGGTATAAAATATACCTAAACTGGAATATTCCGTACAAAATACGAATCCTTTGAAAAATATTACTTATTTTTTTCCTAATGGCTACGAAACCCTATTTCGGGCGTGTCCGACACGCTCTTGGCCGGTTTTATTCTTTGCTGTTTTTTCAGCGTTAACCAAATATCTCACGTTAACGTGAAACTGTTAAAAACCATTTAAAAAATTCATGTGAAAAACCTTGCATTTAAAAAAGTTTTGTGACAGCCCTCAGCCCTATTGTTTATAGAAAGCTGACAGCCCTGTCGATCGTCATTGACGCTGCGTGCGCCAGCGCACACGTTTGGTAAACAATCAACGTTAAAAAAAAAACTGAAAGTTAATTTCGAAATTCGAATGCCTAAAGCCGAGTTTACACCTGCGAGAAAAATGCTCAAGTTGCATTACATTGTGAGGCCGTAAAGCAAGAGTTTGAAGGGATTTTTCTGGCAAGTCTAAACTTGGGATAAGAAAATTACTAGAAAGTAGCTGATGGGTTATTTCATCTGAGAAGAATTAGTCCATAAGACGAGCGTCAATGGGAACGTTGAGAGAGGAAGGCCTAGACGAACGTACCACGATCAAATCGGGGACATTCTGAAGAAAGGTCGGTTCAGGAGTAGTATAAACCGACGTGCATGCATGAAAAGATTGATGAATGTAGAGGAAGCAAGAGTTGTATGCCAGAATCGTAGCAAGTGGAAGGATGTAGTCTCTGCCTACCCCGTTGGGAAAGAGGCGTGATTTTATGTATGTATGCATGTAGAATTAGTCTATTGGTGTCTATGTAATTTTTCGGGGAAAAATTCCTACTCAGTTCTTATGATCTCAATCTATCTCCATCTCTATCAAAATCAGTTCAGCGGTTTCAATGTGAAGGGATAACAGACGGACTGCCAAACAAGACTATTAAAATAGTGTCGTGCTATGCAGGTGCATTAAGTGCAAATTTTAACATGCTTTATTACTTTTTGTTGCAGGTAATAAACTCAAGTTGTGAACAGTGGAAAGTATGCCAGTAATACGCTATTATGACAGGGTATGTTCAAATAATTTATTGAATCAAGCTTACTTTACGCAGATCCATCGATGACAATAAGCATCTACTTTGATCACCTGCGATCTTAACATAGCTACGTCTATGCACCAAATTGTGTGTTTATACAGCTCACACACACACACACACACACACACAGTCTAATATTTGGTAGCATGGTGAGCAGTTGTTGAGGATGAACTCGTGTTGAGTTCGAAACGCGTCAGTGTGGTGTAGTGGTGATAGATAGGTTTATGTGATTTGTGTATTCTTACAATGTGGAAGTGGAGGGGCTGCATTAACATGCATCATACAATACAATACAATACAAATATTCTTTATTGCACGCCATAAATCAGTACAAAAAACTTATAATATAAACACTTAGATTCAGAGTAGACAATATGCGGTTTTATCGCTTAAAAGCGATCTTTTCCAGACAACCATAACAACAACACACAATCAACAGACAATCAACAGACAATCATCCATACTTAATATTATAAATGTGAAAGTGTGTTTGTATGTTTTTCCGTTTTTCACGCCGTAACGGAGCGACGGATCGACGTGATTTTTGGCATAGAGATAGTTTATGGGCCCGAGAATGACATAGGCTACTTTTTATCCTGGAAAATGCACAGTTCCCGAGGGAACAGCGCATGATAACCGAATACCAGGCGGGCGGAGCCGCGGGCAAAAGCTACTATTATCGTAAAGTGAGTAAAGTTATTGTTTTCAGTCCAGATAAAGATAAAGATATTTATTAGTTATGTTGTTATTAGGTATGTTGTAGTTATGTTAGTTGTGTTCTTGCTGTTTGCGAAGATTGGTCTTGGTGGTTGTCCATCACGTCGGGGTCACCACTGTTGAGGTAGGTGTGCTGTGGCAGAGGATGTAAAGCCAATGAAAGAATGCTTCAGGTTTGTAGCATAGCTTTAATGCGACATGAGCCTACTTATATACAAAACTAAACAAGGGAACATGAAACAGACATACCTATAAACTATTGCTATCTGACAATACATGCAAATTCGGTAAATGTGGGTGGGTTTTGCAGAGCCAATCGTAGATTACCCACACGCAATAATTATGAGAAAACCTCTGTCTGTCTGTGTAGCCACAAGTTAAAACACGAGTTACATAAGATACAGCTGTTTTTCCGTTTCCAGGGTATGTCCATGTCATGCAAACTCTCAAAACAGCTCTCTCTCTTAATTATAAACAGACAAAGTTCCATGTCAGTGATTGACCCGGAGTGCGCCAGCCCTGTGGTCCATTCGTTACGTTTATGACCTCAGGTGTCCGAGTGCAACGCGTTTGAAATACATTTACATAAGCTAAGTCGGGCCCACAGATTTGTGCAGTTAAATCACTATATTAAGGGGCTGTTTTAAATCACTATATTTGGGGCGGATAAATGTGATGCCGTCTTTATATTCCAACAAAACAAATAGAGATGGATAAATTCGTCAGTTAAATTTAATCAATGGATGGTTAAACAGGGGGTGATTTGCTTGTTAAATCGCAGAATCACTGTTTTCAATGTTAACTGAATAAATAAATTTTAGATTTTTTTCATCCCATTTTAAAACACTGTATAATACTTATATTGTATTGCTAATACCTTTGTGAAGGATTAGCATTCATTCTTTCCTTTAATAATATAGCCCCGTTAAAATTTCAAAAACAAACGATGTATTTCTGTAATAACATAGGTAAATGTAAAAAAGGAGAGCCAAGTTCAATACAAACATTATGCTTGGCTTATGCTTATGCTTTGCCGCAAAAAGAATAGAGATCTAAATGAGTGCCAAGTTCTATGCAAAATCCAAATATTTATGTATTCATATGAACAAAATAATATTATGAACAAAAATTAAACTCTATTTCATTGCTTTATTAGATACTTACCTATAACAATTGCTGTTGTTTCAAAATATGAGATGTTAAAGTAGGTTAGATTTTACTTGGCCAGTTTACATTACATCAGTCATTTTATAAAGTTATTCAACATAATTACATATTTTTTAATTCTGATATAAACTGGTACAATACAGTACAGGTATAAACTAATCTAACAATTCTGGACCGATTCAGCCGCTGCTTTATCAGTCTGGGCGACATCGGGTTATTCTAAATCACTTGTTCATGTTTACGACTCTGTATAAAGTACAAGGCTGGACAATAAAACAAGTTTTAGTTCGTAAAACTCTTAGTTCAATTATGGAATTAATTGATCGATTTGTTCTAAAGTTCTTTAGGACTGTCATAAACAAAAATGGAAGTGAAGGTATTCGGTTTTTTGTGAACCAGTACCGTGATGACATTATAACGTTATCGTCTATTTTCAGCTTGGTCATTTAGTTTTTGTCAACACATAAATCTTTTGCAAGCATCTTGGAGCCCTGGTTTATGTAATTTTTAAAGAAAGAAAGAAAGTAAGAAAAATGGTTTATTTACGGCTCCAACAGTACCACCACCAAACACTTAATTTAACTTAAGTTAAACAAGCTGTATTGTTGTAAAATACAACAAAATACATCGCAATGCCACCATTACGATGTATTTTTGTGTATTTTATATATCTTTTTGTGTACCTGGGCAAATATACAGCGTTTTTGCGGCGTTTTTTTCGTCATTAGTGTCTTCACAGGTTTTATTAAAAGAGCTGCTCAGGGTTGTTTTTTTATGAAAATTTAAGACAGTGCCGATGCTGAATTTAGCGTGATTAAAATTCTTGTGACATGTATTTCCGTTGTGCTGTATTAAACGTGGGACGCTAATGACGTTTGACCACGCGGTCAAAATGGTCGAATATTCGCCCACCGGCCAATTTTTTTGTATAATTTGAATTTTACAGCGTTGTTACAACTGTAATGCTGTATTTTTTTGTTGACAAATAAATAAATAAAAAAATAATCGTGTCACATGGATTTTGAGATTCGTCTATAACGTCTTCATTTTTCTGTCATATCTGCTAAAGATTGCAGCTATATCTCGTTCCCGTATACCATTAAAAGATGTATTGAAGAGCTTTTTTGTTTCATGACCGTGATACGTATTTTTTAGTTTTCTTCTGTTTTTTTTTTTGTGTAAGTGTCACGATTTTCTTTCTTTCTTTCTTTCTTATAATTCTTTTCTCCGCGTAGAGGCTTGTAGAACTGGAACTGGCTTGGATAGTTTTACTTAAGTTAGAAATAGATTAGATTAGATTATTTGTTCATTCAGTATAAAACTACATCATAATTTGTACATGTCAAAGTTACGAGAATTTATACTGAAATTGTCAAGAATACACAAAAGATGAAAAAGTAAAAAATAAATGTCATAAAATTTTACAATTTAATCAAATAATAATAAAACAATTACAATTCGAAACAGGTTCTCCACTTGGGATCGTCATAGTTGTTTGTATACATAAAAAAATAAAAACTAAGTTACAATAACAACGTACAACGTTTCAGCATAGCTATACAGCGAGGAAATGCTGCCAGCATCTTAGGGTCCATGCCGCGTGGGGTCACATTTACTATTTTTTTCTAGGTTATAGTTTAGTTTTTTATTTTACTTTTAGTTTTTAATTTAGTTTGTTTATTCCGAGATCGAAATCGTAACTGAATTTGTCTTTTCAATATATCAGTGAACGTAATTAAGATATAAAAATGCGGACAAAAAACTGTATTTTTGGGGTTCCTTGATATTAAAATAATAAACTCATTTAGATTTTTAATCTATAGTTTATCCATCCATACCATATTAATCTGTCTGTGTGTGTTATCTCTTTACACTGATATGGGGATACTCGTAGTTTGAAGCCCTGGGAAAGACACTGCGACATAAGATTGTTTTATCTTGGAAAATTACATAATTCCTGCGGGATAGTTATGAACGAATTCTTTGCAGACGTAGTCGTGGGCAACTGTTGTGTGCAAGCGGTGTAAGCCTATATTCGTGTGACTTAATGCCACTACTGGACGAAGGAATCTTCTCTTAACTTTAAAGCTCAGTACAAAGAGATAATATCCGCTCGCTTTCTTTTTTTCACATCCAACAGGCGTATGTTCGTGTAGGTGCTCATAGTCATTTAGAAAAAAAAAAAAAAGTTTCAGTTAAATGGTAGGTATGTATATATATATATATATATATATATATGTTTATATATAATTTGTCATACTAATTGTTGTTTATTCAGTATATTTATTTATGTTATATATCTCTTTCTTCTCACTGTACATAAATTACTGTTCGCCTATCTTTGAGTTTTCCTTTCTAGTTTAGGTTAGCTTGAAAAGATCCCTTTTAGGGATAAGTTCGCCTTTGTACTCTTTTGGTTTATTGTTTTCTTTTTGTATTACTTTGTGTTTCATGTGCAATAAAGTATTGACATACATACATACATAGTCATATTCATTCTCTCTTTCTACCCTCGTCAGTATGAGTACATAAATATATCTTTTGACACATAGAAATCATGCACGTCAGTAGCGAAAATCAGTGTAGGCCTAGATCTTCGATTAGTCTCTGATAATTTTGTACGGATCCCTCCAAGTTCAGTCCGACTTTAACTTAACCGGTTTTTAATAAAAATAAGCCCATGTTTCTTTTTTGCCACACAAGTTGCAAACCACCTGCGTACACGATTTTGCACGCGACTTTTTTTCCAGCATTTGTAATCATACTGTATGCGTGTAGTGTAATTTAGTCCTTCAAAGTGCGGTGGTTTGGTTCAATTTTCTTTGGATTTTGGAGCTTATTGAAAATTTAAGTCTAGGGTTGTCACAATTACTATGCGAAAAAATAATTTCAATGAACTAAAAGAATTTCCTTGCTCACCCGCGACCTTACGATAGCTAAGCTTATGCAAAATATCCTTGTTCTTTTAGTTCATTGATATGGACTTCCACAAAGTAACGCCTGATTCAATAAATAATTTCAATAAACTTTAGGTGAATAAGACAATTATCACTAGGTATGCATTGAAACCGGAGGTGTGGACCGGGAGACGAGCTGTCGGTAGGCCTCCAACAAGATGGAGCGACGACCTGGCTAAGATCGCGGGATCGCGGTGGATGCGAAAAGCACAAGACCGGTCCGAGTGGAAAGCCTTGGGGGAGGCCTATGTCCAGCAGTGGACGTCTTTCGGCTGACATGATGATGATGATGATGCATTGAAAATACAGCTTTGCTTTTTAGGCAGTGGTGTCCTTAGTGTGTAATATCTAACCTTCTATGTATTCTTCTGTGTATATGTATAATATATCTAGCCTTCTGAGCCTCAAGCATTCCCAACTTAGTAAAGTACTTAAGAGCCTGGACATGAGTCACGTTTGTTCAACTGAGGCCGTCTTCCGGCTGATGATGATGATAAAGCTTCATTTTTTACCTTTAAAATTATATATTTAAGTAATCCATACTAATCCGTACTAATATTATAAATGCGAAAGTGTGTTTGTGTGTCTGTATGTTTATCCGTCTTTCACGTCTTAACGGAGCGACGGATCGAGGTGATTTTTGGCATAGAGATAGTTTAAGGGCCCGATAGTGACATAGGCTACTTTTTATCCTGGAAAAATGCACAATTCCCAAGGTAACAGCGCGCGATAACTGAATATCGCGCGGGCGGAGCCACGGGCAAAAGCTAGTACTAACATTATAAATGCGAAAAAGTGTTTGTATGTTTGTCCGTCTTTCACGCTGTAACGGAGCGACGGATCGACGTGATTTTTGGCATTGAGATAGTTTATGGGCTCGAGAGTGACATAGGCTACTTTTTATCCCGGAAAAATGCGATTCCCGAGGGAACAGCGCCCGATAACCGAATACCACGCGGGCGGAGCCGCGAACAAAAGCTAGTAATATCTAACTTTATCAAAGGCATAACAACGTCGAAATAAACATACCGATTAACTTAACCTTACCTTGACTTTCGGTGTAAAGTAGAATTAATCTTTAAACTAACGATCGATGATTACATTTATCGAATCATCAATCAATCACCGCTGGTTTGTGTACAAATGTGCGCGTGCGCTAGGTCAATGGTATCCTTGCTGGCAGTCAAATTCACAACCTTCCGCTCATTATAATACGATTTCATTTAAAACGCAACTCAAAATGGATCTTGTTTTGTTGATCCACGTAATTTGAATGAAACTTGTATACGTTGGAAGTTTTTATTGCGATGCTATGTTTGTATGTTTTAGAGTTTAGGTGGTAAGGTCAAAAGACTTCGTATGGACAGAGATCTGTTTCATAAATGTTAATGTTATACAAATAACAACTTGATGAAATTTTGTTATGAAAATTGTTTTATAAGTTGGCTGTGTATCTAAAAACTTGAAAAGTATCATCATTATCATCATCATATCAGCCGAAAGACGTCCACTGCTGGACATAGGCCTCCCCCAAGGCTCTCCACTCAGACCGGTCTTGTGCTTTCCGTATCCAACGCGATCCCGCGATCTTAGCCAGTCGTCGCTTCATCTTGTAGGCCTCCAGGCCTACCGACAGCTCGTAAATAGTATGCTAGACGAAAAATCTCTTCTATACCGCAACACTCTTGGCAAAGTAGTCGTGGAGGATGGAAAGCCTTCATGACAACTTGGGAAAATACTGTGATAGTTTCCTCTTGCCTTACTTTCAGTGCCGGAGTCTTGAGTTCATAGCGGGTAATAGTGAGCGCTGTCCACTCTCATCTCAGGTCCCTCACGTGTAGGGTTGTCATACGTAAGGATTTGTCCGGACATGTCCAAATTTTTAAACCTGTTAGGTTTGTAGCCGGACTTCCTAAGTGTCCCGATTTTTAGAAATTACCTCATTGAAAAAAAATTCATCATCATTTTGCATTTAATTTAGAGGCACTTCGACACGCGTTGATAACAAATAAAATAAGAAAAAAAACATAGTTACTCGTATGTACTCCTATTTATAAGAAATCGTACGTCCTTTGAAATTGACAACTTTTAAAAACTTTAAAACATTTTGACAACCCTAGCAGCAACAAAAGCAGATGTTCACGCGGATTTTGCACCTGTTCGACTTCTCTAAGTAACTCCTTCGCTGACTTAATTTAACAGCTTGTTAAGTGCACGTGTCCTTGATAGTCTACGAGTAGTTGAAGTTCAAATCCGATTATAGAGTTAAGTTTGTTTTAATTGAGTGGTGTTGCCTTAATTTTTTGTTGAGCCGTTTGTATGCAGTGGAACTGGTTTTTTGAACGTTTAAGCATGTTTAAGCCCCTCAAACCGGGTCGGTGTTGGGACTTTTTATAATACAATCAAATCTTTAGTAGGATGGTGAATGTAAGATTAGTAAATCTTTGTAATGGGCATAAAAACACCCTAATCTTGAAATATGCAAGTATAATTTTGAAGTGAGTTAAAAATTAAAAGAATTTTTCCGACTTCGAAAGAGAAGATTTTCTACGCACGCTGTGACATCGATGATATTGCTTTTGCCAACGGGATTTACTATACTGTTAGTACTAGAAAGCTGTAATTTGGCATGAATATAGATAAAATATCAGTCACGCCGACAGTGGTACAATAAAAAATAAAAACAATACTTGAGGGTTACCTTCCATAGACGTAAGGTGGGTGATTTTTTTTTCTCGATTTTTTCTGCTTTTTTTCGTCTTTTAAAACCATTGGGAGGTTTTCAAGACGATTTTTCGATGCAGTGATCCGTTTGCGAACTAGTTAACTTGAAAGCGCAAATTTTCACAAATTCCCCCTCTAAAAGTAAAACTGTAGGGTGGAGAAATTTGAAAAAAATTAGTCTAGGTAGTAGTAAAGTATATCAAATTTACAAGAAAAATTGTAACGATTCCGATGTTTACTTGAGAATTATTAGTAGTTTAAAAGTAAATAGCAGCCTAAGTTATAAAATATACCTGAACTTGGAAGACTCCGTACACAATACGAAATTCTTAGAAAAATATTACTTGATACTTGGCTACAGAACCTTATCTCGGGCGTGTCCGACACGCTCTTGGCCGGTTTTTTTCTATTGCCATAATATGGTAGCAATTCTTACACCAACAATTGTGTTGTATAAGCACCACACGTATCATTATCACGTTTGATGGTCACGTACATTCGTGCAAGCCCTGTCACGACTTGGCATGTTACTTCTAAAGGGCATAAAGTTGTCACCGTGTCATATTAAATTTCGACTTTATTTTGTATGCCGGTGCATTTAAATTGAAATGGATTTGAACGATACACAAGTCACTTTTAAAGTGGCGTAGTTACTTTCATGTACTTACTGATAACAGTCGGTTACTAAGCATAAAATACTAATATAAGTGAAACTTATCGTGCATTTTTACTTTTTATTGAACGACGCTAAAAAGTGTAGGACAGTCTAGATCATAAATTTGTGAGCAAAATTTTGATCAAAAATATCTGGATACGACTCTATTGTCAACGGCGTAGTGGCGTGTTCAGTTATTGTTGGTAACATTTTCGCTCACTAGTTTATGAATTCTACTATGTACTAACACCATCTACCGATATGTCACCTGTCAAGGAACTTTAATTAAGATTGACGATTTCTTTTTTATTACACAGAATACTTTTATAAAGTTTTATTTCTGCTTTTGAAAAATAAGCTTGATTAAAAAAAAACAAAGAGCTAAATATATACATTGTTTTGGCAACGCTTATCCCGGTTAAACTTTAGTTGAAAAATTTAACTTAAATGTTTCTTGTTTCACTTTGCATAAGCTTCTTAAAACCAATAACATTCATGTATCAAAACAAATAAATAATCCGCTAACGAAACGTCATTGACAGCGTTCCAATCCTGCAAACTTACTTTTACAGTTGATGGCGCTGCTATCGCCGAACGTAGGAAAAAAAATTGTACGCCACAAACGTTAGTTTGCTTTTTGAACACAGGTAAAATTAAGTTTGTGTAGATATAATGCCTTTCTCGGCCTCGCGTTAGCGATGTCGATGGGCCAAGGCAACTGCTGCAGCCAATAAAAAAAACATTTAGTTAATGCTGGCAGCTTGGAGTTTTGAGTTCAGAATTTTAAAATAGTAGTTGGTATAATAACACTGGCCGTTTAGAGTCTGGAGTTCAGAATAGGGATGTTGACACCACCAATCAACTGACGTACTTTTTATGAGCTGTCAAAACACAATTCTCCCATAGAGTTTCAACGGCAATAACGAATTATGACGTCACTATCCGGCAACTCAATCAACTAACTATTTATTTGTTTTAAAGCAACAAAAAACCTTATTTTACAGTAAATCGAAAATTAATCTGGTTTTCAGGCCTAAAATAAAGCGTTTTTTTACTGGAGTTGTGCCTTCGAATTATTTTTAATCCTTGCTTTCACCATGCTTTAGAATTGACCATTATCCAGATACCAACCACAATCGGTTTAAAACTTAACCGTTACCTTTTAACTATCAATAAGTCACAGAAATCAAAGCATCTCTAAGCAAAACCGCTTGTTTACACTTTAACAGCTCGCCCGTATAACTTAACTAATGGTTAACAAACACTCCATCAAAGGGCGTATGATCGCAGTTAATTTTAACTGTTTACTTTATGTCTGTTGGAGATTATTTTTGGAGTTTAACGGTGCAGGGTTAACTTTGAAAGTTTAATGTAGTTTGAGAGATTCTTTTTTTTTCTAGAACTACCATGCTTTCTTTTAATTCCGTGTCTCTACATTATCATTTTCACACTACCACCTAGAGCTAAACTCCATTTAAATAGAATCTGACAATCCTGTACACACTTCAAGCCAATTAATATGAACACCGGGATGCCTACGTCTTGGTGATATGACTATTCTTCTTTCTTGATTCCTTTTAGATTATAGTCACATCAACAAGGACATATACATATTTAACGTTAGGTTGTCTTGAATGTCTAGGAAATTGTCAGATTCTATTGAAATGTAGTTTAGAGCTGTCCATCATCCCGCTCGAGTCTCAAAGGACTAACAATTTCAGCTCATTTAATGGATTTCACCATCCATTGATTACTGTTAACTGACGGTTAAATATGATATCGTCTCTATTTATTTTGTACGAATAGACGGAGACGGCATCACATTTAAGCCCCTTAGATTCCAAGTGCCTGCCAAGCACCAGACCAGCAGATGTTCCTGCGCTCCGACTTCTGGCTAGAGAGTGTGTGGTTTTCCGTCGTTTTAGAAGACATTCAAAAATCTCTATTTAGTTCTTTTATGAGTTTATTTTTATATTTTACTGGCTTTTGCCAGCGGCTTCGCCCGCGTAGAGTTCCGTTATCGCGCGCTGTTCCCTCGGGAACTGTGCATATTTTCGGGATAAAAAGTAGCCTGTCACTCTCTGGTCCATAAACTATCTCTATGCCAAAAATCACGTCTATCCGTCGCTTCGTTAATTTCGACGTGAAAGACGGACACATACAAACACACATTGCACAAGGGCTTAGTGGGATTGTAGGATTAGAATAAACACATAGCGACTTATACCATTTATTAGGTGTACATTAAGCTTTCGTTACAGTGAGTTACGTCCTCTTGGATTGATTTGAAATATGGCACGCTCCCTCAGTTCCGATGACAAAGCAAGATCTTAAAGTACAGTCAGCGACATAAAATGATACGTTTTATTTTATAAATTATCCCTGAAAAACATGAAAAAACGATTAAAAGCGTGAATGAATGGAAAGATCTTGCTCTCAAATCAAGTTTTGATTTTATTCCTTATAACAGTATATAACATTCCTTGCAGTTAAATTACGATTATTTTTTAGATTCTGGCGCTTTGCCGGCCGCTGCCGCGGCACGCTTGCTTCGCTCGCTCAGCTCGCGCGCTATTGTCGTCGCAGTTCTAACCTAACCCAACCTACTATGTAGCTGTAGCTGTGTAGTGTAACTGTTACAGCACGCTTGCTTTGCTGACCTTACTTTATCCTTAACCCATTCTTATGGTAGCCGTTAGTTCCTTTAACTATGCCATTAGGCTATGTTAAAGTCAGCGCTATTTAAAATTCCGTGAAAATGCAATAGTCCAAACTAGTATTTTGCTATGCCATTATGCCATATAAAAATCGGCGATACTAATGTTCTGCTATTCACTACTCGGCATAAAAGTAGCTTCCATCAACATCATCTTGATGGGTGGCGGTCATCCACTGTGCGGTTTAAGCATTCCTCTTTACCACGCACGTGTCATTTATGGAACAGTTTGGCGGCCAAGGTTTTTCTGACTCATTACGATATGGCTACCTTCAAAAAGCGAGTGTACCATTTCTTGCAAGGCCGGCAACGCATCTGCAGTCCTGATAGTGCTGCGGATATCTATGGCCGACGGTAATCACTTAACATCAGGTAAACAGTCTGCTCATTTGTCTGCTAGGTATTACATAAAAAAAAAATATTTAATATAATATTCTGTATACACGAGTGCCTAATCTGCTACGTTGACGATAGCATACTCTTAATTTTTAATTTAGCTCCGACTGTACTAACTTCACTAGTGTTTCGTCATACTACGCCAAAGTCTCTTTGATGTACACTATACATTCCATTAGTAGGACGTTTAGTTTGAAGCATTAACTGCGGCGAAGTTTCAAGTTTCCACTGACTCAGTACTTCGATTGGTCTCAGAACTCTAACAAAGTTATTTGAGATACAAGAGATACAAGAGAAGCCTTGGCTGCCTACTAGACCTATAGTTGGTATCCTGCCTCTTTCACAGAAATATTATTCCCAAATATCATTTGTTAAACTGTTTTATTTCCCCAACTCTCAATTATCTCCGAAACCAATAATTTTTCTCACTGTATTCTCTTATGGTTTTATTACACCGAAGGTTAGGTTAGGTTTGGTTTATGAAAGTCCCCAAAAAAATGTTGCAGAGAAAATCGTAAGTTGGGAAATATAACAATTTGACAAATTATACATTTGCGTAATTCATATATTTAAAACATCAGAGACCTAAAAAATCTTTTAATAACTAAGATTTTTTTTCGAAGTCGGTAACTCTGCACTTATAATTTTTACTTCTCCGTTGCAATAAAATCAGTGTCAGAAAAACGGTAAGTATTAAGACATTATCTAAATATTATGCATTTCTGCTAAAGCATTCGTAACATTAGGACTGGACACATCAAAAAATGGTTTTAAAAACCCATACAAACCTGATTTAAAATACAGTGTGATCGTTTCTTCTCTCGATTCTGAATTCTGAACAAATTACTACTTATCAGGTTTTCAGTTTAATATATAATCTTTATTATTGATTGAAGTGGCAATGAGCAGGCCACATCGCTCGAAAAACAGGTAACCGTTGGGGGAGAAAAGTCCTCGAACCAACGAACGACCACGAACCGGAAGATGAAGCGTTGGCAGGCCTCCGACCAGGTGGACTGAAGACATCGTGAGAATTGCGGGAAACCGTGGATACAAATGGCGAGTTGTCGTTCATTGTGGCCTTTGTTCAGCAGTGGACGTCTTCCGGCTGATGATGATGATGATAATGATGATTAGTTATGAACGACATAAAACATACATAGCGTAAGTAAAAGGAGACAGTAAGACCAAGCTTTCAACGCGCTGGAAAATTAACATTCAACGTTATTTCTGAGCCAGGAAGATTCAACAATAGTCAAGTTTCTTTAGCGGTTAATTTAAATGTAAATACAGACTCATAGTTTCCTTTAAAGACTATTGAATCTAGCACGAACTGTCGCCATCTGGTGTTATGTTAATTGTGTCCTAGATAAACATAATTTTCTATTGCCTTTATTGTAAAGCCTTTGGTGGCAGAACATTGGCTGTGCTAGTCTGAAAGTTCATAAATTAAGTCCTCGACATTTGAATTTAATTAAACAGTTTATTTTATTTCAATATTCTGTAACCCGTGGCGTGTACCCTTGTGGTGTCGGGTTAGAATTACACCTCTCCATTTCTTCCGTGGATGTCGTAAGAGGCGACTGAGGATATAGGCTAAGGTATATCATAGGCGACAGGCTAGCAACCTGTCACTATTGTACCGTTTTTGTCAGACTTAAAACCTAAAATTGCATGGGTCCGAAGCGGTAACGTTCCGTG
The DNA here is from genome assembly GCA_037349165.1 of Choristoneura rosaceana. Taxonomy (NCBI): domain Eukaryota; kingdom Metazoa; phylum Arthropoda; class Insecta; order Lepidoptera; family Tortricidae; genus Choristoneura; species Choristoneura rosaceana. The sequence continues at coordinate 2,587,261 of JAZBNJ010000032.1, forward strand.
TGCTCTGCCTATACCCCCCATTTGGGAATACAGGCGTGATGTTTGAATTGTATGTATGTATTCTGTAACCAGAACACATTTTAAAACCTAAAATTACGAGTTAAAATACTTAAAAACAGCGTCCAGTAGAATATGCAAATCGCGACAATAAGCGCAGACGCCGATCGGCTAACCGCCTTGTTTCTCTTCCCGTACTCTGTTTTGTTGCAAAAATTTAGCACGCTCCACTTGGACAGATTGTATTATTTTATCAACAACTGTTGAACTATAATTGACTGAATTTTCAGTTTGAGGCAGCCGGGTTTTTAACATTTTGCTTGTTGCTTTTTTGTTATTTCTGTGAAAATGGTAGCTTAAGTCTTATAACATGTATATTTAGAATGAACTAATTATATTATCTTTCATTTAATAGCCCAATTGTTATAATACAAAATATTTTTTTCCCCGCCCGTAGAGGCCGCCGAATATTTTTACGTTACATGAAAAATTTGAAAAACACTGCCCTATATCACTCCAAAAGCTATAATATCAAAATCCATCCAGCCATTCAGGCTGCAGAGAGAACTAAAAAAGAGACATACATATACACACATACGCTCGAAAAACGTAACCTTCCTTCAAGTTGTCTAGTAGGTAGTTTTTTGGAAACTTTGTACTAACGTGTTAAAATATTCTATTCTATTTCATCAATGTTATAAACGGGTCCCAAACTTCTTTTTTAAGTGAGTCATAGTACAGTCTTTAGGTACCATTCGTGTAGTGCAAAGTCGAAGAACCAGCAACACAAAGGGCCGAGAGGCGTTGGACGAGAGCCGAATGGCCGTCGTTACGCTCGCTCGTTTTGTCGTTCCACGAACGTCTTTATTTCGCATTGAGCAACTTGTATGGCGACCAGTCTAGGATGTTTTGCATATTGGTAACATTTTAGATAACTTTACATGACACAAAGTAACGTCTAAAATTATAATGGCTTTGGTTGACTTTGGATGTTGTCCTCTCTCAAATAGACTGCCTTTTACGATAACCATGGCAATAGATCGGTCTGTCAAATCCTTAAAACAGGCAGAACGCAGATACGGTATAATTTACTCCTTCCCGAAATTGTTAATGTCCTTCAGTCGCATCTTTAACGATTAATGAAAATGAAACTTACCAATTTCTTAACCTTATTTTAAATATTTCTTTGAACCACAACATCCAATAGGTAAACTAAACCTACATCGCTGAATTTGCCCGCCTGCGTTCGTCGAATTTAGCCGATTCGGCAATAAAACAAGCTCACATGTTTGCCTGTTCCTCGAATGCATCGACAAATACGCCAACAGTACCATCGGTTGCTGGAACTTGGGAGGCTAAAGTAAAAGTCGTGAAGTTTATTTGACTCAAACAATGTGGTGAATCATAATATGAATATGCTGATTTTTTTTTAATGATCGAAAATATGTACATTATATAATTTTGGCATCTCACTTTTTAAGTATCAGAATTTACCACCTTGTCTGTACATGAAAGGAGGGAGATTTTTAAAGAGGAAACACTCTTCTCAATTTACTTATACGTAATGATATCAGAAATGTTTTACGATGTAGAGATTTTGAAAACGAGTTTGATGCAAACCTTTTTGATTAAACAATCTCTTTCATACCTAATCATGATTGAGAGGCTATAGGTTTAAGCAATTGGACTACCATAGCTTTATTAAAGATTTCTGCTTAAGATTCTAAGATAATGGATTGAGTAACAATGATTTTTGTAACTTAATAAATATCATGCGACAATTCACACCGATTGACCTAGTCCCACACTAAGCAATGCTGGATACTAGACAACGGATAAACATACTTATGTAGACAAATACATACTTAAGTACATATTGAACATCCAAGACCCGAGAGAATAAACAGTCGGATTATTCATACTAATATATGCCCCGGCCGGGAATCAAACCCGGAATCTCAAGCTTCGTGGCCAGGTTCTCTAACCACTTGGCCATCTGGTCGTCTACTGAGTTATTTTTTAAATTTTTTGGATTCGCCATGTAATTCTTATTTCATGATAAGGTATTTAATCTAGTAATGGAAAGACCTCATAAATTTGTATTGACTAGTTTTTAGAATTGATGGATTCGTCCGTGGTTTCTTTGAGAGTGAGAATAGACTAAAAATGAAACCTTTTGCGGACTATTTGCAAAGTAAGTGTTATTTTGACTTTGATTTATTAACTTCGAGTTACCACAGTAGTGGTTGCAGCAGGAATCAGCACTGCCAACTTAGAAAACAAACATTAGCGTGGACTCCCGTATTAGCTAGTTTTAGAGCTTTGTGCTGTCACTTAAGTCTCGAACTAATTTTAGATCTACGGTTATTTTAACTGCGTCTACTTTGTAAGTGAAGACATTTCAGCACACATTGCTTAACAAAGAATTTAAAATGGAGGTGTTAGTGACTAAAACTAAATCAACAGCTAAATCGAGAACAAGAACAACTGGCATACCGTCTAGTACAAATTGACTAAATCGACGACCTGATTGTCTGGTGGCTAGAGAACCTGACCGCGAAGGTTGAACAAACGAACCCAGTATAAATTCTACTGTTTTCAACGGCTGTATTACCGTGGGCATTGACTTTGACTTTTTTAAATAAGTTTAAAGTAATAATCATTAAGCTACTGTTACTTGAATAACAACTAAACTTTACCATAACATTAAAACAATGCACTCTTTCAAGCATTAATATTTGTGGTTATACGTGCATGAATGCCAAACATTTCAAAGTTTTTTCTAAATACCTTTTATTATTTGGGCTATAGTTTGTTCTACAGAAGCAGCTTAACGACTTTTTAAGAATAAAAACTCTTGTCTTTACATTACAATAAAAAAAAAACTAAAATATTATCATTCTCTAACAGTTTGTTTATGAAAATCAAACATGTACACCTATTTATTTAATTTTGCCAAAAACAAATTTTGTTGAGTCGGCAAAAAACTGATGAATCAAAAAGCGATTTATGTATTCAACTTTATACTCATCATCATCAGCCAGAAAACCGTAGGATGCCACGATGAAAGACAGCTCGCCACTTGCATTGCATCCACCTATCGCCCGCAACTCGCGATATCGTCAGTACATCTGGAAAGCCTGCTAATGTCTCACCTTCCGGTTCGTAACCGAGAACTTATCTTCCCTTCAGATAACTGTTGATCTGTTCTACTTATTCTGTTGTTCTTGGATATTCATCGACTGAAGTTGGTGACTTTAATCCTTCGGAGAATTTCCTTAAATCCGGATTTACTAAGTTATGCGAACATTGTTAACTTAAGTCAGGATGCAGCGTGAAATCTGCTAACATAGCTAAAGCCCAAGTGAAAATCTATTATTAATCTTGTGGTTGGACCAGACTGCGAGGCAAGACAAACTATTTTTGGAAGCAAAAAGACATTGAATTGCAGACACTCGTAGTATGCATGGTATGGTTGGTTACAGCTATGGCTAGTCCTTTTTTGGATTTAGTCGCTTAAAGAGTGCGCTTACAGTCGAGCAGAGACGTCTTGAATCAACCAGTAAAATTAGAGGGGATTTTGACTAACGCGATTAGTCGTTTTGCGTCTCTTCATTTCACCGTCTCAATGGAAACGCATCCTAATAAATTGGTTAAACTTTTATGTCATTGTGCACAAAAATGAGATACTTCAGAAACATCTATCCTAAGACAACCCTCTTCCGGGTAGCCGGGTAAAAATATGTGCTCATTATCTTATATTTATAACAAATAAATTGTACATTAGCAAAAATGTATGCCTTGTGACCAGCATTTGTTGTATTATTTACTCAATCGCCAGTCCCAAGCAAATGCATTTGTCTTGTTCTTACTTGAGAACTATTGGTTCGTAACTTCCTAGACTTAGCTGCTTAGTTATAAATGCATTATGCACTATAGCGACAGTCAATCTGCATTAATAAATTTACTGACAAGAGCATGGAGATTTGAAATGTAGATGACTGAACTTATTTTGTCAAAATTATAATTAACATTTTAGACAGTTTCAAACTTCTTTCGTTTCTCAATGTATGTACCTCTTATACTGTTAATACTTCTTTCTAAATCTTAATTTTTTTAAAATATCTTTGACATAAAGAAATATCATACAAACTTCGGTTTTACCAACCAGCAAAACAAATCAATTGATTCAACCATTCGTTTTGTTTGTTTGTCCGTGCAAATCTAAAATCCAAACTAAGTTTCGATACCATTTGCTTTTATTTTAAACGTGACAACAGTTTGAAAAACTCTTAAAAGCAAGTGATAAAAATTTAGCTTTTTCTTTTTATTTGCAGTCAAACGGATAGATTCAACTTTGGCACGTTGTTATTGTTACTTTGTCCTATGTTTCATCCGATAATAACCCTAAGCTATAAGGGACGAAAGTCCAACATTACGAATCTTCAGTTGAAATAACCCTACTGCAGACAAGCCGTAACAAAGCTCATAAATATTCAAACTCTAAAAGTGTCTCGATCACTATAATAAAACCACTACAAGCCATCCTAAAAGCATTTGCCACTTCTGGCCTTTGCCTGTCTACTTTCACAACTACACAATTTCGCATTTTATTCATTCACATTCAATTGAATTTGCTGTTTCGTTGAATTGTTAAATGTGAATCAAAAAATTTATATCACAATATTAGAATCCGAACACTTTGTGTTTGCGCTTACTCTGAAAAAATACGTTGTGGTATCCGCGAGAAATTGGAATGATAGAACGATTACGAACGAACGATATATTATACGAAAGAGGGGCGAATTATATTGAATAAGATGTCATGTACCAAATAAAGCGATAAATATAATAATAATAATAATAATTTATCCAAATTGGCATAAAATTTCAACATTAATTGTACCTATTGACATTAAATATGATTATTATTATTTTTTTAAGATAAATATGAATTAGTATACAAAATGTGTCATAAATAATTAGTAAATATTTGAATAGATAGACATTCTTATACCCTTACAGGGTGTCATGTACCTACCATCTTGTAAAACTACCATCTAATAATGTAATGAACATGAATTTGAATAAATAAATATGAATATGAATATGAATATTAATTAGAACTATAGAATGAGCTGACGAACTGTCAAAAACAATGTACAGTTTACCAAGATTCCCAGGCCATTTCAGAACCGTATCATAATGACATTTAACGTCATTCGATACACTTTACCATAGACAAATAAAATGATTCACTTTAATAATGTTCCATGGTAGGTCTCTGGGATCAAATCGGTTGACAGTATCATAGAAAAACTTGAACCCAAAACGTCTTCAGTACGTCATGATTAAATTTAAAGGATTATTTATAAACTGAGCCACAGTTAAGTAAGAGACACGACAAAAATAAAACCAACAAAAACAGTTAAGTAGTAGATAGAATTAAGAACGATGAGTAACTTCAACTCTTTAATCTATTTCACACAGGAAACATGAATGAATCTCGCAAAATTTTGAATGAGTGATTTAGACATTATCACTAAACAATGTATCCTGCTCTAACGTGACCTTTAACCAGTAATAACAGTTGACATAACTGATAAGTTTATACAGCATTGAACTTCCTGACCTTTTGCGCCACGTGAATTCCAAAATAGATAGATGTTTCCTACTACAAGTCCTTTACCTACTGTATGCTAATAAAAATCTTTGAAGTTTGCCACTTTTGAACTTTTGTATTATTTGGCATTTAAGATCGAATCGAATCAAGAATTAATATACAGATTATAGAATATATAAGAAACACCACACTTTAAAAGAAAGACGCAAGGCCTCCTGTATATAAACATACAATTCATAGGGAGAAATTTGTTTTCATCCTGCTATAGGGTTTTTAAAAGTGATTTCATTCTATGAAACCATTTTAGGGCCCAATTTAGGAAATAAGTTGTAAGTTTATTAGTGTAAGTACTTAGCTAAGTTATAAATTAAATAATATGTAGTTGCATTGTTTTAGTCAGAGTCACCATCATCGAAGTCGATGTAGAAGACTTTATAATTAATACAAAGTTTAATTTGTTTTTACATACAATTTACCGCGTAGTGGATGCATAAGAATAAAGGTGGATAGAATTTGGTCTCCACAACATTATTATTCAGCCGAAATTTCTTCATCCTACCCAAGATCACGACGTTTTGCTTTGTCGATATCGGAACATCAGAAGCTCATCAAAGGAAATCATCAAATCACGGTTTCATCGCATAGATTGTATCTAATGTCTAAACAGAATGAACGAATGAAGACGATGTCGGACTTCCACCGAACTTTTACAAAAAAAATTGTCACTGATTATTTCTTCAATGTCACCACGTATTACAATTAACACAGAAACAATCTACGCATAATTCTTTCCAAAAATATCTCCAATTTACTCTCAGAGATCACAGGGAAGTAAATTGAAAGTGGCAACTCCCGAGGGTAGGTTATTTCGGAGTCCCGAGGGCCTAATCAGCACCTTATGGTGGTTATGGTCGTGTGCATATGGCGCTGACAGTTAATAATCATCGTTGATGACTTTTTGTTTGGAATAAATATAGAATAGGAATTAGTTTACAATTATAGAAAGACTAGCTTTTGCCCGCGGCTGCGCCCGCGTGGTATTCGGTTATCGCGCGCTGTTCCCTCGGAAACTGTAAATTTTTCCGGGATAAAAAGTAGCCTATGACACTTTCGGGTCCATAAACTATCTCTATGCCAAATGTCACGTCGATCCGTCGCTCCGTTACGGCGTGAAAGACGGACAAACACACAAACATACAAACACACTTTCGCATTTATAATATTAAGTATGGATTTACCACAAACTTTACAGAAAAGGAAAACATAGTGAAGAGAGCTGAAAACTTGCAAAGCCTGGTGTGTGTGAAGTGTGGGCGGGGCACATTGCTCGGAGACTGATGGCCGATGGGGTAAGAAAGTTCTCGAAGGGCGTCCGCGGTCCGGAGACGAGCTGTCGGTAGACCTGCAATAAGATGGAGCAACAAGTCGTCACCTGTTTAAGATCGCGGGATCGCGGTGCTTTCCGCATAAGCACAAGACCGATCTGAATGGAAGCCTATGTCCAACATTGGACGTCTTTCGGCTGACATGATGATGATGACGGCTGGGGGGCGCGTAGGCTCAAGCCCATATTCCAATACAATACAATATTCTCCATATCCCAAGAGGCCCAGCTGTGACGAATATAGGCTGAAATAATGATGATGAAGAAATTTAATGATCATTTTGTACAGCAGTAAAAGTTATTAGTAAAATCGCACCGCTCTATTAGAGCCGGTTGCACAATGCAACACCCCATAGTTCCAACGCTTGCGCTAACTAATTCGTGGTTTGGTCCAAGTTTTAGACGACAGCGGGCAGCGGAGCGGCGAGCGTTTTTCGTATATTTATTTAACTTTTTTTGTATGAAAGCCGATGCGAGTAAATGAACACGGGGTTACATGACGTTCAGTAACTGTCACCTGTAGAAACTAACAGTATTATTGGAATGGAACTATTGGTAGGTCATCGGCCTTGCAAAAATGGTACACTTGCATTTCTAGCAAATCTTAGGCGCTAGTAAATCTCAGAATTGTGCAACTACCGGGCAAAAAATACTTTTATGTATAGCTATTATGCAATTAGATACGGCCAAAAACAATGTTTATAACACATGACACAAGCCACTATAACCTTTAGCAGAAGAATGACTGTAAGGTGGCTTGGCCAGTGTAAAATGATACTTATTACGACAATACAAATATTCTTTATTGCACACCATAAAGCAGTACAAAAACTTATAATATACACTTAGATTCAGGGTAGGCGATAAGCGGTCCAACTGAAGACTGGTGGTAAGACTTAGGTAGGTATCATCTTTGGATTCCTATTAACAAATCGCTGGCGCTTCAAACAAGCTCCAGGTAAATCGCTACCGCCCATCCCTCGGCCTCCCCGCACGTGGCGTGTTTGCTGCGTGCGCGCAGTAATTGGTGCGTCGCGCGCTTTGATCCCGCGCCGCTCGAATTAGCGGCTCACATTCCGCTTCCGCTTCCGCCCGTGGAAAGCGTTTCTTGGTACGCTGGTGTTGCAATATATGTGCCACGGTTGTTGTGATTTACTGCAAAGAAAGTAACGAAAGGAAAGTACTTCTATACAAAGTTTTTTTAATGAGTCTTACTATTTTTCGTTTTTTTAGCATTAGAAAGAAGGGAAGTGAAGACTTTTGGAAAAAAGTCATATAATCTGCTTTCTGTGTAACAAATGTATAATAGCAAAGAACGTATGGTCATTTACATTATTTTAGTTTCATAAACTAAGTAGGTACTTAACACTTCATTAGAAAGATTCGTTAAGTTTACTATTTTTTTTAATGCAAAAATAAACGAAATAATAATCCACAATAATAAAAAAAAAACTTTATTCAGGTCAGTACAGTGGGGGTAGAAAAACCTTCGTCAGTTATTAAATTGATTCCTTTACGAAGTCTTAGTACGTTCGTCGTACGTACTCTTAGTACGTTTTGAAACCAAAGTACTAAGTAGACAAGTGCATATCAAATTATACTTACTTGACATGACAACAAGGATCAAAATAGTATACATCTCTAACATAATGTCTAGTTTCATATCAATACAAAACCTTTTTAAAAAACAACTACGTAAAAGTTTCAATCAAATAATGTTCTATTTAATTGTCAATGTTTGTCAGTGCCAAGGTTTAGTTGTAGGGTTGCTATGGTCACCTGATTATGTTTAGCAGGTTGACAGGTTGACGCAGTGTGTCCTACTAAATCGGTAAAGCAGATGAGCGCTCATACTGAGCAAAGGAAAGTAGATCTTAAGGTGACGAACCTTTTTTACTCCGACTGTACATAAGAAATAATATTTTTAAACAGGACCGGAATTTCCTAGTAAGTGAATATACTCCTGCTCTAACTCTAACAGTAGCAATAAGGTGTTCAATAAATATTACCCGAAGTAGTCGTAAATAACATGCATTGATTAATTAAATTAAATTTACAGATTTTTTTGATAACTGCGGAAGCTATATCTTTGTTACCTCTTCACACTTAAACAGCTGACTTATTACCTTTTTTTTGGCAAGTTGTTTTAAAGGCAGTTTGGGTTTTTTTTTTAATACCTCTGTTGTCTTCTGACTGTAGTCTGGACGCATACAGACTACATTACTGTGCTTCGGAGGGTAGTGTGTTCAATCCCGTGCATAATGAGAGCGCCAAATGGGATTCCACAAGTTAATGCAGTCGTTAACCTAGCGGTTCCGCGCTTTAATGGAGAATTAAATATAAATCGCTTTTATGAAACATTAAAGAATTTCATTACTGAATAGACTTGACAAGTAAAATCCATAATAATATAAATGCGAAACTAACTATGTCTCTCTGTCTGTTCGTCTGTCTATTACGCTTTCAGGCCTAAACTGCTGAACCGATTTTGATGAAATTTGGTACAAGAGATAGAATAGACCTTGGGAAAGAAGATGTGTGTGTTTGTGTGTATGTTTGTCCGTCTTTCACGTCAAAACGGAGCGACGGCTCGAAGTGATTTTATTTTTGGGATAGAGATAGTTTATGGGCCAGAGAGTAACATAGGCTACTTTTTGTCCCGGAAAAATGCACAGTTCCACAGTGCTCAGTTGCACAGCGCGCGATAACCGAATTCCACGCGGGCGAAGCCGCGGGCAAAAGCTAATTGGTAATATTTTTAATTCTTCTTTTCTGCTCGGTTGAACCTTTGATGCAGCAACGCTGGTTTTTCGTGGAGCCGAACGTTTGGTTGGGCTCCACGAAAAACCAGCGTTGCTGTATTTTGCGTGTGCCAACACATCATGATGAGTGGAGGCCCTTTTTGGTGTTCTTTCATTTCACCGCTTAATTTAGTTTTATTGTTAGTTTTTACTACCGTAAGTTGGTGGTACTGATGGAACCAGACGGAACCAAATGATTCTTTTTCTTTATGTAAAAGTTGCAGAACACCGGTGCCAAATTTCATGGTTAACCTTAGCAGATTAAAAGCGTAAATTTCAGGATATAAAGTATTGCGTTATTCCCGAGACCCACCTCAAACATTCTCATTTACGAGTATGTACTAGCAGATTTAAAAAATTAGGTGAAGGTAAAAAAATATCCCTTAAATGTATCTCTCGCGTGTTTACCCACCATACCGGAACCAGTATGTCAAAAACAACCGACGGCGTGTCACACACCCTGTTTGTATACAGAATATGATACAGTCCATTTTGTTATTGCTTTACATTCACGAGGGTTTGTTGCTCATTATTTGCATTTGCACACCTTTTTGATTAAAATGCTATTTGATTGTTAAGTAAATTAAAACTTGGAACTTAAGAACTGCGGGTAGAAAGATGAAATTTTACATTTAGTTTCATTATCATCATCATCATCATATCAGCCTCAGGGCCCGTTGTTTGATCAGTAGTTAAAGTTACTATAGTTAAATTTCCGTTGAAATGTGTTAACTATTGTTATTTTTGCCATACATTTTAACTATTAGTTAGTTTAAATAATGATCAAACAACAGGCCATTAGGGCGTCCACTGTTGGACATACAAGGAGGCTTCCCGATAGACCTCCAGTAGTCATCCATCCATCTCGTTGGTGGACGTCCACGCTTGCCGATACGCCGTCTCCATTTGACAACTTTTCAGGCCTAACGGCCATCAGTACCACTACCATGAGTTTACAGTGACCGTACTCGATAGTGACGGCGTAAATTATTTGTTTGAAGAATTTTACCTCAGCGCCTCTACAAATAATTTACGCCGTCGCTATCGAGTACGGTCACTGTAAACTCATGGTAGTGGTACTGTTCTTCGTACTATGCCATACTCATTACCATTCTAGGATTGCAGGATTCCCACGAGATCTTTATCTCATTCCTAATTCTTCCATAAGGGCGAAACTACAGATACAAGTAAAGTTCAAATACTTAATAATGTTTTTGTAAGGTCAACAAAATGATTTCTATCTATCCAATCTAAATGAGTGAAACGTTAGAAGTTAGGATATCATAATAGTACAGTATTATAGCCTCCTGAGCCCTCGCGTACTTTATAAAGGATCAATTACACGGCCGAATGTACTTTATAAAACACAAATTGCTCATTGAATAAAGAATTCTAAAAATTTTGAAATTATATCCCAAGTAACAAAGCAGGTCAACCACGTCCTATGTAGGTCTTAAGCACTAAGTGAAACAAATAAATAAATACAGTGAAATCCATACTATATACTATACTATTATACTATACTATACTATATACTATATACTATACTATATACTTACTATATAATATTATAAATGCGAAAGTGTGTTTGTGTGTTTGCATGTTTGTATGTTTGTCCCTCTTTCACGCCGTAACGGAACGACGGATCGACGTGATTTTTGGCACAGAGATAGTTTATGGACCCGAGAGTGACATAGACTACTTTTTATCCCGGAAAAAGGCACAGTTCCCGAGGGAACAGCGCACGATAACCGAATACCACGCGGGCGGAGCCGCGGGCAAAAGCTAGTAAGGAAATAAATACAGTGAAATAAATAAAAAAACAAATAAATAAGTTCGTTAAAAAAGTCAGGACACAGGAGGATAGTACATAAGTTGCAAGTTAATTTCTCGCATCATCTATCTTAAATAGGTACTCGTTTTGTAAACACGTTAAAAATACTGTTGTCGCTATACATTTCCCCCGACTCATCTCTCCACGACTCCGTCCGATATGTCAATCAATCCCAGCCGAAACATGCAACCTTTTTAGATCGTCATGCGATAGGCGCACCCGATTTGCGTGCACTTTATTTTTAAAAAGTTTCCTCCTTCCGGTAAATGTTTGAGGCGGGAAATTGATTGACGGCACCGGAACTTGGGAAACCCAAGGAGCGGGGAAAAATTGCATTTCATTAATGTTCTGGTTAGAATGATACCGTTGGAACGATTTATAACAAAGTAAAAGAAAGTGACTGATTGACTGATTTATCAAAGCTTAACACAAATCGTTCCATTGTTTTTTTTTATTCCACTGGATGGCAAACGAGCAAGTGGGTCTCTTGATGGTAAGAGATTACCACCGCCCATAGACACTTGCAACACCAGGGGGTTTGCAGATGCGTTGCCAACCTAGAGGCCTAAGATGGGATACCTCAAGTGCCAGTAATTTCACCGGTTGTCTTACTCTCCGCGCCGAAACACAACAGTGCAAGCACTGCTGCTTCACGGCAGGATTAACGAGCAAGATGGTGGTAGCAATCCGAGCGAACCTTGCACTCTAGGTCCTACCACCTGCAAATATTTAAAAAAATACCTGAATAATGTACAATTTTTTTTTATTGTTAAATACAACGTTTTTTACACTATTTAGGGATTTTTGAAATTACGATTATTTGAAATGTTATAAATAGTAGACGAGTGGATTGTCTTTATTAAACACAGTAAACAAAGATTTCTATTGGACTTTTTTCCAAAATGTAGACATAGTTGTGTTTTCGACGTGGAATATGTATGTAACAAATCTACTCTAACCGAGCTGAAATTATAAAGCTTCAAATTGGAACAAAGTGCATATTAATATGAATTAAACTGAAAACATAATAATTTTTCATCGGACGCTAATATCGGTTATGTCCGAACTTGTGACGTCGATTGACTTCATTTCCCAAAGCTTTTCCAACCCTAAGTTAAAAGCATAAGGTCTAATTTCCCGTAGCTCTGAAGTAAATTTAACCATACATTTATTTTCATTTGAAGCGCTCCCCGACAGTGGGCTGATTTATGAAACTAATTGTGATTGGCAGAGGTCGATTCGATTCTGGGTTGGAACGTTTTGTATCAATCAGTTTTAGAGTTCCGTACACTTAGGCTGCCGACGGAACCCTGTCCCTTACCGCCCTGGCCACGGTGTCACTGCTGTATATAGTTTATATGCCTCTACTTCTTTCAGCTATCTATCTAGCATAAGTGTTATTTCCGACATCCAAACCATTGAATTTCCTAAAAACTCACACACGCACGCACGCACCCACACACGAACGCACGCACGCACGCACGCACACACGCACGCACAACACACACGCTACTCAAAAACTTTAGCATTTAAAAATAGATGAAATTCGGTGTAAAAATAGTTTGAGTCAAGGAAGGATTAGGATAATTTATCCCGGAAAATTGCATAGTTCTCGAAGGATAGCGATGAACGAATTCTACGCAGACGAATTCGCGGGCAACAAGGAAGTTTATAATAAATAAAAATAAAAAAATAAAAATAGTTTATTCGTTAACTTAAGACATAACGCCAAATCTGAGTTGGTGTCTCTTTTTAAGCATACATATGCTTGTGTTAAGAGACACCGCTCTTCAACATAGTAATCTGTATAATTTTAGGTGTACAGGTACTTTAAAGACATTGATATTTATATTAACTTAACTTAACTTAACTTATTATGAGAGTAGGAGTTCTTATTATGAGAGGAGGAGAGAATAACAATTAGATCATTTTAACCGCCGACTTAAAAGAGGGGTGTTGTAAGTTTTCCCGCTATGTGTGTCTGTCTGTGGCACCGTAGTGCTTAAACGAGTGGACCGATTTAAATGCGTTTTTCTTTAGTTAAAAGCAGGTTTTCTAGCGATGGTTCTTAGAGATGTTTTATCAAAATCGGCTTAGCCGTAACTTTGAAGTGACAAATTCGGTGGTTTTCCAACTTTGTGTTGGTTAGGTTAGATTATAATTTTATATGCTTGATTATTATTAATAACATTATAATTTTGTTACAGGTAATACTCGTAGCAGTGTCTAAGGGAGATCGTGGAAGACGCCAAGTAAATAGTTTATGTGATTTTTATGTAATGTATACAGACAGATAAACATTTGGTAAGGGGCTATAAATTCATTTTATATGTATAGATGCCTTTTATATATATAGATAATAAAATCAAAACAGCCGTAAGGCTGTGGCAACAAGATTGATGGTTACAAATCGCATAGATTTTACTGTCTCAGCGTAAGGTCACGCCTTGGAAAGAGCGGAGAATGTGGCTTAGCTGCACGGCTAATGTGACGGCGGTTTTGAGGTATTTTTAATTATTTCGTAGAAATTAAAGTTTTACAGTACTTTTAAAGACATCTTAAAGCATCCTAACTTAAGATATCCAATTAATTTTGTAAGTTAAATGCGATTTCGCCATATGTACGTAATTTTTTGGAGATGAAGAAAACAGTTTCCATCGCTTTGTTTCGCAAGCCCAAGCTTCTGTATCCCATAAGCGCGGATAAACTTCCAGCCTTACATATAAAAGAGTGGCCAAAAAGGTTAAGAACCGCTGCCCCTGTCAATAGATCTCCCTCCTTCATCCTCCTGAAGTTCAAAGTGATAATACTAGTACACATTGTTAGCAATAGAACTTATTAATATATCTTTTGAAAAAGGATTAAATTACCATGTCATTTTCTCTGTATCATTAAATTTTACAAAAAAATAATTGCAACTTTATCTATGAGACATTAAGTTTTAAATTTCGATATCATATTTTATTGTATGGTGAGTCGCAGGAGATTTTATTTCACGCAACCTGTCGGTATAATATTGTTGGCTGAACCTGCATTGTCTTTAACATCAGATAATTATTCATGTGCAAACAGCATCTCCGATGGGTTATGCAAACCGCTCTCTATGGCTAACTACGAACTCCAAGTCCAACTATTTGCTGTGGAACGCAAGGAGAAGCCACTACACCATTTTCACAAGAAATTCGTCATGAAGTTACACCGCTGATACTCATACGACGATCACCACTGTCAAGAGTATAGCGAATTATACCTAGTGCTATCTTCGAAGACGCGTGATTATATCAAAATTAGCCATTAATGACATTGTAATAAGAACCACGGCACGCGTCATCGTGAACGACTCTACATATAGAAGAATACAAACCGCTCTTCTCATCTCTAGCTCCACCCTTACCAAATTGGGGTGTTCACCCCTAAAATTAGATATTAATTTAAAACTCCCCTTTAAAGGGGGGTAATAAAACAGGATTATGCACAATGTCTTGATGGATATAATGCAATATCTCCGGAAATAAGCAAATACTGTTAAGCACCTAATGAACCAGGGGTACCTGATTTGGTACAGTCACCAGCACCAATATCTGACACAACAAGCGTGCATAAATAACCGATACGACTCTATTTCTAGGGCCGGAAGGACGTGTCAGATATTTTTGCACGCTCCGATGTGGCAGATATTATTATGATGTTGTGTCAGATATTGGTTCTGGTGACTGTACCATACAAACAACATTCTTTATCAAATGGAAACATCTGTTTGTGGAAAATATTGACCCCCCCCCCTTCCTTTGACCGATGACCGCCATTATGACATCGATGGGGACGCGACAGAGCCAAGAAAGGGTAACTTTTTACTTCAGTATTTGTATTCACATAAGTCAGTATTTTGTTTTTGAGAAGTAGGTTTTCCGCTACAAAACTTTTATTCAACTATATTAGATGTAATTCAAAGTTGAAGAGCAGGAAATTTCAATTTTAGTTTTATCCCGCGGGAATTATCCAATTTTCCGGGTTAAAACTATCTTATGTCCTTCCCCGGGGATCAAACTAAATCTGTACCAAATTCCGTCGAAATCAATTTACAAGTTTTAATGTAAAGAGGTAACAGACAGAAAACTTAAGCATTTATAGTTAACTAGCTTATGCCCGCGACTACGTCTACGCGGATCTAGGTTATCACGCGGTGGCGACCTCTAACGGAATAAAAAGTGTCCTATGTTGATCCTTGGTGTTCAAACTACCTATATACCAAATTTTATCAAAATCGGTTCAGTGGTTTCGACGTGGAAGCGTAACAGACAAACAGACAGAGTTACTTTCGCATTTATAATATACTAACCTCTATGGATTCTGTCCGAAATAAATGACTTATTATTATTATTATTATTATTATTATTAATATTAGTAGGGACGTTTATCTCAAAAACAAAATTAAATGCTTATTATGCAATGCGCAAGCTCCTAAGTTTTTATAAAGCAAACTTCAAAATATCAAAAAGTTTCTCAATTTGCTTTCTTAAGGTTGAAATTTTACACAAATTTTTCCCTTAAAACCACAAGGCGAGGAAATATCTCACAGCTTTCATCACATTTGATCCCATACAATAAAGTCCCTACAAAAAGGGTCTTAAAGATACCGATTGAAAATTCGGACATCGAAATCTTTTTTTCCTGATCATATCGTCCCCCCCTTTCTACCAGCATTGTGCTTGACAGTACTGATTAGATTCCTTTGATGTGGACCCTCTGTTTTCAAACAACTAATATCATATTGTACGGTTTGGATTCAAAGAAAATATGCCCTTTTATACAGAATTATCGATCCGGAATGAGAAAACGACACCCTAAAACAGGTGTGGAGTCGGGAAATTCCAGTTTAATACTCTGGCCATTTTATTTGAAGGTACATTTGTAACTGGGTACATGGCATAAGATATGGCGTTTAATTATTTCGCTTCAATAGGGATGTTGACGCCATTAAAAAATAATTCGAAGGCACAACTCCAGTAAAAAAAAAGTTATATTTGTTTTTTGTTCATCATCATCATCATGTCAGCCGAAAGACGTCCACTGCTGGACATAGGCCTCCCCCAAGGCTCTCCACTCAGACCGGTCTTGTGCTTTTCGCATCCACCGCGATCCCGCGATCTTAGCCAGGTCGTCGCTCCATCTTGTTGGAGGCCTACCGACAGCTCGTCTCCCGGTCCGCGGACGCCATTCGAGAACCTTCAAACCCCATCGGCCATCAGTCCTGCGTGCAATGTGCCCCGCCCACTGCCACTTCAGTTTCGCAATTCTTCGGGCTATGTCAGTAACCTTAGTTCTACTGCGGATATCATCATTTCTGATTCTATCCCGCAGAGAAACCCTTGTTGCTTTAAAACAAATAAATAGTTAGTTGATTGAGTTGGCGGAAAATGACGTCATAATTTGCTAAAGCCATTGAAACTTTATGGGAGAATTGTGTTTTTACAGCTAATAAAAAGTACGTCAGTTGATTGGT
Source organism: Choristoneura rosaceana (assembly GCA_037349165.1). NCBI lineage: Eukaryota > Metazoa > Arthropoda > Insecta > Lepidoptera > Tortricidae > Choristoneura > Choristoneura rosaceana. The sequence continues at coordinate 2,604,403 of JAZBNJ010000032.1, forward strand.
GGTGTCAACATCCCTATTCTTTTGTTTTTATAGTCTTATAGTGAAGTGTTTTTAAGGATGTAGGTACCTTTGCTTTCTGTACCTGCCTACTGCTCACTATTTTGTCGAGTTCAATAAAAATTCATTGTATTGTAAGATCAGTTTATTTTATTTATTTTATTTTTTTATTTATTCCAAGAAAAATTTACAGCATTACAGTTAAAGACCAATGCGCTGTAAATTTAAAATTATACAAAACAAAAATATTTAAAGAAAAAAAAAAACTATCTATAGTTAGGGATTTTTGAACGTCTTCGTCGCTACCCTAAAACGACGGAACACCACACCCTCCGGCCAGAAGTCGGAGCGCAGGAACATCTGCTGGTACTTGGCAGGCACTTGGAGTCTAAATGAGCTGAAATTGTTAGCCCTTTGAGACTCGAGCGGGATGATGGATATCTCTAGCTAGTTAGGTAGAGGTAGGTTATTCGGCCAGGTAGATATCTTTAAGTGTCTAAATGAAGATTTTTCATTTGATATTTTAGTTACACATTGCAAAGCTACGGTGTAGCTACGCAATACTTCTCCTGTATACTTGGTGCCATCTACGAAGACGCGTGATTTAGTCAAAATTAGACATTAATGACATTGTAATAAGAACCACGGTACGCGTCATCGTGAATGACTCTACCTATATTAATTATTTTTTCACAAAATTTGGCTGCAAAAATGGCTGTCAATCTAATCTCATTTCTGGTGGAGGTCAAACGTAACACGTTAATTTCACAGATGGGATGTTATGAATAATGCACGGTATAATTATCGTTTGGGAATTGGGTCAGATGAATTTGGTTCATAACAACAACATTATTCCCAAACCTTGCAACTTGGAACTAATATATTAACCTAACATAATATACACAATATTCTCTGCTGACTGAGACTTATAAAAAACTTTTTAACCTTATATATAAATCGCGAAATTCTTACACTGACACTGAATTGTCCGAGTATACTTTAAAAATAACAAATCAATTGTAAGAATAATTACCAAAAATAATAAATTACCTCTAGGTTGGCAACGCATTTGCAATAACCCCTGGTGTTGCGATGTTTATGGGCGGTGGTGATCAGTTACCATCAGGAGACCCACTTGTTCATTTCTTACCAAACCAGCTTTTGCCCGCGACTCCACCCACGTGGTATTCGGTTATCAAAATAAAAATATTTTTCTGGGATAAAAAGTAGCCTTTTCTGCTTGAATGTGAGTCATTGCAGAGGTTTTGACCAACCAATGACCACAACCTTTGTATTTAACCTAGTGCAGCGACTTAGAAAAAGGTACAAAGCAATTTCAAAACAGTTTTTATTTTGTGACTTGTACCAAAGTGTGAGGGCGAGGGTGGAACCCTCAGTACAAAATTTTAAACTCCCAGCAACGGTTCGACCCCGGCCGTAAAACGGCGAGCTAAGTGTGCATTCGATCAAGTCTGCTGAGACTCAATTTACTAAATAGTAGCGTGGCGCCACAACAATAGATATCGTCACTACTTTAAAAAAAGCTCGTAACTTAAAACTGATAATTTTTCTAAGTAAACTTTATGCGCATTATTTGAAGGGTCGAATTTGTTGACTTATTGATTTGAGATACGAGATTTTTTCAAAGTAGTGACGATATACTGACGACCGGATGGCTAAGTGGTTAGAGAACCTGACTACGAAGCTTGAGGTTGAGCTTGGTTCGAATCCCGGCCGGGGCAGATATTTGTATGAATAATACGAATGTTTGTTCTCGGGTCTTGGATGTTTAATATGTATTTAAGTATGTATTTATCTGTATAAGTACGTTTATCCGTTGCCATACCCATAGTACACAAGCTTTGCTTAGTTAGGTACTAGGTCAATTGGTGTCAAGTGTCCCATGATATTTATTTATTTATATACCTCGTTTAGTTTCTTACCAGAATCTTCTCAACAGTTTTCTCATTCTTTTGACATTCATGTGCTTGTTATAGCCTAAATTGAATAAAGATTTTTGACTTTGACTTTAACTTTACATCCAGTTTGTTTACATCCAGTTCGACTCTCACTGGCTAGTTTTTTTTTTATTTCAACACATTCCAAATATAATTTTAAAAGCTCCAAATTCAAACCAACCGTTGACTTCGTGGCGGCAACAAAACCGTTACACAACTGTCAAATTGTCAACTCCATCACCCTCACGGCAAGCGGTAAATGACGATTGACCTTGGAGTGTTAACTCTACTGGAGATACCAGTGATGAGCCTAAAAAAGAACCAAAACTCTAGATCCGAAATTATTGTTCAAGCATTTCTTAACTTCATTTTTTCTAAGTAAAACTTCAAAAAAGGAGGAGGTTCTATGTTCCAATGTTTGTATTTTTTTTTTTCTAAACAAATTAATTTGTATATTCAATGTACGGCATCCAATAGTCTAAATGTCATCGCCTGTCACGTAACAAAATGACGGATTTCGCAATACATTGCTTGTCCAAATTAAACTTTAAACTATAATAAAAAAACCTCCTCACGTGTGTAATGTCTCTACGCCGACATTGGCAAAATACGTCTTGCTTCCACGGCAAGAGTGAAAGCCATTAAAAAAAAAAAAACGGTAATAGTAAAAAACATAATACAAGTTATTTTCAAAAGTTGTAGAACTAAATTAGCTCAAGATGAAGAGTGGAAGCTGTCGTTTTATTTTTTCCTCCTGTTACTGGCGACCCTCCCTGCAGTAGTGACGTGCCCTGGCTATGCACGGGAGTAGTTTTTAGAAAACGGAGTAAAGTACCTACTTCCAAAAAGAAACTTTTTTTAAATTGTAATTACTCAAACCAGGCCAAGGCGGGTCGCCAGTATTGTATAAAAAAAATTCACATGACATCACCAGTTTTTTAATGCTCTAAGATATTAACTGAGTTCAATACCCTCCTATCTCTGTATTTGAATGTTGACAATACAAATACGATATCGATATCGACTTGGGTCGATTCGCCGATTTGCAACCGGCGGAGGATTTTTAGAAACGATAAGTCCTTGTCACCTGATGGCAACCATTTTTTATTATTGCTTTGTTTAGACTTGCATGAAAAATCGCAAAGGGAGCGAGTTCACCGTGCTCAAGCGGAAGCAGCAATGTAATGCAACTTGCAATTTTTCTTGCAGATCTAAAAACTAGATTTTAGGCAGAGTCCGCGACTTTTAGTCCATAATTTATGCATAAATTCGAGCAATTACTATATGTCGGCGGCCAATCGTACAATCCGCCAGATCGCGAAATTCCTAGGCATTTCGTCAAAATGGCGCCATTTCATGACATCCCTAGGAATTTCACTATCTGGCGGATTTTACGATCAGCCGCCGACAGCCGGCGAAATAAATAAATAAATAAATTACTGGCACTTGAGGTACCCCATTTTAGGCCTCTAGGTTGGCAACGCATCTGCAATCCCCCTATTGCAGGTGCCTATGGGCGGTGGTTATCTCTTACCATCAGGAGACCCACTTGCTCGTTTGCCATCCAATCGAATGAAAAAAAAACATAAATGACGAAATTTCAAATAAATACATGCAAAAACAAATGAACTTTTTAGTCACTTAACGCCATCTCCATAGGTATTTGTTGAATTTTCCGGAGTTTAGAATAGTTATCGTAGGAATAGTATCAAAGTACGGAAACGCAAACAAAGCCGGGATAGCCATTTCACAATCACCAAATACCATTCTTAACTGTCACACTGACACTTGGCCAGCAATAAAGCAAATAATCGACTGGAATCGTATTTCACAACCGAATCGTATAATCGTATTACTTCGACACGGTTTACTCATTTGCTTTGTCAATATTAGCTTTTACTTGTTAACGCATAACTGCCTCTGTCAATATTGGATAATGCGTTGACCTCTTTTTTTATACGGGAGTGACTATGCGCTTATACATATTAAGTACCTAAGATGTTGTTGTTGTTGTTGTAGATACCTACCTCAAACTAACCTTGCAGTGGATCGAAGCCATTATTCAAAATAAAAAAATAAAAAACCCGACTGCCTTAAAAAATCCATACTTACTAATATTATAAATGCGAAAGTGTGTTTGTATGTTTGTGTGTTTGTCCGTCTTTCACGCCGTAACGGAGCGACGGATCGACCTGATTTTTGGTATGGAGATAGTTTATGGGCCCGAGAGTGGCATATGATACTTTTTATCCCGGAAAATGTACAGTTCCCGAGGGAACAGCGCGCAATAACCGAATACCTTATAACACATATATATTTAGAATGACGTAATGGCTCATGAATTAAACCCTTGTGTACTAACTAGACTACCTCTGGCTTCGCACGCGAGGTGGTGAATTAAAATCCAGGATTAGATTAAATAGAGAAACCTCAGACATAGCTCCCTCTATTTCGTAGGGACAATTTTTTTTGCCATCAGATTCCTGTCATTCATCATTTTTAAATCTGGCAACCCTGGCACTGAAACGTCAACGACCACTGGCCGTAAATAAATCAAGGCCGGATTGGCGCTAACTCTCACATCCGCCCACAGACAATCAATTTTCGATGCCGACCATAACTTGTAGAGTGAGAGTGATCGCTGGACTTTTAGGGTTTAGACCTTAGTTTGTGATTAATTGGAATTTGTTTTCCTACACGCACGATAATAGTTAAAAGCTGCGATGGCATAGTTAACCTTGGTATATATTTCACACGAAAACACAAGCTGAAACATGGATGCACAGAAAAACCAGAAAAATTGACCAGCGTTGGGAAATATATAGACTTTCACGGGATGACCGTTAAAGTAACAAAAATTTGCAGTTGAAATAAAAAATAGAAAAAGACTCCAAAAAGTAATCTTGACCTTGGTAATCTGACTTAAAAAGAATGTTTTATTAATCCGTCAGTTAGAAAAAAATATATCGACAACTCTACAAATAAATGTCGACTAGGAATAGTTATTTGTGCCACAAGGGAGCAAAATGGTGTATTTATGGCGAGGACGGTACATTGAATCCAGAATGTAGCGGAGGATTCTACAATAGAATCCTGAGCGTAATGAGGGATTCAAGTGTAAACGTCCAAGATGAAAATTATTTCGCTCTCGTCTCGAGTGGCTCATACAACTTCTCACACCGACACTCATTAAGAAACTTAAAAAAAAAAACAATCGTAATCAAAGAGTAACCAACATACAAAATGGCGTAGGTTTATAATTATCAGCTTCAAAAAATTGCAAGCCTTGAACAGAAAAGTTGCACTTTGCTCCCTCTCGCCAGGGAGGAAAAGTTACTTTTCTGAAGGACAGGTGTGAAATTTTGAACATAAAACTATATACCGTGAGACTCACTCATATTAAATATATTGACTCGGATCGGATAGCTCGTGTCTTAAATCGAGTTTAGCTCGAAATGTTTCGGGCTAATCCGTAGCCCTTCCTCCTCGGAGCAACGCGATTCGGCGGCTTTTGCAACACACGCACTGCCAGCAGTGCACGCAGCACCAGTACGCGTGTTGCAAAAGCCGTCGAGTCCGAGAAGGAAGAGCTACGGATTAGCCCAAAACAGGTCGAGCTAAACTCAATTAAAGACGTGAGTTATCCGTGTCAATATATTGAATAGAGGTGTGAAAAAATAACTATTGTTTCACAACATAATTATCATTGAATTTAGATAAAAATAATAGATTTTCACTCGATATATCACTGACAATGTCACGTTGTTGAAATAGGAGCCTGCATTAAAGTAGCGTAGCGTGTTAAAGATTACTTGTGTACTATATAATATATGTACATTATACAGATTTTCTGCGTGCCTTAAGTTGTGTTTTATGTAAACGGAACGGCGCAAACGACGAACGGCTTCCAACAATGCAATAAATCGTTGTTAAAAACACATTAACTAATTATTTTTCTGGATCTGCAAACAATCTCCGCTGTAGCCATTTGGCTTGACGCCAAATCGCACAAACAAGGTACTTACGTCCCCTATACCTAAAAAATACTTACCTATTATAATTACCAGCCTATGGTCAGTGTTGCCACCTCAGATATTTTTTTTACCCTAACGCTACGCAAAATTACCCTAAATTAGGCACTTTTATTTATTTTTTACCCTAAAAATTTTTGAAATAAAAACAAAGAAAAGAAACTAATAGCTAAACTACTAAGCCATTTTGAAACATTATTGGGATGCGTTCATAGTAGTCTTGGCTTCTATGTCAGCGGCAGTATTATTTTCTTGAAATCGTACATTTCATTCGAAAATTTTACCCTAAAAAATACCCAAAGTATTTTTCTACCCCAAAAAATACCCAAAACGCGAAAAAATACCCTAAATTTAGAGTAAATTACCCTAAGGTGGGGAGAGGTAGCTCTGGTGATAAAAGGGCGGGCTTCTACTTTACCAGCGTGGCAATGCTGCTAGCAACTTGTGATTCTTCCCACGCGTCAACAGTGGTGGTTTTTTTTAGTTTTAATGTTTTTTGTCGACCGGATGGCCAAGTGGTTAGAGAACCTGACTACGAAGCCTAAGGTCCCGGGTTCGAATCCCGGCCGGGGCAAAATTAAATATTTGTATGATGAATACGAATGTTTGTTCTCGGGTCTTGGATGTTTAATATGTATTTAAGTATGTATTTATCTATATAAGTATGTTATAACACAAGCTTTGCTAAGCTTACTTTGGGGCTAAGTCAATTGGTGTGAATTGTCCCGTAATATTTATTTTATTTATTTATTTATTTAATGTATATTTGGGTACAAACGGTACAATATGGCCAATTACAAATGAAATCTTAGATAATACACCCTCCCTCCTTTCCTTCCTCCTTTCTTTATGTTGTGTTTATTTGTTTACTTTTTTGTAATTAGGAAGATTTTACTAAGGTAGAAATAAATCAAAAAGCAGAAATAATACTAAATATTACAAACTGTTTAGGGGTTGACGTAGTTCCAAAAAAAATAGAAATTTTGAAGAAAAAATGTAATAAAAAAAATATGGATACAAAAAGAACATGAGTGGCCGGTAGCAATTTGAAAAAGAGAAAAGTGCTTCGTAATGACAGTTCGTTTTTGACATTATTTTACGGTTCCGTCCCGCGGCCGCAGTCTCCTCTTAGACCCTGCGTTTCGTTCCAACATGCCCGCCCACGTTGAAAAGCTGGTTTTTCAACTAATTTAGTTCATCTCTATTGGTAGTGGGCAAATCTTGCTGAATGAGCGACGTGTGATGCCAGATGTCGTTCGGATGTCAGCAACGCGGTTGATACCATCTGCTCCAGGAACTACTGCGACAATCCTGCCGATCTTCCACTTTAAAGGGGGCAGGTTATCTTCCTTTATTACAACCATTGTGTCTTTTTCTAGCTGTCCCTTTGTTTGTTTCCACTTGCTTCGTTCTTGGAGTTCCGAAACATATTCTTTCTGCCATCGGTTCCAAAAGTGTTGCTTCAGCTGTTCTATGCGTTGGTATCGAGTAAGTCTTGATGGATTGAAATCTGTGAGACACGGTGTCGGAAGAGCTGTAAGTGGTCGTCCGATTATGAAATGACCGGGAGTCAGGGGAAGCAAATCAGAAGGATCATTGGACATCGGAGTAAGAGGACGGGAGTTCAATATTGCTTCTATTTGACACAAAGTTGAGCAGATTTCTTCATACGTCAAGTGACAGTTACCTAGGACTCTTACCAAGTGATGCTTGGTCGATTTCACTCCGGCTTCCCATAAACCGCCAAAATGAGGTGAATATGGTGGCACAAAGTGAAACTGAATACCTATATTGGCTGCAGATTCCGATAACTCTTTCGCGTTACTTGCAAGAAATCGTTTTAAATCGTTGTATGCTCCTACGAAATTTTTCCCATTATCTGACCAAATGTCAGATGGCAAGCCACGACGGCTAATAAATCGGCGCAAAACTGCCATGTAACCTTCTGCAGTCAAGTCACTGCATAGCTCTAGGTGCAAGCACTTAGTTTTAAAACAGACAAATATGACGATATAAACCTTAGTGCAGTGACCGCCACGTCCTTTGCGCAACGCTGCTGATATAGGACCTGCATAATCCACACCGACCGTTTCGAACGGGAAACCCGGCGTTACTCGCTGTGACGGTAAGCTGCCCATGAGCGGCGCTACTGTAGCACCTCGCATTCGAGTACATAGAACACATTTGTTGTAGATAGATCGAGCCTGTGCCCGACCGCCTATAGGCCAGTAGATCGATTTTACATACGATAACATAGCCTGTGGTAAGGCGTGCAACAGATGAATGTGAACAAATTCGAAATAAAGTTTTGTAAGGTAATGCTTGTTGGGCAGGATGACTGGATGCCTTACGTCAAAATTATAAGGAGCGTTATTTAGCCTGCCACCTACACGAATGAGTCCTTCAGAATCAATAAACGGATTCAACTTTGTAAGTGGATCCTTATTAGCTGTGGGTACCTTGTTCTTAATCAAGTCATACGATGGAAAACTTTCGATTTGTGCTAATTTCACTAAAACATTCGTTGCCGCTTGCAGTTCCTGCGTGTTGAGGAAACCCGAATACTTATCTTTATTAGCCCTAGCATTATTGATAAAGCGCAAAATATAAGCAGTAATACGTTTCAATTTAGAAAATTGTGAAAACTTAGTTAGATTCAATGCAACCATTGGACTCAATTTTTCATCTATGGCAATGTTTGATACTATTTCTGCATTAATTTCTGGACTATTGTCCTGAGAATAGCGATTGATTGGCCACTCCTTCTCTTCGAATAACAAAAACTGCGGTCCGGTCCACCAAATATGTGCTTCAGAAATTGAATTGGCGTTGAGACCGCGTGACAAGAGATCTGCTGGGTTCTCTTTTGTTGGTACGTGCCTCCACGGCCAACTGCCTGTAATTTCGAGTATGTCGGCTACACGATTTCGTACGAAAACTTTAAGCTGGCTTGGTAGCATCCTAAGCCAACCTAGTACTATCATGGAATCGGTCCAGAAAGTACAACTATCAACTGTCATGCGAAGAGAAGTTTGAGCCTTTTTGTATAATTGAGCTCCAATTAACGCTCCGCATAACTCCAATCGAGGTATAGTTACGGGTTTTATAGGAGCTACTCGACTTTTTGACATCAATAACCTGGTAACTATTCCTTCGCTTGTAGTTACACGTACATACAAACACGCGCCGTAAGCAGTTTGGGATGAGTCTGTGAATATGTGAAGCTCTCTTCGAGACGCGGTGCCTGTGACACAACGTGGTATACGCAATTGATTTAGATCTGGTAAAGTAATTATTATATTTTGCCATTTTTGTGCAATATCTTGGGGCACCTCATCATCCCAAGATAATTTAGACAACCATAGTTGCTGCAATAAAACCTTACATTGAATAATTACTGGCGATACGAGCCCTAAGGGGTCAAATATTTTCGCAACTGTTGACAGAATGAGTCGCTTTGTTAGCTTTTGTTCTCTATTGTTATCTAAGTCGATGGTGAAATATAATTCATCTGTGCCATTCTTCCAACCTAGCCCTAGAGTCTTGGAGTCGTCCAGATTGCCTAAATTAAGATTAGAGAGACCTCCACTAGACTCATCGACGAGACCTGGAACATTTGAGCGCCATTTGCGAAGATTCATCCCGGCACTCTTCAATGTTTCAGACACGCGACCGATAACATCTTTCGCTTTGTGGATAGTGTCAGATCCTGATAAAAAATCGTCCATATAAAAATCATTGGCTATAATTTCAGCCAGCTCAGGATCTTCACATTCTAGAGACAATTGCTTAAGGCATCGTACAGCAAGAAAAGGGGCACTCGCGGTGCCATAAGTAACGGTATTTAATTGAAAAGTACTCAGAGGTTCAGACGGGTCTGTTCTCCATAATATTTGTTGTAGATTTCTATCATCTGGGTGCACGACTATTCTTCTGTACATTTTCTCAACGTCGGCTGTGTACACGAACCGGTATTGTCTAAAACGTAATAGTATAGCTACGAGATCATCCTGTATAGTAGGTCCTATTAGCTGTATATCATTCAACGATACTCCAGTTGACGTTTTAGAACTAGCGTTAAATACTACGCGTAATTTAGTAGTCACACTGTAAAGCCGAAGTACACCGTGATGAGGCAGAAAATTACCTAAAGTTTCATTAATAGTAACCTTTGACATATCTCCTAAAGCCTGGTACTCTTTCATAAATTCATGGTACATCGTTTTTATAGTAGGTTGTCGTTCTAGCCTACGTTCTAAGGATAGAAAACATTGCCTAGCCCGCTCATAAGAATTGCCTAACGTAGTAGCCGGTTGTTTTAAGGGATATTTTACCATAAACCGACCGTCGACCAACCGAGTGGTATTTTTCACAAAATGATCCTCGCATGCTTTCTCTTCGTTAGAGTAGTACGCCGATGCGGGTTTTATCGTTGCTTCGTCTAATTTCCAAAAGCGCGTTAACTCGTCGTCTAAATTGTTTAATTGTACGAAGTTGCAACGTACGCTGTTGGTATCAGGATTAGCAAATGAGCCAGACACTACCCATCCTAACCTGGTTTCGTAGATCGTGGGTTTGTTTCGTCCCAACGTCAGTCTACCATTTCCTAGTAAGTCCCAATAAACATCGGCGCCGAGGAGCAGATCGACAGCTGCCGGTAAGTAGAACTTAGGATCCGCAAGGATTACGTGTTGAGGTATGTCTAATATTGTTAAGTTCACTTCGCGTAAAGGTAAGTTACTAGTTATTTCCGGAAGTATAAAATAGGATGTTTGTACACTATAACTTTTATCGCACAATGATTTAAATTTAGTTTGACACAATTTATTTAATTTTGAATTAGAATTTGTAATACCGGACACTGACGCGGTTACACTTTTAATAGGTAGGTTAAGTTTTTTCCACAGATTCTCCGTCATGAAACTCGAGGTGCTTCCGTTGTCTAGCAAGGCTCGTGCTACATGAACAGTATTATCGTAACTGTATATTTCTACTAACGCCGTAGATAGAAGCACTTGACCTTGGACTACCGGATGAGCTGGCAGCGTAACGCTATTATTGCTACTATAACTTGCACCAGCCTCATGCTCATCGTGTTCGTCACCAGCGGTTAATTGAAGCACCGGTGCCGCCACTTGAGCCTCCGCAGGAGCCTTATCTATATGTATAAGTGTGTTATGACGACCGGAGCAAGACCTACAAGGGCCCCGTCTACAATACTTCGCGATGTGTCCAGGTTTTAAACAATTTAAACATAATTTCATACCTTGAACCCTATCCGCACGTTCTTTATTCGATAACGCAAGAAATTTAGGACATTCGAATATATAATGACTTTGTTTACATAACGCACATTCAGGTATAAAAGGTGGGCTACTCACAGGTTTATATTCGTGGGCATTGAGCCCAACGTAACAATTTTCTTTTACCCGTGGCGTGGGGAACCGCGGACGCGTCGCGGCGCCGGCGCCGGCGCCGTGCCCGGTCGGCCAGGACGCTCGCCTGTCCACATTACTCATCGCCATCGTCTCCAGCAGGTCAGCACGATCTCTGAGGAAGTTTAAGAGTGCCTCGAAAGTAATTGACTCCAAACTAGGTACATAGCGTTCCCACTCACGCCTGGTTACACTATCCAGTTTTTGACAAGTTATATGTATTAATAAAGTATCCCAGTGTTGCGTAGGTTCATTAAGTGTCCTTAACGCACGTATATTTTTACGTAAAGTATCTATTAAGTACCGAATTGCTATCGGTGACTCTTTTTGAATTGAATTAATATTAAATATTGCTGAAACATGATTGTTTACCAACAGTCTAGTGTTATTGTACCTATCACATATTAATTGCCAGGCTATTTGATAGTTACTGCTAGATAACGCTAACGACTGTATAACTAACGCAGCACTGCCCTGCAACGAAGCTCGCAAATAATGAAATTTGTTCACATCCTCAATTGACTCATCCCTATGGATAAGGCTGTCAAACGTATCATGAAACTCAAGCCATGTATCATAAGAGCCGTCAAATTTAGGTAAACTAATTGTGGGCAACTTACATTTCACTTGCGACTGACGCCGTCCACTATTGGACCATCCATCACCTGCACAATCGTCTTTACTGTGCAGTGTCACCAATTCCTTAGCCGCCGCGACCGAATTGTAGTATAAATCCTCAAAGTCTGACCTTTCGTCTAACAATCTGTCATCGTCGTCCGAGATAAACTCCAACTTAGACTGTATTTCGTCGTAAACACTGTACAAGTCTTCCAATTTAGCAATACGAAGTTGAAGTTCAGTCAAACGGGATGCACACAACGATTTTTCCGCTAATTCTTGCACATAACCTGAAAATTTAGTCAATCGTGCCTTTATATAACCGCGTTTTTTAATTAATTCCTTTAATTCAACCTCCGACTCCGACATTGTAATCGTTAATTACCTGCTTAAAGAAATAAACACTTTGTTTCACCACAAACACTTACACAGGTTGACTATCACTGTAGCGAATCGAATAATTTAAGTTTAACAAATTCAAGTTATTTTACGACAAACAATAAATAATTACGTATAACCAATATAAATTAAGTTGTTTACAACAATTAGGTCGGCCAAAGAGTGAATGACGAGCCCGGGTCGTGCGAGATGTAGGCACTGCATATAACAAAAGATGTTTACAATCCCAGCGCTTGCACCGGTTTTTAGGTATTTTATTCCAGTTTGTTGTTTACTATCGATGAGATTACACAGTAGTGATGTTTTAACAAGGTGCAAAGTGCTAATTAATATTGAAATCGCTCTCTTTAATATTTTAGAAAAATAAGTAGGTACATGTAAGTAACTTCAAGTTAAACAATTTTTAAACGAAAAAAATATTTAGATATTGGGATAAAGTTAATGTAGGATAATAGGAAATTGATTTGGAAGATGTATTAATGAACGGACTCACTGTTTGCTCTGAATAGGAACTTATATCTCGTTCTATCGTCGTACGGTAGATCCAAGTTACTTCGTAGCTTTGTACTGTGTGAAGATTATCGCCGCACCGGGATGTTTCTAGCTGCACTCCTCACTTGTTTGCTGTCCAAGAATGTTGGTGATGCAGGAAATGTTCCTCTTGAGTGCGTTTTCTTCACCTTACAGCCGTAGTTTTCGTAGTTCGTCCTTGTTATATCGCAACTCGCAGATTCTTTTAATTATTCGGCATCGAAGACCATGTTTAGGGGTTGACGTAGTTCCAAAAAAAATAGAAATTTTGAAGAAAAAATGTAATAAAAAAAATATGGATACAAAAAGAACATGAGTGGCCGGTAGCAATTTGAAAAAGAGAAAAGTGCTTCGTAATGACAGTTCGTTTTTGACATTATTTTACGGTTCCGTCCCGCGGCCGCAGTCTCCTCTTAGACCCTGCGTTTCGTTCCAACACAAACTAAATTAAAACTATACTAAAAACTAAACTATATTTAAAAAAGGCCACTGCGGCATTGTGCCGAAGATGCTTGTTTACTTTTATAGTTAAGTTAGGTATAATTTGTTTCTTAATATTATATTTAAAAGTTATCGCAAACACCAGAAATAAATTAAGTTTCCTATCGACGAAGAAATGTTATTTGCGATCAAATATTACTTTTTATTGTCATCGAAGATCACCTTAAATAACTTATACAGTTTATATAAACATTTTAAAAAAAGAAAGAAAAACATTTATTCGTGACATTTTACAAATTAAAGAGGAAGACAAGAAAAATGAGAAGGTTTTAGAATATTTGGACCACGTATAACTTGAAATTTGGTCCCTGTTTTAGATAAAATATACCCACTATAACACAAGATCAGTTTTGCGTCTCAAAATAGGAAAAAAATGCCGTGAAATTTATTTTTCACCGCAAAGTTAAATGCTAGCTGAACGGCACGGCAGAAATATCACGCAATATTATCACTTTTTTAGGAATATTAACTGCGATAAAAAAAAATACAGCAATTACTTGATCCACTTATTGATTATGTATTAAAATTTTTATCCTTTTTGGACAATCTTTAACCCCCGACGCAAAAAGAGGGGTGTTATAAGTTTGACCGCTATGTGTGTCTGTTTGTGGCACCGTAGCTCTTAAACGGGTGGACCTATTTTCACGAGTTTTTTATTTGATAGCAGGTTTTTAGCGATGGTTCTTAGACATGTTTCATTAAAATCGGTTCAGCCGTTTTTGAGATATTGAACTTTAAAGTGACAAAATCTGAGGTTTTCTTTTTGTTGGTTAGGTTATTTGCCCGTAATCTTACCGCGTCAAAAGGTGTCGGTTCGTCTCTCTAGTCAATATTATGCTATGAAGAGGGCAGTTCAAACGTTCACAGAATAACCCTACGCTGCAAAGACTCCGCTCTCACGCGTCGTTAATAAAAGGGTTTTTTTACTAATTGGCCCTCTCCATTCGAAGTGTTAAGCAGTGGCGTGCAAAATAACAATTTCAAGAAATAAAATTTCTTTAACTGTTTTTAATTTACAGTCGATAACATTAGACAAATTGCAAAAAAACCCCCGACAAAAAAACCCCATCAAAAATAAAAAAAACGCCCGAAAAAAAAGGCCGCCAAAAAAAGACAACTAAAAAGTAAAAAATAATTATGCACTACCTAGCTGTTGCCCGCGACTTCATCTGCGAACAATTCGTTTATCCCTATCCCGCTGGGACTATGCTGATTTCCCGCAAAATTAGCCTAAGTTAATTTAGTATAAATACCTAGTAATATTTTTTTTATCTAAGCGTCGTCGGTGTCGGGGGACCGCTAAGGTTTAACAGGAAACTAAATTACATATAGGTATGTTGTATTTTTCAAAGTATTAACCTTAGCGGTCCCCCGACACCGACGACGCTTAGATAAAAAAAATATTACTAGGTATTTATACTAAATTAACTTAGGCTAATTTTGCGGGAAATCAGCATAGTCCCAGCGGGATAGGGATAAACGAATTGTTCGCAGATGAAGTCGCGGGCAACAGCTAGGTAGTGCATAATTATTTTTTACTTTTTAGTTGTCTTTTTTTGGCGGCCTTTTTTTTCGGGCGTTTTTTTTATTTTTGATGGGGTTTTTTTGTCGGGGGTTTTTTAAATTTTTAATTTAAGTTTTTTTATTTCACGATTTTTAAACTTTGGCATATTTTTTTTAAGTGTACTAGTGTGTTGAATATCCTGGCTGCAGCATCAGCTCATCGTGTTGCCACCATTGCATTGTAGTTTTTTTATTTTAGTTTTTTTTATTTCATGTTTTTTAAACAGCTCGTCGTGTTGCCACCACTTCATTGTATGTAGAATCAATTACTGATCAAAACGAATCCAAACACGACATATGTGCTATCATTTTTATAGTGTACTAGTGTGCTGGATATCCTGGCTGCAGCATCAGCTCATCCTGTTGCCACCATTGCATTGTATGTAGAATCAAATACTGATCAAAACGAATCCAAACACGATATATCTGCTATGGTTTTATCAAGAGTGTACCGACTAGTGTTCTGGATATCCTGGCTGCAGCATCAGGCCAAAAATTACATAATCTTGCATAGTTATATAGCATACATGGCTGTTTCAAATTTAAGGTCCCAAATATGTTTGAAAGTAAAGTAAATACCCATTATGCGTCTAAGATTCCTACCGCAGCGAACAAAAGAGCTGATGATCTTGAAACGGCTGAACCGATTTTGATAAAACATGTCTAAGAACCATCGCTAGAAAACCAGCTTTCAAATAAAAAAAACCGCATTCAAATCGGTCCACCCGTTTAAGAGCTACGGTGCCACAGACAGACACACAGACAGACACACAGACAGACATACAGACAGACACACAGACAGACACACAGACAGACACACAGACAGACACACAGACAGACACACATAGCGGTCAAACTTATAACACCCCTTTTTTTGCGTCGGGGGTTAAAAAGTAGGTAATATATAAAAATACACATCAAAATTCTACCTACGCACGTCCACAAAATGAAGACCGTTTCGACATTAATTGTACACGTATACAGGGTGAAATTTAGGACGTAATACAAAATTAGTGTTCCGTGCTCAGTTATTGCTGGGTAATATAATGCATTAACTCTTTTGTTGAAATTATTCTGATGAAATTTCAGGTTTCCGTACATCATTCATGATTTCGTATTTCAAAAATGTATAGAAACCACATTTTCTTTCAGACTTATTTCAACAAAAGAGTAAATGCACTATATTGCCCAGCATTAACTGAGCATGAAACACTAACTTTGTATTACGTCCTAAATTTCACCCTGTATTCCTTAATTCTCCTTGGATCAACGACACAATTTTTTTTTCAGCCACAAAATCATGCTTGAACTCGAAATAACCATTTCTAACCCATAGTATTGATGGTACCTTGATTAGTTCCATTTTGTAATCATTCCGACCGTACATCACGAAAAATAATCGTTTCTGACCTGTAGTGAACCCACGTACTTTTGCTGCTAAAGTTATGCCGATACAATGTCTCCATTAAAATAGTGTTACTCACCACACTATTTAGAAAATTCTTCAGCATCTAACTGTATATTGAATTATTTTACTGGCTTGTCGAAATTTCAGATTAACTAGATTAGAAAGAATAAGAATATGCTTTATTGCCAAAAACACAAATACAAAACAATTAACAAAAAAAAAAGTACACAAAACACATTCTAAGGCAATAGGTCCCAGTCTCATTATGTGCTGGACAGGCAGTCCAGTGCTGGTTTTCGGCCTGGGCCTTTGAGCTCGGTCGGCTGCAAAATTTGCATGAATGAGCGACAGAGTTTACGCAGTGCTTTCAAGTACATAGCAAGTACTAAATTGTGTATATTAAACAAAAACAAACGTCGAAACGGAGCGGCAGATCGACGTTATTTTTGGCATAGAGGTAGTTTATGGACCCGAGAGCGTCATAGGCTACTTTTTATCCCGAAAAATGCACAGTTCCCGAGTGAACAGCGCGCGATAACCAGATTTCACGCGGTAGAAGCCGCGGACAAAAGCTAGTTCGTTTCAGAATTCGAGATGTTTGGGGGTTTAGGATCCGAACAGCTCGCATCTTGTCGTTATTTAATCCCAAGTTTCTATCGACGAAGTTCTTTGTTAATTTTAACACATTAAATTTTAACAAACTTCAATTAACTTGAACCGGGTCGAGGCGGAGAAGATTAAAAATAATTACGTAAAGAACTGGCGGAAGTGATCACCGGTGGAATTGCTGGATTAAAAAGTTTTATGTTTCATTACATTTAGAATTCTATTTGCGTTTTTTAAATGAATAAATATCATAAGTAAATCTTGTTTAATAAATACTCCCGTGATGACGAAAAGGGGCACTAACATTTTTTTAGAAATAAAGCTAAATATGCAAAGAATCAGGAAAAAAGGCGCATATGTCTGATTTTTGTACATTTCTTCGTAAAAAGAATTAAAAACATGTACGAACAAAAAAACTTTCAAGTTTTATTTTCTCGAGTTTAACAAAATGTTAGATGTGCCCTTTCGCATTTCGACGGCAGAATAATACTGATACTAATCAAATATTAAGTCAGATAATGCCTACTAATTAGTAGTACCCGCTAATTGTGTAAGGATTTATGTTCACACCTTTTACTCTTTGGCTGCCTTATTACCCTGTCGATGAAATATAAAACGCAGAAGTGGAGTTTACAATATTTTTATTTCTATCAATACAGGCACATAAACATAGTTTATAAAGAAATCAATAGGCGGCCTCGTCGCTTCAAAGCGATTTCTTCCAAGAAGTAACAACAATAAATAAAGAATAAATTACAGCAGATGATACAGTTTATCTACAGCAAATAAAATAAAAAGTTTAAATTTATTTTAATCACGCCACACTGACTTGATTTATCGTTGTACTTAGTCTTATAGTAAACATTCCAAATTCATTTTAAAATAAGAATATCATCTCACACAACAGTCACATTTCATATTTCTGACCACCCTTATAATTATAATACTCATAGTTGAACTCATTTTCATACGCTCTACAGATTTACTATTCATAAACTTAAGTGTACCCCTTATCTTGTCCCTATGTGTATACAACGGGATGAGCGATGGTCTAATAAAAATATGTCGTCATAAAAATATAATATTAATAGCGAAGGATAGAAATATTAGGGTCTGGCACGGGTTAAAAATATAGCTTTATGATATATTAGAAGATAATTGTAGCTTTGGTGTAATATTTATTGTTACGGGCATATTTAAAGGAAACTTGTTCGTTCCTCCTTTGTAATAAGGGTGGTTTTTGTTTGTTATAAAGGGGGTGTTTGACAAATGTCTCATGGCTTGTTTGGTGTCATAAAAATTTAATTTGTTTCTAAACTCAGATTAAGTGTGGTGTTAGTTATATTTGTATTTTTAGGGGCGCTCTTTGAGTATTAACTTACTTAATATAATAGTCAAACTGCCACCAACGGGACTTATCACGCTAACACACAGAATGGCGATTTGTTGAGAGAGATAGCTGCCAGCCCTGTGGTCTCCAGTAGTGTTTACAATTTAGTTAAATACCTATCCAAGCCAAGTATAGGCTTATGGCGGTGCTTTACTTGTTTGTGGTTCAATCAAACTTAAACAGTTGCATAGATGTAGATTCTTGATACGATAGAAATTGTGGCTACGCAATATCCGTGAGTGAACGGAAATTAAGAGCGCTGCGGAGCTTTGTGATGCTTAGTGAGTACAGTCAGCCAGGAGATACGGGTTCGAATTTGGAAACAAAAAACTTTTTCACTTCTCATGCTCGTAAAGTTCGTGTTTATGCTATATCTAGGCGACATAAAATAACTTTTTATGCTCTAGTGCATAAAATAAAATCTTCGTCTAATACCAACTAAAGACCAAGGTAATTAGGTATCAACAGCCACAAACAAAAGTTTCTGTATATTTTTTAAATAATTTTTAATTTATATAAAACTAAAAATCAATCAAATCAAACATAATAAATCAGTAAAATTAAAATAATGGAATTATTATAATAATGTATAAAAAATAAAAGGTAAGTACATAGAAAGTGAATCATTGTTTCCACTGATGCTATTTCATTTCCTCGCCATCGAAGTGAAAAGCAGAGTGTAAAACTCGAGCATTAAACCCATTTTCCCCTCGATGTGTGCCGTACCGGCTCGGGTGGCTATATGAACGCCCGGGTAAAATGGCTCGTTTTATGCTCTTG
The DNA here is from genome assembly GCA_037349165.1 of Choristoneura rosaceana. Classification (NCBI taxonomy): domain Eukaryota; kingdom Metazoa; phylum Arthropoda; class Insecta; order Lepidoptera; family Tortricidae; genus Choristoneura; species Choristoneura rosaceana. The sequence continues at coordinate 2,623,620 of JAZBNJ010000032.1, forward strand.
TTGTACAATCTACTATTTTTATGCACCGTGTATTTTTGATATTACCTCAAACCTTAAGGGTAGTTAGTGAAGGCCATAATCACATTTTATTATGTTTTAGTAAAAAAAAAATACTTGTTATTTTCCTTACAAAATTATTTGCCACACAATGTATCACCACGTGATACTACTTTATTTTTATTCAAAAAGTCGCACTTGTTGACGTGACAACGGTCACAGAACGTTTCTCTCTCGTATCAAATTATTGTACGCATTACATTGCTGCTCGAAAATATAAAAAAAAAATACGCTGTGGTAATTAATCTTAAAGTAAAAATTTGTTTTGATATTGGTTCACAGCACTTAAATCTTCGTCTGGTTACAGTTTGAGGCACTATCAAAAATACACGCTGTAAGCTTTTCAACCAATTGTGCAAAATAACGAAAAAAAATCTTACTTGCCAGTAGAAAATTTGTCGCCATCTCTAAATTCCATCAGACATGCAAGCAAGTAAACTGTCTGTCTACTATCTATCAGTACATTATACACTTGTAACTCCCCGCACTATTAAATTCAATTGCTTTGAGACAGACTCCATTGGACAGTAGTATGCAACGAGGAACCATTTTTTTTACAAATTGCCAATACGGTGTTGGGCGTAGACCAAAAAGTTGCACACCGTTAAAGCTGCGTTAGCAGTTTTAATTTCCATTAACTTTTTCCGTTGCGACACGACAGTTAATCATACATTTGTATGTATAATTTTCGTGTCACAATGGAAAAAGTTAAAGAAAATTAAAACTGCTAACGTAGCTTTAACGGTGTGCAAGTTTTTGGTCTACACCCGTATTTCTGGCAGCCAGGCTTTTCTATGGGAGGTTAAAGTAACGTATTTCTGTGATTTAATCATGGTATTAATTTAGTTAATAAACTAAAATTTAGACTTTGTTAATTTTCTAACAAAATTGTAATTGACTGCAATGTCTGCCCTTTGTTTGCTCTGCTACTTAAAACTGTATACACTTCTGAAAAACCGAGATTACAGATCTAAAGACCGATCGCTATATAGTTCAGTACAATTAGATCAAAATTTGGCAAAATTAAAGCAAGAGGTTTATCTATCAGGATATGTAGGTAATAGAGAAAAAATAAATTTTACCCACTCTCCCCCCCCCCCCTCCGGGGGGAGCGTCACCCCCCCGCGCCCTCGAATATGTCCCGGATCGCGGTATTTTCCATTATAAAAGAAAACCGTACACGATACATAAAAAGTGTGTAGGAACGAAATAATCCTTGATAAATTTACTATAAGCCTTTCATACATTTAAAAGCGATATCACTTATAGTTCCAGCGCAATATGATACCAAATACTAACTTTTTTTTATAATTAATCTATTTTTTCGGCTAAAAGGTTAGTTTTCTCAAATACTTCACCTTTTACCGCCAAGATATGTATGACAGAAGTAAAGAATAGAATATTTTCTTTATAAAAAGGTATAATTAATTTCTAAAATCTTTCATTTACCATTGCTATGCTATTTTTTTAATTTAGTTCATTTGGCCATTCAGCGAAATATAAATGTTCATACTGGTTAAATGGTGTTACTTTAAATACCATTAGATTCTCATATGTTTTCCTGTAACCTATAGGTATGGACCTATTTTCAGTATTTAAAAAAAAAATGTAGGCCCTACTGGGCTTTTAGGAGATAGGGGCGGGGAAATGGTTAATTTTCACCTATTTTCTTAAATAACTTCAAAACGGATTAATTTAAAATAATGAAAAATATATATTTGAGATTTTCATAATTTACCCTTTCATTTGATATGTCACATGATATAGTTTCTACATTTTTTTTTCTAATTTACCCCCCTCCCCCTCCCAAACTGGCCCCCGTGTTTAAAATTAATTAATTTACTTTACACGTCCGTGTTTGGGTCATCAATTTACATAGGTGAACTAAATTTGAATTCAATCGGTCTAGTAGTTTCGGATCAAATTGGCTATGACAGACGGACGGTTTAGGTATATTTATACCTTAGGCTGCAATTTATTCTTAAACTACTAATAATTCTCAAGAAAACTTAACCGTTATAGATTTCCTTGCAAGTTTGATATACTTACTATCGTCCTGAATTTTTTTTAATTTTTTCTACCCACCGGTTTAGATTTTAGAGGGGGGGACTCCCGATTTTAATGAAAATTTGCGCTTTAAAGTTTAATATTTTGCAAATGAATCACTGAATGGAAAAATTGTTTTAGCAACCCCCTAATGATTTTAAAAAACCTATCCAACGATACCCCACACTACAAGGTTGGATGAGAAAAAAAAAAACACCCCCACTTTACGTCTATGGGAGGTACTAAAAAAATTTTATTTTTTTATTTTTTTATTACACTGTTTTGTCGGTATAGTTTACATATATATTCGTGCAAAATTATAGCTTTCTAATATTGATAGTCTCTGAGCAAAGCCGCGAACGGACAGACAGACAGACATGGCGCAATTATGAGGGTTCCGCTTTTGCCATTTTGGCTACGGAACCCTAAAAAATATGTAATATTTTATTATAATCTTACTTACGGACTAAATAGTTTTTTTTTTGGTACTTTTTCCTAAGTTAATGTCGCAGTAGCTGATGATGGTGAATTTTCAAAATAGCATAGCAGCGTCAAATGAATGAGTTTAGAAATGAATTATACCTTTTTATAAAGAAGATATCCTGTTCTTTACTTTAGTCATACATATCTTGGCGGTAAAGTGTGAAATGATTGAAAAAACTAAACAATTAACAAAAAAAACAGGATAAATTATTAAAAATGTTCGTATTTGGTGCCAGATTGCGCTGAAACTGTAAATGGTATCGCTTTTGTATGTATGAAAGGTTTATAGTTAATTTATCTAGGACTTTTTCGTTCCTACACACTTTTTATGTATCGTGTACGGTTTTCTTTTATAATGGAAAATACCGCGGTCCGGGACATATTCGAGGGCGCGGGGGGGTGACGCTCCCGCCGGAGGGGGGGGGAGAGTGGGTAAAATTTATTTTTTCTCCATAACCTACATATCCTGATAGATAAACCTCTTGCTTTAATTTTGCCAATTTTTCCATACATTTCAATCTAATTTTCTTCAACTAATATTCAACAAAACTGGAATATAATGGTTCAGCTGTCATTGTGTCATGTTTTGAATAAAATTAACGATTACTTCATTTCTTGTGTCTCAAAATAAGAGCAGTTCTTACGGTCCATTAGTATCTCTCGCTCTACTTACACTACTTAACGATGCGCTTGTGTTTAACTAATTTAAATACTCTGCTTCGTTCACTACACAAATAGAATCAAAACTAGTCATCTGTTTGGCATGTTTGTTATTCAACTGGCAAAATTATTGAAGGAATTAGGGCTATGTCAGGGCCGGATTTAGGAGAGGGCTACCGGGGCTGCAGCCTGGGAGCCTCCACAAAAGAGGGGCTCCCACAATACACTTCCAATTGTCTTTCAAATTCCAGGCCAGGAAGGCTACTCCGAAACACGAAATTCGAAGTTCGTATCGTACCGTCCCTCTCACTCTCGTATTAAATAACATAAGCGTAGGCGGGACGGTACGATACGAACTTCGATTTTCGAATTTCGTGGTAGCCTTGCAGGATCGTCTCCACAGGATCATGGGCTACCAACTCATACAAGATATATTTAGTACTAAAAAACGGCAATAGATGGCACTACCATTAACATCTGTAAAGTATAAAATGTAAATAAGCCGAATTAAGTAGAAATATTGATATTAAAATAAAGAATAGCATATTTTATAAACACAACTTCACATCAACTTTATTTCAACTCCTTAATTTGAAGATAAGAAACATTATAAATAATAAATTGAGAATACGAAAGTATAGGCTACATGTGACTACGTTTCAGCTATGAGGTTTTCGTAGTAGTTTGCAAAAGTAACGCTAGATGGCGTAAAACCGGTATGCGCATGCAGCGGGCTACTATGTAATTCGAAACACGAAGTTCGTGTCGTGCGGTCTGTTTCGCTCTCGTAATAAATAGTATAAGTGTCAGAGGGACCGCACGACACGAACTTCGAGTTTCGATTTGACGTTCGAAGTTCGTATCGTGCGATCTCTCTCACACTTATACTATTTAATACGTGAGCGAGAGGGATCGCAAGACACGAACTTCGAACGTTGTGTTTCGGAGTAGCCCCGTTCCGGAAGTTTTTGCTACCCTTGGATCAGGGGTCTGGTTAGGCTGGTCAATGTGCTAAAAGTGGGGGGGGGATGAAATTTTGGGGTTGGGTCCGGGGTAGTCCCGTAGGGGGTGGGTTTGGGAGGGGGGTTGAAAATTTGTCTATTTTTGAGCTAGGACGCACCGTTTCTGAGATATTAGAGGATTTTGAAAAACACCAAACCAAGTATATACACTACACAACACTTATATACTATAATTGCATAATCGCATAATAGCAGGTGGTAGGACCTTGTGCAAGGTCCGCCCGGATTGCTACCACCATCTTGCTCGCTAATCCTGCCGGGGAGCAGCAGTGCTTGCACTGTTGTGTTTCGGCGCGGAGAGTAAGACAGCCGGTGAAATTACTGGCACTTGAGGTATTCCAACTTAGGCCTCTAGGTTGGCAACGCATCTGCAATACCCCTGATGTTGCAGATGTTTACGGGCGTCGGTGATCTCTTACCACCAGGAGACCCACTTGCTCGTTTGCCTTCCAGTCGAATAAAAAAAAAATTAAAACTACATATCGTCACTACTCTACTACGAAACTTGAAGTTCGTGTCGTGCGGTCCCTCTGACACTTAAACTATTTAATACGAGAGCGAGAGGGACGGTACGATACGAACTTCGAGTTTCGTAGTATAGCCCTAAGCTGTAGATAATCTATAAACTAATATGGCTGACAGCGTTTTCAGCAGATTACGAATAGGTTTGGATCTACGAAACCTCGATTGCTTACGCACTGACCAGCGGCCGTGAGTAGGTTATATAACGTAGCGCCATCTACCAACCCTGTCATGTCCTAGTCAAGCTATAGATTGGGCTAACAAGCGACACCCGTATCATTAGTGTCTCGCTAGATGGCATATAGGTATCGTGTTATTTGTGTTCTCAGTGGTGCCTTCTATTGTAAAATAAAGAAAAGAAAAATAGCCAGTTGTATAGCCAGTATTAGGGTGATACCGTTTGCTTGTACTAGGTGGTGTCTCTGTATATTATGTTCTCTGTGACAAGATGGAACTCTTTAACGGTCAATGGCATCGACTTGAAATTTGGTATGCAAGTTTAGTCATCAAAAAAAGCTTGTATTAAAAATTAAATTTTTACCAAAAACCTATTCTTAAGTAAATTAGTTAGCCGTTGTGGCTTAGTAGTTTGACCTATTTATTGCCTCTCAAGCAGGTCATAGGTTCGAGGCCAGGCTCGCACCTCTGAGTTTTCCAAAATTTGTGTGTGAAATTACATTCGATATTTACCGCGAGCTAACGGTGAAGGAAGCCATCGCGAGGAAATCTGTACACACCGGAGGAGAAATTTAATGTTGCCTGTGTGAAGTTCTCAATCCGCATTGGGCCTGCGTGGTAACTACGGCCTAAGCCGTATTCAGAGAGGTTAATTAATTAACTGGGCCACCACAGCTTTTCCATTAAAACTTTATTTTTTCTTGGCGACGTGTTGTACAATCAACTCCGTCTCTGAGATCAAAGCCCGTGGGAGACTCAGCAGTAATTAATTACTTTAGTTTGTTTTGATTTGTGTCGACAAGAAGCATTTGTAATGTAAATGTATGACTTCTTCATTTCACATGAACAATAATCTTTACTGAACGTCGACACATAATAAGCAGTACAGAAGCACGTAAGCAGTTGGCGGCCTTAGTGCTTCAGAGCCATCTCTTCTAGGCAACCTTTGCAATAGATAGAAGTGTATCTACTTCGCGTGTCCGAACCCCGACCAAACGTCGGGGTTGGCCCCATACAAAGACTGACCGCTAACTGACTAATCATGGCTAGTGACTGACTCGATCCCCACGGCGCGGGCGGGCGGTGCATTTGAATCGATTTTGCGCGGACATCTAATTCACTCTTGAGACGTCACAGTAGATATAAAAAAGTGACACGGTTGGTTTTCATACAGATTGAGGTGTTTGCGTTATCTAGTGTAATCTATATCTGTGATAGTCCTTAAAACGGGTTTTTTGAACTATTAAAGCCAACTCATAATATTTTACGCTTGAATAATGTTAAAAATGCGCCAATTTTCACATTAAAAATGTTTTGTAGTCTTTGAATTTCTTTATATAAACATTCCCTATGTGAAATTACTGGCACTTGAGGTATCCCATCTTAGGCCTCTAGGTTCGCAACGCATCTGCAATACTCCTGGTGGCTCCTTACGACCAGGAGATTCACATGCTCGTTTGCCATCTAGTCGAATAAAAAAATATATAAACCGATAAATTGAGTTTTTTATTTTTATTCAACTGGATGGCAAACGAGCAAGTGGGTAAAAGTAAATGATGGTAAGAGATCACCACCGCCCATAAACATCTGCAACACCAGGGGTATTGCAGATACGTTGCCAACCTAGAGGCCTAAGATGGGATGCCTCAAATGCCAGTGATTTCGCCGGCTGTCTTACTCTCCACGCCGAAACACAACAATGCAAGCACTGCTGCTTCACGGCAGGATTAGTGAGCAAGTTTGTTATAAAAGTCTCGAATAGATTTTTTCCAATAATAATCCTGCCACGAGACTCGCACTTTTTCCGTCCACTGCGGTTAGCTTTAACCACAGACCATACATATTAGGATATAGTATGTTGTTACACCAACGTCCGAGCCCAGCCCGTAGTTTTATGGGCCTATCCAAGCTCCACTTTATCCGGAGAGTTTTAAGCCTTTTAGTAAAATGTGTGCGGGTATATTAAAGTTTGGGAAATGCGGCGCTATTTTGGGATAGTTTTTAAAACATTGTATTTATTTTTGAAACCAAGGAATAATATTAATCCATACTAATATTATAAATGCGAAAGTGTGTTTGTGTGTTTGTATGTTTGTCCCTCTTTCACGCCGTAACGGAGCCACGGATCGACGTGATTTTTGGCATAGAGATAGTTTATGGGCCCGAGAGTGACATAGGCTACTTTTTATCCCGGAAAAATGCACAGTTCCCGAGGGAACAGGGCGCGATAACCGAATACCGCGCGGGCGGAGCCGCGGGCAAAAGCTAGTAAATAATAATTATTTTCTTTATTGCTTGAAAATAATGTTACAAAAGGTTAATAGTTCATTATTTCACCAAAGTGGCAAATTATAAAAACACTGATATAGACATTTATAATGATTTTTCGACAAACATATTTATTTATATGTCAATAAAAAATGCAGCATATACATGGATAAGCATAGGTACATAAATAAATAGATATTTTACCTTTACTTGACCGAATTTCATTTGCCCGAACTTCACTTGGCATACCTAACAACGTTTGCCGTAAAATATATAGAACCGTGCTATTTTCAGGATTTTTTTAAATGTCATCATATAGAATGCCGTAGGTTAGGTTAGTTTAATATCAACTCTGAAGAAATTACTATTTCAGAAATATATATTTTTTTAAGAAGCCTGTATAGTGTCCCGCTGGCGGGCAAAGGTCCCCTCTTGACCTCAACAACTCTCGTTCTGACGCAATGTCAGGTCAGTCCTTTGCGTACGTGTAGATCGTCCCGCCATCTCCTTCTCGGTCTGCCTCATTTAGTTTACTTTATGGCAAATGAAAATTCTAGAAAACGATACATTCGGGAAAACGATAGAGAACCGTGCCAGTAATTACAAGTGTCTTCTGCAAAACCTCTGTATTTCAATAGACCCGAGCTGCCATCTCTATTATGTTTCATTTTCTGCGCTTACTACATTCTTTGCTCGAACAAAAGTGGCTGCGAAGTTCCAAATGACTTAATTTCACGTTTTATTTATACGAAACGATAAAAACTTCAAGTTTTATGGGAAGACTCCGTAACTGTCTAAAAAAAAGTCCAGTCACGCTTGCGGATCGTAAAGTTAGTTCTCTGTGTCTGCTTTAATGATTATAATTTCAATTATCATTATATCATTTATATGTCCTTATTGGTTTTTGCCTATGTCTTTGCTCAATTCAATCCATTTGAAAGACACACACACAGACACGCATACACACACAACACACCTGTATTCTCAAATGTGGTAGGCAGAGCACACGAAACGTTACCGCTCGGAGCCTTCTTTTAGCAATTTTAGGTTTAAGTTTAACAAAAACGGGACAATAGTTATATAGGTTGAAAGCTTGGTTGCATTTGAAAGACTTGCAAAAGCTAGGTACTTATAGCTTTCTTTTAAAGCAATAATAACTTTAAAAAAATCTTTTTCGTCATGTATCAGCACATGCGTTATTATTGGCCATTTTGCAATAATTTTTTAAAAAGGCATAACTGATGACGATATACTCGTAATTCTTAATTGAAAATACTAGACGAATTTTTTTACATGGAAGGATAAGCGTTTCCAGTTCAATTCATTCTGGACGATATAATGCAATCAATTCAATTGTTTAAATTAAATCATAAGCTCGAGGCAATGGAAACTCAAAATTGAATAAGATTCGTTTGAAAAAAATTAAGTATAATTTTCTAGCAGCTCATTATCTGAGCTTAGAACACCGATTTTCTATAGCGTAAAAAACTAACTTGTATGTTATCGGCGTTTTCGACTTTACATCGCATCGTCCCAAGCCAGAATATGTCAATATTTGGTATAAGCTTTACTTAACTCACTTTGTGTTTGTTTGTATGTTATTTTGTTTAAGTCAAATCTTGCAAGTCAAATTCACCTACTACTACCGGATTGACTATGTGAAAATCTACGTAAGTATTCGCGTAGGTATTTTATTATGATCAAATCACATCTTACGTACAGCGTCAACGACCTCGCTTTATACTCCGGGCTTGTAAAAAAACCTGAGAAATGACGCGGTGAAATACCCAGAGGTTTTTTGCTGCGAGCGGTTACACGAGCCAAGAAGTGGACTAGGAAATAATCTAATTTGTATCTTGTTTAATAAACAGTTCTTATTCTGAACCGAGTTGAGAATTGCAAGGAAAATCTTCTCGATACAAATCTTGCAAGTTGCATTACATTGCGAGGCCTTAAAGCCAACGAGTTTGTAGTGGTCAATAGCGCCGCAATGTAATGCAACTTGCACGGTTTTTCTTGCAAGTCTAAACTCTGCATAAGTCGTTACACTCTTTTATACCGGGTGTGGTCTGTAATATGAGCAAACAATTAAAACATAAATCATACTTCTAAAACTAAACAACATTCGCGTCTAACGCCTCAGCATTATGCTGCGTCAGCGGCCGTTTCACTTTTGCGGGGACACACAAATCGTTTGTTTTTATTTTCGTATTTCTTTTTTGTTTTGTTCGTGTTTGCTGTTTTGTTGTATGTGTGTGTCTTTGTGAATATGAATAAATGTCTTTCTTTCTTACTTTCATTAGTTCAACGACTTGAAATAAATGTTTTTTTTTTATCATGCTAGTTTACTTGAACAAGCAATGTAAAGCAAAACGTTTGATGCTTGTAGCGTGGCAAGCGACGTCAGTTGTGTTCTAGAATGGCGTACATTGATAGCAGTATTTAAGTTGTATGAAAAAAGGAAAATTCAAAGACTCCATTATTTTTTAATAAGCTGTTAAATAAGCTGTTGTGGCTTAGTGGTTTGAACTATCGCCTCTCAAGCAGAGGGTCGTGGGTTCAAACCCCGGCTCGCACCTCTGAGTGTTTCGAAATTCATGTTGCTTTTTAAACCAGTTACTACATAGACTAGCTGCTTTTTTTAGACTAAATGATACTAACCCATCGTTTGGAATCAGCTTGTATATTAATGTTATAGTTATGCTAAAAAGCGTAGGCATACAAAATTACAAATAAATTTTAAGTTGCAAAATGCATCTAGGTCTGCATCCGGTGTTATCATTTTAACAGTGACTCATTATCAATTAATTAGTCATCTCCGGTCTATGAATAATTAATAATTAATTATCAATAATATTGGAATATGTTGCATTTCAAAGTCGATTTTTGTGTTTTTCGGACGTTTATTTGTTAGCAGGTCAGTAGTGTAATATGTCTTTATTGTTTGTTTTTAATAGTTACAAGCTTTTATCAGTGTGTATTAGTTTGTAAGTCGTGGTTTTAAAAGGAGGGCGGGTCAATTGGCCCTTATAACCAATAAGGGCAATACATCACCAAATATAATATTTTAAGTTGTAAAACTTTTACAATGCCAGTGTTGAAGAATGAAGTTATCGCCACGCTCGCTCGCTCGCTTGGCTCGTGCGTTCCACCAAAATTTTTTTTTGTTCGGCTTATCACGATGTTCTTGTTCCCATTCATCAATCTGCCATATTGTTTCTCAGGCACTTCATGATATGCCTAGGAATTTCATCTGGCGGATTTTACGATCGGCCGCCGATAGGTATATACATTGCGAAGCCTGAGACTGGATAGGACATAATTTCTCGCGTCAACTTTAAACATGATGGTCATAGAAATAGCTGCAAATCCAGTAATCATCCAGTAGCCCGCGGATATTCAGCCAACTGTACATAATAAGGTGTTGAATTCACGCACCACCGTTTAGCTTAGTATAGTTGGTAGCGATTATAAATGGATGGTAAAGTAAAATGATACTTGATTGGTGCGCGCATAGTCCAAAGTTGATTGAACGTTGGTTAGATGTAGTGTAAAATAGACGTGATAGGCGAAGCCAAAGGCTAACCTTATTGCAGGGTTTTCTTAAAGTAAGGTTCACAGACAACAATACAATACAAATACTCTTTATTGTACACCAGAAATAATAAGCGATACAGAAAAACAGGTACACAGATAAAATTACAAGGTAAGCAATAGGCGGCCTTACATACCCTTAGGTGTCCGCAGTAGGCCAGTCTGTAAACATGTTTATTAGGATATTTTTCCAAAAAAAAGTTTAACAGGGGTCCATGGAATTGTTTATATTGTAAAAGTGATCCGTGACTGCAAACATTTTATGAAACCCTGCTGGAGTGCATAAATATCAATACAAAGAATTATAGAGATACAAATAATTAATGAAGTATATAAGGCTAGGAGTTTGATATTTATTATAACTTCAGTGTACTGTAACGTGTTTCATTTATAAACATATCAGTTGTACCTAATATGGATAATGGAAACATTTTATTTATAAAATATTATATATAATTACGATAATTTTTTATATCTATATTTTCTGTGCTCGATGTTAAGTTTTTAGGGATCGATCTGGGTATAAAGGCAGGCAAATCTGACTTAAATTTCCCATAATATAATGTTTTATGTAGTACTGTATATTCACAGTAGTATTGACGGACATCAGCATGAAACTCAAACTGACATTTGGAAATTACAAATTCAAATTCAAATCATTTATTTCGTGTAACAAAAGACACATAATAATAGTAGTAAATACACTTAAGAAGGGGTTAAGGGTTAAGGGGGGGGGTGTTTGAACAAATCTCGATTCTGTGACTGCTCTACCGTCGGCGAACATAGCAATTGACAATCACAGGAGTCAAATCTGTTACATACTAATTATTAATTATTATTTAATCTGTGGACTGGAACAAAATGTGGAATTCTGCTAGCATGATTGGTCGATTCATTACGTGCGCGTTCAAAGGAAGCACACGCTTAGACATCAAGTACCCGTATCTAATATTTCATGCCATCTAATTTGCAAACAACATTTACATACCACTATAGTACAGTAATCATACTAATTTGCATTTTAAATGACGGAACTTGATACTAGCGTATATGATAGGAGGGGAACGGAACACCCGATCATTCACGTGTAGGGTTCCGTTGGCAAAAGAACCTTTTGTTAGATAAGTCACCTGCAAATGTTCCCTTATACACCGAGGGCGCTCCCTTGCTCTAAGCTTTGCATGGATCAATATGCATCATCATCATCAGCCGGAAGACGTCCACTGCTGGACAAAGGCTTCCCCCTTAGAACGCCACAATGAATGACAACTCGCCACTTGCATCCACCGGTTTCCCGCAACTCTCGCGATGCCATCAGTCCACCTAATGGGAGGCCTGTCAACGCTTCGTCTTCCGGTTCGTGGACGCCACTTGAGGACTTTTCTCCCCCAACAGTTATCTGTTCTTCGAGCGATGTGGCCTGCCCATTGCTACTTCGATTTATTTTTCCTGCTATGTCAGTGACTTTAGTTCTTCGACGAATTTCCGTATTCTGGATTCTATTCTATTCGCAAAGAAACTCGAATGACGGGAACCCTCAGAAGCTGTTTCAGCTCACACCTGCCCAATTTCTAACCATTCACAATTTAGGGTGATAGGTTAATGGCAGCCATGCAATTTTCGTTTGTTTTTATTAACGTCGTAATGTTTTGTTACGTTAATTAACTACAGTGAACTCGAAACGGAATTGGAAATGAGGTGAATTATTTTTACTATACACGTGTTGTTTCGAATGAAGACAATACAGATAATGTATGTAAATAGTGTGTAAAATGGGACCGGCGGTTTATTATACGTGTGATGTTTGTATATTTGTGTGGCCATCATCATCGCCTGACAAGTTGTTAATTTTTTTTTCGGTCTTTGCATAGGTCCATATCAATGAACTAAAAACTTAGCTTTACCCATGACCTTATGACAGCTATTTTTAAACAAATTTCTGTTCATACAGCTCTTCCACTTCCACCCTGTAAACACACACACAAATAACACAAACTCTAAGTGTCACCACGCCCATAGAAGCTCCTGTCAGTTTCTATAGTGTACACAAAAAACAGGGCCGGTATCTCCATGTCGGTGTTATCCGGGCCGGGAAAGAGTGTCACCCGTCACCACCACCACACTACACGGATGCGTTTCGGACTCAACTAGAGTTCAACCTCAGAGTAAAGTCTACTTCTTCATTCAAATTAGCACTTACGAAAGAAACTCAACGAGGTATATAATATCCTACCAGGTGGTAGACCATCGGCTTCTCTATCGAAAATATGATCTATTTTTTGGTGAATTTCGAGTCAAGCGTGTCTTTCCGACTTTTTATTTATAAATAATAACAATAAATAAATATCACGGGACATTTCACACCAATTGACCTAGTCCCAAAGTAAGCTTAGCAAAGCTTGTGTTATGGGTACTAAGCCACGGATAAATATAATTAAGTATATAGATAGATCAAATATTATAAATGCGAAAGTGTGTTTGTGTGTTTGTATGTTTGTATGTTTATCCCTCTTTCACGCCTTAACGGAGCGACGGATCGACGTGATTTTTGGCATAGAGATAGTTTATGGGCCCGAGAGTGCCATAGGCTACTTTTTATCCCGGAAAAATGCACAGTTCCCGAGGGAACAGCGCGCGATAACCGAATACCACGCGGGTGGAGCCGCGGGCAAAAGCTAGTAGATAGATAAAAACTTAAAAATTCATATTAAACACCCAAGACCCGAGAACAAACATTCGTATTTTTCATACAAATATCTGCCCCGACACGGGAATCGAACCTTAAGCTTCGTAGTCAGGTTCTCTAACCACTAGGTCATCTGATCGTCTAAATTTAATATCAAACCTTTGTGAATTTGAGCACAATGTTCTAGCAAGTATTTTGCATTAGTTTTGCATAAACCTCCTCCATCGCTACCTTCACGGAGGCCTCAAAAGTTTTTAAGTAGACGCCCCGAACATTAACAAACTACCTTTCCTAAGACTACCCTTTTAGTTTCGGGTTTCGAACTTGCCTAGTTAAATCTCATTGGGAAAGAATTGGAAAGGAAACTCACTTTACCGAATAAGATATATAGCTGTACAATGAATAGTCCATGCTCACGTCTGTAGCACGCGGGGCTAGAACCAGAAAACTGGATGGACTTCAATGAACTAAAATAATTTCTATGCTCACCCGCGACCTTATGATAGCTAAGCAGCTTAGGATAGCTAGCTTGCAGGTGGTAGGACCTTGTGCAAGGTCCGCCCGGATTGCTACCACCATCTTGCTCGCTAATCCTGCCGTGAAGCAGCAGTGCTTGCACTGTTGTGTTTCGGCGCGGAGAGTAAGACAGCCGGTGAAATTACTGGCACTTGAGGTATTCCAACTTAGGCCTCTAGGGTGGCAACGCATCTGCAATACTGCACTGGTGTTGCAGATGTTTATGGGCGGTGGTGATCTCTTACCACCAGGAGACCCACTTGCTCGTTTGCCTTCCAGTCGTATAAAAAAAAAGCTAAGTTTATGCAAGATATCCTCCACCTCCACACTGACGACTTTGGATGAAATTTGGTATACAGACTGGAATAACAAATACTTATTTATCCCGATATTCCTACGAGATAGGGATAAAATCTCGAAATAACAACCGCTGGGCTTAGTCATGAAATTTGGCATGTAGGTAGCTGCACATCTGGAATAACATATAGGCTACTTTCTTACACATCAGCCCCGACGTTAGGTCGTTTAACAGACTTCTTAGCTACTAGATTTTTGTCTTTTTAATAAGTATTAAAGTTTAAGGCAGTCAGGTTCTCCGCTTTTTTTTCCGGCTTAAAACTTTTAATGACACTTCCTTATTGCTTATTAACGCGATGCTCTCTATTAGATCCTCGATTCCCGAACACAACTAAAACAATAATTCCCCAAACTAACTCGAGTAGAATTAGCTAACATATCCAGGGGTAATGGGGCTCACCGCGAAACATAAAATTTATGAACATACATCACGTTTATAGCTTCCGCGACATATACTGCAAATCTTGCGGCATAGATTTAATGTTCGTGCGATCAACATTCTCGACGGAGGGATGACGTTGAGCTAAAAATATACCTTATTACGGTAATAAGCGGTATTAAAAAAAAAACGCTTTTTCAGTACTTAAGTATACCGGGTGTGAACATAAACTACCGTGAGACTCACTCATATTAAATATATTGACCCGGATAACTCACGTCTTAAATCGAGTTTAGCTCGACATGTTTCGGGCTAATCCGTAGCCCTTCCTCAGAGCAACGCGACTCGGCGGCTGCTGCAACACGCGCACTGCGCGCCGCCGCTCTGCTCTGTAACGCTAAACTCGATTTAAGACGTGATTTATCCGGGTCAATTTATTTAATATGAGTAGACCTACAAGTTAACGTTGATGGTAACTTTAACCTTATACTAGCGCAGAGCAAAGAGGTGTGGTTGCAATGTTAAAAGGTTGTTGACCCCGCACGTGACAGGTGACCGTTTTGCATAGTGACTCACGCGCATGGATCGATGGGACGGCATAAATCGTGGGAAAACATGCATTTATTCAAATTCAAATTCAAATCATTTATTCAGTAAATAAGCCGCAATGGGCACTTTTACACGTCATTTTTTTTAACTACCAGCGCTTTCGGAAAGACCATCATTGCCAAGAAGAATGCGCCGCAAGAAACTTGGCAGAAAGTCATTTTTTCAAAATAAAATAATTACAAATAAAATACTTAAAAACTACAGTATACGATTAAAGAGAAAATTACAATAATAATAATAATACAGGGATGTATGGGGTCCCTTAGTTACAAAACTGAAAACTAACTATATCTACGTTAACCGGAAGTGTAGAATGCTTCCACCGTCATAAATAAAAAAATAAAAAATAATACTTAATTCTGAAATATACATTTCAGGTCAAGTGATTAGTATGTAGTGTAGTAGTGAGTATTATTATGATGTGGAGATTTCGGAACTAAGGACTATGAAGGTATTGACTTACAGGTTGTTGCCCGCGACTCAATCTGCAGAGAATTCATTTATCGCTATCCCGCGGGAACTATACAATTTTCCGGGATAAAAACTATACTAAGTATGTCCTTCCCCGGGACTCAAACTATAGACGGGTCACCTGAAAATGGAAAGCAATCACCGCCGCCAATGAACATCCATAACTAAGTTACGGATAGGTTGCCGGCCATCCATACTAATATTGTAAACGTGTGTGTGTTTGTATGTTTGTCCGTCCTTCTGATTTTTGTCATAGACATAGTATATGGGCCAGAGAGTGACAGGCTACTTTTATCCCGGATAAATAGACGGTTTCCGAAGGATAAGCGAATACCATGTGAACGAAGCCGCGGGCAAAAAAAGCAAGTTTAGAGATAAGAGTAAGCTCGTATTTTGAAGATGAGAGAGAGAGAGAGAGAGAGAGAGAGAGAGAGAGAGAGAAACATTTGTTTATACATATTCGATACATATAAAAATACGTTAGATGGAAAGAATTAAAAAATAACATCGAGCAGTATAAAGTGGGCCCCACTCAGCATAATGGTTACGGCAAGCCGCAACGCTGTTTTTCAGTGGGACCCAAGTTGTATCGGTCCAGAAATACCGGTGATGCAGGACTGTTGGTCTTCTACAGCTTGTTTCTTCCGGAACTTTTTGCTCACGGTGAAACTATAGAATCCGCATAAATCATGTGCTAAAAAATCCTCTCGGCCTACAATGACCGTAATATCCCATCCCTAAATAGGCCGTAGAAAGGGTCCCGGCCACTGCCATCTAGCGAGAAAACGCCGCGTCATCCTGTAACAATATATTAACGGGCAACTTAATCTAATGAGTTTCTTATTTCGACATGATTTTTAACTTTTAAAATGGCTATAGGAAAAGTCTTGGTGGCCTTGTGGTTTGACCTATGGCCTCTAAAATATAATTTTGTTCAGTAGAAGATGGTGATTGGCGGTGTAGTGACACAAGATTGCTTAACGGGTGTTCCTGAAAGTGTAAGCACAAGTTTGCAGTGTTGCAATTTTTTTCACAATAATTATAAGAGAAAAGTTTGAATGTAAGTGTTTTCTTTCTATGTTTACCAACTGTGTAGCCTCAGTAGTCTCTCACCCGTCACCGCAAATTAAGATGTGATGTTTTAGTAATAAATGGTCATCGACATAGCTCAGGAAATTAACAAGTTGAAGTGGCAGTGGGCTGGTTATATCTGTCGCAGTACCGACAACCGCTGGAGTAAACGAGTTCTTGAGTAGAGACCGCGTCTTGGCAAACGTAGAGTGACAATCTGCGAAAGGCTGCTGGTAGAAGCTGGATGCGTCTAGCCGAGGACAGGGCGCAATGGCGCTCTTTGGGGGAGGTCTGTGTCCAGCAGGGGACTACTATAGGCTGATGATGATGATGATGATGAGTAAGAAATGGAGTAAAGTAGAAAGTCTATTATTATTTGGAACAACCCTCAAGTAGCAGCTGATAGGTTAACCCTAAAGGGCCTTATAATTAGGCTCAAAGTTGCTCAGCGAGCTATGGAGAGAGCTCATACTCGAAGTTTCCCTACGGGATCGAATCAAGAATAAGGGATACGTAAAAAGAAGGACACTGACATAGCCAAGCGAATTAGCTCATTGAAGTAGTAATGGGCAGGCTGTATAGAACCATTTGAAAACTTTTCGGCCTCAATGGGCATCCATTCTCTCCGTGCTTTAAGTCCTGCCCATTGGTGGCTCTTGTTCTTCTCTGTCATACAAATTAGTATGTCAAGATTATGTAGCATACATGACTTAAACTTGACATTATATAACACATGGTAGCATTTACATGTCAAGCTGTCAGCGACCTACGCCACGCCATTGTATGCTAATACAAGTTTAGAGGCCAAGGTCCTGGTACAACGAACATGATGAACATACAATGAATGCACTTCATTATACGTTTTTAGTCTTTAATAATTACGAAATTAAAAATAATGTCTGTTATATTTACTATGTGTGTTTTCATGTACTTTTCTGTAATTTATTATTGTTTTTTTTTTTTTGGTTTATTTGTGTAAATTTTTCTGTATATGTGTCTTCTGTGATAGTGTATAAATTTTAATGTCTTCTTTCTTTCTTCTGTTTTTCATTTTAATTTTTAATTTTACATTGTTGTTCCTTAAAACATATTATTTGTTATGTACTGTCACGAAAATTCATATCCATCCTTATTCTTATTAATACCTATTATGAATTTGAAAGTACCTACAGTCAACCGGTTTGATTGCTGGGCTACCATGGACCCTTAATTATCATTTTGCTTTTTAACCGACTTCAAAAAAAGGAGGAGGTTATCAATTCGGTTGTATGATTTTTTTTTTTTTTTATGTTTGTTACCTCAGAACTCCGTCATTTATGAACCGATTAGAAAATTTTTTTTTGCGTTCGTCTAGGACTGCTTTCAATTAGGTCCCATAAGCACCAAATCAGGATCTGATGATTGGATCTTAAGGAAATCGAGGGAACTCTTCAAATGTTGTAGGGACACCTATGGTAATTTTGATATATTTAGTAGTAACTCGTGCATTTGCTCTTGAAAATCATCATTTGGTAAAGTGGAACTGATGATGAAGACCACAGTTGACCATCGGAGTTACTACTCAATAACAAGTATTTCATGGGTTGAATTTCAATTGCTTTAACACAGTTGCTAAGCAATTTATGCTCCTTGGAACGCATATGGTTAAATGGAATGGGTGGAACCAGGACTCCTCAATAATGAACATCTCTGCATCGGAAAAAGCAATTTTTCGTAAAAGATGACGAGCAGTTGACATTAAAGTATTGTATCTTAGATGTTTTGCACTAAAAAGCGTGAAAAAAAAATTTATAACAAAAAATAGAACCGACTACAAAAAACCATGAAAATAATTTTCTACCAGTCTGAAGTCGGTGCCTTAGCACGAGCCAGCAGGAGTGATTGAAGCCATTTACTCGTATAGTTGTAGGTGAGGTAGACGACCATAGGTCCACTCCTCCTGACTCGTGCTGAGGCACCGACTTCAGACTGGTAGAAAATTATTTTCATGGTTTTTTGTAGTCGGTTCTATTTTTTGTTATAAAATTTTTTCGATAACATTATTTATCGAATGACGTTGAATGTCATTACGGCTTGCACAGATATACATTACACTAGATTACGCAAATTCATCTACTTCGCGTGTCCGAACCCCGACCAAACGTCGGTTTTGGCCCTAACGAAGACTGACCGCTAACTGACTGGTGGCTGACTCGACCCCCACGTCGCGGGCGGACGGCGCATTTAAATCGATTTTGCGCGGATATCGAGGAATTCACATCGCTAATTCGCTCTTGCGACATTACAGTAGAAATTAAATAGTGACACGGTTGGTTTTCATACAGATTGAAGTGTTTGCGTTATCTAGTGTAGGTAATCTATACCTGTGACGGCACGGTTCTGTGGTGGCCAAGTGGAAGCAAATTCGTTGACTATTAGGTACTTACTTCTCTATTTTAATATATCACTTTTTCAGCTTTTTACTGTGTACTTATTTCTTTTTTTTTGTTTCAGGTAACTAACCGACAGTACTTCAAAATCATCACTTACCAAAGGTAGATCGAGATAGCGCTTAATATCAGTCTTTACTTTTTAACCGACGAAAGAAATGAAATCGACGCGTATATATTTTTTTGTATGACCACGCATTTTATTATATAGGGTTGAAGTTGGTACATTAAAAGTTTGAGAAAAATATCAAAAGAGTGGGAAAAAGTATAAAATAAACAAAAGAAATAAACCACCAAAAAAACCGAAAAGCAAAAAATAATAAACCTTTTTCTCCCATTTAACCTTAATTTTAGATCCTAGCTTGAAGTTGGTGCCTCAAAATATTAAAGTTTTCTGTTATAATCAAAAATACACGCTGTATTTTAGTGTTAGTAAATAAACGAAAAACTTATTTCCGTACAAAAGCTGTCCATAATGAGGCATGACACCCGAACTTGACGACGCTATGACGTCACAATCATCCTCGAGATGACGTCACACTTTTTCTGACAAATTACGGAAATTCTTGGGGCTGAGGGTCTGCCGTTAATCCGAGGTGCGGGCCAAGATTGCCTTATCACGGAGGGCAGTTTAGGGTTGACGACAGCTTAAAACAGCCTATGCTTTGACAGTTAACACGTAAGTACTGGTAGTAAATTATCAACTGTCATCTTATAAAATAACTAGCTTTTGCCCGCAGCTTCGCTCGCGTTAAATTAGGGGTAACACAGATTTATTTTCTACGATCTTTATTTTCGTGTTTTAATTGATTTTTCGGAGGATTACATTTGCAAATTTTCGATTTTCAAGCCCTTTTTCACATCTTCAGGTTAGGGGTGTAATTTTAGAAAACCTACTTTTTTTTGGCACGCGACTTCGTATTTTTGCGACATAGGATTTCCGTGGGCTATCTCACGGGAGTCTTTCGAATAAAAAAAGATTTTTTTAAATAAAGAAGAAAGAAAAAGAAAAATCCCGATTTTCCCGTTCCCGTAATAATTTTCGGGAAATTCTCTCTCAACGCTCCCTTACACTCCCCAAAGAACCCACTTGCCAAATTTCAGCTTTCTACGACCAGTAAAACGAAAAATCCCTTTTTTCCCGTTCCCTTGGGAATTTTCTAAAGTCCTCTCTCAATGCTCCTCTACACACTCCCTAAGCAATCTACATGCCGATTTTCAGCATTCTGCGTCCAGTCAAACGAAAAATCCGGTTTTTTCCCGTTCCCGTCAGAATTTCGGGATATTCTTTTGTAGTGCTCCCTTATACTCCCCAAATAACCTACATACCAATTTTCAGTTTTCTATGACCAGTAAAACGAAAAATTCAGTTTTTTCCCTCCACTCCACTCTCAATGCTCTTCTACACTCCCTAAGCAATCTACATGCCGATTTTCAGCTTTTTGCATAAGCGAGAAATCCCGTTTTTTCCCTTTCCCGTGGGAATTTCGGGAAATCATTTCTTTAATGCTTTCAAGCAACCTACCTGCCGAGTTTCAGCTTTCTACGACCAGAAAAACGAAAAATCCCGTTTTTCCCGCTCCCGTCAGAATTTCGGGAAATCCTTTTGTAGTGCTGCCTTACACCCCCCCAAAGGAACCTAAATGCTAAATTACAATTTTCTACCACCAGTAAAACGAAGATTCCATCCCGTTGAACTAAATATAAATCTCGTTTTTTCCTTATCCCGTGGGAATTTCCAAAAATCCTTAAAATATTTTTTTACTATTATAATTGCCTACTGCTATCCAAATTTGAGGAGTCAAGTAATTATTGTTCATGGGATTCCGTTGAACTGAATATTATATAAATACCGTTTTGTCCTTATCCCGTGGGAATTTCCAAAAATCCTGAAATTCATATTTTAATTATTGTGATACCTATTTTTGTATCAAATTTGAAGAGTCTAGTTATTATAGTTACTGAGTTAGGGTGACTCAGAAACGTATATATAAATCCCGATTTTTCCCGTTCCCGTGGGAATTTCCAAAAATCCTTCCTTAGTGGATGCTTACATTGTAAAAGGTATCTATGTGCAAAATTTCAAGTCTCTAGGTCCAGTGGTTTGGACTGTGCGTTGATATATCAGTCAGTCAGTCAGTCAGTCAGGACTTTGAATTTTATATATATAGATAGATGAACTAATAATAACTTCAGAGCACAGCTGAGTTGCCACAAAATAAAATAAGATTTCAATTATTTCAATGGCTTATGGCTTGTGCATTTTTATTCAACGTAATCATATGGAAATCACTTAATTTAATTCATTATACTTAGTGCCAATTGCCATCCACGAAGACGCGTGATTTTGTCAAAATTAGACATTAATGACATTGTAATAAAAACCACGGCACGCGTCATCGAGAATGACTCTACCTATAACAGCTAAACAATTATAAACTAAGGTTTAAACATTCATAATGTGCATTATTAAAATTTCAGCAAATAAAAGACATTATATCTATAAATATATATATTAGTATTTATCTTGTTAGCCAAGAAAATCTCCAAGACATAACGAATAATTTTACTGTGGGTATAGTATAGTGTAGAATATAGAAGTGGGTCAGAAAACATTGGACACGCCGTGATTGTCAATCAAACAAAAAGTTACAAAAATGAAACTCTGGTAAGTTAAGGAGTGGGGTACGTGACGTCACGCCGGAGTTCAACTAGCTATCTATATCCATACTAAATTATAAATGCGAAAGTGTGTGTGTTTGTCCGTCTTTCACGCCGGAACGGAGCGACGGATCGACATGATTTTTGTCATAGAGATAGTTTATGGGCCCGAGAGTGACATAGGCTACTTTTTACCCCGGAAAATGCACAGTTCCCGAGGGAACAGCGCGCGTTAACCGAAAACCACGCGGGCGGAGCCGCGGGCAAAAGCTAGTTTCTTCATAACTTTTTGTTTAACTGTCAAAAGAATCATGTGGAAAAAAAACTGCTAAACTGTCTGTGGTCTTGCTGTAGCCTCGCGTATCTGTGGCAGGTTTAATTAGTAGTTAAATAGGATCCTTCGCGGTACCGATAACGCCATGATTACGCGAAGGGTTACGGGAAACATACCGACTTAGGAGTGAGGGGTTTCACGGCATAAATATACATCAGTAAGAATTGTACTCTGGAGAAAGGTTAGTTTTCTAACAGGCGGAATCTAGATGGCGTATCGTGAAATCTGATCGACGGTAACGGGTTTTAGCCGAAACGATCCCAAACTAGACTTGAATGACCATAACCTAACCATATAAATTTTTGCATCTTGGCTTTGATGAACAATACTACATCTTGAATATAAACCAAAAAGGAATAAACTTAGTCTAGTAGCTAGTCTAAAACTCCGTCAAGAAACTTAAACTTCTACAGTCGGGATCCATTACTGGGAATGTTTGAGCTCGTCATGTTTTTTTTTATTATTATTATTTATTAACTACAGAATGCGTCTCTTAAGTTAACGAGTCTAGTACAACCTACCTTAGTTCCTACTAGCTGTTGCCCAGAATTCTGTCCGCGTAGAATTCGGTTATCGTTATCTCGTGGGAACTTTGAAATTTTCCGGAATAAAAACTATCCTATGCCCGAGAGTCAGTGTATACCGAATTTCAATCAAGATATATATCGGTTCAGCGGTTTAGACGAGACAAGGTAAAGCAGACTTAAAAAACTTAAGCATATCATCATCATCATCATATCAGCCGAAAGTCGTCCACTGCTGGACATAGGCCTCCCCCAAGACTCTCCACTCAGACCTGTCTTGAGCTTTCCGCATCCACCGCGATCCCGCGATCTTAACCAAGTCGACGCTCTATCTTGTTGGAGGCCTAACGACAGCTCGTCTCCCGGTCTGCGGACGCCATTCGAGAACCCTCTGACCCCATCGACCATCAGTCCTGCCCACTGCCGCTTCAGTTTTGCAATTTTTCGTGCTATGTCGGTAACCTTAATTCTACTGCAGATATCATCATTAAAATTTCTAATGCTATCCCGCAGAGAAACCCCGAGCATAGCCCTCTCCATAGCCCTCTGAATGACTTTCAGTTTTCTCATGAGGCCCATCGTTAGCGCCCACGTCTCAGATCCGTAGGTATGTCATCACTGGCAACACACACTGTACCACTACCATGAGTTAACAGTGACCGGAGTACGGTCACTGTAAACTCATGATAGTGGTACTGGTCCAAGACTTTTGACTTCAAACACTACAGTAATTTGGACGAAAAGAAAGAAAGAAAGAAAGAAAACATTTATTCGTGACAAAAAAATAAAATACCTAAATAAAAAACAACGCGAAGCTTCCCGAACGCTGCCCAGCCGAGTCGGATTCGACGAGTGATAATGTAAAGGGCTGTAAAGTATTTTTAGGCGGTCAGATTTTTTTTATTATTTTTTCTATATATTGCTGGGTGAGGTTATCCGTCCATCTAACGACACCTTTTTTCGTGCAACTTACGGGATACGTATAAAAATTATTTTAATACAAATTTAAAATACTAACCTATTTTGTGGCTATCCGATACCACGTGCGTCGAATGATTGGCACCAGATTGATGTTTTATGTCGATTAGATGATGTAATCACTATTAGGGCGATGTAGACCGACGTGTGAAATCTTCATAGTCTGTTTTGACGTGTATTTTTTAATTTTAAACGGGAATAATGATAGGTTTTGAAAGAAAGAGAGCAAGTAAGAAAACATTTGTTTATGACAACAATAACACAACACAGGCTAAATAGAAATATACATAAATGCTGTTATAAAAGATCGGTTTATTTCTTGTTTTTATGTAAATACTAGCTTTTGCCCGCGGCTTCGCCTGCGTGGAATTCGGTTATCGCGCGCTGTTACCTCGGGAACTGTGCATTCTCCGGAATAAAAGTAACCTATGTCACTCTCTGGCCCATAAAATATATCTATGCCAAAAAGCACGTCGATCCATCGTTCCGTTTCGACGTGAAAGACGGACAAACATACAAACACGTTACACACACTTTCACATTTAAAAAATGTTTTTTTTATCAAACAATAATTATATACCCACATAATAATAACCATAGTACTTAAATCATTTTTTTTTTAATTATTTCCTTTTATAATAACTATCGAAACTTGTCGTAAGGTAAGGTAAGGTAAATTTTGTAATTTTTCAAATAGTCGAGTTTTTAAGTAGGTACCTGATATTATTTAATTTTATAAATTGCATTACTAAAATACATCCAAATGGTGGTCAGTGTACTTATTTTTTTAAATAGAAATTCTTCACGCGTTCGAGTTGTTTCACACATGATGAAACCATAAAACTAACGTGTATGGGCACACCAATTATTTTCCACCGTCATAAACCCATAATCCGATTAAGCATGGTAACCACATTCCTAATGCCCGCGGTCTCTTCAAACAGACACAAGCAAATGAAGAAACCAAATGGACAGGGAACTGAAACTTTAGCTATATTTACCAGACTAGCTTTTGCCCGCGGCTCCGCCCGTTTGGTATTCGAGTATCGCGCGCTGTTCTCTCGGGAACTGAGCATTTTTCCGGGATAAACAGTAGCCTATGTCACTCTCGGGCCCATAAACTATCTCTATGCTAAAACTCAAGTCGATCCGTCGCTCCGTTACGGCGTGAAAGACGGACAAACACACAAACATACAAACACACACACTTTCGCATTTATAATATTAGTATGGATTTTATTAAATTTCACTTGTCCCGCTGTCTGTCTGTCTGTCTGTAATCAAATCTGACCAACTTCCAGTAGTCAGATTGACTTGAAATTTGGAATAGAATAATCTGGTAGTGACATCCTGGTAGTCCAGCCAGGATCGCATCCCCACGGGGAACTTTTCAACGGTTAATGGCATTAACTAGAAATTTGGTATGCAAATGTAATGTAGGTGACAATACAAATTCAAAAAAAAACTGGTATAAAAAATATAGTTTTTACCAAAAACTTGTAGTTAATTTTCGTGTTACCACGGACTTTCACACTTTTAACCATCTGTCGTTAGCTGCCCAACTCTTTGAACTTCACCCCAATCTGTTAATTTTCATAACATGACCATGTAACGTCTATAAAACTGCTTAGCGTTAGTAAATTGACACATTTAACACGTTTATAAACAATTTAATAGACGTTTTATGGTTGGAAGTGGCTTTTAGAAGCACCGACGTGTGATAATTTACGTTTATTAGTCGGTCTTTTTGACAGCAGATGAACAGAGATCAGCTTTAAAGATGAGATGAAACGTATTATGAATTAAATAGAAAGTTGTTAACAGTTGGAGAATTTTAGGGCACATTTGATGTGCGTTAGATTGTTCGAAGTTAATCATCATCATCATGTCAAGACGTCCGCTGCTGGACATAGGCCCGCAAGGCTCTCTACTCAGATCGGTCTTGTGCTTTCCGCATCCATCGCGATCCCGCAATCTTAACCAGGTCGTCGCTCCATCTTGTTGGAGGCCTACCGACAGCTCGTCTCCCGGTCCGCGGACACCATTCAAAGTTAATGTTTTCTACACGTACTTAAATATTTTCATTTTAGTGTTTACAAGTCCAAAGAACATAAGACTCTCAAACTTACGTAAGCTATTTAATATGAAGCTACCGCGAGGTCCGTTAATCTCAAAGTTTTCGTAAGTCGTTGGGATACGCATCGCGGGAACTCCGATCGGGATTTATTTGAGAATTCCTTCGAGTGAGATAATGGGAATTGTCGAGTTTGGGGATTTGTACAATTAGGAGTTTGTTTGACTTTCCAGTGATAAGGTCCTGTTTTTTTTTTAATAAAGAAAGTAATCCGTACTTAATATTATAAATGTGAAAGTGTGTTTGAATGTTTGTCCTTCTTTCACGTCGAAACGGATCGATGTGATTTTTGGCATAGAGATAGTTTTTATAGGCCAAAGAGTGACAGGCTACTTTTTATCCCGGAAAAATGCAAAGTTCCAATAATAATAATTAAAAACTAATATAAATCTAAAAAAAGGCCACTTTGGCATGGTTTCAAGAATGCTGGCAGCATTTCCTCGCTGTATGGCGATGCCAAGATGCTGTGCGAGGAAGCTGCCAGCCCTTTTGTCCCCGGTGGCGTCGACCAGTCTCATCGGCGATTACAATTACATACCTACAACTCGTGACATACAATTTTTATAATTTTTTTTGTTATATCGTACTTTGCCATGATTAAAAATGTTTTTTTTTTTTTTCCTTTCGATAAACGAATTATTTGCAAAAAATCTAGTTAATTACAAGCAAGGATACATATTTCACGTTAGCACATAAAAAAGCCAAATTGCAACCGTTACCTACATATTTCACCGAAATTTAATTCTACCCAAAAAAGTATCTTTTGTTTAGACCTAAATTAAATTTAGTAGCATTCATTCGCGTTCAATTTTAAATTTTGAAACAATGCCTTTTATTTAACTTGGAACAATGGTTTTGGATTTGTTACGTTTGTTTTAATTTAACTGTAACGTTTAGAATATCTGATAAGTTTTGTTTGAGTTGAGAAGTACAGTCGATTGTGAAAGTTTCTAAAACTGTTCCGTCAAGAGTCCTTGGTTGAATAAAATTTTGCTAAAATTTACTCCTTCATAATTAAGGTTCTACCGAGTGTGGCCTGTAGTACGAGCAAAAAAATAAAAGATAGGTTCCGTCCTCATCAGACTGAACATTGTTCATCATTATTTAGTTCAGCGACTTTTAAAAATAATGGAGTCTTTGAATTTTACTTTTTTTCATACAAATTAAATACTGCCATCAATGTACGCCATCCTTGAACACAACTGACGTCGCCTGTCACGTTAAAAACATCAAGCATTTCGCTTCACATTGCTTCTTCGAATAAACTTAAAAGCGTAATAAAAATTAAAAAACTAATATTTTTAAAAGTTGCTAAACTAATGTTGTTCAGTTTGATGATCTATGTTTTAATTATTTGCTCATATTACAAGCCACACCCGGTATAATACAGAAGGTAACTAACGAAACCCTATTAATGCCGCTAATTGTTCGTTTGATTGGTATATACAACAATACAATACAATACAAAGACTCTTTATTGTACACCAGAAACAGTAAGTGATACAGAAAACAAAACAATATATTAGCAGTAAGACGTCCACTGCTGGACATAGGCCTCCCCCATAGACCTCCAGTTGTTTCGGTTGGAAACGGCCTTCCAACAATCTTATTAACCAAGTTTCACAAAGTTTTCAATAGGTACATCCATACTAATATTATAAATGCGAAAGTGTGTGTGTTTGTATGTTTGTGTGTATGTTTGTCCGTCTTTCACGTCGAAACTGAGCGACGGATCGACGTGATTTTTGCCATAGAGATAGTTTATAGGCCAGAGAATGACATAGGCTACTTTATAGCCCGGAAAAATTCACAGTTCCCGAGGGAACAGCGCGCGATAACCGTATTCCACTAAGTGCTAAGCCGCAGGAAAAATCTAGTACATAAATACATTCAGTAACATCCGTGACACGATGACACCATGTACAGTCAATTTGTTATATTTTTGAGTAAAAACTTGATGCCAAATAATGTGAACACGACTTTATTGTTGACGGCGGCGAAGCGTGTTCAGATATTTTTGTTTAAATTTTCTCTCAGAAGTATACGAGCTCAATTGTACTATCGACGTCTATCTACAGCCTTTATATAGAACTATACTAAAGAAGGGATAAAAAGGGACGCTTGGTCCTTTCACGGGTATAATTATCCCTTTTCTAAACGAAACGCAGTAATAATTCCTTCCACGCTTTTCTTTGAGGACTTCATTAAGAAACTGGAAAAGATTGAAAAATCTCGGACGTAACATTAATTAGAGACAGCTGTCATTGTGACGAAAATTAGGGACTTACATTTCCAATTGGGAAAATTAAGAAAAGAAATATTTTGTTTTCAAATTTAAAAACATTTATTTGTAAAGATACAGTAGATAAAATTATCCATACTAATATTATAAATGCGAAAGTGTGTGTTTGTGTATTTACCGTGACGGATCGACGTGGTTATGGCCCCAGAGTGACATAGGCTACTTTTTAAACCGGAAAAATACAGTTCCCGAGGGATCAGCGCGCGATAACCGAATACCACGCGGGCGGAGCCGCGGGCAATAGCTAGTAAAAATATGTTTCCACTAGCTTTTGCTCGCGGCTTCGCCCGCGTGTTATTCGGTTATTGCGCGCTGTTCCCTCGGGAACTGTGCATTTTCCGAGATAAAAAGTAGCCTATGTCATTCTCTGGCCCATAAACTATCTCTATGCAAAAAACCACGTTGATCGGTCGCTCCGTTTCGACGTGAAAGACGGACAAACATACGCTCAAACACACACTTTCGCATCTATAATTATAGTCGAGCAAACTGAATCAGGTGTCAGGGTAGAACCTTTGTACTACTATTCTTGTGTTAACATCCCTTACTTTTACCAGCGAAACTGATTATGAAAAGGTTTTACCCAAGCACATGATTCGAAACGATTAGTGATGTTGAAAAAAACAATCTTATGCAAAATAAATGCATTGACAATAATTTTACTACGCCTGACGGAGCATATTTGGCCAGCAAACGTCAAACTTTTCGTCGATTGCCACATTTAAAGAAATATGACACGGTTGCCACTCGCCATGGGCGATAGGGATAGAATGAATACGAAACCTTTGAAGCTATTTTGTAACAGTCATGCTTCGTCACGTGAAACCCTGACACACTGTCACACAACGTGATCAGTTGAACAGTCAAAACAACTGCGATACAATCTACAAAACTAGTTGCTTTATAAGATGTAGACCTTGCGAGTCTATTTTATACATATTCAACCCCCATAGCTTGCAGTTGAAAATAATTTAATTTACTGCTAAAAAAATAGAAAAAAACCAAAAAGAAAAAAATACGGTCACCCATCCAAGTACTGACCACGGTCCACGTTGCTTAACTTTATTTTATTATATTTTCAAACCCCCTGGTCAGCTAGCCACAAATTTCCATACTATTATCGAACCTGCTCACAAAGTTCCAAGAGAATCAGTTATAAAATGCTACTTGTAAAAAAGAAAAGCAGACAGTCGGACACTGGAGCGCTAAAGTTCGCATAGTCTTCGCAAGTCATACCGTAATTTTTGTCCGAATCATAGTTTATCATAATTTTTTTCTCATTGAAATCTTAAAATTTTCTGAATTTTGTTACTGGTCATCCTATAGAATACTATACGTTAGGTTAGATTTGTTTTATAACAATTCTGAAAAATTATTGGATTCAGAGAAAAAATAGTTATGACAAACGATCATTCTAACAAACATTACATTGAGACTTTCGATATAAGTATGCGAGCTGATATGCACTCGTCGCATACACTTCATCAGTCATTTCAGCCTATATACGTCCCACTGCTCAGCACAGACCTCCTCACAGAGTGAGAGGGCTTGGACCATAATTCCCACGCGGGCCCGGTGCGGATTGGGAACTTCTCACGCTCCATTGAATTGCTTCGCAGGTTTCCTTCACCGCAAAGCTCGTGGTAAATTTCAAATGTAATTTAGACCTAAAAAATATGCTTTATTTAAATAAGACTATAAAATAACCAAAGAAATTACTTACAAAACTTAAAATTTACAAATAGAAAAAGCCCTGTAGATCGCCCACTTGGGGCATTGTCCCCAGGACTGAGGCCGCATTGCCTCTTTGCACAGCCAAACTTAGGCGCTGGGCAAAGAAGCTACCGGCCCTACGGTCCCCTGAGACGCCGAAGAGCTTGTCCGACACTTCTTTAACAAACTTTTTGGTGTCGGACGACCATGGGCCCAAAGCCGCACATGAATTTCGAAAAACTCAGAGGTGCGAGCCGGGGTTTGAACCCACAACCCTCTGCTTGAGAGGTCAAACCACTAGGCCACCACGGCTTTTTTATGCTATATGCTATACACTTATTTTATGCTATATACTAAAACCAACAAAATATTGTCACAAGATTTAAAAGCTTCAGATGTATCTTTTCAATCCAAACATCATGACATCGTAAAAGGCAGAAACGAAAATAAATTCCACGCGCCAAATAACAAGCGACCCAGAATAACGAAGTTATTTTTCAATAACAAAACGGCGAAATTTCATACAAAAAAATCCTTTTGCGAAAACTAGATATCGCGATTGAGACGTAGCAAGATATAAATATCCTCATGGGAGTTAAATATACTGAAGCAGTTAAGACCGGAGCTGACGACGCTTTGCTTTTTTATTAATGGAAAACCATAAATTGGTTCACTAGGTATAAATTGGTACTTAGAACCATAAACACCCGCAACACTAAAGCTTAAAGTTGTCGTTGTAAAAGTGTCGAGCTAAACTTAATAATAAAATAATAAATATTAAATATCATGGGACACTTGACACCAATTGACCTAGTCCCAAACTAAGCAAAGCTTGTACTATGGACACTAGGCAACGGATAAACATACTTAAATGTAGATAAATAAATACTTAAATACATATTAAACATCCAAGACCCGAGAACAAACATTCGTATTATTCATACAAATATCTGCCCCGGCCGGGATTCGAACCCGGGACCTCAAGCTTCGTAGTCAGGTTCTCTAACTACTTAGCCATCGGGTCGTCATAATAGTTAGGTGGCTAAGTGATATAGCTACGGTGCCATAGAAAGACATACATATAGCGGTCAAATTTACCCCCTCTTTTTGCGTCAGGGGTTAAAACACAATAAAACAGTGAAGCCGACACAAATGTTTTGTGCGTGTGTGTCTGTGCCAAGCAAATTGTGAGTTCTTCTATGACGATCTTTCATTCGTTTGTACTTGTTAAATTTAGCTGGAAATGAACAGCATATCTTTGTATGAGAGTACTGAACCCTGCTGTTAAAATTTGTATAGCACTGTTACATTCGCGTGCTTCAAGCAATACAGGTTTTCTCTAAGGAACATGCATGAAATAAGTATTATTTATTTTTGCAAACTTTTCTACAACACAAACGTGCCATGAAAAATTCTCAAACTTTATTTATCTATTTACATGCAACACGACGATTAATACCATAGCGTTACATGAGTTACTTAAAATTAAATATGTATATACTAACTGAAAAACTAAATGTCAATCAAATGTCAATCGGATCATGATTTTTACGTAACAGAGCTTTTCCAGACTACTAGATTTGTTTTCCTTTTTAGTTTTTATTGGCACTGGACCCACCAGGGGATCACTTCCTATATCTAAGCCTTTTCATTCTGGAAGGTCTGTTCCTAGAAGTGGGACGCATTCTATGTCCATTTTTACCTTGCTTTTATGTATTAAACTAGTTGTTGCCCTAGACCTCGTCCGCCAAGAATTCATGTATTGTTATTCCTCAGGAACAATGCAATTTTCCGGGATTAAAAACTATCCTGTGTCCTTTCCCGGGACTCATCTATATACCGAATTTGATCTAAACCGGTTAACCGGTTTAGACGGCAAGAGGCAACAAAGAAACAAGCAAAGAGACCTATAAATTTTCGCATTTATAGTGGGATAATGATATTTTATTGATTATCAGAGACTCCATACAATTAAGGTAATAAATAAAACTTAAACTCGTTATTGTTAAATAATAAAGAAACAAAAACACAAATTGGCGAACTTAACCCTTACAACCTTTGAATGGATGAGACCAAGTATGTAAATCCGTCAGCCTAGTCTTCTTATCACACGTTTTCTAACCCTATAAAAATGCTGGTTGAATAATTTATTCAGTTTTCCTTCAAGCGAGCAAGCTCCCTGTTATGTAGCAAACACCGGAC
The DNA here is from genome assembly GCA_037349165.1 of Choristoneura rosaceana. NCBI lineage: Eukaryota > Metazoa > Arthropoda > Insecta > Lepidoptera > Tortricidae > Choristoneura > Choristoneura rosaceana. The sequence goes on from JAZBNJ010000032.1 coordinate 2,655,815, forward strand.
CCCGTCGGCTGAATTTCAGCTCATGCAAATCAAATAATATTCGCAAACGTACTCATGCTCGTGTGGGGAAATATTTGTTTCATACACAATACGGGAGTGGAGTATACAAGAAAAATCGACTTAAATGTTATGGAAAAGGCATAAGTATTAAAGTTCAATATCTCAAAAATGGGTGAACCGATTTTAATGAAACATGTCTAAGAACCATCGCTATAAAACCTGCTATCAAATAAAAAAAACCACATTCAAATCGGTCCACCCGTATAAGAGCTACGGTGCCACAGACAGACAGACAGACATACAGACACACATAGCGGTCAAACATATAAACCCCTCTTTTTGCGTCGGAGGTTAAAAATGAATAGAAGGCAGGAGGAGGAGGAAGGTTAGTATCTAACTTATGTCTGTTACGAATAGGCCAGATTTCCTTTTAAAATATATTAATAGATATTTTGCAGGTGGTTGGACCTTGTGCACGGTCCGCCCGGGTTGCTACCACCATCTTGCTCACTAATCCTGCCGTGAAGCAGCAGTGATTGCACTGTTGTGTTTCGGCGCGGAGAGTAAGACAGCCGGTGAAATTACTGGCACTTGAGGTATTCCAACTTAGGCCTCTAGGTTGGCAACGCATGTGCAATACCCCTGGTGTCACAGATGTTTATGGGCGGTGGTGATCTCTTACCACCAGGAGACCCACTTGCTCGTTTTCCTTCCAGTCAAATAAAAAAAATATATATACCTATAAGGTGACTCGGGGCTATTGTAGTTATTTTATGTTATTTAAACACTGAATCGAAAAATTGTCGTAGCAACCGCTAAATGGTTTTCAAAAGACCTATACAACGATGCCCTACACTATAGGGTTGGGAGGTACCTACCCTAAAAATTTATTTTTTATTTTTTATTGTACCATTTTGTAGGCATACTTTACATAATATATCCGTGCAAAATTACAGCTTTCTAGCACTGATAGTCCCTGAGAAAAGCCGCGGACGGACAGACAGACAGACATGGCGAAACTAAGGGTTCCGTTTTTGCCATTTTGGCTCCGGAACCCTAAAAAATGTATTGTATTGACGTCTAAATATAATGACTGTAAAAATAGGCATTTAACGAAGTAGACATTTCAAGAAGTGGTCATTTGTAAAAGTTATCATTTCTTATTGTGGTCCCAAATCGCCAAAATCCCGATGATGATGATGATTTGTTAATGTGATTTTTTTACGAAACATCCTCCGGATTAAGTAAGTATTATTATTATCTAACTTACTAAACTCCAGAAGCTCCTAATCTCATAACTTCTGGGCGTCAACAAGTTAATTTCCAGACAACTTTTCGGCTTTTCAACTAAGTCGTAAGAACCTCACTCGTAGATCAGAGGATGAAATTTAAAGGGAACAAGTTTCCAACGGGAAAAAAGCGTTTGGAAAAATAATTTTGAAATCTTTATCCATACTAATATTATAAATGCGTTTGTGTGTTTGTCCGTCTTTCACGCCGTAATGGAGCGACGGATCGACGTGTTTTTTGACATAGAGATAGTTTATGGGCCCGAGAGTGACATAGGCTACTTTTTATCCCGGAAAAATGCACAGCTCTCGAGGGAACAGCGCGCGATAACCGAATACCACGCGGGCGGAGCCGCGGGCAAAAGCTAGTCTTAAATATGTGTGCAAAAAGTTGAGTTTATTTCTGTTCTGTCATCAGTGTCCAAATTTGCAAAGTAGAGTTAGGGATGAGTAAGCCACATGTGTTATTAAAATTCAGTTGGAATTTTTCTGGTTTACGCGTCCTTTTTAATACATAACATAAAATTAAAAGATTGTTATGAAATTACAGTAAAATACGTTTTAAAAAGTTTCACTACTTGCAAGTGTGTTTCACAAACAAGTCAGTCACGTTTATTATCACTTTCACATTGAAACAACTGGACGGACTGTTGAAATTTGGTTTAATATATAGCTGAATTGGAATAAAACACGGACTTTTTATCCTAATACTTTTTTGTCTGCATACTTATGATATACTTATATACTAGCTTTTGCCCGCGGCTCCGCCCGCGTGATATTCGGTTATCGCGCGCTGTTCCCTCGGGAACTGTGCATTTTTCCAGGATAAAGAGTAGCCTATGTCACTCTTGGGCCCATAAACTATCTCTATGCCAAAAACGTGGATCCGTCGCTCCGTTACGGCTTGAAAGACGGACAAACACATAAATACACTTTCGCATTTATAATATTAGTATGGATTAACTACCGGAAACTTCCTTTGTTCGGTGTATCTTTTTTTTTTTTTTTTTATTGGAAGGCAAACGAGCAAGTGGGTCTCCTGATGGTAAGAGATCACCACCGCCCATAAACATCTGCAATACCAGGGGTATTGCAGATACGTTGCCAACCTAGAGGCCTAAGATGGAATACCTCAAGTGCCAGTAATTTCACCGGCTGTCTTACTCTCCACGCCGAAACACAACAGTGCAAGCACTGCTGCTTCACGGCAGGATTAGCGAGCAAGATGGTGGTAGCAATCCGGGCGGACCTTGCACAAGGTCCTTCCACCTGCAAAATATCTAAAGTATCTAAAAAGAAATAGAAATATTTAGGGTATGTACAAATTCTTTGAAGTTCCCACATCGCTATTCCGGGCACCTGGCTACTACGAAATTCGAAAATCGAAGTTCCCATCGTTCCGTCCCTCTCACTCTCGCATTAAATAACATTAGCGTCAGTGGGACGCCAAGATACGAAGTTCGAATTTTACACTTCGTAGTATATAGGGCCTGTGTACCACTTTCGAACTGGCAGTGGAGAAAGCACTAATTTGAGCAAAGACCAGAGGTCGAGTGATGCATCTGTTTATGTAATCTGTGGCGAAATGTGATAGGTCATTTTATTTGACATTTGCTATGTCAAATTAGTGTGATGGGTGCATATAAGAGATATAGGAGGTATTATAGATAGCTATTGTTAGAAAGGTTATCGGTAGAAAGGTTAGCCATGGTGGCCTAGTGGTTTGACCTATCGCCTCTCAAACAGAGAGTCGTGGGTTCAAACCCCGGCTCGCATCTCTGAGTTTTTCGAAATTCATGTGCGGAATAAGGTAGGCTTTGCGGTGAAGGAAAACATCGTGAGGAAACCTGCACAAACCTGTGAAGAAATTCAATGGTGTGTGTGAAGTTTCCAATCCGCACTGGGCCCGCGTGGGAACTATGGCCCAAGCTCTCTCATTATGGGAGGAGGCCTTGTGCCCAGCAGTGGGACGTTGAGGCTGGGAGGATGATGATGATCGGTAGAAAGGAAGAAAAGTGTAGCTTGAATGACAATGCGGGTATAGTCAACATAGTACAGTCAGTATTTTTTATAATAAACTTATTTCTGTTTGACGTTCGGTTGTAATAGAAGTCAACCCTTTAACTTATTACTCAGCCGAAAACGGCGATACCTTTATACCGAAGCACTTATCATACAAAGCAACAAATTGATTGTAAAGTCGCTTAGTTACCTGTTCCTTTTGAAGGTAGCTTTATTACTTATTCAGGCATCTAACGATCCCGAGGGAGCGAGGGACTGCCAAAAACTTGAGACAGGCGGTTATTGCGCCCTGAAACGCTGCGTTAAACGCTGAGTTTGACGCATCTTAATTTGCATCAGATAATCCAATATGTTGACGGGTGACAGTCTTTACCGGCATGTTTTTACCGACATGTAAATACCGGCCCTGTTTTTTGTGTACACGCCCATACAAACTGACAGGAGCTTCTATGGGCGAGTACACGAAAAACAGGGTCAGTATTTATATGTCACGACCTTAAACTATAGGAAGAAAGAAAGAAAAAAAGAAGACAGAAAGAAGACATTTATTCACTAACACAGAAGACACACATTATACAGCAAAATTTATACACGAATGAACCAAAAAATATACCGCTACACCACTGCTGGACAACGGTATAGACACGAATTTCCCCTATGCATATCTCAGCTTGTTTGTATGTATGTATGTATGTATGTAAACTCTTTATTGCACATAAAAATAAAAATACACAAACACAGAGAGAAGAAGGGATCTCTTCCAGCTAACCTAATTATGAGAGGACAATATATTACAATAGAGGATAGACAGAAGGTCAAAAATACGTGCCGTAAAGATAAACAGAAAAACAGGAATACTCAAAATACAAAGAAAATAAATACAAAATTATTTACATTAAAAAGAACATTAATACACATTACAAACACACACACACACATTGTTTCTTTCTATGCCGTAGCCCTCATCGAGAAACTTTCGGCATTCCATTGGAACTAAGCGCTCACCCAGACAAGAAACTACCCATGAAATTAATGAAATTATTTTAGTTCATTGATATGGACCTCCGCAAAGTAACGCCTGATTCAATAAATTAAGAAACTACCCACCACTAAGCCACTAAGTATTCCCGCCGCGTGCCCGCCCCTACTTCTCGCCTGTGTGTACCCAAACATTTACCGAGGCCGGGATGCTATGTCAGCTTGGGATTTGAACAAATTGACATACCGCCCGGGTTTTTGTGTAGAGGTGAAATGCGATGACGTGTTTGCAAACGACAGATTCAAAATTCTAAACACTTTTACGCGGAAAGGGTGGCGCTGAGAGCTCTTGTGGGAAAAAACGAAGCGGAAAAAGTGCGAGTTGGCCTCGCGCGCCGAGGGTTCCGTATAAATTTGTTAGTGTCTATGAATTTCCAGCCACTGCTCTGTTGAGAGCGAAACGACAAAGATGAATTTCCATGGTTTGTAGAGACCTTTTTTCTAAGCGAAATATACGCAACTGGGGATCATTTTTAACCCCCGATGCAAAAAGAGAGGTGTTATAAGTTTGACGTTCTCCCATGCGCTGGACTGACCAGATAAAAGCCCTAACAAATACTCCTCTCAACACTTGCGCCAGAAGCGACAGCCAGGGAGAACTGGGGTAGAATTGTTCGACGTGCTACGTGACCACGACTGCTCCGCCAAGAGTATCCGACAAAGAAGAAGAATAAGTTTGACCGCTATTTGTGTCTGTCTGTCTGTCTGTGTGTCTATCTGTGACACCGTAACTCTTGAACTGGTGGACCGATTTGAATGCGATTTTTTTATTTGAAAGCAAGTTTTTAGATGTTTACAGACATATATAGTAACGATTTTTAGACTTTTCTCACCGTTTGTGCTATAAAACTTACCTTTGTAAGTACCTACCATTACTTTCTAGGACAAATGGAAGTACAGTCGAAAAAAAATCGCTTGTAAGGGTGAAACCTTTGTGCTACTGATTTCTGATATCACTTCGCACGAACTCTTTTATTAATTACCTTGGCAGTAGAGTCGAGTGTAGATAACTTTGAACACCGCAACCGTTCATTTTACTGCTGACTTTACGTAGTGATACTTGTAGGTACTTGCATTATTTACATAATCGCAATAACGATGACCTAGATAACTGTAGATATAACGTCATTGATATAAATTGACGAATCACGAACTGTTATACAACATTCAGATATAGCTATCTCTTTTAAGCACGTAAGGCATTGCTTAGAGCAAGCGAGACACGTAGGTATTGTTGAAATCTTGATATTTTTTTTAATATTAGAAACACGAAAGTCTGTGTGTTAGTGTCATTTACCATTTCACACTAAAACAGCTGAATTATGATAAATGAAATTTGGCTTGTATATAGCTGGCTGGCTGGCTTATAATTAATAATAATTATATTCCATGTATGACATGACTACATGAAATTTTATTAGTAGGTAATAAGGTATTCTTATAGCACCATTAGTGAAAATCACTGTGTAATATTTGGAAATTCTCGCGTGTTCTTAATGAAATGCGAAACTTAAATTGCCAGAACAATGCGCGCAAAAGAAGCTTCGTCTTTCGCCTAGTTAAATCGTGTTTCATAACTATTCTGTAATTATCTATTCATTTAACTAAAACTAGATGCAATAAATAAATCGCAAGCGTACACGCACTTAATTATCCTATAATTTGATTAAAACACATCCGGCGGGACCAATGACAATGGCGGAACACAGATCGACAACATACTGTCTCAACCTCGTATCTACCCGAATTGTATTATTACAAATCAGCACTCTATCAAATTTAACATAAAGACGATTCTAAAACAATTTAATGTGTCCAGATACGAGCTTGAGAAAGTAAGCGGTCGAAATTGGATTCCAAATTCAAACGTCACCGATTAGGTTCGCGCAGTCACGTTCCGCCAATTAGGAGCCGTTCCCGAATTAATTTCAAAATTCGAACACTCGATTTGATGTAGTGGCTTGTCATTGCTGCCTTGTGTTGTGGCATTATGAACCTTGTACGTAACACGTAGAGCTTGAAATCGGTTGGTTCCATTTGCATGTGCTGTTACGCTAAGTAGTGCTTAGAAGGGCCTACGTTACTTGATGTGATGTATAATTTATGACATTACTAGCTTTTGCCCGCTGCTTCGCTCACAAAAACCATTACTTTAAACTAGTTTTCTAAAGTCGTTCGGAACTCGAAACAAAAGATCGGTTTTCTTTTTCTTTCTCTGAATCTTCAGGAGAATGAAGAAAACCAACGAATTCACAGCGACATCAACTTTTTTGACGATGGGCCTCATGAGGAAGCTCAAAGTCACTCAAAGGGCTATGGAGAGGGCTATGCTCGGGGTTTCTCTGCGGGATAGAATCAGAAATGATGATATCCGCAGTAGAACTAAGGTTACTGACATAGCCCGAAGAATTGCGAAACTGAAGTGGCAGTGGGCGGGGCACATTGCACGCAGGACTGATGGCCGATGGGGTCAGAAGGTTCTCGAATGGCGTCCGCGGACCGGGAGACGAGCTGTCGGTAGGCCTCCAACAAGATGGAGCGACGACCTGGTTAAGATCGCGGGATCGCGGTGGATGCGAAAAGCACAAGACCGGTCTGAGTGGAGAGCCTTGGGGGAGGCCTATGTCCAGCAGTGGACGTCTTTCGGCTGACATGGTGATGATGATGATCAACTTTTTTTTAGATCTTCTACCTCCAATCGATCCCAATTATTATTATTATTACGTTACAAGTTTCATCGTTACAAATTTGTGTCATTTCATTACTTTCGTGTCTCATATCAAATATCATTGCACGGCATAATATCTCGTTAGTGAGATCGGGTAGAACAAAGGGGCGAGTAAACGCGGCTCATTAGTTTGGGAAGGAAATTTTCTTTGATAACGTCCTGACAATATTATATTGTTATACCCAAAGATATAGATTACATAAGATAACGCAAACACCTCTCAGTATGAAAACAAACCGTGTCACTTTCTTATTATCTACTATGACGTCTCAAGAGCAAATTAGCGATGTGAATTCCCTAATGTCCGTGCAAAATCGATTCAAATGTTCGCCCGCACCGTGGGGCTCGAGTCAGTCACTAGTCATGATTAGTCAGTTAGCGATCAGTCTTTGTATGGGGCCAACCGCGATGTTTGGCCGGGGTTCAGACACGCGAAGTAGATGAATTTACGTAATCTAGTGTAATCTATATCTGTGGTTATACCTTTTATATACTATATACACAAAAAAACTCAAAAAACACAAAGAAGACGTACAAAAAAGCTAATTAGGGGTTTCGATAATATCCTAAGTCCTTTCCTGGCAATCAATTTTTTTTAGGTTTAGACGTAAATAGGTAAAAAACAAACAGACTTACAAACTTTCGCGTTTGCAATATTAGTCGGATAAACATCTAAGGTAAAATAAAATGACGCATTTTTTGTATTCGTTAAACAAACCTACCATTCTTTTCCAGACTGCGTCCACCTTCAGCTCTACAAAGACCTGAAGGAGCGCCAGAAAAACGGGCAGACGAAGGCCTCGCTCTCCCTCCAGCAGTACCTCGGCTTCGAGTCAGGGTTCACCTTGGACAAGGAGTCCAATACGCTGGCCATCCTCTGCGAGGATGTGGTTCCTGTGCTGGCGTTTGACACGAGAGAGATCTTGATACAATGGAGAGTCAAGGTAAGACAGCCTAACAATCATCGAACCAATCAATATGTGAACCAATTATCTTTTAATTAACACCTCTTGTACCGTATTTCAAGCGAAATAAAGGTATTTGTGTTTGTATTTGTATCGCTTACTATTTCTGGTGTACAATAAAGAGTATAAATCTTCATGGCGTCATATGCATTTTTAGGAATATGTTCCAATAGTATGTATGTCAAATGAATAACAAATTTACATTACGTAAATATCTACAATAATCTACATGTCGGCGGCCAATCGTAAAATCCGCCAGATCACGAATGACTTGGCTAAGGGATATCCGCCATATCGTTCAAAACTCGCCGTTTGACGATTTACCTAGTGACATTTAGGCAGATCATGAAATTCCTAGGCGTATCATGAAACGCCGCCATATCGTTTCTGGCACTTCGCCGGCCGCTGTCGCGACATACATACAGGCTGTTCTGAAGTACGAGTATTTAATCGTAAATCAGTCATTTCTCCGTTAATACTGTAGCTTTTGGTGCGATGATTAAATTTGTACATAGGTTAGAGGTTTGAAAATAGATACCCTAATCAATACGATCTATTCATCTTTTCTCTAATCTATTCATCTTTGTTCTTTCTTCTTTGTTCACGTTCTATTCATATTTATTCAACCATAAAACGTAATACAATCTTTTGTAACACATTTTTACGCAAAAAAAGATAATTGAATTTGAATTTGTTCAGATAGTAGAGAAACGGGATCGCGGTGGATGCGAAAAGCACATGACCGGTCTAAGTGGAGAGCCTTGGGGGAGGCCTATGTCCAGCAGTGGACGTCTTTCGGCTGACATGATGATGATGATGATGAGTAGAGAAACGTATTTTATTTATGGGTTTTAAATACCACTCAAGCCACTTGCTTGAAAATTAACATAACCTCTTCTCACAGGTCCAACACAACCTCGGCAGCAGTAAAGAGTTCGCCGCAGTCATTATCTCGGCCCCCAATTCCATACGGCCTGGCCCCGTGCGGCTCCACGCATGCGGCCCCCGCCTGGCACTATGCGCGTCGCGCCCCCCTGAAGTGCTGGCACTCTGGGACGTTAAACTGTTGAGGTATGTTCTAGAATAATCCAGAACTTTCTAGTATGTATGTATCTTTGAAGCACCGACGCTGAAGATATCAGAAAAGTGCCATTATTGGCCCCTAACTCCATACGGTCAAGCACTGTGTGGGTCTATGCATGCGGCCCTCTCTTGGCACTATGCGCGTGGCACCTGCCCGAAGTGCTGGCACTCTGGGACGTTAAACTGTTGAGGTATGTTCTAGAATAATCCAGAACTTTCTAGTATTCAGTGTATCTTTGAAGCACCGACGCTGAAGACATCAGAAAAGTGCCATTATTGGCCCCTAACTCCATACGGTCAAGCTCTGTGTGGGTCTGTGCATGCGGCCCTCTCTTGGCACTATGCGCGTGGCACCTGCCCGAAGTGCTGGCACTCTGGGACGTGATACTGTTGAGGTATATTCTAGAATGATCCAAAACTTTCTAGTACCCACGAGTATTAAGTGAATCTATAAGGCACTAGCGCTGAAGATATCGCACATTTAGAATGAAACTGACACAATTCATTGACATTATTGGCCCCTAATTCCATGCAGTCTAGCCCCGTACGAATCCATGCATGTGGCCCCCTCTTGGCAACGCACGTCGCGTCCGCTCAAAATACTGGCACTCTGGGACGTTAAACTGTTGAAATGATGTTCTAGAATGATCCAGAACCTTCTCGAATTTGTTCTTCGCTTTATATTTTTAAGCCGAACTGCAACGGGAAAATGCAGTTTTTATGATGGTCCCTTAATACCGTGAGATTAAGCCCTGTAAGTGTCATTCTGAGAGGAGGCCTGTGCCCAGCAGTGGGACGAATATAGGCTGGGATGATGATGATGAAGCCCTGTAGGCCCTGTAGCCTGTTTGTCTGTATAGCATGCAAGCTTAGTTAGTGCTTTGGAACTCTGAAACTTAGATTGGGAAAGGAATTTCTCAGTTTTCTGTACGTGTACATCCGAAACTACTTCCCAATTGGCACAATAGACGAATCGCACCAATTTTTGCGGAACCTCTGTAATTTTACGCTCTATTCGCCGAATGCGAGCGAACAAATGGCATGTTTAGAATTCGCTTTTTTTACGGAAATAGGACGTGTCGGGCCAAATGAACCGGAACGCGATAGTCTCAAGACGCAAAACAAATGCGGAGGCTTCGTAAGAAAAAACACGTTTTTCATGCTAAATGAAGTATCTTCTATCAATTTGTTTAGCGTTTGAAATGCGCATGATTTCTCGTTTCAATGCTGAATTATTTGATGCTGTTCCAATTCAACTTTGCCCTTCGGTCGACAAAGATCAGCGAGACGCAAAAAAAATTGGAGCAAAAAAACGAGATTAGTTTTTTTTTTTTTTTATTAAGTAGTTTACTTTTAACAAAGATTATATTTTCTGACTAGCTTTTGCCCGCGGCTCCGCCCGCGTGGTATTCGGTTATCGCGCGCTATTTCCCTGGGAAACTGTGCATTTTCCCGGGGGCTCTTGTCACTCTCGGGCCCATAAGCTATCTCTATGCCAAAAATCACGCCGATCTGTCCGTCGCTCCGTTACGGCGTGAAAAACGGACAAACGGATTTCGCCATGATTTTTTCGGCAGATGCATGGTGTGTCAAATCATAGCCATACGCTTGGTGTACCTACCTACAAATGCAAAGTGAGCACGCACTACGGAATATTGAGGTACGGAATTCGATTCCCGAACTCAGTACTTATATCTCTTCTAATTTTCTTTCAATGTCGTCTACTTACAATGTTCAAGAAAATTAACCTTTCCAGTCGAAAAATGCGACTTGGGACTTGACACAAAACTTTTTCCAAATCAAACTCATTTGTCTGGTGAGGATGCTTCAATCTCTCGCGCTGAGAAACGAGCCGATATTTCACGCAGATCTTCCTAACTGCCTCTTTGACCTAGTTCCTGATGGTATAACTTTGACATTTAAATTTACACGATCAGGGAAAAGTCGGGTTTTGCAGTCATTTGGCTGTTTTCGGGGTTTGTTGGGAGTTTATTGTTTTTTTTTGGCAAGCTTTTTATTTAATTTTGCATTTTTTTTTGAAGATAATGATTTAAGGATGGACCCTACATTCATAATGTCTGGAATCCACACTAATATTATAAATGCGAAAGTGTGTTTGTGTATTTGTATGTTTGTCCGTCTTTCACGCCGTAACAGAGCGACAGATCGACGTGAGTTTTGGCATAGAGATAGTTTAAGGGCCCCACTTCATTGAAAAAAAGTTTTCCCTCGGAGCCCCCACAACTGCTCGTCTCCACCGACAGTGGGAATATATAAACAATATAGTTAATAATTGCCTCAGTACCATTATTATATTTAAAAAAAAACCTTAAATGCCACGAATAAATGTATGTCTTCCTTTGTCTTCTTTTTTTACTAGTAAACTAAAATTTTACAAGCACAATAATTACAACGGATCCGATTCTGTCTTACCATAGGTTACCTACTAAAAATTGTAAAGATTATTTTTTGTGAATGTGTATCTTTTACAGCTAATAATAGATAATCATAATCATAATCATAGTTCATTTATTGCTTGAAATAATAATAATACAAAAAAGGATAGCTGGATCTTGAGGTTAACATTACATTATGGAATCACGATATACGCAATTATGCATACGAAATCTTTATTAGAATAAATCTTTATAGGTACTTACTGGTGGTGTTCTTATTGCTTGGAAATCAAAAAATACAAATTTAAAAAGTATAAGTACTTATTTTTAATTTTATTGTTTAAAAGCTGCCAGTGTTTTTAAACATAAAACACATTAAAAAAACTTTTCTAAAACTGGCCAGTAACAAAAACCTATCTATCACTTACTCAATTTTTATTTTGCGTTCCAATTTTAAAGTTGCACGACACATTGTCCGCTGTAATTCTCCACCCGCAATCGCTCGCAGTTTCAGTTCTTTGTTCAATTTCATTCATTCGTTCTTTGTTTCCATTCGTTCTTTGGACGGGACCGTAATTTCATCAGGTTGTTTGCGGAAAAGCGCGTTTCTATTGTTTTTTGTTATTGAGTTAGGGTAGTGTTACCTTTTGCTGTCTCGGAGGACTTGCCTCGCAGAATTAAGAAACAGGGGTTGGGTATATTTCTAGTATGTAGGATATACCTACCTATGGTACTCATACCAACAAGAGATATTCGGAAGAGGTAGGTATACGAAAGAATTATAAATAAAAAAAGACTATGGACAAACTGTATGGCTTTACGTAGGCAGTGACAATAATAAGTTCATAATAGGAACTCATGTATTAATAAAAGCTTTGCGGTGAAGGAAAACATCGTGAGGAAACCTGCACAAACCTGCGAAGCGATTCAATGGTGCGTGTGAAGTTCCCAATCCGCACTGAGCCCGCGTGGGAACTATAGCCCAAGCCCTTTAGTTCTGAAAGGAGGCCTGTGCCCAGCAGTGGGACGTATATAGACTGGGATGATGATGGTGATATATCAGATTTATTTATTTAACGAGAGTTTAAAAAAAAACTATTTGAATCAAGAAATTATGGCGGAATTAAATTATATGACCTTAAAAAACTCTAATGTAATGCCTTTAAATAAGCAATCCTTGTGTTGGGGATCTCCGAAACGGCTTCAATGATTTCGATGAAATTTGGTATGTGGGGGTTTTTGGGGATGAAAAATCGATCTAGCGTGGTCTTATCTCGGGGAAAACGCTGGTTACCGAGTTTTAGCCCGAGCAGAGCTCAGTCGCCCAGATACTCAATATTTAATTCAACTGCGTATCCAGTGAACGCGTCACGAGTTGGGTAAAGACGTTTTTTAAAATAAACTCCCGTCTTCCCGAACGTAAACCCCTAATACAAAGATCAAGGCGTATTTCCGGGTCTAACCCACTCGGAAGGCTCTTAAAGAAATAAAGATAACCGGAAAAAACGCCCCTTCAGTACTTCACTGCGTTAGGTCTTTTATTCAGACGACGATGTTTTCCTTTTAACCCTTACTAAGATCGAGTTTTTTAAACGAGAATTGCTGGAGTTTACCCGATAAAATAAGGTAACGGCGCCTATTACCGTGGTAGTTAAGGAAGTTTTCAGGTGAGTCCCAAAAATTAAGGGTATCACACCTCCTTAACAAACGAGAATATTTTTTTTATTTAAGACCGTTTATTGAACTTTCAGTGTCGTAACTTTTTGGGATCGTTTTAGTTATTAGTTTTGATAAAATAATTATTGAAATCAAAATACCCAAATCTTCTATTATCGTGGTAATGGACAGGCTATGATGCTATTACCGCGAATTGAGCTTTTATTACCGAGGGTATAAAAGAACAGTAATTTTCTACCATCGGTAAAAGGATCCCGACTCATGATTTGGAACTTAATACCGAGGAATTAAAAAAGGTAATAGCTTTGGTTCTGTATATTATATTGCACACCAAGTTATTTTCGGAGAAAACTAAATAAAAAACTAAAATATGATTCGCATAGTGTTTCCACCACAGTGTATTTTTTTAAGCTTATGCCACAATAAATAGTGTGATATATGTATGCTGCGTAAAAGTCACAACATTATTAAAAAAATCTGCGCTTAAGGTACCCTAAATTTGAATTATTTTAACGGAAAAATAAAATGTCACTCGGTAATAGATACTTCTTTAAGAACCTATCACCGACCCAAATACAATGGAATGGGTCGGTAATAGATTCTCATACATTCTATTACCGAGGGTTATGCGATCATACCATCGTTAATTGGCTTAATTTGGAGTATTGTAAAATCTAATTCCGACCCATAAAAACAATAGGATAGAGTTGTGTTTGCATTACAAATCAAAAATACTTATTACAACCTTGGCACATAACCAAAATTACGTAACTGGTAAGTAAACATAAAATTGTATCGCAATATTTAAACAACTTGGCAAAATAACGGTTTCTATAGAAACTACAAGTTCAGTATTGAAGTTTTTGTTAAAAATTAAGAGTTTGTTAATACTTTTCATACCACGGAAATAGTTCTTTAAAAGCGTGAATAGATCAAGATTGAAATAACCGTAACAAATTATATAAACGGACATTTATACCAAAACCAAAGCATGAAGAACCCAAATCACCACTTTATCTAATACCGTGGTGTACCACGGCATTACAATCAACAGTTAAAAATGGCGCCTATCGCCGCTGTATTTTATTTTCCATTTTAATCGTATTTCCAGGTCAAAAAATATACAAAAAATATTCAAAACTCGTACAAAAAACTATAAAAATCTATTTAAAAACCATAACATTAGTTCAATTGTCATAACTAATATGTAAAGCACTAAATAAGATCAGAGTCGGCTTGTATGTGGTGTCACGCGTTAGTATGGCAAATCCTCTTCCTTCGGTGCAGTTTCGGAAAATCACGAAATGCGAGATCTTTGATTCATTCACATATACTAGCGCTCATAGATCCGTGAGTTGAGTAAATAAGCTGTTATCGTGAAATATTATTTTTCTAAGAAATCTATCGGTTAGATTAAAAAATGCGTATTTTAAATTGCCGCGGTGATGGCCGCCGATTTTGACACCCCCGGTAATAGGCGCCTTTACCTTACTTTCTCGTTTTGTTCGCCATATAAAAATTTGAATTAAGTATTTTGGCAAAGTTTTGACATTGTGTTTTAGCGGTTCTTGTTTCATTCAAATTGATTGTAATTTTCAGTCAATTTCCTTAACACGCTTCTTGGTAACGCCTAAAAATATAATTAAATTTCGTAGGTATCTACACTACATTAAAACTTCAAAGAACGTTAATTAGAGAGACTTTTTTTTATTTTATTCGAATCAAGTGGCAAACTTTAATTCGAAGTTCATAGCGTCCCTCTTAATTTTGCATTGAATAGATGTCAAACTTCTTAATGTACAGTCAGTAGCAGTAGTAGATGCGCAGTTGTGATGCACAAAACTATCTTAAAGCTCTCTTATTACCTTGGCGGTAGAGTCGTGTGTAGATAGTTTTGAACACCTTTACCGCTCATCTACTTCTTCTGCAGACTGTATAAAGCCAGACACTTGAAAACGTCACGACTTTTTGCCGACACCGGGTTCACTTTGAAGAATTGCAAAACTCTACTCTGTAAATTGGTTGAAAGAAGTTGTTTGAAACATACCTAAAGACTGCCAGATCATGATGCAAGCAAAGACAAAGCAAAGCAAATGTATGTAAGTAAACTGTTTATTTTACAAAAATAGAGAAGAAAGTTAATTTACAAAGAGGTGCAGGTGGTAGGACCTCATGCAAGGTCCGCCCGGATTGCTACCACCATCTTGCTCGCTAATCCTGCCGTAAAGCAGCAGTGCTTGCACTGTTGTATTTCGGCGTGGATAGTAAGACAGTCGGTGAAATTACTGGCACTTGAGGCATCCCATCTTAGGCCTCTAGGTTGGCAACGCATCTGCAATACCCCTGGCATTGCAGGTGTGTAGTGGCGGTGGTGATCTCTTACCATCAGGAGGCCCACATGCTCGTTTGCCATCCAGTCGAATAAAATAATAATAATAATGAGGTTGATGTAAAAGCAAACTCATCCGTTGATAAAGGCTAAAGGTATAGGGTAGTAGTTGTATAATTTACCCCAAAAAGTTAATATTATACAGGTACATAGAACAAGGCGTTAAAGATAGCGCGTTACAAACGGCAGACATCTACGTGTTGGTTTTGTCGGAGTCTCGTTATACTCCAGTGATAACGCGCGGAAACACAGTGCTGTTACGGCTTTAGATACTGAAAAGAATGAATGAACGAGTGAATGAGTGAGTGATGCAAGAATGAATTCAGTTCAGTTTATGTATTCAAAAATTGTGAATAAACTTACTGAAATATTATTAACCCTCTCAATGTCTCATTCTATCTCCATACCTCATCAGTCATCACAATCAATTAATATTTTAAAAGTAAAAGTGTAACAAATAATCAACATTCGCATTTATAATTCGATGCTTAAATATAAAGGGTCACAAATCAATAAAAAAAATGTAATTGTAATAGTTTCACGTTAAATAGCATTTAAAATGCTTTGTGGCCCTTTCGTATTTAAGCAACGAATTATTAAACTAGAAAGTTAGAATAGTTGTCTTGTCAGATCTGTTCATTTCAATAAATTCTGTAGAAGAAATAAAAGTTTGAAAGCTTAATTACGTCATCGATAAGCCACATTCCACACAAATTATAGGTACTGTATCAAACGCGTCGTCATTTTGTCGAGTGTCACATCCTGTAAACAATAACTGACATGATTTGTCGTGCACTTTTGTCGGCGACAATTTCGCCGACCACGCTTTTATATGGATTTATGGGCACATAACGTGACGTCACGTATTTTATACGTTACGCCTTTTTGACAGTTCTTGCGTAAAGGTGACAAGGTGTCGCGGAATTTCAAATGTTAGAAGGGAAAAATGTATGTTTTGGTGAGAGTCCTTACTAAATAGTTATACTCGTGTACTTTTGATACCACCTCGAACTTTAAGGGTAGTTAGTAAAGGCCCTAATAATCACATTTTATTATGTTTTAGTAAAAAAAAAATAGACTTATTATTTCCCTTACAAAGTTCCGATAAATTTCTTTGCGTTGATTCTTAGCTATTCGGACACCCGTTTTTAAGTTGAACTTTGAAATGACTCATATTCGAAGGTTTTTCAACTTTTTGAATTTGGTATCTACGTTTCAATAATGACTTCAACCATCTTTGTGAGGTGGTATATCTTCCTTTTTAATAAATTCCAAAGGAATTTGAAATAGTAAGAGCTTAGACCAACTCTAGCCAAAAGATCCAAGTTTAAATTTCGAAATCCAAATACAGACGTTCTTAAAAATTCCAGAAAACTTTTCTGTGCGGCCAGCATTGCAATGCATTGCAATACCAAACTATTTCCAACCTCAATTCCTTGCATGTAAAGTCGAAATTTAAATACCAATGTGTTAAATATTTTAAACCCTAGTTTGGATATTAACCGTTTCAATATGGAACCATATTTTTATTGGGTTAAGGTTGTAGCAGACTCCATATATTATTGCCGTATTTTTTTTTACTTGTTATAGGAAATATTTTCTATAGGAACAAATTTTCTTTCAGTTTTCCATAATATGGTTCGAAATAATTAATTATGTTCATTAAATAGTTTATTTTAATTAATTCGTTCATTATTTTCATTATAAATCTTAATTTACTGTTACGTTGCTCTTTAAAGAAATAAGCATTAATAATTTCCAAACTCCGTTTCCACTCACGTTGAAGTAGTGACATCTCTAGGGACACGGCGTCAACAGGCTATCGAATAGGGAGCTTAAACCACGCTTTGTACAGATGTAGTTATGAAGTACAGTAAAGAGTTTAGCTACTTGACAATAGATGACATTATTACTGAACTAAGACCGTCACTGTGGCGACCTCTAGTGAGATGCGGTGAGTGTGTGTCGAGTTATAGTTATCGGGCTGTACCTAGAGAGGTTCCGCTACTCGCCAATAGATGGCGCTATTTTTATAAAATAATGAAACCATCTGAGATTAATTAGAAATAATTTTATTCTCCTTTTGTAGTTTTACAGGCAAAAGCAACTAAAAACAAGTCTAATAAGTCTACTCAATTGATTTACTAGCAAAGCGTACAAAAATAACTCTAAATATTTACAAAAAATGTGTAGGTTAAGAAATTCTTCTTCAGCTCCCCATGTTTTCTTGAAAATTCCATTAACTCCTTTCTCCAATCCTGATTTCCTTCCATTTCCTGTTCCTCGTGCTGCCGTAGGTAATTTTGATAGTAAAATCCGTAGGAAAGCACTGAAGTTTCCTGAAATATAAATTTATTTGAATTTGCTCTATTGATATCCTAGATATAGCATTCTTGTTAAAAATACAAGTTAGATTTGAGTACTTTTGATTTAATCTCATCCTAATAGTGACTCTGATACAGAATAAACAGTTTTAGTCCTGATTAGGCACTAAAATGATTCAAAACTAGTCATCTTTCAGTTTGAGAATTTTAACCCGAAGGCTGAAAATTTGTAAAGGCTAATATTAATAATTGTTTGTTATTTATAATCAAAATCTTTATAAATTCCATCCCTCCTGACTTGGTACAGTATGTCTATACAATAAATACCTAAAGAAACTGTATAGATTTTGATCAGGGAACAAAGTGGAATTTTCAGTACTGTAAAATTTTGCGGGTTGAATAATTTTCAGGATTAAGCTTAGATTCTTGGTTTCGTTATAAATCTGTTCTTTATGCAGTGCATACACTATAATTTAACATAAATTACCTCATACAATTGACCAAATAAATCACAATTAACGTTTGAAAATTTCCTTACTATGAAATATTTTGCTTAAGAATTTTCCACTATTAGATTTGTCTGTAAGTATGAAATTCTTATTAGGTTCTTATCTAAAAACGCCGTGAACAATTATAGGAGTAAAATTGTGTCGTTCCAATTAGAATTTCTTGTCATCCCATAATAGTGTGAAAAGCTAACCTATGAATGGAAACGCTTTTGGTCCATAATTTCTTGGATTCTATCTGAAACATAAAAATAACTTTAGTACATAATAGAGTATGCTATTTTACACTAAAAAAAATGCACTTTACCAGTGAAACAACTTTTCTTTTAGAAAATAATCATAACAAAACGGTTTGAACAAAACATAAACTAACCTCTGTCTTGGCGTAACATTTTTCCATAATTGAAAAGGTTTTGCACTGAACTAATACTTGATTTTGGTAGTTTAGGAATCTAACCAGTAGTTTCAATAATTATCATTGCGTTTTATTCTGTAATTTGATATCAAATCCTGACCAAACATGCGAGTAAAGTTTACTTGACAACAGCTGATTCGAACTGTCTGAGACACTGTATTAGTAGGCACAGATGCAACTAGAAGCTGGTTTGTTTAGGAATTTCATATATTTTTGTCCAAAAGTCAATATTTAATTGTTATCATAAATAATTTAAATTCAAATTATGTAACATTTTGGTTTTATAAAGTTTCCTAACATGAAAATCTTATAGCCAATAAAAAGCCTGATATTTATGAACTGCCAATAAGAAAATGATATTTAGAAACAGCCAATTAGAGATCGAATTTAATACAATAGACTTGACCAAGATGGAGTCTATAAGAATTGCCACTTTTGCTTTTCCCACTTTTTAGGGTAACTCTTTATAATTCAACGAGCTTTTCTTTGGTTAGCCCTGTTTATATATTTATTCATTTATCTGTTCAATTCTCTAATTGTTTGATTCAAAACGTAAAAGCTGGATTTTCCTTCCTATAGTGGGGTTGGTGGGCGTTAAGTATGGCATGCCTGTGTGAGTTTAGTAGTGGAACGGTGGTTTCATGTATTATGAAATTTAGGGGTACTAATAAACACAGTCGACCAAAACAATAAAAATCACAAATTATACTTGAATTATGAAATAAAAACTTTTGACTATCTAAAAGGATGATTGTCCTGTCAAATCAATTGTAAAGGCAATTGATTAACGCTTAAAAAGTTAATAAACTGCACTGGGTAAACGTGGGAGTTGAAGACCGGGTTTTCGCGGTCTGAGATGGGGTCTGTGCCCAGCGGTGGGACGTGTATCGGTATGTGAGATGATGATGATGACCTTTTTAATGAGGAGGTTGCTAATTTTGATGGCAACACAGGGAGGATGTCAGTGGAAGGGGTGGTGTGTGATTCCGGTTTCGAGAACTTTCTAGAAGCTTGAGCTTATAAAAAGCCTTGCACATGCAGTCTCGTCCTCTTTCCTTCTTCGGTTTTCGGCGCGTAAGCAGAAACTCTGCCCGTCAGGTATGTGGCTTCAGGTTTTGTCAAATTTTCCATTTTGTGAGCTTTTCTTTTTTATTTAATTCTTATTGGAAAATGACGAGATGCTGCTGGTTTTCTAGCAGGTTTTCAGTTATTTTCCGTAGTTTTCTTACTTAAATAACCCTGTAATCATCGGTCGATGGGCGTGTCTCGGCACGTGGCCGCTCTGGTTTCTGGGTGCCTTCAGGGTGGGTCTTGGTTGAAGGTGTGGGCGCCTTATTCAGATCGCGACTGAATATTGGTGTTTCTTGCATTTTCTTCCAAGGATTCGCGTTGTTGGTATTCGGGGCTACGTAGCGTGCGAGTGTGGCGTGTCTGGATTCGCTTCACGACTTCCTTTTGCTATGGAAAGTTCTAGAACGTAAGTTCACTCTCAAACGGCTCACAAAATTGGGTGCGGTTCCTATTGTTTTTGATACAAATGGGACTGTGCTGTGGCTGACACAATCTAAAGGCTGCTTCAACCTCCGTGCTCCGAGCAAGGTTGAAAATCTCTCGCGAAGTGTAGTCTAGGCAGGTAAAATAACAGTTTGATTTAGGATTCCGCGATTAATTAATTTTTGTGCGTAATAGGGTGTGTAATTTAGCTAGGAGCATGATGTGTGTTGTGTTGTGAAAAATGGGCAATTTGTGATGTGTTTTTGTGTAGTGTTGTGATTACCAGGTGGGATTGTTTATTTACCTTATCAGGTAAATAAAAGGTAAGTGAGCATGTTTTTTTATATGGTTAGGAAGTATGTCAGATTTATGTGAAGCTCTTGGTTCCACTCTACTTCAATTCTGTCTGTCAGAAGATCCATTTTCTTAATAGATTATAAAAATTCTTGTTAAAAGTCATGTTGGAACCGAGAATTTTTCTTAAATCAGACCATACTGCGCTAGGTAAATCATAGGGAAATTCTAGGGCTAGGAGGTAGGAATTTTCTAGGGACCAATTTTTATGTTTGTGTGTGCTTTATGTGTGTAAATGCACGGCGAATGTGTTTTCCTTGTCATAATTTTGCTCCATTGTATGTATGGGAAAGTGTCTGTCACGAGAATTACTTCCTACATTTTTCACAAGTCTAAGATTGTTAGACTTCACCGAACTAAGAATTATTTCCCTCGAGAATGACACAACCCATTCAGACAATTAATTTGTGTCCTGTGGCATGTGTTTTGCTATATAATTATTTATATTATATGGTATCTATGCATTTATGTCACACCACATACTTACACTCACTTCACATTAACATAGTTATTTACTGTGTAACTCTGAATTTATCAAATTCAGCTTATCTTCAGAGTGAGGTAATTGTCTGTAGTCTCTGTAGACTAATAATGCGCAGTATTGGGTTACAGAGATGAGGTAATGCAGAGCTACCTTAATTTTATAATAATTAGAATTCATAAAGTCTTATCTGGGTGCTTATTGTCCAGTAAGCGATCATATTTCATCAGTGTTTTACTTTAGGGCTTCCCGTGAGCTATAACCTGGCCCGACCAGAGTCTGAATTTCGTCATCTCCCAGGTTGGCCCTAATAGCCTCCTTTGGTTGGTGTCGGGTTCTTACTGATTAGGTGGAAGGCTTATGAGCGACGATCCTAAGATCGCTTCTTATCGGCTATTTTACCCGTATGGTAAGCTACTAGCGAAGGCAGATTGGAGAATGAATAATGGTTTATTACACTTGAGCTGAGTTAGGCTGACCGGCCGTCAGTAAAACCTGTGTAATTTAGCATTTTCAAGCTCTAAGCAGATGTCATCGCTAAGCAGACGGTGTCCAGACTGAGCCTCCCTTCTGGGACCCTCAGTAGCGTCATGGCTCTTAAATTAAAGCTTACTTTGTAATGCCAGGTAATCTCAGATTGGATCTGGATTCCCTGTTATGACAAAGCGAGATCTGTCCTCTTGTGTTTCAATCATATTATGACCATTTATTGGACTAATATGTACATCTATGATATATGACTATTTGCCTATAGAATTGGGGAAGCTCTAGGTAACTGGTACTGGTTATCTGAGTAAATGAGTCTTATTGCAATGCTTATCATTTATCTCATGACAATTCCATTTGTCTATCATAACCTTACCTCTCCTTGTGAGTAACCTGATTCATGTTTTATACTATTTAAACTATTCTATGTGTTCATGCAATGCAGCTTGAACTCAACATCCAGTTTTACTAAAATGCTGATTCATGTGTTGGTGTACTGTCTGTATACACAGATATTCACAGCACACTATACAAATATGTGGTGGTATGGTATCATGTCATCCACTTCTCTTTTATCATTTCCTCACTTTGAATAATTGGGTCAGCTGTGGGGTTGCATTTCAAAGTAGTCATGACATTGTTGATACTTACATTTGTAAGCGGAGATGCTTGATGAAAAGATTTGTCTTCCTTATGGCTCCATATTGTTTGAGTGTGGACACTTGCTTCAGGGTTGATATGTTATTATATCACCACAAACTTATTTCTTGTTCAGTGCGACTGGGAATGGTTGTGGGCCGCATTCCAAAAGTAACTGTGACATTGTTGATACTTACATTAGTAAGCGGAGATGCTCAGCGAAAATGGCTTGCCGTCTCAACCCCCCGACTGCTCTGGGCAAAACCCTACACTTGTCATGTCTGTTTGACACAGCTTGACAATATCACAAACTTTGTAATTCACTGGTGTTGATCTATATAGACTTCCCAGTGGTTACACAACTAAAATCTGTGTGTATTGCACAGTGATGCAGCATATGAATCACGCATTGGTTGGATTGGATGTATTTCCTTCCACTTTTTGCTATTTTTTGGAATTGGGTTTACTCATTCCATCTAACCTGTCCTCTTTTGAGTTGACTTAAGCACCGTAGTTAGTGCAGTAAATGTAGACTCCTTCGGGTTATTTTTATCCGTGGGCGTGCGCCGGTGGAAAGGTGGGGTGGAGGAGCTTTCCCGAGTCTCCGTGAGAGGCTCGTAACTCTTTTCCAGTCAACTCAAATCCATTCCCGACCCTTTACACACTCTACCTACTCACTCACCCATATTATGCCCTATTTTTCACTATATTTGTTATGTGTATTGAATTCCAAATATCCAGCTTTAAGTTACTTAATTTAGACACTTATATAGCGCCCTTATAGATATCTTGCTTGTTACAGACATACCACATAAAAGATCATTGGGATTACTAAAACAAAAAAATTACACAACGTAGGAGTCCTAACTGCTAGATGATCACAATTTTATGGCCAAACCAATTAAATTAATTAAATTAATTTAATTTAATTAATAATTATTATGAATATTTTTCATAGACATTTTCTTCATATATATATTCTTCATAGATAATATTAGGGGAAATTCTTCCCCGTCTCTCCATCCCGGGTACCTCCGTTACAATTGGTGCCGGTGACCAAGGGATGTGGTCTTACAAATGTCTGTCATGAGCAGGAGTCTTAGGGGCGACTTATTCTGTGTTGCTATTGTGTTTATAAACAGAAGTATTTCATTTCCTATGTAAAATGAAATAATTTTGTCCATTTTACTTAAGTGAAGCTATGAAACGTCAGTAAAAAGCACTAAAATATCCCAGTACATAGGGGCGTACATAATTTATATAAATTTAATATGTATTAGTAAGTACTGACACATAGTTGCACTATAATTACATAATTTCACTTGTAATGCACTAAAATTTCACTCTTTAGGGATAGGGAGCATGCAAATAAATAAACAGGGTGAGAAAGTTTAATATGCTTTGCAAATGCCGCGCTTTAAATTTTACTTCAACCCTGAGTTTCGGTTTTATTCACTTTAATTTTTTTTCAATTGTATTTCTTCTGTGCACTCTTTATTTACTTTAATTGTGTTATACTAAGCTTTATTACACATTCTTGCGTACACCTTATACAGCTTATTCTATTTCTTTCTTCTCTTCTTATGTATAGGCAAAAAGGCAGGAAAATTATGCGTATTTAGGCTATAAACCCATGAATTGCGATAGGTGGTTCATGAACAAGCTTGCAGTGCAGGCTGAAATAAAAGAAGTAGTGTTAAAAGCGCGAAAACAAACAAAAATGCGGTGTTAAAAGGTGATAGAATTTTGTTTGATACATAGCCATAAATTGCGTAAAAAATGAAAACAAGAGACAGTGAAACACACTCAAAAACATATATAGCATCTTCTTTTACCTTATTATTATGCAATTTATATTAATTTCCGTGATTTTTCCATGTTCGAGTCATATTTCCTTATACGACAAACGTGTGCCATTGTTTCGAGTTTTGTCGAAGATCGTATCGATTTTCTTGCTAAATCGCCGATAATAATTCTTGTAGATGTATTCTCCATAAATTTCCACTTGATTTAGATAGTATTTAATGCGTACGAGTTGATTTTCGCATCTTTTTAATCCAATAAATTAATTACGTAACCTCGAAAGCGTCCATCTGACAAGTCTTGTAGTGTTGCCAGTGGTGAAGTTTAAGAAACCGTAACGATATTAGAGTTCCGATAATTTTCCGTAAAATATTTATTCTTCATGTTTTATACATAATAAAATCCTTATTTAAACATTACAATAGATACACGCGTAAGTTAATATGGTAAAATTAATTAGTATTGTTGTAGATTTCTCAATCTTATTAGTTAAAATCGATGGAGGTTGATAGTCTGATAGTGAAAAATAATCGAAATATTGTATTACATGTTTTGTGTATTTATTTTGCTTTAATAGAGTATTTTACATAATTAATACATAACTGAAAGTTCAGATTTTTATTGTGAAATTAATGCCGAACTTGCTTAAATTTTCGTGACTTGTCTGAATTTGCGATTAGTCTGGCAACATTACAGAGGCGTTTTTCTTTCTTCTTGTCTCTGGCACATAGATGCGTAAGCGTTTCGTTTTGGGCGTTTTTCCGCTAGCTGTCATTGGTTTGAGATTTAGTTTGAGTAGCTCGAACTATTTTGAACTGTCAAAACTTGTAAGACGAGGTATTAGTTTTGTTTGTATAGGTGGCGTTTTGGTTGAAATAGTGCGAATGATTGAGGTTTTGAGTTAGATTATTAATTAATATCGGTAGATAAACTAAATACCTAGTCAATTAGATGTTAATATTAGTAAATTCTCTTATAATCTCGCGTAGTTACTTTTTCGAAATCGAGAGGTCGTGATTGCAAGAGCTGAGTGAATCGGTTGACGTGTGTTTGTCTTAGAATTTTGCTGTGATTTACATAATAAATAATTTATGACATGAAATACAAGTAAACCTATGATGAAATGAGTATAGTGACTGTCTAATTATTCTAAAAAGTTAATTAATTTTGAAATTCCGTATTTCGATAACGTTAGTTCACGCGCGATCGTATAGAGGGCGCTTCGTTTTGGAATCTAGTGAAAGCTTATTAGTTCACCGAGTTTGTCATAGATGGCGCTAGGAGTAACAAGTTTGGTTATAGTTTCTTTTATTTCATTTAAATTAAAATATTTTAATAATCAATGCCCTCCTCTTTCTGCTTTAATTAATAATCACATTTTAAAACCCGATAAGAATCATATTGCTTAGAGTAGTATATTATTTTATTTCTTATTAGAATTTTAGGCCTGACTTGTTCTTATAAGAGTTTCTGTTTAATTTTCAATTATTTTAATCCATTTTTTTACTAAAGATAATTATCCAAATTGCTTTTGTTTAATACTCATTAAATTTTAAGTCATAGTGGTGTTGTAATTCTTGTCCGGGTTCGGTAGAACAATTTTAAAACTTTATTTTGTCTCGGGTTCAGTATAAAAGTACATATTACGTTAATTTCAGTTGTAATTGAAGTCTTTAATTGATTTAATTGTTTTTTTAATGAGGTTTAATAATCCTGTTAATATATTAAATTTTAATTTGTCAGTTGAGTTCTGTATGTAGTTCTATTTTTATTTGGTTTTAGTCGGAGTTCAGTATGATAGGACACTATTTTAAATCTAGTTCTTATTGAGGTTCAGTATAATAGTACTTTAATTGGAAATTCCTATTCGTTTGGTTTTATACTGCAGTGTTTATCCTATTTTATTATTACTGTTACCAGCTTTTAATTACAATCTTACTAAACAATGCATCTTCTTAAAATTCTTTCCTTGGAAAATAAATTAGTCAGTGTCTCAAAAGGTCGGTAACGCGCCAGTGGTGTTCTAATGTTGAGGGTGTTCATGGGAGGCATTTGTTGTGCTAGGCTGCTCTTCCATATATGTTTATAAAATACTATCTTGTTGGGACAGTAATTTAAATTTAATTACATAATTCTAGTTTAAAGGTATAGGTCCGCCTTAGTATATTCTCTTGTTCTTGTAATCTGGTAGTTTCAATATGTTTAGTTATATACTGCAATACAATACCTAGAGTAATAATAATAGTTTATTATGTACCCATAACTATATGATTTTTCTTGCTATAATTAGCCAATTTATATAAGACCTGATAAAGAAACCTATATAAATGTATATACATACTTGGCATAAACCAAGTCACCTTATGTGTTGCAGTTTAAAAAGATTATTTTTGAATTAAATTATTAACAAAACTTGCCTTGTTCTATCCATAAACAATACATATTCATTTAGAAGACAGCGGTAACTGTGCTTATGTATCTCCTGATAGTTTTGCTGAATTTTAATCTTTGGTTCTACTTAAATCTGGATAATTAATTATCATATACTAGTTTCGCCCGCGGTTTCGTCTGTGAGGAAGTCACTTGTTACAAAATTATTAAACATATTATACATCCTCCCGGGATGGTAGTTTTCTGTGATATTTCTAGGTTCAGAACTGTCATGTTGGGTTTTATTGTAATCAAGTTAGTGGTTTGAGAATTTGGACATAATAGACTGACATACATACATACTCACATTCGCAATGTTATCGTAGTATTGTTTGAGATTTTGTAGAGAGTTTTCTTTGTTTGGATGGCATAGTGAGTAGATACCTGGATGATTTTCTCACAAAGTTTTCACTTGGGGTAGTTGTGTAGAAATTTACATATACATAAAAATAATGCGAAGTATTGTCAGGTTGTTGTGATTAGAAATAGGGATTACATAGTTTAGTGTTGGCAATATTAATTAGAATTCCTATATGATTGACTGTTATATAGTATAGTATATTTAGGCATAATAGAGCATTTAGAGTAGGCTGTCCGTTCCTTTATCTGTCAAAGTATATACTTACCTACGAACAAGAGACTAGATTACTTCTGATATCATTTATTTTTTGATGATTGATTTACTTAGCAAGCCTATACTTACTTATTTATTTAGTGGGGTGAATCTTATTAGAACCTTATTCTCTTATTTGAATTTTATTTCACATAATATTTTGAGTTGTTTGAATACTGGGTAGGACCATACCATAGTATATTTACCATTTATAACAATCATCATCATCATCATTAGTTTGAAGTAGTTCGCTGTTGGATAGGCCTTCCCCAAAGACTAAAGGTAGTTGATTTGGTTGATAATTATTTTACTTTAGTATATTGTTGTTGTGCTCTATACTTATTTACTATATGATATTTACTATACATAAGCATAATTTAAATGGTTCTTGGTTTCAATTGGAAAATATTTTATTTACTTTTGTCCTTTTTCAATAATTATTGTTAGTGATCTCTTGTTCCTTTTGATATACATATGCAGTTCAGTTAAGATATTCAAACTTATTTACCTACTTATATAAAGTAGGGGCGTTATTGATTATTGAATAGTTGTTTATTATCGGCGAACTCTGGGGTTCTTAAGATGGGGCACGGGTGGTTCCGTGGTTCCGCAGTCTGTCCATAAATTAAATAGGTGTTATTATGCTAGAGTAATGACCATGCTTGTGGGTTCTACATTATATATCATAATTATTCTTCATCTATATATTTTATTTTTTATATATTATAAATAAATCTAAACTACCTTTTAAATAAATACTTAAGTTATCAAAACAATTATCCAGTTAGGGTTCCCGAAGAGGGGTATGATTAATTAGGGTTCCATAGTCAATTAAATTTGAAACCTCGGGTTAATTTTATTTAGGTTAAATAAATAGCGACTTCTAAATCTAAATTTTATTTTGATATGCAGGTATAGCGCCAATATTTTTCAAGAGGTTTATAATTTGAATATGAGGTATAAGGGTTGTTTTGTTTCAGGAGTGCTAAAAATTTAGAAAGTTTCAGAGAACCATTGTGTGGAAGATTAAGTGCGATTCAAATGGTAGTGAACTATTATGTGTGTGTCAAGTGCCAAGTGATACTGAAGTGACTTTGAAGTGATATTAAAGTGATAGTGAAAGGACTGAAGTTATACTGAAGTGATTTTGAAGTGATATTAAAGTGATAGTGAAAGGACGCTAAAACGATATTAAAGTGATAGTGAAGTGACTGAACAATTAAATATTGAATTAAGTGCATGTAAATAACAGTGTAGTGTGATTATAGTTAGTAAGTAAAAAGTGACTTTTATCTTATAGTGATTAGTTAAGTTGTAAATATTAGTGATTAGTGATAAAAGTGATTGACAATTTAATAGTGCATAAATAAGTGCGATATAAATACAAGTGATTTAACAGTGATTGCTAAAAATTTTAAATTTAATTGAAAGTGATAGTGCTTAATCATCAAGATGCCTAAACAGAAGACTACGCCTAAAGCAGCTGAGGCTAGGAGGTCCGGTGTTAAACGCAGGGCCCCTACAGCTACTGGTCCACTTCGGCCAATAACATCAACTCAATACATGACTCAGATGATACAACGCTCCATGAATGAAGTGACTTCTAAGATTGCCCAATTAGAGCAAAGGGTTGCGACCTTATCATCTACCAGTTCATCATCAGGCTCTCATGTAGAAGGGGGCGCAACAAATCTCCAAGTTCCGGTACAGTTTGAAGCAGTTCCAGGACCTTCGATTCCATACTACCCAATGCCTCGGATGCCTGCGGATAAACCGAAGTTTCCAGCCAAGAACAAGCATCCAGTGACATTCATCGAAGATTTAACCACATATCTGAAGAGGTGTGCTTCAGGAACGGATGAAGTTATCGACACCATACTTGAGTGCTTGGAAGGGGAGTCAAGAAACTGGGCACGTATCTACAAAGACAGATGGGCACATTTTGAGGACTTCAAGAGGGACTTCCTGGACACTTACTGGGGAGAAGCAGAGCAAAATGAGTTGAGGAGGAAAATCGTGATGAACACTTGGGACTCCTCCCAATCCACGATGTTAGGACATTTCATAACACTGTGCGGTCAAGCTAAGATGTTAACTTACGCTATACAGGAAAGGCAGTTAGTGAACGATATAATGAATCATTTCCCTAAGGATGTGCAATATGCATGGTCAACGAGCAACTATTCTTCGATTCTTCAAGCCACCGAGTTTCTTCGCAAGTTAGACATTGTCAACAAGCAGGCGAGTCTCAAGAATAGCAACAATGGTCGTCCAAACTTTGCACAGAAATCCGCAGCGGCCGTATCAAACCAACATGAGAAGAGAAGTACCTTCAACCGCAATCAGCATTTCAGCAACCGGCCAGCGCGTCAAGCAGGACCAAGCAAACCAGTAGATACTAATGTTGTAAATATTGTCGATGATAATAATACTTCTAATGTAGACTCAGTAGTATCAGATAATTTAAACGAGTAGACGTTGATGTAACACGCCCCGATACATCAACATTAGGAGGGGCAAACCTAACTCCTGTTGCTTTAAATATTATGATGGGTCTCGGATGGGAACCTGGACAAACATTAGGTAAACGTGATAACGGGTTACGTAGGCCTATAGTTACTAAAGGTCAGTGTAGTACAGCAGGGTTAGGGTCAGGAATAAAAGGAAACAATTTAACAAATTTTGAATTGCAGGTTGTAGAATCATTAAAAGCACAATCAGATATAGATAAAGTTGCTTTAACTCCACCAGAAACGGTTTCTTCATTATTCGATGAAGAAGATAATATTACTGCGGATAGATTAGAAATGTTTAAGTCTGAGATTGGGGTAGAGATATTCGGTAAACAGGTTGTTTGTCTCGTTGATACTGGTAGTGACATTACTTGCATTTCTGAATCATTTTGGGAAACTTTAAAATTACAAGTTGGGGATAAGTTAAATATGTTACCGGTTAAACCAATTCAGATTCGTGGTGCTGTAGGCCAGAAAAGCGCTAAAATACAGCAAATGGTTTTATTACCTGTAAAATTCGGAGTAATTGAAATGGAAATTAGATTCTTAATTGTTCCAAAATTAGTTCATGCAGTAATACTTGGATTTGACTGGCTTACAGCAAATAACACTAACATAAGACTGCAAAAGCCATCCGTTGGGTTGATTATTGATTACAAGGGTCATAGGACATTAATTCCATTTATTGAGTATGTATTTGAGGGACAGCACGTTTCTGAGATTACGAAAGTAGATAATAGTTTCGACTTTCAGAAGTACTTGCAGGAAATTAAAACAGGTATACCTCTTAAAGGGGCTCAAGTCAGTAAATTGAAACAGGTTTTGAGTAAACATGGGGATGTCTTTACCAAAAGATTAGGCCGGGCAAACTGTTATGAGCATGTCATAAAAATGGTAGACCATAGCCCAGTTATTAGGCGTTCTTATCCAGTTCCATATGCATATAGGTCGCGTATGGAGGAAAAGTTAGCAGAGATGGTTGATATGGGAATAATATCTAGAGGTTCTACTCCATATTGTAGTCCACTAACTTTCACCTTAAAACCGGACGGCTCAATAAGAGTTTTATTAGATGCTCGGGAAATAAATAAGAATATGGTAGCTGAGGCTGAAGCACCTCCAATGCAATTAGATGTGTTAAATTCATTTCATGGGGTTAACTATATCAGCATAATTGACTTAAATAACGCATATTTTCAAATTCCAATTTCAGAGGATAGCAAGAAATATACAGGCTTCACTTTTAATGGGAAGTCCTACATGTATAACGTTCTGCCACAAGGTCTTAAAACTTCAGTCGGTAGTTTCAGTCGGGCTATGGACCAAATACTAGGACCAGAAGTCAAACATTTTTGTGTAAATTATCTAGACGACCTTGCGATTCTAACTCAGGGCACATTAGATGACCATCTTGAGCACATTGACATTATACTGAACAAATTAAAATCAGCCGGTCTTACCTGCAACATTGAGAAGTGTAAATTCATTTGTAAGGAAGTGAAAATGTTAGGACACATTATTTCAACAAAAGGGATTAAAACAGATCCAGAGAAAATAGAGTCGATTAAAAATTTTCCGGTTCCTAAAAAGATAAAACATTTAAGGGCATTTTTAGGGCTCTGTAACTATTACAGACGGTTTATTCCTGATTACAATAGTATTATTCAGCCTTTGTGTCAGTTACTTAAAAAGGACAAAGGTTGGAAGTGGACTACTGAAGCACAGGCAGCATTTGAACAATTAAAAAGTAGATTTTTGAACACGATAATGTTACATCACCCTGATATGTCAAGACCGTTCTATTTACAAACTGATAGTTCTGGAGTAGGCTTAGCTGGAGTATTATTTCAGTACGACGATGAAGGTGAAATGAAAATACTAGGATATTGCAGTAGAGCTTTAAGGGGCGCCGAATTAAGATGGACAGTTACAGAACAGGAATTTTGGGCAATAATTTACTGTCTTAGAAAGTTCGAAACCTACTTGAGGGGCGCTAAATTAATAATTAGGACTGATCACAAAGCACTGACGTTCGTTAGGTCGTGGAAATTATACAATAGTAGAATAATTCGGTGGATACTGTTTCTTGAACAATTTGATTACACTATAGAACATGTCAAAGGAAAAGATAATGTTGCTGTCGATGTTTTGTCTAGGTTTCCATCCGATGCAGTAATGATACAGGAGGATAAGGTATTTTGTCCAGAGATCCATTACATGGAGATTAGTAAAAACAAAACATTAATATCTGATTTGAAAAATATAGCTGATTTACAAGCCACTGACGACGAGATTAAATTGATTGTAAATATTGTAAATAATGTTAGTAATAAGCAAAGCGGTAGGTTAGGTAAAATTGCGAAACAATGTTATATTAAGAATAAACTACTGTATTTTAAGGATAATTTGGATAGGAATGTAATATACTTGCCAGAGTGTTTGAGAAAAGAAATAATTCTTCAAGTTCACGAAGAAATGGGCCATCAAGGGGCTTATAAAGTGCTTAAATACCTCAAAGATAGATTTTATTGGCTTGGAATGAATAGAGTAGTAAAATCATTATTGAGAACTTGTCACATCTGTCAGGTTTCTAAAAGCGATAACATAAAATATGTAGGTGAGTGTAAGTCTGTAGTAACCGAACAAGTAGGAGATATTGTTATGGCTGACTTATATGGACCATTACCTAAGGGTAGATTTGGAGCAGCTTATATACTTGTCATTCAGGACTCATTCAGTAAATTTGTTAAGCTATATGACCTGGCTAAGGCTTCTTCACGCGCAGTAGTATCGAAATTGAGACACTTTGCTAAAATTATTAAGCCAAAAGTGGTAATGACAGATAATGGAAGTCAGTTTTCTTCTGAGGGATGGAAGCAGGCTTTGAGAGATATCGATATAAAACCTATATACACGACTGTTAGAAACCCTAGGCCGAATATAACAGAGCGCGTAAATAGAGAAATAGGCCGTTTATTTAGAACCTATTGTCATAAAAACCACAAGGGTTGGGCAACTATACTAAGCAAAATAGAAAATTTATATAATAACACTTTTCACGAGAGTACTGGGTTTACACCTAATGAAATACTATATGGTATCGGTAATAGCATGACATTTGATAATTGTTTACCGGAATTGAATAAATGTAAAGATATTGATTCTGTTAGGGCACAAGTGAGGCAAAATTTGAAAGATAACAGCGTGAGGCGACAAAACCAATTTAATAAGTCTCATCGCTTAATTGAATTTCAAATAGGAGACTATGTAAAAGTTCGTAAAGCAAATAAGTCTGAAGCACAGAAGAATCTAACAAAAAAATTTCAGCTTCTCTATGAAGGCCCCTACATAGTTAGTGCTATTCCTTTTTCGAACGTTTATACATTGATGGACCCTAAAACTAGACAGATTCGAGGTAACTTCAATACCATTCACTTAAATAGATATTATGTGTAAATAATATAGCTAGACTTTAAGAACAGATGATTCGTTGTAAGTATAAGATTAAATCGTAGGTTAGGGTTGATTACTCAACTTAGGGTTAGCTAGTGGTAGCGAAGTTAATCATTACAATTCTGTTAGTTGTGACTATTTTATTTGGTTACTTACCAATTGATGACTGTACAGTAGAATAGGGAAGAAGTTCCTTTTACTTTAGTTATCAGAAATGGAGAATATGATAATTTTGTTTGTAGTTTTATATTTGTACTGGACAAATATTCCTTTGCTTGCTTTAGTATATTGCATTATTGATTGTTATCATTGTCATTACATATAACTAATATGTAATAAGTTTTACAAAGATTGTAATGTTGTACCAATAAATCTTTATGGGGATGTCGGGTCAGGGAAATGACTCAATTACATCTATTGGGGCGTTTAATGATCTTCAAACTATCTACATTACGCTCTTATATTACTTGCCACTTACTTTACTATTACTACTTATTAAGCGCTTGCTTAATAGATGTGATTGGTGGGGAGTAGGGTGGTCATTTCTAGGGGGGGGGGTTAGGGAATAAATATGATGTATTAGGAATTTTAATAAAATTTGAAAATTTCCACTGAAAAATTATTTAGTAACTAAATTAATTTAAATTTTCCTCCTTTAGCTAGATTTTATCGTCATCTTCTTCTTTCCTCTTTTACTCTACTTCTTCTTCAAAAAAAAAAAAAAAAATTTTTTTTCTCTTTAATTTGGCAATAATTATTGTAGTCTTCTTTATTGTTGGTAATTTATAACTACGGTAAACTTCTTTATAAATTAAGGGGCGGTTGTAGCAGACTCCATATATTATTGCCGTATTTTTTTTTACTTGTTATAGGAAATATTTTCTATAGGAACAAATTTTCTTTCAGTTTTCCATAATATGGTTCGAAATAATTAATTATGTTCATTAAATAGTTTATTTTAATTAATTCGTTCATTATTTTCATTATAAATCTTAATTTACTGTTACGTTGCTCTTTAAAGAAATAAGCATTAATAATTTCCAAACTCCGTTTCCACTCACGTTGAAGTAGTGACATCTCTAGGGACACGGCGTCAACAGGCTATCGAATAGGGAGCTTAAACCACGCTTTGTACAGATGTAGTTATGAAGTACAGTAAAGAGTTTAGCTACTTGACAATAGATGACATTATTACTGAACTAAGACCGTCACTGTGGCGACCTCTAGTGAGATGCGGTGAGTGTGTGTCGAGTTATAGTTATCGGGCTGTACCTAGAGAGGTTCCGCTACTCGCCAATAGATGGCGCTATTTTTATAAAATAATGAAACCATCTGAGATTAATTAGAAATAATTTTATTCTCCTTTTGTAGTTTTACAGGCAAAAGCAACTAAAAACAAGTCTAATAAGTCTACTCAATTGATTTACTAGCAAAGCGTACAAAAATAACTCTAAATATTTACAAAAAATGTGTAGGTTAAGAAATTCTTCTTCAGCTCCCCATGTTTTCTTGAAAATTCCATTAACTCCTTTCTCCAATCCTGATTTCCTTCCATTTCCTGTTCCTCGTGCTGCCGTAGGTAATTTTGATAGTAAAATCCGTAGGAAAGCACTGAAGTTTCCTGAAATATAAATTTATTTGAATTTGCTCTATTGATATCCTAGATATAGCATTCTTGTTAAAAATACAAGTTAGATTTGAGTACTTTTGATTTAATCTCATCCTAATAGTGACTCTGATACAGAATAAACAGTTTTAGTCCTGATTAGGCACTAAAATGATTCAAAACTAGTCATCTTTCAGTTTGAGAATTTTAACCCGAAGGCTGAAAATTTGTAAAGGCTAATATTAATAATTGTTTGTTATTTATAATCAAAATCTTTATAAATTCCATCCCTCCTGACTTGGTACAGTATGTCTATACAATAAATACCTAAAGAAACTGTATAGATTTTGATCAGGGAACAAAGTGGAATTTTCAGTACTGTAAAATTTTGCGGGTTGAATAATTTTCAGGATTAAGCTTAGATTCTTGGTTTCGTTATAAATCTGTTCTTTATGCAGTGCATACACTATAATTTAACATAAATTACCTCATACAATTGACCAAATAAATCACAATTAACGTTTGAAAATTTCCTTACTATGAAATATTTTGCTTAAGAATTTTCCACTATTAGATTTGTCTGTAAGTATGAAATTCTTATTAGGTTCTTATCTAAAAACGCCGTGAACAATTATAGGAGTAAAATTGTGTCGTTCCAATTAGAATTTCTTGTCATCCCATAATAGTGTGAAAAGCTAACCTATGAATGGAAACGCTTTTGGTCCATAATTTCTTGGATTCTATCTGAAACATAAAAATAACTTTAGTACATAATAGAGTATGCTATTTTACACTAAAAAAAATGCACTTTACCAGTGAAACAACTTTTCTTTTAGAAAATAATCATAACAAAACGGTTTGAACAAAACATAAACTAACCTCTGTCTTGGCGTAACATTTTTCCATAATTGAAAAGGTTTTGCACTGAACTAATACTTGATTTTGGTAGTTTAGGAATCTAACCAGTAGTTTCAATAATTATCATTGCGTTTTATTCTGTAATTTGATATCAAATCCTGACCAAACATGCGAGTAAAGTTTACTTGACAACAGCTGATTCGAACTGTCTGAGACACTGTATTAGTAGGCACAGATGCAACTAGAAGCTGGTTTGTTTAGGAATTTCATATATTTTTGTCCAAAAGTCAATATTTAATTGTTATCATAAATAATTTAAATTCAAATTATGTAACATTTTGGTTTTATAAAGTTTCCTAACATGAAAATCTTATAGCCAATAAAAAGCCTGATATTTATGAACTGCCAATAAGAAAATGATATTTAGAAACAGCCAATTAGAGATCGAATTTAATACAATAGACTTGACCAAGATGGAGTCTATAAGAATTGCCACTTTTGCTTTTCCCACTTTTTAGGGTAACTCTTTATAATTCAACGAGCTTTTCTTTGGTTAGCCCTGTTTATATATTTATTCATTTATCTGTTCAATTCTCTAATTGTTTGATTCAAAACGTAAAAGCTGGATTTTCCTTCCTATAGTGGGGTTGGTGGGCGTTAAGTATGGCATGCCTGTGTGAGTTTAGTAGTGGAACGGTGGTTTCATGTATTATGAAATTTAGGGGTACTAATAAACACAGTCGACCAAAACAATAAAAATCACAAATTATACTTGAATTATGAAATAAAAACTTTTGACTATCTAAAAGGATGATTGTCCTGTCAAATCAATTGTAAAGGCAATTGATTAACGCTTAAAAAGTTAATAAACTGCACTGGGTAAACGTGGGAGTTGAAGACCGGGTTTTCGCGGTCTGAGATGGGGTCTGTGCCCAGCGGTGGGACGTGTATCGGTATGTGAGATGATGATGATGACCTTTTTAATGAGGAGGTTGCTAATTTTGATGGCAACACAGGGAGGATGTCAGTGGAAGGGGTGGTGTGTGATTCCGGTTTCGAGAACTTTCTAGAAGCTTGAGCTTATAAAAAGCCTTGCACATGCAGTCTCGTCCTCTTTCCTTCTTCGGTTTTCGGCGCGTAAGCAGAAACTCTGCCCGTCAGGTATGTGGCTTCAGGTTTTGTCAAATTTTCCATTTTGTGAGCTTTTCTTTTTTATTTAATTCTTATTGGAAAATGACGAGATGCTGCTGGTTTTCTAGCAGGTTTTCAGTTATTTTCCGTAGTTTTCTTACTTAAATAACCCTGTAATCATCGGTCGATGGGCGTGTCTCGGCACGTGGCCGCTCTGGTTTCTGGGTGCCTTCAGGGTGGGTCTTGGTTGAAGGTGTGGGCGCCTTATTCAGATCGCGACTGAATATTGGTGTTTCTTGCATTTTCTTCCAAGGATTCGCGTTGTTGGTATTCGGGGCTACGTAGCGTGCGAGTGTGGCGTGTCTGGATTCGCTTCACGACTTCCTTTTGCTATGGAAAGTTCTAGAACGTAAGTTCACTCTCAAACGGCTCACAAAATTGGGTGCGGTTCCTATTGTTTTTGATACAAATGGGACTGTGCTGTGGCTGACACAATCTAAAGGCTGCTTCAACCTCCGTGCTCCGAGCAAGGTTGAAAATCTCTCGCGAAGTGTAGTCTAGGCAGGTAAAATAACAGTTTGATTTAGGATTCCGCGATTAATTAATTTTTGTGCGTAATAGGGTGTGTAATTTAGCTAGGAGCATGATGTGTGTTGTGTTGTGAAAAATGGGCAATTTGTGATGTGTTTTTGTGTAGTGTTGTGATTACCAGGTGGGATTGTTTATTTACCTTATCAGGTAAATAAAAGGTAAGTGAGCATGTTTTTTTATATGGTTAGGAAGTATGTCAGATTTATGTGAAGCTCTTGGTTCCACTCTACTTCAATTCTGTCTGTCAGAAGATCCATTTTCTTAATAGATTATAAAAATTCTTGTTAAAAGTCATGTTGGAACCGAGAATTTTTCTTAAATCAGACCATACTGCGCTAGGTAAATCATAGGGAAATTCTAGGGCTAGGAGGTAGGAATTTTCTAGGGACCAATTTTTATGTTTGTGTGTGCTTTATGTGTGTAAATGCACGGCGAATGTGTTTTCCTTGTCATAATTTTGCTCCATTGTATGTATGGGAAAGTGTCTGTCACGAGAATTACTTCCTACATTTTTCACAAGTCTAAGATTGTTAGACTTCACCGAACTAAGAATTATTTCCCTCGAGAATGACACAACCCATTCAGACAATTAATTTGTGTCCTGTGGCATATGTTTTGCTATATAATTATTTATATTATATGGTATCTATGCATTTATGTCACACCACATACTTACACTCACTTCACATTAACATAGTTATTTACTGTGTAACTCTGAATTTATCAAATTCAGCTTATCTTCAGAGTGAGGTAATTGTCTGTAGTCTCTGTAGACTAATAATGCGCAGTATTGGGTTACAGAGATGAGGTAATGCAGAGCTACCTTAATTTTATAATAATTAGAATTCATAAAGTCTTATCTGGGTGCTTATTGTCCAGTAAGCGATCATATTTCATCAGTGTTTTACTTTAGGGCTTCCCGTGAGCTATAACCTGGCCCGACCAGAGTCTGAATTTCGTCATCTCCCAGGTTGGCCCTAATAGCCTCCTTTGGTTGGTGTCGGGTTCTTACTGATTAGGTGGAAGGCTTATGAGCGACGATCCTAAGATCGCTTCTTATCGGCTATTTTACCCGTATGGTAAGCTACTAGCGAAGGCAGATTGGAGAATGAATAATGGTTTATTACACTTGAGCTGAGTTAGGCTGACCGGCCGTCAGTAAAACCTGTGTAATTTAGCATTTTCAAGCTCTAAGCAGATGTCATCGCTAAGCAGACGGTGTCCAGACTGAGCCTCCCTTCTGGGACCCTCAGTAGCGTCATGGCTCTTAAATTAAAGCTTACTTTGTAATGCCAGGTAATCTCAGATTGGATCTGGATTCCCTGTTATGACAAAGCGAGATCTGTCCTCTTGTGTTTCAATCATATTATGACCATTTATTGGACTAATATGTACATCTATGATATATGACTATTTGCCTATAGAATTGGGGAAGCTCTAGGTAACTGGTACTGGTTATCTGAGTAAATGAGTCTTATTGCAATGCTTATCATTTATCTCATGACAATTCCATTTGTCTATCATAACCTTACCTCTCCTTGTGAGTAACCTGATTCATGTTTTATACTATTTAAACTATTCTATGTGTTCATGCAATGCAGCTTGAACTCAACATCCAGTTTTACTAAAATGCTGATTCATGTGTTGGTGTACTGTCTGTATACACAGATATTCACAGCACACTATACAAATATGTGGTGGTATGGTATCATGTCATCCACTTCTCTTTTATCATTTCCTCACTTTGAATAATTGGGTCAGCTGTGGGGTTGCATTTCAAAGTAGTCATGACATTGTTGATACTTACATTTGTAAGCGGAGATGCTTGATGAAAAGATTTGTCTTCCTTATGGCTCCATATTGTTTGAGTGTGGACACTTGCTTCAGGGTTGATATGTTATTATATCACCACAAACTTATTTCTTGTTCAGTGCGACTGGGAATGGTTGTGGGCCGCATTCCAAAAGTAACTGTGACATTGTTGATACTTACATTAGTAAGCGGAGATGCTCAGCGAAAATGGCTTGCCGTCTCAACCCCCCGACTGCTCTGGGCAAAACCCTACACTTGTCATGTCTGTTTGACACAGCTTGACAATATCACAAACTTTGTAATTCACTGGTGTTGATCTATATAGACTTCCCAGTGGTTACACAACTAAAATCTGTGTGTATTGCACAGTGATGCAGCATATGAATCACGCATTGGTTGGATTGGATGTATTTCCTTCCACTTTTTGCTATTTTTTGGAATTGGGTTTACTCATTCCATCTAACCTGTCCTCTTTTGAGTTGACTTAAGCACCGTAGTTAGTGCAGTAAATGTAGACTCCTTCGGGTTATTTTTATCCGTGGGCGTGCGCCGGTGGAAAGGTGGGGTGGAGGAGCTTTCCCGAGTCTCCGTGAGAGGCTCGTAACTCTTTTCCAGTCAACTCAAATCCATTCCCGACCCTTTACACACTCTACCTACTCACTCACCCATATTATGCCCTATTTTTCACTATATTTGTTATGTGTATTGAATTCCAAATATCCAGCTTTAAGTTACTTAATTTAGACACTTATATAGCGCCCTTATAGATATCTTGCTTGTTACAGACATACCACATAAAAGATCATTGGGATTACTAAAACAAAAAAATTACACAACGTAGGAGTCCTAACTGCTAGATGATCACAATTTTATGGCCAAACCAATTAAATTAATTAAATTAATTTAATTTAATTAATAATTATTATGAATATTTTTCATAGACATTTTCTTCATATATATATTCTTCATAGATAATATTAGGGGAAATTCTTCCCCGTCTCTCCATCCCGGGTACCTCCGTTACAAGGTGGGTATTGAAACGTGGTGGTTGTTTTGATTGTTTTTAAATTTGAGTTCTTAAACGTGTCTACTTTGCTGCTCTACGTGATGATGAGTCTTTTTAACCCCCGACGCAAAAAAGGGGTGTTATAAGTTTGACCGCTATGTGTGTCTGTCTGTGTGTCTGTCTGTGGCACCGTAGCTCTTAAGCGGGTGGACCGATTTGAATGCGGTTTTTTTTATTTGAAAGCTGGTTTTCTAGCGATGGTTCTTAGACATGTTATATCAAAATCGGTTCAGCCATTTTTAAGATATTGAACTTTTATGAGACAAACTTTTCAGTTGAAGACACGTATTGAATATATTCCGTTATTTATAGTATAGAAAATATTAAAAATTGTAAAATTATTACTTTTATTCCTTTTCTTTCATGTAAACTATTGTAGTCTGGCAATCTAATTAAAATTCTGGGACTTAACAAAATCCCAATAAATTACCTTGTTGAAAAACACAACCGCAAACGTTACAATTACTACATTTCCACGTAATTGTCCCTTTTTTATTGAACCAGTTAACAATTATGTCGATTTGCTCGTTTACCATCCAGTCGAATAAAAAAAAAAGATTTGTATCAAATGTCATTTTTGTAATGCTGGGGCCAGACACTTGTTAAACTCAGAATGGCATTTTGTCTGTTAAAAGACTCAGAGCTTCAATTGATAAGGTCTAAGGACGCTCCCAATAACATTATCGTATAAATAAAAAGCTAACAAAGCACAAATCATTGGGATATAATAACCTGTCCCGCACTAATAGCAACCTAAGAAATTAATAACACGTATTATAGCGCAATTATAACACTACAAATTTATCCGTGCGGACAGCAGCGGCGTCGTCATTAAAGGAGTTAGAGGATTCAGTATGTAGAGAATTTAGTTCAGCATTTTGCCACCATACCGTATAACTTGGTTATGTTTTCGTCACCCAATATGGCGTCGATTGGGGAAAAATAAATTGGTTTAGCGACGATTACACGACATTGTTATTGGGTCGAGAATGGCCTGTTTTATTTTTTAATTTTCACTAAATCCATGTAAATATTCGCGATATAAATATAATTAACTCATGTCTTGAATCTCTTGTTCCCAGGGTTTATCATAAGTGTTATATCGAAGGGCTTTGTACGGTACTCTTGATCAATCTGTTCATCTTATACATATGTCTTTAAACGACTAGTTCGTTATATACCTATTTAATAGCGGAGCCGGCAGACGTTGTCATACCCGAAAAAAAAAGAATACATTTAAGTTATCCAAATACCTTTAAATGAGCAATTCTTGTGTATTTTGATTGAAATATATAAATATACTGCACGGATCTACAACGATTTTGATGAAATTTGGTATGTAGGGGTTGTCGGGGATGACAAATCGATCTTGGTCTTTACTGGGAAAACGCTTATTGCATAGTTTTAGCCCGAGCAAAGCTCGGTCGTCCAGGTACTGATGACGATAACATATAAATAATAGCGCCAACTAGCGGTAGACTCGCGTTTCCAAACAACAAACCAGCCTTGTTTCGCCATGTCATATTTTAAGTGAATATTTTTCTAAGCAAATGTAAAATAACTAACTAAAATAACATTTACCTAGTTATGTTCCTATCCTAAATGTTTCAAGTATAGTTCAAGTAAGTTTATTAAGTGTTGCCACATTGTTTTTCGTTACGTTTGTGTTATTCTTTTGTAGTAGGTACGCGATAAACTTCAGCATTTCTAGATCATCAAAGTCAAAATATAACCAAAAGCCAATTACACATCAAAGCAGGAACAACGGAGAAGTTCCATTATTTCCCATCGGCAACCTCATTAAGAGCGTGTTTGTTCGGTTAAGGCGAACAGCCCCGAGCCATTCGCCTCCTCCGTGGTCCAAAAACGGTCACATAGCGGTTGTATAACAGCTTATAGTGCCAATTGGGACCATTAGCGGATCAAAAATGGCTCAGACGGTGCTTATTATTTTATGTTATTTTGACAATTGCAGATTTTAGTCCATTAAATAAAAAAATTAAATTAATAAATAACATAGGACACCTTGACACCAATTGACCTAGTATCAAACTAAGCAAAACTTGTACTATGGACGCTAGGCAACGGATAAACATACTTATAAGTACAGATAAATACATACTTAAATACATATTAAACATCCAGGACCCGTGAACAAACATTCGTATATTTCATACAAATATCTGCCCCGGCCGGGATTCGAACCCGGGACCTCCGGCTTCGTAGTCAGGTTCTCTAACAACTTGGCCTTCAATTAAATTTAACGTAAAAGTATTTTCTCGCTAAGGTATGATTCTTTTACATGAGTAATTGCTGTGTGCTCTTAAATTGTTTTGTTTTTTAGCTTATCTGCCCTAAACATAAAATTGGTGTGATCTTTTTTCTCGTTTAAACCCTTTTCTTTTAAATTTATTTAGGCAACAAACAGTCGCATAGTTAAACATTGCATTTAAGACATGATAAGGTATAGACCTGGAGTGCCATAACAGTGATAAGGTATACCTCGGTAAACAGAAATGGTAGATGCGATACAATGGGAAATCCGGTATGGAAATAA
Organism: Choristoneura rosaceana; assembly: GCA_037349165.1. Taxonomy (NCBI): domain Eukaryota; kingdom Metazoa; phylum Arthropoda; class Insecta; order Lepidoptera; family Tortricidae; genus Choristoneura; species Choristoneura rosaceana. The sequence continues at coordinate 2,698,534 of JAZBNJ010000032.1, forward strand.
ATAGTTTAAGACACGGAACAAAGGGTAGTTTTTATGGGCAGAGTCACGGGTAAAAACTAGTACGGTATATTCCGCTTGCACTGCTATCTTGATACTGTAAATCGCACTGTCGTGGTATAATCCAAGGGGAATAGTAGTAAGCACGCGTGTTCTAGCTTATAATGAAATTAGTACAGCCACTGGCCTCTAGTGTAAATTGTACTCGTTTATTAGACCGCGCTGTGGCTTATTAGCTAATGTTTTAGTGGTATAGCAGTGTATTGTGGCTGTATAGAAGCTAAATCATTACACAATATGAATCTATGAAGTTGGAAAGATTTATTGAATTGATATATGATTTTGTTTTCATAGGATTGTAAGAAGAAAATGAAGAAGCAGTTTTTGAAGTGATAAACTTCAAGTATACCTAGTTTAAGTATTTCAGTTAGACTGAGTGACATAGACTGCTTTTTTTTTTCAAGAATTAAATTTTCACTTAGTAAACACTTGTGAATACATGTACCTGAAAGCTCGTAAAGATTTAAAATAAAATTCAATGTAACTTTTTCTACATTAAACACCCTCAAAGATTAAAAAGCTATTAACTAGGTATATAACTTCAGAAATAACCCAGCGTCTCAGTCAACGAACTAAAAACACCGAAGCCCCAGGGATTGTAACAAATTAATTGATTTTGTCGTACAAACCGCCGCAAAAGATTTACAGTGGCCAACGCTTGAGTTCGCGGGCGGACGATTTATCCGCTGCCCCTTTAAGCTGCCCAAACCAAAAGAGCCAATGTGTGACTAAATTCTTATTGCATATACGTCATTTTGGATCACAGTGTTTCCCGTGAGAAATGGCGCGTGTAACTCGGGCTGATGTGGCCGAAAAAACTCGTTTAGGCCAGCAAGTGTAAATTAGAGTCGGTTAAGAGCTGTGTAGAGGGGTTTAAGGAAGGTTTGAGTTTGCTGCTGTTATTGCAATAAATTGGCAAAAGTGGTCCAATTCTAAGCCATGTTGTGGTTCTGCCTGAGAACCTCCATTTTTAACCGACTTCAAAAAAAGGAGGAGGTTATCAATTCGGTTGTATGTTTTTTTTATTTTTTTTTATTTTTTTTTATGTTTGTTACCTCAGAACTCCGTCATTTATGAATCGATTTGAAAAATTTTTTTTGCGTTCGTCTAGGAATACTTTCAATTAGGTCCCATAAGCACCAAATCAGGATCTGATGATTAGATCCTAAGGAAATCGAGGGAACTCTTCAAATGTTGTAGGGACACCTATGGTAATTTTGATATATTTAGTAGTAACTCGTGCATTTGCTCTTGAAAATCATCATTTGGTAAAGTGGAACTGATGATGAAGACCACAGTTGACCATCGGAGTTACTACTCAATAACAAGTATTTCATGGGTTGAATTTCATTTGCTTTAACACAGTTGCTAAGCAATTTATGCTCCTCGGAACACATATGGTGAAATGGAATGGGTGGTGAAGCACCAGGACTCCTCAATAATGAACATCTCTGCATCGGAAATAGCAATTTTTCGTAAAAGGTGATGAGCAGTTGACATTAAACTATTGTATCTTAGATATTTACACTAAAAAGCGTGAAAAAAAAAATTATAACAAAAAATAGAACCGACTACAAAAAACCATGAAAATAATTTTCTACCAGGCTGAAGTCGGTGCCTCAGCACGAGCCAGCAGGAGTGGACCTATAATCGTCTACCTCACCTACAACTATACGATTAAATGGCTTCAATCACTCCTGCTGGCTCGTGCTGAGGCACCGACTTCAGCCTGGTAGAAAATTATTTTCATGGTTTTTTGTAGTCGGTTCTATTTTTTGTTATAATTTTTTTTTATTTTGTTAAAGTTTATGTTGTTGATGCGTTGGAATCGATCATTTAATTAAGAACTAAGTGGTCCTATAACCACAATACCTTATTAATTATTTACGCCTAATTAATAAATAAATAAATATCACGGGACAATTCACACCAATTGACCTAGTCCCAAAGTAAGCTTAGCAAAGCTTGTGTAATGGGTACTAAGCAACGGATAAACATACTTATATAGATAGATACATACTTAAATACATATTAAACACCCAAGACCCGAGAACAAACATTCGTATTTTTCATACAAATATCTGCCCCGACACGATAAATTACTATTGTAGTCTACGAGTAGATACTGAAAAGAATTCAGAGGTACATAATAAGTAAGTACTTAATTAATTTACTAAAAATAAGTAAGATTTTGCAATGTTTGAATACACATTTGTTTAGATATATTAATAGTTTTTTTTTCCCTATTAGGTAACTTACGTATTTATCGTGTATGTTAGTAGATTTAAGGCCGTTCCCGTACCCAAACGAATTCTAAAATCGAGCCCCTCCCCCGCGCCAGCCGTCCCGCCCCTCGATACAATGCCGATTATTGCCGATACAACAGCGCCACGTAAGAAGTGGCGACTCAACTGAACTAACAGGACACTGATTTGTAAAACGTATTACTAGACCGAAAAAAGCATGCTGGATCGCATAGATGGCGTTAAAGTCAAATTGAAGTAATAAAATAGAGCATAGTGTAAATTAAATATTCATTTTAATGAAGTCAACTCTTATTTCAAAAACATTGTTTTTTACACCGAAACATACATTTTGATGTTAGCCCATGTTTTAGGTACTTCTCTAACGAACTGCATCTTTTGAATACCGCATTCTTAGGGTCCATGATTGCAAATGATTGTAATTTTGTAAAAAAAATACTAATAACTGCGACAATTCTTCGATCAACTGTTTTGTCAGGAACCTCTTCTCCACATCGAACGATATATGTACCTATAAAGCACCGGTGGCAAAGAACTAACGAGAGAAACAGAAGTAAGCCCTGCACGATAGATTATAAGAACTTTGTGATAAATCACTTTACGACGCAAATAGAGAATGAAAAAACCAGTGAAAACCAAAAATCGGTTAATAGCCGTATTGAGGGATTCGAAACTGGTTAACCGGTTTTTAGCAGTTTTTTTGCAAACTATTTCAAAACGATAATTTTACTATTCTTCGTTACTATTGGTGTTAACGGCGTATTTTGTGAGATTTAAATAAGTATTTAAATATACTCTGTATTAATAGGAGAAGGTGGGTTACAGTGGATCATGGGTAACAGTGGATCTTTTGGTATAATTTTATGTGTATTACACGCATGCCCGTGAGTGGATTCGAAGTTGTTGCTCTTACGCCCCCGCTTGCCAAACTAGTCATCGTCTCAGCATCGAAACGAGAGGTAATGTTGCGGTGTATAGGGCACGGGTACACTACATAAATACCGAAAGAAATTCAGAAAAAGAAGAATTAAGAAATTCCGAAAGTCGGAATCACGAACTTCAAAATACCGATTTTTATAATTCCGAATGTTTTAAAAGTCTTACTGTGACTATTCCGATTTTTGATAAATCCGAAACTTAATAATCGTCATTTTTTAAATTACGATTTTCAAAATTCCGAATTTTAATACATCGAACAATAAGAAGTTCGACTCAATAATAAACCGAAATGTCAAAAATACGAATTCCGATTACTAAAATACCGATTTTCAAAATTCCGAGGAATTAAATTAAATTAAACCGATCAATAATAAATCCCGACTTCTAAACGTAAGCTATGGATAGGTAATGTAGGTTAGATTGGTCTAAAAAGTAATACTGTTATTCATTTTCATCAATGTGTTACAAGTTCGATGGAGCTCTGCATCACGGAGCTCCTATTCCGCGCAGTTAAGGCGCTTCGCGCTTTGACGCAATTCTAACCTAACCTGTCCTATGCAGTTCAATTTACCTAAATAAATTGATATTTATTCAAGATTCGAAATTCAAGTTTCCGATTATTAAAACTACGAAGTTTATTTTGCCGAATATCATATTTCCGAATTGGCGATGTCATTTTGGAAATTTGCTAATCTGAATACTGTACTTCAGGCCAATAACATTTCGTGTTTTTAATTTTTCGGTGTTTTAAAAATTGGATATAAAAAAATCGATATTTTGAAATTCGGAAAAATGAAATTCGTGTTTTTAAGTAATCGGAATTAAGAACTGGACTGGAATTAAGATCACGTTTTCGTTTCAAAGCACTTATGACAGCAGTTTGGGAAACCTTCATTTTTCAGCAATTTTTCGTGTCGTGAACTCGTGAAGCCTTCATTGGACAGACCTACATTAAGAGCACGAGTTTCGACACTCAGATCAACTTTGAGGACCCATTTTAAATAATTGCGGAATTCATAAAATTTCATAGGAAATACAGAAAATATTATATTTACAATAGAACAATTCCTCGAATAAGTATTTATTTTCTTACTGGGTAGTCATGGGCCCAATGAAACGTATAAATTAAAAGTATATGCTATATTTCAATATCAATATAATTTAATGTGAAAACCTAATGTCACAGAATGAAGTTAAACTTTTGACCGGTATTGTAGTTTCAGCAATGTAATTTTTCCTTTTGGCTCGTATGTTTTATCAGCACATTGATGACGAAATTTAATTAAAAAGATGAACCAACTTCTTGTTGTCCACTACACGAAGAAATACAAGTGTGTATTCTTGTTTAAAAAAAAAAAGTTCCCACGCTATATTCGTCGTTTTCTAGTCTGAAGATTATTCTGGGGTATCTATTTTAGGCAATTTACACATATTTAAGGACTATTTCCAATTTGGTTAATAACTGCCGAAAGTTATAAATAACCGGTTTTTAACCTGTTTGTTACCCGGTTTGCATTCCCTAGACGCAAATCTGGTACGCGAAGTTAAAACAATGTTATTCTAGCTATGTATTTAATACAAAGGATAATATTATTCTCTGAATAATAAGACAAAGATACAAAAATACAAAGATTGGACGCCTGAGCAGTGGTCAAAAGTTTTATTTTACGACGAATCGAAATTGCATTTTTGGGGGGAGACATCGTCAAATATATTCGACGACAAGAAGGCGAACGAAAGGCAAAGCTACGCGTGTGCCAACAGTGGAGGACTGTTAAAAAACAAAAATAAAGTTGGTGATCTCGTGAGAGTCAATGGCATATTGAATATGAAACTCTATCATATAATTTTACGATTTCACTGATTACACTTGATTACACTGAATTTTAACTGATTTTTTTTTTACATCGTGATTTTATATTAGTGGTTTAGCTTTGTTTTTACTTGTGATAAAAGACTATTAAACAATTTAATAAATAAATGAGTTAAATCTTCATTAAACTGGACCACTGTTACCCATGATCCACTGTAACCCACCTTCCCTTATTAGTAGAGAGTATATTTAAATCTCACAAAATACGCCGTTAACATCAATAACAACCAATAATAGTAAAATTATCGTCTAATACTTTAATTTTAAACAGTTTGCAAAAAACCGGTTAACCGGTTTTGTATCCGTCGATGTGGTTATTAACCAGTTTTTAATTTTCACCGGTTTTTAAACTCACTATATCTAACTTGCAGGTGGTAGGACCTTGTGCAAGGTCCACCCCGATTGCTACCACCATCTTGATCGCTAATCCTGCCGTGAAGCAGCAGTGCTTGCACTGTTGTGTTTCGGCGCGGAGAGTAAGATAGCCGGTGCAATTACTGGCACTTGAGGTATTCCAACTTAGGCCTCTAGGTTGGCAACGCATCTGCAATACCCCTGATGTTGCAGATGTTTATGGGCGGTGGTGATTTCTTACCACCAAGAGACCCTCTTGCTCGTATGCCTTCCAGTCGAATAAAAAAAAACTAAGGTTTACGCGACCATTCTTTTCGTAGGTACGCGCCGCTGTGTGTAGTAAGGTATTTATCGCAACGCACGAATTTACGTGCGACCTAGGTAGGTAGGTATTTTTAAATTTATAAGGATAAATAAAGTCTATTGGAGATTAGAACTTACTCGCTACAGGTGCCAGCGGTTGATAAAATCGGAGATTCCGTTACCATTTTTTTTTATTCGACTGGAAGGCAAACGAGCAAGTGGGTCTCCTGGTGGTAAGAGATCACCACCGCCCATAAACATCTGCAACACCAGGGGTATTGCAGATGCGTTGCCAACCTAGAGGCCTAAGTTGGAATATCTCAAGTGCCAGTAATTTCACCGGCTGTCTTACTCTCCGCGCCGAAACACAACAGTGCAAGCACTGCTGCTTCACGGCAGGATTAGCGATCAAGATGGTGGTAGCAATCCGGGCGGACCTTGCACAAGGTCCTACCACCTGCAAAAATTTGCACCATTTGCAGTCTGTAAATAAAGATACCTAAATTGTTTTGTATTGTGTTACGTAGCTAGGGATAAAAAAGCATAAGTCAAGTAATTTAATTATACTCACTCGATGGAGTCCGAAGATTTTGTATTTTGTTCGGCTGTAAAAATATCAAATTTTCTCTTTTACCTAAAAATAAAAAAAGCAAAAAGCTTAGTTACGAGTTGTGATTCGAACTCTCGGCACATTTGACTGATTATGGTCGCCCACTTCCTATATTTCCTATCGGTGAAACCACTACGCCACCAATGCTTATCTGTGGCGCGTGAAATTCTGAACTATATGCATATTCATGATTGTAATGTTTGTTCTGGTTTGTTCAGAGAAAATTAAATTTGCAAATCAGTAATTTTATAACGAAATAAATACTATTTTCACTGTTTATTAAATATATTTTTTTACTTACGTTAGTTCCATCGTTTTTTAGTATCTTATGAGTTGTCTTTCGAGATTTTTCCTTCTTGTTCAATTGTTTGTTACCCATAATACACACGCACACGGTGGTAGATCATTAGGACACACAACACAGTTTTTACAAGTAACACTACAATAATATATTTGCAAGGCAAATTAAATAAAATCTTGTATTTTTTTGGGGAAACTTAGTACATGTCCGTCTAGCACGAGCGCTCAGCGGTCACTGTCACATTTCGAAAGAATGACGGAGATAGACATTGCAGGCCGTAAGTCAATATCTTTTTACGATAGAATTTGTCGATTTTTATTTATTTTAAAAATATTGCCTCAAATTATTGAAATTCGGAAGCTGTCAAAGGACTATTTAAGTTATGATAGATTTTTCTCTATTTTTTGTTTCATAGTGTCACGTAGTAAAAAAACAAGTAAAGTTGGAATAAAAATTCGCATTGGAGGTTACTTTGGGAATTAATTGTATCGAGCGAAGTGTGATGAATCGTGTATCGAAAGCTGTCTTTGACAAGATAATATAATCAAGAATCATATATATTTTTCCCACGTCTACAAATATCAACGTTTCGTAGAAAAGTAGGATCATTCTTGGGCTACTTTTGCGTATTTGGCTCAGGGAACGGCCTTAACACTTTAAATAAAACAGCGTACTTAAGCGTTTTGCGGTTTTCCGCCGTGCCTTTATTTCGCACAGCGCTATTCTCACTACAAATAGGTTCCAAAAAGGGTTCCGTTGCAACGGACAGGTGAGCGAGACTAATGGTCTGCGTTGTACAGAACCAGAGTATCGCGATCCATCACAGCTGACGGCCGCGTAATTGGCGATAATGCTACTATACAACTGTTGTACCACTGTAAGTCGAGTAGTGTTTCTTTAATTTTAAAATCAGGCTTTTATCTATCCAACTTGTGAGTATCTTCAATAATTCTGTCAATGGAATAAAGCGGTAGGTATGAAATCATACATTCATGCATGACATCATATTCATCATCATCATCATGTCAGCCGAAAGACGTCCACTGCTGGACATAGGCCTCCCCGAGGCTGTCCACTCAGACCGGTCTTGTGCTTTCCGCATCAACCACGATCCCGCGATCTTAACCGGGTCGTCGCTCCATCTTGTTGGAGGCCTACCGACAGCTTGTTTCCCGGGCCGCGGACCCCATTCAACATCATAGTACTTATTTCGTTAATAATGTTAAAGTTTTTTTTTATTCGACTGGATGGCAAACGAGCAAGTGGGTCTCTTGATGGTAAGACATCACCACCGCCCATAACCATTTGCAACACCAGGGGTATTGCAGATGCGTTGCCAACCTAGAGGTTTACTGTATTTCGGATTTAATTCAATGGTGTATGAAGTTCCCAATCCGCACTGTGCCCGTGTGGGAACTAGGGCCCAAGCCCTCTCATTCTGAGAGAGCGCCTGTGCACAGCAGTGGGATGTATACAGCCTGGGATGATGATCATTATATTTCAGATTTATTTATTTAAAGAGTTAAAAAAAAAAACACTAAATATCTAGAAATAGCAACACAGCCAATTACAGAAGATTAATGTAGTTGTTTTTTTTTAGCAGGGCTAATGCCAATCTCAGGAAGAAGAAGAAGAAGTCCCTCTCGCTCTCGTATTAAATAGTATAAGATGTCAGAGGGACCGCACTACACGAACTTAGTGTTTCGAGTTTTGTAGTAGCCAGCCTGCTTGTAAATATACCGGTTATTATTATTAAATACTCGCCTTCTCCTTTATTAAAACATCATGTAAAACACTTGAGAGAAAAGTGAATATGGCATATCTTTTGTCACCCAAAACGAAAGCAATCGCTCCAAACCGATTCCATTCTGCACCGACATCAAATATTCCATTAATAATGATGGCCCGTTAAATCATGGCGTGCGCTCGGATTTATGACGTTCATTTCCACGTTTACACGACCGTTAAACAGCTATTATACAATTACAATTAAATGCACACATCATACAATTTTTTTTAACGAACTAAGATGATTTCTTTGCTCGCCCGCGACCTTATGATAGCTAAGCTTATGCAATATATGCGTGTTCATGCAGTTCCTCCACCTTCACACTGTAAGAACACACAAACCACACAAAACCTAACTATCACCACCACTACACTGATGCGTTTCGAACTCAATCAGAGCTCATTTTCAGAGCAACACAACCGCGGCGTACTCCACGCTACCAGATATTAGACATGATGTTTAGTGTTTTCATTGATATGGATTCATTGAAATTGGTACATTTTTGGATACAGCTTTTGCCCGCGGTTTCGCCCGCGTGCAATCCGGTTATCGCGCGCTGTTCCTTCGGGAAATGTGATTATCCGGGATAAAAGTAGCCTATGTCAGTCTCGGGCCTATAAACTATCTCCATGCCAAAAATCACGTCGATATAACGCCGTTTCGATTCGACGTTAAAGACGGACAAACATACAAACACACACTTTTGCATTTATAATATTAGTTTGGATTTTCGATAAGAGAGGTGTAATAAACTCTAAGAAACTTTTTTTATCGAAGAACTGAATCTGGATTAGATTATTTTTCCTTTAAATATTTGATACTATACTAAACTACTCGCGTTTGGGCATTAAATTATGTATTTGAAAACAGCATGGCTACTACGAAACTCGAAACTTGAAGTTCGTGTCGTGCGGTCTCTCTCGCTCTCGTTTTAAATAGTATAAGTGTCAGGAGGACCGCACGACACGAAGACCGAGTTTCGAGTTTCATAGTAGCCCTACAGATACATAACTCTACGCGGACAAAATCCCGGGTAGAAGCAAGTTTTAACATGTCTTATGATACAAGTCAGTGTTAATCTTGTATGCAAAACTAATACAACCCGTAAAACGATGAAGAACATATCTTAGAAAACCCACCAAATTTCGTATTCTGGAGTGAGATGAAAGATTGGCCTTTTACGACTTAGGGGTCACAACGTTTTATTTCCCTAGTAAAATAATAAAATGAACGCACCAAGCAAACAAATAAAACAACCCTAAAACCGCTGTTTTTACAGTTTATAGTTTTTTTTTAGCTATTCTTTATGATTGCATTGTAATTCAATCTTTAGTCTAATTTTCTAAAACTAGATATTTCGAATATACTTAATAAAAAAAAAAAAAAAAAGAAATCATTTATTGCCACAAAAACATAATAATTAAAAAAATATATAAACATTTCAAAAAGAAAAAACATACATATTATAAACGTAATCAGAAGGCATTTTTTTGTGGCAAAAGGACTTGTCGTTTATCAATGAACTAAAAGAATTTCCTTGCTCACCCGCGACCTTACGATAGCTGAGCTTATGCAAAATATGCGTGTTCATGCAGTTCCTCCACCTCCACACTGTAAGAACACACACAAATTACACAAACCCATCTATCACCACCACCACAACACACTGACGCGTTTCGAACTCAACCAGAGCTCATCTTCAGAGTGACACAACCGTACACCATGCCACCAGTTGTAAGACTAACAAACCACAACCACTGTTTTAATAAATTTTAACTGTGCTACAAAACCACTTTGATTTTTTAATTTTTACCCACGACGGAACGGAGAAGGTATATGCGTTTAGGGTGAGAGGTTGTTTGTTTGTTTGTTTGTTTGTTTGTTTGTTTGTTTGTGCGCAAACGAATGTTCACGATTATCTCCAGAACGGTTTGACTGATTTAGATGCGGTTTTCTGTAATGGCTTCGTAATTTATCAACGGTGGTTCTTAGATAGGTGTAATAGCGTTTGTCCGCTAGGGGGCGCTACAGTAATCATTTGTCACTCGAAAAAAGACCATCGAATGTTCCCAATTATCTTCAGAATGGATTGACTGTTTTTGATGTGGTTTTCCGTAATGGATTTCATGTTTATCTAAGATGGTTCTTAGATAGGTGTTGTAGTATTAACCCGCAAGGGGGCGCCATAGTAAACATTTTCCATTTAGCTCTAGAAAGATTTGACTGTCTTTGATACGGGTCTCTTTAAAGGGTTTGATGACTGTCTGTAATAGTTTTAGAAAGGCGTTCATATGTATATCAAGGAGGGCGCACGGCAGTGCCCCCGCCAAGATAAGCAAAAAAGAAGACTAGGCACTAACTAACTATTTTGACACCGTTTCGTCTTAACACTAGCTTTTATTTGACCTGCAATGTATGTAGGTATCTATGTAAATAATATATATAATGTATGTTTGTATGCATGTTTGGGTCTTGCAAGTTAAATTTGCCACACTTTTAGTTGTCGTATTGTCTTGAATTTTGGCACACTAATGTAAATCTTGTAATAATACAATAATCTGGTAGTGACATCCTGGTTATGCAGCCAGGATCGTCTCCACAGAAAGAAACTCTTCAATAGTTTACGGCACAGGCGCGGAACTTGACAGAATTACCTATTAAATTTTATTGGCACTGTGTTTGTACGATACAATAGACACAACTTGATATTGCAGCTAGGGTCGTCTTCCCACAAAGGAACTCCTCGATGGTTAATAGCACAAATACATTAAACTTTGCACGATTATTCAATTGCAATGACAATACATTATATGCCTATACAACACCTGATGCTGTAGCTAGGGTTGTCTCCTCTTCCCTAGAGTTTCAAGAAAGCTAAAATTTTGTATGACTTGGCCGTTTCATATTTAAATCTGTTCGTATGACATGTCAATTAAGACCCGTGAAGTAATTTCCTACCGTAAGTAGGTCTATCAGAAAGTCTGACCAATACGAGTATGGTAGAAAATTGAGTGTTAGATAATGTCATGGAATTGATCTATGAACGGCCAAGCTGTACTTTTTAAATCAAGATGTAAGGCTAATAAAGTCAGGGCTCAGGCTCCGTTTCCACCAGGGATGTGCGAGGATTTGTTGCGAGGAATGTGTTTTTTATGAACCAATAGAAACATAACATCTACCTCGCTTCACTCCGCTCAGCTTCCACCAGAGATGAGTGCAAGGATAGGGAAATGAAGCGTTTCTACTGGTTCATGAAAAACACATTCCTCGCAACACAACCTCGCACATCTCAGGTGGAAACGCAGCCTCATGCAGCCACTTGGCTTTTCCTAGCGTTCGAAAACCTTTTTAAAATTTAAGCGTTATTTATGAGCTTGTTAGTAAGTGTTGTGAATATTAGCCTCTGATTTTACATAAAATGTTTTGGTGAGATGAATTATTTCTTTAAAAATTATAAAATAAAGAACAAAATTAAAAATTTTGAAAAAACCCACGACGGTTCCTAGTAGAAAAAAGGTTAAATAATTTTTATGAACATCCCCCGACTAAAAGTGATTACAAACGCAAAAACATCCGTCGGGGCTGCCATTACCATCTCTCTGTTATATTTAAATTAAAATGTTAAGAAAAGCTACTACAAACATAAGTATCCAATTTTAATTGATCACAAATTCATACAACTACACAATATTAGTAATCCAATGTTATTTCAGTTATAGTGTTAAGAAAACTACCATGTATATCTTTCCCTCATAAAGTAGTACATTCCCCACACAATTATAATTCATCACAAATTCATTGAACTGCAAAATATAAGTTCATTTCGGTGCAGGTAATGGCAGCCCCCGACGGATGTTTTTGCGTTTGTAATCACTTTTAGTCGGGGGATGTTCATAAAAATTATTTAACCTTTTTTCTACTAGGAACCGTCGTGGGTTTTTTCAAAATTTTTAATTTTGTTTTTTATTATTAATTTATTGTCAAGGCATATTTTACTAACTACCGTTGCTAAAATTAGACCCAAGCCGTAGCAAGAGAGATGATACTAAATTTACTTGCTCATTAATAATAGACCCCATACTGTTGTACTGGTTGTCGTTTATCGAATACCTACCTATTATCGCAAGCTTTTTTTGGCCAAAGTCTGTGAATTTAGGTGACTTATAAGCAAATAAAAAAAGCCTTGTTTCTTGCATACCAGTAACAGCAGTTCGAAACATTAGGTTATAAACACTATAATACTTTTATTGTAAAGTTAGAAAAATGTATGTAAATTTTTTCATGCGTCTTTTTTATTTTTATTTATGTATCATAAGCAAATAACCTTGCCAAGTCAAGCCACAATTAAAGAATTTATTCGAACCGGAAGACGAAGCGTTGGCAGGCCGCCAGGTGGAATTAAGACATCGTCAGAGTTGCGGGAAACCAGTGGATGCAAGTGGCGAGTTGTCATTCATTGTGGCGTTCTAAGGGGGAGGTTTTTGTTCAGCAGTGGACGTCTCAGCTGATGATGATGATGATACAAGAAAAAGGGAAGGGAAGGGAAGTGGAAGGCCACTTCTTCTTTATTTGGAACCAGCTTCCTGACAGTGTTTCCGGAGCGGTACGACTTAGGGATCTTTAAAAAACGAGCCTGTCCGTCTCTCAAAGGGCCGGCAACGCACCTGTGATACCCCTTGTGTTGACAGGTGTCCATGGGCGGCGGTGATTGCTTCCCACCAGATAACAGACATGCTCGTTTTCCTCCTCTATATATAGAAAAAAACCTATCTGAAACTTGATGCCCGCAAGAGTTATGTCACTTTTGTATGACCATAATATAAGTACAACCTTTTTTTTTATTCGACTGGATGGCAAACGAACAAGTAGATCTCCTGATGGTAAGCAAGCAGATGCGTTCCCTACCCAGAGGCTTAAGATAGGATACCTCAAGTGCCAGTAATTTCACCGGCTGTCTTACTCTCCACGCCGAAACACAACAGTGCAAGCACTGCTGCTACCTATTTGTTAAGTCATGTTTCAGAACTTAGCTGTTCACTACCGTGCATCCTGGCGTTTCTGATCATAAAAAAGCCACAAAGCTTTTGTACTAGGAAAAGTAAGAACATTTTTATTCTCATTTTATTATTCTAATAAAACGAATCTTTGAGAGATGGACGCGTAGATTTAAAAATAAATGTTCAAATAATGCATTTGTGATATTACAGAATTAGACTGTTTCAAACAAAACTGTAAGTAAAATGCATTTAATTTGCTTCAAATAATATTAATATATTTAAGGATATTGAAATTGTTTTTCTTCAAAAATAAAAATAGGTAATTAAATAATGTACTTAAACAATGCTTAATATTAGTAGATTGTTCCACTAAATTATTTTTTAAATCGACTCTTACGTACGTTATTGAATCTACGCCACAACTCCCTTAAAATAATCTGCTAATAACAAAAAAACATCTCCAAAAAAACTGGCTAAACTTTTTTAAAATTCGCTCCAAAGGCAGGATGAAGTCGTGCGGCCGCGGCCCGCAGTTGGCAACCCCGTCACGTGCGACTTTTATTTGAGGCTAACCATGAATAAGGAATAAATGATGTGAGTTTATCATTCAACCGATTAACTGGTTATAGAATTAATGATATTATTCCCAAAACCAAGTAGGAACTGGTCTTCTAAGTTACTTCTAAGTTACAACTCCTCTAGAACTGCCATAATGCCATCTTATGATTAACGAGAGCGAAATCATAGGCAAAGGCTAGTATAAAAACATAAAAACAAAATAAGACACTTCTTGCCAAAACCGTACTAAAGATACAATCACCCTCGCCTCCATTTAATTCTAAGGAGTGCTTTTTAATCAAAGCAACGCCGATAGCAGTCTTCGTATTCGTCAAACCGAAGTAAAAGATAAAGATAAAATAAGTATAATGTGCCAGTATCCATTACAAAGATAGGATAATATCAAAGGAGAGCTCCAGGCGATACCGCATAAAACCGAGAAATTTCCAGACCCCGCATATAATTAGATTTTGCGGTAAGAAAAACCATTTTGTGCTTAAAATGTAAACCTTGTATGGGATTGTACTGTTTTGTGCTTTTTTGACACGACTGCCCGAAGGACGGTTTGTTTTTCTAGCGTATGTAAGTGTGTTTGTCTATATGTTGGCCTCTCTGCAGCCTAAACTGAAAGAAAGAAAGAAAGAAAGAAAGACATTTATTCACATTCACTAAGATACACAAATACAACCAAAAAAAACAATAGATAACAAACACAAACAAAACAAAAAGGAAATACTTACCAAAATAAAAATACACGATTTTGTGTGTCCCCGCAAAAGTGCAAAACTGCTGGACAGATTTTAACATATGAGGTGTCAAGTTCATCCATCATAACTGTTGGAGGTGCAGAGTTATATAACACTAGCTTTTACCACGGTTATAGCGCGCTGTTCCCTCGGGAACTGTGCATTTTTCCGGGATAAAAAGTAGCCTATGTCACTCTCGGGCCCATAAACTATCTCTATGCCAAAAATCACGTCGATCCGTCGCTCCATTACGGCGTGAAAGAGGGACAAACATACAAACATACAAACACACTTTCGAATTTATAATATTAGTATGGATATGGATTTCAATAAAGCGTCTAGGCTCGAGACTAGGTTAATTAGTGCTAATTGTCCTTTATATTTGTTAATACAACTTTGAGAATTCATCAACATCTGATTAAGACTCTAAGTTCGACGTCTTCCTATCAACTTTAAGAAGCTTTGTCGAGTTAAGAACATTTAATCTAACAATTTAACTTGGCTAATAACCTCCTTAACGGCTTATGTGCTGAGGAGGCAAGGAAGTTAACAAATGCGTTGCAGCATACAGCTTAGTGTGCTCAAGTTGGGGCGTTTACTTAATTTATCGACATCATCATCATCATCTCAGCCGTAGGACGTCCACTGTTGGACATAGGCCTTCCCTATAGACCTCCAGTTGCCTCGGTTGGCAGTGGCCTGCATCCACCGTGAACCCGCGGCTTTAACCAGGTCATCCGTCCATCTCGTTGGTGAACGTCCCACGCTGCGCTTGCCAATTCGCGGCCTCCACTCGAGAACTTTTCGGCCCCAACGGCCATCTGCTCTCCGTGCTATATGGCCCGCCTATTGCAACTTCAATGAGCTAATTCTCTTGGATATGTCGGTGACCCTTGCTCTTCTACGTATCTCCTCATTTCTGATGACTTAATTTATATAGTTACTTAAATTATACCCGAATTAATTGAAGAATTGCGAAACTGTAGTGGCAGTGGGCGGGGCACATTGCACGCAGGACTGATGACCGATGGGGTCAGAAGATTCTCGAATGGCGTCCGCGAACGCCGAAACGAGCTGTCGGTAGGCCTCCAGCAAGATGGAGCGACGACCTGGCTAAGATCGCGGGATCACGGTGGATGCGAAAAGCAACCGGTCTGAGTGGAGAGCCTTGGGGGAGGCCTATGTCCAGCAGTGGACGTCTTTCGGCTAACATGATGATGATGAATTGAAATTCTAGGATTTTACCAAACTGTACCTTCATACCTTAACTACCGTAAAAGTTTCCTTGGAAGAGGTCGTCCATCTTACTGTTGCTTACCTGTATTAATAAATAATCTCTAAGGTATCTAATTATAAACTCCGACGCAAAAAGACCACTTACGAAACCCCCTTTGACGCTAATGTCGTGAAATGGACCAATTTCAATGCGGTTTTTTATGTGAGAGCAATTATTTTCCTTGCATTCAGTGGTTCTCAATGTTTCATCCAAATTAGCTCATGAGATATTGAACTTTGGAATGACAATGTTGTAGGTTTTTCAGCCTTTCTAATTCGGTGAAGTTACTTTATCATGTTCTTACTTGATGATAATGCGACACCTGGAAAATATACGCCTTCAAACAATACAAATTGAAACGATCTCTCAGTCTCTAAGAAGATCCCTTTTGAAATCTTTGAAAATATGATACCGTAAAAACACTCAAATTGTAAATTAAGTTAAGCGAAGAAACTTTTAGAAAGTCGGTGAATAAATGTTTTCTAGGTACAGTCAGCAAAAGAGCGGTTGTGGTGCTCAAAATGATCTAAACGCTCTCTTATTATCTTAACAATACAGTCGTGTGTAGATCATTTTGAGCACGTAACCGCTCATACTCTTCTGCTGCTGACTGTACGTATCCATTTTGAAGGCAACAGCTTAAATGCTTAACATAAAAGAATCATGACCAAAGCTAACTGATAAACGTTTAATCTTAAGCCGGATTAAACATTAAAAATCGTTGCAAAAAGTTTGAATATTTCATGAAGGAACTTGAACCTCGAGGCTTAATTACAAAAGAGGGAGAATTAAACAACGGCTAAGGTCTTTGCAGTTTGTTTAAGAGTAGCTATACCTGCGGATTCGCTCGAGAAATTGTTCAATCAGGTTTGACAGTTGAATTGAAATAACGGGATATAACGTAGAAGTAAGCTAAAGAAGCTGCAGAATCAAGATAAAAAAAGGTATTTAAAATAACTGAGTGTAATTTAAAAAATTTCATCTTTATTATTTTTTTACTGCGTGTACACCTGTAAAGGGAGGCTTAAGTGAAACTAAGTTTAAGAATATGTAACTGCAATCTAAAACCTTACTTCATACTCAATCAATTTTCAAAAAAAAAGAATGATAGCATAGATAGCATATTATTCTACCAATTTTATACTCCAATTCAATAGAATCTGACAATTCTGTAGACACTTCCAGCCTACTAATATGAACACTGGGCTGCCTAAGGCTTTGTGATGTGACAATTATTCTTTTTTGCTTCCTTTTAGATGATAATTGAAACAACAGGGACATATATAATCAAGCGTGCCCACGTTAGGGTGTGATAAATGTGTAGAAAATTGTCAAATTCTATTGAATTGTACTTTACGTATTTAAATGCGAAAGTTTACGAATGCGTGTGCGTATATATTTGTGACAGCTTCACGCTAAAACGTGCTGTTTGTTTTCGTTATTGTTATTATTTTATTTTTTATTTAGTTTTGAATTTTTATTTTTGTTACTTATTCGAAACTGTGTTATACTCGTATACACACGTTATAGATTATGTGCCGTCTCGATACCCGTTAGAAATGAGTAAAATCCCGGAATTTAAATTTATGTGCTAGGCGTAATGATTTCAGCGTGCGAAACCGCGGGAAAACACTAGCTGTTTCATATGAGAAATAGTGTATTGCTTTCAAACGTAAGACAAATATATTTTAAAAGATTTCACAGTCTCCAGGATCTCAAAGGCCGTCAGTGCCAGAGCTGTATCGGTAATGACATCCCTTTGTACCACTCTCACAGCTCTACAGGATGTTCACAAAACGGCCGGACCGCGATTTCTCTCATAAGTGTACATGTGAAAAAGTAGAAAACTCTTCAGCGTGTATTTTTGAAACAATTACAAACTTTAAGGGTAGTTAGTAAAGACACTGATAAACATTATTTTCATTACGTTTTGGTAAAAAAAGAAAATTAAAATATCATGGGACACTTGACACCAATTGACCTGGTCCCAAACTACGCAAAGCTTGTATTATGGAACTAGGCAACGGATAAACATACCTATATAGATAAATACATACTTAAATACATATTACACAATATACATCCAAGACCCGACAAACATTCGTATTATTCATATAAATATCTGCCCCGGTCGAAAACCGAACCCGGGACCTCAAGCTTCGTAGTCAGTTTCTTTATCCTCTTGACCATCCGGTCGTCAAAGACTTATTTTTTCCTTTTAAAATGAAATTAGCACGCAATGCAATTAATAACGATTTGATAAACATGCCAATATTTTCTGACAGGTAATCTAACTGACAGACTCATATCTAAGGGCAGACTACTTTTTTCAGGACACTATACAAAACTTAAGTCAGCTAACTGTTTAAAAAAAAAACATTTATATGTTCGAGTCCAGAATAATAAGTTCGAGTCCAGAATCCCCTCAAATACTCGAAAGCAGGCATCCATGAAACTCAATTACATTCCTGCTGTGGTCAAATTATTTCGTCTGCGTAAAAGGTCTGGGTTTCCACGACACCGGGTTTAATTCAGCGGGAATCTTTGGGGTCATCGCTGAGAGCTGTATTTTTCGGATAATCGTTTTGACCGCTTGTTGTGTATTAGTTTAGGATTCATCTGCTAATTTTTGTTTTCGTTTTGATTGCGATCGCGAGCGTCAGAAACTTCGGGCAATACGGCCTCTGATCTGACTGCCTGTAAAAGAATATCCGACTACGCATAACTTGAATTTAAAACTTTGAGACCAGATGGCCGCTGGGGCATAAAAGTTCTCGAGTGGAGGCCGCGGATCGGCAAGCGCAGCGTGGGACGTCCACCAACGACATGATGATGATGATGATGATGATGAATTGAAATTCTAGGATTTTACCAAACTGTACCTTCGTACCTTAACTACCGTAAAAGGTTGCTTAGAAGAGGTCGTCGATCTTACTGTTGCTTACCTGTATTAATCTCTATGGTACCTGTTTATAAACCCCGACGCAAAAAGACCATTTACGAAACCCCCTTTGACACTAATGTGAAATGTCTGTCTGTAGATGGACCAATTTCAATACGGTTTTTTATGTGAGAGCAATTATTTTCCTTGCATTCGGTGGTTCTCAATGTTTCATCCAAATTAGTTCATGAGATATTGAACTTTGGAATGACAACGTTGTAGGTTTTTCAGCCTTTTTAATTCGGTGAAGTTACTTTATCATGTTCTTACTTGATGATAATGCGATACCTGGAAAATATAGGTACGCCTTCAAACAATACAAATTGAAACGATCTCTCAGTATTCAAGAAGCTCCCTTTTGAAATCTTTCAATCGAGCGTCAGAAACTTCGGGCAATACGGCCTCTGATCTGACTGCCTGTAAAAGAATATCCGACTACGCATAACTTGAATTTAAAACTTTGACTTTCAGACATATTTCATGGGGGTAGTTTTTTATTAATTTTCTTTGGGATAGAGGGATTTTTTTTATTAATCCACGTTAACGAATTCGCGGGATGTAGGTAGCTTGAAGGATTTTCAGATAATGTGATTTGGTTTAGAAAGGTTATAGTAATTGAACTAATCACGATACAATAGGCCCGTTTTGACAGCGGTCACTTCAGTACAATTTATCCATTGCAGGTTATAAATTATACTGAGATGGGATTCGATTTATAGCATTCGAACATGGAGGACGTAGACAATTTTTAATTTTGCTATTTCTGTTTCTTTGGCTAGTTGAAGTATAATTTTGATAGTGTTTTATGCGGCGATTAACCTTAACAGTGAACAGTGATCACAATATTCAATATTGCTCTCGTGTCTGACATTTTTAATGCGCAAGTTGTCTCCACGTGGTTTCTGGAATTTTGCTATCAAGTTGCAAAAACTACAATCACCGTACAACGTTGCCTCTCGAAAGAGAATACTTTGACATTGGCGAAATTGTCTCATTAATTAGGACAGAAGCCATATTTTAAAAAAGAATAAGAATAAGAACTATAAAGCTAAATGTTTATTAAAAAAAATTGTGTGGACTTGTGTAACGTTACAAATTGAAAGGAGTTCATTGTTCAAACTCGTCATTACCTTACAGTCCAAGAAATTCTACAAAAAAGATATCCTTGTAACACTGCCATTTTGAGGGTTAACGAGAAAAAGTATATAAAATAAAATACAATAATATCTTATATAACACCGATTACAGTAGCTGCCTTTCTGTATTGCGTCATAGCAGGAAGTATTATTAGTTCCCATTGTTTGTTAATTACAAACATTCATCAATCATAGAAACATAACAGCTATTATTACGCTTAATAGGTACAGGCAGCTGCGGCAGCAGTCTCAATTATACCACTCGATATTTGAAAAGGAACTAGCCAAACTTTGTAGCTATATTAAAAATAAAATTTTAATATAGAATAACAAATAAATTGCAATTATTCTGTAAGTTGGCCGCAAGGCTCTTTTACGCGTACGAGTATCTTTATTTATTTATTTATTCATAAAATACCGGGTGTGGCCTGTAATATAAGCAAAAAATTAAAACATAGATCATACTCCTCAAACCAATATTATTTATACTAAAGTTTCCACAAGAATTCAATAATTACAACTTAAATTCGAAGTACAGTCGTTTTTACTTCCTTCTTAGGCCAAGCTCACTACGATTTTTCTCATGTGATAATTTTGTCGCAAAAATGCAACGCAGCAATCAGCGCAATTCTAAAATCGTGTCGCAAAAATTAAACATGCACAAATTTCACTTTACCTTAGAATATAAGTAGGATACTAAAATTCTGTAGCTCTCACTGGAAGTTCTCACTGGAATGCGAAATCGCGCTTCCCAGCTCATCTTCCCGCACCGCGATCGCCCAATCGCATCAGTACGGTACGGTGTACGGTATCTTGGCAACCGATACGCATCTTACGAATGTTCGTCTCCTATATGTTGAATTGTGGTTTACTATGTTTCAGCGAATAACGTTTGGCAACCTGTTTTATTTCACAACTTTTAATTTCCCAACTGTTTAATATTTCTGAAACTGCAAATATTTCAGGATTATTATAAACTAACGTAACCTAACCTAGAGGATTCTACACGATGACCCTGAAATAAATCCTGAAACATTCAGAGTTTAAGAGTTTGCGAAATGAAAAGTTGCGAAAAGAAACAGAAGGGCTACACCGAAACACAAAATTCGAAGTTCGAGTCGTGCGGTCCCTCTGACACTTGTACGAGAGCGAGAGGGATCGCACGACACGAACTTCGAATTTTGTGTTTCGGAGTAGCCCTTCAGGTTGCTAAACGTTACGTTGCGAAAAGGCAGTAGGTACCCGGTTGAATTATAAATTTTTGAACTGTTCTTAAGACGCGAGGTGCAAACTTAGCTTGGTCAGGTATAGGATACTTTTAGTGGCAAAAATACGCAGTAATATTTGTCCAACTGTACCGCAACTAAATTAATTAAAAAACATGCGGGTGGCCCTAAAATCTATGGCACCAACTGTCATCTAGCATTTTACTCAACGAATGAGCGATTAATGCTGTTAACTAATTTAAATGTCAAATAAGTAATTGGTACAAAGTGCTTTGAGTCATATATGACAGAGAATACATAAGTGTGACTCGCACACACTTACCTATAGCCCCGTTTAAGAACTATTTGAATCAAGAAATTGTGGCGAAATTAAATGACATGGCCTTAAAAAAAAGTCTAATCTAATCTAATAACTTTAAATGAACAATTCTTGTATTATAGGTATTTCGGGGATCTTGGAAACGGCTCCAACGATTACGATGAAATTTGGTATGGAGGGGTTATCGGGAATGAAAAATCGATCTGATTTGGTCTTATTTCTGGGAAAACGCTGGCTACCGAGTTTTACCGAGGCTCGGTCCTTAGGTACTATATTTAATATCAATAATGAACCTTGATACCTCCGCACCAATATTGACAGGTCTAAACTTTTATTTCCATAAAACTGGGATTTTTAGTTTATTTTAATATTAATTTTTTTTAAAAAGAAGCTTGCCCGTTCCACTGGTGACCATAGGGCTGGCTCTTTCCTCAGCCAACGTATTGGCATTGTCGTACAACGAGGAAACGCAGCCAGCCTTATGGGCACCATGCCCAATAGCAACGACTTGGGTGATATTTGTAAATATAGATTTCTAGGTTTAGAGTAAGTTAGTTTTAGTTCTTTTTTTTTATTTATTTCTGTTAATCATTGTATTGTATTGTTTGTTTATAAATAAGATTTTAATTCTGATTCGTAAAAGAATATTATTTATTTGAAACAGCGACAGATTATATTAAGCTCGAAAAGACCCTAACATAGTCAAACCTAATTTTCATAATCCACCACCCGCGTACACAAGCGTGACAGACGGTGGCCATTCCACGCGAGTGGCAACCCTCAAGCTATCCATTTGGTTAGGGGACCGGGGGTGGCTAGGAACTGGGGCTGTCACCACTGTAGTACTGTGTTGCTGGTTACGAAAGAGATTGAACCACGAGATTAATGTACATTTTCTTTCTGACTCCTTGACAATTTACTTCTAAAAGCATTCAACTTTTCCACTCATTCCTTCTTATACAGACATTTATTTATTTATTCATTTCTAATAACATTACATCTATCATTACAGTTACCCAATACGATATAGTAGCAAGCACATTATATATTTAAAGACTATATTGATGGATATTCATAATTCTGATCATCAACTGAAAGATTTCTGTCGAACAAAAGCTTTGAGTTGCTATACATATAAACGGACCGACATAAATCGGCAGGGTCGAATGGTAAAATCGAATATGTGTAAATGAATTTTTGGGAAAATAGCCGTTCGATTTCCCCTCACACTGTCGGATTAACAGAACGTATTCGCAGCAGTAATATTCGGGTCGGTTTGGTTGATCAACAAATACTGCCGGACCGAAAGTCAACCCGCTTATCTGTGTAGCATTAAGCATGACCCCATAAAACACCTTAGCACTACCACTTGCCAACTGCGTTTACCTGTTGTTCAAAACTCGTCATCTTCACCGGTTAGGTTCGCCTGCCAATGCTGTCTTCCGCGCCGTGGTCGTCAGTCGAGTAGTTTTCTTCCGATGGCTATCTGCTTTCTGAGCGATGAGACCATTACATTCCATTCGTCGAAGAACTAAAGTCACTGACATAGCTGGAAAAATATGCAAATTGAAGTGGCAATGGGCAGGCCACATCGCTCGAAGAACAGATAACCGTTGGGGGAGAAAAGTTCTCGAGTGGCGACCACAAATCGGAAGACGAAACGTTGGCAGGCCTGAACCAGGTGGATTGATGACATCGTGAGAGTTGCGGGAAACCGGTGGATGCAAGTGGCGAGTTGTTGTTAATTGTGGCGTTCTAATGTGAAGGCCTGTGTCCAGCAGTGGACGTCTTCCGACTGATGATGATGATGATGATGGTGAGACCATTACTACTTCAACTTATATAAGAGTGCTTCGAGCTAGTGTCTCATGATCTTAGGCGAATCCCACGGCCGGATGATAAACCTGCTTTTATCTTAAGTACTTATTTTAGGCGTATCAGCATCTTTGACACTTACGATTTCTTCCTCAGACGTTTCGGCATCGTGGACAAACGGTTCTGCGTGGAGGGGGGTTCGCGGTGCGGCAAAGGGGAGGGGCTATTTGTCTTCGCGGCGGAGGGGGGGAGGGAACTTACTGACCTCCTCAACATGTACAGCCACGATGCCCAGTCCCGGCTGAGCATCGCTTCGAGGACTGGATCTGGTGAGTTGATTGATTCTTCTCTATCCCTGAATTTCAATTGAACTGCAAAATAATAATTGACGCAAACGACGCCGCGGGTGAATCTAGTTTAGTGGATAGTAAAATTATTATCCAATTACGAGTACATAATGATGATAAGTTGTTCGAAAATAATTATATTGATGTTTTTGAATCTTGCGCTATATTGATCGCAGGCAAGAAGTCGTTATTTTTTTGTATAAAGTTCTTAACCCGCATTAGGCTCGCGTCAGATCTACGACCCAAGTCTTTGCATTCTGTAGCCTGGCCTATGACTTCTTGTGCTCTATAGATCGCAGATTTTATTCCACTCCAAAATGACCTAGAGAATTAGAAAAGAATAAGTAACTTCCACGAAGATCTCTCAGACTAGAAGAATAATTTTAGCAATTTTCCTTTCCAGTCCTGGAGAAACGCTTCTCCGACACAAGCAGCATGGAGGACGGGTTCCCCTCCCTCCGCTCTGTGTCGCCCTGGGCGCCGGGCTCGCAGACCATGCACTGCCTCTCAGAGCTGGACTCCAGTGCGGAAGACGACAAGTTCAGGAGACCCACTTCACTACCTCGCTGCTCCAGTTGCATTGGCAAAATCAGCCATTTAACTAGGTGAGTCTTCTTTATCTTCAGCCCTTGTCTCATTGGCACATGTGTCATTTCCTCTCCAGTTTTCTTCCACTCAGCTTGACGAGTTCAACTAAGTGACATGACTGGAACTTAAATATTTTAGCGAAGTTTTTTTTGACTATAAGGAAAACGAGCAAGTGGGTCTCCTGGTGGTAAGTAAACACCACCGCCCATAAATATCTGCAACACCAGGGGTATTGCAGATGCGTTGCCAACCTAGAGGCCTAAGTTGGAATACCTCAAGTGCCAGTAATTTCACCGGCTGTCTTACTCTCCGCGCTGAAACACAACAGTGCAACCACTGCTGCTTCACGGCAGGATTAGCGAGCAAGATGGTGGTAGCAATCCGGGCGGACCTCGCACAAGGTCCTACCACCTGCAAAAGAAGTTGCATTTCAATGACACATGTCATAAGATCGTATAGACCAGAGGGGTCTATTGCGTATCCTTTTTGACACTCGTGATCACAATCAAATGACAATTATTGTTTGAGAAAACTGTAATTTGATTGCGATCACGAGCGTCAGAAACGTCACGCAATTTACCCTTTGAGGCCGTATTGCCTAACGTTTCTGGCGCTCGCAATCGCAATCAAATGACAGATTTCGCATGTGAAAACTGTAATTTCATTGCGATCGCAAGCGTCAAAAATGTTAGACATTACGGCTTCTGGATGATACAAATAATAATATAGATATCAAAGCAAAGTTTAAAGTGAATTGATAATAATATTGAAAAATTATTCAAGGTTTTCTTCCTTCTAATTCTTCGAATTTCTCGCCCTAAACTAAATACCTACCTCAATATCTTGGTTTTATTACAATAAGTGTAGTAGCAAATCGTTTATTTCATTACAAGAAGACCATTGAATGTATAAACTCGGTAATGATTATGTTTGTATTATTATAAAATTCTGTATAATCTACAGAGATTATTATCAGTTACCTCCTTCAGTTATCATAGTAATTTATAAAGCTTTATGTCAAGTCCTCAGAGCATTTCAAGAAATCAAAGTGAGCCCTGAGGCAGTCAATATAACGTATAACAGTCAGATTCCAGTTACAAAGCATTTTGAAGCGACAGTTAAGGCCACTTTACTCAATTATTCGTTAACTAATCAATAAACCATTGACCTAAGCAAAGCAATGACTTACAAATTAGTTTCTGAAGTCAAATTTGTAGTTACGATATAAACGAACTTGATAATTTTATTGATTCATGATTAATTAGAATAATCACGATACATGTACGTAACTTAGTCAAAAACTTTGGCAAAAAAACATAAAACCTAAAGGTGACGTAGGTACAGATCACAGCTAATTATAAATGTACACGAGTAAACCTCGTACTTACACATTGTCTTCCTCTTTAGTGTGCGTGACTGACGGTACGCCTTGCGACTGAGGACACGTTCGAGCTACGCACACATAGACATAGACTTGTCGTGCGATACGCTTACAACTGCAATTATAAAATGTGGATGGGCGCGCATTCATGGGTGAACAGATCTGTAGCAATCTGACAGGCAGACGATCACAGTTTTATCTTCGACTGTTGAATTAATTGTATGTGTTTTGCTAACAGAATGTCACCAATATTTTCAGAGGTTCGACAGTTGGTACGCCCGGGTCGATGATGTCCCCGGCGTGGACGATGGAGGGGATTGCGGAGAAGCGGTCCGACTCCGACCGCGCGAGCATCTACTCTCGCTCTAGCGGCAGCGCTTCGGAGTATTCCGTGCCCCGCGCTCTCGACAAGCATGGTTAGTAGTAGTTTGGCGCGGAGTAGCGTTCTGATTTCAAATGCGCATTTACTCGCGTTCAAGCGACAGCGCCTTAGGGCCCGTTGTTTGATCAGTAGTTAAAGTTACTATAGTTAAATTTCCGTTGAAATGTGTTAGCTATTGTTATTTTTGCCATACATTTTAACTATTAGTTAGTTTAACTAATGATCAAACAACAGGCCCTTAGAGTACTCCATTGTTGCGCTCTTTTTAGTTCGGGTAGTAAAGTAAGCTGCGGAGTAATAATCCGAAATCGCCCGTTCGAGCTTCTATTATACTCGATTTCTAGTGGCAGGCGCTTCAGTTACCTGCGTATCATGATGTCTGCAATTCCGGTTGTAAACTGCGGGCTAGCATCACAATTTCGACCGTGCAAGCATCTATTCGCGTATTAGCATCAACGCTTCGGAGTATTCCATACTTCGCGCTCACTACAACTCCGCTTGTAATGTAAACTGCGGATAAAAATATTCGACATCGTCATTTCAAAGTGTGTCTGAAATTAGGGTGCAAATTGTAAGAATTTTCGTATACATCGCTAATAAACTACATATCCTGCTTTTCAAATCAGTTCTTCAAACGGGAATATGATACCAGAAAGAAACATGTTTTAAACAGAGTTAATAGGTACACCCGTTATAGGGGGTTTTTCAGTTTTTGAGTATAATCATTTGATAAGATAAATACCATGGGTCTTGACTTATCCATCACATCATAACCAGTTTGGCAGCTCCGCAGTCTATAGCTACTCGGATAATTTTACTCGCATTGTCAAGGCTAAGGATACATTCATACAGCGGTTTGGTACTGTCATGTATACGAACTCGCCCATGCAAATACATACACTATTGCCAAACAAAACCGTTCACGATAAAACGAACCGTTGCATGAAAGTATCCTTATAGCTGCAACAGGAAACTTTTTTGAGTCAGGTTTAAAAAAAGTTTCAAGTTTTAACTAAAGTTTACTTCATGGATAGATATATAGATATAATCTTTATTTTTCAAAACAAAGACATGGCTTAGTAACTAAAGAGTAATAAAACTAACAATTCAGCACTTAAAATTATGCCCGAAACAAGGTACTTACGATAACAAATAAAAACATAAATTAAGTAACAATTAAACAGATCAGACACATAAATGTGAAGCCATGTAATGCACTGAAGAACAGGCGCTGGCTGAGCATTGTGCAACGAGATAAACTTAGCGCAATCTCGTCATCAAATTAGTTTTATTATTCAGTGGGATCCTAAAGTACTTAACAAAATTTATATACTTCATCAGAGTCGAAGCGTGGCAGCCCCGTGTGCTGCCCATCCATCCCAGCCAAAACTGGCTGCCAGTGCTGGCAGGCCAAGCTGTGCTGCTGCCGCAAGAAGTTCAGCGGCCCCTATGAAAACTACGACGTGCCAAAGACCCCCATGCCACTGATACAGGTAATCTATTAAATGACTTTTTTTGTAATCCGATCTTTCAAATTATCCAAATCATTAAAATAATTTCACTATAAGTGATTACTCACACTAATCCCTACTAATATTATAAATGCGAAAGTAACTCTGTCTGTCTGTCTGTCTGTCTGTTACGCTTTCACGTCGAAACCGCTGAACCGATTTTGATGAAATTTGGTATAGAGATAGTTTTAGCCCCAAGGATCAACATAGGATACTTTTTATTCCGGTAGAGAGCGCCACCGCGCGATAACCTAGGTCCGCGCAGACGAAGTCGCGGGCATAAGCTAGTTATAAATTTACCGAGCGGCCAAAAATCTGGCCCTCAAAATGTATGCAGTCATAAGTAATTTTCTATGTAGAATGGGCCAAATTCTGTACCGCTGAGATGCCGATGGGACCTAATATAGGCTTTTACTCTGGGTTCTAGGCATCAGAAAATTAGTAAAAAATATGAGAGATTGAATTGGCGTCCGTTATCTCCTATAATGCTAATGCCTAATAAATGACACCCACTGTCACATCTTTTGCTAATGACATCAAATTGGCGTTAGCGGTTACCAGCACTTGATCGGTTACGTTACTTAGTGACTTAATTGAGCGTTTACTACCGTCAAAAGCTTCCCATTGGGCTTCCCTATTAAAACAGATTTTGAGGCTTAATTCAATAACACACTGACTAACATACTGCTCCCCTAGGATTTAGACGTCTGGTAAATAGCATGTAGGCAAATTGAGATAGGACTCCGGATGTGCCTACCTTCGCAAATTGCCAGGGGAATATATTCGTATAGATTGTCTAGTACAAGCATAAAAAAAGTAAACCAAGGTTATGGTTAGTTAAGTGGAGCCCAATTTATACGATTTGATGTTCATTTGTATATTATTCTTTCTTCTTTCTTATAGT
Source organism: Choristoneura rosaceana (assembly GCA_037349165.1). NCBI lineage: Eukaryota > Metazoa > Arthropoda > Insecta > Lepidoptera > Tortricidae > Choristoneura > Choristoneura rosaceana. The sequence continues at coordinate 2,727,151 of JAZBNJ010000032.1, forward strand.
TGAATTAAAATAGTTAGATTTTACTATGTTCTCAGAATAATTCCCAAAAACTACATTGTAGTCTTAATCGAATTTGTATGAAAATCGCTTGTTCAAAATCACATAATGCCTTCTATACAGTTATCAATCTAAATTTAGGTGTATCAAAAACTTATCTTTGTTTTTCAGGAACATCCCATCGACGGCAACGACGCTACGAGCTTATACGACACACCAAAGAAACTAAAATGCCTTCTCAACCAAACCTGCACCTGCAGTGAAGCCAAAAACCAAGACACAGACACTGTAAATAACGAAACACACTCAAACTACGTAAACGTAACACCTTTACCAGAGAAACCTGCCATCAGAGTGCATAATTGCAACTACGCCAATGTAGACCTTTCTGCTACTTTAGAAAAGTTCGAGAGCTCCCTCCAAATACTCAGAAGTGCTGGTTTCAGTCAAGAAGAACTAGATGCTTTGGAAGACATACCAGAAAACGACGATGATATGTCCACTGCAACGACTAATACAGTACATCCATCCGCTGAATGCTGCAATGAACATTCGAATTATATGAACGTGGAACCATTAGAGATTAGTACTTCCAGCAACAGTAATAAGAACTGCTCTGATAACATCAGCAGGATAAGCCACGTGTCCGATCCGACGCAACATTCTGAATGTGACACGATCAGCACAAGACGCTCCAGCTCCGCCGACTTCACTAAAAGACATTACGACGACTTTAATCAGTGTTTCACGCCCACCGTTCTGCGTAAAGCACGAAAAAACGAATGCATCAACGAAGGTATACCGGTCATCAACGAACCAGTGACACCAAAAGAAACATTCAAACCTCCAGAGACTAAAAGCGAGAGCACTTTTGTAACTAGATTCAGGGATGCTGTTAAAATAAGACGATCGTCCAGTGTTCCCAGTAAATCGGATAAAAACAGGGATTCGTCGTCGTCCAACGACTCGGGGGTATCAACTGGGTCGCTGAAGCATCACAAGGGTGATTTCGACTTTGAAATGCCAGTGACCAATGGGAAGAGTTCTAAGAAGTACCTGAAAAGCAATAAGCCAATCAGAAGAGCGTTGACGCCAGTACACGGACCATTCGTGAAATCGAATTCATCAGACCCGCTAAAGAATCTGACGTTTCACTTCGAGGAGGTTGCGACGATGACGAAATCGAACTCGTGTGACGTTGACACCTTGACGCGACGGAAGAAGAGACATGGTGAGTTTCATTGCTCATTTTAACTCACTAATGGCCTGTCTGTTTCACCTCAATTCAACACGTGTCGTGTTGTGTAAAATTGTTTAAATAATAACCTACTTAGGTACGGGATAACTCTGATCTTGTAATCTTTTCATTTGTATTTTACTGAACTTTTCTATTTTCTTCTATTATATTTTAATGAAATAATAAATCTACATACCAACATCGCCAGATAAATAAAAGCTTTGAAATGACATTTTCAACGCAGTTTCTTTTGTTTTTGACTCCACTTATCTTCTTCAACAGACGCAGACATAACAGCGCGGCACAGCCAACTCACCAACAAGAGTACGTCCAGCGGCGCCTCCGACACATCGGACTACATGGAGTCCCTCTCAGTATCGTCTTTCAGTTCTTGCGACGTGTCTGCTGACCGCCACGCGGCAAGACCTCGCTCCGGCAAGGAGTATGCGAGCATAGACCGGGCCACGTTGGCCAGCGTTTGTGACGTTGGGTCTACTGCTTAGCTATTGTCATTAACTGGAAGATGTTCACTATTGAACAAAGGATTTCCTTAGAATGCCACAATGAACGACTGGTTACCTAGACCTGCCAGTTGGTCCTCAACTGCTATCTCGTCAGTCCAGCTAGTGGCAGATCTACGACTGCCTCGGTTTCTGATTTGTGGTGGCCACTTCAGAAACCTTTCACCCCTAATGGCTGCTCGAGCGAGTTCTTAAAGTTTCCAAGTTGCGTCCGATTTTCTTGGATATTTTCTAGTTATTTCTGGAATTTGATCGTATAAAACTTCGATGTGAATTAAAAGATGTTTGGATCGAGCATGATTAGAGTCAATCTGATAATTGAATCAGGTTAAATACGCAACACTTTGCGACATAATTTCGTGTACAGTAACTTAAGTACTTATAAAACTTCTAGGCAAACATTATTTGTTCCTATGTAAATAGGTAAGATTAGTTAATTAGTTATATAATGTTATACATTTAAATCGTCGTGTAGTAGCGTGCCAAAAATGTAGCAAGCTATTTATAAATGGTACCTTAATTTACCTACTTAAATATACACGGCGGTCATTAACGACTTTGACTTTGATTCGGTTCCTGTGTTTCGTAGAAGAATTAATTTTCTATTGGCAATTTTATAAACAGAGATCTGTCCTTTTGGAAACGCTTTTAAAACATAAAACGCTAAAGTATACTTTGAGACGTTTGGTTACCGATAAGTTCCGCTAGAAGCGCTGCCGTTTTGCCCGTATTAATTGAGAATGTGAACGCATTAAAAAAAAACTTTATTATAGAGACTGGTATCCCTAAAATCAGGACAGAATGAGTTATTAAATGTTTTTAGGGTAAAAGTCAAAGGAAATGAACCCATGGAGCACTTTAATCACAGGTCTTTTACAACCTACAAAATAATTGAAACTTCGTATTGCTTATACCGTCTCTCTCACGCTAGTAGTATGAATCATAAGAGTAAAAAGTGATGGTGTGATACGAACTTCGAATTTCGAATTGTTATAATTTTTTTAAATAATATTTGTGATACAATCTCAACCTCTGGTCACAGGACGCTACAGAGGCGATTAAAATTACGATCACCCATCTCACCATCAGGCGCTCTACCTACGGTTTATCGATAATGCTATATTCTGAAGCATTTTAAGTCCTAAAAGTTTGTTTTAATAAGCAAAGCATTATTTCTGAGCCGTGTTTGATTTAAAACGTCAAACTTGTAGGAGATAGAAGGGAAGGGAAAGGACTTGTGGTGAAATTTAAAAACACGTCGTTAAAAAAAAGTTATCGATATTTACAATACAATACAATACAAAGACTCTTTATTGTACACCAAAAATAGTAAGTGATACAGAAAACAAATACACAGAGAAAAAAATTACACGGTAAGCAATAGGCGGCCTTATCGCTTAAGAGCGATCTCTTCCAGGCAACTTTTTTACGGAAAGAAGGAAGGACTAGATTTCAATAGGTGGTGCATCAAAAGTAGATCAGAAAATATTTGTTTTATTTGTCAAAATAAATATAAATAAAGAAAGATAACACAGTAAACACAAACGTATAAATGAAGACAAATAAAAATGTTAACCGTTTTTTTTTTGTTTTGACGTATTAGGCCTCTTATGGCGCGTACACACCAGCCCAACGAGCCCGATTGTCTAATAACACAACAGGCTTGGTTTTTTTGGTGGCGATAAGTGGCGATCAATATACTACTAATAGTTTTATGTAAAAAAAGCAGGTAGTTATAATACGTGAAACAATTTGAAGTATGTAATTTTTAGGATAATATTATAGTTATTTATAACGTTTGGAATTTAACTTAGTAAGGTTAAAGTATCTACTTTAAGGTTTTGATAGTTTAGTACTTAAATTATTTGTGCCTTTTCGTACAATTTCTTAGAGCTTTTATTTTATTTGTGTTACCTTACTTATAGTTTACTACTAAGTGTAATATTATGCAATATACAATTACATATAATTTTCTTGTGTTAAGTGTCGCGCATATATCGATATGTGCGAAATATACTAATGTTTATTCATTGTATAATAACTATTTAATATTAGGTAACGAATGCCTCATAATCTAGAAGCAATAGCTTATGTACTTCCAGCATAAATATATATATATATACATACCCGCCAAAAACTAGGGATACTTATATACAAATATAATAAAAATACATTTTGTACCACAAAAATGCTTCAAAGATGGTCTTATCCTGCCAAATCAAATAATTAATGTTATATATTTTGTAAACATACATTTTTCAGCAACTAAAAAAGGGCATGTTTTCTAGTTTATTTTCTTTGTTCGAATAAATTAAGTGATATATACTTTATTCTCGTGTTCTTTATGATTCTTCTGCATTTGTGTTAGTAAAAGTACAGTTGATGCTGAAAATAAATTAAGTAATTTCGATGTTCCATGATATTGTAATGCCATTAAGTTATAAGGATGTTGACGCCATAAAAAAATAATTCGTAGGCCCAGGCCAGAAAACCAGATTAATTTTCGATTTACTGTAAAATTAGATTTTTTGTTGCTATAAAACAAATTAATAGTTAGTTGATTGAATTGGCGAACAAATAGCGACTCATGTATGACGTTATAACTCGCTATTGCCATTGAAACTCTATGAGAGAATTGTTTTGACAGCTCATAAAAAGTAGGTCAGTTGATTGGTGGTGTCAACATCTCTATTGAATTCAAAGTGGAGAAAAATAACAATTCCATGGAACAAAATGGAAATGCTTCATGAAGCTAATGAATTTCTTCTGCGCAGCTGCTCAAAGCTCCTATTTTTTTTTATTAATGAAGGTGATAGGTGCGCATGATCGCGGGAGGTATCAGCGCTCTCACTCCCCCGTCCTCGTGAGACATGCGTCTCTCTTCCACTTCCGCGCCACTACACAGACGAAGTTCATATGCGGATTTAATCAAAATAATATGACATTGTGTCACGCAGACTAAAACAATTAAGGGTACCTAAAGGTTCCAAAGTTCACAAGCAAGTCGCGGTCGAACACCGGAATGAGATGCCTTAATAAACGACGGCGCCACTTTCTGCGTAGGTAAATGTCATATTTTTGACATAAAGGCAAGCCCTAATATTAATAATATTGTACATACATAAAATGTTTTTAAAATATAGATATTTCAGCAGATGATTACGTTAGTTTAATGAAACACTCCTGTAAACATTTTTCGACCATTTTTCCAGTGGATTTTTTGACTCACAACACAATATAGTCACGTACTTTCGACGTCGTATACTTTCTTCGAAAAATCATTAATTTAATGCAAACATTTTTATGTTTCGTTATTTATACAATAATAATAAATATTAAAAGTTTAGAGGGGAGTTTATTAATCACACTATCATATATCTCTGCTGCCAAAATATTCTAGATTAATTTTATGACACAATGTAGAATATTTGTTGTTTTTTCCATTTCGTTCTCTTGTTGTCACAACATTTAAACACAAATGTGGCTGAAACATAATTAGAAACGATTGAGGCAAAATAGTAAGAAATGAATATAAAATATTCCTAAAAACCATAGTGCATCAGATTTTTTTTCGATTAAACTAATTAAGTTAGATTTAACGATCGACAAGTTTCAAATGATTTCTATTGTATATTGTCCATCATTATTTTCAAAGTTTATGTAAATCGACAGTCTTTGGCTAGACTGACCGATTGGATTAGAAACAGAAAGGCCACGTTGACTAACAAAAGATGAGGCTACCGTTTACATTTGACAGTCGATCAGCTGGGAAGCTGAGAATAAAACTGACATAACACAGCTGTAGACGTATAAGAAATTTCATTAATTATGAAAAAAAAATCGAATATGAACGAAGTAAAAGGTTTTCAGAATATTTTCTTACTATTTTTCCTTCTTTTTTGGTAGAATTTGGGTTGCTTTTTTCGTCTAGTCAGAGAGCGTGTGGTTTCCACGTACAATCATTTCTAGAGATTTACGTCAGCAATTACTAGTACAATATATCCAGCCAGTGAAATACAAGCTGAATCGCTATTGTGAATCTTTGCTATGTTAAGGTACCACTGTTGACGACCGCGACACAAAGCCGCGACAGAGTTACGCGACCCACCGCTTAGTATGAACATACGCGACGAAGTCACTTGCCATTAACACTTCTTTGTGTAAAGTAATACCTACGAGTATAAGCAGTGGGTCGTCCGACCCGGTTGCGGTCGACAACATCAGAATTCTACCTGGCTGGCCAAAAATGACTGCGACATTATCGTACCACGGGGAGTGCGTCACTGCACCGTCAGTGATAAGCCAGCTAGTAGGTGAATAAAGCGGCTGCAAGATGCGACTTTCGGATCTGTTAGATAACAATTAATATGTAATCAGTAATTTGTGTTGATAGGTTTTTACTTAATGTATACCTAATGGCTCGACTATGTGGTGAATTTAAGAAAATTACACTTGGATTACAATATTGAACGTAAAACTGACAGTTTTTACCCCAAAGGTATCATTTCGATGTAAACGACCGCGGCACGCGACTCCCACTGAGACGTGGGATCCACTGCTTAAGTATGAATTTAGTCGGCAACGCAGTTCTTGTATTACCGTGAGTCGCGCGGCGCGGTCGTCGTCCAGTGTCGCGGTCGTCGACATCGGAAAGCTACCTTTAAATGACAATGATAATTTTTACGTGGACCCACACACTCATGGTTTTGGTGTTTGCTTAGGTGGTTCGTTTCTGCACAAAATTTTATATTTTATGTAATATAAAAATATTTTCTTAACTTCTACGTTTAAAGAACGTTGTCGTATTTTAAAACGTTTTATAATATTGCGTCTGAAAAGATAAAAATATAGTGCATTGAATGATATTTTGTTTTTTTTTTTAACCAGTCAGCCTTAAATTATAAGACACACAGACACGTAACAAACCTCTCAAGCTCGTTTAAAGTCACAAAGTCATCATCATCATCATGTCGACCGAAAGACGTCCACTGCTGAACATAGGCCTCCCCAAGGCTCAGACCGGACACTGAACCATATGCCGAGGCCAAAAAGGCCACCAAACCAACATCACCAACCCGACGCACCCCAAGACCACCATGACGAATAGGCAAAGCCGCCTGACACCACTGTACTTCATCCAAGCTCACATTGAGTACAGACTCCACAGTCTGTTTGAGCGTGTCATAATATTATTTTTTACTAGCTTTTGCCCGCGGCTTCGCCCGCGTCGTGGTATTCGGTTATCACGCGCTGTTTCATCAGGAACTGTGCATTTTTTCGGGGATAGTAACCCTCCTTCTTCGCAGTCGGGTAAAAAGTACGGGGAGTAAAAGTATGTGTGACTCTTTGTAAAATTGGGTGCCCGAAATGAGAGATCGGTTGGATTTTTGGACTTTTTACTTCGAAGCCGATTGCAATGGAACAGAGACAAACAAACTTAAAAACCTTATTTATATAGATGCGCGATACATTTGAAACTACTGAGGTTCATGAATGTCAAGGGGCATCGATCATTTTTATTAATTAGCAAGCTATCTAGTTCAGCAGATGAACTATAGATGGCGCTGTATCGAACACTCTTTGGTTTGGAGTAAGATTATGTGACTTTTGCATTTATAATATTAGTACCTATGGATATTATTAGCCTTAATAAACTTTCAATATTATTTTGTATACCTCGTGATTTAGTTTTAGTTCAAGAGTTTCCTTTCCTTAGCTCCCTATGTACTCATTTATTATATCCTAATTGAAATTCAAACTCACCTTATGCCATCAAAGCTACTTGCTTATATAATAAAAGTGAAGTCTAGTAAAACATTATGTTATGAAAGTGTGCTTTATGAAATGACCCTTATTAATACGATTAGGTACTAACTACATGTAAAGTTTATAAAAAAAAAAAACCTTACCGATTCGAAGTAATTAGGTAGGTACTGCACTCTAAGTGAAATCAGGGATGATCGAGTCAATAAGCATTACACCGTATAAAAATTTACTTTTACTTTACTTTCCTGCTGTTAGTTAAAAATAAATCGAGTTAAGTAAACCTGGAATTTTTACTTACACAATCAGTCCGTAAACTGCCTTAGCCTCATATAAAAAAGTACCTACATAAAGTGCATCACATCACGCCAACGTTTACCGTAAAAACAATCGCTATCTTATAAACACAAGGTTCATTTTGCTACTTAAGTCAATTAATGAAAATACAGTCGCAAGATAATTTACGTGGTCAAAGTTTATCTACGCTTGAATTGTATATAAGGACTTTACGTTATTTTAGTTCTTTAATTCAGCGTATAAGCAAGTTTCTTGCGTCTTTTGCGAATTGAAAAAACTGAATTCTCCCACCATCGACACTTTCAAAGTTAACAATTCATCATACCTACCTGAGTTTCCTTGGAGTATTTACTTCGAAACGCAACGGTAAGTTTTTTCATAAACTTTAAGGATAGTTTATACATTGCAAAGTTAGCACATGACTGCCTGATGTACTAAAGGAAACTTTCCAAAATTTCGGAATTTTTCATAAGGAAAAATATTGGAAACTTCTCACCATTTCTTGTGGGGATTGAAACTAAGTTGTACTATACTTACTCGTACTACTTAGTAGGTAACTTTTGTAGTAGTATAAATATGTTCCACCCGTAATCATTTGTTTTGAATCTACATAATTAACTTCCAAACCTACTAAACCAACCTACATAACCAACTTTCCAAATTCAAAATGGACAATTCAAGTGGACGATATTCTATTTTCACTAAATGACAGTAAATCGTCATACTGCTTCTTTATGTCGTTGTTATTATAAAAGTAAAAATTCTAGACACAAAACAGATAGGTACTCTTACGAAATCGATCTACAAACAAAGTGCGCTCGAGCAACTCACTCAGTTACTCTGCTCACGGAACGATATCTCGGACCGGTTGGGACCTGTACCCTTCTTTAGTTTTCGGTTACAAAATACGTCTCGATCGCATTCGCGTTAAAATCTCAATTTGTATGGAAACACGAACATCGCAAACGTCCCGCTAGATTCGCTGTTCGTGTTTCCATACAAATTGAGATTTTAACGCGAACGCGATCGAGACGTATTTTGTAACCGAAAACTTACATTAAGGGCACAGTGCGATGCGAACACTAGTGACATAATGATACGCTTGAGTCACGAGTCTGTGTAATTTTTGGGCAATAATGGAGCAACGAAAAAAGTTATTTCAACATTAAATGGTGAATTGTCGTTTTTTAAGCTACCAATGGTAATAAATAATATTAAAATATTTTAGTTATTATTAATTTATATTTCCATTCTTCCCGTTTTATTGTCAACAATAAAATCAAACAACTAGATACGAGTGCCACTACCATAATAGTTTTTTATGCAGAAGCCGTAGTTGACAACCCTAGAGCGGCCGCCGAGCGTAGGTATGAAAAGTGAAGTACATGTACATAAATTAATAAATAAATATCATGGGACAATGACACCAATTGACCTAGTCCCAAACTAAGCAAAGCTTGTACTATGGATACCTACTAGGCAACGGGTAAATAAACTTATATAGATACATACATAAGTATTTAAATATGAACCACCCAAGACCCTAGAACAAACATTCGTAATATTCATACAAATATCTACCCCGGCCGGGGTTCGAACCCGGGACCTCAAGTTTCAGTCAGGTTCTCTAACCAGTAGGCCGGTGTTCTGCCTTTTCAGCGAAACAATTTTACGCGAAAAATTAGAGAACCCACTAGGCCATCCGGTCGTCCATAGGATTGACTTCTGTAGCTATCTGTTTTGTATTCTAGAGTGGAACTAAAAGAATTTCTTTGCTCACCCGCGACCTTACGATAGCTGAGCTTATGCAAAATATACGTGTTCGTGCAGTTCCTCCACCTCCACACTGTAAGAACTATAATAAAACTACCCTGTTGTGCTTCAAAAAGAGAACTGAATTTATTGTTTTTAATTTTTTTTTATAGCCATAGACAATTAACCATCAACAAATACAGAAAGGTCCAACAGCACAATCATGAATATTTAGATATAAAATACAACACGCCCACTATATCTAATAATCATAGAAAGTTGTGCATTTAATTTATACAAACACCAAACCCAATAATTCCAGAAAAGTATAGTGTTTCTTTGCACATAAGCTTTTGGTAAATAAATCAGCGGGCATATCAGCTGTTGGCAGATAGTACAACTTCACTATATTATTTGAAACACATTCTCTAGCAAAATGATATTTCACATCAATGTGTTTAGATTTCTTGTGAAGTACTGGATTTGTAGATAGCTTCTGTGCGCTCTGATTGTCATTAAATAAGCTTAAAGTATACATTTTATGAGTTATTTCAAATTGCAAAGCTCTTAAATATATAGCTTCTTTACATGCCTCTGAAATACTCATATACTCTGCTTCACAACTTGAAAGTGCAATAGTTTTTTGTTTCCTACATTCCCAAGATATAATACCGTTAGATAATAAGAAACAAAATCCAGTATATGATCGTCTATCCAGTGGATCATTCGCCCAATCAGCATCAACAAAACCTTTAATTTCAGAATTTCCACTTTTACAATATTTAATACCAAAAGACTTAGTCTTTTTTAAATATTTTAAAACTCTCTTAGCATAATGCCAATGCTCATCTGTATGACAGTTATTGAATTGACTTAAGTAACTTACAGAGTAAGTTATATCTGGTCTGGTTAAAACAGAAAGATACATCAAGCTACCTATGAGCTGTTGAAAAGGTACTTGATCATTTAATTTTTTATCCATGTTTACACTCAATTTGGTTTCCATTGGAGTGTCATAAGTCTTACAGTCAGTCATGTTAAATTTCTGTAACAAAGTATCAACATAGTTTTCCTGATCTAAGGTGACTGACCCTTCCGACTTATTGAATTTCACATTCATTCCTAAACATTTCTGAACCTGTCCCAAATCTTTGATTTGAAATTGACTTGACAACACTTTCTTTATATTTTCAGTTTCTATTTTATCATTAGAGAAAATAAAGAAGTCGTCGACATAAACTGTCACAATGGTTTTTTTATTTTCAACCATTTTTGTGTACATGCAAGGTTCTAATTTTGACTTCAAATAACCATTATCAACTAAACAGTTATCCACCTTTTTATTCCAGGCCCTCGATGCCTGCTTCAAGCCATAAATTGCCTTTTTAAGTTTTAATACTTTATTAGAGCTACCTGGGGAATCATAACACTCTGGTTTCTGCATATATATGGTTTCCTCTAGGTCTCCATTTAGAAATGCAGTTTTGACATCCAAATGGGTAACATCAAGTCCTAATTGAACTGATAGCGAAAACAATAACCGTAGGGTCGTGTGTCTGACGACAGGTGAGAAGGTTTCTGTGTAATCAACACCTTGTTTTTGTGAAAAGCCTTTGGCTACAAGTCTAGCACGATACCTGACATTGTTTTCACTGTCATATTTTTTACGCAATACCCATCTACACTGGACTATAGTACTGTCTTTAGGCACATCAGTAAGTTCCCACGCATTGTTATAGTCAAAACACTGTAATTCATCTCGCACTGCCTCTAACCATTGTTCTCTTTCTGGCCCTTTTAAAGCCTCTACAATAGAAAGTTCACAAGCATCTTCATCAATACTATTTCCTACACAAACATTCGAAAAACCATACCTGTCTGGCTGCTTTCTGTTCCTACGAGAAGCACACCTTTTTTCAACATTCACAACACTTTCCACACTACTTACAGAAGACTCTTCATCTGGGTAATAAGTGTCATCACCATCATGAAACTCTTCACTTCCGGAATCATCTGATGTATCCCCCACTGAATCCACAGTGGCATCAGGCGTTGATTGTGATTTTCCCTCAACCTGAACTAAACTTTCTGCCGGTTTAGGTTTTTCGATTATTATCACATCACGGCTAGTTGTGATATCTTTTGTTCTTGGAATATAGATTCGATATCCTTTTACATCATCTGGATAACCGACTAGAATGCCTCGCTCAGCCTTTTTATCCCATTTTAGTCGCTTCTCTTTGGGTATATGCATCATCACAACACTTCCGAAGACTCTCAAATGGCTTATATCTGGCTTTTTCCCTGTCCACAATTCGAAAGGAGTTTTTCCATTCAAGGCTGATGCTACTGTCCTGTTTTGTAAATATACAGCAGTATTGGCTGCTTCAGCCCAAAAACTTTGGTCTAGCTCTGCATCGAATAATAGACATCTTGCCTTCTCCACCACTGAGCGATTAGAACGTTCCGATAAACCGTTCTGTTCGGGTGTGTAAACATTGCTTTTCTGATGAAGTATTCCTGCTTGGCTCAGAAAGTTATCAAACTCTTTATTGACAAATTCCTTCCCATTATCACTCCTTAGTATCTTTATTTTTCTGTTCTGCTCATTTTCTACAGCTGCTTTGTAGCGTTGGAAACAGCTAAAAGCTTCACTTTTGTTTTTCAAAAAATAAACGTGGATCATGCGGCTATAATCATCCACAAACAAAATGAAATATCTGGAGCCACCAATTGAAACATTGTTGAACGGGCCACATACATCTGTATGTATTATTTGCAGAAGATCATCACTTCTATTGCCATTCTGTGGAAAAGGTAAACGACTCTGTTTGCCTTCGCAACACACTGTACATGACGACTTAGTTATATCTGCCTTTCTGTCAAGTGTGAGACCTTCCACGGCATCCTGCATTCTGTTCAAATAGTTGCTGTTGACATGACCAAGCCTGCGATGCCAAATGTCACTTGAAGTCACCACTGCAGCTAGCAATTCAGGCATTCTCAACTTGTATACTCCATTTAATAAACAAGCTGTGGCTACCAGCACATCAGCCTTATTAAAAATTTGACAGCCACCATCTGTAAACAACACTCTGTTGCCTTTAGCAATCAGTTGACTCACTGATATGAGATTTGTGGTTAAGCTCGGTACACACAATACTCCTTCAACAACCACATCAAACTCACAGTCATCTGTCAATGTCGTAATTTGCACATCGCCGGAGCACTTAACAGGTACCTTTTCTTTATTCGCAACAACAATCTCCTTTACGGAATGCTCGTTCGAAACATTTTTAACCCAATGTTCATTCGCAGTTAAGTGTGCACTCGCTCCCGAGTCGATATACCAATCATTCTTCGAAAAATTACCATTCAAGAACACGGCACTGAATGCGTTGGTTTGTTTTCGTTCACTAGAATTGGTAATTGATGAATCTTTATCAACATTTGTGCATTGATTACGATAATGTCCCGTCTGTTTACACTTATAACATTTTATGACTTTCTTTGACTTTGACGTTGACGTATCTCTGTCTTTGGTTCCGCTAATGCTGCCATATTTTTTTTTATGATAACTCGCAAAAGCTCCGCTGACGTCGCCACTGTCTTCCTCCAAGTCCATCAACTTTGTTTTAATGGCGTCTGCCGTTATTTTGATGCCCGAATGTTCAATCGCCATTATCATCGGCGAGTATTTTTCAGATAATCCGGCCAAAAGTAGCGATCCGACCCATTCGTCATTGATACTAAAGCCCGATCCACTTAATTTTTGACTCGTTTCTATGATCTGTGTTACATACGAAGTCATAGAAGTACAGTTTTCAAGACGAATTGAGATTAAAGTTCTTAACAAGCTGATTCTTCTGGTGAAACCAGAATCATCAAACAGCTGTTTAAGTGTATCCCATAACTCTTTTGTAGTCTTCGCGTCTTTGATGTGTACATATAGCGGCGAGTCAATCGTTAAGATCAATTTGGCCTTGGTTTTCGCATCAGCTGCGGCTTCACTTGGTTCTGTAACTCGAATACTATCCGAAGTTCCCTCCAACACCAGAAAATTCTCCGCGGCGAAAGCCCATTCCTGATAGTTCTCACGTCCCTTCAATTTGGGCACACTCACAACATAATTAGAAGTCATTTTCACTAGCACAGCGTATTTTCAATCTGCGTAAACTTATTCAGCACTACAATGCAAGTTTTATCGCGAAAATAAACGTTTTTTTCTGGGCCATAACCTATAATAAAACTACCCTGTTGTGCTTCAAAAAGAGAACTGAATTTATTGTTTTTAATTTTTTTTATAGCCATAGACAATTAACCATCAACAAATACAGAAAGGTCCAACAGCACAATCATGAATATTTAGATATAAAATACAACAAGAACACACACAAATTACACAAACACATCTATCACCACCACCACAACACACTGAAGCGTTTCGAACTCAACCAGAGCTCATCTTCAGAGTGACAGAACCGTACACTATGCTACCAGCTGTTAAACTCAAACTCACAACTACTACAACTACAACTACTACAACTGGTAGCATGGTGTACAGTTGTGTGACTCTGAAGATGAGCTCTGGTTGAGTTCGAAACGCTTCAGTGTGTTGTGGTGGTGGTGATAGATGGGTTTGTGTAATTTGTGTGTATTCTTACAGTGTGGAGGTGGAGGAACTGCATGAACACGCATATTTTGCAAAGCTCAGCTGTAAGGTCGCGGGTGAGCAAAGAAATTCTTTTAGTTCATTGATATGGACCTCCGCAAAGTAACGCCTGATTCAATAAATTATTCTAGAGTGGTTCGTCTGTTGTCACAGTGATGGCTGGTCGTGTGCTGTGCTGGGTGGTGGCGGTGATGGCTGTGTCCGTGCGCTGCGACACACTCTACGGCAATGGTGTTTCTACTTGGCCTGCGTGCTCTCAGTTCAACTTAAACGCACAGCTCGTGAAACGAGGGGAAAGCGATCGCGAAGTAACCGCGTTATATTTAGATAATTGTCATATATCTTCGTTAAATTCAATTGATTTATTATATACTAACCTAACTACATTATCGTTGGATAACAACAACATTGCATTCATTGAAGCCGGTACTTTTGATAACCTCGACTCGTTAAATTATCTGCGTTTAAATAGTAACAGATTTTTAGGGAAAGACTTACCGTCAAGTTTATTCCGTAAATGTACTAATTTATTTACTATTGAGTTCTCTAACAATAATATGTCGGACACGCCGGCCGACCTGTTGCACGGGCTGAGTAAACTAGAAACTTTGAGCTGTAATAACTGTTCTCTGCTTAAAATGCCGGCATTTATCACAAGCTCGATTCTTACTGTAGAAAACCTTGATTTAAATCAAAATGAACTAACGCGACTTGACGATCCAGATACGTTTGTCAATCTTTTCAACCTAAATCGTCTGGAGTTATCATTCAACAAAATTGATTATTTACACGAAGACTTACTGGAGCCTCTTGCAAAAATAAAGAGTATTGATATGACTTTTAACAAAATAAGACGCATTCCTGAAAAATTGTTTCAAAATAGATCACTATTGTATGATGTCAATCTGGCCGGCAATATTATTGATTATATCCCTGAGAAGGCGTTTCTTGGCACTAGCATAACTGTTCTCACTTTAACCGATAACAGATTATTTTATCTACCTGAGAAATTCTTGTCGGTGGTTGTCGGCAGCGGAGAGAGGCTGATATCTTTTTATTTTGACGGCAATCCGTGGCCTTGTGCATGTCTCAATAAAATGCTAATTCAGCTAAAACAACTAAAAATCCATTACGAAAACGATAAATATGACGGAACACAAAAGATTTGCTTAATGATTGATGACTTCAAGTGTCTTGGATCGGATATTTATTTATATTTTTATAGAAAACTTATAAGTGATGATAAATAAAATAATGCTAAGCCATTTTTCCCACTGTTTATCTGTATGACAGCACAATGACACCGAAACAGAGCTACAATATCTTTAACCTCTCGCTCAGCTTTAGGTACACTCTGATGTTATAAAAGTAGATGCATAATTTTATGAACAAAGTGCAATTTTTTGCGTGCACTAGTGTGTAGGTAATTACACAGTACCTATCGAGCATAATATACTAGAATCATAGTAATACTAAACAAAATTTGCGATATTTGAGTAGGATAGTATCCGGCAAAGAACAAAGGTCATCGACGTAGCTCAAGGAAGTTAACCGAAGTGGCGTTGGGCTGGCCACGTGTGTAGCAGAACCGATGAACGGTGGAGTAGACAAGTCCTAGAATGGAGACCACGGACGAAAAATACTAGAATCATAGCAGTACTAAACAAAATTTGCAATATTTAGTAGTAGTTTTATTAGGATAGTATCCGACAAAGAAAGAAGGTCATCAACGTAGCTCAAAAAAGTTCGTTGAAGTGGCGTTGGGCTGGCCACGTCTGTCGCAGGACTGATGAACGGTGGAGCAGACGAGTCCTAGAATGGAGATCACGGACGAAAAAAAGGTAGTATGGAGCGTCCTGAGGCACGGTGGACGGACGACCGCGACCTTAAGAGGGTCGCTGGCGGCGGATAGATGCGAGGACTGAAGACAGAGTGTTGTGGCGCAACATGAAAGAGGCCCACGTCCAGCAGTGGACTGCTGTATGCTGATGATGTGTGTATTTATCCAGCCCTGTTTAGAGTTGCAAGAAAAATCGTGCAAGTTGCATTAAATTGCAAGGCCTTAAAGCCAATGAGTTCTTGATGAGAATAGATAGATGTAGTTGTGAGATATTTGGGACGTTTGTAATGCTGGACTATCAACTGTCTGAGTCAGGTTTTCGTTTCAATGAGAGACACAATATATTGGGAAACTTTATGTCTATGAAAAATGGTTGTATGGCACGCAGAGAACAGTACCTACATGTACGTGCAGTCGAGGAAACTGAATCGCCATACCAGGTTGGAACCTTTTCATAATCAATTTCGCTATGAGTTAAACCCAGATAACTCACGTCTTAAATCGAGTTTAGCTCGACTGTTTCAGGTTTATTGCACTTAATGAGCGAGTCTCACATTATTTTCAAGTTTCAAAATTTGGCTATGATTTCGTTGGAAAATGTAGGTATGAGATGTCAACACGTCGGGATCCTTTCGTATGCCATAATCTTATAAGTCATAATGTTGTATTTGTCATAATTATTGTTAGTCATAAATTTTTTTCCCCGTTGAAACCGTACATTTTTCATAACTTTTTAAATGGTCATCATGTAAAACTCTATAGGTTAGGTTAGGTTTGTTTTATAACAATTCTAAAAAAAAAGAGTTCAAAGAAAAAAGAGTTATGTCAAACATTACATTATGACTAACAACTTTCTACCAGTCGATATAGACCCCAACACGTCATTAAAAAAAACCGTTCACCAGATTCAGTTTCTTCGACTGCACTTGGAACACACTATTTATTTTCTGCATGGCCCTTGCATTAGGCCGGCCAGTGCCCTTAGTGTAAGTTTTCGGTTACAAAATGCGTTTCGATCGCGTTCGCGTTAAAATCTCAATTTGTATGGAAACACGAACAGCGCCTTTAGCGGAACGTTTGCGGTGTTCGTGTTTCCATACAAATTGAGATTTTAACGCGAACGCGATCGAAACGTATTTTGTAACCGAAAATTTACACTAAGGGCACAGAATGTCTGACACGCCGTTGTGTCTAATGGATACAGCGTATTGTAAACACATTGTTACTGAACACGTTTGATGGTGAGTTTTTTTCTAGAAAAACAGTATTTATTCAAAATTAAGGACTCCGAAGTCCTTTTACTAAATTACGATATTTAGTAGTATTTTCAATTTTTAAGCAAGGAAGTCACTCTGAATTCTCTAATTATAGACCAATAGCAATATTAAGTATATTAAATAAAATAGTTGAAAAAGTCATAGTTGGCCAAATAAGTACCTTCCTGGAGGACAATAACGTGTTATCTGATACACAGCACGGGTTTAGGCGGGCGAGGAGTACGTCTACTGCCTTAGCACGATTTACTGATGAAGTATATCAACACTTAAATAATAAAAAATATGTTGGGATAATTTTTATAGATTTTAAGAAGGCATTTGATACGTTGGACCACGAACAACTACTTCTAGCTATGCAAGAGTGTGGTGTTCGTGGTCCAATAAATGAATGGTTCCGCAACTATTTAAGTGGACGTACACTGCTTACCACCATTGGCGGCGTGAGTGGAAGTGAAGCGGACGTAACGCATGGCGTGCCGACCGGCTCGGTGTACGGGCCGGTCGGGTACATCATGCATGTCAACAGCGTGAGTAACGTTGTCCAAAATTGCTCCACCTATATGTATGCTGATGACACGTGTTTAGTATATGCTGATAAAGAAATTAAAAATATAGAAAAATGTTTACAAACTGATTTGGAAAATATATTAAAATGGTCGCATGATAACGGAATTATATTAAATATTGATAAAACCAAGTGTATGCTAATTCACTCGCCTTATATAGCAAAAGTAAGTGAAAGTATTAATGTTACCGGACACACATATGATTGCTTACATAGTGGAAAAGCAATTTGTAGTTGTAAAAATATACAGATAGTAGATAAATATAAATATTTGGGCCTAACAATAGATACCAATATGAACTGGAAGTTGCATATAGATACACTTTGTAATAAATTAAGATCGATCTTGTACAAAATTATAAGCTTGAAACGGACGGTTAGTAAAAAATTGTTAATTATGTTATACCATGCACTGGCAGACTCGGTAATTGGATATGGATTATTGGCATATGGGCGCACTTTTAAAACCTATCTGGACAAAGTGCTTAATATTCAGACCAGAATATTAAAGGCTATAGTTGATAAAAAAAACGAGAGAAAAATGTAATGGAGATTATAAGAGCTTATTTAGGAAATTAAAGGTTCTGCCGGTACATGAGAAAGTTAAATATTTATTAGCAATCGATCAGTATCAAGCAACGGAGCATAAAACCCTCAGGACGTATACATGTAACCTGAGAGCCACGTCACGTCATAGGTATGTTGAACCTAAGGCTAACAATTATTACGGTAAGAGAACGAGAAGATACATCACTCCACGATTATTCAATAATATTCCTCTGGAAACTGATTGTAAGAATATTAAAGCATTTAAGAATAAATTAAAAAAGCATTTACTTGAAAATTATGTTTCACAAAGATAAGTATTAGTATTGTAGTCGTAAAATAAAAAAGGATTGGATTTTATAATAAATCATTGTATAGTGTGCGGTCCAAGACCCGGTTGTGTGTGCCGAGTTGCGCCGTATTGCAAAGGGAATAGGTGCGGGCTAGACAGCACAGCTCGGTCTTGGGCGGTAGGCATAACATTAAAAGTAGTTTAGTTTTAAGTAAGTACGGTACAATTGTTGTAAAATGAGCGCAATATTCGCCAATAAACATCATAGTTTGGCGAAATTAATGATGTAATTAAAATTATGTACCTTTTTTTGAGAATAAATAAATAAAAAAAATAAAAAAAAAATGTAGATTCTCTATTTGGTGAGCCCTTGAAGAAATAATATTCGCTGAATGCTTCTATTATACTTACAGCCATTGGCCGGGCAAAACGTCATTTGTTGCGCTGCGATTTGCAATAAATAATGTATTTTCACTGTAGCCATAAAATGGCTTTAAAAGCTCTAGGACATAAAATCTTTTTCTAAGACCAAGGCAATGAAATGTCAGAGTCACGACCATTAAAAGCTTAGAAAATAAAGTTTTTATGTTATTTATTTTTGTAGTTTTTTTTTGCAATCTACACATAGTCATCCACGAAGACCCGCTTGTCCAAATTAGCCATTACTGACATTGTAATAAGAACCACGGCACGCGTCATCGTGAATGACTCTACCTGTATATTATGCCTCGCTGTTTCCACTAGATCTGCGCTCTGCGAGGTTCGTGACAAACACATTCTACGCAACGCATCTTCACACATCTCTGGTGGCAACGCAGTATTATTCGCTGCTTTAAAGGGAGCAGATCTGAGAACTTCCCAAACTGATACGAAATTTCAACGCGTTCTTGAGTAAAGGGTCTAGCTAGATAGACGGACAGATGGACACCAAAGTGATCTTTTAAGTGTTCAGTTTATGCCTGTTGTGGTACGAAACCCTCACACATTGCCTATCCTGATTAAAAAACCAACCAACTAAACTAAATAACAATAGGTAATATGACGGACACGCCAGCTGATCTGTTGAACTTACGAGAAGTTTCCATGCCGGCCGCGCGGCCGCTAGGTATTCATTTGGGATATTGCTGTCTTTATCGCTTGTGATATAAGCGCTCGCAGCCGACCCCCCATACACATCCCCTCCTGCTTCTCCGCTTCCCGCTAATGTAACTATATCGAGATAGCGTAGGCTTTTCAAGATTTGAGCGGTTGAATTTTGGGTTTCGTTGTCCTCATATTGTACGAAAAGTATAGCACAAAAATCAATGATATTTTACGATCAAGATCTTCATTATATTTTAAACTTTTGTAAAAATGCTTTAATAGTCTGTAATTCTGGTGCAAAGTTGACATCTTTTTTTGTCGACTTTTGAGCTCCTGTAATTCTGATATTACACATTTATATGAAAATCTGAAAAACCACAGGCATAAATAATTACGTCTAGTTCATACTTACAAAATTTCATCTACTTCTGTTGCCTAGTTTTCAAATGAGACCGGGACTGCGTTTGTATGGAGAAAATGGAACGAAGAGACTTCTCTTAAAAACTTTGAGCTGTAATAACTGTTCTCTGCTTAAAATGTCCTTGATTTTATTATTATTTATCACGCGCTTTTTTTTACTCCAGAATACCTTGATTTAAATCAAAATGAACTAACGAGACTTGCCGATCCAGATACATTTGTCAATCTTTTCAACATAAGTCGTCTGGAGTTATCATTTAACAAAATTGATTTATTTACACGAAGACTTACTAAAGCCTCTTGCAAAAAATAAGGAGTATTGAAATGACTTTTTACAAAATAATACGCATTCATAAAGAATTAGGTACCTACTTCACTATCTATCTATCTTCATGATCTTCATACAAGGTTCATGTTACTCAAAAGCTTCTTTAATCTGACTCAATGAATATAAAGCGTCATAATTTACAGGGTCAAAGTTTATCTTTACCATGGACGAAGTGTAGTATGGACGTGCAGCCTCTATACATAAGCACAGACATTAAGATAGTTCCTCGTTGCTTAGTACGAAAAAACGAACTAGACGTCGCCAGATGTATTGAACCGGATTAATACATAATTTTAGTGGCGACATTGCTCTATTTAGCATGGTGGCAATAATGTTCAACTCTTTAAAGTACCTCTGTGAGTTTACTAAACTTCGTTATGTTGTAGAAGGTAATATCTAGATGGCGTTATATTCCTTCGAGCGCCAAGTTTTGAATTTTTTTCGCAGCAATTACAGAATTGTTCACGATTTACGTGTGAACTAAACTATGGAGTTTGATTTGAATCCGCAATCTGACATATTAAGAGGGTTGTTTGAAAAGTAGGTACCCGGTTATGGAAAGAAAACACTTTTTTTGTATGTACCCATAATAATATAAAATAACTGACTCCATCGCCACTGTTATAAAGTTATAAATTCATCATACCCGATTTGCCCTTGAGTGCAGTAAGTAATTACTTCAAATTGGTAAGGTTTTTATTTTTAGGTCCATCCCAGCCTATATACGTCCCACTGCTGGGCACAGGCCTCCTCTCAGAATGAGAGGGCTTGGGCCGTAGTTCCCACGCGGTCCCATTGCGAATCGGGAACTTCACACATACTATTGAATTGCTTCGCAGGGCAGGATGAGCAGGTTTCCTCACGACGATTTCCTTCGCCGTGAAGCTCGTAGTAAATTTTTTATTACCCGACTGCAAGGAGAGGTATTGTTTTTCGCGCGTATCTTGTACCTATGTAAGTATTTAGTATTCTTTATTACCGCATATCTCTCAAACCGCTGAACGGATTTAGACGATTAAGGTATCATTAGAATCGTCCTAGCAACCCAAGTGTCTTTAGATAGGTGACATTAAAAAAATAAGACATGGCGGCTGTGAGATGCAAATAATTGGGGGTCATCAAAAATTTTTTTTTCTATTTCGACTAATACCCATATCAAAATCAAGAGCTTATCATAAGGATTTCAAAAAACTATGTCATGACTGTTATATAGTAAATTATATACGTTAAAATGCTACTACAAAATATTAAAAACTAAAATGAAGACCGTTAAATACTAGAAAGCTGTAATTTTGTATGGATATATTTAGCGACTATGCTAATAAAGTAGTAAAATAAAATATAAAAAAAATTTTTTGGGGTAGCTCCCCCAGATTTAAAGTGAGTGGTGATAATTTTTTCTCATATAACATTACAGTGTAGAGTATTGTTAGGTAGGATTTTTAAAATCATTACATGGTTGTGAAGACCACTTTTCGATACAGTACCTAATTCATTTTCAAAATATTCAACTTTTTATATGTCCGATACACTCTTGGCCGATTTTTGTATAATGTATCACCTATTAACATATATGCAAAACAGAACAATGTGATTTGTGAACAATTAGGTAAATAAATAAATCAAAAGCGGTGAAGCAGGCTGCCCGTGCAGCCCACGCCCCCCCCTCCCCCCTCCCTCCATAAGCCCCATAACAGACCGGACAGAATTCTCTACCGCTGAACTTGAAGAGACATAAAGGCAGAAAGAAGGAGAACGCGGAAAGGAACATAAGGAGCCTCCCAGCCACCATTCAATCGAAAGATGAGTCAGTTTTACTTTTTTGTTAATTTTTTTTTATTTAAATCAAGGTATTCTAGAGTAAAAAATCGAGCTCGTGATAAATAATAAATAATAATAATAAATATCAAGGTCATTTTACTCATCGTAATTACGGCGTGTTTGGAGACTGCCAAAGTGGTACGAATTTTCAGCGCGTTCTTGAATAAAGGGTCTACGAGTAGCTAGATAGACGGACAGGCGGACACCAAAGTGATCTTTATAAGTATTCAGTTTATGCCTGTTGTGGTACGAAACCCTCACACAGTGTCTAGCCTGATTTAAAACCAATCAACTAAACTAAATATCAATAGGTAATATGACGGACACGCCGGCCGACCTGTTGCACGGGCTGAGTAACTTAAAAACTTTGAGTTGTAATAACTGTTCTCTGCTTAAAATGACCTTGATATTTATTATTATTATTTATTATTTATCACGCGCTCGATTTTTTACTCTAGAATACCTTGAATTAAATCAAAAAAAATTAACAAAAAAGTAAAACTGACTCCAAAAAAATAAAAAAATAACGAAAAATGGAACCGACTACAAAACCCTTGAAAATATTTTTCCAGGTACCTACTAGCTCAAAGTCCGTGACTCAGCACGACCCAGCAGGTTTAAATTTTTTTTTCTCACTTTTTAGTGATTTGTAGCCAAAGTACATCTCAAAACGATTCCATTAAGCCCAAACACGACTAAGTTACGTTGTTTTACAACAGAGTTCCGTTGCCTACCTTCTAGCTTCAGCATCAGATCGGTTCGAAAGAATCATTAACTTAAAGCTTCTTCTTACTCGCTTGTCTCGGTATGTTAATCATGATCTTTTATAGACGAGCAAGCATTACTTAGCTTTGACGAGTTCCATTGGTCACCTATGGTCTTCTTTATCAGATCCACATTACCAAATGATACTTTCTGAATGTAAATGCTCATCTTAATGCTAAAAATGCCAAAATCGCCATAGGTGTGCCTATAAAATTTGAGGTTTGCCCTCGATTTCCCTAGGATTCCATCATCAGATCTTGACTTGGTGACAATGGGACCACCTCAAAAGAATTTACTCTTTCGAATAAAAAAGAATTTTGAAAATCGGTCCTCAATTGACTGAGTAATCGGTGAACATACAATAAAAAAAAATACAAACATTGGATGGAGCATAGAACCTCCTCCTTTTTTTGAAGTCGTTTAAAAATAAGGAGTATTAATTATGACTTTTAACAAAATAAGACGCATTCCTTAAAAATTAAGTAATTCGCTAACTATCTATCTTCAAAATACATGGTTCATTTTACTCAAAAGCTTCTTTAATCTAATCAATAAATATAAAGTCATAATTTACAGGGTCAAAGTTTACCTTACACTGTTTTCGACATACATTGCGAAACTATAAGGATTCCTAGTAGACTACGAAACCCTAAAAACGAGGTTCATTTTGCTTAGATACTATTTTTGACCAACTTCAAAAAAAGGAGGAGGTTATCTATTCGATTGAATTTTTTTTTGTTTGTTACCTCAAAACTTCGTCATTTGTGAAACGATTTGAATTTTTTTTTGCGTTCGTCGAGGAATGCTATCAATTAGGTCCCATAAGCACCAAATCAGGATCTAATGATTGGATCCTAAGGAAATCGAGGACACTATTCAAATGTTGTAGGGACACCTGTGGTAATTTGGATATATTTAGCAGTAACTCGTGCATTTGTTCTTGAAAATCATAATTTGGTGAAGTGGAACTGATGATGAAGACCACATTTGACCAACAGAGCTACTTCTCAATAACAAGTAAGTACTTCAAGGGTTGAATTTCAATGATTTTAACACAGCTGCAAGGCAATTTATGTTCGTCGTAATGCATATGGTACTAAAATGGAACGGATGGTGAAGTACCAGGACTTTCTCAATAATGAACGTCTCTGCATCAGAATAAGCAATCTTTTGTAAAAGGTGTCGAGCAGTTGACATTAATCTATTGTATCTTAGATTACTAACACTAAAAAACGTGAAAAAAAATTTTTTTTTTTTAATTACGGACTACAAAAAACCATGAAAATAATTTTCTACCAGTCTGAAGTCGGTGCCTCAGCACGAGACAGCAGGAGTGATTGAATTCTAATATATAAAGTAGGTTTGCAGGTGAAGAAGACGACTATAGGTCCACTCCTGCTGGCTCGTGCTGAGGCACCGACTTCAGTTTCGTCCCAGCCTATGTACGCCCCATTGCTGGGCACAGGCCTCCACTCAGAATGAGAGGGCTTGGGCCATAGTTCCCACTTCAGACTGGTAGAAAATTATTTTTATGGTTTTTTGTAGTCTGTTCAATTTTTTGTTATAATTTTTTTTTTCACGCTTTTCTCTGAAACTATTTACTTTTCAGAATTGTTATAAAATAAACCTAACCTAACCTATAGAGTTCTACAGGATGACCTTTTAAGAAATCATAGAAAATGTACGGTTTCAGCGGATAAAAAATTATGACAAACATTACATTATGACTTATAAAATTATGGGAGTCTTCGGGAGGCAGCCGGTGTCGCTGGTAGTAACTAGTATATTGTAAACAGTTGACGAAGTCATGAGTGTGTCGGCCCAAGCCCGAGTCACCCCCGTACAGCGATAATTTAAGATAACTAACGTCATGTGCTTTCCCGCAGATACAACTTATAACTAATAAATATTTTTTTATTTAGTTGAAGATCCTAGTAGAAGAGCGTTTATACCTGCTGAGCTGGCAAAACGTTGCGTTTTTGTTAATTTTTCTCGATTATGCCATAAAAATTTAATGAAAATCAAAAATGTGTTTTGATGGAACCATTTTTAATATACATATGTTAATGTTTCTACTGGAATAATTATGCTTGGAATAATTATATATATTACATATAATTATTATTATTTATTATTATTTTCTTTAAAAACCGTTAGTAATCATTTGTTCGTTTTTTAAGAATATAAAAGTCAATTTTGATCAAGAGTAATCATTGGAGTAGACACATTAACAAAGCAAAGGTATATTAAAAACATGGCTACGGAACCCTATTTTGGGCGTGTCCGATACGCTCTTGGCCGATTTTTTGTTTGTTACCTCAGAACTCCGTCATTTGTGAACCGATTTGAAAAATTTTTTTGCGCTCGTCTAGGAATGCTTCAATTGGATCCCATAAGCACCAAATCAGGATCTAATGATTGGATCCTAAGGAAATCGAGGGAACTATTTAAATGCTGCAGGGACACCTGAGGTAATTTGGATATATTTTGCAGTAACTCGTGCATTTGCTCTTGAAAATCATAATTTGGTGAAGTGGAACTGATGATGAAGACCACATTTGACCAACAGAGCTACTACTCAATAACAAGTACTTCACGGGTTGAATTTTAATGACTTTAACACAGCTGCAAGGCAATTTACGCTCGTCGTAATGCATATGGTACTAAAATGGAACGGGTAGTGAAGTACCAGGACTTTCTCAATAATGAACGTCTCTGCATCATAAAAAGCAATCTTTCGTAAAAGGTGTCGAGCAGTTGACATTAATCTATTATATCTTATATTATTAACACTAAAAAGCGTGAAAATTATAACAAAAAATTAAAACTGACTACAAAAAACCATGAAAATAATTTTCTACCAATCTGAATTCGGTGCCTCAGCACGAGACAGCAGGAGTGATTGAAGTCTAATATATATATAATAGGTATGTAGGTGAAGACGACGACTAACAGGTCGACTCCTGCTGGCTCCTGCTGAGGCACCACCTTCAATTTTGTCGCAGCCTATATACCTCCCACTCCTGGACACAGGCCTTCACTCAGAATGAGAGGGCTTGGGCCATAGTTCCTACTTCAGACTGGTAGAAAATTATTTTCATGGTTTTTTTGTAGTCGGTTCAATTTTTTGTTATAATTTTTTTTAGTCGAACTGACATATAAATTCGCTAGATAATTTACGTGGTCATAGGTTATCAACGCTCGAAGTTGCTATATAAAGCAATTATTTACACTGTTTACATTCATTTAATCACAGTGTTAACAAGTGGCTCGCAAATTTGAATACATAAAATAGCTTAACACTGACTCCATCGACACTTTATTAAGTACAAAGTTATAAATTCATCATTCCTGAATTCCCCTTGAGTGTTTGTGTTTGAGTACCTACTTCAAATTGGTAAGGTTTTTTCCACGAATGTTTCGTCTTATTGTCCGCATATGTTAATATGACATCGCGTAATAAAATTTAAATAGACCGATGGGAATTATGTTGTTACCAGGGATGTAACTGATGTGGTTTTATCGGAACCGAAAGCGGAACCAGAATCGGAGCCTTAAGCGTAGGTCTACTAAATCTGAGGGTTTATTGCGTAACGTTTGTGACACTCGCGAACACAATCAAATGATAGTTTTCGCATAAAATAACTGCCATTTTATTGTGATCGTGATCGTGAGTGTCAGAAATGTTTACATAATTAGCCCTCTGTATGTTTTTCATGTACGCCGCTCATGTCCAGTCGCCGCGCTAAGCATTGACATCCGATATAACTTCCGTTTCAAAAGTAACGGAACCGGAACCGAAAAGGATGTTTACCATCAAACGAAAGTTCCGACTTTACGGAAACGTAATCGGAGTTCCGAAACATCCCTGGTTGTTACTAATGCCACACCGCTGGAGCTCCGTAACATCCCTGGTTGTTACTAATGCCACACCGCTGGAGCTCCGTAACATCCCTGGTTGTTACTAATGCCACACCGCTGGAGCTCCGTAACATCCCTGGTTGTTACTAATGCCACACCGCTGGAGCTCCGTAACATCCCTGGTTGTTACTAATGCCACACCGCTGGAGCTCCGTAACATCCCTGATTGTTACTAATGCCACACCGCTGGAGCTCCGTAACATCCCTGGTTGTTACTAATGCCACACCGCTGGAGCTCCGTAACATCCCTGATTGTTACTAATGCCACACCGCTAGAGCTCCGTATCATCCCTGGTTGTTACTAATGCCACACCGTTGGAGCTCCGTAACATCCCTGGTTGTTACTGATGCCACACCGCTGGTGCTCCCTGATATTCTAACAATAAAACGTCACCATCATTATCGTAGGACGTCCACTATTCGATATAGGTCTCCCCCATAGATAGAAATGGAGTCGGTTTTACATTTTCATTAAATAAAAAAACTTTATTTTTATGATCATCCCAGCCTATACACGTCCCAAAATGAGAGGGCTTGGGCCGTAGTTCCCACGTGGGCCCAGTGGGGATTGGGAACTTCACACACACTATTGAATTGCTTCGCAGGTTTCAGCAGGTTTCCTGGCGATGATTTCCTTCGCCGTAAGTCTCGTGGTAAATTTCAAATGTCCGCACATGAATTACGAAAAACTCAGAGGTGTGAGCAAGGGTTTGAACCCACGATCCTCTGCTTCAGAGGTGATAGGACAAACCACTAGGCTACCACGGCTTTTTAGGGTTCCATAGCCAAAATGGCAAAAACGGAGCCCTTATAGTTTCGCCATGTCTGCTATCTGTCTGTCTATCAATGCTAGAAAGCTGCAATTTTGCACGAATAATATATGTAAACTATGGCGACAAAATGTTACAATAAAAAAAATTTAAAAAAATTGTAGAGTACCTCCCATACGCGTAAAGTGGGGGTGATTTTTTTTTCTCATCCAATCTTATAGTGTGGGATAGATCTTTTAAAACCATTACGGGGGTGCTAAAACGATTTTTCGATTGAGTGATTTGTTTGCAAAATGTTCAAATTTAAAGTGCAAATTTTCATAAAAATCGAGGGACCGATGGGTGCAAAAATTTGAAAAAATTCAGGATGGTACCAGTAAGTATATCAAACTTACAAGGAAAACTATAAAACTATATTTTTTCTTAAACTACTGTTTAAGAGTAAATAGTTGCCTAATATATAAAACTAGCTTTTGCCTGCGGCTTCGCCCGCGTGGAATTTGGTTATCGCACGCTATTTTACCCTTTAGAGGGAAATTTTATCCATTTCACCTACACAGATAATTTTTAACTGTAATCGGGAACTTAGACACCTATTTTCAATTTTCATACTTCTAAGTCCAGAAAATAGAAAATTTCCATACAAATTTTACCCCCCATTTTACCCCGTTATTAGGGGAAAATTTTATTCATTTCACCTACACAGATAATTTTTAATGGTAATCGAAAACTTGTACACCTATTTTCATACTTCTAAATCCAGAAATGAGAAAGTTCCATATAAGCTTCACCCCCCATTTCACCCCCTTAGAGGATGAATTTCTAAAAATCCTTTCTTAGTGCTCACTTACATCATAAAATGAACCTCTGGACCAAATTTCAAGTTTCTAGGCCCAGCGGTTTGGGCTGTGCGTTGATATATAACCCAGTGAGTCAGGTTTGCCTTTTATACTCATAGATAGATATGCCTAAACTTGAAATATTCCGTACAAAATAATCCTTAGAAAAACATTACTTGAGTTTTCGTGATGGCTACGGAACTCTATTTAGAGCGTGTCCGACACGCTCTTGGCCAGTTTTTAGGATAGTTACCCTTTATCCGTACCCTCGTAAACCCCTAAACTTTATTTGAATAACTTGTTAGAATGTAAATTCTTATAATTTTAGATCATCATCCCAGCCTATATACGTCTCACTGCTGGGCACAGGCCTCCTCTCAGAATAAGAGGGCTTGGGCCATAGTTCCCACGCGAGCCCAGTGCGGATTGGGAACTTCACACGCACCATTGAATAATTTTAGATATTAAGCAATAAATTGGTTACGTCTCTCATTACAGCAATGGCTGGTCGCGTGCTGTGCTGGCTGGCGGCGGCAGTGGCTCTGTCCTCGTGCCGCGACGGACTCGGCTATGATTTTGCGACTTGGCCTACTTGCCCTGCTCCTGGAATGCGTTACGTGGAACGAGGAAAAGCTGACAACAAAGTAACTGACTTAAACTTGGAGCATTGTAAATTAACGTCGTTATCTCCTAATCAATTGATCTATCCTCGACTAACGCGATTGGTTCTGAGCCACAACAACATTGAATTAATTGAAAATGGATCTTTTGATTCCCTTGGCTCACTGAAATCTATAAATTTATATGGTAACAGTCTCTTAGGGAAAAATTTACCGTCAAGTTTGTTCCGTAATTGCCGTAGATTAATTGATATTGTGTTTTCAAACAATGATATGTCGGACACTCCGGCCGACTTATTGCAGGGGCTAAATAGCTTAGACTCTCTATATTGTGATCGCTGTTCTCTGCGTGAAATGCCGATATTTATCACGGGCCAAAGGCTTCCTATAAAAAATCTTTTTCTGCATGATAATCAACTAATGCGACTTGAAAATCCAACTACATTTGTGAACTTTTCTAATCTAAATTCTCTAATGTTAGGATCAAATAAAATTGAATATTTACATGTAGATCTATTAAAGCCTCTCAGTAAAATATGGCAAATTAGTTTGGAGTCAAACAAAATACGACGCATTCCTGAGCAATTGTTTCAAAATAAATCCACATTACGTATTATCAATCTAGCCAAAAACATTATTGATTATATTCCTGAAAATGCATTTCTTGGCAATTTTCTAAGTGCTTTAGACTTAAGCAATAACAGGTTATTTTATATATCCGAGAACTTATTTTCAGTGCTTCGCAAAGGTATTTGGGAACGGCCTCTATTTTATTTTGACGGCAACCCGTTGCCTTGTGCATGCCTCAATGAGCTGCTGGTCAAGGTAAAACAACTAAACATTTATTACCGTACCTCCAGTTACGATGGAAAGCACAAAAATTGTATAATGCTTGATAAATTTAAGTGCCTCGGCCACGATACTTATCAAGAGTTCTTTACAAAACTTATTAGTGAAGGTAAATGATATGAAAACGGTTTTTAACCCCCGACGCAAAAAAGGGTGTTATAAGTTTGACCGCTATGTGTGTCTTTCTGTGTGTCTGTCTGTGTGTCTGTGTGTCTGTCTGTGGCACCGTAGCTCTTAAGCGGGTGGACCGATTTGAATGCGGTTTTTTTATTTGAAAGCTGGTTTTCTAGCGATGGTTCTTAGACATGTTTTATCAAAATCGGTTCAGCCGTTTCAAGATCATCAGCTCTTTTTAAACTGTTGTTCTTTACACCAGAAACATGTTGAGCTTTTGTTGGATGGACTGTTGCAGTTAAAGTTAGATTCTGCCAGAAGGGCTGCTCAGCAACCATGTTGGACACTGAAACGGATATATATAATAGTTACTTATGCAACTGTATCATAAAAAACAATTATGACCCTAAGTCACATACTTACTTTAAAACAAATATTACCTGTATAAAAATCGTTAAAAGAAGTTTGAAACTCATTTTAAGGATGTTCCTATTGGAAGTTACATATATGGTGATTGATTATGTATTTCAAGGTATTTTGCTTTGATACTCAGTTATGGATTTGTTAATGTGACTTCCAGATCGTGAAAAATTAGCCCTCGATTAGAGCAAGTCGCTTATAAGAACGAAATTGAGAAATAGTAGATTGTACAACAAGAGCATAAAACGAGCCATTTAAAAAAAATCGATGGCGAGGAAACGAAACAGCAACAGTGAAGACAATTGTATACTAATTATATACTAAATTTTTGTCTGTCCCTGACTGAATGCTCCTCTCGTCCACTCAAAGGTTGACTGGAAGAGATCCCTTTAAGGGATAAGTTCGCCTTTGTACATATTTGTTTTTTTTTGTCAACTGTATTTTACCTATTTTGTACAATAAAGAGTTTACATACATACATACATACAATTGTTCAATTACTATGTACATTTGATTTTTCATGCATTACTGTATAATTACATATTTTTTTAGTTTTATTGATTTATTTTGTATAAATAAAAAATTATGAAAAATGGAACAAATAAACTTCTTTGTTTGTGGCTGTTGACACCTGATTACCTTGGTCTTAGACGAAGATTTTATTTTATGCACTAGTGTATAAAGAGTGTTTTCATGTCGCCTAGATCCAGCATAAACACCAACTTTACGAGCATGCGAAGTGAAAAAATAATTTTCGACTTGTTCTTTAATACTGTTGTAATCTGAACCATAGTACATAGTTGGATATATGTATATGAATTTACATCTTAAGATAGAAATAAAATCATAAAGTTAGCAAAATATGTATTTTTTTCATTAAAATGTCATAATTACTATTTTCACCCTACCCTATAACATTAACAATTTCCATATAACTAACTAACTAATTTGACTCAGGGACCCAAAGAGGGTGTTGGCCTCCGAAATGAGAGCATGCCATCTGTCCCGATCGTGCGCAGCCTCTTGCCAGTCGTGGACCTGAAGACGTCGCAGATCCGCCTGGACACTGTCCTCCCAGCGGTACCTGGGTCGCCCAACCGGACGGCGACCAGTCGGTCGTCCCACGTACGCTCGGCTCTCTTGGCAGCCCGATCCTCTCCCATTCGTAGTATTCGAATCATCGGCGTAACAAAAACAATTTCCATACAGTGACTTCTAAATAGTATCACAAAAGTGTCATTATTATTCTACAAGTATTATTATTTTTATTTAGAAACGATTTGAGTAACATAATCCTATCGTGCATTTTATAATTGTGAATGCCATTAAAACATTAAGTAAGTAGATTACATTATACAACTTTTTGCTGATTTGTTGTTCATGAAATATGTAGTAATGAGTAGAAGCAGATTATAACTGTCTTGGAAGGTAAATATAGAATTACGACTATTTCCTTTGAAAAATAGATTACGACTAGAAATAGATTACACTAATATAACACTAATATGAAAATCAGCGTCATTGCACTATGCGGCGACACATGCTGAGTGGAATCCTTTTTGAGACCACAGTCGACACTGTTATAGTTATTAATATACTTACTTACTATTAAATTAAGTAATTCCTGTAAAAAATTTGTTTTATTGTGCTTAAAATAAATCTTTCTTCTTCTTCTTCTTCTAATATAATTGGTTGGGGGTTATACTTGTATGAGAATTCAAACAGATAATGTGATAGTATACAACTATACAGTGCCATTGCAGGCCCAACGATGAGATCACTTAAAAAAAATGACTAGGAACCACAAATTGTATTAATTGTTTTGTAAAACTTTATTTTACATAAAAAAACACAGAAAAATGATCAGAAAATAGTATACTGAGATATACAAAAGCCACTTAACGGGATCTCTTCTAGTTAACCTTTGAACGATTGACAAATTATTGTATTACAATTACGTCTGCATATACAATAAATGAAAATGAAAATTTTGTTGTAATATTGATTTTTAATTTATGATTATGATATTGCTACTAACCTTAGGTACCCGTTGTTTGAGCAATACCTTCAATTATTAATAATTTATCTTTTGGCTAGGCTGCACTACGGCTGAACTCTGAACCGCCGCGGTTTTTAGGGTTCCGGAGCCAAAATGGCAAAAACGGAAACCTTATAGTTTCGCCATGTCTGTCTGTCTGTCTGTCTGTCCGTCTGTCTGTCCGTCCGCGGCTTTGCTCAGGGACTATCAATGCTAGAAAGCTGTAATTTTGCACGAATATATAGGTAAACTATGCCGACAAAATAGTACAATAAAAACTTCAAAAACATTTTTTTTTAGGATGGGAGGTACCCTAGGAGGTATAGACGTAAAATGGCGATGATTTTTTTTTTCTCATCCAACCCTATAGTGTGGGGTATCGTTGGATAGCTATTTTAAAACCATTGCGGGTTTGCTAAAATGATTTTTCGATTTAGTAATTTTTTTGCGAAATATTCAACTTTAAAGTGCAAATTTTCATTAAAATCGAGCGTCCCCCGCGCCCCCTCTAAAATCAAAACTGGTGGATGGAAAAATTAAAAAAAATTCAGAATGGTAGTCAGTATATCCAACTTTCAAGGAAAACTATAACGGTTAAATTCGCTTGAGAATTATTAGTAGTTTATGAGTAAATAGCAGCGTTAGGCATAAAATATACCTAAACTTGGAAGATTCCGTATAAAATACGAAATCCTTAGAAAAATATTACTTAATTTTTTCGTAATGGCTACGGAACCTTATTTTGGGCGTGTCCGACACGCTATTGGCCGGTTTTAAACCCGTGACTTGGTGAGGTTGGCGAATCAAGTAAACTTAACGGCGTCAGTGCGGCCTCTTGCATTATAGGCAAACCGCCTAACTGAGTCCTCGCCTGCGCGGTACAGGGGCGCGTGCAATGCTCCACTCGGCTGACCAAGTGAAGTGACCACCATAAACTTGTTTGTTTTCCGGCTTCGCGGTGTAATGCAACTTGCGCAATTTTTCCTACTGGTCTAAACTGGGCTTTATGGAAGTCAAGCTTGTTGTGTGCGTGCATGTAAATGTGTGTGTTATGTCAGATTTAGTTCTTCATCTTGTGTCCAGTTAGCGCTCCTTACCGTACATGCAAATTTGGCCATAGAGTTGCCACTCTTTTTCTCCATAGTACTAATACTCTATGGTCATAATCACGGCCTGTAAACTTCATACACAAAAAAATTCGCCTTAGGAATGAACGAATGATTTGGCTAGTTTTGACGCTGACGTTTACCTCCCGTCCCTCACAGCCCCCCGTCAGCCCGCCATATTCGATGCCGCCATATTGTTCTCCTTTGACTTGATTGATATTACGACGTAGTATCACTTATTAGTTTGTGGTCATTACGTTTTATCCTCGATCGAGTGAAGTATCGTTGATTTTGATCCGCGCTTATCCTCTCCGGTTAAAACGGTAATATTTATAGTACTACAGTTATTTTTAATAACTACAATCGACTAAAAGTGCTGTGTTGATAATTGTCAAAGTAAACGAAAGGACGTTAAATTACACCAGTTTCCCGCATCTGAAATAGGATTCCGCAAGTGGGTGCAGTGTATCAATAGTGACAGTCTTCGTAATTTAAGTACCTATGCAAGAACTCCGAAAAAGTGTTTGTGTGTAAAAAATAATAAAGTAAAACAGACATTGTTTTATTTTTGTTCCCACCAAATACTAAATTTGTTGTGTGCAACAAAACCTTCCATTGTGGCGGTCTGTTGGCGGCTTTGGTTTCCATATCTACAAATCAGCTGCAAAATTTGCTGATATGAAAGCCGAAGTTGCCAACAGACCACCATAATCGAAAATATAATATTAAATTAGGTGTAATATCGTATTAACGTGAAGTTCTATAGAGTGCTTTTGCCCTAAACTCGACTATTAAAAAAAAAACAATTGTCATTTGACGTAAACGTCATATTGACGCAAAGCTCTATGGAGTATTGCTTTTGCCCCACAAAAACTATTAAAAAAAAATAGTCAAGGTGAACACTAATCAATCCCCCTCACTTCCTATGAGCCAATTTGGTTGTATGAGAGTTGTGCGTCTGATACGTAGTATCTCTAAATTCTCTTATTAGTTTGTGGTCATAATTGATGTCAACGCGCGACAGAGCGGACATCTTGGTTTCATACAAGTGACAGCGCTGCTCCGTATACGTACATTGAGCATTATCGGATTTTTCATGCGATTTGTCAATCGACATGTTTGCACAGTGATCATACACGTCGTTCATTGTTCACGGAATAGTCGATGCTTGCAAACAGATGAAGAGTCGTAATTAATATTTGCACGCACACAATTAAATCAACTGATTTAGTGGAGGGGCGTGTCATCTTAGATTAGACAAGCTCTACCTAGTAAGTAAAGGAAAAATATAGTTTGATAAAACTTACAAGGAAAACTAAAAAACTATATTTTTCCTAAACTACTGTTTAAGAGTAAATAGTTGCCTAATGTATAAATGAAATGTGCATAAACTTGAATTATTCCGTACAAAATACAAAGTCCTTAGAAAAATATTACTTGATTTTTCGTAATGGCTACGGAACTCTATTTAGAGCGTGTCCGACACGCTCTTGGCCGGTTTTTAGGATAGTTACCCTTTATCCGTACCCTCGTAAACCCCTAATCTTTATTTGAATTATTTGTTAGAATGTAAATTCTTATAATTTTAGATAATATTAAGCAATAAATTGGTTACGTCTCTCATTACAGCAATGGCTGGTCGCGTGCTGTGCTGGCTGGCGGCGGCAGTGGCTCTGTCCTCGTGCCGCGTCGGACTTGGCTATGATACTGCGACTTGGCCTACTTGCCCTACTCATGACGTGCGTTACGTGGAACGAGGAAAAGCTGACAACAAAGTAACCAGGTTAAACTTGGAGCATTGCAATTTAACGTCGTTATCTCCTAATGAATTGATCTATCCTCAAGTAATGCAATTGGACCTGAACCACAACAACATTGAATTAATTGAAAATGGATCTTTTGATTCCCTTGTCTCGTTAGTATATGTGGTTTTAAATAGTAACAGTTTCTTAGGGAAAAATTTACCGTCAAGTTTGTTCCGCCATTGCCGTAATTTACGTATTATTGAGTTTTCCAACAATGATATGTCGGACACTCCGGCCGACCTGTTGCAGGGGCTAAACAGCTTAGAGTATTTATATTGTGAAAACTGTTCTCTGCGTGAAATGCCGATATTTATCACAGGCGAGAAGCTTCCTATAACAACGCTTTTTTTGAATCATAATCAAATAACGCGACTCGAAAATCCAACTACATTCGTGAACCTTTGTAAGCTAAATATTATAAGCTTAGACTCCAACAAAATTGAATATTTACATGTCGATCTATTGAAGCCTCTCACTGAAATACGGAGTATTAGTTTGAAGTCAAACAAAATAAGACGCATTCCAGAGCAATTGTTTCAAAATAAATCCATATTACATGTCAATCTATCCAACAACATGATTAATTATATTCCTGAAAATGCATTTCTTGGCAATCTTCTAAGGACTTTAGACTTAAGCAATAACAGGTTATTTTATATATCCGACAACTTATTTTCAAAACTTCACAGGAGTATTGGGAGAGACCCTAGATTTTTTTTTGACGGCAACCCTTTGCCTTGTGCATGCCTCAATGAGCTGCTGGTCAAGCTAAAACAACTAAACATTCTTTACCCTATCTCCAGTTACGATGGAAAACACAAAAATTGTATAATGCTTGATAATTTTAAGTGCCTCGGCCACGATACTTATGAAGAGATGTTTACAAAACTTATTCGTGAAGGTAAATGATATGAAAACGGTTTTTAAACTGTTGTTCTTTATACCAGAAACATGTTGTGCTTTTGTTGGATGGACTGTTGCAGTCAAAGTTAGATTCTGCCAGAAGGGCTTCTCAGCAACCATGTTGTACACTGAAACGGATATATTTAGTTACTTATGCAACTGTATCGTAATAGGGGGTCCTTAAAACACGAACTCGTGTGGTTTTATGAACGAGGCGTAGCGCGTAGCCGAGCCTGCAATCTGATGCTGCTCGTGAGCGCGGCGCGCCCCGTGCCTTAGTGTAACTTTTCGGTTACAAAATACGTCTCGATCGCGTTCGCGTTAAAATCTCAATTTGTATGGAAACACGAACAGCGCCTCTAGGCGGAACGTTTGCGATATTCGTGTTTCCATGCAAATTGAGATTTTAACGCGAACGCGATAGAGAAGTATTTTGTAACCGAAAAGTTACACTAAGAGCACAGGTGCTGAAATCTCATTATGATACAGATTTTTGTATCGTATCGTATTATGATACTTGTAGAACACTAAGAACGGTACATATATACGCAGACACACACACACACAATAAATAAATAAATAAATAAAAAATAAAAAAAGCCTTTTATTTCTCGCATACCAGTAGCAGCAGTTCGAAACAATTAGGTTATTAACAACACACACATAGGGTTGCCATATGTCCGGAAATGTCCGGATTTTTAACCCTTTGTCAGAATTGCGGCCGGACTTACCAATTGTCCGGATTTTTAGAAATTACCTCATTGGTAAAAATTAAATATTCGTGTCAATCCATGGCAAACAAGGCCCTAATGGCAGGTGTTGAGTTAAACATAAATCCTAAATCTGCGTCAGGTAAGCTATCTAATAAAAAAATTATGACCCTAAGTCACATACTTACTTTAAAAAAAAAATAAGTACCTGTATATAGAAATCGTTAAAAGTGGTTTGAAACTCATTTTAAGGATGTTCCTATTGGAAGTTACAATATTGATTATGTATTTCAAGGTATTTTGCTTTGATACTCAGTTATGGATTTGTTAATGTCACTTCCAGATCGTGAAAAATTAGCCCTCGATTAGAGCAAGTCGCTTATAAGAACGAAATTGAGAAATAGTAGATTGTACAACAAGAGCATAAAACGAGCCATTTTACCCAAGTCGTTCATATAGCCACGCGAGCCGGTACGACGAGGGTGAGCGGATAGACACGTAGAGGGGAAAATGGGTTTAATGCTCGAGTTTTACACTCTGCTTTTCACTTCGATGGCGAGGAAACGAAATAGCAACAGTGAAGAAAATTGTTCACTTACTATGTACATTTAATTTTTCATGCATTAGGTACTGTATAATTATATATTTTTTAGTTTTATTGATTAATTTTGATAGATTAATTTTAGATAAATTAAAAATTATGAAAAATGGAACAAATAAACTTCTTTGTTTGTGGCTGTTGACACCTGATTACTTTGGTCTTACGGCTCCTCTACACAATCGGCCATGATGGGCGATTACAGGCGATCACGATTGTGTGGAGGGCTTAATTGTCAACAGTTGGCCATGATCGGCGACGATCGATCGCGCGTAATCGCCATTCTGTCGGTTTTTTGGGCAAACATCAAAGGAAATTGCGGCAATGATTGTGCGCGTGCCCACACGATCGTCCATCATTCAGTTCGAATTACCTTGTTCTGTTTCGATGTATAGTAAGCATCCACCATCTTCTCCGCCTCCACTTCTTTTTCACGATCCGTTTATTAACGATATTTATACGCTAATTACTTAAATAAATAGCCGAAGCTGCTACTGTTTCGGCATCCATCTCGGGCGGCTGACAATTAACAAATGTGCCACGCACGATTGTGTGGGCAGTAGCGCAGGGATAGTGACAATCGTCGCCCATTGAATGAGAAGTGAAAAAGTAATTTTCGACCTGTTCTTTAATATTGTTGTAATCTGAACCATAGTACATAGTTGGATATATTTATTTGAATTTACATCTTAAGATATCTAGAAATAAAATCATAAAGTTAACAAAATATAATTTTTTTTCATTAAAATGTCATAATTACTATTTTCACCCTACCCTATAATATTAACAATTTCCATGTAACTAACTAATTTGGCTCAGGGACCCAAAGATGGTGTTGGCCTCCGAAACGAGAGCATGCCATCAGTCCTAATCGTGCGCAGCCTCTTGCCAGTCGTCGACTTGAAGACGTCGCAGATCCGCCTGGACACTGTCCTCCCAGCGGTACCTGGGTTGCCCAACCGGACGGCGACCAGTCGGTCGTCCCACGTACGCTCGGCTCTCTTGGCAGCCCGATCCTCTCCCATTCGTAGTATTCGAATCATCGGCGTAACAAAAACAATTTGCATATAGTGACTTCTAAATAGTATCACAAAAGTGTCATTATTATTCTACAGGTATTATTAGAAACGATTTCAGTAACATAACAGTATTTTATGCAACTGTATCGTAATAAGGGTCCTTAAAACACGAGTGTGGTTTTGGGTCACATGAGTGTTTTAAGGCCTAATTATGTACAGTTGCATAAAATATTTTATCTACATCTATATATTAAATCCTCTATCATGTGTTCAAGAACCATTGAGAATGACCTGCATGAACGAGAACTAGGTAATGGTTAGATAGGTATGTCTGCCACAGCTCGCTGCGCGCCCAGTGCGGTGCGCGCCCCACGTCCTGCTGCTCGCCCGCCCTGCGCAGCGCGCACCGCCCCGGTGCAGTAATGATGTATGGAATCTCATAACGATACTGATACCAGTATCGTTATGACCATTACGATACTGCCGTGTTCATAATGTCCTAATCCTGGTCATTATCTATGGTTTTTGAACGCATACTGAAGGATTTACTATATAGGTGTAGATAAAAATCATAAATTGACTTCCATACATTTAGAAAAAGGGTCCTTATAACCAATTACAGACAAAATATACTGATAGTTACAGTATGTAACATTAATAAGATTATTTATTTATTAATTTTGTATTAAAAAAGACTACTGAAGAAAAAGTGTTATTAGAAGTTAACTTAAAATCTTGATAATTAAAGAGTAATTCTGATAAAACTTTATATTGAGTATATAATTCACACAGTACCTGTTAGATAATTAATTGTGATTAATTAAACAATGAGCTGATTGCTTAAGAACTTGCCTGAATTCAACTCCTGATCATCGATTAAAAATCATCGTGTAGAATTAGCTGCGTTGGATGATCTGCCAAGTCCTTTATAAGGGGTGCCGCTTGAAATATCCACAAACTTTAAATCGAATATCAGTTCAAAGTCAACGTTTCCTATTCTTTCATTTCATCGAGTATTTTCAGATCACCGATTTTCAAATTCTGGAAATAGTTATTTTGCAGAGCTTCATTTCATATTTTATTATTTCACACTTTTTCAATGCAATCTAATATACTGGTCCACCATTGGTCCCTTTATAAGTTTATCATATAGGTTTTGATATAAATCTGGTCTGAGACACTTGAAACTGTCGGCCATTATGCATACAGGGTCATGCTCGATGTACATGTACGTTATGTTAAGCTCTTTGACTTTTACTAGAACTTCGTTGAGACATCCCATAGACACGCACACAACCAGGGGTTACGGTAAAAAAAAAACGAATCTAAACTCAAGCCGTTACTTTGTAGGCCCGACAGCCAATTGCCAGGCAAATAAGTCAGTCTATTGTCTGTTATATACAAAAATGATATTCCGGATCCAAAAAACGCCTTCGCTGGCACATCCTCAATAAGATTACGAGAGAGATCGACAAAATTTAAAGATGACTTATTTTGGAAAAGTAACTGTTATGCTAAGTAGAGGTTTTAGTAAATCTATGGAGCCTACGAATAAATGTTCTCTGGAAACGTAACTAAGCCCGAAAAGCCACTCCGCGGAATGTCTACCGCGACGGGCGGGGCTTAAAATATCTACCGTGCTTCGCGCCAGTTCAGCCGTAAAACTTGAGTCGTGCAGTCGCTCCGTGGAAAATTTCGATCAAGTTTGTGATTGTGTTTATGCTCGAATCAATTTAAAAAATATTCCGTTGTGTTGTGTGAAGTGGTGTACAT
Organism: Choristoneura rosaceana; assembly: GCA_037349165.1. NCBI lineage: Eukaryota > Metazoa > Arthropoda > Insecta > Lepidoptera > Tortricidae > Choristoneura > Choristoneura rosaceana. The sequence continues at coordinate 2,767,812 of JAZBNJ010000032.1, forward strand.
GGCTTCTACACCTTATGAAAAACACAGCACTCGCCTTTCATATGTAAGTAAATAATATTTAAAACACCATACTTAGCGATCCTGGAAAGTGTTAAGCATACGCATTGTAAGATCGCCCCCACGCTTGTCGCAAGAGGGCGGCGCCGACTCTTACCTGGACCAATCGCGGGTCAGCGTTGTGTATGAGAGAGTGTGAGTGTAACGTTGTGATTGCTGTTAGTTTGTATGCGTAAATGCTACAAATGGAATCACAATCGAATCGTTCATTGCTAGCAATTACGTTTCCAGAGAATATTTATTCGTAGCATGGAGCGCAGAGAACAGTTGTTTAGATACAACGAACTGAGACTGAGCCCTTGAAGTAGGTCGGCTGGGGTGTCTACCACATCATTATCTTCTATAGTCACGCTGCGTAATTCTGCAAAAAGGTGATAAGTTTTCCCCGTCAAATAGTTTTTTCTTAACGTCAAATAGCATAATTCAGTGTAATTACGAAATGTGTCGGCGTCGAATTCCTTTCTAGTTCCGAACACAGTAAGTTGTTCTAGACTGGGATATTTTTAATCGTTTGTCTTCATTGTTACGTTACAATTGTCTAAGTACAGCGAGCTCACTTGGTCGTCTGCTGGTTCGGGTTGTAGGACTCGGTCTATGTGTCCTGGTTGAAAGCACTGGGGCCAAGTCTGCGCTCGCGCATAAAGTCAAAGCGGCTGCCAGCCACATTGCGTTACAACCCATGCCTGCAACAATAAAATTGTACATGGAAATCGTACCGAAAAAGAAGTTTTGCCTTGCATCAAATGAGGTAGTTCTAATTTTTATATGAGTTGGTAGTGGTGAAATTGGTTATGTCAAATCCAAGTTTTCCACCTCGAAAGCCTTCCGGATCATTGTTAAATACTTGAAATTTATTTAAAATTTTCAGTTTTTTCCGTTTTTGTAAATTTTTACTACCAAGAACTTACGTTACGGCAAAAGTCACTAAGGACCATTTGATATGATACAGCTGTTCAAGTTTGCGTAAATTCCAAAAAATGAAATATTACAGTTTTTTTTTGTAGGTATTCGACAATTTTTACCCCTAATGAGCTTACTATGCGAAAAGTTATTTTGTAGTTATTTAAGTCCACTCACCACTACCAACTCATATAAAAATTAGAACTACCTCATTTCATGCAAGGTAACAAGCACCAATTCCATGTACTACAAGAGCTGGTTTTCTAAAAAAAATCGCCTCATAAATGCAACGCCTAGCAACCAAAAAACTGTGAAAAAAACACGGTTCATGTGTGACCACCCTCTTCATTCTTTGACTTTATTTAAGTAGTCGGTCTGTCAGATTATCAGATTTTACAAGCTTTTATTTAACTTGTAATGTATATAACTATCAAGGTAATACAATCAGCCAAATAATAGGTGGTGTGGGGGGAGGCTCCAATAAAGAGATCTCTCTCCAGGCAGGTGTTATGCCTGGGGACCGAAGTCCGAAGGACGAGCGTCGGTAGTTGTATATACGCGGCCGAGTTGTGAAACTTCGATAGCGTCATGTAGAACATGTGTGGAGTTTCTATATGTGCTCACTAGATGGTGCTAGGAGTAGCTACATGGGGGCCCCCCCTTTTTAGACCGGAGGTCGGTGTGGAGTGCGGTGCAGTCTGTGCGTCATGTGGGCGCTTGCAGGTGCCAGTTGCTTAAGTGCGTGGTTGCTCAGAGCCTTGTTGGCGAGCGTTGAGTTGAGTTGCGTTGAGCTGCGTGAGCGGTTGCTGAAACGATTTTTCGATTCAGTGATGTGTTTGCAAAATATTCAACTTTAAAGTGAAAATATTCATTAAAATCGAGCGTCCCCCCACCCCTCTAAAATCTAAACCGGTGGGTGGAAAAATTTTAAAAAAATCAGGATGGTAATAAGTATTTATCAAACTTAGGTACAAGGAAAACTATAACGGTTAAGTTTTCTTTAGAATTATTAGTAGTTTAAGAGTAAATAGCAGCCTATATAAAATATACCAAAATTTGGGAAATTCCGTACAAAATTCTAATGGATATTTAGTTGTAGGTTTTAACATAATTTATTTCAATGTATAAATATAGACGTAGCGGTAACAAATCTTAATTAAACTATTGTTAATCTGTCTTCACATTCGCAGACTACCAAGTTACAGGCTCAGCCTAGTTTGGAGTCTGACGGAAAATTGTAACATTATTGTAATAAGTATTTTTGCCAAATAAATAAATATCAAATATCAAATACGAAATCCTTAGAAAAATATTACTTAATTTTTTCGTAATGGCTACGAAACCCTATTTCGGGCGTGTCCGACATGCGCCTGGGCGGTTTTTTTTAAATATAACCACTGTTATTAAAAATGATATTGCAACGGATAACTCACGTCTTAAATCGAGTTTAGCCTCACATGTTTCGGGCTATTTCGAAACCCTTCTTCAATGGATCACGTGACTCAGCAGCTGCCGCAACACAACTAACACAGGCGCACAACTACCCACATTTTATCGCCGAATCACCTGCTCCATTGAAGAAGGGTTTCGAAATAGCCCGAAACATGTCGAGCTAAACTCGATTTAAGACGTGAGTTACAATATCATTTAATATGAGTGAGTCTCACGGTAGTTCCATGTTCAAAAATAACCACTGTTAATTTCATTTTTTTCCTACATGACATATCACTCGAAGAAATAATAACCGTTGCGGGAGAAAAGTCCTCTAGTGACCACAAACTGGAGGACAAGCGTACGTTGGCAGGCCTCCAAATATATGGACTGAGGACATCGTGAGAGTTGCCCAACCGGTGGAAAAAGGCGCGTTGTTGTTCATTGTGGCGTTCTAAGGGGGAGGCCTTTGTCCATTATTAAATTATGGCTAACAATTTTCTAACAGTCAATATAGACCCTCACGAAGAATGTTTACAAGAAAAGATCCAGAAAATTTCATTTACGTGCAAACAAATGCACGAAGTTTGGCTCTGTTTTATTAGAAATACAGAACGAAATAATAAAAGTAGGTCCAGATAGATCCTCATTGTGGCATTCTAAGGGGGAGGCCTTTGTCCAGCAGTGAACATCCGTCAGTGTCCCCACCGTAGGGTAGAAAAATACTTAGAGTATTTTTTAGGGTAAAGTTTTCGAATAAAATGTACGATTTCAAGAAAAAAATACAACAGCTGACATAGAAGCCAATACTATTATGGATGCATTCCAAGAATGTTTCGAAACGGTGTAGTAGTTAAGCTATTAGTTTATTAATAAATCGCATTTATTTACTTTCTTTTTATGTCAAAAATTTTTAGGGTAAAAAACAATTCTATTCGGTTGGATTTTTTTTTTAATGTTTGTTACCTCAAAACTCCGTCATTTGTGAACCGAATTGAAATAATTTTTTGGCTTTCGTCTAGGAATGCTTTCAATTAGGTCCCGTAAGCACCAAATCAGGATCTGATGATTGGATCCTAAGGAAATCGAAAGAACTCTTCAAATCTTGTAGGGACACCTGTGGTAATTTGGATATATTTTGCAGTAACTCGTGCATTTGCTTTTCAAAATCATAATTTGGTGAAGTGGAACTGATGATGAAGACCACATTTGACCAACAGAGCTACTACTCAATAACAAGTACTTCACGGGTTGAATTTCAATGACTTTAACACAGCTGCAAGGCAATTTATGCTCGTCGTAATGGATATTGTAAAATGGAACGGGTGGTGAAGCACCAGGACTCCTCAATGAAGAACGTCTCTGCATCAGAAAAAGCAATCTTTCGTAAAAAGGTGTCGAGCAGTTGACATTAAACTATTGTATCTTAGATTAAACACTAAAAAGCGTGAAAAAAAAAATTATAACAAAAAATTGAACCGACTACAAAAAACAATGAAAATAATTTTCTACCAGTCTGAAGTCGGTGCCTCGGCACGAGACAGCAGGAGTGATTGAATTCTAATATATAAAGTAGGTTTGCAGGTGAAGAAGACGACTATAGGTCCACTCCTGCTGGCTCGTGCTGAGGCACTGACTTCAGTTTCGTCCCAGCCTATGTACGCCCCATTGCTGGGCACAAGCCTCCACTCAGAATGAGAGGGCTTGGGCCATAGTTCACACTTCAGACTGGTAGAAAATTATTTTCATGGTTTTTTGTAGTCGGTTCAATTTTTTGTTATGATTTTTTTTTCACGCTTTTCTCTGAAACTATTTACTTTTCAGAATTGTTATAAAATAAACGTAACCTAACCTATAGAGTTCTACAGGATGACCTTTTAAGAAATCATAGAAAATGTACGGTTTCAGCGGGGAAAAAAATTATGGCTACCAAAAATTATGACAAACATTACATTATGACTTATATTATAAAATTTTATTATTATTATATTATTATATTATATATTATTATTATATTATATTATATTATATTATATTATATTATATTATATTATATTATATTATATTATATTATATTATATTATATTATATTATATTATATTATATTATATTATTATATTATTATATTATATTATAAAATTATGGGAGTCTTCGGGAGGCACCCGGTGTCGCTGGTAGTAACTAGTATATTGTAAACAGTTGACGAAGTCATGAGCGTGTCGGCCCAAGCCCGAGTCACCCCCGTACAGCGATAAGATAACTAACGTCATGTGTTTTCCCGCAGATTATAACTAATAAATAAATATTACTTACTCACCAATCGACCTCGATTGGTGTCAAATGGTCACGTAAGTAGGTAATATTTGTTTATATTTTTTATTTAGTTGAAGATCCTAGTAGAAGAGCGTTTATACCTGCTGAGCTGGCAAAACGTTGCGTTTTTGTTAGTTTTTCTCGATTATTCCATAAAAATTTAATGAAAATCAAAAATGTGTTTTGATGGAACCATTTTTAATATACATATGTTATTGTTTCTATTGGAATAATTATGCTTGGAATAAGTATATACTTTTATTTTCTTTAAAAACCGTTAGTAAACATTTGTTCGTTTTTAAAGAATTATAAAAGTCAATTTTGATCAAGAGTAATCATTGGAGTAGACACATTAACATAGCATAGGTATAATTATTATGGGCGTGTCCGACACGCTCTTGGCCGATTTTTTATGTTTGTTACCTCAGAACTCCGTCATTTGTGAACCGATTTGAAAATTTTTTTTTGCGCTCGTCTAGGAATGCTTCTATTAGATCCCATAAGCACCAAATCAGGATCTAATGATTGGATCCTAAGGAAATCGAGGGAACTATTCAAATGTTGTAGGGACACCTGAGGTAATCCCTACTAATATTATAAATGCGAAAGTAACTCTGTCTGTTACGCTTTCACGTCGAACCCACTGAACCGATTTTGATGAAATTTGGCATAGAGATAGTTTAAGCCCCAAGGATCAACATAGGATATTTTTTATTCTAGTAGAGGGCGCCACCGCGCGATAACCTACATTCGCGCAGACGAAGTCGCGGGCATAAGCTAGTTTGGAGATATTTTGCAGTAACTCGTGTATTTGCTCATGAAAATTATAATTTGGTGAAGCGGAACTGATGATGAAGACCACATTTGACCAACAGAGCTACTACTCAATAACAAGTACTTCACGGGTTGAATTTCAATGACTTTAACACAGCTGCAAGGCAATTTACGCTCGTTGTAATGCATATGGTACTAAAATGGAACGGGTGGTGAAGTACCAGGAGTTTCTCAATAATGAACGTCTCTGCATCAGAATAAGCAATCTTTCGTAAAAGGTGTCGAGCAGTTGACATTAAACTATTGTATCTTATAGATTATTAACACTAAAAAGCGTGAAAAAAAAATTATAACAAAAAATTGAACCGACTACAAAAAACCATGAAAATAATTTTCTACCAGTCTGAAGTCGGTGCCTCAGCACGAGACAGCAGGAGTGATTGAAGTCTAATATATATAAAATAGGTATGTAGGTGAAGAAGACGACTAATAGGTCCACTCCTGCTGGCTCGTGCTGAGACACCGACTTCAGTTTTGTCCCAGCCTATGTACGTCCCACTGCTGGACACAGGCTTCCACTCAGAATGAGAGGGCTTGGGCCATAGTTCCCACTTCAGACTGGTAGAAAATTATTTTCATGGTTTTTTGTAGTCGGTTCAATTTTTTGTTACAATTTTTTTTTTTTATTCGACTGGAAGGCAAACGAGCAAGTGGGTCTCCTGGTGGTAAGAAATCACCACCGCCCATAAACATCTGCAACACCAGGGGTATTGCAGATGCGTTGCCAACCTAGAGGCCTAAGTTGGAATACCTCAAGTGCCAGTAATTTCACCGGCTGGCTTACTCTCGGCGCCGAAACACAACAGTGCAAACACTGCTGCTTCACGGCAGGATTAGCGAGCAAGATGGTGGTAGCAATCCGGTTTTAATCTAATTAACTTATATAAATTCGCTAGATAATTTACGTGGTCATAGGTTATCAACGGTTATCAAGTTGTCACACAAAGCTATAACTTACACTGTTTAAATTCATTTAATCACAGACTTAACAAGTGATTGCTCGCATATTTGAATACATAAAATAAATTAACACTGACTCCATCGACACTTTATTAGGTACAAAGTTATAAATTCATCATTCCTGAATTCCCCTCGAGTGCTTGAGTTTGAGTACCTACTTCAAATTGGTAAGGTTTTTTCCACTAATGTTTCGTCTTATTGTCCGCATATCTTATTATGACATCGCGTAATAAAATTTAAATAAATCGATGGGAATTATGTTGTTACCAGGGATGTAACTGATGTGGTTTTATCGGAACCGAAAGCGGAACCAGATGTTTTCAATTTATCGGAACCAGAATCGGAGCATTAAGCGTAGGTCTACTAAACCTGAGGGTTTATTGCGTAACGTTTCTGACACTCGCAATCACAATCAAATGATAGTTTTCGCATGAAATAACTGCCATTTTATTGTGATGGCGAGTGTCAGAAATGTTACATAATTAGCCCTCTGTTTGTTTTTGATGTACGCCGCTCATGTCCTGTCGCCGCGCTAAGCATTGACATCCGATATAACTTCCGTTTCAAAAGTAACGGAACCGGAACCGAAACGGATGTTTAATATCAAACGGAAGTTCCGACTTAACGGAAACGTAATCGGAGTTCCGCAACATCCCTGGTTGTTGCTAATGCCACACCGCTGGAGCTCTGTAAAATGGGGATTGGAACTTCACACACACTATTTGAATTGCTTCGCAGGTTTGAGCAGATTTCCTGGCGATGATTTCCTTCGCCGTAAATCTCGTGGAAAATTTCAAATGTCCGCACATGAATTACGAAAAACTCAAGAGGTGTGAGCAAGGGTTTGAACCCACGATCCTCTGCTTCAGAGGTGATAGGACAAACCACTAGGCTACCACGGCTTTTTAGGGTTCCGTAGCCAAAATGGCAAAAACGGAACCCTTATAGTTTCGCCATGTCTGCTGTCTGTCTGTCTATCAATGCTGGAAAGCTGCAATTTTGCACGAATAATTTATGTAAACTATGCCGATAAAATGGTACAATAAAAAATAAAATAAAAAATTGTAGATTACCTCCCATACGCGTAAAGAGAGGTTGATTTTTTTTTCTCATCCAATATTATAGTGTGGGGTAGATCTTTTAAAACCATTAGGGGGGTGTTAAAACGATTTTTCGATTGAGTGATTTGTTTGCAAAATATTTAACTTGAAAGTGCAAATTTTCATAAAAATCGAGGGACTGGTGGGTGGAAAAATTTGAAAAAATTCAGGATGGTACCTAGTAGGTATATCAACCTTACAAGGAAAACTATAAAACTATATTTTTTCTTAAACTACTGTTTAAGAGTAAATAGTTGCCTAATGTATAAATAAAATATGCCTAAACTTGAAATATTCCGTACAAAATACAAAGTCCTTAGTGTGCAAGTATTTTGGATGGCGAACAATTTTTTGAATTGTCATCCTCTTTGCTGTCGTTGGCTGATTGGCGCAAAGCCTTTGCCGCGCGCCTTCGACCGTAAAAAAGGCGGCAGTCGGACTCTTCATCAAAAAAAAACTCTCGGCGGACATCAAATATGTTAAATTAAACCTTCGATTAATGACTGTTACCAAGGCCGTGGCTTATTTGCTCTTCTGTGCAGCATTATGTCTAGAGAACAATAATTATTGAATAACATACCTCAATGAAGCCGACTTCGATGTATGACGCTTGCTAAGTCCGTAAAGCCACCGACAGCAAAGAGGATGAAAATTCAAAAAATTGTTCGCCATCCAAAATACTATTTCGAGCGTGTCCGACACGCTCTTGGCCGGTTTTTAGGATAGTTACCCTTTATCCGTACCCTCGTAAACCCCTAAACTTTATTTGAATAACTTGTTAGAATGTAAATTCTTATAATTTTAGATATTAAACAAAAAATTGACACAATTGACGGTCAAATTATTGAACGCGTAGAAGAGGCAAGAAATTTGGGTATTGTTTTTGACAGCGAACTACGCTTTGAAAGCCATATTATAGGTTTGGTCAAGTCATGCTTTTACCGTCTAAAAGTCTTATATCAGATTCGGAACCTCCTTTGTGAGAAAATGCGTATTACACTTTGTGAGTCACTGATTCTGTCTAGATTAAATTATGGGGATTTAGTATACGGACCAAGATTGCAGTCGGCGACTCCTCGTTTGGTTCAGCGTGTCCAAAATGCTTGTTGTCGTTTTTGTTTCGTTGTTCCACCAAGAAGTCATATCTCAACAGAGCCTCTATGCTAAACATGTCCTCTCGAAGACACTTACACCTTGCAAGTCTTTTATTTGAGGTCATGAATTTCAAACGGCCTAATTATCTTTTTACTAAGACAGGTATATCTTCTTTTCACACCAGATACGGAACTAGATCCACCCGACATTGTCTTTTAGAATGCCACCCCCACAGAACTGTAGCCTTTACCGGTAGCTTTCGTTACCTTGCAACCAAGTGCTGGAACAATATACCTCCACCGATCAGATGTTTAACATCAAAGCAAACTTTCATAAAACACATTAAGTTTATTCTCTTGCAGAAGCAAAGCGGTTGCTCGGTACATGACTCTAATTGTAATTTTGCTTGGCACTGTTTGTTTCGTTTTTTGTTCTACATTTATTTTAATAACGTGAAAATATTTGTTCATGGACCTCTGGGTTGTGGCAGAATATCAGTGTTTTGCTCCTATGAGCAATGTTGACCACTGAGCCATGGCCCTTTTGCACTACTGCAGCGCACACAAACAATTGAAATTGTTTACTTTAGGTTAGGACTGTTCTTGTTTTATTTATGTAATCTTGATTGTGTGTGTTTGCAGTAACAAATAAACGTTTTATCTATCTATCTATCTAAATTGGTTACGTCTCTCATTACAGCAATGGCTGGTCGCGTGCTGTGCTGGCTGGCGGCGGCAGTGGCTCTGTCCTCATGCCGCGACCGACATGATATTGTGACTTGGCCTACTTGCCCTGCTCATGGATGGCGTTACGTGGAACGAGGAAAAGCTGACAACAATGTAACTTTGTTAGCCTTGATGGATTGTAATTTAACGTCGTTATCTCCTAATGAATTGATCTATCCTCGACTAGAGCGATTGCACCTGGAGCAAAACAACATTAAATTTATTGAAAATGGATCTTTTGATTCCCTTGTCTCGTTAATAGATGTGAGTTTAAAAAGTAACAGTTTCTTAGGGAAAAATTTACCAGCAAGTTTGTTCCGTAATTGCCGTAGGTTATTTCAAATTATATTTTCAAGCAATGATATGTCGGACACTCCGGCCGACTTATTGCAGGGGCTAAACAGCTTGTGGTATTTAGAATGTAATAACTGTTCTCTGCGTGAAATGCCGATATTTATCACAGGCGAGAGGCTTCCTATAACAAGTCTTGATTTGAATCGTAATCAACTAACGCGACTTGAAAATCCACTTACATTCGTGAACCTTTCTAAACTACAGAATATAAAATTAGACTCCAACAAAATTGAATATTTACACGTAGATCTATTGAAGCCTCTCACTGAAATAATGTATATTAGTTTGAAGTCAAACAAAATACGTCGCATTCCTGAGCAATTGTTTCAAAATAAATCCACATTACAAGTTATCAATCTAGCCGAAAACATTATTGATTATATTCCTGAAAATGCATTTCTTGGCAATCTTCTAAATACTTTAGACTTAAGCAATAACAGGTTATTTTATATATCCAAGATATTATTACCAAAGTCTCTCATTTGGGGACCGCCTCACTTTTATTTTGACGGCAACCCGTTGCCTTGTGCATGCCTCAATGAGCTGCTGGTCAAGCTAAAACAACTAAACATTTATTACCGTACCTCCAGTTACGATGGAAAGCACAAAAATTGTATAATGCTTGATAATTTTAAGTGCCTCGGCCACGATACTTATCAAGAGTTGTTAAGTCGGGTTAAGACGGATTCACTTAACATCAGCGTCTTTGCATTTCATGAATCGACAAATGCTGAGTCCTTAGATTATATGCAACACTAGATGGACCGTAGGCGGCATGAAAACGTCCCCAAAAATATAAGCCAACTGTTGGCTTATAAGTCATTTTCCCCCCCTCAGTCTGCATTGTGACACCGTAGGTGACGTATGCGGAGCGCACAATACAAAATTGGTCATACCAAATGTGCTATAAAAGTGTGCCGCAATTATAAAGGCAGGATTAAAAATCCTAATAACGTGACTTTCCATCGGTAAGTACTCGAGAATCCATAAAATTTCGTAAGATTAAATTATTTAGGTTAGTATTGTTTGACATTTTTTATAGGTGTTACCAGTTTCCAGTGAAAAATTCCCCACAATTCAGACAAAATCGTATTGAAAAGTTTGTATTGGGCACAAAATCGAAATATATCGATTTCACGCATCAACCTGAACAGTTTTTATTTTTAATCTATTTAAGAAAATGACGGGTACGTATTATAATATATAAATTTAAAATATATATCGGTCGAAATACATACAGTTGAAATACTGAAAATTATAATATATTATAATATACGTACCCAAAATGACGAATCTAATTAATGTTCTTTGATATTTTAATGAATATTTGCACCATCTTATTGAGCTTTCTTTTATTCTGTATTTATTTGAGATTGATAAGTAAGCTGTAAACAAATGTATAATGTGGTCATAAAAACTGGAATTTAATAATGCAATCAATACTGAATTCGCAAAAAAGTCAGGTGTTTCGTATAAACGTTCATAAGATGAATATAAATTCAAGATTATGAAAGATAATATATTTAGTTTGATATACTGAACTACCATATGCAATTTGATTCATACTTTTTATCTGTCTTCAGAATACCTATAGATCCTGTAGTTAAAAAGGCATGGGTGGACATTATAAGAAAAAGTCGGGAAGAAAACCTTTGGCTGCCTGCAAAATCAGCTGTCATATGCTCCGAGCATTTCAAAACGATTTTTCGATTTAGTAATTTGTTTGCGAAATATTCAACTTTAAAGTGCAAATTTTCATTAATATCGAGCGTCCCCCCCCCCCCCTTTCTAAAATCTAAACCGGTGGGTGGAAAAATTTGAAAAAAAACAGGATGCTAGTCAGTATATCAAACTTCCAAGGAAAACTATAACGGCTAAGTTTGCTTGAGAATTATTAGTAGTCTATGAGTAAATAGCAGCGTAAGGCACTGGTCCCACCGCGAGTTAGTAAGCTATGAGCTATCGGCTATTTTCTAGCCCAAGAAACGAACAAAAGATAAACGCTTCCGTGTACATAAAAGAGAGAGTTATATTTTTATAGTTCATAGCTGGCTGTTCACACTGCCGGCGAGGATACTCTCCCACCGCCCGGCGAGTAAGCGATAATTCCATACAATTGTTTACTAGCCGCCCGCCGATTGTCATCTGTTTCTAGTACAGAATTTTACTAGTTGACCGCCGAGCTCGCCGATAGCTGGCGGTGGGACCACTGTTTACTAGTTGACCGCAGCGATAAGCTATCGACTATAAAACTAGCTCAACGGTACTCGCCGAAGCCTGCTTGGCGATCAGAGCGATCATTCTACCTTTCAAAGTGGATGCGAGTGCACGTATATACAATGAATTTAAAACAATCATACGAACTATCTTTGTTGTCAAGTTTGGATGACGATGATGATGTATTTTATAAAAGCGTGTGTGTAGTGGCAGTGGCAATTTTGAAGAGACGGAAGAAAAAAAGGAATATTTTAAAAAGAATGACAAGAAAAATTTGGATGCAAAAAATTAATTATTTCAGAAAAGAATACAGTGAGTTCAAACTAGCTAGCGTGGTGAAAATGTATTTTCAAATTAAAATTCAAATCATTTATTCAGTAAATAGGCCGCAATGGGCACTTTTACACGTCATTTTTTAGGGTTACCTATGTTTTACCAAAAAATGTTTGACAAATTATCACTTCCCAAAAATTTTTTCGTAGAATTTCATTTGCCAAATAATCGTTTGCCAAATTGACACTTGACAAATAATTATTACGCGAACCTAATGTTTGGCATGTTCATGTTTAAGCAATATCTGGTTTGCCAAATATTACTTTGACCAAATTTCATTTAGTCAAATATGTTATAGTGGCTGCTATAAAAAAAAACCTAACATCGAAGGCTAAGGCGGGAGCTACGCTTCGCTTCGCTCCCGCCTTAGCCTTCTAAACCTAACCTATCCGAGTCGCTTCTGCTCCGAACCGTCTTGCTCGCTCGCTTCGCTCGCTCGCTCGCACAAATTTTATTTTATTGTCTAATGTTTTTTTGCCTTATTAAAGCATTTGCTAAATGACCAAATGCCATAATGTAATTTTTCGTAATAATATTTTGTTGAGTGAAAATTTGACGTAATGAAAATATTCGTATGAAAATTGTGCCAAAGTTTGCATTGCCAAACAAAAAGTTGCTAAAAATTGTTTGGGAAATGAAATTTGACCAAAATAAATTTGGTAAAACAACAGGCTCCCCATTTTTTAAACTACCAGCGCTTTCGGAAAGACCATCATTGCCAAGAAGAATGCGCCGCAAGAAACTTGGCAGAAAGTCATTTTTTCAAAATAAAATAATTACAAATAAAATACTTAAAAACTACAGTAAACAATTTAACAAAAAATTACAAAAAAAAAAATAATAATACAGGGATGTATGGGGTCCCTTAGTTACAAAATTAAACACTAACTATATTCGACCTCGACTGTACATCGTATAGGTCATTGGCGAATAGCCCCCCGGCTGAGCTAGTGCAGCGAGTAATCGCCCGTCGCACGCAAACACTCGCTTATAGCCGAGCGTCTAAACTAGCAAAACTATACTCGCTTCTCGCCTCTCGCCCACTCGTTTGTAGTTGATAGTTTTACTCGCTAATAGTTTGTAGCCGCCGGTGGGACCAGTGCCTAAGGTATAAAGTATACCTAAACTTGGAAGATTCCGTATAAAATACGAAATCCTTAGAAAAATATGACTTAATTTTTTCGTAATAGCTACGGAACCCTATTTTGGGCGTGTCCGACACGCTCTTGGCCGGTTTTTTAGTTTTATTTATTCATTTTTTATTTGATTACATTCGCCATCAGTTTTACTAGCGTCTATCGTACTCTAATAATTTTCCCCCAAATTTTGGGGGATTTGACATTACGTGGTATCATTTAGCACGCACACAGTGACAACCGGATTGACGTAACTCGAGTGTAAGATGAAGCTGTCACGTGGTCGCCACGCACACAAACAAGAAAAAATTGGGACGTTTTCAAACGTAGGACGTATATAGTCTAAGGCCGAGTGAAATCGTTTTTTGGAATCACCTCAAAAATAAATTCACTATACCTTTGTTTCTTAGACAGGCCTTGTAAAATACTGTAATATTGTTGTGATGTTTTCCAAAATAAATCATTCATTCATTCATTCATTCAAGTCCCCTGTAGAAGGAAAGATTTATTTTCCATACTTCGAAGTAGAACTTGTTTTGGTCGTAATATGTTTGTAAAGCGTGCTTGTAAATTATTAAATGACAGCGATAGATTCAAGGACATTGATATATTCAACTGCACCTTACGCACCCTAAAGAGTGCTTTTAAATAAGCTCAAGTAGTTGGATTCTCGAATTTTATAATTTCAATATTTAAAAACCAATTTAGCTTGGAATATAACTGTGTGATTTGTGGTCGATTGGTTCCTCCTGGAACCTGATCATTCATTGTGACATTCACGTCATTCGTGAAATTAATTTAAATTTGTTTGGTGTGGTGTCTGGTGATCGGATTTGTTGACTGTACTGGTTATATTAGTCGCGCTATAATCGTTATTTGACAACTACATCTTTTTAACTACATCTCTTCTAATATATGTATCTAGCCGTTCCGTTTATCATTTGTTAATTAAGGAAACTATAGGTCTGGTTTATAACCCATAATGTAAATTGCCTTTATTTATCTGTATGACTGTTTGTTTCTTATCAAATAAATAAATAAAATAAAAAAGAGTTCTTTACTGTAATATACGGTACTAAAGAAGACACACGACTGTACGAGCAAGCGATTTATTCCAACTGAACCAGTTTGTCAAAAGTTGTACCTACATTATAAACATAATCGGGTGGGTATGCTACACAATACATCTCATCATCCCCCCTTTTACATTTTCCCACTTTTTTTTTCAAATTTTCTTAACACAGTTACATTTTTTTTTTAACAATAACACTTACTTATTAATAAACTAGGTGGTCTTATGTTAACCCTATGTAACTAGATATAAAAAAGTTTTTAACTTTATATAAAGCAAGGCTTAAGTAGTATGTGATATAGAGGTAGGTATATAATACAGGGCCTATACTTAGTTCTCAATTAGGTAAGTATACTTATATCTATTAACAATTTTTTTTTAAACTACTACGTTTATTACATTAATTATACCTATCCTCAAATCCATATCTCATTACCGGCCTGGGGACCCGTTTAGGTGCGGCTGGTACTGTGTTCAAGTGGGACGTAGTTGGTTTTATGAAAACATCATCTAACGCCGCTTGAGTTGTTAACCTAGGAGGTCTTTTCTCTCCCCCACGGTCGCAACCGGCGGCCGGGGCGGTGGCGCAGCTGGTCGTCGTGGCGGGGCCATTTTAAACCATGCTCAGTTTGAACCTCGTACATCTTATTTCCGTTTATACCAGTAATTACCGCTTTTGCCCATTTCCTGTCCTTACGGTAATCGCGTGCCCATACTTGGTCCCTCTTTTTCCAGTGCCGATCTACCCCGCCTTTTGCCTCGTTTTTTGTTTTTAATCTGTTTGTTACCGCTTCAAGAATACCGTCTCGAACTAAATCCAATCTTGACCTTATTGGTCGCCCGAGCATGAGCATGGCTGGAGACTCACCTGTTGTGCTATGAGCACAATTTCTATAATCTAATAAGAATCTTTGTAAGAACGCGTTTAAAGTAGTTTTTTCTAAGTTAGCTTTATTTAACGCCCGTTTCACGATACGCACAGCATTCTCCGCTTCCCCGTTTGAAGCAGGGTGATATGGAGTTGATGTGATGTGCTTGACGCCATTCTTATTTAAGAATTCAAAAAACTCGTCACTAGTAAATGGCGGCCCATTATCTGAAACTAGCTTCCGCGGCACCCCGAATCTTGCAAATATTTCCTTCAATTTACTGATTGTATTCGCTGCTGTCGTAGTGGTCATAGGAAGCACTTCAAGCCATTTGGAATGTGCGTCCACTATGATTAAAAATGTCAAACCGTTGAAGGAAAAGAAATCTAAATGAATCCTTTCAAAGGGGCACTTCGGCCATGACCACGGGTGGTAAGTCCGCAGCCTCCGCGCACGTGTGGCATGCGTTACACAAGCGCTCCACATCCGCGTCGATGCCCGGCCACCAAACAAACGACCGCGCGAGCCCCTTGCACTTGACTGTCCCCAGATGCGCAGCGTGCACCTCCGCCAGCACGCGCGCGCGCAGCGCCGGCGGCACCACGACGCGCGAGCCCCACATGAGGCAGCCGCCCTCCACAAACAATTCGTCGCGGCGACGCCAATACGCGGCCAGCTCTGCCCCGCTCTCGCCACCCGTTCCTACCCCGACTACGCCGGACAATGGCCACCCTGACTTAACAAATCCTATTACTTTTGAAATACATTTATCTTGTGAAGATTCTAACTTAATATCGTACGAATTTATCGGAAAGTTATCTTCCACAAAATTTATAAACGCGCAATCGTCGTTAAGCCTACTTTCATCGGAAACCGGCAGTGGTAGTCTCGATAAGGCATCCGCCTTGTTAGCGGCCGAACGAATGTACTCAATGTCGTAGGTATATCCCGACAGCAAAATCGCCCATCGAATTAAACGGCCGGCTGCCGTTTGTGGTAAATCTTTCTTTGGCCCTAATATAGTAATCAAAGCCTGGTGGTCTGTACGTAATATAAATTTTCTGCCGTATAAATACGTATGAAATTTTTTAACGCCGAATACGATTGCGAGTGCCTCGCGTTGAATTTGACTAGGTATAGTTAGTCTCTGCGGGCACAATAGAAGTAATAAAGATTACTTTTACTGTGGCATAAGCGACCGGCTGCTCGCCGCGCGCCGTGCGCTGCGTGAGCACCGCGGCCACCCCGCGCGCGCTCGCGTCTCGCACGACACCATCACCGGCAGCGACTCGTCGTAGTGAGTGAGAATCGGGCAGCTACTCAGACACGTTTTTATTTCTTTAAACGCTCCTTCGCATACTCCATCCCAATGCCAAATCGTATTCTTTTTAGTTAGGTCGTACAACGGTGATAAAATTTTTGAAGTCTTTTATAAATTTAGAATAAAAATTTGCCATACCCAAAAATGACTTCAGTTCTGTTACGTTAACGGGCGGGGGCTAACTTTGGCCGGGTCCGTCCTGACCCCCTGCTCGGATATTATAAAACAGGGTTTTGTAGGGTTACAGAGATCGACCATTAAATCATAGGTTTCATCACCCACACACGCGAGCAAAGTCGGCACTTTTAAATCTGTTTTGATCTCGTTTATAATGAAATATTGTTCCATGCGCTCGATGTAGGTACTCCACGATCCACTCCTTAAGTTAAATTCGCCTAACTTGCCGACCGACATTATTACAAGTTAACAACGCCGTGCAAAATTAATGTCTGTTTTAATGACGTTATAATTAAGGTTCACTTTCGACTGCGCCACTGTAATATACGGTAGTAAAGAAGACACACGACTGTACGAGCAAGCGATTTATTCCAACTGAACCAGTTGACAAAAGTTGTACCTACATTATAAACATAATCGGTTGGGTATGTACACAATACATCTCATTTACAAAACTAATTAGTGAAGGTAAATGATATGAAAACGGTTTTTAAACTGTTGTTCTTTATACCAATAACATGTTGTGCATTTGTTGGATGGACTGTTGCAGTTAAAGTTAGATTCTGCCAGAAGGGCTGCTCAGCAACCATGTTGTACACTGAAACAGATATATTTAGTTACTTATGCAACTGTATCGTAATAGGGGGTCCTTAAAACACGAACTCGTGTGGTTTTATGAACGAAGCGTAGCCGAGCCTGCGATCTGAAGCTGCTCGTGCGCGCGGCGCGCCCCGGTGCTGAAATCTCATTACAATACAGATTTTTGTATCGTATAGTATGATGATACCTGTAAAGTACAATTCAATAGAATCTGACAATTTTCTACACATTTAACACACCATAACGTGGGCACGCTTCATTATAATATCGTCGCTCGGCAGGCAAAAGTACTAAAGCGACACTTTGGGCTAAAATGAGTTATGCATATCGACGGTAAAAAGCAATCTTGCTGTAAACCACACCCTTCACAATTTTTTTTTATTTCATACTAGCTTTTACCCGCGGCTTCGCACGCGTAAACTAATAAAACGGGGATGTATTCGGTCCCTTAGTTATAAAACTATCCCGTGGGAATATCGGGATAAAAAATAGCCTATGTATTATTTCAAAGGTCCAGCTACCTACACACTGAATTTCATAGCTCTAAGCACAGTGGTTGTTATTTCGAGATTTCATCCCCAGGTATCCCGTGGGAATATTGGATCAAAAAGTCGCTTATGTGTTATTCCAGACTTCCGGCTACCTACATTCCAAATTTTATGACTCTAAGCCCAACGGTTATTATTCCAAGATTTTATCCCTATCCCGTGGGAATATCGAGATAAAAAGTAGCCTATCTATTATTCCAGAGGTCCAGCTATCTAGGTACATACTAAATTTCATGGCTCTAAGCACAGCGGTTGTTATTTCTAGATTTTATCCCTAGGTATCCCGTGGGAATATTGGGTCGAAAAGTGGCCTATGTGTTATTACAGACGGCTAACTACCTACATACCAAATTTCATGACTCTAAGCCCAGCGGTCATTATTTCAAGATTTTATCCCTATCCCGTGGGAATCTCGGGTTAAAAAATAGCATATGTAGTATTTCAGAGGTCCAGCTACCTATATACCGAATTTCATGGCTCTAGTCCCAGTGGTTGTTATTTCGAGATTTCATCCCTAGGTATCCCGTGGGAATATCGGGTCAAAAAGTCACCTATGAGTAATTCCAAACGTCCAACTACCTACATACTAAATTTCATGACTCCAAGCCCAGCGGTTGCTATTTCAAGATTTTATCCCTATCCCGTGGGAATATCGGGATAAAAAGTATCCTATGTCCGTCTCCTGGCTCTAAGCTACCTCCCTACCAATTTTCAGCCAAATCTGTTCTGCCGTTCTTGAGTTATAAGTGGTGTAACTAACACGACTTTCTTTTATATATATAGATTTAGAATCAGAAAAAAATTCTGCGTCGAATGGTCCTATTCTCGTGGCTCTACGACCTCTAGAAGTTTTTGTACAGCATTTGAGTTTACCCTATTTTTTCAAAAAGACAACTGTTTACTTGCTGTAAATAGCACGAAAAACAGCATTTTTCTATCATTTGGAATTTACACCAATTTCACTTTTACAAATAATATGATCTTTGTAGTTACGACGCAACTCACTACTCAACACATGTTGAGTAGTGCGGGTTACAGCATAATTGCATATAACATTTAAGTAACGTACCGTGTTTACTACATTTATTAGGTATTAAACTTTTGATCATCGTAGTTTACTACATTCTAAACAAATATGGTATTATATACAATGACTAGTTACGCCAAATTGAAAACACTAAGTTTTACGAAATTTGCTATTTATGCCCTTTTCAATACAGTAGTCGTCTATTGATCATGCGCATTTACTGCATTTGAAACACGCGCTCGCGCCGATTTGACCGCGGCTTACAGCATGTCGTTCAGTTACTCCGCGACGAATTTGAAAGTAAACAATAAAGCAAAGGATGTTTTAGCGGGTTCAGACGAAGAAGACGTAGATAAAATAGAAAATGATGAATAATTTATTGAATCAGGTGCTACTTTGCGGAGGTCCATTTTAATGAACACACATGAATCAATGTTCATATGAAAGAGGATGAGGGCTTGGGTTTTTGCATGAAAATATAATAAGTAAGTAATATATGTGTCGCACATACTTAGCTGTCTTGCACGTGTTTTCGCGGGGTAGCAAGGTAATTAAATTAAGTTCAGAAAATGATGATGAAATTGAATAAATCTTAAAAATAATTAAGACACTAAAAATACCGATAGGTACTTATTATTATTTAAACGAATGCTGTTATTTTTTCACTAGATTTTATGTACAACTAAATAGCAGTAGAGTATTTCCTGTGATTCAGCGTCTATTGTTACCTAACTAGGTGTCAGAAATGTTATAATTTTTGATCTCATTTAGTAATTTAGAATTGTTTTATGTTCTGAAACATTTTAAAATGACGTTAAATAAATGTCACTCCATACTTACATCGTTTTAATTTTACTATCCTTTCTTATCTTCTTACATTTAAAACAATTAAGTGCACCTAGTTACATAGATTTTTTTCATTTACGTCAAAATTGACACAAATGAATAATTGTGATAAGTAATAACAGCAGTTTTGCTTTAAAGTAAAATACTTGTTTTGGAGCCGCCCATACAGTTATCTCCTTCATTTACAGCATATTTGCGTTATAGAAAAAAAAGTGTTAATGCTGTAACCCACACAAACATAGACTAAAAGTAACTTCTAGTTAGTTTTTGGTATTCGACTTGATAAACAATCAAAAAAGGCATTCTTATTCTAAAAATGAGATTTATAGGATTAATAGTTTAGGAGATATGATTTTTTTTCTAAAATCTCAAAAGTTTTTGGGCTCTGGTGAACACTTTGGATTTTGCGGGTTACAGCAGGATTGCTTTTTACCGTCGATATCATCAGAATCAGCGAATTTTTCTGCGTCAAACTGTCTTGGTTTCAAAGCGATTGGAGCAAAATTTAACTTTATTTTGGCGCTTTAGTCTTTCAAAAAACGCTTAAATTTGGGAAGCAAATCACTAAATGCAGCATCACTTTCATTATTTTTATTTTAGTACTGTTACTTTTTTGCCATTTTTCAATTTACTGTCGTTCAGTCTTTTGCCATTTTTTTAGTTTACAAATGTTGGACGTTTAGTATTTTGTGCAAATAAGAAAGAAAAGACCTTTGTCACTTTAGTAATTACGTCCTCCTCAAGTTGAACTTTTATACACCTTTAGTCGTTTGGTTGTATTGATAAGAATTAATTTATAATAATTTAGCTATTTGTTCTTAAGAATTTATTTAAACTCATAATTAACACTTACAGTCAAGGCACACATGCTAATTATATAATAAGAGAAGTTAATGATATAGTATACAAACTAAATATTTACGTTAAACAGTTATTGAGGTCGGTGTTACTACTGACTCCAAATGCCGGTTGGCCGATGCAAGAAATATATTAAGATGCAAGAAATATAGTAAGTATTAAAGCATACGTTTGGCGTTTTAGCCATTTTGACATATACAAAAGCATACATTCAAATAGAATTAGCAAAAAAACTTCACGAAACATAACTTTTTTGGTGAAAATAGTCATTATATATTATTAAAATATATGTGCGCGCACTTAAATAAATGAAGCCTTGTACCCTGAACAAATAAAATAAATGTATAAGTAATGCCGGCCGGCGAAATAAAAATGTGCCGCAGACTTTGCAGGTAAGTTATGCATAAGTTCCAAACTACCAATAAGTATAATAATTAATAAAATATATAAATAATACTATGTGAAAAGATATGACGTCTTAATTAAATGAAGTAAATAAACGAAGTAAATGAATAAATAAAGTAATGTACATGAATAAATATAAAATATATGAATGCGCAAAGACTTATAAGACAAGACACACGTGAAAAAGGAAAGTACCTAGGGCAAGACAAATTAAGTACGTACAGTAATGATAAGAAAGTACTTTCGTTCATATAACATAGACTAGGTAAGGTTTTGTATTTTTTTGCCTTTCGTTTTAAAGTACTTACATAGTTTTCTTATTTTAGTCCATTACGTTTAATGATAATGATTACCATAATAACCATAATTTTTTTCCACTCATAATTTTTTCTTTTAATTACTCACAAAGCGCAATATGTGGTAATTTTTTTTTTTAAAGTCAGTTTTTGCTTACTCGTATCTACTATTTTTTTTGCGTAACGTAATTTGATGGTGTCAAAATTTTAATTTCAATATTCAAACATTGTTTTTATTCTTGTATAATCTAACTGTGACTTTGGATTGTAGTTTGATAAAAATTATCCCACCAAAAACATTACATGTAAAAAGCTGCAAGTCTCGCAACGCATTGCAGTTCTTGTAATGCTAAAAAGGTTTGAGATGCAATGTTATACCAAGTCGGTTATTTTCGTCAGTACCGGGGGGTTTCCATAGAACTCGATTTTCACCAACTTGCTTATTTTAAAACCATAGAAAAATACAGTTTATAGTTCTCAAATAATGAGTAAACCAAATTATTTTTAAACACATAAATGACTTGGCTATCGCAAGGCTACATAATGAACTAAGAATTATAATCATCAACGTCAGCTATTTAAAGTAATTCTAATTAAAGATAGCGCTAGCCCCAGCCTTGCAGTTTGAGTGATACACATAATATGAGAATGACTAAAGGTTGAGTGCGATGGCCAAGTCATTATGTGTTTAAATTAAAAATTTTAAAAACCCCCGACAAAAAAAGCCGCCAAAAAACGACAACTAAAAAGTAAAAAATAATTATGCACTACCTAGCTGTTGCCCGCGACTTCATCTGCGAACAATTCGTTTATCCCTATCCCGCTGGGACTATGCTGATTTCCCGCAAAATTAGCCTAAGTTAATTTAGTATAAGTACCTAGTAATATTCTTTTTATCTAAGCGTCGTCGGTGTCGGGGGACCGCTAAGGTTAACAGAAACTAAAGTATGTTGTATTTTTTAAAGTATTAACCTTAGCGGTCCCCCGACATCGACGACGCTTAGATAAAAAGAATATTACTAGGTACTTATACTAAATTAACTTAGGCTAATTTTGCGGGAAATCAGCATAGTCCCAGCGGGATAGGGATAAACGAATTGTTCGCAGATGAAGTCGCGGGCAACAGCTAGGTAGTGCATAATTATTTTTTACTTTTTAGTTGTCGTTTTTTGGCGGCTTTTTTTGTCGGGGGTTTTTAAAATTTTTAATTTTATTTTTTTTATTTTATGTTTTTTAAACAGCTCGTCATGTTGCTACCACTGCATTGTATGTAGAATCAATTACTGATCAAAACGAATCCAAACACGACATATGTGCTATTATTTTTTATAGTGTACTAATGTGCTGGATATCTTGGCTGCAGCATCAGCTCATCCTGTTGCCACTTTTGCATTGTATATAATGTTATATCCAAATAAACACTTAATTTCGTGGTTATTAAATACTTTATTTTAGAACGCTTTGAGGCGCCAAGACGCCATTACAGAGACAAGACCAAAAGGAGTGTTGCCATATACTACACTCTCCCCGGCTAATTAAAAACTAATTCTTAGTTTTAACTTAATCGACTAAATATTAAGTACATAAAATTAACTCTACGTGGATACACCCTCAGGACACCTAACCAGCAACCTGAAGGCAAATAGTATAGTATAGATATCTTGGCATCACTATTTAGTACAAGTTTAACTTGACCTACGATATTTCTATCTTGGCATCACTAATATATAATGCAAGTTAAACTTGGCCTACGATATTTCTACTAACTACTTTCAATATCCTCATTACAATTGACTATCTGGTCAATGTGACGTTTCCAACTCATACCTTGCACATCAATCAGGTAAGTTAAATTTGGAATGGATTCGGAAACTATTATACCTATCGTCCAGGGTTTATTACCCTTCCTATAATCTCTAACCATGACTTTTTGACCGATTACAAATTTAACTTTCCTGTGACTTTCCTCTTCCCCCTGCTGCTCATCTGGCAATAAGGGTGGAGGCCTTAAATTAGTAAATCTATTTCTTAGCTCCCTCCCCAGCATCAAACGGGCTGGCGTAATCCCAGTAGTCCTTTGTGGTGTACTTCTATAATCAAACAGGAATAAGTTAATGGCTGAGTTAATATTACATCCACTTTCTTTAATTTTAGTTACAGCTGTTTTAAAACTTTGGACAAACCTCTCCGCGGCCCCATTTGTAGCTGGGTGATAGGGAGGAGAAAATGTGTGCTTTATATTATTTATTTTACAAAAATTTGCAAACTCAGCGCTAGTAAATGTTGTTTGATTATCGGTTACCAGATGTGCTGGATATCCAAACCCAGAAAATAATTTTTTGAAAACTTCAATTGTTTTAGTTGCAGTCATATTTGACATTTCAAACACTTCTGGCCATTTGGTATAACTGTCTACTATCACTAAGTACATTTTATTATAGAAAGGTCCTAAAAAATCTGCATGTAATCTATGCCACGGAGATGGTGCATTTGGCCAAGGTTTTGGTGATTTTATTGGATTGTTGTAATTTGTTAGACAAATAATACACGACTGAGTTATGTTTTCAATTTCAGAGTTTAAGTTTGGCCACCAAAAATAGGAACGTGCTATTTCTTTCATGCGAACAATTCCGAAATGTGACTTGTGTAAACTTTTAAGTGTATCTTTTTGAATGCTTTTAGGTATAATTACTCTGTGCCCCCAAATTAAACATCCCTGATCAATACTAATCTCTGTTTTTCTGTTATAAAATGGTAACAGATCAGCTGGAATTGATTTTTTATTTGGCCAACCATTTGTGCAAAAATTACTCACTTTACTTAATTGTTGATCAGTTTTCGTTTTTTCTTGAATTGTTTTCCAATTTAAATTATCTATTTCGGAATTGTTCTCAAGAATTGTATAGGTCATGTTATCTTCCCTACATATTTTGTGTAATATATAGTTGTTATTTAATTCACTCACTGGATTTCTGGACAAATAATCAGCTGGATTTTGACTTGTTTTAATGTGACGTATTTTGTACTTAAAAGCTGACAGAAATACTGCATAGTGTTGCAGTCTTTTTGCTGCCATTTTTGGTATACCTTTTGTTGGTCCAAAAATTCTAACTAATGCCGAACTATCGGTTTCCAATTCAAATTCTCGCCCATATATATAGTTATAAAACTTAGTTATTCCAAAAACAATTGCCAATGCTTCCTTATCTATGGTTGTATACTTTTGTTCTGTTGAGTTTAATTTTCTACTTACAAAGGCTATGGGTGTTAAAACTCCCTTTGCATTTTTGTTAGACAATACAGCGGCTACACCACAATTTGAAGCATCACAAGTTACAATAATTGGAAGCTCAGTATTAAAATGTTTCAAATTGTGGGCAGATGCCAGTTTTTTCTTTATTACATTGAATGCGTTTTGGCACTCTGATGTCCAATTGAATTTATTCGCTTTAGTACATTCATACAAAGGAGTCAAAATAGTTGCCATGTCTTTCAGGAACCGAGAATAATAGTTAACTTTTCCCAAGAACGACTTTAACATTGTTAAATTTGTAGGTGGTGGTGCCTGTAATAATGGCTCAATATTTGACTTTACAATACTCATGCCCTCTTTATTGATGCAAAATCCAAATACCTCAATTTGTTTTGTGAACAATTTACATTTTTCCGGTTTTAGTTTGAAATTACATTCTTTTAATTTTGTAAGAACCGTTTCTAAGATCTCATATGTTTCCTGCAATGTTTTTCCTGTTATATAAATATTGTCTATGAACACAATAGTATTTGGTATTCCTTGCAACTTTTTACAAATTAATCTCTGAAATGACCCTGGGCCGGTATTAACCCCATAAGGTAAAAATTTATACTTAAATGTTCCAAATTCTGTTACAATAGTTGTGAGATCTTGACTTTCTTTTGTTAAAGCAGCTTGTAAATAAGCCTCCTTAAGGTCTAGCTCGCAGTAGTATTCGCCCTGTTTTAATGTTTCAAAAATGTCCTCAACATGCGGAAGTGGGTAGTGATCTATTTCCAAATTTGGATTTAAAGTTACTTTATAATCACCGCACAGTCTTACAGTGCCATCAGGCTTAATTATTGGCACCACTGGAGTACCCCATTGGCTTTGCTCGATTGGCTCTATTCGACCATTTTGTTGTAATCTAGTAAGTTCATTTTTTACCTTATCACGCAGAGCATAAGGGACCCGACGCACTGGAAGATATTTCGGTTTAGAGTTTTCTTTTAATTTTAATGAAATTGCTTCACCTTTAAATTCACCCCACCCTGGGCTGAATACTTCTGCAAACTTTTCCTTAATTACTCGCTTTGCATCTGAAACATTTTTTAACAAGGTATTAGTTTTACTGCAGTATGAAATTTGACTAAAAACTGGAGGCCACATGTTTAGTTGGTCTAACCAGTCACGCCCCATTAAACATGGAGTTGCACTTTTTGTGATAAATATGCTCAGGTTTTTTGTTTTATCCTTATATTTTACAGGAATATTATGAATAATACCTAAAGGTTGAGAAACGGTTTGGTCAAAATTACGAAATGTAACCTTACACTCTTCCATTTTGTACTGTCTTAAGTATTTATTTTTGTATGTAATAGGCATTACAGATACCTCTGCCCCTGTGTCCACTTCAAATTGTACTTTCTCACTATCACCTATTGTTAATTCGACAAGGTATGGTGGTATTCTACTTACTCTGTCAAATGAGTATGTGTCATACTCTTCATATAATTTTTTTACTCCATCCAAAACCTGGTCTTCTACTTGTTCCGGAGGTTCGATTTCTAACACATTTGTTTGCCGATACTTCATTTTGTTCTTTGGGCACATTTTATATATATGACCCTGTTGACCACATTCAGAGCAATATTTATTTCTTAAAGTACATTCTTTCTTCATATGGTTTTCCTTACCGCAGCAGAAGCACTTGCTATTTAAATTATTATTATATTTACTAACAAATTTCTTTTGGTTTTGTTTTTCTGTCTTCGGTTTTATATAGGATATACAACTTGATTCACTTTCTCCATTAGAGTGTTGGTAAGCTGCTTCCACTGTTCTTGCTAATTTGACCATTTTTTCCAGTGTTTCTTGTGAATCTAGTTTCATCAATTCAAATTTTATTAACTTGGAGTAAACTCCGTCCACCAATTTTTCTTTTATTTGTTCCTCTTCATCTTTAAATTTACATTTCCTCGCTAATTTCCGCAAATTTACTACATATTCTTCAATCGACTCAGATGATAATTGATTTCTTCTTCTAAATTCTGCTTTGTCCAGTAGTGGTGTTCGTGTGTGTGTATATTTATCTTGTAGTTTTTTAGAAAGTACCTTGTAGCTCAATTTTATGGGTTTTTCTGGTTCACATAAATATTGCAATGTCTCAAAAACTCGAGGTGTCAATTTTGTAATTAGTAATGGTACTTGTTTTTCTTCAGGAATGTCATTTAAAATAATCAATGATTCTAGTTGTTGTTCGAAAATTTCCCAATTTTCGCCATCAAATGGTTTAATCTCACAGTTACTTGCCATTGTTTTCTTCGTTATTTTATGTTCAGAAATGTTTTTAAGTTGTTTTTCCGACCTTTCTTGGTAATAATCACTAAGTATCTTCCTTAGAGCATCTACCGTTGCATTTAATGGACACTCTAACCCTTCTTCGGTTATTATTTTTATCAAGGTGTCTTTTCCACAACGGTAAATATAGGTTCTTTTTCCTTTTTTTACCAATGAAATTAATTCTTCCTCGTTTAACTGTGCGTCTATCATATCGTATTTTTAATTTTACGGAACGTTGGAAGGTTTTATTTTCGTTGTTAAACTAACCTCACTTTCGCCAAGTAAATACAAGTAAATTAATTAATCACTTTTGTTTAACTTGCACGGCAGTGTCCAAATATCCTCGTCGCTAATGTTATATCCAAATAAACACTTAATTTCGTGGTTATTAAATACTTTATTTTAGAACGCTTTGAGGCGCCAAGACGCCATTACAGAGACAAGACCAAAAGGAGTGTTGCCATATACTACAGAATCAAATACTGATCGAAACGAATCCAAACACGATATATCTGCTATGGTTTTGTCAAGAGTGTATCTACTAGTGTTCTGGATATCCTGGCTGCAGCATCAGGCCAAGAACTGCATAATCTTGCATAGTTACATAGCATACATGGGTTTTTCAAGTTTTAGGTCCCAAATATGCTTGAAAGTAAAGTAAATACCCATTATGCGTCTAAGATTCCTACCGCAGCGAACAAAGGAGCTGATGATCTTGGAACGGCTGAACCGATTTTGACGAAACATATCTAAGAACTATCGCTAGAAAACCAGCTTTCAAATAAAAAAAACCGCATTCAAATCGGTCCACCCGCTTAAGAGCTACGGTGCCACAGACAGACACACAGACAGACAGACAGACAGACAGACAGACAGACAGACACACAGACACACATAGTGGTCAAACTTATAACACCCCTCTTTTTGCGTCGGGGGTTAAAAATAATTTGGTTTACTCTTTATTTGAGAACTATAAACTGTATTTTTCTATGGTTTTAAAATAAGCAAGGTGGTGAAAATCGAGTTCTATGGAAACCTCCCGGTACTGACAAAAATAACCGACTTGGTATAACATTGCATCTCAAACCTTTTTAGCATTACAAGAACTGCATTGCGTTGCGAGACTTCAGCTTTTTACATGTAATGTTTTTGGTGGGATCTCATCACTTTTTGTAGGCAGTTCTTTTTTTTAACCGACTTCAAAAAAAGGAGGAGGTTATCAATTCGGGTTTTTTATGTTTGTTACCTCAGAACTCCGTCGTTTGTGAACCGATTTGAAAAAATTTTTTTTGTGATCGTCTAGGAATGCTTTCAATTAGGTTCCATAAGCACCAAATCAGGATCTGATGATTGGATCCTAAGGAAATCGAGGAAACTCTTCAAATGTTGTAGGGACACCTGTGGTAATTTGGATATATTTTGCAGTAACTCGTGCATTTGCTCTTGGAAATCATAATTTGGTGAAGTGGAACTGATGATGAAGACCACATTTGACCAACAGAGCTACTACTCAATAACAAGTACTTCACGGGTTGAATTTCAATTACTTTAACACAGTTGCTAAGCAATTTATGCTCGTCGTAATGCATATGGTAAAATGGAATGGGTGGTGAAGCACCAGGACTCCTCAATAATGAACGTCTCTGCATCAGAAAAAGCAATCTTTCGTAAAAGGTGTCAAGCAGTTGACATTAAGCTATTGTATCTCAGATTATTAACACTAAAAAGCGTGAAAAAAAAATTTATAACAAAAAATTGAACCGACTACAAAAACCATGAAAATAATTTTCTACCAGTCTGAAGTGGGAACTAGGGCCCAAGCCCTCTCATTCTGAGTGGAGGCCTGTGCCCAGCAGTGGGACGTATATAGGCTGGGACGAAATTGAAGTCGGTGCCTCAGTACGAGACCGCAGGAGTGATTGAAGTCTAATATATAAAGTATGGGTATGTATAAGGTATGTAGGTGAAGAAGACGACTATAGGTCCACTCCTCCTGGCTCGTGCTGAGGCACCGACTTCAGTTTCGTCCCAGCCTATATACGTCCCACTGCTGGGCACAGGCCTCCACTCAGAATGAGAGGGCTTGGGCCCTAGTTCCCACTTCAGACTGGTAGAAAATTATTTTCATGGTTTTTTGTAGTCGGTTCAATTTTTTGTTACAAAATTTTTTTCGGGTACTACTTCTTGTAATAACGCATTACTATCTTCATTTGTTCATCCTTCCTTGTCCATCGTCCATCGTCCATCCTCGTCTATCGTCCATCGTCCATTCTCGTCCATCGTCCATTCTCGTTCATCGTCCATCGTCCACTATCGTCCATCGTCCATCCTTGTCCATCGTGTGCCATCCATCGTCTATCCTCGTCCACTATCCATCATCCATTCTCGTCTATCATCCACCATCCATCGTCTATCCTCGGTTATCGTCCATCGTCCATCCTCGTTCATCGTCTACAGTCCATCGTCCGTACCGACGGTCGTCGTCGTCGTCGTCGCCGTCGTCGTCACCGTCGTCGTCACCGTCGTCGTCACCGTCGTCGTCGGTCGTCGGTCGTCGTCCGTCATCCATCGTCGCCCATCGTTGAACTTCCGTCGTCCGTCTACCGTTTGTTGTTCATCGTACATCGTCCATCATCCACCCTCCATCATCCGTCGTCGATCGTCGGTCATCGTCCGTCATCCGTCGTCCGTTGTCTTGTCCGTCGTCGGTCGTCGTCTTTTGTCCGTCGTCGCCATCGTATATCGTTCGTAGTCCGTCGTCTGTCGGCGTTCGTCGTCTGTCGTCGTCCGTCGTCTGTCATCGTCCGTTGTCCGTCATCGTCCGTCGTCGAACTTCCCTCGTCAGTCATCGTCTGTCGTCCGTGGTCGAACTTCCGTCGTCATCCATCGTCTTTCGTCGGTCGTTCGTCTTTCGCCCGTCTAACTTCCGTCATCCGTCGCCGTCCGTCGTTTTCTGTCGTCCGTCGTCGTCTGTCGTTCATCCTCCACCATCCATCGTTCGCACTGGGCTCACGCGGGAACTAAGGCCCAAGCCCTCTTATTCTGAGAGGAGGCTTGTGCCCAGCAGTGGGACGCATATAGGCTGGGATGATGCTGATGATGATGATGATGATCCATCGTCCGTCGCCCATCGTCCATCGTCCACACTCCATCGTCCAACGTCCATTTTCTACCCATCGTCCATCGACCATTATCCATTGTCCGTCATCCATATTCCAATTTCCATCGTCCATCCTCGCGTCCACTCGCATCGCACACACATTCACAAACAAACCTGTGCCTCCTGTGATAAGTGATACAAATGCAAAATCGTGATTTTACAGGAGAGCGAAAACAAGTTTAAAAAAATTCTGGTTTGTGAGCCAAGGGGGCTAGCATTTACCGAAGTACTTTTTTTTATTCATAAAAATATATTCTGTAAACGTGCATTTAGTGTTTTTTGGTAAATATTATAAGTTCGTAGAAAATCGCGAAAAACCTGTGAGTTGTACCTTTTGAAATGTCTAATATGGGTAAATAATAAGTGTTAGATGATACAAGTACAGTTATATCATGGTACACCCCTGGAGCACCCATAATATCTCTTGGTGTAAACTGATATGATATACGTAAACTTATAAAATCCTATAACTCAGCGTTGTATGTTCCCAGCTCAATGTTGCTGAAGTAAATTAAAACACCTCTGAAAAAAAAACTTTGAAAAAAATATTTTTTTACTTTGTATCCTGTTATAAAAAAAAATACCTAGCTTATATCAGTTTGCAAAAAGAAAAGTAACTTAGGTGTATCAGTTTGCAGCGACACTGAGGCGAGCAGGTCCCGCCCACACCCCGATCCCGCGTCACCTCATCCTAACGCCCTCCTAACACACTCTTTATGCTCGCACTTGTGATACTTGTATCACTTAAAACAACTGTTATTGCATTAATATTTTATGGGATTAGTTTGGCTTTTAGATATAATTCAATTTGTATACATTTACACTTAACAATGTATTTGTGAAAAGTGATTCAAGACGAGATGTGTCACCTATCACAAAAAAAATTTTTTTTTTTTTAATTAGCCTATGTAGTGTCCCACTGCAGGGCAAAGGCCTCCCCTTTCTCCTTCCACTCGTCTCTGACTTCGGCCAACTGTTGCCAATCCGGCTGGAATCGCTCCAAATCATCCCGCCACCTTCTTTTAGGCCTACCTCTGCTCCGGTGCCCGTCGCTTGGAACCCAATCAGTGGTGATTTTGGCCCAACGATCCGGATGCATCCGGCAGACATGTCCTGCCCAGTCCCACTTAAGTTTGGCGGTTTTTGTTCCCACATCAACAATTCGGGTTCGGATTCGGATTCGGGTCACAAAAAAATATACATCAAATTTGTCTCGCATTGGTACGTACATGTTGAGTTGTACCCTGGTCTGGTTTTAGGAAAGTTGGTCAAGTGGTATAACTGTAGATATATCAATATTTCCGAAAAAAATACCGAAAAATAAAATGTGAAAATAGGTTCACTTTCATTTATACCACAAAGCACGAAAATAGCCTCTAGAGCAATTACATAAAGGGGTTACAACTTGATATTATATCAATGTGCACGATTTTTTTCTGCTAGTTGTATCACTTTTCACAAAATTATCTCCGAAACTATAGCACCTACAAGTACGTGAGATAGACCCAAAAATTCGTTATTTTTTTCTGATTATTTCTAAATAAAAACACACAAAAGGGTACAAGTCGAGTTATATCACTGATCACAGGAGGCACAGAAACGAACTTTGGTACTTATTACATTAGTAAGATAAACAATTTCATTTTAACCCTTAATACTCAGGTATTAAGAATCAACATTAATACGTATACAATACGACTATTCAATAAAGTCATTGCTGTGTAACTTTGTAATCGCTAGTATTTATATGGGATTAAAACTTACTTGTGCAGTTTGTATAACTTTGAAACGTGACTGAAATTGCAACATTTTGGATTTTTCTGTGACCATGTAGGCTAAAAACTAACTATGTTTGAAATTTGGAGTTTGTGGGTCTGCTAGAAGTACCTTAGAATTATGATGATCAAAAGTCAGTGAGTAGGTATGTCAGTGACAAAACTGAGGAAATTTAACATGTGATAGTTCTTAATCTACGAGTTCAAACTGAATGTTATTGATAATATATCTTAGTCCCATTAGGCCCTATAGGTAACTGAAAATTCAGGGTTCTAGCTTTAGCCATAACAAAAATACAGGGTGTTGAAAATAGCCTGAATGGCTTCGAGAAAAGTATGGTACGGCCGTGCCTTTGTTTTTTTTTTTGCTCGACTTGGCGGGGGCACTGCCGTGCCCCCAGATTTGAAATTTATAAAAAGAATCATAACTTTAAGTTCAGTTTGTATTTTTTTTTATCTAAAGGGGAAGGTGTAGTGTGCAGTGCACTCACACACCTCCACTCTATCCCTATATTATTATGTACTCTTAGGCTTAAGTTCTCTTTAATATACTACTCTTAGAACAAGCTAGACGTTTTCCTTAACGCCCAACACCACAGTGTCCAGGCGGATCTGCGACGTCTTAAAGTCGACGACTGGCAAGAGGCTGCGCACGATCGGGACAGATGGCATGCTCTCGTTTCGGAGGCCAAGACCCTCTTTGAGTCCCTGAGCCAGATTAGTTAGTTAGTTATTTGGAAATTGTTAATGTTATAGGGTAGGGTGACAATAGCAATTACGGCACTGTAATGAAAAAATATATATTTTGTTAACTTTATGATTTTATTTATATCTTAAGATGTAAATTCATATACATATATCCAACTATGTACTAAGATAATTTTATTGGGATAATAACACAAGATACAACAATATGATAGGAAACAAAATAAATAAAAACTATGTAAATATACCTAACTATAAAAAGGAAACACCATCTAAGAGGCCCTCACACAAGCGGCATTATCTTATTATATGTTTCTTAAAAAAAAAAACTATGTACTATGGTTCAGATTACAACAATATTAAAGAACAGGTCGAAAATTATTTTTTCACTTCTCATGCTCGTAAAGTTGGTGTTTATGCTGGATCTAGGCGACATGAAAAGACTTTTTATACACTAGACTAGTGCATAAAATAAAATCTTCGTCTAAGACCAAAGTAATCAGGTGTCAACAGCCACAAACAAAGAAGTTTATTTGTTCCATTTTTCATAATTTTTAATTTATATCAAATAAATCTATCAAAATAAATCAATAAAACTAAAAAATATATAATTATACAGAACCGAATGCATGAAAAATAAAATGTACATAGTAAGTAAACAATTGTCTTCACTGTTGCTATTTCGTTTCCTCGCCATCGAAGTGAAAAGCAGAGTGTAAAACTCGAGCATTAAACCCATTTTCCCCTCTACGTGTCTATCCACCCACCCTCGCCGTACCGGCTCGTATGGCTATATGAACGACTTGGATAAAATGGCTCGTTTTATGCTCTTGTTGTACAATCTACTATTTCTCAATTTCGTTCTTATAAGCGATTTGCTCTAATCGAGGGCTAATTTTTCACGATCTGGAAGTCACAAATCCATAACTGAGTATCAAAGCAAAATACCTTGAAATACATAATCAATCACCACATAATATATGTAACTTCCAATAGGAACATCCTTAAAATGAGTTTCAAACTAATTTTAACGATTTCTATATACAGGTACTTAATATTTTTTTTAAGTAAGTATGTGACTTAGGGTCATATTTTTTTTTATTAGATAGCTTACCTGACGCAGATTTAGGATTTATGTTTAACTCAACACCTGCCATAAGGGCCCTGTTTGCCATGGATTGCCACGAATATTTAATTTTTACCAATGAGGTAATTTCTAAAAATCCGGACAATTGGTAAGTCCGGTCGCAATTCTGACAAAGGGTTAAAAATCCGGACATTTCCGGACATATAGCAACCCTATGTGTGTGTGTGTGTGTGTGTCTGCGTATATATTATGTACCGTTCTTTGTGTTCTACAAGTATCATCATACAATATGATACAAAAATCTGTATCGTAATGAGATTTCAGCACCTGTGCCCTTAGTGTAAGTTTTCGGTTACAAAATACGTCTCTATCGCGTTCGCGTTAAAATCTCAATTTGTATGGAAACACGAATATCGCAAACGTTCCGCCTAGAGGCGCTGTTCCTGTTTCCATACAAATTGAGATTTTAACGCGAACGCGATCGAAACGTATTATTTTGTAACCGAAAATTTACACTAAGGGCACGGGGCGCGCCGCGCGCACGAGCAGCATCAGATCGCAGGCTCGGCTACGCCCATCGAAATAGTAAGTACGCTACGCCTCATTCATAAAACCACACGAGTTCGTGTTTTAAGGACCCCCTATTACGATACAGTTGCATGAGTAACTAAATATATCCGTTTCAGTGTAGATACAACATGGTTGCTGAGCAGCCCTTCTGGCAGAATCTAACTTTAACTGCAACAGTCCATCCAACAAAAGCACAACATGTTTCTGGTATAAAGAACAACAGTTAAAAACCGTTTTCATATTATCATTTACCTTCACTAACAAGTTTTGTAAAGAACTCTTCATAAGTATCGTGGCCGAGGCACTTAAAATTATCAAGCATTATACAATTTTTGTGCTTTCCATCGTAACTGGAGATATTGTAATAAATGTTTAGTTGTTTTACCTTGACCAGCAGCTCATTGAGGCATGCACAAGGCAACGGGTTGCCGTCAAAATAAAATGAACGGCGTCCCCAAATATCTATGCGAAGCTTTGACAATAAGTTCTCGGATATATAAAATAACCTGTTATTGCTTAAGTCTAAAGTACTTAAAAAACTGCCAAGAAATGCATTTTCAGGAATATAATTAATCATGTTGTTGGCTAGATTGATAATACGTAATTTGGATTTATTTTGAAACAATTGCTCAGGAATGCTTCTTATTTTGTTTGACTTCAAACTAATATACCTTATTTCAGTGAGAAACTTCAATAGATCTACGTGTAAATATTCAATTTTGTTGGATTCTAATAGTAGAGTATCTAGATTAGAAAGGTTCACGAATGTAGTTGGATTTTCGAGTCGCGTTAGTTGATTATGACTCAAATAAAGCGTATGTATAGGAAGCCTCTCGCCTGTGATAAATATCGGTATTTCACGCAGAGAACAGTTATCACAATGTAAAAACTTGAAGCTGTTTAGCCCCTGCAACAGGTCGGCCGGAGTGTCCGACATATCATTGTTGGAAAACTCAATAAGAAGTAACCTACGGCGATTACGGAACAAACTTGACGGTAAATTTTTCCCTAAGAAACTGTTACTTTTTAAATACACAAATACTAACGAGACAAGGGAATCAAAAGATCCATTTTCAATTAATTCAATGTTGTTGTGGTTCAGGTCCAATCGTATTAGTTGAGGATAGATCAAATCATTAGGAGATAACGACGTTAAATTACAATGGTCCAAGTTTAACCTGGTTACTTTGTTGTCAGCTTTTCCTCGTTCCACGTAACGCACGTCATGAGTAGGGCAAGTAGGCCAAGTCGCAGAATCGCCGAGTCCGTCGCGGCACGAGGACAGAGCCACTGCCGCCGCCAGCCAGCACAGCACGCGACCAGCCATTGCTGTAATGAGAGACGTAACCAATTTATTGCTTAATATTATCTAAAATTATAAGAATTTACATTCTAACAAGTTATTAAAATAAAATTTAGGGGTTTACGAGGGTACGGATAAAGGGTAACTATCCTAAAAACCGGCCAAGAGCGTGTCGGACACGCCCGTAATAGAGTTCCGTAGCCATCACGAAAAATCAAGTAATATTTTTCTAAAGACTTTGTATTTTGTACGGAATAATACAAGTTTAGGCATATTTTATACATTAGGCAACTATTTACTCTTAAACAGTACTTTAAGAAAAAATATAGTTTTATAGTCTTCCTTGTAAGCTTGATATACTTACTAGGTACCATCCTGAATTTTTTCAAATTTTTCCACCCACCGGTCCCTCGATTTTTATGAAAATTTGCACTGTAAAGTTGAATATTTTGCAAACAAATCACTCAATCGAAAAATCGTTTTAGCACTCCCCTAATGGTATTAAAAGATCTACCCCACACTATAAGATTGGATGAGAAAAAAAAATCACCCCCACTTTACGCGTATGGGAGGTACTCTACATTTTTTTTTAATTTTTTACTGTACTGTTTTTTACTGTGCAAAATTGCAGCTTTCTAGCATTGATAGACAGACAGACAGACAGACATGGCGAAACTACAAGGGTTCCGTTCATCGTCAGGAAACCTGCTCAACCGGCTAAGCAATTCAATAGTGTGTGTGAAGATCCCAATCCCCACTAGGCCCACGTGGGAACTACGGCCCAAGCCCTCTCATTTTGGGACGTGTATAGGTTGGGATGATCCTAAAAATAATTATTTAATGAAAATGTAAAACCGACTCCATTTCTATCTATGGCGGAGACCTATATCGAACAGTGGACGTCCTACGATAATGATGGTGACATTTTATTGTTAGAATATCAGGGAGCACCAGCAGTGTGGCATTAGTAACAACCAGGGATGTTGCGGAGCTCCAGCGGTGTAGCATTAGTAACAACCAGGGATGTTACGGAGCTCTAGCGGTGTGGCATTAGTAACAACCAGGGATGTTACGGAGCTCCAGCGGTGTGGCATTAGTAACAACCAGGGATGTTGCGGAGCTCCAGCGGTGTAGCATTAGTAACAACCAGGGATGTTACGGAGCACCAGCGGTGTGGCATTATTAACAACCAGGGATGTTACGGAGCTCCAGCGGTGTGGCATTAGTAACAACCAGGGATGTTACGGAGCTCTAGCGGTGTGGCATTAGTAACAACTAGGGATGTTGCGGAACTCCGATTACGTTTCCGTTAAGTCGGAACTTCCGTTTGATGGTAAACATCCGTTTCGGTTCCGGTTCCGTTACTTTTGAAACGGAAGTTATATCGGATGTCAATGCTTAGCGCTTCGAATGGACATGAGCGGTGTACATCAAAAACATACAGAGGGCTAATTATGTAACATTTTTGGCACTCGCGATCACAATAAAATGCCAGTTATTTTATGCGAAAACTATCATTTGATTGTGATCGCGAGTGTCAGAAACGTTACGCACTAAACCCTCAGGTTTAGTAGACCTTTTTTTTTTTTTTATTCGACTGGAAGGCAAACGAGCAAGTGGGTCTCCTGGTGTCAAGAGATCACCACCGCCCATAAACATCTGCAACACCAGGGGTATTGCAGATGTGTTGCCAACCTAGAGGCCTAAGTTGGAATACCTCAAGTGCCAGTAATTTCACCGGCTGTCTTACTCTCCGCGCCGAAACACAAAAGTGCAAGCACTGCTGCTTCTTGGCAGGATTAGCGAGTAAGATGGTGGTAGCAATCCGGGCGGACCTTGCACAAGGTCCTACCACCTGCAAAACCTACGCTTAATGCTCCGATTCTGGTTCCGATAAACTAAATTGAAAACATCTGGTTCCGCTTTCGGTTCCGATAAAACCACATCAGTTACATCCCTGGTAACAACATAATTCCCATCGGTTTATTTAAATTTTATTACGCGATGTCATAATAAGATATGCGGACAATAAGACGAAACATTAGTGGAAAAAACCTTACCAATTTGAAGCAGGTACTCAAACTCAAGCACTCAAGGGGAATTCAGGAATGATGAATTTAAGTATAACTTTGTACCTAATAATGTGTCGATGGAGTCAGTGTTAAGTTATTTTATGTATTCAAATATGCGAGCAATCACTTGTTAAGTTTGTGATTAAATGAATTTAAACAGTGTAAGTTATAGCTTTGTGTGACAACTTGATAACCGTTGATAACCTATGACCACCTAAATTATCTACCGAATTTATATTAGTTGATTAGACTAAAAAAAATTTATAACAAAAAATTGAACCGACTACAAAAAACCATGAAAATAATTTTCTACCAGCCTGAAGTGGGAACTATGGCCCAAGCCCTCTCATTCTGAGTGGAGGCCTGTGTCCAGCAGTGGGAGGTACCTATATAGGCTGCGACAAAACTGAAGTCGGTGCCTCAGCACGAGCCAGCAGGAGTGGACCTATTACTCGTCTTCTCCATCTACATACCTACTTTATATATTAGACTTCAATCACTCCTGCTGTCTCGTGCTGAGGCACCGGCTTCAAATTGGTAGAAAATTATTTTCATGGTTTTGTGTAATCGGTTAAATTTTTTGAAATATTTTTTTTCACGCTTTTTAGTGTTAATAATCTAAGATACAATAGTTTAATGTCAACTGCTCGACACCTTTTACGAAAGATTGCTTTTTCTGATGCAGAGACGTTCATTATTGAGAAAGTCCTGGTACTTCACCACCCGTTCTATTTTAGTACCATATGCATTACGACGAGCATAAATTGCCTTGCAGCTGTGTTAAAGTCATTGAAATTCAACCCGTGAAGTACTTGTTATTGAGTAGTAGCTCTGTTGGTCAAATGTTGTCTTCATCATCAGTTCCACTTCACCAAATTATAATTTTCAAGACCAAATGCACTAGTTACTGCAAAATATATCCAAATTACCACAGATGTCCCTACAACATTTGAATAGTTCCCTAGATTTCCTTAGGATCCAATCATTAGATCCTGATTTGGTGCTTATGGGATCTAATTGAAAGCATTCCTAGACGAGCGCAAAAAAAATTTTTCAAATCGTTTCACAAATGACGGAGTTCTGAGGTAACAAACATAAAAAATCGACCAAGAGCGTGTCGGACACGCCCAAAATAGGGTTCCGTAGCCATTACGAAAAAATTAAGTCATATTTTGCCAAGGATTTCGCATTTTATACGGAATCTTCCAAGTTTAGGTAGGTTAATTAGATACCAATTGACGTTGTGTTGTTTACATTTAGTCAAATACCTATACCTATCCAAACCAAGTAAGTACACCTAAGTAACGCGATAGCCTCACTCCTGTAATAATTACGTGAATGCTACGAAGGTGAAAAACCGGCCAAGAGCGTGTCGGACACGCCCAAAATAGGGTTCCGTAGCCATTGCGAAAAAATTAAGTAATATGTTTCTAACGTAGACAGAGAATCCCTAGACGAATTGATAGCTTCCGTCGCATTCGCACAAGAAAAAGAGTAACTTACGCCAAATGTGTGTAAAGAAATGAGATGCAATGATTCGATTTTTTGTTTCGCCACGCGTGCCGGTTTTTTCAAGGTCAGGTTTGTTTAGCAAAGTAGTTTGCTAAACAAACTTGACAGATGCTCAGCTGATTTTGTTCGCGCTTTTAGAAAAAAGCTAGGAAAATACTCATAAACGTGATAAAATATTCACAATATTGCTTTAAAAAGTTTGTGGTTCAATATTCTAAACAATATTGAAGAAAAATATGGTGCGGTGTAGTATTTTAGGGTGTAAAAGTGATAGTGAAATGAAACTGCCCGACATATCTTTTCATTCGTAAGTATAAACGTTTTTAACAGTTATTAGGCCTTTTTATTATGTGCTAGATAGTATTCTAAAGAATGTCAAGTAAAATAAAGTAAATTAAGTACATAATACGATCAATAAAATAATCAAAAACAAAATAATCGTAATCATAACCTACAAATAAATTTTGTCCGGTGTTGCCAGATTTTCAATATTTGTTTTCCCACAATTTATGGGTATTATTTTCTGTTGTGCATTTAATAAATATCATTAAATATTTTTAAGTATTAAGTAACATTTTAATTCCATTACAGTTTCCCGGAAAATCCTAATTTACACCAGAAGTGGATTGCAGCCAGGGGAAAGGGGGTGTTTGAACATAAGACCAACTACGTCACTCCGACTTTAACGATAACAGTATCCGTTGGATGCGGGGGACGCAGGACCGACCACTGTGGCGCTTTTTTTATATAATAAAAATATGTTATGGTTTATATGCATGTTTTATTTTTATCGTTTACACTAGCCTTTGCCCGTGTGTGCCAAGAATTCATTTATCGGTATCCGTTATAAAATTCAGTCTGTGAAATTTCGATTTACGAATGAATCCGTTTCTTTGATAGGCAAAAGTACCGGCTTTGGCCACCTTAAGCCCGTTTTTGGCCAGTTGACATTTGGAGTCATATAAAAATAATATTTTTAGTGAGTTTTCAAAAGTTAATTCTGAAACGAATAAAGTTTGTAGTAGTGATGCAACGAATACGAATACGAATATTCGTATTCGCCGAATAGTAGACATTTACCGAATATTCGTATTCGGCGAATACTAATACGAATATTTAAAAACTAATATTTTTGTACGCAACTCTATTTACTCCATGTTTTATAAAAAAGTTAATTTCTTCCACCACTATTTTTCTCACTGTAGATGAAAAAATCGTGTCCTTTGTTGGGCAGTAGGTAAAGTTGTTAGAAAAAGCTCGCCCAAAAATATTTTTCTTCACTGAAGCCATGTACAGTCGCCTCGGAAAGACTTTTCAACGGCTGGGAACATCCAGACAAAAAAAAGAAATCGCCTAAAACCAGAAAATCTACAAATTTTATGTTTTTTAAATAAAAATTTGCCTGTTGTAAATTTTAATTATTAGAAGAGTAAACATTATTCAAATAAATAAGTCTTTGATTACCATGGCGAGATATTCGTATTCGTATTCGCCGAATAGTAGGTTTGATATTCGTATTCGTATTCGTATTCGTAAAAGTAGTATTCGTTGCATCACTAGTTTGTAGTGATTTATAACTATACATTTATTTCAAACGTATATTTAAACAATAAATGGCCATAAACGGTGCAGTAAAAGGCGGAAGATTTATTCGTTTTGAAGGGAAACCAGAGTTAATAGTTGACACCGAACAAATCAAAAGCCGTGGTGGCCTAGTGGTTTGACCTATCGCCTCTCAAGCTGAGGGTCGTGGGTTCAAATCCCGGCTCGCACCTTTGAGTTTTTCGAAATTCATGTGCGCAATTTACCACGAGCTTTTCGGTGAAGGAAAACATCGTGAGGAAACCTGTGAAGTTCCCAATCCGCACTGGGCCCGCGTGGGAACTATGGCCCAAGCCCTCTCATTCCGAGAGGAGGCGTGTGCCCAGCAGTGGGACGTATATAGGCTGAGATGAAACGGTACAGTGGTCAAAAACGGTACTTCTTCTTAAATGTACATATTAAATCATGAAATGCCTATTATTTCATCATTTTCTTTTTATCTACTTAGTTAACTTTAGCTTGAATTATAAATATGTACCTTCCTGTATTAGTTGTCTATAAAAATTTAAAACTTAGAAAAAGATCGCATGTGACGTGGGGTAAATTACTTTGAGAGGGTAACCCTAATTATGCATGTACTCTTGTCTCCTGTCCCTTTCAGCGGCACGCTGAGCCGCCGTCTATAGTGTATTATAAGTCTATGGTTTCTAAGGATTTCGTATTATAAACGGAATCTTCCAAGTTTAGGTATATTTTATACCTTACGCTGCTATTTACTCATAAACTACTAATAATTCTCAAGCAAACTTAGCCGCTATAGTTTTCCTTGTAAGTTTGATATACTGACTACCATCCTGAATTTTTTCAAATTTTTCCACCCATCGGTTTAGATTTTAGAGGGGGGGGGGACGCTTGACTTTAATGAAAACTTGCACTTTAAAGTTGAATATTTCGCAAACAAATAACTGAATCGAAAAATTGTTTTGCAAACCCCTAATGGTTTTAAAATACCTATCCAACGATACCCCACACTATAGGGTTCGATGAGAATTTTTTTTTTTTTTTTGCCATTTTGGCTCCGGAACCTTAAAAAGCTATTTGAAAAAAAGTAACAGTATTTCTTAATCACTTAGTTAAGAGTGCTTATACCTGTTGAGCTGGCAAAACGTTGCGTTTTTGTTAATTTTTCTCGATTATTCCATAAAATGTAATTAATGAAAATCAAAATGTGTTCTGATTGAACTGTTTTTAATATACCTATGATATGTTAATGACGTGTCTACTCCAATGATTACTCTTGATCAAAATTGACTTTTATACTATTTAAAAACGAACAAATGTTTACTAACGGTTTTTAAAGAAAATAAAAGTATATACTTATTCCACGCATAATTATTCCAGTAGAAACATTAACATATTATTATGTATACATAATAAAAATGGTTCCATCAAAACACATTTTTGATTTTCATTAAATTTTTATGGAATAATCGAGAAAAACTAACAAAAACGCAACGTTTTGCCAGCTCAGCAGGTATAAACGCTCTTCTACTAGGATCTTCAACTAAATAAAAAATATAAACAAAAATATTACCTACCTACTTACGTGACCATTTGACACCAATCGAGGTCGATTGGTGAGTAACTAATATTTATTTATTAGTTATATCTGCGGGAAAACACATGACGTTGGTTATCTTATCGCTGTACGGGGGTGACTCGGGCTTGGGCCGTCAAGTTCATGGCTTCGTCGGCTGTTTACATTTTTGTTATTTTTACTTTGGTCTTTATAGTAACAGCATAATGCAAAATGGTTTGGCTTGTTGCAAATTGAACAAATTTTCCCTTGTGCTGGACATCTGACTCGATCCTGCTGGCCACATCTTTTACAGACTGATTTGCTGTTTGACCTGAAATGTGCTGAAAAAGAATTTGTAGGTCTTCGCTCTCGACTGCTGCTATTGTTTCGGTAATTTCTTTGAAAATCTGGCTTGGAATTTGATCTTGATGGACGTCTTGGAGTTACATTTTTACCTACTTGTGCGGGTATTTCGATATACTGCTTGAACTATTTCAGTTTCTTCATTTCCCAATTTTTTCGATCTTTGACATGATAGTTCCATTGTTTTTGCGACTTCTACTGCTTCATTATTACGTCTTTTGTTTTTGTATTTGATTATTTCTTATTCCGATTATGGACATGTCCTTTACGAGTGAATCTTTTAGGTTTTCAAATTTGCAACTGGTTGATAGATTATTTAAACATATTACATATTCATCAAAATTTTCATTTAATTTTTGAAATCTCGTGAAAAAATTCTCTCAACGGTCGTATTTTTGAATTCGTTAAATTTTGAATCAAATTTTTCTAGTAAAGAGGGTAATATTTCTTCTTTTATGTCGACGTTAAATGAATTAAAAATCTCGAGCCCTTCATCTCCAATGGAATTTAAAGATATCGCTATTTGTTTTTGGCTTGGTATATTTTCTAGGTCATTAGCTTCAAAAAATATCATAACTTCTGCTTCCACAGCTTCCATTTATGAGAGTTAGCGCACTCTTTGCCGCCATTCTCTTTAGCCATAGTCATACTTGTTAAGACCATTTTTTGGCCGGATGCTGCACTTCATGATGAAAGCAAGCCGCTTTGCACAGTGATAGTACAGACTAAACTGAGTGATTTGACCCGCAGCAGCGGAAGTTTCACCCCTTAGGAACAGAGATGGCGCCACTTCTTTAAAATATGTTTCAAAAAATTCTACAAGCTAAAGTAATAGACCGATTTCAATGTTTGATATCTCAAATGAAAGCTTATTATATACGTTACTTATAAAAAAATACTGAAAAAATATATACTGTAAACTTCTGGCAAAACACGGCATCTTAAGTTTTTTTTTCTTACTTCATTTGTAGTTTTTACTTGATTTCTTAAAAAAACTGTATGCAACATGACTGGTTTAATGCATAATGCATATTACAGAGTACATAACAAGTATAATAAAAAAAACTGACACCAATACCTTTCATATTCCACGAAATATGAAAGTTTAAATGTGAGCACAAATTTCTCTAAAAAATATTTTTAAAAATTCTACAAGCTAAACTAACAAACCGATTTCAATATTTAATATCCCAAATGAAAGCTCATAATATTCATTATTTAGAATATGTACATAGTCTTTTATTTGAAATGTGACATATCTATAAATTGAGGTCCTATCAGATAAAAAGCTAATTTTAAAATAAATTCGCCAACTACTAAGCAGCATATAGTATATTTCAGAACCAACTATGCCGGAAACGATATAGTTTTTATTTTTCGTCTTCAAATATAGTCATTTTTGAATAAAAATAATTACTCATTTCAAAGCAATTATATTTTTTCGTAACACCAGAAAAAAACTTTTTATTCATTTTTTTTAATAAAATAGGTAATTTCTTTCTTTTTTTTATTTAATATTATACTTACATTAAAATCAGAGCACTCGTTTCACTTGAAGATTTCGTTGAAATTTATTTGTAAGAAAAGCGTGCACAATTAATCTTAGATATTTCGTAAAGTATGAAAGGTATCGGTGTCGGGTTTTTTTTATAATACTTGTTATTTACTCAGAAATATATATACGTATGTATTAAACCATTAATGTTGCATAAAACGTACAATATTTTAAGCAATCAAGTAAAAACTACCAATCTCGTAAGAAAAAAAAACTTGAGATGGCGTTTTTTGCCCAAAAGTTTTCGGTA
This sequence comes from Choristoneura rosaceana, assembly GCA_037349165.1. Taxonomy (NCBI): domain Eukaryota; kingdom Metazoa; phylum Arthropoda; class Insecta; order Lepidoptera; family Tortricidae; genus Choristoneura; species Choristoneura rosaceana. Next base: position 2,812,334 of record JAZBNJ010000032.1, read on the forward strand.
AAGATTTTCTCAATAATGAATATTTAATAATAATGAATATATAATAATGAATATTTTTTTCTAAATAATGAATATTATGAGTTTTCTTTTGGGATATTAAACATTGAAATCGGTTTGTTAGTTTAGCTTGAAGAATTTTTTGAAATATTTTTAGAGAAATTTGTGCTCACATTTAAACTTTCATATTTCGGGGAATATGAAAGGTATTGGTGTCGATTTTTTTTATTATACTTGTTATGTACTCTGTAATATGCATATGCATTAAACTAGTCATGTTGAATACAGTTTTTTTAAGAAATCAAGTAAAAACTACAAATGAAGTAAGAAAAAAAAACTTAAGATGCCATGTTTTGCCAGAAGTTTACAGTATATATTTTTTAAGTATTTTTTATAAGTAACGTATATAATAAGCTTTCATTTGAGATATCAAACATTGAAATCGGTCTATTACTTTAGCTTGTAGAATTTTTTGAAACATTTTTTAAAGAAGTGGCGCCATCTCTGTTCCTAAGGGGTGAAACTTCCGCTGCTGCGGGTCAATTCACTCAGTTTAGTCTGTACTATCACTGTGCAAAGCGGCTTGCTTTCATCATGAAGTGCAGCATTTTGTCTCTAACAAGTATGACTAAATGAAATTTTCTGGATCTTTTCTTGTGAACGTTCTTCGGGAGGGGGGTCTATATCGACTGGTAGAAAATTGTTAGTTATAAATATAATATTTTTTATAATGTAACGTTTGTAATGATGTAATGTTTGACATTAATGTTTAACCGACTTCAAAAAAAGGAGGAGGTTATCTATTCGGTTATATATTTTTTTATTGTTTGTTGCCTCAAAAATCCGTTTAAATTTTTTTTATCGTTCGTCTAGGAATGCTTCCAATTAGGTCCCATAAGCACCAAATCAGGATCTGATGATTGGATCCTAAGGAAATCGAGGGAAGTCGGTGCCTCAGCACGAGACAGCAGGAGTGATTGAAGTGTAATATTATATGTATAAAGTAGGTTTGTAGGTGAAGAAGACGACTATAGGTCCACTTCTGCTGGCTCGTGCTGAGGCGCCGACTTCAGTTTCGTCCCAGCCTATATACGCCCCACTGCTGGGCACAGGCCTCCACTTAGAATGAGAGGGCTTGGTCCATAGTTCCCACTTCAGATTGGTAGAAAATTATGTTCATGGTTTTTTGTAGTCGGTTAAATTTTTTGTTATAATTTTTTTTCACGCTTTTTTCTGAAACTATATACTTTTCAGAATTTTTATAAAATAAACCTAACCTATAGAGTTCTACAGGATGACCATTTAAGAAATCATAGAAAATGTACGGTTTCAGCGGGGAAAAAAATGATGACTAACAAAAATTATGATAAACATTACATTATCTACTATATAAAAATAAGTCGGGTTTTCCTTCCTGACGCTATAACTCCAGAACACAAGAAAAGATTTCAAAGGTTTTGCATTCGTTGGAAAGGTCTCGGGCTTCGTGAGGTTTATAGCAAAGAAAATTCAGGAAAAATTTAAAAAGAAAAGCGGGAAAATATTTTTTCACATACAGCGCCATCTCTGATACATAGCATGTACTACAAACCAATATAGCGAGCGATAATCGAATTCAACGCGGGCGGAGCCGCGGGCAAAAGCTAGTGACTTATAAAATTATGGGAGTCTTCGGGAGGCAGCCGGTGTCGCTGGTAGTAGCTAGTATATTGTAAACAGTTAACGAAGTCATGAGTGTGACGGCCCAAGTCACCCGCGTACAGCGATAAGATAACTAACGTCATGTGTTTTCCCGCAGATATTAATTATAACTAATAAATAAATGTTACTTACCTACGTGACAATAGGGATGATGACGCCATTAAAAAATAATTTGAAGGCACAACTCCAGTAAAAAAACGCTTTATTGTAGCCCTGAAAACCAGATTAATTTTCGATTTACTGTAAAATGACATTTTTGTTGCTTTAAAACAAATAAATAGTTAGTTGATTGAGTTGCCAGATAGTGACGTCATAATTCGCTATTGCCATTGAAACTCCATGGAAGAATTGTGTTTTGGCAGCTCAAAAAAAGTACGTCAGTTGATTGGTGGTGTCAACATCCCTATTTGACACCAATCGACCTGCCTAGTTGAAAGTAGAAGAGCGTTTATACCTTCTGAGCTGGCAAAACGTTGCGTTTTTATTAGTTTTTCTCGATTATTCCATAAAAACTGAATGAAAATCAAAAATGTGTTTTGATAGAACTGTTTTTAATATACCTACCTATGTTAATGGGTCTACTTCAATAATTATGCGTGGTATGGCGTCACGAAATTAAAAAGCAAAAAAGGCGGGAAACGCGGCTCATTTAGGAATTCTGTTCCGTTAAATATTGATTTTGGAATGGAAAAAAAGGAGATTATCCGCAAAATATTTTCAAAATCTCCAAGATCGTTACATTACTACGTTCTTAGTAATATCTGCAAACAGCTACGAAAATATGCGATCGATTATATAGAAAAAAGCCTGCTGTCCTTAGAGAAAAACGTAAGCATATTTATTATTTTCTACTTTGTTAATATCTTTGAAATGTTAATTCAAAATTTGAAGTGTAATTTTTTTCAATATGTGTGTTCATGATTAAAATATGTATTTGGCTGCATGTCTACCTAGATCTAGATATAGAGGAGCGGGACCTCCTGGCAAAGTATTTCTATACTTAAAAGGAAGTCCCAACCTTGATACCATAATTGTAAACATTAAAAGAATGCAATAAAATATTTTCATATTCATTATTTTTAAGTTCTTTGTACGATAACCGATAACTTATGCGTATTACACAATTTTGTTTCGTTTACAATTATAATACTTGTAAGTAAATTCTGAACAAATAAGTAGGTACGTTAAATCGATCATAGTTATATTATTAATTTGGCGATTACGTAACAGTCAACCAATTTTATTCCTAGGCCTGGGTTTGATTCCCAGAGCTGGTCTCTTTTTCTGTTCTTTTTTCTGTGCATCCATTTTCGTTACACCTTTGGCCTTATCTGCACTTTTCACCAGTTGAGATAAAGGTCAATCACGGGCTAATTTTGTAAAATTAAAGATAAAAATAAAAACTCTGTTGAAAAAATTTGTTTTCCGTATATTGATTAAACCATCTATGTAATTATCTAAGCTTCAACGACTTCTACCTTGACGTTGCTATCTCCAATGATCTGCTTGATGCGAGCCAGTGTGTCAGTGTCCTTCGTGAAGACCACCCGTTTCATGTCCTTCTCTTTGCACTGCGCAGGAGTGACGCAGCGTCCTGGTAGAAAATAAACTTTAGAAACATATTTACCTTAAAGTTTCCCTGCCGGCCGCGCGGCCGCGTTAGGTATTTTTTCAAAATCAAAATCTGTTTATTCAATTTAGGCTATAACAAGCACTTATGAACTAGTTTTTTCTATTCCGTGCTTATGAACGTCAAAAAAATCCTACCACCGCACCGGTTCGGAAAAACCTCTGTTGAGAAGAATCTGGCAAGAAACTCAACGAGGTATTTTTTTAAGTATAGATTCACAGTATTTATAAATATGATATGGCTGGCTAGGCCGAATTTACTTTTAAATACTCTCCTACACGCATATATATATCAGAGCCCATAATAGGCGTCTTAATTCATAGAGGATAGTTGTGGGGTCGCCGTCATCGAAACCGATGAGGAGGACTATATATATTTATAAATGATATCTATATACATTACAAGTATTTAACACAACTATTCGTTTGAGATATCTTTATCGCTCGTGACATAAACGCTCGCAGTTGTCCCCCCGTTTAAATAAAAATCTGTTTTATGCCTTTGCCTTGCCACTCTGACATAGATCTATAAAAGGAATGCCTGTAACATGTCGTGTTGTGTAATAACCTTCCTGACGAGTTGAAGGTGATGCATGGTAGATTATTTAAAGCAAGGCTGACTGAATGGTATGATCATTGATTCTATAGTGTTAAGGACTTTTTGATTTTTAAATCATTGTGTTCATTTATAAAATCCTTCCATTCTACCTGACACATTTCTTCAGTTCAAACGCTTGTAGAACCCAATTATTTTTCCTGTTTTTTTCTTTTAATTCGACTGGATGGCAAACGATCAAGTGGGTCTCCTGATGGTAAGAGATCACCACCGCCCATAAACACGTGCAACACGAGGGGGATTGCAGATGCGTTGCCAACCTAGAGGCCTAAGATGGGATACCTCAAGTGCCAGTAATTTCACCGGCTGTCTTAGTCTCCACGCCGAAACACAACAGTGTAAACACTGCTGCTTCACGGCAGGATTTAGCGAGCAAGATGGTGGTAGCAATCCGGGCTGACCTTGCACAAAGTCCTACCACCTGAAAAAACTATTACTGTCCTAGTCCCCAAAGTAAGCAAAGCTTAGCCGTTATGGATGGGTACAGTCACCTGCATTAATATATAAAATAGGTCGTAGAAAAACCAATAAGGATTGGGTTTTTAGCCGGTGAAAGTCCGCCATTATCTCTGTCTTCCCTTCGGTACCATAGTGGATTTTTCTCAACGCGCTCACTACATAGTATAAAACAAAGTCGCTTTCTTTGTCCCTATATCCCTATGTATGCTTTAATCTTTAAAACTACGCAACGGATTTTGATGCGGTTTTTTTAATAGATAGAGTGATCTCTCTAAAGATAGACGAGGGTTACCAGTGGCGGGGTCCCTCAGCAGGCCGAGCCGGCAGTGGCAGCCGAGCTGGCAGCGCCGCGGGCGTCCGATGCAGCCCCCTCCACCGCCACATCTCGCCTCACAGCCGTAACGGCATACGAACTCCTCGTTGGGGTTCAAACATTTCTCTGAAATTCAAAAAAGCCATGGACACTTTTTACAGGCTTACGTCCATCCTACTAATAATTAACCCTTTAGTCTATACTAATATTATAAAAGCGAAAGTAACTCTGTCTGTCTGTCTGTCTGTTACGCTTTCACGTCGAAACCACTAAACCGATTTTGATGAAATTTGGTATATAGGTAGTTTGGACCCCAAGGATCAACATAGGATAACTTTTATTCCGGTAGAGGTCGCCACCGCGCGATAACCTAGATGCGCGCAGACGAAGTCGCGGGCATAAGCTAGTTTTATTATATTCTACGGTTTATTTTGTAACACGTATTATGTATACAAAGTGTTAATAAGGAAGACTTGAAAGTAGATTTTTCAAACTACTTTCTGTATACTTTAAAGCAGGTTATGTTTTTTTTTAAACCGTTTTTTCGCCATGCTCAGTTATATATAGTTACTAGCTTGTTCCCGCGGCTCCGCCCGCGTGGTATTCGGTTATCGCGCGCTGTTCCCTCGGGTTCTGTGCATTTTTCCGGGATAAAAAGTAGCCTATATCACTCTCGGGCCCATAAACTATCTCCATGGCAAAAATCACGTCGATCCGTCGCTCCGTTACGGCGTGAAAGACGGACAAACATACAAACATACAAACACACTTTGACATTTATAATATTAGTATGGATATGGATAGTATATTAAATGCCTAAATGCCAAGTTTCATAGTTATATCTTCGACAGCGACGAACTTCCACTATATAAACTTTCACTCCCTATTTTAACCCCTTAAAGCCTCTTTTTCGCAATAAAAGATAGCCTATGTCCTTTCCCAAGGTCTATTCTATCTCTGTACCAAATTTCATCCAAATCGGTTCAGCGGTTTTGGCGTGAAAGCGTAACAGACGGACAGACAGAGTTACTTTCGCATTTATAATATTAGTATATGGATAAGCCAATTTTATTTGTTTCACAAAAGTTGCATACTACGAGTATGTTAGATAATTTAATGCTGGACGTTTTTCTGTCAGTTTAATATTCTTCTACGAACGGGGAACCGCATCTGACAAGTATAAATTACGGGTGTAGAGTTATAAATTATGTAGAATCACGATATACCTACGCGATGGGATTCGCGCTGTCATCGTTCATCCACCATTACCTCTCATATTTCGTTTTCTAGAATTTTTTACCGTACAGTGGCAAAAAATACTAGACACTGGCAAAATTGTCCTCCAATGGACAGAGCCATATTTTTTTAAAGAAACAACAAGAATAACGGACTTAGCAAAACATACGAATATTTTTGAAATAACTACGATATTTAAAAATAAATATAATAAAGTAACTTAAAATAAAATAAGGCTGTTCTGGTGACGGGGTTTGCAGTATTTAAATAACATCTTGTCTCGACAAACAGACTTGACAATCAGTGGTGTTGCGTAGTGGGTGCAAGGGGGGGGTCCGCCCCGAGCGGCAATTTTGACGGACGGCAAAATTCCGTAAGAATAATACTGAATGTAATCATCATCATCATCAGCCTATGTTCGTCCACTGCTGGACATAGGCCTCTCCCATGGCACGCCACTGAGCACGATCCTCGGCCACTCTCATCCAGCTCTTGCCAGCCACCCTGCGAAGATCATCGCACCACCGAGTCTACACCGAGTCTGAATGTAATATCTAGATACTAATATGTGTCACGATTTTTTCAGGCAACACTAGCGCCTACCCTCAGTAGGCGCCATATAGACCTATACGCCAATTGAATAGAATCTGACAATCCTGTAGACACTTCCAGGCTACTAATATGAACACCGGGCTGCCTAAGGCTTTGTGATGTGACTATTATTGTTTTTTGATTCCTTTTAGATGATAATTGCAACAACAGGGACATATATAATCAAGCGTGGCCACGTTAAGGTGTGTTAAATGTGTAGAAAATTGTCAGATTCTATTGAATTGTACTTTATGCCTCCTCTACATATCGACGGATGCGTCGGCAGATGGATCCGCAACCATATCTTCGGATAAATTGCGATCCGTCCACACATCGGCAGACGTGTGGACAGGCGCGTTGCGTTCGCGCTGTCACCCTTTGATCCGTGTCGAAAAACCGACACCAAAAGGATGAGTGGCAGATGCATCGGTCGACGTCAAATACCTACCACAGACAAGCAAAAACCACCCTCTACACCTCGGCGGACGCATCCGCAGATACAATCTGCCGACGCATCCGTCGATATGTAGAGGAGGCAAAAGGGTGACAGCGCGAACGCAACACGCCTGTCCACACGTCTGCCGATGTGTGGACGGATCGCAATTTATCCGAAGATATGGTTGCGGATCTATCTGCCGACGCATCCGTCGATATGTAGAGGAGGCATAAGGCTTTGTGATGTGACTATTATTGTTTTTTGATTCCTTTTAGATGATAATTGCAACAACAGGGACATATATAATCAAGCGTGGCCACGTTAAGATGTGTTAAATGTGTAGAAAATTGTCAGATTCTATTGGATTGTACTTTACGTGGTTCACAGTCCTTCTGTTCCACGCAGATGCCGCTGTAGTGGCGCACGAGGGGGGGGCGGCAGAGGCAGCCCCGCGTGCAGACCCGCGGGCAGACCGGCGCGGGCTCCCAGCAACTGGGCTCGCACCAGCCACAGGAGAGGAACTCCTCGTCCGGAGCGCAGTCTTCGATCGAAGGGTCCACAGCGCCAAATGTTACTTCGGCTGTACAATCATTGAGCGCTTATTCCTTTGTCCCTTAGCTCTACCAGACAGAAAGCACACACAAACATCACGCCTGTATTCCCAAATGGGGTAGGCAGAGCACACGAAACGTTACCGCTTCGGAGCCGCTTTTAGCAATTTTAGGTTTTAAGTTTGACAAAAACGGTATACAATAGTGACAGGTTGCTAGCCTCTCGCCTACGGTAGAATATGCTAGACAGAAAGCAACTACAAAATATTCCGTTCAACTAATATAAATGCCAAAGTATGAGTTAAGATTGGTTTTTGGAATTTTTCGGATTTTTTATTTCAACTCCAAGTTTTGTTACTTTTACGGTCATCCCGTAAAACCTATATAGAATACAAACTGAAACATAGATGCACATAAAAACCAGAAAAATAGACCAGCGCCGTAATCGAATCCAGCAGGTCCTCAGCATTCCGTGCCGCGTGCTATACCGCTACACCACCACTGGACAGGAGTACAGACACGAATTTCTCCTATGCACTACATATCTCAGCTTGTTTATTTCTTATTTAGTCACTTAAGCAGCGAAACTAGCGTCATCTATGCTGTAGCCCTCATCGAGAAACTTATTAAGTATAATATTATAGTGTTTCGATAGTCATCGATAGTAACGATACTATCGATAGCAACGATACTATCGATGGTATCGATATCTCTTTTCGTGCAATATTATCGATAGTATTGATATTTTTGATGTCTAATAATGCAAAACAATCGATACTATTCGATACTATACGAATTCTAATAGACTCTCGTTATTAAGTATCCCCTTCTTACGCCCCTTAACGCACAATGTACTATTGACTGCTGTAGAAACAGAGCATGGTGTTGTACCTACTGTTCAAAGCATTTTTCTTCGAAATAAAGAAATTTGTAGGACTACTGAGAAAGTATACTGTTAAACAAACAGGAATTGGGTGCACTACTGTAGAGTTACGTGAAGAAAAGAAAGAAACGGAAAGTTGTTCGAATATATTTATTTTAGCTAACAGTCAAATAGGTATATATTATCACATAGTTCACATATTTATATCAACGGGCAAGAACACTGTCGAAATTCTATTTCTTGAGAAATTTTTCGATATAATAAATATAACCTCTCCATCGTGTGCATCGGAATTGCATCGTGTAAGTATACACACAGATATAGATTACTTACACTAGATAACGCAAACACCTCAATCTGTATGAAAACCGTGTCACTTTTTTATACCTTTCGTGTCGTCTCAAGAGCGAATTAGACATGTCAATTTCCCGATGTCCGCGCAAAATCTATTCAAATGCGCCGCCCGCCCGCGCCGTGGGGCTCGAGTCAGTCACTTGCCTCCTCTACATATCGACGGATGCGTCGGCAGATTGTATCTGCGGACGCGTCCGCCGAGGTGTAGAGGGTGGTTTTTGCTTGTCTGTGGTAGGTATTTAACGTCGGCCGATGCATCTGCCACTCATCCGTTTGGTGTCGGTTTTTCGACACGGATCAAAGGGTGACAGCGCGAACGCAACGCGCCTGTCCACACGTCTGCCGATTTGTGGACAGATCGCAATTTATCCGAAGATATGGTTGCGGATCCATCTGCCGACGCATCCGTCGATATGTAGAGGAGGCAACTCACTAGTCATGATAGGTCAGTTAGCGGTCAGTCTTTGTATGGGGCCAACCCCGACGTTTGGTCGGGGTTCGGACACGCGAATTAGATGCATTTGCGTAATCTAGTGTAATCTATATCTGTGAGTATACATTACAATAATGTGTACAAGGTAAAAGTTCGAGTGCTCGTCACTGTCCCAATAGTTGGCATTCTTCTAATCTGTCTAATTTTCTAACTACTTCTTTTATAGCTTCGGAATTCTCGTCATAATGAAACAAAGCTTTCAACCAAGCTCGTGAGGTGGACGTGTCGACGGCAGAATACAACACTCCGTATACGTAAAACAACTGAAATAAGCACTGTCAACTAAAAAGTACCAAAATATGCAATAACGCTAAATAAATTAGAATTTTCTATTATTAATTTGCATATGCAAACATGCAATGCATTAACCCGATGCCTTTTTTTTTCGACTGGATGGCAAACGAGCAAGTCATTAGAAAAAGATATGACGGCAGAATGTCATCTTTTGGGTATAAACGTGTCGAGCACTGGGACGTTTACCTTAAATAGAGTTTGCTTTGATAATGTAATAGACGCTGAAAAGATTATTACAGTATTTTAGCAAACTTAGAGCAGGGAACAGAGGGGCTACTATGAAATTCGAAAATCAAAGTTCGTGTCGTCCCGCCCGCTGACGCTTGATTTGATACGAGAGTGAGAGGGACGGTACTATACGAACTTCGATTTTCGAATTCCGTATTAGGTAGCCTGGTGCATAGAGCTAAGGCAATGTCGTTACTCAAATTAAATTACATTCATTAATGATCTGCTCTACTTAAGACTATTTCTACTTAGCTACAAACTTTTATACATTGGTTAGAACAAAATGTGAAGTCTAATTGTAAACAAAATCAGTTTAAAGTATAGTCACTACATAGTAAGTATTACGAAGAAGCTGGCGTGAGTAAAGTAACATGAAGTCATTAGAAAGGAACAAAACTAATGCTATAGACGAATACATTGTACCGGTTTTAGCAATATCTTTCAATGAGTTAGCCAGTCTTAAAATTCTTCTTATACAATAATAAATATGTTTACATTCGTTCCCGCGTCTTGTATTTTTCTATTTTAAGTGCATTATTTATTGTACAACAAAAATATGATCACAACATTGGTGTGAGAGAGTGAGTAGACTGAGACTGAACGAGATTAAATTATGATATCATTACAGGCAGGCAATAGTTAAGACTGATCAATTTCAAACTAGCTTCTAAGAGAGATAGCTATAGTATCAGAACCTCGACAGTGGCACTACTGGACTAGCTTTCGAGAGAGATAGCTATAGTTCTATCAGTACCGACCTTTGGGGCAGTCTTCTAGTTTCACGCACTTGCCGCTGGGCGCTTTTAAAAGACCGTCCTCACAGAAACAGCCTTTGTTGCACTGTGCTGGACACACGGGGTTCGGGTTGCTGCAGGTCTTCTCGCATGGCTCACAGTCCTTGAAGACCTGGTGGGGACCGCAGGTCATCTTGTACGCGATCGGCTGGATGTAATTGGCTGGAAAAACAAAGTTAGATGTTGAAAAAAAAATTAAATACCGCCTTTTTTACTCCAGACGCAATAACTAACCAGCTCAAAAAAAATTGAGAAAATCTCCACATTGTCATTTTAAAGTTCAATATCTCAAAAACGGTTTTCAGATTTTTATCATACATAGTTATGAATTATCGCAAGGAAACTTGCTTGCACAAAAAAAAAAGCATTGAAATCTGTCCATCTGTTTGAGAGCTCAATACCACATAGACAGGGTCAAACTTATAACACCCTTGTTTTCAACCCCGACACAAAAATAGTGGTCGATGCGGCTTTTTAACGTGAATTCTAGTTTCCTTACGGTGGTTCTTAATTATGTTTCATTACAATAGGTTCAGCCATTTTTGAGACCCTGACCTTAGTATCATAATGTTCACTACTTGATTTGTCACCCAATTTACATATCATACCAAAAATCAAGTCAATCCGACCTCTGAAAGTTCCATAGGTCCATAGGTCCATAGGTCTCTGCAAGTTAAATAATACTTAGCTCTAGATATCGATTTTGTACGTCATCAAGACGAGGGAGTATTAAATATAAATATAAATATCACGGGACAATTCACACCACCCAAAGTAAGCTTAGCAAAGCTTGTGTTATGGGTACTAAGCAACGGATAAACATAATTATATAGATAGATACATACTTAAATACATATTAAACACCCAAGACCCGAGAACAAACATTCGTATTTTTCATACAAATATCTGCCCCGACACGGGAATCGAACCCGGGACCTCAAGCTTCGTAGTCAGGTTCTCTAACCACTAGGCCATCTGGTCGTCTAAAGTATTGCCATTTATGAAACTCTAGCTTTTGTCAGAGCCTTTATGGCGAGAGATATGATTTGACAGAGAGTTTATGGCGTGAAGACATCTTATTTAGATGAGGCAAAAAGCCAACTCACAACTCTCGTTCTTCACAAACTTGGAGCACTTCCCATACTCCACACAGCTGCCGTCCTTGTCTCGCAGCAGGTCGTCTGCACAGAAGCAGCCCCGCGAGCACTGCGCCGGACAGACCGGATTAGGATCCTCGCAGGTGCGGTTGCACGGCTCACAGAATCTGTACTCTTCGGTGGGGGGACACTCCTGCCTTGGCTCTGACGTGTCTAGCTTGTACGCCGCTGGAATTCCAGAGGATAGTCGTAAATTAAAAAAACAGACGCTGTCGGCGAAACTGGCCAGAGGGAATGGAAAATTTTAATCAATCACTACTTCACTACTAATATTATAAATGCGAAAGTAACTCTGTCTGTCTGTCGGTCTGTTACGCTTTCACGTCGAAACCACTGAACCGATTTTGATGAAATTTAGTATATATGTATGAACCCAAAGGATCAACATAGGATACCTTTTATTCCGGTAGAGGGCGCTACCGCGCGATAACCTAGATCTGCGCTGACGAAGTCGCGGGCATTAGCTAGTCAATCGTAAATCAAAGTCAAACAAAATAAATAGTTTATATTTATATTCTGTAAGCCACATATGGCACTTTTACATGTCACTTTTTTATACTACCAGCGCTTTTTGAAAACTATCATTAATCATGCATTGGCAGGAATGCACCGCTAGAAACCTAGCAGAAAGTCAAAACATTTAAAGCACTCATTAATTTTTAATGCATCTGGCATCTGATCAAACCAGTTTTTGGTTCAGTTGCCTTACACTAACTAGGTCCAAGATAGGTAAGTACTTGGGCAAACATTCGAGCGTTTTGACCGCGCGGTCAAACGTCATTAGCGTCCCACGTTTATATAGCACAACGGAAAGACAAGTCATAAGAATTTTAATCACGCTAAATTCAGTATCGGTGTTGTTTTAATTTTTCATAAAAAAACAACACTGGGCATCACCCCTGTTAATAACGCCTGCGAAGACACCAATGACAAAAAAAACGCTGCAAAAACGCTGTATATTTGCCCACTTGATCTTTGTTCTTTAACTTTATATAAGTTTCTTAGACATGAAAGCAAACAAGGAAAGCGGCCCATGCAATACCATGTCTATCACCGGCTACAAAACCCGACTGCACATCCTTGCAGGGCTACTACGAAACTCGAAGTTCGTATCGTGCGGTTCCTCTCGTTCTCTCTCGTATTAAACAGTATAAGTGTCAGAGGGACCGCACGACACGAACTTCTAGTTCCGAGTTTTAGTAGCCCTGCTGACTCCCTGGTGCTTGGATCCAAGCAGTTCCATGATACTCACAGTTCCCCGAGGGGCACTCAGACAACGGCACGCAGTGTCCGGTGCTGTTCCGCACTTCATCGAGCTGGCAGTAGCAGCCTATCCGGCACACGGCAACGCAAGCCGGCGCCGGGTCGAGACAGGTCTTCTGGCACCCTCCGCAGGAAAGAAACCTCTCATTTGGGCGACAGAGGGAAGCCACTTGACCTGTGTTTTAACGAAACAGATAGAATACAGTAGGAAGGTACAATCAGAATGGTTAATGACGCTCAGGGCTCGACGATTTTTTTGTTTTTCTGAGGATTCAAATGAGAAAGAAAAAGAAAACCGATCTTTTGTTTTGAGTTCCGAACGACAATGGCAATCTAGTAATATATAAGTTATCTAGTAGTATCTAATAGCTAACATATTGAAAAGTCAATGTTTTTAAATATATTTAAGGAAGATTGATTGTCCATCGCCATATTCGCCATTCAGCGTGGTAACGCGACCAGTTTGATGGGTACCTTTGCGCCAGGGACAACTCGAGGGGGCCTTTTTGACTACGTTAAGAATATCGAAAATACAAACTGAAAAATATGTAGATGCACAGAAAAACGAAAAAAATAAGACCAGCGCTGGGAATCGAACCCAGGTCCTCGGCATTCCGTGCCGCGTGCTATACCGCTACACCACCGCTGGACAACGGTACAGACACGAATTTGTCCTATGCACCACATATCTCAGCTTGTTTCTTTCTTATTTTAGCCACACTAGCGACATCTAGGTATGCCGTAGCCCTCATAGAGAAACTTTTCGGCACTCCATCGGAACTAACCATAAAAAAAATTGGAATTTAAATAAAAAATACAAAAATATTCCAAAAAACCAATCTTAAGTTAAGAATGTTTTTATTTCTGATATTTATTAACCTTATCTAGTGTAACAAACTTATTGAAATGTACTTATTTAATTTGGTGTACCTCATCTACTGAGATATTCTAATGGCAACTGGACAAAGAAAAACAAAACAAGCAAACGGACTGCTATTATAATAATGCCTACTAAAATGGTAGGCATAGAAAGATTACAAGACGGATTATGTCTTGAAGACCGGTTCCAGTTTCTCCCTTTGTTGCCGTCTCATCTGTCATTCGCTAGCCTTTATCAGACAATCGTTGTTTACACTGGCCGGAACAAATGCCCGCATGTTGTTAGGAACGATTGCATTGTAGTTGCACAAGCAACAACGGTGTAGCTCAAGATGCAACATTCAACATTGCTGCAAATCAGGTCAAAATATAAGCTCGCGTAAGGTTTCCCTGGTTTTCTAAATATTATTTCGATTACCTAAGGAAATGTACTGTTGCTTTTTTTGGTGGGAGGGGTGATGAGCCTTAAGGGTCTTTTCAATTTGATTATACTAGCTTATGCCCGCGACTTCGTCTGCGCGGACCTAGGTTATCGCGCGGTGGCGCCCTCTACCGGAATAAAAAGTATCCTATGTTGATCCTCGGGGCTTAAACTATCTATCTCTATACCAAATTTCATCAAAATCGGTTCAGCGGTTTCGACGTGAAAGCGTAACAGACAGACAGACAGACAGACAGACAGAGTTACTTTCGCATTTATAATATTAGTAGGGATTAACTGCCTAAATGCCAAGTTTCATGGTTTTATCTTTAAAAATGACGAACTTCCATATAAACTTTCATCCCCTATTTCAACCCCTTCAAGCATTTTTTTCGGAATAAAAAGTAGCCTATGTTCTTTCCCAAGGTCTAGTCTATCTCTGTACCAAATTTCATCAAAATCGGTTCAGCGGTTTTGGCGTGAAAGCGTAACAGACAGACAGGTAGACAGACAGACAGAGTTACTTTCGCATTTATAATATTAAGTATGGATTTATATCAGGTGTTTTATAGAAGACTAGCGACCCGCCCCGGCTTCGCACGGGTGCTATGCTGATACTAAATATGATGATGGATGTTATTATACATATAAACCTTTCTCTTCAATCACTATATCTATTAAAAAAAACCGCATCAAAATCCGTTGCGTAGTTTTAAAGATTAAAGCATACATAGGGATATAGGGACAAAGAAAGCGACTTTGTTTTATACTATGTAGTGAGCGCGTTGAGAAAAATCCACTATGGTACCAAAGGGAAAACATAGATAATGGCGGACTTTCACCGGCTAAAAACCCAATCCTTATTGGTTTTTCTACGATCTACTTTATATATTAATGCAGGTGACTGTACGCATTCATAACGGCTAAGCTTTGCTTATTTTGGGACTAGGACAGTAATAGTTTTTTCAGGTGGTAGGACTTTGTGCAAGGTCAGCCCGGATTGCTACCACCATCTTGCTCGCTAAATCCTGCCGTGAAGCAGCAGTGCTTACACTGTGTTTCGGCGTGGAGAGTAAGACAGATGGTGAAATTACTCGCACTTGAGGTATCCCATCTTAGGCCTCTAGTTTGGCAACGCATCTGCAATACCCCTGGTGTTGCAGATGTTTATGGGCGGAGGTGATCTCTTACCATCAGGAGACCCAATTGCTCGTTTACCATCTAGTCTAATTAAAAATACATGTACTCACACTTGACCGGTTTTTTGTTTTGCGACCAATTTAAAATTGATCGGTTAATATGATCGATAGCAAACATAAAGTGAAAGTCATCCATGTCGCATCGCAGGATGCATGATAGAGTGCCTCATGTCGCAATTAACATACTTGTAGATCGATCAATAGTGAAAGTTTTATCCACGAACATAAATCGTTAAAGTCCTTTAACTTTTAATTTTGATCGATTTTTTTAAATTTAACGTTTATTTAAACTGACCTGACCTGACCCTGAACTGAACTGACCCGTTTATTTAACCTGACTGTGAAGCACATTTTAACGGATCATGTTTCAGTTCTATCCATACTAATATTATAAATGTATGTTTGTCCGTATGGCGACGGATTGACGTGATTTTTTGGCATAAAGATAGTTTATGGGCCAGAGAGTGACAATGCTACTTTTAATCCCGGGAAAATGCACAGTTCTCGAGGGAAGGGAGCGAAGGGAGGGTGATTTTGTCAAGATTAGCATTTAATGACATTGTAATAAGAACCACGGCACGCGTCATCGTGAAATTCGTGAATGACTCTACCTATAAAGGGATGAATCCCTTTACCTAAAAAGTGAATCCTCAAGTATCTAGGTTTCTCTATGGTAGGTATCTGTCACGCAGACATTGATGTCAGTCAGTTGTCAGTGACAACTTGTCACCGTTTAAAAAATTGTGAAAATAAAAATCTTAAAGAAATCTTAAACCATAAAATGTGATTTATTTTTCGGACAATCGACATCGAATCGAATCCTTTTCCGTTTTCGGCGAGTAGTTTAAAATGATAAATGATTGTTCCTTCATACTGTACCGCCCCCTTTTAATTTATTTAAAATTAATTAATAAAATAATATTAATTATATATATTTTTTTTTTTTCGTCGTATTAAATTAAATTATTATACAATACGGGACAAATAATAAATATTTATCGGACAAGGAATAAAATTATATTGAATTATAGGGAATCTATGATAGGGAAGTAACTGCGGACAAGTACTAAGGAAAATTGATTTGGCCATGTGATCGTCTAGTGTCCTACGTTGTGAATAGTAAACCAACCTCGTTTAGTAGAAATAAGGGATGTCTATCAATAAAACTAACTAACCTTTAGGAATAAAGATCGAACTCACTAAAACATCATAAGGAATAGGTCAATTATAAAACTTCTAATAGGAATAACTGTCACCACGTTACATAAAATTAGACCTCTGTTAAAATTGTAATCAAAAGGTAATTGTAATGGAAAATAAGCAATTATGTCTTGTGTCGTGGCTAGGGCCCCACCTCCGCCCTGGAGTTTTCTCCCTGGCTATTTACCAGTAGCTGTGTCTCTCGTTCCATAGACCCTAAGAGACTCCAACACGAGACAGTTGAATTTACTTGTCTATAGTCGGTAAGTTATGTAATGTTATGCAAGGGGAAAGAGGACGCAAGAAACCAGGTTTACTAGGTCTCTAATTGCCCTATGCTGACCTTTCATATATGTAGGTTCAGGAGGAAAACTACTTTAATAGTTATTTGGGTGTTTCTTTACTTTACTGAACGCGTTTAATTATTTATTAAAATGTACAATAGGCTACCCTGGCTTCTATTTAATGGGATCTAAGAATTGCAAAATATATACACCCAATTCAACTCAAAGTTGAGCAATCAATAAAACAATAATATTCTCACAAATGAATTCAAAGCATCAAGTCAGTCAGTTAGTAAGTAATCTGCCAAACAAAGGTTGGTATCAAAATAAATCGTATTAAAAGATATTATAATCAGTCCTAAACCAGAGTATTGATTTCATAAGTCTCACAAATTGTTAATCTTCCTGTGGTACACAACTATCTAGATCGTGAATGGTCTTATCCTGCTTTAATATATTGTAAAATTAATAAATACACATTTGCCTGTATCTAACCTCAACAAATGTCAGATTTAGAAACGTAATAATTGCTATTATTTAGATACACTTAAGTTATAACATGACCCTTCTATTTAATATAAATCGGGTAGTTTATATGACTTTCCTATCAAGTTAAAGTTTTGATTAAAACACTAACGAGTCCTAACGGAAAATCCTAAGCCCCGATAAAATAAAGTAACGGTATATCAAACGATTTCCTAGCTAATCTAAACTATTCTAATACGAACCTTGAGGTGAAGCCTCATAGTTTTCCGAGGTGCAATGGAAAACTATCCTAGTCTAAACTAAGGGATCGAGGCGGCGACCTCTGTCTAGCTATAATACCTAATCCTAGGCCTCCCTAAGAACCTCATTCGCGACCGTAGTCAGGGATGCTCCTGAGGTAGGGCAGAGAGATACGTTGGGAATATATACATATATAGATAAGACCAGCACCACCGATCTTACATGCACTGACCCAGCAGATACACCAAGACCGGGTACGCGCTGTGGGATAGTAACTCGACTGTCAGTTAAGACAAATATAAATCGAGTGCCAGGTCGAATCCCAACGCCTGATCCCGTCCTTTCGGACGTTAAATCTCCAGACTTTCGTATATCACCGTTAGGTTTCAGGTTTGGAGACCGGGAACCTCGTCCCGTACAGTCCCTACTTTAAGCAGATATCTAACAAACTAACGTATTCTATAATCGCAAACTCCAGAAGGTTTAGTAGGAAGGAAAGGCTCCGGAGAGTCGCCCCGAGCAGCCTAGGTAAGATGGATATGAGGAATGGCTCTGGAGAGTAGCCCCGAGCAGCCAAGTTAAAAGGGTTATAAGGATTGGCCCCGGAGAGTCGCCCCGTGCGGCCAAGGTAAGAAGGTTATGAGGATAATCACAAAAGGGAATTCACGAACACAGAACACGAAATAAACAAAATGATAATAAACACTAATAATCAAACACTATTTTAAATTAATGCACAATAACAGAATTTTGAATAATTTGAATTAATTAATTAAAATTAAATGTGAGCCGGTCTCACTTACTTGGAATAACTTCTGCTTAAAGACACGCGTTTGCGAACGGTCAAGATCTAACTCCAACTGCCACTGCTCTGATCTGATCCCTCTCCTGCCCGAAGCAGTCCTATCTAAAATCGCACGTACCATTCCCCGAAAGCAAAGCACTCCGACACAGTAGAAAAGAGGAACAGTAGGTCATCTCTAGCAAACGAAACTGATGCCGCTGTGTTTGCTCAGCCCAGTCAACATCGGTAGTATTTCGCGATGTAATTTTCTCATAAATAGTATATTATGAGAAAGTTAACTATACAATCCTTCCATTGCAACAACACAGTGCCAAGACACATACACAACACCGAACCCGTCTCTACAAGAGCTCTCCTCCAGTCAACCTTTGAACGACCGTGAGGAACATTTAGTGATCAATCAGTCAAAGACTGAATTTCATAAACAGAAGTAAGTTAATAAGAACGTTGGTTAATATTTGTAACCATATTTCGCTATTTATTTAGTAATATGTATCACAATAGTTTTGTACAATATAGGTATTTATGGTTATTGTTCAACTGTGCAAGGCGGGTTCTGTATGTCAAGATATACGTGTCGCACATTCGTAGGATCAGCACCGCACGCATCATAGACGCAAGTCAAATTAGTGTACTGTTTTCTGTTTCAACTGTGACATTATTTCTGCCAATTTGACACCATGTCGGCCCTTCAAAGTCTTAGCGTACGATTGTTATTAAACACACAGCGTTGATTTATTATGTGCCGGTAAACTAGCTTTTGCTCGTGACTTTGTTCGAGCTGAAATAGTATTAAATAATTTGATTTAATAAGCTCATAAAATATTTATTTATTTATTTATATATTTATATTTGTGAATTTGACCGATGAGAAGCCTTGAATCGGTACAGCTCTCTCCCCGAATATTTACGTAAGGCCAAAATAATTTATTTTAACTGGAGGAAATATTCTAACAACTAATAATTCACAAATATATGAACTGAAAAAAATATAATATTTTTATTAGTTTAATTTATTTAGCATTTTGTCCTGTGAGTGCGTCTGTGGCGTGGTGTATATTTAAACCAAAAATAAACACTCAAAACAAAGAATGGAATTTTCCAGTCCATTAATGTCCTAATTATGAATAATCATAATCTTCACAAGGCAATCTAGCCCAGGATAAAGGAACCAGGTTGTGAGGCTGATCTACCCTAGTGGTACTCGCCGGCCCAACCAAAACCAGTCTTGCTTTTCGCTTGGCGACCAAGAATTTGGAATTGCCGAACTGCCCTTTCCCAAACCAGATTACGTTAATAGCTCCGAGTCATAACCATCCATTAATCAGAAATCTAGACTGAAATTTCCACTCAATATAATGAATATTATAAATTTGGAGAGTGTGTAGTGTGGAAGTTTTGGCTTCAGCCTGTTGGCTGCGTGTGCAGTATGATGTTCCAGTGCCAGCATTAACGCCGAATGTCAATCTGACCTGCCACACACTTGACCAAAACACAATGATTGTTATCAATCCAAAATGAACACAGACAAAAAAAAAACACAAAATTCACAAAATTAACCTTTGGTTAGTGTTAATTCTGTTATGATGTACAATATTAATCTGCTTTTACCAAAATCAACCTTGGGCTAGTATTAATTTTGTTGCAGACTATATATTGTTTGTTTTTCTTTTTTTTCTAAAGAATACAAAATTAACCTTTGTTTAGTATTAATTTTGTAATAGCCGAAGCAGTCATATTATTTGTTGTTGTTTTCATTTCTATTTATAATTCTTGTTGTGACTTTTCTTTTTAATTAATAAGTGGTCACATTTTGAACTGATATGCGTTCTTTACAAGTGCATGTTGCCCTAGCATCATCCGCACGGAAACACCATTTGATATGTGCTGTTCAGAGGTAAAATGCCAATAAACCGTCTCCATTTCTATGAAATGTGGTACCATTAAAGCTCTCGTAAACAAATCCACTACTTCATTAGCCATGTACATCTATCTGACCTACACCGGTACATACTTATATGTCCCGATGCAAATCAGTGATGAAGCTTTCATTCATCACTCAATTTGTATAACAAAACTTGATTCAACAATGTGCATCCTTCCACATTCTCTCTTCCATACCTGCTTTAAATAATGCAACAGATCACGTCTGAAATGTAAGACGTACAACTAATATAGAAACATAATAATTTACTGCTTTAAACTTAAAGGTATCTCCTTTCTTTCCAGTTAAAACAAGACTATCTACTCGAAAACCACGGTTAGAAACACAAAGCTGTACCTAAACCAAAAAATAATTTAACCTTTAGCATCATACTTTTAAGAAAACCATCGCCACTCAAATCTTACACGTTAATTAAATACGATCATCCTATTATTTAAAACAATTTAGATTAAATATATTAATTAGTCATTATCTATAACTACCCGATCATTAGAAGGATCATGCTTCTTAATACGCAAATAATCAACATTAAAATACAATTAAAACAACCTAACCAGCTTTGACTGTACCCATGACACGATTTATGAACATAGTTGTGTATCATTACTCATTAATTAACGACAAACAGATCGCGCCGCAATATTATTGTAGAGTACATAAGTGCACAACTGATCAACTTAAATATCTAACGTCTCATAACCAGTAGGCACGAGGCAAAAATTATACAATATTGCACTTATCACTAAATAATTTACTTGCGTTCAGTAACAATTACTGCCAACTCTATCCACACATAGGTACGCACCAAACGAAGTCGATCCGACCTCTGTCACAAAGAGACGATTAAAATAATTCCAAGAATTAACTCATACTAACAAGGCAAGTTAAATTAAGACTTGTAAAAAGTCGATACAAAGCGGCCATCATGTGAACCCATAGCGATTAAAGACATCAAAATGTTAATATTTCATGTAATAATTAACACAACTGTCAAATAAGTTTATTAAGTAAAAATCTGTAACAGTTATTAAGGTATCGTCGTTCTTTAAGTTTATTTTAGGGTTCCGTATTCAAATGAGCAACAACGGGAACGTTACCACTATACTACAATAAGTATTTTTAGGGATAAGCTCGCCTTCGTTCTCCTCCCAGTGTATTCATATTTCTATTGTGCAACAAAGAGTCTACACACATACATACTATAACTAGGTTTTCCATCTGTTCGTTTGTCACATGAACGTATTCTGAGAACCCCACTAAGCCGACACTAAAATTTAGATCAATTTGTATCCTTACTTCCGCTTTAAAAATAAATATAGAAAATCAAACCAAAAACCAAACCCATAACAAGAAACGTATTATTTTCGCTTCCATTGTAGGTTACTTTTAAGTATGCCAATCCCAACCGAAATAATTCCGAAAAACCAGTCCAGCGTGAGTCGGTATTATGAAAACTAAACAATTAAATTTATAGAACTATTCAGTTGAATGTTCAGGGGTGTATGGAACCCTCAGCGCGCGAGCCCGTCTCTCACTTGGCAGTGTAAGCAAACAGTTCTAGCGGAAGTGTGAACCTAATGTTAATAATTGGAAAAGTGACACCATAATTTCTCAAAATTCAAAAGTAATAATTACTCAAGCTAAAAGCTTAATCGTAATTATATCAAATTAAATTAAGAGCGCATATGATTTAGTCACGGAACCATCTAAATATTATTAACAAAGCACGCTTTACGACTTTAGGCACCTCTAACAAAGCGTCTCCTATTGCACTCTCAGTCGGTACGATTCTAAGTGTACGATAGCGATAAACATGTTTAGTTAACAACTCGAGCTCTGTTCTGTTTATGTTATAGCTAACAATACCAAACTTCATGACACTTCACTTGGAATTACCTAATGACCACTTGGTCGCCGAAATATAAAACACTTGTTAGGTCAAATAGCCTAGGCAAATGTAAATATAACAATGGGATATTTCACCATTACAATGAGCCCTTCAGCAAAACAAGCGTTGTCAACTAAGCCGTTGTTTATATTTTATACTTAAGACTTCCTGCGAATGCTTTGCTTTTAAGAAGTACTCTGTACTTAGATACTTTGCCAATGAGACTCGGATTCAGTGTTTATTATGTGAGTCAGATTCATAGTACGAGTAAAATTCATTTTTGTATCTATTAATCAAAATGTCACATTTAGTCCTTTCCCTTGTAATTATTTGATTAGGACAAGATTTGGTTAAAGCTAGTCTAGCGTTAAAATGTTTCATATTGTTTTAGAGCTTCTGCATCATTGCAACCTGTGCGTTACCGACCCAATATTGAGCTAAAAATATTTAATATTGTATGTAACTAATTGATACGTTAATTAAATTTCTAATTTAATTTTTCGCAAATCTTTGAACCGATAGGAAATATTATAAATTGTGAACCTTAAGTACAATTGACAAGACTCTGATTCAAACAACATACACACTTATCTAATTTTTTTTTAATCAACTCTTACTCTCCCCGGACTATACAATTCCAAGCAAACTCAAAAGAATTTCTCTCCCCCAATTAATAGAATTTTAAATATTTTACTCTCTCCCCATTTTACAAAGCATCACAAGACATAGAGAATATCTACAGACAGCAGTCGTGAAAACATCGTCAGGAAACCTGCACTCATCATCAAAACAATTAAATGAGATGTGAAAAGCAATTTCAAACTGTACCAAGCTCGCAAAAAACTACTGTCATAGTCCTTTCATTTTAAGCTGAAGCCTGTGCTCTATAATTAGGATACATAACTACAGACCAATATTATTATAGTGACTCTCTCCCCCAACTATAAAATTGTAAATATCTAGTTTATAGTTTTATTCAAATATTAGCCGTTACCCGCGAATCCACTTAAACTATCCTATATATCTCTTCTTCATCTAAATTGGTTCAGCGGTCTAGCCGTGAAGAGATAACAAACAAACAAAATAACAAACAGGCTAAGAAACTTTCGCATTTACAACATTTGTGGGATACTTATTAACATGGAGAAGGCCTACTTCTAACATTGGAAGTCCTACAGATATGTTGATATAATGATGATAATGACGTGTTTAATAAAACAATAATTTTCTAACAAATACTTAAGTTAACATTCGTTGATAGAACTGAACATTTTTTTTTCATCACTGGTTCAAACAGTATGAACTAAATGTATTAATTTAGGTATACTTAGATCAGTAACGCACAAGAGACAATGCAAGATCCTAGCCGATAAGGACTGTACAGATCCAGTAACACTAGTAACTCAATGGTATAAGGCTGACAATTTGCGTGTGATAACTAACTACACTGTTTTTTTTTTTTTTATTTTTTTTATTTTTTTTTTTTTAACGGACAGAAATACTGGGTTGTTAAGTAAGTACGGTCTATTATCTATGAACATGGGACGTTTTATCTAAAACTGTTATATATTTGTCCCTCAAAAGATGATCTCACAACAAAATAAAAGTTAATAACGTGAGTTTTAAATGAAAACGATGTATGCTTATTAGTTTAAAATTTCATTAAAACAAAGAAACCTTTCCCAGCTAGAAGTAAAATATGAAACAAACCAAGTTAAGTGAAGTATTTCAACTAATCAATTAATTAAACTCCACAATAAGTTAAAAAAAATACATCCCTTATCTACTTTCCATTCTCACGACAACAAATTGACTGTAAAACAGTCATTAACGTAGCTACCTATTTATACTTGTCCGACTAAATGAAAATAAGTTGAAATACATTATAAAATAAAAAATCGATGTGTGTTGCACTAAAAAAAGAACAAATTAAACCCAAATATATCCTGGTCACTACGGCTCCAAATTGTACCCTCCCCCCCCCTAAGTTATTTTAAATTAAAAATTAATTTAAAAAAATAAGTTAATATTATTTAAAATCTTATTTAAAATCTTATCAAATTTAATTATTACACCGGACAAGTAATAAATATTATCGGACAAGGAATAAAATTATATTGAATTATAGGGAATCTATGATAGGGAAGTAACTGCGGACAAGTACTAAGGAAAATTGATTTGGCCATGTGATCGTCTAGTGTCCTACGTTGTGAATAGTAAACCAACCTCGTTTAGTAGAAATAAGGGATGTCTATCAATAAAACTAACTAACCTTTAGGAATAAAGATCGAACTCACTAAAACATCATAAGGAATAGGTCAATTATAAAACTTCTAATAGGAATAACTGTCACCACGTTACATAAAATTAGACCTCTGTTAAAATTGTAATCAAAAGGTAATTGTAATGGAAAATAAGCAATTATGTCTTGTGTCGTGGCTAGGGCCCCACCTCCGCCCTGGAGTTTTCTCCCTGGCTATTTACCAGTAGCTGTGTCTCTCGTTCCATAGACCCTAAGAGACTCCAACACGAGACAGTTGAATTTACTTGTCTATAGTCGGTAAGTTATGTAATGTTATGCAAGGGGAAAGAGGACGCAAGAAACCAGGTTTACTAGGTCTCTAATTGCCCTATGCTGACCTTTCATATATGTAGGTTCAGGAGGAAAACTACTTTAATAGTTATTTGGGTGTTTCTTTACTTTACTGAACGCGTTTAATTATTTATTAAAATGTACAATAGGCTACCCTGGCTTCTATTTAATGGGATCTAAGAATTGCAAAATATATACACCCAATTCAACTCAAAGTTGAGCAATCAATAAAACAATAATATTCTCACAAATGAATTCAAAGCATCAAGTCAGTCAGTTAGTAAGTAATCTGCCAAACAAAGGTTGGTATCAAAATAAATCGTATTAAAAGATATTATAATCAGTCCTAAACCAGAGTATTGATTTCATAAGTCTCACAAATTGTTAATCTTCCTGTGGTACACAACTATCTAGATCGTGAATGGTCTTATCCTGCTTTAATATATTGTAAAATTAATAAATACACATTTGCCTGTATCTAACCTCAACAAATGTCAGATTTAGAAACGTAATAATTGCTATTATTTAGATACACTTAAGTTATAACATGACCCTTCTATTTAATATAAATCGGGTAGTTTATATGACTTTCCTATCAAGTTAAAGTTTTGATTAAAACACTAACGAGTCCTAACGGAAAATCCTAAGCCCCGATAAAATAAAGTAACGGTATATCAAACGATTTCCTAGCTAATCTAAACTATTCTAATACGAACCTTGAGGTGAAGCCTCATAGTTTTCCGAGGTGCAATGGAAAACTATCCTAGTCTAAACTAAGGGATCGAGGCGGCGACCTCTGTCTAGCTATAATACCTAATCCTAGGCCTCCCTAAGAACCTCATTCGCGACCGTAGTCAGGGATGCTCCTGAGGTAGGGCAGAGAGATACGTTGGGAATATATACATATATAGATAAGACCAGCACCACCGATCTTACATGCACTGACCCAGCAGATACACCAAGACCGGGTACGCGCTGTGGGATAGTAACTCGACTGTCAGTTAAGACAAATATAAATCGAGTGCCAGGTCGAATCCCAACGCCTGATCCCGTCCTTTCGGACGTTAAATCTCCAGACTTTCGTATATCACCGTTAGGTTTCAGGTTTGGAGACCGGGAACCTCGTCCCGTACAGTCCCTACTTTAAGCAGATATCTAACAAACTAACGTATTCTATAATCGCAAACTCCAGAAGGTTTAGTAGGAAGGAAAGGCTCCGGAGAGTCGCCCCGAGCAGCCTAGGTAAGATGGATATGAGGAATGGCTCTGGAGAGTAGCCCCGAGCAGCCAAGTTAAAAGGGTTATAAGGATTGGCCCCGGAGAGTCGCCCCGTGCGGCCAAGGTAAGAAGGTTATGAGGATAATCACAAAAGGGAATTCACGAACACAGAACACGAAATAAACAAAATGATAATAAACACTAATAATCAAACACTATTTTAAATTAATGCACAATAACAGAATTTTGAATAATTTGAATTAATTAATTAAAATTAAATGTGAGCCGGTCTCACTTACTTGGAATAACTTCTGCTTAAAGACACGCGTTTGCGAACGGTCAAGATCTAACTCCAACTGCCACTGCTCTGATCTGATCCCTCTCCTGCCCGAAGCAGTCCTATCTAAAATCGCACGTACCATTCCCCGAAAGCAAAGCACTCCGACACAGTAGAAAAGAGGAACAGTAGGTCATCTCTAGCAAACGAAACTGATGCCGCTGTGTTTGCTCAGCCCAGTCAACATCGGTAGTATTTCGCGATGTAATTTTCTCATAAATAGTATATTATGAGAAAGTTAACTATACAATCCTTCCATTGCAACAACACAGTGCCAAGACACATACACAACACCGAACCCGTCTCTACAAGAGCTCTCCTCCAGTCAACCTTTGAACGACCGTGAGGAACATTTAGTGATCAATCAGTCAAAGACTGAATTTCATAAACAGAAGTAAGTTAATAAGAACGTTGGTTAATATTTGTAACCATATTTCGCTATTTATTTAGTAATATGTATCACAATAGTTTTGTACAATATAGGTATTTATGGTTATTGTTCAACTGTGCAAGGCGGGTTCTGTATGTCAAGATATACGTGTCGCACATTCGTAGGATCAGCACCGCACGCATCATAGACGCAAGTCAAATTAGTGTACTGTTTTCTGTTTCAACTGTGACATTATTTCTGCCAATTTGACACCATGTCGGCCCTTCAAAGTCTTAGCGTACGATTGTTATTAAACACACAGCGTTGATTTATTATGTGCCGGTAAACTAGCTTTTGCTCGTGACTTTGTTCGAGCTGAAATAGTATTAAATAATTTGATTTAATAAGCTCATAAAATATTTATTTATTTATTTATATATTTATATTTGTGAATTTGACCGATGAGAAGCCTTGAATCGGTACAATACAACATAGCACGTCAATAACTCCCGGAAAGATAATTGTTCGCATTAGGCGGCCCCTAGACCTACAATAACATTGTACAATACTTTTTATTGCACAATAAGATTGAAAGGCGCTCTGAATCCAAACGAGCAATTGTATTGCACAATAATACGAACTGCACAATGTTTTCGTGTTCAGTATAGTATTGAATATTGTGCAATACTGACCCTACACGATGCAATATAAAAATATGGTGCAATAAAAATTAAACTCGCTCAAACTTTTGGTCAATCATTGTGCAATCTTCAATGTTAACCCTAAACGGTCAATAATATTGCACAATTCGCGATATTGCACAATATTATTGACCGTTTAGGGGCCGCCTTAGAGAAAAATTGCGTAAACAATGGTTTCGAGCAATAAATATTGAATACTGCAAAGTTTACGCACAGTATTGTTGTAGAGACCATTTCAACGTCAGTAATTAAATTAAATAGGCCTTTTGAATATGGGTGAATGAGCTTGGAAATTATATCGTCACTACTTTGAAAAAATCTCGTATCTCAAATTAATACGTCAACAAAATTGACTCTTAGAATAATGTTCATAAAGTTCACTCAGTAAAATTATCGATTTTAAGATACGATATAATGACGATATAATTGTCGCTCATGTTTATTAACTTATTTATTTTCTCAAAGGATTGGTTACTAATGTTTATAATATCCGATTGAATGTCACACTGACATAACTTAGCATCTATTGACAACTAGCTCGTTTTTAGGGTTCCGGAGCCAAAATGGCAAAAACGGATCCCTTATATTTTCGCCATGTCTGTTTGTTTGTATGTCTGTCTATCAATCCGTGGCCTTGCTCAGGGACTATCAATGCTAGAAAGCTGTAATTTTGGACGAGCATATATGTAAACTATGCCGACAAAATGGTACAAAAGAATTGAAATTTTTTTTGGCGTACCTCCCATAGTCATAGTGGTGGTGGTTTTTTTTCTCATCCAATCTTGTAGTGTGGGGTATCGTTGGATAGGTTTTTTCAAACCACTAGGGGGTTGCTAAAACGTTTTTTTTTGCGAAATATTCAACTCTAAAGTCCGAGGACGAGGAGGAGCGAGTGAGAGGACGGGGGACGCTCGATTTTAATGATTTTTTTTTTCATTAAAATCGAGCGTCCCCCATCCTCTGAAATCTAAACCGGTGGGTGGAAAAATTTGAATAAATTCAGGATGGTAGTAAGTTTATCAAACTTTCAAAGAAAACTATAACAGCTAAATTTTCTTAAGAATTATTAGTATTTTAAGAAAATAGCAGCATAAAGTATAAAGTATACCTAAACTTGGAAGATTCCGTATAAAAAAACGAAATCCTTAGAAAAATATCACTTATTTTTTCGTAATGGCTACGGAACCCTATTTCGGGCGTGTCGGACACGCTCTTGGCCGGTTTTTATTCATATAGATTATTGCTTCATGTAACGTAGATAACCCTAATTAATCTGTCTTTACGGCTAAAATAAAGAGTAATTTTTATTAAAATACCGTCTTAATTTTTTTTTTTTATAATGTTGGACAAATTATTCACTATCCGACTTAATGATTTCTTAAATTCTTTTAAGTTACTTACGATCATTCATTTTAAGTATGATGACTCCAATTATTTTATTTTTAACCTTGTCTGTAATTTTGATGATTTTCCTTGTATAATTTTCGAGTGCCTCACTGCAATAACATAATAAACTTTGTGTCTTTTTTTATTGTAGTATACTAGTTACTGCCTGCAACTTTGCCTAATCTTTTTTTTTTTTATTCGACTGGAAGGCAAACGAGCAAGTGGATCTCCTGGTGGTAAGAGATCACCACCGCCTATAAACATCTGCAACACCAGGGGTATTGCAGGCGCGTTGCCAACCTAGAGGCCTAGCACTGCTGCAAGCACTGCTGCTTCACGGCAGGATTAGCGAGTAAGATGGTGGTAGCAATCCGGGCGGACCTTGCACAAGGTCCTACCACCTGCAACACAAGGTCCTACCACCTGCAAAATCTATTCATTTTCTCGTCTAGTAGTCGTAGTTCATAATGTAGAAAAGTCATAGTTAGATAATACCTAATCAGTTTCATCTTTACTAAGCTTTTTTACTGACTGTACATTTTGTTGACTCATCGATATATATGTACTAACGTACGGTAGAATATAAGTCAATGTGTTGACTATACTTGCATTGCATTTTTATCAAAATTACTATTATCTATTAATGCAACATACACCAATTAAATGTTTTAGGGAGGTTGCATACTGTTAGATTATTTAATACTGGCAGTTTATCTGTCACTTTGATTTTATTCTAAAAACTGCGAAGTACAGCTTACTTACAGGTACAAATAGAGTTGTGGATAACGCTCATTTCGAAGCTTAATGACTCGAACTCTTGAGACTCCAGTCCAGAGTCTTAAAGACTCGACTATATTTGAGAATTGATTCGGCTTATTTTATGCGCATGGATGCAAAATGCCGTCTTTGCGTCCTTTGAGTCGTTAAGCCTCGAGAGTCTTCAGGGTTCGAGTCTTTTAGCCTTAAAATGAGCATTTTTCACAATACAAGGTACAAATTACTCTTATGAATAAGCACTCCCTTGTACTGTGCTGTCTACCTCTATGACAAATTAGGAGTGTAGTTAAAAATCAAGTAAAGTAGAATTACTATTGTATAAGTAATTCTATATTAGTTACTGACTTAGCCAAAACATAGATATGAATTATTATTAAGAATAGAATTAAGGAATTTGAAAGTTAAATGCTATAAACGAACTCAAAAGAATAAAGACTGTTATGGTGTCTGATGTTTTCAGTTATTTAATTAACACCTTGTAGAATTTAGACTCATTAACCTACGCACTCATTTTAATTTGTAATATTAAGAACATTAAACCCTAACAAAAGCTTAATTGACTGATTAAGTATTAACATCATATTTATATAATATCATTTTTGTCATTCCGTAATTAGACCCCTGAAGAACCGCCATACTGATACAAATGACCTAATACATTGTGTCGCCATCTCCCGGTCTACTAAATATCAATCATCGATATATATGTACTAACGTACGGTACGGCAGAATATAAGTCAATGATATCAATAAAACTTTTATAATTTTGCAATTTAAAGCTTCATTGGATTTTACTATATAATTAAATTTAAATAGAAACCAATATTTGAACGCCTCATTTATTAATTATTTAATATTATTTATCCCTTATTTCTTAAGATATTTGTTATCTGTTTATGTTCAACAAATAAAACATTCTGCCTTAAATAATGGCAATACGGCGTTCATCACTTGAATTTAGCAAAATAACTTTCATTCAAATTAAAAACATTTAGGTACCTAAATAGTCAAAATACCACCAACAGAACTTATCACGCTAACACACGCACGTACCTATTTTATATTTACCTAAATATTTTATCTAAACACGAAAATACTTGCGACTATTTCAACTTGTTAACAATGAATAGCGCTTCTTTAAATCGAATACTTAAAAAATAAATTAAATTGCTTTTATTATCAACTCATTAGGTATTACACCTACCTGCTTATTGTTAAAAAAAAACAAAACCCTCGTAAATAGGAACAGAACTATTGATAAAAACCTCGAACGTTTATATGTCTACTCCGTTTAATTTAAGTTTTGAATTAACAGTTCAATTTTAACACACGTTTCGAACACAAATTTACTTAAAATATTTATTACTTTTATTATAAAAATTAACACAATTTTAAATAGTTTCGTTGTTTCATTTAAAGACGTGTGCATTTTTTTTTTACCGATAAATTTCAAATGTATAAATAATATAATAATAATTAAACTATTGTTAATCTGTCTTCACATTCGCAGACTACCAAGTTACAGGCTCAGCCTAGTTTGGTGTCTGACGGATAATTGTAACATTATTGTAATAAGTATTTTTGCCAAATAAATAAATATCAAATATCAAAATGAAGTTTAAGTGCATTTTATTAAATATAATAAACTCACCGTAAACAAGGTGGACACCCACACACAGACAGACCAACAGACACGTACGCTCCATCCCGGCTGCGCGAGCGACTGCGCCGGCGATGCACTCTGCGAAGTTTAAGACACCTAGAATCAGAAAAAGGTGGTAAGACGGAAGATATTCAATTCAAAACAATCCTATCCTACTTACTTAAGTATATTATAAATGCAAACGTTCGCGAGTATCATGTTAGGTATGTGTGTTTTTTAGTTACTCCGTTAAAGTCAAAGTCAAAATATGTATACCTATTTATTCACTTTAGGCTACAACAAGCACTTATGAACGTCAAAAAAATCTACCACAGGTTCGGGAAAACCTCTGTTGAGAAGAATCCGGCAAGAAACTCAACGAGGCATTTTTTTTAAACAGATTCACAATATTAATAAATGTCACGTCACATCACGCTATAAAACGACTTTA
The DNA here is from genome assembly GCA_037349165.1 of Choristoneura rosaceana. Lineage (NCBI taxonomy): Eukaryota > Metazoa > Arthropoda > Insecta > Lepidoptera > Tortricidae > Choristoneura > Choristoneura rosaceana. The sequence goes on from JAZBNJ010000032.1 coordinate 2,844,151, forward strand.
GATGAAACTTGGTATGTATGTACTCATAACTGCATATTTGGAATAACACAATATAAGCTATTCTTAGATTAAATATACCGACATTCTCACGACATACATATACGGACACTTAAAATCTCGAAATTTCAACCGCTAAGTTTCGAATCCCGCTCAATCCTGAGGCCGATTGCCTAACGTTTCTGACACTCGCGATCGCAATCAAATGACAGTTTTTATATGTAACTAACGTCGTCGTTTTCTAGTAGGCTTTGGCTTATCGTCTAACTTCGATAAGCCAAAGGCTACTAGAAACACAGGGAAGCTTAAAGTTCCATCTGACAGACTGGCTAAAACCAAAAAGTCGTTTTAGGGAAGTTGCATACGTTTTTATAATAAATAAAATTCCAAAAAATATTACTAAAGAAACTGATACCAAATTTAAACCTACTGTCAAAAAGACGTTAATATCTAAGGCTTATTATAAAGTCAGTGATTATATCATGGACAGGGATATTTGGAAATAATTCCGATCCGCATTAGCGATCCCTTCAAATAGTGAACCTACTGTGTTAAAAATAAAATTGTGTTAAATACTTGTAATGTATAGTATATAGATATCATTTATAAATATTATGAATCTGTTTTTTTTTTAAATACCTCGTTGAGTTTCTTGCCGGATTTTTCTCAACAGAGGTTTTTTCCGAACCGGTGGTAGATTTTTTAACGTTCATAAGTGCTTGTCATAGCCTAAATTGAATAAAAAGATTTTGACTGCGACTTTGACTTATGCGAAATCTGTCATTTAATTGCGATCGCAAGCATCAGAAACGTTAGGCAATATGGCCTTTGGTTCTGGTTTCGAAGCGTTGGCAGGCCTCCTACTAGGATGCAAGTGGCAAGTTGTACCTAGCAGTAACATGTCCGTATATAAGTTGAGTTCCATATTCTAAAAATGACAAGCCCCATATATACAATGCACTGCTATGTAACAACAGGGGCTGCATTGCGTAACGTTTCTGACGCTCGCGATTGCAATCAAATGACAGATTTCTCACACAAAAACTGTCATTTGATTGCAATCGCGATCGCGAGCGTCAGAAACGCTAGGCGATACTGAGGCCGTATTGCGTGTTGGTCATCTTCTTTACTTTTTTACCTACGCGTGTAGCACCTACGCACCTAGTGCGAAAAACCGCTCTTAATTGCTTTCGATCCCATCAAATAGACTGAAATAAACTCGTCGTTTATAATTATTATTCAATTAACTTTACAAAAAGCACATTTCCTTTGAAAAGGTGTTTATTATCGGTTGTTACCTGCCTGCGCCCGTCAACTTGTTTTCCTTATCATAATTTTAATTAATTCGTTTTACTCCCACCCATTCTGCACCTTTAATTGGAGGATATTGTTTGAACTGCGATCGTTTGGCGGCATTTTTTATGACGCATTTAATAGATGTTTCTGATTATTGTTTACTAACTGTTGCCCGCGGCTTCGCCCCCGTTGTAAGTAATTTCTCTTTCATAAAAAACTTTTCTGATAATAACAAACACAACAAAAAATTAATTAGCGTAATCGGTCCAGCCGTGTGCAAGTTTTGCGCTTAGCAACACATTTTACGATTCATTTTTATTTATGTAGTTTTACATTTATCCTTTTAGCACTAATCGTAATTAAAGTGTTATTTAATCTTGTAAGATTTTGATCATAACATAAGCAATATAAAGCTTAATGGCAATTAAGAAATGTTGATATTTTCTGGAATGCCCGTTAATTATGCGACCCATTCACTATGGGGGGGAATATGAAGAGAAGAAGAAAGGGATCTTTTGAAGGCGTCTTGGAAAATATCACCAGCAGATTCTTTTATTATGTTTATCTGCGTCCCGCGGGAATTTAGAACTTTTCCGAAATAAAAAGTATCCACTGATAGGTAGTATAACTTTCTTCAGGTACCTATAATAATTTTTAATATACGTAGTAGGTTTTTGTAGTAGTATATAATAAACCCCCTTGCAAAAAAAACGAACACCTATGGTTTTTGTATTTCATGTGCATGAAAGCTTACTTTCTAAGCTTCAATGCCTAAAAATCTGAAAAACCATAGGTGCCCGTTTTTTTTGCAAGGGGGTTTATAGTATATTGTGTTGTGTGTTATAGTATGTTGTGGCCAAAGACATGATTATTACTGCTTCGTGGTTGTGCCAACACCCACACCTGTATTGTACATTTTCTGTGATTAAATATTGTAATCATATTCTACATTAAATAATTTAAAGATGTAGGATGTGTTGCCTGATGAGATAATGCTTCTTTCTTCAAACTGCCACGGTGTAAAACAATAAAAAAACAAAAGAATTTTTACTTTGTTACATTGTCATAGATTCCTAATTCCCTTGAACTTTATTGTATACATTCTATTGCACATTGGGCCGCACGAGGTTAAACAAAAATTTTACCTACCTTGTCAATCAAGTATATCAAAATCAATTTAACGCTTCTGATGACGTTATTCTTCCCACAGGAGTCTTCGTGTACTTTGAATAGAACAAATCAATGCACTTTATGAAGTACAATCTTTTAATGAGTAAAGAACTCGCAAGCACTCGGGAGGCTAAACTTCGCGTTCTCGTGTTTATTTATTTATAACAACAATACGGGCTCTCACAACTGTAGGTATCACAGATGCTACACAGATGATTCTGCGACTTGCGATGAGATAACTTCTTATATACAGCTCGTTGTGTGTGACGTCATAGTCGTATGTATGCGGGCTGGTGACGCGAGAGTACGTAATATACGCTGTCATGTGGGATCGATGAATGATATAATTAATAGAGGTCATGGTTAGTGATGTAATGTTTCACATTTTTGAAAAAACAAACATTACAAAAAGAAACAAGGTACGGATAGACAGGGCAGGAGATCCCCGTTTGCAGCTAAATGTATTTTGTTCCAAGTATTTTTTTAAATATTTATCAAGAAAAAGATAGTAGTTTCTTGTCAAACCTCTGGAACCTGTTTTTTGTGAAAATTTAGATTATTTAAAAGGAGACTAAACATCTCGTGTCATTATGGCTTGTTCTAGATAGTCCCTTGTTGTGTTGAACAATCTACTATTAATAGACAATATAAACGAAAGAAAACCAACATGCATCAGTTAGTGAGTGTTTTAAGAGTTTTACAACGAAACCGGTCAGCAGGGACACATTTAAGATGACTTTACTTTCACAACTTATTTTGTATTATTGACCTCCGTTCTTGGCAACCTCGGATTACTTACGAGAAATCGTCGTCATTTGACGAAAAACCCACCATTTCGTAACATGCGTCGCGTCAATAGGTACCATAATCATCATCATCATTCTGGAAACGTTCGCTTTGAAGCAAGGAGCTCCGATTCCGTTTCCGTTAAGTCGGAACTTCCGTTTGATTTTACACATCTGTTTCGGTTCCGGTTCCGTTACTTTTGAAACGCAAGTTAATTCGGATGTCAATGCTTAGCGCGCGTACATCAAAAACAAACAGATTTATACCAGTCATGGCAGTCATTCGCTCATCGCCCCACTTGCCACGTGCTACACTATATCTCGTGCACCTATCACTCGGGCTCCGGTTCTGGTTCCGGTTCCGTTTTAGGTTCCAATTCCGTTTCTGGTTCCGTTAAACTAAATTGAAAACATCTGGTTCCGCTTTCGGTCCCGATAAAACCACATCCGATACGTCCCTGTTACTCCGTTTCCGTTAAGTCGGAACTTCCGTTTGATAGTAAACATCCGTTTCGGTTCCGGTTCCGTTACTTTTGAAACGGAAGTTATATCGGATGTCAATGCTTAGCGCGGCGACAGGACATGAGCGGCGTACATCAAAAACATACAGAGGGCTATTATGTAACGTTTCTGACACTCGCGATCACAATCAAATAACAGTTATTTTATGCGAAAACTATCATTTGATTGTGATCGCGAGTGTCAGAAACGTTATACAATAAACCCTCAGGTTTAGTAGACCTACCCTTAAGGCTCCGATTCTGATTCCGGTTCCGATTCAGTTTCTGGTTCCGATAAATTAAATTTATTTTTATTATTTATTTATTTATTCTCAAAAAAAGGTACATAATTTTAATTACATCATTAATTTCGCCTAACTATGATGTTTATTGGCGAAAATTGCGCTCATTTTACAACAATTGTACCGTACTTACTTAAAACTATACTACTTAATGTTATGCCTAATTGAAAACATCTGGTTTCGCTTTCGGTTCCGATAAAACCACATCAGTTATAGCCCTGCTTTGAAGCCTCCTACAAACGCCATAAAGAACAACTTGCCACCTGCCTTTAGTTGGTCGCAACTCTCGATGCATTGTCTTTCCACCTAGTGGGAGGCTCAGTGCCGTCTGCCGTAGCTGTCGTGTGGCCGGGTGTATGTATTGTACGACCTGGTCAATGCTCGACCGATTTTGTACGACCTGATAATTCAATCACATGTCACTTGGAATACGGGTCGAGCTTTATCACCCTGTACCGATAATGTTCGACGTCCTATTGGACAACCTGATATTGTACGACCTAATAATCGGAGCACACTTTTGACAGCAAGCAATCGGTTCTCACGATTGATCATTTGTTTTCGTGTACACCGAATATTAATAAATTCAGTAGAAAATAACTTAATTTGGTCCTCACAATTGAACCTAACACAACCTAACACAAATCTATAGTCATTCGATTCGATTGGATTCCGATTATAACGACGTACAATAACAGGTCGAGCATTAACAGGCCGAGCAAAAATTTGGACACCCTAATAATGCACGACCTAATATTGTACGACTTGATAATTCAAATCCAAAATGAGTTCGTATTATCAGGTCGTACAGTGATGGCTGAGCAATACAGGGTCGAGCATTACTGGTCCCCGTGTGGCCAGGTGGTACAGTGCACCAGGGCCCCGAACCTCAGTGGGCCCTGTAACCTAAGATTTGAGAAAGAGAAAGAAAGATTTATTTTGGCTCCATAAGTACCACTTAAGACTAAGACTAAAATTACTTGGTGATACGACAGGACACCAAAAAGGGTCTCCACTCAGCATGTGTTGCCGCACATTATGTGCAGTAACGCTGGTTTTCTGTGGAGCCCAAACGATAAATATGTATGCATAACTAAAACCCCCGACTTTGTCACTTTAAAGTTCATACACACTTTCGCATTTATAATATTACTTAGATTGGCATTGGCAATATTTAGAAATGTTCAGCTACTGCACATAGTTTTGCGAAGAAACAAAATAAAAATTATTTACTATCATAAATTTCATAATCATCATATCACCCGTAGGACGTCTACTGTTGGGCATAGCCCATAAAATATACCAGAGTTGAGAATAATCGTACTTCAGTTTCACGCGTTGCGTCCCGCATCGTCTGATGACTGATGACGGCACCATTACGTCAGTGTGTGGCCCTGACTGATCAGATCACTGATGGAATACCATTATAGGGGCTTCCCTCGAGGCAGCCTCAAAAGACCGTAACGGAATTTCACCTCCGCCTGTGTATCTGCAGCACTTCAACAAAAAGTTGGAAAACCCCTGACTTTATCACTTCAATGTTCAATATCTCAAAAATGGCTGAACCGATTTTGATAAAACATTATCTAAGAACCATTACTAGAAAACCTACTTTCAAATAATAAAAAAACCGCAATCAAATCGGTCCACCCGTTTAAGAGAGCTACGGTGCCACAGACAGACAGACACGCATAGCGGTCAAACTTATAACACCCCTTTTTATGCGTCGGGAGTTAAAAAAAGTCATGCATTGTCATTTTCCCGCATAAATATCTAAGTGACATTACTTCCGTTCAATCCATTCGTATCAGCTCTAGTGAATCGACCTGGATAAACTTAAAACCCTAACGTCGCTACTTGCAGGCTTTTTAATCTAGGTTTAAGTGATCTTAACTCCTGTCAGATCCATACAAGAACTGTTAGTTTAAGCCTTAAATCGAGATTTAAAAAAGCTTACAAGACGTCCTAAAGATCGTGCAACGGAATGCCAACAATATATTTTCGCCAATTAGAGGAGAAAACGCAATCAAAGCACGTAAAATAAACCTACCCCATGCAATCTTCTAATGCAACCCCTGATCAGTTTGTCTAGCTGCGTTTTTATCGTTCCCATCACCCCTATTTAGGGGTATTAGGGGAATTAGAGGCATTTAGGGGTAGCGATAGTGTCCAACTAATGGATGTTAAGATTATCTCTGATAAGTTCTTGCAATTGTTCGTGGGGCTTCATTTTGCCGGCGTATTTTGGTGAAATCCATACTAATATTATAAATGCGAAAGTAACTCTGTCTGTCTGTCTGTCTGTCTGTCTGTCTGTCTGTTACGCTTTCACGCCAAAACCGCTGAACCGATTTGGCTGAAATTTGGTACAGAGATAGAATAGATCTTGGGAAAGGACATAGGCTACTTTTATCGCGAAAAAGAGGCTTTAAGGGGTTAAAATAGGGGTTGAAAGTTTATATAGTGGAAGTTCGTCGCTGTCGAAGATAAAACTATGAAACTTGGCATTTAGGCATTTAATATACTATCCATATCCATACTAATATTATAAATGTCAAAGTGTGTTTGTATGTCTGTATGTTTGTCCGTCTTTCACGCCGTAACGGAGCGACGGATCGACGTGATTTTTGGCATGGAGATAGATAGTTTATGGGCCCGAGAGTGATATGGGCTACTTTTTATCCCGGAAAAATGCACAGATCCCGAGGGAACAGCGCGCGATAACCGAATACCACGCGGGCGGAGCCGCGGGCAAAAGCTAGTGTTGAAATAAGTATTAAGATTTTTACCTTATACCTACTGCCCGAAGGAGGGATATTGTTATCGACCGCATAAATGTGGGTAAGTACGTATGTACCTATGTATTTTCTTTGTTCCTCTCAGCTTAAACAGCTGGAGCGGATTCTAAGATAATTATGAATTGATGAGGTCTAGCTTTTGCCCGAGGCTTCGCCCGCATAGAATTTGGGTATCGCGCGCTGTTCCGTGGAAACTGGGCATTTTTCCGGGATACAAAGTAAACTAAACTATCTCTATGCCCAAACAAAATCACGTCAATCCGTCGCTCCGTTTCGACGTGAAAGACAGCAAACATACAAACACACAAACGCTAAACGTAGATTCGTCGTAATTGTCGGAGTGAAGTAGACTTTATTAATGGTGTCCGCGAAAAAAAAACTGGAATGTAAAATTAATCAAAATATTTTGTACCTTGGTTTCGTGAAGTGAACATATTCGTTGGATAAACCAGAGATTAGTTGGATATGTCTTCGAGTGCAATACAACTCCTCGGAGTCTCCACAAACTTTACTAGGTATACTTGTAAGGTGACATCATATAAAAAACCGGCCAAGAGCGTGTCGGACACGCCCAAAATAGGGTTCCGTAGCCATTACGAAAAAATTAAGTAATATTCTTCTAAGGATTTCGTATTTTATACGGAATCTTCCAAGTTTAGGTATATTTATACCTTACGCTGCTATTTACTCATAAACTACTAATAATTCTCAAGTAAACTTAGCCGTTATAGTTTTCCTTGGAAGTTTGATATACTGACTATCATCCTGAATTTTTTAAAATTTTTCCACCCACCGCTCGATTTTAATGTAAATTTGCACTTTAAAGTTGAATATTTCGCAAACAAATTACCAAATCGAAAAATCGTTGTAGCAAACCCCTAATGGTTTTAAAATACCTATCCAACGATACCCCACACTATAGGGTTGGATGAGAAAAAAAAAATTACCGCCAAATTACGTCTATGGGAGGTACCCTAAAAAAAATTGTTTTTGAATTTTTAATTATATTATTTTGTCGGCATAGTTAACCTATATATCCGTGCAAAATTACAGCTTTCTAGCATTGATAGTCCCTGAGCAAAGCCGCGGACGGACAAACAGACAGACAGACTGACAGACAGACAGACATGGCGAAACTATAAGGGTTTCGCTTTTGCCATTTTGATTCCGGAACCCTAAAAATATAGGCTTCCTCTGACTATCATTTGTTTATTTCAGCGTTCTCCAAATATATCCACAGTACGAGATCAGCGGTACAGATGGGCCAGGATTAAGCTCCGTGTTACGAGTAAAACCATCCGATTAGCATACATTGCGGGCATTGAATAATCCATCACATAAACTGGCTCGATAGCCCCGCAATCTAAAACTACACAGGCAATTTTACTAGTATCCTGAAAACCCGGAATTTTAGCCCGAAGGGACAGCCAAAAGGGTTGCGTTTCACAACTAAATTGTTCCGTAATCACGTACAAAGTAGGACAATCCGCCCTAAACCTTTCAAGTTGACCTAAGTCCATCGGGTACCTACGTAATTCGTATTTTGTGGAGCTTAAAATAAACTTTAATTTGAATCGAAACCTAGTAGGTAGGTAACTAACAGTCGAGGTCAAAAAAGCCTTCTGACAATTTTATATACTTACAAACTTCAAACATGAAGTACGTCACACACAAGGTAGTAAAGTATAAACTATCTTTGACCTCGACTGTGTCTACTTAAACCCAAAGTTTAAAAAAAAGATTAAGTTGTAATAATACAAACAATAAGTAATAATTAACATTATCAGCAAATTTCAAGTTCATAAGTCAACACTGGCTCTTTCGTATACAATTTTTAACAAAAGCAAAAAATGAACAAAAAGGGACTCTCCGGCGGGGAATCGAACCCCGGTCTCCCGCGTGACAGGCGGGGATACTTACCACTATACTACCGAAGATGTTGACTATGGAAGTGAATTTTTTAAATATGTTTTACATCCTACCATAGACTAAATGTTAACTTATATTTAGATAAAAAAAATGTTTTGTAATTTATTAACATATATTTTAAATATAGATTCCATACTCAAAGAAAACGAAGAAAGATCATTAATTTATAACACTAATTAAATTAGGATGGAACGATAGAAGTAAAAATGCTTTTTAAACGTATCACCTATTATTTATTATTTATGTCACGTCAATGTCACTGTCAAACAAAAAAAAATAGAAATGACGCCGACTCGGCCGACTCCGTAATAATGAGAAGTTTTTAATTTTGTCTGAACAATATCTAAACAAAATGAGTGAAAAACTAAAGGAACTGAGGGAACGATCACAAAAGAGAAAGAAACTTTTAGCACAAACTGTACGTGGACTGAATATAACCTCGAACATTCTAGTGCACTGTGAGCGTTTGTTTGACTTTAGTTCATAATTTTGGGTTGCAGCTTGGTGTTTCGAGTGTGAGTGAGCTAAGACAGGCTCTTGGGACTTCTAGCGATGTGCCAGCGAAGAAACAAGCGGTAACCGAAGGCAGCGAGGAGAAGCCATCGTCAAAAGACCAGCCCGATGGTTTAGTGTATACGGACTCGTCAACCTTCCTTAAGGTGGGTTTACGACATTTTTGTTAAAAAACGACTGTTTATCCGCGGCTACACATGCGTAAGTCATTAGATACAATACAGCAGTTTAATTGAAATTTCTGGATTTTACAAAAATTTCGTGGTAATTACGTCGTGTCGTGGTCTTTATTAACGGGACATTATTAACAACAGTGCCTAATATAATAAGAGAGTTTATCTCGATCCTCTGAGAATATCGAGATAAAAAGTAGCGTATGTGTTATTCCAGATCTAGACATCTATCTGCTAGAGATGCGCCGAGTACAACTTTTACCGAGTAACCAACTACCGAGTATACTCTGTTCAAAGTTTCTCAAACAGGGTACTCGGCTGAGTTACTCAGTTTATTTTTGGGGCACAAAAACAGGTTTAGTTAGATAGGTTTGCACGGCACCAGCCACCCGAGTGAACATCGTGGGAATCCCCGCCTTCTCCCCTACAAAATATTCAGTTGTTGTTTTAACTGAATTATTATTATTATTAGCCTATTCTGTCCCATTGCTGAGCAAAGGCCTACTGAATACTGTATGGATATCCATTGCATCTTTAATAAATATTATCACACTCAAGTAGTAGAGTTTATGACAAATATTTTAAAGATAGTTTATGTATTGATAGTTCTTGTTATTGATATTTATCAATAAATAAATAATAAACTTGCACATGCATTACCATTGTCATGCACTTATAGGGTTCATGTTCGACTATAGTAACATATTTTAAAGCACTGGCTTCATCTTCATCACAATAGAGAATATGCAAGCATTTCTTTATTTGCTCAAAATGTTCAAATATATGTCTTTATTGTTTGATAGACTGAGTTGTGAAAGAATTTTTTAAATATTTTAAAGAATTGATGTTGTGACTATGACATAAATATTAAATCTTATTTTCTAGGAAGAAATAGATGCAAACTCCATTTGCTCATATCTTGCTTATTTTTTACCAAATTATATTGATAATTTTTATGTTATTTTTTATTTTTCAGGTTTTATTACATTAAGAAAATAATTTTATTTCATGCATATTCCCTATTAGGTATAATCAAAAATAGGACTGCATTTTACACTAACCACACGAATCGCATAATAATAATCTTCCAACCAGATTTGGATACAGCTACTACTTCTTACTTCTGGGATCGTAAATATCGTTATCGCATCACATAATTAAAGGGCCCCATACATGGTACGATTGATCTGTAATTGATCTGTACGATCCGTCGCTTCAGACCGATCGAAACTACGAATCGATAGTGTATGTCAAAATCGTTAACAATTTACTTCATTGAAGACTATTATTATTGAATTATTAACTATTGACATTGTTCGCCTTAAGAAGACATGGTTGTGACTAAATTGTTTATTATCATTGATGCTATTTTAATTTTATTTTGATGATCATTATGTAAATGTTTTTAAGTAAGTACCGAATTTTAAGAACATGAATATTTACACTGCAATAGCGACAGAATATGTGATATTACTTACTACTATAATATCTCCTCTGCCTACCATATTCTTGGTGAATAAAGAATTTGTTTGTTTGTTGACGATGTCGATCGCAACAATTGTATCGATGAATTGTTAGTGTATGGCTCTTTATGATCAATCGTATCGATTTCCATTAGATCGATCGTACAGACGATTCGTACCGCATATGGGGCCCTTAATAGGCGACTGTCATTTATCCTGCAGGGTACCCAATCGTCAAACCCCCACAATGACTACTGTCAGCACTTCGTGGACACGGGCCAGCGTCCGCAGAACTTCATCAGGGATGTGGGGCTCGCGGACCGCTTCGAGGAGTACCCCAAGCTAAGGGAGCTCATCAAACTGAAGGATGACCTGATCGCGCAGACTGCCACACCTCCCATGTATTTGAAGTGTGACTTAAAGGTAAATTTTACCTTTTTTTTTTATTTGACTGGAAGGCAAACGAGCAAGTGGGTCTCCTGGTGGTAAGAGATCACCACCGCCCATAAACATCTGCTACACCAGGGGTATTGCAGATGCGTTGCCAACCTAGAGGCCTGCGATGGAATACCTCAAGTGCCAGTAATTTCACCGGCTGTCTTACTCTTCACGCCGAAACACAACAGTGCAAGCACTGCTGCTTCACGGCAGGATTAGCGAGCAAGATGGTGGTAGCAATTCGGGCGGACCTTGCACAAGATCCTACCACCTGCACTCTTCACCTGACTAGCTGATTATGTTTTTTGACCACATATTATGTCTCATTTCTTTGTTCCTTCCCAATAGCTAGCCTAGAGTTTTCAAACAGAACTATTACTACAAACTCAAGAGAAGATAGATAGGCAGGTCATGTACCGACTTAGAGCAATGCGGATTTCCTACGGAAGGGAGTAGCCATTCGCCGCGTTCCCCTCTGTCAAAGTACAAGCCCAACTGGGCATACGAATTTTATAAAAAAAGGCGCGCTCGGATTACTGATACATGCCATTCTACGTAAATTCAACCTATTAAACCGTGAAATATCTTGGAAGTACGATTTTTTGGTAACGCCAGCGACAATTTTTGGTAACGCAGGAGACGCCCAAAGTGTCGGTAAAATAGTTTGTGCCCAAATACGTGTCACTGGCATAAGGGGTAAGAACTCAAAAGTCACAGATGTGTCACGCGCTGAACATGTTAATAGTAGATTATTGTCGTAGCTGGGAAGTACGCAATTGCTGGTTGAGTACCTATGAGTATAACTAATACGAAGCTAGCAATTTCTATTCCGGCCGAGACTAATATATAGCTTTTTTCAAAAATGGTGAAGGAAAAAACTACATCAGAATAAACTTTTAAATACTTTTCTTTGGATTTTGCCGGAAACAAATTATTTATTGCCACATTAGCTGCGTCTTGTAACTCTGGTGGTGTACATTCAACATCGCTTGAACTTGAACTCATTTTCTAGAATGTATATCATATAACGATATATTTTATACACAGTTCAGGTCACCTTAACTTGAAAATATATCAATTTTTTTAATATATTCCCGCCTTTTTTCATAGAAAAAAATATTGAGGTGTATTTTTCAACCGAAAACACCACAAGCTGTTTAAGACACAATAAAAAAGTCCGGGGTTCCATCAAAGAATTGATACCGGCCATTTAAGTTGGCTGTATACGACTTGTGCCAACTCATTACCATAGCCATTTTTAACTTTTTAAAAAGTTTGAGACTCGACAATAATGGAGTTTGTATGCCACATTATTGTCGAGCTAGCGAGCCTGCAATGTGTTTTAACTTTTTAATTTTTCGCTGACCATAAACTATGCACTTTACCTTCTGATATGTAAAGAATAATGTCAACTTTTACGGACATTTTTGAGAAAAGGGGTTTTTACGTGGTGTTTGGGGTTTAATTAAGTGGATTGTATGACGAGAAATACGAAACACAGTGTGGCAAATAACTGGACAAAGGCTGAGACCTGTGGTTGAAGTACTCACCGAGACGTCTGCTGATGATGGTGCAGATCTTAGCTGTAGTAGCTGGCGCAGGCTTCCTCGATCTTCGGCTCATTCGAACTTACCTCTGACAAGGTTACCGTTAACCAGCCGAACTACTAAGATACAGCAAGGACAGTACTTCCTCCAACGAATCAGCCTCCTTCAAGCGTCCACACATAGTTTACACGATATTAAATAGATATAAACGACAGCGACACGAAAACTAGGTACGATATAATTTGCGCGGCAACGCGCCGACACGACATGACAAACTTTCCAAAGTTCCAAAAGGAAGTGACAAGTGATTTTACTTTTTTTTTTAATTCAAATTTAAACGACAATGTTGCCAGCCGAAAGTATTAAGAAAGATAAAGTTACAATCCTAAACACGTGGTGTATCGCAGACGTTCGACCTGAAGCAGATGGGCAGCAAGTTCGACGTGGTGCTGGTGGAGCCGCCGCTGGGCGCGGGCTGGCGCTGGCCCGACGTGCTGGCTCTAGAGCTGCACCAGCTCGCGCAGCCGCGCTCCTTTATCTTCCTCTGGTGCGGCAGCTCCGAAGGTAACACCATCATTGTTTGATACAGATAGAAAGAATAATAATAATAATAATATCTTTATTGCATGCTTATGGTATACACGTTGGTGAAGTTGTTATAAGTTTGATAGTAAGTCGCACATAATCTGCCCCATTGAAGCATACAATAGCAGACACAGAATTAATACATACATTAATTTCAATGTCAAATAAATTAAATTAAATAAATGAATAATTGCTTGGTCATAGGTATTACTTACAATTAATGTCATCAAAATTAAATTCAAAATATTCCCTTAAACTATAAAAACATTTCTGAAGAAATCATTTATTGCCACAAAAAACAAATTACAAACAGTTGAAAAAAAAATACCTACACTAAACCTAAGAAGGCGGCTTTTTGTGGCAAAAGGAGCGGACTCAGCATTTGCTGCGAGTGCGAGCGTAAGCCTGCATTGCGCAGCGCTGATATTCAGTCCGCCCCGCGCCCCGCACTCCTTACCGCTTCAACAAATAACAAATAGCCGGTAAACTTAATTAACTAACATGCACCTTAAAAAAAATACAGAACAATAGCTGTTAAAAAAAAGTTAGAAAAAACTACAATAAAAAAAACAATATGCAAAACACAAATCACAAATGTGTGGACAGCATCGAGCAGCAAATGTGAATCACATGGTTTAGATATATCTCAATTGGTCAATTAAAAATATTTTCTTTATTTTGATTTTAAAAGAGTTTTACAGCGCCATCTATAGTTCATTTGCTGAACTAGATGGCTTCCTGATTAATAAAATGATCGATGCCCTGTTGACAACCATGGACCTAATTAGTTTCAAAATAAAACACAAAATCTCTCCAAACCAAAGAGGTTTTTGACAGAGGCGAAATGTCGGTAGATGGCGTTAGTATCGTGAGGTCCGTTTGACGTTTGCTTGAGATTGGCTGATTTAGTTATTTAACCAATTTTAGCAACCCCCTAATGTTTTTAAATGACCTATCCAACGATACCCCACACTACAAGGTTGGATCACAAAAAAAATCACCCCCACTTTACGTCTATATGAGGTACTCAAAAAAAATATCTTGTATTTTTTATTATACCATTTTGTCGGCATAGTTTACATAATATATTCGTGCAAAATTACAGCTTTCTAGCTTTAATAGTCCCTAGCAAAGCCACGGACGGACAGACAGACAGACAGACATACAATTAAGACGTAATTGTAATTCTATGTCTATCCTCTATTATAATACATTGTCTTCTCGTAATTAGGTTAGCTGGAAAAGATCCCTTCTTAGGGATAAGCTCGCCTTTGTTCTTCTCTCTGTGTTTATACAGGGTGTCCCAAAACTAGCACGTCACAGTGACACCAGAGGTAGGCCAGCTCAAGAGGACCCTAACCAACCTAACATGACCCTAGTAAAAGTTGCACGGTTTTCGAGTTATTAACGAAATAAAGATTTTTGGGGATACTCCCCTTTGTCTTGACATTTTTAGTACCAGCATCGACTTGGAAAGCTTTTAATAACAGTTTTTTATGTGTATCGAATCACGAATAGTTACTTCAGAAGTACAAAGTGTTATTTTGGCAGTAACTACCGTAAAATGCTGAAAATAACTTCATTAATCTAGATTTAAGTTGTCTCAAAAACATGAATTTCAACTTTAACCATCTGCCATGAAAAAAAATTACTAGAAACGAAACAAACAAATAACGTCAATAAATTAGGCATGTCATGCAGATTCAGAAATGGTATGACACATGTATCTTACTGCAATAACATTGGGCATTATTATCACTTTGCTGATGCCGCAAGCCGTCACTGTTAAGTAAAAACTTGTTACATTACTAATTTATTGAATCAGGCGTTACTTTGCCGAGTTCCATATCAATGAACTGAAACAGTCACCTACTTTGCTCACCATCGACCTTATGATAGCTACGTTTATACTAGAAATGTGTGTTCATTCAGTTCCTCCTCCTCCACACTGCAAAAATACACACCAATCACACAAATCCATCTATCACCACCACCATACTACACTGACGCGTTTCGAACTCAAACAGAGCTCGTCTTCAAAGCAACACAATCATTCTCAATGCTACTAAATATCTGGTAGCATCATCGCATAAATAACGTCGCTACTTTGAAAAAAGCTCGTACCTCAAAATCGATGATTTTTTGAGTGAACTTAATGTTCGTTGAACCAAATCCGAGCCCGACCTAGGATCACAACCCCTTTCGCGCATCCGCAACCTCAAAGCCCTCACGAACATCATTGCTTCGGAACACCATGGACCTGCCATCTCCACAGCGACTGGGACAAAATTATACCCGGGTCTTAAGTTCTGGTACTTTATTAGTTAGTACGGAAAATTGATCCCTTTGAAGATTTATCATTGAGCTGCTACTCCGACGCACATGTTGACTGCTGCCTGGACTCTTATTATATCGTTTGCATAAAATCCTACTTATGCATCCTTATTATTATGGATTGCAAATTTTATTAAACGATGTTTTTTGTGCATCAGACTCCATGGGAGACAATTTGAACATTTATTGTGAAGAAAATTTATTCCAATACATGAATGAAAGATAAACCTGTTTTTAACCACCCACGCAAAAAGAGGGGTGTTATAAGTTTGACCGCTATGTCTATCTGTCTGTCTGTCTGCGTGTCTGTCTGTGCCACTGTAGCTCTTAAACGCGTAAACCGATTTGAATGCGTTTTTTTTTATTTGAAAGCAGGTTCTCTATCGATGGTTCTAAGACATGTCCTATCAAAATCGTTTCATCCGCTTTTGAAATATTGAACTTTGAAGTGACAAAGTTGGGGATTTTACAACTTTTTTTGTTTATGTTATACCCGGTTCTTTAGGATCCGGTTCTAGCCTTGAAAAGGGAGACAAACATTAGTATTTAGCCTTCGTGCATTTGGAAAAATAATTGCATCAGATAATAGATGAGCCATCGCTGTACACAGTATTTTTGTACCACTAGCAGGGACTGCTTTCGGAGCTCCAGTTTTAAGTTGGTTTGATAGGGCTTCGCTAAAGTGGTAAGAATGCCTAATGTTGTTGCAATAAGATACATGTGTCATACCATTTCTGAATCTGCATGACATGTCTAATTTATTGACATTATTTGTTTGTTTCGTTTCTAGTAATTTTTTTTCATGGCAGATGGTTAAAGTTGAAATTCATGTTTTTGAGACAACTTAAATCAAGATTAATGAAGTTATTTTCAGCATTTTACGGTAGTTACTGCCAAAATAACACTTTGTACTTCTGAAATAACTATTCGTAATTCAATACACATAAAAAACTGTTATTAAGAGCTTTCGAAGTCGATGCTGGTACTAAAAATGTCAAGACAAAGGGGAGTATCCCCAAAAATCTTTATTTCGTTAATAACTCGAAAACCGTGCAACTTTTACTGGGGTCATGTTAGGTTGGTTAGGGTCCTCTTGAGCTGGCCTACCTCTGGTGTCACTGTGACGTGCTAGTTTTGGGACACCCTGTATATTTTTATTTTTATGTGCAATAAAGAGTTTACATACATACATACATACATACATGGCGAAACTATAAGGGTTTCGCACGCACGCACGCACAAATACGTACACATTTTTGGAGAAATGAAGCGGAAAAATGTGAAGTGCCTTCGATTAGAAACCTTTTTTCTACAAAATCGCATTATTATCTGCAGGACTGGATATGGGTCGCGAATGCCTCAAGAAGTGGGGGTTCCGTCGCTGCGAAGACATCTGCTGGATCAAGACCAACATCAAGAACCCTGGGCACTCCAAAAACTTGGAGCACAACGCTGTGTTCCAGAGGACCAAGGAGCACTGCCTCATGGGCATCAAGGGGACGGTCCGGAGGTCCTCGGACGGAGACTTCATACATGCCAACGTGGATATAGACTTGATCATATCAGAGGACCCGGAGTTTGGCAGCACAGAGAAACCGATTGAAATTTTCCATATTATGGAGCATTTCTGTTTGGGACGAAGAAGGTATGATATAGTTAGTCTTACTTTTACAAATTTTTTAATAATAAATGTATGATGTTTTTAAATAATACTAGCCGTTACCCGCGACACCGTCCGCGTAAATTTCGGTTTTCGCTATCTCGCGGGAACAATGCTATTTTCCAGGATAAAAACTATCCTATGTCCTGCCCCGGAACTCTAACTATCTATATACCGAATTTCATCTAAATCGGTTCAGCGGTTTAGACGTGATGAAGTAACAAACAAATAAACAGACTTACAAATTTTCGCATTTATTATATTAGTTGAATATGGATAGTTGGATTCTAGCCTAAACTTACATAAAATCCACCAGTAAAATTAGGAGGTAACAATAATGAAATATTGTTGGTGCTCAACATATCGTCATTACTTTGAAAAAAGCCCGTATCTTAAAATCGATGATTTTACTGAGTGAACTGTATGAACATTATTTTAAGAGTCAATTTTGTTGACGTTGTTTGAGATACGAGATTTTTTCAAAGTAGTATTTTCAAAGTAGACGATATGTATACAGGTCAAATTTAAATAATTTATTGAATCAGGCGTTACTTTGCGGAGGTCCCGGATAAGCAAAGAAATGATTTAGTTCATAAAACAAATTTATAAAATACTAGCGTTTACCCGCGGCTTCGCACGCGTAAATCATTAGATACAACAGTTGAATTCAAATTCCTGGATTTTAAATTCTCGTGGGAATTCCCTAAAATTACATCGTGGTTTTCATTGACGTTAAATTAAGACACCCATGCCAAATTTCATGACTCTAAACCTAGCGATTGTTATATTAAGATTTTATCCCTATCCCGTGGGAATATCGAGATAAAAAGTAGCCATGTGTTATTCCAGACGTACAGCTACCTACATATCAAATTTCAAGACTCTAAGCCCAGCGGTTGTTATTTAGACATTTATCCTTATCCCGTGGGAATATCGAGTTAAAAAGTGTCCTATGTTTTAATCCAGGTTATAAACTAACTTTTTGCCAAATTTCATCCAAATCCGTCCAGCCGATTTAGCGTGAAGAAGTAACAAACATACTCACTCACTCACTCACAAACTTTCACATTTATAATATTAGTAGGATAATATTAGTAGGATAGGATAAACATTGGTGTAGCCGCAGAACTATGTAGATTAAACTATGATATACAAACCAAAATCTAAAAATTAATTAAAAAAAATAGTGAATTATAGGCATGCTTGCTATTATGTACACAGTTATACAATAAAGTTTATTTCTATTTTTATTTCAATTTCTGACCAGGAATATATAAAACCTGACGCGAGGGCAGCACTTCTACGTTTTATATTGCAACATTCTTTACACTTACTATATGGTACCTACCAGTCATATTGACAACGGTGTCGGTGAATGTTATTTAAAGGAATATCTTCTAATCCTTCAGATTTTTTCTATAACAAATACTTTTATACATTGTGAATTATTTTCCTTCCAAGGCTATGGACACAAAAACACAAAATAATACTTTTAAATACCATGCTCAAACAACGTTAAACTTTGACAGCAATAGACAGATGGCATTTGAATTTATTGTTACCAGTGTAATAAATTAGTTGTATTGGTTTTCCGCGATAGGTTTTTTTTTTATAATTCTGGTCAGCCTTTGCATATCTTCTATCTATATCTATCTTCTATAATATAAAAATGAATCGCAAAATGTGTTGGTAAGCGCATAACTCGGGAACGACTGGTCCGATTTTGCTAATTCTTTTTTTGTTGTGTTCGCTACTGCCAGGAGAAGGTTTTCATTGAAGAATAAAAATACAACGGGGGCGAAGCCGCGGGCAACAGCTAGTATAATATAAAAATGAATCGCAAAATGTGTTGATAAGCGCATAACTCAACAACGACTGGTCCGATTTCGCTAATTCTTTTTTTGTTGTGTTCGTTACTGTCAGGAGAAGGTTTTTACGGAAGAAAATACATAAAAAAGTACAGCGGGGGCGAAGCCGCGGGCAATAGCTATATATAATCCTACTTATATTATAAATGTGAAAGTTTGTGAGTGAGTGAGTTAGTATGTTTGTTACTTCTTCACGCTGGAACGGCTGGACGGATTTTGATGAAATTTGGCAAAAAGTTAGTTTACAACTTGGATTAAAACATAGGATCCTTTTTATCCCGATATTCCCACGGGATAGGGATAAAATCTCAAAATAACAAGTGCTGGGCTTAGAGTCATGAAATTTAGTATGTAGGTAGTTGGCCGTCTGGAATAACACATAGGTGACTTTTTGACCCGATATTCCGACGGGATACCTAGGGATAAGGACCAAATAGTTTACGCGTGCGAAGCCGCGGGTAAAAGCTAGTGACAAAATATCAAAATAGGTTTCTAATAATTGACTTTCTATACAAGAAAAGAATAAGTAAAAACCAACCAGCCTAACTTGTGTCCCACTGCTGTACAAAGGCCTCATAACCGTGTGTAAAAACAAAATTCATTTATAAATATTGTGAATCTGTTTTAAAAAATAAATAAACAAATGCCTCGTTGAGTTTCTTGCCGGATTCTTCTTAACAGAGGTTTTTTCCGAACCGGTGGTAGATTTTTTTGACGTTCAAAAGTGCTTGTTATAGCCTAAATTGAATAAAGAGATTTTGACTTTGACTTAACGAATCCTTTACCTCTTGCCCCCAGAATCCACCTGTTCGGCAGAGACTCGACAATCCGCCCCGGATGGGTGACCATAGGCCACGAACTTACCAACTCCAACTTCAACGCAGAACTCTACGCCTCGAACTTCGTAGACGGCCGGGAGAGTACGGGCTGCACTGAACGGATCGAGGCGCTCCGCCCCAAGTCCCCGCCTAACACCAACAAGGGGGCGCGGCCGAGGGGCCGGGGGGGCTTCCGGGGGAGAGGCCGCGGGAGGGGCGCCATATAGGATAACTAGGCTTCTTTGTAATGGCACAGTTTGATGGTTTTTATTTTAAATCTGATAACAGGCATTTGATGGGAGTGCAATAAACCAGACTTCATTTTTTCTGAATTCTTCAGTCTGACAGAAGACGTATTAGGCCTTAAAATACTCATGTGACCCTATTATGAAACTCGGCTATGTCTTGTTTCATAAAACCGCACGCGTGTTTTAAGGACCCCTATTACGATACAGTTTCATAATAACTAGTTTGCCAGTGGAGTGGCGTCGTAATAACTTAATTCCCACCGGGCTGCATATAACTAGTAGTTTATTCACTAAGTCCGTATTCCGAATATTCATACAACATACCCTACCAGCAGGGTAGTAATAATATTCCATACAAAATTGCTGCCTATATTTTCAAGAAGGTTTAAGGACAACTTAAGCATTAGGGTATTGATACACTTACTGAGCAAGTGACGTCAGCGATGACAAGTATAAGTTTGTGTATACTTACTCCGAAGTTGCGTTCGAAGACTTATCATGCTCTCAAGGTGATTTTCCATCGGCGAGGCGAGAGGAGAAAACGAAAATGTTAACTCCACTGCTGTTTATTTTGGCTATAAATAATTTTACTTTGCAAAGTCGCAACCCGAACAACTACGTCTGTGACACTTACGTTATCATGCATTTCTTGCGCTCCCACATATTTTATTATTCGTTGTTAAACTCGAAAAAATATTGAACAAACTCATGTTCTTGTGAAGTTTATTTTGATTCAACTGTGTCGCTATGAAGAAGCCTTTATTAAAACTAAGAACTTTTTAGTGCTTTTTGGAAGCTTCGTTTTTATACTGTGTTCGAAACAAAAGGTCAGGGTGACACTCTTTCCCGGCCCGGATAATACCGGCCCTGTTTTTTGTGTACACGCCCATAGAAACTGACGGGAGCTTCTATGGTCACTCCAAAATAGAGTACCGCGAACAGCGATTTTTCAGCCACTAGCCACTGTTCGTAATTTGGCCGTGTAATGCTATTCTGGTTTATTAAAATGACAAATTTTTTTTAGTGTTTCGACGAACTCACGTAAATTATGTATGTATGTATCTTCTTCTTCTTCTCAGCCTTCTACCAAATTCTTGGTGGAGGCCTCCTTCAACCTCTTCCACTCCGATCTATTTTGGGCAGTTAGAGTCCAGTTGCTGCCCGCCAGCTTTTTTATATCATCTTTCCACCTCATTTGCGGTCTGCCCACCGCCACCGTCTGGTATGTATGTATGTAAACTCTTTATTGCACATAAAAATAAAAATACATAAACACAGAGAGAACAAAGGCTAGCTTATCCCTAAGAAGGGATTTTTCCAGCTAACCTAATTACGAGAAGACAATTTATTATAATAGAGGATAGACAGAAAGTCCCTACTAATATTATAAATGCGAAAGTAACTCTGTCTGTCTGTTACACTTTCACGTCGAAACCGCTGAACCGATTATGATGAAATTTGGTACAGAGATAGTTCAAGCCCCGAGGATCAACATAGGATACTTTTTATTCCGGTAGAGGGCGCCACCGCGCGATAACCCAGGTCCGCGCAGACGAAGTCGCGGGCATAAGCTAGTTAAAAATAAATTATTATTATTATTATTTTTGCATTATGTGGCTCAATAATTGTAATGTACGCTCGCCGACTTTAAACGACTTCAAAAAAGGAGGTTCTTATTCTTTAATTTCGAATAGAGTATGAAAAAGCGAACTTCCTTAGAATTATTGAAAATTGCAGTATCTAGTTTTAACTATTTTAATTGTATAATATACAAATTAATTTTGTAATACAGATTACTGGTTGTCCAGTTTTGACATTATAAGAAGAACAGTGATGTGAATCTATCCATTATTTTGTATGTAATCTGACAATGTGTAGAAATAAAATGGTTGCAATTTTATTTTGTTTGTATTATTTAAACCATACACATCAAAGTATATCAATTTCGTGCGAATTTGACCATTAGAAAGACATTTTTAAGAAGAGCACCTAATTTACTTCAAAATCAAAGGGGCAATCGGTTGTTTTGCTTCATTACTTGCTGTCATTTTATTGCGATCGCGAGTGTCAGAAACGTTAGGCAATAAGGCCTCTGATTGTCCTTTCAGACAAGTTACAGATGTGATTCCATCTTTTGATTTTGTTTGGATTTCCACCATGTTACTAGTTACTAGTCAAACGAATCTTTACCTTTTAGTACCTCCCTTGTCACTAATGCCAGAGTATATATATAAGCTAAAGCAGTATGGAAGCTACGAACAAATCGATCGAAACAAACACACACAGACGCGCGCTCTACACGGCCTCTAAGAAATTATCGCGAGTGCGCATATATATTTAATGTGCCCCTGTAGTTTTGATAATGATTATCTGAGGCCGTATTGTCAACGCACTGACGTTCGTGATCGCATTAAACATCTCTTTCTACCCTCGTTTTATTTATTTATTCCAAGAAAAATTACAGCATTACAGTTAAAGACCAATGCGCTGTAAAATTAAAATTATACCGTGAAAGAAAGAACCCGTGACAGCGAGACCCCCTTAGAGGCCGTGTAGAGCGCGCGTCTGTGTGCTCGTTTCGATCGATTTGTTCGTAGCTTCCATACTGCTTTAGCTTATATATATACTGTGCTGATGCTTCCTAACAATTTTAAACAAACCTTCAAACACGAAAGTTACTGACAAAGTAAAGATAAACGGTAAACAGATCTTTGACCATACCATAAAAAAATACAAGAAACATCTAAATGAAACAAAGAAAATAATATTTATACATCAATATATTTTATTTTACATAGGTTGTCTTTAAATCAACTCGACTATTCCGAAGTTCCTCAAAATATAAAAAAGACAAAACAAAAAAATATGACATATGAGATCTTTTACTTACTAAGATAAGAAAAAATTTACATTTTTTTTTAATCACTGTGGAACTAAGAACTTACGATTTAAAAAAAATACGCGGAAAGGGCTTTACTGACATCGTGGAATAGCAGAGTTTTTATTGTAAAAAATAGTGTCAATGGATCCCAGTGATAAATTATCTTCACAGTACTAGGGTAACTGAGCACTCGAAACCAGTCTGCTTTAGTGCCCGATATCGCAGAGTACCAGAAAGACGCCACAAGGACAAAAATACTTTGATATCCTGCATCAAGTATATTACATCATATCGGTACAATTGAGTAGAACTACCAGAGTAAAAACAGTAACCAATCTACACACAAAGCGTCGAATTTCCATCCTAGTGCATACTCTCCCTCTCTGAACATAAAGACATTTGTGGGACAGCGTGCACTAACATTGCAAATTCGACACAATAAATATTACTACAGATTAAATTATTTTGCAGTTCAATAAAGCCCTCAACGCTACACCAGTGCCTCAAATTGACAAACGTCCGCTCTGAACCTACCCGCACGTCAACTCTTATTATTATACAATACATAATTCATTTGTTATTATTATACAAGGCATATTACTTCACACACGATGCGGTCACTGGCCGGTTAGAAAAGTCGAGGAAAGAACAATGTGATCTATGGGGGCACAGATTGAAAACAAAAGCATAGATAAGAAACTAACACCCTGTTTCACTGCTATTTAGTTCCAGTTATTCTATAAAAATAAGTAGAACCTAACAGAATGATTAAACAGGTTATAGTTATATTGAATCCCACTGTATTGTATGACACCCAAGGTACCATAAATATCAGTGTATTTGAAAATGGAACATTCTCGAGTTGTTTGTTTTTAGCTTGCCATCTATAGCTCTGTTTAGTCTGTGCCATGGGATAGGTTGCGTAAGAAGGCCGGCACCGCAACGCGTTTGACACCTTTCAAGTATAATCGTCATAAGATCACATTTTTTTATAAGGCAAACAACAATCTTTAAAGCTAAACCTTTGATAAGGGAAGGGGAGTCGGGCAAAACCGATAACGAAACTTTAGTGCAACTAAATTGGAACAATTATACCGCGGTAGTTTAATTGGAGCCTAGTGAAGTGACGCCGAATTTTTTTTATACTGATGTATTGATGTAATTGTATGATCTATCGCAACATTTGTTACTAGCTTTATCAAAGCGGGTAGAAGGAAGTTTTCTTGCAACTGAAACCTCGCTAGATGGCGTTAGTACCGTGTGGTCCGTTAGTCACTAGCGTCACGTTTGAATCGATCGATTTTTCATTCAATCGATCATTCAATCTCAAGCAACACTGTAACATCAAACGGATATCTAGTGATTTTTTGTTGCGGGAAAACTTTCGTTGTAGACGTCAATTGACTGGCTCTCAATCAAAAGCCCGTGGTACTCACAATTTCTGGAATGGGGCTTTTTAATACTATACATGGCGGTAAAAATCGTTTTCGTCTATTAAAATAAAATGGGTGAAAAACATGACTTAGTTACACCGACGAAGGATCCAACTAATAAATAACTCCTAGATTTGTACTTGATGATATATAAATATTAGTATGTATTACTCCGGACGCCAAATACATAGTTATTCGCTGTACGAAAATTCATCTTCGAGGGATATGGAATCATCCATCCGTATTTACAATTATTGGGTAATTCTTTCAATAATGAACATTGTTTTAAACAATCATGAGCCAAATACTTAACAGATAACTATAATTTATATCATTCAATTTGAAGCCATACATTAAAAAAATTACAACTAATTAATGAAAAAAAAAATGTTACAAATTCTCATGACACTTAATAAAAAATATTATTCAAAACTGGAAGCATTCGTGTAATGGACAGCCGTTGTCCAAACAAAATTTCGTTAAGAAGACTAATTTTAATAAATCCTAAACAAACCGAAACGTTTTAATTTTTTGTTATTTTCCTCATTTTTCTTTTACATTTCAGCTTACACCCAAATCGCGTTCCGGTCGTTTCTATGACGTTCCTAACCTACATCTATTAAATAGAATCTATTCCTAAAGTCCTCTGTCCACGCTTCACTTTAAAACCAGTCAAAAATACATCTTCACAAAGGTCACAGCTCATTACAACCACCCGGCACCCGACCAGCCTCGCCACAAGCGGTTACTATTCTTCGTATGGATTTGTATGGGCATGCGCTCACTACATCAACTCCGTAGCGTCACCGGATCGCCTCACTCGCGAGTGGACCACTCGGTGACAGCCCGCTGCTCGCCGCCATGACTACTAGGAAATTCCTGGACCGCGCGAGGTCCACTCGTCAACGTGGCGTCCACGAGTAGACGCCGAAAGTCGTGGCGGTGCTGGTCGGGTGTCGGGTTGGTCTGAGCTGTGACCTTTAAAGCGTAAACAAACATGACGACAGCGGGTTGGGGGTGTGGCGGATCTTTTGGATGACACTCTTTCCCGGCCCGGATAATACCGACCCTGTTTTTCATGTACACGCCCATAGAAGCTCCTGACAGTTTCTATGGACGTGTACAGGTCGGTGTTATCAGGGAAAGGAAAGAGTGTCACCAGATCTATTTACGCGGTTGTATATGAACACTCCGTGGCGTCCTCGCCCCACGCAGCCATCGGCCTATGAGCATACGCTCGAAAAAAGCCATCTTGATTACCATTATCTATCTAGCCCCGTCTCCAACCTATACACGAGCTAGCTACTCGAGGTCTGCATTTCCCAAGCGAAGCCAACTTAGATTGGGAAATTCACACACATTCTAGTTTTCACCGAAAAGCTAGTAAATTCAAATGCAATTTGGCATTTAAAATGAGGTTCTTTTGACAGGCTATCGCTAGATGGCGTTAATCGAAAGGTCTATTTGACGTTAGTCTTGCTTGTGATTGGCTCATTTAGTTTAACCAATCACAAACTTAACACAAATGTCAAAGTTGTCAAACGGACCTCACGGACTAGGGCCAACAAACCCTCATTCTGAGTCGCGCTGTCATCTTTCATCAACCATTACCATTACGTTTTCTAGATTTTTTTCCGTACAATGGCAAAATCTACTAGACGCTGGCAAAATTGTCCTCCAAAGGACCGAGCCATATTTTTTTAAAAAAACGTGGCCGTGATCCCATATTCGAAGTTTCGAACCCATAATCCTCTGCTTTAGAGGTGTTAGGTCATACCGATATATTAAAATGAAGCGGGAACAGCGAACTAACCTAACTACACCATTTCGAACACTAATCCAAATCCATCCTATCCACTTCGAATCTCAAGCGATACGATTCCATCAATTCATTGCAAATAAGAAAAAAGTCCCAACTGTATTGAAGACCTAGAACTAATTTAGACTCGTCTCAAACGAGATGGAACCTTGTCTACCTACATTATAAACAAGTGCCAGCCACAGGCATGCGTGTGTCCTTCTCACGCGTATGAGCTAGAAGAGGACAAAGCAAGCCGGTGACAAACGCTTCTACACTGCGTTTCAATGAACGTATAGGATTTGCTGACATGTTCACTCGTCATTTGTCAATTTTAAAGTTGCCATCTAAATTTACAGCCGTTACAGTAACATTTAAACTTCTTTAACGGACTTTTTGATTGATTTAAGAACCTTCTTATTCTTGAAATCGGCCAAAAAGAACATTCTTACGAAAATGTGTGGAAATCTTTCGTACAAAGTAATTTTAACTTTTCTTCGTATGTATTTTTTACTTATACTGCACGCCCAAAAACAACTTCAAAACGTCAAAAGCGATAGAAAGTAAAACAAAGTAAGAAACTGGGACATTTGACACTCTGGATGGCGAGTCGAGCCGTCACCAAATCCACGCCTAACATTCATTCTAACGCATAACAACTCCTGACGTCAAATATTACTTTTCTTTCCTATAATACTTTAGGCATTACCGGCATCACTGGTGCCTCAGTCGATTAGAAACTTGATAACATTGTAACTATTATAATTTTATTAAGTAGAACATATGGAACTTGATGATGCTGTCGGCAGTGAAATGGACGAGCTTGTGATGCTCAAAATGAACGCAATACGAAACTCGAAGTTCGTGTCCTGCGGTCCCTCTGACACTTATACTATTTAATACGAGAGCGAGAGGGACGGTACGATACGAACTTCGAGTTTCATACTAGCCTTGCTAATGCCGTATTGTCTAACGCGCGTTCGCGATCGCATTCACCGTCTTTCTGCCCTCGTCTTATGCCGTATGATAGAAAGAGGTGAAAAACGATTGCGATTCCAAGCGTTTTAGGCAAAGTCTCAAATCATTTTGAGCAACACCAGCGCTTATCTACTTCTGCTTGACTAGTTATATTATTATCCTAGTTTTTCAAGTCTGTCGACTAAGATTTACTTTTGAAGTTTTATGATTGTCCAATATTTATAAATTGCATTCACGTCCCCAAATCCATCAGTCCAGCATAATCGTAATCGCAAACAGAATATGTTTACGTAAGCAATGAAATAATTTATTAAAAATTTTAGGATCGATCTCAATGTTCTAATTTAAAGAACTAAAGTATGCTGATTTAAACAGATTCAAATAAAATAACTAATCATCCCATGCGAAATATATAATTACAAAATATCCCATAAAATCTGGATTTTAAACATGAAACAAATTAAATGATATTGTACCGTATAATTCACTTCTTAAATAAAATTTAGCTCGACATATTTCGGCCAAATTCGTAGCCCATCTTCCTAGGAGCAACGCGACTCGGCGGGCTGCAGCATGCTGTGCCGAAACATGTCCAGCTAAACTCGATTTAAGATACGAGTTATCCGGCACAATATCATTTAAAATCTGGATTATTCACAAACATAATCAAGTCTTAATACAGTCAATATATTAAAATTGTTATTTTATTTTTTATGCTTCATTCACACAAGCGGGTATATTTTAGTTCAGTATTGCACAAAAGCAACTTAAAATAAATAAAAGCATCGCTTTGCTCAAAGTTAAGGTTTACATCTCGGCTGTTTTCGTCTTTCGCTTAAAATTCTCCCTATTCTCCGCCAAAACACCAGTACCGGTATATACCGGTAATCTCCCTTTTACCGCTTTAACACCAGTATTTTCAGTGTCAGTTACAAGCCGTAGCGTATTGACTGACGCGTGCGCTAGCGATCACATTTAACATCTCTTTCTAACCCCTTTGTTTATCGTTCTCTAGAAAGAAATGGTGTAAGCAAGTAATTAAAATCCTTTATTTCTTTCGTCGACTATCCTTCGATTGTTTATTTCACGAAATACGAGAATAGCCGATCTGTAAATTACCGATCAGCATACAAAGACGAACTTATTACCTTGCACAAAAACTCTGTTTCCGATTACCATTAGCTGTAACCACACCCCAAAACGTCATAGAAACACAAACTAGAACCGCATTCAAATCCGGAAATGGGCTCGCCATAAAGCTTTGCCCTTTCAAGGCAACAGGAAAATAATTACCCCATTTTAAAACCTGGAGAGTCCCCAGTCGGGGGGTAAAAAGAACGAGTGCGCCCAAACGTGGGCCGTTGCTATTGTCAAATCGATAACCAGTCGGTACTCTGGCTCTTACTTCTAATCTATTACAGAAAAACAGATCTCCGTTACCACTAATATATTGTAATAATATGTACAATTAGAAAAATAATGAAATAAAACTACGGTAGCCCGAAAGTTGCGAGGGGAGCGGTATTTTGGCTTTTCACATTCTTCGACGAAGCTTTTTGACATTCAATGGTTTTATTTTCAAAACTAAGTCAGTACTACTATACCCTATTCAACATGCACATAAATACACTCATTGATTAGTGTGGTATAAACAATTGACCGATCTCAACCAATCTCTACCATCGATCGATGATAGATCGATTGGTGTTATAACACCCTGATGTAACAGATATAAGAAACTATGGATCGACGTTGACCAATCTATTCTACCATCGATCGGTTGGTGTGGTAAGACCTCGATATAGTAGAAACGTATTCCACCATCAATCAATCGGTGTAGCAAGCCCTAAATGTAGTAGAAACCATCGATCGATTGGTGTGGTAAGACCTTGATGTAGTAGAAACCATTGATCGACGTTGAGCAATCTATTCTACCATCGATCGGTTGGTGTGGTAAGACCTCAATATAGTAGAAACTATCGGTCAACATTGACCAATGTATTCTACCATCAATCAATTGGTGTGGTAAGCCCTAGATGTAGTAGAAACAACAGATCGACGTCGACCAATCTATTCTACCATCGATTAGTGTCTTGATGTAGTAGAAATTATCGATCGAAGTCAATTAACCATTGAAGCGAATGAAATTCTTACACTGAAAAGTGATTTAGCCGAAAGTAGTTCAAAAAAGCTAATTTAATTAAACTAACATTGATTTTGTAGCTTGTTGCATTCCTGTATCTCATTTACAAACAATTTCTAGATCACACAGGTTTATACCGTGGGTTTATGTGGTAGAAAAACCGTACATTAAACGGTAGGTATTTACTGGTAGGTTTGCTTGAATATATTCATGCCACTTTACATTTGCTTGTCTTTCTTTTAGACTGTAAAAAGCAAAATAGGCTCCCGGATACTTTTTAACCAAAATGACGCAATAATTTTGTTTATTTTGTATTTAGGCTAAGAAAGCGACGTCGGAATACTTTGCTCTTTATAAAAATCGGCAGTTCATTATAACAACATTCGGTTATTTTTTTTATATTTTAAGACTCGACTCTTAGGGGCTGTTTCACCATCCATTGATTTCTTTTTGGACGTATAAATGTGATGGTGACTCCACCTATTCGACCAAAAGAAACAGAGACGGCGTCACATTTATCCGTCAAATTAATCAATGGATGTTGAAACAAGGGATTAAAATATTTATTTTAGTACTGAAAACCAGATTAATTTACAGTGAGGGTATCTTGACAAGAGAAATATCCCTAGATGGCGTTAGTATCGTGAGGTTCGTTTGACGTTACTCTTATTTGCGATTGGCTCATTTCATTTAGTGAATGAACCAATCATAAATAATTGTGTGAACACGTGAAATAAACTTTTGTGCAACACACGCATAATGACTACGCGAGGCCGTGTAGGGCGCGCGTCTGTGTGTGTTCGTTTCGATCATTTGTTCGCAGCTTCCATACTGCTTTAGCATACGTGGAGTAACCGTCTTAAGCAAAGAGCATCCCGACGCCACTTCTCGGCCCTTTTTATCAAAATATTGTCGGCAGTTGAGATCGTTCGAAACTACAAAACAAAATGCCTATTAAAAGGACTTAGTCAAAACCCTTGCTCGCTTTCGCATGATACTACATCACTACAGTTTTATTCCAAACTGTACCGTTTACAAAAGAATGAAGGTTTCAATGTAGGTTTCATGACATGCTAAATATCGCTAGATGACGTTAGTATCGTGAGGTCCTTTTGACGTTACAATCTTGCTTGGGATTGGCTTCTTTAGTTAACCAATCACAAGCATGCCGCAAATGTCAGTTTGTCAAACGAACCTAACAATTCCAGCCTGTCATAGAAACCCTAATTTGGATGACAGTGAAACGCTACATAGTACCTTGTCGCAGTGACCAAGGGTAACATGCTGGTGGGAAGTTCTGCCTCGTCTAACGGCATAGTAATTCATTAACAAATAATATTAAAATAGAATCAAAATCACTCGGTTGTTGTGGTGAGATGGCGTTAACATTAACCCTTAACTGCAAAATGATTCAAGTTTAACTATATTATTTTAAGTTTAGTCCACTGGTTAGAGAACCTGACTACTAAGCTCGAGGTCCCGGGTTCGATCCCCGGTTGGGACAGATGAGTCCCAAAGTAAGCAAAGCTTATGTTATGGGTACTAGGCAACGGATAAACATACTTAAATAATTAGTTATGTACAATCGCGGAACGATAAGATTCGCCAGTCTTAATTTGGCAACATGTATATTGTATATCTTTCTGAACTACGTTCATATGCATTGAATGTTTGACAACACGATAAAAGTTTAGACGAACCAATGCTCCTTTCCTACGGATAGTTGAGCTAAAACCTTTATTAATTTCACATAAAGGTAACTCTAGTTTAGAACTGGAAGCTAAAGTAGCGCAATAGCGATAGCGATCTCTTACCATTAGGAGACCCACTTGCTCGTTTGCCAATCAGTCAAATATAAAATAAATATATAATTAAATAAATATGTAAATACCTGTCATTATACTCTGACCACAAATTAAAGTTGCATCGGCAATCATCGCCTGCGCAGACGAGTGTTAACAAATGCCGAACTAAATCGAATGTAAGCACCAATTCAATAAAGACCAGCATTATGCAACGATAAGTAAATAAATGACCGACGCGGTGACGTGTGGCCGAACAAAATGGCGGTCACCGCTAAAGCGAGCGCACGCTTGACCAATGGCTGCTCAAGATTTTACCCGCGCAAACGTACTGCCTTATTATTGGCTAAGATCGTTTCACGCCTCCCAAAAAATGCTCACTGCGCAGGTAGATAGTTTGTAACTTATATTTATGGTACTTTTGTTAATTTGATATTTACTATATTTATGGTATTTCTGTAAACGAAGTAATGATACCTATTCGCTTATGATAATTAAAACTAAATGCAAACAACTTCTGTCAATATAAGCTCAAGTCAATATTAAGATGACGAATCTTATGATTCCGCGGCTGTTCATACATAATATTGTTGCCTGGAAGAGATCGCTGTAAGCGATAAGGCCGCCTATTGATTACCTTGTAATTTTCTGTCTGTGTATCTGTTTTCTGTAGCGCTTACTATTTCTATTGTATAATAAAGTATTTGTATTGTATTGTTATTTGTATCAACCCCGACCCGGGACCTAAAGTGTTGTATTCCAGTACTGTAACCACTAGGCTAGGCTATGCGGTCGTCAAAAATATTATTAACCTTATTTCTAAGCATAGTTAGACACGGCAGTGTGTCAGCCAAGTTCGTAGGTACACCAGAAAAAGATATACCTGCTGCCGTGCTCGAACTAAAAGACGGCTAAGTGACATTTTGGCCAAAATTGACTTTTTGATACAGATCGAAAGAGAAAAAAAAGCCGCATCGATGAGTCTAAGCCATCTCAATTTTGGCCAAATGTCACTTAGCCGTCTTTTAGTTCCAGCACGGTAGTGCAGTGGGTTGTACAGAGTGAAATTTAAATCGTGATTCCAAATTAGTGTTTCATACTCAGTTAATGCCGGAAAATATAATTCATTGACCCATTTGTTGAAAAAAGTATGAAAAAAATTTGCGATTATCATATTTCGTTCAAATTAAATCATAGAATAGAATAGAATAGAATAGAAATATTTTTATTCACGCTTCGCACATAAAAAATAACAGGGCAAAAAACATGAAAACAAAAAATATACAATATGCGAAGGCACGAAACGGTCGCAGCTCAGCATCAAAAAAAAAAAAAAAAAATCAATCAATCAATCATGAAGTCAATGTGTGGAAACCACAAAAAATTTCCGACTATTTTCAACAAATGGGTCAATACATTATATTGTCCCGCATTAACTGAGCATAAAACACTAATTTGGATTCACGATTTAAATTTTATCCTGTATTTTTACACGAACTTAGCCTACTGGTGCCCTAGATTATTTTTTTATTAACATTGAAGGAAATATTTTAAATGAACAAAAAAAATTAATATACCTGCATAAAAATTCTATTCGTGTAAATCCTCAACTGGTTATGTTAAATTTTGATATCAATATGAACATACGAAAAAAAGGTAGAAAGAACGAAATTCACTTCAAGTCATCAATAAAGTCGTCTATATAAATAAGTTTTACATTTTTAAGGTATTAACGCCATCTCTCCCCAAACATAACCATTACAGCGAACTCTTATAATAACACTAAGATTTACAAGACTATTTTGAACCAATCCCATGCCGGGTCTACACTGCAGCTTTTACCCTTTTGTTCGCACAGGACGCAGACATATATACCCGCTTTACATATTAGACAGTCCATGTAAAAGATATCTTTACGCTTTAGTACCTTTTCACTTGCCTGTACTTTACTAAAGTTCATCACGACAGGGACAAGGTAATACAGTATAAACATATCGTCACTACTTTAAAAAAGTCGTACCTCAAAATAGATAATTTTTCTGAGTGAACTTTATGAACATTACGTCAAGGTTCAATTTTGTTAACATATATTAATTTTAGATACGAGATATTTTCAAAGTAGTGACGATATCTGACCAATTTTGATTTGGAGAGTGAGCACCATGTATTTCGATTGCAATAGGGTTGATGACCCAATAAAACAATCATACCAACACGCGACTCTATAAAAAAACACTATATTTAAGCTCTAAAAAGCAAGTTAATTTTTAATTAACCGCAAAATTAAATTTCTAATGATTTTGAAACCAATAAATTATCTGTTGAGAGGCCATAGCCTAAACCAGTGAGAGTATTAGTGAGCTGAGTATACTCCCGTCTTGTTCTATCATATGACTGCATCCTTTGCGCTTGCCGAAAGTGTAAACCCAGCATCAGAGTGCAGCCGCTTTGAATATTTATAGAAATTCAACAAAATTGTTACTCTAAAACAGTAGCTGTAAAACAAGGTACCGTGCCTCACTTGGTTGCTATCCTTTTCTATCCAGCCCAGTACAAAAATGTACTAAATGCACCAAAAACATGTCGTCTCTTGCAAGTCCAAATCACATGGGAACTTGGAAAAATTAGTATTTTCATTTGGAATCCTACCTTTGTTTTGTTTTTTGATTTGGTACTTAATTCTTGAGTTTTTTTTTACTCAAAATCACGACTACTTAGTTTATTAACTTTGATAATGAAATAATGTGTCCCAATTTTGAGCGTCGTAACCCGCGTGTCGCACCCTTACTAAACCATGTTGGTACGCTTTATTTTAGTCATTTTTTTTATTGTCAAAAAGAAACCTATCTCTGATAACGAAATTCAAATTTGATAAACGAAACTGTGCTCAGTTGAACTTGTATAATAATATAATCAGCGTGTTTCGTTGACATTTTTTTATCAAATAGCTGACAAACCAGAGGGTCACTTGATGGTGAGCGATCACCGCCACCCATGGACACCTGCAGCATAATTAGGACTGCGGATTAGGATGCTATTCCCTCTTGTTTTTTTTATTCCGTAAATAATTACCACCATACTTATTTAGCCGTTGTTTTCTTTCAAAGTCATTATTATTATAACCTTAAAGTGCAACTGTTTCTTTCAACCATTTCCCAGGCCCCACGAATTAAGATGTGCTATAAAATGAGTCATAGTTTTACATTGTTTGCCTATGAGAGATTCATTTATAAACGATTGCATTTGATTTTGTACCATAATGTTAACTTAGTAAGGTCGAATATTTGGGTAAATTTATTTGGTCGCTATACGCACTATGCCTGGAAAAAGGGTTAACTTGCGTTTCCACTAGAGATGTGCGAAATGCGTTTGTAATGAACCAACAGAAACGTCTAATTTACCGGCGAAAACAGATAAATGAAGAATATTGATTCATGACAAACATTTCTCGCGATGTATCCTCGTACGATCAAGGACTTTAATTTATTAGTCACCATGAAACCATTTCACAGTAAACGTCATAGTGAAATCGCATTAATTAACAAGGAAAATCGGTAATGACTTTTCCTGTGAAAAAGTTCCTTGGCCGTATATCTCCGGTGGGAATGAGAGTTGTTAAAGCAGTTCTCATAAAAGATGGTACAAATATTGCGTCTTTTTCCAACTGAGCTAGTTAAAAAGGATGCAAGCCATTTAACTTTTGACCACTTACTGTTACCGTCGAATCGTCATTGTTTTAGGTGAACCATTTTATCGAATATTTCAAAAATATTCAAAGCCGACCGCAAGTCCAAACACAACAAAAAATAAATCGTATTATTCCAACACTGGCCATTCTTAGGCTAGAAAAATTAACAATCAGGGCACCATTTCGAAAAAACGATATATTAACTTTTTTAGTTCCGTCTCTATCGCACCTAACTAACGTGCGAGTGAGACAGACTATGAAAGTTACATACAGTATTCGCAACAGATGGAAAGGAAGCGAGTATCGACGGTAAATAGTCGATGTTGCGGTTCGTCACTGCGAAATGTAAATAACAAAACAAATATTTACATTCTCCGTAACACTAACTTTTATTGACGACTTGCTATTGCTCACAACGATGTCTGTGTTTAGTGTTAACTATCAATTTCCCGGGACAAAAAGTAGCTTTCTGCACGTGAAAGGATTAAAATTTGTTCAGGAGTTTTTTAGATGAGTGCCTCTAACCAACCAAACAAATTAGTTTATAAGTATATCGATCAAAACCGCTGTGATTATTGACCGCACTGAAACATTATACATTTTGCATCTCACTCTAACAAATGACTGTGACCTTCTCGGCAGGGTGTACACACCAATGTACATCTAGCTGTTGCTGTTGCTGAACGTTAACAGTTTCAGAAACTAGGTAACAATCTAGCTACAGCTATTACGTTAGTTAAACTATTTGGGTGAAGACCAAAAAGTTGCCTACTGTTAAAGCTGCATTAGCAGGTCGTGATAATTTCCACTAACTTTTTCCATTGTTACACGAAAATTAATCATATATTTGTATGGATAATTTTCGTGTCACAATGGAAAAAGTTAGTGGAAATTATAACTACCTGCTAACGCAGCTTTAACGGTGTGCAACTTTTTGGTCTTCACCCATTTACTGTTTATTCCAAACTAGCTGCACGTCCTGGCTACACAAGGAAATAACGAAGAAACTTTAAGCCCAAAATTTCTACTTTTCGGTAGTCATTTTGAAATGTTTTCCTTTATGCAAACCTTGTTTTGACAATTATAAACATTCTATCAAAAAAAAACCTACTTACTCCAAAGAACTTCGTTAATTAAGAATGGTCCTTTTTCTTCAAATTCAAAAACTGAAAGTATATTACTCCCAATCGAAAATAATTTTCCATATCAGTTCAAAAACTGACGGGGAGTTCTGAAGTAATACATAGAAAATATACAAACGAATTGCAAACCTCCGTTTTTCGCCCCCATTAAAAAATAATTACCCAAATAGATGAAGCCGTTCGGAAGTGATACGCTTACAAATTCGGCTATTGACTTTAATTTATATAGAATGAATTTAAATAAAATCTACAGAGTCTATCGTTTATTAACCAAGACACCATGTGCTAATTATAACTGTCGACCGGTTATTCCAGTGATTAGAGAACCTGACTACGACGCTCAAAGTCTTGGGATCGAGCTCCGACCGGGTCAGATAATGTGTATGAAATTAAGAATGTTTGTGCATTTTGAACGTTTAATTATGTATTTGAATATGTCTTTATTTAATTTTATCCGTTGCCTAGCACTCATAACACGAGATTTGCTTACAATCCGTGAGCTTTTAGAAAACCCTTCGGGTTTCGGGGGAAATCGGAAGAATTCGTTAGTAAAAAATGACAATTGTCTTTTTGACTCAGTAGCAATCCATCACGCGTAGAGTGCACTCGTTGTGTTTTCATTGATGTATATAGAGCAGTTAAAACCACCAATTGCATATATTTATTTAGGTAGTTTGTTATTTTTCGGAAATTGATTTCCATGGCGGGTCAACTTAAGCAGGGCATGTCTGTAAATAGCCAATCACTGGAAATTGATTACAATATATTTATAAATATTTTGTACAAAAGTTGAATTTTTTAAGAAAAAAGTGGTCGTAAATATTTTAATAAGGTACTAGACCGTGTTATAGAAGCAACGGGGATTGCGAAAAGTGCATAAGAAAAATATAAAACGAAAGCAGACCAAAAAAATTCATTTGACATACCCAAGAGAAGTAGATACAGTATAACAACAGCTCTATATAATTCCAATCAAAAGTACTGTGTTGAGCCGGGTGTTCTCAATTTAAATTGACGATGGAAGAATTCGAAAATGCTGATTTTGTTTTATTTGTATCATGACAAAAAGTCATATTGTATTAAAATTAGAAAAAGATAAAGAAGCGTAATATAAGCGTAGCGGGATAGTAAGGTTCATTTTGTACTGATGGTTATTCTTTACATAACTTTTTACGGTAACTTTGAAGAGTTTTGCAAGTTGATAACAGAACAGAACCGCGTATCACGATCGCGTGTCATCGTCAATACCCGAAGCAGCTTCTAAAATCCGAAGGTTTTTTTAAGATCTCACGGACTGTACTTTGTAACGGAGTGACGGATCGACGTGATTTTTGGCATAGAGATAGTTTATGGGCCCGAGAGTGACATGGTCTTATCCCGGATAAATGCACAGTTCCCGAGGGTACAGCGCGCGATAACCGAATACCACGCGGGCGGAGCCGCGGGCAAAAGCTAGTAATATTATAAATGCGAAAGTAACTCTATCAACTTTTCATGCTAAAATCGCTGAACAAATAACCCTTTCAGAATTAGTCAATAAAATTGTGTGGTTTCACTTGACTCATAAAATATTGTCGAGACCTTGGAAAGGACATAGGTTATTTTTTATCCCGAAAAATTATGATTCCCACAGGATAGCAATAAACAAATAGCAGATAGAGTCGCGGGCAACAGCCAGTGAGATAATATTTCGCATAGTTTTCATAAAACTAAGTGAAACAGTCCCGGAAAATCTTTAACGACGTATAACCGCTGAAGTATCCGAAAAGTGTGTGTAAAATGGATTTGTTTCAATTCTACTCTCACAGTGAAAAACCGCAAGCTTCTTAAAAAGACAATTCAAAAAGAGTAGACGTGTTAAGCGTTTCTTCATCACACCCCAATCCCGCATTCGTTGGAATACCCTATCTACTCCACATTTACATCTTATCCAAAAAAACAAGTGCGATAGACAAAAAAAAGGTCGAAAAAAAGCTAAATCAATGTACTTATCCGTCATAAGATTCAAGTAAACAAAACATTTAGACAAGAGCACACGTTGTGACCATATATCTGAAACTTAAAAGTATCAAAATTGTTTTTACATCGAGGTAACGCTGTTTAGTACCAAGATCTATATTAAAAATCCAGCACTCTGATATCACATGAGTCTTCAAAATCGCTGTACAAAAACCGTTCGGCAGCCCGCTTATTTATAGATATATCTACACATTCCTGACACATATTATCTTAAACGTCACTGGGGTAAAGGCTCCGGGGGATTTTAGTCTTTAGTGCACCGTGTTAGGGAAGCCTTTGCCTCGGGGGGAGGGTAAGCGAGGGCCCGCGTGCCTTCACAAGTATGTAGATTCACCTGAAAAATGTAAGAAACCCATTTAAGCGTGAGCACGTTACAGGTGTCACGGGCGGCTTTGTGAGATCCAATTTTAACCATCATTTAATTGCTTAAAAAACGAAGTTTTACAAAAATCGTTTAAATGTTTGTTCTAGATCACAAGAGTCACTGCCGTGAACTACTTTGAATATTAAACTCAAAAATTAAATTCGATCTCACTCGATTTAAAAAACGCAACTTTCTAAACGCACGATTTCAGAAGCGACAAGAATAAAAAAGTGCACAAAAATGCGTTTAATTAATCGCAACCGCTTGTGGCACTAGTGGATAGATCTGTGCAAAGCGATGTACAGCAAATGAGGGGTTAAAACCATGAAATGGAAGAATTTAGAGACGATGACGTATATTTAAGATGCTGATAAACTTAAACATTCACTTATAGCAGAACATCGAGCATTCCCCGTTTATACATTTTTCGGGTGACACTTTCACGGCCCGGATAACACCGACATGTAAATACCGGCCTTGTTTTTTGTGTACACGCCCATAGAAACTGACAGGAGCTTCTATGGGCGTGTACACGAAAAACAGGGCCGGTATTTACATGTCGGTGCTATCCGGGCCGGGAAAGAGTGTCACCCTATTTTTCGAACTGAACAACGAGAAGCCGAGCATGGAGTCAAACATTGCTACGAAAATTTCCACGGTCATTCTAGGGAGCACTCGCTCTAGTAAATGTATTGTATTTTTCATCATAACGTCGGACGTTTTGCTCGGCAAAAAGCTCGAAGCAAATCTACCGTCGTTCTGCTTGAATTCTCGCTAGATTGCTCGTTAAAACGCTCACCATTTTGTGGAATGCTCATTACAAATTAATGCTCAAGTGTATCAGCAAGTTTACGTAGCTTAGCAAGCGATTCAACTTTTACTTCTTATTTTACAGATATAACTCAAGTTATCAAATACGAATACGAATTGTCTGACGGTCCGGCAGTCGCGATTGTATTCACCGTCTCTTTCTATCCTCAATCTATACCGTGCGACAGAGAGAAGCAGTGAGAACTATTGTGATTCCGAGTGCGTTAGACAAT
The DNA here is from genome assembly GCA_037349165.1 of Choristoneura rosaceana. Classification (NCBI taxonomy): domain Eukaryota; kingdom Metazoa; phylum Arthropoda; class Insecta; order Lepidoptera; family Tortricidae; genus Choristoneura; species Choristoneura rosaceana. Next base: position 2,883,866 of record JAZBNJ010000032.1, read on the forward strand.
AAGGTATCGAATCGAAGTGTTTAAATTAAAGTGATCACTGGCTAAGTTTCGTATGTTTGTAACATATGTACACAAAACACTCACACAAAGGCGTCAACACTAAGGGCCTGTTGTTTGATCATTAGTTAAACTAACTAATAGTTAAAATGTATGGCAAAAATAACAATAGTTAACACATTTAAACGGAAATTTAACTATAGTATCTTTAACTACTGATCAAACAACGGGCCCTAAATGCGCCATTTTGGTCATTTCACTAATAGTTAAGTAAATCAATCCTGTTTATAAAAATGATTAATTAATATCAGAAATTTTAATAAAAATTCATAAAAGCACATGTTCATGTGAATAAGATGATTTTTTCTTTTGAACTAAGTATGTATTTTTTATAAACAGAATCATTGTAATCGTCACTGTGATCATGACGTGGAATTTTCAAAAGTCATAAATTCGACAGTTTTCGTAAAAAGCACGAACACTGTCGAAACTAAAATTTACACTAACGCAAAAGCATGCAAACTCAAAGCACAAATATACACATAAAAAAACACAAACTATACAGGGAGAGGTGTTAGCATGCTGGAGTATGTCCAGTGACGGCTGTCCTTCTCTATAAACGTTGGTTAGAAAAGGACGTGATGGTTTAGCATAGTAGCACCTCGGGTATCCCTAATGAATGAGCGAACACTTAGACGCGGTTACGTGCAAGTGCGAGTGAGACGAACACAAACGACAAACGGGTAGCAAGCGATGGACGATACACGGCCGAGTCAAGCTTAGCCAAGCCAGTGTGTGCTTGACGTAGCGACGCGATTTGCGGGCACACTACACATTGTTCACTCCTTTTTTCTTAGAGCAGCGGCCATCAATGAAAACGAGACAAATATCAAAATGTAGCCATATGTACCTAAATAAGTAATTTTCTGGTAGCACAATAACCAAGCAATCCTAAGATTCTTGTAAACTTATACTAATGTTAAAGACTCGCAGGCAATGGTGCATAAAACAATGTGGAAACGACGTACGCCTGCGGTGTACTATTGTTATTTGTCACGTATAGTCCAGCTAATAGCCACTGCCGACATTCATCCCCGGTACCACAAAAATAACAGCTACATGTCGAGGTAATTTTAAACTTTCTAATAAAAAGATACTTGTAACGTTTGTGCTACAATCAGCCAAGTGGTCTATCAATTTTAAAACTATTTTCTATCAAATGTATCAAATTAATATATCAATAAAGTCCATAAACAAATAAGAAAAACAAAAAACTTTTTGACAAGTTTCTTTCTACGCGTCTTTTCTTGAAAATAACCTTTCCGAAAGCGCGTTTGATATAAAAAAGTGACATCTAAAAGAGGCTTACTTGCAGAATAAACGTTTTGATTTTGACTTGTCTCTATTCGAAGTGCCATGTTTACAAACATTGTTTATTGACATACAAACGATAATCAATTTTAGAATAGGCTTTAGCCGTCTGACTAAAAAAAAAAACAGTTTAGTCCATCAGTTAGATAATTAAAAAATATTGTACACGTTTTTTTTTCTTTTGTTTGACAAACAAAAAATGACGAAGATACAGAAGTTTCGAGTGAAGTCACTATGTATATGGCGCAATTTTCACCTAATAGTGACGTCACAATTCCGGAAGTTTGATGCTCTACGAGGGCGACACTGAAAGTTTTTAGAACTGACCACTTGTAAACAATATAATAAAAAATTAAGTTTAAATTTAGAAAATGGAACTCTTTGACAATATTATTGAGTATGTATTTCATTCATTTGTCATTTTTTTTTACAATTTGGCGGCAAATTGAAAAATGTCTGTCTCTCGTCAACATGAATTTAACGCGAGAAAATTTTCGTGCAATGATTTTTTATGACTTTCGATGTCATTTAAGTCAACAAGAAAGCTATGGTAGACTTCGATTGGCCTTTCATGATGAAGCCCCATCTCGTGCGACCATTTACAACTGGTTTAATGAGTTTAAACGTGTTCGCACTAATCTCACCGATGATCTGCGTGAGGGACGGCCTTCTACGGCGACGACTGAAAATTACATCAGTGTTGTGCAGCGTATGATAGAGACTGACAAAAGAGTGACCTATCAGCAGATTCAGACAAGCTTAGGCATCGGTATGAGTCAAATGCATAAAATCCTCGATGAACACTTAGCGGTCAGGAAGCTTTGTGCGAGGTGGATACCTCGTAATTTGACCGAGGCCCAAAAACTCCGTCGGGTTGATTGGTGCCGCGAAATGATTCAAAGATTTAACGGAGGTGACTGAAATGCTGTTTTCGATATACTTACGGGTGACAAAAGCTGGGTTTACTGTTATGATCCAGAAACAAAGAGACAGTCTGCTCAATGGGTGTTTCCTTTCGAGGAGTTGCCAACTAAAGTGAAGAGAAGTCGAAACGTGGGAAAAAAGATGGTGGCCTCGTTCTTTGGAAGAACAGGTCACTATGCGACAATTGTTTTAGAGGATCAAAAATCAGTTACTGCAGAGTGGTACACTAACAATTGTTTGCCACTTGTATTGGAAAAAGTTCGGGAGAAATGACCTTGAAGTAGGATCCTTCTTCACCACGTCAACGCCTCGTCGTACACCGCCAGGCGAACGATCGACTATTTAGTGAAGTCAGACGTGGAATTACTGGGTCATCCGCCTTATAGCCCCGACCTCGCACCTTGCCATTTTTATTTATTACCGAAAATAAAAGAAAAACTTCGAGGAAAACTTTTTATGAACACCGAGGAAGCAGTGGGTGCGTTTCTAAAGGCCGTCGAAGAGACCCCTAAGGACGAGTGGGCTAAGTGCTTTTCTCAGTGGTTCCATCGGATGCAGCGGTGTATTGATGTGAATGGACAGTATTTTGAAAAGATATAATAAAACTAAAAACTTGCTAGTTTGCTCAGTTTTTGATTTTCTAAGAACTTTCAGTTTGACCCTCGTATACCTTAGTCGATTTTTAATAATTTGCTAAACCAAAAAACACGCGTCCCATATTTTTCCATATTCTAACTGTCGGACTGCGCACAATCGCAAAAAAAAAATCGCACAAGAGGCTGCGCACGATCGGGGCAGATGGCATGCTCTCGTTTCGGAGGCCAAGACCCTCTTTGGGTCGCTGTGCCAATTTAGTCAGTTAGTTAACTGTCGGACTAAATAGAATGATTCCCTACGGCATATTTAGGTAGTGGTACAGGGGACAGTGTAGCGGTCCCACAAAAGCGCCTCGTGTGTCAATGAGTGTTCGCATAGTTACGTGTTCTGCGCGCGCTCGGTGTCCGGCGAGAGAGGCCTGTAGCGGCCCACGCGCTCCACCCGTGCGCCTGCGACACACACAACGTTACCGCGCGTTGCCCACACGATAACCTAAACCTGCGTACACGGCGCGTACATTGGCACGCGTACGCGTAGTCGGTTACGCGTGTACTGTATGGCTACAATGAGTTTGCAGTGACTGTAGTCGATAGCGACGGCGTAAATTATTTGTATGGAGAATAGGGATGATGACGCCATTAAAAAATTATTCGAAGGCGCAACTGCAGTAAAAAAAACGCTTTATTTTAGCCCTGAAGACCAGATTAATTTTCGATTTACTGTAAAATTAGATTTTTTGTTGCTTTAAAACAAATAAATAGTTAGTTGATCGAGTTACCGGATAGTAACGTCATAATTCGCTATTGCCATTGCTCTATGGGAGAATTGTGTTTTGACAGCTCATAAAAAGTACGTCAGTTGATTGGTGGTGTCATCATCCCTATTGTACAGCGCCTCTACAAATAATTTACGCCATCGCTATCGAGTACGGTCACTGTAAACTCATGGTAGTGGTACTGGAACGCCAGGTCCGTACGTCCATACTTTGACTCGCTCGTTCTGGTACGCGATAATTGGACGGCAATTTGGATAGATTCAGTTCGCGTTTAGGTTCGTGGCGGTCCGAAAAGAGCTGTACCCGTATCCGATGTACGCGTCAACATGCGTAACCGACTACGCGTACCAATGTACGCGCTGTCTGTACCCAGCTTAACCCTAAACCCATGAGTCTGCCCATATAACGCAAGTTACAATACCCGGCCATCAAGATCGCACATCGGTCTCTGGAAAGAGAATCGGCTAATTCAGGCTTGTAGAGCGTTGTCACACACTACTTATGTGACTTTTGTCAGTCGTTGTACAGGTACAATAGAGTACGGAACGTATTTAGATGAAGTATATAATAAAGAGTTGTTGAAACCCCCGAAACTTTAAATTGTACGATGGCATCTTTAGGAAAAAGAGGGAACAATCCTTTTTGTAGTAGTTGCAACAGCTCTCTATAGATATCCAAAGTTTACATTGACGTAAACTAATTAAGTCCATAAAGGTGCAGTATTTTATTTGATTGACGTCACTAAATACCACGATTGATGAACGGTGGCCAGTGTTCGGAAATCGTGTTGAACACCCAATTGTCTTTTTCCGAAGACCGGTATGCAATCTATATCGATCCTATTGCTTCGTCTTGTTCGTTATGCAGTTTCATTCTGATGACGAACAAGACGAGTATGGAATGATAGACGAATACAGAACGAGATGAAATAATAGGAGTTTCCGAGAAGACTACAGTTTTTTTCATTTTTTATTTTAGACCATTCGCATAGGCGTTCAAAGTGACTTTATTTTTTTCACTGCCTTTTCATTTCATTCTGTTTTTCTTTAATTCAATATTTTTATGCGAAATATTGACTGGTGAAATTACCTATTAAATATTGAAGCATTTAATTACGAAATCGCGGTATCATATGGGCAAACTCCTTTAGCATTTACATACACTATGGCGCCCAAACATAAACAATACCCCTGTAATGCTATATCGGGACTCATAAACACATGAACGTCACAACACAGCCATGTGATCCCACCGACACCATGAAATGAAAGACAGCCCATATGACTAAGGGCCTACCCTAGTTGACGCGGTTGGCAAGGAGCGGGTGGACGCCTACTGAACAATAGTATTATTTATTAAAGTGCGGCCACATGCAATCGCTCGTCGCTCTTTTCTAGCGATAAATCTGATAACGTGACCCCATTTCGAATTACCCGCGTCTCAAAAAGTAGCGTCAATTCGCCACGTCGAGCACCAGCGTCAAGATGGCTGCTTGCAGGAATGATCTTGGTCTTGGCAGTGGTACAACTAAAAGAAATAGGAGTGTATAAAAAATAACAGTGTTTTTGCCGAAATTTAAGAGGTTATAGCTACTCCTAGCGCCATCTAGTGAGCACATATAGAAACTCCAAACATGTTCTACATCGCGCTATCGAAGTTTCACAACTCGGACGCGTATATACAACTACCGACGCTCGTCCTTTAGACTTCGGTCCCCAGGCATAACACCTGCCTGGAGAGAGATCTCTATTGGAGCCGCCCCCCACAAGGTTTTTTTCCAGCGATAAAGCTCGATATTTCCAGCTTTAACCCTATATGTCACGTGACCAGATTTGACGGTGGATACGAGCGTCGAGCGACTTGCATGTGGCCGCGCCTTGATCTGCGCCCGCGCAGTGCGCCCGCTAACCAGCGTAGACCCTTAAAGATGAGCTGCGTGAACTACATGGATCAACTATAAAAACTGCCACACAGTGTGAAGTCCTTCGGGAACACGATGTTTCATACTAAATTCGATTATTTTGCTCCTTTAGTAAAATAACATGAAAAAAACCTAACAATATTGCACTTATAGTTTATAGTAAGGACTATAATAAGGAAATTATAATATTTTTTTTTTAAATAATCAAAATTTAATAAAAATGTCAGGTCTATATTTCGCAGCGACCATACTACTTAGTTCTGATAGCAAAAAAATGTTTTTAACATTCACAGAACAGAGTTTTCTAATAAGGTTCGAGAAATTGACACTGCGTTGCGACTATAAAGTACAAAACACAAATTATGTTTATAGTATAGAAAGAAAATAGTATGAAAAATCATTGCATCAACCAGCCCTTGCAAAACTTTACCCCCCAAGGACCTAGGCTTAATTGAATAACTTCAAAACAGCCAGGTTTTAGACCGAATAGCCCCACTCAAGATGTATACAAGCTAAAATTCAACACGACACGAGCTAATTTCTAAATACACTTGCAAAAAGCCTTCGGTTTTCACATACATATCAGCCGTGGTGGCCTAGTGGTTTGACCTATCGCCTCTCAAGCAGAGGGTGGGTTCAAACCCCAACTCGCACCTCTGCTGAGTTTTTCGAATTACATTTGAAATTTACCACGAGCTTTGCGGTGAAGGAAAGCATCGTGAGGAAACCTGCACAAACCTAGTAGCTAATTATTTTAGTGTTCCGTACCCATGGCGTCCAAATAGATCCCTCCTGTCATTCACGTGTACGTCTGTCCGTCTGTCACACAAGTTTTACATCCAAAGGTTGGAGCTACAGTCTACAAATTTCCCTGTAATTTCAAAACCTGATAACCCAAAAGAAATACAAATCGTCAAAAAAGGTTTTCAAACTGTAAATAATAGTTGACATAAGTATGCTACACTAAAATATTCTTTTAGGTGTGTTATAGAATTCCTCAGGTCGTGCGATCGTAGCTTATACTCATATCGACTGGGGCAAAAGGGTAAATCCTGATAAAAATGGGCTAAAGTATTAGCATTATTATAAGGGTAGTTTCGAACTACCCACTCCCCTCTCCATATAAAAAAACCTTATCAGGCCTAGTTATTCACATAATATATAGAAAAATCGTTATCGGTTCAAGAGATCAATCGTAACGCAGAGACGAACCAACGCCCATCTCCCCGATTCACGAGAATATATAAATTTGTGTACTATATACAAGAATAATATTATAATAAAGATACTTTAACTTTAAACTATGATCACGCGTGGTATAATACTATGCACGCTGTTTCATGTAACAAATAAATAAACAATGCACTGGCATCTTTCTAGAACAACATTTGCTTCCCAAAACGATCATTACTTTAAGCCCCGTTAATCAATCAGCACAAATTGTTAAAAATGTGCCAAATACATCATTTATTCAGTAAAGAGTCCGCAATGAGCGCGTTTACACGTCATTTTTTAAATTACTGTAGCATTATTGTAGCATTGAATTATTGTAGCATTACTGCAGCATTGAATTACTGTAGCATTGCTGCACGCAAAATAGGCACTCTCTGGAATTTATTTTGAAAAGGTCCTGCATTGGCTCAATAATCATTTGATGCCGTATGAGGACTTACCATAGTGTGTGGGATAGATTAATGATACATCCCTGAATTATTATTATTATTATTACTATTTGTATTTTTTTTTATTGTATAATGTAGTTTTTAAGTATTTTATTTGTAATTATTTTATTTAGAAAAAATATTTTCTGCCAAGTTTCTTGCGGCGCATTCTTCTTGGCAATGATGGTCTTTCCGAAAGCGCTAGTAGTTTAAAAAATGACGTGTAAAAGTACCCATTGCGGCCTATTTACTGAATAAATGATTTTTTTTTTATTATATCTATCATTATCACTGGATGACATTATACTGAAGTAGGTTGAACATGGCATTATTCACCGTGCATAGTATCACGCCATGCTCCCTCCGTATCACTTACGACATATATTTAACTATGTTATACAACTGGTATATACCCATTAGGTACCACAGGCACAGCTGCAACGTTAATTTAACCTCGTGCGCATACTTATTGAGTTCACAATGCAACAGCCAATTCAAAACCCACAGATATAGATTACACTAGATCACGCAAATGCATCTACGTCGGGGTTGGCCCCATACAAAGACTGACCGCTAACTGACTAATCATGACTAGTGACTGACTCGAGCCCCGCGGAGCGGGCGGGCGGTGTATTTGAATATATTTTGAGCGGAAACCGGGGAATTCACATGGCTAATTCGCTCTTGAGACGTCACAGTAGATATAAAAAAGTGACACGGTTGGTTTTCATACAGATTGAGGTGTTTGCGTTATCTAGTGTAATTTATATCTGTGTCAAAACCCATGTACAAATTTAATGTACATATGAACCTTACTGCATATAAAAAAGCAACACGAATTCCATTCCAATATTAAATGTTTACGTCCGTAAAGAAAAATATATAAATATTAATCTTTCTTTTCAGTTTGAACTATGCCTCGTGTGCTTGACAATTACTTTCTAATACTTTTACCATTATTCATATGTTATTGATTAGAGAAGTAAATTTCTTAATACACATGCATTAATTAGCACGGTAAAAGCATTAAAATCGGTGCATATCTTGACGTATAATTTTTGAAAGTCATAAAAGTTTGTCATAATATTTGTTACTCGTGATTTATTTCCCACCAAAACTGTAAAATATTGATATCCCATAGAACTCTATTAGGTTCAGTTTGTTTTATGTTTCTGAATAATTAATGAATTCAGAGAAAAAAGTTAGTTATGACACACTATATTATAACAAACATTATGACTCGCAACAATTATGCAAGCCAAACGCACCCTTATTGATATGACAGATAAGGTTCATCGGGTACACAATCCAACTTATCCAACGTAGCATCTGCCCGTAAACGTCCTCACAGTAAACACTCAACACATCACTAACTAACTATCCCTAGTCTTCTTCTTGTTCTCTGAAAACTTTCCACTGAACTCTCTCCACGACGCTCTCATATCACCCAGGGACAACCTGGGCCTCTGTCCGGCCGTTTTCTCCGGACATTTCTTTTTGTCCGGCAAATCGGCGGACTCCATGCTGACCGTCGAGTAAACTTTCGGTATGGTGGCATCACCGTCGCCGTCTTCCATGTAGTAGATGGTTTTGTCCTGATCGCTAAAGGGGGGGTGCTTGGGCGAGTGGGGGGTCTCACCGGAGTCCCAGTGCGAGTCCGGCTCGGTGTCCGCCTCGGAGCCCGACGACGCTGACGACGAGGGGGGCGTGGCGGCGCGCCCGGCGCCCGTGAACTTCGACGAAGAAGGTAGCTTCTGCACTATCAGCTCCACCTGTTAGATCAATAAATAAATCTATTACAGTACAGTCCTGGTAATGTCGCAAAGTCGCAATCCTACTTTCTACTAATATTATAAATGTGAAAGTTTGTGAGTGAGTGAGTGTTTGTTACTTTTTCACGCTGAAACGGCTGGACGGATTTGGATGAAATTTGACAAAAACTTACCCCCTTATTCATAAAACTTAACAAGCCTATGTTAACTAACAAATGCTTTGTCCCTTTCTAACAAATACAAATGTCTAGGTGACAGATAAGGACAAACGAATTTTAGCGGCATTTTAACTAAAATAGGTTTGATTGTCGTTTATGAATAAGGGGGTTAGTTTATAATCTAATAAATAAATAAATAAATATCATGGGACACTTGACACCAATCTGGATTAAAACATAGGATACTTTTTATCCTGATATTACCGCGGGATAGGGATACAATCTCTAAATGAGCTTAGTCATGAAATTTTATATGTAGGTAGCTGGACGTCTGGAATAACACATAGGCTACTTTTTATCCCGATGTTCCCACGGGTTAGGGATAAAATCTCGAACCAATAACCGCTGGGCTTAGAGTCATGAAATTTGGTATGTAGATAGCTGAACATCTGGAATAATACAAAGTCTACTTTTTAGCCCGATATTCCCACGGGATAGGGATAAAATCTCGAAATAGCAGCGGTTGTGCGTTAAGAGTCATGAAATTTGGCATTTAATTTAACGTCAATGAAAACCATGATGTAATTTTAGGGAAATCCCACGAGAATTTAATAAAATCCCGGAATTTCAATTTCAATTCAGCTGCTGTATCTAACGATTTACGCGTGCGAAGCCGCGGATAAACGCTAGTTGCTTATAATCCATCAAAACTTTCCAATCTGCACTGGCCCCACGTGGGAAATATGGTCCAAGCCCTCTGATTCTAAGAGGAAGCCTGTACCCCGTAGTGGGACGTATACTCGCGAGTCCTCACGTACTTTACAAAGAACAAATCCACAGTAAATCAAGAGTAACGACCGAATGTACTTTATAAAGCACGAATTGTTTATTTAATAGTAGTATAGTGTTGTGATTACCTTGAAGTCTGCACTGCACAGTTTATGCTGTTTGTCTTTGTGTGCGTCGTCCAACTGCCATTTATTTAACGTTAACTTAAACGTTTCTAGATTGGAACCTGAAAATACATTTTGTTTATACATTAGTTCACTCAAAACTTTCAAATTGATTGCAGATTTAACAAGGGGGGGTATTTTACTAATAATAAGTGTAGTAACATGAGGATCTAACATGGGCATACCCAGGTAGTTAGTGGGGAGGTAAACAAAATCCATCGGGGGGGATACTTAGGGTTGTCGACGTCTATTTTAGATTAATTACCCACCGGCTAATCAGTTTATTACGAAAGTTAACTTTAAATTGTCTAATGTCTGTGTCTAGAGAAACCAGACTGATTCTATACCGTTATATTATTATTCTAAATTTAAAGATATTATTTATAAATTCGCCGGAGTGGTGATGGCAACTGTATACATACTACTCATGTTTACTTACACATAACTATAACTATATTGTTTATAAGTAGAAGCTAAGTACGAAACTATTACTCTATATACCACTAATTTACTACTATACCTAAAACAAAAAACGTAAGTACGAGTGGCGAACGTAAAAGGTGATCATCTCGCGAAACGAGCGCTCTCAATCGAGAACGAATTTTTCTTAATAATTCTCGTAACAAAACGGACACATCCACACCATATCTTGGGGACACATATGGAGACTCTGTTTTTCAAGCTCGCAATCATGGATGGAGTCTACCTTGCAAATTTTGTTGAAATCGGAGAGATAAACTCAGGGTACAACGGTAGATAGAAATGCCCATTTAAGCAGCGCGATATACTTTTGCTCGTAGTGAGCCTACTTATCCCCTTTTACTATGCTACAAGTGATTTTTTCAATTGGAGAAATAACACTAAAACCATAAACACAATACTCACTGTCAGGCGGCGCAGGCACCGGCTCAGCGTCCGCGCCGGCCGCCAAAAAGAACGTGTTAAACCAGAAATGGAACAGCTTCTCTTTCCGCATATACATCTTGGTTTTTGTCGCGACGTCGACACGCACGTCGCCCCAGAGCGGCGTGCAGTGCGTCAGCGCGACCGAGACCGCGCCGCCGCCGCGCCGCACCTCGTGGCACCCCGCCGGCGCCTGTGGGAACTCAACTTTAGTCGCGAAACGGACCTGCAACGCGGGAGAATAAACTACATAGGGTAACCTGATTACTGCCCGCTATACGAGGGCGACACTGAAAGTTTTTAGAACTGGCCACTTGTAAACAATATAATAAAAAAGTAAGTTTAAATTTTGAAAATGGAACTCTTTGCCAATATTATTGAGTATGTATTTCATTCATTTGTCATTAGTTTTACGATTTGGCGGCAAATTGAAAATTGTCTGTGTCACGTCAACATGAATTTAACTCGCGAAAATTTTCGTGCAATGATTTTTTATGACTTTCGATGTCATTTAAGTCAACAAGAAAGCTATGATAGACTTCGATTGGCCTTTCATGATGAAGCTCCATCTCGTGCGACCATTTACAACTGGTTTAATGAGTTTAAACGTGGTCGCACTAATCTCACCGACGATCTGCGTGAGGGACGGCCTTCTACGGCGACGACTGAAAATAACATCAGTGTTGTGCAGCGTATGATAGAGACTGACAAAAGAGTGACGTATCAGCAGATTCGGACAAGCTTAGGCATCGGTATGAGTCAAGTGCATAAAATCCTCCATGAACATTTAGCGGTCAGGAAGCTTTGTGCGAGGTGGATACCTCATAATTTGACCGAGGCCCAAAAACTCCGTCGGGTTGATTGGTGCCGTGAAATGATTGAAAGATTTAACGGAGGTGACTCAAATGCTGTTTTCGACATACTTACGGGTGACGAAAGCTGGGTTTACTGTTATGATCCAGAAAGTGAACTAAAGTGAAGAGAGGTCGAAGCGTGGGAAAAAAGATGGTGGCCTCGTTCTTCGGAAGGACAGGTCACTATGCGACAATTGCTTTAGAGGATCAAAAAACAGTTACTGCAGAGTGGTACACTAACAATTGTTTGCCACTTGTATTGGAAAATGTTCGGGAGAAGCGACCTCGAAGTAGGATCCTTCTTCACCACGACAACGCCTCGTCGCACACCGCCAGGCGAACGATCGACTATTTAGTGACGTCAAACGTGGAATTACTGGGTCACCCGCCGTATAGCCCCGACCTCGCACCTTGCGATTTTTATTTATTCCCGAAAATAAAAGAAAAACTTCGAGGAAAACTTTTTATGAACACCGAGGAAGCAGTGGGTGCGTTTCAAAAGGCCGTCGAAGAGACCCCTAAGGACGACTGGGCTAAGTGCTTTTCTCAGTGGTTCCATCGGATGCAGCGGTGTATTGATGTGAATGGACACTATTTTGAAAAGATATAATAAAACTAATAACTTGCTAGTTTGCTCAGTTTTTGATTTTCTAAGAACTTTCAGTTTGACCCTCGTACTGCCCTTGTAACCTCGTAAGAACAACGTCGAATTTTGATGAATAGAATTTACGATAGGGAATATTATTGCAATGTTCTGCTGGCAGAATGCCGCGTTAGCACAAACCGTAAACAGTGTGATGTTGGGCGTTCAAAGAGACAACCTGTTTAGGTTGAATGCTCGGTTTTTTTCTGAATGTAAGCGAGGATACAAAGATTATATACAACTACTAGGATACCATAGGTGAGAGTGTAAGTATGGCGCAGCAGACTCCAACAGTTTTTTTGAATGTCTTTAATGTCTGTTTACTGTCCGTGGGCAGGACACATTGCGAGAATGGACGAGAGTCGCTGGACAAGACGAGTCCTTGAATGGAGACCCAGAGCGGATACTTGGGGGTGCGGCAGACCACCGCAGCGCTGGATGGACGAAATTCGATGGCAGATCGCCAAGAAGAGGGAAGAGGCCTACGTCCAAGATTGGATAACCAAAAGGCCGCCATGGTGATGATGATGAAATCTCCGTATGATGCTGTATCATCATATTACATATTTTCTTTTTTATTTGGAAATTTAGCTCTATCGTTACTATCGATGTAAATATCATGTTATCTTCTTACTAATAAACATGTCACGATCCGTCATGGCGATTGGCGACGAACTACAAAAAGAACTGACGTTGTCATGGTGGTTTGTTTACAGTTTGTGCTAGTGTCGCCCCCTGCGCAAAGCTTTGCCTAATATTCCCTATCAGTGAGGTTGACATTAATTTTGACGTATGTCCTAAATTTAGGACGTTGGGCTTACGAGGGTAAGGCAACTGGCAGCGTCTCGTTTTTAGACATTTCGAGTAAACAGAGAAAATGTATAAATTGATTTCGCGTCGCCTTGATTAAGGTTTTATTGATCTTATTGGTTTTTGATCACGTTGTAGACAAGATACGGGCAATTTGCTCAATTCAGAGAGATTCAGAGAGAGATGTTTCAAGTTACGCGACGGCATAAATAACACTAAGTGTATTTTATTTTATACTGCCAATTGCCTTGAAGGCAGTATTACAAGAATATTTCAGTTTTTGGTGAAGTTAACCGGCCAAATGCCAGTTGGACTCGCGCACCGAGGATTCCATAAAATTTTGTGTTTATCTATGAATATACTGAGTTAGCAGAGCCTCCTATACAAAATGTACCAGCCCGATATTTCCTCCATCCATTGCGCGGCTGAGATGATCATCGCACACAGAAATAATTTTAATTCGGCAGAACACAGAATCGAATAACTAAAGGCTAGTTTAGAAGACCATCAATTTGGGATTCCCGAAATTTGAATGAGGGTTTTCACAGAGGCGAAATATCGCTAGATGGCGTTATAATATTGTCCGTTTGACGTTTGCTCGTGATTGGGTAAAAAACTAAATGAGCCAATCGCAAGCAAACGTCAAATGTCAAATGGACCTCACAATGGGTCCATATCGGCTCGCATACTTATCGAAAGTCCGAATGTAATTTTTGTCAGAACGATCGTTTGTCATAACTCTTTTTTCTCTGAATTCTTATAAAATAAACCTAACCTAACCTATAGTTTTCTATAGGAAGACCATTTATTTTTTTTAGAAAAATATAAGTGGGAAAAAAAAATCGGACAAACGATGATTCGGACCAAAATTACGGTATGACCAGCGAAGGGTATGCAAACTTTGGCGCTCTCCCTCACGATACTAACGCCATCTAGCGATATTTCGCCTCTGTGAAACCCCTCATTACCACTATAAGTTGGGTTCTCACTAAAGGCCTGTTGTTTGATCATTAGTTAAACTAACTAATAGTTAAAATGTATGGCAAAAATAACAATAGTTAACGCATTTCAACGGAAATTTAACTATAGTAACTTTAACTACTGATCAAACAACGGGCCCTAAGTCGGAATACCACTAAGTATATTCCCAATAAGTCAGATTCCCACTAACTTGAACTCCAATTACGATGGATTCCCCAAAAATGGAATAGGCTGTGAAAGTCAGTATCATCAGTATCAGCAGGACCTGACTTACTTTGAGCGGCGGCGCCGCCTGGGACACGGTCAGCTCCAGCGAGCACTGCCCGCCGTTGACGGTGGGCGGCGGAGACATGATCAGCTCGCGGATGTGGACCTTAGTCGCCGTGTACTGCAGCCGGGAGCGCACCAGCGCCGCGAAGTACTCCACGTAACGCCGCTGCGAGGGTATCGTCACGCCTGCAACGATAACAGAACGCTTTCAGACGCTAGGCTTTTTAGTGGCTGAATTTACCGGCCGGGTTATACCGATCAGTTATTTCGTGTACACGCCCATAGAAGCTATTGTCAAATAGGAGGATTAGTGTGCAGGAGTGACTAGCAGGTACACCTTTAGGCGAAAGCTTAAAGGTTATTTGTTATCATTTCAGAAGTCCTAATTCCTCTCCTTTCCAGCACTATTTCACAAAGCATCTTTTTTCTTTCGGTTATTTTTAATTTAAATTTAATATGTATACTTGGCAAGTGTGTACACTGTATTTAAATGTTCTAATTATGTTTACGTATTAACTTAATATTTTATTAAAAATAGTCGCAATATAAATATGTTTCGTAGTTTATAAATTCATATAGTTTTATATGTATAGTTAATAGTGTGTAGTATGTTTTTATAGCGGTCAGAGGGTCACCGACGGTGCTGGCCGAAAATCAGCGCTGGGGCGTTCTTAAAGTCTCAGCATCATGATGAGCCAGTGTCCGATTTACAACCGCAATGACACATATCTTACTACCTATCTATGCTGTCGCACTTAATAATATTGTTGTGCCTTGTGTAGTGTGTATTGCTGTGTTGTGAATAAATGTATTTTTCTTTCTTTCTTTCTTTAAATTGACATGAGTTTCTATGGGCATGTACACGAAAAATCGGGTCGGTATTTCCATGTCGTTATTATCCAAGCCGGTAAATAAATAGTGTCACCCATTCCTTATCCCGAATACGGGCCATCCACAAAATAAAGTCACACAGTAAGGGGATCACAATAGCAATAAGTGAGACAACGAGGGGGGGGGGGGCAGTGGGTTTGTAACATTAACAAAATAATTGTGCTTTTCATAGCAAAATGGTCAATTTTGGTGAACCATAATTTACGGATGGCCAGGAATTTTGAAAATTCCTTAAAACAGTTTTTAGATACACAACTACCTACCTGCATGCCAAATTTGGAGTCTCTAACAATATAATTACGAAGATAGAGCCACTTTGAAACGAAGACATACATCCATTTTATTCGCTATCCTTGGAAATTTTGACAAAACTCCTTGTAAGTGCACCTCTATGATCTTCAAGGAATGTCTGCCAAAGTTGGTGGCTCCAGTAGTTTCTGTTCCAGTAGTCAGGACATGTTATGAGGTTAGCACAGGTCTTTAAAAGCTGCAAACTTTTTTTTTAAATATATAAATAAATAAATATCATGGGACACTTGACACCAATTGACCTAGTCCCAAACTAAGCAAAGCTTGTACTATGGATACTAGGCAACGGATAAACATACTTATATAGATAAATACATACTTAAATACATATTTAACATCCAAGACCCGAGAGCAAACATTTGTATTATTCATACAAATATCTGCCCCGGCCGGGATTCGAACCTGGGACCTCAAGCTTCGTAGTCAGGTTCTCTAACCACTAGGCCATCCGGTCGTCAACTTGAATATACATTACTGATTGTGGTCCTAAAGATATATAAAAAACCAGAACTAACTGTTAGATTATGATTCTAATGAATAGTCAACCAAACAATTCCTTTACTATCCTAAGGTTCTATGTCATTTGTAGCGCTTAAAACGTCAAAGCACAGTATATACATATATAAGCTAAAGCAGTAAGGAAGCTACGAACAAATGATCGAAACGAACACACTTTTGTGGTGGACCTTGTGCAAGCCTGCCGTGAAGCAGCAGTGCTTGCACTGTTGTGTTTCGGCGTGGAGAGTAAGACAGCCGGTGAAATTACTGGCACTTGAGGTATTCCAAATTAGGCCTCTAGGTTAGCAACGCATCTGCAAGCCCGCTGGTGTTGCAGATGTTTATGGGCAGTGGTGATCTCTTACCATCAGGAGACCCGCTTACTCGTTTGCCATCCAGTACAAAAAAAAATAATAACAACCATTTCATCGTAGAAAACCAAAAGAATATAACCTAACCAACAAAAAATTGGAAAACCCCCGACTTTGTCGCTTTAAGGTTCAATATCTCAAAAATGGCTGAGCCGATTTTGATGAAACATGTCTAAGAACCATCGCTAGAAAACCAACTTTCAAATAAAAAAAACGCATTCAAATCGGTCTACCCGCTTAAGAGCTATGGTGCCACAGACAGACACACAGACAGACAGACACACAGACAGACACACATAGCGGTCAAACTTATAACACCCCTTTTTAGCGTCGAGGATTAAAAACGAATGTCACCTTAAATAACATACGCAAACGTAGACTGGGATAAACTAATCAATATCAACGTAGGCGAAACACAGACTCCTAGCAAGAATCAAGGCTGACACATTTGAATATTCATCTGTTCATCTGGCTTAATCACTTATTACCATAACTATACTATTTAAGACAGTTCTAATCGTACAAAAGATTATAAAATCGAACAAAATCTTCACCTTTCTCGTCGTGCGTCCTCTTCGTCCCGTAGAACTGTAACGCCTCGTCTGCCGTCGTCTTCTGCTGACTGTACAGCAAATAGCAGCAAATCATTGTGCCTGAAAACAGTATATTACACATCAGCTATAGGATTATAGGAAGCACTTTTTTCCGTCGTAGGCAAAGACGAAACTATAATTGAATTAAGAATTTTTAAATGAATTTAGTCGCAGGTCCCCGGTGGATGCAAGCCGCTTCCAACCAAAGCAACTGGAGGTCTATAGGAAGGTCTATGTCCAACAGTTAACGTCCTCTGGCTGATATGATGATGATGATGATGATGTTGATGAAAATAAGTTTGAAATGGACTGGCGGGTGAGGTTTGTACATCTTGCTACAATATGGATGACTTTAAAAACCAGTGTACCACTTTTTGCAAGGCCGGCAGGCTGCACCAATAATATTATAGGTGTCCATGGGCGGCGGAGTTCACTGAACATGACGTGCACATTTATCGGCTTATACATCAAAAAATGTAGTAGAAACGAAGATTATAAAAAATATAATAACAAAGCTAAGTATCCAACAGATAGATTACTAATAAACACAGACATGTTAAACAAGAAGTCTTCTAAAAATGTAATGAAGAGAAGAACAAACGTTGATATGCTTTCGGCAAACAGCAGCGCTGGTATTCTGCCAGTACTCGAAACACATTTTCTTTTGCTAGTTACAGAAAAAAAACTGTACCAGCTGATGATAGATGCCAGTAGATATTTGAAAATTTCTTGTATAGTGATACTACCAAACCCGTAATTTTCTATAGACTCAATTAATTTAGATTTTTATGGAGACAGAAAGTTAGACAAGAGTTGTCTGAAGCATGTCAAGTAAGTTTAGTTTGTCGGTTTAGTACCGGGCTACGGAGTGGCACCAATTGCTTGACAGCAAAACAAAAAAAGCAACGGAGCAGGAGGGACCGATTTGGATCCGGGATCACGAAACGGCGTTTTTTTAAAACTCCAAATATTTTCGCTAAACTACGATCATTCTACAACCTCCCACTTCCTAATTTACTCGCATCCAAAACACCGAAAACCCATAAAGGATTTAGAGATGAAAGAAATAAAACTATATCGCCTTTTTTTGTAAGAAAAAAAAACACAAAGGGAGATATCTATGGTCCGATCCCGGCGCTTTTTATACCCTTTACGACTGGCCACAAAAATAGATGGGGCGGTTTGTAAGAGGTTTCTTTTTTAAAATTTACGATCCCGGTGCGAAAGTCGGTTGGTGTCCGTTGGTAGTGGGGACAATTATAGGCCGTAAAGGAAATTTGGCCCGGACAAAGGCGGGCAAAGCCGGGGACAGGGCATAATGCATTCCATGTTGAATTCTCGACCTTAGACGCCTTATTTATGTACGATAGGTGCCCATCTAACATTTTTCACGAGGACCTTCACAAGATCGGTGCGGGTAATAAATACTGTTCAATATTCTTTTATAATACGGTTAAATACTTAGGTAGCTAACCTTTGAATCGTATGGAGACAAGAGATATTGTTATCTTCAGATACCTTTATGTGTTTCGCGTGTAGAAGGACAAAGCGGCGACAAAAGTTGCTACATTACTGTCTGTAATCTCATTGAAAAGATCTCGCATGGTAACAGGCGACGTTCTTTTGTTGAGGGAGCGAGATGGGACATTTCTTCGGATTCTTGTGTCTATTGTGAAATCTGTGAGTGATGCAGGGATTGACATTGCGTCAGATTAAGCATATGAATATGAGCAGAGTGATAGGCAGACATATGCAAGGTAATATGCTTTATTCTGATGTAGATAATGGTTAAATATGGTTTTTTTACGATCCGAACGACACGAATTCAACAAGTGAGCCATCCCGTGTCTATAAGCATCTACACCCACCACTCACGGTGGCCGGCACTGGCCATTACGCCACTTGTCTGACGCTATATGAAAGATGAGATCCGTTGGACTAGAGAAGGAGTTCCCATTCGGGGGGTCACGAACTCCGAGGGGAAATAGGTAAATGTCAAGGGGGTAGAATACGTTGGCATATTCGAAAGCCTTTGGCTTTTCACATATCGTTTGAGTTGGTTACTGTTCCACACTGCAGAGTCGTCAGTGGTTTCTAAGGTAAGTATTAACCAAATAAAGTAAGTTTTTGTAATAAAATCATGAGAAACAAGGCATACAATTATTTGCAAGCTGCGGAAGCTGGACAACAAACAGGTTGGAAAACCCTCAAGTCTTTTTATCCGACTGTCCGAAGAAGGGTTATTACAGGCTGCTTACCGTGTAATTTTTTTCTCTGTGTATTTGTTTTCTGTATCACTTAGTATTTCTGGTGTACAATAAAGAGTCTTTGTATTGTATTGTACAGGCTTATATTTAACTTGCCTTGTTAGTATGGGTCAAATCTTTGGAAGTCTTTAACCCACTATCAGTAAGTCGGACTAACTTAAAATTTGGTATTTGAGTTGGCTGGCAATTTCTATCTTGTATTTTTGGACGACAGATGCAACAGGACGTGGGAAAATCCTGAACAAGAAGCATTATTTTTTCATTTCTCCTGTTCGGAAAGTTTAATTTTCATGGGTAGATAGCCGGGTGGAAAATTGCTTTTCCTCCTCTAGGGTGGAAAGTAATTTTTTTTTAATTTTTCGGCTAGCCATGACATCGAAGATAATTGAGTTACGTCAACGACATTTTTTTTTTCACGTTTCGGCATGGCAAGTGGCCAGTCGAAAAGGTACCAATGGAGGTTGGATAGGTACAAGTAAATTAAATTTATTATTAATATTATTATTCTCGTTTTTTTGGAGTTTTTCAGTTTCCTCACAGTCGAAATGAAAAGTAGAGTGTCTAACTCGGGTGAAATAACCCATTTCCCCTCGAACTATTAAATATCTCGGATGAAATGGGTCACTTTCCACCCTTGGTTATCAATCTACTATTACTGACCTGTCCGTCCCTTCCCCGCCTTGCAGTGTACGGCAGCTACGTTCCGAGGGTCCGCGTTCAGCCAGCTGTGCACGTCCTCACAAAACGGCAGTATCAGCTCCATGTTGGGGGGCGTGTGGTCGTCAAACGCATACCGGACCACCTGGAATGACAGAGGAACCCGTGAACCACTCATGAACTAGCTAGAGACGTTTTCAGCCGGCGTGGCGCGATTGCCGCGAAATGTATGCTACATTGAAATCGTGAATAGCTATTTTAATGAGAAAATAGTACGAAAACTGACGCGTGGCGTATGCAATTCGCGTTGTCAGGTTGTTATGAGCGGGAAGAATGGCGGGGCGAGTAGAACCTTCTACGCGCCAGTCCGACTCGCACTTGCCTATTTTTACTGGTGTGCCGAGAAACTTTGATGAACGAATAGTATGCCGTTAAAACCAAAAGGTTGAAATTCTAGTCCCAGAACCTTTTCACCTTGTTTAAGCAGCCAACTGAATACTAGTGGGCAGCGACGCGACATGCATTTGCTCTGTTCATTAGGAGAGCATCCAGGTTTTGCATGAAAACTTATATTTGTCGCACCGACGTAGCCTTACAAGTGTCGCACGTGAATAGCGACTGTCGCTTAACTATCGCTTACTTAAGACAGGAGTCGCTTATCAGGAGCGCTTAGACTGCTTAGTAGGCAGCTGTTGTCAATTGCGGCCGGGAGGGCGAGCGGACGCAGCGGCCATATTGTCATTTCATTCCGGAACGCACTTCGAGTGTGTCGTTTGGGTGTTCGCGTGTTGTTTTCTATTTTACATTGTTCTTATAAGGAAAACTAGCTCTTGCCCGTGGCTTCGCCCGCGTGGAATTCGGATATTGCGCGCTGTTCCCTCGAGAGCTGCATTTTTCCGGGATAAAAAGTAGCCTATGTCACTCTCTGGCCCATAAACTATCTCTATGCCAAAACTCACGTCGATCCATTGCTCCGTTTCGACGTGAAAGACGGACAAACATACACACACACTTTCGCATTTATAATATTAGTATGGATAATTGAGGGGCAGAAGAACAGGGGTTCTCATAAAGGAGATTTTTATACTCTCGGCAAACAGACTTGGTTATCTCGAATCGACTTGTGATTGGTTTTTTGGAGTCTTCTTGTATTTTTTATTTCAACCCCTGTTACTTTTACGGCTAGGTATCCCGTAAAAATCATATCGAAAATACAAACTGAAACACCAGAAAAAGAGACCAGCGCTGGGAATCGAGCCCAGGACCTAAGCAATCCGTGCTGCATGCTATAACCCCTACACCACCGCTGGACAGGAGTCTAAACACAAATCGACTGTCGACAACTTCTCATAGAAAAATTACGGCAAAATTAGAGTACAAAAAAAGATTTACGCGTAAAGAAAATTTTAAATCCCTCTGTTAAAGTAAGAAGAAAAGCAATTGTAGTCAATAAATCCCGCTGTTAAATTATGTAGTAAAAGAAAAACAGCTTGCAAAAGCAAATCCGCCGCGCGCTGATTAGTATTCCGCAGACTTCCCGATTCTTTACAAAAGACTTGAGGGCAACATATTTTTTCACAGTTCCACAATTTCAATTAAAAAGACATCATCTCCGCAGGGATGTAAGAGATCAGGAATGAGTGTTGAGTGCGTCAGGGAAAACAAAATTGTTACATTACCCGGCGACCAAAGGTTGTTCATTGTTTTAAAAATATTATGTGACTAGCTTTTAACCGCGGCTCCGCCCGCGTGATATTCGGTTATCGCGCGCTGTTCCCTCGGGAACTGTGCGTTTTTCTGGGATGAAAAATATCCCAAGTCACTCTCGGGCCCATAAACAATCTCTATGCCAAAAATCACGTCGTTTCGTCGCTCCGTTACGGCGTGAAAGACGGACAAACACACTTGCGCATTTATAATATTAGTACGGATTTGTTTGGAACTTAAATTGTCAATAAAAATTTGACGCCGAAAATGTGCCAGCCAGGACAGAACCCGGACTCGTCTTTTATGTTATGTTACACAGGTTCACTAATATGTTGCATAGAATCGAATCTCATAATTTAGTTTCTCATAACCTTTAGCAGAATCATCATATCACCGAATTACTTTAAACATATATTTTTTCTCGTACTATCATTTCTCATAATTTTGTATACTTAGTAGAATATTAACATCACGTATTGATGGTTGTGGTTGTGGTGTGTTGATGGTTGGTGGTGCAAACGATTCATTGAGAAATACCGTCGCTTTCTCTTCGAGTTATCATACTTTTACAGTCCTATGTTATGATACAAATCAGCTAAAGTGAACTATGCTTATCAGCCGGCGATAGAAGTTGATAATACGAATGTGACACACAAATTTAATCGTGCCCGTAAAGATAATGGCAGATAACTGTTGTTATGTCATTTAATTGTTCGGTTGTTATATCACACTGCAGTCTGGCTGGCTCGACTGTAATTAATTATGTATGTGCTATTAATTTGTGTGTGATAATAATGCTCTACATTTAAGTTTTGGGTGACTTACAGAAAGCTTATACGTTAGTAGCTTTTTAACCCCCGACGACAAAAAAAAAAGGGGTGTTATAAGTTTGACCGCTATGTGTGTCTGTCTGTCTGTGGCACTATAGCTCTTAAGCGGGATGACCGATTTGAATGCGGTTTTTTTTTTATTTGAAAGCTGGTTTTCTAGCGATGGTTCTTAGACATGTTTCATCAAAATCGGTTCAGCCTTTTTTGAGATATTCAACTTTAATGTGGAATTCGGTTATCGCGCGCTGTTCCCTCGAGAACTGTGCATTTTCCGGGATAAGAAGTAGACTATGTCACTCTCTGGCCCATAAACTATCTCTATGCCAAAAATCACGTCGATCCGCCGCTCCGTTTCAACGTGACAGACGGACAAACACACAAACATACAAACACACACACACACTTTCGCATTTATAATATTAGTATGGATGAGCCAATCTCTAGCAAGACTAATGACAAACGGACCTCTCGCCAATTCGTCCACTTTGTTTGCCAAAAACCCGGTGGTTATAAAAGCACATAAAGTTCTGAACCTCAATGAGGTAACCTGCCTTTTTCTGTCCGCCTTTCTTTCATGTCGCATCCAGTCACTGGATTCCAGTTTTCCAGTGTCCTTAGTGTAAGTTTTCGGTTACAAATACGTCTCGATCGCGTTCGCGTTAAAATCTCAATTTGTATGGAAACACGAACAGCGCCTCTAGCGGAACGTTCGTGTTTCCATACAAATTGAGATTTTAACGCGAACGCCATCGAAATGTATTTTGTAACCGAAAACTTACACTAATTGCACAGTTCTGTGGTCGCAACGCTTACTGCAGTGGACATGAACTCACAGCCGTTATCTTATAAAACAACGTTAATTAAAGAATTAATTCAATCAATGCAAAACGCCTAATTAGTAGAACATTAAATATAACAAGAAATACTTAAATACATGTAATTAAAAGGTAAATACCCGAATTAATGTTATCCAATCTTTTGCGTAACTTCCGATTCGCCTCTCAGCACGTCCTGAGCGTGTTTACAAACACAATTTGTATTGTATGTAGGCAAATAAATTGTATCCCATATATACATAAAGCTATTATTTTTAAGGTTTAATTATCCTACTGATCCGCCAAACAACTAATAGTATAAATGTGATAGTTCGTGTGTTGTTTGTTATTCGGTAAAACCATTGAATGGATTGGGATACATTTAGTTCTATCTAGATGATTCTCTCATTACAAGGGCAACTCTTTATCCCGAAATCCCGACGGGATGGGGATTTTACGTGCTTAAAATATCAACCGCTCAGTCTGTAGGTAAAATTTTTCACATGAATGTTTTCTACGTAACGTAAATTTTTAAACAACGTAAAAAGACTATTTTGTTAACTTTTGTGAAGTCTAGAGTTTAGCGAAATCTAGTTTTTTTTTTAATGATAAATTAAAACAACACCGATACTGAATTTAGCGTGATTAAAATTCTTGTGACATGTCTTTCCGTTGTGCTATATAGACGTGGGACGCTAATGACATTTGACCGCGCGGTCAAAACGCTCGAATGTTTGCCCTCACGCGAGCGAAGCCGTGGGCATTGGCTAGTGCGAAATAGCGATTAGAAAAATGTAGCAGGAAAATCCTCGCACAAATGCAAGAATGTATGAACTGTTTCGACTTTATAGGTCGATGTTATCGTACCGCATTTGTTAGTAAATATTCACTGTGAAAACTTTTAACTTAGTTATCCTTATAGGAAAACTTTATTCAACAAGTTTAAATTGATTGCTAGTAAATTAAAATTTGTAATGTATTGTTTGTCATAATTTTCATTTGTCATACCGTTTTACATGGAATATCATTCTCATTCGTTTACTTTTGGGTACGTAAAATGTAAATTATGCTTTACATAACTTTGATTAATTATTAGACTTCGTTTATTATTCAATAAATAGTTAATAGAATAATAAGAATAGAAGAGGAGAATAGAGGTAGAATGTTTGTTCTCGGGTCTTGGATGTTTAATATGTATTTAAGTATGTATTTATCTATATAAGTATGTTTATCCGTTGCTTAGTACCCATAACTGCTAAGCTTACTTTGGGGCTAGAGGTCAATTGGTGTGAATTGTCCCGTGATATTTATTTATTTATTTTTATTTATTTTTATGCAATACGTTTATTATGTTTCCAAAAAACAGTTTGCTGTTAGGCATGCGTTTCGCTCCTACACCGATTAAACTACGTCAGGTTGAAATTATGAATCATTTATATTTATATGCAAATGATATTCAATCATTATCATTACACACCTATAGTTTTTATCCCAAAAAATTAGTTTCCGCGTAGTAGCGATAAACATTTTTTTTTTGCAGGAAAGAATTACTTTCAAATAATAGTTATAACAATCACTGTTTTGAATGAGAAAGTTAAGTATTAGTGTTGTTTTGCAGCACTTGTATTTTTTGTGACACATATGTAGATATCTCTGCATGGCAAATTTTATACAGATTCTTCTAGCCATTTTACCATGTAAGATCGCGCATACTCACAAACAATCGCATTTAAATACTAGTAGAATAATTCGAATATGCTGGAATCGAATGACAAATTAAACCAAGCAGGTTACAGACGTTATACTTATGTGGAAATGCGCAGTTCTCAATTTTATATTCAAATCTGGCACTGCGCATTGATTTGATATTCATTGGTTACTAACTGGGCATTTCATATCATACTGTTCTTGTTTTTACAAGCTTTTATTTAGTTTCACCTGTTCCGTTGTCTGTTTGTAATCAAATCTTGCAAGTTAAATTCGAACAACTTCCAGTAGTTAGACTGACTTGAAATTTGGTATACTTATGTAAATTACGTGACAATACTATTACAGATTATTATCTGGTACTTCTGGTAGTGACCTCCTGGTAGTCCGGCCAGGATCGTCTCCACAGGACGGAACTGTCCAACTGTTAATGGCATCGACTTGAAATTTGGTATGCAAATATATTTTGGGTGTCAATACAAGTACAATCAACAAAAATACAGTCAAAAAAAAAGATTTGAAGGTGCCCTAATTTTCCAATGTACGTGCGATGGAAACCGTGGTATTCTACACAAGAGGTGACACTATTTACCGGCCCGGATAATACCGACCGGATCTTTCGTGTACACGCCCGTACAAACTCTTGTCAAACTGACGAGTTTGGCCCTCGTCTGGCTCAAATTTTGGGTGTGTACCGTGTACATGAAAATCGTGTCGGCATTTCCATGCCGGTATTATCCGAGCCGGTAAATAGTGTCACCCCTACACAAGCCCGACGACTACGTCTGATGTTGGGGTCATTTCATTACATTATTCAAGCGTCTCAACCGCCTCACTTTGCAGTCACATTTTTTACAAATTAGCTATACATTTTAATGCCATTCTCGATTAGGTATTAAATTTGTTAGTTTCAGTATTGCCACGATAACTGAAAAACTGCAACAGAATCGTCTGCCATTTTAAAGTGTCCACGATCATTTTTGGGAGTTTTTTTTTATTCGACTGGATGGCAAACGAGCAAGTGGGTCTCCTGATGTTAAGAGATCACCACCGCCCATAAACATCTGCAACACTAGAGGTATTGCAGACGCGTTGCCAACCTAGAGGCCTAAGATGGGATACCTCACGTGCCAGTAATTTCACCGGCTGTCTTGCTCTCCACGCCGAAACACAACAGTGCAAGCACTGCTGCTTCACGGCAGGATTAGCGAGCAAGATGGTGGTAGCAATCCGGGCGGACCTTGCACAAGGTCCTACCACCTGCAAGTTTTATTAGGAAAAACGTTTGAAAATGAACCGTTGTGTGTCTCATAGACCTAGTTGTAGTCGTGTAGTAGCGGAGGAGCAAAGAACAGCTGAATCAACCAAAAATCACCGAACTATGTGCACTAAAACTCCCCAAATCAATGCATTCCAACCGAAGAAATCTAGCCCTTATCAAATCCAGGCAGGCCAGCCAGGTTGAATGACCTTCAGTGACAGCCAGCAAGCAATGCTATCTATCGGTACACGGGCGTGCGTTTCATGGAAATTGCGAGTCTGTTCGCGGTAACTGGGTAAAGCCTTTTAGCTGGTGAGGAAAATATCCTGCGATTTGCTATACATTGCCGGCAATGAACGATAGTTTATAAATTCGTAGCCACGCGCCTCAGCCATGTAACAAAACTCGCATAATGCTCGCACCGTCGAGCTTGAGAACCATCACGATAACTTTGATAAGCTATCGCTATCAGTGGATGGTGGCGTCATCTAGTCTAGAGTGTGAGAACTATCTGCTATCTCTGACCCTCCGAAGGAAAGCAAAGGTGTCTGGATTAAGCAGCTACCTACTTAACTTTTTGGATAATACCGAAACCTGTCGGTGTTCAGCCTTTTTTTTTAAATGCACAGCCAGCATTTTTTTAAGCTTTCGACCTTCGTAGTATACCTAGCAAACTTAACTTCATGTCAGCGACGGGTGACACTCTTTCCGGCCCGGATAGTAGCGACATGTAAATACCGGCCCTGTTTTTCGTGTACACGCCCATAGAAGCTCCTGTCAGTTTCTATGGGCGTGTACACAAAAAACAGGACCGGTACTTTCATGTCGGTGTTATCCGGGCCGTGAAAGACTGTCATCCTCAGCGACCAAACTTAGCAGTGCTTCCAGTCTCCTAGAGAAGATTATGAAGGCAAATAACGATATTTTATACCTTGACAAGTTTGTATGCATGACAGTCGGTAGAAGTGGTAGAACCCTGCCGCAGGGAGCCTTTGCTGCTCTTGTCAAGATTTGTCTTGATACATGCGGCAAACTCTGTCTGCAACAGTGTTCTAGTCACGCACAAGCTTGTCATGCTATAATTATTATCTTGATAAAAAGCTGCGTAGTTACGGCGTACGAAATACTTAGGTCCTATCGTCTCCAAATATTCTATTGACGTTATTTTTGTTTAAGTTAATATTGATAACAAATGCGTAAATTGATTGCTAAAATGTAAACATTGGACAATGAGATACACAACTCGAACATCGCGAATATGCTATATGTTATTGTTACTAAACATGTATTATATAACCTAACAACCAGGTAAATTCTAACTGAATCTTTCT
The DNA here is from genome assembly GCA_037349165.1 of Choristoneura rosaceana. Taxonomy (NCBI): domain Eukaryota; kingdom Metazoa; phylum Arthropoda; class Insecta; order Lepidoptera; family Tortricidae; genus Choristoneura; species Choristoneura rosaceana. Next base: position 2,911,693 of record JAZBNJ010000032.1, read on the forward strand.
ACAGTCACCAGCATCTTTGCAATATCTGACACATATCGAAAATACAAACTATGAGTAGATGCACAGAAAAACCAGAAAAATATAAGATCAGCGCTGGGAATCGAACCCAGGTCCTCGGCATTCCGTGCCGCGCGACACGAGCGACACGCGCTATTTCAGTTTGTATTTTCGATATGGGTTTTACGGGATGACTGTAAAAGTAACAAAAAATTTAGAGTTGAAATAAAAAAATACAAAAATAATCCAAAAACCAATCTTAAATATCTGACGAAACAACGCGACCATAAATATCTGATGCGACTCTATTTTAGCTCTACACGCTCCGCTGTGGCAGATATTATGTACCAGATTTGGAAAATGTCATATGATCATGTCCATAAAGTCATGGTGAAATTCGTGAGGTACACTCTGAACACGATTCAGTTTCCTCGACTGCAAGCCCACTTGGAAATATCCACCTATTCAGCCTGTTCTGTGATCGAATCTGCCAGACACGCAAGGAAAAATTCTACCAATAGGTTTCTTCATTCATATATGCCTGCCTAGCCCCAGCCTTTAGCTTTTCGATTGTTGGATTTTCCTCGCACACAGTCCGGTGGTTTCTGGGCATACTTCTGATGAATTGGTGTGACAGTACCGAGAACAGGGAAGAGTAAAGGAAAAGAAACCAAGGACTGGCAGGAAAAAATAAGCTCAAATAAAAAAATAATCAAATACCTCGAAAATTAGTGATTTTTTACTAATATTTTATTCGCTACCATTGACCACATATTTTGCCATAAAAACTGTTATTCACCAGAAATCTCCCATTTTACTTTCCGCAAATGAGCGCTGATGCTACTATACTGTGTACCTATAGTGAATACCTTCCTACGCTTTGTTTTAAGGAAAAACAGTAATATACACGCCTCTTCATTGTTTAGTTACAATATAGCATAGTTATTAGGTTTTCCATAACAATTACGTGGAACTACAGCGAAGCCGTTTTTTGGGCTGGAAATTGATGTTCTCATTATGTTATAGTTCGAAGCGACTCGACGCACAGTTACCTGACAACACATGCAATGTTTTTAGGGTTCCGTAGCCAAATGGCAAAAAACGGAACCCTTATGGATTCGTCATGTCTGTCCGTCCGTATGTCAGCCACTTTTTTCCGAAACTATAAGAACTATTGAAACTTGGTAAGTAGCTGTATTATTTAAAAAAAATCATGAAAAAAAGGGCAGCTCAGCAAGCGGATTCGCTCGCCACGCGCCGCCGTAAAAGCAACGGTTAGTGTCTATCGTCCACATTGATCGCTCCCATTGGGTACTGGCAGAAAGAATTTATGATGGATGGTGACACGCGCTCTCCCCTGTGCCAAAAATATGACAGGCAAAGACCACGTTGGACATGGGGAATGTTTACTTGTGGGCGTGTTTCGCATTTGCGTGACAGTTTTGATTTTGTAGGAACGTTAGGGGGCGTCTATTAAGCACGCGACGCGATTTTTGCGATTTCTTGACCCCATCCTCCAAATCTCGCGTGCGATTGTGAAATGTTTATTTTTAGAGCTACTTTGTGGTGTTCGCATAAATGCAATCAATTTTACAGACAATTTTACCCAGTTTACTCGCGAGTTTTTTTGCACTAAAATAATAACGTGATGTTTGGCAAGAAATACTCCCCCCCCCCCCCCCCTACCCCCGCCCGCCTAAGCCAAGCATAAGCAACTCGCGTAATTAATGAATCGGGAATTCCATCCTTAGGTTTGAGTGTAGTCATGTGTGGTATAAGTAGGTACCTATACAGGTTGTAATTCATATCGGCCAGTATGGGAAAGTATGAAACTATAAGACATACGAAGATCTGTTCTTAGGAACTATGTCTTCGATTTTAAACTGCATTCGTACATTAAAAAAAAAAACTTGTTTTCAGCTCAGAAATCGAACCCGGACGTTTTGGAAAATAAAACTTACATTATTAAAGAATATGAAACACAAAGCATTTTATTATTATTATTTATAAACTGACAAATTTCTAACGAACAATTTCAATTTGGCTTACTCTTAAGTATTTAGTAGTTTCATCATTACTTGAGTAAGCCAGTTATAAACCATAATCCACGTGATAAGTCCTACAATGATGAAATATAGAGTGCTAGTCATTTTATGAACATCCCTGTGACATGTCAACTACAGATTATAGTACTTGTAAGTCCTATAACTAAATAGCTTAACGGGTTGTTTCACCATCCATTGATTAGTGTTAACTGACGGTTAAATATGATGTCGTTTCCGTCTGTTCGAACAAAACAAATAGAGACGGCATCACATTTACCCCCCCGTTTCACCTTCCATTGATAAAATTTATTTGACGAATAAATGTGATGCCGTCTCTTTTTGTTTTGTTCGAATAGACGGAGATGGAGATTTTTGCAGGTGGTAGGACCTTGTGCAAGGTCCGCCCGGATTGCTACCACCATCTTGCTCGCTAATCCTGCCGTGAAGCAGCAGTGCTTGCACTGTTGTGTTTCGGCGTGGAGAGTAAGACAGCCGGTGAAATTACTGGCACTTGAGGCATTCCATCTTAGGCTTCTAGGTTGGCAACGCATCTGCAATACCCCTGGTGTTGCAGATGTTTATGGACGGTGGTGATCTCTTACCACCAGGAGACCCACTTGCTCGTTTGCCATCCAGTAGAATAAAAAAAAAAAAAAAAAAAAAAAAAAAAAGATGGCATCAAATTTATCCGTCTAATAAAATTTATTAATGAGTGGTGAAACAAAGCCTTAACCGTCAGTTAACACTAATCAATGGATGGTTGAAACAATCCCTAAGTGTGGTTTTTTTTTTTAGATATCGCCTTCTTTGCTTTAAGAGGACACTAAAAGGCACTTTTAGTTAACACTAATCAATGGATGGTGAAAAAGCCCCTAAGTATTTTTTTTTTTAGATATAACCTTCTTTGCTTTTAGAGGACACTATATTATGGCACCAAAGTCGTAATAAAAATGGAGGAAAAACTGGATAATGACGTAATATTAGTACCTATAGCAACAATTGCGCAATCAAATAGCACCATAGAGCCGAGGGTAGAGCAGGATACATATTAATTTATATTGGTTTCCTCAGTAAAAATAGTTTTCCTTGAGGCAAGTCCTGAGACATACCTAATTGTTGAACCGTTCGCTCGGATCCAAAAAGACATTTGGCATTATTTAAATATTTTGAAAACTTTGACGATTTAAATAAATAATATAAATATCATGGGCTCGGGTAGCTTTGAGGGTACAGGCAACGTATAAGCATACTTATATAGACAAATACATATTAAACATCCCAGACCCTTTCTCTCTGTTTTCCTGTATCGCTTACTATTTCTGGTGTAGAATAAAAAGTCATTAAATACTGATTATTGATGATGAAAATAAATTAAGTTATAATTATTTTTGAGCACAATTTATCAAAAATCATTTTGAATGGTATTTTTCGGTCAAAATTCAAAATGATCGATCCAAATGAGCGATTATCGATTTGTACTTGATGCCAGTAAATCACATTGACGCTATGGAAGGGTTATTCACCTCTCGAATATAAACTGGGATCTTAACTTTCTCTATCATTGAAAGTTAGGCCATTATCGATTTCAGATTACAGGCGTTTTGTTCCTAAAGAGTTCTACCTAACTAAACGTAGTTGTACACAGTTCCATCAGGTTGCAAACGGGCAGAGTTACAATAGTAGTTAACTATAGGTGTATAAAATGACTGAAAAAAGTTTCGTTGTGACAGGAAAATTACCTATATTTAATTGTCAGTGCCGCAACGCAAATATTTCAACCTATTTTTAAGGTGTCAAAACTTTTCGAACCCCACTACGAGAAATTTTAATTATGAGGAGATACCAACATAGCAACAAGCAGCCAAGAAGAAAGAAAAAGAGAACAGGTCTACGCAAACACTGTATGCATTATTATTTTTCTTTTTTATTATCGTTTGAAATTAGTTTTTGCATGATATATTTAGGTTCATCTCATCATGCTTGCTAAGTTGGTCGCCATTGCGTGAATTCGTCTATTGCCATCTTCTTCGTTTTAAAACTCGTAAAATGTCACTAATAAACATTTTTCTTTCTTTGTTTCAGTCGTTTCCGGCAGTAGTAGCGATTTCTTTTAAGTAGGTACAGTTATGGAGAGAACATTTGCGATAGGCCTCAGAGTACGGGGGAAGCATAACACTTCGGAGTTTATTTTATTATACACAATATTAGCCTTAGTTTATTTCCCTAACGTCCCATAAACAATTTATGCAACTCGGTGGTAATCGCGTTGCTAACTTGCTACAGTGCGATAACTGTTAGGTACCTAGGACATGTGAATGCGTGCTATACCCCACGTACGAAATTGTGACTCAGAACACTACCACATCGCACCACCGCGGCGGCAAAACGCGTTATACACATGCAACAGTTTAAGACATACGACTTTCCACCTTGGAGGCTCGACTGTGTTTATTTGTTGTAACAGCTTGCAAATAACCGCGATCAACTTATTGTATTTATGCATCCCTGTCGCCAAGTGAATTTAAATTACGGTTCAAACTCCATATTTTTTCTGTGACAATTGTGAAAAGAATAACTAATCTTAGCCGAGATTATCTCCGAGCAAACTAATGTTACGTGTCTATAATCTTTCTAATAAACTCGCTGACAGATTAGATAACAGTTTCTGTGAATGATGTGACTTCGATTGACGCAGTTTATCTCGCAGTCACAATATACTGATAGCTGAAGTAACACAGGTTCTTAACATTAAGTCCTCAGAAAATACCAGGAAAGAATTTTATCAAAATACATCTTTGTTATTCATAATCTTCGAGATAGGGAAGGATGTCTCCAGAGTCGAAGTCCTCTCTAGATAGAGATGAAAATTATCCGAGACGTTTATTTCTTACGCATTTTATTTTATTATGTAACGTTGCCTTTAATAAGCGATGGCGTAGGAAATTTGGTGAGCTTGTCATATAATTAATTGTTAAAAGTATGTACAGTCAAGTGCATTAATAAGTATCTATTCCAACCATTCAAAAACTTACTACGGCCTTACTGCGTCGGAATAGGAGTCTGTGGTGCGTATTTTTGAAACTTTGAATAAGTACATATTTTTACACTTGACTATACATAAAATGCAAATAACAGAAAAGAAAGAGACACGCTCATCAAAAGTGCCAGGGCATATTTTTTATCTCTTGACAGTTTCGTACAGTCACACCTACTAATATTATAAATGAGAAAGTGTGTGCGTTTGTGTGTTTGTATGTTTGTCGTTCTTTTTATTTTTGGCATAGTTATAGTTTATGAGCCAGAGCGTGACATAGGCTCCTTTTTATCCCTGAAAAATGTACAGTTCCGAGGGAACAGCGCGTAATAACCGAAACACATGCAGACGAAGCCGCGGGCAAAAGCTAGTTACAATATATATGGGCATAATGTCAGTTAAAACATCAAACTTGTTTACGGATAATTGGTAAGAAGATTTCCCAAGATTTTTTTGATGTGTCTATGTGTGGAACACGTAAAAGTCCAATTTTGCAAAAATTAAACAGCATGAAAAGTTAACCAGCGTTGCCTCAAAAAAAAAAAGGATTTCATCAAAATTAGTTTCACAAGTCATGAGTCATGTCACATAATAAAGTAAGATCACACAAAATAGCTTAAGCAAAACACTTACCCTCTCGTGGAACTTGCTAGAGTCATAGGACCGTTCGGAGCAAAGGTTGTATATCCTATAATGATCCTTGTGCTTCTTCTCGAGGAACCTGTACACTTCGTCGATGTGGTTCCGGTACACCCCTTCGAGTTTCTCAGCGGGGAAGCCCATCGCTATCACTCTCTCTGTAATATCTGGTAGAAGGCGGTTAAGGAAATGTAAGAGCTCAGAGTGCTTAGAGCATTGATTGATCTGATGTATTTTTTTTATACTGAAATAGTCTTGCGTATGACCACAATGCTAAGCGAAGATATGGAATAAAATGGAGCACGCTTGCCTAATAAATGCCTATTCAGCCTATTTTTGAAGACAGCCAGAGTATAGCGATCAGGGAACACAGACGCAGACAGGGCATTCCACTTCTCCGCGCTGTCCGGTTAAAAGGACTAGCGAAACCGCTTTGAGCAAATTTTAGGGAAGCTTACAACATGTACGGGTGAAGACCCTGCCTATTTCTGGTCGACCTGTGGAATAAACAAAAATCTGGTTAAAACTGTGTATCTGCCATCCGATTATACTTTTTAGAAGATTTTAGATTGAAAATGAGTTTTTTAATACAAGTTTTTTACTGATTGTTCAATTTCTTGACTGTCTTTACATATATATTGTCATCTAAACTACAATTCCGTGTCAAATTTCAAGTTTATATGTGATCGCATTAACCTTTGAAGACTATCTTAGCCAGACCATCATTGTATTGATAAGAAACTTGGCAATTATGCGTAGCTCTGACAATACAGTAATATGGTACCATAGAGCTGATCTGTTTCAGACGGAATCTAGATACTGGAGCTTCAAGACATAACGTAACGTGCCGTGTTTGGGCATTGTTAGAATGGCATTCATGGAGTATTTTGAAGAAAGGGAGTTTACGTGGTCTGATAATGGAGCAATTAGCCAGTTACCATTAAATCGTGTTTTTTAAACTCTTTTGTTCCTTTACAACCTTCTTCTTTCTTACTTGTAACGGAACTAATGCAAAAAAATCGTATTAGTTCCATTAAACCGCATAACAACCGGGTAACACAAGGATATTTTAAAATAATGTTAAGCAATTTAACAGTTACATTCAGCTGTTTCAGTTAAAGCCGTTATTCAACTGAAATTAAAGTTACGTGGGAAGGGCCCCCGAACCCAGAAGTTGAAAATTCAGTTTCAACCCAAAAATGTCCACGTTGGGCATGTCCAAACTTTGTAACTAATCGAAGCAGCGGTTTTAATTTCATTATAGGTCCTCCGGGACCTATAAAGCACGCGTATTCATTTTGAAACAAAACAGTACATTAATTAAAATGTAGCGGGGGACGGTCAAATTATAAGCTTGAAACCCACTGACAGCGGAGGCGGTACCGGTTGTAATATTCGAGCTAACGTGAGAGACGCCACACAGAATACCGCGCGGACAATAAGCGTAGTGCGGTATTCTGTGTTGCCTCTTTCATGTTAGTTCGAATATTACAACTGGTACCGTATCCGCGCCGCGCTGCTCCGCCACCGCTGTCAGTGGTTTTCAGTTAACACCATTGTAGAATAGAGTAGACTACCGCGCAGCGCGTTGAATTCACAACACAATAGTGTGTCAAACTCTACGTAAAGCTGTGTAAAACTGATAATCCATCGATGTTCATAATTAAAAATAATAATAATCAAACCTAATATGGATCGCTGATCATGTGCTGCAACGCCCCCCTCGACTCGAGACATTAATATATCATGGGACAATTTTATTGACATCAATAAAACCTACACATAATTTTAATTATATATATAAAAACACAAGCAAGACTCGAGAACATGCATTCACATTTTATGTATCTTCTTAATTATTTATTTATATCAAAGAAACTTACACAGAAGAGAGAAAGAGATAGAGTAACAATAACAATACAACAAAACAACAATTCATAATTTTCTTACACATAAATAAAAAGTATAAAACAAAACAAATCATTAAAAAAAATTAAGTATAGGTGGACAAACATACATCTATCATCTCACCTCACAGAACCTATATCCAAAGACCGAACCTGGGACCTCAAGCGTCATAGTCAGGATCTCTAACGTAGGATATTTAGTCGTCATGATAAATGATAAAAAATAGAGTGTAAATGTAAAAATAAGCAAAGGGACAATTCCTGTCATAAGCGTTTAGCTAAACTTAACAGAATCACACAACAGATAATAGTACAAAACACAATTCATATAAGATCAATGTCTACCGTTTGCGAAACAATTTTTACATTGGAATTACTATGATACTTGACTTGATATACGGAAAACCACTTGACACAGATACTTTAGAATCACAATCAAGGCAATGTCAGTATTACCAAGTATCAGCAGGAGACGTACCTACTAAAACCCAATCGTGTATCAGGGTGGAACCTTTGATTCCTTTGGTTATGATTTCTTTGGCAGCTTAAAAAGAGGGGTGATATAAGTTTGGCCGCTATATGTGGGTAGACCGATTTGTAATGTTAACAAATGTTCCATTAATATCTCTATAAAAGAAATAGATGTTTTATTTTCATATTTTCCGATTTTAAACTACTTCTTTCAGTCAAATATCCATTTGTATGCGGAAAAGAATGCTCTACATAACATAATAAGTTTACGACAATCTAATTTAAAAAGTGTAATATAACGACATCATTTAGGCAGAGTCGATAAGTGAGAACTCACTATGACAGATCAAAAAATGCCATGAAAATACCGCTCTCTGAAGAGCACCGTCTAAAACCGAGACAGTAAGTAAAAAGTACACCGTCCTGCACGAACATTAAACAAAAGAGTGAAACAGTGAGTGCCTCATCCATCACCCACCCAATCAGCTGGTAATACACTGTGAAATATCGTACCTTTACGACTTGGAGCTACTTTCATTCGCGTTTCAACAGGCATGCGTCTCCATCACACTTCATTGATTAAAAAGAGACGTTATTTGATTTGTCACACCGACTAAGGACTGATTTAGACGATGCAAGAACCATCGCGCTAGTTTCGCTACACTGCGGCCCTAGCGGCAGTTGCCCGCGACTCGTCTGCGGAGAATTCGTTTATCGCTATCCCTCAAGAACTATGCAATTTCCCACAATTAAAACTACCCTCTATCCTTCCTAGGGTGTCAATTATCTCCATGCCAAATTTCGCCTAAATCCGTCTAGCAGTGCGTGGAAAAGTAATAGACGTACAGACAAATTTACTTTCGCATTTATATTAGTAACGATAGTATGAAGTAAGGATCAATCGGCGGCAATGTACCGACGACATGTCTCGCACCGTCTCTATGTGGCTTTAGTATGAGGCCGCGAATTAGAAGCCGGGGCGGTGGCACGAAAAGCGTTTTCTTTATCCATTGCGCGTGTGGCCAGGTGACCACAGTGCGACAAGCGTTTCAACCGCGCAATAAACACAGAACACGCTCGTCACTCCGTTGCTCACAGGTGTCCAGATCGCGTTTCGCGACCCGAGTAAGGCGCTACGCGTGCTTGCAATATTAACCATCCGCGTACATATTTGACAATAGCATAGCAAGGTTATTATGTGCATATATAATTACGCGTGTAGATTGTGCAACACATTGTGTAATGCACAAATGTGTAAAATTCACGATTTGTATGCGAGGCATAGGTGTGAATTTGTTTTTATTGCTAAAAACGTGGCCGGAGGGATGTGTTGGTGGTCATGTACACAATGATGTTAAGCGGCGTTAAGCCTTGATCACACGCGCGTGAAGTTGTGCGGGCTTTACATTGCGGCGTCTCGGTCGATCGGTTATACTCGTTAGTCCGACGCACGTCCGACGCGGGTACGGCTGCAGGGCTACTCCTAAACACGAAATTCGAAGTTCGTATCGTGCCGTTCCTCTCACTCTCGTATTAAATAACATAAGCGTAGGCGGGATAGTACAATACGAACTTCGATTTTCGAATTTCGTGGTAGCCTTGCTGTTTATCGATATGGAACGCCGTAAGTAACGCCTGATTTGATCAATTATTAAAAATTCTTGACGAAATTTTAATAGGACCACCTTGGAGATCTTCTTTACGTTTGCGTTTAAATTATTTTCATAGCTATTTTTCAATTAGTTAAGGTCGGGGCCTTTACTTTAAATTGGGTAAGTTTAAAGTTTTTTGAAGAGATGCAGACTTTTTTTTCGGTAGTTCTGGTCCTATAAGAGCGTTTGCACATTATCCTATCCGATATCGGTACCGGACGCCGGCCGATACTGATATCGGGGCAAGTAAAATGTATGAAATATGTACCTGTCTTTCAGATTATTCGATCCAATGTCGGATCATATTTCATACATTCTACTTGCCCCGATATCGGTATCGGGATCGGATATTGTGAAAACGCTCTAACAGCGAAAAACGCCAGCTTTTTAAATTTTAACAGATTTTTTCTATCGAGATGGCATTTGTGGTGGTGGTAATGGAACCTATACCAAGCCTTCTTACTTGAAAAAAAAAAACGAGATGTCAACTGTCAGTAAATTGAAAAGTGACAGTTAACGCACAATAAATGCAACGACGCGACTTTTTATTTTGCGTCATGTTTTCAACGGCACCTTACACACTAATGCTTGACGCAGCAAAAACGCAGTAATAGTAACGTGACTTACGCTGTTTTCATAATAGTGCCGCTACGTTTACAGTGCGTTGAAGTAATTGACCAAATATTCGCACCTGTGTAGTAGGTGTGCATTAGGAACGTGACGCGTTACGCGTCACTGTTGTTAACGTCGCGTTTGCGTATTTTAACAAACCGCTGATGGAGATAACTCTATCCTCTCCTACCATTGAGGAAAGTTTATAACATCTATATTGATAATAAGGAAATTATTGTATTATTTGCAATTTATCATTACGTAAGCATGTGATTTTAGTACGTATGTATGTATATATATAGAAATGAGGATAACGAGAGCGTATCAAAATCAGACCACAAAGGCAGACGTCAGACCGAAATTGAAATTATGAAATTTTAATTAATTATTAACTACAGGTTGTCTCAAAATTCCCGTGGAACTCTTCTGCAGGTGGCTGAGCGACATTGACTTAACACCCCAAGGTCATTATTAGACCGTTTTTTTTCGATATAGGCAATCTGTGGAGAAGCAGACAACCGGACATAGGAAAGTGGGCCAATCAACTATTTTACCGACACTTTGGGCGTCTCCTGCATTACCAAAATTGTCTCTGGTGTTACCAAGAAGTCGTACTTCCAACAAGATATTTCACGGTTGAATAGGTTGAACTTACATAGGATGGCATTTATTCATGTCACCATCTATTAAATTACAGAAAAAACACGTTTACTCACAAAAATCTGCAGTTGTTTGAAAAATGTCGCGGACAGATTAGTGTCGGTAAAAAAGTTGACTAGCCCAAGTATGCCTAAGCTTGAGCCCGCTCGATCAAAAAGCGCGAACGTCAAAGAAACATCTTAATTTTACCGTTTCAACAAAGTGCCGTCGTGCGACATGCGCCGGCGTCACGGCCGTCACGGGTAGGTACGTCACTATCGTGAGCTCCACTAACCCTATATGGGCGGAGAGACCGCAACACGTTTGAAGCTCACCAAAACCACAAACGTCAGACTAGTCGATAGTCGGTATTACAGGCTAGCACGCGCGGAACCATTTCAGAGCTTCAACAAAACGTCAAACAATGATTTGTGATATTAAAATTTTCAGCAGTGTCTCATTGAGTCTTTCTACTAACCCATTTTAGATAGGGATAACGGTAACCGCAATGTATGAATATTTTAATTGCAATGGTTACAGCATTCAGATACGTCTAGTATAAACAAGCTTATTTCAAGCAATAAAGCAATTATGATTATTATTATTCCCATTTTAGATAGGGATAACGATAACCACAATGTATGAATATTTTAATTGCAATGGTTACACGATTCAGATACGTCTAGTATAAACAAGCTTATTTCAAGCCATAAAACAATTATGATTATGGTTATTCCTAAAATCTTTACCATGCTGAACTTATATCGTCAGCATAAAACGGCAGAATGGAGTCTTCAATCTGCCAAAGAAACATCCAGTAACTACCTTAAACGGATGCCGAACTTGACACTCAAATAATAGTACCTAAGTAACTAGTATGTTCACATGGTTATATTCTCGCAGGCTTTCCTAGAATAATAAGTAGTTTAATAAACCTATCCGTGTCTGGGTGCTAGGGACATCTGGCCTTTTCCTGTAGTGGCTTATAGGAAATATTCTCTAGAATAATTCATCATAGTTTGGTTGTATAACTGTGTAGTATATGAGTCAAAAGGCAGCGGAAGTGATGCGAAAAAGAAGAATAGCAAAACTCAAGCGGAAATCGAAAAAAAACGTAATAGTGCGTGCGTGCGAGTCTTCACTCGTACAAGCAAGTCGTTCTTCAACGACAATGAAATGATTTCACTATAAACGAGTAATATAGTGCTTCATTGCAATATAATTGAATGACATTGACATGCACTCTTTTTGCAGCGATTATAATTATAAAACATTATATTTACTGAACAGCAGTTTATAAATTAAAACTATAGCTGCACGAAAATGTTACAGAATCAATTCTATATCAATTCCTGAAACAAAATTTTTGTCCTTTTCCATGTTGTACTATTTTCTAACAGACAACACGTTACCATCATTTAAACGTATTCCTTCACAGTCAACGGGGCGAAATGCTCATTATAAAACGTTCTCGACTTTCAACCTTGAGATTTAGCGCAATATTATTAAAATGGCCCGTTACTTACGTAACCATTTACATTTTGTATCACCATAGCCGTTCTAGGAATTAAATTTCAGTGTTTATTCTATATGAATTATCGGGTATCATATCGTCTACATAAATGGTCGGTTCTTTTCAAACCCAGTGACGTCACAGCACGATATCATATCAATAGCAGGGAATCATATACATTCCCAATATCCATTGCCGTCTTGTCACCGCCACGTTGTCTGATCGAACTTAGACGTATGAATATTAATTATACATGACGATTCATAAATAGGGATTCACAATTGTTCATTATTACGGAAACGTGTTTCCCCAACATACTGCCAGTCATTATTTAACGAAATTAAAATTTTGATTTGGCAAAGGGTTATTCCCGGACTCCTTGTATTTTTTACGGTCCCAAATTTGTAGGAGTCCGACATTTGTTATTTTACAATTCATTTCATACATTTGTGGGATCACCTCAATGTCATCTTCATATTTTTCACTTTACAGATGAAACCACGTTTCCAATTGCACACACTTCACTCCAAACAGAATCTCGTCGAAATATTTAATAAATCTTGACGTATGTAGAACTTTATTTTTGACTGACCTATAATTATCTAAAATGTGACTGAACTATGATTTCTTCATAAAAACATTTTTTTTATGAACTTTGAATAGGCTCATCGAAAAACAGTTATCCATTTGCACAGGGCTCTCACAAAAACCACGTACTATAATTAAAATAATTACTCGACCTAAGTGAGAATCAGATATGAATAAAAATAGAAAACATTCGTGCATACATTACAAAGCCATGTTCAGAAATATTCCGAATGTACATAATAATATTAAAAGTCAAGAGCCTTCGGAATCCAATAGAATAAAGGGTAGACTAGCCGACGTTCGCAAAGAGGGATAAGCGGCCATGCATTGTAATCAATTAAGCATGAATCACCTTATGTGACCTAGATATCTATTCACAATTACAGTCTTCCGTATCGGACACCCCTTCATAAGTTAATTAGTCCAACACGACCGATGCAAGTGCAGAATTTCTTTTGTTAAACGTGTCATTTCAGGTTCAGACCAGATATATGAATCATTTCGACTGATGCAAGACTTACAATACCGTCCCTGGCACTTGATATGAAGATAGACAATTCAGAACTAAATACGAAATATAAGGAAAGGAATAATAACTGGCTTTCTTTAAATAAGTACTTATTGCTGTTGAGTTGATGCCCCAAATAAAATAAGGACGATGTACGATGCGGACTGATATTGAGTAGTTTTTATTTTATTTTATTATACAATTTATTACTATTTTTTTCTTTTTTAGATTTTAAATATTTTGTATTTTTACTCGACTACAGCAAAGCCAAAGGAAGAGTAGTAATGATTTTTATTGTATTATTGTTTTGTTGTGTTAGTTATTATTTATTCATTAATTTTGATTTTTTTGTTATTTTATGGTTATTAAGTATGCTTTGTAATTTAATTCGGCTTTGTTTTGTTCAATTTTATGTAATTTATGTGAATGGATTAATAAATGATTAAATACTTAAGGACTAATATGATTCATAGTCGCAATTAGTTTTTAAGATTTGAACAGAATCTATAACCAAAACTCGAAAATAATTATAATCAGACTTCTTGAATCGGCTTATATTTAATATATAAATTTGAAATCGATAATCGGAATTAGAAATAAAGTTAGAGGGACGGTACGACACTAACATCGATTTTCACTATCTATCTACTTACATCCCTTGAATTACAATTACTGTAACCCTGTATTGATGTTAACACGCTGTAATATTGTCGGATAATATTATATTCCATATAGAAGCAAAATTATCACACAAATAGTGCGTTGGTATCAAGTAGGTAATAAGAACTAATTTAGGTAGCAGAACAACAATAGCTTAGTTTTCAGGAAAAATACCAATCTTATGAATATTAAACAAGATCAAAAGTTTATTTGTCAAGAACTAACGTACCTATTGTCGCGGAGCTTTAATAAATCAACAAGTCTTAAATCACTTCCCGTTACTTCAAACACTAGGAAACGCGTCGAGGTCGAATAAAAAGTAATCAATCAAAAACTAAACCTCAATCCCACTTCTGAAAACGTGCCTTGAAGCCTGAGGTCTCAAGGGGATGAGTCAATTTATACACTCCGCCGAATCAACGGAAAGGAGCCAACCAGGCAATTACAAGTGTAGGCGAAAATAAAACTTAAATTGTTACAACGTAAGACAAGCCAGTCAAATTATCAAACGCGGGATTCTCGATAGCAACACAGCAAAAAATTGTTGGCATAGCAACAACTTGCTTAACAAGAGAAAAAAAATATTCATGCCAGTGGAGTAAAAACTCGCGCTGAGAACGACGGCGCCGGCTCACAGTCGCGGCCCGCTCCGCTACGATATGTGTACCTGAATGGAACAGCCTTATCCGAAGAAATTCTATTTTTGTATAGCGCTGTCCTGCTCACACTGACACGAACTTTGGATTTTAAAGTTGGGGGAGTCGAGCCCTTAAATCGTGAATCTAATCACAACCATAACATTGAAAGGAACTAGTTGTGCCGAGGACTTCGTCCACGTGAACTGAGATACGGACAGGTCCTCTTTTGGCCTCAGTTCTCTAAGCAGAGCCTGTTCTTGGCGACCTGTAGGACGCACGTGATGCGGCGCCACCCCCACAATATTTAGCATCTGGAGTTGCCAACGCGGTTGAATATACGGCTTGCGAGGTGGCCGATGAAGTCGTCGAGATAGCGCTAGTGAGTGGAGTGGAGACTACGCTGCATGTTCTGGACGGAGACAGCTGCGAGTGTATTTTGTGGGATTTACGGATTTTCTGCTACATTGAAAGAATACTGTCTATGGCGACAATTACGTGGAGATGGCCTGTCTTCACTACATTTAACATTTAAGAGCAATCCGTTTAGTAAACGACCACGCAAAAACCTGTGCTGTGCTGTGCTGATGTCTTTTCTTTATGCCAAATTTGTAGATCTCATATTGTGTTAATTGATAAATATCCGAGAAGCAAAAATATAGCAGAAATTGTTTTAAACAATCACGAACAGTACCTGATATGATGATGATGGGCATGGTCAAGCATGAATTTGGATTTATTCAGAAAATATTCAGAAGGGCGTTTTGACCACAGCTGATATTTAGCTTTCAAAGTTCGATACAAGTGTGGGCGATCCGATAGTGTGATATGGTCCTGCCGCGTGAAATCATACGTCCGTATTATATTATATCTCGCGTAATTGACGCGAAGGCATAGCGTAGTATAAAAACTACTGTCAGATTCGTACTATTTACAATATATTGATATCTAATAATAACGTCTAGTGTACAGGACCCTTAGCACGTGGTTTTTTAGAAATATAAAATGAACCCTAACTCAATAGAAGGCCC
Organism: Choristoneura rosaceana; assembly: GCA_037349165.1. Taxonomy (NCBI): domain Eukaryota; kingdom Metazoa; phylum Arthropoda; class Insecta; order Lepidoptera; family Tortricidae; genus Choristoneura; species Choristoneura rosaceana. Next base: position 2,927,624 of record JAZBNJ010000032.1, read on the forward strand.
CATTTTAGTTCCGTGGGCAACTTATCTTCTGTAATATAAAAATGAATTGCAAAATTTGTTGGTAAGCGCATAACTCTGGAACGACTGGTCCGATATCGCTAATTCTTTTTTGTTGTGTTCGCTACTGTCAGGAGAAGGTTTTCGTGGAAGAATAAAAATACAACGGGGGCGAAGCCGCGGGCAACAGCTAGTTTATTTATAGATTTGGTACAATTGCATATTGCAAACAACATAGTTGCACCGGGATAATTATCATGATAATTACAGACTAATAATTAGCAATGATAATAACTGTAGTTACGCATAGTATTACGCTGAAAGTTTGTGTATTCCCACCTACTGCAGAGGTAATATAGTGCCTCACTTTTTGGCGTCATGTCAATAGTGGGTATCCGAACAAAAGAAACTAACTTTTTTTACGACAGTCATACTGTATAGGTGGATAAAAACCGGATAATTATCAATGATCATAATTATCTTGATAATCTCCAACCCTGTCGTCGAATCGTCGCCTGTTGGGGAAGTCCGATAGGGATGGAGAGTGGCCATTCTGAGGTATACTTGTTTAACACATTCAGAGTCACAACCTTATTCACTTCTTTCTGTCACAGGTATAAGACGGGAGTAGAAAGAGATGGAGCACGCGATCGCGATAGTCAGCGCGTTAGACAATAGATAGGGCCTCCGTAGTACTACCACATATTCAGGGCTCAGCACTCGCTTGTTGCTACCCGGTAACGCGGACGGGCGCCGAAATTAAAACTCGTCCTATTTCTCAACGGTTACCATCACTTTTAACCGATTGAGCAATTTTGAACCGAGAATGATGAATTCCTTGAGCGAAAATTTAGAAACCGCTTTAACAATCAGCCTTGAAATTTTATAACGATCGCCGTTCATTATGATATTATGTAAATTTGAAACGCATAGGGCTATCCGCCAGGACTTTGTATTTAAAATAAAGAAAGCACAGTTACGGGAGCACGGGCCGAACTTAATTAAGGAAGGCTGCCGGCTCGTTTATGTAAATCCGCCATTGTTGCTATGCACATTTAGCAACTCGTCCAATTTTACTTCACCACAATACACCATTAGAATAATGAGAGCCGACCTTGGGCCTTAACGGCGAAGAATGGGATTTATTTTCATTACAAACCAGTTAATGACCGTATTTCACGAATTTTAGTGCATTAGAGAACCATACAATTATAGTGTACTTCATTTCAAATAAGGGACAAATTTGACATGATCATGCTATTATAATCATGATCAATTGACCATGTATAAATAAATGCACATTTAAAATAAGCATACATAACGCGGGATGGCGAGACGATCTGGACAAGGCAAGACAAACTGAGCTTAAAGCTAACTCGAGATTTATGTATTTCCAGCAAGTAGCCATCAATCAAGGAAATTAAATCGCCAAATTTAAAGACCATAACATACCAGTCAGTAAGTTTACTTTAGATACATAAGTTAATTTCGAATTGATTCAGTTCAATTCTGAAGTTGCGAGATGCACAGCAAGTTGTGATACGGAACCCAAAAAATAACAAAAAAAAACTATTTTCGTTGATGAAAAGCGAATATGAAGACCCGAGCTTTTGTTGATGAAAATAGTACGAGATCTTAAAATAAAACTTGTAACAATTGCATGTTATGAGGCAATGACCTGGAAGCCGTGGATTGTTTTAGGTTTTCGTCGTACGCACACTGTAAATGAGTATTTTTGAATGTTACATTACAGATGATGATGGGAATATACTTAGAATCGCTAAAGCTCTATTTAGATCTGAAAGTAAAGTCGCGAAGTTGCAGTGCATTGCGAGGCTAGACGTACGAATTCGAAATGGTCAATGGAGCGCCCCGCAGTGAAATGGCTAGAACAAGGAAAAAGCTAGTTAGTTACCCATAAATTTGAGAATGAGCGGACTTGGAATTTCAGCTACCTTCGATACGATATTAATGGTTCTTGGGATTCAGTCCTAAGACTAGGGTGGCCAACTATACTTACTTAAAACAATATTATACTGTTTTTCACAACATTATACTTTTTACTGTTGAACAAAAATAAAGTATACAATATACTGTTTTCAGCATCAAAATGCACTAAGCACACGCTAAGTCAGTGCACCTTACTTAGTCAATCACAGAAGTGGCGTTTCAGGACGAATCTGTCAATGTAAATATACAAAAAAAAAGTGCTCCCTATTTATTTAATTTTAGTTTGACTATCGCTAAATTAATTAGTTGTGGAAAAAGATTAAAAAATTGTCTTTAAAACAATGAAACACTGTTCTGTCTTAAAATACTGTTCATATTTCCAAAATACTGTTTATTTTCTTTCTCAGGCCTAAATATATTTTATAATGTTTTTCTCTACAAGATGGAGCGGCGACCTGGTTAAGATCGCGGGATCGCGGTGGATGCGAAAAGCACAAGACCGGTCTGAGTGGAGAGCCTTGGGGGAGGCCTATGTCCAGCAGTGGACGTCTTTCGGCTGACATGATGACGATGATGATGAATGTTTTTCTTTACCACTCAAAGGTTGACTGGCAGAGATCCTTTCAGGGATAAGTCCGCCTTTGTACCAGCACTTTATTTTTGTGTGATATTTTTGTATTTCTTTTTGGTACAATAAAGAGTAAGTATAAACAAACAACAAACTTTATTTATTGTAAAAAAATTTGGCAACCCTACCTAAGACGGACAAACGGACAGTCAGCTTTCGGAAACCGAACCTCAATAATGGTAAAGCACATTGTTAGAATCCACATCACCGAGCAATCATACCAAGTATCAAGATATACAATTATTCTTTACTTTTATAGACAAAAGATGACATATTTAATCGCGCCGGTTGTCATTAAGATCATAATTAAGATGCCGCAACCTTGGTTCTGGGATCTATTATAACTAATGTATATAAATATGGTGACCCAGTCTTCCTTGGGACAACTTGATACTTGAATAATTATGTTAATTTAAACAAATAAAAAAATATGAATACGCTACAAGTATCAAGTACCGACAAAGCTGTTAATGTTTACGTTTAGTCTATTTAATTGATGTATGCGTAACAAGTAACAGTAAGCTAAAGCAGTATGGAAGCTACGAACAAATCGATCGAAACGAAGACACTCACACATACGCACGCCCTACACGGCCTCTAAGGGGGTCTCGCGGTACTGCAGTACCGCCCGACCGTGCGTGAGGCCATGTAGGGCGCGCGTCAGTATGAGTGTGTTCGTTTCGATCGATTTGTTCTATAAATCTCTACAACAGTGACAATAAATTAGAAGTTAATCAAACTAGAAAAATTTAAAACCGGTCAAATACGAGTCAGGCTCGTGCACTTAAGACTACGTACAAATTCAGGTACCTATCTATGAATATCCCGCGTTGCTCCTAAGCAAAATGCACGCAATGCAGGGTTATTTTAAATTGGTTAATGACAAAACACTAAAAACTAAGATTTTCGCGCTTTCCTTTCTGTCAAAAAATGACAGGCCATGAATGACTATTATTGGCCACGAGAAAAGTGGCTTGTGTTTAACTCCCTTTCAAAATAGTTTTTATATAGGTAGAGATGGTAGTTTTAGGCATCAATTTTGGGTACGCTGATATCCAATAGCCAATGCAGGCATCGTAATTTTTCCAGCATTTTTGGTGCAGTGCTAGGGTTGTCAGTAGTGGACAATATTAAATTGTTTGAACCAAGAATCAAATAAAATCAAAAATAAAAATAAAATAGCGTAGTAAACAAATCGGAAATACAGAAAATATTATCAGAACATGTAAATCAAAATTACGAAAACTAATCGTCAGCATACCCTCCGAAAAATTTGTGGAATTTTGGGTTACAGTAATAAATGATATACACAATTATAATAACTGATTAAGTAAAACAAAAGTGTTTCATTTTCAATGACAACATAATCCCTACTATCCCTACTAATATTATAAATGCGAAAGTAACTCTGTCTGTCTGTCTGTTACGCTTTCACGTCGAAACCGCTGAACCGATTTTGATGAAATTTGGTATAGAGATAGTTTAAGCCCCAAGGATCAACATAGGATACTTTTTATTTCGGTAGAGGGCGCCACCGCGCGATAACTTAGGTCCGCGCAGACGTAGTCGCGGGCATAAGCTAGTATTACATAATTTTAAACGTCAACCATAGTATACACGTGGACAACCCTAGGTCGCTGTCGTGTGTCATTTCACGTCATTGCACCAAGAATGCTGGAAAAAGTACGATCACTGCCAACTATCGCCATGTAATTGTTAATCCCGACTGTACGATAACAAGACAACCCGATAATTCATGCCTTTATGTAATTTTTACACAGTATACGATTTATCAGGTCGTGCATTAATTCCGTTCTTTCCGAGTCGGCAATTCCAAGGCGTACATTAACAGAATCAAGCATAAGATACTCTGACATATGAATATGAACATTAAGTAGGTATAATATAAAGGGAAAAGAGAATATAAATTAAATATCTTTATAGCTGCCGTAATCTAAATCACACCTTCTTTTTCTGTCTTTCAATTGGCACCCGTTATCAGACCATTAAATAGGTTAAGTAAGATAATTAAGTGTTTATAAATAAAAGCAGATGTGAGCTTTAGTATTACAGACGAGGAAACTTAACCATGTGGAACGTTTTCACAGTCAATTTCGCTATGATTTCTTTGGCAAATGTATTAAATGTCAACATCACATAGTAGCACAAAGGTTCCATAGTTTCCTCCACTATTACGTTCAGCTTCAATGAACGCTCTTTATGTAGTAATAATAATAAATAATAATAGTGGGTCTCTAGGTTGGGAACGCATCTGCAATCCCCCTGGTGTTGCAGGTGTCTATGGGCGGTGGTGATCTCTCACCATCAGGAGACCCACTTGCTCGTTTGCCATTCAGTCAAATAAAAAAAAGGTCAGGTAACTAGTTTGCTTAAAATGTTTATAGTATCAACATTCACTGTTTTAGTAACAGTATTTTTAACATAATCCTGAAAACAACACTCATCATTTTACTGGGGTATATCAATACAAAAAAAAAACACAAGGAAAACCATATCTTAATTAAGGAAATTATAACATAAAAGAATAATAAATAATAAGTATTGCAATCAAACTGATATGCTTGATATAAATCCTAATTTAGCTCTGTAGGGGGTGAATGACCTGCACAAGCACTGATATTGAAAATGGCACTGCATTTTAATGATTGAACATACAACTTTTTTTTAGATATGTTCAGTGGTTGAAGTAATAACACCCGTATTTATAAACGAGTCATTACTTGTTGCTAAGTAAATGCTTAAGTAAATAAAGAAAATGGTGACTATGACCCAACAAAAAGTTGGAAAACCCCCGACTTTGTCACTTTAAAGTTCAATATCTCAAAAACGGCTGATCCGATTTTGATGAAACATGTCTAAGAGCCATCGCTAAAAAACCAGCTGTCAAATAAAAAAAACCGCATTCAAATCGGTCCACCTGCTTAAGAGCTACTGTGCCACAGACAGACACACATAGCGGTCAAACTTATAACACCCCTTTTTTGCGTCAGGGGTTAAAAATCGTGATTATGACTTGGCTAAGAAATCTAACATTTGACAGTTCAATTTTCAAGCAAAAGTTCAAGTATAGAATAAAAATCGTTACTTGAGTAATTACTTTTACTCAAGTAATGGCCTTTACTTCTCTATAAATACGGGTGTAAGAACTAACTGTGAAAACCTAACACTATGTAACCATTACTTTTCTGCTAGCTTTAATAATTATTAAGAGGATTGTACTGTATGTAATAATGGATAATTTTTATTTTGGATAATACATGTTCTGCCAAGTTTTTTGTGGTGCATTCTTCTTGGCAACGAAATGTAAAAGAAAAGAGCTCTTTCCGGTCCATAGAGTAATCAATTAACTTTGTTTTTTTTTAGTCAGAAATATTAAATTCTGTTCTTATACTCTACATTTCTTTGTCGAGACCTGAGACACTAGGGGATCATGTCAGCGTTATGGATGTGTACAACACTTGCAACTCAAGGGACAAATCTGAGGCAATAATTTGATCTAATTATAGAGAAAAACGCCACCAATCATCAACCAATGACCACAACAATTCTAAGATTGGTTTTTGGAATTTTATTGTATTTTTTAGTTCAATTACAAATTTTTGTTACTTTAGTCATCCAATAAAACTTATATTGAAAATACAAACTGAAATATAGATGCACAAAAAAACCAGAAAAATAAGACCAGCACTGGGAATCGAACCCAGGTCCATGGCTTTCCGTGCCGCGTGCTATACCGCTACACCACCGCTGGACAACGGTACAAACACGAATTTCTCCTATGCACCACTTATCTCAGCTTGTTTGTTTCTTATTCAGCCACTTAAGCAGCGACACTAGCGACATCCATGCCGTAGCCCTCATCTAGAAACTTTTCGGCAATCCGTCGGAACTAACAGCTCACCCGGACAAGAAATATCGTTATTAAGCAACATTATGTTTTTTTTTTACAGAAATTGCCATCCAGTGAAATAAAAAAATGTGTAGCGGTATAAGCACGCGGCACAGAATGCCGAGGACCTGGGTTTGATTCCCATCGCTGGTCTTATTATTCTGGTTATTCTGTGCATCTATATTTCAGTTTGTATTTTTGACACAACAATTCTGTTGAAACAGGGTGCACAGACTTAAAAAAGGAGAGTAAAAATGTTTTACTTACTCCATGTTTTGCACTACTTCCTAAACAAGTTTGTAGCTACAGTAGTGACAGTTCACAGGTTATCTCTTATTACCTAAAATCTTTTGATTACAGTCCAGACAATACACAAAAAAACACTATTTGATCAAACTCATGTCGTGTTTTAGATTTTACAGTTGAAAAACTTTTTTTAAATTTGAAGCAATTCTTGCATTCAATCATGATTCATGTATTGTAATATAATACCAACAAAGCCAGTTTCAAACTATAAAACTAGTGTTTCTAGGACAATTAGTATTGGACAATGTATGTATAATTTAATTATTAAAATTTGTCAATTGATATTTAGGATGTTCATACTTTGTATAAATTAAATGAAGTCAATGGACACCTAAAATTAAATCCAATTAAAACAATTGAGTTTTGCATTATACTGTTCCGTATTAACAGAGCTGGAAACGCTTAATTTTGTATCACAGTCAAAATTCACCTCATGTAGTCAGTGATAATTTGATAAACCATGGATCATTCATTATTGATCATTTGGTAAAATACCAATATTTTTAACCCGCGACACAAAAAGAGTCTGTCTGTGTATCTGTCTGTGGCACCGTAACTCTTAAACGGGTGGACCAATTTGAATGCGGTTTTTTTTATCTGAAAGCAGGTTTTCTAGCGATGGTTCTTAGACATGTTTTATCAAAATCGGTTCAGCCGTTTTTGAGATATTGAACTTTGAAGTGACAAAGTCGGGGGTTTGTCAACCATTTGTTGGTTAGGTCAGTTTGAACAGTGGTCCGAGGTTTATGCCCACATTCCACTGCAAAGGGACTCCACACGGAGTCTGCTTAACTCGCAATGTCAGAGTGCATAGATGTGCTTCCACTGAATAAGAAGTCATAAGCTGATTACTCTGGTCCATTTCTGCCATTTTGTAGTGGATGACATGTCTTTTTTTTTTGTGGCTTTCACCCTTGCTTTTTTAGCAAGATGTATTTTGCCAATGTCAATGTGGAGACATTACACACATGAGGAGACAGTTTGGTTTAAATAATTTTGATTTCGGGGGGGGGGAGGAACAGACTGGAAACCTAAGTCTTGTGAAAGCCACATTCATCTGTTATGTTGTTTTGTGATGTTCTGTCTCTCTCTCTCTCTTTAAAGCTTTGATGCGACACAACACAAGCCATCACACCACACTGCATCAGATAAATCTGAATGCAGCCATATAAAATGTATGAAACCAATACTGTTCTGATGCGTCATGACACATGACAGATAAATATGAATGCCGTAAAATAGTGGTCTGCCTGAATATTGGCAATGAAGTGTACCTCTTGATTAGAAGTATAAGTCCCGAATTTTATGGCCAGCAAGCTAATGTACAGTCGTCACCAATACCATATATCAACATAACACAACAAAGTGTGCATATAATATCTGATATGACTTCTTTTGTAGAGTTGGTAGGACATGGCAGATAATTTTCGTACACTCTGCTGTGGCAGATATTAATGCAGGAGACTGTACACACTAATCCTGCTCATATAATAAATGCAAGTTTGTATGCATGTGTTTATAAATCAAAAAGTTATGGCAGAAATGTCTCATTAGAAAATACAGTCTAAAGTAGTAAATAAAAGTAGTAAACAGCTAAGTCTAAATGGGTTGACAAATGTATTTAAATATTTTTCAAGTAATTAGTAATTGATTTGTGAAAGTGTAAATAAACGGGTAATTTTTATGACAGTTCTTCAATCATTAGGTAATTTTACATCATCACTAATGGCTGCATTTTGAAATGGCACAAATATTAGTAAACAAATAACTAGAAATGGGTTAATAACTAACCAAATTAAGTTTAAAAATAGGCATTCTTGTTAAGTGTAGGAGTACAAATAGATACTAATAAGAATTGGGTTAACGACACATAAAATAGACATTAATTCTAATATTTAATTGGTGTTCATTTTGAATCTTTATGTACTAGTATTATAAATAAATGTGAAGGTAACTGTTAGCTCTTCATGTTTAAACCGGTGAATCGATTTAGATCAGGTTTGGTACAAAGATAGTTTGTAATTGTAACCCTAGGAGGTGAAAAAGATAGTGTTTATCTCAAAAAACTGCATATGCTTCTCCCGGATTGGCATATCTAGGGTTATATTTCAGGTGGGGGTCATGGATTTTTGTGTGAAGACATCAGTATTATAGAATTTTGAATCAGTGGCCCAACTTCTTGCTTATGCTTGCATATACTCCTGTGGGATAGTATTTAAAATTTTTAGCAGACAAAGTTACAGGCAGAAGCTAGTTATTAAATAAATGGGCCATTTTTGTCAACTCCTCCTTCTAAGACATTCATCATCATCCCAGCCTCACGCTCCACTGCAGGGCACAGGCCTCCTCTCAGAACGAGAGGGCTTGGGCCATAGTTCCCACGCGGGCCCAGTGCGGATTGGAAACTTCACGCGCACAACTGAATTGCTTATAGCCTAAGACATAAAATGGGCATAATTATAAAGTGCACAAATTGGTACTAATTAGATATAGGTTAATGACCAGTGATCGGAATAGGCAGAGTATAAATACCTAAACTTAGTAGAACAAAGTCATGAAGTGGAGACTTCCTTGCGATAACATTTTTTTGCGTGACTTAAGTCCCGGGAACATACTAAGTAACTAATATATTGTTATAAATGGGATAAAAAAAATATATTTCGGGTTCAATAGAATCAACAGGTACAAAATAAAACAACCAATAATATAAACGGATTCTTATATATATGTATTGATTTGTTTGTAACATTCTTTATAGATATTACTTAAGTCAAAATACAAATAAAATAAAAATCGTTTATTTCAGGTTATTCACCCAGAGAAAATACAAAAAATACATAATAAAATGAAAATAATACATAACAAAAATAAAAATCAAATCAAACAAAATCAAGAAAACAATAGTAAAAAAACGACAACTAAAAAGTAAAAAATAATTATGCACTACCTAGCTGTTGCCCGCGACTTCATTTGCGAACAATTCGCTTATCCCTATTCCGCTGGGACTATGCTGCTTTCCCGCAAAATTAGCCTAAGTTAATTTAGTATAAGTACCTAGTAATATTCTTTTTATCTAAGCGTCGTCGGTGTCGGGGGACCGCTAAGGTTAACAGAAACTAAAGTACATATGTTGTATTTTTTAAAGTATTAACCTTAGCAGTCCCCCGACACCGACGACGCTTAGATAAAAAGAATATTACTAGGTACTTATACTAAATTAACTTAGGCTAATTTTGCGGGAAAGCAGCATAGTCCCAGCGGAATAGGGATAAACGAATTGTTCGCAAATGAAGTCGCGGGCAACAGCTAGGTAGTGCATAATTATTTTTTACTTTTTAGCTGTCGTTTTTTGGCGGCTTTTTTTGTCGGGGGTTTTTAAAATTTTTAATTTTAGTTTTTTTTATTTCATGTTTTTTAAACAGCTCGTCGTGTTGCTACCACTGCATTGTATGTTGAATCAATTCCTGAATCAAAACGAATCCAAACACGACATATGTGCTATTATTTTTTATAGTCTATTAATGTGCTGGATATCTTGGCTGCAGCATCAGCTCATCCTGTTGCCACTTTTACATTGTATGTAGAATCAAATACTGATCGAAACGAATCCAAACACGATATATCTGCTATAGTTTTATTAAGAGTGTATCTACTAGTGTTCTGGATATCCTGGCTGCAGCATCAGGCCGAGAACTGCATAATCTTACATAGTTACATAGCATGCATGGGTGTTTCAAGTTTTAGGTCCCAAATATGCTTGAAAGTAAAGTAAATACCCATTATGCGTCTAAGATTCCTACCGCAGCGAACAAAAGAGCTGATGATCTTGAAACGGCTGAACCGATTTTGATGAAACATGTCTAAGAACCATCGCTAGAAAACCAGCTTTCAAATAAAAAAAAACCGCATTCAAATCGGTCCACCCGCTTAAGAGCTACGGTGCCGAGACAGACAGACAGACACACAGACAGACACACAGACACACATAGCGGTCAAACTTATAACACCCCTCTTTTTGCGTCGGGGGTTAAAAATAGGCATTATATATTTTTTAAATCTCACAACATAACATACTTAAACACAAAATTAGAAATCGTTAACATCTTCAGTATCAGGATCATATTCATAATCATAACTAATATCTTTTTCTTGTAGACAATTAAAATATATTACCAATATTTTTTCTATATTTTCAGGGGTAAGTCGGTTTCTTTTGATGCTTAAAATCCACTTGTAAGTTGAAAATTACCTTTCAACATCCACAGACGTGAGCGGTGCAAATTTATAATATAACTCGTCATCTGCGTCGATCTCCTGTACAATTTTTTCGCTTTTTTCTCTAATTATATCATAGTCAGGATTCCGTTCTATAACTTTCTCTAATTTATTTTCTATTGCTTCATTAGACGACCAGTTCAAGACACATCTAACGTTGTCAATGATTTCAAAATATTCTTGTAGTGATCATTTAGATTCTTGTAACTTTGTAAGTGCCACTTGAATAATTGCATAGTTTTCGTCAATAAAATTTAGTTGTGATTGAATATTGAAACTTGGCAGTCTTGCAGTATTCGTGGTGTTTTCAGTATCCAGTAATCGTCAAATCCAATCAAAGCAAAGTCAGTGTCCAAGTTCAGGCCAAGTAATCAGGTAGATAATAGCAGATGAAATTCCAGTAAACAATCCAACGCCAAATATCATAGAAACACAGTATAAACACGTCTGTACTCGACAAAGGATAGTATGAAACTGTATTGTCAACTTATTATTAATGCATAAAAAGGGTAGCAAAAAAAAGGTAGTAAACGTTATGGTGATTTTCATGTTAAGTAAAAAAATGTAGTGTTGCTGTTACTACTGAATTATTGATACATCCGGGATTCAATTATGGGATTTACTTTTATATAACTATAATTTTAATCCGTTTCTCCGTCATTTTGTATTTTCTCTGGGTGAATAACCTAAAATAAACGATTTTTATTTTATTTGTATTTTGACTTAAGTAATATCTATAAAGAATGTTACAAACAAATTAATATATGTATAAAAATCCGTTTATATTATTGGTTGTTTTATTTTGTGCCTATTGATTCTATTGAACCAGAAATACATTTTTTTTATCCCATTTATAACACTATTAGTTACTTAGTACGTTCCCGGGACTTTAGTCCCGGAAAAAAATGTTATCGCAAGGAAGTCTCCACTTCATGACTTTGTTCTACTAAGTTTAGGCATTTATACTCTGCCTATTCCGATCACTGTTAATGACAAATTAAATAGTCATATAAATAAAAAAATAGGCAAGTTTTTTAAATAACCTAAGCAATTTATATCACAGAACATTTTTATAATCCTTAACTTATTTTGTGTCACCAACAATGGGTTAAATTTTAAAACACTCAAGTAGTTTGCAAGCAATATCTAACATAGATGCTTAAATTAACACTTAAACAGCATTAAAAGCACCAATTATTACTAAAACTGGTAGTAATAGATGAAATTATTCCACCAGCAAATTCGGGCCCCGAGATGCAGGCTCCTGCCTTATTCGGGGCAGATATCTCACAATAAAAATGCACCTACAAATAGGCATATATAAGAGGGATATGAGATGATATCTTAATACAAAAATCCAGGTCAGGCCCCCCTGAAAACTAACCATAGATATGCCAACCTACATATATATTTTCAATGATTATTTATAAATGAATTAATTCTTATTCTAAATCTCTCATCTATGGCATTTCCTCATTCAGTTTTAAGTCTCACGGCCCTCTTTACTAGGCACTATAGGCAACTGGTGCTTACCAGTGCTAGGGGGGGTCGCAACCCATAGTTTGAAAAACACTGCCTTATATTAACTGTAAAATATAGCATCTGAATAAATGCAGACTTTATCTTGTCTACTTCATTTGGCAGTCATAACCCAAAGTTCTCAGAGACCTGAATAGGTTAATTACTATCTTGATACCACCTATTTAGTTTTCATTTAACCTAATTCACTAACACTCATTAATAAGCTTAAGTTTTTTTTTCATCACAACTTCCATCTTTTCACTTTATCACTTATAAAAAAAGTAGTAACTTTAAAAGAATATAATTGAATTGAAACAATGAAATGAACAGTAGAAGAACAAAGTACTAAATATTTAATCCCAAAATATATTTTGAAACCATAACATGCCACATGAAAATCTAATTTTATAGCCTTTGGAAATAGTTATCAACCAGCCTACACATAGCTGTGTACTGAGTGATGAGTACACAACTTATAGGTTATATTTGTTGCTATGCAAGATTTCAACTGCTTTATACAAGGTAAATATTGAGTGGAGCAGACACTGTTTGCTTCTAAGTTGACACACCTGCTCTATGGACTATGGGGACACTACTCTAAGTAGTCAAACCAGATTTTTAACAACCAATTTGAACTCTATGACGTTCTGTACTACAACCTTGCACTCCTAATAAGACTCGCGAAGCCACTTTAGACTTTCATGATCACTAATTCAAATGCAAATTTATAGTTTTAGTGTCAAAAACGAGCATAACCTTATAAAGGGTAATATGAACGCAATTTATAGGTTATGAATCGAGTGCCCTTGACAGAAGTAAAACGATGATCGAGCCAGGTTATCACAATAATTCCAAGGTTGGTGCGCGACGTGCGCTCGTGCGGAGCCCAAGGGCACGCCGCGGGAGCGGCCGCGCACCTGAGTACTCACCCGAGGGCCCCGAGCCCCCACATCGATCTACGCTCGCGCCCTAAACACGGAATCACTTCGCACTCAAAAAGGATACAGGCCAAGTCCAGGTTGAATCCGTCCTGGATGTAGCGCTTCCGCCGTTTGCTGACCATGTTCTTGATGGGGTTGTGCATCTTGATATTGGATATGGAGTTGGCCATGATGGGCAGCGGCCGCAGCGGGCGCAGCGGGCGCAGGGGCCGCGGGTCGCGCGGCAGCAGCGCCGCCGCCGGGCCCTTAGTGCCACCCGCGCCGAGCCCCGCTTGCTTCTCGGGAATCTCGGGAGCCTTCCTCTCGCGGCGCCGGCAGCTCACACATATACCCATAAAATAACCTCAGCCGTGCCGCGCTCATCGGGCCGGCTGAGCGAGCGGCCCGCGAGACCGGGACCGGACGCGGCGGCCGCTCAGCTCGCGTCCGCCATGCTTCGCGATCGCACTCGCGCCCGCGACCGAAGCTGGCCGGCTGCACGAGCCTCGCGCTTCTCGCTGCTCCCTGTTCCTGAGACCGAATCCTCACTCCACTGAGCTCCTCGAAACCACCTTTGCACCACAATCACACTATCGCATAGCTTCACAACCGGCACCGAGTTACGCGTACGCACTCGCTTCACGAGCGAAGAAAAGATTTATCTCATGCGAATGGCGTCCATCGTTCGTTTGCACTAGAACACGACCGCGGAGAAACAGTTGCACAAGATGGTTATGATGGCATTGATGGCTGAAAGTCTTGCATGCATCTCGTTCCCGTTCGAATGATGTCTATTCGAAAAGACAGAGATGCAACACTACGGTATAATGTTGCCACCTCATTTTTTTCAAAAGTAGCTAAAAATTGGCGGAAGTAATCGGTGAGTGGGAAATTGATTCTAAATGTCACTTTAAATGCACAAAACAATCAAAAAAGCCACCGTCTTGTACGTAACACAGGATAGAAAAATTGTGTGTAGTCCCATAAAAAAAACAAATTTAGCTACTAATTCACTAAGTTGGCAACACTGCAACCTTATTTTCTAGTGGCTGGTTTGCTCTTTGTTCACTAGTTCCCAATTTTTAACGCAAGTTAGCGCAGCGTCTGTCTCTTCTGCTGCCTATATTTGAAATATTCTTCATTATTTTTATTTTAAAAAGAAGTTTAGCGATTAGGATTTTTCGTTTTAAATTAATAAAAAAATATATAATTGTAGGGAATTATAAAATGTCATGTTGTAAACAGTTTGGTGAGTGCTAAGTTGTTATCACTACTATTGACTAGATGGCGCTTTTCGCAACTTTCTGACTTACCGCCAAATTTTCAAATTAGGTTAAAATTCGACATGGATTATTTGACTCATAGTGCAACATTAACATTACGTAGGGTAAGCCATACAGTAATTGCCCACTTTAATTTTTTATATTAAACAACAATAATTATTATGATTAGCACATTTGTAATGATTTATCACCATTTATCTCAGTACATTTTTGATTTAATTCAAGTGGATAATTACTATACTGTGGCCAATTACTGTATGGTTTACCCTATAGTATTGTTTCATAAAAAAAACATGAACTGGATTAATCAATTAACTTCAATATTTTCTTTCTTTAATTCGTGTTTATGAATCATCGTGTTCATAGTTATAAATTTTAATATTCGATGCATAACGATTTAAGAAATTAAATTGACTAATGTAGGATCAGTAGGTAGGATTTAAGTGCCATTTTTTTTATTATTATTCAACTGGATGGCAAACGAGCAAGTGGGTCTCCTGATGGTTAGAGATCACCACCGCCCATAGAGTTGCCAACCTAGAGGCCTAAGATGGGATACTTCAAGCGCCAGTAATTTCACCGCCTGTCTTAATCTCCACGCCGAAACACACCAGTGCAAGTAACGGCAGGATTAGCGAGCAAGATGGTGGTTGCAATCCGGGCGGACCTTGCACGAGGTCCTACCAGCACCTGCAAAAAGTCTTGAAAGTCGAATATTTTTTTGTTCTATCTTAATTTTGGAAGCCATTATGAATGAGGTAGGTAAATAAATTGGCTTACCTAATACATTTTGTTGATGGGACCGATAGGACCTTATACTGTCATCAGAATTTCAAAATTTGAAATCATATTTATTTTAACACCAATCAATCATAACATTATGTTATGATTGATTGGTGTTTTAAGTTAGTCAGTTCGCCAACACCATGCATGACCACTTTAGAAGTGACGTTATAATATAACCACAAACGAAAGTACAAATACAAATACTGATAATTTTCATACTAACTAATGAGGTCACTCAAATTGTGTAATTGTTATGATTTCACATATAAAATCATTTACTTAGTAAATTATTTTAAAAAAGTGAAAAAAGTTTATTATTTATCTACTCGTAAGATAAGCGCCTACTCGTATAATGCCATCAATGAAAGTAGATATCATCATCATCATCATCAGCCGGAAGACGTCCACTGCTGGACAAAGGCCTCCCCCTTAGAACGCCACAATGAACGACAACTCGCCACTTGCATCCACCGGTTTCCCGCAACTCTCACGATGTCGACAGTCCACCTGGTGGGAGGCCTGCCAAAGCTAACCACCACAGCACGCAGATAACCGTTGGGGGAGAAAAGTCCTCGAGTGGCGACCACGAACCGAAACACGAAAGTAGATATATAAACTATCAATAACATAAAGACAATAAATGTGGTAGAAAAGTATCTAGTAAACAGTAAAGTAGTAAGTCTATAGTAAATTTAGTTACTATTTAGCTTGAAAATCGTCGAAATACTTTGCACCTTAATTTAGATGCACTGACGCATTTCTGATACTCGCTAACGTCTATTTCAAATATTTACTACTAGATTACCACACCCACTATATCAGTTCTAATGTACAATATCTATTAAAGCCGTTCAGATAATTGAACCGCTGTAGACTGCTTGTTGCCAACCGACGAATCAGCCTACACAACACACACCTTTTGCCTTTAAAAAAAAGTAAGTTGTCTATTGTTATAGATGTAGCAAGGCTACCACGAAATTCGAAGTACGTATCGTACCGTCCCGCCTACGCTTATGTTATTTAATACGAGAGTGAGAGAGATGGTACGATACGAACTTCGAATTTCGTGTTTCAGAGTAGCCCTTCTGAGTCCAAAATGACTGTGAAAAAGGCGCGATCGCATAGTGACGCGCCCATCTTTATCGATCGAATCGAATATCGATAAGGCTAAACGATGGTGACAATCGATACAAAAAGGCAATTATGTGCGACCTTGATGTGTAATGGGCTGGAATAATAAAGGCATTGATAGTTTAGGCTACTTTGATTTATGATTTACTAGCTTTTGCCCGCGGCTCCGCCCGCGTGGTATTCGGTTATCGCGCGCTGTTCCCTCGGGAACTGTGCATTTTTCCGGGATAAAAAGTAGCCTATGTCGCTCTCGGCCCCATAAACTATCTCTATGCCAAAAATTTTCGATCCGTCGCTCAGTTACGGCTTAAAAGACGGACAAACATACAAACACACAAATACACAAATACACTTTCGCATTTATAATATTATTTTGCCCGCGGCTCCGCCCGCGTGGTATTCGGTTATCGCGCGCTGTTCCCTCGGGAACTGTGCATTTTTCCGGGATAAAAAGTAGCCTATGACACTCTCAGGCCCATAAACTATCTCTATGCCAAAAATCACGTCGATCCGTCGCTCCGTTACGGCGTGAAAGAGGGACAAACATACAAACACACAAACATACAAACACACAAACATACAAACACACAAACACACTTTCGCATTTATAATATTAGTATGGATTAAGTATATGGATATGGATGGATTTATTTGCCAACATGAACAATAAAAAACCGGCCAAGATCGTGTCGGAAATTAAGTCATATTTTTCTAAGGATTTCGTATTTTAAACGGAGTATTCCAAGTTTGGGTATATTTTATACTCTAGGCTGCTATTAACTCTGAAACTACTAATAATTCTCAAGAAAACTTAACCGTTATAGTTTTCCTTGTAAGTTTGATATATACTACTGCCATCCTGATTTTTTTTCAAATTTTTCCACCCACCGGTTTAGATTTTAGAGGGGGTTAGGGGACACTCGATTTTAATGAAAATTTGCACTTTAAAGTTCAATATTTCGCAAATACATCAATAAATCGAAAAATCGTTATAGCAACCCCCCCTAGTGGTTTTAAAAGACTTATCCAACGATACCCCACACTATAAGATTGGATGAGAAAAAAAAATCACCCCACTTTACGTGTATGGGAGGTACTCCAAAAAAATTTTTTTTTTAATTTTTTATTGTAGGTGTACCATTTGTCGGCATAGTTTACATATACATTTGTGTAAAATTACAGCTTTCTAGCATTGATAGTCCCTGAGCAAAGCCGCGGACGGACAGACAGAGAGACATGGCGAAACTATAAGGGTTCCGTTTTTGCCATTTTGGCTACGGAACCCTAAAAAACGAAGTATAGTGTGAAAAAGAGGGAGGCCCACAAAGCAAATACAGGAGAAGGTAACTAGCTGTCATGTCATATAAGGACGCAAAGCAACGTTTCCACCAATAATGTAACACCAAGAGCGTAACTCTTAAATAAGATAAGTACCTACTTTGATGGGCTGTTTCACCATCCATTTTTTTTTATAATTACCTATTACTAATCTTATTACATTTGACGAATTCAATACTAATTTTTATGCCTGACATTTATGTAAATTATAATGTAATTTTTATTGAATGATTAAATAAACTAAACTAAACTAAACATTGATTAGTGTTAGCGGGCTTCAGCGTTATTGCAGCGTTTTTTTTATACTTAATTCCCAGGGTTGTTTTTTTACGAAAATTGATGACAATACCGATGCTGGATTTAGCGTGATTAAAATTCTTGTAACTTGTATTGTATTGTATTGTAAAACTCTTTATTGTACATAAAACACATGATAATAACAGAACACAGGATAATAAGATGTACAAAGGCGAACTTATCTTACTTGTCTTTCCGTTGTGCTATAAACGTGGGACGCTAATGACGTTTGACCGCGCGGTCAAAATGCTCGAATATTCGCCCTGACGGTTAAATGTGACGCCGTCTCTCACTCTTATTAGTTTGTGCCGTCTCTATTTGCTTTGTTCGAATAAACGGAGACGGCATTACATTTAACCGTCAGTTAACACGAATCAATGGATGGTGAAACAGCCCAGAAGACGTAAATATCTAAGGCTTATTATAAAGTTAATGATTATATTATATTTTTTTATTTTAAATAAATTCTTCTATTCTTCTATTCATATCATGGACAGGTATATTTGGAAATATGTAATTCCGATCCGCATTAGCGATCCCTTCAAATAGCGAACCTACTGTGTTAAAAATAAAATTGTGTTAAATACTTGTAATGTATAGTATATAGATACCTATCATCTATAAATATTGTGAATCTGATAAAAAAAATACCTCGTTGAGTTTCTTGCCGGATTCTTCTCAACAGAGGTTTTTTCCGAACCGGTGGTAGATTTTTAGACGTTCATAAGTGCTTGTCATAGCCTAAATTGAATAAAGAGATTTTGACTTTGACTTTGACTTTGAGCCCCTAAGTCGACCAATAATTTTTTGCATCCGTTCCCAACCCAACCCACCGATTTTTATCACTTATCACAAGTAGTCTATAAAAGTCAAACATGTCACGCTGTTAGTTGTATTTGTATTGTATGTACCGCGCATGTGTAAATCGCGAGCCAATATTTGTATAGGACTATCTGCCAGTTAATCACGGGTTGTTCAAATAACGATGTAGCGTCGTTCGTTCGTTAGTAACACTATCGTCAACCTATACTTTACCCGGTGGGGGCACACTAAAACGTCACCTTTTCACGTACACGTCAGCGCCTCTGGCGACAAAATGATAGCACTAAATTGACAAATTTGTCAAACGTTTTGCAGGTGGTAGGACCTTGTGCAATGTCCAAGCGGATTACTACCACCATCTTGCCATGAAGCAGCAGTGCGTGCACTGTTTTTTTTCGGCGTGGAGAGTAAGACAGCCGGTGAAATTACTAGCACTTGAGGTATTCCATCTTAGGCCTCTAGGTTGGCAACGCATCTGCAATACTCCTGGTGTTGTAGATGTTTATGAGCGGTGGTGATCTCTTACCATCAGGAGACCCACTTGTCATCCAGTGTAATAAAAAAAAACGTGGCCTTGAAAAATTCAGTCTGTCCGCCATCTTTCCGCTGTCTGTTGGCTGTCAGGCTTTCGCGGATGATTTTTAAATTTATCTGTTTTTTTTGCTGTTTTCTTAAAGTTGTATTACTTACATTGCTCCTCTCGGGTGACCAAGTGAAGTGACCACCATTGCGCAATTTTTATTACAGGTCTAAACTGGGTATTATAGACGTAATCTTGTTGTGTACGTGCATGTACATGTGTGTGTTATATCAGATTTAGTTCTTCAGCTAGCTACCAGGTAGCGCTTCTTACCATACTTACTTGCAAATTTGACCATAGAGTTGCCACTCTTGACTTTACCTTTTCAGCTTCCCAGCCTATACACGTCCCACAGCTGGCACAGGCTTCCTTTCAGAATTAAAGGGCTTTGGCCATAGTTCCCACGCGGGCCCAGTGCGGATTGGGAACTTCCCACACGCCATCGACTTCGCAGGGTTATACAAATTTAAATAAATTTATTATTATTATTTATTATTATTATTATACAGGTTGCCTCACGATGTTTTCCTTCACCGTAAAGCTTGTGGTAAATTTCAAATGTACACTCAGGGACAAAGATATCGACACAGCCAAAGTTGCAAAAATATGTATACACGGCCTTAATGTTAAGTGAACTTAAGTGCATAAAGTCGTGTATACATATTTTTGCAAGTCAGGCCGTGTCGATATCTTTGCCATTGACAGTACTTAATTCCGCACATGAATTTCGAAAACTCAGAGGTGCGGCCGGGGTTTGAACCCACGATCCTTTGCTTGAAAGGCGATAGGACAAACCACTCCTCCACGGCTTCTTCACCTTGCTTCCCCGTAATAGGAACCGAATAGGAACGTGTCAGGAACGGAATGTCAAACGCATACATACATACGCGACGGTGACGGTTTGTTACGATACGTACCTACTAGCGGGCATAGTCACTCCCGCAAAAAGAGGGGTGATATAAGTTTGACCGCTATGTGTGTCTGTCTGTGGCACCATAGCTCTTAAACGGGTGGACCGATTTGAATGCGATTTCTTTAAATTCAAAGCAGGTTTTCTAGCAATGTTTCTTAGAAATGTTTTATCAAAATCGGTTCAGCCGTTTTTGAGATATTGAACTTTGAAGTGACAAAGTCGGTTTTCCATAGTTAGGTATTATCGATTTATTATTTTCCCCTAGATTCGTACTTTTTTAAAGATAATCAAGAATAAGGATAATTAATTATTTACGATCCTTCCGTTTGAGAGCTAAGACGACACTGACAGACAGATAGACATTTTCGTCAAACTCAGTGCCGGTTTTAGCACTTCCAGCGCCCTGGGCGAGATTTCCATAGTACCCCCATATTTTGGGAATTTTCTAGAAGGCTTACAGGCTTCAGGCGCTTCCAAAAACAACCGCATTTAGAACCACCTTTTTTAAAGTCTGCAAATAAAGTCAGGGCAATATTGGACTATTTATATACGATTGCGCGATACATTTATAAAGCAGTATGATTTTAGGGAGGACTACGAAATTCGAAAATCTAAGTTCGTATCGTGCCATCCCTCTCACTCTCGTATTAAATAACATTAGCGTCAGCGGGACGGCAAGATACGAAGTTCGAATTTTGCACTTCAGAACATAAGGCCAACAGGGCTACTACAAAACTCAGTCGAAGTTCGTATCGTACCGTCCCTCTCACTCTCGTATTAAATAACATAAGCGTAGGCGGGACGGTACGATAAGAACTTCGATTTTCGAATTTCGTGGTAGCCTTGCTGGGCTACTACGAAACTCAGTCGAAGTTTGTGTCGTGCGGTCCCTCTGACACTTATACAATTTAATATGAGAGCGAGAGGGACGGTACGATACAAACTTCGAGTTTCGTAGTAGCCCTGCAGTTCCCACTTCGCTTATCAACGCTGATAGCGATGAGACCTCCAGACGTCTACTGATAAGATCCTCAAGCAGCTATGGGAAACACGGAATTATCATATACCGTTCATGGTGTTTGAGTTAGGTTTGGCATTGATTTTTTTAGGTTACAAATATCTTATACATAGGCATAAAAAGTTAGACTTCGATACGATATTTTACCACGTTTATTTTTAGCTACTTATAATGTTCACGCTGAAAATTTATATAAGTATATCACACAAGACCAAAGTTTTTTGTATCTCGTGTGTTTGAACCCCTCGCTGCGCTCAAGGTTTTATCCTAGAAATATTATGTTCTCTGTGTCCTAGAATCACTCGATAAATAATAGAATCCTTTACTTGCTCGGGATTCAAAATCAACACGCGCAGATAAAAACAACTTCATCGCTCTCTTATTGCACAAATAACTATAAATAATGCATTTACATAAAGGCACCTAACAACTTACTTTGGAACTTATGCCTTTTCTATTACTTTCTTTAGTTTATTTATTTCTTTCTTTATTTAGTTTCTTACAGGTGGTAAGACCTTGTGGAAGGTCCGCCCGGATTGCTACCACCATCTTGCTCGCTAATCCTGCCGTGAAGCAGCAGTGCTTGCACTGTTGTGTTACGGCGTGGAGAGTAAGACAGCCGGTGAAATTACTGGCACTTGAGGTAT
This sequence comes from Choristoneura rosaceana, assembly GCA_037349165.1. Lineage (NCBI taxonomy): Eukaryota > Metazoa > Arthropoda > Insecta > Lepidoptera > Tortricidae > Choristoneura > Choristoneura rosaceana. The sequence continues at coordinate 2,949,946 of JAZBNJ010000032.1, forward strand.
CTTAGGCCTCTAGGTTGGCAACGCATCTGCAATCCTCCTGGTGTTGCAGGTGTCTATGGGCGGTGGTAATCTCTTACCATCAGGATGGTAATCTCTTGCCATCCAGCAGAATAAAAAAAAACTTACATAAAGTAGTGCAAAATTGTCCCATGATATACCGGGTGTGGCCTGTAATACGATCAAATAATTAAAACATAGATCATACTCGTCAAACCGAACAACATTAGTTCAGCGACTTTTAAAAATAATTAGTTTTTTAATTTTTATTACACTTTCAAGCTTTTTTTTTATACGACTGGAAGGCAAACGAGCAAGTGGGTCTCCTGGTGGTAAGAGATCACCACCGCCCATAAACATCTACAACACCAGGGGTATTGCAGATGCGTTGCCAACCTAGAGGCCTAAGTTGGAATACCTCAAGTGCCAGTAATTTCACCGGCTCGAAGAAGAAGCAATGTAAAGAAAAATGCTTGGTGTTTTTAGCGCGACAGGCGACGTCAGTTGGGTTATAGGATGGCGTACATTGATGACAGTATTTAATTTGCATGAAAAACGAAAAATCTAAAGACTCCATTATTTTTAAGTCGCTGAACTAATGTTGTTCGGTTTGACGAGTACGATCTATTTAATCATGAAACAACCGTGAGACTCACTCATATTAAATGATATTGTAACGGATAACTCACGTCTTAAATCGAGTTTAGCTTCGGGTTATTAGCTTTGTTTCGGGTTATTTGGAAATCATTCATCACTGCACGCGACTCGGCGGCTGCCGCACACGCACTACGCGCCACTTTGCTCGCGCGACTTGTGATGAAGGGTTTCGAAATAACCCGAAACATGTCAAGCTAAACTCGATTTAAGACGTGAGTAATCCGTTACAATATCATTTAATATGAGTACGATCTATGTTATATCCCGGTACAATCTATAAACATCCATACTAGTATTATAAGTGCGAAAGTGTGTTTGTGAGTTTGTATGTTTGTATGTTTGTCCCTCTTTCACGCCGTAACGGAGCGACGGATCGACGTGATTTTTGGCATAGAGATAGTTTATGGGCCCGAGAGTGACATAGGCTACTTTTTATCCCGGAAAAATGCACAGTTCCCGAGGGAACAGAGCGCGATAACCGAATACCGCGCGGGCGGAGCCGCGGGCAAAAGCTAGTCCCTGTATAATCTATAAGCATGACCTTAAAGACCGGCCGTTAGTTTCTGTGATTCAATTATTTCATTGGCCAGTTAATGAGATAATAGGGTCAAAAGCATAGGCGATTGAGACGAGGTATCTTTTGACGTCACTAGACAGTTCCGATAACAAATAGTAATAGTGATGTAAACAAAAGCGGAATAGTGGACCATAGCGCAAAAATATCTAGGGATGATTACGTCACACATTTAGGAGAACGTGTGTCGCTGTCCTGCACATACGCTGTAGGATCGCAGCTCCTCCTAATCACTCTTTCTCGCTTCGCTCGTCGTTATATCCAATAATAGTACCTACTGATAGTAGAAGATCCGAAGTTGAAATAATCTGCACTAGACTGATAATAGAACGAAATGTATTTTATGATAAATTTAGTATAATCCTACTTCCTACTAATATTATGAATGCGAAAGTTTGTAAGTCCGTTTGTTTGTTTGTTACTCCATCACGTCTAAACCGCTGAACCGATTTAGACGGAATTCAGTATAAAGATAGTTTGCGTCCCGGGGAAGGACATAGGACACTTTTTATTCCGGAAAATTTTATAGTTCCCGCGGGATAGTGAAAACCGAATCCTAGGCTGACGGAGTCGCAGGTAACGGCTAGTAGAAAATATATTAGAAACTACAAAACTACATAAGGCCGTTTATCCCTTGCCGAGTAGCCATTACAAGCTTTCCTTAGTATGCTTAGTATATTTATATTTATTTATTTATCTAACTTTAGTTTACCACATGTGCGCTTCGAGGATAAATAACACAAACAACAAACTTAACAGTACATATAATCAAAACTTCAACTTAGTTTCAAACTTCGTTAATATCCTCTCAACTTCAACGGTCCTCTCTTTCAGTGTCGCCATCTCTTGTTCATTCAAAACACTATTCTTCTTCCCAGCATTCTTAAGCATAAAGTGCTGTATGAAGAGTCTTAGGCTTTCTCTGAACATATGGAGTTTCGGCGGCTTGGATATGCGGTGGAAGACCTCTAGAGACGCTTGGAGGTCTGCGTTCATTATGATAGCTAGTAATATCTGACGCAGGAACCTGACTGAGCTCTTGTTTAGATCCGAGAATTGAATCACCTGTGGAGAAACAGAAATCTTACTAATATTATAAATATGGTGAGGTGCATATTATGAGTATAGGTCCACTTCTGCTGACTAGTGCTGAGGCACCGACTTCAGACTGGTAGAAAATTATTTTCATGGTTTTTTTGTAGTTGGTTCAATTTTTAGGGTTCCGGAGCCAAATCCATTCTTGTATTGTTGGATAGGGTTTCTAAAACGATTTTTCGATTTAGTGATTTGTTTGCGAAATATTCAACTTTAAAGTGCAAATTTTGATTAAAATTGAGCGTCCCCCCTCTACAATTTAAACCGGTTGATGAAAAATTTGAAAAAATTCAGGATGGTACTAAGTATATTCAAACTTTCAAGGAAAACTATAACGGCTAAGTTTGCTTTAGTATTGTTGGTAGTTTAAGAGGAAATAGCCGCCTAAGGTATAAAATAAGCCTAAACTTGGAAGATTCCGTATAAAATACGAAATCCTTAGAAAAATATTACTTACTTATTTTTTTCGTAATGGCTACGGAACCCTATTTTGGGCGTGTCCGACACGCTCTTGGCCGGTTTTTTGCTATAAAATTTCTTATACAACGTTAATGAAGAAGATGGGATGGAATTCCTGCGGTAATTTTGCGATATCCCGGAACCTCGGCTATGGTAAACCATAAGGGCTGTTTAAGTAATAAGTTACCAACGAACTAAAAGAATTTCTTTGCTCACCCGCAACCTTAAGATAGCTAAGTCTATGCAAATTATGCGTGTTCATGCAGTTCCTCCACCTCCACACACAATCACCAATGACACAACCGTACACCATGCTACCAGTTATTAGACTACCAACTGGTAGCATGGTGTATGGTTGTGTCATTCTGAAGATGAGCTCTGGTTGAGTTCGAAACGCGTCAGTGTGTTGTGGTGGTGGTGATAGATGGGTTTGTGTAATTTGTGTGTGTTCTTACAGTGTGGAGGTGGAGGAACTGCATGAACACGCATAATTTGCATAGACTTAGCTATCTTAAGGTCGCGGGTGAGCAAAGAAATTCTTTTAGTTCATTGATATGGACCTCCGCAAAGTAACGCCAATAAAGTAATAAGTTACCTTCAAAACTGATAGGGCCAGCCCCTTCTCCATAATAAGGTGTATCAGGAACTGAGCCAAGTTCGCCATGGACACCTTCGGAGTGCTCTCTAGGTCCTTTATTTTGTCCCAAACAGCAAACTGTATTGATAGCTGGAAAATAACACGACGTGTACCATTTTCTATGATTTTTTTTGCGTTGAATCGAATGAGACTATACTTATAGAATGAGACTGTACATTTTGGCAGAACTCGACAATAAAGTTATAAACAAAGTTTCATCACGGTCACGGTCAAAGAAATTAATTTACGTCCCATTTCATAGCCATTTTTGTCATGATTTCTTTAGCAGATGTATGGAATGTCAATATGACATTAGTGGCACAAAGGTTCCACCCTAGACGGTGATTTAATTTTCTTGACTGTACATATTCTGCCGCCAAAATATGCCATTTTTAGGGTTCCGTAGCCAAAATGGCAAAAACGGAAACCTTATAGTTTCGCCATGTCTGTCTGTCTCTGTCCGTCCGCGGCTTTGCTCAGAGACCATCAATGCTAGAAAGCTGTAATTTTTCACGAATATATATATAAACTATGCGGACAAAACAGTACAGTAAAATATAAAAAAAAATTTTTTTAGAGTAGGTAGGTACCTCTCCTAGACGTTAAGTGAGGGTGATTTTTTTTTTCTCATCCAACCTTGTAGTGTGGGGTATCGTTGGATAGGTCTTTTTAAATCATTAGGAGGCTACTAAAACGATTTTCGATTCAGTTATTTGTTTGCAAAATATTCAACTTTAAAGCGCAAATTTTCATTAAAATCGAGCCCCCCCCCCCCCCCTCCCTCAACAATCTAAACCGGTGGGTGGAAAAATTTGGAAAATTTCAGGATTATAGTAAGTACATCGAACTTACAAGGAAAACTATAGCGGTTCAGTTTTTTTGAGAATATCAGTAATTTAAGGGTAAATAGCAGCCTAAGGTATAAAATATACCTAAACTTGGAATATTCCGCACAAAATACGAAATCCTTAGAAAATATGACAATTTTTTTTCGTAATGGCTACGGAACCCTATCTAGGGCGTGTCCGACACGCTCTTGGCCGGTTTTCCTGTATTAATTGGGTAATTATATATACCTGATATTTCCTATCAACATCACACAGTTTCTGCCCCAGCACAGCATAGTACGGGTTGTAAGTTTTCTCCTGCATACAGCAGGCCAATAACACGTGGACTATCTCTCGCTCCTGCTGCCCTTTCAGCCCCAAATGCTGAAGTTTCTCAAACGCGTCCATATAATCCTGAAAAAATTCAGATGTAAGAACCGGGGATAATGCGCCACATACTTTAAACAGCATATTTATCAGGTTATAACAAACACATTATGTATCCTTAGTAGGTATATTTGTAACATTTCAGCTTCGTTTATTTATTATCATTTTATTTTCCAAACCTGATGGAGTTCTATAGCCACGAAAATACAAACAGAAACATGAATGATTTAGAATGAGATAGTTAGGTTAGTTATTTAAGTAAGTTTAAATAAAATGAGCGCTTCTCGCCAATAAACGTTACAGTTTGGCGAGTAACACTAATGTAATGCATGTTTAATTGTTTTGAGTTCAATAAAAAAAAAAAAGAGTGTACAGAAAAAAAAACAGAAAGAGACCAGCGCTGGGAATCGAACCCAGGTCTTTTTTTTATGATATAGGGGGAAAACGAGCAGAGATGGTGAGCGATTACCGTCGCCCATGGACACCTGCAACACCAGAAGAGTCACAAGTGTGTTGCCGGCCTTTAAGATAGGAGTACGCTCTTTTCTTGAAAGCTTGAAGGTCCTCAGCAAAGCAGCAGCATTGGTCTCTTTTTCTGTTTTTTTTTTCTGTGCATCCATGTACCAGTTTGTATTTTCGTTGGATTTCACGGGATGACCGTAAAAGTAACAAATTTGGAGTTGAAATAAAAATACAAAATACTCCAAAAACCAATCTTAATTCACATAAAACTCAACATACCTCAGCAGCCATGATGACACAGAATATGCTTCTCCTGACGTCGGTGTTCATCCTCTGTTTTCTAGCAAGTTCTAGAAGCTTCTGGTCGGTGCTGGGAACAACCTTGGCCTTCTCTTCTAACCGCGGCCGGTTGCCCTCCCACGCCGACCCTACCACCCACCACTTGCCGCGGGTATCCGCTGGGAATCAAAATATTTCTGTGTTGTTTAGGGGAAGATAGTATAGTATTGTAAAAGCAGGAAACATCTGATTAAGACGTACATCTGGAGTATTGCTCTTTATGGATGCGAAACGTGGACACTGACACAGAGTGATAGGGCAAGACTGGAAGCCTTTGAGATGTGGTGCTGGAGGAGAATGCAAGGCATAAGTTGGATGGAAAGGAAAACCAATGAGGAAGTCTTAGGAATGGTTGAAGAACGGAGAACAATCCTGAACACTATAGATGCTAGACGCGAGAATATGACCGGGCATTTGATACGACACGACAACTTCTTCAAAACAATTTTAGAAGGAAAGATCGAGGGGAAGAGAGGAAAAGGTCGACCTAGGCGCAGCTATATCGATTAGATAAAGGAGAAAGTCGGCGTCGCGTCGTATCAAAAGGTCAAAAAGATGGCTCAAAGGAGAGATGTGTGGCAGATACTGCACCGAGAAGAGTATAACTCTTAAGTTAAAGAAGAAGAAGTATAGTATCGGACAGTGTATAGTATCGGACAATCTCGATGACATCTCTATTTCACGGCTAAGCGCCAATCTATGAACGCACAAGTAAAATATACCATTCTAGACATGCGATGAACCAGTCCATGGCAATCTGCCGACACCCCTGCGGGCGCCGCATCGATTTGTGTGAGTAAATCAATTTCAACGCAAGGAATACTTTTTTTGATTTGTTTACTATAACTATGCACAACTTAAGTTATTACAAACAATTACAAACATTACACGTTACAAGTGTATCATAAGTTTATTACAGATCAAATTGATACTAAAACAAATGAGAAATGGCGTGTTTTTTTTATAATGTTAGTATCGTATCGTTGTATTGTATCGGACAGGGAAATTTTAAATACAAGTGCAAAAATAATCAATTCGAACCACTCAAAAATATGTTACTACGGCCTTGTTGTGTCGGAATAAGAGTCTGTGTACGGATCTGAGACGTGGGCACTAACGATGGGCCTCATGAGGAAGCTCAAAGTCACTCAAAGGGCTATGGAGAGGGCTATGCTCGGGGTTTCTCTGCGGGATAGAATCAGAAATGATGATATCCGCAGTAGAACTAAGGTTACTGACATAGCCCGAAGAACTGCGAAACTGCAGTGGCAGTGGGCGGGGCACATTGCTCGCAGGACTGATGGCCAATGGGGTCAAAAGGTTCTCAAATGGCGTCCGCGGACCGGGAGTACTTAATTTAAAAACTTTGAATAAGTTCATATTTTACTTGATACATACTATGCCGAAATTCGCTTATATTTACACGATTTTTTGTCGTTTCATGAGCTAAAAAGGCTTATTTACCTTTCAACAAGTCCTCCAGCGTGATATTGAGCGGTGTCACGTAGTTCCCCTTCCTGATGACGCCGCGGATATCCTTCTTCAGCTGCTCCACGAACGTCGGCTCGTAGTTCGGTATCTTGTTCAGGTTGTTGTTTTTTACCGCCATCAGGACTTCTAGTAGGAACTTTATGCGGGACCTGTAACAAGTTATAAATAGAAATAGAAATATAGAAATAGAAATCATTTATTCGTGACAAAGTAACGTAGCATATCAAAAACAAATATTAAAAGAGTACGAAATCAGCAAAAATTGCCGGTCTTGCGAACGGTGATTTTCTTCCTTTGGGACCATCTGTTTACCATAAATTAAAATAAAACCAATATTACTAAAGTGAAAAAGTGAAGTGTTTGAAAAATGTCACGGACAAATTAGAGTCGGTAAAAAAGTTGATTGGCACATTTAAAGGTTTTTTTTAAACTTTGAAAAGCATGCACAGCATGCATTATTTTAGAGCACCCTTGTCTAGTCCACAAAAGAGCTTTGAACAAGCGGGTAATAGGCTTTTTTTTTTACTTTTTCCACTTACCCTGTATCAGCGTCCCCTTTCCCGGCGGCCGCTGTCTGCGCCTGCTGCACGAACAGTTTCAGGCTCGCCGGCGAGTCCTTGCGCAGGGCGGCGCCGGCGCACCGAAACACGGCCAGGATACAGTCCATGTGCTTCTCGGTTAGATCCAGTAATAACCGGTTTAGCACGTCGAAGAGCAGTGTTGCGTGGTATATCTGAAGAGCAATAATAAGATTTTTTTTAACCACCGACGCAAAAAGTGGGGTGTTATAAGTTTGACCGCTATGTGTGTCTGTTTGTGGCACCGTAGATCTTAAACGGCTGAACCGATTTGAATGCGGTTTTGGTAGTATCGTGAACAGTTGTATTGCTCTGAAGATGAGCTCTTGTTGAGTTCGAAACGTGTAGTATGGTACATACATACATACATACATACAAACATCACGCCTGTATTCCCATAACGGGGTAGGCAGAGTACACGAAACGTTACCGCTTCGGAGCCACTTTTAGTAATTTTAGGTTTTAAGTTTGACAAAAACGGTACAATAGTGACAGGTGGTTGCTAGCCTGTCGCCTACGGTATACCTTAACCTATATATCCTCCGTCGCCTCTTACGGAATCCACGGAAGAAACGGAGAGGTGTAATTCTAACCCGACACCACACGGGCCACCACCATGTAGTATGGTGGTGATGATAAATGGATTTGTGATTTGTGTGTGTTCTTACAGTGTTGATGTGGAGGAACTGCATGAACACGCATTATCTTGTATAAACGTAGATATAATAAGGTCGCGGGTGAGCAAAGTAACTATTTTAGGTTCATTGATATGGACCTCCACAACACAAAGTAACGTCTGATTCAATAAATTAAGATATGATCTTGATGCCTGCCTTTCTTGTGAAGTGATGTAAGTATCTAAACAATTTCACTAATTAACAAGATTTCATATTTCTAAGACTATAATTTGATTCATTCTCTGTATTCTGTTTGGAAAGAGAAAGACGCTGATATTTTTAAAATTTCGCTACGATTTTTAATAAACTTAGTATTTTTTTAAGACGTGCTTATTTTAAAAGGACATAACTCCAAAACTATCACACAATAGATCCGATTACTTTTGTTATAGTCTGACACAGGCTACTTTTTATCCCGGAAAAATGCACAGTTCCCGAGGGAACAGCGCGGAATAACCGAATACCACGCGGCGGAGCCGCGGGCAAAAGCTAGTAGGTAAATTATAATAAATATTTTCCCATAGTAATTTACATGTGTCAAAAAATGAAATCTTGTCAATTAGTTTCTTACCTTGAAGCTGTACAAATGAGCGAGACAGCAAACGATGTTATCCAACTTTTTGTCCTCCATTGGCTGCGGCCGTTGCATCAGACTGTCAAAGATCGTGCACAGTTCCTCCAGGAAGTGAGCTCCTGCAAACCAAAGGCCATAAATTAAGTGGTGAGCTATCGCCATTCTTCCCGAACATTCAACCGAAATGACGTGATCTTAGAAGAATATCGAGAAATCCATCTAACAAATCCTTTTTCACTTCTCATGCTCGTAAAGTATCTAAGCGACATAAAATGACTGTGCATAAAATAAAATCATCGTCTAAGACCAACTTAAGACCAAGGTGTCAACAGCCACAAACAAAAAAAATTCTGTATAGTTATTAGATTTAAAAAAAAATGTAATTAATATATGAATGCATAAAAATAAAAGGTACACAAAGTAAACAATTGTTTCCACTGTTGCTATTTCATTTCCTCGTGATCTAAGTGAAAAGCAGATCGTAAAACTCGAACATTATACCCATTTTCCCCTCGACGTGTCTATCCACCCTCGCAGTGCATAAACGACTTGGGTAAAATGGCTCGTTTTTTGCTCTTGTTGTACAATCTACTTAATTGTTGTTATAGTGACCTCAGTAATACTCAGTAATACTCATAATCTGTATTACGGCTCGAGAGATAGAGCCCTGTGATAGACGGACGGACAGACAGACAGACTGTAGACTGCATTTTTTGGTATGTCGGGTAACATTATCAGTTGTAAATCTAGTTCGCTTAATTTTAGACTGGAGTATAGCTGCTACATCATGTATTTTCCCTAAGTACTGACTGATCTTGATGACGATGATGATAAAAGCCGTGGTGGCCTAGTGGTTTCACCTATCGCCTCTCAAGCAGAGGCTCATGTGCTCAAACCCCGGCTCGCACCTCTGAGTTTTTCGAAATTCATGTGCGGAATTACATTTGAAATTTACCACGGCTTTGCGGTGAAGGAAAACATCGTGATGAAACCTGGATAACCCTGCGAAGTCAATAGCGTTTGTGAAGTTCCCAATCCGCACTGGGCCCACGTGGTAACTATGGCCCAAGCCCTCTTGTTCTGAGAGGAGGCCTGTGCCTAGCATCGGGACGTATATAGGCTGGAGATGGATGACTGACCGATCTCAGTAGCTACATTAGCATGCAGCACAGCTACCAGCGCCGCGTGGGTGGCGGCCAGGCGCGAGGGAGCCGCCTCCGTGCCGCCCACCGCCTCCAGCCAGAGCGAGAACAGCGCGGAGTTCACAGAGTGCCGGCTGTTGCTGGCGTATAGAGTCTCAATGGAGGTGCACGCCCAGTGGAGGTTTGTGTGAGTCAGTTTGTTTAGAATGCCTGGAAGAGAAAAAATCGGTCAAGTGCGAGTGCGAACGACTCGCGCGTGTAGGGTTCCGCACCTCCGTACGATGCGGTCGTGTCGTTTTATTACAGAGTTCCTATGGCCAACGTCTAATTTCATCATCAGATCATCTCTACGTCATAATAATATTGCATTGCCATCGGATTTATACACATATCATCTGCAGGTGGTAGGACCTTGTGCAAGGTCCGCTCGGATTGCTAGCACCATCTTGCTCGCTAATCCTGCCGTGAAGCAGCTGTGCTTGCACTGTTGTTTCGGCGTGGAGAGTAAGACAGCCGGTGAAATTACTGGCACTTGAGGTATCCCATCTTAGGCCTCTAGGTTGCCAACGCATCGGCAATCCCCCTGGTCTTGCAGGTGTCAATGGGCGGTGGTGATCTCTTACCATCCAGACCCACTTGCTCGTTTTCCATCCAGTCGAATAAAAAAAAACATTAAAATTAAAATCACTAGTCTTCATCAAAGACTAGTCTAGATCTAGAGGATTCGATTTACCAGAATCATTATGTCGTAATAGCAAAACTACACGAAGTGACGCCTAATTCAAGGAATCTTGCTCAAATTCTCCATATCCAAACTCTGGTTGGTTGAAAATTTAATTCTTAATGATTTTTCGAAAAATCTTCAAATTAGTGGCTGTTGATATCGCGAATCTTTTATGTTTTCAAACCCCATGACTCCGCGATTTTTGAAGATTAAAAAAAACTCGCTCTCCCATCCTTATAAATTTCTAACTGGCAACAAAACTTACTCTTAATCTGCCTTTTCAATTGAATCATTGCTTGGTCTGTGGTGGAGTCCTTATTTCTCAAATGCGGCGGAATATAAATGCCTTTTTCCTCCTGAAAATAAAATTACTGGGTGAAATTAACGTTAGGATTTACTTTGTCATGCTGCATCCTATTTTAAAATAGGACAGATCCATCTCCTCCCGTGAGTCTACGTAAGGCGAATAAGTCTTGAGGTGAGAGTAAACATCTATGCTTTATTGCCATCTAGTGGCATGAAAGGCTGGAAACAACCAGATATTTTTTCAAGAAAGTCACCCATAAGGTTTGCTATTAATCCTCAACCATAGACCATGTAGCTGCTAGCTACACACGCCAGAAATGAGAGGGTTGAAGTCTGTTAAAAAACAGGGATAAAACGATTTCGCCTGACATAATCGCACGCTGCTCTGAGAAGTGCGTGCAGTGTTTTATGTTCTGTAAATAAAATTGATTAGGTACTCGTACTTACTTAAATAAAAAAAAATGAACTAAGAAAAGTGTGGGACCGAGTATACTGCCCTGTGGAACGCCAAATTTTACCGGTAAGGGAGACCTAACCATTTTGTTAAATTTAATGCATTGATAGCAGATGAAATGGAGTTTTATTTACGACTTTCGAATATCTTCAAAACCACAATCATTATGTGTAGGGTGATAACCCAGAATAGCGATTTAATAGCAAATGGTGTTAAAATTATAGATGTTAAAGCTTCGAAATTTTGTATACATACCTTTATTACATTTCCTTCTTTGTCTCTCTTTCTTCCGTATATATCTTCCCATACATCAAGTTTTTCTTCACTCTTTACTCCTCTCTGATTTTCACTATCTTCATCAAATTCATCACCGAAACCGTCTAAATCGTCATCATCAGATAAATGGGATACTTCATCATCACTGAACATTTTGGACAATTCTTCTTCTGTAACCACTTTTTCTTTAGTTTTCTTCTCTCTATCTGGTACTTTTTTAGCTTTCTCTTTGGGTTTGGATTTCAAAGTTTTAGCTGGTTTTTCTGTAAAGGAACAGTTTTAAATAAATAATGAATCTAATTTGAAACAAAGAAAAAAATATTACAGTAACTTTTTGATCAAGTCAAATCTAAACCTTGATTACTTTACCTTCAGGCTCATCCTCAGAAACATCACTGTCTCCTTCATCACCACTGCTTTTGTCATTGTCTTCACTATCAACTTCATCCCCAGTACCAAAATCATCCACATCTTCACCTTCTCCATCATCACTATCCATATCACTCACATCCTCCTCCTCCATTTTGCTATCATCATCACTCATTTCTTCATCCATATCTTCATCATCAGTATCTTTATTTTTACTGTCTTTTTTCAATTCCTTTCCAGTAACAGCAGCTAGGTCCTCTTCAAAGTCAGACTCTCCTTCAACATTGGCCAAATGTTTCTCGGCTGCTACAATTTGCTCTGTGGTAGATCTATCACATATTTCTAGTAAATCTGAATATAAAATTAAGGAACATCATGTATTACCAATTGTAGAAAAAATATTAGCTAAAAAATAGTTGAGTGAAAGGGTCGATGAACTTTTTTGTGTCACAGAGAATGTAAAAAGAATCTTAAGAAAGAAGCCAGACATGATTCCTAATTTTTCAATGCATCTTAGGTATGGTATATCTAAGAAACATATACGGAAATATGTGGTATGAAGAGGTTCAGCCACAAGTCACCTATTTAAATACAGATTGTCTTTCTAATATTATTCTTAAAAGGATACAATCCAAACCATCTTCAGAAAAGAAATTTTTCTTATTTTTTACTTTATTCAAACCGAGTTGCTTTTCCAATTTCTTAATCATTTTGTCTTCTTCCTCATTAGCTTCCAAGAAAGTCTTCCGTCTCTGTTCCTCCATTTCAGCTTTGAGACGGTCCGCTTCCTTCTTCTCTTTCTGTCGTTCTCTCTCTATGACATCCAGAACTATTGGCTGAGATTTCGGCTTTTTCTTCTAAAATATAAAAAAGTATAAGCTTACTAAGTTATTTGGTTCTAGTAACCGAAACAATGTGCAACTCATATTGCTTTTATACCTTAACTTCTACTGTAGGTTCAGGGGCATCAGCTGGCCTCTTAACAAATCTCCCGGCCACATATTGAGGCTGTTCTTTAAGTGTTTTCTTCTTCAAGTAGTGCTCTTGTCTGTGAACTTTCTTTTGCTGCCTCTTCTGTTTACGTATAGCTTTACGGGTATTGGGAAAGTTAGCACGTGCTGCTTGTTTAGTTTTCTTCATTATTGTAATTTAAATCTAGTCATTTACAGATATTATAATTTTTAATTTCTCTTCAAATGAGTTTAACAACAACACAACAGAGAATGAGGTTATCTTTTGCTGTCACTTTGACACTCACGTGTAACATGTTAAAGCTCGTTCAAAACCTTTCAAATCTTGCAAATTTTTGTTTCATGGTACATTGAGGTGAATACTAGTAGTAATTAATTTTAAATAGGTCTACAGTAACAAAGTTTATTGAAGAGTTTTAATTTATTTTAATAAAATAATTGCAATTCATAATACATAAATCGTTTTCGATGTTTCGTTTTTAAACTGAACGTTCCGTTACTTTTTAAGTACTTATTAAAAGATAATTAACAAAAAGTTATTTAAAATTACACGTTTTTAGATAAAGATAATCCTGTACCATTAAAAGTTAACTTAGCCAAGAAAAATAATCAAGACAATAGTAGCAATAATTATACATTAAAAGGTTAAAACGTATAATTAATTAGAAATTAAAAACTTGACAGCTTCAACATTATCCAGTAGAACGAAACGTAATACTCTAGTTCTCTACGCTCTACTCTAGTTTTTGTCTATTCTTCACCTATCACTCAAAAATCTCAAAAAGCGTGATGAAGACGAATTCTTGTGTATAAAATAAAATCATTTAACGTGTGAAAACTCATAAGCACCGCGTTGAGGGCATCAGCTCTGCGTTTCTCCAGTGACAAAGTTATAGATACACACGAGGCATGATGGTGGAGGGCTCTGCATTTACGCGGACCGATGTGTTCCAAATGGCAATAAGGGTCGCGTTCGTGTCTGCGGTCACTTATTTCTCTATCAAATGGCTGGTGAACCAGATAGACCCCACGTCAAAGAGTCGGAAGAAGGCTGAGGAACGAGCCCGCGAACAGTTACGCAAGTACGTATCGATCGCGGGAAATACCGGATTGCATTTAATATTTTTATGCACTAATCTTCATTGTCTCATCAGACCATTTCTAACTCATTTCTGACTCTGGTGATTGACGCAACATGTCATGATATCTTATTGGAAACTAATAATATTTAGTTTTCTAATTTGTGGCATGATTAACTGTTATGGTTGCATTTTTATTAATCTCTAAAGTTAGCTGTCGTCCCACAGGAATGCTTGGCCTCAAGGTAAAAAGTAGTAGACGAGTTTCTCAGAAGTTTCATCATAATTTCTTTATAGATGTGCCATCTGTAATCGAACAAAAGTGGAATAACTCATAATTTTCATCATAAATGGTGATTACGGTTCATGATGCCATTTGGGCATAGACCTTAAATGATACTTGCCCGAATGTTAATCTTGATTTGGACACACCCTCAGAAATTTTAGATTTATGATTAATCTGTATTACGTCTTTCTTAATGTTGGTTTACTCAGTAAAGTAAAACATTTTAACATATTATCATTATAACCATGGTGGCCAGTCAATGCTCATCAACATTAACTGGTGTAGTAGTAATATACAAGTATAGTAACTGGAATAGTTACTTGTTCAAATAAAAAAATAGACAAAATTGCAAATTAAATTCTCTTCTTAAGCCCCATCCACATTTATGTGTCGTGTTGTGTCGTGTTGCATCAGAATGGTATTGGTTTCATATATTTTATATGGTTGCGTTCACATTTATCTGATGCAGTGTGTTGTGACGGCTTGTGTTTTGATGCATCACAAGCATAGAGAGAGAAACAGAGAGAGACAGACATTACAACACAACAGGTATATGTGAACTGGGCTTTTGACCAATTTAGGAGGTGATTGCTTACCATCAGGTAAAAGCACGCTTGTTTACCCCTTCTTATGTATGTATATAAAAGTTGGACTGGTACAGGAGATCCCCTGAAGGATTTTCTGTAGTTTTGCATCAACATACCCCATAAAATGTACCCCTTAACAAAGTTTGTGTGATTATGTCACTTTGATGCTCTCAAATGAAATCATACTATTGTCTTGATCTAAATCCAAACATAATAGACATGATTGTTTAAACTAAAAGTCAAAAAACAAAGAGTTCTGACAATAACAACTTATGTTCTGGTTTCTGACTGTATGTTTTAGAGAGAAAGAAAGAAAGATTTATTTTGGCTCCATAAGTACCACCTAAGATTATCCAAAGTAAAAATAAATAAATAAATATCCAAGGGACATTTTTATAGTCTTAACAAAAAATTTTGGCCCAACAAATATATCGTCACTACTTTGAAAAAATCTCGTACCTAAAATCAATATGTGTACAAAATTTAACCTTGACTTAATGTGCATAAAGTTCACTCGGAAAAATTATCTATTTTGAGGTACTAGTTTATTTCAAAGTAGTGACGATATTACAACTAATAATACATTATTTTACACTAGTAAACTAACTATGTGTGGCTGTGTTTGCATGTATATGTATCACGCTTTCCATATACATTCAAAATCTATATATTAGTGTTGTATACAAGCCACTATACAGTCTGTGTATTGAAGGGTCTCTTCCAGGGCGGGCTTGGGCGGCAAGCACACGCTGCAGCTGGATAAACTCACCGACCACGAGATGATCATCGCCTCGCAGCTCGTCGTGCCTGATGAGATCAATGTGAGTTCGTCTGCCTCTCTTCTCTCTGCAGAATACGCGACGATAAAGCGTCAATCACACGTAGGATGACATCTGTGGCCGTCACAGATATAGATTACACTAGATAACTTAAACACCTCAATCTAAGAAAACCAACTGTCACTTTTTTATATCTACTGTGACGTCAAGAGCGAATTAGCGATGTGAATTCCCTGATGTCTGCGCAAAATCGATTCAAATGCGCCGCCCGCCCGCGCCGTGGGGCTCGAGTTAGTCACTAGTCATGATTAGTCAGATAGTGGTCAGTCTTTGTATGGGGCCATTCCCGACGTTTGGTCGGGGTTCGGACACGCGAAGTAGATGCATTTGCGTAATCTAGCGTAATCTATATCTGTTGTGGCCCCTCGTCTCTGCAGGACGGAACTCTTCAACGGTTTATGGCATTGACTTGATATTTGGTATGGAAATGTAGTTTGGATGACAATGCACTTACAGTCAACAAAAAATACAGTCTGCAAAAAGCTTGTAGTAGAAATGATTTTTTTTTAAGTTTTTTTGGAGGCATTCAGGTTAATGATATTTATTTTTATGATTGTGCCAATGTTGAGGTTGACTAAGGCTACGTACGCACTATGCGGCTTACCGTGCGGTTTTAGCGCGCTGTTCCTCTTCAAAGTATCGCTTGAGAAAGAGACGCAGACGGCGCGATAAACCGTATAAGTCGTATAGTAGGTACAACATAAAATGTAGACGATCTCCTTGATCTAATTGATTGGTAATAAAATAAAGTACTTGTGAAGAATGAGTGCTCTGTCCACCAACTTTAATTGGAATTTCAACTTTAGTACTTTAGCGAAGTATTCATTTAATAAACATGAGTTTAACGATATAGACAGGTGATGGGCAAAGCACGGGCCGCGACCCAACTCCTGCCCGCGAAGAGATTTAATCCGGCCCGCCAAGTGAATAGTACCACAGTATAGATATAAGCTAAAGCAGTATGGATAATATCCGCAGTAGAACTAAGGTTACTGACATATCCCGAAGAATTGCGAAACTGAAGTGGCAGTGGGCGGGGCACATTGCACGCAGGACTGATGGCCGATGGGGTCACCGGGAGACGAGCTGTCGGTAGGCCTCCAACAAGATGGAGCGACGACCTGGCTAAGATCGCGGGATCGCGGTGGATGCGAAAAGCACAAGACCGGTCTGAGTAGAGAGCCTTGGGTGAGGCCTATGTCCAGCAGTGGACGTCTTTCGGCTGACATGATGAAAGCAGTATGGAAGCTACGAAGCTACGATCGAAACGAACAGACTCACACAAACGCGCGCTCTACACGGCCTCAAAAATCTAGTCCCTTTTTATTCAAGACGGCATCCCTAAGAAACTAGAACACAAGTTTAGTGATTTTACACACGATTTTTCTTGCAAATCTAAACTCTGTTTTAAAATAGTAAAGCTAGCTGATCAGTTAAAAAACCTTGTTAAAATTTACAGGTGAACTGGAAGGACATCGCAGGCCTGGACGCTTTGATCCAGGAGTTGCGCGAGACGGTGATCCTGCCGATACAGAAGCGGGACCTGTTCGCCGACAGCCGCCTCACGCAGCCGCCTAAAGGCGTGCTGCTGCACGGGCCTCCTGGTAACACCTTACACCTTAGCACAGAATATATATTGTCGGCGGCCGATCGTAAAGTCCGCCAGATGTTTGCTCTCGGGTCTTGGATGTTTAATATGCATTTAAGTATGTATTTATCTATATAAGTATGTTTATCCATTGCCTAGTATCCATAGTACAAGCTTTGCTTAGTTTGGGACTAGGTCAATTGGTGTCAAGTGTCCCATGAAAAAAAAAAAAAAAGATCACGAAATTCCTAGGCACATCATGAAATGGCGCCATTTCATGATATGCCTAAAAGTTGGCCCTCACGATGTCCCTGAGACATAATACGGCAGATCGATTAGAGCAACGCATTCGTCGGTATTCCTAGCTTTATACCGGGCATATCGTGATATCCTGAAGAAAAGAAAAAATTTGGTACGACGAGCGAAGCGACGAGTGGTTAGTATGAATTGTGACCACTACGCACGAGCCGAGCGAGCGAAGCGAGCGTGCTGCCGCACCGTCCAGAAACGATATGGTGGCAATTCATGATATGCGTCGGAATTTCATGATCTGCCTAAACTAGCCAAATCATGAAATGGCGGCGTTTCATGATCTGCCTGCAAATCGTAAAACGGTGAGTTTTGAACGATCGATATGGCGGATGTCCCTTGACCAATTTATGAAATGGCGCCATTTCACGATATGCCTAGGAATATCGTGATCTGGCGGATTTTACGATCGGCCGCCGACATATACAACCCTACTTGAAACTTACCATCAGCTTTTTGATAAATGGAAATTTCTTGAAGAAACTTATCCATTGTTGCGCGTGAAGTTCTTGTAAAAGTATTAGGAACGCGACAATCAAACACAAGGTTAAAGCCATGACTGCTGTTTATTATTTTTCTCTTTCTACCCTACACATGCATTAATCTTAATCTACCTTCACTGCTTACATGATAGTATGACAGTTCTCAAACCGCTATTGCTACAGCTGTACCTAATTCTCAACTGTCATTCCAGGATGCGGCAAGACACTTATAGCCAAGGCGACGGCGAAGGAAGCCAACATGAGCTTCATCAACCTGGACGTGTCCCTGCTGACCGACAAGTGGTACGGGGAGACGCAGAAGCTCGCGGCCGCTGTCTTCAGCCTCGCCGTCAAGTTGCAGCCCTGCATTGTGTTTATAGGTACGTCGACTGTCAAATGTTAAAGTCAAAGTCAAAATCTCTATTCAATTTAGGCTACGATAAGCACTTATGAACGTTAAAAAATCTACCACCGGTTCGGAAAAAACCTCTGTTGAGAAGAATCCGGAAAGAAACTCAACGAGGTATTTAAAAAAAAAACAGATTCACAATATTTATAAATGATATCTATATACTATACATTACAAGTATTTAACACAATTTTATTTTTAACACAGTAGGTTACTTGCTATATTTAGGGCTATACCTAATACCATCCACGAAGACGCGCGATTTTGACAACATTGGACATTAATGACATTGTAATAAGAACCAGGGCACGCGACATCGTGAATGACTCTACCTGTACTCTGGTACTGTGGGAGTGTACTCTGGGCCTGGTCTGTTGCCGGTCTTTAAATAAATAACCTAACCATAAAAATTGATTTCATCTTTTTTTGCTGACTGTACTTGCATTGTCGCCCAAACTACATTTGCATACCAAATTTCAAGTCGATGCTATTAACTGTTGAAGATTTCAGACCTGTGGAGACTATCCTGGCTGGACTGCCAGGATGTTTGTTTATACTCTTTATTGTACAAAAAGGAAATACAAAAATATCAAACAAAAAGAAAGTGCTAAATACAAAGGCTGTCACTACAAGATTATTGTATTGTGACGTGATTTACATAAGTATGCCAAATTTCAAGTCAATCCGACTATTGGTCGAATTTAGCTTCCAAGATTTGAGTACAGACTGACAACAGGACAGGTGAAACTAAATAAAAGCTTGTTTTTCTAATGCTAAATAAAATGAAGTATAGTATAGGGCCTGATTCGATTGTTTTCTAGACGAGATCGAGTCGTTTCTGCGCACGCGCACCGCCCACGACCACGAGGCCACCGCCATGATGAAGACGCAGTTCATGTCGCTCTGGGACGGACTCATCACCGACCCTTGCTGCACTGTCATCATCATGGGTGAGCGAAACTTGATCAAAATTCAAATCATTTATTCAGTAAATAGGCCGCAATGGGCACTTTTACACGTCATTTTTTGTATTACCACCGCTTTCGGAAAGACCATCATTGCCAAGAAGAATGCGCCGCAAGAAACTTGTCAGAAAGTCATTTTTTCATAATAAAATAATTACAAATAAAACACTTAAAAACTACAGTATACAATTAAAGAAAAAAAAACAGTCTTATGTATGACTCAGTCCAGAATCCTTTATTGACTAACGCTCGAGCGCTCATAATCGTATTCGCCATCTCTTTCTACCCATGTCTATAGCGTGTGACAGAAAGAGATTGCAAGTGTCTTAAACAGTAAAGCTCAAATGGTTCAGTTATTTTTTTTTTGTAAGCTCTTTCTCAGCCAGCATGAAAAGAAATTTGTATTTTTTTAAATTTATTAATTAATCTAATAGATTAAAAAAATAACACAAAACGAGGCTTTTAGAAACGAGTTACCTATGTATCTACCAGGTACATTATTTTGGTTGCCAGTTGTGAGCTAAAAATGTATTTCGCTCAACACTAAAGTTAATTAGCGTCTCGTGCTTTGAAACCTTCGCTACGCTCAGATTTATCTCCGGGAACATTCGACATTAACTATCTCATTTCAGCCTTCTATAAAAAATAACTATTATCTTTGTAATAATAATAAAGGTGCCACGAACCGCCCACAAGACTTGGACAAAGCCATCCAACGCCGCATGCCGGCCGCTTTCCACGTGCCCATGCCGAACGAAACGCAGCGCGAGCGCATACTGCAGCTTATACTGCGAGAGGAGCCCGTGGCACCCTCGGTGAGTACCACATCCGGCTCTAAGGACCAAAATTTATTTTGAAGAGGCTGGTAAAAGTATTGTATAACTATTGTACGTAAAAACAAATGACACATACCTTTGTGTTGTTTATTTGTACCAAATAGTATTGTCGTCTTGTGTTGTGAATAAATGTATTTTCTTTCTTTCTTTCAAATAAAAATAAAAACACATTAAAATAACAGTTTACATTAAGAATCGATTAAGAATTAGCCTAGCTATTCAAAGAGAAAATGCTGCCGGCATCTTCGGGACCTTGCCTAGGGGGAACTCTTTAGATAATTTGTTTTAGTTTTATTTTAGGTTCTATTTTTATTTTATGTATAGTTTAGTTAAGTTATTTTTAGGATATTTTTTAGTAATCGATGTGCAAAGGTGAACTTATCCCACAATGGATCACTTCTAGTTAACCTTTGAAATAAGGTTTATACTTTGAAGAAAGCCCGTGACATCCTCAGCGAGTACCACATCCGGCTCAAAGGACCAAAACTTATCCGGTTCAAAGGGCCAAAACCCATCAGGAAACTGAGTAAAGTTTTGTTTGTGTGTGTTTGTTTTTTGTTTGTTTAGGCTGAATCAGTCGTTACTTTGCGGAGGTCCATATCGATGAACTCAAAACACTTTGTTTACCCGCGACAAAGCGAGAAGTGGTTGCGGGACTTGCGGGTGAGCAAAGTCATACCCCCTTATTCATAAAACTTAACAAGCCTATGTTAACTAACAAATGCTTTGTCCCTTTCAACAAATACAAATGTCGAAGTGACAGATAAGGACAAACGAATTTTAGCGGCACTTTAACTAAAATAGGTTTGATTGTCGTTTATGAATAAGGGGGATAATCTGTCTTCAGTTCTTTATAAGTATGTTTATCCGTTGCCTAGTACCCATAGTACAAGCTTTGCTTAGTTTGGGACTAGGTCAATTGGTGTCAAGTGTCCCATGATATTTATTTATTTATTTAACACTATGTTATCTGGTTGCAGATCGACTTCGGACGTCTAGCGGCCGCCACGGAAGGCTTCTCGGGCTCCGACTTGCACGAGCTGTGCCGGCAAGCCGCCGTGTACCGCGTGCGGGACCTTGCTCGCGATGAGATCGCGAAAGACGCTAACCAGGTATACATCCCATCTACAGCCTATCTGTTGGGATTCTCGGTCCCTTATTTTGTATAGGTTAAGGAAATTGGAGTAATTTATTGCAGCGATCTTGTTTCGTGTTCGGTTTATTGGAGAAGAGAACAAATGACATGCGCCATCTTGCATTCATGGGTGTCGCAAGTGGCGCCATCTGACAGAATCTTCTTGGTTTAAATCCGCCGCTATTGGGACGGGAAGTTTGGAATATAAATCACAGATGGCGTCACCTGTGACACTATCTTAGTCCACTGCTGGGCATAGGCCTCCCCAACTGTACACGGGCGTTTTAAAAAAAAAGTGTAAACTTTCATTCTTTTTAAATTTTGGAAAAAATATGCTTTTTCCTACTCAGAATCATAAGCAGAATAGAATCCGATAGTTAAAAAAAAAGAATAATTCACAGTTCAAAATTTTCAAAATTTTGACAGTTTTGCGACGTTTTTTAGGGTTCCGGAGCCAAAATGGCAAAAACGGAACCCTTATAGTTTCGCCATGTCTGTCTGTCTGTCCGTCTGTCTGTCTGTCTGTCCGTCCGCGGCTTTGCTCAGAGACTATCAATGTTAGAAAGCTGTAATTTTGCACGAATATATAAGTAAACTATGCCGACAAAACAGTACAATTAAAAATTCAAAAACAATTTTTTTTAGGGTACCTCCCATAGACGTAAAGTGGCGGTGATTTTTTTTTTCTCATCCAACCCTATAGTGTGGGTTATCGTTGGATAGGTATTTTAAAACCATTAGGGGTTTGCTAAAACGATTTTTCGATTCAGTAATTTTTTTGCGAAATATTCAACTTTAAAGTGCAAATTTTCATTAAAATCGAGCGTCCCCCCCTCTAAAATCTAAACCGGTGGGTGGAAAAATTTGAAAAAATTCAGGATGGTAGTCAGTATATTAAACTTCCAAGGAAAACTATAGCGGCTAAGTTTTCTTGAGAATTATTAGTAGTTTATGAGTAAATAGCAACGTAAGGTATAAAATATACCTATACTTCGAAGATTCCGTATAAAGTACGAAATCCTTAGAAAAATATTACTTATTTTTTTCGTAATGGCTCCGGAACCCTATTTTGGGCGTGTCCGACACGCTCTTGGCCGGTTTTTTTTTCATACAGGTACTTAGTATGGGCGTGAAAAGACTGACTCATAAAATTTTGTATGAAAAAATCATACAAAATATAATATAGAAATTTTTTGAAAATTTTTATGGTTATTTTCAACAAAATCTTATTATTACCAGACCTCATCGAAACCAGAATCCGACTCCGACTCGGAATACCACGACGCTGTGCGCCCCATCACCATGGAAGACCTCAAACTGTCGCTCAACAAGCTTAAAGAAGCCAAGATACAGTGCGGCAGCCTCCCCCCCAGCATGCGGATAGAGCTCGACTAAGCACGTGAGGCATTGTCTTAGTTTAAAATGCGTTATGAGGGAATTTATTGTTTGGAAAGATACGAGTGTTTTGACGACCGTGTTTTACTTTTTCATCGCCAATGACAGGTGGGCCAATCAACTTTTTTACCGACACTAATCTGTCCGCGACATTTTTCAAAAAATCGCAGATTTTTCGAAGTAAACGTGTTTTTTCTGTAATTTAATAGATGGTGTACACGCCATCCTACGTAAGTTCATCTATTAAACCGCGAAATATCTTGGTGGATGTACGATTTTTTGGTAACACCAGAGACAATTTTGGTAACGCAGGAGACGCTCAAAGTGTCGGTAAAATAGTTGATTGGCCCAGGTATGTATCGCACCTTTAATAATAAAGTGAAACAATTTTATAAATTCACATTTCCAAATTGAACTTTAAATAAAACACTATCTGGTTGAATTTTAAAATGAGAAAAAAAACACATTATTTCACTTTGGTTTTAAAGGGGCGGTATATCCACAGAAGTAACAAGCTCGTGTACTTACCATCAAGTGTCGCTAAATAAGTATCGCTGTACTGTTTTAATTAAAATCATAAATAGAAAGGTTTTTCGAGACTAGTCGCGGATCGTAGGGGGTCATAAAAAAAAAAAATTTTAAACAAAGCTTATGAAAGTATGTTCGTTTTTCTAACCAGGATTGTAACAAAATGACCGCCGTATCAAGACCCCCGCGCTTTTAACTCGGGTGACATTTATATTCTTTTTATTGCTATTGGTTCTGTGGATGTATCCGGCGTAAAAGTGATTTTCACACAATGCCATAAGATTCAAATTAACTTTATTCAGCTACGCTTGGCGTTGAAAAGGATGAAATAAGGAGGATGGATTATGTTTTTTTTTATAATATACTTCTCATATCTGTTTACGCAGACCTTGATATTTCTATTTAAAGTTGTGCCTTTTATATTGATAATTTGTTTTTTATTCAGTGTCCCTGATTTTTCATGCAATTTATGCCCATTTTGAGACGAACCATAAATCGTCACTACTTTAAAAAAAACTCGCAGCTCAAAATAGATAATTTTGCTGAGTGAACTTTATAGACATTAAGGTTCAATTTTGTTGACATATTGATTTTAGATACGAGATTTTTTCAAAGTACTGACGAAATATTGTATGAAAAATGCCACAAATAAAACTAGAAAATAGACACTTTTTTTGTTTATGAATAAAAAATAACTTAGGTAAAACGGCAAAACAGCCAAATTGTAGAAAAAAGTTGCAACTTTTAACAAAGTGTCTATCTACATTCTACAGGTTCTCCCAAGTAAAGTACGTCACACGTGTACATCGCAGATAGATCATCCTAAGACGCACTAGACCAGAAGCCTTATTGCCTAACGTTTCTGACACTCGCGATCGCAATAAGATGACAGCTTTTGTATGCGAAATATGTCATTTGATTGCGATCACGAGTGTCAAAAACATTAGGCAATACGGCCTCAGCTTATTAACATAACCATTGTAAAAGTAGCACGGTTTTAAAAACATTGACAGTTTTTTTTATATTGTTTGAGTCAGCTTTGGTACGATAGCTCTAGTTTTTATTTTAATTTATTTATAAGTAAACGCTGGCGTTACCAATGTAAAAGAAAGTTTTAGAACAAACTTTAAAACAATGTCAGGTGTCATTATGACGTACTTTTGGGACACTGTGTAAACTATTACAGCATTTAGTATACAAATTGTTACGTAATGGATACCAAATACGCCTGTAAGAAATCCAATTCTCTTAAAATTCAATGTATTTTATTTTCAACGACAAAAAGACAAATTTCAAAGTATTTAAGTCAAATTGGGCTTCGTAATGTCTAAATTAAATTTACTAATTGCCGCACTCAAAGACAGCTGTAGAATTAGTTGCAATGGAACTTGAATTTGTTTCACTCTTAAATTTTAGTATGAAAATCTTTTGCTAATGAACGGTTAATTTAACTGACATCTCTAAGTGTGGCAGTTACCAACGTTGTCTATCGAGTCCTTGAAGGGCTCTTTAAGTTAACTTTAAATTAAATAGATTTAGAGGCTTTATAGTTCTGGCATTTGCCATGTTTAAAGCCATTTTAGTTACTCTAATTTAGAACTAACATGCCATACGATCATTATCAGGGTTCGTGAAATGCGAGCAAATTTCATTAAACTGAGGCTGTATTACCTAACGTGGGTGACATTCTTTCCCGGCCCGGATAATACCGACATGGAAACACCGACTTTGTTTTTCGTGTACACGCCCATAGAAGCTCCTGTCAGTTTCTATGGGCGTGTACACAAAAAACAGGGCCGGTATTTCCATGTCGGTGTTATCCGGGCCGGGAAAGAGTGTCACCCGCCTGACGTTTCTGACGCTCACGATCGCAATCAAATGACAGATTTCGCATATAAAAACTGTCATTTGATTGTGATCGCGAGCGCCACAAACATTAGGCAATACAGCGTTAGGTTATCATAAATGTCATACGTGATTTCAATAGATTTTGATTGCATTTTACGATCCCTGGTCGTAATAATTTTTTTTTTCTAACATATAGTCGTGCAGTTCGTTTGCTCAAATAGTGCTTATACAGGATGTGCAGCACATTCTGTATAAGATTTCATTGGATCAGGCTTTCAAAATCTTTCAGAACAGGTGGCACAATTTACCTTTAGTTAGCCGCTGTGTCTCTTTCAGGCTGCTCAAGTGCGAGAGATACATACACGGGGTCCGAGGATAATGACTTGTGCTAGCCGTTCTGAGTACAGGAAGATTACGGATAGAGCCAACCCTAATAAGATGCTGGCTCATGATTGGCCAATTTAGTCGTGTTTGACGAGTAACCGACCAATAATATTGCAGTTCAATTTTAGGGCTGTCTGGAGTCCTTAGATAGCTTTAATAGGGTCTCATTTCTTCAAAGCTGTAGTTACCAATAAACCAATTTTGTATATACGCTTTCCTAAAGTGCTAGACTGTATTTATCGCTGTTTCAATACCTACTTCGTCGCATCGAAGCGGTGGCTTAGAAAAAGAACGGAAATGTATTTAAAATCTTACATCTATTACTTGGTCGGTGATACCCACAGTTCAACCACATAGCAGCAGCTTGCAGGTGGTAGGAGCTTGTGCAAGGTCCTCCCGGATTGCTACCACCATCTTGCTCGCTAATCCTGCCGTAAAACAGCAGTGCTTGCACTGTTGTGTTTCGGCGCGGAAAGTAAGACAGCCGGTGAAATTACTGGCACTTGAGGTATCCCATCTTAGGCCTCTAGGTTGGCAACGCATCTGAAATACCCCTAGTGTTAGATGTTTATAGGCGGTGGTGATCTCTTGCCATCAGGAGACCTACTTGCTCATTTGCCATCCAGTCGAATAATAATAATAAAAAAAACATGTCCTTGAGAGGAGGCCTGTGCCCAGCAGTGGGACGTATATAGGCTGGGATGATGATGATGATGATGATGATATCCTTGAAAACCTTGAAACATGTCAGTAAGTTGACAAAGTGAGGGTGTGTTGAATGTGATTGCGGACGCGTTAGAGATGGTTTTGAAATGACGATAGTACAGTTAAGCGTTTGCAGCAATAATTTTGTGTAGAATAGAAAATGGCACGTCTAGCTACGTATTCATATTGAATCAAAGGTTTGTGAATATATTGCGCATTGTTTGAGTGCATTTTCTCGATATAGCTTTATATGCGGTTGACGTATTATTAGCTGTAGTTTTGTCAGAGATATATAATTAAATAACGTCAGGAAAAGTGTGCAGACGTATTTTCTAACGCGCAAACTCTCGCTATCGCATTCGCATCTTTCTGTTCTTATCTCACACTGTGTGATAGAAAGAAGTAGTGACAAAGATCGCGATTGGAAGTGCGTTAGGCAATAAGGTCTCAAGTATATCTAGCTTGAATGGTTTGATGAAGTATTCGTGTTTTAGTTGAAACCGGCCTTTTCTAAATGGATCGTGTTTACGAGCGTTTATACCTGTTGAGCTGGCAACGTCGCATTTTTGTTAGCTTTTCTCGATTGTTCTATAATAGTTGAATGAAAATTGACAAATGTGGTCTAATAGAATACTTCCTAATATTTAAGCAGTCCGCCACTACTGCCACCTTTATTTTTTACGGCAAACAATTTAGTCATGCTACGTTTGTGCAACAATACATTTTGTAAATAATGCCGGGTATTTTTACTAGATGGCGTAGAAACCAACTATTCATTCTCCTCCCTTTATGATACTAAGGTATCCGCGGACGGGTTGACGCATTTTGGTTTTGGATACCATGGTAGCGTCGGACTCTCAAGTGGATAAGTTAATGTGTCTACTCCAAGACCCCGAGGTTTAGCTCCGTCGTCAGGGCTACCATGGACAGAAGCCGATGGAAACAAATAATCATATCCAAATGTAGACCGCCCGTTGATGACCACGATCCTCAGTCATGAGGGAACGACTGGAACGGATGGGTCTACTCCAATAATTATTCGTGATCGACTTTTATGTTCTTTATAAACGAAGAAATGTCTATTAAAGGTTTTTAAAGAAAATAAAAGTCTATCACGAATAATTATTAGAGTAGACACAAATTATATATTAAAAAGTGTTCTATCAGACCACATTTTTAAATTTCATTAAATTTTTATGGAATAATCGAGAAAAACTAAAAAAAATGCAACGTTATCAGATCAGCAGGTATAAACGCTCATAAACTGGATATTATAGGTACAGTGTCAACCAGTTTGCTTCCTGAGCCACCATCGAACCTTGACTTGGTAGTAAATAATTTTATTTGTTTATTTCAAATGACAAGATAATGCTTATTGAATGATGTGTAATGATAAGATTCTATATTGAGCTAGGAATCAAATTGTTTGAGTGAAAACTTCCAAATTATGTAGACAGATAGAGCGTTCTTGGCGTCATGTACCTGTAACCCTTTTAGCCACAGGTTTCTTGTATACATGTAAAGAATGGCATAAACACGGCCATATACTAAACTATACGGGTGACAGTCTTTACCGGCCCGGCTAACACCGACTTGTAAATAGCGGCCATGTTTTTCGTGTACTCGCCCATAGAAGCTCCTGTCAGTTTGCATGGGCGTGTACACAAAAAACAGGGCCGGTATTTACATGTCGGTAAAAACATGCCGGTAAAGACTGTCACCCAACTATACGCGAGAAACTCAAACACGGAATAAGCTGTCAAATAATCATCATTCTAATTAGTCGATCCATTTGATTTTGATTTGAATAAGTTGATAAATTTATGTAGTGTTTCAGGTAGATAGTCTAGCTGGGTTTTTTAATCACGTATCTTGATTCACTGTGCCAATATACCAAAGAGCTTTCGGCCAATCCCTCCGAATAACCCGCTCGCTTGCATATACCATTAATTAATGGGATTCAAAACACCGGAACCTTTTTACGATAAATTATTGATTTTATTTTGCTTGAAATCTGTGTTTTTAATTAAGAAAAATCCAGAAATATTTTTCTTTTTTTTTAATAGGTTTTGAGAATGTGGGTCAAAGTGTTCAAATCAACATTTTTGGTCAATATGAACAATATTAAACATTATCATACCTTTATTTTTTTAATTGTTCATTTTAAAAAAGATAAAATCTATTTTCAGAACTAAAATTATGAAATAAATTCACCTTTAATCGTTTAGAAATATCACTATACACTGTGACCTGAGAAAAATTATTAATTGTTAAATTACTATAATTATATTTGAAGATGTTTAAATTATACCGTTAGACTCGAAAATCTATTGTAAATAGGCTTTGTTAGATTTGAGCTTACGGGGGTTTCTACAAACTAAATCAAATAATCAATTGTTCTTCGGCAATTTGTTGGTTGTTCGATTTCAAGTTTTTAGAAATACCCTCTTGAATTATAAGTTATGCTGCTGGCAGTGTATAAGATTTTGAATATATCTATTTAAATTCTGTAAATTTACTTATCTATATTTAGCTATCCGACGCTTTGGTTGATTGTCACCCAAAAGCAATAGTTAGTAAACTACCTACATATCTAAGTGTTATTTTAAAAATATGAAGTCAATTTATTCTTACTTGTACTTAGAACGTAGAGTCGATAATAAAATCGTTTAACACCTACAGTTCTCTATTGTCAGGGTTTAATTAACCATTAAAGACCAATAAATAACATTTAGGGGCTGTTTCACCATCCATTAATTAGTGTTAACAGACGGTTAAATGTCATGCCGTCTCTATTTGTTTTGTTCGAATAGACGGAGACGGCATCACATTTAACCTTCAGTTAACACTAATCAATGGATGGTGAAACAACCCCTTAAAGTCAATGTTACAATCGGGGATATTGTTTCTATTAGGGCTGTCAAAACTGTCAAAAAAATAGTAAGCACTTTGGTGACTTAGAAACTAGTGGCCAGAACACTATCGAAGTTCAGATAATTTTTAACTTTCTGATTTACATTCTGATTTCTTCACATAGATGGCGCTTGGCGACAAGTAATATGTAAATTAAAAAATAGTAACTATCTCGAGAACACGTCGAATTTGCGCCATGGATTAAAGCTTGGCGTTGGTGAAGGGGTGCAGTACGCATCCCGGATCGATGAAGAACCGGGTTCGTATCCTGGATCAAGCGTTTCATTTCTATATTTTTTTGTAATATTTTTCATTTCCAGTATATTGAAGTAGTTACCAGAATTGTCACTTTTGTACACTAAAATTCTAACCTTTAAATAAAACAAAATGCAGTCGCAAATGAAACACATTAAGTATTCCTAGTTAGCTGCTTCAGTTGGTTTTATTTCAGCGTTTATTCAAAGACATAAAATCTATTTTGGTGTCCAAAAGTGTTATTTTAGGTTATATCCGTTTTTACGATTTAGACAGATTTTGTAGCGGAGATACAAGGTCAAAGTAGTTATTGGGGTCCATATAAGCTCGTATGATTGTTAAAAGTAAATAATATATATTTTTTGTCATAACTATTTTCTGAAGCCATTAACTATAAAAAAAAAATTATAAAACAAACCTAATCTAACGGTCCTAACATAACAGAGTGACCATTTAAATATTTCTGAAAAATTACGTATAGTTTCAGCGGGGGAAAAAATATGACTAACGAAAATTATGACAAACATTACATCATGACTTTCAAATATACTTACTGTACTAGACTCTGGCCAGCGAAAGCTGTTCACGCATTTTTTACGAAACCTTTATTCTGGTATTATTTTTGAGACTGTCAAAATTGACATTATTGTCATTCCAGTCTGGCTTAAATAATTTTGATACTTCTGCTATACGAAATAAATTAGTTATTTTTTGTTTTATTTAACCTCCTACCATCCTGAAAACGGAAAATTTTGTAAAGATTATGTTAGAATTAAAATGTTAGAAGTGCCAATTTGGTCAAAATGGTCCAAAAATTGATACGTCTGGACTGTACGTAAATGGGCAGTGACAAAAGTCATAAAATTTACCAAGGGACTCCTAAAGTGCATCATCAACTTTCACACATTACTAAATGAATTTTGATGCAGCTTGAAGAGCCCCGAGTATAATTTAATATCTGGAATATTTAAATAATATCTAAGTATCAACTTCGTTTAATCTGCATACAGCAAGTGTTGTCAGCTTCATTTTTTTTTATTTGCCACGGTTTCTCGCGGACAGCTTTCGCTGACCAGAATCTAGCACCCTGTTCATTGATATGGGCACTTTTAAAATAACTCTGTAATTAATGATTTAAGACAAGCAAGAATGAACTGAGTTTTGTATCGTGTGCATTTTATTTTTTACTTTAGTGAATTAGCTAAACGGTGAGGGCTGTGCGTTGAAAATTTAAGTTATTTTAATGGTTTGAGTTGGTTTTAATTAAGTCGTTCACTGAAATTTTCATATTTGTTAATCTCGATTAAAATCAAGGCATTCGAAAATAGCTCTAACGCCTTTCAAGATTATGTAAGCATTACAAACTCGCTTTAGATATTGCGATGTATTGTCGGTGCTGTTTTTAAAACGGCGTGTTTTGTATATAATGCATAAATGTGTTTTGTGTTGTTTTTCTGTCGATTTCATGTGAATGAATGAGTTTTTGGACTCTGGTCGTCGACAGAAGAATATGTTGAGATCGTTACTTAGCGCAAATATTTATTGTGTAAATAAAGGCAATAAATGATTAGAGAAATAATGGTTTTTCATTGATGTATATCCGCAAAAATAGGTACATTTGGGGCTGAATGTTAACTGACAGTTAAATTTGATGCCGTTTGATGCTGTTTTGTTCGAATAGACGGAGACGGCATCACATTTAACCGTCAGTTAACAATAATCAATGGATGGTGAAACAGCTCCTTAGAAGTGATTCCCACTTGTCGGATGTCGGGCCCGATAGCAATCGGGTGGTCCTGTGGCAAAACATTTTATATGAAGATAGCTTCATAGCACAGTTCATAGCATAGTTGGCATAGGCCATACCACAGTATATGTATATAAGCTAAAGCAGTACGGAAGCTATGAACAATCGATCGAAACGAACACACACAGACGCGCGCTCTACACGGCCTCTAAGGGGGTCTCGCGGTACTGCCGTCAGTAAGACAAAAAACTATATGTATAGCTTGTTATAATTATTTTGAATGGGTTTCATTGTTTATTTTGTATCTCAGTATTAACATTACATTTGGCGTTATCTTCTTTTTATTTCCAGTACTGCGTCTGGGAACAAATTAAAATAGCACATCACTGAAAAAATTTGCATGCTTCTATCGTCGAGTAATACCATTTTAAATGTTACGATTTCCTTAAATATTAATGAAAATTTACTGAACTCGAACTCTTATGAACTTTTTTGTATTCTTATTATACATTTATGTATAAAAGAGACTACAAATCATTAGTGAAAAAAATATCTAAACATGTGAGCCAAGTGCTCTCAAAACCGCATCGAAAATGGCCGCGGTGCGAGGGCTCGAGGGCTTAGACCCGTTTTGTTCGGAAAAAAAGGGAGGATAACAGTTTCCGAAAGACAAAACTCTCTCTAAACACAGTCTTCATTGCCCCGTAACGTATTTGCCATAATAATTTCAGGTAATGCAAAATATTCTAATTATAAATAAACCCGCGTAGCATCGCCCAAAAACTATAAATTTTGACATTTCGGGGACCTCACGCTACACCAGCGCCTCTAGCGGCGAATTCATACATGATAGCCCTCATTGTCTCGACCAGTAGACTCTAGTGTAAACACAGCCTAACTCCCTTATTCATAAACGACAATCAAACCTATTTTAGTTAAAATGCCGCTAAAATTCGTTTGTCCTTATCTGTCACTTCGACATTTGTATTTGTTAGAAAGAGACAAAGCATTTGTTAGTTAACATAGGCTTGTTAAGTTTTATGAATAAGGGGGTAAAGGTTTACTATATTTTACACTACACGGGTTATACCATACAGGTCAACGCACCTTCTTCCTTTTCTTACTTCTGGGCGTCTTCTGTTTTCTGCGTTTGTTGTACCGCGCGGGGCGGGGCTGTCGGCGGGAGGGCTTGGAAGGCTTGGAGGGCCGAGAGGGCCGGCGAGGCCGTAGAGGCTTCTCTTGACCCTTCAGGAGGTGGAGCAGACCTGCGGAAGTTTATAGTTTATTTACTGCGGCTGTTACTGTTAATGAAAATACTGGTTGGTCCTACCTAAATACAATTGATTTTGAAAACCGATATACGCAACGTTTAAAATTTTCTTGATTTCCACTCATACTCAAAATACCTCAAACGGGACTTATCCCGCTATATCACAGGACTTATCAGTCTACTCGTGACCACGGCCGCTATAATGTACCTAATTGTTCTGGGCCGAGAGAGCATCTGGGGGAGGCCTATGTATGGGGGAGGCCTATGTCCAGCAGTGGACGTCCTACGGCTGAGATGATGATGATGATGAGAGAGCATCCGCAGATGGCCATCACCATTATACACAGGAGATGCCTTCCGAGGCCCATGAAAACAAATGGTTCGGACTTATGAAGGGTGAACACTAGTCTCAGCCCGTATCCGGTTTACGATTTGGGTCACGCCGGTGATATACAGCAAGGACGCATCACGGAAGGTGGCACCGCATGCTGTGACGAAGGTATTGTGGGCGTAACAAGTCACGTCGACCCTCTGCTAGTTGGCGCTACGCAGCACCCAGTCGTAACCAATGTTCCACAGGAGTTGTCCTAAGACTGATCCCTGGGGACGCCGCACGACATCTCACACTCTACTTACTCTCCCTTGCGCGGGGTAGCGGATCGCCCTCTCAGAGAGATATGACACCAGTACCCTGCACAAGTACTCCGGTACGTTGTGGTATCTAAAGCGCCTCCTTGATGGTTTCTCAGGTCAGAGTGCTGAATGCGTTGGCTATGTTTAAAGGCACTGCCAAAACCACCTCCCCCGGGAAACCGCCCTCATTCTTGGCCCAAAGGTACGAGCGCTAGGACCTTTGGCTTGTCCAATGTCTACGCTGAGGGCTTTGCTGGTCGCCCTGTACCTAGTTGGCGTATAGCTCTTCTGCCGCTAGCGGACCTAAGTCTCGCTAAGTGTGGGTACTTGGGGAGTTATATTTAGTGACAAATTAAAACGGTGATTGTGGTTTGTTAGTATAAATAATAACGTAGCATGGTATACGGTCGTGTTACTGTGAAGGTGAGCTCTGGTTGAGTTCGAAACGCGTCAGTGTGATGTGGTGGTGGTGATAGATGGGTTTGTGTAATTTGTGTGTTCTTACAGTGTGGAGGTGGAGGAACTGCATGAACACGCATATTTTGCATAAGCTTAGCTATCGGAAGGTCGCGGGTGAGCAAGGAAATTCTTCGCCTTCGCAAAGTAACGCCTAATTCAATAATTTATCTAAGTGTCGCCTCTTTCTCCTTCGGCTCCTCGTTGTACTGGCGTCTCGTTGCCACGCAAGACTTGGGCAGCTGCGTTAACTCTACGTACCCCAGTACACGCTCCGCCTCGGCCCTGAACCTAACCTATGTACGTCAAATTGACCTAAATGGCATAAGTTTTTTACTCATAAAAGTTATTTTATCGACATTATGAATTTCAATATTACGGATAAGCTCTTATGATTAACACACGTTCGGTCCCGGCAACGATCTACTAAGCTCTTACACTGTGCCTGCATATTCCACAGCAGTCACTTCTATTCCAGTGACACGTAAATGTAAGCACTAAAAAAAATTTATAACAAAGAATTTAACCGACTAAAAACCATGAAAATAATTTTCTACCAGTCTGAAGTCGGTGCCTCAGCACGAGCCAGCAGGAATGGAGCTATGCGTCTACTTTACCCACATACCTACTTACATATTAGACTTCAATCACTCCTGCTGTCTCGTGCTGAGGCACCGACTTCAGATTGATAGAAAATTATTTTCATGGTTTTTTGTAGTCGGTTAAATTTTTTGTTATATTTTTTTAATTAATGAAGATATTGGAATATAAATGCAATAAACTCGCTTAAAATTAAAAAAAAATTTGGGGTGTCTGAGTTTTTCAGTTACTTAATTAACACCATGTATATATTATACCTCTATAGGTAGTCAAATTTAGGGTGGTAGGGAGGTAGAGATAATAGGATACTTCTGGTTGTCCTAGAACCTACAAACTTGAAATTTGATATTAACTTACAGGATTTCTAACAAGAAAAGTGTCAAAATCTTATTTTTTTATGCCAGTTTTCGTCGGTTACCATCCAATATGAAAAAGACTGCGTACATTTTGCTTAGGAAAAGGGCTCTGCTAACACTGGGTATTCATAGATATATACCTACAAATTTGTACGAAACCCTCAGTGCGCGAGTCCGACTCCCACTTGGCCGGTTACATAAGAATTAGGTGTGTAGGTTTTGTGTGTGAAATGGTAAATAAAAAATGCTAAAAATAAAACGTATTAGCTAGTAAGGAAGCATTTAATACAAAAAATAAATATCTTACATTACTAAGTACCTTAAAACGCAAACTTACTTCTTTGGAAATAGCATAGAATACTGACAAGGATCACTAAATCTTAATCTACGGCAAGAAACCTAAACTACCAATCTCAAGTCATTCTGATCACATGCAACTTTAAAAACTTTACCTAACTATAATTTAAAGCTGTAACAAGTCCTACATAGCCTCAAAATCACTGCTCTTTCAATTCATTATCAACTACGGCCTCACCTTGCTGCTTCTCGAAGTATCCATTCTTCAAATAAAAGAACAGCGACGATGGAATTTCGTTAACCTCCTCGTTCAACGTTTTCGGTATACCAATGGTGATGTCCGAACACGCTCTGAACTCTTCCTGTTTCCCGCAACCTAAGCCCGTGGTTCCATTACTGCAGATCCCCCAGTTGTTCCCAGCTCGGTATCTCCATTGAAGAACGCAGTGTTCGCAGACGAGGCCGGTTGGGAGTTTATAATTGACGTTGTAAGTAGCGCTTCCTCGGGTTGGGTAGTATTTCGTCTCGCCGTTTTCGAGTTGGAGCACGTGCTGGTCGAAGCAAGCCTGGTCGTTGTTGGTCGGGTCTGGGCACAGTTTGAACTCCCAGTAGCCGAGGTGGGAGGCGGTGAGCTGCGTGGTGGTGGCGATGGTGGCGCCTGGCAGGTATTCCGCGGTGATGACACCAAGGCCATAGGTGCCCCCTAGCTCGTGGGGACGAGGCTCGGGGATGTTGTACGCGTCACCGCAGATTCCACATCTGGAATTGGATTTTGATTAGTTCAAAACTACACTACCCTACACTACACTACTACTATTTTACCTGTTTTTCTGTATCGCTTATTATTTCTGGTGTACAATAAAGAGTATTTGTATTGTATTGTATTATACACCAAACTAGTTAAGTAGGTACTTTACTAGCATTTTATACCTAAATCTTCATATTAATCTATTGTGTAATGTCTTACATATTAATGAAACTGACAGAGCTAGAGACTGATAGCTCTGGGAAATTAGCGAAGTCCCTATCATATCTGGGAAAAACCCGTCCGTTTTTTGGAGTCACTTTAATTTCTTTTACTCGCTATTTAGTGTAGGTATAGCTTACCGATAATGTCAACTGCTCATATTATTACGGATAAGTACCTAACTAAAAAAAAACTGGTCAAAACTTGATCCAATTTAAATGAGGGTACTCGTATAATCATTCAGAATCACATTAAGCTTTCAAATAAAAAAGAATCATCAAAGTCCGTTCACTTAGAAAAAAGTTCTGATGTACCTACCTAATAAATTAAAAAACCGTCGATTTGAAACCTAGAACTCCTTTCTTGAAATCGGCTAAAAAACTAAAGGGTTTATTGGATCTCATGGATACTCACTTGCCCCCATTACTCTCCCATTGCGTGGAGAACCCCCCACAGTTCAAACCATCGTCGTCGTAGTTGGGCGGCGTCGGGAAGTTCAATCGCCACGCTGAGGCCCTCGAGGCCGGCTGCGTGACCCGCCCGTGGCCCACCACCGCCGACACCACGGCTGCCAGCACCAGGATACTGCGGGAAACCATCTGGAAGCAAATTGTGAAGGTTAAACCATATTAAAGGACTGTTTCAACTGTTTTATTCGGAAAAAACAAAAAGAGAACGCATATCACAGGCATATGCAGGTGCAAGTGGTAGGACCTTGTGCAAGGTCCGCCCGGATTGCTACCACCATCTTGCTCGCTAATCCAAGTGAAGCAGCAGTGCTTGCATTGTTGTGCTTCGGCGCGGAGAGTAAGACAGCCGGTGAAATTACTGGCACTTGAGGTATTCCAACTTAGGCCTCTAGGTTGGCAACGCATCTGCAATACCCCTGGTGTTGCAGATTTTTATGGGCGGTGGTGATCTCTTAACACCAGGAGACCCACTTGCTCGTTTGCCTTCCAGTCGAATAAAAAAAAAATCTGTCACATATACATAAAATTTAACCAATGAATGGTGTAACAGGCCCTAAGACTCCATGGTATAACCTAATATAGTATTGCAACTAGGTACCCCGCTTCAACCTAAAGTTTTTTTCGACAGAATTCTTCAAAATGATTCTGTGTTGTATTTAAACTGTTCGCTGTTGGCTGTCAAATCAGAGGTTTTTTAGGTAGGTGCCGGAAAAGCACTGTGCTTTCAAATTGGCTGCAAAATTATAACAGCTACAGTTTTCGCACTTATTTCTTTTAGTTTCCACAATGTGCTGGATGGATGGGCGGTTCCAAAGTGCGGGTTGAATTGACATTCTCGAAACAAGAACATTGTTAAGAAAACACGCACTCTACAGATTTATTACACAAGCAACAATTTTTTTTCCTTCTGGAACTAAAAACTTTTATGTATAAGAACAGCCCC
Source organism: Choristoneura rosaceana (assembly GCA_037349165.1). Lineage (NCBI taxonomy): Eukaryota > Metazoa > Arthropoda > Insecta > Lepidoptera > Tortricidae > Choristoneura > Choristoneura rosaceana. Next base: position 2,987,224 of record JAZBNJ010000032.1, read on the forward strand.
TAAGTATAACAGATCTTTGAATGTTTAGGTATAGCTAATAAAAAATCGCACGAAATGAAGAATAGACAAAAGGGACTTTAGGTAGAGTCATTCACGATGACGCGTGCTGTGGCTCTTATTACAATGTCATTAATGTCTAATTTTGACTAAATCACGCGTCTTCGTGGATGCCACTAGGTATACCTACATAATTAGGTACAGTTGAGGTTTAAATACTCAAACGATATTTCAATAAAATAGTACTAGTAGTCAATTCGGAGCGACGACCTGGCTAAGATCGCGGGATCGCGGTGGATGCGAAAAGCACAAGACCGGTCTGAGTGGAGAGCCTTGGGGGAGGCCTATGTCCAGTAGTGGACGTCTATCGGCTGACATGATGATGATGATGATGATGAGTAGTAAATTTAAATAAGTAAATTAATTATTACCAAAGTCATGATTTCATATGATACTTAATTTATATTGTGATACCTACCCAGTACAAACTAATATTTAAGTGAAATTAATTAAGTTTTTCAAAGATGTTTCAAATGTTAATTAAAATCTTATAAAGAGTTTTCTGCTTATTAATTAGATGTAAGAAACTTAACACGCTATTTATTAAATTACGACGCCTTTACAGAATTGTACTTTAACATGTACTTGTGCAATGTCATAAATAAATAAAGCTACATGTCTATCGAATTTCAAGCTTTCACTAGAAGTGGATCTTTAACTTTCAAGATTAAACAAACAAACGTACGAGATGAAGTTAAATAAAAGCTTGTAAACTTGACACAGAAAAACAAATACCTTTCAAATGGTCAGCAGAACTTACGGAGCACAAACCAAACGCAAAGCCGATTAAAATTAAAAAAAAATAAATTAAAAAGTTAATCAGGCAATAGAATTGTTTTTTACGCCGCTGAATTAACTCAGCATGGAAAGGAAAGTGAAGACTAAAGATCGTAGCGATTTCCCTCCAATTTATATTGCACTGTATCACTGATTGTTATCCTACTTGTTATCTATTTCTTTAATTCCATAAAGATATGTTACTAATCAAAACAATTACCGGCATTTCTGAAATGTTTAACTTCCTAATAAATAGCAGATAAGGTGACCTAGTTATAATTTTAATATGCGATGCGCTGAGCCTTGGTTTGGTTTGCATTACGATACGGAAATAGATCTACTTTTTATTATTAGACAATTTAAGTAATAAGTCATTAGACTTGACTGCTCAGAATGATCCTTCCTTTTTTTTGAAGGGTAAATATTTAGGTGACATTTATTTAGATTTGTACCAATGGCTTATCTACATTTCTGTACAAATGTAAAGTATGTTTGTCTTGTAAACTATGCAGTACCACTACCATGAGTTTACAGTGACCGTACTCGGTAGCGACGGCGTAAATTATTTGTAGAGGCGCTGTACAATTCTCCATACAAATGGTAGTGGTACTGAACGCCACTTGACAATTAAATTGAAAATTAAGTGGCTATTAACCTAAAACTGTTTTCCTTCTATAATCATATCATTTTTTGCGACAGCTGTACCTAAATAATTGATGGGTTTCTCAAAAAATGAAAAAGTTTGCAGGAAATTGTAAGAACAATCAGACAAAAATTCTTACATTAAAATTTTCTCCGCCCGTTTTTTCAATACTTCAATATTATCCTTTTCATCTCTCCTGTTCGGAAAGTTTAATTTTCATGGGTAGATCGACGGGTGGAAAATTGCGTTTTCTCCTCTAGGGTGGAAAGTAATTTTTTTTTAATTTTTCGGCTAGCCACGACATCGAAGATAATTGAGTTACGTCATATTATTAAAATAAAAGCTTTTCAGTAATCTAAATTCAGCTATACATTAAACGACATGTTTATTACGATCTTAATAGGTTCACATTAAAAACATTCTACAATTGACCAACTCGATTTTTTTTTTATAGTCGGCCATGGCAAGTGGCCAGTCGAAAAGGTACCGCTGGAGGTTGGATAGGTTTAAGTAAATTCAATTTATTATTATTCTCGTTTTTTTGTAGTATTTTAGTTTCCTCACAGTCGAAATGAAAAGTAGAGTGTCTAACTCGGGTGAAATAACCCATTTCCCCTCGAACTATTGGCGCTCTCACTTCGTTCGAGCGCCAGAAATATCTCGGGTGAAATGGGTCACTTTCCACCCTTGGTTATCAATCTACTATTGTTTTATCGAATAGTAAGTATTTCAAAGTTTTATCAAAGCTGTTAGAAAGCGAAGTAGAAAAATGTAATAAGAAATCTATATTTAGTTACCTACCTTTTTTTTATTATATCACCGTTATAATTTCACACACACTACTAAAACTGCGAAAGCAAATGCATACCTAATTATGTTCAAGTTGACTTGATATTTATATTAAAATATGAGGAAATCAAATTCATGAAAAAATTACATATACATGATGACAATTGGAAAGGATTTATTCAAAAAATGCCTAATGGGTTTCCTACCGCCACACAATGCGTTTGAATTGCATATTCATTAAAAACCGGTCAAGTGCGAGTTCGACTCGCACATGAAGGATTCCGTACCAATGCATAATTGCCACTATTGCTTATTGGCTGCTTACGTCGAAATAACCACGTTTCTCGTACGTAGTAGGTAAGTGTAAGTTTTTGCGTATTTAAGAGTCATAAAAACTAAGTGTGTACTTAATAATAATCATTTAATCGAAATAGAAATACAGTTTATATAAAAAAGGAACAACAATTTAAAAATATAAAAAAAATATTCAGACTTCGTCAAATTAATAAAAATAAATAAAGAAATAACACATTATTACATCCACAACAAGCTTCGTCAAACTTTATAAAATGCAGTGCAGTGCAGTGAGTAATATTCTTTCATTTTGGTAAATACCGATGGTATTCAACGTAAGTGTGAGTATGTACTGTGATCTTGTATTACGCATTTTGGCTTTTCTTTCTGGTAATATCCCCGGCCATTTTATATAAAAAAAACTCATTTATTGCCATTTTTTTATATCATTCCTTATTCTTTTCTCTCTGTCATCTAAACTTCATTTTTGTGTAATTCTGAATGTCACAAATAATTGCTGTTAATCTATCCTTTCTTTCTAATACTAAATTTATGGGAACTAAAATATTTAATGTTCCGAAAAATTTGTATTCATTTTTTTTCTGCGACTGGCAGTTTTCTGTTGAAAAATCTGGCGATAAAAGCCAAATACGTGAATGAAAAAGTATTTTATTTTCTTAAAATTCTTATATGGCTATTTCTGCCACGGCGGTTTTGACGAAAGCAGCCAGTGTTAAAAGAAAAAAAAAATATTGCCACCAAAAAAAGCTACACAATAAATGTAAGAAGTAAATACACATAGCAATTAACAATGGCCCAGATTCAATAGGTATTAGCTGCTAGCAAAAATTTCGCAGCGCTGATTTTCAGCTCGCGCCTAGCCCATTCCATAGAATATCTCATAATAGAATCGACTCGATCACAGAATCCATACTAGGTAATTATTATAAATGCGAAAGTGTGTGTGTTTATATGTTTGTCCGTCTTTCACGTCGAAACGGAGCGACGGATCGACGTGATTTTGTGCATAGAGATAGCTTATGGGCCAGAGAGTGACATATAGGCTACTTTTTATCCCAGAAAATACGGTTGCCGAGGGAACCGTGCGCGATAACCGAACTCCACGGGGGCGAAGCCGCGGGTAAAAACTAGTAAGTACTAATATTATTAGATAAGTACACTGCGCGTGTGGACTACGACTCAAGCTCTCTCATTCTGATAGAAGGCCTGTGCCCTGCGTCGGGTGGGACGTATATAGAACGAGATGATAGTCCAATCCAGAAGGATGGTAACCCTAACCGAAAACCACGAGACAAGATTTTTATTTGATTGAAGGTTTCTCCTATCTCCTAAGAAAAACATAAGATTTGATTTGCCCTTGTTTACAACATGTTGCAGTAAGAACAACTACAAGCAAGGTTTTCCCTAAAGCCCTTAACTGTGTTTGAAAAAAATAAACCATTCGTCCTATATTAAAGTACTAGCTTTTGCCCGCGGCTTCGCCCGCGTGGTATTCGGTTATCGCGCGCTGTTCCCTCGGGAACTGTGCATTTTTCCGGGACGAAAAGTAGCCTATGTCACTCTCTGGCCCATAAACTATCTCTATGCCAAAAGACGGACAAACATACAAACACACACTTTGGCATTTATAATTAACCGACTTCAAAAAAAGGAGGAGGTTCTATGTTCCAATGTTTGTATTTTTTTTTATGTATGTTCACCGATTACTCAGTCAATTGTGGACCGATCTTCAAAATTGCAATATGCCAAACGAATACCTAGATAACGCGACCGCGCGGCCGGCTGGGAAACTTCTCTTAAGTACGGCTTAACGCCCACCTAGGAACAATTTAACTACAGAAATGTGTGGCAGGTTACGGATGTATGTATGTCATCGATATATATGTACTTACTAGATATCGCGATCCGAACACTCATTGTGTTCCACTGCTTTGCACCTTGCACTGTGCAAAGGACTTTAGTATGACTTTGACATTCATGAGCGGCGGACGAACTAGTTTTTGATTGAGACTCCGAATGTAGGCGTGAACCTGCACGTAAGTAACAATTCACTACTCAAGTAAGTAAAATTACATCTCGTTCAAGTGATTACGCAACTATTAATATTGTAATACCACAATAAAATCATTTTTTAAAATAAGACGTCACGCCATCTTACAATCATAGACTAAAAACGTGCAGAGACGTTCCGTTCCCATTCAGAATTGGTTGTAGGTAAAAAATTGTGACTGAACATGAATGACAATTCTTTTAATTGCTTTATTTATACCCAGTTTCATATTTTGAATATTTATTTAATGTTCTTTCTTTTTGGTCTAAAAAATATTAATTTTTTTTTTTCGAAAATATCTATTTTGCATCTGTGCATTATAATTACGTTTTGTAGGTAAAATAGCTGTGTCACGTCTGCGGTGTATAATCTATATAGCGATGACGTCTTGTGACAGTCCGGTATTTGAACATATTGTTGACATGAACGTGCCTGTCCATAGAGTTATAAGTCAATGATGTATGTAGTAAGTTTTAAGTAAAACTTATGGAACCCTAAAAATATCACACATTTAAACACGCTAAGACATATAGGTACCATAAAGAAGAAGTCAAGTTACTTACATAAGTACATAACAAATAATAAGTAGGTACAATCAAACTATCAAAAGGGAAAGCGACTCAGAAGGGCTACTCCGAAACACGAAATTCGAAGTTCGTATCGTACCATCCCTCTCACTCTCGTATTAAATAACATAAGCGTAGGCGGGACGGTACGATACGAACTTCGATTTTCGAATTTCCAGGTAGCCCTGCTGCTTATGCCTGCGCCTTGCAGAACGAAGTCCTTTGGCTAACAGACTCTGTTTTTCAGTCGCCCCCATATTTTCTTGTGATGATTATATTTCCGAAGCCGTGAAGTTCAAGCCGTGGTGGCCTAGTGGTTTGACCTATCGCCTCTCAAGCAGGGGGTCGTGGATTCAAATCCCGGCTCGCACCTCTGAATTTTTCGAAATTCATGTGCGCAATTTACCACGAGCTTTGCGGTGACGGAAAACATCGTGAGGAAACCTGCACAAACCTGCGAATCAATTCAATGGTGCGTGTGAAGTTCCCAATCCGCACTGGGCCCGCGTGGGAACTATGGCCCAAGCCCTCTCATTCCGAGAGGAGGCCTGTGCCCAGCAGTGGGACGTATATAGGCTGAGATGGTGGATGGTGGTGATTATATTTCCATGCAAATCGATAATCCAAATCGGCTCCGGCGCATCTTTAATCATATAATCATCGAACCGCGTCCTATCCCCTATTCGTTCCGGACTGCGATCCATTGCATCACCTGATTACCGTTCTGCGCGTCTAACCGATTTACTCGATTACAGTTAGCATCATAGCCCTAAAGTTCTTGATCTATTATTAATCTTTAATCGTTTATTATGCTTTTTATTGATTACGAGTCATTGCATTTATGATATGCGTGTTTTTCGCAACAAATGATGTTATCGGGTAATAGGGTTAGTGTTACGATCAGGTGTTTGTGTCTGGTGGAGAACCTATCTGCCGTCCATGTATTGCCCTTTTTAGGGTTCCGGAGCCAAAATGGCAAAAACAGAACCCTTATAGTTTCGCCATGTCTGTCTGTCTGTCCGTTTGTCTGTCTGTCTGTCTGTCTGTCTGTCCGTCCGCGGCTTTGCTCAGAGACTATCAATGCTAGAAAGCTGTAATTTTGCATGGATATATAAGTAAACTATGCCGACAAAATAGTACAATTAAAATTTCAAAAACAATTTTTTTAGGGTACCTCCCATAGACGTAAAGTGGCGGTGATTTTTTTTTTCTCATCCAGCCCTGTAGTGTGGGGTATCGTTGGATAGGTATTTGAAAACCATTAGGGGTTTGCTAAAACGGTTTTTCGATTCAGTAATTAGTTTGCGAAATATTCAACTTTAAAGTGCAAATTTTCATTAAAATCGAGCGTCCCCCCCCCCCCCCTCTAAAATCTAAACCGGTGAGTGAAAAAATTTGAAAAAATTCAGAATGGTAGTCAGTATATCAAACTTCCAAGAAAAACTATAACGGCTAAGTTTGCTTGAGAATTATTAGTAGTTTATGAGTAAATAGCAGCGTAAGGTATAAAATATACCTAAACATGGAAGATTCCGTATAAAATACGAAATCCTTAGAAAAATATTACTTAATTTTTTCGTAATGGCTACGGAACCCTATTTTGGACGTGTCCGACACGCTCTTGGCCGGTTTTTTATTCGAATGGAAGGCACACGAGCAAGTGGGTCTCCTGTGGCCCATTTCACGAAGCTAAAAGTTACAATTTACACGCGGTAGTCTCTTTTCAATGCGAACTGTTAAATAAGGACTATCGCTTGTAAATTGTAACTTTTAGCTTCGTAAAATAGGGCAGTGGCGCACTGGTGGTAAAAGATCACCGCCGCCCATAATCATCTGACGAAGTACTTCACACTGACTGACGCATACCAGCATCGTATACGTCCCACTACTCTGCCGCCTTAAGGAGAAAAACAATAAGTCAATAAGTGACATTTTTTGTAAAATTTTCTTTTCACCAGCCTCGTACTCAGGAAAAAAAAACTGATTACGAGGCTGGTGAAAAGTCAATTTTGCAAAAAATGACACTTATGGTTTTTCTCCTTAAGGCTGGTTTTTCTCCTTACTGCGCACTGGCCTCCTCTTAGAATAGGAGAGTTTAGGCATAGTTCTCACGCGGATTCGGATTTGGAACTTCACACACACCATTGAATTGCTTCTAGGTTTGTGTAGGTTTCCTCACGATCCTTCACCGATAAAAATCGTGGTAAATTTGAAATTAAATGTCGCACCCGAATTTTGAAAAACTCACAGCTCCGGAATTGATGAACCCATGATTTGTTTAAGTAGTAATTAAGTAAGTAAAAATACTTGTTGTTTCTTTAAAAAATATTGCTCTGTCCATTGGAGGACAGTTTTGCCAAAAATACTTACTACTAAACCAACTTATCACCAGAGAGCGGAATTTTCATGTCATTTTTTGACCTGTCATAGTGAGTTCTCACTTATCGACTCTACCTAAATGATGCCGGTATTAGACTTTAAGTTATAATAGATTGCCGTAAACTTATCATGTTATGTAGAGCTTTCTTTTTCCGCATACAAATGGATATTTGATTGTAAAAAAAGGTAGTTTAAAACCGGAAAACATTAAAAAAATCTATTTCTTTTATTATTAAGAATGAAATTGGAAAAAAAACTCAACTGAAATACTAAGTAAATTAGAAATTATTATTCAACAGAACAACAGATGAACAGAAGAATACAGTTGGGATGGGCAGCATATGGGAAACTGCGTCAAGTCTTCACATCGCCAATTCCACAGAGTCTAAAGACGAACGTCTTCAATCAGTGCATCTTAACCGTTATGACATACGGTGCCGAAACATGGACGCTCACGGTAGGGCTGGTCCACAAATTTAAAGTTGCTCAACGCGCTATGGAAAGGGCTATGCTCGGAGTTTCTCTGAAAGATCGAATTCGTAACGAAGTGATCCGACAGAGAACCAAAGTTATCGACGTAGCCCACCGCATTAGCACGCTGAAGTGGTAATGGGCTAGTCATATAACCCGAAGAACCGATAATCGTTGGGGTAGACGAGTTCTTGAGTGGAGACCACGGATCGGCAAACGTACCGTAGGACGCCCTCAAACTCGGTGGTGCGATGATCTTCGCAGGGTGGCTGGCAAGAGCTGGATGAGAGTGGCCGAGGATCGTGCTCAGTGGCGTGCCATGGGAGAGGCCTGTGTCCAGCAGTGGACGAACATAGGCTGATGATGATGATGATGAAATTATTATTCATTCATTGCTCATTGCCTCATTACATATATGTCTACTTCACATTTTCAATTGCTCGAAAGTTAATTGGAAGAGATGGTTCTCCAACACCAGACGACGCCTTGCTTTACGATCGTGGACCCGCTGTTGCCAACCTTAGGTACATTCCGAAATCCAAAAACGCCTTTGCGAGTATTACCTAACCAACAAAAAGTTGGAAAACCCCCGACTTTGTCACTTTAAATGTCAATATCTCAAAAACGGCTGAACCGATTTTGATGGAACATGTCTAAGAACCATCGCTAGAAAACCTGCTATGAAATTTGTTTTTACAAATTTTGGTTAGACGTAGTGAACCCATAATTATCGTAAGATACCATCAGTCTAATATGATTATATAGATAGATAGATTTATTTATTACCTTTTGCAAAAATACATTATAAATACATGTCAGTTAATTACAAGAAATTCACAAAAGGATCGTCAAAAGTATACAAAAAATAAATCTTATTACAATAAATAGTCAAACAAAATAAAAATAGAATTTAAAATGTCAAATTAAGGTTCAATTCAATAATAATAATTAAAATCAAAACAAGAATATACTTAAATCTAAGTCAAATTTATGTAATTTATGTATGTAGTCTACCACCATAAAGTTGATAATCTTTTACATGTCACAAAACAATAATGCTGGACGTGTCTGTCAACTTGAATGTTTACTTCAGCGACATATTCATTGGATACTAGAAACTTGTTTAAAAATTGATAAACCTCTTATTTGGCTAATGGTACCTATAAGTATTCACAACTACGTAGGGTAGTATTTGATTCGAATGATCGCAATTAAGTACGCCCTAGAATATAAGGTGTACTCGTACCTAATATAAAAAGAGCAGGAAAATCACTTTAAAATACTTATTTTAAATTGTAAATTTCCAAAACAAAACAATGTATTATTAGTCAGACTTTCCGGCTAAAGACCTATTTAAAGTCACCGCACTAGACCGCCGGCTATCGGTTAGATTACCTACATTTATACCTACCTACATAATTAAATTATTACACATCGGTATTTATCAATGAGCACAATATAGATTAAACATATGATCTATATCACGGGAAATCACGGCCACACTTCGGTGTAATCCCGCGATAATTAACTTATCAATGATAAAAGAAAACGATTGCATACTAAGTACACGTAAACAATACGGAGTAAAATAGGTTGAATTTGCGGAAAGAAGGGAAATAACAGACACCTAATTTTGGTTTTTTGCAAGGAAAGTTCTTTAAGTATTTACTAGCTTTTTCCCGCGTCGAATTCGGCTATCGCGCGCTGTTCCCTCGGCATCTGTGCATTTTTCCAGGGTAAAAAGTAGCTTAAGTCACTCTCTGGCCCATAAACTATCTCTATGCCAAAAATTAGTCGATCCGTCGCTCCGTTTCGACGTGAAAGACGGACATGCATACAAACATACAAATACAGTATGGATTATAAGTAGTACTACTTACGATCCAGCGCTGGCTCTACCTAGGTAGAGCAAGATTGTTTACCCCGCTTCTTTCCCGCTTCTACGCCCTATCAAAAGGCGTCTTCACAATTATATTTTACACTAGCTTTTGCCCGCGGCTGCGCTCGCTTAAATTCGGGTAAAATAGATTTACTTAAGTGTTATAATTGAATTTTCTGAGGATTAAATTTGTAAATTCTCTCTCATAACTCCTCGTGTACGGGAACTAAGAAAAAGTACTGAATTCTAGCTTCATCTGTTTTAATAAGCACAAATTCTGCTGATTTAAAAAAAAATACGAAAAGATAGCCTAACTTTACAGGGACTGGTGAGGTATCCCATATCTTAGGCCTCTAGGTAGGCAACGCATCTGCAATACCCCTGGTGTTGCAGATGTTTTTGGGCGGTGGTGATCTCTTACCATCAGGAGACTCACTTGTTTGCTCGTTTGCCATCCAGTCGAATAAAAAAAAGCATTATTTCCACCAAACGACTCGCATCACATCGGATCGGAAACGAATCCTATCGTTCACCCCTAAATAAATAAATATACAAGAATTACTCGTATAAGTATTAGACTTCTAAGATTCTAGTAGATGCCTACCTTAACGTAGGCAAATATGAGGTAATCTAGAAAAGAATTTTAATCTTATTTACTTACATTATCTTGATTATTTCACTCATATAACCACCACGGCGCACTTCCCAAATCTGTTTCCTATCTTAAAAACAGTCACATCGCAGATAACGCTATCAAACAAACTAATCACTTATTTCCTAAAACTAACGCTTAGTTCCTTTGCGGAAAACCATGAAAACTTGACAAAGGGTTAACTAATTAGGAAAACTAAGTAATTTATTCACTTTTAAAAACGGAGAAAGCTCAAGTGCGGTTTGATCTGATCAAATAGAACTAAAAATCCTCACTAAAAAGAACACAATACCCACAATAAACGTAAATAATAAAACAAATCACTCCCGAATCAATTATTGTACAGCAAATATATTTTTAGGATAGTTTTTACTTCAATTATACTTTCAGAATAATGTCTTTGTATAAATTTGTTTAACTCCCGAGTTTCCGCGATGGTAGTCCCGATCGGTATTTTTTCTACGGAAGATGCAAAACCGAATTTGCTCTTGGTCGGCTTGCCAGCCAACTCGAGTCGCGACAAGCCGACTATTAGGAAAACATTTAGTTTTGGCCTTTCTATTGCTGATCGATTTACTTTCTCCTAAACCGATGATCGTGCGAACAATATTATTACGCGACGGCGCGTTAAGATCACAGCTTTATAGTTATTAAAATAAGTAGTACTTTCCTATTTTTTTTTTCTCATGTTAGCTTACCATACAACATATCTTTTAGGATTCCGTACCCATGTGGTAAAAACGGGACCCTATTACTAAGACTCCGCTTCCGTCCGTTTGTCTGTTTGTCTGTCACCAGGCTGTATCTCTTAAACCGTGACGCTAGCTAGACCAGAATAAATAGTACATTACTGCAGAGACCAGTAAATATGTAACCCATCCTGGATGATGGTGATAATGAAATGACGGTGATTGTGATGTGACGATGATGATGGCGAAGATGATGATGATTGATGGTGATGGTGGTGACAATGATGCTGATGATAATGAAAATTCAAAAAGTTAAAAGTCAATAGGTAGTGTTTTTTTTATTCGACTGGATGGAAAACGAGCAAGTGGGTCTACTGATGGTAAGAGATAACCACCGCCCATAGACACCTGCAACACCAGGGGGATCGCAGATGCGTTGCCAACCTAGAGGCCTCAGATGGGATACCTCAAGTGCCAGTAATTTCACCGGCTGTCTTACTCTCCACGTCGAAACACAACAGTGCAAGCTCTGCTACTTCACGGCAGGATTAGCGAGTATGATGGTGGTAGCAATCCGGACGGACCTTGCACAAGGTACTTCCACCTGCAAATGCAAATGTATGCTCAGCACGAGCCAGCAGCAGTGATTAGTGATGAAACGGTTGGCAAGGTTTTAAAAACTCGTGACGATCTTTATCACTTCTTAAGCCGGGTACTCATTAGCGAGCTGTAACCGTAACCGTTGCATGCACTGTAACCAAAAAACATAGTGTGTACGTGGTTCGCGAACCTGCTGCAGGTTCGCGAACCACGTACACACTATGTTTTTTGGTTACAGTGCATGCAACGGTTACGGTTAGGTACAGCTCGCTAATGAGTACCCGGCTTTACCAACCTCTCGTATCACAAATAACTTTAATAAATAAAGTGTTATTTTTTTAGTTCACAGCTCTCGCCGTCAAACTTTCAAATGAAACGAAATCATAACAAAATAACTCTTTTATTACCATAGGGGTTCCTTGCCATAATTTTAGGTAAATAAGTTAAATAATACAATCACAACTTAATGAATACTTAAAATTAACTAGTACGTCACCAATGTACAATTTCAAATTTGGAATTTGCAAATACAACCAACAGGCAACCGGATTCGCGCCAAAACCACCGTCAAATTGTGACGTCACTATAGCTTATTCTATGGCAGGTAAAAAAGACTCAAAAATCTCTAACAAAACATTTCAATGGGTATCAACCGAACACCAATCGAACGAATGAAATAAAAAATGTTAACACGGTTAGGCTCGTATTGCAGATGGGCGAAGTGGCAGAACAAACCATAGGTAAACCAATTTTCCAAGATATGTATCAGTGCATGAGCATTTAGAACCAACTACGTTGTACAAAATCCAGAGCTAGCAGTGAGAAGAACGAACTAGAATGTATCGTCTAGTCGAGTCGAATTGAACGCATATAGGCGTTTTGCAGAGTTCCAAGTGCCTTAAATACGTACAATAATTAGGTCGAACTAGTAAAACTCACTTTTTATGAAGGTGCACTTCATTACAAGGATCTTTTTCTTGAAAGGTACAGTCAAGTGCAAAGTTACCGACACAGCCAAAGTTTTTTAATTTTATTTTAGTTGTTAGTCATCCCGATTTTATTGGCCATTCTAACCGCTCATGCCCTGATTGAATTGTTTAATGACTTAACATTATTTATTACACGGTGACTGGAATACAATAAATCATGAACATACTGCATGCGTGATACGATAATAACAATTGTGACGGAGCGGAAAAGATGAAAACATTTTATGCAATGAAGCTATTATTACAACCCATATTATATCGTTGGGCTTAGATGGTTTCAAAAACATTTCGGCTTCGATTTATCCGATAAATTTTATGTATCCTACACACCAGAACCCGTGTGACAAAAAGCTAGTCGAAGATTTTTATAAAGACAATCCCGACATCGGGCTTTTTGTTTTGGGATGGTGATTAAGGGATTTGTGAAATCGCGGATTATGTCTCCAGTGTTTAAACCGATTGATGAGAGGGTTCTACTGATAGGAACAAAGAGACTTATTCGTATCTAATCAACACGAAGTTCGGTGATTACAAAATTATCTGCAGATTTACACATCCACCCATCACCAAACTCTAGTGTTATTCGAGAACAGTGTTTTTAAGCAAACTTTAATATACTGATTTCGAATCATAACTATAACTGTAAATTAACTGAATAATGGAAGCATTATTTATTAAACAACTGTCAAACTAATAAAATGTACATAGCGATTTACAAAATCTTGAAATGTACATCATCAATTGATCTACACGTTGACTGCCAAGTCTGAACTTGTAGCGAGATGTTTGCTTGGCGCAGGCAGATCGGGTGAGACACTATCCCGCCTAAAGTATTGGTATTGGGAAAGCCAACTGACTTCTACAATGGCGTCATCGTCTAACGTGACGAGGAAATAGTACTTTGGTAGCTAAAACTTACGGTTAGGACTAGGACCGCCTGCAAAGGGCAGTGCAACGACCAGAACTTTCAAAAGTTTTCTCGTGAATTTACTTCATCTAGCCGCCTATATACACGCAAGGAATTCGTATAACTAGTAATCAATCGTGAAAAACGATTCAATTATTAACTTTTACCTAAAATATACATCACAGATAGAGAGATATAAAAAGTTCTAATGGCTACAAACAGTTCAGGGACGTGAAAGTCTTCAAACAAAGTTAAGGCGATACATCTAAATCCTATCATAAGGACAAACAAATGGAATATTTCTTAGAGATTTATCGAAACGGTTCGCGATGAATAAACAGAAATGATCCCAAGTAAGATACCTAAAACACAAATTTGTTAATCAGACTACGAATTGAAGAATTAGTTGTATTGGAATAATTAAATACAAGGAAATAATTGAGGAAATACGAAGTAAAATAGAACGAAATTATAAACTAACAGATAGGGGAGAATACAAGAAGAATAGTGAAAAAAAATCAAATTGCGCCTCTAAAGGCATAAAGTCCATTCGAAAAACTGCCAACCACTTACACATTACATTGATCTTACCTTAAGCTCTGATAACATCACTGACATTTGTTTAAAAAATCTCTATTCGTAATTGACTAGATGTTTCTTATTTTGATAACCTATACGTTCACGATGGTAGAACTTTACGATTCAGTTTAAATTTGTGTACGGTCATGGCAAAAATAAATAAGTAAATAGATTTGAAATAAAAATATTTATACAAAAATTTGCCTGAAACAAAATATACCAAAGTTCTGCCGTCGATCGTAATACATAAAATGCGGGTGAACGAGGGAGCTTACTTTTTCACGTCGCTATTTTTGGGATCAGACTTTCTGCTTGAGTCAGTTTTTATCTCAGAAGTCTTCGACTCGTCATTGTCCTCCTTTTTGCTGGGATGCTCAGGCTCAGAGACGTCTTGAGACTTGGATTTATTGTCCCATTTATTTTGAAACTCGTCACTTAGCATCTTCTCAAAATCAGCTGAAACCTTGTTCAGATTCCTTTTCATAGCAGTATCTGGGTACGACTGGAAACAAATGAAGAAACAACGATTTAGTACAATTGAATAGAATTTGAAATTTAATTTTCAAATTGCAATTTACAAAATGATACCTTCAAATAGAGGCGAACGTTGTTGAAAATACGTCTGAAATCTTGCACAACTTGCTCATATTCAGTATACGACGAATTTTTCAGCTTTGTAGAAATGTCATGAAGGCACATTGGGTACTTTACCACCTCGTAGAATCTTGGTGCCTGAAAATATTAAGTGTATAAGTGTAAAAAAATCTAACAAGTTAAAATAAATGTTAGTGTTAATGAAAACTTTACCACTTTTATGTCCATGTCATGTTGAATAAATGCCGCTTCGTTGACTTGAAACAGGTTGCCAAGTATGGTCTCAAACTTTTTTACTGTGGCATTGGGCAAAGGCTTTTTCTTCTTAGGGTGATACCACATACTCGAGGCAGCGACTTTTGATTTACCGGAGGACTTTTTGTGGGTTTCGTCTCTGACGTAACTCCCAGTTTGGTCATAATTTGGACATCGAGTGGTTTCCTTCGATCCCTCTTGTTTTTTATCCGGAATAGAAATGTCATCAGATTCAACTGATTTTGGTTCAGAATCCAAAAACTTGGTACACTCATCCGTAAAAACTGATTGATCTTGATTATTAATAGCTCTTTGTTCCCATAAATTTTGCATGTCCTTTGACATAAAGTGGCGAGGGCTTAGTCCACTAGTCCAAGCGTCGTTACGTTCCATATTGAACTTCACCTGTTTTAGATCTTCAGAGTAATCATCGGCTGCACTGAGACCTAGAGCATCGTAGAGTCTCGCCGTGTCGGACTTTGATCCCTCGTGAATAAAGTCTACCAGCTTAGGAGCAGATTGCTTAGCAGCTTCCCAAGCACGATCTGAAGTCATCGAGGTTAGTATATCCAAAGATTCAGCGCTTCTAATATCCAAGTGTCTCGACATCAACTTGTGCTCATCAACAAACATGTCCTCGTTTCGTCTCGGTACCAAGCACGGCCACGATTCGAGGTTGTACTTGGGTTGTGGTGCCAAAGTAACTGGTGGAAAGGGCACTTTTATTTTTAATGCCATATTATCCTCGACCAAAGAATTATCGAAGACAACTTCCTGAGATGATCCTTGCATGAATGGCGATATAGGATCTGCAGGCTTAATAGGCACCTTGTAACTTCCGGGTTTCATATAAACTTTTGACATTTCGTGATACTCATCATTATCGGGATCAATAAATTGCACGGGGCCAGAGATATTATTAGGAATCGTCACAACATTCGACGGTATCTGAATGTTGTGCGAGTGATGAGTTATAAAATCGCTAGGTTCTTTTTGGACCATCTGACCCCATGCCGCAAAAAAATCGGCCTCTTCTTTTGTGTCGCCGCAGCTGTTGTTTTTTTGTACATAGCGGCCTCTCATTTCAGCGGCCGATGCCATATTGGGTATCAACGTCTTTTCTACATGACTGAGAGGAATCATTTTAGATTTCAGCTCCATGTCTCTGCGTTGCATCTGGTCGAACAGCATGCCTCCTATCAACGGCTGACCGGGAGCCTTGCCAAGTTCTGCGTCTATCTTGTGCTTCATTTGATTGTAGAGTTCTCTTTGATCCACGTGGCACATGTTTTCTAGAGCTCTGAAGTCGGGCACGTTAGTAATTGTCCAAGACTGACGCGGCTTTGCTTCGCGAACACTACAAGGGTCGCATTTGTATTGTCCTTTTAAATACGTGTCCATTTCAGTTTGTTCGTTCAATGGGTAGAAGTTGTGAGAGCCCGGTGGTGGTACCGCAGGAAACTTTTTGAAGGCTACTCCTGATCTAGCTGGCCAAGGACCTTCGTTAAAACTTTGAGACGACGATTGTGCTTGGTTCTGTACCCAAGGTGGTTGCACTGCATTAAACATCTGTGGAGAAGCGTTAACGGGTCTCGGGGTACTAACGTGAGGTTTTATGGGCTGAAATTTGCTTTGATTCTGATGACGTGGCGCCGCTGAGTTTGTAGCGTAGTAGTTATGCGTAAAACTTTTCTGTTCCATTGTGAAACCGTGGTCTAGACATTTGTAAGTCTTATAAATGTGCGTCAGCATTTCTTTAGTAACAGCTTGCCATTGCACAAAGCACTCCCGTATGTTTGGACTGTAATATTTGTTTTCAATTCTCGAAAATGTGTCATGTTTCTCACTTAATAGTTCTTTAACGCCTTTCCAACCATCTAAAATTCGAACGAAGGAGAAAATAAAGTTTTTAATTACCCACGGTATACCTTGTGAATGGAGGTTAGCTACAGCGCTATCTGGTTTCTGCACATTCGATCTTGTTTTCGCGCAAATTGAGTGTATATTTTTGAAACAGGGTCTGTTATGATGCGCAATAGCTATGTTTTCCGCGTCAGTGCAAGCTTCGATTGCAAGTTGGACTATTTGGTTAGGTATTTGATCGTGTATGATAATCTTATCTAAAGCAGTCAGGAGTACGTCAGACGATCCCGAAGGTTTATTCTTTTCCTCATCTTGATAAGTTTTTTGATTATTAGAGTCTGATCTAGAGTTGGAGTCCGGTATGTTACAAAGTTCGGACACCATGCGTTCGCCTTCTACGAAAAAATCGAGGCTTGATGTTGATTCTGAAGTGAGATTTCTTTCTTGCTTCCTTTGCCTATCAGTTTCGTTTCCGTTGTCTTTATATCTCTCATGGTACCGAGGATCAGAACTGTAAGGTTGTCTTTTTTCCTGACTCTTGACTATTTTCTTCTTGGCCCCTGTTCCGATTGGTTCTTGGTAGGAGACCGACCAAGAGCCCTGCGAGCGCCTGTCTGAGTTGGAGCTCCGATCCATCTTGCTGTAATTGGGCGAAGACGGGTCAAAGACCAGGCCCACCAGTGGGGAATTTGGTGGTGAACTGAACGTGGGAGCCGACGGGTTGTTGTACCTGCCAAGATTGAGCTCGGTTAGACACTGTTTCTTACTGATTAGCCTAGAAATGTTTTGTAATGTGCCAACCTCGGATTCTGGTACTGTTGGTCACCCGCCGTTGCCTCGTAGATGCCAGTCGCTACCCGGCAGTATGTTGCCATATTCGGATCAGATAGGTCTTTATTGGAGCACCCTGGAAAATTAAAAATGATATTATTCAACCATAGAAAAGATTTGAGTACACAATCGTCCACGCTTCGGTGGTTTAATAATAGCACAAGGACTGCATGCAGCAGTTGGGTTGAAGTTGACTCCGACAGCAACACAACTGCTCTCATGCAGTTGGTCTTGACTGCTGTATAAGCAGTGTGTATGAAGGCTCTCCGCTTTTATAAGCAAGCAACTGTAGATTAAGCAATAAATACTAATAAAAACCATTTATTTTGGGCAGCATGGTCCACACAATAAATTACATATATACAATAACATACATAAAATCACGCCTCTTTCCGAAAGGGGGAGGCAGAGACTACATCCTTCCACTTGCTACGATTCTGGCATACAACTCTCGCTTCCTCTACATTCATCCATCATTTCATGCATGCACGTCGGTTTAGAGTACGCCTGACTCGACCTTTCTTCAGAACACACACAAAATAACACACACATATAAAATAAAACAAATAAAACAAATTATTGAAACTACTTAGGTGGCAAAACGGCGTGACCTCGTTGAATTGAGATAGCGATAGATAATAGCGAAGTTTATCAATGCAATATAAATTACAGACAGACGCAGACGATGTAGACAATCTCGCTCTACCTCGATCAAGGGCTAAAAGCCGGCGCTGATCCTAGCCCTACGACCTTAGGCTGCATTTCCACCATAGAAATGGGGGATAAATAACGTCACGGCGACAAATCACCGTGACTCGCCGTCAAAAGGTGTCACTGTGACTTTTCTCAAAAGAACAACGTTACAAAATCACGTGCGTTCCTTCCTACTGTTCCTAGTGCCTAGCGCAGTCTCTGTTACTCAAATCACTACGCTGTGGAGTGCTGTGACAGTGCTAAGCCTGTAAAAGTGTGAAAGTTATTTTGGATCAATTACTTGTGTGTTAACGGTGTGACAATAACACAGTCATAATAGCACCGTGACAATATCGTATGGTGATATAAAATACCACTGTAAAAAAAAACGTTCATTACAAGACCGTGACGTGTCACAAATATCATGCAATGACATGAGTAACAAACGTGACAAAGTCACGATAACTGTTCTGTCACTTTTTTGGAACGGGATCGTCAATCACTGATATCAAAATGTACGCTTTTCCCCATGTCCCACCAAAGATATGCGAGGGAGGAATGGGTTTTCCATGAACCAATATAAACGGTACACCTTATTCCAGCAGTTATTTCCTTTCATAGAACCACCATCACCATGCTGTAGTGTTGTGAAAAACGCTCATTTCGAGGCTTAAAGACTCAAACTATAAAGACTCGAAGCTTAACGACTCAAAAGCCGCAAAGACGGTTTCTTGCATCATACGCATAAAATAAGCCAATTTAATTGTCAAATATACCTAGTCGAGTCTTTAAGACTCTGGAGTCCGAAAGGTTCGAGTCTTTAAGCTTCGAAAATGAGCGTTATCCACAACTCTACCAGGCTCTTCACACACGCGACGACATTATACGACAATGACATTATTTCGAACATATTTAGCAGTTGGTAGGACCTTGTGCAAGGTCCGCCCGGATTGCTACCACCATCTTGCTCGCTAATCCTGCCGTGAAGCAGCAGTGCTTGCACTGTTGTGTTTCGGCGCGGAGAGTAAGACAACCGGTGAAATTACTGGCACTTGAG
Source organism: Choristoneura rosaceana (assembly GCA_037349165.1). Taxonomy (NCBI): domain Eukaryota; kingdom Metazoa; phylum Arthropoda; class Insecta; order Lepidoptera; family Tortricidae; genus Choristoneura; species Choristoneura rosaceana. Next base: position 3,006,859 of record JAZBNJ010000032.1, read on the forward strand.
GTATTCCAACTTAGGCCTCTAGGTTGGCAACGCATCTGCAATACCCCTTGTGTCGCAGATGTTTATGGGCGGTGGTGATCTCTTCCCACCAGGAGACCCATTAGCTCGTTTGCCTTCCAGTCGCATAAAAAAAAAAGAACTAGAAATGTTTTCTTTCTTTCTTTGTTCACCTAGTACAGTCACCATTAGATATTTCGGAGTGGCCAATACAAGGTGGTCAAAAATGTCGGAACATACACCCTATGTAGAGCTCATGTATCGATATTATTGATCATCTTGACCGCTTTGAACATGAAACTACCGTGAGACTCACTCATATTTAGTGATATTGTAACGGATAACTCACGTCTTAAATCGACTTTATCTCGATTGATTCGGGCTATTTCGTAGCCCTTCTTCAAGGGTGCACGTGACTCGGCGGCTGCCGCAACACGCGCACTACGCTCCACCTCGCTCACGCGCACGCGTAGAGCTCCCTTGAAGAAGGGCTACGAAATAGCCCGAAACATGTCGAGCTAAACTCGATTTAAGACGTGAGTTTCGAAATATTTGATGATGACTATCGGCGAACTTGCTTCAAACTACTTCGGCTAAAGAACATCGTGTTTATTAGTCCGTCCGCCGCGTGGCGATCGACTTCAAATTGCTGCATTGTAAATATTCACGGGGTGTAAGCAGTGGCGAAGCTATGGTATGGCCAGGTGGTGCAGTGCACCGGGACCAGATTTCAGGGGGCCCTCTAACCTAAGCTTTGAAAAACAGGGACATAAAAGAAAAAAACTTGTGAGCAGCCTTCAGCCATTTTTTTATGTATCATCATGGGTGATGGCCCGATTCTTTCTCTGTGCACCGGGGCCCTTGTCCACCTAGCTACGCCACTGGGTGTAAGGTGTCAACCTCTATCTGTGACCCCAAGCCAACCTCACCTGCCCGTGGTGCACTGCCGTCCAACAGACAAGGCTCTGTCAGCCGGCTCATTGTGGCATAGTGCAGCCTACATGGATACAGTTAAGTCTTCAGGCCCCCGTTGAGTGGCAGCATTGCCGTTGAACTAAGATTACCGACATGCATAGCCCTGAGAATGGCGAAACTAAAATGGCAGTGGACGGGGCACATTGCTCGCAGGACTGATGGCCGATGGGATCAGAAGGTTCTCGAATGGCGTCCGCGGACCGGGAGACAAGCCAAGTCCGCCTTTGTACTTAGCACTTTCTTTTGTGTGTTATTTTTTGTACCTATTTCCTTTTTGTACAATAAAGAGTTTAAACAAACAAACAAACAAACAAGCTATCAGTAGGCCTCCAACAAGATGGAGCGACGACCTGGTTAAGATCGCGGGATCGCGGTGGATGCGGAAAGCACAAGACCGGTCTGAGTAGAAAGCCTTGGGGGAGGCCTATGTCCAACAGTGGACGTCTTCGGCTGACATGATGATGATGATACGCTTTGTAATAAACTTGGCCTGCAATCCCCAACCCGTATGCCTACCGTTGGGATTCTGAGCAAACCCCTTACCACTATGATAAGAGGAGAGTTTCAGAGCAAAATTAAATTAAAACGTTTACTCTATAAGTAGGCCGCAAAGGGCTGTTTTATATCTCTCTTTATCTGTCTCTCTTTTAGAAAGACCAACAATCGCCGCAGAAAACTTAGCAGCACTAGTACCTAATCTAGTAAGATAACACCCACCATAGCTGCCCTTCTGCATCACGGAGTGGTAGCCGTCTTGGTGGGGCCGGTCGCCGTCCCGCTCGCTAGTCTTATTTGTCCCGCCACCATGCTCTTGCATTGGGCTCGCAGCTACCTAAAACAGTGGTCAAACTGAGAAAAGATCTCACATAATTCCGTTTAAGGGCTAGCTCACGCAGTTGGCACGGAGCGGGTGGTTTCCTATTCAACAATAGTTTGAGCAGCGCTAATATGCGCGCATCGCGTGCATTGGATTGTACTTGCACAGGTGCAAGCCCGCGCAGTGAACCGTGCCAGCTAGCATAGGCCCTAACTCGCATGGTCATATACTATGTGGGCAATGTAAGGCTCGTAAGGATGAAGCCTTTTTTACGCTCGATGCAAAAGGAGGGTGTTATAGTTTTGACGCCAATGTCTATTGGTATGTGTGTCTGCCTGTCTGTATGTCTGCTTATCTGTCTGTTTGTCTGTATGTGGCATCATCAAACGGTGGGACCGATTTTGGTTTGGCTTTTCTGCGTGAAAGCGATTTTCCTTGTGGTGGTTAATAGCCATGTTTCATTAAAATCGGTTCAGCCACTTTTTAGGTACTAAACTTTACAATGACAATGTCGGGAACTACAAGTTTTTTTAAGTTGGTTAGTTTATAGCAATGATTAAAAAAGTAGGCTATGGTCAATTAGTATAGCAAGCGGAATAGCATAAAAGAAAGTCTAAAAATTATAATTACCTACGTTTGTAATTGCTAAAAAGGAAAAAACACGAAAAAGCTCTAAATTAGTTGTAAAATGTGAACTATCAGACCGTTAAATCTACTGCTTTTTGGCTTCTTATTAAAATTAAGAGTGATTCAGCATCTAACTCTCGTCCGCGGCAGGCAATTTCGCGAAATAATACATTTTCCTTAAACCACAATCATTTACGTGCAGAAGCGCGTTCAAAATAAAATTACTTAGCTGATTCGAAATTCGGAAAAAAAGTACCTATCTTTTCACTTTTCATAAATCGTAATAATTTCCGGCAAAGCGTAACAATTCGGGGTTTGGAAAGTTTGCGATACCAATATGACATAAGTATTGTTTCTGCGAAGATCTAGTTGGTGTCCGTGCCATGCTATAGATTTTCAAATTTCGGGATTTTTTTGGTAGAAATGACTTAACACGATTTTTTATAGCACGCTACGCTTTCTACTGTGCTTTTACGCTTACTGTCATTGCTTATATAGTTGAATAAGAACTGAAGTAGTGACAATTTAGTGATCAAAATGAAGCGCTTACCTTCGCTACTTGCTCGTGTCCTTCCACGGGGCTTCCTTGTACTATCAGAACATATTCAAAAAAATATCCACTTAACGGTTACTTTGCCTGTCAATAGGCTGTTCTCTACTATTTTATTCTTACGTATTAATCGATATGATTTCACGCGATGGGCTTGATCTGAGGCAGTTTTTGAGTTTCTTATTTTCTATCTATATATTTTTTGTGTAGATCGTTTTTTATCATGATCGCTTCACTGATGTGGAGTAGTGAATGATGACTTGGCGACCATATGATTTCGTTCATTTGTTTCCTGGGTGTCATTCGATTTTTGCTTTTTATTCTGACAAAATGTGTTCAGAGATTAAACTTCATGCAGGGTCGAAAACCTCGTCGGTAAAATAATGAGGTTTTATAGGAATTTTATGGATTTCGATTTTATAAAAAGGCAGAAATTTATGTGATCTAAAAATATACTACTTGCTTAGTATGCCTTCTAGACAAAACCACATTTTGCCAAAATTTGACGATTAAGTACTTACTACTTACCAATTTTCGTGGCAACGCCTAGAAACATTTCGATGGAATGTTTCCTATTAAAAGGCTGCTAGATGTTAGATATTATTCAGCCATGTTTGAATTTCTCAACTGTTGTTCGTTATTTCCCATAGTTGCTCAACCTTAGTTATATTTTCCCTTATCAAAGTATCTTATTGTATAGTCGAACCGTTTGATGCCTATCTGACGCATTGCAGAACTTTCTTACAGAAAGTGTCCATAATAACTTTTCTTGTCAAGCAATACGATATTACATATAGGTTCTATAGTGGGTCACTATCACGATTGCTTTGCTTAGATAGTACTGGAATGGGATAAATAGGTAAATACTGTAAGCTGATTGCAGTTTCGTTGCTTCAATATAAATAATACAACTACAAATCGCAAAACGAATTTATTTGAAAACTCTATCTTATTTCTAATTTCTGAGTACTTCTCGCACATCCTCAAAAAAATTTTGCGTCCAAGGGTTGTGTTCCCTATAGGATTCATGCAGAGAAAACAACAGTGACTGGACCAGTCCTCATTGGTCATCTGTCAATGATATCGAGATATCTTTATGGAGGATGGATTGTAAGTAACTTTTGGCATTTTAACTGTCCTGACTGGTAGGAAATGTATCTTTTTGATTCTTGATCTATTTATTACTCAGAGAAGGTAAGTTATGTTCACGGAACTGAAGGAAGAAGTTGGAAGAGACCTAGAGCTTATTGGTTCTCTTGGTAACCCAGAGCAAGCAAACGGTTTTAGGTAATGAATCTTAATTCACGCTCGTGTCATGCTCATTAGGCTTTTCCAACCTTTCTTCTGCTCCGTAGTTAAGCTAGTATTTTTTCGAGTGGACTCCCACCCTCATTGGACGAGGTATTTGAGTACCGCCATGGCAGCAGTGCCAAGAGTGAGGGTCAGGAGAGGTGTGAAGTCGACAGAACCGTTGCAAAAGTCTTTGGTACAAGAGCAGACTTCCTGCCGGCCACCGTACCCGGCGCGGTGGTAACAGGCTCCCTAGAAGAAAAATTTCAACGTCATTCTTGGTGGCATTAAGAGTATTATCCATACGACAAGTATTGAGAAAAATCGCAGTAAGTAAATTGGAGCATGTTCGGTCAACAGTCGTGGCACCTTAAGAACTCGTTTCCCACTGAATTACATAAGTAATTGTTTGTGGCGTCTGTGATGATGACAACTAAATATGGCAAAGATTATGTTTATTAATTGCGAGGTGTTTGCATACGAAGACATCATAACTCAGGATTCTATCCGACTCTACATCGCTAAACGAAAGTGTCTCCTCGTCTCTGACGGTAACACTTTTAAGGAAGAACTGATGGTAACTTAGAGCCGCCATACACGGACTGCTTTAAGCAGTCAGTGACAACAGCTTCAAGCGGTCGCCGTTGCAGTTTTGCAGTTTCCATACAAAATTGTCATTCGCAATACACGAACCGCTCAAGCAGTTACAACTGCTTCGGGCGGTTGGCTGCGCGGTGAAATTTCATCATGCGGCCAAGCAGTCGCCAGGCATACACTGACTGCTCGAGCTGTCGACTGCTCTAGCGCAGTTACCTCCGCCCGCGTTCTTTATTCCGCGTCGCGCACGCTTCCCGCTACTGATCGAAATTACTAAATGCTCGAGCAGTTATCAATGGCAGCTTCAAACTGTTGACTCTGACTGCAAGAGCGGTCCATGTATGTTGATCACTGGGTCACTGCTCGAGCAGTCCGTGTATGGCGGCCTTTAAGTGGCGTTTGGTACACTCACCTTATATTTGGTCTCATCCCAGCCGCAGCTGCGTATGACCCGGCTGGTCGGCAGCTGTCCATTAATCTCATGGTCTATGTGCTGCACCATCTTACGGCACAGTGTGTGCGTGATGCCGCGGTCGTGGTCTGAACAGTTGCGCTTGAGGCTATCTGGCAAAACCTTTTGCGCGCACAGCGAGTTTGTCGCGCTGTTGCATTCATAGCACATTATAGGGGAACCTGAGGATCGGAAAGTTCATCAACACCTTCAGCACATTGGTTAGCTTTTATATAAGTCCTAACTTAGCAGCCGACCGAGCTCAAAGGCCAAACATGTGCATGCCCAGCACATGCTGAGACTAGGACCTTGCGTCAAAAAATGTGTTTTGTCTACTTTTTGTTTACTATAAAATTTGACATCTGTAGCTCCAGCCGTTGAAGTTTTCTACTTACACACAATTTAACTCCTCATTTTTGCTGTCTTGGAGAAAGATATACCAAAAACCCGTCCTCACTGGTCATCTTTGTAACCGAAAGAAGTCAGGGCAAAATTGCAAGCTCCTTGGCCTAGTAATTTGGGCTGTGCATTGAAATATGTCAGTAAGCCAGTCAGTCAAGCAGTAATTTTTTCATAAATTCATTAAATTCTCAATTATTTTTTTACTAGGGAATTACCCCGTCTTAGTCCACATCTTCGGTTAAACGCAAGCCTATATTTCTATACAAAAAATAAACTATACTTGAAACGTTTAGGTAATTAATTAAATGTGAACAAACTTCGCCGTGGTGGCCTAGTGGTTTGACCTATCGCCTCTCAAGCAGAAGGTCGTGGGTTCAAATCCCAGCTCGCACCTCTGAGTTTTTCGAAATTCATGTGCGCAATTTACCACGAGCTTTGCGGTGAAGGAAAACACTGTGAGGAAGCCTGCACAAACCTGCGAAGCAATTCAATGGTGCGTGTGAAGTTCCCAATCCGCACTGGGCCCGCGTGGGAACTATGGCCCAAGCCATCTCATTCCGAGAGGAGGCCTGTGCCCAGCAGTGGGACGTATATAGGCTGAGATGATGATAATGATGAACAAACTTCAGCTCCCAGATTTGGTATATTCAAGGATTTTAAACATTTTGCACATCTATCATTGTAATACAAACTAGACTAGTTTATTCAAAAAAAATACCTCACTGAGTTTCTTGCCGGATTCTTCTCAACACAGGTTTTTTCCGAACCGGTGGGAGATTTTTTGACGTTCATAAGTGGTTGTCATAGCCTAAATTGAATAAAGGTATTTTGACTTTTACTTTGACTTCGAATACAGAAATGTAAATGTTTAGATAGGTTAGATACCAATTGACGTTGTGTTGTTTACATTTAGTCAAATACCTATCCAAACCAAGTAAGTATACCTAAGTAACGCGATAGCCTCACTCCTGTAATAATTACATGAATGCTACGAAGGTGAAAAAAGTGTAGGTGTAATATTTTATCTTTTCGCAAGTAATTGGATTTTCTGTTATCTGATCTCCTTCCCAGAACAACAGAAATTTAGTTTAATAAAAGCTCTGCTGCCCAGAAATAAGGTAAGTGAATCAGGATTAAGTCGGAATGAATTAAGTTTCAAGGAAAGTGAAACATAAAGAGAGAAGTAAGAGTTAAATTAACTATTTATCAGTTACGAGTTATCGTCCCCGTACAGCGAAAAGTCACTAAATCGTGTTTTGCCCTTTTGAGATTATAACTTAATGTTCATAACTTCAAACCTCCGTATCTCAAAACAGCAAAATAAGACTTAGTGACCTTTCGCTCTACGAGGAAGATATATTTTGAGACGGAAAAAATCAATAATACTTAATGAATTAAGTTAAAGTTTTCATTAAGTAGTGAAAGTTTAAAACAATTCTCACATCACATCTAATCAGGCTTTTGTACCTAAGTACGTGTAAATTACGTACCTAAATGGCATGGGTCTACTAACTTATATATTACACTAGCTTTCGCCCGCGGCTCCGCCCGCGTGGTATTCGGTTATCGCGCGCGCCCTCGGGAACTGTGCATTTTTCCGGGGTAAAAAGTAGCCTATGTCACTCTCGGGCCCATAAACTATCTCTATGCCAAAAATACGTCGATCCGTCGCTCCGTTACGGCGTGAAAGAGGGACAAACATACAAACACACAAACACACAAACATACAAACACACTTTCGCATTTATAATATTAGTATGGATGTCCTGAAACTCATTCGTGGTCATTTGTGTGTCCCTCAATGGTAAAATACACTCATACATCAGATAACCCGATGTGTTACTTTAACATGATATAATTGGGAGTAAGTATATAAGTCTAACATTTTAATTTAAGCATTGATAAAGCTGACGAATTGTTTTTTTTATTTGACTGGATGGCGAACGAGCAAGTGGTTCTCCTGATGGTAAGAGATCACCACCGTCCATAAACATCTGTAATTAAGTTTTACAACGACCTTTTTGCTGACCGTAGTTGTCTAATACAATTCTATCGAATCGCACACATAAATAAATCGAATTGGACCGTTGAAAGTGAGGAAAAATGTACTTGCAATATGTATAATTGACTAATGGGCTGTTTCACCATCCACTGATTAGTGTTAGCTGACGGTTAAATCTGATGCCGTCTCCGTCTATTCGAACAAAACAAATAGAGACGGCATCATATTTAACCGTCAGTTAACACTAATCAATGGATGGCGAAAAAGCCCCTTAGTGTGAAATTACTAAATTCGCTAAATAACAAGTTGCTAGCTCTTTTCCGTAGGCATTTCAAAACATCCTCTCTCAGTGCACCTTCATTATCTTCAAGGAATACGCGCCAAATTTCAAGTCTCTAGCTTCAGTGATTCTCTAGCATTCAGTCAACCACTTTACTCTTTTATAACTAATAAAACGGCGTTAAAATCTTATAAACTCCCACTCTATCCTCAGTCTCACGGGAATTAAACCACATTTCGTTTAAAGAAAAATAAAGTCTTTCTTCTAACTCTACTTTTTGTTGACTGTACTTGAGCAACAATTTGTCTTGTTTGTTCATATACATATACCAAACTAGCTTTTTCCCACGGCTCCGCTCGCGTGGCATTCGGTTATCGCGCGCTGTTCCCTTGGGAACTGCATTTTCCCGGGATAAAAAGTCATGTTCGGGCCCTATGTCACTTTCGGGCCCATAAACTATCTCTATGTCAAAAATCACGTCGATCCATCGCTCCGTTATGGCGTGAAAGACGGACAAACACACAAGCATACAAGTACACTTTCGCATGTATAATATTAGTATGGATTTCAAGTCAATATGACCACTGGAAGTGTGTTAAAATAAACTTAGTACTAAATTTGACCCAGCAACAACAAAGTTAAATAAAAGCCAATTAATAAACAGTGCAATTTAAAATACTAACCATAGTGAAAGAGTCCGCAGAATACTAGGAATCCAAACGCTCGGTACTGCATCGTAATCCCACTCAAGAGCACACCGACCTAAATATGTTCTGGCCTGATACTAACCCACCAGCTGTTAGTATCAGTATGGCCCACGCCCAGAACTGTGGTATTACACTGGCTAAGAGGTCTTAACTCTCACCGCCTCCACCCGAGCTCATGTAGGATGTTACTCATTCACGAGGGGCGGAAATGGGTAATCTAGTTAGCTGGATCATTTGATACGCAACCCAGATTTGGGTCTCGATTTATTTGAGAGTGGATGGAATTGGATGATAGGTTGGGTTAAAATAAAGATGTCTGTACCCGGATATGGAGGGAAGTACTGGGGGAGCTGTGACTGTTATGTTGTTATATCCTTTGTAGGAGTTACACCTTGCACCTTGTTATTACTTTATTATAAATAATATCAAACTAGCAGAATTTTGGTAGTTGAAATTAACTTAACCTAAAGTCTTAATAGTTTGAAAGGAGTCAACATCATCAGCTGGTATCAGTTCACTGTTGAGCATATCTCGCACGGCACATTACCGAACGTAATCAGCTCTTCTTCTCTAACCCCTGCAAGGTGATTGTGTATAAATGAAAAGTGAACAATATGAAAAACTAATAAATATATTAGCAAAACACAAACACAACAATAAATATCTATGGCACAATAAAGTATTTTACAGTGTTTCTGTATTATCTCGACAGTGCTGATAACTCTGTGACCCGACGACAATTATCGTCTATTTACATTCCGCTAACTAACTTAACATGTTACGGGTAGGCTAACTACATAACGAACACATAGAATGAGAACCCATTCGAATAAGTTACATATAAACTATTTTAACATCTAGTAATACTAGGTTCATTTACAATCATTGACGTTACGCGGCGGGACCCCGCCATGACCATTAGAGTAACAAATTTTACACAACGGAGCTTAGAATTTTTAGTTTGTTGACAATTTTCAGCAATCGAATTTATTATACTGCTAATTTCAAGAAGAATGTTTTCTTCTGAGGAATCTGTTGATAAGTTTGAATTACTTTCACGGACACAGAGCCACGTAAAATAGATAATTCTATTGTTAATAAGCAACGTCTACAAAAGCTTTCTGCCCTTGAAACAAGTCCGTGAAGTCTGTGGAAATCAGTAGTACCATTCAACAAGGTAGATGACACCAACATTACCAATAATTCTCTCACAGATTTTGTACAGGTAGGTACGACATTACTTAATTCCAAAGTCAATGTATTATCTATTAATATTTGTTTCAAACCAAGTAAAAATCAAAAATTTTAATTAGAAAACTAATCCGATTTACAGGACTAAAATAATGTAATTTTTTATTATAGTCGCGTCTTAGAATTAGTTATTGATTTATGGCGTCAACTACCATCTTTAAGAGCAGTGTACTTTAGCAGAATTGGTTTCGACTAGACTAAAGCCAGCAGATTGCTAAATCAGTTAAACATAGAACTGCTCTGCCAGGCAAAGCGTTGTTTCTGGAATCTTCCGCGTTCTAGATTGTTCTAGAACCTGAGGATTGCGACGGTGAGCAGCATGAGGAAGGTGGCGGCGACCGGGAGGGACGCGGAGTTGCAGCCGTCTTCGAGACAGGAGCAGACCTCTTGTCTGCCGCCGAAGCCTGCGCGCTGGTAGCAGCGGCCCTGAGAAAGACAAGACTAGTTAACAACAAAAGACAAGTTAAGATAGGACAAGATAGCCAGTGGTTAGAGAACCGGACTATATGGAGCTTGAAGTCCTGGGTTTGATTCCCGGTCGAGGCAGACATTTGTATGATTAATATGAATATTTGTTCGAGTCTTGGATGTTTGTTATGTATTTAATTATATATGTATCCATAGTAACCATAAGTTTTGCTTAGGTTGAGACAAGGACAATTGGTGTCGGTTGTTCATAATATTTGTTTGATTACAAAGTTAAAGTTAAGTAGAATATGCATGTACAAATTCATTTACAAAAACACAATAACACAGAAAAATTAGAAAAAAAGACCAGCGCTGCACAGCGCGATATGGGTTTTACGGGATGACCGTAAAAGTAACAAAAATTTGGAGTTGAAATAAAAAGTTCAAAAATATTCCAAAAAAAAAACAATCTTGATAAAATAGTAACTAAAACTAAATATTTTAAAAACTAAATTAAACCTTTAAAAAACAGCGAAGTGCGTACTGACTGGCGCCCCGAGGGCTCCGAACTTTGTAATCAATCGTTCAGTGTTGTTTAGCGGGTAATTTAACTGATAGTTTAAAGTAACATTTAATACTTTTTCATCCTGTAACACAACATGACACAAATTCAAAATGGCACTCACTCGATTACGGCATCAATTTTGTTCTGTTTATCGAGAGCCTACCATAGAACACCTAAATTGTTTCAAATTACCGTCGATTGCTGTTCCCCGAAAAACTGGCAATTTTCAGCAAGTTAGTTTACCTAATAGTCTGGGCAGCGACGCGTGATGGACGGCCGTTTAAATCGATCCGAACTTAGTTATAGGTATGAAGATATCAGATACAGGTACAATAGCATCTTATCAATGAAAATACGCCCTACTCAAGCCATATAATAAGGCGGAAAAAAAGTGTATGAAAAAACGGAAAAGTCGCCGAGCTGCCGCATTTTTTTAGGGTTCCGGAGCCAAAATGGCAAAAACGGAACCCTTATAGTTTTTTTAAATAACTATTTTGCATCACTCCTTCCGATGTTAAACTTTTGATGGGACGTAAAACCGTTCAAGCCATTCAGGTACAATTAAATTAATGCTTATGTCGTTAAAAAATAAAAATAAAAGTTCAGTTTTCTTTGTCTTTCTTTGAATTTTCAGAAAAATGAAGAAAACCGACGAATCTCGAGTGACACTGACATTTTTGTGGTACTTTACGCACACATAGTAACTGTGACCTAAGTGTTACTAAATCTGATTTAGAGCAAGATCAAATACAGGTCAAATGGTCAGTAAATTTGTAATGCGGATACGGGTTAGAATAACAGTGCTGTTTATTTGTGTTTGTAAACTGGGATGTACTCACCTACCTAAAAGTAGAAAACGGAAGATATAAATATACTGAGCGGCAAAAAATTTGGCCCTCAAATGTATGCAGCTTCGGTAATTTTGTATGAAGGATGGGCCGAATTTTGTGCCGCCGAGTATATTTTGTATGCGAAATAGTTGCCATATTCAATAATTTTACCTCAAAAATGGAAACAATGGATTTGGAAGAAAAAATACAACATAGTATTCCAGATTCACTAGTATAATTAAATTCCCTGACAGGAAATAAAACACGCCATTAGTTGTTACCACGAACATGGAGCCTTGTTCAATATGCTAATGGTTAGCGCGTCCAGAATGGCGAGCATGAGATCACCTGACTTGTTTTATAGGAAACCATGAGTCTCACTTAAATATGTTATTGTTTAAGTCATGTGCCTAACATGCCTACCACTTTTTTGGGAATACAACAAATATAGTCTAGTGCTTGAGCCTAGTTCCCTGTCCTTCAAGGAACCCTTATAGTAGTTATAGTTTCGCCATGTCCGTCCGTCTATCTGTCTGCCACATGGCACCGAAACTTGGTATTTGAAAGGTGTATTTGTTACCTAATGCATGGATATTAGCCAAAAATACCTCCCTCAACCTCATTTCGGTAAGCAACCAACTTTGTAATTGCGTTCGTTCCACCTGCAGCTTCTGTTGACTCGACTGTCTGGCAACATTCTGTTTATCTCAAACTCCACAACCTGCAAGATCCTCTGACATTATGACCTCAACTCAAATGTAATTAACTTGTAACTACTCTCGTCCCACCCTCACTCTCTGATTTCCTCTGATTACGCCACTGTCTGGAGGCATGCTGTTAGTTCCAAACTTAACGAACTAAGTACAAGATTCTCTGACATACAGTGCCATTGCCATATATGTAGATTATCTTGTTCTTCCCATTCCTCTCCTATCGGAGGTTGGACAACAGCATGGCGATTCTAATTTTGGAGGCCGCTGCTCTAAACAAGGACGTGGTACTGCAGTTAAACCAGTCTCGTAAATTCTTCAACCACGAGTGTCTTCTCCTACCCACGCTTCTCTTTCTGGCAATATTCCCCTGGATAATAAGCTGGAGAACTCTGTACTTGGCGTTTCTCATCACATGCCCAAAGTAACACAACTTTATTTGCTTGATGCTCTTTAGAAGCTCAAGGTACTTGCAAATTCTTTGTAATACTGCCACGTTAGATTAAAGACGATCTCATCTCGAGTAACCTAACCTTCTAACCTTGTAACTGCTTTCGACCCACCCGCACCCCACAGCCTTTGATGACAAGACTATCTGGTAGCATTCTGCTCATCTCAAACTCTACAACCTGCATGATCCTCCGACACATGGTGCCATATTATATGGCCTATGGTCTATGGTGCTATATGCATCATTCTGAATGATCTCATGTCGAAGTACGCTGGGTCTTCTCACTCTTAAGCTGTCAGCATCCCTAAAATTCGCACAAAGCGGTTTCGCTCATCCTTCTGGACAACTAAGGTGTGGAATGCCCTGTCTGCGTCTGTGTTCCCTGATCGCTACAATCTTGTCGTCTTCAAATCTAGGGTGAATGGGCATTTACAGTTAAGCGTGCTCCATGTTACTCCACATTTTCTCTTACCATCAGGCGTGATTATGGTCAAACCCAAGCCTATTTCTGTATAAAAAGATGTAACTAACCTTGTAACTGCTCTCGTCCCACCCGCAGCCTCTGATGACGCGGCTGTCTGGCGGCATGCCGTTCATCTCGAACTCGACGACCTGCGAGATTTTTCTGCACATGGTGTCTTTGGGCCCACAAGGCAGCCGGAGGGAGTCCGGTAGCTTCTCCATGAGGCAGCGGGAGTCATTGTGGCTGTTGCATTGGTAGCAGTTGATTGACAACCCTGAAAAGAAATGCCCGTTAGGATATTTTAAATATGAACTATCGTCGTCTCATTCCGAGAGAAGGCCTATGCCCAGCAGTGGGACGTATATAGGCTGAGATGATGATCGTCGTCTCTATTACGCTCGAGAGTCTATGGGAACACCTATTTTCTCTAAGTTCCATATGTCCACGAACATAATTATACTTCCAACGAATGCTTCTAAGAAAGTGGTTTACTTTCCAGAACATTTTGTTCCCAAACAATTAGCTTTCATTAGGCTGCTTTTACACCAGAGATATGCGAGGCTGCGTTGCGAGTATCTTCGCTCAGCTAGTGGAAACAGCTCAGTAGAGCGAGGTTTTTGTATGTACAAAACAAGGAAAGTATGTTACAAGGGACGTGTTGCTACAGATGTGTTTCGAAGTACTCAGTCCGCTTCACCGCACCCCACTCGTTTAGCTAAAAAGAGTTTGCTACACGTCCTCGCTACGCATCCTCACACCATTCAGCTACCTCGCACATCTCTGGTGGAAACAGTCACAAAGTTCCACATCCTCGCTACACAATCCTCGCATCGCTCGACGTCCTCGTACCTATACATCACTGGTGGAATCGCAGCCTTAGGTTAGGATTAGGTGTTAATACGTTTTTGAATTAGGACGATTAAAGTAATGTCTTTTAAAGGTTCAAACCACTGAGATAACGCTCACCGCCCCCCGGCGTATTCGAGACCGGGCCGTTAGGCATTCCGGCCTGGACGGAACGAACTGGGCCTAAGATTTCACAGTCAGAGATATACAATGCAATATTAATCGCCATACTACTTATGAACTAAAGTTTAACTGTGGTTCACACACTAGGTCGAGCCTGTATCGTGTGAGCCCAACAAATTACCAGAGGAGTAGTAACTAACAATGTTCGATTTTACAGAGCAGAGCCCAATGACAAACGCAAAAAATCGGGTATTGCCTCTTAACAATAAAAATATTTAAAACCTTATTTATACCTACGAAGACGCTTATATCATTCAATACGAGAGAGAGGGACGGTACGACGCGAACCTCGATTTTCATGTACGAATATCAGGAAAGCTAAAAATACCTTTGAGTATTCATGTTATCTACGTCTGTCTACGCAGGTACAGGTATATTGTGCGCAGTACGATGCTTGCGTAACTTTATTAAAACCGAGCGGGTGTTTAGAGTTCCATGGGCAGGGGGTGGCGGCGGGACGCCAATTGCTCGGTAGAAAGGGTCCGGTATCTTCGTACTGTTCGGTGTGTTCGCTCTGTGCTCGTGGGTACTTACTTATAGCAATTATAACAACAAATGAGAAGTAAATTAAAAATCTTTATCTACACCCATATGGTAAATCCTCCATTATGCGTTCAGAAATCATAGATAATGACCGTTTTGGCCATTTTGGCTACGGAACCCTAAAAAAGCATTGAAGTCGGGCCGGGCGCTTTGAAAACATGCTGCCACAGACACACACATAGCAGTCTAACTTATATGGAACATTTACATTCCTGTATTGTATTGAAATACACTAATCAAGGTTGTGTTACAATGGTAAAATGTTTACGAGCTTGAATGTACCAAATCTGACAGCTGAACTTTGTTTACATTTAGTTAAATACTTATCCAAACAAAGTACAGTAAAATCGAAGCTTGTAGCTTTAAGAAGGTAAATGTTTCATTGCATTACGCTGCTTCGTAGAAAACCTAATAAATATAGAATGCAGAACGGGATGAAGGATAAAGTAGTTTCAATTTGGATGGATATTACTGGCGGTTACCTCGCGCAAAGAATAGGGATTGCTATTCAAAGAGGTAATGCGGCCTGCGTTCTAGGGTACATGCCAGCGACATCTCTTGACGACGTGTTTGCCTTGTAAAATTATGATAAATAGGTATTAAGTTAGGTAGTTAATAATATTATGTAATGACTTGGGTTTTCAAATGTAATGTTACATTATTTATTTTGTACAATAAAATCCATCGATATTGCTACGACACAGATGTTGCTCCTTACCTCAAGTTAAGTAAGCCAACCGTTTATTTCATGAAGTGGATTCAATATCAATCAATAAGAACCTAATTACAATTAGAACAATAAAATAATTCCAAGACGCGATTCGATAGAAGCTAATAACGTTAAAAACTCCTGCATGGGATAAGTTTGTACGCGCCAGTTCTTGGGTGTCCAGAGGGATCTATCAACCAAAAACCAAACCAACCAGAAAAGTTTCTTAGTCTCTTGCTGCGCATTCTTCATGGCAATGATAGTTTTCCCGAAAGCGCTGGTAATGTCGAGTATTATGGCCCATTGTAGCCTATTTACTGAATAAATTATTTGAAATTTGAACCGGGACGACGAAGATTCATGATTTTTTGATGATTTAATTTCATGTTGGCTGATCAGGGCCGGAAAGTTAATCAGATATTTATGATATTTACGAGTTTATCAAATAAACTTTTACATGGTTTAGGGAAGTTTAGTAAATATGCAAATTATTGAAGTCAGTAAAACGTTAAAATAGGGTAAGGAAGGGTATTTAATGAATTTGGCTTCGGTACGAGTACCTACATCTATGAGGAAGAGCACATTTAAAATTAGTGTTGTTGGATATTGTAGGTGAGTTTTAATTACAGATAAGATCAGATTATATCGATCTCAATTTACATTGACAAGTAGGTAGCGACAGGGTCTACAAAGTTCCAAATAGAAAAAGAAAGAAAGAAAGAAAGAAAAACATTTATTTGTGACGTTTTACAAATTAAAGAGGAAGAAAAACAACAAACATCAACAAATTTTGTCACGAAATGGTCCCAACTCAGCATGATGTCAACCTTGCGGCCGACGCTGGTCTTCCGTTGGAACCATTCGGAGAGTTAAAATCAACAATGAACTCGACAACAAAAAAAATAAAAAATAAAAAATCTTTACAATACACAAATGAAACAAGTAATTTACAACATAAAAATATACCTTAACTATACACAATTCAAATAATAGTAAAATAATAATAACAATAATAACTATATAAATATGCACGTCTGTATAGACCTGTTGCCTTTGCCAATCATTCAATATTGAATTGACGTGGCATTAAAAAGAAAGCAAATAAAAAATAAAAAAATAACTGTGGACGTGGCATGGATGGATTCATAGTTCGTGTAAACAAAAATAAATTCCGAATCATCCAAAACAAATACAAATACTCGGAAGCGTTTTAATTTCTTTGTACCGTTCTTACGTAACTTTCTAATCATACGAAATATCATTCTCTCATAGGAACTACTACATGGATTTTAGACCGGAAAATTTAATTAACGATGACTTCATGTTTGGCGTACCTACTATACTTTGACAATTTGAACATTTAAATGACGCTCAGTACATTTTGCCGATGTTCAGTGTTGGGTCAAAAATTTGAAGATCATTAATGACAATTTCTAGTATAAAATTATTTGGATTAGCTTTGTTAACTATCTAAAATATTCCGTAATCGGTCTGACGGTTTTCCTATTTTTCTACACATTCCCATTTCTAGAAATTCATATAAAAAAATTGTTCTAATTATAATTGTAAGAATAATAATGGTCGTAGTACAATAGTTACGTACATACTGTAGAGGGGAGCACAAGTTTTTTTTTTATTCGACTGGATGGCAAACGAGCAACTGAGTCTCCTGATGGTAAGATATCACCACCGCCCATAAACATCTGCAACACTAAGGGTATTGCAGATGCGTTGCCAACCTAGGGGCCTATGATGGGATACCCCAAGTGCCAGTAATTTCACCGGCTCTCCACGCCGAAACACAACAGTGCAAGCACTGCTGCTTCACGGCAGGATTAGGGAGCAAGATGGTGGTAGCAATCTGGGCGGACCTTACACAAGGTCCTACCTCCTGCATTGCAACTTGTAGGTTTAATATGTTTTGAGGTCTTAAAAACGGCTCTATTTAGATGAAATTTGCTATTAAGGGAGGCCGGAAATCTATCTCTAATTCAAAAAGCAAGCAAAGTTAGTAATAGTAGTGCTGAGATCGAAGACCCAGATATATACACTCTAACCCCCTTATTCATAAACGACAATCAAACCTATTTTAGTTAAAATGCCGCTAAAATTCGTTTGTCCTTATCTGTCACTTCGACATTTGTATTTGTCAGAAAGGGGCAAAGCATTTGTTAGTTAACATAGGCTTGTTAAGTTTTATGAATAAGGGGGTAGTACTCGTATATATATACTAAGTTAGGTTAGTTAGTTATACACTTTTAAAGATAGAGCATCAAATGCGGAATAAAGTTTTTTTTTTAAGTTCGATACAAAGTAAGGAATAAACAAGTTTCAACTTTTGCAACAGGACCTTCCTTTTGACGATTGAAGTAAAACTAATTGAACACTAATCCTGGTTAATTTATTCATGAAAGTTTTTCAGGACCCAGTTGCATAACAAAGTAGGTCGAGGCAACAGTATTAGGGGTTTTATACGGAATTTCTCTGATATTATTTACTTTATTACGCGCGTAATAGAGTCCAGGTGACCTAGCAATCCAGGTGACCTATCTCTGAAATCATATTATTATCACTCGAAAATACAATTCAAAAGTGATGAATTATGTGTTTTGTTGAAACCACAACTCAAGTTAAATTTTCTACTATTTGATAACATTACAGCTGTAATTATTTACTACTGCTAGCTATTTCAAATTCAGCACAATTTTTCACCAATATTTTTGAGTAGGTGTGATTAAAAAAAATTGATTCCCGGTATAGATCTACAAATATAATACATTGTAGTATTGACTTAGAGTTATATTTTATTGAGCAAAGAATCAAGAGTTTTACTTAGATAACCTGACCCAGCGACCTTTAGTTATTATCAAAAAATGTAGAGTTTTGTAAGTAGTTCGTGGAATAGTTTAATTATTTTTTGCAAGTTAAGAATAATCGAATACCTCCTAATTCAAATGCTGAACTTAAAAGGAGAATTCGTCAACATCTGTAAACACATTGTTAGAAAACAAATGACTTTTGTTTTTTTTTTATTAAAAAAGTTATATCTGAGAAAAAATATTAAATTGATTGCTACCTACAGACAAATGTTGTGGTCTACCACGGATAAAAAATCGATAAGACGTATATCAGTGAACTTGAAAGTTCAACTTTAGCGACACATTTATTTGTTGGAAGTTCTTCCAAACTTAGTTAGACTTATTTGGCTGACCGTACATCGACAGCCTAACTTTGCATTCAACAAAACTACACGCAACTGTTCCTAATTCGCATCAAACCGGCTAAACTTAACCAACCTCAACTCGTTTAACTAATTCAATTAACCAACCTTGGTGAAGTAAACTGCACAATACCGCCAAAAAGCACAGCGCTGCGGCGGCCATTTTGTTATCGGTTAATTCCAGAATACACCGGTGCGTGGTCAGCGCTCTGTCGCCGTCCGCAGACTGCCGAGCGGCTGTAGTAAAATATAAACCGATGCTTAGAGGTTATATCTATGTCCTAAATGAACCGACGCTTATTCAATTGCCGTAATTCAGTGACAAATTGACGGTGAGCCAGTGCCGGTAAGCACTGATTTATAATAGGTTTTTGAATTCCTGCAAAATGATCCAATGGGGTTAAGGTGTTTACTTACGCTTGCTGAACTGTTTTGGTAGAATTAAAATGTCAGTGGCATTCGGATAGCTTTAACTGTTGACTGTCAAAGGCTGACTGGTAGAGATCCTTTAAAGGCGTAATTTCGCCGCGCCTTTGTACATGTATATCTTAACGTTTGTCAGTTGTGTTTGTTTTTTATTTTTGCGCAATAAGTAAATGTTAGAATTTACATATAAAATACTTATTTTTGTAAAATTAAATGAATGTCAAGTGCGAGTCAGACTCACGCATCGAGGATTTCGAAAAAATTCTTGGCATCCAAATATCCAGTGTAGGCAAAGCCCTGCTCCTGAGCCAACTGTACGCCGTGTGGGATCAGTTTAGATTAGTTATTTAAACATAATATAATACATATTTCATTTCATTTTCATTTTCATTTTCATTTTCATTTTCATTTTCATTTTCATTTTCATTTTCATTTTCATTTTCATTTTCATTTTCATTTTCATTTTCATTTTCATTTTCATTTTCATTTTCATTTTCATTTTCATTTTCATTTTCATTTTCATTTTCATTTTCATTTTCATTTTCATTTTCATTTTCATTTTCATTTTCATTTTCATTTTCATTTTCATTTTCATTTTCATTTTCATTTTCATTTTCATTTTCATTTTCATTTTCATTTTCATTTTCATTTTCATTTTCATTTTCATTTTCATTTTCATTTTCATTTTCATTTTCATTTCATTTTCATTTTCATTTTCATTTTCATAAACTAACTATTTAAAATAACAACTAGGCATAAAAAGCAACTAAATAAACTAAAACTAGAAAGACTTTAGGTAGGTACACAATACACAGCGTAGATAAAAGCATTGTTGTATAGGCAGCTTCTTTGGGTCCATCCCGAGGGGGATCTTATAAAAACAAAAATACATGTAGTTAATTTCGACTTTCAGAACTTACAGCAGATTTGGCATCTGGTTTTACATTGGTTAACGTTATAGTGACTAGGTGCAACTCGCACTAGTAACTAGTTATATCCGGTTCAATTTAGTTAACCTTAAGTGTGAACCAGATATTTGGGCACAAATTACATGCGTACTTTACTTTATAACAATACTAGCTTTTGCCAGCGGCTTCGCCCGCGTGGAATCCGGTTATTGCGCTCTGTTCCCTCGGCAACTGTGCATTTTTCCGGGATTAAAAGTAGCCTATGCAAAGTACTATATGCCAAAACATCACGTTGATCCGTCAGTCCGTTTTGAAGTGAATGACGGGCAAACATACATACAAACACACACACTTTCGCATTTATAATATTAGCATGGATATGGATTATTTAAAAACTAGATTGATTATGTTTACAGAACTTTGTGGAACAACTGAAAACCAGAAAGTAGTTTTATCAGAATCCAGAGTAGGTAGAGTCGATTACATTACGTCAGGTGGGCAAATGTCACTACTGCAAAAAAAAGATTTACTTAGTAGGATATTAACTTTACGATGCTTTACTTACATAAAGTTTAGTTACTTAATCCTCTTCACTTGGTGGTAATTAGTGTCTTTTGCTTACCACCCGACGTATGTTTTAAATCAGGATGTTTTTGTTTTTTTTATTTGGTCCAAATCTAAATGTTACGCATAAGGCATCGACATAAAAAATGTGGTAATTCTGCTTATTCATTTCCACTTATGCCAATTTAATCCAAATTTGTAAAGTCTTTTAACAGCGAAGTATGTAGTAACAAAAACACATAAAGTTTCACCTTTAAACGAACTTAAGTATTTATATGTATATTTAAGAGATCTCAGAAACGACTCTAAACATTTCAATTGTCTTTGTGGAAGTTTACGGAGGTGGATAATAAATAGCAATAGAGCTAGTTTGGTCTTATCCTGTTTATTGTGAACAGGTATACACACGTCAAAACAAGCTTGAAACACTCATTACACCTAGACAAGTTTGATGTTTCGATTCAGTAGTATAATAACCGTCTAAGGATTATAAAATACCCTTTAGACTTTTTTGCTGAGTGTGTATTTTATAAAGCAGCTATACAATTTTATTTAAAACAGTTTCAATCACCGAGGTACTAATATTACTAGAACTTACTTACCATCTTTATTTGATCTATCATCAATAGGTTCCAATCATTCTATCATTGCACTGATTCTCCTCTCCTTGAGGTATGCTAAGTGCATACTTACAAAAATTACTACAAGCTACCAATAAATAATAAGTCAGGAATATAAACGGTGTTATAAAAGTGGCCTTCCGTGTCCTAGTAGGCGGGGCTTAAAAGCGTGTTCTGCTCGTCATTTGACTGATATCTGTATCACTAAATTCACTAAGACTGAATATACTTTATTTAAAGCACAAATACAAGAATTTTAGAAAAAATAACCTTATAAAACTTAACTATAAACTAACTACCTAACTTAAAAACTTAATACCTACAAAATTAAATCTAAAAAGGGCCCCCGTGGCATCGTGCCCAAGAGGCTGGCAGCATTCCCTCGTTGAATGGCGATGGCGATTCGTTGAGAGAGATAGCTGCCAGCCCTTTGGTCTCCAGTAGTGTCGACCAGGCGCTTTTGCACTTCTTTAATAAAATCTTGTGCGCCGGGACCCCAAGGACCCAGGGTCTCAAATCCAACAGCAACGAAATTATATGCTGAAATTATTCACTAATATATATATATGCCTTATTTGATTCAAATACGAATCATTTTCGAAGTTGTAAATAGACGTGCTTCTTGATTCGTTCAAAATTCAGAAAGAAAGCAGGTAGTATTAGTTTTTTCGAATGACGCAATGTCGGTACCACTACCATGAGTTTACAGTGACCGTACTCGAGCGACGGCGTAAATTATTTGTAGAGGCGCTGCACAATTCTTCATACAAATAATTTACGCCATCGCTATCGAGTACGGTCACTGTAAACTCATGGTAGTGGTGCTGGTTAAGATCGCGAGATCGCGGTGGATGCGGAAAGCACAAGACGGTCTGAGTGGAGAGCCTTGGGGGAGGCCTATAATAATAATAATAATAATAATTCATTTATTTATTTATTCAGACAACAAAGATCCATACATTATTAGTAATTAACTTATAACTATGTTAGTATACATACTGGACAAGTGATAGTGTGCTATTAATTAAATTTTGCATTATAGAGCACTCATCTCTTACAGCTATCATCTTCAGGAGGCTGTTAGTGCTGCCACGTATTCTTGTCAGAAGCGATGCCTTTTTTTTTCGTAGTACAGCTTTAAAGCTATCTACTGGCGCTTCGGCAAACATAGTGGACGCACTGCAGAACCGTGGCAGCCCTAACAGCGCCCTGAAGGCGTTATGTATTGGACGCGCAGATGATTGGGATGTCCAGCAGTGGACGTCTTTCGGCTGACTTGATGATGATGATGAGACAAGCTACATATTTGTGTCACATCATGGTGCGAGGATATGTCGTGATCCCTCCGTGTCGGTAAACGGCGGTATCCTGCGCACACGCTAACGAGGCAATGGCGATTGTTAATGCCAGTTTAGACCAACAAAAAAAAGTTTGATTACATTGAGATTCCATAAAGTGAACGACTTTTTTAAATCGAGTGCCGCAATGTGATGCAACTTGCATGTTTTTTCTTGTGAGTCTGAACTGGGCTTTAGAAATTAGAATAGTTATAAAGATCACGTGATACTCTGTGAAGCCATTGGCTTTCAAAAACTGTAGAGATAAGGTCTGTCACAAGCTAAAAAAATAAGTAGTCTTAATAAGTAATTCATCACACGTTACCACTCTCCTCATCAATCTAGGATCAAAAATAAAATAGTCTGTCGTATCGTAATCTGATTAAATATGTAAATAACAGCATTTATAAATACTATAGTGCATGTTCCCCACGGATTCGCCTGCGTGGAATTCGGTTATCGCGCGCTCTTCCCTCGGCAATGCACATTTTTCCGGATAAAAAGTAGCCTAGGGCACTCTCTGGCCCATCAACTATCTCTGTGCCGAAAATCACGTCAATCTATTGCTCTATTTCGGCGTGAACATACAAACGCACCAACTTCCGCATTTATAATATTAGTATCGATTAAGAATACAATTTTCAATTTACTAAATCAAATGAGATGAAACGAAATGAAATATTGATTTGCTGGAATACGTTTGCATAAGGTCCTACTAGTAAATATCATCAGGAACGGTATTCAGTCGATATAACTTTTTCTTTCGTATACAAAATCAACATGCAAATTTAAATTCATCATTGATGTGATGACTATCCCCTGCCCCCAGGGTCTGTGCGTCAACGATTGCAGCTCCAATTGCCGTAACGCAGGACTTCCTCCAATCTGCCGTCTCCGTGTACTGAAATACTTTGCCCACGCACTCTACCACGTCGCCTTATCGCAACGGGATAGAGTCCAAAATGCAACCGACTTACGTCACGTGACATTGACGTGGAAATAAGCGATATTACGCGTACTGGCACAATGTAAGTCCTAGGTATCTGTAAATTGAAGAAAATGTTAGAAGGATCAAAGAGTTGGCTGGAAATTGCTTTCTTAGGGCCTGTTGTTTGATCGTTAGTTAAACAAACTAATAGTTAAAATGTATGGAAAAAATAACAATAGTTAAATGGAAAATACAAACCGAAACATAGATGCACAGAAAAACCAGAAAAATAAAACCAACACTGGGAATCGAACCCAGGTCCTCGGCATTCCGTGCCGCGTGCTATACCGCTACACCACTGCTGGTCAAAAAAAAAAAAATTTGGAATTGAAATAAAAAATACAAAAAGATTCCAAAAAAAACAATCATAACAATAGTTAACACATTTCAATGGAAATTTGACTATTAGTAACTTTAACTACTCATCAAACAACGGGCCCTTAGCGGATTGGAATTTTGTGATTAGAGATAAGTTAATACGCGCACTGGGTCCGCGTAGGAACTAGGGCCCAAGCCCTCTTATTCTGAGAGGAAGCCTATGTGAAGCAGCGGGACGTAGGCAGAGATGATGATGGTTATAATTATGTACTGCCAAGGGCAAAAATATGTATACACTTTAGTACTTTGTCATTTTAACTACTGTGACAAAAATAGACAAGGTACTAAAGTTTATACATATTTTTGCCCTCGACTGTACTTCAATTGTTTATATAAATGAATTTATGATAAGGCGGCCAGACAGATAGAGAGACGGATGGACGTATGGTCGTGTTCATAATATGCTAAGCTGTCATGTACCATCAGTCAAAACAGCTGACTATAATTTTGTTTAAGAAGTTCCTATCAAATAAATGTGTCGCTAAAGTCGAACTTTCAAGTTGACAGACACGTCTATTGGCATACCTAATTGTTTTAGGACATGCAAGCATTTATCAGCTATAAGGTGGTAGACCACAAATTTGGCTGATGATACAGTCACCAGCATTAATATCTGCCACAGCGGAGCGTGTAAAAATATCTGAAACGTTCTTTTGGCCCTAGAAATAGTGTCATAATATATTGATGCTGGTGACTGTACATGTCAGGTTTATCTAAAGACTAGCTTTTGCCCGCGGCTCCGCCCGCATGGTATTAAACACATAAACATACAAACACACTTTCGCATTTAAAATATTAGTATGGATATGGATATACAATTGTCTGACACAATAAAAATACTAAAATATACTGCAGGTTGTTACCTCACCAGGCAGTTTTCCAAACGGCAGGGCAAGCGAAAATCCAAAATCGAAGTTCGTATCGTACGACCCGCCGACGCTTATATTATTTAATACGACAGTGAGAGGGACGGATGATACGAGTACGAACTTCGAATTTTGAATTCTGCTGTAGCCCAGCAACTATTACGATAGTTACGATGTATCGAACCACACCGCCGGGATATCCGCGATATCTCTAAAAACCGCCTACAAGTAGGTAAGTACTAAAATGTATTTTTCCATGATTTATGAACAGGAATTTAACTCGAATAACTCGAAACAACCGACTCTTTAGTGTTTGAACGTTTGAACTTTATGCGGTACAGTTAACAGCATAAATATCTGATACATTATTTCTAGGCCGGTAGAACATCCTATCCTACTTCCTACTAATATTATAAATAGAGTTGGGACTTGGGATGTTTGGTGGCAATTTTTAACAGAGATTGAATGAATGAATGATGCATAGAAATTCGGACACCTTTTTTTTTTTTTTCTTTTTTATTCTACTGGAAGGCAAACGAGCAAGTGGGTCTCCTGGTGGTAAGAGATCACCACCGCCCATAAACATCTGCAACACCAGGGGTATTGCAGATGCGTTGCCAACCTAGAAGCCTAAGATGGAATGCCTCAAGTGCCAGTAATTACCACCATGTTGTTTAAATTGTCATGGAATGAAATGTCTTGTTTGAATAGTAGAGAATATAAAAAAAAAATACACATATGTATTTTTGGAACTTTGAAAAAAGTATATAGAGAAAATATGATGCCCTTATAAATCAATCAATGCCTGACGCGAATCCCTGTTTGATCCCTGTTTTTCATCTACACATCCATAGAAGCTCATGTCAGTTTCTACGGGAGTGTACATGAAAAACAGGGTCGGTATTTCCATGTCAGTATTATTCGGCCCGGTAAAGAGTGTCACCTGTCAAAACGATCGAGTCAAAGACAAATAAATTCATTTTTAATGTTTTTATTCTGGACTATGGAACAACCCGTAACCGATCGGACTGTTGTAATTTGGCGGTGCAGAAAACTCTTTCATTTATTTAAATTGATTGATGCTACTTAAAAATCTGATATTTTTTCTGTTAATTAGAAAGGTTATTCCTATTGATATAAAAAGTTTCGAGCGTTTCTACATTTTTCAGAGATTCCCCATTGCTCGGTATTTCGCTCACTGTGCAGGTATATCGCCAGGAGCTCTTCTTACGTACATTGATTTGTAACTGTAACATACTTAGCTCGGTCGTTATTGTCATCACACTTCCTTCCTAATTAAGCGTATCTAGGTCTCAGCGTAAGGCCAAATCCCTTACGGCCGGCCACGATTTAACCTATCGCATACTTATTTAAAGTCCGAATGTAACGTTTGTCAGAACAATCGTTTGTCATAACTTTTTTTTTCTCTGAATTCAATAATTGTTCAGAATTGTTATATAAAACAAACCTAACCTAACATATAGTTTTCTATAGAATGACCATTCTAAAAATTCAGATTTTTTTTTAGGTCGGAGTGGGAAAAAAATTATGACAAACGATGATTCGGGCAAAAATTACGCTATGACTAGCGAAGAGTATGCGAACTTTGACGCTCCCGTTTCGCGGACTAACGTCTCGTAGGTAACTCAACCAACCTTTAGCAGATTATTTAGCTGGCTTATGAGTTAGTAATTAACTCGAACAACTAATTCAGACAGAAATTCGCTTAGCCTTTTAATCACTGCACATTTTTAACGTTTGCTGGAATAAGTTTTCGCTTTAGCATTATTTTATTGAAGTCAAACACACAACTTTAGTTAAGTAGCTGTTGTAATTTATTTTCTTTTGGTTGCTATATTTGTGTAGTTACTGTACTCGTAGTATGTTCGAGCAGGGGCTGCGATCAACCACCACAGGGGCCTTCCTGAACATCAGCGCTGAGCTAAGGAGCCCAGCACAAGCTGAGACTGGCACCCATTGCCAAACTGTTTAGCAAACTACAGTACTTATTCTTTTTTATGTATTTTTTAAGTTTTTGGTAATAAACATTTTTTATTTATTTATTTTATTTAAGTCGCAACGTATATTTAAGGTAGCGTATGTTAATTTCATTTACGTGGGCACGTTTTTATAGTCAAATCGGAAGATTCTATAACTGTTTTCAGGTTATCTAGAAGAAGTACAAGATGACAAAAAATAATTTAATAAAAAATGTTGACCATGAAATTTGAGGCGGTTGAAACATCACATGGTATCTTTGACTCATAATGTTAGTTCTTATCACATGTAACGGAGGCAATTAGATGTAAGCGTTACCTAACACTTCCTCCACCTTCCTCCTAGTTCAGTTCATACAAGAGCAAACCTCATCGGTCAAGCTCAAAGCTAAGCAGTTTATTAATGTTTCCTTTCTCAGACCTGAATACCTTTCGACCTAGAATTGGATCTGACTAAATCCAGTTGGTTGGTCCTTTGTACTGCACAAACGAACTTAAATGGACACTCTTATAAGCTGTGTAGTAGCATTCTTCTTCACAGTTCGCTGTTGGCGTCTACTGAGGAACGGCATTATAGTTTATTACTCACTTTGTACCTGATTTAATTAAAGATAACGAATTTAATTCTCAATTAACAGTTCAAATGTTAACTTAATTGTATCGAAGTATTTGAGCGCCTGAATAAAATTTACGGCAATTTGTTACACCGTTGTGATTTGGTAACGGAATCTGAAGGCGTTTGGAACATGGCATTTGAAACTTACGTCGTTGTTAGCATTCTCTTGCCAGTCCTCTTCTCTCCTACATGCAAGTATCAGTTTTATTTATTTTTAAAGACAAACTACAAGTGCATTTCGAAAAACTCAAGAGGTGCGAGCTCGGATCGGAAACCACAATCCTCTGCTAGAGGTGTAGATGCAGATGGTCAAACCACTAGGCCACGACGGCAAGTTGTTTAGAAAACTCAAATTAAGTATACTAATAATGGAAGGAACCGTTTAAAAAATCACAAAATAATCCAATTTGTCTCCACATTTATTAACGCAGCGTAGCGTTAGCTTAGTTCGTTGTGCATTGAGCCGTAACAAAAATGAACTTATAACACCGTCAGACCTTTAGTGCCTTTTGTGTGAACATACTAGTTTTGTCCACTGTATCCCGACACGATTTGCCACAACTCGCTTTGTCGATATACTACGTCCCTTTCTGAATAGCGCAATTGAATACAAAGCCAGAAAATGGTGAGCCAGCGATCCTAATTCTGATGACTCTTAAATTTACTATGAAGACTCAAAGGTTAACAACAATTATAACCTCCCGTCACTTTTCAGTCATGAAACCATACCATTAATTAGTAATCTTACTCGGTCCATCTTTTACCAGGTACCTAACCCTTGAGAATAGACACATAGTGAACGGAGAGCATGAAAATGGCACCTTTTAAATGTGCTATGTTATTTTTTAAACGAACTTCTTCCGGAATTTCAGCACTGTGATTGGCAGCAAACAATAAAGTTACGGGCTCGCTTTCAGGCTCAGGCATCTCGAGGTTACTTGTACGTTGACGATGACATTGACCAACGTAAACACCTGACCTTGTGCAATATGTACAAGCGAATACTTCAAAGAATGGTTGTCGCACCAGAGGCCATATTGTCTACCGCGCTGACATTCGCGATCGCATTAACCATCTCTTTCTACCCTCGTCTTATGCTGTGTGACAGAAAGAAGTGGTGAAAACGATAGTGATTCCAGTCGAGGAAAAGAACAAGGTTTATTTGAAGAACCTCTAATCTATTTTAATTTCCACTGTACAGGTGAAGCGATAAAGTGCTTCGACTGTAACAGCGCAAACAACTCGGCGTGTATGGATCTAAACCTGTCGCGCATGCGTGGTATCGTGCCCCTCGTCGACTGCACTACCGCCCTGCCCAATTCCATCAGCAAGCAGTTCTTCTGCCGGAAGATCACGCAGACCAGTGAGTTTCACAGCTTTCACCTTTGTTTCCCAAATACCGGCTGAAATGGGAGAAAGTGGAGCACACTTTCCTGTTGCAATTTCAGTTCCTTCCGTTCT
Organism: Choristoneura rosaceana; assembly: GCA_037349165.1. Lineage (NCBI taxonomy): Eukaryota > Metazoa > Arthropoda > Insecta > Lepidoptera > Tortricidae > Choristoneura > Choristoneura rosaceana. The sequence continues at coordinate 3,035,894 of JAZBNJ010000032.1, forward strand.
TTAATAACTAAACTAAACTAACTAACTAAATTGGCTCAGCGACCCAAAGAGGGTCTTGGCCTCCGAAACGAGAGCATGCCATTTGTCCCGATCGTGCGCAGCCTCTTGCCAGTCGTCGACTTGAAGACGTCGCAGATCCGCTTGGACACTGTCCTCACAGCGGTACCTCCGCCCGTCCGTTCTTTAATTATAGTAACTAGTAACTGCTTTCTAGAAGCTTCTGCTCGAAGCGCTTTCTAGAAACGTAGCTTGTTTATTCCCATCTCAACGAACATATCCTTGGGGAGCTGAGTTACTTAGTCCTCCTGTGAAATAATTTTACGAGTCTCAAGTCTGAAACTTAATACTCAGATTGACCAGTCAAGAGATTATAGCGATTTGCAAAGATTTCCAAATCTCGATTACGGCAAATCAGAGTAAACATTTTGATGATGATTTACATCCTATTGAGACTTATGAGTTACAAGCCTAATGTCATTCATCATACAATAACAAGTGTCAGCGTGCTGAATTGTAGAATAATGCAATTTAACAGTGCGTGGCAAGGTACACTTATTCAGACATGGATTAATATGCCTCAGGCAAAAGTTTGACGATAATTCATTCAATTTTGAACCTACTCGTAAGCGTAACAGATCTAATACAGATTCGAAATTACCTTCTTACCTGCATTCAGAATTTGGATATCACAGTTTCGTAATTTGGATTTTTTCAGTTGCCCAATCTGACTTTGCAATGAAAAAAATGGGACCAAATTTCGAAATATCTTCTATCTTACGCTCTCTTTCACTTTTTAATATGGAGATTTTTTTTATTTTTCGATCAGTTACCTCGTCCTGACAGTTTAAAATAAGATAAACAAATAATTAGTCAAATACTTTTATGAAGTGATACACAAAGACTACAGTATAGGGATAGTGATACAAATACCTACTTATATATTTCGTCCCTACTTTTAAAAAGCTCTTGGGTACCTCATAATCGATAACATGTCCATTAAATAAATAAAATAAAATAAATATCATGAGTCAAGTCAATTGACACCAATTGACCTAGTCCCAAACTAAAACCATTTTTAAACAAGTTGCCAACAAATGAATATATCGCTAAAGTCGAACTTTCGAGTTGACGATACGTCTATTGGCATTATTGTTTTGTGTCATGCAAAAGATTATCAACTTTAGGGTGGTAGACAACATATTTGGCTGATGGTACCTATTGATTTGAGATACGACATTTTTTCAAAGTAGTGACGATTTGTTGCTATTAAAATTTTAGCGTTAGCTAGCTAAAATGTCCAAATAATAAATAAGCAATTGAAAATTATGCAGGATACTGTTTTTGCTATAATATCTGAACCAGCAATGATTGAAACATGCGTGTGACACGATATGGGAGTTAACCCCTTTAATGAGCTGACCTCTTTCCGTTGGTAAGGATCCCATTCTGATTGCCATCTCAACAAGTAACTTAGGAATTTGTACTCGAGAAGATTTCCACGAAGGTCTCTAAATCTAGCTACGTTTCTAAATCTTTCTAAATATAGCTAGATGGCGTTAGTATCGAAAGGTCCGTTCGACATAAGTCTTGCAAGGTCCATTGACTTATTGAGTTATTTCATCATCATCATCATCATCCCGGCCAGTATAAATCCCATTGCTGGGCACAGGCCTCCTCTCAGAATCAGGGCAGTAGTACCCACGCGGGCCCTGTGCAGATCGGGAACTTCACACACACCATTGAATTGCTTCGCAGGTTTGTGTAGGTTTCCTTACGATGTTTTCCTCCACCGTAAAGCTCATGGTAAATTTCAAAAACTCAAAAGTGCGGGCCGGGGTTTGAACCCATGATGCATGATCCTCTGCTTGAGATGCCATAGGTCAAACCACTCTGCCACCACGGCTTCAGTTATTTAACCAATCGCAAATGTCAAATTTGTCAGACGAACCTTACAATACTACGTCCCCACAAGTAACAAACCCCAGAAAACTAGCCAAGGAAATCAACTAAATGACTAAAAATAAAAATGAGAGTAGTACGTTATTATATTAGTTTTAAACATGATGTTTTTATTATATTAGTTCTACGAGCGAAGCCGCGGGCAAAAGCTAGTTAGTTCTATAAAAGAACTGTGTTGCAGATGGCGCCAGTTTTTGATTACGCCATTTTGAAACAAGTTCAACCAAACTCTTTTATTTCTTTTCAGTTCTTCGCCCGAATCAGACTCCAGAAGTCCGAATAACTAGGGGCTGTGGCTGGGTGAAGTCAAAAAAGGAATGCTATACAGCAGACAATAAAGACCGATTGGAAACGGTCTGCCAATGCTTCGGAGACATGTGCAATGCGGCGTCAGCGTTACAAGACGTCAAACTGACAGTTCTAGCGGCACTAGCCGCCATCTTTGTTTCGTTTAGGAGTTGGCGGGAAAAAGTTTGAATGTGAACTGTTTTTTTTTTTTCGAATTTTGTTGAAGACTTTGTGACTGCCTTAAACGATAATTGTATTTGGTGAAGATTTCCTGCGTTTTCAGTGCTACCTTTCAGTGTTTTTGTGAGAATGAGTGCTTATTTTTAATGCAATGTAAAAAATAACAAGAATGAAAATAAAACGGGTGCAATGAAAATTGTGTTCGTACTTTATTTTTTCAACAGCTACTTCTGGGCACAAATCACCGCTCAAAACGAAATGGCTTGGGCTGTAGTTCCCACACTAAAGTGGACATTGCGGACTTCACATACCTAAGCTAGTGAAAGCATTGGTGTCAAAGCAGTAGTTACATGATTTCGTATGGCTTTTCATGACATTAGAGTGACAAGGCACAAAAATAATCACTTATTTATGACATTGACTGTATGTGAGGTCGATCGAGCCTCATGCAGTGTCATGACACTGGAACTATATTACTAGAACAATGTGAACGACCTAAAGGCCAAACTATATATCCTATGACAGTATTTTATGGCAAAACCATGTCATAACTTACTCCATATAGTGTCCACACCAGAATACGGCCGTGGATTGTCATCTGATCAACTTAAAAGCCGGCATTGACGTGATGACTAATAGCATATTGACGGCACCCGCCGTCACATTCGTTGCATTTATCTCCTACTTATTTCTCTTTACTTGTAAATTAATTAATCATTGGACGAAACGTCCAAGAGACGTGTAATTTCTTAGTTCTTTGTTGAGAAAATATGAAATTTATAATTACTACAGTTTTGTTGTTCGCATGCGTTGGATATGGTAAGTGCAATATTTTTGGCTCAGTTTTATCGAATAGTGAATAAGCAGTGAAAACTTTTCTTCATAATAAATAAAGTAAATATACCGGCGTCTATCTTTTTTTTACTTTTCTACGTATAATTTATATAAATATACACTGTTAGGCATGTTAGAATATTTCACTTCGAGTAAATGATTGTATAATTAAATAAATCTAGAAATTAGTGCCTTAAAAAAATTAAAGAAAAAAAAAACAGTTCTAAAACTTTGCTAGGTAACGTAAAATTCAACAGTCGGGACCCATTTTGAAATTGTGATTAGCTTCAAAATTCCTAAATAGGAATAGGTCCTGACTATTAAAGTGTCTTAACGGAGTAACAAAAAAACTACAATGTAATTTGTTTTTCTTATTTTTTAATTTAATCACAATTTCACGATTTTAATGTACTTTACAAATCAAGTCAGACTACCCAGTAGGAAGACTAGTAGTCAACAACGTCGTATGTATTCTTATCTCTATGAAACGTGATATTTATGTTTATTTGACATCTCGTGACCGGACCAGACCGTGACCTAGCGAACAAGTGTCTAAAGCGATTTAACTTATGACTGTGCTGTAAAAAGTATATTAATAGTTCTTTAAATTCTATAGACATTCTAACATCGTTACTATACTAATATTATAAATGCGAAAGTGTGTGTTTGTCCGTCTTTGACGCCGTAACGGAGCGACAGATCGACGTGATTTTTGGCATAGAGATAGTTTATGGGCCCGAGAGTGACATAGGCTACTTTTATCCCGGAAAAATGAACGCGCGATAACCGAATACCACGCGGGCAAAAGCTAAGTGTTAACATAACATAGACATATGTAAATAATACATAATTAATATGTACAGTCAGCTGCAGAGAAAGGGTACCCCCCTGTAATGGCGGTAGTATGGATACCGCCGTTACAGGGGGGTACCTTTTCTCTGCAGCTGACTGTACCTATGTGTGGTTATTTGAAAAACACGTACTAGCTTTCTAAAAAAATTTTGGTTGCCATGTGCACTCGGAATTCCGTTTTGGAATCCATACAAATCTATAGACCTACCATGCACAAACCAACTCTGCCCCGACACGGGATTCGAACCCAGGACCTCAAGCTCGTAGTTAGTATCGAGGTTACCCCTCTTTTAGCTTAAGTACCTACGGCAGAGGTCTCTTACCACTAGGCCATCTGGTCGTCTAAAACTGGTCTGGTATTAATAACTACAAAATTTATTTTCCGAACCATCATTTACAGACATCTATTTTTACCCGTTTCCTCAGCATCCGCGATCCACTGCTACGAATGCAACAGTGTGAACAACAGCATGTGCCTGGACCCCACCATCTACGACAAAGAGACACTGAACAAGTACCTCAGGGTCACAGAGTGCGCAGAAGGTGTCCTTGGGCATCAGCAGAGGGAATTCTTCTGCCGGAAAATTGTGCAAACCAGTGAGTTTTAATGAAATGCCTAACGTCGGTACTATAGTGTAATTCAGGAGACAATTTGCATGGAAACACTAACATCGCAAACGTTCCGCTAGAGGCGCTGTTCGTGTTTCCATACAAATTAATATTTTTAAGCGAACGCAATCGAATCTAAACCGGTAGGTGGAAAAATTAATTAATAATAAAGTATATCAAACTTACAAGGAAAACTATAACGGTTAAGTTTTCTTGAGAATTATTAGTAGTTTAAGTTAAGAGTAAATAGCAGCCTAAGGCATAAAATATACACCTAGACTGGAATATTCCACACAAAATACGAAATCCTTAGAAAAATATTAAATAAAATATTAAATAAAATATTTTATAAAAATATTTTTCGTAATGGCTAAGGAACCCTATTCGGGGCGTGTCAGACATGCTCTTGGCCGGATTTTTTTTCGTGCTACGGGTCAAATTGATTCGTATGGCCTAAAGATCAATCGTTCCGATTATCATGCTTTTAAGACCATTTGCAGCATTTTTTGGCGTACCGCTAACACTATTTGACGTTTTAAGTGCTACAAATGACATTCGACCTTAGAATGGTAAACCAAATTGGTTTTGGTCGACTACTTATAGGTATACAACCAACACATTTCTCCCTCTGTTCCAGTACTCCACAAGCACAGAGACTCCGACGTGCGCGTGACGCGTGGCTGCGGCTGGGTGCGCTCGCGCCGGGAGTGTTACAAAGCCGACAACGATGACCATCTGGAGACCGTCTGCCAGTGCTTCGAAGATGGCTGCAACGCGGCAGCGCCAGCGGTCATCAGCTGGTCGCTTATTGCGGGGCTGGTGCTGATTAAATGGTGCTAGTTTCCTTTTGTGTCTTTTATTTTAGACCTTCACCCCTCCCTTTTCTTCCCTTTTTATCATTGGTGTGCAGTGAGTTAATTCCAGGGTTAGCAGCTGCTGGTTTTGCGCCTGTAGTAGAACGTCACTTCACTCCGTTATAGCATTCTATGGCGGTCTGCGAAGGGCTGGAAGAAGCAGATTCGTTGAACATGAAAGGAAATAAGCCGATCGAAACGAACATACTCACACAGACGCGCGGTCTACACGGCCTCTAAGGGGGTCTCGAGGTACTGCAGTCGCGAGACCTTAGAGGCCGATCGATTTGTTCGTAGTTTCCCTACTACTTTAGTTTAGATATATACTGTGGCTATAGGCTGATGATGATACCCTGTTCTATATCTATGGCGTGAAGTAGTGCTTCGATTCGATTTTTATACAAATTTGAAAAAAAATCCGACCCAAGGGTAGGTAAACAGGGAATGATTGATTATTCAATCACACATTGTTATTTAACGTATGACCAGACATAACTCTTTACAGAGTAGTCTGATTTTGATAATTATTTTTTTATTGGACAGGCCCTATCCGGTAAACCTTGTAGTTGGTACAGCTATTGTATAAACTTGGAAAAAAAAATACTCTGAAGGTGGGAAAAAAGGATAAAATAAAAATAAAAAGAAAACTGAAAAGCAAAAAATAATAAACCTTTTTCTCCTTTCTCTCTTATTTTGTTGCAATTGTTGATTTGAGTTCAAAGAACGGCCTTTTCAAATGCGTAGTACGCAGTGCTTTACGCACTGACAGATTATTGTTCATTGATCTGTAGATCATGCACAATGGCATAAAGCGCCATTTGTCAAAACGGAAATCAAAGTGTGACAGCATCCGGCGGCATTGTTGCAGTCTCGCTTGTTCACAGGGCATTGTAGCATCCATACCCTAGACCTATTGTATGGTAATTATAGTGTACAGCATATATCACCTACAATACATCATCATCATCATGTCAGCCAAAAGACGTCCACTGCTGGACATAGGCCTCCTCCAAGACTCTCCACTCAGACTGGTCTTGTGCTTTTCACATCCACCGCGATCCCGCGATCAGAAATGATGATAGCCGCAGTAGAACTAAGGTTATTGACATAGCCCGAAGAATTGCGAAACTGAAGTGGCAGTGGGCGGGGCACATTGCTTGCAGGACAGATGGCCGATGGGTTCAAAAGGTTCTCGAATGGCGTCCGCGGACCGGGGGACGAGCTGTCGGTAGGCCTCCAACAAGATGAGCGACGACCTGGTTATTACAATACAATACAATACAATTACTATGTACACCAGAAATAGTAAGCGATACAGAAAACAGTGCCTTTAGTGTTGTGCCGTTCGCGTTAAAATCTCAACGGCAACACGAACATCGCAAACGTTCCGCTAGAGGCGCTGTTCGTGTTTCCATATAAATTGAGATTGTAACGCGAACGCGCTCGAGACGTATTTTGTAACCGAAAACTTACTAAGGGCACAGGTGCCACCTACTATTTTATATGGCTATAATAAAATACATACTTTTAAAAAATTAAAACCAAAAATCTACTTTCTTAAAAAAAATCAAATCCAATAGATAGTTTGTATTTTGTCAACAAAATAAGTCATCGCTATTTTGAAAAAATCTCCTTTCTCAAGTCAACACGTCAACATTATAATTTGACCCTTGAAATAATGTTCGTTAAGTTCACTCAGAAAATTATAGTTTTTTTTTAAGGTGTTCTGAAGTGCTTAATAAATTTTTTATGATTCCGCACCAAAAGGGTAAAAACGGGACCTATTAATAAGACACCGCTGTCCGTCCGTCTGTCTCATGAACCGTGACTAATAACTAGACAGCTGAAATTTTCACAGATTGCGTGTTTCTGTTGCCGCTATAACAACAAATACGAAAAGCAGAATAAAATAAATATTTAAGGAGGCTCCCGTACAAAAAACGTGATTTTTCCCCGTTTTTTGCTCGATATTGACAAGCGATAGGTAGATGCTTGAAATAAATAATTAAATTAAAATAAAATAAATATTTAAGGGGGGCTCCAATACAACAAACGTGTTTTTTTTTTTGCTGATGTCTAATTTTATACTTAAAAATAATGATACTGAACCCTTCATTCGCGAGTCCGACTCGCACTTGGCCGGTTTTGTTTTTTTTTTCAGTTCCTATGTCACTGTCTGATAGGTTTCCTTCCTGGTAGACAACCCAGCGGCGTAAAATGGAACTAACCATTTCATGTTTCTTCCAAACTTTAAATTATGTTTTTAAAATATTTTATTGTTTTTCTGTTCCGTATTAAGTAACAGAAAAACAATAAAGTAGCTACACAAGGCACGTAAAACTAAATTACTTCATTGGTAGAGAAATAATATCCTAAACTCTATGAAAAGAAAAACAAAACAAAGTTTTTAATATTAGGCCTAAATACGCACGTAAACTTGGTTTTTAACATAGTTTTTCTTTTGAATTGTGTTTTATAAATGCTAAATAAACCAGTAAAAATTCTCGTTTAGATACAGACTTACAGATTAGTGAGAACAGCGCCATCTACTGTGACGCGTCGAAACTAAAACCACGTTCGTTCACATCCAATCCAACCGTTTACAATTTACAATGCTTCATAGATGGAACTTTAGTAACTAACAACTCCGTCATTTCATTACTTTGACTTCTCACAATAAACGCATCAATTCATTTTAACCGGAAACGTAATTATTACATAAGTACATGATGCACCAAAACTCATAGCAACTCTAATAAAGGTTCCATGACAATTTAATATTAATAAAATAATAGTTCTATAAACGTGTTTTAAAAATTAAATTCAAAGTTACTATGTTTTTATTCACGAACTATAAAACACGCATGGTATCAATAGCTGTAGAACTAGTATCTAATTTTGAACAACTCAATCAAGTCAGGTTGGCCGAGTGGTCTAAGGCGCCAGATTTAAGCTCTGGTTCCCGAGAGGGAGCGTGGGTTCGAACCCCACACCTGACAAATCTTCTTTGCCGCTTTTTGTTTTTTTTTTCATGGATATTTTATTGGTGAGATGATTATATTTACGTTCCTACTGTTTTTTAGTGTCTTGATAATTTAAATTTTTGGGTTCCATAGCTAAAGTTATAATTTCTTTCTTTATGTCACAAACACTTTACTTCGATCGAAGAGAAACTATGCGATGAGATGAATGACATTTTCAAAAATTTTGGAGGGGGCTGTCGACACATAAGTAGATTTTTTTTATTGTAATACATATATATATATACCCACTAGTTTGCGGTAGATCAAGAAAAATGATTAAGATTCACAACGTTATTGTTTTTTTAATTAAATGGTGAATATTTTGAAAGTCAGTAAAGTACCTACCTACTTAAGTATTGTGAAACGTAGCTATTGTTAAACATAGAAAAATCAATGCTTTTTATATTACCCTAAGCAAAAATGAATTTGAACTAAACAAATCATAGTTTCGTAGGGGGCCGAAGTCCGATTCTTTTCTTCTAGGAATCGTCACAACTTATCACACTGATGTACTTAGATAGGTACCTACCTATTGTCAAACAGACAGTTCCAAACAGTACGTCAGGTAGTTGCAATGTGTCATCACAACTACCAAGAATCGTGACGAGGAAGGTGTCATGATGATGTCATTCCGTTATGTAATTTCCCATTCGTCACATAATACGTAGGACATAATTGATTTTGCCTGTTTGCTTGGCCCAGTATAGTATTTAGAACCATTAAATAAAGTGGTCAAGTGCGAGTGGGACTCGCATGGACTCGCACACTGAGAGTTCTTTGCAAATTATTTATAAGTATCTGTGAGCATCCAGTGTTAGCAGAGCTCTGCTCCTAAGTAAAATGTACGCGGTGTGGGATCATTTTGCACTGGTTATTCACATAGTCGTACAAAAATATTATAAAACATTAGCTTTTACCCGTGACACCGTCTACGAAAAATTCATTGGTTGCTATCCCCAAGAGCTGTAATTTTTCGGGATGAAAACTATCCCAAACTCTTCCCAGAGTTTCAAATTATCTTCATAGCAATTTAAATCAGTTTGGCGATTTAAGGGTAAAAAGGTAACAGACAGACGGACAGACAGTAGGTATTTTTTTGGATCCTGTAATTTATGGGGTACCTACCTAGTCATAGAAATACTTACCTACAATTTTTTTTAAAGGATATGTTCGCCTTTATCTGTATGATATGTGTTAATTTCACGTGTTTTATGTAGGTAAGTACAATATGTCACATATACGTATTTTAAAATTGGATTTAAATAAAATTAGAGCAAACAGAAGAATACTCGTACGATTATCAGTTAGGTACCTAAGTATTTTAACTATTTGTTCAAAAGACATTGAGTTTGAGGTTATGTAAAACTAAATTTTTACGAAGAATCGATCGTCGGGCAGGTATCACACTATCATCAGCTTAACAATCAAATCTACATACTCGTTTTCATGATTTTCTACAATCAAAATCAATCAAGTTGTCAATATTATCGACAAATCGCTAAATCAGCAACTGCGCCATTTCTGTGTACAAACATACGTAATCTATTTGGAAAATTACCAGAATGTCTTCCTACTTATCTTTTATTACACACCAAATATAAATTTACAAACAAAACAACTTTATTTCATATGTAATAAAGTCTTAAATCCCATATTTGCACGCAATCGCATATTTATAACTGTATCTCTCGTAACGCACACACGCACAGTAAATGTTTACGGTATCTACGTGTTTGTATGCGTACACGCACACAATCGTATTATTATTAGATTGAGTTTAATTCATAAAACAGAATCGAAATAAAGCGGCAAATGTTTTTACAGTTTTTGATGTAGCACTTTCTGGAAACACCATGATTATGATTAGGTACCTACATAGAATGGTGATGGGGAATAAATGACAAACTCTTGGCCTTATCACGACCAATGACATCTACGGTAGTTGACGCTATCATCATCATCATCATCATTAGGTAAAAGACTTCACTGTTAAACAAAGGCCTCCCCTTTAGAACACAAATTATTATTATTATTGTGTGCCCTCACACTTATAGGGGGTCGCATCGACTGACCATACTGAAAAACTTTTTATAACTATGTAGGTACATTAATGAATAAATTCAGGGGCGTACCCAGCTTCTGTGGGAGGGGGGGGGGGGGGGTCAAGTCAGATTTTTCAGGTCAGATCGCCTGCGCTGATATTGTCATACACACTACACAAAGACATATACATGAAACACAAGGTATATGTAGTGTGTAGGGCAAACACCCGCAAGGGATCCTGCTGCATAGGTCAACGGGGCATAATATATTGTAGAACATACAATTTCCAGGGGGGGGGCAGCTGCCCTCCCCTCCCCCCCCCCCCCTGCGTACGCCCATGAATAAATTACTAAATGTGACGCTTTAACTTCAAATTCAGGCAAATCCAAGTCTGTACTTTTTTAAGATTATAACATTTAATTTTTTGTACACAATGAATGGTTTTAAAGCTGAATTTGGTGAACGGGATCGATAATAGTTTAAGAGTAAATAGCAGCCTAAGGTATAAAATATAGGTACTTACCTAAACTTGGAAGATTCCGTATAAAATATGAAACCCTTAGAAAAATATTGCTTAATTTTTTCGTAATAGCTACGGAACCCTATTTCGGGCGTTTCCTACACGCTCTTGGCCGGTTTTTTCCTGTTATAGCAGTACGGAACCCAAACGGTGTTAGCAAAAATGCTATGATTAATCTGTGTTGATATATGTGCATATATATGTGCTACATTCGTTTATACACAGATAGGTGTAGCCTAGATACAAGATAGCTTGCTCATTTCACCATAATATCTAATACTCTAGGCTTGTTGATTACTCGAGCTGACTCAATATTATGATATGACATGCATACACCTGAAAACATTCCCAAACGTGATCTTCGGCTAGGTACAGTCAACAGCAGTGCCTTTAGTGTAAGTTACGGTTACAAAATACGTCTCTATCGCGTTCGCATTAAAATCTCAATTTATTTGGAAACACGAACAGCTCCTCTAGCGGAACGTTTGCGATTTACGTATTTCCATACAAATTGAGATTTTAATGTGAACGCGATCGAGACGTATTTTGTAATCGAAAACTTACACTAAGGGTACAGAAGTGGATGAGCGGTTAAGGTGTTCACAAGGGCGTCGCCAGGGCGCAGCAGGGAGGGGCAGCTGCCCCCCACCCCTAGAGATTCGAAAAAAGTTGCCAAATGTAAAGCAACCAAACCAGTCCTAAGTCTTTGACTTAACTTGCTTGTACAATCATTCTTATACCTGCGTCGAATCGAAACCGAAACTCGGAATGAATTCACCAATTCCAATCATTATCATCATCTCAGCCTATAGGTATACGTCCCACTGTTGGGCACAGGCCTCCTCTCAGAATGAGAGGGCTTGGGCCATAGTTCCCACGCGGGCCCAGTGCGGATTGGGAACTTCACACGCACCATTGAATTGCTTCGCAGGTTTGTGCAGGTTTCCTCACGATGTTTTCCTTCACCGCAAAGCTCGTGGTAAATTGCGCACATGAATTTCGAAAAACTCAGAGGTGCGAGCCAGGATTTGAACCCACGACCCTCAGCTTGAGAGGCGATAGGTCAAACCACTAGGCCACCACGGCTTCCCAATTCCAATAAATAACTACAAATCATACTTTTCTCATTTTCCATATTAACTTGCCCCCCGCCCCTTGGGCCATCGGCTGGCGACGCCCTTAGGTGTTCAAAATGCCACAAGCCTCCAGTGCCAAGGTAATAAGAATAAAAGAAAGTAAGATTGGCTTCTTGGAATCTTTTTGTATTTTTTAATAACGATATACGAACCCTAATTTGATTGCTTAATAACGATATCTCTAGCGGTTAGTTCCAACGAAATACCGAAAGTTTCTCGATGAGGGCTACGGCATAGATGTCGATAGCGTCACTGCTTAAGTGGCTAAATAAGAAACAAACAAGCTGAGATATGTGGTGCATAAAGGAAATTCGTGTCTGTACCGTTGTCCAGCAGTGGTGTACCGGTATAGCACGCGGCACGGAATGCCGAGGACCTGGGTTCGATTCCCAGTGCTGGTCTTATTTTTCTGGTTTTTCTGTGCATCTATATTTTAGTTTGTATTTTCAAGAATAAAAGAGTCATTTTAACCACAACTGCTGTTCTACTTCTGCTGCTGACTGTACAAGTCCTAACCGTTGAAACACATGTTTCTATTGAAATAAGGATCATAAACTTTCCCAGGAAGTAGCCTTTGATAATTCAAGATAGTGTAGCTATCTGTTTGTGAAAGACTACACAAAGGCATTTTACTGGTATTTTTACTTTTTATAGTGAAAAACTACCTATAGGATACTAGTGTTAAAAAATAAACTAACTTTTCGCCAAATTTCATCCAAATCCGTCCAGCCGTTTCAGCGTGAAGAAGTAACAAACATATCAGTACTCACTCACTCACAAACTTTCACATTTATAATATTAGTAGGATAGGATAGTAGGATAAGATAAGGTAGGTAGGGTCCGAGTGCTCGACATGCCAATCCCCAATAGACGACACCCTGCTGTCACAATACAATACAATACAATAACTCTTTATTGCACACCAACTTATAGCAAACAATTACAGAAAACAGGTATATACACAGAGACTTTCTGAGGTAAGCAATAGGCGGCCTTATCGCTTCATAGCGATCTCTTCCAGGCAACCTTTACAATGGAATGAATGGAGAAGTAAGTAATAAATTCACCTCTATTGCTAATACCATAAGATTAAAGATGACAACCATTGAGACAGCGCCGAGCACTCGTACTTTACCTTATACAGCTAAAATAGATGTAGGCTGATGTAGATGTACCTAGATACATCAAAGTCATGACCTCCAGGTCATTTACTCCATTGCCTATTTCCAGAGGTGACGAAATGCGCCCAGCCCTCTGTCGCAGTGCCGGCAATCGATAACACCATTTGTTTGACCTTCTGGTATGGTATACCTACTTGTATGGGTTTTGCGTATATTCTAACGCGTTCTTACTGAAACTATCCAGGTAATATCCAGTTAATTACGAATTCAAATTGGAAATGCGTGCCTTTTTCGGCCTGTCTATTAAATTGTTGACAACAGTAGATAGCTCCTGATAACTGAATCTAATGAAACAGTAAAGAACTTACTGTAAGACAAATTGCTTTCACAAGAAAAAACGCAAATCGATCCATCCATTTGGGATCTACGATACCACTGACAGACAGATAGAAAATGGCGTTAAACTTATGACACCCCTCTATTAGCCTCAGGAGTTAATATCAGCTTTACAGTACTGCTTCTAAACAACTGAGAAGAGGAAACCCCCGTTACATGGTGGTCCAATATCGAAAGGAAAATGAAAGCCAGGCCCCTCTTCTCCACTGGGCACACTGGGCACGTGCCCAGGGCCCCGCGATGGATTGGGGACTAGGGAGTCCCTACTTCATTACCAAACTATACCTAACCGATAGCTACTCAATTCTTGCCTGAAAATCAGGCTTACCGAATGCAACCTGTTGTGCCCAGGGCCTCAATAGGTCAAAGACGGCCCTGATGAAAGCGTAGAATACTCGACTCCGGGAAGTGATCTGATTCACCGAATCCAGCTCTGGTATCGGTACCGACTCCGCTTTTCGACTCCGACTTTTTATTGAATCCGGTTTTTTCGAGATATCATTAATTTAATAATTAAGAAATTAAAAATACCAACTTTGACTTCGTTGTATATAATGGAACTTTGCAAACTTGTAAAGCGATATCCTCAGAAATTTCCTGCAAGGGTAAACTTCAGAAGCGATAGAAAAAAAAACATATTCTTTTTAGATGTTCAAGTGCCAAATGCCAGAACAGCGGCTTTCAAAAAATGTTCTAGGTTTGTTGCAGCCAAAGCTTATAATGCCTTGCCAAGTACAATCAAGTCCTTAACATATTCCAAATTTGTGGTTGCCTTGAAAAAATACCTTGTTGAATTATGTCCTTATAATATGAGTGAATTTTATAATGATAATGTTTAGTAATTATTTAGTATATTATATAATGAAACATGACTACTGATTTATAATGAATAGAATGAAGTTTAGTTACATAGATTGACATTTATTTAATTTAATTTTATAATAAATATAATGTAATGTAATGTATATATGAATGTAATGTAATTTAATATCTAATTTAATAAAATACCTATGTAAATGTATGTTAAAATAATATAATGATACTGATTACTGAATTTAAAAAATATTTAATGGATATTATGTTCATAGTTTGTATAACATTTCGCTACACCCTATGGGTAAAATTGTATTGGGACATTACTGATTGCATGTTAAATAAGACCTTCATGTATAATCATACAATTTATGGTGAATAAATAAATAAAAAAAAAAAAAAAAAAAATTTGTTTGACCATAAGGTCGTTCCGGCACGGTTCGGTGTCGAGGTACTGAAGTACCGATTCGTTATAAACACTCTTTTGTATCTTTGGGTCACTTCGGATATACGAGATACTCCTACTGGCGTACCGGCTCCAAGGAGCTGCTCTTTGAAATTCGAACTTACTCGTAGTAAAAATCATGGTATCCTTTCCTGTCTTAATAAATACTTACCTAGCTTAGTGGGACAGCACATACCTATCCGATCCGATCCGATGTGAATGAACGTAAGTGAATTGATTGCTGAATCGCCGATCGCGAGTCGCTCGATCCATAGGTTGGTTGGAGTTAATAACTCCACGAAGTCGATAAGATTTGAAAGGAGTCGATAACGGATCCGGATCCGTTTAAGGAGTCAGATCCGGATTTTCATCTTCAGGACATAACCTAACTCCTGGTAAATCGGCTCCAGATCGAACTCGGATTAAGGAAGGAAAAAAAAGAAGTACTTAGAAGATATGGGAACAATATGGGGTCAAGTTTAGAAGATAGGTAAGGTACTCGTATAGGAATCAAGAGAAGTGTGTATCCATATTAGTAAGTAGGCATTGGACGATTATTGAAGATAACCAAAGCTTATTTGATTCTCATTGTTACGGGGAACGGTTGCTAACAAGAGTATGCACGTACAATCTGCATGATGCAGTTTTACAAAAAAAAGACGCAAGTAAATAACGTTTGGCTTCAATTTTAATCTCTGTTGGTACCATAGTATGTTGGAATTCGGAAAGGTTTCCTACTGAGTTGTAGCCTTTTGTGTTTAATCATGCACGTTTCAGTTTCAGAGATAAGGCAACGTGTCGCGTGCGCACGTGTGTGATATGTGAGCAACACGTTTGTGTGCACGCGTCTGTATGTAACTGTTGTGTGTAATATTATCTTATAACTTCATCATCATCATCCCAGCCAACAAATACTAATATTATAAATGCGAAAGTGTGTGGGTATGTTTTTCCGTCTTTCACGTCGAAACGGAGCGACGGTTCGACGTGATTTTTGGCATAGCGATAGTTTATGAGCCCGAGAGTGACATAAGCTACTTTTTATCGGAAAAATGCAGTTCCCGAGGAAACAGCATGCGATAACCGAATACCACGCGGGCGGAGCCGCGGGCAAAAGCTAGTCCCAGAAACGGATCTAACGATATCGATGACAATTTCTATGTCGAGGTTTCTAGGGGCGGACGATCGATCTAGCTTCGTCTAATTTCTGGGAAAACACGGTTGTTTCGAATTTTAGCCCGAAGGTTAAGAAAGTGAGTTTTGTCTCTCTTTAGGTGTCAAGTCAATGTCACTCGTTGAGTTTGTGCATTCTTCAACTGGACAATGACTATCAATTTATTTATTATAAATAGGCAATAAAAAAGCCGTGGTGGCCTAGTGGTTTGACCTAACGCCTCTCAAGCAGAGGGTCGTGGGTTCAAACCCTGGCTCGCACCTCTGAGTTTTTCGAAATTCATGTGTGGAATTACATTTGAAATTTACCGAGAGCTTTGCGGTGAAGGAAAACATCGTGAGGAAACCTGCACAAACCTGCGAAGCAATTCAATGGTGCGTGTGAAGTTCCCAATCCGCACTGGGCCCATGTGGGATCTATGGCCCAAGCCCTCTTGTTCTGAGAGGAGGCCTGTGCCCAACAGTGAGACGTAAGGCTGGGATGATGAAAGGCACTTGAGGTATTCCAACTTAGGCCTCTAGGTTGGCAACGCATCTGCAATACCCCTGGTGTTGCAGATGTTTATGGGCGGTGGTGATCTCTTACCACCAGGAGACCCTCTTGCTCGTTTGCCTTCCAGTGGAATAAAAAAAGGCATTACGATTTAATCGCGAAGTTTATTATCAGGTTCTTTCTATCAATTAACAAGCTGTCTGTCAAATGTAACAGAAATAAAAAAAATACGGCGTATATGGTGATGTGATGATGATGATGATATATTCACTACAATAGGTAATTGCTTTCTGGAACAATCATTAGCGAATCATTCACGAAGTTCGTTTACCTGAAGATACAATTTACTTGGCTATCATAAGACTTCGTTTTACAATGACGGCAATTTCTAGCCTTTTCTTAGAATCATTTCAGTAAACGATCGCTCACCGCACAGAACGTTTCAAATTATCGACAATTTTTAGCGAAACAAAAACCATAACACAAATGTTTACTTCATGGCCATGTGTTGTTTTGCAGCTAATAACACAGTCACGCACACATTCACGCGCGGTGACGTTGTGTGCTATTTCAGCACGCCGTGTGACGCATAAGGGGGGCGAGGGGAGGGAGGAAATGGACGGTTTATATACCCCGCGCGAACACAGAGGATACCAGTTTCATTCTAGAAGGAGACAAAGAAAGATCTTCTTAGAGCGCAATCAAGCATTTCAACCGGCTGCCAGCCATGGGTACGTTGACCTCTTTGATAACTTTATTTATTCATAAGCAGCTGTGTTTATAAACAAATTCAAGGTTTCGATCTATCTATTTATGTCCCTCATATTGATAGTAAAGCCTGTCTAATTTTATTGTTTGTAAATCAAAAGCTCATCCCTTTTTTTTTCAAATTATTAACTAGTATATAGAGCTTTATAGGGGCATCCTGATTTTCTAAGCGACCAGAGCATTTTGTAAAAAGCTACCCGTATTCGTTCATTTATTGGCCCTTACCGTTTGTCACGTTCGATTTTTAAAATAAAAAACTTTATACGAATGCATTTTTATTTCATGACTGCCAGTATTGTTTTTAAATAGGTACGTAGGTACCAGAAAAACTAGCAGCCAAACAGCGCGGTCAAATTAAAAAAGCATATTTATGTCACATAACTCGATATGAATTTTTCTCGACTTCATTTGTTCCCCGTAATCGAAATGGCCTTGTTTCGCCATATTGAGTCATTACATTAGTCTGACCGATGCGATGTCACGCTACACCATTGCGTCATGGCATCATGTCCCTTCCACCTTGACGATACGTGGATAATTTGATTAAAGTGCATTACTGAGCAGTCACAGTAATTCAATAAGTGAAACTAGTTCATTCTGATTTTTAAACGACTTCAATAAAGGTTCTATGTTCCAATGTTTTTATTTTTTTTCTCTATCTGGATGTCTATATTGATTAAATTATCTAAGTACTTATTCTATTTAAACTAGTCAATCTGTTACTATTACAGCTTAGTCCACTTATTTATGGTTGTTAGTACGCTATACCTAGTGCCATCCACGAAGACGCGTGATTTTGTCAAAATTAGACATTAATGACATTGTAATAAGAACCACGGCACGCGTCATCGTGAATGACTCTACCTATACTGGAGTACCTCTATATACTTTTATATAAGAATAAATAGACGTTTTGGAAAAAGCTGGTGCCCAACTATAATTGTCGAATTTGAAGTAAGAGGGGAAGATATATAATTTTAAATCTCTAATTCAATTATAACTACCATTTTAATATTCCTTTTGCTTTGAAACTTAGTTAATTATTAAACTGCAATTTTGTAGCAATATACCATCGATATTATTTGCCTTAAGGCACATACATAACATAGATGTCAATGCAATATATACAGACTATTTCATTACTTTCATAGGGTATAAACTATCGAGTACCTAATGTTATTTAAAAAATTGGTCACTGCTATATTTGACTGTTCCAAAATTTCCGGAAATATCCGGTTTTTAACATGTAATAGATAACAACAATACACTAAACTAACGTTCCTTTGCCTTCTAATCTTATCGTAAAAACGAAAATGTCTGTAGGTATACAGATAACCGTTTGAGTTTTTAAATATTTCCCATCCTAAAGAACGTGGATTCTCATTTTGGCCTTGAGCCAATTATTACTGACGTCAAATGATTTAAATATGGAAGGGATTATATCGTCTGGAAACGTGTCTGGAGCTATAACTACTTCAGATAATGTAAAATTTTAAGTAAATATAGTCGTGTTCTGCGCAAATAAGTGGGTAAATACCCAAAATAGGTGCAATGACGCCTTCATAACTTCATACTTGTTCATAATGTTATTTCCCTTGTAGATATTCAAGGTTGAATGTATGCACGTCATACAAATAAATACATAACCGCAATACCTCTCGCTGTTAATCCTCATATTGTGGATATAAAATAACTAAACATACGTAAATAGAAGTGAACAACACGTGTACCTACAAACCTTAAAATTAAATACAAATACAACGCTTCCATCACACATATTTTCAAACCGTCAGTTAGGGTTCGCTTCCATCGACTCAGAATGGAGCAGACACGTTCAGAATCTGACCAATCGCATTTGCGGAAACACCCCGCTGCCCTTGTAAGGCGAGATAAATTATCACATAATTAACAAGTATACCTAACAACGTACACTTATCGTTTGTTGATAATGTCTCGTGAACTTTAAGCGATTGGTATTCTGGACTTTTCTGCTTTAATGAAAGGGCACCTTAATGTGTTTAACAATATTTTAGGAGTCTAATAGCGATCGAGCAAAGAAGACCTGTATCTTTTTAAACTTCGTTTTTCTCTGACTATACCAATGAACTAAAAATATTTCAATCTTTTTCAGAAACGTTAAATTTAAAACCGTTAAGTCAGGATAAAGAGTGGTCTCCGGAAACGCATGACGGCGTGGAGGCCACTGGAGTCGGCTCGTTGGACCAGGGCCTCCTGGCGTCCACCTCCTCGGAGGAGCGCGCCATCCGCCGCGTCGTCGGCCGCTGGGGCGCTGAGTGGTTGAGCTGACTCGGCTCTGGCTCTAAACCCGCTGGCCTCAACTGGCCAGCCGACCACCCCCTGCCGCCACCGCGATGGGGGGCCCCCCGCCCGGCTCTGCAGCTCACGCTCCACCAATACGAGGACTTGGTCGCAAGAGCCGAGGCGATCATAAGCCGCATCGTCGTCTCAGAAAACTATGACTCCGTCAACAACTTCTTAACTCTCTACGACTCTTACATGGCCGCTCCCGACCAGTATCTTGAAGAGTTCTTCCCGAAGTACAATCCTCCGATCAGAGCCCATAAGCACACCTGTGTTGGTCTCGGGTTAGAAGTCATTAAACGCCTTAAAGTCTTAGAAAAGGACTTCCCTGGTATCACCAAGTCGATGATCCTGGTATCCTGCGATGAGAACATAGAGGACTTAGTTGACTATACCACCTCATTCCCTGGTCCTCAAGGGTTCCTGATTGAAACCGAGAAGGACCATGTGTTGGTCGCTATCCAGGTCAAGATTGACGGAAGGTCGGGAGTATTCTTGTCTGATTTGGGATACCATATTTCCCGGGTCGTAACCGCTATGGTCGATCGTTGCTACCCACACACTGGTAAGTTTAACAATTTTGACAAATAAAGCTCATTTTCATACGAGTACATTACTCTAGCATTGAGTAAATATTAATTTAAATATCCATTTCTAATTATTATCATAAAAGCATTTGATTGTTCTATTCCTTCAACTATCCTTATTGCTCAGTCGTTTTGATCGACCATAATATCAATTTCACGTGTACCTACTCTCCTTTCAGGCTGGTTCACGCAGAGCGACGAGCCTCACTGTCGCAAGGATTACAACTATCAGATAAATCTTCAGAACACCAACTACTTGGAGTGGCACGAGCGTGAGACCAGGGCCGGGAAGACCAAGGAAAGGCTCTCGTTGATGTACGTTGCTCGCCCTTACCTGACTGCGGTCGAAGTCACCGAGAAGAGAAACTTGATCTGGGATCTAAGGTGAGAAACTAATAAACTTTTTTGTATCTTTTGCATGACTTCACATGGTATATCGCTCTATGAGTTTAGTTTATTTTATTTAATTCATAATCAATTGAACAAATACAATCAAACAAAGTCACATGGAAGAAGGTCGTAATATTACCCAGTGGTGGACAAAAGCGTTTCCTCCGCCACTCTTTCCTCTCTCGGATCTGCCTCTGCTACGAATATATTTTTAGAAAATTATTAAATAACGTTCTTTAAATATTGAGCTATTACTTAGGCATATATTCAAAGAACGCTTTCTAAAGTGTGTTATTGTACAATTTCAGGAGTCTTCTGGCCAGGGACCCCAAGGGCCGTCTGAGGGCTGGTATCTACTTCCCTCTGAAGCCTAAGACCCATGAATTCACCATGTTCTTCGACGGCAACAACGGCAAGCAGAGGAAGAAGCTCAAATTCCAGACCTTTTTGGAGCTGCAAAAGGTAAAAGCAATTTTAAATTAAATTATGTAATGTAGATGCTTTAACTTTGAAAGACAGGTAAGTACCATACTCAGAAATTATCATTAACTACGAGTAGCTTCTGCCCGCGACTTCGTCTACGCGGATCTAGGTTATCGCGCGGTGGCGCCCTCTACCGGAATAAAAGGTATCCTATGTTGATCCTTGAGATTCATACTACCTATATACCAAATTTCATCAACATCGGTTCAGTGGTTTCGACGTGAAAGCGTAACAGATAGACAAATAGACAGATAGAGTTACTTTCGCATTTATAATATTAATATAGTAGGGGTTGCAATGAACTAATCCAGACTACCTACTTCATTTTCAAATGTTTTATAAACTTCATCGTTATCCTTCGCCTTTTTGAAACGAAACATTGAGAATTTGATGAAATACATAGTTTCTAGTATTCTCCATTCATACAACTAAAAATATACCTAGTAAAACCATTTTCTACCTAACATTTTTGGGAGATGGCCAATATGAATGGAATGCGAAATATCCTAATTGATAGCGTGACGTCATACCTCATACCGTATTGAATAGAATAATATATAAACAGCCTGTATGTTTCTCAAATAGTGTTAAATTTTCACTCTTAAGTTTAATAGAAATGTCGAAAAGAATTGGGTCATTATGCTCTATTGAACACTTGACCCAAATAAATGATTGAAGAATTTTACTTAGTAGGTTACATTTTAAACCGTGATGACTATAACATCATTAACTTTCACAAGGACATTGCCAAAGTTCCACAGTACTAGTTCAAAATGTTATCAAGAATCCAGAATGGCCTTTTGTTATCAATATGTCTTTCAAGTTAATGCAGCGCAATAACCTTTTGACTTCTCACAATTTCAGACACTGCTATACCTACGATGATGATGATAGTATAAATGGTGAAGTATTTGATGGCATTTTACGAATACTTCTATTGCTAATTAAATAAAATTAAAATAGTAATTACAGCCCACCAAAGGCAGTATATATCGGACAACTACTGAAGAAACTTCTTAAAATTTAAATAGTATTTCAACGCAACGCAACGTAATCAGTATGAATTGTGCAACCGTCCTATGGATGACAATTCAAATGATACGCTAGATTTAGAATACCTATTGATATTTTTAAATATACATAAAACCCATGTGACAGATAAAAGTGATACTAGCTGAATAGAGACGCCATATCTATCACATAAAAAACAATTAGACACTCATCAAACAGTGGTGAAATAGACCCTAAATGAATTAAAAACAACTACTTGACCGTGACAATTAACAGAGTCGGATCTGCAATTATTGTGCCAAAGTCAAATATACTGTTACTTATATGTTGACTTTGACATTATAATCCTAAAATCGCCAAATTGTAGATCCGACTCTGTTAATTGCCACGATCGTACTATAGTTCCCTGCGACTTCATCAATCGCTCGTCTACTGCAGACATTGCGCTATTGAAGAATTGTTTTTAATGCAAAGATAGGAACCTAAGCAAAGTAAAAATTATTATTTAACATACTTTAAACGTTAATTTCAATTGTTCACAGATACCAGATGAGGTAGTAGAAGAAGTAGACCAGTGCAATGAACAGCTCCGTCTCAAGGATGGCGAGCTCCTCTCGATCCTGAAGCGCCTGGCATCCATCGTCGCTGATGAAGAGTACATGGCTGAATTATTAGCTATTAATAATAAAGTTGTCCAACTGTCTGCTGGTCATTAAACGCCACGACGAAGAAACAAGCAAGAACATCAGCTTGTAAGAAATGATCTGAAAACCAATGGCGATCAAGATTATTCTAATGGAATAGATCAAAAATTAGCTGAGCAAGAATTGGATATTTCTTAACATCTTCAGCTTCATTGATGATTTCTTCGCTAGTACACCAGTGGCCTTCGGTCTGCTTGTGTCAAGACTTAATTCACCTGGGAGCGTCAAAGAGAGATTCTTTACATCTTTATTCTACTTCTTATTTCGCTGTAGTGTTTTGTCTTCATTAGTTTCATGTAATTCTGTTTCATTTAGATTTCATCTTAGCGGTTTTGTAGTGTCACTTAGTTTAGTACTGAGACGTGTAAAACGAATACGGCTTATGGAAAATAAAAGTTTAAAAAATGTAATTTTGTTTGCTTTATTGGTTTTATTTATTTATTTGCTTGTCCCTATTTTTTATACAACTTTATCAAGAAGCTGTGTTACGCATCTTCGTCTTTGTCCCGTAGGAACTCAGGATTTTCCTGGGATGAACAGTAGATTGTTCAACGAGGGAGAAAAGGCACCTATATCACACAAGATACTTTGACTTTGGAATCTATACCCCACAACAGCACTTGTAGCAAATTGTTGCTAAAACGATACGCTGTTACAGCCACAGACTGCCAAACCGCACGCCGCAAGAATGTAAAACTGACAACTTAATAAATTATTTAATTAATATGGTATTTATGTATGTAAACCAAAAAAAAAGTAGCTGCCAACATAATAAACAAATATTTGTCATGCGTTATTGGTGACTAAAAATCAATTAAAACAAAATTTACGTTCGACAAATTTTGATGTTTCCCACTCGTTTATTCTTGTTTGCCTTGTATTTACCATTTATCTTGTCTTCAGTTTGCGATTATTTTTTTAAACTAATTTCAATTTTGTATTTATTTAATAAACACCTAGTAGTAGAAAAACAATTGTGTGCGTCGTTGCATAAGTAAAAAAAAGCTTGTGGCTTGTGGGAGTCTTACGTTACGATGTTCGATACTCTCACATCGCAACCCACGTCACTCACCTTTTTTGATTCGTCATATAAAACTGTTAAATAAAGTACTATTATACGGTACCCTGGTACGAATTATACCAAGTTAAGTTTCTATTAAATTATATGTATAAGGAATCTATGAAAGTCACTACTTCACTCCGATTTCATTTTATTCCTATTATACAGAGGTCAGACCCGTCGGGTTCCTTGAACTTTAGTCTGAGAGTGTATAGCACCTGTTGGAAAGCTTTGAAAAGCTTTTGAGAACTTAATAAATGTTTAGTAAGGCTTTTTCTTGTTAAAAGTTCAATAAATTTACTTAGAAGCCTTAGAAAGGCTTTCTGTACTTAACAATAAAATGTTAACTGTTAATAACGATATAGAGCGTGGAAGAAAATTCTGTCTTAAACACCCGACTTCAAAAAGAGGGGTGTTATGAGTTTGACTACTGTGCGTCTGTCTGTGACATCATGACTTCTAAAAAGATGGATCGATTGTGATGTGATTTTTTCAATCGAAAGATAGTTTAATTTAAATGTTTCCTATCTTAGGTCAGTGTTGTATATTAAAGTTTAAAATGACCGTGTCAGGGAATTTTCAAGTTTTTTTAAGTTGGTCTATTATTATAATAACTAGCTGTTGCTTGCGACTTCGTCCGCTTAGTATTCGTTTATCGCTATCCCGCGAAACTATGCAATTTTCCGCGATAAATGTTCGATAAAAAATAATTATGTCAGTCAAACAGTATACGAAATAAGTTTATACAAAATGAAAATTAGGTCATTTAAAATTAGGCGGAACAAAATTATTTAAAGTCAGTTGTATTGTATACAAAATTACTTTCACTGCCGGTGAAATTACAGGCACTTGAGGTATCCCATCTTAGGCCTCTAGGTTGGCAACGCATCTGCAATCGCCCTGGTGTTGCAGGTGTCTATGGGCGGTGGTGATCTCTTACCATCAGGAGACCCACTTGCTCGTTTGCCATCCAGTCGAATAAAAAAAAAACTAATATTAAAATAATACATTTAGAAATGATTTAAACTATAAAAACAATAATAATAATTAAAAACTAATATAACTCTAAAAAAGGCCCCTGTGGCATGGTTCCAAGAATGCTGGCAGCATTTCCTCGCTGTATGGCGATGCTAATACGCTGTGCGAGGAAGCTGCCAGCCCTCTTGTCTCAGGTGGCGTCGACCAGTCTCTTAGCCAGTTGGCTGAAAAGATCCCTTGCGCCAGGGCCCCACGGACCGAGCGTCTCGACGCCGAAGGCAATGAAGTTGTATCCGGCGTCGAGACCACTATATTTTCGCTTTTTTAAAACTCTTTAAAATTAGGTTAAGTAATGTTGATTTATCTAAAATCAGGCAAAACAAGGTGAAACCGTTGCATTACGTGGCGAAGCCGCAATGCGAACTTGAACTACTTTAAAGTAGTGACTCGAGCGCCGCAATGTAATGCGACTTGCGCTATTTTTCTTTTTGATCTAAGCTGGGCTACGTAAAACGATTTTGGACGGGGAGTTGTGTCCACTATATTTGTTTATACTCTTTATTGTAAAAAAAGACTTATCCCTGAAGCCAGTCAACCTTTGAGTGGTAGAGAAGAGCAAATGTGAATTAATTTATCCTTTACATTCCATCCCAGCTATATACGTTCCACTGCTGGGCACAGGCCTCCTCTCACAACAAAAGGGCTTGGGCCATAACTCCCACGCGGGCCCAGTGCGGATTGGGAACTTCACACGCACCATTGAATTGCTTCGCAAGTTTGTGCAGGTTTCCTCACGATGTTTTCCTTCTTCGCAAAGCTCGTGGTAAACTTCAAATGTAATTCCGCACATGAATTTCGAAAAACTCAGAGGTGCGAGCCGGAGTTTAAACCCACGCACGACCCTCTGCTTGAGAGGCGATAGGTCAAACCACTAGGCCGCCACGGCTTTTTCCTTTACATTATTACGTAATAAAGATTAACCAGAGGGTCAGCGGATTCTTATGTTTTTCTTATTCTTACAAGAAAGGGAGGGGTTCAAAAGCTGGCAAATAGAGTCTTACGTAATAAATGAATGACGCCTAATGGCGTTCAACATAAACTGAACTAAAACAACCTGCAACGTTCTTAGTAAGTAAAGTTAAAATAAGTACAGGTGCGCAATTATACAATCATAACAAATGAAACAATTAGATCAGAAATGCGTCAAGCCTGCAGCTGACAAGTCGAGTTAACGAACAAAGCGTTGGCGTCACAGCGTTCAATAACAGCATTTCTAAAACAATCAAGTTACGTGAAGAAAATATGTTATTTGCTATAAAAATAGATATTATGCTCGTGCGTAAGGTCGCAATCAATTTTTATATTGGACAGCCATCAGAATCAGAAAAACAATCAACAGGATTTGGTATTGGACGATCATTATCTTTGTATCTTTAACTTCAAAGGCGTTGGCCTACTCTAGGGAAAACTTGTTATACTGTGCAAAAAGTGTCTATAGACTCAACTTTTCTACCGACACTAATATGTCCGCGACATTTTTCAAACAATTGCAGATTTTTGGAAGTAAACATGTATTTTCTGTAATTTAATAGATGGTGTGTATGAATACATGCCATCCTACGTAAATTCAACCTATTAAACCGTGAAATATTTTGTTGGAAGTACGATTTTTTGATAACGCCAGAGACAATTTTGGTAACGCAGGAGTCGCCCAAAGTAAAAAAGTTGATTGGCCCCTATAACTGGCAGTATTTCTTCGTTAAGTACCTACTTGTGATTTGCTTCAAATGTGGTCTTAAGGGTTTCAAAACATATTGTTAAGAATTATAACGAAGAGATAGAGTTTATTTTGTTGCAAACTTTTTATTATTTAATTTAGGGGCTGTTTCGCCATCCATTGATTACTGTTAACTGACGGTTAAATGTGATGCCGTCTCTATTTGTTTTGTTCGAATAGACGGAGACGGCATCACATTTAACCTTCAGTTAACACTAATCAATGGATGGTGAGACAGCCCCTTAGTCTTGCGTTTGATTTATTCATCTGTTTGTCATTTTATCAGTTGTAGTTGTTTTACAGTTGAATCTTAAGTAATTTGTTGATGTAGAGATGAGTCATATTGTTGTGTTCAAAGTTTTAATGAAGTTTTTTTAAGAACTCTATGTTGTGTAGTCTGAGGGCAGACTAAATGCAGGATGACCGACGGTGCGATGAGTGGAAAGGAGTGTATCATGACGTATGAAGAGTGTAAGAGATAGCATGAGAGTGACAGAGGAAGAATGAATAAGCAGCTGGTGTGACGACCGGATGGCTAAGTGGTTAGAGAACCTGACTACGAAGCTTGAGGTCCCGGGTTCGAATTCCGGCCGGGGCAAATATTTGTATGAATAATAGGAATGTTTGTTCTCGGGTCTTGGATGTTTAATATGTATTTAAGTATTTATTTATCTATATAAGTATGTTTATCCGTTGCCTAGTACTCATAGTACAAGCTTTGCTTAGTTTGGGACTAGGTCAATTGGTGTCAAGTGTCCCATGATATTTATTATTATTATTATTTTATTTTAAAATGTAGAACAGGGGGATTGTGCTAAGCGACGAAAGACATGATTTGATTTGGTTATTTTGGAAATACATACATTATGTATACACGCCTCTTTCCCAGTGGGGTAGGCAGAGACTACATCCTTCTACTTGTTGCAATCCTGGCATACAACTCTCGCTTCCTCAATTTTGGAAAATTCGAAATAAAATATTTTTACTGTTAAAAGTGGCTTTTTTTTTTCAATTTTTACGATCCTACAAAGCCATGTCACAACTAATAACTGCACCCGTCACGACACCCACGGAGACTCACCCCTGGACATCCCACGCCGCCCACGCATGGTCGTCTACCCACAGCTATTTGCGGCTTCATAGAAAAGGTGGGCAGATAGTGGGCGGTTTTTATTGTAAGGTAAATGTAATATTAGTAGAGTATGAGTTGACATACGGTAATTAATTAGAAGCACTAACTACTAATTATATCACTAATTATGGCACTAGTTGTTGCCGCGTTTTCATATGTAAAGATTGTGCTAATTACGCCTGGAAAAACTAGGTAAGTACTTATATTCTTTCCGGGATAAAAACTGTCCTATGTCCTTCTCAAGGTCTCAAACTATCTCTATGCCTTTCGGTGCCAGCTGTTTAGCTGGTCATTGCGACTTCATCTGCGACGAATTCGTCTATCATGCTGTGTGATTGTTTCTCTTCACGTTAAAAAGGAAAAGTCGGATTAGGATGAAGTGTAGCATACCGATAGCTAGATGTCCGGAATAACACATAGGCTACTTTTTATCCCGTTATAAAATCCTACAATTTAAATATTTTATTATAGGATTAGTGACATGAAATTTGGCGCAAGTGTATTTAATGCAACAGTAATAAAATCTAAGATACAATTTTTGAAAAATTCTACGAACAGTCGAGTTCGTAAGCTTCTGAGCAAACATTTTTCTAAAATATCTGAACACGATTCTACGCCGTTAACAATAGAGTCGTATTCATTTGTGTTAAAATTTACAAAAAAAAATACCTCGTTGAGTTTCTTACCGGATTCTTCTCAACATTTTGCATTCAGCTCCCAAATTATTTTCTCTTTTTACATGTAGGTATTTACTATTCGTCTGATTATAATTAGGTACAGAATTTGGTAAAAGACGAGTGGAATAAGAAAGGGGAGGTTTTTACCCTGTAGGACACATTATAAGCTAATTACAAAAATAATAAAAACTAACAATTTGTTGCACTTTGTGAAGGCATTTCGTAAAATAATCAAATTAAAATGCATGGCTGTAGAAATTGATCGAATGATAAAAACAGTTGTTCTTCCTTATAAATTATTGTCTAGAGACAAAACAGGGCCGTACTTACGGTTGTTTGGGACAACCGGTATTTCCTCTTAGGCATTTGAGTAACGCTCCGCCTTCAAGTATTTTACTGTCCTCAGGACGTTGATGTGTAGTAATAATACCCATTACCCATTTATGCTTCACTTAATTAGGATTTAGCTCAAGCAAGCAGATTATCGGACAACGGTCGTGACATGTCACAGATAAGGCACCTACATCACGTTGTTCTCAACGTGAGAAACAAGAACACGTGGAATATGTCCACGAAGTCATTGTACCAACAGATGTTGACCTTTCTAGAAGCTTCAGAACTAACGTCTGCATACCGTTCTTCTTAAGCGCCTCAATTAAAGTAGTATAGCTAGAGTGTTGACGATGATATGGATCCGAAAGGTGATTCTTCTCTCCACTATAATCCTTATAATTATAAACAGACTCAAAGCTAAGAGAGATAAGGAGATGCTTATAGTGGTTACTTCGCGAAATCGATTTAGAAACGAAGAGATTAGAAGCGTGAGGGTCTCCGACATAGCCAAGCAAATTAGCTCGTTGAAGTGGCAATGGGCAGGTCAAAGTTCGTAACGTACCGTCCCTCTCGCTCTGGTATTAAATAGTAAGCATAAGTGTCAGAGTTGTCAGAAGTTCGATTTTCGCTGGACTGATCAAGTGAAGGCCGCTGTAGGAAACGGCGTATCTGACTGTGCCAGACAGTCTGCCAACAGCAGGGTATGGCGAGATATCGTACGGAGAGCTGTGTCCGCCTCTACCACCGACGCGGATGCCTCAATGTGACCAGGACGGCTCTGCTATGAGCGACACGAGAAAGAAGAAGTAACCCTGCTGATCGGGAGTTTGGAGTTCGTAGTTCGTAGTTGGCCCACTCAAATCAGATCCCTTAAGTACGATTCACATTGAGCGGCCCGGGTCGGACGGCGTCCTAGAGTATTTTATAAGATGCCTAAGGAATTTAGAACTGCTGCGCATCATGTTTCATATATGTGAGTCACAGACGGTTCTGGCAGAAAATCAGCGCTGGAAGCGTCTAACGCTTCAGCATAATGCTGAGTGAGCGACCGTTTCACTTTCGCGGGGACACACAAAATTGTGTATATATTTCATGTGTGATTTATTAATATTATTTTTTTTTGGTTTATTTGTGTAAATTTTGCTGTATATGTGTGTCTTCTGTGTTAGTGAATACATGTCTTCTTTCTTTCTTTCTATTTTTTAATAGAATTTGCACTGCTTACAGCGTTTGGCTGTCGTCGTAGTCGGTCGGCTCCGTTCGGCTACTGTCGCGTACCGTCGGATCCATTCCATTGGGCATTTCGGCTGCCTACCAAAAGAGCCGGTGCCATGTCGCGGCAGCCGACTCGTGCCGTCCGTTTGGTCGACTGCCTCAGCGTGCTCGAGGAGCTGGTGGAACGCGGCTGCTGCCGATTCCGCCCGGTCCGCTCAATCTGAATCGTACTTTTATCTACACCCATATATATACGATACAGATATCTGTATCGTAATGAGATTTCATACATCATTACAGCACCGGGGCGTGCCGCGCTGCCCGCGCGCACGCGCAGCAGCAGTTCGTCGTGCGCGCAGCGGGCGCAGCTCGTGGGGCAGACTTAACTAGTTCAAGTTAATGCAGGTCATTCTCAATGGTTCTTGAAAGCATGATAGAGGATTTAATATATGGTAATCAGGCCTCAAAACACTCATGTGACCCTATTGTGAAACTCGGCTACGCCTCGTTTTATAAAACCACACTCGAGTTTTAAGGACCCTTACTACAGTTGCATAAATAACTATAGTCGCCTTTTGCGACAACCACGGGAAAAGATGGGTCCGTCTTAATCTAAAACCGGGGACGGTACAGAATATTAGCAAAATGGAATATTGTAAACACAAGGACTTATTGAAATGACTGCGTTGCGTGTTGGCTCTACAATGTAGAGCCTGATTTTGTTTAATCATGGGTGTAGAAAAACTAGCTTGTAACTTGAGTATGTACAAAACCTAGCTCTACGAGTGGGAGTGGGGGTGCCCAATTTAAAAAGTTGTTAGTTCGCTCAACGCAAAGAAAGACAAAAATAAAAAGTTCATCTGCTTAATTAAATCGTTCGGTATTTAACCCCTTCGCAAAAAGAGGGATGTTGTAAGTTTGATACCAATGTCAAATGGATGGACAGTTTTCGATGCGGTTTTGTCATGGTGTTTGGTAAAAATTGATTTAGCCGTTTTTGAAATATTACACATTAAAATATGTACAACGTCGGAGGGTTATCGGCTTTTATAAGTTGGTTTGGTTATTATGAAACGTATTCTTACTGTTTTGTTTTGCCTTAATTATTAAACTTTGAAATGTTTTAACATACTTATAGGTACGAATATTAATTAATTTATAATAAACCATATTTTTTTATTACTTAATTAATTATTATTTTAGAACTTCACACACACTATTTAAATTGCTTCCCAAGTGTGTACAAGTTTCGTCTAAAAGAAAATACGTAAATAATTGGAATAAGTAAATATTTATTTTATTATGGAGTTAACGTTCGCCACTGTATGTTTTTATGACCCTCGTCACGTGACGTTATAATCGGACTTTTCCCGCACTAATGACAGTTGTAGAGACGCGCGATCAGCTGACAGTAGCGTGGCAGTGGGGCGTAGACGCGAATTCTGACATGCGCACTCGGCATGACGCCACACTGTTGATGTGCGATAACGACGATAAAATAACGTTATCATAAAAATAGGGTATGTTATTCTAAACAATAAAGACGTCTTAAAATAAATTAGCCCCTTGTCCAAAAATATAGACAAGACTAGGTATATTTGTAAATAATATAGAATTTTATGATTGTTACATGTGACAGTAAGTAAAAGAACTTAAGTCTTGCTAATACTTTAACTGACTGTGATAAAGTCTATCGTCCGGATCGTTACCACTATTTTAGCCGCTAATCCCTCCGTCAAGTAACATATTTTATGCGCTGTTGCGTTCCTGCGTAGAGAGTAAGAATCCTGGTGAAATTACGGCACATAGGTTTCTATCTTAGCTGTTCTCACTCACCATCAGACAAACCACTTAGTTGTACACCAAACTCATTTTATAAAAGAAAAATAATATGCACACAGATATACCTACACCTGTTTCACGCGTTGTATTCCTTTCAGAGTCAACGCGGGTGCTTAGCAACGTAGATTTAACGAGTTACATTTAACGTTATTTGAGAGCACGACACTAGCGCGCCACAAATATAAACGCACGTGCGGAGCACCGTTCAACGATCAGTTCTGTTTGAGTGATCAGTGCCAGTGCATCGCCACCGGATAGCGCGCAGCCACAGGCAGCGATCTTTTTCCTTTTTTATTTGGCTTCTAGCCGTTGTATGGGTGAGTTTCATACACACATATAAACACAAAAAACATTCTCTATTTATCCTTATAAATAAATTTTGTAATTGCTAGCTGTGTGCGTGCGTAATGTAATGATCGGTATTCGAAGCGAAGCGCAACACGAATTGTTTTACTTGACACGTAAACAAAGACCCATGTTTGTTTTCTTGACGTTCCTTGTTAAAATCGTATTGTAACTAATTGGTTTTAGATTTATCGATATATTTACATTGCAATACACAGTAAGATAGACGGATATTCGATCGGCAATTCGTTTTTCGTGCCGCGTTTGCGATTTTACGCATTTTCGAGCGTGCATTGCCGTGGTGTTTTATGCGTTCAGTGATTGTATTCGCTGGAATGACATACATTGTTGTAATAAACGTAGCGTGACTTTGTTTTGTTATAAAGAGCTGGCCATACTTTCACTGTACCCGCAGGACATGACATACTTTAAGTATCTACCTACCGAATTAAGACGCAATTTCGCTGGACGTACTTATTAACAAATATGCACCTGGAATACATTTTAAATCTAATAATAATAACAAAATTACATTTTGCGTATCTTAAGTATAACAAAAAAATTTAAGTATTGAAATATAACGAACTTTAAATTTTTTAAATACGTAATTTTAGGAAAACGATAACGATCGGAATTGTTAAACATTTTCTTTAAGGTCTGATGAAGACAATTCGGTTTGTAATGTAATGATGTAAAAATTGTCCAAGTTGTAGGTATATTTTTTTGCTTGTTTGTAATAGTCTCTAGTCTCTTCATAAAAAAAAACTTTACGTAAAAAAATAATTAACCTATAACTAACCACGAGAGACTACCTCGTGTATCTAATAGCCAATAGATACATTAATTATGTCAATAACTCGGTTAAAATAAACGACACTAATTACTTTTAGATCGCATCAGCTCTTACACAAATTAACTCTGCTCTGCTGACGTGCGTAGATAGGTACCTTACATTGCGCACCTTTAGAATGAAACCGACACAATTCGAAATATTATACACATTACTGAAATGAACTTTGTATAAAACAAAACGTGATTGAGTTTTAAAATGAGAACATTTTGCATTGTGTCGTTTTCGTTCTAAAGGTGCGATTGGCGTTGCGTCGTAACAACTCGATTCCCACCTTTGCCGACAAAATGGTACTATGTATAAAAAATTCAAAAAAAAAATTGTTAGAGTACCTCCCATAGACGTATTTTATTACAATATCGCTCCTTTTCTGCCTCATGACATAATTTATCTCGTCTCGTATGCTTTACTTTACAACGTAAATGTAGATGTAAAGTTTACATCATCTCCCTAGAGAAACTGCTTAGCTTTTCACAGAACTACCAACGAAAACTGTATCATGTTCGCAACAAACACTTTGCATGCATTCAAGGAAAAACTTTATTAGTACCTATTAAATCATGAGTCATGTCATGACGTAGGCAAGCCGGCTACGAGAGCAAAGGTCAGAGACCAAATACACCTTGCTACTCCCACGCAACCAGCTGGCGGAGGGTTGTGGGAGTCTGGGAGTGCACCAGTGAAACCACTATAAGCGTAGGCGTATGGGGGTAGAAGCAATTAACTAGCTAGTTGTAGGAAAAAGGTATACATGAGGGATTTTCGTGTAATATAAAAAAATCATGTATTAGTAATGTTACAAGAGATACAGCAAAAATTGAAGGAAATAAACTTGGGAACAAATTGTAACGATATTAAAACTAAACTCGGCAAAAAATATGGTATTGTAATACAATATATATTGATTGGTTATTTATTTATTTTATTTATTGGCTGGTTAAGATCGCAGGATCGCGGTGGATGCGAAAAGCACAAGACCGGTCTGAGTGGAGAGCCTTGGGGGAGGCCTATGTCCAGCAGTGGACGTCTTTCGGCTGACATGATGATATATTGATTGAAAATAACGTCAGAATTAATTAATTAGATGACATAAAAAGATATTACAATATCTTATGAAGCTCCGAAGCAAATTTAATATTTATTTTGGTTTAAAATATTGCCTGACTTGATAAATAATTACTTATTGCTCATTCAAATTGCTAAGCACAAAAACATGTTGCAGGCTTACGTGTAAAAAACTAAAAGAGCTACGATACAGTAAAACTGGTCAAAGTTTATAAAAAAGTTTTCGGAAAATCAATAAATTCCTCAGTAGGTACCGTGGAAAGGACAATAGGCTTGGGAAACCATCAGACTGTTAAGGCCTTCGCAGGAGAATTCAATTAGTTTGTATTGTAATTCGTCGATTCCCAGAAAACAGTATTACGGGCGGTCCCCAAACCAGTTCGAAGAATCTGAAATGAAATTCATTGCTCAAGAACATTTTACACCTGTGTCGTGAATATACGACAACCTAGTTTGAAAATGATCAATTAATCTAGTCAACATTAAAAAAATAAAAAGGTATAATCGAGTACTGCCTTTTCGCAACGTAACGTTTGGCAGCCTGTTTCATTTCGCAATTTTTCATTTCGCAAACTCTAAAACTGAATATTTCAGGGTTTATTTCAGGACCATCGCGTAGAACCCTTTAGGTTAGGTTAGTTTAGTTTTATAAAAATACTGAAATATTTACAGTTTCTGAAATATTAAATAGTTGGAAAATGAAAAGTTGCGAAATGAAACAGTTTGCCAAACGTTATTCGCCGAAACGGTAGTAAACTAGGTATAATACATAGGTATTTTAAATGAAAAGGAATATTTGTATCACAACCCTTTATTACCGAGTTAAGTAAAATTCCAAGAAGTAACAATGGGCAAGCGAAGCGTAAGACGCCCACTAACGAGATGGACGGATGACCTGGTTAAAGATGCCAGTTCCTGGTGGGTGCAGGCTGCTTCCAACCGAAGCTAATGGGGGTACATGGGGTGGGGAGGCTAAGTCGAACAATGGTCATTCTATGGCTGATTACGATGATGATTAAGACTCCAAGTAAAAATGCACGAATATCCATTAATTTCTTCAACAAAATAATAAAAAAATAGTTTTTGTTAAAAAATATTTTTTTTAATACAAGCTTTTTTGCTGACTGTATTTTTTGTTGACTGTACTTGCATTGTCATCAAAACTACAAAATCTGTACCAAATTTCAAGTTGGTACTATTAACCTTTGAGGAGTAGCCTCCTGCGGAGAAGTTCCTGGCTATACCACCAATATGACACTGCCAGGTTATTGTTTTGTCACCAAATTTACATAAGTATGCCAAATTTCAAGTCCAGCGGACCACTGGAAGTGGATCAAATTTAGCTTCCAAGATCTGACCCAAACAAATAAACAAACAAACAGGGCAAGCTATAGAAAAGCTTGTAACAAAATACACACGATCATATGACTGCTGGTCTAAGAAATTATGACAATTCACACACATCTTAGAACAATTGTCTCGTGAAGCTGCTTCACGATTCACACTCACGCGCAAATAACTCGCGCACGCTTCCGCATTAGATTACTATAGTTATTTTGGTGGTCACGCTTTGTTAATTATAATTAGATTTGACCCGCGGTTTCGTTTACGTAAACGATTATAACATCAATACCCTTAGTGTAAGTTTTCGGTTACAAAAAATACGTCTCGATAGCGTTAAAATCTCAATTTGTATGGAAACACGAACATCGCAAACGTTCCGCTAGAGGCGCTGTTCGTGTTTCCGTACAAATTGAGATTTTCACGCGAACGCGATCGAGACGTATTTTATAATCGAAAACTTACACTAAGGGTAAGGTAAGGGTACCTGGAAAGTATCAGAAAAATATTTCGATGCGCTCTTTCCTACTTATTGCAAATAAAAAAAAAACTCTGAAAACTTGGCCTTATTTCGGGAGTTTACATTGGCACATTCCAATCTCGAATCCAATCACGAATTTCCTCCAAATCCGGTCAGGATGTAAAAAAATATAATTTTACATTTGAATATTTACTCTGAACAAAGCTCTCATAAGACATGAATGATAATGATATAATATACTAGCTTTTGCCTGCGGCTCCGCCCGCGTGGTATTCGGTTATCACGCGCTGTTCCCTCGGGAACTGTGAATTTTTCCGGGATAAAAAGCCTATGTCACTCTCGGGCCCATAAACTATCTCTATGCCAAAAATCACGTCGATTCGTCGCTCTGTCACGGCGTGAAAGACGGACAAACATACAAACACACTTTGGCATTTATGATATTAGTTTGGATGGATTATAAAACTAAAGAATTAAACCACTCAACTCAAGAAGCGACTAGATTACCCTGCCTACGGAGATCATGCTATGCATCTCTACTTTCTTGTCTCGCCTTGCACAATGTCAATGCACTGAGCTAATTTTGCCTGTTTGTAGAGCAACGTGCTTTGTTGCCATGTAATCTGAAACAAATATAAACTTAATTTTCCAAATCTTTATATCGTAGAAGACTGAGATTACACTCAAGATATCTCAATGGCATTTTGCCAACAGTATCTCATTCCTTACTCTGACTTGAACAAAGCAGTCTGTTGCTAGGTCAAAATATTTCATGTCCTAAAATTAGACCCAATCCCT
Organism: Choristoneura rosaceana; assembly: GCA_037349165.1. NCBI lineage: Eukaryota > Metazoa > Arthropoda > Insecta > Lepidoptera > Tortricidae > Choristoneura > Choristoneura rosaceana. The sequence goes on from JAZBNJ010000032.1 coordinate 3,072,792, forward strand.
TTGGATAGAGAACCAGGTAAAACTACAGCGGATAGTCAGCAATCACGCATATTCACGGAATTTATTTTTATCTTTAAATATCTTAAATATGTTACATATTTCAAATTTAAATAATTCTCATTACGTTAGTCAATATAATGTGATAGAGTTTCTTTTTTTTCTGAATTGTGATCAAAAAGCATTAAGTAAGTAAAATCCCACCAAAAACATTACATGTAAAAAGCTGCAAGTCTCGCAACGCAATGCAGTTCTTGTAATGCTAAAAAGGTTTGAGATGCAATGTTATACCAAGTCGGTTATTTTTGTCAGTACCGGGGGGTTTCCATAGAACTCGATTTTCACCAACTTGCTTACTTTAAAACCATAGAAAAATACAGTTTATAGTTCTCAAATAAAGAGTAAACCAAATTATTTTTAAACACATAAATGACTTGGCCATCGCAAGGCTACATAATGACATAAGAATTATAATCATCAACGTCAGCTATTTCAAGTAATTATAATTAAAGATAGCGCTAGCCTTGCCTTGCAGTTTGAGTGATACACATAATACGAGAATGACTAAAGGTTGAGTGCGATGGCCAAGTCATTATGTGTTTAAAAAATAATTTGGTTTACTCTTTATTTGAGAACTATAAACTGTATTTTTCTATGGTTTTAAAATAAGCAAGTTGGTGAAAATCGAGTTCTATGGAAACCCCCCGGTACTGACAAAAATAACCGACTTGGTATAACATTGCATCTCAAACCTTTTTAGCATTACAAGAACTGCATTGCGTTGCGAGACTTGCAGCTTTTTACATGTAATGTTTTTGGTGGGATCTCATCACTTTTTGTAGGCAGTTCTTTTTTTTTCGGGTACTACTTCTTGTAATAACGCACTACTATCTTCATTTGTTTATCCTTCCTTGTCCATCGTCCATCGTCCATCCTCGTCTATCGTCTATCGTCCATTCTCGTCCATCGTCCATCCTCGTTCATCGTTCATCGTCCATCGTCCACTATCATCCATCGTTCATCCTTGTCCATCGTGTGCCATCCATCGTCTATCCTCGTCCACTATCCATCATCCATTCTCGTCTATCGTCCACCGTCCATCGTCTATCCTCGGTTATCGTCCATCGTCCATCCTCGTTCATCGTCTACAGTCCATCGTCCGTACCGACTGTCGTCGTCGTCGTCGTCGTCGTCGTCGTCGATCGTCGGTCGTCATCCGTCGTCCATCGTCGTCGTCGTCGTCGTCGTCGATCGTCGGTCGTCATCCGTCGTCCATCGTACATCGTCCATCGTCCACCCTCCATCATCCGTCGTCGATCGTCGGTCATCGTCCGTCATCCGTCGTCCGTTGTCTTGTCCGTCGTCGGTCGTTGTCTTTTGTCCGTCGTCGCCATCGTCTATCGTTCGTTGTCCGTCGTCTGTCGGCGTTCGTCTTCTGTCGTCGTCCGTCGTCTGTCATCGTCCGTTGTCCGTCATCGTCCGTCGTCGAACTTCCCTCGTCAGTCATCGTCTGTCGTCCGTCGTCGAACTTCCGTCGTCATGCATCTACTTCCGTCGTCATGCATCTTCTTTCGTCGGTCGTTCGTCTTTCGCCCGTCTAACTTCCGTCATCCGTCGTCGTCCGTCGTTTTCTGTCGTCCGTCGTCGTCCGTCGTTCATCCTCCACCATCCATCGTCCGCACTGGGCTCGCGTGGGAACTAAGGCCCAAGCCCTCTTATTCTGAGAGGAGGCTTGTGCCCAGCAGTGGGACGCATATAGGCTGGGATGATGATGATGATGATGATCCATCGTCCGTCGCCCATCGTCCATCGTCCACACTCCATCGTCCAACGTCCATTTTCTACCCATCGTCCATTGACCATTATCCATTGTCCATCATCCATATTCCAATTTCCATCGTCCATCCTCGCGTCCACTCGCATCGCACACACATTCACAAACAAACGAACTTTGGTACTTATTACATTAGTAAGATAAACAATTTCATTTTAACCCTTAATACTCAGGTATTAAGACTCAACATTAATACGTATACAATACGACTACGTTCAATAAAGTCATTGCTGTGTAACTTTGTAATCGCTAGTATTTATATGGGATTACAAACTTACTTGTGCAGTTTATATAACTTTGAAACGTGACTGAAATTGCAACATTTTGGATTTTTCTGTGACCATGTAGGCTAAAAACTAATTATGTTTAAAATTTGGAGCTTGTGGGTCTGCTAGAAGTACCTTAGAATTATGATGATCAAAAGTCAGTGTATAGGTATGTCAGTGACAAAACTGAGGAACTTTAACATGTGATAGTTCTTAATCTACGTGTTCGAACTGAATGTAATTGATAATATATCTAAGTCCCATTAGGCCCTATAGGTAACTGAAAATTCAGCAATCAATTTAATTACTATGAGGAAAGTAATATAAGTTTCGATTTCAATCCGATCAAAGCAGATGATTTTTCTAATAAAATAATTGTTTCTGCCCGGTCAAAGCCATACATCGATCGTCAGCTGTCTATTAAACAGCTGTTCACATTCAAAACATTCACGTGGCACGGCCAGCACGCACAACGACCTACTTAGCGGGTCACGTGCACGCTCACGTTTCGCCCAAACCGACTCAGAATTAGATAGAACCTGAACTACAATAAAAAACAAAGTAGAGTTCCATTCACGGATTGTAAACGATGAATTGATTGGTGATCACGTGAGAAATTTAGTGACGACGTTTGGACGTTTAGTACTCAATTGTGCAATAAAATTTAAACTGATAGTGAAATCTACTCTATCTATATCATCATCATCATCCCAGCCTATATACGTCCCACTGCTGGGCACAGGCCTCCTCTCAGAACGAGAGGGCTTGGGCCATAGTTCCCACGCGGGCCCAGTGCGGATTGGGAACTTCACACGCACCATTGAATCTATATATCACTCTATCTATATATCTCTCTCTATCTATGCTCTATCTATGTTTTTTTTTTGTGTAATTGTTACTAATAAATGTTTATTCCTTTTTTTTTCAAATAAACGATAACTCACGAGCTCATGTCAATAATCGAGTTTAGCTGGACATGTTTCGGACTAATTCACAGCCCTTCCTCTGCGACCTACGAGAGCCACGATTAGACCGAAACAATTCGAGCTAAACTCGATTAAATCTATGAAAGAAAGAAAGAATACATTTATTTAACGCCATAGAAACAAACATAGAACAAATACAAGACATATATGACGCTAAGTAGGTACCCACTCAGCATAAATTGACGCGCAAATTTGATGTTGAGATAATTTAAGCCCTTGGGTCGGACATAAGATAGTTACCGTGGAATACTTGCACAGTTCCTACGTGATAGCGATAAACGGTTTCATCGCAGACGAAAGTACGGTGAAAACTAGTCAATAATAAAAGCTAAAGTTAAGACAAGAATATCAATGTATGAGCTATTTAGATCAACAGTATCAATGACGGAAGGAAGTGATACTGTGATGAGCAAATTTCAAAGAAACGATTTTGTTACCTAGGAAATCTTGGCGTCGTGTCAAATAATACGAACACTTGACGGCTAGAAGATAAGATATTAAAACAAGAGATCGGAGAACTGAAAGCAGGATGTGCCAATGATTGATCTAGCGGGAATCCCACCAGGTTTCAACCAAATTCTGCGAAGTCATTTTAGTTCTGTGAAAGCACCAATGCATTATCATCAAATTGATGGTTGATTAAGTACATTAAAAACCACTATCAAACGCGTATTATATGTACATATATTTTATTTCTTCATTTTTGATTTTTATGATTTTTTTCTCCAGGATTATTTTTTTCAAAATTAAAGTGGCACACATTTGAAAACCAGAACAATTTAACTGGGGTAAAAATTATGTTATGTTATTCCTTATTCTGTTTTTGCGTAATTTTTTTCTGTTACGTAGCTATGTAAACATTTAAGTTTATGAAACATCCTGATAATATAATAACCAAAACGGAATAGAAATAGCCTCGTCCCGAACTTCCGAAAAAGAAGGTAAAATGAACGAAGAGAAAATAAATTTGAATATTTTGACGAATTAATCAAAGTTTTTCTGATTTCGTTGCAGCCATTACGGTAGAGTTCATGTTTCAAATCTTTCATTACAGTAGCCATGTATTTCGCAATGTTATCAATGACGTTGCCATTGCCACACGTGTCGGTATATAATCATTACGCAATAGTTAAACGTGCCTTTATATTATACATATATACGCTGTTCGATATCCATCCATTTTCCTCTCATGTAGGTTTATAAGAACATTTACGTAGCTGTTGCCTATGATTCCTGATGATTTCTTTTATCGCTATCCCTTAGAAACGCAATTTTCCGGGATAAAGACCATCCTTAAGTATGTATTTCCCATGGCCTTAAATCTCCTTCCCAAATCTCATTTAGACAAGCAGGATTTGTTAGATCAATTTTCCAGAATCGTTATAGTAGCAAAATTTCCGTTCGCATTTTTCCCCGAATGTTTTTTTCTACTATTGTTTTTTTACTGAAGTTTATTTTCGATGTAGCGTTTTTTTTTTCAATCAGAATCGACACAGACAGTGTCAACGGAGCTCCGCTGTCGCGGAGCTCCTGCTTTTGCGTAGTTTTGGCCGATACAAACTTAACATAACCTAAGCCTACCTATGTTTCTGTGTCAATTACTTATATGTGGGAAAAAACGCGATTGTCAAAATAAGATTCAGTAAAATAGCATATTGGGAATAAAAGCATTTGGGGAAAAATGCGAAGATAAATTTTGTTACCAGGAAATAACAATTCTGGGAAATTAATGTAACAAACCGATATAATCTTTAAAAACTAAGATTAGAATTTAAGTAGAAGATTATTTTTGTATTTCAGAGAAATAAACAGATTTTTTTTTGACTAAGCAAATATTATTGTTCATTTATGGGCATTAAATCAATTTCGTAGAAATTTTTCGTAAGTAACATTATCTGCTTACAGAATTTTAATTTTAATTTAGACCTTCGAATTAAATGAAGTCTAAAACGAAAAAGCGTATTATTTTGAATTACACTCTTGATTTAGAAGAGTAATTTTATGGTGAATCTTAATTTCAATTAATCTACACTAAGTTCACACGATACGCTACAATTTGGTAGCGCTTCTTATTTCCCAACACAACATATACAAATATTAATACAGAGAGCTGCAGTGCAGTCCTGTTTTGCCGCATACAGCCGCCATTTGTGAGAGTAGGGATCGTCCCTCACCCTCTCGGCGAACCCTCCTGTTTTAGAGTTCCTCAGTCAAACAATGCATATTTTAATTATGTTCGTCCAAAAATATACAAGGTGTCTTCAGATTTTCCAGGAATCTGGTCACGAGTGTAGCGACTAGGAGAGATATTAAATAACATTGTTATAAGTTTAGTTTGTATGTAGTTTTAGTTACGTTATTATTATTATTTTTTTGTTTTGTACCGTGTTATGTTTTATCATGTTTTATTAATAAAAATTTAACATTGTTGATTGATAACTTTGGTGATTTTATACTATTGATTTTACACTCACTTAGTTACCATTTCCATTCACCTTTATTATCTTATCTGTGTAATTAATTTCTCGGTTCGATTACCTGAAAGACCTTCATTGTTGCTAGTCGAATTGAAACATTATTCAATGTTATCAGTATAAAAAACCGGCCAATAGCGTGTCGGACACGCCCAAAATAGGGTTCCGTAGCCATTACGAAAAAATTAAGTAATATTTTTCTAAGGATTTCGTATTTTATACGGAATCTTCCAAGTTTAGGTATATTTTATACCTTACGCTGCTATTTACTCATAAACTACTAATAATTCTCAAGCAAACTTAGCCGTTATAGTTTTCCTTGGAAGTTTGATATACTGACTACCATCCTAAATTTTTTCAAATTTTTCCACCCACCGGTTTAGATTTTAAGGTGGTTTGTCACGGTCAGCTAGGCACTACAGCGCCAGTAGATGACGTTAGTGTGCAAATTCCACGTATTTTATTTTTTTTAGGAATGAAAATGTGGATATTTCTATAAAATAATGTACCTAGCGCCCGTAGAGTGAAATTTGTAATATATTCTACCAAGTTTCAGATGTATTTTAATTCAGAAAATACTTTCATTTGGGAATGCTGCAGTTTCGATTGATATTTTCGCACACATGCTTGCAATTTGATGTAAACAAAAGTCTTTGTTAATTTCGCTGGCATGATCAAAGAACAGAATGGCCTAGTTGTATAAGGCTCGAGTTTACCCTAAGAATAGCTTTGGAAGTTCGGGTTCAAACCTGTTGAACAATTAAGCTTTTTTTGTTTTTTTTTTTATAGTTCTCTGTTAATGACGTTAATGTTTATTGAAATGTGTAGCAAAAAATTAATAAGACCTAATTTAGGCACATTTTTTTTTAAATTTTAAGCGAATCTATCTATGAATATGCACAACTACAATACCTACTATGAGACTTATTCCTCACATCTGCTCAAGGGTTGCTTGGTAGAGATCCCTTCGAGGGATAAGTTCCTCTTTACAAAGTCAAGGAAACCGAATCACGTACCAGGGTGGAACCTTTTCATATTCAATTACGCTGTGATTTCTTTGGCAGATGTATGGGATGTCAACAATACATTAGTAGCACATGGGTCGCATATGGGTTATATATTTTTTACAATACAGTTTACATACTATGGGAAAATTAGTCATAATCATTATCATTATCCCTATACATACATACAGGCCTCCTCTCACAATGAGGGCTTGGTTTGGGCGTTGTTTTCAACACAGGCCCAGTGTGAATTGAAATATAGCACACACCATTAATTATTTTACAGGGGGTTGCACGTTTCTTCACGATATTTTCCTTCTACGAAAAACGTGACCATATGAAATTAGACTTGTTTATTTTTATTTCAAATTTAATTGGTTGGGTAGTAATCGAAGGCCCTATTGAACAACAAATTAAAAAAATCCATCACTAAGTCAGTTTTTATTTGTTTATTTACATCAATCAATCAAATTAGCCCACATACAACCACTGCTGATTGCCTCTTGCATTTTCACGCCACTTTTCCAGTCTTGTGCCAGTCTCATACACATCTGTAATTAAATATTTTTTTATGAAAACAAAACATATTTTGAAGAAGCATATTTTGTCATATGAACTTTTCTCTGAACTCCAAAATTACCGAGATATTAAGCTCAAAATTTAAATCCGCTACCAAGGGTAAGGGTTCTGGAACTGTGCATTTTTCCAGGGTAAAAAATAGCTAATATCAATCTCTGACCAATTAACTATCTCTATGCCAAAAATCACGCCGACCCGTCGCTCCGTTTCGACGTGAAAAACGGACAAACATATAAACAAACACATACACTTTCGCATTTATAATATTAGTATGGAAGTAGGGATATGGTTTTCAACATTATCATCACCGTCATCATCTTCATATTAGCCTCAGGACGTTCACCGGTGGACTTTAGGCCTCTTCCATACATATTTTCCCGAGTTGCCAATACTTAGGTAAGTACTCGCCACGCTTGATAAGCGGGTTGGTGAGCGCAGTATATTATGTATGTTGTACTCAGTCTCTACAGTACTTACTTTTCAATTTCCTTATAATACGTCTTTTCCGAGACTAGAGTATCGAGTATTGATGCTTTATATGTATTTTATTCGCAAAATTCGTGGCTTCATAGTTTCCAAGGTGAATTATAATTCAGGTCAATACTTGAAAATATAACTTCATTCACATTATAGATTATAGATAATTATAATTCCGCCAATTTCGAGGACAAATTACGATAATTTAATTTAGGAAAAAGTTACTCTAGTTTTTACAATGTCATGACAACTAACGAACAAAAAATTATGACTTGACATTTGACAATCGAGATGCTTTTTTTATTTTTATTTTTTGGAAAAAGCTAAAGCCACAAGCCATGCAGCTTTTGTCTGATTTTATCACTACTAATTTATAATCCGTTAATGCAATTTTCCGTACTTATTTATTAATTCGTTCATGTTATGTCATTTTCTTCCTAATTTCTGTCGAAAATCCAAAGAATTGGCAATGCATTTGTTCGTTGCGCTTCAGTCTTTCGACTGACGGATTTTGTACCTATGGCCAGCAAAAATATTAAAAAAAATAGGGAAACGAGCTTCAAAATGGTAATTATGTAATTTTGATCAGACAAATCGAACGAAATCTGGCAACGTCGCTTATCATCGAATTGTCGGCGAGTTGACAACGTGGCTGAAACGCACACTACTAACCAAGCCGTTGGTGTACGATACTGTCGGCTGTTCACTCACATATTGACAAAAATGAACCAAAATAATCATTTAGATTAAGCTATTAATCAAAAGCTTTCTTAAGGTAAATAAAAAATGACGCAACTAGATAACGAAATAAACGTCAAGAGATGTGGTTTTAGTTTCAAAAAACCTTTCAAGCGCAAATGGTTGGGAAAATTAGTTAGTATGGAAGTCGTGCCACCTTAAAGGGGACGCTCGATTTTAATGAAAATTTGCACTTTAAAGTTGAATATTTCGCAAAAAAATGACTGAATAGAAAAATCGTTTTAACAAACCCCTAATGGTTTTAAAATACCTATCCAACGATACCCCACACTATAGGGTTGGATGAGAAAAAAAAATCACCGCCACTTTACGTCTATGGCCTCCCATAAAACCCTAAAAAAATTGTTTTTGAATTTTTAATTGTACTCTTTTGTCATCATACCTATATATCCGTACAAAATTACAGCTTTCTAGCATTGATAGTCCCTGCGCAAAGCCGCGGACGGATAGACAGACGGACAGACAGACAGACAGACAGACATGGCGAAAGTATAAGGGTTCCGTTTTCGAAAGTATAAGGGAACCGGTTCATGGTCAGGGTGAAACCTTTTAATAATTAATTTCACTATGTATAATTTCCTTAACATAAAAAGTAAAATTGAAAATTTTGAAAAAACCCACGACGGTTCCTATAGAAAAAGGGTTAAATAATTTTTATAAACATCCCCGGACTAAAATGATTACAAACGCAAAAATATCCGTCGGGGGCTGCCATTACCTGCACCGAAATGAACTTATATTTTTCAATTGTATGAGTTTGTTGAGTTTGTATTTTGCAATTGTGTGTGTTGTTATAATTGTGTGAGGAATGTACCTACTTTATGAGACAAAGATATTCACCGTAAGTAGTTTTCTTAACATTGTAACCGAAATAGTATTGGATTACTCACCCCGAAATTAACTAATATTCTGTAGTTGTATGAATTTGTGATTAATTAAAATTGTATTTGGAATGCATTATGAGAGAGCTAGTTGTTTGTAGTAACTTTTCCTAACATTTTAATTGAAATATAACAGAGAGATGGCAATGGCAGCCCCCGACGGATATTTTTGCGTTTGTAATCATTTTAGTCCGGGGATGTTTATAAAAATTATTTAACCCTTTTTCTATAGGAACCGTCGTGGGTTTTTTCAAAATTTTCAATTTTACTTTTTATTTTAAACTTTTTAAAGAAATAATTCATCTCACTTAAATATTTTATGGAAAATGAAAGGCTAATATTCACAACACTTGCATGCTCATAAATAACGCTTTAGTTTTAAAAAGGTTTTCAAACGCTATGAAAAGCCAAGTGGCTACATGAGGCTGCGTTCCCACCAGAGACGTGCGAGGATGTGTTGCGAGGAATGTGTTTTTCATGAACCAATAGAAACGTTTCATATCCCTATCCTGGTACTCATCTCTGGTGGAAGCTGAGCGGAGCGAAGCAAGGAAAATTAAATGTTTATATTGGTTCATAAAAAACACATTCCTCGCAACACATTCTCGCACATCGCTGGTGGAAACGGAGCCCGAGCCCTGACTTTATAAAAAAAAAAATAATAATGCTTGATGATTGATTGCATTGAATGTTGTATGCTTTTTTTTTGCTTGAAATAAATAGCTTAATTTTTTTTATTGACATGTCATACGAACAGATTTAAATATGAAACGGCCAAGCCATACTTTTTAAGCCAAAATAGGTATGTATAGGATTAGTAAGTAAGATCAGGCTTCAGGGGCTTAGCCTAAAATTTTACTAGTTTTTCTGCAAGCCTAACCTAACCTAACCTAACCCCATTAACTAGGATTAGAGGTTTGAAGTCACATTTTTTTTTATGTGCAATTCTCAATCAGCGTACAATAATTTAGCTTTCTTGGAACTTTTAGGAAGAGGAAACAACCCTAGCTACAGCATCAGGTAGTTTATGGGGATATAATGTATTGTCATTGCAATTGAATAATCGTGCAAAGTTTTATGCATTTATGCTATCAACCATCGAGGAGTTCTTTTGTGGGAAGACGACCCTAGCTGCAACATCAAGTTGTGTCTATTCTATCATATAAACAGTGCCAATAAAATGTAATAGGTAATTCTGTTAAATTCCGCGCCTGTGCTGTAAACTATTGAAGAGTTTCTTTCTGTGGAGACGACCCTGGCTACATAACCTGGATGTCACTACCAGATTATTGTATTGTTACCAGATTAACATAAGTGTGCCAAATTTCAAGTCAATACGATAGCTGAAAGTGTAACAAATTTAACTTGCAAGACCCTAATATGCATACAAACATACATATGTATAATATTATTTACATAGGTACCTACTTACATTTCAGGTCAATTAATAAAAGCTAGTATCAAGATGAAACGGTATGAAAATAGGTAGGTAGTGCTCCGTCTTCCTTTTTGTTCGTCTTGGCGGAGGCACTGCCGTGCACCCTCCTTGATATACATATGAACGCCTTTCTAAAACTATTACAGACAGTCATCAAACCCCTTAAAGAGACCCATATCAAAGACAGTCAAATCTTTCTAGAGCTAAGTGGAAAATGTTTACTATAGCGCCCCCTTGCGGGTTAATACTACAACACCTGTCTAAGAACCATCTTAGATAAACATCAAATCCATTACGGAAAACCACATCAAGAACAGTCAATTCATTCTGAAGATAATTGGTAACATTCGGTAGTCATTTTTCGAGTGAAAAATGATTACTGTAGCGCCCCCTAGCGGATAAATGCCATAACACCTATCTAAGAACCACCGTCGATAAATTACAAATCCATTACAGAAAACCGCATCTAAATCAGTCAAACCGTTCTGGAGATAAACGTGAACATTCGTTTGCGCACAAACAAACAAACAAACAAACAAACAAACAACCTCTCACCCTAAACGCATATACCTTCTCCGTTCCGTCGTGGGTAAAAAGTTACTACAAGAGGGCCAATTGTGTAACGTTTTTGACACTCACGATCACAATCAAATAACGTTTTTATTAAAGTTTTATTTCAGCTTACAGATATTATCTTCTTCTTCGGTCTTGGATGTTTAATATGTATTTAAGTATTTATTTATCCATATAAGTATGTTTATCCGTTGTCCAGTACCCATAGTACAAGCCTTGCTTAGTTTGGGACTAGGTCAATTGGTGTCAAGTGTCCCATGATATATGATATGATGATGATATTATCTGTAAGCTGCTGGTTATAAACCAATTTGAATCAGTATGAACCAGCGATGCGTGAATCAGTCAGTGTTGTCCGATGACGTCACGCCGTACGATACAACCAATGTCTTTGTGAGTCACTGCCAACCTAACAATGACAGTGTACCTAGTTGTACTCTCCCTGTTTCAAGCTTAACTTGATACAATTTATACAGCAGGAAGTACTGTAGAAGTAATAATACAGAAAAATTTAAACGGCAACCCTTCATCATTATTTTGAAAAAAATTACTTTCTGCCAACTTTCTTGCGGCGCTTGGCAATGGTGGTCTTTCCGAAAGCGCTGGTAGTTTAAAAAATTACGTGTAAAAGTGCCCCTTGCGGCTTATTTACTGAATACATGATTTTGATTTTGATTTTTCATGCATAAGGCGAGAGATTAGGACATTTTGGAAATTAAACCTCTTCAAGGGTGAAATGACGAACGGATTGGAATTATGTATGGAAAATTGAAACCACTAACGCTAAGCTATAAATATCATATAGCAAATGTCTGTTATTAATTGTAAATGACAAAATATGGCATTAAACGCTTCTGGTGAATCAAGCCCTAGATTTGAGCGTTGTGAACGTTATCAACATCCTACATTTGCACAACGGAAGGATGAGTCGCAAGTAATTTGGTGACGATAGATTCAGCATCGGTACTGATTAGTTTTCATAAAAAAATAACACTGAGCTTCATCTATTCGTTTAGTAGTTGCCAAAACGGTACTTAATGAGGAAAAAAATCGCCATTAAAAACGGTGATTCCGTGCTGAAAGCGCTAACGGCGGTGCAAGGGATTCAATATTTTCGGAGTAGTTTCGCAGATAGCTTAGTCGATTCATCAACTTCTGTGCTAGGTACCAGTGGCAAAGCGCCTATGGAACCCGATTCCCACCGGCTTGCCCGTATTTGGGCGTTTTAAAAAAAAAGTGTACCGTTTTCATTTTTTCGGAAATTTTGGAAAAAATATGATTTTTCCTACTCCGAATCAAGAGCACAATCGATTCCGATCGTTTAAAAAAATGTCCCCAGTTTTTCATACAAAATTTTATGAGTCAGTTTTGTTGTCTCGCCCATACTGAGTGAATGAAAAAAACGTCACAAAACTGTCTTTTAAAGGGTACACTTTTTTTTAAACGCACATTTACAAAATAGGACAGCAGAACGTTCAAGATTTGTGAAAGATGTAAGCGATTTTGCTTCGCTTCGATTGCTAGGTGCTTTGAAAATTAGAAGGAAGTTACAGCGGAAACTGTGGTTCAAACAACGATTTGACATTGGCCTGTTGGGTGCGCCGAGTACCGTGGAACAATAGGCCGTTGACGTTATATAAGATCACCATTAGACATGCGCATGCGATCGGTTTACGCGAAAAGGTAAATATCACGGGCGCCGGACACTTAGTTGACATTTGCGCTGGTCATATCTAAAAGTAAAATAAGTTTCCGTTAAGTTTCATTTTTAGGGTTCCGTAGCCAAAATGGCAATAACGGAACCCTTATAGTTTCGCCATGTCTGTCTGTCTGTCCGCGGCTTTGCTCAGAGACTATCAATGCTAGAAAGCTGTTATTTTGCACGAATATATAAAATATGTAAACTATGCCGAAAAAATGGTACAATAAAAAAATTCAAAAAGAATTTTTTTTAGCGTATCTCCCGTAGACGTAAAGTGGCGATGATTGTTTTTCTCATCCAACTTTGTAGTGTGGGGTATCGTTGGAAGTCTTTCAGTCATCATATTTAGGGTTGCTAAAACGATTTTTCGATTCAGTGATAACGCAAAATATTCAACTTTAAAACGCAAAATTTCATTGAAATTGAGCTTAAAATGCAGCAAAAGTAGGTACATTTAATTAATACAATTATTTCTGTTGTGACCTTCCATTCCATTCGCCTTTCTAGCCCGCACCCACGAACTGCCTGGTAATAAAACTAATTGTAACCTTGTTCCGGTGTTGTCAACATTCCAAGTATATGTATGTAATTGGTGCAAAGCGCGAATTATGTTGGCATTACGCATTACCTTACCATATTTGCGCGATATTAAACAATTTAATTTGGCTACAGTTCTTTAAAAACTATTCATCATCATCATCTGAGCTGTAGGACGTCACTGTTGGACATAGGCCTCCCCCAAAGACCTCCAGGTGGTTCGGTTGGCAGCGGCCTGCATCCACCGTGAACCCGCGGCTTTAACCAGGTCATCCGTCCATCTCGTTGGTGAAAACAATTAATAAATCAAGCAAAACCCGACTGCGTTAACAAATACCAAAAAAAAAAAACAAGACGTGGACATAGTGGTCTAGAACTCTGTTAAGTAGCTTCAGCAGTCGGGACTCATAGGTAGTAAGAATTTTTGAGCTGGTCGCGATTTGAATGGGTCCCGACTGTTGAAGTTTAATTTAGATATTTAACAGAGTTCTAGACCACTACTTCCACGCCTTGTTTTCTTCTTTTTAGTATTTTTTAACGCAGTCGGGTTTTGATTTTTTAAATTTATTGCTTCGTTTCATACTTTTTTATATTTTTGTGAAAACGGTAAATGAAAACACATGACTTTTGTATTTTTGTAATCTTTTTTAAATTCATTTTGATGCCTTACTCGATAGGTTTGAATAAAAAAAAATTTTGAAGACACAATTTGGCGCCAAAAATCCGCCATTATAATTTTTTAAGAATTTAATATACTTCGCGATACCTCATTATGACGAAACCATAACGTATAATTTATCAAAATCGGTTCAGCCGTTTAGAAGTTACGAGAGGACATAGGAATAGACATACATACATACGGGTCTTCTTCGCAGTCGGGTAAAAAGAAAGAAGTTTCGTCTCTTATTTGTACAAAGGACCATTTAACTGTTTCGGTTCAGAGGTATTTTGTAAAACCTACAGACGAGGAGACGACTAGTTGTTGCTTTAGGACGACCTTTGCATAATTTATGTAGAGTACCTACTTACATAGACGAGAGATCAAAAGGTAGTCTCTAAGAGGTATTTTTGTTACTTTCTGAAACGACTTTGAACATTAGTGTTTAGTCCAGTAGGAAAATGCGTGTGATTTGTTTCTATCAGTTTAAAAACGTCAACCAAATACGAGACTTGCGCAAGATGACGCTCTGTTTCTATACCAACGTAAACCAACCGTCTACAATGCAATTAGTAATTAATTACAATTAAAACGAAATGTTAAGTACTGTGGGGACTGTGTAGCTGGTAGAAGCTATGGTACAGGGGATCTACGCGCGTGATCCTAAACTTAATTCAAACACAAGGATGTTTCTTCAATTCTCATCATATATTGATAGGTAACTTAAAGATACTTTCACAGACATTAGGTCAAGCCTCTCAGGCTGTCGGGAGCGATCTGTGCTCCGGCATGTATACCGCTGTCAATCTGTTTAAATCGAATTCCAGAATTATAAAATACAAAAATACTATAATTATACCAAACACATTCAGTCTAGCCTGCCAGGCGGTCATTTTTACCACCTGCCAGCGGTATACAGCCTAATCCCTACAGTACAATATCTTATTTTATCCTATACACGACAGCAATCATCATCATCATCATGTCAACCGAAAGACGTCCACTGCTGGACATAGGCCTCCCCCAAGGCTCTCCACTCAGACCGATCTTGTGCTTTTTGCATCCACCGCGATCCTGCGATCTTAACCAGGTCGTCGCTCCATCTTGTTGGAGGCCTACCGACAGCAATACAGATAGTTGAATTCTCTATCAGGCATCTCTATCAGGTCTCTATGTAGGAGATCTGAACTGTTTTCAAGACTTCAACAACATTTTTGTTACTTTAAAATACTGGCCGAGTTTATGCACGATATAGGTAGAGTCATTCACGATGACGCGTGCCGTGATTCTTATTACAATGTCATTAATGTCTAATTTTGTCAAAATCACGCGTCTTCGTAGATGGCACTAGGTATAACAATACCTATCCGTGTTTACTACAACAAGTGCAAGGGTGTAAGGACTGTTCAATTTAAGAAGCGGACAGTAAAAAAACAGCTCTACGTACTCATTTGTTTTAATTATCACTATAAAATGCTAATGAGAAATGAAACATCAAAATAAAACATCTATTTATGTTGAAAAAAAAAACACTATTTAGGTATTACGGCAAACTTTTCGGACTTTTGGGCGAACTCGACGCTTAAGTGCTTGCAAGCCTCTTTTTGTCACTTTTCGACAAGCTGCAAACCACTATTTTTTGAACTCTGTCATAGTTTCAGCTTCTCGGCCATCCTTTCTTAAGTGTCTCTTTACTGTGGCCCAGTAGCATTCGATAGGGCAGAGTTCACTCCATTGTGAAAGATATTTGGTAGTTAACAGAAATAACGAAACTATTGACAGACAGACTGGTAAAATCATAACTATCAACTATTTATAGATAGTGTGAAAGTCGAAGTACAAGTAGGTTCGAACAGTCCTTATACGGCATGCAACTTGCTCTCAGGATCACGTACTCGTATACAGCGAGGTTAAAACGAAATGCTATGGCCCCACTGACCTGGCCTAGTTCACGGCAGCCTTTTCTTCCGCGGAAGGTATTTGGATCGTCACGATGGCAACAAAGTGATTGCGTGCGAAGTCATTAATGGCATTATGGTATTAACTTAAACGTTATGAGATAATAATGTA
Organism: Choristoneura rosaceana; assembly: GCA_037349165.1. Classification (NCBI taxonomy): domain Eukaryota; kingdom Metazoa; phylum Arthropoda; class Insecta; order Lepidoptera; family Tortricidae; genus Choristoneura; species Choristoneura rosaceana. The sequence continues at coordinate 3,089,027 of JAZBNJ010000032.1, forward strand.
AAGAACTTAGGTATCTTTTGCTTGTAATATAAATCCACGTGTATTGAAAAGCGTGATCGCATATGGTGTCTCTACCGTCTGGACAAATATGATTATTTACAACATGTTTATTACGGCATTTATAACCTATGTATAAAGCCTCACACGAAAGCCACAGTAGTAATGGAGAAACGATTGACGACTTAATGCTTCGGAACATATTAGTACATTAAGAAAATTTACACAGTAAGGAATGTTCTACCCGCCCATTTGCCTACGAGTGAAATATCACAAGGCGTAGAACATAACTCTACATTGTACTTTCCCAAAAAACTACTGAATCACCAGACACGTTACGCTTAAAAATATCGGTGAATCAGATAATAGCTCTCGATACTGATACATTCCCTTGATCGAATTCAGATGCAACGGCCTAGACTTTTTAAAAATAGTTCGATCGCAGACAGCCGGTGACGCGGGCGCATGCCAAACATTCATCATCTCATCACTATTTCCGAGGTTTATAGCTGATCACCTCCCACTCAATGCTGTAAAACTGTGCTCTATCCAGCTGGTCACTTTGGGCACAGTATATAATATAAGCTAAAGCAGCATAGAAGCTACGAACAAATCGATCGAAACGAACACACTCACATACTGCAGTACCGCGAGACCCCCTTAGAGGCCGTGTAGAGCGCGCGTCTGTGTGAGTATGTTCGTTTCGATCGATTTATTCATAGATTCCATACTGCTTTAGCTATATATTGTGCTTTGTGTACATATTACACCCGCTTTTAGACTGCATTTCCGCGAGAGATGTGCGAAAATGTATTGCGACACCAGGTTAATTCCCAATTAACTGCAAAATCACATGTTTAGTATCTTTAAAACAAATACTCAGTTTGCAAATAAGTTCCATCAAAACTATAGAGCCATACAAAATCTACGGGAGAATATGTTTCATAAAAAGTATCAGATCTATAGAGGATGTTTTTCCATCGTATTTTTCTTCTGTCGGAAAATGCTAACACTAAGGCTTAACGATCATTTTGAAACAACAACAGTTTCAAATCATTTTCACATTTAGACTGCATTATCAAGAAGTCAGTTTGCGGAAGTCCATGATACTGGGTGGCCTTGAGCTGTCCTGGAGATCGGTTGGCGCGATAACGCCTGAAAGGCTTGACAGCCTCCGCCGCAGTTATCTACGTGAAATAAACGAGGTGATAGCTGAGGAGTGAGGTGTTAAATAAAATGTCAACAGCTATTAAAATATCGGGGACTTATCTCGCATAAATGAGTATGTCGTGGTCACGAGTATGGACTCGTTGTCTTTGCGGCCTCGCAATATAATGCAACTTGCACGATTTTTCTTGCAAAGTCTAAATTCAGCTTTACGTCGCGAACGCTAACGTCGCGTCTCGGCTTAACAACACGAGTCTCTCGAACTACCCGCACTTGATTACAAAATATCGGCACCCGTATCTCGATCTACCCGCATTTGATCGATCGATGATTTAAGACGTGAGTTATCCGGGTTAATATATTTAATATGAGTTATTATGAATGTTTAATACATTATAATGTGAACATTAAATTTTTATAGAAAAGACATGTTTTTAGTCGAGTGTGGTAAAGGATTGTTTGAGGAAAACCACGAATTTTGAACTCCGAGGAGTTGGAGGATTGTTTTGTTTGCACAGCATACCGAGAGCATTACGCACACACTTTGAATTTAATTTAGAAGCTGACTAAACAAAGCATAATCTCCTAGAACTTTGCGTTTAACACATTATTCCAATCGCGAATAAAACCCAAAACTCTTTTTATTGTCTATAAAAACGTCTCTTGGACATTAATGCAAATTTTTATTAAACATATATTATTTGGATAATCTTGAAAGAAAATATTATTTTCTCATTCAGAAAGATACTGTTATCAAAATATGTTGCATCAAATTAGAAAAAAAAAATGTTTGGTAACACGAAAGTGTTTTAAATGTGTCTCTATGTACCTACTTTACGTACTAAAATCTTGTTTTTGAAATTAATGTATCTCGAATTGAGCCCCATCCATTCTGAAGGTGAGCACCTGACAAAACCCAACTGACGTAGTTTTCTCTTTGTAGAGCTTGAAACATCGTCACCATTCGTGATAGAGAGGCAGCGTGAGGCGCTCTCGGGCGTCGACGTTGCTTACGAGAGCCGCGACGATGCGGGGGTCGCGGAGGCCGAGCCGGCCGCCCCCGCCGTCGGCCGCTGGGGCGCCGAGTGGCCGAGTTGACTCGCTCAGGAGCCGCGGGCGCCCGCCGCTCGCGACGTGACCAGACCGCCCCTGCCGCCCGCGCGGTGGGGCCTCCAACGGACTCCGTTGGAACTGACCCTCGCCACCCACGAGGAGTTAGGTGAGGATACAGATCGCTTCTTGATTGATTTTTTTTTATACAATAATGGCTTGCGTTTGGCCACAATCACGCCTGATGGAAAGCGAGGATGAGGCCTACGATGGAGCACGCTTGCCTAGTAAATGCTCATTCACCCTGGACTTGAAAGCGGCCAAATTTAGTATTCAGGAAACACAGTCGCAGGCAGGGATTGATTCAGGCGTTGCAGAGGTCCAGATGAACGAACTAACTTTTGGTAGTTAGGTACTTTTCTTGTTAACATTAAGATACCTATTATCTAGACCTTATGTGTACCATCAGCCAAAGGTCTATCAATTTTTAAACAAATTCCTATGAAATGAATATGTCGCTAAAGTCGAACTTTTAAGTTGACAGACACGTCTATTCTCATTATTATTTTATGACATGCAAACGACTATCAATTTTAATATTATGTATATTTTAGTATTATCTTTTCTATATTATAGGCCTATGTATTGCACGTTTTTGCCAAATAAATAAACATTGAATACTGAATCCTGATCTTATCTATATTTTATTTTAATACAATCAATAACTTTTTTGTAGGTATCTTTGTACGCCATTTGTTGAAGAGCTTCAGTTTTACTATACAACTAAAGCGCAAAACACACACAGGAAGACAGCGGGTCGAAAGCGGGTTGGGTCGGAATTGCAGCAGATCAATTTACGTGGCTCTGTATGAACAACATCACACAGCGATCCCTGTTCACCATCCGCCCCGCACTCGCCGTCAGTGTGCTGTTGTTCATATACAGCCACGTAAATAGACCCGCGGCGCACCCCTAACCCGACTCACTTCTGACCCGCTGCCGTCCTGTGTTTTGTGCTTTAGTTAATTGAATATAGACCTCTGCAAACTAAAGTCTGCCAACCAATAATAGATTTATTATTTGCCATAGTAACACGCACGGAAGCTTCCCTTCGGCGTCTCCTCGTCACAGACAACTATGACTCCGTCAGCAACTTCATCTCGCTCTTCGACGCGTTTGAGAAGAAGCAGCAGCCACTGTATGACGTGTACGAGATGTACAAGCCGCCTATTAGAGCCAAGAAGCACACGTGCGTGGGCTTGGCCTACGAGCTGATACGGCGGTGGCGCGCGCTCGACCCGCAGTTCCCGGGGCTGGCGAAAGCAACGGCGCTGCTGTCGTGCGAAGAAGCCGTGGTGGATGTGCGCGGGTGAGTATCGTACAACAATACTGGGTGATTTCAGGGTCATGAGCAAGAGTGAAAGGGGTGATGGGGACATTCACACTGAGCAACTTTTACCAGCCACGAAATGGCAAAAAAATCTGCTGTTCCATACATTTCGGATAGCGATCGATTATCTCTTGATTAGATGGTTTTTTTTTTCGCGATTTCGGGGCTGATCCCATTCCTTTAACTCCTGCTCATGACCCCGAAATCACCCAGTATAATAACTCACACCAACACGTACTCAGTAAGCAGTACAGGAAACACAAGTATATGGAGATTTACCAAGGTAAGCAATAAGCAGCCTTTTCAGAACAATCTCTACCAAAAACCATAAGAGCCTGCATCACCAAGACGTCATGGCGACACAAGCTTGGCTAGATATCTCTAGCATCCAAAGGTCGCCAAACTGAGTAGCCAATGGCTACTTTCCAGTCAGTTCGACGACGTCCTTAGGAATGGAAGTAAGAAGATGGTCATCCAAGATGGCGGCCGGTTAGCGACTGAGTGAGGTGCGCAGCTTATGCGTGTACGTACATCCATGACTACGTGACACGTTTGGACGTACGTAGAGGATATTATTATCCAAAATGGCAGCTGACTGGCGACTGAGTGAGTGAGGAACAGCTCATTCGTGTACATTTTAGTTGCGACCTTACCAGACTGCCAGAAGTCAAAACAAAACTCTTAAAAGAGAGTAAAACTATGTGAACCTTTGAAAATCTCATTTAGTCATTAGTTACATCTCAAATCAGCCGTAAGACTAATAAAAACTAACAGCATCCTTCTCCTCCAGATATGTGACAGCAGGGGAGAGCCCGGCGTCAGTGGGCGAGGCGGAGAAGGAGCACGTAATGGTGGGCGTGCAGGTGCGGGTGGAGGGGCGGCCCGGCCTGCTGCTGGCCGACCCCGGCTACCACGTGCCGCGCGTCGTCACCGTCATGCAGGACACCGCGTACCCCCACACTGGTGAGTGCCCCCCACACAATTAAGTGCGCCCCACACTGGTGAGTGCCCCGCCCACACTAGTTAGTGCCCCCACACTGGTGAGTGCTTCCCACACTGGTGAGTGCCCCCCCCACACTGGTAAGTGCCTCCCATACTGGTGAGTGCCCCCCCACACTGGTGTCCCCCCCCACACTAGTGAGTGCCCCCCCACACATCAGTGAGTGTCACTGGCGAATGCGCCCCCCCCACACTGGTGAGTGTCCCCCACACTGGTGAGTGCCCCACACACTAGTGAGTGCCCCCCCACACTGGTGAGTGCCCCCCCACACACTGGTGAGTGCCCGCCCACACACTGGTGACTGCTGCCCCTCACACTGGTGAGTGTCCCCCACACTGGTGAGTGCCCCACACACTAGTGAGTGCCCCCCCACACATCAGTGAGTGTCACTGGCGAATGTGCCCCCCCCCACACTGGTGAGTGTCCCCCACACTGGTGAGTGCCCCACAAACTAGTGAGTGCCCCCCCACACACTAGTGAGTGCCCCCCAACACTGATGAGTGCCCCCCCACACACTAGTGAGTGTCACTGGCGAATGCGCCCCCCCCCCACACTGGTGAGTGTCCCCCACACTGGTGAGTGCCCCACACACATCAGTGAGTGTCACTGGCGAATGCGCCCCCCCCCCCCACACTGGTGAGTGTCCCCCACACTGGTGAGTGCCCCACACACTAGTGAGTGCCCCCCAACACTGGTGAGTGCCCCCCCACACATCAGTGAGTGTCACTGGCGAATGCGCCCCCCCCCCACACTGGTGAGTGTCCCCCACACTGGTGAGTGCCCCACACACTAGTGAGTGCCCCCCAACACTGGTGAGTGCCCTCCCACACACTAGTGAGTGTCACTGGCGAATGCGCCCCCCCCCACACTGGTGAGTGCCCCCTCCCCACACTAGTGAGTGGGGGGGGGGCACACGGGTGTCAGTAACCGCTTACCCTAAAAGCGCAGTGGAGCGGCGGCTCGAGTCGATGAACTTACGGTACGTCTCTAAAATCACTAATGGACGACTAATTGGTTTGGGCATTTCCCAATTAACAATGACAGAAGTATAGGTACAGTTGTTTCCCGTGTCCAGTTTTTCATACTAGTTGCATAGAAAATCGATGCTTACCATAAGTAGGTAAGGGGACCTTACTCTCTTTTTTCTGAGATAGAAAAAGTCTCTTAATGTCAAAATAATTCCAGTCTCCCGTTATCCACCCAGGTACCTCCGTCCATTCATGGACATTCTTCAACCTACCATCATCATCTTTGGGACTTATTAAGCTTTTATTCACAGGTTGGTTCACCCAATCCGACGACCAATTCCTCAAGGAGTACAGCTACGCGTTCAGCCCTCACAACACGAGCTACGTCGAGTGGCGCGAGCAAACCACTCGCGACGGCAGCGTCAAGCGACAGACATCGCTGGTGTTCGCGGCACGGCCGTATCTGGACGGCGTCAATGTGACAGAGCGAAGGAACCTCGTGTACAACTTCAGGTTGGTTGTGAGAGCTTGGAAGTGGAGACTTTGGCAAAATACGTCTTGCTTCCACGGCAAGAGTGACTTAGTGGACTTTATTGGTGTTTTCTGGCGTCATCTCACGCCCAAAGCCTTTATAAATTCTAAATTTCAAGTAGAAAAAAGAGCATCCGCTATCAAACACCAAGAGTCAGTTACAAAGACCTTTTTCTTTGTGGAAGGAGGTTCCAATAGATAGAGAAATCTCTCCAGGCTGTTATGCCTGGGGACCGGATTTCGGAAGAGCGTCGGAAGCTGCACATTTTTTTTTTATTCGACTGGAATTCAAACGAGCAAGTGGGTCTCCTGGTGGTAAGAGATCACCACCGCCCATAAACATCTGCAACACCAGGGGTATTGCAGATGCGTTGCCAACCTAGAAGCCTAAGTTGGAATACCTACCTCAAGTGCCAGTAATTTCACCGGCTGTCTTACACTCCGCGCCGAAACACAACAGTGCAAGCACTGCTGCTTCACGGCAGGATTAGCGAGCAAGATGGTGGTAGCAATCGGGGCGGACCTTGCACAAGGTCCTACCACCTGCAAGTATGCACATATGCGTCCAAATTCAGAAACTTCCATGGCGCCCATGTAGAACTTGGTCAGAGTTTCTATTCTTGCTTACAGAAAATGATATGCTTACAGAAAATGATATGTTCTTCTATAATTTAATCCCTACTAATATTATAAATGCGAAAGTAACTCTGTCTGTCTGTCTGTTACGCTTTCACGTTAAAACCGCTGAACCAATTTTGATGAAATTTGGTATAGAGATAGCTTAAGCCCCAAGGATCAACATAGGATACTTTTTGTTCCGGTAGAGGGCGCCACCGTGCGATAACCTAGGTCCGCACAGGCGAAGTTGCGGGCATAAGCTAGTATAATATAATAATAGATTCCAAATAAATGAATAGAGAAATGAATGCCTGTCATAACACAGTATCTTCCGCAGGAGCCTGTTGTCCCGCGACCAGAAGGGCCACCTGACAGCCGGCCTGTACTTCCCGGTGGGCGCCCGCGGCAAGGACGCCCAGTTCACGCTGTTCTTCGACAACGGCGCCGAGAAACGGAAGACCAAGTACAAATTCAGTGTGTTCGCGGACGAAGGCGAAGTAAGTCCACTTCTAAATTAATACCAGACATTCTTTACATCCTACTGCTGTTTTCTGAGCGACGACCTGAGGCCTTATTGCCTAACGTTTCTGACACTCGCGATCGCAATAAAATGACATATTTCGCATACAAAAGCTGTCATTTTATTGCGATCGCGAGTGTCAGAAACGTTAGGCAATAAGGCCTCTGGTTAAGATCGCGGTGGATGCGAAAAGCACAAGACCGGTCTGAGTGGAGAGCCTTGGGGGAGGCCTATGTCCAGCAGTGGACGTTTTTCGGCTGACATGATGATGATGATTCTTTACATTTGCACACACCCTACCCCCCTCACTAATTAACACATTGTATTCTTTCTTCAAAAACAACTTGGAAAATGACAGTCATTCTCCAGATTTTACTAAGAACATTATCATACTTAGGAGTCTAATTCGCACTCACTCTTACAAGTTGTTTTAAAGTGATTCGGATTATTTCAGCAGAGTTGAGCAAATTTCCATGCAAGGGGTTTTTCATTGAATATGAAACACTAGCTTTTTTCGCGACTCAGTCTGTGATAAATACCGTACCCGCGAATTATAATTTTCTGGGATAAAAACTATTCTATGTCCTTCCCCGTATCTCAAACTGTATCTTCATTCTAAATTGAATTTGAATCGATTCAGTGCTTTAATCTTGAAGAAGTAAGACAGACTGAATAGAGTTACTACCGCATTTATGTATTAGTTTGGAAGTTTGAATTTGGATTCATCGACTTCATTTATTAATTCCTGAAAAACTTTTACAGAGTGTTTTGTCAGTCCTGTTAACCATACGAAGTACCTACCTATTTCGGATTACTTAGTTTAATATCGCATATTGTGACCTTTAAACTGAACTTTGAGTCGGATTGTCACCCGTAGCCCCGAAACTCCAAATAAATAGGCACACATTCCTCGAAATGACTTGCCATTTTGTATTCAGTATATGTTCCGTTCGTAACCACTAATTTCAATCCAAATGTACAGTTTTGAAGCAAATGGAAAAGGTTAAAGCATCGTACGCCATAATTGGCCTTTGCGGCACTAAATGACATATTATTATGCTTACGTACATTGTGAATAAACAACGACTTTAATGAGGCACTTACTATACAAAAGGAAATGTTGAGCAAGAATCACTTCAAACAACTGAATTCTATTATGTACAAAAAACGGTCTTTGTCTCAAATACTTCTGAAAAAGAGTTAGGTATCATCAGCCAAATATCCTCCTGAGTTCTGACATTTTTAACAAACTTAGCATTTAAGACCTAAACATGGTTGACCTGCTTTGTTATTTTGGATTTTATTTCAAAATCCTTAGAATTCTTTATTCAATGGACAATTTTTTACTTTATAAAGTACATTCGGCCGTTATTCTGTTAATTAGTCCTTTATAAAGTACGCGAGGACTTAAGAGGATATAATGGTCTACCACCCTAAAGTTGATAATCGTTTGCATGTCACAAAACAATAATGTCAATCAATAGACGTGTCTGTTACTTAAAAGTTCGACTTTAGCGACATATTCATTTGATAGAAACTTGTTTAAAAATTGATAGACTACTTATTTGGCTGATGATAACTTACAAGGTTAATTTAAAACTAGCTTTTGCCCGCTGTTTCGTCTATGAAGAATTCGCTTATCGCACGCCCACAAGAACTATACCATTTTCCGGGATACCCTTTGTCCTTTTTAGGGTCTCAAACTATCTCCACAAACAAACATACTCACATTACTTAGAAAGTTAAGATTTAAAATTACTTGATTGAAACCAAACATTTCTCCACAGATTCCACAATCGCTGTCCGACGAAATAGAGCTCTGCAACACACAAATGAACTACAAAGAGGGTGAACTAAAGCGAATCATACAAAAACTCGCCCAAGTCATCTCCCACCAGGCCTTCATCGACCAAATGCTCGAGATCAACGAAGATATCTGTCGCATCAGCCTCTGACGCACACAAAATGGCGTCCAACACAAAATGGCCGACCAGCCGGACGCCACTGACAAAAAAGACAACTAAATTTGTCGCTTCTTTGTATTTTTAGCTTAGTCTCAGTATACTTTGGCTTATGTACCTACTTGCATTATTTAAATTCTTTATATTTTTATTGTATTCATGTTTATTTAGATACTTTTTCATAGGTTTTGTTTCTTAATTTTGGTTGGGGATAGGTTTATATTTGATTATTTTGTAGAATAAGTCTTAATTGATTTAATGGAATTCTATTATTTATTCGGGTTTAATAACTTACCTAATCGATTTTATTATTTACTGCATTTGCTTAAAGTAATACAGTTTCTTTGATGAAGAAATTTTGGTTTCATTTACCGCTTACCTATATCTATTAAATAGCTTAAATAAAACACTATATGCGGTATATAATTTACTATTTAATCCTAGCAATCACACGAAAGATATTAATTAAATCTAACACCAATACTATGTCTAAAAATATTTTACCATTCCTGTATTACAATAACTGGAATTTTATAAGCAGAACGAACTGAGTAACAAGGAAATAAATAAAACTATTTTATTGGGAAGCTTGTTGACGCTTCCTTTGTGCGAACTCAAAGGAGCCGGGAATAAACAAATTGTTTGAAAGTTATAAACCTAATAAACTTTACTAGTCTACGATCTATATTTTACGCTTATTTGTAAACTTATTTAAAGACACTTGAGATTGGGTTAGCATTGTTAGCATACCCGTCATGAATGTCAACTTATCATTTGTTTTACGGGAAAAATCACGCACGAGTCTATATAAGCAATAACAACACTCTGCTTTGCATTTGTGTGAAGGATCTGCAGTGACCAATGCGTGAGCAGATTGCTATGTGTGAGTAAACATATTTAGTGTAGATCTAGATTCAATTTATGACACTATATGTAGGTCCTTCACAAAAATGAAAAGCTCAACATTACGTCACTTGCGTGCAACGAGTTAATTACAGTTTTACATTCTCATACCAGTCAGCCATCTTATTTAGTCTGGAATAAACCCTACTATACTTCTATCTTGAACTTTACGTAATACTAACATTTCTCTAGATCTTCGGTAGACACATGTGATTTTCCCAATAAAACAGTTGGTCTTAGTTAGTAAATTAAAACTAGAATTAACATAGCAATAATGGAATCAAAAATTTACATCTGATTCAATCAGAGGCGCTCGAGTCGTTCGTAAAACATTTTCGTACGTTACAATACTAATAGAACGTTTTAAATAGGGCCTGTTCCTAAGCTTATTATACATCGTCTAATTGATGGTTTTTAGATGGTAGATTTGTGACTTACTTTAGTTAACTACAGACACACATTTATGGTGGGGAGCTCGATTACTGAGGCAACGGCAAGTGGCTTAACACGCGTCCTTGAGGTAACCGTAAAGCGAGATTTAACAAAGATAAAGGGTAAGAGCAGGTTTTTTATTCCTATGAAATTGTATGTTTTCTAAACGGGTTTCGTCTCATTGAGATAAGACGGACCAATATAAAGATATTTATAATGAATTATCACTACCGTGGACATAATTAAGCTTTCTAATATTTCGAAAAAGTGCTAATGGTATTATGGACTCACAAATTATTTATGATACGTGAACTTACTTTTTTAATATTAGAAAGAGTTATTACATTCATGAAAGTATGCACAAAAATGAGAAATACCCATAAAGAAGTAAAATATTCCGAATACTTTTTAATGTGCTAATAAACGCCATTAGCTGCAACAGTCATATTTTAAAACAATTAACCGGATTAATATTTAACAAACGTTTGAAGTTAGAACCACTTACCGCTCCAACTATGAGTATATCTACGGACACGATACGTAACACCAACTTCATACAAAAATAATGATTCATGGTCATGGATGAGTATGCCTTAACTCGAAGTAGGCACTGTTTGATGGCATGAGTTAAATTTTATTGTATTATTATTTTCTATTTGGAAAAAAAAGCGTTTTAACAAGTAGATTTCCTATCACATTTTTTTAGATGATACAGCTCTGCCAGCCACACATTTTTCTGACGTGTCGTGATGCATCGCGTCAGATAGCTATGTTTCATACGATTAATATGGGATGGAAAGAGAGAGCATAAGTCATCATAACACATTGCGTCAGATAATATGAACGCAAACGCAACCACATTGCAAGTAAATGACATGTATGAACCGATATTGTCCTGACGCGTCACACAACACGTAAGATTAATGTAAATACTGCTTTACAAGATTTTTCAAGTTTCGATAAAACCATAAACTTCTTTTAAATATGTATTGCTCCTTTTTCAATAATCGATGAGAGTATTTTCTGAGAGTTAGTTATTAAAAAACAAAGTAGGATTAGTTTACCCCACAAGTCAATTTTATTAAAACAGATGAGTAATAGACCATAACGGTTTAAAAGCAATTTAAGAAGAATATATATCAGTAACCACTCTTAGCATTAACTGATTATGATCTCAAAGGTTCTTAAACGTTTACAAAAATGTATGGTTAAAATTGATTTTATTCAAATATAATTTCGAGCCATTCCATAAAATAACCTTAAAATCGCCAATCAACATTTTTCATCATTTACAGAACAATAAATAAGCATTTTATTCCAAAAAATCATTCTCAGGCTACCGCATGACGTACACGAGATCGTGATGATATGACAAAGGCATTCTAAATATAATTAGGAATGGGATTTCAAAGGGATACTTCTTACATACAACATATTATTATGTATAGTTATTTGATCTTAAAATAAAATATCCTTTCTACCCGCCTCAACCCCAAATTGACTGACTATTTAGTCAACTTTAAAGTGGATTTCCACTTCATTCGCTACAATCACTTCATTCTATGCGCAGTTGTAAAACGTTTAAAAGAGTACATATTATTATAAGAATACCTATCGCATATTTGTCGACGACATGCTTATCACTTATGTCCTTTGTCGCAAATAAAAGCGATATTTAAATTATTATTGTCAAATCAAAAGAAGTTTTTCAAACAATTATGTCTTTTTTTTGCTTCAAAACTTTTTGCGTAAGCTGGCTGAACACAGTTTGATGTATAGTCGATATGATTTTCTAAAACCTGGGGCGGTAGTTTTCAAAATCAGTCATTGCTCATGTTTTGGCCTGTAAGGCTCTGAACACATGGCCTACTTTACAAATAACAGTATTTTAAATTAAAAATAAACTACAAATAGTAAGATGAGTTATTTATCTACCCTTCGACGTCATAAGTCGCGTAAAATCTAGACAGAAAGGTTGCTGTTGCATTAGATTTTATCTAATAGTCTAGTTGTTGGAAAATTTCAAGGTAATAGCACAATAACTGTTATTAGGTGTATTGTCATTACCAGTCACTAGATCGAAAATACAAACTGAGGCAAGGATGCACAGGAAAATCAGAAAAAGAGACCAGCGCTGGGAATCGAACCCAGGTCCTCAGCAATCCGTGCTGCATGCTATAACTCCTACACCACCGCTGGACAGGAATCTAGAGACGAATTTTTCCTATGCACACATAATCTCAGGTTGCTTTTTTCACTGTGTCACTAGGTGGTCAGAGTTTATCATTACCACCTGAGTAGGGTAGCGGAGTATTCTTTTTCGGCGGGTTAAGTAAGAGCTCTTGCGATGTGTGCTCTTGTTTAACGTATGGGATAATTGGAATTAGGGTCATCATCATCATTGCCGTCCATCAATCGGTCATTACCTAATATTGACGGCGCAAATCTTTAAAATTACGAGTAGATTTTATTTTCATTACCGGTCACTAGATAGAAAGGAATAGTAGTTTAGCTGTCAACTAGCAAGAGACGTCACTTTTGCTACCAGACTTTCCTCGCTATCAAGCTTCAAGGAGCTAGGGTAGCGTAGGGTTGCTAGGATAGATAAGATAAGGAGGGCGCTATTAGGGTAGGGTAGGGATTATGTTTATCTCGGAGCTAACAATTAACAAAGTCATAAGGCTGCTATTTGTTATTGAAAAAAAATTTACAAACAGGCTAGCTGTCATTGGGTTATACCTAGTAGCCATTACCACAGATAAAGATTACACTAGATTACGCAAATGCATCTACTTCGCGTGTCCGAAGCCCGACCAAACGTCGGGGTTGGCCCTATACAAAGATTGACCGCTAACTGACTAATCATGACCAGTGACTGACTCTAGCCACACGGCGCGGGTGGTCGGCGCATTTGAATCGATTTTGTGGAATCCACATCGCTAATTCGGTCTTGAGACGTCACAGTAGATATAAAAAAACACGGTTGGTTTTCATACAGATTAAGGTGTTTGCGTTATCTAGTATAATCCATATCTGTGGCCATTACAGATCACTATACGGCCAGTTGAGTGACACAGGAGCAATAGGGTCGCTTGTATCACTTGCCCTTTGTACACTATTGAATTACGAGCCTGTTGGGTTCACTAGTAAAGTTACTGTCGAATCGCAGGCACCGGTAGATGGTCAGGTACCGGTGGTTAGAACAGGGGTTGTTAGTTGTCTGCGGGCGCGGGCCGCTTGTGGTGCCGGTGTCGGTGGCGCTGCGGATGCGGCCCGCCGTACACCTCGCGGACTGAAGCCCTGCAACGACACAAATAATCTTATTTATTATACACGTTTACATTTACTTGCCCGAATTTCACTTGCCATACCAACGTTTGCCGTAAAATATATAGAACCGTGCTGTTTTCAGGATTTTTCATTGTCAAATTCAAATTAAAAAAATCTTTATTGCCACCAAAATAAGTAAGTAAAACACAAAATAATAAAAATAATAAAAAATATTAGTAAATAAAAAAAAAAACTGTACTTAAATTATGCTGTGTGACAATGGGTCCCGGTCTCAGCATGTGCTGGACATCACATATAATACTATAATGCAGTTAGGTTAGGTTAGGTTAGTTTAACCTCCTGAGTACTGACATTTTTTAACAAACTTAGCGTCTAAGACCTAGACGTTGGTGACCTGTTTTGTTATTTTGTTATGGACGTTATTTCAAAATTCTTACAATTGTTTATTCAGTGAACAATTTGTATTTTATAAAGTACATTCGGCCGTTATTAAATACTTGGGGTTAATTAGTCCTTTACAAAGAAAGTGAGGACTTAGGTTAATATCAACTCTGAAGAAATTACTATTTCAGAAATAAATTAGTTTATGGCAAATGAAAATTCTAGAAAACGATACATTCGGGCATATGAAATTCGGGCAAACGATAGAGAGCCACTTGTATATAATGCAAGTGGACAAGACGCCAACAGATTTAAATAATCTCGTTACATTATCTCTTGGAACACAGGAACGGACCGTGTTTTTTAAACGAGTCATCGAGACGCTTTTGTAATGATACAAACGCGATACGCACGCGAGTTGTATAGCTGCTCTATTTATTTATTTATTCAGGAAACCAACCAGCTTTAATTAACAACAATTGTACACTTAACTAAGATGTTACATGGCGAATAATAGGTATGGAAAGAAAAACGTACAGTCAAGTGTAAAGGTATCGACACATACAAAAAGATGTATACACGACCTAAATGTTAAGTGCATAAAGTCGTGTATACATATTTTTGTAACATTGGCCGAGTGCAATGTGGGTTTTCACAGTGGCCATCGCTAGATATCGTTAGTATCGTGAGATCCGTTTGACGTCTGCACGTGATTGGTTAAAAAACTAAATGAGCCAATCGCAAGCAAACGTCAAACGTCAAATGAACCTCACGATACTAATGCCATCTAGAATTCGATTTGTGGCATTCGAACATGGTGGATGTAGACAATATCTAATTTTGCTATTTCTGTTTCTTTGGCTAGTTGAAGTATAATTTTGATAGTGTTTTATGCGGCGATTAACCTTAACAGTGAACAGTGATCACAAACTTCCATATTGCTCTCGTGTCTGACATTTTTTAAAGCACAAGTTGTTTCCACGTGGTTTCTGGAATTTTACTATCAAGTTGCAAAAACTACAATCACTGTACAACGTCCCTCTCAAAGAGAGTACTTTGACACTGGCGAAATTGTCCTATTAATTAGGGCAGAAAGCCATATTTTAAAGAGAAGAAGAAGAAGAACGCCATCTAGCGATATTTCTCCTCAGTGAAAACCCTCAGTGACTGTACAAGGTATGTACAAGGCTCTATTTTCGAGTGCCAACCCGAGTATCGCCCAGGTAAGTAATATAACTATTTTTATATTATACATTAATTCATAATGTCACATGCCTTAATTAGTTTTAAAAACGCCCGCAAACTTAGCTGGAGAGAAAGAAACGAACATGCTAAAATGAAAGTGGCAATACGACTAAAAATATATATATAAATGGCGGACCATAGCAAACATATTTACAGCATAAACAGCTAAATATATAATGAGATATTACTATTAGTAGTAACGCCTCCTTCGATATCTGGAAATGAATGAGATAAAATAAACCTTATTATTAAGGATAAGTTTGAAAATCAGTTTGAACATTGATGTTGAATTCGAGTTATATGTGTAGTGTCAATTGTCATTGTGAAGGACATGGAAGGTGGTGTGAAGAAAAAGTTATTTTTTAAATAAAATTTTTAAGGTTCCGTAGCCATAATGACAAAAACAGTAGCTATAAATAAACAAATTAGCTCAACTCATATTAGAATCAACGACGAAACTGCAGAAGTTCATAGATTTCATTTAGTTTAAAGCCATTAAATTTTATTTTATACTATCATTTTATTTTTAGTCAAAATTTATTTGTTAAGCAACTAAAAATATATATTTTTAGATAATTTTAAATTAATTAGGTTTAGAAAGCTAAAATGAAATGTTTTTTTAGAGTTGAGGCTTGGAATTATTGTTTGAGGGTTTCTTTAGTTTTATTGACGCGGAATCGATTTAAGCTGATCGAAAAGGTTTATTTGTTTATGTCAAAGCAATAAGAGCAAAAAAGACGTCAATCGAATCGGCTGGTTGAACAAAGCCCTTTACTTCTTCAAATTCAAATTCAAAATGTTTATTGCAAGGTCATGAGTTATTACATAGATGTTAAATCAGTATACGTTTTGTTAACAGTACATCATGTCCTGTCTCGGAGAGACGTGCAATAGTCTATTAAATACATTAATCAATTAACAATAATTCATTCAATTATATTCTCGAATCATAAAATACCCAAATAATATCAATTAATAACATAATATAACATAACAAATAGGAATCACCAATCAATATCTTTTTAACTTTTACCGCGAGGAAATTTGGGACTAGGTCAATTGGTTTCAAGTGTCCCATTATTAAATTTATTTATCCTCCTGAAGCCCACCATATAAGTATTTTGAAAAAAATGTATAAACTGCCATGGTGCAAAACAATAGAAAAACAAAATAATTTTTACTTTGTTGCATTGTCATAGATTCATAATTCCCTTGAACTTATTGTGTACATTCTATTGCACATTGGGCCGCACGAGGGTATTTATACTATTCGAAAATTTAAAACAGGTTTTTAACGGCCGTAAAAAGAATTTGAGGAAGAGATTGAAAATCAACAAGGCTCGATAAGCCTTGTTACAGCTTAAACCCATTCCGCGTTACAATCACTGTCAGGACCTTTATGTCGATATCTCTGTTATGATGATGTTGATGATGATGATGATTGAGTCAGTAAGTTACCTGGATCCGGTGAGGGGGCTCGGTGTGGCGCGGAGCGGGCGGCGCGGCGCGGGGCGCGCGGCCAGCGGGGACCGACTAGGGCTGCAAGACATGCTAGCTACATACATATACATACACATACAGGGCGGGTGGCTGGATACCTGGCACCTACGTTTGATGCTTTCATGGATAAACATGGTATTAGTAAAATATCATACTATATTTCTCGTTTTCTACAAAAAAAAAAACTATTTACCCCCTGTTTCAATATCCATTGATTAATTTTATTTGACTGATAAATGTGATGCCGTCTCTGTTTGTTTAGTTCGAATAGACGGAGACGGCATCACATTTATCCGTCAAATAAAATTAATCAATGGGTGGCGAAACAGCCCCTTAGTCTGATAGACTAAGAGGTTAGATTATCAAAAAAATATTGAGCACAGATTTTTTTCTTTTGTCGATTTAAGAAAAAAATATGAAGTTATAGTTAATTAAAGTTCCGAATTAGTTTAAATTCTCAGCACGGCGTCACGTCATCATCACGGGTCCTCATTCCCGAACTTTGACGCGATACAATAAAATAACAAAAAAAATTCTCTCCATACAAGTTTTTTTTGGAACCCTTCGTAAAGTAGAATTCAATGGAATTCAGCAATCGTGTAAACAAAGCAATGTTTCACGATTACTCCGTAGCTACTTACATTTGAACGCCAATCCTGATCATATTCGCATCTCAATGAACCCACCACTGTTTTTAACAATCATTGTATCATTAAATAATTGTGTAAATATGTTTATTTTATAGAATTATTTGGAAGACGAAAATTCGTTATTTTGTCAAATTGACATGATAATTTTTTCCTCACCGAAGTCTGTCTAGTCTCTGGAAATTTAGTGCTGAACCTACAAAATTAATTATTTGATTGAACCAACCTTACCTACCGATAATTATGGCTGGCTCTGCAAATTGGGTAACGTTATAGGTACTGGCAGTTAATAATAAAAAGGTTGCAATTGCAATGTGTATAATCTCTTTTGCGATTTTTCCATTTTCTAGTATGAAGTACCAACTGGATTATTTTGAAAAAAATATATATTGTAGGCCTTATATAAGCAATTACCTACCTAACAAAAAACTGTTGGTGTCGCTCTTCTAGAAAGCAAGAAAAAAAAAATACTGAAGTTTTATTTCCTACATTTGTCCAAGTTTTTTTTGGAAAAATAAAATATTATTTAATTAATATGTGAGTCTCTATACATAAATTACTGTACTAAAAGATTACGTAGCTCGCATTATCCAATGAAGAAAAAAAAAACATTTTTATGAAAAGTTAAAAAAAATCATATCTCAGAAAATAACAAAGATAGGAAGCTGAAACTTACAGGAAATAATACTTGTCATGAGGGCTCTTATTAAAAAAATTACAGTGAACATTTGGTGAAAGGGCCGCTTTTCCATGCAAACACGGCTACGCTCTTTGACCATGATTGATTTAATTTTCGGGGATTCCATCGGGAATTTTTTTTAAATCCCGGAATTTCAATTCAGCTGCTGGACCTAATAAATTACGTGTCCGAAGCCGCGGGTAAACAGTAGTTGGACGATAAAATGGTATTATAGTACAAATTATGTAGATTTCTATTTTTCATAATTTTTTTTTTCTATTTACTAATATCATATTTACTGTGGAGTTCATATTTGGACCAAAAAATAGTTTTAACTACTTCACTGTGTCTACTCTCATTTCCCTGTCTTATGTAAATTTAAAAATGCCTCTTCTAAATTAATGAATATTTTGACTGACCCTTTCAATTATAGAATACTCCATCATAAACTTGGGGAAAATATTCGCCAAAAAATGTAAGTGAATTATTAATTAGCCATTCTAAATATATATGGGATATAGTACTTTTAATCTATTATTTTCACAGAAATATAAAGGGTCGAAGTGTATCCGCAAGGACCCCTAACTTTAAGATAAGTTAAGATAACCCGGGGCTACTGTAGCCGGGGGGGATATTGTATCTGAGCCGCCTAATGGTGTCCATATGACGCCAAGCTCGCCATGTTCATATGTGTTGTGTGAAGACAGTCTTCTGGCGAACACAACGTAGAATGGCCGAGAAGAACATGGTGTCGTAAGGACGCCATCAGATGGCTCAGGTACAATATCCTGCTCAATAGCCTGCCACACCCCGCCATTCTGACTCTTTGCCCCATTGGACAGAAGCTATTTATAAAAAAAAAATATGGCGGTTATAATAAATAAACTTGTATTTTTATTTAGCTACTATTTTATCATAACTATAAACATGCAAATAATAAATTCAAAATAATTATTTACTGCTGATTGAAGTATCTTAAAGAGCATTCACATCACTAGAGCCAACGTCAATCAGTCAGTCAGCCAGTCGTCAGTCAAGTGACAATGTCACTCACCACATTTGTTTACCAGATTGCTTGATTCCATTGAATTCTACTATAGGTATGTTCGAGTTGCACCTTTATTAGAACACACAAAACAAATTTTAAAAAAACTAACGTCACAAAGTGAAATTAAATAATGTAGTGAACTAGTAATTAAAAGTAATTATTAATTAACATTAAGTGTATTTTTCTTTGGACAACATCCAACCACCCATAAAATAAAATAAAAATAGCAAATTTATAATTGACAATCTACAGTGCAAGATAGTGTAATAAATAGTGCAAAAGTATAAAATAATCTCAAGAATCATGCTCTCTAAATACCTCATACATATTTATACACACTACAGGAACTACGAAGCTTCGTCCAGAAACATTCTACGAACTATCTAATACCAAAAGCTTCAATATCCTATAACCATATCTCAAAGTCACTCAAGCAATGACAGTTTCTGCACAGTATATATATAAGCTAAAGCAGTACGGAAGCTACGAACAAATCGATTGAAACGAACACACTCACACAGACGCGCGCTCTACACAACCTCTAAGGGAGTCTCGCGACTGCAGTACCGCGAGACCCAATTAGAGGCCGTGTAGAGCTCGCGTCTATGTGAGTGTGTTCGTTTCAATCGATTTGTTCGTAGCTTCCGTACTGTTTTAGCTTATATATATACTGTGTTATAGGTAATGTCAAAAGCGAATTTCAATTTTGAGGACACATGCGTAATTTGCACCTGCACGTTGTATTTCAAAGGAAAAACTGTTTTTTTTTTCAACCCTGATCAGCGTGCAATCTTATACATATTTCAATGAACGTTTTACTATTAAAAAACCTTTAACTTTTCTTGGCAAGTTGAAACAAGTGTAACAAAAATAACTTAAAAAAAATACAAAACGATGATTGGGCCAATCAACTTTTTACCGACACTTTGAGCGTCTTCTGCGTTACCAAAATTGTCTCTGGCGTTACCAAAAAATCGTACTTCCAACGAGATATTTCACGGTTCAATAGGTTGAACTTACGTAGGATGGCATGTATTCATGTACACCATGACACCATCTAATAAATTACAGAAACAACATGTTTACTTTTTTTTTATTCGACTGGAAGGCAAACGAGCAAGTGGGTCTCCCCAGTGGGGGCAGTGGGTTGGAATACCTAAGTGCCAGTAATTTCACCGGTTGTCTTACTCTCCGCGCCGAAACACAACAGTACAAGCACTGCTGCTTCACGGCAGAATTAGCGAGTAAGATGGTGGTAGCAATCCGGGCGGACCTTGCACAAGGTCCTACCACTTACAAAAATCTGCAATTGTTTGAAAAATTTCGCGGACAGATTAGTGTCGGTAAAAAAGTTAGGCCAATTACGTATTACAATGCCAAGAAAAGGGTTACGATCCGGGACATGGCATACGAGAGGTCAAAACAGTATAGTGTTAGTTACCCGGCGTCGTGCGCGTGCGCGTGCGCGGGCGGCGGCTCGATGGCGAGGCGCGCGCGCGGCGCGATGGCTGGACGCGCGCCGCTGCTCACAAAAGCGCCCGCCTTCGCTTGGAACTCCCTGCAACGCGACAAAATAGAGATTGTAATAGTAGATTGTTCATCATCATCATCATCATCATCATGTCAGCCGAAAGACGTCCACTGCTGGACATAGGCCTCCCCCAAGGCCCACCACTCAGACCGGTCTTGTGCTGTTCGCATCCACCGCGATCCCGCGATCTTAACCAGGTCGTCGCTCCATCTTGTTGGAGGCTTACCGACAGCTCGTCTCCCGGTCCAAAAAATTGTTCTAAAGACTGTTCTAAAGGGGCTAAAAATAAGCCATGATGACGACAACACCGTGTTGGCTGTTTAGAGGTTTCCAATGTAATTGACAAAAAAACTTTAATCGCTAGAGAATAAAAAAGAGCTTAAGTTGATACACAGTGATTAAAGTAACATTTTATGAGCATGAGAAGTGAAAACAATTTTATCAATTAAATTCGGGTTTTATTATTTTATTATTTTTTTTTAAAGAAAGAAATTATTTAGTACGGTCCTTGATAGTAAATAAACAAAAATTCGAGGTAGTCCATCAGGCGTGATTGTGGCCAAACGCAAACTTGCTTAAAAAAAACTTAAGTGCGAAACGCGATTCTTAGTTATTATAAGGTCTGGCTAGTGTGAGCAATGGGCGATTCCGCTATAGACGATGTCCAGTGTCGATATTTTAATCGCAGTATCTGATTCTTTTTTAATGCTATTACAAAAATTAAGAGCTAAAATTAAAAAAAACTACGTTCTTAAGCCTAAGTCATTTTTTTTATTCTGTAGAGTGATTAGAAATGATTAAATTTGAAAGTTCGATTTGAGCTCATGTTGCACCCGCAATAGCTTAAAAACTGAGTAATTCTTAGATCATTTGGGTAGTCCAAATTTTCATGTTATGAGATAGTTAATTAGATGCTTATGCTTTTTCAAAATATGAGGACATAGTACTGTACTGCCGCCTTAAGGAGAAAAACCATAAGTGAAATTTTTTGCAAAATTTTCATTTCTCCAGCCTCGTACTCAGGAAAAAAAATCAGTATGAGGCTGGTGAAAAGTCAATTTTGCAAAAAATGACACTTATGGTTTTTCTCCTTAAGGCGGCAGTGTAAAGGTTTTACAGTTAACAGGTTATTTGTGTTTTTGTCCTGGTTCTGTGATCTGATCGACAGGGCCGATTTCGTTGCACCCACAATAACACTTCAAACCTTTCTGGTAGCTTTTACATATTTTAAGCATTTAATCTGTCTAGAAGAATCAGTAGAACTTGTTAAAAAGTGAACCTTCACGGAATTATTTTTTGTAAAATATTTCCTATTTTTATGGCAGAAAGCTTTAAATGAGTCAAAATGTTGCACCCGCGATAATGGAATCGCCCCAATGTGTTTTTAATTTATGTTTAGTCCATTAAACCTGAAGTTATTGACATTTCTTCTCGTTTTTAGGATTCCGTTATTATAGTGTCTTTGGCTCTCCCCAACACCACACGCACCTGTCAAACTCCTCGGCCTCGTCCTCGTCGAGGTTGATGAACTCCTGCGTCTCCTCGCGGTCGCCGCTGTACAGGTTCTGCGCCCGCTCCACCACGTGCGCGCGGTCGCCGATGTGATGCCCTGAAATACCCCCCAAATTAACATCGAGGGTATTTTGATCATGAAACTACCGTGAGACTCACTCATATTAAATGTATTGTATTGTAGTGCGCGTATTGCGGCAGCCAAGTCGCGTGCTCCTGAGAAGAAGGGTTTCGAAATAGCCCGAAATATGTCGAGCTAAACTCGATTTAAGACGTGAGTTACAATATCATTTAATATCGAGGGTATTCTGGCAGAACCGGATAAGTGCACAATATTACTTCTACGGTTTTGCTGGATAAATAAAGCAGAAAAAATTGAGTATGCCTATGTATGTAACTAATTTTTTTTAAATTTGCACTTATTCTGTTTTGCCAGAATAACCTCGATATGAAGGGTCCACGAAAAGAACATGTATTGTCTAGTCACCTAAACTTTTTGAATTATAACGGTTTCAAAGTTAGCCATCACGAACAATTACTATGGTTGCCATTTGTTTAAAAGTAAAAAAAAAATGTTCTTTTCAGATATCCATTTTTAATTCAATGGTAAGTTATAATACTTTGCGAGCTCTCATGCAGTGGCGATCCTTACATAGAAGCCCAAAAGCCGGGCTTGCCTTATAAATCGAACAATGTCCAAATGAAAAAAAAAGTTCTAATAAAATCACTTTAATGATTTAGCGCGCTTTATTTTACGTAAAATAATAAAAGTAATCCGGTGCATGGCAAGTGGCGCCAAATGGCTGCGCGGCGAGTCCATACAACGCGGCGATACTGGCGTACGTTGTAAATAGCATGACATCTCGCTCGCTCTCGTGGGCTTTTACGGGGCTTACGTTTGGAAGCGTTTGCTCTCTTCCCACTTAGGGAAACGTTAGTGTTGCAAATATCTATGTATAGCTGCATGTATAGAACTTTCTTTGCAATTTTGAAGCTGGCTTACGGTGTGAAGTTTGTTGCGTTTGGTTTGGAAAGCGAGTGCGCGGGCGCGAAATGAATAACTTCTATTTAACTTCATGTTTATTTCGAACCGTCGGCCGTAGCGTAGTTGTGATTTGATGCAATCATTTCAAAAAATAAATAAGTAGGTACTTAGGTATTCTGGTTTTAGCAGTACGTCAGTACTATTATATATTCTGTGGTTTTAATGCAGTGTAAAGTGCGGTGGCTGTAAGAGAGAATGAGTTCGGAAACGGACCAAATTATCCCTTGTGTGACTACAAGTGTATAAAAGAATTAATAATCGGTGGAAGGGTAAATACATTAAGTTTTATTGAAAAGAAATATATAATTCCGTCCCAAAAGCCGACTTCTGACTTGTGTATTTCACAGACTAGTAAAGATTGAAGACTAAAGCGGCAACAAGATGGATTTACCTACATTAAATGATAAAAAATACTAAAAAATACCTACTTATCTCTCGGCTTGCCATAGTCTGATACCCTAGGCACGCCACTGCTCTCATGTTGATATTAAAATCTCAATATAAAAAAGGTGGTATATGAAATACAGTATGCAAGCCGCAAAGGGCGTTTAGAGCTTTATCACACTTGCGATTCGCGGACGAGTCAAAAGCGAGGCGAGCGAACTCGTTCGCCGCCAACGTGCAACAAATTCGCCACGCATACGTAACAATTACATCGCGAACGCGCAGCGAATTCGTCACGCAAAAAATAAATACTTATTATTAAACTAGCTGTTGCCCGCGGCTTCGCCCCCGCTCTATTTTTTCTTCCATAAAAACCTTCTCCTGACAGTAATGAACCCAACAAAAAAAGATTTAGTGAAATCGGAGCAGTAGTTCCCGAGTTTTGCGCTTAGCTTTAGATTGTATGGCAACACCGCTGCACCGGCTTAAAGAATTCAATCACGTTACGAGGTCAAGCGCGATACTGACCGATGGACATCTTCTTGGTGCCGGAGCGCGAGTCCTCGAGAGTCTTGCGCGTCTCCTTGATGCCGTCGGGGCCGATCTTGGTGCTGCTCGACGAACTGTACACCTGCATAAAAAACATTTACGTACTTTGATTTATTAAGTTACTAGTGTTCACCAGCGGCTTCGCACACGTAAATCATTAGATCCAGCAGCTGAATTGCAATTTCGGGATTTTTGATAAATTCCCGTGGGAATTCCCGAAAATTAAATCGTGATTTTCATTGACTGTACATTAAAAACAATCGAGTCAAAGTTCATGACTCTAAGCCCAGCGGTTGTTGTTTCGAAATTTTATCCCTATCCCGTGGGAATATCGGAATATAAAGTAGCTAATGTTTTATTCCAGATGTCCAGCTATCTACATACCAAATTTCATCCAAATCCGTCCAGCCGTTTTAGCGTGAAGAAGTAACAAACATACTCACTCACTCACTCACTCACAAACTTTCGCATTTATAATATGAAATAGGAAGAATTATTATTATGTCAAAATTAACTTTTTCGGAGTGTACCGCTAGCACTAATAATTTTGTTGTCTTGTGTTGTTGTGAACAAATGAATTTTGTATTCTTTCTTCAATAAAGCATTGTCATCTCTGGTGTAGATGCCTAACCTGAGGCTTCCCATTGGGTCCGCTGGACGACATGACAATGGTGCTGCTGCTGAACGAGCTGCCGGGAGCGCCCATGTGTCCCTCTAGATCTGCCGACAAATTTTAAATAGCTTCAATAAAAGAAAACAATACTTACTTACTACCAGGGTGCAGTGACCCAAAGTGAGTCTTGGACAAAAAAATAATTGAGAGTGTTTATAGCTGCTGAGCTGGCAACGTTGCATTTTTATGAGTTTTTCTCGATTATTCCATAAAGATTGAATGAAAATTATAATTGTTGTTCATGATATGAATGCCAGTACTATTAGTGATCAAGTGCGAACAGTTCGAAGGACTCGCGTTGCTAGGCGGACTTGACACCCCACACGCCAGTCTACTCGTGACCACGCCCAGTGCAATGTTGCCGAAAAGTCGAGGTAAATATTACTTGTGTGTTAGCATGATAAGTCACGTTGATGGTATTTTGACTACTTTGATCTATTCAATCAATAAATTAACCGATTTATAGGTTTTTAAATAGGTTGTTCAAAAAGTAACTCACCAGAGAACAACCGGTTCATCTGAGGCATCTGCGGCATGAACGGCATCATGCCCATGCCGGCGGGGCGCGGCATCAGCGACATGGGCGCGCCCAGCATGCCGAACGGGTCCGAGAACAGCGAATTCATCATGTTGTTCATGTGACGCATATGGCGCATGTGAGACCTGCACAAACACCATCATAAGATAAAGGTACCAATTATGGACACGTTAGGATACAGTCAACTTTTTAGGATAGCTTATTGCCATGGTAACGCCTTCTGAGTTACTTAAAGTTTGATGTTATGGGGAACAACTGCAAATCCACTAAAAGTTAGGGATTGTGACAGTTTTAAGGCAATTCTTTCATAGCTCAGCTCCGAAGCATACTAATAGTACCCAGCATGGGCACCGGGAGGGGGTGTAAGGAAGTGCATTTGCACCCTCCAGCATGAAGGAAATTACACTTTTTTTTGCGGAATGTAACAGGTCGCTAAATGTTAAAATCAACAAACAATCAAATCTTTTCTCTTTATAATGATATATTTCAAATATTATCTTATATTAAACAGTAAAACAGTGGAACAGTTTGCCCCAGACAGCAGTGATCAGTGCACCTGCAGTGAATTCTTTTAAAAACAGACTTGATAACTACTTTAAAGACAATTACACAAGTGAACAATCATATGCATGCATCAGCTATAAACTGCCTGTGCATTATAAATAGTAATAATTAGTTAATTTTTTATTAAAACACCCCTGCATCTGTATTCATGCATTTAAATTAAAAAATGCAGTGCAAAGGCATTAGGATCAATTCACCATCTCTTTTTATCTTCATATTAAACCATGAAACAGAAAAAAGTGGTGAAAACTATTGTGATTCCTTAACAAAGGTCTCTGTTAAAGAAAGTCAGTTTTCACTCCAAGATTTATTAAGCTAACATAGTTTAATTCAGTACCCAGTTATTTAAAACGATGATTATAGGGCATGTAAAAATAAAAATGTCTCAAACGTCAAGTTTAGTAGATCCCTATCGAATTTATACTGATTTCAAGCCCAGGGTAGTTGCATTTCATTCTCGAAAATTACCTACAGTAAATGTCAATTTATACACAAAAAGCTCTGAATTACACGAATACGTAACTGAGGCACGTGAAGAGCAACGTGTTTTCGCAAGTATTTTTTAGCACTGCTTGCTTAATTAATGATGTAATCAAGCGGAAGAATACCAAAAAATACGGACTTACCCGAAAAACGGATCATCTTCGACATCTCCCATCAAAGACCCGAA
Organism: Choristoneura rosaceana; assembly: GCA_037349165.1. Classification (NCBI taxonomy): domain Eukaryota; kingdom Metazoa; phylum Arthropoda; class Insecta; order Lepidoptera; family Tortricidae; genus Choristoneura; species Choristoneura rosaceana. Next base: position 3,115,821 of record JAZBNJ010000032.1, read on the forward strand.
AAGAGACATGATTTTATGCTCCTACAACGCAAGCACAATCTTATCTTCTATTTGTTGTTACCGGAAATGCAGTATTCTCAAGTGATAATTGTACACACAAACAACACAGAATTCACAAACCCTCGATTGCTTTGGTAAAATCGAATTATCTGGCAATTTCAATTTGCGAAATTTCACAAACACGCACGACACGACTAATGTCAAACTAAGATAGTGTTGGGTTAAAAAACACAGACTACAGAGATACTAATTTCATAAAATAATAGTTTTATTAATCGATACTTTTGAAGTTAAACTAATGATATTTTAAAAAAATTATAAAAGTTCTTGAATAATGTGAAAAAAGAATTTAAACGAATCGACGCACGTATATTTGTTTTAAAAACGAATTTTTTGTTTTGTATTCGTTTCCCTTTTCAGACGATTTGGGAAAGTTCAACTCGATATTATCGATTGTTAAGTCTTCAAACTAATGACACATCACTAATTCAACGATAAAAGAACTTAATTTAAATTTAACTTTTAGTGTTGTTCCAAAAAAAGATCGTATAATTTTCATTTTTGTCTATGTTTTCAGACCAAAAGTTAAAAATCCCAAAAACCGCAAAAACCCTTCAAACCCTGGTGCCAGCCACCGTGAAGGAGTTCTTCGAAGCGGAGCTCCGTCGATTTAGAGTCAAAGGAGAATCCCTTCAGACCACTTCCTTTTCAGACCTTTGCTACTTAGCCCTTGGTACTTAGACCAGTTGCTTTTTCGACGAAGTGGTTATCATGTGGTGGCATTCACTGCCACCGACGCATATATGCATTTTTGGAACTTCACCCAGTACCGCTGTCATAATAATAATTCATACATCTTGAACGCACATGTGCATCGGTGGTACCTGTGGAAATCAGGTGGCAGTGAATGCGTTTAACCGATCTACATAACGCTTGGAAGAAAAATACAAAATAATCTCAAATTACTTTATTTTTGGATTTACTGATTTTCTCTTTGACAAACTATACCTAAGGTATCAATCCACTTCACACAAATTTACATCCACTTGACTCCGACAATATCTTAAGGGGACAAAATAATTATAATTAAATCTTATAATTTAAAAAATTACTACGGCGCTGTGCTGATGACATCTAAAAAGGCTGACGGTGGTTGTGCCCGTGAAAAGACCACGCGGAAGACTGCGGATAAGACGTGAACACCAAGTCTTGTAGTCCATTTCGACATTTTGAAATTTTACTGGGAGCCACTGGCTGAAAACATAAGTAACAAATGTAAACAAATATCTAAAGAAACCTATAAACAGGAAAAGAGACCTAAGTTCAACTAGACTTGCAATTATATTAGCCTTGGAGGCCTATAGGTCCAGCAGTGGACTTTTTTCGGCTGACATGATGATGATAATGATGACTAGTGGATTTTGACTAAATAGGCAGTATTTATGACTTTTACTAATTCAAAAGTCATAAATAAGAACATAGGCAAGAATTTAGATTAAGAAGCTGTTTCGCAACCCATTGACTAACTGACGAATAAATGTGATGCCGTCTCTGCTTATTTTGTTCGAATAGACGGAGACTGCATCACATTTATCCGTCAGTTAAAATTAATCAGTGGGTGGTAAAACAGCCCCCAAGTCTGTTATATGCGTTTATGTCAATAAATAAACTAATCTAATTGATTAAATTTGCGGAACTATACATGTAAGTAATAAAAGTACTTAATTTGTTTCTTACCTTTTCTGGACGCCCATCACCATAAGGCTGATTGGCAGCAGCATCTAAAACTTCATCTATGAAATGTTCCCCTTTAGGAGTACCTTGATCATTAACGAGTTGATTATTCGCAATCGTATCTCCTCCGACTCTTTCCACCGGCACTTGACGAACCGGTGATAGATGTTGGTTGGTACGCAACCGACCATCAGATGCACTAAGTTGGTGTGGAGACCGAACATTCTGTTTGGTGCTAGAAACAGAGCCTTTGTACGTATTATACACATGCTGCAACTGTCTCCTACTTGGTGTTTTTCCTACAGGCTTATTCCCAAATAGAGAAGTCTTGCTCACGGTGTTCTTAACGACATACTTCGGTTGCACAGGATGTCTTAACTTCGAAGGAACAGGCTGAGGTGATAAGGTCTGAGGTAAGCTTGGCTCCGCACGGCGGTAGCTCCTCTGAGGCAACGGTTCGACAGGCTGTCCTAAAGTGTTGTATTCGTACTTGCGGCCATACATAGTCGAAGGGAACTTTGTAGTATCCACAGGATATACCGGGTCTTTTATAATTTCTTGCTTAGCAGGCAGCTGATTAGGATATTCTCCCTGTGATATTTCACCAATACCGACTGGTTTTTGTTGCCGTAACCCTTCCTGGTTCGCCAATTCATCTGTGCCAGCAGTGTAAACCACTTGCGGCTGCATTTGATTGATTTGGCTTGTAACAGGTGCAGGACTACTGACAAATTGTTGATTAACAGCTTGATTAGGAGGAAGAAGTTGCATTTGATTGTTTGGTGTTGATGGATTTGGAGTATAGTTTGTATTGACTGCGTTAATTCCATTCATTACAGGCTGCATCTCAACTGCATTCCTATTCAACGGCTTATTAGCAGCACTATTGCTTGACATAATTTTTTCGATTGCGTTCATAGTGGCCTGTTTTTGATTAGCTGGGTTCATTTGAATTGCTATTGACATTGGATCAAAGTCTAGATTACCTCCCATCCCCTGCGTAACACCAGGGAACATTTCATTGAACTTTGCCATACCCTGACTATGTTGGCCATAATTTCCGCGCTGAGGTGCTGGCATTTGCTGCATTCCTGAATTTGTGTTCATATTTCCCACCTGTGCATTTGGATTTGCATTGTTGGCCATGACGGGCATTGCATTCACTTGTGAAGTACCTCCTGCGTGCATGTTTGGTTGAGTCATATACTGAGCGGTTGGATTTTGCATTTGAGGATAAGAATTGTTTTGGCTTCTTGTCATTCCCATATTATTTGTGCTGTACTGAGCTTGATTTGGTTGCATATTCCCTGTATTAAATTGACCTTGATTGGCCCCCATGTTAGTATAATTAGAATTGTATTGTCCCGTAACTGGTACCACACCTCCCATATTTCTACCATATTGACTTTGATTAGCTCCCATCTGCGCATTTGTAACTCCATTTTGATTAGGTTGTTGCCCACTCTGTCCTGTCATACTCATAGGCTGTGATTTGTTACTTGACATCATCATCTTGAGTATTTCAGCTCCCATTCCACCCATTGAATTCTGTTGCTGCTGTCCACCTATTGACATTGGCATCATTGTGTTTTGAGGAGGCGTACCACCCATACTTGGATTTTGGCCACCCATCATATCACCCATGGGAGTTTGACCCAATGTCTCTCCCATGTTGCCCCGAACCACAGGAGTTTTTGGAGTACCCTGTGCAAGCCCAAGTTGATTTCCCATAGGATTATTCATAATAGTATTTTCAGGATTAATACTTTTTAAATCATCGTACACTTCTTTGATGACGGGTTGCATAAGGTTTTGATTAAGATAGCTGTAGGTCTCGCTGTAGAGCTTGGGTGGGTTGCAATTCATGCCCATGCATGGTGTACAGGGCATCGATTGCTGGTGCATAGGGTAAGGTGCTCCGGAGTAGTGGTGTCCATAGCTCTGGTTGTGGCAACAGCTATGTTGGCATCGACAACCACCTGATGCTCCCATGCCTTGTGCTTGTCCGGGATTAGAAAACAGTTTACCCATGCATCCACTGAAAACAGATAAAATATTAACAGCAGTTTCATTTCTTAGAACAGAAATTAAATATTGAACTTGCTAGATTATATCTATCCAGTAAGCCGTATGAAGTTTGAATTCGGTTGGGTGTTAAGCAAGGGGAGTCTATCAAATTAGGTATTTGACTAGCGCTACAAGCATTAGCTGACGTAAGGACTTACAAGGTAGTTGCTCAAACAGTATGCTATGAGCAGTGAGAAAAATAGAGCGTAAAAATATAGCTACAAGATATAAACAAAGATTCATACCAATCAGCACTTTGCAGCTGATTTACAACATTTCCTAAATCACTCAATATCTTTTGCTTATCTAAAGCCATTTCTAAACTTATTACGTCACCCGAATAATTTAATGTTTGCCGAAAACTGTGAAAATAATTATAAAATATATATCTACAAACTTGAATTTAATTCATACTGAAAAATCTAAACGATTAATTGTCAATGATAAGTGTTTTGTTTTAATTCAAAATTGTACCTGTTTCTTTGTCAAGGCTGCCTGCCAGGATATTATTAGTTATTGCAACAGTACGGATTTTAGTAATATTTATAGAAATATAAATATTGAAAGAATTAAGCTGTATTCTTTAGTGCATCAGTAATTATTGTTAATTTTCTTAGTTGTTTTATTACAGAGGACATTTGAAATCCGTTTTGAGATGAACGTATAAAAATGCACATCACTAGCGAGCGGTTATTTGACAGTTGTACTTGTCAATGTCAATTGGACGACAACACAACTCTGCTTATTCAAAAAAGTGGTACTTGTGTCATTGTAGTCCTTGAACCATTGAGTTAAAGTTGATTTTCACGAGAGATTCGTTCTATTAAAATTATCGAATACGAAGCGTATGTTTGTTGAAGACTCATGGAAGATTATAATGTAGACGGGTTCACAGGTTTTGAATTTTTTCTTACAATCACCGTACTACGTGAAGAAAAATATATTTATCTTTTTTTAACTGACATTGGCCCAAGCCTTAAAGGCCGCCATTAAGGAGAAGAAGAAGAAGATAATGTAGACGTCATAACACAAGTGTCATTAGTTCATTACCTTGGATGTTGGTTGGCTGGTCAACGTTCATTCGTTTCATTTCTATAGTCTCATCACGCTGCTATTTGTAGTGCGAATGTACCCTGTACTCAATAATTAGATATCTAGCTGATCGGGGCATATCCGCCTAGTGAGTTCAACACTGTACAGCTTTAGATAAACAAGTTTTATCATCGCTGTGTTATCTATCAGTGGCCGAGGGGTATTAAAGTTTTCGTGTGCCGTTATTTGTGCGCGACCCGCCTAACTCCGCAGTTCGCAGACATCGCAAGAGGTAACTAACAACTTTATTAGCGTTACTTTATAAAATGGGTCGTAAAGTGTTCGTAGTCGGTGTCGGTATGACGAAGTTCGCCAAGCCAAGCCCCGATCGCGACTATCCCGAGATGGGTAAGGAGGCGGTGGAGGCAGCGCTGGCTGACGCCGGGGTCAAATACGACAAGATTCAGCAAGCCGTGTGCGGGTACGTGTTCGGAGACTCGACGTGCGGACAACGCGTGCTATACCAAGTCGGCATGACCGGTATCCCAATTTACAATGTCAACAATAACTGCTCGACAGGGTCTAACGCTCTGTTCCTCGCTAAGCAACTGATCGAGGGCGGCATTTCTGATATCATACTGGCTGTAGGCTTTGAAAAGATGGCAGGGGGCGCTCTCGGCGCCGGTCCCTACACTGACCGCACAAACCCCATGGACCGCCACACGCTCAAAATGGCCGAGATGGCCGAAATAGCTGCCGCCCCCATGACCCCGCAATACTTTGGTAACGCTGTCATGGAACACATGAAAAAATATGGCACCACAGAGCTACACTTGGCCAAGATAGCAGCTAAGAACCACAGACACGGTGTCAAAAACCCGCGAGCACAGAATTCAAGGGAGTATACGGTAGAGGAGGTCTTGAATTCCAGAAGGATTTATGGTCCACTGACGAAGCTGGAATGCTGCCCAACCAGTGATGGAGCAGGAGCAGCAGTTCTTATGTCTGAGGAAGCAGTCATCCGGCACGGACTCCAAAACAAAGCAGTTGAAATCATAGGCATGGAAATGGCCACTGATACGGAAGCTGTTTTTACTGAGAACAGCTTGATGAAAGTTGCTGGGTATGACATGACTGGGCTAGCTGCTCAGAGAATTTATGAAAAGACAGGTATATCACCAAAGCAAATAGACGTGGTTGAGCTCCATGATTGCTTCGCTGCAAATGAGTTGATCACATATGAAGGGTTACAATTGTGTGGGGTAGGAGAAGCAGGGAAGTTTGTAGATGCAGGAGACAACACATATGGTGGGCGTGTAGTTGTAAACCCGAGCGGAGGGCTGATTGCCAAGGGACATCCTCTAGGAGCCACAGGGCTGGCGCAGTGCGCTGAGCTAGTGTGGCAGCTGCGCGGAGAAGCTGGCGAAAGACAGGTTGGTCTTTTACACAAGCCTGTCTGAGCTTGGCTGAACACATACATGCAAACGACTGTTATTGTTGCATTAGTAATCATATCGAGTTCAAGGGTTCATGACATAGTAAGATAGCACACAAGACAACAAAAGAAGTTCAAACTTACATGATTATTTGCTTTGTGGTTTTGGTCTGGTGTTTGTTTTGATTTTATGAAAGGGTGTTGGGGAAAAATTGATCCACACATACTATGTTGGACTTTGATCTTTATGCTTTTGTAAAGTAGCTGATAAATATGAGGCCTTCACATATTATACCTACAAAAATACCATGGTCACTCATTGGTTGATTGAGCGGTCATTGCATCTCCTTCATTCGTGTAACCGAAGTCTATGGAAAGATGTCTATGTCTGTGCCCATGATTATATAATCAGGCAGGCTTTCCTAGGGCACGAGAAATATCAAAATATTTAATTTATTACATGGAACGTGTAACCAATCTTATTTACCTATGTTAATATCTGATAAATCTGGAAATTGTAATACTTAGCAGATAAGTATTGTAATTTTAGTTAGTTATCTATTTAGCCTGATTGATCAGTTCCACCTTAGATAACAACAATAGTAAACAGGATTCTTTATTAAAACCATAGTAAAAGGATATCCTTTTACTATGATTAAAACGGACTTCGTGCAGGTAAGTTATATTGGTGAGCTGCCATTATTGTATTTACACATTCAGGTAAATTATTATAATACAATACTTAACCCTTTAGAATGTTTAAACTACCATAAACTCAGGTATCTATATTCCCAGCGTTCATCATCGGGGCCTAATCAGATAGAACATTTTCTATGGACCTCCTAGATGATGTTAGCAGTTCTGTGATTGTACAAAATGTTAAAAAGTCCCTTTGGAATCCAAACTTTGGACTATAGATGAACGCTGGGACTAGAAACCTGAGTTTACGGTACGCTACTGATTTTAATGGGGTTTGTATCATCAGTTTGAAAAAAATTAAAAAAATCATTTATAGTGCAAGCTTTTTTGCTGACTGTACATATTATTGACTGTACTTGCATTGTCATCCAAACTACATTTGCATACCAAATTTCAACTCGATGAATTATAAGCTGAAGAGTTCTGTCCTGTGGAGACTATTCTGGCGAGACTACCAGGTTTTCACTACCAGATTAATGTATTGTCACCAGACTTGCATGAGTATGCCAAATTTTAAGTCAAACTGACTACTGGAAATGGGTCAAAATTCAGTTTCAACATTTGACCTGCTCACACATACATTACATACATTGCAAATTAAATAAAAGCTTGTAAAAATATCATGAAAGGTTTATTTTATACAAATATCGTCACTACTTAAAAAAAAACTCGTACCTCCAAATAGATAATTTTCTGAGTGAACTTTATGAACATTATGCCAAGGTTCAATTTTGTTGACACGTTGATTTTAGATACGAGATTTTTTCAAAGTAGTGACGATATGTAGTAGGTAAATGAATAATATAATTAGAGACGCGTTATACCTACTATACCTTCGTGCGGATATTTAGGTACTTCATTTCAATAAACAGTACCTGGATGATCGAGCTTTGCTTGGGCAAAGAATTCGATAGCAATCGTTTTCCCAGAGATAAGACAAAGCTAGATCGATTTTTCATTTCCGAAAGCCGTTACATACCAACTTTCATCGAGATCGTTGGAGCGGTTTTCGAAATACCCGAAATACCTGAAGAATTGCTCGTTTTAAAAATTTCAATAAAACGTCGGACGTGTTTAGCCGTTGACTTGAAGTCTAGAGTTCAAATCTAGAGCGTACGCGACTTTGTTTTATTATATTTCTCTTTCTTTACATTAAAGCTTATTTAAAAACGTATTCTCTAAAAAAACACGATTAAAAAACCCCGAGCAAAATTCGGTCGCCCAGGTAACCAGTAAACCCACAGCTTCAGGTTTTACGAGTCTTAAATCTAGGACATTGGTTCTCTCGGACACGTTGCAACATTCACTTACCATAATGAAAGAAAAATTCTAAAGCTGGCCCTATACTATACGAAGGGCAATGTTCGAACAATACAATATAAATCAATGACATTTAAACATATAAATATTCTTTATTGATCACCAAAAGCAGTTACAGACATTACAAAAATGAAAAAAATCAGGTAGACAATAGGCGTTCTTATCGCTAAAAAGCGATCTCTTCCAGACAACCAGGCAGGTGCAGGTGGTAGGACCTCGTGTGAGGTCCGCCCGGATTGCTACCACCAACTTGCTCGCTAATCCTGTCGTGAAGCAGCAGTGCTTGCACTGTCGTGTTTCGGCGTGGAGAGTAAGATAGTCGGTGAAATTACTGGCACTTGAGGTATCCCATCTTAGGCCTCTAGGTTGGCAACGCATCTGCAATCCCCCTGGTGTTGCAGGTGTCTATGGGCGGTGGTGATTTCTCACCATCAGGAGACCCACTTGCTCGTTTGCCATCCAGTCGAATAAAAAAAAAACAATAAACTTCATATCTTGCCGTCCCCTAATGGTAGGTAGGTACTGTATGCTTGCTTAGTGTATTTTTCCGTTCACAAAATAGTACATTTCGATCGCGTTCGCGTCAGGGTTCGGAAAACCCATTAAAAGGACAACCGATATAAACGGTTACAGATTCAATCGGTAACCGTTTCAAACGGTTCCGTGTTGATACTGTTAACACTTTCAAAAGGGTTAACAGTTTAAATGATAACCCTTTAAAACTGTCAATCTATTGAAACTGTTAACACAGAAAAGGTTAACCCATTTATAAGGACAACCGGTATAAAACGGTTACGATTACGGTTATTTGTATGAATATGAAAAACGCCTTGAAGGGTTTGGATGAAATTTGGCAAAAAGATAGTTTATAACTTGGATTAAAACATAGGCTACTTTTTATCCCGATATTCCCACGGGATAGGGATAAAAGCTCGAAATAACCGAAATAAACTGTTAACCCGAATTTGAAATAGAAAAAGAAAGAAATATATTTATTCATGCTTCGCTCCTTAAACAGAATAAAAATACATAAAAAAAAACAAAAACAAAACAATATGCGAAAGCACGAAACGTCAATTTGAAGAGGTAAAAACCGATTCATTCGGTTGGGTTAGTGTTAATGCTAACCGAAATGTTTCGGTTAACAGATATTTCTGATAACCATTTTAATGATAACTGTTAACCGAAATAAACTGTTAACCGAAATATACTGTTAACCCAAATTTGAAGGGGTTAAAAACAGATTCATTCGGTTGGGTTAACCGTAACCGTCCGTACCCTGGTTCGCGTTAAAATCTCAATTTGTATGGAATGGAAATACGAATAGCGCCTCTAGCAGAAAGTTTGCGCAACAACTATAAGTGTAGGTTTGCTACGTTTCGTTCTTTACGACCTAGTTCGTTCGCGAACCACACAAGTACACAACCCTACCAGATATATGCTGTGCGAGGATGTGTAAATGACGCGTTTCTATTGTTTCATGAAAAACACATTCCTCGCAATGCATCGCACCTATATTGCTGCATCGTTAAGTAATTTTCTGGAAAAAAAAAATGCATTTACGTCGTTGCAATAGAGATGCGACATCTACACATTATTGGTAGAAACGCAAACGCAGTTTGATTTGAATCTCGCGTGATAAGTTACATCGGCCATCTTCGTCCGCACTTCGGAAGACCTTATTATTATTACGCAAGTAAGAGCAATGCCACTTAGACAGGTAAACAACTGCGAATATAAAATGGCGGTCGTTGCAATGTCGCGCGAACGTCTGACCCATGCCTACTCAAGATTTTTACCCTGGCTCAATCTATAGACAACCAAATAATAAAAAAAAAAAAATTACCCGCGAAAACGCACTGGCTGCACTGAAGGGCTACTCCGAAACACAAAATTCGAAGTTCGTGTCGTGCGGTCCCTCTGCCACTTATACTAGGTATATACGAGAGCGAGAGGGATCGCACGACACGAACTTCGAATTTTGTGTTTCGGAGTAGCCCTTCTGGCTAAAATGGTTTCTCTTGCACCAGGTGTGCTTACGATAAATAACCTGTCAGACTACGTTACTTAACTTTACATGGCCTTGAATTTTTCGAACGTTACTTTAGTCATTGTATGTTAATGTAATGTCGGGTCAGTTTTTCTCTTATTTTCTTTTAAAACCTGTCTTTACGTAGGTAAAGAACGCGATTTAAGTTAGTTTGCTTTTGGTTATTGTGCTGGTGTCTGTGATAAAAACGCGTGTAAAAATAATTACCAAACCAAGGTACGCTAAGCCAGCTTGCTAGTTAAAATTGTAATTTACGTTACCATGTTTTACCTCGCAGTTGCTAAAGGATCTTAATTTGACAAGTGCACCTTGAATGAAATATTGCTTTAAAGTTTTTTACGAAACTTCATTAAGGTGACTAGGCTAGTAAGTGAAATAGATTTTGCAAAAACATACGTGATTTTATGTGAGATTTATTTTTTTAGTTATAAAAAAATGCATAAGTATGTATTTATGTATGTATAGTCAAGGGCAAAAATATGTACTAGGTCACTTTAGTACCTATCTATTTTCGTCATATTTGAACTGTCATAGTATATGAACTGACACAGTGGTTAAAGTGACAAGGTACTAAAGTGTATAGGTACATATTTTTGCCCTTGACTTTACATATATATACATTATACTCGCGAGAGGTAATCTACTACTTACTCAATATGCGTGACTTGACTTGACATTACATAACAGCCGCGCGCGTCTTCTGCATCTATTGTTCATTTATTTTATTGCTAAATCGTAATTTACGACTCGTAACTATTATAATTAAAGTCGATTCATTTATATTCCTATTTGTATTTTAGTTTTACACTTCCTTAGAAATCCAATATCCGTAACCGAAACCAGAACTATCGGATTATCCGTAATAATTTAACATCCGTAACCGTAACCGGTATTATGTTTGACATATTATATTATTATCCGTATCTATATCGGGTGACAGTCTTTCCCGGCCCGGATAACACCGACATGGAAATACCGGCCCTGTTTATGGTATTATCCAGGCCGGGAAAGAGTGTCACCCATCCATATCCAGATCCGAAATGTTATATTAGCTATATCCATAACATCCCTGATATGAAGTTTGAATGCAGCTCGTCTGGTGGTGAGAAAATTAAATCCCATAAAACCATCCCATAAATACCTAGTTAACCCTAACTCGCGACTTGGAGGCCTCTGCAGGACTACTACCAAGAAATTCGAAAATCGAAGTTCGTATCGTACCGTCCCTCTCACTTTCGTATTAAATAATACAAGTGTCGGCGGGACAGTAAGATACGACATACGATCTTGAAATTTCGTATTAACAATGCTGATACGGGTGTAGTAATTACCTAAGCGTGAAAATCTCGAAAGTTTAAAACGTAACCTTTGTTACATCGTATATGGTGTTCGAACGTCCAAAGTCCTTATAGCATTTATATTCCGTTCTTAATTTGTAAGCAGAAAGGTAATTTAAAATGAACATAACATGATGTAACCGGTCATTACGCCAGGTAGCGTCGGTCGCTACGGGTTGTTTTTTACATAACTTTAAAACCGTGGACCTCTATTATGTGCTTAAAAATCTTAAAATTTATTTAAATAACTACTTTTGTGAAGTGCAAAGCGGTTGTTACTGGTATGTTATTGGACACAAAGCATCAAGTGTAGATAGGTACGTATTTTTAACAGACTACAAAATAGGAGGAGGTTCTACATTCACCAAAATTTGTGTCGTGTCGTGGGTACTAGGCAACGGATAAACAAAACATACTTAAAAAGATTCAGTGACTTTGAATCCTATGTGAAAAATGAAGATTAGTTAAATTGCTTAACGTACCTACTTTGTTCAAGGCTATGTAGTTGTCAGGTTTAAAAATAGGTACATTTATAAAACTAAAATGGTAATCTTGGAAAAAATATGGAAATTTTGCTTTAAATCTGCAAAATAACAAAAACAACTCCACTACACAACTGAATTCGGGTGACACGCTTGCTCTTTGGCCACCCTAATTCATTTAAAAAGCCCCTTGGGATTAATAATATTGCGACAACTTCAAAGAATTCCCTCAAACAACCATTTCAAAGAGTTTCCTCTTCTTTTCCAGGTACCGCGCGCCCGCATCGCACTCCAACACAATTTAGGACTCGGAGGCGCAGTAGTTATCACCATGTATCGCAAAGGTTTCCAGAATGCCGCCCCCAACAGCGTCGCTGCTATCTCCAGCAACCCCGAAGAATTCGAGGTCTTCAAATACATGAAGATCCTCGAAGATGCCATGGCTACCGATGAAGACAAACTCATCGAGAAAGTTAGAGGTATCTATGGATTCAAAGTCAAAGGAGCCAGCGGAGCAGAAGGATATTGGGTCATCAATGCCAAAGAAGGCAAAGGCAAAGTTACATACAACGGAACAGAAAAGCCCGACGTAACTTTCACTGTCAATGACAAAGATGTCGTCGATCTAATTTCAGGGAAACTTAACCCCCAAAAGGCATTTTTCCAGGGAAAAATCAAGATACAAGGCAACATGGGGCTCGCAATGAAACTCACAGATTTACAGCGCCAAGCTTCAGGAAGAATAGAACAAATCCGCTCCAAATTGTAAAAGAACTGGTTGAAACCAGTCAAATCTAGTTTCTACTTCCTTCGGTAATGGATCTTAGGGTCTTGGGCATTTAAATACTTAGCAATTTGTAAATGTTTTATAAATATTTATAACTTTACGTATCCATGACGCGATTCACAAATCATTATACAGATTTTATTATGCACGTAGTTTAGGTGCAATGAAATATTTTATAGCTAAGGCAATAATGTTATCATTCCCTGGATATTTTATAGCGGTACTATTTTGTTAATAAAAGTTTTCTATAAAAATGTTGACTTAGAGAATATGAGCACTAAGAATTTTGAACGGATGTGGATATCAAACAAAATCAATATCGTTATGATCGCGAAGACAAGCGCAAATTGCAGTATGTCGCAACAGTTTATAAACAAAACCCAAAGTTTACATTGCACGTAGGCCGGAGAGGACTGTGTAAGAATCTTGTTGACTCTAACAGCGGTTTCCGAAAGATCACCAAAATGAGATACACCGCGAGAAAGCAGAAATTACTTTTTCTGAAACTAAATTAGTTTCTATTATTGCTACTTAGCCAAACTGAACATTGAATCTTTCTAATCCATACTAATATTATAAATGCGAAAGTGTTGTGTGTTTGTCCGTCTTTCACGCCATAGCGGAGCGACGGATCGACGTGATTTTTGGCATAGAGATAGTTTATGGGCCCGAGAGTGACATAGGCTACTTTTTATCCCGGAAAAATGCACAGTTCCCGAGGGCAAAAGCTAGTACTTATATAAAATTCTCATGTCACAATCACAACGTTTGTAACCAAACTCCGAAATTTTTATGATTTTTTTTGTGTGTATTCGGTAGGTCTGAGAATAAGTAGGACACTATTTTTCATACTTCTACACTGTCGGAGTTGCGGGGAAAAAGTTGGGCACCAATGTACCGAGACCAACGAAAGTCCGCAATTTACATTTCTGGTTTCCATGAAGAAGTCGAAATTAGGATAACAGTCCAAAAATTTTTCTAAAAAAAAAGTACCATAATTTATAAACTACACCCTTGATGGTAAAGTCTTGAGAACTGTATTTTTTTGCTGCAGTCTCGTTAAATTTCTCTACTTTGTATCACACTAGCTTTTTCCCGCGACTCGTTTGTCAAGAATTGGTTTATTGGTATCCCGTGGGTGGGAACTATGCAATTTTCCGGGATAAAAACAATCCTATGTCCTTCCGAGTCTCAAACTATCTCTACCTAGATTTCATGTAAATCGGTTCAGCGGTTTAAGCGTGAAGAGATAACAGATACAGAGTTGCTTTCGCATTTATGGTATTAGTTATAGTTGTAACCTGTGAATTAATCTGCGTAGAATTATCCAAGTTATTTTCCGCTTGTATAGTTCTCGTGACAGGGAATTGTTTGTAAACAGAGTCCTCTAAGAAAACTGCCTTCCAAGGCATCATTAAGAGCGAGTTCGGGCTATTTGCAGTTATCCACGTTCCATTGTTCACACAAACTATAAAATTATCTTTTGCAGTCGTTCGCAGCGCGGACAAGTGAGAAAAAAACTGTGTCCCCACCATAGGGTATTTTACCCTAAATTTAGGGTATTTTTTGGGGTAGAAAAATATTTAGGGTATTTTTAGAGTAAAAGTTTTCGAATAAAATGTACGATTTCAAAAAAAATATACTGCAGATGACATAGAAGCCAAGAATGGATGCGATGCATTCCAAGCATGTTTCGAAACGATGTAGTAGATTGGCTATTAGTTCATTAATAAACCGCATTTATTTGCTTTTATTCTTATTTACAAAGAAATTAGGATAAAAAAAATATCTGAGGTGGCAACACTGGAAAAAAATCCAGTAACCAATGACCACCTTTTCAGTAGGTTACACCCGCGGCAAAGTGCAAAAAACTGCTGCAGCTTCCATGGCGATCCTCAAAACTGTTAGTGCTCATAGGCTCTTTGTTGTGTCATTCAACCCTCCTAAAGGCTGCAGAATTGACGCCAGTGGCACAGTATACATTCGCCTCTTTACAATGACAACGTGACATCTCGAAAAAAACGTTTTTTTTATTATTTGTTAATCGAAACCGCCATGTCGAATTTTATTTTCTACAAAAACGCGGCATTTTTTAAGTCAACGGGCGAGAAGCAGTGAGCAAAAGAAGCAATAGTATCACGTTGTCTCATTCTCACTTGTGGTGGGACGCTTAACTTTGACAACGCGGCAAGTCAGTCGACCCCGGGCGAGCAACGAGAGAAGAGTTCTCGGTTTGCGCAAAAAACGTGACATCTCTATTATACCACGTTTTATTTGCAAAGGTAAGTTTCTTATCGTTATTTTATTTTTCATATACAGTGTGATAATAATAATTTAAGTCATTATTCCTGCAAAACTTTATGTGTTTAGAATGAGACAAATTGTTTTGTTACGTTTTCGAATAAAATGTATTGGATTTTTTTTGAGTTATCTCATGATGATACGATGTTGTTGATGAATGATTTTAGAATGCAAAAAAAAATACCTGGTTATTTTTTTATGTTCCGTTTTCGTCGAAATCCCTTTTTTGCGAACATTAAATATAATGAATATGTTACGTTATATCTGCTAAAATAAAATTACTAAATGAACTTTTTTTTTAGATGGAGTCGCGATCTAGGAAGCTGATTCAATTAGCTACGGGCAATTTAAATAACCTAAGCTTAACAAAAGATTACGATTTGGAGTCTTTTTGTATTTTTTATTTCAACTCCAAATTTTTTTGTTTCTTTTACGGTTATCCCGTGAAAGTTTAATATTTCACACGAAAACACAAGCCGAAACATGAATGCACAGAAAAACCAGAAAAATAGACCAGCGCTGGGAATCGAACCCAGGTCCTCAGCATTCCGTGCTGCGTGCTATTCCCCTACACCACCACTGGACAAAAAATAGACCAGCGCTGGGAATCGAACCCAGGTCCTCAGCATTCCGTGCTGCGTGCTATTCCCCTACACCACCACTGGACAGGAGACTAGACACGAATTTTTCCTATGCACCCATATTTCAACTTTGGATTCTTTTTCATTTGTCACTTTAGCAGCGACACTAACGCCATCTATGGATCTACGTTCTCAACGAGAAACATTTTTTCCACTCCCGTCGAAGCTATCCGCTCACCAGGGACAAGAGATGTCGCTATTAAGCAATCAAATCAAGATTACGATTTGGAGTCTTTTTGTATTTTTTATTTCAACTCCAAATTTTTTTGTTTCTTTTACGGTTATCCCGTGAAAGTTTAATATTTCACACGAAAACACAAGCCGAAACAGCGCACTACACGCCACCGCTCTGCTCGCGCGACTGTCCGACGAAACTAACACAGGCGCACAACTACCCACATTTTTAAATAACCCGAAACACGTCCAGCTAAACTCGATTTAAGACGTGAGTTATCCATTACAATATCATTTAATATGAGTGAGTTTCACGGTAGTTTTATGTTCAAAATAACAAACATTCGTATTATTCATTCAAATATCGAACTGAATGGGAATCGAACCCAGGACCTCAAGCTTCGTAGTCAGGTTCTCTAACCACTTAGTCATCCGGCCGTCCAAATAACGACAATTATCATGACATATCACATAATTTTTTGACCTCATCCCAAACTAGGCAAAGAACAAACATTCGTATTATTCATACAAATATCTGCCCCGACCGAGAATCTCGAACCCAGAGCCTATTATCCTCGCATTCACTTCACTTTACTACCATCGACGCGTATATGCGTTTTCGGAACTTCGGCCAGTGCCGTAGTCATAATTATTCATACATTTTGAACGCACATGTGCGTCGGTGGCACCTGTGGAAGTCAGGTGCAGTGAATGCGTTATAGTTTACTGAGACTGACGAATAATTTTGTCACAAATCTGCAGGAGAAAGTAGGGTTTCTAGCGATGGTTCTTAGACATGTTTTATCAAAATCGGTTCGGCCGTTTTTGAGTTGAACTTTTAAGTGACAAGGTCAGCGGGGGTTTTCCAACTTTTTGTTGGTTAGGTTAGGTTAGGATATTGTAACGGTTTGAGTTGAGACTGTATAAGGTCAGCCGCGAAGTGTGGCCTATCATTTCCGAAAATAGTTTTTTCTTCGTGGCAATTATTCCATTCCCATATTATCCCAGTGGCATTTTTTCCCAATTATTATTTTTAACACTGTTTCATTTTACTCTTCCCTTTTTTCTAATCTCTTATTTACCCAGGAATAATTTTTATTATTCGATTAACATAGTGTTTTCGATTAAAGCTGATAATCGACTATTTCAGGGCGGTTTGCCCTTCGGGCGCAAGAAACTATCTAACTAACCTAACCTACCTATTAGGACAGGTGTCCATTGGAACTAAAAAAGATTGAGAAAAGATGCTAATATAAAAAAATAATTTTGAGAAATAATGCCCACAGAAAATAAAATATCGAGAAAAAAATGCCACTGGGAAAATATGGGAATGGAATAATTGCCACGAAGAAAAAACGATTTTCGGGAATTATGGGTAACACTAGCCGCGAACCGGCTAACGCGCAGATGCGACGGTTTTTTTCTATCCACTGCGTATGCTGCCATGTGACCACTGGCCGGCTATGTTCTCGGCCACGTAATGAACAGGGAACACGATTGCCGCTTCGCTGCCCACTGGCACAGTATATATATAAGCTAAAGCAGTATGGAAGCTACGAAGCTTCGAAGCACTGCTGTACCTACCGCGAGACCCGCTCAGAGGCCGTGTAGAGCGCGCGTCTGTGTGAGTGTGTTCGTTTCGATCGCAACGAACACACTCATATATCACACTCTATATGCCACTGGCGTCAATTCCGCAGCCTTTAGGAGAGTTGAATGACACAACAAAGAGCCTATGAAGGCCGTGTCGAACGCGTGTCTGTGTGTGTTCGTAGCTTCCATACTGCTTTAGTTTATATGTCGCCTCTTTACAATGACAACGTGACATCTCAAAAACTGCAATTTTACAGAAAGCCAATTTATAACTTAAAAAACTTTATATCATTTAAAATATTAGTATTTTTACTGTCGCTTTTCAATTAATTTGTTGGATTAACTAATTATCTCCCTGAAAAATCACAAAAAAAACACTGTTCAATAGTTATCACCATAAATTTGATAGATAAATAAAAAATAGAAAATTTGTCACGCTTTTTATGAAAAAAAATGAAAAAATGCATGTGACAAACTCGCTTATCACGTTGAAGATGTTAATTTTTTTCTAAAAAGCGATGTGATAAGTTAAATAAAATACATTGTTGAATAAAAATCTTGTATTACCAAAAATAAAATATTTAACAAAAAGATGGTTTTCTTAACCGTAATTTGTAATACAAGCAATGGTATTATTATAAAAACTAAAAAAATATAATTATGGTTGATAGTACCATCTGGTTTTTCGTCAGTAGAAGAACTTTCGACACGTTTTGACTTAAGGACTTTGTAATCAGGGTCTTTGACTGAGTCATCGGTATCTGGAAAAAATATTTGAGATAATAATAAAATACATTTAACTATTTAATTATTTTCTCTATCTCCCTGTTTTCTGTAATGTTGATCATGTGGTGTTCAATAAAGAGTTATTGTATTGTACAGTCAAGTGTAATAATACGTATCTAGTCAAAGTTTCAAAAATAAGTATCATACGTGCTTACACCACCGGCGTAATAAAGCCGTGGGACATATTTTTGAGAAGTTCCTGTAGATACTTATTTTTGCACTTGACCGTACATTAATAATTAAATTACCTTTGTATATCGAGGGACCACTACTTGAACTACTCGAAGAACTACTACTGCTACTATTTGAATCACAACGACGTCGAGCAAAATGTAACGCGTCGTCATCGTCTAAAAATAAATTAATAAAATAACCTATGTTAATTATTTTACAAAAACATATACATTGGAAGCAAAATCCAAAATTAAATAACAAGTAAAAAAAAATCAAATAATCTCACTAACTTGCTGCTGTTGCCTTCATCATATTGCGATCAGAGTTTTCTGTTACTTGAGTGCTAGAATCAGCAGCCAAAACAACTTTTTCGTTGTCTTCCAGTTTAGAACCCATCTCCGTGCTACAAGAAACTTGTCCCCCGTCCGGTAAGCTACCTTTACATGCAGATATTTTCATGCCACCACGTGATCCATCACAAAGTATTCATTAGTATAGTTAACGTCATAAATAACTGATCATTTATGAACCTTGTCACTTTAATGTCATGTTTAAAAGCCATACGAAATTGTGTAACGACTAAAAGCGACAAGGTACATAAATGATCACTTATTTATGACGTTGACTGTACCTCAGAGTTCAACATTAATAAAATAGTCAAGCTTCAAACAGAACAATCAGAAAATTCTTATTAACCTGCCGAAACCTCTTCTTCCAGACTTGAATGTTCCATCTGAATGCGGCAATGAGCTTGTCCAGTGGTGGTGTAGGGGAATAGCACGCAGCACGGAATGCTGAGGACCTGGGTTCGATTCCCAGCGCTGGTCTATTTTTCTGGTTTTTCTGTGCATTCATGTTTCGGCTTGTGTTTTCGTGTGAAATATTAAACTTTCACGGGATAACCGTAAAAGAAACAAAAAAATTTGGAGTTGAAATAAAAAATACAAAAAGACTCCAAATCGTAATCTTGATTTGATTGCTTAATAGCGACATCTCTTGTCCCTGGTGAGCGGATAGCTTCGACGGGAGTGGAAAAAAAAAAATGTTTCTCGTTGAGAACGTAGATCCATAGATGGCGTTAGTGTCGCTGCTAAAGTGACAAATGAAAAAGAATCCAAAGTTGAAATATGGGTGCATAGGAAAAATTCGTGTCTAGTCTCCTGTCCAGTGGTGGTGTAGGGGAATAGCACGCAGCACGGAATGCTGAGGACCTGGGTTCGATTCCCAGCGCTGGTCTATTTTTGTCCAGTGGTGGTGTAGGGGAATAGCACGCAGCACGGAATGCTGAGGACCTGGGTTCGATTCCCAGCGCTGGTCTATTTTTCTGGTTTTTCTGTGCATTCATGTTTCGGCTTGTGTTTTCGTGTGAAATATTAACAAAAGAGGCAAGCGCTCATTGCCGCATTCAGATGGAACATTCAAGTCTGGAAGAAGAGGTTTCGGCAGGTTAATAAGAATTTTCTGATTGTTCTGTTTGAAGCTTGACTATTTTATTAATGTTGAACTCTGAGGTACAGTCAACGTCATAAATAAGTGATCATTTATGTACCTTGTCGCTTTTAGTCGTTACACAATTTCGTATGGCTTTTAAACATGACATTAAAGTGACAAGGTTCATAAATGATCAGTTATTTATGACGTTAACTATACTAATGAATACTTTGTGATGGATCACGTGGTGGCATGAAAATATCTGCATGTAAAGGTAGCTTACCGGACGGGGGACAAGTTTCTTGTAGCACGGAGATGGGTTCTAAACTGGAAGACAACGAAAAAGTTGTTTTGGCTGCTGATTCTAGCACTCAAGTAACAGAAAACTCTGATCGCAATATGATGAAGGCAACAGCAGCAAGTTAGTGAGATTATTTGATTTTTTTTTACTTGTTATTTAATTTTGGATTTTGCTTCCAATGTATATGTTTTTGTAAAATAATTAACATAGGTTATTTTATTAATTTATTTTTAGACGATGACGACGCGTTACATTTTGCTCGACGTCGTTGTGATTCAAATAGTAGCAGTAGTAGTTCTTCGAGTAGTTCAAGTAGTGGTCCCTCGATATACAAAGGTAATTTAATTATTAATGTACGGTCAAGTGCAAAAATAAGTATCTACAGGAACTTCTCAAAAATATGTCCCACGGCTTTATTACGCCGGTGGTGTAAGCACGTATGATACTTATTTTTGAAACTTTGACTAGATACGTATTATTACACTTGACTGTACAATACAATAACTCTTTATTGAACACCACATGATCAACATTACAGAAAACAGGGAGATAGAGAAAATAATTAAATAGTTAAATGTATTTTATTATTATCTCAAATATTTTTTCCAGATACCGATGACTCAGTCAAAGACCCTGATTACAAAGTCCTTAAGTCAAAACGTGTCGAAAGTTCTTCTACTGACGAAAAACCAGATGGTACTATCAACCATAATTATATTTTTTTAGTTTTTATAATAATACCATTGCTTGTATTACAAATTACGGTTAAGAAAACCATCTTTTTGTTAAATATTTTATTTTTGGTAATACAAGATTTTTATTCAACAATGTATTTTATTTAACTTATCACATCGCTTTTTAGAAAAAAATTAACATCTTCAACGTGATAAGCGAGTTTGTCACATGCATTTTTTCATTTTTTTTCATAAAAAGCGTGACAAATTTTCTATTTTTTATTTATCTATCAAATTTATGGTGATAACTATTGAACAGTGTTTTTTTTGTGATTTTTCAGGGAGATAATTAGTTAATCCAACAAATTAATTGAAAAGCGACAGTAAAAATACTAATATTTTAAATGATATAAAGTTTTTTAAGTTATAAATTGGCTTTCTGTAAAATTGCAGTTTTTGAGATGTCACGTTGTCATTGTAAAGAGGCGACATATAAACTAAAGCAGTATGGAAGCTACGAACACACACAGACACGCGTTCGACACGGCCTTCATAGGCTCTTTGTTGTGTCATTCAACTCTCCTAAAGGCTGCGGAATTGACGCCAGTGGCATATAGAGTGTGATATATGAGTGTGTTCGTTGCGATCGAAACGAACACACTCACACAGACGCGCGCTCTACACGGCCTCTGAGCGGGTCTCGCGGTAGGTACAGCAGTGCTTCGAAGCTTCGTAGCTTCCATACTGCTTTAGCTTATATATATACTGTGCCAGTGGGCAGCGAAGCGGCAATCGTGTTCCCTGTTCATTACGTGGCCGAGAACATAGCCGGCCAGTGGTCACATGGCAGCATACGCAGTGGATAGAAAAAAACCGTCGCATCTGCGCGTTAGCCGGTTCGCGGCTAGTGTTACCCATAATTCCCGAAAATCGTTTTTTCTTCGTGGCAATTATTCCATTCCCATATTTTCCCAGTGGCATTTTTTTCTCGATATTTTATTTTCTGTGGGCATTATTTCTCAAAATTATTTTTTTATATTAGCATCTTTTCTCAATCTTTTTTAGTTCCAATGGACACCTGTCCTAATAGGTAGGTTAGGTTAGTTAGATAGTTTCTTGCGCCCGAAGGGCAAACCGCCCTGAAATAGTCGATTATCAGCTTTAATCGAAAACACTATGTTAATCGAATAATAAAAATTATTCCTGGGTAAATAAGAGATTAGAAAAAAGGGAAGAGTAAAATGAAACAGTGTTAAAAATAATAATTGGGAAAAAATGCCACTGGGATAATATGGGAATGGAATAATTGCCACGAAGAAAAAACTATTTTCGGAAATGATAGGCCACACTTCGCGGCTGACCTTATACAGTCTCAACTCAAACCGTTACAATATCCTAACCTAACCTAACCAACAAAAAGTTGGAAAACCCCCGCTGACCTTGTCACTTAAAAGTTCAACTCAAAAACGGCCGAACCGATTTTGATAAAACATGTCTAAGAACCATCGCTAGAAACCCTACTTTCTCCTGCAGATTTGTGACAAAATTATTCGTCAGTCTCAGTAAACTATAACGCATTCACTGCACCTGACTTCCACAGGTGCCACCGACGCACATGTGCGTTCAAAATGTATGAATAATTATGACTACGGCACTGGCCGAAGTTCCGAAAACGCATATACGCGTCGATGGTAGTAAAGTGAAGTGAATGCGAGGATAATAGGCTCTGGGTTCGAGATTCTCGGTCGGGGCAGATATTTGTATGAATAATACGAATGTTTGTTCTTTGCCTAGTTTGGGATGAGGTCAAAAAATTATGTGATATGTCATGATAATTGTCGTTATTTGGACGGCCGGATGACTAAGTGGTTAGAGAACCTGACTACGAAGCTTGAGGTCCTGGGTTCGATTCCCATTCAGTTCGATATTTGAATGAATAATACGAATGTTTGTTATTTTGAACATAAAACTACCGTGAAACTCACTCATATTAAATGATATTGTAATGGATAACTCACGTCTTAAATCGAGTTTAGCTGGACGTGTTTCGGGTTATTTAAAAATGTGGGTAGTTGTGCGCCTGTGTTAGTTTCGTCGGACAGTCGCGCGAGCAGAGCGGTGGCGTGTAGTGCGCGTGTTCGGCAGCCGCCGCGTCGCGTGCTCCTTTGAAGAAGGGCTACGAAATAGCCCGAAATATGTCGAGCTAAACTCGATTTAAGACGTGAGTTATCCGTTACAATATCATTTAATACGAATGTTTGTTCTTTACTTAGTTTGGGACCAAGTAAAAAAAATATTTATTTATTTATATTTGCTGTCAATATTCTAGAATTTTACAGCACTGTAGGTTAAAAAATGTTAATGAACCCATTAATAAACGATGGAATCAAAGAGTCAAAGGTTGCTGCCACTATCGCTGCGCCAGCGACGCTTTTGTAACGAATGTTTATTGTGAATAATTATGTGTTCTACTTCAGGTATGATCATATGAGGTTGTGAGGTCATCTGAAGCTAAATATTGTCCCTTTAATATAGGACTATTTTTAGGGTTCTGTAGTCAACTAGAAACCCTTATAGTTTCGCCATGTCTGTCTGTGGGGCTAAGCTCAGAGACCGTTAGTACCTTTTTTGTATCGTATGGGATAGGTGGGCCAATCAACTTTTTTACCCACACTAATCTGTCCGCGACATTTTCAAACAATTGCAGATTTTTGTAACATGGTTTTTCTGTAATTTAATATATGGTGTAGTGTACATGAATACATGCCATCCTACGTAAGTTCAATCTATTAAACCGTTAAATATCTTGTTGGAAGTACGATTTTTTGGTAACGCCGGACACAATTTTGGTAACCAGGAGACGCCGAAAGTGTCGGTAAAATAGTTGATTGGCCCAGGTATCACTGCAAAACTGTGAAAGAAATAAAAATTAAAATTAAAACTTAAATCTAGATTTCTTAAAATATTCCACGACTTTCTCTGACAGCTTCTTGAGGTCATCTTTGTGTCCATCGAACTTAGTGATCGGGCATTACAGTAGTGGTTTAACCTATCGCCTCTCAAGCAGAGGGTCATGGGTTCAAACCCCGGCTCGCACCTCTGAGTTTTTCGAAATCCATGTGCGGAATTACATTTGAAATTTACCACGAGCTTTGCGGTGAAGGAAAACATCGTCAGGAAACCTGCACAAGTCTGCGAAGCAATTCAATGGTGTGTGTGAAATTCCCGATCCGCACTGGGCCCGCGTGGGAACTATGGCCCAAGCCCTCAAATTCTGAGAGGAGGCCTGTGCCCAGCAGTGGGACATATATATAGGCTGGGAGGATGATTAGCCGTTACCCATGGCCCACGACTGTCCGCGTAGGTAATAGTCGTTTATCGGTATCCCGTGGGAATTAAGCAATTTACCGGGATACGTGATTAAGTAACAAACATCCAAAAATCTTCACAAACTTTCACATTTACTTTCAAAATAAATAAAAACAATAATAAAAACTAAAATATCAACACACTCTTCACAGTATATTTATATGTATACTGTGCTCCCAGGTAACACGTAATCTGTATAGTCACTGAAGTAAAGACTGATTTACGTTTTAAAGTCAGACTATCAGTTTAAATCAGTTTTGAGTTAGTTTAAATGCTTTTGAGTAGAATGTGGTAAAATTAATATTGCATGAAGCTATTGTATGGTCTAAAAAATTAAGTTAAACAGCTTATAATCATACTAAAACATCAATTACTTTTAATATACAGCACCTTAAACAGCATTTACACTAACACAAAGGTTAAAACCTTATATTAGTAAATAATAAAACCTTATACTTTAAATAAACATTGACGAAATATTTTATAGGGAATTTAGCTGTATTACCACATTTTTAAGATTAAACGCATCTTTATGATCTTTTCTTATGCTTATTTACTGCTAAGCATTAGCCAAACATTTACTAAAGTTTTAGCTCTGTTACCTTCGCATTTTATTGTTACTTTAAAGCGTTCAGCACTATATATGTAAATAAAAATGTTATTTTATTACTATATGTTATAATTTGGCCGTAAAACCATAAGTCATATGATTATTTTCATTTTATGCGTTAGTACTCATTTGTAAATTTATGTTGCACGTGTCACGTTGTTGTCATGAATAAACAGTGGAAAAAGACTAAGAGGACAGGTGGAGTAAAGAGAAAGATAAAAACGGAATATTTAAACTTTATATCTCGTTTAAGTAATGAAATAAGTATTCCAAACAATGATACTCTTGATACACAAAATACAGAACAATCGGTAGTTGTGTATGAGCCAAGCACTAGTCAAGAAGTTCCAGCAAGTGGTTCCGTAGTACATTCAAGTTTAGAAAAAATTTTCAGCTGCAGATCTGGCATCTCCTAAATTGACAACAGACTGATAAAGATGGCGGCTTATTGTTCTTGTAATGGCTTTTTCAATTGTAGTTTCTATTTCAATTATGAAATTGCTCAGTCTGTAGGAAAATTTATTTTGCATATCCATGATTTTGTTCTGATTTTCTATAATTGTATTCAGTTTTTGTGTGACAGGCTGAGGTGGAATGACAAGCTGAGGTGGAATGATAGGCTGAGGTGGAATGGCTGGCTCCGCATTTTCTTGTATTTCATTTGAATCTCCTATAATCCAATAAGTATCTCCTTCTTCTTCTTCTACTAATTGCTGAATCTGTGTTACATTGGATGTGTTTGGTTGTGAATGATATATTAAATCAGCCATGTTATTGTAATCAGGTACTGGTATTGTGAACTGGGTTTGTCTTTGGGCTTCACCAATGGCGATGCCGGTATCTGTGTCGCTATGCTGCAACATAATTGACAATTCCTCTTCAGCATCGGCATAGGTTAAGAACCCTGTCCGTTTCACTTTACAAGGCATCACTGGCCAATCTGCGCGAGGCTTGGATTTGTCGTTCTTTACTAATGCAGACTCATTAGGTTTTTTTGGATATCGCACTTGACCTTGATTTTCCCATCCGCTTGGAACAATGAATAGTTTATTTGCTCCCCTTTCGGTCGTTTGCACTATTTTAAAAGGCATCTGAAAAAAAGAAACAAGCTTATTTAGGACTTAATAGAGTAGGTACTATACCTGAAAACTTAATAGGTACCTCTAGCCGTAAAACGCGTTTAAACGAATTCGTAAAAAGTTCCGATTTCCGATAAATACTACGATTACAATGTGCGAAAAATAAGATGGTTATATCGTGCTTCAATTCAATAGGAACGAGGGATTATAACTATAATAATCTACCTTATTATTCTTTTCCTATACACATAGATAGGTATCGTGATCACGCTGGTGTTTATTTTAATTTAAAAATAAAATACGCAATATTTAGCCAATAAGCGCGCGTCGTCATCATAGCGACAGGAATCAAGTAACACTAAGGAATAAAATCAGGGCTGCGCAGCGTAATCGCTCATCTCACTAACACTATCCTTCTCACTCCCACCCACATAGGGTATCATGACGTTTCTGTCGCACGTCTCGTTCGTTCTGTTCTGTCACATGATTCGGGGAATTCCCCAACTCATTCATAGCTTTTATGATTTTATACGAGTACTTAGATACATTTGTCAAATTACTTTACTGTAAACATTATAAAACATGATGAAATAAATGGAGTAATATATCATGTGATAAAGGGATTCTAAACTATTATTTCGGTACCCTGATTAACACTACAGCAATTCATTTTTATGCCATTTAAGGGTAATGAACATTATAACATGTCTAGAAAGTGTTACAATAATGCTAAAGATATCACTTAGGTCTGTTATATGTAGGTTTAAGGACTTTAGATATATCTAAAGTATATTTTTTTACTATAATAATAAGACTGACAACATTAAAAGATACTAGTTGAAAGTTTAAAACATTAATAACATCTGACGCCATTTGCTTTTTGTTTCTCTAAAATAAAACTGAAATTATGATACATGTATGATATTATTACATACTTATTATGTTTTTATTTTAAGCAAAGTATTGATACAAGCAATTTCGTACGTTAAAATTAATGAAATCGTTGAAAAGTTACAAAAGGTGTCATGTGTCGATTCTAAATTTGTCCCTATTTTTATTAAAAAAGCATTTTTGTGAGGGCGCGTGAATTATAATTTATAAACCACAAACATATATATATTTTCTCATAAAACTAATATCCGCAGCTCATTTGCATTCAAAACAAAATAAATCTGTTACTTACCTTATGATAATTATTTTTAACGATGACACTTTACAAAATCTCCGCACAACATCCAAATGCACTGCAAACACTAAACGAATAAACAAATCGGACATAAAACATGGATAAGTTATTTCAAATACTTTTATATAAAGAACATAAAACGTTCAGCCTAACAACCTAACGTAATTTTGCCATTGTAATTCAAAAACCTGTTTAAAAGCTGTACTAACGTCTAAAAAAATGCTTTACACATTAGAACATGCTGTCTAACAACTTTACTAATGTCAGTCTTCAATAACATTATAAGCGCTGGTTAGCAGCACTAATAATATTTAATAGTGCTCAACGCTGTATTATTTGGGGCCCAAATTGCGCTTAAAAGACACTTATAAACTTTAATACGGCTAATATAGTGCTACATATGGTGCTCATATACTGCTTTGCACGTAACTTCATGCTGTTCTACGCTTTTTATAATGTTGTTTGGTGTTACTTGGGCTCTCTTTTTGAACATACATATACTAACTTTAATTAACAATTACTTAATTAACACTTGAGAACAACACTGGTTTCAATTAACGGTAGTTGCAGCTATTTTCAAGTTGCTTTGCAAAAATTTGCTTGAAACTAGCCTTTAAAAGTACCAAGGTTGGGACACATACATGGGTAAAATAGCATATGCAGTTAAACACTTTGTACTTAATAGTACTTATCATGTTCTCTATCTCTTGAACGTTGGACTCGGGCTAAGTCCCTGCTGATTCACGGTGACACGATGAGTTGAATAATAATTATGACAACCATAGTTTCTGTGGAACATTGAATTAAGTAACATGAAGGTGTTGAAGTTAAAGTTTACTTCTTACTAAATTCAACCCATGAAATACTTGTTATTGAGTAGTAACTGTGGTCTTCATTATCAGTTCCACTTCACCAAATGATGATTTTCAAGAGCAAATGCACTAGACTAGTTACTACTAAATAAATCAAAATTAACATAGGTGTCCCTACAACATTTGAAGAGTTCCCTCGATTTCCTTAGGATCCAATCATCAGATCCTGATTTGGAGCTTATGGGACGTAATTGAAAGCATTCCTAGACGAACGCAAAAAAAAAAATATTCAAATCAGCTCATCAATGACGGAGTTCTGAAGTAACAAACATTATAAAAAAGTACAACCGAATAGATAATCTCCTCCTTTTTTTGAGGTTGCTTAACAACTATTGACTCTTGTATTTTCAATTCAACACAATTTGAACAGTATTATCACAGGCAGGTAGGAATATCTTTCATTTATTTATTAGGTAATAGCCTCTGAGTTCTTTGCGATATGAAATGGCACCCCACAAGTCCTCAGTCGATAACAATATGATTATTTGGTACTTTGGGCATATCAAGCTTACCTAGCTTAATGAAGTCAATAAATTCTTGTGATAACGAAAAGTACGTTGTTTACAACCAGAAGATAAGAATTATAAAGTTGTCAAAGTCTACCATAACGTTACTTAACGTGTGTTTTTGAAAACTCCAACGCTGATTCATTCAAACAGACTTACTTAATTGCTGGAAAAAAGATGGCTGCCAGTATAATACAAACTTACAAACTTCATTGTTTAAGTACCTATAAGGTGAGCCAAAGATCTATGACTGTAACTAAATAAATACTAATTGTTTGTATATACTAAGCAAGTTACGCTACGCTAATATACGCTATTTCAAGCAGTTTTATCTTATCAAGCAAAAAACACTTGTACTTGCAAGATGGTCATTTGGTATGACTTTTATTTCCTCATCGATTTGAAACTTTGGACTTTTTAAGATTTTTTACAAGTAAAATTGTAGGTAGATTTCTTAAGTAAAGTATAAAGTCATTAAAGTCAACAATATTTGCCCTTTGATTCACTCAAGCTAGTTGTGTTCTTTGCATGGCGATAACTGGCCGCTTATATCAATATCATACGTACCTACTTAATATTATATATCGCACCTGCTATTTATACACACTCGCTTTTATTTATTCGGTAGTGTTGTTTCGCGCTAACACAATAGACGGACGTGCTACTATTTCGTACAAAAAACACCAAAATGACTCAAAAAGTCTTTGTTGTGGGCGTCGGGATGACGAAATTCACAAAGCCCAGCCCGGACCGCGACTACCCCGAGATGGGCAAGGAAGCTGTGGAAGCGGCGCTTTCCGACGCCGGCGTCAAATATGATATAGTGCAACAAGCCGTCTGCGGGTACGCCAAAGGAGACTCCACTTCTGGCCAGCGCGTGCTGTACCAAGTCGGAATGACCGGCATTCCCATCTACAACGTCAATAACAACTGCGCGACCGGTTCTAGCGCGCTCTTCCTCGCCAAGCAACTTGTCGAAGGAGGCATCTCCGACGTCGTCCTCGCAGTTGGCTTCGAGAAAATGGCTCCCGGAGCTCTCGGCGGAACCCCTTACAACGACCGCACGCACCCCCTTGACAAGCACACCGCTAAAATGGTCGAACTAGCTGGCATGGCAAAAGCACCTATGACCCCTCAGTTCTTCGGAAACGCTGGCATCGAGTACATGAAGAAATACGGTACGACGGAATTACACGTAGCGAAGGTGGCCGCGAAGAATCACAGGCACGGCGCTAAGAACCCCCGCGCACAGGGCGCGAAGGAATACACGGTTGAGGAGGTTCTTAGTTCGAGAAAGATCTTTGGACCGTTGACGAAGCTGGCTTGTTGTCCGACGAGCGATGGCGCCGGCGCGGCCGTGCTCATGTCAGAGCGAGCCGTCGTCCGCCTCGGGCTCCAGAACAAAGCTGTCGAGATCGTCGGCATGGAAATGGCCACGGATACAGCAGAAGTATTCACTGAGAAAAGTCTTCTGAAGGTCGCAGGCTATGACATGACCGCGTTAGCTGCGAAGCGTCTGTACGAGAAAACGAAAGTATCTCCGAAGGATGTGAATGTTGTTGAGCTGCATGATTGCTTCGCGACTACTGAGATGTTTACCTACGAGGGTCTGCAGCTGTGCGGAGTGGGGCAGGCCGGCAAGTTCATCGACGACGGCGACAACACGTACGGTGGGCGCGTGGTGGTGAACCCTAGCGGAGGGCTGATCGCCAAGGGGCATCCTCTGGGAGCCACCGGGCTGGCGCAGTGCGCTGAGCTGGTGTGGCAACTGCGCGGGGAAGCTGGTGATAGACAGGTTAGTAGCATTATATGCTTGTGTTATTGTTTCACTGTCGGGTGTGTTATTTGAGATATGCCCGCCGCCACCCTGATCGCGTTCCCACCGCGCGCCGCGCACTCGTTGGTTCTTGATCGTCGTCAAACGAGAAAAAACCTCCGTTATAACTCCGCAAAAAGAATTGCGGAGACGGAGGCGAAGATCTTCGTTCTTGCGGAACTTCCGCAATAACGGAGGCGGAGACGAAATTCCGTTACAACCTTAGTTGTGACATAGTAAGGTACGTAAAAAATGCGCGGAGCACTCGCCCTCGCGACTGATGGTTGCCGAGGTATGCTGAGAATTCGTGGTGCGCGATAACACGCATTCCGGCCGTTTGTATGAAGACGGTGTACTGCTCCTTTTCTCTACTGTGGCGTGGTGTTCCGGATCAAAGGCTATATTGTCTAGCGCCCTTACTTTCGCGATCACATTCAGCATCTCTTTCTCTCGTGTTATACCGTGTGACAGAAAGAAGTAGTGAAATCGATGTAATTTTAGTGTGTCAGAGAAAATCTTGCAAGTTGTAATACATTGCTCCGCTCGGCTGACCAAGTGTGTGTAGTCACCACCATAACCTTGTTAGCTTTCCGGCCTCACGATGTGGGTACTTAATGCAACTTGCGCAATATTTCTTACAGGTCTAATCTGGGAACTAGGCTTTATATGGACGTCAAGCTTGTTGTGTGCGTGCATGTGGAGTGGATGTGTGTTATGTCAGATTTAGTACAGTCAGCTGCAGAGAAAAGGTACCCCCCTGTAACGGCGGTATCCATACTACCGCCATTACAGGGGGGTACCCTTTCTCTGCAGCTGACTGTACCTACTGTGCCCCGCAAGTGCGGGGCACTTGCGGGGCACAGTAGGTCACCAGTTAGCGCTCTGTTACTACCTACCATACATGCAAATTTGGCCAAAGAGTTGCCACTTTTTTTTTACCCCGACCTTCCCCCGACGCAAAAGAGGGGTGTTATAAGTTTGACCGCTATGTATGTCTCTATTTCTGTGTGTGTCTGTTTGTATGTCTGTCTGTGGCACTGTAGCTCTTAAACGGATGGACCAATTTGAATCCGTTTTTAGGGTTCCGGAGTCAAAATGGCAAAAACGGAACCCTTAGAGTTTCGCCATGTCTGTCTGTCTGTCTGTCCGTCTGCGGCTTTGCTCAGGGACTATCAATGCTAGAAAGCTGTAATTTTGCACGGATATTTAGGTAAACTATGCCGACAAAATAGTACAATTTAAAATTCCAAATTTTTTTTTTTAAGGTACCTTTCATAGACGTAAAGTGGAGGTGATTTTTTTTTTCTCATCCAACCCTATAGTGTGTGGTATCGTTGGATAGGTATTTTAAAACCATTAGGGGTTTGCTAAAACGATTTTTCGGTTCAGTAATGTGTTTGTGAAATATTCAACTTTAAAGTGCAAATTTTCATTAAAATCGAGCGTCCCCCCCTTTCTAAAATCTAAACCGGTGGGTGGAAAAATTTGAAAAAATTCAGGATGGTAGTCAGTATATTAAAATTCCAAGGAAAACTATAACGGCTAAGTTTTCTTAAGAATTATTAGTAGTTTATGAGGAAATAGCAGCGTAAGGTATAAAATATACCTAAACTTGGAAGATTCCGTGTACCTAAAATACGAAATCCTTAGAAAAATATTATTTAATTTTTTCGTAATGGCTACGGAACCCTATTTTGGGCGTGTCCGACACGCTCTTGGCCGGTTTTTTTATTTGAAATCAGGTTTTCTAGCGATGGTTCATATCCTAGACATGTTTTATCAAAATCGGTTTAGTGATCGGTTTTTGAACTTTGAAGTGACAAAGTCGGGGGTTTCCAACTTTTTGTTGGTTAGGTTAAATCTCTACCTACTATAGGTACGGTCAGCCTAATAGTTAAGTGGTCTATCAATTTTTAAACAAGTTCCTATCCGTAGACAGAGAATCCCTAGACGAATTGATAGCTTCCGTCGCATTCGCACAAGAAAAAGAGTAACTTACGCCAAATGTGTGTAAAGAAATGAGATGCAATGATTTGATTTTTTGTTTCGCCACGCGTGCCGGTTTTTTCAAGGTCAGGTTTGTTTAGCAAAGTAGTTTGCTAAACAAACTTGACAGATGCTCAGCTGATTTTGTTCGCGCTTTTAGAAAAAAGCTAGGAAAATACTTATAAACGTGATAAAATATTCACAATATTGCTTTAAAAAGTTTGTGGTTCAATATTCTAAACAGTATTGAAGAAAAATATGGTGCGGTGTAGTATTTTAGGGTGTAAAAGTGATAGTGAAATGAAACTGCCCGACATATCTTTTCATTCGTAAGTATAAACGTTTCTAACAGTTATTAGGCCTTTTTATTATGTGCTAGATAGTATTCTAAAGAATGTCAAGTAAAATAAAGTAAATTAAGTACATAATACGATCAATAAAATAATCAAAAACGAAATAATCGTAATCATAACCTACAAATAAATTTTGTCCGGTGTTGCCAGATTTTCAATATTTGTTTTCCCACAATTTATGGGTATTATTTTCTGTTGTGCATCTAATAAATATCATTAAATATTTTTAAGTATTAAGTAACATTTTAATTCCATTACAGTTTCCCGGAAAATCCTAATTTACACCAGAAGTGGATTGCAGCCAGGGGAAAGGGGGTGTTTGAACATAAGAGCCACTACGTCACTCCGACTTTAACGATAACAGTATCCGTTGGATGCGGGGGACGCAGGACCGACCACTGTGGCGCTTTTTTTATATAATATAAATATTTTATGGTTTATATGCATGTTTTATTTTTATCGTTTACACTAGCCTTTGCCCGTGTGTGCCAAGAATTCATTTATCGGTATCTGTTATAAAATTCAGTCTGTGAAATTTCGATTTACGAATGAATCCGTTTCTTTGATAGGCAAAAGTACCGGCTTTGGCCACCTTAAGCCGGTTTTTGGCCAGTTGACATTTGGAGTCATATAAAAATAATATTTTTAGTGAGTTTTCAAAAGTTAATTCTGAAACGAATAAAGTTTGTAGTGATTTATAACTATACATTTATTTCAAACGTATATTTAAACAATAAATAGCCATAAACGGTGCAGTAAAAGGCGGAAGATTTATTCGTTTTGAAGGGAAACCAGAGTTAATAGTTGACACCGAACAAATCAAAAGCCGTGGTGGCCTAGTGGTTTGACCTATCGCCTCTCAAGCTGAGGGTCGTGGGTTCAAATCCCGGCTCGCACCTTTGAGTTTTTCGAAATTCATGTGCGCAATCTACCACTAGCTTTTCGGTGAAGAAAAACATCGTGAGGAAACCTGCGAAGCAATTCAATGGTGAGTGTGAAGTTCCCAATCCGCACTGGGCCCGCGTGGGAACTATGGCCCAAGCCCTCTCATTCCGAGAGGAGGCGTGTGCCCAGCAGTGGGACGTATATAGGCTGAGATGAAACGGTACAGTGGCCAAAAACGGTACTTCTTCTTAAATGTACATATTAAATCATGAAATGCCTATTATTTCATCATTTTCTTTTTATCCACTTAGTTAACTTTAGCTTGAATTATAAATATGTACCTTCCTGTATTAGTTGTCTATAAAAATTTAAAACTTAGAAAAAGATCGCATGTGACGTGGGGTAAATTACTTTGAGAGGGTAACCCTAATTATGCATGTACTCTTGTCTCCTGTCCCTTTCAGCGGCACGCTGAGCCGCCGTCTATAGTGTATTATAAGTCTATGTTCCTATCAAATGAATGTGTCGCTAAAGTCGAACTTTCAAGTTGACAGACACGTCTATTGGCATTATTGTTTTGTGACATGCAAACGAACGATCATCAACTTTAGGGTGGTAGACCACATATTGGCTGATGGTACTAACACTCTTTGCTCTGATCCTTCATCTAACCCCAAAAAATGCTGCGCTCCATACCAGACTTCAATGCATACCATGTTTGGGCACCATTCCAACCGGGCACGTACCTACTTATTTTTCCGCTCGAGTTATATTATCGAAGGATTTTCTAGTCTACATGTGATCTACATGAATATATTACTTGCATATTCATATTCATTTATTCATAAAACTAAAAACACATACATACATACATTTGTGTAAATAAAACTTTTCCAACATTCATTAAAATGTAACTGGCCGTTAAGCTAGAACGAATCGCCAAGAAAAAAACTTGTGAAATTTGAACTGAAAACGTCATTAGGTACGTCATTACCGATTGCCGTCTCCACTCCTGTGACAGCGAAAATGTTTCCTGTGTTTAGCTTTTTCCTCATAGTTATTACTTTATATCCTGGCTACGTGAGCTCGTGGTACATGTACCCAAGCGAAGACGTGTTGACGGACGAATACTTACTGCCGCGTCAGGACATAGGGGAACCATACGAAGAACCTGACCAT
This sequence comes from Choristoneura rosaceana, assembly GCA_037349165.1. NCBI lineage: Eukaryota > Metazoa > Arthropoda > Insecta > Lepidoptera > Tortricidae > Choristoneura > Choristoneura rosaceana. Next base: position 3,150,680 of record JAZBNJ010000032.1, read on the forward strand.
GGGAACAGTACCCTTAAGATTACTCCGTACCTCTACAACGACCATAACATCAGCACAAACGAAGAATCTTTAGCCACTCCTACAAACTGCCAACATACAGACAAGATGCGATGCCACTTCCCGCAAATAGATGCCATGCTTCGACACTTGAAAGAAGACTGCGTCGACGTTTCGCTCGCTTCCCTCACCCCATTCAACAGAGGCGTGTCACTCTTCGCGCGATCTCGCTTCTGCATCAACACAGCCGGCACTTAATTTTTTAGATGTATCTATTTTAAGAAATGAAACATTAGTTTGATAGTGCTATTGATTAGTTAGACATTATTATTGTGTATCCAATTTTTATTTATGATAAAGAGTTTAAATATAAGGTACTTGCCTACTTTTAAGTAAAAGTGGCGTTTTCTGTATAGCTCCTGTCTTTAACAGCAGATTTATGTGCGTAAAAGTATTGAATGCACTAACGCATCAGGGGAACTGGACACGGGAACACCCCTCATTTCTCACCATCAGTAGTATTTCAAGTAAACGTGACGCTAGTTTGAAATTTGGGGGTAAGTCTCCAAAAGGAAGGAAAATTTCAGCAATATGAAAGTAATGCTGAGCGCAACTACACTTGGGAGCAAAGAAATCGAGCCACACCCTTGCAATTTAACTTTTCCATGATAACACTGGTGTGGTGAGACCTAAAAACATAGAGGGATAAGTTTATTGCAAGGGTGGCTAGATTTCTTTGCTCCCAAGTATAGAAAAATGTAGTAATCCTATATAGGGTTTTCGTTTACATCGCTTCGCTTCTTCACACATAACTGGTGAGGTGGATCATGACCTTCTTTTGAGAGCTAAAATGTGTTATGAAATGTTAAAACAAAAACAACATAACTAACAGGTTCGTTTCACTCACGTTTCACTCGTATAGATAACGGCTGGCTGGCTCTCTGATTAAGTATCTTAGTTGTGACGATAACAGTGACTTAGCCAAATAAAGTCGTTATCGTGATAACAATGCTTCATGCATTATTATATAAGAAAAGATACAAAATATTATTTTACAACGACTATATTCAAGACGTGATATAAAGACAACAACGCGTCTTCGCTTGTTCATTATCAATCGATACGCGCTTGTGTCAACAGTGTTCCGTAAAACAAAAACCAAGATGCCGAGAAAAGTGTTCGTTGTAGGAGTTGGTATGACCAAATTCCTGAAACCAAGTCCTGACCGGGATTACCCAGAGATGGGAAAGGAGGCCGTGGAAGCGGCTCTGGCCGATGCTGGCATCAAATACGACAAGATCCAACAAGCCGTCTGCGGATACGTGTTTGGAGACTCTACGAGCGGTCAACGCGTGCTTTACCAAGTCGGCATGACGGGCATTCCTATCTACAACGTCAATAACAACTGCTCCTCCGGCTCTAACGCTCTCTTCCTCTGCAAACAATTGATCGAAGGTGGCATCGGTGATATAATGCTTGCAGTAGGCTTCGAAAAGATGGCGCCTGGACCCCTTGGCAGCGGCGCCTACAAAGACAGAGCTGATCCTCTAGGATTACACGATAAAAAGACAGACGAGCTCATCGGTCTCGTCAAAGGCCCGCTAACTCCTCAATATTTTGGTAACGCTGGGATCGAACACATGAAAAAATACGGAACGACTGAAGTACATCTAGCCAAAATAGCTGCCAAAAATCATAGGCACGGGATAAAGAACCCACGGGCACAGAGCACCAGGGAATATACTGTGGAAGAGATTCTAAATTCTAGAAGGATCTACGGACCACTAACTAAGCTGGAATGCTGTCCTACCAGTGACGGTGCAGGAGCAGCGGTGCTCATGTCGGAAGACGCCGTGATTCGTTTAGGACTGCAAAGTAAAGCTGTTGAGATCATCGGGATGGAAATGGCGACGGACACGCCGGGAGTTTTCACGGAGAACAGTTTGATGAAGATTGCCGGCTATGACATGACCGGGCTGGCTGCAAAACGCATTTATGAGAAGACTGGTATATCGCCCAAGCAAGTGGATGTGGTGGAGCTCCACGATTGCTTTGCTGCGAATGAGATGGTTACATACGAAGGTTTGCAACTGTGTGGGGAGGGGGAAGCGGGGAAATTCATCGATGCTGGTGATAATACGTATGGTGGGCAAGTTGTGGTGAACCCGAGCGGAGGGCTGATCGCCAAGGGGCATCCCCTGGGAGCCACCGGGCTGGCGCAGTGTGCTGAGCTGGTGTGGCAGCTGCGTGGCGAAGCTGGCGATAGACAGGTCAGATTAACAACGGCAGATACACATTCACACTGTGAGAAGAGAACACACACAAACACATGATTGTTGGTGGTGATCTACCACCACATTCTAACGACACGTTTTGAACTCAACCAGGGTTCATCCTCAGATCAACACAACCGTTCAGACAATAGGTACATACCAGACATGAGTGCATAAACGCCATTTGTTTCATAGAAGTAACAATCGCAAGGTCGCGGGTGAGCTAAGTAGAGGTACGAGTAATTGTTTACAATTTCTTGAAAAAATTGTAAGTGTCTCTGACGAAGATTTTGAAGCGAACAATTTTCTAAGGTCTACACCTCCAGGCTCTGTAGATCTTTTATTGGTAGTGTTCATAGTAATGTTATGTTTGTAGGTAGGTATTTAAAAAAGCAGTGGTACGGTGGTAAAGTCCTAGTGGTTTGTCCAACGGCCTCTGGAGCAGAAGACGATCGTGGATTCAAATCCAGGCTCACACCTCTGAGCCTTCGAAATAACTTTTGAAATTTACCACGAACTTTACGGTGAAGGAAACCTGCAAACACAAACTACAAAATATACTTTCATTTCATAGATTAGTAACCGACAAATACTTTCGGTTTCTAGACTTAACGGACTTAAAGTTAATGTTATTGAATTAAAAAATATATGTAAAAATTAACAAATAATAGATGAAATCTTAGTTCCTTATTTATGCGACAGGAAGATTTGCACGCTCACATTACATGTCGTATGCACCATAATAACTTTTATTACAAATTTAAATGTTAAAGAACACGATAGCCCTAGAAGACCTGTCCCACCCAAGCTACTTGCTAAGAACGGTGAAGTATGGAGCTGGGGCTAATCCCACCCGCGTCTCACCCCTCACAACCCGCACAATGCTCTATCTAGACGTCTCCGTCGGATTACTGTAGGAAACTTGTTATACTGTGCCCATAGTAACTAACTACGTGACGTCTTATGGGCTTTTTGGGTGTACGAGTATAATTGATGTTTATGCCATCAATAAATCGTGATCATATTTATCTAGCTCAAAGAGATATCAATTGGACTTCGAATCACCGATGTGACGTGATAAGAATTAAAGCTATCATAGCCACTCAATCAGATGTCATTCATTACAATGACGACAATTTTCAGATGATAAGATTGCATCTTAGGGAGCGACAAGTGCTTCACCCTGCTGGTGATAAACTTGAATATTTGTTTTCTCGAAAATGTCCGTAAAAGTTGACATTATTCTTTATATATCATATCAGAAGGTGAAGTGCATAGTTTATTGGCGGCGAAAAATTAAAAACTTAGAAAGATTGCAGCAGGGCTACTCCGAAACTCGAAACTCCAAGTTCTTCATGCGGTCCCTCTAGCTCTCGTATCAAATAGTATGTGTCAGAGGGACCGCACGACACGAACTTCGAGGCTCGAGTTTCGGAGTAGCCCTGCTGGCGCGCTAGGTCGACAATGATAAATTAGCGCGCGTATGAATCAGTCACATTTTTTTTTTTTAAGGGTAAAAGGGCATGGAAATATTGACACAAGTCGTATACAGCCAAGTCTAATGGCCGGTATCTGATATTTTGTTGGAACTCCGGACTTTTTTTATTGGGGCTAATAGCATAGTAAAAGAGAACTATGCTAATAGTCTCCAAGGACGATTAATCGTCCTTGTAGTCTCTAAGCTAAGCCGCAGATGGACAAACAGACAGACATGTCGAAACCAAGAGTTTCGTGTTTGCTATTTTCGCTAGGGAACCCTAAAACCGGCCAAGTGCGAGTCGGACTCGCACACCAACGGTTCCGTACAAACTTGTAGGATGGTATTTGGCAAGGTATTTGACCACGGAAACTTCTGTTTCAGGTGCCCAACGCGCGCATAGCTTTGCAGCACAACCTGGGGCTCGGTGGTGCCGTCGTCATCACCATGTACCGCAAAGGGTTCCAGAACACGTCTAAATTATAAGCTGAAAAAATGTATAATCTTGGGCCTCTAGGTTGGCAACGCCTCTGCAATCCCCCTGGTGTTGCAGGTGTCTATGGGCGGTGGTGATCTCTTACCATCAGGAGACCCACTTGCTCGTTTGCTATCCAGTAGAGTAAAAAAAATGCAAATTTCTCAGGATTTGTCATCTTTACAGGATTGTTATAAAATAAATGTAACCTAAACATAACCATCTGTAGATTGCACAATCATAAAAATATTCCAAGAGATTCACCAAATAATATGTTATGTCAAATGACCATTATGTATTTCGTCCATTACTTTTCAAAAAATTTCAAACAGTCTCGGAAAAACTACATGATAGAACTGGCCATATATATGGAGCTGGAGCCGAATTATTTGTAAGAGAACCAGCTAGTTAAAAGTAAAATTTTACACTTTTCCGTTTATCTCCAGATTTGTGAACTCTTTTCAAATAATAATTACATCTGATTATTTTTGGTGTTTCTACTTATAATAAATATACGCCATATATACTAGCTTTTGCCTGCGGCTTCGCGCGCGAGGAATTCGGTTATCGCGCGCTGTTCCCTCGGGAACAATTTTTCAGAGATATAAAGTAGCCTATGTCACCCTCGGGCCCATAAACTACCCCTAAAATCATGTTGATCCGTCGCTCCGTTTCGACGTGAAAGACTGACAAACATACAAACACACACTTTCTCATTTATAATATCAGTATGGATTTAGGTTCATCTAGTGAAAAAAGTTGATCTAGTGAATAATATTTATTCGTCGTATTTTGTCGGAAAAGTTCGTAGAAAGTTATAAATATTGCTTTCTCAATTACCTTACTGACACTAATTGAAAAACCGAGATAAATACGAACTTTGCCGACAAAATACGATGGCAAAGCGTTATTTACTACATCTGTACAGGCTTTGGAAGATAAAGCAGACGTCCGGGTGCTCGTCAGTCCCAATAGTCGCCATCTTTAGTTTTTTGCCATTAGTAAGAGGTGACAGGGGGTGTCTTCTATACGGCATTAACTTTTTCGTAGTTTTGTGGATTGTATTTTTAAGTATTAATAAATCGTTAAGCATTCGTGTAACTTTATTTACCTATAGCTAACCTACTCAATTTACTAGGTACCTACTTATATATCTGTAGTGTGTAGCTACTCCTGGCTCCATCTAGTGAGCAAATATTGATTTTTTATTGATTATTTTTATACACTCAAAGAAAAGTTAATTGCTAGCTCAATATAATGGCATGTTGCAGAATCGCCCAGAAATCGATTACTGAATTAAAACCATATAAGTACTCATCAACCATTGAAATCCTTCTTAGGAGAATATTTTTTTTGGGATTTTTCAGTAACTTTAGTTTTATGCAGCATCTGTATATTATGACAAAAATAGTCATGATGTGATCATTTGATAAATTAATCACGGTTAGTTTAAAAATATGTTTCTCTTTCTAATGCAAAGATATTTGCACGATTACCTTGCAACGTTCATAATAAAGGGTGCAAGTTGTAATTCAAAGCTGCAAAGCTGATATTCAAACCTGCTATCTTACCAAGCTGAAATTTGGCATACCTACATCTGTAAGACCTGTCAATACAATAATCCGGTAGTAAAATTCTGTTAGTCCGGCCCGGAACTTCTCCGCATGACAGAACCTTTAAGGTTTTTGGAATAAAACATTGTTTGGAAATCATTTCATTTTATTGCTCCACAAGGTATAAGCATTTTTTTCAAGTAAAAACACACTTCGAACCACATTACGAGCATGTGTGTGCCAACAGAACCATTTACCTTACATCTAATCTATCAGGTACTTTACAATATACAATCTGCTCCGGTTACCGCTAGGTTTTGGCTTTACAGTAAAATATACGGGGATTGACGGTAGTCAGTAACTAGAGTTTCAAGCGCTCTAAATTGCTCAAAAACTGAAACTAACATGTCTCAGGACTTATCGCTATTTATTGCTAGAAATTACCTCTATTTTTCGACCACATTACGGCGGCCATTACGAATTGACTCATGTGTGACGGCTGCAATGTGGTCGAATGTCAAAGTAATTTTAGCAATAAATAATAATCACTCAGGCCAAATGAAAAGTAAAGACTGAGTTTTACGAACGGCAAAGTGAGACCTCACCGGACAGCCCGTAATGAGCATACTTTTGTTGTTATTGTATTAGTACAGTCGAAATCAGTTATTTCGGAGCGCCCAAGGTGATCAAAAATATCGATACATGAACTTCAATACTTTGTTAATTTTTTGCCAATATTTTTGACCATCTCGGCTGCTCCGAAATAACTGATGGTGACTGTACATCCCATTTCCCAGTTTTGAATAGGACGGCGAGTACAGTTGTAAGATAGCTGAAGGGCTACTCCGAAACACAAAATTCGAAGTTCGTATCGTACCATCCCTCTCACTCTCGTATTAAATAACATAAGCGTAGGCGGGACGGTACGATACGAACATCGATTTTCGAATTTCGTGTTAGCCTTGCTGATGCGAGAGTAAGTTCTTTATCGCAAACTACAAACTTCGGACCCCAGCACTGTGTGGAAGGCAAGGAGAAAGAATCTTCACTTTTAATTTGGTCTGGCACAATTTAGTTACTATTTATGAGCTAAACTTAGAAACGTTCAGACTCAAGTTACAGCCGTTCAAAATTTTCTGTACGAATGTACGAGCGACATTTCATTTGGCCAGAAATCTTGAATCTACTGACTAAAACTTTGATATAAGGTATCAAAAATACTTCACTGATTGGTAATCTTCGCATGCCGTATATAGCTTTTACTTCAACGTAGAAATTCAACCTTTAACGGTTCGCATGAAGCCGCAAATTGCAACAACACACCAGCAACATATGCGACTTTACGAAAATTACAAATCAGTTTATGCGTTTTTGTATACAATGCAAATGCGTCCTAAGTAAAGTTAAAATACAAATTTCTGATAAACACACACAATTCATAATCATACAGGTTGAAAGTCAAATTTAAATAATTTATTGTTATAGTCGCAAAAATAATATAAAAACTTTAATAATTAATCTGCCGACAGTCCAGCGGTAGATGTCACTAGTGACACTATAAAGTAAAGATGTTCGAACTCGCCAGATGGAGCCAGTTGCTAGCAATACGCGGTCTTCACTAGTGACATCTAGCGGTAGCTAACAGACAGGAGACTCGATGTTACAAACAATACTTCGTAACACCTACAGCAGGAGACTTTAAACCCGACACTACGCAAGGCGAGTAACGCTTACGCTTTTAATCTATCTTTACTATATGTGAACCGGAAGCCATATTGTCTAAATTAATAGGAATTACAATCGCTTTCACCAATTCTTTCAGTAAATTGCTGTAGATTGAGGGTCTGTTTCACCTCTTCTCGACTAACTTTAAGTGTCAGATAAAAGTAATGCCGTCTTTGTTTATTCAGACAAAAGAAACAGAGACGGCAACACTGATAACAGTCAGTTAAAGTTAGTCGACAAGTAGTGAAACACGCCCTGAGGGTAGAAAGATGTAGTGAATTGCGATTACAGGCGTCCGTGCGTTAGTCAACACAGCCTCGGAGTAAGTGTCGCGTTGTATAGTGTCGAGTTAATTCCGTCTCTAGCTTCACTTATTCATATACAGATGACATTTGGTGTTGCTAGCACGAAAGAAAATTGTGCCACCAATTGTCTAAACAGCCAGAACAGCAACAACAGCCTTGAGAAATAATTTTGGACTAATTTGAAAGTGGGCAAGAAATTCCGCAAAAAAGAAGTTTCGCTTGTAACTAAAATGTTGAAGCATTGTGATGATTTTATACGTTCTTTAAGTAACAGCCACCTCTAGGTTTTATTACAGTATTTATGGGTGTTCAAACTTCTGTTTGTTGGTGACACAGTCCATCTCTTTCACGCAGCTAACTAGACTGAAAGAGAACACAGATAACAACATAAAAGAGTAGAAATTGAATAATGGCGATAATTTTTTTGCAAGTGACACATTTTTGACGTTAAATGCTCGAGAATGGCAACAATATCGTAAGTAAAACTTATATTGCTTTTCCATTCGTTTTCTACTGTTTTATGTCTTAGTCTAGATCAACTTTTAATGTTAGAGTAGCCAATAAATACCACCATTTTGTAGCGTGGATGTTGCTGAAAATATTTAACGTATGACGCTTTAAATAAATTATACTGCAAACAATGGGTTCCAAATATAAGGCTTACAATAAATTTAACAAGGCAGTGACCATTTTTAAGAACGTTTCCAATGCGGAACCCTAATTAAATTTTATAGTACTACCTAACACATTTAAGCTTAGGCAGAAGCATTTTTATCTGTACAAGTACTTACTTACTACTGTCATTTAAGGCTAGCCACTTACACGTTTTTTAATCGTTTTATAAAAAGTATTAGATTAAAATTAGGATTAAAACAAAAACCTCGTTGTTTGAAGCATAATTCTTACTAAAAATATTTTTCTTTCTTTCTGTAGTGGCACTATTCATATGTGTTACCTTTTTATTAATATTGGCACTTACAAGACTTCATTCTTTTGCCGATTTAAAAACCTATGTGCTAGCTCTTACTGCATTCATGGTGCTAGTTTTTTATTATAGAATTTATAACTCTCCTTGTCGCACAGGGTAGTTAACTAGATAGATAAAAAGAGTCAGAAGATTTATCTTCGCTATAACAGCTAGCACCTTAAGTTTTCCAAGACCTTTAATCAAACCACATATACTATCCCAAATGACAGTAGATGAGTAAGTTCATTTTTTTATTTTGCGACTTTCACATTTTACTTCAAAATTGATGTATTTTATCAACAAACGTTCATTGAGATCACAGGTGTACAAATATACCCTGGCAAATCACCAATCACAATAAAAACTTTGTCTTTTTCTTTCGTCAAGTCTCTTTTACCCCGAGTAAAGTTTACAACAGAATCAATTATGAAGGAAAAGCACTGCATTTTGTAACTAGAGGCAGCACTCACAACTTTTACATGTATACAACAGAAAAAACAATTTTATTTAAGCAAGTTTATCTTAGGTGTCTTTTAAAACATGATAGTTTTTTAAACTTTCATTGATAGCATAGGTTTGCTTCAATTCAACAATAATGCATTACATTTGACATAATTTTTTTTTTTTTTTTTATTCGACTGGAAGGCAAACGAGCAAGTGGGTCTCCTGGTGTTAAGAGATCACCACCGCCCATAAACATCTGCAACACCAGGGTATTGCAGATGCGTTGCCAACCTAGAGGCCTAAGTTGGAATACCTCAAGTGCCAGTAATTTCACCGGCTGTCTTACTCTCCGCGCCGAAACACAACAGTGCAAGCACTGCTGCTTCACGGCAGGATTAGCGAGTAATTGGCAATAAATAGGTCCTCATTCAAAATCAGCGCCACGGCTTGCCGTGACATTATGCTGAGTGGGGACCTATTTAGCGTCATGTAGGTCTTGTATTTGTTCTGTTTGTTTTTATGGCGTTAAATAAATGTATTTTCTTTCTTTCTTTCAAATAAAACTGTAAGCCTTCAGTATTTTTCGGTTGTAACTATACTCCTTTTAATTTAAGATTTGAATTAACGGTCAAATTGTAACACACGTTTCTCGGTATTTCGAACACAAATTGTCAAAAAATACCTACATGTACATTTATTAGCGGTATTTATTATATTTTTACTACAGAAGTTAACACAATTTTAAATAGTTTCATTGTTTTATTTAAAAATGTGTACAAATTTTACCGTTAAGTTTCAAATCGTAAAATAAATGGAGTATATGTGATGCTAGCAACATTAACCACTGCGCATAGTATCTATTTGGCGCCAAATTGCTGCCAGGTTAAGAGTTGCCAGTTCACGAAAGAACAACGAAACGAACGAGAGTTAACGAAAGGACAATTGTTTTTATCGCGCCTTACACTAGTGTTCTAGATTTAACAGCCTGGCACACGTACCACTTCGTACTTAAATAATACGTTACATACATGTACAATACAAGTCCCTCACTGTCTTTTGAGTTTTAACAAAGATATTTTAAGAAATAAAAAAAAAACAACCTTCAAGAGTTACCTCCACATTAAAAGAATACTTGTTAGTTAGCACCATTAAAATATTTCTCAATTAAAAGACAATGAGACGACTTTTGTGAAACTTTTCCATCGATACAATGGATATTAACCTACCCTATGAATTAAAGCGATACTTTTAGGTTAAGTCACAGACTCGCAGAATGGCTAAGCCATTTTTTTTAATTTGCAAAACCCAGATAGAAAATTTATAATGCAGTAAAAACTCCAATAAAACTAAATTAAGAACAGAAATAGTTGCCAATAAATACTAAAAATATATATACAATTAAAAACTATCAAATTTGCCAAGCCAAAATATCATAGCACCAAAACGTGTTACAACCACACTGACAGAAAAGTTTCAGTACAACTTAGCATAGTTTAGTTCATTATTTATAATGACGACATACAGTCTGTTTCTAAATTAACTCTAATTTATGTTTTAAACAATAAGTTATTTTCATTACACTCGCATGGTAATAATATATTATTATTAATAAGTAAAATGGTAATTATTTTCTCAAAATGTCTCTGACTAGAGATATAGCCTAACCTAAAACTGATACTTAGCTTAGTACAACTACAGTTTAACATAGCACTCTTTAATAAGAAGAAATTAGAAATTTCACAATTTGTGGCATTTGAGCTTTGCCAAGATAAAAATTTTGCTTCACTTTAGTACAGCGAAATTTGATTCCACTTTTCAAAATGTATAACAAATAATGACACACAATTTGATTGCGCTTGGCGCCATCTCGCGGCCGAGCCGTTAATTTTGTGACGCCTCAGATAAAGTCATAGACAATAATAATCACACAATATACGTAGTGTTGTCATTTTAAAAAATACGGAAATCACACGTATAGCGTAACATGATAAAAAATATTTACAAATAAGTAATGAAGTTTACTCAGTCGTATTTATGGGCTAAAAGAAAATGCACTGTTACTGGCAAAAGCTATACAATTAATGTGAAATGGTTTTCCAGCGTCTGCACTATGGTTACTTTTACTTAGTTACGTAGCTTTTATTTTAGTAACATTTTTGCCACAAGTATAAACATAAGTGTATAAACGATTGTTTTACTCTTAGGTTTTACTTCTAGAACAATACAAGGAATCTTATAGCGCAGACGCTACATCAAAAATTTCAGCACCGTATTAAAAAAATTGCTTCAAGTTGCAACATGTTAAACTGAGAAATGAATGCGGGCAGAACTCGGAACCGTTCTTTTAGACTTGTCGGACCTCTAATAGAACAATTTTTACCTCTTCGAGAAAATTCGTGTTTTCAACTGTTCTCTATCATTGAATTATGCCATTGTTGCAATTGTCATTGTTGTTTTAGAGGTACGCTATGTTGCTTTGTAGCCATACGTTTGTATCTTAGGTTCTTACATAACATACATAGGTATTTTAAAAACTCCGTAATTAACCGTACCTATTAGTTCAAAGCATACAAGGTTGCTCTTGGAATTTTCTGATAGCGAAATACAGAGTTGAGAAAATAACCAATTGAAATTGGGCTCCATTTTGATGGTCACTTTAAGTTAAGACTTTAAATGCGTAACGATTAGACCTAAATTAAAATGTCATCAAAATTAAGAGTGCAAGTACTTACCTAAAGTCTTATTTGCAGTCATTACTTTTGCACTCTCGCAAAACGCCAGCACAATAATTTTGTTTTAATTTAACATTGGCAATGTCAAGAACGGTCCACGTTAAAATTAATCATCTGAAATATCAGACTGGCATTTTTTTTATTTAAAATTATAAATTTGGTAGTCGCTGAGACTCAGGACATCAAAATCGCGCGATTCATTATTAGATATCGCGATAAGCAAGAACGCATGAAATTTATGAAATATATCAGACACACCGTTAAGCTACAATTGATTTAATCACTTTTAAGGTTATAAGACGCTTACTGAACTTTGCCTACGTTATCTTATTCTTTACAACCAATTTAGAAGGCTTAACCTTTACACACAAATGAAAACCCATCGGTTGTTTCAGGCAGTGACTTGTCCAATTATTGCTCCAAAGACTCCAAAACAATTTATAAATCTAAAACGTAATCAACAGTTTTCCCTTACTTTTAGCCAAATATAATATTTTTTATATACAATGAGGTAGAATGTGGGATTACCCTTATTTAAGGTTTAAAAATGTGTCGGCCTCGACCCCGTGGCTCGCCAGCCGGACGAATGCTCTTTGAAGAGAGAGATAGAGAATAAATAACGAATGATTTCCATCACCATTCATTCCAGGCGTGATGGGCCCTACTAAAGTATAGCTGACATCAGGCACAACACGATTTCTATAATTTCCAAATCTTCTAGCCGAAACATTAATTCATCTCCGTACAACTCTTCATGTAAGTTTTCTTCGTGTCACAGGTATAGGTACCATTTATGTATGAGTGCGATTACTATTATTATTTGGTATGGTTGAGGTTTTATACAGAGTTATTTACCGTAGAAAAATATAAAGAGGTGAGAGTAACCTTAGATAATGAGCACTATAGTACTTAGACACTCGTAAGCACCCACAGATGGCGAGTGCCTGCGAGTAATGCTCCCGCCGCAGGCGGCTAAAATGGAAATACTAAAACCAACGAACCTATTGCAAAAAATTGAATAATAACCCTGTATAAATTATGCTTATGGTTGTAAGTGTTAAAACTATTTCTATATATTTATGTGAGTATTCGGTTGATTATTGAAAAAGCAGATTGAGGTTTTACGATAAGGTAACGGATACCTCGCAGATGGCACGACGAAGAGACTACAAGACTGTACAATATAATGTACAAAAATAACTAAAATAATTTCAGTAAACTGTACTTGATATGATTATGTACATCAGATAGACCTTTCCGGCCTGTAATTGCTACTATTTTCTGTTTGGTAAAATATCGCCTCGACACTACACAATACCTACAAAAACTATTAATCATGTAAGAGTATAAAGTATAAAGAGTAGAAGTTCAGATAAACCGTGTCGAACAGTGTCCCAAGAGTGAAAAGAAGTCAATCATTATATACATGAGGGTGCGGCGAACGACGCGTTCGGAGTCGGTCAGCACCTCAAAGTTTTGTACTTTGGAGACGCGAAAGTCACTGAGCGTTTGTTCACGTCACTAGAAGCGGAGCCTCGTGATGACCCGCGTCGGTCAACAGGGCGGGTCCTCCTCCTGCTTGGGCGGGGAGGCGTTGGGCCGGGGCTTGCCTGGGTCGGCGTCCGCGAGGGCCTCGCGCCGCGCGAGCTCGGCCTCGCGGGCTTCCAGCCGCGCCTCTCTGCGGACCAGGTCGGCTTCCCGCTCGTCCAGACGCCGCGCGCGCTCCGTCAGCCTCGCTTCAGCGTCGAGCAGCCTGGCCGCTAGCTCCGGGTCGGGGTGGGGCGGCGGCGACGTGGATGACGTCACGTCATCTGCTGGCGGCGTGTGCGGCTTCAACGCTACGTTTGGCTGGAAGTCCCGTTCGAACCGAGTGCAGTCTGCTACGCGAACCACCCTTTCCGGATGCTGGAGGATGGGTTCCCTCTTGCCCCAGGGTCTGAACGCGGAGAGCGTTCTGTAGGGCATGTATGGGTCCACGTATAGGGCGTAGCTGTAGTCTTCGCCCCTGGCTTTCTTTGGGGGAGACTCGGGCGGCTCAGGCTTGCACACCACTGCCTCGACAACCTGGAATTGAGAGAAGGACAAAGTGAGACATTGAATGCGTACACTGAGCTATTTTGACATTGATTTTTTTTTTTGTTTATTTTACAACTATTATCGTTCAATTTAGAGATATGACTAAAATAATAACCGCCCCTTAAATAAATTATTGTTTATGATTTATACATAGGTACCCTACTTAGTGCCAATAAAATCGTATTACGCTTAATTTTCAATTAAATGATCTTCAGTACTACCTAACTGGTATGTCTAGACTTCGGCATTATAGTTAGCAGTACCCTTAGTGTATAGTTTTCGGTTACAAAATACGTCTCGATCGCGTTCGCGTTAAAATCTCAATTTGTATGGAAACACGAACAGCGCCTCTAGCGGAACGTTTGCGATGTTCATGTTTCCATACAAATTGAGATTTTAACGCGAACGCGATCGAGACGTATTTTGTAACCGAAAACTATACACTAAGGGTACTGCACTTAATTATAGAGGTAAACTCTACAGGGCCCTGAAGCAACTAAAATTTATTGACATTGTTTTTTATCACGTAAAGACAAATTTCTAATCGCGAACTAGCCGCTCTCGTTATCTCGAAAGCCCATTCGTCTTCTACCTCTGGGGGGCAGACGCGCGTCATCCCCCCGGGGGCCGTGGGGGTTGCGGGAGGATGTAGGTCGCGGCCGGGCCACAGACGACCCCCAGACGCCAGCCTCGCCCGCTGACAACTTATTGACGGACGAAGGAACGTGGCAAGAATGCCTATGGAATTTCGGCCCAGTTGTTGATTTCGATAGTGTATCGATTAATGGCTAATGCAATGAACGTTGTACACCAAATACAGTTCCCGAGTGCGTTCTAGTCGCACAATTTTCGAGTCATAATTTTTTCCCCGCATAAACAGTAAATTTTTCAAAAAGTTTTTTTATATCGTAAAACGCTAGAGTAGGATAGTTTTATAACTATTCTAAACAATTGATGGATTCAAAGAAAAAGAGTTATGGGAAGCAATATTATGACAAAAATTATAACTTTCAAAAATTATGCGAGAGGCTGATTGTGGCAATGGCTTCTAAGTGAAGATCTTCAAATATAAAGTTCTCGTGTCAGTGTTTGTAACCAAACTACAACTACTCAACTACTCTACTAAACTATTTACGCGAACGGAGTCGCGGGGAACAGCTCGTATACTTCTATATTTTATACTGTGTAACTGACATTAAGAACTGGGTGGTAAAATATTTTTTTGTTCTATACGGTGCAATGTAGTTGGTTGGTTATACATAGATTTAGTTGTAATGGAATGGCATGCGCAAATGCAAACAAGTTGGCAGTTGCTAAATATTATGTGCATTGAACGCAAGCGTTCTGTTTTATCTTTTCAACATCGAGAATGGATATTCTATTTCCAATTCCAACGAATATCGTATTTTCAGTTCCGAATTCCATAAGAAAATTAAGCAATTGCTTATGTCTTGGGAATGTTTGAGCACATGAATGGCAAGGCTTTTTAAAGACCGATAATAATTACTTCTTTTCTAGTGGATAGATTTTTTATACAGCATTGATACCTACCAAAGTTGCGCGTCGATTTTAGCTCTACACGACCGTTAAAGTTAACAAGAATCTTCAGATGTATTTGGTCAAGTACCTCATTCTAATTCTGCTCTCTGCTCTGCGCAATTACATTGACCTAATCTAGGAAAGCAACTTAAAGGCGAGGGTCGAGTTAGCTCATCTCCCGAATTTCAGGCCTAGGCTTCATTTAAAGCATCTATCACGATACTGCAGCCTCACATTAAAAGCTACAAAGAAGCGGTTACTTCAAAAGCACTACCTACGAACCTTCGTAATAAGGCTGGGGTTCAGATAAGACTCATCTCCTAAGCGCGTGTATACGGGTCCAGTGTAACCTGGCCTCCCCCTCCCCGATTCCTAAGAGAGCGAAAGGGCGTGGTGGAGGTAGGTTAATGGGCTCGGAGGGGTCACAGCAAAGTGGTTGTGTGGGAGCGAACTGACAAACATATTGCGGCCTACTTGCGAGTAATTTAGCAACATGCCTACATTTTTGTTTACACGGCTTTCTGCCAGCCTTAACCTATCTGCCGTTACCGTCGGCTAAAATTATAAGCGAATTTGAACCGTATTTGAAGTATATCTCAGTTTATTTTGTATTGCGGTTGCGAGCTTGAACTTTGTATGGTTTGATGGTCTCTAGGTATAGTGAAGACAAAAAATATACCGTCGTTGTTATTACAGTTTGCTTGGCCGTCATTGCCCGTTCTCAGTTAATAGTTTGTAAGACTTGTTTTCAGGATAAAATCTTAATTTTGATGGCAAAGATTTCGTTGAATTTACTTAGCAACGAAATCTTAGACATAGACATAACTTTATTTCGACATCAAACTTAAAATAATACATTTACAGAAAAGAAAAACATTTCATGATGTCGAAAAGGAATTGACTCAGCATTATGCTGCAGTAAGTATGTGTTGCCTACTGCTTAGATAGTTTCTATGGCTCTTTTTTCCTTATGCATGTACCGATCAAGCTCTATAAATTAAAATTGACTGTCGAATGTGTGTAATCGCATCACTTCAGAACAGCTACACCTAGTTGGCTAATTCTTTTTTTTTTCAGAGACCTGTTATATGTGAAAGAAAATATTTGACAAATTGCAGAATGTCTCTACAAAAACGAGTGAGCGAGTCAGCATTTATGTTTAATTATGTAGTTTAGTCACTATAGTGCAAAGGCGAGGCTGAAAAAAGTTTTTTTTTTTTTATAATGGCAAGAAGTAGATTCCATCTGCATGCTCTAATATACCTAGTGCCATCCACGAAGACGCGTGAATTTGACAAAATTAGACATTAATGATAATAACATTGTAATAAGAACCACGGCACACGTCATCGTGAATGACTCTACCTATACACTAAGTTGAAAATTCTCACTTTTGCGACTCTCCTGGCGGACAAATGTGGAACTACATAAATAAACAATGTTTAGGGTTGCCAGTACACAGCATCGTTAATTATTGGCATAAATTCGACGTCTATGACAAGGGAGCAGGTGACAAAGTCTGTCTATATTCTAAAGAGCAATAAAGCGACTGTACTCTTCGCACAAGGGTTGGGTAGAAAGAGACAGATAGATACTTTATTTTGGCGATAAAAGCTGGGAGGGCTCAGGTGTGAAATTTTGTATTACTTCTCATCATTAAGTTTGTGGAGTAGCTAGCTAGTTCGCGCCCGCGGCTTTGTCTCTATTTCAGAACTCCCTATTTTATAGGAACTCTCAAAATGGGTTCCTAATCTTTATTTTTACCATAATAAAGCTTTATCCAAGATCCAGGGATCAGCCACTGTTTAATGTATCAACTAAATTGATTCCATTGCCGCCTTAGAACCTTGTCGTATTAAATAACTATATACTAGCCGTTGCTCACAAGTTGGTCTGCGAAGAAATAAGGTTGTGAACTATGATTGATGCCATAGACCACGTTAAATTTGCAACCGATGGTTAACAGTTAACAAGGGTTTCAATGGTTCTCTATAGTTTGCCCTAATTTCATATGCCCGAATGTATCGTTTTCTAGAATTTTCGTTTGCCTCAAAGTAATTTATTTCTTCACAGTTGATATTAAACTAAACTCTAACCTAACCTACTGCATTCTACATGATGACATTAAAAAAAATCTGAAAACAGCACGGTTCTATATATTTTATTGGAAACGTTGGTATGGCAAGTGAAATTCGGGGAAATGAAATTGCCAAGTAAAGGTAAACGGGTTTCAATTGATGTAAAATGACGCAAAGAGAGATTCTAGGTATCATACCTATTATATGGTGACCCAGGAATCTTCTTATGTCGATGATTTCCTATTCGCAATGAACACCCCTATTTTATCTAAAAGTCACCGGCAGCATGTGTACCACTTGTCATTTGTCATTATCGTTAAAATCATTGTGTACCCAAGTATTAGCTAAAAACACACATAACCTTCTTGTGTCATTGTTTTATTTATAGTCAAAAGACTGCAATAACCAAGGTTATATTTTATCGCTGTTATCCTCTTTATCTGTCGGTCTTGGTTGAGTTTATCAGCCACAGCTACTAGATGGCGTTAGTGCAACTGTTTGCATTCGACCACAGATCACTCTCAGAAGTAACCTAACATTAATAGAGCCATAGAAATGTCACTCGAGCTAGAAACTGATAATCCTTGATATCCTGGCCCTCGCTCCCCACAGCTTTAGTGAAAACAACTGAACGACAGATATAGTTATAAGCTAAAGCTGTAGGGAAGCTACGAACAAATCGATCGAAACGAACACACTCACACAGACGCGCGCTCTATACGGCCTCTAAGGGGGTCTCGCGGTACTGCAGTAGGTAAATAAAACGTTTATATTGATTCATTCAAAACTCATTCCTCGCTAAACATCCTCGCACATCCCTGGCGGAAACGCAGCTTTCATAACGGTTGAGAAACCCGAATGTCCAATCTGTTAAGTATTTATAACAAACTGTATTATTACTTATTAAGGTGCTGTGCGGAAATACTACGCCAACCAACGCGTGTCAGTAGTCAGTAGAAATCTAGCTAGCTTTTGCAATTCGGTTATCGCGCGCTGTTCCCTCGGGAACTGAGCATTTTTCCGGGATAAAAAGTAGCCTATGTCACTCTCTGGCCTATAAACTATGTCTATGCCAAAAATCACGTCGATTCGACGTTCCGTTTCGACGTGAAATACGGACAAACATACAAACACACTTTCGCATTTATAAAATTAGTACGGATGGTCAGTTGCAGAACATGCGTCGGACGACGTGACGTCGCGTCGCGTTTTAAATAGTAGTATATTTCCGCCTTTACTGTTTAAACAAATGTTTTAAACAGCGTCGTTTAATCATCCATTAAGATTTTTTTATCGTCTGCATTGTCGAAACGTCAACGTTATTCTTTGAATTCGCGAATAAACAAGATAAGACTTATCACTATCAGGGTGATAATGTCTGCGAACTTCTTTATATTATTATCTATTCCAAAGGTTGTCTAACTTAAGGTTGTGTCACAAAACACAGATAGTTCAGAAGTCAATCTCCTGTATGTGCTTCACTTTTCATACCTAGGCTCGGCGGTCGCTCTAAGGTTGTCAGCTATAGCTTATGCACCAAAAAACTATCGTGGTTGTGGCACTCGTATCTAGTTGTTTGATTTATTGTTGAGAATGAAACGGGAAGAATGGAAATATAAATTAACAACTAAAATATTTTTATTTTAATGTCATTCAATTGTTATATTACAAATTTGTCACAAAAAATATCTTGCGAAGATTTCGTTATTGGCGAAATTCACGATTACCGTCCTCTGAACAGATATAATAACTTTTTTGTTCCTCCATTATTGCACAAAAAAGTTCACAGACGCGTGTCGCAAGCGGATGGCACTCGCGCTCGCACTGGTCCCAACCGGACCGAGATATCATGTCCGTGAACAGTGTCTATGTGTGAGCTATCTGTGTTTAGTGGTTGTGTTGCGTACCGATGTAGACCTTAATTGTTTTGCGTTTTGTTTCAAAGTCAAAGTCGAAATATCTTTATTCAATTTAAACTTCAAGCACCGATGATTATGTTGTCAACAAGTTCAACAACTCTGCCACGGGTTCGGAAAAACCTCTGAGAAGAACTTATATATTAAAAACAGATCTGACTACACTATTTTTTCATGCATGACTAATATCACAAGCATTTAATGCATCTACATTTACGTGTTACGAATTTACTGTGTGATCATTCACTTCATAACACATACTATTTGAAGTAAGAGATGCCAATGCGGATCGGGATTATTTCCAAATATCTCCATCCATCCATTATATTACTTGATCCGGGTTTAGGATCTTCAAAAAAACATTAATAAATAGATATTCTACAATAGCTTAATTTTCGTCATAGTTCAATACTTAGTTGGTCAATTGTATTTTGTTTCTTTTCTTTTGTACCTACAATAAATAATAAATAAAATATTATAATTAAATTTAGTACATTAAAACACTTTTTCGAGTATAGAGGCAAATTTTGTTTCAACAAAAGCACAGTATATAAACTAAAGCAGTATGGAAGCTACGAACAAATCGATCGAAACGAACACATTCACACAGACGCGCGCTCTACACGGCCTCTAAGGGGGTCTCTCGGTACTGCAGTAGCTTCGTAGCTTCGTACTGCTTTAGCTTATATATACTTATACTGTGACGAAAGGCAACAGGCATCATGTTTTTTCCTTCTTCGTAGTGTACTTGCATTAATAGGTATCTGCCAAAGCGGAGAGTGCAAAAAAATCTGGCACGGACAAAATACCACCGCTAGAACTACAGTCTTATCAGATATATTTATGCACGCTTTGTGTCAGATATCGGTGTTGGTGACTGTACAGTAAACTGTAATCAATCGCCTTAGCAACCCAACAAGCACGTGCACCAAAAGTATCAATACTTTAAAAAGTTTTTCTATGAAAGATAATAAATCATATAAAGGTGCGACCAAACCGCTGCTTAGAAAACGGTGACGGCACGGAATCGCAGTGACACACCGTATGCGCACCGTTTTTATCGCATGCTTTCCACACCGCTGCTTAAAATACGCAAACGCTGCGGAATCGCAGTGACGTGCCTTAAACGTCACGACTTTTGTTCGGTAAAGACCTGAAGTTTACGACACGTCACTGCGATTCCGTATTTTAAGCATAGGTGTGGAGAGCATGCGATAAAAACAGTGCGCACACGGTGCGTCACTGCGATTCCGTGCCGTCACCGTTTTTTAAGCAGCGGTTTGCTCGCACCTTAGCTTCGTAAATATGATAAGATTTCGTGATGGGCAAAATTCTAGCAGAGTCACGCAGACAGTCTTAAATATAAGGAAAATTAACTATTTTTTTCTTGTTTTGCACGTGGGTAATCCTCATCATCATCTTGCCCTGTCTACGTCCTACTGCAGGCTGCGGGGCACAGGCCTCCTCTCGAAATGAGAGACAAACAAAGATTGATTATTATTTAAGAAGTTTTTTTTTCATATCCCAACTTTTCAGACCACCAGATGTGAAATTACTGGCACTTGAGGTATTATTCCATCTTAGGCCTCTAGTCTAGGTTGGCAACGCATCTGCAATACCCCTGGTGTTGCAGATGTTTATGGGCGCTGGTGATCTATTACCACCAGGAGACCCACTTGCTCGTTTGCCTTCCAGTCGAATAAAAAAAAATGTTTATCCCAGACAAAGTCCTGAGTCCGCTAGCTCCTGGTGGTATTAATTTTAGCGACTCTTGATTTTGATTTTAGCGACTCGAGTTTCTAGGAGTTGGCAACACTGCTTGCGATTGGCTCGTTTAGATAATCAACCAATCACAAACGTGACAAATGTCTGTTGTCAAACGGAACTGACATATACTTACAATACAGATACTGCGCTGTATTTTACTCTGCCTACTATGACATTCACTGAAACAAATCCTCCAAGTCATAGCAATAGCGACGATAAATCACTAGACATAGCTCTACTTTTCTACAGTATGCTAAAAATATCCATTACGCAACGCAACCCCTCCGTCTATGGGGAGGGGCAGACACCCCCTCAAGGTCAGACTTCAGACAGACGTGTTTGCTTAGCTAAATCAGACTCTAACTATTAAATTTATAGGGTTACGTTTACATTGGCTGCTACGTCTTAGGTTGGTGTAAGATCGAAATTCCTTTGTTTATGTTCGCCTGTTGAGCAATCAACGGCTTAGTGTGCGTGTGTGAAGAAACTGTCGATGTGTGCGTCTTATCAATCAGAATTTTTATTAGATTGACAAATGAAAAGCGGTTTGCGGAGTTTCGTTGGTTCATATTTTGAATGCTGCTATTTTTTTAACATTAAAAGTGGGGTGTTATAAGTTTGACCGCTATGTGTCTGTCTGTGGCACCGTAGCTCTTAGACGGTTTATCCTTAGCGATTAAATAAATCTAGACTTTTGCAGACTACACTGAGTATGAAACGTTGGCAGATGTTGCAAAGAATTATGGATAATCTCAACAGCGCTCGGATAAAACAGTTATTTTTCTCATTTGCCACAAGAAAAGGAATTCAGAAACTTATTTCAACTCTGAAATACAACCTTGCAAAATGTTAAGTATACATTGTACAACTTTTTAAGAACGTAATACAAAGAGCAAGGGAATCGTCCATACAGCCCCAACTTTTTCTTTTACGTTGGGGCGAGTAAATTATTCTTTGTGGCCGGGTTGATTAGGCTGTATCGTAGCAGTTTTTTGAGCCTGTGCCCAGGGATTTACAGTTCTTTACTAAAATGAAGGGGAAAAGCGTTGTCCAAAATAGCGGCTTTACGGGTCTTGATTAAATTTCTTGTTTCTTAATTTAAAATAATAAAGCTGTGTTGGTCTTTGCAGTGAAATAAATAATGTACATATTATAGTTTACCTTATTAAATGGGCCGGTCAGTTCTTTGAAAAATAAAACAACTTTTTTTATACTGACCAGAGTGATTCCAAAGGGCGTAGTTCTAAGAACGGCTAATGACAACAGTGTAAAGGTATTTCCTTGTATAAAATAAAAATGAACAGGGACCAAAACCGCGTTCCGAGAGTTGCAATCCTTGCAAAGGTTAAAAATTATGTTCAATAAAAAACGACTCTAATAATAACGAGGATGGCCAAGTGGTTAGAGAACTTGACAACGAAGCTTGAGGTCCCGGGTTCTATTCCTGGCCGGGGCAGATATTTGTGTAAATAATACGAATGTTTGTTCTCGGGTCTTGAATGTTATCTATATAAGTATTTTTATCCGTTGCCTAGTATCCATCGTACAAGCTTTGCTTAGTTTGGGACTAGGTCAATTGGTGTCAAGTGTCCCATAATATTTATTATTATTAATAATAAGTGTTCCTCATTGTACAGTCAACGTCATACATAGTAAGTGATCACTTTTGTACCTTGTAATTTTAACGTCATGTTTGAAAAGCCATACGAGATCGTGTAACGACTGAAAGTGACAAGGTACAGAAACTTATTTATGACGTTAACTGTACGTACTGCCAGATTTTATACATATGTTTTTTAAAGTACATCAACTGACATTGAGACAACAATCAACTAAAAATATAATATTAGTATATTTGTTTTTTTTTCAACCCAGTCATCGCAATCTGGTACCGCATGCTTAAACCATATTTTCTAGTTGCGTGCTGAACTAAATGACTAAACTGGTGAGGAATGATAGTTAGTTTACGATTCTAGGAAGAACCGATACGGTTAATTTAAATTAGTTTTGAAGAGATTAACCGCCTTTAATAGGTCCGCAGTAACTATTTTTTCGGTCACAATAACAAAGGCTTATAAACTAAATTGAGATTTAGTATTTTTCAGCAAGGTGGCTATTAGAAGAAAGAAAGAAAGAAAGAGAGAAAGAAATCATTTATTCGTGACAAAGTTTAGTTTATTATTTTTATACCTTTAAGTAAGTATATAAATTTGTTCATTTCTTGTCTTTCCCCAACAAATAAATATCCCGTGACAAAGTATATACAAAGCATAACAAAAAAAAGATATTGAAAAGTACGAAATTGTTGTCACGAATTGTTGTTGTATTAGTCGTCATAATTATCTGGTTTACATTTACATTTGACAGGTGTTGACAGTCCCATATATTCTGTTGATACTAAACTGAGACAAAAACTTACGGGGCAAAGGCCATAGCTGGATAAGGGAACAACATCTGCCCTGGAGTATTTTGATTTGATTTTTTTTTGTTCTCCCACAATTCACAAGTCACAATTACTACCTACGGAACCACTTGTTTTTTTATATTAATATTTTGTGTGTAGCACAGAATAATAAGTACAATCTATAGTCTTTCCATCGCTGTAACATCCTCTGGCCAAAGAAACAATGTGACAGTCCATTTCGCAGTTATAATAGCTCGTCATAAAGTTAGAGCGCGACTGCTACCGTCTTTTCAATGAGGGTTTTTAACTTTTCACAGAGGCAAAATATCGCTAGATGGCGTTAGTATAGCGAGGTCCGTTTGACGTTTGCTCGTGATTGGTTAAAAAAAAAAGAATAAGAGTTAATTGCGATTCGATTTGTACCATTCGAACGTGGCGGATGTAGACATTGTAGACAATATATATAATTTTGCTATTTCTGTTTCTTTGGCTAGTTGAAGTATAATTTTAATAGTGTTTTATGCGGCGATTAACCTTAACAGTGAACAGTGATC
Source organism: Choristoneura rosaceana (assembly GCA_037349165.1). Lineage (NCBI taxonomy): Eukaryota > Metazoa > Arthropoda > Insecta > Lepidoptera > Tortricidae > Choristoneura > Choristoneura rosaceana. The sequence goes on from JAZBNJ010000032.1 coordinate 3,174,962, forward strand.
ACGAAATTCAATATTGCTCTCGTGTCTGACATTTTTTAATGCGCAAGTTGTCTCCACGTGGTTTCTGGAATTTTACTATCAAGTTACAAAAACTACAATCACCGTACAACGTTGCCTCTCGAAAGAGAATACTTAGACACTGGCGAAATTGTCCTTTTAATTAGGACAGAAAAGCCATATTTTAAAAGAGACAAAAGGACCTAATTGCAAGCAAACGTCAAACGGACCTCACGATACTAACGCCATCTAGCGAAATATCGCCTCTGTGAAAACCCTCACTAAAAGGATAAGGGTCAAGTTAGCTGACATTTGCGGCACAAACATGTTTACATAATTCCTGTCCGTAGTACTACTTGTTAATTATTGCAACTGACACGCGTGTCGCAAACACGTGTCGAAACATTATCATATCAAGTGTTAAGTTGGATCGGATGCGTCTTAATGGCCGACACTAACACCGTTCCCGGTAAAAGGAAATATAGAACGACATTAAACGTGGCACGTTAATTGTTCTGTTTTGAAGGTGTCAAAGAACCCGGTTATGTTCGGCATGTTGGCATTGTCAACAAGTTTAATGAGTCAGGAATTTGCAAGTTACTTTTTTATAGTCTGTGGTTCAGTCGTGTTTCGATCGCTTTACGTTTGACACGATGATAGTAGTGTAAAACGAAGCCATGCTGAGTATTCCTGAGCCTTCATCGCTTTGTTATTTTCCTGTGAAAACAGTATAACGCTAACAAAAAAAAATACTTGAGAATTCATATTGCTTATAATATAATTCTGTCTAAATATCGAATACGTACAGTACGTAGATGATCAAGCTATATATCGATCAAGTTTGAAATTCATCATGCACAATTCTTCTCAATTTGTCCTTCAATATCGCATTTCCCATCCGGTTCCTCAATCTAGGTATAATTTTTAACAATGTAAACTATCTATGTAAATAAACATACACAATGTTACCTTACTGGGATACGTGAGTATGCTTTCCAAGAAAAAGTTTATTAGAACTTCAGAAAATTAGAACCATAGACTCCACAGATAAATTAGTTCACAAGTCCAAGCGAGTAAATTCCTCAGAATTACACGTTCCAAGAAATCTCTACAATTCCCAACATTTTCTAAAATTTTACGTCATGATGAATAAAATATACTGCCATCTAGCGACCTTAGCTGTCACTTTTAGAGCATTCCCCGCGATCCATCCGCAAACCAATAGGCTGAGTGAACGTCTACATATGACTAATTAGAAATTATTTCGGGTATTGGCTCCAGTTTGTAAATGTGACGTTGGCTTTACCGACAGATAAGAAATAATCTATTCAGGATTCCCGAATGTCAGCTACCAACATAGAACATACTGAATTACCGCTGCATAGACGAGTTGACTTCGTAGATCGGGACAAAAAAACAATTTTAGAAAGTACCTCGTAATTAACTGTCCTACAAAGTTGAAATGTTTGTAAAATCATACAGAATAACAGAACGTCCACACTATGACCATTCGATCCGGTCTATGGATTTATATCCTCGTGGAAAAAATATAAAAATAACTTTTTCATGTCTTAAGCAGCGTTTCCACCAGAGGATGTGCGAGGAAGTGTTGCGAGGAATATGTTTTTCATTGACCAATACAAACGCTTTATTTACCCATCCTCGCGTAGTACATCTCTGGTGGAATTCGGCTCTACTTTATTTTTCGCTACCTCAGATTCGGAAAACTGATTTTTTGTTTCAGAGGGTATAAATTCTCGTTTCGTCCCATTGAAATCTGAAGAAAATGACACCCCCTAAGAAAGTTATTTGAAGTAGATTTTTTATTCTTAAAATTATTTAGCTCCAAGCCAACAAAACACACTAATCAACAAAAAATGCTGTCAATTGGCATTGCCAACTACGCGTTCCTGAGATGAGGGGTCCAATTATTTATGACACCAGTGGGATATTTATCAAAGTCCAAGATGGCGTCCGAGTGACCGCATGAGTCACCGGATACGAATGACGGAAGTGGAGGTGTGAAGTTTCAGGTGTATGGATAAATAACTGTTTGGCTTGAAGATGCTTACGTTGATGACATGTTGGTTCACTCCAAAGTGGTTCACGGAAGTTTTGACCAAAACACTTCACTTCTATGAAATGGGGTTAATTTCAGTGCTTTCAATTTGATTCCAAAGTAATATTATAGACTGCCTGGCTTTGCCCGCGGCTTCGCATGCGTAAACTATACAGAGCGGCCAAAAATCTGGCTCTCAAATGTATGCAGATTCGGTAATTTTGTATGAAGGGTGGGCCAGATTTTGTGCCGCTGAGTATAATATTTGAATTGAAATTCCGGGATTATATCTACTTAATTCCTATGGGAATTCCTAAAAATTTAAATGTGGATTTCATTAACGTCTGCATATAAGACACTCGCGCAAAATTTCTAGTCTAGACTCTAGAGTCGCCAAAGAATGGAGTAGAATCCAAGCGGCTGAAATTTTCGTTTTTTTTTTTCAGCATATCGGGATAAAAAAGTAGCCCATGTGTTATTTCATATCTCCAGCTATTTACATGTCAAATTTAATTTAAATCCGTCCAGCCGTTTTAGCGTCAAATGGTGACAAACAAACACATAATAATAAACTTTCAAATTTATAATATTACCTACTTGGATAAGTAGGACATTGGAGGTAGTTTAACAAACAATAACCGTATGCAAAGCTCCGTTTAGACCAGCAAGAAAGATCGTTTAAGTTGCATTACACGCGGAGCAAGATTGTCCACTTCAAATCTCTTCTAAACATTACAGAATTTTTCCCGCAAAACCGCGATATAATACTAGTCGCTGTATAATTTTTTTTCTGTAGCAGCATTAAAGAAACAATTAGATCCTGAATTTTGTGCCCAAAACCGGTCTTAAAGAGTATTACAAGAGTTATCTAAGACTATATCCAAAATCCAAATGCTTTAAGCTTTATTAAAATGCATTGGTGGCTTATTCAAGCAAGACCACATTTTGATAGTTGGGAAGGGATTGTTTATCAATCTTGAAACCACATTTTTAAAGTCAATACCAATTATACTTTGTTTACCTTCTTTATCCTATCGTATCGTGACGTGACAGCCCTAGGGCGGGTAAATGTTGGAAATGTTGGCATGTGTAAAATTTGGCTTCGCCACCGGTTCATTAGCCCTACATTCCTCGAGCACTGTCCAGGGCCGGAAAAGCAAGAAAATGCGTGACTCATTTGTTTTCCACTCATATCCCTAGGGAGAAAATGGTGGAGTACAAGCGTTAGAATTTCAATGCAGTGCAGTGAGCGTGAAAATGTATAACATAACAGGGAATAGGAGGCAGTGTTGTTTTTTTTTTTTAAATTGGTATAGTTTAATGATGGCCGCATTTATTTTAAAGTCATCTGGAATGAACGCTTCCTTGAAATCTCAAGGTAGCGAGGGTAGAGATAATAATTAAGATTTAGAGGAAAACCAAACCTACCGTCGGTCGGTGAGTCAATTTTAATCGATTCAAAGTTCTTTGATGAAAATTTCGCGATGGATTTTAGGAAATCTTACAAATTGCCGGCATAGTTGAAAGATGACTAAGATTCCCACAGTGATTATGAATGTTTGTTTTCAATAACTCTGAGACGCTGTCACATAAACTTTTTCCGATCAAAGGGGTTATTGTCAATGGGAGCGGTGCCAACATTCCTGCTCGCCATGACTGCTCACAACTTGGATTCCGAGTCCATTCCAATCGACGATCTGCCATTTACCCGAATGCTGATTCACTCTGCCAAATTAAAAGAGATCTCTTATCTATGACATGACAGAATCTCCGGAAAAAGGGCGCGAACTGGCTTCTACATGTAAAACGTTATAGAGATAACACTGGCAGCTAATACCTCGTTAACGCGCCGAAAAAAAAAACACATTGCGATTCCATTTTCAAACAGTTTAACCATAGAGCAACTGACATCTGTCAACAAGGCTCAGCTCACGTGAGTCATTATTAATAATACCACCATCGCAAATGTTATGATAATGCGCTGACATTTCGTAATGGCCGTTGCGTAAGGCTGACACGTGGTATTTCGACATTGATACCGTGTGAGCCAGACACGCAGGCACGTCCGATAGACTATGTCTAGACTTCGAAACAAAAACTGATTTAGCTCGAGTCAGACTTGTAGTGCGAAGAAGGTGCGATAAAAAACCCAGCGCATTCCATCTTGTTTTGCTGATCCCACGCGGATAGCTTACAATATTGACGTAATGCTAATGCTGTTTGAGTGACATAATCCTTGACTAGATAAATTCAGAGTTATTTTAGTAAAGAAAACAATCAATCATGAGAACGAATTTGAATTGCGAAATGTTTTATGCTGTTTAAACTCAGAATATCGTTTCAAGTCGCGATCGATGTAGTCGCACACTTATACACACTGATGCGTAATTTATGACAGGCGTGACACTGGCTGAAAAATTTAACGGTACTCGATATTCAAATCATCCATCGCCAACTAATTAGTCAGCCCCTATCAGCACGCGCTCATAAAATAGCAACATACATACCCATTAAAAATAAAGATAAATCAGGTGGCAGAATGACTCATTGCATTGCCTGTCTGTGCCAATGGAAACAAAAAAAAGTAAAAGCGCGCGTAGGAAAAATTAAAACAGAAAGCTAATTGGCTGTTTGGCCTCTGGTCCATAGTCTGAGTACATCAAAAATTCAAGCGGCGATTCTGCGCGACTTCACATGTTCCAATAATTTCAAATTTGCACACTTTTTGTAGATTAAGATTGTTGGAAATACGATTTAAATACATAACGAATGCACGAGTAATTCTGTAAACTGTTGCATTGCTCTCATTGTGCCATTCCCTTTTCTGGTAAGAGTAAGCGAGAATGTATTAATACAACGAATCCGAGAACTCATGACCACTACACAAATCATTTTATTTCCAATCACCTGCGCTGCGGCCATCTATTACAATTGCCAACAAACTTGCTCTTACCTCTACTTTCGCGCCATTTTATCCTTCTACCTCAGTAATAAGGGCTAATATGAGTTTAGTCGCGAGAATTTACAATAATAGTAGCACATAGCGACAAACTTATGTTTTCCGTTGCGATTGTCTATTGTAGTCTCTCCTGGTTTGTTATAAGGGTTAGAATGTATTTGCGGATGTGCAGTTTCGTAAATAGTTGCACATAGCAGTTGGAGAGTGGCCAACGGTGCGACCCTATCTACTTATAAGTTGGCTAGTGTTGGAGCTCGGAGCACTTTAAAAGTGAAATGCACCCTTTTCTGAACCAAGACCGGTTCGTGGGGGCACTCGCTCCGGATAATGCTTAATGGTGGATGTAAATCAACGATGTTTCATTTCATTTACTCTGTAGGGGTTTCATAATGAAATAAAATGTAATTTACCATACAATAAAGGACAGTTATCAAGATTACTTGGCAATGATGAAAAATGGAAAAGATTTGGCATAAAAAAATATTTTTTACCCGACTTCAAGAAAAGGAGGAGGTTATCAATTCGGTTATATTTTTTTATGTTTTTTACCTCTACTCAGAACTCTGTAATTTATGAACCGATTTGAAAAAATTTTTTTTTCGTTTGTCTAGGAATGCTTTCGATTAGGTCCCATGAGCACCAAATCAACATCTGATGATTAGATCCTAAGGAAATCGAAGTAACTCTTCAACGACGACCGGATGGCCTAGTGAGTAGTGGTTAGAGAACCTGACTATGAAGCTTGAGGTCCAGGGTTCGATTTCCGGCCGGGGCAGACATTTGTATGAATACTTAATACGAATGTTTGAGGGTCATAGGTGTTTAATATGTATTTAAGTATGTATTTATCTATTTAAGTTTGTTTATCCGTTGCCTAGTATCCATAGTACAAGTTTTGTTTAGTTTGGGACTAGGTCAATAAAATTGGTGTCAATTTTATTGTCCCGTGATATTTAAAAAAATATAAGTATATACATTGTAGGAACGCCTATGGTAATTTCGATATATTTAGGAGTAACTCGTGCATTTGCTCTTGAAAATCATCATTTGGTGAAGTGGAAGTGGAACTGATGATGAAGACCAAATTCGACCAATGGAGTGACTACTCAATAACAAGTACTTCACGGGTTGAATTCCAATTAGGTACTTTAACGCAGTTGCTAAGCAATTTAAGCTCATCGTAATTCAACACCATGCTGAGCTGCGACCGTTTCGTGCTTTCGCATATTGTTTTTTTTTTGTTTTTATGTATTTTTACTCTGTTTTTATTTTAATGTGCGAAGCATGAATAAACATATTTCTATTTCTATTTCATATGGTGAAATGGAACGGCTGATGAAGCACCAGGACTCCTCAATAATGAACGTCTCTACATCGGAAAAAGCAATTTTTCGTAGAAGGTGACGATCAGTTGACATTAAACTATTGTTTCTTAGATCATTTACACTAAAATGCGTGAAAATAAAATTTTATAACAAAAAATAGACTACAAAAAACCATGAAAATAATTTTCTACCAGTCTGAAGTCGGTGCCTCAGCACGAGCCAGCAGGAGTGATGAGGTACTTAGACGATTATAGATCCAATCTCTTGTCAAAAAACAGACCACTACTCAGCCAATAATTGTTAGACCTAGGTATTAATCAACTATTCCTGTTTTATTTGATCGTTTGGATCTGGTGATTTTTGCAAACGCAAGTAAGTACCTAACGTAACAAAATACTCGCAGACGCAACTAAAATAATGCAAACATTCTAAAACAAAACCAGTTTTTCCAACCTCAACCCAATCCCAGCGATTGTGTAAAGTGACAAATTGTATCACATTTAAAATTTTCGACAAATCAAAGTAATAAAATAATTTTACGGGGCAATATTAGCATACGAATTCTCTTTATAACGGCGACGTGTCAATTTTATGGCGCTTGTGATTTATGATGCTGATACGGACTTTTTAAATAAAAAAGGTTTTATGTCGATGACTTGTGTACGGACTTACGCTCTTTTGAACAAGCTTCGTACAATAGTCCGAACCGTACTTATCTATCGCAGATAGGTTAAGATAACCTATGCTAATGTCATTTATTTATTGTTTTTCTCCTTATTTGTTTTGTTTTGTCTGTGGTTGTGTTGCTGACCGGATGGAATGGCTTCATTTAAAATTCGAAGTTTCGAACCTACAACGTAACCTTTTCATCTACAGTCATAACCGTTTATATTATAACGACATACCTAGAAGGGACAGCAATATTTGGTCGTTATAATAAACAGTGTATACTTTGGTATATAAGATCGTGTTGTGATTTTTTTTTGGTCGTTGCATCCGATGTCGTTATAACTGGTGTTGCTACAAAAGGATTTTCTGAAGAGAAGAATAAACCGTTGAATTGTGTAATCAAAGCGTGCTTTATTTCTTCAGTGCTTTCTTATCTTATTCCAATTAGCAAACACAAGGAAACAATGAAGCACTAGAAGATATATGTATGTGCGTCATGAGTTATCAGTTGTTATTGGGGCGTTGTATCACGGGTCACAGGGTTGAATGAACTGTAGTACCTACGAGTGCTCAATCTAATAAAATAATATTGTGCGTTTGGTGCATGTAAGCAGGCTATAAAGATAGTATTGTACTAATAATTATCACACAACATCATCCTGGTCACTGCAACACAAACTTGGCGTAGTTATAGGTAGAGTCATTCACGATGACGCGTGCCGTGGTTCTTATTACAATGTCATTAATGTCTAATTTTGACAATGTCACGCGTCTTCGTGGATGGCACTCTAGGTATAACCACAGAATAGATAATAGTACCTACAAGGATAACATAGGAAATCTATTCTGTGGTTAATTATAAATTACCTGGTTTCTCGTTGTTTTTGTTCGCTGTAATGCCGAGTAAACTAATTGAATAATAATTAATAAATAAAATAAAAAATAAATAAAGTCTAGAGAGAACGAGTTATTAATGAGGTTGTACAAAAGTGTAGAAAATTATTACTTATCATTGCGAGTGCCACAAATTAAATAGGACGTTGTTATCAATGAAAAACCAACCCGTGTTACTATCATAATAATATGTAATTTTTATAGAAGACATGATCTTCAACAAGAGAAAACCATGAATTAACATTATTGTTTGACTGTGTATATTTATTATGTTTAAATTACTGTTAAAACATAATGTGATACTAATTCTTAGAAAATAAAACTTGTACCTATAACAAAACAACCTAAAACTATTGACCCGGAACTATAATATTTAGTTGGCAATAATTTTTAAGACCCTGTAACCACGTGTTGGGGGATAATTTATTCAGTGTTTATTAAAATAAGCTCTTATGTTCTTTTAATATCGATAACTATTTACATGCGTAGCTAGTTATCGAAAAGATTAGGAAACATTGATTGCCTTTTAATTAAGATTGAATACTACTATCGCTGCTACAATGTAATAATAAGGGGAGGCCTTAGAAGTTACTGCGCAACTTACTTACTATACTACGCATGTAAACTGCATGAGACAACACACGAACACTTTTAAAAGAGATTAAATGCCCATGCAAATTTTAAAGACATACGCCCTTCTTATTTGCGAAGCGCAGATAGTAATAATACTGGCCAGATAATTCTGTCAAAACAAGCCAATCAAAATAGGTCATGAGCGTAGTTTATCTATGGCAAACTGGAGATGGCGCCAATCCACTTCCTCGATTGGCCATAGATTCTAATTTGTTTTTAATTAATTCGACAGGATGAATGGCAATGAGGGCCAGTGTTGTTTTGTTGTCAGTTTCAACCATGCTGTTTTTTCTCGTTTGTGGTCTTAAATAATCTAAGCGTTTGTGTTAAATTTCACGTTTATTTAGGTTTAGGTTAAGGTTACTGTTATGTTTTTACATTATTTATTACTTATGTTAGTTTTAAGTTCATTTCAGGCGCGTGGTATTAGTTACAATTATTAGTATTATATTACATTATCCCTACTAATATTATACTTAAATGCGAAAGTAACTCTTGTCTGTGTCTTTGACGTTTTACGCTTTCACGTTGAAACCACTGAACCGATTTTGATGAAATTTGGTTGGTAGTTTGAATCCCAAGGATCAAAATAGGATAAGTAACCTTTTATTCCGGTAGATTTATATAAAAAAACGGACGAGGCAATCACAGGGCCGCGCCGGGTCTTTTTTCGCCTAAAACCTGAGCTTGGCCATGCAGTGAGGGAATGCCGCAAGAAGTTTGCGGGGCAGCGTGCCCCGGATAGGTAAAACACTTGATAATTTATTATTCATGCCTGTTTAGGTATTATACCTGATGATGACGACTGAGGTAAAGGCGGAAATAGTTTTATTAGTTAAAAAATAATCGATTAATTCGTTGATGATGCCTTGCATGTATCTAAATGCACAATGCGAAACGGCAATCAATATTCCCCGCCTGCACCCGGACACGGCTCCACTTCAATAGCAACGCTATCTAGCCGCCAGCGCCACGAATATAAATTACACAAAATTATAGTAGACGCATAAATCCGCGGCCATTTTGAATCGAGCGCACGTTGCGTTCTGAAACCCGGTGCGACCGGCGACCCCGTGACCGCGCGCACATATCAATGCGTTGACCGCCCACGGTCACATAGCACTGTCAAATTTTAAAGCCGCAGCGTGACTTTGGAACACACCATCGCGACAACTTTTTAATTCGGCCGCGTGTCACGATGTTGCCAGACTCGGGTCGGTCTCGTCTCTCAGACACTTTATTGCTTTCGATTTACACTTTTTTAGGTGTTTACGACGAGTGAGGTCGCCGCACGTCCGCTTTGGTGCCTTTAGCTAGGAACACAGTGACGCCGGAGGCGGATCGGTGCGGCGAGGCGCGGAGGCGCTGCCGGTTGTAATATTTGAGTTAAGATGGAAGAGGGCACACAGAACACCGCGCGGGAAATATATTCTGTATGCCCTTTTTCACCTTAGCTCAAATATTACAACCGGCACCGTCTCCGCGCCGCACCGCACCGTTCCGCCTCCGCCGTCAGTGTGTTTCTACCTTCAAGCTTTTTTGCCCACGCTTCAATAGATTCTGTCTGGTTCAATGATAAAATACTGTCTGTCTAGCTTAGACTTTGTCGCTGCATATAAAATTTGAAAATGTATTATGTATCATGGCCAACATGATAGGTAGATATCATCACAGTGGGTAGAGTTTTAGAAGACGCAAATTTAAAGGAAACAATCGAAGGTTTTTACTTTTTTTTTGTAGCAAAAATGTCAGGCAATAATTTGTCTGTCTAAACGTTTATTATTTATGAAGCGCAGCGAAACGTTAAGTTGAGGATAACGCAGAGAGAATTAATTTAGACACATTTCCATTTTTTAGTTATAACTTTGCTAGTTTCGCTACCTACTACAATGCAGGTTTCTAGTTGCTATGCTGACTTTCAGCTTGACTTTACAAATTAGATTTCATTGGCCAAATGAATAATGTTTGCGAAGCACGCAACAGTAAGAAAATCAATCGGCACAAACATGCCGTCGGAGATAAATGTTGACATTATAACCTTTATGCTCTCAGCCTTTGCCCACACAGTTGCTATTTGAATTTCTGATCGTATGCTTCGCTCGCTTACAATACAAATATAACTACAAAGAGAACTAGATACACAGATACACATTATCTTTTCTACAAATGTATTGGTAATTGTAAAGCTATGATATCTTATAGTATATCTATGTTTTAAAGTTTTAATTTTCCTAAAGTTTATTTAAATACGTATCTAAACCCGATTTAACAAAAAAAACTAAAGCAAATCTCGGTCGCCAAGGTTTTTCCAATGATATTTACGACCGCTCACGGGGCGCTTTTTGTTATTTTATAACAAACGTAAATCAATATGTTTATAAACATAAGCCTAAGTTAAAACAAAACGCTACCGATAATCTTTAGCAAAACGCTCATGCCAGTTTCAAAATATCCAATAGAATTAAAAAAAAACGCAATTCATAGATAGACGTGTAGCGAGCGTTCTAATTTCAAATTTCAAAATGGAACGTCTAGCTAGCGGACCTTCGTTGGGTTGGCAGGCAGTCGTAGCGCAGCGTTCGACGGGCGCGGACCAAGGTCAACTTTACAACTCGCGCCATCATTGATTTCACTACGTGACGCAAGCCGCGGACACGGAACATGCATTATACAAGTTTTTGCCTCTCTATTATATCGCAGGCGTTGTTTAAACACATTTCTCCCATAGGCACTTGTTTTAGTTGTACTGATGTGATGACATTGTACCCTGAGTACTTTTAAACCGTACTAAATACTCAGTAACTTAGGTAGGCACTAAACGAAAGAAATACCGTACCTACATTGTAAGTAACAGTCGAAATATTTTAACTAAAATTTAGCATGATTGAGCTTAAAGATGCTTGAATAATGATTTAAGTAGTAAAAGTATTTCAAACTAACCCTATTTCTGGATTGGGCAGTTTAGTAAAGAATTCTCCACGTGTTTCGGTTCTCAATTTTCCCTTTCCTCGCATACCCAATCGAGCGTTAAATTCGATGTCTCATCTAATCGTCCGTGCAATCACATCTCAATAACCTCCTCGACAGCTGAACGCTTTTACTCCGTTAAATCACCGTCGAGGATACGCTGACGACGCGAAAAACGTTGCCGCAATACCCGGCGTGTGTAATAATGTCGTCTAAGTACCAAAAATTACCTCAATAAACTACATTTCACAACCGCCCAGCATCGGTCTCTTACCTGCAACAAAAAAGAAGAAAAATAAGTGTCTTATTTTATGGCGACCGCGTAAAAGTAAGGCGCAATTTGAAGAGGTTTAACGGTAGAACAACAATTTGGCGAGTCGTAAACCGTTGGACGACCAAAACAAAAGACGACTTTAACGTTGCCCAACTTGTTAAAACGATAAATCGGCCGCCATCTCAATCAATTTGCCACGTCTTCTGATTTGTAGTCCATCCGTAAACAAATTAGCTAAATTAAATGTGTTAAAAAAGCGATACCGCATGCGTTGCCAAATTACGCGGTCGAGATCTGTCAAAAGAGACTTGTGAAATAATGGCGGCTTATTTTTGAGGAACGCACAAATAGCTCCGCTGGCTGTTGGTGAGGAAATAACGGGCTCGGCCTCACACATCGCACGCGCTGGCGCCACCGGTACCGTACACTTCAAGTGTAAATTGATTGCATTTTAACATCGCTTTTGATAGACTGTTACATTCACATTGAGAAACATAATATCATCTATATAGGTGTCTTGCACTTCACTGTCAAATCGATTCATTATGTGATTCGTCTTATCATCATCAATGAGGATAATTTCAAGGGAATTTGTTGCTTGATCGTAAAAGTCATATCGTATCGTATATACCTATGTATGTAAAGATTAAAAACTCAGCAATGTGCTTATATCCTCACCATTTCAGCAAGATTCTATGAGAAACAGATAACACATCCCTTGAAACACGGAATCATCAAGACTCTACCGCAAAACTAAAGCTCAACTATGTATAAGTAAAGCTAAGACGACTTAGCTTGCCCGTTCAGAAGCTACCAGAGTTCAAAACCCGCAACAGAAGCAAGAAATGTACGTTGTGTAACTTGTTATTGGTGATATGCATGCATAATACGGGGAGTGTTGTAATTAAAAATGCAGCGGATTAGTGTCAAGAGTTCTCTACGCGAGGGTAGGGACGCACGCACTTCAAAATAATGAGCATTGGATAATGGGGAAAGGTGTATAATGCGTGAGTGGGTCGCACTTTCGGCCGCATTAAACCCCTGAGGCAAATTCCGGCTGACTACATTAGTTGAAAGTTAGAATTTATTTGAGAAGTTCTTTCTTCCCAACTCAACGTTATTTCAGGTGTAATGTGACAGTGGTTTTACGGTTGCTGAAGTACGGATCACTTTGAGATGACCTGACTGACGTAATGTTAGTATTTTATCAGCGATAACTACTTCATCGGCACCTGGATATATTAACGAAGAACAAGATACGTTTCAGAAGTGAGGTTGCTTTGAGTTCCTTACTAAGATATTAACATTTATAAGGACGACGGACGCTGGATATTATGCGAACGCTTAATATTCAATAAGGCATATCTTCACGGAAATGCTAGCCAGGAAAACTGTTGCCAGCATAGAAACAGAGAAGCAACATACATTTTTGTAGCATACAAAAACACAAGGCAGAAAACACTCGGATCAGCAGGGGGGGCCAGTAACAAAGAGTATTGTTATAAAACCAAAAATGTTCAGTCATAATTCCATCGCATGCTTGCCAGTTGCAACCATGACGTTGGTCAGTATGAAGTCGTCGATGTAAAACGTCTCGTGATAAACGTAGTTCGTAAAGCTGTTAAATTCGTTGTCGTGGTACAGGCTGGAATTAGACGGTTCGGTAGACGAGGTAAACATTACCTGTTTGAGATTTAACGCCCTTTTAAGATCGTACGTGAGTTCATTTACCTATCATTTTCAAACAAGTATATTCCATCAGTTTGTTTTAAATATGGGTGTGCATCAAGTCGCATAATAGTTGGAATTCATAATGTAATGTTTTTCGTAATTTTTTTTCCGTCCGTATATTTTTCAGAAATTTCGAAACAGTCGTCCTGTAAACTGTATGGATCAAGTTAGGTTTGTTTTATAAGAATTCTGAACAATTAATAGATTCAGAGAAAAAAAAGTTCTGACGATCAATACTTTAAGATAACATTACGACTTTTTACAATTATAAGAGCCAGTATGGTCCTTCGAAATATTCATTGCCGATTTAAAAAAAGAACCGGTTTGCAATTAATTAGTTTAAATTCTTTAAATTACTTATAATTCAGAATAAATCTCTTGATTTTTAATCACTAGCTCATGCTGTCAAACCCGTCCAGAATTTCAATAAACATATCAATTTTCCTCAAATCTTACGAATGATCTGTAAAAACTTAATTGAAATCCTTTTAGAAATAAGCTGAATTACTGAACAAAAAATCTTCAAATGGCGCCGAACTGGCCACAGAGGTTTTTTTTATCAGATCAGTAAATTACAAATGGCGTCAAAAGTTTACAATTCCATAAAAGGGTTAACACACTGCAAGTTCGTTGCCTTTCGTTGACAATGCACCGAGTAATATAAGGTTTCACACAATTTAAACCGGGTTCCATAAAAAGGTCGACAGCAAGGTCATAGAGGACGAATTGATCGTTTTTAATTCTTCGTTGCATGCAGTGCAACGCCCTCTGACGATGCGGTTTACGTCATTGTTTTGTCAGCTTAACGATCCAGAATCTTGAATTCGAGCATTGAAAAATTACTTAATCATTTAAAGAGGATTAAATAATTTTCTTGGATTTGTTTTTATCGAAATCTATTATGGAATAGGTTCATCATAAATCTCAGCATGAACTTAATCGATAATCCCTGGAAATCGTCAAGCAATAGAATCATATGAATCCCAAAATTAATGTTAGCTTGCGGCGTTACCAGCATCGAATTTTACGGTCCAAATCGTGCTACGAAATTTTACAGATCACTCCAGCTGAAGTATGAAATGGGTCGTAAAATTTGAAATGCGAATGCCTTTCCAAAATCAAACATGGCGTCGATAAATTTGGCGACGAGGGAAACTGCCGGATTGACAAAATATTGGTTGAATTTTCTGAATTACAGGCGCATAATTCCACGGATATTTGAGAGATTTGAGTCGTACTTTCTAGCTCTAGGTAACTGTTAAGATATCTATTATTTTTGTGACATCTTGGGATATTTGTGCGCTTTAATGTTAGACTGACACAGAAACAACTCTGCCAGTTTCAGAGCCCTAAAATACTACAGAAAAACTCTGTCGGACACACCCGAAACAGGCAATAGCCATCACGAAAATATTAAGTACCTAATATTTTTCTGACAGACAGCAAGGCGAAACTATAAGGGATCCCGTTTTTGCCGTTTTGGCTACGGAACCCTAAAAGCAAGCACTGCCTAGTTATACCCTTTGAGTATTCAACTGAGTATTCAACTAGTTGAATACTCAAAGAGCATACCACACCATTGTTCTCGAACACAAAAATGGTCCTCAATAAATATTCAATTTGAGAGTTTCCAATTGCAATATAAAAATCGTAGTACTTGCTAGCATAATGGCTCGCAAGATCCCAGTTGAACGGCCGTGCTAGAAGATCCCAGCCCTCCAGGGGTCGTCGAACTTGCCAGCTGACTGCCCCTCCCCCGGGCAAAGAACCCGCTTCATGTTAATAGATTTGTGAAAATTGCTCAAAGCATGCGTAAAGGAACGCATAAGGTGTGAAGTGTGGATAAAAATAAAGGGCATGGACACTGGCTGGAGAGATCGATTCAGGAATTTATAATAAGGATCGGTCGTTGACGGGTCGGAGTTATAAATTTTTTGAGTACTTTACATCGACGATATTATAATCAAAAAGGAAGGGTAAGGTGTGACATTTTTGTGGATAAAAATATAAAGGGTGTGGAGACTGGCGATATAGATAGAAAGGCGATTTGGGAATTTATAATTAACGATCGTTTGCATTGACGGGTTTGAGTTAAAGATTTTTTTTAGGCTACGTTATGTCGATGATATTATGCTAAAGTGTTTAGAGGTGGCATTAATAAACCTAATATACGCTTTGAATAAAGAGTCTAAAATAAAACAAGATACTTACTTATATTATTTACAGGTTATTATTTTAGTTAAAAGTCGATCAAATCAAAAGTATTGCTACAGAACTACAAACTAACAATATAAACGAAACAGGTTTATATATTGCGTTGCCAACCCACAGACAGCCAACTCTATCGAAGGTCTTCAAACCTTTCAGTAGAAACCTGCTTCGCAAAACACGGCAAGCATCATACCTAATCTGGCAACAATAGCTGCACACGCATACAAAAACACTGATTACAAACCAAGGTCATTACCATAGTTAAATCACAATGCGAATTAAAAACAAATTTTAAAATGTAAAGTGAAAAGACCTTTCCCGCAGCTTGTTTGTTTCGTACCGGTTCTGTTCTCGCTCTAGCGGCGTGGGTGTGAGTGGGACGGAGCGACAAGGTCAGCCGCTCACGGTAGACGGCGCGGGGCGGGGGGTGCGCCGGCGCAGACAGCGCAACGACATGGCGGCGCGGCGATGACGTCACAACAGGTCATGAGCAATCTTGCATGAAACCCCTCATGCGTAGGAAAACGAACACGCACATTGTACTCAACTTGAACGCATAAGTGTAACTAGCTGCTATTAAACAGGAATGCAGCGGTGAAAGACATTGGTTTTTTACTGGTATTATTAGTAACTAGTGTTTTCCCGCGGCCTCCCACACGTAAATCATTAGATCCAGCAGCCGAATTAGAATTCCGGGATTTTTTTAAATTCCCTTGGGAATACCCGAAAATTAAATCGTGGTTTACATTGTCGTTACATTAAAAACAGTCATGTCAAATTTCATGACTTTAAGCCCAGTGGTTATTGTTTCGAGATTTTATCCCTATCCCGTAGGAACACGGGATAAAAAGAAGCCTATGTGTAATTCCAGACGTTCAGCTCAGACGTTCAGGTCAGCAGACATACACATACCAAATCTCGTGACTAAGCCCAGCGTATATTATTTCGAGATTTTACCCCTATCCCGTGGGAGCATCGGGATAAAAAGTATCCTGTGTTTTTATCCAGGTTATAAACTAACTTTTGTCAAATTTCATCCAAATCTGTCCAGCCGTTTCGGCCTGAAGAAGTAACATACATACTCGCTCACTCACAAGCTCACTCACTCACTCACAAACTTTCACATTTATAATATTAGTAGGAGTAGGATAATGAATGATGATACATAATGTACCTAAGCAAGCATGCTTAACAAGTTGGCAATTCGTAGAAGCACACGAATTACTACAAAATGAAATCAGAACACTACCCAGTGGTGCTATGAATGCTTGTGAAAGTCTTCAAAGACATTTCATTTAGATTGGCAAATGTTCGATGGCTGACCCATCAGCCAAACCAAGTCGCTAAAAAACCAGCAGGGCTACTACGAAACTCGAAGTTCGTATCGTGCGGTCCCTCTCGCTCTCGTATTAAATAGTATAAGTGTCAGAGGAACGGCACGACAGCATTCAAATCGGTCCACCCGTTTAAGAGCTACGGTGCCACAGACAGACATAGGTACAGAAACACAGACACACACATAGCGGTCAAACTTATTTTTTGCGTCGGGGGTTAAAAAACTGCGAAGCGCACTGACGACAAATTAAAAATGTAGAATTAGAAATCAAGTAGAATTGCAAAACATACAAATATGTATTGTTTTCCGATGATTAGAGTAAAAAAGTCTATTTGGTTCTCTCAAATGTTCAGTTTAATAATTAACACCTTGTTCATCCATTCATACATACATATAAAGATGTTTCTTCACGGCACATTGCACTAATACAGGGGTTCCCAAGCGGGGCCGCGGTAAGTACCTAAGGGCGACGCGTGATGCTTCTGTTAACCCGGAAACTTAATAGCTCAGTACAATTAGATCAAAATTTGGCAAAATTAAAGCAAGCGGTTTATCTATCAGGATATGTAGGTTATAGAGAAAAAATAAATTTTACCCACTCTCCCCCCCCCTCCGGGGGGAGCGTCACCCCCCCGCGCCCTCGAATATGTCCCGGACCGCGGTATTTTCCATTATAAAAGAAAACTGTACACGATACATAAAAAGTGTGTAGGAACGAAATAATCCTTGATAAATTTACTATAAACCTTTCATACATTAAAAAGCGATATCACTTATAGTTCCAGCGCAATATGATACCAAATACTAACTTTTTTTATAATTAATCGATTTTTTCGGCTAAAAGGTTAGTTTTCTCAAAAACTTCACCTTTTACCGCCAAGATATGTATGACAGAAGTAAAGAATAGAATATTTTCTTTATAAAAAGGTATAATTTATTTCTAAAATCTTTCATTTACCATCGCTATGCTATTTTTTTAATTTAGTTCATTTGGCCATTCAGCGAAATATAAATGTTCATACTGGTTAAATGGTGTTACTTTAAATACCATTAGATTCTCATATGTTTTTCTATAAGCTATAGGTATGGACCTATTTTCTGTATTTAAAAAAAAAATGTAGGCCCTACTGGGCTTTTAGGAGATAGGGGCGGGGAAATGGTCAATTTTCACCTATTTTCTTAAATAACTTTAAAACGGATTAATTTAAAATAATGAAAAATATATATTTGAGATTTTCATAATGTACCCTTTCATTTGATATGTCACACGATATAGTTTCTACATTTTTTTTTTGTAATTTACTCCCCCCCCCTCCCAAACTGGCCCTCGTGTTTAAAATTAATTAATTTACTTTACACGTCCGTGTTTGGGTCATCAATTTACATAGGTGAACTAAATTTGAATTCAATCGGTCTAGTAGTTTCGGATCAAATTGGCTATGACAGACGGACGGTTTAGGTATATTTATACCTTAGGCTGCAATTTATTCTTAAACTACTAATAATTCTCAAGAAAACTTAACCGTTATAGTTTTCCTTGCAAGTTTGATATACCTACTATCGTCCTGAATTTTTTTTAATTTTTTCTACCCACTGGTTTAGATTTTAGAGGGGGGGACGCCCAATTTTAATGAAAATTTGCGCTTTAAAGTTGAATATTTTGCAAATGAATCACTGAATGGAAAAATTGTTTTAGCAACCCCCTAATGATTTTAAAAAACCTATCCAACGATACCCCACACTACAAGGTTGGATGAGAAAAAAAAAATCACCCCCACTTTACGTCTATGGGAGGTACTATAAATTATTATTTTTTAAATTTTTTATTATACTGTTTTGTCGGCATAGTTTACATATATATTCGTGCAAAATTACAGCTTTCTAGCATTGATAGTCTCTGAGCAAAGCCGCGGACGGACAGACAGACAGACAGACAGACATGGCGCAACTATGAGGGTTCCGCTTTTGCCATTTTGGCTATGGAACCCTAAAAAATGTCTAATATTTTATTATAATCTTACTTACGGACTAAATAGTTTTTTTTTTTGGTAGTTTTTCCTAAGTTAATGTCGCAGTAGCTGATGATGGTGAATTTTCAAAATAGCATAGCAGCGTCAAATGAATGAGTTTAAAAATAATTTATACCTTTTTATAAAGAAGATATCCTGTTCTTTACTTTAGTCATACATATCTTGGCGGTAAAGTGTGAAATAATTGAAAAAACTAAATAATTAACAAAAAAAATGGATAAATTATTAAAAATGTTCGTATTTGGTGCCAGATTACGCTGAAACTGTAAGTGGTATCGCTTTTGTATGTATGAAAGGTTTATAGTAAATTTATCTAGGATTATTTCGTTCCTACACACTTTTTATGTATCTTGTACGGTTTTCTTTTATAATGGAAAATACCGCGGTCCGGGACATATTCAAGGGCGCGGGGGGGTGACGCTCCCCCCGGAGGGGGGGGGAGAGTGGGTAAAATTTATTTTTTCTCTATAACCTACATATCCTGATAGATAAACCTCTTGCTTTAATTTTGCCAAATTTTCCATACATTGCAATCTAATTTTCTTCAACTATAAGCAATCTGGTGGAAATTGAGTTGTTTGAGCGCCATGCCATCACTAGACTCACTAGCTACCCTAATATTCTAGATTCCTAAAAATATCGGACACGTGTTTTTTTTTTCATCCATCACTAGGCTACCCTAATAATTCTAGATTCCTAAAAATATCGGACACGTGTTTTCCATCCATCACTAGCTACCCTAATATTCTAGATTCCTAAAAATATCTTACACGTGTTTTTTTCCTTTGTTAATTAAACTAAAAATTAGGGACATATAAACCCCCTTGCAAAAAAAAAAGGGACCTATAGGGTTTTTGTATTTTATGTGCATGAAAGCATACTTTCTAAACTTCAATGCCTAAAAATCTGAAAAACCATAGGTGCCCGTTTTTTTGCAAGGAGGTTTATATAGCTGGAAAATTTCGGCATAGCGACAAATTTCCGTGTGACACTCCTACGTACAGGTCTACAGTCACACTTTATATGTGCCTTTTATTTTTCATACATTATTATATAATTATACTTTTTAGTTTTATTAATTTATTATTATTTTAATTAATTTTTAGTTTTATGTAAATTTAAAAGTTATTGAAAAAAATGTAGAAACTATTGTTTATTGCTGTTGACACCTGCCTGATTAGGGTCTTAAACGAAGATTTTACTTTATGCACTGAAGCATAGTCATTTTATGTCGCCTAGATACAGCATAATTACCAACTTTACGAGCATGAGAAGTGAAAAAAATATTCAACATAAAATGAAGATTGCTTTTTGGAATCTCTTTGTATTTTTTATTTCAACTCCAAATTTTTGTTACTTTTACTTTTTTTTACCGCTAGTCTTATTTTTCTGTGCATCTACATTTCAGTCTGTATTTTCGATTATATTCAACATATTGCAAGTCCACGTGTAAAAAAAAAATAGTTTCGGTTGACGGTTTTTACGTGATAGACAATAGACTGACATGATAACAGCTGTTTCTGTCATCAAAATAAGTTGATTCGTCATCGATCATATGAATATGTATCTATTTGACGTAAGGTTAAGGGCATTGAGGTTCCAGTCAATCAATAATGAAGTGATGTCCACATTTTATCTACACGTATTGTTTTCTACAATTCTGCTTTGCTCCAAATTCCTAATGTATACATGTTATTCGGTTACGAAACGTACAACTGGATCTCACTTGTGAAATTATATGCAAAGTCCTTTTAGATTTAAAACATTATAGGCGTCGGCAATTCGGCATGCATTCGAGTTATAAGTGTCAACGTGCCTTAAAAGCGATCTCTCAATTCATGTAACATAAAACCTGATCTTTAAATAAACTCATGCAATTTACAATATGCTGGTCATGTGAGCAATTTGCCTGTAAATAAAAAGAGGTCAGTGACCTAAAGCTAACTAAGGGATACATATCATGTAATGTTGACGGTTTAAAATTAAATTTGCAATTACACAAATTTTTACGGTAACTATACTAGTAGCACTGAGTAACGAAACTCAAAACTCGAAGTTCGTGTCGTGTGGTCCCTCTGACACTTATACTGTTTAATACGAGAGCGAGAGGGACGGTACGATACGAACTTCGAGTTTCGTAGAAGCCCTGCTGGAGGAATTGGAGGATTCACTTATTTCAACAGTTTTCTGATGATGCGTTTTCACATACATACCTACTTACATATGCTCCAATCAATATAGACTGCAGATTTTTCCATGTCCATTTCCAGATCTTTCTATCTTTTTCTTTATTTATCTCTATACGGTCTTCTGAGAATTCAATACTTAGTGAAGAACACAAACGTAACACAAAACTTGATAGAATGTTTTGTCAAATATCGCTGTTCTCTAAACTGCTGGTCTTAACCCCCGACGCAAAAAGAGGGGTATAAGCTTGACCGCTATGTGTGTCTGTAGCACCGTAGCTCTTAAACGGATGGATCGATTTGAATGCTGTTTCTTTTATTAGAAAGCAAGTTCTCCAGCGATGGTTCTTAGACATGTTTTATGAAAATCGGCTCAGCCGTTTTTGAGATATTGAACTTTGAAGTGACAAAGTCGGGGGTTTTCCAAGTTTTTGTTGGTTTGGTTATAAGAACTGTCATGGCTATTCCTGTCTGTTATAATTGAACGCTAAAACCCAACTTTTTACGGCTGCTATTTCCTCAAACTCGAACACGTGTAATCTGTTAACAGACAGATTTGAATTTCCACTGTTTACTTACACGACATCGATTTTCATATGACGTTATTTGTTTACTCCGATCGTTGTTTACAACATTTTGTAAAGCAGTCTATGATATGATTATGATTATAGATATTTTATCTATAATCCTACTTCCTACTAATATTATAAATGTGAAAGTTTGTGAGTGAGTGAGTGAGTGAATATGTTTGTTACTTCATCACGCTGCCAGATTTGGATGAAATTAGGCCAAAAGTCAAGTTTAAAACCTGGATTAAAACATAGGATACTTTTTATCCCGATATGCCCACGGGATAGGGATAAAATCTCGAAATAACAACCGCTAGAGTCATGAAATTTGGCATAGATGTTTTAATTAAACGTCAATGAAAACCACGATGTAATTTTAGGAAATTCCCACGTGAATTTAATAAATTCCCGGAATTTCAATTCAACTACTGTATCTAATGAATGATTTACGCGTGCGAAGCCGCGGGTAAAAGCTAGTATAGTACGTTTTAATGGTGGTGGAATGATAAAATAAATTCAAGACTAGGTTCAATAGGTAATTCTTTTTACTTGACACATTGACTTGCAAATGAAAACATAAATAGATGTATTACTAAGTAAATTTTTATTACATGGTACCTGCATCACTAGTAGCTTGTAAGTTACAAGTTGTAAGTTGTAAATACTTTCCGAGAAACCTGATAAAAAAACAAAAATATCCAGAACATGAAGTATTTTCGTTACCGATTTCGATCATTGCGTCGACGGACAAACTGGGATTTCATAATAAAATAAATGTATCTGTCCAAAAATTAGAAACAGACATTACTTTATTATATCCCATAACCTTAATCATAGATAATAGTATAAATCTGTAGATTCCCTGCATAATAAAAAACATATTGAGTAGAATATGATATCCTTTACGCAACCGTCGCACGCGCACCGTTGACAACGAGCTAATAATAAAGTTGGCGACGAGTCAAGCCGCACAGCACAAATACACCGCGGCGGACAAGTGGGCAGAAATGACCAATACTTAGTAAAAGTAGCTTCCGAGAGAGTGAGAAAGATAAATAAATACAGCTCTTTACTGGTTTTGTTCACGCCCGTTCTTCATTAGATGAAATAGACAAGGCGACAAGTAAACATTAGCCAATCAAATTGATGGCTGTTGTAGACTCTTGCTATTCTGAAACGTCATTAATTAACGACCGAATCGACATCAAATTCATCCATTCCCTGTCAATTGGAGACGTTAATAAATTGCGAAAACTATGGCTTTAGTGAATAGAAGGAAGGATACTAGATAGTATTTGCAACAAATTTAAAAACTCTTCCTATTTTGAGATACCGAAAAGCTTATCGATGATAGAGCCTAGCCAGTTAAGTCTGTAACAGAATAATTGACAACACTGTATTTAAAACGTCAATCACGTACTTACATAATATGAGTTACATTTGCATCGTTACCATATTATTCTCTGCAGAGTTAGCTTAGCCAGGCTCTATGTCATAATTTGAGGAAGTGTCTCGATGACTCTTTAAGCCTAGAGAACCAAGGTCCCAGGTAGGTGTTTCTCGCTACATTATGGTAAGTATGACCTAATTAGCTTTTATTAGTCGAGCGAGTGGTGCAACGTTCTTGGTTTTTTTTTTGCATACCTAATAAGTACCTACTGAAATATCTACTGTAAATTCAATATAGCAGAGCGAATAACAGCCAATCACGCAGTATAGCAGTGCTCTTCAGTTTAAAAAAATCGAGGCTCAAACCTAAAATCATGGCGGTGTGTAGGCCGGGCTAACGTAGGGAGTGTCGGGGTAAAAAACCTCCGGCTGACCTATATAGCGCCTCATCTCGACGCCATTCCGTGGAGTTATGATTTAACGATGATTTTCCACGACGTAGAATCATGAAGATGACTGCAATAATGGAGCGTATCATATCGCTAAGTTCGCCAGCAGTCGGAGGTATATGGGAATCAAGTGTTAAAGCGGTCATGTTTAGTTACATGCAAAATTTGATTTTATTTTATATTCAGGTTAACTGAAAATAATCTTTTGTGTTCCTGTTAGCTAAAGGGACCAAACAAATACACCACTTTCTTAGTTTTATTAACATTGACCACTCTTATCTTAAATGTCAACTCTCAGTTCTAAGAAATTGACTCATCATAACTATTCCAAGTAGTAGTAGTAGTCCAATAAGACTGTATCTAAACGTGTAAGTGTGATTGACTTATCAATATAACGAGATTTTGAATTTATTTAAAGAACGTAACAACAAAAGGCGTATTTGCAAACGTAACAATTATAGATTTCTCTTAATCATAGGTATTCTGCCATATTTAATTTTGTCAATATCTTTCTAGGTACAAGCAAAAAGGACACAACGACAAAGTTGCTCGTGGCAACTTGTGCCAGCACAGTTGATCCAAGGTGACTCGCAGCACGTGTAACATTCCCACCCTCAGCCGGAGGGGGGAGGGAGAATTCAGCTCGGCATACAGTGAAAAATGCCGGAAAGAGGGGTGGTTCACCCGTCTCTACCAGACTGAGTATTGTTGACAGGAGGGTTGAAGAAAACTAAAAAGATTTATTTAGTGCCAGAATTATTTAAACGAAAAATTAAATAAGAATTATGACGTCAGTAGCATAAACAGTGGCTTATTCTGATTCTAAGGCAGGCGGAAATCCGATTAAATACCTAAAAGCATGATTATTTACGTTCATAACATCTTTATCACTTTACGACACGGTTAATTGATGATAACTTAAATGTTACGTCATGTTTTAGAATGACAATAGAACATGCGTACAAGATGCTCCCAGAATAAGTTATTCTGCATGTTATAGAAACAACACTAATATCTAAATAAATGTAGGTATGTCCTCTTGTAAGTAAATGTTAAAGCTATCCTCTCAATCAAACAGAAAGATGTAATCCCGACAGAATTGATTGAAACCCTCCTCAAGCCTAAACTTTAATATTAGTAACATTTAAATATTCCTATTGGTCCCTCGTAAGCAGAAGAATCATAACCCCCTAAACTGCCGGAGGTTATATCGGTAACATAACGACCTGAATAAACTTAAGCAACCCTTCTCCCTCCCACAACCTAGGTTTGTAAAGGCCCGAGTCTAGATCAATGAACTACGACACGCGGCACGTGTAAGCTTGAGATATCAAGATTTATCTTTGAGTTGATGTAAGAATAGGTTTTTCCCTATGGAGACTGAACTTGAAATTATCGGAATGTAGAGTGTATTAACGCGAAATTTATATGTAGTAAAGTGTGCCCGTGTTGTGTGTGTGTGCGTTCATCATACGGCGTAGATGAAGACTACGATGTAGTTTTTGGAAATTCCGATGAGACTTTGGTAAAATCCTGAAATTTCAAATCGACCGATAGATCTAATTGCTTAGATGAGCACAGCTACAGGTAAAGTAATGAGCATTGTTTTAATTTATCAAGTTGAGCTAGAATCGATTGCAAAAATAAAGAATACATAGAGCTAACTTAGAGTCTATTTAACGTCTGACGACAGTGGTGAACCAGTCGAAAATAGGAAAACTTTTGATGGCGTACAACATGACGTAACCATACCAATTTTAATTGTTGAGCCAGAATTTTATCAAAGCAAGATTAATGTTGTGATTATTTAGTTACTAGCGGGTTAGTAAGAAGCTAACGAGCTTTGTTATGAAGGAAAACTACATTCAATGATGCGTATAAGGTTCCCAATGCGCCAGGCCAGCGTCAGCGATTTTGCAGCGTTTTTTTGTCATTGGTGTCTTCGCAGGCGTTATTGGAAGGGGTGATGATGCCCAGTGTTGTTTTTTTATGAAAAATTAAAAAAAAACACCGATACTGAATTTAGCGTGATTAAAATTCTTGTGACTTGTCTTTCCGTTGTGCTATATAAACGTGGGACGCTAATGAATGGGCCGCGCGGTCAAAATACTCGAATATTTGCCCGAGCGTGAGTCCCATTCTAAGAGGGCCAGTTCAGGGACATTCAGGGTGAAATTTAGGACGTAATATAAAATTAGTGTTTCATGCTCAGTTAATGCTGGGCAATGCGGGCATTTACTCTTTTGTTGAAATAAGTCTGAAAAAAATTGTGGTTTCTATACATTATTGAAATACGAAATCATGAATAATGTATGGAATCCGGAAATTTCATCAGACTAATTTCAACAAAAGAGTTAATGCATTATCTTACCCAGCAATAACTAAGCACGAAACACTAATTTTGTATTACGTCCTAAATTTCACCTTGTATTTAGTATTTCTAGTACTCGAATAGGCCGAAGATAACTTAGTAAGATGCTCCAACATAATTATGACAACGTTTCTTGGAGATTTTCCTTAGTGATTACATTATAACCATGATCATACATATGTATTCTTACCTTCTTTTGAAATGGCCGAGTAAAGTGTCCTATATCTGTCATAAGGGATGTCACGGAAATAATGGTAATCAATGTTTCTTGTACGTCTTTTCCTCAATGTAGAGGAAGAAATGGACACTTAATTCATACATGAGGACCGTAAATAGTGTCACATGAGAATAACAAGTAATATAACTACCTTATCAAACAGACTCACTAACGATTGTACATCAATCGTAATAATTCTGTGTTCCTTGTGACCAATTTCAGTGACATATTTTTTCTTATTGAAATCATGATGAAAGACATTATATATAATTGTTTTTGAGAGTAAATATATACCTAAGCCACCCTCAAAGGTAATAATTGTCAAACAGAGTTTGTCACTAGAAATAGGAGTCCTAACCCTTGAAACAAAAGTTTTTTTTTTCAAATTGGACCACATTGCCGATGTTATCGGTGAACACACGATAAATACATGCAAAATTCTACTCAGGAAAAACCCATTTGGCATTACGGTGCTTTTTAGTTCTGGTTTGTGATACTAATTAAAAAAATGTTTTTAAGGTGGCGCCAAAAAGTCCAGACACGTGGGTATCATAAGACATAATTTTGTGTGTAATACAAACCAAGAATTGAATCAAAAACAACTCTAGCTACGTCGAATTAAGATCTGCTAAGTGAACAAAAATGTAGTTATTCTCCGGATTCTAACCTAAGTAATTTAGGCGCAAGTTCTTTTAATTATGATTAACGATCGCATAATTATAATAGCGTCTTAATTATGAAGCTTCAAATTTTATTTCTCACTCGGTTAAAACGCTAAACCGGATTAGTATGGCCAATTAGTAGTACCTTGCCGTTTTGAATTATTTGCTAAATACGTACGGTAGCACGTTATGTTTTAAACTGACAAAGTACTAACGTGTAGTTGGAATAAACATGAAGAATATGACATGAAGTGCCATTCCAGATTATGGTTAGCATAATCGTGTAAGTAGTTTTCGTTTTTTTGTGGCAATATACTGCCAGTAGTAAACTAAAATAGCTACTGACTGTTTAGTAGCAACCAGTTTAATTGCATTAAATTAATATCAACAATTCTAATGACATGAGTAACACATTCTAGTGTTCGGAAGAATTTTCAACCACCGATTAACCAAGATCGATAAACAAAATGTAAACTGCAGGAGTCAATGGCCGCGGGCGCTTTATTCTTAAAACCACCATATTTTATTCAAATTATAACTGGCCGCTGTAAAAATTGGAAGCAAAAACAGCCATAAAGTAGTGTAAGTACGGCAACCGAAAAAAAACCGTTTACCGTCTCTATGCCTAATTTTAGAATTAGAACATGTTACATGGAAGCTTTATTTGACTTTTTTTTGGATTCACACGCGTAATACTGGCTGGAATGGAACGTGACTGGGATGCCAGATTATGATATAAATGCAAATGGCGAATTCGTGTCCGCGCGGACATTTATTATGCAACCCGTTTGTTAAAAAATAAGTAATGACCATAGAGTTTTTGTCCCAGTAACATTGGAGGGTAAACAACCGGAGAATCATAAATAAAATGTGTTTGTGCATAGAAACAAGTAACTCATGAATTTCTTAAATATCTTTTGTAAGTGACAATGATACCGAAAAAAGTAGACTTCAGTTAAGAGCAAACCTTGGCTTATCGATGATACTTGGTAATTCGGTGATATACTGCTTTATAATCTTACACAGATCTCACCGTATGTATGAGGAAATGCGAGCTATGAAATCGATGGCACCTGTCAGTTTTGATGCTTGGCAGCGATTTAATTGCTTGCATTTCACTATTAGTTATGCAAGATAATAACGAAATGCAGTATCACCGAATAACCAAGTATCACCGTTAAGCCAAGGTTAGCCCTACATCTTTTATACCCATATCCGCACTAGGCCCTTGTGGGAACTACGGCCCAAGCCCTCTCATTTTGAGAGGACGCCTGTGCCATGCAGTGGGACGTATATGGGCTGGGATGATGCTTTATACAATTATAATAACACATTATATTGTTAAAAATAGAGTTATTTACACCTTTGGAGCTTCGATCAACAATTAAATTGTTGATCGAAGCTTTGGAGGGATCAGTTATGATGAACTTTAAGACAGATAAAAGAGCTTTTACTTGTGTATTAATAAAGAACTCTTCTATTCTCCAACATCGATATATTTCATGTCTTTAGATTTTGTTGCAATTAAAAAAACACTAGCTTTAGGTCGAATTAACTGTATGTATTTTATTTATCTTTCTTATTTGAGCAATATAAATGTTATTAATTACAAGTAAACACTCTTCGGGCTAGTATCGTTTCAATTATCTATGTGTGCTATGTTTGCCTCGTTGTTTTCCAAATATAGTTGAAGAAAATTAGATTGCAATGTATGGAAAAATTGGCAAAATTAAAGCAAGAGGTTTATCTATCAGGATATGTAGGTTATGGAGAAAAAATAAATTTTACCCACTCTCCCCCCCCCTCCGGGGGGAGCGTCACCCCCCCGCGCCCACGAATATGTCCCGGATCGCGGTATTTTCCATTATAAAAGAAAACCGTACACGATACATAAAAAGTGTGTAGGAACGAAATAATCCTAGATAAATTTACTATAAACCTTTCATACATACAAAAGCGATACCACTTACAGTTTCAGCGCAATCTGGCACCAAATACGAACATTTTTAATAATTTATCCAGTTTTTTTTTTTAATTGTTTAGTTTTTTCAATTATTTCACACTTTACCGCCAAGATATGTATGACTAAAGTAAAGAACAGGATATCTTCTTTATAAAAAGGTATAATTCATTTCTAAACTCATTCATTTGACGCTGCTATGCTATTTTGAAAATTCACCATAATCAGCTACTGCGACATTAACTTAGGAAAAAGTACCAAAAAAAAACGATTTAGTCCGTAAGTAAGATTATAATAAAATATTACACATTTTTTAGGGTTCCGTAGCCAAAATGGCAAAAGCGGAACCCTCATAGTTGCGCCATGTCTGTCTGTCTGTCTGTCTGTCCGTTCTCGGCTTTGCTCAGAGACTATCAATGCTAGAAAGCTGTAATTTTGCACGAATATATATGTAAACTATGCCGACAAAACAGTGTAATAAAAAATTAAAAAAAAATTTTTTTTTTAGTACCTCCCATAGACGTAAAGTGGGGGTGTTTTTTTTTTTCTCATCCAAGCTTGTAGTGTGGGGTATCGTTGGATAGGTTTTTTAAAATCATTAGGGGGTTGCTAAAACAATTTTTCCATTCAGTGATTCATTTGCAAAATATTAAACTTTAAAGCGCAAATTTTCATTAAAATCGGGCGTCCCCCCCCTCTAAAATCTAAACCGGTGGGTAGAAAAAAAAAAAAAAATCAGGACGATAGTAAGTATATCAAACTTGCAAGGAAAACTATAATGGTTAAGTTTTCTTGAGAATTATTAGTACTTTAAGAATAAATTGCAGCCTAAGGTATAAATATACCTAAACCGTCCGTCTGTCATAGCCAATTTGATCCGAAACTACTAGACCGATTGAATTCAAATTTAGTTCACCTATGTAAATTGATGACCCAAACACGGACGTGTAAAGTAAATTAATTAATTTTAAACACGGGGGCCAGTTTGGGGGGATGGGGGGGGTAAATTAGAAAAAAAAATGTAGAAACTATATCATGTGACATATCAAATGAAAGGGTACATTATGAAAATCTCAAATATATATTTTTCATTATTTTAAATTAATCCGTTTTGAAGTTATTTAAGAAAATAGGTGAAAATTAACCATTTCCCCGCCCCTATCTCCTAAAAGCCCAGCAGGGCCTAAATTTTTTTTTTAAATACAGAAAATAGGTCCATACCTATAGCTTATAGGAAAACATATGAGAATGTAATGGTATTTAAAGTAACACCATTTAACCAGTATGAACATTTATATTTCGCTGAATGGCCAAATGAACTAAATTAAAAAAATAGCATAGCAATGGTAAATGAAAGATTTTAGAAATTAATTATACCTTTTTATAAAGAAAATATTCTATTCTTTACTTCTGTCATACATATCTTGGCGGTAAAATGTGAAGTATTTGAGAAAACTAACCTTTTAGCCGAAAAAATAGATTAATTATAAAAAAAGTTAGTATTTGGTATCATATTGCGCTGGAACTATAAGTGATATCGCTTTTAAATGTATGAAAGGTTTATAGTAAATTTATCAAGGATTATTTCGTTCCTACACACTTTTTATGTATCGTGTACGGTTTTCTTTTATAATGGAAAATACCGCGATCCGGGACATATTCGGGGGCGCGGGGGGGTGACGCTCCCCCCGGAGGGGGGGGGAGAGTGGGTATAATTTATTTTTTCTCTATAACCTACATATCCTGATAGATAAACCTCTTGCTTTAATTTTGCCAAATTTTGATCTAATTGTACTGAACTAATAAATAAGTTATCAAACTTCCTACTAAACTAACGAGCATTTAAAATGGGATAGCAACCGTTATAAGGTTAACAATGAACAACCAACATGGTTTCTCCTTTTCTGCTTCTTCTTAAAATGCCTCTCCAACAAGCGAAGGTTGGCAGTCAGTTCTGATTATTTCTGTCTCTATCGAGGCGAAATAGATGGGCAGCGCTCACGATGCCGGTCCACTCCCGAAAATTCCTCAGCTAAGACGCCTTCGTCGGCCTACGTCTTTTGCCAGCAACTTTGCCTTTCATAATGAGCTGCAGAAGACAGTACCTAACCTACCCATCTATCATATCACGTCGCAAGCATAGTTTCTAAGCTGTAGCAAATTGCACAAAAATCTATATAAAATCACTACTTAATTCAATCTGCGCACCTCATTCCATCATTAAAAGATAAAAATACCGTTAACCGGCAATTTCTTGATTACTGCATCAATTATCATTAGCGAGTGGACCATTCGGTGACATGACAACCTGCTGCTCGCCGCCTAGTGACTACTAGGATATTCGTGGACCACGCGAGGTCCACTCGTTGTCAGCCCGTGGACCACCTGTCGACAACGAGTGGACGTCGAAAGTCGAGACAGCGCTGGTCGGGTGCCGGGTGATTCTAATCCACCTTAAAACCAGTATTTATGGGAAACAAGTATCTTGTTATATTTGCCTTTGCAAAGAAACCAGGTACTTTATAAAGGGCTGAAAGGTACTGATTACCTTAAAGGTCACGTACTGCGTGGGAGTCTTTTAAAAGCCTAATCAGCCGTCTTGCGAATAATTTGGATTAGTCCCGTTTGCTTCGTTAGTTCAAATGTAGCGAAGATATCGAGATAAGTGACGCCAACGTATTTCTAAGAATTCATCCTGGATACGGTATTTGATAACTCCTGAGTTTGCCATGTCTTGTATACCTATTACGAGTATTATAACAATATAGATATACATACAATGTTTAGCGGAGAGACAACTTAAATCGGTTGAAAATTGGATTTGTAATGATTTTTTTGAAACATCTGTCTCAAACGCTTTTCTCTATGCGGCAAGTGGGTCCATATCGGCTCGCGTACTTATCGGAAATCCGAATGTAATGTTTGTCAGAACGATCGTTTGTAATAATTCTTCTTTTTTCTGAATCCAATATTCCCTTACACGATACGATATACAATGTACCCTTAAACGCCTTAGTTAACGCGATTCATAAAGAACACGTTGTATAAACTAAACAGACGTCATTGGCCAAAGGGCGGGCATCTGCAAACAGCCCCTTCATCAAAGGATGTTAGGCGCTCTAGTTAACAACATGCGAATAGTTACAAACTTTAGTTTGAACATGTAAACTTTAGTAAACAAACGCAAGTGTGAATACGTCCGTTTACTGCACGACGAAACGTCATTGCTTTTAGCTCCTCAAAATTGATATTCTTGCTCACTGAATTTTATACATCGTGTTCAAAGCTTCAGTTTAGTATAGGTTGTACATATTTATTTAAAATACGAGCTTTTTTTGATCAGTAGTGAAGTGACAATCTTTAATAAGACAGTTTTAGTGTAAGAATGCTACAGTAGATACTCTAAAAATGTACTTTTAGAATCAGAAATAAAAGCTCTGATCATTCCTAATTTCCTCCATGACACCTACACGTAAGTACTGTATTTTGTCGCAATGAAGCTACTTGAAACAGATTAGAAAATAAATAAGTACCTACTGAAGAAATAACCCCAAAACTAAGACCTACTAAAACCTGCAGCAAACTAGTCTGACCCGTTCCCACTCTAGAGGCATCTACCACGGAATAGACACAGCGATGAGCGGCCGACCGTGACGGCGCTTCGCCATTCAATGCGAAGTTTCTTGTGCACCAAGCAATAAAACAACGTAGACACGGTGCAATGAACTGCGCGCACTCCACGCAGCCGCCCGGGTCCATAACCGGTTGGAATGCGATATTTTCAGAGCCTGGCATGACATCGTGGACAATTTGCGATGTTTATTTTGTACGAGATTTGCAATTATTTTGGAATGCCGTGTTTAATATCGTTGTTTTTTATCAATGATTTAACGTCGTAATGGGTTGGTTTTACTTGGTTGTAAAGGTCAACGATATTCACGATAAGTTACTCAAGTCACAAAAAGTTTTTTCCAACGAAAAAACATTGAGTAAGTAACTTAAAGACTAGCTATTTATTAACTTGCAAACTTTAATAGATGAATTACTTTAACTACCCACTTGACAGTCCGACGATACCATGGTATGGTATCCAAAACCAAAATGCTATAAGCCGTCCGTGGATAGGTACTTTAGTGTCGCAATCGCAAAGTTTAACCTTTATTTTGTGAATAAATCATAAATTACATGCTATTGTTTCATAAACAGTATTTGAATCAGTAAACATTAATTTACGTCTCTGTATTTCTTCTTTACTCAAAACCTTGTAGTTAAAAAAATGTGGACACACAGCGCGTTTTGTCCGTCGAAAAAAAAACTCGGACGGTTTGAGGCATATTGGTCGCGCGCTCCAGACTGTCAAGTGGCTACAATAATAACTCATCTACCTAACTTGCCATGGTCTTGTTTTAATATGAAGTCAATGTAAAGGCACTTACGTCCTTTTACCTCGTGCTACACAGGCGTCACACCCACGCCAGCAATAATGAACAGCGTAGGAGGCAACTGAAAAACTTGGAATGGTTTAGGGAAAATATACTAACAATAGTTACCCGGGCGATTTCCGGTAAATTAGGGAGGGGCGTTTTCTTCTCTATTCGTATTTTTTTAGATTCTTTTCCCGACAGTTATAGAAGATTGGGTTTTGTAACGTTAATTAACTTTATTCCAGAAAAACAAACTCGACGCTACATTTCTATTTACAATCGATACTTTTAAGGAATCAGTGCCATTGAAGCATTAATAATCAATCTAACCAATGACTCATAGGATGGACCTTTTAAATACAACTACTTCGTTTTTTTTTGCATTAGAAAAAGGGTAAACAATCTTGCGAGTCTCATTTACTGAAAAAAAAAAAATATTAAGTAACTATTACTTGGACGTGGTCAACCCTGATTAATTGTGCAATAAAATGTCAACCCTTAGATAATAATTGTAACAGTTGACAACGTATTGCAAAATGACGGTGGGTTGACTCAGTATTGCAAAACAGCGTCCACTTATGATACCAAAAGCATGTAAATTATCATAATGTCCTTGTTAATTGTTACTATTTGCACGGACTTATTTTTCAAAAGTGTTTTTCAATAAAAAGAAACGTCAAAATCGCTTATCTTCTTTCTAATGGTAAAAAAGAACGAAGTACTTTTGATCTATTATGATTGGTTTTTTGGAATCTTTTTGTATTTTTTATTTCAATTCCAAATTTTTACTTTTACGGCACGGAATGCCGAGGACCTGGGTTCGATTCCCAGTGTTGGTCTTATTTTTCTGGTTTTTCTGTGCATCTATGTTTCTGTTTGTATTTTCAATTTTACTTTTGATCTAAAAAACGCAAGTGCAGTTACGACTATTATCACATATCACGGTAGACATTCTCAGGTCATACGCTGCTTGCTTATGTATACTCTAAGTACGCTAGCAATAATCAGCTGCCCACATCCTGTTACTAAGGAGACAAGCCGACTCAATACAAAAAACATGAGGGCCAAGAAAAGAAGCCACTGCTACTGCTAAACAAACTTATCTTGCCTAGCAACAGTAGCGCTATCGTCGCACCACGCAGCCACTGAGATACTATGGCAGGAAATTAGTTCCAGTTTTACACACCGATACAACTAGATTTGTAGTCTATACTTCTTAAATCCCCAGTGTAACCGTGTAGGAGAGCGAGTGGTGAGCCTATATTAAACGGCCAAGTTGAAAGAACAGTCTATCCTAGTAAATTGTAAAGGAAGGTGGTTAGTTTAAATCGGTCGGGTAGCATTCGCATACAATTTGCATGTTGTACAGTCGGAATACTAATAAGTTCTATTTTTAATTTTGTTTTCGAAGTGCAGTTGGCCCCGATGTCTGGTCTGGGACATTTGTGAGAGTCTAACTTAGTATTGCCGAGTTGGGTCATTAATAGAAGTACCTAAGCTATGAATTTGTGCAGCTTGAGGATGGTCACGTTGACTTTTTCCATGGACAAACTGCCATGCTTTTCCGTAGAAATAGCCCGCTTTACTATCGCAAGTTGTGCCACCTATATGTATGCAAGTTAAATAAAAACTTAGCTTCGATTGAACTAAATTCGAAAGGCGTATATCTCAAAAATTATCTGTTTGTAAGTGACACCGATACACTGCGAAAACTTCGTAGTATTTCACAATTCCGTCCGACTATCCCTTTTATACGTCGCCCCCGCACCCCGCTTCTTTACAAATAGTACCCTAGGCACTTGCGCCCGTCCATTACATGCTATGTGAACATAAGCGTGTATGTATACACATGTTGTTTAATTCCGTAACTTTGTAGGCTCGCCAGTCTTGTTTAACGGGATAGGACGTTTAAAAGCTTCATGTAAGAGATTACCTTTTTAATTTTGTACATAATATAATATTTAAACTGCGGCAATTTTCACTGTTATTTACAACCGAGACTTTACTTTGACGTTTCGATCACATGCATCGGCCGTAGTCACGCGTAGACGGATAGATTGGATGTCAATGCTAGTGTAGTAAATAAAGCAGCGTTTCCAGCAGAGATGAGCTAGGAAGTGTTGGGAGGAATTTTTTTCATTAACCAATAGAAACGCTTCATTCGCCTCGCCTCGCTACGCTCAGCTGTTTCCACCAGAGATTTGCGAGGATTGTGTAAATAAAGCGTTTCTATTGGTTAGTGAAAAACACATCCCTCGCAACACATCCTCGCACATTATTGGTGGAATCGTGCGGTTGTTCCGTGCGATAAACCCAATGCGCTTGACGCACATCAATTGCATCAGATAATCAAATTACCAAATATTGTGTTACGCGGTGAACGCATGCATTATCTGATACAAAATTGATGTGCGTCAAAGTCAAACGCATTGCGTTTATCGCAAAAAACAACCGAGCGCTTAAAAGTCTGGCCATAGGCAACTGCTTTGTCTTAATATATTTTTATTGCTCACAAGACTGATGGCCGATGGGGTCAAAGGTTCTCGAATGGGGTCCGCGGACCGGGAGACGAGCTGTCGGTAGGCCAACAAGATGGAGCGACGACCTGGTTAAGATCGCGGGATCGCGGTGGATGCGAAAAGCACAAGACCGGTCTGAGTGGAGAGCCTTGGGGAAGTTTACGTCCAGCAGTGGACGTCTTTCGGCTAACATGATGATGATAATGATTTTTACCAAAAATGATACAGCATTCCGATGGCAGTACACTACTATCATGCGAAAGTATGTTTCTTACGCTTTCACGCATAAAGTACTCAACCGATCATAATGTAGGTACGGAGATAGTTTGGGACCCTGTGAATTAATAATAATAATAATAATAAATATTTATTGTTCAAAACACATGTACAATTACAATATGAACCCTGGAGACTGTGTTAGTTTTCACTGTGTTACAGTCTGGATAGTTTTTATCCCGGAAAATTAGTAGTTTCCGAGGGCACATGGTAAACCGATACACAATTCTTCACAGACGAATTCGCGAACAGTTAGTCGCTTTATAAATCCATTACAACAAGCACAGAATACAAAACATTATTATTTTTCAGAATGCAAAAATTATCTTCAAAATTTCTTTGTTAGCACCTCGTCGATAATAGTCTTACGATAAATAACTCTTATCAAATACCTGTCTGTAATTTAATGAATGTCAAATTATATAATGAAAATCGCAGACTGATATGAATCTTTGTAATACCCAGTAATTGGTTTGAAAATTATGTAAATGTATCAACCATCTAATTATTAATTAGCACAATTGTCTTCAAATCAATTGAAATCATAGGAAGCTGTTTTGCAATACTGAGTCAACCCACTGTCATTTTGCAATACAATGTCAACTGTTAAAATTATTTTCTAGAGTTGACATTGTAATGCAGAATTAATCAGGGTTGGCACACTATTGCATAACAGCGTCCTTAAAAGTCTTTACCTACCTAGAAATTCACAGGGATAACGGGCCTATCTACACTTCCATCTTTATGTTAAGACTGTTTAAACTTATTTAAAAAAATCTATAAAGATATGACCTTTTTCATTGTCAATCGAAAGTATGTCTGTTAATGCTATTTATTAATAAACGTGATTAGAGAAACCGTTTAGAGATGAATTAGAAATTCGACGATCAATAAAGCGTGGGACGTTGGAGCTGGTGGGTCAAGGTAAGGCCCCTGGATATTACCAGGGAGGGTGCTGAAGCCAGAAGGACGCCAGAACAGGCCCGCTTTACGAATTGAAGGTTATACAACTTGCTGCTAGTCGGGTCCTTGATATAAATAAACACTTTTCTATTCTTCGAAGTGGGTATACTTATAGGAAATCTTTTATGTGGAGCTGAAAATATTTCTCCTAAATGCATGTTCATCATATCGGCCCACTACTAGGCACAGTCCTCTACTCTAGATGAGAGGGCTTGGACCGTACCGTAGTTCCCACTAGGGACCGGTGCGGATTGGGGTCTTTACACACGTCATTCAATTTTTCGCTATCGCTAGGTTTGTAAATTTAAAATGTAATTTCATTTCACATATAAATTCAGAAAAACTTCAAAGGTGCGAGCCCAGGATTGAACATACGACATCTACTTCAGCACCATCCACGAGGCTGCCAAGTCTTTTCGCTCAACAGCATAACACCATGTAATAATAGTAGATTGGTATGTGTGAATCCTTTAGGTTTCACTGCTCTGCTCATTTACATTCACTCATCATCACTTATCACAGTACTTACATCGCGCTTGAAGATATGAGGCAAATAGGTACTTAACGCATGAGCACTTACGACCATCTTCTACATTCTTGTATTTGTCATGCACCAAAGAAGGTTGGTAAACTAGACATCAAAAGTGTGTTTTAATAGGCATTTTCTGGTAAAAACGGCCTCTATTAAACGACTAAATAACTTAAAAACATTGTAAAGATTGTGGTAAGTGCATTTGTGCCGGTAAGCCGTGGTAACAGAATACATTGCAAATTATACAAGGTCACAAGTGTTTCGATAAACACCTGTTCAACTCTATCCGATGATAATTATAGAGATTACGAATAGCATTGACTGTGTGCTTCACTGGTATATGATGTTTGATACTGGCCCTATACTGTGAAGTGCAAAACTCGAAATTCGTATGTTGCCATCCCGCTGACGCTTATATCATTTAACGCGAGTGAAAGGGACGATGCGATACGAACCGATTTTAAAGTTTCGTAGTAGCCCCTGTTTTTGCTTTGTTTGTTATCTCGAAAATTTAGAGATATAGGTATGTATTTTAGAGTTTGTACAATACAACAACTCATACTGGTCAACTGGATAATATTAATTTCGGTAAAACTATTAATTAGAATAAATTGAATGATAGAGTACTGTACAGATTGGTTTAGGTGAGATCTGTGCCGTCCTGTTGTGTTAAGTTTACAATTTCTGAAAAAAAAAACCGTTATCTGGTCAATTATTATGTATTTTCAAACTCTATGTAATATGATACGTATGCTTTGAATATGGCCTCTCAATTCTCATGACGAAATGTAAATTGGTATGGTGCAGGCTACGAATGTTATGTAAATATCTATGGTGTATTGAGGTCTTCGATCAACGTGGGATTTGCCGGTACCAAATGTTATTGGTTTTCTTTGTGCGATTGCGATTCGTTGTGTGCGTTCCGTTGTCCCTTCTTTTAAGTACCGGAGCTCTGTTAGATAGAACGTTGGACATTTTATTTACAAGCTCTTATTTAACTTTAAAAAATCATATCTGTGTAACTCAAATTACACCTAATTCTAGTGATTGGATTGACTTTAAATTATTATTATAAATGTTAGCCTATTTTGTCCCACTGCTGAGCAAAGGCCTCCCCCCAATACTTCCACTGCTCTCTGTCCCCTGCATACAAGAGTCAGTTCTTCAAGAAGAAGTCTAGTTCATTCCGCCATCGCCGTCTAGGTCTGCCAGGTCGCCTTTTCGAGTCGGTAGGCATCCACTCGGTGTTATCTTGGCCCACAACTCATCTGGCATGCACTTTAAATTTGGTACGTAAAAATTTTTGAAGGAATAATAAACTAAATACATAGTCAATGATCAGTTGACGTAAACGACGAACTTCTGAGATCGTGCTATCTACAAATAGCTTTAAGTTAGGTTTTTCTTTAACATCCTGCAAAGTTGTCAATCTCTGAGAAAATTGCCCTATATCAAAGGATAATTTATTAATGTAATTAGTGTTACAAGAGTGTTACATATGTATTCCTTCTCTACTATCATCATAGAGGAAACCAGGACAATTAACTCAAGTAGTACATACAGTCATCCACATAAAGCTCACGACATTCACCAAATTCCCGGGATCATAATTCGTACCGCACCATGTAGGTACCTACAACGCCGCATCGTGAATTGGGTGAAGGTCAAAACTAAAAATGCGGTATAGCGCAAGAATTTAAGTCAACATTTGTCCTCAAATTAAATTATTAGTGTAGAAATGACTAATAATGAACTAGACATCGTAGTTTATTGATATGGACCTCCGCAAACTAACACCTGAATTTATTTATCCCTATTTATCTGACTGAGTAAGCGTGAAGCTTCCGTATTCAGCTTGGCCTCTGTCTACAGGTGGAGTGGAGACAAATATCAAATTTCGGCCATTTTGAAGAACTTGTGAGGTCTATTGCTCACAGAACCACTAGTTTCAGTATTTGTAATACCACACGTGCTTGGACTAAAGACTGGAGTAAGATCTACACTAAATTAGTTGAGAACTGAGTCATCATAAAATCATGATATATTTGAACCGTTGGTTGGTATGGAAGTTTTGACTGTCTTCAAGGCAAAGGGCATCCTCAAAGTTTATCCAGAAGTTTCAAAAAGTGATTTCAGTAAATAATTTCATACTTACCTGACACTGACTCTCCATAATAATGAGAGAAAGGTAATGAGGTAGGTATGTAATGATACGATTTTTATTGCCCCTTTAAATCGCCTATAAATGACATGCAAATCTTGATGTGCATTCACCGAACCAAGGGGGTTATTACGTATCATTGCACGCCTTGGTTACTCGACACGTTTCGATCTGAGGCGTACTTATCTACTGTAATTGGCCTCGACTTCTCAGAAGTTGGTCCCGTTGCGAGCGGTTTTCGAACTATATTTCCTGGTCCAACGTTTATCGGTGGTTGATACTGCATTAGAGTATTTGTGGTTGGGGAACAGGTAATAGTTGCTAAGTATAGATAGATACGACTCCTGTTTGAGAGCCGCTTTATTCACGTACCAGCCAGCTCGTCATC
Source organism: Choristoneura rosaceana (assembly GCA_037349165.1). Taxonomy (NCBI): domain Eukaryota; kingdom Metazoa; phylum Arthropoda; class Insecta; order Lepidoptera; family Tortricidae; genus Choristoneura; species Choristoneura rosaceana. The sequence goes on from JAZBNJ010000032.1 coordinate 3,215,113, forward strand.
AACAGTTTAGTAACAGAGACGGAGTACATTTTCAACTGACAACTGTCAAAGAAGAAATCAAAAATATTCTGTAACTTATTTCCTTTTCACATAGAGGCTCTTCTCTTTCTTAAACGAAGTAAAGGGCATTAGGGCAGTAATGACACTTACGCCCTTATTGACCAAAAGGGCCAGATCGAGCTTGCGATACTACATTACATGCGTCGTTTACGGCTGTCACGCCTGCGCTTAATTGCCGGCTGCGTCTGCGCAGGGTAGGGTCAACAGATAAAAAAAAAAAAAAAACTCGTATTTGTACCTATTGCAGTCCACGAACGAGATAGACGGACCTGTTGCGGACCTGGTTAAAACCACAGGTTCACGGTGGATAGGATGCCGGCCCCTTCCAACTGAAGCAACTGGAGGTCTATGGAGCAGGCCTTTTTTTTTTACGTAAACCTCCAACATAATCGGAGCCTATGTTCATCTCATTCATTCCAGTTCCCGCGTTTATTCTTCTTGTACTTTTATTCCTCATGCTTTTTCTTTCTTGCTTCCATCATCTTTCGCTGCTTTTTATGGGTAGGACTCCCATCTACTCTAATGTCTTCATCTTTGTGAGCTTTGTGTGGAGCAGGCCATTGTTCCATGATGAAATCCAGAAAACATTGCACGTATGGTTACTCGGGTCAAGTCGGGTCTGAAGCGTTCGCACAACAATACGATAATCTATTGGGAAACGGGATTTGGCCAAGTTGATCTTTGGCGGCGTGTCAATATTATTGCACGTGACTTTTGTGGAATAATTTAAGAGACAGCGAACTCTCTTGGTACCCATTGAGCCATTATTTTAGAAACCTCACGATAAAAGGATTACAAGGCCGTATACTTAGAGTATAAGAACTAATTTCGAATATTACAGCAGATGGTTGGGTTTAACCGAGTATAAACACATCAGTAAATGAATAGTGACGATTTGTCAAATACAAATTCTTCAAGAATAACTACAGAGGTGTAAACCTTGCTCTATTTTCTGCTGAAATAATGAAAAAAATATACGGAGAATGCAAAATTTTACAGTCTTACACTTGAAGCGATTCGCAAAGAAACATGTTCTAGTCTCCTTGGACTTTGGAGTTCAAATCCTTGCACCACACCACAGATAACATATTGCATGCATCTTACTTACCATACTGTAAGTAAATATTATGATCGATACCCGGTGTTTGAACTACGACATTTGAATATTGAAAATAATTAGCAAAACCGAATTGGGCAAGATATAGGTTTCACTTACAGTTTGTTCTGGCTCTTTTCCTCAGTCCCAGGGACACATTTAAGACACAATCACAGCACTTTCAGAGTTTTTATGAATAATTTAAAAGAGCGCGCGCCGGCCGGCATTCATTTCGAGCTGTCAAATTTGCGCAACTGACTGGTGGCGCCGCCGTGCGGGAGAAAGCGGAATGTTCATTCAGCCAGTATGTTTTTGATATGTGCAGGAGGTTTTAATGCACATATTACTAATTATATCTGCCCAATGTAACGTACATAAACCCCCCACCGGGAATCTACCCCAGATTCCCCAGTTTACAAACAAAACCAGGGATGGTATTGAATAAGGTAAGTGGACTGTATAGTGTAAGTATTTGTTGACTTAGTGAACTAAACACGTGTAGCTGTAAATTGAGTAAAATAAATGACTTATTTCGAACCTAAAATTGTCATAAACTTGACACCTTCTTGCGTCAAATTCATGCAAAGAAACAAAGGAAAATAAAAATTATGCTGAATCTAATTCCATTGGAAGTGGTCTAAGCTTTACAACGGGTCGCGTGTATTCGCCATTCTGGATTTTTACTTTTACCACCCGTACAACTCCATCAGCTCCTGGATAAAGTTCCGTCACATGACCGAGATGCCATTGAAGCGGAGGAGCGTCAGCATGCATAAGAACGAGTTCATCAACTTGAATATTACGACAATTCCTATGCCATTTTTGTCGCTGCTGCAGCGTGTGCAAATAATCGTTTAATTGCAATGTACGCGGACCGATATGTAAATAAATTTTATGAAAATAGTCGATAAGAATTTTTGTAAAGTTGCACTTTTTAGGAAGCAATAATGGATACTTCTTTTGATACGGTAGTTCGGCGAAAGACAACCTACCCCCCACCCTGAGAAAACCGAGGGGGTCGACATAAGGTGCTAACCTTTTAAGTGAAGAACTACAGCTGTAACCATTGGAAATTGCTTGGATATCAGCTGCAAAATGCTCTCGCTGAACGGATTTAATGAGCACATCGTGTGCGTTCTTTAAATCTGATAGAGACGAAGGACCTGTGTTCCTATTAGACTTCGTCGATCTACAATTGTTAATAAATTGAAAACAACGAGCTAAGACATTTTGAAGTTTGCTAAAACTCGAATATTTTTCAGTTAAATTATAAACAAGATTTGAGTCACGTGTTGTGTTTTGCACGCTAGTTTGAGCCAAAGTCGCGCATGGAATTTTGAGTTCTGGCACATTTGCCGATTTAAATTGATCAATTGATTTTACTGGCCAATTCTCTCTTGGTGCGTCTAGCCAGCTCGGTCCTCCGAGCCACTCCGCTGTCGATAACAGCACGGAAGGTAGCGCTCCGCGCGAGCACACGTCAGCGGGGTTGGACGCGCCGCTCACGTGAAACCAACAATCGCTTTGCACGGTCTCCAAAATTTTGGAAACACGCGAAGCCACAAAGGTTTTGAGATTATAACTGGGTGTATTCAACCAACTCAGCACCACAGAGGAATCGGTAAACAAGAGTATTTCATGAACAGGAATTCGTTCAGACAATATTGACTTCGTATATTTGACTAACTTGACTAACAAATGCGCAGCCATTAGCTCGAGACGTGGAATGGTCACTGTCTTCAAGGGTGCAACCTTGGATTTTGCAATGACTAGACTGACCTTCGAATTACCTTGATTGTTAAAACTACGCAAATAGATGACCGCAGCTATTCCTTGAACTGAAGCATCGCAGAATCCTAGTATCTGGTAGTAGCTGTGCTGTTTGACAGTAACCTGGCGCTCGTGGCTAAAATTCGACAACAGCGGGAGCTCTGACATGTAGGTGAGCCACTCCTTTTCCAGTTCCGGAGGCAGCCGCTCATCCCAACCCAGCTGTTGGAGCCAGAGTTTCTGCATGAAGCATTTCGCGTAGAATATGCAAGGAGCCACGAAACCTAAGGGATCATACTGACGACCAATCTGTGACAAAACACTACGCTTGGTGATCGCCTGTGAAGCTGGAAGTGGATGGAATACGAAGGAAAACACATCTTCGGCGGGTCGCCACTGCAGACCTAAAACTTTTATGGATAGGTCCTTGTCATCCTCGAATGCAATGGGCGTTTCGCGGTGATCAGCTGGAACCCGAGCCAGTACCTGGGGACAGTTGCTGGCCCACTTACGAAGCAGAAATCCTCCTCCACTCAGCAACTCTAACAGTTCATCCTGTAGCCTAGCTGCTTCATCATAGCTGTTCACTGACCACAGAAGGTCATCGACGAAGAAACCCTTTTTTAGAACCTTGCTCGCTAAAGGATACTTCTCGCAGTCGTCGTCAGCCAGTTGATGCAGGACTCGGATCGCTAGGTACGGACTGCTAGCAACGCCGTATGTGATCGTGTTTAACTCATACACCTTTAAAGGTTGATCAGGTTGAAACCTCCACAAGATGTGTTGGTAATTGCGTTGAGATTTTTCGATCAAGGTCATTCGAAACATTTTACAAATGTCACTTGACAAGCAAATTTCATGTATACGAAAATTTATTAAAATCTCATTAATATCTGCTTGAAGCTTAGGACCGGCGTAAACGACTGAATTTAAAGAATTATTATTTGTCGTTTTGCATGAGGCGTCAAAAACTACTCGGAGTTTTGTCGTGGTACTTGACGGTCGGAGAATACAAAAGTGAGGAATTATGTACTTAGAATCCACAGTACCAAAATCACCTACGCAAGTCATGTGACCAAGGCTTTCATATTCGGACATGAATTTATTATATTCTTCCTTAAGTTCCGGAAGACGATTCAGCTTTGTTTCTAAATTGTTGAAACGACGTAACGCTTGTGGAGTCGAATCGCCGAGATCAAAACTGGGTTTGAACGGGTACTTCACTGTATAACGTCCCGTAGTATCGCGACTGTGTTCGTTTTGGAACAATTGTTCGACATACAAATCTTCTGGTTTTTTAGTGACGTCATACGGCACGTTTTCAGTCTCCCAGAAAGAGTTCATGATTTTATCGATACTACTAGTTTTATTAGCAGAGAACAAGTTGAGCGAGGCTGTATTTGACTCACAATCGTCACTCAGTACTGTCTGACCAGTAATGACATATCCGAATATGGAATGCATCGCGACGGGCAAACCCGGGTCACGTGGTAGTATATTTTGACCGTCATAAATGTAGGGAAATAAGTCACCTGCGATCAACAAGTCAACTGGAGCCGCCGAAAAGTAGTTCGGGTCAGCTAACTCGAGATTTTTGAAATTATTGATAACTTTGTTTGACAAGGTTACTGTAGGTAAGTTGCTAGTTATATTACTTACGACAACAGTATCAGTGCTAAGCACCGGACCAGATGAGTTTCGTGGTTTAATTGAACATGTAACCAGACCGAAATCTTGCACTGGCGCACCTCCCAGACCCATGGGTTCAAACTGACACTTGCGTCGAGACAAACCCAGGCGCTGGGCACACTCTTTTGTCATATAACCGGACATGGCACCGCTGTCAATGACTGCACGTACGGCGTGGTAAGTTCCCCATCGATCTGCGACGTGCACCATGGCAGTGCCTAACAGCACGGTTGAATTTGACGAACAAGTCAAGCCGACGTTTGGCATTGACCTTTGACTTTGATTTTGACCATTTGAAACGTTTTGAATACTTGAAATGTTTTGACTATTTGAACCGTTTTGATTAATTGATGAATTTTGAACAGTTGGAACTGTATCTAAGTGAATACTGTGATGGTGCGGTTGTTTACACAGCACACAACGCACTTTTGACGTACACTCGGACAACGAATGCTGACGAAAGCAATTTTCGCATAATTGAAGCTGTTTCACTTTGTCAAGACGCTGCACCGGTGTTAAATCAAAAAACTCGAAACATCGATAAGTTGAATGCGGTTTGTCGCAAAATAGACATCTATTTGATCGTTCGCTATTATTCTTACTCACAGCTGACAAGCACGGCTTTTGGAACTGCTTTGGTGCACTACTGTAATTAGCAGCATTATTATTATTTTTTCGAACACAATTCGGCTTTGCAGAGGTGTTAGGGACACTCTTAGGCGTAAACTGAATTTTTGATGTACTAATTTTAACCTCCGACATTTCCAAAACACGCGCCTGTTTCTCTACGAAATTAATCAGCTGTTCGTAAGTAGGTATATCGGTTTGATCTACAGATTGTTCGAATTCGCGCCTAGTGACGGGGTCTAAATTTCGCAATCCCATATAAAACAGTATGAAACTCGATAGGTTACTGATTTTCAAAAGTTTCAATGCTTTAACACACTCTTGATACGTTTGTAAAAATGTGTTTAGACCAGTAGCCGACTCAGTTGACAAAGGCTTAAATTGAAACAGCCGATCTAAATAGCTCGTAGCTAAGGCACGAGTGTTCTCAAATTTTTTGACTAGCAAAGCCCATACCATCGGATAATTATCGGCCGTCACTGGCATCCCTTTGACCACAGTCAATGCCGAACCGCTGACTACGGAGAGCAGGTAATAAAACTTCTCAATGTTCGTAATATCATTGTTGTTATGAATTAAACTCGTAAACGTGTCATAGAATGTTTGCCAGTTTTCTAATTTGCTATCGAAATGGAACAATTCTAGTTTAGGCAGCCGCGGCTTAGCCGACCGCGAGTCTGGCCCGGCAGCGCCCGGGCCGCGGCCCGCGGAGCGCGACGAAGGTCCGCTACCGCTGCCGTCACACGATTGCCAAGTGTCGCTATTAGCCTCCGCTACACTCAGAATACGGAAATACATGTCGTCAAAGGTTTGAATTTCCTGATAATTTGGTTTAAATTTCGGGTTTTGTTTCTTATTATAAGAATTTAACTCGAATATGCATTGTTCGAAACATTCCCGAGTCGAATGAAGTTCTTTGAGTCGCAAATTAAATTCGGGCAAACGCTCTGGTGGAGTTGATTTGGATAGTTCAAATAACGTTTGACATCGTATAAAAAGCAGTTCTTTTTTGTTAATAAGTTGATCGACATCAAATTCTTTCTCGTCCATTTCGAATTCAAAACAAAAGACGCGCGCGACGCGTTGCAAAGAACGAAAATTGAAAACGTTTGTTTTATACGTATTATTCTAGGTAAATAACTTAGATTAGAAATAAGCCTGTTACCTTAAAACTGTGAAATGTGTGTTTTATGTGTATGAATGTGTATTTAGTTTGCAAACTGAGGATGCGGTTCGATTGACCAAAATGTTTGAACTACGACATTTGAATATTGAAAATAATTAGCAAAACCGAATTGGGCAAGATATAGGTTTCACTTACAGTTTGTTCTGGCTCTTTTCCTCAGTCCCAGGGACACATTTAAGACACAATCACAGCACTTTCAGAGTTTTTATGAATAATTTAAAAGAGCGCGCGCCGGCCGGCATTCATTTCGAGCTGTCAAATTTGCGCAACTGACTGGTGGCGCCGCCGTGCGGGAGAAAGCGGAATGTTCATTCAGCCAGTATGTTTTTGATATGTGCAGGAGGTTTTAATGCACATATTACTAATTATATCTGCCCAATGTAACGTACACCCGGTAGCATCAAATTACGATACCTAATGGAATTGCTTTATTTGCTCTTCATTATCTCGATGACTCATACAATCACCTGCTTTCAAATATCTGTTTTTCACTGCCACAGTGGAGTGTGCAAATATATCTGACATGCCCTACCTACCTGCCGCAAAAACAGAGTCGTGTTAGATATTTACGCACGCTTTTGTCAGATATTTTTCTAGTCACTGACATCATTGTATAAGTCGCAAGTTAAATACAGGAAAAAACCGACAACAGCGCTTCTTTTGCTAGCCGTCCTGAACTGCTAAAAGCAAAGTCAGCTCAAAGTTGAGCGCACTCTTTAGCATGTATGCAAGCATCTTTGTTATTGCCGCTGTTACATTTAATGTCATTTTAAAAGGCGTTGTGACTCAGCCAGCACTTGAGTAGACACTTGACGAAAGGGCTTATTTCCACTTATATGTATTAAATATAGCACTAATAAGTTGGAAGGTAGTCTAGAATTAAACGCAGCTATGGCTGGCATTACGCCCTTTTGGTCACCTCACCCCTAACCTAATAGGTTGGATATACAATGTTGAAGAACGCTTTTACGACTCGGATATTTTGCATCCGCCTAATGATGGTTCCTTACTGTAACAATTATTATCTTGTTTATAAACCGTTTCGAGAGGTAATATAATAAACTGTTTGTGAGGCTATTAAAACTTCCATCCATGAGATCGTATTGCGTACTGTGGTACTTGTAGTAAAATTTCAGCTTTATGCAATGGATTAAAGTTGAATGTTATGATCATTTTATGTATACCTATCTCTTACATAGCTCCCGGGCTTTCCTGTATTGTCGGAGTCGAAATTACCCATGTCTCTACCTCTCAGAGTGATGGTCCAACTGATGAAAAATTAAATGTTTTCAATAATCTTCGTCAGTCAGATCTTAACGACAGAAAACCAGTGCCTATACCACGAAGCGCAAAACTCCAACTTCGTATATTGCCGTCTCGCTGATGCTTATGTCATTTAATACGCGAGTGAAAGGGACGGTGCGATACGAACTTCGATTTGCGAGTTTCGTATAGCCCCTCAGAATGGACTGAACTGACGTCAAAATGAGCGGTAACCGAAGTCTTAGAAGGAACAACTCAGTTTCAAGGCAAGTGTGACGGCGCTAGTTTCTGGTAAGAGCGATCGCATCGCAATGGCTGTGGCATTTACGTATCTTTTGCATCTCGTAAATTACAGGTTAAACGCCCTGCGTGATAGATACATTATAAATAAGATGAGATTCAGTGCACAGGGTACCGTTAATATGGTAAGTATCTAGGAAGTTAAGTAGCACGTAAAGTGTAGCGTGGAACTAAATAAATGTTAGATTTAACGAGTGCTCGCTGCATCCTTTGTACGATGTAGTCGATGTAAATTACGTGAAATAAATCTGTTGAGTACTTAGCTAGAAGAAGGAAACTTTTATAACTTTTTTTAACGAAGTGTTTGTGACTAATTCACACAAAAAAGGCCGATTCAATTGATGTTATGTCGATCTCATACACGACTTCCCTCAACCATGAATTTTAAACACTTACCCCCTTATTCATAAACGACAATCAAACCTAATTTAGTTAAAATGCCGCAAAAATTCGTTTGTCCTTATCTGTCACTTCGACATTTGTATTTGTTAGAAAGGGACAAAGCATTTGTTAGTTAACATAGGCTTGTTAAGTTTTATGAATAAGGGGGGTAATTTGCGACTCGTTCACCATTTTAGGCTGCGCCTGGGCCTAACATACAATACAATATAACAGATCAATTAAGCTTGAAACACACAGAGAGCGGTGACGGGGCGGTGCGGCATGGCGCGGAAGCGGGGCGGTACCGGTTGTAATATTCGAGTTAACATGAAAGAGGGCACACAATACCGCGCCGCGCGGGAAATAAGCGTGGCGCGGTATTCTGTGTGGCCTCTTTCTAGTTAGCTCGAATATTAAAACCGGTACCAGTGTGTTTCTAGCTTTAGGTATGTAGTCAAATACCTAAAGCCCTCTAGTCCTCTGATTAGCTTGATACACACACAGCTCTATGACTCGAGCACTAACATTGGAATGAGTATCTCTGTCTTGGGTACTTGAACAAAGTACCAATACTAGTGTCCTACTAATATTATAAATGCTTGTGTGTGTATATGTATGCCTCTTACTCTTGCACGCTAAACGCTAAAACGACTGGACGGATTGGGATGAAATTTGGTATGTAGATAAGGGATAAAAATCTCAAAATTTCAACCGCTACAATTAGAGACATTAAATTTGGCGCAGTTGCTTTTACGCAACGTTAATGAAATTCACGGTTTTGGGAATTCCCACGAATTTTTTTGCGAAATTACGGTATTCTTATTGAATTGCTAAACCATGGTCCACGCGTGCGAAGCGGCGGGTGAATGCTAGTCTAAAACATCTTTATTACCGGCTCATTTGCTATCTTGTTTCCAACTTGTAAAATTCCTCGCCACGCTACAATACCATTGAGTTGTTGTGTAACGAATTATCTACAACGGATTCATAGATCATTTAACATTCCGCTGAGGGACGTGAATTTCCTATGATTTAAACAGTAATTTGGTTCAAAATTACACAACAGTTCAGCATCATTGCGTGTATGATTTATGTATTTTAATATTTTGACTTTCTGATATTTGTACATTCGCGTTTGCATTTTATTGAGCGAAACACATGTGCTATTTCGATCTTTTTAACACATTCAGCCCCGTCAACACTGAGACTTTTTAGTTCTTACTCCTGTCAGTGACACGTATTTGTGACTGCTGTGGAATACGCGTAGGCATAGCGTAAGAGCTTAGTGGGTTGCCGGGGCTGAACATGTTATTGGGCGCCATTGTGTAGTGTTTTAAAAACAGTTTACCTTTGATAAGCAGCGCGGGCCCTGGGGTAGAGGCCGGTAGAGCAAGAGGAGCGGTCGCTTTGGGCACCAGATCGCAAGGGGCGCCATTTTTCAGTTTCCAGCGCAAAATAAAATAATGATGATTTTTGAGAGATGCGGAAGCGGTGTAGACAATCTCGCTCTACCTAGATCAAGAGCTAGAGCCGGTGCTGTTGTTATGTAGTGGTAGTATTGTAGTAGAGGCAATAGCGTAAAGTGGACATCTTTCTACTGATAGAATGATGTTCATATTTCTCCCCTAATATTCAAATTTCAAAAGGAATAAACTCTCATGTTTCTACAGCCATCCACTGAGCCATCCGGGGCGGTGCACCCCCTTGGCTCCCCGTAGGTTCACTTTAATTTGATGAAAATAACAAAAATATTATGCGCCATATCAGAGCATAATTGTGTAATTTTCAGTCGCTTGAATGATTGATACTCTTATAGTTTTTAGTTCAGCATCATTATGACATGCGTTGATTGATGCATGTTTACAACTGACGGCTCGAATTATGCAAAAGGTGACTGAACCTATCTCAGTTATCACAACAAATTAACCCCAGATAACTCGACTTTGACCTGCAGTTAAGTTATTAGTTAGCCGACCAATAAAACTGCTCTTTTTGCAATAACGTGCTCACTATCTCGGTAAAACACTCGTAAACTATATCTTTCTGATAAACTTGTTTTTCGCGACGATATATAGATAATAAACACTTATGTAGACATAATACGGGGGCACCGCTGAAATATTTGGGTAAGAAACGTGGGTGTTGAATGAGTGATTATGAGATATCTAGTCTATAGACCGGGCGTACCTACTCAATTTTTTTGTGTGAGCCACAAACAAGCGTAAAGTGTGTGCAAAAATACCAATGGCGCCGCAAACCGTAGCAAAAAGATTTAAAAGTCAAAATGTCGAAATATAAATGTTATACCTTCCAGGTGGGCCAGCTAAGCTAGAAACACACTGACGCCGGAGGCGGAGCGGTGCGGCGCGGCGCGGAGGCGGTACCGGTTGTAATATTCGAGCTAATATGAAAGAAGGCACACAGAATACAGCGCGGGAAACAAGCGTGGCGCGGTATTCTGTGTGCCCTCTGTCATATTAGCACGAATATTACAACCGGTTCCGTCTCCGTGCCGCACCGCACCGCCCCGCCACCGCTCTCTTTGCGTTTCAAGCTTTACAGAAGATTGGTAAGGCCGCAACTTGAGTACCTATATCTGCTAGGTTCCCATGGTAATACTGTGCTACATTATCGTACTGTCCTTTAGGTTTTGTTTTGTTTTTTATTATTCGATCCCTCAAAGGATTGACAAAGGGAATAATACCCATACATCCATGGCTGCATTAAACAGAACATTGCTTCTGTACAATTTTTTCTTTCTTCGTAGTCAAATTATTAATTTATGCATCTAACGGACTACATAGAGAAATACTAGTAAAACTTAGTGGTTATTTGTAGGCACTCTTTATCCTTACAAATTTTTTAGCACGCCTCAATGTAATCTGATAGAGAAGTGTTCTAAATCAATTGCTTCAATCTTTTGTGATTATGAATGCATAATAATATTAATAATTTCTACTCTACTAATCTTATGAAAATTAAGTCATACGTAACTTTCACAGACATTTTATTCTTAGAAGATTCTAATAAGAATTTACCATTTTAATCTATCGTCACTTGTCAGACGTCCGTTCCCGCCTTGCCCAAGGCCCGCCTTAAATATTCAGCAGTTTATTCAAGCTTGTACGAAGAAAGTTGTCATAACAACGAATAGGACAAGATAAAAGGAAAGGGTAACAAAAGGTTTGGGAGGGGCGGGAGGCTTTGTTCGGGATTGATAAGCCTTCGCAATACGGCGCCTACTCGCACCGGCGAATGGGAGGCACCTAGACTGTTTTATACAGCTTGGAATTTGTCACGTCTATACATGGGACAGCTAAAAATATTTGCGTAGACTATATAAAGTTTATATTATCGCACCCCCACAACAGTGCATCAACTCAAAAATAGTGCATCATTTTAATTTAGACTTAATTTAATAGGGATGTTGACACTACCAATCAACTGACGTACTTTTTATGAGCTGTCAAAACACTCTCCCATAGAGTTTCAATGGCAATAGCGAATTATAACGTCATTATCCGGCAACTCAATCGACTTTACTATTTGTTTTAAAGCAACCAAAAATCTAGTTTTACAGTAAATCGAAAATTAATCTGGTTCTCATGGCTATAAAGCGTTTTTTACTGGAGTTGTGCCTTCGAATTATTTTTTAATAGCGTCATAATCCCTATTGCTAGAACGTCTATTTAGACGTGCAAACTATGCATTATTTTGAGTTTATGCACTATTGTACTGGGGGTGCGTTATATTCACTAGACTTACCTGTTTTCTTTTCAAAGGTAGCGTGTGTTTGAGGATGGGCGCGAGCGGCGGCGCGTCGTCGCGCGCCTCCAGCTCGTCGAGCAGCGCCGCGCATTTCTCCTTCTCCTGTTCCTCGTCGGCCACCAGCAGGAAGCGCCGCCACCGCGCCGAGTCGAACCCCCAGTGGCAGGTCCGGTTCTCGGTCGCGTGCGAGTGGCAGACGAACTTGCGCGCGCTGTACATCGCCCGGCATTCCAAACATTGCACTAAATTCAACTCCGCGGCGAACACTCCGCGCGCGCCGCCGAAGCACTCGTGGTAGACGCGGAAACCCGGCAGTTTGTGCGGACGGGACCCGTGCGGAGCGTGCAACAGAGCCGCACATAGGCGTTCTGCGTCCGTCTGCGTGATCAGCCCGCACGAGGGCGCCGACCGGGGCAGCACGCTCGTGGATTTCAACTCGTGCAGCTGCTCCGGTGTACACCGCGAACAGTAGATTTGTAATTCGTCGCATACTCTGTTTATCTGTTCCAAGCTAAAGTCTGTGAGCACGGAGGTGAGGATCTGGGGAAGGCAGAGGCGCCGCTCGCCGCCCACGCTGAAGCAGGAGATCGGCTCGCCCTCGAGCAGCGTCTCGCCGCGCTCGCCGAGCACCGGGTCGGGCGCGAGCAGGATCAGCGGCGCGGCGGGCGGCGGCGGCGGCGGCGGCGCGCCGCGCGCCTCCGCCCGCCCGCAGCCGGGGCCCTGCAGGCTCCGCGGCGCGCTCGCCTGGTACGTCTTCAACACCGACGTTATATGAGGGGTCACTACATCCATTGTCGCTCGCCGCCGCGGGGAACGCGCATGTCACGGGCTACCGCGCGCCGGCACGCACGCCGCGCTCCGGCCGCGACCGACACATGTCTGCGAGTGCCGAGCCGTCGCGACGACCGGGCGAGCGTGCCCCGCGCCGGCGTCCCCGCCCCGTCGCCGAACACACACCCGTGCAAAAATACGCAAATAAACTGTTCACATTTCGGATTTATTGGTCGTTTCGACTGGATATTCATGTGGCACACTTCGTTGGTTAGTATCGGAGCCTCGGATAAACAACTCGCGATGTGAGTAGTCCGAGAAGTGAGTACAAAATTGTACGTAATAGATGCGAGCCGCAGAGACGGGGGCGTGGATTCCGGCGACCGGCCGCAGTCAAAGCAGCAGACGGATGGCTCGGCTACTGGAGAGTCTAGCCAGCCCCCGCCCCGCACCGCCCGTCGTCGTGTCACGTGACCGACCTTCCCGTCAAAATATCCAGAATGGCGGCGCGAACTGAGCCCGCCCGCCTCAAAGAGTATAGAATATGTAGAGCTCTACCACTCTACATTACAATATTTCGCACAGAGAATGTTGTAACAAGCTCGCTCTTCAAATTAAATATTCCTCTGAGATGACTCTCTTTATATTATGTTACACGTGGCTGCGTGATACATTATACATTTCTATTTAGGAATTTTAAAAAGGTTGTTGTTATCGTGACCCCTTTTCCTCAAGTCAGTCTCTGATTTCAATGTATTTAAATAAGATTAGCATATCCTGGCCTGGTAGACAGTCAATGACATTTGCAGTTAAATACTTCCACGTAATAGTTCTAGGAGCAAGTAAAAAAACCTAAATTAAAATAGTATAAGAGAAATAAGATATTGTGATGATTTTTAGAAACGATTAAAAATCACAGGTAATCACAGGTCAGTCAGATCACTACTGCTAGTGTTTACTTATTAAAAAATATCGATGATAATTTGCACCCAGTTCCCGGCAGCCCTGCTATTCCTGATCGTGCGCTGATCTTCGCAGGGTGGCTGGCAAGAGCTGGATGAGAGTGGCCGAGGATCGTGCTCAGTGGCGTGCCATGGGAGAGGCCTATGTCCAGCAGTGGACGAACATAGGCTGATGATGATGATGATGATGATGAATCGATTATTGCAAAGAATAAAGCGATAATTTAAGGTAGTTTCCAACCGAAATCATTGTTTGGAACTGATGCCGAAACCAAATTTCTGTTTGTTTCAATTTCGACAGAACTCGAAACTTGAAACTGAAGTTACACCGAAACTCCTGTTAAACACAGAAACTCGCGAGACCGAAACTGGAACCGAATTTTTGATAATACACTAACAAAGGCGACAGTTGGTCTTTGTACAAGCACGTTGTAGGAAGAATCCTTGTGCGAAATTTCATGTTTCTACGCTTAGTGATGTAGTCAAGATAGCGAGATTTTATATGCGTATCGGATGAACCCGGGGCAACTGGATAAATAGTTGTACTGTGTTGTGAGAGAACATATAGGTACTTACATACATTGTTTTTAGATATTTTTTTGTACAAAAATGTTCTCTAATTTTCAATGAAGCTTCAGTTTATTATCCTCCATTTTAATATCTTATGCCCTACTTCTCTACTTTGGCAGTGTAGAATTACTGAAGGTATCACTTGAAATTTATGAAATATTGTCAAATTTTTCGCCTAGTGTGATTAACAGTTTACCTACATTTTATTTATAACTAACTGTTGCCCGTGACTTTGTCTGCGAGCAATTCGCTTATAACTAATCCGCCGGAAGTATACAAAGAATCTTGTGGCGTAGTTGAAGTAATAAGTAACGCAATTTTTGGAGATTTACAGATGTAATGCGCCGTAACATTTTTCTGTACACCCAATTCCGAATTAAGTTGGCATTTTTGGCACAGTTATACTGGCAACTCAGCATGAGCGCATTTATAGGCCAAGAACAACAACTGATGATGCAAATTTCCCACTTTGAGGACATTATAGTATGTATCAAATTGCGTTACGTAATACTTGAATTGAACGCTCCATGTATGTAAAATCCTATCTATCTGTGTTTGCGAAACAATTTAATGGTGTGTATTCTGCATCTGCACTAGGCCTGCCTGAAAACTATGGCGAGAGGAAGCCTATACCTGGCAGTGGGACTTAGGACATAATATAGGTTTCGACTTTTCGATGGTGGGTGATGAAAATTCGTATTCAAATCTGTCCAGCTGTATAGCACGAAAAAAATAATAAATACACGCAGACACATTCAAAAAATCAAATTTATAATAGTAGCGAGATAATTGGGCATGAAGATTTAATATGTATTTAATTTTAATACGTATTTTCATTTGTAGACCAGTTTTTATTTAATTGTATTTATTCTAATGTAACTATCAATAAACCATTTGTTTAAGTACAAACATGTTCAATGATAAATTCGTGATGCATTTAAAAACTGTATTAGGCCGAGAATAACTGCCGACCGCGAAAGTAACTCTGTCTGTCGGTCACTTATTCACGTTTAAACTGCTGAACCGACTTAGATGAAATTTGGTATGTTTGTTAGTAGGTGGTGGTTTGGTAGTTTAATTATTACCTTGGAAACTAATAGGTGTCTAAATCTTTAATACCTTGGAAAGGACATAGGATAGATTTTATCCCAGAAAATTGTATAGGTACTGCGGGATATCGATAAATCAATAATTGTTTACAGATAGAGTCGCGAGCCTAAGCTAGTTTCTTATATCTAAGTAAGATAGTGAACATTGTTTGCTTACATTAATTACATTATATTGATAAGTCCTTAATGGCTTTACCTACAGCAAATAGAATCGAATAGGTAGAAAACAAATAGTAGGAAAATTCTCATTACAGTTCAGTGTCTTTAACATTTTCTCGCTCTTTGTGACCGCGACACGCGCGGGGCGTCCGCGGGGCGAGGAGGGGGGGAAAGCGGGGCGCGGGGGGCGGCAGCTGCGTCTACTGCGACCGGTCGCCCGCTTCAAAACTGCCGCCATCATAGCTGTTATGCGCGAGTGAATTTCAACCTTAACACCATGACTAAGAGTTGATTTGCAGTTGTGTTTAATTCTGAAACTTGCTCTACGAATTACTATATTGTCTATATTAGAAAATGTGCTTACTGCTTGTGTGTTAAGGTTGGTATTACATTTGCCCCAATTTTATAAAATGTGTTCCGAACTCGAACGTGAAATTGAAGTTAAGTTCGCACCTGCCTAAAACTGGCTTTAGGACCGGCGGTCACGTAATTCGGTTATCCGTTGTAATTTAACCTTTATGCGTGGAGCATAAGTTTGTTTGCTGACGTAGGACGCTGTTCTAGTCTGGGTCAAGTCTGGTCTGTATGTTATTGTCTTTATTTTGGTGTTCGGTTGTTATGGTCATCACACCAAATACGCTAGCCGGGTGTCCCTTATTTCGCATAACAATAATTATCCAAATATGAATTCGCATAATACATTTGACTTATCATAATTGTGCATAGCAGCGAACTTGCATAATTATAAAGAAGCATAACAGTACTATTAATTATTATGTGGCATAACACTTATTTAGCATAATAAATAAAAATAATGAATCCGCATAGTTGAAAATAATATGCATAAAATTATTACCTATACCTAATTTAAACTGTTATAAAATGAATACGCATAACTCTATCAAGCGAGTGAATTACAGGGTAAAATAAAACTCAAAACCGACTCGGTTAGGAAGCGGTTAGGTTAGGTTCAGAAGGCTAAGGCGGGAGCCTTAGCCTTCGATGTTAGGTTTTTTTTTTTTATAATAGTCCAATAATATATATATATTTTCACATAGTCGGTAGTTCACTTCTCAGATCTAATTGAATTATAAATAAGACAATACATAATCATTTTACTTTCAGCAATAATTTTTCATTTAATGTAAATGTAATCAACAATTTCATTAAAATAATCATTTTCTGTTTATACTCTTACTTATGCAAAGTAATGTTTTACTAATTAAATTTATGCCAACTTATCGTTATGCCAATTCACATTTTGCGCATTTACATTATGCGTATTCAGTTATGCGAATTAATAATATAGAACCACGACTATATATAATAATATAGACCGGCAATAATATCTAAAAACCAAAAGATAATTATTATATTATTTTAAATTAAATCGTAAAACTGTTAGCTGCGTAATTAATTTATGCGTAAGTATTTTTCTGCCGAAACAATATTCGGGATTCACAAATTATGCGTAAAGGCCATTCGGCTTACATTGATTACGCGTAAGAGAATTCTGCGTAAACTGTTATACGAAAACAGTTTCGGCATAAATACTATTATGCGTAAACAGATTTTGCAAAATAGAATTATGTCAAATAAATATGCGTAAACAAGGGGGGAACCCTTCTCTCCTACTTCTCTTAGTTCAGATGATCGATGACAGATGGCGTTGTGATGTAATTTGGCTTGTCATGTTGGCTTACTGAGTTTTAATCGCAGAGAGGATAACTTAAATATAGTCTATGACGGCACGATTTACTACTGTATCTGTTGACTAATAAAAAAACATAAAAAAGACGTCAATGTCAAGTTAAACTCATCATTTCATTTTTACATTCCATTTTACTAGGTATTTAATAAAGTGTTTAAACCCGCTATCTTATTAAAACTTAACCATTTGGCTTAAAGCCTCCGTACAAGTAAGTTGTTTGTTAAAACTTGATTGGTTTCTTTGTCAATCCGGGTGGTACGATCGACCTTGAGTCTCGGTCTCTTGTAAAAAGTGTTTTGCTTATCGCGGAATCTGCGGAATATTACTATAGAAATGTCTTTTACTTAATTTCACAGTTTGATGGATCCGTGGGGCAGCGACATTGCAGAAAAAGCTGTAGTTTCTCCTAAATTCGAAGACGATTTCAAGCCAGCGCCTGAGTCTGACAAATTATCCGATTCTGCCGAATATCTTGCCATTCTAGGTAATTATCGTTAAATAACTAATATAATCACTTTTTAATGGATATGGCGATAATAAATACTATTTAATGTATCTCTTGCGCCACAAAAGTGTAATAATAAGCGCCGGTAATTGCGAAAGTTTCTAGAATTTCATCCGGTCATTCGACACTTCTGACGGTTGTGGTTAGACGCGATTTGCCCTCCGCCAGTACTCGCCCAACTACTAACGATAGCACCACAGTTAGTAACCTATTCTTTTCGTATTCCAGAAAAGAAACTTAAATCCATCCGAGCGAAAAATAAAGTTGTCGAGAACCTATCCGCATACCGCGCGGACTGCATTGAACGGTTGATGCGAGAGGGCTGCGATTTGGACCCTGTCATCGGAGACACAGAGGAAGATAGGCTGATTGAAGACAAACCCCAGTAAACTGTAACAGAGTAAGTAATCATGGCTTCATCATCAACCAACATCAACCTATCAGGTGCGACGTACTGCGTGCTCACTGGAGCCTCTCAAGGCATCGGGCGTGCCATTGCAGTAGAGGTATCCAAACTCCTGGGCCCTAATTCCTTGATGCTGCTGCTCGCACGCAACAAAGATGAGCTGGCTATAACGGCGAGCCTCTGCGAATCAGCAAATGTAAAGGTTTTGTTCAACCCCATAGATTTGTCAAAAGCGTCAATCAATGACATGAATGATGTTTTGAACAAGTCTCTATCAGGGCGGAAGGTGACAGATTTCTCCACCAGTGTGATTTTCCACAATGTGGGTTCCCTCGGCAACCTGGCTGTGGAAACCTTCAGAATGGAGGATGAGAATGAGCTGAGAGAGTACTATGACCTGAATGTGTTTAAGGTTATCTCGTTGAACACCCAATTTCTAAAAATCTTTGAGGAAGTAGAGGATAGGGTTGTCATTGTGAATATAACATCACTATGTGCTATAAAACCCATGGGGGGAATGGCATATTATTGCAGTGGGAAAGCAGCTCGGGAAATGTACTTCAAGGTTCTTGCAGAGGAGAAAAAGCATATCAAAGTCCTCAACTATTCTCCTGGGCCCGTGGAAACGGCCATGATTGACCATGTTTTAGCGGAGGCTGTGAATGATAATCTTAGGGATGTTTTTAACTCTTTTAAGAATCAGGGTACTCTGCTGAAGCCTGAAATGACAGCCAAGAAATGTGTGCAAGTACTGCAGGCTGGGAAATTCAGTCCGGGAGAGCATGTTGATTACTTTGATAATGAATAACTCTCTTTACAACTACAAACTTGAGCTCAAGTTCTGTTGCATATTTTGTAGGACTCGTGAGCAAAGTTTAGGGGTCAGCCATAAATTACGTCGTACATGTGAGGGAGGAAGGGTTAGGTTGTTTTTATTGCGGTTTTAGTGGCAATAGTTTTGAATGGGGTGTTAAAAAAATGGTCTAAATTGGTGTTGTAGACGCAATTTATGGGTGCTCCCTTATGTCAATTTCATGGTGTCTAGCAGATCCTTGAATTCTTAACTTTCTAAGATACAAGTTCTCTAGTTATACGTAGCTTTCTTACTTATCACTTGCTAAGTGTATTTAGAATTTTTACTATCTTACTCAGCATATCAATTAGATCTGATTAAATTACTGTGAAATTTATTAATATGATGTTCGTAGTTTATAATTTTCAGAGTTCATCTTTTAGAAAATTTATAGTGAATGTGTTTTTTTGTCCAGTTCACAAATTATATAATCAACTCGATGTTTAAGTATTGCATATATAGGGTTCTGATGACAATACGAAAAAAATAAGTGAGGCATTTTGTTTTTCATAGGTCTTAGGATTTGTCATCAAATGTTGTAAGTCAAAAAGTAGGTTAACTGAAAGTTAATATATAGCGTGTTTACTGTGAAAGAGAATATCCAACTACTTTTCTTGAAAAGTCTTGATAATTCACATTTTGTTGCTTATATAACAATACCGCGTAAGTAAAAAATTGGTTATAAATTATAATCTAAATTGTACTGAATAATGTACCGTATGGTGTATAAAACGTCACAAGACCAATTTTTTACTTATTCTGTATTGTTGTATAAGCGACGATTTGTATATTTCTATGGCCTAATATACTTAAAATTAATTACAGAAACTGTTGTCAATATAACATTCCATGTAAACCTAATATTTAAGTGTATGTATGAATGCAATTCATATAATAAATGCTTGAATCTAACTGTGTTTTCATACCCTAATAATAGTATTTTGTTTTATATGAGTTACATTCATATTACTTTATCAGTGACCTATGACTTTCTTATCTTTCTATTATTTTGGTATACATTTCCTTATCTTGTTGCCCAAACTATTTGGATCCGCAAATCGATCTACATTCGCGCAGTCGATTTACATTAGTTACAGTTACAGTATATATATAAGCTAAAGTAGTATGGAAGCTACGAACAAATCGATCCAAATGAACACACTCACACAGACGCGCGCTCTACACGGCCTCTAAGGGGGTCTCGCGGTACTGCAGTAGCTTCCATACTGCTTTAGCTTATATGTATATACTGTGCATTAGTGCTGGAGGATAAATAATGTACAGTAAAGGAAAGTGAATCGCCTACCGCCTGCCATGGTGGAAATGTTTCGTAATATAATAATAGATTTATTTGTAAACACTTGGCTTATATTTTTACACTGGAATGTCCGTAAGACCCTGAACTAGGCTGAGCCTGTGTCTATTTAGAAACTGATAGACTAAACAAAAAAAACTATACAATTTCGCTTAAATTTTACTAAAATATAAAAGAATCCATACTAATATTATAAATGCGAAAGTGTGTTTGTGTTTGTCCGTCTTTCACGCCGTAACGGAGCGACGGATCGACGTGATTTTATGGCATAGAAATAGTTTATGCGGCCCTTGAGTGACATAGGCTACTTTTTATCCCGGAAAAATGCACAGTTCCCGAGGGAACAGCGCGCGATAACCGAATACCACGCGGGCGGAGCCGCGGGCAAAAGCTAGTAGCTAATATAAATGCAAGTTTTAAAGAAAAAGATTTGTTTGTATGACTGAGTGCGTAATATATAATACGGAACAAATTTCACTTACATTGATTTCACTTAGATTGATTTCACTTAGATTGATTTCACTTAGATTGATTTCTTTGGCAAAAGATTCCACCCTGGTACGACATTCAGTTTCCTTGACTGTACTATGTAATGATGAGCGGATTTGCACTAGCAGGTGGTAGGACCTTGTGCAAGGTCCGCCCGGATTGCTACCACCGTCTTGCTCGCTAATCCTGCCGTTAAACAGCAGTGCTTGCACTGTTGTGTTTCGGCGTGGAGAGTAACACAGCCGGTGAAGTTACTGGCACTTGGTTTCCCATCTTAGGCCTCTAGGTTGGCAGCGCATCTGCAATACCCCTGGTGTTGCAGATGTTTATGGGCGGTGGTGATCTCTTACCATCAGGAAACCCACTTGCTCGTTTGCCATCCAGTCGAATAAAAAAAAAGCCCTGACGCTGTGAATTTTTTGCCATATGAGCGCCTCGTTTTTAGCTCACGTGGCAATTCTATCCGACTTTTTAGATCTATGGTCAATTTGTTTTCGTTTTTACATTGCCATAGTTTGAGTAAATTGATTAATAGCACCTGCCAAAAGCAGCCAAAATTGACACAGTCATAGTTAGCTAACACATTAACACTTATTTGAACAGGTAGGTATAACATTATACTTATACTGCGATGTTGCATAAAATTAGGGTTGTCACCCCAACAAACAATTTGGCGATAAAAATAGACCGTATAGTAGCTTTGAGTCGTAGAGTAGCTTTACAAGGTCTACAGTTATAGCTTTTGGTGACACTAAGTCCGCTTTAACCCCACCAAGACACAAGTTTGCGCATTCACCGCTAAGAAAACCCCCTTCGCTGTAACTCCGCAGTTTCAGAACACAGCTCTGGACTTGTCTCCTAATATTGAGATTCTTGGTGTTGATATCTCGAGCGATGTGCAGTACCGCAATCATCTGGATAGCAAAGCAAAGCTGGCATCTAGGAAACTTGGTGTGCTCAATAGGGCGAAGCGTTACTTCACCCCGAGGCAAAGACTGCTGCTCTATAAAGCGCAAGTCAGGCCCCACATGGAGTACTGCTCTCACCTATGGGCGGGCGCACCAGGATATCAGCTAAGTCCACTTGACTCGGTACAGAAACGCGCAGTTAAGATTGTCGACGATCCCAAACTTACAGGCGGTTTAGAGCCGTTGAGTTTCAGAAGAGACTTCGCTTCTCTCTGCGTGTTCTACCGCCTTTATAACGGACTGTGATCTGAAGAACTTTTTGACATGATGCCTACAGCAACTTTTTACCATCGCACCGCTCGCCATAGACAGGGAGTTCATCCCCACATGTTGGAGTCACAACGGTCGCGTACCGTTCGGTTCAAAAGGTGTTTTCTCCATAGAACACTTAGATTGTGGAATGAACTTCCTGCCGTAGTTTTCCCAGCGAGTTACAGTATGGAGGTCTTCAAAAGGGGTATAAAAAGGTTTATGCAGGGTCGGCAACGCGCAAGTGATACTTCGGGTGTTGCAAGCGTTCCTAGGCGGCGGTAACCGCTTAACATCAGGCGGACCGCATGCCTGTTTGCCACCGACGTGGTATAAAAAAAAATAATAATAATAATAATTGAATACATTAGTCAGCTGGTGATAGTAAAGTGATTTAATTTTATTTTATTTGGACGACCGGATGGCCTAGTGGTTAGAGAACCTGACTACGAAGCCTGAGGTCCCGGGTTCGAATCCCGGCCGGGGCAAATATTTGTATGATGAATACGAATGTTTGTTCTCGGGTCTTGGATGTTTAATATGTATTTAAGTATGTATTTATCTATATAAGTATGTTTATCCGTTGCTTAGTACCCATAACACAAGCTTTGCTAAGCTTACTTTGGGACTAAGTCAATTGGTGTGAATTGTCCCGTGATATTTATTATTTATTATTATTATTATTAGTCAGCTGGTGATAGTAAAGTGATTTAATAGAAATTAGAAAAATATAATAACTTTAAGCTGCAAAGTGGAGCTATAAGCTACCACGTTATAGATTAGGTATAGTTGCAGCTATAGGGTGATTTTATCACTGAATGCTCTTTTGGAGTGTCTATTAACGCGTCTTAATGCTGTCGCTCTGTAAGAGTGTTATGTTTACCTTCTAGTGCTAAATGTAGCCTTTAGTGTTAAATAAGCTGTAGGAAAATATTAAAGCTGTATAAAAGTTATAATGGCAATTCTAATAACTCTCAATGAGTGAGTGATATAACGGAGTTAGGGTACCCCGTTGAAACACTGTGTAGCTGTTTTAGCGTTTATGGTGCTACAAAAGAAATTGAAGGTATAGCTCTTTAAGAGCTTTAAGTGTTAATAAGATATGTAATAACTCTATTTTAGAGTTATCAGTTCTACAGTAGTAATAAATATGACTTTTTAGTTAGCCTTGCGCTCCGAAGTGATAGTATAGAGATATCGGAATGTTTAAGAGTTACAGACAACAACGCCATTTTCGTTTACAAATAATAACCTTAAAATGGCAAACATATTAAATCATGAAAATTAAGTATAATTTACTGTACAGTCTTCAAAAATATAAGATCTAGTTACTTTACTACACCCATTTGCAAATCTAACCCGTTAAATTAACTTTTCGAAAAAAAAAATGCACCGTAGTATTTTCATCGTCTAAAATTTTAATCGAAACGTGTATATTTCTAAGGCGCTTGAAAATTGAGATGTAAAATATCATATATAATAACAGAAAAATTACAACCGCAATAGTTTTTCACGTATCTACGTAAAAATAATTGATATTAAAATAACGCACTTATAGTTTTCCGTCTTTCCCGTCGCCATTACAATAATATAGCACTGTTTGCGTTTTATTATTAAAAATGACACATGTTAATTTCCAAATAGAAATATTTCTATAAAATTGAATACAATAGTGTACATTAAGAGCTTGTGTATCACGCGAAGAGTTTATTTTCACCACTGTAGCTTTTTTGTTGCGCTTTAAGTGATATAAGAAAACATTTTACAGGTTTCATAGAACCCTTGGCACAAGTTACGGCTATTGTGGCTCTTTATTATCTCCTTTATTCGCGGAGAGTTTGTTTTCACCACTATAGCTTTTTTGTTACGCTTTAAGTGATATAAGAAAACATTATACAGGTTTTATAGAACCCTTGGTACAAGTTACGGTTGTTGTGGCTCTTTATTATCTCCTTTGGTAATATGCGTCGCTGCTGTAGTACTATTATACCACTTGAAGTGATAAGGTCTGTGCCAAAATCGGACTATAAGAGAGTTATAGCGTGCTATATCGCTAATTTTTAGGTCGTGCTAGAGCTATAGGATTTTAAAAGAACTAATTAACGGCGGTTATAGAGCTTATCTTATCGCCAAATTGTTAGTTGGGACTCATTCTATGATGTATAATTTTTTTTTACATAAAACTGACCCGTGAAAGATGAGGTCAAAGATGTATTACACTAGTTTAGTAAAAGCTATTTATAAAGCGCGGCACACTGAGCAATCCTTAGAAGTACACTCAAGGGCAAAGATATCGACACGGCAAAAGTTGCAAAAATATGTATACACGACTTTATGCACTTAACATTAAGGCCGTGTATACATATTTTTGCAACTTTGGCCGTGTCGATATCTTTGCCCTTGACTGTACTTAGAAGCAAAAATAACTCTTAAGAAGTTGGAAGGGAGACCTATGTCGCAACAATAGACGTCCTTCAGCTTTTATATGATGACGATTAAAAGTGGTCTTGGTCTTTCTTTCTGTTACGTCTTTATTTCTTAAAGCGTTGACCGCCGATTCGAGACCACTTATTTTCTTTTTACTTTTTTTGAGCCTTTCTGATTTTTGATTTTTTCGTATTCCCCCGATTTCCCCCGTCATATTTTATGTCGCGGACGCCATACCTACCTATTGTTATGTGATATATGTATACCTACACTCCGATAGTTATGGCTGCAAAGATAGACATAAATAAAATACATATAAGTACGTTTTACCTACAACATTAGTAATGTTACATTACCCTCCCTCGGTCAGCGTCGGGTAATAAAGGAAAAGGGACCGAAACTTGCTAAACCCCAAAAAATAACTAGGTAAGTTTTTCATACAAATACTATACTTACCTACTTCGTTTATTTTACACAAAAAAGGTTAACAAACTTGACGAGTAATTTTATTGAAAATATTACCTATTAAAATTTTTTTTTTATGAAACCAAGAGAGTTTGTGTGCTATTAATTGTTACATTACATATTTGCTGTGACTTATTTGTTCACAAGTCACCAAGGTCACCTTCTTTGTAATGCTAAAATAAATGAAGTGTACCTATGGTAAATACGTATATATATTTTAATACTTACGTAGTTGGTAACCCTGCGTATGAGGAGGCAATATGGCGTCATGGTATGCCTACGCGCGATGTAAACTAGCCAGTATGCTGCAGTACAAACAGACTCTTATAGATAACGTGACGCTTCTTGGTGTCCAGACAAAAGGTGAGGTATTATAGCTCTACATTATGCGAAAATAAGCTTTCCTAAAAAAAAAAAATACTAACCTTTTTGCTGACTCGACAATTGGCCGATTTTGAATATTTCTTATAGCGCCATCTAGTGAGTAGATCTATAAATTGTAATAACTGCATTGCGCTACCGGAGTTTCTTAACTCTGAAGCATAAATAAAACTTCTGGCTCTTCCTTCGGAGTTTGGTCCCCAAGCGTTATATTGTCTGGAGAGATATCTCTACTGCAGGGCTACTACGAAAATCGGAGTTCGCGTCGTTCGGTCCCTTTGACACTTAAACTAGGTATTAAATACGAGAGCGATTTTCTTCGATTTTCGAACATGAAACTATTGTTAGACTCACTCATATTAAATGATATTGTAACGGATAACTCATGTCTTAAATCGAGTCACGCGAGCAGAGCGGTGGCGCGTAGTGCGCGTGTTGCGGCAGCCGCCGTCGCGTGCTCCTGTGAAGAAGGGCCCGAAACATGTCAAGCTAAACTCGATTTAAGACGTGACTTATCCGTTACAATATCATTCGATTTTCAAACTTCAGAGTAGGCCCTCTGTAGCCGGCATCACGACACGAGATCGGCGCACCATTTTGTCGTCAGAGTACATATATACCTGTTCATGCAAAGTTACAGCTTTCTAGCATTGATAGTCCCTGAGTAAAGCCGCGGATGGACAGACAGACAGACATGGCGAAACTATAAGGGTTCTGTTTTTGCCATTATGACTACGGAACCCTAAAAACGGTGCCGATGTATTTCTTATGGGTATGACACGCCGTTGACATGTAGTCCTTGTGCCATTACTAGAGACCGGATTATATGCAACATAAAAAGCTTGAAATATGCATGCAAATATGCATGAAAAATGCTTGAAATATGCACGAAAACTGACAGAATATGCAACATTAAATGACTATTTTTTTTTGTTTTAAAAATATTATTCCTTTAGATTTAAGTTTATTGTTACTAAATACTTGTTTTAAGTTTTACTTTATTACTTAAAAACTTTAACTGCATATCAATGAGCACACGCGTCAACAATTAAAGTAACATGCATAATAGTCACAGATTACAAGAATAGTAGCTTGATAATAGTTGGGAGGAAGGAGTAGTGCGGTAGGCGAGCGCGACGATCATTTGGCTCTTTCATTTTCTATCGTTCCAAAACAAAAGACGCGCGGCTGCTGAGTGCGCTGCGCTCGAAAAATACAGTAAATTATAGCGAATATATGCGTCATCACTGGATCTTAAGAAAAATATGCTATTAGCGCTGAAAATGGCTTAAATATGCAAATGCACATGCAAATATGCGAATGCATATTGTCCGGTCTCTAGCCATTACATTCCGTGGCCGATACGTTCCACGAACGTGGTATGATACGTACGGTATATTGGCACAGTGTTAGTACAACTAGTAGTGGAAAGAGACCTTAAGTCGAAAATTTAATTGCACTAGACTAGAGCATAAATAGCAGATTGTAGAACAAGGGCATAAAGTGAGCCATTTTACCCGAAGCGTTCATATGGATAGACACGTCGAGGGGAAAATGGGTGTAATGCTCGAGTTTTACACGCTTTTCACTTCGATGGCGAGGAAATGAAATAGCAACGGTGGAAACAATGATTCACTTTCTATATTTATAATAATTACATTATTTTAATTTTATTGATTTATTATGATCAATCTAACCATTTAAAAAATATACTTATAGAAACTTTTTTGTTTGTGGCTGTTGACACCTGATTACCTTGGTCTTGAGTTGGTATTAGACTAAGGTTTTATTTTATGCACTAGACTCTAAAAAAAACTCTAAAAAGTCATTTTATGTCGCCACGATACAGCATAAACACGAACTTTACGAGCATGGGAAGTGAAAAAGTAATTTTATGCAATCTACATCCAGCATAAAAATGAACTGCAAATGTCAACTGAGAAGGTTCCCTTTGCCTTTCCAGATGCAAGAATGACGTCAGGGCGCAAGAGTCTGTTCATGTTCCTGATGGGGCTGGCGTGGAAGTGCCGGTTCAGCATGCCGCTGCTGCTGAGCGGCTCGGTGGCCGTGCTCGGCCACGCCTGGATGTTCCAGATACGGGTGCACACGGTGCATCGGCTGCACGACAACGAGGTGAGAACGCGGCTAGCTAAAATAAATACTGCCGTGCTCGAACTAAAAGACGGCTAAGTGACATTTGGCCAAAATTGACTTTTTAATACAAATCGAAAGAGAAAAAAAAGCCGCATCGATGAGTCTAAGCCATCTCAATTTTGGCCAAATGTCACTTAGCCGTCTTTTAGTTCGAGCACGGCAGAATAGTAGACTGTACGAGAGCATAAAGGAAGCCGTTTTGCCCGAGACGTTTATATACACTCGAGCTGGTACGTCAAACGTTTGCGCGCCATTGCCCGTGACTGCGATTTTGTTCGGCCACACGTCACCGCGTCAGTCACTTGTTTAACCGTCATCACTTCTAATATTATAAATGCGTAAAAGGGTAAACCCTTTCACGTCGAAACCACTGAACCGATTTTGATGAAATTTGGTATATTATAGGTAAATTAAACCCCAAGGATCAACACAGGATACCTTTTATTCCGGTAGAGAGCGCTACCGAGCGATAACCTAGATCCGCGCAGACGAAGACGCGGGCATAAGCTAAACTTGCACTAAAGCCTTGTTAAAATATCATCATCATCATCATGTCAGCCGAAAGACGTCCATTGCTGAACATAGGCCTCACCCAAGGATCTCCACTCAGACCACCTCTTGTGCTTTCCCCATCCACCGCGATCCCGCGATCCTAACCAAGTCGTCGCTCCATCTTGTTGGAGGCCTACCGACAGCTCGTCTCCCGGTCCGCGGACGCCATTCGAGAACCTTCTGACCTCATCGGCCATCAGTCCTGCGAGTAATGTGCGTTAAAATATAAGATTAAAAAAAAAACTACTTTGCGCCTGACTCTCTTCTCTTCTTCTTCTTCTCAGCATATATTCGTCCACTGCTGGACATATGCCTCTTCCATGGATTTCCATGTTGACCTAGATGCGGCCAATCTGGTCCAAGTTGGTCCTGCTGTCTTACGGATGTCATCCGCCCATCTCGTTGGTGGTCTTCCTACGCTTCGGCTTCCAGTTCGGGGTCTCCAGTGTAGCGTTTTCTGGCTCCATCTATCATCCCCCGCGCGACAAACGTGATCGGCCCATTGCCATATAAGCTGCGCCACTCTCCTACCGATGTCGGTAACTTTGGTTCGTTGGCGAATGCACTCGTTCCTTATCTTGCGCCTGACTACTACGAGTAAATTGGTAATACATTTGGTCCAGTTCGGCATTTACAGTCGTCACGGACGAAGACTGCCGATGTAACTTGTATTTATAATCCACCCGTACCTTTTAATTCCAGTTGGCATACTACGAAGACGAAGAGGAGGGTGAAGAAGAAGGCTCCTGGGAAACAGAGTCCACGGATTCATGGGAAACCATCGTGGAAGAAGTTGCCTACGGCTAGCTGTCGCCCGGGGAAACCAGGACTTAGATAACCCGGCCATATTGTATAACGCTCTAAGTCACCATCGTTGACCATTTCTTTCTTTAAATTTGAAACGTCCTAGGAGTGGTTATCACTGGAAGTTTCGTTTGTGAGATATTGGATTCTATTAGGCGATGTCTGTGCGATATCAGCGATAAGTTATTTGTCCGAACCATTGTTTGTGCGAAGTATATCGAGTGATGCTCGACTGTACGAAGTGCCATTCGTTCGTTTATGGGCGAAGATGCGAAGTATGTTCAAGCGTTGTACGACATCGCGACTGAATATCTCAGTTATAACACAGTATATATATAAGCTAAAGCAGTATGGAAGCTACGAACAAATCGATCGAAACGAACAGCAGTACACAACAACTGCAGTACCGCGAGACCCCCTTACAGGCCGTGTAGAGCGCGCGTCTGTGTGAGTGTGTTCGTTTCGATCGTAGCTTCGTAGCTTCCATACTGCTTTAGCTTATATATATAATGTGGTTATAACTTAACTTTTTGGTAGCAGTTTCTTTTGTACAAGGGTCACAGTTCTAACCTAACCTACTTTTCTGGAAGCAGTTCCTTTTGTGGATAATTCAACTTCGCCACCGAACTACGAATATTATTATTCGTAAGCTCAAAGGTACTCATCATCATCATCATCTCAGCCGCAGGACGTCCACTGTTGGACATAGGCCTCCCCCATAGACCTCTAGCTGTAGAACCCGCGGTTTTAACCAGGTCATCCGCCTATCTCGTTGGTGGACGTCCTACGCTGCGCTTGCCGATCCGCGGCCTACACTCGAGAACTTTTCGACACCAACGGCCGTCTGTTCTCCGTGCCATATGGCCTACCATTGCCACTTCAACGAGCTAATTCGCTTGGCTATGTGGGGTGACCCTTGTTTTTCTACGTATTTTCTAATTTCTGATTTGATCCCGTAGAGAAACCCCAAACATAGCTCTTTCCATAACTCGCTGAGCAACTCTGAGCCTATTTATAAAGGTACTGTCGTACTATAATATTGTATAGTGTAATATGTCGCTCAGTTTAACTTCGCACATAGTTATTATCGTACAGCCGCCATCAGATTTCGGAGCGGCCAAGGTGATCAAAAAGATCGAAACATGAACTCTAATACCTTAATAATAGAGTGCATGTTCCGATATTTTTGAGCACCTTGGTCGATGACGACTCGTTCATCACTACTTTTAAAAAAACTCGTATCTCAAAAATAGTCAATTTTTCTTAGTGAACTTTATGATCGTTTCATCAAGGTTCAATTTTGCTGACATATTGACTTTAGATACGAGATTTTTGCAAAGTAGTGTCTATTTGTACTGTCGAATGTCATACGACATTCACTTCGCAGATACGCATTGTCGTTCAATCGGAATGTCGTATAAAACATCAAACATTCGGGGTCTCACTTTGATAAAGCCGCATAAAATGAGGGTAGAAAGAGATGGTAGATGCTGCGAGCGGCGTGTTAGACAATATACGGCCAAGTTCTAAAGCCGAGTTTAGACTTGCAAGAAAAATCGTGCAAGTTCCATTACTTGATTGACCTCTTCAAACTCGTTGGCTTTACGGCCTCAAAATGTATTTTTTTTTATTCGACTGGATGGCAAACGAGCAAGTGGGTCCTGATGGTAAGAGATTACCACCGTCCATAGACACCTGCAACACCAGGAGGATTGCAGATGCGTTACCAACCTAGAGGCCTAAGATGGGATACCTCAAGTGCCAGTAATTTCACCGGCTGTAATGCAACTTGCACAATTTTTCTTGCAGGTCTAAATTCATTTAGTTTGGACTATGTAAAAAATTTCGGTGTTCTTGTGACTTATGTCGGAATATTATTCAAGATTTTGGATTCCAAAAAAGAGATTTTCGTTTTTTGATGCGTCCGTATCGGGAGTAGGTAGGGGAGACCGGGGACAACTGAAACGATTTGACTTTAACCGCCTGTAACTTTTTTATTTTTATGGTTAGAAAGATATAGACCTAAATTATTTTAAGTTTAGTTATCTGGTCCCTAAATAAGATGAATTTGAAAGATCTATCACCCTTAGTTACTTGACCATAACGAAATAAAGATAATGGGGCAGAGTGGTTCAATTGACCACACATGACTGTCAATTGAAACACTATATGAGGTCAATTGAAACACCCTAATATTTTCAGTACTATTAAAGCAATTTTATCTGTTACAATCTTTTTCATCGCTATCATGGTATACAATGAGCTCATCAAAATACCACATGCGTAACATAAATATTTTACAATTTATGACCTTCTGAAAATCTCAATTAAAAATCGCTTATAAAAAAAAATGTATAGGACTTTTAGCTGTCTTTGTTGCTGCTACCTTATACATTTAACTTAATCGAAGTAGTTACGATTCATTAGTAAACAAAACAGTACATAATTAAAGTGGAAAAAGCATATTTATTTTTCATACAAAAGTGCTTGTTTCAATTATAAAAATGTTTTAATCATAACCACTCCATGTAGTATAGATAGGTACGTCCGGGCCTTATCGTGACAACGAGTGGTGTAAAGAACTCGTAATGTCAGGATGCAAAATTAAATAATAGACTCAAGATATTCAGTTGAAATTGTTTTGTTTATAAAAATATTATTAGAGGTCATATGCCAAGATGAAATAAAAATGTTCTTACACTTTTTCTGATATATTTTAGGAGCGTTTATACCTGCTGAGCCAACAACGTAGCATTTTTGTTAGTTTTTCTTTATTCCATAAAAATTTAATGAAAATAAAAATGTTAAATAAAAATGTAAAATATTTGTGATAAATTTTTATAGTCTTTAAAAACGAAAAAAAATTTATTAACGGTTTCTAAAGAAAATAAAAGTCTGTGTCGAATAATTATTGCAGCAGACACATTATTATTTAGAACAGTTCTATCAAAATACATTTTTAATCTTAATTCAATTTTCATTAAATCACATCAAAAATACTGACTGTACGGCAAAAATACTGCCTCCACAGCAAATTAACTAGAGCGTGCGTAGATGATACTCATTCTCATAGCAAAATAACTTTTACTGTCAATTTAGCACCGGAAAATTAGGTACGACAACGAGCGGAGCGAGGAGCGTTATGTACCACATACCTACGAGCGAGCCGAGCGAGCAAAGCGGGCGCGCCGCAGCAGCGGCCGTCGTAGCGCCAGAATTGTATTTATTTAGGAAATAATTTGGCTTCTACTAGTCCTGCTTATGTAAAAAGTATATATTTGCTGAAAATAAATTGATAGGTAATTATATATTTGATGTACAAAAATAGAAGCTATATTTAAAAAAAAAAGAGTTACAAGGTATAATTTTGCGTTAGTCGTTATTAGCTGTGCAAAATTAAAAATGTTTTACTTTAAGATTAAGATTAAGTAATATTTTGAGTGGCGTATTTTGCTGTGCAATCAGTAATTTTAATGTGAATTCGGATTTTTTTGAATAAAAAAGAATTTTAATCTTTGAAAAAAAAAAAATTAACAGTATTGTTATTTAGCGGTTTTAATTTGACACAACTACTAAATAAAATATTTTTGCATGTGCATCGAACACAGAACCTCCTTATATTTGAAGTGGGTTACTTTTGGGGACGATTAAAACGCGAGGACGATTGAAACGTTGCAATCGTCCCCGAGCGACTTGTTTCTACCGTCCCCACATCGCATTTTTTAATTCAAGGTCAAATATTACTCATCAAAGAGACTCGAAAGCTGATCCATAACAGTCAAAACACGCGTTTATTCCTTACTAAAACACTCCAATAATTTAATCAGTCAAAATACAAGAGCAAAAAAGTTATGAGAAATTATAGTAGATCACAAAAATTTACTTTTGACTGCGAAAAATTTCGTTGGCTTCTCGACACGACCACGCCATTCGGTCGCTCGAACAGTATTGGTCACGGAATCCGCCATGAACGACCGCGTGTTCTGAGTGTTGCGTCATACGCGTAGGTATTATAGTTTTCGAGAAATTTGACTTGTTTCAGTCATGACGTGTTTCTATTGTCCCCGGTCTACATTATGTGGCCACATTTAAAATATTTAGTGTAATATTTTTAAAGATATTAAAAATGTACTAAATCGTGTAAACCTTAATTTTGGCTTAATAGGTATACTACTTATATCGTGATCGGTGTATTGATTATGTGTTTAAACGATTTTATAATTAATTAATCTAGTACGTTACATGAATGGTTGTATCTGAATATCGATTGTTAAAATCTCGAATGTATTAAAATATCGAATGGGTCGTAAATCGTAATATCGAAAAGGTATTTTTATTAAGACTGTATTTTTTTAGATGGTTATAAATCTAACCTAACCTAAGGGGTTCTATACGATGCCGTTTTAATCAATCCTGAAAAGTTTTCGGTTTCAGAAAATAAACGTTTCGATATTATGACCCATTCGATATTTTAATATATTCGATATTTTAACATTCGATATTCAGATGCCTACCCACATGAATGCATAATCCGGAGATGCCAAAGCTATGTATAACGTGATGATACAAAAATGTAGACAATCGTCAAACTTAGAGAACTAGCTGCCATTTCAGATTTGTCGACCT
This sequence comes from Choristoneura rosaceana, assembly GCA_037349165.1. Taxonomy (NCBI): domain Eukaryota; kingdom Metazoa; phylum Arthropoda; class Insecta; order Lepidoptera; family Tortricidae; genus Choristoneura; species Choristoneura rosaceana. The sequence continues at coordinate 3,248,729 of JAZBNJ010000032.1, forward strand.
ACTATTTTGAAATCAAGATATAATTTTCATTTTATTACTAAAATGTTGTAGAAGAACTAATTAAAATAGGTGATATCAAATAACGCATTCACTGCCACCGACGCACATATGCGTTTTCGGAACTTCGCTCAGTGTCGCTGTCATAGTTATTCATACATTTTGAACGCACATGTGCGTCGGTGGCATATTTGGAAGTCATGTGGCAGTGGATGCGTTAAGATTTTAAATACAGTCAAAGGCATACCTATACATCCAGCTGTCAAATAACATGTATAAAAAGCGCGGAAATGCATTGTTAGTTTTCTTTAGTTTTTTTTCTTTTGCAAAGGCGCCATTTTATTTTTATTTTACTGTAATTACATAGAAAAAAAATAACCGAATTGATAAATTCCTTTTTTGAAGTCGGTTAAAAACTAGGAAAGGAACATCGGACGGGAATCAATCACGTGTCCTTGTCAATACCTGATGCGTGCTTCTACAGTAACTCCAGCGCTGGCATATATACATAAAAATAAACACAAAAATCGGGAAGTAAAATATCCAAGTTTTATATGGATAAATACCACCGGGACTTATCAAACAAACGAGTGATTAGGTCGAATTCGACCACATTACACTGTGGTAATTGAGTGAAAATCACGAAAGTTCGATACATTGTTTTACGTGATGGCACTTTTTTTAAAATCTGATTTCAGTTGCTTAAATGCTCGTTAGTTCCATCGTTTTGGTATCAAAAAGGTCTAAAAACTTTGTATAAGGAGCTATTTTTAATTAACATATTATACGATTAAATTATAACGATAATATTGTATTTCACGTCTGTAAATCATCATTGCGCTACAACCATAAAATTATTTTTAGCTCTGTACCTAGTATATTATATCGTCACTACTTTGAAAAAGTCCGTATCTTAAAATTGATAATTTTACTGAGTGAACTTTATGAACATTATTTTAAGTCAACTTTGTTGACGTATTAATTTGAGATACGAGATTTTCTCAAAATAGTGACGATATTCTGCGCATAATATCACAGTATAGTCCGCCTTAAAAAACAATCTCCACACCAAAGACTATATACTACATACACTACATATATAGTATATAGTCCTTGCTCCACACTAATCAAAAAAATCTTACAGGGGCGTGTCCAGGATGAATCCCCCGTGCTTGTTTTCTCGTTCACACAACACTGTTTGCGAGGTTTTTCAAAAGTTAATGCATAATACATATTAAGCATACAATGTCCAGACCAGAGTCTCTTACTCTTACGTAATAAAAAAAATCATGTTGGTATTGTGCTGCAGATATAGATATCGATAGCTGGTCGAGAATATAAGACCGCCACGATATATCGTTGTTTTGTGGCAGGTTTCAATAGACTGTTACTGAATCAGTAAACCTCTTTGGCCTCATCTGCGCTTTCCATCAGGTTATTGTTCAATCGCTGGTCAATTCATTGTAAAAAATATCATCCCCTGTGTGCCAATCATCAAAATTTTAAATAGTTAACGCATTTACTGCCACCTGACTTCCACAGGTGCCACCGACGCACATGTGCGGTCAAAATGTATGAATAATTACGAGTATGACAGCGGCACTGGGCGAAGTTCCGAAAACGCATATGTGCGTCGGTGGCAGTGAATGCGTTAAGGGCCTACGCTAGCTGGCGCGGGTGCAAGTAGGTACAATCGCTCATACTCGTCAATAGGCGTCCACTAGAGAAGGGTAAATCCGGATAGTGGGAACACACCGATTTAGTGTATGAGATCCATTCTCAGAGTCGAGATTACCCATGTCTATCATCCACCCGCTCCGTGCAATCCGCGTCAGCTATACCTTCAACCGTCTAACTTTGCCTAAAAGTTCATTGCCACGACTAGTACCACAAAGACTATAAAGGTATAATTCCAATAATGAAATAGGCAATATACCGTTAATCGATTCGAACACAATCCGGGAGTAACGAAAAGCGTCGCATAAAAAATGTATCTCAAAAATGCGTCAAAACTGAGTATTAAGTAATGAACTTTTAGGCAGATTTGTATAGCGTAGGGCCTAAAAAGTTTCGTTAGTTCACGCATTGTGAACCTTATTGCTATAAATTTACTATTTACATTTAGTAAATTATTGTGTAGCGGGCTGTGGCTAGTATAATAAATGCAGTTTGTTTGGAATATAAATATGTTTTTTATTTTTATTTTGATATCCATTCTTGTTTTTCTTGTTAGGCCAGACAAACGAACTAAGTAGTGGGTCACCTGATGTTAAGTGATCACCACTATCCATAGACATCCGCAGCGCTTTACGCGATCCCAGTGCGTTGTCGGCCCTGCAGAAAATTCTACACTCGCCTTTTAAAGGCACCCATCAGGTTTCTCATTATCTCATAATTACGATTGAAACAAAATACATTTTTTTATAATTTAATAAGTAGTTATTTCATATAATTAATTCTAAAACTCTTAAAAAAACATTTTTAATTATATTTAAAAAAGTAAAGCGACTAAACATGAACAGTTACCAAATTTAAATTTATACACATTTACATAGTTGAAAAAAAAACAGCCACAATTTTTTTTATCTGTTTCAGAGTTTTAGCAGGTACAGTTTTATAGAAAAGTTAATCATTTGCGTCTGGTTATACTTATTGGTTTTGATTGATGATGGGAGAACGAATTATTAATAATAATCTCTTCAGTATAAAGAAGTGTATACGACATAATCTCGTCTACACTTCTTTATACTTTTTTTTTCGACTGGAAGGCAAACGAGCAAGTGGGTCTCCTGGTGGTAAGAGATCACCACCGCCCATAAACATCTGCAACACCAGGGGTATTGCAGATGCGTTGCCAACCTAGAGGCCTAAGTTGGAATACGAAGTACCAGTAATTTTACCGGCTGTCTTACTCTCCGCACCGAAACACAACAGTGCAAGCACTGCTGCTTCACGGCAGGATTAGCGAGCAAGATGGTGGTAGCAATCCGGGCCGACCTTGCACAAGGTCCTATCACCTGCTAATGATAGTATAAATTAAAAATGCGTAGCTAGGTTGTGCTGGTTTCAAATTCGGATAGTTTTATTTCCAATAGACATTAACCTGCTATATATATTTCTGTATTCGTCATCTTCATCTACAATTATACTCTATCTAACCTCACTAACTTTAAAAATATGTTTGCAGGGTAGGTACCTATAGTCGAAAAGGAATTGCTTCTTCTTTTCTTTTAAAATATGGCTTTCTGTCCTAATTAATAGGACAATTTCGCCAGTGTCAAAGTACTCTCTATGAGAGGGACGTTGTACGGTGATTGTAGTTTTTGCAACTTGATAGTAAAATTCCAGAAACCACGTGGAAACAACTTGCGCATTAAAAAATATCAGACACGAGAGCAATATAGAATTTTGTGATCACTGTTCACTGTTAAGGTTAATCGCCGCATAAAACACTATCAAAATTATACTTCAACTAGCCAAAGAAACAGAAATAGCAAAATTAGATATTGTCTACATCCACCATGTTCGAATGCTACAAATCGAATCCCAAGGAAATTGCTTTACCACCCTGAAGCTCAAAGTCAGTCGTGCGATTTCAAACTATCTTCAAATGTTAAAGATTGCTGATCGAAAGAGTGTTGTTATTAATGGGGGCGAACTATCACTATATGGCGTTAGTATCGTGAGATCGTTTGACGTTACAGTCATGCTTCTGATTGGCTTATTTATTTGTCCAATCACAAATGTGGATCTCACAATGCTAGCGCTGACTAACCTGTGACGCAAACCCTCATAACAAACCCATGATAATCAGCATTTTTTTCTCTGATATTGGAACTACAAAAAACGGTAAAGCATTATCGATTCTCATTGATTTTGTTCTAATACAATTGTTGAAACTTTATTGATGGTTTTGATAATTCAATGCTTCAACAGTTCTATTGGAAAAAAATTGTGACAGCCAGGTCAGCGTTACGCTTTACTATTTTGCAGTAAGACCAAGCTATTTGTTCTTTTTCACGCAATTTGACTATTGGCTCAACCAAAAGGCTTTTCCTTTAACTGGCTCCTATATTTTCAATTCGCTGCTCACTCAACCAGTCGATCTTCGTGTTGTAACTACTCTTTTACAGCGAAAAGTTTACACAATTAGTGTCAGTTACTACACTTTTTCCGAATTGGTTATAAGGGTAGTGTGTGGAATTGTTTCGTGCCTTTTTCAAAGAGTTGGTTGCGTTCTAAAGATCGACTGTGCCTTGAAATATCTTCCTATTGCTCCACTAAATTAGGGCAGTCATTGTTAAGGGTAGAGCGATATTTCTGGTGCTCATTTCAACTCCAATCCTCGTCGCGCGTCTTCTTAAGACGCACCGATATTTGTGGTTTTAGTGCGCCTTGTTACCTGACGTTTAGGAGTAACCGCTTTACTCACCGTACCGTACACGCTTCTACCCTAGGGTCGGCCCTGTTAGGGTGGACAAAAGGGTCAAACCGCTGCCGAGTTTGCTCGTGTAAAATTCCAGCTCCAAAGACCACAGGATCGTATACCTGTGACACCATTCCTCAGGCAAATTATGTCTTTGCCACTTAAATACTGAGATACAGAGCGGTAATCTGTTCTAAGAAGATGAATGTGAAGACTGTATGGGGTCCTATCTTCAAATACGTGGGCAGAAACCCGTTCCAGAGTCCGAAGACGCCTTCCTTCTTTACTACGTCGAAGAAGGTTCCTACTAAGCCAGCTTGGCCGCCGCCTTTTGCTGCGTTTTGTAGTCTGCAAAAGAACGTGAAAGTTAAATAATACGTAACAAAACTCAACTAAATACGTAGGTAACTAATTGGCCATGCCATAAGCAAGCAGGGCGGATAAACTGCGCTTTTAAATCGATTCATAAGCAGCTCCGTGGAAAGAAATACAGAACTACAGTAAGTACTTAAAACAACAATGTTAATGTCGCTGAGGACTCGTCGGTTTTCTTCGTTTTTCTGAAGAGTGAAGATTTAAATGAGAAAGAAAAAGAAAACCGATCTTTTTTTCGAGTTCCGAACGACATTATCAAAGTAGTTCAAGTGTGTATTATACTCGTGTAAGCATGTAATGTAACAACTTCTCATTTTTAATCGTTACTACTAGTTTTCTGGAAGGACCAACAATTGTTGACAACAGTGCCATCTTTTTTTTTAATTTGACTGGAAGGAAAACGAGCAAGTGGGTCTCCTGGTGGTAAGAGATCACCACCGCCCATTAACATCTGCAACACCCGGGGTATTGCAGATGAGTTGCCAACCTAATGGCCTGAGATGGAATACCTCAAGTGCCAGTAATTTCACCGGCTGTCTTACACTCCACGCCGAAACACAACAGTGCAAGCACTGCTGCTTCACGGCAGGATTAGCGAGCAAGATGGTGGTAGCAACCCGGGCGGACCTTGCACAAGGTCCTACCACCTGCAATCTATCGTTTATCGGCTGTACAACGTGGATGCAATATACCTTGTCTTGATCATATCGAGCGGTTGCGAGGCGGCTGTTGTGAGGAAGCCGGAGATCATAGAGGAGCAGAAGTGGAGGAAGATGCCATCGCCGAGACTAGGCAGCAGCATCTCACGGGCCTGACAACATTACCAAGATTTAATGATCGTTATATGAACCAACGGAATAGCGGAATTAGACTTTCTTCACAGAAAACACAGAAAATGACATTCTGCAATTGCATTGCCCGAGTAGGAAAATTACTATGACGTTTACTGTGAGAACATTCTGCGGTGGATCAGGAAAGAAATGGTGCGATTACTTTTATCATAGTTATGATTAATTTTGCTACCTGTACTAATTTCAGTGCTACCTACAAAGGGCAGACCTGAGTATTTGGGTGGTATTAATTTCAGCTTGATATATATATCTCCACTCATTCTTGGGTCTTGAGAGAAGGACGGACGGAAAACGAAGTAACACTATAAGGGTTCCGTTTTTGCCGCCTGAAGTAAGGACCCCTAAAAAGAACTTGATACATTTACACAAAATATACACAATTATTTGGTGTCAAATAGGTACCTAATGTATAGCCTTACAGTGGACGTCCTGTGGCTGATATGATGATGAACCTCGCCTAGGTTTTTTTTCTGTATATGTATATGTACAGTCAAGGTCAAAAATATGTATATTACACTTTACTTTAGGACCTTGTCATTTTAACCACTGTGACAGTTCATATATGGCAGATAAAATATGACAAAAATAGACAAGGTACATATATACATATTTTTGCCCTTGACTGTACTTTGTCTGCAGTTGAAAATCAGCGCTGTGGTTCCGAATCTCAGCATTGCTGAGCTGCGAGCCCTCTCGCGTACCTTTTTGTAAAATATATTTTTTTTTTCTTTCTTCTCTTTCTAATACGTACAGTCGTACAATTTCATTCCTGACCCACCTTATAACCATAATAGTGTGTCATAATCATAATAAATTCCATTGTCAAGCAATGCGATGTCACTATAACTTTTTCTACGAAAAGGTTCCATAGTGGATCACAATTTAGTTGGTCCGGTGTACCTGTGCGTAAGTGCCAAGTTGTGCGCCGTTGACGACGGCTGCGCGGGAGACGGTGGCCGAGACGCCGCGCATCAACGTGCCGGCGCCCTCTTCTCGGACCATCCTGGAAACATTTAAATTTTTCACGGGATAACCTTAAAAGTAACAAATTTGGAGTTGAAATAAAAAATACAAAAAGACTCCAAAAAACCCCCACAGTAACCCCCGCTTACAGTTATTTGTATTATCTTACGTTGGTAATACAAACTTTGAATAACCAGCACAATAACGGTAAGAGTTTTTTAAAGATACGACCTCCTTAAGGGGTATCCGCTATCCCCCGGGATCGTGACTCACAGAAAACACTGGTGTAGACATTCTCGCTCTACATCCATTTAAGGGGTAGAGCCGGCGATGAATGGTATTTCTTAAGGATATGACGATATACTCACACACAAACATCACGCCTGTAGTCCGAAATAGAGTAGGCAGAGCACACGAAATGTTACCGTTTAGGAGCCACTTTTAGACCGCCTTGTAGGTAAAAATAAATCTAGATTTAGTAACTAAAGCTGTCTTAAGCTTGACAGTTCCATACATTTTGACACTACTAAACTAAGCTTAAGGCTAACTCGAGATTTATGTGTTTCCAGCAAGTAGCCATTAGCAATTTTAGGTTTTAAGTTTGACAAAAACGGTACAATAGTGGCAGGTTGCTAGCCTGTCGCCTACGGTATACATTAACATATATCCTCAGTCGCCTCTTACGACATCCACGGAAGAAATGGAGAGGTGTAATTCTACCCGACACCAAAGACTACAGTATATATAGGGAGACCCGACACCACACGGGCACATGCTGAAATTATTCACGCTGTTGTGACTAAAACCTAAAACTCCAAAATTGCTAAAAGTGGCTCGGAAGCGGTAATGTTTCGTGTGTTCTGCCTACCCTACCCCCTTTGGGAATACAGGCATGATGTTTGTTGTGTGTGTGTGTGTGGGTGTGTGTGTGACTTACGTACCTTCCGAGTGCATTAAAGACGTTGGTGTAATTCCTCCGCTGCTCGGGCGGCAGTCTGCCGTCCGCCGTCATGCGGATGAGCGCCACTTCTGCGGGGTTCCCGACGAGCGCCCCGATGGCGCCCGCTGTGATGCCTGTCAGCAGTTTGGCTCCGAAGTTGGGGGTGCCGTACGCTCTGCAGAAGAATGAGGATTGAGTTTGGTCGCACTCAGATTGAGCCCGAAGACTTGGTGATAGTCCGTTTATCGGGAATAGGTTACAGAGCCTCGAACACCGTCGTAGAGTTGCTTTTTTTGCCGGATACATTTTGGTAAGTGTGCGCAGGAATTACATGATTTACCTAATTTCGAAAATAAAAACTGAAATATAGATGCACAGTAAAACCAGAAAAATAAGACCGGCGCTGGGAATCGCTGGGTCCTCGGCATTCCGTGCCGCGTGCTATACCGTTGGACAACGGTACAGACACGAATTTCTCCTATGCACCACATGTCTCAGCTTGTTTGTTGCTTATTTAGTCACTTAAGTAGATTTTAAATACAGTCAAAGGCATATCGACAAGGTGACCTTAGCCTCTGGACAAATAATGAAACCATGGATAAGACTGATACTTAGCAATATCTCAAAATAGTTAATTGCTGAATTAGACAAGAAAAAAAATCTATGAAATCAGATCATCCAAATACACAAGCTGCTCCAGTGATACATTGAAAACCGTTAGTTTTTCGGTAAATATTGGACTGATTGTTATGATAATTTGCAGATTGATTTTAAATATCTTGCTAAGCCAGTAGCATTCGTATTTGTCCAGAGGCTAAGGTCACCCAGTATACACCCAGCTGTCAAATATCATGTATAAAAAAGCGCGGAAATGCATTGTTGGCGACACTTGCGACATCTGTGCTGTAGCCCTCATGGAGAAACTTTCAGCACCCCATCGGAACTAACCACTCACCCGGACAAGCGATGTCGCTATTAAGCAGTCAAATTTTATTAAGATTGATTTTTTGGAATCTTTTTGTATTTTTTATTTCAACTTCAAATTTTCTAACTTTTACGGTCATCCCGTAAAACCCATCAATTTGTGCATTTATGGGTTTTATGGGATGAACGTAAAAGTAACAAAAATTTGGAATTGAAATAAAAAATACAAAAAGATTTCAAAAATAAATTCAACTCACGCTGTGTAAAGATCCGTGATGTAGTTGAAGCAGCCCAGCCGGCCGGTGGTGTAGGTGGCTTGGCGGAACAGAGCGGCCGACAGCCCCGCGTACAGACCCGTGAAGCCATTCTTCTTTATCACCTAAATAAATAAATCAAAGTCAAAGTCAAAATATCTTTACTCAATGGGTGCTTCCACGAGCGTCTCAACCGCAGTCCCTTGCCTGAGATTTTAGTAATTGGAAGGCAGATTGTTTTTTAATTGTGACGTAAATAGCTTCTGTACTCAGCCCAGGATCTATTTCAATACAAAAATCAATGCATATGAATTATTTACTTCTTAATATAAACAGCTAGGGACTGACAGCGGTGGAGACGCTCGTGAAAGCACCCCAATTTAGGCTATATAACAAGCACTAAGGTATGAACGTCAAAAAAATCTACCACCGGTTCGGAAAAAACCTCTGCTGAGAAGAATCCGGCAAGAAATTCAACGAAGTATTTTTTTAACAGATTCCAATATTAATAAATGATATCTATTACATCACAAGTATTTAACACAACTTTATTTTTAACATATCATTATCATGGGACACTTGATATCAATTGACCTTAGACTATATACAACACTAGACCGAGCCTCAGTAAGAAACAATGCGATTGAAAACGTCCACTCTTTTTCTTGTTTGTGTGCGTGGCGACCACGTGACAGCTTCGTCTTTACACTCGAGTTACGTCAATCCGGTTGTCACTGTGTGCGTGCTAAATGATACCACGTAATGTCAAATCCCCCAAAATTTGGGGGAAAATTATTACGACACGACGAAAATTAGACGCTAGTAAAAGTAATGGCGAATGTAATCAAATAAAAAATGAATTAATAAAACTAAAACAGACAGACGTGGCGAAACTATAAACTGTTTAGGTGAAATCGATATATTTCGACTTTGTGCCCAATACAAACTTTTCAGTACGATTTTGACTGAATTGTGGGGAATTTTGCACTGGAAACTGGTATCACGTATAAAAAATGTCACACAATTCTAACCTAAATAATTTAATCTTTTCTTACGAAATTTTATGGATTCTGGAGTACTTACCGATGGAAAGTCACGTTATTAGGATTTTTAATCCTGCCTTTATAATTGCGGCACACTTTTATAGCACATTTGGTCATATTTCGGCACTTTTCTATTGCGCGCTCCGCATACGTCACCTACGGTGTCACAATGCAGACTGAGGAGGGGAAAATGACTTATAAGCCAACAGTTGGCTTATATTTTTTGGGGACGTTTTCGTGCCGCCGACGGTCCATCTAGTGTTGTATATAATCTAAGCAATTGACCTAGTCCCAAACTAAGCAAAGCTTGTACTATGGATGAACATCCATACCAATATTAAAAATGCGAAAGTGTGTTTGTATGTTTGTGTGTTTCTCCGTCTTTCATGCCATAACGGAGCGACGGATCGACGTGATTTTTGGCATAGAGATAGTTTATGGGCCCGAGAGTGACATAGGCTACTTTTATCCCGGAAAATGCACAGTTCCCGAGGGAACAGCGCGCGATAACCGAATACTACGCGGGCGGCGCCGCGGGCAAAAGCTAGTACACTATATCGAAAAGTGCATCGGCACCAATGGACTCTGGTATACCTAGTGCCATCCACGAAGACGCGTGATTTAGTCAAAATTAGCCCTTAATGAGATTGTAATAAGAGCCACGGCACGCGTCATCGTGAATGACTCTACCTATATCGCATATAAATAAGACGTTCCGTGACTGGTGACATTGTCACATTGAAATGTAAATATTAAGTACTTGGATGGAATTAGGGTTGCTATAATACCATTAATTAATATATTATCTTATTTTCAGTACAGTTAGGTGTTAAGCAGAGCGTTTTAAAAAAAAGTGTACCCTTTAAGTTTTTTTGAAACTTTGGAAAAAATATGGTTTTTCCTACTCAGAATCAAGAGCACAATCAATAACGATCGCTTAAAAAAAATGTCCCCAGTTTTTCACAAAAAAAATTATGAGTCAGTTTTGTCACGCCCATACCTACTAAGTGTATGAAAAAAAAACGTCGCAAAACTGAAATTTTTTTGGGAACATTTTTTTTTAACTATTGTTATCGATTGTGCTCTTGATTGTGAGTAGGAAATACCATATTTTTCCCAAAATTGCAAAAAAAAGAAAGGGTACACTTTTTTTTTAAAACGCTCTTATAATCAAAAGTCCCTTGTTACAATGCAACCCGCCGTATTTATTTTGATTAGGTACAGTTAAGCCGTTAGGCGGTAATTAACTTTATAAGGTCAAATCGTAAAAAATATATACGTAATATTATTATACGGCCTAACATCTCTGGTAACTTGGCGAACGGTCGAAGTTGCTCGCCATGAGTTTACAGTGACCGTACTCGATAGCGACGGCGTAAATTATTTGTAGAGGCGCTGTACAATTAGAGTCCACAGTAGAACTAAGGTTACTGACATAGCCCGAAGAATTGCGAAACTAAAGTGGCAGTGGGCGGGGCACATTGCTCGCAGGACTGATGGCCGATGGGGTCAAAAGGTTCTCGAATGACGTCCGCGGACCGGGAGACGAGCTGTCGGTAGGCCTCCAACAAGATGGAGCGACGACCTGGTTAAGATCGCAGGATCGCGGTGGATGCGAAAAGCACAAGACCGGTCTGAGTGGAGAGCCTTGGGGGAGGCCTATGTCCAGCAGTGGACGTCTTTCGTCAGTAGCTGACATGATGGTGATGATGTACAATTCTCCATACAAATAATTTACGCCGTCGCTATCGAGTACGGTCACTGTAAACTCATGGTAGTGGTATGTACATACTGAAGATGAGCTCTGGTTGAGTTCGAAATGCGTCAGTGTAGTGCGGTAGTGGTGATTAATGTATTTGTGTGATTTGTGTTCGTTCTTAAAATGTGGAGGCGGAGGAACTGCATGAACACACATTTCTTGTATAAACGTAGCAATCATAAAGTCGCGGTGAGCAGCGTCATAACCTAACCAACAAAAAGTTGGAAAACCCCCGACTTTGTCAATTTAAAGTTCAATATCTCAAAAATGGCCGAACCGATTTTGATGAGACATGTCTAAGAACCATCGCTAGAAAACCTGTCATCAAATAAAGGAAACCGCATTCAAATAGGTCCACTTGTTTTAGAACTGCGGTGCCACAGACAGACACATAGCGGTGAAACTTATAACACCCCTCTTTTTGCGTCGGTGGTTAGTAAATAAGGGTTTCTTTTACCTCACGCCCCATTTTGATGGCGGTCATGTCCTTGCCCGCGGGCCCCATGAGCTGCATCCGCGTTTTGATCAAGTCCATGGGTTGGACTATGCATGTCGCCATCATGCTGCGAAATAATTAACATATATGTATTATCGTATACTACAGTAAAGAAATAATTTATTGAATCAGGCGTTACTTTGCGGAGATTCATATCAATGAACTAAAAGAATTTCCTTGCTCACCCGCGACCTCTTTGGTGGGCTCGCGGGTGAGCAAGGAAATTCTTTTAGTTCATTAGTAAAGAAAGGTCTGAGTGGAGAGCCTTGGGGGAGGCCTATGTCCAGCAGTGGACGTCTTTCGGCTGACATGATGATGATGACTCACCCAAATTGAAAACACAAACTGAAATATAGATGCACAGAAAAACCAGAAAAATAAGACCAACACTGGGAATCGAATCCAGGTCCTCGGCATTCCGTGCCGCGTGCTATACCGCTACACCACTGCTGGTCAACAGTACAGACACGAATTTCCCCTATGCATCACATAATCTCAGCTTTGTTTGTTTCTTATACTGGGTGGCCCATTTATATCGGTAATTATGGGAAAGTCTGAAACTATACGACATACGAAAATTTCTTCTTAAGAACCATGGCATCGATTTTACCAGCAAAGGTACAAACAACCATAGAGACAATTTTACATGCCAGAATTTGTGGAATATTGTAACGGTGGACACTTCGAACACCTGCTAAAATAAATTAAAGTATGTGAAAACAATGCATTTTATTCATTTTAGACATAATGTTTCATGGAGACATTTACTGCTTAAGACGTACACAATCGATATCTAATAAAATAGAAATAGTAAGTTTTTTTTTTTCAAAACAACCGGGTTCGATTCCCGAGCTGAGTACAGGTTTTTTTTTAAATGCATGAATGCAGTTTTTCTTTTTGTTAAAATCGATGTCATGGTTCCTAAGAAGAAATTTTCGTATGTCGTATAGTTTCAGACTTTCCCATACTGACCGATATAAATGGGCCACCCTGTATAGCCACTTAAGCAGTGACACTATAAGCGACATCTATACCGTCTAGCTCTCAACGAGAAGCCTTCAGTACTCCACCCAAAAATTTGGAATTGAAATAAAAAATACAAAAAGATTCCAAAAAACCAATCTTGATGACTCACCCGCTCGATCCGCCCAGCACGAACCGCATGTACGGTGGTATGGCCTTCGGCTTGGGCTTGTCTCCCATGGTGGCGGTTTATAAATGTTCCTGGTACATTTGTGCTGTTTCAAACTTATCCGGCTTCTGTTGATAAATCGCACATGACATTTAATGCCATATATTAACTCAAAACGCTTCCGTATTACATGTTGAGTTCTATGTAGAGGTTAGAGTAAAATTATTATTCAGTACAGTTTTATTTTGAGTAAATATGGTATTGAATGTGTTGTGCGAAATGTGAATTGGTTATATTTTTGTGTTGTTGTTTGTTTTTGATTGATTTGCGATAAAACTATGAACATAGCTAGCTGTCAGGTAAAGGGTATAGAGATTGAAAAAATATTAGTAAAAAGGTAATTTTCGTTTCATGTTTCTTTCTTTCCTATATTTAAATAATTAACAACTGAATCTGTAGACCTTAGATTTGTAAGTATAATCTATTGGTCTTTTTCAGCGGTCTATTAAGTCATTTGAATTTTTTCAAAAACTTATAATCTTAATGTATTAGGTATACTGTTTCAATTATTTGTGAATGTATTATTAGTACTATATTATTTTTCACCTATGATGAGTTCTGTGACGTTTCGAGTTTGACAGTTTTAGAGATGTATCATTGATCGAGTGAACCATAGATTTTTATAAGAGTTATTAGTACTTATTTTTAAAAAAGTTGCATTATATTAAAAAATATATATTTATTTTCCAGTTTTCCGCCCACCGGGCCACTCTCTCGTTCTCGCTCGAAATAATCCCTCAAACGAATTACAAACTCCCGACTCTGGGAGTTCAAAACACTCTTTTTTGGACTGTTTCAGCATTTTGCCAAAAAATAACAACAAACTTAACGAGAAATAGTAACAAAAGTCAACAACAATAATAATAGAAATGAACAATAACAAATACAATGCAAAGAAAATGCAACGGAAACTCAACTCGTATACACGGCAGACGTACTCGTAGGTACTTACTGACAATGATACTGACAAGTACTGGCCACAAGAGGCACAAGATGGTTGCGGCCGCGTCGCAAATAGTCGCGTTTATAAAATTTTGCAAGTTTTGTTTAAAAATGTAAAATATCTAAGTTCACTGTTATCGAATAATGAACCGCTGCAATTGCCGATAATGTTGTGTCACGTCACTACTCTGTTCCGTTTCACACATTGCGTTATATAAAAAAATAAATATTTTTGTATCGTATTCAATGGAGGCTATTTAACAGACACTGATATTGCTATATATTTTTAAAAATTACAGTTTTAATTTTTTTTGATTAATTTGTTTCAAAATTGAAATTATTTTTAAAATATATTTTGCGAACATAGTATGCGTAATTCGGAAAATTTTCAAATGTCACAGAACTCATCTTAGGTGAAAAATACAATAGTACTACATTCTTACAATATGAATACTGTCAGTAATTTAGGGACATACAAAAATTTGCTCGTTTAAAGGTATGTATTAGATAGAATTTGTTTATCTATCGTAATCCCAAAGTGCCTTTAGGATGAAATCAACATTATTTGAAATAATCACATTTCTAAAATAAACTTTGTATAAAACAAAATATGATCGAGTTTTAAAATGAAAACATTTTAATTTGCGTCGGTTTCGTTCTAAATGTGCGAATATAAGCAACAAAATTTGCCAAACTTAATCGGCCTTTAGAATGTTTGCGTGATAGAGTTACTAGCACACATACAGGGAGACTCACTAAGTTTCACTCTTATATTAGTTATTAACAAGAGAATGTAGGTATGTCTTATGACTATAGCATTTGAAGTCGGAGAATAGGAAGTAATTTATAAAATAATTATTTTTCCTTATTAATAAATTTTAAATGGAAACCTCCGTTCTTATGTAACGGTACATACCGTACCGTTGTAATAGTACAGGATTTTTTTAACATCCTGTATAGTGGTACATCCTGTATAGTGGTACATCCTGTATGGTGATACAGCCTGTATAGTGATACATTCTGTAAAGTGATACAGGGTGTTAAAAAAAATCCTGTACTATTACAACGGTACGGTTACATAACAACGGAGGGTACCATTAAAAAAATATTAATAAGGATAAATATTTATTTTATTAACAGTAAAATTCCTTTACTATTTTTAACCCACATTAGGCTACTAATTAGTGATTACTAAAACGATACAAGTGGAAAACATTGACATTCGAAAAAAAAAGATTTTGTAAAGAAGTTGTATCACAAGAGGACTTTATCAGCGCTATATATTTTTCGCTTCTCATGCTCGTAAAGTTCGTGTTTATGCTGGATATAGGCGACATAAAATGACTTTTTATGCTCTAGTGCATAAAGTAAAATCTTCGTCTAAGACCAAGGCAATCAGGCCTAAACAGCCACAAACAAAAAAGTTTCAATGTATTTTTTTTAATAATTTTATTTTTTATAAAACCAAAAATCAATAAAATAAATCAAAATAAATTGCAATGCAAATCTCCAAGGTACCCAGTAAGTGAACAATGTTTCCTCTGTTGTTATTTCATCTCCTCACAATCGAAGTGAAAAGCAGAGCGTCCCCTCGACGTGTCTATCCACCCTCGCCGTACCGGCTCGGGTGGCTATATAACCTTGGGTAAAATGGCTCGTTTTATGCTCTTGTTGTACAATCTACTATTTTTCATTTTCGAACTTTAATGTTTTTCCACTTGAATCATATTAGTAAGTGGCCCAAAATATTGGTTAATTAAAAGTACCTATAGGCATTTTTAATATATAATTTCTATAATTAGTAAATAAATCGAATAAGGAAGTAATAAAAACATACTTACACGGCACAATCACCGTAAACAAAACATATATGGATGGATCGCGCGAGACACGGCCACTGCGCAATGTCATCGAAATGACACTACTCAAACTGTCGCTCATCTGTCGCTACAACTCGATAGGTAGACCCCGGTTAGGTAAAATAACCAATATGGGACTTGTAGTGTATTTATATAAAGTTCGGACTGCTAATATTGAGTATTGGCAGTATATTTATACTAGCTTTTGCCCGCGGCTCCGCCCGCGTGGTATAAGGTTATCGCGCGCTATTCCTTCGGGAACTGTGAATTTATCCGGGATAAAAGTAGCCTATGTCACTCTCGAGCCCATAAACTATCTCTATGCCAAAAATCACGTCGATCCGTCGCTCCGTTACGAAGTGAAAGACGGACAAACATACAAACACACTTTCGCATTTATAATATTAGTATGGGTGTATACAGCGTGTATTTTTGATACTAAATACCTCAAACTGGACCCACTAAAAATCAGCGTCGTGGCCCCCTGCCTCGACTCATGCTGAGTGGACTCCTTTTTTGAGACAACTGCGACAACCCACTTTTAGATTTAAGACATTTGTAAACTGTTTTTTGTTGTTGTTTTTTCGAAATAATTTTTAGTCATTCATTCATTCAAACTGTAACTAGACGAAGATTTAAGTGCTGAAAACCGATATCAAAACAAATTTTTATTTAGAATTAACTACCAGAGCGTAATTAATTTTAGAAATATTTTCGAGCAGCAATGTAATGCGTTACAATAATTTGATACGAGAGAGAAGCTTTTTGTGACAGCTCGTGAGTCAACAAGTGTGACGTTTTGAAATAATGAGTTGATAATGAGTCTAATTTTTTTACTAACTCACTACCCTTAAAGTTTGAGGTAGTATCATAAATACACGCGGTGTGTTCAGTTCAACAAACAGAATCATGTACAGTCACCATCAGGTGTTTCGAAGCGACCAAGGTGGTCGAAAATATCGATACATGTACTCTGATAATGCCTTAACTATAGAGCGCATGTCCCGATATTTTTGACCACATTGGCCGCTCCAAAACTTGGTGCAACTGATGTTGTCTTGACATCGCATACTTTTGTCAAGGAAATCATAGTGAAATTGATTCCACCCTCGTACATTAATCAGTTTGTCAACGACCATATGGGAACATAGAGCTCCTCTGAAGGCGCCGCGATCGCGAAACAAAAAAAATACTATGAAAATTTAAATATGTCACTACATTAACACAAATTTAAAAAAAAGTAATCAATGAGTTAGATTGTAAATAAATGAATAAAAAAAATACGAATTTGATATTTTTGATATAGTATCTAATTAAAGTGTGTGTTTAAAACACAAACACGTCCTAGAAGTGCCTAAAATTTTAGTTTTCTTTAAGCTACTTACCTAAGTATCTGTAGCAAGTATAGGTAGAGTCATTCACGATGACGCGTGCCGTGTTGTGGTTCTTATTACAATGTCATTAATGGCTAATTTTGACAAAATCACGCGTCTTCGTGGATCGCACTAGGTATACACGGAAAACGTTTAGGAACCATAGTTTATTGTAGCAGAATACATGATAAACAAAAGTATAAGTAGAGCAAGTAATATTTTTATATTCTTTCCCTTTCCAACAAAGCACAATTTAATCGCAAATATTATCAATCCAGTCAAAACTCTTACCCGAACCGCGTGTATTCACACGATTTGAACTTTGTATTGCGACCACAACTAATTAAAAAACTACTTTACGACATGGACGTAAAGCATAAATTACTCTGTTGTTTCAACCATGCATGTATGATGTAATCCACGTGGATATCAAAATTCGACTTTGATGTCCAGGCGATAAGAACTAGGCAAGATGTAATAGTATTATTCGTTGCAAATTCATTGTTTTAAGTATCTATATCTATAAAAGAGTTACTGACTGACTAACTGACTGTTCAGATACTGACTGTCAGTCTGACAGACAACGCAAAGCCTAAACCACTTATTCGTGTATCGCTATCCCGTGGGAACTATGCAATTTTCCGGGATAAAACTATCGAC
This sequence comes from Choristoneura rosaceana, assembly GCA_037349165.1. Taxonomy (NCBI): domain Eukaryota; kingdom Metazoa; phylum Arthropoda; class Insecta; order Lepidoptera; family Tortricidae; genus Choristoneura; species Choristoneura rosaceana. Next base: position 3,266,783 of record JAZBNJ010000032.1, read on the forward strand.
TATATGTCCTTTCCCGGGACTTTAACTACCTATATACCGAATTTCATCTAAATCGATTCAGCGAGTTAGACGTGATTGAGTAACAAACATCCAAACATTTTCACAAACTTTCACATTTATAATATTAGTAGGATACCCTACATCGTGTCATTATAGCATCTTTTAGTCCCTTGTTGAAAAATCTACTATTAATGACTCATAGCTTTTAAGAATCACCGCAAGGACTCGCTTTCACGTAACACCTTTTTGCATCGGGGCCTTGGGGGTTTAAAACCTGGCACAGAACGGACTGGGATAAGGAAAACCACAAGATAAAGCTAGTTATAAATACAGAATCTTATCTATGTCACCTCGATAAATGCTTGTGATAACCGGCAATATTATGAGAAGATTATGAGTTACTATTATTGCAAAATGTTATGGTACACATCGTATCTCTGCCTACAATTATGTCAAAACAATGTTGTGTAATCAGAAATGGGGTGTGTCACGAGGGTGTGTAAATATTGGCATAGCAACAAACTATAACAAATTATTATAGTATATTTTTTATCATTATCATCATAATGTCAGCCGAAAGACGTCCACTGCTGGACATAGGTCTCCCCCAAGGCTCTCCACTCAGACCGGTCTCGAGCTTTTCGCATCCACCGCGATTTCGCGATCTTAGCCAGGTCGTCGCTCCATCTTGTTGGAGGCCTACCGACAGCTCGTCTCCCGGTCCGCGGACGCCATTCGAGAACCTTCTGACCCCATCGGCCATCAGTCCTGCGTGCAATGTGCCCCGCCCACTGCCACTTCAGTTTCGCAATTCTTCGGGCTATGTCAGTAACCTTAGTTCTACTGCGGATATCATCATTTCTGATTCGTTCATGATTTATGTTTATAGAACTTTATTTCTCAAAAGAAATTGTTACATTTCACTTAATGAACTATCTCTATGCCAAAAATCACGACGATCCGTCGCTACGTTACGGCGTGAAAGCGTAACAAACAAACAAAGTCACTTTTCCCTTTATAATAGTAAGGATTCGTCGAGTGAAAAGCAAAATTCACTAATTACCACCTAAGATCAAGAGGGATAGTGAAACTAGCACCGTAAGGTTTTTTTAGAGATAGTTACTTTTGCTTGTCACCCGGCGAATTTTCTTCATTACATAAAGCTATTTAATTTCCTTGAACGATATAAATAGTATAATAGTATAAATATTTTTTGTTTTTTCCACAGAAACTCGCACCCGTGACCCGTGTTCAAGATAGAGTTTTTAACCTTTTAACCGCCAAATACGTTTTCACTTCTCATGCTCGTAAAGTTCGACTTTATGCTGTATCTAGGCGACATAAAATGACTTTTTATGCTCTAGTGCATAAAATAAAATCTTCGTCTAATACCAACTCAAGACCAAGGTAATCAGGTGTCAACAGCCACAAACAAAAAAGTTTCTATATATTTTTTAAATATTTTTTTAATTTATATAAAACTAAAAATCAATCAAATCAATCGTAATAAATCAGTAAAATGAAAATAATGGAATTAAAAGGTACATAGAAAGTGAATCATTGTTTCCACTGTTGCTATTTCATTTCCTCACCATCGAAGTGAAAAGCAGAGTGTAAAACTCGAGCATTAAACCCATTTTCCCCTCGACGTGTCTATCCACCCTCGCCGTACCGGCTCGGGTGGTTATATGAACCTCGGGTAAAATGGTTCGTTTTATGCTCTCGTTGAACAATCTACTATTTTAGGTCGTACGTGCCCATGTCGCCACCTACACACCTACACAGACTGCGGCGAAATGAGCTGCATAATTTGTGTCTTATAATTCAGATAACGGCAGTTACAGGTTTAATTTAGTTTTTCTGTTCGACATAGAACTGAAACACAGCAGCAAAATAAAACCACCTATAGACTCAAATTCTTTATTATCCAAATTATCAATTTTACAAAGATTAAAAAAAGAGAAAGCGTAAAATTTTGAAGTTGCGTCACCACTGCCACTCTTCCGTGTAGTCCTGGTCCACGAAGTGCCTTCTGAAAAGAGATAAATCTATGAAATGAATTTAACTTTTAATAAAATAACCTGCGGCACACTAGCTCCGTCCATCTTGGAACTACAAGAAAAGTTGGCAAATCTTTCTCTCACAAATGGTTGTAAATTTCTCACAGATGGTCTTGCCAGAACACCTGTAGGTCTCCCGTGCATCTCAGATAAGAAACGAAACGTGCGGTCCCTCTGACACTTATACTATTCCAATACGAGAGCGAGAGGGACCGCACCACACGAATTTCGAGTTTCCGAGTAGCCCTGCAACGCTGGCTCCATCCAAGGAGTCCGCATTTTATGCTGGGGCAAGACCATTTCGGGCACAAACAAATAAGTATTCGTATTTTTTTTGTATTTTGTATTCTCATTTTATTTAATTTTTTATTGTATCTATTATTTACATATGTGTGTCCCGAATAAACTTTTCATTTTCATTAACCCCCGACGCAAAAAGAGGGGTTTATATGTTTGACCGCTATGTGTGTCTGTGTGAGTAAACCGATTTGAATGCGGTTTTTGGTATTTGATAGCAGGTTTTCTAACGATCGTTCTTAGAGATGTATCATCAAAATAGGTTTAGCTCTTTTCGAGATAATGAACTTTAAAGTGACGAAGTCGGGCGTTTTCCAACTTTTTGGTACTTAGGTTATATTAGTTTCGGTGGAAGTTGTGATATGTATAAAGTGGTAGTGACCTCCTGGCAGGTGGAGTGCAGGGCGAGCCGGGGGCGCGGCGGGAGGGCGGAGGGGTGCGCGGGGAGCCCGGCTGGCGGCGCGCCACCTCGCCCAGCAGCGACAGGCACGAGCGGGACAGGCGCTGGTTGAAGTTCTGGAGACACCATTCCACATTAATATACCTACAAACCAAACCAGCCAAACCTAGGAAGACCACCAACGAGATGGGCGGATGATATCCGTAAGACAGCAGGACCAACTTGGACCCGATTTGCCGCATCTAGGTCAACATGGAAATCCATGGAAGAGGCATATGTCCAGCAGTGGACGAATATATGCTGAGAAGAAGAAGAAGAAGATACCTACAAACACCTGATTGACAGGGGCAAAAATGTGCCAGTTCTAGCTTAGTGCTACGAATTATTCGGTAGGTAGTTATTTCATGTATTAATCGCGATAATTTGAGAAATCATTATTTATTTAAAAAAAGGATAGTAGTTAGACTACCGTTACCATTTCGCAAAATGATTACTCCTGAACTTAGTGCCGTACGGCCGACATACATCGCGTCGCGCACCCGACTGCTTTCCTGCGGTTTTCCTGCAATCTGCGCTTGAGGGGTGGGGTAACTCGAACCGGTGCGGGGCGGAGAGTGGCCATTCTACGTTAGTACTATTATATATTCTGTGGTTAGTCAATGCGGCTCCAACTGACCGGAAGGCAGGAGCCCTTCATTTCGCGAAGGTCGATCTTGCGGAATAATTCGCTGAGGAGCAGCTCATGCAGACTCGGTGTTCGCGGCCCGAAGATCAGCTCGATTATCTCCACCACCTGGAGAATAGGTGTCCAAAGTTTAGGGTTCAGGATCAGGATCTAGTATTAATTTATTGGGTGACTCTTTACTGGCCCGCATAATCATCATCATCATCATCATCATCCCAGCCTATATACGTCCCACTGCTGGGCACAGGCCTCCTCTCAGAATGAGAGGGCTTGGGCCATAGTTCCCACGCGGGCCCAGTGCGGATTGGGAACTTCACACGCACCATTGAATTGCTTCTCAGGTTTGTGCAGGTTTCCTCACGAAGTTTTCCTTCACCGCAAAGCTCGTGGTAAATTTCAAATGTAATTCCGCACATGAATTTCGAAAAACTCAGAGGTGCGAGCCGGGGTTTGAACCCACGACCCTCTACTTGAGAGGCGATAGGTCAAACCACAAGGCCACCACGGCTTTTTAACGGCCCGGATAATATTAACATGGAAATCATCATCATCATCATCATGTCAGCCAAAAGACGTCCATTGCTGGACATAGGCCTCCCCCAAGGCTCTCCACTCAGACCGGTCTTGTGCTTTTCGGATCCACCGCGATCCCGCGATCTTAACCAGGTCGTCGCTCCATCTTGTTGGAGGCCTACCGACAGCTCGTCTCCCGGTCCGCGGACGCCATTCAAGAACATGAAAATACCGACCCTGTTTTTCACGTACAGTCGGTGCCCTAACATAAGTATCCACTTTTCTATACAACTAGTATGAAAAAGTGGATACATAAGTTGGGATACCGACCGTACACGCCCATAGAAGATGATGTCAGTTTCTATGGGCGTGTCCAATTTTCAACCGAATTGATTTTTCATTTTATGTAGCTAAACACTGTATCTAGGTATATTTTATAATAATACCTATAAAGGATATGGCAAATTCAAAAGTTGTCGAACACCGTGTTCCTGGACTCACATGTGGGTAGTGAGGCATGAGGTCTGGTAGCAGCGCGAGGTGCAAGTCTGCGCCGGCGCACATCTCGTACAGCACGCGGCCGAGCGAGAGCGCCTCCACGTGCTCCGCGCCCACGGGAGAGCGCGGCGACGCGCCGATCAGGGTGTTCTCGAGGCCACATATCCTGGACAAATCCATACTAAGATTATTATTTCCGAGGGATTGGTTTTTCTCAGCTCTAGGCTGGTATTAACCACATTTACGAGTTATCCACCAAGTAAATGTAGCAAGAGTTGTAGAATAAATATTTTTAAGAAGATTGCGGAGGGCTATTTTCAGGGTGTAGTTGCATGAATTTTCTCACTATTTTTTTTGACAGTGGAAGCATTCTGCACTTCCGCTGAACGTAGATATAGTTAGTGTTTAGTTTTGTAACTAAGGGACCCCATACATCCCTGTATTATTATTATTTTGTAATTTTTTTCTTTAATTGCATACTGTAGTTTTTAAGTATTTTATTTGTAACTATTTTATTATGAAAAAATACTTTCTGCCAAGTTTCTTGCGGCGCATTCTTCTTGTCAATGATGGTCTTTCCGAAAGCGCTGGTAGTTTAAAAAATGACGTTCAAATGTGCCCATTGCGCCCTATTTACAAATTTACATAATAAATGATTTTAATTTTTGAGTTTGACGGCCACTTTTTACGGCCGTACTACAGTATATAATTAAAGAAAAAATTACAAAATAATAATAATAATAATAATAATACAGGGATGTATGGGGTCCCTTAGTAACAAAACTGAACACTAACTATATCTACGTTCAGTGGAAGTGTAGAATAATTCCACTGTCAAAATTAAAAAAAAAAAAATCTGAAAAATACATTTCAGGTCACTCACCGTGCCACGCCGTTCTGCACCATCACGTTACCAGAATGCAAGTGTCTGAAGGGCGGGAATCCCTTCTCTTTCAGGAACATGAGCCCCTCCAACATTTGCCGACCGAAGCGGGCCACTTGCCACGCTGGCAGGCCCGTGCCGCCGGACTCATACTTCCGGTTGTACTCGTCGTTCCACGTGCTCTACAAATTAATAGTTATTGTTTTTAAAGTTTTTTCTTACAATTAAAAAAAAAGCAGGCGTTACTTTGCGGAGGTCCATACCAGCCAATGAACTAAAAGAATTTCCTTTGCTCACCCACGACCTTACGATAGCTAAGCTTATGCAAAATATGCGTGTTCATGCAGTTCCTCCACCTCCACACTGTAAGAACACACACAAATCACACAAACCTATCTATCACCACCACCACATCACACTGACGCGTTTCGAACTCAACCAGAGCTCATCTTCAGAGTAACACAAACGTACACCATACTACCAATCCTTCATTGCCGGAAACTTTGTATAGGGGCAGCCCCCTGCCACACAACCCTAAAGTAAGTTAAAATAGACTAATTTAAATAGACACTAATTATATTAGCAAAGTTTCATAACTGTTGCGTTTTTACGATTGAAAGCAGTTCCCTAAAACCAAGCCTGGCTACAGCATAAAAGAACTGACCTTATAAATTAGATCCTTAAGACTCCCCCTCGCGTTAAATGGCATGACAGTGAGCGCATGCGCACTGCACACCTCCAGATCCAGCACCGGGTAGATGTAGGGGTGATGGAGGCCGCGAAACATCTCCATCACCAGGGCTCGGGTGCGCTCGCCGAACTCTATGGGGCATTTGCTGGTAAGCGGCATCTGAAGAAGAACCAGCCTTTAGCCTGTGTTTCCACCAGAGAACAGTCGAACATTGATTCCTGAGGGCCTACTTCGAAGTTCGAAACCGAAGTTCGTATCATATCATCCCTCTCGCCCTGGTATTCAATAGTATAAGTGTCAGAAGACCGAACGACAAACGACATAAACTTCGATTTTCGAATTCCGTAGTAGCCTTGCTGATGCTGATACACCATCGAAAGTTCTAACAGTAAGTGTCAAGCAAATTTCCTTGTGAAGCGATGTGATGTCACTATGACTTTTTCTACGAGTTCCACAGTGGGTCACGATTCTGTTGGTTCGATTATACGAGGTAGCTGAGCGGTGCGAGGATGTGGCAAGTTGCGACTATTGCCTTCAGATAAGTGCGAGTCAGCTAAATAGTGGGAGGATGCGTAGATGCGTGTAGCTCTTTTCTTCAAATAAGCGCGCGGTGTTTAGTGAGGCGGGCTGAGTATTTCGTTCGCAACACATCCCTCGCAACACATTCCTCGCACAAATCCTTCCCTTGTTTTGTATATGCAAAAACCTTTCTCCGCTGAGCTGTTTCACTAGTTGCGCTAAGCAAGGATAGGTAAAAGCATTTCTATTGGTACACATTCCTCGCAAATCTCTGGTGGAAACACAGCGTTAGAGATGGTACAACGCATTAAGTCAAACGACAACTTTACCGGACCGACAAAAGGTGTCAGCGCCGGCCCTTGGGTAGACCTAGAGGAACGGTCGCTCTAGTCCCCAGATGGCAAGGGGCGCCTAAGTTAGAAGTAATCAAACGATATAGGAGCTGACTCAAGAGTAACTGTACTGTAGTGCTCTACGAGAACTTATTCCTTACCAGGGTGAGTAGCCTGTCAGTTTTGATGGAGTTGTCGTGGACAGCGAACCAGTGTTTGTTCGGGCGAGAGCCAATCGTGCTGAGCTGCGATATCAGCTCATATCTGAGGATGGAACAGTAAACAATGTACAGTGTCCTGCAATCATGTCTGTCACAGTGGAGCATGCAAAAATATTTGACATGTCCAACCGGTTCTAGAAGTAGTATTAGGTAGAGTCGTATTAGATATTTACGCACGCTTTGTTGTTTCAGACATTGTTGGTGACTGTAGCATTCTGAAGCCCAGTTTGGACCAGCAAGAATCGTGCAAGTTGCATGAGGTAGGTAGATTTTGGCCAGCGAAAGCTGTCCACGCATTTTTTACAAAACTTTAATCTCGTATAATTTTTGAGACTGACAAAATTGAACTATTGTCATTCTAACCCGGCTTAGGTAATTTTGATACTTCGTCTACAAGAAATAAAGAAAATATTTTTTGTTTAAATCAATCTCCTACCATTCTCAAAATGCGAAATGTTATAAGTATAAGATTAAGTATGTTAGAAGATCTACTTAATGCCAATCTGGTCAAAATGGTCCAAATATTGATGCGTCTGGGCTGTAAGTAAATGGGCAGTGGCTAAGATTATAAAATTTACTACATGAATTTTGATGCAGCTTGAAGAGTCCCACGTATAATTCAATATCTGGAAAATATAAATAATTTCTAAGTATCAACATCGTTTAATCCAGGCTTTTCCAACCTTTATTTCGCCCTGAGCCAAAAATAATATTTTCATGCCTCCCTTAGGTAAATTGAAAATACAAACCGAAAAATAGATGCACAGAAAAACCAGAAAAATAAGACCAACACTGGGAATCGAACCCAGGTCCTCGGCATTCCGTGCCGCGTGCTATACCCCTACACCACTGCTGGTCAAGGGCACAGACACGAATTTCTCTATGCATCACATATCTCAGCTTGTCTTTACTTTACTTTGTAACTTAAGCAATTACCTAGCGCCATCTATATTGTCTAACTCTCAACGAGAAGCCTTCAATATCTCCTTCGGAACTAACCGTTCACCCGGACAAGAGATGTCGCTATTAAGCAATCAAATTATGATTGTTTTTTTTGGAATCTTTTTGTATTTTTTAATTCAATTCCAAATTTTTACTTTTACGGTCATCCCCCCTACGGTCCCTTAGGTAAGTTTGCACAAAAATACAACAAAAATAAAAAATAATGTTAAAGGTATCTTTATTTAGCCATAAAGGCTCTACAAAAATAATTCACTTATATTTGAATCACATGCATATTTCTTATTTACCTACTCGTTATTTTTTTTTTGGAAATGTAATATTACATATTACGTACTACGTCCCCCCTAAGATTTCTCGACGCCTCACTAGGGGGGCGTGCCCCCAGGTTGGGAAGTCCTGGTTTAATCAGTGTACAGTGTACAGCAAGTGATGACAGCATCATTTTTTTTTAATTTGCCGCCGTTTCTCGGACAGCTTTCGCTGGCCAGAGTCTACTTTGCTAGGCAGTTAAGCAAGAGTTTGTTGTGGTAGTGGTCCGTCGAAGACTGCAGTTCTGTTTGTTTGACAGTGAAGATGTAGAAAAAATAAACGAAATGTAGCTAGGTAAGAGTAGAATACCTTGTAGTCTGTGACAGGTATTCTGTGCAGATTTCAAACGCGGCTGAGCTCTCCATCGATCGTTCACCAACTCTAAAAGAAAAAGAGAAATACTTAATTGTATTGTATACCAATCTAATCTGAGGCCTTATTGTTTAACACGCTTGGAATCACAATCATTTTCGCCGCTTCTCTATCACACACGGTATAAGATGAGGGTAGAAAGAGATGGTGAATGCAATCGCGAACGTCAGCGCGTTAGACAATACGGTCCAGAAGGGCTACTCCGAAACACAACGTTCGAAGTTCGTGTCATGCGATCCCTCTCGCTCTCGTATTAAATAGTATAAGTGTGAGAGGAATCGCCCGACACGATCTTCGAACGTTGTGTTTCGGAGTAGCCCTTCTGACTGGGACATGGATTCGATTTGTGGCATTCGAACAAGGCGGATGTAGACAATATTTAATTTTGCTATTACTGTTTCTTTGGCTAGTTGAAGTATAATTTTGATAGTGTTTTATGCTGGCGATTAACCTTAACAGTGAACAGTGATCACAATATTGCTCTCGTGTCTGACATTTTTTAATGCGCAAGTTGTTTCCACGTGGTTTCTGGGATTTTACTATCAAGTTACAAAAACTACAATCACCGTACAACGTTGCCTCTCGAAAGAGAATACTTTAACACTGGCGAAATTGTCTTATTAATTAGGACAGAAGCCATATTTTAAAAGAGAAGAAGAAGACTGGGAGATGTCAGGCAATCGGAATCGAAATCGGTCGCTGTTTCTCTCTGTGTACCTGTTTTCTATATCGTTTACTATTTGTGATATTCTGCAATGGTGTACAATAAAGAGTCATTGTATTGTACTGAATCAGACACAGCTACAGGCTGTCATCTGTCAGTATCTTGGTTTAATAAATAGAGTACAGTACAGTCTATCCTTCCGGGACATGACTTTTAACAGACTTTTTTACTTAAGATTGGTTTTTGGAATCTTTTTGTATTTTTTTTCAACTCCAAATTTTGGTACTTTTACGGTCATCCCGTAAAATCCTCAACGAAAATAAAACTGAAACATAGATGCATAGAAAAACCAGAAAATGAGACCATCGCTGGGAATCGAACCCAGATTTTTACTTAAGCCCTAAATATGGTTCACCAGCTTTATTATTTTGGATATGATTTCAAAATTCTTAAGATTCTTTTTCCAATGCACCATCTTGCACCATTCTTGGATGCACCATAACAGACACTAACACCAGAGAGGAGGAGATAAACATACGCATCCAAAACACCCTGCGGTGCAGCGCAGCCCTCCACAAGGTGTTAGTGTCCAGGCTTCTCAGCAGGAATACAAAGTTAAGGATCTACAAAACTGTCATAAGACCTATCCTTATGTATGGTTGTGAGGCCTGGACACTAACACAAAAAGAGGAATATCAACTCCTTGTAGCGGAAAGGAAGGTCTTGCGTAAGATCCTGGGACCTGTCAAGAGAGACGACGGCACGTGGAGGATCCGTAAGAACATAGAGATCCAGGAGCTGGTGGCTGAACCCAACATCATCGGCGTAACAAAATCGCACAGACTTCGCTGGTTCGGCCACCTACTACGAATGGGAGAGGATCGGGCTGCCAAGAGAGCGTACGTGGGACGACCGACTGGTCGCCGCCCGGTTGGGCGACCCAGGTACCGCTGGGAGGACAGTGTCCAAGCGGATCTGCGACGCCTTGAAGTCGACGACTGGAAAGAGGTTGCGCACGATCGGGGCAGATGGCATGCTCTCGTTTCGGAGGCCAAGACCCTTTTTGGGTCGCTGTGCCAATTTAGTTAGTTTAGTCTTTTTCCAATGAACAATTTGTACTTTATGAAGTACATTCGGCCGTTATTCTTAGTGATAATTGGTCCTTTGTAAAGTACGCGAGGGCCCACGAGGCTATACATACTTGGGGGAGGCAGGGGCCTCCGACGGCGATGACTTGCCCGAGCCCGTCCCGATGATGGACTTGTTGAACAGCAGCTTCGCCAGCGAGTCGATCTTCTGCGCCACTAGCGGAGTCTTTTCCGAGTTCTCTTCTGAAACCCATGATCAATCAGGCACCTATGCAGCAGTTGTATTTTAACGCAAACGAATAGGTGGTATAAAGTTCAATATATCTTTCAGTATCCTGAGATTTTGATATTTATAGATTTTAAAGTCTGAACAAAAGTCTCTAAGGGTGCTATGTCGGTTTCAGAGTCCCTTTCAGAGTTTAGTTAAGTTTCGAAAATACAAACTGAAATATAGATGCACAGAAAAACCAGAAAAATAAGAGCAGCGCTGGGAATCGAACCCAGGTCCTCGGCATTCCGTTCCGCGTGCTATACCGCTACACCACCGCTGGATAACGGTACAGACACGAATTTCTCCTTTGCACCACATATCTCAGCTAGTCACTTAAGCAGCGACACTAGCGACATCTATGCTGTAGCCCTCATCGAGAAACTTTCAGCACCCCATCTAATACCCCATCGGAACTAACCGCTCACCCGGAGAAGAGATGTCGCTATTATTAAGCAATCAAATTAAGATTGATTTTTGGAATCTTTTTGTATTTTTTTTTGTATTTTCAGATTTCATTTTAAGATTACAGAAATCAATCTTAATTTAGTTTAGTTTTTCAATATTTTGAAATCTATAACATATCAAAACCTCAGGATATTTAACTGAAACCACATTTTCCATACTTTAGGTCTGGGTCCTTTGTATACCCACCGTCGCTGCCATGTGTAAACGTCGTAAGGCAACAAAATTTGCGTAGTGAATTTTGTTAAATGCTTACGTGCATTACAAGGTTTTTCATGAATAATGGTAAGTAATTCGCAAATTCTGTTACGCATCGTATGCTAGTTTTGTAAATGAAGCGTTTATTCTTTGCAGGACTTCCCAACCAGGGGGGCACTGCCCTCCTAGGGAGGCGCAGAGAAATGTTAGGGGGGGCGTCGTACATAATATGTAAGATTACATTTCCGAAAAAAAAACGAGTAGGTAAATAAATAAATAAGGAATATGCATGTGATTCAAATACAAGTGAATTTACCTGAGGGGGGCATGAAAATATTATTTTTGGCTCGGCGAAATAAGGTTTGGAAAGCCTGTTCTATTGGTTCATGAAAAATACCTACATTCCTCGCAAAATACCCTCACACATCTCTGGTTGAAACGCACAGCCGACCAATCCTAACTTTGGATTACGATCGAATCACCTCCAAACTAACAATTTGGCGATAAAATAAGTCCTACCTACCTATTTTAATCTACGGCCAATTATATAGTTTACACATAAGCAGTTTTATCTCGCCATTGTGATATAAATAAAACGAACACGTGAGACTATTAATCACATTGTTTATTAAACTATAAAGTGAGAATGTTAAATTTTAATCAGTAAACGAAGTTCAATTTTGTCGGGTCACCTGATGATCTTGTGAACCAATTGGTAGGTTAAATAAAACAATGTTTAACGGAACCTTGTACTTGGGACTTAAATATCACGGGACACCAATTCACTACTTTTGTACTATTACTTATTCTGTGTCCAAAGTAAGCAAAGCGTTATGGGTGATATCCGTACATTGTACAACGTTTGACAAACTGATTCATTTTGCAACTTTTCATTTCGCAAAGTGTAAATATTTCAGGTGGTAGGACCTTGTGCAAGGTCCGCCCGGATTGCTACCACCATCATGCTCGCTAATCCTGCCGTGAAGCAGCAGTGCTTGCACTATTGTGTTTCGGCGTGGAGAGTAAGACAGCCGGTGAAATTACTGGCACCTGAGGTATTCCAACTTAGGCCTCTAGGTTGGCAACGCATCTGCAATACCCCTAGTGTTGCAGATGTTTATGGGCGGTGGTGATCTCTTACCACCAGGAGATCCACTTGCTCGTTTTCCTTCCAACAGAATAAAAAAAAAAACAGAATTTATTTCAGGGCCTTAGTTTTTCAGACAGAACACGTTTCAGAACTTTTTAGGTTAGGTTAGGTTGGTTTTATAAAAATCTTGAAATATTTATAGTTTCAGAAATGTCAAACAGTTCCGAAATGAAAAAGGTTGCCAGACGTTTTGTTTGCTCTATTTGTCGATCTTTACTTTTGATCGCTCTTCTCTATACTGCTCAAAGGTTGACTGGCAGAGATCCCTTCAGGAATAAGTCCGCCTTTGGACTTAGCACTTTTTTGTAGTTCCTTTTTGTACAATAAAGAATATAAACAAACAAACAAATATTTGGCTCCGACCTGGGATCGAACCCGGGACCACAAGCTTGGAATCAGGTTCTCTAACCGCTGCGCTACCTATCCGATCATCAAACTTGAATGTAGAGACGGCAGTGTTTGAAAATTTCTTTAGACTTAACTACTATTATTTACAGTTCCTATATACGAAAAAAAAGTATTGAGGCTGGATGCTTGTAAGTGAAAAACCATAATTAGGCATAATCTTGTTAGTCTGAAACTCACTTAGCATAACACGATCACATTTTTTTTGGCAGAATAATTACTTCGTATAAAATGTATTTGGCATAAGAGTCAATTTCACAGAACGAAACGATCACACTACTTTGCCTGGAAAAAACCCCACACAGAAACGAATTGTTAACAGAAAAGTAGGTTAGGTTACAACGTCTTAAACCACACAAGGGCCTAATAATAATTAGGCCAAATACAAGACCATACGATATGAGTATCCTAAAAACAAGGTTATGCGATTGAGTTTCGGCGATATCATAATTATGCTAAACTATACAACATAATGCGAGATTATATATACAAAAAAAAATGGCAAAAAAGGGAGAACTGAATGTATAACTGAGATAAACAACTGACACAACCTTGAGGTGGTAAAGGTGTTTCTTAATCGACTATACAAGGTGTCTTCAACTCTTGCGGATTATTTCACCAGGTAGGTCCGACTGAACACCCCTGTAAATGTTTTTTGGGGCTTTATAGTCGTGGTTGACAAATATCCAAACATATCGATGCCGATATTCAAAATTTAAGTCAAAGACGTGACTACATTTTAAATCAAAATTTACGATTATAAACTTTTACAAGAGCGTTCGTCATGTTAGTTTGACCCACCCACTATATGTATGTCAAGCAAAAGTTGCAACAAATGATTGTACCTAATAACTTCATCTCGTGATATTTTTGGTCTTTAAATCATGCTTATTATGATGCTTAATCTTATAATGATCTATTAAATATATCCAAAAACAAATGAAATAAAAAACAAACTGAATACTTGAACTACAAGCGGACGATCCTTCGTTGTCGTCCTTCCCTTGATCTTGGGTGAGCAATAAAACAAAACACATCAATCAGCAAACCTTGGTCTATGACAGCATTGACAGTGGTCGTCAAACTGCGGCCCATGGGCAGCATGCAGCCCGCAGCCGATATATTTGCGGCAAGTGACATATGCAACGACTTTAGTAGGTAATTGATTTCAAAACAAATTTTCCATACGAAGATAACTAAATAGCTACATTACTCGCGGGTCGAACAGTCGCCAATGCATAAGTGCACGGGCCACAGGTAAGCCTCCTTCTTTCTTCATAAAAGTGTAAAAAAAAGTAATAAAACAATAAATAAAAGTAACGCAAGCTAACTCTACCAACTACATTATCCATTCAGGCTTCTGTCATTCACTGTCCGTGTGGTCTAAAGAAAATGTTTACTGTAGAGTCTCAACTGTAGAGTACAAATCTTTGTAGCATAGAGGAACGCGTGGCACGTCTATACTAGACTATTTTAATATCTTTCCCTTCCATAGTCAAATTTTACCCTAGCCATGTACTCACTCAAAAAAAACAAGTTAAAATCGTCAACAGATGTTAACATTACCTTCGCTCTCCTCTCTGTCCGTAGAAACCGAGCGTATACGAAAAGCGTCTCTTCTGTTAGCTGCAGCAATGGACTCAGGATTCAGCTCAGCTGCCGACTGGGCCCTCCTGCAGGCTCCACGACGTTTCTTCTTCCGATAACTCGTCCGAGGACGCTCTTGATAGAACCTATCGTGGCCAGTGTATTCTGGCTCTTTCTGTTCCTTCCCATCGACATTATTTGCTTGCTGCATGTGCTTATACAAATTAAACATTTTGAATTTACGTCGGAAATAAAATTTAATTCTGTCAAAGTTAAATTTCATTAATTTGTTCTTTAAGTAATTTCGGATCACGTTTCACATTTGGAAAACTATTTCTAAACTCGCGATGTATGTTGATGACTTGATAGTTCTTTTGTCACTCCGTCCTACGGAACTGCTAGTGAAAACTGAATGATATGTAAAATATGTGTTTCTAACACTACAATTTCTATGTGACTAGCGAAGTATGTCAGTGGTGACTAATTGAAGCCCTGCAAGGGAGGAATTAGTGGAGCTACTGAACACATTTACGTAGGTAAATAGCTATCCCTCTGATGTGGCTGAGTTGCCTAGGTATAGTCACACGCTAGGCATAATCCGATTCTCCTAATGCCTGACTCGAATGTGGGTGATAGAAATTAATGTCAAACATAGGTTGTTGGTAGTACTTCTGCAATTTATTGAAAAGAGCATTGTATTTTTTCAAGTTATCGAGCATTTAAAAGTAACGTACGAAAATTAATAAAAAACGAATTCCATTTTAATTGAAACAAGTGGCTTAACATTTTGTTTAAGCGAACAAATTTGATACAAATAAGTATTTTGCTAAACCACACGTTTTTGTTTCATTTTGTTCAATTTTTATAATGTTTAGTTAGTCAACTTATAAACGCTCATAACTCAAAAATACTCCCGGAATTTAGTGACATACGACCATTTAATCAATTAATTACAAAATATACTTAATTACTCCTAGACAACGCGAACACATCTCATTTAGTATAGGTACTGAAACGTCCATATTAAAATGCGATACAAACTAACTACCAATTTCATTTAAATATAATTCCGTTATTGCGTCAAGCTTGAACTGTTTTTGATTTTTAATGATAGTTAGAATTTTTAGAAGAGTAAAAAAACTTTTATTTTCTTTAAAAATCGGTCATAAACATTAATTTCGTTTTTAAAGAATATAAAAGTCTATCACAAATAATTATTGGAGTAGACATTATCAGAGATGGGACATTTTCAAAATACTAGTATTTAAAATACAAAATACAAAATACAAAATACGTATTTCCATTTTGTATTTAAATACTTTTTTTAGAAAAGCATTTTGTATTTTATTTGAAATACATTTAAGGACATATTTTGTATTTGCAAAATACAAAATACTTTTTAATAAGTTTAATTCTTACTATGGCAACACTGAACTATATCTTGTTTTCGGGCCACTATAATAAAAAATTAGTTTGTATAAATAAATAAGTAATGAATCGTCCCTGACTAATTGTGTGTCTTTGTGTTCTATCTAATTTCCTCGCACATCTCTGATGGAAGCAGCCTAATCCGCTTGGCTGATTTTGGTGAATAGGACATACGCTACTTTTATGCTGGAATTATGAAAATAGTCCGCGTAGAAGTATGACAAATAGTTTACTTACGTCCATTCTCAGACCTACCGAATATATATACTAGTCACCAGCACCAATATCTGATGCAACAAGCGTGCAAAAATATCTGACACGTCAATCCGGCCTTACAAATAAGAGTCATATCAGATATTTATGCACGCTTGTTGCATCAGATAATGGTGCTGGTGACTGTACACAAAAAAAAAAACCGGCCAAGAGCGTGTCGGACACGCCCAAATAGGATTCCGTAGCCATTTCGACAAAATTAAGTAATATTTTCTAAGGATTTCGTATTTTATACGGAATCTTCCAAGTTTAGGTATATTTTATACCTTACGCTGCTATTTACTCAAACTACTAATAATTCTCAAGCAAACTTAGCCGTTATAGTTTTCCTTGGAAGTGTGATATACTGACTACCATCCTGAATTTTTTCAAATTTTTCCACCCACCGGTTTAGATTTTAGAGGGGGGGGGGGGGGGGGACGCTCGATTTTAACGAAAATTTGCACTTTAAAGTTACCAAACAAATTACTGAATCGAAAAATCGTTTTAGCAAACCCCTAATGGTTTTAAAATACCTATCCAACGATACCCCACACTATAGGGTTGGATGAGAAAAAAGAAATCACCGCCACTTTACGTCTATGGGAGGTACCCTAAAAAAATTTATTTATTTATTTATTGTCAAGTCATGTTCATTACAATAAGATGTCACTTAGTAGTTTTTAGTAGTTTTTTTAGTATTTTTTTTTTTTTTGAATTTTTAATTGTTCTGTTTTGTCGGCATAGTTTACTTATATATCCGGGCAAAATTGCAGCTTTCTAGCATTGATAGTCCCTGAGCAAAGCCGCGGACGGACAGACAGACAGACATGGCGAAACTATAAGGGTTCTGTTTTTGCCATTTTGGCTCCGGAACTCTAAAAACAAGCCGTCTTGGACGAGTTTGGTCACAAACACTGTGTCACGAGAATTTCATATAAGTATTAGGTAGAAGATTAATTGTGTTTCGCGCAAACAAATAGTTCAACGCCGACGAAGAAGATAAAATCTAATAATTTCAACCGCTGGGTAAACCCAAAGATCAGTCATTAAATTTTGGATAGGTTGTTCTTGTTACAACGTCAATGAAGATCATGATAAAAAATTTGGGAATAGGGAATATTACTGCAATTTTCTGCCGTCAGAGTGCAGCACTAGCACAAAACCGTAAACAGTTTTTCGAGTATTTTGTACGAAGGATGCCATAAGCCATAATATCATAATTATTTCAATTAAATTTTTGGACATATAGCTCTATCGTGACAAACGATGTAAATTTCATGTTATTTTGCTACTAAGAAATGGATGAAGACCAAAGAATTGCACGCCGTTAAAGCTGCGTCAGCAGGTATTTATAATTACAATTATTTTTTTCCATTGTGACACGAAAATTAATCATACATTTGAAAAAGTTAATGGAAATTTAAACTACCTGCTAACGCAGCTTTAACGGTGTGCAACTTTTTGGTTTTCACCTAAGTACCTATGTCATAATTTCTATAGGTATTAATACTCTTTTGTCTGTCGCAGAGCTTTGCCTTATATGCCCTATTCCCAGAGAAATTTTGTAAAATCCCGGAATTTCAATTGCAACACTAACTACCAGATCGAATAGTTTACGCGTGCTAAGTCGCGCGCAAAATCTTGTTTCATATAAAAGTATTTTATTTGAATAAAGTATTTTGAAAATACCTATTTTGTATTTTGTATTTAAAATACTTAAAGCAAAAATATTTTGTATTTTGCATTTCAAATACCAAAATTAGAAAAGTATTTGCATTTTGTATTTAAATACTTTTTTAAAAGTATTTTGCACATCTCTGGACATTATATATTAAGAAGTGTTCTATCAGAAAACATTTTTAATTTTCATTAAATTTTTATGGAATAATCGAGAAAAACTAACAAAAATGTAACGTTGCCAGCGGTACAAACGCTCTTAAGACCGACACAAAGAAATATTAATCTTTCGGTCACGAGTTGACATTTTAAGATTCACATTTTTTTATACAAGCACTCGTCTAGTTTCTAGATATATTGCCATTAATGAGTCCATGAAAAAATACGTCATTATGGTGTGGAAAGTGAGTCGGATATAGTACGGGGCAAAACCTTTATAAAAGTACCAAAGGCCTTTGTCTCTGACTACATTCCTGAATATTTCAGTCATCGTAGCTTCTGTCCTTCTTATTTGATACCTGAAAATAAGATGGAACTTAATGTCTATCGAAGCACGGTTTTTGTTTTAGGCACTTACTCGAACTGGGTCTACTTTTTCTTTTTTATTCGACTGGATAGCAAACGAGCAAGTGGGTCTCCTGATGGTAAGAGATCACCACCGCCCATAAACATCTGCAACACCAGGAGTATTGCAGATACGTTGCCAACCTAGAGGCCTAAGATGGTATACCTCAAGTGCCAGTAATTTCACCGGCTGTCTTACTCGCTCCACGCCGAAACACAACAGTGCAAGCATTGCTGCTTCACGGCAGGATTAGCGAGCAAGAGGTGGTAGCAATCCGGGCGGACCTTGCACAAGGTCCTACCACCTGTACTAAGACTTGTTTTTGTTTGTTGTTACTTGTTTTAAGTTCCACGAGGGCGAAACCCCGGGCGATTATGAGTGAAGTCGTCAAAGATCTGCGTGTTTGCTACCAATTTAATAAGTCTCCATGGACATCCCGAGAAAAATGATGTTGAAGTCTTGATTGACATCTCGGGTAGAATGATGACGGAGGTCTCAATGGAAATTCCGAATAAAACGATACCTAGTGAAGTTTTAATAAACATTTTAGGTATAAACATGATGAGTTCTCACTTGGTCTTGACGACGTCGATGGGTGACGACACGACGGCAGTGATGTAGCAGGAAAATATGGCCGTGTATGCGTGGAGTTGAAAACCTTCCTTTATGTTGAACCTCCTCAGATTCCTCTGGATCTGATAAAAAAAACAGGTCTGTTTTAAAGATAAAAAGCTTTGAAGATAAAAAATGAGGAAAGGCTGCGTAACACACGGTGTATGAGGGCTAGGTACAGTCTTGGATTTTTTTTTCAGGTGGTAGACTTTGTGAAAGGTCTGCCCGGATTGCTACCACCTCTTGCTCGCTAATCCTGTCGTGAAGGAGCAGTGCTTGCACTGTTGTTTCGGCGTGGAGAGTATAAGACAACCGGTGAAATTACTGGCACTTGAGGTATCCCATCTTAGGCCTCTAGGTTGGTAACGCATGTGCAATCCCCCTGGTGTTGCAAGTGTCTATGGGCGGTGGTGATCTCTTACCATCAGGAGACCCAATACCTCGTTTGCCATCCAGTCGAATAAAAAAAAAATGAAATGGTTGCATGACCAACTTAAGGTTTGTTTTTACTTGCTCAGTAAGTATAACTGCTTTATCGACCGAGAATGACATATTCCGTCATAATGTCATTCAAAAAGGTAATGTACTTTCAACGAGTAAACGAATTTATTTGAAAGCTGGTCAACCTTTTCATTCCGCCAGTGTACTATTGTTTTTGTACTCCAATGATGTCAATGGCCGCGAAACGGGGGATGCTTGAAGTGCATCCCTCCCATCCCATCCCACCACTATATACGTCCCACTGCGGGGCACAGGCCTCCTCTCAGAACAAGAGGGCTTGGACCATAGTTCCCACGCGGGCCCAGTCCGGATTGGGAACTTCACACGCACCATTGAATTGCTGCGCAGGTTTATACAGGTTTCCTCACGAAGTTTTCCTTCACCGCAAAGCCAGTGGTAAATTTCAAATGTAAATCCGCACATGAATTTCGAAAAACTCAGACCCTCTGCTTGAGAGGCGATAGGTCAAACCACTAGGCCACCACGGCTCTTCGTGCATCCCTAGGTGGACTTATCTACGAGGCAGCGCGGGAGGAACAATCACAGCTGGGAAGGTGTTATCTCCGCACGCACGAGCGCCAATTATCAGGAGTCAAAGTGGTCACCCACATAATCAGTTGAATAATCATCATCAGGGTACGCATTTACGCATTTGAATATCGAATGTTAAAATATCAAATGGGTCATAATATCGAAACGTTTATTTTTTGAAACCGTAAACTTTTCAGGTTTATTAAAACGACATCGCATAGAACCTCTTAGGTTAGGTTAGGTTAGATTTATAACAATATACAAAAATACAGTCTTAACAAAAATACCTTTTCGTTTTAAACTGTAACTGTTTGCAACTGTAATGTTGCCGAAACGTCAAGGTAAATATTACTTGTGTAAAATAGCGTGATAAGTCCCGTTGTGGTATTTTGACTATAATACCTTTTCGATATTATGACCCATTCGTTATTTTAATACATTCGGTATTTTAACATTCGATACTCAGATATGTAAGCCATCATCAAGCTAGAGTAAATTTCTGGGATCCTAGAGCAAAAGGAGTTAATTCTGCAGAAGTTGAACAGCTGATTTCAACTTAAACCCCTACACACATAAAATAGAAAATAGCTGTGTAATTTCTGCAGACTTAACCCCTTTTTCACTAGGACCCCAGATTTAATAATAATAATAATAATAATAAAATCATTTATTGCCACATAAAATAAGAGTACACAGTAAAAAAAAAAAAACAATTTCACATAATTGTGTGGCAATGGGCTCAGGCTCAGCATAAGCTGCGAGCAAAAGAAACTTCCAGCGCTGATTTTCAGCCTGCGCCCGTCCCACTGTGTAAAATTTTACTCTAGAGCCGGGTAAGGCTGCATTGTTGCTATTATATTTCTGTTACTATCAAAAGTATACCAGCAACATACTTTTCAAGAACAGCATATATATCATAATTTATCTATGTACCTCCCCGTAGGAACCGACGACAGCCGTGCTGACGAACCACGACCGGAGGAGAGTCGGGGTGGCCCCTCGCCACAGCACGCGTATTCCCTCCCTGCGACCCAGCCTGTGGCAAGACAACACATCTATAATATTATTAATGTAAGTGTGTTTGTATGTGTGTCCGTCTTTCACTTCGAAACGGAGCTACGGATCGACGTGAGTTTTGGCATAGAGATAGTTTATGGGCTCGAGAATAACATAAGCTACTTTTTATCCCGGAAATATGCACAGATCCCGCGGAACAGCGTGCGATAACCGAATTCTATGCGAACGAAGCCGCGGGAAAAAGCTAGTGTTATAATAAATACAAAAGTGTGTGTGTTTGTATGTTTGTCCGTCTTTAACGTCGAAACGAAGCGACAGATCGACGTGATTTTTGGGATAGAGATAGTTTATACTCGTAGGCCAGAGTGACAAAGGCTAATTTTTATCCCGTAAAATGCACATTTCCTAAGGGAACAGCGCGCGATAACCGAATTCCACGCGGGCGGAGCCGCGGGAAAAATCTAGTATTATAATAAATACGATAGTGTGTTTGTTAGTATGTCAGTCCGTCTTTCACGTGGAAACGAAACGACTGATCGACGTGATTTTCGGCATAGAGATAGCACTTTGTATCCCGTAAAAATGCATATTTCCTGAGGGAACAGCGTGCGATAACCGAATTCCACGCGGAAAAAGCCACAGGCAAATACTAGTCTACATCTCTAATAGGGACACTACCAAATTAGAAAATCGAAGTTCGTATAATACCGTCCCTCTCACTCTCGTATTAAGTAATTAGCGTCAGCGGGAACGGTACGATACGAACTTCGATTTACGAATTTCGTGGTAGCCTCTCAGGGAACAACCCACGAGACTTAGGGACTGTTTCACCATCAATTGATTAGTGTTAACTGGCGGTTAGGTGTGATGTCGTCTCTATTTGTTTTGTCCGAATAGAAAGAGACGGCATCACACCTACCTACCTGCTCAAGACTTGTATCTAAGATATATTATTATTGTGTACTTACCTTTATTTAGTGTCTTGTGTTGTACCGGCGAAGACTTAGTCTACTATCCATTGGTAAAAACCTACATGGGTATGACTGAGTCTCCGTTGGTAAATATAAGTATATTTTGTGTTATATTTAGTTATTTAGTTAGTAGGCATCACTTTGCACAAGAATTTTAGCATCAGAGCGCGACGCCAACAAACTGTTTTACAGTTTGGCGTGCTGTTAATAAATTGTTATGTATAAATAAAAAATAAATAAAAAAAAAACATTTAACCGTCGGTTAACGCTAATCAATGGATGGTGAAACAGCCCCTTAACAACCCTAAAGGTAACCTGTAGAGCATGGTAACGGCGGTCCCAGTCTTCCTAACTTTCTTGCAGGCCGGCGAGCAGTTGGGGCTGCAGACGGAGCGCCGCTGACGGCCCTCCACTGTCATGTGGATGAGCGCCAGCTCCGAGGGGGTGCCGGCGAAGGCGCCCGCCAAGCCCGCCAGGATCGCGATCTCGAGACGCTTCGAGAGCGGTGGCATTTTGCCGCCATGCGATCTGCCAAATTTACCAACCTTTTTGAATAAAATAAATAAAAAATAACGAGTCAGGTCAGATGACTAAACACATCGCGCATCTCTGGTCGAAACCAAGCTTAAGATTAGGTTAGAGCAGAGCCGGATTAAGCCAGCGCGGGGCCTGTAGCAAATTTTATCATGGGGCCCTTGATTTGCTTCAAGTTTATAGTATAGGTAAAATATTATATTTAAGTCGATCATATTGATACCATCTCTTTCTTTGGCGGTGTTTTGTGTTGGTTTTGTTCTATTTACATTAATTTAGAAAAAATAACATGCTTCTATCTGAATTGACGTTTTTTACGATCAGAAAGCATTGGTCAGCGGGGCCCCTAGATGCGCGGGGCCCGTAGCATTTGCTACTCTTGCTATATGCCTAATTCGCCACTGGGTTAGAGTTGCGGCAAGGCGCGTAGCACCTTAACTGCGCGGAATAGGAGCTCCGCGAAACGGAGCTCCGTCAACCTTGTGTCAAATTGCTGAAAATTAATAACAGTAGGTAAATATTGTTCTAGGCCAATCTAACCTGCATAGCTTAAGTTAATAAGTTGGGACTTATTATTGATCGGTGTAATGATTATCGGAATTATGAAAATCGGTATTTTATTTTAGTAATCGGAATTCGTATTTTTGACATTTCGGATTATTATTGAGTCGGACTTCTTATTGTTCGGTGTATTAAAATTCGGAATTTGAAAATCGTAATTTTAAACCTTAGGTATTTTTAATTTTCGGATTTACAAAAATTGGATTTGTGAAGAATCGGAATAGTCACATAAGGAGTTTGAAAACATTCGGAATTACAAAAATCGGTATTTTGAATTTCGCGATTCCGACTTTCGGAATTCCGTTTTTCGTATTTATGTAGTGTGCCTACCTACCCCATGTAAGTAGGTACTCACCAACTTGCATTTATACAATATAGGTACGGTAGGAGTAGTAGGACGCTAGGACTTGCTACAAGAAGCCATACTGACTTTTGATATCCCTCGAGCAGCGTGAGGTACACCGCCAATCTGGTGGAGGTATACGTGACCTGCCGCAGCAGTCCCGCCGTGAGACCAGCGTACAGCGCCCTGGCGCCCTCGCAGTCCACGATGCGGCGAAACATCTGCAGATTGGTCCGGCCTTTAGGGTAGAGCTGCATTCTGATCTTCACCACGTCTAGAGGATGGACGATTGCGGTCGCCACCATGCTGGAATGAGGTGGTTTTTGTAAAAGTTTTCCTTTACAGAGCAAGACTTTTTCGCGCCAATCTTTTTCACAATTTCCAATGCGTTCTTAAAGCTTTGAATAGATTGTAACAGTATGTGAACACTATTAATTTGAGTGTAATGGATTACGATCATTATTATTCATTACTAGTCTGCGCGGACCTAGGTTATCGCGCGGTGGCATCCTCTACCGGAATAAAAAGTATCGTATGTTGATCCTTGGGGCTTAAACTATCTCTATACCAAATTTCATCTAAATCGGTTCAGCGGTTTCGACGTGAAAGCGTAACAGACAGACAGACAGACAGAGTTACTTTCACATTTATAATATTACCTACTAGCTTTATGCCCGCGACTTCGTCTGTGCGGACCTAGGTTATCGCGCGGTGGCGCCCTCTACCGGAATAAAAAGTATCCTATGTTCATCCTTGGGGCTTAAACTATCTCTATACCAAATTTCATCAAAATCGGTTCAGCGGTTTCGACGTGAAAGCGTAACAGACAGACAGACAGACAGAGTTACTTACGCATTTATAATATTACCTACTAGCTTTATGCCCGCGACTTCGTCTGTGCGGACCTAGGTTATCGCGCGGTGGCGCCCTCTACCGGAATAAAAAGTATCCTATGTTCATCCTTGGGGCTTAAACTATCTTTATACCAAATTTCATCAAAATCGGTTCAGTGGTTTCGACGTGAAAGCGTAACAGACAGACAGAGTTACTTTCGCATTTATAATATTAATATATACATATTATTAAGTAGGGATAGTATAGTATATACTATACGTATGGAAGTATGGATTAATAATATTTACCCCGACAGGCATCCCATGGCCACTCTATGTCTGATTGGTACTGACGATTTATTCGGAGGCCTCAATTGTCCCACATTCATTGGTCCCATGCTCCGATCAATACCTTCGCATGGCCACTTTAAAGGTCCAGCCATAAACACAACGGGTACCTTGTCAAAAGGTTGAGGACCACCCATTTTAGGCTGCTTCAAAGGCTGAGTCAGATACAGAGTCCTTCCTGTTACAACTTGCTTTAGGAGACCAGCCATATTCGTAAAAGGTATGTTGTCAGAAGGCTGAATACCCTTGGTTATAAGTTGCTTCAGAGTTCCAGTCGTAATAGGTATGTTATTGAAGATCTTCACCATACCGGGTACCCAAGTGATGCGAGTACCATCCAGGGATACCTTTATCGGCCCAGCCTTACCTTTAGCAGGTGCATCATCGAGAGGCTGGGCCTTGCAAGGTGTTGTCTCGACAGGCTGAGTTTTCATTTTCAATTGCATTCATTATTGTTCAATATTTCACGTTTTTGTTGAAGATTTATGGTGTCATTATCTCGTGTTGTCATTTTAAGTTACTTGTTACAATTTTGTATTTTTAATATCGGTTTTTACATTGTCGATTTCTACCTGTTTCTTACAATAACGTCAGTTTCTTTGCGTCAGTTGGACGTTAGTTTCATAGAGGATTCTGGTGAACTTCTTAATGGTTTGTGACCATGGAGTTTTACCATCGGAGGTTAGCCGGTGCGGCTGTCAAGTTTCGACCAGTATATCGTCACTACTCAAGTTCTCACTAACTCGCCAATTTAAAAAAAGGTCGTACATGCTGCCGGAGCGGAAGAAATTGTAGAAAAACCAAAATTTTAGTGTACATACCTTCCTTATTTATGTAGAGTCATTCACGATGACGCGTACCGTGGTTCTTATTACAATCTCATTAATGGCTAATTTTGACAAAATCACACGTCTTCGTGGATGGCACTAGGTATAGTGTACCTTCCATAAACATAAAGTGGAGGTAATTTCTTGGAACCCTGACCAGAGCGTGTCCAACACGCTCGCTATGGGCCGGTTTAGTTTTATTTTCAATGCAACGTTCAACTCGTTCAGGTGCGTAAAATTTCCTCCGTGATTATACCTTGTTACATAGGGAGCGCCAAAGTTCGCATACTCGTCGCTAGTCATATCGAAAATTTTGTCCGAATTTTTTTCGCACTGAAACCTTATATTTTTCTAAAAATTTTGACTGGTCATCCTATAAAAACTATAGGTTAGGTTTATTTTAAAAGAATTCTAAACAATCATTGGATTCAGAGAAAAAAAGAGTTCTGACCAACGATCATTCTGACAAAAATTACATTCGGACTTCCAATAAGTATGCGAGCCAATATGGACCCACTAGTGAGCAAACATCTCCCAAAAACGCCTGCGCTAGGTTTTGTTTCAAGATACCGCATCGTACTCATGTTACCCCATACTTCAATAATGCTAAAATTTTGAAAATGTCAAATCGCTATAATCTGTTGCTGTCTTGTCTGTTGTTTGACTGTCTAAAATTTAAAACTCCCGGTTACTTATATTCAAAGCTAAAATGGTCGCCTTCCAATCATAGAGCTAGAGCTTCGCGAGCCTTGATGTTGAGTGTCTATCCGCATAAAACATGTGCGTTCCGGGGAAGTTTCAGGTACCAAGCAACAAAATGCTGGAACAATATACCTCCACCCATAAGAAATATTAAATCAAAACCAACTTTTCGCATCAAATATAAAAATCATTTGCTAACGCGTCAAATACAAACGTCCTGAACCTTCCTCGCTCATAAATAAATAATGTGGGTGTGTTTTATCGCTGTTTTATTTTTGGTTTGACATCCCGCATAGATTCTTTTCTGTCCATTCTTCTCCCAATATTTAATCTAGTGTTCTCTCTCGAAAAATAAAATTTCTTTCAAATTAGAATGTTTGGCATGTAGCAAAATAAAACTTATTCCGAAGCACGTTGGCACTACTTCAGGTCTCTGACAGAATATCAGCTCTGTGGCCATCCGTGGCCGCAGTACATGCTGAGTCAGCGCCTATTCTCCACATCATCACATGGCTCTCAAACTCAAATAATTTATTGTTAATTACAAAAAAAAAAAAACTCTCTTAAATTGATAAAATAATTAATATTATATTGTTTTGTATAACGTTCGGAACTGTTGCATGTTAGTTTTTAAGTCATTTTAATAATTTTTATGTCACTTCATTCATGTCATCATCATTGTTTCTTATTTACTAAGCCGTGTATGTGTTGTGGAAATAAAGTTTTTTATCTATCTATCTATCTATCTAAACATTTGATCAAAAATATCTGAACACAACTCTATTGTTAACGGCATAGAAGCGTGTTCAGATATTTTTGACTAAATTTTTCACAAGTTTATGACATCGACTGTACGTATTTCCAATATTTGTTTCGATAGGTTAAAAAAAAACATTGTTACAACAAAAATCTTTATTAACATACAACAAAACATTAAAGATGTAATTCAGCTATGTTAGTCACCGTACGCAGAATAAAATGTATAAATATAAGTATAACAATAAAACTATCACGTGGAATATTGTTTGACAAGAGTGGATGGTGCTTGTAAAAAGTTAATTTCATTTTTTTTAATTCATAGTAAATCATATTACATGACACAAAGTATCAAAACGGGGAATATTTCCGGAACAACTTTGTGTTAAATACTTCTAATTTTTTTATACCTTGTCATAAACTAATATAACAAGTGAGTCTCCTGTGCCGTTATTTAAGAATAAAAAATAATAAGAAGTAGTTTCTTTCTTTTCTAGCCCTTTATTAAATAAGGGACGTCAAGATGAGCTTAGTACTCAAAATCCAGACTTAACAGCATCGTTAAAGAGTTAAAATTGATTTTGGCACTTATGGCCACTTGCTGGAAACACATAAATCTCGAGTTAGCGTTAAGCTTAGTTTAGTAGTGTCAAAATGTATGGAACTGTCAAGCTTAAGCCAGGCTTAACAACTAAATCTAGATTTAATTTTACCTGCAAGTGGGTCTTAGTTTTTAATGTTACTTTTTGCATAAACCATCCAAGCTCATTACCTTAAAACAGACGGCATGATGCAATATAAAACATAAATACAAATAAATATTTAACAAAATACATTCTAAAATGCAAAGCTAATGAGTCACATAAAATTAACTGCTCCGTTTTCACAATTTAATACATCAAACGCCTGTTCCATCACTCTGTGATAACGTTGTGATTTTTATGCAACATGTGATGCCGTCTCTTTTTATCCGAATGAAATAAATAGAGACATTAGAGACATATGTCACATAAAAATATCAAGGAACAGCCGCAAATAGGGATGATGACTCCATTAAAAAATAATTCGAAGGCACAACTCCATTAAAAAAACGCTTTATTTTAGCCCTGAAAACCAGATTAATTTTCGATTTACTGTAAAATTAGATTTTTTGTTACTTTAAAACAAATAAATAGTTATTTGATTGAGTTGCCGGATAATGACGTTATAAGTCGCTATTGCCTTTGAAACTCTATGGGAGAATTGTGTTTTGACAGTTAATAAAAAGTACGTCAGTTGATTGATGGTGTCAACATCCCTATTGTAAACATCCTTTTGTACTAGATATATCGAGACAGTATTGACATTTTCTTTAAGTTTACCTAACGCTAAAATGTCAAATGGTTGCCTCGTCACAAGAACATTGTAAAGATATCCAAAAGATACAAATTGTGCGCAAAAGTGTAACATTTCGTATACTTACAGATAGATCACATATTTGTCACATTTGTTTTCAATTCAGTAAATAAGAACTTGTTTTATAATCAAAAATAAAATCTCAAAAAAACATAAGCTTTAAAAAATAGACTTTGTGCTTAAACTAAAAACATGGAATATTTAACGAGGCATTGCTTTTTTAAATTTCGAATTTGGCACTTGAATTACAGCGTGCTAGGGATACAATGATCTATCTCTCTCGTGCTTGCTTGGTGGAAGAGAGACAGTCGAAGCTTTTTATACCATACAATGCTCCCTATTGAACTTTAACGCAGTATTTGTAATGACCCAGAGATTTAAAAAAAAGTGGTTGAAAGAGTTTTCTTTAGCGTAATTTAGACCATTTAACACTAATTACAACATGAGGGCTGCCGTTATCGCGCTCACCAGTTGGCGCCACTGTAGACAAAGATCCTTCCTGAAGTATAAGTGATCAGATGGTTATTACAGGCGTGAAAACAAAATTTATACTTAAATCATATTTAATACTTTAAAATCGTACCATAAAAATATCGAGCATGCCACAATGTTGCATAGTCCCGTTTTTTCTTCAGGAGAAGAAGACAAAGGTTTCCGAAAGACAAAACTGTCTCAAAACACAGACATTCATTGCTGCGTAACGGATATTTTGCAAAATTAATTTCAGGTATTGCAAAATATTCACAAAATCATTCTAATTAGAAATAAACTCGTGTAGCTCACCCAAAAAGTGACATTTGACATTTCGGAGACCTCACGCTACACTAGCGCCTCTAGCGGCGAATTCAAACGCGATAGCGTTCATCGACGTTAATTAACACTAATCAACCTATCAGGCCTATCAGACCTTTTCAACCATTTTTAATTAATCCATGTGCCAGAACAATAAATGAAAAATAAGTCAGCAAATATTTTAAGTTGTAAAAAGAATAAAGATTCATTTTATAGACTAATGACTTAAAAAATAATAGTAAAACGTAGAACTAACTCTACTTAGTATATGCTAGAATTAACCAGAAACCGCAATAATAACACCCCTCTTTTTGGGTGGGGGGTAAAAAAAACCGCGTTTATTGACAAGCGCGCTCAAAATCAAGGTGAAAATTTTCGTTCTATTCGTGATTTTATCATTGAAAGTTTCAACACAACCAATACATTGAGGATAACAACAATGGCCAATGGCCACATACCCCAACTAGCAAAAATGTATCTTGTTAATAAAGGGCGGACGATGTATGCAATATGGTGACGAAAGCATAAGATGGATAAGCCTTTTATTAAACTTCGATTAATATTTTTGTGTAAAAATGTATAGAAATTTGAGAGATTGTGATAATCTTCCTAGTAATTGTGTAGTATCACTTTACAAATACGTACTACTTACATCTGTAGATGTAAAGAGGTAATTTTCCCCTACATAAGTGGATAAAAGGAATGCACTGAAAATATATAAAATTATCCAATTATTTTCTCTTTTTTAAACCAATTGTAGTCATATCCATATTACGTATATTGTTCGACATGATTTTAACGTAAATTTCATCCGTCGTCCGCCCACTGCTTATTAACATCGCAAGACCGTTTTTTATATCATTATATCACACTTAAAGACTGCTTTAAGTAAACCCTTATAAAATAGGAAAATAGCTATTGTAGATTCTCTCAATAAAAAAAGAATACAAGTCATTTACCATCGTATTTACGCGAAAAATTCACATTTTTTTTTTATAAAAATTACTAAGCCAAATCTCAAACGTCATAAAAACTAAACACTATTTATAATCTCATTAAATACTGCTACGAAACGCTAACCTACAAGATGTCTATAGAACCATCTTATATTCAACCGCCGAAATAATGACTGTCAAAACACAGTATTAGGGCCTATTATGCTAGCTGACACCGTTCCACTTCATGGGTGCAGGTACATGTACCATCAGTCAAATATGTGGTCAACCACCGTAAAGTTGATAATCGTTTGCACGTCGTAAAACAATAATGCCAATAGACGTGTCGTCAACTTGAATGTTCGACTTTAGCGACATATTCATTTGATAGGAACTTGTTTAAAAATTGATAGACCACTTATTGGGCTGATGGCACAATCTCAAAGCCAAATATGTGGTCTACCACCCTAAAGTTGATAGTCGTTTTTTTTTCTTCTTTTTATTTATAGAGACCTAGTAGGTATTCAAGATACCTGTGACAGAAGGCCCCGCACCCCATTAAACGTGCAGCAAAGTGAGCAAGTATTCACATTTTTCCTTTTTTTTTTGCACGTCGTAAAACAATAATGTCGACAGACGTGTCTGTCAACTTGAATGTTAAGTTTTAGCGACATATTCATTTGATAGGAACTTGTTTAAAAATTGATAGACCACTTATTTGGCTGGCGCTGCTCATTCTATTTTTCAATAAGCGTCTATCCGCTTCTACCTTTCTTTCTTCTAAGCCATTACCTTCTTCGAGATGGCTTCAATAGACGCGTACACGGTTTCTGGTTCATTCTAATTTCTACAAGCTCGATACAAGTCGGGATACGAATGGGTGACACTTTTTCCCGGCCCGGATACCACCGACATGTAAATACCGGCCCTGTTTTTTGTTTACACGCCCATAGAAACTGACAGGAGCTTCTATGGGCGTGTACACGAAAAACAGGGCCGGTATTTCCATGTCAGTATTATCCGGGGCGGGAAAGAGTGTCACCCGCTACGAACGTTGCCAAAACGACGTATCCATTTTGAACATTACATGTTTCGAATTTAAACAGCACTTGTGAGAGATGCGTTTTTCTATGCCAAGAGATACGACGGTCAATGACCTTAGTCATCGGTAATGGTGGTTGTGTGTGTCGAAATACGATCGCGTATGTGTCGGTATAAGTATGAGTACAGCAGTGGCACATATGAGTAGAACTCATTCGAATTCATTTTTTTAGAATTAGAAAGAAGGTAAGCGATCTTGACGTGTATTTTTATTGAAAAACGCCTTTGAAAAATAAGTCACAGCAAATAATAACAATTAGCAAGGACATATGATCATTTACATTCTTTTGGTATCATCCTTTTCTTACATTATAAAGGGGAAAGTGAGTTTATTTGTTTGTTACGCTTTCACGCTGTAACGGAGCGACAGATCGTCGTGATTTCTAGCATAGATATAGTTTATGGTCCCGAGAGCGACATAGGCTACTTTTTATCCCGGAAAAATGCACAGTTCCCGAGGGAACACAGCGGGATAACCGAATACTACGCGGGCGGAGCCGCGAGCAAAAGCTAGTAAGTAATAGTTACTGGTTTTTTAATAACTTTTTTCAATAAAAAGACTCGTCAAAATTGTATACCTTATTTCTAATGCTAAAAAACGAAGTATAGAAAGAGTCAAAAATATCGCTCCATCACAAGTGCTGTTCCAAATAGGTAACTTTAACCTTAAAAAAACAATTTGAATACCATTCAATGGTACCATTCAGTTTGATATTTCATTCGTTTGCCATAGAAAAATATACTTAACTTTTGCAAGATAGAGACGATTTTTATCATTGAACAAGGCCGTGGTAAAGTATTTTAAATACAAGTAGATTCAGAACAGTTGGTACGAATGATTTGAATGAGTGAACGAAAGTATCTGCGTCTTATCTATTTGAACACACTTCAAACAAATATGCACATAGGTAGTATGTATCAGTCATTTTCCTACAAAAATGTCTAAGGCCCAATCAACTATTGTACCGACACTTTGGGCGTCTCCTGCGTTACCAAAATTGTCTCTGGCGTTACCAAAAAATCGTACTTCCAACAAGATATTTCACGGTTTAATAGGATGGCATGTATTCATGTACACCATCTATTAAATTACAGAAAAAAACATTTTAACTTACAAAAATCTGCAAGTGTTTGAAAAATGTCGCGGACAGATTAGTGTCGGTAAAAAAGTTGATTGGCCCCTAAGCGGCATTACTTTCGTTCGATCCGTTACTACCAGCTCTTGTAAATCGATCTGAGGCCCTATTGTCACACGCTCGGAATCACAATCGTTTCACTGCTTCTTTCTGTTACACGGTATAATGCGAGTGCAGAAAGAGTCAGTGAATCAAATCGCGAATGTCATCGCGTTAGACAACACGGCCTCTGTAGTTTGAATAAATACATATAGATGTAGTAAATCGTGTTTTGCCATCAACCATCATATCGTCACTACTTTTAAAAATACTCGTATCTCAAAATAGATAACTTTCTGAGTGAACTTTATGAACATTTTGTTAAGGTTCAATTTTGTTGACTTATTATTTTAGATGCGAGATTTTTTCAAAGTAGTGACGATATGACGAACAAGTTCGTATTCGGGTGGATCAACTATGTCCCGTCAGCCAAAGTACAGTTTAGTTCAGGACAAAAGTACAGTTTAATAGAAGAAAATTGTTACGACATATTTTACTAATATGCTTATTAGAAGGGGTTTGAAACTACCACAAAAATGCATGTTTGGCACTGATATAAACTTACGGTCGCTGCTTAAGTGACTAAATAAGAAACAAACAAGCTGAGATATGTGGTGCATAAGAGAAATTCGTGTCTGTTCCGTTGTCCAGCGGTGGTGTAGCGGTATAGCACGCGGCACGGAATGCCGAGGACCTGGGTTCGTTTCCCAGCGCTGGTCTTATTTTTATGGTTATTCTGTGCATCTATATTTCAGTTTGTATTTTCAATAAACTTACAGTTTAAAGAGTGACCCAGGAGACCGTAACTATAGCAACGAGTGACAAGACAAAGTTGGTCGAGCCATTCATCTTGCTTTCTCAATTAGCTTCAGTAAAATTGTTGAGAAAGCAATATAGATACGAACATTTAAGACAAAATACGTTGGAAAAACATTATTCAATACATCTATACATATTTAAGACTTAACTGAGCAAAATAAAAAGTCTACTTACGCTCAAGGCAGGAGTGTCGCTTCTATACTCCAATTCAATGGAATCTGACAATCCTGTAGACACTTCCAGCCAACTAATATGAACACCGGGCTGCCTGAGGTTTTTTGATGTGACTATTATTCTTTTTTGATTACCTTTAGATGATAATTGCAACAACAGGGACATATATAATCCCTTAAAGGGATAAGTTCGCCTTTGTACACATTTGTTTTTTTTGTCAATTGTATTTTTACTTATTCTGTACAATAAAGAGTTTACATACATACATACATAATCAAGCTTGCCCACGTTAGGGTGTGTTAAATGTGTAGAAAATTGTCAGATTCTATTGAATTGTTCTTTAAGTGTTTTCAGGCGTAACAAATTCGTCTCTACCTTCCGATATTCAATTTACGTATACTTAAAGTAAGCGGCGTTCATCTGCTCAAGGAATATGAAAGTCAGCACGGTGTGTGGCCCGAGGCGCGCGTAATATGGTAGGAAACCTTTCCATAGAGACAGGACGCCTTCGTTCCTTAGGAGGTTCGATACTACCGACAGTTGGCTCTGGCCTTTGGCGGCGTTTTGGATCCTGAAAAACAGAGGTTTATGTTGTTATATAATCCATACTAATATTATAAATGCGAAAGTGTGTTTGTATGTTTGTATATTTGTATGTTTGTCAGTCTTTCACGCCGTAACGGAGCGACAGATCGACGTAATTTTTGGCATAGAGATAGTTTATGGGCCCGAGAGTGACATAGGCTACTTTTTATCCCGGAAAGAGGTTATGCTATCCTTAGGACTTAGGAAAATTATTCATGTGAAGTATACATTAACCAAATTTAATAATAATACTCTTCCTTTTAGTTTTCAAGACAGTCAGGTTTTTTGATTTTTTAAATTTAATGTTTTATCAATGCATAATGTTAAATAAAGAATAGCGCTTGTAAATTGATCTTTTAGCTTCGTAAAATGGGACACTAACCGGCACACAGTGAATACGTTTGCAAGTTGAACTTGCATGCAATTGTCTTTCTTTTCGCTACTGGCATGCCTGTAGCTGCGGATACGTTCACTCATACCGGTTTCTCAGCCCCTACTATTAAATAAAATACCCATACTAGTAAATCAAATAGGGATGTTGACACCAATCAACTGACGTACTTTTTATGAGCTGTCAAAACACAATTCTCCCATAGATTTTCAATGGCAATAGCGAATTATGACGTCACTATCCGGCAACTCAATCAACTAACTATTTATTTGTTTTAAAGCAACAAAAAATCAAAATACTGTAGCGACACAGGATTGCTTAGCTTGCGATATGGTGAACACGCGCTAGCTAAACGGGCTGTAGCTTCAGTAGTCTCTCGCCCACCACCGCATACTAACATGTATTTCTCTGTTAGTAATAAATGGAGTCAAGTACAAGACACTTTATTATTTGGAACAGCCCACTAGAACAACCAATTAAATAAACCCTAAACAATTTTACAGTAAATCGAAAATTAATCTGGTTTTCAGGGCTAAAATAAAGCATTTTTTTTCTGGAGTTGTGCCTTCGAACTATTTTTTAATGGCGTCATCATCTCTATTGCTTGCGATCTACTTGCTTGCCAGTACAGGCATGCCAGTTAGTGTATACACAATACAATAGCTGGCAAGTACAAGGAGCTGTTATGCAAGTGTGCCAGCTAAAAGCTTTAGGGCCTAAAGTTTAGGCAATAAGGCCTCTGGTTGTCAATGGTGTGTTTTACAATGGGAGAGCAATGACCTCGTCTTGATGATGTCCACGGGCATGGAGGCGATGGTGGTGACCAGACCGGACACCATGGACGCGCAGAAGTGTAACGCGATGCCGTCCGGCACGTACGCTGCGAACATCTCGCGTGCCTGTCAAAGTCAGTTACAATTACATTACAGGCTCATTAACTATGGGATACAAACATAAGGAACAGTGGGGGTACGAAAACTTTCGGCAGTTATTAAATTAATTCCTTTATCTATCCATTTATCCATCTTTATTTATATTTATTTATCTTTGTCTATGGTTTTAATTTTTTTGTTTTTTTTTCTTCGATTTACTGGGGCAAAGGAACTGGCTCATGCATACATAATAATAATTACTGTCTGGGCTCCACAGAAAACCAGCGTTACTGCACACAATGTGCGGCAACATATGCTGAGTGGAGACCCTTTTTGGTATCCTGTCGTGTCACCAAGTAATATAGTTTAGTGCTAGTCTTAGTCTTAGTCTTAGGTGGTACTTATGGAGCCAAAATAGATCTTTCTTTCTTTCCTTCTTTCTTTCTTTCTTCCTCTACTGTGAGTTTTGGAGCGGGGTCTCCTCTCGAGCAGGGTTTGCGTCTTAAATGTAGCCCATTCTGGAAATATTTTGGCAATGGATCGTCAGGCGTGGAGAAACGGAGAGGAAGCCTATGTCCGAAAACGGGCGAATTAAAGGCTGTTATGATGATGAATGAAGTTGTGGTCAGCCTAGTATGACCTATGGCCTGTCAAGCAGAGGATGGTGGGTGCGAACCCCGGCTCGCACCTCTGAGTTTTCGAAATTCATGTCGTCCCCTTACAACCAGAATCGCTTAAAGTCACTTTATTATAGTCTAAATTGAATAAAGATATTTTGACTGACTTTGACCCCCTCCCGTCCCTGTGACTCATCGTAATGTTTACAAGACCCCCCCTCCCCCGAAATTTCGTTACGTAATACTTGAACACTCCCTAGTTTCTTATCAATACCAAACCTTTTTAATAAACAACTTCGTAAGAGTTTGAATCAAACATGTTCTATTTAATTATCAGTGTTTGTCAGGGCTAATATTTCCTGTTGTTTTTTGCATCAATAATAACTCTTGCGTCGTATTTTATTTGATAATGCCGAGGAACTTAAATATCAATGAAAGAGCTGCAAATCGTCACTACTTTGAAAAAATCTCGTATCTAAAATCAATATTTCAACAAAATTGAACCTTGATGTAATGTCCATAAAGTTCACTCAGAAAAATTATCTATTTTGAGCAACGAGTTTTTTTAAAAGTAGTGACGAATTGTCGCTGATTATGAAGGTGGCTACGCTCATTTCCCGCGCGGTATTCTGTGTGCCCTCTTTCATGTTAGCTCGAATATTACAACCAGTACCGCCTCCGCGCCGCGCCGTACCGCCCCACCACCGCTCTCTGTGTTTCAAGCCATGGTGGCATAGTGGTTTGACCTATCGCCTCTCAAGCAGAGGGTTGTGGGTTCAAATCCCGGCTCGCACCTCTGAGTTTTTCGAAATTCATGTGCGCAATTTACCACGAGCTTTGCGGTGAAGGAAAACATCGTGAGGAAACCTGCACGAACCTGCGAAGCAATTCAATGGTGCGTGTGAAGTTCCCAATCCGCACTGGGCCCGCGTGGGAACTATGGCCCAAGCCCTCTCAATCCGAGAGGAGGCCTGTGCCCAGCAGTGGGACGTATATAGGCTGAGATGATGAGTTGAAAGACGGCACTGGCCCTAAGTAACATTGTTACTATTTTTAAGCCGACTTAACCATAAGATGTATGGCTCATTAAATAAATGATATTAGAAAAAAAACTGGCAGAGTTCAATAGGGAATGAATGAAAATTTTAGAAACGCTTGAAACTTTTTTTATCCTTTCTAATTAACAGAAAAAAATATCAGATTTTTAAGTAGCATCAATTAATTTAAAAAAATGGAAGTTTTTTGCCGCCAAATTACGACAGTTCGGTTGGTTACGGGTTGTTCCATAGTTCAGAATAAAAATAAAAAAAAGAATTTATGTGTCTTTGACTCGATCGTTTTGACAGGTGACACTCTTCACCGGCTTGGATAATACCGACATGGAAATACCGACCCTGTTTTTCATTTACACACCCATAGAAGCTCATGTCAGTTTCTTTTTTCAGACATTCCCCATTATGTCCTCGTATCGCGAACGACTGGTTCGGTTCCATCAGCATCCTGGAGTATTGGTGATTCCTTGGCCTGCGAAATCAGCTGATCTGATCCGAATAGAAAATCGATGTGGGATTTAATGGTGCAGTGGATAAATAATAACGAGACAACTAAGACAGCTGGCAAATATGATAGAACCTTTATCATCATCATCATCATGTCAGCCGAAAGACGTCCACTGCTGGACATAGGCCTCCCCCAAGGCTCTCCACTCCGACCGGTCTTGTGCTTTTCGCATCCACCGCGATCCTGCGATCTTAACCCGGTCGTCGCTCCATCTTGTTGGAGGCCTACCGACAGCTCGTCTCTCGAGAACCTTTTGACCCCATCGGCCATCAGTCCTGCAAGCAATGTGCCCCGCCCACTGCCACTTCAGTTTCGCAATGGTGGAGCCTTACTGTAACCACTTGCTGGCTGCAGAACGAATGGGCCGGCTCGACCGGGTCAGTACCACACTCCTACAGAATACCGGCGTGAAATAGTAGTTTCGCTACTGTGTTTCGTACGGTGAGTGGGAGATCCGGAGACCCAACTCCCCTCCCCCTTCCCCCTCTCATTTAGGCCGGCCACGCACCCGCAGTCCTAATAATGCTGCCGGTGTCCATTGGTGGCGGTGATTGCTTACCATCAGGTGGCCCTCATGCTCGTTTGCCAGCAATCCTTTCCTTATCCTTACTATTATAAAGGGGAGTGAGTTTGTTTGTTTGTTTCTTTGTTTGTTACGCTTTCACGCCGTAACGGAGCGACGGATCGACGTGATTTTTGGCATAGAGATAGTTTATGGTCCCGAGAGTGACATAGGCTGCTTTTTATCCCGGAAAAATGCACAGTTCCTGAGGGAGCAGCGCGCGATAACTGAATACCACGCGGGCGGAGCCGCGGAAAAAAGCTAGTTTGATAATTAAAAAAACGGTTCGGTTGGTGTGAACGTGCCTTTACGGAGCGATGTTGTTAATGTTGTGTGCTACCCTACATTTGACAGTGCCAATAAATATGACGATAAAAATGTGGGTAGTTGTGCGCCTGAGTTAGTTTCGTCGGACAGTCGCGCGAGCAGAGCGGTGGCGCGTAGTGCGCGTATTGCAGCAGCCGC
The DNA here is from genome assembly GCA_037349165.1 of Choristoneura rosaceana. Classification (NCBI taxonomy): domain Eukaryota; kingdom Metazoa; phylum Arthropoda; class Insecta; order Lepidoptera; family Tortricidae; genus Choristoneura; species Choristoneura rosaceana. The sequence continues at coordinate 3,305,255 of JAZBNJ010000032.1, forward strand.
CTCCAGTGATGAAGGGTTTCGAAATAACCCGAAACATGTGCTAAACTCGATTTAAGACGTGCGTTATCCGTTACAATATCATTTAATATGAGTGAGCCTCACGGTAGTTTCATGATCAAAATAAAAAAAAAAGCTGTCGTAGAGCATTGCCGAAATGTTTGGAAGGGTTTCAGAGGAACGGACATAAGCTCACGTCTTGTTAGCTCAATGCCTACGCGACTACAATCCATAATCGATGCGAATGGCGGATATACTCGTTTTTGATTAAGGGGGTTAACTGACGGTTAAATGTGATGATGTCTCCGTCTATTCGAACAAAACAAATAGAGACGGCATCACATTTAACCGTCAGTCAACAGTAATCAATAGATGGTGAAACAGCCCCTAAGTTTTACTTAAATAAAATTTTCCGCAATGAATCATTTATTTTCATTCTGTACAGAATCAATACGAAATATGGACATAAACAAGACTATCTATGTTTTTTAATTGACCTGTCAGAATTTGTCCGATTAACCTGTTATTCCAAATGCCAATGCGATGTTTCTGTTCCGTTTGAAATTTAACTTTGGCAGGCCTTATTGCAAGCAAATGTCGACTTAAGGTAACGAAAATTTTCTTACCTCGACTGTACAGTTTCCATAAATTTTCAGATTTTGTTCTGTGCTTTCTGATAATGTTAGCTCGTTGTGTGCTCCGAATTTATTAATTTTATTTATTTATTTATATTAATGATGATTTATATTAATGATGCTGGATGAGAGTGGCCGAGGATCGTGCTCAGTGGCGTGCCATGGGAGAGGCCTATGTCCAGCAGTGGACGAACATAGGCTGATGATGATGATGATGATGATGATTTATTTATATTTATGACAAATTGCATGTTTTGTTTGCAGGTGGTAGGACCTTGTGTAAGGTCCGCCCGGATTGCTACCACCATCTTGCTCGCTAATCCTGCCGTGAAGCAGTGCTTGCACTGTTGTGTCTCAGCGTGGAGAGTTAGACAGCCGGTGAAATTACTGGCACTTGAGGTATCCCATCTTAGGCCTCTATGTTGGCAACACATCTGCAATCCCCCTAGTGTTGCAGGTTTGCCATCCAGTCGAATAAAAAAAAAAAACGTGGTACCTGCGAGTAGGTGCTGAGCTGCGCCGCGTTGACGACCATGGCGCGGCCGACGGTGGGCGTGGCGCCGCGCCACAGCTTCAGCACGCCCTCCTCGCGCACGATCCTGGAACACAGCCGCCACGGTCACGACACCACCTTAAACGTCACCATAGAGCAGAGGTTCCCAAACTTAACGTCAAGGGTTGCCGAAATGGGAACACTTTTGTTTGAAAATGGTAGGACTCTACAATATTTCGTCTAACAGACACTTTGAAAACCATTTTGAAGCGCCCCCCATTTTTAGGGTTCCGTAGCCAAAATGGCAAAAACGGAACCCTTATAGTTTCGCCATGTCTGTCTGTCTGTCCGTCCGCGGCTTTGCTCAGAGACTATAATTGCTAGAAAACTGTAATTTTACACGAATATACAGGGCGTCCCACGGCTATGCCACATGGAGGGAAAGTACCTTAAATATTGTACATGGAACATTGTACTGAAAGAAGACATTATTTTAATTTAAAAAACAATTCAAACTACATTCATAGATTTTTAAATAATTACATGGTTGAACCGGAAATCGAACCCGCTACACGAGAAAAAAAATTACCCTGTAGCTTTATCATACCGATCGAAAGGTGAAGCTATGTTATTTAGCAAAAAATAATCCTTATGATGAAGCCTTTCGATCGGTATGATAAAGCTGCAGGATATATTTTTTTCTCGTGTAGCGGGTTCGATTCCCGGGTCAACCATGTAATTATTTAAAAATCTATGAATGCAGTTTAAATGGTTTTTTAAATTCTTTCAGTAAAAATTCAGTGTGACCGTTTCAAATTCTACAAACCTACCAACGGAATATTTAAAATCTACTAAAAAATACTAAAAAGAAAAAACTATTATACCAAAATACTATTAAACTCTTTGCTTCATATTTTGAAAATATTGCAAATAAATAAATAAATAAAAGACTTTTTTTAATCACAATTGTTTATACTAAATCAATAGTATAATCATTATTACTAAATTTATTTATTTTCAACATGTCTGTCGTCGGATTAAATGAAGTACAACCGTCTAGAACGATTGTTACAAGCGATCCCTCTCGCTCTCGTATTAAATAGTACAAGTGTGAGAGAGACCGCACCACACGAACTTCGAACGTTGTGTTTCGGAGTAGCTCTTCTTATCCTTTTCAGGGTTGCCAGGTGAATATACCAAAAAAATACCATGACAGTTGAAATTGTACCAATATTATACCGATATTTAGTAAAATACTAAAAATATACTATAGTCATTCTTCGGAGCCTCAAATATACCAATTTAGTACTAAAAATACCAAAAACGGTAACACTGAGTAAAATGTTCCATGTACGAGGGGCGTTCAATAAATTCTCGGTATAGTAATGAAAACAAAAGAAAGTGAAAGTAAGTTTTTTTTTATTTTTCAATATGTTCCTCCCCTACGTTTATACACTTATTAGATCGATCGATTATTTTTTTTAAACCCTCATAAAAATATTTTTCGTCTTGGGTGTCAAAATGCTCCTGAACCGCTGCCTTCAGCGCTTCATCGTTAGAAAATCGGTTTCCTCGAAGATCTTTTTTGAGATTGGGAAACAAAAAGAAGTCGCTAGGGGTTAAATCTGGACTATACAGTCGATGAGTAATACTTTCGAACCCAGATTCAAGAGCAGCGGCCTTGGAAATACGAGCACTATGCACCGGCCCGTTGTGATGCAGCAGCAGAACTCCGTTGCTTAACTTTCCTCTCTTCTTTTCTTCGATTGCCTCCCCTAATTGGCGTAGAATGTTAGCGTAGTACTCCCCGGTAATATCTACAGCCTTTGATTTAAAATCGATCAGCAATATTCCCTCACAATCTCAGAATATGGTGGCCATGACCTTACCAGCTGAAGACATGACCTTGAACTTCTTGGGATGAGGTGTTCCTTTAATGTGCTACTGCATGGATTCTTTCTTGCTCTCAGGATCATAATGATGAACCCAGGTTTCATCTCCGGTAACAATTCTAAGAAGTATCTCATCAGGATTGTCACCGCACATCTCCATAAAGTCGGAACAACAAGCTACACGCGTAGCTTTCTGAAGTGGTGACAGCATTCGCGGCACCCATTTTGTACACACTTTTGACATATTGCGGTGGTCTTGTATAATATCATGCATAGTACTAATAGAAAGATTGGTCCTTTGTGCTATAGGTTTCACCTTCACTCTACCATCTTCTAATACTACTTTTTCCACTTTATTGGCATTTTTTGGTGAAATAGCCCCGTTTGGACAACCAGCTCTAGGGTTGTCTTTGATGCTCTCCCTCCCACGCTTAAATTTACTAGATCACTTGTGGATCATAGATAAAGAAGGAGCAGACTCGCCGTAAACAGAATCCATTTCATCTTTTATGGTCTTTTCATTTTTCCCCTGTTTTGTCAAGAATTTTATCACGGCTCGGTGCTCTAATTTTTTCAACATTGCAAAATCGTTCATAGTGATCACCTTTATTCCGCTGTTGCAAAGAAACAAAAGAAGTTACCAGTTTGAATTTTACTTTTTTATACTGTCAATGAAAGATACTTAACGACGAGTATTAAAAAAATAACGAAAGGGGTTTAAAATATATCAATACCGAGAATTTATTGAACGCCCCTCGTATGTACAGTATTTAAGGTACTTTTCTCAAAAATGTCCGTAAAATTTAACATTATTCTTTACATATCAGAAGGTAAAGTGCATAGTTTATGGTCAGCGAAAAATTAAAAAGTTAAAACACATTGCAGGCTCGCTAGCTCGACACTAATGTCGCATACAAATTCCATTATTGTCGAGTCGTAAACTATTTAAAAAGTTAAAATGGCCATGGTAATGAGTTGGCACAAGTCGTATACAGCCAACTTAAATGGCCGGTATCAATTATTTGATGGAACCCCGGACTTTTTTTATTGTGTCTTAAACAGCTTGTGGTGTTTTCGGTTGAAAAATACACCTCAATTTTTTTTTCTATGAAAAAAGGCGGGAAACCATTAAAAAAATTGGGTGACAGTCTTTACCGGCCCGGCTAACACCGACATGTAAATACCAGCCCTGTTTTTCGTGTACTCGCCCATATAGAAGCTCCTGTCAGTTTGTATGGGCGTGTACACAAAAAAACAGGGCCGGTATTTACATGCCGGTAATGCATTACACCCAAAAAATTGATATATTTTCAAGTGAAGGTGAACTGAACTGTGTTAAAAATATATCGTTATATAATATAAATTCAAGAAAATGAATTCAAGTTCAAGCGATGTTGAATGTACACCACCAGAGTTACAAGACGCAGCTAATGTGGCAATAAATAATTTGTTTCCCGCATAATAGAAAGAAGGTAACCTACCTATTTAATAAAAGTTTATTCTTATTAGAAAATTTCACTTACTATTGTATTTTTCACGTATGATGAGTTCCGTGACACTTGAAAATTTTCCGAATTACGCAGGCAATGTTCGTAAAATATATTTTTTAAATCATTAATATTTGGAAGAAAAATAATAAAAATAATTTAAACTGTACTTTAAAAAAATATATTGCAATATCAGTGTCCATTAAATAGACACCATCGAATACCTACCATAGAAAAATGTTTATTTTCTTAAATGACACAATGTGCGAAACGGAACAGAGTAGTGATGTGACACAACACTATCGGCAATTGCTGCGCAGTGTTGCCATTTATAGAGATTTATCTGTACCGATACAGATTTTAAGTTGTCGATACAGATAACAGATTTCACTTTTATACAGATTTGCCGTGGCATTATGCTGAGTGGGGACCTATTTAGCGTCATGTATGTCTTTATTAGTTCTATATTTGTTTTATGGCGCTAGTTGTTGGAGGATGCGTGCCAACATGTAACTGGCGAAAACTGGGCGAAAGTGGTTGAAAATACAAAAAATATTATATTACAGGACTGTGAGCGTGTCGTTCGGATAGACAGGTTGCAAGATGCATTGATCATCAATGTTGTCGAAGATTCAGATACCACAGATTCTGACAGTAGTGATGAGGGTGCAATTTCTTCTGAAATTGGCGAATAATGAAATATTTGTATTTTTTTTTCTTTACCACATACAATACTTTATATTCTATAGTCATTTTATTTATTTCTTTGCCGATCATACTTTGCTATGAAAACTGCGCTTTGTAAACGATCTCTATTAGCTGATATAATCAGACTACACGTTCCACGCGAATGAAGCCGTGTGGGCGGAAAACTGGAAAAATATTTTTTTTTTGAAATATACCTAATGCACCTTCTTTAAAAATAGGCACTAATAACTCTTAGAAAAATCAATAGTTCACTCGATAAATGGTACATCTCTAAAAGTGTCAAACTCAAAACGTCACAGAACTCATCATACGTGAAAAATAATCTAGAAAATTCCCAAAAGTTGGGGGCGCCGTGGAAACTTCACCCAGGGAGCTGCAAGTGCTAAAACCACTGCCCTTTCGGTACGGAACCCTAAATTACCTGATGAGCGCGTCGGCGACGTTCTTGTAGTTCCGCCGCTGGTCTGCTGGCAGGCGGCCGTCGGCTGTCATCCGGATGAGCGCCACCTCCGCGGGAGTGCCCACGAACGCGCCGATGGAGCCCGCCGCGACCCCCAGCAGCGTCTTCGTGCCGAAGCCAGGCGCTGCGCCCGCGTTGCGTCTGAACAAAAATGCTATTTTTAATCCATATATATATATATATATATATACTTATATCTTATTTTAGAAGTTACAGGGGGGGATATACATTTAAAATAAAATAAAAAATATTTATTACCAAAAACTTAAAAAATACATAAAAAAGAATAAGTACTGTAGTTTGCTAAAGAGTTTGGCAATGGGTGCCAGTCTCAGCTTGTGCTGGGCTCGTTAGCTCAGCGCTGATTTTCTTTACCACTTTGGAAGTGTTTCTCGCGCAAACTATTCAGTTTAGAAAAAAAATATACTAGAAAACTCAATATCATTTTTGAAGACCTATCCATAGATACCCCACACGTATGGGTTTGATGAAAAAAAAATTCGAGTTTCAGTTTCAAGTATGGGGAACCCCCAAATTTTTTTTATATTTTTGTGTGAAAATCTTAATGCGGTTTACAAAATACATCTGCTACTTACCAAGTTTCAACAGTATAGTTCTTATAATTTCGGAAAAAAGTGGCTGTGACATACGGACAGACAGACATGACGAATCCAGAAGGGTTCCGTTTTTGCCATTTTGACTTCGGAACCCTAGAAAGATGCGTAAAAGAGCCCTTTGCGGCCTAATAAACGTTTTAATTTTGATAATTACATCAGTAGGCATTTGTATCTTCGATCTTCGGAAAACGAAAGTAATCCGCTCGTTTCAAGCGTCACTACATCGCTTGTGATCATAATATTATTATCATTAGAAGCTGTTATCGACACAAGGGTCGGAGTTCAATGGTCATTGCCACAACTGAATGAAACAATGCCCGGTAGTATATTATAGTAGATTGTTTAACAAAGTAGAAGCACAAATTTAATGATTTTCATAAGGGATGACGACTGGGTTAAAAATATATATCATTCTGTTTAGTCCGACAGTTAGATTATGGAAAAATATGGGACACGTATTTTTTGGTTTATCTATTTATTAAATAGATAAGGTATAGATCATCAAACTTCCGGTGTGGGGGCTTTTGACGTCAGTATAAGAATCGCCCTTGGTATAAGGTAAAAATCCTACCATATAGTGACGTCACTCGAAACTTCTCAGCATTGTATCCTCGTCATTTTTTGTTTGTCAAACAAAAGAAAAAATATGTGCACAATATTTTTAAATTATCCACCTGACACACAGGCACATTGCACGCAGGACTGATGGCCGATGGGGTCAGAAGGTTCTCGAATGGCGTCCGCGGACCGGGAGACGAGCTGTCGGTAGGCCTCCAACAAGATGGAGCGACGACCTGGCTAGGATCGCGGGATCGCGGTGGATGCGAAAAGCACAAGACCGGTCTGAGTGGAGAGCCTTGGGGGAGGCCTATGTCCAGCAGTGGACGTCTTTCGGCTGACATGATGATGATGATGATCCACCTGACGGACTAAACAGTTTTTTTTAGTCGTCTAGCCTATTGTATTATTAATATCATTTCATTTCGCATGTAAATAAAATGTATAATTTCAATTTGTACCTATATTGTTCAATCAGTATAAGGTTCTTCGAGTTTAAAATTGGTTTGTGTTTTCTCGAATTAAACAGCTCTTCATTTCAACTATGAAAGAAGATACTTTTAGCACTCAATGCCATGCAACGGCAGACTGTAAAATAACACGTGAGAAATATTATCGCCAAGCGTAAGCAAGACGTTTTTGTTGCATAATTGCATAGGCTTCCCACGTATTTTTATGTAGAAAGATAGTTATACAGTGCTTCGATCTTGTTGGTATGTATATGTCGGCGGCCCATAATAGACCAAGTGGAAATATTGGTGCATAGGAAAAATTCGTGTCTAGTCTCCTGTCTAGCGGTGGTGTAGGGGAATAGCACGCAAAACGGAATGCTGAGGACCTGGGTTCGATTCCCAGCGCTGGTCTATGGTCGGTTTCGGCTTGTGTTTTCGTGTGAAATATGTATATATAGGTACTTTCACGGGATGACCGTAAAAGAAACAAAAATTTGGACTTGAAATCAAAAATACAAAAAGACTGGCCAACTTTTAGGCATATCATGAAATGGAGCCATTTCACGATATGCCTAGGAATTTCGTGATCTGGCGGATTTAACGATCGGCCGCCGACATATATAAATTTAGTAAAACCCGAAGGGCCATGACTCTTAGTGTAAGGTTTACGGTTACAAAATACGTCTCGATCGCGATCGCGTTAAAATCACAATCTGTATGGAAATACGAACAGCACCTCTAGCGGAACGTTTGCGATGTTCGTAGTTTCATACAAATTGAGATCTTAACGCGATCGAGACGTATTTTGTAACCGAAAACTTACACTAAGGGCACAGAGAGTATATCCGTGACCGATCGAGAGTGGCATTGTAGTGCTAAATTACGATTTTTCTTGCACTGTCAATAGGCAAGGACCTTTGCCAATGGGACGTTAATTTTCAGTTCAAACTGCTACAGTAACGTATCGGTGTGACGCAACTTGTTATCTAGTAAGTGTGATAAGGCGACGCTTTGAACATAGCGGGTTCTTTTATTGAATCAGACGTTAGGGGGCGTCCATAATCGTTTTTTTTTAATTTTCTGTCCCCCCCCCCTGGTGAGATGTCGTGAGATTTCATTCAACCCCCTCCGCCATCCCCTAATCTCACGTGAGATGTTTCACGGGCTACACTGTACTGTAAATTCAGATTAAATTGAGCTATTTGGTATAAAACAAATTGGTGGTTTGACAATTATTTTCTTTCGAACGAATTACTGAATGATCTTAATCGTATTACTATTGCGCTTAAGATTAAATCTTAAGCATGTACAACCTGCATTAAGTTTCAATCAGAAAAAAAATTGGGCGATATTTGACTGGACCCCCTCCCCCCCTTAAACATTTCACGTAATTTATGGACGCCCCCTTACTTAGCGGAGCGGAGCTCCATATCAATGAACTATAAGAGCTAGACCCATAGCTATACACAGGCACCAAGCAACTATTATCAGTTGTATCCAAATGCATGACTGATAATTTAAATAGTCCATCCCATCAAAAACATTCTGTAAGAAACTAGCCAAGTCTCGATGGAGCTGCTTGTTTATCTCTAAAAAGTAATGAAATCTAGACAAAGTCGTACCAAATCTAAGGTTTCTTACTATGAGGGAAGTACTAGTTCTATTTTGATGATCATGAGTGAGTGAGTGAGTGAGTGTCATAATTGCGATACTTTGCTTTCGCTTAACTTCGGAAATAAATGGCCTACAGACTCGAAATTTTGGATTTTAAGTATGTGATTATAGCTTACTGGATGACGAAAATTTCTGCGTTCTGGTCTGATCCAGATGTTCTCAAATAGGGGCCTGAAAATGCGGCGAAATGGTTCCAGTAAAGGATGGTACGGCAGTGTTTGCTTCGCGTTCGACTTGGCGGGGGCACTGCAGTGCCCCCAGATCTATACTAATATAATAAATGCGAAAGTGTGTAAAATAAGAAAAGAATAACAGCGTTATTCATAAAAAATCCTTAATTGAGGTATGATCGGTCTGTTAGTTAACAGACTGATTAAGCTTGTTTGACGTTTGTCAAGAAGTATGATTCATAAACGCTTGCTAACGGTCTGCTAGTTGTTGAGCTCCTGATAGACTGATTAGACTCGTTATGTTGGCACTCTTGACAAATCAAGGACAAAAAATGGCCTTATCGCGAATTAAAAAAAATAAAATTGACAGCAGTGACAGCAGAGATGCTTGTTTTCCCGCCATTTCCGATCCGCGTGTTTTAGTAGACCTAAACTAAGTGCCAAAAACCGTAACTATCTTAATCATCCTAATTTTATTTTTTTCGTATTATTAGAGGATTTTTAAATATAAATTTCTGAAAATAATTTTTCCTGATTTTTTTTTAATCTTTGCGTAAATCTCCATAAAATATCTTCGGTATGGTTTTTTGCTCTTATCAAAGTCAGCTGTTCAACTCTGTGGCGGCCATTTTGTGACTTAGCAGGGAGATAAAGGAGGGTCTACGGTCTTCTAACTTTAGCAGAGCCTTGATCAACTGATTAGCGCTAACAGACGTATATGAATCACGTTTTTTAGCATCGGGACATCAAGGAGCCTTCAAGGAGGCTCTAACTTTTTATGAATAAGGCTGTAACTCTGTAAAATATTAGTTCACCATATCCATATCGAATAAATCGCTACCGCCTCCGCCTCATCTAAGCTCCGTACTAGGCCACAGCCTACGATAACTTGCCATAGCCTAATGTGTAATAATAATTATACATATCTATCAGTATCACCGCTTATACAGCAGGCCACACTATGGCGGCGTGATCGATATAGATCACTTATATCTACGTAATTCAACATAGAATGATAAACTTTACACATCTCTTGCAAAAACTATGGAATTTTTTGCTTATTTCATTTTCAAAAATACTGCTATGCTAGAAGCCGTGGTGGCCAAGTAGTTTAACCTATCGCCTCTGAAGCAGAGGATCGTGGGTTCGAACCCCAGCTCGCACCTCTGAGTGTTTCGAAAATTCGAAATTCATGGGCGAAATTACATTTCTTACATTTTCTTTACGGTTCTTATTTAGTACCACAATGTCATTAATGTCTAATTTGACAAAATCACGCGTCTTCGTGGATGGCACTAGGAATATAGGGGGGGGGGGGGGGGGGGGCTTTTACTAAGGAGTAACGCATAAGGCCCCCACTCCCGAGATCCCGACCTTCGACGCGATATTTTATAATATAAAAACGTATCTCAAATCAAGTACATATACTTACATTATTTTCTTTTGTTAATTAAACAAATTATAGCTGGTAGAGGTACATTTTTTGCCAGCGATATCACTAATTTGGCATCGATATTTTATGTGCAATGTTATGAAAGTCCAAGATTTAATTTTTGGGAATTCCCATGGGAATTTAGAAAATCTCGGAATTTAATCTTACTTCGATCTAATGGTTTTCGCACGCAAACCCACGAGTAATATCTAGTGAGAAGAATAAAACATGAATTCACTTACTCTTTATGCCAATCGAAGAGTATATTGTAAACCCCGAGCCTTGTGGTAGTATAAGTGGCTTGACGCAGGAGCCCAGCAGAGAGTCCCGTGTACAGCGAGACGAAGCCCTCCCGTGCCACAATTTCTCCAGCCACTGTGAACGAGGAGCGTCCAACTCCGCTCAGTTGCATCCGTGTCTTGATCAGATCCAACGGTTGCACGACACATGTTGCTGCCATGCTGTGAAAAATATTCAATTGACTGCCTTTTTTTTCCTTTTTTTTTCCGAAGCTTAAGTGCACCTGTGTGACTATGCCAGCCTCATTGAAAGACTCAATGGCTGCTTTCATCAAACACTTCTATTGCGATGTCCACATTATCTGGCTGCAAAGGAGTGCTTAATGAACCTGTAAATTCTTACAGCATCTTCCGATACTGGATAACTCAAAATAATATTCACTGTACCATTGAACAGGTCCAAATCACTCAAATACCTCTCACGCTATCCTTGGTCAATACACACTCCACCAAAAAATGTACAATCCTCAATCTTAATTGACTGCCTTAAAAGAAAACTTATAAAAACTAAAAACTGGCTAGACCAGTGACCAAGCGAAAAGTTTCAAGATCCATCAGGTCCCATCACTAAACAAGTCTCTGGTGTTATGTTACATGCATATTACGTTTTTTCACTTAATTGTGCTTTGAATTTAATTAATTCATTATAAAAATCTGATAGCTTAAATTTATTTTGTATAACATAGTGCTCTATATTCAAATATTTTATGCCAGTCATATTTCGGTTACAACTAAAATATACTTCCATATATTTAGACCGCAGAAACTTTTTTTGAGTAAAACAAAACAAACATCGAGTGTCACCCGCATCAAGCTACAATGAAAGCACTTTAGTGAATTTTGCCTCCCTTCTGCATTGTCTTTTTTTTTGTGACATGACAAAAATCATCAGACACCCATCTCCAATAAATATGTATAATTCTGAAACTGACTTTTTTTATCAAGATGCTATGAACAAATAAGTAAGTTTAAAAAAAAATTAAGGACATTGTTTGTATTTTCAAAAAGTTTTTAATAGCTAGTTATAATAATTATCTTAGCTGGAAAACCTTCGCCGTGATTAAGATGAGATTGAAAAAAAAACATGGAAAATACTCAAGTAATTAATTATGTAACAGTGTTAGTTAATATTTAGATGTTTATACATGTAAATACAACGCAAGTAGATTGTGCAACAAAGTCAAGGGGAAACGATGAACTTCTGTCAAATGAAACTTAACGTATGATGGTATGAATGAAACATTAGGGAACCTTGTCTGCTGAAAACTGAAACTTATAACTTTTAATTTAACATCACACATCTTGTATCAAAGATGAATCAAAAAGTTCCTAGATAAAGGTTCGTGACATTGGTTTTGAAATAAAGGACAAATTTAGGTTTCTAATAATAAATTAGTATACAGTACCCAGCAAGGCCACCGAAAGCAAACTTGAGTCCATTGGGAATGTACCGCTCCTTAGGCGGTTCAACTACGGCTTGGCTCATTGTAAATAATAAACACTTAATTCACAAATAAATATGTTACAAAAGTAGTTTTGTCTGTTATGTACGTAACAGTAACTACACCAAACTTAAAAAATGACAGACTGCCACCGCCGTGCTGTGTGCTATCGAGTTCATACCAGCTGGATTTGACGTTTTGTCTTTTCATTGACGTGACGTTGACGTACCTACTTCAACTACGTAGTAGTCCACAGGTAATCGAAGACGAAGAATCGTGAAATCGGCGGACCGAGACAGACACAACTGTCTTACATATCCCATTCTAATAGACGGCTGCGACTGCGTCCCGTCCGCCGGAACCGGACCGTTCGATTGTCTGTTACGGCTAGTACATGGTGGTAATCAGTAAAAAACTGGCTCACACAATAATTTCGTTTTACATTCTAATGTAATCCATATGTAATACATGTTAACCAACGTAAGCAACTGATGTTACTAAAAGTTTTACTTCCTTTATTAAAAAAAAAATAAGCCTGTTGTCAGCTGTCACGTTAAAACTAAATCAAACGCATTTCTATATTGGTACCCTTTCGGAACGTTCTGTCCGTTTCCCAAAACACCCGTTCCCAAAACATCCGTTCCCGTCACCACCTTTTCCCAAATAATCTGTTTCCCGAAATAAGTGTTTCCCAAAATGTTCGTCTCTCAAAACATACGTTGGGCTTGATATCCGTTTCCCAAAAATACCTAATCCCAAAACATCCGGTCCCGTCACTACCTTTTCCTAAATAATTCGTTTCCCAAAACACCCGTTTCTAATATGGCAATCCAGCAGAATTGGTCTTACAAAACTAATGTTAGTCGATTTATTATTATTATTGTTTAAGACTAGTAAATTTCGGAATCTAAATTGAATTAAATTAAATTATTAAATTAAATTTAAATTAAACTATAATAAACGGGTCTTTTGACATACTGATGCAATGACAAACGGGTCTTTTGGGAATACGGGTGTCATGAGCGACGGATATTTTGGCATACGGATGCTATGAAACCGGGTGTTTTGACATTCTGATGCGATGAGAAACGGGTCTTTTGGTATACGGTCGATTAAGGAAACTGTTATTTTGGAACGGGTGTTTTGGGAAAGGGTATTTTGGGAAACGGACAGAACGTTCCGAAAGGATTGGTACTAATACGTTTTATTTAAAACTTTGTAAGGTAGTAAAATTAGTAAAATAAAGGGTAAGCACTATAAATCACGAGAAAACAACTTTTGGGTAGCGTAATTAAACGTTTCATTCTTATTCGATTTGTAATTTTCTCACTTCAGGTGCAAGGATGAACTTCATGAATCCGATGGTCTTTAACCAAGTTCTTAACAGCCAGTGTCTTCTCGACGAAGTTTACGAGGCTTTAAGAACAGTGGATATGGTAGGTGCTGTTATAGGCGCATTAAAAATTCTACACATCACTCACACCTTGCCCATAATTGTGAATAACGAGAAGACTAAAGAGCGGTCCTGCTCCTATCGTAACAAAGGAAACGCTTTTTATGTTAGTAAGCAATTCCAGAAAGCATTTGAATGTTACAATAAAGCTTTGCTTTACGCTCCCAAAGATTCTATAGAGCTTGTGCAAGCATACAGTAACAGATCAGCACTACATCTCCAACTAGAAGCATATACTGCTTCTATCAAGGACATAGAAACTTGTCTAAATCTGAAGTGTACAGAAGACTTGAAGGAAAAGTTAATTAAAAGAAAGTTGCAGTGCCAGTTTATGCTTTGGAAAGAGAGTCTAAAGGATGGTATTTTGAAATGCGCCTTCTCTGACAAGTTCTTCAATTTTAAAAGGGAAAAGCATCCAGATATACCTTGCCTGTCTTCTGATGTACATGTGGTTACTGAATGTGGTGAAACTAAGGTAGTAGCTGCTAAAGATGTTGCAATGGGAACTGTTCTTGCAATAGAGAAAGCATATACAACCTACTCTTTAGAGGATAAAGCCTATTCTACATGTTATTACTGCCAAAAAATTACATTAAATTTGTTTCCTTGTGATAATTGTTGCTATGCATTGTTCTGTAGCAAAGCATGTCAAAAACTCTGTCTAAACGAATATCATTACATAGAATGTAAGATCATGAACGTATTGCAGACAGTAAATGTTGGTAGTAGTTTTCGACTAGCTTTAAAAACTGTGTTGAAACTAAAAACACAATGCAAGACGTGGAACACTTTGATAAAAGAATCTCAAAATATTGGATCTAACAGATTGAAAACCAGTTCGTTGAACGAAATATATGATGTTAAGAATTACTCCTCAATTTTAAGTTTTAATGACAACCGTCATTTTATTCATGGAGCTCTGTACAACAGCTGTTTAGATGTTGCCATAGTAATCCATCATCTTCAGAATCTCGGTGGGTTCTTTCCTACAGACCCAAAAGAATGTTTGGAGGCACAGAAATGTTTTGCTAAACTCTTTATGTCTTTGGAGCTTATGTGGCCTTGCACTACGGAAATAGATAATGCAGCTGAAGAGCTAACCGGCAGCGACCTAGTGTCTAATTTCCCCAGTCATTTTGGTTGGTTTGCGTTTACAAGCAAATTGAAACATGCGTGCGAGCCCAATGTTTTAGTACTTGGTCTTGATAATCGAGTGGCATTAGTGGCTCTTCAACCTATCAAAAAGAATGCAGAGTTAAAAATCTCCCACATGTATGTACCTACACTTGTGAATTATGATGATATTACTACTTTTCTTACTTCAACCCATCTGCTTATAGTCCAGGGACTGATTGCAAGTAAAAAATAACCTGTGTTATTCCAGACATCTACAGTCACGAGCGTTAATTTAGGACTACCCACTTAAGATTGAATAACTGTCATTTTGTATGACAATTCAAAGCAATTTTTCACAAAATGGGTCCCAAATTAATGCTCATAAGCATAGAATCTAATCCAAAAATCATGCAAATCCGTCCACTCACATAACATGATGGAGTAACAAGTACATACTGAAGTCTTAGTTTAGTTCTGAGTTTAACCCTTTGTTTTTCTCTTACAGAGGCCACTGGTACGAGCGTTTGTATGAAGGCAAGCTTAGATCGCTTAAACTTTACCAGACTTCCCGCATTATCTGTACTTGCCGTGTTTGCAAGGGATCCTGGACCATGAACAATCTCAATAAATGTCAACTCACTCCAGTGCAGAAGAAGGCATATTCATCATGGGAACGTTCCAAAGAAAACATACTTGTACAAAGAGAAGCGTCATACTTCAAGGAAATTTGCAAGCTACTGACGGTGCTTCAAGACAAAGTGCAGACAAAGGAACACCATGCTGTTTACAAAGAGCTCCGTGTACAGTTGAGCTTGTGTCAATATGCTGTTACTGGTAATGTTGTAATTACTTGTTAAGCGGATAAGCGGCAATGAGGGCTATCGTTTTTTATGTCACCAGATGGCGCCACTGTTTTTAAAAGTCTGTTATAACGGGCGTGAAAACAAAGTTTACATTAAAATCATATTACATCTTAAAACAGTACCATAAAAATATCGAGCAACCACAGTATTGCGTAATCCCATTTTGTTCGGAAAAAAAGGGAGGACAAAAGTTTTCGAAAGACAAAACTGTCTCAAATTACAGACGTTCATTGCCCCTTATCGCATAATTGCCATAATTAATTTCAGGTAATGCAAAATATTCACAAAATTATTCTAATAATAAATAAACCCGCGTCTCACCCAAAAACTATGAGATTTGACATTTCGTTGACCTTACCTCACGCTACACTAGCGCCTCTAGCGGCGAATTCATACGCGATAGCCCTCATTAAATGAGGGCTATCGTTTTTTCAGAATCAGAATCAGAATCAGAATATTTTTATTGTTTAACTGTGTAACTTAGATGGTAGTACATAATATAAGGTAGTTTCAACAGTTACCCGTTTCGGGCGTACAATATTGTTAAAAATATGAATAAAATGTAAAAGAACATAAATTAAACACTTAATGACTAATTAGGTAGTACTATAATACTCTTTTAGGTTATAAAATACTTTATCCAAAAGCCAGTTTTTGAGCCTCCGCTTAAATATATCCCCCTCCAACATCTTTAAATCAATTGGGAGGTTGTTAAACACTCTAATAGCTGTGACATAGGTACTCCTTTTATATATAGAACTATTTATTTTCGGCAGTTGGATATTATACTTATATTGCGTCCGTACATTTAACTTGAGTGATTTGTTTTTTGTGAAATAATGTGGTTGATTTTTAACAAATAGGCATAGTTCCAAAATGTAGATACCGCATAGCGTCATGAAGCGCCTTTCACTAAAAACTTTTCGAAGAGATTGTTCAGAATGCATCCTGTAAATGGTTCTCAAACATCTCTTCTGGAGCAAAAACGTTTTATCGGACGGTTTCTCTTACTAGATGGCGCCACTGTTGCGTGAGGTTTTTAAAAGTCTGTTATAACGGCCGTGAAAACAAAGTTTAGATTTAAATCATATTTAATACATCGTAAAACAGTATCATAAACATATTGAGCAACCACAGTATTGCGTAATCCCATTTTGTTCGGAAAAAAAGGGAGGACAAAAGTTTTCGAAAGACAAAACTGTCTCAAATTACAGACGTTCATTGCCCCTTATCGCATAATTGCCATAATTAATTTCAGGTACTGCAAAATATTCACAAAATTATTCTAATAATAAATAAACCCGCGTCTCACCCAAAAACTATGAGATTTGACATTTCGTTGACCTCACCTCACGCTACACTAGCGCCTCTAGCGGCGAATTCATACGCGATAGCCCTCATTAAACTGAGTCGTTTGCCGCATGCTGCATGCCACAGCTACCACCGCCTTAATATGGCCGCCGCAGTAGACGGACAGACTAAAAGGCGACAGTCGTTCGCCGAAGCTGTTTGAAACAAATTCGGCGACTGTTAGATGCAGAGCCGGATTAAGCCATCGCGGGGCCTGTAGCAAATTTTATCATGGGGCCTTAGATTTGCTTCAAGTTCATAGTATAAGTAAAATGTTATAGTCGATCATTTTGATACCATCTCTTTCTTTGGCGGCGGTTTGTTTTGGTTTTGTGGTGCCAGTATTGTACTTACATTGCTTTAGAAAAGAAATACATCTAAATTTACTTTTTACGATCAGAAGGCATTGATGCGCGGGGCCCCCTAGACGCGCGGGGCCCGTAGCATTTGCTACTCTTGCTACGTGGCTAATCCGCCACTGGTTAGATGAACGACGCAGTGTAATTGCCGCTATATGTGCGAGGTATGTCATGAATAGACATCGGATTATATGCATTTGCATGTTTGCATATGCCAATGCATATAATTCTATTTTTATAGTGTTATTGCATATTTTGATACTCTTTCATTGACAGTGCTTATTTCAGTTTTTATACATATGGTGTTAGGCGCGTTGTAAAGCCATTTTTTAGTTATAAGTTTTTTATATAGTGTTTTCTCGCTGTATTTGTATCTATTCCACGAAAATCTTATTTTTGTTGAAATAATGCAGCCTGTGAAAAAAACGCTGACTTTAATAGAATCTTGAACAAAAAATTACTCAGGCCAATTTACCACTGATGGCACCATGATTTTCTGTAAGGTTTATGAAATACCTTAATTTAATACCTTCACTGCTCTAGTGGAAACAGCTAAGCAGAGTGAGGTTTCGTATAAACAAAACATGTGTTGCCAAGTACTCTGCCACTACTAGGGGCCAATGGCGCGCGCGCTCCGATGCCGCATCACCGCTCATCCTCGATTATTTGAAGAGTCCGCTACACGCCCTCACTCGGCATCCTCGCACTGCTGAACTACCTCGCACATCTTTGGTGGAAATAGCCTTAATCTAATCATACTTCTGCCAAGTTGTGTGCTACATGCAAAACCTATTTGCATTTGTGTGTTTTTTGAAAATAGTTTTAAGAACATTGTATTAGGCCGCGATGAGACTGGGAATGGTACGGACAGGTTATTTACGTTTACGTCGTAAATGTCTAGGTTCCCATAAGAAATGTATCGATCAATCCTATTCTCGTAACGGTAGGTATCGTAAGTAATAACTAGGTAGGTAAGTACTAAGTGAAGTTCCAGATGTGCAGTTAAGTCACAGTGTATATATTAGCTAAAGCAGTATGGATGCTACGAGGGTGCCTGGTACTGCAGTACCGCGAGACTAGAGGCCGTGTAGAGCGCGCGTCTGTTTGTGTTCGTTTTGATCGATTTGTTCGTAGGTTCCATACTGCTTTAGCTTATATTATGTATACTGTGGATAAGTGTATAAAGATTTGATTTCTCAACTCGAAAATATAACTAGGTATGTACTTGATGATGAATTTGTTTTAGTCGAAAAGGTAAGCTAGGCTGATGCCTTTTATTACTTGTATTTTTTACAAGTACTACTTTAAAGTTAAATAATTGGAAAAGCTGAAAATAACTGATACATTACACCTGAAATAAAATAAACTAATAAACTATAGTTTTCCAAAACTTGTTGCAATTGCAAGTGTAACATAATCAAAAAATGTTTGTTTGTAATCAAATAAAAATATTGTTATATTTCTGTGATTTTTAGTTGCCCCGGGTTTTACTATTGTGGGGGTGGGCCTGCAGGGCTACTACGAAACTCGAAGTTCGTGTCGTGCGGTCCCTCTGACTACTATTTAAAACGAGAGCGAGAGGGACGGTACGATACGAACTTCGAGTTTCGTAGTAGCCTACTAAATAGAGAGATCTCTTTAAGCAGATGTTACTCGTACGTGGTGACTAGTTTGAAGGAAGAGCGTCGGTAGTTTTATAAATAAATACCTACCTACTTAAAATCTAATTCAAATTTGTGTAAAAATTTATAATTTTTTGTCCCATATTTGTCATATTTACCTACTCGTAAATGTAATCAAAAAAACTTTTTTTTTCGTGTCTAGTTGTCTGGTACTTTATACGTAGGTATACCTACCCTACTATCATCTACTATGCAGTTACTTCACCATGCGTCGGGGTTGATCAAAATACAAACTACCTACTTTTCCGCGAACTTCCATGTCTAATGTTATTATTATGTTAACCCGTGGAGCGCCCAATAACCACACTATTAATTACTTGCCTATGATTCTAGTTGAGTTGCGGTGGTGACCGTAGTAAAATCCTTTCAAGAAAAAATGTGAGCACACACAGGTGATCACGTGGAAAGTCGCGAGCACAATTGCGAGTAAAATTTTAGCTGATCATGCTAAACAAAATACCTACTATAAAATAAATGTTTGTGGGAGGTAATTTTCAAAATAATTAATAAAACTTTTCAACAGATTTTTATTCATACAACTTTGTTCAATATTTTTTATACAAGTTTTTAATTTAGGCTTTTCACAAGCACTGATGAATTTTTAACAATCTACCGGTTTGGTTCGGAAGATCCTATGTTGAGAAGAGTCCAGCAAGAAACTCGGAAGAGATATATATTATAAACAGATTTACAATGTTGTTAATAATGTACATCCCACCCAAGTATTTAGCTAGCACAACTATATTTTTTTACACAATACGTAAAGAGTTGAAAAGAAAATACAAGAATAGTAGAATAGTAGTAGATGTGTGGTAGTAGTAGTAGTAAGAAAATAAAGATAGGTATCAGAACAAGTCCATGAAAGGTATAATGCCACTTATTAAAAAGAAAAGAAAATGAAACGAATGAAGAAAGAAGGAAAGAAAAAAGTCCTTAAATAAGTAATACATAAAGATAAGTTAAATATTTCATAAAATGTCGAAAAAAATATTTTAAAACTATTTTATGTACAACAACAACAATAAGTACAATAGGTCAACAATTAAAATATATAGTCCGACTTATATAAGATTGCCAGAGACTATTAATGAATTAGGCGAAATATACTAAACTGTTATTTACTGTCTTATTTCACAGTACCTACAATTAGGTAGTAGCCAAGCCAACAATTTTAAGTGGCTATTAATTGATGGCACCGCAATATAAAAACGAAGTACTTAAAACATTGTAATATGCGCTAGTGTCCATTCGCTTATTCAACACTGTTAAGGTTTTACAAGTTGCTTCGAATATGGGGGCATTCAAGAGATCCTTATTAATTAAAGACCATTGCCTACAAATTGATTTTTGCAACTTGCTCAAGTCAATTTTTA
The DNA here is from genome assembly GCA_037349165.1 of Choristoneura rosaceana. Lineage (NCBI taxonomy): Eukaryota > Metazoa > Arthropoda > Insecta > Lepidoptera > Tortricidae > Choristoneura > Choristoneura rosaceana. Next base: position 3,325,767 of record JAZBNJ010000032.1, read on the forward strand.
ATAGGTTTTTGTTGTTCCACCCTTACTTGCATACACGGCACGTGCAAACAATTAATGACGAGGTATATATTATAAATAGATTTACAATGTTGTTTAATGATGTACCTACATCCCAAGTATTTAGCACAACAATATATTTTAAAACAATACGTAAAGAGTTGAAAAGAAAATACAAGAATAATAGAATTGTAGTGGATGTGTAAAAAGTAAGAAAATATAGATAGGTATCAGAACAAGTCCATGAAAGGTATAAATGCCATTTATTAAAAAGAAAAGAAAATTAAATGAATGAAGAAAGGAAAAAAAAAGAAAATTAGTAGTAAATGTGTAAAAAGTAAGAAAATATAGATAGGTATCAGAACAAGTCCATGAAAGGTATAATGCCATTTATTAAAAAGAAAAGAAAATTAAATGAATGAAGAAAGAAAGGAAAGAAAAAAGAAAATAGTAGTAAATGTGTAAAAAGTAAGAAAATATAGATAGGTATCAGAACAAATCCATGAAAGGTATAATGCCATTTATTAAAAAGAAAATAAAATGAAATGAATGAAGAAAGAAAGGAAAGAAAAAAGAAAATAGTAGTAAATGTGTAAAAAGTAAGAAAATATAGATAGGTATCAGAACAAGTCCATGAAAGGTATAGTGCCATTTATTAAAAAGAAAATAAAATGAAATGAATGAAGAAAGAAAGGAAAGAAAAAAGTAAATTAGTATCTTAAATATTTCACAAAATGTCGAAAAAAATTTTTAAACTATTTTATGAACAACAACAATACAATAGGTCAACAATTAAAATAGGTGTGGTGATAATATCTAGATGGCATTTCTTTCTCTATAGGTAAATACCTACTCTTTGCGCATTTAAAAAAAAATGTACTGTATATAGTACATATAAAATATATTCCATTTTCGACTGCGATTTACAAATAAGTATAATATTTTATTGTTGCCAAAATTGTTTGGTTCTTCGTGATAAATTTCGAAATCGGAGGCAAACAAACGAAAGTGGTTTTGGCCTAAGTAGGTGGGTACAGTCAAGGAAAAAATATGTATACACTTTAGTACTTTGTCACTTTAACCACTGTGACAGTTCAAATATGACGAAAATAGACAAGGTACTAAAGTGTATACATATTTTTGCCCTTGACTGTACACTCACTTCGCTATCCGTATTCAATACCTATAGTTCTAGATGCCTATGTTGCGTTTCAGTCGACTGTGATTAATTGATTATCTTCGAAAATCGAAGTTCGTATCGAACCGTCCCGCCGACACTTATATTATTTAATACGAGACTGCAGGGCTACTACGAAACTCAAAACTCGAAGTTCGTATCGTACCGTCCCTCTCGCTCTCGTATTAAATAGTATAAATGTCGGAGGGACCGCGCGACACGAACTTCGAGTTTCGTAGTAGCCCTGCTGGGAGGGCGATACACGGTACGATTCGAACTTCGATTTTCGAACAACCCTGCAGGGCTACTACGAAACTCGAATTTCGTGTCATGCGGTCTCTCTGATACTTATACTGTTTAATACGAGAGCGAGAGGGACGGTACGATACGAACTTCGAGTTTCGTAGTAGCCCTGCTGCTAGACTCAAACTTCGCAAAAACTACACGGCTTTACTACACGACTTCTATCTATAATCTACCCACAATAAAATTCATTTAATACATGAAAATGTACAAATAAGTAATTATTACATTTTGAGCAAGTAATTTAAATAAATTAAAAAATATATAAGAATAAAAATAATTAACCATTACAGACATAGTTATATACATACCTACAGTACGTTTTATCTATTTTACTGTCCAATTGTTGTAGACAAGCTTCGTGCTGATCTCTGTTCTATCACACGATATAAGATGAAGGTAGAAAAAAATACGACCGCAAGCGCTTGGCCGTTATACAGTCTGACTTATATAAGATTGCCAGAGACTATTAATGAATTAGGAGAAATATACTAAACTGTTACTTACTGTCTTATTTCACAGTACCTACAATTAGTAGCTAAGCCAACAATTTTGAGTGGCTACTAATTGATGGCACTGCAATATAAAAACGAAGTACTTAAAAACATTGTGATATGCGCTAGTGTCCATTCGCTTATTCAACACTGATAAGGCGTTACAAGTTTTTTCGAATACGTGGGCATTCAAGAGATTCTTATTCATTGAAGACCATTCGCTATAAATCAATTTTTGAAACTTGCTAAAGTCAATTTTTATTAGGTTTTTGTTGTTCCAGCCTTCCTTGCATACACGGCACGTGCAAACAATTAATGTATTATGGAAAAGTTTCATTAACCGTGCATGTCCCATATTTGAACGCAGTAACCAGTGACCACTGCAAAAGAGAAATATTAGGGTAGTTTAAATAAATGTAGGTACTATCAAAATATTTCATTTCGGTCGGACCCACCTAGAAAATTGTCAGTTAGTTTTTTTTTTAAATGTGGCCCTGTCCATCAGAATAATTTTACCACTATACTCCATTTGATTTAAGATTTGAATTAACGGTCAAATTATAACACGTTTCTCGGTATTTCGAACACAAATTGACTAAAAATACCTACAAGTACATTTATTAGCGCTATTTATTATATTTTTCGTATAGAAGTTAACACAATTTTAAATAGTTTAATTGTTTCATTTAAAAACGTGTGCAAATTTCACCGTTAAATTTCAAATGATAAAATAAATGGAGCATAGTATTATTTTGTATGTGTTTGGTAAAAAACTAATTATCTATGAAGCAATGGTGGATGTAAGATGAAAAATGCGAAGCCATTAATAAAATTAAAATAAAAGTAGCAGTTGTTTTCGTTGGATTAGGAATAGACTGACCACATGACATGTAATAGCTCCATAAACCTATAACAATTAATAACTATCTGTTCATACCATGTTTGAGCATATATATGTATGTTATTTATACACATGTATATATAAGTTAGCTGGAAGAGATCCCTTTTTAGGGATAAGCTCGCCTTTGTGTCTCCCGTGCATTTGTATTTTTATTTTTATGTGCCATAAAGAGTTTACATATACACATACATATGACTGATTACTGGTTACAGAAAAATTTGAAAAATATTGTCTATAATAAAAAAAAAACTGTAATTTATTTTACTACATAGGAATCAAAATTAATTCTTAGGTAAGAAATTAATTAATTGATTAATTTATTTCATTAATTTTGGAGTCCTGTCCACATTATTGCGCACAATTACGATTTTATGAAAGCTTGCATACTTACTTGTGTGAGATCTTCAACTCCGACATGTCTTTGATAGGCTGAATAGCAAACATGCACACCTGGTTATCCAGTCCAACTAAGAAAACATTGGGCTCACAGTCATGTTTCAGCTTGCTGGTAAAAGATAATAATCCATAATGATAAGGGGGATCTTCCGGTAAATCCTCAAAAGGATCGTCATTATTAAGCAATGGCTCTACTGCATTGTTATATATATGTGTAATGCTAGGCCACATCAACTCTAATGTCATAAAGAGTTTAGCAAGACATTTCTTTGCCTGTAAACAATCTTTTTGTTTTACTGGGAAGAAACCACTGATTTTCTGAAGGTAATAGATTACCATGGCATATAGAAAAGAGCTGTTGTACAGGGAGCCATGGATGAAATGACGGGTACTATTAAAGCTTAACATTGAAGAATAATTATTGACATCATATAAATCTTTCAAGGAACTGTTTTTTAATCTGTCAGCCCCAATATTTTCAGATTCTTTAATTAAAGTGCTCCACTGTTTGCATTGAGTTTTTAGTTTCAATACTGTTTTAATGGCTAATCGGAATCTACCACCATTATCAATTTCTTGCAATAAATCCATAATCTGACATTCTATGAGATGGTACTCATTTAGACAGAGTTCTTTACATTTTTTACCACAGAATAGTGCATAGCAACAGTTGTCACAGGGGGTCAAGTGGAATGCCATCTTTTGGCAATAATAACATGTTACTAATGACTTTTCCTGCTTAGAACATGTCACATATGCGGTCTCTACTAAAAGTACAGTACCCACCGGTATATTTTTAGTAGCAACTGCTTTCATTTTACCACGTTCATGTACTATATCTACATCAGCTGACAGGCAAGGTACCTCAGGATGTATTTGCCCTTTAGTCTTGAAGAATTGCTCTGAGAATGAATTTTTCGGAACAACTACCTTATCTTCATTATTAAAAATCTTTTCTTCACATTTTTCCTTCATAATAGTCAGCTTTTCCAGCAGTCCAGTAGTGCGAAAAAAAACAGGCTGTTCATATTCCCAATGGAATTGAAAACAAGTTTCTATGTCCTTAAGACATTCTGTATAAGCTCCTACATAGAAAGATAGTTCTGACCTATTATAATATGCTAGAATTAGATCTTTAGAACCATAAGGAGCGTGTAGCAAAGCTTTATTGTACCATTCTAAAGCTCTTCGGCACAACTTATGTTTGTGAAAGTAGAGTTGCCCTTTTTTGCGGTATAAGCTGGCCAGATCTTCATTCTTCTGTTTGTTCTCAATTTCGCGCAAATTTCCAGTCTCTTGTAGAACTCTCAGTGCGGCGCTGACAGCACCAGCCATGTCCAAAGTGCGACAAGCTTCGTACACATCGTCGAGAGCGCCTCTTTCATTGAGGTCATTATTTAAATCGATTAGGAATTTCATACATTTCATCCTTGTTCCTAATAAAAAGGAAGTAATAATTAAAGAACTTATCTCACGAATTATAGCTTAAAAAAAAATAAAAATATCATTGAGCTGAAATGCTTACCCTTTCTTTTATAATTTATATCACGAAGACTACCCTACCTTTAAATTAATTTGTACGTTTATCATAAAAGTTATAATGCATGCTAAAACAAACTGGTCTTTCTTTGCCTTAAATCTGGTTGGACATAATAACTAATTTGGCGAATTTTGGTGCACGGCGCGGCGCTACGCTCACATCACAGAACACGAATACGTTAAAGTCGTTAACATTAATAGAGGGAAAGGACTTTCAAAATTTAAAGCTAGTGCTGCCATGTACAAAGTTAGTGTATACACACCAGACCAACTAATGTTGCCAACGAAGAATATTCAACGTTGGCTACCGCACGCTTGTTGGTCTTCGACGTTGCGTCAAAGCGTTTCTTGAAAGTTGAAAAATATAAAAGAGTTAATTACTAAATATTTAGACGATTCAACAGCTTCTCGTTTCATGTGAATTCACAATCTGTGAGAATGTATGACTGTGGTGAAATAGTCGATACTGAAATTAAATAGCAAGAAAGAAAGAAAAAACATTATTCGTGACATTATTACACAAAATACAATAGGTATAGAATTAAACGAAAACAATACGTATCAGGGTCACGAAATTATTCCAAATCAGCACCTATACGCCGCCGCCCGTGCGAACGGCGTTGGCTGTGCTTTGGGACCATCAGGACATTTTACAAAAAATAAATAAATCAACAAACAGTGAACCCACAGGTGAAACTAAAACACTTAAATATACCTGCCAATAAAAACAAACATTTCATTGCTCATGTATAGATCAAGTCCCTTTACCCTTTAACAGGCGGCAATGGAAGTGAGCTAATTTGCTACCTTTAAAATCGAAAAATTCATTTATTGTCCTTTATGTAAGTATTCATTATTTAATAATTGTTTACATTTAAGGTCGCAGAAAAAGTAACGTAAGCAACTATTCATAATCAGCCATTGAGACCATCATGCGTATTTAGGCTGAGGCTGAGGCTTCGCCTCATGTCATGGCGCGCACTTAAACTCGCAGTCGTGTCGTGTCTCAAGTCTCAAGGCTCTTAATATGTACAGTTGCATAAAAATACTATTAGATATTATGTTCATCAAATGGACGTCTTCTTCTTCTATGCTTTAACGTTTTTTTTTTCAATGAAACACTGGCAACCTATCACAATACTAGAAAGAGATAGAAGGACATGCGTAGAGGTAAATGACCCTTAGTTCATCGTTCCTATAACTCTATATCTCTATGATGGACAAAATGAAATTCAAATTAATGAAAAAAGACATGTGGGGAGCTTAATGGCGAACATGTGTGTAATATCTATGGTCAAGTCTAGGTTTATTAAAAAATATAAATGATTGTCAATGGACGACTGACAAGAAACGAGCAAGACGTGTGTTTGATTTCTCTCCCATTCAATATTAAAATAATAAAATATAATACTCCCCGCGCCCCAACACAATGTGAACTTGTGTTAATACAGTAAAACAAGAAATTAGACATTCAAAGAAGACTTATTACTACACCTGGTGTTGGCACACATGCATTGTTTTTTTTTTTAAGTTTGTCTCTGGTAGGGTATTTACTTGCTTATGTATACTCTAAGGGTATTTACTATGCGTGATTTGATTATCAATGGATGTTAGCCTGACAGCACCAGTGCTGCCACTTTAGCCAATTTAGCTAGATCTAGCCACATTTACGAAATAGTTATGGTTAAACGCAAAAAAAAATTATTAGAAATTTTTTTTAACCACGCTTTGTATAATATGTATTTATATATTTCTATAATATTCCATACTTACAACAACTAAGTAACTACTGTTTCAATCAATTTAATTTGTAATATAAAACGTACTTCCGTGCGCTACCTACGTAATTCCTGAGAATATTCTTCAAGAAATAAGTAGGAAAAACTAAGAAATCCGAAAAAAACAAAGCTTGACTGGCAGAGATCCCGTCAGGGATAATTCCGCCTTTGTACAAGTAGCGGCACGAGAGTTTAGCGCTGACGGTTATTGCGCAGAAGTCAAAAGTAAGGTATCACACGGGGAAGGGCGGGCGTGCGTAGCGCCGATTGGCTTTCCAGTCGCATTACGTCCCCCGCGCCCATGCCCCCATGCGCAGCTATCCCTTCCACGGTTCACTCAGCGCTAAACTCTCGTGCCGCTACTTGTACTTAGCACTTTCTTTTTGTGTGATATTTTTGTATTTCCTTTTTGTACAATAAAGAGTATAAACAAACAACAAACAAAAATGAAGAAGCCGTACTTTAAACATCACAAGCACAAGATGACATAAATTTCGAATATTTTTTTCCGTAATTATTAATGTAAGAGAAAGAAATATGAAAAATATGAAAAATTAAGACATACATATCCCATGTTGCCTTTTTTTGTTTAGCCAATATTGGCTGCTTTTAACAGAGTATTTTTTCTAAACTAGCCACTTTTTACCATTACGTTTAGCTACTTTTTCTTTGAGCAAGGTGGCAATACTGGACTATTATATATATTTTATTTATTCTGCGACAGCCTCGGAACAATAACTGCAGTGTGGGCGGCACTCGGCAGATAGATTCAAGATGGATTCCAGCATTTTAAGACTTCCACTTACATTTCCACTTGATAGAAAAATGGACTACACGGACAACTTCTTGCTTTCTCATCGAGTCCTGGAGGAAATGGGCTTTCTTCAACATATTTACGGTGCTTTAAGTTCTATGGATCTGTCAGCAGCGGTGCTTGGTGCATTGCAAGGTATGTGCATCAGTCGATCTTTGCCTTACATTCCAAAAACAGAAAAGGATGTAGTTCTGTCCAGCATTTGTCGTAATGAGGGCAATGATCATTTCAACAGTGAACGCTACCAGAAGGCGTTAGAGTGTTATAACAAAGCCTTACTATTCGCTCCTAAAGGGTCAAAGGAAGTGATTCTGGCCATAAGTAACAGGTCAGCATTACTCTTCAAACTGGAAGCATATAGTGCTTCGTTCCATGACATAGAAACATGTTTGGAATTGGGATGTAGTGGAGATCTACTAGAAAAGTTAAAGAAGAGGAAGATTTCATGTGCCAATATGATTCCAAGCGAAATATTTAAAACAGACAGCTTGGTACATGGTTTCCCTGAAGAATTCTTCAAGTTTAATGAGAAAAAGCATCCTGAAATTCCATGCTTATCTGCAGATGTGGACATAATATCAATATCTGGTGACAAAAGAGTTGCAGCTTCAAAAGATATTGAGATTGGCTCTGTTTTAGTAGTAGAAACAGCATTCGCAACATGTTCCGCTATGGACAAATCACAGGTAGCCTGTTACTTTTGCCAGAAAATGACATTTAATCTGATACCATGCGATAATTGCTGCTATGCCCTGTTTTGCAGCACAGAATGCCAAAAACGTTGTCTGAGTGAGTATCATGACGTAGAATGTCAGATCATGAGTGTATTGGACGCATTAAGTGATGGAAGTAAATTTCGTCTGATTATAAAAACTGTATTTAAGCTAATAAAGAAATGCAAAACTTGGAGCAAGTTGATTGAAGAGTCTAATATTGGTGCTAATGTTAGATTAAACACCAGCTCTCTCAGTGAGATTTATAATGTTGAGAATTATTCTTCCATATTGTGCTTCAATGAAAAGTACCATGTTGTACATGGTACTTTGTATAACAAAACTTTTATGATTGCCATAGTGCTCCATTATCTTGAGAAAATTTCTGGTTTTTTTCCTGCATCACCAAGAGATTTGGAAGCGAAGAAATGTTTTGCTGAACTTTGTATGCGTTTGATGTACCCTTTTATGACAGAGATGAACAGTACTGCTGAGAACTTTTCTTACAAGCAAATTCGAAGCGATAATGCGCCTTCTCATTTCGGTTTGTTTGCATTAACAGGCAAACTTAATCATTCTTGTGATCCTAATGCAGTTGTGATTGGACTCAACAATCGAGTGGCTTTGGTGGCTGTTAAACCTATTAAGAAAATGACTGAAATAACAATTTCTAAGATGTAAGTAATCAAAAGATAATTATGTGCAACTACTGAATACATTCCTTAAGCTTATGTTGACTAGTAACCTGTTGTCATAGATTTTTTTAAAGTAATTTAAGCCTGAGTTATCTTGAGTTGTAATTTTTAAAACACATTTTTTTCATAGGTCATTTAAAAACCAGACTTATTTATCAGACCCATGAATCCAGTACCATAATGTATTACCAGTTTAAGCCATTTTGCCTTTAATAACCAATAATTTAATAACTGATAATTATTTTACTGATTACAGAGGGCACTACTATGATCACTGTTATGGAAACCAACGAGCAGTACATCTCTATACAACAACTCTCAGTGCATGCAGTTGCCAAATTTGCCATGGTTTTAACTTAGACCTAACCCTAACCCTTCAACAAAAAAATACTATACAGATGTGGACTAAATTTAAGGAGATGTTCATATACGGTATACAAGATCAAAGGCATTTCAAAAATAATTGCTATGCATTAAGCGAACTTGAAGAGCTAATTAATACCGCGGAGCACGAGGAAATTTATGGAGAATTCCGCTCGCAACTCGGCTTATTCCAATATGCTGCGACTTTCAATTCTATGATCTAAATCAAGAGGTAATTTTCCTATTCCGTGTTAGAAACATAGATTTACTTATATCAATTCTTTGCACTGCTACATTTAACTAGGCTTTACTGTAATGTTTACCTATAGCCTACAATAAGAACTTTATTTTACTATGTTAATTGAAGGATTTATGTGTGTGGTCTAAAATTAGACTAATCAACTGAAGTCTTTGTATTCGTAAAACTGGATGCGTTGCACTCTGATAATTCTTGTACTGTGTACAGTCAACGTCATAAATAAGTGATCAGTTTTGTACCTTGTCACTTTAACATCATGTTCGAAAAGCCATACGAAATTGTGAAACCACTGAAAGCGACAAGGTACAGAAATGATCACATGTGTATGACGTTGACTACAAATTACATGAAATATTAGGGTGTATTAATTTAGTACATTCCGAGGCGATAATGAGGGTATTTCTAAAGGCGAAGTATCGCTAGATGGCGTTAGTATCGTGAGGCGTGAACCAACGTCTTTCGCTCTTATTGCGTGGACATAAAGCGGTTTTTGATCGGCTAAAGCCGATTTCGCTAGGTATAGGGAGACCTTTAGGAGCTGTTTCACCATCCATTGGTTAGTGTTAACTGACGGTTAAATGTGATGCCGTCTCTATTTGTTTTGTTCGAATATACGGAGACGGCATCACATTTAAGCGTCAGTTAACACTAATCAATGGAAAGTGAAACAGCCCCTAGTCTAATAATACCTATTAGTGTTTTATCTTGTAAATGAGGGGTTTTCGACAGGCGAAATATAGCTAGATGGCGTTAGTATTGTGAGGCCCATTTGACGTTTCAGTTTTGTTTGTGATTGGCTCATTTAGATGTTCTAATCACACGCGTGACGGAAATGTCAGCAAGGCTACCACGAAATTCGAAAATCGAAGTTCGTATCGTACCGTCCCGCCTACGCTTAAGTCATTTAATACGAGAGTGAGAGGGACCTCTCGCTACTAACACCATCTAGCGGTATTTCGCCTGTCGAAAAAACCCCCATGGTTCAGGCGTACATTCGTATCTGACGTAACAGAAATAAGTGATGCAAAGGATTGTGATTCCATTGTGCGTTAGACAATAAGCCCATAGTATCCTTAGAATCCTTAGAATAACTTAAGGCAAGGACGTGTCACATTGGGAGCGTTTTGCGTCATATTCATCACTTATATCAGAGCTGCGGAACGAACCGTGCAGAATGCATCTTGTGTGTGACACCCTAAATAAGTGGACCGGAACCACAGGGTCCAAAACTCATCCATTACGAGTGGGTACTTATAATAAGAGTTATAATATAAGTCTTTAAGGCCGCGAACTGAACGCCAGCGCGGAGAGGGGCGGGCGTTTTATTAAACAATATTTACTAATTTATAATGTGACTTTGTAAGTAAACATTAAATTCCTAATCATATTTTTGTTGTCTTTATTTCGTATCATCATCTCAGCCTATAGACGTCCCACTGCTGGGCACAGGCCTCCTCTCGGAGTGAGAGGGCTTGGGCCATAGTTCCCACGCGGGCCCAGTGCGGATTGGGAACTTCACATGCACCATTGAATTGCTTCGCAGGTTTGTGCAAGTTTCCTCACAATATTTTCCTTCACCGCAAAGCTCGTGTTAAATTCCGCACATGAATTTCGAAAAACTCAGAGGTGCGAGCCGGGATTTGAACCCACCAGGGCTATTAAAATAAAATAATTATTAAATTAAATAAAATTATAATTATAATTATTTAAATAAAATTTCGTATACTTACTCGAAATTCTCCTCTCCATCCTCTATAGAACTACAAGTTGCGATTACTGCAGTTAAAGCAGTTACTCGTGTATGGTAGATAAGCGGATTTGCACTATCCCTGACAACTTATAATTTTTACAGAACAGCAGGGATACTACGAAACTCGAAGTTCGTTGCGTACCGTCCCTCTCGCTCTTGTATTAAACAGTATAAGTGTCAGAGGGACCGCACGAAACGATCTTCGAGTTTCGTAGTAGCCCTGCAGGGCAAGTTGCAAAGACCTTAGGCTGTGTTTCTACCAGATTGTGCGAGGTAGCCGAGTGGTGCGAGGATGAACGTAGCGACTGTTTCTACTAAAGATGTGCGAGGATGCGTGGAGAGGAATGTGGAATGTCCGTGTCATGAACAAATACAAACGCTTCATTTTACCTATCCTCGCTTAGCACAGCTCTGGTGGAAACAGGTCAGCGGAGCGAGGTTGCAGCTTACAGAGTTGAAGTGAAGAATTAAATTACACACACAGCTACAAAAAGAACAAAAAGAAAATGAATGAGTAAATCCTGGACCATGAAAAATCTGAATAAAAGTGAACTCACTCCAGAAGGGCTACTCCGAAACACAAAATTGAAAGTTCGCATCGTGCGATCCCTCTCGCTCTCGTATTAAATAGTATAAGTGTCAGAGGGACCGCACGACACGAACTTCGAGTTTAACTATTTGCTTTATCTCTATGGACATAATGAAATTAAAATTAATGAAAAAAGACATGAGGACTGGACTGTGGACTCTATTTTTAATACAGATTGATTTTTGCTTTGGTTTTATATGGTTTTATTTTTATACTTGCACGGAGGGATTCGCTCACTTGTCCTCGTGTTGGCACTCATGCATTGTTTTTTTTTTTAAGTTTGTCTCTGGTAGGGTATTTACTATGTGTGATTTGATTATCGATGGATATGATTATCGGTTAGCCTGACAGCACCAGTGCTGCCACTTTAGGCAATTTAGCTAGATCCATTCAAATTTACGAAATAGTAAGACGCAAAAAAAAAAAATTTGTAGCAAATTTTTTTAACCACGCTTTCTATAATATTTATATATTTCTATAATATTCCATACGATTCGATTTGTGGCATTCGAACATGGCGGATGTAGACAATATCTAATTTTGCTATTTCTGTTTCTTTGGCTAGTTGAAGTATAATTTTGATAGTGTTTTATGCGGCGATTAACCTTAACAGTGAACAGTGATCACAAAATTCTATATTGCTCTCGTGTCTGACATTTTTTAATGCGCAAGTTGTTTCCACGTGGTTTCTGGAATTTTACTATCAAGTTACAAAAACTACAATCACCGTACAACGTTGCCTGTCGAAAGAGAATACTTAGACACTGGCGAAATTGTCCTATTAATTAGGACAGAAGCCATATTTTAAAAGAGAAGAAGAAGAATATTCCATACTTACAACAACTAAGTAACTACTGAAGGGCTACTCCGAAACACATCGTTCGAAGTTCGTGTCGCGCGGTCCCTCTCACACGTATACTATTTACTACGAGAGCGAGAGTGATCGCATGACACGAACTTCGAACGTTGTGTTTCGGAGTAGCCCTTCTGTTTCAATCAATTTAATTTGTAATGTAAAACGTACTTCCGTGCGCTACCTACGTAATTCCTGAGAATATTCTTCAAGAAATAAGTAGGAAAAACTAAGAAACCCGAAAAAATCAAAGCTTGACTGCCAGAGATCCCTTCAGGGATAAGTGCGCCTTTGTACTTAGCACTTTCTTTTTGTGTGATATTTTTGTATTTCCTTTTTGTACAATAAAGAGTATAAACAAACAACAAACAAAAATGAAGAAGCCGTACTTTCAACATCACAAGATGACATAAATTTTGAATATTTTTTTCCGTAAATATTAATGTAAGAGGAAGAAATATAAAAATTTAAGACTCATACATATCCCATGTCGCCTTTTTTTTGTTTAGCCAATATTGGCTGCTTTTAACAGAGTATTTTTTCTAAACTAGCCACTTTTTACCATATGTTTAGCTACTTTTTCTTCGGGCAAGGTGGCAACACTGGACAGCATGCGTAGCAGTGTGGGCGGCAGCTGACTTGACTATGACTACTGACTACTCTTTGGTGCTTGCTTTGTTTGTGGTAGCAGCGGCCGGCGCCACCATCTGTGAATGATGCAATTGATGGCAAAAAAACAGAGGAAGGGAAGTGCGTGCACAGCATTGCAACCAGAGTACATTGTACCTAGAACTGCAAACTGCAGTACAAAGTGCGACAGCATATAATACAACGCTTGTATTGTAAAACAATTAAACATTACTTGTGTACTGTACTACAGACGCTTCAGTAACTATATTATCACGTCAAACTATTTCGAATAAAGTTTATTATTCACCGTGCCGGGTACAATTTTATTAAGTATAAAAGTACAAGACTTAACTGGGATTTAAGTAGAAGACCTTCTTGACAGTTTTAACTCTTAGAGTTCTTGTTTCCAGCATCCAATTTAAACATCCAATTTCCACTTACAAGAATGTACTACTCGGACAACTTCTTGCTTTCTCATCGAATCCTCGAAGAAATGGGCTTTCTTCAACATATTTACGGTGCTTTAAGTTCTATGGATCTGTCAGCAGCGGTGCTTGGTGCATTGCAAGGTATGTGCATCAGTCGATCTTTGCCTTACATTCCAAAAACAGAAAAGGATGTAGTTCTGTCCAGCATTTGTCGTAATGAGGGCAATGATCATTTCAACAGTGAACGCTACCAGAAGGCGTTAGAGTGTTATAACAAAGCCTTACTATTCGCTCCTAAAGGATCAATGGAACTAATTCTCGCAATTAGTAACCGGTCAGCACTACTCTTCAAACTGAAAGCATATAGTGCTTCGTTCCATGACATAGAAACATGTTTGAAATTGGGATGTAGTGGAGACCTACTAGAAAAGTTAAAGAAGAGGAAGATTTCATGTACCAATATGATTCCAAGCGAAATGTTTAAGACATACAGTTTGGTACATGGTTTCCCTGAAGAATTCTTCAAGTTTAATGAGAAAAAGCATCCTGAAATTCCATGCTTATCTGCAGATGTGGACATAATATCAATATCTGGTGAAAAAAGAGTTGCAGCTTCAAAAGATATTGAGATAGGCACTGTTTTAGTAGTAGAAACAGCCTTCGCAACATGTTCCGCTATGGACAAATCACAGGTAGCCTGTTACTTTTGCCAGAAAATGACATTTAATCTGATACCATGCGATAATTGCTGCTATGCCCTGTTTTGTAGCACAGAATGCCAAAAACGTTGTGTGAGTGAGTATCATGACATAGAATGTCAGATCATGAGTGTATTGGACGCATTAAGTGATGGAAGTAAATTTCGTCTGATTATAAAAACTGTATTTAAGTTAATAAAGAAATGCAAAACTTGGAGCAAGTTGATTGAAGAGTCTAATATTGGTGCTAACGTTAGATTAAACACCAGTTCTCTCAGCCAGATTTATAATGTTGAGAATTATTCTTCCATATTGTCCTTCAATGAAAACTATCATTTTGTCCATGGTATTTTGTACAACCACAGTTTTATGATTGCCATAGTGCTCCATTATCTTGAGAAAATTTCTGGTTTTTTTCCTGCATCACCAAGAGATTTGGAAGCGAAGAAATGTTTTGCTGAACTTTGCATGCGTTTGATGTATCCTTATATGACAGAGATGAACACTACTGCTGAGAACTTTTCTGAACTGCAAATTCAAAGCGAAAATGCACCTTCTCATTTCGGTTTGTTTGCATTAACAGGCAAACTTAATCATTCTTGTGATCCTAATGCAGTTGTGATTGGACTCAACAATCGAGTGGCTTTGGTGGCTGTTAAACCTATTAAGAAAATGACTGAAATAACAATTTCTAAGATGTAAGTAATCAAAAGATAATTGTGTGCAACTACTGAATAAATTCCTTAAGCTAATGTTGTAGTAACCTGTTTTCATAGTTTTTTTTTAACTAATTTAAGCCTGAGTTACCTTTAATTGTGATTTTCAAAACATTTTTTTCATAGTACCATTAAAAACCAGACTTATTTAGCAGACCCTTGAATCCTTGAATTCACATTCTAAGTCAAGTAAGTCAAGGACTTGATTGGGTACTATACCAGTTTAAACCATTTCGCCTTTATAACCAATTACTTAACTAAAAATTGTTTTACTGATTACAGAGGCCACTACTATGATCGCAATTATGGAAACAAACGAGCAGCACATCTCTATACAACAAATCTCAGTGCATGCAGTTGCCACATTTGTCGTGGTTCATGGGGTGTTGACATATTGAACAGAGACTTAACCCCTCAACAGAAAAAGATTGTACAGAAATGGAGAAAATCTAAGAAGATGTTCAGTCTACAAGACGGAGGGCATTTCAAAGATAATTGCTATGCATTAAGCAAACTTGAAGAGCTAGTTAATACCACAGAGCACATCAAAATTTATGGAGAATTCCGCTCGCAACTCAGCTTGTTCCAATATGCTGCGACTTTCAATTCTATGATCTAAATCAGAGGTAATTTTCCCATTCCGTGTTAGAAACATAGATTTACCTATATCAATTCTTTGCACTGCTACATGTAACTAGGCTTTACTGTAATGTTTACCTATAGCCTTACAATAAGAACTTTATTTTACTATGTTAATTGAATGATTTATGTGTGTGGTCTAAAATTAGACTAATCAACTGAAGTCTTTGTACTCGTAACACTGGATGCGTTGCACTCTGATAATTCTTGTACTGTGTAGGTACAGTCAACGTCATAAATAAGTGGTCAGTTTTGTACCTTGTCAGTTTATCATCATGTTCGAAAAGCCATACGAAATTGTGAAACCACTGAAAGCGACAAGGTACAGAAATGATCACATATTTAAGACGTTGACTGTACAAATTACATGGAATATTAGGGTCTATTAATTTAGTACATTCCGAGGCGATAATGAGGGTATTTCTAAAGGCGAAGTATCGCTAGATGGCGTTAGTATCGTGAGGCGTGAACCAACGTCTTTCGCTCTTATTACGTGGACATAAAGCGGTTTTTGATCGGCTAAAGCCGATTCCGCTGGGTATAGGGAGACCCTTAGAAGCTGTTTCACCATCCATTGGTTAGTGTTAACTGACGGTTAAATGTCATGCCGTCTCAATTTGTTCTGTTCGAATAGACAGAGATGGCATCACATTTAACCGTAACCGTCAGTTAACACTAATCAATGGAAGGGGAAACAGCCTTTTAGTCTAATAATACTTATTAGTGTTTTATCTCACAAATGAGGGGTTTCAACAGGCGAAATACCGCTAGATGGCGTTAGTATAGTGAAGCCCGTTCGACGTTTCAGTCTTATTTGCGATTGACTCATTTAGATATTCTAATCACACGCGTGACGGAAATGTCAGCAAGGCTACCACGAAATTCGAAGTTCGTATCGTACCGTCCCGCCTATGCTTATGTCATTTGATACGAGAGTGAGAGGGACGGCACGATACGAACTTCGAATTTCGGAGTAGCCCTTCAGACGGGCCTCTCGATACTAGCGCCATCTAGCGGTATTTCGCCTGTCGAAAAACGCCCATGGTTCAGATGTAAATTCGCAACGATTCTGACGCCTTTCCTGTCTCTTTCTCCCCTGATCCTAAAGCGCGTAACAGAAAGAAAGGATTGTGATTCCATTGCACGTTAGACAATAAGGCCTTAGAATCGCCTGCGGTCTGTGATCGCAATCGGAATCCTTTGAATAACTTAAGGTAAGGACGTGTCACATTGGGAGCGTTTTGCGTCATACTCATCACTTATATGAGGATGAGGATCTAAGGGATGAGGCTATGAGCTGCGGAACGAACCGTGAAGAATGCACCTTGTGTGACACCCTAAATAAGTGGACCGAACCACAGGGTCCAAAACTCATCCAGTACGAGTAGGTACTTATAATAAGTTTATAGTCTGTAAGGCCGCGAACTGAACGCCAGCGGGGAGAGGGGCGGGCAGCGGAGCGGCGAGCGTTTTATTTAACCAGCCCAAAACACGATATTTACTAATTTTTTATAATGTGACTTTGTAAGTAATCTGATTTACAAATACAAATTTTCAAAACATTAAATTTTTGTTCTTATTTTTGTATCCTTACTATACTCCATTCTCCTCTCCATCCTCTGTAAAACTACCCAGATTACTGCAGTTACTCGTGTATGGTAGATAAGCGAATTTGCACTATCCCTGACGACTATATTTTTTACGGAACAGCAGGGCTACTACGAAACTCGAAGTTCGTATCGTACCGTCCCTCTCGCTCTCGTACTAAACAGTATAAGTGTCGAGAGGTACGATACGAACTTCGAGTTTCGTAGTAGCCCTGCTGGGCCAGTTGCAAAGACCTTGGGCTGTGTTTCTACCAGATTGTGCGAGATAGTAGTGGTCCGAGAACGAACATTGCGACTGCTTCCACTAGAGATGCGCGAGGATGTGTGGAGAGGAATGTCCGTGTCATGAACCAATACAAACGCTTCATTTTACCTGTCTTCGCTTAGCACAGCTCTGGTGGTAACAGGTCAGCGGAGCGAGGTTTTTACAGATTCAAAACAAGAGAAGGATGTGTGTGAGGAATCTGTTGTTTGAATGTTGCTCGCCACTGGCCGCTACTAGTGACCGATCTAGCATTCGCAAATCCCAAGCTAGTTCCACCAGGGCTACTACGAAACTCGAAGTTCGTATCGTACCGTCCCTCTCGCTCTCGTATAGTAGAAGTGTCTAGAGGGACCGCACGACACACGACACGAACTTGGAATTTCGTAGTAGCCCTACAGAGTTGAAGTGAAGAATTAAATTACACACAACTACAAAAAGAAAATGGAGAATGTCAAAATCCTGCTGTCATTACACGACACATGTTCTTGTGTCCGTGACCTCAACTCTGGTGGAACTAGCTATACTCATAAAAAAAAGCTTCAGGCCTGGGGACCAAAGTCCGAAAGAAGGAAATTGGAAGGTGAATGTTAATCGTACTTTCGAAGGTTACAAGGCCATGATTGTCTAAAAATGTTAATTAAAAAAAAATGCAATGATGTCCTCGTTCTTGATATTATATGCGTTAGACCTGAGAAACTGATGACGCGATGTAGGATCTTGATTTTCTATATTTGCTCACTAGATGGCACTAGGAGTCTGCACACATCAACTGCTTTACACAGCGGAATAGCTAGGTAACCAATGGCCCTGGGGCAAAAAATAAACTAGGGCCCCTACTAAACTATTTTACCTTTTCGACGCCAATTGTTCCACGCCAATGACCTATATTATACGTCCATTACTTCAGTGCAAAAGCAACCTTCGTTCAATTATGTTAAGGTTCAATTTTAAGCATTGCAATATAGAAGCTTAGCATAATGTGTGATGTCTTTTGTATTTGATGTGGCGAAGAAAAGGTTAAAATCATTCGTCGTGTTCTGAATTCGCCGTACGATCCAGATTTGTCATTTATAGTTTGTAAGCCGGAGTCCGAGGGCCCCCCTGAGGGACTGCCCCGTCTAGCCCTCCGGTAGCTACGCCACTGGCTTTACACTATTGCAAGTTTCCTTACAATATTTTAAAATTTCAGAATTCAGATTGGTCAGTGAGAAAAATAATTGTAAGTACATAATATGAAACAGCAATCATTATATTTTAACACGTAAATAATTAACATGTAATCATTAATTCGATGGCCCAATCGAATAAACGTGCAAAGGCCTTTAAACGAAAAAATTTTTTTTTGTTTTTTAGCTTACATATGGCCCAAAGTATGTCGCCAATTTTTTTTACACCGATCCAATTAACCGTTTTTGAGATAAAAAGTTTTAATAAATTGTTTATTCGTTGGTAATTATTCCATACAAAGTTAAAGTTTGTTTTATTTTTCCTGTAAAATTGCTGTTTTACGATTACACGTTTATTCGTTTGGGCCATCGAATTGAGGTAACTAAAGTACTAAATATTTGCTCCAATAACAAAAAACACATTTTCCACTTAAAATAAAAATTAAGCATGTAAGTAAGAAATCATAGTAACAAATTATCAATCAGTCTTAAATCAAATTACACCATTCAATGTCAAAACTTGAACAAAAAAAACCAGCACCTATAGGGATGTTGACACCACCAATCAACTGACATACTTTTTATGAGCTGTCAAAACACAATTCTCCCATAGTTTCAATGGCAATAGCGAATTATGACGTCATTATCCGTCAACTCAATCGTAACTATTTCTTTATTTTAAAGCAACCAAAAATCAAACTTTACACTAAATCGAAAATTAATCTGGTTTTCAGGGCTAAAATAAAGCATTTTTTTACTGAAGTTTGTGCCTTTGAACTATTTTTTAATGGCGTCATCATCGCTATTGGCCTGTTGAACGAGCATCTCCCAAGGCAATATTTTCAGAAGCTACATGCTGAAAATGCAATATGCAAGTACGAAACAATCTATACACATCTTTGTATTCTTGCGAGAAAGGAACGTTATAAAGCATGGTGACAGCTCTACACAAGTTCTTGTAGAGTTTAGGGAAGTTTGTGAAGTCAATCGGCTCTTGGTGGCAGATTTTGTTGTAGCAGTGTCTCTGAGCAGGGGTAAGGGTGCAGGTTCTGCGTTTCCATGCGCCAGAGCATATGACGCAGTTGCAGACTGTAGCATACAGGATGAACATGTTCTGCCTTCCCAATTTGTTAGTGTCCGTTGTGATCTTGTCTAACCAGTGGCCTCTGTAATAGATAAATAAATAATAAATATCATAGGACAATTCACACCACTTGACCTAGTCCCAAAGTAAGCTTAGCAAAGCTTGTGTTATGGGTACTAAACTAAGCAATGGCTAGATATAATCATATATATAGATACATACATACTTAAATACATATTAAACACCCAAGAGCCGAGAACAAATATTTGTTTTTCATAGAAATATATGCCTCCACACAGGAATCTAACCCGGGACCTCAAGCTTCATAGTCAGGTTCTCTAACCACTATGTCATCTGGTTGTTTAGTTTTTATTTTATTTTATTATAATGCGAAATACAGAATAACTCTACTTATAAATGCAAAACTAACTGTCTGTCTTGTGACCACTTACTTCATGACTAAACTGCTGAAAAAACACATTGGATAGTTTTTAATCCTGAAAAATGGCAGGATAACGCAACTAGAAATAATTTTTTACAGACAACAGAGTGAAAAAAGTTTTCACACAGGCCAAGTAATAAGAAGTTATTAGTTATTACCACTGATATCTGACACAATAAAGTATGCATAAATACATGATACAATTGTATTTCTCGCCCCTAGGATGCTTGAAATATTTTTGCACTCATACATAATAGGCAGAGGATAATCGTAAAAAATGTGCAGCTGTCTGTGTCACAGTAGCTCTTAAATGGGTGGACCGATTTGAATGGGTTTTTTTTTATTTGATAGCAGGTTTTCTAGC
Organism: Choristoneura rosaceana; assembly: GCA_037349165.1. NCBI lineage: Eukaryota > Metazoa > Arthropoda > Insecta > Lepidoptera > Tortricidae > Choristoneura > Choristoneura rosaceana. The sequence continues at coordinate 3,346,427 of JAZBNJ010000032.1, forward strand.
AATGGTTGAGGTTTTCTCAAAATCGGTTAAGCCGTTTTTGAGATATTGAACTTTGAAGTGACAAAGTAGGGGGTTTTCCAAATTTTTGTTGGTTAGGTTATTGAGAATAAATAAAAATAAGTCGGGATTTCCTTCCTGACGCTATAACTCCAGAATGCAAGAAAAGATTTCAAAGGTTTTGCATTCGTTGGAAAGGTCTCGGGCTCCGTGAGGTTTATAGCAAAGAAAATTCCGAATACCGCGCGGGCGGAGCCGCGGGCAAAAGCTAGTTGAGAATAAAATAGCAGTATAACTTACGTATAGGCAATGGTGAGCTCAGTTCCTCGTGAAATGGGCTCTAGTGCCACCAAGGCTACTTTATCATTCAGGCCCACTGTCATAACATTTGGCATGCAGCTGTTCTTGAGTTTACCAGTGAATGAGAAGAACCCAAAATTGTGCATCTTGTGAAACTCAACTTGCGGAGCATCATTCATTGATACAGCATTGACTATTAAAGTGGGGCGACCATACAGGTACAAATACATGATGATTCTTCCAAAACATTTAATTGCTTCATCTCGGTTATTCAAGTCTGGAAAAAATCCTTTTTCAAATCCTAAATAGTGGATAACAGCTGCTATCTTAAAACTCGCATTGTACTTTGCTCCATATACGAAATGCCTCTCTTCCTTTAATTGCAACAGAGAAGAAGTGAAAAGATGGCTGAAGATAAGACTTACAGAACTTTTCTTCATTCTTTCCACTCCAAACAATTTGGTGAAGTCAATAGCATTCTCCCATGAACGTTTAAGCTTTATCTTGATGGCAGCTTTGATAGCCAAACGTAAAGTTTCGTTACAATCAATGTAATGCAAGAGATCCATTATTTTACATTCTATGCTGTGATATTGGTCCATGCTATCTCGCATGCAATATTCATTGCAAAACATAACATGACAACAACCCTCGCAGGGCACTAGATTGTACTCCAGCCGATGACAGTAATAACAGGCCACCATTAAATTGCCAGGGTCCAGGTGGCTCACAAAAGCTGGTTCAATTGCTAGAACCGTACCAACCTTTATATGATTTGCAGCTACTATTTTGGGAATATCATTTTCCATAAAAACACCAACGTTTTTAGTGGCACAGGTGATCAGTGGGTTTGGCATTTCTTTTAGTGCGCAAAAAGTATAACCTGATTTAGGTAGTGTCTTCCAGTAAGAGTCCTCTGACCGCATGGCGTTCGAGGCTTCTTTGTGTCTCTGTTCTAGCTTTGCTAAAATCTCAGGAGGGCAACCCATGTCAAAAACAATGTCGATATCCCCCATAGATGCTCCGTAAGCTTTGACGGTCATAAATAGCGCCGATCTGTTGCTAAAAGCTAGCTTCATTACTTTAGAGTCCACCGGCGCATACTGAAGAGCCTTATTGTATAGAATTAGCGCTTCCTGATATTTCTTATTCGCGTATGCCTCATTACCTTGCTTCCGAAAATCTGTGGATATTGCTTCGGATTTTCTTTCGATTTTCATTAGAGGCACGGATCCAGTTTTGTTTAGGACATTTAACGCTGTAACGACGATATCGGATAGATCACTGCTGCCCAGAGCTTTGTAAATATCGTCGAAACAGCCGAATTTATTTAACAGGTCTTCGTTAAATCCGGGGTTTTTCCACATTGTGGTACCTAAAAATAACAAAATAAATTGTTATTAGTGGAAAAGAATTGTCTGTTTCCCCCTCTGAGTATTTACCTAAATACTCAAAGGTTTCCGCGAAGAATATTTACATGTTTTACTTACCCATTGTTGAAGTTACACGGATAGAAATACACTAATTTAGTATTCTTATCAATTTATTGTTAATAATTTTGAACTTGAACCCACATTATGCCCCATTCAAGTCAAAATTTAACGAACGGAACGGAACGTCGAGTCGAGTTTCGAGTAGACAAAAAAATAAAATAAAAATCTGTGTTGCCGCAACAAAAATCAAATTCCTTATGGTATATTTATCTTACTCTATGATCAAATCAAAACAATCAGCCAAAATGCGAGAAATGTATGTTTGAAGTTCGTATTGTACCGTCCCTCTCGCTCTCCTATTAAATAATATTAGCGCCAACGGGATGGCAAGATACGAAGTTCGAATTTCGTGGTACACGGCTTACTAGGGTCAGGGGCTACTAAAAATTCGAAGTTCGTATCGTACCGTCCCTCTCACTCTCGTTTGAAATAATATTAGCGTCAGCGGGACGGTACGATATGCAGGGCTAACACGAAACTCGAAGTTTGTGTCGTGCGGTCCCTCTGACACTTATACTATTTAATACGAGAGCGAGAGAGACTGCACGACACGAACTTCGAGTTTCGTAGTAGCCCTGCTGGTGGAAAGTTTTGTTTTATACTAAAAATTATAGTTGAGTTCGCAAAACTAATCTATACTGCTCAAAAGGAAATAAGGTCCACGTGAATTTTATGAGTGAAACGAAAATACCAATAAATAAAATTCTTTATAACATTCCTTGTCTAAAAATGTTTATTAAATACAACATAACACAGTACAAGTACTTTTCATACAATTAAATGTATTCAATTAAAAACGAAAACCTATTTTTGATTTAATTTTACCGGTGAAATTCATGTGGCCCTTAAATATTCTTTTGAGTAGTATAAAAATATAGAATAATCCTGCTTTACAATCCTGATTTTATTTGGTTCAACCCGTCTGTTGTCTTATTTTATTAGCTTGTTCGTGCATAGATCGTAACGTAAAAGGAGAAGAAGGAGGAGAAACTGAAAGGCCAGTGCCCAGCTGTGGGACGTATATAGGCTGGGAAGATGATGAACTTTTTAGAATCTCTAGGGGGAAGGGGAGGGGCAGCTGCCCCTCCCAGCTACCCCTGGCGACGCGCTTGATAATATCTAGTCATTTACAGGTTAATGGATAAAACACAAAATGAGAACAAGACCCTTTTTAAGTTTGCAACTTTAATTAGTATGTGTAACAAAATGATCACAGATTATAATTACATCCGAAATAAGTATTGTTAATAAAACTACTAAAATTATGAATGTTACGTATCACAACCATAGGGAATATTACTGCAATGTTCTGCCATCAGAATCAGAATGCAGCACTAGAACAAACCTTATAAATGCCCGTAGGATGCCACAATATCACATTATTTTAAATATTTACCATCAATGTCAATAAAATACTAGATTGTATAACAAACAAGAGCATAAAATGAGCCATTTTATCCGATACGTTCACATCTCCCGAACCGGTACGGGGCGAGGGTGAACAGACACGTCGAGGGGAAAACGGGTTTAATGCTCGAGTTTGTACTCTGCTTTTCACTTCTATTGAGAGGAAATTAAACAGGAACAGTGAAAACAATTGTTCACTTACTAGGTAGCTTTTATATTTCATGCACCGCTATATAATTATAATTCTTTAGTTTTATTAATTTACTTTAGATTGATTTTTAGTTTCATATAAAAAAAACCGGCCAAGAGCGTGGCGGACACGCCCAAAATAGGGTTCCGTAGCCATTATGAAAAAATTAAGTAATATTTTTCTAAGGATTTCGTATTTTATACGGAATCTTCCAAGTTTAGGTATATTTTATACCTTACGCTGCTATTTACTCATAAACTACTAATAATTCTCAAGCAAACATAACCGTTATAGTTTTCCTTAAGTTCGATATCCTGACTACCATCCTGAATTTTTTCAAATTTTTCTACCCACCGGTTTAGATTTTAGAGGGGGGGGGAACGCTCGATTTTAATGAAAATTTGCACTTTAAAGTTGAATATTTCGCAAACGCTTTACTGAATTGAAAAATCGTTTTAGCAAACCCCTAATGGTTTTAAAATACCTATCCAACGATACCCCACACTATAGGGTTGGATGAGAAAAAAAAAACACCGCCACTTTACGTCTATGGGAGGTACCCTAAAAAAAATTGTTTATGAATTTTTAATTGTACTATTTTGTCGGCATAGTTTACTTATATATCCGTGCAAAATTACAGCTTTCTAGCATTGATAGTCCCTGAGCAAAGCCGCGGACGGACAGACAGACAGACAGACAGACGGACAGACAGACATGGCGAAACTATAAGGGTTCCGTTTTTGCCATTTTGGCTCCGGAACCCTAAAAAATAGGTATAGCAACTTTTGTTTGTGGCCGTTGACACCTCATTATCTTGGTCTTAGACGAAGATTTTACTTTACGCACTGGAGCTTAAAAAGTAATTTAATGTCGCCCAGATTCAGCATAAATAGCAGAGCTTTGCGTAATATTCCCTCTTATCTGTATTATTCCAGATTATTGGTACCATCCATAAAAAATAATTAACCTCGGACCATACTCATACATAGGTACCTCACACACAAAAGACAGATAATGTAGTTCAGAAGTAAATCTCCTGTATGTACTTCACTTTTCATACCTACGCTCGGCGGTCGCTCTAAGGTTGTCAGCTATAGCTTATGCACAAAAAAACTATCTATCGTGGTTGTGGCACTCGTATCTAGTTGTTTGATTTATTGTTCAGAATGAAACGGGAAGAATGTAAATATAAATTAAAAACTAAAATATTTTTATTTTAATGTCATTGTTATATTATTAATTGTCACAGAAAATTATTTAATTTAAACAACCATCCACTGAACAGTTAAGACAACTTTTTTTCTGTTGCTCCATTATTGCGCAAAAAAGAGTTCACAGACGCGCGTCCCAAGCGGATGGCACTCGCGCTCGCACTGGTCCCAACCGGACCGAGATATCGTGTCCGTGAACAGTGTCTATTGTGTGTCTATGCTCGAGCGCACAAATATGGAGATTGAATTCTGAACTATGTGTTTTGTGCCTCACATCAGTAATCCCACATGCAATCAATAGGGATGTTGACACCACCAGTCAACTGACGTACTTTTTATGAGCTGTCGAATTATGACGTCACTATCCGGTAACTCAATCAACTAACTATTTATTTGTTTTGTGTAAAAAATCTAATTTTACAGTAAATCGAAAATTAATCTGGTTTTCAGGGCTAAAATGAAGCGTTTTTTTACTGGAGTTGTGCCTTCGAATTATTTTTTAATGGCGTCATCATCCCTATTATGCGATACACACTTGATATGAAAGGGACGAACGATGACGAATCTCCACAAACTGCTTAGTATAATTTAAAGATACTTTATATAGCGGTTAGCTTGTTTGTTGCGCGTCTTCATTGGCCTGCTTGAACTGTTCCGACCAGTAGTCAGGCGTTTTTTCAAAAGCCTGAAACATTAAGAAAATAAAGCTTAGCCTTAACATAGCAAGCCAGATTTTACGAAGACTCTAACACCCTTTTATAAACGAGTCATTACTTGTTGCTAAGTAAATGCTAAAGTAGAGAAAATTGTGACTATGACTTGGCTAAGTAATCTAACATTTGACATTTCAAATTTCAACTAAATTTCAAGCAAAAGTAATTACTTTTACTCAAGTAATGACTTTTACTTCTCTATAAATATGGGTGTTAGATTTTTTATCACACCTGTTTGTAAGCCATGTTACAAAATTTTAATGCAATTTTTACAAAAATCTAAATAACCACAGGCATAGAAAATGTAATGAAGATCTTGATTGTAAAATATCATTGATTTCTGTGCTATACTTTTCGTATAATGAGGACAACGAAACCCAAAATTCAACCGCCCAAATCTTGAAAAGATACAGCTATCTCGATATATTTTAGCGGGAAGTGGAGAAGCGGGAGATGTGCATGGGAGGGCGGCTGCGAGCGCTTATATAGATAGCAATATCTCAAACGAATATCTAACGCGAAGCGAGGAAGGAAGCGAGAAGCGAAAAGCGGGAAGCGGGAGGAAGCGGGAAGGGAGCGAGGAGGAAGGAAGCGAGAGTTGTATGCCAGAATCGTAGCAAGTGGAAGGATGAAGTCTCTGCCTACCCCGTTGGGAAAGAGGCGTGATTTTATGTATGTATGTGTAATATCGAACGCGGCCGCGCGGCCGGCAGGGAAACTTTCTTAATGCGGTTTCCATTTGCGACATCAACATGACATAGTATAGCATGCATTGCTGGATACAATGCCACCACTAACCTCAGCCATTTTGTTCAGTACGAAAAGCTTGGGCACTTCTTCAGTGGCTCTTCTGCCCCATTCGAACACATTCTTCGTAAATTCACCTTCCCCAACCTGAAAGAGTCATGTCAATCTGAGGCCTTATTGTCTAACGCACTTCTTCTTCTTCTTTTAAAATATGGCTTTCTGCCCTAATTAATAGGACAATTTCGCCAGTGTCAAAGTATTCTCTTTCGAGAGGCAACGTTGTACGGTGATTGTAGTTTTTGTAACTTGATAGTAAAATTCCAGAAACCACGTGGAGACAACTTGCGCATTAAAAAATGTCAGACACGAGAGCAATATAGAATTTTGTGATCACTGTTCACTGTTAAGGTTAATCGCCGCATAAAACACTATCAAAATTATGCTTCAACTAGCCAAAGAAACAGAAATAGCAAAAGTAGATATTGTCTACATCCGCCATGTTTGAATGCCACAAATCGAATCCCGTCTAACGCACTTGAAATCACAGTCGTTTTCACCACTTCTTTCTGTCACACGGTATAAGACGAGGGTAGAAAGAGATGGCGTATGCGCATCGTGAACGTCAACGCGTTAAACAATACGGCCTCTGGGTGAAGACTATATATAATTTTAAGGGTTCCGTACGTCAAAAGGAAAAAACGGAACCCTTATAGGATCACTTTTAGTCCGTCTGTCTGTCAAGACCCTTTTTCAAGGGAACACGTGGAGGTATCAAGCTGAAATTTATATCAAATACTGTGGTCTACTGTCGCTTGGAGCTGTGAAAAAATCAAACTTCTAAGCCAACGCAATCAAAATATGGTGCAAATCGTCGAAACTAGCAAGGCAATCAAAACCTATAGGGTACGTTCCGTGAAATTACTTTCTGCCAAGTTTCTTGCGGCGCATTCTTCTTGGCAATGATGGTTTTTTTCAAAAAGTGACATGTAAAAGAGCCTACGGTAGAGGCGATGTTGGAAACTGAACCTTATTAACTTCATAATACGTCACAATTTCCATTGTAAGTATTTGTCAGGTATGTATTCCATAGAGCCTTGGGGGAGGTCTATGTCCAGCAGTGGACGTCTTTCGGGTGACATGATGATGATGTATTTCATAGCTCCTTTTGATTCTGTTGTAGTATGCTATAAATGGGTCCTTTGGGGGCTTGGGATGACCATAAAAGTAACAAAAATTTGAAGTTGAAATAAAAAAATACAAAAAGATTCCAAAAAGTAATCTTAATTTGATTGCTTAATAGCGACATCTCTAGTCACTGGTGAGCGGATAGTTCCGATGGGAATGTAAAATGTATCTTGATGAGAAACTAGTAACATATAGATGGCGTTACTGTCGCGGCTAAAGTGACTATGAAAAGAATGCAAGTTGAAATGTTGGTGCATAGGAGAAATTCGTGTCTAGTCTCCTGTCCAGCGGTGGTATAGGGAAATAGCACACAGCACGGATTGCTGAGGACCTGGGTTCGATTCCCAGCGCTAGTCTATTTTTCTGGTTTTTCTGTGCATCCATGTTTCAGCTTGTGTTTTCGTGTGAAATATATAAACTTTCACGGGGTGATCGTAAAAGTAACAAAAATTTGGAGTTGAAATAAAAAATTACAAAAAAGATTCCAAAAAGTAGCCTTATTAAGGGTTAAAGTACCTTGTTCACTGTCAAGTATAACTGTTTTGTGAATGTGGTGACGAAATTATTCTTCCCGGAGCAATCATTTTCATCCAACAGTCCAGCTTCCGACAGAAAACTCCACATGTGTTCTGGAATTTTCACAAAATTTAAAGGCATTTTTAAGTTAGTGTGACATCACAGATATAGATTACACTAGATTACGCAAATGCATCTACTTCGCGTGTCCAAACCCCGACCAAACGTCGGGGTTGGCCCCATACACACTGACCGCAAGCTGACTAATCATCACTAGTGACCGCTCGAGCCCCACGGCGCGGGCGGGCGGCGCATTCGAATCGATTTTGCGCGGAGATCGAGGAATTCACATCGCTAATTCGCTCTTGAGACGCCACAGTAGATATAAAAAAGTGACATGGTTGGTTTTCAACAGATTGAAGTGTTGGCGGGTGAATATTCGAGCGTTTCAACCGGTCGGTTAAACGTCATTACCATCCCACGTTTATTAGCACAACGAAAGGAGAAGCTGCAAAAATTTAGATCACGCGCGAGATTTAGGATCGGTATTGTATTTAATTGTGACAAAAAAATAACCACGACAATTCCTTCTTTCAATAGTAATTGCCGAAACGGTAATGACGAAAAAAAAAACGCCGCAAAAACGCTGAATATTTACCCTGGCGTTATCTAGTGTAATCAATCTATATCTGTGTGTAACATACTTAATCTGTGGATGGGCTTTCATATATCTTTTAAAGAAAAAAATTAAGATAAATAGAAAACATTTTGTTTCTGAATTTAAAAACAAAATTTACATGCTGCTATGCTGATCCTGGTAATTAATTGACACAATTTACTTAGTCAACTAATAGGCGTCATTGGCGACTTCAGAGCAGGCTGTTTCTTCGCCTTACAGTGCAGTCAAATGTCAAATGTAAAAGGGCGTTTTCAAAAAAAGTTGTTGAAATGACGTTTTTTTTAGATGTGGATGAAATTTGGTATTCCTACTCAGAATCAGGAGCACTTTCGATTATATTATAATAGGAGAAAAAAAGTGTCCCAAGATTTTTTATTCCATTACGTTACCGTTATCATACGCGTGTCTGTGGCGGTAGTGTAATGGATAACACAAAATTATATGAAAAACCTGGGACACTTTTTTTTCCTATTGCAATCGAAAGTGCTCCTGATTCTGATTAGGAATACCAAATTTCATCCACATCTAACAAAAAAGTCATTTGAACAACTTTTTTTGAAAACGTACAAAAATGATGTGACCATCATAGCACAGAATCATAGTCTGAATAGTGCTGCTCTCTGATTTTGGTTTTCAGCATAATTGAAATACTTAATAGATAAAACATAATATATATTTTATGGAAACAAAAATAAAATAAAATGAAACTACAAAAAATCTAAATATCTCCTCATATGGTGGCATTTTCATTGCAAACATTTTAGTTTTTTTTTAATTCGACTGGATGGCAAACAAGCAAGTGGGTCTCCTGATGGTAAGAGATCACCACCACCCATAGACACCTGCAGCACCAGGGAGATTGCAGATGCGTTGCCAACCTAGAGGCCTACCTAGTATGTCCTAACCAGTATATGTCCAATAAGTATAATTAACAATTTATGTTGTTGTTGGGATACCTACCCCGAACTAACCCTACCGGTCAATTGACAGCACAGCGCCGTTTCTACCCTGTTTATTTAAGACAGATCGCGAATCCTTTGTAGCTCTCAACCTTGACGCTGGCAAAATTGTCCCATTGGACAGACGCCATTTAAAAAAAAAAAAAACCTAGAGGCCTAAGATGGTATACCTTGTTTCCTCGTTTTTTTGTAACTATTAATTAAATCTGAAATAGTTTTTTTTTCTTTTATGTAGGTAAGTTTAGTTAAGTTATTTTTAGAATATTTTTAAATCTTATTTATTTATTCAATAATAATAATTATTGTACCAAAAAGCTTAATAAATTAAATAATAATATGATTGAAAATTGGTTCAGCCATTTTTGAGATATTGAACTTTAAAATGACAATGTTGGAGGTTTTTAAGCTGTTTTGAGTTGGTTAGGTTTTTTATTATATTAATTATTTACCTTCCTTAACATTTCCTCCAGACATAAATATGTGTGTCAAAGCTGCCATGAGCATGATCCGCTGATGGGAGTCCGAGACGCTTGAAGGAAGAGATTCACATTCTTCTTTTAGCACCACTATGTATTGTGACATGCCCTTTCCCGCTATGGGGACTAGTTTGTACCCATACACCTGTAATTTACAACAAATGCATCTGTAGGTAATGTTTAAAAATAGGTCTTTTAAAAAAAAATGGCTTCTGCCCAATGGCCCAAAATAATGTTAATTATTACAGATTGTGACGTATTTTATGAATGGCCCCTAAAAACAGGATGTTTGGTAACCCTTTCAATGTTTAATCATATCAAAGTTTTGCCAAACCAAAAAAAATATTTTATTTATATTTATTACTAGCCATTACCCACGACTCTGTCTGTGTAAATTTCAGTTTCCACTGTTCCATTTACTCTGTCCTTCCCCGGGACTCAAACTATCTGTATACTGAATTTCATCTCAACGGTTCAATGGTTTAGACATGATGAAGTAACAAATAAACAAACAAATAGACTTACAAACTTTCGCATTTATTATATTAGTAGGATGGGATGTTAGTCAGCTCCAAAGTTGGTTAACAACTGATAAAACCATAATTTTGCTTCCAAGTTACTCAAAAAACTTTTTACACCAAGTATGGCGAAAATTGAAATAAAACTAAATAGCAACCAGCATAAGATAAGATAAGATAATTTATTCATTCATTTCAGTACAAAAATAACAATAGATACAATATTTTACTAAATTCTATATAAGACGCATAGAAAAAATTATCTGCTTTAAATAATTGCATTTGCAAAAAAAAAAACTTAGAAGAGCCTAGCACACAAAAGTTGCACTTTAATTCCTCTCACAAGGAAGGGAAAGTTACTTTTCTGAGTGAAAGGTGTGACTTTTCTGCCCCAAGCAGCTGATGCCTATGCTATGCCACTGCTAAATACACATAATCGATCACCCATGAGTTTTCAAAGCATCGAAAAAAAACAAAACATAATCTGTAGTCAATTATTAACTGGGTGTAATTCTTTATCAGCCCAGATAACACCGACATGGAAATACCGGCCCTGTTTTTCGTGTATACGTCCATAGAAGCTCCTTTCAGTTTCTATGGGCGTGTACACAAAAAACAGGGCCGGTATTTCCATGGTGTAAACCCTATTAACGCTCGCTTTGCAAACCTTCTCAAGTAATTTATCCGTTCGAAGTATTATTCTGGAAACGGCGCCTGACGGAGTCTGACACACAGTCGCCAAGTGTTTTGCAATATCCGCACGTTTGATGGGTATCTTGCTTGCTTCCCTGCATAAAATATATCGAGTGCATTCATTGACAGCCTCTTCTACACTAGAATCGTCTTCTTCTTCTTCCATAAGAGCAGCAGGAGCCCCCGCTCTAGTGGATCGTCTTTGACTCATGGTTTTTTGCTTAAGGGGCGGAATGAAACTTTCAATAAACCAAATACCAATCTACACAACACAACGCTAAATTAAATAACGAATAATTAAGCAAGCAAAACGATACTGCACGCGGGGCGAGCCAAGCGCGGGCCGTCAATTGTCATGTCAATTGTCAATGAAGTGTCAATGTCAAATCTAAACTGTCGAAAGCCCCAGACCAGTTAAAGCTTTGCGTCCACTGCATCCGACGGAATTGAGCTGTACGGAGTTGACGGTTTGTTGCTTTCTATGGTTCTGCGTGCACTGGATGAACTCGATCGGCATTTCCGAGCCATGGAAAGAAATCTATACAAAGCAGTAAATCCACCCGCTCCGTACGTACAGTGCGTACGCTCCGATTCCGATGCAGTGGACGTTGAGCTTAAGGCTACGTTTTCACCAGAGATAGGCTAGGATAGGATGCGTTGCGAGGAATGTGTTTGTAACGAACATGGACGTATATGGTTCACTTTTGTGAATACAAATTTTCAGAGTATTTTGGTATTTAGTCCCGTTTGGATAGTACGTCCGTGATCCATAGTCATAAAAAAAAATAATGGCTATTATTGTCATTGTCACTGTCAGATACGTCAAAGGACGAAATGACACTTGCTTGATTGATTTGCGAAGATTTTCATTAATTTTCTTTTTTGTATTTTTTAACAAAATTATATTTAGCATGTGGGGCAATGAAGTGATTCTTAAAGCAAATTCTTGATTTAAAGTTAAAGATTATGCATGAATCTAAAAACATCAATATAGTTTCAAATAAATTAATGACAAGACAACATGAAGGGCCGACGATTATTTAGTTGCACAAAATATTTTTTTTAAGATTTAAAAGTCAATAGAAAGAGTTTTTGCGGTATTGTACTTAAAGTTTTTTCTTTTCATTACCAACATGTCGTTTCGTAGTTTAGGAAAGTTGTTTAAAACGAAGAAGACTGATAAATCAGAGAGCAAAGAGATGTAAGTGTAGTGTTATTATTGTATGCCAGCATTCAACAAGTGTTTTATTTTCGCCGGTAACGTGTTGCCGGTAACGCCGCGCTGTTACTATTTTGTGTTGATGATATTTTGTATTGTATGAATTATTAGTTTTGATTTTTATTCATATTTTTTTTTGACTAATTAGCAGTAATTGAATTAAATTAAATTTATGGATAATATTATCGCTGTTTTAGAATTTAATAAGATTTGTGAGTAGTGTCTCGATATATTAGAAGCTGTTTGCTGTGACTTAATTAAGTCTGTGAAGATGCATTTATCTGTGCAATTTTCAGGATAAAAATCTATCCTATATGTTCTTTGTAGGGCCTCAAACTACATCTAAATTGGTTCAACACTTAAAGTGTGAAGAAGTAACAAACAGAGTTACTTTAGCATTTATAATAAGCATTGATCAACAATACAACTATTAATTGAAGATAATAAGTATGGATTTGAGGATTTCTCAAATAAATCACATTATTTCGGACTCCTATTTGCAAAATAAATTGTGAGCAAGTAATTCACCTACTTAATTAACATAATTGACATAATCTCCCAAAATTACTTAATTCATAAAATGAAAAATTATTTTTTTGTTACTAAAACTATTTTTGTGTTGAACTAAATAATTTTGGTGACAAAAATAGAAGTTTCCAACTATAGATACAAATGAATTAATAATTAATGATAGAATAAATTATTAATGAAGGAATGAATGAATTATTTTAAGAAACCATTATAAGCTATTTTTTTTATAGATTGTGTTTTTTTTAAATGTTGGTGAAAATTATATTTTTTTTCAATAAATGCTAATTTATCAGTTTTTAATTTTTGGCATTGTAATTTTTTTTTGTCTTACAGTATACTTCCAACAGAGGGATTTGAAAAAAGTATAGCAATGTTGCTGGCATATTCTGGGCAAGATCTGACAGAAACTAACTCTGAGGAAAGAGGTTTGTTTAGTAATAGTCTAATAAGACGTAAGAGGAGAGGTTTTCCCTCTTCTGGGTGACAGTTTTTACTGGCCCAGATATTACCGACATGGAAATATCAACCTGATATTTAATGTGTACAAACTAATGTCAAACTGACAAGTGACTGGGCAGTATTATGTATCGGAAATAACGAGAGAAATCTGTGAGCTTACGCATCGTGCATACCTGACAAAACCAGACTGATGAAATGCGAGGGTACCCTTTTTTCCAATACACTACAGGCATGAACATGAGAAATCATTTTGGTATTATCTGGCCTGGTAAATAGTATCGCCCCCCCTCTTTCTTCAATCAAATGAATGTAATGTGATTTGGAAAGTCATGGTGTAAAGTCATTTGTAAATAAACCACTAGTGGTTTGACTAATTGCCTCGCTAGCAGAGGGTTGTCGGTTCAACCCTGGTCTTGGTAGATATGAATTACATTTGAAATATTCATTAAGTAGAAAATTTATTCTTTGGCATGTTTTTTCCACAGACAAGCCAGAAAGTCCGTCTCACCGGTGCAACTTGCACAGCGTTGCAGTGCTGCGGTTCCTCGGTCGCAGCCACGGTCTCTCAGGTGCCGATCCATTTGAAGACCTGGAAATTGACAAGATTGTTGATGTATTTGTTGATTTTCTTAACAGTAAGACATTTTTCATAATCTTATTTGTCGTATTTTGGCCATCTCTTGACTGCAAATCATTAATCATTTCAGTCAAATTTACACTATTTTTTTTTTTCAGATAGGGATCATTATGTATTACATAAGCACGGAACGGGGGGGGGGGGTCTAGATGGTGCTGTTACACTTAGACCTCGACTGGAAGAGTCGGGGTTTGAAGTGCAGTGATAAAAGAAGAAGGAGTAAATAAAAAGCGGTTTCTGCGGACACAAAAATTTATTTTAAAAAGTTAAATATGGAAACCAGCCTCGGCTTAGCTAGCGATTTTTATTACATTACCATAGAAGTAGGGCGTGGGGGTCAGAGGAGCTAGGAGGTGACTTTTGCTCAGTTTACTGGTTATTTGCTTAGAAAAAAAGAAAGATGGGCGCCACGGCCATATCGGAGGCCGACCGAAAAAAATTTAAAAAAAAACAAGTTTAAAAAAAAAGAAAGAATTCACCGGATCGTCCGGAGGCTCTCCAGGCAAAAGGACACGCGAGGGCAGACCGCCGGAGCTGTCTTCGAGGGGACGAGCTCCTCACCAGCAGCAGTAGCAGTAGACCACGTTAAAAATAAAATGAAAAGAAAAGGGGAAGTAAAGGTTGGAATTAGGGATAAAAAAAAAAAAACCCCTGCAACAAGGAAATCAGGCATTAGACTCAGGTTAATTTTGGACATCCTCCATACAATAATATTAGGTATTTAAGAGTATTCTTACCGATTGGGAATAGAACCCTTGCTTGCGGGTGACCAGGCCGCGAGTTGAGCTCATGTCGACCAACCGGGGCTTTCAAACGCCTGCGTTACATCTGAAATGGTCGAAAACAGTTAGACCAACGAACAACATTCCAGCGAGCCATCGGGCATTTGAAAATACGGGTCTTACCAGGCTTTAATACGTAGAACCAGGCATGGAGCCACGTTTGGAGTTAGCCGGCGATTCCTTTTCGGTCTGCAAAAACAACCACACACATGACGAGATGCTTTACAAGCATTACGAAGACAATTATTTTGATAGTTGAGGAGTGAACATGGACTCACCTGTAAATTCTTGGTGAATATATTACATTAAAACGCAGCCGACACGGCAGAAGATCAGCGAAAACGCCATCTCACCGGAGGGATACCAGAGCAACATGACAGGTGAAATAATTAAATGGAAGTTTTGCAAAAAGAAAACAAATTCAACCCAATTTTAAATATGTTGTAATAGCCAATTTTAGAAGATTAATCCAGGTTTTTACTGAATTTTAGGGACAATCCTGACTGAAATATAAAATAGAAATCCGAACGGCTAATTTATCACCTAGCAACACTCGAAACTTTTTCTTAAACACTGCACTGAAACAAAAGCCAAAGGTCACGACTCCCACGCGACCTCAGTCGAACAAAATAAAAAAAAATAATGTACTTAAAATAAATGGGGTGGGGGGGTTAAAATTATATACGTAACAGTACCTCCCCACTCGAGAAAAATTTTGAGTCCGCAAAATTTTAAGCTGGCCTCCAGCTTCTTAACTACAGAAGAACACCGCAACCTTGGCGGCACAGCGGAACGTGGTCGGCGCTGGCTGTACGTCCAAGATTACAGGAACACCTACACCTCCACATCAAAAATAAAAAAACTTATGCAAAAGCACAAGGAATAGTATAAAAGGAAAAAATTGTATAAGTTATAAAACAAGTGTAAAACGAGTTTTCGCCTATAACCTAACCACTCAGTGTTACAACCACCAAGAAACAAACAACACCAAATCGAACCCACGCGACTTACCAGTCTGTCGTTTTTAAGTAACGGCAGACTGAACGCAAAACAAACAATACCAAATCAAACACACGCGACTTACCAGTCAGTCGGTTTTTAAGTAACGGCCGACTTTACGCAAAACAAACAACATCAAATCGAACCCAAGCGACTTACCAGTCAGTCGTATTAATTAACGGCAGACTGTACGCAAAACGGAGACGATTGACAACACCGTCAAGTAAAAAAAATTACAAAACAGAAATAACCGACAAAACGAACCCACGCGCATTACCAGTCAAGAGCTTCATTAAACAGCTACTGACTGAACGCAAAACAAAAACAATTGACAACACGGTCAATTGAAGAAATAATGATCATCAACGTTTTACAAACAACGACGATGTCATTCAAATCCAGTTAAGTTACAACCCTTAACTGGTAGAGACAAAATATCCTAAATAAATATGATCATCAAACGTTATACAAACAACGATGACGTCATCAAAATCCACTTACGATACAAACCGTAACCGGCAAAATAAACAATCACTAACGCTTGCCTGGGAATCAATGGCGGTGGCGATGTAATGGCAATCATCGCAGCCGTCCAAAGCAGCACCCAAAGACAAAACAAATCTTACCTAATTATTCAAAGAGTGCCTAGGTTTAATGCCGTAAGTACTCGAAGAAGTAATCGGACGGTACAGGTTATCTACTTTTTATACCAGTACCCGACCCCGAGGGTAGTGAACAAATGGGACAGGAAGTACTTCTTACTCCCTTTTCCCGCATTTAAAAACAAAGTATAGCTTGCGAACCACAACTACGCAGGCTATGATCGCTAGTCAAAAAAAAAACAAAACAAAAACAAACAACACAAAAAAACACGGACAAAACTGCTTAGGCGAAGCAGCATCTAGTTAAGGTTTTGGAAACGATTTGCAGCATAAATGAGCTTCCAGCGAAATAGAAGAATGTTTAAGCAATGATATTATGATACCTATACGTGAGGCAGGGCTAGCACGCGATTTAAATAAATAAAAAAAAGTCAACGGTTACGAAGTTGCAATAGTCATCCCATCGAGCTCCTTTAACCTTAGAAATTTTTAACAATTCAATTTTATGATTGCCCTTAATAAACATAACCTCGTGAGACGGAATGTCTTTACACAGTTTACATAGTTTGCGGATTTGAGCCCGCATGGCGTTAACATCGCCTGCCGGAGTCTCATTCCTTAATAAAATCTCATACTCCAATTCATCCTTATGTAATAAGTTAAATGCAATGGGGCGTTCCTCCATGTTTACAAACGTTTAGTATAAGTGGTTGACTTCAGAATATAAACTTTAGCGGTTGCAAAAAAAACTCTTATCTGTACTTTCCTACTACGGCGTTAATACAAACCAGCAGTGCCAAAGATCACACTAAGTAAGTAAATTAATTAAGCGAGACACTACGCATTCACAAAAATACTTGGCGGACTGTACTTTTCCAAAACAACCAATATGACGTATCGACAAACCACTGGGGTTATACTTAATACACACTAAGTTAATTAATTTAAAAAAACACAGTGTTCACAAAAGTATGTAGCCGACTGTACCTTTTCCTAAAACAACTCTCAAGATGTTGAGTCAAACCACTAGTGCTATAAAACGATTAGTCAATTAAATTAAAGGAGACACTATCGACAAAGAAAAAATGTAAGCTGAGTGTACTTTAAAAATTAACAAGTAGTTAAGTCAAACCAGTAGTAATAAAACTTTCGGTTGATTAAAGCAAAGAAGTCACTGTTTTGTTAGGCACTGTTTACAAAAAAAAATTGGCTGACTGTACTTCAAAAAAAAGAATCAATGTGGCGTTACGTCGAGCTACTTGTGACAAAACGTTTAATTCAATAATTTTAATAGGATGCCGTTCACAAAAAATTATGGCTGACTGTACCACAAAAAAAACGATAAATATAAGCCAGGTTTCAGTGATGATGCAATAATCCAGGTATGAAAACTGAATTAAAATTATTCACTTTTAGCAAAAAAAATATGTGACTAACTGTACTACTGTTTTGAATGAAGTAAACTAAAGGTTCCAACTAATTTCAATGTTATAAGGCCAGCTGGGAAATATACTTAAACAATAATAGTGCTTCAGTCACCAAATAATATGGCCAACTGTACTTTCAAAGTCCTAAGGGAACCATTAAATATTTTTAAGTAAATATACTAAAGGGTGATATGATTATAGCCAAAGTCACCAAATATTACAGTCAACTGTACTAGTTGAACAACAATAAGTGATTACCATAAAAAAGTTAGCTCACTATGGAATTATCGACGAAATAGCTTGTATTTATTTTAAGACAAAATTGTGGGTAAGTACAGTGGGTATCATGAAGTAAATTTATAAGTGCCACCGATTAATAAAACTGATCAACCATTCCACTCCACTCAATACAGATATTTAAAGCATGGATTACAACAACTTTTGAATTGAGTATATTATTATGTTTACTATACTTAGTTTACTATACTTAGTCTATTTCACTTACTGGAGGAACCCAGCAAAATAATTAAATTATAGATTATGAGTTAATTGTATTTAGTGGCAAAATATTTGTACTACACAGACTAATCCAATGAAATGGTATAAAGAGCAAGTAGGAAACAATTTATGTTTTAAATATTCGAGATATTAAATTGGCATAAGACTTATTAGGTATTTAACAAAAATGTTTGCATGAAGATACTCAATTTGTGCAAAATATAACACTGTTTTCAATACTAAAGTAGATAGGTTAAAATTCTATTATTATTAAAAGTGTAGTATTTTGTTTGAAGTAACAATTTTAAATTGAAATATGCAAATTGAAAGTACAATCTGCACCAAAAAACAGCAATAAGTTTTCACCTATGTAACCAACACTGTAATAAGCAATGCTTAAAAATTAAAATAGAACAAAGTTTAACACACAAGTAGATGTGAAATAATTAGCCTCAGCAGATAGACAAAAGTTAAGTCTAGTTTTAAATAGACTTTAAATCAAGTTTTAAATTTTTATTAATTTAGCATAAACAAGCCTAGCAGTTTAAATTATAAATTAAATTAAGCAAAAGCAACCTCCATGCTATAGCAATCTGACATAACAAGCTCTCTGAAAGTAGGCCCCGCGGAGGGCGTCCGCTGTTACACTTAGACCTCGACTGGAAGAGTCGGGGTTTGAAGTGCAGTGATAAAAGAAGAAGGAGTAAATAAAAAGCGGTTTCTGCGGACACAAAAATTTATTTTAAAAAGTTAAATATGGAAACCAGCCTCGGCTTAGCTAGCGATTTTTATTACATTACCATAGAAGTAGGGCGTGGGGGTCAGAGGAGCTAGGAGGTGACTTTTGCTCAGTTTACTGGTTATTTGCTTAGAAAAAAAGAAAGATGGGCGCCACGGCCATATCGGAGGCCGACCGAAAAAAATTTAAAAAAAAACAAGTTTAAAAAAAAAGAAAGAATTCACCGGATCGTCCGGAGGCTCTCCAGGCAAAAGGACACGCGAGGGCAGACCGCCGGAGCTGTCTTCGAGGGGACGAGCTCCTCACCAGCAGCAGTAGCAGTAGACCACGTTAAAAATAAAATGAAAAGAAAAGGGGAAGTAAAGGTTGGAATTAGGGATAAAAAAAAAAAAACCCCTGCAACAAGGAAATCAGGCATTAGACTCAGGTTAATTTTGGACATCCTCCATACAATAATATTAGGTATTTAAGAGTATTCTTACCGATTGGGAATAGAACCCTTGCTTGCGGGTGACCAGGCCGCGAGTTGAGCTCATGTCGACCAACCGGGGCTTTCAAACGCCTGCGTTACATCTGAAATGGTCGAAAACAGTTAGACCAACGAACAACATTCCAGCGAGCCATCGGGCATTTGAAAATACGGGTCTTACCAGGCTTTAATACGTAGAACCAGGCATGGAGCCACGTTTGGAGTTAGCCGGCGATTCCTTTTCGGTCTGCAAAAACAACCACACACATGACGAGATGCTTTACAAGCATTACGAAGACAATTATTTTGATAGTTGAGGAGTGAACATGGACTCACCTGTAAATTCTTGGTGAATATATTACATTAAAACGCAGCCGACACGGCAGAAGATCAGCGAAAACGCCATCTCACCGGAGGGATACCAGAGCAACATGACAGGTGAAATAATTAAATGGAAGTTTTGCAAAAAGAAAACAAATTCAACCCAATTTTAAATATGTTGTAATAGCCAATTTTAGAAGATTAATCCAGGTTTTTACTGAATTTTAGGGACAATCCTGACTGAAATATAAAATAGAAATCCGAACGGCTAATTTATCACCTAGCAACACTCGAAACTTTTTCTTAAACACTGCACTGAAACAAAAGCCAAAGGTCACGACTCCCACGCGACCTCAGTCGAACAAAATAAAAAAAAATAATGTACTTAAAATAAATGGGGTGGGGGGGTTAAAATTATATACGTAACAGTGCTTACGTCAGCAATATTATTTATTAATTCTTGTTTTTTTTAAATAACAATAAATAAACCTGAATAGATTTAAAAATGTATACCAATGTTTATGTAAGCACAGGGGGGGAGGGGGTAGGTTTTTGATGACTTTCGCTGACAAGGGGGAGGAGGGGGTTAAAAAATACTAAAATTCTGCTTACGTAATACTTGAACAACCCCTTATTACTGATGTCATAGTAATTTATATCTGATTTATATTTTTGAATTTTCCAGAAATACAAACTCTTGAACGGGAGCAGGACCCAGAATTGAAAGCCCGGAACATAGCAGCATTTAACGAGGAGGTGGCCTTACTGTATCTGACTAAACTTGATGCGGTAATAGCTACTAACCGAGGACACCTAGCTCTTAACAAGGTATGAAGCTATTTCATGTCCTAATTGATAAAAAAGCCGTGGTGGCCTAGTGGTTTGACCTATCGCATCTCAAGCAGAGGGTTGCGGGTTCAAATCCTGGCTCACACCTCTGAGTTTCTCCAAATTCATGTGCGATTGCATTTGAAATTTACTACGAGCTTTGCGGTGAAGGAAAACATCGGGAGAAAACCGGCACAAACCTGCGAAGCAATTCAAAGGTGCGTGTGAACTTCCCAATCTGCGCTGGGCCCGCGTGAGAACTATGGCCCAAGGCCTCTCGTTCTGAAAGGAGGCCTGTGCCCAGCAGTGGGACGTATATAGGCTGCGATGATGATGATGATGATGATAAATTGACAAAAACGATTACACAGACATAGCTTTATTACACGTGTGTTCTTTATCGACATGGAGCTGCGTAAAGTATCGCCTGTTTTTTTTTTAGTTAACCTGGGCAGATTTTCTGCTGGCCGGGATGTGGGATCACATAAAAGAAGTGCTGGAGATCGTAGCTAACAACAAATTCCATAATGTTGAACTGTTGGTGCAACAGCTGGCCTCAATACCAACCGTCAAATTAGCTTTGGAACGAATAAGCCACAACGAAACTTAGTAATAAGGATTTTAAAACCTTGTTTATGGGTGTCATGAAGTAAGTACAGGTTTCGGACAAGTGAATGAAAATAACGTTTTCGAAATGTTTCTAACAGTTATTTTTACGTTTTGTTTGGTTTGAAAACCAATAAAACGAGTTGAAAAATAACGAACACAATGTTCTTTTTTTTTTAAATGTTGCTTGCTTAGAGACCGCCAAAAGAGAATAGCGTCACTACTTTGAAAAAATCTCGTATCTAAAATCATTATGTCAACAAAATTAGGGTTTTCACAGAGGCGAAAATATCGCTAGATGGCGTCAGTATCGTGAGGTCTGTTTGACGTTTGCTTGCGATTGGCTCATTTAGTTTTTTAACCAATCACGAGCAAACGTCAAACGGACCTCACGATACTACCGCCATCTAGCGATATTTCACCTCTGTGAAAACTTCATTGAACCTTGACATAATGATCATAAAGTTCACTCAAATGTCGATTTTGTGGTAAGAGTTTTTTTTGAGTAGTGACGAAATGGTAATAACCTATTTATTTGGTAATATTTTTTGTTATAAAGAAGCAATGCAATTTCTTAGAAACGACTTTTTTTATAGTCAGTCTGTAAGATGGAATTTTAAGCGATTGACTTACCAAGTCAATCATAATCAAGTCAATCAATATCAGTGGGGAAGATTTTAACATTTGCAGCTTTGTATCGAACAACTGAGAGAACGAAATATAAACTGTTAGCAACATTTTATATTTTGTACCTGTTAAGAAACGTTTTGATGGAATCCGAAAAAAATTGTATATTGTTGTAATTTAATTTTAATTTTCGAATGATCTCTGAACGTTACTGATTGTATATTTAAGATTACAAATAGAATTAAGTAATATTGAATCGACCAATCCGGTTACAGGCTCTATTCTTTCAATGTAAGGGAATGAGGGTAAAGGACAGGTGAAATATCGCTAGATGGCGTTAGTATCGTGAGGTTCTTTTTTGACGTTTGCTCGTGATTGGTTAAAAACGAGCCAATCGCAAGCAAACGTCAAACGGACCTCTCGATACTAACGCCTTGATTCGATTTGTGGCATTCGAACATGGCGGATGTGGACAATATATAATTTTGCTATTTCTGTTTCTTTGGCTAGTTGAATTATAATTTTGATAGTGTTTTATGCGGCGATTAACCTTAACAGTGAACTGTGATCACAATATTCAATATTGCTCTCGTGTCTGACATTTTTTAGTGCGCAAGTTGTCTCCACGTGGTTTTTGGAATTTTACTATCAAGTTACAAAAACTACAATCACCGTACAACGTTGCCTCTCGAAAGATAATACTTTGACATTGGCGAAATTGTCTTATTAATTAGGACAGAAGCCATATTTTAAAAGAAGAAGATACTAACGCCATCTAACGATATTTCGCCTCTGTGAAAACCCTCATTTTGTTGACATATTGATTTTAGATACTTGCGATTGGCTAATAACTAAATGAGCCAATCGCAAGCAAGACCGTAATGTCAGAAAAACCTCACGATACTAACGCCATCTAGCGATGTTTCGCCTGTCTTTTACCCTCATTATATTAATGTTTAAAGTTAAAGTATCGGCGGCTCTGGTACTTGGTCAACGTAGAGCGAGATTGTCTACATCGCTTCCGCGCGCTTTGTTGCAAAATGCAGAAAACGGAAAATGTTACTACACGCAAAACGTAACCAACAAAATCTACAATTTGCAAAATGTACAAACGAAACATACAAAAAGCAAAAAATACATTTGCAAAATGTACCTACCTGTTTTTGTACGCTCCGTTCTCGCTCTATATCAATTCAACTGTCAATTTAATGGTTCACACATGCTAAACGCCGGGTAAACTCTAGTTTGTTAATATTTTGGACATATAGTTTATTACTTTGTGGTATATCCTGTTCGGTCAAGGACTTTGTTTCATGCGCCACCATGGAACCATTTCACGGTAAACGTCATAGTGATATTGCATCAATTGACAAGGAAAATCGTAATGATTTTTTCTTTGAAAAGGTTCCATGGTGGCTAATCTTGGAATGACGAGGAATCGGTGCGATTCCCTGTCATATTTTTTATTATTTATACCTACATGTTCTTGTCGCAGTAGTAATAGTTATTGAAATTTTTATAATAGTATCGTAGTTATTTACGTATATAACGGTATTTTACTTAATTATTGTATTTTAAATCACTTCCTTATTTCAGGAGACTGAATGTGAATAAACTGTGAATTCGTTGTTATAATTATATTATCGTTCGCATTTATTAATAATGTTAAATTTGTCTAAGTAGGTTATAATTATAAGGGTAATCGAAAAAATTGTGCCATAAAAACAAAAATATTTTTGTTTTTATTATGAATACTTATTGGAATTTTTGAGATTTTAGTTAACTTAGGTAGATGTGACTAGAAAATACCATTCGAAATAGATTACTTGTACATTTTACGTTTTGTGCGTTTCACGATTGAGCATTTTGTGATCAGTGAAAATGTACATACGCATTCATACGTGCAAGAAACGCGTAAGTCCTATTAGGTTTGTATGTGTTTTACGCGTTTCGTGCATTAAGGGTGCGAATCTACCTACATTATGACAACGCACTGGCATCGCTTAAAGCGTTGCGGGTGTCTATGGACAGTGGTGATCACTTATCATCAGGTGACCCACTAGTTCGTTTGTCTGGCCTCTATAACATAAAAAAAAAAAAAAAAAACGTACACTACGCAAAATGTACTTACGTTGAAAGCGCATAACGCAAAATTTGTAAAAAGAAAAAAAAAAATTTATAACAAAAAATAGAACCGACTACAAAAAACCATGAAAATAATTTTCTACCAGTCTGAAGTCGGTGCCTCAGCACGAGCCAGCAGGAGTGATTGAAGTCATTTAATCGTATACTTAGTTGTAGGTGAGGTAGACGATTATAGGTCCACTCCTGCTGGCTCGTGCTGAGGCACCGACTTCAGACTGGTAGAAAATTATTTTCATGGTTTTTTGTAGTCGGTTCTATTTTTTGTTATAAATTTTTTTTTTCACGCTTTTTAGTGTAAATATCTAAGATACAATAGTTTAATGTCAACTGCTCATCACCTTTTACGAAAAATTGCTATTTCCGATGCAGAGATGTTCATTATTGAGGAGTCCTGGTGCTTCACCACCCATTCCATTTCACCATATGTGTTCCGAGGAGCATAAATTGCTTAGCAACTGTGTTAAAGCAATTGAAATTCAACCCATGAAATACTTGTTATTGAGTAGTAACTCCGATGGTCAACTGTGGTCTTCATCATCAGTTCCACTTTACCAAATGATAATTTTCAAGAGCAAATGCACGAGTTACTACTAAATATATCAAAATTACCATAGGTTTCCCTACAACATTTGAAGAGTTCCCTCGATTTCCTTAGGATCCAATCATCAGATCCTGATCTGGTGCTTATGGGACCTAATTGAAAGCATTCCTAGACGAAAGCAAAAAAAAAAATTCAAATCGGTTCATAAATGACGGAGTTCTGAGGTAACAAACATAAAAAAAAATAAAAAAAATAAAAAAAAACATACAACCGAATTGATAACCTCCTCCTTTTTTTGAAGTCGGTTAAAAATACAATTTCGCGAATTGTTCAATGCATAATCGTACATTTTTCATATATATTTCTATTTGTACATTATCTGATCAGCTGAACAAAGCGATAATTCGGACGGAGGTACATTCGTGTTCATAAATTTGTGAGCAAAAATTCAATCAAAAATATCTGAACACGCTTGTACGCCGTTAACAACAGTCGTGTTGAAATTTTTTCTTGCTCACAATTTTATGAAATCTACCTGGTATACGATTCAGTTTCCTTGAATGTACATTTTTAAACTTGTATTTCAAATCAGTACCTACAATTTTGCACCAGTTGCGAATGGTATTTTCGAGTGGTGTCATTTCGAAAATAGGTCCTCTGTTGCAGCTGCAAGGCCACTCCGAACCTCGAAACTCGAAGTTCGTGTCGTGCGGTCCCTCTGGCACTTATACTATTTAATACGAGAGCGAGAGGGACCACACGACCCGAACTTCGAGTTTCGGAGTAGCCCTGCTTTTTTTATACAATTTCTAATCAAAGACTACGAAATTGTATGGAGGTGACAGCTGTCAGAACGTCAGCTATATCGTTTGAACTAAGTATAGAAAGAATGACTGGCCAATGTGTGGAGATAGAGAAAACAACGAGCTTATTGGTATTTTTTCTTCAATTGCCGCTTTGTGTGTGATAAGTGATAAATGCTACTGTGAACTAAGTCTCAGAGGCCGTATTGCCTAACGTTTTTGATGCTCGCGATCGTAATCAAATGACAGATGGCGCTTATAAAAACTGTCATTTGATTGCGATCGCGAGCGTCAGAAACGTTAGGCAATATAGGTAGATTCATTCATGATGACGCGTACCGTGGTTCTTATTTGATGTCATTCATGGCTAATTTTGACAAAATCACGCGTCTTCGTGGATGGCACTATTAGTGCAGTAAATAAAGGTAGTGGACCCAACAGTAATTCCTCAGCCCATTGCCTCAGCCCGAAAAAACTTGACAGTATGATAAAGTATCAATAAATAAAGAGTAGGTATTGTATAAATATCCAAAAAAAAAAGGCTCCGTTCAAACTTTCTTCAACATAGACATACTCAACTCATATAACGTATTGGAACAATATATGAAGTATAAAAAAAAATATCCCAGCAGAAATTAAATTAAATTACTAATATAAACAGATTTGTGTTTCGTCACTACTTTGAAAAAATCTCGTATCTCAAATCAATACGTGAACGAAATTGAACCTTGACGTAATGGTCATAAAGTGCACTCGGAAAAATTATCCATTTTGAGATACGAGTTTTTTAAAAGTAGTGACGATTTTTAGCTTATAAATACCTAACTTAGGTGTTTTTTTTTTGGATTTTTTATATTTTAGTTACGGCTCATACTATACAATAACCAAGCAAAATTTCATCGACTGAGGAATTAATGCTTGGGTCTCCATACAACAACTTCCTTCATTTACTGCACCATATTATGGCCTTTGGTCTATTGGAATGTTTGGAATGTTTTTCGGACTGTAAAAGTTGTTGTAAAAAAGAAGGAAACAATCGTGAATGGCTGTTGTTCTTACGGAATAAAGTACCTATTTATTTTACATTTGTCCTCCAGTTGTTTTATTTTGAAGATATCGGATGAAATTTTTCAGATATAGATCTTCATGAGCGTGACAAAAAACGGAACTAACGCGGGTATTTGTTAATAAAATATGATGTACAGTCAAGTGTAAAAATATGAACTTACTAGCTTTTGCCCGCGGCTCCGCCCGCGCGGTATTCGGTTATCGCGCGCTGTTCCCTCGGGAACTGTGCATTTTTCCGGGATAAAAAGTAGCCTATGTCACTCTCGGGCCCATAAACTATCTCTATGCCAAAAATCACGACAATGCGTCGCTCCGTTACGGCGTGAAAGAGGGACAAACATACAAACACACAAACACACTTTATAATATTAGTATGGATTCAAAGTTTAAAAAATAATTACCACAGACTCTTATTCCGACGCAATAAGACGCCGTGATAACATATTTTTGAGTGCTGCAAATAGACTCTTGTTTTTGCACTTGACTGTACAGTCGACTTCTTGAACTTGAGAGCAAAAATTTGATCAAAAAAATCTGAACATGCTTTTGCGCCGTTAACAATAGAGTCGTGTTCAGATATTTTTGATCAAATTTTTCGGTCACAAGTTTATGAACTCAACTGTACGTAGGTATCTGATTTTTTTTTCTCGACTAGATGGAAAACGAGCAAGTGGGTCTCCTGATGGTAAGACATCACCGCATCATTGCAGATGCGTTGCCAACCTAGAGGACTAAGAGGGGATACATCAAGTGCCAGTAATTTCACCGCTGTCTTGCTCTCCACGCCGAAACACAACAGTGCAAGCACTGTTGCTTCACGGCAGGATTAGGGAGCAAGATGGTGGTAGCAATCCGGGCGGACCTTGCACAAGGACCTAGGTCCTGCACGCACCTGCTGATACTGATATTTCTGATAAGTTATCTCTAAACAACGATATATACCACACTCGATGGGGGATGATTTGAGTTTTGGAATTTTAGTGACAGCACTAGGGTTTTGATTGTTCGTTTGGACTTTCGGGTTTGTGGAACCCTAAAGAGTATGGCGGACAGAGAAACTTAAATGTATCTTGTTTTAGGCGCTTTGATCACTTATACAAACGATGGAAGTAATAATTACTTCTTATTATTAGATCCTTTGATGAATTATACCTGTAGATTCACAATCGCGCGCCCAAATATGTCCGAGCCAAATGAGCGCCACTTTGAATCACTGGCCTAAAATCACTGGTTCAGATCACCGGGATAGGTTAGGTCGATAGGTTGGTCGATAGGTCGATCGGTAGGTCGATAGTAGGTACAATCCGTTACCTCTAGTGTAGCGTTCTCACAAAACAGTCGTTTACTATTCGACGACGTAAATCGAGCATTCGATCGTCGATACGTAAGTTTTCGATCGTCGATACGTAACGCTCGATCGTCGATACGTTTCCTAACAAATACAGTGAGTACGGTTCACTTTTCGAATAGAATAGCAACTCACTTCGACAGCGTAATGTTTGAGGCGAGTGTAAGTACTCTCTTTGGTGAGTACCGATTTTCACGTTCGCAATAGTTTGCGAGGAGCTCGCTGACGCAAACGTTAAAGTAAAGTTGTCAATTGCTTTCTGACTAGCGTCATATTCTGTGAAAAAGGTGATGTGGAGAATAGGGACAAGACATTTATCTGTAATAATTTATTTAACTTTCCTTTCACAACGATCTTACACAAGGGAAACACCATTCCTGAACACAATACATATACACACGCTCACACAACCACAAGTACACACACGCTGTAGGATTTCATTTTTCATGTAAAAGCAATGTGCGTCAAGTTAGCACATACCTCGGTTATCCGAAGTAATTGAGTGAGACCGAGAATAGATCGGACAATCAAAAGTTCCGATAATCAAAGTCGTGTTTTTGTGTACTTTGGAATTGGAAGTCAAATTTTCCCACGGTAACTAGGTATAAAGTGTTCAACTGCGCAGTTACAACGGGAAGATTATTTTAATATGTAAAAAAAATCTGTACGTGTAGTATTCATCATCATCATCATGTCAGCCGAAAGACGTCCACTGCTGGACATAGGCCTCCCCCAAGGCTCTCCACTCAGACCGGTCTTGTGCTTTTCGCATCCACCATCCCACGATCTTAGCCAGGTCGTCGCTCCATCTTGTTGGAGGCCTACCAACAGCTCGTCTCCCGGTCCGCGGACGCCATTCGAGAACCTTCTGACTAGGGATGTTAAGGATATCCATATCGGTAACCGAAACTACCGGATATCCGAAATAAAAAAAATATCCGTATCCGTAACCGTAACCGAAATAAATGTTTCGGATAATTTCGGATAGTGGCGGAATCTAAATGAGACACGTTACGACAAGTTGTTTTTGATCGGCCGTGTCACACGCCGCGCGCGTGGGTGACAGTCTTTACCGGCATGTTTTTACCGACATGTAAATACCGGCCCTGCAAAGCTACCACGAAATTCGTAAATCGAAGTCATAGGCTGATTGTAGTACCTACCAAGTGGTGACCTCTATACTTATAAATAAAACCATTTCATTATCTACTAGCTTTCGCCTGCGGCTCCGCCCGCGTGGAATTCGGTTATCGCGCGCTGTTCCCTCGGGAACTATGCATTTTTCCGGGATAAAAAGTAGCCTATGGCACTCTCGGGCCCATAAACTATCTCTATGCCAAAAATCACGTCGATCCGTCGTTCCGTTACGGCGTGAAAGAGGGACAAACATACATACACACAAACACATAAACATACAAACACACAAACACACTTTCGCATTTATAATACTAGTATGGATTTGTATGTTACTTTTGAAATTCCATAAGAATCTAATATCCGTAACCGAAACTATCTGAAACTACCGGATAATCTGAAATAATTTCATATCCATATCCGAAACCGAAACCTAAACTGATATAAAAAAATTCCAATATCCGTATCCGTATCCATATCCGAAATTCCATATCCGTAACATCCCTGCTTGTGCCCATCGGCCATCAGTCCTGCGTGCAATGTGCCCCGCCCACTGCCACTTCAGTTTCGCAATTCTTCTTTAGTTCTTTCTTTCTAGCTTTCTTAGCTAGCCTGGATTTTTGTATGAATGTATCATTATTATAGAATTTTGAATCGGTACCCCAAGATCCTTGGGTGGGCAATAGACCATACTGGGGTGGGTACGGTTTTTTTTTTTAGAATAATATGGCGCTGTCCATTGGAGGACAATTTTGTTAGTGTCTAGCAGGTGTTGCCATTGTATGGTAAAAAAATTTAGAAAATGAGCGCGAAAAATTACAATTCAACAATTCAAGTTATTATAATTTAAAATTAAAAACAAGAATTAAGATCACAATCGAAATTTCAAATCAGAGCAGAGAGTTTGGAACCCATTAGTTAAAAAGCCACAGAATAAATAAAAAAAAAAACAGAAAAATAGGTAATAGCGAAAAGCCTATAAAATAATGAATGGTGCTCATTTGCCAAAACAACTTGAAGCAGCTAGAGGTAGCTCTAAGTTGACGTACATAATTCCGTCGATCATTTTCTGAACGCAACTTTTGGCGTGGTGAGCGATCGATAGTCTCATTCGTACGAATTTTAAAACTAACATTCGCTATTTCCTTCACTCACGTTATCATTGATGTGTATGTACTTACTAGATGCGCGCGTTCATGTCAACAATATGTTCAAATATCGGACTGTCACAAGACGTCAACGCTATATAGATTATACACCGCAGACGTGACACAGCTATTTTACCTACGAAACGTAATCATTTTGCATCTGGCAAAATAGATATTTTCGAAAAAAAAAACAAACTTTTTAACTGCATTTTTTTAATCAATTGAAAGAAATTATCTTAATAAATAGGCAGATAGTGAATGAGGTTTTGAAAAAAAGCTGAAGCACTAAAAATGTGATTGAAACCTGTAATTCAACGGTTCTTAAGCCTTTATCGCAATGGAACCCCTTATTGGAAATTTTAAATTTGCCGGAGCCCCAAAATAGTCAAAAATGGTGTACTGAGTATTATTATTATTTTTTTGTTTTTTAGTAGCAATGTATGCTTGCTCAACGAAATTTCAGATTTTTTAAAAGCGAAAAAGATTTTCGGAATGCCGGAGGGGATTTGAATGTTATTAGTTACTGTTTCCGAACGTAACCTGTGTTTTGGGCGCGCTGTCACTGTCACTATATAGATATATGTATTCATGTAGACAAATGAGAAGTAAAAAGCATGTTCTAATAAATTACTGTTTTATTCTTAAATATATCCAGAAACAGTTACTAAAATGCGTATCGCGTGACATATTGACGTTCATAAAAATTAGTACATGGAAAAAGAATGACAGGTATAAATAAAGCAATTAAACGAATTGTCATGCATGTTCAGTCACAATTTTTTACCTACAACCAATTCTGAATGGGATCGTCTGCACGTTTTAGTCTATGATTGTAAGATGGCGTAATGTCAACGACTTTATAACCTTCGATGCGTTACGTCTTATTTTAAAAAATGTTTTTATTGTGGTATTACAATATTATTAGTTGCTTAATCACTTGTACAAGATGTAATTTTACTTACTTGAGTAGTGAATTGTTACTTACGTGCAGGTTCACGCCTATATTCGGAGTCTCAATCAAAAACTAGTTCGTCCGCCGCTCATGAATGTCAAAGTCATACTAAAGTCCTTTGCACAGTGCAAGGTGCAAAGCAGTGGAACACAATGAGTGTTCGGATGGCGTCATCTAGTAAGTACATATACATCAATGCACGTTATAGTTTGCGTGTGCGCGATGCTCGATCGACGTGACAGTTAACGTAAATTAAAGATGGACGCCATTGTACGTAACAAGACCAGCTGCTCTAATTAATAAAACTAAAATAACTAAAAGTAAAGTGAAATTTACTTCTAATTGTAGGTAGAAAAACATCAACGACGGGCCGCAGAAAGTGTGATAATGATGCGTAAATACGACCTTTTCCTAAAGGACGAAGTCATTGAATTGAAGATGATCAATGTTTTTACAATGCTGTGCCTTACCCTACGAATAAAGTCTTACCACAAGCTGAAGATTTAGGATGTCGAAATTGTAGAAATGAAAGTTTCCTCCAACAGCTTGTTGGGTGAGGCTGGGACCAATGTTCGCAGCTTTGACTGGTACCTAGGTAAGAATTTTGTTTATTTACCAATCGCACTCGCACTGTGTTAATACATTTTTTTTTTCATATTTTCCAGTTTCATATCTGGCTTAAAACTAAATATTGCGACTAATGCTAATAATAGTTCTCGAGAATTCAATAATATCTCAATTTTACACACTATGTTTTGTTGATAAACAGATTTCAAAAAACGGTTCTTTATCTCTTGAAAAGATAGTAATATAAATGTACATAATGTTGTCCGTTGCCTGCGACTTGGTCTACCTTGAATTTGTTTATTGCTCCATGCTAAAAGCTATTCTTTGCTCTTCCCTCTTTTCAAATCCTGTCTCTGTCTCTACCATAAGGGCACATGGGACCTGTGCCCATCAATGCACCCCAGCCGATGGGACACCCTAAAGGCCAAAAAACTGAGAAACTTTCTTTAATTTTCAAAAGGGCCCCAAGTTGTGTGCTCCGGGCCAGGGCACCCGCTCGGCATAAGGTATTATCTATATACAAAGTTTCATTTATATTGGTTCAGCAGGAACAGACCAATAGACAGGCACTTTCGCATAATTATGAACTTGCTTCCCTCATATAACCATTATTTTTGACAGACTAATTGCAATTCAAGAATGTAATCAAGTAATGTTACCTACAAAAATTATAGACTCAGTGACTGCCTATAATCTAATATTGTCAATTGATATTTTCTTAGGAGGAGACGAAGTGGAACATCACCAAAAACAGAAGGGGTCCAACTGTTGAATGAAGATTGTAAAAGAAAACAATGTTCCTGACATTACTGGTCTACCTAAGGGCAGGGCTGCCTATCCAGTATCTTTCAGTTTGTAGTTGCTATCTGTTCTTCACATCCTTTCATGTGTATTATATTCTATTTACAAAGTTACATGAAATGTCTGCGCTGTGCTCAACTTCTAATCTCATTGTACAAATTATCCTTGTTAATATACAATTGCCTAAAGCAGAAAGAATATATTGGTGTGCGTGCACAAATTTGTTTTTTATTGTTTTTTTACAAGCTTTAGGTTTTGAAGTTACTTACTTTAAACAAAGTTGTTTTAAAAATCTGTAAGTCTAATTTTCACACTTCTTCAGTTTATTTGTTTGAAATTAGTTAAGGTAGTTTGTTTTTAACTAGTTTTCACCCACAATTTTATCTGAATTTGTTTATGACTCTCACGTGGGTAACATGTATTTTCCTGGATAAAAATCTAATTCTCCGGACTCTAACTATATTAAACTAATAATAGTTTAAGCGTAAAGAGTTTACAAACAGACAGATACACTTTCGCATTTATAATTTAAGTATGGATTACATTTCTGACAAAAACTTAAATTTGATAAGTGTAATAAAAACTGATTTAGTGCCTTTCAAGTTTCTTTAAAATCTTACTTTTTTTTTTATTTACCCCCTCAAAGCTGCACATAGCTCAACTCGAAGAAAATCAATGTTTTGTGTGAAATTATTAATTTGCACTAGGCCAACACTTATTTGCAGTAAGTACTTACTTAGTTTTTTGTACAATTAAAGTATTTTTTTTTTGCACTTGTTTCTTTACAAGTGGTGAAAATGATGGAATAAGTAGGAAATAATCTGAATACTTCTATTAAAGTATTAGTAAAGGAACTTATTATAAGTTTGTGACACTGATTGTTGTACTTGCAACCATAACTTGGCAGTTTAAATGGAATAATAATAATACAGCAACTTTAATAATTATCTATTTAAAAATTTGACAGACTTAAACTCATAATATTATTATGTATTCATGTCTGTAGGTATATGAACTAAAAAAAACAGCATCATAAATATCTGTCATGTAAGATAACAGGAACTTATTAAACTGCTGAAGGTTATCATATTTTCTTTATTAAATACTAGCTTATGCCCGCGACTTCGTCTACGCGGACATAGGTGGCGCCGTCTACTGGAATAAAAGGTATCCTATGTTGATCCTTGGGGTTCAAACTACCTATAAACCAAATTTCATCAAAATTGGTCCAGTGGTTTTGACGTGAATAACAGATAACAGACAGACAGAGTTACTTTCGCATTTATAATATTAGTTTTTAATTGCATTTCACCTTAAGACTATTTTGTGCCTGAACTTGTTAAAGATAGGTAGAATAGTAGTAGTAGGTAGTAGAGTAAAATAACAAGGAGTAACTCTCAGTCTGATATAATAATGATTTTAAATAGCGATCTTGCATAATATCGATTCTTCGAATTACACTTGGCATAACAGTTATCTCATAATTTTTTTTAGCCGAATGATATTTTTGCATAATTATCACTTTGCATATATCTCTTTGAATAACAGTCATTTCTCGGAATATTACATAGCAGAACAGGTTTACTAATATCTTGGATATTTTTTTTCCCATTTCATGGAATTGTGAATACCCATGCTTCACCTGGGTGAAACAGCCAGCAGCAGCCATATCTCTGGTCTTAATTTTAAGGTGTTATGGTATTTATTTTTGACGACTGGATGGCCGAGTGGTTAGAGAACCTGACTATGAAGCTTGAGGTCCTGGGTTCGAATCCCGGCCAGGGCAGATATTTGTATGAATAATACAAATGTTTGTTCTCAGGTCTTGGATATTCAATATGTATTTAAGTATGTATTTATCTTTTTATAAGTATGTATATCCCTTGCCTAGTATCAGTAGTACAGTCAGTGCCCTAACATAGGTATCCACTTTTCTATACAACTAGTATGAAAAAGTGGATACATAAGTTAGGGAACCGACCGTACAAGCTTTGCTTAGTTTGGGACTAGGTCAATTGGTGTCAAGTGTCCCATGATATTTATTTATTTGATATTTTATTTAGGATATTTTTATCTAAAATAAATTATTTTTGAAAAGATAAATAAATATATATATATTAAATAAATTTCATGTTCAGTGATTGAAATTTTAAGATTTAATCCCTACACCATGGGAATATCACATTGGGGATAAAAAGTAGCCAATAAAACTAATCAGGGCCCAATTGCATAATAAAATACAAGCTAATAGTATTAGTGATTTTGTATTGAAATTCACTAATATTATTAGCTTGTACTTTATTATGCAATTGGGCCCAGGTAGTCCATAATAAAGTATGTAAGTAAATAATTATTCAAGTTAACTGTTATTCTGTAGTTGAAATTGTTTCTATCATCTAGCACCAAATCACATTTCATACATGGGAAAATCGAAAAATAAAATGAAATCTGATGTCTTTACATAGGCAACATATTCTTGTGTATGACCTCAATACTGGTGGCACTACCTACCTATATCACAGGTGCATTGTCAGTCCTTAGAGACTGATAGGCTCGAGTTTTAAAGATCCCTAAGGTGAATCGCTCTGGAAATGCTGTCCCAGTCAATGTAACTTTTTTATAGACATGGAATGTAAATAAAACAAAGAAGGCAAGATTTCAAACAAATTTTAATCTAAGTATCATGAAAATGTAGATATTCAGTAACATCTCTTCAGCAACAGCCTTGCCCATTGCGAGGCTCCAGGCAGCAGGTATACGAGGCCTTTTGTCCTTCGTGCAATGCGAAAATATGGTTAAAAAAATCTATTTTTTAAATTTGCTTGAGTTGTTGTGTGTGGTCCCTGCAAGTGCGAGGCCCCAGGCAATAGCTCTGTTCGCCATCCCCTAAGGCCGCCATTAATTGTCAAAGAAATCATAGTGAAATTGTTTATTAAAAGGTTCCACCCTGGGCCATGATTGAATTTGTTCCTCCATACAATGTTTACTTACTTCTCACTTGACAGTAACTGTTGTGACATGATATCTAAATATATAAAATGTCTAATAAAGTCCAAGCCCATAGTGTTTTTGATTTTCTACAGTGGCCTCCACTTGGTTAGTCCAGCGCATAGATTCCTTGGAAACTCTTCTCTGCAAGACCAGCTGTTCTATGGAGTCTCCATCCCGCCTGAAGACGTGTTCTAAGTACTTACTGCAGTATGTGCGACTGTATACTATACTATGGTCGGATAGGGCAGACGCTGCGTGATGCCAAACTCCTGGAGTATGGGCACTTTGGTGCGGAATAATGTCCATGATATCACAAGCCTCCAGCTACACTATAACCTGTACTGTCCACGTCTGCCGCGTAAAGAAAAATGAGGAATTCCGGTGCTCACACGAGCCTTACTTTGGCGGCTTTACATAACTTTGGTTCACTTTCGTATTCAGTGCTAAATATCGGATCAGAATAAATCACATAATAATATTTAAGTTTTACATTAAGTTTTTCCAATGTAAATTAGGCGGTGTCAGTCTGACATTAGTTTTATAGTTAGGTAGGGTTGCCAGATCGAATGACCCTATTATTGATAAAAATTAAGATTTATTGGGATTTTGGTACTTTGGACGGGAGAAACAATAATAAATTCAAATAAAACGTATAAGTAACAAACCACTTAACATTTTGTCTGCTGCCGAGAGAAATCCCACCAATATTATAAATGCGAAAGATTGTAAGTCGGTTTGTTTGTTACCTCGTCACGTCTAAACCGGTGAACCGATTCAGATGTAATTCGGAATACAAATAGTTTGAGTCCCGGAAAAGAACATGGGATAAATTTCATGTCGAAAATTGTATGATTTCCGCGGGATGATGCTTAATTGATTCTACGCAGACGGAGTCGCGGACAACAGCTAATGCTTACATAAATGAACAAAAAATTAGAAAACGGTTTTCTTGGTACCGTAACTGTAATTTCGTGTTACTGTATATATATATATATATATATATATATATACAGTAACACGTAGTAGTATATATATATATATATATATATGTAGAAGCTAAGGGTTCTGTATTCGTATCACGGCTCGGCAATGCCCACATGAGCAAACTGCACAGTCTCTACACTCGCCCATGGCTCAGGTGACTCTGACGCTGTGTGCTCGCACACGAACACATGAGACAGTGTATGTGTGCCTTTAAACATACACATATTACATTTTTTTGTCCCTTTTCACCATTTACCCGCTATAGATCAAATAATTCTTAAATAAAGTATTTTTTTTTATTTACTCTGATGAATTATAACTGTTAGTAGTAGTTAATTCATCAAAGAATTTACTACAGCCAGGAAAACACTAAGTAAAAAGTAAAAAAAAATAGCCGAGATTTTTTAAAATTCTTTGCATCGCGGCTGTTACTGAGTGAAGTACTTGCCAAGAAAAGGGATTTGGTGTCATTCGGTGCAAGCACTTGAAATTTATAATTATTGTTTTATAAAATGAAGCTGTTTAACAAGATTTTTTTGAGTTTGTTGGGAGTCGGGAGGACATACTAAAATTCGGGGAAAACCTGCCAAACCTGAATTATCTGGCATCCCCATTCGTTTTGTTTAGTCGAGTCGATCGGGTTTACGTTAACGTTACGATACGCGGACGACATAGTTTTCGTTAATTTGACAAGCAAACTTACACTCGCAAAAGTAGTTGCGCAAACGTGCCGCTGGCGGCGCTGTTCGTGTTTCCATACAAATTGAGATTTTAACGCGAACGCGATCGAGACGTATTTTGTGACAGAAAAAATACACTAGGGGTACGTGAGCTTTTAGAAAACCCTTCGGGTTTCGGGGGAAATCGGAAGAATTCGTTAATAAAAAATGACAATTGTCTTTTTGACTCAGTAGCAATCCATCACGCGTAGAGTGCACTCGTTGTGTTTTCATTGATGTATATAGAGCAGTTAAAACCACCAATTGCATATATTTATTTAGGTAGTTTGTTATTTTTCGGAAATTGATTTCCATGGCGAGTCAACTTAAGCAGAGTATGTCTGTAAATAGCCAATCACTGGAAATTGATTACAATATATTTATAAATATTTTGTATATAAGTTGAATTTTTTAAGAAAAAAGTGGTCGTAAATATTTTAATATGGTACTAGACCGTGTTATAGAAGCAACGGATATTTCGAAAAGTGCATTAAAAAAATATAAAACGAATGTAGACCAAAAAAATTAATTTGACGTACTTAAGAGAAGTAGATACAGTATAACAACAGCTCTATATAATTCCAAACAAAAGTACTGTGTTGAGGCGGGGTGTTCTCAATTTAAATTGACGATGGAAGAATTCGAAAATGCTGATTTTGTTTTATTTGTAGCATGACAAAAAGTTATATTGTATTAAAATTAGAAAAAGATAAAGAAGCGTAATATTATTATAGTAAGGTTCATTTTGTATTGATGGTTATTCTTTACATAACTTTTTACGGTAACTTTGAAAATTTTTGCAAGTTGATAACAGAACAGAACGGCGTATCACGATCGCGTGTCATCGTCAATACCCGAAGCATGCTTCTAAAATCCGAAGGTTTTTTTAAGATCTCACGGACTGTAGGTTGGTAGAATGCTCGCCTGCCACTTTGGTAAAAGTGGCCTTCTTTTTTCTCAGTACGTTGTTGTCAAGTGTCAAGCGTTGTGGAGTTTTGCCGCTAGCGAAATTCGCCCGTAATAGAGTAAAGACTAGGTTCAAATTTCGTCTCGTATTATTTTAATTATTTTGTGTGAGATGATTTTATTTGTCTAATGTATATCTTTACTATCGACTCGGCCATACTCATACTCACTCATCGAGTTTCTTCATGGATCTAATCAATGACATTTAAACTAGAGGCCTTATTGCCTAATGTTTTTGACACTCGTGATCGCAATCAAATGACATATTTCGCATACAAAATCTGTCATTTTATTGCGATCGCGAGTGTCAGAAACGTTAGGCAATAAGGCCTCTGGTTTAAATGTCATTGATTAGATCCATGAAGAAACTCGATGAGTGAGTATGAGTAATCCATGGCCGAGTCGATAGTAAGGCACTGGTCCCACCGGCGGCTACAAACTATTAGCGAGTAAAACTATAAACTACAAACGAGTGGGCGAGAGGCGAGAAGCGATTATAGTTTTGCTAGTTTAGACGCTCGGCTATAAGCGAGTGTTTGCGTTTACTGATTACTCGCTGCACTAGCTCAGCCGGGGGGCTATTCGCCAATGACCTATACGATGTACAGTCGAGGTCGAATATAGTTAGTGTTTAATTTTGTAACTAAGAGACCCCATACATCCCTGTATTATTATTTATTTATTTTTTGTAATTTTTTGTTAAATTGTTTACTGTAGTTTTTAAGTATTTTATTTGTAATTATTTTATTTTGAAAAAATGACTTTCTGCCAAGTTTCTTGCGGCGCATTCTTCTTGGCAATGATAGTCTTTCCGAAAGCGCTGGTAGTTTAAAAAAAATGACGTGTAAAAGTGCCCATTGCGGCCTATTTACTGAATAAATGATTTGAATTTAAATTTGAAAATACATTTTCACCACACTAGCTAGTTTGAACTCACTCTCTTTTCTGAAATAATTAATTTTTTGCATCCAAATTTTTCTTGTCATTCTTTTTAAAATATTCCTTTTTTTCTTCCGTCTCTTCAAAATTGCCACTGCCACTACACACACGCTTTTATAAAATACATCATCATCGTCATCCGAACTTGACAACAAAGATCGAACTATTATGATTGTTTTAAATTCATTGTATATACGTGCACTCGCATCCACTTTGAAAGGTAGAATGATCGCTCTGATCGCCAAGCAGGCTTCGGCGAGTACCGTTGAGCTAGTTTTATAGTCGATAGCTTATCGCTGCGGTCAACTAGTAAACAGTAGTCCCACCGCCAGCTATCGGCGAGCTCGGCGGTCAACTAGTAAAATTCTGTACTAGAAACAGATGACAATCGGCGGGCGGCTAGTAAACAATTGTATGGAATTATCGCTTACTCGCCGGGC
The DNA here is from genome assembly GCA_037349165.1 of Choristoneura rosaceana. Lineage (NCBI taxonomy): Eukaryota > Metazoa > Arthropoda > Insecta > Lepidoptera > Tortricidae > Choristoneura > Choristoneura rosaceana. The sequence continues at coordinate 3,385,801 of JAZBNJ010000032.1, forward strand.
GGTGGGAGAGTATCCTCGCCGGCAGTGTGAACAGCCAGCTATGAACTATAAAAATATAACTCTCTCTTTTATGTACACGGAAGCGATTATCTTTTGTTCGTTTCTTGGGCTAGAAAATAGCCGATAGCTCATAGCTTACTAGCTCGCGGTGGGACCAGTGCCAAAAGCGCCTACAAAAATCGTAATAGCAACACTAGTTCCACAGATACTGAATACGTCACGTCGCGACGCACACCTACGACACACCCATAAATAACCATAGTGAGGGACGACTCCGAACTTGAAAAATCGAAGTTCATATCGTACCGTCCCTCTCGCTCTCGTATTAAATAGTATAAGTGTCAGAGGGATCGCACGACATAAACTTTGTGTTTCGAGTTTCGTAGTAGCCCTGCTGGTTGCTATGCTAAAATAAAACTTGTTTTTGTATTGTGACCGGCAGGCCGGCGTAGGAAGCCAGTTTAGTTTTAAATAAAAAAATTGAAGAACGAAAGTTCAGTTGTTGACAGTGAGTGCCAGTGAGTGCTGCGCGGCTCGTGCTTCGTATTGAAAATCAATAATTTTCTGTCGCTGGTAACGGAAGATATTATTAGTAAGTAACTTTGTACTAATATATTATAATAGTAGCTAATGGGTGCTCGGTAATGGACGGCCTTGACCGCCACATTTGATTGATGGTCACAAAGATTATCTTTGTGTACTTATCGATAGTTCTTTACAAGTTACTTTCTGTTCTGTTATATCATGGATGAAATAGAGTATACTATACTTCGTCCATGGTTATATCAACAAAACAAGGCTGACATTGGGCAGACCACCCATCCAATTAATTTAGGTAGTAGAACCAGAGATTAGATAAGATAGGTAACACATTGAACATAAATTTTACTTGTTACCATATTCAATTATCGTTATACGACACGGCTTACGGCTCTGCAAACCAATAACAAAACTTTTGATTCAAAAGTTAACCTCGTAACGCCAGCGTTCCTACCTACTTTAGAAAGTACTAATCTATAAAATAATAACTTTACTTTGCTTTTGAAGGAATAATTTATTCTTATTGATACATATTATCAATTAAAACTTTCATAATAAAAGCAATTTATTTAATAAAATTTGTAGGTAGGTACTTACTCTCGAGATAAAAAAATCATAACAATTTTCGATATCACAAAACTTTCTTGGCTTGTTTATCGCGCTCTCTGCTCTGTTATGAAAAGTTGAGACTGGCTGGATTAAGCTGCGTTTCCACCAAGATGTGCGAGGATACGTTGCAGGGAATGTGTTTGTCAGCCAATAGAAAAGCTTCATTTACCTTACCAACCTACCCTCGCACAGCAGACAGCACAGACTAGTGGAAACAGCTGAGCGGAGCGAGAGTAGGTAAATGAAGCATTTCGATGGGTCCTACTCCTACGTACAAGGGCTTAAGTGTAAAATCGTTAAGTACTTTACAGGACGGGTATTCAAAGTCAAAAACTTCCGTACTTAACTCAGAGATGGTGAAACCGAGCCTTCTAAAATTTGGCACACTAGCTAATAGTATTCTGTCCTTCAACCACTATGAATAACTTTTAATAAAACATCTTTGAATTAAAAGTTATTGTACATACGCTCATATACGTGAATTTCTGGGAAAGAAACTTGTGTGCAAAAAGACAGTAAAAAATCTACTTATGTGGTACCTACTTTGGCTCATACGCGTTCAATTTTAAAATCTTTGTTAAAAAAATACGTTACACTCAAGATACTTGGAGAAATGTAAAAAAAGTAATACTAATCACATTACGATACATGTAGCATCGGTGTAGCGGCGTTTAGCTTGGCGTACAAGGGCCTAAATGGCAGTTATGTCCACACATAAAAAAAAACTGCACCGGGATTTACCGCGTAAAAGTATCAAACGTACGTTTAGTCCTGTTACGTTAAAATTGCATCTAGTTCGGCTATTTTACGTCAGTAAAAACTCGAAAATAATTAAATAATAGTATTTTTTTAATCCACTATCTAAATATATCGATACCGGAAATCTCAATTGGCGTAAAGGACATTTTAAGACTTTACAGTACAAGCAAAAAACGTTCACTTTATTGAAAAAAAAATTATAACTCATCTGTTTATTATTGCATAAAAATAATGTTAAGGGAGATTATAGTTTTTTTTATCTCTTCTATCAGATAGCATTATAATTTTTATTGGAAAAAGCATATTTACGGAGATAATGTCTTTTACTACCCCCAATTTTAGATGTTGTGTTCTTTACGCCTGTTGATAACGTGACTTTCAAAATATAACCTTCAGTCGTAAAGGTCCCTTTAGCAAAATAAAAGGGCATTATTACTGTCGTAAGAGAAGGAAATTGACAGAAAACGGGGTATAAAGAACATGAAATGGTACAAATTTAGATTGAAATAATTAAAATGGGTTGTAATTCATGGAAAAAATGCAACACTTTTATTCATTACTGTAAGATTTTTGTTATTCTAAGTGCAAAACTGTTTTTTAGTTTACCAAAAATAGGCCTTATACCTGTAATCACACATCAAATTTTAGTTTTGTAGTTAATAATCAATATTTATAATAAAGTTTCTTAAGTAAAATATCTAAACACGTAGGGCCGTGTTGCACGACACGAAATTTTTTTATTTATTTTTATTTTAAGTTTAGTTTAGTTTTAAGTTAGTTTCTAGATAAGGTCCTCACTGAAAATCAGCGCCACGGCTTGCCGTGGCATTATGCTGAGTGGGGACCTGTTTAGCGTCATGTATGTATTGTATTTGTTCCGTTTTTAATTAATAATGGCGTTAAATAAATGTATTTTCTTTCTTTCTTTCTTTAACCCCTTTCAAAATGGAATAGTAACATTTAAATGACACCTTGTAGGTAGTTTAACTTTAGTTTGCTTTATTTTTACAAGTACCTACTTTAGTTCTAATTATAATTTTTCCACCATAAAAGATATAATTATTAATTTTTCTTTCCACTTGGAAAATAGGACAAGTATTTAGTTTATTTTAATATAATTTAACTACCTATTTACATTTTAAAAATAAAACTTAATATAATAAATAATCTATTCATAATCAAATATGAAACACTGTAGCGAATCTTTACAACAACATAGTGAGTAATGAAAATAATGAAAAATTCAATAGGTAAGAAAATAATTTACAAAATTGTGTGTATGGTTTAGCAAAAACAGACCATTATACCTGCATCAAAAATATTTTTGTAGCATAATTATCAGTCAAAAATCAACATCTTATAATTTTTTCAAACAACTAAATAAACAAGACCTTTAATATTAAATAGAAACTGAAGTACAAGAGGTATCGATCTCTTAATTTTAATTTCTTCTTTTTATATCAGTAAGTATTTTAGTTATAATAATATTTTTTCCATTATCATGAAATATTTAAGTATTTTATTAATGTCTCCTTCTACTTATAAAATTGTATTTAGCACTGTTATTCGCTATTCTCTTGTTGTTTAATATACAAGTATTTTAGATGAACTAAAATTATAATCAAAGTAAACTAGGCAACATTGTAATTAATCTTTTGGATGACATACTTAAGGTGACCGTCTCAAATATAATTAATACTTAATCAAATCTTAAGAAAACTTTTAAAATCGCACATAAGTAGTTAGTAGATTTTTTTGGTTCGGCATTGTGTAGACTACTTGTCACAAAGTGAACTTAGTTACAGCCACAGAATAACGTAAAAAACACAGCAAAACTGCATGCAAAAAATCGCGCGGAGCGGCGGCGGCGCAGGTGGACGGTATGAACCTGTTTGTTTACGTTTGTTCGCTTAGCTAGCCCTTACCCCGCCGCCACGCTCCCCGCTCGTGCCCTACGTACACCGCTCCACGTCATATGATGTCTCTGATATTATTGCGATCCATTATTACGTTATAATTTATATATAGCGTACTCTGTCTCACACAGTATCTAATATGAACTACGAGTAAAATCATCAAAGTAGCAACAAAGCTTGGGATGTAAAGTCATTTAAGGACATCATTTTAGTCATTTTAATTATTTATTCCCATATTAGCTTGGGTTGTAAAGTCATTTAAGGACATCATTTTAGTCATTTTAATTATTTACTCCCATATTTTTTATGAGTTGTAACAGTCTTTTAGGTCTTAATGGACACACGTAAGTAGCATATAAAATTAAATTACGTCAAAAGTAAACTAGGTAGTAAAGGACATCAAAACAGAGAAATCTCTTTACACCCAGATACACTATGTAAATAAAGGTTTACGTCCAAGCAAAGTTTATAAAATGTCCTTTAAATCATTTTTTTCATAAATAATCTTGAATAAGTTGTCCAAAATGAAAGTGGTAAAGGTCAATTTTTTAATCGTAGCGTTGCTTGGAATATACCATTCGATAGAGAAAAAAAAGCTGTATACGATGGTACTTAAAACTCATTTTCGCATTTTGGTCCTTTACGCCAATTGAGATTTCCGGTATCGATATATAGTTTATAGATAGGTACCTATAACGCACAAAACTCAAAAATGAACAAAACCACTTTGGCCCTTATACATAGGACTTCTAGCTAACTAGTTTCAGTCCATAGTCGGCGATCATTGCTTCTGATCAGGCAACCCGCATACTTGTTTCGGGGATCTCGGTAACGGCTCTAACGATTTCAATTAAATTTCGTAAGTATTTGCAGTATCAGCGTTATTCGTCCCATTAGCTTTTCGTTCAATTCGTATTTCGTCTCGTTCTATATTCTTCACTCATTCTTCATTCGTCTTGTTCGCTATATGTCTCTATCTTCCTAAGTCTAATTCTGTAACTTGTCTCATTCTTAATAAGTCTTAATCGTATTTCGTCACGGTCTTCCTAGGACTCATTCTTCATTTTTTCTTTTCGATTTTGGTCTCATTCGCACTTTATCTTTAGTCACATTCGTTATTGGTCTCTCTCTTTTTTTGTCGTTATTAGCAACTCGTCTCGTTCTTTTTTGGGAACGTTCGCTACTCGTCCCGTACGACATATTCGCTATATTCATATCTTTTTGGCCGAATCCGAATAACGCTGATACCGTCTATTCATACAATACAATACAAATATTCTTTATTGCACACCATAAAGCAGTACAAGAAAAAACTTAAAATACAAACACAGATTTACGGTAGACAATAGGCGGTCTTTTCGCTTAAAAGCGATCTCTTCCAGACAACCATTTAGGAACATGAAATTTATTTGTAACAAAAATAGGTGGCGGAAACAGAAACAGAAAATAAAAACAAACAAAAAATCAATAATATTAAAATAAATACAAATGATATAACTATACAAATACATACATGCAATACTTATACAATACATAAACTACTAACATAAAATAGCAATATAAATTGTCAATAAGGCCGTAATGGGAGAAAAAGGATAAGAAATTAGAAAATAAAACAGAAAAACACAGAAAGACTGAGAATAGAGCTAAGAAGGTAGTTCATAGGAGATATAGGAGGATAGGGGAGGTTCATAGTTTAATAAACAAATTAAATAAATGGCTACGTAACCCTATTTTGGGCGTGTCCGACACACTCTTGGCCGGTTTTTTATACTGTGTTTAGACTCTAGACATAGTAAAAAAAAGGAGCAGAGCTAGACTCTAGAGGCCAGTGAGCTTCTACATTAGTAACATATAATATCATTGCTAGAGGCTATCGTAAGTTATCGTAACCAGGTGTACACTTCCAAGTATTGGAATTAGGTATAGTATTTCCCCCTGAAAAAATACACAGTCATCGTAATACATAGTTATCCGACACCCAATCGTGTTATTTACTATAGGTACCTACATAAATAGGCGATTTATGAGATTTCTTATCGTTTTTGGTGTTTCAGATATGACTATTAATTTGTAATCAATCATGTGTAGTTCCGAGGAAAAACCCATTAATTTCAGTCCTGGCGTCGGGTAGTAATAAAGGATGGCGCAAGAAGGGTTTTTTGACAAGTGAAAACCATCAAAGACAACATGCAAAAAGCAACTCCCAACCCAACAATAATACACAATATATTATTATAATGCTTTGTACAAGAACCTCAAAGTTTGTCAATTGTATTTTATTAATTTTCTTTTGTACAATAAAGAGTTTACATACATACATAATACCAATTCGGTTAATTTATTCAGTCCCTACTTAAGGGTTTGTCTTAAGTGATGATAGATAAAAGAGAGATGAGATGAGAGACAAAATAGTCGCGGAGACCAAAGTTGCTCAATGCTCATACGCGCATGCCCTAATACGACAAAGTGATAAAAACTGGCCAAGAAAGTGTCGTACACGCCCAGGATAGGGTTCCGTAGCCATTACGAATAAAATAAAAAATCAAATATTTTTTAAAGATTTCGTGATTTCGTATTGTGTACTGAATCTTCCAAGTTTAGGTATATTTTATACCTTAGGCTGCTATTTACTCTTAAACTACTAATAATTGTCAAGCAATCTTAGCCGCTATAATTTTCCTTGTAAATTTGATATAGTTATTACTACCATTCTGACTTTTTAAAAAAATTTCCACCCCACAGTTTAGATTAAGCGTTTTGAAAAAAAGTGTGCTTAGCTTACCCTTTATTTTTTTTTTGAATTTTGGAAAAGTATGGTTTTTCCTCCTCAGAATCAAGAGCACAATAGATTCCGATCGTTTAAAAAAATGATCCCATTCTTTCATACAAAATTTTACAAGTCAGTTTGTCACGCCCGTACCTACTGAGTGTATGAAAAAAAAAGTCGCGACACTGTAATTTTTGGGGACATTTTTTTAACCATCGGAATCGATTGTGCTCTTGATTCCGAGTAAGAATAACCATATTTTTTCCAAAATTAAAAAAAAAGAAAGTGTAATTACTTACACTTTTTTTATACTTACCCTTCGGTACGCCAACAGTTACGAATCTAAAAGGTGAAAATCAGTTTTTAAACATTTTATATTAGTAGGTATAACCTAATCTTCAAATTGTACAGAACTCTTAAATAATAATTCGTTATCGTCCATCTCGTAAAGTCCGATTCAATATCGTTATGTATACGTAGCTATATCGTACTTGTAGCATATCAAGCGTGACGTGTGTAGGTATAATGTATAGTATTATATATGCTGTCCCGTGTTGTGTGCTAGCGTAGTTTTACCCCGAACTTCGTCTGACTAACAGCTAACATAAACGTAAGTGTGAAATAATTTATTGAATCAGGCGTTACTTTGCGGAGGTCCATATCAATGAACTAAAATAATATCCTTGCTCAAATGGCTTGAATTTTCTTGCAGAAGATGATTTCTGGTTGAGTTCGAAACGCGTCAGTGTGATGTGGTGGTGGTTATAGATGGGTTTGTGTAATTTGTGTGTGTTCTTACAGTGTGGAGGTAGAGGAACTGCATGAATACGCATATTTTGCATAAGCTTAGCTATCGTAAGGTCGCGGGTGAGCAAGGAAATTCTTTTAGTTCATTGTAAGTTTGAAATATTAGGGCCAGTGTTTGAGCACTTTTTTTTTCAATGGTACTTAATCATCAGTATTTTAGGGAGCATCGTGAGTAATTTTGATTTCTTGACAGTAAATGGGAAGTCGTCCACATAAATTGACTATTTTGAATTCGGATCGAAACGAAACACGGTTCAAAATCATTTTTGTGAAATGAAATGAAATATTTTTATTTCAAGAACACAGTTAAGTAACAAGTTATATATTACAATAACTACACTGTAATCTGCCTACTGCTTTTTATAGCTTTTTTTTTTTCAAATTTAAAATCCACAATCCAGGTCTGTTAAATCAAAATTATACAAATCCACACTGAATTTTTTCAAAGATAGATAAATTGCAATCGATTATATCAAATAAAGGTAAATCCAATCAAAATTGTATTTTTTGTAAACAATGGATGGTTTTAATGCTGAATTTGCCGAACAAGATCGATTTCTTTGTGTTGAGCCATAATAAAATAACCTAACCATAAAAAAATCATTTTTAATTTACTGCTCAAAAGAAAATAGGGGCCACGTGAATTTTATGGGTGAAACGAAAATACTAATAAATATAATTCTTTCTAACATTCCTTGTCTAAAACTGGTTCTATTAATAGAACATAACACAGTACAGGTACTTTTCATTCAATTAAATATATTCAATTAAAAACAACATATTTTTGATTTAATTTTACCGGTAAAAACTTTTTTGCTGACTGTACTTTTTGTTGACTGCAATGTACGTGCATTATCATCACCCAAACTACATTTGCATACCAAATTTCAAGCCAATCCCACTACTGGAAGTTGGTCGAATTTAACTTGCAAGATTTGACTACAGACAGACACACAGACGACAGACAACGGGACAGGTGAAACTAAATAAAAGCTTTTAATAAAATATTAGGTACTATATGATACCAAACAATTTAATGTCATTTACTTTTGTCATTGACTTATTATTATTAATGGGTGGTGAAACAGATCTTTAAGTCATAAACTTTGTTTTTTTATAATTTGATTTATAATTAGATCCGATAAAATCTTTCAATATTAAGATTAGAGTCTAAGCGGAAGATTTTTTGTTACTAAGTTTTGAAATAAACAGATTAAATTTAAAATTTAAAATTTTTAATGGTGGCAGTTCCTGCGGACGTGAGCAACTTCATCCCCCACCTGAGCATTTTGCAGAAGCGACTAATCCCATTTTCGTCTACAGAACCATGCCTAACATCGTGTTCCACTACTTCCCCATCAAGGCTCTGGGCGAGCCAAGCCGTCTGCTGCTGGCTTACGGCGGAGAGAGCTTCGAGGACAAGCGCGTTTCGCCGGACAACTGGCCTGCCTACAAGCCTAGTGAGTACTTCTCTCTCAGTCAGTCTTGACTTTCTGAATGAAATGAAAAAAAAAAATCGAGATAAAATAACAAAAAGTACCTAAAACCGGTCATGAGCGTGTCGAACACGCTCAAGACAGGGTTCCGTAGCCATTATGAAAAAATCTAGTAATATTTTTCAAAGGATTTCGTATTGTGTACGGAATATTCCAAGTTTATGTATATTTTTTATCTTAGGCTGCTATTTACGCTTAAATTACTAATAACTCTCAAGCAATCTTAGCCGTTACAATTTTCCTTGTAAATTTGACATACCTTATCCTTATCACTTTCTTGAATTTTTCCGGCGAGACCATTTTTAACCCCTGACGCAAAAAGAGGGGTGTTATATGTGTGTCTGTCTGTGGCACCGTAGCCGTAGCTGTTAAACGGGTGGACCGATTTGAATGCGATTTTTTTTATTTGAAAGCAGGTTTTCTAGAGATGGTTCCTAGACATGTTTCATTAAAACCGGTTCAGCGGTTTTAGAGATATTGATATCTTTGAAGACTTATTGAAATCTTATTTCGTATTGAGATCTTTGATAACTTTGAAGTGACAAAGTCGGGGGTTTTTCAACTTTTAGTTAGTTAGGTTGGTTATAGGTAATCAGTCAGTGTTGTAGCGCACACTAGGCACAGAAACTGAGGTTCTTCGTATTCTTTCCCGAAGACTTCTTGGCGATGTGCTTTTATTTCTGCCGGTTTAGTGGTTTTAGTAGCTTTTGTTTTAATTAACACTAATTAAAACATTTTATTCTTATAAACCACATCCGCGGTGTAGGTTTCGTCAGGTGAACATTACGCTGGCACTTCACTTGCATATTCGCACAAATATTTGCGTGTGTGAAAGAGATGTACCATATCGTTGCTAGCGTGAGTGACAGAGATGTCATTAACGCAACGCGAAGTGCCACCATTAGATATCTACAGCAAGTTTGTCATAATATCAATCCTCACCTTTAAGGAGGAAGCTGAAGCATAGCAGCATTGTTGACAAAACATTCGCTGTTAACCTGAATATGAGTTCCGTTTGTAGTCTTCCTGTTTCGAATGGAAGTAGCGTTGTGAAATGTTACGCCATGATATTACTCATCACATCAGCACCATGTCACACATAAGTCGTATGACTTCATGGTCATGACACGTCAATTAAAACCTAATTCCGCTGGTTATTGTATTTTTTAAGGTTCCATACCGTAGGGTGCCAATGGAACCCTATTACTGAGACTCGGCTGTCTCTCGAGTCGTAATGACACTTGAAATTTTCACAGATTATGTGATACTGTGGCCGCTATGAATACGAATACTAAAAACAAGCCTCCCATACAACAAACTTGATTTTCTTGCCGTTATTTTGCTAATGTATAGATAATGATACGGAACCCTTCGTGCGCGAGTCCGGTTCGCACTTGGCTGGATTTTTTAGTTTTTGGAGCCACAGAACGATCAGAAAAAAAAAAGCATCTCGGTCCTGATGTGGCGACGTCAAATGTATGTAGGTAATTACAAGTGTATATTATTTGTCAGAAAAAAAAAACAGCAGGGCTACTCCGAAACTCGAAGTTCGTGTCGTGCGGTCCCTCCGACACTTATACTATTTAATACGAGAGCGTGAGGGACTGCACGACACGGACATCGAGTTTCGTAGTAGCCCTGTAGTTTCTTACATAAATGAAATAAGAGAGACGCTGTTTTATTAATTTCATACTCCTCTCATGAATAATGAACAATTCACGCCTGTATTTAATTATAATTTTATAATGCACACTGTCCAGTTATCATCGATATTAGAATAAAAGTTTCTTTCAAAAAACCAACAACAACCTATAAGAGGATCATTGTTGGCTTAAGGAAAGTCAATGAAGCCTATTAATACCACAGAATATATAATAGTACTATTAATACCACAAAACAGGCGTGCGTGCTGTCTGATAAGAAACATGGTAAACACATTATCAACCGGTTTTTTATTTGTTCAGATGTGTTTTCATTGTTTAAAAACCAGAGTTGTAATATTTAGGTTTTATGCGATGACCGTAAAAGTAAAAATTTGGAATTGGAATAAAAAATACAAAAAGATTCCAAAAAACCGATCTTAATTTGGATTTTGGATCTTCTCCTATTATGAGTGCGACGGCCATAGAGAGTTCAAACTAAATTTCATTTTTCTAGAAAGTAATATCGCATCCAAGTTTCGTTCGCTCATATCTTGCTTATTTCTCAACAGGTATTGTTGATGTTTACGTCATTTGTTTTATTTTCCGGTTTTCTATTAAGTTATTTAAGAGAAAAATTCTGTTCCATATTCCCTACGTGCAATATGGTTGGTAGTTAGGTCGAGAATGAATAGCTAATTCTGGTCATCTTGATAGTGGTATCAGAAGATACAGGAGATATTTAATTTTTTCTATTTAAAGAAAGAATTATCATTGTCATGTCACTATCTAGTCCAAAAATGGTTTTAACTTTTAGCGCATTGTCATGGTCTTTATCTTGTCCGGAAATATATATATTGACGCTATATCGTCAACTTCCATCAAAAATAAGAAATGTACTTTGATTAAAAATGAAGACTTAGTGGCCAGCACCTGTTTTCTTTTTAAGTATATCGGATAGAAAGAAAAAACAATCTGTTCATAGTTAGGTTATAATAAGAACGATTCATTGTTAACACGTAAACTGTCCGTGCATTACACATAATGCACCGTCAAACCATAGTAAAAGAACTTTGGTCAAACTGGTTCTGCGACGTCTACGTGACGTCAGATATTGATGATTCTTTACATTTGTGCATTACCTGTAATGCATGGTCGTATCGACCCATGACAGTGGCGAAAGCGAGGGACAGTTAAAGTGTTAACTAGACACGTGGACATTTTTTAAACTTATAGTGTCATGTACCTTAGTTAGGTCGTTTTTTAGACCTGTTTGCAAAATTTTAGGTTTTAAACTGCTATGTTTTTTAGAGGAAAGTCCTCTCCTCTACAAGCTAAACAGTTGGCATGAAAAATATGAAAAAATAAATTTGATCGCAGTATACAAGGTGTTCAGAAACCCTATTTTTTTTTTAAATTTTAAGTTAGCTGATTTCGTTTATTTCTGAATATCTTTATTATTTTAAAAGATATTCGTGTGTTTTGCTAAGTCAGTAACTCTACTTCATTTCTAACTCTACACTCATTATAGTTATGTAGTTTTAATCAGTTGCGCTTTGACGTTTTTAGAAGAAAATCACACATTGACAGCAAAACCGCCAGCATTAAATTATCGAAATAGCATGCAACCTCGCTAAAATATTTAACTGGTGCCTGTTGTAGTCTTAACTTTTAGGCGACACAATAAAAAAGTGATTTAAAAACACAAACAACCTGATTTAAAACATAGTATAAACGAATCTACTCTCAATTCTGAGCGAACTGCTTTCTGGTTTTCAGTTATTTAATATTATGATTTATATGACATTTATGAATTTTAAAGAGACCTAACACAACTTAATGGGCGATTGCGACTGATAGTTGCTCAAAACTTAATATTAAACATTAGCCGTATTTATTAGTGTGAAACCTCGTAGGCGAGACCCTATACTGCGTGTAGACCGACATTGGATTTTTTCTATTTTTATTTATATCTTAATTTGTACTGTTGGCATTTTTTGTGAAAAATGAGATTAGAGCTTATATCCGCTTACGACTGGTTTTAAAAGGTAAATCGCTGTATTTATCCACTAGATATTATGTTTAATGTTCACGGTTATGTAGGCAAGTAATAGATTGTGACCTAGAGTAGGACCCTTGGGCACCTTTTCGTTTAGTAGCTTTGCTAAGGTAAGTTTGAAATTAATTTCATTTTGAATGATATTTCATCAAACTCTGAACGAAACATATCGAAGTATAATAAGTTTATGGTAGGTGAAACGAAATAAAAGCTTGTAATAAAAAAAAAACATTTGCTAGCATCAAGCATATGTAACACTAGCTTAAATAATTTTCAATAATTCTAGAATCACGTCACACTCACACAGATAACAGTGGCGAAAACAAATGACTAACACCTAGCAACGGACGACGGTTTGGATGAAATGAAACTGCAAATCATCATTGTAAAAAAGCATTGAATTTTTGGAAACATGATAACTGTTGTCAAGTAAAACATCGCTGTTGGTATTATTTGCATAATAATTTAGTGTGCGGTAGTAAAATCCTACGTTTTATACTGTAACTTCTATTTTGATAAACTTTTGCAATAGATATACAATGTTCACGTCGTCGATTAGATAACATGCGAATGAATAAAGACTCAAGAGGAATAACGAAGTGAAAAGCCGCGATAAAGCATATATTTTATGAAACCAACGTAGAGTTTCATTTTAGTTACCTCACCATTACTTTTCCCGATGCAGAGACGTTCGTTATTGAGAAGTTCTGGTGCTTCACTACCCGTTCCATTTCACTATATGCATTACGAGGAGCATAAATTGCTTAGCAACTGTGTTAAAGTAATTGAAATTCAATCCTTGAAATACTTGTTATTGAGTAGTAATTCCGATGGTCAACTCTGGTCTCCATCATCAGTTCCACTTCACCAAATGATGATTTTCAAGAGCAAATGGACGAGTTACTACTAAATATGTCAAAATTATCATAAGTGTCCCTACAACATTTGAAGAGTTCCCTCCATTTCCTTAGGATCCAATCGTCATATCCTTATTTGGTGCTTATGGGACGTAATTGAAAGCATTCCTAGACGAACGCAAAAAAAAACAAATCGATTCATAAATGACGGAATTCTGAGGTAAAAAACATAAAAAAAATACAACCGAATAGATAACCTCCCCTTTTTTTGAAGTCTGTTAAAAACAAGATTGATCTGCCTGTATTGTAGAACAATTCTATGTTTGTCTGAAAACATCGAGATGATATCACGATTTCCTAATCAAATCACATTCCAAATTAGTTTATAGATACGTATTTATTGCACAATGTTTTGTAATAAGAAATGACATGTTACATGAAACGAAAAAGAATAAAACGGTCCTACACGTTATTACAATACGTAGGTATTTGAGTTTCACCCTTAATAAGGCCCCATTTAGGTACTGGAGCAAGCATACTACTACAGAATTATAAACAGCTATCGAATACAACTTGACAAAGAATACATATTTTTAAAGCTAGTCGTATTTTCAATAATTAAAATGGAAATTGTGACGTATTATGATATTACTAAGATTCAGTTTCTAACTCAATGCAAGTGGTCGCTAAATCGCCTGTACCTTGTTAAGGGTTACGTTCTGTAATATTTTGATTGTTTTTTTTTTCGGATAACAAGTATGCATTGTCGCTGGCCAGTAAGTAATCAATTAATAATGCACTCTTCAGTACCACGGCCATGAGTTTACAGTGATCTTACTTGGTAGCGACGGCGTAAATTACTTGTAGAGGCGCTGTAAAATTCTCCATATCCGTCGCTATCGAGTACGGTCACTGTAAACTCATGGTAATGGCACAGGATTACAGGAGGGGCTCTTTTCGACAGGCAAGCCCCAATCTGTCTCAAATGATGCTTGCAATTTGAAGCAATTGAATAATGCGCTGGTGCGGGATTCAATACCATTGTGCAAAGTCATGCTGACTTCTGCCAACGACACGTAGATTTGACGGAATTCGATCATTATGTTCAGATTTTTTGTGTAATTGCACCTAAAGCAATTTAAGCAAAATCAAAATTAGATAAATATCTGATATGTAGTAGGACACTATACGAAAATGGATAGTCCATACTATTTTTTTTTTCTTTATACGTTACTTCAACTATGTATACGTAATCTAAAATAGTAGTACAGAATTCCACAGAACAGTAAAAAAAATGTTTACGGAAAGAGGCAGAGAAATGAATGGACCAAAAATGCTACCTTTGTGTACGCCGATTTGATTTGTTCTAATTTAGTTCTATTATAGGAAAACCTTCTTTATCACTGGCCAGAAATTATAGTTAAACAACTAGCAACAGTTTGAGTATTAGATACGATCGATCATATCGATATAGTACTTTTTATGTGCTGTCAAATTTTTGTAGGCAATATCGATCTGTCACCACTTGATGATTAATTGAATATTAATCTAGTTTCAGGGCTTCTATGAAACGTATTTTTAACTCTCTTAAAAGTCAAGAGGGATAATCAACCTTATGCATATCATCGTAAGGTTAATATTCCACTAAATTTTTATTATATTTTTATAATATTAGCATCACTTGTAACTTTATTTTCACCCACTTTTTATTGTTGTATTCAATCTATCATACGTCCTTCCCCGGGGCTTGGTCTATCTTCATATATTGAGCATCAAACATCTTCAAAAACTTTCTCGTTTATAATATTAGTTGGACAGGGTCGCCTCGACTTTTCACTATGCATGGTTTGACTTATTTTGACGATCCAGCCACAATCTATTGTGGCTTAAGATTTCCTTTTGAATGGGTCTTGCAATCTGAAGCAATTGAATGATGCGTCGGAGCGGTATTCAGTGCCTACGATTGTGCAAGTCATGCTCACTTTTCGTTTTTATTCATTACCAAGGACAAGGTCAAAACCACGTCAGGTTATACGGATGTTTATGAGTCATAACTTTAATGTCATATAAAGGATATGGACACTATGCAGGGATTCCAGCAAATAAATTTAGTGTGAGTTTAGTAAATAAGTTTTTTTTTGTCTTGTTCCTATCCAATTCTTTCTCTTTCAGATCTTCATCGTCGCTTGACTTAAAATGAGAAACTTACAAATGTTGTACCATCAGCCTAATAAGTGGTCTATTAATTTTCAAACAAGTTCCTATCAAATGAATATAAATGATAGACACGACTATTGGCATTATTGTTTTGTGACATGCTGACGATTATCAACTTTAGGGTAGTAAATCATATATTTGGCTGAACGTACCTACATGAATTTCAGGAAATTCAACATTTGCAAATGGCAAATGAAAATGTTATTTTTATTTTCCCTTTAAAATGCCCTACTTTTGGAGAAACACCTTCTCTTTTTCCGCCATTTGTTCCTGTCAAGAGCATGCTCATTCACTGTCATTTTTAGATAACGAAAATTCAGCGAATCCAATCCTAATGTTACATAGAGTCAAACAGTACATACGAATCAGGCGTGAGAGCCCTTGCCGTTCTCTGGTTCTACCTTAAGGGATACAAAAAAAAAGCATTTAAGTAATAGATTTTACGAACTACTCGTATCAAGATTTTTGCCAACTTACCGCAGCGTGAATTCCATTTTCTGCGATTATCAAAACAATAACTTTGTGACGCTCGTGTCAGTTTGAACAAGTACACCAGTTCAAACAATGTATAAAAATAGATAGCTGTCTTGCTATAGCACCGAATTGTTAGTAAATCGCCGTTCATAACGCGCGAGTGGCGCGAATTTCTAGACGCCTTGAATTGGGTGTCCAACGGCACCGCTAGGTTATAATGTGTTAACTGGAATATGTAGTCAAATTATTATTCTTCTTAACAAAAGAGTCGTGTTCACATTTTTGATATTTTTTTTACTCAGAGGAGTGAACACTGAACGTGTTCTTAATTTATTAACCTTGCCCTCAGGTACTCCCTTCGGCCAGATGCCCGTGTTGGATATCGATGGCAAGCAATACGCTCAGAGCTATGCCATCGCTCGCTACCTCGGTCGCAAGTACGGCGTGGCCGGCGCTGACATCGAAGAAGACTTCCAGATAGACCAGAACGTCGAGTTCCTTAACGACATTCGTGCCAGTAAGTTTATCATCATCATCATTGGCCGTAGGACGTTCACTGTTTGACATAGGCCTCCCACCCTCATCAGTAAGTTCATGTCCTCAGAAAATAAGAGGTCGTTGTGCGGTTAGTTATTTATACTAACCATGTTTTATCCTTAAGATGTTAGGACAGCATAACCTAAATTGTTTTCTAATGAGCTTTCGTTTACTGATATGGGGAGAATAGATCAACGTTCCTACGAACGGTCGCCTACAATATGGACGGATTTCATTAAGTCATCTACACAGTGTGCCCCAAATAGAGAGAGATGGAAAAGCATCGCAAAAGCCGCAACCAACCTAATAGAAGAAGAGTTTAGACCTTTAGACCTACAAGAGAGAACGTTCAAGTTGCAGTTCAGTTGTTACCGTTGCGAGGCAGTAAAAAGAACTTTAAAGTAGTCAATCGAGCGCTACAGCGTACTGCAGCTTGCACTTTTCTTCTTACAGGTCTAAAGGGACCTTCAAGTCAGGAGTGTACGACTAAGAAGAATCATGTTTTCTTTTTTACCCGCAGAGGCCGCTAGCGTCCATTACGAGCCTGACGCGGATTACAAGGCTAAGAAGCACGCCGAAAACAGCAAGAACGTGTATCCTGCAATGCTGCAGAAGCTGGATGCCATTCTCAAGGCCAATAACGGACACCTTGCATGCGGCAAGGTGAGTCGCTAAGGGACAATGAGAGCATTTTGGCAGGCCCGGATATCGGTTTGCCAAATTCCTTGTTGTAAATAGTAGCTTCATTTTGAACTTTAGCATCAGCTCGAAAATTTCATAGATCCATGCTGGGCTAGGTTGAAGAAATTCATTACCATTGAATTGCTTTGCAAGTGTCATCACGACGTCTTCCTTCACCGAAAACCTGATCGTGCGAGCCCGTTATCGAACCAAAGACTCTTCTTGTGGTGAGATAAGGGTCAGTAACTAGTCGGCTTTGTTAAAAAAAATGTTCTTTGCAGCTGACCTGGGGTGATTTCGTCTTCGCCGGCATCTACGCCTATCTAAAGCTCATGCTGCAGACCCCAGATCTGGACGCGGAGTATCCTAGCTTCAAGAAACTGGAGGAGAAGGTCTACTCGTTGCCCAAGGTCAAGGCATGGGCTGACACCGCACCGAAATGCGATTTTTAAGTTCGTAATTTTAGCGGAGGACTTTGCCACTCACTGTTTTCTAATGCTGTGCCTGTTAAATTATCCTTATGGGTCCATTGCATGCTTAAGTTATATAATGATAATTTAAATTTAAAATGTGATTTTATCTAATTCAATAGTTTATCACTTCACTACGATAAGAATAATAAATACGAGTAGATCTCTATTTTCTTCTGAATTGTGATAAATTGAACTCTTTTCTAGCAGCGCAGTTATATACTACAGGAATTCACCATAGGAAAGTAACTAATAATATCTAAATCTATAAGCAACGGGTTTATTTATTTATTATTAAGATTGTGTTCTGCTATGCATGTTAGTGTTATTCGCATAGGTTTTAAGTATATGAATAAAAGTTGCAAGATGTATTTTTGAATGTAATAAAACTATGTGTATTTGAAAAACTCGTGACTCCTTTATTTTCGACTTGTTATCTTACTTATGTTGTCCTTGACAGTATTGGGAAGGGAGGCGGGAGGAGGAGGGAAGGAGAAGGCAAATCAACTTGTGCCTGACGTATGTACAGACTTACCAACTTACTGTGAATCAAAAAACATTTTTATGTCGTTCGTATAAAGTGTAGTATTGCTTGTCTGATTCACTGATAAGTTGGTCAGTCTGTAGATTATAGTTTTGGCAGACCGAACTGGAATGTTCGATCCATTTGAGAACAACATATACGTATGATCAAGGTATGATAAACCGAACAAAAATTAAATGAGACACGCCAGCGTCTTTATTTTTATTTTGTAACAGTCACTTTTTGGGCGTCGTGCTTTTCACGTGACACCTATTGACAACGAATTCGTTTTCTTCTAAACGCTCATTCCATGTCCTATTATCAAAAGTATCAAGTATTGTATCGATCACGATGAAACTCACGACAAAATAAAAGGAAAAGGATAAACACAAACGATAGTAAATAACAATACACGTATCAATTTAAAAATCTAATAAAACAAAAAATAAAAACGGCAACATGCTCGGCCAGTTTGCAAACCACACAACTACCTAATTCCTCACTTAGTTATTGAATATAAAAAGATGAGCAAAAAAGTTGCATCCAAAAAAACCTTAGTAGTCGCTTTTGGGCGCAGATTTAACCCATTCCATGACCTTGGGCAGTGCGTAGACAGTCTGCTTCAGTTTCTTGAAGCTGGGGTACTGCGAATCTAAGTCTGGGTTCTCCATCATGTATTTCAGATAGTCGTAGATGCCGGCAAATACGAAATCAGCCCAAGTCAACTGCAAACAAAAGAAAAATCCATACACCATACTACTGTATACACATGACACACACATACATGACGACTGAATAGCAGAGTGGTTAGAGAAAAGTGGTTAGTGTAAAAGATCTAAGATTCAATAGTTTAAGGTCAACTGCTCGTCACTTTCACGAAAAGTTACTTTTTCCGATGCACAGACGGTTCATCATC
Organism: Choristoneura rosaceana; assembly: GCA_037349165.1. Taxonomy (NCBI): domain Eukaryota; kingdom Metazoa; phylum Arthropoda; class Insecta; order Lepidoptera; family Tortricidae; genus Choristoneura; species Choristoneura rosaceana. Next base: position 3,405,072 of record JAZBNJ010000032.1, read on the forward strand.
CGTTCCATTTCACCATACCTATATATGAATTACGATGAGCTTAAATCGCTTAGCAACTGGAAATTCAACCCGTGAAGTACCTACTTGTTAATGAGTAGTCGCTCCGTTGATCAAATTTGGTCTTCATCATCACTTCCACTTCATAAAATGACGGAGTTCTGAGGTAACACACAAAAAAAAAACAACCGAATAGATAACCTCCTCCTTTTTTTTAAAGTTAACAAAAAGGCTCCAAAAACCAATCTTAATACAAGAATTACTCATACTCATACAAAGGTAGAAACAAACTTATGGTCTGTGGAATGGCATTCGTGGTTGCGGAGTATACGAGTAGCAATTGGTTTTTGTGTTTTACAAACCTTCCCGCAAGCCAGGTGTCCGTTGTTGGACTTGAGCATGGCATCCAGCTTGTCCAGCATCGCCGGATACACGTCCTTGGTGAAGTTCGCGTGTTTCTTGGCTTTGTAAGCCTCGTCAGGCTCATAATGGACATAGGCAGCCTCTGTAGGTAACGACAAAGGGCGTTTTGAAAAAAAGTGTACCTTTTCCGTTTGTTTGAAATTTTGGAAACAGTATCTAATTTCCTACTCAAAATCAAGAATACAATAGATGCCGATCGTTTAAAAAAATATCCCCAGTTTTTCATACAAAGTATCAGTCAGTTTTGTCACGCCCATACCTACTGAGTGTATGAAAAAAACGTCGCAAAACAGACATTTCTTTTGGGGACATTTTTTGAAACACGGAATCGATTGTGTTCTTGATTCTGAGTAGGAAAAACAATTTCTTTTTCCAAAAATAAAAAAAGAAAGGGTACTTTTTTTTTAAAACGCCCAAAAACAGTATTAATTGCTGGAACAACTGCAGCTACTGCCGAAGAAAATGAATCGCATAGGTAGGTCTGGGGTGGAAGGGTGGAATAAAGATTTTACAAAGGTACAGCCACATTCGTGATGATTCCTTTGGCTGATGTATGGGATGACAAGATGATTTTTGCAGCAAAATGGTTCCACCTGGTACGGAAAAATATGAAGGTGTCCAACGCTTGGAAAATTATGCAGAGAATCCTATTTACAGGTGCAGGAGGGGGATCGAACAAAGAGTTACGTTGTAGTTTCATGATGAACGTTCTTACTGGCACGAATGTCGTTAATGTACTCGACATTCTGGTCTATTTGGAAGTCTTCTTCGATGTCAGCGCCGGCCAGGCCGTACTTGCGGCCGAGGTAGCGAGCGATGGCGTAGGTTTGGGCGTATTGCTTGCCATCGATATCCATCACAGGCATCTGGCCGAATGGGGTTTCTGAAGACAAGTTTCAATAGGGATGATGACGCCATTAAAAATTGAATCAATGAAAGACAATGACTGTGTTATAAACGCTCAACTGACGATTACAGTAACCAGCTGTAGGTCATGATAATAATAAAGATAAGTTCTACCCCCCGTGTCCTGAGATATGGTTATCAAGATGTACAGAATTCACTATTCATTGTTGACATGAATGACTACTAGAATGGTAAGCCATCGTAGAACCTTTTCGTAATTAATGCCATAAATGACACCGCAATGCTTACCAAGGAAATTCTCTATGACATTTACTGTGGCAAAGTTGTACAATGGCTTACGATTCGAATGGTTTGATAGTACGCGTTATCTGTGGTAGTATGTTTACGTAATTTTTGTGTGTATCAGTAGGTATTCTGATAAAAGTGTTTATCCAGTTTTTACTTTCTTATCAAATACCTAAGGCACGCCTTTGTTATCAGAAGTACTCGCTATGTCATAGAATAAACTTAACAGCTTGGGTGACTTTCCTGGCAAACAATGAAACTATTCGTAAGAAAATTTCATTCTGTTATATTAAGTATACAATACAATACAAAGACTCTTTATTGTACACCAGAAATAGTAAGTGATACAGAAAACAAATACACAGAGAAAAAAAATTACACGGTAAGCAATAGGCGGCCTTATCGCTTAAGAGCGATCTCTTCCAGGCAACCTTTTTACGGAAAGAAGGAAGGACTAGATTTCAATGTGGTGCATCAAAAAAAGTAGATCAGAAAATTAAAACAACAAAAATACATCTACGAACGAATATACGTCTAAAATAAATATACCTAGGCAGGGAGATAAACAGCAACAAATAAATAGATAAAATTGTATAAAGCTAATTGTTACAAGATGTCAGATAGTGCTCCTTAAGCATATATTTAAATATTGACAAAGATATCTTAACACACATACAAAGGTATATTATATCGATAGTGAAAATATTAAGTATACTTTGTTCCTACGACAGGTGAAAAACTGGACATTGACGTTTAGTGGTTACCACAGTGATCACCAACCTTTTATGGTGTGATTCTAAAGTTATCAATAATTTTCGACGACCGGATGGCCTAGTGGTTAGAGAACCTGACTATGAAGCTTGAGGTCCCGGGTTCGATTCCCGGCCGGGGCAGATATTTGTATGAATATTACAAATGCCTGTTCTTGGGTCTTGGGTGTTTAATATGTATTTAAATATGTATTTATCTATATAAGTATGTTTATCCGTTGCCTAGTGTCCATAGTAGGTACAAGCTTTGCTTAGTTCGGTACTAAGTCAATTGGTGTTAATTGTCCCATGGTATTTATTTATTAATTAATGCATGAATGGGAAAATATAATTTTAAATGTAGGTATTTATTATAAAGAACAGCAAGTCATTACCTATATAAAATAAACACAAAACATAAAATCAACTTTGATGACATCGAAAATCCAGTTTTTCTGACTTATAAGGGTCAAATTGAAAGTTCTAAGAAATTCAAATATTTACTGTGCAAAGTAGCAGCTGGTTATTAGTTTACCTTTTCAAAACAGTGTCTATCTATTCAATCAATGCATCGCTGAATCTAATAAACCCACTGAGAAGGCCATTTCTATCTATCGTTGGACCCTGAGTTTATCTCTCCGATTTAAACAAAATTTGGAAGGTAGACTCAGTCTATGATTCCGAGCTGGAAAAACCGGGTCTCCAGATGTGTCCCCAAAATATTATATGGATGTGTCCATCCTGTTACAAAATTTTCTTAGTAATTTTCGTACTTTTATTAACGTGTCGTACGGTCCCCCTGACTATTTAACCCTTTCGTTCCGGCAAAGCCATTCACAAAATCTACCCAGTTTTCCATATTCAGTGAATTGATACCTGCTCCTCAGTCCTGTAGGCGAGTTAACTCGTTCACAGAAATGATGCTCTTACGTCCGAAAGACGACTTAACTCGGCCACGTACGACGTAAAACACTTTTCAGAGCCGGTAGACGAGATAACTCGTTGGCTTGGTACAGTTATTTTTCTCCATGTTGTTTGTTCAAAACGTATTTAGACACAAATGCGTAACGAATATTCTTGGGGTAGACTAATAAGTTTATTCATTTTTTGGCAACATTACTAACTGCATAACTGCAGCAAATAAATATGGCTCAAGACTAAGAGTACAGGAAGCAATGTGTCCGGTTGTGCAAGTGACTGTCGATTGCCCTAATCTAGGATGTAATGTTAATTTTTTTAAGACGAGTTTACACGTCTACCGGATCTGAGAGCACATCGCACAAGACGAGTTAACTCGTCATCCGGAACGAAAGGGTTAATACGAGAGCCAAAGGGAGCAGGACACGAACTTCGAGTGCTTCGAGATTCGTAGTAGCCCTGCTGGGCGTGGTACTCACTAGGCTTATAGGCTGGCCAGCTTTTGCCTGAGACTCGGTTGTCTTCGAACTCTTCGCCGCCGTACACCAGCAGCAGTCGGAGGGGCTCGCCCATAGCCTTGACGGGGAAGTAGTGTAGTACAACGTGAGGCATATTCAATTTCTGCTGACAAATTTAATTTAATTGCATAATGAAAGAATATAATTCAAGCTGATGAAAATATTGCAATCAATTGGAGAATTACGCATTACAGGAGCATACAGCACGGTTATAATACGAATTTGTAAATTTTTTACTTATTTTATACTTGTATTAAAGATCAACAATGCTTTATAACGTTTTAAACTTTCGTGATTCTCACTCATAGTCAAAATACTACAACAACGGTGATGGGGTGACTAATAAAAATGACCAAGTGCGGGCGTTCGTGATACGAGTGCCGGTACTATTAGTGATCAAGTGCGGGTAGTTCGAAGAACTCGCGCTGCTAGGTGGACTTGACACCCCACACTTCAGTCTACTCGTGACCACGGCAACTGTAATGTTGCCGAAACGTCGAGGTAAATACCTATTACTTGTGTAAAACTGGGGACCTAGTGAAAAAGGGGTTAATTCTGCAGAAGTTGAACAACTGATTTCGACTTAAACCCTTATACACATAAAATAGAAAATAGCTGCGTAATTTCTGCAGACTTAACCCCTTTTTCACTAGGACCCCAGTTAAATAGCGTGATAAGTCCCGTTGTAGTATTTTGACTATCAACAATGCTTGTTATCGAATCTCACTAATATTATAAATGCGAAAGTTTGTAAGTCTGTCTGTTTGTTTGTTTGTTACTTAATCACGTTCAAACCACTGAACCGATTCCGATGAAATTGGGTATACAGATAGTTTAGGTCCCGAAGTAAGGACATAGGATAATTTTTATCCCGGAATATTGCATAGTTCCCGCGGAACGAACGAATTCTGCGCGGATGAAGTTCCCGTGATTGTTGAGTGGTATTTGATGTATTAGATTTTGATGCTGTACCCTTGATTATTGAGCGGTAGTTACTTCAAAATATCCCGAGTTTATTAAAGATAATCGTGATCTACTTATATGGCACTGAAATAATGTGTAAAGTACACAACTTACGTTTACCTAGGTGATACACGTAGTTAGTCGAACCTAGTCCCGAGATAGCACTAAGCTAAGACAACACACGACTCCTGATATGCTTTAAAATACTATAAAAAAGCGACCAAGTGGGAGTCGGACTCGCGCACCATGGGTTCCGTGTAGTCCGTAGGTACTTACTTGCCGTAGGTAAATATAAAACCGGGCAACATCATTTTTAATTTACTTTTTACACGACTGCCCAAAGAATAACCTTACCTAACCTAACCTTGTCATTACAAAGTTCAATATCTCAAAAACGGCCGAACCAATTTTTAGGGTTCCGGAGCCAAAATGGCAAAAACGGAACCCTTATAGTTTCGCCATGTCTGTCTGTCTGTCTGTCTGTCCGTCCGCGGCTTTGCTCAGAGACTATCAATGCTAGAAAGCTGTAATTTTGCACGGATATATAGGTAAACTATGCCGACAAAACAGTACAATTAAAAATTCAAAAACATTTTTTTTAGGGTACCTCCCATAGACGTTAAGTGGCGGTGATGTTTTTTTTCTCATCCAATCCTATAGTATGGGGTATCGTTGGATAGGTATTTTAAAACCATTAGGGGCTTGCTAAAACGATTTTTCGATTCAGTCATTTGTTTGCGAAATATTCAACTTTAAAGTGCAAATTTTCATTAAAATCGAGCGTCCCCCCCCCCTCTAAAATCTAAACCGGTGGGTAGAAAAATTTCAAAAAATTCAGGATGGTAGTCAGTATAATCAAACTTCCAAGGAAAACTATAGCGGCTAAGTTTGCTTGAGAATTATTAGTAGTTTATGAGTAAATAGCAGCGTAAGGTATAAAATATACCTAAACTTGGAAGATTCCGTATAAAATTCGAAATCCTTAGAAAAATATTACTTAATTTTTTCGTAATGGCTACGGAACCCTATTTTGGGCGTGTCCGACACGCTCTTGGCCGGTTTTTATAAAACATAGCTAAGAATTACCGCAAAGAAACTAGTTTTCAAGTAAAAATACCACATCGAAATCGGTCTATCCGTTTGAGAGCTACAATGCCACACGCAGACAGAAATTTGTGTCAAACTTATGGCATCTCTCTTTTTGCGTTGGAGGTCAAAAAGAGTGTATTGTTATTATTATTTGTTGCTATTGTGTATAAATCAGCTGTCTATTTATTATTATTATTATATGTATTAGGTTCTCGAATGGCGTCCGCAGACCGGGAGACGAGCTGTCGGTAGGCCTCCAACAAGATGGAGCAACGACCTGGTTAAGATCGCGGGATCGCGGTGGATCCGAAAAGCACAAGACCGGTCTGAGTGAAGAGCCTTGGGGGAGGCCTATGTCCAGCAGTGGACGTCTTTCGGCTGACATGATGATGATGATGATTATATGTACAGCCCTGCGACGACGTTTTGAAATTTCGTGATTTTCACTCATATGTAGTTAAACACTAATAAAAACGGCACTTATTAGGCTCCTAAATCTACTCGTGGCCAAGGACTGCAATGTGGTCGAAACGTCGAGGTAAATAATAATGATATCTACGACGGGCAGAAGTACAGACAGACAGGCGGGCAGAGGGACAATGCGACATTAATAGGGCTTCGATTGGTCCCTTTCGTCCACGGAACCCTAAAAAGAGGCCGTATATTGCCAACGTTTCTTGAATAACCTTCATTTATCAGGCCATTACGTTTTTATGTTATTAGAGTTCCTTGTTTAAAACAATATTTATTACTAACTTATAACCGCAACTATGCTCGTTTCGTACTAGTTTCTCAATAATTGTAAATTATATTTCAAAGGAAAATATTAAATAAATAAATAAATATCATGGGACACTTGACACCAATTGACCTAGTCCCAAACTAAGCAAAGCTTGTACTATGGACACCAGGCAACGGATAAACATACAACACACATACATACACATTGCTTGCTATTACAGTCCAAGTCCTTGTTTTACGTGAGGCCTTCTATAGCCGTATTGCCTAACGTTTCTGACGCTCGCAATCGTAATCAAATGGCAGATTTCGCTTACAAAAACCTTGCAAAAAGTGTTATTATTCGTAGAAAAAACTGTCATTTGATTGCGATCGCGAGCGTCAGAAACGTTAGGCATTACGGCCTCTGATGTAGCGACTCCTAGCGCCATCTAGTGAGCAAATATGACATCCTGCGTCGCGCCATCAAAGTTTTTTAACTCGTACGCGGGCGTTTTAAAAAAAAGGATATCCTTTACGTTTTTTTGAAATTTTGGAAAAAACATGGTTTTTTCCTACTCAGAATCAAGAGCACAATCGATTCCGATAGTTTAAAAAAAAGTCCACCCATTTTTAACCCATTTCCTTTTTCCTTCGATAGTTAAACCTTTTTCCTTAACACCACAGAAATTATCGCCAAACATTTAAATCGGTTCAGCGGTTTAAGCGTGAAGAGCTAACAGAGAGACATACTTTCGCATTTATAATATTTATAGGTAGGAATAGTAAGGACATTTCGTTTTAAAGAGCACGAATTGAGTTAATGTGTTAACATGGTAATATTCATGAGCGAGCAGACATAAAACAACAATGACGACAACGACGACGGTAGTTTCTATCATGAACCATATATATCAAGGTTTCTTAAGTTTTTTGCAGTCACGGACCACTTTTACAATTTAAACAATTCCACGGACCCCTGTCAAAAAATATTTTTGGAAATTTTCTAATAATTATTTTAAGAGACTGACATACTGCGGACCCTGATACACATGCTACGGACCCCTAAGGGGTCCGTGAACCCCGCGTTAAGAAACCCTGACATATATGGTCCTTGTTTCTATATATAATTAGATACCTATTGCTTTTTATAAATATTATACGCCGACGAATTTTTTTTCGAGATACTGCCTTTTTTCTAGTAGGGCAGAATAGGTAAGTGAGTACAAATAATAGGTATTAAATATATAAACATTTAATATTGTTTAAGTTATTTATTTGCAAGTTTTATGGCTTTGTATCTCTTAGGGAGTCAAATGGAACCCTATTCTTTTTATTTTTTTAGTAGCTGTTGACTTTATTTTTTTTTTATGAGTCATGTTGCTTGAAATAAATGAATATTATTATTATTATTATTATTATTATTATTAAAATTTTGTTACGCCTACAAACTATGCCCTGATAATAACGAACACGAGAAAACAATAATTATTTAATTCGGTGTCGTAGTTCGGAATTTATGCTGCTTATGTAGGAAATGACTGACAAATAAACAAAAGAACATGCAAAGGAGTAATTTGCTTGGTAGACATTTTATTCTTTAGATAGGTAGATAATATTATTAATTTTGTACTTCGATATAACATTCATTCGACCAGTCGTGCTGTATGTATTTCGAACGTTATAGATTACGAACGTTATTCATTTAGGCTTTCGACATTCTAGACTTATGTGTATCAAGCTTATGATATTTATATGTTATGCTACGTAATTTAGATGTTATGCTACGTAAGCGATTTATTGCGTAGTAGGTAGGTGTAAAAACTTTAGAAGATTTTTAGACGATTTACTGTTTCTATAATTTGCCACGTAAGTACCTCATTCCTTTTAGTCATTTTGCTTCGTAGACGAATTTAAAGTTAGACATGTTGATCTAAAAAGAATAAAACAAACGCAGAATAATTCAGAATAACCAACTATTTAAGTAGGTATAGGCAGTCTGTGTTATCTCAAAACGACATTATCCGCACAATCGAAAGACGCGAAGTCACGTACCAAGATGGAATCGTTTTGCTGCAAATGTCATGTAGACATTCCATATATCTGCCAAAGAAGTCATCGTGAAATTAACTGTGAAAAGGTTTCACGTTGATGCGCGATTTAGTTTCCTTTAATACAGGATGTCTCTGCATGGGCTGGGGCTTTAAATGTAAGTTCGTTTTGTAAGTAGAATTTAGACAGTAATTTTAATTTTGTAATTTGACATTGTATTGCTTTGCTATCTGACTTTAAATAAAATAAAGTAAATTTAATTATTTAGACAGTTTGTACCTAGATCTTCAAAGTTTAAACGTTAAATCAAGCATATCGGGCATGCTGATGTTATTGTCATGGTAGGAGGGCAAAATCCATAGTTACTAATATTATAAATGCGAAAGTGTGTGTGTTGGTCTGTCTTTCACGCCGTAACGATTTTTGGCTTAGAGATAGTTTATGGGGTACTTTTTATCCTGGAAAATGCACAGTTCCCGAAGGAACAGCGCGCGATAACCGAATACCACGCGGGCGGAGCCGCGGGCAGAAGCTAGTTTTATTATATAAGTACATTGATAATTACATTTCAGTTGTGTAAAAAAATATAATTGACATTATGACATTATGTCATGTTTTTAAAAATTAGCAGAACAACTATAGCTCTTATACAAGTTGAATTGAACCTTCCATCTTAGGGCCACCCTGTATACTTATCACAACGTTATTTATCTCTATTATTTATTTGGAATAACCTGTTACACAACAAAATGGTTTATCTTTGAATGACGGGACAAAATTTACGAGTGTAAACATTATTAGCTCGTGCTATAAAAAGCAAGTTTGAAATGTTCGTCACACATTCTTAGTTGGGATTTGGCTGAATACTGAACACTAGGTGAGTCTTAAGGAGTATATTATTATATTCGTATAGGTAGCGCCACGAGGGATGAAGTGTTTAACGGGGTGGTTTGTGTGTTGGTGAAATTAAAGATGTTCCACTTAACTACTTGGTTTGAATAGATATTCAACTACATGTAGGTAAACAAAACAACGTCAATTGGTGTCTTAAATATTGAAATTCCCCCATTAAACTATCTAAACATTTACATTTCTGTATTGAAATACTAGTCTAGTTTGTTTCACAATGATTGATAAGTAAAATGTTTAAAATCTTTGAATGTACCAAATCTGGCAGCTGAAGTTTGTTTATATTTGTTTAAATACCTTTTCAAACCAAGTATAGTTCTTAAATAATCTTCACACGTAAGTTTAGATCGGTTGGTATCATAACGACTACATTGCCAAAACGACCAAATCATCATAAGGTCCTGATCTCTAAAGGACCATCTCTTTAGAAAGCGATTATTCCGACCAAGTATCACCAACTTAAGACTGGGGCGTGTACGTCTTGCAGTTAGCTCCGTGAGGGACTGGTTACAATGCGGGCCCCGCGGCCCGGAGCACTAGCTGCTGAGTCAACTCATATTCCAGTGCAAACAGTAGGCTTTAGGCTGTGCTTTAGGGTAGGGCGCGGCGGGGCGACCGCCCAGGGCGTCGGCATGAAAGGGGCGCCTCCAGGTGCCAAGCGCCCTTTTTATCCTCTCGCTCATTGAGGGAAGCCTCTAGGAGGGAGGGGGGGGGGGGGCAAATTCCGCCCAGGGCACTGGAACTCCTAAAACCGGCACTGAGTGCAAACATACTAGGATATTGCTGACTCTGCGTAAGACTGTGTGTCCCTACAAGTATGACGGTGGTAACAAATTCTTCATTTTTGTCAGGATGCCAGTTGAACTCACATACTTCCAGCTGAAGGGTCTCGGCGAACAGGTTCGTCTGCTGCTGAGTTATGGAGGTGAAGAGTTCAAAGACACGAGAATTTCCAGGGACGATTGGCCCGCATTTAAACCAAGTATGAGCGAAGTTCATCATTATACGTTTTTTTTCAACATTAGAATAAAGGTGCGGCCAAACCGCTGCTTAAAAAACGGTGACGTCACAGAATCGCAGTGACGCACCGTACGCGCATCGTTTTCGTCGCATGCTCTCCACACCAGTGCTTCAAATATGGACTCGCAGTGACGCACCGTATGCGCACCATTTTTGACGCATGCTCTCTTCATTTCAGATAAACTTTGTCTTTTACCAAACAAAAGTCGTGACGTTTACGGCACGTCACTGCGATTCCGCACTGTTTCCGTATTTTAAGCAGCGGTGTGGAAAGCATGTAAAAAGAAAACGCTGGGCATACGATGCGTCACTGCGATTCCGTATTTTAAGCAGCGGTTTGGACGCACCTTAACTCCTAGATAGTAGGTAGTCATCATGTCAGCCGAACCGCCGTCCGTGCTGGACGTAGGCCTCCCCCAAGACTCTCCACTCAGTCATGTCTTGTGCTTTCCATATCCAACGCGATCCCGCGACCTTAATCAGGTCGTCGCTTCAACTTGTTGGATGCCTAAGTACATCAGCTCGTTTCCCGGTCCGCGGACGCCATTCGAGAACCTTCTTACCCCATCAACCATCAGTTCCGCGAGCAATCTAACAGTTGCAGTTAGTATTTTCCTTAAAATAAAACCTAGCAACAAAGAAGTAGATCATTACCTATTAAAAGAATATTTAAGTTTTTTTTGAACACCACTCGTTTTTTTCCTTCAACGTTAAATTTGATGTAAAATTCTTCATCATAACTCCACTTTTTAGTGAATGGGCGAAGGTCATTTTTATCGATTCCTTTGTGCACGTCAAGATAGTTTGTCGAAAGCAGAAAAGGACAAAGCAATAAGTAGCCACTATTGATTTCATCTCATTTCAGAGACCCCATTCGGCCAGATGCCCGTGCTGAATGTAGACGGCAAGCAGTATACCCAAAGCTCGGCCATCAGCCGCTACCTCGGGCGCAAGTACGGCCTCGCCGGAGCCACCATCGAGGAAGACTTCGAGATCGACCAGAACGTCGAATTCATCAACGACATCCGTCTCCGTAAGTATAGGGGCTATTTATTACGTCACACATTTAGGGGTGGGGGGTATGCGTAATTTATTTAGAAATAGCTTATGCCCGCGACTTCGTCTGCGCGGATCTAGGTTATCGCGCGGTGGCGTCCTCTACCGGAATAAAAAGTATCCTATGTTGATCCTTGGGGCTTAAACTATACCAAATTTCATCAAAATCAGTTCAGCGGTTTCGACGTGAAAGCGTAACAGACAGACAGACAGACTGAGTTACTTTCGCATTTATAATATTAGTAGGGATTGTACGAATACAGTTAGCCTTATCAAAAAGATTTCAGCGTATGAAGTTGGACCTTATTATTTATCTTCTTGTTAGTATCGTATCGTTGGATGGTCTTCATTAGGTATTTATCATTGTTCTGCTCGTAAATAAAAATATAACTACCTAAAATTTGTTTATCGGGTGGCGATATATGTAGAGTCAATTTAAGTCATTACCAGTTCATTATAATTGTAGTTACATAACAGTTGGATAATAAGTTTCATTAACGGAAAAATAATTAAAAACAATATCCGATTGCCAAACATTAAGCTGAAAACTATGCATTCGACAAGATTCCCTTTGAATTAAACGAAATTAAACTATTAAAAGACTATTTTGGTATTTTACTGAAGCTTAGATGAAATCTATATTATCTATCTACTCTGATTGAGATTGCCAATAACTTGAGTACCTAATCATGGTGGTGTAAGAAGTAATTCTTCAAAATAACTACAGGAAATATTACCTATTCGAGTTGTGATGTTTCCAGATGGCCATCAGGTCTTTATTCAGCCGACTGACGAACTTAAAGACAAGAAGCATGAAGAGAAGGCGAAAATTTACCCTGAGCTGGTGAAGAAACTTGATGAGATCATTCGCGCCAACAACGGACACTTGGCTGCTGGGAAGGTACGACCAGTAGTCCTTTTTGTCTAACACACTTGGAAACAATGGTTGCCACCACTTCTTTCTGTCACACGTTATAAGACAAGGGTAGAAGATGGTGAATGTAATCGCGAACGTCAGCGCGTTAGACGATACATCCTCTGCACTCGCTGGACATGTGGGTCTATTGCATAACCTTTCTAGCGCTCGCAATTGCAATCAATTTACAGTTTTTGTGTGCGAAATCTGTCATTTGATTGCGACCGCGAGCGTCAGAAACGTTAGGCAATACAGCCTCTGCTTTGAATCCCTGAAAACCCTTACCAAGACGTATCCCCTATAACGCAAATGACTTAGTAACTGCCAAACGAGAGCTAAATTTTATCTCAGCGAGACGTCTTTCGGTAAGGGTGTGCTGTCCTGTGCCGTAGCAGAGCAAAATGAAGATCGGCAAAATCAGATATAATGAAGTATTAGTATTCACCAAAGAGCTCATGCTGATAATGCACATCAATTAGGAAAAAGCAGAGAAGTCCGCAGGCCGTATTGTCTATCGCGCTAACGTTCGCAAGCATGAGAGCGAGTTCATCATCTCTTTCTACCATAATCCCGGTAAAAATTCGGATGACTAGAATAAACTCGATTTAAGACGTGCATTATCCGTTACAATATCATTTAATATGAGTGAGTCTCATGGCACTTTAGCTAATTTTGTATATTTCAGTTAACGTGGGGCGACTTTGTGTTCGCGGGCCAGTACGACATGCTGAAGTGGATGATGAGGAACCCCGGCCTCGACCAGCAGTACCCCAGCTTCAAGAAGCTCTACGACACAGTGTTGGCCCTGCCTCAGCTCCAGAAGTACCTGGCTTCTGCTCCTAAGACTGAATTTTGATAATTTTCCTCTTGGAGATTGGATACTTGTTTGTAGAAGGGGGGCCCTTTCTTTATAGTCGAACAAGAAATTGGTTTGCAGCGCTTAAAACGTCGAAGCCTATTTTCACTCACAAGCTTAGAGAAACGCGGGCGAGAGCTTCCTTCCCTAGGAAACCCGCGTTGCTCTAAGCTCACAAGTCAATACGACAATCAGTTTTCTTTCTTTATTTCTGAAGTGAACTGTCATTAAAATTGGTAAAGCTCTTTCTTGGTCGACTACCTATACATTCAAAGAAACAGTCGCTGTCCGTTTCATAGGGGTCATCTAAAAATTACGTCACATAACTAGGAGGGGAGGGGGTTAAGCGGTTTGTGACACAGGAATAAAATAGTGATAATTTTCATAGCAATAGGTGTGACCAGTGATTCTATAAATGGTCAAACAGAGGCGTAGTGCCTAATGTTTCTGACGCTCGTGATCGCAATCAAATGACAGATTTCGCATACAAAAGCTGTCATTTGATTGCGATCGCGACTGTCAGAAACGATAGGCAATAAGGCCTCTGGTGTGATGTACTTTATGGATGGCCTCATACTGAACAAAGAGTTCACCCAAAGGAGACTAGTGAGATTGGGTCCTATTAGTAATTAGGTAAAATTTATTGTTGTGTTGAATTGATATTGACTGCACAGCGAATAATATTCAATTGAATACCACGCTTTTAGCCAACCAAAACCAAAGAGGAATATATTTTTTAACTGATTTGAATCGTAAAAATTGTCGTACTTACTTAGGTATTTTACGAAAGAAAAAAACAAGAAATATTTAGTTATAATTCTAAATAATAATTGTAATAAACAAATGTATATAATTAAGTTGTGTAAATAAACTTTTATTGTTTAGTAAAACTTTTCTGTCGACTTTTTTTTGATCCATAACTTTATAGTGCCTTGTCTTGAATATCGTGTTGGCAATAGTACGGCATACCTATCCCATTCTTTATTCACCTAGTGAAATCCACGATGTTTTCATCCCGATATTCCCACGGATAGGTATAAAATCCCGAAATAACAACAGCTGGGCTTAGTGGTCATGAAATTTGGTACTATGTAGGTAGCTGCACATCTGGAATAACACGTAGTCTACTTTTTATCCCGACATTCCCACGGGATAGGGATAAAATCTTGGATTGTCAACCGCTGGGTTTAGAGTCTTGAAATTTTGGACAGCTTTTAACACAACCTCAATGAAAACCACGATATATGGGAATTCCCAGGGGGATTTTATTAAAACCTGGAATTTAAATTGTACCAAATTGAATAGTTTACGCATGCGAAGCCGCGGGTAAACAAATGTTTATCAATAGTCGATCACTTTTATGGAACTAAACACATTGTTGGCTAGCGAGCATTTGGGCTGCGTTGGTGGGTGGACAGGTCGCTAGGGGCGAGGGCGTATGGCAATGGCGATGTGTGTCGCGATAACAATTTGAATTTGACTTTCACTGTTACAAGTGTGACAAGGGATGTGTCAAAACATTTACTAAATGTGGTGTAATTTATGTAACAACGTCGAATATGGATTAGTCACTCGCTCGGTCGATAATAATACAATACAATGACTCTTTGTTGTACACCAGAAATAGTAAACGATACAGAAAACAGATACCTACATAGAAAATTACAAGGTAAGCAATAGGCGGCCTTAGTTAAGAGCGATCTTTTCAGGAAACCATTTTTAAAGAACGAAGGAAGGACTCGTTTACAGCAGGTAAATAATACTTATTAATCCTACTTATATTATAAATGCGAATGTTTGTGTGTGTGTGTTTGTTACTCCTTCACGGCTGGATGGATTTAGATGAAATTTGGTATGTAGATAGCTGGGTATCTGGAATAACATATATAGGCTAGTTTTTATTCCAATGTTCCCACGGGATAGGGTTAAAATCTCGAAATAACAACCGTTGGGCTTAGAGTCACGAAATTTGGTATAGTGGCTTTTAATGCAATGTCAATGAACCACGAAGTAATTTTCGGGAATTCCCACGGGAATTTTGTTAAATCATGGAATTTAAATTCCACTGCTGCATCTTTTCGATAGTAACATATAATATAATTTGGAAAAACATTACTCACTACAAAACAAAACTACCCACAAAATATTAATAAAATTTTAATCGTCGTAAATACTGCCTTGTTTTATTTATTTATTTACTGTTAAGGCGTGTTTTATTAACTGTTATTGCTGAAATTAGACCCAAGCCACAATAAACGTAACTTTAAGTTGTGTGTATTGTGGCCAAGCCGTAGCAAGGGAGATGATACTAAATTTACCTGTTTATTAATAATAGACCCCATACTGTTGTACTTAATTATTTCCATGCATTCCAGAACATCGAGACGAAACCCTTTGTCGCAATAATACGCATTTGCTGCATGAACATGCATATCTTGCATTAACTTAGCTATCATAAGGTCGCGGGTGAGCAAAGAAAACCTTTTAGTTCATTACACTGGTTCCAGCAAGTAAAAAAAGCACAGGCATACGAGTACGTAAAAATCCACTTTATTCACATTATTAACTTACGATATAAATTCTTATGACTAGTATAGTCTAAACACAAACTTAATAATAACGTTCAGTGGAGAATTTTCTTCATTTTTATAAATTGTAGACTTAGCTCCCGTTTAAAAAACTGTAAACTAAACGTTATGCTTTTTGGTTGAACGTTTTTCTTACACAAGATATTATTTACTGAGCAGGGATGTTTATTAAGATCTAAAGAGGGTTTCTTGACAAGGGTTTCTTCATACCTATCGCTAGATGGCGTTAATACCGAGAACTCCGTTTGACGTTACAGTCTTGTTTGCGATTGGCTCATTTACTTATTTAACCAATCACGCGATGTCACAAATGTCAAAGTTGTCAAATGGACCTTGCGATACTAGCGCCAAATGTCACAGGAAAAGCTTGTTTCAAAGTTTTATGTTAATGAACAGAAACAGAAATTTTCTCCCATCAGATTGCAGCACTAGCACAAAACCGTAAACAGTTTTTTGAGTATCTTTCATGCCATAACATTGATCATTTCAATTCCATTTTGGAAATATAGCTATCGTTACTATCGATGCAAAATATCATGTTATTTTGTTATTAATAAATATATCATGATTTCTATAGGTACTAACCTACAAATGTACTATTTGGTCAGATCTGTCATGGCGACAAAAATATAAAGCTGAGATTATAAGCTTGATATAAGAGAACTTATGTTGTTATAGGTTTGCGCCAGTGTCGCCCCCTGCGCAGAGCTTTGCCTAATATGCCATATTAGTATTCAGGTTTAGGAGCAGAAGCCAAGTACTTCTGGAGCTGAGGCAGGGCCATCACGGTGTCGTAGAGCTTCTTGAAGCTGGGGTACTGCTGGTCGAGGCCGGGGTTCCTCATCATCCACTTCAGCATGTCGTACTGGCCCGCGAACACAAAGTCGCCCCACGTTAGCTGGAATACAAAGATCATTAGCGTCACCTAGCATATGAAAGATATAATAATAAGTAGCTACTAGTTTTTCATCGTTGATGTGAGTAATAACTGTAATGAGGTCTGGCAGAGGAATTGGAATTACGGAATTCGGTATAGGGTGACCATTGGCGTATTTAGGGTTATTTTTCATTGCATCAAAAACGCGCGTCGTCAGAGAGTAAAAAAAAAGTCACGTGTTAGGGCCCTTATTGATAAGAAGGATTCAATGCGTTACAGCTCACCATTCATAAGATTTATAAGTTATGATCATTATTATAGTTAACTGAAAAATAAAAAATATGGACCATTAAAGTTTTAAAAGTTGGGTAAACGGAAAAAAAGCATTATTGGTTCTTGTCCATAACTGGTGCCAATACCCTAACAGGGTATAGTTTCATGAGTAAAAAAAAATTTGCCCATCTGCTAGATCTACAAAAAATATTCGACATGTATTTTTTCTTTTGTCAAAAGCCGAGGATTTGCAAGAGAAATCATGCAAGTTGCCCCCCCCCCCTCAAGATGATGGGGGAGGCCTATGTCCACATGTAGATCTCACCTTCCCAGCAGCCAAGTGTCCGTTGTTGGCGCGAATGATCTCGTCCAGTTTCTTCAGCATGTCAGGATACACCTTCTCTTTTTCCGCGTGCTTCTGGTCTTTGAGCTCATCAGTAGGCTGCATTATGACCTGGTAGCCATCTGGAAATGACCTAGTATAAACATAGATGCACAGAAAAACCAGAAAAAGAGACCAGCGCTGGGAATCGAACCCAGGGCCTCAGCATTCTGTAGTACTATTATATATTCTGTGATTCTGTGCTGCGTGCTATACCGCTACACTACCACTGGACAGAAGTACAGACGATCTTTTCCTATGCACCATATAAGTATCTCATAATACGAATGTGTTTTCTAATGTATGTATTCATCTTTTCAAGTATGTTTATCCGTTGCCTAGTTAGCAACAGTACAAGCTTTGCTTAGTTTGAGACTAAGTCAATTGGTGTGAATTTTCCGTAAATTTTTCCCATGATATGTATTTATTTATTTATTACCTAGGTACCTACTTATTTTTATGACTCATCCTTCAATGAATTAATTAAAACATCCAATTTCTGTATTTAACTTTACAGTTTTTGCTTAAAAATATTTTTTTATGCAGAATCTAACGACCTTGGTTTTATAGTGTTGTCATGCGATGTTTGCAATACTTGGTTTGGATAGGTAAGTAGTTAACATTTAGTAAACAAACTTCAGCTGCCAGATTTGGTATAGGTATTCAAGGATTTTAAACATTTTACTTATCTATCATTGTAATTATAGACTAGTGTATTTAAATATCTACAGAAATATAAATATTTAGATAGTTCAATGGGGGACTTTCAATATTTAAGACACCAGTTGATTCGATTTGTGGCATTCCATTCGAACATGGCGGATGTAGACAATATATAATTTTGATATTTCTGTTTCTTTGGCTAGTTGAAGTATAATTTTGATAGTGTTTTATGCGGCGATTAACCTTAATAGTGAACAGTGATCACAAAATTCTATACTGCTCTCGTGTCTGACATTTTTTAATGCGCAAGTTGTTTCCACGTGGTTTCTGGAATTTTACTACCAAGTTACAAAAACTGCAATCACCGTACAACGTTGCCTCTCGAAAGAGAATATTTAGACGTTGACCTTGACGTTGTGACGAAGAGTTGACGTTGTTTTGTTTACATAAATACCAATCCAAACCAAGTAAGTAATCTATAGTGGTTTAGATACCCCCTGTTACGTATTTATTTGTGACCGATATTTTTTATCTGTGAAATGAGTTGCCAATGATATTTTTTTTACTTGCCGCCATTTCATGCTGCCAGTATTCGCTAGTCCTACTCTATAAACATTGAAAGTTAAAATAAAAATAATTGTAAGACTTCTTCTCTTTTAAAATATGGCTTTTCTTTCCTAATAATAGGACAATTTCGCCAGTGTCTAAGACAAGTATTCTCTTTGAGAGGCAACGTTGTACGGTGATTGTAGTTTTTGTAACTTGATAGTAAAATTCCAGAAGGGCTACTCCGAAACACGAAATTCGAAGTTCGTATCGTACCGTCTCTCTCACTCTCGTATTAAATAACATTAGCGTACGACGGGACGGTACGATACGAACTTCGATTTTCGAATTTCGTGGTAGCCTTGCAGAAACCACGTGGAGACCAGTTGCGCATTAAAAAATGTCAGACACGAGAGCAACATAGAATTTTGTGATCACTGTTCACTGTTAAGGTTAATCGCCGCATAAAATACTATAAAAATTATACTTCAACTAGCCAAAGAAACAGAAATAGCAAAATTAGATATTGTTATCCGCCATGTTGGAATGCCACAAATCGAATCTACTTGTAAGACGACCTTGACTTTTGTTTATGTCAGGTAATACGATATTATTACTTTTGCCGGTTTTTATTTTATAAATTCTAGATAAGGTTGAAAAATGTTTACAGTGTACGCCATGACAATGATTATTAAATGCAAATGCATGACTTGCTGGAATGGTTGCTACCGGAGATAACCCATCTGTGTCAACATCCACTGATACAAAAATACTTTCATATCTGTCCAATGCTTACGCAATAATGGTATCTTAAAATCCATAAATAAGGTGTACAGTTAACTACAAAGAAGTGATACCTACGGCCAAAGTTACAAAAATTACGTGTACCTACCCGGTGTTACAAAAATACCCGTAAAGCGGAAAGAGGGTTAAAAGATCCCTTAAATATAGGTACCAACAGAGTATACAAAGTTTGAAAACTGTAGTAGGTATTTTACCACCGAAATTACTTTAACTTTTTGATTGATATCACAGAATAGAATAGTGCAAGTTAATATATAATACAAACATTATTTCAGTAAAAGTATCAGAGTAAAGATTGTTTATTTTCTACCATCGCGAACCGGGATTTTTGAGCCACTTATTATTTTTTCGTAACTACTCGCCACTGTTCACAATTTAGCCGTGTTACACAAACTAGTTCTAAATATTGACATGATTGAAAAACCAGAAAAATAAGACTAGCACTGGGAATCGAACCCAGGTCCTCGGCATTCCGTGCCGCGTGCTATACCGCTACACCACTGCTGGACAACGGTGCTGGTCTTATTTTTCTGGTTTTTCCGTACATCTATATTTCAGTTTGTATTTTCAATTTAGGTACCCATCTGTAAAACTAATCTATCCTAACTCCGGTTTTTATCCAATCTCTAATACGGTCAAAGAGTAAAGAAACTTACGGAGACGGATGTCATTAAGGAATTCAACGTTCTGGTCAATCTCGAAGGCTTCTTCGATGTCGTCTCCGGCGAGGCCGTACTTGCGGCCCAGGTACCGTGAAATGGCCTGACTTTGCGCGTATTGCTTGCCATCGATGTCCAGCACTGGGGCTTGTCCGAATGGTACTTCTGCGAATAAGAGTGTTGAGAATTAGAGCCAGTTTCTTTATGAGGTAGATATGCCAAAAGAAGAAGAAAGTCTGGCGAAGTGTGTTTCGGACCCATTCTGTAGAAAGAAGAGTTTGTACATATATTAAATTTAAGTTAAGTAGATAGAATAGTAAACAAAAGATCGCTAATCTAAAGACATTATCAGCATCGTAAAGCTGTGTGCCCCACTTCCACAAGTGGGTATAATTGTAGTTCCCACGCGGGTTCTGTAGAGCTTGGGAACTTCACTAATAACATGTGTGCAGGTTGCCTCACGGTATTTTCTTTCATTCAAATACAATCTCACTAATATTATAAATGCGAAAGTCTGGAAGTTTGTTTGTTTGTTACCACGTCTAAATAGCTGAACCGATTTATGTGAAATTCGGTACCTATGCACATAGTTTGATTCCTGGGGTAGGACATAGAACAGTATCCTGGAAAATTGCAGTTCCTTCGGGATAGCGATAAAAGAAGGGTTTGATCCAGTATTTTTGTATTGTTTCAAAGCAAATAAATGATTTTGAGTTTTGAGTTTGAATTTGAATTCTACGTGGACGGAGTCAAAGTCAAAGTCAAGTCAAAATCAAAGTCAAAGTCAAAGTCAAATTAAAATTCTAAAATAAGTAAATTTTATATACGGCCATGAGTCAAAGGCCATATACGCGTAGCTTACTGGGTTTGTAGGCTGGCCAGTCGGCGTACTGCAGCCTTGTGTCCTTGAACTCCACGCCGCCGTACGCCAGGAGTAGCCTGATCTGCTCTCCCAGGCCCTTCGAGAAGAAGTATGTTAGTTCAACTGGCATCCTGCAACAAGAAAGTTTAGATATTAAATAATAGTTTTATGATAAATAAGAGTAAATAAATAAATATCACGGGACAATTCACACCAATTGACATAGTCCCAAAATGAGCTTAGCAAAGCTAGTGGGTACTAAGCTTATCTTATGGGAACTAAGCAACGGATAAACATAATTATATAGATAGATACATACTTAAATACATATTTGAACACCCAAGATGCGAGAACAAACATTCGTATTTTTCATACAAATATCTGCCCCGACACGGGAATCGAACCCGGGACCGCCAGCTGCGTAGTCAGGTTCTCTAACCACTAGGCCATCTGATCGTCGTTTATATCTACATAGTTATAGTTAGTAATTACCTAATATTATAATAAAATAAGATTTTTGTTAAGAAAAACATTAATACAAACACACAACATTTTTAACCGACTTCAAAAAAAGGAGGAGGTTCTATGTTCCAATGTTTGTATTTTTTTTTTTTTTTTTATGTATGTTCACCGATTACTCCGGCAATTGTGGACCGATTTTCAAAATTCTTTTTTTATTCGAAAGGGTATTCTTCTGAGGTGGTCCCATTGTCACCAAATCTAGATCTGATGATGGGATCTTAGAGAAATCGAGGGCAAACCTCAAATTTTATAGGCACGCCATAGGTGTTATGGCGATTTTGGCATTTTTAGTGTTAAGGTAAGCATTTACATTCAGAAAGTATCATTTGGTAACCTGGACCTGATGAAGAAGACCATAGGTGACCAATGGAACTCGTCGAAGCTAAGTAATACTCGCTCGTCTATAAACGATCATGATTAACATATCTAGATAAGCGAGTAAGAAGAAGCTTTAAGTTCATGATTCTCTCGAACTGATCTGATGCTGAAGCCAGAAGGTAGGCAACGGAACTCTGTTATAAAACAACGTAAGTTAGTCGTGTTTGGGTTTAATGGAATCGTTGTGAGATGTACTTTGGCTACGAATCACTAAAAAGTGAGAAATAAAATTTTTTTAACAAAAAAGTAAAACCGACTCCAAAAAAATGAAAAAAATAACAAAAAATGGAACCGACTACAAAACCCTTGAAAATATTTTTATAGGTACCTACTAACTCGAAGTCGGTGCCTCAGCACGACCCAGCAGGAGTGATTGGAACCCATTGTATGTAGGTGAATTAGACGCCTATTGCTCCACTCCTGCTGGGTCGTGCTGAGGCACCCACTTCGAGTTAGTAGGTACCTATAAAAATATTTTCAAGGGTTTTGTAGTCGGTTCCATTTTTTGTTATTTTTTTCATTTTTTTGGAGTCGGTTTTTAGACATAATAACACATTATATCACAACAAAAATATAGTAAAAACATGAAATTTCAATTGAATATTTTTATTTTATATTTGTTGATTATTAATAAATCATTTTCTCTTAATTAAATTTAATTGAAAATATATTTTTTTAATACGTTATTTTGATGACAATTATTTTCAGTAGGTATATGCATCTGTTTTGACGACTGAGCGATTAAATAGCTGAAATTGCTTTTAAACATATTTATTGTAATGTAAGATACTAAGCTACCATTTTATGTTTCTGTGAATAAAAGAATCATTCATCCATTAATTCGATCATAGAGGTCGCATTGACTTTGACTATAAAAAATAGTACTTTGCTCTAATAAAAAACAGTCGTTAAATATTAATTAGCCTCTCTAAGGGCGACGGTTAGCGAAACAGGGTCCAAATAAAACTTACCTGAACGTGTGCGCTTCACTAGCTCTCAATTGGTAGTAAACGAGGGGCTCTCCGCCGATCCTATTTATAGTCCACAGAGCTGATGTTTATGTGCTAAAATATGTCAAGTCATTCAGTGACACAAGATACTTGTTGACTGTGTCATGATGTATATACATAAATACAGTTCAGTTGTGTACTAAGTACTAAGTATTAATATATATTAATCTTAGTTTCTTTAATTAAATGTATAGTTTCTCTTGTATTTATATAAATATTAATACATTTTTTTAAAGTTTTAATTGTATCATTATTTTCAGTTACCAGCATTAATATCTGCCACAGCGAAGCGTGTAAAAATATCTGACACTTCCGACCCTAGAAATAGAGTCATATCAGATATTTATGCACGCTTGTTGTGTCAGATATTGGTGCTGGTGACGTACACATTGTTTCAATTGTAAGGTCGTCTTGCAGGAAAAAAATAAATCTAGATTTAGTAGTTAATCCAGGCTTAAGCTTGACAGTTCCATACAATTTGACACTACTAAACTGAGCTTACCTAACGCTAACTCGAGATTTATGTGTTTACTGCAAGTGGCCATTAATGATCTCTTGCCTTAATTATTCTTATTACCTACCTACCTATCGCATGTTTACAATTTGTTTTATGTGCCAAAGTTAATAAATAAATAAATAAAATATCTGTCATATTTGACATTTTATCCTATTAATATTAAACTTAAATGCAAAAGTTTGTAAGTGAGTGAGTGAGTCAGTGAGTGAGTGAGTAAGTATGTTTGTTAGGTACTCCTTCACGTTGAAAATCTGGACGGATTTTAGATGAATTTTGGTATGTAGATCTGGACATCTGGAATAAAACAATTTTTCGCCCGAAAGTCCGGGCAAACTGGCTTGTCTGTCCGGCTATTACGTTTGGGGACCTGGCAACCCTACTCGCAACACATCTTCGCACATCTCTGGTAGAAACCACCTCCACCACCCGAATGTATCATCATCATCATCATCATCTCAGCCGTAGGACATCCAGCCACTGTTCTCCCCCCCCCCCCATGTAGAACTCCAGTCACTGGTTGGCAGCGGCCTGCATCCACCGTGAACCCGCGGCTCAGGTCATCCGTCCATCTCGTTGGTGGACGTCCTACGCTGCGCTTGCCAATGCGCGGTCTCCACTCGAGAACTTTTTGACTCCAACGGCCATCTGTTCTCCGTGCTTATGGGCCGCCCAATCCACATGTTCATCATCATCATCATCTCAGCCTATATACGTCCCACTGCTGGGCACAGGCCTCCTCTCGGAATGAGAGGGCTTGGGCCATAGTTCCCACGCGGGCCCAGTGCGGATTGGGAATCCACATGTTGTTGGACGAATATCCAGCGTTTTCGCAGCGTTTTTTTTGTCATTGGTTTCGCAGGCCCTGCGTTATTAAAAGGGGTTATATTCAGTGTTTATTTCTTTATGAAAAATTAAAACAACACCGATACTGAATTTAGCGTGATTAAAATTCTTGTGACTTGTCTTTCCGTTGTGCTATATAAACGTGGGGCGCTAATGACGTTTGACCGCGCGGTCAAAACGCTCGAATATTTGCCCTGCGAGGCTACCACGAAATTCGAAAATCGAAGTTCGTATCGTACCGTCCCGCCTACGCTTATGTTATTTAAAACGAGAGTGAGAGGGTCGGTACGATACGAACTTCGAATTTCGTGTTTCGGAGTAGCCCTTCTGTTACAAATCGATCGGCTTCCGTTCGCTGACGATTGATAATGTTTTGATACCCTATATTTACTTAAACGGAAACAAATGGTAAGCAATGGTAACATATGTACAGTCCGCACCCATTAAGTAATATGACAACACTATGATGAATGATGCATTGATGTTATTGCACAATATTACCAAACTCGAGTTATTTTATTAAGTTATCCAATTATTGGAGTACCTACGATTACACAAAGAGTACTTTGATGACGTGGAAACTGAACAATCATGACTTCTAATATACCTAACACTTACTAGCTTTTGCCCGCGGCTCCGCCCGCGTGGTATTCGGTTATCACGCGCTTCCTTCGGGAACTCTGCATTTTTCCGGGATAAAAGGTAGCCTATGTCACTCTCGGGCCCATAAACTATAACTATGCCAAAAATCACGTCGATCCGTAGCTCCGTTACGGCGTGACCGCGTGAATGACGGACAAACACACAAACATACAAACACACTTTCGCATTTATAATTTATCACCCGCGACCTTAAGATAGCTAAGTTTATGCAAGATATGTGTGTTCATGCAGTTCCTCCACCTCCACACTGTAAGAACACACACAAATCACACAAACCCATCTATCACCACCGCCACACTACACTGACGCGTTTCGAACTCAACCAGAGCTCATCTTCAGAGCAACACAGCCGTACACCATGCTACTATGCACGCATGTGTGTGCATGTGTGTTGTGTGAGATCTGTACGAAAGAGATCTTAAGTTTATTTATTTGACTGTTTATTGTTGTTTATTGAATAAAACACATGCAAGCTTACAGTACGAAACCAAAACACTCACACATTAATTACAAAAACAAAAAAATTACATGAGAAAAAATACAATAATTGAGGAAACTATGTCAATATAAATTACAAAGCGACGTCAAGGAATATAAAAGAAGCTTCATAGTCAAAAATAAAGTAATAACAATAATTCTAAATTTATACCGCGCACGTCACAATCCCAAATCCAAAATTAATAAAATATCTTTATAATAAATAAATTCAACGTCAAATTCTTAGTCGTTCAGGAGTGAGAGAGCCCTCGCACTTTTGACGAACTATAGGCAAGTTTGTCATTCTTTACCCTTATAAGGTCATGTGATTCAACCTTTTATTAGATTTAATAACAGATATCGTCCAAAACCCACAGTAACTACAGTACAAATCCGAGGTCAAATATAATTCACATTAAGTGAAATTTAGTTGTTTTCGTATAAATAGATGACAAACTCCAAGATGGGCTTAACTTACTCGAACATATTACAAGAATTAGAGTTTAAAACCCCTAATAATAGAGTTGAAATTGACTTTGGCTATATATCAATGGTCGTTGAGCATATATTTGCAAGTCATGATCGTTCAAAGTCAAGGACGCAACTGGGTACAGAGTGCTCCAGTAATGTAATTGAATTTAAATTATATTTATTATCTTATCAGTTATTTAGATAAGTATAATTACTATTACGTGACGCTATCAACAAGTTGTATTTAAAAGTTAATATTTGAAATAGAAATTTTTTTTTTGCAAACTCTAAGATGTTCTTGAAATACCTACCTGCTTGGGCCAATCATTTTTTTAACGACACTTTCGACGTCTCCTGCGTTACCAAATTGTCTCTGGCGTTACCAAAAAATCGTACTTCCAACTGGATATTTCACGGTTTAATAGGTTGAACTTACGTAGGATGGCATGTATTCATAAATGGTGCATATAATAAATTACAGAAAAAACATGTTTACACATTGTTTGCAAATGTTTGAAAAATTTCGCGGACAGATCAGCGTCGGTAAAAAAGTTGATTGGCCCATTTACACCTAATGTAAGCTATGAATCTATAGGGATCTCAAAATAGTATTTTATGTAAGAGTTGTATAAAAGGAAGGAAAGGTCAAAAAATTCGAGCGGTGTGGTTCACGACGTGAGCGTAGCTAACATTGCAGAAAGAAAATATTTTTTTAATCTTACTTAACTATATCGATGTGAGGGTTTTCGGGGGCGAATAGAACAATTTTAACCTTGCTTGGTCTTATCTTAGAGAAAATCTTTTCTAGTGTTAGCCCTGTTATCTTATTGTTGTAAGCTAGTACTTGTGCTACCCGTTACAATGAAAATAAACCCCTATCAATACACTAGATAAAACGGAATTGAAAGATAACGCGTTGCTATGATGATAATACAATGGTGTGGTGTGACATCAGATAAGATTGTTCCAGTTCAAATATTTACATGTTACTTACCTATGATTACCAGCACTAGCTGGACTAAAAAACTCTGGACACTCAATAGGAAACAACTCCGACATATCGTCGGGGCATTTACAGGTCACTTCGATACTAAACACATACTAGTAAAGATGGGACTACAGGACAATGAAGATTGTAGAATATGTGGCGAGGAAGACGAAACAATGCAACACATTATGTGTGAATGTGACGCCCTCGCCAGATTAAGAATGAGACTCTTTGGCGTCGGATACCCCGCGCCAGGAGACTTAAGGCACTACCGCTACGTCAAATCATCCAATTTATGGAAGAGGCGATAAAAGAAATGGGGTAAGTGCGAAGGAGGGGTAATTACACAAAAGATTCCTACGGGTCGAAGTGTATCCACAAGGACCACTAAATTCAAGATAAGATAAGATACCTATGACTACAAACAAACTTAAAACATGTTTCTTTTTAATCTCAGTTAGGGAAACGGGCTGTTTCTATTGTTCCTTTATAACTAGTATATCTAGGGTTGCCACCTTTTTTTTGAAGAAATATAGTATTTTTCTCAGAACCTTGCCAAAATATAGTACTTTTGGGAAATTTTGGAAAAAAATTGTACACATTCATTCATTTATCATGTTTAAACATTATACACAATTCACAACGCGTCACTACGGGTACGTTCCAATTTAGTCGATGTTTATACAAAAAAGTGCAGCAGTGGAGTTAGCAATGAAAATATAGTATTTTTCGTACTATATTATATTTCTATAATATATAGTACAACTGACCGCAATATAGTACGATACTATATAATATAGTACAAGTGGCAACCCTAAGTATATCTATAGGAGCAGCATAGCACAGCAGGAGTGGCGCTATAGTCGTCTACCTCACCTATACCGGGTGGGACCTGTAGCAGGGGCAAAAAATAAATCACAGGTTCTGCTACTCAAATGGAACTACTTTAGTTCTGCAACTTTCAAAAATTAAGTAATTTTGTCATTATGTTTATTGCAAACAAATTAAATGGTATTTTCAATGTACGGCATCCATTTATTTTGATACAATCGATATTTTAATTTTCGATATTTTGAACATCGAAATTTTAACCGTA
This sequence comes from Choristoneura rosaceana, assembly GCA_037349165.1. Lineage (NCBI taxonomy): Eukaryota > Metazoa > Arthropoda > Insecta > Lepidoptera > Tortricidae > Choristoneura > Choristoneura rosaceana. Next base: position 3,433,026 of record JAZBNJ010000032.1, read on the forward strand.
GGTATTTTAATTTTCGATATTCGTAGTAACCTTAATATGGATCTTCGCAAAGTAACACCTGATTCAATCAATTATTATCAAACATACAAATCGTTTGATACGCGGAAAAACAGCCGGTTCGTAACAGCCGGTTCGTAACATCCTGTAGCAGTGAATAGATTGCATCACCTCCCACACACCCATCTCGCTATACGTAGCGGCGCGCGCTTATTCTGGTTATTGTAATGTTTCCTAATCGTTTGTTTTGCGATCTTTATACACAACGTGTCTCCTCTCTGTATACCTAATAACCGAAATCCTGAGTAGAGCTCCTTCTCAGAAGTGTTCTCATGTTGTAAATTATTTGATTAGATGAATCCTTACTATTATAAAGGGAAAAATTAGTTTGTTTATTACGCTTTCACGCCGTAACGGAGCGACGGACCGACGTAATTTTTGGCATAGAGATAGTTTATGTTCCCGAGAGTGACATAGGCTACTTTTTATCTCGGAAAAATGCACAGTTCCCGAGGGAACAGCGCGCGATAACCGAATACCACGCAGGCGGAGCCGCGGGCAAAAGCTAGTATAAAATATATTTTTTTTCAGATTAATGTATGTTCCAAAGTATTTTAACTGTAAATCAGACATAATTCCTTCAAAAATACTATTTCACTTGGTATGAGGCTTGGTCCAGGTTAATGGTGATTTTCCACCGGCGAGGCGACACGAGACGAGACAAGACGAGTACTCTTAGTGTAAGTTTTCGGTACCCTTAGTGTAAGTTTTCGGTTATAAAATACGTCTCGATCGCGTTCGCGTTAAAATCACAATTTGTATGGAAACACGAACAGCGCCTCTAGAGGAACGTTTGCGATGGTCGTGTTTCCATACAAATTGAGATTTTAACGCGAACGCGATCGAGATGAATTTTGTAACCGAAATTTTACACTAAGGGTACGGAATTGAAATTTGTATGCCGAAATTTGGCCGCCGCGGGTGCCACCATGCAATTTTTTATTCTCGTCTCCTCGTTTCGTCTCGCCTCGCCGGGGTATCATTTATTCTGTGCTTTTGCAAGTTTTTTGTACTTAGTATAAAACGTCTTGAATTCGTTTTAAGCGCCTGTTTCACTACGCATTAGTAATTTTTATGTGATAGATACTTATGCTGTAGTGCCTTCTCTGTTTGTTTTGTCCAAGACACACTTGCTCGTTTGCTATCTAGTTTAATAAAAAAAAAATTAAGCATAGTCGGAATCACACTAAACTTATTGTCACATAAAATGCAGCAAATCCCTACAGTGAAACAGGCCTTAAATCTCGTATCTTAATTAGGCATAAATACAAAAACCTCCTTTCGCGCGAAAAGGTATATAACAGAAATTATGCATTTTTTTTAAATTTAGTGGTAATTTTTATGAAATTATGAAAAATCCATGAAAAATCTGTCAGTTCAATATTGTCTTTAAACGTCGTTAATTTCGTAAGACCCAATTTTGTAAAATAGACAAAGTGCTCCTAGGTATAAGTGTTCCGTTTTTTGTTTTTGAGTTATGGAACACTAACAATAAACAAATAAACTTTACCGCTTTATTATAAGGTAAAGGCGCCTATTACCGGGGGTATCAAAATCGGCGGCCATCACCGCGGCAATTTAAAATACGCATTTTATAATCAAACCGATCGATTTCTTAGAAAAAATAATATTTCACGATAAAAGCTTATTTAGTCAACTCACGGATCTATGAGCGCTAGTGTATGTGAATGAATCAAAGATCTCGCAATTCGTGATTTTCCGAAACTGCACCAAAGAAAGAGGATTTGCCATACTAACGCGTGACACCACATACAAGCAGACTCTGATCTTATTTAGTGTTTTACATAATATTTATGGCAATTGAACTAATGCTATGGTTTTTAAATGGATTTTTATAGTTTTTTGTACGAGTTCTGAATATTTTTTGTATATTTTTTGACCTGGAAATACGATTAAAATAGAAAATAAAATACAGCGGCGATAGGCGCCTTTTTTAACTGTTGATTGTAATGCCGTGGTATACCACGGTAATAGTTAAAGTGGTGATTTTGGATCTTCATGCTTTATTTTTGGTACAAATGACCGTTTATATAATTTGTTACGGTTATTCCAATCTTGATCTATTCACGCTTTTAAAGAACTATTTCCGTGGTATGAAAAGTATTAACAAACTCTTAATTTTTAGCAAAAACTTCAATACTGAACTTGTAGTTTCTATAGAAACCGTTATTTTTACAAGTTGTTTAAATATTGCGATACAATTTTATGTTTCCTTACCAGTTACATAATTTTGGTTTTATGCCAAGGTTGTAATAAGTATTTTTGATTTGTAATGCAAACACAACTCTATCCTATTGTTTTTATGGGTCGGAATTAGATTTTATAATACTCCAAATTAAGCCAATTAACGATGGTATGATCGCATAACCCTCGGTAATAGAATGTATGAGAATCTATTACCGACCCATTCCATTGTATTTGGGTCGGTGATAGGTTCTGAAAGAAGTATCTATTACCGAGTGACATTTTATTTTTCCGTTAAAATAATTAACATTTAGGGTACCGTAAGCGCAGATTTTTTTAATAATGTTGTGACTTTTACTCAGCATACATATATCACACTATTTACTGTGGTATAAGCTTGAAAAATACAGTGGGGTGGAAATACTATTCGAATCATATTTTAGTTTTTCATTTAGTTTTCTCCAAAAACAACTTGGTGTGCAATATAATATACAGAACCAAAGCTATTACCTTTTTAAATTCCTCGGTATTAAGTTCCAAATCATGAGTCGGGTTCCTTTTACCGATGGTAGAAAATTGCTGTTTTTTTGTACCCTCGGAAATAAAAGCTCAATTCGCGGTAATAGCATCACAGCCTGTCCATTACCACGGTAATAGAAGATTTGGGTATTTTGATTTCAATAATTATTTTATCAAATACTAATAACTAAACCGAGCCCAAAAAGTTACGACACTGAAAGTTCAATAAACGCTCTTAAATAAAAAAAATATCCTCGTTTGTTAAGGAGCTTTGATACCCTTAATTTTTGGGAATCATCTGAAAACTTCCTTAACTACCACGGTAATAGGCGCCGTTACCTTACTAGCTTGAAATGTTATCGTGAATTAGAATCAGGCGGCAGACGGCGTGATAAAGCCACAGTGTAGTTTTGTTGACTCAGTTCTGTTTAACCGCTGTTGGAGGCAACATGTAAGTAAACTGAACGTGTTGTAGCCATTTGATTCGGCAATTACATTACAGAAGGTCAATCGCGGCAAGTTTGATGACAAAATACTTATAAAACAATCTCATTTTAGAAACGAAAATATTCTGTCGACACGGAAGTATTCCCAAATTTTATGAAGTGGTTTTTTGTGGTTAGGGTTTAATTGGGGGTAAATTTTTTCGTTTTTCGTTTACGTAGCCTTTATGCAAAGCTGTAAAAACAACTACTGAGTATTCTTGATTATTTCTTTAGCACAGTTTTCTAGGCATTTGTGTACTTATGTGATTTTCTTACGTGATTCAATCATATTGTGTCGTCTATTCTTTAAATTTTATTTAACTTGGTCGTCTATTAATAGACGCATACTTACTTATATCGCAATTTATCATTAATTTAAGCGCTTTTTCAAATCCTAATGAAAAACTAAATACGTTCTTAAATTTCTTTTATTAGTAATGTAGTCTTTTTATAAACATTTTATTTAATAGAAATTGTTTATTTCTTACAATATGGTAGGTACCTACAGGTAGTTATTATATAAATGTCAACAGCATATTCTGCCAGATCTGGCGTAGAAATATAAATAAGTAGGTATGTCACAAAAAATACGAATAAACTTGTCATTATAAATATGTTTTTTGTTTAAGTTAGTCTTATTAAATTAAGTACCGGCATCATCATCATCATATCAGCCGTAGGAAGTCCATTGTTGGATATAGGCCTCCCCCATAGAACTCCAGTTGCTTTGGGTTGGAAGCAGCTTGCATCCATCGTGAACCCGTGGCTTTAAGTCACAGTATAACAAATTTCCCTACAGTAATCCGACGGGGACGTCTAGACAGAGCATTCGTGCAGAGCGTGAGGGGTGAGACGCGGGTGGGAACGCGTTTGCTTTAGTCCTTAGTCCATGACCATGCTCATTAGTGGCATGCTCATAAGTAAGCTTATAAGCATGCTAGTAACGAGACTAACGAGCATGTGTAACAGTGCCTTAAGGCCGTTCCCTGAGCCAAATACGCAAAACTAGCCCAAGAATGATCCTACTTTTCTACGAAACGTTGATATTTGTAGATGTGGGAAAAATTTATATGATTCTTGATTATATTATCTTGTCAACGACAGCTTTCGATACACGATTCATCACACTTCGCTCGATACAATTAATTCCCAAAGTAACCTCCAATGCGAATTTTTATTCCAACTTTACTTGTTTTTTTACTACGTGACACTATGAAACAAAAAATAGAGAAAAATCAATCATAACTTAAATAGTCCTTTGACAGCTTCCGAATTTCAATAATTTGAGGCAATATTTTTAAAATAAATAAAAATCGACAAATTCTATCGTAAAAAGATATTGACTTACGGCCTGCAATGTCTATCTCCGTCATTCTTTCGAAATGTGACAGTGACCGCTGAGCGCTCGTGCTAGACGGACATGTACTAAGTTTCCCCAAAAAAATACAAGATTTTATTTAATTTGCCTTGCAAATATATTATTGTAGTGTTACTTGCAAAAACTGTGTTGTGTGTCCTACTGATATACCACCGTGTGCGTGTGTATTATGGGTAACAAACAATTGAATAAGAAGGAAAAATCTCGAAAGACAACTCATAAGATTCTAAAAAACGATGAAACTAACGTAAGTAAAAAAATATATTTATTAAACAGTGAAAATAGTATTTATTTCGTTATAAAATTACTAATTATTTGCAAATTTAATTTTCCGTGAACAAACCAGAACAAACATTACAATCATGAATATGCATATAGTTCAGAATTTCACGCTCCACAAATAAGCATTGGTGGCGTAGTGGTTTCACCGATAGAATATATAGGTATTAGGCGACCATAATCAGTCAAATGTGCCGAGAGTTCGAATCACAACTCGTAACTAAGCTTTTTGCTTTTTTATTTTTAGGTAAAAGAGAAAATTTGATATTTTTACAGCCGAACAAAATACAAAATCTTCGGACTCCATCGAGTGAGTATAATTAAATTACTTGATTATGCTGTTTTATCCCTAGCTACGTAACAAAATACAAAACAATTTAGGTATCTTTATTTACAGACTGCAAATGGTGCAAATTTTTGCAGGTGGTAGGACCTTGTGCAAGGTCCGCCCGGATTGCTACCACCATCTTGATCGCTAATCCTGCCGTGAAGCAGCAGTGCTTGCACTGTTGTGTTTCGGCGCGAAGAGTAAGACAGCCGGTGAAATTACTGGCACTTGAGGTATTCCAACTTAGGCCTCTAGGTTGGCAACGCATCTGCAATACCCCTGGTGTTGCAGATGTTTATGGGCGGTGGTGATCTCTTACCACCAGGAGACCCACTTGCTCGTTTGCCTTCCAGTCGAATAAAAAAAAAATGGTAACGGAATCTCCGATTTTATCAACCGCTTGCACCTGTAGCGAGTAAGTTCTAATCTCCAATAGACTTTATTTATCCTTATAAATTTAAAAATACCTACCTACCTAGGTCGCATGTAAATTCGTGCGTTGCGATAAATACCTTACTACCCACAGCGGCGCGTACCTACGAAAAGAATGGTCGCGTGACCTTAGTTTTTTTTTATTCGACTGGAAGGCAAACGAGCAAGTGGGTCTCTTGGTGGTAAGAGATCACCACCGCCCATAAACATCTGCAACATCAGGGGTATTGCAGATGCGTTGCCAACCTAGAGGCCTAAGTTGGAATACCTCAAGTGCCAGTAATTGCACCGGCTATCTTACTCTCCGCGCCGAAACACAACAGTGCAAGCACTGCTGCTTTACGGCAGGATTAGCGATCAAGATGGTAATAGCAATCCGGGTGGACCTTGCACAAGGTCCTACCACCTGCAAGTTAGATATAGTGAATTAAAAAACCGGTGAAAACTAAAAACTGGTTAATAACCACATCGACGGATACAAAACCGGTTAACCGGTTTTTTGGAAACTGTTTAAAATTGAAGTATTAGACGATAATTTTACTATTATTGGTTGTTATTGATGTTAACGGCGTATTTTGTGAGATTTAAATATACTCTCTACTAATAAGGGAAGGTGGGTTACAGTGGATCATGGGTAACAGTGGTCCAGTTGAATGAAGTTTTAACTCATTTATTTATTAAATTGTTTAATAGTCTTTTATCACAAGTAAAAACAAAGCTAACACACTAATATAAAATCGCGATGTAAAAAAAAATCAGTTAAAATTCAGTGTAATCAAGTGTAATCAGTTAAAATCAGTGAAATCGTAAAATTATATGATAGAGTTTCATATCCATTATGCCATTGACTCTCACGAGATCACCAACTTTATCACCCGCAAAACATCCCCAGACCATAACCGATCAGTGATCCAGTCCTGCACTGTTGGCACACGCGTAGCTTTGCCTTTTGTTCGCCTTCTTGTCGTCGAATATATTTGACGATGTCTCCCCCCGAAAACGCAATTTCGATTCGTCGTAAAATAAAACTTTTGACCACTGCTCAGGCGTCCAATCTTTGTATTTTTGTATCTTTGTCTTATTATTCAGAGAATAATATTATCCTTTGTATTAAATACATAGCTAGAATAACATTGTTTTAACTTCGCGTACCAGATTTGCGTCTAGGGAATGCAAACCGGTTAAATACCGGTTTTTTGTAACTTTCGGCAGTTATTAACCAAATTGGAAATAGTCCTTAAATATGTGTAAATTGCCTAAAATAGATACCTCAGAATAATCTTAAGACTAGAAAACGACGAATATAGCATGGGAACTTTTTTTTTAAACAAGAATACACACTCGTATTTCTTCGTATAGTGGACAACAAGAAGTTGGTTCATCTTTTTAATTAAATTTCATCAATGTGCTGATAAAACATACGAGCCAAAAGGAAAAATTACATTGCTGAAACTACAATACCATACCGGTCAAAAGTTTAAGTTCATTCTGTGAAATTAGGTTTTCATATTAAATTATATTGATATTGAATAAATAATTTTATAAATAAATGAGTTAAAACTTCATTCCACCGGAATCACAGAAAATTTCATTTATTTAGAACTTAAATATGTACTTTTTTACTTACTAGGTGCCCGATGGGAACACAAATACTCCCAAAATATTAAATTCCGAATTCGCTAATTTTGATTTTCACAATTCCTAAGACATATAATTCCGATTACTTAAAAACACGAATTTCATTTTTCCGAATTTCAAAATATCGATTTTTTATATCCAATTTTTAAAACTCCGAAGAATTAAAAGCACGAAATGTTATTGGCCTGAAGTACAGTATTCTGATTAGCAAATTTCCGAAATGACATCGCCAATTCGGAAATATGACATTCGGCAAAATAAACTTCGTGGTTTTATTAATCGGAAACTTGAATTTCGAATCTTGAATAAATATCAATTAATTTAGGTAAATTGAACTGCATAGGATAGGTTAGGTTAGAATTGCGTCAAAGCGCGAAGCGCCTTAACTGCGCGGAATAGGAGCTCCATGATGCAGAGCTCCATCGAACTTGTAACACATTGCTGAAAATGAATAACAGTATTACTTTTTAGACCAATCTAACCTACATTACCTATCCATAGCTTACGTTTAGAAGTCGGGATTTATTATTGATCTGTGTAATTTAATTCTCGGAATTTTGAAAATCGGTATTTTAGTAATCGGAATTCGTATTTTTGACATTTCGGTTTATTATTGAGTCGAACTTCTTATTGTTCGATGTATTAAAATTCGGAATTTTGAAAATCGTAATTTAAAAAATGACGATTATTAAGTTTCGGATTTATCAAAAATCGGAATAGTCATAGTAAGACTTTTAAAACATTCGGAATTATAAAAATCGGTATTTTGAAGTTCGTGATTCCGACTTTCGGAATTTCTTAATTCTTCTTTTTCTGAATTTCTTTCGGTATTTATGTAGTGTACCCGTGCCCTATACACCGCAACATTACCTCTCGTTTCGATACTGAGACGATGACTAGTTTGGCAACCGGGGGCGTAAGAGCAACAACTTCGAATCCACTCACGGGCATGCGTGTAATACACATAAAATTATACCAAAAGATCCACTGTTACCCATGATCCACTGTAACCCACCTTCCCCTATTAATACAGAGTATATTTAAATACTTATTTAAATCTCACAAAATACGCCGTTAACACCAATAGTAACCAAGAATAGTAAAATTATCGTTTTCAAATAGTTTGCAAAAAAACTGCTAAAAACCGGTTAACCAGTTTCGAATCCCTCAATACGGTTATTAACCGATTTTTGGTTTTCACTGGTTTTTTCATTCTCTATTTGCGTCGTAAATTGATTTATCACAAAGTTCTTATAATCTATCGTGCAGGGCTTACTTCTGTTTCTCTCGTTAGTTCTTTGCCACCGGTGCTTTATAGGTACATATGTCCATGACAAATTGTAAATGCTAACACATTTAATATATTTTCAGTTACAAATTTCGTTCGATGTGGAGAAGAGGTTCCTGACAAAACAGTTGATCGAAGAATTGTCGCAGTTATTAGTATTTTTTTTACAAAATTACAATCATTTGCAATCATGGACCCTTAGAATGCGGTATTCAAAAGATGCAGTTCGTTGGAGAAGTACCTAAAACATGGGCTAACATCAAAATTTATGTTTCGGTGTAAAAACAATGTTTTTGAAATAAGAGTTGACTTCATTAAAATGAATATTTAATTTACACTACCTATGCTCTATTTTATTACTTCAATTTAACTTTAACGCCATCTATGCGATCCTGCATGCTTTTTTCGGTCTAGTAATACGTTTTACAAATCAGTGTCCTGTTAGTTCAGTTGAGTCGCCACTTGTTACGTGGCGCTGTTGTATCGGCAATAATCGGCATTGTATCGAGGGGCGGGACGGCTGGCGCGGGGGAGGGGCTCGATTTTAGAATTCGTTTGGGTACGGGAACGGCCTTAAATACTTTGATTTTGCTTTAAAACAGGATATTAGGTAAAATAAGATCTAAAAAATAATTTATTGAATCAGGCGTTACTTTGCGGAGGTCCATATCAATGAACTAAAATAATTTCTTTGCTCACCCGCGACCTTAAGATAGCTAAGTCTATGCAAATTATGCGTGTTCATGCAGTTCCTCCACCTCCACACTGTACGAACACACACAAATTACACAAACCCATCTATCACCACCACCACAACTCACTGACGCGTTTCGAACTCAAGACTCTTAAGACCTCTTTCTTTCTTTCTTTTTTTTTTCTTTTCTTTTGTCTTTGGACTCTTAAGGTCGCGGGTGAGCAAAGAAATTATTTTAGTTCATCTAAAAAATACCCTAAAAATAACTTAACTAGACTTACCTACAAAAAATAAAAAATAAACTTACATAAATAAAATACCCCTTAGGCAAGGTCCCGAAGATACTGGCAGCGTTTCCTCTTTGAATAGCTGGGATAATTCTTTGTCCGAGGAAGCTGCCAGCTCTTCGGTCACCTGTGACGTCTACTAATCTTTTGACTTTTAAACTTCATTTAATATTTCCAGATTGATTATGCAAAACGTGAAGGTCTACTACTTCCCCGCTAAGGCCAAGGCCGAGGGTCTCCGCATGATGCTGGCGTATGGTGGCCAGGAGTTTGAAGACATCCGCATCCCCAAGGACGAGTGGCCGCAGTGGAAACCAAGTAGGTGGAAAGGAGCCAAAGGGCTTAGGAGACCATCGTGGTACAAATTAGGGATGTAACGAATGTGGTTTTATCGAAACAGAAATCGGAACCAGATGTTTTCAATTTAGTTTATCGGAAATATAACGGAATCGGAACCATAAACGGAACCGGAACCGGAACCTGAGTGATAGTTGGATGAGATGTTAAGGGAGGTCTACTCGTACTGAACCTGAGGGTTTATTGCGTAACGTTTCTGACACTCGCGATCACAACCAGATGATAGTTTTCGCTTACAAAAACTGTCATTAGATTGTCAGAAACGTTACATAATTAGCCTTCTGTTTGTTTTTGATGTACACCGTTGATGTACAGTTGTCATGCTAAGTGTAGACATCCGATATAACTTCCGTTTCAAAAGTAACAGAACCGGAACCGAAACGTATGTTTATATCAAACGGAAGTTCCGACTTAACTGAAACGGAATCGTAGCTCCGTAACATCCCTGCTTCGGAATAAGAGTCTGCAAGGCTACCACGAAATTCGAAAATCGAAGTTCGTATCGTACCGTCCCGCCTACGCTTATGTCATTTAATACGAGAGTGAGAGGGACGGTACGATACGAACTTCGAATCTCGTGTTTCGGAGTAGCCCTTCTGTTCTTACATTCGGTATGAAATAAGAAACATGCTTGATCAAGTCACCTTCCATAACTAATATACGCTACGTGACCGATATCTTTAAAAACATCTACAGTTAAAATTATTTGCTTTATTAGGCAAAGCAATTATTCTGTTTTTATTATTTAACGAGTACAAATTATCATACTAAATAAGGAATACAATGTAAATTTGTTTTCCCACGCTATTTTCGCAGCATTTGTAAAGCCAGAAACATTGTACTTAAAACTATTTAAGTAATTAAGAGGTTCAACAGCCTTTGCTTCATTAATGTTGCATTCGTTTCTCGGAGTTTAACGCTTTATAATATTCACTAGCTTTTGCCCGCGGCTCCGCCCGCGTGGTATTCGGTTATCGCGCGCTGTTCCCTCGGGAACTGTGCATTTTTCCGGGATAGAAAGTAGCCTATGTTACTCTCGGGCCCATAAACTATCTAATTAAGATTGTTTTTTTGAAATCTTTTTGTATTTTTTATTTCAATTCCAATTTTTTTACTTTTACGGTCATCCCGTGAAACCTAAACTGAAAATACAAACCGAAACATAGATGCCCGATGAAAAAAAATCGACACAGCTGTTTTAAATTAATTAATTAATTATAATATTTAGTGTAATAAGCAATAAAAACATAAAAAACCGTGTAATATTTAACAATAAGTGTTCGCGTAAAAAAGTATAATCGTACAACCTGTACATCGCAAAGTAAAATCTCGGCGGCGGAGTAACGTCAGTGCAACGGACAAAGTTCAAATATGCGACGTTAAAAAGGGAAGTATTGTCTTCTATAAACCTAAATAAATAACATTAGGGTGTTAAATACTTATGAAATTAAATGCTTAAATTCATTAGCTCCTGATTAGTGTACGCATTGTTGAAAATCTGACAGTAATTTCTAACCTCGTACCTACTTCTGTTACGAACCGGTCAGCTGTTCACGCTAGCTATAAATACTGTCTTTATTACCTCTTTTCCACTGTTTCTTCATACAACTAAGATACTTCGTACTACCTGGTCTTGCTTACGTTCTCTCTTGTTCTCCTCACAACTACTTCGTATCTCACTTATTAACCACCTCACTTCACTGCTTTTTATGCTTGGTATATAGTTGCGTTGCGGTTAGTTTCAGGTGCGGTGGAGTCACTGTGGGTTACCTGAGCTCAAAATGTCCAGCTCAGTGTTGACTCGCAAGGCCACTGCACGTGAACTCGATATCAAACTGAACGCAGCCCTTAAAGAACTCAAGCAGTCTAAGGCGACGTGTGAGCAGCTACTTCGGGAACGTGACGATAGCGAATACGAGGTGCAGCAGATAGTGTCAAAGAACACCGAACTCAAACGCGAACTAGCCGACCTGGATGCGATGTACACAGATGTTGAAGAACAACGCGACCGACTGCTGGAGACAGTTTCCAAATTACAACAGTGCTGTGACGTTCACGAGCAAACACTTCAACGAGTAGATGAGCTTGAGTATGAGCTCGCCGCCTCCCACGAATTTGTTCGCCAACTACAGGAACAGATTGAACGCCAAGAAGCCGAGAACACCCAACGGCTATATGACGAAGTAATGCCAGCACCAAACGTCTCCTCAACACGACCGGTAATAGGTTCTTCCAGGTCACCGGTTGTAATAGATTTGACCAAGGACACTTCTTTTGAGTCTAGACCAGTGCATTTTCAAAGTCATAATAAATTTAAAAAATATCTCAAGTTAAACAGGTTCATAAGAAGATCAAAAAGACTATATAAACAACATCTCAGTGTTCATAAAAATACAATTTTATATAAAAATCGTGTAAGTATCTTAAACGAGCTAAAAACATGTAATGAAAAATTACAACACAGTAGGTACGCTTATGTCACAGACACGTCCGGGCTGCGGGAAGAAATAAACCGATTAGAATGTTCCCTAAGGGACTTGACTAGCAAATACGAATTATGTCAAAATCAAATTAGTGAACACATTTTGGCCGCGACCGAGCTTGTTGATTTATGTACATTTAACGAAAAGCGCGTCAATTCTTTGTTAGCGCGCGACTGCGCATTGCAAACTGAACTACGTAATGATAATCAGTCCGTGTTACCCACCCGCAGCGCGGAATTCTGTGACATACCTACAGTTAATGATGGAAATATCTGTAAGAATGTTAATAAAACCCTAGTATTTTCTGATAGGATAGGAAAGGGATTGGGCAAATTATTGTATAATAATATATCAAACAGCTGTGTCATAAATAACTGTATGCCTAATGCCTCATTCAAACAAATAATTGAAAAAATTATGCTCACTCAGGTGACTAAGCAGTCAACCATTGTTTTAATGTTAAGTGACGGGTCCGACGTTAGTTATTCGGACATAAAAACTGGGTTCGATTCCCTATCAAAACTAGGTGTTAAAAACATTATTATAGGTGCGTTTCCCTATTCTGCTTCTCTAAACAAATCCAACAATAATTTATATCGTTTAAACAAATTATTGTTTAAGATGACGAGCCGTCATAGTGACGTTTTATTTTTTGACACTAATAATGTTATTAGTGACTACCGACTGACCCCCGACAAGCTTGCTAAATCCTTAGCATGTTTTATTAATTCCGTATTCGGAAATCACTCCCCCTCCCCCAGCCCCGTTAGGACGACACATTCAAGCGCGAATGTGTCTTTAAACTACCTACACCGACAATAGAGAAGCAAAGTAGTCTATCATTCCTACATCAAAATATAAATCGCTTCACTGGCAAAATATTAGATTTAGAATTACTCTGTGAAAAGTTAAACTTAGATATTATCTGCTTAACAGAAACCTGGCTAAAAAAAGATTCAATGCAATTTAATGTAAATAATTATGCAATAGCTAGCGCCTTCTGCAGAGAATCTGCAGCAGGTGGCGGGTCTATCATATTAGTGAAAAATGGTTTAAAGTTCAAAGAACGCAAAGACCTGTCCAGCCTTTCTGTTGAACGTGTATGCGAGATCGCTTCTGCGGAAACGGAACAGTATTTAATTTTATGTATATATAGACCACCAAACTCGAATATTACTTTGTTTATAAATACTATGGAAGATGTTCTAAGGAAATCAGTAAAACGTAATAAAGCGCTGGTGGTTTGCGGGGACTTTAATATCGATATTTTATCACAATCCGTTGAAAAAGACCAGTTTATTTCTGTTTTAAAATCTTTTAATTTAAATTTCTTATTTAATGAACCCACCAGAGTCACAACCACTTCGACCACATGTATAGACAACATTTGCTTAACTTGTAAGTATTTAGAAAAAGCTGTAATCAGTGGAGTACGGTCGGATCACAAAGCTCAAACAGTGAAGTTACCTCGGGCTAGGGGCGGTGTTAATCAAACCATAGAAATTAGGCCGTTGAACAAACAAAGACTTGACCGTCTCAAAACAAACATCGCGCAAAAAGTAAACAATTTAAAAGTATGCACTAAAAACCCAAACGAAAATTTCAAAATATTGTTAAATACTGTATGCGAAGAATACGATAAAACGTGTAGTAAAAAACGTATTAAAATAGGAAACAAACTGTCATTCAATGAATGGGCTACGCCTGGAATACGTAGGAGTAGGGACGTCTTATATGATCTTTATGATAAGAAATCATGTACTACTGATGAACGTTTCCACCAGTATGTTAGGGATTATTCAAAATTATTCAAAATTATATGTAATAAAGTAAAAGCAGCCCATGTAACTAATAAAATTAAGTCCTCTAATGATAAAATTAAAACAGTTTGGAAAATTATAAATACTGAAACCGGTCGACGTAAGAACGCGGAATCCTCTATATCACTAAAGATTAACAACGTATTAGAAACGGACGCGGTTAAAGTAGCTAACGAGTTTAATACCTACTTCTCTAAAATCCCCATCGAAACGACAAAATGTCTCGCGTCTTCCTCAAAGCTAGCTGAATCGCTCTTAAAAGAAAATGTATCTATTCCAAACATAAGTAACTTTAAATTCACGCATGTCTCTCCCGGTGACATCATTAGGACTTTTAAATTATTGAAAGTAAAAAAAACGGAAGACTTGTGGGGCGTCTCAGTTAAGGTTCTACAGTCTATTTTAGATGTCGTTGCTCCAACTTTAGCTTTTATTTTCAATAGCTGCATAGATGAAGGTGTATTTCCAGATTTGATGAAATATAGTAAAGTAGTTCCTATTTTTAAATCAGGTGATAAAGATAATCCCTCTGATTATCGTCCGGTGTCCATCCTATCAGCGTTTAGCAAAATATTCGAAAAAATAATGCTGACGCAAATGATCTCGCATTTTAATACTCATAAAATCATGCATCCACAGCAGTTCGGATTCACAAAAGGCAGGTCTACTACAGACGCGGGTCATAGTTTAGTTAAATTCATTTTGCAAGCTTGGGAGGAATCACATGACGCTATAGGTGTATTCTGCGACCTCTCGAAAGCTTTTGATTGTGTGGATCATGATACTTTAATTTGTAAGTTAAATTTTTATGGCATTCGTGGCCTCGCTTTAGAACTCATTAAATCTTACCTCACACAAAGAAAGCAAAAGGTAGCGATTAACGGAGCGGTATCGGAGGAATCTGTGGTCGAAATGGGAGTGCCTCAAGGATCCATTCTTGCCCCATTCCTGTATCTTATTTATGTAAATGACCTAACTTATATGGTAAGCCAAAAGTCGGGTATCGTTATGTTTGCTGACGACACGTCTTTACTGTTCAAGGTTAGTAGAAAAGATACCGACTTCACTGAACCCAATGAAACCCTGTCCGTGATATCCGCATGGTTCGCTGCCAATAATTTGTTACTAAATCCTAAGAAAACCAAATGTATTAAATTCTCATTGATAAATTCATCTAACTCGAATTCAATTTCTAATATAAAGTTAAATGGGCAAACTATTGAATTTGTAAAATCAACAGTATTTTTAGGAATAACACTCGATTCTAAACTGCAGTGGGGACCTCATGTCACTGCAATCGCGGGTAGATTGAGCTCTGCTGCTTTTGCAGTTTGGAAAATACGGCAGCTAACCGATGTGGCGACGGCACGGTTGGTGTATTTTGCGTACTTTAATAGCGTTATGTCGTACGGGCTTATTTTATGGGGATCTGCTGCAGACATCGAATCAATTTTTATCTTGCAAAAGAGAGCAGTTAGAGCAATTTATAATTTGAAGACGCGTGAATCTTTAAGATCATTTTTTAAGGAAACTGGTATCCTAACCCTGCCGTCGCTTTATGTTTTTGAAATAATCATGTACGTTAGGAAGAACATATGTGATTTTCCCACTAACGTCGATAAGCCAAAGGCTACTAGAAACACAGGGAAGCTTAAAGTACCATCTTACAGACTGGCTAAAACCAAAAAGTCGTTTTTGGGAAGTTGCATACGTTTTTATAATAAAATTCCAAAAAATATTACTGAAGAAACTGATACAAAATTTAAATCTACTGTCAAAAAGACATTAATATCTAAGGCTTATTATAAAGTTAACGATTATATCATGGACAGGGATATTTGGAAATAATTCCGATCCGCACTAGCGATCCCTTCAAATAGTGAACCTACTGTGATAAAAATAAAATTGTGTTAAATACTTGTAATGTATAGTACATAGATGTCATTTATAAATATTGTGAATCTGTTTTTAAAAAAAAAAAAATACCTCGTTGAGTTTCTTGCCGGATTCTTCTCAACAGAGGTTTTTTTCCGAACCGGTGGTAGATTAAAAAAATGACGTGTAAAAGTGCCCATTGCGGCCTATTTGCTGAATAAATGATTTGACTTTGACTTTGATGCACAGAAAGACCAGAAAAATAAGACCAACACTGGGAATCGAACCCAGGTCCTCGGCATTCCGTGCCGCGTACGCTACACCACTGCTGGTCAACGGCACAGACACGAATTTCCCTACGCATCACATATCTCAGTCTGTTTACTTCGCCACTTAATATAGATGGCGCTAGGTCACTGCTTAAGTGGCGAAGTAAACAGACTGAGATATGTGATGCATAGGGAAATTCGTGTCTGTGCCGTTGATCAGCAGTGGTGTAGCGGTATAGCACGCGGCACGGAATGCCGAGGACCTGGATTCGATTCCCAGTGTTGGTCTTATTTTTCTAGTTTTTCTGTGCATCTATATTTCGGTTTGTATTTTCAATCCATAAACTATCTCTATGCCAAATCACGTCTATCGGTCGCTCCGTGAAAGACGGACAAACACACAAACATACAAACACACTTTCGCATTTATAAGTAATATTAGTATGGATAGTATGGATTCATTAACACTATTAGATTCACTTTTGCTGCTTTTGTAACCGTTGGAGGAGAAAAATACTTCAACGGCGATCGTGAACTGGAAGATAAATCATACCGACCTTCTCAGTCTTCGTATTAAATAACATAAGCGTCAGCGGGACGGTACGATACGAACTTTGATTTTCTAATTTCGTAGTAGCCCTACAGGCCTCCTACTAGATAGACTGACGATATCGCGAGAGTTACGGGCGACCGCATTGAAGCGTAGCGAGTTGTTCATTGTGGCGTTCCAAGGGGAGGGGGGGGGGGAGCCTTTGTTTAACAGTGGACGTCATCCGGCTGATGATGTTGATGAATGACGTGGTAAATGCCACAAAAGTCCGATAGGTACTCAATACTCAATGTTTTATTGCTTTTCCACAATGTATGGTTACAGATGTTACAAAAGGATATGTGATCACCATGGACCTTGTTGGGCACAATGGGTGAGGATGGTACAGTTCCGGTCATTGTAGCATATTGTAGTGTTCCTTAGGGGACGTCTATGTCTAGCAGCGGACATCTTTTATGCCTCCTCTACATATCGACGGATGCGTCGGCAGATGGATCCGCAACCATATTTTCGGATAAATTGCGATCCGTCCACACATCGGCAGACGTGTGGACAGGCGCGTTGCTTTCGCGCTGTCACCCTTTGATCCGTGTCGAAAAACCGACACCAAACGGATGAGTGGCAGATGCATCGGCCGACGTTAAATACCTACCACAGACAAGCAAAAACCACCCTCTACACCTCGGCGGACGCATCCGCAGATACAATCTGCCGACGCATCCGTCGATATGTAGAGGAGGCATTAGCTGACGATGATGATGACTTGTCCTTTGTTCTCTATTATTTGAACCCAAATCGTCTATCTAGCATATCATCCTTATAAGCGGAGAGAAATTTTCACCAGGGAGTTGCCACTCTTTGTTTTAAATTACCAATACTCTTTACAGAGATGAAGTTTGGCCAGATGCCAGTGCTGGAGATCGACGGGGAGCAGTTCGCGCAAAGTGTGGCAGCGGCACGCTACCTCGGCAGGGAATTTGGTCTATCCGGCTCCAACGCCAAGGAAGACTTCAATATCGACTGTATTATCGACCACTGCACAGATATCTTCATCAGTGAGTTCTGATTCAATCAAACTTATAACTATAACATACCAGATGATGATATAGGAATAAGCATGCTAGTATTAACACTAGTTAGGAGTAACAGAGTTCTTTTTTGAAAGACGAGAGAATAGTATCATATAAAAGTTGCTGCAAGAGATTACACTGTCTAAACCTTTAACAAGGCCTCATTTATTGGAGCATACTACCACAGAATCAAAAGCAGCTATCGAATACAACCTGACAAAGAATATTTTTAAGGCTAGTCATATTTTCAATAATTACAATGGAAAGTGTAACGTATTGTAAAAGTAATAAGGTTCAGCTTCCATCCAACTCAATACTCAAAGTGGTCGCTAAATCGTCTCTACCTTATTAAAGGTTAAGTGATAAGGCCACCTATTGCTTACCTTGTAATTTTCTCTCTGTGTAAGTATCTGTAGGGCTACTACGAAACTCGAAGTTCTTAGCGTACCGTTCCTCTCGCTCTCGTATTAAATAGTACAAGTGTCAGAGGGACCACACGATACGAACTTCGAGTTTCGAGTTTCATAGTAGCCCTGCTGGCTTCACCCTAAAAAGTTTGATCGCCAGTCACGCGCCGCGTGCTCAAGGAAAATAAGCTTTATGCCATTCATTTACGAGTGTCACTTGGTATTTACAGACACATCATAATGAGTAAGGAAAATAGTTTCATTTAGCTATATCTCTCTCGTATTTTATTGCCGATCTATTACTGTAGGATATTTTAAGATTTTTCGCTACAAAAAAGATGAGATTATTCGATTATGAGAGTATCTAATTCATTTACTTCTCTTATTTTCAAACTAATGATTCTCCTTTTTTGTACTGGCAAAGAAACTACTGCCAATAACCCAAAATATGTCATTTTAGCTACCTATGTTTTCAAAGATGCTGGTAGAGTTATTTCTTTAAGTTAGCTTGTTCTTTGTCCAAAAAAGCTGTCAGCTCCTTTGTCCTCTGTGACACCAAGCAGCCCATTTGAGTTTTCTTTGAATACTGTTTTTAGGGGGTGGTATGGTCACGTATGAGCCGGACCCAGAAGTGAAGAAGAAGAAGCATGAGCTGTTCGCCAAAGAACACTATCCCGGCATGCTTGCTAAGTATTTCACACGAAAACACAAGCCGAAACATGAATGCACAGAAAAACCAGAAAAAATAGACCAGCGCTGGGAATCGAACCCAGGTCCTCAGCATTCCGTGCTGCGTGCTATTCCCCTACACCACCACTGGACAGGAGACTAGACACGAATTTTTCCTATGCACCCATATTTCAACTTTGGATTCTTTTTCATTTGTCACTTTAGCAGCGACACTAACGCCATCTATGGATCTACGTTCTCAACGAGAAACATTTTTTCCACTCCCGTCGAAGCTATCCGCTCACCAGGGACAAGAGATGTCGCTATTAAGCAATCAAATCAAGATTACGATTTGGAGTCTTTTTGTATTTTTTTTTATTTCAACTCCAAATTTTTTGTTTCTTTTACGGTTATCCCGTGAAAGTTTAATATTTCACACGAAAACACAAGCCGAAACATGAATGCACAGAAAAACCAGAAAAAATAGACCAGCGCTGGGAATCGAACCCAGGTCCTCAGCATTCCGTGCTGCGTGCTATTCCCCTACACCACCACTGGACAGGAGACTAGACACGAATTTTTCCTATGCACCCATATTTCAACTTTGGATTCTTTTTCATTTGTCACTTTAGCAGCGACACTAACGCCATCTATGGATCTACGTTCTCAACGAGAAACATTTTTTCCACTCCCGTCGAAGCTATCCGCTCACCAGGGACAAGAGATGTCGCTATTAAGCAATCAAATCAAGATTACGATTTGGAGTCTTTTTGTATTTTTTTTATTTCAACTCCAAATTTTTTGTTTCTTTTACGGTTATCCCGTGAAAGTTTAATATTTCACACGAAAACACAAGCCGAAACATGAATGCACAGAAAAACCAGAAAAAATAGACCAGCGCTGGGAATCGAACCCAGGTCCTCAGCATTCCGTGCTGCGTGCTATTCCCCTACACCACCACTGGACAGGAGACTAGACACGAATTTTTCCTATGCACCCATATTTCAACTTTGGATTCTTTTTCATTTGTCACTTTAGCAGCGACACTAACGCCATCTATGGATCTACGTTCTCAACGAGAAACATTTTTTCCACTCCCGTCGAAGCTATCCGCTCACCAGGGACAAGAGATGTCGCTATTAAGCAATCAAATCAAGATTACGATTTGGAGTCTTTTTGTATTTTTTTTTATTTCAACTCCAAATTTTTTGTTTCTTTTACGGTTATCCCGTGAAAGTTTAATATTTCACACGAAAACACAAGCCGAAACATGAATGCACAGAAAAACCAGAAAAAATAGACCAGCGCTGGGAATCGAACCCAGGTCCTCAGCATTCCGTGCTGCGTGCTATTCCCCTACACCACCACTGGACAGGAGACTAGACACGAATTTTTCCTATGCACCCATATTTCAACTTTGGATTCTTTTTCATTTGTCACTTTAGCAGCGACACTAACGCCATCTATGGATCTACGTTCTCAACGAGAAACATTTTTTCCACTCCCGTCGAAGCTATCCGCTCACCAGGGACAAGAGATGTCGCTATTAAGCAATCAAATCAAGATTACGATTTGGAGTCTTTTTGTATTTTTTTTTATTTCAACTCCAAATTTTTTGTTTCTTTTACGGTTATCCCGTGAAAGTTTAATATTTCACACGAAAACACAAGCCGAAACATGAATGCACAGAAAAACCAGAAAAAATAGACCAGCGCTGGGAATCGAACCCAGGTCCTCAGCATTCCGTGCTGCGTGCTATTCCCCTACACCACCACTGGACAGGAGACTAGACACGAATTTTTCCTATGCACCCATATTTCAACTTTGGATTCTTTTTCATTTGTCACTTTAGCAGCGACACTAACGCCATCTATGGATCTACGTTCTCAACGAGAAACATTTTTTCCACTCCCGTCGAAGCTATCCGCTCACCAGGGACAAGAGATGTCGCTATTAAGCAATCAAATCAAGATTACGATTTGGAGTCTTTTTGTATTTTTTTTTTATTTCAACTCCAAATTTTTTGTTTCTTTTACGGTTATCCCGTGAAAGTTTAATATTTCACACGAAAACACAAGCCGAAACATGAATGCACAGAAAAACCAGAAAAAATAGACCAGCGCTGGGAATCGAACCCAGGTCCTCAGCATTCCGTGCTGCGTGCTATTCCCCTACACCACCACTGGACAGGAGACTAGACACGAATTTTTCCTATGCACCCATATTTCAACTTTGGATTCTTTTTCATTTGTCACTTTAGCAGCGACACTAACGCCATCTATGGATCTACGTTCTCAACGAGAAACATTTTTTCCACTCCCGTCGAAGCTATCCGCTCACCAGGGACAAGAGATGTCGCTATTAAGCAATCAAATCAAGATTACGATTTGGAGTCTTTTTGTATTTTTTTTTTATTTCAACTCCAAATTTTTTGTTTCTTTTACGGTTATCCCGTGAAAGTTTAATATTTCACACGAAAACACAAGCCGAAACATGAATGCACAGAAAAACCAGAAAAAATAGACCAGCGCTGGGAATCGAACCCAGGTCCTCAGCATTCCGTGCTGCGTGCTATTCCCCTACACCACCACTGGACAGGAGACTAGACACGAATTTTTCCTATGCACCCATATTTCAACTTTGGATTCTTTTTCATTTGTCACTTTAGCAGCGACACTAACGCCATCTATGGATCTACGTTCTCAACGAGAAACATTTTTTCCACTCCCGTCGAAGCTATCCGCTCACCAGGGACAAGAGATGTCGCTATTAAGCAATCAAATCAAGATTACGATTTGGAGTCTTTTTGTATTTTTTTTTATTTCAACTCCAAATTTTTTGTTTCTTTTACGGTTATCCCGTGAAAGTTTAATATTTCACACGAAAACACAAGCCGAAACATGAATGCACAGAAAAACCAGAAAAAATAGACCAGCGCTGGGAATCGAACCCAGGTCCTCAGCATTCCGTGCTGCGTGCTATTCCCCTACACCACCACTGGACAGGAGACTAGACACGAATTTTTCCTATGCACCCATATTTCAACTTTGGATTCTTTTTCATTTGTCACTTTAGCAGCGACACTAACGCCATCTATGGATCTACGTTCTCAACGAGAAACATTTTTTCCACTCCCGTCGAAGCTATCCGCTCACCAGGGACAAGAGATGTCGCTATTAAGCAATCAAATCAAGATTACGATTTGGAGTCTTTTTGTATTTTTTATTTCAACTCCAAATTTTTTTGTTTCTTTTACGGTTATCCCGTGAAAGTTTAATATTTCACACGAAAACACAAGCCGAAACATGAATGCACAGAAAAACCAGAAAAAATAGACCAGCGCTGGGAATCGAACCCAGGTCCTCAGCATTCCGTGCTGCGTGCTATTCCCCTACACCACCACTGGACAGGAGACTAGACACGAATTTTTCCTATGCACCCATATTTCAACTTTGGATTCTTTTTCATTTGTCACTTTAGCAGCGACACTAACGCCATCTATGGATCTACGTTCTCAACGAGAAACATTTTTTTTTTTTTTTTTTTTTTTTTTTTTTTTTTTTTTTCTCGTTGAGAACGTAGATCCATAGATGGCGTTAGTGTCGCTGCTAAAGTGACAAATGAAAAAGAATCCAAAGTTGAAATATGGGTGCATAGGAAAAATTCGTGTCTAGTCTCCTGTCCAGTGGTGGTGTAGGGGAATAGCACGCAGCACGGAATGCTGAGGACCTGGGTTCGATTCCCAGCGCTGGTCTATTTTTTCTGGTTTTTCTGTGCATTCATGTTTCGGCTTGTGTTTTCGTGTGAAATATTAAACTTTCACGGGATAACCGTAAAAGAAACAAAAAATTTGGAGTTGAAATAAAAAAAAATACAAAAAGACTCCAAATCGTAATCTTGATTTGATTGCTTAATAGCGACATCTCTTGTCCCTGGTGAGCGGATAGCTTCGACGGGAGTGGAAAAAATGTTTCTCGTTGAGAACGTAGATCCATAGATGGCGTTAGTGTCGCTGCTAAAGTGACAAATGAAAAAGAATCCAAAGTTGAAATATGGGTGCATAGGAAAAATTCGTGTCTAGTCTCCTGTCCAGTGGTGGTGTAGGGGAATAGCACGCAGCACGGAATGCTGAGGACCTGGGTTCGATTCCCAGCGCTGGTCTATTTTTTCTGGTTTTTCTGTGCATTCATGTTTCGGCTTGTGTTTTCGTGTGAAATATTAAACTTTCACGGGATAACCGTAAAAGAAACAAAAAATTTGGAGTTGAAATAAAAAAAATACAAAAAGACTCCAAATCGTAATCTTGATTTGATTGCTTAATAGCGACATCTCTTGTCCCTGGTGAGCGGATAGCTTCGACGGGAGTGGAAAAAATGTTTCTCGTTGAGAACGTAGATCCATAGATGGCGTTAGTGTCGCTGCTAAAGTGACAAATGAAAAAGAATCCAAAGTTGAAATATGGGTGCATAGGAAAAATTCGTGTCTAGTCTCCTGTCCAGTGGTGGTGTAGGGGAATAGCACGCAGCACGGAATGCTGAGGACCTGGGTTCGATTCCCAGCGCTGGTCTATTTTTTCTGGTTTTTCTGTGCATTCATGTTTCGGCTTGTGTTTTCGTGTGAAATATTAAACTTTCACGGGATAACCGTAAAAGAAACAAAAAATTTGGAGTTGAAATAAAAAAAATACAAAAAGACTCCAAATCGTAATCTTGATTTGATTGCTTAATAGCGACATCTCTTGTCCCTGGTGAGCGGATAGCTTCGACGGGAGTGGAAAAAATGTTTCTCGTTGAGAACGTAGATCCATAGATGGCGTTAGTGTCGCTGCTAAAGTGACAAATGAAAAAGAATCCAAAGTTGAAATATGGGTGCATAGGAAAAATTCGTGTCTAGTCTCCTGTCCAGTGGTGGTGTAGGGGAATAGCACGCAGCACGGAATGCTGAGGACCTGGGTTCGATTCCCAGCGCTGGTCTATTTTTTCTGGTTTTTCTGTGCATTCATGTTTCGGCTTGTGTTTTCGTGTGAAATATTAAACTTTCACGGGATAACCGTAAAAGAAACAAAAAATTTGGAGTTGAAATAAAAAAAAATACAAAAAGACTCCAAATCGTAATCTTGATTTGATTGCTTAATAGCGACATCTCTTGTCCCTGGTGAGCGGATAGCTTCGACGGGAGTGGAAAAAATGTTTCTCGTTGAGAACGTAGATCCATAGATGGCGTTAGTGTCGCTGCTAAAGTGACAAATGAAAAAGAATCCAAAGTTGAAATATGGGTGCATAGGAAAAATTCGTGTCTAGTCTCCTGTCCAGTGGTGGTGTAGGGGAATAGCACGCAGCACGGAATGCTGAGGACCTGGGTTCGATTCCCAGCGCTGGTCTATTTTTTCTGGTTTTTCTGTGCATTCATGTTTCGGCTTGTGTTTTCGTGTGAAATATTAAACTTTCACGGGATAACCGTAAAAGAAACAAAAAATTTGGAGTTGAAATAAAAAAAAAAATACAAAAAGACTCCAAATCGTAATCTTGATTTGATTGCTTAATAGCGACATCTCTTGTCCCTGGTGAGCGGATAGCTTCGACGGGAGTGGAAAAAATGTTTCTCGTTGAGAACGTAGATCCATAGATGGCGTTAGTGTCGCTGCTAAAGTGACAAATGAAAAAGAATCCAAAGTTGAAATATGGGTGCATAGGAAAAATTCGTGTCTAGTCTCCTGTCCAGTGGTGGTGTAGGGGAATAGCACGCAGCACGGAATGCTGAGGACCTGGGTTCGATTCCCAGCGCTGGTCTATTTTTTCTGGTTTTTCTGTGCATTCATGTTTCGGCTTGTGTTTTCGTGTGAAATATTAAACTTTCACGGGATAACCGTAAAAGAAACAAAAAATTTGGAGTTGAAATAAAAAAAATACAAAAAGACTCCAAATCGTAATCTTGATTTGATTGCTTAATAGCGACATCTCTTGTCCCTGGTGAGCGGATAGCTTCGACGGGAGTGGAAAAAATGTTTCTCGTTGAGAACGTAGATCCATAGATGGCGTTAGTGTCGCTGCTAAAGTGACAAATGAAAAAGAATCCAAAGTTGAAATATGGGTGCATAGGAAAAATTCGTGTCTAGTCTCCTGTCCAGTGGTGGTGTAGGGGAATAGCACGCAGCACGGAATGCTGAGGACCTGGGTTCGATTCCCAGCGCTGGTCTATTTTTTCTGGTTTTTCTGTGCATTCATGTTTCGGCTTGTGTTTTCGTGTGAAATATTAAACTTTCACGGGATAACCGTAAAAGAAACAAAAAATTTGGAGTTGAAATAAAAAAAAAATACAAAAAGACTCCAAATCGTAATCTTGATTTGATTGCTTAATAGCGACATCTCTTGTCCCTGGTGAGCGGATAGCTTCGACGGGAGTGGAAAAAATGTTTCTCGTTGAGAACGTAGATCCATAGATGGCGTTAGTGTCGCTGCTAAAGTGACAAATGAAAAAGAATCCAAAGTTGAAATATGGGTGCATAGGAAAAATTCGTGTCTAGTCTCCTGTCCAGTGGTGGTGTAGGGGAATAGCACGCAGCACGGAATGCTGAGGACCTGGGTTCGATTCCCAGCGCTGGTCTATTTTTTCTGGTTTTTCTGTGCATTCATGTTTCGGCTTGTGTTTTCGTGTGAAATATTAAACTTTCACGGGATAACCGTAAAAGAAACAAAAAATTTGGAGTTGAAATAAAAAAAATACAAAAAGACTCCAAATCGTAATCTTGATTTGATTGCTTAATAGCGACATCTCTTGTCCCTGGTGAGCGGATAGCTTCGACGGGAGTGGAAAAAATGTTTCTCGTTGAGAACGTAGATCCATAGATGGCGTTAGTGTCGCTGCTAAAGTGACAAATGAAAAAGAATCCAAAGTTGAAATATGGGTGCATAGGAAAAATTCGTGTCTAGTCTCCTGTCCAGTGGTGGTGTAGGGGAATAGCACGCAGCACGGAATGCTGAGGACCTGGGTTCGATTCCCAGCGCTGGTCTATTTTTTCTGGTTTTTCTGTGCATTCATGTTTCGGCTTGTGTTTTCGTGTGAAATATTAAACTTTCACGGGATAACCGTAAAAGAAACAAAAAATTTGGAGTTGAAATAAAAAAAAATACAAAAAGACTCCAAATCGTAATCTTGATGCTTGCTAAGCTCGAAGAGACGATTGCAGAGAACGATGGATATCTTGCCAATGGAAAGGTTAGTTCTTATTCTTCCTTTTTTTTAACCTACCGACTCATTTTTGACTAAACTTTAGTCACTAAAGTATTGCTACCGGATCGCGTATAATGGAAGAAAAATTACAGGGGTTAGGGGAGGGAATCTAGTGTTCTAGAATATCGTCAATAAATGGTTCCAATCATTGCATTTCTTGAGAATTGCCGCTTCCAGAGCATCAGTCTGAATATGTCCTATATATTTTGTATTTCAACTGATATATAGGACGGACTTCACGCACGATAGATGCAAGTCCCGGCATTTGTACTTTACAAAATTCGAATATCGAAGTTCGTGTCGTACCGTCCCTCTCACTTCGTGCTAAATAATGTTAGCGTGAGCGGGACGGCAATATACAAAGTTCGTATTATGCACTTTGTAGTATAGGGCATGGGATTGTATTATCTAATGTCCGCGTCCCCCATACGATAGCATTCTCCATTATAACGTACCTTGCTACCACCATCTTGCTCGCTAATCCTGCCGTGAAGCAGCAGTGCTTGCATTGTTGTTTCGGCGTGGAGAGTAAGACAGCTGGTGAAATTACTGGCACTTGAGGTATCCCATCTTAGGCCTCTAGGTTGGCAACGCGTCTGCAATACCCCTGGTGTTGCGGATGTTTATGTATGGTGGTGATCTCTTAACATCAGGAGACCCACTTGCTCGTTTACCATCCAGTCGAATAAAAAAAAGACTTGAACAGAGTAATATGGATTTATTTGATGAAATAACCGGTGGAGTTCACTCCTTTCGCAGTAGAATGTCGGAATTATAAAAGTTTATACCATTACAGTTATCCTGGGGAGACTTCTTCATTGCTGGTATGTTCGACTGTATGAAGATGATGCTGCAGATGCCAGATCTTGGCGACAAGTGCCCCAATCTGAAGGCTCTTCACGAAAGAGTATTAGCCCTACCCAAGGTCAAGGCCTGGGTTGCTAATGCACCCCATGCTGACTACTAGAAGACGTTCAATAGTATTAAGGTTTGAATTTGCACTGTATTATTGAATTTTGTGAGACAGTTATCTGTGATAGGTACTGTCCTTTTGCTTTGTGCGAATAAAGAGCCGCCATCACATTGTACTTGTCACATATAGTTTGTCGAAAGACAGAAGAACTTTTTTTATCTAAGTATAACAGTATTATTGGAAAGTTTTCAGTAATTATTTACTTAAAAGAAAATGATATAAGTACAAATCAATGCATGTATAAAGAGCT
Source organism: Choristoneura rosaceana (assembly GCA_037349165.1). Lineage (NCBI taxonomy): Eukaryota > Metazoa > Arthropoda > Insecta > Lepidoptera > Tortricidae > Choristoneura > Choristoneura rosaceana. The sequence goes on from JAZBNJ010000032.1 coordinate 3,460,569, forward strand.
TCTGGCGACATAGCTGCGCAGTGAGCAAAATACGGACCAAATTGGCGGCGGAGCAGTGGGGGACGCGGGAGGGGGCGTATGAGCGCGCGCGGCCGTCACGCCATTGGCTTGTTAGTTGACAGATGCGCAAACTTATCCTCTCCACTAGCCACCCAGAGCTCTTTTTACGTGCGTTGACTTATAGTAATGAAAAACAAATTATTTTTATGGAAAGCTAGATTTTTTTCTTGTTATTTTTTAAGGTAGACAGTATCATACCTATATCACAATAATGTCGTTTTATGTTTCATTTATACTTACTACACAAGTTGTTTTTAAAAAAAAATCATTATTTTTTAATTCTAACATATTGTAGGGTGACAACCAGAAGCACTAAAGTTTACCACTTGAAATCTAGAGGGATAATCGAACTTATGCATAGCATCGTAAGGTTAATATTCAACTGCTTTTCTTTGCTGACAGTGACTTCTCTGGTTGTCACTTGACGTTGTCAAAATAGCTGCTGCTAAGTAAGCACTGCTGAAATATTATGGATACATTTTTAAACATCTTGTACAGTCGTCATTAGATATTTCGGAGCGGCCGAGGTGGTTAAAATTTTTGTAACATGCACTCTATTCTCAAGGCCTTAGAGTTCATGTCCCGATATTTTTGATCTCGTTGGTCGCTCTAAAATATTTGATGGCACCTGTACATACCTACAGAGATAATCCATTTTTAACACCTTTCCATTATTTTAATACTGCAAGTTCTGTTTTATGTCTAAAAGGAGTGAGAGATTAAAAGAAAAATAAATGACTGCAATTTTTATCCAATCTTTTATTCTTCACTTTTTTGCCATTATTATCAGACACACAATTCACAATGAATAAAAGTATTTTTCATAGAAAAAGTCAAGAGGGATTACAAAATATTCATTTAAATGACATCACCGACACCGTTGTCAATGTATATGCAAGTGTAAAGAGTGTTGCAATATAAAACGTAGAAGTGCTGCCCTTGCGTCAGGTTTTTTATATTCCTAGCCAGCCTTTACATAGATATATATCGATAGAACGCATAACGGCCTTACATACTCGTACTATAAAGACCCTGGTTTTTTAATGCTATTGACAATCATAATAACATGCAACGACAATATTTTTATTCAGTGTCAGAGGTGTCGTGGATCATACTGTGTGTAACTGGCAGCCTGGTTTTTTAATTTGGTAGTGTACTCTTAATTTGGCAGTGTAAATTATATTTTAAGGCTTGCTTTTTTTATACATAGAATTTTTAAGACTCCAAAATTTCGACGAAGGGTTAAATCACGAACTTTTTTAATTTTTGACAAATTTAGGGTGGGCGGTTAAAGTAACGTATTTCTGTAACATAATCATGACATTAATTTTAATTAGGACTTTGTTAACTTTCTAATGTTTCTAACGAAATTTTAATTGTTAGAAATGTACAGCAAAATAAATTGACAGGGTAATAATTGAAGTATCTGTCGCCTGTTATTTAAACTTTCTTGTAAATTTACTTTGCTGTACATTGCTGGCAATTATAATTTTGTTAGAAAGTTAACAAAGTCTGAATTTTTAGTTTGTTAGTTAAATTAATATATTTTTTTTATTCAACTGGAAGGAAAACGAGCAAGTGGGTTTCCTGGTGGTAAGAGATCACCACCGCCCATAAACGTCTGTAACACCAGGGTTTTGTAGATGCGTTACCAACCTAGAGGCCTAAGTTGGAATACCTCAAGTGCCAGTAATTTCACCGGCTGTCTTAATCTCCGCGCCGAAACACAAAAATGCTTAGGTTACAGAAACACGGTATTTAACCCCTCTAAAAAAAGCTCGGCGGCCGGCATTACATTACACTGTATATGAATAATATTATTTTTACCCGGGACACAGCCCAATTACCTATGCATTTCATACTCACATCAGGTCACATCATTACGTTTCTGTAAACTGTATTCAATATATAATAAATCTACCTAGGTACATTTTAAAATATTTATGGCACGTTTCATAGAACATTTTTGGTAATCCTTATCATTGATCTCTTTTTAATACGTAAGTAATTATAGGAACAAATAGCGACTTTCATCTGATTATACTGAGCGGCAAAAAATCTGGCATTCAAATGTATGCAGCAATAGGTAATTTTGTATGAAGAATGGGCCAAATTTTGTGCCGCTGAGTATATAATAATACCTACCTACGTGAACAATACGCAGATAAAGTATTATACAAAACTCCTGCATATTTTTTGCGCCTATGATATTATAATAGCAACAAATCTTACTGATATAATCACAGTATATTTTATAACAAATAGTAATTCCGATTTGTTATACTAATGTATGCATATAAAATACCTGCTTATTATAGGACCACGGAATTTTTAATTCATTCATTCATCTAGAACCTTTAGCAGTGGCGTGTAAAGAGCGTAGGCACCGTAAGTGGTTGCATCCGCACGCTTCCGCCAGCACCAGCAGGGTAGGCAACACTGGCACTGCCTACCCTCATGGCAACGCTTGCGCTGCCTACCCCATAGCAACACTAGCGCTGCCTACCCTCATGGCAGTGCTAGTGATACCTACCCTCATGGCAACACTAGCGCTGGTGGCTGTGGCTAGTGGCGGGTTGCCTATTTACTGGTGCTGGCGTGTGCGTGCGGTTGCAACCTATTTACTGGTGCTGGCGTGTGCGTGCGGTTGCAACCACTTACCTTGCCCACCCTCATTACATATCTGCGCTACCTATCTGAGCTGTACGCCATTAGTGGTTTCTGAAGATTAGTCTTCAGAAAACTTCATCACAAAGAAGAGACTACTGTGTCATCGAATCCCGCATTTGTGTTGCCCTGCGTTCTCTTCATATCCCGAGCGTGCTTGGCACTGGTCTCTACTTGCTCCACGGTGTCCATCAGAGGCAGATTGCGTGTCTCCGGAGTGAAGATCAGGCTGATTCCTGAGGCGATAGCTGAGGCCCCGAAGAAGAGGGATGGCAGGGCCGCAGATATTGGTGTCTGGAAATACAATTTGAAGTTATTGACCTGGCGAACGCAAAGGGTTTCCATTGTTAGCTTGGTCAAGAATTCTTTGGTATGTCTGATTGTCTGTTTTAAGCTCTTGACGCGAAAAGAGGGGTGTTTTATAAGTTTAGCGCCAATGTCTGTATGTTTCTCTGTCTGTGGCATGTTTTGCTTCGAATATCATGTTGGTATTCACACATCTATCAAATAAATCATATATCGTAAATGGATGCTCTGCCCTGGTACAGGTTTCAGTTTCATCGAGTCTCTTTTCAAAATATTCATCAAACTCACCAAGATAGGAGTGAGCGGTGCCAGCATGCCGCCAACCCTTGACAAGAAGGAGCACAGCCCCATCAGTGTGCCTCGAGCGCTGGTCGGGAACAGTTCCATGGTGTACGTCACAGCTCCAGTGAAGCAAGCAGATATTATCATCTTTCCCAACAGGAACAGTGTTATCTTTGCCCAGACGTTTTCTAAAAAGTTCAAGAACTTTAATAAGTAATATTAAAATAATTTTGCGTTACGTTTAAGCTAGATTAACCAATTGGACAACACCCATACACTGTGATATGAAATAAGTTAATCATATCCTGACAATCCATCCATAATTCCATAATAATATTATAAACTCGAAAGTGTGTTTGTATGTTTGTGTGTTTTCCGTCTTTCACGCCGTAACGAAGCGACGGATCGACGTGATTTTTGGCATAGAGATAGTTTATGCCTGAGAGTGACATGGGCTACTTTTTATCCCGGAAAAAACACAGTTCCCGAGGGAACAGCGCGCGATAACCGAATACCACGCGGGAGGAGCCTATATAAATGAGAAAGTTTGTGAGGATATATGGATGGATGTTTGTTAGTGACTTAAATGAGTTCTTGCTACGCAGATAAAGACTTTGATTTAAACGTAAAGCTAGTTGCAAATTCAGATTTAGTGCCATCTATTGAGTTTGAGTTTTAACTTACTATCAGGAACATATCCAGAGGCGATACAAAGTATCCCGCAAACGAGATAGCCGTAAAGCAAAGGCTTCCGCCGTCCATATTTGTTCATTAGTAGAAATGCTATCAGTTCACCAGGAAACGACATCACTGTGGCTAGCAGAAAGTTGGTATACTTATTCCCTGGCAACCATACAGAGTTGATCATCATCCCGTAGTAAACAAAACTCGCCGTGAATCTACAGATCATCATTACTAGCAATCTCTTCCATATCTCTTTAGAAGTGAAAACTGTCTTCATTGATTCCTTCTGCTCGTGAGATCCCAAGTTGAACTTATTCTTTAACTTCGCACCATCAATGTTGAGAAATTCTTCCTTATCAATATTTAATTTGTTTGTTTCAGCTATTACAAGCAAGGTTTTCTTCGCTTCTTCGAATTTGTTGTTTATTATCTGCCATCGTGGACTCTCTCTGATCAGGAAAGTGTAAGAGAGAAAGATAATAGGTGGGGTGCAGATGATTCTAATTAGGGTCTTCCAATAAGTTACTCCCATAGCGATGGAGGCGAAGATAGCTTCGCCTAGATAAATCGCGTAGGAGAATATCACGCCTGCGAGGACCCGGTTGTCTTTTCCGCTGCTTTCTATCACTGAAATGAAGACAAGTATAGTTTTAAAACACGTATTCTAACTTAAATAGACACAGACGTTTCCTTTACCCTTTTGGGCAGAAACCAAAAAAAGTAATAATAATACTGAGCAGTATGTCAAATAATTTATTGAATCAGGAGTTACTTTGCGGAGGTCCATATCAATGAACTAAAATAATTTCCTTGCTCACCCGCGACCTTACGATAGCTAAGCTATTTTAGCTATCGTAAGGTCGCGGGTGAGCAAGGAAATTAAAGTACTAAGTAGTAGTAGTAAGTCAAAGTACTATCCCAATCATGTCAGGTATGGAATCATTTTCCCTCTCTATTGTTTCTATTAATGTTCTCTTTTCTTCCACTCTTTTCAATGAAGAGGTTTTGGATAGAGTAGACGAAAAGAGAACATTAATAGAAACAATAGAGAACGGAGAAGCAAAATGATTGTTCATCCTTATCTTCTTCAACCTTTCACCACCCAATGCTGAGTGTAGGTCTCTTCCAATGCACGCCATTCTTTCCGGTTTTGCGCCTTTCGCATCCAGTCCTTTCCGGCCACTCTAACAAGATTGTCGGTCCAACGCATCGGTTGCCTGCCCACATTTCTATGCCCTACTCTAGGCCTCCACTCAAGCACCCGACCACCCCACCTGTTGTCCTGTCTACGGCATATATGGCCCGCCCACTTCCATTTTCTGCTAGCGATCACATGAGCTATGTCGACCAATTTCGTTCTCTTCCGGATCTCTGTGTTCCTGATTCGATCACGTAGAGAGATACCTAACATAGCCCGTTCCATGGCTCTTTGGGTGACTTGGAGCTTGTGTAACACCTGCTTTGTCAGCGTCCATGACTCGGCTCCGTAGACCATGACTGGTGGGACGCACTGTTCAAAGGTCCGACGCTTGAGGTTAATGGGGATACTTGTACTCTTGAACACTTCGAACAGTTCGCCAAAAGCACCCCAGCCTAGGCGGATGCGGCGCTCAATCTCACTATTTTGTCCGAATTTGGCAAGGTTCAAGGTTTGTCCCAAATAGACATATTCCTCAACTCTTTCTATCGCATGCCCATGCACAGTAATGTGATCTATATTGGAGTTGTTGTTGCACATTATTTTAGTCTTTGATGTGTTCATCTATAGCCCAACCATTACTGATGCATCATAAAGCTCTCCGATCATAGCTGATAAGTCCTCCAAGTTTTCCGCAAAAATGACTATGTCATCGGCAAATCTGAGATGAGTAAGGCGCTCACCATTGATGTTAACACCTCTGTCTGACCAGTCAAAGAGTTTAAAGATGTCTTCCAAACATGAGGTAAATAGTTTTGGCGAAATAGTGTCCCCTTGCCTAATTCCTCTCTCAACCGGAACCGGCTCAGTGAACTCGTGGAGTTTCACTTGAAGCGTCGCACTTTGGTAGACTGCTTTGATCGCTTCCACATATCTCGTGTCGACCTGGCATCTTTGCAGAGATTGTATGACGGCCCAGTGTTCCACCGTATCAAACGCCTTTTCGTAGTCTATAAAGGCTACTACCAAAGGTCGATTATATTCAGTACACTTCTCCACTACTTGCCTGACAGAGAAATTGGTCGGTAGTTTTCAAGTTTGGTTATATCCCCTTTTTTATGTAGAAGTATCACAACCGCATTCTTCCATGTATCTGGTACTACACCCTCAAACAACACCTTATTGAAAAGCAGTTTGAGTTGCTTTAACACAGGCTTTCCTCCGTACTTCAGGTATTCGTACGTTATCCTGTCTTTGCCTGGCGATTTTGCTGATTTTATGAGCTTGAGGGCGTGCTTGATTTCATACAGACTTATCTCAGGCAAGTCCTCAGTTCTGTGCCTAACCAATGGCGCCCTGGGATCCCTCCGCCGCGAATCTGGCCCTGGTGTACGGGAACTGTATAAATTGGAGTAGTATCTTTCCACAACCTTCATTACTTCCTCGCGGTTGGTAGTAACTGAGTTATCCTCTGTACACAACTTATGAATTTGCTGGCTACCCCGCTTCAGCTGTTTTCTGAAAACTTTAGGCCCTCTATGCTTTTCGATCGTTTCCAAAATAAGTTTGTTCTTCCTCTGTCGCAACTGCTGTCGTATAAGGTGTCTGATACGTTTGTTTATTGTGGAAAGGTCTTTTTGATCTGTCGTTTCCTTTATTTTCCTACGTTCATCTGTTAGCAGCATCTGAAGACATCCCAGACATCAGCCTGTACGAGATTAGAGTGGCTCTCAAACAACTTAAAAACAACAAGGCTCCGGGGGATGACGGAATCACGACAGAACTTCTGAGAGCGGGTGGTAAACCGGTACTTGTAGTCCTCCAGAGGTTATTTAATTCCGTCATACTCGAAGGTACTACGCCGGAAGCATGGCACAGGAGTGTGGTGGTGCTCTTCTTCAAAAAAGGCGACAATACCTTATTGAAGAACTATAGACCCATCTCACTCCTGAGTCATGTATACAAGTTGTTTTTGAGGGTCATTACGAATCGTCTCGAGCGAAGGTTCGATGATTTCCAGCCTCCCGAGCAAGCTGGATTCCGCAAAGGCTTTAGCACCATGGACCACATTCACACCCTCCACCAGATTATACAGAAGACCGAGAAGTATAATCGGCCACTATGTTTAGCGTTTGTGGACTATGAGAAAGCCTTCGATTCAATCGAGACCTGGGCTGTATTGCAGTCCCTTCAGCGATGCCATATTGACTATAGATACATCGAGGTGTTAAAGAGTTTGTACAGCAGCGCCACCATGTCGATCCGGTTGCAGGACGAGAGTACACAACCAATCCAACTGCAGCGAGGTGTGAGACAGGGAGACGTTATTTCTCCGAAACTGTTCACAAATGCGTTGGAGGACGTTTTCAAGCTCTTGGACTGGAACAGGTTCGGCATCAATATCAACGGCGAGTACATCACCCATCTTCGTTTTGCCGATGATATAGTTATAATGGCAGAGTCGCTGGAGGAGCTCAATACTATGCTCAGTGACCTCAGTATCGTCTCCCAACAGGTGGGTCTTAAGATGAACATGGACAAGACTAAAATCATGTCAAATGTCCATGTCACACCCGTGCCGGTTATCGTTGGGAACGATGCACTCGAAGTTGTTGACCACTATGTTTACCTTGGACAAGTTGTCCAATTGGGTAGGTCCAACTTCGAAAAAGAGGTCGCCCGAAGAATCCAACTCGGATGGGCTGCGTTCGGGAAACTTCGTGATGTCTTCTCGTCCAATATTCCGCAATGCCTGAAGACTAAAGTCTTCGACCAGTGTGTGTTGCCAGTGATGACTTATGGCGCTGAGACGTGGTCCTTGACTGTTGGCCTCTTAGAGAGGCTCAGAGTCACGCAACGAGCTATGGAGAGAGCTATGCTTGGAGTTTCTTTGCGCGATAGAATCCGGAATACGGAAATTCGTCGAAGAACTAAAGTCACTGACATAGCTGGAAAAATATGCAAATTGAAGTGGCAATGGGCGGGCCACATCGCTCGAAGAACAGATAACCGTTGGGGGAGAAAAGTTCTCGAGTGGCGACCACGAACCGGAAGACGAAGCGTTGGCAGGCCTCCCACCAGGTGGACTGACGACATCGTGAGAGTTGCGGGAAACCGGTGGATGCAAGTGGCGAGTTGTCGTTCATTATGGCGTTCTAAGGGGGAGGCCTTTGTCCAGCAGTGGACGTCTTCCGGCTGATGATGATGATGATGATGATGATCTGTTAGCAGTTTAATCTTCTGCGACAGCGGATTAGAATTCGGTTTTGACTTTGGTCTAATCTGTCTTACGATCTCATTTATAGAGTCCACCAGTTGATTGTTAATCGCATCCGCATGCCACGACTCTGTTGCATTTAGTTTTTCTGCCAATTTCCCCTCAATATACTCTCTTTGGGCAGCAATATAAAGACAGTCATTTGCTGAGCGCGTTGTGTCAACCATCCGTCTCCGCTCCAGCTTCAGGTTGAAAACTAGTCGACCCCGCAGTATTCGGTGATTACTACCCGCTCCGACTCTATTAATGATGTCTACATCCTTGAAGATGTATTTCTTGTTGCTGAGGATAAAGTCTATCTGGTTCATGGTTTTTCCATCCGGGCTTTGCCATGTCCATAGTCTCTGGTTCTTCTTACGAAAGAAGGTATTCATGGCATACAGCTTACGTTAAGCGAGATAGCCTGCCAGTGTGTGACCCCTTGTGTTTCTCTGCCCCAGTGCAAACCTGCCCACGAACTCCTCTCCCTCGATGGTAACGCCAAGCTTTGCGTTGAAGTCTCCAATAACTGTGGTATAGAAGCATGGGTCCGCATCCACCGCGCTGTTGATATCGTCGTAGAAACTCAATATTTCTTCCTCGTCATGTGCAGATGTGTGGGTGCATATACCTGTACAACTTTGAGGGTATACCGTTTATTGAGCTGAAATGTTGCGTAGATCACTCGTGGCGATATTGCGCGGATGTTTCGTAGATGTCCCGATATTGACGTATTAATAAGGAACCCCACATCTCCCTGGGACCTATCTTCATAACCCTTGCAATAGAGCAGTTGACCAGAATTAAGCTTTACGAGTTCTTCACCTCTTCGTCTAGTCTCACTCAGACCGATTATGCGACATAATGAATTCATAAATGTCATCTTAGAAGGAAAAGTAGAAGGGAAGCGAAAAAGAGGGAGACCGAGAATTGATTATACAAAGAAAATAAAAGAGAAGGTAGCCGTCATGTCGTATAAGGAGATTAAGAAGGCAGCTTTGAGTAAAAAGAAGTGGAAAGTCATTCATTGGCTACACCGACAAGAGTGTAACTCTTAAATACGAAAGAAAATGTCAAAGTAAACACTAGGATATCCTTAGTTCCAATCATTTTGATAGAAACACAATTAAATAATAAATAAATAAATAAATATCACGGGACAATTCACACCAATTGACGTAGCCCCAAAGTAAGCTTAGCAAAGCTTGTGTTATGGGTACTAAGCAACGGATAAACATACTTATATAGATAAATACATACTTAAATACATATTAAACATCCAAGACCCGAGAACAAACATTCGTATTCATCATACAAATATTTGCCCCGGCCGGGATTCGAACCCGGGACCTCAGGCTTCGTAGTCGGGTTTTCTAACCACTTGGCCATCCGGTCGTCAAAATTGTGTTTGTTGAGATGAGCTAATTATCGCATCTCACTGTTAAGGCAAGTGACTGATAAAAAAATATGACCTGAATGATAATTGACGCAACAATTATCTTGATGTTCCTAGTTAAACTAACAGTACAATCAACAGATTAAGATATTTACTTTGTTCATTGTCTGTCGTGATTCTATATGACGTTCTTCCTACTTTGTTTACGTGCCTATTTAAATAACAAAATAATCACGTTTATAACGATAAAGTTATGATTTTACTTTTGTCGGGATTAAAGCAATTAGCCTATCTCTAGATAAGAATCTAATATTGTAATGACTGTAATAGAAATTTTGCGCGAGTATTCATCATAGAACGTAAATGAAGACCACGATGTGGTTGGAAAATCCTATGGAAATGTAGCAATATCCCGGAATCTCAATTCGATTGCTGCTCGCAGATCTAATGGCGTACATATGCAAAGTAGCAGATAAAGGCTAGGTTAGGAAATGAATATTTGCTTACTTACCTAATAACTGAGCGCTGAGCTGGGCGCCGTGATCCGAAGAGGGTCTTGCCCTCCAAAACCAGACTACATCGTTCTACATTCTTGGGCAAGCTCTTGCCAGCCTTTGACTCCAAGGTCTAAAGGGTCCAACCGGTCTACGTCTATCAGTAATTATGAATAGAATACTTACTAATGACCATGGCGGCGGAGTAGGTGCCGCCAGTGATGGCAGCTTCCAAGAACTCAATGACGATGTAGAGGTAGTAAGAGGTAACGAAGGTCTTCAGGTGGCCCAGGATGCCTCCTACAGAACAGAGAATCAGGGTAGGCTTCCGGCCAAACCTGGAATAAAATATTAGTTAAAATACACGGTACAGACATGTGTGTGTGTAGTATATTTTTACAGCGGTCAGAGGGTTACCAACGGTGCTAGCTGAAAATCAGCGCGGGGGCGTTCTTAACGTCTCAGTATTATGCTGAGCCAATGTCCGATTCACAACCGCAATAACATTACCTATCTATCCTATCCTACTTAATAATATTCTTGTGTCTTGTGTAGTGTTATCTATTGTTGTGTTGTAAATAAATGTATTTCTTTCATTCTTTCTTTTCTTTGTGTTTATCATGCTATCTCAACTAGCTCACTGAAGTTTACTGAAGCTAACTGCGAGAGCAAGATAAATAAAATATACTCATTTAGTTTTTATTAATAGTTTTAACGCAATCAGGTTTTTTTTACTCCACTGCTACCCCGAACTCGATACTCTCTCGAAAATTAAACTTTAGCGACATTATTAATTTGATATTTATTTAAAAAACAGGTCAGTTGTGTTTTGCTCTCCGTGCTTATATATCTGTACTGTTTTAACTTTCGCGATTGTTTTTCCAATATTGTCAAAACGTGGCGGTAATTATTTTAGAGATAATTGGTCCCATTAAAATCTCTGTAGTAAGAACTAGGTACTCACGGTATACCTTTACTTGCCCGAATTTCATTTGCCCGAATTTCATGTGCTATAATATACAACCATCATAATGTTGTTTTCTATAAATTCATTTTCACTACTCATTTTAACCATATTAATCAAATGACAGAATCCTTGTTTCCCATAATACTAATTTCAATAATTTAATTTCTCATAATCATTGTAACGTGGACGACAAGAGGATATTCTGATAAATCCCATACGTCAAACAAGCTTTTGAATCAGGTAAATTTTAATCACATAGAATTAGGTTAGGTTAGAATTGCAACATTTGATTTGAACGAGCGAGCGAAGCGAGCGAGCAAGAAGGTTCGGTTTTAATCAATCAACGGCAATTTTAATCAATCATAATCAAAATAAGCACTTTTTAGTATGGCGTTTGAATATTCTATTAAATAATATTATTGCACTTAATAATATGGAAAACAATACGTATTGCATTCGTATCATTATGGCATCAAAGTTTCGGGAAAATAAGAATATATCGCCCCTTTAAAACCAAAGTGAAATAATGTGTTTTTTTCTCATTTTAAAATTCAACCAGATAGTGTTTTATTTAAAGTTCAATTTGGAAATGTGAATTTATAAAATTGTTTCACTTTAGTATTAAAGGTGCGATATTATCAAATAAATTTTCTAGTAAATGAAACATTCGAGCAAATGAAGTTTCGGGCATGTGAAGTTTGGAATAATGAAATTATGGCATATAACTTTCGGTCAAACAATCGGTACTTACTTGTCTGATAACCAGCCGAACAGGGTCATTGAGATCACCATTCCTGCGCTGTGCACCGTACCGACAGAATTCGTCGTCCATGGCTGACACGCCAGGTTTAACTGGAATAGAAATAACTTGAAATGTACCACAGTCACAGTATCTAAAATGGGTGACTAAATCTAAAAAAATTTTTTAGGGTACCTCGTAAAGTGGGGGGTGATTTTTTTTCTCGTCTATTGGCTCCGTGCACGACACTAGCGCCACCTATCGTCCGCAAGTTTGTCGACTCTGAGGTTCTCACGCTTTGAAATTTCATTGCGGCATTGTGACAAAAACCAAACTTATACAAAATTACTGTGATACTGTAATTTGAGTAGACAAAGGGCCATGACTTCATTTTTGGTCATTAAAAATAAATAATTTGTTTAATTTGATTTGTGCAAAATTAGATTTTTTTGTTGCTTTAAAACAAATAATAGTTAATTGATTGAATTGGCGAACAAATAGCAACTTATGACGTCATAAGTCGCTATTGCCATTGAAACTCTATGGGAGTCCTTTTGGCATCACACTACAGCACAACGTCTCTAATTGTTCTCTCTTCTCCTATTTATGTTTTTACTGTTTTTGCTGTGATGTAGTGTGTTTTTGTTGTCAATAAATATTGTGAGTTTGAGTTTGTTTAGAATAGTGTTCTCACAGGTTATAAAAAAAAGTACGTCAGTTGATTGGTGGCGTCAACATCCCTATTTATTTGTCTTTGTATGTCTAGAATGTCGATATTATAACTTTCATTTACTACTTTAAACCACAGCCAGTTAATGAAGGTATCTGTAGTAGAGACATGTTCAAGTAGTTTTTAATGACTTTGTAACAAATAGCAAACAAATATGCACGAGTTTATTTTTAGTAACTTGATCAATGAATTGAATGCAATGCATTAAAAATGTATTATCTAAATATACCTACTCATATAAATGAACTACACCATTTATTGGACACAATTTTACGATTTTGTTAAGATTTTCCGTTTTTAAGTGTAAAAAGCCCGAATCCAGATGATATTCCAGATAATATGCAAGCATGAATCTTCATCATCAAGTCAGCCGAAGACATTCACTGCTGGACATAGCCCCCCCCCCCCCGCAAAGGCTCTCCACTCAGACCAGTTTAGTGCTTTCTGCATCCGACGCGATCCCGCGATCTTAACCGGGTCATCGCTCCATGATATCCATGGACTGATGGCCGATGGGGTCAGAAAGTTCTTGAATGGCGTCCGCGGACCGGAAGACGAGCTGTCTGCAGTCCTCCAACAAGATAGAGCAAGCTTGAATGCACAACAAAAATTGGGAACAAGCTTAGCAAGTACAACTCAGGGATCTTTAAAAACCTTATACACGAGCCTATCAGTCTTTCGAAGGCTGGCAACGCACCTGTGCCCCCTTGTGTCCCTTCCCATCCCGTTTGCCCTTCTTATATCAATAAGAGAGTCACATTTACAATAAATAGGAGTGAGTGAATTTTGTGATTCGTTTTAATTAACATTTTTACTTTTGTTTTTTCTATCAAATTCATTCTCTTAATAATCGCTTAGTGGAAATAATTTACAACGTCATTTAAATGGACGTTCTACTAGACAATTAATTAAGAAGTCATTGCTGATGTAATATTAGCTCACTGAGCCGTAAAGTAATGATTTCGCTCGTTATCTATATGGGAAATTCTAGGCTTACAGAGCAAAATGCTGAGGTATTTCTGTTGTAATTAAATCATCATTAATATGTAATCATTACACGATTTCGTGATATCAATTTATTGTAATACCTATACTTAAAATGCTTGGCATAAATTGTTTTTGGTTCATTAAGTGATTCACTATTAATTATATTACCAATTTGCTCTTATAAACTATATTTAAGAGTGTCCCCTTAATTTGACATTGCCGTGGGTGGGACATGCTGTATGATTATCTTAAATTATTCCGTAATATATATATATGCCAGCAGATGGTCAGATTATTGTATTGTATTGCCTCTGAGTTTTTCGAAATTCATGTGCGGAATTACATTTTAAATTTATTACGAGCTTTGCGGTGAAGGAAAACATCGTGAGGAAACCTGCACAAACCTGCGAAGCAATTCAATGATGCGTGTGAAGTTCCCAATCCGCACTAGGCCCGCGTGGGAACTATGGCCCAAGCCCTCTCATTCTGAGAGGCCTGTACCCAGCAGTGGGACGTATAGGCTGCGATGATGATGATTGTATTTGTAAAATAAGATGTTAAAACTGCTCTGCTGACGTTGATAGAAACAAAGTTGTTACTAACCTCAGCTACAACTGTGTCGTTGCTCTCATACACCCAAGAATCACATTTTTCTAGGTTCCCACTAAAGCTGGCGTTCGTACACTGCATGGTGCTGTTCCAATCCTCATGCAGGACTGGTCGCGAACACCGGTCTACGGCTGTATCCGGCCACCACACGGGCCTTTGAATGCTGGTGGTGATACTATCACATTCTGGGACTCGGCACCTACAAACAAAACAAGTTTTAAAGCCAACCTTCGATAACTGGACTAAACTCATACATACATAAAATCAAGCCTCTTTCCCAAAGGGGTAGACTATGTCCTTCCACTTGCTACGATCCTGGCATACAACTCTCGCTTCGTGTATATTCATCAATCTTTTCATGCATGCACGTCGATTTAGAGTGGTGGACTAAACTGATGTCGACTAAAACCATAAAGCCGTGTACAGTAGCTTCCGCTATGGCCTTCTACGTTGACGATACAATACAATACAATAACTCTTTATTGCACACCGACACTTATCATACAATTACAGAAAACAGACGATAAAATTACATTGGGGTTTTCATTGACGCTAAATTAAAATTTCATGATTCTAAACTCAGCGGTTGTTATTTCGAGGTTTTATCCCTATTCCGCGGGAACATCGGAATAAAAAGTAGCCTATGTGTTATTCCAGACGTCCAGCTACCGAGATACCAAATTTCATGACTCTAAGCCCAGCGGTTGTTATTTAGAAATTTTATCTCTATCCCGTGTGAATCTCGGGATAAAAAGTATCCTATATTTTAATTCAGGTTATAAACTAACTTTTTGTTCAATTTCGCCCAAATCCGTCCAGCCATTTCAGCCTGAAGAAGTAACAAACATACTCACTCACTCACACACTTTCACATTTATAATATTAGTAGGATAAATAATAACCAACCTGTAATTGACATCGCCGACGGTGAACACGTAGTTAATGTTGATCATGGTAACAAATAATGCGGGCAGGCAGCAATAAATAAATTGCAGTATTTGAAACCTACCAAAGGTCTCTGTGACTTCCACGATGTCGTACTTCTTGTCTTCTTTGTGTTCTTTCGCCATGTTGATTAGTTTTGTAAAGTAACTGTAACTGAAGAAACTGTTCTAAAATGCCACACAAGTACGAAGTAGGTATTTAATAGTACATACCTACCGGGTGTGGCCTGTAATAAGAGCAAAAAATTAAAACATATGTCGTCCTAGTCAATCTGAACAACATTAGTTCAGCGACTTTTAAAAATAATGGAGTCTTTGAATTTTCCTTTTTTCATACAAATCATATACTGCTATCAATGTACGCCATCCTAGAACACAACTGAAATCGCCTGTCACGGTACAAACATCAAGCATTTTGCTTTATATTGCTTATTCGAATAAACTTAAAAATGTAATAAAAGTTAAAAACTAATAATTTTTAAAAGTTGCTGAACTAATGTTGTTCAGTTTGACGAGTATGATCTATGTTTTAATTATTTGCTCATAATACAGGCCACACCCGGTATATCATTGCGGGGACCCATAGAGAGTCAATTAAAAAAAAAAACCCACTGAAACAAAAGACGATCTCTTTGCTTGCCGCGGCCACCAATGTTTAATAGATCTGTCACCTAATAAATATAACAGTTCCTTAATTAGATGCTTCTACCTTTTATGCTAAGGCGTGCCTTTGCTTAAGCCATACCTGCAGGTATGGCTGGGTAGGTACGACGACGAGCGAACCGAGGCGGAATGTTAGGTAGAACTGCGACCCTAATGCACGAGCTGAGCGAGCGAAGCGAGCGGGCCTCGGCAGCTGCCGACGAAGTGGCAGAACCGAACATATTTTACTAACACTAGTATGATGAATATAAATATTTGTAGTATGTAAGTACTTGAGTCTTGGATGTTTGTTTGTATGTATGTATACTATGTCTACCCGTTGTTTAGCAACCATAGAAGAAACTGCTTAGTTTGGGGCTAGGTCGATTGGTGTAATTTGTGAGAAGATATTATTATTATTATTTCATTCATCGTATATCATTACCATCAAATTTCAGTTCAATTATTTGATGATCAATATTATTTTGCAGTGATTATAATTAATTTTTAGGAAGCCATTTACACAAGCCATGTATATATATATATATATTTTTTTTGTACATAGTCATATTCTTAAATATTCAATTATTGTGTTTTATTGCGTATTGTTATAAATAAACTGTTATATTATTAATCATTTCTATATTGTTTCGTGATTCAGTTTTAGTAACAAATCTATTATTTTGGAACCCAATATAATTACGTATTTGATGATCAATGTTATTTCCGAGTAATTTTAAACAATATTTAGATAACCGTTTTAATATTATTTGGCGATTCAATTTAGGTGACAGATCTACTATTTCAGGAACAAATATTATTTACCAGGTCGCCGAAAACAAATTTATTAGGTGATCAATAAAATCATAGCCATAATATAAATTAGCCTAGCCGCGATCTTAAATATTTTTCATTCATTAAAATGCCATACATTAAAATTACAAAACAAAAATCCACAATTATTTATTATACTCAAGATAATTTAAAAAATTGCTTGAAAGAACTCCCTTAGGTGTAGTGTTTTTCTCCAAATTTATATAGGGCTTAATAAGGAGATTTTATTTAAAAACAAATTATTTTGTAAATTACTTAATTCCGAGATAATAAACATAATAAAAATACAATAAAAAAAACTTCCTTTTTTAAGTCGGTAAAAATAAATAAAAACCACAACCCACCTTCAGTTCGAAGTCTTCAAAGTCACCAACTATTCTTTTCAAGCAAACTATTTCATTATTTCCAACCCTTAGCGAAACGGAGTGGTTGAACTATCACGCACTACTCTCACCGCACGCGCTGAACTGTCACTAAACACTGCGCAGGCGTCTCACTGCGATCTTCAGTTAATTGGGGCCGGTCGAAATGTAACCAGTTATAAGTAGCTTGATGGTCATTAATCGATGTCGTTATATTGTCTTTAACTTGATTGCGTGAAGAAATTCATGTGGAGGGGGCATCATTATTACTAGAAAGAAAGAAAATTAGCAAGTACAAATAGATATGCGGAAGATAGCGGATGCCATTGGGCAATTCCAGAAATAGTGGCACCGGCAGGTTAAAGATTTTTGTAAAAAATAAATGGGTCAGTTTTACCAACTTTGTTTTAAAAATATTTTTTAAATATTTCAATTGGGGCATATTTGTAAAGGGCACCGCAAAATTCGTAAAAATACAGAAATTATGGCATGTTGAAATTTTGGAGATACAGGTTAAAGTTACATTGCGCAGGTTAGTAGAGAAAACATTACAAGTTAAAGTTAAATTTTACAGATTTTGTGCAAAAGAGTATGTATCAAGAGGCGAAGGGGTTGAATTATGCTTTGACACCGAAACGAACTCCTTATGGAACCGTAATCAGTAGCGTGGAAGAAGTAATTATGCGCAATAAAGCGACTTCGAGTGACGCCGATGTCCTAAGGCAAGATGTTGCGGTTATTTTAAGAAGGTCCAGTTTACCGAAAAACAATGAAACTGCGGAAGAGCGTTTGGCTTTAAGTAATATTAGGAGGAACCATGAGGTTTTTGTAACTAAGCGAACAAGGGTAATTCCACTGTTGTGATGGACTCTAATGATTACGAGAGTAAAATAATCAATTTGTTGGATGACAATCAGGTCTATAAGCCAATGTCGTACGACCCTACGGCCAGAATCACGCGCCGTATAAGGACTGTCGTCATACTAAAGGATGTGTTTGACGATGATGATTTTCAGCGCCTTTACAAGCCGAAGAACGCGCAGCCGCCGAAGTTGTATGGGTTGCTGAAGGTGCTCAAAACGGGCGTGCCTTTAAGACCTAAGTATCGTTATTCAAATGGCTTCTTCTAACTGGCGAAACACGTAGCATCGATGTTGTGGCCGCTTGTGGGGAAAACGTCATCTTAAGTTAAGGATTCTCGCCATTTTGTAGAATAGCGTCGCTTTTCACCAATGTTCCTCTTAAAGAATGCTATGCGATAATTCGGGGGAAGTTATATGAGAATGATATTATGTAAGAGTCCTACCTACAGATTGATGCGTTTTTATAGATAGTCGTTTTGAGACTTTAATAGATCTAGAAGCGTGGAAATTAAGATTGTTGAAGTGGTACGTCGATGATGTTGCGCTATGAAAGGTGGAAAACCTGAAGTGGAACAGTTTCCTTCATATCTTAATTCCATTCATACAAAGATTAATTTTACTTATGAGTTGGAAGATGAGCATACATTAGCTTTCCTTGATGTAAAGGTAATGGCGAGAGCGGATGGTTCTTTGACATATACCGTCGATAGGAAGCCGACGCACATAGATAGGTTTCTGAATGCATCGTCTCACCAGTATCCCAGACATCTCATCCTTTGCGAGTTCATTGCAAAATAGGGCATTTGATTTCTGTGACTCGGAATTTGTTGAGGACGAGTTGAGACCTGTTCAGGAGGTAATAAAGTGTAACGGATATGTGGTGAATAAATGGCAGCTCAGAAGGAAACGAGGAACCAAGCATCCTGGTGTAGCTAGACAATCTGCGTATATGTCTTATGTGCAAGGAATGACGGGCAAAGTTGGAGCCGTTGTAGGCAAGTATTCCATCAAGGTAGTGTATTGACTATGTTTCCTGAAAATAATTATACTCAAGTGCCGCAAAATAGACTATCATTCTGGCGACAATGCACTAGAATTAAGCAAAGCTTCTGGAAGGTCTGGTCTACTCAATATTTGTGCCAATTACAAAGCCGACCGAAATGGAGAGATGCTAATTGTAATTTATAAGAAGGCCAGCTTGTTATACTTAGATTAGATATCTGTCTTTTGTTACATTGGCCTATGGCTAGGATATGTAAAGTATTTACAGGTCCTGACAACCGAGTGAGGGTTGTAGATGTAAAAACTCCTGATGGAAAAATTCATAAACGAACTATAACCAAAATTTCACTTTTACCATTTTATGATTAATATTATTTAAAATTCTAAGCAGTTTAATAAGCACTACTTTGTTTTAAAGAAGAGATTTTAATTTTATTTTTGCTTCTTTGTTATATTTTAAGTTATCCAATTTTGTGGTGGGGATATTTATGTTACTAACATAAAAACTTTTTTATTTTTTTGGCTGAATGCAATTTGTTGCTGGCCATCAATAATGCTGTACGACTACTTTTTTTTTAGAAAAAAATAAAGGTTGCTTTTCTGTTATAAGGAAGTAAACACGTATTTTTATTTACAAATTAATTTTAATGTTGTTATAAACACCTGCTTATTATAGGACCACGGAATTTTTCATTCATTCGTTCATCTAGAACCTTTAGTTGTAGCGTGTAAAGAGCGTAGGCACCGTAAGTGGTTGCATCCGCACGCTTCCGCCAGCACCAGCAGGGTAGGCAACACTGGCACTGCCTACCCTCATGGCAACGCTAGCGCTGCCTACCCCATAGCAACACTAGCGCTGCCTACCCTCATGGCAGTGCTAGTGATGCCTACCCTCATGGCAACACTAGCGCTGGTGGCTGTGGCTAGTGGCGGGTTGCCTATTTACTGGTGCTGGCGTGTGCGTGCGGTTGCAACCACTTACCTTGCCCACCCTCATTACATATCTGCGCTACCTATCTGAGCTGTACGCCATTAGTGGTTTCTGAAGATTAGTCTTCAGAAAACTTCATCACAAAGAAGAGACTACTGTGTCATCGAATCCCGCATTTGTGTTGCCTTGCGTTCTCTTCATGTCCCGAGCGTGCTTGGCACTGGTCTCTACTTGCTCCACGGTGTCCATCAGAGGCAGATTGCGTGTCTCTGGAGTGAAGATCAGGCTGAGTCCTGAGGCGATAGCTAAGGCCCCGAAGACGAGGGACGGCAGGGCCGCAGATATTGGTGTCTGGAAATACAATTTGAAGTTATTGACCTGGCGAAAGCAAAGCGTTTCCATTGTTAGCTTGGTTAAGAATTCTTTCGTATGTCTGACTGTGTTTTAAACTCTTGACGCAAAAAGAGGGGTGTTTTATAAGTTTAGCGCCAATGTCTGTATGTTTCTCTGTCTGTGGCATGTTTTGCTTCGAATATCATGTTGATAATTCACACATCTATCAAATAAATCATATATCGTAAATGGATTGTGAAAATGTTCTGCTCTGCCCTGGTACAGGTTTCAGTTTCATCGAGCCTCCTTTCAAAATATTCATCAAACTCACCAAGATAGGAGTGAGCGGTGCCAGCATGCCGCCAACCCTTGACAAGAAGGCGCACAGCCCCATCAGTGTGCCTCGAGCGCTGGTCGGAAACAGTTCCATGGTGTACGTCAAACTTCCAGTGAAGCAAGCAGATATGATCATCTTCCCCAACAGGAACAGTGTTATCTTTGCCCACACGTTTTCTAAAAAGTTCAAGAACTTTAATAAGTAATATTAAAATAATTTTGCGTTACGTTTAAGCCAGATTAACCAATTGGACAACACCCATACACTGTGATATGAAATAAGTTAATCATATCCTAACAATCCATCCATAATTCCATAATCCATAATAATATTATAAACTCGAAAGTGTGTTTGTATGTTTGTGTGTTTTCCGTCTTTCACGCCGTAACGAAGCGACGGATCGACGTGATTTTTGGCATAGAGATAGTTTATGCCTGAGAGTGACATAGGCTACTTTTTATCCCGGAAAAAACACAGTTCCCGAGGGAACAGCGCGCGATAACCGAATACCACGCGGGAGGAGCCACGGGCAAAAGCTAGTATTATAATATAAATGAGAAAGTTTGTGAGGATATATGGATGGATGTTTGTTAGTGACTAAAATGAGTTCTTGCTACGCAGATAAAGACTGATTTAAACGTAAAGCTAGTTGCAAATTCAGATTTAGTGCCATCTATTGAGTTTGAGTTTTAACTTACTATCAGGAACATATCCAGAGGCGATACAAAGTACTCCGCAAACGAGATAGCCGTAAAGCAAAGGCTTCCGCCGTCCATACTTGTTCATTAGTAGAAGTGCTATCAGTTCCCCAGGAAACGACATCACTGTGGCTAGCAGAAAGTTGGTATACTTATTCCCTGGCAACCATACAGAGTTGATCATCATCCCGTAGTAAACAAAACTCGCCGAGAATCTACAGATCATCATTACTAGCAACCTCTTCCATATCTCTTTAGAAGTGAAAACTGTCTTCATTGATTCCTTCTGCTCGTGAGATCCCAAGTTGAACTTATTCTTTAACTTCGCACCATCAATGTTGAGAAATTCTTCCTTATCAATATTTAATTTGTTTGTTTCAGCTATTACAAGCAAGGTTTTCTTCGCTTCTTCGAATTTGTTGTTTATTATCTGCCATCGTGGACTCTCTCTGATTAGGAAAGTGTAAGAGAGAAAGATAATAGGTGGGGTGCAGATGATTCGAATTAGAGTCTTCCAGTAAGTTACTCCCGTTGCGATGGAGGCGAAGATAGCTTCGCCTAGATAAATCGCGTAGGAGAATATCACGCCTGCGAGGACCCGGTTGTCTTTTCCACTGCTTTCTATCACTGAAATGAAGACAAGTATAGTTTTAAAACACGTATTCTAACTTAAATAGACACAGACGTTTCCTTTACCCTTTTGGGCAGAAACCAAAAAAAGTAATAATAATACTGAGCAGTATGTCAAATAATTTATTGAATCAGGCGTTACTTAGCGGAGGTCCATATCAATGAACTAAAAGAATTTAGGTCGCATTTAGGTTTAGGTCGTGGGTGAGCAAGGAAATTCTTTTAGTTCATCAGTATGTCAAAGTCATCACTATCCCAATCATATCAGGTATGGAATCATTTTCCCTCTCCGATTCTCTTATGTTTCTATTAATGTTCTCTTTTCTTCCAATCTTTTTAATGAAGAGGTTTTGGAAAGAGTGGACGAAAAGAGAACATTAGTAGAAACAATAGAGAATCGGATAAGGAAAATGATTGTTCATCCTTATACGATATGATGAGTTCATAAATGTCATCTTAGAAGGAAAAGTGGAAGGGAAGCGAAAAAGAGAACGATAATTGATTATACGAAGCAAATAAAAGAGAAGGTAGCCATCATGTCGTATAAGGAGGTTAAGGTGGCAGCTTAGCAGTAGAGAGAAGTGGAGAGTCACTCATCGGCTACACAGACAAGAGTGTAAAGGTGGGTCCACACTTGTGACTTGACGACGGACCGGACCACGTGGCATTGCAACAGAACATGTTACGCTAAAATGTGGACGCTCGAGATTGTGCTGACACGGTTATAAACCGTGTACGATGAAATGTCCACAAGTGTAGACGCAAGGTGTCGAACCAGACTGCGTGGCATGAGTCGGTCGGTGGTTGTCATTTACCGACTACCTAGCAGCTCAGCGGGCGGGGGACGTACCGCCGGACAGGTCTCGACGTGATCCATTCCTACCTCGTGCCTGTGTCTGTGTCATCTGGCGTACCTTAGACTATATACAACACTAGACCGAGCCTCAGTAAGAAACAATGCGATTGAAAACGTCCCAACTTTTTCTTGTTTGTGTGCGTGGCGACCACGTGACAGCTTCATCTTTACACTCGAGTTACGTCAATCCGGTTGTCACTGTGTGCGTGCTAAATGATACCACGTAATGTCAAATCCCCCAAAATTTGGGGGTCAATTATTAGAGTACGATAGACGCTATTAAAAGTGATGGCGAATGTAATCAAATAAACAATGAATAAATAAGACTAAAAAACCGGCCAAGAGCGTGTCGGACACGCCCAAAATAGGGTTCCGTAGCTATTACGAAAAAATTAAGTCATATTTTTCTAAGGATTTCATATTTTATACGGAATCTTCCAAGTTTAGGTACACTTTTATACTTTACGCTGCTATTTACTCATAGACTACTAATAATTCTCAAGCAAACTTAGCCGTTATAGTTTTCCTTGGAAGTTTGATATACTGACTAGCATCCTGTTTTTTTTTCAAATTTTTACACCCACCGGTTTAGATTTTAAAGGGGGGGGACGCTCGATTTTAATGACAATTTGCACTTTAAAGTTGAATATTTCGCAAACAAAATTACTAAATCGAAAAATCGTTTTGAAATGCTCGGAGCATATGACAGCTGATTTTGCAGGCAGCCAAAGGTTTTCTTCCCGACTTTTTCTTATAATGTCCACCCATACCTTTTTAACTACAGGATCTATAGGTATTCTGAAGACAGATAAAAAGTATGAAGCAAATTGCATATGGTAGTTCAGTATATCAAACTAAATATATTATCTTTCATAATCTTGAATTTATATTCATCTTATGAACGTTTATACGAAACACCTGACTTTTTTGCGACTTCAGTATTGATTGCATTATTAAATTCCAGTTTTCATGACCTAAACACCCACATTATACCTCTATGTATTTGTTTACAGCTTACTTATCAATCTCAAATAAATACAGAATAAAAGAAAGCTCAATAAGATGATGCAAATATTCATCAAAATATCAAAGAACATTAATTAGATTCGTCATTTTCTCAAATAGAATAAAAATAAAAACTGTTCAGGTTGATGCGTGAAATCGATATATTTCGATTTTGTGCCCAATACAAACTTTACTATACGATTTTGACTGAATTGTGGGGAATTTTGCACTGGAAACTGGTAACACCTATAAAAAATGTCAAACAATACTAACCTAAATAATTTAATCTTTTCTTACGAAATTTTATGGATTCTCGAGTACTTACCGATGGAAAATCACGTTATTAGGATTTTTAATCGTGCCTTTATAATTGCGGCACACTTTTATAGCACATTTGGTCATATTTCGGCACTTTTGTATTGCGCGCTCCGCATACGTCACCTACGGTGTCACAATGCAGACCGAGGGGGGAAAATGACTTATAAGCCAACAGTTGGCTTATATTTTTTGGGGACATTTTCATGCCGCCTACGGTCCATCTAGTGTTGTATATAATCTAAGTGGCGTACTTGTACGCGTGTCATAAATGCAAGTGTGGACGTGTCGTGGTCACGTCACAGGTCGGGGAAAATACCGAACATGCTTTGAAAAAGACCGACTTTCGGCGGATCGGCTCGTAACACGTGACTTTGATGCATGACAGTACACAGACCAGCGTCCACACTAGGCCCGCGGTTAGTAGATCGTAACTCCATATGTCTTGCCTTTTGGTTCTGTACACAGACAGTTCCATCAGTGTTCGGAATGGATTGTGCCGTACTGCAGCTTGTAACAAATTGTTCGCGTAACAAAATACGTCCACATTAACGGTACTGACACGTGTTTCTGATACAGTCACGGGATAATGTTCGGCAAATTGTCACAAGTGTGGACCCACCTTAAGATATTTACTTTGTTCATTGTCTGTCGTGATTCTATATGACGTTCTTCCTACTTTGTTTACGTGCCTGTTATAGCTGAGTACTAACATAACACGCAAAGCCGGGGCAGAGTACTAGTGTTGGTAAAATATCATATATCCACTACGCGGAAGACATGATTCACCCGGTGCACCTGCGGCCGCCTCATCGCATCGCTGGTGGTCGACGCTCCGAGCGATGGGAACCTCGCCATCACCTCAGTCTCGGTTCTAACATCGACCGGGATTCACATCCCTCATTAGATTAATTAGTTTTAAATATCTTACAGTTGAAGTCTCGGTTCTTACATCGAGCGGGATTCACACAGTAGTATAAATTCGATTCTAACATTGATCGTCTTCACACCTTCATTAATATTTTTGTAACTAATTTTGATCAATTTTTAGAATTAAATGTGTGCATTTTAAAATAATTCAGTTATTTCTCATCGTCGGTCTCCCCTGCTGCTGCATAACGTAATTTGCCTATTTAAATAACAAAATAATCACGTTTATAACGATAATGTTATGATTTTACTTTCGTCGGGATTAAAGCAATTGGGATGTCCCAAAAAAAATATTTTTTATCTTATTTTTGGAAAGAATAGGATATTTTAAGATACCTTTTTCATCGATTTTGCATTTGGATGAGTATATTTTCTTTACGAAATAAGCTGGATGACGTCACAGTGAGACAGCCACGTTCCATTGCCTAGAAAAATTCAGTTTTTACATAACATAATCTGTTGTAGGTAGACTTGTAAATACCAAAATGTGGGTACATTAAATATAGATCTAGTTCAATAAACCAGTCATTGCAAATCAGCTGTTTGATTTAGACCTGTTCTCATTACATGGTGTCAGGTGTGGGGTCTTAAAGGTCTAAATAACGATAAATTTTGTTATCGGAGTAGGTAATAAGTGCTGGTGATAAGTGCGTAAATAATAATGGCGGACAAGAATATCAAGGACGGCAGTGGAGTGTACGCTGCATACAACAGCCGGCGCCGTTGCAGCGGGAAGGCAACATGGCGACTAACTGGCGAGAATGGAAGATGGCATTTGATTATTTTTTAGTTGCTTCGGCCAAAGATGAGATTCCCAGCAAAGAAAAATGTGCCCTTTTCATGCATGTTATTGGAAAATACGGAAGAGAAATTTTTGAGGAATTAGATGTATCGCAATCTGAATTATCTGATTTTAATGGGTTATGCAAAAAGTTTAATGAGTACTGTGATCCACAAAGGAATATTAACTACGAAAGGCACATGTTTTTTGAAACTTACCAGAATGAACAGACATTTGATAAATTCCTAGGTAACTTAAAAATAAATAGTAAAAGTTGCGAATTCGGTGATCTGAGAAAAAGTCTTATATTAACCCAGCTTATTCGAGGTTTGAAGGATATGCAAATGCGTGAACGGCTGTTAGCAAAATCATCGTTAAATTTGGATGACGCGGTGTCGTGGTGTCGAGCTGCTGAGCGAGCGGGGCAGCAGGCGGCCGGGTGCGGCGCGCAGCCCGGCGCGAGCGGCGGCGGCGCGGTCGAGCGGCTGTGGCGCGACGGCGGAGCGCGCGCGGCGCCCGCGGCCCGCGGCCGGGGGCGGCCCACCGGTGGACGGGCTCGGCGCGCGCCGGTACACTCAACGCCGCGACAGTTTCAAGCAAATAACGGGTGCAATAAATGTGATTTAAGACATGGTGTAAGTGATCGGTGTCCGGCATCGAGAGTGTCCTGTTACCGGTGTGAAAGAGTTGGTCATTTCGCGAAATGTTGTCGTGCGCGGTTCCCGCAAATGCAAGAAGTTTGTGGTGACGACGATGGTAATCTGCGCGAGGATGAAATAGACTGCGACGAGTTCGGTGAGCTGATCTTGTATAATATTAATATCGATGCGTCCGACGGCACGGAATCGTGGATCGAAAATGTTAATGTTGATGGGGTAAATGTTAAATTTAAATTAGACAGCGGGGCTGACGCTACAGTAATGTCCTGGAATTCATTTGTAAAATTGGGTTTTGATAAGAAAAGACTTAGACTATATACAATATGTATGTTGTATATAATCTAAGAGAAAAGACTTTTGAAATGTAACACAGTGTTAAGAGAAATTAGTAAAAAGCAGTTGCCTGTTCTTGGCTATTTTAATGCATTAATGGACTTTAATAAGATTAAAAGTGTTCAAAAAATTTATGTTTTAGACGTAAATTGTAATAATTTGCTAGGTTTGAAAGCATGTGTTGATTTAAGACTTTTAGCTCGAACAGTTAAAAATAAACTGCCAGAAATTAACAATGTCACAATTAATGAATCTGTTTTTAATGGCATCGGTTGTTTGCCAACTGTATGTAAAATAGAGGTAGATAAGTCAGTGCCGCCAGTGGTGAATAATTCACGAAAAATACCTATCAAACTGCGCCCTCGTGTTAAAGAAGAACTTGATAACATGGTGAAGCTGGGAGTGATAACCAGGCAAGATGGCCCCACTGACTGGGTTTCTAACATTGTGGTAGTAGAAAAAGCAGACAAAAAATTACGCATTTGTTTGGATCCTAAACATTTAAATAAGGCAGTAAAACGTAGTCACTTTCTTTTGCCAACCCTAGATGAGATAGCCAGTAATTTGTCTGGAGCAAAATACTTTTCGAAATGTGATGCAAAAAATGGGTTTTGGATGTTACGTCTCGATGAGGAAAGTTCAAAATTATGCACTTTTTCTTCGCCGGAGGGTAGATTTAGGTTTTTACGTATGCCGTTTGGAATTAATTGCGCGCCTGAGATTTTTCATAATGAGATGCATAAAATTTTTAAAACGGAAGGTGTGGAAGTGTACTGCGATGACCTGTTGATTTGTGGTAAAACTAAAACTGAGCATGATAATAGATTAAAATCGGTTATTGAAAAAGCTTTATCCTATGGTATTAAGTTTAATAAAAATAAATGTGTATTTGGAGCATCGAAAATCACATTTCTGGGCCATAGTTTTGACGCGAGTGGTATAAAACCCGATCAAAGTAGGGTAAAAGCTATTATGAATCTGCCACAACCGGCGGATAAAAAAGAACTCGAGCGGTTTTTGGGAGTCACTAACTACCTATCGAGATTCATACCCAACTATTCAGAACTATCGGCTCCATTATGAAAATTGTTAGGGAAAAATATTGAGTTCGAATGGTTACACGTACACAACAATGTATTCAAAAAATTAAAATCAAAAATTGTTAGCGCCCCCGTGTTGAAGTATTATTCGGCACATGAACCAGTGTGCGTGTCCGTGGACGCGTCGAGCCGCGGCCTGGGCGCGTGTCTCATGCAGGGCGGGCGGCCCGTGGCCTACGCGGCGCGCACGCTCACGCCCGCGGAGACGCGCTGGGCCCAAATAGAAAAGGAGCTTCTGGCGGTAGTGTTCGGCTGTACTCGTTTTCACCAGTACATATACGGTCATAGTAAGGTCTCGGTGGAAAGTGACCATAAACCTCTAGAAACCATAATGAAGAAACCGCTTAATGAGACACCAGCTCGTTTAAAGCGCATGCTACTGAAGCTACAACACTACAATATAGAATTGCACTATAAGCCGGGAAAGGAAATGTACATCGCGGACACGCTGTCGCGAGCGCCCAGCGAGCCGGGCACGGACGGGGAGGTGTGCAACGACGTGGTCGTGCACGTCAACATGCTGTACGAAAATATTGAGGCGTCGCCAGAAATGCTCAGTAAAATAAAAGAGGTGAATTCGACAGACCCCCAGTTGATGCTTCGAAACGAACGTGTTGTAATACCGGCATCGCTACGCCAAGAGATGGTGCGGCGTGTTCACGAGGGTCACATGGGGGTGGACAAGTGCCAGCGGCGGGCGCGCGGCGTCATGTGGTGGCCGGGCATGGCGGCCGACATCGAGCGCGCCGTGCGGGCGTGCGACACGTGCCAGCGCCACCGCGCCGCCAGCCCGCGCGAGCCGCTGCGTCCGCACGCCGTGCCGCGGCTGCCGTGGGAGGTGGTCGCAGCTGATATATTTGAGTTTAATGGTAAACAACACTTGCTGGTCGTGGACATTCTAAATTTGTGGAAGTTGCGCCATTGGTCAATTTACAAAGTAACACAGTAATCAAAATATTTAAGGATATATTTAGTCGATTCGGCATACCAAAGAAGA
This sequence comes from Choristoneura rosaceana, assembly GCA_037349165.1. Taxonomy (NCBI): domain Eukaryota; kingdom Metazoa; phylum Arthropoda; class Insecta; order Lepidoptera; family Tortricidae; genus Choristoneura; species Choristoneura rosaceana. The sequence continues at coordinate 3,489,436 of JAZBNJ010000032.1, forward strand.
TAGTTACTGACAATGCTACTCAATTTACATCGGGAGAGTTTAAAAATTTCTGTAAATTATGGGAAGTTAGTCACGTGACCAGCTCTCCACTATATCCACGATCTAATGGCCTTGCAGAACGCAATGTGCGTACAATTAAAAATTTAATGATTAAAGCGCATGAAAATGGCGAAGACTGGCAGCTAGCATTACTTAATTTTCGAAATTCCCCAGTGACAGGAGAGAGTCATTCTCCGGCTCAGTTACTCATGAGTCGAAACCTCAGAACTCGGTTGCCAGCGGCCGATAATACATTACAACCGCGATCAATTGATAGCCGTCAAATTAAAAATGAGAGATCAGCAAGAATTGACAAATATAAAATTTACTACGATCGCAGTACAAAAACTTTACCGAACCTAAAAAGCAATGATGCAGTAAGGGTTAGGCAAAACAACGTGTGGGTAAAGTCGGAAATACTGAAAAAAGCTCAAGACGATCGATCGTACTGGCTGCGAACGGAAAACGGTGCAGTTTACCGAAGAAACCGTCAGCATAAAATGAAGATCAAAGATAAGGTCAATCCTAATAAACAAAACTCCAACAAGCAAAACCGAGGTTATCTAGACTGGGAGCAGTTTGAGGGTCAAAGCGCGCATCCTGGCGGCGCGGCGAAGCCACCTCCGACTCACGTCCCAAACACTCCTAATGCCACTTCGCCCTATGTAACTCGAAGTGGCAGAGTAGTGCGACCGCCTCAGCGCTTCTAGAGTAGAATAGGTATAAAAAAGAAAAGGCATGACTTTGTTTGCACCAGTGATTATGCATGCGTATGATAATGATAACTTGCAAACGTATTTCATTTTATTATATTCAGTTAGTTACTGTTATTATTACCTAGTAAGTATAAATTTATTTTAAATTTAAATTTAATTTTTTTTTAACCCTCTTGTTCTGAGAGATCTGTGCCCAGCACTGGGACGGATCTAGGCAGGGATGGATGATAAAGTTATTAATACTTAATTTCTATTTCTTTTCTTTCTTCAATGAAAGAAAGGTAAATAGATCAATGATAAATTATTACATTGTGGTAAAGTTATACAGGTGAAAAGATTATAAATTTATACAAATAATAATAATAATAATAAAACTTACAAAGTAGTGGAATGCTAAAACGAAATGTTATAATTAAACTTACTTCTCAATTTTTACCCGACTACGGCAAAGCCAAGGAAGGGTAATGATTTTAGCAGTCTATGTATGTTTGTATTTACGTATGTTCCAGCGTAGCGTCTACACTACTCATCCGATTTGAATAAATAAGGTGTCAATCGATTCGTTATTACACTCCGGGTAACATAGGATACCTTTTAACATAAAAAAAAATATGAGTCGGATTTTACATAACAAAAACTGGGCATCTAAAAAATTTTTTTTTGCGTAAGCTGGCGTGTGAGGCAGTTTTAGATAGGCCTTAAAAATTGATGTTGAGGTTCCTTAGTAGGTTTTAGGTTCAACGTAAGTGTTGAGGAGCTATTAGCTATGAAAGTCGTCAAAATTGTATAAAGATAGAAATATAAAGTTATCTCGTATGAATTTCAATTGAGCGGCAACATTACATTAATTTTGTAGCAATATAGAGGTAAAGTTTTAATAAACCGTTCCAATTCCAAACCAAATCCCAACAGAAATTATAATACAATAACTCCTTATTGCACACCAACACATAGTAAGCAGTACACAAAACACAGGTATATATAGAGATTTTCTAAGGTAAGCAATAGGCGGACTTATCGCTTCAGAGCGATCTCTTCCAGGTAACCTTTACAATGGACAGAAGTAAGGAATACATTTTAGCAGGTGGTGCAATACAGTAGATTAGAGCAATATAACACTAACTTATACAATACACATACACAACAAATCTAAATAGATAGATAGGTAGATATGGTATACCTTTACTTGCCCGAATTTCATTTTCCCGAATTTCATGTGGTATAATATACAACCGTCATAATGTTGTTTTCTATAAATTCATTATCACTACTCATTTTTACCATATTAATCAAATGACAGAATCTTTGTTTCCCATAATGTTAAATTTAATAATTTCATTTTTCATAATCATTGTAAGCCATAAGTATCACATGCCATAATATCATTTGGACGTCAAGAGGATATACTGATAAATCCCACACGTGAAACAAGCCTTTGAATCAGGTAAATTTTAATCACATAGATTAGGTTAGGTTAGAATTGCGACATTTGATTTGTGCGAGCGAGCGAAGCGAGCGAGCTAGACGGTTCGGAGCAGAAGCGACTTGGATAGGTTAGGTTCAGAAGGCTAAGGCGGGAGCAAAGCGCAGCGTAGCTCCCGCCTTAGCCTTCGATGTTAGGTTTTTTTTTTTTATAACAGCCCGGATAATAAAGATAATAGATAGATTATTAATAGAAAAAAGCAATTTTAATCAATCATTATCAAAATAAACACTATTTACTATGGTGTCTGAATATTCTATTAAATAATATTATTGCACTTAATAATATGGAAAACAATACGTATTGCATTCGTATCATTATTATGGCATCAAAGTTTCGGGAAAATAATAATATATCAAAAAAAATTCTAGTAAACGAAACATTCGAGAAAATGAAGTTTCGGGCATGTGAAGTTCGGGATAATGAAATTATGGCATGTAACTTTCGGTCAAACAATAGACAACCGGTAGATATATACATAACAACATATAATTTATTTATAATAATATATGCATACAGCTTTTACTTTACTAGTTCGCCATTAGATATCGCTCTCAGGTGCAATCCCACTCCTACATCGCGCTGTTAAGATTTTTCCTTACTTAATGGGGTAACCGAAGATACTCAACATTTTAACAACTCAACCTCTAATAATTGTAGAAAAGCGTCGAAATGAATCACCGGAAACGATAACTTCCTCCTTTTTTTAAGTCGGTTAAAAAAACGAATGATGGAAAATAATAGAATCTATATATTTAAACAACGAGCAAATGAATCTCAAACACATAGAGAAACTAGGTTAAGTCAAATGAAAGAGAGAGTAAAGCCTTACATAGACGTGGATCCTCTCAATCACGAGTGTCGAGACTATAACATAATATGAGAGCATTATTCTGCTGACGCGCGTGCTCGTAAGGATTCTCAATCCACAAAAAAAAGACTGCACTCAGCGGAGGTACGCTTCATAAGTTAGAGAAGCAGAGTGGTCGCAGTCACGGGAACTCAGACACCGCGATGAGAGACTATGCCTCAGAGATCAGACAGGCAGGCAGGCAGAAGCACGGGAGCTCAGATTGACTAATATGAGACATGTTTGGTTTGAGTGGTAGTGGCAAAATTACTCTCCAAATGTTTCCACTTATTTGGTATTGGGGTGTCACAGTGCAGAAAGGCTGTAGTTGACGTTGGTAAACGTACTTTTGCAAAGGGTCAAGTATACGTTGCTTTAAGCAGAGTACGATCATTGGAGGGTTTATATCAATGATCTGAATGCGCGGAAACTTTTATGTAACCCTCATGATGCAGTGTCCTTGGAGGAGTTAGAGAGGCTAATAAATCTTTAAAGTAAAAGCCAATATTACGCAAGTAAAACATCAAAATAATTAAATAAAAAAATAAGTTTAAAAAACTGAAACCCGACTACGGAAAAAGCGCTCTAAAAATTATGAAACAAGAAAATGGTCAAGAATTACACACGATTAGGTAATTTGCTCCTCCGTGACCACTAATGTGAACCTTCCACAAAGTAACGCCTGATTAAATCAAGCAAGAAAATATTGTTTTCTGAAATTCTTATACTTACACAGACATCAAAGGAGAGCCGTGGTCGCATGCCACCTTGCCTTAAAGGGTTACTTAGCAATTCATTTCATGGTGGCATGTGACCACGGGTCTCCTTTGATGTCTGTGTAAGTATAAGAATTTCAGAAAACAATATTTTCTTGCTTGATTTAATCAGGCGTTACTTTGTGGAAGGTTCACATTAGTGGTCACGGAGGAGCAAATTACCTAATCGTGTGTAATTCTTGACCATTTTCTTGTTTCATAATTTTTAGAGCGCTTTTTCCGTAGTCGGGTTTCAGTTTTTTAAACTTATATAGTTATTGTTTATGTTAATAAGTATGGTACTTATTGTTATGTAACGTTAAGAAGGGAGATGTTGTAGGTAGACTTGTAAATACCAAAATGTGGGTACATTAAATATAGATCTAAATAAACCAGTCATTGCAAATCAGCTGTTTGATTTAGACCTGAGGCCTTATTGCCTAACGTTTCTGACAGTCGTGATCGCAATGAAATGACAGTTTTTGTATGCGAAATATGTCATTTTATTGCGATTGCAAGTGTCAGAAACATTAGGCAATACGGCCTCTGTTCTCATTACAAATCTGTAGCATTACTGAAAGTCAAGTGACAGTCAACAATCATACAAGCACGGCACGGTCCTAAATGAACCATGACAAATAGTTTCATTTATTTCTCTTCTTTTAGCTTCGATTATTCGTAGGTTTGTTTAATGGTGTGATAGTAAATACATGTTTTTTATTAAAATCTGATATTTAAATACTTTTATATTCACTTTTAACGTAGTTATTTAATACTTCTATTTGTGAAAATACATTGGAAATACTCGTATACATTTCGGACTTTACGATAAAATGACAACTGTTTAAAGCCGAATGCGCATCATGTGATTAAATTTCCATCTTTGTCACTCTTTGCTATTATAAGCAGGACAGCAACATTTCAAACTGTCAATTTGCTTTAAAGTGTAGACTTTCCTTTAGACCTGCATTTATGACGTAACACTGCAGGGGTCAAATGAAGGTCATTACTTAAATTTTATTTATTTAATTCAGATTATCATATTTTTGGAATCTGATTTCTGAAAACGCTTCACAAAGCCTATTTCTCCAAATGGTTTTCGATTATTATACTTTGTAAAAAATTGGGACATCCCAATTAGCCTATCTCTAGATAAGAATCTAATATTGTAATGTAATAGAAATTTTGCGCAAGTATTCATCATAGAACGTAAATGAAGACCACGATGTGGTTGGAAAATCCTATGGAAATGTAGCAGTATCCCGGAATCTCAATTCGATTGCTGGTCGTAGATCTAACGGCGTACGTATGCAAAGTAGCAGGTAAAGGCTAGGTTAGAAAATGAATAATTGGTTACTTATTTAATAAGTAACTGCATGAGCGCTGAGCTGGGCGCCGTGAAGAAGAAGGTCTTGCCCTCCAAAACCAGACTACATCGTTTTACATTCTTGGGCAAGCTCTTGCCAGCCTTTGACTCCAAGGTCTAAAGGGTCCAACCGGTCTACGTCTACTCGGTAATTATGAATGGAATACTTACTAATGACCATGGCGGCGGAGTAGGTGCCGCCAGTGATGGCAGCTTCCAAGAATTCAATGATGATGTAGAGGTAGTAAGAGGTAACGAAGGTCTTCAGGTGGCCCAGGATGCCTCCTAGAGAACAGAGAATCAGGGTAGGCTTGCGGCCAAATCTGGAATAAAATATTAGTTAAAATACACGTTACAGACGTGTTGAGTAATGTTTTGCCATCGTATTTTGTCGGAAAATTTTGTATTTATCATGCTATCTCAACTGGCTTATTGAAGCTAACTGCGAGAGCAAGATAAATAAAATACGAACTTATCCGACAAAATACGATGGCAAAACATTATTCACTTGATCTGTACTTATTTCGTTTTTATTAATAGTTTTAAGGCAATCGGGTTTTTTTCTCCACTGCCACCCTGCTGCCAGCTCGAACTCTGTACCATCTCGAAAGTTAAACTTTAGCGACATTATTAATTTGATATTTATTTGAAAAACAGGTCTGTTGTGTTTTGCTGTACCTACGTGCTTTCATATTTTATCCTGTTTTTCGCGATCGATTCGATTTGTGGCATTCGAACATGGCGGATGTAGACAATATCTAATTTTGCTATTTCTGTTTCTTTGGCTAGTTGAAGTATAATTTTGATAGTGTTTTATGCGGCGATTAACCTTAACAGTGAACAGTGATCACAAAATTCTATATTGCTCTTGAGTCTGACATTTTTTAATGCACAAGTTGTCTCCACGTGGTTTCTGGAATTTTACTATCAAGTTGCAAAAACTACAATCACCGTACAACGTTGCCTCTCGAAAGAGAGTACTTAGACACTGGACTTAGACTACTATTAATTAGGACGGAAAAGTCATATTTTAAAAGAGAAGAAGAACTTTATCGATTATTTTTGCAACATGGTCAAAATGTGGCGGTAATTATTTTAGCGATTATTGGTTCTATTAAAATATCTGCGGTAAGAACTACTTACTTGTCTGATAACCAGCCGAAAAGGGTCATTGAGATTACCATCCCTGCGCTGTGTACCGTACCGACAGAATTCGTCGTCCATGGCTGACACGCCAGGTCTAACTGGAATAGAAATAAGTTGAAATGTATTCAAATTCTCATCTTAGGCCTCTAGGTTGGCAACGCAACTGCAATACCCCTGGTGTTGCAGATGTTTATGGGCGGTGGTGATCTCTTACCACCAGGAGGACTCACTTGCTCGTTTTCCTTCTAGTCGAATAAAAAAAAAAGAAAAAAAAATCAAGTTTAAATCATTTATTCAGTAAATAGACCGCAATGGGCACTTTTACACGTCATCATCCATAGTACCAAGGTTTGCTTAGTTTGGGACTAGGTCAATGGGTGTCAAAATTGTCCCATGATATTTATTTTATTTATTTATTTAGTTTTTGAACTACCAGCGCTTTCGGAAAGACGGAATGAGCGAAAAAAAATATTATTTTTTCGACGGTTATTTTTTTTAAATTTAGAATCCAGAATCCAGTCCTGTTAAATTAAAATTACAAAAATCTACACTGATTATTTTCAAAGATACATAAATTGCAATCGATTAGGTATATCAAATGAAGGTAAATCCAATCAACATTTAATTTTTTGTAAAAAATGGATGATTTTCATGCTGAATTTGCTAAACTTGTTAAAGCCATATTAAAAAGATCATCATCATCCCAGCCTATATACGTCCCACTGCTGGATACAGGCCTCCTCTCAGAACAAGAGGGCTTGGGCCATAATTCCCACGCGGGCCCAGTGCGAATTGGGAACTTCACACGCATTTTGAATTGCTTCGAAGGTTTGTGCAGGTTTCCTCACAATGTTTTCCTTCACCGCTAAGCTCGTGGTAAATTTCAAATGTAATTCCGCACATGAATTTCGAAAAACTCAGAGGCAATACAATACAATAACCGGACCATCTGCTGGCATATATATATTACGGAATAATTTAAGATAATTATACAGCATGTCCCACCCACGGCAATGTCAAATTAAGGGGACACTCTTAAATATAGTTTATAGGAGCAAATTGGTAATATAATTAATAGTGAATCACTTAATGCACCAAAAACAATTTATGCCAAGCATTTTAAGTATAGGTATTTTAAGGCATTTTAAGTATATAGGCTGGGATGATGATGATTGTATTTGTAGAATAAGATGTTAAAACTGCTCTGCTGACGTTGATAGAAACAAAGTTGTTACTAACCTCAGCTACAACTGTGTCGTTGCTCTCATACACCCAAGAATCACATTTTTCCACTTTGCCACTAAAGCTGGCGTTCGTACACTGCATGGTGCTGTTCCAATCCTCATGCAGGACTGGTCGTGAGCACCGGTCTACGGCTGTATCCGGCCACCACACTGGCCTTTGAATGCTGGTGGTGATAATATCACATTCTGGGATCCGGCACCTACAAACAAAACAAGTTTAAAAGCCAACCTTCGATAACTGGACTAAACTCATACATACATAAAATCAAGCCTCTTTCCCAAAGGGGTAGACTATGTCCTTCCACTTGCTACGATCCTGGCATACAACTCTCGCTTCCTCTACATTCATCAATCTTTTCATGCATGCACGTCGATTTAGACTAGTGGACTAAACTGATGTCGAATGAAACCATAAAGCCGTGTACAGTAGCTTCCGCTGTGGCCTTCTAAGTTGACGATACAATACAATACAATAACTCTTTATTGCACACCAACATAATATAGCACGCAATTACAGAAAACAGACGATAAAATTACCAGGGATGTTATGGATATAACATTTCGGATCTCGATATGGATACGGATATATGTCCAACATAATACCGGTTACGGTTACGGTTACGGATGTTAAATTATTACGGATTATCCGATAGTTTCGGTTTCGGTTACGGATATTGGATTTTTAAGGAAGTGTAAAACTAAAATACAAATAGGAATATAAATGGCTTCACTTTAAATGTAATATTTACGAGTCGTAAATTAAGATTTAGCAATAAAATAATGAACAATAGATGCAGAAGACGCGCGCTGTTCTGTCGGCTCGGCCGGTAAGAACAAAAACCTTTCACAACATGTCGCATTTAGACTCCGCCCCTGTCCGAAACTATCCGAAATTTTTATATCGGATTCGGTTACGGATAGTTTTTTATTTCGGATATCCGATAGTTTCGGTTACGGATATGGAGCTCCATAACATACCTAAAAATTACATTGGGGATTTCATTGACGCTAAATTAAAATTTCATGACTCTAAACTCAGCGGTAGTTATTTAGAGATTTTATCCCTATCCCGCGGGAACATCGGAATAAAAAGTAGTCTATGTGTTATTCCAGACGTCCAGCTACCGAGATACCAAATTTCATGACTCTAAGCCCAGCGGTTGTTATTTAGAAATTTTATCTCTATCCCGTGGGAATCTCGGGATAAAAAGTATCCTATATTTTAATTCAGGTTATAAACTAACTTTTTGTTCAATTTCGCCCAAATTCGTCCAGCCATTTCAGCCTGAAGAAGTAACAAACATACTCACTCACTCACTCACAAACTTTCACATTTATAATATTAGTAGGATAAATAATAACCAACCTGTAATTGACATCGCCGACGGTGAACACGTAGTTAATGTTGATCATAGTAACAAATAATGCAGGCAGGCAGCAATAAATAAATTGCATTACTTGAAACCTACCAAAGGTCTCTATGACTTCCACGATGTCGTACTTCTTGTCTTCTTTGTGTTCTTTCACCATCTTGATTACTTTTGTAAAGTAACTGTAACTGAAGAAACTGTTCTAAAATGCCACACAAGTACGAAGTATTTAATACTACATACCTACCGGGTGTGGCCTGTAATAAGAGCAAAAAATTAAAATATATGTCGTCCTCGTCAATCTGAAATAATCTGAATAACATTAGTTTAGCGACTTTTAAAAATAATGGAGTCTTTGAATTTTCCTTTTTTCATACAAATTATATACTGCTATCAATATACGCCATCCTAGAACACAACTGACGCCGCCTGTCACGGTACAAACATCAAGCATTTTGCTTCTTCGAATAAACTTAAAAGTGTAATACAATTTAAAAACTAATAATTTTTCGCTGAACTAATGTTGTTCAGTTTGACGAGTATATATATATATATATATATATATATATATATATATAATATATATATACATATACGATATGTTTTAATTATTTGCTCATAATACAGGCTACACCCGGTATATACTTATTATTGCGGAGACCCAGAGTCAATTAAAAAAAATAAAACCCACTGAAACAAAAGACAATCTCTTGCTTGCCGCGGCCACCAATGTTTAATAGATCTGTCACCTAATAAATATATCAGTTCCTTAATTAGATCATCATCATCATCATCTCAGCCTATATACGTCCCACTGCTGGGCACAGGCCTCCTCTCGGAATGAGAGGGCTTGGGCCATAGTTCCCACGCGGGCTCAGTGCGGATTGGGAACTTCACACGCACCATTGAATTGCTTCGCAGGTTTGTGCAGGTTTCCTCACGATGTTTTCCTTCACCGCAAAGCTCGTGGTAAATTGCGCACATGAATTTCGAAAAACTCAGAGGTGCGAGCCGGGATTTGAACCCACGACCCTCAGCTTGAGAGGCGATAGGTCAAACCACTAGGCCACCACGGCTAACTCCTTAATTAGATGCTTCTACCTATTCTGCTAAGGCAGGTCTGGCTAGGTACGACGACGAGCGAAGCGAGGAGGAATGTTAGGTAGAACTGCGCTGCGACCCTAATGCGCGAGCCGAGCGAGCGAAGCGAGCGGGCCTCGGCAGCTGCCGACGAAGTGGCAGAACCGAACATATTTTACTAACACTAGTATGATGAATATAAATATTTGTAGTATGTAAGTACTTGAGTCTTGGATGTTTGTTTGTATGTATGTATACTATGTCTATCCGTTGTTTAGCAACCATAGAAGAAACTGCTTAGTTTGGGGCTAGATCGATTGGTGTAATTTGTGAGAAGATATTATTATTATTATTTCATTCATCGTATATCATTATCATCAAATTTCAGTTCAATTATTTGATGATCAATATTATTTTGCAGTGATTATAATTAATTTTTAGGAAGCCATTTATATAAGCCATGTATATAAATATTTTTTTTTGTACATAGTCATATTCTTAAATATTCAATTATTGTGTTTTATTGCGTATTGTTATAAATAAACTGTTATATTATTAATCATTTCTATATTGTTTCGTGATTCAGTTTTAGTGACAAATCTATTATTTTGGAACCCAATATAATTATTTGATGATCAATGTTATTTCCGAGTAATTTTAAACAATATTTAGATAACCGTTTTAATATTATTTGGCGATTCAATTTAGGTGACAGATCTACTATTTCAGGAACAAATATTATTTATTAGGTCGCCGAAAACACATTTATTAGGGTGATCAATAAAATCATAGCCATAATATAAATTAGCCTAGCCGCGATCTTAAATATTTTTCATTCATTAAAATGCCATACATTAAAAATTACAAAACAAAAATCCACAATTATTTATTATACTCAAGATAATTTAAAAAATTGCTTGAAAGAACTCCCTTAGGTGTAGTGTTTTTCTCCAAATTTAAAGGACTTAATAAGGAGATTTTATTTAAAAACAAATTATTTTGTAAATTACTTAATTCCGAGACAATAATCATAAAAATACAATCAAAGAAACTTCCTTTTTTTTAAGTCGGTTAAAATAAATAAAAACCACAACCCACCTTCAATTCGAAGTCTTCAAAGTCACCAACTATTCTTTTCAAGCAAACTATTTCATTATTTCCAACCCTTAGCCAAACGGAGTGGTTGAACTATCACGCACTACTCTCACCGCACGCGCTGAACTGTCACTAAACACTGCGCAGGCGTCTCACTGCGATCTTCAGTTAATACACCATCCTCGGACCGCTATAAAGATCACACTATTGACCATACCATACAAGACTACATGAATAGATAATTTAGATGTTACATGCGTGGATACGTTAGCCCCGTCCCACGTCCAACGGTGTGCACGGAAGCCAGGGACGGCTTCAGACGATGCCCAAACTGTCAAGTGCCGCAAATATACCTTTCTTAAGGACAACTACTTTTTTGCGGCACTTGCGGTCGAAACCTTTGGGCCTTGGTCGTCCGACACATAAAAGTTTATGAAAGAAGTGTCGGAAAAACTAATCGGCGTCTCTGGTGACCAAAGAGCAGGCTTTTTCTTCGCCCAAAGATTGAGCCTCGCAGTGCAGCGGGGCAATGCCGCCAGCGTCTTGGGTACAATGCCCCGCGCTGCGCTGCCTTTGGAAGAGGAAGCCCGTGTTAGTTAATTTAGGTGTTTTTATTTTTATTTTTATGTAAAAATATTGCTTATGTTTTAATTTTAATCAATAAGGGCTCAAAGGGCTACGCTCGGGGTTTCTATGCGGGATAGAATCAGAAATGATGATATCCGCAGTAGAACTAGGGTTACCGACATAGCTCAAAGAATTGCGAAACTGAAGTGGCAGTGGGCGGGGCACATTGCTCGCAGCACTGATGGCCGATGAGGTCGAAGGGTTCTCGAATGGTGTCGGTGGACAGGGAGACGAGATGTCGGTAGGCCTCCAACATGATAAATCTATATCTATAATATAAAAATGAGTCGCAAAATGTGTTGGTAAGCGCATAACTCGGGAACGACTGGTCTGATTTCGTTAATTCTTTTTTTGTTGTGTTCGCTACTGTCAGGAGAAGGTTTTTATAGAAGAAAATACAAATTCAAATATTCAAAATTCAAATTCAAATATTTTTATTTGCATAAACAAGGGTATACATTGGTCTTACATTATGTCATAGGTTCCATTCATTGTTTTGCCATAGTATGGCGTACAAATATTTATAAAATTACAGTATCAATTCTAACAAAATACATAAAAAATACAACGGGGGCGAAGCCGCGGGCAGCAGCTAGTCTATAATATAAAAATGAATCGCAAAATGTGTTGGTAAGCGCATAACTCAACAACGCCTGGACCAATTTGGCCAATTCTTTTTTTTAAATGTTCGTTGAAGTTCAAGGATGGTTTTTACGGCAAGAAAAATTTGAATAATTGCCGGAAAAACCGTAAAAACAGCCCTTTCCTTTTTCTCATACAAACGTTTTCTAACTAAAACGTTGAGTCAATTTGAGCTCTATAGCTATTGTATAAAGTTCATATTAAATTACAAGCACCACTGGGCTTAGAGCCATGAAAATCGGTATGTAGGTAGCTGGATCTCTGGAATAATAGAAAGGCTACTTTTTATCTCGATATTCCCACGGGATAGGGATAAAATCTTGAAATATTAACCGCTGGGATTAGAGTCACGAAATTTGGTATGTAGGTAGTTGGCCGTCTGGAATAACACATAGGCCACTTTTGGCCCAATATTCCCACAGGATACCTAGGGATAAAATCTAGAAATAACAACCGCTGGGCATGGAGTCATGAAATTTGGTATGAAAGTAACTCGCTGTCTAGAATACGCTATTTTTTATCCGGATATTCTCACGGGATAGTTTTGAACTATTTTGAAGTATTTTGAAAACAAATGACTTCCTGCCAAGTATCTTGCGGCGCATTCTTCTTGGCAATGATGGTCTTTCCGAAAGCGCTAGTAGTTTAAAAAAATGACGTGTAAAAGTGCCCATTGCGGCTTATTTACTGAATAAATGATTTGAATTGGGATAGGGAACATTTTTGAAATTTCAGCACTGGGTTTAGAGTCTTGAATTTTGTACAGCTATTCACAACACAACCTCAATGAAGGAAGACCACGATATATATTTTGGAAATTGCCAGGGGAATTTGGTAAAATCCCGAAAATTTCAAGTGCAACTACCAGACCGATTAGTTTACGCGTGCGAAGCCGCGGGTAACAGCTAGTATAGAAATAGAAATATTTTTATTCAGGCTTCGCACTTAAAATAGAACAGAACAAAAACACATGAAAACAAAAAAAATACAATATGCGAAGGCACGAAACGGTTGCAGCTCAGCATAGTGTTGGCCGTGTAAGCCAACGCTGGTCTTCCGCTGCGACCGCTTGGCGACTTCACGGAAGGCGACAAAAATTAAACAAATAAAAGAAACAAAATCGAAATATAAAACTAATTAAAAAAAAAACAATATAATAATAACAATAAAAACAAACAATAAAAACAAAATACACATAACAACCACCTCCAACTTGCATCATCCATAGACCACCATGATGGAGCGAGGACCTGAGGCCGTATTGTCTAATGTTTTTGACACTTGCGATCGCAATCAAATGACATATACATACAAAGGAATACAATGTAATTTTGCTTTCCCACGCTATTTTCGCAGCATTTGTAAAGCCAGAAACATTGTACTTAAAACTATTTAAGTAATTAAGAGGTTCAACAGCCTTTGCTTCATTAATGTTGCATTCGTTTCTCGGAGTTTAACGCTTTATAATATTCACTTGCTTTTCTCCGCGGCTCCGCCCGCGTGGTATTCGATTATCGCGGGCTGTTCCCTCGGGAACTGTGCATTTTTCCGGAATAAAAAGTAGCCTATATCACTCTCGGTCCCATAAGCTATCTCTTTGTCAAAATTCACGTCGATCCGTCGCTCCGTTACGGAGTGAAAGACGGACAAACACAAAAACACACAAGCATACAAACACAGTTTCACATTCACATTTATAATGTTAGTATGGATTAGTATGGATTCATTGACACTATTAGATTCATTTTTGCTGCTTTTGTAACCGTTGGAGGAGAAAAATCCTTCAATGGCGATAGTGAACTGGAAGATGTAGTGTTACCAGTGGGGCTCCTAAATTCGAAAGTCGAAATTCATGTCGTACCGTCCTTCTCACTCTTCGTATTAAATAACGTAAGCGTCAGCGGGACGGTACGATACGAACTTCGATTTTCTAATTTCGTAGTAGCACCAGGCCTCCTACTAGATAGCATGACGATATCGCGAGTTACGGGCGACCGGTGCATTAAAGCATAGCGAGTTGTTCATTGTGGTGTTCCAAGGGGAGGGGGGGGGGGAGCCTTTGTTCAACAGTGGACGTCATCCGGCTGATGATGATGAATGACGTGGTAAATGCCACAAATGTCCGATGGGTTTCGTTCGATGGCACAGTTCCAGTCATCGTAGTTTCCCTTAGGGGACGTCTTCGTCCAGCAGCGGACATCTTTTAGCCAGTGTCCACACCTTAGGGTAATTTACCCCAAATTTAGGGCATTTTTACGCGCTTAGGGTATTTTTGGGGTAGAAATTTATTTGGGGTATTTTTTAGGGTAGGTAAAAATTTTATAATAAAAAGGAAGGTTTCAAGAAAAAAATGACTGCAGATGACATAGAAGCCAAGACTATTATGGATGCATTCCAAGAATGTTACGAAACGGTAGTAGTTTAACTATTAGTTTATTAATAAAACGCATTTATTTGCTTCGTTTTTATTATTTAAAAAAAGTTTAGGGTATAAAAATATATCTGAGATGACGATGATGAATGACTTGTCCGTTGCTCTCTATTACTTGAACACAAAGTAACTATTATCCTCATAAGCGGAGAGGGATTTTCACCAGGGAGTTGCCACTCTTTGTTTTGAATTAAAATCTTTGGTTACAGAGATGAAGTTTGGCCAGATGCCAGTGCTGGAGATCGACGGGGAGCAGTTCGCGCAAAGTGTGGCAGCGGCGCGCTACCTCGGCAGGGAGTTTGGTCTATCCGGCTCCAACGCCAAGGAAGACTTCAATATCGACTGCATTATCGACCACTGCACAGATATCTTCATCAGTGAGTTCTAATTCAATCAAACTTATAACATACCAGATGATGATATAGGAATAAGCATGCTAGTATTAACACTAGTTAGGAGTAACAGAGTTCTTTTTTGAAAGACGAAAGAGAATAGAATCATTTAAAGTTTGCTGCAAGAGATAACTCTTTCCAAATCCTTAATAAGGTAAGGCTTCATTTACTGGAGCATACTACCACAGAAGCAAAAGCAGCTATCGAATACATACCTGACAATGAATATTTTTAAAGCTAGTCATATTTTCAATAATTACAATGGAAATTGTAACGTATTGTAAAATAAATATAAATATATAAATATAAATATTCAGGTTCAGTCTCCATCCAACTCAATGCTTAAAGTGGTCGCTAAATCGCCTCCACCTAATTAAGGGTTAAGCGATAAGGCCACCTATTGCTTACCTTGTAATTTTCTCTTTGTGTAAGTATCTGTAGGGTTACTACGAAACTCGAAGTTCTTAGCGTACCGACCGTCCCTCTCGCTGTCGTATTAAATAGTATAAGTATCAGAGGGACCACACGACACGAACTTCGAGTTTCGAGTTTCATACGGCTACCTGCTGGCTTCACCCTAAAAAGTTTAATCGCCAATCACGCGTGCTCAAGGAAAATAAGCTTTATGCCATTCATTTACGAGTGTCACTTGGTATTTACAGACACATCATAACGAGTAAGGAAAATAGTTTCATTTAGCTATATCTTTCTCGTATTTTATTGCCGATTTACTTCTCTTATTTTCAAACTAATGATTCTCCTTTTTTGTACTGGCAAAGAAACTACTGCCAATAACCCAAAAGATGTCATTTTAGCTACCTATGTTTTCAAAGATGATAGTAGAGTTATTTCTTTAAGTTAGCTTATTCTTTGTCCAAAAAAGCTGTCAGCTCCTTTGTCCTCTGTGACACCAACCAGCCCATTTGAGTTTTCTTTGAATACTGTTTTTAGGGGGTGGTATGAGCCGGACCCAGAAGTGAAGAAGAAGAAGCATGAGCTGTTCGCTAAAGAACACTATCCCGGCATGCTTGCTAAGCTCGAAGAGACGATTGCAGAGAACGATGGATATCTCGCCAATGGAAAGGTTAGTTCTTACTCTTCCTTTCTTTTATCCTACCCACCCACTTTTGACCAAAGTATTGCTACAATTCGCATATCGAGTGTTCTAGAATATCGTCAATAAATGGTTCAAATCCTTGCATTTCTTGAGAATTACCACTTCCAGAACTATTTATGGACTATAAATGTATTTTAACTGATATATAGGATGGATTTCACGCAAAATAAATTGTACTTTACGAAATTCGAAAATCACTACGTATTAAATAATGATAGAGCGGGACGACAAGATACGAAGCCCGTATTATCATGTATTATGCACTTTGTAGTATAGGGCCTGGGATTGTATTATTTGTCCACGTCCCCCGTAAGATAGCATTCTCCATTTCAACGTACCCCTATCTTAAACACTGACGGAAAGAAGTGTTGAAAGCGATTCTGATTTAGAGTTTGCTAGACAGTATTATGGCCTGTTGACGTTTCACTCGACCATTTTATGACAGTGATGATGCAATTTGACAAAAATGCAATATATCATTGGTTATGTTTATAGATTTATCGACAATTGTAGGAAAAGCCGTAATGAGCGCGTAAGTCAAAAAAATCTGACTCCACAAGAGTTAAAGCAAGCTTTGCTTAGAATTATTTCTTTTTATCAGCAATGCTACTTTTTAGATGAAATTAAATCTTTAAGAAAAAATAGAGTCATTAAATCAAATATGAAATCTCTTAATCCATTCATAGACGCTAATAATGTTTTACGTGTCGGAGGCAGGTTGCAAAATGCCAACTTATCCTATGATCAAATGCATCCTGTAATTTTGCCAAAGAAATGCCACATTACTGACTTGATAATTTGGAAAGAGCACTTGACAATGTTGCATGCAGGTCGAAAACTAACCTTAGGTAGTTTGTCGCTCAAATATTGGATAATAAGTGCAAACAGAGAAGTTAAACGAGTGCTTAGTAAATGCATCACATGTTTTAAGTTAAAAGCTGAGGCTACTCAGCAATTGATGGGTTCACTGCCTGAACATAGAGTTAGTAAAGTAAGGCCTTTCTTAAACGTAGGAATTGACTACTGTGGACCTTTTGAAGTCAAACAAAGCCGCTTACGTAGAAGCCTAGTTACAAAAGGTTACGTTGTAGTTTTTGTATGTTTTGCAACTAAATGTATCCACTTGGAATTGGCATCAGACATGTCTACCGATTGCTTTTTAGCTTGTTTTAAAAGATTTATATCTCGTAGAGGTCTGCCCGCTAATGTTTATTGCGATAATGGCTCAGTTTTCAAAGGCGCAAACAACCAACTTAAGGAACTTTATGATTTGTGTAAAAGAGACTCTGATAGAATTATTAATTTTGCATGTACTCAAGGTATACACTTCCGATTTATACCCAGTTATTCGCCCACGTTTGGCGGCCTTCGGGAAGCCGGGGTAAAGAGTGCTAAGTCCCATTTCAAAAAAGTTATAGGAAAGATTGTATTAACCTATGAACAATTTAATACTGTAATAGCTCAGGTTGAAGCAGTACTTAATTCAAGACCATTGACGCCATTAACAAGCGATACTACAGATTTGACATATTTGACTCCGGGACATTTTTTAGTTGGTTCGCCATTGACTATGTTTCCTGAAAATAATTATACTCAAGTGTCGCAAAATAGACTATCATTCTGGCGACAATGCACTAGAATTAAGCAAAGCTTCTGGAAGGTCTGGTCTACTCAATATTTGTGCCAATTACAAAGCCGACCGAAATGGAGAGATGCTAATTGTAATTTATAAGAAGGCCAGCTTGTTATACTTAGATTAGATAACTGTCTTTTGTTACATTGGCCTATGGCTAGGATATGTAAAGTATTTACAGGTCCTGACAACCGAGTGAGGGTTGTAGATGTAAAAACTCCTGATGGAAAAATTTATAAACGAACTATAACCAAAATTTCACTTTTACCATTTTATGATTAATATTATTTAAAATTCTAAGCAGTTTAATAAGCACTACTTTGTTTTAAAGAAGAGATTTTAATTTTATTTTTGCTTCTTTGTTATATTTTAAGTTATCCAATTTTGTGGTGGGGATATTTATGTTACTAACATAAAAACTTTTTTATTTTTTTGGCTGAATGCAATTTGTTGCTGGCCATCAATAATGCTGTACGACTACTTTTTTTTTAGAAAAAAATAAAGGTTGCTTTTCTGTTATAAGGAAGTAAACACGTATTTTTATTTACAAAATTATTTTAATGTTGTTATAAACACCTGCTTATTATAGGACCACGGAATTTTTCATTCATTCGTTCATCTAGAACCTTTAGTAGTAGCGTGTAAAGAGCGTAGGCACCGTAAGTGGTTGCATCCGCACGCTTCCGCCAGCACCACCAGGGTAGGCAACACTGGCACTGCCTACCCTCATGGCAACGCTGCGCTGCCTACCCCATAGCAACACTAGCGCTGCCTACCCTCATGGCAGTGCTAGTGATGCCTACCCTCATGGCAACACTAGCGCTGGTGGCTGTGGCTAGTGGCGGGTTGCCTATTTACTGGTGCTGGCGTGTGCGTGCGGTTGCAACCACTTAACTTGCCCACCCTCATTACATATCTGCGCTACCTATCTGAGCTGTACGCCATTAGTGGTTTCTGAAGATTAGTCTTCAGAAAACTTCATCACAAAGAAGAGACTACTGTGTCATCGAATCCCGCATTTGTGTTGCCTTGCGTTCTCTTCATGTCCCGAGCGTGCTTGGCACTGGTCTTTACTTGCTCCACGGTGTCCATCAGAGGCAGATTGCGTGTCTCCGGAGTGAAGATCAGGCTGATTCCTGAGGCGATAGCTAAGGCCCCGAAGAAGAGGGACGGCAGGGCCGCAGATATTGGTGTCTGGAAATACAATTTGAAGTTATTGACCTGGCGAAAGCAAAGCGTTTCCATTGTTAGCTTGGTTAAGAATTCTTTCGTATGTCTGACTATCTGTTTTAAACTCTTGACGCAAAAAGAGGGGTGTTTTATAAGTTTAGCGCCAATGTCTGTATGTTTCTGTGTCTGTGGCATGTTTTGCTTCGAATATCATGTTGATAATTCACACATCTATCAAATAAATCATATATCGTAAATGGATTGTGAAAATGTTCTGCTCTGCCCTGGTACAGGTTTCAGTTTCATCGAGCCTCCTTTCAAAATATTCATCAAACTCACCAAGATAGGAGTGAGCGGTGCCAGCATGCCGCCAACCCTTGACAAGAAGGCGCACAGCCCCATCAGTGTGCCTCGAGCGCTGGTCGGAAACAGTTCCATGGTGTACGTCAAACTTCCAGTGAAGCAAGCAGATATGATCATCTTCCCCAACAGGAACAGTGTTATCTTTGCCCAGACGTTTTCTAAAAAGTTCAAGAACTTTAATAAGTAATATTAAAATAATTTTGCGTTACGTTTAAGCCAGATTAACCAATTGGACAACACCCATACACTGTGATATGAAATAAGTTAATCATCCTAACAATCCATCCATAATTCCATAATCCATAATAATATTATAAACTCGAAAGCGTGTTTGTATGTTCGTGTGTTTTCCGTCTTTCACGCCGTAACGAAGCGACGGATCGACGTGATTTTTGGCATAGATATAGTTTATGCCTGAGAGTGACATAGGCTACTTTTTATCCCGGAAAAAACACAGTTCCCGAGGGAACAGCGCGCGATAACCGAATACCACGCGGGAGGAGCCACGGGCAAAAGCTAGTATTATAATATAAATGAGAAAGTTTGTGAGGATATATGGATGGATGTTTGTTAGTGACTAAAATGAGTTCTTGCTACGCAGATAAAGACTCTGATTTAAACGTAAAGCTAGTTGCAAATTCAGATTTAGTGCCATCTATTGAGTTTGAGTTTTAACTTACTATCAGGAACATATCCAGAGGCGATACAAAGTACTCCGCAAACGAGATAGCCGTAAAGCAAAGGCTTCCGCCGTCCATACTTGTTCATTAGTAGAAGTGCTATCACTTCACCAGGAAACGACATCACTGTGGCTAGCAGAAAGTTGGTATACTTATTCCCTGGCAACCATACAGAGTTGATCATCATCCCGTAGTAAACAAAACTCGCCGTGAATCTACAGATCATCATTACTAGCAACCTCTTCCATATCTCTTTAGAAGTGAAAACTGTCTTCATTGATTCCTTCTGCTCGTGAGATCCCAAGTTGAACTTATTCTTTAACTTCGCACCATCAATGTTGAGAAATTCTTCCTTATCAATATTTAATTTGTTTGTTTCAGCTATTACAAGCAAGGTTTTCTTCGCTTCTTCGAATTTGTTGTTTATTATCTGCCATCGTGGACTCTCTCTGATTAGGAAAGTGTAAGAGAGAAAGATAATAGGTGGGGTGCAGATGATTCGAATTAGAGTCTTCCAGTAAGTTACTCCCGTTGCGATGGAGGCGAAGATAGCTTCGCCTAGATAAATCGCGTAGGAGAATATCACGCCTGCGAGGACCCGGTTGTCTTTTCCACTGCTTTCTATCACTGAAATGAAGACAAGTATAGTTTTAAAACACGTATTCTAACTTAAATAGACACAGACGTTTCCTTTACCCTTTTGGGCAGAAACCAAAAAAAGTAATAATAATACTGAGCAGTATGTCAAATAATTTATTGAATCAGGCGTTACTTAGCGGAGGTCCATATCAATGAACTAAAAGAATTTAGGTCGCATTTAGGTTTAGGTCGTGGGTGAGCAAGGAAATTCTTTTAGTTCATCAGTATGTCAAAGTCATCACTATCCCAATCATATCAGGTATGGAATCATTTTCCCTCTCCGATTCTCTATTGTTTCTATTAATGTTCTCTTTTCTTCCAATCTTTTCAATGAAGAGGTTTTGGAAAGAGTGGACGAAAAGAGAACATTAGTAGAAACAATAGAGAATCGGATAAGGAAAATGATTGTTCATCCTTGTACGATATGATGAGTTCATAAATGTCATCTTAGAAGGAAAAGTGGAAGGGAAGCGAAAAAGAGAACGAGAATTGATTATACGAAGCAAATAAAAGAGAAGGTAGCCATCATGTCGTATAAGGAGGTTAAGGTGGCAGCTTTGAGTAGAGAGAAGTGGAGAGTCACTCATCGGCTACACAGACAAGAGTGTAAAGGTGGGTCCACACTTGTGACTTGACGACGGACCGGACCACGTGGCATTGCAACAGAACATGTTACGCTAAATGTGGACGCTCGAGATTGTGCTGACACGGTTACAAACCGTGTACGATGAAATGTCCACAAGTGTAGACGCAAGGTGTCGAACCAGACTGCGTGGCATGAGTCGGTCGGTGGTTGTCATTTACCGACTACCTAGCAGCTCAGCGGGCGGGGGACGTACCGCCGGACAGGTCTCGACGTGATCCATTCCTACCTCGTGCCTGTGTCTGTGTCATCTGGCGTACCTTAGACTATATACAACACTAGACCGAGCCTCAGTAAGAAACAATGCGATTGAAAACGTCCCAACTTTTTCTTGTTTGTGTGCGTGGCGACCACGTGACAGCTTCATCTTTACACTCGAGTTACATCAATCCGGTTGTCACTGTGTGCGTGCTAAATGATACCACGTAATGTCAAATCCCCCAAAATTTGGGGGTCAATTATTAGAGTACGATAGACGCTATTAAAAGTGATGGCGAATGTAATCAAATAAACAATGAATAAATAAGACTAAAAAACCGGCCAAGAGCGTGTCGGACACGCCCAAAATAGGGTTCCGTAGCTATTACGAAAAAATTAAGTCATATTTTTCTAAGGATTTCATATTTTATACGGAATCTTCCAAGTTTAGGTATACTTTTATACTTTACGCTGCTATTTACTCATAGACTACTAATAATTCTCAAGCAAACTTAGCCGTTATAGTTTTCCTTGGAAGTTTGATATACTGACTAGCATCTGTTAGAAGAGGTTTTAAGCAAACACTTCTACTCTGTAACCATACTGGCTGTATCCCTGTCTATTTGATTTGTTGTCATGTTTGTTTATTGTCAATATAAAATTATACCTCAACATGGTAGCAGATGCGTATCGAAAAGTATTTTAAAATAAAATATTTGTGATGTTATATTTGTAATGAGCGAAACGTAATTATTTATCTAAGAATAATTAGTAACAATTTTCACAAGTTTTTCTAACAAGGCCTGTCAAAATGTCAACTTCGTCAACGAGCTGCAAAATTGATATCGGTCGTTTAGAAGGAAAAGAAAATTGGTCCACATGGCGCTGCAAGGTACTGTTATTGCTAAGAGGAACGTCTGGCGGATTAGACGCTATCAACGGCAACCTAAAGCCACCTACGCACCCAGATGCAGCAGCGAACCCGGCAGCCATGGCTTCTTATCAACAAGCTCTACAAGACTATAACGAAAAAGATAGCGCCGCTATGCTTATTTTAATGGCTAATATGTCAGATGTTACTCTACAAAAAGTAATGAGGCTAACAAGTGCGAAACAGATTTGGGATGAATTACACACTCTGTTCGACGGCACATCTGAGGATAAAAGCTATAACCTTTGCTACAGTTTCTTCAGTTATCGCAAAGATCCCCTACATGACATGTCCATGCACATATCCAAATTGAAAAATATATGGCATGAATTAAAGGTTGAACTACAAAAGGATGAAGCTAAATATGATCTTCCAGAGATTTTAATCATATGCAAGATTTTAGAAACTTTACCCGATGATAGTTACTTCCCATTCAAATCAAGTTGGATGCTCATGTCTAAAAAGGATCGCAACATTGAGAATTTGACTGCCCAAATTTGCAGTTATGAAAGATCATTGGCGAATAAAGAAGAGGAACCTGACGCTCAAGCGCTAGTAGTACAGAATTTGAGTCGCAAAACGAAGAAAAAATGTGGATATTGCAAACTGTTCGGCCATAAAGTCAAGAATTGTCGTAAATGGATCTCGGATGGGAAACCTCCTAAAGAAACAAAACCATCTACATCTACAAGTCAAGCTAACAATAAAAACTTAAACCTGACTCTAATGCAAGTTGAGACTAACGAAGCAGTGACCACCTTTGAAGATCCTGACAGTTGGTACGTCGATAATGGTGCCACAAGTCACGTCACCGGTCAATCTGACGTATTCTCCAGTTTTGAACATTTCACCAAGAATCAAATGGTCACTACTGCAAACGGGTCTACAACAGAAGCTATTGGAAAAGGAACAGTTGAATTGATAGCAAATGTTCATGGTCGACAAGAACGCATCATACTATGCGATGTATGGTACGTTCCCGCAATAAAGAGAAACTTATTTTCTGTTCTTGCCGCACAAGATAAACTTGAAAACAGTGTCTTCAAATCTGAAAGAGAATCTTGTCAACTGATAAACAATGGAAAGGTTAACTTGATTGGCACACGAGTCAAAAATGGAGGTCTCTATAAGCTGAAAGTCAGACTTTAAAAAACCAAACTCCAGAATTGAGTACCCTGTCAACAGAAAACACTTTGCAACTTTATCATGAAAGATTTGCTCATCAGAGTAAAAGGCATGTCAAACAAGTGATTGAAAAGGAACTTGGTATCAAAGTTAAACTCGATTCTGAATTATGCACAGGTTGTGTATATGGAAAAACACACCGTCATAAATTTGGAACAAGAGAAAGAGCTAAAGAACAAGGAGAGATAATACACACGGATGTGTGTGGTCCATTTCCAAATTCATTCACGAAACTTCGCTACTTTGTACTGTTTAAAGATGACTACAGCAACTTCCGTCATGTTTACTTCATCAAGCACAAATCTGAAGTCAAAGATAAGCTCGTGCAAATGATCAAAGAAGCACAGACTGCTGGTCATGTTATAAAAACAATACTCAGCGACAATGGTGGAGAATTCAAAAACGAAGCTGTCGAGAAAATACTCCACTCTCATGGTATTCAGCACCGGTTTACAATGCCCTACACCCCTGAGCAAAACGGATCTTGTGAAAGGGAAAATAGAACTCTCGTAGAAGCTGCACGCACCATGATGCATGCTCACGAAGAACTCCCACTTGCCTGTTGGCCAGAGCTTGTTAACACCGCTGCATACATCCTGAACAGGACTGGGCCTACTACTGAAAAAGGAAAGTCACCATTTGAACTTTGGTTTGGAAAGAAACCCTCCATAAAACATTTAAGGGTTATTGGTACAGAATGTTATGCACATGTTCCAAAACAAAAGCGAACAAAAATGTCCAAGAAAGCTCAAAAATGTATTTTGATTGGGTATGATGGCGATGATGGCTATCGGTTATTGGGTTTTGATAAGAACAATCAACCGACATTGATCCGTTCAAGAGATGTAACGTTCAAAGAATCGCTGATTAAATCGGTAGGATTAGAATCTGATATATCTGAAGAGGATGCACGAACTACGACTGAAATCGAACTTAACTTCCGAAAGAATGAACAAAATCATCCAATGTTTGAAGCAAGGGAGGATATACCACAAAGCGATGGAGTATTGCCCCAAACATCAAATGATTTAAGTCAAGAAGAAGAAGAAGAAGAAGATCTCAATGATTCGCCTCCTGAGCCAGATGATTGTCGAATAAATTATTCAGACGAAGATCATGATGACGTCCCCGATACCAGAATTCTTCGCGACAGATCCACACTGCGACTTCCAAGTAAATATGACGACTTTATTGTCTCGACTATATTAAATGACGAGCATGAACCCACAACATATAAAGACGCCATGAAAAGTCAGCAGAAAACTGAATGGATGAAAGCAATGAACAGCGAAATTAAATCTTTAAATGACAACAAGACTTGGATCTTGGTAGATCGCCCAAAAGACAGAAAACTAATTTCTTGTAAGTGGGTTTACAAAAAGAAAGTTAATGCCGATGGAAGCCTTGATAAGTACAAAGCTCGACTCGTAGCACGAGGTTACACGCAAGAAAAAGGAATTGATTATGATGAAACATTCAGTCCCGTTGCTAAAATGGCTACGATCAGATCAATCCTAAGTATAGCAGCTAACGAAGGACTATCTCTCATGCAATTCGATGTAGCGACTGCCTTCCTTAATGGCTCAATAAACGAAGACGTCTACATGAGTCAACCAGAAGGGTTCAGTGATGGCACAAACAAAGTCTGCAAATTGAAGAGGAGTCTTTATGGTCTCAAACAAGCTCCACGATGCTGGAACAAATGTATTGTTGACTATTTAAAATCGATCGGATTTAAACAATGTGACACAGATCCATGTTTATTTATTCGACAAACGAATGGAAATAAAATCATTATCGGACTTTACGTTGATGACGGTTTAATAGCCTCAACGAATCAAAAGGAATCTGAAAAGTTTTTGGCTGAATTGAAAAGAAGGTTCAAGATAACCACAAAGCCAGCTTCCTATTTTCTTGGACTAGAAATCTCCAACGGTAAAGATGGTTCCATTAAAGTGTCTCAAACACACTATACAAACAAGCTTCTAGAAAGATTTAAAATGAGTGACTGCAAGGCTATCAGTACACCAATAATTAAAGAAGCACAACAAGATACGGAAACTGAGAAGGAAGTAAAGTTCCCTTACCGCGAAGCTGTCGGTGCATTGGCATACCTCCAGACAGGAACCAGACCAGACATATCGTACGCCGTAAGCGTCGTATCCAGAACATTAGACAGTCCATCTAATGAAGACGTTCTCAAAGTTAAGCGAATCTTTCGTTACCTGAAAGGAACTATCGATTCAGGGATTGTTTACAAAAAAGGACACAAACCCGGAGTGTTAGAATGTTATAGCGACTCCGATCACGGCGGAGACACAAATACAGGACGTTCTACATCTGGAATTTTATGCATCTATGCAGGAGGAGTAATCTCTTGGGCAAGTCGCAGACAAACATCTGTAGCGATCTCGAGCACAGAAGCTGAATTAGTTGCAGCTAGTGAAGCAGGACGTGAAATAGTTTGGCTGAAAAGACTTTTCAATGAGATAACCACACTGAAAGATATCCCAACTCTACAAATTGACAATGATGCAGTTATAAAGCTTGCACAAAACCCAGAAATGCACAGAAGAACGAAGCACATTGCGATAAGGCATTTTTATGTCAGAGAACTTGTAACTGACAAAGAGCTGCAAGTGAAATATGTTCCCACAGAATACCAATGTGCAGATATTCTCACAAAAGCTGTTTTTAAGCCTAGATTGGCATTTATTAGTGGGTTAATTGGCCTAGCAATGTAGATAGAGTTTGCCAAAAAGGGAGGATGTTAGAAGAGGTTTTAAGCAAACACTTCTACTCTGTAACCATACTGGCTGTATCCCTGTCTATTTGATTTGTTGTCATGTTTGTTTATTGTCAATATAAAATTATACCTCAACAGCATCCTGTTTTTTTTTCAAATTTTTCCACCCACCGGTTTAGATTTTAAAGGGGGGGGACGCTCGATTTTAATGACAATTTGCACTTTAAAGTTGAATATTTCGCAAACAAAATTACTAAATCGAAAAATCGTTTTGAAATGCTCGGAGCATATGACAGCTGATTTTGCAGGCAGCCAAAGGTTTTCTTCCCGACTTTTTCTTATAATGTCCACCCATACCTTTTTAACTACAGGATCTATAGGTATTCTGAAGACAGATAAAAAGTATGAAGCAAATTGCATATGGTAGTTCAGTATATCAAACTAAATATATTATCTTTCATAATCTTGAATTTATATTCATCTTATGAACGTTTATACGAAACACCTGACTTTTTTGCGACTTCAGTATTGATTGCATTATTAAATTCCAGTTTTCATGACCTAAACACCCACATTATATGTATTTGTTTACAGCTTACTTATCAATCTCAAATAAATACAGAATAAAAGAAAGCTCAATAAGATGATGCAAATATTCATCAAAATATCAAAGAACATTAATTAGATTCGTCATTTTCTCAAATAGAATAAAAATAAAAACTGTTCAGGTTGATGCGTGAAATCGATATATTTCGATTTTGTGCCCAATACAAACTTTACTATACGATTTTGACTGAATTGTGGGGAATTTTGCACTGGAAACTGGTAACACCTATAAAAAATGTCAAACAATACTAACCTAAATAATTTAATCTTTTCTTACGAAATTTTATGGATTCTCGAGTACTTACCGATGGAAAATCACGTTATTAGGATTTTTAATCGTGCCTTTATAATTGCGGCACACTTTTATAGCACATTTGGTCATATTTCGGCACTTTTGTATTGCGCGCTCCGCATACGTCACCTACGGTGTCACAATGCAGACCGAGGGGGGAAAATGACTTATAAGCCAACAGTTGGCTTATATTTTTTGGGGACATTTTCATGCCGCCTACGGTCCATCTAGTGTTGTATATGTCGGCGGCCGATCGTAAAATCCGCCAGATCATGAAATTCCTAGGCATATCATGAAACGCCGCCATTTCATGATATGCCTAAAAGTTGACCAGGCATATCACGATGTGCCTGAGAAACAATACGGCAGATCGATTAGAGCAATGCATTCGTCGATATTCCTAGCTCTATACCGGGCACATCGTAAAATAGTTTCTTTTTTGGCCACTGGTGGCGCTGCGTATGCTATGGCGGCCATTACCAGCTGACCGGTCGTGTCTGTTTTCAGCGCGTAAATAAATGACGGCTTCGCAATTAAATTATTTTTATACCGAAAATAGTGATGATAGTGTTCAAAAAAGTGTACAAGGAGCATTTCAACAAGAGCTCCATTATTTTTATGAAAATCAAACGAATTCTGTGCGCAATGTAAAAAAACCATGGACATCTGCCCGTATTTTAGAGGTTAGTTGAGGTTAGTATTTTGTTGATAAGTAAATAAAGTATTCACTAGTTGTTATTTATCTATAAAGAAATATGATAAATATAGTAATTTCTAGCAATAATCTTTATTCAATTAAAATCAAAAATGTACAATTAATAAATTACAAATTACAAATTAAATTAAAACCTAAATGAAAAATTAATAAAGGAAAAAAAAACAAAATATCAAAAACCAAAAAAAATTAAAATTAAAAAAACAAAAGGAATAAATCATAAAATCATAAAATAAACTAAACTAAAAACTACTCAACACCCGTCCGCATCGTACTTGGCCCAAACGTACCCATTACCCCAGCGGCATTGCCCCGTTGTATGGCCAACGAGACCCGCTGGACCAAGTACGACCCGGAACGGGGGTCACCTCCTCTGTCCCTCATCCTGCGCCCCAACTCCCCAACCAACGACCTGGCGTCCACCCCCCAAGGGCCAGCCGTCTCGACCGCAAATGGCACAAATTCGTACGTCGGTTCCAAGGCTGAGTATTTCAGGCGCTTCGACCGCGCGGCATTTTCAGCCGCGGACCCAGCTGCCCTCAATGTGTGACTCAGGTGTGATGCCGCAAAGGTACTCACACACGTGGCATCCCACAAGAGACACCGCCCCCTCCGCCAGGGAACCAACGTCAGACCATCAGGCCTCTTGCCATCGCTACGGCTCAAACCCGGAGGCTCCAACATACAAGGTACGTTAGCTGCACTCATTGCCCTGTGAATCAGGTCATTAATTGAGTGATGCCTCGAGAATCGGCCAGCACACCTTTGACAATTAAGTCCATGGTGACCATCTAAATGGTAATTTCTTAAATTTATACTTTTGCGTTCTCGATTTATACTGAGCGGCAATTTTATTACTCGTACTTATAGTACCTAAAAGATTACTTACCAAAATGACTGCAATTGTAAACGCATTCGACGATATTCCTAGATTTATACCGGGCATATCGTGATATGCTAAAAAAAGAAAAAAATAGGTACGACGAGCGAAGCGAGGAGTGGTTAGTATGAATTGTGACTACTACGCACGAGCCGAGCGAGCGAAGCGAGCGTGCCGCGGCAGCGGCCGGCGAAGTGCCAGAAACGATTTGCCGGCATTTCATGATATGCCTAGGAATTTCATGATCTGCCTAAACTAGCCAAATCATGAAATGGCGGCGTTTCATGATATGCCTAGGAATTTCATGATCTGCCTAAACGTCACCAGGCAAATCGTCAAACGGTGAGTTTTGAACGATATGGCGGATATCCCTTAGCCAATTCATGAAATGGCGCCATTTCACGATATGCCTAGGAATTTCGTGATCTGGCGGATTTTATGATCGGCCGCCGACACATACACGTATTGAACGATATGCCTAGGAATTTCATGATCTGCCTAGGAATTTCATGATCTGCCTAGGAATTTCATGATCTGCCTAGGAATTTCACGATCAGCCTAGGAATTTCATGATCTGCCTAGGAATTTCATGATCTGCCTAAACGTCACTAGGAAAATCGTTAAACGGTGGGTTTTGAACGATATGGCGGATGTCCCTTAGCCAATTCATGAAATGGCGGCGTTTCATGATATGCCTAGGAATTTCGTGATCTGGCGGATTTTACGATCGGCCGCCGACATATATAATCTAAGTGGCGTACTTGTACGCGTGTCATAAATGCAAGTGTGGACGTGTCGTGGTCACGTCACAGGTCGGGGAAAATACCGAACATGCTTTGAAAAAGACCGACTTTCGGCGGATCGGCTCGTAACACGTGACTTTGATGCATGACAGTACACAGACCAGCGTCCACACTAGGCCCGCGGTTAGTAGATCGTAACTCCATATGTCTTGCCTTTTGGTTCTGTACACAGACAGTTCCATCAGTGTTCGGAATGGATTGTGCCGTACTGCAGCTTGTAACAAATTGTTCGCGTAACAAAATACGTCCACATTAACGGTACTGACACGTGTTTCTGATACAGTCACGGGATAATGTTCGGCAAATTGTCACAAGTGTGGACCCACCTTAAGATATTTACTTTGTTCATTGTCTGTCGTGATTCTATATGACGTTCTTCCTACTTTGTTTACGTGCCTGTTATAGCTGAGTACTAACATAACACGCAAAGCCGGGGCAGAGTACTAGTGTTGGTAAAATATCATATATCCACTACGCGGAAGACATGATTCACCCGGTGCACCTGCGGCCGCCTCATCGCATCGCTGGTGGTCGACGCTCCGAGCGATGGGAACCTCGCCATCACCTCAGTCTCGGTTCTAACATCGACCGGGATTCACATCCCTCATTAGATTAATTAGTTTTAAATATCTTAGAGTTGAAGTCTCGGTTCTTACATCGAGCGGGATTCACACAGTAGTATAAATTCGATTCTAACATTGATCGTCTTCACACCTTCATTAATATTTTTGTAACTAATTTTAATCAATTTTTAGAATTAAATGTGTGCATTTTAAAATAATTCAGTTATTTCTCATCGTCGGTCTCCCCTGCTGCTGCATAACGTAATTTGCCTATTTAAATAACAAAATAATCACGTTTATAACGATAAAATCATAAGATTTTACTTTCGTCGGGATTAAAGCAATTGGGATGTCCCAAAAAAAATATTTTTTATCTTATTTTTGGAAAGAATAGGATATTTTAAGATACCTTTTTCATCGATTTTGCATTTGGATGAGTATTTAATTTTTTATATTTTCTTTACGAAATAAGCTGGATGACGTCACAGTGAGACAGCCACGTTCCATTGCCTAGAAAAATTCAGTTTTTACATAACATAATCTGTTGTAGGTAGACTTGTAAATACCAAAATGTGGGTACATTTAATATAGATCTAGTTCAATAAACCAGTCATTGCAAATCAGCTGTTTGATTTAGACCTGTTCTCATTACATGGTGTCAGGTGTGGGGTCTTAAAGGTCTAAATAACGATAAATTTTGTTATCGGAGTAGGTAATAAGTGCTGGTGATAAGTGCGTAAATAATAATGGCGGACAAGAATATCAAGGACGGCAGTGGAGTGTACGCTGCAATACAACAGCCGGCGCCGTTGCAGCGGGAAGGCAACATGGCGACTAACTGGCGAGAATGGAAGATGGCATTTGATTATTTTTTAGTTGCTTCGGCCAAAGATGAAATTCCCAGCAAAGAAAAATGTGCCCTTTTCATGCATGTTATTGGAAAATACGGAAGAGAAATTTTTGAGGAATTAGATGTATCGCAATCTGAATTATCTGTTTTTAATGGGTTATGCAAAAAGTTTAATGAGTACTGTGATCCACAAAGGAATATTAACTACGAAAGGCACATGTTTTTTGAAACTTACCAGAATGAACAGACATTTGATAAATTCCTAGGTAACTTAAAAATAAATAGTAAAAGTTGCGAATTCGGTGATCTGAGAAAAAGTCTTATATTAACCCAGCTTATTCGAGGTTTGAAGGATATGCAAATGCGTGAACGGCTGTTAGCAAAATCATCGTTAAATTTGGATGACGCGGTGTCGTGGTGTCGAGCTGCTGAGCGAGCGGGGCAGCAGGCGGCCGGGTGCGGCGCGCAGCCCGGCGCGAGCGGCGGCGGCGCGGTCGAGCGGCTGTGGCGCGACGGCGGAGCGCGCGCGGCGCCCGCGGCCCGCGGCCGGGGGCGGCCCACCGGTGGACGGGCTCGGCGCGCGCCGGTACACTCAACGCCGCGACAGTTTCAAGCAAATAACGGGTGCAATAAATGTGATTTAAGACATGGTGTAAGTGATCGGTGTCCGGCATCGAGAGTGACCTGTTACCGGTGTGAAAGAGTTGGTCATTTCGCGAAATGTTGTCGTGCGCGGTTCCCGCAAATGCAAGAAGTTTGTGGTGACGACGATGGTGATCTGCGCGAGGATGAAATAGACTGCGACGAGTTCGGTGAGCTGATCTTGTATAATATTAATATCGATGCGTCCGACGGCACGGAATCGTGGATCGAAAATGTTAATGTTGATGGGGTAAATGTTAAATTTAAATTAAACAGCGGGGCTGACGCTACAGTAATGTCGTGGAATTCATTTGTAAAATTGGGTTTTGATAAGAAAAGACTTGTGAAATGTAACACAGTGTTAAGAGAAATTAGTAAAAAGCATTTGCCTGTTCTTGGCTATTTTAATGCATTAATAGACTTTAATAAGATTAAAAGTGTTCAAAAAATTTATGTTTTAGACGTAAATTGTAATAATTTGCTAGGTTTGAAAGCATGTGTTGATTTAAGACTTTTAGCTCGAACAGTTAAAAATAAACTGCCAGAAATTAACAATGTCACAATTAATGAATCTGTTTTTAATGGCATTGGTTGTTTGCCAACTGTATGTAAAATAGAGGTAGATAAGTCAGTGCCGCCAGTGGTGAATAATTCACGAAAAATACCTATCAAACTGCGCCCTCGTGTTAAAGAAGAACTTGATAACATGGTGAAGCTGGGAGTGATAACCAGGGAAGATGGCCCCACTGACTGGGTTTCTAACATTGTGGTAGTAGAAAAAGCAGACAAAAAATTACGCATTTGTTTGGATCCTAAACACTTAAATAAGGCAGTAAAACGTAGTCACTTTCTTTTGCCAACCCTAGATGAGATAGCCAGTAATTTGTCTGGAGCAAAATACTTTTCGAAATGTGATGCAAAAAATGGGTTTTGGATGTTACGTCTCGATGAGGAAAGTTCAAAATTATGCACTTTTTCTACGCCGGAGGGTAGATTTAGGTTTTTACGTATGCCGTTTGGAATTAATTGCGCGCCTGGAAGGTGTGGAAGTGTACTGCGATGACCTGTTGATTTGGGGTAAAACTAAAACTGAGCATGATAATAGATTAAAATCGGTTATTGAAAAAGCTTTATCCTATGGTATTAAGTTTAATAAAAATAAATGTGTATTTGGAGCATCGAAAATCACATTTCTGGGCCATAGTTTTGACGCGAGTGGTATAAAACCCGATCAAAGTAGGGTAAAAGCTATTATGAATCTGCCACAACCGGCGGATAAAAAAGAACTCGAGCGGTTTTTGGGAGTCACTAACTACCTATCGAGATTCATACCCAACTATTCAGAACTATCGGCTCCATTACGAAAATTGTTAGGGAAAAATATTGAGTTCGAATGGTTACACGTACACAACAATGTATTCAAAAAATTAAAATCAAAAATTGTTAGCGCCCCCGTGTTGAAGTATTATTCGGCACATGAACCAGTGTGCGTGTCCGTGGACGCGTCGAGCCGCGGCCTGGGCGCGTGTCTCATGCAGGGCGGGCGGCCCGTGGCCTACGCGGCGCGCACGCTCACGCCCGCGGAGACGCGCTGGGCCCAAATAGAAAAGGAGCTTCTGGCGGTAGTGTTCGGCTGTACTCGTTTTCACCAGTACATATACGGTCATAGTAAGGTCTCGGTGGAAAGTGACCATAAACCTCTAGAAACCATAATGAAGAAACCGCTTAATGAGACACCAGCTCGTTTACAGCGCATGCTACTGAAGCTACAACACTACAATATAGAATTGCACTATAAGCCGGGAAAGGAAATGTACATCGCGGACACGCTGTCGCGAGCGCCCAGCGAGCCGGGCACGGACGGGGAGGTGTGCAACGACGTGGTCGTGCACGTCAACATGCTGTACGAAAATATTGAGGCGTCGCCAGAAATGCTCAGTAAAATAAAAGAGGTGAATTCGACAGACCCCCAGTTGATGCTTCGAAACGAACGTGTTGTAATATCGGCATCGCTACGCCAAGAGATGGTGCGGCGTGTTCACGAGGGTCACATGGGGGTGGACAAGTGCCAGCGGCGGGCGCGCGGCGTCATGTGGTGGCCGGGCATGGCGGCCGACATCGAGCGCGCCGTGCGGGCGTGCGACACGTGCCAGCGCCACCGCGCCGCCAGCCCGCGCGAGCCGCTGCGTCCGCACGCCGTGCCGCGGCTGCCGTGGGAGGTGGTCGCAGCTGATATATTTGAGTTTAATGGTAAACAACACTTGCTGGTCGTGGACTATTATTCTAAATTTGTGGAAGTTGCGCCATTGGTCAATTTACAAAGTAACACAGTAATCAAAATATTTAAGGATATATTTAGTCGATTCGGCATACCAAAGAAGATAGTTACTGACAATGCTACTCAATTTACATCGGGAGAGTTTAAAAATTTCTGTAAATTATGGGAAGTTAGTCACGTGACCAGCTCTCCACTATATCCACGATCTAATGGCCTTGCAGAACGCAATGTGCGTACAATTAAAAATTTAATGATTAAAGCGCATGAAAATGGCGAAGACTGGCAGCTAGCATTACTTAATTTTCGAAATTCCCCAGTGACAGGAGAGAGTCATTCTCCGGCTCAGTTACTCATGAGTCGAAACCTCAGAACTCGGTTGCCAGCGGCCGATAATACATTACAACCGCGATCAATTGATAGCCGTCAAATTAAAAATGAGAGATCAGCAAGAATTGACAAATATAAAATTTACTACGATCGCGGTACAAAAACTTTACCGAACCTAAAAAGCAATGATGCAGTAAGGGTTAGGCAAAACAACGTGTGGGTAAAGTCGGAAATACTGAAAAAAGCTCAAGACGATCGATCGTACTGGCTGCGAACGGAAAACGGTGCAGTTTACCGAAGAAACCGTCAGCATATAATGAAGATCAAAGATAAGGTCAATCCTAATAAACAAAACTCCAACAAGCAAAACCGAGGTTATCTAGACTGGGAGCAGTTTGAGGGTCAAAGCGCGCATCCTGGCGGCGCGGCGAAGCCACCTCCGACTCACGTCGCAAACACACCTAATGCCACTTCGCCCTATGTAACTCGAAGTGGCAGAGTAGTGCGACCGCCTCAGCGCTTCTAGAGTAGAATAGGTATAAAAAAGAAAAGGCATGACTTTGTTTGCACCAGTGATTATGCATGCGTATGATAATGATAACTTGCAAACGTATTTCATTTTATTATATTCAGTTAGTTACTGTTATTATTACCTAGTAAGTATAAATTTATTTTAAATTTAAATTTAATTTTTTTTTTAACCCTCTTGTTCTGAGAGATCTGTGCCCAGCACTGGGACGGATGTAGGCAGGGATGGATGATAAAGTTATTAATACTTAATTTCTATTTCTTTTCTTTCTTCAATGAAAGAAAGGTAAATAGATCAATGATAATGTATTATTGTAAGTTTGATGTCGAAATAAAGTTATGTCTATGTCTATGTCTATGTCTATAAATTATTACATTGTGGTAAAGTTATACAGGTGAAAAGATTATAAATTTATACAAATAATAATAATAATAATAAAACTTACAAAGTAGTGGAATGCTAAAACGAAATGTTATAATTAAACTTACTTCTCAATTTTATAGTTATTGTTTATGTTAATAAGTATGGTACTTATTGTTATGTAACGTTAAGAAGGGAGATGTTGTAGGTAGACTTGTAAATACCAAAATGTGGGTACATTAAATATAGATCTAGTTCAATAAACCAGTCATTGCAAATCAGCTGTTTGATTTAGACCTGTTCTCATTACAAATCTGTAGCATTACTGAAAGTCAAGTGACAGTCAACAATCATACAAGCACGGCACGGTCCTAAATGAACCATGACAAATAGTTTCATTTATTTCTCTTCTTTTAGCTTCGATTATTCGTAGGTTTGTTTAATGGTGTGATAGTAAATACATGTTTTTTATTAAAATCTGATATTTAAATTCTTTTATATTCACTTTTAACGTAGTTATTTAATACTTCTATTTGTGAAAATACATTGGAAATACTCGTATACATTTCGGACTTTACGATAAAATGACAACTGTTTAAAGCCGAATGCGCATCATGTGATTAAATTTCCATCTTTGTCACTCTTTGCTATTATAAGCAGGACAGCAACATTTCAAACTGTCAATTTGCTTTAAAGTGTAGACTTTCCTTTAGACCTGCATTTATGACGTAACACTGCAGGGGTCAAATGAAGGTCATTACTTAAATTTTATTTATTTAATTCAGATTATCATATTTTTGGAATCTGATTTCTGAAAACGCTTCACAAAGCCTATTTCTCCAAATGGTTTTCGATTTATTATACTTTGTAAAAAATTGGGACATCCCAATTAGCCTATCTCTAGATAAGAATCTAATATTGTAATGTAATAGAAATTTTGCGCGAGTATTCATCATAGAACGTAAATGAAGACCACGATGTGGTTGGAAAATCCTATGGAAATGTAGCAATATCCCGGAATCTCAATTCGATTGCTGGTCGTAGATCTAACGTCGTACGTATGCAAAGTAGCAGGTAAAGGCTAGGTTAGAAAATGAATAATTGGTTACTTATTTAATAAGTAACTGCATGAGCGCTGAGCTGGGCGCCGTGAAGAAGAAGGTCTTGCCCTCCAAAACCAGACTACATCGTTTTACATTCTTGGGCAAGCTCTTGCCAGCCTTTGACTCCAAGGTCTAAAGGGTCCAACCGGTCTACGTCTACTCGGTAATTATGAATGGAATACTTACTAATGACCATGGCGGCGGAGTAGGTGCCGCCAGTGATGGCAGCTTCCAAGAACTCAATGATGATGTAGAGGTAGTAAGAGGTAACGAAGGTCTTCAGGTGGCCCAGGATGCCTCCTAGAGAACAGAGAATCAGGGTAGGCTTGCGGCCATAACTGGAATAAAATATTAGTTAAAATACACGTTACAGACGTGTTGAGTAATGTTTTGCCATCGTATTTTGTCGGAAAATTTTGTATTTATCATGCTATCTCAACTGGCTTATTGAAGCTAACTGCGAGAGCAAGATAAATAAAATACGAACTTATCCGACAAAATACGATGGCCAAACATTATTCACTTGATCTGTACTTATTTCGTTTTTATTAATAGTTTTAAGGCAATCGGGTTTTTTTCTCCACTGCCACCCTGCTGCCAGCTCGAACTCTGTACCATCTCGAAAGTTAAACTTTAGCGACATTATTAATTTGATATTTATTTGAAAAACAGGTCTGTTGTGTTTTGCTGTACCTACGTGCTTTCATATTTTATCCTGTTTTTCGCGATGGATTCGATTTGTGGCATTCGAACATGGCGGATGTAGACAATATCTAATTTTGCTATTTCTGTTTCTTTGGCTAGTTGAAGTATAATTTTGATAGTGTTTTATGCGGCGATTAACCTTAACAGTGAACAGTGATCACAAAATTCTATATTGCTCTCGAGTCTGACATTTTTTAATGCGCAAGTTGTCTCCACGTGGTTTCTGGAATTTTACTATCAAGTTACAAAAACTACAATCACCGTACAACGTTGCCTCTCGAAAGAGAGTACTTAGACACTGGACTTAGACTACTATTAATTAGGACGGAAAAGTCATATTTTAAAAGAAGAAGAACTTTATCGATTATTTTTGCAACATGGTCAAAATGTGGCGGTAATTATTTTAGCGATTATTGGTTCCATTAAAATATCTGCGGTAAGAATTACTTACTTGTCTGATAACCAGCCGAAAAGGGTCATTGAGATTACCATCCCTGCGCTGTGTACCGTACCGACAGAATTCGTCGTCCATGGTTGACACGCCAGGTCTAACTGGAATAGAAATAAGTTGAAATGTATTCAAATTCTCATCTTAGGCCTCTAGGTTGGCAACGCAACTGCAATACCCCTGGTGTTGCAGATGTTTATGGGCGGTGGTGATCTCTTACCACCAGGAGACTCACTTGCTCGTTTTCCTTCTAGTCGAATAAAAAAAAAAGAAAAAAAAATTCAAGTTTAAATCATTTATTCAGTAAATAGACCGCAATGGGCACTTTTACACGTCATCATCCATAGTATCAAGATTTGCTTAGTTTGGGACTAGGTCAATGGGTGTCAAAATTGTCCCATGATATTTATTTTATTTATTTATTTATTTTTTGAACTACCAGCGCTTTCGGAAAGACGGAATGAGCGAAAAAAAATATTATTTTTTCGACAGTTATTTTTTTAAAATTTAGAATCCAGAATCCAGTCCTGTTAAATTAAAATTACAAAAATCTACACTGATTATTTTCAAAGATACATAAATTGCAATCGATTAGGTATATCAAATGAAGGTAAATCCAATCAACATTTAATTTTTTGTAAAAAATGGATGATTTTCATGCTGAATTTGCTAAACTTGTTAAAGCCATATTAAAAAGATCATCATCATCCCAGCCTATATACGTCCCACTGCTGGGTACAGGCCTCCTCTCAGAACAAGAGGGCTTGGGCCATAATTCCCCCGCGGGCCCAGTGCGAATTGGGAACTTCACACGCACAATTGAATTGCTTCGCAGGTTTGTGCAGGTTTCCTCACAATGTTTTCCTTCACCGCTAAGCTCGTGGTAAATTTCAAATGTAATTCCGCACATGAATTTCGAAAAACTCAGAGGCAATACAATACAATAACCGGACCATCTGCTGGCATATATATTAGAGATGTGCCGATCATGACTTTGGCCGACTAGCCGACTAACCGATTAGTCGGTTGTAAGGAAGCCGACTAATCGGCCGATTAGTCGGCCAAACCGATCACAGTTTCCGGGATTTCTACGACACTTCCCTAAACAGCTGATTCGCGCGCAAGTCGCAACCAACACCCCTGTAAGTTACTTATCAAAGCGGTGTTTTTGTTTAAAAATATTTTACCTACACTTATTATTCATTAAAGTAACTTTAATGTTTTTCTTTAATTTCAAAAAGAAAGTTAAACAAAAAATAGTTAAACAATGATTCCCATAAAATCAAAAGCCAAAAAATATTGAATGTACAATGAAAAAAAAAGATGTACAATGGTCACGTGAAAGTTGCTTTGCTTTATATTTAAAAACTAATAAGAATGATTATAAAATTCAAATATTTATAAATAATCAAGGCTGCATATACATGAAATGAAAATGTATATTTTATTGAAAAATACATACAAAGTAAGAGGCCGGATAGTCGGCGCTTTTTGCCGACTATTCGCCGACTAGTCGCCGACTACGATAGTGGCCGATTAGTCGGCTTTACCGACTAGTCGGCGACTAGTCGGCACATCTCTAATATATATATTACGGAATAATTTAAGATAATTATACAGCATGTCCCACCCACGGCAATGTCAAATTAAGGGGACACTCTTAAATATAGTTTATAAGAGCAAATTGGTAATATAATTAATAGTGAATCACTTAATGCACCAAAAACAATTTATGCCAAGCATTTTAAGTATAGGTATTTTAAGGCATTTTAAGTATATAGGCTGGGATGATGATGATTGTATTTGTAGAATAAGATGTTAAAACTGCTCTGCTGACGTTGATAGAAACAAAGTTGTTACTAACCTCAGCTACAACTGTGTCATTGCTCTCATACACCCAAGAGTCACATTTCTCCACTTTGCCACTAAAGCTGGCGTTCGTACACTGCATGGTGCTGTTCCAATCCTCATGCAGGACTGGTCGTGAGCACCGGTCTACGGCTGTATCCGGCCACCACACTGGCCTTTGAATGCTGGTGGTGATACTATCACATTCTGGGATTCGGCACCTACAAACAAAACAAGTTTTAAAGCCAACCTTCGATAACTGGCCTAAACTCATACAATACATAAAATCAAGCCTCTTTCCCAAAGGGGTAGACTATGTCCTTCCACTTGCTACGATCCTGGCATACGACTCTCGCTTCCTCTACATTCATCAATCTTTTCATGCATGCACGTCGTTTTAGAGTAGTGGACTAAACTGATGTCGAATGAAACCATAAAGCCGTGTACAGTAGCTTCCGCTGTGGCCTTCTAAGTTGACGATACAATACAATACAATAACTCTTTATTGCACACCGACACTTATCATACAATTACAGAAAACAGACGATAAAATTACATTGGGGTTTTCATTGACGCTAAATTAAAATTTCATGATTCTAAACTCAGCGGTTGTTATTTCGAGGTTTTATCCCTATTCCGCGGGAACATCGGAATAAAAAGTAGCCTATGTGTTATTCCAGACGTCCAGCTACCGAGATACCAAATTTCATGACTCTAAGTCCAGCGGTTGTTATTTAGAATTTTTATATCTATCCCGTGTGAATCTCGGGATAAAAAGTATCCTATATTTTAATTCAGGTTATAAACTAACTTTTTGTTCAATTTCGCCCAAATCCGTCCAGCCATTTCAGCCTGAAGAAGTAACAAACATACTCACTCACTCACACACTTTCACATTTATAATATTAGTAGGATAAATAATAACCAACCTGTAATTGACATCGCCGACGGTGAACACGTAGTTAATGTTGATCATGGTAACAAATAGTGCGGGCAGACAGCAATAAATAAATTGCATAATTTGAAATTTTCCAAAGGTCTCTGTGACCTCCACGATGTCGTACTTCTTGTCTTCTTTGTGTTCTTTTGCCATGTTGATTAGTTTTGTAACTGTAACTGAAGAAACTGTTCTAAAATGCCACACAAGTACAAAGTATTTAATAGTACATACCTACCGGGTGTGGCCTGTAATAAGAGCAAAAAATTAAAACATATGTCGTCCTAGTCAATCTGAACAACATTAGTTCAGCGACTTTTAAAAATAATGGAGTCTTTGAATTTTCCTTTTTTCATACAAATCATATACTGCTATCAATGTACGCCATCCTAGAACACAACTGAAATCGCCTGTCACGGTACAAACATCAAGCATTTTGCTTTATATTGCTTATTCGAATAAACTTAAAAATTTAATAAAAGTTAATAACTAATAATTTTTAAAAGTTGCTGAACTAATGTTGTTCAGTTTGACGAGTATGATCTATGTTTTAATTATTTGCTCATAATACAGGCCACACCCGGTATATCATTGCGGGGACCCATAGAGAGTCAATTAAAAAAAAAAAACCCACTGAAACAAAAGACGATCTCTTTGCTTGCCGCGGCCACCAATGTTTAATAGATCTGTCACCTAATAAATATAACAGTTCCTTAATTAGATGCTTCTACCTATTATGCTAAGGCGTGCCTTTGCTTAAGCCATACCTGCAGGTATGGCTGGGTAGGTACGACGACGAGCGAAGCGAGGCGGAAT
The DNA here is from genome assembly GCA_037349165.1 of Choristoneura rosaceana. NCBI lineage: Eukaryota > Metazoa > Arthropoda > Insecta > Lepidoptera > Tortricidae > Choristoneura > Choristoneura rosaceana. Next base: position 3,530,679 of record JAZBNJ010000032.1, read on the forward strand.
GTTAGGTAGAACTGCGACCCTAATGCACGAGCTGAGCGAGCGAAGCGAGCGGGCCTCGGCAGCTGCCGACGAAGTGGCAGAACCGAACATATTTTACTAACACTAGTATGATGAATATAAATATTTGTAGTATGTAAGTACTTGAGTCTTGGATGTTTGTTTGTATGTATGTATACTATGTCTATCCGTTGTTTAGCAACCATAGAAGAAACTGCTTAGTTTGGGGCTAGGTCGATTGGTGTAATTTGTGAGAAGATATTATTATTATTATTTCATTCATCGTATATCATTATCGTCAAATTTCAGTTCAATTATTTGATGATCAATATTATTTTGCAGTGATTATAATTAATTTTTAGGAAGCCATTTATATAAGCCATGTATATATATTTTTTTTTTGTACATAGTCATATTCTTAAATATTCAATTATTGTGTTTTATTGCGTATTGTTATAAATAAACTGTTATATTATTAATCATTTCTATATTGTTTCGTGATTCAGTTTTAGTAACAAATCTATTATTTTGGAACCCAATATAATTATTTGATGATCAATGTTATTTCCGAGTAATTTTAAACAATATTTAGATAACCGTTTTAATATTATTTGGCGATTCAATTTAGGTGACAGATCTACTATTTCAGGAACAAATATTATTTATTAGGTCGCCGAAAACACATTTATTAGGTGATCAATAAAATCATAGCCATAATATAAATTAGCCTAGCCGCGATCTTAAATATTTTTCATTCATTAAAATGCCATACATTAAAAATTACAAAACAATAATCCACAATTATTTATTATACTCAAGATAATTTAAAAAATTGCTTGAAAGAACTCCCTTAGGTGTAGTGTTTTTCTCCAAATTTAAAGGACTTAATAAGGAGATTTTATTTAAAAACAAATTATTTTGTAAATTACTTAATTCCGAGACAATAATCATAAAAATACAATCAAAGAAACTTCCTTTTTTTTTAAGTCGGTTAAAATAAATAAAAACCACAACCCACCTTCAATTCGAAGTCTTCAAAGTCACCAACTATTCTTTTCAAGCAAACTATTTCATTATTTCCAACCCTTAGCCAAACGGAGTGGTTGAACTATCACGCACTACTCTCACCGCACGCGCTGAACTGTCACTAAACACTGCGCAGGCGTCTCACTGCGATCTTCAGTTAATACACCATCCTCGGACCGCTATAAAGATCACACTATTGACCATACCATACAAGACTACATGAATAGATAATTTAGATGTTACATGCGTGGATACGTTAGCCCCGTCCCACGTCCAACGGTGTGCACGGAAGCCAGGGACGGCTTCAGACGATGCCCAAACTGTCAAGTGCCGCAAATATACCTTTCTTAAGGACAACTACTTTTTTGCGGCACTTGCGGTCGAAACCTTTGGGCCTTGGTCGTCCGACACATAAAAGTTTATGAAAGAAGTGTCGGAAAAACTAATCGGCGTCTCTGGTGACCAAAGAGCAGGCTTTTTCTTCGCCCAAAGATTGAGCCTCGCAGTGCAGCGGGGCAACGCCGCCAGCGTCTTGGGTACAATGCCCCGCGCTGCGCTGCCTTTGGAAGAGGAAGCCCGTGTTAGTTAGTTTAGGTGTTTTTATTTTTATGTAAAAATATTGCTTATGTTTTAATTTTAATCAATAAAATATACACGGATTGCCAATAAAGCATTTATTTTGTGACTTTAAAAAATATAACTACTGAGATCAAAGGGCTAAGGGCTCAAAGGGCTTTGCTCGGGGTTTCTCTGCGGGATAGAATCAGAAATGATGATATTCGCAGTAGAACTAGGGTTACCGACATAGCCCGAAGAATTGCGAAACTGAAGTGGCAGAGGGCGGAGCACATTGCTCGCAGGACTGATGGCCGATGAGGTCGAAGGGTTCTCGAATGGTTTCGGTGGACAGGGAGACGAGATGTCGGTAGGCCTCCAACATGATGGAGCGACAACCTGGCTAAGATCGCGGGATCACGGTGGATGCGAAAAGCACAAGACCGGTCTGAGTGGAGAGCCTTGGGGGAGGCCTATGTCCAGCAGTGGACATCTTTCGGGTCACATGATGCTGGCAACGTTGCATTTTTGTTTGTTTTTCTCGATTATTCCATAAAAATTGAATGAGAATTAAAAATGTTGTCTGATAGAACGCTTCTAAATATAATATAACTTAATTTGTCTACTCAAATATAATTAACGAGGACCGGAATTCTCACAGCAAAAATCAAATGTCAAAAGGGATTGACCATTGTGTTTTATCGACTATTCCAGTTATCGATTTTTCGCATTTCGCATATTACCGACTTTTAACATTATTCTGTAACATTTGACCTCTTTGATAAGTCACTTGCATCTCCTTATTAAAATAAATAACATCACGTCACATTTGACATTTTGATGTCTTTCGAGTTCCTGTACGTATTATTTCATTAGGTTCCTGTTCTAACGAAAATGGTTAATCGTAAAAAAAAAACCGGCCAAGAGCGTGTCGGACACGCCTAAAAAAGGGTTCCGTAGCCATTACGAAAAAATTAAGTAATATTTTTCTAAGGATTTCGTATTTTATACGGAAATATCCAAGTTTAGGTATATTTTATACCTTACGCTGCTATTTACTCATAAACTACTAATAATTCTCAAGCAAACATAGCCGTTATAGTTTTCCTTGAAAGTTTGATATACTGACTACCATCCTGAATTTTTTCAAATTTTTCCATCCACCGGTTTAGATTTTAGAGGGGGGGGGACGCTCGATTTTAATGAAAATTTGCACTTTAAAGTTGAATATTTCGCAAACGCTTTACTGAATCGAAAAATCGTTTTAGCAAACCCCTAATGGTTTTAAAATACCTATCCAACGATACCCCACACTATAGGGTTGGATGAGAAAAAAAAAATCACCGCCACTTTACGTCTATGGGAGGTACCTTAAAAAAAATTGTTTTTGAATTTTTAATTGTACTATTTTGTCGGCATAGTTTACCTACATATCCGTGCAAAATTACAGCTTTCTAGCATTGATAGTCCCTGAGCAAAGCCGCGGACGGACAGACAGACAGACAGACAGACGGACAGACAGACAGACAGACAGACAGACAGACAGACAGACAGACATGGCGAAACTATAAGGGTTCCGTTTTTGCCATTTTGGCTCCGGAACCCTAAAAACGATTAACAAATGGATAAAGTAATATCCTTCTCTTAATTTTAAATTATTCTCTTACTTCTCTTAGTTTAAATGGTGACAATGTAGAGAAAATAATGATAATTCTTTGTTACTACAGACAAGATAAAGAAAATATAATAAATTACCTAGAACAGATATAGATTTCGATTCTGTTATTTTGAATGAAGGTTAGTCTATCGTCAGTTACACTGTTTAATATTTCCGTTTCGGTTTTATGTTTAAATTGTAACAAACACAAGGTCTTTTTTTGGTAACCTATAGTGTCCTGCTGCAGGACAAAGGCCTCTCCCATTAAAGGTCTACTTTCATTACCTAAAACAATATATCGTGCTAACTGCCAGTTAAACATCGACAGTCGATAAAACACAATGGTCAATCCCTCTTGACATTTGATTTTTGCTATGAAAATTCCGCTTCTTGATAATTAATAATTATTTATTGTGTCTGTGTGTCAAAGTTAAGGTCAAAATATCTTTATTCAATATAGGCTATAACAAATATCAAAAAAATGTACCACCGGTTCAGAAAAACTTCTGTTGAGAAGAATCCGGCAAGAAACCCAACAAGGTATATTTTTTAAAACAAATTTACAATATTATAATAATACTTACATTATATATATATTTTTTTTAAAGATGTAATTAAATCTTTATTTATTTTCAAACTACTTAAAAACCAAATCTTAAACGTGAACTAAATTCAATTTTTGGAATTTGTAATATTTTTTGGAATTTTATTATAAAAACGTATGCGATTTCCCAGAAACGACTATTTGGTTTTAGCCAGTATGTAAGATGGAAATTTCAGCTTCCCCGTGTTTTTACTTGCCTTTGGTTTATCAACGTTAGTGGGAAAATCATAATATATGTTCTTCTAACATAATGATTATTTTAATAACATAAATCGACGGCAGGTCTAGAATACCTGTTTCCTTAAAAAAAGATCTTAAAGGTCACAGAGTAGATAAAGATTGCGTGATTGCGTGAGTGATATGCGTATTAAAACAGGTGTTTTTAGGTGGCCGTCTGATTTTGGGTGCTTACTGCAGACTGAGATACGTACTAATTTTAAATTTTCTAAATTTTAAGGTTAAGAACTTGTCAATCTAGTGTTTAGTATTAGTTAATATTACCATGTATTACTTAAGAAGTAACTGCTATAAATTGTAAATTGTCTCTGGTCTCCGCGATACAGGCCGAGAGCCTAGTGCGGAGTCCGCCGATGAATGTAATTGTTACATTTTTATATTTCAAATAAATTCTTTAATTCTTTAATTCTTAATTTTTAAAGCTAGACTCCCATCCAAAACACCTGTATTAATACGCATACACAGTGTGTTAATACTGAAAATCAGTAATTAGTAACATTCGCTGTTAAAAAAATTTCGTAGGTGTCATTATGTTCATAAAGTTCACTCAGAATAATTATTACCGACTAGCTGTATTACCGACTAGCTGTATTACCGACTAGTAGTAGATTTCGTTTATCGCTATCCCATGGGAACTATGCAATTTTCCGGGATAAAACGTGTCTTATGTCCCCGGGACTCAAACTATCTGCATACCGATTTATTTTAATCGATTCAGCGGTTTAGACGCGGAAATTAACAAACAAACAGAGAGACTTACAAAATGTCGCATTTATAGTATTATGTAATATGAGTGTGTCAAATTAAACGAGATTAAAATCCTGAAAACCAAAGGCTTTATTGTCTAACGCACTCGAAATCAGGATAATTTTCATCACTTCGTCCTGTCCCACAGTAGGTGAGATAGGTAATGATTAAAAGAGATGGCAGATGAGATCGCGAGTGCTAGAGCGTTAGACTGAGGCTGGCCAGGCCCATAACCGCGGGCCATAAATTGGCCAACCAAATCATAAATGCCTTTTTTTTTTATTCCACTGGAAGGCAAACGAGCAAGTGGGTCTCCTGGTGGTAAGAGATCACCACCGCCCATAAACATCTGCAACACCCGGGTATTGCAGATGCGTTGCCAACCTAGAGGCCTAAGTTGGAATACCTCAAGTGCCAGTAATTTCACCGGCTGTCTTACTCTCCACGCCGAAACACAACAGTGCAAGCACTGCTGCTTTACGGCAGGATTAGCGAGCAAGATGGTGGTAGCAATCCGGGCGAACCTTGCACAAGGTCCTACCACCTGCGACCTTCAAATTCAAATGAATTTGCCCGCTAATGCGTTGATCGGCCATAGCCTTTCTTCTTTGTTGGTAATTTTAGTAGTTATGCCCCTCTAAAATTAATGGCCCGACGCACTTTAGTCTTAATGAAATTGGCCACCTAGAAAATGTAATAAATAAAATACAAATAAATAAAATAATAAGTAAATCGGATCGATTCGGAACTTTAGAGCCATCCGTGGCTTAATGTTATGGACTTTGGTGCTATGGACTTCAGACCGGAGCGATCTCAGCAGGGCTGCTACAAAACTTGAAATTCGAAGTTCGTGTCGTTGTCCCTCTCGCTCTCCTATTAAATAGTATAAGTGTCAGAGGGACCGCACGACACAAACTTCGAGTTTCGAGTTTCGTAGTAGCCCTGCTGGTGTGGGGTGCGACGTATGTAGTAGTAAAAGTAGTTGTTAATTGTAGTAGGTTGCTAATTTAACTCTTCTTCATCTTAGACCCACTTGCAGGTAAAAATAAATCTAGATTTTGTTGTTAAGCCTGGCTTAAGCTTGACAGTTCCATACATTTTGACACTACTAAACTAAGCTTAACGCTAACTCGAGATTTATGTGTTTCCAGCAAGTGGCCAATATGCATGTCTTCGCTAAAATATTAATATCATTAGCATTAGAATAAATCAAACATTGTAAACAATTAAGTGATGTGATTTGAGCGCGGCGCGCCAATAAACTGGTTACTCCAGTTTGGCGCATTTATTGTAATATGTAAATTAATAAATAATTTAGATTAATGGTAATCTTAAGACAATATAATAGGAAACAAAATAAATAAAAACTACATAAACATACCTAACTATAAAAATAAAACACCGTCTAAAAGTTCCTCTTGCGGCATAGACCCCAACACACTGGCGGCATTACCTCTCTGTACAGTCAGAGAAATTCGTTGGGAGAGGTAAGCGCCAGCTCTGGGGTCACCTGAGGTCTCTCTCAGCCGGGACGACAATCTAATATGTAAATTGTAATTGTTTATATGAGTAAATAATTTCTATCTATCTATCTATCTATGTCAATACTGTTGCCGCAGCTCATATTCAAAGTACCGCAGGGCCGGAGTAGTTGCCGAGCTGGCTCTAATAAACAAGCGCCGCAATTGTACTTAACAAGCTATCATGAGTTTGCGGCCCTTGACTTTTGAGACAGTCAAATGGGACTAAGATTACAAATCACAGAATAAGTTAGTTTTAGTTCTATTTTTCTTTGTTTTTTGTAATTATTTGCTATCATCGTTTATATTACGCGTTAAGAAATATATATATTTTTTTTAGTATATTTTGTATTAGGTACTTACCTGCCTGTAAATTTAATACAAAGCATATTGAACTAACAGAGATGGAAGACGGGTTTTATAGCTTACCTATTAATAGCTTTAAACTAACTGTTGACGTAACAGTTTCAACTTAAGATTTTCCGAAGCCCCTTATCTCTCAAATAAAACAAGTGAACGCATGACTGTCATTGTAATGTTACTATGATCATAGCTATGATTCAAATATTTGCGAAGATGTTCAAGCGGGCGGAAAATTTGATGTTCCTATAATGCACCTTTATTAGTATTGTAGGAGTCGGCCTGATATCCCTTTCAAAGTACTAGCTACTTCAGTATCCTAGTTTAGGCATTTAAGTTATTTATGAATAAGCATGATATTGTATTATGTTTAGGTACTCAGTGTTCTATTTAGTTAGATGTAAACATTTGTATTATATTGAGTCAAAAGTGTACCTAGTATATCGGTTTATTGTTTACTAAAACCTAGACGTAATTTCAGTGCTTACTAACCTTTTTACTTGTAAATAAATATTTTATTTTCAATAAACAATTTCAATTTCAAAGGGTATTGTATAAGCCTATAAGGCATGCGTTTTCAACCTTTTTGTATTAACGGCACACTTTTCGTTCATCAAAGTTTCACGGCTCTCCATTAAAGAATGGAATGTTATTAATTGCACATCAAATAAATACCTAATTGCTTATCAATTTATTCTCATCATTTATACCTACACCTTTGTAAAGGTTATCTCGGAGAGATCGCTCATTCGCGATAAAACTGCGTGTTTTTTACTTCCGCCCGTAATTATATTTTACATATTATATTCTGTATTTATCGTTATACTTATGTATATCGGAAGTTGATAAACTAGACGTCCATACGACAACTCAAAAGTGCTACGAGAATTCCGGACTGTGGTGATTACGATACCTGACACACACACACACACACACACACACACACACACACACACACACACACACACACACACACACACAAAGGTCCGCCCGGATTGCTACCACCATCTTGCTCGTTAATCCTGACGTGAAGCAGCGTGCTTGCACTGTTGTTTCGGCGTGGAGAGTAAGAAAGCCGGTGAAATTACTGACACTTGAGGTATTACATCTTAGGCAATGATGTAATATGTTACTATCGTAACAATGTAGAGGCTCACTGATCATAGGCCTCTAGGTTGGCAACGCATCTGCAATACCCTTGGTGTTGCAGATGTTTATGGGCGGTGGTGATCTCTTACCACCAGGAGACCCACTTGCTCGTTTGCCTTCCAGTCGAATAAAAAAAACACTGCGCATAGCACAAACTCATAACCCCCCCCCCTCCCTTTTTGCGGCGGGGAAAACTAAAATAGTAACAATTTCGATATTAACGTATCATATTATTTTAAATCTTTACAACATAGATTATTAATATTAACCTTACATAAATGCCTCTTGCCAATTTCACAGCGCATTTTGGAAAACAAATAACTTCAATGAAACGTGAAATTGCTACAAAGGCTATATAATAACAAGTTCAATTTATATATTGTCCATTGTTTTGAGAGCCTTAAGAATTGACAAAACAAATCTCAGACAGCAAAATGTACTTAAAACTCTTACGTAAGTAGTCCTCTCCTAATCTTTACTAATGGTTTCCTATCGTTTGCTCTAATTTGATATGCTTTAATGTAATATACCACCAATAACTATATATATACTACCAATAAAAAATATTTTTTTCCCGCGGAAACTATGTAATTTTCCGGGATAAAACTGTCCTATGTCGTTCCCCGAGAATCAAACTATTTTTATATCGAATTTTATCTAATCGGTTCAACGGTTTAGACGGGTCGAAGTAACAAACAAATAGACTTACAAACTTTTGCATTTATAATATCCTACGATATTTAGCGGCTGTTTCACCATCCATTGATTAGTGTTAACTGACGGTTAAATGTGATGCCGTCTCTATTTTTTTTGTTCGAAATGACGGAGACGGCATCACGTTTAACCGTCAGTTAACACTAATCAATGGATGGTGAAAAAGCCCCTTAAAGTAATTTATTTTTGAATTGAAATGAAATAATTTAGCTCAGGGAGCAAGCTAGCATGCCGTAAGGTACATAAATGTCAATGTTACAAAATTATCAGCGATGTCTCCTGAGTTACGGCATAGAATAACAACTCTAAGGGGCTGTTTCACCACCCATTGATTAGTGTTAACTGACGGTTAAATGTGACGCCGTCTCTATTTGTTTTGTTCGAATAGACGGAGACGGCATCACATTTATCCGTCAGTTAAGACTAATCGATGGGTGGTGAATCGGCCCCTAAAAGTAGATTGTCCTGCCTATGAAACATGCTATATTTTTCCAGTTGTCTGCACTTTGCTGTTGGTGGACTCTAACTTGGCTGCAGTGCTGTCAAAGTGCATGTGTCCGATGATATACAACCCTCTCTGCGCCTCTAATGGAAAACGTTACCTCAACAAATGCGAAATGTTGTGCGATGGGTCGGAGCTGACTGTACTACAATACGGCAAAAATTGTGCTAAAATTTTTTTTCTTGGCGTAGGAAATGAACACGTTTGGGCACAGGGTGACCACGCCGTACAAAATAAGCGTTCTTGAATCTACATAGGCACGACGTCTGTACACGCGTCAATGTGTGCGTAAGATACACAGGGCTGACTATTGCAAAACCCTATAGTACTATAAGTGCTACCAATGACATTTAAAGGTACTTATATGTAGGCATGGCTTATAAATGTGTGCACTTTATACTATTCGATGTAATTTTTTTTTCTTTCCATTACATGTATTTTTTAGTGTATCGAATATGTGTAGTTAAATAAATGTTCTCTCTTGCTCTCTCACATACATAATTACCTTTGTACCTATTGTCGACCAATGACAGGCGTCGCAAACTATCACATCACAGAATTGCACTGCCGTTTAATAGGAATTTGTTCAATCGTACATCACACCCTCTAGTTTGCACTTGTGTTATACCGGCTAAATATACTAAAAAATTTACCCATTTCAATAAAAAAATCTTTAATTTTTTACAATGATTACAGTTACACTTGTACTTGTTACCAATTGGTTAAAATATTACGGATTTACTTTCTGATGCCTGTAATTAACTGTAACTAATTTTAATTTGCTACGCCCGGAGAGACCATAAAAAACACAATTAATGTAAGAAATGTGGCAATTGAATAAATACTGCATATTGAGTGAAAAGAAGGCTCCCCAAAATGAAAAACTTGATAACACGAACTGCGCACTTATAGTATTGGGTAAAATAGTGTCTCAATATAAATGGGATGAAACGATATTAAGGACTTGATTGTCTAGATCTCATTAATCATGAGACTTTACGACCAATACTATATCAAACACCGGCTAATGCTGAGGCACTGACAATAGATCAGTAGAAAGTTATTTTCGTAGTTTTTTGGAGTCGGTTCAATTTTTTTTACATGTTTCTTATGTATGAGTTGCAATGGGGATCGCTCTTGACGCAGAGCCAAAGGCGGTGTTAATTTGTTAAACCAATGTTTTTCAATGTTTACGCATGCGCTTGCGATCGTTGTAACGTACTACGATGAGAAAAATTTTGCTATAGGCAATTACTAGATGAGGAAATACGTAGAAGAACAAGGGTCACCGACATAGCCAAGCGAATTAGCTCGTTGAAGTGGCAATGGGCGGGCCATATAGCACGGAGAGCAGATGGCCGTTGGGGCCGAAAAGTTCTCGAGTGGAGGCCGCGGATCAGCAAGCGCAGCGTGGGACGTCCACCAACGAGATGGACGGATGACCTGGTTAAAGCCGCGGGTTCACGGTGGATGCAGGCCGCTGCCAACCGAAGCAACTGGAGGTCTATGGGGGAGTCCTGTGTCCAACAGTGGACGTCCTACGGCTGAGATGATGATGATTTACTAGACACTACCGGGCCCTATGCTCACAAGTGCAAAATTCAAATCAATCAATCAAATAATAAATAAATAAATATCATGGGACACTTGACACCAAGCAAAGCTTGTATTATGAATACTAGGCAAAGATAAACATACTTATATAGATAAATACATACTCAAATATATATTAAACATCCAAGACCCGAGAAAAAACATTCGTATTATTCATACAAATATCTGCACCGGCTGGGATTCGAACCCGGGACCTCAAGCTTCGTAGTTAGGTTCTCTAACCACTTGGTCATCCGGTCGCCAAAAATACTTTATTTTACATTAAAACATGGTGTACAAAATAGGTCTAAAATATTATTAGGTTTCACATGCTCTGTTGCTAGGAAAACACGTAAAATACAATTTAATAAAATCAACAAAATAAGTAGTACATGAATATACATTTTAAATGTCAAGATACAAATAATAAAGCTCAATAATTATATAATTTACAAAATAGAATGTCAATTTTAAAATTCCCATAATTCACTGCTCTTATTTGCGTCACTGTCAAGGTTTATAATGCTCCTAGTCAGTGAATTAATTTTATATTAAGAATTTCTGCACTAACGTTTGCACCTATGCTACTAACGAACATAATAATATGAGTCCTTGAAACTTGAAATAAATGAAATTGTAAGTAAATAGTTTTATATGTTACTCGATCCTTGAAAGGAGAAATTGACTAAGCGACATTTTTTTAAGATAGTGAGTTATATACATGTTTGGAATCGGTAAAATTTACTGATTCCAAACATGGACCTACTCGTATATAACTCACTGTGTTAAAAAAATGTCGCTTAATTCATAATTCATTTATTGCATAAAAATTACATTGTACATAAGATCTTATAATAAAAATTAGTGTCAAGACATGAACCTTGTAGCCACAGCAATTTGTACTACATTTTTTTATACTTATACAGAGTACGAGTACGTGCAGAGAGATACAAGACTTCAATAAACTTAAATTATAAGAGCAAAAAATTAGTCAATTTCTCCTTTCAAGCGTCGTACTATAGTCACAACCAATCTCAACCTAGTCACCAAACCCCTTTGATTTGACGGCTGGTCTGACTGGTTATCGCAAAAGTAGCTTGGTATCACGCTCAGAATTTTCCAGAAAAACCTCTATAATCCACATCCTTATCAGCTTCAAATTGAATTAGAACATATTCCACAAACTATTCAAAATATTTATTTTTCCGGCTAAAGAGAAGCGCTAAACAGCCGATAATAGCTCATGATCTTCATTTCGCACAATAGATATTGAAAACGAAAACAAAACACCGTATAAATACGCCTTGAAAACAATTTCAACTTTAGAATCTATTCAGTGGCAAACAAGTGACTATCTTTCAGAAGAAGAAATCAAAATGGCTGCTTTAACGAAAGTGACAGTTATCTTGCTCGTGGTGGCTTTTATGGCTTTAATTGACTTCGGCGAAGCTCAAAACAGAGGATCGCAAAACCGAGGGCCTCAAAACTTTGGGTCTCAGAACAGGGGTTCTCAGAACCAGAATTTCGGAAGGCCTCAAGGTCAGGGTGGTCCAAGGAGTCAAGGAAATGGACGCCATTTTGTGAAACGTTCAGCTGATCATCAAGAGGACTTTTATGAACCTGCATATGAAACCGCTTTCGAAGGCCCACACAGGATTCGCGTTTTACCGGGATTTCTTCACTAATTAACTGATTACGGCATTGGGGCAAGTGATATAATGATCAAGGCTTATATTAAAGGGTTTATTCATTACAACTGGTTGTTCATTCATTGCTAGATGGTCCTGTGTAACAAACACCCGCAAGGGATCCTGCTTCATAGATAAACGGGGCATAATATATTGTGGAACATACAATTTCCAGGGGGGGCGGCAGCTACCCTTCCCTGCCCCCCCTGAGTACGTCCATGTAAGTATGATTGCGTATGATTGCGTATGAGTGCGGTTAAAGTACGACATGTCATTATTATTTTGTTGATCCGAATTGAACGACAGTAATATATGTACGAAATTTTGTGGCAATCACATTATGAGGGTTGAAATTATCAGGTCTGCATTAATATCTGCCACACCGGAGCGTGCAAAAATATCTGACACGTCCTATCTGCCATAGAAACAGAGTCGTGTCAAATATTAATGCGCGCTCTGTTTTGCCCTTAGATAATTAAAGACGTTTTGCCAGATATTTCTGCTGGTGATAGTACATCATTGTCTTGATAATAATTGATATCGCAAAATCGTGTAATGATTGTAATAATGATGATTTAATTACAACAGAAATATCTTAGCATTTGCTCTGTAAACTTAGACTTTCCCATATAGATAACGAGCGAAATCATCACTGTACAGGCTCGATAAGTTAATATTACATCTGGGCCCAATTGCATAATAAAATACAAGCTAATATTAGTGAATTTCAATACAAAATAGCTAATACTATTAGGTTGTATTTCATTATGCAATCGGGCCCAGCAATGACTTTTTAATTAATTTTCTGGTAGAACGTGAATTTAATTGACATTGTAAATTATTTCCATTAATCGATTATTAAAAGAACGTGATATGATGGAAAAACCGGCCAAGAGGGTGTCGGACACGCCCGAAATAGGGTTCCGTAGCCATTACGAAATAATTAAGTAATATTTTTCTAAGGATTTCGTATTTTGTGCGGAATATTCCAAGTTTAGGTATATTTCATACCTTAGGCTGCTATTCACTCTTAAACTACTAATAATTTTTAAGGAAACTTAACCGTTATAGTTTTCCTTGTAAGTCTGATATATTTACTATCATATAGAATTTTTTAAAATTTTTCATCCCACTGGTTTAGATTTTAGAGGGGGGGGGGGGAAGGACGCTTGATTTTAATGAAAATTTGCACTTTAAAGTTAAATATGTTGCGAAAAAAATCACTGAATCGTAAAATCGTTTTAGCAACCCCCTAATTGTTTTAAAATACCCATCCAACGATACCCCACACTACAAGATCGGATCAGAAAAAAAAGTCACTCCCACTTTACGTCTATCGGAGGACTCTAAAAAATGTTTTTTTAATTTTTCATTGTACATTGTATTGTTGTCGGCATAGTTTACATATACATTCGTACAAAATTACAGCTTTCTAGCATTGATAGTCCTGTGCAAAGCCGCGGACGGACAGGCAGACAGACATGACAAAAATATAAGCGTTCCGTTTTTGCTATTTCGGCTACAGAACCTTAAAAATCAAAATCAGCCAACCTAGAAAAAGTTCCAAGATAAAAAAAGCGTTGAATTGATAAACTTTTTGAAAGTTGAATAATAAAAGTAGGCGCGATAAGCGTTAACGCATCCGAATCAAAACGATGAATTTTTCATATATTTTATTTAAAAAAGTTATAAATCATCGGAGAATAATAACTACTTAAGTAACGAGTTACAATAATTATGTTCATCAATAATAAGAAATACAATCTCGGTAATACTCGACGGATCATCAAAACCGATGATCTTTGTTTAAATCCTTAAATAAATCTTAAACTATAAGGTAAATATCATAAACAACCGTTATAATAACATACTTATAAATTAATGAAAGAAACGGTTTGCGTATAAATGTTCCGTCAGAATAAAGGTGCGACCAAACCGCTGTTTAAAAAACGGCGACGGCAAAGTATATTAATATATAAGCCAAAGCAGAATGGTAGCTTCGAAGCTACGATCGAAACAAACACACAGAATACTAGTACTGCAGTACCGCGACACCCTCTTAGAGGCCGTGTAGAGCACGCGTCTTTGTGAGTGTGTTCGTTTCGATTGATTTGTTCGTAGCTTCCATGCTGCTTTAGCTTATATATATATATACAGTGTACGAGTGTACACCAAGAGTGTTAGTTTTTAAGTCAAACAATTTTTGTAAAAAGTGCGATACTATTTCGAACCAATAAACAATTATTATTATTATTATTATTATTATATATATACAGTGACGATGGTACGGAATCGCAGTGACGCATCGTATGCGCACCGTTTTTTTGCATGCTTTCTACACTGCTGCTTAAAATACGCAAACGGTGCGGAATCGCAGTGACGTGCTGTAAACGTCGCGACTTTTGTTCGGTAAAGACCTGAAGTTTACGATGCGTCACTGCGATTCCGTATTTTAAAGCAGCGGTGTGGCTTAATTAGAGTATATATAAGCAAGCTTGCATATGTATACTTTAAGGGTGCGTCACAGCGATTCCGTATTTCACAGCAGCGGTGTGGAGAGCTTGCGATAAACACGGTGCGAATACGGTACGTCACTGCGATTCCGTGCCGTCACCGTTTTTTAAGCAGCGGTTTGGTCGCACTAAAGTGCCCAAATGTACTAAGAAAGAAGTGCAGAATTCAAACTTCGTATCTAGCCGTCCCGCTGACACTATTATTATTTAATACGAGAATGAGAGGGACGGTACGATACGAACTTCGATTTTCGAATTTTGTAGTAGTTTCTCTGCAAGAAAAATAATGAAAGTTGCATTACATTGCGGCGCTCGATTAGCCACTACAAACTCGTTGGCTTTACGGCCTCGTAATGAAATGCAACTGGCAGGATTTTTCTTGCAAATGTCTCGGGCTAAAGAACGGTTGAAGTGCTCAAAATAATCTACATATGACATGCTGCCCAAGTAATAAGGTATATTAATAAATTTGAGCTCCCCAATCGTTCATCTACTTACTGTCTGTAGTAGGCACATAAGCACAGCAAGCAATAATTAGTTGTGTAATAGGTATCGAGCGGTTGTCATATTAAAATATGTAGCTAACTGTATTGTCATACCACAGGAATGTCAAACCACATACCTACTAACTGTTTATAATTTAGGCAAGTATTATAGACGTTAATAGTATTGCCATTAATTGACGAACCGATTAGCAGGCAGTAGGTACGGATATTCTGAATTTTGTGCACACAGTCACTTTGATGTCCCTTTTGTGGATCAAGCGATTCTTA
Organism: Choristoneura rosaceana; assembly: GCA_037349165.1. Taxonomy (NCBI): domain Eukaryota; kingdom Metazoa; phylum Arthropoda; class Insecta; order Lepidoptera; family Tortricidae; genus Choristoneura; species Choristoneura rosaceana. The sequence goes on from JAZBNJ010000032.1 coordinate 3,546,314, forward strand.
GTAATAAATAAATAAATATCACGGGACAATTCACACCAATTGACCTAGTCTCAAAGTAAGCTTAGCAAAGCTTGTGTTATGGGTAGGTACTAAGCAACGGATAAACATAATTATATAGATAGGTACATACTTAAATACATAAACACCTAAGACCCGAGAACAAACATTCGTATTTTTCATACAAATATCTGCACCGACACGGGAATCGAATCCGGGACCTCAAGCTTCATAGTCAGGTTCTCTAACCACTAGGCTATCTGGTCGTCAAAATATTTTTGAAAAACGTTTATCTTACGATGAGTTCCCGTATTATAAATAATTTGTGAATCCATCATAACATTAGCACTTTCCAAAATATTAGAAAGCAAATTGCATCCAGGGCAGTGACATCCATGGAAGTGATTGTGTGCACAAAAATGAGAAATGCCCGTACACGGCCTCATTATGAAACTTTTTTTTTATTCGACTGGATGGCAAACGAGCAAGTGGGTCTCCTGATGGTGAGAGATCACCACCGCCCATAGACACCTGCAACACCAGGGGGATTGCAGATGCGTTGCCAACCTAGAGGCCTAAGATGGGATACCTCAAGAGCCAGTAATTTCTCCGGCTGTCTTACTCTCCACACCGAAACACAGCAGTGCAAGCACTTCTGCTTCACGGCAGGATTAGCGAGGAAGATGGTGGTAGCAATCCGGGCGGACCTTGCACGAGGTCTTAACACCTGCGAACCTTTGCAAGTGGCTCGATAACCCCTTCGATATTTCACAGGAGTAAATTTTCTGTTAGTTAGACTTATTAACAAACCATTTCTACGCAATACCAGGATCGAAAAAGCCACACAAAGATATTCTTAATTTTATAACACGCTTTTACATTAAGCACCGTTGATTCAGCGACTAAACTTAGATTAAATGAAAAATTCCAGGAAAAAATAGACACCCAAATTTGAATGGGTAAGTAACTCGGTTTGTTCAATCTACAGCATAAGGTTATTGAAGTAAAATTCTATTTTAACGCTATTTTGCTATTTACGGTGTTGGAAAAGAATTTATTTCTACCAAAGATAAATACCTAAATCACTGCTCATATTTATACAAAAGCGACACAAATAAAAATAAAACATAAGTTCTTTGCTTAAAACGGGATTTTGCAATAAAAGCCCTTTTGATTTATATGTCATTTAAAATATGTTTTTTTTTAATAAAAACACTTTTTTATAATGCGTTGCTTTTGTATATAAGCAGCGAAATCTATACCGTAACATTTTTATGCTAATAAATAGCATATAAAAAATAATTCAAACAAATTTTGTAGGTACTTTCAAATAATTAAGTATGGCACTTTGGCAAGCTAAGATTACTAATTATATAGAGGGTGTCTTTAAATTATTCTGAATATATCAGGACGTTATTAGGTTAGTTTGACTGAATACTCCTATAATGATTTTTCATAGGAACTTTCGATCCAAAGTGACGTCTAGTCACGTATTTGACGCGGTACACTTTGAATATCGATCAGTGCATGGAAACATTTGTTACAATTAAAAAATCCCGAAAAACATTTACAAGGGTATTCAGTTAACTAATCTAATTATTTGTTAAAATATTTGGGCTAAGTATAATTTGAAGACACCTTTTCTACCTATAGGTAAACTACAAAAAACTTATCAATATATTTGGCACAACGTAGAATTCACAGATTCTTTGGATTTCAAAGGAAATTCGGGGATAATTGTCCATAAATTTACCCCCGAGTACATATTATTTAGTAATGTATCTTAATAAGTATATAAGACGATGTAACCTTTCAAAAAAGTGATATTAATAACTCACTTAATGGTACAGTCACATGCAATTAAGTGTATAAAAATATTTCGAAGTTTATAAAGTAAGAATTACTTTAGTAAACGCAAAAACAACATTTAGCGACTTCTCAAGTAAAAAGCAGTTTAATTATATTAACATTACTCAGAACTGTACTATATGGCACTTAAGGTAACTTAACCTAAGATATATTTCGTACAAACCAAACATGAAAATGAAATTTTTGAAAATAATATCTTAAAGGGCACAATACCAACATTATATAATATTAATAAAAAAAATACGATTGACGTTTATAGTTATAAACGGAATAACAAAATGAAACATGCTATGTTTGACCTCGTTATATACATAATAATAATTCCTTATATAATACAAGAAAATGTTAATTAAAACACAATAGAATTGAATAATATTGTACTGGATCTCTTTTCAGCCTTGGTCTAACTAAAATAAGCTGTTATCCATCCTTAATTGTCTTAAGCAATTTTATTTTCAAATGTAACAATATTTAGTTTATTTTTCAGTTTCATTTTAATTTTTATATTTTTTTACGATTCAAATTATTTTGGAGTTCATTACAAAATACAATGAAAACGTAAACTCAAAGTCAAATAATATACAGAGCAGCAATAAAATATAAAATTGAATGCAATTACCAAAATGTAAATGTTCACTGAACCTAGATTATACTACAAAAGGAAATTGAAGTTGAAAGTCAATTCATCAATTTATTGACGGGGTAAATTAATTAAAATAACTTCATTGCTAAAATTATCACCACAAAATTATTTACGATCACTAAGTAGTAATAAGTGGAGTCCATACCGCTGCTAGGTGGCTAAAACGTTGACATATTTTTATTGATAACATATTGAATTTAGTGGATATCGTTAAATAAACGTCGACGCTTGAAAGGAGAAATTGACTAAGCGACATTTTTTAAGGTAGTGAGTTATATACATATTTTGAATCAGTAAAATTTACTGATTCTAAACATGTATATAACTAATTTATTGAATCAGGCGTTACTTTGCGGAGGTCCATATCAATGAACTAAAAGAATTTCTTTGCTCACCCGCGACCTTAAGATAGCTAAGTCTATGCAAATTACGCGTGTTCATGCAGTTCCTCCACCTCCACACTGTAAGAACACACACAAATTACACAAACCCATCTATCACCACCACCACAACGCACTGACGCGTTTCGAACTCAACCAGAGCTCGTCTTCAGAGTGACACGACCGTACACCATGCTACCAGTTGTTAGACCTGAAACAACTGACTGACAGACTGACTGTAATTTGTGTGTGTTCTTACAGTGTGGAGGTGGAGGAACTGCATGAACGAACACGCATAATTTGCATAGACTTAGCTATCTTAAGGTCGCGGGTGAGCAAAGAAATTCTTTTAGTTCATGTATATAACTCATTACCTCAAAAAATGTCTCTTAGTCAATTTCTCCTTTCAAGCGTCAGTAAAATTTACTGATTCCAAACATATATATAACTCTCTACCTCAAAAAAAATGTCGCTTAGTTAATTTCTCCTTTCAAGCATCGACATGTTCCTAATAAAAAAATATCTATGTGATATTTTAATAAATTGGCACCTACCTGCTTAAGACTTGTAAGGATAGATTATTTTCTATTTTAAGTAGCCGCATTAAAGGGACTGTTAGTAAAAAGTTAAAAACATTTAATAACCATTAAGTTTAGTAACAATTTCACCATCTAAATATACAAATTAATCCATAAGTAACTGTACTGCCATTTGGAGATTAATACTTATCACCATAATTTTATATAAAACGTTATAACATACGTACACAAAAGTTATACAATAAGTAAAAATAACATATGTCCATTATATAATCTCCTTATTCATAAAAAAATATTCCGTAACTGTTACAGTCAAATGTAAGCATGCCTATGTTTAGCAAAGAAGATTTTGATACATACTAATGAAATAAATGATTAGTACGTTTTGTGAATTATTAAATGTATTTAAGGCACATAACTACTCGTAATACAACCAACGTAAACGTTTTAGTAGTAAACTGTACTTTTTCATTTCAGTGCACATTGAAAACAGTAAGTTTAGAAAAAATCGTGTCAGTTCTATTCACTATTAAATCTATATTTGATACGGGATGCACTCGTAGATCGTGATAAGAGATAGACCGTAATCATGATGCATGTAAAGATATGTGTAGTACCTTATAATAAGAAATTAGAATAGAAATAGTACTTTTTGAAATTTTGTATTAGTGTATTTCTTTGAATTGAACTATATTGTATTGCATGGTTCTAAAGCAATAAATGACTGAATACTGAATACACGAAACTACGTTAAATACAGGACTTAATTAAAGGTAAATGGTCTACATCCCGTAACAAATATATCTAAGTAGAAATTTATATTTTTAAATAAATCTTACTTTTTTCCAGTAGAAATTTGTTCGATTATTGAATTTACACTATTTTTCTTTCAGATATTTTGTCGGATTTGAGTATAATTAAGGCACAATTACTTAATTTACATGTGTATATATGAAACTAAATTCATCGAATGACAATATATATCGTGAATTATACAGTAAAATAATTCAAAGTAAATCTAACGTTTTTTAAGTCATAAATCGATCGATCGATCGTTTCGTTTTTTTTTAACAAGTTAAAATTATAAGTAGTTACTAAAAAAAGTTAAAATCATTTCTTTTCTGACGTAACTAATGCAAAATAGAAAAAAAACATATTAGGTAGATAACTTCAGTTTCAGTAGCATCTTTGAAGTCAAAATATTTTATACATATTTTTAAACATACAAAGTACACTATTATTAAGTATCTAATACCGAAATCTTTGGGATTAAATGCTTACGTAATAGTCATTGGTTTTGGTAATCAGATAATATAAATCAGAACAAAACTTATATCAATCAAAGTATGAATGACTTTGTAAAAAAAAATAAGCAACATCAAAGTTTTCTTTTGTATCGCTAGCTTATACGAGCAGCCAAGATTACTTAACAAAAAAAAAAAAACTCAGGGCCTTTGCACACAGCGGTATCTCAAAGCGCCATTTGTGCGCGTTTATTTCGATACAAATTCTATACACGCGAGTTGTATGGCTGCTCTATGGAAAGAAAAAACGCGCGTTTCTAGTACGCGCGTCAAACGGCGCGTTTAAAAAACACGATGTGCAAAGGTAAGTAATTTGATTCCTTGGTAACCATGGAACCTTATCGTTATAAATTATTTGCCGACAGTTGATAGGTACAAATATATTAAAATCAGGGGTACCTATTTTAAGGTAACTGACGTACGGTACTTACAGCATTGAACAATTTCGCAGCGCGTGCAATGTTTTTTCTTCAATAACATGGTAAATCTATAATATCATATTTGAAGATAAATCTGCACCGTTCGTGAAGTTGGACTCATAAAAGTATAACAGTTTTCCATTAAAATAATCCATGGATAATTTTCGTGTCATAATCATAATGGAACTTTTTCCAGTATGGTTAACTAGCATTTAACATGATCCAATTTTTCGGGCTCCACTCGAGTTTCAAAAAAGGTATGAAACTCGGGTACCCATGAACCTTTGCTTGCTTGACTTGGCCCTGGGTCCTACCCCGGTTTCTTAAAGGTCAGAGGTCATTAGAGCTACCCCGACACCCGACCAGCACTGCCTCGTCGTTCGGCGTCCACTCGTTGTCGACAGTCGACCCACGGGTATTACTACGGGACTACTATGAAGGATGGGTGGAGAGCGCCGTATCGCAAACCTGCGGGCAGCGAGCTATAAAGTGGTCCACTCGGGTCCATAATCGGCTCGCATACTTATTGGAAGTCCGAATCTAATGTTTGTCAGAACGATCGTTTGTCATAACGCTGTTTTTTCTGAATTCAGTAATTGTTATAAAACAAACCTAACCTAACCTATAGTTTTCTATAGGATGACCATTTAAAAATTTCAGACAACTGTCAAGTTTCAGTCGGGAAAAAATTATGACAAACGATGATTCGGATAAAAATTACGGTATGACTAGCGAAGAGTATGCGAACTTTGGCGCTCCCGGTCCACTCGCCGTTCGCTCGTGGGAACTTCACGAGCGAGGCGATCTGATGACGCTTCGGAGTTGATATAGTGAGCGCATGCCCGTACAAATCCATATAAAGAATACTAATCGCTCGCAGCGAGGCGGTGCTGGTCGGGTGCCTGATTTAATGAGCGGTGACCTTTTTAGACATGCAAAAGGGCTGAGTGTGAACAGTATGACTGTTGTTAGTACTCGCGGCGGCAGTAGTATCCAAGAGAGCGGCACTTCTGGCAGAGATGCTGTGGATGGATCTTGGACTGGTCGCTCACGTCCAGCCCGTCCGGCTTCTCTAACGGTCTCTGGAATTTGAAATAATTTATTTTATTCTAATTTGCGGTGAAAAAAACTTCGTGGGCACCTCCTGCACTTCAATGGTGCGTGTGAAGTTCCTAATCCGCACTGGGTTCGCGTGGGAACTATGGTCCAAACCCTTTTGTTCTGAGAGGAGGCCTGTGCCCAGCAGTGGGACGTATATTGGCAGGGATGGTATTCTAATTTAATTATTTATTTTTGAAGTGAATATAAGTACAACTAAGTATTCTGTGATTATTTCAAGCGTTTTGTGAATATTTAATTAGGTACAAAGTGAGACCGATACAATTTTCAGTTAAAAAAATACTTTCCTATTTGATTTATACAACGCAATATCCGCAACAGGCTTCGTCAACAAAACAAATTGTACACCCGCAACATGCTTCGTCATTAGTCTAACCTAACTTACCTCTTTGATTAATTAATGAAATAAAAGAAACACTTCCATTACAAAAAGGGTTGCCAGAAAAGAAAATAAAGGCATAGGCCAGTACGAAGAGTGGGCCAAATTTTGGGCAGCTCAGCATATTAGTGGTATAGTATTTTACCTGTTTATGCGGAAACACGTTAATGCGGCACTTGATGCACTCCTGGCCGTTGTTAGCCCAGGAGTTGCCGGACATCCACTTGCGCTTGCACTTGGGGCACTTGTATTCGCCGAAGCACCGCTTCTTGCCCTGGTACGGAGTTAGACCCTCGCCCTTGGGGCGCGCCTGGAAATTAACAATATTTGTGTCTCAAACATACTCGGAATTTCATACGCCAGAGAAAATCAAAAAAGTCGTTTTTGGGAAGTTGCATACGTTTCTATAATAAAATTCCAAAAAATATTACTGAAGAAACTGATACAAAATTTAAATCTACTATCAAAAAGACGTTAATATCTAAGGCTTATTATAAAGTCAACGATTATATCATGGACAGGGATATTTGGAAATAATTCCGATCCGCACTAGCGATCCCTTCAAATAGTGAACCTACTGTGTTAATAATAAAATTGTGTTAAATACTTGTAATGTATAGAATATAGATATCATTTATAAACATTGTGAATCTGTTTTTTTTTTAAAAATACCTCGTTGAGTTTCTTGCCGGATTCTTCTCAACAGAGGTTTTTTCCGAACCGGTGGTAGATTTTTTGACGTTCGTTCGTTCGTTCGTTTTGCTTGTCATAGCCTAAATTGAATAAAGAGATTTTGACTTTGACTTTGATCACAATGACGTGGGTTTCATTGGTCAGATTGGGTTGGTTCATTGGAGAGATTGGTTGGACTTTTAAATATAATTATTTAGGGTAAACCATACAGTAATTGGCCACGGTAGAGTAATTTCCCACTTGAATTAAATCAAAAATTTATAAAGAAAAGTGGTGATTTTTTTTTATTCGACTGGATGGCAAACAAGCAAGTGTAGTCCTGATAGTAAGAGATCACCACAACCCATAGACACCTGCAACTCCAGGGGGATTGCAGATGCGTTGCTAACCTAGAGCTCTAAGGTGGGATACCTCAAGTGCCAGTAATTTCACAGGCTATCTTACTCTCCACGTCGAAGCATAACAGTGCAAGCACTTCAAGCTTGCTTCTGCAAGTGCTGCTTCACGGCAGGATTAGCGAGCAAGATGGTGGTAGCAATCCGGGCGGACCTAGCACAAGTTCCTACCACCTGCAACTAATATCGTAATCGCTAATTATAATAATCTATTTAGTCGCTTTTATCATTACAATTTGTATTATTGTCATTTCATATAAAAATTCATGCGAGCAATTGCTGTAACGTGGCCATTTACTGTATGGTTTACCCTATGACATTCCTTATATAATAGTAGATTGTTCAATGAGAGACTAAAACAGACCCTAATGACGCGAGATTTAGCCACCGAGCAGAACGAGATTTTTTTTTAATATAGAGTGTTTAACGTGAGATTAAACAACCATAATGAAATGACACTCTGACTATAGCCACCCACGCTCTACTCGTCACGAACATTCTACTTTTCATTTTGAATGCGATGAAAAAATCGGACCAATCGGGAGCGCTTAGCAACACATCTTACGATTCATTTTTATAGTCATACTAGCTTTTGCCCGCGGCTCCGCCCGGGTGGTATTCGGTTATCGTGCCCTGTTCTCTCGGGAACTGTGCATTTTTCCGGGATAAAAAGTAACCTATGTCACTCACGGGCCCATAAATCACAAATATAGAAACACACTTTCGCATTATAATATTAAGTATGGATATATGTATAAAAGTTGGTATTAAAATATTCAGTCGTAGATATCATTCTAAAACTCTCAATCTTTGTTAAACTAATCTGCGCTTGCATCTTCAATTACACTACTCCAGTTAATCTTCAATTACCATACGTCTGTCTTTGTTTGTTCTATCAAATCCAATAGAGATAAAACACAACGACCTACTGAGATGGAAGTACAATTTCACTTTGTCAGCAGGAGCCCGCAAAGGTTGTCGAGTCATGTCCTGTGTTCCTGGTATGCTAGATGAGATGCTTCAAGCTTGGTAAAGGAACACCTAGCTAGGACCACACAATGTTTGTAGGTACCTATTTGGTTCCAATAATTCGTAACTTAACCCTATAAGAGGGAACTAAAATGGATTGCATTCTGGTGTCATCTCTTTTAATAAGGACAAATTCTATTGATAAAAAAAAGGATGGGCCTAAATTTGGCATGGAACCACGTTTGGTTAATTATTAAATAGCCCACCATTTTGATTTAAATGAATTTAAAGGTAGAATGTTTTTATCCCATTGCCATCGTGTCCTGGGTTTGCTTTTGATATTATTGTTTTGATAGTTGCTTAAAAAAGAATGGGCACATGTGTATGGGACTTGGTAAGTATATATTATACTAGCTTTTGCCCGCAGCTCCGCCCGCGTCGTATTCGGTTATCGCGGTTCTGGGATGAAAAGTAGCCTATTTCACCTCAGGATTGTCTCCTCAGGACGGAACTGATGAACGGTTAATGGCATAGACTTGAAATGTGATACGGAAATGTAGTAGAGATGAAAATGCGAGATCAGTTAGCAAAAAGTACAGTCAGAAAATAACCTTGTATTAAAAATAAAATTTTTAACAGCAACTTATTTTCAACGGTTTCTTCTATGCGCTTGTTTGGGGGCGTCCATAAATTACGTGAGATGTTTAAGGGGGGGAGGGGGTCGAGTCAAATCTCATCTAATCTTACGTTGGAGAGAGGGGGGGGGGGGGGGTCTCGGCAAATATCACGCAATTTTTTTTCTGATTAAAACAAAAAAAGTACTATTTTGGTCCATTTAATCCAGATTGTACATGCTTAAGATTTAATCTTGAGCGTAATCGTAATACGATTAAGATCATTCACTAATTCGTTTGAAAGAAAATAATTACTAGTCTTAACTAGTCGTAAATAAAAGGACGAAGCATTTTTTTTCTTTTTACAATAACAATCCAACGCGTTTACGTAAGAAACCCACGTTTTGAAAAATCTCACGTGAGATTGGGGGATGCTGGGGGAGGGAGTTGAATAAAATCTCACGACATCTCACCAGGGAAGGAGGGGGGGACAGAAAATTTAAAAATACACCTCACGTAATTTATGGACGCCCCCTTTCGAATCTGCACCCATGGTACGTGGGCTTGATAGGTTTACAGTACAGACCTCCCATTGTTATCCAAGCCACAATAATCCTTGTCGGAGCGCACTCTGACCTGCTTCGAACTGATTTCATACAAAGACCCGTTGTCGTAACTCTGTTCATTTTACTCTAAAGCCCGCTCTACACTCGCGCCGCGAACGCCCGCGAAAGCGCGAAACGCGAGTGTAGGTGTTGTTCACGCCTTCGCGCTCGCGGTTCGCGGCGTTTCCCGTCCGGTGGCGGTTTTTTGGCCCGCGACAAAGGGTACGCGGCGCGCGAATGCGAACGCAGCTACACTCGCTGTTTTATCGCAGTAGCGTACAAGACATTGTGGGACGTTGCGAACAACACTGCGAAGCTTCGTGAGTGTGGAGGGACACAGTTGTGGGCGAACCGCTGCGTAAATTCACGCCGCGGATTCACGGAGCGACTTCGCGGCGCGAGTGTAGAGCGGGCTTAAGATTTTTTAGTAATGACTTGTTTTGAAAAACCTCGTATCTCTAAATCGATAAATCTTAAGTGAATGTTTCTGGTTTCCTTTCAAAGTTCAGTTAAGTTTACATTGTAAGATATGAGCTTTTCAAAATTAGCGATGATATGACGACTTGTTTTTGAAACCGAGAATTCGTAAACAAAAATACCTATCGCCTGAGTCATGAGAGTCGTAGAAAATTACAGCTTTTTTATACGATAACTAGGGGAAAACGAGCAGTGCCCTTAATGTAAGTTTTCGGTTACAAAATACGTCTCGATCGCGTTCGCGTTAAAATCTTAATTTGTATGGAAATACGAACATCGCAAACGTTCCGCTAGAGGCGCTGTTCGTGTTTCCATATACATAAATTGAGATTTTAACGCGAACGCGATCGAGACGTATTTTGTAACCGAAAACTTACACTAAGGGCACAGGCGAGTCACCTAGTCATTTCATTTCATTTCAAAGCAAACCGCCACTCATGGACATACATAACATAAGCTGAATTACGGATGCGTTGCTTGTACCGGTCCGGAAATAATGGCGGTGCAAGCTGATTTCAAAGTCTTTATTAATCTAAGCTTTAATTAATCTAGACAAACGAGTTAATCGCCGTATGGTCAATCCCGGATTGTATAGTATTTTGTTTTACTCGTATCACTGTAAAATCCTATTTATCTCTTTATCAATATGAGTTGTGTAAGATTGTTGCATTTATTCTTAATATCTTTATATTTACATCTTTAACTTTAATTTTATATCCAGTTAATCTTTGTTCTCTGAAATAATCTGTTAAACCTATTAGTGGAAACTGTTTTTGGCTTTTTTGATAATAATATGTAATACTGTATTTTGTAATTTTTTGTGCTGTTTGTTTCCCAATATAGAAAAAAATAATAATAAAAAAAACACCTCTACCGAACTTTTGGTCTTGCGATAAATTATTGGAACACTTGACATTTAAATTGTAAAGCTAAAACCAGATGAGCAACTTAGCACAATGTCTATAGAAAAAAAATTAAACACATGTGGCAACCCTGGTGTTAGAGAATTTAATTTACGGCTTTCGAGAGCTAAAGTCTTTGTTTAAGCGCCTATTAAAGCTATAAATTAAGTTTAGTTTGAGAGATTCTTTTGTTTTTAAGTGCCACTTGAAAAAAGTTCGGAGAAATTCCGGAGTGTGAAGTGTGAATATTGAGATGCTTGGTTATTCCTTTGACAGAGGTATTTTAAATGTGTGTACACGTTATTTTCGTTTTAAAGTAACTCTTATGATGTTTGAAATAATAATGTACTTACTTATGGGTTGATATTTAATTTGCTTTGTACCCATTGCTTGGATGTAGTTCAAGTTTTAGAATTACATATGTTTCCTGATACAACATCTCGGTTTAAACATGTGCTACTGCAGGTTTCTGATTTATACAATAAATATCTTTTGGAGAAATCTGAAACTGTGATAAGTATGATGTGTATGCTTACGGATTTAAAAAGAACATAGAGCGCGTATAAAGTACATATCTTCACCTTTAAAATATTTGGGTAAAAATTACTCTATATTGTGCTGTACGAGTATCGTTGACATTAGGGTTATAATCCAAAATGGCTACCACAAGACCGATGGAGGGAAATATAAAAATAATGCGCGAATAATTGGCAAAGCGCCCAACGGCAAAACTAGGAAACAGTTACGGAGCAGACCAAAATTTCATGAAAATTTTTGGTGTCACACATTTTTTTTGTATCTCCCCAACATCAGTCTTTAAAATGTGACCTAAATCACAAAGAGGCAAGGTTGGTATTCCAACGCTCGGATTAGAAACGTCAAAATATTTTGGTCTAATCTAAACACGCATTTGTGTGAAATGTCACAGTTACTCATGTGGAGGTCAGAGCAGATTACTACACCTGTTTTGATGTTTTGTGTAGATAAGTTTAAAAAAAAGTTATTCGTTAAAATACGGTGGTTGGATAATGCCTTCAAACGAGCTATTCTTGTATTTTATTTATTTATTTTGCTAGAACATACACAAATTGTCATATTAGCATATATTAGAGATGTAAATTACACCTCTTCAGGTGTGTTATGTCACCACGACTTGGAACCGATTTTGCCAGGTCTCCTGTTAGTGTGGCAGGGGGCCTGGAATTCATAACTGTACATACTTGAGGACAGTCCGATATAATGCCCCTTGTTAAAGCACAGATGGCACATGTAGGCGGCAGGAGCGGGCCAGTTGCTCCACGAGGGAACTCGTTTCTCCGAGGGCGCTTGGGTGGACGTCTTAACAAGTTATTAACAGGCCTTTAATAGGCTTGGAGGGGCCCTGATTACGTACCTGAGGACAGTCTCCAATGTAGTGCCCCTTGTTAAAGCACAGATGGCACATGTAGGCGGCAGGAGGGGGCCGTGGGGGTCAAGAGGGAGCTCATGCCTCCGAGGGCGCTTGGGTGCACGTCTTAACAAGTTATTAACAGGCCTTTTATAGGCTTGGTGGGGCCCTGATTACATACCTGAGGACAGTCTCCAATGTAGTGCCCCTTTTTGAAGCACAGATGGCACATGTAGGCGGCAGGAGGGGGCCGTGGGGGTCAAGAGGGAGCTCGTGTCTCCAAGGGCGCTTGGGTGAACGTCTTAACAAGTTATTAACAGGCCTTTTATAGACTTGGAGGGGCCCTGATTACATACCTGAGGACAGTCTCCAATGTAGTGCCCCTTGTTAAAGCACAGATGGCACATGTAGGCGGCAGGAGGGGGCCGTGGGGGCCTTCGTAGCGAGAGGGCGGCCAGTTGCTCTGCGAGGGAGCTCGTGTCGTCTGAGGGGGCTTGGGTGGACGTTGCGGCCGTCGGCAGGGGGCCCCATACCGAGCCGGGGAGCCACTGGAAGAGATGACAGCTGTTATAATGTGGACTGCTAAGGAATGACGTATATACTTTTAGTAGTTTCATGATCAGTGAGAAAGGTTCTCTCTGATCATGAAACTACCGTGAGATTCACTCATGTTAAATGATATTGTAACGGATAACTCACGTCTTAAATCGAGTTTAGCTCAGCAGAAGGGCTACGAAATAGCCCGAAACATGTCGAGCTAAATTCGATTAAAGACGTGAGTTATCCGTTACAATATCGTTTAATACCTTTCTCTCTACCCTTATTTGGCATAATGTTGTGACATTATGCGATATGACTTTTTATGCCAATCGATATGGCATAAAAAGTCATATTGCATAATCACGTTCGTATAATGCTCATATCGTATAGTCTTGTAAGGCCTAGAAGTCCTAGAACCTTGGTCGTATGAGTAAGGGTGTAAGTGCTGCCTGTGCTCGTAGAGTCACAGTTCTAATCTTGCGCTAAAAGTTGTGATAAGATCTTAGAAAGTATAGTCTTTGCTGATATCAGCTCGTTTCTTTGTGATGTAACAGTTTTAACCTAACCTAACCAAAGTTTTCTGTTAGCAATTCGTTTCTGTAGGGAGTTCTTCTTTGAAAAACATTGATATGGTTTCGTCAGACGAAATTATGCGAAAAGAGTCTTATGCCCAATACATTTTATGCGAAGTAATTATTCTGCTAAAAAGTTCATGCGATACGAGTTATGCTAAGCGAGTTTATGGCAAACAAGATTATGTCAGATACCCATTAAACCGCTTTCGTCGTCTGTTACTGTGAAAAAATATAACACAAACTTAAATTTCAACCGACTAAAAAAACCACGAATTTTCGAAGTCGTTGCCTCAGTACGAGTACAGTCACCAGCATTAATATCTGCCACAGCGGAGCGTGCAAAAATCTGACACGTCTTTCCGGCCCTAGAAATTAGAGTCGTATCAGATATTTATGCACGCTTGTTGTGTCAGATATTGGCGCTGGTGACTGTACCTAATACTATTGCATCTGAGGACAACTAATTTTTCTTTCACTCCCCACGTTCCCTAAGGATGATTTTCACTTCGCGCCATCGATCGTTACTAAAGAAAGAAAGAAAGAAAGAAAGAAGACATTTATTCACTAACACAAAAGACACACATATACAGCAAAATTTACACAAATGAACCTAAAAAAAGCTACTTATAGCGTGGATTAAGAGAAGTCTCCCTGCCGGCCGCGCGGCCGCATTAAGTATTCGTTTGGAATATTGCTGTCTTTATCGCTCGTGACATAAGCGCTCGCAGCCGTCCCCCCCATGCACATCCCCTCCTGCATCTCCGCTTCTCGCTAATGTATATCGAGATAGCTATAGGCTTTGCAAGATTTGGGCTGTTGAACTTTGGGTTTCGTTGTCCTCATATTATACGTAAAGTATAGCACAGAAATCAATGATATTTTACAATCAAGATCTGCATTTTCTATGCCTGTGGTTTTTCGGTTTTTGTAAAAATGCTTTAATAGTCTGTTATTCTCGTGCTAAGTTGACATCTTTTTTTTACGATTTTTGAGCTCCTGTAATTCTGTTATTATACATTTATATGAAAATCTGAAAAATTACAGGCATAGATAATTACGTCTAGTCCATGCTTACAAAATTTCATCTACTTCTGTTGCCTAGTTTTCAAATGAGACGGGAACTACGTTTGTATGGAGAATGGAACGAAGCGTCTTCTCTTAAACAAGAGGAATCCCCGTTTTACAAACTCGTGCGCAAGCATCTGCTAGACGCATTACCGTATTCCGACACAGCTAAGTATGAGCGATTGCGTTGTGATTTCTTTGTCCATTGCGTGGCTGAGATGCTCACCGTGCTGCGGTTTATTCGCGGCGCACGCTATGTATTAGAAACTATTTTGCCCTGTCGTCGGTCGCACGTAATCTTTGTATGCTGTTTCTGGATCAAACGTGCGCAGGCACGTTTGTGGACATAGTTTAGTTCATATTCAATATATACAGTCTTTTTCTTGGTTTCCGTTAATTTCGTCGGGCGGCTCAGTTTATTGAAAGAAACTACTGTATAGTGCTTCAATATTAACTGACGCGTTTCCACTTGAACGTAAACAATAGGGGTAATAAACCAAATACTCATAGGGCCTATTCATTTTTAAAGGTGCCATTTCGGCCTTATCTAAGTATCTTGTTGTATACCAACCAGTGTTGATACTTTTGAATATTCATAGAATAATTAAACAAAATACCATGAACAATTCTGACTATACTATCCATCACAAAATTAAAAAAATTCTGCGCTTTTTTCCGAGGGGAACGATTTGGTCCATTTGAAATAATTCGCCGTATCATTACTACATTTGGTTACTTATATTATTAAAAGGAAGATAACAAAGGGAAAGTATCAAAAAAGTTTGAAACGCGGCTGCCGCAAGTTTTATGCAAGTTTTTACAAAGAGTTCACCCGTATTAATCCTATTGTTATTGCTAATGACGGTCGTACGGACGTTCAAGTGGAAACGCACCAGTTAATATTGAATGCACTATAGTTTGATTGAGTTGATAAAAAAAAACATACGTAAACATAATTTATTAAATAACAATAGAAACAATAACTAAAACGAGAGGTTGGGCCTCTTGGTATGGTGCCGATCACGCCAGGAAGCATTCCCGCCCTGAACTGCTATTGCGATTCTTTGCACGAGAAAGCTGCCGGCGCGAGGATTGCCTGTTGCCTCTCCTAAGCAATAGCTGAGCTCCCTGTGTAGCTCCAGCACATCTATACCCCAAGGAACTAATCTATTCTGTGCTAGAGTCTCGACGCCGCGTTGGGTAGATAAATAAAAAAAAGAAGGAAAATTTTACCGGCTAAGATGCTTGAGAATTATTAGTACTTACTTAGTTTAAGAGTAAATAGCAGCCTAAGGTATAAAATATACCTAAACTGGAAGTTTCCGTACACAATACGAAATTCTTAGAAATATACGAGTCATATAGAAGCAAAGTCAACAACATCCAGTTCAACTGAAAAACTAAGTACACTTCATGTAGCATCTCCTAAAGTCAGTTGCTCAGTCAGTTGCAAAGTAAGTTGCTACAATAAAAAATAGATGTTGGTGACTCTATATGACTCATATATATTACATACTCGTACTTCATTTTTTTGTAATGGCTTCGGAAACGGAACCCTGTCTTGGGCGTGTCCGACACGCTCTTGGCCGGCTTTTTGTATAACATGAGTAGTAGTTATAAGGCTTAAATGTTTTGAAGTTTATGGACATAAAAACAACAATAATAATTTAATTAAACCATAAACCTAAATATCAACGGTTCTTTATTGATCTAATTATAATATCGGAGTGGTGGTCGTTATTAATAGTTTGGGCTAACAATTCTGAGAACCCTCTGAGCACTATCGGAAGTGCTCGAGTGGCGCGATGGTTCGTCATCGTTACATATATAACATAGCTTTGTTCTGTGGCTTTTCTCGCGTAAAGGGAATCGGATCACGGGCATTGTAACACTGAAAAAAAAACCGGCCAAGAGCGTGTCGGACACGCCCAAAATAGGGTTCCGGAGCCATTACGAAAAAATTAAGTAATATTTTTCTAAGGATTTCGTACTTTATACGGAATCTTCGAAGTATAGGTATATTTTATACCTTACGCTGCTATTTACTCATAAACTACTAATAATTCTCAAGCAAACTTAGCCGCTATAGTTTTCCTTGGAAGTTTAATATACGGACTACCATCCTGAATTTTTTCTAATTTTTCCGCCCACCGGTTTAGATTTTAGAGGGGGGGGGGGGGGGGGACGCTCGATTTTAATGAAAATTTGCACTTTAAAGTTGAATATTTCGCAAACAAATGACTGAATCGAAAAATCGTTTTTGCAAACCCCTAATGGTTTTAAAATACCTATCCAACAATACCCCACACTATAGGGTTGGATGAGAAAACAAAAATCACCGCCACTTTACGTCTATGGGAGGTACCCTAAAAAAAATTGTTTTTGAATTTTTAATTGTACTGTTTTGTCGGCATAGTTTACTTATATATTCGTGCAAAATTACAGCTTTCTAACATTGATAGTCTCTGAGCAAAGCCGCGGACGGACAGACAGACAGACAGACGGACAGACAGACAGACAGACATGGCGAAACTATAAGGGTTCCGTTTTTGCCATTTTGGCTCCGGAACCCTAAAAAAGGATAGCTGAACTAGTTTGGCTACTTGACGTTTAGCCAAAATTTACTAATTAGGAACCAAAATTATACTAATACTAGCTTATGCCCGCGACTACGTCTGCGCGGACCCAGATTATCGCGCGGTGGCGCCCTCTATCGAAATAAAAAGTATCCTATGTTGATCCTTGGGGCTTAAACTATCTCTATACCAAATTTCATCAAAATCGGTTCAGCGGTTTCGACGTGAAAGCGTAACAGACAGACAGACAGAGTTACTTTCGCATTTATAATATTAGTAGGGATTACAAAAC
Organism: Choristoneura rosaceana; assembly: GCA_037349165.1. Classification (NCBI taxonomy): domain Eukaryota; kingdom Metazoa; phylum Arthropoda; class Insecta; order Lepidoptera; family Tortricidae; genus Choristoneura; species Choristoneura rosaceana. Next base: position 3,564,053 of record JAZBNJ010000032.1, read on the forward strand.
AATTCTGTAAGCCATCACCTAACTTTTAGCTACTAGTAGGCCTTAGTTTTGTAGTCACTCAAGTACTTAATGTTACAAGCAACAATTTTTTTGTTACTGTTAGCTAGTTTTTTTTTTCAGTGTAAAGAGCCTGGGCAGAGACTAAATTAATTAAATAAAAATATCATGGGACAATTCAACAATTGCCCTGGTGACGCTAGACGAATCCAGGCCGCTTCCAACCGATGCAACTATAGGTCTATGGGGGAGAGCTGTACCTATCCAACAGTGGATAAAATAAACCTAAACTAACCTATACTTTTCTATAGGATGACCATTTTTTTTTTTTTGAAAAATATAAGGTTTCAGTGCGAACAAAATTCGGACAAACGATGATTCGGACAAAAAATACGGTATGACTAGCGAAGAGTAGACGAACTTTGGCGCTCCCCATTTAGTAATATGAAAACCTAGAAACTATTGCAAAATAATTACTTTTCCTATAAGATAACCAGCGATAGGCCAAACCGCTAGGTCACCAGGGCAATTGTTGAATTGTCCCATGATATTTTTATTTTATTTATAAAGTCTCTGGCCAGGCTCTTTACACTAAAAAAAAAGTTTGCTAACAGTAACAAAAAAAGTGTTGCTTGTAACATTAAGTACTTGAGTGACTACAAAACTAATCATAATCATAATCATTTCTTTATTTCTGAGAATATGGTACAATATAGGTTAGTAAAGTGTTAAATAGTTCAGCATATTCTGCCGTCATTGGCGTAGAAATATTTTACATCATTAAAATACAAATTTAAAACATTATTAATAATAAAAACAGTTTACCTACATAAAGAAAGAAAGGAGGAAAAAAAATACATTATTTTGTTTATAGAATATAGAATAAAATATAATTTGCCTAAATTAATTATTGTCATTTAAAAATTCAGCTACAGAATAAAACATTCAGCTACAGCACTTAAACATTCTCATTTCAAATTGATGTGTTTGTAGCAAACAATTTTTTTTTTTTTCTAGGCTGGTGTAATTTGAGCGGTCTCCTGCTAGGTCTGTTAATTTTATTAATTATCTGGTCATGCAGTCTAAGGCCTACTGTCCAACAGTGGATGACCTACAGCTGATACATTGTTGATGGTGATAAAAGGGCCTAGAAAAGGATATACATTCACGCGAAAAACGAGCCGGCCTGCGTATGGTTTAATTTGGCATTTGTTTATCACATCCGCCCTTTGACATATGACCCGCGTCTCATTAAAGAACATTAGGCTCCAACAGCAGTTTGTAACGTCCGGATACCTTTGCGTAAACAGATCGAATTGTATGACTTAGTTACAACAATTCTGGGGCCCGAGTGAAAAAGGGGTTAATTCTGCAGAAGTTGAACTGCTGATTTCGACTTAAACCCAAATACACATAAAATAGAAAATAGCTCTGTAATTTTTGTAGTCTTAACCCCTTTTTCACTAGGGTTCCAGAATTGTTGTCTTATTTAAACAGCTCGGGGTATTGCCAAACTTTGAATGAGAATCAGAATGTTTATACCAATACTTATACATAAATTTACATATAGGAAGGGAATTCCCCGATTTCATACACATACATACATAGGTACAAATAATGGAAAATTTCGTGTTAATTCTAGTCGCAGTCGGTCCGAATCGTATGCGTGAGACATAAATGTGAAATAGGTATATTATTGTGAAATATTATTCAGTATAATTTATTATGGAACTTATTGCCTCTGCAATCAATCTGATTTTTCTCGCAAGTCTAAACTCGGTTTAAAGCCTGGTTTAAACTTGGGAGAAAAATCGTGCAAGTTGCTTTACATTGCGACGCCGTAAAGCCAACGAGTCTGCAGTGGTCAATCAAGCGCTGCAATGTAATGCAACTTGCTCGATATTTCTTGCAGTACCCTTAGTATAAGTTGTCGGTTACAAAATACGTCTCGATCGCGTTCGCGTTAAAATCTCAATTTGTGCGGAAACACGAACATCGCAAACGTTACGCTAGAGGCACTGTTCGTGTTTCCATACAAATTGAGATTTTAACGCGAACGCGATCGAGACGTATTTTGTAACCAAAAACTTACGGTAAAGGTCTAACTAGGCTTAATGTAAGTATTATCATGTTGCAATACAGGAACACGTGTTTAAATCGTGCTAACCGAGGAAGGGTTATATATAGGTCGCTAACTTTAGCTCTACCTGGCCACATGTTTTGTAGCAATGCCTTTTAACTTACTAGGTATAGCTTGTTGTTCTCGAAGTCGTGTATGTTTAAAACTTTTTAAGTTCATGTTGATAGGATAGGTCCTTATACTTCGTTTTTTTTTAGCATTAGAAATAAATAAGGTAAACAATCTTGAAGTCTTTTTATTGAAAAAAAATCATTACATTTTTATTACTAGCTGCTTGCCCCGGCTTCACACGGAAGGAAAAGAGATTAATTTTTTTTCCTGCAAAAACCTTTAATCGCACTCACTTTTCGTATGGATATTAGAAATATTTATAAGTTTAGTTTGTATGTAGTTTTAGTTACGTTATTATTATTATTTTTTTGTTTTGTACCGTGTTATGTTTTATTAATAAATTAGCGAGAAATATTTTATTTTATCGTATTTAATTATCTTAAGATTTTTTCATAAAATATAAACCTTCTTCTGACAGGTACAAACATAATTTAAAAAATCGCCATACGAGTTGGAAGAGGGTTCCGTATTTTTTTTTTTATATTTAATAATATGTTAAAAATATGCCTTAAACGGCAGTTCCTATATCCAGGTCTATATCCAGTTAGCGATATCTATTTTTGCCTAATCTCGAATTCCAAACTTTTATGACTACGTTATATGTAAAGGTAGCTTAAAAATTGTTTTTCTGTTCGATAATACATCATCATCATCATCCCAGCCTATATACGTCCCACTGCTGGGCACAGGCCTCCTCTCAGAACGAGAGGGTTCGATAATACACCAAACAGAAAAACAACCAAATAACATCAACAACAATGACAATTCAAGCTGTAATATTCATACTAATATTATAAATGGGAAAGTGTGTGTTTGTAAATATGTTTGTGTGTTTGTATGTTTGTCCGTCTTTCACGTCGAAATGGAGAGACGGATTGATGATTTTTGGCATAGATATAGTTTGTGGGCCAGAGAGTGACAAAGGTTATTTTTTGACCTGAAAAAATGTACAGTTCCCGAGGAAGTGACCCGCGACAACTGACGCGGGCGAAGTCGCGGGCAAAAGCTAGTTTATAAAATAAATAAAAAATAATCAAAAACCCATCAAATAATCACACAGCCCGAAGAATTGCGAAACTGAACTGGCAGTGGGCGGGGCATATTGCACGCAGGACTGATGGCCGATGGGGTCAGAGGGTTCTCGAATGGCGTCCGCGGACCTGGAGACGAGCTGTCGGTAGGCCTAAAACAAGACGGAGCGACGACCTGGCTAAGATCGGGGGATCGCGGTGGATGCGAAAAGCACAAGACCGGTCTGAGTGGAGAGCCTTGGGGGAGGGCTATGTCCAGCAGTGGACGTCTTTCGGCTGACATGATGATGATGATGAATCAAACACCTACGGACGAATAGAGGTCCAGCGTCATTTAACGACTGTTCTTTATTTAACAAAACGACTCGAACTCATCGAGCGAACGATAATAGGGGCGCTATAGCATTTAGACCCGTTTAGATTGCTACCAATTGATTGGAACAACTCCTCTATTAGAGGCCATGGGCCTTTTGTTTGGATAGTCTTATTTGACCTCTTAAAAAGACTGATTTCTCATTGGATCGTGTTCCGTAGGATGTTAAGGTTAATTGTGATTCCTGAGTGCAGCGTTAGATTGATTGATTCAAGCTAACTTCTTACTTTTCTTAACGTGACCCGAAGCGGTCTTGGCTTGGCCTCCAACACCAAACTACGCATGGTTTTATCTTGGGTCCGCTCTTGCCAGCCCTCAAACTGGCATACAGTCATCAAAAAAAAAAGGTGTTTCTAAATAACATAAATTGACGTAACCGAAAACCTATAGGGTACTTCCGATTTTTCTAGAAACGTGAAATTTGGTATGAATTATAGCACAAAAAATAACAAGTTTGAACATATTATTTTTTGCGTTTATCTGTCAATCATCGTAATTATCTAAAATTACCCCACACTATGTACATTTTGCTTAGGAGAGTTACCCTAGAAATACCCAACCTTATTTACAAACTAAACTTCAATCATAGCTTTGCACACGTAAGCCGTTATACCCGGCATTTTAATAAATTCCTATGGGAATTCACAAAAATTACGTTGTATGATGTTGAATCAGATCTACAAATCTTCATTTATAAGTGAAAACCTAACACTGATGACATAAATAAAGTCCATCCATCCCAGCCTATATACGTCCCACTCCCACTGCTGGGCGCAGGCCTCCTCTCAGAACACGAGGGCCGTGGTGGCCTATTGGTTTGACCTATCGTCGCTCAAGCAGAGGGTCTTGGGTTAAAACTCCGGCTCGCACCTCTGAGTTTTTCGAAATAAAGTATCTCACGTTTTAAACTTTCGTGATTCTCACTCATAGTCAAATACCCTACACTTCAGTCTACTCGTGACCACGGCAACTGAAATGTTGCCGAAACTTCGAGGTAAATAATAATTGTATCAAATAGCGTGATAAGTCCCGTTAAGGTATTTGACTATAAAGTATCTCATTATAATTAAAATGAAACTAATTAAAAATTATTACCATGAGTAAAACGAAAAAAAGTATCCCCCTGGTAAAGTATTCCCCGCGGCATGGACGCAAAGATGCTGGCAGCATTTCCTCGCTGTACCTATAGCAATGTTGATACGTTGAACAAGGAAGCTGCCAGCTCTTCTGTCCTTTATTGGTATCCGAAAGTCGTTTGGATATTCTTCATACTAAGATTATTTGCGCTGAGCCCCCACGGACCTAAGGTCTCAACCGCGAATGGAACAAAGTTGCATCCAGGGCCGAGGCCCTTGTATTTGTTTATTTAGAGTTTTTCAGCCGCTTTTGCTTCTGCACCAGCTTGATTAGCTGTTCCACGAACGTAGGAAGGAGCTACAGCATCTACGCAAGTGGCGTCCACACCACCACTAATACAATTAAGTATTCAGGTGAAATTTTGTAAAAAAAAAACACAAATTTATACCAAATACAAAGTTATTCTGACAATTGGAATTCGGGTTACATTTCGACAAGATCGGACAACTAACAATCATAATTGACAAGTTAAAAAAGCTTTTCATATGGAGTGAAATAACAAAAAACATTGACAAATCTTTCGTAGGACAACGAACGGACAAACCAACAGTGAAACAGATGTAAAAGTACGCGTAGAATGTTATGCGGAACAATAAATAGCTTAGCGCAATTAGAAACAATAGAATCGGGTAGTGAACAACCGCGTCCTGGACACATGTTGATTTTTTTTAGAAAGTAATTTATTGATGTTGGGTTTCGTGTCGTATTTATTTAGTATCTTTACTATGCTAAATTCTAAAGTTTATACAACTATATTAAACCTGCTGTTCCACACAAAATTGAAGAGACATCAGAGACATCAGAGCCAATAGGTTGGATGTGAATTTTTGATACTTTACAAGTCAAGCAAAATTAAATTTTAACATAAGTTAAGTATTTTTCTTTTAATATTATGGACAACCGACCTTTTTTACTTAACTTGGTTAATAAAAGAGACAGCGATATAACAGTTAGATGGCCTGAAAGAGGACAAACATTTTTGTATGATTCTAAAAAAAGTGATTTACGTAAAAATTGGACATCCGAGTTTGTCAAGGCACAACGACCGACTATATTCAACTACTAGCTTTTGCCCGCGGCTCCGCCCGCGTGGTATCGCGCGCTGTTCCCTCGGGAACTGTGCATTTTTACGGGATAAAAAGTAGCCTATGTTACTCTCGGGCCTATAAACTATCTCTAAGCCAAAAATGACGTCGATTCGTCGCTCCGTTACGGCGTGAAAGATAGACAAACACACAAACACAAATTCGCATTTATAATATTAGTATGGATTTTATTAGTGACGTCAATATTAGATTAGAATCCACCTATGTTGCTTGATGTACACCTCCTTAGGGTACTCAAAGGACCAAAATATGTGGGTATATTTTGGCGGGTCATTGAACTGGGAGATGAAACAGACGTCAAGGTGCACGTTCGCGCGGCGCACGCGCATAAACAACGCTGGGTACACAAACAGAACAGCCGACGGATTTTATATATACCACGTGGAAGTATTGGAAGTTTTGGTAGGAAGGTTCCGAGGACCTTCAGTGAGAAGTAAGTTTACTACATAAAAACTACATATAAGGTACCGGGGCTAATGCGTCGCAATACTTTAAACAGCAAATTTATCAGATTATAACAAACACATTATGTATCCCTAAAAGCTATAACTTATGATACAAGTTAGCATATTTTATCTCATCACACATCTCAGCCGTAGGACGTCCACTGTTGGACATAGGCCTTCCCCATAGACCTCCAGTTGCTATATAGTTGCTATGTAGTTGTATATTTTATCTATTTTCATATTTTAGTGCCATTTTATGGCATTTTTAATAACTTCATTTTTTTATACGACTGGAAGGAAAACGAGCAAGTGGGCTCCTGGTGGTAAGAGATCACCACCGCCCATAAAAATCTGCAACACCAGGGGTATAATTACTCTTAAACTACTAATAATGCTCAAGCAAACTTAGCCGTTATAGCTTTCCTTGAAAGTTTGATATATTTACTATCATCCATTTCAATTTTTTCCATCTACCGGTTTAGATTTTAGAGGAGAAAATTACAGCTTTCTAGCATTGATAGTCTCTGAGCAAAGCCGCGGACGGACAGACGGACAGACAGACGTGGCGAGACTATAAGGGTTCCGTTTTTGCCATTTTGATTCCGGAACCCTAACAACCAGTAAGTACCTACCTAGTAGGTAATTATCTAAATAGTATGCAACTTCACTAAACAATACGAGTATATTGTACCTAGTAAATAATGTTTTACCATCTATCGTATCTTCTCGGAAAAGTCCGTATTTATGTTGCTTTCTCAGCTAGCTTACTGAAGTTTGCTGAAGCTAATTGAGAAAGGAAGATAAACTTATCCGACAAAATACGACGGCAAAACATAAATTAGACATGTAAAATTGGCTTTTTATTTATTTATTAAATTTTTTTGATATTTTTTTTTATCTTTTTAGTTTAACAGAGCATTACATCTTAATGATAACTCAAAACTATTTTAAATTAGTATTAAATAGTCTAGATGTACTAAACGGCACTCAAATGTATTAAAAGTCTACGATGCCAGTGCGAATAGGAATGGAACTGATCTTTTATTCCTCGGAAGGGATCTTATGAATGATATATCTGCTAGTATCTCTAATATTTAAAATAAATAATAGAATAAAGTCAATAATCATTTTTTTAGAATAATTAACCATGGATCGAAATATTTGACGTAGGTAGCTTGCCGATAGTTATATATAATGGTAACACCCTTGTAGATTTAACTGCAATTATTTCAACGCTCTAAAATTAGCCGACTAAAAATATGGTAACTAATAAAAACCGGCCAAGAGCGTGTCGGACACGCCCAAAATAGGGTTCCGTAGCCATTACGAAAAAATTAAGTACTATTTTTCTAAGGATTTCGTATTTTATACGGAATCTTCCAAGTTTAGGTATATTTTATACCTTACGCTGCTATTTACTCATAAACTACTAATAATTCTCAAGCAAACTTAACCGTTATAGTTTTCCTTGAAAGTTTGATATACTGACTACCATCCTGAATTTTTTCAATTTTCTCCACCCACCTGTTTAGATTTTAGAGGGGGGGGGGACGCTCGATTTTAATGAAAATTTGCACTTTAAAGTTGAATATTTCGCAAACACATTACTGAATCGAAAAATAGTTTTAGCAAACCCCTAATGGTTTTAAAATACCTATCCAACGATACCCCACACTATAGGGTTGGATGAGAAAAAAAAAATCACCGCCACTTTTCGTCTATGGGAGGTACCCTAAAAAAAATTGTTTTTGAATTTTTAATTGTACTATTTTGTCGGCATAGTTTACCTATATATCCGTGCAAAATTACAGCTTTCTAGCATTAATAGTCCCTGAGCAAAGCCGCGGACGGACAGACAGACAGACAGACAGACAGACAGACAGACAGACATGGCGAAACTATAAGGGTTCCGTTTTTGCCATTTTGGCTCCGGAACCCTAAAAAGATCAAAACAAATGCTTCTACGTAAAACGTTTCAATCACGTACGCCCGTAAACTAACAATATTTATTGAGGTGAAGGGTTGTAGTTTAGTTAATCAACATGGTCCTTCGAAGCACATTTATAGCTACATGTCTGAAAACACTTTCTATCGCACTTTGATATTTGAAACAGACATTTGAAACACACTTTCCCAATTATAATCATACAGAATTCCTGAGCAAAAATACTTTATGGAACAGTGACGTTCGAGTTTAATTCCGTTCTAATCTGGGACGTGGGCTTACCTGATCATTCTGGTCATGTGTGAGGTACAGCCATCCGAGCAAAGCCTGGGGGCAGTTCTCAGTCTTGCCACACCACTGCGGCAGGTCGGCCCCCAAGGCAGTAGGAGACATGCCCCTCATCAGCACTGGCCACTAACACTCAACTGTCAATTGAAGTTGATTTAAAAACAAACGAGTGAAGAATTTTTGAACGTGGAATTGTTTTGTTTTTAAAACGCTCGCGATCAGGGCATGTCAACGAATGCGGCCGGGCTGTGTATTTTTGGATCGTGCGGGTGCGCGGGCGCTGACTCGGCCTCGGCTACACTGTGGACGCCGCTCCTTAAGACGGGACGTTGTGACGCTTGGAGATTTCAATCTGTGGTGGTATCGATTAGATGTGTCGATCGTTTTTATTTTGCAAATTATAAACAGCCAGTTTTAGTCGATAAAAAGTTGTCAACGAAAGTTTTTATTTTAATTTTCCATTTTTAACATTGTGAACTTTACTAAGTATAGTGACAAAAAAACTAAAAGTTTAACATTAATGAGCAGAAATTCGATGAAAAAATGACTGATATTTCTATCTAGTGACCGAATCACTAATTAGTTTGAGCACTTACCAATAGGTATAATATGGCTGAAAATATCCAATAGGCAACGTGTAAAACTTAACGTGTTTATGTTTTGAGTTAAATATATAATTGTAACGTTGGTATATTTACATTATTATTGTGCGGTATTGTATATACGTACGTACTCTTTGATCCTAATCGCCTCAAATATTTTTTTATGGGAATATTTAATTTTTTTTGTATACTTACATTTTGCAGACGTAGAGTTAAAAAAGTTCACATCAAAACTATCGACTTTTTATGTCTTACCATGTTAGTATGAAGCCAAACTAACCTGTGATTATACTTATGCTACGGTTATTCAAGGACGGTAGTGATTGTTTTCCATAAGATGCCAGAAAAAAAAATCGCAAAGACAGTGGCGCTCGAAAGCTTGAAGCGTCAGACATCGATATGATCGTGTCCCCGCCCTAAAGCCAACATGTGGGCGCACCCGACCGCCGGGGACTCAGAGGAGAGCAATATTTTCGTTCAGCCCCCGTACCACGATACTACTGTCGATTAGATATCGCTGATCCACGGTTCGTGGTAGAGAGTTATTTTATTTAATTGGGAGTCGGGGATGGTATGAAAGTAAGAATAAGAATAAATTTATTTATATTATATCATTGAAAATATTCGCACAGTGAGATATCCGGAGGACCCCGAACTAAAAAAAAAATCCATACTAATATTATAAATGCGAAAGTGTGTTTGTGTGTTTATATGTTTGTCCCTCTTTCACGCCGTAACGGAGCGATGGATCGACATGATTTTTGGCATAGGGAAAGTTTATGAGCCCAAGAGTGACATAGGCTACTTTTTATCCCGGCAAAATGCACAGTTCCCGAGGGAACAGCGCGCGATAACCGAATACCACGCGGGCGGAGCCGCGGGCAAAAGCTAGTACTTAAATAAAATAAATATGAAACAAAATAGTTTTTTTTTACGGTGACTTTTTTCATTTTTATTTTCATTTTAATTTTCAGTGACTTATTACTGTATTTAAAAAAAAACACTTGAGTTTTTTATACCATGCATACAGAATGTTTTAAGCTAAGTACTCAAAATTAACACTATATTTCAAAGAAAGAAATATTCGCGTCATATACACATAGCCTGTCTTGGACGTGGAATGATTATAATCTACATTGCCTTTCATTTTTTTAAATAATTGACCAGTAAAAACACTCTTGAATCTAAAGAAAAATGGACACAAAATCTAAGTAGGTACCTTAGCTTCTTATTTTACTGAAAGCCGTAGTTTTTTATTTCGAAAACTCAGAGATGTGCCTTCATAAACATAGTTATGTGGTTCATAAACTTGTGAGCAAAAATATTATGAAAAATATCTGAACACGCTTCTACGCCGTTGACAATAGAGTCGTGTTCAGATATTTTTGATCAAATTTTTGCTCACATGTTTATAAACTCGACTATACCCACGAACCTCTGCTTGAGAGACTATAGCTGAAAACACTTATAAGCTACCACGACTTTTTATACTGCCTCAAATATCTACTCCAAAATGTTTACCAGCTTTGGAAATATTGAGTAAACATTATGCTAATGACCTGAATGAGGCGTTTAAAAAATTAAGGCGCTTGATTAATTTTTCTTCATTTTTAGGGTTCCGGAGCCAAAATGGCAAAAAGGGAACCCTTATAGTTTCGTCAAGTCCGTCTGATGATGACCAAATGATGATTTTCAAGAGCAAATGCACGAGTTAGGTACTACTAAATAATATCAAAATTACCATAGGTGTCCCTACAACATTGGAAGAGTTCCCTCGATTTCCTTAGTATCCAAACATCAGATCCTGATTTGGTGCTTATGTGACCTAATTGAAAGCATTCCCAGACGAACGCAATTTTTTTAAATCGGTTCATAAATAACGAAGTTCTGAGGTAGCAAACATAAAAAAAATAGAACCGAATAGATAACCTTCTTTTTTTTGAAGTCGCTTAAAAATTGTACGGAGTGTCGGAGCACTGACACTGTTTGCATATCGTTCTGAATATAAACTTTACATGTCATCGTATTATAAACTGTTACCACACTAATAAACTCAATTGGTTCGCATCGAGCCGTTTAATTGACTACAATGAGACCCCTCTACCGTACGCTAACCTGTCAAATATAAAATACGCATCATGCTAATAATTTTGAAGAGAAGCATTCCGTTTTAATTTAGTCGGGTTGTGGTGATAGTTGCATCCTGTAGAGTAGACATTGGTAGAGTTTTTTTAACTATTGATTGTGATTTCATGTTAAAAAATGAAGATGATGTTATTATGTTATGTTCTTCTGTAGACTAGCTTTTACCCGCAGCTTTGCTGTAAAACCATTAGGAAATAAATTAATGATAGAACAGTTGTTAGAGAACCTTATAATCCAACTTAAGTATTTATTAAATTACACTGGAAATGTGTCGAACCCGGCCGAAACGAACTTGTAAGATTTACAACAATAAGTAGAGCTACTTAAATAAAAGCTTCTAAAAATCAAGACAAGTAGAATTAATATCAGATGTATTGTCAAGAAGACATTAATATCTAAGGCGTATTATAAACTCAATGATAAAAAATTTATTTATAAAACAAACAAATAATATGTAACAATAATTAACAGAAATAAATAATTAAAAGAAAAAAAAAACTATAACTAACTTACTCTAAACCTAAAAATCTGTATTTACAAATATCTCCCAAGTCGCTACTATTGGGGAGGGTGCCCATAAGGCTGGCTGCGTTTCCTCGTTTACTCAATGATTATATCATGGACAGGGATATTTGGAAATGATTCCGATCCGCATTAGCGATCCCTTCAAATAGCGAACCTACTGTGTAAAAAAAAGTTATGTTAAATACCTTTGATGTATAAATACGTATCGACGGGTGAAAGGCTATTTGTATTAAGCGACAACGTATTCCTATGTCGCTTAAAACAAATAGCCTTTCACCTGTCGGTATCATTTAATATTATTGTAAACCTGTTTAAAAAATAAATATAAGACCTCGTTGAGTTTCTTACCGGATTCTTATCAACAGAGATTTTTCCGAACCGGTGGTAGATTTTATTGACATTCATAAGTGCTTGTTAGAGCCTAAATTGAATAAAGCTATTTTGACTTTGACTTTGAATAATAAGTAATTATGTAATCACAATGATGTGCAGGTTTAACCAGTGCCGGACTAGCCCATGAGCAAATTAAGCAACTGCTTAGGGCATAACGTCCTGGGGGGTATCGTAAACAGCCGTAAACAGCCCAAAAAAAATTTGCTGGCACTTACAAGGTAAGGCTGATTACGGCTACTTATGGAAAGGGGGGGGGGGGGAGGGGGTGCCACGGGCGTGGATTGCTTAGGGCATCAAATGGTCTTAATTTAATCCGGCGCTGGCAACACCAGGGCGGGAGTCGATTATCCAATGGAAATGTAATCGTACGTATTTAGACGTGGAATTGAGACTATATACGGACTCTGTTTATGCTTCGGTTTAAAATAGTTTGATTACGCGCCGTGGTCGAGTTAGGTAATTAAATCATTTTACAATCGATGAAACTGAGTCGTGCACAATAGAAACTTTTTGCTGCAAATGTCATGTTGACATTTCATACATCTGCCGAAAACATCAAGAAATGGGTAGGTCGTGAAAATATTCCACAATTTGATGCGATTTCATTTTTTTTATTCAACTGGATGGCAAACGAGCAAGTGGGTCTCCTGATGGTAAGAGATCACCACCGCCGATAAACATCTGCAACACCAGGGGTATTGCAGATGCGTTGCCAACCTAGAGGGTTTAAGATGGGATACCTCAAGTGCCAGTAATTTCACCGGCTGTCTTACTATCCACGCCGAAACACAACACACACGGCAGGATTAGCGAGCAAGATGGTGATAGCAATCCGGGCGGACCTTGCACAAGGTCCTACCACCTGCAATTTCTTCGCCTGTACCTAATAAGGTTGCGTTTCCACCATGTGCGAGATGCGCTGCGACGAATGTGTTTGTCATCAACCATTAGAAACATTTACTTATTTCCTCGCCCAACACAGCAAGGCTACCACGACATTCGAAAATCGAAGTTCGTATCGTACCGTCCCGCCTACGCTTATAAATGTTGTTTAATACGAGAGTAAGAGGGATGGTACGATACGAACTTCGACTTTTGTGTTTCGAAGTAGCCCTTCAGCTCTAGTGGGAACAGCTCAGCGGAGCGAGGGTAGGTAAAAGAAGCGTTTCTATTAATTAATGACCACTTTACTCACAACACAACCACGTTTGACATACTACCAGTGTAATGTAAATAAGTTGGATGACCATGTAAGTACAGTCAACAAAAACTAGAGTCATTTTGTTTCTTACAAATCTTCAGCTAACAAATTAGTGTTACTGAGCAGTCACTCTAAGAAATTAATTTTTATTTATGTACTAGCTTTTACCTGTGGCTTCGCTCGCGTGGAATTCGGTTGTCACGCGCTGTTTCCCGTCGGGAACTGTATGCCAAAAATCACATCGATCTGTTGCTCCGTTTCGACGTGAAAGACGGACAAACATAGAAACGCGCACACTTTCGCATTTTTAGGGTTCCGGAGCCAAAATGGCAAAAACGGAACCCTTATAGTTTCGCCATGTCTGTCTGTCTGTCCGTCTGTCTGTCTGTCTGTCTGTCTGTCCGTCCGCGGCTTTGCTCAGAGACCATCAATGCTAGAAAGCTGTAATTTTGCACGAATATATAGGTAAACTATGCCGACAAAATAGTACAATCAAAAATTCAAAAATATTTTTTTTTAGGGTACCTCCCATAGACGTAAAGTGGCGGTGATTTTTTTTTCTCATCCAACCCTATATTGTGGGGTATCGTTGGATAGGTATTTTAAAATCATTAGGGGTTTTCTAAAACGATTTTTCGATTCAGTCATTTGTTTGCGAAATATTCAACTTTAAAGTGTAAATTTTCTTTAAAATCGAGCGTCCCCCCCCCTCTAAAATCTAAACCGGTGGTTGGAAAAATTTCAAAAAATTCAGGATGGTAGTCAGTATATCGAACTTCCAAGGAAAACTATAGCGGCAAAGTTTGCTTGAGAATTATTAGTAGTTTATGAGTAAATAGCAGCGTAAGGTATAAAATACACCTAAACTTGAAAGATTCCGTATAAAATTCGAAATAATAAAAAATATTACTTAATTTTTTCGTAATGGCTACGGAACCCTATTTTGGGCGTGTCCGACACGCTCTTGGCCGGTTTTTTTTTAATATTAGTGTGGATTAGGTATGTAGAGGTTAATCGTATTAATACCTGTGCAAATCGCAAATGTCTACATAACTAATAGTGTTCAAATGATACAGTTTTCTGACAGAATGACAGACCGACAGAGGAGCATATCGTCGTATCCTACGATAAGAGCCACTGTCACCATAAGGGCTTTTAGTTTTTATTGTAAAATTAAATTCTACACGTCAAGATACATGTCTACAACTTTAAATAATAATTTTAATATTTTTTTATTAAATAGTAAAAAAATATTTTAAAAAAGCCACAATTACGTAAGTCTCAATACTAACGCGGAGTAAAGCCAGAAGTACTCTGCTGTCCTTATTCGCCGTGCAAAAAGGAGCGACGCGGGCGCGAGGAGGGGGCGCAAGCGCCATTTTTGCGGTACTCGGCGGACAGCGTCGTAAGAGTGGCGTGAATTTGTAATGGTTATTTAATTTGTAAGATCGTCTTTTTTTCGTTAATTAACAATGAAAACAATAAAACGAATCGTCGAGAACTTAGATTTGTAAAAATAGTTACAAAAAATGGCGCTGATCGAAAAAGGAAAACACCAAGAAAAATTATTTAAATAGTTTTTGCATCATTTGGATCCTATTTATTACTTATTTTAGGTTTACTTTTATATTATATATATTCTTAATTAATTTATTTATATATTTACATAGTTTAATGAAGAAAATCACACAATTTAAAGAAGTGGTTAATATTACCTAGAATAAAGCCCGAACGGCTACAGCGGTCTTCTACCGCGCAATAGCTCAATTTTATTTGTATGGCAAATGTGTGGCCACAATTTCGTTAGTGTCCTTATTCTATGTGCAAATTATGTTTTGTTGAATTATTGCTTAAATATTCGCTTTTAAAAGATATATTTGGGTGTTTTATTAACATTTCGGCTTCATGGAATAAACATACTTACTTTTTGATAACAATAATTATTTTCAACGTGTGATTTTGCGCGTCTGATTTTTGGGTTCTTATGGCACTTGAGGCCTTTTTCGCTGTATATTTTGGCATTATTGTATCTAATTTACCTTCTAATTTCTTGTCAATCGGTTAATAGGCTAGAATATTACTCTATTATGGCTTCTTATAAAATTCGGGATGTTTCCTGTGACTGATTTATTACTAACAAGGTTTTGCCTGTGCTTTTTCAATTCTGTTTCTATAAATAAAACTCGAAAAGTCTCGCGTACAACCTGAAAACGAGCAAGATCTAGATTATTTGTTTAGTAATGGGACCACATTTTTGACAGTGTAAGTTAAGAAGATAAAGACTATCTAAGCATATTTTTTTAAAGACATCGTTTCAATATTTTTTATTATTTACAGACTGTTACCGACAGCAACAGCGGGCTTGATATTGAAACAAACCAAATTAATCGCAAATTTCTGTCAGAGCAATAACACATAAATAAAAGACAAATTGATGAAGACCGAATTTTAAATAAAACTCAGATGCATCAAAAAGTAGTCATCATGGTACAAGATAAAACGAAAAAAAAAAATGCTGATATAATTTCGGTAACTTTCTCGGAGCCACACCGAAGTTTTTGCTAGCTTGAAAACGTTTAACTTCCTGCTACTGCTGAAATATTTTCGCCTGATGACATCACCGAAGAAAAAACTGGCGATTATGTGAATGTGCAATGATTAAGAGACAATTTTGGAGTCTAGCTCAATTCCGTGTCAGAATGAAAATATTATCTTTGTAGAAAAACAAAAAGAAACCAATGAAGTTCTAGATGATAACTAGAGCAGATAGAAGAAATTACTAGTAAATCAACTATTGATAATCATGAAGATGCAGAAGGATAATATTTTCATTCCGACACGGAATTAAGGTAGACTTCAAAATAGTCTCTATCATTGCGCATCCTACATTTTCGTCAGTTTTTTCTTCGGCGACGTCATCAGGTGAAATTAATTCAGCAGTAGCAGGAAGTTAAACGTTTTCAAGTTGACAAAAACTTCGGTGTGGCTTCGGGATGTTTTCGAAATTATATCACCAATATTTTATTTTTTTCGATTAATTTGTACAATGATGGCTAATGTTTTTTAATGCATCAAAGTTTTATTTCAAATTCGGTCTTCATCAATTTGTCTTCTGGTTACGTGTTGAAGCTCTGACAAAAAATGGTATTGGTTTGTCTAAATATCAAGCCCCATATTGTTGACGGTAACAGTCTGTAAATATTAAGATATAGTGAAACGAAGTCTTTAAAAAATGTAAGTTAATCTTTATTTTCTTAACTTACACTGTCCAATATTTGGTCTCTATTATCAATTAATATTATATTACGATGTTTGCGAAGACTACAAAACAATAATGAGTTTAAGAAAGATGAAAATAGGGACAAGGACTGTAATTACAAATATTGAAAGAGTAAGCACAGACTCTATAAAAGTGAATATATAAAAACAAGTCTCTTGCATCTTTGTGTCAATAAAAAAATGAAGAATTTCATGACTTTTTTTATAACGTTACTTCTTGAGAAAGGAGGTGTTGCTACTTTTTTTTTTTTTACTGCGGGTAATACAGGCGATGAGAAAGAACAGGGAAAGATTTCCAATGAATATTGAAGACTAAGTAAATAATAATGTGCATTTTTTTTAAATATTAAAAGCTTTGAGAATATTTAGATTTTCATAAGTTAAATATATTTTTTTAATTTATAAAAAATTAAGATGTTTTTAGTTTCACTTATATTCTTAGATGGGACTTATTTTATTTAAGAGAATTACTGTGGGTACGTACCTCCGCTTTATGATTTAAAAAATCTTAGAAAATAAAACATCTAATTTGCCACTTCAGTATTACAAGAAAAATACTGAAATAAAAAAAAATTGTTGAAACGCAAATATTTTTACAACTATAATTTGGTCCTAATGGCAGTTGTGGCCTCGAATTTTTCGACGATAAAAGGCACAACGTAGCTTAAGGCCCTTTAAAATTCATTTAGTCCGACGAAAAGGGATTTAACGGACAAAATCGATCTATAAGATATCATTAAAAACATAAATTTTATTTTAACAGAACCCTAGAACCCTAATACACATTATTTAATTGCAAAACTATCAATTCGCTACTTACCTTTTGAAAGAAACACAAAAATGCTTCTCCTGAAAAGTAAGCATTTTGTAATGGTGGCTCTTATCGTAGGATACGACGATATATAGATGAACCGCCTAACTGAGTCCTCGCCTGCGCGGTACAGGGGCGCGGGGGTAGGACGAGAAAGGGGAGTGAAAGAGGTGCGAGCGGCAGGCGCTTCTTAGCGCACAGCTCATACCGGTCGCGCCACGGCTAGCGATCGCAAGTGCTAATGGTTACGGACGCTTTGTGAGAGGTACACACGAGATAAGATGAGTCGATATATCTTCGGACATAAAATTAATAGTCAGTGCAAACAAATGGTTTTTAACGTATACGAATACTTTAGAAAAAAAACAGCAATTTTAAGTTGAATGAAAAAAAAACGACTTTCAAAAAAATAGACATAGGTACATAATATTGTAGTATTGTGTCGTATAGTCCAAATTCTTTATCTTGTCCGGAACTTCCTACCAGTACCTTACTCGATTCGGTCAAGAAAATTAGTTTTAACTATAACTCAAAACCCTCCTGCCGCAATCAGAAAAAAACCATTCGTTAACCAACATGACGTCACATATCTTTAGAACTGTCTAGTGCACGTTTCGCCACTTGTGTATCTCGTTATTCACGCTCGCCGCCCGCACCGCCTTCACTCCCCTTTCTCGTCCTACCCCCGCGCCCCTGTACCGCGCAGGCGAGGACTCAGTTAAGCGGTTTGCCTATAGTTCTAAGGACATGTTGACACCCAACGGTATAGAACCCAAAACATTAATTACAATGTAATTTTTTCCCAAATGCCAAGTTTTACCCAAAAAAACTGTTCAAATGGAAACAGATGTCAGAGAAACAAAATACAAGTTATCGGAACTAGAAACAATAGTAACGGACAACCCGTGCACTGCGCAAGCGCGGCCCAAACACATGTTTCGTTTTTTTTTTTTTAGAGTATTGTTAACTTTCTCTTTCAAAATAGTTGCGAAATTTAACTGTTTACGTCAAATGTGACAACTAGGTACGTAAAGTATGACTCTAAGGAGTAGGAATAACTAAAAATAAATAAATAATAGAAAGTCTGATCCCTTTAATTTCATTTACGTAGAGTAACGTAGGTAACTGTTTTTCGCGCTTTCACTTTATAATTTACAACATGAAGCAACAATGTGACATAATCCTCTTTTCATTTCCACTTTTTTTTATTTAACGGGACACTTGAAACACTGGCCAGCGAAAAAAACTAGTATCAACACGCAACCTTTTTAGCCGTAAGGAAAATAAAAAAGCAAAGGCACTGACATTTCGAAGCTCATTCCAAAATTGACAGTTTTCGTTGTCACGCGCTCCCAATTAAAAAGAGCTGTTTGCATAAAAAGTGATAGTGAAAAGATCATTGTGAATAAGTTTAGAAAAATAGACAAGCTACTGATTTCGGAAAAAAATTAGAAACGTGTTTACAAAACCTCATTGACTGGGATTTATCAAGTTGACCAGGTAAGTAAGTGATTATTTAATTAAAAACTTAATGGAAAACAGCTGGTTGCTGCTTTAGTTGTATGTATTGTGTTGACGGCAACATAGACAGAACATGATTGGAAGGGCCCTCATTCCCATTTTGCATGAGTCTGTGTTGCCATTCTTTAAAATCAATAAATTTATATTTGTCAGTATTGGCAGTGATAGTAACAGTCTTGTTATTAAATTATATTGTAACGGATAACTCACGTCTTAAATCGAGTTTAGCTCGACATATTTCGTAGCCCTTCTTCTTCTCCTTCTTCTTTGAAAAAGGGCTACAAAATAGTCCGAAACATGTCGAGCTAAACTCTATTTAAAACGTGAGTTATCATCATTTAATATGAGTGAGTCTGACGTTAGTTTCATGTTCAAAACAGTCTTATTACGAAATTATTACGATAGAATAAGAGTCTGTGGTACATATTTTTGAAACTTTGAATAAGTAAGGTACTTATTTTTACACTTGACTTTACCATTTTGTACATACAACTTTTGAAGTTGCGTTTTGACTTTTGATAATAGACAAATTGCCATTGGACAGAAACCTCTTAGTAAAAAAAAGAAAAGGATTCGCGCTATCATCGTTCATCCACCATTACCTCTCATTTCGTTTTATAGATTTTTTTTTACCATACTACAGCAAAACCTACTAGACATTGGCAAAATTGTCTTCCAATGGACAGAGCCATATGTTTTTTTAAGAAACAACAACAACAACAACAACAACAACAAAAGAAAAAGAGTATAATAGGTAACTCCCAGGTTTTTAACTTCAGAAACGTACTATAGCGCATTTGCGTCATTTGTTTTTCTTCATACCTAATACAATGCAGCATTATTAGCACACTTACATACTATGCCGTGTAGCGAGCCGCGCCGGACCCGGAAGTGTCGCCGGTGTCCGCTTCCGGGTCACCGCCGGTACCATAATCCACATGTGTACTGTACAAACCGTGTGTTTAGTTTAGATACTATATGACATCTACCGAACTGTTTAAAGTTTTTATAATTCCCAGTGGTCCTTTTAAAATTGCCGTTTGTGTGCGTTTTTGGTATTTATTTTCACACAAATGCTCGAAGGAGGATTATGTTTTTCGTGCATATATAGGTGCGGTCACGGACTTTAATTCATGAGCCAACATGGAACCATTCGACAGTAAACGTCACAGTGACATCGCATTAAATAACAAGAAAAATCGTTACGGGTGAGCAAAGTACGTAAAACGGGGTAACTTTCGGAAATTTTGGGGCTAGTTTGATGGATTTAAAATGGTTATAAAAACGCAAATATTTATAGCTTGATTGAGCAAATGAAGTAAAAAGTTAGGTAATTTATGAAGGTAGGTATTTCACTGCCAGACGATCACCTGTGGTCTAAAAAAATAAGGACATGGCGTAAGAACAGTTTTGTAAAGTAGCCCCTGCATTTTAAAATAACCCCGTTTTACAGTAATTGTTTATAGTTAATCTACGGAATAGTGAAGTTTTCTCCTTTACGTACAGTTGAGTTTGTGAATTTCTGAGAAGAAAAAATCTGACACGCTTCTACGCCGTTAACAATAGAATCGTTTTCACATATTTTTGATCTAATCATTGCTCAGAAGCTAAAGAGATCGACTGTACATTTTTAAACGTAAAAACCACCTCAATGCTACGTAGGTGTACTCATCAAACATAAACAACTATAAAGTCATTTTTGTCGTATCCCTAATAAAGTTAACTACGTTTAACTACGTTACAAAAGCTGTCGGCCCATTTTTCATGAATTTTATGCGGTGCCTAGAACAATTTTTGAGTTAACTAGCGCAGCAATCTTGCTGATGGGTTTCGCAGGCGTTTTGTTTTTATTTAGCCTAGATTATTGGCTAGATCAGGCATTTGGATACCGTAATACGTAAGCTTTTGTACTGAATAAGTACTTAAGTTTGTTTAAAAATAACAGGTTTAAATTATGTCAATGTAGTCTGAAACAAGACCAAAAGTTATGTAGGCTCAAAATGAATGCTGTCAGGTATAGGTAGATAATTCCACTTTAGTTGAGGTGAATGATTACACACACAGCTACATGAAGTACTCATTGCAAAAAAGTAAATGAATGAAATGAGTGAGTGAATGTAAACAAAAACGCTTATACGCTTATATGTGAATACAATTTTAATAGCTACATAAATAAAGACAATGTAATTTACTCCTTATTCTCTTTCGTTTCTACGATTAATTAATCGTCACTAATAAAGTCAATTAATAAAGGTCACATTTGCGTACGCAAATGTAACCTTTATTTGAATTAATGTAAAAAAATTAATCAAAATGTTGCATTTTCTGTTTTATTTAAAGTCGACGAAATGCTCTATATAATTCTTAACAAAAGAGGTTAAATAAACTTTTTGGTCTATCTTGCAATTAGCTGTTGAGCTTGCTATCGGTACAATAAAGGAACAGTAATTTCAAAATCTCGCTGTCATTACACGACAATGTTGTTGTGGGCGTGACCTCAACTAAGATGAAACTAGGTATACCTACCTAGAACATAATTATTTACAAATACCATTTTTCCTAATCATGGCGATTATTTCTTATGGCCTATATTAAATGGCTATTTTTGACAATTTTTGATTCCATTTTAGTCGAATATGTCGATGTCAGTTTTCGTTGTCGATGTAGGTACCGTCAGCCAAATAAGTGGTTTATAATTTTTTAACAAGTTCCTATCAAATGAAATGACGCTAAAGTCGAACTTTCAAGTTGACAGACACGTCTATTGGCATTATTGTTTTATGATATGCAAACGATTATCAACCTTAGGGTGGTAGACCACACATTTGGCTGATGGTACATACGTAGTTATTCCAAATTATCATTTTTCTGCTTGAATTTATAACTTAGGAATTACTTAATCGATTTGTACTCATTAAGTACATTTTATTTCACTGGAAGTAACATTTCGTCGAATAGTTAAGAGCATTTCTAAATAATATTTATCAGATCAAGTTCACCGAAAGCTGGGACAAGCAATCTTTGTAACGATACTCGGAACCGATAAGTAACATTGTTACGCATTAAGTACTTAAAGGGCCCCTCAGACGCTATGAAAAGTCCTACGTTCAGCAGGGCTACTACGAAATTCGAAAAATCGAAGTTTGTTCGTTTGGTCTCTCTGACACATATACTATTTATAATAATAATAATAAATAATAATAAATTCATTTATTTCGGGCAACTTAGGCCCATACAAGAAATACCTTTACCTTATTTAATACGAGTGCGACGTAGCATAGGGCCTACTGCGAAGTTCGAAAATCGAAGTTCGTATTGTAGGTATACGTACGATATACTCGCTCTCGTATCAAATAGTATTAGTGTCAGAGGGACCAAACGACAGTAGGAACTTTGATTTCCGAACTTCGGAGCAGGGTTGTTGCTGATGCAGGTTTTTACTATATCAGCGGATGCTGATGCTGATGCTGATCTTCTCAGACCAATATCAGCGGATGCTGATGCTGATGCTGATATTAATAAATTACTTCAATAAATCATATCATACTAGGAAATTAATAGTAAGACAATAAAAGGCAATTTATACATAAAGAAAACACTTTCAACTAATTGTTGACAAAACAATCAAATGAGGGAACAAGTGACAGCTTTTATTGTATAACTGTCTGTGATTGGTTAAAACTTCCAAGTGCCTCGCGGTAAGTACCGCCTTCAACAAACACGTTACGACTTGAATATCAGCATTAAAAATCAGCATCGATTGTTGCTGATGCTGATGCGGATGCTGATATAAAAAACCATGCTGATTATCCGCGGATGCTGATGCTGATGCTGATATTCGCAACAACCCTGCTTCGGAGTAGACCTGATCGTTAAGATTTTTCGTAGTGTGTGCCGGCCCTATGTAGCCTTGACAGCTTTTGATGACTGTGTTGTTTACCTTTAATAATGCTAGTCTATACAAGCGGCTTTGTTTGCATGAACCATTATATGTAGGCCAGGGGCCTTAGGTAGGTATTGCCTAACGTTTCTGACAGTCGCGATCGCAATGAAATGACACTTTGTATGCGAAATATGTCATTTGATTGCGATCACGAGTGTCAGAAACATTAGGCAATACGGCCTCTGAGAGTTCAATCAATATCATGCAATAACGTTTGAATTGACTTAAATCAGATTCTATATGGAGATAGTTGAAGACCCGGGAAGAACAAAGAGTATTTTTGTGCTCTAAAATTGTATAATTTTCGCGGGAAAGCGAAATACTTTTTTGTAGATAAAGTCACGGGCAACAGCTAGTATTGGAATGAAAAGTGTACTTCCATAGATCCAGTTATCTACACAAATTTCATCCGAATCCGTCTAAGGCTTTTTTGTGTGAAAGAATAATAAATACAAACACACACGCACGCGTGCTTCACTATGAATAAATATAAAATGTAGGTAGACTAAACAAAGTAGGATCGATTACATTTCGAGAACAGAAGGCATGTTTGTTTGTGTTATCGGAACAACTATATCGTGATCCATTGTAGAACCTTTTCCAGCAAAGTTGTAGAAGCATCACGTTTCTTAACAAGGGAAGAACTATGAAACTTACTGTGAGAATGTTCTAGCGTGACTCAGGTCCTTGAGCTATTTTGACTTGATTTTTTTGTTAGTTTACTCACAACTATACATAACACACAAAATATTATATTAAGAGCTACGGTGCCACAGAGAGACACACAGACAGACACACATAGCGGTCAAACTTATAACACCCGTCTTTTTGCATCGGGGGTTAAAATACCAAGTGGTTCCGTAAAAGGTAATTTACTCAAAAATAATAACACTTATTTGTGTTCTCCTAGACTAATGAATATTTTGGAGTGGTTTTCGGGTAGGTATCTAGTTCTACTGCTGAAGGTGTATTAATATGCCTAAAAAGAAGACCACGGAACATTCATTTTTATGACATATATCACTAATGGCCACTTGCTGAAAACACATACAAACAAAACAAAGAGCGTACTTCTACCTTAAAGGCCGGCAACGCACTTGTGACTCTTCTGGTGTTGCAGGTGTCCATGGGCGACGGTAATCGCTCACCATCAGGCGATCCGTCTGCTCGTTCGCCCCCTATACCATAAAAAAAAACATAAATCTCGAGTTAGCGTTAAGCTTAGTTTAGTAGTGTCAAAATGTATGGAACTGTCAAGTTTAAGCCAGGCTTAACAACTAAATCTACATTTATTTTTACCTGCAAGTGGGTCTTAGTCAAATTTTCTTAACGCAAAAAAAATTAACGACCGCCTTAAGTTAAACTAATTTCAGACCTTTATTTAATGTAATGACCTATCACACAATTTTTTTTTCTAGCTTTCAATAATGTCCCACTGCTGGGCAAAGGCTTCTCCTCTTGTTCTCCACACCTCCCGGTTTAGCGCAATGTCAGGCCAATCCCTATCACACAAAATAATTAAAAAAATAATAATGGAATGCAACTTGGTCAAAATTGAAAAATGCATTAGAATACAGATATTCTTTATTGCACACCACAAAATACCAAAAAAATACCTAAAAATTACTATTTTATTAATTTATTTCATTAATTATATTTTTTTATCTAGAGCGATCGATCGCTCTCGTTTAAATATTTTTTTTCTTATGAAAATTTTACTTATTGATTTACGTCATAAAAAACAATGGACCGTAGTCTTTTTTTGTGACGTTTTTGTGAGGTATTACGACATCTTTACTGGTGGTAATACTTACTCTGTGGCCGCGTGACGAGTCGGCTCCGGTCGGGCATTGCACCGGATCGCTATCGCCACTCCATCATACACAGTGGCCCGTGGTTACCTAAGGTTATACACCGTGTTTTTTGATGTCTGTTAACTTCCACGGATGGTTCAATTCATTGATAGCAACCACGTGAGGCACACATTTGGGTCAAACCTGAAATTTTTTTTTTGGTACATACAAATAAAAGTTCACAGTCACTGTAAAAGAAAATTGAAGTGTATCATTTACGTGATATGTATATGAGACAAACTGTCTTTTTTCACTTTCTTTTGCCAAATATGTATGAATCAGAAACAAGTTAATATTACGTTATAAATTAAGAACCTTTCATACTATTGTACCGAGCATAAAAAATATTTTAAGTAATTTTTGATTATTTTACTTAAACAGTCAAAGTTAGGCCACTGGTTTCTTAAAAAAACTACTTTACTTAATTTGACCTGCCGAATGTACTTTTAAATAATGTAAGTTAGTATAGTATAGTATTTATTTATTTGAAAGAGTTAACTCTTTCTTAAAGTCTAAAATAAATAAAGAAGTACAAATTCACAAACGTTGGGATAAGTACATGTATAAACGCGAACTGATCTCTGTAAAGTTAACGGAAATCAAAAATAACAACTTGTAGGTAGAATTACCTAAGGCTAATATTGTGCGTTAGGTAAGCTTGAATAGTTTTTAGGTTACTTGGGCAGCTAAACTTTGCAAAAAGATTCGGTTTAAACAGGTTATTCATACAAAAGAAAGTAAATTCCACTTGTAAAGATTTAATATCTTGCTCACTACGAGAGCTGAAAATTAATACTATCAAAGCAATGAACACTACACCACACCCGCAACACACACACACACACACACACACACACACACACACACACATACACACACACACACACACACACACACACACATACACACACACACACACACACACACACACACACACACACACACACACACACACACACACACACGCGCGCACGCACGCACGCACGCACATACACGCACGCACACTAAATTCGCACTGTTACTTCCTCCGCTCCGCTCAGTATTATGATCACCGATTAAAAATTACCGTAAGAAAGATCATCATCATCATCATCTCAGCCTATATACGTCCCACTGCTGGGCACAGGCCTCCTCTCGGAATGAGAGGGCTTGGGCCATAGTTCCCACGCGGGCCCAGTGCGGATTGGGCGGTAAGAAAGATATCGAACATTATTTCGTAAGTACAGTCCATGTTACCATTCTTGGCAGGTGGCAGGCCTCCCAAGCTCTTACTTGTTCGTGGCTATTTTTAAAGGATGACCTACAAAATGTATGACAAACAATTAAACTTTAACGGTGTTGTTCTGGCCACATGTTTGGACGGCCTAGTTCCTTCTCTTCGTTACTTCTTTACTTTTTAATTACGCACGTTGATAATAGGCAAATGTAATATTTATTGATCAATAAGGATAATTAACTAATTATTCTATTTTGTTTAAATCATAAACTTAATATTACTCTAGTAATATTAAGTTCATGGTTTAAATCTACCAATAAATGCAAAAGTTGAGATGTTAGTACTTCATCAGTTTCGTCACACTATAACGGCTCGAACGGCTCTCATATAATATTAAATCTGTTTATTAATTCACCAGCCTTTTGATTTGAAGGATGACTGTAAAAAGTGTGTTTATTCTTTTATAACGTTCTAAAATCAGTCGATTAATTTGTAATAAATTTAAGAATTTGATAAAAACCCTAATCCAAGAAGTTATAGGATGTCAGCATGACATTAGTAAGACAAAGGTTCTACTCTGACACGTAATTCAGTTGCCTTGACTGTAGACAGTCGCGGCCGGGGAGTCACAAAGCAAAGTCGAAGTTTATACTTCTAGCCAGTTTTAGCGTACTTAAGATTACTTTTTGGGGTCTTTTTGTATTTTTTATTTCAACTCCAAATTTTTTGTTACTTTCACGGTCATCCCGTGAAATCTACCACTCACCTACCACCACTAATCTGTCACGGGATAACCGTAAAAGTAACAAAAAATTTGGAGTTGAAATAAAAAATACAAAAAGACTCCAAAAAGATCATAATTTGATTGCTTAATAGCGACATCTCTTGTCCCGATAGCGGATAGTTTCACGGGTAGTGTTTGATGTATCTCGATGAGAACTATAAACATAGATGGCGTTAGTGTCACTGCTTAAGTTACTTATGAAAAAAATGCAAGTTCAAATATTGGTGCATAGGAGAAATTCGTGTCTAGTCTCCTGTCCAGCGGTGGAGTAGGCGAATAGCATGCAGCATGGATTGCTGAGGACCTGGGTTCGATTCCCAGCGCTGGTCTATTTTTCTGGTTTTTT
Source organism: Choristoneura rosaceana (assembly GCA_037349165.1). Lineage (NCBI taxonomy): Eukaryota > Metazoa > Arthropoda > Insecta > Lepidoptera > Tortricidae > Choristoneura > Choristoneura rosaceana. Next base: position 3,591,246 of record JAZBNJ010000032.1, read on the forward strand.
TGTGCATCCATGTTTTAGCTTGTGTTTTCGTGTGAAATATATAATTTTAACGTAAACGTAACCTTAGGTTCCCACTATTCCCTAGTTATTGTTTTCCTCCGGAAACGCCAGGCTCCTGACCCGGGCAGCACAGGGTGTCATAACACGCATAACAGCACAGCCTTCGCGACAGGGCGTTGACCCTCGCGTGAGTCGCGGTCAAGGAGCCACCAGGAGTGCAGCCTGTTCCCTAGACTATGGGGAGACTAACCCGTAACCATAAGTATCTCACGAACGGACACATGTGAGTATTTCTCAAAAAGTTGCCCCGTCATGAAATTGACAAGAAATCAGTTTTGTCAAGAAATTATTAATCCTAAGGAGGAGATCGTAAAACATAAACTACGTAAAACATCCAAAATTTTTGACGTCAGGAAAACGTCCGAAATCTTGTGAGGAAAAAATCGTAATTTTGTAATTACGAGTACAACAAAACTTTCTAATGGATCCAATAATTTCTGTTTACCACAAGGTTTTGTGTATATTTAAAAACAATATTAAGTATTTATTTTTTGTGGTGAAATAGCGTCAGGAAATATATTTGTTTCTTTTTAATAAGTGGACAACTTTTTGAGAAATAGTCACGTTCTATAACTGAGGACCAGTACGGACGGACTACATCCCGACTGTAACGTAACCGCAACTGCCGTGCAGTTGTACCGACTGTAATGGAACTGCAATGATCAAAATTTGTTAAGTTTCTTCATTAGGTCTTTGAACCAGTTATCTAAATCGAAAGTCTTAGTACTACAATTTGGGCCAATCAACTTTTTTACCGACGCTCATCTGTCCGCCACATTTTTCGAACAATTGCAGATTTTTGTAAGTAAATTATGTTTTATCTCTAATTTAATAGATGGTGTACATGAATAAAATGCCGTCCTACGTTAGTTCAACCTATTAAACCGTGAAATATCTTGTTGGAAGTACGATTTTTTGGTAACGCCAGAGACAATTTTGGTAACGCAGGAGACGCCCAAAGTGTCGGTAAAATAGTTGACTGGCCCATTTTTTCTATAAAACACGCACTACAATTTGTAGTATGGCCTGTACTGTCTACTTGCCCGCAAGCTTCAGCGCTGGGCAGATTACGTCGGTAATTAGGGTGCCGGCCCACCGCGTGCGCCGGTGAGCCGCGACCCTAATACGTCTTCTTTGAAGCTAGAGTTTTGGAAATTACTATTAGGGCATAAACGTGGTGGACGGTGGTTACATGCACTTTCACATCTACCATACCATACAATCTTGGTTGACTAAGTAGTCCATGAGTCAAATCATCAATAGTTTTTTTTTTGGCTCTAGTTTGGTAAATTTTGTAAATTGCAATCACACCAAAAACATTTTGCAGCATCAGCAATACCCGGTGTTGCAGATGTTTATGGGCGGTGGTGAACTCTTACCACCAGGAGACACAATTGCTCGTTTGCCTTCCAGTCGAATAAAAAAAAAACCGGTAAAAAATACATAAGTCTCGTAACGCAGTTCTTTTGCCGTAAAAAGTTGTAAAATCGAGTGCGAACCGAGTCGATTAGTTCTGTGTCTACATTATGTATGAGAGCAGCTATTCAAACCACTTTATCACAACTTCAATACCGTTTTAGTTAGTTAACAACATTTTATAGAAACCATATCAATATGGCTTCGAGAAAAAGATGGTACGGTTTTCAGTCTCTTGCTCGACTTCATCGGGACACGCCATGCCCCTAGACTTTTGGCTCTTTTGTTTCAAAACGTTGCCGACTCCTGAACTATACTTGAGAAAGAGAGAGAGAGAGAGAAAGAGAGAGAGAGAGAAACATTTATTTACACATTTTCGATACACATAAAAATACATTAGATGGAAAGAATAAAAATAACATCGAATGGTATAAAGTGGGCCCTACTCAGCATAATGTTACGGCAAGTCGCAGCGGTGTTTGAGACCCATATAAAAACTAAAACATATAAAACCACTAGGCTCCGCTCGCGTGGTATTCGGTTATCGCGCGCTGTTCCCTCGGGAACCGTGCATTTTTCCGGGATAAAAAGTAGCCTATGTCACTCTCGGGTCCATAAACTATCTCTATGCCAAAAATCACGTCGGTCCGTCGCTCGTTTACGGCGTGAAAGACGGACAAACATACAAACACACTTCCACATTTATAATATTAGTATGGATGGATACATTATCATGACACGAAAGAAAAGAAATTCGCAAAAAAAAACTTTTAATATTTTATTTAAAGTCGAATGTCGATTTTGACAAGTCGTCGTTCCGATTGCGTTTTGTTTTTGTTTGTTCTCGAAGCTTTCGTGCGCTGCATTTTCTATTGCCTTTTGATTTATTCGCGACGACGACAACCGCGTATTTCTTCCTACTTTGTAAACCTGAGACGTGTGCGTTTTGTTAGCGGCACCGTCATAGTTTAATTACAAGCTTTTATTTAGTTTCACCTGTCCCGTTGTCTGTCTGTTGTCAAATTTTGAAAGTGAAATTCGACCAACTTTCAGTAGTCCGATTGACTTTAGATTTGGCATACTTATGTAAATCACGTGACAATGACAATACAATAATCTAATAGTGACATCCTGGTAGTCCAGCCAGGATCATCTCCGCAGGACGAAACTCTTCAACGGTTTATAGCATCGACTTGAAATTTGGTATGCAAATGTAGTTTGGGTGACAATGCAAGTACAATCAGCAAAAAAAGCTTGTTAATTAGGTGACCTGAACCTAGATATTTGTAACTTCCCACTAAGTGAGCAATGCTCTGAATATCTGTGTCTTCTTACCGAGCACTTACTGCTCCCCGCTATTACAACTCCAACTAGAGGACAAGCTTGTCTAGATCACATTTTTGTCAAAAACGGAATCGGAGGTAGTGGATTTGTAGCGCAGTCTGGTATAACAGATCATGATCTGTGTATTTTAGGATTACCCAGTATAAAGCTTACCCCTGATGCACCCAAACGCACAAAAACTATTATAGATCACACTGCGCTTGTTGACAATTTAAAATCTGTAGACTGGTCACCTATCTTCGAAACAAATGATGTAGACAGCGCTACAACATTTCTGGTTAATACATTAAATAATGCTATTCGTAGAAACATGAAAGATATTGTTGTATCTCGAACAAAATTTAATGTCAAGCCATGGATTACTCCTGGCCTCATAAAATGTCAGCGAAACCGTGACTTCCTCCACCTTCAGGCTAAAAAAAATCCAAATGACCCGATTCTTCAAGTAACTTATAAAAGATACCGCAACTTTCTCACAAATTTACTGCACAGGCTTAAATCTAGTTACGAAAATAAACTCTTACTAGACAGCAAAAATGATCCTAAGAAACTTTGGCATAACATTAAAAGTATATGCAATATCTCAAAGACTAAAAATGATGCCGCATCTCTCCTCTGTTCCGCTAATCCAATCAACTCGTTAAATGCTTGTAATGAATATTTTTCAAAGATAGGTAAAATGCTAGCAGACGAAACATTAAATAAACTAGAAACTACTGAAGATACTCTCGCAGCCGAAGTCAGTTATAATAATGCTCCAGTAAACTCCATGTTTCTTTTACCTACTGACGATAAAGAAGTTACTGCATTAATCAAAGATCTTCGGTTGGGTAGCGCCCCTGGTTTCGATGGATATACTCCTCTGATAATCAAACTGATCCATCCATATATAGTAGCACCTTTGACGCATATTTTTAACCTAAGTTTGGCAAATGGGAGGTTTCCTAACGTATGGAAGCTGGGTGTTGTGTCACCAATACATAAAGATGGCGATAAAACGTCCCCATCTAATTTCAGACCTATTACTTTGTTAAGCATATTTTCCAAACTCCTAGAAAAAATAGTAAACAAACGTCTAGTAGATTATCTGGAAAACCAATCCCTTCTCGCTGATAAACAGTTTGGGTTCAGACGAAAAAAGTCAACGGAAGACGCCGTAGTGCTATTAACAAAACGAATAGCTTATTATTTAGATCAAAATAAATGCTGCCTCGGCGTCTTCCTTGACCTAGCTAAGGCATTTGACACGGTCTCGATTCCAATACTGCTACAAAAACTCGCCAGCATGGGTATTAGAGGTTCGTCACTTGAATGGTTCCGCAGTTATCTTACGAATCGTAGGCAGTGTGTAAAAGTCGGATCTTTGGTTAGTGAACAGCTCCCTGTAAACTATGGAGTGCCTCAGGGAAGCATACTAGGTCCAACTCTATTTGCCATTTACATAAATGACATATTTAACATCCCAATTCAAGAATCAGACCTAATATGCTACGCTGATGACACAGTTATTTTATTCCACGAAAATTCCTGGGACGCTGTCTTGCAAACAGCTGAAAAGGAAATGTCCAAAATTGCCCTTTGGTTAAGTAAAAACCTTTTAACATTAAACGTAAAAAAGACAAAATTTCTCACCTTTTACAAAACACGCTCTTCTAGCCCACCTGAAACGATTAAACTTAGAATACACTCATGCTCACCGAATCCTAATCCATCTTTGTACTGTAACTGTCCATCCACAGAAAATGTTGATATGATTAAATATCTTGGAGTAATAGTTGATAAAAATCTTTCTTTCAAAGAACATGTCTCCTCATTAGCTGGTAAAATCAGAAAAACTATTTTTATCGTCAAGTCCCTACGTAAATCTGCACCTAAATATATATTAACATTAGTTTATAAAGCCTTGTGCCAGTCTGCCCTCACGTACTGCCTGTTAGCATGGGGTGGCATCGCTAAAACTACTTTGCGAGAACTGGAGACTGCTCAACGAGCAGTGCTTAAGGTCATGCTAAATATACCTCGCAGATTCCCCACTAATGAACTTTATTGTATAGCTAAAATCTTACGTGTACGTCAATTATTTATTTCAAAAGTAACTACAGTAATTCACAAGTTAACTGTCTCATCCAAAGATTTTGCAAACCTTACCAAACAACGAAAATATAAAATACCGACACCGACCATAAGAACAACATTTGCGAGGCGATTGCCGCCCTACTCTCATACATACATCTACAATAAAGCATGTAAGCACATAAGAAATATGACAAAGTTATCCCAAAAAAATCTCAAAAAAGTTATTGAAACTTGGTTGATGACTCTTAACTACGATGAAACTGAGGAGGTTATTGCAGGCAGCCTGTAATATTAAATTTACACACATATACACACGCGCACACACACACACACACACACACACACACACACACACACACACACACACACACACACACACACACACACACACACACACACACACACATACGCACACACGTACAACCAATTTAGGTTAAGAACTTGTCAATCTAGTATTTAGTATTAGTTAGTATTACTTAAGAAGTAACTGCCATTATATTGTAAATTGTCTCTGGTCTCCGCGATACAGGCCGAGAGCCTAGTGCGGAGTCCGCCGATGAATGTTAATTGTTACATTTTTTATATTTCAAATAAATTCTTTATTCTTCTTCTTCTATTCTAATACAATACAAGCAAATGAAATTTTTATGGTTAGGTTATTTTTAAATATAGCTTTTTATTGTTTTATTCCAAGTGAGTAAGTAAGAAGAAAAATCTACTGCGTTTTTGTGGTCTTGAAAAACCCTAAGTAAGTAGTAATTCTTCATTTGATAGAAGCTCCTTACCTCCCTACTTAATGAAATTTAGTAAAATTTTAAACAAAGGTTAGTAATTAAAAATTAAATAGAGAAAATCAGTCGTACGTATAGCCGAACACGGCGCATCTTTAAAAATAAACTGAAACAATTCTAAATATTCACATTTCCTAAATAAACTTTAAATAAAACACAATCTGGTTGAATTTTAAAATTAAAAACAAATCTAATTATTTCAGATTAATTTTAAAGTGCAACTTATGTCACATAAAAAAATAAAGATCCTGGCATTACAGAACAACTGCTACACCAATATTTCACGCATAGCAAGACGCATTAAAGCTTACTGAAAATTGAACGTTTCTTGGAACCCCGCTGCGTTGACGTTCGCCCCCTGTCCCGTAGCACATTAGTCGTCAGTGCAGGCTGTACGTCGTAGCCGCCGCCCGTAGACCGCTACGCCGTAACCGCGCTACACCGTAGCAAATATTGACGATTATTTACTACGAATTGCTACGCGAAATTAAATATAAATGAAAGATTGAATAAAGAATTAGTCGCCAAGTTATAGAATAGTGAAGTTTTAGTTGAGGACGTATAGTTGCGCTTATTTGCTTTTAAGTTTGTAATTAAATATGGTGACTTTAATATTTCACGTGGGAATTGTTACAAGTTATGGTAAGTTATGTATTACTTTTATTATTAGCCTTCTTTGTGTCAATTTTGCAGACGAAAGTTCGTGCTTTCTTTTAATGATATGAATTAAGTAATTTTTCTCGGTTTTATTGTTATTTAAATTATAAGTATTACGTTTTTTTCTGTGGAAAGCTGACATTAATAATACTTAATATAATAATTAGTGATTTAATCACATTTGTATTGAAAACAATGTTGGACATAAAAACCATCGATATAAAATATTTTTGCATTTTTTTATAAACTATTTTTATGATGGTATTTCGTGTTTTTTTTTGTTTCCTTGAGTTTTGGAAATTAAAAAACATGCGATGCTATTTATTTATTTTTCATTTTTATTTCTGCTACTATTCACATACTTACATTTGCAGGTTGATTACGCATGCTCTAACTTAATTTAAGACCTGTAACTAACCGTGTTCTAATTTATTCTACCGTGTTCTAGGTCCATATCAATGAACTAAAATAATTTATTAGCTCACGACTTTATGATAGCTAGTTTTATGCAGACCCACGACCCTCTGCTTGAGAGGCGATAGGTCAAACCACTAGGCCACCACGGCCCAAGTCACCCAAGTAATAATAGTAGCCTTTATTCAGATTTTTTTTTAAATTACGTCACTTTAAATAATCAATCTCCAACACCAGAATCTGTTTGTCCATTGGCAAAGGCCTCTCCCAACTGTCTCCATAAATTTCTGTCTCCAGCTGCCCTAGTCCATAAGCTGCCCGCCATTGCCTTGATCTCATCGGTCCAGCGTTTGAATGGTCTGCCTCGTTTCCTCCTTTTATAGTTGGGATACCAATTAATAATTGTTTTACTCCATTTACTTACTCCTCGTATTAAGTGACCTGTCCATTTCCACTTTAGCTTTTTAACTGTAACTGTGACGTCTTTTAGTTTGGTTAGTTCCTTTAGACTAGTTGTTCTTATCCTATCTGATTTTTTCTTCCCTATCATGCTTCTCTCTATCGCATTTTGATATGTCTCTAGTCGTCGCCCAAGTACTTACTAAAACCAAGATTACTATTTGGAGTCTTTTTGTATTTCTTTATTTCAACTCCAAATTTTTGTTTCTTTTACGGTCATCCCGTAAAAGAAAGCAAGTTGAAATATTGGTGCATAGGAAAAATTCGTGTCTAGTCTCTTGTCCAGCGGTGGTGTAGGGGAATAGCACGCAGCACGGAATGCTGAGGACCTGGGTTCGATTCCCGGCGCTAGTCTATTTGTCTGGTTTTTCTGTGTATCCATGTTTCGGCTTGTGTTTTCGTGTGAAATATATAGACTTTCACGGGATGACCGTGAAAGAAACAAAAATCTGGAGTTGAAATAAAAAATACAAAAGACTCCAAATAGTAATCTTGATTTGATTGCTTAATAGCGACATCTCTTTTCCCTGGTGAGCGGATAGTTCCGAAAGGAGTGAAAAATGTTTCTCGTTGAGAATGTAGTTCATAGATGGCGTTAGTGTCGCTGCTAAAGTGACTATGAAAAGAATGCAAGTTGAAATATTGGTGCATAGGAAAAAATCGTGTCTAGTCTCTTGTCCAGCGGTGGTGTAGGGGAATAGCACGCAGCATGGAATGCTGAGGACCTGGGTTCGATTCCCATGTTTCGGCTTGTATTTTCGTGTGAAATACAAGTACTTACTGTTAAAAGGACGTGTTTGACATTGGTCCCTTCTAATGAGCGGGCCCGGGTTGACCTCGCATGCACATTTTACAGCTCATAAACAAAGCCAACTGCTTAAATTCAAGGTCCAACTTTCCGGACGATGGTTCATGCAGCTTATCGCATTATAATGTTGAATGAGACTCATTTATTTGGCATAAACAATGCATTTACTTGACCGTATGCAACCTTGTGCTTACAAATAAGTTTTGTTTTAAAATTTCATTTTTTCAAGAAGCTTTTTTGCTGACTACTTCCATTTTCAAAGTCAAAGTCAAAATCTCTTTATTGAATTTAGGCTATAACAACCACTTATGAACGTCAAAAAGAATCTACCACCGGTTCGGAAAAAACCTCTGTTGAGAAGAATCCGGCAAGAAACTCAACGAGTTAGAACAGATTCACAATATTTATAAATGATATCTATATACACAAGTATTTAACACAATTTTATTTTTAACACAGTAGGTTCGCTATTTGAAGTGATCGCTAGTGCGGATCGGAATTATTTCCAATTGAATTGTCTTTCAAGCTAAATTTCAGTACCAAATTTCAAGTCTGTGCCATTAACTGTTGAAGATTATTGTATTGTCAACAGATTTACATAATTATGCCAAATTTCAAGTCAATCGGACAACTGGAAATGGGTCGAATTTAGCTTCCAAGATCCAAACAAACAAATATAATTACTCCTCAACAGAACAAGTTACGTTTATATGTTGTCATGTAAAGTTTGAGCCATGAAATCAAAAAAACAAGTTGGGGTAGATTTTAGAGAACTTTACATCTGTAAAGCACTGGGCCCTCTTATTTTAAGAGGAGGCCTGCGTCATAGAGTGGGACATATAAAACCGTAAGACGAAGCACCGACCGATTTAGAAGACCGTTCTTCCAAATTTTCCAATCGAGGAAAACCTGCTTATGTTGCACACGGTTTTTTAACTACATTGCTACCGCAAAATAATTAGCTGATTTTTTATGCACAAGTGTGGGTTTCAGATATGTTTATTTGCTCACTTTGATAGCTGCACGCATGAATGAAATTCAAAAGGTTACGTCCCACCACACACCTACAGACATTGGCCAAGGCTAGATTGGTAGTTGTTTAGGTAGTTAAATGTATACCTAGTGCCATCCATGAAGACGCATGATTTTGTCAAAATTGGACATTAATGACATTGTCATAAGAGCTACAGCACGCGTCATCGTGAATGACTCTACCTATACTCGCGTTACTGCACAGGACATTTATTTGGGCTTGTATCATTTCGTCTAAAAAAACAGCTGGTTTACATAGCAAATTAGCAATTGGTCTAAGTAGCAAAAGGTCTAAGAAGCAACTGGTCTAAGTAGCAATTAATCTAAGTATGATGATGATATTCGACGAAAACAGGTTAGGAGGACCAATTGATTTTTAGACCACTTGCTACTTAGACCAGCTGCTTTTTAGGGTTCCGGAGCCAAAATGGCAAAAACGGAACCCTTATTGTTTCGGCATGTCTTTCTGTCTGTCCGTCCGTCCGCGATTTTGCTCAAGGACTATCAATGCTAGAAAGCTGTAATTTTGAACGAATATATATGTAAAGGTAGCCGATAAAATGGTACAATAAAAAAATAAAAAAAATTTTTTTTTGAGTACCTCCCATAGATGTAAAGTGGGGTTTGTTTCTCATCCAATCTTGTACTGTGGGGTATCGTTGGATAGGTCTTTTAAAACCACTAGGGGGTTGCTAAAACGATTTTTCGATTTCTAGGTGACGCCTGAATCAGTTCACCAAGACGCCACCTAATTAATTACCCACATATAATTCGATCGGTAATACCCCCTCTGCATGTGACAAAGTACGGTAACTCCAGCAGTATCGCGTGCCCGCTCCGATTCAAGCGACATCGCGATTACTAATCAATATGACGGCCTGGCAAAGTTAAGCTGCTTTTTTGTACGCTCATATTTGACATTATCTCTGGGTAATTTTATAGGCGGGTATTCACTGTCGGCTTTTGTTTTGGAACTCCCGCCAGACTTCGCTCAGTGTCGCAAACGCTTATAGGCGTTCAGTATAATTTCATCTAAGGCCTTAACTCTTAAGCTAAGGGATATATTATATCGCTAATAGAAAAAAATAGAGTATTGCCAGTTGTCCGAGAAAGATAGGTAGACTCTAACCAGAGGCCTTATTGCCTAACGTTTCTGACACTCGCGATCGCAATAAAATGACAGCTTTTCTATGCGAAATATGTCATTTGATTGCGAGTGTCAAAAACATTAGGCAATACGGCCTCTGGTAGAGCCACCATTTTATAGCACCATCAATAAAGAAAAAACTAATCACTATTATGTCTCTATCAATATCAGTAGCCAAAGTAGATGGCCACACACGTTTCGCTTAGGAACACGGCTCTGCTAGTACTGGATTTTCATACAAATTTTGTACAGATTCCGCTATGAGCTAGTCTCATACAAATTGTAAGACATTTTACCTTATTGGTTGTATACAAACTCTGTGTTGTATACAAACAGAGTCATTCCATATTTTCATTCGTTATCGTGCTTTCTTCTTCGCACATACGTAATGGTATATTCTCTGCTATTCAGACGGTAGGCCTATCATAAAATATATATCATTATGTTTTTATTATGTGGTACCTACCGGTTTCACTGATTAAATTTCCACGAAAACATAAAGGTTACATTAACACGCTACGGTGTAAACGTACAACAATCTTAGTTACTTCTATAAAGTAGGGAATGTTATTTGTATATATTTGGGCTACTTTTAGAGAATAGATACTTTTAGGGCCTGTTTCAACATCCATTGATTAGTGTTAACTGACGGATAAATGTGATGCCATCTCTATATGTTTTGTTCGAATAGAAGACGGCATCACGTTTAACAGTCAGTTAACACTATTCAATGGATGGTGAAACAGCCCCTTAGAATGCGTTTCTACCAGAGATTTGCAAGGATGTGTTGCGAGGTATGTGTTTCCTATTGACCAATAGAAAAGCTTAATTTACCCACCGTCGCTCCGCTCAGCTGTTCCTATTAGAGACGTAATGACTGAAACTACATTATGAACTGTTCACCGAATTTCAACTGAATCGGTTTAGCGGCTTAGACGTGATAAGATAGCAAATAAACAGACTTACAAACTTTCGCATTAATAATATTAGTGAAGTTTATATATCTTTGGCCTTGACTGTACGGAACCATTAAGTACTAATCCTTTTTTTAAAATTTATGTTTGTTACCCTAAGGTCATCCGTTATTTAGGAACCGATTTGGAAAATTGTAGTGTTTTTCCCATTTGAAGATAATTGAAATTTATGTTTGTAACATAAAAACTTTTTATTTGACTAAACCTAATTTGTTAATACTGGCCATCAAAGATGCCATATAATAATTTTTAAGAAGAAAAGAAATTTTTTATTTTCTTCTTAAAAATTATTATATGGCAATGGTTGCTTTTCTGTCGTAAGAGAGTTAACATGCATTTTTATGTCAATAATTTAATTCAATGTTGTTATAAAAAATCTGTTTTTTTTTAATTGTTCTTACAAAAATGTGATTTCAAGTATTCTTTTGCGGTTGAAAACAAACCGTGCATGAGTTGAGTGTTCCAATAAACTTTAACTGGATTTAGAACTTTTGTCATAATGCCGTGCTAATCGTTTATAGCCCGCACCCGGCTCTGCCCGGGAATATATATTATACTACTAAAGGCAGGGAGTAAAAAAATACCGGTAAGTGCGAAGCGAGCTTTATACGGAACCGCTTTGGATGAAGGATGATTTTTTTATTTATTTGTGATTGTGTCCGCGAAAAAATATGTTTTGGATATTTTATATTGGATATATTATACCATTTTTATATAAGTACCAAGTACCTTTAAAAAGTATTAAATTACAAAAAAAAAAACAGAAACCTCAACAGTCAAATTTAAAAAATCTATAAGCGGAAAACAGGTCTAGAACTATGTTAAGTTACTTATAAGTAGTAGCTTCAACGGCCACGGAACGGAACGGGCCAGAATTGTTTTTCATTTTTAATTATTTGAAATGTTTGGGCAGTCAGGTAAAAATATTACCTCGACTAAATATACCTTCATTTTTATAACACGGAACCCAACTGCACAAATTAGGAATACCGTGCCAGGGATGCGTGTCTCTTACCGACTCCGCCATTACTGGTACCGCAATAACTCGGTTATTCTTATTTACTTCCAACTTTCGATGCAGTTGAATAACGGTATCGTCATGGAAAAAATGAAAAAGATGACTGGAAAATTGGGCTCATTATTTACATTTTAAATTAACTAGTCTGTAATTTGACTTATGAAGATTCCGTTTTGTGCAATGTCAAAGAAACACAAGACTTCGAGCTTCGAGCTATCTGACTTTTAATTTCTTAACTGTCACCCCCCATGACTACATTTTGAAAAAAACCCAAAACTGAATTGATTAAAAAGCCACATAAATATCGAGCCTGCTCACCAAGTGTCATGAACCGGATGAGAAATTCGCTGAAGAATTTGAGGGTAGATGTGTAGATCGTACTCGGTCTACCCTCATTATTGCTCGTAAATTCTTCAGTCTAAACGTGATCATGGTGCATGGAGCTGTTCGAAATATTGGGATTTTTTGCCTATATTTAAATATGTATTCACCACCACCACCAATCATAAACACCATAAAAATATCTAGTTTTTATTTTTTTAACTTTGTTTTAACGGAAAAAAATATTAGTTCTTACGTCCAGGACTTTACCATCACCCTAGTATGTCGTCGCCAGCTAAATTGTCCTCAGGACCGTTGCCCAGTAACTATAATACATAATTATTATTGCCCATGCCAAGGGACGCTATATCAATATGCTATGACAACATATCGCCCATTGGCATTGACCGCCATTACTCACACGAAACGTACATATTTTATCACGTCACCAATGTCACACGAAAATAAACGTAGGACGGGCCCTTTTGGCATTAGCTTTTTTAAACGAATTTTCTGTTGCATATATGCACATAATGAAAAGGTTTGATAGCTTAGTGTTTTGTACGATAACATTTCAAGCAGAGGCTCGTAGGTTTGAGCCCAGAACTGAGTTTTCGGAAATTATGTGCGAAATTACATTTGAAATAAAAATTAAATCTTGGAGAAACCTTGAAGAAAGCACTTGAGAAGAAATTCAATTATAAGTCCCAAATAAGTAACTGTATATCAAAATGCGTGAAAGAGCGGTACTAGCAAGTTATTGTTCAAAATTCGACTTAAACTGGCCGAGCTTAGATAAGAGTGAAGCCGCGTGCTTAAGTTAGTACCTATTTCACTTAAATCACAGCCTTAAATGTCGTAGCTTTAAATGATGACGCCCAAACCACAAAGTTTGCCAATGCTCGTTGATAGAGCAAACGTAGAGTATGGATATTAGTCTTGTCGTTTCGCGTGGTTTTTGATGGCTCGATCGCATTTGGACTGAGCTGTCGAAAGTTTCAACGGTTTATGTTGACGACATCATGTTCCGACGTATTTCATGTCTTCCTTAATGCGACCATCAATTATATTAAAGAAAAGAAATGCATTTATTTATAGCGTATTGGAAATAGTAGGTTAAGGTTACTTACCTTAGTTCTATTAAAGGAACAACATTGGAGTATTCAAATGGCAATAGAAAGACATTTTACTTTTTGCTTTTGACATTAACCATTAGCTGATTGAAATGAAATCGCAAACATAAAACCATTTCATTAGCTTGGATTTCAAGGTTACTAACTTAAATATAAACACTTTATATAATTATACATTTTTATAACACTTTAGTTTAGGAATTATATGCTCTATATATTTTGCAGAGATTAAGACAGGAAGGAACTGTACTAAGTGCAGTCAAGTTCAAAATACTCTCCCTGTATTTTTTATCTTTTATCTACTTATATACTTCAAATTTAATTTATTCTGCTATCTTTAATAGTTAAAATAATTATTTTATAATATAACAATTGTTTTGAAAAAATGTCTTTCTGCCAAATTTCTTGCGGCCCATTCTTCTTGGCAATGGTGGTCACTGCAAGCTCTGGTAGTCTAAAAAGTTACATGTAAAAGAGAAATTTGCGATCTTATAAAAAAACGTATAAATTTTTGTTTTAAATCTAAAAACGTGTTTCACAATACTGAAGACATTAAAGTTAATTTGAACAATTCGATCGTCCATTAGCTGTGTCATTATCAGAGCCAACAAACCGAATTAATAGCGTTTGCTGAAGGCCAAGGTTGTACAAACTTGATGGATCCAAAAACCAGCTGATATTGATAAATGACACACTAATGACATGTGTTCAAATATAACTATTAGGTAAGTTTGGGGCGTATTTCAATCAATGTGACGTCATGAGAATCGTGTTTTGTATGTGTAATCGTTTAATCGTATATGTATGTAATGGATGAGCTATTAAGTGATGTGTCACGGAGTTTCGGAGGCCGTAGGTCAAAAGAATAGGTTACATTTTTTAACCCCCAACGCCAAAAGAGGGGTGTTATAAGTTATAAGTTTGACCGCTATGTGTGTCTGTAGGTATGTCTGAGTGTGTGTCTGTCTGTGGCACCATAGCTCTTAAACGGGTGAACCGATTTGAATGCGGATTTTTTTTATTTGAAAGCTTATTTCTAGCGATGGTTCATGGACATGTTATATCAAAATAAATAGGTTCAGCCGTTTTTGAGATATTGAAATTTGAAGTGACAATCGGGGTTTTCCAACTATTTGTTGGTTAGGTTATAAACCACATTGAATACAGTGTAATAATTAAAACAAGATCAGTAGAAACACGCGGGTCACCAATTATAGCAAAGCGAATTAGCTACTTGAATGACAATAGGCAGGTTATATAATATAGCACGGAAACGGGCTGCGCGCTATATATAATATAGTAAGTAGGCAGACGAATAATAAGGCAGAATAATATAATAAGTACTTGGGGGACCGAGCTTTGCTCGAGCTAAAACTCAATAATAAGCATTTTTCCAGAGATAAGACTAAGCTAGACCGATTTGTCATCCCCGAAAACCCCCAAATACCAAATTTCATCGAAATCTGGTAAAAAAAGGTATTAGATGATAACAATAATAAAACAGATGGCCGCTGAGGCCAAAAAGTTCAAATATTGGGTGATTTCGGGGTCATGAGCAGGGGTGAAAGGGGTGATGGGGACATTCACACTGAGCAACATTACTATGGGACCAGCCCCGAAATCGCGAAAAAAACCATTCATCAAGGTATAATCGATCGCTAACTATCCGAAATGTATAGAATAGCAGATTTTTTTGCCATTTCGTGGCTGGTCCTATAGCAAAAGTTACTTTCACTCCTGCTCATGATCCCGAAATCACCCAGTAGAGAGAGATACCGGATCGGCGTGCTATACCGAACAGAGGACGTCCTATGGCTGACATGATGATGATGATGAAAATAATCAAAAATCTTCTTCTATACTTGCGACATTCACCCTCCTTGCATGTCTGAGAGAAACCGAGGTTCTTCAAACAATTTGTACAGTCAGCGTCATATAATACATAGCAGTCAAGATCACCAAATACTTGGAAACATACAAAATAGTCATTGCCAGTGACTCAGTCAAAGCGGTCAAATTGTTGGAGACATCCATCGTGTACAAATATACCGGAGCACGCACGTCACCAAATACTTTGTAATATTCAAGCTGACATTAGTACCGTAGCAGCCAAAGTATCCATAAGTATGGGACACCACAGGAAAATTGACTTTATTACATACCGTGTAAGGTCCAATGATCCAGTTAGCCTAGTCCTCTTTAATAGAATGTGAACGGTGTTCCATTTTCAGTCTCTTGGTGCAAAATACGCATGTCATTAACTTTTTAATGAAATAAAAACTTTTTATACTTAATGTAATTATACTAGCCAATTCAAGCCATATTTAAAAGGAAATCCGTTAATCTGGAATTCTGACAATGTAAATAAAAATGTGAAAAAAGGCGTCAGGGTCCAAATGAAAGAGACGAAACGATCACTGACAAGTTGGTACTCTTTTCGGTGATTGTCAAAACAAAAAGTCGAATCTTATGACGTGTTAATTTATTTCGCACTCAACTCGAGATTAAAACTTAAACCTTTTAAATAAAACTCAGTTTTCTAGTGTGTCCCATACTTTTGGTTATTATAGCTGCTACGCTATCAGTGGTGATGTGCGTGCTCCGGTATATTTGTAAACGATGGATGTCTCCAACAATTTGACCGCTTTGATTGAGTCACTGGTAATGACTATTTTGGATGTATCCAAGTATTTGGTGATGTTGACTGCTACGTACTATATGACGCTGACTGTATAAACGGATTTCATATTAACGAAATATTACCCTCACATTTTAAATTTACCCGCTACAGAGGGTACGGGTAAATAAATGAAAATCACCGCACTGTTTCCCACGGCCCGTATAAACATTTTATGCCAATACGTCAACCCCGGCACCTGGCGTTCCCACAATTATCCTCGTTCTAAATTCATAATCGATCCACTGCATTACTTTTAAATGCCGGTTTGTCTTTACTGTAATGTCTGGCTTATTAAGCCTATTAAGCCGTGTTATACTTAAGAGTATAGCAACTGACTAAATTCTTATCAGACCAATATACAAGGTGTTAATTAAATTACGGAAAACCTACAGGTTTTCTTGCCAAGTACTTAGTTGATTCAAAATCAAGAGTAGAATCAATTCAACTCTATTTTGAAGCAAGTGGCGTTTGTTTTTTAAATCCCTTGCCAATAGGGATATTGACACCACCAATCAACTGACGTACTTTTTATGAGTTGTCAAAACACAATTCTCCCATAGAGTTTCAATGGCAATAGCGACTTATGACGTCATAAGTTGCTATTTTTTTGTTCGCCAACTCAACTATTTATTAAAGCAACAAAAAATCAAATTTTACAGTAAAATCGAAAATTAATCTGGTTTTCAGGGCTTAAAATAAAGTGTTTTTTTTTTACTGGAATCGTGCCTTCGAATTGCTTTTTAATGGAGTCAACATCCCTATTGTCTTCGCGGGTTGCATATTGTTTATGTAGATATTTAATACTGGCCGTTTTATTGTTAGTTTTTTCTCCAAAAACGGCGAAGCGCAACTTAAAAGCATAAAGTACGCGGGGATATAATAACAATAGGTATGAGGTTGGAATATACGGTTATAATATTATATTCAGTTTTCATTAGAACAAAACGTTTCGCAGTATCAACGGCAATTGATACTGCGATACTGCGATAACTATCCTTCTATTATCACAATAATTGTCTAGAATCTTCTAATAATGAGGCTATTAGAAATTACGCCGACGTTATGGTCGCTTTTTACTCGTAATGCCTACTTTCATTAAGTACTAGTTTATAATATAACTGAGCTACCATAATTGCATTTCATTATGGCTTACGATCATTTAAAACCGATTAACTCGATTTTGCATCGACTATGCTTTTGTCCAACCGTAGGATTCTAAAACTAGCAGAATTATGTTTCAAACGCACATTATTTAAAGCTTTATAATACATCGTGCCTGCGCTACCATACGTGTAAAATAGAACATCTGTACGATATTTACTTGATTTCATTTAGGAAAGCCGTCCTCCTCTACACATTTGTGTCACACGAGACAGGCCCAACTACATAGTATAGTTATTTGTTATGCAAGGCTGGAAAGTGACTGTTTGGCGCGAGTGCATTTATATTGAAACCCGAGCAAGCGAAGGATTCTAGGATTGAACCACGAGCGAAGCGAGTGGTTCAAATGAAGAATCCTGAGCGCAGTCGAGGGTTTCACAGGCACGAGACGCTAAACAACTTTACAGCCGAGCGAAACACACAATTTTTCACCTCACTACAGCGAGAAAAAGGCAAATGGGAGAAAAACCGTGCAAGTAGTTTTTAATAAGTCGGTTTTATTATCCACTTATAAAACCTTTTTAGTATTATAAAGGTATAATAGTATTTACAATCCAAATCGACATACTTAACGGTATTACAGTGGGTACGTACATAGGTACATACAGTTAATATTTTGAAAAGGATTGCATGGCATAAGTATCGAGGTGTACTAAAAATTAAAAGTAAAATTAGGATTCGATTTGTGGCATTCGAACATGGCGGATGTGGGCTGTGTATAATTCTGCTATTTCTGTTTCTTTGGCTGGTTGAAGTATAATTTTGATAGTGTTTTATGTGGCGATTAACCTTAACAGTGAACAGTGATCACAAAATTCTATACTGCTCTCGTGTCTGACATTTTTTAATGCGCAAGTTGTTTCCACGTGGTTTCAGGAATTTTACTATCAAGTTGCAGAAACTACAATCACCGTACAACGTTGCCTCTCGAAAGAGAATACATAGACACTGGCGAAATTGTCTTATCAATTAGGACAGAAGCCATATTTTAAAGAAGAAAAAGAAAAAAAAGAAAAAAAGTAAAATTACAAAATAAATGTTTAGTAATAAGAATAAAATAACAGATTAATTAACAGATTTAAATATTAGGTACTTCAAAAAATGTATGACAAACTTTCTTTGTGAACACGTCAATATTCAACGCTTTCTTCCTCAACCTCTTATCTACCCGAATTGTATACAACAAATAAACAATCTATCGTACTTAACATAAAGATGATTTTACAGTAATTTTGTGGCCAGATACGAGGTTGTGAAAGAAAGCGGTCGATGTATTTTCAAGGGGGCAGCCGTTCATGATAACGTTCGAATTTCAAAAACTCTTTCCAGCCTAGAGGATAAAAAGCTACTTTCCACGCAGATTTCGAAGGATAAAGAAAGCATTTTCGAGCTAGTGAGGTGAAAATAATATTAATAATATAATAATAATAATAACGTTTATTGTACTCAAAAACAAAAACAAGTGTTAAAAGTAACAAACTTAAGTTTGTACAAAAAGATCTTAAGTAGGTGGTCAAACTTTCGACCCCTAAACTAGGTTTAAACCTGTGCCTCAAGGGCTTATATGACAGACAAACAACACAGAATTCGAAAGCGTTTCGAACTCTTTATCGGCAAAACCAGAGCACACAATCGTTAAAATTTTTGGTTTACTAAGTACGTGTTTCGTCATGTTCAATACATTCGGAAGCTGTTCACTGCATCTGGAAACTTTTCAACCGTAGCAGTCATCAGTGGCATTTGTTCGATAGTATAATCAAAATGAAAAGTCATCGTGATCGTATCTAATTGTAACTACACGGAAAATTGCCACGTTTAAAGCTAGTCGCAGCTTTCAATTATTCAAAGCCCTGTCCGCAATTTCAGCATAGTAAAAGTGATTTCAGGGACGAATGTTTTTGCAATTGGATAATTGCTAGTCGGTAGAGTTTCTGTTTTAACATTTAATTGATAAAGAAAGGTGGTTAAAAAATAATGAAACCTACGTAAAGAATAAATAAATCATGAAAATATCTCTAATTAATTTAATTACTATAGTCAGCCGGCATCGCCGGGGAATCAAAACTCTGAGGTATTTTATCCAGTTCTCCTAGAAACTTGAAATTTTGTATGAAGGTAGCTTTATAGCACAAGTAATAAGAAAAGTCTGAAAATATGACAATATATGTCATTAGGCATCTAAAATGAGCACACACTGCTTCTTATCTTTGTTTATGAGAGCGGTTATGCGAACACTGGATATTCACAGATACCTACAAAATTGTGCGGAACTCTCGGTTTGCGAGTCGCATTTAGCCAGTTTTTTCTTATTCCATCTCTTTCGGATGTTCGTCTCTATCTTCTTCGAACACGTTCATGGTAAAGTAATTTCGTAGTCGATGTCACATTATTTTTACGACCGATTAATATTCAAATTGCCGCAAATTGTCTTTTTATAGCGTTCGCTTTACCGGTTACATCGTAAACGATAACGTGCTTGCAAATTGAAACTAGGCCAGTTTCAAACACCGGAATATTTTGAATCATGCATAAATGTCCAATATCAGAATAACCAAGTTAAGTAATCGAATCGAGCGCGTTACTGCGCGGTCGACCGCATACGCGCAGAAAAAACGCTAATCTGAAACTATCACCTCGTCATTCATTACATGTGTACAAATTTCCACGGGACCCTTGGTGTGTGAGTCCGACAAGCCTTTGACTGGTTTAAGTTTTTTCCTTTTAATCCTTGATTATTTTTGTATTCAGGTTATTCAATTTATGGTGACGATGACGCTCTGTGAGGACAATGCGGCGCGCGGCGCTCTCCCCGTCCACGCCTAGCAGCCGTGCCATGGACAAGTACGAGCAGCTGGCAGTCGTGAGTGTCACTAATATCATGATTAGCATCTTCAGCACCAGTGGCATCATTATTATCCTCTATATTATCATCATCACCAGTGATATTATTATCAACTGTTGTCGCTGCTATTAATGGTAGGTCGCTGTGAGGTTAGGTTGGATCTAGCAGCCGTGCCATGGACAAGTAAGAGCAGCTGGTAACCATGAGTATCGTCAATATCATCATCATTGTCATTGGCGTCATTATCATCAACTGTTGTCACTGCCTGTAAATGGTGCGTCGTTGTGAGGATGGGGTACGCGGTGCTCTCTTCGTACTTGTGGCCCCCGCTCTCGCGCTCACGCGTTTCATCTCTGTTATTCTTTATTTAACTACAATGTTTTTGGAAAATGTTATCGATGAACTAAATAGAATAATTTTTAACCAGGAAACTACTGAATTAGCGAATTATTTCTTCAATGACACAATGGTTAGCTATGTTACATAGTAGAGCTTTTGGATCATAGTTCCCCTTAATTTGTGCATAGAACTCTTCAAGCTAATTTGTGTGTGTTTGTGTCAGGTGGGCGAGGGTTCCTACGGCGTGGTGCTGAAATGCCGCCGGCGTGACACCGGCCAGCTAGTTGCCATCAAAAAGTTCCTCGAGACAGAGGATGACGCCGCCGTCCGCAAGATGGCGCTGCGGGAGATTAGGATGCTCAAGGTAATCATAATCATGAACGCAAATATCCGCCGCCAGTCTCTCGACGTATCGGAGCTCTTTTGAAGTACGAAACAGGAAAAAGCAATTTGACCAGCGTTTAGTTTTAGCAACTGGTGTCCATATACCAGGCCATACATATAGGCGTTGGTAGCTCAAGAAAACTTCAGGGCTAATAGAACAGAGACGGTCTACATTTCAACTGCAATGTACCTAATCGCTGCTGCCGACTGACCATACATTTTTCATTGCATCGCTGGCTGCTGGCTGCGATAAAATTTATGGGCAGTCGACGAATATGGTTATGGTGTGAATGGCAAAAGTATTAACGTAAAAAGAGTTGAGCTAATTATGGCTCCACGATAATCATAAATACTATCAACATACTATGTTGTAGTAACAACAAAATTAGGCTTCAAGCTTCAAAATCAACGGAAATGATAAGCAAATAAAATAACCCCAATTATTATCACGAAAGCATTGAAATATTTTCTAGACTAACAATAGTTCTGAAAGTTTTTGTGCCTGTGCTTGGTGGAAAATTGACGTGCAAATAATGTTTTTGGAATATAAAGAAACATTCAAGGTTACCCGTAGATGGATAAAGTTTTGTAAGCAAAATAATGCCTATTCATTCTATAATAATAATCTATTTTCAACATCAAACTTTGATCCGATACGCATAACCAACACGTATTCTTTTTTGTAAAGATCAAGAGAGTTTCAGCAAGGACTTAATGTTAAATTATCCTTCTAAGGGTCTCGACCTCTTTTTCACTAATGTCACATGGACATAAAGCTTTTTGTAATTCCGCGTTCATAGTGTAGGGACACCATGTATCCTTACACTCTTGACTATATACCCGTGCTTGTATGTATGTAATGCATACCTACATACATACTATGTATGTGTGTAAACTCTTTATTGTACAAAAGAAAAGAAACAAAACACAATTGACAAACTTTGAGATACTTTTACAAAGGCGGACTTGTCGTGGTTCTTGGGAAAGGGTATAGCCCTGTATGGATGGCGAAACTGCCTTTGACGAGAAAGTGGTTTTCCTTTGGCTCGGATAATTGTCTTTACATACGTTGTAATTTGACCAAATTTTAGCCCCAAAATGGGCGTGGTTTTTGAGATAATTAAAAAAAAAGGAAAATCGTTTTTATTTTTTATTTACCAAACTAGTGGCCCGATTTTCACGAAATTTTTATATATTATGTAGAAAATTAAGAGCGTTTTTTTCTTTAAAAAAAATCCAATTAATTTTATATTTAAGTAAAAAAAAATCATTTTTTTAATATTCATAATTTTTTTTTCTTTACTTGCGAGGTGGCGACACCTACCAATATCAGATATATTATGACCCATTTAATACTCTAATACATATATTTTTTTCAAAAACATTCATTTGGATCATCAGGTTAAAATAAGCGAATTTGTAACATCTCATACATAGCCTTCTCTTTACTACGTAGGTACATGGGCGTTTTCAAAAAAAGTTGTTGAAATGACTTTTTTTTTAGAAGTGGATGAAATATGGTATTCCTACTCAGAATCAGGAGTACTTTCGATTATAATAGGAGAAAAAAAATATCTCAATATTTTTTATTCCATTACGTTACCGTTTTCATACGCGTGTCTGTGGCGGTAGTGTCATGGATAACACAAAATTATATGAAAAACCTGGGACACTTTTTTTTCCTATTGCAATCGAAAGTGCTCCTGATTCTGATTAGGAATACCAAATTTCATCTACATCTGACAAAAGTCTTTTCAACATCTTTTTTTTTAAAACGCCCACCTACGTAACATAGGATTCAATAGTGGGGTGGGTTGAAAAAAAATTTTTTTTATTTTCTTAGCAAGGGGGTTAGAATTTGTACCTTATGAAAAAAGAAAATCTTTCAAAAAAAAAATTTTTTTTATCTAATGTTTTGAGGTGGCCCACTCGCTTTTAAAATTAATAATTTATCAAATGAGGTAGTACCAAAAAATGTATATTAAAGGTGTTCTAGAACCTGTAGGGTCACCCCTCGAAAGCCAATTGGAAATCAAAAGTAAAAAAAAAAAATCTATTATTTTTGTAATTAATGTAAAAAATCAAAAAATGATTTCTCTTTCTTTTGTATTAAAGTAAAAAAAATCACAATCGACAATTTTTAGACGTCTTCCACGATGTTTGACCGAAAAAAATTTTTTTTGTTGGAACTACCTCATTTGATAAATTATTAATTTTAAAAGCGAGTGGGCCACCTCTTTTTTTTTTTTGAAAAATTTTCTTTTTTCATAAGGTACAAATTCTACCCCCATGCTAAGAAAATAAATAAAAAATTTTTTTTTCAACCCACCCTACTATTGAATCCTATGTTACGTAGGTGGGCGTTTTCAAAAAAAAGATGTTGAAATGACTTTTTTGTCAGATGTGGATGAAATTTGGTATTCCTAATCAGAATCAGGAGCACTTTCGATTGCAATAGGAAAAAAAAGTGTCCCAGGTTTTTCATATAATTTTGTGTTATCCATTACACTACCGCCACAGATACGCGTATGAAAACGGTAACGTAATGGAATAAAAAATATTGAGACATTTTTTTTCTCCTATTATAATCGAAAGTGCTCCTGATTCTGAGTAGGAATACCAAATTTCATCCACTTCTAAAAAAAAAGTCATTTCAACAACTTTTTTGAAAACGCCCATGTACGTAGTAAAGGGAAGGCTATGTATGAGATGTTACAAATTCGCTTATTTTAACCTGATGATCCAAATGAATGTTTTTGAAAAAAATATATGTATTAGAGTATTAAATGGGTCATAATATATCTGATATTGGTAGGTGTCGCCACCTCGCAAGTAAAAAAAAAAAATTTATGAATATTAAAAAAATGATTTTTTTTTACTTAAATATAAAATTAATTGGATTTTTTTTTAAAGAAAAAAACGCTCTTAATTTTCTACATAATATATAAAAATTTCGTGAAAATCGGGCCACTAGTTTGGTAAATAAAAAATAAAAACGATTTTCCTTTTTTTTTAATTATCTTAAAAACCACGCCCATTTTGGGGCTAAAATTTGGTCAAATTACAACGTATGTAAAGACAATTATCCGAGCCAAAGGAAAACCACTTTCTCGTCAAAGGCAGTTTCGCCATCCATACAGGGCTATACCCTTTGTTTGGTGGTTCTCCTTGCTTTCCTCACCTCATCACAGTACCGGAATCCGAAGTACGCAGCTAACAAAAGACATTAGACGCCTTTTGTGATATCTTTCTTTATTCCTTGTGTATTATGTCTCTATGCGAAATTGTCATTGCATTACATTTGAGTCAATCAAGCAGTCCAAGCAGTCAGGTCTGTTCTTTTATTAATATGCTTTTAAGAGAGTTGTTATGTATGTATGTCTTAAACACACATAACAGTAGAATCGTCTTTTTTCTGCAGAAACTGAGGCACGAGCATCTAGTAAATATGATCGAAGTGTTCCGTCGAAAGCGGCGGTTCTACCTAGTCTTCGAGTACCTGGATCACACACTGCTGGACGAGCTTGAGGCTTCGCCGGGAGGGCTCGGTGAACCGACGGCTAAGAAGCATCTCTACCAGCTGCTGAAAGGGATCGACTTCTGCCACCAAAACTCGGTATGCATTTCTATCAGTTACACTTGTACTAGTTTGCTTATGTCATTTGGAACTCGAATCAAACGATCGGTTTTTTTTTCTTTCTCATTTGAATCTTCTAGAAAGAAAGTAGAAAAACGACGAGTTCCAAGCGACATAAACGTTCTGATTGTACGGCACTACGATCTTTTTGAACTTTTGAATGTTGTTGTTTTTCTAAGCTTTTAGTAGTTTAGGTAGCCATCTTATGCTGGTTTTTTCGAGATTCCTCTATGCCTAAAAAATTTGGTTATCAGAGGTATCATACTAAACAAAGAACCTTCGGAATGCTTAAAAGTGGCGAGCCTACGTAATTAAATGCACAGAAAAGACTACTTCTTTAGAATACAGATCCTCTTCTGATAGATATAATTTTTTTGCCATTTTTGTTGAGCAATATTAGTGTAAACTGTATAGATACGAGCTGTCGGTAGACCTTCAATAAGATGGAGCGCCGACCTGGCTAAGATCGCGGGATCGCGGTGGATGCGAAAAGCACAAGACCGGTCTGAGTGGAGAGCCTTGGGGGAGGCCTATGTCCAGCAGTGGACGTCTTTCGGCTGACATGATGATGATGATGATGATGTACAGCTAGATATATCCATTGTGATATTTTCAGATTATCCACCGAGACGTGAAGCCAGAAAACGTGTTAGTCTCCAACGCGGGCATTGTTAAGTTGTGTGACCTGGGGTTTGCGAGGGCGTTGGCGGCGCCCGGGGAGCCCTACACCGAATACGTTGCTACGCGTTGGTACCGCGCGCCGGAGCTGCTGGTAGCTGAGCACAGGTTAGCAACCGATGTATGATGAAACACATTCAATAATGTTATCGTGAGATTTCAATGCTATAGAGTTGCAACTTATAACTATCAGACCCTATATACCATAAAAGTGATATAGGTGACACTGTTTAGTAGGCCCAAGTTGTATAGCTAATGTGCCAGGGCTGGCCTGGCACATGACTTATCTGGATCGTGCCGATAGGAGTACGTTATGATATAACCCTAGTGCAGGCAAACGTGTTACATAGAATTTAGTAAAATATTGTATTTATTGTTATTTTGTGCTAAAAATATTGAATAAATTATTTTATTATCCTATTTATTTAAAGCCTGGTTTAAGACGGACCTCTTCAAACCGGTAATGTATTTCAAATTGTCATTTGGTGCTCGACGTATTCATTGTTATAGGCCCTATAATATAGGGTCCATAATGTTTTTTTTGCTTATTTTCTGTTAACATGGTCGCTTGGGAACCTGTAAAGTTAAAGAAAATGAGTTTTGGAGAAAAAACCTCGAGCGGTAGAAACTATGGTTGAGAACATTATTTTGGCTTAAAGAACTACACTCTAAGTAATTTTACAACAGTGAATAACAAGATAACTTCGTGTCTGAAAAAAGGTTGACGAAAATAAATTACTTGGTCGTTATTTTTGATTGAAAGTTCATGTTGTGACAGATACGGTCCAGAGGTGGACATCTGGGCGATCGGCTGCTTGTTCTCGGAAATGCTCACAGGCGACCCCCTCTTCCCTGGAGACTCCGACATCGATCAGCTTGCGCTCATCATCAAGACTGTTGGTGAGTGCTAAGTTGCTAACCTCTGATCAACAGGCTGTTATTGACTATACTGCTCTCTGCGATGTGGACGAGACCCGCCGCGCGCGCTCGCGCTGTTCACGAAATATTATCATTGCTTCGTTAGGCTTTACAAAGATGAAATGATATGTTGCGTACATTAGTAGTCCGCAGCCCTTAACACGCGCGACGCGTGTTTTTAAATTTTTGATCATTACTTTGTTATTTTTTTCTTCTATTTAGGTATGTCCCATTGCTAGACACAGGCCTCCTCTCAGAACAAGAGTGCTTGGGCCATAGTTCCACGATGGCCACGATGTTTTCCTTCACCGCAAAGAACCCACACCCTTCTGCTTGAGAGGCGATAGGTCAAACCATTAGGCCACCATGGCTTTTTAACGGGTTTGTTCCACACTTGCAATTTAAAAAGTTTACACAAAAGAAGTGCTAAGTACAAAGGTGTAATTATCCCTGAAGGGATCTCAGCCTACTCACTACAATATCTCGGTATACTTTATGAAAGGATGACGCTTTATCTTCCAGGGAAGCTAGCTCCTCGGCACCAGCAGGTGGTCTCGCGTCTGTCGGGCGGCGCGGCGCTGGCGGCCGGTCCGCGCGGCGCGCTGCCCGGCCAGGGGCTGGCCAAAGACCTGCTGGCGGCCTGTCTGAGGACCGAGCCACGCGCGCGGCCGTCAGCCGGCGCGCTGCTCAGGCACAAGTGAGTTCCCTACAGGGATGCTTTCGACCTTTTCTCATTGGTTGACTAGTATGGTTGCTGAACGCGGCGAGATGCTGACTGATGCTGAGAACTGTTCTGCGGGTAAAATGTCAGCCTGGCTTAAGTGATGGCACAGAATATATAATAGTACTAACGTACAGAATGGCCACGCTCCGCCCCGCACCGGTTCGAGTTACCCCACCCTTCAAGCGCAGATTGCAGGAAAAACGCAGGAAAAGCAGTCGGGTGCGCGACGCGATGTATGTCGGCTGCACGGCACTAAGTTCGGTATTTGCGAAATGGTAACGGTACCCTAGCTACTTCCTGTTTCTAAATAAATAATGATTTCTGAAATTATCGCGAACTACCTACCGAATAATTCGTTTAAGTTTGTAGTCGTATGTATACGACTACTGTATTTGAAAATAATAATGCTTAAATACATAGACAGACACATTTTAAATAGGTTTAATTTTTTTTTAATATTAACGATTACATATTTTATCTGCACTATCTAAGCCATACCCTACATATAAGTACCTTTAAATGTCATTGGTAGCACTTATTAGGGTTTTGCGATAGTCAGCCTGTGGATCTTATCCACACATTGACGCGTGTACAGACATCGTCGTGCCTATGTAGATTCAAGAACGCGTATTTTGTACGGCGTGGTCGCCGTGTGGTGATGGCGAGGCACACATCAATTCACCGCTTATGAAGTACTCTTCCCATCTCTGGGCTGGAGCACTGGATACTGGGGAGTATCAGCTTTTTCCATTGGACCGCATCCAACGTAGGGCTGCTAGATTTGTCGGCAACCGCGCACTCTCTGACCGGCTTGATCCTCTGGAAATGCGGAGGGATGTTGCATCTCTCTGCATATTGTACTGCATATATCATGGGGAGTGTTCGGATGAATTATTCGGATTGTTGCCTGCAGCTAGGTTTCACTACCGTACTTCGCGCAGGCGTCAGTCATTTCATCCTCACCACCTCAATGATTGACAATCTAGCACTGTCCGCTTTAAGCGAAACTTTTTTCCACGCACAATAGCTTCCTGGGAAAGTGTTTCCGGAGAGGTACAGTTTAGGGATCTTTAAAAAACGAGCCTACCAGTCCCTCAAAGGGCCGGCAACGCACCTGTGATACCCCTCGTATTGACAGGTGTCCATGGGCGGCGGTGATTGCTTTCCATCAGGTGACCCGCATGCTCCTTTTCCCCCTAATATATAAAAAAAACCCTAGAGTGATATTCGCGAGCTATTATACATGCTGTACGGCTGCATCATGGAGGTACTGGCTGCCTATTTGAGGACTGAGCCGCGAGCAAGAACATTTGTTATACTTATCATTAGAGGACCATGTTACTGTAGCGATAACCAATGTAAATTTAACCGCCAAATCACATTGATTTTATGCCAAGACTTAGTTTAATTCCCTTGTGTTAAAATATTATACTTGAGACTTCAGGTTGACTGACATGACAACATATTGACCCTATTTTTGGCTTTGAGAATGATTTGGTTTTTATTTGTATTCCAGATATTTCCTGGCTGACGGTTTCGTGGATACATTTAGTGCAGAATTGAGGAAAAAACTTGGAAAAGAAATTGAAGTAAGTAGCAAAATATGTAGGTTTATTTTACTTTATGTTCTCAATCAGTCAGTTTTATGTGCTTGAATATGTGTAAATAAATGTTTCTCTCTTTCTCTCTCTCTCTCTCTCTCTCTTTCTATCTCTCTCTCTCTCTATCTATCTTTCTCTCAAAAGCACTATTTCTTGTGCAAAATTTCTCATGAAACAAGTATCGTAGACTTTGTGTTCAGCCCAACAGTAGTTTTTATCACAATAACAATGTTGATTTGTAATTAGTATCAGCTAGAAAAAAAATGGTAGTTTAAACCATAAAGAGCACCTGTATTATTTGATTTTCTTTTATAAATCTGTTTCAGTCGCCGTCTCAACAGAGCACAGCGCGCGTAAGCGGCAAACCGCGGCAGCAGTGGACACTTAACATTATACCGGTTAGTAAACAGTGCAGCTGGGAACACGGAATGAACTGTGAAAACATACGTATGATTGTTTTTTTGGAATCTTTTTGTATTTCTTTTTCAATTCCAAATTTTTACTTTTACGGCCATCCCGTGAAACCTAAATTGAAAATACAAACCGAAACATAGATGCACAGAAAAACCAGAAAAATAAGACCAACACGGGAAACCAACCCAGGTCCTCGGCATTCCGTGCCGCGTGCTATACCGCTACACCACTGCTGGTCAACGGCACAGATACGAATTTCCCTATGCATCACATATCTCAATCTCTACACAATATAGATGATGTTAGATAATATAGATGGCGCTAGGTCACTGCTTAAGTGACAAAGTAAACAGATTGAGATATGTGATGCATAGGGAAATTCGTGTCTGTGCCGTTGACCAGCAGTGGTGTAGCGGTATAGCACGCGGCACGGAATGCCGAGGACCTGGGTTCGATTCCCAGTGTTGGTCTTATTTTTCTGGTTTTTCTGTGCATCTATGTTTCGGTTTGTATTTTCAAAACGTACGTAGTCGTGAGCACAGCACCATCTCTGGTGGAAACAGCTAGAAATGAATTGTCTATTGGGTAATGAATTGAGCCGGTGAAAAAACTGAAAAGCAAAAAATAATCATCCATCATCATCATGTGTAGCGATGCAGCGACAGATAAACCGTGCTCGGTTTAAGTTCGCTTCCTAAGCTACTTATTGTGAACTTTTATTTTATTTCTTGTATAAATAAATTAAAAAAAAAAAAAAAATGTCAGCCGAAAGACATCCACTCCCCCAAGGCTCTCCACTCAGACCGGCCTTGTGCTTCCCGCATCCACCGTAATCCCGCGATCTTAACCAGGTCGTCGCTCCATCTTGTTGGAGGCACCGACAGCTCGTCTCCCGGTCCGCAGATGCCTCGAGAACCTTCTGACCCCATCGGCCATTAGTCCTGGGAGTAATGTGCCGCGCCCACTGCCACTTCCGTTTCGCAATTCTTCGTGCTATGTCAGAAAAAAAAATAAACCCTTTTAATAAGTACGGTCAAGGACGGTCAATTCGTCATAGTGACATTGCATTAATTAACAAGGAAAATCGTAATGATCGTAATGAATTTTCCTTTAAAAAAGGTTCCATCTCCATGGTAGCTCATGAAATTAAGTCGGGTCTATATCGACTGGTAGAAAATTGTTAGTCATAATATATTGTTTGTCATAATGTAATGTTTGACATAATTCTTTTTTTCTCCGAAACCATTTATTTTTCTGAATTTTTGTAAAACAAACCTAACCTATAGAGTTCTACAGGTGACCATTTAAAAAAATATGAAAAATGTACGGTTTCAGCGGAAAATATTATGACTAACAATAATTATGACAAACATTACATCATGACTTATAAGATTATGGCAGTCGAAAGGATCCCATTAAAGTCCTTGACCATACCAGTTTGAAGTCAGTGCCTCAGCCTGAGCCCCTTGCATCTTGTACTTAGACCACTATAGGTCTACTCCAATTCCAAGGGACGTAAAAGTAAAGGCTGCAACGTTTGGAAGTTAGTTTGATGGTAATTTGTTCCAGGATCACAGCAGGTCTCGAACTGACAGCGTCGCCGGCGAGTCGCTGCTGGATTACAACTATACACCAAGTAAGTCAATTCTATCAGAATCAGAATCAGAATCAGAATTATTTATTTGTAAAACATAGGTAAACAAAATACAGGTGGAAAAAAATTACAGCGTGTATCACTATGTAAAAACAAACTTAATGCTTTTTAAACTTTCGTGATTTTCATTCATAACTAATACCACACCATACCCTACTGGACTTATTTTTCAATTAAATTGTTGGAGTTACGGCTTTATCGTTACTATCTACGTAAATACATGATGATTTCTATAGGTACTATTGCGTCTGGTCAACTATTTCTTACCTTGCAAATAGTCCAATACAATAGTCTGGGAGCCGCAAAATAAAATTGTTTTAATGCCACCTTATTTGCGTGTCGTAAATCGTTATTCTATGACAAATTGTAAAGAGATTACAGTTCACGAGCCGCAATACAATGTTACTCTGTGGCCTCCAATTCTAAATTAAATGAAGTATAATAGTCTTTGGTCATGATCTGTTATGGCGACAAAATAATTATAAAGAGAACTGACGTTGTCATGGAGGTTTGCGCTAGTGTCGCCCCCTACGCAGAGCTTTGCTAAAATATGCCCTATTTCGGAAAAACTTTTCTTTTTAAATTGTCTACATTAGGTGGTGTGTATGCTCTGTAGTTTTATTGCGAGTTTCTATTCTAGACCAATGTTGCCCGCCGTCGGACAGTCAGGTGGAACCGCCGGAGAAGAAGCCGCCGCAGCCGCCGCCCACGCAAACCACGGCACAGGACGCAATTGAGGTGCAACACCATCACTCTCTCTCTTTTTAATTCATCATCATCGTAACTGCCATAGGACGACTACGCTGTTAGACTTAAGCCTTCTCTATATAGTGTATATAGTCATCATCATCATGTCAGCCGAAAGACGTCCACTGCTGGACATAGGCCTCCCCCAAGGTTCTCCACTCAGACCGGTCTTGTGCTTTTTGCATCCACCGTGATCCCGCGATCTTAACCAGGTCGTCGATCCATCTTGTTGGAGGCCTACCGACAGCTCGTATCCCAGTCCGCGGACGCCATTCGAGAACCTTTTGACCCAGTGTATATAGTGCTAGCGGTAAAAAGCTGGAAATGGTGTTTAAAGGCATGAAAATCGGAAAGATTGATATTTAGGCTATACGAATCAATTTGACCCGTAGCACGAAAAAAAAAACAAAAAGGTGGCGAGTTATGACGTCAGCTTTTTTTGTAGGTATGGGAAAAATACCTACCTTAAAATTAAAAAATAGTTACAGCTTTTATAATTGAATAAACAGTCTTTGGGATTAAATCAAGTAAACGTTGATCTATTAAATTAATAAATAATCGATTTACTGAACAGATTAATTATTTTACAATAGGTTCTAGGTTTTCAAATCACTAAATGTCTATTGTCTATGGTTGTTTTGATGGCGTCTTTGTTTACGCTTGTCGTAAATTGGATTGGAATACAGTATAGCTGGACATCTGGAATAAAACATAGCTTCCGTTTTATCCCGATACCTACTTACACGGGATAGGGATAAAATCTCGAAATGACAACCGTTGAGCTTTAATGCAAAGTCAATGTAATTTTTGGGAATTCCAACAGGAATTTTGTAAAATCTCAGAAGAAATGACTGATGATGTTTACGGCCGGTTGCCATTGCCAAAAATTATGGCAAATGATGATTCGGACAAAAATTACGGTATGACTAGCGAGGACTTTGCCAACTTTCGTGCTCCCCAATGTTAGATGTAATTGTTTATAGTGTAAGTTTTATTGTACCGTTTGCGCCCAAATACATAAATACTTAACTATAGGCAAACCGCGTAAATGAGTCCTCGTCTGCGCGGTAAAGGGGCGCGGGGGTAGGACGACAAAGGGGACTGAAGGAGGTGCGGGCGGCAGGCGCTTCTTAGCACAGCTCATTCCGCTCGCCGCCCGCACCTCCTTCAGTCCCCTTTGTCGTCCTACCCCCGCGCCCCTGTACCGCGCAGGCGAGGACTCAGTTACGCGGTTTGCCTATATCGCTTGGCGATGTTCGCAGGGCGCTGCGCCGGCGCCGCCGCCGGGCGCGAAGCCGGCGCCGCCGCGCTCGCTCGCGCGCGCCATCAACGACACGTTACAGACGTTCGCCGTGCCGGTCAACTCCTACCCTCGCACGCCCTACATCAAGAAGTGAGCGCCCTGATTCTACCTTATTTGGCATACAATACAATACAAATCGCCCCTTTAAAACCAAAGTGAAATAATGTGTTTTTTTCTCATTTTAAAATTCAACCAGATAGTGTTTTATTTGAAGTTCAATTTGGAAATGTGAATTTATAAAATTGTTTCACTTTATTATTAAAGGTGCGAAATATTCTTTATTGATCACCAAAAACAGTACACACACACAAAAATAAAAAAAATCAGCTAACAATAGGCATAATTTTTAAGCCAAAGGTTCCCAAACTTATTTCGTCTAACGCCCACTTTATTATGTAGCGCCCCGCTTTTTTTTAACTTAAAAACCTTATTAACGTATTACCAGAGAGAGCAATAATTTTACAACTTTACAACCCCTTATAGCCCCCCTCTAGGCCTCCAGCGCCCACAAGGGAGCGTTATCGCCCACTTTAGGAATGACTGCTCTAATCGAATAGTATCGTTTAAGATAATTATCATATCACTATAACTCATATATCACATAGTTCCGTTTGTACGAAACTCATATACTTACTCATATAGCATAATCTTGTCCGGACATAGTTCTAACCTAACCTGGCCTATTTTCCTGTTAGCAATTAGTCTTTGTGTGGGGTTTTCTTGGAAAAGTATTGCGATGGTTTCGTTAGCGAAATTAAGTATGCAAAATGAATCTCATGCGAAATTTATCTTACGGCGCGTTCGTTTAACAAAGTTATATATTCTGTTAAAAGTTTTATGCTATACGTGTATGCTAAGTGAGTTCCGGGCAGACAAGATTTTGCCATATCTACCGCAGATTGCGTGATTGATGTGAGGGACAGGTCAGGTACAATCCCTTTTGACAGCCGCCATATTCATCTACCAGCCGGGCTGGCTCATCGTTAACGCTTAGAGTCCTCATCAGATATCTTACACTTGCCTCTTGTGGAAAGACTTGGGCATATCTGCCAGTGCATTAAATGTGTCCTGAGGCCTTATTGCCTAACGTTTCTGACAGTCGCGATCGCAATGAAATGACAGTTTTTGTATGCGAATAATGTCATTTGATTGCGATCGCGAGTGTCAGAAACATTAGGCAATACGGCCTCTGGTTGCGGTCGTGCGTCGCGGTCGCCGGTCGCGGTCGTCAAATTCGGAATGCAACCTTAATAGCCCTGTTTATTTGGTTGTTATTGTTAACAGAGTGAACCATAAGCTAGTGATGGATGAGGAACTGCTCCGAGGGCGCGCGGCTGCTAAGAAGGCGGGCAAGAGCACGCCAGACTTCTCGCTGCCCTACGTCCCAGGGGGTATGTGGAAATAACTTTACTGCCGCGGCCGAGAATATCATCTACCTACATCCATCCGTCTATCATCATTCAGTGTTTCTTTTTTATCTGCTTTGTAAATGTCACAAATAAATGTTTTTCTTTCTTTCATCATCACATCATCATCCCAGTCTATTTACGTCCCAATGATGGGCACAGGCCTCCTTCTCAGAATGAGAGGACTTGGACCGTAGTTCCCACGCGGACCAGTGCGGATTGGGAACTTCACACATACCATTGAATTAATTCACAGGTGTGTGCAGGTTTCCTCACGATGTTTTCCTTTGCCGTTAAGCTCATGGTAAATGGCAAATAACAACAAAAATAACAAGCAAGCAACGACGCGGCGTAGTGTTTGAAGCAAACAAAACTAAGAGGTGTACCTAAAATATTCTAAGTACTACCTCTTGATAAAGTTGTAGGTCGTGGTCGAGTAGCGAACCTTCATGGCAACTTCATGGAAAATAATTAGTAAGTAAGTTGTTTTTTATTTGCAGCGAGCAACAGTCCCGTGAAGAAGGCAAAGAAGCCACACGCGCAGCCCGTCACCACCAACAAGTCTTGCGAGCACTGGGATTCCTTGGTAAGTTCCTTTCCATCTTATACACAGATATAGAAAAGCTGAAGAGTGCCATGTCATCGGGAATAGTGCCAATTTGCGTAACTACCATTGGATAACTCCGCGAATCAGAAAAAAATTACCAATTTCAAATATTTGTGGAAAATTCGTAGAAATATCTGTTTAAACGTTGAATCACCTATTTCAACCTTCCTCTGCAAAACCCCCCTTCCTCTGTGTATTTAGAGCAGAGAACTACTCGGTTTTTACGTACGATAGATTTGCATTGTCCCCGACGATATACAAAATTGACAACAAATCGTGATGACTTGTATGTACAATCGTTTCTACTGGTATACAAGATGACCTTAGCCTCTGGAGAAATAATGAAACCATGGATAAGACTGATACTTATCAATATCCTAAAATAGTTATTTACTTAATTAGACAAGAAAGAAAATCTATGAAATCATATCATCCAAATACACAGGCTGCTCCAAAGTGATACATGGAAAACCGTTAGTTTTTCAGTAAATATTTGACTGATTGGTATGATACTTTGCAGTTTGGTTTTAAATATCTTGCTAAGCCAGTAGTATTCGTATTTGTCCAGAGGCTAAGGTCACCCAGTAAAGTTCATATTACCACAGAGAAGATAATATCTATTACATAATATTGAAGTGTTGCCATATCGAGATTTTTTTCATCTCTCCTGTTCGGAAAGTTTAATTTTCATGGGTAGATAGCCGGGTGGAAAATTGCATTTTCTCCTCTAGGGTGGAAAATATTGTTTTTTTAATTTTTCGGCTAGCCACGACATCCAAGATAATTGAGTTATGTCAATGACATTTTTTTTTCACGTTTCGGCATGGCCATCTAGATGCACGTCGTGACCAACTCGATTTTTTTTTATAGTCGGCCATGGCAAGTGGCCA
The DNA here is from genome assembly GCA_037349165.1 of Choristoneura rosaceana. Classification (NCBI taxonomy): domain Eukaryota; kingdom Metazoa; phylum Arthropoda; class Insecta; order Lepidoptera; family Tortricidae; genus Choristoneura; species Choristoneura rosaceana. The sequence goes on from JAZBNJ010000032.1 coordinate 3,626,881, forward strand.
GTCGAAAAGGTACCGTTGGAGGTTGGATAGGTATAAGTAAATTCAATTTATTATTATTCTCGTTTTTTTGTAGTATTTTAGTTTCCTCACAGTCGAAATGAAAAGTAGAGTGTCTAACTCGGGTGAAATAACCCATTTCCCCTCGAATTATTGGCGCTATCACTTCGTTCGAGCGCCAGAAATATCTCGGGTGAAATGAGTCACTTTCCACCCTTGGTTATCAATCTACTATTCTCATAGCGCGACTTCCTTAATAGCATTTTCTTCCAATGTAAACCGTTGTTTTCCAGCGAAGCGGCGCCGACGTCACGTCCAGCGCGCGCACCGCGACGAACCTGCCCTACATGCCGGCGTACATGTGACACGGGCCCGGCTTCCTCGGGTCCCTGTACTACTGACACTGACTGACTCATGGGATAGAAGGAAACGGTTGGAGAGGCCGATGTGGACAGATTATTGTGGAGTGACATTGGCTGAAATATTTTGTAAAATATTTTGTGAGTAGTACTAGGGCCCTTCCAATCATGTTCTTCTATTGCGCGGATAGACTACTGCCTCTTGTTTCAACAACATGGCAAGTGACAACTCTTGTAAAATACGTCAATAAAATTGGCCATCAAATTTATGTTCCATAAGTTCAAAAAGAGAAATATCAAATCACATAAAAGTAGTGACGATTGACTACGATATTTCGTAGTCGGCGCACTCACCACCGGACTGTACCGGATATGAAATCGTCACTACTTTAAAAAAACTCGTAGCTCAAAATAGATAATTTTTCAGAGTGAACTTTATAGCCATTACATCAAGGTTCAATTTTGTTGACATATTGATTTTAGATACGAGATTTTTCAAAGTAGTGACGAAATATTGCTGTCTTGTCAATTACAATTGTTGAGCGGCTTGCGACTGTTCATTAACTGGCCGTGTAATACTAATCGGGTTTATCAATGACAATATTTTCTACAAGTATGTATTACTCCGCTAAATTACGAAGGCAAGTAATCCTGAGTTGTAACCGTACAGTCAGCAACAAAAGTGGATGAACTACGGTCCCAATCTGCATACGACGCTATTACAAAGGTAAAAAGAGTGTTTAGATCATTTTGAACACAACAAATGCTTATCTATTTTTTTTGCCGGCTGTACTGTATCCAGTACAACAATCCAGCAGAATAATGTTTTTCGTTCGTAGTTTGTATTTATCTTGCTTTCTCAATTATCTCCTGTCAACTAGTGGAGAAAGGTAGATAAATACTAACTTCACTGACGAAATAAGATAGCAAAACATTATTCAACAAATTTGTAAAAAAAATTCGAGTTGGCGACCTCTATCGAGTCGAGTTTTTAAGCTTGACTTGAAGAACCTGTAGGTAGACCACAGTCAACGCATTCGTACCGACTGTCACAGGGATGGGGAAATAGCGGCCCGCGGGCCACGTACGGCCCGCGACAAGATTTAATCCGGCCCGCGATCAAAACTCGTCATCTAAAGTCATCATCTCAAGTGTTTTCAACCCCCGACGCATTAAGAGGGGTGTTATGAGTTTGACCGCGACGTGTGTCTGTATGTCGTGTCTGTCTGTGGCACCACAGCTCTTAAACGGGTGGGCCGATTTGAATGCGTTTTTTTTAAACACGTTTTCTAGCGATGGTTCTTAGACATGTTTTATCAAAATCGGTTCAGCCGTTTTTGAGATATTGAACTTTGAAGTGACAATATCGGAGGTTTTCCAAATTTTTGGTGGTTAGTTTATTAACGAGTTACTTCAAATAACTTGGAGCCGAACTTTAACAGTCAAAATGTCATCTTTCACACAGCCTACACATCAAAATAATAAATTTTCTATAGATACGATTCGATTTGTGGCATTCAAACATGGCGGATGTAGACAATATATAATTTTGCTATTTCTGTTTCTTTGGCTAGTTGAAGTATAATTTTGATAGTGTTTTATGCGGCGATTAACCTTAACAGTGAACAGTGATCACAAAATTCTATACTGCTCTCGTGTCTGACATTTTTTAATGCGCAAGTTGTCTCCACGTGGTTTCTGGAATTTTACTATCAAGTTACAAAAACTACAATCACCGTACAACGTTGCCTCTCGAAAGAGAATACGTAGACACTGGCGAAATTGTCTTATTAATTAGGACAGAAGCCATATTTTAAAAAAGAATTAAGAAGAATTAATTCTATAGATACCTACATGAAATCAATATCAATATTTTCGTTGTTACTTGATTAGAATAAAAAATCCCTACTAATATAATATTATAAATGCAAAAGTAACTGTGTCTGTCTGTCTGTCTGTCTGTCTGTCTGTCTGTTACGCTTTCAGGTCGAAACCACTGAACCGATTTTGATGAAATTTGGTAAATAGGTAGTTTGAACCCCAAGGATCAACATAGGATACCTTTTATTGCGTGCGGTAGAGGGCGCCACCGCGTGATAACCTAGATCCGCGCAGACGTAGCCGCGGGTATAAGCTACTATTCGATAAATGCTCCGTGGCCCACGGAAATGTTGAAATTATGTATTGTATATGGCCCATCTCTAAATCTATTTCCCCATCCCTGGACTATCAGATCTGGCCCTATACGAAGTGTAAAATTCGAACTTGGTATCTTGCCGTCCCGTTTACGCTAATAATTATTTAATGCGAGAGTGAGAGGGACGGTACGATACGAACTTCGTTTTTCGAATTCCCTGAGACATTTTCAAGTGCCGCATATAACTACTAGACTGCAGCACTTGTCAACCGACAGACAAAAAACACATGCATTTGGAAACTGTGAAATACTCCTAATTTATTTAAAAAAACCTTGTACATGCGTTTTGGTATTGAATGCATAACAATGGTTTACATTATTTATTACAAAAATTATCATAAAACAGAATAAGCAATTGTGCAGTAAAAGAAACAAAAATTTGGAGTTGAAAAAAAATACAAAAAGACTCCAAATCGTAATCTTGATTTGATTGCTTAATAGCGACATCTCTTGTCCCTGGTGAACGGATAGTTTCGATGGGAGTGAAAAATGTTTCTCGTTGAGAACGTAGATCATAGATGGCGTTAGTGTCGCTGCTAAAGTGACTAATAAGAATCGAAGTTGAAATATGGGTGCATAGGAAAAATTCGTGTCTAGTCTCCTGTCCAGTGGTGGTGTAGGGGAATAGCACGCAGCACGGAATGCTGAGGACCTGGGTTCGATTCCCAGCGCTGGTCTATTTTTTCTGGTTTTTCTGTGCATTCATGTTTCGGCTTGTGTTTTCGTGTGAAATTTATATAAACTTTCACGGGATGACCGTAAAAGAAACAAAAATTTGGAGTTGAAAAAAATACAAAAAGACTCCAAATCGTAATCTTGAATTGTGCAGTGAACAAAATCTTAATTGTGTACCAGGGTAGAACCTTTGAGCTACTGATTCCATATCGTTCAAAGCGTTTACCTTTACTTGCCCGAATTTCATTTGCACGAATTTCACTTGCCATAAAATATATATAAAACCGTGCTGTTTTCAGGATATGCAGTAAGTTAGGTTAAGTTAGTTTGATATCAAGTCAGAAGAAATTACTATAACAGAAATAAATTACTTTATGGCAAATGAAAATTCTAGAAAACGATACATTCGGGCATATGAAATTCGGGCAAAGGATAGAAAACCCGTTCAAAGGTTAACTAGAAGAGATCCCTTTAAGGGATAAGTTCGCCGTTGTACATTTCCTTCTCTTGTTAGCTGTAATTTTCGCATGTTTTATGTACAATAAAGAGTTATAATACAATAGTATACAATTGACATCCGCACATGTGTCAAAGATATCATAGCGATATTTATTGTGAAAAGGTCCCATCCTGTTACGCGCTTCAGTTTTCTTGACTGTACTTGGAATTGACACAGACTTATGCAGTTCTGCATCGGCAATTATTATTGCCAACAAAAAAAGTGGAACTGAACTTAATATATGAATGTAATTTGAAATGAAATGTTAAAGTACCGGTTATGTTTACTTTTGATATTTATGTTTTGGTGCATAAATAAATAAATCAGAATTAAAATTTGATTCGATTTGTAGCATTCGAACATGGCGGATGTAGACGATGTCTAATTTTGGTATTTCTGCTTCTTTGGCTAGTTGAAGTATAATTTTGATAGTGTTTTATGCGGCGATTAACCTTAACAGTGAACAGTGATCACAAAATTCGATATTGCTCTCGTGTCTGACATTTTTTAATGCGCAAGTTGTCTCCGCGTGGTTTTTGGAATTTTGCTATCAAGTTGCAAAAACTACAATCACCGTACTACGTGAAGAAGAATATATTTATCTTTATTTAACTGACATTGGCCCAAGCCTTAAAGGCCGCCATTGAGGAGAATAATAATAATAATAATAATTTCATGCCATGTTAATGGTCCAATATTACAAGTTTAATGTGTCATTTTAGGCCGATTAAATGGAATTTCACGCTTATCACAGTCAAATTTAGACATAATAAAAAAAAGAACAATGCTAGCAAGTTAAATTTCTTTTACTTTTGCAAAATTTTATTTAACTAACTAAGAAAAGATGGAAACGTTCTCGGAAATTTCTGGAAATTTTTACAAGAAATGTAGGAAATTTAAGTTTAAGAAACGGGAATTTTGAATCCCCATACTAAATTGTAAGAGGTTTCCGAAATTTTCCTATTTGAAAAGTTCTTCATGTTTGGAAAGTTTCCTTAGGCACATCAGTAGGTACGAATACGTTCTATTAAATTGACAATTTTTAATTGGAATCTTACAAACCGAATTTTGCTCACTTCCATTACACAGATTGATTTCTGGTTTACATGTGTCGTCGGTTCTAATCTATGTCACGACATTTTTGTAAAAATAAAAACTAGAACGCAAAGATCTTTATTGATCTGTAAAGTTTGGCTGCAAGTCAGGATCATACATCAATAACGAATGCGTTTGATTCGTTGCGTTCTGGTTTTTATTTTTAAGGCAATAATGGTATCCTCAAGTGAAACCGTCCATAGGACAGTGAACGGACATTAAAAAATTAGTCAACAAAAAAATTGTGTTAAAAATATAAGTTTTATTAAAAACTATTTTCCACAGGAACATGAAATAAAAATGATTGCTGGAAATAAAACTAGTTTGAAATACAACTTTTTTTTACGTAATGGCGGTATTATTTTCAAAGACATAATTTTTATCCATCCACGTAATTTTTCATTTGATTTTATACCTATTATAGACACGAACAAGGAACAATATTGTTTTAATTCTGATCTAGGTATTTGGGTGTAGCCATTATTTTATACGAATGTGTCGTTTATTCGTTTCAATTTAGGTATTTTGGTAAAATTGTAACTCTATAAAATTAGGCCTATAAGACACTGCCAAAAGGGTTTTGGAATTATTTAATTTGTTTGATATTTTGACGGGTTTTCTGTAAGTAGATTATTTTTAAAAATGATATGGAATGTGAATTTGTAAATATGTATAGTGTTACATTTTATTACTTGGCGATTAATAAAGGCGCAAAATAAATTAATATTACTGTTTTACTGAGTACCTACATATATTAACTCAATGCAAAAGAAAGTATAATTCGTTCATTTCTTAAATATAGAAGAAAACAATATGCCGTTAAGATATCGTTTCTGACGATTTCTGGGAATTTTAAGGTTTCTAAGGGAGTGTTAGGGTTGAATTTAGGGTTGAAGGAATTGGTAACAATTGAAACAATAGAGTAATTGTCAAATTTTTATTCTAGTTGGCAGTTACGAGTACAATATCATAGATCTATCGACTATCTACAAACGATAATGGCATATAGATCGTAAAAATATTTATATAGATCTTAACTTGTATCAAAGCTGAGAACTCCGTATCTAATTTGAATTTCACTTTGGCTTTGTTAGAATCCGGATAAAAGCAATTTAAATAATACTGAAGCATCAGAAGTGGTAATTATCACAATAAATAACTAATTTAAATCTAAGGTTTGTTCTTACGCGGGAAAACGGTGCTAGAAATACAAGATGGCGTCAAATGTCTTGTGATCAGAATAAAGACTAGAATAGACGGATGATAAGCTAGAAACAGCAACGAATACTGTAACTCATCTTGGTTGAGATTAATTAAAAGTAGTGAAGTAAATGATAATTGTTTCACCATTTTGTAGCTCGACGGAATTATTGTAACGTCTAATGACGGTTTTCACAGAGTCGAAATAATATAGTATTGTGAGGTACATTTGACGTTTGACGTTTGCTTGCGATTGGCTCATTTAGTTTTTTAACCAATCCCGAGCAAACGTCAAACGGACCTCACGCTACTAACGCCATCTAGCGATATTTCGCCTCTGAGAAAACCCTCATTGTTATTATTGTTGGTATCACCATAGGTACTAGATCGATAATCGTATAACACGTGTTTACAACCTTCGGAACTTGATTAATATTATCATCCGTCTTTTCTTGTCCGTCTGAGGTCACCTCTTTAACCCATTCACTGCCACCGACGCACGTATGCGTTTCCAAAACTTCGCCCAGTGCCGCTGTCATAATTATTCATACATCTTGAACGCACATGTGCGTCGGTGGCGCCTGTGGAAGTCAGGTGGTAATGAATGCGTTAAAGATACACCACAACAAAGCTTAAAATACACACGGCGGTTACGTAATGACTCTTCTATTGCTGCGTTTTGTATTTACATATATTGTACATTTAGTAGTTCTTCTGCGATTGTAATAAAGCTCAAATTACGCTGCGTAGAGTTATTAAGAGCTCAAGTGAAGATATCCTTTATTCTACCTAGCACCGTCATCTCATATGCTATCATAATTACCCCTCTTCGAGCAGTCGGGTAAATAGATTGGATCCTTAGATTGCTAAATATAATTCAAATTATAAATGCTCGGTTCAAACCTGAGTATAATATGCATACGTCTATTCGAGACTGTCTTTTTATTTAGGAATTATGGCTATTTTAGGAGCTATTGAAAATCTTAGGTGCTTAATTGTTTTGTAGTAAAAAGTAGCCATTTATAGTTTTTAAACCTCAAAATCAACACTAGGGGTTTACAACAAGTCTCACAAATAAAAATGTTGCTTTGAAATGCAGCCAGTTATATTGACTACTTTCTAGCATACTTTGAGCGTATCTACTTTTACTTTAAGCCACTCTGGTGGCAAATCTCAGGGTCAATCGAGTTGAAAACCTATACAATATACATCTATTAAACATTGCAATGTAGAAATTGATGATACAGAGTAAAATCTTCACTTAACTTACTGAATTACTCCAAGAGTAAAATTCTGGCTGTTTTGAATAACAATAGCGGCGTACAATTAAACTAGTTTGCTAGTGTCGTTCGGAGGTCGAAACAGAAGATCGGTTTTCTTTTTCTTTCTCATATGAATCTTCAGGAAAACGAAGTAAACCGACGAGTGCCGAACGACATTAACATTCCTGTTGTACTACATACAGATTTTATGTGAACTGCTTCTTCAAACCACTCTTCTGTCAAGGCACTTACAAAAGAAACATCAAATTCCAATTCATTAGCACATTGTCAATCTTAAGTTTCATAAAACACTGTGAAAAGGCGTTTAGGCTTGCACTGTATTATGGAAACACAGGTCCTGAACATCATGTGAAGTACACTTATATTGATCTCTTGAATGACTTATGGCGCGATGCCGGCTACAATTGTAGGATGGCGGGCGGAGCCGCGGGCGTGCAAGGGGTCGTTAGAAGCTCGCCGCCGCTCTCCGTGATGGCCACTGTTTTGTGGTAGTTTATGAGATCAGCTGGAACGGAAATTTATGGTTAAGTATCTTTCTAAGACAAGACAAGACCGGTCTGAGTGGAGAGCCTTGGGGGAGGCCTATGTCCAGCAGTGGACATTTTTCGGCTGACATGATGATGATGATGATCTTTCTAAAGCGCTCATTAACGCATTTACTGCCACCTGACTTCCACAGGTGCCACCGACGCACATGTGCGTTCAAAATGTATGAATAATTATGACAGCGGCACTGGGTGAAGTTCCGAAAACGCATATGTGCGTCAGTGGCAGTGAATGCGTTAAGAAGTCAAAAAGGCAAACGAGCAAGTTCACGCATGAACAGATCACATTTTTGAAATGAACAGGGGATGCAAACAAAGGCGTGCTCAACTGCTGGCCCAAATCAAAAGAGCAAATATATTTTTTAATTCGGATCACACAATTTCCTGGTTGAACATACAATTTCCGAAGGAGGGGATCTGTCGGCTGATCAAACAGCGGATAAAATAGTTTCTGCTTGTAACAGTTGACCTGTACCACCAAGTCTTATAATTATCATTTTTGACATGGAAGTCTTGGGCTCAGCAGATAGAACAGAATGGTAAGGACGGACTTGGAAATTGCAAAGGACTTTTCTCCCAAATATGCGACGATTATACACTTCTGCCCGCAAGAATCAGAGAAACGATCTATGGTGTGGGCGTGGTAGCATCTGGACAGTTACCTAGTGTGTGGTGCGTGTGCTGCCCGGCGCCCAGCAGCCGGTAGCCGGCGCCGGGCGCGCGCTCCACGAGGTAGTGTTGGCAGCGCGGGGCGCGGCAGTGCTAGTGGTGGCAGCAGTTACCTAGTGTGTGGTGCGTGTGCTGCCCGGCGCCGGGCGCGCGCTCCACGAGGTAGTGTTGGCAGCGCGGGGCGCGGCAGTGCTAGTGGTGGCAGCGGTTACCTAGTGTGTGGTGCGTGTGCTGCCCGGCGCCCAGCAGCCGGTAGCCGGCGCCGGGCGCGCGCTCCACGAGGTAGTGTTTGCAGCGCGCGAGCGGGGCGCGGTACGACAGCGCGTATCCCCACAGCCGCTCCGACACGCGCACCAGGAAGCTGCCCGGGAGACAGCGAGAGAGGACTTGCTCGGCTTCCGTCCGGGTTATGACACCTGGAAGGAATGGTTGGCGTGTGCTGAGATTCTGCCCTGAATTGAAATCTGCTAGTCCTGTTTTCCTTCAGGGGATTGACTTCCTTTTTACGTAAAAGATTAGGCTTTCAACATTGGATAGCAATTGATCTTCGAAAAGCGTCTATACTTTGTAGGAACATTGGTAGGAAAAATACATCAAATTGACGTTTTTTGTGAAACCATCAGACTTAATCTCTTGGCATTATAAGTGACCCTTAGAATACTAGGTATACCTATACGCTGGTACTTAATATAAACCAGCCTGAATAGCCAATTTTATCAATAGCAAATAATAGGGTCTCCCCCATGTCCATGATACTTCTCTTAAGCTGTACGAATAATATTTTTGGAATCAGGGACTCTTCATCCACTTTTACAACCTAGGAATTATTACTGCCAAAGACTAGTAAATAAAAACCTTTGAATCAGATAAATATAACCTAGAAACCCAGGTTTACACCTGTAATACCAAACTTACTAAAGGGGATTGAATTGTTACGGAATAAAAGTGCATACCATGGAACCAGTCCGCAGGTTTCCCGTTGTCATCCAGCCCGACGCCGCGCGGCAGCTCCTGTGTCCTGAACCACTCCACGACTGCCTCTCTACTAGGTGGCTTGCCGGCTGGAAAACAACAGGCGAACTTGACGCAACATTCACTTAACAGCGTCTTGAATACGAGTCACTGCTACATTTAATCTTCTTCGAAGTTCACATAAAATTCCATAATAGGTAGTTCCTGCCCTCCACATGATTTACACCATTATAATTTTATTCGTATTACTCTCTAACCTTTTTTTGTGTTAGCAATCTTAAAAAGGTACTATCATCATCAACAACGTTACCATTACTTTTATCGCCTTTTTCGTCAATGTTATCATTAACAGGATAATCGCCATCAGAGTCATAATTTTTATTATTACTATTATCACAAATAACTCTAACGTCTTTTAAGCAATATAGAACTTCCAATTCATGCTTCATTCTTCATTATCTTCATCAAAAAAGGCAACCTCTGCGCTAAATTTCAACTTGAAAAGTCAAGAGTTGGGTTGGATTCAGTTAGTACTTTTGTTTAGATTTGCAGTTCACAGTGGATGCAAGTCATTTCCAACCGAAGCAACTGGAAGTCGATGGGGGAGACCTGCGTCCAACAGAAGACGTCCTTCGGATGATATGATGAAGATGTGTATGCCTGAGATCCTTGGATTACTAAGGAAACTACCTTGGAAACTAAGGGTCTCCCCAAACCTATCGATACAGAATCGGCTTGTATGCTTTACGTCCACGCAATACTTAAAAGCAAAAAAGACGTCGATCGACTCGGCCGACGCGAAACGACGTTTACCGACGGGAAGACGACTTTTTCGCTATTATTGCGTGGACATAAAGCGTTTTTTGGTCGGCTTAAACCGATTTCGCGTCAAGAGGTTTAGGGCTCATAATATCCCACTCGCAAAATGTTCCACCACCAAAATTACGTCCCTTTCGCAAATGTTCCCTTATGCAAAATACCCCTTTCCCATTACGTCCCTTTCTCAAAATGTCCCATTGTTTTCACAAAATGACCCTTGTGAAAAAGCCCCTTTCGCAAAACGTCCCGTCTACAAAATGTCGCATTAGCAAAATGTACCATTCACAAAACGTTAATCGCCACAACTAGGAATAGACAGCAGAAGTAAACGTTGACTAAAGAGTTAAATAAGATTTGACCAGGATTTTATCGTAAAACCTAGTTTATACGGGACATTTTGCGAACGGGACATTTTGCGAAAGGGACGTTTTGCGAACGGGACGTAATTTATGTGACGGGACATTTTGAGAACGGGACATTAAGCAGAGAGGTCGTTTTGAGAATGGGACATTTATAAAAGGGACCTTTTGCGAAAGGGACATAGGGATATTTTGCGAGTGGGATATTATGAGCCCCAACCGTCGAGAGATGTGAGGAGACTCTAAGTGTACCTTGTGCGGGGCAGGGCGGCGGCGGCGGCTGCGGCTCGGCGGAGCGGCGGTGCGCCTCCCGCGCTGCGCGCGCAATCTCCCGCATCGCTGCTTCTGCTTCTTTCGCCTTGCGCTCTGTAATAAACATGTCACTGTCAAATTGTGTGCAGGTAAACTTGTACCAAACTAAAACTGTTTCCGATTACTCTATCTGTCATATTCAAATATAAATTCGTTTATTTGTCAAACGTAGGTGAAAACAGGTGGATATATATCCAATGACAGGTAAATTTCTGAGTGATTTTCTGGTTTTTCATGTGTTTCCTGAGGCGAGTTCTATTGTTGTGTGGGTTTTTTCTGATGAAATTACTGGCACTTGCGGTATTCCAACTTAGGCCTCTAGGTTGGCAACGCATCTACAATACCCCTGGTGTTGCAAGTGTATGGGCGGTGGTGATCTCTTACCACCAGTAGACCCAGTTGCTCGTTTGCATTCCAGTCGAATAAAAAAACTATTCTACATCAGTTTCTCTGTTGAATAATTAGATGGCAGCGGTGACGAATACTCCAATTCAATAGAATCTAACAATCCTGTAGACACTTCCAGCCTTCTAATATGAACATCGGGCTGCCTAAGGCTTTGTGATGTGACTATTGTTCTTTTTCGATTCCTTTTAGATGATAATTGCAACAATAGGGACATATATAATAAAGCGTGCCCACGTCAGGGTGTGTTAAATGTGTAGAAAATTGTTAGATTCTATTGAATTGTACTTTACGACGCACCTTGTTCCCTCCAGACGGCGTCTTCTCGCGCGCTGAGCTGGTGGTCCCTGAGCGAGCGCGCGCGGCGCGCCTTGATCCCGCGCAGGATGTCTCCCGCGCGCGCGCCGGCCACGCGCCGCTCCCACGCCAGCACGCGCGAGTGCACGCCGTCGCCGCCGCCGCCGCCGCCGCCGCTGCCCACTGACACCTCCTGGAGCTAGGGAACGATTTTTTTTTGAGATTACAGCTTACCTTTAAACCAAACTTCATCATCATCATCATCATCCCAGCCTTATATACGTCGCGCAGTCGCGCTGCTGTACACAGGCCTCCTCTCAGAATGAGAGGGCTTGGGCCGTAGTTCCCAGGCGGGCCCAGTGCGGATTGGGAACTTTACGCGCACCATTGAATTTCTTCTCAGGATTGTGTAGATTTTCTCACGATGTTTTCCTTCACCGCAAAGCTCGTGGTAAATTTCAAATGTAATTCCGCACATGAAGTTCGAAAAACTCCAAGCCCAAGCAGAAGGGCTTGAAAGGCGATAGGCAATCCAAAATGTTGAATACCCTGTTAGTATATGCGGCCATGCGGCTGACCCTTCAACCAGACACGGGAACGATCTCTCCACGACTAAAGGCCACGCGCGTGAATTGCAAATAACTACAATCACGAAACACGTTAGCTGGGTGACGGCAAGAGAGACTTACACACTCTTGCAAAAACTGAAGAAAGGACAGGATTAAGCATCTCTTGAAAATAGCATTTAAAAGGAATAATAATCTTATTAGTGCTACCACAGAGAACATAATATACAGAGACACCACCTAGTACAAGCAAACGGTATCACCCTAATACTGGCTATACAACTGGCTATTTTTCTTTTCTTTATTTTACAATAGAAGGCACCACTGAGAACACAAATAACACGATACCTATATGCCATCTAGCGAGACACTAATGATACGGGTGTCGCTTGTTAGCCCAATCTATAGCTTGACTAGGACATGACAGGGTTGGTAGATGGCGCTACGTTATATAACCTACTCACGGCCGCTGGTCAGTGCGTAAGCAATCGAGGTTTCGTAGATCCAAACCTATTCGTAATCTGCTGAAAACGCTGTCAGCCATATTAGTTTATAGATTATCTACAGCTTAGGGCTATACTACGAAACTCGAAGTTCGTATCGTACCGTCCCTCTCGCTCTCGTATTAAATAGTTTAAGTGTCAGAGGGACCGCACGACACGAACTTCAAGTTTCGTAGTAGAGTAGTGACGATATGTAGTTTTAATTTTTTTTTTATTCGACTGGAAGGCAAACGAGCAAGTGGGTCTCCTGGTGGTAAGAGATCACCGAAGTAGTATAATATTGGGCATTCTAGCCCACCTATCATTCGATCGGGCGAAATTTCGCCCTCTCTCATTTGCGGTGAGCCAGATGCCCAATATTATAATGAATGACAAACCCTGCTGCAACGATAATGACTTGATAAAAGCGTTTTGCGTTCGGATTGATGATAAACGTATTTCGTCAAGCTTATATCACGAATCATATTTGCTCCTGTGGTCATTTTAAATAAACCTTTCATGCTTGCAACACGCGAATTGATCTTGAAGAAGTATGAAGTTCGTAAAACAAGCTCAGAGCTTGCAGTTGGATGTCCTTTGTTCCGATCGCATCAATCGTAGTTTTCGTCATGGTGAGCTTTTACCTGATACAATTCGCTGTATTATTTGCGGTCCATCTAATTGCGGAAAAACTAATTTAACTGTAGGGCTTTTACTGCATGAACGAGGACTACGTTTCCAAAATGTATATGTATATTCAAAAACCCTTTTTCAACCTATGTACCAGTTGTTAGAAAAAGTATTGATGTTAGTTCCGTCAGTAAAATTTCAAAAATATCGCGAAAATGATGAAATACTAAGTCCACATGAAGCTGAGAATAATTCAATTTTTATTTTTGATGATGTTGCATGTGAAAATCAAAACAACATAAGGGATTATTTTGCAATGGGAAGACATAAGAATATTGATAGCTTTTATTTGAATCAAACTTACAGTAAAATACCTAAACAATTAATAAGGGATAACGCTAATTTAGTAATCCTTTTTAAACAAGATGGTGTTAATTTACGTCATGTTTATGACGAGCACGTTGGGTCAGATATGTCCTGGTCGCAGTTTCAGGAAATGTGTGCAAAAATATGGAGCATACCTTTTAACTATTTAGTAATAAACAAAGATTGTGCCAGAAACTCAGGTTGTTATAGAATGGGATTTGATACGTTCATCGTTTTGGATTAACTACGATACTTAATGAGTTCTAATTTCAAGATACATTTATTGCTTCATATGACACCATCAAGATCGGACACATGGCTCCTAAAATAAATGAAGAGAAAATTTTGAAAGAAAAGGTAATTCAGTCGGCTGAGGCAGTCAAAAAGAAAGTTAAACTGCTTCGTGACATGAAAACTAACGATAATATTATATTGGAATCAGTGTTGAAACCAATTACAGAGCCGCTTAATGAAATAGTGAAAAGTAACGGCAACAGTAATAATAATAATTCTTTTAATACTAACGAAACAGATTTTGATGAGGATGCGTTTAAATGGAAAAAGACAGCAAAAACACTAAAGTTTAGCCCTGATGATGAGAAGAGAAGTAGTATAAATAATCATACAGTTGTACATAAATCTTCTGAATCTGGTTCGAACAATGATGATGACATATCAAATGGTAGCGATTACAGTGAAGATGATGACAGCATGTCATGCGAAAGTGATAACAGAGATGGCTTGGAATCCGTAACCGATACATCATTTAAGACGACTGATTCGTTTGCATCTCCTCGTGAAAACCCTGCTTGGAAAAAACAATATAATAACAACTTAAATATTCCTTTCGGCGTACGAACAGTTTCTGTTAGCGGCGAAAAACTAAAAGTAAATGGGAATAGTTACAATTTAACACCCGGTTTATATGATTTGTTGTTTAAGAAATTGCCAGATTTAGGTATCATAACTGAAGATGATAAACGTTATTATAAAATGTTGCTACTAGAAACGAATGCCCACAGACGAGATTTTAACCCCAATAAACCAATAAAAAGTAACAAAGGCAAGAAATATTTGTACATTATAAAACCGCTTTTCAAATTATCTAAAGAACGTTTAATAAGCGATGGAAGTACTCATGGTCAGGGGTTACCAACAATGAAAAAAGTAAAAAGAGATGTTTCGTATGTATATTGGGACGACCCTAATGAATTAGTTGAAAGATTGAAATTACTAATTGCTTCCCGTGATGCTGGTAATACTGGATTAGATAATGAAATAATATCAATTGTTGAAGAACTGCGTGAAGCGGGCTTAGTTAATTAATGATATATAAAACTGTTATTATAATTTTACCATCAGTTGAAGCCGGACTTCTGATGACAAATACATAAAGATAAAAAGTAAAAATGAACATAGACAAATTCGGTCACCATGTTCATAAACGTTTACGTGTATGTGAATTTTTTGAACTTGAAAATAAAACTTTGCTGCGTTCAGATAATGGTGATTTCGATTTACAATCATCGCGATTAAAGGGGGTAGCGGATCCTTCGTTACCTAATGATGCAGTTAATAAGCATTACGTTGATCAGCTCGTTCAGAACACTTTCGAAAAGAAGAAACTTGATTCTATGTTTGAAAATATAAATTCTCAAATCGAAATTATAAATTCTCAAATCCAACAGCTTGCAAATCAGTTGAAAATAAACTTTTATACAAAGTGGGAGATAAACAATTTTTTAAGTAATTCCAAAGATGGCAAAAGAACAAGTCGTGAATGAAATCCATAGATCAGCCAGGAAAAATTTCAAGCGTCGTGCAGTTATATTAAAAGGAATTGACGATTTGTGGCAAGCAGATTTGATTGACTTACAGAAGTTACAAACGGTTAATAAGGGATACAAATACATTTTAGTTGTTATTGACACTTTTTCAAAGTACACGTGGTGTATTCCAACAAAATCAAAAACTCAAACAGAAGTAAAGAATGCTTTTGCACTAATTGTCAAATCAGCAAAACGAGTACCTAAAAATTTACAGACAGACTTTGGGAAAGAATTTTACAACGATCAATTCGATCGCTATGTGAAATCCTTAAAAATAAATCATTATTCCTCGTATTCAATTAAAAAAGCATCTATTGTTGAAAGAGTAATAAAAACGCTAAAAAACAAACTTTACAAATATTTCAGTTTCATTGGAAATTACAAATGGCTTGGAAAACCTTTAGATGACATAGTCCGATCGTATAATCAAACTATGCACAGCACAACAAAATTTAGACCAATTGAGGTTAATCGTAACAATGAAGCTGAAGTAAAGATAAATATTGATAAAAAACAATGCAATCGACGTTTTAAATTAAATAAATTTAATGTAGGAGATCGTGTGCGTATAAGCAAGTACAAAAGCCTCTTTCATAAAGGTTATACACCTAATTGGTCAACTGAGCTTTTTACTATTAAAACGGTGAATGACACTCGTCCTGTTACTTACCATATTGAAGACCAACGAAAAAACACTATACTTGGTACATTTTATGAACAAGAACTGCAGAAAACTAAGTATCCAGACGTTTACCTCATAGAAAAAGTCATCAAAAAAAGAGGGAAAAAATTGTATGTTAAATGGCTAGGACTTAACGATAGCGAAAATAGTTGGATTGATAAAGATGCTATTGTATAAATATATTTCAAAACTTTCTCGCACAAAGTCATTCACTTAATGGATATGAAAGGAAGAGGACTCCTAAACAGTATAATTAATCACTTACCGTTTGAACTGCACTTACCTGGCTACAATTATTGCGGGCCAGGAACAAAATTACATAAGCGGTTGCAAAGAGGTGATAAAGGAGTTAATGAATTAGACAACGCGTGTATGCAACACGATATAGCATACGATAAATATTCTAACCTAACAGATCGACATCGGGCAGATTTAGAACTCTATAAAATGGCTAAACAAAGATTGAAGTCAAAAGGTGTTGGAAAAGGAGAAAAACTTGCGTCGTGGATAGTTAGCAAAGTGATGAAATCTAAAATGAAAGCTGGTGCAGGTATAAAATCATTTAAAAATTTTGTTTCGAAGATACGCACTGAATTGAAAAAAAACAAATCTAATAAAAAAGATGGTACCGCAATCAGCCGAGCTTTTGCTGCAGCAAGTAAAGTATTTCTTAATAACAATACGAGTAAAATGCGGGTTCCTCGATTAATACCGATCCCTAAAACTGGAGGTATATTGCCACTAATACCTATTTTCGCCGGCCTTTCTGCGTTAGGATCATTAGCAGGAGGAGCAGCTGGGATTGCTAAAGCTGTTGGTGATTACAAAGCTGCAAGAAAAAGCTTATCCGAATCAGAACGTCATAATAAAATGATGGAATCTATTGCACTGGGTAAAGGGTTATACATTAAACAGTATAGAAATGGGAAGGGTTTGTGTTTAAAACGCTTAAAAAACTAAACAAAAGGCTACCCAGACGTGCTCTTACAAATGTTGATATTTTAAAACATTCAACAGATATTCCTCATTTTCGTGGTGTTTACATGAGAGACAAATTACCGAAGCGTCCGAAAAGAGTAGAATGTGCAATCGTAAATTTAGATAGCTCTAAAAACCAAGGGACTCACTGGGTAGCCTATGTCAAAGATAATAATTATTGCGAATATTTCAATAGTTATGGTGATCTTCCACCGCCGCTAGAATTAATAAAGTATTTGAAAAATCATAATATTTCGTACAATTATAATATTTATCAAAAATTTAATACTGTTAATTGTGGTCATTTATGTTTAAAATATTTAAAAAAATATTGGAATAATCGTTTAAATATCTGTGATCAATAAATAGCTTCTCATTCTCACGATGTCTTTCACTTTGTCCATAACGGGGTCTTCCTCAACCCTGATTACGAATCACTCACCAGCTCTTCAACTAGATGGTGAATATGAATGCGGGTTGCTATACATGTCAACATTTAACTCGATACCCAATATAGACTACAGAAATAATAAGTTTTATTATGGTGATAACGAAATAGTAGAAATTCCTGAAGGGTCATATGAACTTCAAGATCTTGATGATTATCTAAAAAAGCACCTCCAAGGATGCACTTTTACACTGAACTGCAATAATAATACGCTAAAGACATCTATTTTATGTTCCAAACCAGTATATTTTAAAAAACCGAATTCGATTGGTCAGTTACTTGGTTTTGGGGAAGAAACAGTTCAGGCGAATATATTAACTGAGTCCCCTTTTCCTGTGTCCATTCTGTCTACAACTATAGTGCGGGTTGAATGTGATATTGTGAGCGGGTCATTCATAAACGGAAAACCTAGTCATATAATTCACGAATTTGTGCCTAATGTGCCGCCTGGTTACAGGATTATAGAAACTCCTAAAAATGTTATATATTTTCCTGTTACTCAAAACAGCTTAAACTCTCTTAAAATAAGAATACTGGATATAAACGACAATTTAGTGAATTTGCGCGGTGAAGAGATTCAGATATATTTACATCTCAGAAAAAAATGATAGACTTTAATAAAAGTACGGTCTCAAACAGCAAAATGGTTAGTGCCCATTGTGCTATCAAGAAAAGAAGACCTAAAGGTCAACTTACAAAGGAAAACAAACAATTTTTAAAAAATATTGGATTAATAAAATGAGTATACTAAACTTATCAGACACTTATTTTGATAATACGATTGAAAGTTTTGAATATCATTCGTATAAACCGTACGTGACAAGTTTCAATTTAAATGATGAAATCCGTATACCTATTAACCAGCAAGATCTATACTTATTACCATCGGCGAGTACTATATACATAGAGGGTACTATAGAAGTATTCAACAGAGAATCAAAAGCGAAGGTGTCCAGTGTTCTTTTCACAAATAATCCTATACTTCATTTATTTCAAGATATTCGATATGAGCTGAATGGGATTGAAATAGATAAAATTAAAAACGCTGGGATCACAACAACAATGAAATCTCTTGTGTCGATGAATGAATTTGAATCATCGATGTCAAAGTTATGGGGCTGGGACGTTGATGGCACAAAAAATTCGCATGGATCATTTTCTGTATCTATTCCTTTAAATAAGATTCTTGGCTTCGCAGAGGATTATAACAAAATTATTATAAACTGTAAGCATGAACTTATTCTTTTACGATCCAATACTAATTTAAATAGCGTAATACTGAACACAAATGAGTATATAGATAATATAACTATATCTAAAATAGTATGGCGTATGCCCCACATTAAGGTTTCTGATCGAGAAAGATTAAATTTGCTTAAATATTTGGAAAGAGATCGAGCTATTCAAGTAGCATTTAGGAACTGGGATTTGTACGAATACCCGCTTTTACCTAAAACATCAAAACATTCTTGGGCCGTCAAAACTTCGTCTCAAATTGAGAAACCTCGATATGTTATAATTGGATTAAAAACAAACAGGAAAAATGTTTCTGATAAAGATATATCGCATTTTGATCATTGTAATTTGCGTGACGTTAAAGTTTTTTTAAATTCAAATTATTTTCCTTACGAAAATTTGAATGTCAGTTTCTCGACTAAAAAATTTGCTATATTATATGAACAGTACGCTAAGTTCCAACAGTCTTATTACAACCGCAGCCAAGCACCGTTGTTGAATCCGCAAGACTTTGTAAATAAAGCACCTCTGTTTGTTATCGACTGTTCTCGTCAAAATGAAACTTTAAAAACGGGTTCAGTCGATGTTCGGATTGAATTAGAGTGTGACACCGATATACCTGACCACACCGCGGCTTACTGTCTTATTTTAAATGATAGTATTATAGAATATAAGCCGTTGACCAATATAACAAAGAAAATATCATGAAACTAGACCATCTATTCGTAGATGTTCAGGGGTTCAAATCATATAAAAATGAATTTATTATTAAAGAATTTGCATACAGTACCAATGAATACACGCAAACGTTTTTAATAAAACCCCCATACTCATTTTCTAATTTAACGGAAAACGAAAAAAGACAAGTGAAATGGATAGAGAAAAACCTTGGCATTATGTGGCGTGAGGGGTATATCGACCATAGAGAATTTAAGAGAATGATTCGTAGTTACTTGGAAGGCAAAAAAATATTTGTAAAAGGTTTTGAAAAAATTAGATGGATTAATGACTTATGTGCTGATTGTACTGTAATAGACTTGGGAGAGAAAGGTTGTCCTAATTTTCAATTAATGTATAAAGAGTATTGTATCAACGACCGCTCTTATAATTGTCTACATCATAAAAAAAATTGTGCGTTGAAAAACGTTATATGTCTTAAAAAATGTTATTTCGATATTTTGCATACTTATTTAAAATTGTAATAAACTACTTTAAAAAATAAATATTTAATTGTTTGATTATTATTATTTTTTTTTTTATTATTTTTTTTATTTTTTTTTTTTACCCACTCAAAATTGGTTACCATTTATTTTAATAAAAAAGTTTTTATATTAATCGATTTTCAAATTATTTTTTTATTTAAACATAAAATAAATGATAACAATTCATACCTGCGGTTAATAATAAGAGTTAATCTAACTAAGCGATACCCACTGAAAAGATTTCTCTTGTAAATTTAATCATAATATTATTTATTCGTTAGAATTATTTGTTACATAGACATACAAGAAAAATCTTTCTAGTCGGCTATATCGCTAAATTAAAGGAATAAAACAACAAAATAGCTGAACATATTTATTACTTAACAAAGTTATACATAAAACAATTAAAAATTAATAACTAACACTATATCCGCACAACTTTTTTGATATCTTATTTATAACACTTTCTGTACTGTCTATAATCTCATCGTATCCGTCACTTGCCACATACTGCGCACTAAGCAGGACGTTTTCTCCAGTTTCGTCGTTTTGATCTGGCACGGAGTCACTTATATTAATTATTTGGATTTTGACAAGTCTATTTCCCTTAGCTGCTTCATTATTTATAACAAACGACGGCGGGTGCCCTCGTGCACTTCTCTTTACTATTTTGTTAAGCCTTGGTTTTGGTTTATTAGGTTTTGCTTTGGTTTTAGCACTTGTCACCTTTTTAAATAGTTCACTAACTTCTTCTTCTTCTTCATCTTCTCGGAATCCTAATGGATCCTGTGCATATTGAGAAAATATTATTTGAGTGTCTTGCGTTCCTTCCATATTCTGAAACTAAAGAAATAAAATTAAAGCAATGCTTGCACTGTTTTTCATCTGGAAATACATTTATATAAAACATTAATAACAACAAAAATAACAGAAATGATATTTTGGTCTAAGAAAAAATAAAGGTAGGTACTGCATTCAATATAATTACAATTTTACTTACCAAATCGGTATCACCTCGTGGTAATTTTCAAAACTAGAACGAATGTACTTATTCAGTTATGAATGGACGTGCAGATGCAGAATGGTAACTTACTATAACAGCTGCTATTTATACTGGTAGTAATTCAGTGCGTCAGCAAATTACCCTAACACGCGCTGTTTAATGTCGTCAAATTTCAACGACAGGTAAGAACATGTTATAATTGGTATCAAATGCAATAAATGTGAATACGTTGCATATTCATGTGTCAGCAAATATCCTGAACACGCGCTACATACCGCCTCGCTACTTAGAACACGTAAGAACATGTTATAATTGATACCAATCTTAATCATGAAACTACCGTGAGACTCACTCATATTTTATCCGACTGTGCAAAAGTAACCCTTATCTAACTAAGGATATTAAAACTTATATTTCTTAGTTAAAGTTTATTGTATCTGAACATTCACGGAGCATATGCGCAACCGTTAGTTAGTTAGTATGATATATAAGTTTGAATTTCCTTAAAAGAAAATTGAATTATGTCAATCAGGCTTTCAGGCTCCTATATAAATGAGGTATAGGGAGAGTAGAAAATAAAAAACAACATACAGTAGGCATTTTACAAGTTTATTAAAGTAAATAAAACACACATTTATAGCACATAAAATTGTTATACTAAATATATCTATTTCATTGTACAAATATAAATTAAGAGTAACATATTAATAAATAATAATGTTAGGTATTACATGGATTAAACTTTTTTCTTTTAGCTTTAGATAAATCAGTTATCTAAGTATCTTGAAACTTTTACAAAAAAGAACTGTTACCCCATGCCGTAGTTGAAACTTTATCTGATAAAGTGAGTCGTTTATCGTCTTTGTTAGATAAAGCAACTTTGTTAACCGTCTGCGTGAAGATCTCATGCTTAATAGATTTAAACAAGATATTTTTTTTTCTTATGATTGTATCATTTAACAGTACATCTTTATAATTATTTAATGTGAGTTCTTGAATGCAAGGCTTTTTTATTCCTTTTGCTTTTTTTATAATGTGTTTTTCACTTTTAATGCAATATAATTTGGAACGTAATCCTACAAACTCTGTTATCAGTTCTCCTGCTAGCTCGTCTTTAAATAAACCAGGAATTTTTTTATTTCGAGAAGGAATCTGTAACTCATTCGAAGAATTATAATTACTAGTATCAAAAAAATCTAAAAAATGATTTTTTAAATCAAGATAAAAGTCTTTGGTTTTTATTTCATAAATAAAACTATCGGTATCAGTGTAGCAAAGACTAACACGATCACCATAATGAGGCTTTATTACGGAGTAGTGAAATTGATACATATGGCTTTTAGACAGTTCTAGTACCGCGAACCCTACGTATATCGGTTTATCCAAAATGACTCTCTCTGGTTTCATTTGCACCGCGACTAAATTATCTGTTAGTACTGTAGCACTGTGAAAATTTGGTCGAGCTATTAATGTACTCGCACAAGTAAACTTTTTAGTTTTGTTTCTTTCATCATACCATTGATTAACTAATTTAACATCTACGCGCCGTTCACTATCCTCAAGAGTTTTACCAAACACGGAGTTGTTCATTAATTTAAAAAGGTCCTGTTGGAATGTGGTATTTGCATTTTTCCTTAATTCAGTATTTAAATCGATGTATCCCTTTAAAAAGGAACTCTGGCGAAACGTTAGAACACGATGAATTTTATCGAGAATCAATCCATTCTGCAAGCACGTTTTTAAATGTACATAATGAATAACGTATTCGTATTTATCAAACAAATTAGGGATTAATTTGCTAGTTTTTCCCCCTGGAGGAACAAACTTCTGCGCGCAAAAGGGATAATCATTATGAGTACTATGCAAATATGTAGGGTATAGTAAATCCACCTCAAGTATAAATCCAAATTCTGCGTCGTTCAACACAGACATAATGTCTAATTGAGCTATTTCAGTGCGATCTAGAAAGCGAAAATTTGACATTGGTAATGGCTGACACATACTGTAGCCATATAAATTGTTACAATCTATGTATATGAGAAACGTGTCGGGTTTTTTCTCGTCGTAAGTTTTCATATGCTTGTTATTGGCAAGTGCATGTCTGGTTGAACACATACAAATGCCTCCTCGAATGCCTTTTTGAATAAGACGAATAATTTCCAATTCTGATATTAACTCTAATTTCACACCGGTCTTTAACAACATTGCGTCAAAGGATAGACTGGGAGCTGTTAAATAGAATGCTGGGTCTAAATGATAATTTAACATGCAAATGTTTCGAAAATTTTCAAATATGTCTGATAAAAGCAAGACGTCAGTTTTAAGATAGAGGTCAGTATATTCACCCAGGTCTTTTACATTAAATGTGTTCCATACGGAATGAGCATGATTGTAATCTAAATCGCTAATTTGCTCAGCAGATAGAGAGTTAAAAAATAATTCCTTTTTAGGTAACTTATTCTCCTTAAATTTATCCCAGTCAGTCATGTAATCGTAAGGATAAACTCCTTTGCGAGTTAGTAAATCAAATTTTTCTACCTGTGGGAAAAATTTACTTAAACAGAAAAAGTCTTGTTTATTCAAGCCCTTCGATAATTTTTCTAAACTTGTTCCCAGGAATTTAAAGGAATCAACGAATCGTATTCTCGCATACCGATCATCTGACATTTTTAAAAATTTTGTGAAACTTATATAGTTCTCTTTATTTTTTGGAATTATTTTTACTGGACCAGAACATTTACCTAATTCTTTGATAAATAGGTGTGAATCATAACCGGACAAGTTATGAAAGAAAACGGGGATAAATTTAGGTACACGAAGGTTTAAGTTACAATATTGATGAGCCGCGCCTCGATATAAACCTGTTAAATGACAATGGTCTCTAACTTTGTCAAAAAAGAGAAGTTTCTCGCAAATATGACAAATCTTAGCTTGCTTATGTGCTAGAGCATTCGCTTCGGTATAAATCATTGGAACTTCATTATTTAAGATTGTATATATCTCCGATACATGTTTATACAAATAATGTAAGAACTTAGAAGTGCAATCAGGTCCACGATATTGGACAAAACGATTTAGGCTTTTATCGTAAGAACAGACTATGTAATAAGCAAACGCAGCTGGTATATGTATTTGTTTATTTGAAGTAAAACTCTCCGTGAGCGAATGTTCGCAAGTCTGAAATGGTTTCAGAATCGTTTCAAAGTCGGCATACACCACGAAAGGTACTTTATGATGCCGCTCAAAATTTTTAAATTGAAGATATGTACCTTTGTCAGGGAGTACAGTGGCAATTCCACTACAGATATGATTCTCAAAGTTGTCTTCAGTAGCAAAAAATATGAGACAGTCTTCACAAAAGTAAAGTTTACCATGATGCTTAGTAATTTGAGAACGAACAAGACGCGATAAATCGTTAATTAGAACGTAGTGTGATTTATTTCCGTTTTCAATTAAAAGTAAGTTTATTTTTTTGCTTCTTTTTTGTTCTGATCTGTAAATAGGTCCAACAACAGTACGATTATTCTTTAAGGAATACACATTAACGCTTAAATCTATATTATTTTGCTCAAATGTACAAATATCTGAGAGAGTCATAGGAAAACTGAGATGAGCAACATTTAACACATCCTTAAAGTGTGGGTATGATGTTGTACGCTCTTTGTGCTTTTTGGTTGGATATAGTGACGCAACAATACTCCAAAGAAAGCAGTAATCGTCATTGTTATGTATGTTAATACAAGCTTTTTTGTTTTTAATAGACGTAGGTAAATCTATGTAAGAGGATCCTTTCATGGGCTGGTATTTGTTAATATTAATCTCTAAATATAAATTGGATAGGAAAGCCCATCCACTATCACGTTCTTCAAATTCTTCAATCCTCTTTTTCAAATAATTTATTACTTTTTGATACAGTTCAATAAAATTATGATTTTGATGTACTGTAAAGTTTTTTGTGGTAAAAGATTTTGTTTCTTCTTTGTTGTCTTTAAATAAAAGAAAGTTGCCAAAATATTCAAAGTTGATTTTTAAGCAAACGTGCCTTAGCAGAGAGTTTTTTATAATGCTCACTAATTTAGATGTTAAATTATGCAAAAACAGTTCTGGTATAGCAAATTCTAACTCTGACGAACCAAAAACTCTATATGACGATATTCGACCCCTGAATGCAGACGAAATTTCAACCACGCCATCAGTTAACGCTGCTAACGAGTTATTTTTGTGTTTAGTACTCCTTAAATGACCCGACCATTTATTTTTCTGAACATCGATTGAACAAGCCGAGCAAAAAGGCATATTTAGTGTAAGTATACAAAATAATTACCTATATCAAAATTTGAAATCTACATTAAAAATAGTAAACGTAAAAATACTAATTTGATGGTTTTTGTTTTAAACAATAAAACATCGTAATAATCAGTGATCACGATCAGAATAAGTGTATAAAATAACTACGCCTTGCGTTCGAAGACGTTTATTATTATGTGCTAATAACTATTGATAAATCATGGAAAGCAGGCTTCTAAATAAACAAAATATGTTTTGCCGTTTTAAACTGTCTTTACTAAGTACGTTTGAAAGCCTGGCGTAGGTATTTTTAAACTTTTTTGTTATGAAAATATTTAACGTCGGCATCGTCAAACAGAGTTTTCAAATGTTTGCTTAGTTTTTGCAGATACTCCCATTGAGGAGTGTCTGTATCAATTTGTGCTTTAACAGCAAGAAGGGCTTTTTTCCATCTGTCTTCTTTTAACTCACTGCGTATATCGTCGGTGTTGTAAACTCGAAGCTCCAAGTAAAACGCTCCTTCAAGATTGACAGCACGCCGCGTTATCCCATCAGCCACGCGTTGAGTAATAGACGAACCCAGCTGATCCTGTGCAGAGTAATTCTTCACCAAAGACTCATCCTCAGGAAATAGCTCGAACGGGTGGTGAGCTTCTTTTTTCTTTGATGCCGCGGCGATAGTCCTGTAATAAAAAATAGATACAATAAAATAAAATGGAAACAAAATAATTAATTTTTTATTACAGCACACTATACAGAAAACAATATAGGTGTTTTAAACTAACCCGTTGATATATATATATATAAAAAAAAAATATTGCAAAACAATAAGTACCTGTACGTTTTTTTTTGCGCAGGCTTTTTCACTTTTGGTTTTGTGATCGTTTCCCCAAATTCGAGTTCCGAATCAGACCTGAAACTATTTTAAATAAATTAAAACTTTTTATATAGGAAAAACCAACGAAAATGTACACTATCAATACTTAATGAATGTTAAAATAGACAGTTGGATTAAATAATAGATGTGTCAATAAATTTACCTAGCAACATCAGGCTTCCTTTTCTGTCCTGCTTTTTTCAGTTTCAGGTCTCCCGCCTTGTTGTTTGCGGCTACAATGCTTTCAAACTCTGAGTCAGACCTAAAAGTTAAACACAACATTAATTAACATGTTTGAGCTAGATATGAGAGTATGATAATCTATAAAAAAATAAAAGACAACACTTACGTACATTTTAACGCAATGTTATATGCAGACGGACTGGAGTATAAAGGTAGTACTAGAAGACTGCTGCACAGCGTTCAGTTGAAGGTGAATATGGAGCACGTAATATTCACGGTTGCGTACGAAGTCACAAAGGAAGAAACAATTAGAACGACTGATAATTAATAGCCGTTTATTGCTGATTTTACTAAACGATTCAGGGCTGTACATTCCATATTTTAACTTTAATAAATACATGTAAGGTATTTTATATTCATAATTTATTAAGTTACTATTTATAATTAACAAGTCAAACGTTAAATATGCGACCTTTATAGACACTGGTTTATATTTTGGTTAAGCTAAATTAATACATAATGCGAAAACCCTGATTTGAACTTTAACTTAGGTATCAATGAAAATCGAAAATCATGCGTGAGTAGTATAATATTGGGCATTCTAGCCCACCTATCATTCGATCGGGCGAAATTTCGCCCTCTCTCATTTGCGGTGAGCCAGATGCCCAATATTATAATGAATGACAAACCCTGCTGCAACGATAATGACTTGATAAAAGCGTTTTGCATTCGGATTGATGATAAACGTATTTCGTCAAGCTTATATCACGAATCATATTTGCTCCTGTGGTCATTTTAAATAAACCTTTCATGCTTGCAACACGCGAATTGATCTTGAAGAAGTATGAAGTTCGTAAAACAAGCTCAGAGCTTGCAGTTGGATGTCCTTTGTTCCGATCGGATCAATCGTAGTTTTCGTCATGGTGAGCTTTTACCTGATACAATTCGCTGTATTATTTGCGGTCCATCTAATTGCGGAAAAACTAATTTAACTGTAGGGCTTTTACTGCATGAACGAGGACTACGTTTCCAAAATGTATATGTATATTCAAAAACCCTTTTTCAACCTATGTACCAGTTGTTAGAAAAAGTATTGATGTTAGTTCCGTCAGTAAAATTTCAAAAATATCGCGAAAATGATGAAATACTAAGTCCACATGAAGCTGAGAATAATTCAATTTTTATTTTTGATGATGTTGCATGTGAAAATCAAAACAACATAAGGGATTATTTTGCAATGGGAAGACATAAGAATATTGATAGCTTTTATTTGAATCAAACTTACAGTAAAATACCTAAACAATTAATAAGGGATAACGCTAATTTAGTAATCCTTTTTAAACAAGATGGTGTTAATTTACGTCATGTTTATGACGAGCACGTTGGGTCAGATATGTCCTGGTCGCAGTTTCAGGAAATGTGTGCAAAAATATGGAGCATACCTTTTAACTATTTAGTAATAAACAAAGATTGTGCCAGAAACTCAGGTTGTTATAGAATGGGATTTGATACGTTCATCGTTTTGGATTAACTACGATACTTAATGAGTTCTAATTTCAAGATACATTTATTGCTTCATATGACACCATCAAGATCGGACACATGGCTCCTAAAATAAATGAAGAGAAAATTTTGAAAGAAAAGGTAATTCAGTCGGCTGAGGCAGTCAAAAAGAAAGTTAAACTGCTTCGTGACATGAAAACTAACGATAATATTATATTGGAATCAGTGTTGAAACCAATTACAGAGCCGCTTAATGAAATAGTGAAAAGTAACGGCAACAGTAATAATAATAATTCTTTTAATACTAACGAAACAGATTTTGATGAGGATGCGTTTAAATGGAAAAAGACAGCAAAAACACTAAAGTTTAGCCCTGATGATGAGAAGAGAAGTAGTATAAATAATCATACAGTTGTACATAAATCTTCTGAATCTGGTTCGAACAATGATGATGACATATCAAATGGTAGCGATTACAGTGAAGATGATGACAGCATGTCATGCGAAAGTGATAACAGAGATGGCTTGGAATCCGTAACCGATACATCATTTAAGACGACTGATTCGTTTGCATCTCCTCGTGAAAACCCTGCTTGGAAAAAACAATATAATAACAACTTAAATATTCCTTTCGGCGTACGAACAGAGCGTGACAAGCTAATGCTAGGATCTTATTCAGTTTCTGTTAGCGGCGAAAAACTAAAAGTAAATGGGAATAGTTACAATTTAACACCCGGTTTATATGATTTGTTGTTTAAGAAATTGCCAGATTTAGGTATCATAACTGAAGATGATAAACGTTATTATAAAATGTTGCTACTAGAAACGAATGCCCACAGACGAGATTTTAACCCCAATAAACCAATAAAAAGTAACAAAGGCAAGAAATATTTGTACATTATAAAACCGCTTTTCAAATTATCTAAAGAACGTTTAATAAGCGATGGAAGTACTCATGGTCAGGGGTTACCAACAATGAAAAAAGTAAAAAGAGATGTTTCGTATGTATATTGGGACGACCCTAATGAATTAGTTGAAAGATTGAAATTACTAATTGCTTCCCGTGATGCTGGTAATACTGGATTAGATAATGAAATAATATCAATTGTTGAAGAACTGCGTGAAGCGGGCTTAGTTAATTAATGATATATAAAACTGTTATTATAATTTTACCATCAGTTGAAGCCGGACTTCTGATGACAAATACATAAAGATAAAAAGTAAAAATGAACATAGACAAATTCGGTCACCATGTTCATAAACGTTTACGTGTATGTGAATTTTTTGAACTTGAAAATAAAACTTTGCTGCGTTCAGATAATGGTGATTTCGATTTACAATCATCGCGATTAAAGGGGGTAGCGGATCCTTCGTTACCTAATGATGCAGTTAATAAGCATTACGTTGATCAGCTCGTTCAGAACACTTTCGAAAAGAAGAAACTTGATTCTATGTTTGAAAATATAAATTCTCAAATCGAAATTATAAATTCTCAAATCCAACAGCTTGCAAATCAGTTGAAAATAAACTTTTATACAAAGTGGGAGATAAACAATTTTTTAAGTAATTCCAAAGATGGCAAAAGAACAAGTCGTGAATGAAATCCATAGATCAGCCAGGAAAAATTTCAAGCGTCGTGCAGTTATATTAAAAGGAATTGACGATTTGTGGCAAGCAGATTTGATTGACTTACAGAAGTTACAAACGGTTAATAAGGGATACAAATACATTTTAGTTGTTATTGACACTTTTTCAAAGTACACGTGGTGTATTCCAACAAAATCAAAAACTCAAACAGAAGTAAAGAATGCTTTTGCACTAATTGTCAAATCAGCAAAACGAGTACCTAAAAATTTACAGACAGACTTTGGGAAAGAATTTTACAACGATCAATTCGATCGCTATGTGAAATCCTTAAAAATAAATCATTATTCCTCGTATTCAATTAAAAAAGCATCTATTGTTGAAAGAGTAATAAAAACGCTAAAAAACAAACTTTATAAATATTTCAGTTTCATTGGAAATTACAAATGGCTTGGAAAACCTTTAGATGACATAGTCCGATCGTATAATCAAACTATGCACAGCACAACAAAATTTAGACCAATTGAGGTTAATCGTAACAATGAAGCTGAAGTAAAGATAAATATTGATAAAAAACAATGCAATCGACGTTTTAAATTAAATAAATTTAATGTAGGAGATTGTGTGCGTATAAGCAAGTACAAAAGCCTCTTTCATAAAGGTTATACACCTAATTGGTCAACTGAGCTTTTTACTATTAAAACGGTGAATGACACTCGTCCTGTTACTTACCATATTGAAGACCAACGAAAAAACACTATACTTGGTACATTTTATGAACAAGAACTGCAGAAAACTAAGTATCCAGACGTTTACCTCATAGAAAAAGTCATCAAAAAAAGAGGGAAAAAATTGTATGTTAAATGGCTAGGACTTAACGATAGCGAAAATAGTTGGATTGATAAAGATGCTATTGTATAAATATATTTCAAAACTTTCTCGCACAAAGTCATTCACTTAATGGATATGAAAGGAAGAGGACTCCTAAACAGTATAATTAATCACTTACCGTTTGAACTGCACTTACCTGGCTACAATTATTGCGGGCCAGGAACAAAATTACATAAGCGGTTGCAAAAAGGTGATAAAGGAGTTAATGAATTAGACAACGCGTGTATGCAACACGATATAGCATACGATAAATATTCTAACCTAACAGATCGACATCGGGCAGATTTAGAACTCTATAAAATGGCTAAACAAAGATTGAAGTCAAAAGGTGTTGGAAAAGGAGAAAAACTTGCGTCGTGGATAGTTAGCAAAGTGATGAAATCTAAAATGAAAGCTGGTGCAGGTATAAAATCATTTAAACATTTTGTTTCGAAGATACGCACTGAATTGAAAAAAAACAAATCTAATAAAAAAGATGGTACCGCAACCAGCCGAGCTTTTGCTGCAGCAAGTAAAGTATTTCTTAATAACAATACGAGTAAAATGCGGGTTCCTCGATTAATACCGATCCCTAAAACTGGAGGTATATTGCCACTAATACCTATTTTCGCCGGCCTTTCTGCGTTAGGATCATTAGCAGGAGGAGCAGCTGGGATTGCTAAAGCTGTTGGTGATTACAAAGCTGCAAGAAAAAGCTTATCCGAATCAGAACGTCATAATAAAATGATGGAATCTATTGCACTGGGTAAAGGGTTATACATTAAACAGTATAGAAATGGGAAGGGTTTGTGTTTAAAACGCTTAAAAAACTAAACAAAAGGCTACCCAGACGTGCTCTTACAAATGTTGATATTTTAAAACATTCAACAGATATTCCTCATTTTCGTGGTGTTTACATGAGAGACAAATTACCGAAGCGTCCGAAAAGAGTAGAATGTGCAATCGTAAATTTAGATAGCTCTAAAAACCAAGGGACTCACTGGGTAGCCTATGTCAAAGATAATAATTATTGCGAATATTTCAATAGTTATGGTGATCTTCCACCGCCGCTAGAATTAATAAAGTATTTGAAAAATCATAATATTTCGTACAATTATAATATTTATCAAAAATTTAATACTGTTAATTGTGGTCATTTATGTTTAAAATATTTAAAAAAATATTGGAATAATCGTTTAAATATCTGTGATCAATAAATAGCTTCTCATTCTCACGATGTCTTTCACTTTGTCCATAACGGGGTCTTCCTCAACCCTGATTACGAATCACTCACCAGCTCTTCAACTAGATGGTGAATATGAATGCGGGTTGCTATACATGTCAACATTTAACTCGATACCCAATATAGACTACAGAAATAATAAGTTTTATTATGGTGATAACGAAATAGTAGAAATTCCTGAAGGGTCATATGAACTTCAAGATCTTGATGATTATCTAAAAAAGCACCTCCAAGGATGCACTTTTACACTGAACTGCAATAATAATACGCTAAAGACATCTATTTTATGTTCCAAACCAGTATATTTTAAAAAACCGAATTCGATTGGTCAGTTACTTGGTTTTGGGGAAGAAACAGTTCAGGCGAATATATTAACTGAGTCCCCTTTTCCTGTGTCCATTCTGTCTACAACTATAGTGCGGGTTGAATGTGATATTGTGAGCGGGTCATTCATAAACGGAAAACCTAGTCATATAATTCACGAATTTGTGCCTAATGTGCCGCCTGGTTACAGGATTATAGAAACTCCTAAAAATGTTATATATTTTCCTGTTACTCAAAACAGCTTAAACTCTCTTAAAATAAGAATACTGGATATAAACGACAATTTAGTGAATTTGCGCGGTGAAGAGATTCAGATATATTTACATCTCAGAAAAAAATGATAGACTTTAATAAAAGTACGGTCTCAAACAGCAAAATGGTTAGTGCCCATTGTGCTATCAAGAAAAGAAGACCTAAAGGTCAACTTACAAAGGAAAACAAACAATTTTTAAAAAATATTGGATTAATAAAATGAGTATACTAAACTTATCAGACACTTATTTTGATAATACGATTGAAAGTTTTGAATATCATTCGTATAAACCGTACGTGACAAGTTTCAATTTAAATGATGAAATCCGTATACCTATTAACCAGCAAGATCTATACTTATTACCATCGGCGAGTACTATATACATAGAGGGTACTATAGAAGTATTCAACAGAGAATCAAAAGCGAAGGTGTCCAGTGTTCTTTTCACAAATAATCCTATACTTCATTTATTTCAAGATATTCGATATGAGCTGAATGGGATTGAAATAGATAAAATTAAAAACGCTGGGATCACAACAACAATGAAATCTCTTGTGTCGATGAATGAATTTGAATCATCGATGTCAAAGTTATGGGGCTGGGACGTTGATGGCACAAAAAATTCGCATGGATCATTTTCTGTATCTATTCCTTTAAATAAGATTCTTGGCTTCGCAGAGGATTATAACAAAATTATTATAAACTGTAAGCATGAACTTATTCTTTTACGATCCAATACTAATTTAAATAGCGTAATACTGAACACAAATGAGTATATAGATAATATAACTATATCTAAAATAGTATGGCGTATGCCCCACATTAAGGTTTCTGATCGAGAAAGATTAAATTTGCTTAAATATTTGGAAAGAGATCGAGCTATTCAAGTAGCATTTAGGAACTGGGATTTGTACGAATACCCGCTTTTACCTAAAACATCAAAACATTCTTGGGCCGTCAAAACTTCGTCTCAAATTGAGAAACCTCGATATGTTATAATTGGATTAAAAACAAACAGGAAAAATGTTTCTGATAAAGATATATCGCATTTTGATCATTGTAATTTGCGTGACGTTAAAGTTTTTTTAAATTCAAATTATTTTCCTTACGAAAATTTGAATGTCAGTTTCTCGACTAAAAAATTTGCTATATTATATGAACAGTACGCTAAGTTCCAACAGTCTTATTACAACCGCAGCCAAGCACCGTTGTTGAATCCGCAAGACTTTGTAAATAAAGCACCTCTGTTTGTTATCGACTGTTCTCGTCAAAATGAAACTTTAAAAACGGGTTCAGTCGATGTTCGGATTGAATTAGAGTGTGACACCGATATACCTGACCACACCGCGGCTTACTGTCTTATTTTAAATGATAGTATTATAGAATATAAGCCGTTGACCAATATAACAAAGAAAATATCATGAAACTAGACCATCTATTCGTAGATGTTCAGGGGTTCAAATCATATAAAAATGAATTTATTATTAAAGAATTTGCATACAGTACCAATGAATACACGCAAACGTTTTTAATAAAACCCCCATACTCATTTTCTAATTTAACGGAAAACGAAAAAAGACAAGTGAAATGGATAGAGAAAAACCTTGGCATTATGTGGCGTGAGGGGTATATCGACCATAGAGAATTTAAGAGAATGATTCGTAGTTACTTGGAAGGCAAAAAAATATTTGTAAAAGGTTTTGAAAAAATTAGATGGATTAATGACTTATGTGCTGATTGTACTGTAATAGACTTGGGAGAGAAAGGTTGTCCTAATTTTCAATTAATGTATAAAGAGTATTGTATCAACGACCGCTCTTATAATTGTCTACATCATAAAAAAAATTGTGCGTTGAAAAACGTTATATGTCTTAAAAAATGTTATTTCGATATTTTGCATACTTATTTAAAATTGTAATAAACTACTTTAAAAAATAAATATTTAATTGTTTGATTATTATTATTTTTTTTTTATTATTTTTTTTATTTTTATTTTTTACCCACTCAAAATTGGTTACCATTTATTTTAATAAACAAGTTTTTATATTAATCGATTTTCAAATTATTTTTTTATTTAAACATAAAATAAATGATAACAATTCATACCTGCGGTTAATAATAAGAGTTAATCTAACTAAGCGATACCCACTGAAAAGATTTCTCTTATAAATTTAATCATAATATTATTTATTCGTTAGAATTATTTGTTACATAGACATACAAGAAAAATCTTTCTAGTCGGCTATATCGCTAAATTAAAGGAATAAAACAACAAAATAGCTGAACATATTTATTACTTAACAAAGTTATACATAAAACAATTAAAAATTAATAACTAACACTATATCCGCACAACTTTTTTGATATCTTATTTATAACACTTTCTGTACTGTCTATAATCTCATCGTATCCGTCACTTGCCACATACTGCGCACTAAGCAGGACGTTTTCTCCAGTTTCGTCGTTTTGATCTGGCACGGAGTCACTTATGTTAATTATTTGGATTTTGACAAGTCTATTTCCCTTAGCTGCTTCATTATTTATAACAAACGACGGCGGGTGCCCTCGTGCACTTCTCTTTACTATTTTGTTAAGCCTTGGTTTTGGTTTATTAGGTTTTGCTTTGGTTTTAGCACTTGTCACCTTTTTAAATAGTTCACTAACTTCTTCTTCTTCTTCATCTTCTCGGAATCCTAATGGATCCTGTGCATATTGAGAAAATATTATTTGAGTGTCTTGCGTTCCTTCCATATTCTGAAACTAAAGAAATAAAATTAAAGCAATGCTTGCACTGTTTTTCATCTGGAAATACATTTATATAAAACATTAATAACAACAAAAAATAACAGAAATGATATTTCGGTCTAAGAAAAAATAAAGGTAGGTACTGCATTCAATATAATTACAATTTTACTTACCAAATCGGTATCACCTCGTGGTAATTTTCAAAACTAGAACGAATGTACTTATTCAGTTATGAATGGACGTGCAGATGCAGAATGGTAACTTACTATAACAGCTGCTATTTATACTGGTAGTAATTCAGTGCGTCAGCAAATTACCCTAACACGCGCTGTTTAATGTCGTCAAATTTCAACGACAGGTAAGAACATGTTATAATTGGTATCAAATGCAATAAATGTGAATACGTTGCATATTCATGTGTCAGCAAATATCCTGAACACGCGCTACATACCGCCTCGCTACTTAGAACACGTAAGAACATGTTATAATTGATACCAATCTTAATCATGAAACTACCGTGAGACTCACTCATATTTTATCCGACTGTGCAAAAGTAACCCTTATCTAACTAAGGATATTAAAACTTATATTTCTTAGTTAAAGTTTATTGTATCTGAACATTCACGGAGCATATGCGCAACCGTTAGTTAGTTAGTATGATATATAAGTTTGAATTTCCTTAAAAGAAAATTGAATTATGTCAATCAGGCTTTCAGGCTCCTATATAAATGAGGTATAGGGAGAGTAGAAAATAAAAAACAACATACAGTAGGCATTTTACAAGTTTATTAAAGTAAATAAAACACACATTTATAGCACATAAAATTGTTATACTAAATATATCTATTTCATTGTACAAATATAAATTAAGAGTAACATATTAATAAATAATAATGTTAGGTATTACATGGATTAAACTTTTTTCTTTTAGCTTTAGATAAATCAGTTATCTAAGTATCTTGAAACTTTTACAAAAAAGAACTGTTACCCCATGCCGTAGTTGAAACTTTATCTGATAAAGTGAGTCGTTTATCGTCTTTGTTAGATAAAGCAACTTTGTTAACCGTCTGCGTGAAGATCTCATGCTTAATAGATTTAAACAAGATATTTTTTTTTCTTATGATTGTATCATTTAACAGTACATCTTTATAATTATTTAATGTGAGTTCTTGAATGCAAGGCTTTTTTATTCCTTTTGCTTTTTTTATAATGTGTTTTTCACTTTTAATGCAATATAATTTGGAACGTAATCCTACAAACTCTGTTATCAGTTCTCCTGCTAGCTCGTCTTTAAATAAACCAGGAATTTTTTTATTTCGAGAAGGAATCTGTAACTCATTCGAAGAATTATAATTACTAGTATCAAAAAAATCTAAAAAATGATTTTTTAAATCAAGATAAAAGTCTTTGGTTTTTATTTCATAAATAAAACTATCGGTATCAGTGTAGCAAAGACTAACACGATCACCATAATGAGGCTTTATTACGGAGTAGTGAAATTGATACATATGGCTTTTAGACAGTTCTAGTACCGCGAACCCTACGTATATCGGTTTATCCAAAATGACTCTCTCTGGTTTCATTTGCACCGCAACTAAATTATCTGTTAGTACTGTAGCACTGTGAAAATTTGGTAGAGCTATTAATGTACTCGCACAAGTAAACTTTTTAGTTTTGTTTCTTTCATCATACCATTGATTAACTAATTTAACATCTACGCGCCGTTCACTATCCTCAAGAGTTTTACCAAACACGGAGTTGTTCATTAATTTAAAAAGGTCCTGTTGGAATGTGGTATTTGCATTTTTCCTTAATTCAGTATTTAAATCGATGTATCCCTTTAAAAAGGAACTCTGGCGAAACGTTAGAACACGATGAATTTTATCGAGAATCAATCCATTCTGCAAGCACGTTTTTAAATGTACATAATGAATAACGTATTCGTATTTATCAAACAAATTAGGGATTAATTTGCTAGTTTTTCCCCCTGGAGGAACAAACTTCTGCGCGCAAAAGGGATAATCATTATGAGTACTATGCAAATATGTAGGGTATAGTAAATCCACCTCAAGTATAAATCCAAATTCTGCGTCGTTCAACACAGACATAATGTCTAATTGAGCTATTTCAGTGCGATCTAGAAAGCGAAAATTTGACATTGGTAATGGCTGACACATACTGTAGCCATATAAATTGTTACAATCTATGTATATGAGAAACGTGTCGGGTTTTTTCTCGTCGTAAGTTTTCATATGCTTGTTATTGGCAAGTGCATGTCTGGTTGAACACATACAAATGCCTCCTCGAATGCCTTTTTGAATAAGACGAATAATTTCCAATTCTGATATTAACTCTAATTTCACACCGGTCTTTAACAACATTGCGTCAAAGGATA
This sequence comes from Choristoneura rosaceana, assembly GCA_037349165.1. Taxonomy (NCBI): domain Eukaryota; kingdom Metazoa; phylum Arthropoda; class Insecta; order Lepidoptera; family Tortricidae; genus Choristoneura; species Choristoneura rosaceana. The sequence continues at coordinate 3,664,250 of JAZBNJ010000032.1, forward strand.
GACTGGGAGCTGTTAAATAGAATGCTGGGTCTAAATGATAATTTAACATGCAAATGTTTCGAAAATTTTCAAATATGTCTGATAAAAGCAAGACGTCAGTTTTAAGATAGAGGTCAGTATATTCACCCAGGTCTTTTACATTAAATGTGTTCCATACGGAATGAGCATGATTGTAATCTAAATCGCTAATTTGCTCAGCAGATAGAGAGTTAAAAAATAATTCCTTTTTAGGTAACTTATTCTCCTTAAATTTATCCCAGTCAGTCATGTAATCGTAAGGATAAACTCCTTTGCGAGTTAGTAAATCAAATTTTTCTACCTGTGGGAAAAATTTACTTAAACAGAAAAAGTCTTGTTTATTCAAGCCCTTCGATAATTTTTCTAAACTTGTTCCCAGGAATTTAAAGGAATCAACGAATCGTATTCTCGCATACCGATCATCTGACATTTTTAAAAATTTTGTGAAACTTATATAGTTCTCTTTATTTTTTGGAATTATTTTTACTGGACCAGAACATTTACCTAATTCTTTGATAAATAGGTGTGAATCATAACCGGACAAGTTATGAAAGAAAACGGGGATAAATTTAGGTACACGAAGGTTTAAGTTACAATATTGATGAGCCGCGCCTCGATATAAACCTGTTAAATGACAATGGTCTCTAACTTTGTCAAAAAAGAGAAGTTTCTCGCAAATATGACAAATCTTAGCTTGCTTATGTGCTAGAGCATTCGCTTCGGTATAAATCATTGGAACTTCATTATTTAAGATTGTATATATCTCCGATACATGTTTATACAAATAATGTAAGAACTTAGAAGTGCAATCAGGTCCACGATATTGGACAAAACGATTTAGGCTTTTATCGTAAGAACAGACTATGTAATAAGCAAACGCAGCTGGTATATGTATTTGTTTATTTGAAGTAAAACTCTCCGTGAGCGAATGTTCGCAAGTCTGAAATGGTTTCAGAATCGTTTCAAAGTCGGCATACACCACGAAAGGTACTTTATGATGCCGCTCAAAATTTTTAAATTGAAGATATGTACCTTTGTCAGGGAGTACAGTGGCAATTCCACTACAGATATGATTCTCAAAGTTGTCTTCAGTAGCAAAAAATATGAGACAGTCTTCACAAAAGTAAAGTTTACCATGATGCTTAGTAATTTGAGAACGAACAAGACGCGATAAATCGTTAATTAGAACGTAGTGTGATTTATTTCCGTTTTCAATTAAAAGTAAGTTTATTTTTTTGCTTCTTTTTTGTTCTGATCTGTAAATAGGTCCAACAACAGTACGATTATTCTTTAAGGAATACACATTAACGCTTAAATCTATATTATTTTGCTCAAATGTACAAATATCTGAGAGAGTCATAGGAAAACTGAGATGAGCAACATTTAACACATCCTTAAAGTGTGGGTATGATGTTGTACGCTCTTTGTGCTTTTTGGTTGGATATAGTGACGCAACAATACTCCAAAGAAAGCAGTAATCGTCATTGTTATGTATGTTAATACAAGCTTTTTTGTTTTTAATAGACGTAGGTAAATCTATGTAAGAGGATCCTTTCATGGGCTGGTATTTGTTAATATTAATCTCTAAATATAAATTGGATAGGAAAGCCCATCCACTATCACGTTCTTCAAATTCTTCAATCCTCTTTTTCAAATAATTTATTACTTTTTGATACAGTTCAATAAAATTATGATTTTGATGTACTGTAAAGTTTTTTGTGGTAAAAGATTTTGTTTCTTCTTTGTTGTCTTTAAATAAAAGAAAGTTGCCAAAATATTCAAAGTTGATTTTTAAGCAAACGTGCCTTAGCAGAGAGTTTTTTATAATGCTCACTAATTTAGATGTTAAATTATGCAAAAACAGTTCTGGTATAGCAAATTCTAACTCTGACGAACCAAAAACTCTATATGACGATATTCGACCCCTGAATGCAGACGAAATTTCAACCACGCCATCAGTTAACGCTGCTAACGAGTTATTTTTGTGTTTAGTACTCCTTAAATGACCCGACCATTTATTTTTCTGAACATCGATTGAACAAGCCGAGCAAAAAGGCATATTTAGTGTAAGTATACAAAATAATTACCTATATCAAAATTTGAAATCTACATTAAAAATAGTAAACGTAAAAATACTAATTTGATGGTTTTTGTTTTAAACAATAAAACATAGTAATAATCAGTGATCACGATCAGAATAAGTGTATAAAATAACTACGCCTTGCGTTCGAAGACGTTTATTATTATGTGCTAATAACTATTGATAAATCATGGAAAGCAGGCTTCTAAATAAACAAAATATGTTTTGCCGTTTTAAACTGTCTTTACTAAGTACGTTTGAAAGCCTGGCGTAGGTATTTTTAAACTTTTTTGTTATGAAAATATTTAACGTCGGCATCGTCAAACAGAGTTTTCAAATGTTTGCTTAGTTTTTGCAGATACTCCCATTGAGGAGTGTCTGTATCAATTTGTGCTTTAACAGCAAGAAGGGCTTTTTTCCATCTGTCTTCTTTTAACTCACTGTGTATATCGTCGGTGTTGTAAACTCGAAGCTCCAAGTAAAACGCTCCTTCAAGATTGACAGCACGCCGCGTTATCCCATCAGCCACGCGTTGAGTAATAAACGAACCCAGCTGATCCTGTGCAGAGTAATTCTTCACCAAAGACTCATCCTCAGGAAATAGCTCGAACGGGTGGTGAGCTTCTTTTTTCTTTGATGCCGCGGCGATAGTCCTGTAATAAAAAATAGATACAATAAAATAAAATGGAAACAAAATAATTATTTTTTTATTACAGCACACTATACAGAAAACAATATAGGTGTTTTAAACTAACCCGTTGATATATATATATATAAAAAAAAAATATTGCAAAACAATAAGTACCTGTACGTTTTTTTTTGCGCAGGCTTTTTCACTTTTGGTTTTGTGATCGTTTCCCCAAATTCGAGTTCCGAATCAGACCTGAAACTATTTTAAATAAATTAAAACTTTTTATATAGGAAAAACCAACGAAAATGTACACTATCAATACTTAATGAATGTTAAAATAGACAGTTGGATTAAATAATAGATGTGTCAATAAATTTACCTAGCAACATCAGGCTTCCTTTTCTGTCCTGCTTTTTTCAGTTTCAGGTCTCCCGCCTTGTTGTTTGCGGCTACAATGCTTTCAAACTCTGAGTCAGACCTAAAAGTTAAACACAACATTAATTAACATGTTTGAGCTAGATATGAGAGTATGATAATCTATAAAAAAATAAAAGACAACACTTACGTACATTTTAACGCAATGTTATATGCAGACGGACTGGAGTATAAAGGTAGTACTAGAAGACTGCTGCACAGCGTTCAGTTGAAGGTGAATATGGAGCACGTAATATTCACGGTTGCGTACGAAGTCACAAAGGAAGAAACAATTAGAACGACTGATAATTAATAGCCGTTTATTGCTGATTTTACTAAACGATTCAGGGCTGTACATTCCATATTTTAACTTTAATAAATACATGTAAGGTATTTTATATTCATAATTTATTAAGTTACTATTTATAATTAACAAGTCAAACGTTAAATATGCGACCTTTATAGACACTGGTTTATATTTTGGTTAAGCTAAATTAATACATAATGCGAAAACCCTGATTTGAACTTTAACTTAGGTATCAATGAAAATCGAAAATCATGCGTGAAGTGGTTATGCGTACGTATTATTTATCAAAATTGAGCTGTTAAGTAGTTACGCGAGGACATAAGAATAGACATACATACTCATCCACTCAAAGGTTGACTAATCCCTTAAAATGATAAGTGCTTTTGTACATATATCTCAATATCTGTGTGTCAATTGTGTTTGTTACGTATTTTGTACAATAAAGACTTTACATGCATACCTACTTACAAACATACGTACATACGGGTTAAACACATAACCCTCCTTCCTCGCAGTCGGGTAAAAATAAATCAATTAAACGTAGTGTTCAGTAATACTTAATAGGATAATTGAATAAGATACCTATGTGTTGACAGCCCTATACTTATGCTGATGCTATATGAGCGCAGGTATCGTATAACTAATTAATTAGGTGCATCCGGTTTACAATTATGAAATTACTATATTTGTTTTTATCAATTTGCGTAATCGATATAAAATTATAAATAACCCTCGGAATTATAAAGTATGAACCGATATATATCTATCTATTTATTTTCAACTTTCTCTTACAAATTTTAAAAATATTTTTATAAAATATAGACATCAAAACGACGGCGGAATTACTAATTAGAAAAGGTTTTAATAAAAAGCAAAAATCTGAAATAAAAAGCGCCGGTGGGTGGTTCGAACTCGCGTCCTGTGGATCACAGCCGATGATGGTATCCATTAAGCCACAAGGCTGATACTAAATGATATTGAATTTGTCAATCACGTTTTTTTTTTCTTCTTATGTCAATTTATTGTTAAATGGTCACACAAATTAGATTATCATACTAAAACAAATACACAAATAATATGTATTATTTATTATGCACATTTAAACTTTATTGAAGAACATTATTCTTTATTAAACAATAAGTTTTTAATGTTGCAAGAATGTTTCCACGTTTTGAGAATATTCGGCAATTTGTACATTGTTTAGTGATAAACAAGAAAAGAAAAATCTATTTTAGTCAAAACATAATCCATGTAAATCGTGCGCCATCTATGTAATAAACGAAGAACCCTATACAAACATGCATGAAGTGAATGACATACCTTACCTAGGTTCGGGTTCAGCACTTTAAGTTAGTTCCACAACTTACCAATAGAGTACACATTAATAAATGACGCTTGCTCACATTTTTTAACGTAATACGAACGTAGGTATAAATATCAGCTGCTTATACTTTACCTACTGGTTTATTTGAAAGAACACAATTATTCATGATCCGTTATTTGTTATAATCCAATAGGGAAAGAAAAATCAATTTTAGTCAAACATAATCCATGTGAAACGTGATGCCCTCTATGTAATTAACAATGAACCCTGGCGATTGACTTACCACGTTTGGTACATTAAATGGTTATACTTCCACTAGAGTTCGCAATAATAAAAATGACAAGAAATTTGATCTGCTTGCTAGAGCATTTTATCGTAATACGATGTATAAATAATTGCAGTTTTAGACTTTACTGTTTTACTTGAAAGAACACTGTTGTACTATCTCAGTTATTAATTTATGACATTTGTTATATCCAATAGAACACTGGGTCTGCATCACACTATCGAAGTTTTTTATTTTGCTTCATATAAATAAAAGTTTAGTGGTTAGTCTCTCGGGTAATGACGACCGAATTACCTCAACATGTAAATCATGCATATCGGAACTGGCCACCCGACTTGTGTGTATTGTTGACTAGACTATTTAGGGGAACTCTGTATCTACGCGGTCGATAGATATGGACTCCCACACCCGGAGGGGTTAAACTCACGAAGCACGTAAAATGCGACCGGCGCTGGGGTTTTCACCGCCCCAGAGGTTCATTCGTGTCTGTGACGCTGACGAGCTGATCAAACACGTTGTGTTGGAAACGCCATAGTTAACTCTATGTGGGTTCGCCCTTGCACACATCTGAGACTGGCCACCTTGGATCGTGTGTAGCGTTAAGCTTTTGCTGTTTCATTCAAGAAACAGTTAAACTCATTGCTATCACCGGAATTTGAAGGAGCTCGTAATTAATTTGATTTTTAATCATGTAAGGAGATTAGGTACTCGATAGTTAATAAAAAATGCTATTGTAATTTCTAAACCATATTATAACCGATCGAAAGTCATACTGAAAAACAGTCTTGATTGGTAATTCGTGAAACGATTAGATTGAAACAGATTTTCGTTCAACGGAAGAAAAACGCAGCGTTTAAAGCAATGCGATAGAATCAGATTCCATTCAGACAAAACGGAAAACGATTATCAACCCGAACGCAAAATGCTTTTATCAAGTCATTATCGTTGCAGCAGGGTTTGTCATTCATTATAATATTGGGCATCTGGCTCACCGCAAATGAGAGAGGGCGAAATTTCGCCCGATCGAATGATAGGTGGGCTAGAATGCCCAATATTATACTACTTGCGTGAAGTGGTTATGCGTACGTATTATTTATCAAAATTGAGCTGTTAAGTAGTTACGCGAGGACATAAGAATAGACATACATACTCATCCACTCAAAGGTTGACTAATCCCTTAAAATGATAAGTGCTTTTGTACATATATCTCAATATCTGTGTGTCAATTGTGTTTGTTACGTATTTTGTACAATAAAGACTTACATGCATACCTACTTACAAACATACGTACATACGGGTTAAACACATAACCCTCCTTCCTCGCAGTCGGGTAAAAATAAATCAATTAAACGTAGTGTTCAGTAATACTTAATAGGATAATTGAATAAGATACCTATGTGTTGACAGCCCTATACTTATGCTGATGCTATATGAGCGCAGGTATCGTATAACTAATTAATTAGGTGCATCCGGTTTACAATTATGAAATTACTATATTTGTTTTTATCAATTTGCGTAATCGATATAAAATTATAAATAACCCTCGGAATTATAAAGTATGAACCGATATATATCTATCTATTTATTTTCAACTTTCTCTTACAAATTTTAAAAATATTTTTATAAAATATAGACATCAAAACGACGGCGGAATTACTAATTAGAAAAGGTTTTATTAAAAAGCAAAAATCTGAAATAAAAAGCGCCGGTGGGTGGTTCGAACTCGCGTCCTGTGGATCACAGCCGATGATGGTATCCATTAAGCCACAAGGCTGATATTGAATTTGTCAATCACGTTTTTTTTTTCTTCTTATGTCAATTTATTGTTAAATGGTCACACAAATTAGATTATCATACTAAAACAAATACACAAATAATATGTATTATTTATTATGCACATTTAAACTTTATTGAAGAACATTATTCTTTATTAAACAATAAGTTTTTAATGTTGCAAGAATGTTTCCACGTTTTGAGAATATTCGGCAATTTGTACATTGTTTAGTGATAAACAAGAAAAGAAAAATCTATTTTAGTCAAAACATAATCCATGTAAATCGTGAGCCATCTATGTAATAAACGAAGAACCCTAGACAAACATGCATGAAGTGAATGACATACCTTACCTAGGTTCGGGTTCAGCACTTTAAGTTAGTTCCACAACTTACCAATAGAGTACACATTAATAAATGACGCTTGCTCACATTTTTTAACGTAATACGAACGTAGGTATAAATATCAGCTGCTTATACTTTACCTACTGGTTTATTTGAAAGAACACAATTATTCATGATCCGTTATTTGTTATAATCCAATAGGGAAAGAAAAATCAATTTTAGTCAAACATAATCCATGTGAAACGTGATGCCCTCTATGTAATTAACAATGAACCCTGGCGATTGACTTACCACGTTTGGTACATTAAATGGTTATACTTCCACTAGAGTTCGCAATAATAAAAATGACAAGAAATTTGATCTGCTTGCTAGAGCATTTTAACGTAATACGATGTATAAATAATTGCAGTTTTAGACTTTACTGTTTTACTTGAAAGAACACTGTTGTACTATCTCAGTTATTAATTTATGACATTTGTTATATCCAATAGAACACTGGGTCTGCATCACACTATCGAAGTTTTTTATTTTGCTTCATATAAATAAAAGTTTAGTGGTTAGTCTCTCGGGTAATGACGACCGAATTACCTCAACATGTAAATCATGCATATCGGAACTGGCCACCCGACTTGTGTGTATTGTTGACTAGACTATTTAGGGGAACTCTGTATCTACGCGGTCGATAGATATGGACTCCCACACCCGGAGGGGTTAAACTCACGAAGCACGTAAAATGCGACCGGCGCTGGGGTTTTCACCGCCCCAGAGGTTCATTCGTGTCTGTGACGCTGACGAGCTGATCAAACACGTTGTGTTGGAAACGCCATAGTTAACTCTATGTGGGTTCGCCCTTGCACACATCTGAGACTGGCCACCTTGGATCGTGTGTAGCGTTAAGCTTTTGCTGTTTCATTCAAGAAACAGTTAAACTCATTGCTATCACCGGAATTTGAAGGAGCTCGTAATTAATTTGATTTTTAATCATGTAAGGAGATTAGGTACTCGATAGTTAATAAAAATGCTATTGTAATTTCTAAACCATATTATAACCGATCGAAAGTCATACTGAAAAACAGTCTTGATTGGTAATTCGTGAAACGATTAGATTGAAACAGATTTTCGTTCAACGGAAGAAAAACGCAGCGTTTAAAGCAATGCGATAGAATCAGATTCCATTCAGACAAAACGGAAAACGATTATCAACCCGAACGCAAAATGCTTTTATCAAGTCATTATCGTTGCAGCAGGGTTTGTCATTCATTATAATATTGGGCATCTGGCTCACCGCAAATGAGAGAGGGCGAAATTTCGCCCGATCGAATGATAGGTGGGCTAGAATGCCCAATATTATACTACTCACCGACGCCCGTAAACATCTGCAACATCAGGGGTATTGCAGATGCGTTGCCAACCTAGAGGCCTAAGTTGGAATACCTCAAGTGCCAGTAATTTCACCGGCTGTCTTACTCTCCGCGCCGAAACACAACAGTGCAAGCACTGCTGCTTCCCGGCAGGATTAGCGAGCAAGATGGTGGTAGCAATCCGGGCGGACCTTGCACAAGGTCCTACCACCTGCTATTATGCGATTATGCAATTATAGTATATAAGTGTTGTGTAGTGTATATACTTGGTTTGGTGTTTTTCAAAATCCTCTAATATCTCAGAAACGGTGCGTCCTAGCTCAAAAATAGCCAAATTTTCAACCCCCCTCCCAAACCCACCCCCTACGGGACTACCCCGGACCCAACCCCAAAATTTCATCCCCCCCCCCACTTTTAGCACATTGACCAGCCTAGCCTAACCAGACCCCTGATCCAAGGGTAGCAAAAACTTCCAGGGCCTATAGCTCCGGAACGGGGCTACTCCGAAACACAACGTTCGAAGTTCGTGTCGTGCGATCCCTCTCGCTCACGTATTAAATAGTATAAGTGTGAGAGAGATCGCACGATACGAACTTCGAACGTCGTGTTTCGGAGTAGCCCTTCAGCACAGTAGGCAGGCTACTCCGAAAATCGAAACTCGAAGTTCGTGTCGTGCGGTCCCTCTGACACTTATACTATTTATTACGAGAGCGAAAGAGACCGCACGACACGAACTTCGTGTTTCGAATTACATAGTAGCCCGCTGCATGCGCATACCGGTTTTACGCCATCTAGCGTTACTTTTGCAAACTACTACGAAAACCTCATAGCTGAAACGTAGTCACATGTAGCCTATACTTTCGTATTCTCAATTTATTATTTATGATGTTTCTTATCTTCAAATTAAGGAGTTGAAATAAAGTTGATGTGAAGTTGTGTTTATAAAATATGCTATTCTTTATTTTAATATCAATATTTCTACTTAATTCGGCTTATTTACATTTTATACTTTACAGATGTTAATGGTATTGCCATCTATTGCCGTTTTTTAGTACTAAATATATCTTGTATGAGTTGGTAGCCCATGGTGCTACAAATCTACCCCCAAAAGTGTGTATTTTTTTACCATTCTTCTCGTATGTCTCAGTAAATTTTTATACTCGATTGGTACCTATTTAGTGATGTGATTTAAAAATTAGCCCCAGAGCACAGTTTCTAGTTTTTTTTTTCTAAATTTCGCGAACTAACTAAGAAAAAAAAAAACACCAATGAAATTGCAAACCTGCAAGCCATCCCTCTTCCCTTCAATGAAGTTGAAATGCAGCGTGTTCTTATTCAGGTCCAGTTTCATATCATCGGTAAAGTCATTCTTTTCCACTTTTTCGAGTTCAGGTTTCTCTGACATCTTGACTTCGGGTTCCAGAGCCTCGATCCTCTGTCGTAGCTCGTCGACTGTGCAGTATATGTCTAGTGCATCCTCTATGGACTCCACATTTTTGGGGGAGAGGTCGAATTTCTGAAATGAAACAAGAATAGCTTGAGAAACTTTTTCCTTCAGACATTGGGGAATGAGAAGAGGTATAAAAATGCAAAATATGCACGTCAGAAAAAAACTTAGTTGCGAACCTCCAATTTGATATTGATACACCTATTATTTCTGGGCTGGGAACCAAAGTCCATTGGTAAACAACATTTACATCGTATGAGAAATAATTACTACTAACCGTTCATTTGTATTTATATTAAAGTACTGTGTATGTGGAATTTCGCAAAAGCGGTCCAACATTTCAGCTTTCTGTAGCGAAAAAGCGTTTTTAAGTCTGTTATCCAGTCAGTCAGTCAATCGGGATTTCGTATTTTTTTTAATACGGTGAATCCCAAAGGGAAAGGTTATTTTTTAAACAGTACGTACTAAAATTAAAAAGTCTGCTCCTGTAGATTACTCTTTTATCTCCCAGGACACGTGTATATAATTCAATTCGGTTGTATATTTTTTTAATTGTTACCTCCGAAATTAACCGATTTTTTTTTACTTAGATGTAGATACTTCCTGCTTAGTCAAGGAAATATGTACTTAGTCGGTTTTTTTCGTTAAAATGATTACTTACTTGTTCAAGGCTGTCGAGCGGGCGGTACTCGATGAGTTGTGTGAGCTCCTTCTCCACAGACTTCCGGAGCTGATGCGCCTCCTGCCGCGCCTGCGCCAGCGCGCGTGCGCGGGTCTCCTCCTCCAGGATACTCTCGATCGACCGGTCGTTTGGATGCTCTCCCATCACCCATACCTGAACACATAAATACTGGTTAAATCGTTAGTTCAAAGCATGCAGGTTGAGAAAAAAGAAAGAAAATGTTTATTCGGCGTATAGCAAAGTAACAACAAGGTCCACAAAAGCGTTCTACTTAAATATACAGCCAAAAGGGCTGGCAGCTCAACAATGTTGAGGTACGGAATCACAACACTGATTTTCAGCTGAGATGGTCAGTAGTTAGCACAGATAAACAAGAATTATAATTATGATACACTAGCTTTTGCCCGCGGCTCCGCCCGCGTGGTATTCGGTTATCGCGAGCTGTTCCCTTGGGAACTGTGCATTTTGCCGAGATAAAAATAACCTATGTCACTCTCGGGCCCATAAACTATCTCTATGCCAAAAATCACGTCGATCCGTCGCTCCGTTACGGCGTGAAAGACGGGCAAACATACAAACACAATTTCGCATTTAGAATATTAGTATGGATTTACCCACTGTTTCACCATCCATTGATTAAATTTATTCGACGGATAAACGTAATGCCGTCTCATGTTCAAATAGACGGAGACAGTAACACGTTTATCCGTCAGTTAAAATTAGTCTAGGGTGGTGAAACAGCCCCTTAATCAATAAAATAGAGTACCTAAGTTTACTTCAAAATATTCAAAAAGTCTAAATTCTAAACGTCTCAGGTCATATTCATGTTCAATATAGTTCACACTAAAGTGCTTATACAGAGCACAGTTAAAATTGCCAACAATAATCGTTTCATTCAAACAAGTCGTGCAGCGATTCGTCACGAGGGGAATCATCGCAAACGGAAGAACTGATTATGTTATCCGGAGGAATACTGGACCATCCTTTATTACACATTGCTTTGGTAATGTCCCAAATGGTTCATAAAGCATTGGAACCAAAAATCCCATCTAAAATATTAGGCGGATTCAAATAAATATGTTACGATCATAAGTCTTCGCTTTGACCACGCACCACGGACAAACGGGTTATGTCCGGTAAACTTCGACATGAAATAAATGAGCTACCATATATAACTAAACCGATATGTCAGAGTGTACCCGTTGATTCGTATAAAAAAACATGGTAAAATTCAAATTCAATCTATGGCCAACGTTACACTTTAGAGGCCGCTATGGTTAAAACTGATAAAATTCTAATGCCAATTTACCAACATTTGGTCGTAAAAGCTAAATCAAACATTGACGGAGTTTTTCCTGCCATTAATCCTTTTAATAGTCGAAGATAAGATAGTTCTAAGACCACAAACGAATCATGTGGCTAGTATTTGCGGTAATCTTTCTTTACACATTTGGCACAAAACAAGATTAATAATACACTTTTAAAAGTTATAGGCACATCATCATCAATAGTTACTCCTACAAGCGGATCTGCTTCCGTCTACCTACAGTCCAAAATTGAATAGAGTTTAACAAAACGTCCACAATCACATGAGCAAACCCATGTGGCATTGGATAAACAAAAGACCAGATGTTAACAAAGGCCACATGATTCGAAATTAAATGTGCTGTTGTTGAATCCTGACCTTGAAAGCTGATGTAAGGAATTTCTTTTGTTCATCGCAATTGGGCCATTTGCAACGTTTACCTTTACTTGCCCGAATTTCACTTGCCATATCAACATTTGCCATAAAGTATATAGAGCCGTGCTGTTTTAAGGATTTTTTCATCATATAAAATGCAGTAGGTTAGGTTAACAACAACTCTGAAGAATGAAATGGCAAATGAAAATTCTAGAAAATGATACATTCGGGCATATGAACTTCGGGCAAGCGACCCATTTGCAAAATGTAACTAAAGCTTAAAAAGTTTAATACGTCTTTTGTCGATCATTTGAGATACCAACCGTTATAGTCTCACCATCGACTGATCTACATGTATCTGTATGTGAACCTAAAGGGCCAAAACGGAATGCACTGTGTATAAAAAAAAATCATCTCTACTTTGTTTTTTCGGCTCTCCTATCGTCTCTATGTCCTCTCATCTACGTGATTAAAAATGTACATAATGTCTAAACTGATCTTAGGGTACGATATTTTCACCACACATGAAACATGAACTCATGTTAGAATCCTATTACATCAGTTACAGATAGACATTTAAATTGCTAGTAAGTCGTGACCAAGCGACCAGCAAAAGGTTTGCGTTACACAGGATTTTATTTTAAACAGATTCACTTGCAACCCAAGATTCGTTTCTATCCAAATCCATTACTGTGTCTAGCAAGGTAACTCTAATTGGTTTGCGGTTGTAAGTAGAGCAACATTTTGCAGCGGTTAGAATTCGTAACAGCGTGGTGGATACCGTGGGAACAAAAGCCTGACGAATCAACGATTAGTACTAATATCCGTAGGTGATAATTACTTGATGCGCGGAAAAGGATACGTTCAAGGTTTTCAGCTAATAGCGATAAGTTCAAGACTGGTATTCTAGGTTTTTTATCTCTGTTTATTGAGATGTTTTAATAAAAGTCATTGAACGTTGGAACTATGATTTTGGAAGGAATGATCCTTAGATTATAAATTAAAGTTGCAATGACTAAACGTAACGATGCGGTAAGTTTTCCTTTTTTGCTAATAATTTTAATTTCCATCCCATCGTCTGATGAAGTTCAAAATGTATCAGTGTAAATTGATTGTTAACGTTCACGTATCACGTATGTGATTAAATTAATCATCTACATTTAAGTTTGTATTACATCAGAAATTAATTGAAGCAACTTACCCACGGCTCTCCATCCTCCCCGTGCATAAACTTGACCTGTTTCTTGCCGTTCTTCTGCTTCGGCCGGTCCGTCTCCTCTTTGCTCAGTTTCTGGTCCCAGATTTGCCACCGCCGCACCTGAAAGGACATTTAGCATCTGAAGTATTTCTATTACTTATTTATAGCCGAGTTTAAAGTGGTCCAAAGCACCAAAGTGTTTGGAGGTTCTTACTGCCCTGTAATTTATATACCTACCCCATGTATTTTAAGATTTCAGCAAATCCAGTCTTATTTACATTATTAATGAAACCATTGACTCCAAAATTATTACTTCTACCTTTAAAATTACAAGTAAGTAAATATAAAATATATTGCTTAACCTGCTTACACGAATGAGGGCGTTTTACCCTATTAATTACCAGGTCAGACATGATTTATATTTTCATCTAATCTGCGATTGTGAGCCCTTTCAAACTGTATATCAAATCAAGTCAGGTGCAATAAATCAAAATTAATAAACAAACTTCATAAATCTATCCACGTTGCGATAGTGAATTGTATAATTCAACTAATATTGTATCTACAGGCACCCTGTAACAACAATTGTCGATAGCGAGTGCTATTAGCTCGAGGTCGGAATCGTCACGACCTGTGAGATGTCGAATTTGAAAGCTATTATGAATATCAGATGGATGTATAATTATATAATTAAGCTTAGATAATTCGCCGAAACGCGTCGAGGTGCTAAGAGTTTTGAAACTTAAAAAGTCTTTAAGTGCATGATGGGCCAAGTGAATGCGACCTTTTGTACTAATATCCCTAACCTTGAACTAAAAAAGAGCATTACAGCATTATCAATTTAATATCATGTCCAAATTTACAGTAGTATTGCGGTAATTTCAAAACCAAATCGTGTTCTTCTTTGGAGAAGTTATTAACGAAATTCCCTTCTATGATTTTAAGAGTATATCTCCAATGTCAGCGATTCTGGTGGCACAAATCTGAATATCGTTTGTGACCACAAAGATTTAACTACTCACGATCTATGAGTACATCATCTGTCTAATGATAAGTACATAGGTAAACATAATCCATACTCTTGCGTCCAATGTCAAAAACCATCAACAATTTTCGGATTATGTTTCTTCAATTAATATTTAGACTTGGTTCAAGTATCATTATGTACCTATCTGGTAATAAAGTGTCAATGTATTTTTAATAGAATTGACCACATATGATTTAAATGATGCGTGTTAAAATTTTCTATTTTTGATTTAAAAAACTAATAGAATTTATCAATTCAAAACGTTCATAAACCAAATCAGTGCGATGCTTTAAAAGCGTTTATTTATACTTGCTGAGGCTGGCAACGTTGCATATTTGTTAGTTTTTCACGATTACTCCATAATTTTTAATGAAAATTAAAGATGATATCTGATAGAACACTTCTTAATATATAAGTTATACACCGTGGGTTTTAATAACCCGAAAGATTTAAACTAACGATTCTAGAGTCTAATTAGAGTATAAAATGTAGTATAACATATAGTCCAAAAACCCTTAATTTAAGAGATATTAATTATTTAAAACAAATCACAAGTTGCAAATTCTCAAGTCTAACACACCCTAAAGGTGTGACGTAACCACCTACTATTTTTATTTCCAGAAGCACTAACTGCATAGTTTTTAGCCAGTTTCTTTAAGTTTGGTATCAAAATACAAAAAGGTTCCACTACCGAGAGTATTTTTATCGTGATAAGGATGATGTAACTTGCAGTTGAAAGGCAGCGTAGTATTCTAAGCTGAATAATTATGATATCTTTAGTTTTTCTTTGTCATAAGTAGCTTTCCTCTCTTATCACTAAGACTAGACTTTAGTTTTGTTCTGTTCTCAATCGCGAGTGCAAACTATTCAGATACCTTCCCTGACAACTGGCCGGTAATTTGAAATTGATGTCACTAAAATGTCATATTTCAAGTTATTACCATTTGTCACACAAGATAAAAATTAAGAATTTAAAATATGGACTGATTAGCATGATCCCTTTTATAACAAAGTAATCATCCCTCTCCAGCTATTTAGTATGAGATGAAACAATGAGGTATTTATTGTTTTTTATGGAATAGGGGCAAACGAACAAACGGGTCGTCTAATGGTAAGCGATTACCGTCTTCAATAGACACCTGCAACACCAGAAGGGTCACAAGTGCGTTGCCGGCCTTTTAGGTAGGAGTACGCTCTTTTCTTGAAGGTTTTAAGTTCATATCGGTCCGGGGATACTGCAGGCGACAGTTCATTCCAGAGTTTTGCTGTGCGAGGCAGGAAATTTCGGGGAAAAACGCACAGTAGAGGACTGCCAACCATCTAAATGGTGAGGATGGAAGTGTTGTCAGGTAGGGCGGTGGCGGAAGGATGGGGCAGGGTTCAACCCGAACAACTCCTCGGAGCTCTCCCCGTTGTAGATGCGATAGAGGATGCACAGTGAAGCTACATCTCTACGCAGCGCCAAAGACTCAAGCTACTCCCCATTGTATGCGGTCCACTACCATGAATTTACAGTGACCGTACTCGATAGCGACGGCGTAAATAAATTATTTGTAGAGGCACTGTACAATTTTCCATACAAATAATTTACGCCGTTGCTATCAAGTACGGTCACTGTATGCTCATGGTAGTGGTACTAAGGGAGAAGCTGGTACTGGGGAGCCGCTGCTTACAGATGAGAGCAGTATTCCATATGTGGGCGCACTTGCGCCTTATAAAGTTGGAGGCGGTGGGGCGGAGTGAAATACTGTTTCAGTCTATTGAGCACGCCGAGCTTTTTCGAGGCTAGTTTAGCCTTACCCTCCAAATGGCCGCTAACCATGCTAGACATGTAACACCTGACACTTCTTGCCTTGAACACATTTGCAAGCCACTGCATTCGTCGTGCGTCGTGTAATATCGGAGTGATTCGTGAACTGTCATGTTCGCTCTCTGTTTCTAAATGTAAAGATTTGTTCACAAAGAAGCGGTTAATTAATTTGATTTATTTTGTACTGAAATAATAGTTTAATTAAAACAGATAATTGGACCTATGTTAATATAACATTATTTACTCGTATTACCGTCAGGAATACGCTGTTAAAATATTTCGGGTTATTAAAACCCACGGTGTATATTATACTCCAATAATACTTCGTGATAGACTGTTATATTCTTTAAAAACGAATTAATGTTTATGAACGGTTTTTAAAGAAAATAAAAGTCTATCACCAATAATTATTATACGTTAACTTATAAATTAAGAAGTGTTCTGTCAGCCAACGTTTTTAATTTTCATTAAATTTTTATGGAATAATCGAGAAATACAAACAAAAATGCAACGTTGCCAGCTCAGCAGGTATTACGCTCTTAAAGTACCTGTACTTTATTATTTCGCCCTTGCCACTCAATTAACGGTCATTAGCGATTTAAAATTAGAGCTACTACCATTTTCCAGCAAAAAGTGACCTTGCGTGGTATCGAAAGTACAATTTTGTACAAAAAACGGAATCGAATTATGTAAGTGAATCTATTTGTGGCAAATAGTTCGATTGACCCATAAAATAGCCGACGTCCGCTTGATTGTGTTCAATCAACATCCGTCTCCATTTGTTTATGTCCAAGTTTTTCCAAGGCTTCTTGATGAAAGGGAATTTCAAGGTTTGTGTCATCCGTTCGTTGGTTTCGACTGAAACTCATTAAGTTTGTTTGGATGATAGATTTTGCGAAACCTTGGGCAAGTGCCGGTCGCGTCGTTACTTAAGAAAGTAGTCGGAATCAATTACAGTTTGTTGTTACAAAAAAAACCTTCAACTTCCTCTGACAGTTGAAAGAATCTCCAACACAAACGAAAGGAAAAGCTACTTTTAGTCTCGTTTTATTGTGATCATTCAGCCATTAAAAAAAAATACTACAAACAAAATACACATTATCTCTTACATACTAACAATACTTAACTAAATGGCTAAAAGCGCGGATAAAAACCATACTCAGCATCGCATTGGACTTTGAAATAAAAACAACATTCTTGAACTTTCCCCAATTGGTATACAATCGAACCATTTAGTACGAGGCCCACTGCAACATGTCCTCACTCAGTATCTATAGTATGTGTTCTATAAATAGACCATGAATTTCGTTTAATAATAATCCAAAAGTGTTTTTATCTAAATAAGACAATGTACCTACCTATTTAAACTCGTAGGCGCATCGCTTCATGATTGCGTAGGTACATGAAAAAACACTTGGCGTTTCGAACTATTGTTACTATACATTCACTAGTGTTAATTAACATACCTGTTCCTCTCTCATCTTGCAGAAGAGCGTCTGCTTCTGGGTCTCATCCAGCTCGGCCAGGATCTCGGGGTCCACCCACATGTCGCGCAGGATCTGCTGCAACATGGTGCCGCCCTGCAACCAACAGAAAACAACGTCATTGAGGAACTTTTTTGACGAGTTGACTCTACGAAGTCGACTTAAGGGCCAAAGACCTTGCCTTGGCTTGCAAAGGCCTTGTTCTGAGTTTTTTTATTATTTAAGTACTAACTTTTGCCCGCGGCTCCGCCCGCGTGGTGTTCGGTTATCGCGCGCTGTTCTTTCGGGAACTGTGCATTTTTTCCGGGATAAAGAGTAGCTTATTTACATATGTTACTCTCGTGACCATAAACTATCTCTATTCCCAAAATCACGATAATCCGTCGCTCCGTTACGGCGTGAAAGCGTAACAAACAAACAAATTCACTTTCCCCTTTATAATAATAAGGATATGACATCCAAGTTATTGAGGGGTTGCCGACTGATTACTTAAGTAGTCCGTCTTTGAAAGAAGAAACGGTGTGATTCTCTAAACTGATTTCGACAGCGGATCCAGCGCTTACTTGATAGACAACCATAGGTCAGTCAACGTCCGGCCACCTGAATCCGTAAAATAGTGCGAACTGACTGACGGGTCAAATTATTCTTGTCCGTCAGCAGCGCTGAATCCAGTCAACGTTTGCTTAGTTAGAGAATCAGGCCCTTGAGCGTAAGACATTTTCTCTAGATATAAATTGAGGGCCAGTATGTCAATCCTCAAACAAGCTTTTACGCAAAAGATGATAGATGAGTCTAAGAATCTAAAGTAACTCTTGCTCGATCGCTGTGAATTTCAACTACCTACTTCATCACAGTACTTCGCTGCCAAAGGAATCTTATCGACCTCTCTGTTAGATTCTAGATTTGAAGTCAACTCTATCCTTTTTTTAGAAGATTTCTTAAATAAATTCGATTATTTCTATTTCGTTATTTTGTGCTTTTTTGTTATGTTGATATAAAAAAGGGAAAGGCAGTGGGTGGTTTTAACAGACTGCACGTGAAATGACAGATAAATCAAATCATTTTAATTGGTTATGTGTGGTGTCTGTGCGGTGTGGTGCGTTATTATTAAGGTTAGCTATTTACAACTGAAATAATACATATCAGAGTAATAGGGAATATGAAAACAGAGGAGTGGAAGAATTTTATAAATATCTTTGAAAATATGAATATATGGACGACATAATTCGTCAATTAAACAGAGAGATCTAACATGAAATATGACGGCATATTAATACGGGGACTAAAGAAAGCCTATAGGTACTATATTTATTTATTTCTTGAAAAAGATGAAATACATTTTTTTCAGTTTGGTGTCACGTTATGTTATATAAGAAAAAGAAATCATGCATATTTCCTATCATAACCTGTAAGATTAACGGAATAAGAAGTTCATATAGTCAAAAGATTCAAGTTTATAATAATACGTAGCAAACATTGTTGCTTTCAATCGAACCACGTATCTATAACCATTATGCATTTCCGTAGGAAGGTACACGCACGGAAATAAACAGAGAAAGTTTTAATTACATTAAATACGTCTGAGCAGCCACGCCGTTAATTCGCTCCAGTGCTTGATAACCTGCAATCTATTAATAGCCAATCAATATTTCCTTATAGCGCAAATGCTATGGCCTTAGCGACATACTACTTACCTACGTCTTGCACTAATACTGCATTGTGCGTCGCGCGTAAGCATAATATAGATGCATGATGGTTACTGCGTAGAATACGAATAAGAACCGTGGAAAAATACTAATATACTCTCCGATCAAAGAAGACTTAATATGAAGTTTAATTATGACATAAAAACTATTAATTTTAGACCCAAACAATATTAACAAATTAATTTGTGGCTAGAGTACGCATTAGTACATTCACGTTTCAATTAGGCAAAGTATAAATAGGAGAGAATGTACTTAACAGATGAAAAATTGTTCCGGCTCAAAAGCTTTGTTTTTCAAGATATATAATCAATTATATAATGACTTTTTGATGTCACTGCACCGCTACATTCTTGCGGATACGCTCTAATCAATCGCCTAAAAACAGTTTTAATGCAACATGAAAATCTATTGCAAACATGCATGAAATACAACAGTATTCTAGGTACAAGAGATACCTGCTGCTATTGTCTTTAAGTCATTATAATATTAAAATCAAAATGATACATTAAATATCATTATATTAAACACAAGTAAATAAAAGTGGAAATAAACTAAAGTAACGTGGCTATCTTGCAATCTTTTACTTTTTACAGTCCAGAGTTGAATGTTTGTGTCTTTTTTCCTTGATTCTAGCTTGTATTTTAAAATTAAAGCACTAATAATAATTATAAAGTGACAATAATAAATTCCTCCTAGGTTTAGGAAATGGCGAGACGACTTGGACCGATTCCAGTCAGATCCATGGCAAGAGCTGGCCAAAAGTAGAGACGAGTGGAGGCTTTTGCCCTGTAGTGGGACACATTATAAGCTATTTAAAAAAAAAAACATATAACATTAAAATAAAACGCGATCCTACAAACGCACCGACATTCATTAAGATATTTGTCATATACATAGCATAAAGACGAAAGAAGATACATACGGCTTTCAATACGGGTCTCTCAAAGTCCTGCAACAACCTTCAACGAACGTTAACTGGCTTATGACTTATGCTATTGTTTAAATTATTGGCACTAAGTTTGCACCCAAAAGTATGTGCACATTGTTTGATGACGCAGTACCACAAACACCGCCGGAACCCGCATCGCATTGTCACTGTTCCAACTTCCAAGTAATGTCCGTCACGGATGTTATTACTTCTTCAGTATATTTTGAAAACAATCGTTATGTGAGCTGCTGCAATGAGTTTTTCTGTTATGACAACGATGTTGATATACTTTGTCATAACAGCGAGCGAGGTAAATGGAAGTAAACAAAATCGAAACGGTTCGCAAAAGTGCAGAGCCTATTGGCTTGAAACTTTAAATTTTTTAAAGAGCCAAACTTCACCATATTTATTTCTCAAGTAATTCTAAGTATTTCTGGTGCGGCGCGGGCCACTACGAAACAAATGCCGCTGGTGGGGAGTGGGGAGTACAAAGACGCCGCTCGCCCAAAAAAATCTAGACATTTCTGGCTGGCTACTATGGCAGGTGTCGTATCAATTTCGTATAAATTGAGGATGTAGAATTCTTTTCCAGTATTTATTTTAATCATTTTCATAGTAAGTTTTTGATCAAAGCGGAAAAAATTACAAAGTTGGCAATTATTTTAGTGATATTAGTTGGTGCGAGGCGTACTTAAGTGTAAATCATGAAAAACCAAAAACCTCTGACATTGTCACTTCAAAGTTCAATATCCTCAGAAATGGCTGAACCAACCGACTTTGATAAAACATGTATAAGAACCATTGCTAGAAAAACTTCTTTTAAATAAAAAACGCATTAGAATCGGTCCACCCGTTTAAGAGCTACGGTACAACAGACATAGGTACACACAGACACTCAGACACAAAAAGCGGTCAAACTTATAACACCCCTCTTTTTGCGTAGGGGGTTAATAAAATACAGTATACAGATATAAAGCATAATGTATTTTCATTGGTAAAAGTCGTACCTACCTATCTCAACCGGAATACAATTGCACCTGAAGTGTCAATCAATTAATTGTAAGTATTAAATAAGTGTCATTTTCATATCCATTGATATGGACATTTATTATTTAGTGTCAAATGTCAAAATGGCTGTATGATGCAATGCGTATGAAGCTACTTAAGAGGGCACGATAAATATGAGCTTTTCCGAGAAACGGTGAAATACAAAATGCAAAAAGTGGTGATAGGAAAAATGTCTAACGTGAATAAAAAACATTGAGTCGGCCCGAGGGTCACTTCTCTGGAGTTTTAGGTGGCGATGAGCCAAATTATAATAGCAATAGGCTTGAAAAACAGGTTGTCAGGTTTTTTTAGAACAGGTCTGATCCTATCACCTGTCAGATAGGCCCACGACAAGCTGCGCAAGCGGCTAAATTATGCGCTTGCAAAAGCTCCGATTGATATTCTTGCACGATCACGCGGTCGCGCTCTATTGTGTGGAGCTTTGCATTGCAAAACTTGTGCTAGGCGGTGATGTCATGGCGAAGCCACCCCAGCCTCGTGTCCTGACTTTTTATAACCCACATAGTGCTTTGGATCAAGCACGGAATTGTCAGCTTTATGACATACTTTGTGACAGCTATTCTTTACAATGAATTTGAACCAACTTTATAAAGTAATCTAGTCTTTTTGTCTGTCCCTGACTGAATACTCTTCTCATCCACTCAAAGGTTGACTGGTAGAGACCCCTTAAAGTGTTAAGTTCGCCTTTGTACATATATGTATTTCATTTTCATTGTGTCTGCTTACTTATTTTGTGTAATAAAGAGTTTACATACATAATTTAGGCCTCGTAATTCCTACTACTAAGTCGTTTTGTTCTGTCACATAATTTCTGGATTTGAGGATCTTTTGCAAGGTCCATTCCGATCGCTACCAGCATCTCCCTCGCTATTCCTACCGTCAAATAGCGTAACCTGCTACGAACAACAACAACAGTTAATACAGCCGGTAAAATACTGGCTCAAGAGTATTTGCTCTCTAAGCTTTCAAAGCATCTGCAATCCTCTGACTCTCATGTTCGTGGGTCGTGGTGTTCAGTGCCATTAGATGACCTTCTTACTTCAACCTGTCATAAGAATAACATTTAATACAATATACGTACACTTGAACCAGTTTCCTACGTCGTTCGGAACTCGAAACAAAAGATCGGTTTTCTTTTTCTCTGTCATTTGAATCTTTAGGAAACCGAAGAAAACCGACGATTCCCGAGTAACATTAACATTCTGGTTGTACCGTGTGTCACACACGTAAATTTCCTACAGTCTAATCACTTGTGGCACCACAAGCTGCGAGTTTTTGACACCGCTATAAAGGCAAATCCTGCGCAGTTTCGCGGTAATACCGCGTAGGTTACCTCAACCATTGCACTGACAAAGGAGTCGTGACGGCCGGTTACGACACGTATAAAACCAGTTGGCTGTACATTAAGGTTTTACTTTAGTGGCTGTTTTGAATCTTCTTTTGCTTTTGAAACTTTAATAAAATTGGGAGAGAAAGAAAACTATTTACTTATTTATAATAAATTTAAGGTAATTTACCACGGAAAGGACAGTAAGGAACTTAAAATTACAAAAAATCTACATTTCTACGCGTAATGGCCTTGTGTTTGACCACAGACCACAGACACCGCAACCATGCCTGATTTTAAACGAAAATGTGGTCCAAGATGGAACATTTTGCCTCAAAAATGCGCATTACTTACCTGGGCCAATCAACTATTTTATCGACACTTTGGGCGTCTTCTGCGTTACCAAAATTGTCTCTGGGGTTACCAAAAATCGTACTTCCAACAAGATATTTCACGGTTTAATAGGTTGAACTTACGTAGGATAGCATGTAGTCATGTACACCATCTATTAAAATACAGAAAACAACAAGTTTACGTTTACAAAAATCAGACAGACAGATTAGTGTCGGTAAAAAAGTTGATTGGCCCACCTTCCCGCATTCGGTCATAGATGTCAGCTCTATTTAAGTGTATGGAGCGTAGACCCTTTACCCCTATAAAGTACGCATTTATCAAGTTTTGTAAGCTAACCCAAACAAACGTTAGCTAGTACTCGCTAGATAGGCGTAGGTATAGTTCAAAAGTGAAGGTGACTGGAATACCGACGCTTGCTGATCTAAGGTTCGATTCTAAGCTTCGCTCGCCTTGAGGCTTACTTTTAGTTTCAATTACTGGTAGCCCACATAAACCTTGCTTATCTCACTTTTATACCTTACTACCTTTTGCCCCCGGCTCCGCCCGCGTGGTATTCGGTTATCGTGCGCTGTTCCCTCGGGAACTGCATTTTTCTGAGATAAAAAGTAGCCTATGTCATTCTCGGGCCCATAAACTATCTCTGTCCCTAAAATTACGTCGATCCGTCGCTCCGTTACGGCGTGAAAGACGGACAAACATACAAAACATACAAACACACAAACACACTTTCGCATTTATAATATTAGAATGGATAACGTTTTAACCTATATCAACCTAAAAACTTAGAAAAGTAATAAAATTGTAGTTACGAACAATGATAGTGGTGAAACAAGGTAAAAATATTTAGTTATTTAAAAGATATAAATTTCCGTAAGAGTAACTACTGATTCAACCAATATAAGATTGTGTCCCCCTTTGTCATCATTTTTAGGGTTCCGGAGCCAAAATGGCAAAAACGGAACCCTTATAGTTTCGCCATGTCTGTCTGTCTGTCCGTCTGTCTGTCTGTCTGTCTGTCTGTCTGTCTGTCTGTCTGTCCGTCCGCGGCTTTGCTCAGAGACTATCAATGTTAGAAAGCTGTAATTTTGCACGAATATATAAGTAAACTATGCCGACAAAACAGTACAATTAAAAATTCAAAAACAATTTTTTTTAGGGTACCTCCCATAGACGTAAAGTGGCGGTGATTTTTTTTTTCTCATCCAACCCTATAGTGTGGGGTATCGTTGGATAGGTATTTTAAAACCATTAGGGGTTTGCTAAAACGATTTTTCGATTCAGTCATTTGTTTGCGAAATATTCAACTTTAAAGTGCAAATTTTCATTAAAATCGAGCGTCCCCCCCCCTCTAAAATCTAAACCGGTGGGTGGAAAAATTTGAAAAAATTCAGGATGATAGTCAGTATATTAAACTTCCAAGGAAAACTATAACGGCTAAGTTTGCTTGAGAATTATTAGTAGTTTATGAGTAAATAGCAGCGTAAGGTATAAAATATACCTATACTTCGAAGATTCCGTAGAAAGTACGAAATCCTTAGAAAAATATTACTTAATTTTTTCGTAATGGCTCCGGAACCCTATTTTGGGCGTGTCCGACACGCTCTTGGCCGGTTTTTACTAACATTTCAAGTCCGTACTGATTCAAATAAAATAAAAATACTGTGTTGATTTTTTTCAAATAGATCAGTATCATAAAATTAAAGCTATAATCAACGTTATGAATTAAGCTGTGGATAGACATATAATTTCAAAGGAACGTGCAGTCTGCTAACAACCAATACTAAAGATAAATGGGCCTGAGATAAAACTCTCGACTCAAGCACCTATCATGATAAAATACGGATAAAATTGACAATGATAAAAGTGGGTTGGAATAAACAAATTACGTTGACCTTTCGATGGATATCTAACTAACGAGCACTATCATTACGTATAAGTAACATGACTGCGATAACTATGTTATGATTTTTAACTATTCAGAGCTGGGTAAACAGAAAGATCTGCGCTCATTCAAAACTAGAAGACTGGCGTGATAGATCACAATTTGCTAATATTCAGTCAGCCAGGAAAAGGGCTAGCTGGTACAGAGTGATAAGCATATAGAAAATGGCAGAGGTTCCTGTGTATCAAGCACTATCCAGGCAGACAAATCTAAATGAGATAATGTTGTTGAGATATTTTTACTTGTCAACGACTCTTTCTTCGTATCAAATTACTTAACTTTGAAAAGAAACATAATATTTTAAAATGTCGCGGTCATGACTAATTTTATGAATTAAATTTGAAAAAAAAATTGTATCAAATATATACTTATAATGAAACCCTTTAATGCAACTTTCTGAGAAATTTCCAATATTCTTTTTACACTTGAACTTTGAACAATCTACGAGTATTTACACATACGACGTACATATGTGTGAGGTTCCTGCGGCCTGCATGCTCCCTGTTACGTATTTGTTGTGATTTTTTTCTGTGAAATGTGTGGCCAGTGCTTTTTTTATATTTGCCACGATTGGCTGGCCAGACTCTATAAGACACTCAATCCTTCCAGCGATGATGCTCAAAGAAAGCGTCTGAGGCGTTGCCTGATCGATTCAAGGGCGCGCATGACTTGACTTAGCCATTCACTATCCAACTCAATGTAAAGCACAGTCACGTACCTACCCACAGAATGGGCGTCATCTTTACTTTTATAATTTTTTAATCTTTCTCGTTGGTCGGCCATGACATTCTTATAATGGCTTGTATGTAATTAACTAGCTTTTGCCCGCGGCTCCGCCCGCGCGGTATTCGGTTATCGCGCGCTGTTCCCTCGGGAACTGTGCATTTTTCCGGGATAAAAAGTAGCCTATGGCACTCTCGGGCCCATAAACTATCTCTATGCCAAAAATCACGTCGATCCGTAGCTCCGTTACGGCGTGAAAGAGGGGCAAACATACAAACATACAAACACACAAACACACAAACACACAAACATACAAACACAAACACACTTTCGCATTTATAATATTAGTATATGGATAGTATGGATTGCCACCAAACCAATATTTGATTTACTTATTTGTAGAGATGCCATAAAGCATTGAAGTCTATTACTAAAAGATTCAGGGGCGTTACTACTTGTTCGTCCGCGGAGTTGGTCAATCAAGCTATGCAAAAATGGTTTGCTCTGAATAACGATGTATTGAGTAGGTATCATATTTATAAAAAAAAGCTATAAAATATTTACACTTACTTTTG
Source organism: Choristoneura rosaceana (assembly GCA_037349165.1). Lineage (NCBI taxonomy): Eukaryota > Metazoa > Arthropoda > Insecta > Lepidoptera > Tortricidae > Choristoneura > Choristoneura rosaceana. The sequence goes on from JAZBNJ010000032.1 coordinate 3,690,740, forward strand.
TCGAGTAATGCAATGCAACGCAGATTCATTCAAAATATTTATAATTATACTTGTGGAAAAATAAAATAACATAAAAATGATAACGTGTTTAAACAAATAGTTGTTTTGTTTTAATTAATCCAAATTGGCTCGAATAATCATTGTTGTTGTTTATTTTTGCATGAAGTAAGGCTGAATCTTAATGATTCAATTCTAGATAAGATTTGTAATCAGTGTTTATAAACAAAAAATAAAACGCGTGACAATTAGATTAAATGGCTTTTATAAGTCTTTATTAACAAAACCTAAGTCCTACATTGAAGCCGTGGTGGCCTAGTGGCCTCTCACGCAGAGGGTCGTGGTTCGAATCCCGGCTCGCACCTCTGAGTTTTTCGAAATTCATGTGCGCAATTTACCACGAGCTTTGGGGTGAAGGAAAACATCGTGAGGAAACCTGCAAAAACCTGCGAAGCAATTCAATGGTGCGTGTGAAGTTCCCAATCCGCACTGGGCCCGCGTGGGAACTATGGCCTAAGCCCTCTCATTCCGAGAGGAGGCCTGTGCCCAGCAGTGGGACCTATATAGGCTGAGATGATGATGATGATGAAGTCCTACATTAAGCATTCACGTCGCTCTATGTATACCTACTCTATGTATTACAGATAGAGTATACCTACTAAAATAATCGCGATGTTGTTTCCGGATTATCTAATTCTCATAAACACTAATCAGCTGACCCGATGAACTAGAATCTAGTTTATTCAAAACACTTGTGTGACCAGTTATAGATGCATATCGGGAATTATTTCGATGGCGCATGATAATGAATGACTGGTGTTAGTATTACAGCATTTGTTAACGTATGGTCATCCTAGACCTGACTTTCATGCACTGCTGAATTCATGAACAAAATTTTTTCATTTAAAATATTAATTAATCGGATATTAAATGATATGACATTTAAATTCAATGCGTTGCATTAGTTACAATATTAAAGACAAACACTGTTGTTTTACGAAAAAATGCAGGTAACTAAATTACGTAAGTTTTTCAAGTAGAACATTTTAAATTGAAAGGAAATGTAGGAATATCTTGAGGAAACTTGTACAGGCCTGCAAGGAAATTCAAGGCTGTGTGTGAAGTTCCCAGACCAAGCTTGTGCCCAGCACTAGGACGAATATAAGCTAGGAGATGATTATCCGTAGCATCCAGGTCTCACAATCATACTCTTTGGATCGTATTCACTGAGTATTACTGTCTGGTCCCCAAGATACAGGTTAGCCTAGTTTGCGGTCCGCTAGACAGTGCATTGTTTTGTTTTCAATTTCATGTATAACTAAATAATTTTAGTCATCTCAGCATGCTGATGTTGTAAATCGCAAAAATGAAATGCAAACTATTTATAACCTTTATTTTTAATAAACCTTTTTGCTTTTTTTTGTAACATCGCAACCAAAACTTTGAGGACCGAACCTGATAATGCATAGCCAGTTTTATTTGAGTCTGCAATGTGTTCGAAGGACATTCATGTAGGTACAACGAGTGTTGCAGCTTTATTGCGCGTGAGTTTGCGCTTTAACTGCTTCAATTAATTTTATGACCTTTAAATGAACAGAGGAAGTACCTATAAAAGTTTCTTTGCGGCAGCTGTATCATATTCATATATTTATTCAAAAAAACAATACAAGTATTGTGTTTGAAATAACATTTATAAAAAATTGCGTATACATAACATTTTTAACATTACAAGAAGCTTAACCTATATCGACACGTCATTAAATATTTCTTTCACGCTATAAAAACAATTTCTTAACAAAAACTTTTTTAACATCTTTTGGAACAAAGAATCATTTGTAATAGTTTTTATCTCAGTAGGCAGTCTGTTAAATAATTTGACAGCTTGATGACTGGCGGAATATATTATTATATATATTTACGCTGTAACAGGTTGTTCTATTGTAGAAAGTGCGAGAGTAAAATTTATTGGTTTCCGCTGTCAGTTACCTGCAATTTTATGGTCTTTTCCTTAGTTGCATTTGAAAAATTAAAATTCTTGTTATATTACATTTTTCTTGTCATAACATGCATTTTTGCCAGTAAAATTGGTTAGGTAACAATAAAGGAGTCGTTAGTAAGTAGTTCTGCATAACAATGATAATAATTTAATAAAAAAAGTTGGATATAGATCCGAATTAATTTCGATTAGAATAGGTTACAAAGCTTTTTAGTTTATAAATAAGCAGTCCGCCATTCCTATCACGATGTTATTTTGTAAATATCTCGAGCCAATCTCCAGCTTTTATTCAGAAAACTGTTTACAACGCAGACCACGTCCTCATCATGTTTCCGTTTGCATAAATTAAATGTTCAAACAAAAAACATACCAGCTCAAGTCACGAAAGTATTTATAACCATGTCACTTTACAAGATCATAGGCAGTAACATTGAAGGGATTATAATGAGTTAAAGCGACACAGTACGTCGCTATCAGATCCGCAAACGTTTAAAGGCCAAGCACCCAAAGTAACAGTCTACTAACAACAAATTTATGCCAATTAGCGCTTCAAGGCGCTAAATGTGCTTCCGAAGAATGTCGGTCAACTGTCCTGGGGGTTGACATACTTTTAAAGAATTTTATCGGCCAGTTTGTCCTTTTAAACCGGTTAGCCATATGCAAAGAGGTCTCGTTCACATAAGCTTTAAACGGATTATTATTATAAATGCAGGATGTCGAAATATCTGTATTTTACTTTAAACTTGAACAATGTAAATTAGTTACTGAAATAATCGAACTAAGATGATAAGTTTCCAACAAATTGTAGACATATTACAACTTAGTAGTAATCCGTCAAGCGATATTTCTCATGATAAAAGTAAAAGTAAACTAAACAATGGAAACATCTATTTATCCAGCCAGTATCTTTGTAGCACTTAGGTCATACCTCCGTGCCGCAAACCTGCAATTTTAAAAACAAAGAAATGTCACAGTGACATGTCAGATGACTTTTGCGCGGGAAACAAGGCATTCGAAAGTAGGTTGCGCAAACTAAACAAATTAGAGGTTATGCTTTACGCGATGTCACGAGGTTCGCGTAACAAATTCTCTATTGTTCTGTACCGTTTGCGGATTTTGCTTTCGAAGGATTCACTTGCAGTTTTAAAATACCTAACTCGAGTAACGTTTTTGTTACACGCGATTTCTATTCTAAATATACATTTAAGAAAGTTTTACTAAGTAAACAATGTAAGCACTAGACTTTTTGGAAATTTTCAATGACAATCTCCTTTATTTCTTTCAAGCACAAGTCACTGATGATAATTGAGATTATTATAACAGACGACAAAATAACATAGAGAAAACATAGGTAAGCATAGGAAGCAGCAAAGACTCTACTTCTTAATATTTTAATGGTCATCGAACAAAGGAAATAGCTAACCAGCCAGTCACATTCGCAGTATTCGCACAGTACTTGTGGCACAGATTATATACCCTTAATATTCTCGACGCGTGAAGCGACCGGCAAAAAACAACACGTGTGCAACATAAATATCCCATGTAGTTGGAAGTCAATGAACTTTTAAAAGCGTACATGTACCAACTTGCCATTGCCGCTTGGCGAGTTAAGACAGATTGAGTAGGTAAGTTAAAAAAAAGTTGTTCAACAAACATACACAGTGTTACGGTTACATACTTATCTGAATATCGAATGTTAAAATACTGAATGTATTAAAATATCGAATGGGTCATATTATCGAAAAGGTATTTCTGTTGACTGTATTTTTTTAGATTGTTATACGATGCCGTTTTAATCAATCCTGAAAAGTTTTCTGTTTCAGAAAATAAACCTTTCGATATTATGACCCATTCGATATTTTAACATTCGATATTCAGATGCGTACCCGTTTTATTACTGTTTTCACTAAATAAGTACATAAAAATATACGTTCACCATATTGTTTGGAAATAAGTGCGGTATAAAACACTGGAGAAGACAAGAATACGGCACTATTATTTACAAATAAAGTTAGAAACAATCAGGTCAACTAAACATTTTAGTTAAAGTATAAAATTAATAACCTGATTATTTAATTACATCACAAAAAATATATCCATCAAAGAAGCATCAGTCTAAACACAGAAAGATTTAGTAACGTTCTTATACGGAAGAAACATAAGAAAATTCCGTTGCCTTTCTAGAGATACATTTTTGTCTGTCCATTGTCCAATAAAAACAATATCTCGACAGGTATTGGGATTATACTCATCAATCTGCTAGTATAATCAACAAATTAATCAATGTATAAAGATGGTAAGACTGTTCTAACACATAAAGCAAGTACTTTATTTCTATACCGTCAACTCATGCTATTTTCTGCACGGCTCGGCATGTGGGTAACCGTATACTGTGGATCGAGTTCCAAGTCATCCACTGTTTTATAACTTTATAAGCAATGCAGTATAGTTTTACACTACGCTTAAACACGTTTTAAGGTTAGTGAACATGTGCTTGTTGTTAGTTTTATCAGTAGATGATAGATCGGTTACACACTTGAGTTGCCAGACTGTTGATTCTTTTAGTCCTTGTTTATGTGTTATTGGTGTCATGTTCATTACATATCGTATGAGATCATGAGATCTAAAGTTTTACATTTACCTATTATAAAATTGTCAAGTTAATGACTGATACCTCGTTGAGTTTCTTGCCGGATTCTTCTCAACAGAGGTTTTTTTTTCCGAACCGGTGGTAGATTTTTTGACATTCATAAGTGCTTATCATAGCCTAAATTGAATAAAGAGATTTTGACTTTGACTTTGATATTGGCTGAAACATTTCCTCTCGTCGGGCCTCTGCCTTCTTTATCAATTACTTTTGATTTAATAGCCACTGAGGTAACTAAATTGCAAAGGTATTCACAGGTGCAGCGGACGGCATTACCAAATTAGTTAGTTGGCTGTAAAAACTTGCCGCATTAAGGAAGCCATTACGGCTAACTCGGGCATTCATCACGATGTAACTGTACGTTAAAAGTTAAATCATTTAAACCGAAAACGGCACGATTTGAGGTTTCAGATTAAAGACATTGGATTGGACCGGTGTTCTTTGATGTTTTAAATAAACAATCAGTAGTAAAACTGGCTCCGAGAATGTTACTAAATAAGGAATAATGTAAACTTTCTCTGTACTGTCTTGCTGCCTGCTTAGGTACTCGTAATGGAATGAATTCTAGACAGAAAAAGTAGTTGATAAAAGTGTGAAAAGCAATGTAGCAATAAATCATCCATGTATACAATATGCATATGACCGATTTCTCCTGATTTATAACTATTTTCTCAATTACTAAACAGGCAGGTACGCAGCTGCCTGGATGTCTCCGAAACATAATTTAACTTGAATATAAGCTATCATCATCATCAGCCATTGTTATCATTTTACTGGTCAAAAGATTTAGTAGACATAAATTTAGTTCCATTCACTTGATGCGAACTAACGGTAAGGCGTTTAATGATCTTATTATTCTGAATCTAAATGAGATCTGCGCAAGTGACTGATGAGCAATTATACAGTAAAAGTGTTGTAAGGTTTGCTGATTGCGTCAGTCTGTGCACAACATAAGATTCAATTAAAGAAGGCAGTCAGTTTTCACGACGCATAACAGTATAGACGATAAATGAAAACGAAAAGCATTTACCTACAGCTAGCGAAAAGATGTACAACGGATCGCTTAAAATGGATCTCTGAACTTAGCATGCAAGCTTATCACTTTTGCATATGCGACGGCTATGACGCTACTGCTTATGTTAGGCGACTCACGTACATTAAGCGAGTGTCCATTTACTAGTTAACAATGACTAATCCAGCCCAAACACGTTTAAGTGGCACAGGATTTCTAGATCACAACAGAATTATTAACAACAGTCAGATCTTAACTCACCGTCATTATTTGTCATCTTCCAAACCATTCGGGACTAGCGTTGCAAATCTTCATACTTAACATCTCTGTCGGCAATTAACGCTTTTAATCCACTTTTACACTATTCTACATAGGTATGCAAGTTATCATTTTTGGTCTATGTCGAGGTCTATTGTAACCTAAATTATATACCTTATCCTTATATTTCAATTTCTTCTAGTAACACTACTTTAAACGTGATAATGATATGTATGTACCGATGCCACAAACAAAACTGTTGAATTACCTACTGCTATATACTTATTTGGCCATAAATTGATTCCGATGTGGTACCATAATCACGCATAATCAATCATGATCTTACACTATAATCAGTAACCTTACTGTAAACATGCATTTATATAAATGAGTCTATAGCTTTTTCTCCATAAAGACACGTATTGAACGGGTCCAGGCATTCAAAGTTTTTGCCGTGACGTTTCACACAGTCACCAAGTTTTCTTTTCCCAAGAAAAACGGCGAAATCTTATTAAATAGCGCTCTATCGGTCAATGAGAAGCTTCGTAGTTTCTAGTGCCCCCTTTAGCTAGATTTCTATACGGTCTAGAATGTTAATAGACCAACATTTGTGCCAATATGAACCATTAGGCTGACCGTGTTTGGCCAATGTTGCGGGAGATTTCTGACATACCTACTAGAAAGCTATATTTGCAATTGTACGGAGAAATAGAATGAGTATTACGTGCTGAACGAAGTTATATAGACAGTAAAATATCCAAATTAGCAAACTAACGCGAGTTTCAGACATAGTCAAAGGAGGGTTTAGTCATGGAAATGAAATGTATGTTAATACCTAAACATGCAAATATTACTAACATTTACACATAATAGAGCTTAACGGTAAACCCAGTTTGAAAAATACATTATCCTTAATTCATTTACTGGGTCCAAATGAACATAAGTAACGATAATCCATGATATCGCGCAATATCCAGTCCCTGATTTTTCCCTGTGTGCTACCATTATTTGCTAATTAGCATTCGACCAGAGTAGCCTAATCTATAAATTTCCTAAAACCCAAGCTTCATACACCATACAAATCAGTACACGTCATTTCGAATGGAAACTCGTAAATACTTCCTTCCTCGTGCATAAAGCGGTCTGTGTGCGCTAGCGCATTAGTTCCACTGGCATTGAGTAGCGGTTTAGTACGATACAGTTCGACACTACCACTACCACGCTAGAGTGCCAGGCATTGTCGTGGACATAAAACAAGAATCCCTTTCCAAGAAGCGTATGCAGAAAGAGAGGAATGTTCTACTGCATCAGTAGATATGAGATGCAGTGAGTAGTGAGTTATTTTAGTGTCCAAGTAAAAGCATGCCAAGTTTAATGTCTGTAGGAGTTAGGCCAGGAATGAAACGGTTATAAAAGAAGGAAAAAAGAAGATAGGAAACCCTAAATTCTATTGAATGCGAAACATACGTCGCACCTTCAAAACAATAACTGAAATAATTCGAAATTTTCTCATTTTAAAATTCAACCACATAGTGTTTGTTAGAAACGTGAATACCTAGTTATTTCGAATTGTTTCAGTTCAATTTGAAAGGTGCGACGTGTTTAAATATACGTAAGTCAAACATTCGAAACACATTACCCACAATTGCTGGCACAGTCGAGTTTTACTCCATTCATTTGCAGATTAAGGTCTGGTTTATGCATCTTTCTACATTCAATACGTGTGGTGCCAAATATTGTTCTAATGCCGATTTAAGAGGTTGTTTGTGTTGTGAATGACGCGTAACGATTTGAAACGGCGTAGCCTTAACGAATCGTGATTACGTTCTACCTTGATATGTCACGTCATTGTATGTATTTAACTTTTGGTCATAATAGTTATATATAACTATAGGTTGGCTTTCAATTAAAGCAATGTCTGCTATATTTGATAATTATTGCTACTAGACGATATGTATAATTAAAATAGTTACGCGTTTAGTGATAATTTCATTTAATTGCAAAGTGGCGAACCATTGACAGGCAAGGTTTAATTTATATTTGTAATACATCCGAAACAAATATGTAGCTGATAATATTATGAAGAACTTATTTGCAATTTTAAAATCATTTTCGGAGGTTTTTTTATTCGACTGGATGACAAACGAGCTAGTGGGTCTCCTGATGGTCAGACACCTGCAACACCAGGAGAATTGCAGATCCGTTGCCAACCTAGAGGTCTAAGATGAGATACCTCAAGTGCAATTTCACCGGTTGTCTTTCTCTCCACGCCGAAACACAACAGTGCAAGCACTGGTAGTTCACGGCAGGATTAGCGAGCAAGATGGTGGTAGCGATCCGGGCGGACTTGGCACAAGGTCCTACTAGTTGCAAAAGGTAGTAAAAATCTGTGCATTGCAACAAAACTACAACGAACAATCTTCTCTAGCTTGCTTCTCCATAACCACGATTATTACATTAATGATTAGTGCAAGGTAATGCTAGAAATAGTGCAAAATTGCAGGTGGTAGGACTTGTGCAAGGTCCGCCCGGATTGCTACCACCATCTTGCTCGCTAATCCTCCCGTGAAGCAGCAGTGCTTGCACTGTTGTGTTTCGGCGTGGAGAGTAAGACAGCCGGTGAAATTACTGGCACCTGAGGTATCCCATCTTAGGCCTCTTGGTTGGCAACGCATTTGCAATACCCCTGGTGTTGCAGATGTTTATGGGCGGTGGTGATCCACTTACTATCATCAGGATTACTTACCATCAGGAGACCGACTTGCTCGTTTGCCATCCAGTCAAATAAAAAAAAAAAAAATTACAACCTTAATTAAACTTCGACTAATTGACGAAAGCCCTATAATTCAAGCTATAATTTTGTAGTACTCCTATCCACTATAGCTTGAACTTAGCTTGACACGCTACCGCGTGTCTAGATCTGCCGAATAAATGTGATGCCGTCTCTGTTTGTTTTGTTCCAATAGACGGAGACGACATAACAATTATCCGTCAAATAAATTAATCAATGGGTGTTGAAACAGCCCCCTAGTATTTCCAATTTTACTCCATTTTTAGGGTTCCGGAGCCAAAATGGCAAAAACGGAACCCTTATAGTTTCGCCATGTCTGTCTGTCTGTCTGTCCGTCTGTCTGTCTGTCCGTCCGCGGCTTTGCTCAGGGAGTATCAATGCTAGAAAGCTGTAATTTTGCACGAATATATAGGTAAACGATGCCGACAAAACAGTACAATTAAAAATTCAAAAACAATTTTTTTTTAGGGTACCTCCCATAGACGTAAAGTGGCGGTGATTTTTTTTTTCTCATCCAATCCTATAGTGTGGGGTATCGTTGGATAGGTATTTTAAAACCATTAGGGGTTTGCTAAAACGATTTTTCGATTCAGTCATTTTTTTGCAAAATATTCAACTTTAAAGTGCAAATTTTCATTAAAATCGAGCGTCCCCCCCCCCTCTAAAATCTAAACTTGTGGGTGGAAAAATTTGAAAAAATTTAGGATGGTAGTCAGTATATTAAACTTCCAAGGAAAACTATAGCGGCTAAGTTTACTTGAGAATTATTAGTAGTTTATGAGTAAATAGCAGCGTAAGGTATAAAATATACCTATACTTCGAAGATTCCGTATAAAGTACGAAATCCTTAGAAAAATATTACTTAATTTTTTCGTAATGGCTCCGGAACCCTATTTTGGGCGTGTCCGACACGCTCTTGGCCGGTTTTATCTCTTTGGAGCGGTATTTACATCTAGATATGTGATTTCGAAAATGAACGCGTTGCCTGACAAAATATTATAATAATAAATAAACAAAATATCACGCGACAATTCACACCAATTGACCTAGCCCCAAAGTAAGCTTAGCAAAGCTTGTGTTATGGGTACTAAGCAACGGATAAACATAATTATACAGATAGATACATACTTAAATACATATTAAACACCCAAGACCCGAGAACAAAAATTCGTTTTTTTCATACAAATATCTGCCCCGACACGGGAATCGAACCCGGGACCTCAAGCTTCGTAGTCAGGTTCTCTAACCACTAGGCCATTTGGTCGTCTAAATATAACTATCAACATCTTCACGGAAAACTACATCTACGTTTTTATTAGTCTTCATATAGAAAACTACAATTCTATTTCACTATCTCGTTGCGTTCATAAATTTTAATTTAATTTAATCGTCGTGCATTCCATGAATGTTTATCAAGTAAAAGTGACGGCATGCAGTTAAACTGGACGACAGTTAAATAAATAAAAAAAAATTCAACCACTAGCGTTGCAGAAACGAGAACGAAACAAATTCTAAACAAACAAACAAAACATTACAAATCTGCTGCGGATTCTAAATCCAGCCATTCACACTTTAGAACACTACCGCCAAACAGTTGCACTTTCGGAAACACGGGTTAACAATAAATAGTCATTGTACAGATTTCCGTGCTAAAGACCCAGAAACCGATACCGAGACCGAAACCAATACTGAAATCGGCACGAATTCGCCTGGAAGTGAAATATGGTTATTAACACGATTGTCTAATTGATTTCCTCATAATACAATGGAGCGTTGAGCAACCGGGTTCGAGGGCGAACGAAATCTGATTCGTTCCCTACGTGCATAAGGTCGGGAAAAGAGGTCAAGTTTATGTTTATCAACACGGTTAGCGCGAATACTTTCTACAGCAGGTATATCATTTGAACTTTGCACTTTTAGAAGTAATTTGTGGAATATAAAGTATTTTCTTTTGTTTTGCTGATCAATTGTTAACTTGAAGAGTTCTCAAGCTAGGCAAACGCTAGGACGCCACCAACAAAATGGACGGATGACATGGTTAAAGTCGCGGGTTTACGTTTACGGTACATGCAGAATATGATGATGATGATAAATACATATAGTTATCTTATTTTTAAAGATGAAAACAAAAATCTAGTACGAGTATATTACAAACTAACTTTTGCCCGCAGCTTCGCCCGCGTAGAATTCGGTTATCGCGCGCTGTTCCCTCGGGAACTATGCATTTTTTGGGATAAAAAGTAGCCTATGTCACTCTCTGGCTCATAAACTATCTCTAAGCCAAAAATCACGGCGGACGGACAACCATACATACAAACACACAAACACATACACTTTCGCATTTATAATATTATAGTATGGATATCAGCCCCATGCCTGATTTGGCCTATATCTATAGAACACTGCACCCTAGGAATATATACGAGTAGACAACTCAACTCTATCATTTCAAAAACTATCGAAAAAAGAATTATTGCTATCTTCATTAACTAAACGACGCCATTATATTGAGCTATTACATGAGAAACAAAATCTTTAGACTTTTTAAACACTTGTTCATTCGTCTATATTACAATCACTTTCAATGTCCGTTTGATTACTTTGCACTTTTTAATGAAAACGACATTTAAGTCAAATAGAGATGACAGAAGGAATGAAGCGAGAGTAATGAAACATGCAAGTCATGTCGAGTAAGAAAGCTGTCAACTTATTTTCGATCAGATCAAGTGAGAATGGATGATAAACAACATAACGACGACACGATAATGTGAACTGCAAAAAAAGTTTGTTCAGTGTTTAAGATTTAAACATAATATCAACACAATGCTAAAATGAGAAAATGTAAGTTTTTATAATAAAAGATTTGAATTATTTGCACGTTTAATTACAGGCATACAAGATTCCGTTCATAATAGTGACAAATAAGTTAAATGGAAGGTTATAAAATGCTGAAAGATAGATAAGGAAGAAAAAAAGGCAAAACATTTTATTTAAAGTGTCCAGTAAATGTAAATCTGGAAAGTTAAAGACAATTTAATGATCTTGTTCACTTAATTGATGATCGAAGTGCTAAGTTAGCAAGTGACAATTACCTTGCAGAATTATGGAGCAAAATCACCACTTTCTCTTGTACCGGTGACATTTACGAGCTATTGGCTACCGTTCGACCAAAGAAATTAAGAAGATGGTAATAAAAATAAATTATCTCACGGTAGTAAAGATAAAAAAAAAAAAAATTAAAATTTATACTGTTTATTTCAAAAAGTAACAAAAAAATCTTCCGCTTAGACTCTAATCTTAATATTTAAAGATATATGTGAGTGAAGTTAGCACCGCCATTTTGGAAATTCGAAAAACAAATGGTTGTGCTAGGTTGTGCTAGGGTTGTGCTAGCTTGTGCTGCTATCCATTTTTGAAAATTCCAGTTAACGGAAAAAATATTTCAAAAAAACTTTTTTTTGAGCTAGCACCGCCACTTTGTCCAAATTAAAAAAAAAGGTTTTGCTATGTTGTGCTAGACTTGTGCTAGCTTGTGCTGTTATCAGTTTTTCGATATCGCTTATAGTTTCGTTAAAAAACGAAAAACAAAAAAACGTCTCAGCACCGCCATTTTGAAAAATCGAAAAAATATATACTCTGCTAGTTTGTGCTAGACTTGTGCTCACTTGTGCCGAAAACTGTTTTTCGATAGCATCAATAATTTCAGAGATAATTGCAAATAAAAAAAAAATCTCAGCACCGCCATTTTGAAAAGTCAATTTTTTAAACATTGTGCCAGTTTGTACTTAGGTAGGACTGACTTGTGCCGCAATCCGTTTTTTGATATCTCTTTAAATTTTTGAGAAAATCGCAAATCAAAAAATGTAGAAAGCGACATATTTTTGAAAATTTAAAAAAAAAAAAATCTATATATTGTTCTTAAGTTGTGCTCGCACGTGCTGTACACCATATTCTCATATGACACACAGATTTTTTCAAAACAAATATCATAATGTAGACGAGAGTCTATGTCATAAAATGGACTCGGTGTCAGAAATTGCAAAAAATTACATATGTGCTAAGTTGTGCTAGACTTGTGCTAGCTTGTGCTGTTATCAGTTTTTCGATATCGCTTATAGTTTCGTAAAAAAACGAAAAACAAAAAACGCCTCAGCACCGCTATTTTGAAAAATCGAAAAAATATTCCCTGCTAGTTTGTGCTAGACTTGTGCTCACTTGTGCCGAAAACTGTTTTTCGATAGCTTCAATAATTTCAGAGATAATCGCAAATAAAAAAGAATCTCAGCACCGGCATTTTGAAAAGTCAATTTTTTCAACATTGTGCCAGTTTGTGCTTAAGTAGGACTGACTTGTGCCGCAATCCGTTTTTGTATATCTCTTTAAATTTAGTGTAGGTAGAGACATATTTTTGAAAATTTTGAAAAAAAAATCGCTTTATATTGTTCTTAAGTTGTGCTCGCACGTGCTGTACACCATACTCTGATATGATACACAGATTTTTTTAAAACACATGTCATAATGTAGACGAGAGTATATGTCATAAAATGGACTCGGTGTAAAAATTTCAAAAAATTACGAATGTGCTAGGTTGTGCTAGACTTGTGCTAGCTTGTGCTGTTATCAGTTTTTCGATATCGCTTATAGTTTCGTAAAAAACGAAAAAAAAAAAACGTCTTAGCATCGCCATTTTAAAAAACCGAAAATGAAAAATGGAAAAAAATAAAATGAAAAATATTTATTGTTGTTAATTAAGACATCTTATGTACTAACATGAGAGATCTCCTATTAAATTTACAAAGAAACCTGTGCCAGGAGATCCCGCTCCACCCCAGTCAGACCTTTTAAAATAACGTATAATCTGGTAGTTTGTGTTCACTTGTGCCGAAAACTGTTTTTCGATAGCATCAGTAGTTTCAGAGATAATCGCAAATAAAAAATAATCTCAGCAACGCCATTTTGGAAAATCAATTTTTTCAACGTTGTGCCAGTTTGTGCTTTGCTTAGGTAGTACTTACTGACTTGTGCCGCAATCTGTTTTTTGATATTTCTTTCTCAGAAAATCGCAAATCAAAGAGGAAGAAAAGATATATTTAAAAAAAAAAGTAAAATCGCTATATATTGTTCTTAAATTCGCACTTGCTGCAACATCATATTCTGATATGACACAGATTTTTTAAAACACAAATAATAATGTAGACGAGAGTCCACGTCATAAAATGGACTCAGTGTCAAAAAAATGACGTATGTGCGAGGTTGTGCTAGACTTGTGCTGTAATCAGTTTATCGATATCGCTTATAGTTTAAAAAAAAACGCGAAACAACAAACATCTTGGCACCGCCATTTCCAAAAATCTAAAAATATATATAATCTGCTAGTTTGTGCTAGACTTGTGCTCACTTGTGCCGAACACTGTTTCTCGATAGCATCAATAGTTTCAGAGATAATTGGAAATAAAAAAAAATAATCTCAGCACCGCCATTTTGGAAAATCAGTTTTTTCAGCGTTGTGCCAGTTTGTGCTTAGGTAGGACTGACTTGTGCCGCAACCTTGTGCCGCACTTGTGTGTGATATCTCTTTAAATTTTTCAGAAAATCGACATATTATTGCAAATTTTGAAGAAAAAAAACGCTATACAGACAGGCTTCTATAAGAAAATCTCCAAATGGTAATAATAAATCTAAGCATAATTATTTCTTATACGCGTACAGACGAAAAGTTTAAAACCGGCCAAGAGCGTGTCAGACACGCCCGAAATAGGGCTCCGTAGCCATTACGAAAAAAATCCCTACTAATACTATAAATGCGAAAGTAACTCAGTCTGTCTGTCTGTCTGTCTGTTACGCTTTCACGTCGAAACCACTGAACCGATTTTGATGAAATTTGGTATAGAGATAGTTTAAGCCCCAAGGATCAACATAGAATACTTTTTATTTCGGTAGAGGGCGCCACCGCGCGATAACCTAGGTCCGCGAAGACGTAGTCGCGGGCATAAGCTATTAAGTAATATTTTTCTAGGTATTTCGTATTTTGTACGAAATATTTCAAGTTTAGGTATATTTTATATCTTAGGCTGATGTTTACTCTTAAACTACTTATAATTCTCAAGAAAACTTAACCGTTATAGTTTTCCTTGTAATTTGATATACTTACTACCATCCTGAATTTTTTCAACTGTTTCCACCCACCGGTTTGGATTTTAGAGGAGGGGGGGGGGGGACGCTCGATTTTTATGAAAATTTGCACTTTAAAGTTATATATTTTGTTGCAAACAAATCACTGAAGCGAAAAGATTGGTTACCATTTTGTCGGCTTAGCTTACATATATCATCCCAGCCTATATACGTCCCACTGTTGAGCACAGGCCTCCTCTAAGAATGAGAGGGCTTGGGCCGTAGTTCCCACGCGGGCCCAGTGCTGATTGGGAGCTTCACACGCACCATTGAATTGCTTCTCATGTTTGTGTGGGTTTCATGACGATGTTTTCCTTCACCGCAAAGCTCGTGGTAAGTTTCAAATGAAATTCCGCACATGAATTTCGAAAAACTCAGAGGTGCGAGCCGGGGTGTGCTTGAGAGGCGATAGGTCAAACTACTAGGCCATCACGCACATACATATATGTACATACTAGCTTTTGCCCGCGGCTCCGCCCGCGTAGTATTCGTATATCGCGCGCTGTTCCCTCGGGAACTGTGCATTTTTCCCGGATAAAAAGTAGCCAATGTATCACGTCGATCCGTCGCTTCGTTACGGCGTAAAAGACGGACAAACACACAAACATAAAAACACGCTTTCACATTTATAATATAAGTATGGAAGTATGGATAGTAATATGCGCGGCTTACATATACCTATTATGTTCGTGAAAACTTATAGCTTTCTAGCAATGATAGTTCCTGAGCCAAGCCGCGGACGGATAGACAGACAGACATAGCGAAATTAAAAGGGTTCCGTTTTTGCCATTTTGGCTACGGAACCCTAAAAATGGAACGTATTTTTTTATGCAACGCGGGGCAAACAAACCCCAGATGTTTATAAGGCAATTTTTATCCTGAACTAAGCCTATTGATTTGTATAATAAAATAGCGAGTTTTTATTTTTTAATTTTTAGTTGGTTCGATTCCCGGGTGAGACAAGGGACGATAAGAAAATTTTGGAATGCAGTTTTGTTCAATTTTAAAAATAAAGGAATGTTTCCTCTCATGGTACTTTTTTTTTAAATGGATTCGGTGTCAAGAATAAACGTTTTTGAATTTGAATTTGAATTTCTAAAAAATACGTATGTGCCAGGTTGTGTTAAGCTTGTGCTACCTTATACTTAAAACTATATTTCAATATCTCATTAATATATGACTGTTTGTGTTCTTAAAATAAATAAATATATTTATTTATTCACCACTTACAAAACATTGTTAAAAAAAACTGTACCGCGTTTTTTGATTTTTTTTTCAACTTCGTGTCAGTTTGTGCTCAACTAGTACTGGGTTGTGCCGCAACCCGTTTTTGATATTCATATTTTTTTTTCTGAATATCGCAAATCAAAAAGTGCTATTTTATTGGAATAAAAAAAAAACGACAGATTGTGCTAAAGTATTGCTCGCGTTTGCTGCAAACTGGTAACAGTTCGATTCTGCGAAGGTCGCAGTTCTAACCTAACCTAAGTACTTTTCTGGTAGGAGTTCTATTCTAACCTAGCTTAAACTACTTTTCTAATAGGAGTTAGATTCTAGTAAGGTCGCAGTTCTAATCTAACCTATTTTATTTATATATTATGTAATTAACGCAGCTCTAACCTAACCTATTTTTCTGTCAGCAAATAGTTTATGTGTAGGGGGGTATCTGGTTAGATTATAAGTTTACCCTTCTGTGTTTGTTGGAATGAAATTTTGAACAAATTAGCATCGTTGTTTAGTAATTCTGCCATTTCAAATTTATACATAACGAATCATCTATCTGCCAAATAATATTCCCGGAACAGTTTGCTTTTTAAATCATATAACGTAACCTAACCAACAAAAAGTTAGACAACCCCCGACTATATCACTTCAAATTTCAATATCTCAAAAACGGCTAAACCACATCGCTAGAAAACCTGATTTCAAATAAAACAACCGCATTCAAATCGGTTCATCCATTTACCTATGAGCTACAGTGCCACAGACAGACACACACATAGCGTTCAAACTTATAATACCCCTCTTTTTGCGTTGTGGGTAAAAAAATTGGAATTAACTGATCACGAAACAAAATAACACCAAACGATATACGAGAATTAATGTTCCTTTTGGTTGATAAATAACATTTTGTTATGATGTAAACATAGGGTGGATCGCGATTGTATAAAAAAAAATTTTTTTTGGATGTTTGATTTCTAATAGTTTTCAAAAGTTGTATAGTAGTAAAAAAAGTAAGGACGTATTTTTTTATATTTTTAAATCATTATCTTATGCCTCCGCATGTCTGTCGAAAAATTGATAAAATCGAAAAAATATGGTCACCTTAAAGAAAATATAAAATGAAAAGTATATGTTAATTATGTTTATTGTTTGTGAAAAATGGTGTATAAAAGTTAAAAATTTATTAATTTAATGTTTGAAACAACTTTGGAATACGTTTAACATACCAAATCATCTTACTACTTTGCCTTAAAATCTCTCTTGCTCTCTAATTTTGGCCTGATTTTTCTGGAAGCCAACTTTGATTGAATTAGACCTTCTCTAGATACTTTTATACAAGCAGATACAGAGGCTTCTGTTGTAACTTTTACTGCTCTTTCTACTGCTTGGGTATGGTTGGGCAGATGTAAAAACAGAGCTTTAGGATTAATCCCACTGCTGTTGTGAGCAAACGCGGCAAGTTCTTCATCTGACAATCCGTTGAGGACGGGCGGTGCTGTAATTGGATTTGTTTTCCAATTGATAAGGTCGTAATAACTAGTCGCATTGAGATTAAGTTTTGGTATATTAAACAATTAAAAATTCTCGGTACAGATGGCAGTGGCGATTTACGTGCTTTCGCGAACAAGAAGTGCGAGTACGTTACACCGCCATTCTCGCACTTCTTGTTTTTCGTCGGTCAACATTAACAACAACATATTATCCGGATGAGCAGAATAGCAGTTTCTCTGTAAAACTGGATTTATGACTTTTTTAAGGTTATTAGGCAAATATCTACATCGCCTAATCTCTTTGAAAAAAAGCCGAGCTGCGAACAAAAGTGGTCAAAAGGCTCCTTTGGATTTTTGATTAGCCTTTTAAGGTCAGATCTCGTCCATTCGTAATATTTCAGAATATCTTCGTAGGTGGGAGGTACATTTTCTTTAACTTTGCAATTAGTACCAAACAAAGGAGAAACTAAAGCACTTCGAGTTTTTTTCATTATTCAAATCCACTCACAAGATTTTAAAACACGACTAAACAGATAATTCTTGCGAATCACGCGTGACTATAATTTTATGAAAAACACTCTCAACTCGCGTAATTAGGAATCCTACCGTCTTCTTGTATGATTCTGCAACGGCCAAAATACGATGTTTTATGTATTTTTTTAATAAATTGCAATACAATACTATAAAAAGAATCAGAATTATTAAAATAAACGTAATATTTTTAATTATATATCTGAGAAACTTCAAGTAGCTTGCGGAGGCATTAAACATATTCCGATCGCTGTAGTGTAGAAATAAATCTTATTAGTAATTAAAAAATGCAACTTTTTGTTACTATTAGGTACAATTTGAAATTGATTAAAACATTAAATCTTAAATATTTAAATGGTATAATCGGACGTTGATGGGATAAAATTACATGACAATGCTTTTCTAACTAATAACAATTTATTTATAAATAAACAAATAATATATATAATAATTAATAGTTTCTTGAAACGTTTTCGATAAAATGACATTCGATGCAAAGTTTGTCGGTAAAACCAGGGATACTCCTGACCCCATTCAGTACATTACATAATTTCCATGATAACTGTAAGTGTGTAGATACTAACTATCAAACTTTATATCTGTGCTATCAACCATTGAGGAGTTCCATCAAGAAGAGACGACCCTGGCTGCAGCATCAACTGGTATGTATCACTTAAACGCCTTCTCGTTGAAATTGAATAATTATTATGCAAAGTTTTGTATTTGTCCTATCAACCATTGAGGAGTTCCCTCCGGCGGAGGCGAGCCTAGCTGGACCACCAGGATTTTACGACCAGATTGTTGTTTTGTCATCAGATTTAAGTGTGCCAAATTACCAACCGAACTGACTACTGGATGTGGGTCACATACTATTTAACTGGACAAGTTAAATAAAGGCTAGTAATAAATAAGTTTTTGTTAAAAATAATAAAACGCTTGCAGGTGGTAGGACCTTGTGCAAGGTCCGCTCGGATTGCTACCACCATCTTGCTCGCTAATCCTGCCGTGGAGCAGCAGTGCTTGCACTGTTGTGTTTCGGCGCGGAGAGTAAGACAGCCGGTGAAATTACTGGCACTTGAGGTATTCCAACTTAGTCTTCTAGGTTGGCAACGCATCTGCAATACCCCTGGTGTTGCAGATGTTTATGGGCGGTGCTGATCTCTTACCACCAGGAGACCCATTTGCTCGTTTGCCTTCCAGACGAATAAAAAAAAAATACGGGCTTTTTTGTTGACTGTACATTACGTTGACTCTACTTGCATTGTCACCCAAACTACATCTGCGTACCAATTTCAAGTCGATACCATTAACCGTTGAAGAGTTCCGTCCTGCGGTGACGATACTGGTCGGACCACCAAAATTTAACTAGCAGATGAGGTAATGTATCGTCACCGGGCATACATAATAATGCTTTATTACTAATGAGTAGGTATGCTACATTTTAAGTCCGCTCCGCTCCGATTAGGCCTTAGCGCCGCTCACTAAAAGGCTTGGCTCTACCATAAGTACCATAAGTACCAATTTTTTTTTTATGACACACTTATTTGCGGCAAAGAATATTTTTTTTAAGATTTATTACGTAAATGGTGCATATTCATATTGTTAACAACACTACTACTATTGTTATTAGTTGAGTTTGCCTTGAAGAGATCGCTCGCTTGAACGACAAGGCAGCCTATTGCATACCTTAAAATTTTTCTCTATGTGTACCTGATTCTGTATCGCTTACCTACTATTTTAGGTATCCATACTAATATTATAAATGCGAAAGTATGTTTGTCTGTTTGTTTGTTTGTCCGTCTTTCACGCCGTAACGGAGCGACGGATCGACGTGATTTTTGGCATAGAGAGAGTGACATAGGCTAGTCTTTATCCCTGGAAAATGCACAGTTCCCGAAGGAACAGCGCGCGATAACCGAATACTACGCGGGCGGAGCCGCGGGCAAAAGCTGGTAGATACAATAAAGAGTCATTGTTCATTCAACGGATTTTAGAAAAAATCTCAGTCACATCAAAATATCATCAGTGCTATGTGCAGACGACAGAATTTGACAGAAAAGTGCAGCTTTGTCCTCTACTCGTGTAAACATTTTGATACAGGCCTAGTCACAAATGCGGGCACAGCTCTCCATTCGGCAGCTTAATTTTTTAACCGACTTCAAAAAAAGGAGGAGGTTATCAATTCGGTTGTATGTTTTTTTTTTTTTTTTTTTTTTTTTTTTTTTATTTTTTTTTATGTTTGTTACCTCAGAACTCCGTAATTTATGAACCGATTTGAAAATTTTTTTTTGCGTTCATCTAGGAATGTTTTCAATTAGGTCCCATAAGCACCGAATCAGGATCTGATGATTGGATCCTAAGGAAATCGAGGGAACTCTTCAAATGTTGTAGGGACACCTATGATAATTTTGATATATTTAGTAGTAACTCGTGCATTTGCTCTTGAAAATCATCATTTGGTGAAGTGGAACTGATGATGAAGACCACAGTTGACCATCGGAGTTACTACTCAATAACAAGTATTTCATGGGGTGAATTTCGATTGCTTTGCTAAGCAATTTATGCTCCTCGGAACGCATATGGTGAAATGGAATGGGTGGTGAAGCACCAGGACTCCTCAATAATGAACGTCTCTGCATCGGAAAAAGCAATTTTTCGTAAAAGGTGACGAGCAGTTGACATTAAACTATTGTATCTTAGATCTTTTACACTAAAAAGCGTGAAAAAAAAATTTTATAACAAAATATAGAACCGACTACAAAAAACCATGAAAATAATTTTCTACCAGTCTGAAGTCGGTGCCTCAGCACGAGCCAGCAGGAGTGGACCTATAATCGTCTACCTCACCTACAACTATACGAGTAAATGGCTTCAATCACTCCTGCTGGCTCGTGCTGAGGCACCGACTTCAGACTGGTAGAAAATTATTTTCATGGTTTTTTGTAGTCGGTTCTATATTTTGTTATAAAATTTTTTTTCACCAAAAGATCTCGTACAATTTTTTTTAAGTTTTGTTTTTTACTTCGATATTATTTTTCATTATAATTTGACAATTTAAGTAGTGAAAAATCAGTGTTGTTATCATATTCATGTCACATGCATGTTGCGGGATTATTTTAGAAATGGTTCGGTAGAGTCGTTTTTTATGGCTTAACTACTATATTTTAAACCTGTTCGTATTAAATATAACCTTTTATTGAGAGTAAAATGTTTGTTATATTTTATGCAAGAAAACTCATTTTCTTCTTCTGGATCGTCGTGCTTTCTTTTTTCTCTCTTTCTCTACCTACCTCTTCCTCTGACAAAGGAGGCAACGCTCAAATTATATCGGCTAGAAAATTTTGCGCCTGCTCTGCATGACCATGAGACTAGACGAAAATTTAATGGACTTTTTCGCATATCACGTTATTTTGTTTCACTTATTTTTTTTTGTGGCATTATTTTTAGAAATGGTTCGGTAGAGTCGTTTTTTTATGGCTTACTTATTTGAAACCTGTTCGTGTGAAACAATCTTTTATTGAGAGTACCATATTTGTTACCATTTATACACTTAACCTCATTTTCTCCACCTGGATCTTTCTATCTTCCCGTCTTGTTTCTCATTTCCCTCTCCTTCATTCTATGAGAAAGAATGGCGACGCTTTTATTTTATCGGCTGGAAATTTTTACACCTGTTTTAAATCGCTAACGTTCTGAGGTAGAACTTTCTCACCAGTTTGTGTTTATCATTGAAACACATCCACCTACCAATCATATTTATTGTGAAATGGCACACGTCTGCCTAGCCGTATAAAACAGGACGGTAATGTTTCAGTGTTGATACAGGCATACGTGCGGGCAAAGTTCTCCATTCGGCATCTTTTTTTTTCACCAAGGATCCCGGGCATACAAATATATGGCACCTAGTGATCCTAAAATACCTGTTGAACTTTGGTCTACTCGTAATAAATAACTGGCAACGGATTTATACTAGATAGCACAATATGTACAGCTCTACATAATGTCTTACGGAGTTTTTGCTTCAAGGCTCTGTGTAGGCCACAACGCCCGCTAACTAAAAGGCTCGTCTTTAACGTGACACACTTATTATTAAGTAGGTAGAGCTTGGTCAGAGTCGCATACGTATTCGTATGGCATACGAACGTTTACAGATTTTAGAAGAATTTTCAGCCACATCAGAATATAATCAGTGCTACGTGCAGACGATAGCATTTGACAGACGGAACCAGTATTGTTGTCTACTCAGTGTTGTGTCTGGAGAGTAATAATTGACACAAGTAATATTTACCTCGACGTTTCGGCAACGTTACAGTTGCCGTGGTCACGAGTAGACTGATATTACTTGTGTAAAGTATTTTGACATAGAGCCAAGTCCATAGATCTAACCATTAAATATAAAAATGAAGCTATCACTGAAACAGATACGATAAAATTTCTCGGTTTCACTTTGGATAAGTTTTGCAAGTGGAATCATCACATAGAAAATATATGTAATAAAATTGACAAATTCTTATTTCCATTAGCTAGGGTAAAGAACATAGCATCCCGGGAGGCAGCGCTTTGTACGTATCATGCCTACGTGGCCTCGGTGTTGAGATACGGGCATTCTGTTATGGGGTAACTCGATAGACGTCGATCGCGCATTTAAAGCACAAAAAAAAAATATTCGTGTGATAATTATATGGAGCAGGGTATCGAGACCATTAGTCAAAGAGCTTACATATCCTACCGTTACCATGCTTGTAGGTACATAAGAGAAGCCTGTATATTTGTGAAAAGACACCCTGAGTTCTTCAAAACAAGAACCCAGCCTTACAATTCCAAAGGTCAGACATTGGTATATTTAAGAAAAATCGTACTACATGTCTATGAGGCTTTTTTATTCGTTGCCAGATTATGTCAGATTGATAGAAGACAAATCGTTCGTATTAAACATTAACAAGTATCTCATACAACATTGCTTTTACTCAGTAAATGATTTTTTTAAATCCTGATAAATAATGTTTGTATTCATATTGACATCCATATTTATTGTATTTCTACTGACATTGCCATTTCTTTTTCTATAGAGTATAACCAGTTTTACATTGAATGTAACCTTAGACTTCTTTCTAGATAAATATTCATAGCCTTAGACTGAGTCAGTAAATCTATATACCTATATAAAATTCAAAGTCCTGACTGACTGACTGACTGATATATCAACGCACAGCCCAAACCACTGGACCTAGAGACTTGAAATTTTGCACATAGATAGCTTATACAATGCAGGCATCCACTAAGGAAGGATTTTTGGAAATTCCCACGGGATCAGGAAAAATCAGGATTTATATATTCGATTCGGAATGACCCTATCTCAGTAACTATAATAACTAGACGCTTCAAATTTGATACACAAGTAGATTATTACATTACTCAAAACATTAATTTCAGGATTTTTGGAAATTCCCACGGGATAAGGAAAAAACAGGATTTATATATTCAGTTCAACGGAATTCCATGAACAATTAATTACTAGATTCTTCAAATTTGACATAGAAGTAGGTGATTATAATAGTAAAAAATCATTTTAAGGATTTTTGGAAATTCCCACGGGAAAAGGAAAAAACGGGGATTTATATTCAGTTCAATGGGATGGATTTTTCGTTTTACTGGTCGTAGAAAACTGAAATTTAGCATTTAGGTTCCCTTGGGGGTTGTAGGGGAGCACTACAAAAGAATTTCCCGAAATTCTGATGGGAGCGGTGTAAGGGAATTTCCCAATATTCTGAAGGGAACGAGAAAAAACGGGATTTTTCGTTTTATTGGACGCAGAAAGCTGAAAATCGGTATGCAAATTGCTTGGGAAGTGTAGAGGAGCATTGAGAGAGGACTTAAAAACGGCAACGGGAAAAACGGGATTTTTGTCGTTTTACTGGTCGTAGAAAGCTGAAATTTGGGAAGTGGATTCCTTGGGGAGTGTAGGGCAGCATTGAGAGAGAATTTCCCAAAAATTATTACGGGAACTGGAAAATCGGGATTTTTCTTTTTCCTTCTCATTTATTTAAAAAAATCTTTTTTTATTTGAATGAGTATGCTCCCGAAGTGGTCCATTGTCACCAAATCAGGATCTAGTGACGGGATCATGGGGAAATCGACTCCGAGGGCAACCCTCAAATTTTGTAGTCACGCATTATATTTTCTTTAGGAGTTGAGGATTTTTTTAAATATGATTATAGGTATGTATAGACCGATAGTTATATTCTTTCAGGTTATTCAGGTGAGGTGATGATGGAAGGTTAAACTCCTTAAAGGTTAGGACACATTAGTACCTGCGCAAAAACAATTAACTTGTTACTTAACAAAATGTATCCACACCTATAAAACAGTTTGCCTTGCTACGAAAAAACACCGTGACATGCTGACTGACTGACAGACAGCGCATAGCTTAAGCTACGGATTTTACAGACCTGGATTTTGTACACATGCAAGTAAGTGGATAAAGGATCATAGAAGTGCACATGGTAAGGATTTTTGTCTTTTTAAACATTGTCTGTTTCTTTGTTTATTGGGTGTAATCTCTGAAATAACTGAGCTGATCTAAAAAAAATCTATTAGTGAATGCTTTTTAAAAATCGATACCCTAAATAATTCAAATAATAGAGGCCTGTTTAAATTCAATCGCGGACAGTGTGGTTTTCTATTGAATTCACTTATTCCTATCCCACGGGAATTCTAAGCAAGGTTTTCTAAAATTACACCCCTGAACTGAAGATGTGAAACATGGCTTCAAAATGATTTTTGAATTCGAAAATTTGCAAATATAATCCTCCGAAAAATCAATTAAAACACGAAAATAAAGATCGTAGAAAGTAAATCTGTGTACCCCAAATTTAACGCGAGCGAAGCCGCGGGCAAAAGCTAGTATTCTATATTTGTATGTTGCATGTGCAGCAGAATATGCCTGGACATCAAACTGTACACCTATAACATTCGTATTATGTAACCATATTCTATGCAAATAAATAAATAATAATTATTATTATATGTATATACATTTTTTTAACCAATATAACCAATAACACCAATAATTCAAGGCTCTATAGTATAGGTCACAACGCCCGATAATTAAAGGTTCGGCTTTGAAATGAAATGAAATTTATTTTTAACCGACTTCAAAAAAAGGAGGAGGTTCTATGTTCCAATGTTTGTATTTTTTTTTTATGTATTTTCGCCGATTACTCAGTCAATTATGGACCGATTTTCAAAATTCTTTTTTTATTCGAAAGGGTATTCTTCTGAGGTGGTCCCATTGTCACCAAGTCAAGATCTGAGGATCCTAGGGAAATCGAGGGCAAACCTCAAATTTTATAAGCACACCTGTGGCCATTTTGGCATTTTTAGCATTAAGATGAGCATTTACATCCAGAGTGTATCATTTGGTAACCTGGACCTGATGAAGAAGACCATAGGTGACCAATGGAACTCGTCGAAGCTAAGTAATACTCGCTCGTCTATAAACGATCATGATTAACATACCTAGATAAGCGAGTAAGAAGAAGCTTTAAGTTAATGATTCTTTCGAACTGATCTGGTGCTGAACCCAGAAGGTAGGCAACGGAACTCTGTTATAAAACAACGTAACTTAGTCGTGTTTGGGCTTGATGGAATCGTTGTGAGATGCACTTTGGCTACGAATCACTAAAAAGTGAGAAATAAAAAAAATATATTTGCTAAAAAACATCATGTCCATTGATCCTTTATCATGTACCTACTCATACACTTTTTTTGCGGCAACGCTGGTACAATCTAGCAATAAGTTTTTTTTTTTTAATGTTTGTTATTATGCAAGTGATATTAAATAATAGTCATTGTATTCATAAAAAATCTTGTTTAATTTATGTTACATGTATTGAACTGTATTATTTTGAGAAATATATCGGTAGTCGTTTTATTTTAAGCCAACCGATATTGAAATCTGTTAGTTTGTATTGTTTAAAATGTTAGTGCTATGACATTTATTATTATAATTTATTTGTTATTATAATTTGTTTGTGATGTGATAGAAGATTGTCTGCGACTATATCTAGGTCGATTGTCTCGATTTATCGCGTCGACCGATGGAACTGCTCTGTTTTTTTTTCGCAAACGGTGTGTTTAGATGAAAATTAAATTGAGTATTTCACATTCCAAGTTTTTTTTAATCGCTTTCGTTTTATTTTTCATTTTGATTTGATGAATGTGAGTAGTAGATACTTAATCAGTATTATTGTCCCATGTCCTATGGCATTATTTTTTAGAAATGGTTCGGTAGAGCCGTTTTGTTATGGTTTACTGATTTTAAATCTGTTCGTATTAAAAATAATCTTTTATTGTGAGTTTCTACAATCATGTGCGCGCCGTATCCTGCAGTATAGACAGGATGGGCTGTCTGTAACAAGAGCTGGGTCGCTTACCTCTATAGAATGCCTCTAAACAGCTCTAATTTTTCGTTGCAAATGATGACGATTTTTCTTGATCATTATCTATAACGGGGATGAATTCTTATATTTTGTTATGTATCCAAGAAAGTGTGGATTTAGGGCATTTAGTTAGAACAATGTAAGTATATTTTTTCATTCAAGAAAGTACTCGTCCAAGCACAAGTAACATCTAAGGACGCGAAGTGAACATTTCACATTTCACCACCCTGAAAATTGTATGCCATTGAGTCAGGACGTATAACCAGCGACCAATCGGTCACATTCGTGGTTGAATTTAATGAAATGGGGATGCCCGTATCTCAACACCGAGGCCACGTAGGCATGATACGTACAAAGCGCTGCCTCCCGGGATGCTATGTTCTTTACCCTAGCTAATGGAAATAAGAATCTGTTTCAGTGATAGCTTCATTTTTATATTTAATGGTTAGATCTATGGACTTGGTTCTATGTCAAAATACCATATACGGGACTTATCAAGTTATTTTTACACAAGTAATATCAGTCTACTCGTGACCACGGCAACTGTAACGTTGCCGAAACGTCGTGGTAAATATTACTTGTGTCAAAATAGCGTGATAAGTCCCGTATATGGTATTTTGACTATGAATGAGAATCACGAAAGTTTAAAACGTTATATTGGCTCTATGTGTTTAGAACTGCATACGAGTAAGATTCGTTTTGTTCACGTTGATATATATATATATATATATATATATATATATATATATAATGTCTGGAGAGTAATAATTTAAAGATCAACGTGAACAGCTGTACAAAATTCAAGACTCTAAACCCAGTGGTGAAATTTCAAAAATGTTGCCTATCCAAATTAAAATCATTTATTCAGTAAATAGGCCGCAATGGGCACTTTTACACGTCATTTTTTAAACTACCAGCGCTTTCGGAAAGACCATCATTGCCAAGAAGAATGCGCCGCAAGATAGGTACTTGGCAGAAAGTCATTTGTTTTCAAAATAGTTCAAAACTATCCCGTGAGAATATCGAGATAAAAAGTAGCCTATCTATTATTCCAGAGGTCCAGCTACCCACATACTAAATTTCATGGCTCTAAGCACAGCGGTTGTTATTTCCAGATTTTATACCTAGGTATCCCGTGGGAATGTTGGGCCAAAAAGTGGTCTATGTGTTATTCTAGATGGTCAACTACCTACACACCGAATTTCATGGCTCTAAGCCCAGTGGTTGTTGTTTCGAGATTTCATCCCTAGGTATCCCGTGGGAATATCAGGTCAAAAAGTCGCTTATGTGTTATTCCAGACCTCCGGCTACCTACATTCCCAATTTTATGACTCCAAGCCCAGCGGTTGTTATTTCGAGATTTTATCCCTATCCCGTGGGAATATCGGGATTAAAAGTATCCTATGTTTTAATCCAGGTTATAAACTAACTTTTTGCCAATTTTCATCCAAATCCGTCGAGCCGTTTTAGCGTGAATAATCCTACTAATATTATAAATTAAACCGTTGTAGCGTATATATATATATATATATATATATAGTATTATTATAGTAGGATATATATATATATATATATATATATATATATCCTACTATAATAATCCTACTAATATTATAAATGTGAAAGTTTGTGAGTGAGTGAGTGAGTATGTTTGTTACTCCTATATATATATATATATATATATATATATATATATATATATATATATATATATATATATATATATATATATATATATATATTTATATATATATATATAATGTTTACACGAGTAGACAACAATACTGGTTCCGTCTGTCAAATGCTGTCGTCTGCACGTAGCACTGATGATATTCTGATGTGGCTGAAAATTCTTCTAAAATCTGTAAACGTTCGTATGCCATACGAATACGTATGCGACTCTGACCAAGCTCTACCTACTTAATAATAAGTGTGTCACGTTAAAGACGAGCCTTTTAGTTAGCGGGCGTTGTGGCCTACACAGAGCCTTGAAGCAAAAACTCCGTAAGACATTATGTAGAGCTGTACATATTGTGCTATCTAGTATAAATCCGTTGCCAGTTATTTATTACGAGTAGACCAAAGTTCAACAGGTATTTTAGGATCACTAGGTGCCATATATTTGTATGCACGGGATCCTTGGTGAAAAAAAAAGATGCCAAATGGAGAACTTTGCCCGCACGTATGCCTGTATCGACACTGAAACATTACCGTCCTGTTTTATACGGCTAGGCAGACGTGTGCCATTTCACAATAAATATGATTGGTAGGTGGATGTGTTTCAATGATAAACACAAACTAGTCAGAACGTTAGCGATTTAAAACAGGTGTAAAATTTTCCAGCCGATAAAATAAGAGCGTCCTCATTCTTTCTCATAGAATGAGGGAGAGGGAAATGAGAAACAAGACGGGAAGATAGAAAGACCCAGGTGGAGAAAATGAGGTTTAGTGCATAAATGGTAACAAACATGGTACTCTCAATAAAAGATTATGTTTCACACGAACAGGTTTCAAATAAGTAAGCCATAAAAAAAACGACTCTACCGAAACATTTCTAAAAATAATGCCACAAAAAAAAAAAAGTGAAACAAAATAACGTGATATGCGAAAAAGTCCATTAAATTTTCGTCTAGTCTCATGGTCATGCAGAGCAGGCGCAAAATTTTCTAGCCGATATAATTTGAGCGTTGCTTCCTTTGTCAGAGGAAGAGGTAGGTAGAGAAAGAGCGAAAAAAGAAAGCACGACGATCCAGAAGAAGAAAATGTGTTTTCTTGCATAAAATATAACAAACATTTTACTCTCAATAAAAGGTTATGTTTAATACGAACAGGTTTAAAATATAGTAGTTAAGCCATAAAAAACGACTCTACCGAACCATTTCTAAAATAATCCCGCAACATGCATGTGACATGAATATGATAACAACACTGATTTTTTACTACTTAAATTGTCAAATTATAATGAAAAATAATATCGAAGTAAAAAACAAAACTTAAAAAAAATTGTACGAGATCTTTTGGTGAAAAAAATTAAGCTGCCGAATGGAGAGCTGTGCCCGCATTTGTGACTAGGCCTGTATCAAAATGTTTACACGAGTAGAGGACAAAACTGCACTTTTCTGTCAAATTCTGTCGTCTGCACATAGCACTGATGATATTTTGATGTGACTGAGATTTTTTCTAAAATCCGTTGAATGAACAATGACTCTTTATTGTATCTACCAGCTTTTGCCCGCGGCTCCGCCCGCGAAGTATTCGGTTATCGCGCGCTGTTCCTTCGGGAACTGTGCATTTTCCAGGGATAAAAACTAGCCTATGTCACTCTCGGGCCCATAAACTATCTCTATGCCAAAAATCACGTCGATCCGTCGCTCCGTTACGGCGTGAAAGACGGACAAACAAACAAACAGACAAACATACTTTCGCATTTATAATATTAGTATGGATACCTAAAATAGTAGGTAAGCGATACGGAATTAGGTACATACGAGGGTCAAACTGAAAGTTCTTAGAAAATCAAAAACTGAGCAAACTAGCAAGTTATTAGTTTTGTTATATCTTTTCAAAATAGTGTCCATTCACATCAATACACCGCTGCATCCGATGGAACCACTGAGAAAAGCACTTAGCCCAGTCGTTCTTAGGGGTCTCTTCGACGGCCTTTTGAAACGCACCCACTGCTTCCTCGGTGTTCATAAAAAGTTTTCCTCGAAGTTTTTCTTTTATTTTCGGGAATAAATAAAAATCGCAAGGTGCGAGGTCGGGGCTATACGGCGGGTGACCCAGTAATTCCACGTTTGACGTCACTAAATAGTCGATCGTTCGCCTGGCGGTGTGCGACGAGGCGTTGTCGTGGTGAAGAAGGATCCTACTTCGAGGTCGCTTCTCCCGAACTTTTTCCAATACAAGTGGCAAACAATTGTTAGTGTACCACTCTGCAGTAACTGATTTTTGATCCTCTAAAGCAATTGTCGCATAGTGACCTGTCCTTCCGAAGAACGAGGCCACCATCTTTTTTCCCACGCTTCGACCTCTCTTCACTTTAGTTGGCAACTCCTCGAAAGGAAACACCCATTGAGCAGACTGTCTCTTGGTTTCTGGATCATAACAGTAAACCCAGCTTTCGTCACCCGTAAGTATGTCGAAAACAGCATTTGAGTCACCTCCGTTAAATCTTTCAATCATTTCACGGCACCAATCAACCCGACGGAGTTTTTGGGCCTCGGTCAAATTATGAGGTATCCACCTCGCACAAAGCTTCCTGACCGCTAAATGTTCATGGAGGATTTTATGCACTTGACTCATACCGATGCCTAAGCTTGTCCGAATCTGCTGATACGTCACTCTTTTGTCAGTCTCTATCATACGCTGCACAACACTGATGTTATTTTCAGTCGTCGCCGTAGAAGGCCGTCCCTCACGCAGATCGTCGGTGAGATTAGTGCGACCACGTTTAAACTCATTAAACCAGTTGTAAACGGTCGCACGAGATGGAGCTTCATCATGAAAGGCCAATCGAAGTCTATCATAGCTTTCTTGTTGACTTAAATGACATCGAAAGTCATAAAAAATCATTGCACGAAAATTTTCGCGAGTTAAATTCATGTTGACGTGACACAGACAATTTTCAATTTGCCGCCAAATCGTAAAACTAATGACAAATGAAAGAAATACATACTCAATAATATTGGCAAAGAGTTCCATTTTCATAATTTAAACTTACTTTTTTATTATATTGTTTACAAGTGGCCAGTTCTAAAAACTTTCAGTGTCGCCCTCGTATAGAGAAAAATTGTAAGGTATGCAATAGGCTGCCTTGTCGTTCAAGCGAGCGATCTCTTCATGGCAAACTCAACTAATAACAATAGTAGTAGTGTTGTTAACAATATGAATATGCACCATTTACGTAACAAACCTTTAAAAAAATATGCGTTGCCGCAAATAAGTGTCATAAAAAAAAATTGGTACTTATGGTACTTATGGTAGAGCCAAGCCTTTTAGTGAGCGGCGCTAAGGCCTAATCGGAGCGGAGCGGACTTAAAATGTAGCATACCTACTCATTAGTAATAAAGCATTATTATGTATGCCCGGTGACGATACATTACCTCATCTGCTAGTTAAATTTTGGTGGTCCGACCAGTATCGTCACCGCAGGACGGAACTCTTCAACGGTTAATGGTATCGACTTGAAATTGGTACGCAGATGTAGTTTGGGTGACAATGCAAGTAGAGTCAACGTAATGTACAGTCAACAAAAAAGCCCGTATTTTTTTTTTATTCGTCTGGAAGGCAAACGAGCAAATGGGTCTCCTGGTGGTAAGAGATCAGCACCGCCCATAAACATCTGCAACACCAGGGGTATTGCAGATGCGTTGCCAACCTAGAAGACTAAGTTGGAATACCTCAAGTGCCAGTAATTTCACCGGCTGTCTTACTCTCCGCGCCGAAACACAACAGTGCAAGCACTGCTGCTCCACGGCAGGATTAGCGAGCAAGATGGTGGTAGCAATCCGAGCGGACCTTGCACAAGGTCCTACCACCTGCAAGCGTTTTATTATTTTTAACAAAAACTTATTTATTACTAGCCTTTATTTAACTTGTCCAGTTAAATAGTATGTGACCCACATCCAGTAGTCAGTTCGGTTGGTAATTTGGCACACTTAAATCTGATGACAAAACAACAATCTGGTCGTAAAATCCTGGTGGTCCAGCTAGGCTCGCCTCCGCCGGAGGGAACTCCTCAATGGTTGATAGGACAAATACAAAACTTTGCATAATAATTGTTCAATTTCAACGAGAAGGCGTTTAAGTGATACATACCAGTTGATGCTGCAGCCAGGGTCGTCTCTTCTTGATGGAACTCCTCAATGGTTGATAGCACAGATATAAAGTTTGTTAGTTAGTATCTACACGCACTTACAGTTATCATGGAAATTATGTAATGTACTGAATGGGGTCAGGAGTATCCCTGGTTTTACCGACAAACTTTACATCGAATGTCATTTTTATCGAAAACGTTTCAAGAAACTGTTGATTATTATATATATTATTTGTTTCTTTAGAAATAAATTGTTATTAGTTAGAAAAGCATTATGTCATGTAATTTTATCCCATCAACGTCCGATTGTACCATTTAAATATTTAAGATTTAATGTTACTTTCAGCTTGTTTGTTTACATCATAACAAAATGTTATTTATCAACCAAAAGGAACATTAATTCTCATAATATCGTTTGGTGTTATTTTGTTTCGTGATCAGTTAATTCCAATTTTTTTACCCACAACGCAAAAAGAGGGGTATTATAAGTTTGAACGCTATGTGTGTGTCTGTCTGTGGCACTGTAGCTCATAGGTAAATGGATGAACCGATTTGAATGCGATTGTTTTATTTGAAATCAGGTTTTCTAGCGATGTGTTTTAGACATGTATCATGACAATCGGTTTAGCCGTTTTTGAGATATTGAAATTTGAAGTGATATAGTCGGAGGTTGTCTAACTTTTTGTTGGTTAGGTTACGTTATATGATTTAAAAGGCAAACTGTTCCGGGAATATTATTTGACTGATAGATGATTCGTTATGTATAAATTTGAAATGGCAGAATTACTAAACAACGATGTTAATTTGTTCAAAATTTCATTACAACAAACACAGAAGGGTAAACTTATAATCTAACCAGTTACCCCACACATAAACTATTTGCTAACAGAAAAATAGGTTAGGTTAGAGCTGCGATAATTACATAATATATAAATAAAATAGGTTAGATTAGAACTGCGACCTTACCAGAACCTAACTCCTATTAGAAAAGTAGTTTATGTTAGGTTAGAATAGAACTCCTACCAGAAAAGTACTTAGGGTAGGTTAGAACTGCGACCTTCGCAGAATCGAACTGTTACCAGTTTGCAGCAAACGTGAGCAATACTTTAGCACAATCTGTCGTTTTTTTTTATTCCAATAAAATAGCACTTTTTGATTTGTGATTTCCAGAAAAAAAAAATGGATATCAAAAACGGGTTGCGGCACAACCCAGTACTAGTTGAGCACAAACTGACACGAAGTTGAAAAATAAATCAAAAAACGCGGTACAGTTTTTTTTTTAACAATGTTTTGTAAGTGGTGAATAAATAAATATATTTATTTATTTTAAGAACACAAACAGTCATACATTAATGAGATATTGAAATATAGTTTTAAGTATAAGGTAGCACAAGCTTAGCACAACCTGGCACATACGTATTTTTTAGAAATTCAAATTCAAAAACGTTTATTCTTGACACCGAGTCCATTTAAAAAAAAAAGTACCATGGGACACTTGACACCAATTGACCTAGTCCCAAACTAAGGAAAGCTTGTATTATGGATACTAGGCAACGGATGAATATACTTAGCGTGTATGCTTAATATTACCCCAAATTTTTACCAGACGTAGGCGTTAGTGCTACGAGTATGAACTGATATTGCTAGAAATTTTTCTTAACTGCCATTCTTTTTTTTTCCTTATAAAATAATTCAGCACGCAATGTATCACTAGATCACTACTTTGTCTCACAGACGTGACGTCACAACTGTCACAATCAAGTCACAAGTGGTAACTTTTATCTGCTGTCAATAAAAGCCGACATTTAATTTGATGTGTTTGTATTCATAATGATAATAAAATAAAATTAATCATTAGGTACGATTTATACGCCTGAGGTAGCGATTTTCAACATGTCGTCCTTGAACTTCGAGGCAGGCGACACAACACGTCGTACATGCTCCATATCTACTCGCTGAAGCATAGCTGAAGCGTAGCAAAACGACGCCCAGCTGCTCTTGTGCTAGTTTCGGGATTCGAGGCAAAATGTTGCAATAATATTCTGTCTTCTCTTCAGGGGCGTGCCTATTATGTTCTAGTACTATGACTCTTCCTGTGATAGGAATATCCTCACGAACTCGCTGTAATGCACGAATTATAAGCCGTGGATCCTGCGGCGCGGTGCCCTGCGATCTGAGAATCGCTTCCTGTGGCTCGCCGCTTACTTTGTCCAACTTCACCACAAATTAAAATTATATCAGCTATCTAGTTCCCGCGAACTAAAAATTGATGGTCGTGGCATTTTGGGCAGAAATTGACACAATCTACGTCAATACCAAGTCTTTTATTTTAAATTGTAATTTAGCCTAATGGCATCCTATCTTACCAGCCAGTGAACAGTAAAGCGGTAGTCTACCTGAGAATGCTGAAATTGGTTATCATTAGGTTGGTAGTTAGTATTATGACTTTAAATTAATTTCGAATTAATTAAATACTCCCTTAAAAAACTTTTTATTCAAGTAGCCATTTCTGTGGTAGGTTGAAGTACCTGTGACTTTATCTTGTCAATCGTTTGTTGATTATTTACTTTCTTCATTGCAGTGCTTAGTAAATTAAAATAATACCTACTCATTTAATAGTAAAATCATTGGTTTTATGTCATGAATTTTATGTACCTAAGGAAGTTATTTGTAAGTTAAGAAGAATTCAAAAAAGTGTGGTCGATTAATGCATGTGATTTGTTCGGTGCAAGAAATGTGATTCGTAATAAATTCTAAGTACCTACTTACCTATTCTTTCTAACAAGAATTCTTTGCCTTTTTTTGCTAATAAAAGAAAACTTGCCTGCTTTTTGGCTACCGGATAGTCTTTTGAAGAAAATACTTAAAGATAATAAATAAATAAATAATAAATAAATAATACTAGACCTGTTTCCCACGTGTCAAAATGAGTGTACGGTATACATTGCTGCTCGATAAATTTTAAAAAATTAATTACGCTTCAGTACTTAACAATAACTTAAAATTTGCTTGCAATATCGGTTCATAGTACTAAAACCTATGTATTGTTACAGTTTGAGGTAATATTAAATATACACGCTGTATAGATCCATACCTATACTTAATTATTTATCCTACTAATATTATAAATGCGAAAGTGTGTGTGTTTCTATGTTTGTCCGTCTTTCACGTCGAAACGGAGCGACGGATCGACGTGATTTTTGACATAGAGATATTTTTTGGGCCAGAGAGTGACATAGACTGCTTTTTATCACGGAAAAATGTACCTACAGTTCCCGAAGGAACAGCGCGCGATAACCGAATTCCACGCAGGCGAAGCCGCTGGCAAAAGCTAGTAAATACATACTTTTGTACATAACAAACATTCGTATTATTCATACAAATAACTGCCCCGGCCGGAAATCGAACCCGGGACTTCAAGCTTCTTAGTGAGGTTCTCTAACCACTTGGCCATCCGGTATTAAGTATTATAGTTGCCATTTCATGACATGTATCTCTACATACTCTCGTTTACATTATGATTTGTATTTTACAAAAATATGGCGTCCAGCACGTGCGAGCACAACTTAAGCACAATAAACAGCGTGGAAAGTATCAATGGACCCTGGACGGCAAAAACCTTAAATACTTTCGTTAGCTAATTGTATTGAGAGGAAACATTCCTTTATTTTTAATTTTTTTTATTTGCGATTATCTCTGAAACAACTGATGCTATCGAAAAACAGTTTTCGGCACAAGTGAACACAAACTACCAGATTATACGTTATTTTAAAAGGTCTGACTGGGGTGGAGCGGGATCTCCTGGCACAGGTTTCTTTGTAAATTTAATAGGAGATCTCTCATGTTAGTACATAAGATGTCTTAATTAACAACAATTAATATTTTTCATTTAATTTTTTTCCATTTTTCATTTTCGGTTTTTTAAAATGGCGATGCTAAGACGTTTTTTTTTTGTTTTTCGTTTTTTTACGAAACTATAAGCGATATCGAAAAACTGATAACAGCACAAGCTAGCACAAGTCTAGCACAACCTAGCACATTCGTAATTTTTTGAAATTTTTACACCGAGTCCATTTTATGACATATACTCTCGTCTACATTATGATATGTGTTTTAAAAAAATCTGTGTATCATATCAGAGTATGGTGTACAGCGCGTGCGAGCACAACTTAAGAACAACATATAGCGATTTTTTTTTTCAAAATTTTCAAAAATATGTCGCTACCTACATTTTTTGATTTGCGATTTTCTCAAAAATTTAAAGAGATATCAAAAAACGGATTGCGGCACAAGTCAGTCCTACCTAAGCACAAACTGGCACAATGTTGAAAAAATTGACTTTTCAAAATGGCGGTGCTGAGATTTTTTTTTATTTGCAATTATCTCTGAAATTATTGATGCTATCGAAAAACAGTTTTCAGCACAAGTGAGCACAAGTCTAGCACAAACTAGCAGGGAATATTTTTTAGATTTTTCAAAATGGCGGTGCTGAGACGTTTTTGTTTATCGTTTTTTTACGAAACTATAAGCGATATCCAAAAACTGATTACAGCACAAGTCTAGCACAACCTCGCACATACGTAATTTTTTTGACACTGAGTCCATTTTATGACGTGGACTCTCGTCTACATTATTATTTGTGTTTTAAAAAATCTGTGTCATATCAGAATATGATGTTGCAGCAAGTGCGAATTTAAGAACAATATATAGCGATTTTACTTTTTTTTTTAATATATCTTTTTTTCCTCTTTGATTTGCGATTTTCTGAGAAATTTAAAGAAATATCAAAAAACAGATTGCGGCACAAGTCAGTAAGTACTACCTAAGCAAAGCACAAACTGGCACAACGTTGAAAAAATTGATTTTCCAAAATGGCGTTGCTGAGATTATTTTTTATTTGCGATTATCTCTGAAACTACTGATGCTATCGAAAAACAGTTTTCGGCACAAGTGAACACAAACTACCAGATTGTACGTTATTTTAAAAGGTCTGACTGGGGTGGAGCGGGATCTCCTGGCACAGGTTTCTTTGTAAATTTAATAGGAGATCTCTCATGTTAGTACATAAGATGTCTTAATTAACAACAATAAATATTTTTCATTTAATTTTTTTCCATTTTTCATTTTCGGTTTTTTAAAATGGCGATGCTAAGACGTTTTTTTGTTCGTTTTTTACGAAACTATAAGCGATATCGTAAAACTGATAACAGCACAAGCTAGCACAAGTCTAGCACAACCTAGCACATTCGTAATTTTTTGAAATTTTTACACCGAGTCCATTTTATGAGATATACTCTCGTCTACATTATGATATGTGTTTAAAAAAAATCTGTGTATCATTTCAGAGTATGGTGTACAGCACGTGCGAGCACAACTTAAGAACAATATAAAGCGATTTTTTTTTTCGAAATTTTCAAAAATATGTCGCTACCTACATTTTTTGATTTGCGATTTTCTCAAAAATTTATAGAGATATTAAAAAACGGATTGCGGCACAAGTCAGTCCTACCTAAGCACAAACTGGCACAATGTTGAAAAAATTGACTTTTCAAAATGCCGGTGCTGAGATTCTTTTTTATTTGCGATTATCTCTGAAATTATTGAAGCTATCGAAAAACAGTTTTCGGCACAAGTGAGCACAAGTCTAGTACAAACTAGCAGGGAATATTTTTTCGATTTTTCAAAATAGCGGTGCTGAGGCGTTTTTTGTTTTTCGTTTTTTTACGAAACTATAAGCGATATCGAAAAACTGATAACAGCACAAGCTAGCACAAGTCTAGCACAACTTAGCACATACGTAATTTTTTGAAATTTCTGACACCGAGTCCATTTTATGACATAGACTCTCGTCTACATTATGATATGTGTTTTGAAAAAATCTGTGTGTCATATGAGAATA
The DNA here is from genome assembly GCA_037349165.1 of Choristoneura rosaceana. Taxonomy (NCBI): domain Eukaryota; kingdom Metazoa; phylum Arthropoda; class Insecta; order Lepidoptera; family Tortricidae; genus Choristoneura; species Choristoneura rosaceana. Next base: position 3,729,015 of record JAZBNJ010000032.1, read on the forward strand.
TGGTGTACAGCACGTGCGAGCACAACTTAAGAACAATATATAGATTTTTTTTTTTTTGAAAATTTTCAAAAATATGTCGCTTTCTACATTTTTTGATTTGCGATTTTCTCAAAAATTTAAAGAGATATCAAAAAACGGATTGCGGCACAAGTCAGTCCTACCTAAGTACAAACTGGCACAATGTTTAAAAAATTGACTTTTCAAAATGGCGGTGCTGAGATTTTTTTTTTATTTGCAATTATCTCTGAAATTATTGATGCTATCGAAAAACAGTTTTCGGCACAAGTGAGCACAAGTCTAGCACAAACTAGCAGAGTATATATTTTTTCGATTTTTCAAAATGGCGGTGCTGAGACGTTTTTTTGTTTTTCGTTTTTTAACGAAACTATAAGCGATATCGAAAAACTGATAACAGCACAAGCTAGCACAAGTCTAGCACAACCTAGCAAAACCTTTTTTTTTAATTTGGACAAAGTGGCGGTGCTAGCTCAAAAAAAAGTTTTTTTGAAATATTTTTTCCGTTAACTGGAATTTTCAAAAATGGATAGCAGCACAAGCTAGCACAACCCTAGCACAACCTAGCACAACCATTTGTTTTTCGAATTTCCAAAATGGCGGTGCTAACTTCACTCACATAAAGATATCTTTAAATATTATCTTTAGATATCTTTGTACATGTATCAGTGGCGGCTGTCGCATACAAGCCTAATAAATTTTGCTTAGAATTTTACTAACTAAGACAGAGTAAGTAAAATAAGAAATAAAAATAATGATATTGATATTTTTTTGAAATGGTGTTTTTCGGGATAAAAACTATCTTTTTAATATTAGTAAGGATTCCGGTATTATTCAGTACTTAGATATCGTTGGACGTATAACAGATTTATAGAATCACTGATAATGAGACAAATTTATTGTTATTAACACAGACATCATTATTATTATACAGTCATTATTAACTTTGCTTGAATTAAAATATAAGTACGCTAAACTTTCATTTTTCGCTCATTACTGAAATTCGCTTCACCCGTTGTTGTATGGATAACTCTTAGTGGAATGTATATTAATTATAGTTTGAATTTAATTATAATTACGTGTGACGTAACGCGTTGCATCGAGATTTAAAGGTAATTATACATTTTCAAATTCCTTTGATGCTTTCTCGGATTTATTACTTTTATTATGATTCATGATCATTCCTATTTAGACTCATTCGAAACTAATTACTTATAGATAATTGTCAGATTCGGTCGTTACTTTGCGGAGGTTTGCATCAATGAACTACACTAAATTATAGTTAAAGTGAGAAAAGTTTTTCCATGTGAAAGTCTTTACGACATTGGCACAAGATTGATTATAACTTGGCCTGTGTAAAAACTTTTTGCACTACATCTATACTTCTAAATTACAGAATTACTTATCTGCACGCTGTTGTAATGGGCAGCATTCTACTTAAATTGCTTAGCTATTCACAATCTAAATATGGACATGGTTACATTGAAGATAGTTTTAAATTAACTCTCTATTTCAGCATTCTTACCACAAATGAAAACTTTGTTTTCAATAGATTTAAGTAACTGTGTGTTATTCACCCATGTTCAGCTATGACTGTTCAATTTTCATATTTAATATACATTCGGATTTTGTTTTTCGAAATTTTCAATTCTACTAGAAAACCTTAATCCTGCAGAGCTACTCCGAAACTCGAGGTTCGTGTCGTGCGGTCCCTCTGACATTTATACTTTTTAAAACGAGAGCGAGAGGGACCTCACGACACGAACTTCCAGTTTTGGGTTTCGGATAAGCCCTGCAGGTGCTAGGATGACTCATATTTATTAATGAAATCATTTTGATATCAACGGTTACATGGGTGTCCAGGAATAGTACGTCTACCTACCTGTCTTATCTATTTGCTGCATTTCATCGGCTTTGCACTTTTGCTAAGGCGATACAAGCAATGTTGTAATACGTTCTTTGTCTGCCGTAATACCCTGTCATTGGCCGTAAGAGTCATATGTGACTCATCATTTCGTTAAGATTCATTGATTGATTGTCAATGCGTCGACGTCAAATTGTTAATCAAACACTCACAAATTTGAGAGAGAAAGTTTTAAGTTGTTTAACACTAAATAATATTTATTGATATATATGTTGATGATTGTGCTATTTGTGCTCGACTATTACGAAACGGCGTTTTTTGTCAGTCACATAGCAAACGTCCTTTTGAAAGGCTAGCAAGAAAGGCCACGACTTGCTTAGTTTAGAACAATTAGATTCTGTGCATATAGCACACCAAGAGTCTTGACTTTCGTGAGCTTTATCTTCATATAAGTTTCACGAGAGATCAGTTTTGGCGACTGGACCTTAAAGGTGCACTATAGTTGTTCTCACAACAATTTATCTGGGTTAATGTATCGTTATAATGCCTTATTTAAAGCGTAGTAAGCAGTGGCACGAGTGGCTTGAAATAATGTTGATTATCGACAAGGTTGCTTACTGTTCAAAAATATTCCAAAAGTTATGACTTTAAGCCATACATTTTTTCATACGCAGTACCCTAGATAAAACGTATCGTATTTTGCGACTCGATTAGGTAGCGTTGCATACAGCCAGCTCTTATTCTAACAATTTTGCATGCCTATGAAGCAGATAGTGGGGCTTTTCAACTACGAGCATGCTCTCGCAATAAACATAAAGCTCATGAGTAATTTCTGTGCCACAATGGAACTTTTTTCAGACAGTCGTTTTGTATAGTTAATTTGGCTAACACGGACCAAATTTCGAGCTGCATCCATTACATGCCCATATAAAAAAACTTGATAAAACAAGACGCACTTTTTATAGATGCCCTATTGTATAATTATGCAAACAATAACATAAGAAGCGTTATACAATAAACTTTACACCATAACCTGGTTGTGCATTTTTAATGGCGACAAGCGGACGCGATAACCACTGTGCAGCCATTGTGTGACGCAACTGGAGCATGGAGCATACCCGCGTCACTTGACGTGACGCATGACGCTTCAGCTTTCAGTTTTGGGGAAATGGGGGTAATAAGGGTGTTTGGAAATGTGTGACCATGTTTCAACTAGAGCGAATTCGATAAGAGATCGTCGAGATAGCGCGTCACGAAAACGCAAACGCCTAGGCAGCGACGTGAGGCCTTAGCAAGTCAATTCCTACCGGGTTACCCAATTTTTGAAATGGTGTCTCCGAGTATTGTTTATTGCAAAAATTGAGTATACACTGCGAGGTGTTGCATACGAAGGGCATACTTCATTCGGGATATCTCGCTGTTCTGGTGTAGCCTAATAAAAATTTCCGCTCCATGCTACTATGCTTTACCTTTTCAATGTGTTGTGTTGTCGAATGAAGGTTTCTGTGACGCTAGTATCGTGACGTCTTATAACTTTGAAATTTGTGTCACTTTTCTGATTGGTTAAATAACTAACTGAACCAATCGCAAGCAAGACTAACTTTTAATGGAACTTTTAATACTAGTGCCATCTAGCGATATTTTGGCTCACGAAACCCTCGCACCATGGAGTTTTCTCTCTTACCATCAAAGTTTTCTCTCTCACCAACAAATTTTTCGATACTCGTCAAGATCATTCCGCCATCTTCGCAGAGTCTTTTGCAGGTGGTAGGACCTTGTGCAAGGTCCGCCCGGATTGCTACCACCATCTTGCTCGCTAATCCTGCCGTGAAGCAATAGTGCTTGCACTGTTGTGTTTGGGCGTGGAGAGTAAAACAGCCGGTGAAATTACTGGCACTTGAGGTACTTATCCCATCTGTCATCTGAGGCCTCTAGGTTGGCAACGCATCTGAAATACCCCTGGTGTTGCAGATGTTTATGGGCGGTGGTGATCTCTTACCATCAGGAGACATGCTCGTTTGCCATCCAGTCGAATAAAAATAAAATAAAAAAGTCTCAATATTTTTGATGAGTTACTGTCTATGATAGCCTTCCTTGATCGCTCTTATATTAAAGTGTCACGGTTTTAGTTTTAATGAAATGAGATTTTAATGATGCTGTGTGTAAATATAGGCTCGTGTTTGACTTTGTTTGAGTCGCTGTTGCTGCGCAATGGGTTAGGCTCTACACGGTCACGTCACAACTAGAGCGATGGCTTAGTTGATAGCTTATTTCAGGGCATTTTAACCCAAAAATGTTTAATAAAGATACAGTTTGAATCAGTCACGACTGTGACTAAACGAAACGGGATATCAAAATCTAAATACACCGTGCTTTTTAGCCGTTAACTTTAAGAGGACATTCTACAGGTCAAAAGAAGTTAATTTCCACAAGACACCTAAATCGTTTTCCTTGCTCATAGCTGGGTATAGTCTATCCCAATACCATAGACAATCTACATTCACGTTGTTTTATTATTATAGTTGAAGGTTACTCACCTTTGTCAGTCACCGGGCTATAACTGAACGTGGAAAGTCATCAAAACCTGAAACAAGGGAATTCCAATTAGTTAACGACATATTGTGTTTAATGGAATAAATACATTAACTATGTCGCAATTATAGCGTTCTGCATTAAACGGGAAAACGTTATCTTTTTACTACGCCCAATTTATTCAACAAATGTTTTTGCTCAAAAAACAATGCGAAGCGACAATTTAGCTATCAATTTAGGTGATAAGTACAGATCGCGTCAGAGAAAAGGAACCCCTCTGTGTGACACGTGACAGATCAGTCTGGCCCTGCGGTTAACTATCGCGAGCTCTGAGACAAGTGCATTAAAGGGAGGGCTCGGGTTCAAATCCACTTTTTGTTTTATTTATGTTTTTGGTTTATTTATTTTTTAGTATTTTTCTGATCATTTAAATAAGTTGAAAAAAAAAAGATATTGATCATTTATATTTTTAACCACATTTGAATTGATACGATCTTCGGTGGTGTGAGTGAGACAAGAGAACCTTAGTAATAATATTCGAATACGATCCGAATTGTGTAGGTAACAATTGTTTTATTGTTATTCCACGAGCGGACATCAACTCATAATTCTTATAACATTCAATACTCGCATTGCAAGTTACATTCACATTCACAGTCCATTTTCACCAAGCGGTGAATGACAACTACCAAAAATATCTCTTTTAAATGTAACAAATTTCCCCCATCGAAATCCTCGGAATCGAACTCGGTTCACTGCGAGCAGCGCACAGGCCGAACACTTCGATTTGCCGCTAGGCCATTTCAATACCTGACGATGTTCGCAAAATTAATAGTTGGTAGTTGCGTGCCATTGTCATTAGTATTCAGTAGATATGCACCAAGCGGCAAAAACAACCTTATCGCACAGTAAATAGCGACTTTCAAAGAAGCAGCGACTGTAGATATATTGGTAGATATACTGAGTTCTAACTTTGTTTTTCGTATTGAAAATTTGAGGGTGGCAGATATTTACTTAATCTTTGCATCCTGTTCTAGCTAATGCGTATAGATATGAACAGATAGATTACGTTTATGGCCGATTGTTGCACTACCTTATTGTAACTTCAGAGAATTATCGAAGACTGCTGTATTAAACTGCTACTTAAGGTTGAATGTAGGATAATACACTTTATGAGTCCCATTTACTAACCTGAGGGTATATTTTTAACGAAATTTACAAATCGTTACGTTTCGTGTCGATATCCTTGTGTGAATATCTCCACGTTGTAATATTGTCCGATTTATTAAGTTCACGAAAAGCTTTTATTATTTCGATTAACAACTTTTTTGAAGGCTATAATTGTTGTTCTCTGGAAACAAAAATTACATATTTTATAAAGAAAATAGCACGGGATATGAACGTAACGGTAAGTTTGAAATAATAATATTTATTGTTGAAATATTTCTGACCAATTACACTTTTCTTGTATGTATTTCTAATATTATTGTTTTCTTTTATACAGAGAAAAACAGATCGATACAAAGCAAAGGTATCAAGCGACGGGTTATGTGAAATGTGATCTGAAACTTTTGGGTGTCTCTCAGAACAGTTCGACAATATCTACACGCGGCGAATATCCATAATTATAATCCGGCCAGAAAAATTAAGCTTACTGACGATCACCGCACCAACAGAGTAAACTTTGCCACTCGTTACTTAAATTTCGACTGGGAAAACGAAACAGTTATATTTACGGACGAAAAGTGCTTTAAGTCAGACATGGATGGCCGAAAAATTTTGTGGAGATGAAGTCGGGAGCGGGGAGAGGTATACCCCCAACAACGTGTTAGATCTCAGAACAAGCAGGCGATTAACACTAGGTAAATAATAATAAAATCTTTTTACAATGTTTGTGTAATTAACATATTTATTTAAAACTAGCTTATGCCCGCGACGTCGTCTGCGCGGACCTAGGTTATTGCGTGGTGGCGTCCTCTACCTGAATAAAAAGTATTCTATGTTGATCCTTAGGGCTTAAACTATCTCTATACCAAATTTCATCAAATTCAGTTCAGCGGTTTCGACGTGAAAGCGTAACAGACAGGCAGACAGACCGACAGACAGAGTTATTTTCGCATTTATAATATTACTAGCATATGCCCGCGACTTCGCCTGCGCGGACCTAGGTTATCGCGCGGTGGCGCCCTCTACTGGAACAAAAAGTATCCTATGTTGATCCTTGGGGCTTAAGCTATCTCTATACCAAATTTCATCAAAATTGGTTCAGCGGTTTTAACGTGAAAGCGTAACAGACAGACAGACAGACAGACAGACCGACATACAGACAGACAGAGTTACTTTCGCATTTATAATATTAAGTAGGGATACGTTCAAGGCGTGTATTTAATATTATTTTGAAGTTTTCTTAGATCACCATGTTGCAACATATTTTAAAAGGTTGAATGTTATAGGTTACCTACTGGGGATGGATGTCTTCAATGGGACCAGGCGAGCTAGTGGAAATAGGCGGCCGCATGAACAGTGAGCGATATCTTGAAGTGTTAAAGGACGTAGTGCTGCCGTCAGTGCGTGTGGCTTATCCTGAAGGACAAATTTACCTGGTTCACGATAATTCTTCAGTGCATAAGTCCAAAATCGTCAAAGACTGGCTAAATTACCAAAAAAACATAACGGTGTTTGAATGGCTGACTAAAAGTCCGGACCTAAATCCAATAGAAAACTTGTGGGGTCAGATGGTATTGAATTGGGACTCCAGTGAGATAAGATCCTATAAGAATTTGGATAATGAGGTAAATAAAACATGGGAACTGTTGTGTAATAGTGATACATGTTTCAAAGTGGTTTCGAGCATGCAAACACGGCTTCAAGAAGTAAAAGACAGTGAGAGCTATCCTCTCCGTTACTAAAAGGAACATTAATTACTAACCAATAAAACAGCATTAGAACGAAAGAGCAAGTGTTAAAATTCCTATTAAGTGTTTTAATTCCTATTATTGTTATTTCGTAGTTGATCAATAATAAACAGACCTTTATTATGATCAGTCAAATTACCCTTGTTGACGAGTCATTTGTTAATGATGCACCATCTGACCTCACATAGGTATTGTTTTTAATGTGTTATGTCAAAAAAGGTTATCAGAAACTGTGATAAAAGAGAAAGATGTAAATTGCTATACTATAATAGTTAAGCATGTTGGTTCTTTCTCAGTAATCACAGCGAGAATTAATGTTAACAGTCTAAAATAAGTGTTGTTTTTATAAATTAATATGATGTATGCGAAAGCAAGTGTTCTATTAGTAAATTTAGTTGAATTCAAAATCTAAGTAAATAATCATATTTTAACACAGATTGAAAACTGTATACCTATACTGACCCAGAAATCTATGGATAAATAAACAAATATTGCGTTTGCAACATGCCTATCTTTTCTATACCTCATGCCTACTTTAACAAAGATCTCTAATATTAATCAACGGCAGGTGATTAATAAAAACAAAAAAGAAAAACAAAAAGATCTCAAGCCGCAGGGGCTTGAACTGAGAACCTTAGTATGACGAGGCAGGTCGAAGCCAACTATCTATCCACTAGACCAACTGGCTTCCTACGTAACGTGACAAAAATATTGAACGCTTTGATGTCATTACCAAAGGGGGGTTCCTTTTCTCTGACGCGATCTGTACAATTTTCGCAACAAAATGGTGATTTCTTTGTTTACGATAGAATTTTTTTAAGGTATAGATATTCGCATTTATTTTTCGGACATAATTCACACAAATGTACGCCACTGTAATGTCGTCAACATAGCCATCTATCAACCTGAAACTTACATCACTAGCATGTAAAAACGTTTTCCTTGTGCCCAATACTTGAAAGGATTTTGCAAATGGGCGTATATTACTAAAGCCTCAGAACGCGTAACTAAACCAAAACACGTTCGGAACTTCGGAACCCGCGTAACTGTTGCGTAAATTAAAATTTGCTATTCTACACGGTTCCATGGCACCAGGAATGTTTTTAAGTTGAATGTGACAAGGAAATGACTTCGTTTGTAAACAGTGCAGTTGGGTGATTTGAATATTAATGTATTGGTTATGCAAGTGCGTTTTGTAAGGAGAAGTCTGTGTGGTGAGGTGACGTTACCGTCAGGAAGTTCTTATACTATCTGCACCTGACAATGTTAAAACTTAAGCCTAGGAATACTAAATATGCAAAGGACGTATAGTTCAAGCACTAAGATGCAAGCACAAATGCAAATGAAGAGGCGACAATGTTTTAATAGTTTGAGCCATTTCTTGACTTATATGTAAGTATATTCTACTTGGTTAAAGCAGGTAAGCTTGGTTAAAGCGAACGCGATCGAGACGTATTTTGTAACCGAATACTTACACTAAGGGTACAGGTCGCTTCCAACTAAAGCAACTGGAAATCGATGAGTGAGGCCTAATGTCCAACAGTGGACTTCCTACGGCTGAGATGGTGATGATGATATTCTATCTATGATTATAAATTCTGTTTTCATGCAGGTGGAGGTATAAAATCGTATGCGGCATAGGGGTCTAAAGTATAAAATGAATAAACTAGAAATTTTTGTATGGAAAGTAAGGATTTTTTTTGGAGTAAGTGCGAAGGAGGGGTAATTACACAAAAGATCCCTACGGGTCGAAGTGTATCCGCAAGGACCCCTAAAGTCAAGATAAGATAAGATAAGATAAGGATTTTTCAGCAGATATTGTTAGTTCAAAGCGTTAAGTTTGTACTTGTTTCATATTCCGTTTTGTATCACGTTTAATTATTTAAAAGAGAAAAGTGTTCCACGCATATTTCTTATCAACCGTGACAATTTCAAAATGTTTTAAGAAACGTACGTAAACTTCAACTACCTAATCCGACTCACGGAGAGTATTATCAGTATCCTAAACAGTTAGGAAGTTATATTTTGAGAAGACTGGTCGCGCGCGACACATTTTATCACTATAAAAATCAAAGTTACCGCATGATCGATCACTGATATTATATTTTACACTAGCTTATGCCCGCGACTTCGTCTGCGCGGAACTAGGTTATCGCGCGGTGGCGCCCTCTACCGAAATAAAAAATATCCTATGTTGATCCTTGAGGCTTAAACTATCTCTGTACCAAATTTCATCAAAATCGGTTCAGCGGTTTCGACGTGAAAGCGTAACAGACAGACAGACAGACAGACAGAGTTACTTTCGCATTTATAATATTATTAGTAGGGATTTAAATGAATTCATGCTGCTAAGAAATTAACATCAACGATCTCTTGAATTATGTATAACGAGTGACATTTCAACTACTTATCCGTAAGCAGATTATAGTCTGTTATGTCATGAACTTAACAATATGAACGGCACTATAATGTGCTTTGCATTTCAGATTCAAAGACAACTTTAGTTAGGGATGTCCCAAAATATGAATAAGTTATCTATAGCATTTTATAGTTATTAATTTTAGTGGGTATCGCATTAATTTTATTCATGGTAGTAGTAAGTAAAGATATCTTCGAATTCGACTACCTACTTCATACTCTTATTGTTTTTGTTTAATTTCCTCTTGACACTTTATTTGTGATACTATAGATTCCACTACATGTATACCTTGTTGAGTTTATTACTGGGTAGTGAACAGAAGTTTTTTTTCTGAAACAGTGGTTCTTACATTCAAAAGTTATTAAATCAATCGTTTCTTTGCGGAGGTCCGAATCAATGAACTAAAACAATTACTTTGCTCACCCGCGACCTTATGTTTTTGCATGATGTATTATCTGTTGGTGATCCTTAATAAATAAATAAATGATAGCTACATTTTTCTGTTAGCTATCATAAGGTCGCGGATGAGCAAAATAATTGTTTAGTTCGTTCTAAAGATCTTGTCATAAAATGGATAAAATAATATTTTGACTTATTCGCTATATTCAACCAAAATTTTCTTGTCAAATCTTAATCGAAACGAATGAATTGTAATAATTGTACGTACGATGACTAAATCGACTCATCGACTGTCACTGCCGCCATTTTCGCATCATCACATATTATGAGAGACTATTATTTAGTCACACAAACATACACAGCAACATCAATTCACAAGAACAATTCTCTAAATAGTATATACCTATCCATCCACCATCCCGGCCTATATACGTCCTACTGCTGGGTACAGGCCTCCTCTCAGAATAAAAGGGCTTGGGCCATAGTTCCCACGCGGGCCTAGTGCGGATTGGGAACTTCACACGCACCATTGTGAGAGGTGCGAGCGCGCCGCGAGAACAGCGCCTCTAGCGGAGAGTTTGCAATGAAAATTGAGATTTTAAAACTTACACTAAGTATACTGTACAATTTTCCATACAAATAATTTACGTCGTCGTCGCTATCGAGTACGGTCACAGTACCATTACCATGAGTTTACAGTGACCGTACTCGATAGCGACGGCGTAAATTATTTTTATGGAGAATTGTACAGCGCCTCTACAAATAATTTACGCCGTCGCGATCGAGTACGGTCACTGTAAACTCATGGTAATGGTACTGATAGCTCTGTTACGTACCGTCAACACCTGTATTATGTTAGTTTGCCTGCGGATTTGTGTGTATGGGCTCGGCTTTATGACATGTGACACGTTAATCATTATGGATAGCAGTGACCGATAAAAATCGTGACGAAACCTAGTTCATGTTTACAAAAGATACGAGTGCTACAAGCTACAATTTGAAAAAAAAAATATTTTTCACAAAAGTTGACAGTTAGATTATATTTTTCGTGCTATATGGGGCCGAATTTTATACATAGGTACGAGGATACCAAGTTGTTTTGAAAATGTAAACAGTAGGTTAATTCATAATTTATCTTTAATAACAATGCGAATATTAAAGTAAAAGCAACCTAAAAAATAACATAATTAAGTATGAGTCAACGTCTATAAAAACACATTGTTTTTATTTTTTATCTAGGTCTTGCCTTGTTATTATTTATGCCAATTTGCAGATTATTAACGGCTTATCGATTTTATTAAAGTGAGTAAGAAAGTAACATAACATTATCATTTTATAGTCTAATTAATTGAGTGAGAGGTCGGCAATAAATTATCCCGATAACAAAATATAAGTAGTTAAACTGATTAAATGACTAACCTGGCTATTGTACAATCAACGTCATAAATAAGTGATCACTTTTGTAACTTGTCATTTAACGTCATGTTTGAGAAGCCATACGAAATTGTGTAACGACTGAAAGCGAAAAGGTACAAAATTGATCACTTATTTATGACGTTGACTGTACTATAAAAAAATCTAATCGATTAGACGTTACGATAACAGCTTCAACGGTGACATAACCTCAAATGTGTTACGTTTGATATTCTGCGCACACGACGGTCCAGGAACCGTTTGGCGAATTGTATTAACATACATAGAATTTAAATTTGCAACAGCCAACTTAGAAACAAGGCCGAATAAATTGAAAAAAAAAAACAACTTTTAACCATCTCTTTATTTACATTGATAGTAAAAACTATCAAAACAACTTACTTCGTACCACTACCATGAGTTTACAGTGACCGTACTCGATAGCGACGGCGTTAATTATTTGTGGAGAATTTTACAGCGCCTCTACAAATAATTTACGCCGTCGCTATCGAGTACGGTCACTGTAAACTCATGGTAGTGGTACAGGTAAGTACACAATTTAAGAACTATTTACACTAACGTAAAACTAAATCTATCTGCAATAAGATAAGTGACTCATTCTTCACACAACCAATTTTCACCTTTATTTCGTTTTCAGTTAGAACCACTTTGCAAATACGTGAGTCATTGTTATTGTGAAGTTTTAATTGGTTTAGCTTAAAATTACCCTTGAACCCAAAATGGTGGAAAATTATGAAAATGTGGACGAAATGGAGCTGCATGATATTATTTTTATGACGGTACAATCGCAACCAAAAGTATTTAAATATAAGTGACGCTATTAAGGATGGATATGAAACATAAATATAGGTAGATAGATGCTGTACTTGTACAATCAAGGGAAATAATATGTATACATTTTAGTACGGTCGGTTCCCTAACTTATGTATCCACTTTTTCATACTACTCGTAGTTTTATAGAATAGAGGATACTTATGTTAGGGCACCGACTTGTCTATTTTCGTTTTATTTGAAGTTAAAGTGACAAGGTATTAGTACCTTGTACACTTAGGTGTATACATATTTTTGCCCTTGACTGTACACCTTAAAGAATATAGTATCGCTAGGTTTTCAAGAAAGGAGTGTATAGGTGTTTAAAGGATCAAGAAAGCGCGTTCAAGTTCTATTTGAGTTCAGTTTATAACCTACGTAGGCAAGTAAGGTATGGTAAAGGTCGCAATAACATTAACTTTATTGGTGTAAAGTCAATGCATCGTTGAGAGCGAGTGTACATATGTTTGTACAGATGATAATGTTGCCTTTTATTTATTGACTTAATATTTAAATGTGCCAAGTTCATAAAACTACGCTTGCTGATAGCCTGGTTTCAATTATAACACCGAATGGAAGGAGTATAATAGGTACTTTACCGTCGTCACGTGAAACCATTCGTTTTAAGTAGAATGTTTAGCAATTGTTAAAAAATGATGAGAAAGACAATTGAACTTGACTATCTGTCATCAAAAATACTAAAGAAAGCCTGTAGATAGACGTTCCAGAATATATCGTCACTACTTTTAAAAAAAAAACCGTATCTTAAATTCTATAATTTTACTGAGTGAACTTTATGAACATTACTTTAAGAGTCAATTTTGTTGACGTATTAATATGAGATACGAGATTTTTTAAAAGTAGTGACGATATGTAATTGGCCAAAAATAACGAGAGCCAAGCCAAACAACTCCCAATGATATAAGGCTAGGCCAAGATACATAGAAATAAAAAAAAAAATTGTGACTTATTGGTCAGAAAAGTAAGACACCTAAATTATAGTATTTTTAGTTCACAGTGCTTTCGGACAGACAATCATTGAAGAGAATTCGTCGAAAGAAACTGAAACTCGACTACATGAAGCAATGCTTTAAGCATTAGTATGTCTTTACCCTGTTGTCCCATGTGGCGTCGGATTAGAATTACACCTCTCCATTTCTTCCGTGGATGTCGTAAGAGGCGACTGAGGATATAGAATTAGATTAAGGTATACAGTAGGCGACAGGCTAGCAATCTGTCACTATTGTACTCGTACCGTTTCTGTCAAACTTAAAATCTAAATTGCTAAAAGTGGTTCCGAAGCGGTAACGTTTCATGTGCTCTGCCTACCCTATTTGGGAATATAGGCGTGATGTTTGTGTGTATGTTTTTACCCGATTAAGAGGATTTCAATTGTCAGTTCCATTCAATTTGTCACTTAGGTAGACTTGGGAGTTAGTTAACTTTTAACCGCTCATTGAGGTTACATCGATAAATTAAATTGCGTCTGTGTTATCATGTATCACAAATACATTTTCGAAATACCTTTCCATAACCCCGAACACCAGGCTTATCTCGTTTACCATTGATATTTGAATATTAAGGTAATAGTAATGGCAACTTCCTCCGCTTTATCACGTTTTTTCATGAGTGTTTCATCTTTGATACGCTATCTTACGTGATATCAACGTTTGTTTGTTTCTCAAATTTCTAAAGAAAGAGGAAGTTTGACTGACTTAAAAACCAATAATAAATTACGTAGACTCATAAAGATAGTAGATTGTGAGGCTAATTACTTAAAGTATAGGATCGTCAGTCATTATTGTAATAATACCAACACGTGAAAGTTTACTGGAAGTTGGGAATATCCAAAGCAAGAGACAGTCAAAAAATTAGATCGAAAGTTGTGTTGCTATAACTGCTAAAACTGCATTATTTTTAGTCATTTGAAATACCATGGTATTTAACACTAAATACAACCAAGATTCTGTAAGTATCTAGAATGAATCGTCAATTACTGGCCAACATTCAAGAACTGACCACCTTACACTAAAAATTAATTCTAGTCACCTATAAACAGATTTTTTTTATAAAGTGGCCAATTATGGAAGGATAGCCAGTAATTTTCACCTTATTCTGAAAATAACCTCTGTTTATAGGTGACTAGAATTCATTTTTGTGTAAGGTGGCCAGTTATTGAATGGTGGCCAGTAATTAACGATTTTATCCAAACAAATAATAAATAAAATGAATAATTTTGAATTTTGAATTTTTTTGAATCCTAAAAGCATTAAAAACAGTTAAACATTAGTTTCATTTTGTTCAAACATGTGCTGTTCCAGAATATTATTTTCTATGATTAACTTATGGATAAGATAAGACTTTATTGTATTTTACTGTTTTACAATAAATGTGTGATTCATTCTCTGTTTTGGTTTGTATGTATAAACAAACATGGCGTAAAAACTTGATTGTTCCAATCTCTTCAAGTCCGTGGTAATGGTCATTACTGTTGTATCATAAAATATGTCCAAGGTTCTTGTATTTTAAGTCTTTCAATGTCAGTATCGAGGTAGGATGCGATAGGACACTGTTGTTTTTTTTTTTGTTAGGGGTGCTAAGAAGTTATATTTAGAGCCAGTTATTAATTAAGCGGGAAACACTTTTGTAGTCTTTTTTTGTCTTAAAAAATGTTAATCATTAAAGCAACCAATGCAATATACTATAACCTTAAGCGGCATTTACTCATTACAAGTAAAATAAATCTAATAACAATTCATTGCGTGCCTTGAATAATCATCACATCATAACTAACCGGTGGTAGATTTTTTTGACGTTCATATAAGTGCTTGTTATAGCCTAAATTGAATAAAGAGGTTTTGACTTTGACTACTTCGGTAGCTCTGCAATCTAAAACTACGTGAATGATATTCGTATTGTGAAAATCAAGCTTTGGTACTGTTAAATTTTATTTTATTTTTTTGCATTTTCATTTATATCTGCATGTATATTAACTTTAGGTAAGTTAAATGTACTGAGGTACGAGGTAGCACCACTCAACTAATAAGTTACCTATAGTATGGGCTGGTCAACATTCCATTGTACTCATACTCACCTAAATACGGACAAATACTAAGTAGGTACACAACATAGTGCAAACAAAGGCGTCACTTGCCTAAAGCCCTACCCAAACCTTGAAACTCCGTTACTCGTGACTCACTCATCAACGAGACGTACAAAGAGGCCATTGAGGTCTATAGTTACATTCCATAGATGTCGTTGCTGCGTTTATAATGGTGTTGTTCTTCTGTTTTTCAGAATACGTTTGCTATTGAACGTGATTCCATTTTTGAATTCAATCTTTGTTTTTTAGAAGAAACGAAGAAACATTGAAAATTTTTAGAACAAACAGTGTTGCTCATCGAATAGTAACAAACCACCGACCTCACAGTAAGTGCGTTGAATTAAGGACTACAAAAAGTTTGGTATGTTGTGGTCTGCGGTATTTTGTGACTTTTACGAACGCTTATTTAGCTTCTGCTGAACTGAAATTTATTTTTATATGTCAAATTGACATTTGCCTTTGACCAATATGTGTGTCTGTAACTTTTTATGAAGAAGTGTGTAAATCTATTATTGTTGAAAATGGAAAATATTCTAATGCAATTCGACTTTTAAGTGGCAACCCTGAAAATATTTTTCTTAACGGTGAAATTATTCAATTTTAATCATGTAAAAATCGAAGAAAAAATACTATATTCGTTATGCAGAATGATATTAGCAACTCAATGGTACTTACAATGCAAATGAAATGATCAACAGGAAATCATTTTGCTCTACTTAATGTTTATTGAAGACTAGTAAAAAGGATGTTGTACTGGAATGTCTTATAATAGAAAAATAATATTTCAGTTTTAATTTTGTTTGTTTGTTTAAACTCTTTATTGCACAAAAAGGAAATACAAAAATAACACACAAAAGAAAGTGCTAAGTACAAAGGCGGACTTATCCCTGAAGGGATCTCTCCCAGTGGTAGAGGTAGAGTGGTAGAGAAAAGCAATCGAAAAAAGATAGGTAAGGATCGTCAAATAGAGCAAAACATTTTTCTTTTTGTTACAAACTATTTGTTAATAATTTTAACTTGCCTTTTTTTACACTTAAACAATTAGATACTCGAATAAGGTAAACGTCTGAGTGCTCGACACGCTGATGCCACCCTGTTGTCACTTCTATTATTATTTAATGATATAAAATGAAAGATAACAATAGGATATATATAATAGAGATAGTGAAGAGCCCTCGTATTTATATACTACAAGCTCTTTCGTTATAGATTTATATACTTAACATGTAAAACATAGTCATATTATGACATATTATGTTTTTTTTTCGGTAGATTTGACGGACAATATCAAACCTAGCGTAAAGTAATTATATGTTATCTACTCGAAGTAATCCATAAATAAGTTATATGAATTTGCGCTCTTTCATTATTTCGAATGTGATTCTAATAGTACTTTAATTAAGGAATGCGTTATGCAATTAAGACTTGCATAAACCACACGAATACTAAGGTATATTTTGTCTGAAGACTTGGTAACTAAGCTAATGTAGTAATTACTACACAATATCGTAGTACTCGAAATACGCAGACCTATTACGCATAAAAACCTCTTTTCCTTGTTTAGTAACTTACTTAAATTAATTAATTCTATGTATAACTAAACAGTCGAGCGTAACTTTTGAAGTTATCCACCTCATAAGTAACTATATTTACGAGTATTTCAAAGACTAATTAAATTTAACGGAACTCTATGCTAGAAAACAAAAAAAACTTGATTAACGTTAATAAATTACTTACGGAAAGCAGAGTAAGAGAAAACTGTCCGTTTTTAACGTTTTCACTTAATCACGCAATCACAGCACAGAAAATTCACAGTCAAAAAACAACAAACTCAAAGTTGATAAACTTTTTAATTTATTGTAGCGCGTATTATTTTTTAATGGCGCGAGCGTGCGTTCTCGTTGCGCTCTTTCGGCCAACTGGCTGCGTTCCGTTCAGAAATAAGAGAATGTGACGTTTGCGTACGGTATGCCGTATGCAACCAGCCAGTACCATTCCGTGTTGAATGCGCTTTGGAATTTTCTTTCATTTCATTATACCAGTATCCAACGTGTATTAAATTTATGGATTTGGTGACGGTTCAGCGATTAATTTAAAGCATTAGCCGCGGCTTTGGCCCCAATATTAAAACGTCAGTAAGTGTAGTAAGTGTACATACTTGTGTTAGGTACCTACCTACTTTACTTACCGAGTTACCAGGGCAGGGGATAATTTATAATAATCAAGGACATTTTATAACAGGAAGATTTAGTTTCAATCTTTGTCAATGATGTAAGGTATGTGTTGTGATTGTGAGTCGTGATAGATGATAGAGTCCATGTTTTTTATTTTATTTAGAGCGACCGCTCCTCTTGCTCTACTCGGCCGGCGCTGTTCACCGGGTTGCCTACATTTTTTTATTGTCTATGATGACAAGTATGGCAAAGATTGTGTACACTAACTGCAAGGTATTCCATCTGAAGACATGTTACCTAACTCATGCTTCTTTAACTCTCTATTGCCTAAACAACTTTATACCATTCCACTGCTTGGTACTATTAGCCTAAATATGTCAATGTCACCATGACCTTTCATTTCGATCACATGTGAATAGAAATGCACGATGTTTACGCTATCGCTTGTCAAACACTTTCTCTACAATCAATGGTAGAGTCGCCTGTAGGGCTATTCCGAAACTCGAATCTCGAAGTTCGTGTCGTGCGGTCCCGCTGACACTTATACTATTTAATACGAGAGCGAGAGGGACCGCACGACACGAACTTCGAGTTTCGTGTTTCGGAGTAGAATCTGCCACAGCGGAGCGTGGAAAAATATCTGACAGGTCCTATCGGCCCTAAATAGAGTCGTATCAGATATTTATGCACGCTTTATTGTGTCAGCAGGGCTACTACCAAACTCGAAGTTCGTGTCGTGCTGTCCCTCTCGCTCTCGTATTAAATAGTATAAAGTGTCAGAGGGACCACACGATACGAACTTCGAGTTTCGTAGTAGCCCTGCAGATATTGGTGTTGGTTACAGTACTATAAGGCCGTGAATTTGACGCCAGGGAAGCGATGATCGTGTTCCCTATTAATTCGTTTGTATCATCCATCCCAGCCTATATACGTCCCACTGCTGGGCACAGGCCTCCTCTCAGAACAAGAGGGCTTAGGCCATAGTTCCCACGCGAGCCCAGTGCGGATTGGGAACTTCTCACGTACCATTAAATTGCTTCGCAGGTTTGTGCAGGTTTCCTCACGATGTTTTCCTTCACCGCAAAGCCCGTGGTAAACTCCAACTGTAATTCCGCACATGAATTTCGAAAAACTGCCGCTGCTGCTGCTGCTGGAGGTGCGAGCCGGGGTTTGAAGCCACGACCCTCTGCTTGAGAGGCGATAGGTCAAACCACTAGGCCACCACGACTTTATCGTTATATCGTTTGCTGCCAACTAACCACTGTTATGATCAGAACTCGGAAAGAGTGAATATTCTTATGTCATTACTGTCATGTTGATATTAATATGGATACACCGTGAAAATAAATATTAAAACAAAATAAAACTTTAAGAAAATTCCGTACAAAATCCTTTAAAAAAATCAAACTACTGGACTGTAAAAATAGTAAATCTGAAATTAAAACTAATCTATCGAAGTAATCTAATAAGTTGATTTTGCAGGTTAACGAATATACCTAATACTTGTCTATTAACCACGTAATAAAATAGATACAGACAGTAAAACAACATTATGTTAAAACTAGCTTTTGCCTGCGGCTCCGCCCGCGTGGCATTCGGTTATCGCGCGCTGTTCCCCCGGGAACTGTGCATTTTTCCGGGATAAAAAGTAGCCTATGTCACTCTCGGGCTCATAAACTATCTCTATGCCAAAAATCACGTCGATCCGTCGCTCCATTACGGCGTGAAAAACGGACAAACACAAACATACAAACACACACTTTCACATTTATAATATTAAAGTATGGATATGGATAAGGTATATTCGTTAACCTGGCTATGGAACCCTGTCCTGGGCACATCCGGTACACTCTTGGCCGGTTTTTCTTTTTTAATATACAAAAGCTACAGGTGCGCTAACTATACATAATATCCGCGTCCTCTTCACTCATGACTCCGCAGAATCTCGCCTCGCGACTTACCAACTTACATAATTTTTAGAATACAATTATAAATTATAATATTATACAGAAAGCTGGCAGGGCGTTAACCCCTCGTGGATCGCCATTGCGCCGGCGCCGCACTCCGTCACTGATACCCTATTTAAGTGACATGACCTTAAACTGTGCGCATACTTTGTTTATTTATGGCATGAGACCTATGATTTTAAGACTAAGGGGCTGTTTCACCATCCATTGATTAGTGTTAACTGATGGTTAAATGTGATGCCGTCTCGGCTGCCGTCCTACCGAAGAAGGCGGCAAAGTGACAAAAGTAACTTTCGAGAAAAACGGCAAAAACTTTTCAAAATTTTAAATACCTGTATCTCAGGCATAAATTGACTTACAAAAATTCTGATTACATTAAAATTTAGATAAAAAATCACGCCTTTTTATGTATATATTTTCATTTAAAAAAAATATAAATAGTAATAATTATGGAGGCTTTTATGTTATAGCTTAGGATTTGTGAATATTATTCGACGAAGAATAATAAGTTAAAAGGCCGTTAGCTATACCTTAGCGACTTTTAAGCTTAGTATTGTACATAACTTTTTTAGTGTTGTTATTTTAAATGAAAGTTAGGTGCGATTAATACACTAGAAGGTCGTTACTACGGATAGCCGCGGTATTGTCTATTATTGCTAGTAGAACATGTACGTTGCGTTATAAATAAAAACGAAGTTAAAGTATCTTAACCGTTTTAAAGCTTAGATGTTTTTTTAACTTTTGAATCAAAATTATCAAGCAACAGAAATGTTTACTCTCAATACATTAAAAAGCCGTAATACGTGAGTCACTCTGTAAATAACGGCATTTTAGGTTATGATAGGACTACAATTATTAAGAGTAATGCTGCGTGAGAAGCGGTAATGACAAAAAAATAAAAGGCATAATATATAAAAATCAACTATTTATTGTTCAAAAATAAAAAAACTTCTAAATTATTACTTTCAATTAACATTATGATTATTGAACTGTGTTCATTATTTACTTCTCTAAAGTTTATAAATGAGATATAAAAAAGGGTGAATTTTCAGAGCAACTTGTTTGGCCGTCACAATTAGATTTTATATACGCTAGCGGAGTTTTAACATAATAAACATTGTTGACTTCAATTAAAGCTGAATTAAAAATATCACAGACTTAGAAACACTAACTGCAGTAAGTCTGTGAAACCTGTCCCACGCGCGGTTTTGTTGAATCAATTGACCATAACTTTGTGTCTAGGAGTCATTTTCCTAATAAACATAAATAAAAATGAAGCTAATTAAATAACCCATTCTATTTTTACTTTTTCATACTAATACATTTTCATTTAAAAGATAGGTGGATCACTTTTCTAAATATCGTCTAGCTACCAATATCAATTTGCACAAATACTTGCTAATATCTTAATGGTGAAAGATCATATCACTATGTTCGCATTTTTATGGAAAATTACATTAGTTGTGCTTTAGCTGTCACGCTGAATGAACTTCCAACTACCGAATTTTGTGTGCCTATCAGTAAGTAGGTACAAGCCTTTCGCGCGATGTGTTTTGTTTTAGTCATCTTAAAAGTAATTTCAGTGGATTCCCGTTGTGCGATATACGAGTACAATGATTTCAATTGAATGTTTATATTTTTACTTATTAGTTGTCTTGATTCTTATTTCACAGAATAGAGCTAATAGTACTGATGTATACAGTTTAGCAGTAATCGCAAAAGATACATTATTGTCGTAATATTCGGTGCTGTAATTCCGGTGGTATTTTATATTTATATTTTATTAACTATGGTCATTATGACTGAATTTAACGGTAGTTTCACGTGAAACTGATTTGCTCACTCGCGTTTTGCTCACGTGAAATATAAAGGTACAGATAGATTATGCTCATTACTAGCACAAAATCTGATGAGCAATTACTACTGTGATACTAGCGTAAATGTTTAATACATGTTTAAAGTAGGTATGCTTTTTAGTAGCATGCTGCCCATGCTGGCTATATCACCCTACTATCTTTGAGTGTACCTACCTACTACTTGAGGTAGGGGAGGAAGGACGAATGATGATAACAAGTATGAACGCGTCTGCGAATGAGCATGCTAGTATAGATATGTCTGTCTTTTACAGCAGGTGCAAGTGCGACTTCGCAAATTATAAATTTTGAAAGGTCAAGCGAACCGATTTGACATTCGATTTATTTTGATCGAACCTACATTCAAATAAGTATTGGGAACTAAGATTAACTTAAAATAATAATTTAAAACTTTAATTCTTTACTTTATTAACATAAGTTATACACGGATATGTACACGTATATAAAATAAATTATAGTAATTTGAAACTAATTTCCTATGTAATTAATAAAACGTAATTTACTGTCACTATCGTAATTTCGGTAGCGACGTTTTTCACTATATCGTATAGCTTTAACTTAGTTTTTGAATTTAAATACGAGTAGGTGCTTCTTGTATCATTGAAATCCTAATCCAGAAGAGCATTTCAACGAGTGATTATTTTCACCAAAAATTAAAAAATAATTCCCACCAAAATAACGTAAAAAAAAAGATTTCTAAAGTTCACCCAAAACCTAAATTGTGCTTAAATCTATGTACGTTACATTGGGCAGATATAATTAGTAATATGTGCATTAAAACCTCCTGCACATATCAAAAACATACTGGCTGAATGAACATTCCGCTTTCTCCCGCACGGCGGCGCCACCAGTCAGTTGCGCAAATTTGACAGCTCGAAATGAATGCCGGCCGGCGCGCGCTCTTTTAAATTATTCATAAAAAACTCTGAAAGTGCTGTGATTGTGTCTTAAATGTGTCCCTGGGACTGAGGAATAGAGCCAGAACAAACTGTAAGTGAAACCTATATCTTGCCCAATTCGGTTTTGCTAATTATTTTCAATATTCAAATGTCGTAGTTCAAACATTTTGGTCAATCGAACCGCATCCTCAGTTTGCAAACTAAATACACATTCATACACATAAAACACACATTTCACGCAGTTTTAAGGTAACAGGCTTATTTCTAATCTAAGTTATTTACCTAGAATAATACGTATAAAATAAACGTTTTCAATTTTCGTTCTTTGCAACGCGTCGCGCGCGTCTTTTGTTTTTTAATTCGAAATGGACGAAAAAGAATTCGATGTCGAACAACTTATCAACAAAAAAGAACTGCTTTTTATACGATGTCAAACGTTATTTGAACTATCCAAATCAACTCCACCAGAGCGTTTAACCGAATTTAATTTGCGACTTAAAGAACTTCATTCGACTCGGGAATGTTTCGAACAATGCATATTCGAGTTAAATTCTTATAATAAGAAACAAAACCCGAAATTTAAACCAAATTATCAAGAAATTCAAACCTTTGACGACATGTATTTCCGTATTCTGAGTGTAGCGGAGGCTAATAGCGACACTTGGCAATCGTGTGACGGCAGCGGTAGCGGACCTTCGTCGCGCTCCGCGGGCCGCGGCCCGGGCGCTGCCGGGCCAGACTCGCGGTCGGCTAAGCCGCGGCTGCCTAAACTAGAATTGTTCCATTTCGATAGCAAATTAGAAAACTGGCAAACATTCTATGACACGTTTACGAGTTTAATTCATAACAACAATGATATTACGAACATTGAGAAGTTTTATTACCTGCTCTCCGCAGTCAGCGGTTCGGCATTGACTGTGGTCAAAGGGATGCCAGTGACGGCCGATAATTATCCGATAGTATGGGCTTTGCTAGTCAAAAAATTTGAGAACACTCGTGCCTTAGCTACGAGCTATTTAGATCGGCTGTTTCAATTTAAGCCTTTGTCAACTGAGTCGGCTACTGGTCTAAACACATTTTTACAAACGTATCAAGAGTGTGTTAAAGCATTGAAACTTTTGAAAATTAGTAACCTATCGAGTTTCATACTGTTTTATATGGGATTGCGAAATTTAGACCCCGTCACTAGGCGCGAATTCGAACAATCTGTAGATCAAACCGATATACCTACTTACGAACAGCTGATTAATTTCGTGGAGAAACAGGCGCGTGTTTTGGAAATGTCTGAGGTTAAAATTAGTACATCAAAAATTCAGTTTACGCCTAAGAGTGTTCCTAACACCTCTGCAAAGCCGAATTTTGTTCGAACAAATAATAATAATACTGCTAATTACAGTAGTGCACCGAAGCAGTTCCAAAAGCCGTGCTTGTCAGCTGTGAGTAAGAATAATAGCGAACGATCAAATAGATGTCTATTTTGCGACAAACCGCATTCAACTTATCGATGTTTCGAGTTTTTTGATTTAACACCGGTGCAGCGTCTTGACAAAGTGAAACAGCTTCAATTATGCGAAAATTGCTTTCGTCAGCATTCGTTGTCCGAGTGTACGTCAAAAGTGCGTTGTGTGCTGTGTAAACAACCGCACCATCACAGTATTCACTTAGATACAGTTCCAACTGTTCAAAATTCATCAATTAATCAAAACGGTTCAAATAGTCAAAACATTTCAAGTATTCAAAACGTTTCAAATGGTCAAAATCAAAGTCAAAGGTCAATGCCAAACGTCGGCTTGACTTGTTCGTCAAATTCAACCGTGCTGTTAGGCACTGCCATGGTGCACGTCGCAGATCGATGGGGAACTTACCACGCCGTACGTGCAGTCATTGACAGCGGTGCCATGTCCGGTTATATGACAAAAGAGTGTGCCCAGCGCCTGGGTTTGTCTCGACGCAAGTGTCAGTTTGAACCCATGGGTCTGGGAGGTGCGCCAGTGCAAGATTTCGGTCTGGTTACATGTTCAATTAAACCACGAAACTCATTTGGTCCGGTGCTTAGCACTGATACTGTTGTCGTAAGTAATATAACTAGCAACTTACCTACAGTAACCTTATCAAACAAAGTTATCAATAATTTCAAAAATCTAGAGTTAGCTGACCCGAACTACTTTTCGGCGGCTCCAGTTGACTTGTTGATCGCAGGTGACTTATTTCCCTACATTTATGACGGTCAAAATATACTACCACGTGACCCGGGTTTGCCCGTCGCGATGCATTCCATATTCGGATATGTCATTACTGGTCAGACAGTACTGAGTGACGATTGTGAGTCAAATACAGCCTCGCTCAACTTGTTCTCTGCTAATAAAACTAGTAGTATCGATAAAATCATGAACTCTTTCTGGGAGACTGAAAACGTGCCGTATGACGTCACTAAAAAACCAGAAGATTTGTATGTCGAACAATTGTTCCAAAACGAACACAGTCGCGATACTACGGGACGTTATACAGTGAAGTACCCGTTCAAACCCAGTTTTGATCTCGGCGATTCGACTCCACAAGCGTTACGTCGTTTCAACAATTTAGAAACAAAGCTGAATCGTCTTCCGGAACTTAAGGAAGAATATAATAAATTCATGTCCGAATATGAAAGCCTTGGTCACATGACTTGCGTAGGTGATTTTGGTACTGTGGATTCTAAGTACATAATTCCTCACTTTTGTATTCTCCGACCGTCAAGTACCACGACAAAACTCCGAGTAGATTTTGACGCCTCATGCAAAACGACAAATAATAATTCTTTAAATTCAGTCGTTTACGCCGGTCCTAAGCTTCAAGCAGATATTAATGAGATTTTAATAAATTTTCGTATACATGAAATTTGCTTGTCAAGTGACATTTGTAAAATGTTTCGAATGACCTTGATCGAAAAATCTCAACGCAATTACCAACACATCTTGTGGAGGTTTCAACCTGATCAACCTTTAAAGGTGTATGAGTTAAACACGATCACATACGGCGTTGCTAGCAGTCCGTACCTAGCGATCCGAGTCCTGCATCAACTGGCTGACGACGACTGCGAGAAGTATCCTTTAGCGAGCAAGGTTCTAAAAAAGGGTTTCTTCGTCGATGACCTTCTGTGGTCAGTGAGCAGCTATGATGAAGCAGCTAGGCTACAGGATGAACTGTTAGAGTTGCTGAGTGGAGGAGGATTTCTGCTTCGTAAGTGGGCCAGCAACTGTCCCCAGGTACTGGCTCGGGTTCCAGCTGATCACCGCGAAACGCCCATTGCATTCGAGGATGACAAGGACCTATCCATAAAAGTTTTAGGTCTGCAGTGGCGACCCGCCGAAGATGTGTTTTCCTTCGTATTCCATCCACTTCCAGCTTCACAGGCGATCACCAAGCGTAGTGTTTTGTCACAGATTGGTCGTCAGTATGATCCCTTAGGTTTCGTGGCTCCTTGCATATTCTACGCGAAATGCTTCATGCAGAAACTCTGGCTCCAACAGCTGGGTTGGGATGAGCGGCTGCCTCCGGAACTGGAAAAGGAGTGGCTCACCTACATGTCAGAGCTCCCGCTGTTGTCGAATTTTAGCCACGAGCGCCAGGTTACTGTCAAACAGCACAGCTACTACCAGATACTAGGATTCTGCGATGCTTCAGTTCAAGGAATAGCTGCGGTCATCTATTTGCGTAGTTTTAACAATCAAGGTAATTCGAAGGTCAGTCTAGTCATTGCAAAATCCAAGGTTGCACCCTTGAAGACAGTGACCATTCCACGTCTCGAGCTAATGGCTGCGCATTTGTTAGTCAAGTTAGTCAAATATACGAAGTCAATATTGTCTGAACGAATTCCTGTTCATGAAATACTCTTGTTTACCGATTCCTCTGTGGTGCTGAGTTGGTTGAATACACCCAGTTATAATCTCAAAACCTTTGTGGCTTCGCGTGTTTCCAAAATTTTGGAGACCGTGCAAAGCGATTGTTGGTTTCACGTGAGCGGCGCGTCCAACCCCGCTGACGTGTGCTCGCGCGGAGCGCTACCTTCCGTGCTGTTATCGACAGCGGAGTGGCTCGGAGGACCGAGCTGGCTAGACGCACCAAGAGAGAATTGGCCAGTAAAATCAATTGATCAATTTAAATCGGCAAATGTGCCAGAACTCAAAATTCCATGCGCGACTTTGGCTCAAACTAGCGTGCAAAACACAACACGTGACTCAAATCTTGTTTATAATTTAACTGAAAAATATTCGAGTTTTAGCAAACTTCAAAATGTCTTAGCTCGTTGTTTTCAATTTATTAACAATTGTAGATCGACGAAGTCTAATAGGAACACAGGTCCTTCGTCTCTATCAGATTTAAAGAACGCACACGATGTGCTCATTAAATCCGTTCAGCGAGAGCATTTTGCAGCTGATATCCAAGCAATTTCCAATGGTTACAGCTGTAGTTCTTCACTTAAAAGGTTAGCACCTTATGTCGACCCCCTCGGTTTTCTCAGGGTGGGGGGTAGGTTGTCTTTCGCCGAACTACCGTATCAAAAGAAGTATCCATTATTGCTTCCTAAAAAGTGCAACTTTACAAAAATTCTTATCGACTATTTTCATAAAATTTATTTACATATCGGTCCGCGTACATTGCAATTAAACGATTATTTGCACACGCTGCAGCAGCGACAAAAATGGCATAGGAATTGTCGTAATATTCAAGTTGATGAACTCGTTCTTATGCATGCTGACGCTCCTCCGCTTCAATGGCATCTCGGTCATGTGACGGAACTTTATCCAGGAGCTGATGGAGTTGTACGGGTGGTAAAAGTAAAAATCCAGAATGGCGAATACACGCGACCCGTTGTAAAGCTTAGACCACTTCCAATGGAATTAGATTCAGCATAATTTTTATTTTCCTTTGTTTCTTTGCATGAATTTGACGCAAGAAGGTGTCAAGTTTATGACAATTTTAGGTTCGAAATAAGTCATTTATTTTACTCAATTTACAGCTACACGTGTTTAGTTCACTAAGTCAACAAATACTTACACTATACAGTCCACTTACCTTATTCAATACCATCCCTGGTTTTGTTTGTAAACTGGGGAATCTGGGGTAGATTCCCGGTGGGGGGTTTATGTACGTTACATTGGGCAGATATAATTAGTAATATGTGCATTAAAACCTCCTGCACATATCAAAAACATACTGGCTGAATGAACATTCCGCTTTCTCCCGCACGGCGGCGCCACCAGTCAGTTGCGCAAATTTGACAGCTCGAAATGAATGCCGGCCGGCGCGCGCTCTTTTAAATTATTCATAAAAAACTCTGAAAGTGCTGTGATTGTGTCTTAAATGTGTCCCTGGGACTGAGGAATAGAGCCAGAACAAACTGTAAGTGAAACCTATATCTTGCCCAATTCGGTTTTGCTAATTATTTTCAATATTCAAATGTCGTAGTTCAAACAATCTAGATACAAAACTACTAAGGTAACGTTATTGACGTTAACCAAAAACGAAATACTTAAGTTCTTTTTAATTTTTAATAAAATAATTAAGCACTAATATTATTTAACACTAGCTTTTATTGCCTGCGGCTCCGCCCGCGTGGTGTTCGGTTATCGCAACTATGGGAACTGTGCATTTTTCCGGGATTCAAAGTAGCCTATGTTACTCTCGGGACCATAAACTATCTCTATGCTAAAAATCACGACAATCCGTCGCTCCGTTACGGCGTGAAAGCGTAACAAACAAACAAACAAACTCACTTTCCCCTTTTAATAGTAAGGATTGACAAAAATCTAGCCGCTTTTTTACTTATTATTGCTATTTAGCCGCTTTAAAAATATGATCGAACAAATATCAACCTTATGACACTGAAGTAAAAAGGCGGTCACCGCTTTATTGACATTTAAATGTATTACGTAATGTGTTTAAGTGTTATAGGCAAAAAGGCGGCTAAGATCCCTTAACGTCATTATAGAGTTTAATTTAAAGAATACTGCTTTTAAGCCTATAAACAAGTATGTAAATTCAGCTATGACAAATTCATTAAAACCTCGTTAAACGAACTTAACCGCTTTTTAAAGTATGAATGATCGATAAGCGCTTTTTAGCTTAGAAAAGTGTTATATTTTAAGCATGATATAAGGCGGCTAATGATACATAACGTCTTTTTAGCTTATTTAATACCAATCACGGCTTTTTAGATTATAAAACCCTAACAAAAATCAAAATATGTGTCGTTTAACTGCTGCGTATCTCGAGAACTAACTGTCATAGAAAAAAAAAGTCAATACCGTTCGACGCAGAATTTTTTTCTGAGTATGCACGTATCAAAAAGTTAAAAAGCCGCTAAAGTCCCTTTGCCGCCTTCTTCGGTAGGACGGCAGTCGGTCTATTCGAACAAAACAAATAGAGACGGCATTACATTTAACCGTCGGTTAACACTAATCAATGGTGAAACAGCCCCTAATTGGAAAGATGATAAGAATAACATAAGCGATTTATGCATAAAACCGACCAAGCGTGAGTCGGACTACGTAAAATAAATGATTTGTTCCTGGTTTAACATATTCCTAACTCTACATACCATGTACATTTGCCTGCACAAACTTAATATAGAAATGA
Source organism: Choristoneura rosaceana (assembly GCA_037349165.1). Taxonomy (NCBI): domain Eukaryota; kingdom Metazoa; phylum Arthropoda; class Insecta; order Lepidoptera; family Tortricidae; genus Choristoneura; species Choristoneura rosaceana. Next base: position 3,758,038 of record JAZBNJ010000032.1, read on the forward strand.
ATATGAGTCAGCCTGACGGCATGGCACGATTATTTTTCTTTTTTTCTTTCTTTTAAATTCGAATTTTGCACTTCGAGGTAATGCCCGGTTCACATTATTCCCGTATAATCTTACTAATAGCGATACATTGCGGGGTCACAATCCAAACGAGTTACGAGTGTCACGGAACGGTTTACTGGAATAATGTGAACCGGGCATAAAGGGCCTGTATTTAAAAAGAATGCTGCCACGGATGCTTGAGTTTCAATCTCCAAAAACGCACATATAAATTAATTGTAACAGCGCAAAACAGAGCGCTGCATTAATTGCTGCAATTAGCCGACTGCCGCTGATGCAACGACTTTCGCTGGACGTCCTTCCGTTATCGCTGCACGGCGATGCAAGTCCGACAATGCGTTTATGCAGGTGATAAGAACATGCAGCTTATGTAAAAACAACTTCGAGAAAGAGGCCAACAGAAGAATACAGTTGGGATGGGCAGCATATGGGAAACTGCGTCAAGTCTTCACATCGCCAATTCCACAGAGTCTGAAGACGAAAGTCTACATTCAGTGCGTCTTACCCGTTATGACATACAGTGCCGAGACGTGGACGCTCACGGTAGGGCTGGTTCACAAATTTAAAGTTGCTCAACGTGCTATGGAAAGGGCTATGCTCGGAGTTTCTCTGAAAGATCAAATTCGTGACGAAGTGATCCGACAGAGAACCAAAGTTATCGACATAGCCCACCGCATGAGCACGCTGAAGTGGCAATGGGCCGGTCATATAACCCAAAGAACCGATAACCGTTGGGGTAGGCGAGTTCTTGAGTGGAGACCACGGATCGGCAAACGTAGCGTAGGACGCCCTCAGACTCGGTGGTGCGATGATCTTCGCAGGGTGGCTGGTAAGAGCTGGATGAGAGTGGCCGAGGATCGTGCTCGGTGGCGTGCCATGGGAGAGGCCTATGTCCAGCAGTGGACGACCATAGGCTGATGATGATGAAGAACATGCAGGTATATCGTCACTACTTTTGAAAAAGCTTTTACTTAGTTCAAAGCTCGTTGTTATTTTTAACAGGAAATATGAACAAAACTGTAAAATAAACAAATAGGTACGTAAAAATCACCAATATCTGTTGAAAAATAAGCAAGATATTTTATGAAAAAAATAATTTTGTATTCCATCTCTTTCTAGAAAACTGAAATTTAGTACGGGCTTTCTACTTATATGGTCATCGTGGCATAATGATATTTTAAGGGGCTGTTTCAGCATGCATTGATTAGTGTTAACTGACGGTTAAATGTGATGCCGTCTCTATTTTTTTTGTTCTAATAGACGGAGACGGCATCACAATTAACCGCCAGTTAACACTAATCAATGGTTGGTGAAACAGCCCACTAAAACATACAAATCTTCGTGTTTTTAGGATATTAAAAAATAACACAGCTCGATTTGTGGAAAAATATATTTAAATAATTTAAAAAATGCTTGTTTTTTTCAGTATTAATGGCAAATAACACCGGGCCACAATCACACAACTATCATAAGTGCCAACGTTCTTACACAGCACGGGACTGGCAGATGGCAGAATTATCATTACGCTGACTCAGCGTCGTTTCTTCATTTCATCACATACCTAACTATACATATTATTATAATGTTATCTCTGACTGTTTAGTTCTCCTTTGTTAACTTATTGTTTTCGATATATTTGTTTACAATTTTTTAACATCCATTCTTTTGTTCTTATTAGGCTTTTGTCATACCTTACATAGACCCATGTTTTTGTTATCATTATCACTTTTTACCAAAATTATGTACGTAAATGCGAAAGTTTGTGAATATGTGCCGTGTTTGTTTGTTTTTTAATGCTCTTTATTGTACAAAAAAGGAAATACAAAGAGGTTACAACAAAAAAAAGTGCTAAGTACAAAGTCTAATGAAGAATAAAGTTTCTAAAAAACCCTGTATCTTCGTCAATTTCTTGCCCCCACCTACAAAATAGTCATATGATTCAAATCATGTCACATGATGTTCGTGAGGCAAGACAATAAGCTTTAAGTGCTAAAGTGACGTGTGTTTGGTCCAATTAAGAAAAGCAACAAAACAATCAATTTGTTTGTGAGATCAGTGCTTTTTTGCAACTATTTATGGAACAGTATGGACCTGTAATCTACTAACAACGGACCTAGTGAGCACCGTCTATGCCAAGCCTCTTTCCCAGGTCTTCTGTGCTCTGGCCAACTGACCTCTTGATTTTCATTTATTTATGCTATTATAAGTGTGAAAGTTTGGGAGTACGTGTGCGTATAAGTGTGTTTGTTTCTCGTTTCATGCTAAAATGGTCTACCTATCAGTGGCTTAGCTCCGTAACAACTCGATTCCCACCGGCTTGCCTATATTTTGTCTCACTCACTCGCATCCACCCTTTCTACACTCTCCTCTTTGTAGTATTTTTCGATTCGGATTGTCTAAAAATTTAAATGCAACGCCAGTGCTACCTGTGTAAACTCCTGGAGAAAAAAAAATTCCAGCGCCTGCTTTAGCCCTTGATCAAGGTAGAGTTAGATTGTCTACAATGTGTGGCCCAGAACCGGGGATAATATTAAAAACAGCGGCTCTATAGATTACCGGTAATTGGATCATCATGGTCCCACTTAATTTAAATCAAAACTTAACTTTTTTTTTTTTTCTAACAAACTTAATCGTAAATTCAATGTACGCCATCCTAGAACCCAACTGATTTCGCCTGTCACGCTACAAATATCAAATATTTTGCTTTTCATTGCTTCTTCGAATAAACTTTAAGCAATAATAAAAATTAAAAAACGAATGATTTTTAAAAGTCGCTGAACTACTCGTAATGTTGTACCCCCTTATTCATAAACGACAATCAAACCTATTTTAGTTAAAATGCCGCTAAAATTCGTTTGTCCTTATCTGTCACTTCGACATTTGTATTTGTTAGAAAGGGACAAAGCATTTGTTAGTTAACATAGGCTTGTTAAGTTTTATGAATAAGGGGGGTAGAGTTTGACGACGATCTTTGTGTACGATCTACGTTTTAATTATTTGCCCGTGTAGTACTATTATATATTCTGTGCCCGTGTTACAGGCCACACACAGTATACCGCTTCCACGCCTCTCAAAACGCGCTATCATAATGTTATTTTGCGCTGGAAACTGGAAAATGGCGTCCCTTGCCATCTGGCGCCCAGAACCACTGCTCCTTTTGCTCTACTCCGCAGGATCGACGCTAGTAGTCTCTTAACTGAAATCAACTGCACACCGATATATTTTATAACAAAAATAAACAAACAACATTAATGGACATTGCGTAAACTCTTCCTACGTGTGCTCATACTGGTCAATGTCGCGTCATAACTTCATGAGGAATTCAATTGTTAATACTACTCAATACTAACAATAGACGGTTAAGATATTCCGGCCTGTCGTCTACATACCTTACTAGTTTTTGTGGCGTATGAGGAACTTGCTTGTTTACGTTCAGGCTGTTCGACTTCTTGGACAAACCTGCGCTTCTAAACTGTGGATGGCTTTTTAAAAGAAAGCACTTTAAATGGCTATTTATCTATAAAACAGATGAGCAAGTCATAATAAATACACTATTCCTAAAGACCATTGAAACAGAATCTAACAATCGTATAAGCGTTGACATAAAATTTTTGAAATCCTTATAAATATGTGTTTTTTTATTAAATCTGGAGGATAACGCATTCCCATCACTGAGAGGCGTAGGCAATTTGATGCCAGAGATATTTTGACTTCATTTATCGTTACAACAGAGATTCTTAACCTTTCTTGAAACATTCTCTAATAAATTGAAACAACTTCTCATTTACCCCGTTAAACAAGGTGAGGTGCAACCACTCCACTCCACATTTACGCCATATTTTGTACCCATTCTAACTAATGGCATCTAGTTCAGAATTCCTCACAAGACACAATTTTATCCCTTTGACGGTAACTAAACTGGGTGTAGTTTCGGAATCAATGAGTTAAAGCAAATACATCTTTCCAAGAAACCCATCTCGTGTGGAAACAAACTACCTACTGTATTAATTGACAATAATAATTACGTCGTTTGTAAGCATACGTGGGCGCTGATGTTTCGACGCATTGTATGCAAGCAGAAGAATCAAAGCCATAGCAAAATTAGACCGAAGGGAAAGAAATTAGGGTTGAGACTTGATTAACATAGAAAGGTTAGTTTGTTCTCTGTAACAATTAACTCTGATCTGTTGATTTAACGTTGATTTTCAAATACTAAGTGCATAATCAAAAGCGAAGGAAGTGTCGTTTTCGAAGTTGTCGTTCGGTGAATTGTAAAGAATGCATAAACAAACATTTGCATATAGAACTAAAATGATTTCTTTGCTCACCCACGACCTTAAGATAGCTAAGTCTATGCAAATTATGCGTGTTCATGCAGTTCCTCCACCTCCACACTGTAAGAACACACACAAATTACACAAACCCATCTATCACCACCACCACAACACACTGACGCGTTTCGAACTCAACCAGAGCTCATCTTCAGAGTGACACAACCGTACACCATGCTACCAGTTGTTAGACTAACAAACCACCACCACTGTTTTAATTTGCCAAAAACCCAAATTAAAACAAATGGTTTTTGGCAAATTAAAACAGTGGTGGTGGTTTGTTAGTCTAACAACTGGTAGCATGGTGTACGGTTGTGTCACTCTGAAGATGAGCTCTGGTTGAGTTCGAAACGCGTCAGTGTGTTGTGGTGGTGGTGATAGATGGGTTTGTGTAATTTGTGTGTGTTCTTACAGTGTGGAGGTGGAGGAACTGCATGAACACGCATAATTTGCATAGACTTAGCTATCTTAAGGTCGCGGGTGAGCAAAGAAATCATTTTAGTGTTGACAGGAAATTGGATAGGAGGAGTTGGCTAGCTGGTTTTGTGTCTGTTGTAAAAGAAAATAAAAATATTAAGTAATACTCGTGCTACTGAAAACCGGACAAGTGCGAGCCTGACTCCAGCATTAGGGGTTCCGCTAGGCGTTCCGTGGTCTACAACTTTGTTCGTAGTTATGGAAAAAAGTGTTCGCGCACTTAATACCCCCTCTGTAGTAACTTTGCGCAAACCAAACCTAAATCCACCGTCATACAAGAATCATTGACCAAAAGGATCAGTCACGATCAATGATTATCTTAGAACAAGACAACCTTTCTTACAAGGAGACAACATTAAGCGCTCCCTTAACAACGCTTGTGGGAGCACCGCCTCGTTCTATTCCCAATTTTCCGGGTCGTTTGACCACAGTGTGAACTCGGAAAAAATCCCTGTAATCCGAACTGACCACATTCTTAGTAGTGCCTACCTACAGGAATAAGCATCGACTACTGGGAATAATAAACAAGATCATAGTGGGAGCGAAATAGTGCGAATAGCCACTCTCTACACTTTATGCCAAGAAGCAATGTAAAGCAAAATGTGTGATTTTTCTAGAGTGATAGGCGACGTCATTAGGTTCTAGGATGGCGTACATTTAATTTACGATTAAGTTTGTTAGAAAAAAAAACTAAGTTTTAATTTTAATTAAATGGGACCATGATGCTCCAATTACTTTAGAATATCTATTTTTAACATGTATTAAACCCGGTTCTGGGCCACACACTGTACAGCCTAACGAGCGATGGAAAGAGCTTCTTTGATCGAAGATCGAAGTTTCTTTGCGCCATATAATCTGAAATACGGAAATTGGCCCAAGAAAGCCCAAGAACTAAATTCAACAACCGACATAGCTCAAAGAATATGCTATTGAAGCGACAATGGGCCACATCGCTGGAAGAAAACAGATAACTGAAATGGCTGCCACGAACCGGAAGACGAAACGTCGGCAGGCCTCCCACTAAGTGGACTGAAGATGCCTTAAAAATTGCAGGCAACCGGTGGATCCAAGTGACGAGTTGTCATTCATTGTGGCGTTCTAGGCAGAAGGCTTTTTCAACAGTGTACGTCTTCCAGTTGATGATAACGATACAAACATTCGACTAAAAGGGATTAGTCACCATCAATTGCAATGGGGTTACCAATTGGCTACGACTGAACTCACAATTCCATTTCCACATTGTTATAGTCTAGTTTCTATACAACGCGAACCGTGCAAATCTGTTGATCTAAACCTTGCAGCGTATTGTCAAAAGCGGGTCATCCGGAAGAGCACCGTGTGGCATTCTGTAACGTAATGGCCACCAATTAGAGTGGATGCATGCCTCACCGCGCCCGCGCAGCCAGGGCTACCAACATTAGCATGGTTTGGTTCACATGGTTCTAATCTATACCACGCGCCATATAAATCTGCCTAAAAGTTCGTTACTTAATGACGCATTTTTGAGATACATTTTTTATGCGACGTCTTTACGTTACGCCCGGATTGTGTTCGAATCGCTTAACGGTATAGGTTTTGTGGTAGACTATGAAAATAAGGCGGCAGAAGGTAGGTATAACAACTTCACAGTCCCAAAATCGTCTCCAAAGAATGCCATTTCTACAGAAGTAAATCTCTTCTTCTAAGTCGCTACCTTCTTTAGAGTGGTTGTGGTCTTTGGCTTAGCATCTACAGTGACGGATTTCTTGGGAAAATAGTGTGATGGTTTACCTTTGCCTTCCACACTGCAATGCTGGAGTCCGGACACTCACGGAATGAGATGGGTCCATCTTATTCTAAAACTTGGCACGGCACGTTACGTACTTACGTGAAGTGGTTGAAATAAAGAAGGACAGGAATGTTAGCCTGGATGATAGATATAAGCTCTTGTGTATTAATTGACTCAGACGTTAGTTTGCGGCAGTGGCGTAACTAAACTATACCATCTGGGGCCCGTGGCAAATTCTTTTGATGGGGCCCTATCAGTAAAAATCGTCACATTGTACTTAGTTTAATTTTAAGTAAAATAAAATACTCAGGTACAATGTTAAAAAAATATTTCTGAGCTAGCGGCCTCTTGGGATGGGGCCCTCTTGGGTCGGGGGCCCGTGGCATTTTGCCAGCCCTGCCCTATAGTTACGCCACTGGTTTACGGAGATCTAATAGTAGGTATGCGCGTGTGAAGCCACGGCTAAAGCCTGCTGCCTGATTGATAGCACCATTCCGCCAACCCTAGCTCGGAGCATGCAGACGAGCGCGATGTTCATGATCACAAACGAGTTACGTCACGAGTTCGCTCCAAAATCCGACATTCGGCGGCCACAGTACACAGAAAATCAGCGCGGCGGATTACCTCAGTTACTACAAGCTTGCGAATTTTAATTTTATCTACGCTGATGGGGAAAAGTAAATAAATACAATAAAATACACATAAACACGATACAAACTATTATAAAGACTCTTTATTACTTACAAGCTTTTATTTAGTTTCACCTGTCTCTCTGTCTGTCTGTCTGTAGTCAAATCTTGCAAGATAAAATAAATTAAAATAAAAATTAAAAATGATTTATTGTTAAATTCGATCAACTTCCAGTAGTTGGATTGACTTAAAATTTGGCATACTTATGTAAATCTGAGTGGAGAGCCTTGGGGGAGGCCTATGTCCAGCAGTGGACGTCTTTCGGCTGACATGATGATGTAAATCACGTGACAATACAATATTGTAGTTGTGACATCCTGGTAATCCAGCCAGGATCGTCTCCGCAGGACGAAACTCTTCAACGGTTAATAGCATCGACTTGAAAAGTACAGTAAGTGAAAAAAAGCTTCCATTAGAATTTTTTTTTTATGGTTAGGCTATATTGTTTTATATCGTGTTTATATATGAATACACAATTCTGAAAATAATTACTAATAAATGGGCGACCCAATTGCTACTGATGAGTAATAACCACAGATTCAACAACTTGTATTTAACTTGCCGTATTAGTTTCCTAATAAAAATAAAATAAAACATGAAATGTTTAACACAAACTAAGTTACAGGCCAAATAAAGATTAATACTGTTTCCACAGCGTCTACTGTTGCGTCAGATCTGCCACCAACCCATCACCTGATAGCATAATTGCATTTTGTCTGTGCTCAAGATTCCGTGCGACTTATTTCATAACATGTAATTTAAATAATCATGAATTATGTTAGATCAGAGGTTGGCGTTAATTATGAGATGATCCGGGTTGCAAGAAAGGAAAGATACAAAAACTTAATTTAGATGGTGCGAGAAATATGTTAATGGTACGTTGCTGTCGGTGAATGATCGTTTATAAGTTCATGACCGAGTAACCACGCAATGTATCGTAACTAACACCGTCTAAATCAGTAATTGTCACCATTTTTGTTTGCCGCAAATAATATATTGTACCTAGCAATGCTACATTCCGCTGCACTGTTTTATTTGAGACGATCAGATGGCCTAGTGCAGGGTTGGCGAACCAATGGCACGCGTGCCGTTGATGGCACGCGACATAATATTTCGGGCACGTCGCTGATCACAAAATTTATTACGCACCAGGAAATTATGCACCAGACACATTTAATTGTTTGAAGAAGCTGGCTCATGCTATTTTAACTATTATCATTTTCCCAATAATCACAAATTAGAAATTATTATGTTGGCACATCTATGATCTCATTAAACATTTCTTTAGAATAATTGCACGTTGATACGTAAAGGTTCGCCATCCCTGGCCTAGTGGTTAGAGACCCTGACTACGAAGCTTGAGGTCCCGGGTTCGATTCCCGTGTCGGGGCAGATATTTGTATGAAAAATACGAATGTTTGTTCTCGGGTCTTGGGTGTTCAATATGTATTTAAGTATGTATCTATCTATATAATTATGTTTATCCGTTGCTTAGTACCCATAACACAAGCTTTGCTAAGCTTACTTTGGGACTAGGTCAATTGGTGTGAATTGTCCCGTGATATTTATTTATTTATTTACACTAAATAATAATCTAAAGAAAGCTTAAACTTTGTCTGATGCCTTGTTATCAATGAATTGGCTGCTACCACAGAGAACATAATATACTGCTACATAGTATATCTTGTTCGTGTATATCACGAAGATGCGTGATTTTGACAAAAATAGACATTAATGACTTTTGTAATAAGAACCACGGCACGCGTCATCGTGAATGACTCTACCTATTAGCTGCTTGGCGGTTATCTCTTGTTATACAAAAAAAAACAAGTGATATTCTACAAACGAAAAAGTCTCTCGTACGAAAAAGTTTCGATATGACTGTAAAGCCTCTGCACGTATAATTTTTGTGGTCTTTAATATTTAGTACCTAAGTAAAGAAAATTCGTAAACAATAGGCGTGATGACAAAATCTATTTCTATGTTTCTTATTATCTTTAACTTTTGTTGTAATGTCAAGACATTACAAATAAATAAATTTCTTCTCTGTTTTCAATGGTTTTGTGCGTACATTGTGGTTTTAGGCAACCGTAGATTTCCATTTAATCGGTCTTCTTGAGCTTCCTTTTCACTTTGTTCAGTAAAACCAGAATGTTTGTCTCTTTGTCTCGATTTCCGTGTTTCTTTTTCCTCGGCTTTGTAAATGTCACGAATGTCATGTTTTTCTTTCTTTCTCTTGAGACTTTTTGATTTTCTTCGTCAAAAAAAAAATATGTTTTCTTTTCAGTTCCGAATAACATTAGCATACTAATAAACAGTTGAACAGTTTTGTTTTCAACTCTTTATCAAGCACCATCATGCTCCAATATTCTCAAGATCACGCAATCTTATCGGCAACTCGACGTATCAAGTCATTGAATCTGACTTCCCGATAACTTGTTCGCGGAATATGGAAGCGTATAACAAGAAACGAGAAACTACTGCCGTATTTGGACGAACAGGGTTCCGATGGTTGTCTGAACATAACATTTATGTAGGTCCGTGGATATTTGAAAACATTAAGACTTGCGATGCCTATTTGCGTTCTAGATATAGTTTATTTTATAAGCCCTAAGCGGAGATTAAGCAGTGCAGTGGGTGGAATTTCCAGCAGGATTTTTCAATGGATTTAAATCAAACTCAACACGTTCAAAAAAATAAAAATACAATCAAAGTCATTTATTCAGTAAATAGGCCGCAATGGGCACTTTTACAGGTCATTTTTTAAACTACCAGCGCTTTTGGAAAGACCATCATTGCCAAGAAGAATGCGCCGCAAGAAACTTGGCAGAAAGTCATTTTTTCTAAATAAAATAATTACAAATAAAATACTTAAAAAGTATAGTATACAGTTAAACAAATGATTACAAAAAAAAAACAATTTTGAATTCACCTCTCTAAATTGCTTTAGAATAATGTGCACAGTGAATTTTTCTAATATATTTCAGACTAGCTTTTGCCCGCGACTTCGTCTGCGTAGATTTCGATATTTACAAAATACTCCATAGTACAGGGGAACCTTTAATCGAACTATTTGAGTTCCGGGTACTGCCTTTTCGCAACTTTTCATTTCGCAACTCTGCATACTACACAACTGTAAATATTTCAGGATTTATTTCAGGGCCATCGTGTAGATTAGTTTTATGAAAATCATGAAATATTTACAGTTTCAGAAATTCAGAAATATTAAACAGTTGGGAAATGAAAAGTGGTCAAATGAACCAGGTTGCCAAACGTTTTTCGCCGGAACATTAGTAAACAACAAAGTTGTGTAGTTTCTGGTGTACAATAAAGAGCATTTGTATTGTATTGTATTGTAAACCTTTGAGTCCGGACGCACAGTTGAATTTTATCAAAGAGTCATAATAAATTCCCTTGTAAAACAATGCGATGTCACTATGACTTTTTCCACGAAAAGGCTTCACAGTGGGTTACGATACAGTTGGTTCGAGAGTACCTAATCATCAGATTTTCTCACAAACTTCAATATAGTCTAAGCTTGCATGTTCCACATTTTCCGATTCATAAGGATTTTCGAAAACTTCTTTCAAACTGCGAATAAATATCAACTGAAAAACCTGTTCACTAAGTTTCACTTTCACATCTGGAAACCCTGTTTTACAGCTCAGAATCATGGACTGAGTCTACATCCCAAAATTTGTTGAAATCGGAGAGATAAACTCAGGGTACAGCGGTAGATTGGGTATACTGCCTTTTCGGCGAAATATGTTTAGCCAAATTTCACTTAGCAACCAATCTTTCGCCGAAGTTTCATTGGGAAAACCAATCGTTGGCATAACTATACTTCGCATTTTTCGTATTTCGCAACATTTTTATATTGCAAAATTTTACTTCGTCACACTTTTATGTGGCAAATAATTATGTAGCAAATGATTGGCTTAGACAAATAACAAATTGTTATGTAAATAACATTTTACCAATTTTTATGTTACAAAGTATTACTTCAAAATTTGTGCGAGCGAGCGAAGCGAGCGAGCAAGACGGTTCGGAGCAGAAGCGACTTGGATAGTTGATGTTCAGAAGGCTAAGGCGGGAGCACCTTAGCCTTCGATGTTAGGTTTTTTTTATAGCAGCCAGTATAACCTGTCAGTAGGAAAGTAGGTTTACCTAATGACATTCAACATGTTGCTAAGTTAAGGTATGCCAATCAATAATACATTTTGACCAAAATATTAATGACATCTTAAAAAAATCCCAGGTAATAATTTGCATAATAATAATTTATCAAATGATTAGTTGGGAAATGATATCAGTGCGAAATGTTGAGTTGGGAAATAACATTTCGCCTAAATAAAAATATGGGATAAATAGTTTGGGAGCTAATAATTAGCTAAATAATTTTCGCCGAAACATTAGTAAACCGGTAGATTGAAATGCCCATAATATGTATCATATACTCAAGGAATAAAATTTTACATACTTAAAGGCGAGCCCCAAATCGTTTGACATTTACTCCGCAAATGACAAAGATTTTTTTTTTTTCAAAATACACACCCTCCAGAGCCATTATTAAGTGCTTAAAATATATGATATAATTACGATTAGGTATAATTCATGACATAGTGAATTCATAATTTTGTATTATATTGTAATAAAATATAAAATAATATTAAATAAGTACGCAATTATATGTGTGTTGATATACATTACGTAACTATGTAAACTCATTCATTCTTCATTACTTAATGTTTACAAAGTTCTCCAAAAGATGGCGCTGCAATGTGTGGCAATTAATTTAAGTATCGTTTAATTTTGTTCATCATCATTTAAATAAAATATTCAATTAAATGTGTTGGTATCCGTGAGGATTTTGCTAAATTAAGAAATTTTGAAGAGGGCTTCTAAATTTCTTAATTTAGCAAAATCCTTACTCAGCGGCTTAATCATGTCACAACGTTATTAATTTCAGCGACATCTGTTAGTATAGCGGGGTACTCGATAGTCATAGCACGAATAAAGGGTTGAATTTTTATAGTCTAAGGGTTGAATTTTGATACCCTATAATATGGCCGGGATTTTCTCGACAGATTGGTAAGGTTTGCACCAAAATCCGTTCAGCCGTTCTCACGTGATGCGCGTTGAAATAAACAACTGAACGAACGTGTTGAATGAACGTGTTCTGTTATCGATTCTAAGTATCCCCAGCCAATTTTTTATCAAATATCTTCCATGTACAGACTTTCAACCCTCTTCAGCTTTATTATATGTATAGATTAACTGCCTAAATACCAAGTTTCATGGTTTTATCTTTAAAAATGACGAACTTCCATATAAATTTTCATCCCCTATTTCAACCCCTTCAAGCCTTTTTTTCGGAATAAGAGGTAGCCTATGTTCTTTCCCAAGGAGGTCTAATCTATCTCTGTACCTTATTTCATCAAAATCGGTTCAGCGATTTTGGCGTGAAAGCATAACAGACACAGACAGACAGACAGTTACTTTCGCATTTATAATATTAGTATGGATAGTATGGATTGGTTACGATACAGTTGGTTCGAGAGTACCTAATCAGATATTCTCACAAACTTCAGTGTCCCACATTTTCCGATTCCATGGGATTTTCGAAAAATTCTTTCAAACTGCGGATAAATAGATCAACTGAAAAACCTGTTCACTAAGTTTCACATCTATGGGCATTTCTATCTATCTACTATTCACATTCACATCTGGAGACCCTGTTTTACAGCTCAGAATCATGGACTGAGTCTACCTCCCAAAATTTGTTGAAATCGGAGAGATACAGGGTACAGCGGTAGATTGAAATGCCTATAGGTATGTAGCATACTCAAGGAATAAAATTTTACATACAGAAAGGCAAAGTAACGCGTATAAAAGGCGAGCCCCAAATCGTTTGACATTTACTCCGCAAGTGACAGAGTTTTTTTTTTTTTTCTAAGTACCCACCCTCCATAGCCATTATTAAGTAAAACTACAATCACCTTACAACGTTGCCTCTGAATGAGAATACTTAGACACTGGCGAATTTGTCCTATTAATTAGGACAGAAAAGCCATATTTTATTTAAAAGCGAAGAAGTGCTTAAAATATATAATTATATGAATGCGATATAATTACGATTAGGTATAATTCATGACAGAGTGAATTCATAATTTTGTATTATATCGTAATAAAATGATATCAAATAATTATGCAATTATATGTGTGTCGATATTACATTACGTAACTATGTAAACTCATTTATTCTTCATTACTTAATGTTTACTCAGTTCTCCAAAAGACGGCACTGCAATGTGTGGAAATTAATTTACTATCGTTTAATTTCGTTCATCATTATTTAAAATATTCAATTAAATTTGTTGATATCCGTACCCAAAATCCAAAAATCTAAAATCAAAATCCTTCTTCAGTGGCTTACCCATGTCACGTTATTAATTTCAGCGCCATCTATTAGTTTAACAGGGTACTCGATAGACAGCACGTATTTGAAAACTTGAAGGTACAAACTTAACTTAATCGGGTTTAGTGACTACCTCCCCTTTTAAGGGTTGAATTTTTATAGCCTAAGGGTTGAATTTTATGGCCTAAAATTTGGACGGGAATTTTCTCGAAAGATTAGTATAGTTTGCATCAAAATCCGTTCAGCCGTTCCGACGTGATGCGCGGTGAAATAAACGACAAACAGATAAACAGATAAACGGATAAACAGATAAACAGACAAAAATTCTAAAAACTGTTGGAACGTATTCTGTTATCGATTCTAAGTATCCCCAGCCAACTTTTTTTCGAATATCTTCCATGTACAGACTTTCGACCCTCTTCAGCTTTATTATATGTATAGATAGATGGAAATGAGTAAAGTTACTTAAATGCCACACGCAAGTGTGACGACAGCGAACAGCGTCCAAAAGGAAAGAGGAAGCGGAAACGAACGCCAAATAAAAAAAAAATATAGATAGATACTCGGTACTCTATCAAGACGGCTACGTTTTTTAAAGTACCGTTTAAGAAACCTATAATTTCCAACACGGGGTTGCTTTTATGAATCTTAAACTTAAATGTTACTTACCGAGAAAAGAATATTGGCAAGAAGATGCAGGAAACTTTTGGCATGACGTGCTAGCACAGCCTTGGTATAGACCTTCCTAGCTGAGGGAAGCATGCATGAGTGCGCTGCTAACACTTATAGACACGTCATATTATTATACTCGTACATACATACTTGAGTTTAAAATGAACTACTTAATTTACTTTTCACCTCACTAGCTCGAAAATGCTTTCTTTATCCTTCGAAATCTGCGTGGAAAGTAGCTTTTTATCCTCTAGGCTGGAAAGAGTTTTTGAAATTCGAACGTTATCGTGAACGGCTGTCCCCTTGAAAATACATCGACCGCTTACTTTCACAACCTCGTATCTGGCCACAAAATTGCTATAGAATCATCGTTATGTTAAGTACGATAGAGTGTTTATTTTTGTATACAATTCGGGTAGATACGAGGTTGAGGAAGAAAGCGTTGAATATTGTCTTGTTCACAAAGAAAGTTCGTCATACATTTTGTGAAGCACCTAATATTTAAATCTGTTAATTAAACTGTTATTTTATTCTTATTACTAAACATTTATTTTGTACATTTACTTTTAATTTTTAGTACACCTCGATACTTTATGCCATGCAATCCTTTTAAAAATAGTAACTGTATGTACGTACCCACTGTGATACCGTTATATCGATTTGGATTTTAAATACTATTATTATACCTTTATAATATTAAAAATAATTGATAAGTGGATAATAAAACCGACTTATTAAAATGTACTTGCACAGCTTTTCTTCTATTTGCCATTTTCTCGCTGTAGTGAGGTGAAAAATTGTGTGTTTCGCTCGGCGGTAAAGTTGTTTAGCGTCTCGTGCCTTTGAAACCCTCGACTGCGCTCAGGATTCTTCATTTGAACCACTCGCTTTGCTCGTGGTTCAATCCTAGAATCCTTCGCTTGCTCAGGTTTCAATATATGCACTCGCGCCAAACAGTCACTTTCCAGCCTTGCATAACAAATAACTATTGTTTATTTTCTACAACATTGGTGTTTTAGGTCTCCATAGCCATCGACGCGGAATCATCATCATCATCATCAGACGGAAGACGTCCACTGCTGGACAAAGGCCTTCCCGTTAGAACGCTATAATGAACGACAACTCGCCACTTGCATCCACCGGTTTCCCGTAACTCTCACGATGTCGTCAGTCCACCTGGTGGGAGGCGACGCGGAATCAGCTTGAGCCAATCGAAAAACGCTTTATAAATGTCTGTCGGCGGCCGATCGTAAAATCCGCCAGATCACGAAATTCCCAGGCATAGGTATCGTGGAATGGCGCTATTTCATGAATTGGCTAAGATACATCCGCCACATCAATTAAAACTCGCCGTTTAATGATTTGCCTTGGTACTGACGTTTAGGCAGATCATGAAATTGCTAGGCTAAAAAAAATACATTTAACACCCCTCTTTTCGCGTCGGGGGTTGAAAATGGCTAATAAAGGTTCATAGTGGTTAACCGTAATCCTACTAATATTATAAATGTGAAAGTTTGTGAACTCTTCACGCTGAAACGGCTAGACGGATTTGAATGAAATTTGGCAAAAAGTTAGTTTATAACCTGGATTAAAACATAGGATACTTTTTATTCCGATGTTCCCACGGGATAGGGATAAAATCTCTAAATAACAACCGCTGAGCTTAGAGTCATGAAATTTGGTACATAAGTAGCTGGATGTCTGGAATAACACAAAGGCTACTTTTTATCTCGATTTTCCCACGGGATAGGGATAAAATCCCGAATTAATAACGCGTGCGAAGCCGCGGGTAAACGCTAGTCTAAAATAAAAGTCCGAATTAGTAATATAGCATGAGCCATTCATTGCCAGCCGTTATGTAGAGCGCAACATGCGGGAGTTCCTCGTGATAGTTCCAACTGATTCCGCGGCGCACGCGCCGGTTGAACAAATGTACCGCCACTTTATACAGAGTACTTCCCTAGCGGTATCAATGCACGTGGTGACTCCATTCTCTTTGTAAGTTCTCACTCATAATGTACTATCGAACCTATGAAACCTTCCTACAGAAGAAGTCCTAGCACTCTTAAAAAAACGCTCTTAACATTGCATTGCTTGAAAAGGAAATCCATCCATACTTCTATCCATACTAACAGTATAAATGCGAAAGTGTGTTTGTATGTTTGCGTGTTTGCCCGTCTTTCACGCCGTAACGGAGCGACGGATCGACGTGTTTTTTGGCATAGGGATAGTTTATAGGCCAGAGAGTGACATAGGCCACTTTTTATCCCGAAAAATGCACAATTCCCGAGGAAACAGCGCGCGATAGCATTTATAATATTACTATGAACACTACACTTGGCTCCCATTTTCACATTCATGTCTACTACGATTCCAAACACAATCATCTTAGGAGTGTTAAATGTTTAACTTCATTGCTGAGTGTATTTCAATGAAGAATAGAGCCCAGGGCGTGGAAAGTTGTTTAACATATAGAGTTAAGTCCATACAAGGCGCAGACCAGAGAAAATCATCAGTTTCGCTTTCGAAGACTAGAAACTGAATACATCAGCACCATTGTTCCAGGAGTAGGCAGAAATCCCCGCACCTCCACCATAATAATATGTAAGGTTACTTGGAGTTTTTTTTTAAATAAAAATATTTTATTTGCATTACATTGCGAAGCCGTAAAGCCAACTAGTTTTTAATGGTCAATCGAGCGCCGCAATGTAATGCAACTTATCATCCCAGCCTGTATACGTCCCACTGCTGGGCACAGGCCTCCTCTCTGAATGAAAGGGCTTGGGCCATAGGCCACTGGGCAGTGCGGATTGGGAACTTCACACGTAACATTTAATTGATTCGCAGGTTTGTGCAGGCTTCCTCGCGATGTTTTCCGTCACCGCAAAGCTCATGGTAAATTTGAAATGTAATTCCGCACAGCAATTTCGGAAACTCAGAGGTGCGCGCCGGGGTTTGAACCCACGACCCTCTGTTTGAGAGGCGATAGGTCAAACCACTAGGCCACCACGGCTTCGGGTGTTTATGCGTATTTTATTTTCGTAATGCAACTTGCACGACTTTTTTTGCAAGTCTAAACTCGGCTTTAGTATGGCTGCCGAGATACGAATCAACTTCTAGACTCTTGTGTTCGATAATTTTACTATTTTAAATATAGAACTCGACTGCCAGTTCTAACTGATCGAAAAAAAGAGTTTGACATACTACAGTACCAACTGACTGATAGGGGATAGTGCCAACATTAGGAAAATAACGCTCGTATCGAGGTTAACCGGTGTGTACCGTAGTAACCGTTAACGTTTAAGACAAACGGGACGCATAATCGTTACGTGGGAATCTTGGCGATTTACCAAAAATTGTACGGTTTCATTACCCGTTTTCTATAAAGACTAAAAAAACCGGCCAAGTGCGAGTTGGATTCGCGTACTGAGGGTTTTATATAGATTTTTAAGTCTTTGAATATTCAATGTCAGCACAGCGCTTCTCCTGAGCAAAATGTACGTAATGTGGTGTACGTAATGTTATTATTATTATTATAATAATTGTCCACCCGTTTAAGAGCTACGGTGTCGCAGACAGACAGACACACAGAGACACATAGCGGTCAAACTTATAACACCCCTCTTTTTGCGTCGGATGTTAAAAAAAAAACGGATACAAGGGAACTAAAACAAATAAAACTCTTATATCTCCAGATTACGTACGAATTCTATAACGTCGTTTATAATAAATTACCGATATAAATTCCGTTTTATTAATAAGTTTAGTAACCAAGTAGACAAGGGTCGACGAAATCAATAACTTATAAGTATTATGTGATAAAAGTTGGTTAACATAATTATTATGCAACAACTTTCGATTGAAGTTTAAGACAAACCAGTTACTAACGGATTTTTCCAATAAAATTTTGGATTTGACCTAAAGTATGGAAAATGTGGTATCAGTTAGGTATAATGGTTGTGGTTACGCTGAGTGGGGACCTATTTAGCGTCATGTATGTCTTTATTTGTTTTATGTTTATTTCTATGTTTGTTTTATGGCGTTAAATAAATGTATTTTCTTTCTTTCTTTCTTTCTTTCTAAATATCCTGACATTTTGATTATGTTATAGATTTCAAAGTCCTGAACAAAAGCCTTTAAGGGTGCTAGCTCTGTTTCCGAGACCTTTTCAGAATTTAGATTAGTTTTTTAGCGACTTTTGTTTGAGACTCTGAAATCTATAACATAATCAAAATCTCAGGATGTTTAACTGAAACCACATTTTCCAAACAGGTCTGGGGTGGGGTCCTTTAACCGTGTCTAGATTATCTAATTAGTGGTTATAATAATCTGAATTTCTAAACTTAACTTAATTTTTTAAGAAATTTTCAACAAATTTGTCAACAATTTAGACAATTTTGCAAAGGCTGTCCATAGCTATCCAACGAGGAAATGCCGCGAGCATTAGGGGACCTTTGCGCCGGGAATGGCAAGGGGCGAGTTATTTGACTAGGTTAGTGTTTGTGTATTTAGACAATTATTATTTGTACATACGAGGGTCAAACTGAAAGTTCTTAGAAAATCAAAAACTGAGCAAACTAGCAAGTTATTAGTTTTATTATATCTTTTCAAAATAGTGTCCATTCACATCAATACACCGCTGCATCCGATGGAACCACTGAGAAAAGCACTTAGCCCAGTCGTCCTTAGGGGTCTCTTCGACGGCCTTTTGAAACGCACCCACTGCTTCCTCGGTGTTCATAAAAAGTTTTCCTCGAAGTTTTTCTTTTATTTTCGGGAATAAATAAAAATCGCAAGGTGCGAGGTCGGGGCTATACGGCGGGTGACCCAGTAATTCCACGTTTGACGTCACTAAATAGTCGATCGTTCGCCTGGCGGTGTGCGACGAGGCGTTGTCGTGGTGAAGAAGGATCCTACTTCGAGGTCGCTTCTCCCGAACTTTTTCCAATACAAGTGGCAAACAATTGTTAGTGTACCACTCTGCAGTAACTGTTTTTTGATCCTCTAAAGCAATTGTCGCATAGTGACCTGTCCTTCCGAAGAACGAGGCCACCATCTTTTTTCCCACGCTTCGACCTCTCTTCACTTTAGTTGGCAACTCCTCGAAAGGAAACACCCATTGAGCAGACTGTCTCTTGGTTTCTGGATCATAACAGTAAACCCAGCTTTCGTCACCTGTAAGTATGTCGAAAACAGCATTTGAGTCACCTCCGTTAAATCTTTCAATCATTTCACGGCACCAATCAACCCGACGGAGTTTTTGGGCCTCGGTCAAATTATGAGGTATCCACCTCGCACAAAGCTTCCTGACCGCTAAATGTTCATGGAGGATTTTATGCACTTGACTCATACCGATGCCTAAGCTTGTCCGAATCTGCTGATACGTCACTCTTTTGTCAGTCTCTATCATACGCTGCACAACACTGATGTTATTTTCAGTCGTCGCCGTAGAAGGCCGTCCCTCACGCAGATCGTCGGTGAGATTAGTGCGACCACGTTTAAACTCATTAAACCAGTTGTAAATGGTCGCACGAGATGGAGCTTCATCATGAAAGGCCAATCGAAGTCTATCATAGCTTTCTTGTTGACTTAAATGACATCGAAAGTCATAAAAAATCATTGCACGAAAATTTTCGCGAGTTAAATTCATGTTGACGTGACACAGACAATTTTCAATTTGCCGCGAAATCGTAAAACTAATGACAAATGAATGAAATACATACTCAATAATATTGGCAAAGAGTTCCATTTTCAAAATTTAAACTTACTTTTTTATTATATTGTTTACAAGTGGCCAGTTCTAAAAACTTTCAGTGTCGCCCTCGTACAAATAAAAATGCTTGCCTACAAGACCATATTTTTGACCTTATACAGGGTGTCCCAAAACTAGCACGTCACAGTGACACCAGAGGTAGGCCAGCTCAAGAGGACCCTAACCAACCTAACATGACCCCAGTAAAAGTTGCACGGTTTTTGAGTTATTAACGAAATAAAGATTTTTGGGGATACTCCCCTTTGTCTTGACATTTTTAGTACCAGCATCGACTTGGAAAGCTCTTAATAACAGTTTTTTATGTGTATCGAATCACGAATAGTTACTTCAGAAGTACAAAGTGTTATTTTGGCAGTAACTACCGTAAAATGCTGAAAATAACTTCATTAATCTTGATTTAAGTTGTCTCAAAAACATGAATTTCAACTTTAACCATCTGCCATGAAAAAAAAATACTAGAAAAGAAACAAACAAATAACGTCAGTAAATTAAGCATGTCATGCAGATTCAGAAATGGTATGACACATGTATCTTACTGCAATAATATTGGGCATTATTATCACTTTGCTGATGCCGCAAGCCGTCACTGTTAAGTAAAAACATGTTACATTACTAATTTATTGAATCAGGCGTTACTTTGCCGAGTTCCATATCAATGAACTGAAACAGTCACCTACTTTGCTCACCATCGACCTTATGATAGCTACGTTTATACTAGAAATGTGTGTTCATTCAGTTCCTCCTCCCCCACACTGAAAAAATACACACCAATCACACAGATCGATCTGCACCACCACCATACTACACCGACCCGTTTCGAACTCAAACAGAGCTCATCTTCAAAGCGACACAATCATTCTCCATGCTACTAAATATCTGGTAGCATCATCGCATAAATAACGTCGCTACTTTGAAAAAAGCTCGTACCTCAAAATCGATGATTTTTTGAGTGAACTTAATGTTCGTTGAACCAAGTCCGAGCCCGACCTAGGATCACAACCCCTTTCGCGCATCCACAACCTCAAAGCCCTCACGAACGTCTTTGCTTCGGAACACCATGGACCTGCCATCTCCACAGCGACTGGGACAAAATTATACCCAGGTCTTAAGTTCTGGTACTTTATTAGTTAGTACGGAAAATTGATCCCTTTGAAGATTATCATTGAGCTGCTACTCCGACGCACATGTTGACTGCTGCCTTATTATTATGGATTGCAAATTTATTGCAAACTTATGCATCTTTATTATTATGGATTGCAAATTTTATTAAACGATGTTTTTTGTGCATCAGAGTCCATGGGAGACAATTTGAACATTTATTGTGAAGAAAATTTATTCCAATACATGAATGAAAGACAAACCTGTTTTTAACCACCCACGCAAAAAGAGGGGTGTTATAAGTTTGACCGCTATGTTTGTCTGTCTGTCTGTCTGTCTGCGTATCTGTCTGTGCCACTGTAGCTCTTAAACGCGTAAACCGATTTGAATGCGTTTTTTTTATTTGAAAGCAGGTTTTCTAGCGATGGTTCTAAGATATGTCCTATCAAAATCGTTTCAGCCGCTTTTGAAATATTGAACTTTGAAGTGACAAAGTTGGGGATTTTACAACTTTTTTTGTTTATGTTATACCCGGTTCTTTAGGATCCGGTCCTAGCCTTGAAAAGGGAGACAAACATTAGTATTTAGCCTTCGTGCATTTGGGAAAATAATGGCATCAGATAATAGATGAGCCATCGCTGTACACAGTATTTTTGTACCACTAGCAGGGACTGCTTTCGGAGCTCCAGTTTTAAGTTGGTTTGATAGGGCTTCGCTAAAGTGGTAAGAATGCCTAATGTTGTTGCAATAAGATACATGTGTCATACCATTTCTGAATTTGCATGACATGCCTAATTTATTGACGTTATTTGTTTGTTTCGTTTCCAGTAATTTTTTTTCATGGCAGACGGTTAAAGTTGAAATTCATGTTTTTGAGACAACTTAAATCAAGATTAATGAAGTTATTTTCAGCATTTTACGGTAGTTACTGCCAAAATAACACTTTGTACTTCTGAAGTAACTATTCGTGATTCGATACACATAAAAAACTGTTATTAAGAGCTTTCCAAGTCGATGCTGGTACTAAAAATGTCAAGACAAAGGGGAGTATCCCCAAAAATCTTTATTTCGTTAATAACTCGAAAACCGTGCAACTTTTACTGGGGTCATGTTAGGTTGGTTAGGGTCCTCTTGAGCTGGCCTACCTCTGGTGTCACTGTGACGTGCTAGTTTTGGGACACCCTGTATAAGTATAATCTGTGTAGTAAGTCTAAAGGTCTTGGTTCAGACCTTAGTTAGTAATACTAACTTAGTCTTCTTTCATATAAATTATCTAGTTAATTTGAGTAGGTATTTTATTACTTTGAAAAAGCTTCTTACCTTTGCTTTCTGACAACTGACAAGATACACAATTCTTTTAAACACCAATGTTATTTAAGACTTGCCATGTCCAAATACCGGTTTCTCGAATAGCTATATCGTGATAAAGCCTGCTAAAGTACCTATAAATACATACCTATGTAGCAACTAAACTAGTGAGCATGCTTTAACCGCCTGCGACACACCCACATTTTTGCCACGAACCGCTTCGGTCAAAGAATGCGTTAGCAATTAAAATCATCGTGTATGGGTATCGTAAAAAGCACAGACTCGATTTAAACGGCTTTAAAACTGAATTACAAGCTTTTTTGCTGACTCTTTCGTCGGTAGGCCTCCAATAAGATGGAGCGACGACCTGGTTAAGATCGCGGGATCACGGTGGGTGCGAAAAGCACAAGACCGGTCTGAGTGAAGAGCCTTGGGGGAGGCCTATGTCCAGCAGTGGACGTCTTTCGGCTGACATGATGATGATGATGATTGCTGACTCTACTTGGATTGTCATATAAACTGCGTATCCGTACCAAATTTCAAATTGGTACTATTAACCATTGAGAATTTCCCTCCTGCGGAGACGATACCACCAAGATTTCACTACCAGGTTATTTTATTGTCACCAAATTTACATTAGTATGCCAAATTTCAACTCAATCGGACCGCAGGAAGTGTCCCAAACAAATGACCCAAACAAATAAATAAATAAACAAGGCAAGCTAAAGAAATTTCGATACAAAGAATATATTTTATGCCTGACACGCTCCTATTACGGTCATCGTATGATACGGTGTTGGTAGTAGGTAGATAGACCTTAACTCTGTGAGTGACGACACTTTGGTACAACATGTCTCAACTCTCTGGACAGTGATCAAAATATCTGTGATTTGTTCTATGTTTGTGTTTATGGCGTTAAATAAATGTATTTTCTTTCTTACTTTCTTTCAAATCCTGAATAAAGTTTCTACACTTAATATTATGTTCTAATGTTGAAAATTATTTGATTAGATGGATATACAAGGTGTTAATTAAATAACTGAAAACCTCATACACCCCAAAATTATTTTTTTATTTTAAGTTATTGTAATCATAATCATAATCATAATATATTTATTGTGATAACGGGTACAAAACTGCTTTTGTTTACAAATATCTTAATTATTTCAAGAGATATTCGTATGTTTTGTTAAGTCAGTAATTCTACTTGACTTGTAACTCTACTCTAGCCATTAGTGCCTGTCAGTTGAGCTTTGGCGCTAAAACATGACATTTTGTCAATGCCTTAATAGGCTGCGTCTCCACCAAAGATATGCGATGATGTGTTGCGAGGAATATGTTTTCGTACAAATGTCAATTTCCGTACAACGTTGCGTCTCGAAAGAGAATACTTAGATACTGGCGAAATTGTCCTATTAATTAGGACAGAAGCCATATTTTAAAAGAGAAGAAGAATATGTTTGTCATTCATGAACCTACGCTTTATTTACCTATCTCGCAAAAAGGCTTGAAATATTTCAGAGACAAAGTCTTCAGAAATCGGTTTCAATGGCTTTGCCTCTAATACAATCGAGTATTTCAAATACGGTGTTAGTAGTATTTGATATTTTAATTTTATTAAGTAATAACACACTTCCATTAAATATGCTCATTTAATAACATTACTACTATTATTTACAAACACCATTATTAAAAAATATCTACAAATCGTAGTGGCACACAGCTTACTCGAGCAACGACTCAAAATGCCTTCCGTTTTGCTGAATACAAAGTTGCTCGTCGTCTCAAATTGGTTTTGAGCGAGTTTAACGCTTCACTTATTTTTCACTTGTCTTGTCTCGTGCTTGCCGTAGGATTATCACGGAAATAGTCCAATATTGCGTCCTCCAAACCTGGATCTAGGACTTCAGCACTTCTATCTGCGGCTGTTGGGAGACGAAACGTGCCGTGTAGTCACGTAGCCTCTGCGTAGCTGCTGACATTGTCCCGTTGGATACCGCAACACCAAACTCTTCTCGAAAACGTCGCACAGCTAAATTGACGTTATCGTTGCAACGCGCTAGCATCCGAACCATTTGACAATATTGCATATTCGTGTATCTAAACGCCATCGTAATAGTTTTTGCGAGAAATAGGAAATTAACTGAGAACGTGGAGTTTTACAGAAGTAAATGACATGACATGACGTGTCAACTTAGAAAATCAAATCTAACAGAAAAACGGCCAGTAAATATGCAACCTCGCCGATACATTGGAGTGCTATGTTGCCAGTTGTAACTTTTAGAAAGGGCACAGTTTAAAATGGATTTAAAAAAAGAAACACAAGCTACCCTAAAATTAAGTGCAATCGATTCCACTCTCGATTCTGAACAAACTACTTTCTGGTTTTCAGTTAATTAATTAACACCTTGTATATTTTCCAGAAAAAAAATAACGTATATTCCGATGTGTTAAATCATAAATCAGTTATTTCTCCGTTAATACTGCGGCGTTTGGTATGAGGCTTTGTACAGTAGAGATCCATACTAATAGGTATTATAAATGCGAAAGTGTGTTTGTGTGTTTGTCCGTCTTTCGCGCCGTAACGGAGCGACGGATCGACGTGATTTCTGGCATAGAGATAGTTTATGGGCCCGAGAGTGACATTTAGGCTACTTTTTATCCGCGCGCAATAACCGAATACCATGCGAGCGGAGCCGCGGGCAAAAGCTAGTTTTTTATATTTTTAAGCAAAAATTTGGCCACGACCCACGAGCACACGACTCTATTGTTAACGGCGTAGAAGCCTGTTCAGATATTTTTGATCGAATTGCTCAGAAGTTTAAGAACTCGAGAGGTTAGACAATATACCCTACATTGCGCGCACGAATGGCCACTTCAATCTCGTTTGCTTCACAGCTTCGCAATGTAAATTAATCCACACAATATTCCTTCCAAGTCTGAATTGGGTTTAACAACACATGCATAAGCTATCTTGGCATAGTTATTCGTCGATGAATATCTAAATTTCATAAATTTAATACTAAGGGGCTGTTTCACCAGCCATTGATTAATTTTTTTTTGACAGATAAAATAATGTGCTGTCTCCGTCTATTCGAACAAAACAAACAGAAACGGCATCACATTCATCCATCCATACTAATATTATAAATGCGAAAGAGTGTGTTTGTGTTTTTGTATGTATGTTTGTCCGTCTTTCACATCGAAACGGAGCGACGGATCGTCGTGATTTTTGATATAGAGATAGTTTATGGTTCAGAGAGAGACATAGGCTACTTTTTATCCCAAAAAATGCTCAGTTCCCGAGGGAACAGCGCGCGATAACTGAATTCTACGCGGGCGAAACCGCGGGCCAAAGCTAGTCAGAAACAGAGGGTTAACCTACAAAATAAATCACTCTCGGATTAAAACTTAATTAGGTATAAGTAATTGGTACGAAGCAGCGTGTCGATGACGACCGAAAGACGTGCAATCTTTGCAATAGAACAAACGCCATATAAATCACTTTGATATCTGTGGGTAAATAATATATTTAAAAAAATTATATATATTCTATACCCAGAACAGTGCACTTTGTAAAGTGTGAATTGTTTTACCTTTTTATAACAATAAAACGTGCGACTCCATAGACAGTTTTATTAGTTCATTATATCAAATAAGCAGATATAATTAACAAAAGGGTAGGCAGCATTTGGTTTACACGTCTTTGCTCTATATTATATGTTATAGAATTAACTGTTGGTACAGATACACTAAGCCTAAAAATATTTATTTCTAACTAAATGATACAATTACATGATATAATAAAATCGCAAATCAAAGCTTAAAATTAAACTTAAAACTGGGCGCCGTGGTGAGCAACAAACTTGCAGCATTCTGTCTTCCACAGCAATGGCAATTCGTTGAGAGAGATAGCTGCCAGCCCTTTGGTTTCCAGCAGCGTCAACCAAGCGCTTTTGTATTTTTGTAATTATTTTGTGTAGATAAATAAATATAATTATAGCCTAAAGAAATAACAGAAATATTTATAACACATCACATTTATAAAACAATAAGCTAGACTGCAAAATGGAAATCCACTTGGGGCATAGTTTCCAATGACCCTAGGACGCTTACCTCACCAAAAAAAAATTATACTCAGCCTCTTGACGGTGTAAGAACCTGACACATCTAATCCAGATCCCTGTATGATTATTTTTATTTATATATTCAAATAACATTATAGGCTACACATTATATTTTCCTGTCAAGCTAAATATCTCGTCTAAATAATAGTTTACTGGAAACCATTTTTTTTTCACCAGCATCTTTGATTTTAGGGTATGAGTATGTCAAATTGAGTTTAAAAAAAAAAACAACCGTCAAAGCGTGGACGTACCGCGCTCCGAGCATTTTCCCGCCATTTCACTGCACTTTCGTGTGCGAATCTTCTAATTACTCCGTAGAAAGTCATCGGCAACGTTTTTTAAGCCGATTTGCGGCTTCCGAGCGTCCGCGGAATGATTTTTGTGCGTTTACTTTATTATTTAGTTTACGTTTAGTCGTTGCTAACAAGATGAAAGTCACTGCGAAACACTGCGAGCATTCCTATGCCACGGGCTCTTTCAGAAAGTGTATAAGTTATTTCGCTTCCAGAATCACAGATTGCACGTCTAGATTTTTTAGCGCTAATTAGGTAATAACTTTTTTTCTGCTGTCATAACCGCAGTTTTACGACTTTGAGATGAAAGTTATACTAAAACTACATGTGGGCGATTCCAGTAGGTAATTGCCGCGCGTCACGAATAAATAAATTAAAGTAAATAAGTGTGACAAGATCAGTTTATTACTAGCTTTTATCAGTTTATAATATCACCTCTTATATTTGTTTGTTGGCCTCAAATTTGTGAGTTAATTTTGTTCTGCTTTCAGTAGTGGTAGGATTAACTTGAAATTTGGTAATTTATTGAAACAGGCGTTGCTTTGCGGAGGTTCATATCAATGAACTATGTTAAGTAAAAGAACAGAGTAGATTATTTTTGTAAACTTGTTTATTATGGAACAAACAATTTTTTACATTATTTTACGTTGAGCTTGCATTGCAAACTTTTCTGCAACTAAGTGTTGCCAGGTGGACAACTACAGACAAGAAAAATAATAATGGAACTAAAGGTTCCTATTAATGTTCAATCATGTATTGAACATAGTTGGGCAGGGCCAAAGGTAAGTTTTATATTTTTTAAATTTACAATTTTTTACAATATTTAGTTAACTATATAGTAGAGTTAAAGGTAAGTCTAGATATACAATTTTAGAGTATGATTAGTGGTAAGTAATTTTTACTTTTAATTGCTTATTTTTGATATATTAATGGATAGATTAAATTAATGAATTATACAGAATTATTTTCCCTTTAAAGTTTTACACATTTAACATTTAAATTTTTGCTTTATATATAATTATAGGTTTATAGATACTAAGTTTTACTAATTAATGTCAGCCATTCTGACTTTACCTTAAGCCCAGGGTAAGTATTTAACATAACAATCATCTTCTTTTTAGATTTAAAAATTTAAATTAACATTTTTATACTTCTAATATATCTCCATTTATACTTAAGTATATGAAATTAAAGTTTTACACTTACTTAATAATAAAAATCACAAATTATCATGAATAGGTAGAGGACATAATTTGGAGTATGAGCGTTGAAACACTTTGCCTGAGTCAGCCATTTTTATATCTGCGACTCTTACTTTCCCATCTGGACCAGGTATCACCTTTACAATACGGGCCATGGGCCAATCAAGAGGTACAATATTACTCATCTTAACTATGACCAAATCTCCAACCTTTAAATTGGGCTGGTCTTGCCTCCACTTAGGGCGATTTTGTAATGTATTTAAATAATCTAAGGACCATACTTTCCAGAAATCCTGTTTAAGTTTTTCACAAATTTTCCAAAACTTCAGACGGTTAATATTTACATTAGTGTAATCTATTTCAGGATAACTGGTTAATGGAGCACCTATCAAGAAGTGTCCAGGCGTTAGATATCTGTAGTCAGATATCTCAGCACTCATTGGTAGCAGAGGCCTTGAATTCAAAACTGCTTCGATTTGAGTTATCGCCGTGTACAGTTCTTCAAAGGTAAGTACCAAGTTTCCTACTATTCTTTTTAAGTGATATTTTAGACTTTTCACACTCGCTTCCCATAATCCACCAAATTCTGGTGAATAACTAGGTATGAATTTGAATGAAATATAGTTATTGGAACAATAATTTTTAATGGTGTCTACATGTTCTTTTGATGAGTTTAATTTAAACAATTCATTTAGCTTATTGGATGCACCTTTAAAGTTTTTAGCATTATCACAAAATATTTGCCTAGGTAGTCCACGCCTAGAAATGAATCGTTTGAGACATGCCAAGAATGCCTCGGTGGTTAAGTCGCTTACTAACTCCGCATGTATCGCTTTAGTGGTAAAACAAACGAATATAGCTATATAGGATTTAGTTACTAACGGTTTTCTAATTCTGCTTATTTTCAGATCAAAGGGGCCACAGAAGTCTACACCTGTCGATAATAAATCTGCAGGATTTTCAGCACTTCGGACATAGGCCCAAGTACAACCTGATGTCAATTTTTTAATTTGACCTACTCTCTTTGATACATATTTTCCACTCTTTAAATTACTTGAGTTAAGCCAGGCTAAAACAATTTGAGAATCCGAGTAAAAAGTCATTTTAATTGGAAATCGTGACTGTAAAGTATTTTGCACTCTATCTGCAAGTTCAGAGAGTAGTACTGCACTATTTAATTCCAGGTTAGGTATTGTTAAACTTTTACTCAGAGGAGCTACTCTTGACTTGGAGCATAATAAATGGACTTTGACAGTACCATCGTTATATAAGACTCGCATGTAGAGACAGCATCCAATGGCTTTTAATGATGCGTCACAGTAGCCTACTAGTTCTATACTTTTCCTA
The DNA here is from genome assembly GCA_037349165.1 of Choristoneura rosaceana. Taxonomy (NCBI): domain Eukaryota; kingdom Metazoa; phylum Arthropoda; class Insecta; order Lepidoptera; family Tortricidae; genus Choristoneura; species Choristoneura rosaceana. Next base: position 3,787,599 of record JAZBNJ010000032.1, read on the forward strand.
TCACCCTCTATGACACTTCTCGGGGTGGAAATAGTACCCATTTCCAGCAAATCTTTTAAAAATATTTCCCATTCTTGAAGTTGCCTCTGAGGTATTATAACATCCCAATTTATTTTCAAGGTCCATAATTCCTGCATGAAAAGTTTTGCTTTAACTATTACTGGACCAATTAACCCAAGAGGATCGAATATCTTGCCTATGAAACTTAGAATTTTTCTTTTTGAATTTAATTTATTTTGGTCACATTTTGGGCCATGAAATTTAAATGAGTCCTCATTTGTGTTGTATTTAACACCCAGGGTTTTTACAATACTATCCCCATTTAAATCCAATTCATCAAAATATTTTTGTTCCCCTTCTAAGTCGTTAAGTATATTTTCATTATTGGAACACCATTTATGTAATTTAAATGACCCTAAATCCAATAGGCTTATGAGTTGTTTTTTCAGGTTGGCCAGTTCCTTCATGTCATCACAACCAGCAATGACATCATCAACATAGGTGTTCTTCATGATGGCCTCTGATGCCAGAGGATACTCATCGTGGAACTGCATTGCAAGTTCTACCAGGCAACGGGTGCTAAGAAAACTTGAGGCTTTTAAACCATATGTGACGGTTTGAAGCTGAAGGCAAACAATGGGCTTTTGCGGACTATCTCTCCATAATATATTTATCAATCCTAGTTGACTTTTATTTAAATGTACCTGCCTAAACATTTTCTCAATATCACATATTAATGTGTACTGGTAAGTTCTAAATAGGGTGAGTATATCAAACAGTTCATTTTGTACTGTAGGTCCATTGTACATTTTATCATTAAGAGAGACTCCATTTTTAGACTTCTGGCTACCATTGAAGACCACTCTTAATTTTGTAGTCTTACTGTGCTCATTACTGACAGCATGGTGTGTTAAAAAATAGATGGGATCATTTTGGACATCATAATCACCGATGTCAACAGTCTTGGCATGTCCCAACTCGATATACTGGTCAATAAAGGTCTTATATTTTTGGAAATATTCAGGGTGGTTTTTGAATTTATTTTCAAGGGAGTAAAATCTCTGAAGAGCAATTGAGAATGAATCTCCCAGATTTAATTCATCTATGGGAACTTTAAGCGGCATGTCAACATAAAATCTTTTATCAACTAATTGCACAGATTTTTGAAAACAATCTTCAGCTAGTTGACATTCCGAGGTAACCTCTGCTTTTTCAGGGATTTTCTCCGCAAGCCAGAATTTATTCATGACTTCAGTTAAATTTTCTTTGTCAGTTTGTACTACAAAATTTGTCACCAAATTGTTCTGCTCTTGAGCAGTGGTGAATGACAGGCTACCACCTACTATGTGTCCAAATAAAGTATTTTGCAGGACTAAACCATTATTTAAATTTATTTTACCATCCTGTATAATTTTAAAATAAAAATCTGCACCCAGTAATAACTCAATTTTAGAAGGGACATTAAAGTCAGGATCAGCGAGCTTGATACCTCCAGGCAGTTTGATAGTTGACATATCAATGTATTGTTGTGGCAATTTTGATGTGATTGTGTCAACAATGTGACAAGAGACAGGTAACTCTACATTATTACTAGCACACAATACAATATTGGTACACCTATCAATTTTGTTAGGATTATTGCAAATACCTACTATATTTGTATTTGTTTTTAATTGAGGCAAATTTAATTTATTTACTAGATCCTTTTGTATAAATGATGCCTGGCTGCCAGTATCAAGCAAAGCCTTTACATACATATCCTGTCCATACATGTCAGTGAGCTTTACCTTGAGCGTGGGAAGTAAAATGTTTCCCGTTGACTGCTGGTTACACAGATTACCAACTTTCTCATCTTCTGGACTTTCCTCATGCATAAGAGTATTGTGATCGAGTTTGCAGATTTTGCATCTAAAATGAAATTTGCATTTATTTTTGTGAGGCTTAAGGCATACCTTACATAAATGTTTAGATTGTGCAAACTCAATCCGATCGCCTATGGCCGCTGTTTGAAATACAGGGCACAAATAGATAGGGTGATTTTTGTTGCAATATATACACATTATGTGTTTAGATGTTTCTTGTGTAGTAACATTAGTAACTTTGTATGAACCAGATTTGCCCCGAGCACCTTCATATGGAGTACTTTTTAATGCGGGACTATCTTCTAGCGCGATTGCGCGCCGTTCCAAATATGACACAAATCCATCCATTGTTGGTAAATTGTCAGGGTCCTCTCTGTCGAGGTGATATGCCCTGCATGTGTAAGAGTCTAATTTACGACTCAATATAGAGATTAATAACATATCCCATTGTTTTGTGGGCTGCTCAAGATTTTTTAGTGCATAAATTTGTTGTTGCACCTCAGAAATGAACGACCTTATAGTGGCAGCTGTGCCTTTTTGCATTGGAGGTAAGTCCAGAAGATGATTGATGTGGTTAGATATTAGTCGAGCTTTATTGTCAAAACGTTTCTTTAGGAGGATTAATGCTTCAGGATAAGACTCATTGACCATTGGTAAATTTACAATTACTGCTAAGGCATCGCCTAAGAGATATTTCCTGAGATAGAAAAGTTTTTGAATATCTGACAATGATTTATTTTTGTCGATTAGAGCTGTGAACAGATCCATAAATGGTTTAAATTGAGTGAAATCTCTGCCATCAAATGTTGAGATTTCAATGTTTGGGAGCTTTGACATAGACACATTATTACTTTGTTCACTTGTGTTAGAAGTACGACATTTAATCGATTCACTGAGCATAGCTAAAAGTCTGTAATACTTTGACTCGACCACATCAATTTTTTCCGCATCTTCCGCGTCCAGCACGAATATTTCCACGTTAATGTCCTCATAGTTCTTGAAAGTACTTACGAGTTTGCTTCTTCGCGCCTCCAACTCTGCTGCGCTGGCAGCCTCATAACTTACAGAGTCGTTGACGAAGGTCTCAATACGCGTGATTGTCCCTTTGAGCAGACCACGTTTGGTGCGTAAGGTAGAGAGTTTTTCTTCCATTTTGCCGCGCACAATTAATTTACCGCACAATTTATAACCGCACTTTATTTATATAAACATCGCGAACGAACGTGTTTTGATAGCTTGTCACCTCACTGACAGTGACACCAACTGACATTTGACGTTAAACGTCAACCGCTCCCAACTCGCGCGCTTTCACGTCGAACTTTATGTTTCGAACGCACGATTCTGTGTTGTCAGACGATAAATGCCGCAGTGATAATACAAGACCACGCTATTCGGAAAATTTTGAATTTACCGCTCTTGGTATTTTTCTTCCAATCGCTATTTTTGCTGTTTCCTGAGGATCTCGGGATCCTTCTTAACTTGCAGGCAGCTTGTTTCTGGCTAAGATGGTGCACCCTGATGCGGATCGGACAACTTCTTTGCCCGGTCACGTAGGCACGCCGAATCTTGCACTGTATAATTTATGTACGAGAACGTAAACTTCTCCTTCTTGGAATGAACTGCGTCCACTTTATCGTAATGCACGGCCTTACGATTGAGAAATATGACCGTGGACTTAGTCTTTTCGTAGATTTTCTGGATCGCGCACTAGTTTAACCGCCGATCACTTGCAACAATCGCGAGTTCCGCGAATATATACTGCACTGAATTTACCTTACGAAGGACCACTTACTCTGTTAAGTAAAAGAACAGAGTAGATTATTTTTGTAAACTTGTTTATTATGGAACAAACAATTTTTTACATTATTTTACGTTGAGCTTGCATTGCAAACTTTTCTGCAACTAAGTGTTGCCAGGTGGACAACTACAGACAAGAAAAATAATAATGGAACTAAAGGTTCCTATTAATGTTCAATCATGTATTGAACAAACTATATATGGTATATTTTTCATCCGGGGACTAAAATAAGCTAATACATACCCGAGGTTACCCGAGGAACCTAACCAGGTTAGGTTAGTAAAACTCTATTTTTCACTACGATTGCTAGAAAAAATAGTCGTTAATCATTTATGATTTAAGCTCTACCTATAACAATTTCAGAGCTTTCACGATGAGATTTTTTTCCAACCAGACACAGGCCAGAAATGGTCTTTATACAAACTGGAATAAATAGAATGGCACCACCTTCTAAGCGGAAAAACATACAATTAAGACTACGTTGACTAAGAACGTAACATTTTCGTCATGAAAATGGTCCACACACTACCTTATTTTATGCCAAAAACTAAGCAATTACTGGCTGTTTGAGTTTATCTAAGTCACTCGAAGTAGGTAAGTTGAAAAATGTATTATGTGGACTCCCTATAATTTGGCATGTTATTCTAAGAAATAAATAATTTCTATTTCTATTGCTATGAATATACATATCAGTTATAGAGATGTAACATGAAAAAAAAAGTTTGTTTTCACTTCTCATGCTCTAAAAGTGGGTCAATATAGCCTTACGAGACGAGAGTAAAGTGAGCACTTTACTCCCTAGGGAGTAAAAGTAATTAATTTTTTAATTTACTTCGAGTGACTTAGATAAACTCAAACAGCCAGTTACTTGCAAAAAATAAGTTTGTGTGTGGACCATTTTAATGACGAAAATGTTACGTTCTTAGTCTACGTGGTCTTAGTTCTATGCTTTTTCCGCATAGAAGGTGGCGCCACTCTATTTTTCCGTTTGTGTATGGACCATTTCGCCGGTGCTATTTTGTTAGTATCTGTATTGGTAGTATCTGTGTCTGGATGGAAAAAAATATTTACCGTGAAAACTTTGAAATTGTTGTAGAGCGTAAATCGTAAACGATTAAAATAAATTGATTATTCTCACAATGTCATCAAGTGATAGTGAAAATTATGATGTTGACCAAAGAGTAATAGACATAATTGATAATCTTTTGCCGCCGAAATCTAGAAAGATTTATTTTTATTTTTTGTTAAATCTTTTTGTACTAACTTGACTATTTTTTCTCGCAATCGAAGTGAAAAATAGAGTTTTCACCGCGAGACTAAAAGTCAATATAAATATATATTGGCTTATTTTAGTCTCTTGATAAAAAATATACTATTTTTTTCACAATGTTCAAAAAAAACATTGAAAAAACTTAGTAGCCTTGTTTTTTTTTATAACTGGTTTTTTTTTTTCAGAAATAAAATCAATAGGGAATTAATTGTTTTATTGAGGTCAGTAAACACTAATCAATGGATGGTGAAATAGCCCCTTAATTTTCCTCTGTGTCTTTTCAAATGTTTTTTTTTCAAAGTACGGAATAAATAGTACGGAACCCTATCTTGGGCATGTCTGATACGCTCTTCGCATTTTTTTGTTTTTTTTACTTGCATCTTTGGTTTTCGCAGCAACGCCGCATTTAATTAATAAATAATTAGCGTAATGAATACGTGCTACGTTTGTTATGTTTTAACGTATTTTCGTCACTTATAAATTAAGTCAAGTTTTCCTTTAGCATTTCAGAACAAAATTAAGAGGCGTTTCCCCAAAAAATTACAATAGTTTAGCAATGCAAAAATAAATTATGCATATTATAAGTACCCGCATACTGCTAATTAAGATTTGTTTCGTAACTTCTGGCCTTGGCAAGCGGGCCATCAAAATCGCAAGTACTTTCACTGTGAAAACTCCTACGTTCTGCAGTTCTGCAATATTGTATTTTCAGACGCATTATTGCTATTATATTGAGTAATGTTTTTCCATCGTATTGCGCCGGATAAGTTTATAATATATAAATTTATAGGTACTTATTGCTTTCTCAATTAGCTTCAGTAATTAGCTACATTGTCGATGGCAAAACATTTGTCATTTGTCTTAGGCCTCTAGGTTGGCAACGCATCTGCATGCAATCCAGCTACCTGGTGTTGCAAGTGTCTATTGGCGGTGGTGATCTCTTGCCATCAGGAGACCACTTGCTCGTTTGCCATCCAGTCGAATAATAATAATAAAAAAAAACACCTTGCAAGGTCCGCCCGGATTGCTACCACCATCTTGCTCGCTAATCCTGCCGTGAAGCAGCAGTGCTTGCACTGTTGTGTTTCGGCGTGGAGAGTAAGACAGCCGGTGAAATTACTGGCACTCGAGGTATCCCATCTTAGGCCCCTAGGTTAGCAACGCATCTGCAATCCCCCTGCTGTTGCAGGTGTCTATGGGCGGTGATGATCTCTTACCATCAGGAGACCTACTTGCTCGTTTGCCATCCAGTCGAATAAAAAAAAACATCTGTACCTACTCTGAAACGTTTGATTTTTCAGGTGCTGCACTAAAATGCATTAAGTATCGAATCGCTGCTTTCTGCTAAGTAACGTCGATGTGTGTAATTTTAATTATTGGTGTTATTGACAGTTATCGTTCCGATTAATAAACTTGAGGCCCGACATTAAATTTCTGTTGAGTGACACTCTTTTCCGGCCCGGATAACACCGACATGGAAATACCGGCCCTGATTTTTATGTACAGCCCATAGAAACTGACAGCAGCTTCTATGGGCGTGTACACGAAAAAGAGTGTCGGTATTTCCATGTCGGTGTTATCCGGGCCGTTAAAGAGTGTCACCCTTTCTGTTTTCACAATTTGAACAGAACATCAATCAAGTTATTTTTTTTTACGTCCTCTAGTGAGGACCGGGGGACCCAGGAGTTTAAAGAGTTATGTTCTGTTACATTGTATGTGTAAGTAATAATCCTATCAAAAACATAAATGTGAAATGAGAGCCAAGTTCAATATTGATCCTGAAATTAATTTATAACAGCATAAAATATTTTATAACAACTTAAAATAAAGAAAATTAAAAATAAGTAAAGAGTTATACAATACAAAACAAAATATGTTTTTCTTATAACTTAGGATAATATTTTGAAGCCTAAGGTCAGACTTGTACCTACTAAAACAGTCGTGGAAAAGCCCTAATGTTCGATGGCTAAGTTTTCACCAGCCACATTTTTGGAAGAATAAAATAAAAACATACAGCTTTAGAATATAATAGGTACCTATATTTACCTACATTAATCTATATTGTTTTCGTTATCATCATCATCATCATCATCCCAGCCTATATACGTCCCACTGCTGGGCACAGGCCTCCTCTCTGAATGTTTATGTGTATTGTTTTCGTTATGTTTTAAAGTAATCTACATAGTTACCTCAAAACACTGCATCCGCTTCCAATGTCATGCATTCAAAATTATGGAACAGAAAACTTCACTATGACCGTTATTCATTCGAATTATTTAAAATTCGAACTTGGCACGCTCTTCCGCGGCGGCGGCGGCAAACCGACTGTCTTCTGTTTATAAAAAAATTATGTGTCTATGGATTCGTTTCGTAGATGCATATTGAACGAGAAAGAGCAAAAAGTTTCACTATTGCGGTTTGTTTACGCTGAGATCATAAAGTACAGTTTAACTTGTTTTAAATAGCTGGCCGTGAAGCATTTATGTTTACTGCGCTCTGCGTGCTAGGCGATGCCGCGGGCGCTTTGGAAGTTTCTATTAAGTTCTCTCTAAATAAACAAAGTAAGTAGGTACACCAAGCTTAGGGCCTGTTGTTTGATCAGTAGTTAAAGTTACTATATTAAATTTCCGTTGAAATGTATTAACTACTTATTGTTATTTTTGTCATACATTTTAACTATTAGTTAGTTTAACTAATGATCAAACAACAGGCGCTTAGAGCAATACGGGCTTCCTGCGCAACTATCTTCCGGTAGGAAGACCGTGTTGCTCTAAGCTAAGACACCAAGCACAGTATATTATATAGTAGTTCGAATTTTGCACTTCGTAGTATTATAGGGCCAGCAGGGATACTACGAAATTCGAAGTTCGTATCGTACCGTCCCTCTCACTCTCGTGTTAAATAATTATAAGCGTCGGCGGGACGGTACGATACGAACGTCGATTTTAGAATTTCATAGTAGGTAGCCCCGCAGCGACGTTCTAACGTAATCACCTGTAAAGTAACTAGCCGCGTTTAGTTCCGTTTTTTGTCATATTCATTAAGATTTTTGTTGCATTGCAGCATGAGCCGAGCAGAGCTGCACTCACTTCGTGATTGTTATACCTACGCTCTAGGAAGCGACGAAAGTTTCTTCTTGTGAATCACGCGTCAGCCTTTCCATAGCCGCTCTTTCCTTTCTGAACAAGAAAACGCGAGTAATCGCACGTGATCCCAGATCCCACGCAAATTATTTAACTGGCAAAAATCAATAAATATTAATCATACACATTTTAATAAATTTGTCGTAAACGCTTGTAAATGAACATTTCTAAACGCAATCTAAAAGTCACTGTCAAAATCACGTTTATTTGACATTTGGTTTTCCTTTTATTTTTCAAGGTTACGGGATACTTGAATTCCTTATCATTCCTGTGTTTTACATAATTTATCTCTTACATAGAACTAGGAACTGATCATGAGCGCTTTGTCATTCATACAGTCGACCAAGGGCAAAGTGATATTGGCTACGGTTGCAGCTCTGCACGTAACCATTTACGTAGCGAAGCCTTCGTTTTTCAAGGGCGAGAGTGAGAAAAAAAAGATTGCCGATCCGCCTAAATACTTGCCAGGACAGTGAGTGGCCTTGTTGCGAGTTAGATATAGCTAAATACGGAAATTTACTGCCCATTATCCGTGAAACTAGCGTTGGTAATACATGATTTATAAGAGCTTGGTCGCTGTTAGTAGTTTAGTTCGTGAGCGTATTATCAACAGTACTGTCAGGAAAATGAGTACCGGCAAGCCCCTGGTGTATGTGACACGTAATGACATGCCGCATGGTGGCGTGGATCTATTGAAGAAAGGGTAAGTTTATAGACTCAATAAGTAACTTAGCTTATACATAATTGAAGCAACTTGAATTTTATGAATAAGATTTTTGAAACCTTAAATCCTTTTAATAATGAGAACTGAGAACTTGAATTAACTTGCAAGTTGGTATGATAATTTGTGTGTATTTTTTCCATTAAAAACAATTAAATAAAATAAATTAATATCATGGGACACTTGACACCAATTGACCTAGTCCTAAACTAAGCAAAGCTTGTATTATTGATACTAGGCAACGGATAAACATACTTATATAGATAAATACATACTTAAATACATATTAAACATCCAAGACTCGAGAACAAACATTTATGTTATTCATACAAATATCTGCCCCTGCTGGAAATCGAACGTCAAGCTTCATACTCAGGTGAACAAAAACTATTTTTTTCAGTTCCCAGATTAATACAATATAGATACCTAGTGTTTTTTTTGTTGTTGTTACTCAATTGCACAATGATTTCATTGGGACATGCTCATTGGTCATTCTATTTAAGTGTTTAGTTTTATTCCTTTTATCATGAAGTTGATGTCATCAGTAAATTAGCCAGAAAATAAATACTTCTAAAATATTATTTAACACTCATTTTCATAAAGATAAGACCAGGCTATAAAATACATTGATTGTTCGTTCCCAAAAAGGTGTGTTCCCACTAGTCCTATTGACAGTACTAGAATAGAGTTCTAAAATAGTAATGTCAATAGAACTAGTGGGATCACACCCAGCACCCCCTAATACCCCTACATACCAAATTCCATCAAAATTGTTGGAGCCATTTCCAAGTCCGAGATACAATATTATATTACTTTCCTTGTATCATTTTACTAGTAACTGTGGATTTCCAGAACTTTCTATGACATGTTCTAGCTAATACATATTGACTTAGCTGACATAAGTTTATCAGACTCAAACAATTTGTATTTAAATTTATTCATTAACTTATAGGTTGTATTATTAAGCAAACAAAATGTAATGAAGATACAGAAAAACTGAATTGAAATATATTTAAAAGCAGGTAAGCCTCAAAAAATAATTAGAATACAAAAACATGCCTGGGCCATTTTACTACTGTATTTATTATAGTATTACTATGTAGATTAGCATTTAGCTTTTCTCACATGATACTCTCAATAAATCCCAATCCTGCAGAAATATCAGAATAAAACCAACCAAGAGCGTGTCAGACACTCTCGAAATAGTTTTCTGCAGCCATTACAAAAAAAATTAGTAATATTTTTCAAAGGATTTCGTATTTTGTACGAATATTCCAAGTTAAGGTATATTTTATATATTTTATACCTCAGACTATGCTATTTACTTTTAAACTACTAATATTTCTCAAGAAAACTCAACAGTTATAGTTTTCCTTGTAAGTTTGATATACTTACTACCATCCTAAATTTTTTTCAAAATTTTCCACCAACCAGTTTAGATTTTAGGGGGAGGCTTGATTTTAATGAAAATTTGCAACAAATCACTGAATCGAAAAATCGTTTTAGCAACCCCCTAATGGTTTTGAAAGACTTATCCAACGATACCCACACTACAAGGTTGGATGAGAAAAAAAAAATCCCCTCCACTTTACGTCTATGGGAGGTAGTGTAGATTTTTTTTTTTATTGTAAGTATTCATTACTTATGTAAAATTCCTACTTAATGTCGTTTTATTGATATCTGTTACAGATGTGATATAAAGTTCTGGGATCAGCCCTCCCCAGTTCCTCGGGCAGAGTTCCTCAAGGGTGTGGTGGGAGCCAATGGTATCTACTGCTCTCTCACGGAGAAGATAGACAAAGAGCTGCTCGATGCAGCCGGACCAGGATTGAAGGTGGTGGCAACCATATCTGTAGGCATTGACCATATTGATGTGGCGGAGTGTAAGAAGAGAAATATTAGGATAGGTTATACTCCTGATGTGCTGACGGATGCAACTGCAGAGTTGACTGTAAGTATGTTTTAAGCCGAATTTAGACTTGCAAGAAAAATCGTGCAAGTTGCATTACATTGGGAGATTTGTAATTGTGAGGCCGTAAAGCCAACGAGTTTGTAGTAGTCTAACGCCGCAGTGTAATGCAACTTGCACGATTTTATTTATTTTAATAAAATTTATATCCTTCTGTGACAGAAGAGTAGAATTGATTTTTGTCTATCAGACTATTATCAGTCAGTCACGCTCACGCACGAATTACCTTATATGTATAATAGTATTTTTACAGGTGATAAATGGTGACATACTTCCTGGCGGTGACATGGTATCGCATGGAATTCAAACTCGTATTAAAAAAGAAAAAAGCTAATAAAAAAAATTACTACCCGTAGTTACGAGAAAACACTAATCAATTTGTCACCGCCAGGAAGGATACTTTTTGGCGGGCGTTATCTATTTCACTATGAAGCAGTCGACTTTTTAAATTTCTTGTGTATCGGAAAAAAATTACGTAAAATTCGTACATTGTACGCTAGATCTTCAAAGCTCCACAAAATCGTGGCCACACGTAACTCACACTTTATCCATTACTTTCCAGTTGGCACTCCTGCTGTCCACATCGCGTCGGCTGCCTGAAGCGCAGCATGAGGCCCGCACCGGGGGCTGGGTGTCCTGGGCACCCACCTGGATGACAGGGCCCGGGCTCGCCGGGGCCACCGTCGGCGTCGTAGGCTTCGGCCGCATTGGCCAGGCCGTCGCCCGCCGCGTCAAAGCCTTTGGCACCTCCAAAATCCTCTACTACAACCGAAGCGAACGCCCCGAAGCAAAAGAAACCGGAGCGATCAAAGTGGAATTCAACGACCTCATAACCCAGAGCGACTTCGTCATTTGCTGTGCTGCATTAGTACCGGAAACCAAGGAGATATTCAACAAAGCTGCATTCGAGAAGATGAAACCGACTGCTATTTTTGTGAATACTAGCCGGGGTGGCACCGTTGATCAAGATGCCCTGATTGAGGCTCTACAAAATAATACTATTAGGGCTGCGGGGTTGGATGTGACCACGCCTGAACCACTGCCATTGGACAATCCGCTGTTTAAGTTGAAGAACTGTGTGGTTCTTCCGCACATTGGAAGTGCTGCGATTGAAGCGAGAAATGCTATGAGCGAGTTAGTGGCGAGGAACATCATAGCTGCTTTAGAGGGGGCTGAAATGCCTGCTGAAATAAATTAATGGTTTTAATGGCATTTTGACTTGGGAGTGGGACAGGACACCCCCCTATAGTCTGTTAAAAATGCTTTTATAGATAATTTTATAGAAAATGGCTGTTTAAAATAAATTTTGATAACGATTGTCACCACCTAGTCTATCTCTCTAGATTTATTGTGACTAGGAAAAAATATTCATTCATATGAATTAAAGTGTCTTAAAGACATTAAAGAAAGAATATGTGTAAATTTTCTATAGTTAAAATTGATGGTCATGACAGTGAAAGAAAAATTTAGCATCGCTTTGTAAGTAGACAATAAGCTGTATGTTTATGAGTGTAAAAAATATAGATTATATATTCTTATACGAAGTTGCAGTTTTAATATGGAAATCTTTTAAAACTTTATCCTCAATATTTGTATCCAGAACATGCTATAAATATTATTAGGTAGGTATATAAACTTACGCTAATTTGAAATTATCATATATCAGTGATCGCACTCGCATACATGGTGCAACGTACGCGGGATTCCCGAGTAGAAATCTTGATGTCAATATTAATCCAAAAATCTAGTTCGAAAAATTTGTAATAAGCTTTGTGAAAGTTTAAAACTTTAAATTGTAATGTTTTCCATAGGAATGAGACAAATAATAAATTTTGTGTAAGATAGTTGCACACGTCGTGAATAAAAGCTAGTTATTAAAATAATAATAATTACATAATTTATCTTACTTCCTGAACTCATGATGAGTCATCAAGTCATGGCTCATGATTTCATCTTGACCATGGAATAACAAAAAAATTTACTGTTTTTATGTTAATTTGCAGCAAGTTAATTCTGTATTTGCATTAAATTTTTAGCTAATAGTCCAAATAAGTGCAACATGCAAAATACTTAGGTATACATACAAAAGTTCTAACGAGAAGAGCTCTCAGTACAACTCAAGATCAACCTTGAGGAGTTGTAAAATATTTAAAATCACAATGTCTTCACAATTTTAACAGAACAGGGGATATAATGTCGTAAGTGTCAAACCTCGTAACTCCAAACCCTGGCCTGTAGTAACTCTTCAAGCAAATCTTATATATATTTTTTTTTTTATTTAACTGGATGGCAAATGTGCAACTCCACTTTTATACAATTGCCACATTACAACTTTTTGTATATTTTTTTCGGAATATTATTCCTAATAATTTTAATAATTGTATTAACATATAAAACCATATAGTTTTTTGTGCCTCCTGTAAAATTTAATCTGATGGAGTTAAGAGGTCTGACACTTTAGCCGATGATAAATAAATCTAAAATGCTTCTGTAACGCATTCACGCCCACCAACGCATATATGCGTTTTTGGAACTGCCCCCAGTGCAGGTGTTATAATTTATTCATTCATTTTGAATGCACATGTGCACGGTGCACGGTGGCACCCGTGTGACCACTGTCAAGTCAAGTGGCAGTGGATGCGTTAAAGATGATGTTTACGAACTACAGGTGGGTTACTAACTAGCAGACTATCTAGTATCTAGTTCTAGTCTGTACAGTTCCACCAGAAACAGGATAAAAAAACAAAATCCAACATTGGAAATTTTATATTCCAATTTTTATTATTTTAAAAACAAATAAAAATCAACATTTAATTCACTTAAAAGTACATTAGTCATTGTGTTCATGCTGAGCCTCAGACTCCCTCCAATTGTTCTGGACCATCTCTACAATCATACCCCACCACTTGGACTGCATGAAGTAGTAAACGGAGCACACCATGATAAACAACCAAGACAGAACTAGGAAATAGTCTGTCTCTTTCTCAACAACACTTGAAACAGGACCTTGGAAGTCCTTAGACGTCACCAACAACACCTGCGGATGCTGCCCTGTTATCGCATGGACAAATTTACTGAACGAATGAATGTTGTATTCGGTTCCATTGAATTTACCAACAGGTCGGCCATTGTGGAACATTTTCAAAGTAGGTACACCAACAATACCATATTGAGCATTAATTCCATGGTATTTTAATGCATCTAAAGCTACCATTTTTACACTTGGGTATGACCGAGCTAGGGCATTGAAATGTGGTGCCGCATGTGCACTAAATGGACAGGCTCTGGCGTAGAAAAGGACTAGAACACAATCGGCTTCGACATCGCGACTGGTTATGTCAGGTTTAACCTGCAAAAGCTTGGACAAACTAGTTCCATTAATGATTTCGACAGACGTTTCTACTTCTGGATTTTGTTCTTCATATGTTATCTCTTTACACTTCACGAGCTTCCTTGTTTCATTGGCTGTTTGGGTTTTGTTTTCTGTAGTCACATTTGCCGATGTAACGTGATTGTAAATGTTGATTAATGTTTTATCGACGTCCGATACAACGTTCGACAAAAGTGATTCCGATTCGTCGACATTTGGCACGTCAGCCTCGACTTCTTCGAAATCTGACTCTTTAGTGACTTCCGCTTCCTCCTCTACGTCGATCTGCGTACTGTTTGCCGCCAATCCTTTGAGAAATCACAGAAATTAACATTACAAAACCGGTAAACATAATTATCTTTGTCCATACAAGCCACAAGCCACTTATGAATACGTACCTATTAGGACGAACAATACAAAGTACAATTTCTCTTTTCCATGAAACATAATTCAAAATATGGGACGATATTTAATTATTAACAAGAAAAAATATCCCAATCACGTATTGAAATTCAATGTTTATTTTCTGTCGTCATATTTGTCATCCTGTCATGCATGGCTGTCATTGTACTGTCATTCCTTTTTTTTCGTAATTTGAGCTCTCTTACGAAAGGTAAAGGGAAGCAATCCATACCATATGCGCGTTTATACATATTTTTAGGGTTTCGTGCCAAAAGGGTAAAAACGGAACCATTTCTAAGACTTCACTGTCCGTCTGTCTGTATATGTGTCATCTCGTGAACTGTGATAGCAAGATAGTTGAATTTTCACAGATGATGTACCTATTTGTGTTGCTGCTATAACAGAAAATACTAAAAACAGAACAAAATAAATATTTAAGGGGGTCCCATACAACAAACGGAATTTTAGCCGTTTTTTGCTCGGTATTTATACCTAACGACAATAGGTAAACGCTTGAAATATTCACAGAATATTTAGTTGTATATATATTCACTCTAAAAATAAATAATTCAAATAAAGTAAACATTCAGGGCGGCTCTCATACAACAAACCTGTTTGCCGTTTTTTTTGGTAATGTTTAATGTTGTATTAAATAATAGTACCTATGGAACCCTTCGTGCGCGAATGCGACTCGCACTTGACCTGTTTTTTAAATTAATAACTTTAAAATGATTTGGTGCCTTCATTTTAAAATTCGATGACTTTTAAAGTTTCATACCTACGCCTAGAGCCGCCAAGAATACATAAGAACATAATTATAACAAAACAATAGGTCTTTAATAGGTACACTGTGACATAAAGAAGCTAATCTACTCCGTAGAGGGTGAATGATCGATGTGCCTCAGACCATACATAAGTAATAAAATAATAGCTGTGGCACGTAGACATCAAATTCAAATTCAAAAAATCTTTATTGCCACCAAAATAAGTTAGTAAAACATGGTAAAACAAAATAATAAAAAAATTATAAAAAATATTAGTAAATTAAAAAAAAATTGTACTTAAATTATGCTGAATGTGTGTGTGTGTGTGACAATGGGTCTCGGTCTCAGCATGTGCTGGACATCGAGGTCCAGCGCTGATTTTCAGACTGGGCCCTAGACCGACCTCGGTCGGACGCGAACAACAAGAAATAACATAGTACCTATAAAGAACGCAATAGTTCTTTAATATGTAGGCACACTGTGGCGTAGAGACTAATCTACTCCATGGGGGGTGAATAAGTGCTATTTGTAACACATGACGAATACGATGTATCGATGCGTTGTCAGCAATCGACCATGGCAACGCGATGAGCCAGACCGCTAATTCTGAAAGCAATGGTAATCTGTAGCAGAAGGGCTACTCCGAAACACAACGTTCGAAGTTCGTGTCGTGCGGTCCCTCTCACACTTATACTATTTAATACGAGAGCGAGAGGGATCGCACGACACGAACTTCGAACGTTGTGTTTCGGAGTAGCCCTTCAGTTTTTCAAACTTTTTCAGGTCGCGACCCCCACTTGGTCTGAAAAATATTTGGTGACCCCCTGCCTACCTCCACAAGAGATCTGCCATACCTACTTGTCTTCTGTTTAAATACAACCGTCAATAGGTACTCGAAATATTTGTAAATAAAATATTTTCGATATTGAGATTCGTGCTGTCATCGTTCATCCACCATTACTTCTCCGCTAGACAACAACTGACTGGACTGGTGGGTGGAGTCTAACAACTGGTAGCATGGTAGTTGTGTTACTCTGCAGATGAGCTCTGGTTGAGTTCGAAACGCGTCAGTGTGATGTGGTGGCGGTGATAAATGGGTTTGTGTAATTTGTGTGTGTTCTTACAGTGTGGAGGTGAAGGAACTGCATGAACACGCATATTTTACATAAGCTTAGCTATCGTAAGGTCGCAGGTGAGCAAGGAAATTCTTTTATTTCACTGCGGTTTTATTCATAGGATTATCTTCGTCATATTTTCAGAATCAGCCCCCAGGTCAAGCGCACTGCCAACGAGAAAGCTCATCGATACGTAAATATATATTCGAGATTTGTGACGTAGAACGCATCATCGGTATGGGTCGGGAAGCGCGATGGGCGGGCGGCAGTAGCCACGCGTACACTGCGCCGCCCGCCCGCACCGTGCTGCCAAAATGGCTTACTCATGGGACAACAGGGTCACGTTTGTTGTGAGATTTCTATATGGTAAGTACAATATTCAACAAATATTTATTGAACAGCACAAAGCTGTATAAGTACAGTGAGTTAACAAAAATAGTATGCAACTGGCGGTTTTGTCGTTTAAAAGCAATCTCCAAACAACCATTTGAAAAAGAAACTTTAGAAACTTGCAAATAACTCTACCCCTCTTTTGTTCGTACTATTAGTGCAGCCTACAAATAAAAGAAAACTAGGAAAAATATATTAAAAGCACCTTTAATTTTTTTGTGGATTTAGTTTCTCGTTTGTTTTGATTTCGGTAGTTCTGCCTGTCTTCGAGGGGGCTCCATATCGACTCGCATACTTATTGAAAGTTCGAATGTAATGTTTGACCGAACGATCGTTTATCATAATTGTTTTTTTCTGAATCCTATAATTGTTTAGAATTGTTATAAATCAAATCTAACCTAACCTATAGTTTTCTATGTGATGACCATTTAAAAAATTCAGAAAAACTTAAGGTTTCACTGGGAAAAACTTATGGCAAACGATGATTCGGACAAAAATTATGGTATGACTAGCGAATACTATGCGAACTTTAGTATTACCCACCTAACTACTCGTAAGTTGGCGAACTTCACTGAACAAACAACGCACTGGTGTAAAAGCTCGCCGAGCCAAGCCAAAGTAAGAAGTTGCTCATACATCCATCTGAGTATCTAACACTTGAGCGTAAAAATATAGTGCTCGTATGATTACGTATAAAAAATGTAAACCTCTGAAACTGGCTGTGTCAAACTCAAAGTTACTGGTGGGCCAAAAGCCTGAAGACCGTAGTCTAGGTGGGCTACAAAACCTCAATCTCAATGAATGCATACTATTGAAAACATTAAAGAAAAAGTTACATACTAGGTATTGCAGCATTACATCGCTGCATGTACGTTAAATGTTGCAAACTTTTTCAAGCATTTTTACTGGCCGGTTGTATGCTGGCAGTTAACTCTTTCGTTTTACAGATTTGGTTTCTGATTTGAAATTTGAAAATTTGATTTTTTTGTTCCGTTGGTTCGACTAGTGTTTTTGTTTTGGCCTCCATTCCATTATTACATGTTGGATAGCGCGGAGCTCTCGTCCGAGTTGAAATTTTTATCCTGATTTTTTTTATGGGACCAGTTTGTCCCTTAGTATTGTGATACCAGTGCCAGTATAAGTGTTTTTACCAAGTGGCCAGCTTGTGCCGCGAGTTATTAAGCGTTTGCCCGCTGCTTTTCTGCTGCACGCCCGTGCGACGGGAAGTTTTATCGAATTTTCCGATTCTGCCGATTTTCATCGGGTAAGTCTTTATTCCGTGGTTGCCTAGGGGGTCGTGTTTGTTTGGGTTTATTTTTCTTGTTGTGGGCTAATTAAAATTTTCTTTTCAGTCCTACCTATACCCCTACTCACATCCTAATCTACCACCTACTCGTGATGGGTGCCGACTTGTGGAATTGTCCGCACGTTTAGTCACGTGAGCCTGGTGCGTGTGTCGCCTACTGCTTCGTGTGTTCCGTCGGCGTGGAGTTCCTGAGGAGGATTCTGTTTCGTTGCGAATTTTGCTTAATTATTCTATATATTTTTCCTATGCGCTCCTTTAGCTAAAAGTTTTTCCGAATAATTACCTACCTCGTGCGAAAGATATTTTAATAATTTTTTTTTTTGTTACTTTAGGTTATACGTTAGTTACTTAGTGTATACATGCATGTAGGCATTAATACTAGCAAACTAACCAGGTCCGTTAAACCAGGAATTACCCTGGAATTCTAATTTGTCTTTTGTACTGGTACTCGTAGTAGGGTATATTAATCTTTTCAAAATTCTAAAATAAGGCTTTTCATAAGCGCTTTTCACACCGTCATTGGTAATTATTTGGCTTGCGACTGATTACGATTTTTCCCTCATTACCTTTTCAAATTTTAAATTGTTACATAAAATAAATGTGTAGGTAAAACTCTCAAAACAACGCCGTTTTTCCAACGTGTGATTCAAAGGTTAATCCAATTCATGTCTTATTGGTTTTTTTATAATTATTTGTGTGTCGTTACTATTTATTGTATATTGTGCGGCTTTATGTTTCAATAAAGTGTTTTTCAGCAAATTATACGTTTATTTTATGCCAGCTTGCTTAGCGTTCACGAGCTCCTTCTGAGTTCCTGAATGCTTTGTAATGCTGCATAAATTTGGCGCCCGACAAAAGTAAGTAACTTTTATTTATAATCGTATATTTTATATATTTTTTTTATTTGTTCTGGGGGGGTGCTGGTCGCTCTGCGACCATAATATTTCTTTCTTTTTATGTTTCAGGCCTTCACTAACCCAGTTATTTTCTCTAATTTAATGAAGGTCGAGCCCGCTGGTACTCTTTCGTTCGTTGCCATGCTGTGACATTTCGTGAGGTTCCGCCTACGGTGTGATGATGTGTTATAATTTATTTACCTACTCTGCGTGATTTTTTAACAAAATTGTAAACATTTTTCTCATTTGGTTTTTTATTTACTTTCCAATGATACAACTCGAGCAATTTATTTTGTAGCTTGTTTTTTCCTGTAGTTAACACCCGTAGGAACGTGTAAGGGCCCTCAAAGGTAGGTCGACGTAGCTTTTTAGACAGACTTATTTTGATTTTTTTTGCTTTTGTGTTTGTTTGATTAGTTCTACGTCGCCTGCATCGTGTGTTGCTCTTACTGTTTTTGGGTTTTCTTTTCCTGGCTTTAATCTGTTTTTTAGATTCTATTTTTATCCTTTCGTAGCCTTCAGTGTTAGATAGGGTTGTTGTTTTTTCACGTCCATCATCGCATCCGGAGATGTTGTCGAACAAGATCCACGGTACTCTTCGTCTTAATTCTTCTGTAATTATGCCACGTCGGATTATAGCGCCGGATGAACGGGAGTGTTTCTACGTTTCCGTTTCGGGCGAACGACCTCCACATCGTGTTTTGCAGACGCTGTACTTAGGAAGGGCGTTCTTAATATTTTACCTGATGTACAGGAGTGTTCTTACGCTTCTGTTTCGGGCGAACGACCTCCACTTTGCGTTTTACAGGTGCTGAACATAGGGGCGTTCTTAATATTGTTCCTGATGCGTTGTTACGTCGTCATTTTAGTTTGATTTCGTTCAACGACCGTCCTTGTGCTAAGGCCGATCAGTGGTATATGAAGATCTACGGTGGTTTTTAGGGAATCCTCGGTTTTTTCGTTTTGTTACAGCAGTGCTTTCCGAATCTCATACAGGTGTATTTGTTGCGCTATGCTGGTGTCTGTAGTTTTTATACTTTTTGTGTAGCCGTTACAGACGCTATTCAACAAATCCACGTCTTATACACCGAACCCTTTGATGTACGGTGGTGAGTTAGATTTCTATCGTTTCGTTAATGTTCAGCCTGTGAATCAAGATTTGAGTCACAGCCGGGAGTTGCGTGCGAGGGTTTTAATTTCACTTCTTGTCATTTTTTTAGCGTTCGGTGGTTTAGTAATGAAATAAGTTTTTCCAAATCCTAAAGTCGTGTGTTTCCTTTCGTATCGTTATTTCGGCCTAGCTTCACTATTTTGTTGGTTAATACGTTTTTCCAAATCCTAAAGTCGTGTGTTTCCTTTCGTATCGTTATTTCGGCCTAGCTTCACTATTTTGTTGGTTAATACGTTTTTCCAAATCCTAAAGTCGTGTGTTTCCTTTCGTATCGTTATTTCGGCCTAGCTTCACTATTTTGTTGGTTAATACGTTTTTCCAAATCCTAAAGTCGTGTGTTTCCTTTCGTATCGTTATTTCGGCCTAGCTTCACTATTTTGTTGGTTAATACGTTTTTCCAAATCCTAAAGTCGTGTGTTTCTTTTCGTATCGTTATTTCGGCCTAGCTTCACTATTTTGTTGGTTGATATGCGGACAGCGTATTGTTTGCTTACCGTACTAAATTTTGGTAAGTAAGTTTGTCTGTTTTCATTGTATCTCCTAAACTTTTTCGCATGTAATTTTTGATTTGGTATATTTGTTGCCGGTTGTCATTACTACGTGCAGCTATTCGTTGTGGCTGACCGTACCTTTTTTTGTATGTTTGTCCGTCTGTTTTTCCGTATCTCCTGAACTTTTCCTCAGGTGATTTCTGCCTATATTTGTTGCTGGTTGTCCATTATTTGTTCAGCTATTTGTTGCGGCTGACCGTACCTTTTTTTTTGTATGTTTGTCCGTCAGTTTTTCCGTATCTCCTGAACTTTTCCTCAGGTGATTTTTTTGCTTATAATTGTAATGCTTGTTGTCCTTAATACGTTCAGCTATTCTGGCTGGCTGACCGTACCATATGTCGTTCGATGTACCTACATTGTTTTGATGTTCATTAAGGTAGTTCGTCGTTGTCGTGGGATTCTTTAGTTAAGAATTGAATATGTGGTTAGGTTAGATAATGTCTTAGATATTAGGTGTAAAGTTAGATAAGGTCTTAGATATTAGGTTTGTTGCCTAACCTTCGTTGGTGCAATTGGATTTGACCAAGTACACTAAGTGTGTTGACTTCTTATGGGGGTCAATCATTTCGCAGTCAACCACTGTCTGGAAAGTGACGCATTTCAGATTGCCGATTGAGTACGAAACGTCTTAGTGCTTATTTCCCGGACTTGACTACTCGTTTCGAATGTTAGTTCGAGTTTTTTTGCTGAACGACCGGCTTGAGTCGGCGTTCCTATTTTGAATTTATTTCGAATGTATGCTCGGCAAGTAGCGCGCTGCATTTGTTTCTGTAGTGTTAGGTGTTTATTCCTCGATGTACAGTTACGAATAATTTTTGGGGAGTTAATGTAGTTGTTTTTGTTTAACGTCGTTACATTGGGGTTACCAACGGTTAGGGACTTATCGTAAAGGGTCGTCCTAATCAGTGGCATACTTCTCATTTTGTGAATACCTTATTTAATTAAGTTGTTTAGTCTTATAAGGCTTTGAATAGATATATTCCCACGACAGATGTGCCAGCTACCAGTATGTCCTTTTCCGGGTTACAGTTTAGGGTTTTTCATATATTGACATCTTGTTGTTTTTGTCTTGTCTCGGTTTGTTTGTCAGGGTTGCTTGTCGTTAGGGTCGTCGTTTTTTTCGGATTGTTGTTGTTAGGGTTGTCGTTATTTTTGGGTTTCGATTAGGGTTGTCACTTTGGAGCTTTTGGTATCCACTAGGGTTGTCTCTGTTGCACTTTTGGGTTCCGATTAGGGTTGTCACTTTGGAACTTTTGGTATCCGTTAGGGTCGTCTCTTTTGCACTTTTGGGTTTCGATTAGGGTTGTCACTTTGGTACTTTTGGTTTCCGTTAGGGTTGTCTCTACCGTACTTCGGAATCTTGATCTGGGTTGTTACTTGGGTGTTCGAAATTTTATTTTGGCTTTGTACTTGAAGTTTGTTTGTTTTGGTAGGGGGATATCTGCAGCATTACATCGCTGCATGTACGTTAAATGTTGCAAACTTTTTCAAGCATTTTTACTGGCCGGTTGTATGCTGGCAGTTAACTCTTTCGTTTTACAGATTTGGTTTCTGATTTGAAATTTGAAAATTTGATTTTTTTGTTCCGTTGGTTCGACTAGTGTTTTTGTTTTGGCCTCCATTCCATTATTACATGTTGGATAGCGCGGAGCTCTCGTCCGAGTTGAAATTTTTATCCTGATTTTTTTTATGGGACCAGTTTGTCCCTTAGTATTGTGATACCAGTGCCAGTATAAGTGTTTTTACCAAGTGGCCAGCTTGTGCCGCGAGTTATTAAGCGTTTGCCCGCTGCTTTTCTGCTGCACGCCCGTGCGACGGGAAGTTTTATCGAATTTTCCGATTCTGCCGATTTTCATCGGGTAAGTCTTTATTCCGTGGTTGCCTAGGGGGTCGTGTTTGTTTGGGTTTATTTTTCTTGTTGTGGGCTAATTAAAATTTTCTTTTCAGTCCTACCTATACCCCTACTCACATCCTAATCTACCACCTACTCGTGATGGGTGCCGACTTGTGGAATTGTCCGCACGTTTAGTCACGTGAGCCTGGTGCGTGTGTCGCCTACTGCTTCGTGTGTTCCGTCGGCGTGGAGTTCCTGAGGAGGATTCTGTTTCGTTGCGAATTTTGCTTAATTATTCTATATATTTTTCCTATGCGCTCCTTTAGCTAAAAGTTTTTCCGAATAATTACCTACCTCGTGCGAAAGATATTTTAATAATTGTTTTTTTTGTTACTTTAGGTTATACGTTAGTTACTTAGTGTATACATGCATGTAGGCATTAATACTAGCAAACTAACCAGGTCCGTTAAACCAGGAATTACCCTGGAATTCTAATTTGTCTTTTGTACTGGTACTCGTAGTAGGGTATATTAATCTTTTCAAAATTCTAAAATAAGGCTTTTCATAAGCGCTTTTCACACCGTCATTGGTAATTATTTGGCTTGCGACTGATTACGATTTTTCCCTCATTACCTTTTCAAATTTTAAATTGTTACATAAAATAAATGTGTAGGTAAAACTCTCAAAACAACGCCGTTTTTCCAACGTGTGATTCAAAGGTTAATCCAATTCATGTCTTATTGGTTTTTTTATAATTATTTGTGTGTCGTTACTATTTATTGTATATTGTGCGGCTTTATGTTTCAATAAAGTGTTTTTCAGCAAATTATACGTTTATTTTATGCCAGCTTGCTTAGCGTTCACGAGCTCCTTCTGAGTTCCTGAATGCTTTGTAATGCTGCAGTATATAATATAATTATAATAATTAATATAATAAGACAAGTGACATTTTTAAAATTTTCATCAAAAATTAGTTTTTAACACGTCGACTCTAGGTTCGTAAGAAAGTTGTGGGCTGCATGCAGCCCGCGGACTGCATGTTTGACATGGCTGTCATAACCTATTGATAAAAACACAAAGTTAAATGTTTCTTTTTTATTTTTATCAGCCTTTTACAATGTAAAAGACCCTCGAATTATAACCATACTTCCGTATTGATGATGTTAAAGCCGTCGAATGATATTTTTATAGCTGAGAATACTGAGATAACATCTCTTAGAACTTTATTAGCTATTTGCTGATTATACATGCCAAAATAAACCAGAAAATATTTTTCACCCAAACCACACAAACAAAATTTTAATGTTTTATATTTTAAAATATAAAACAATAAAATTTTAAAACACTGAAAAATTCCGTATTCCGTCTAGCGACAGTCAACAACTAACCAAATTTGTGGGTTAATTTGTGTGTGTGACAAATATTTAAGGGACTGTACGAAATAAATGTTTCCTGAGAACCTGACTACGAAGCTTGAGGTCCCGGGTTCGATTCTCGGTCGCGGCAGATATTTGTGTGAATAATACGAATGTTTGTTCTTGGGTCTTGGGGCAATTCCAAAAGTAGTGGCACCTTAACCTGTTGTTTGAACTACGACATTTGAATATTGAAAATAATTAGCAAAACCGAATTGGGCAAGATATAGGTTTCACTTACAGTTTGTTCTGGCTCTATTCCTCAGTCCCAGGGACACATTTAAGACACAATCACAGCACTTTCAGAGTTTTTTATGAATAATTTAAAAGAGCGCGCGCCGGCCGGCATTCATTTCGAGCTGTCAAATTTGCGCAACTGACTGGTGGCGCCGCCGTGCGGGAGAAAGCGGAAAGTTCATTCAGCCAGTATGTTTTTGATATGTGCAGGAGGTTTTAATGCACATATTACTAATTATATCTGCCCAATGTAACGTACATAAACCCCCCACCGGGAATCTACCCCAGATTCCCCAGTTTACAAACCAAACCAGGGATGGTATTGAATAAGGTAAGTGGACTGTATAGTGTAAGTATTTGTTGACTTAGTGAACTAAACACGTGTAGCTGTAAATTGAGTAAAATAAATGACTTATTTCGAACCTAAAATTGTCATAAATTTGACACCTTCTTGCGTCAAATTCATGCAAAGAAACAAAGAAAAATAAAAATTATGCTGAATCCAATTCCATGGGAAGTGGACTAAGCTTTACAACGGGTCGCGTGTATTCGCCATTCTGGGTTTTTACTTTTACCACCCGTACAACTCCATCAGCTCCTGGATAAAGTTCCGTCACGCGACCGAGAGGCCATTGAAGCGGAGGAGCGTCAGCATGAATAAGAACGAGTTCGCCAACTTGAATATTACGACTATTCCTATGCCATTTTTGTCGCTGCTGCAGCGTGTGCAGATAATCATTTCGCCACAATTTCCAAAATTGTTGGGAACTTTGTTGTACTAGCTGCCAGCGAGTTAGTCCGTAAGTTGGTTCGTCTAAGAGATCATACTCTGGAACGGCTAATAGAGAACGACCGACTAAGAAATGGCCGGGCGTGAGCGCCTCGAACTCGGACGGGTCGCTCGACGCACTTGTTAAGGGGCGAGAGTTCAGCACTGCTTCGACACGAGCAAAGAGAGTGCTTAACTCTTCGAACGACAGCGATCGCGTACCCACGACGCGCTTTAGAAGGAGCTTGGCCCCTTTTATGGCACTTTCATACATCCCACCGAAATGGCTTCCAGTAGGCGGATTGTAAGTCCATTTAACACTACGATTATTGAAACCGGTTAAAACATCTTCAGTACTTTGGTTAAAAAAGTTAGTGATTTCCGCGAGTTGCCTACCAGCGGACACGAAGTTTTTTCCGTTGTCGGATACAACGGTTTGACATAAACCACGTCTAGCAGTGAAACGATCGAAAGCTGCGAAAAAACATTCAGTTGAAAGTGCACTGAGAACCTCAGTGTGCACCGCGCGAGTTGAAAAGCAGACGAAAATTAAAAGATAGGACTTTGATATTTTCGCATTACGTCTGTTACTCTCTTTCGTATAGAAGGGACCGCCTATGTCAACACCGACAGTGTGAAAAGCATGGATACCTTCAATGCGGAATTTCGGTAAGTTGCCCATGATAGGCTGTATGTGTGAAGGATTGACTTTAAAACACCTAATACATTTCCTAAAACGAGATCTTACAACGCATTTTCCGGAAATAATCCAGTATTTCTGACTGATTACACTGTGCAATGTACGCGGACCGATATGTAAATAAATTTTATGAAAATAGTCGATAAGAATATTTGTAAAGTTGCACTTTTTGGGAAGCAATAATGGATACTTCTTTTGATACGGTAGTTCGGCGAGAGACAACCTACCCCCCACCCTGAGAAAACCGAGGGGGTCGACATAAGGTGCTAACCTTTTGAGTGATGAACTACAGCTGTAACCGTTTGAAATTGCTTCGAGATCAGCTGCAAAATGCTCTCGCTGAACTGATTTGATGAGCACATCGTGTGCGTTCTTTAAATCTGATAGAGACGAAGGACCCGTGTTCCTATTAGACTTCGTCGATCTACAATTGTTGATAAACTGAAAACAACGAGCTAAGACCTTTTGAAGTTTGCTAAAACTCGAATATTTTTCAGTTAAATCATAAACAAGATTTGAGTCACGTGTTGTGTTTTGCACGCTAGTTTGAGCCAAAGTCGCGCATGGAATTTTGAGTTCTGGCACATTTGCCGATTTAAATTGATCAATTGATTTTACTGGCCAATTCTCTCTTGGTGCGTCTAGCCAGCTCGGTCCTCCGAGCCACTCCGCTGTCGATAACAGCACGGAAGGTAGCGCTCCGCGCGAGCACACGTCAGCGGGGTTGGACGCGCCGCTCACGTGAAACCAACAATCGCTTTGCACGGTCTCCAAAATTTTGGAAACACGCGAAGCCACAAAGGTTTTGAGATTATAACTGGGTGTATTCAACCAACTCAGCACCACAGAGGAATCGGTAAACAAGAGTATTTCATGAACAGGAATTCGTTCAGACAATATTGACTTCGTATATTTGACTAACTTGACTAACAAATGCGCAGCCATTAGCTCGAGACGTGGAATGGTCACTGTCTTCAAGGGTGCAACCTTGGATTTTGCAATGACTAGACTGACCTTCGAATTACCTTGATTGTTAAAACTACGCAAATAGATGACCGCAGCTATTCCTTGAACTGAAGCATCGCAGAATCCTAGTATCTGGTAGTAGCTGTGCTGTTTGACAGTAACCTGGCGCTCGTGGCTAAAATTCGACAACAGCGGGAGCTCTGACATGTAGGTGAGCCACTCCTTTTCCAGTTCCGGAGGCAGCCGCTCATCCCAACCCAGCTGTTGGAGCCAGAGTTTCTGCATGAAGCATTTCGCGTAGAATATGCAAGGAGCCACGAAACCTAAGGGATCATACTGACGACCAATCTGTGACAAAACACTACGCTTGGTGATCGCCTGTGAAGCTGGAAGTGGATGGAATACGAAGGAAAACACATCTTCGGCGGGTCGCCACTGCAGACCTAAAACTTTTATGGATAGGTCCTTGTCATCCTCGAATGCAATGGGCGTTTCGCGGTGATCAGCTGGAACCCGAGCCAGTACCTGGGGACAGTTGCTGGCCCACTTACGAAGCAGAAATCCTCCTCCACTCAGCAACTCTAACAGTTCATCCTGTAGCCTAGCTGCTTCATCATAGCTGCTCACTGACCACAGAAGGTCATCGACGAAGAAACCCTTTTTTAGAACCTTGCTCGCTAAAGGATACTTCTCGCAGTCGTCGTCAGCCAGTTGATGCAGGACTCGGATCGCTAGGTACGGACTGCTAGCAACGCCGTATGTGATCGTGTTTAACTCATACACCTTTAAAGGTTGATCAGGTTGAAACCTCCACAAGATGTGTTGGTAATTGCGTTGAGATTTTTCGATCAAGGTCATTCGAAACATTTTACAAATGTCACTTGACAAGCAAATTTCATGTATACGAAAATTTATTAAAATCTCATTAATATCTGCTTGAAGCTTAGGACCGGCGTAAACGACTGAATTTAAAGAATTATTATTTGTCGTTTTGCATGAGGCGTCAAAAACTACTCGGAGTTTTGTCGTGGTACTTGACGGTCGGAGAATACAAAAGTGAGGAATTATGTACTTAGAATCCACAGTACCAAAATCACCTACGCAAGTCATGTGACCAAGGCTTTCATATTCGGACATGAATTTATTATATTCTTCCTTAAGTTCCGGAAGACGATTCAGCTTTGTTTCTAAATTGTTGAAACGACGTAACGCTTGTGGAGTCGAATCGCCGAGATCAAAACTGGGTTTGAACGGGTACTTCACTGTATAACGTCCCGTAGTATCGCGACTGTGTTCGTTTTGGAACAATTGTTCGACATACAAATCTTCTGGTTTTTTAGTGACGTCATACGGCACGTTTTCAGTCTCCCAGAAAGAGTTCATGATTTTATCGATACTACTAGTTTTATTAGCAGAGAACAAGTTGAGCGAGGCTGTATTTGACTCACAATCGTCACTCAGTACTGTCTGACCAGTAATGACATATCCGAATATGGAATGCATCGCGACGGGCAAACCCGGGTCACGTGGTAGTATATTTTGACCGTCATAAATGTAGGGAAATAAGTCACCTGCGATCAACAAGTCAACTGGAGCCGCCGAAAAGTAGTTCGGGTCAGCTAACTCTAGATTTTTGAAATTATTGATAACTTTGTTTGATAAGGTTACTGTAGGTAAGTTGCTAGTTATATTACTTACGACAACAGTATCAGTGCTAAGCACCGGACCAAATGAGTTTCGTGGTTTAATTGAACATGTAACCAGACCGAAATCTTGCACTGGCGCACCTCCCAGACCCATGGGTTCAAACTGACACTTGCGTCGAGACAAACCCAGGCGCTGGGCACACTCTTTTGTCATATAACCGGACATGGCACCGCTGTCAATGACTGCACGTACGGCGTGGTAAGTTCCCCATCGATCTGCGACGTGCACCATGGCAGTGCCTAACAGCACGGTTGAATTTGACGAACAAGTCAAGCCGACGTTTGGCATTGACCTTTGACTTTGATTTTGACCATTTGAAACGTTTTGAATACTTGAAATGTTTTGACTATTTGAACCGTTTTGATTAATTGATGAATTTTGAACAGTTGGAACTGTATCTAAGTGAATACTGTGATGGTGCGGTTGTTTACACAGCACACAACGCACTTTTGACGTACACTCGGACAACGAATGCTGACGAAAGCAATTTTCGCATAATTGAAGCTGTTTCATTTTGTCAAGACGCTGCACCGGTGTTAAATCAAAAAACTCGAAACATCGATAAGTTGAATGCGGTTTGTCGCAAAATAGACATCTATTTGATCGTTCGCTATTATTCTTACTCACAGCTGACAAGCACGGCTTTTGGAACTGCTTCGGTGCACTACTGTAATTAGCAGTATTATTATTATTTGTTCGAACAAAATTCGGCTTTGCAGAGGTGTTAGGAACACTCTTAGGCGTAAACTGAATTTTTGATGTACTAATTTTAACCTCAGACATTTCCAAAACACGCGCCTGTTTCTCCACGAAATTAATCAGCTGTTCGTAAGTAGGTATATCGGTTTGATCTACAGATTGTTCGAATTCGCGCCTAGTGACGGGGTCTAAATTTCGCAATCCCATATAAAACAGTATGAAACTCGATAGGTTACTGATTTTCAAAAGTTTCAATGCTTTAACACACTCTTGATACGTTTGTAAAAATGTGTTTAGACCAGTAGCCGACTCAGTTGACAAAGGCTTAAATTGAAACAGCCGATCTAAATAGCTCGTAGCTAAGGCACGAGTGTTCTCAAATTTTTTGACTAGCAAAGCCCATACTATCGGATAATTATCGGCCGTCACTGGCATCCCTTTGACCACAGTCAATGCCGAACCGCTGACTGCGGAGAGCAGGTAATAAAACTTCTCAATGTTCGTAATATCATTGTTGTTATGAATTAAACTCGTAAACGTGTCATAGAATGTTTGCCAGTTTTCTAATTTGCTATCGAAATGGAACAATTCTACTTTAGGCAGCCGCGGCTTAGCCGACCGCGAGTCTGGCCCGGCAGCGCCCGGGCCGCGGCCCGCGGAGCGCGACGAAGGTCCGCTACCGCTGCCGTCACACGATTGCCAAGTGTCGCTATTAGCCTCCGCTACACTCAGAATACGGAAATACATGTCGTCAAAGGTTTGAATTTCTTGATAATTTGGTTTAAATTTCGGGTTTTGTTTCTTATTATAAGAATTTAACTCGAATATGCATTGTTCGAAACATTCCCGAGTCGAATGAAGTTCTTTAAGTCGCAAATTAAATTCGGTTAAACGCTCTGGTGGAGTTGATTTGGATAGTTCAAATAACGTTTGACATCGTATAAAAAGCAGTTCTTTTTTGTTGATAAGTTGTTCGACATCGAATTCTTTTTCGTCCATTTCGAATTAAAAAAACAAAAGACGCGCGCGACGCGTTGCAAAGAACGAAAATTGAAAACGTTTATTTTATACGTATTATTCTAGGTAAATAACTTAGATTAGAAATAAGCCTGTTACCTTAAAACTGCGTGAAATGTGTGTTTTATGTGTATGAATGTGTATTTAGTTTGCAAACTGAGGATGCGGTTCGATTGACCAAAATGTTTGAACTACGACATTTGAATATTGAAAATAATTAGCAAAACCGAATTGGGCAAGATATAGGTTTCACTTACAGTTTGTTCTGGCTCTATTCCTCAGTCCCAGGGACACATTTAAGACACAATCACAGCACTTTCAGAGTTTTTTATGAATAATTTAAAAGAGCGCGCGCCGGCCGGCATTCATTTCGAGCTGTCAAATTTGCGCAACTGACTGGTGGCGCCGCCGTGCGGGAGAAAGCGGAAAGTTCATTCAGCCAGTATGTTTTTGATATGTGCAGGAGGTTTTAATGCACATATTACTAATTATATCTGCCCAATGTAACGTACACCTGTCATTTAGTTTTTGAATAGAAACTATGCTCAATCTGGGGGCACGGCAGTGCCCCCGCCAAGTCGAGCAAAAAAAACAAAGGCACGGCCGTACCATACTTTTCTCGAAGCCATTCAGGCTATTTTCAACACCCTGTATTTTTGTTATGGCTAAAGCTAGAACCCTGAATTTTCAGTTACCTATAGGGCCTAATGGGACTTAGATATATTATCAATTACATTCAGTTCGAACACGTAGATTAAGAACTATCACAATATGTTAAAGTTCCTCATTTTTGTCACTGACATACCTATACACTGACTTTTGATCATCATAATTCTAAGGTACTTCTAGCAGACCCACAAGCGCCAAATTTTAAACATAATTAGTTTTTAGCCTACATGGTCACAGAAAAATCCAAAATGTTGCAATTTCAGTCACGTTTCAAAGTTATATAAACTGCACAAGTAAGTTTGTAATCCCATATAAATACTAGCGATTACAAAGTTACACAGCAATGACTTTATTGAACGTAGTCGTATTGTATACGTATTAATGTTGAGTCTTAATACCTGAGTATTAAGGGTTAAAATGAAATTGTTTATCTTACTAATGTAATAAGTACCAAAGTTCGTTTGTTTGTGAATGTGTGTGCGATGCGAGTGGACGCGAGGATGGACGATGGAAATTGGAATATGGATGATGGACAATGGATAATGGTCGATGGACGATGGGTAGAAAATGGACGTTGGACGATGGAGTGTGGACGATGGACGATGGGCGACGGACGATGGATCATCATCATCATCCCAGCCTATATGCGTCCCACTGCTGGGCACAAGCCTCCTCTCAGAATAAGAGGGCTTGGGCCTTAGTTCCCACGCGAGCCCAGTGCGGACGATGGATGGTGGAGGATGAACGACGGACGACGGAAAACGACGGACGACGACGGATGACGGAAGTTAGACGGGCGAAAGACGAACGACCGACGAAAGACGATGGATGACGACGGAAGTTCGACGACGGACGACAGACGATGACTGACGAGGGAAGTTCGACGACGGACGATGACGGACAATGGACGATGACAGACGACGGACGACGACAGAAGACGAACGCTGACAGACGACGGACAACGAACGATAGACGATGGCGACGACGGACAAAAGACAACGACCGACGACGGACAAGACAACGGACGACGGATGACGGACGATGACCGACGATCGACGACGGATGATGGAGGGTGGACGATGGACGATGTACGATGGACGACAGACGGTAGACGGACGACGGAAGTTCAACGATGGGCGACGATGGACGACGGATGACGACCGACGATCGACGACGACGACGACGACGATGACGACGACGACGACGACGACAGTCAGTACGGACGATGGACTGTAGACGATGAACGAGGATGGACGATGGACGATAACTGAGGATAGACGATGGACGGTGGACGATAGACGAGAATGGATGATGGATATAGTGGACGAGGATAGACGATGGATGGCACACGATGGACAAGGATGAACGATGGATGATAGTGGACGATGGACGATGAACGATGAACGAGAATGGACGATGGATGAGAATGGACGATAGACGATAGACGAGGATGGACGATGGACGATGGACAAGGAAGGATAAACAAATGAAGATAGTAGTGCGTTATTACAAGAAGTAGTACCCGAAAAAAAAAAGAACTGCCTACAAAAAGTGATGAGATCCCACCAAAAACATTACATGTAAAAAGCTGCAAGTCTCGCAACGCAATGCAGTTCTTGTAATGCTAAAAAGGTTTGAGATGCAATGTTATACCAAGTCGGTTATTTTTGTCAGTACCGGGGGGTTTCCATAGAACTCGATTTTCACCAACTTGCTTATTTTAAAACCATAGAAAAATACAGTTTATAGTTCTCAAATAAAGAGTAAACCAAATTACTTTTTAAACACATAATGACTTGGCCATCGCACTCAACCTTTAGTCATTCTCGTATTATGTGTATCACTCAAACTGCAAGGCTGGGGCTAGCGCTATCTTTAATTATAATTACTTGAAATAGCTGACGTTGATGATTATAATTCTTATGTAGCCTTGCGATGGCCAAGTCATTTATGTGTTTAAAAATAATTTGGTTTACTCTTTATTTGAGAACTATAAACTGTATTTTTCTATGGTTTTAAAATAAGCAAGTTGGTGAAAATCGAGTTCTATGGAAACCCCCCGGTACTGACAAAAATAACCGACTTGGTATAACATTGCATCTCAAACCTTTTTAGCATTACAAGAACTGCATTGCGTTGCGAGACTTGCAGCTTTTTACATGTAATGTTTTTGGTGGGATTTATTGTTTTCAGAAAAAATTCAAATGTTTACAGGTAAAAACCAATCGAATACACAAAGGCCAGGCATTTTTATTAAATTTCAATCTATCAGTTTAATAAAAAAAAATAGATAGTGCCAGTTTTTACTGTAACCTGTCTTGTCCAAACGCGACACTCTTCGAGTTTTAGTTGTTTAGTTTATTCGTATACGATTTTATGTTAAAAAAATATAGCGCTATATGACAACAGGAATATAACTTTATCAAAAATATGTTGCATGGATTTTTTATATCATTTTCAAATAACAATATCCACGCCAGAAATTTGTCCAGCGATATTTTCACTGTTACCTGTGTGTTCACAGTACAGCGTCTCACTCACACAGAAATAACATTTGTAGACCATAATTTGCGGCAAAACATTCCGTCAGTATCCATCTAATCGCCAAGCAGAGCATTCGCGGCTGTACGAACATAGTTTTGTGGTGACAAGTGATCGAAGGCAGGAATCTGGAGTTTGTAACGTGTATTGTTACTTTAACTTGTCGTGATTATTAGACGATATTGATATGGGACGTTTTTTACTTATTTAATTAAAATGTTCTATATACTCATATCTGATTGTACTGAGAGTGAGGCATTCATATTATTAACGGTTTTTAAGTAATCGTCTAGTATACCTACTTTTCACTGTAACCTGTGTCACTTTCACTTGTAATCAATATACAGGTTAAAGTGACTCTTGGCAGGTTAAAGTAATAAATAATTTTGAGTGGCATTTACGAGTTCGCTATTAGGGTATCTTAGTACCTAAAGTTGTTGATATGCCAACTTGTTCACTTGGCGATTTTTAACAGCTGCAATATGTTCCTTGTCCCTCTCAGTTATTGTTCTTTTCATATGCCTCGGACTTTGTACAAAGGTGTGTACACTACCTTGATGGAATACTTGCCTACAACGGCTCCCCGTCACTCTTTTCACATACTCGTAAGACATATACGCAGGTTGTCTAGCTACATCAGGATGTTTGGTTCTACGTTTCCTTCTGGGCTGCCATTTAGTCACCACATATCCGTCACACTTTATTACCTCCTGAACACATTTCAACTCGTCCTCAGTCACAGAAATCAAATGCCCTATTTTGCAATGAACTTGCAAAGGATGAGATGTCGGGGATAGTGGTGAGACGATGCATTCAGAAACCTATCTATGTGCGTCGGCTTCCTATCGACGGTATTATGTCAAAGAACTATCCGCTCTCGCCATTACTTTTACATCAAGGAAAGCTAATGTATGCCCATCTTTCAACTCATAAGTAAAATTAATCTTTGTATGAGTGGAATTAAGATATGCAATAAACTGTTCCACTTCAGGTTTCCCACCTTTCATAACGCATAAAACATCATCGACGTACCGCTTCAACAATTTCACATTCCACGCTTGTCCATCCAGATATTGACTAACTTCCCCCGAATTATCTCATAGCATTCTTTAAGAGAAACACTGGTGAAAAGCGACGCCACATCAAAACTCACCACAACGTCGTCTTCTGGTTCCAACTTAATGCTGCTGGGAATTTCTACAAAATGGCGAGAATCCTTAACATAAGATGACGTTTTCCCCACAAGCGGCCACAACATCGATGCTACGTGTTTCGCAAGTTAGGAGAAGCCATTTGACTTAACTACGATACTTAGGTCTTAAAGACACGCCCGTCTTGTGCACCTTCGGCAAACCATATAACTTCGGCAGCTGCGCGTTCTTCGGCTTGTAAAGGCTCAAAATCATCGCCGTCAAACACATCCTTTAGTATGACAACAGTCCTTATACGGCGCGTGATTCTGGCCGTAGGTTTGTACGACACTGGCTTATAAACCAGATCGACATCCAACAAATTGATTATTTTACTCTCGTAATCATTAGAGTCCATCACAACAGCGGCATTACCCTTGTTCGCTTAAGTACGAAAAACCTCCTGGTTCTTCCAAATATTACTTAAAGCCAAACGCTCTTCCGCAGTGACATTGTTTTACGGTAAACTGGCCTTTCTTAAAATAACCGTAACATCTTGCCTTAGGACATCGGCGTCACTCGAAGTCACTTTATTGTGCATAATTACTTATTCCATGCTACTGATTACGGTTCTATAAGGAGTTCGTTTCGGTGTCAAAGCATAATTCAACCCCTTCGCCTCTTGATACATACTCTTTTGCACAAAATCTGTAAAATTTAACTTTAACCTGTAATCTTTTCTCTACTAACCTGCGCAATGTAACTTTAACCTGTATCTCCAAAATTTCAACACGCCACAATTTCTGTATTTTTATGAATTTTGCGGTGCCCTTTACAAATATGCCCCAATTTAAATATTTAAAAAATATTTGTCAAACTCAATTGGTAAAACTGGCCCATTTTTTTTCGACAAAAAACTTTAACCTGCCGGTGCCACTATTTCTGGAATTGCCCCTTGAATGTTTAATATATATCTATCTATATAAGTATGTGTATGAGTTGCCTGTATCCTTAGTACAAGCTTTGCTTAGTTTGGGACTAGGTCGATTGGTGTAAAGTGTCCTATGATATTAATATTATTTATTCATCGGTTACATACATACTTACCCATCAAAGAGAATATAACCTATTTAATTTCTACAACTTAATACAGGGCCCACAATAGACTTCGGATTATTTTTTTTAATTCCAATAATTGAAATCTATTAAGAGCAACTTTTCCTTTGATATTTTTTTTCGTTATTTTACCTTTACCTATAAGTACCTAAGTATTTTCTCTGTGTACCTGTTTTCTGTATCGCTTATTATTTCTGGTGTACAATAAAGAGTATTTGTATTGTATTGTATTGTACATACTTAGTAATTTGTACAAAAACAATTAAGTATACTGTTCTTAAATTGTTCATTTTATTTGGAAAATACATAGTTAACCCCGTTGGGGCGGCTCCACTCCTTTGTTGCCCCAAGGCCTCCAGACTTCTAAATCCGGCTCTGACTTTATAGTCTCAACAGTAATTAAACGTCATCCCGAAAAGCGAATCAACTAAGTAGCAAGTAAATTTGATCGCTCTTTTATCTGATTTCATTTGCTAGGGCCAACATGACCTGGCAGAGAAATCCAACAATAAACAACAATATGAAGTCACAACTGCCAATCATGTCCCTAATGGTCTACAAATCAAGTCCGTGTCAACCTAATAAAGACGCTCCAAGACGTTTGTATAATATCACACGTGCGAGACCGAATGGATGATTGAAGTCTCAGCTCATGTCTGGGATCGGCTCAATCGGCTTTATACATTGTTGTTGTGCCCATGAACTGTCGGGGTATTTTTGTTTTACAATACGATATATGTGTCGTCAAGCGTTGGGAAATGCTACGAAAGTAGCTCAGTCCAATAATATCTAACGCATCTATCAATAGGGCGTATTCTTCAGAAGTAGATAGCTACCCACGTGCTGCAGCATTTTGCAAAAACAGGTGCATTAATTTCACATTGTAACGTAAATTTTCTGCTAATCTAAGCTGACACATAAAAATTATAACTAGCTAAAATTATGACAAATATTACATTAAGACTTTCAAAAATTATACGACTAGATACGCAACGCAGCCGATGTTAAATATTACGTACATTAACTTTATCAAAAAAGTTATATAAAGCTTACCTAAACCTAAATCTATCGCGTGCTATTTGCGTATCTTTAAAAATTGCGGCTCAGATATACACCGTGGGTTTTAATAATCCGAAAGATTTAAACCAACGATTCTAGAGCCTTATTAGAGTATAAAATGTAGTGTAACATATAGTCAAAAAACCCTTAATTTAAGAGATATTAATTATTTAAAACAAATCACAAGTTGAAAATTCTCAAGTCTAACACACCCTAAAGGTGTGACATAACCACCTACTACTTTTATATGCAGAAGCACTAACTGCATAGTTTTTAGCCAGTTTCTTTAAGTTTGGTATCAAAATACAAAAAGGTTCCACTACCGAGAGTATTTTTATCGTGATAAGGATGATGTAACTTGCAGTTGAAAGACAGCGTAGTATTCTAACCTGAATAATTATGATATCTTTATTTTTTCTTTGTCATAAGTAGCTTTCCTCTCTTATCACTAAGACTAGACTTTAGTTTTGTTCTGTTCTCAATCGCGAGTGCAAACTATTCAGATACCTTCCCTGACAACTGGCCGATAGTTTGAAATTGATGTCACTGAAATGTCACATTTCAAGTTATTACGAACTGTCACACAAGATAAAAATTAAGAATTAAAAATATGGACTGATTAGCATGATCCTTTTTATAACAAAGTAATCATTCCTCTCCAGCTATTAGTATAAGCTACATCTCTACGCAGCGCCAAGGAGTCAAGCCACTCCCCGTTGTATGCGGTCCTGTACCACTACCATGAATTTACAGTGACTGTACTCGATAGCGACGGCGTAAATAAATTATTTGTAGAGGCACTGTACAATTTTCCATACAAATAATTTACGCCGTTGCTATCAAGTACGGTCACTGTATGCTCATGGTAGTGGTACTGAAGGAGAAGCTGGTACTGGGGAGCCGCTGCCTACAGATGAGAGCAGTATTCCATATGTGGGCGCACTTGCGCCTTATAAAGCTGGAGGCGGTGGGGCGGAATGAAATAGTGTTTCAGTCTATTGAGCACGCCGAGCTTCTTCGAGGCTAATTATTTTAGCCTTACCCTCCAAATGGCCGCTAACCATGCTAGACCTGTAACACCTGACACTTCTTGCCTTGAACACATTTGCATGCCACTGCATTAGTCGTGCGTCGTGTAATATCGGAGTGATTCGTGAAGTGTCATGTTTGCTCTCTTTTTCTAAATGTAAAGATTTGTTCACAAAGAAGCGGTTAATTAATTTGATTTATTTTGTACTGAAATAATAGTTTAATTAAAAACAGATAATTGGACCCATGTTAATATAACATTATTTACTCGTATTACCGTCAGGAATACGCTGTTAAAATATTTCGGGTTATTAAACCCACGGTGTATAATAAAACTGACAGGTAAATAAAATAGATAGGTAATAAAGGGTTGTCATAAAAAATCTTTAACTTCGTTTGTGGAACGACTGTTATATTTCGGTTTCAGTTCAATCATTACAATGAAATAGATTTATCTATAGGAATGTTTAATCAATAATAATAATCAATAATCAAACTTTATTTGCTAGAACATAGGTAGGTACAATAGTGGATGGTGGTATTTTATATCTTGGTCGCTATGTCTTACCCACAATTGCAGGTGTACAAATATTTATTTATTTATCCTAAATAATTTTATCATTTCAATTAAATAAAAAACAAAATTAAAATTATAATAATACAACAATTCATAACAATTAGCAAATGTCAAAAGATAAGTACAATAATAATGAAGTAAATATAATATGATAATTATTTGGCTTAGATTTAAACTTATAAACTATTTAACCCCTTCGTTCAAATATTGTGAAACAGAATAATAGCATTTATTAATTAATAATTCAGTCATTTTCTTTTTGAATATTTTTAAATCTAGTTGTATAATGTCCTTCGGTATCTTATTATAAATGCGAGGATCCATGCCCAGCAAGCTTTTTGCAACTAGAGCGGTTTTCTTGGTGGGGGCACGCAAGTTGTGCTGGTATTGAGCTCGAACAGGCAGTTTCCGCCCGCGAGATGCTAATACAAACAAATCGGGATTGCATTTGACAAACAAAGCTACTTCAAGTATGTATAGTGAAGGAAGAGTAAGTAGTTTCAGAGCTTTGAATGCCGAGACACAACTTTCTTTCGGTTTCAAACCTAACATGGCCCGAATGCATCTTTTCTGTGCCTTAAAAACCATATCTACATGGGTTGAGTTGCCCCAGAAAATAATGCCATATCTCAGGACTGATGCTACGATGCCATGATATGCACTTAACAAAACGCTACGATTTACAATTTTCGATAGATTTCGCAATGCATAAGCTGATCTGCTGACTTTTTTGCTAACTTCTGTTACTTGAGCTTTCCATTTCATATTACTGTCCATAATGATTCCTAAAAATGTACACTCCTGAACATCATTTATCCTATCACCTTTATAGTTTATATTCATATTTTTCGGCAGTATGTTTTGATAAAAATGCATTATATTTGTCTTATTAATATTTATAATTAAATTATTCTTATTGAGCCAGGTTATGATATCATTTAGTGAAGTATTTATGTCATTTTCATAATTATCAGGATTATCGCATTTTATAATAACAGTGCTGTCATCGGCAAAGAGTATCATAGGATGATGAACAGCTGCGGGCAAGTCATTAATGTAAATGAGGAATAATAATGGCCCAAGTACACTTCCCTGTGGAACACCATATTTAACTACTCTCGGGTGTTAACTAATAATGTTTACCAACTATTAATGTTTACTAGTATTTAACATATCTTATACCTTTAATCGATCAATTATCTCTCTCGAAAACGGCTCTAATAATGGCAACGAATGCTTTCGAAAGCGAACAATCGACCCACCTTGGATTTACTCTGGGAAACACGTGTTTTCAAGTTTTCGTGTTTTCTTTCGTTTTCCTTTTGTCTTATTTCAAGCGCAACTAGATTATTAGTGCATCTCGCAGGTTCGCATAGTTATAAAGTTCGCATAATAATATCGGCTCGCATTATTGTTAAATGTCATAATGTAATGTTTGTCATAATTGATTGTTTATCATAACTTTTTTTTCTCTGAATCCATTAATCGTTCAGAATTGTTATAAAACAAATCTAACTTAACCTACAGGTTTTCATATCTTCCGCCGCCTAACTTTGCCTAAAAGCTCATTGCCACGACTAGTACCACAAAAACTATAAAGGTGTAATTCCAATAATTGAATAGGCACTATACCGTTAAGTGATTCGAACACAATCCGGGAGTAACGTAAAGACGACGTCACATAAAAATATATCTCAAAAATGTGTCAGAACTGAGTATTAAGTGACGAACTTTTATGCAGATTTATATGGCGCGTGGTATACATATAGGATGACCATTGAAAAATTTCAGAATAATTTAATTTACACTTTCGGCGAAAAAAAAAAAAGTATTATAACTAATGAAAATTCTGACAAGCATTACATTATGACTTGCAAAAATTATGCAACTAGATACGCACCGGCAACTCGCACTTGACCGGTTTTTTCCATTGAGTGTCGACTTGTAATTTTGCAGTTAATTTTGAATACGTTACAAATACGTGACGTCCGTGACAGACAGACTGATAA
The DNA here is from genome assembly GCA_037349165.1 of Choristoneura rosaceana. Classification (NCBI taxonomy): domain Eukaryota; kingdom Metazoa; phylum Arthropoda; class Insecta; order Lepidoptera; family Tortricidae; genus Choristoneura; species Choristoneura rosaceana. The sequence goes on from JAZBNJ010000032.1 coordinate 3,827,801, forward strand.
GTAGACGCAATAGACGCGCCAAGATGTCTAGATTTCAGCGGCCGCGACTGTTATGTTCTCAGAAATCTATTTAATCACAATGTAACATTTAGTAAACATTCTGAATGTTATGACAAGTGATGAAAGACGTCATCAGTGGCATAGTTAGGTACACTACTCGCCCACAAAATCTCTACAAAATTCAAAAATCGAAGTTCGTGTCGTACCCTCTCTCTGACACTTATCTAATTAATACGAGAGGGAGAAGGACGGTACGATACGAATTTTGATTTAGAATTTCCGAGTAGCCCTCAGGTCTCCTCTTAAACATTACCACCCCATACATAACCTAACTCATTCTCCAAAGTTCCATATACGCAGTACCTAAAGAATATATTCTTCGACCAGTGTGTGTTGCCATTGATGACCTATGACTCTGAGACCTGGTCCTTGACTATTGGCCTCCTGGAGAGGCTCACAAAACGCAACGGGCTATGGAGAGAGGTACGCTTGGAGTTTCTTTACGCGATAGAATCCGGAATACGGAAATTTATCGAAGAACTTGAGTTTCTTGCCGGAGTCTTCTCAACAGAGGTTTTTTCCGAACCGATGGTAGATTTTTTTGACATTCATAAGTGCTTGTTATAGCCTAAATTGAATAAAGATATAAAAAAAACTAAAGTCGCCCCGACATGTAGCTGTAAATCTGCTACAAGTTGAAGTCGCAATGGACCACATCGCTCGAAGCAAATTTAACCGTTGGAGGAAAAAGGTCCTCAAGAGGCGACCACAAACCGGAAGACAAAGCGTTGGCAGGCCTCTCACTTGGTGGAGCGATGATATCATGACCGGTAGAGGCAATGGTACAAAAAACAGATAGTTCAGAAGTCAATCTCCTGTTACTTCACTTTTCATACCTACGCTCGGCAGTCGCTCTAAGGATGAAAATCGGTTCACAATTTACCGAGTAAAAAATTCAAACATTGGAACATAGAACCTCTTCCTTTTTTGAAGTCGATTAAAAATATGTGAACATTGTGAACATGACTATTAGTCAAAATACCACAATGGGACTTATCACGCTATTTTACACAAGTAATATTTACCTCGACGTTTCGGCAACATTACAGTTGCCGTGGTCACGAGTAGTCTACTCAATAGCGTGATAAGTCCCGTTGTGGTATTTTGACTATGAGTGAGAATCACGAAAGTTTAAAACGTTATAACATGACTATTGTTAACGGCGTAGAAGCGTGTTCAGATATTTTTGAACAAATCTTTGCTTACAAGTTTACGAACTCGACTGTACTTACTATTTAAAATTTTATCGATTTTTTTCCTGATTTAGGGTCTATGTATAAAAGGAGACCTAAGACTGAATATAATGTTGATTATTTTTTTCATATTGCGGTTTACACAATTTATTCATTTTAGCAGATTTAAGCAAATTTTACATAGTTTAGTAAAACTTCATGTATTCACGGATGACTAAAATAAAAGCTATAAATTAGTTTTTTTATGTCTTTACTGAGACGTTAACTGTGGTAGAGGGTTTTTAATAACAGCTATGAAATCGCTAACGGCATAAATACGCTAACCTATAAATCTATGGATCTATTTTGCAACCAGACATCGACAACAAACACAAGTAGGTCTTTCAAAATCCATTCCTAAGGATGAAACGATGCGAGTAAGTACAAGTACCTATTTACTCCATAATTTCCTTCTGATATCTAAAGTACATTTTCACTTCTCATGCTCCTAAAGTTCGGATTTATGCTAAATCCAAGCGACATAAAATGACTTTTTATGCTCTACTAGCTTTTGCCCACGGCTTCGCCCGCGTGGAATCTGGTTATCGCGCGCTGTTCCCTCGGAAACTGTGCATTTTTCCGGGATAAAAAGTAACCTACGTATGTCATTATTATGTCATTTCATTTCCTCGCCATCGAAGTAAAAAGCAGAGTGTAAAACTTGAGCATAAATCTATTTTCCCCTCGACGTACCGACTCGTGTGGCTATATGAACTCCTCGAGTAAAATGGCTCATTTTATGCTCTTGTTGTACAATCTGCTATTTGTAGCGATACTTTAAAAGAAGTAGGTACTAGGTACCTACATATTTATCAAGTTGGTGTCGGACAAAAATACTCGTATCGTAATCCGACTTCTGTGGGTATCGAGTAAAAGTATCAATACCTCATTGGTACCGTTTTAACTCTATGCATTCCAGGGTCATAGAGCGTTATAATCACACTTTTTACAAAATGGCTGTAGATTTTATGTCGTTACGATTATTTATTAGATTTGCGTGGTTGCTTCTCATCGGGTGACCCGCATACTCTTTTGCCCCCTCTTATATAAACAAAACCGGAAGACGAAGCGTTGGCAGGCCTCCCACTAGGTGGACTGACGACATGACAGATGCGAGTAACCGGTGGATGTAAGTAGTGAGTTTTCGTTATCATTGTGGCGTTCTAAGGGGAAGGTCTCTGTCCAGTAAGTTCTTGTACTTCTACCAGATTAACTGGAACAGAGACTGTACAGTTACCTTAGTGTAAGTTTTCGGTTAAAATTTCAATTTGTATGGAAACACGAACAGCGCCTCTAGCGGAACGTTTGCGATGTTCGTGTTTCCATACAAATTTAGATCGCTCGAGACATACTTATTTTGTAACCGAAAACTTACACTAAGGGTAGGTACCTACTAGATATTCTGATGTTCTACCATTTTATCAGAAAAATATTCACGAAAATCATAGGCATAACTACGTACGAGTAATAGCTTGAGTAATGACGTAATGAAATGACTCTCCATACTTCGGAGTGGGTTTAAAAAAATTTACCACTTTCGCGGAAGTTATGGCGATATTCCCAAAGATAAATTGATTGGAACATTACGAATACCGCCCGTTTAAACAAAACAATAACATCGTATCAAATGTTTCAGGAAATATTTGTATCATGATGTGTTCACCACACCTCGCTAACGTGGGCAGATAGGTGATTACCTACGTTTAGTTTACCTATAGGTATGTACGTTTCAAGTTCAGCCAGCATTGTTGCCCAAAAAAATTGGCAAAAAGAGAGCTTTTGTTTTGAGTGTAGCTTTTGTTTTATTTAGAAGTTCATGTTGCCGTTTGTCATTGTCGAACCCGAAAGAGCTCTGTCGGAAGGATATCGTGATTTGATTAGGTAGGGATTCGATTTGTGGCATTCGAACATGACGGATGTAGACAATATCTAATTTTGCTGTTTCTGTTTCTTTGGCTAGTTGAAGTATAATTTTGATAGTGTTTTATGCGGCGATTAACCTTAACATATTATTATTCTCTGTGCCTTAACGGTGAACAGTGATCACAAAATTCTATATTGCTCTCGTGTCTGTCATTTTTTAATGCGGAAGTTGTCTCCACGTGGTTTCTGGAATTTTACTATCATGTTACAAAAACTAGAATCACCCTACAACGTGTTTCTCAAAGCGAATAAAAAGACACTGGCGAAATTGTCCTATTAAGTAGGACAGAAAAGCCATATTTTAAAAGAGAAGAATATTAGGTATAGGTAAACACTTAGTATGTTTTCTTAAACGTTTATTATAATATATCCAAGAATCATTTAAATCTGTTAAAGTTAACACTAACTTAGGTATATTTAAGCCGCCTATATAATTTAGGTTATAATCGTTAGCCACCTCAACTCAAATTCTTCACCTATTGCATTAATAAATGTTGTGACGAAGAACTTTTATGATCTTCATCATCATCATTATTTCGGCCTGTATATACCTCCCACTATAGAGCACAGGCCTCCTCTTAGAATAAGAAGACTTGTGCCGTAGTTCCCACGCGGACTCAGTGCGGATTGGGAACTTTATACATTACCATTAAATTACTTCTCCGATGTATACAAACCTGTATATCCTTACGTATTATCCTTCACCGCAAAGATCATGGTAAATTTCAAATGTAATTTCACTTATAAATTCCGAAAAACTCAGAGCCCGGGTGTGAACCCACGCTTAAGTTTTCGTGATATTGGTGTTTCGTGAAAAATTCTATTCGTGATAAAGTCATTCGTGAAAAAGTTTTCGTGAAAATGTTTTTCGTGAAGAGCCATAGTTCAAACCACTAGGCCACGGCGGCTTTTGTCAGATAGTTGATCAATGTTGTTTTGGTATGTGATATTGTTTATTGAAGTTGATTTTATTTTGTTTATTTTTGTTTAATTTTAATTTTTAATGACATTTGTGTAAGTGTTTATTGATTATATTTTATCTAAATGTCTCTACCCGACTACATTGTTAACCCTCTCACCGCCCACAAATTAATTACGCACTTATTACTATTAATTTAATTTGGCTCGGGTAGTGCGCCCCGATCAGTGTCGCAACTGTTAAATTGGTAACGCGGCCACTTGGCGGGGAACAATAGCTGTATTAAATTAATAGCAGGCCCATGCCAAACCTGGGGCACCTTCGGTCATTTCGCAACTGAGTTCATGATAATTGACACAGAAGATTGAGTGTGGCAGATGGTAGCGTTGCTTTAGAGATTTATGTCGATCGGCCGATCAGACTGGTTTCCAATGTCGTTGAGTCGGCGAAAATAATTCTGTTGCTGAAGCTTTTACCTCGATTGTAGCGTGTAGGACGGATAGTACAGTGAGATCCTTAAATTTCGACTGCCATAATTTTATAAGTCATAATGTAATGTTATTTATAACGTTTTAAACTTACGTGATTCTCACTCATAGTCAAAATACCACAAACGGGACTTATCACGCTATTTTTACCCGAATAATATTTACCTCGACGTTTCGGCAACGTTGCAGTTGCCGTGGTCACGAGTAGACTGAAGTGTGGGGTGTCAAGTCTGCCTAGCAGCGCGATCACAATCATTTTCACGACTTCTTTCTGTCACGGAAAACGAGGGTAGAAAGAGATGTTTAATGCGATCACGAACGTCAGTGCGTTGACAATACGGCTCAGATAATCATTATCAAAACTACAGGGGCACAGTATATAACTAAGTATATAAGCTAAAGCAGTAGGGAAGCTACGAACAAATTGATCGAAACCAACACACTCACACAGCAGGGCAACTACGAAACTCGAAACTCGAAGTTCGTGTCGTGCGGTCCCTCTGACACCTATACTGTTTAATACGAGAGCGAGAGGAACGGTATGATACGAACTTCGACTTCCTTTTGGCCTCTAGAGGCCATGTAGAGCGCGCGTCTGTGTGTGTGTGTGTGTGTGTTCCTTTCGATCGATTTGTTCGTAGCTTCCATACTGCTTTACCTTATATATATATACTGTGACAAGGGTTTCATTGTTACCACTTTGTAGTACAAATCCCTACGATCATTCACGTGCTTGAATCTTAAAATACGTAATGAGTACTACCACGAGATACGCGTCTGTTTTTTTAGGCTATTCCAAGGCATTTGTGATACATTGTGTGTTGGCACAAGGGCGCTTCCTAGTTTAATCCTCGGGATATTTCTGGCAAGACAATGCCCGGATGTTAATTATAAATAAGACCGTGACTTTTATTCCCAATCTGACAGACGTGCGCTATCGAAAACTAAATTGAACAGTTCTTTTGTTAATTTAATGTGTTTCTTTATTGTCCAATGTCCCGGGGAGAGTGACCAGATATTTATGACCGCAAGTGTACTAAACGTTAATTGTCTACGGTTTTTTTATTGTTTTATTTCGGTACGCGGTGCGTGGTGCCGATTAACTCAGCCTACGCATCAGTCAATTGAGAGTTAGTTGTTTTAACCTCGCTTTTCGACAGGCCACAACTGCCCCACTGTTGGAAAACCGACGGGTTAGGCCTAACCGCGAAAATTATACAAGCGGTTTTGCGCACCGTTCCTTTGCAGATTGCTTGAGAAATAGACGGTACGCTAAAACCGCTCGCGTTGTTTCGGCCCCAACGGGCATCTGTTCTCAGGCGCGGATCCAGGCCTCAAAAAAGGTTGTGGTTAGAGCCACCCGAAAATCGGTCAAGCGCGAGTCGGAGCGTGAACTCGTCCATGAACAATCATGACTCATGCATGAACTACTTATGAATTTAATTATTTCCGTTTTTCTGCGCATCAAGATGCATTGGCCATCCAAGCATCTCGATACACCATGAAAGTGTGTCATCATAAGTCTATTAGGGTCGTGGGCATGCCCATCGTGCCCACAACGGTGGATCCGCCCTTGTTCTCCGTGCTATATGGCCTGCCCATTGCCACTTCAACGAGCTAGTATCGCTCGGTGAGCCTCATTGACAGTAGGAAGAATTAAAAGCAGCTCATTCCAAAGCCGAAAAATAGATAACCAACCCCTCAAATCACGGAAAGGGTCCGTTAATATTTCTATAGCCAACCCTGTAATTTAAGTGCCTAAATCGTAACGTGTGTGTTAGATAAGGTGCCCCAAATCTTCACTGAACTCTAATAGCACCTGGCACGAGTTAAAACGCAAACAGATCTTACTTACCGTGTTTTATTGGCTATAATGTTGAACAACTGTAAAACGTAGTTTCAATTAACACGATCGTTACAAGGCCCGACGAGACGTGTCGTTGACAGGTCTAGGAAAATTTAAGTGCCTTTGAATCAATCCAAGGAATGTGAGTGCAGAAAATATCACAAAACGACATGATACAGATGTGGTTAGTTCATAATGGTTTTTCAACGTATTTTATCGGGAAAGTTCATTATTTATCGTGCTCTCTCAAATAGCTTCAGTAAGTCGGTAGTTAAGATACTTACAGCCGTTTTAACATTTGACACTAAGTCATAAAGTTCCACATTACCTAATGGATAGGAAAATGTCGCTCGTTTAGTACAATTACGGGTGCCGTTATATTTTTATTGAGATCCGACTTTTCCCGATGGAAATAATGCACTATACTTTATCTATGAATTATAGAGCTGTTGGGTTAACAATACAAGTTTTTAGGCTATTGCAGGCGCTACAATTACACACAATTAAAATACAAGCGCTACTGTACTCCTTTTTTCACTCCAACCAACTATACTGATCAACTATAGTTACCTACATACTTGTAACTTTTATGATATAGAGTCCTGCCCCCTGTGCCATAAAAGTAAAAAGTGCTACAATACGACAAAATTGTAACATTTTACTAAGAGAAACTTAACATTATTATATTATCAAGAAAATGTGAAATGTAGAATCTAAAGAGTAGAGTGCCTACTAAACAAAACCTTGTTTAATCAAAGCATGAAACGGCGTCGCCAATCGTCATTCCATCCAGCAATATTACTTTAATAACTACTAATGAAATTCTCCAGCGGGTCAAACGGTCCGTAGTTCATCCCTAAATGGGGTATGAAAGTAATTTGAGCTAAGATATAGTTATTAGCTTTATAACTAACGACGGCTCGTCTTTTATAGATTTTTAAGACTTGATGGAATACATATTTCGTTTGTGGACTTAAATTGCTTGCAGTTCATATTTCAACTACTGCAGTATCTGAATGGTTTTTGAGGTGCCAGGTGTATAATAATACGAATGATTATAACTCAAACTCAAACTCACAACATTTTATTGACAACAAAAACACACTACATCACAACAAAAACAGTACAAACATAAATAGGATTATTCTTGAGTCTTGTGTAGGTACGTTACGTACCGATACCTCGTATTTAAAATCTCTTAGGATAACACTTACTTCGAAAGCACTTGTATGTATGTAGATATATGTTAAAAAGCCGTGGTAGCCCAGTGGTTTGACCTATCGCCTCTCAAGCAGTGGGTCGTGGGTTCAATTCAAACCCCGGCTCGCACCTCTGAGTATTTCGAAATTCATGTGCGGAATTACATTTGAAATTTACCACGAGCTTTGCGGTGAAGGAAAACGTGACAGTCGTATAGCACGGAAAATTATATACGTTGGGGCCGAAATATTTTCGAATAGAGATTGCGAATCGGCAGCGTAGGACGTCCACCAACGGGATGGACTGATGACCTGGTTAAAGCCGAAGGTTCACGGTGGATGCAGTCGCTTCCAACCGAAGCAAATGGAAGTTTATAGGGGAGGCCTATGTCCAACAGTGGTTGTGCAAGGTCCGCCCGGATTGCTACCACCATCCTGCTCGCTAATCCTGCCATGAGGCAGCAGTGCTTGCGCTGTTTGTGTTTCGGCGTGGAGAGTAAGACAGCCGGTGAAATTACTGGCACTTGAGGTATTCTATCTTAGGCCTCTAGATTTGTACTAACGCATCTGCAATACCCCTGGTGTTGCAGATATTTATGGGTGGTGATCTTTGACCATCAGAAGACCCACTTGCTCGTTTGCCATCCAACGAATAAAAAAAAGTATTATGATGAAGTAAGAAGTATGGCTCCAAATTTATTTAACTCCGCATTATTCCAGACATCGACAACAATGGCTACCTGGACGCACACGACTTCCACTGCCTGGCACTCCGCTCTTGCGTGCTGGAAGGGAAGGGCGACTGCAGTGCCGCCCGTCTCCAGAAATACCAGCACATCATGCTCAGCCTCTGGGAGGAGATCGCCCAGTTGGCTGACTTCGATAAGGTTCCAGATTATGTCGGTTATCCCCCTCCTACATTACGCTGCACGCAGACAACGCTCCGCCTCTTTAGATTTAAGAATGGCGAATGAATTTCGAACGGATTGAACTTTTAAATGTAACGGCGGATTTTATCGCGGACATTTTGGCGATCAAATTTTACTAGTGACACTGTTTGTCTTAGTGGTTACGTTATTTATTTATTTATTCATTTATTAATGGAGAACAAACAGCTAAAAACACAATATATGTAGTAATAATAGCAACACATAGCCAATTACAGAATCCCACAGATAGCTACAGTTAACATGTTTAGTTATGCTGATGTTACTTTATTTTCAAAAGAATTAACGTCTTCGTCCAAAGAAAGACTAGCAACAATGATTGGGACAATTTCGTGATAATGTCTTTCTTTTTTTGTAAAAGTTGTAAAAGGTGCAAATCTTTCTGTTTTGACAGAGATGATAGGTATTTAGTCGGTGGGTTTTTTAGTAAGTGTCTTCAATCATATTAGTTGTGATCAGTTTATCCTAATGGTACTTTGTGCCAGTGCGTTCAAAATACTCGTAGTCTTAGTAACATTTGATCGCTGATTCGATATTTATAAAGTGCTATCCTAAAACTCCTGCGATCATTCATTCGCCAATTTCACGAAACTACACACGCACGTTACTCTACAACTATTCTGCAACATGCGGCTGCACTCGGATATTTCTGGCTCATCTTATAAATTGGGAAACAGTAGAAAAGATTTAAATAAGATAGCTGTAGGCGTATCTATTCTATCAAATTTGGTGGAAGTATGTTCTGCCGAAAGCATAAATTTTATGTATATAATCTATACAGCCATACCTACACAGCCATAAGATCAATTATAATATACGTGTGTACCTACTAAATAGATGTTTGACATATTAGTAACCTACAGGTATTTAATTATAACCTTGACTGTTCAAGTTATCTAAATTTTACTTTATTACTAACTTAAATTAACTGTGAGATCCAAACCACAGTATATATAAGCTAAAGCAGTACGGAAAATACGAACAAATCGATCGAAACAAACACACCCACACAGACGCGAGCTCTACACAGCCTCTTAGGGGGTCTCGCGGTACTGCAGTACCGCCGTGTAGAGCGCGCGTCTGTTTGAGTGTGTTCGTTTCGATCGTAGCTTCGTAGCTTCCACACTGCTTTAGCTTATAGTGACCATACTGCTGAAAAATTGTGTTAAAATGTGAGTAAATTCTGTCAAATAGAGTTTATGAAATTGACTTTCCTAGTGCAGCCGTTTTTTGTACCGTAGTCGCATGGTTGCACCGTAAACACTTCCAGCAGTGAGTAGTTAGAACTAATTTTGGTATTGTTCTCGATGGTAACATCTGACTCGTAGTTAGAACACACACATTGTAATAAATAACATGCTACGCTACCGCTACTGCACACGTTATCTACAAATGCGAACAGCTTCTTACTAACTATAATTACAGGATGGCACAATCACAGTGGAGGAGTTCAAGCAAGCAGTAAAGAACAGCTGTGTCGGGAGGAAATATGAAGAGTTCCCTCAGGCCATGAAGGCGTTTATCGAGTCAAACTTTAGGATGATTGACATCAATGCTGACGGCGTGATTGGTATTGAAGAGTACAGATATGACTGTGTCCAGCGGATGGTGCTTGAGGAGATCAAAGTCATCGACGATGCCTTCAACTCGTTATTAAACGTAAGTTTTTTTTATGTGTTGCCACTGCTGGCCAAAGTCCTCCCCTTTCCTTCGCCACTCTTTCCTATTCTGCCTGGGCAAGTTAACTTTACAAACTTTTATTTGATTTAGGTACCATTTTTGTCTGTATTTTTAGTGATGGAGCACGAAAGGTTATGAGCCCCAGTACTTAGCTAAGTTTACAATTTAAATAAACTATAGTTGATGTAACTAAATAAATAGGTTTTATCGAACGAGACCACGTGAAAATCCCTACTAATATTATAAATACGAAAGTAACTCTGTCTGTCTGTTACGCTTTCACGTCGAAACCACTGAACCGATTTTGATGAAATTTGGTATATAGCTAGTTTGAACCCTAAGGATCAACATAGGATACCTTTTATTCCGGTAGAGGGCACCACCGCGCGAAAACCTAGATCCGCGCAGACGAAGTCGCGGGCATAAGCTAGTAAAATATAAGTTAGACGTTAAAATAACAAATGGAGGAAAAACGCACTACCAAAAAAAACTACCTACCTTGTTACGTAGTACAGCAAAATTTTTGTTTTTCACTGTTTTGAGATGGTGTGATTGCTTATCCATCAGGTTCTACCTTACCATGAGAAAGCAGCTCGCTCACACAAGTTTAGTCAATTACTTTACGTTGTCCACAACGTCCTACCCTCATTTTAAACTGTAAACCATCTGTAAACCGTCGCATCGATCGTGAGCGGGACATGATATTAAATTTATAATGACTTTCCGCTCGCGAAGGCAATATGCAAACAGGTAAACGAGAACTCGAAATTACTTATTTACGTTTCACGTGCGACCCGCAAATGAAACGATTTTGTTGATTGCCATGCGCGGTGGCAGGTTATGTATTTCGTGACCTCGAACGCTCAGATGGACTGATGCATACGTAATCGAGTCATGGTGTATCGCTTTTCCATTTCATTAATATTTCGGCATGCAAATACAAGGTATTTTGAATTGAAGCCGATGAATTAGGCGGTTAGTTTAACTGTTTACCTACGCTCCGACCAGACCGCCGATTCTGGTAGGCTACTTCGAAACTCGAAGTTCGTGTCGTGCGGTCCCTCTGACACTTATACTGTTTAATACGAGAGCGAGAGGGTCTGCACGACACGAACTTCGAGTTTCGTAGTAGCCCTACTGTTCTGTTCTACATAGAAAACAAACTAATATTTTAAACGCGAAAGTATGTATTTGTTTTTGAATGTTTGTCCGTTTTCCACGTCGAAATAGAGCGACAGATTTTTTGCGATAGTTTTTTAGAGATAGTTTATGGGCCAGAGAGTGACATAGGTTACTTCTTATCCCGAAAACATGCAGTTCCCGTAGGAACAGCGCGCGATAACCGAATTCCACGCGGGGCGAAGCCGCGGTCAAGCTAGTAGAAAATAATTGAAACCGGAAGGAAAAAATTCAATACAAAATGTACCACTCGTCGCATACCTAACGACCCGGGTTTATAATCTGTTTTTTTCTAAAGAATAGAATAGAACCGGCCTTGACTAGATAAGTCTGTGGCCTTCTTAAAGATTCTTTGACGGAATTACCAACCATAATTTAAAAGAAAACAGTTAAGCGTAAGTCAGACTCGCACACCGAGGATACCGTACCTACATTTATTACTAACTCCGATTGCTTCTAAATTAGTTCCAATTTTTTTCTGTACTAATTTTACTAAAACCTGGGATGGGACATAGTCCTAAATTATGCCGATCTCATGGTTAAGAATATCGACATTCCTCACTTCTAGGAATACTGCGGGCGTTTGGCAAGTCTCAACGTAGATTGATGTCAATGACGGACTTACACACTACGCATTGACTCCGACGGGATTAATTGCATGTCAGTTATAGTGAGGTTATTGGAACGTTGGATTTTTAGCGTCCCGCAATCTATGCTAAAAGTTTGTATGACGATTGTACGGCACTCTAATAAAATAGATAATGCATTAAACAAACAAAAAACTATACTAGACTTAAAAACTTATATAAAATAAAAATAAAACCTAAAACTAAAAAGCTAATGAAGGGCAACCTTCCACGTATTCGTAGAACTGAACGCTTCCGAAACACCGAACTGCGCTCCAAAACCCGCGTAGTAGATGTGGGTGCTAAGACCGCGAAGCTGAAGTGGGACTGGGCTGATATGTCTGCCGCATGCACCACAGCGATGGGTCCAAATTACTACCCATTGAGTTCCGTCGGATAGCCATCGTAACAGAGGCAGACCGAAGAGAAGATGGCGAGATGACTTAGACGCATATCAAATAGTGGCAGGAGCATGCTCTCAATAGGGACGAGTGGCGGAAAGAAGGGGAGGCCTTTTCGCAGCAGTGGGACACTTTAACGGGCTAATAAAAAAAATACAAAGAGTACCCCTTAGGCAAGGCCCCAAAGATGCTGGCGGCGTTTTCTCTTTGAATAGCTAAGCAATTTCTTTGTCCGAGGAAGCTGCCAACTCTTCGCTCACCACATTACTTGACAAGATTAATTTTGAAACTTATTATAACAGCGTTCTAGGCTGGAGTAGAAATCAAATGATTCGATCATATGTACCTATGCGATAAAACAAGACAGGTTTCTGAATCTCAGAGTGTGGGAGTTGAAGAAATAATGGGTTAGTTAATTATTACAGTTATTAGTCATATTAGGAATTCCTACAGTGACGATGATTACAAGCAATTATTTACTTATCCGAGTAATTATTAGAGTATATAGACCACGCCATGTGGCATGAATAAATTGACGTTTAATGACTAATGACGATTTGTCCTAGTTTTGGGCCACGGGTCACCATGTACATATCCATTCTAGCGTGAATTATTTAACATTGAAACATGGGTTGATTAAGTGTGTAGATAATGAATAGGTAGTCAATATAAAGGTAGATACAGTCGTGTCAGAACACGGGCCGTAATTACAATTATGTTATGAACGTCGTGATACGAGTAAATCATTTGTAACATGCAGACGGGTAGAGTTGTCAACTATAGTATTTAGCGCTGATGGTTCTGACACAAGTAACAAAAATTACAGGTTCATAATCATAGCTGGTGCGTATCTATCATTTGAAATTCAAAGTATTTAGTTATGTATGTATATATTCGTACTGTCGGAATCTAAAAAGTTAAAATGCCGAAGCTCAAAATACATAATGTATCAGAATACATAAAATTATTCGTGACTAGCTTATGCCCGCGACTTCTTTTGTTCGGATCTAGGTTATCGCGCGGTGGTGCCCTCTATCGGAATAAAAGGTATCCTATGTTGTTTCTTGGGGTTCAAACTACTTATACACCAAATTTCATCAAAATCGGTCCAGTGATTTTGACGTGAAAGCGTAACAGACAGACAGACAGAGTTACTTTCGCATTTATAATATTAGTAGGGATTGTAAACTCGTTAGCTATATAGTATAAAAGTCAAAATGTCATAGCAATTAAATTTAATAATTAAACGCGTTGCAAATCCTCAAGATCATTTTGATCCACTTCCAATAGACGATTTGATTTGAAATTTGGTAAACATGTCGCCATGTCGGTTAGATGAGAATGCAAAAAAAATTGTTTTTCCAACAAAAAAATTGTTTGTAGCCCAGTCTTCACAGCCTTACCTTCCCACCCATTTTCCATCTGGCATTAACTAGGTAGAGCTTCTCAGGTAGTTAGCGAGATTGATTGCTCTTATAATTAAGGAAAACTGGCGATTCTATCGCAGACAACGCTTGGCGGACGGCCAGCTCGTTACTGTTTTGTTGCATTTATATTTTATTTCACTCCGGTAAGCTCAATGATATAAGAATTCTTTGACTTTTATTCAATTGGTGTCATAATCGTTTTAATGTTTGTAAATATGTGTCCCGTGGTAAATTACCCGTCGATGTGTTAAGTCTATTTCAAAGTCAAAGTTGCTATTTTTAGGACATGCTTCTGGAAAATGATGTAAAAAAAGTAGTCATCTATTCCAAAACGTGATCATTTCATGGTCATCATCGTCATCATCTCAGCCGCAGGACGTCTTCTGTTGGACATAGGCCTCGCTTGGCAGCGGCTTGTATCCACCGTGACCTCGCGGCTTTAACCAGGTCGTCCGTCCATCTCGTTGGTGGACGTCCTACGACGCTGCGCTCGCCGTTCCGCGGTCTCCACTCGAGAATTTTTCGGCCCCAACAGCCATCTGTTCTCCGTGCTATATGGCCTGCCCATTGCCACTTCAACGAGCTAATTCGCTTGGCTATGTCGGTGACCTTTGTTCTTCTACGTATCTCCTCATTTTTGATTCGATCCTGCAGAGAAATCCCAAGCATAGCTCTTTTCCATAGCTCGCTAAGCAACTTTGAGCCTATTTATAAGGCCTATAGTGAAGCACCACGTCTACGATCCATATATATATATATATATATATATATATATATATTATTTATTTATTTTTTTCTTACTCAGTGCTTTGGTTTCAACTGTAATGCTGTGTAAGTTTTTACAAATAAATAAATAAAAATGTCATCCCTGGCAACACACATTGGTTAAAGACAATTTCAAGGTATAAGCTAGAAAAAAAGAGTGCTGGATACATCATCAAATCAGCCCAAAAGGCCTGGGTAACGGCCTCTTCATTTTCACGCCACTTTGTTCGGCCGTGCTAGTCTCATCCACAGTTTACCAGCCCCCTGCCAGATGTCATCCAACCTACGGGCCGGCGGTCTCCCCACCGTTCTTCGACCCAGTCTTCGTAATTGCTTTCGACCACCTGTTGTCAGTGCGTCTCACCAAGTGACCCGTCCATCTCCACTTCAATTATATTACCCTCTTGCCCACATCCACAACTCCAGTCCGTTGCTACATTTCAGATTTGGGGATGTGGTCAAGAAGTGTGATGCCCAGCATAGCTCGCTCCATGGCTCTTTGTACGACTTTTATTTGGTGCACGTTTGCCTTCGTGAGCGTCCATGTTTCAGAACCGTAAGATAGGGCGGGCAAGACACACTGGTCAAAAACTTTGGTCTCGTAAAACCATCCCCAATTTTGTGAAGGCGACCCATCGCTGGAATCCTCTAGTGTCCTTCGCTTGGCCCTTACAATCAAAGGATAAACAATGACCAAGATATAGGATACATACATTCCGAAAAACAACTAACAATTGGGTAGATCGATTTGTCAGTCAAACGAAATAAGATGTAGCGCGTCAAAGCTCAGGAGTGGGTGTCTGTCCGTGACATCACTCCTCAGTAAAATGTGTACGTAGATGTGACGTCACACGGGACTTCAACCGGCTATGTGATCAAGGCTATATGTCAAATTAATTGACCAAAAAAAATTTAACTATATATATTTTTAGCCTAACAGATATTTTAAGCAAGGCACCCACTACCGCGGATACTATTCTCGCCTCGTTTCATTTGGCACCTAAAAACCACACAATAGAAGGTCTAGCTACCTGACAACACACGCAATCAACCAAACAACAATAACAAACAAACCGCCGGACATACAACTTCTTACCGCCCGTTTTTTTACCCGTAAAATTTGCCGATTTGGGTCGTAAATGCATTTGCGTAATCTAGAGTCATCTATATCTATGGTTCCAAATCGTCCCGCTATATTGACTTCTTAACCTATTCTGATCGAATCCGTAGAATGGAACCTAAAGGCAAAGCGATCCGGATGCATGGCTGATATCATCGTCCCGGCCTATATACATACGCACAGGCCTCCTCTCAGAATGAGAGGGCTTAGGCCGTAGTCTCCACGCGTACCCAGGTCGGCTGACCTGTCTCGCACAACCCTTGCTGATATATACGTAATAACATTAAAAAAAACATTTTTTTTTCAGGATGATGATCGCAAGAAGGGCGGTCTAACCCTGGCCCGGTACCAGGAGCTGTTCGCGCAGTTCCTCGGCGATGAAAAGGACGATTGCCAAGCCAAGCACCTCTTCGGACCCTTGGAGCTATAAGCACGCCCATACTCGCAAATACACGAGAACACTTAGCTGTTGACTGATACACCTAATTCTTGGATCATTTAAGATTTTATTTATTTACTGCTATCCGTAAAAAGCCTAGAAAAATGTGCGAGTTACATTTGTTGTTTGGAAAGTCGATGGTCACAGTTTCACGACGTTAGAGAAAATCCGAAGGAGTTATATGACCGTCGAGCCAGCAAAGATTATTGACAAACAATTACTGGTATTTTTTTAATTGGCGAAATTTGACAACAAAACGAGCGGATAGTAATATTTCACTTGGATGTTCCTTTACATTTTTTTACAAATGTAAATGCTTTGATAAAATCAAATTTTATAGCAATACTTTACTATTCAAAACAATGTTTATCTGCTCTATTCAAAATATATTACAATTTAAATATCGCAACAATTACGGACGGTAATAAATTAGATTAAAATTGAAATGATCCCAATAATCGATTTGATTTAAGAAACTTCATTCGCCATAGCGATTTCGGGTGAAATCTACAATTATTTCAGTACCTGGCCTTTACGTCACATCGGCGGACATGTTTCTATATTTACAAAAGTTTACGCCCGCGGAAAATGGCGCCAAAAATACATCATCGCCGCATCGATACGGCGTGAATGCGTTCCGGATTAGTCTAAAACTGGCAACATAACAAATCAATTGTTTTATTTTTTTTAATTAGCTATAGACAGATAAAGAAAATAGCAATACCTTTATTTCTGACGTAAAAAAACTTTAAATGTTAAATTACAAAAAGTAGTTACCGTTTTATTTTATGAAATTACAAAGTTGTTAATAAATGTTTTGCACAGTAAAAAAATACCATTCAACATGAGTCAAAATCTTTACTTATTTCCATGCTAAATGTAAAGTATTTTTCAAATTCTTTTGCTTTTGTATACAACTAAAACAAATATTATAATTAACTTATAAAAAAAAAATTAGATCATTATTAGACCTAAATGTGCACAGGCCTAAAATAAGGCATATTATATACTTAATAGAAATAGCACAGCTTCGGCCTCAATGTTGTATCTTTATTGTATGGAATGTATAACGGGTTATAAGCTTATTGTATCTGTATCTCGATGGCCAGTTACTTTTTATAGTTACTTTTTCAATGTAGTGACATATATAGTGTTAGTGTGTTTAGATTGATTTAGTTTTAAATTTCAGTTCTGATTATCCCGCCCCTAGCACATCACAATGTGATTTATTATAAGGTTACGTTATATTTTTGTAAGTTTTGTTTTTATTTTGAATAAGGAATGTTGGCACCTTTACGGTTTTTATTGTTATTTTATATGGTATCATTATAATTATAAGAAACGAACGAAACACTAAGTTATTCTGTTTTGCAATGGCAGTACCTACTTTAAGGAATACATGGGAATGTACGGGCAATGTGAATGATATGCTCACTCATACAAATGGATCTAGTCACCAATGTCTTTACTTAATTTAATTTGTAAATACTTATTGTTGGAATTAATTGAAATTGTTTTAATAAAAAAAAAAGTTTAGATTGTGTTCTCGTTTTATTGTACAAGTCAACAATACACAGCATCTTCAAAAATAGACCGAAATTTTGTAGTCCTAATGTAATGAAATGGTTGGCCGAATGATCGTTTCGCATAATTTTTCTAAGACCGAAACTGAATATATTTTGGAAATTCTTTTGCATGTTTATTTATAGAATGATTGTTCATAATATCATATCTGAAATTCACTCCGATTCATTTCAATGTCTCAGTAAATATAATGTCAATTATACGAAGCAATCATTTTACTCAATACCATCATAACAAAAAGAACCAATAGAACCATATCTTCACTACTTAAAGAAAATCTTGTACCCATCTCGAATCAATACGACAGCAAAATTGACCCTTGAAGTAATATACATAAAGTTCATTCAGAAAAGTTGTAGATTTCGAGGTACGAGCTTTTTTAAAAGTAGTGACAATATACAAGGTGACCTTAGCCTCTGGACAAATAATGAAACCATGGATAAGACTGATACTCAGCAATATCTTGAAATAGTTATTTGCTTAATTAGAAAATAAAAAAAAAACTATGAAATCAGATCATCCAAATACACAGGCTGCTCCAAAGTGATACATTGAAAACCGTTAGTTTTTCGGTAAATATTGGACTGATTGTTATGATACTTTGCAGTTTGGTTTTGAATATCTTGCTAAGCCAGTAGTATTCGTATTTGTCCAGAGGCTAAAGTCACCCAGTATTGTAAATACAAAAGGAAAACTATTCACAATTACTACTATACTATACTATACTATAATACTGTACTATACTATACTATAATTTTTTTTTAGTGTCGAAATCACACACTTTAATTGTTTTGTCCTTCTTGGACTTAATTCAGTCTTATCTAGAGGCATTATTGATTTAGTCAACAACCTTAAGTTAGTTTGTAGAAGAATTGAGATATAATATACTTCTCTGGGATCCACAAGTTTTCTCTCAGAATAATCCACACCATTGAATTACTTCGCAGTGTTATACAGATTTCCTCACGATGTTTTCCTTTAACCGTAAAGCTCGTAGTAAATTTTAAATGTAATTTCGCACATGAATTTCGAAAAACCCAGAGGTACAACCCGGGGTTTGAACCCACGATCCTCTGCTTGCGAGGCGATAGAACAGACCGCTAGGCCAACACGGCTTTTATTATTATTATAACATTTATAACAAAATGTGACCACGAAGCAATTCAATGGTGCGTGTGAAATTCCCAATCCGCACTGGGCCCGCGTGGGAACTATGGCCTAAGCCCTCTTGTTCTGAGAGGAGGCCTGTGCCCAGCAGTGGGACGTATATAGGTTGGGATGGATGGCGACCACGAAATATCGCTCGAACAAAGACCCAGAACAGAGGCCGTATTGTCAAACGTTTCTGACACTGGCAATCACAATCAAATGACAGTTTTGTATGCGACAACTGTCATTTGATTGCAATCGCGAGCGTCAGAAACGTTATACCCAGTGCCATCCACGAAGACGCGTGATTTTGTCAAAATTAGACATTAATGACACTAAGATTGGTTTTTTGGAATCCTTTCTGTATTTTTTTTACAATTCCAAATTTTTGTTACTTTTACGGTCATCCTGTAAAACCTAAATCGAAAATACAAACTGAAATATAGATGCATAGAAAAACCAGAAAAATAAGACCAGCGCTGGGAATCGAACCCATGTCCTCCAGCGGTATAGCACGCGGCACGGAATGCCGAGGACCTGGGTTCGATTCCCAATGAACCAGTGTTTGATTTTTTTGACGTTCATAAGTGCTTCTTATAGTCTAAATTGAATAAAGAGATTTTGACTTTGACTTGAACGCTGGTCTTATTTTTCTGGTTTTTCTGTGCATCTATATTACAGGTTGTATTTTCGATTAATGACATTGTAATAAGAACCACGGCACGCGTCATCGTGAATGACTCTACATATACGCAATAAACCCTCTGGTGAAGAACCTTAACATCATAAATCCAAAGCGGCCAGCAGTTCGTCGCCTTCATCATCATCTAAGAACGACTTGTCGAAGTCATCAACCGGTGAGAGACTTGCTTCATCTTGTTTGTCCTTTCTAATATTGGTACCAGGTATATAATCGTTCTTGTTCTTTGGCAACTTAGGACTTAAATACTGGGTCATGTTGGTCTTGCTTTCCTGTAAAGAATCCATACTTAATATTATAAATGCAAAAGTGTGTTTGTTTGTATGTTTATGTGTTTGTGTGTATGTTTGTCCATCTTTCACGCCATAAGAGAGCGACGGATCGACGTGATTTTTGGCTGTAATATTGATTGTAAGTAAAAAAAAAAAACAAATTGATAACAAACAATCTTAAAGTATTATAACATTTGGTAAGTTTTTAACATATTAGTAAAATAAACGACTAACCTGATGTTTGGCAACGGTGCCTTCAAAGGAGTCCCCGCTGAGTCCAGCGTCGTTCAGCACCTGTCAAGTTTATTACATTGTTTACAGACAATTAAGAAGAAGACAGAATCGCGGCCTGTTTAGTCAACTTTGAGGACAAAGCTAGACACGCTAAGTTTTCCCTGTAGCAGGGGCCACATGTGGTCGTCGGCGGTGCCCCCTTAAAGTGTACTGTACAACATACGTCAATTTCCCCCTGTACAACATACGTGAAGTTTCCCCTGTATAACATACGTGAAGTTTCCCCTGTACAACATACGTTAATTTTCCCCTGTACAACATACGTTAATTTTCCCCTGTACAACATACGTGAAGTTTCCCCTGTATAACATACGTGAAGTTTCCCCTGTACAACATACGTGAAGTTTCCCCTGTACAACATACGTGAAGATTCCCTGTACAACACACGTGAAGTTTCCCCTGTACAACATACGTGAAGTTTCCCCTGTCCAACATACGTTAAGTTTCCCCTGTACAACATACGTTAAGTTTCCCCTGTACAACATACGTTAAGTTTTCCCTGTACAACATACGCTAAGTTTCCCCTGTACAACATACGCAAAGTTTCCCCTGAACAACATACGCTAAGTTTCCCCTGAACAACATACGTTAAGTTTCCCCTGAACAACATACGTTAAGTTTCCCCTGTACAACATACGTTAAGTTTCCCCTGTACAACATACGTTAAGTTTCCCCTGTACAACATACGTTAAGTTTTCCCTGTACAACATACGCTAAGTTTCCCCTGTACAACATACGCTAAGTTTCCCCTGTACAACATACGTTAAGTTTCCCCTGTACAACATACGTTAAGTTTCCCCTGTAAAACATACGTTAAGTTTCCCCTGTACAACATACGTGAAGTTTCCCCTGTACAACATACGTCAAGTTTCCCCTGTACAACATACGTTAAGTTTCCCCTGTACAACATACGTTAAGTTTCCCCTGTACAACATACGTTAAGTTTCCCCTGTACAACATACGTTAAGGTTCCCCTGTACAACATACGTTAAGTTTCCCCTGTACAACATACGTTAAGTTTCCCCTGTACAACATACGTTAAGTTTCCCCTGTACAACATACGCTAAGTTTCCCCTGTACAACATACGTTAAGGTTCCCCTGTACAACATACGTTAAGTTTCCCCTTTACAACATACGTTAAGTTTCCCCTGTACAACATACGTTAAGGTTCCCCTGTACAACATACGTTAAGTTTCCCCTGTACAACATACGTTAAGTTTCCCCTGTAAAACATACGTTAAGTTTCCCCTGTACAACATACGTGAAGTTTCCCCTGTACAACATACGTCAAGTTTCCCCTGTACAACATACGTTAAGTTTCCCCTGTACAACATACGTGAAGTTCCCCTGTACAACATACGTTAAGTTTCCCCTGCAACAGGGGCCACATGTGATCGTCGCAGGTGCCCCCTTTAAGCTACTTTAAGCCCTTTAACATACGTTAAGTTTCCCCTGTACAACATACGTTAAGTTTCCCCTGCAACAGGAGCCACATGAGGTCGTCGCAGGTGCCCCCTTTAAGCTACTTTAAGCCCTTTAACATACGTTAAGTTTCCCCTGTACAACATACGTTAAGTTTCCCCTGCAACAGGAGCCACATGAGGTCGTCGCAGGTGCCCCCTTTAAGCTACTTTAAGCCCTTTAACATACGTTAAGTTTCCCCTGTACAACATACGTTAAGTTTCCCCTGCAGCAGGGGCCACATGTGGTCGTCGGCGGTGCCCCGTGCCAGCAGGTACCGCGCGCACACGCCCCCGCTCTGCCCGATGCGGTGCGCGCGCGCCTCCGCTTGCGTCAGGATCTAACGACACGATGTTTATTGAAAAGTTTAGATTAAGAGAAAATAGTTATACTCGTATGTATATTTTATTTATTTCACTGTAAAGTTTCACTGTATTTATCAAAATAATAGTGACTGTTTTGAAAAAATCTTATATCTCAAACTAATACGGCAACAAAATTGATCCTTTATAGTACCTAATGAAAATAAAGCTCACTGCAAAAAAAAATCTAAAAAACATTGGAAGTCAAGATCATGTCATGATGCACGCGACTTTTTTTCTATTTATTCGACTGAATGGAAACGAGCAAGTGTGTCTCCTGATGGTAAGAGATCAGATCACCACCACCAACAAACATCTGCAACACTAGGGGTATTGTACATGCGTTGCCAACCTAGAGTCCTAAGATGGGATACCTCAAGTGCCAGTAATTTCACCGGCTGTCTTACTCTCTACTCTCTGCTTCACGGCAGGATTAGCGAGCAAGATCGTGGTAGCAATGCGGGCGGACCTTGCACAAGGTCCTACCACCTACAAAGCGACTGCATCGAAACATCGATTACGGTACACCCTTACCCCAGGGTTCCAGTGCAGTTCTGCGAAGAGGACCAGCCTCGCTGCTGTGAGCGTGATGCCGCTATTGGCCGCTGTAATGGACAGCACGGCGCATCGGCACGAGTCCACGAACTGAAACTTGTCCACCAGATCCTGGCCACATAAAGCTTCATTTAGACCAAGGGGTTATTGTAGTGTTTTCTTAAATTATTTGTGTAAATTTAAATTTAATTAATTATGTAATTATTTTGTGACATTAATACCATTTTGAATTTTGCTTATTAACTTAGAATTGTATGTATTTAAATTTGGACCTATGTTGTTCGTGAAATAATTGAATTATTATTATTATTATACGAGCGTTTCAACCGGCTCATTGTGGTCACGTGTTTTTATGAATGGTAGGATTTGATATTTTCGATTATTTTTTAGGCGTCCTGTACTTCCACTAGATAACCTGGAAACTGTAACAGAATCTTCTACCATGTCAACAAACATATGCCCAATATATTATTATATATTTTTTTTTTATTCAACTGGATGGCAAACGTGCAGGTAGGTCTCCTGATGGTAAGAGATCACCACCGCCCATAAGCATGTACAACACCTGGTATTGCAGTTGCGTTGCCAACCAAGAGGCCTAAGATGGAATACCTCAAGTGCCAGTAATTTCACCGGCTGTCTTACTCTCCACGCCGAAACACAACTGTGCAAGCACAGCTGCTTCACGGCAGGATTAGCGAGCTAGATGGTGGTAGCAATCCGGGCGGACCTTGCACAAGGTCCTACCACCTGCAATATTTTTTTTATTCTGCAACTCCCTAAACAGGATGTAATTGTTCCCTGCTAATATAACCTGTGACTTGAAATTTATCCGGAATATTTCATCGGATAATCGGATTGGACTCGTTAAAATGAACACTACTCTAAAGGCCTGTTTCACCACTTGTCGACTAACTTCAAGTGACGTACATTGATGCAGTCTCTCTGTATTGTCCAAATAAACAAAGACAGCATTACTTTTATCTGATACTTAAAATTAGTCGACAAGTGGTGAAACAGGCCCTAAATGTTTATCAGTATTTTTTTGTCTGTTGATATGGTATTACAGTCACCGGCACCAGTATCTGAAGAAACAAGCGTGCATAAATATCTGATATGACTCTTATTTGTAAAGCCGGATTGTCAGATATTTTTGCACGCTTGTTGCATCAGATATTGGTGCTGGTGAATGTACTTACCGCGCGCGCGTGCGGCGGGGTGGAGCCGACGATGCATATATAGTGCACTCCGGCGGTGTCCAGCGTCAGACAGAGAGCGTCTATGACGTTGCGGTGGTGCGCGAACACTAGGAACTTGTCGTTACTGCTGCTCAGCAACTGGCGGACGTATTTGCTAAAATAACGATAAAAAAAAAATACAAATAAGTATTAAACGGTTCAACTTACGATAAGTCAGGAACGGTCCGCCAAGTTTCGGTCTATTAGGAAGATTTTTTTCATAAGCGTTTCATGTCTCACGAAATTTTAAATGATTGTAATTGATAATAATCTCATTATAAATTGATTGTAAGATTGTACAAATGTACAAAAAAAAAATTGTACAAAATCAAGTTCACTTGAAGTCAAAACAGGTGAAATCAACGAAACATTTTTTTTTAATCGTTTGAGTACCTAGGTAACATGACAACAGTAGGTAACTGTGCACCTTCAAAAAAGTATGAAAAAAAAATTGTTAATAAATTTTAAATGAAAAAAAAAACAAGTCTAGTGTTCTAGAATTCTATACCTAAAGTAACTTAAACTTCCAACAGTCAAGGCCCATTTAATGAGAATCTTTGACAGTTGACTCTGTCACAACAGTTGACGTTAACTCAACAGACTTCTAGACTACTTGGCTTAATTTTTATTAAAGTTCTTCTAGAGTTTTTTTTTCTGATTAATCGTTTTTTTAGACGAGCAACTAACCAAACAGCCGGTATCTTGACTCGCGCAGACTCGCTAAAGAAGGTGAGCAAAGCTGCATGACGGTCCGTGGACGACTTGGACTTATAGGCCTCCGCCATTTGCGTCAACTCCTTGCGGTCCTCCTTGCTGAACTCGAGGAGCGTCTCATCTAGGAGGACGGATTCCCTGCGTGATGAAATCATCAACATAACACAACGGTAGAAAGGCTAGACAGATTGTATTAAGGAAACGGCGCAATTTAAATTTATATCAGTATGGATTTACAGATATTTACAGGTATACCCAAAAACGTGTGCACGGAACAAATTTTCCATATTACGACCCAATTTTCTACAAATAAGACTTAACTATAATGTGATATCGAAATGCATAAAACAAAAATTTAACTAAGACCTCAGGCAGGAAGCTTGACTCAAGCCTCCTGAGGCGAAGTACGAGCCTTTAGCTAAAGGCTCCGTACTTGGGTGGTTTATGGAAAGCAGGTAGCATAGCAACAAAACATTTTTTTTTACCTAGTCTTCCCTTCTAGACACGTGCATCTGATGAGGAACCGCTTCTGCAGGATAATCTGAAGCTCGGTCAGGTACAACTGACCCTAATTTGGATCGCGACCAGAGTTAAAAAAACGCTGCTCTAAAGGCTCCGCACTTGGGTGGCTTATGGGAAGCGGGTAGCATAGCAACAAAACATTTACCTAGTCTTCCCTTCTAGACACGTGAGCACTTGTTCCTTGGTGCGTCTGATGAGGAACCGCTTCTGCAGGATGATCTGAAGCTCGGTCAGGTTCGACTGCCCCGTCATGTCCCACCCGAAGTTGGTTTGCTTGCCTGCGCAGTACCTTTTGCCTGACAAATGTAGTGTTTTTTAAATAGCTTCAAGATAATTCCTTAAATTTCACTGAATGTTTTTTACGTCCATCCGATTTTGATGATTCTTTTTATTGTTAGTTGTCGGGGTGGGATGAGTTTGAGCTGTGTGTGAGTGCTGAAGTGTGAGAGCAAACTGAGCACTGACCATACTCAATGTAGGACTCGAATAGCCGAGCCTTGATAAAATCGAGCGAAGTGTAACAGTGTCATTGAGCAGCAGTTGCTGAGTGCAAACAAACTGAGCACTCACCATAATTTCTCAACGTAGGACCGGAATAGCCGAGGTTCAATTAACTGAAGCTGAGTGAAACAGTGACATTAAGTAGCAGTGGTTGAGTGCAAACAAACTGAGCACTCACCATACGTACTCGTACTCAACGTAGGACCGGAATAGCCGAGGCTCAATAAATTGAAGCTGAGTAAAACTGTGTCATTGTAAATGTCATGTGGACACCACTGGAGAAGAATAGCACGTGACAGAACCGAATGGAGAAGGTTGGATGAAGGAGGCATATGCCAACAGGCACGCTGAACTACGAGACATTCTTTAACCAATTTTTATAAGTTTATTATTATTATTTTCTCATGCTTGTAGTTCAGAAAAAAGGGCTTTATTATTTTGAACATAAAACTACCGTGAGACTCACTCATATTAAATATATTGACCCGCATAACTCACGTCTTAAATCGAGTTTAGCTCGACATGTTTCGGGCTAATCCGTAGCTCTTCTTAAGGTGTTCTTAAACCTGTCGAGCTACCGAAACATGTCAAGCTAAACTCGATTTTCGATTTATCCGGGTCAATATATTTAATATGGCTTTATTATTTAAAATTATATAAAACTGTCATTGAACAGCAGTTGCTAAGTGCAAGCAAGTTCACTCACCATACTCAGTGTAGGAGCCGAACAGTCGGGGTTCAATCAGCTCCAGCTGAGTGAACAGCTCAGCGGGCCGGCTGAGTGCGGGGGTGCCGCTGAGCAATATGATTCGCGTGCTTTGCTTGGCTATCCCTTTCAACGCTATAGTGCACTGCGCTTTGTGGGACTTTAAATAGTGTGACTCATCCTGAATGCCTCTTCTGAGTGCAAACAAACTGAGCACTCACCATACCTACTCAACGTAGGACCGCAATAACCGAGGCTAAATTAAGTGAAGCTGAGTGAAACAGTGACATTGAGCAACAGTGGTTGAATGCAAGCGAACTGAGCACTCACCATACCTACTCTTACTCAACGTAGGACCGGAATAGCCGAAACTCAATAAACTGAAGCTGAGTAAAACAGTGACGTTGAGCAGCAGTGGTTGAGTGCAAGCAAACTGAGCACTCGCCAGACCTACTCGTACTCAACGTAGGACAGGAATAGCCGAGGCTCAATAAATTGATGCTAAGTGGAACTGTGTCACTAAGCAGCAGTTGCTAAGTGTTAGCAAGCTGAGCACTCACCATACTCAGTGTAGGAGCCGAACAGTCGGGGTTCAATCAGCTCCAGCTGAGTGAACAGCTCAGCGGGCCGGCTGAGTGCGGGGGTGCCGCTGAGCAATATGATTCGCGTGCTTTGCTTGGCTATCCCTTTTAACGCTATGGTGCACTGTGCTTTGTGGGACTTTAAATAGTGTGACTCATCCTGAAAGAGACAAAATGATAAATTGTAATGATAAATATCTATCTATATATATAAAAGGCAAACCTGACTCACTGGGTTATATATCAACGCACAGCCCAAACCGCTGGGCCTAGAAACTTGAAATTTGGTACAGGAGTTCCTTTTATAATGCAAGTGAGCACTAAGAAAGGATTTTTGGAAATTCATCCCCTAAGGGGGTGAAATGGGGGGGTGAAGCTTATATGGAATTTCCTCATTTCTGGACTTAGAAATGTGAAAATAGGTACATAAGTTCTTGATTACAATTAAAAATGACCTGTTTATGTGAAATGGATAAAATTCCCCCCTAAAGGGGTAAAATGGGGGGGTAAAGTTTGTATGGAATTTTTCTCATTTCTGGACTTAAAAGTATGAAAATAGGTATATAAGTTCACGATTACAATTAAAAATTATCTGTGTAGGTGAAATGGACAAAATTCCCCCCTAAAGGGGTAAAATGGGGGGGTAATTTTTGTATAGAAATTTTCTCATTTCTGGACTTAGAAGTATGAAAATAGGTATACAAGTTCTTGATTACAATAAAAAAATATTTGTGTGGGTGAAAAGGATAAAATTCCCCCCTAAATGGGTAAAATAGGGCGTAAAGTTTATATAGTTTCGAATATATACTTCGGGTTCTACAGTTACATTCGGTTCTCGCCGGAAGTATACGAAATTATTAATTTACTCTCGCGCGTTGCATAGAACTTTTCATAAACTAGCTTCAAAACTGGTAAAAAATATTGTTTATAGCGAAGTAAGCACTATAGTAAAGTGTCACCTATCGTTTACGGCAGTACTTCGCTATACACACAGATGTCACAATTATAACGGGGGCAGGGGCCGAAACAAGTTTCATGGTCGAAAATACTGATTTTACTGACCAAAAATTCAACAATACTGACCAAATACTGACCATTTCCAAACCGTTTTTCAGGTGAATGGTGTGAAATAAAAAGCTTATTTTCAGTTATTGGCCTCCACCATCTCCATAGCCAACCAGCACCGCCTTTTTATTGTGTTAAAAAGCTTTTTCTATTGTTAGTAATTGTGATTGTATTACAAGTGAGTCATGCGCATTCGTGCAAAATTATATAGTGAACAATAAATAATAAATAGATAGGTATTAAGACATCTACATAACAAAATCACACAAATAAATCAAATGACTATGAGGAAGAAAAAAGAGTACAGAGAAGTTCCATTAAAATAAACATAACATTTAAAATTAAGTTTTCTTAAAAAAGTTTGTTATAAGTGTTTTTTTTCTTCTTATCTACGATTTTTTGCTATTTTTTTGAAGTCATGTGACGCTTCAATATATACGTAGATCATCCACATATATAGAGCATCCAAAGCAGCCCTCAGATATCATCACTGGGCAAATCGAAAATGTAGGATTGGCCAACAGCAAAGGAAAACCAAAAAAAAATTATTGAGTTTGGAAAAATACTGACAATACTGACCGATTTTCAAAAATACTGACTTTTACTGACCAGGTCTCAAAATACTGACTTTTACTGACTTTACTGACCAGTTTCGGCCCCTGCGGGGGTTAGTTGAAACATATGCCTTGAAAACTAAAGAATACGCGGACGAAGTCGCGGGCAAAAGCTAGTATTAATATGACATCAGTAGCACAAAGGTATGTTATACTATAGAACCATTTGAATCCTGATCCCAGGGCCGAATTAAGAGGTGTGGAGGCCTTGGGGCAACAAAGGAGTGGAGGCCAATAAGGGTCTTTTGATATTTTAGTGATTGCCTGATTGAAGTGAAGAAATTTATGAATTGTTGTTTCCCAGTATTTACTCGTCGGAATTTGAAAGTTTTTTTTTCTATGTCTCTATTGTGGGAGCCCCTATTTTGTGGAGGCCCCGGGCAGTTGCCCCCTTTGCCCTCCCCTAAATCCGGCCCTGCCTGATCCACTATAAATCTTTTTCACAATATGTTTCGTAATGAACTATTTTGTCGAACAAAGCAATGTCACTATACTTTTATTGTGAAAAGGTACCATAGTGGGTCACATACAAGTCAGTTGTTTCGAAAGTATGTCCATGAAAAGTGGCACATTTAAAGTATAAAGAGCTTAAGTAAATATAAAATGAATGGTAAAGTTTAAACTTGAAAGAAATAATTCCTTATTAAAGTGATAATAGAAGCATTGAATGTTAGGTAGGTACTTACAATAATAACAACGCCAAACTTCTTATTCTTGAGAAGGTCAGTGTGCATCGTTGTGATCTTGTAACTCACTATTACTACCTCAGTCTGAAAAATGTTACAGATATTGAAAACTCATAATGTAGTAAGTCAAAAATAATTGTCGAATTCTTGAATAATATTTAACTGGCCTAATAATACAAAAAAATAAATTACACGTGCATTATGGAGGCGTCGGTATAAACTATTCCTGTGTTAGGAAGTGGAGCTTCCATAGATTACAAAAGGTAATTAATACAAAGTAAGAAAATTTTAAAATAAGAACTTGCTTGGTATACAAGTTCGTGTGTGTGCGTGCGTGCGTGCATTCGTGAGTGAGTGCGTGCGTTCGTGCGTGCTTTCCTGCGTGCGTGCGTGCGTGCGTGCGTGCGTGCGAGCTTGCTTGCGTGCGTGCGTGCGTGCGTGCGTGCGTGCGTGCGTGCGTGCTTGCTTGCGTGCGTGCGTACGTGCGTATGTGTAAAGATTTACCTGTCTATCGGCGACAAGTTGTGCGTCCTTACTTGTACTGAGAGTAACAATGTTCATCATTGGAATGCATGGTAGTAACTCGTGAATTTTACTTTGCCAGGTCTCTCTGCAAAAGGTTTTGTGCTCCTATATGTACTTATACATACAACTTATACATACAGGTCGATTCACAAGAGCTGGCAATGGATTGACTGAAACTAGACTTACATGACTAGATGTATTACATTTTCACATTTGTGTGTATTCAAATGTAACACATAGATGCTTTCATTCACTTGTTTAATCCATTCGTGCCAGCTCTTTTGAAGCGACCTGTAGGAATGAGTAGGATATTATAGTACATTGTGTCTTAAGTGCGGTAAATAAGGAATTACGACCGAGAGTCTATTAAGAGTCTATTGGGCTTCATGAGAGCAAAATTTGTACCCGCAATGACTCATATACCGACCTCGGTCTTCATGACAGCAAAATTTGTACGCGCAATGACACATTTACCGACCTTGGTTGGGCTTCATAACAGCATAATTTGTACGCGCAATGACTCATTTACCGACCTCGGGCTTCATGACAGCAAAATTTGTACGCGCAATGACTCATTTACCGTCCTTGGGTTTCATGACAGCAAAATTTGTACGCGTAATGACTCATTTACCGACCTTGGGCTTCATGACAGCAAAATTTGTACGCGTAATGACACATTTACCGACCTCGGGCTTCATGACAAAATTTGTACGCGTAATGACTCATTTAACGACCACGGGTTTCATGACAAGGACATGAAGGTCGATGGTTTTATTTGGGGGGTTGCAACCAAAATACCCTGCATGTTAGGACACTGTTTACGAGCAATTGGGATGAAAACTTTTTCATGCTTATGTATCATACCTCATAGAAGATGTAGTGACAATCAGCAGAGGGAAATTGTGCCTGTAGTAGCTGGCTATAGCTAAGGCTTGGAATGTCTTGCCTAGGCCCATGTCGTCAGCTATCATACACCGCCCGCGGTGAGCTATACCAAATCTGGAAAGATTAATTCATGCTCATTAGCTCATGAAATTAAAGATTTTTAGATAGGAAAATTTTTAAAAATCCTTTCTTTTCTCCTTTGGCCAGTCCGGAAAAAATATTAAGGTTTAACATTATTTATTTCTCATAAGATTTACAAATCTACTGATAAAACATATTTTTCTTAACAACTAAATTACATTCGCAAACGGTCAAGCTGACAAAATCAATGTGGGTAGAAGAGAAATACAAACAAGTACAGTGAGTTAGATTGCAAGTATAAAATGCATGGTAAGTTACACTCTCATTATATATGCAATATATAGTAATCATAAGCATTTCAGTAACTTTTTTATGGGCCACAAATGTGTTGTAGCATGGTTGTGAACAGCATTTAAACCCAGCATAATTTTTCCACTATGTGCCATTCAAAGATGCTTACTCTACAGGTTAAGTATAGTTACATAAGAAGATTCCATCTTTTTTTAAACACAGGAGCCTACAATTTCTTTTTTGCCATTAAAATTTCAATGTATTAAAATTTATTAACAAAAGGTTTAATGTTGAGGAGAATACTCACACTAAGTTTTGCAAGACTTCGTAAAATAAAATTTAAGCAGGAAACTTAAACTTAAAAAAAAACATGTTAGTAGCAAATACTTGTATGCAGTATTTGGTACTAAAAGAGCAATTTGATTGGAATAATCTTTCTTTTGAACCAAGGATGTAACAGATGTGGTTTTATCAGAAACAAAAGTGAAACCAGATGTTTTCAATTTAGTTTATCTGAACTAGAAACGGTATCGGAACTGAAAACGGAACCAGAACCAAAATTGGAGCCTGAATGATAGGTGGACGAAATGTTAAGGGTAGGTCTATTAAAGCTGTTTGGTTTTGATGTACGCCACTCATGTCCCACGGCCACTCTGCATTGACATCTGATAAAACTTCCGTTTCAAAAGTAATAGAACCGGAACCGATGTTTAATATCAAATGGAAGTTCCGACTTAACGCAAATGGAACCGAAGCTCCGTAACATCTCTGTTTTGAACCATGAGTGAAAACACTTAACACATAGATATCTCTCTCAACGAATCGCCATCTCCAATCAACGAGGGAATGCTGCCAGCCTCTTGGGCACCATGCCATGGGGGCCTTTTTTAAATTTAATTTAGTAGGTTATTAAGTTTTTAAATTAGGTAGTTAGTTTATAGTTAAGTTTTATTTGGTTACTTTTTCTTAAATTCATGTATATTTTAATACATTACCTAACTCCATCTTGCTGAAAAGGCATCAATTTGTGTCTAAGTGTCGCCTCTATAGGTGACAAGTCAATGCTCTGAGGATTTGTTGTCTCTGATCTCAAGATCTTCAACACATAGGGAGGTAAGGGACCCAGGACTACATGTGGTGCTAACGGGGCCACCTTTGAGATTAGCTCCTGGTAGTCATCTATTGAAAAGTTCCAAAGTTTGGATGATGGATCTGAAATTAAATTGTATAGCGTTTAAATGACACAAGTACAAAAGTGTAAATTTTGAGCACTGTTTGGAAGGAAAGTAGTACAAAAGCTGAAGATGGGAAAATTTACTAAAAGGAAACATTTCATTATTTTTAAAAAGGAACACTGCCAACAAGTGAATTCAAAGATTTTTGAATATATATTCAAAATCACAGGGTATACTTTTATAGGGAGACCATATGCAGACTAACTTTTTATTTTATTTTCACTAAACATAGGCAGACAAAAAATCTTTTAGTGCAGTTATGTTTCTTTTTATAAATAAAGCAAAATCTTTTTTGAGTAAATTTTCCTATCTAGAAAACAAATGAAAACAATTTAATTATTTGTATCAAGGAACTTACTAGGCCCATCCACACCACACACACCACAGTAAAAATAAACCATGTAACTACTATTCATATTAAGATATACAATGTTAAGGGGCTGTTTCACCATCCATTGATTAGTGTTAACTGACGGTTAAATGTGATGCCATCTCTGTCTATTCAAACAAAGAAATAGAGATGGCATCACATTTAACCGTTAGCTAACACTAATCAATGGATGGTGAAACAGCACCTAAACTGTGAATTCTGAATTAAATTGAATATTTAAATTGTATGATTCCTTCTTGACTAGCACTATGCGTATTGTCTTTGATGCTGGATAAAATACTTATTGAAAGTCCTGCAGTAAGAGATTGATGCAGTGAGCAAGAAATAAGAACTAACAATTTCTATAGGTTTCTATCATATATAATAATTTAGCTGAGTTAAGAGGATGGCTGTAGTAGTTTCAATTTTTTTAGTTTTATTTATATGTAGTATAAGTTTTGTAAATAGTAAGTAGATAGAAGTTGTATTATACTCTGTGCTTTTCTGTTATGAAATAAAAAAATACTTATTACATATATACTATCAAGAAATATTACCATAGTTTCTGGAAGGTATAGTTTTGAATACGTTGATGAGAGGTGTACAGAATTCCGACGGATTCACTTCGAATCTTTCCTCAGAGATGAGGTATATCGTCCCACTAACTACCTTCGTCACAGGGACACTGCTTTCCTGTGCTTTACTCTCCGGCTTTGCATATGGGTGGTAGGTTTTACTACTACCAGAGAAATTACCAAAATTCCGCACAGGGCCGGCTCTCGACTGCCCTAAAGGAGTTCGAGGTGATGAAATGCTAACTGGAGAACTAATAGAGTTATTTAGATTTTCAGCCTTGTTTTGCCGCTTCTGTAACGCAGCAAGACGCTTTCTCTCTATCTCCTCCTTTGTGCAAGCCATTTTTCATTATATTCTTACTGTTTATATTGAAACCCTTAATGTTTTTTTGGATAAAGAAAAACCGAAATTCCCACTTTCCCAGACGGAATCTGACATTTGACAGTGACACAACAACACTGTCCAGTATGCCATTTGAGTGGTGTTGAAACACATCGCCGGCTTGAGTGTTATGCGCGTTTAAAACTGTAGTTAGAATAGCGAGAATGAAAACGTTCCTTTGCATTGTAGGAATAGGCCTGATTATATTGAAATATTTGGAGCAGTACAAAGTGAAGTGACAGTTGCTAATAAAAACGTGAAATGGAGCGAATAACAGGACAACATCCGAATTGGATTGGACTTTGACATTTCTTTAATCTTACTCGATTTCCTATCAAAATCGAGTAGGTAACGGAACAGCTGGCGACCGTGAACACAAAAGTAGTTTTAGTAGTTCCTACTTTCCCTTCGAAAAGAACGACACGAATCGAAAATGTCTGAAAAAAGCAGCCCCATAAAATACTTCCTGAGTGGTGGTTTTGGTGGCGTGTGTACAGTTTTGGCGGGTCATCCTATGGACACGATAAAAGTGAGATTACAAACTATGCCATTGCCGAAACCGGGCGAAGTGGCCTTGTATGGGGGCACTTGGGATTGTTTCAAGAAGACTATTAACAAGGAAGGGTTCCGCGGTTTGTATAAGGGCATGTCAGCGCCCCTGACGGGTGTTGCGCCGATCTTTGCTATTAGTTTCTTCGGATTCGGTCTCGGAAAGAAGCTGATTACACGAACAGAGGATCAGGTGCTCACAAAGCCAGAGCTGTTTGCAGCAGGCGCTTTCTCTGGCATCTTCACCACGTCTATTATGGCGCCGGGCGAGAGAATCAAGTGCTTACTCCAAATCCAGCAAGGTGGAGGTGCACCACAGAAGTACAATGGCATGGTCGACTGTGCCCGACAGTTATATGCAGAGGGAGGCATGAGGAGCATCTACAAAGGCAGCATAGCAACAATTTTGAGAGACGTACCAGCCAGTGGCATGTATTTCATGACTTATGAGTGGGTTAAGGAGATTTTAGTGCCAGAGGACGCTAGTGCCAAAACTAAAATGTTGGCGACTATTGTTGCCGGAGGCTGTGCTGGTATAGCTAACTGGTTGGTTGGCATGCCGGCCGATGTACTGAAGAGTAGATTACAGACAGCCCCTGAGGGTACATACCCGAATGGAATGCGGGATGTGTTCAAGCAGCTCATGCAACGGGAAGGCCCAACTGCTCTCTACAAAGGTGTGACTCCTGTGATGATCAGGGCATTCCCAGCTAATGCAGCTTGCTTTGTTGGCTTTGAACTAGCTATCAACTTCTTAGACTGGGTGGCACCTAACCTTTGATAATTAATAGTCAAATAAGCAATAATCAACATCAATTATTTGTACAGTGTAGTAGTATAAGTTTCCCTTTAGTTTAATTAAGGTATTTTCTTTTTGTATCCGAACCTAAATTCTGAAGACAGTAGGTTGCAGTTACTGCAAATTATGGACTTACTGCCTTAAATCCTTTGTCCATTTTGTCTTGTATATCTTCTGTCACAAAGATGAGTCAAATGTGTTAAGATACTTCCATTGAGTCCAACCACCAATTGTCCAAAATCAATATGATCAAAACCTTTTGATAACTTTAAAGAGACTGGCAGGTTAACAATTTTAAAGTCAATAGTTGTTATTGATGATATAACAAGTCCTGTACAATTTGGCTTTACATCAGATATGTTGTGCCCACCCCAGGATGTTGGGTTACGGATTCAAAATCACCATAATACTGATGTCTTCACATAAAAATCCAGGCCAGGTCCCCCTGAAAAATAACCTGAGATAAACCAATGGTTGTTCTTACTAGGGACACTCCAAAAAGTTTTGACTGTTACATATATAAGTAGTTAAGTAATAAAAGAAGAATTGTGCAAATTATCATGTCAAAAGGGATGTCCAGTTTGTTTCTTTAGTTTGTCACCATACAATAAGAGCTGTGTAAGATACCTAACACCATATTTTAGTCTCAAAAACAAATCTTTAGGACAATGGTGCATGCTGCCAAGAGATTTGACTCAGACTGTCTATATTTACATAAGAGATCATGTTTATTTTTATTGATACAATATTTACATAACTATTATTATTATTCCTTGGCCATAATTCTAATGAATACTTTGTCAATTTGTGATCAGACCTTGGTATATTATACTCTTTGTTATTTTATAATAAAGTTGTCTTCAATTTGCTATGGTTAATAACAGTTTATGAAATATTCATGTAGCATTATGTTGATGTCTTAGTCGATGTAAGCCACAAGGTTATGTTTAATATTTTTTGATGTATTTTGTTTCCATAGCTTCAAGCATGTTATAAGGACAATGAGTTGTTACTATTGTATAACATATAGGTGGTTTTAGTGCCTTGTAATATACAAGTTTATCAAGATTATTGGTATCTTTTGCTCCTCGTACTTTGAACCACATCTTGCCAAAAACAAATTATAGTGTGCAATAATGAAAGAAACTGAGATTGTTATAAAAATTTAATAGTACAATGTTACAAATCAGATAAGGGTATTGTTAATACAATTGTAAATGTTTAGTAAAATTCTCTTCTAAAGTTAATCTCCATTTTCTTATTACTCTCGTATTCTCTGATTGTGGTTCTTTTATTTTTCCTATGTATAACTGGATCTTCCTTCACTTCTTCATTTCCTCTCTTCTTCTCATGCCCTAGACCTTTTCTATCCTTGTTCTGAGTAGCTTTGATCGGATATTTCTTTCCTGCTCCTTCAGGGCCTAAACCAGACTCTCTATCCCAACCCACCTTCACCATAATCTGGTACCCTCTGTTTGTTTGTGGTATGACATAGCAAGCTGGTATTTTCTTTCCTTTACTAGTGTTTAAATTGTGGACTGTAGATGACAAGTGTTCCTGCTCATCAGGATATGTCTGGTTACAGACTGAGCAGTTAAATTCTTTTAGTTTAACCTTTTTCTTAGGTGTATCATTTATTTCTGCTGGTCTCTCATTCTTTCTTTTATGACTTACTAATATATCAGCTAAAACAAAATTCTTATTTTGAATCACAAGGCTTTGAGCAGAGTTGCCAGCCTTATCTCGAACTGTGGTATCTACATCCCTTTTCAAGAGTTCTTTGACAGCATCTATGGAGTTTGCCTGACAAGCTATCATGAGTAAACTCCAACCATAATCATCGGTAATCCTTATCTTATCAGGACATGCGTTTAAAGCATCTTTGATAGTTTCTACGTCATTGCGTTGTGTTGCTGACAATAAATCATGATCAGAGATCGGATTATTGTCATTGTTTATTCTTATAGAAGGTCGCTTTAAAGAGCGTGATTCAATGCTAACATAAGGTCCACAAGTATTATTAGTTGCACTTAGAGAATCATCTGCTTTACTTACTTCTTCTAAATAAATTCTTTTAGCTTCTTCTCCACTCAGAGATGTTTCAATTTGATACTTCTTACTGTTGTTTATTTCTTCAGTTGGGGAAGCTGGTCTCACGAAGTTAGTATAGTTCTTACGAAACATTGCACGTATAGTTGTTTTACATGAGAATAATTGAATAATAATACAGTTTAATTTTTTATACTCTTTATGAAAGGAAATGCAACATTGAATGCAATACGTATATATATTTACAGGTATGAATGACGTCACGTCAAATTGACATTTGTCAATCAAAAAATTTTGACACTTGACAGTACTTTTTTTCTATATGTTTGTAGACATTTTAAGGCACTTAGAATTGTTCGAGGAATTTATCATACGGCTGGGAATCAAAAACTTAGTATAAGTGAGTATTTCAATTGTACCTTCATAATGCGTATGTTAATTAAATAAATTAACACTTAAAAAGAAACATAATAACCGTGCATGCATGCATTTGCGTGTCAATGTCAAGGCGTGTTTACACATGTGAATCTAGTTTTATAGTAATAAAAAAATAACCGCGGATATTCTCACGTTCAACAGGGCTACTATGAAATTCAAAGTTCGTATTGTACCGTCCCTCTCACTTTCGTATTAAATAACATAAGCGTCAGCAAGACGGTACAATACGAACTTTGATTTTCATAGTAGCCCTCCTGATTTCTCAACCTCCTTTACTGGCGGCAGTCGTGGCAGTGGTAGAA
Source organism: Choristoneura rosaceana (assembly GCA_037349165.1). Taxonomy (NCBI): domain Eukaryota; kingdom Metazoa; phylum Arthropoda; class Insecta; order Lepidoptera; family Tortricidae; genus Choristoneura; species Choristoneura rosaceana. The sequence continues at coordinate 3,865,538 of JAZBNJ010000032.1, forward strand.
ATAAAAGAAATTGGGGTGAATGAAAACAAAAATAATATATCTTTTCTGCAATTGAAGATTTTTTTTCCGAGGTCAATATTTTCAGCTTTGTCCCTATATTTATTATGATTATTATGTCACGTGACCAGATCTGACGCTATAAACGAGCGTCGAGCGGCTGCATGAGGTTGCACCTTTACATATTTTTTCATTTTTCACGTTTCTTGCTTTAAAAATCAAAATAAGGTAGTACAGTCAAGGGCAGAAATATCTATACACTTTAGTACCTTCTCTTTAACCACTGCGACGGTTCATATATGGCAGTTGAAATATGACTAAAATAGACAAGGTACTAAAGTGTAAATATATTTTTGCCCTTGACTGTACTATTAGTTATTGTGTCAAAACATACACAATTACTATCTTTATAGTTTGTAATATTTTTACGTATTATCGTGCACACATTTTTGTCCCATTAATTATTATGAAATTGTTTATACATATGCACTACTGCAGTCTAATGCTAATAAATTATTTACGACTTTGAAAGATAATAGTAGTCCTAGCAAAATAAAAAAGTTTCACCAAGGGTGAAGACCCTGCATTTGTATGGATAATTTTCGTGTCACAATGGAAAAAGTTAATGGAAACTAACTACTTGCTAACGCAGCTTTAACGGTGTGCAACCTTTTGGTCTTCCCTTCACCCCAACTTTATTTTCACAGTATTATTACTGTATTTTGTGTATTTAGTACATATTGGTGACACTGATCTATGTTAAAGGCCTATCACAAAAAAAGATACTTTTCACATACTTGCCATTCTAATTATGCAAACAAACTACATAATCCTGGAAGGGAATTTATCCAAATCAACAATAAATTATACCTAACTTCTTTGCCATAGAACCCAATATGCATGTGATAGTTTCACCCACAATGAAACAATTAATAGGATGTTTTCAACAATTTCAAATTATTTAATGTTCTCTTAAAAATCTTTATACCTATACTGCTTGTGATTTTGCTCTAAACCATTTTTAAGCAGTGAATTTTGGTATAATCATTGTACAAAAATTATCTCAAACCTACTCCTAACAATATAAACACTAATATCATCAACTTATCACATCATTTTGAGAGTTCTCTTGCTATGCTTTTCAAAGCCTCCGTTTGCTCCTTTATTAATTTTAACTTTTGCCTTAAATAATCCTTTTTGAACTTAAGGTAGTCCTCTTTGACTTGCAATTTCTTTTGCTCCATATTAGTGAGAGCATCACAGTTCAAATAGCAATCTGAATGTTTTGAATTTTTCAATTTAGAATGGTGCTTAACTTTTTTTGTTCGTTCTGCAATAAACACTTTTGTTTCTGGAGGAGACTCAGGCTCACTCATTGAGCCTGTGAAGTCAATGTCATTGGTGTAGCTGTGTTCTTGCATCATTTCTTGGTCTAATGGGACAAATTCTGGAGGCGGCTGAGGGCTTTCACTTCTTCTAGGAGAGTCCTTTATTCCTAAAACTTCTTGTTCAGCAGGAGTTAAAGTAACTGTTGGTAAATCTCTATTAACGTCAGAATTACGTTTCTTCGTTTTCGATTTAAGGTCCTGCCAAGTCTGAAATAACAAAAGAATTAAAGCTGGTTGTTTTTAAGAACAAACATAACAAACAATTTTTTTTATAATAAAAATCAATCGTACTTTTCTCCACTGCTTCCAAGTTTTTCTTGCACCGGCTAAGGCGTTGCATTCAGCCGCGATGTTTTGCCATAATTTCTGAGAGTCTTTGTACGTGAATCCTTGCTTGACTTTACACGCTATTAGTTCAGGATTCTTTGTAATTAGTTCGATAAGCTTCTTTTTCTGGCGCGCTGTAACGTAAACGCACCTTTGCCTCTTCCTTTCCATTATATTATAAGGGAAAAGATTGCCCCCATTACCAGTCAATTATTATAAGATTGTTCATAGAATTAAATCGAAAATTGCCAGAGACTTAAGAAAAAGCTATCAATATCTATAATATTATCAGCTTACCTATTTAATGAACTTAAATTAGGTAAATGTTTAGTATTCAGTAAGCAAAAGTGCAGACCGTTCCTTCCTCTCCTTCCTTCAATCTTTGCTTCATTTTGACTTTATTCAACAAACAACGAAATAACATACAATACAAATTAGATTGTGTTCCAAAACTGCAAAATTCTTGCCTAGTTGAAAACGGCAACCCCTTTGAAATGAATTTACGTCGAAATTCTGTCTTTCATTAGTATTGATATCAACAAATGATATCATTGTGTGTAATATTTGAACGTTTTATTATAATTTGAGCACTATTACATACTTTAAATGTTAATTTTATAACAAGGGTCATCAGTTAACCCTTGCTATAAACCTTACAAAATTTCTAAGAGGGTTTTGGTTTTGAACGAACACATTCAATTTGACAGAAGCTTTCCAATGGTTACCAGACAACATAAATGATGAGTGCTCCAGCCTGCAGCAAGAAGTGGATTATATATAACTACGCCTAATAAGAAAGATACTGTTCAGCTTCACCATTATTGATGTAACTAAGTAAAATCATTATCTGCTAGAAGAATTACACGCATCGTGTAGCCACTTTTACTCCACTTTTAGCATATTCACCTGGCAACACAAGTGCCATCCATTTTGATTTGTGTTGCTTACTGTCATTCATGGCGAATCGAATCGAATCGAATTCAGTCACTCAATAAAATTGGATGCGGGTGGTAGAACTACGCAGTTGTAGTAATTAATAATAAAAACCTTAATCTAGTGTATAATTATGATATGACATCTTTAGTGATAGACTTAGAACATTTGTGACATTTATACACCATGGCTGATTACGGTGCTAGATTTTTGCACCGATTTCTTCGTGCCTCCATTGGATTTCTGCTTGTGGTACAGCTAGCGCAATATGTAAGTAGTCGTAATAGGTTTCCGTACTAAATACCATATTAGAAAAGTACTTTAGAGCGTGAATTGTGTAAAATTGGCTTGGATAAAGGTTGAATCATGTTTTTTGTTACTTAAATCTTTGTTTGTAGACAATATCAACTTTCGCGTAACGGGTAGACTTAATTAACAAGTCGTTATTTAACTCGTAATAGTTTCAAGTTTACTGAAATGTTCCGCTTTCGCTGGTATGTAGGTATTATGTTTTTCTATATTGATCAATATTCAGTTACTTAAATTAGGTAGCCTAGCTAAACAAACGGAAAATCATGATTCATGGCCCAAACAATCCTCTCTTACTTACCAGTACCATTTAAGGCTTAATATCCAATCCATTGTCTTCAATGTTAGCTTAGTATGGTACCTATTTGCTAATAATAATATTGACTTGTCCAAAAAACTTGGCAAAATCTAATTAGAAAATATTCAGATTCTATTGTTCTTTAATTTTGTAGTCTTAGGCATGTTATGGTAATTGGAGGTTTTGTATTGTACTGTAATTTATACGACTATCCTACTAATATTATAAATGCGAAAGTTTGTAAGTATGTTTGTTTGTTGCTCCATCATGTCAAAACCGCTGAACCGATTTAGATGAAATCTGATATGCAGATAGTTTGAATTCTGGGAAAGGACATAGGTTAGTTTTTATCCTGGAAAATTGCATAGTTCCTGCGGGATAGTGATAAACAAATTCTATGCAGATGGAGTCCCAGGGAACAGGCTAGTAGAAGCCTTAAAAGTTGTAATGTATGTTGAACTTTAACCCCTTGTATGCTGAAAGTAAGATGTATTTACTTGTAGTCTTTTTTTTGTAGGCAAACAAGACCAGAATGCAGGTTATTACTTTGCTCATAATGAAAGATTAATGCATTTTTGATATTAGTTTTAAATCAAAGTCACAATAAATGATTTGTATTTAAGAATAGATGAACAGATTTTTAATAACTTTTATTTTATAGTCTTGTTATGTATGTTTCACTTGAAAAAGAAATCAGTGAGTAACAACAAAAATTCATAAATTTTACTACAGCTGATTTATTTACAGTTGATTAGTTCATGTACTTTGCAGAGGTCTATTTGAATGAACTGCAACCTTTACTTTTAACCTAACCTTGACCTCAACTTTTTACCCCACTGCCTGAAGGATTATGTTTTTCACCTTTTGCTTGCATATTGTGTGGTGTTTATGCGTTTGTCTGTGGGATATAAGTTGATAATTTCATTGATTAATGGGTGAAGAGCAATGCAAAAGAACAAAGCAAGCAGCAGCAAAGACCAAAAAGCACACCATAAAGCAGTACAAAAAAAAAACTTATAATACAAACACAGATTTAGACAAACATTGTTAAAGCTGCGTTAGCAAGTAGTTTTAATTTCCATTATTTTTTGCATTGTGACATGAAAATTAATCATACGTTTGTATGGAATTGTATGGATTAATCATACATTTTCGTGTCACAATTTTAAAAAAGTTAATGGAAATTAAAACTATGTGCTAATGCAGCTTTAACGCTGTGCAAATTTTTGGTCTTCACCCTAATACAAAGTGGAGGAGGGCGGGCTTTGCATGAAAACGCATTAGTTACACTCAGTGCTTGTAAATGGATGTGGAGTAGCAGTCTAGCACAGGGGTCACCAAATGGTGGACCTCAGTCCAGATGCAGACGTAAACAGTAACTTATTATTATTAAAGCTTTATGTATCCATACAGTACAATAAGTTTATATATAAATTATTTTAGTGACAAGTAGTTTACTGTTATGGCCCCTATTGGGTAAAAGCCTCCTCCATCTCTTTCCACTTTTGTTTGTTTTGAGCAGTGTTCATCCAGTTATTTCCGGCTGTTTTTACAATTTCATCAATCCATCAGTAACTTATATGAGTAGTTAATGAATGTTAATCTTTATTCAATTCAGGCATTAATTACATATCACATATCACAAAAAATACTAAAACTAAACTACAACTAAAATAATACAATAATAGTTAATTAAGTAACCCACATTGATATGTTAAAAAAAATCCTTGTTACCGTTTGTAAATAACATTTGCTTATTTAAACTCAAGTATAAACGGACCACAGTGGTAGTTTTACTTTAAATACCAGAACCCGAAGAAACTAATTTTTAATCCCTGGTCTAGCAGATAGGTATTATAAATGCAGGTATTTATGACAATGATTGGAAAGTTTTTGACTGATAAAGAGAAATGAAAATAGCTGTTATTTGTACAAACAGAGAACTATTAAATAAGAGTTGTGTGCTATGTAAAGCAATTTAAGTACTGATATGGAAGATTATGTTATCAACTTGTGAATATGTAATTAGTGTCTTCAAACACCTATGTACGCGGAATTGGCTTTAACCTGTCAAAAATATGCTTTACGTCCACACAATAAGAGTGAAAGAGACGTCAATTGGTTTGGCCGATTCAAACGAGAACACGGAAAAATGACTTTTTCACTCTTATTGAGTGAACATTTAAGGCAAGGCGTTTTTTCATTGGCTAAAGCTGATTCTGTGTTGATAGGTACTTATGGGGGGGAGGAGAATGTTACACACACAGTAAAAAAAAATTGTTTACCATTTGAACTTGCCGAACTACAGAAATTAATAAAAGTTTTAAAAAAATTACTGCCATTGCTCAGTGAAGATTTGCTTATTGATTTATTTATTTATGGTTTCAATTTTCTTGATAAGCAAGTGACGTGAAACGAAAGTCGTACGATTAGTATGTAATTGATAAAATTTAATTACTCCCTTTGTCTCCCATTAGAGGCCACAACCTGCCATCCATACTAATATTATAAATGTGAAAGTGTGTGTGTATGTTTGTCCGTATTTCACGTCGATACGGAGCGACGGACCGATGTCATTTTTGGCATGGAGATAGTTTATGTGCCAGAGAGTGATAGGCTACTTTTTATCCCGGAAAAATGCACAGTTCCTGAGGGAACAGCGCGTGATAACTGAATTTCACACGTGCGAAGCCGCGGGCTAAAGCTAGTATATGTATAAATATGTTACACCAATTTTGACCATTTTAGGGGGAGGGAGGGACACACTCCCGTACCGTCCCTCTCATTCTCGTATTAAATAATATTAGCGTAAACGAGACGGCAAGATACAAAGTTCGAATTTTGAACTTCGTAGTTTAGAGCCTGTGACAGTCGCAATTGTTTTGTTTGAGGGTCGCAAGTCGCAAATAGCCAGATCGGGTGATTTGGCTTTGTGGCTCTCCCCTAAAAGTTACCTTATTTACTCCCAATGTCACGCGAGCTAAGCGGTAGGCGCCTATGTAGTAAATAATAACAATAAATCAATATGTTTCAAAACGAATGGCTAAAAACTAACAGCCTTATTCATAAAAAGTTAGAGCCCCCTTGAAGGCTCCTTGATGTCCCGATGCTAAAAAACGTGATTCATAAACGTCTGTTAGCGCTAATCAGTCGATCAAGGCTCTGCTAAAGTTAGTGGACCGTAGACCCTCCTTTATCTCCCTGCTAAGTCACAAAATGGCCGCCACAGGTTTGAACAGCTGACATTGACAAGGGCAAAAAACCATACCGAAGATATTTTTATGGAGCGGATCGGAAATGGCGGGAAAACAAGCATCTCTGCTGTCACTGCTGTCAATTTTATTTTTTTTTAATTCTCGATAAGGCCATTTTTTGTCTTTGATTTGTCAAGAGTGCCAACATAACGCGTCTAATCAGTCTATCAGGAGCAGAACAACTAGCAGACCGTTAGCAAGCGTTTATGAATCATACTTCTTGACAAACGTCAAACAAGCTTAATCAGTCTGTTAACTAACAGACCGATCAAACCTCAATTAAGGATTTTTTATGAATAACGCTGTAAATTTATTTTCTCAGCTCAGTTTAGTACGGAGTTAATTGCTCAAAAATGTGTTTATAGAGATAGTGGTTCAAAAAGGATTAAGTAAATTTCATTGTAGAATAGGTACCGTAATTTACAAAAACTACCTAGCACAAAACAACTCGAGCGCATTAAAAGCAGGAATGACTTTTCGATTTCATTTCCATTTTCCTGTAAATCCTACACGGGCTCAGTAAACGCAACCGTTTATGCCTAATTTTAGTAACTAACGCCTTGGCATGACAAAGGAATATTAGCCGTCGTCATAAGCAAGTTTATGAGACATGCAATGTGGCTACTTAACGTGCGAGCTTGTAACCGCAGTCGCCGTTTCTTTTAGTCAAATGCTTAAGACGGTGGTAGAAAGAGATGGTGAAGTTGATAGCACTCTTCAGGGCTACTACGAAACTCCAAACTCGTAGTTCGTATCGTACCGTCGCTCTCGCTCTCGTATTAAATAGTATAAGTGTCAGAGGGACCGCACGATACGAACTTCGAGTTTCGAGTTGGAGTCTGCAGTTGCCCTGCTGACGCTGTATTGTATACTTTCACGCTGATTTCTGTCTGCAAAATTACCAACATCACGGTATCACTGTAATTTTGAAGCAACTCACTCACTTAAAACCTGATTTAGGCTTGACAGTTTGACAGTCACTACTAAACTGACCTTAACTTGAAATCGGTATTTTTTTCTAACCCTGGAGCTGCATATTAACGTTCTGTACAGTTTAGCAAGAAATTCGTTTATCACCTTAAGATTTAAAAAAAATTAGACCATTTTCACTTACAAATCAATGTGATAATAAACTTTATTGTTTTTTTGCGATACCTATAGGAAAATAAAATAACTTTCATAAAAATGGTAAAATCAAAACATATCATTTTTTCCGTCACTTCTTACCATACCAATCAATAGATTGCTTCTTATTTGGACCCATAACCTTTAATGATTTATTTGAACTTGTCAGTCAAGCCGCAAGCCATGTTGCATGCACGTCAATCAACATCAATGACGATCAGTTGATGACTAATTCAAAAGTTTCTGCAGCAGTTAAGATTAATTTATCTCAATGGTTGTTGGTTATTTATAATTGTTTCATAATTATAAGCAACCCAGATGTTTATCTAGTTATACTCAGGTTTTTTATTAATTGCCGTCTTGAAGGGCTACTTGGCTTAATCATGATCAGCTGTCGCCGGTATATTCGCCGCTACATACTTGTGATTAGATATTGTAAAGATAGAAGTGACTCATCTCCCTTCAAGGGATAAGTTCGCCTTTGTACAGTCGGATCATATTCCTGACCTACCGTAGAACGTTCTCACAATCAGTGTCATTAGTCATTATAAATTCCCTTGTCAAGCAATGCGATGTCACTATGACTTTTTCTACGAAAAGTTTCCACAGTGGGTCACTATTCAGTTGGTTCGAGTGGTACATGTACCTCAAAGCAGCCCCGAATCTATGATTTTTTCGAACCGGGGCAAAACCTTGATTCCTATTTTTAAACGTTTACTACCTCAAAGCCCAATGCAACTTGCGATTGGTTGTTAAGGGAATACCCCCTGTCAAATTGAGGTTTACTTTTGTAATAGTTGCATTTGCATGAAGGCTTTGATCCGTCACGTGTCATTGAGCCTCTCACGTCTGACCAGAATATTAAGTTAATTTTGTTTTCCTTAACCAAATACGCCAAGGCAATCGACTGGCGAGTACTGTTGGCTGTATGGTTTATTTTAAAAGTAATTTTAGTTATTTTTCGCGAGTTCGCTTGCGTTCGGGAAATTAGCACTTTCCCGGGGTAGAAGCAGCGTTATGCTATTAGGGATAGTCTCACTTTTCATTAGTGGTAGAATCGATAAAATTGATTCAGCAATCAAATAAAATAACATGTTTTTATTTTCAATTTGGTACATTAAATATGAAAACGATTTCAAGTGAAGGCCCTAAGTAGGGCCTGCAGAAGTCTAAACCTGTAGGTATTTCAGATAGCAGAAGTTCTCTTCGTGTTTTATTATATTAGTATAGAAATAAATACGCAATGTACAAGGTTTTATTATAAATGCAAAAATAAATACATTCATGATATAATATAATCATTACGTTTCTGCGACTGTTATTGTCAATATTATTTCACTACCAGATTTTTCCAGAATGTTTAACTATACCTTAATGATATTTGACCTCCAATTTAGAGCATTGACATCACGGTATGTTTTCTCTTCGTTTTATCCGGTGTCCGCCTGATCCAGTACTAGCCAGTTTACCTCTTTATCACCTTTCCGTTAGACATGGCTTTTCAACTACCAATTTAGGCATTTGGTTCGAAAATCATCACAAACAAAAGATTAAACGGGTCCCCTCCCCCTCCCGCGCACTCCATCATTCTCCCTCTTAAGGCATCTTCTCTTCGTCTTCTTCCGTGCCTTCTCCCATCACCTGGTGGGGTCGGCCCTTTCGGCCTTTTACGCTAAGGCATATTGAGCTAAAATAAACAAAACAAAAATGGGTGAAGACCAAAAAGTTGCACACCGTATAAAGTTGCGCTAGCAAGTGGTTATAATTTCTAATTTCCATAAACTTTTTCCATTGTGACACGAAAATTATCCGTACAAATGCATGATTAATTTTCGTGTCACAATGGAAAAAGTTAATGGAAATTGTAACTACTTGCTAACGCACCTTAACGGTGTTCGACTTTTTGGTCTTCGCCCAAATATGCGTGTAAGCCGTGTACAGTCGAATTATTAAACTTCTGAGCAAAACATTGATCAAATATATGTGAACACGATTCTATTGTTAATGGCGTAGAAGCCTGTTCAGTTATTTTTGATCAAACTTTGTTCAGAAGTTTACGAACTCGACTGTACATAATCTGTAGAAAAATAGGTATCGCCATCTAAAGGCAAAAGCGACAGTGCTTTTGTTATTCGGGCACCCATTACGGCCGGCCGGTGAAGCTATTCTTTCATCCTGTGTTAATGACTTGGCATGCGTATCTCCATTTTTGCTTACTTATAACTAAACAAAATGTCAATCATGTTAGTTTAATTAGAAAAAAAACAGCTACTGCTTTAAAGCCTTGATAAAGATTAAACCAGTGTTCAGAATATACCTAAACAATGCGTTAACATTACAAATTCCAACGCTGTAGTTACAGCACATGTTTTAAAGTGTATTTTAGACGCGAAAATTGCGAATGAGTGATTTATGAACTTCCTGCGGGATACCTAATGTTGTGAATTTTGCACTGATATCACGTCTTTAAATAGATTCTTTGGGTAAACAGAACGCGCGGTGTTATTGACATGTCAGTGTTTTGAGGATACAGGTTTAAAGTTAATAATTTACGACCCTAACTCAACCTGGCCCTAAACAAACACAAACAAAACAAACACAAAAAAACACAAACGAAGTGCAAAATTCGAACTTGGTATCTTCCTATATTATTTAACTAGCTTTTGCCCGCGGCTCCGCCCGCGTGATATTCGGTTATCGCGCGCTGTCCCCTCGGGAACTATGAATTTTTCTGGGATAAAAGTAGCCTATGTCACTCTCGGGCCCATAAACTATCTCTATGCCAAAAATCACGTCGATCCGTCGCTCCGTTACGGCGTGAAAGACGGACAAACGTACAAACACACTTTCGCATTCATAATATTAGTATGCATACGAGAGTGAGAGGGACGGTAGGTACGATACCGAAATTCGCGATTCGCTCAGTAGCTGGTTTAGTAATAGCCTAAAGCTTTGAATAGCCTTGAATTGTATTCGTTCGGAAAAAAAAGATAACGAAAATGAATTCTAGTATACTTACAGCAGTAGGGATTAATAGCGGTTGCAGTAGTAGGGATTTCAAGCGAAATAAAGTTATTTGTATTTGTAGGTAAAATGGGGTATATCAGGGAAAACCACAAATAAATAACATTTGCCGGGAAGCACTAATCAAAAAAAAAATCTTTATAAGGACAGCAGAGGGTCCCTGCGACAGGGTTCCAAGTGCCACATACAATTTGTATGATTTTGTTTGTATGATACAAACTTGTCCTTATATGTATATTATATAAGTGATCAAGCGAGCGCCGGAATATGCAGCAGCTTCCGGGATATTTCATGCAGGTCTGAACTGATCCTTAGAGCTGTTGAACGAGTACCTTATCTGCTAACCACTACCCTCTCACCAGACAAACCTCGCTCCCGTTTACAATCGACAAGATTTCATATTTATAAGATTATAATTTGACTAGCTTTTGCCCACGACTTCGTCCGCGTGCACCTTAGTTATCAGGGCATATGTTTTAATTAACCCCCGTGTTCATGACATGTGTATCTCTGTGTAAAGCGAAGTACTGCCGTAAACAAATAGTTAACAGTTTACTACAGAACACGCTATAAAAAAAGACCATTTTTGAAGCTCGCTAGTCCATGAAAAGGATTATGCAAAGCACGAGAGTAAATTAATTATTTCGTGTGTTTCCGCCGAGAACCGAATCTTACTCTATGTAGAACCCGAAGTATATATTCAAAATTGCACTGTACATAACATTTTGTAAATTAGGGAAAATATAAATAGGTACGGATAATCACACAAAAAATTTCCTTCCTTAATATTTTTTATTTTATTATGCACAACCGGATGACTAATCTTCAAGTTAGGTACCGCTTACTTATTAGCAAATTTATTTCACACATCATTTTGAATTATCAATTTAATTTCAACATTTAATTAATAATAATGAATTTATTGCAATTTTTTTAAGATGTTCTTATTCTAAAAGGGCATTACTCCAAAACTACCACACAATAGGTCCATTACTTTTGTCTAATCTCTATTAAAAAAAAAAAACACGTAAATCTGACGTAGACGTCGTCAAAATTATGACAGCTCCTTTTTCTGGCGAAAAAAAGGCATCTATTCTGTGGTAGTTTTGGTAAATTCAGATATATTTTTTAAATTTTTTGTATTTTTTTAAATATGGAGAAATAAATTATAATAAATATTTTCTCATGTTCAGGAGGCAAAACTCTTTCGATTCCTGTAGTAATTTACAGGTGTTAAAGAAACTGAAATCTTGTCAATTAAATAAATATACTATTAACTTTTTAAAAATAAACTGTTTAAACTCTTTGATAAGGCCCTTTGTAGCAATGATGTTATATTGTAGAAGCTCATTGCTTTGTAGTGACTCATTCATGCACATCCTCACGTGAGGTCAAAAATCATGCCACATTGTTATCATGTCATGTCAGGAAAACAACAGACTACGTTTGTTTTGAACGACCCTGCTGACTCATACTGAGACACCGGAAAGTCCTGTTTTGCTCCCCTCTTCATTCCCTTTACACAACAACCACGAAATTGTACTTAACATTATTGAATTTAAAGTTCAACTGTTTTGTTTTTAGTCATCAAGGCAATTGCAGTGGAATTTGCATTAGAATTTGGACTGTGTGATACGATGTTATACTGACTGGCGTTTTCATTTATAGTTTAGATAAGAGTCAAGTTTGTCTAGACGATGAAAATGGAGCAATTCACTGATAATATGATTGATTGAAATGTTTCAAGATTTGTTCGCAGATTTATACCGATTTATACATTATAAAGAGAAAATCTTTGGTTGTGCGTTTATTTGATTGTAATGGATAAACTTAAAAATGGTAAACCGGTAAAATCTTTCTCAGGGAGTAATAAAGGCTAAGTTTTAATTCCCGAAATTATTAAATTACCCACAGAACGCTGACGTATTTAGTAAAAGTAATACAAAATAAATAGTACTTAATAAAGATCAGTTTTTGATTTAATTTACTTAGGGACTTATTTAATGAAATGAACCTTAGACGTTAGATATCCATCTAACGTCTTAAATTGAGTTTAGCTCGATATGTTTCGGTGGGTTTAGCTCGATATGTTGGGTGGGTGCACGCGACACTTACTTCCATGGGACGGGCTCCGTCCGAAGCAAAGGCAGGGCAAAAAAGAGATGGCGCGAGATTTGGAAGGTTTTGTGTGTTATTTTGACAAGAATTTTGCAAAAGATTGAGACGTGGAAAGAGAAAAGGGATGTCTGCCCAACAGTGATAATACCTTATAGGCCGAATTAAAGGAAATGGACGTTTTTGAGTACACTTGTAGTAGCATTTAATTATGCGTTTGTCTGCCATCGAATATGGCGCGTGAGTCATTTCTTTGAGTATTTATATTTCCAGTATACACTGACAAATCTTACTTACGCAAGTGACTGTGGTTTCCTGTCGATGACAACTCTGTGGCAAAGCATGCTTTACCATTTATGTCATCTTAGGGAGAGTGATTAATTAGAACAGTTTTATTATTCGACCTTTGCTTTGTCTGACTAACGCGCACTATCGAAATGGGTTTTGTAAGTGCATCGAACTGTACGAGTAAGAAGTGTGTATTACGATAAGAGAGTAATTTATTAATGCAACATACAAATCGAAACAAAAACTGTTTCGAATCTATGGACTAGCTATGAATTCGATAAAAAAAAGTTGCCTGCAACTTTGCCCTCTTTGCGGGAAAAGAAATGTGCCTGGATTATCAGACTATTGGTATGACTGTCGTATTACTACTTTTGCCTGCAACTTTGCCCTCTTTGCGGGAAAAGTTATGTGCCTGGATTATCTGAGTATCGGTCCGACTGTCGTATTACTACTTTTGGCTGCAACTTTGCCTTCTTTGCGGCAAAAGTTATGTGCCTGGATTATCTGACTATCGGTCCGACTGTCGTATTACTACTTTTGCCTGCAACATTGCCTGTCAACATTTCGTTAATCGGTATTTCGCAAAACCTAGATTTTCCGGAATAGAATCCTATTTCTGTCTCAGGGTGTCAAAGCTGTCTCCATACCAAATTTCATCAGACAGACAGACAGATAGAAAGACAGGTAGACAACTTACTTATAATATTAGTAACGATAGAAATTATAGCATATAGCAAAGTTCTAAGTGTTACCAAAGTAATTACGTATTCCGTACCTAGTCGATCAAGTATACTTTATTTACCATTTTTATGAGTTCCTACATCAGAATAAGAACAATAAGGCTGATAGTCACATTGATTTGAAAATATCCTTAAGTTTCAACTATACAATTAACACCACCCGGTAAAGGAATTTGTTAGTCGACTTTACAATTACATACATTCTTTATGTACATTTAGGCAAACCCGTTTATAGAATTTAAAACACACGCGAATTATTTTTTTTAATCTTCCTCAGCAAATATGTTTATTCGTCTGACCTTTGTAGATTTTACAGAAGTTTTGACAGGTGAACCGTAGTTTGTGTCATTTTTGAACGTCATTATCTTACATACAATATTTAGTTGAGTCGTGAAATCAGGCGGCAGCTTCGTGATAGAGGCTACTTACGACATTTCTGTACATTTAGTACGAAAACTGAGGGCCTACTTAGAAGTTCGTATCGTACCGTCCCTCTCGCTCTCGTATTAAATAGTACCTACAAGTGTCAGAGGGATCGAACGAATGACCCGAACTTCGAGTTTCGAATTTCTTAGTAGTAGCCTTGCTGATCCAACTTGCGACTGCGAAGCACCGCCGTCCCACGTCTCTTCTGTGTGGCTTGCGCCTAAGCTAGGTAGGACAAATCCGGGGAAACTCGGACGGATTACATTACAACCCTAAAGTATAGTCGAGTTTATAAACTTGTGAGCAAAAATTTGATCAAAAATATCTGAATACGACTATACGCGTGTTCAGATATTTTTGATCAAATTTTTGCTCACAAGTTTATGAATTCGACTGTACAGTGAATCTATGGACTATGGATAACAGCGTCACGCGATATTACTGCTACCCATACCACAGTGTAAGAAAATGTTTCTTAGACTTTGCCCATACATTCGGTGGAACGCTGTCACTATGTTGACGATGTGATTGTATTAAAAACCTCACACCGTTTTTGGTCAGTTGAGATTTCAAGTAATATATAAAAAGTTATAGTATTAAAACAATATATTTAGTAAGTTTTCTAAAGTTTATACTGAAATGAATAAAGTTTGTAATGTTGTATTGCTATAAATTTATTTCAAAGGTATATTTAAACAATAAATGGCGATAAACGGTTCAGTGGGCACAAACGGTACTTCTGCCCTACGTAGCAAATTCCAGTTTCTAAGACTTGCCTTATAAACCGGACTGATTAAAGCCTAATTAATCATCATTACTTAGCCTCTATAGGTCAACTATTAAAATTGAAAATAATGTCCGCTAGTTTGCTATCGATCTGAACCTATTTGAGGGCTTCGGTCAATGTCACCCGAGCAGAGGCTAACTAAATTTTAAGCTACGGCGTAGTATCAATGTACTCATAAATAAGGTAATTTTTAGGTTATTAGACACTTGTTTTTTAATATGATCGACGTCGGGTTTTTATTTTGTCGTCGATCAGAATCTATTTATTTGTTGTGATGTTTTATTTGGGGATCGTTTTTTTGTAGCGATAAATACAATTTTAAAGACAATAAAGTAGCTTCTATACTATCCGATGCACAACAAACAAAATCAAAGGTCATCAGATTTGTTTACAAACGATTAAAGATGATTGTAAAAAGATAATCTGAAACAAAATTTATTATTATTTTAATAATAAACATGACAACTGCATATACCTATTCTAGTTTATTAATTAAAACGATTGTTTTATCACATCCAGACCTCTTAAATGATAAGAAATACTGTTTCAAGTCTTGACAAATTCTACTAGCTGTTCCAATGTTTTACAGAGCCATGGAAATCACAATTATGACTTATAAAAGCAGAACATATAAATATACCGTTCTGTTGAAACGCAAAAGTGAAGTAAGTTTAGTTGTTAGTGAAGGTGACTATGCATTTTATGACTTCCATTTTATAACCTGACTAGGTTCTAGAATCATAAAAATATAGGTCTAAATAAATAACTTAAGTAAATAAGTTTGCTTGTTCTTTGATCACGGGCAAACGGCCTGCAAGTATTTGGTTGTAATCCTGTATGTATGTAAACCATGACTTGGAGACAACCATAGGCTATTTTTAACCTGAAAATAATAACGTGATTCCCTGTGTAGGCAGATAAAGCCTTTATCTCAACAATGTTTACTGTGAAATATTATAATTATGAAAGCATTTTATTTGAAATCTGAACACACGCGTAACAGCTTTGTATCAAATGAATAAGCCTTTAGAAACTCTATTGAAATGAAACCAATATGGCTGAAAGCACGCCTTTCATAAAGCTTGCAGCACATTAATCATCAATTGCCAAGGTGAAAGATCTGAAAGCAAAACAGAAGGTCCCATTGAATAAGGGTAGTTGAACTATATTTGGACCACGCACAGGTCACCGCACCTAAAGGCTGAGTTAAAAACACGGGGTGGGTGTTATTTATAAGCGGAAATTAACCTTTTTTTAGAGCGATAAATAAAGCACAATATGCCCCGAAACGGAAAATAAAATTTACTCCTTTTTAAAATAGATAAAGGAATTTGTTAAGCGTGAACTCGTGGCACCTAAATAAGAGGAAATTGAGAGGGATAACAACAACATTAGCATTGATACAAGTGTAGGTATCTATAAAAAATAAAAATCCATTGTTAACAGACTTTTGGTTCTTTTGATAAGTCATTAGCCAAAGAATTGTGATGTGCATCGATTATTAACAACACTGTTTCAAAATCATCATTTTCAAATTTTAAGTTCTTCACATGTTATCTAGAATATGAGTATAAGCCTTTTATTTATTCACCTATGGTCTACTTTACTAGTAGGTATTTGACGTTACTGTAGAACACGATGAAAACACATGAATGATATTCCATTATGGACCTAGATAACACTTTATGTTCGCGCCTTATCGATGCTTCTTTGTAATTCAACGGGATATATTATATCATACTATTATATGACATCAACATCGTGTTTCACAACTTTTGTGATTACATCCTCTTCCAAATTTTCAATTTCTTACTACTTTGAGACTTATGCGGTAGTTTCTTATTTATTTATAATCGTTTTTTTCTTGCTTTATTTTATTTCTTAAAGCTTGTTATCTTAACACAATTCTGAAGCTCATGAATCAATTAATCATGGGTTCAGTTCAACTCAAAGAACTTAAAAGACTTCAGACTGACTGAAAGGACCGAAAATACTTCTCGAAGGACTCGTGTCTCGCGAGACTAGTCTTGAGTTACGCAAAATAGCTCAAGTCTCGAAGTGACGGTTGAAGAGCTAAAGTTACATCACAATTTTTCTTTCCTGGTACCCAACCAAAATATTCACCCCTGATACATAACCACTTAACAATAACCTCATCTGTTTGACAGAAATGACCCCATTTTACAGTTATTTAACGGGCCCGCATCTCTTATTATGCGTGTCCTATTTGTGACCAATGTGGCCAATGTTGACTAATATTGCCCGCATCACTTCCAACAGGAATAAATTGATTTCCTATTCCCGTCGTCGCCTTTCAACTTGTTTTTTCCTCCATTATCGTGACGCGTTTATTAATAATTTACGAGATATTTTTAACCGTGTTCATCTAGCGTCTGTTTGAGGTGCATTTTTATGACTAATAAACAAATATTACATACATGTAGCATTTCATTAGTTTCAACTACAGCTGTAGGTTGTGATTATGTAACGTTAATATTGTAAGGTTAGTTTGAAATTATGAGAAAATAAGTTCTTGGATTCAAAATATCATAATAGACGGATACTTCACAGCCAAATACGATACGATTTCGTTTGACAAAACAATGATATTGAAAAAATATAATCTATTCAACATAAATGAAATACAATACCAAGCATCAAAACTATGGCTCAAATGGGCCCTGAAATAAATTCAAGATTAAATACTTTTCGTTTAACACCAGACATTGTTCGTAAGTACAGAAGAAAGTTCTAGACCACGCAACGACCACGCAATAGACACAAACTCGTGAATATCTCTCATATATTATCTAGTTATAATACAGATCACAGCTTAATGTAACTTGCATTGCAACATTACTATACTTCAATGAATAAATCAAGTTTATTCTATGAATTATATCCAATACGAAAGCAGGGTGATTTGCTTTGACGTCATTGCAAGATTTTGATTTCCAAGCGGGTTTTCGTATGCGCATTAAACACGAGATTCGGTTGTTTTTATTGGTTTGAAAGCTTATGGATTTATTATACAATGATACTGTTGAAATTCTGTGTAAAATTAACATGATAGTTTGTTGCTTGGGTGAGATTCGAGTCGAGACAATTCCCTGATTCATTTTGAACTTCCGTTAGATACAGACTTATAGACTTATAGTTATAACTAAATCTACAATATGTTTTTTTATTTCAGTTAAATTCAGATGGTTTAATTCATAAATTTATACCTGTTAATTGATGATTAACTTATTCGAAAAGAGGATACATAATATCAATGTAAGTTCAAATTATAAAATTCACAAACTTGACGAGTAACATTGACGTGCGTGCACATAAGAGAGAAATAAAACAATAAAAAACACTTTTTTTACCTTATTTTGATAAATATGTATGAAGCAAAAACACTTTCAAAATTCAAAAATTAAGAAATTAACTTAATTTAAGCTATTGAATGTTTCCTTCAAGTTAACGGGAATCCAAAATAACACGCAGATAGCGATAGGAATTCAAAAAGCAAAAAAAAAACGATGTTATGCTTTAAAATTGTGTTATATTATACATAGGTAATTGTATTCTTTGTTGTGTAGGAAGGATGATACCTAGCCGTAGCTTGAGGTGACCCGTCGTTCATTGAACCAACATGTAACCAACACAAAAAGGTTTGACCCTCAAGAAACTTTCCCGCAAATCATTTGGCTCGTCGCGGTATGGTCGTTCCCGAAATGGTCCAAGGTGGTGATTACTCTCATTACTTAGTATAGCTACTAAGTACTCACTACTTAGTAATTACTTGAAGTGCATGTGTTAGAGGTAATTGTATTCTTGGTATAGTGTAGAATATATTATACCTAGCCTTAGCTTGAGGTGACCCGTCGTTCATTGAACCAACATGCAACCAACACAAAAGGGTTTGACCGTCAAGAAACTTTCCCGGAAACCATTTGGCTCGTCGCGGTATTGTCGCTCCTAAAATGGTCCAAGGTGGTGATTACTCTCATCACTTAAGTTACCTAGTAGCTAGTAATTACTTAAAGTGCAAGAAACTTAGCTTCAAAGTCTTAAGTGGTTGACGATACAAATTTAATTATATTTTACACGCATCCATGTACACAAATACATTAAGTAATTGTTTATTTTACATGTCATAGCCGCTCGTCTTCCCAAAGTACAACTGTCGGTTCGTGGGTGTTAACGAGTAAATAACATTATATTTCAATACACCATCATTTACTCGTGTCGAAGTTATTACTCACTCCAATCCATTATCTTAATATGCATGATTTTACTACTTTTCGTGCATTTTATCTATATCTTTATTGTAGTGACATTATATTCGAAAATTGCAGTAACGATGACAATGCTCAAATTACCTGCTTCGATACATGATAAGATTATAGAGAATGTTCGGAAAACTATCGATTTTTAATAGACACGCAATGTGGACTACGTTAATGTCCATAGTTATTCTTTTGAGTCATTTGATACTTCCTGGTTGACAACAGCACCTTTAGGGGGTGTTTCACCACCCATTGATTATTCTTAACTGACGGTTAGATGTGATGCCGTCTCCGTCTATTCGAACAAAACAAATAGAGACGACATCACATTCAACCGTCAGATAACACTAATCAATCGATGGTGAAACAGCCCCTTAGTCTTTTTGACTGATTCTGACGAAGACTCTGCAGGTGTGTGTATTTTGTGATTAATAAAATCGATAACAGGCAGTGGATATCGTTAAATGTATCATATCACGCAGGAATCTAGTATCTAGCCTTGAATATGCTTAGAATCAGGATACCTATTTCCTTTTGCCCTAGATGAGTTTAACAAAAGACTTATCTTGCAGAAATGCAAATTGCTAGGTGTTCAAATCTACTGGCATAGGTACCTTTTCTATTAATTCGGTAAATCGACTTTAAAGGAACATTTGGTTACCTAGCAGGCATACCTACGCGATCAACAGAATTCTATATATCCTAATACACTGTCCTTCTGATGGACAAAGGTCTTTTTTCCGCCAGCGGTTATCTGTTCTTCGAGCGATGTGGTCTTTCCATTTCTAATTCGTCGGCGACTTTAGTTCTTCGACGAAATTCCGGATTCTATCGCATAAAGAAACGCCAATATCTTGCAATACGACTCGTTGAAGACTTTAGCCTTTATTCAAGCACTGCGCGGACTTTTAGACGAGAACATTCTATACAAAACCATTTTTTCTTTCAGGTACCGGCAGCGTCTGCGGAAGGCCACTGCATATGGTACGGCGTTTGTTCAAGCAAGAACAACTGCTTCTACAATGGCACAGCTAAGCCCATCGAAGAGGAGACCAGGGTGAGTCTATTGATTTTCCATGTTAATGCGGCAATTACAAGTCGATCGCCGCATGAAACTTGCGGAGACCGCAACAGTGTGAAAACCACGATAGTCGGCCTTAGTACCTACCTTGACTTTTGTACTCGTATAGCGTGGGGGACGGGGGATACTATCTTGGGCGTGCAGTAAGGTTGGCAGTGATATTGATGCCTACCCTCCTGCTGGGTGTGACGGGTGAGCGTGGACGCCGCTGTACCGTAATTTCACGCCAATGCATCTTTGTTATGTTCGGCGAACTACAGCTGGAACCGCCTTAATATGACCGCAGTAGACGGACATACTAGTGTGAAGACGACGTTCGTTGGCCGAAGTATTTTGAAACAAGTTCCGCGAATGCATTAGGTGAATGAAGTAATGTAATTGCGCATAACTCTTTATCCGTAATATAGTCGTTTTGTCTAATTAAGGTAGGTTTCATTATGTATCGATTGAAATGTTTGGATATATCGTGAGTTGGTTTTAATTTTGCTGTTCAGGTATATTTTATTTTATTTGACACACTATAGCGTGTGATTTATCTCTATTTGACTGTGAACTAAGGGGATTTATTACGTTCAGTTCACAATATTAACTAGAACCCAGATGATAATTAGATTATGAGTAAACAGATAGTAACAGGATGCGGGATTGTGTTGACGGATATATACTTACTATAGGTATCGAATTAGATTATTTTGATAATGTGGTTGCAAATGTGTTGCCAGCCTAGAGGGCTAAAGTCATAGACTTATAATACACTACGTTTATAGACTGCGGCCCAGCGTGCCGCTGAAAGGGACAGGAGACAAGAGTACATGCATAATTAGGGTTACCCTCTCAAAAGTAATTTACCCCACGTCACCTGCGATCTTTTTCTAAGTTTTCAATTTTTATAGACAACTAATACAGGAAGGTACATATTTATAATTCAAGCTAAAGTTAACTTAGTAGATAAAAAGAAAATGAGGAAAGAATAGGCATTTCATGATTTAATATGTACATTTAAGAAGAAGTACCGTTTTTGGCCACTGTACCGTTTCATCTCAGCCTATATACGTCCCACTGCTGGGCACAGGCCTCCTCTCGGAATGAGAGGGCTTGGGCCATAGTTCCCACGCGGGCCCAGTGCGGATTGGGAACTTCACACTCACCATTGAATTGCTTCGCAGGTTTCCTCGCGATGTTTTCCTTCACCGCGAAGCTCGTGGTAAATTGCGCACATGAATTTCGAAAAACTCAAAGGTGCGAGCCGGGATTTGAACCCACGACCCTCAGCTTGAGAGGCGATAGGTCAAACCACTAGGCCACCACGGCTTTTGATTTGTTCGGTGTCAACTATTAACTCTGGTTTCCCTTCAAAACGAATAAATCTTTCGCCTTTTACTGCACCGTTTATGGCCATTTATTGTTTAAATATACGTTTGAAATAAATGTATAGTTATAAATCACTACAAACTTTATTCGTTTCAGAATTAACTTTTGAAAACTCACTAAAAATATTATTTTTATATGACTCTAAATGTCAACTGGCCAAAAACGGGCTTAAGGTGGCCAAAACCGGTACTTTTGCCTATCAAAGAAACGGATTCATTCATAAATCGAAATTTCACAGACTGAATTCTATAACGGATAAATGAATTCTTGGCACACGCGGGCAAAGGCTAGTAAACGATAAAAATAAAACATGCATATAAACCATAACATATTTTTATTATATAAAAAAGCGCCACAGTGGTCTGTCCTGCATCCCCCGCATCCAACGGATACTGCTATCGTTAAAGTCGGAGTGACGTAGTGGCTCTTATGTTCAAACACCCCCTTTCCCCTGGCTGCAATCCACTTCTGGTGTAAATTAGGATTTTCCGGGAAACTGTAATGGAATTAAAATGTTACTTAATACTTAAAAATATTTAATGATATTTATTACATGCACAACAGAAAATAACACCCATAAATTGTGGGAAAACAAATATTGAAAATCTGGCAACACCGGACAAAATTTATTCGTAGGTTATGATTATTAATATTTTGTTTTTGATTATTTTATTGATCGAATTATGTACTTAATTTACTTTATTTTAATTGACATTCTTTAGAATACTATCTAGCACATAATAAAAAGGCCTAATAACTGTCAAAAACGTGTTATACTTACGAATGAAAAGATATGTCGGGCAGTTTCATTTCACTATCACTTTTACACCCTAAAATACTACACCGCACCATATTTTCTTCAATATTGTTTAGAATATTGAACCACAAACTTTTTAAAGCAATATTGTGAATATTTTATCACGTTTATGAGTATTTTCCTAGTTTTTTTCTAAAAGCGCGAACAAAATCAGCTAAGCATCTGTCAAGTTTGTTTAGCAAACTACTTTGCTAAACAAACCTGACCTTGAAAAAACCGGCACGCGTGGCGAAACA
Organism: Choristoneura rosaceana; assembly: GCA_037349165.1. Classification (NCBI taxonomy): domain Eukaryota; kingdom Metazoa; phylum Arthropoda; class Insecta; order Lepidoptera; family Tortricidae; genus Choristoneura; species Choristoneura rosaceana. The sequence continues at coordinate 3,888,331 of JAZBNJ010000032.1, forward strand.
AAAAATCGAATCATTGTATCTCATTTCTTTACACACATTTGGCGTAAGTTACTCTTTTTCTTGTGCGAATGCGACGGAAGCTATCAATTCGTCTAGGGATTCTCTGTCTACGGCTAAAGTAAATACCTCATGTGCCTATAATTTTACCCGTTGCCTTTTTTACTGACTGGCATGATGACAGAACACCAGTAGCGCGAATACGATCCGAATCCATGAAAATACGTTCCGGAGTAGTCTTAAAACTATTTGTATGGTAAGTACATGACAGAAATCGGATTTGATGCGTAAACTACCATATAAATTACTATTTAATTCAGGTTTTGGACTTTAATTCGTGACCCACCCTGCAACCTTTTAAAAGGAAAAGGCTCGTGAAAAGTCCTTGACCGTACTATGACTACTCCGGATCGTATTTTCACAGATTTGAATCAAATGCAGTCTGAAACCCCTATTAAAGAATAAAGGAGTGGCCAAACCGCTGCTTTAAATAAGGCGGAATCGCAGTGACGTGCCGTAATCGTCAGAACCGAACAAAAGTCGAGACTTTCAGCACGACACTGCGATTCCGCACCGTTTGCGTATTTTTAGCAGCGGTATGGCCGCTCCTTGTAATGGTATTGGTAGTAAAGATCCGGACGGCACTTGCGCGAGGTCCTAACTAACACCAGGAAACATTGGTTTACATTGAACATATAACATCCTAGGCAAACTCGTAAAGCTCGAGAAACGTGCCCCTTGATTTTCCCTGGGGCAGTGCTTGTAGGGGACACCGAGGAGAGTTGTGACAGAGGAAAGTAGTGACAGAGTCGATTTTTTGGAAACTTATTAACTGCTAGCAAGCTCACAACAGCACACGTTTGATAGTTCGACACTTGAACTAAATGCGCGCGCTATTGCGAGCCCGCTAGCAGTTAATAATTTCCAAAAAATCGACATTGTCACTACTCTCCTCTGTCACAACTCTCCTCGGTCTCCCCTACTACATACAACATCGTAAATACAAACCTCAGGCCCAATACAGAGGCGATTTGTAGTTCCAAGTTCAGTGGTAGTCGAAGGTGATCGAGTTGGATCGGCTTTATCGGAAAAATATCGGTACCCAGTAAATGGGCCAAACACCTTGAATATTAACTTAGTTCGCGCAAAGCGGGTTTTCCAACTTACAATTTCGGAGACACCGTCTCGTCTGAATCTTTTTCGCAATTGTGTCCTTTGTTTCTTAAGCGACACAAAATTTTACTGCTGATTGGCTAAGTGTTATTTTTAAAAGCGATGAACGCCAGCTCTTTAATTTTTATTCCTTCTCGCTACTTTTTTTTTCCGGCGGTAATGGCAGACAAACCACTAAACCTTCATACTTAAACAAAAAAAGAGGATGTCAACTGTCACTTGTCATCATCAAATTCAATCCAATTCTTGAAAGTATAGCTCCATCGATGCTATCGAGTCATCATCAAATAAAACAATAATCAGCATTTTATTTGACATAGGTATTGACGTAAATATAAGTGACAATTGACAGCTCGGCTTGTTCTTTTTTTCTTTATGTATGAAGACTGATAAGCTATCTGCCATTACAATTGCCTTTAAAATATACAGAATAAAAATGAAAACACTACCGCTCCTCGCTCTTTAGGAAGTATACAGTGAACATTTTTGATAGACAGCTCCGAGAGTGATACTTTGAATTGTCTTGCAGTTGCACTCGTTGCAGTAGCCTCTCCTTACTTTCATTATCTTATTTTATTTACCACCATATCATGCATGATCACAAAGTTCCAATAGAAGGAAGCTTCTGAATACCCAATTTATGTCTTCATGTTCAGCATACATAAGTTAGTTGCTTTAGCCAATTAGTCTTGTTTATACGTCGTTCCAATTATGTTAAGGCTCGGTTTACAGCTTTGATATACTTTGATTGGATTGAATATGATCTCTAGGGCATAGGTGTACAACTTTACTTGATTGGTTTCTGTGAAGTTTAATTTTCCTGTCCTGGCTAAATAAAAGCCTTCTGGGCTTTGATTTAGGTTTATTTGAACTAAAACGGGGAGGTACAGTTTGAAATAAAATTACAGTGTGAATTGAACTTTTACTGAACGGCTGCGATGTTTCATGCAGTGATCGATCATTTATTTGTCATGTCATATGTCGCTAGCGTAATTATAGCATACACTTGCGTCGTGTAAGATTTAAGTGGTAGTATCACGGTAGCACAATGCATGACAATTCATTCTAATAGATTAGTTTAATCTTTTAGAGCTTAATGCAGTAATGCAGTGCCGAGTCTCAAAACTTTAGTAAAGTTACTATGTCTCAATAGACTTGAGACCGTTTACTATTTGTTCAGAATCATTTGTAGTACAATGGGCATTGCTCTCGTTTCCCCTACCACCCAGCCCTCGCATCGCATATGTCACAGTCAATCGAACTCAAATTTCGGCGGTTTCAAGCCTCCATGCTTTTCAAGGCTTTGGCACATATCCAAGCTGAAAATTGAGCAATCTGAGAATTTCACTTTCTCCACAAGGACGGGGGTAGGCAATAGGCGCAAACTGGGTCAGCTGGTTTCTACTTTGCGATACTATATTTAGCGTGGCATGCAACTGTGACGTCACAATAGTCCTAGTTTAAATGAAGAACACCAAGCAGCGTTGACCTAGCCCTTATTAGCTCGTTTGATTAGCTTTTCACTTAACCCTTAGGTCTTTTCCACATAGGCGAAATCTTGTCATGTGCAAAATATTAAAGGAAATTCAGCCATATTGGTTGTTGTACGTACAGTTGTTGCATTAATATCTGCCACAGCGGAGCGTGCAAAAATATCTGACACGTCCTACCGGCCCTGGAAATGGAGACGTATCAGCTGGGCTACTACGAAACTCGAAGTTCTTGTCGTACCGTCCCTTTCACTCGCGTTTAAACGACATAAGTGTCAGCGGGATGGCAACATACGAAGTTCGAGTTTTACACTTCGTGGTATAGGGCCAGATATTTATGCACACTTTGTCACGTATTGGTGCTGATAACTGTACTAAGCCATATATTCCAAGATTTTTATCTTATTATACTCATTCATTTTAGTTTTTTGATATACAAGATGTTAATAAAAAAACCTATTTATTAATACAACATAACACAGTATATTATCTTATTTATGTCTTGTAATGTGTATGGTTTCGTGTAACAACCAATGCGACTTCATTTGTTATAAGACATTTCTCCTTTATTTATAGCATAAATAATAGGTTATTTTAGATTTCAAGTATTTTAGTAGTAAGTAGTATTTTATTAGTTTGTCCGGAGGCCTGAGCAGGAAACTTTGATACGACACCAACTATGTTCGTTAAATCTTTTTTCTCGTTTACTGGTTGATGCCATCATCAACTTGATGGTAAAGATAGTATTGAACGCGTCATCTCTGGATACAAATAAGCATCGCCCTAATATTAGACACTGTTGATAGATGACGTCATGAACGGTTAGAAGTGATACCGAAGTTTCCGGTTGAGGCTTTGAGTAGGTATTTATGATTGCAAAACTAGTAAAACATATATATAATTACGGAAGATGCAGTTTTCGTTTTATTATATTTTAGATTTTGCTTCCTTAACAACTTTTTGAGGAAATATTTAAATACCTACACATGCGATGCAAGTTGTTTCTTTTGGCGCATTATATTTTATTCTAGAAAGATTTTATAGAATACAAATATCTAACGTATCATAGAATATTGAATTAGCTACGGGAGTTTCACACCGATAGTATCTAGTGGCTAAATACTTGATCTTGGTCGTATCTTAATCTAATCTTTAATCTAGGTTTAAGCTGGACGGTATTATACATTTTGTCACTAAACTAAGCTTAACATCAAATTGAGATTTATACTTTTCCATCAAGTGATCATAATAATATTAAATCTGCTGTTTGAGTTTCATACTCAGTTTAAGTTTTAATTGCCTTAAATCGGGTGGCTTTGGCTTATCAACGCAGTTTGCAACAATTTACGGGCACTTAACATTTGAACTTTAATCACACAATAAGCCTTACTATTTGCGACAATCAAGCATTCACAAAAGCTTTTCCTGAGCATAAATTGTTGCTATCAAAGAGACATGTCTTTTAAATGTACGGATTATGACCTCTGCACAATCTTCGCTTGGAGACAAGATTTCTGCAGTTCGCCTTGATTTCTTTACATGAATGCTTCAATTAACTACATAGGCTAAAAGCCCTTTTATGACACCGTCATTTACTATCATACCACTGAATAGATTATTTCATTCCATTCATATTACACTTAAGTCTTGTCTCAAATAAATCCAAAACAGCTTGCCTAAAATTTAGAATGTTTTGTAGTTGATAACACACATTGTCCGTTACTTGTCCCACAGTCACTTGTCTTCTTTAGTCTCCAAGTCTTTTGTTACACCCACGTCTAAATAGAAACATAGCTTTGGATAACTTGTAATAATATTATGTAGCTTTGTTTTATATTCAACTTATTGTTTATATTTGCTCGTGTTTTTACAAAGACAATATTTTTTTGTTAGAAAGTGTCTGGTGTGTGTATGTCATGATCATGAATATGTCAAATACTGTTTTAACATCCGTCTTGTCGTAAACATGAGGCCTGCAAAGGAACGGCAAAATAAGGGGGACGTATCAAGTATATTTTTATTTTATACCTAAATGTGGCGTCACGTTACGCATAACGCATAATGCACCCGATGCATTCATTGACGCTTGTCGATATAATCCTTATAATGCCTATACGAGTGAAACTGGTCTAGCTATAAATATCTGGCAAGAACAACGATGATTTCACAGATTGGAGCATCCATATCCAGGCAAAGGCAAAATGGTTGGAAACCAATACAATTTGTATGCTTGGTTCAGAGAATCACACCAGAGCTATTGTGGACACCGCAGCTTTAAAAGAAAAGTAATGACTTACAATAACAGTTATTACTAGTGATATACCGATGCCACGATCCCGAGTGTTACTGTTACGGCAGCTATTATGATTTTGTACATCAAACAGATGACCTCACATTGCCTTTATACAGGCAAATTACCACTGCACGTGCCGTGTGTTATGTTATGTACAACAAACATTATCGGATACGTACATTATCATACGTTTTGTACATTCTTAACCTTATCATTATCACCAACCGACTCGCGTTAAGAGATTGCGTAAAGAGATTGGAATTACGACGTATGTATTTAAAGCCCAGTGTAGATTTGCACGTAAAATTTTGCAAGTTGTTTACATTGCGAGGCTGTAAAGCGAGCGAATGAGTGTGAATCGACCAGGATAACCGAGCGCTGCAATGTAATTCAAAAAGCACGATTTTCTTGCAGGCCTGCTAAACACATCGACGCCATGCATTATCTGCGACCACCCTGCGTTTTCATCGACTATGAAATCTATGTCACGTGAGAACACATCACTATTTCAATTTATGTCAACATCATCGTCAGCCAAAAGTTGAGCACTGCTTAAATATAGACCTCTCCAAAAAATTGCCGCAATTATCGATCTTGCGCTGCCTACATTAATCTGACTGCTCCGATCTTCACCGGGTCTACAGTCCACTCAACGCCGGCCCGGGGTAGAGCAAGAGAAGCCAGATGGCAAGGGGCGCCATTCAACCAGTTTCCGGTGCAAAGTAAAATTTTGATGGCGCTTTTTGAGAGGCGCAGAAGCGGTGTTATGTAGATGATCTCATTCTATCTTGATCAAGGGCTAGAGCCGGCGTTGAGTCCACTCGTGTGAATGGTAGTATTCAGGACGTCTCCGCTGCGTTTCTATGAGAGTTTAGCCTTTCGGTATCGCTCTTATATTACTTTTCATTATGTAAACTGGCTTATTTATCTTTATCGTTCTCCGTGATATGTGACATGTCGTTTTATCGTTCACTATTTAATACGCTAGGTATGCGAGGGCCATTTCTCTGGAGGTTGTTTTATTCCGTGCCAGCTTAATCATTTTACATAATTTTATAATGATGTGCATTGTGCATGTGATGTGTGGACTTTGATTGGAGCCTTTCGACAATGAAAATGTTGCAAAGATGAAGGACATATTGTACAGTTTGAAATGTTGTTTAGTAAGTTAACCCTCACTGAAAGAAGTATATTAACATCCTAATGAACTCCCATCGTTTCTGACTACTTTTAGGTTTTCAGGTACTTGACTAACACCAATTTTTAAACAAGTTCCTATCAAATGAATATGTCGCTAAAGTCGAACTTTCAACTTGACGGACACGTTTATTGGCATTATTGTTTTTATGATATGCAAACGATTATCAACTTCAGGATGGTAGACCACATATTTGGCTGATGGTACCAGATTTAGCATCGTAAGCATAGCATAGTTATCTTTGGTTACATTTTCGACAACACAGTCCTCTTTCTATCCTTAAACTGTCTATCATCATCGTGTGTTTCTTGAAAAAATGACTTTCTGCCAAGTATAGTGCGGCGCATTCTTCTTGGAAATGATGGTTACTGGAAATAGGTATAAAATTATTACATGGAAAAAGAGCCCTTTTCGGCTTAATTACAGAATAAACGTTTGGGATTCCCTTAGTTTTTGTTTTGTAAATGACGCTTCAATGTAAGCTAAGCTAAGGTTGTACCTAAACAGGCAGGATCACCTTCAATCTACCGAGCAATTATAATGCATTGCAGCACGTAACAGTATCCTTGTGGTTGCGGTTAAATGGAACTCGTAGACTTATTTGTCCCTTGAGATCTTGACACTCTGATAAATAATGTTTAGCTTTTGCCCGTGGCTTCACACGCGAAAACCACTAGATTCGGCAGTCGAAATTGATATTCCAGGATTTTATCCCGTGAAAATGACAGTATAAAAAGGATCCATACCAAACCATACAGACCACCATATTTACGATACAACATAAATGGGGCAGTTGCGTTTTAACAGCTTATAAAAAGTTTTTGAGGTCAAATTGGCTACTGCTACATCCCTAAATATCCACAAATGTACCACGCTGTATTTTAATCTGGATCAAAGCCAGAGCAACTACTTATTATGTTTAGGGAAGTATAAACAATTCCGATATCATATTATGGCGTGTACTGTGCGTGAAAGAGAATATTCTAGAGCTTGCCAGAAGGCCCTGAACCGCTAAGACGCCGTGTGCCGGCGAAAGTAGGCTAGGTTGCGACGTCACGCCCTCTAAAGAAGCGACAGCGGATAGAGGACCAGCGAGTCTTGGCATTAGCAATGTAAAGCATACCTCGTTCTGGCAACCCTAAAAATCAGTCCAGCAAGCAGCAATATAAACCAAAATTGAATTGCGAAAAATGGTATTGATATATGATATCATAGGAATCTTTTCTTGGTGACACGAACTACGCACAATTCGCTAGACCTACTACTCTATAACCGTCATAAAACGTATAATATTACATGTCTAAGTAAATACTTTAAACTAGAGCTCGCGTGTAGAATTAGGTCTGGTACAGGCGCCATCAGATATTTCGGACCGGCCAAGGTGGTCAAAAATATCGGAACATGCAAATTACTTATTAAAGTATTACAGTTCATGTTTGGCCGCTCCGAAATGTATGGTGGCGACTGTACCGGACTGTCGGAGTAGACTAAATTTTAAAAAAAAAATACATATTTGGACTTTATCTTTAAAACGTTATCTTCGCTAATAAAAACAAAGGCATTAAAATTTTCGAAGAAGGTTTCGACGCTGACTCAAACCCCCAATGACGTAACTGTGTGTAAAATGATATACATATAATATGTAGGTATGTACAAGTATATTCATGATTGTGTGGAAATAATTCCAACGGCTTGATTAATGTTGATTCTTTTGCAAATCTTCTTGTTGATTTTACTCACGTGTTCTTTTTTTTGCGCGTTATTATTGTTTTTTGTGGCGTCGCAGTTAATTAGAACGCGTTCTTTACTGGGCCTTGACCTACCTTGTCAAAACCCATGTTGGTATTTATATTTAGTCTGGAACATGTTGGTTTGCTCTTGAATATTCTCGTCTCTATGTTGCCCGGCGTCTTGCCATCTTGCCAACTGAGTTTAAAACGGTAAATAAACCTTATGCTAGTGCATCAGGGAATAAAGTTGAAAAAGAGAGACTCAAAACTGCTTGTTTACAATCGGGGTGGAGTGTGCTTCCGTTTCTATGGAAAGCTAGCTTTAGGTACGAGTGCACCGCATTGAAATTGTAAGCAATTAAAATCCCAAAAGAAGCAGAGGTCGCGTGGCTAAAGGCCTGCATATTTAAATAACTTTAGATCTTTCTGAGAATATAAAACTGGTTATTCACGCGCTTTGGAGCCTACAGTCTCGGCGTAAATCCACTGGCGCAAAAAGATGAAACTTTCGGTTCGTTTAAACTGATATTGCATTGCAGACTAAATTAAGAGTAGACAGAATTCTACGAACAACAAAACACGGCCGTATAAAACTACGCCTCGCCGACTCGCCGTATGAGACGCCACAAGAGACGTCGCGACGTTTTATTTGATCGGCGACTGACTAAGTTATAGATTATAGAGGTAGCCTTCCTCAACAATAATTAATGTTGTTGGGAATGTTGGAAATCAAAGAGTTCGAGAAGATTTGAGTTTTAACTTTTTGCTTTGATCGTATTTAAAACCGAAGGGCCCATGTACCCAGCAATTAACTATCTAATATTGTTCAAATTGATCTCAATTCCCTGATTACTTCACTGATAAATTGATGGAAGCCTCGGCCGTAGTTTCTGGATGCTTCATTGAGTGCCGCTTCGACCTCACGCTAATTGTCTAAACGGTTTGCGAATCAGCACTGCGATGCAAACGAATCGGCTCTATACTCGACCTTTGATTGCTCTTTTGCGTCGGTGGAAAAAATGCTACCTTTTTTATTCATAAATCGGTAGCTATTCGTCTGCATGTCTTTATATTATAATTGTAGTTGCGGAAGACAGTTTATTGTTTGTTTTTTTTTTTTTTATGTTCCGTTAAAAACAACTAGACCACAACGATCTATTTTGGTGATGCAAACAAGTGAGAGTTCGTTTGTTTGCGAACTTAATTTACCCGTGACATAATATCTCGTCATATTGCGCGTCTGTACCGGTCAAGGCTCCTTACCAAGTACGTTAACCGGTTTAGCCAGCTATCACATCAGACCTCGTAGACATTATTTAAATTTGCTGCTTTTATTACAAAACTATGGCTAGAAAATAACCGGTGATTCTAAGTACAACAGGATGTCAAGATTGTTATTTAGACACATCAAGTGTTTACTATTTGTTCTGCTCGACTGATTATTATTAGGTACTTTGAGGAAGTCTAATGAAATGATAACAGGGTATCTTAGTATCGTCATATCTCCGTGTTGGCCTTGGTATCATAGCAATAATTATCGCTAATTGCGACTGATTCAGACCAGCTACGTAACAGGTAGCGACGATATAACCTCCTAGGGGAGACGTTCGAACGTTACATAATTTAAATAGAAACTGGAGTATTACATAATCTAACTAAAGGACTTAGGTACTGGCACGTTTGTGTGCTCGTACGAGACTAATGACTGAGATGCGATGCGATTGGATTTTGCGTAATTTATAGCAAAATACGGGTTTACGTGGTATTTTTAACGTCAAGGATTCCGGAGTGTATGGCTATTATGTTAATAACTGAATGCGTTGAGTTATATGTGTAATTATGCGTATATTGTAAACGCTTTACAATTACATACGTAGAAATTTTAAGTAGAGAACACAATGATACATGCATATTATTTGAACAGAATAAAGCTTGTTACAGCTCTTATCGGTAATGGAGCAGAGGTAAGTTAGTTACCTAGAGTTAAGTACCTACTTCCCATTTATGATATACACTGTTTACCCGTTCAATGTTCGCACGCAATGCCACTATGAGTAGACAAGTCAACAACAATATATGTATGGAAAGTAACAAAGAAATCGACGCTAACTCATATTTTATTGGGAGAGTAAACAATAACAACATTGTTGTTAGTTCCCGTAGGTGTAAAGAAGCTGTAGTCAAGTCAGTAACTTGATTTAGGCCCTGTTTACATTATTCCAGTAAAATCATTCCAGTAGCATGACACTGCGGCGCTCGATCGACCTCGTATAACTTGTTAGGATTGTGATCCCGCAATGTATCACTACTGGACCTATTTCACTGGATTAATGTAAGTCTTAGCTCAGAGGCCGTATTGTCTAACGCGTTGGCGGTAGCGGTCGTATTCGCTGTCTCCTTCTACCCTCATCCGAAACCGTGTGACAGGAAGAAGTGGTGAAAACTGTGGTGATTCCAAGTACGTAAGATAATGTCTCTGGAATGGGACAAGCATGAGTAAACCTGATTCAGCTACAAGAACCGCACTATTGACGGGTGAAAGTTGTTGCATTCGCAGATATGACCAATGTTTCGCCAATACTATGCAGAGAAAGTCTGTGCATGGTTTGGATAGTACCTAACGAAAGTAGCAGCTTTTATGTGAAGAGTCAAAACAACTTGGTTTCATGAGAACCGTGTAGTGCGCCAAAATGACCCGAAGGTCGATGCAGATATTTGTACAAGTTGGTTAGGGAGGTTATTTAGACCATTTAAAAGCAAACTTACTTCAAATTTTCTATTTTCAAGATATTCATGATTTGGGAAATTTCCTTTAAAAACTTGACTTTTGATCCTTTGAACCCCATCAACTAACTAATAATATGTTAATTTATTGATACTTCTTTTATATGTTCAATGACCTGATCACTTTACACCGCAATATGTCCTCTAAATGAAATAAAAATCACGTAAAGTTTGAAATAAGTAATTTCTTTTCGTACAGTTTAAAATTTATGAATGAGTTTACGGCAAGGTACGGCGGATTTAAAAATTAATAAAAAAAAAACTTCACTGAAAACCTCGGTTTTAATGATGATCATATTTGTGTAGTTTGTTTCGTTATTGAGGCAGCTGAGATATTAAAACAAGGAAAAGGTCCCTTCCAAATGACCACTAATGACAGTGCAATTCACGACGCGGTTGTTTTGTTCGCCGAACATTAGAACGTTCATTAGAGCTAAGTAAGAATGATTTTTTTCGTTGTATTTTTGTCAATTGCTTAAATTTATCTAAATTCCTTGTCTAGTGCAGTACTGTTTATTTAAAGTAAAGGTCCGAGGGTTATATGGACAGTATCAATTATTGTCCATATAACCCTTTATATACCTATAATTATTTCATAATCTTAACATACAGTCATACAAGTAAGTGCACTATATTTCGCATTTTTCTGTATTAGAAAGAAGGTAAGCGATCTTGACGTGTCCGTTTTTTTTTTATTGCAAAACACTTGAAAAATAAGTCACAGCAAATATGTAACTATTGGCAAGGACATCGACATCATAAAGAAGCATAGGTAGGTTTAGGTTATGTTAAGTTTGCATCGGCTTGAATCGCCAAACAAAACTACGCAAAAGTAGGAGCTCACGCGGAGCAAAAAAAGGCTACGTGAAAATAATCTTCAGTAAAAAGCATATTGGAAAAAAAAGTATTTGGAGAAAAACGCGAAAGGAAATTTAGCAATTAGGAAATAAATAATTTGGGGAAATATTTGATTAGTCTAGATTAGATATACCTATTACGCTAAAATATGTTTTATGTATATCTTTGATAAAACCTAATCCAGTAAATACATCTCACTAGAACAGAGGACACGCTCACCACTCCGTTGCCCACTGACGTCTAGTTCGCGGCCTTAGGCTTTATGTTTGACCGTGACAGAGTCGTCAGTGAACACTGCGATGGTAGCTCGGGCCTACACTTTCGAGCGGACCGCGGAACGGCTACGGCTGCGGCGCATCGATTATCGTTGGTCACAGCGCGTCACGTATTATCCAGCTCATATTTTAGGCCACACATCAATAGTTCTCCACATTTCTTTGTCCATAGTTTAGTTTCCCACACTCGCTACTAACTATTCTTAATCGACTAAACGCAAACAAAGCTCGAATGCACAAATTACGGGGTACAGCCTTTTCACTGCAAATGTCATGTGGGCGGTCATCCTGAAAGTCATAGTAAAATTCTTATGAAGAGGTTTCTATCCTAATTTATGATTCCGGTTCTTTAACTACGTTTTGTATCATAAAATTGAGTCATTTCGTTCTTATCTTAAAACAATTTATTTTATTCATTCATGAAATATTCAAGACCTAATAATAATCAGTGTTGAGTAACCACGTATCTACTTCTACATTAATTGTAAATTGCTATTTCGCGACCACTCGTGCAAGACGACTACGTCTATGTGACATATTTTGATTATCATCATCTCAGACTGTATTTTGTCCCACTACTGGGCACAAACCTTCTCTCAAAATGAAAGGGCTTGCGCTGTAGTCCCCACGCGGGTCCAGTGATGATTGGGAACTTCACCGACACCTTTGAGTTGTTTGCAATCGTTAGCTCTAATGATTAGTCTAATCATTACAGAATCTAGTGGTTTAGGCTGTGCGTTATCTGTTAGTCAGTAATGTCTCTGTTATATGGGTATAGATTCTGAACATGAAACTTCCGTGTCCGTGAGACCCTCTCATTTTAAATCGGATAACTCAAGTCTTAAATCGAGTTTAGCTCGACCTTTTTCAGACAGCCGCCGAGTCGCGTTGCTCCTAGGAAGAAGGGCTGCGAATGAACCCGAAACAGTCGAGATAAACTCTATTTAAGACGTGAGTTATCCGGTACAATATCATTTAGCATGGTATAGATTTTGATGACATAAAGTCGAAAATACTTAGTAATACCTACTCTGTGTATTACTCAACATTAGTCATCATCAATGTAGCTGTTTAAAAAGCTGTGTAGAAACATTCTTGTAATCTAATGCGCGCAAATAAAACAGCATTTCACGATTTAATAGCCATTGATTATGATTATTGATTAAGTACTTATCGACAGTAACGACACGCTTTTACATTTAAGTCGGGTTGTAAAGCAATCCATGACGTGTATTCCATAAGTTTGCTTGATAAATGATAACCATTTCTTTATCCGATTAAATCAAATTAAAACATCGAAACCGCGCAGGTGTTTAACTCACTACAATATCTAGCGTTATTAAGTTCCTTGCTTTAATCATAGGTACACAGGTGGCTAAAATGATGCAATTTAACTAAAATCGTACGGGATATTATCCTGGAATCCTTCCAAATTAAAAAAATATATATACGAGGGGTGGCTGAAAAGTAATCTACCTCACCTATTTATAACGCGAAAAAAAATCTGGCCTCTATGATTTCGTATTCACTGGTTATTCTATTTTCAAAATATAGGACATTCATTTGTTTATGGTGTCTCGTTCTCCTTTGTCACTTGATTGTTCGCACCATGTCGCAGGAAAATTTGAAACTGAAGAAAATTGACCAATGTGCTGTTATAAATTCCTCACTATAGAGGGAAGTACGCCCTCGCAGATAAAACAGCGTATGTTATCTGTATTTGGTGATTTGTGCCCGTCTGATTTCACCATCAAATTTTGGTCAAAACAATTTTAACTGTGGTAGTGATGGCCTCAAAGATGATCTTTGTACTGAGCGGCCAATTTTCGCAGCCACCGAAGAAAATGTTCCCCACGTAAAAAAATATATTTGAGGACCCGGCGAGTGAAGCTGTGGGAGATAGCCAGAGACGTGGGGATTAGCAAGGAATAAGTGAATATAATAATTCACGAACATTTAAATATGTCCAAAGATAGTGCATGCTGGGTGCCTAGAATGCTGACTTCTTTCGATATGGAGAGAAGAGTTCGATGTTGTAAGGACTTTATAGAAATGAGTCGAGGTAAGGAGGAGGAAACTTTACCTAGAATAGTAACCTGTGATAAGACCTGGATTAGGCAATGGTATCCCGAAAATAAACAGGAGTCATTGCAGTGGAAATTTAAAGATGAGAAGCCACCGAGGAAGTTCAAGGTTCGTCCATCGGCAGGTAAACTAAAGGCATCAATTTTTTTGGACACGGGTGGGATTTTACTAATTGATTATCTGCCAAAAAAAACTACAATGAATGCTGATTATTACACAAATTTAGACCATCAGCTTAGATAATCAATAAAAGAAAAAAAAACAGGCAAACTGAGCAAATGAATTTTGCTGTTGCACGACAATGCCCTAGTGCACACTGCTCGCACAACAAAGCTGGCCATGTCCAAAAATGGCTTCGAAGAAATCAATCACCCTCCTTACAGCTCAGACCTGGTCCCTTGCGACTATTTTCTGTTCAGATTCCTGTAGAAAGATTTGAGAGGGCGCAGATTTTTGACGTATGAGGACATGAAGTCTGCGGTAAACGAGTATTTTGACGATAAAGCGAAAAAAAATTTTTTTAACAGGTTAATGTCACTATTTGAAAAGTGTAATAAGTGCATTTCTCTCACAGGGGATTACATAGAAAAATAAAAAAAAAACATCTTCCCTAGTCTTTTCTTTCTTAGTTAGGTAGATTACTTTCCAGCCACCCCTCGTATCTTTATTACGGTACTGAAAATTACTGTTATGTTATGATGTAAGTAACAAAGTTGATAAGGAAGTAATGCATAAAGAAGCGCCATGTCCTGCCTGCCAAAAGCACGAATAATAATGAATCTCATCTCTCATCTCGGCCTATATACGTCCCACTGCTGGGCACGGGCCTCTTCTCGGAATGAGAGGGCTTGGGCCATAGTTCCCACGCGGGCCCAGTGCGGATTGGGAACTTCACACGCCCCATTGAATTGCTTCGCAGGTTTGTGCAGGTTTCCTCACGATGTTTTTCCTTCACCGCAAAGCTCGTGGTAAATTGCGCACATGAATTTCGAAAAACTCAGAGGTGCGAGCCGGGATTTGAACCCACGACCCTTTGCTTGAGAGGCGATAGGTCAAACCACTAGGCCACCACGGCTTATAATGGCGGCAATAATGAATATCCCTGCACATTACTTCCAATATTTTAGGAATAAATTAAAATGGGGAATGGATGAAAATTTTGCTTGAAACTTTTTATATCGATAGGAATAACCTTTTTAAGTAGCATCAATTAATTAAAAAAAAAAGTTTTTTTTACCGCCAAATTACGACTGTCCGGTCGGATACCGGTTGTTATAGTCCAGAATAAAAAACATTAAAAAAGAATTTATGTGTCTTTGACTCGATCGTTTTGACAGGTCTCTTTACCGACTTGGATAATACCGATATGGAAAACGGACTCGATTTGTGGCATTCGAACATGGCGGATGTAGACAATACCTATTTAATTTTGCTATTTCTGTTTCTGGCTAGTTGAAGCATAATTTTGATAGTGTTTTATGCGGCGATTAACCTTATCAGTGAACAGTGATCACAAAATTCTATATTGCTCTCTTGTCTGTCATTTTTTAATGCGCAAGTTGTCTCCACGTGGTTTCTGGAATTTGACTGTCAAGTTACAAAAACTACAATCACCGTACAACTCTCGAAAGAGAATACTTTGACACTGACGAAATTGTCTTATTAATTAGAACAGAAGCCATATTTTAAAAGAGAAGAAGAAGATATGGAAAACCGACTCATTTTTTCATCTACACACCCATAGAAGCTCATGTCAGTTTCAGTTCAACCGCTATCAGTTTACTGTCGCTTATACTGAAGAAATTAGTCGGTAGAATGAAAGGATTTTTAAAACAATATGGTGTACATCATGTACAATTACAATTAATTAAAAGATCTTGCTTACGATCTCTCATTTCCTCAATATATGAGACAGGAAACTAATAGCGGTTGAAACGCTCCCCGCTAATACAAATCGTTTTAAAATTACCCCGATATACGAAATAAGATAGTTACGCTGTTTTGTGTAATAATTTATGTTTGTAATTTAACCTGTGTATTGGTGTGTATCCATGGAAGAAACAAAATTGTAACTACACCAAATGATTATATATAATTAAATTTTAAACATATTTTTACAACAAAATTGGGTACCTGCTGCAGGAAATCAAAGATAGGTTGTTGTGATTATGATTATGGTCGCGTCCGAATGATAATCAGCATGTAAACTCTGAACAGATGATTCGATGACCTTGGTCATTCTCATTCACATACCGATTTGTTGATTACTATTTAAGTATTCAATGAATCAGACGGAATACGCTTATAGTTATCTAAGTCACTTGTTTTTCTTGTTATTTTTTAATTATGTCAAATCATGACTAATAATTAATAAAACATGTATGAGACTGGTTATACTATTGCTCTAATATTGTGTAAGATATAGGAATAGCCTACGTTAAAAATTTCCATCATTTGTTACCAAAATTTCAAGTCTACTACTTATGTTACTGGAAATTAGTCAAATTTAAAAAATCAGGATCAATACTCACGAGCAAAAGAGTACTGCAGGTAAAAGAAAAATTATAACTGACAGCAAAATATTATTATTATTATTTAAATGTTAAATGAAACTGAGTAGGTATGTACGTATACTATAGTAACCAACTTTAGTGTGTATGCGTTGTGTTGTAGGTATACCAATTGGAAGATCGTTAAATACAGTGTGTCAATTCTATACTTATATTGTATCATACACACGGAAAATGTATTTTGTAGGCAGACTACTAGAGCAAGAGCCCGGGCCGGCCAGACATACCTTTTATCATAAAAGCTAAAAGTTTGTCTATGTGTGCCTCTAGTACAGGTAAGAATGATCCCCACCCATGATACCTGGGTAGTGGTTCCTTTGGGAGGTATCAGGTAGCAAAGGTGTATAAAATTCCATCTTACTTTCGTTATTTTATAAAACTCAATTTTTTTATATTTCATTCGTAACAACATCAAAATTCACTTTACTCATTGCCAGACACTTAGTATGGTTCCAACCCCCTGCCAGACACCCCTAAACTATAATATTTTGTAATTCAATTTACGTTATATTATAACAGCTAAATTTAATATATGTTTTTTGGGGAACTATTAAACGATGTTTCCTTAGCAGCCAGACATTTTCGAGGGTTCTATCATCCTGCCAGACACATAGAATTGAGCAGAAGTTGCGATATTATAGTTTCTTTCTTCTTTGAGTCGCCAATTTACATAGATATGTCATACATATGTATACCAAATTTCAACTCAATCGTAGTAGTTTTGGAGCAAATCGACTGTGACAGACGGACAGACAGGCACATTTTTTCCTTTGAGGTACGGAACCCTAAAAAGATAAGTATAATCCTAATCATAGCCGATATCTCCAAGAAGATAATAATAGCGAGCATGACAAGACTTATACTCGTATACTAGGAATATAAAGACTAAAAAGAATCTCCGAACATGATTCACGACCCTTTGTCCGCTTCAATTATTGTTTCTGACTGATGTATAACACACACACGGAGGTGTACACGCGATCCAAACAAGCACACAATATGATTCCTAGTCTAGTTGTGATAAGATTTATCAGAGAAACTTCGTTTTTTTTTTTACTGAGATAATGGTCTCGATGTTTTTTACTGTGTGACGAGACGATATGTTAGAGCAGTTCTAATTTCAAAACTGCATCGTTTAATGTTTCATATACTGGGTAAATTACATCAGTTTAAAACGAACTTTTTTGTTAACTGTATTTCATCAAACTTACACAGATTAAAAGAATGAACGATGACCGACCGTGGCGATGATCGATCGATCGATCCTTGTAAGTAAAAATTAACATGAAACCATTCGAGGTTTGCTTCGAAGAAAAC
Source organism: Choristoneura rosaceana (assembly GCA_037349165.1). Lineage (NCBI taxonomy): Eukaryota > Metazoa > Arthropoda > Insecta > Lepidoptera > Tortricidae > Choristoneura > Choristoneura rosaceana. The sequence continues at coordinate 3,906,101 of JAZBNJ010000032.1, forward strand.
TGCTTTGACTCGAAACGTCAAATCGTTCTCTAAAAAACGGTTCGTCTTTGCAACGGTGATCAACATGTCAGGCGATCAGGATTGAATAGTTTTTTTTTAATTTATTTCCAGGGCATCCTCGAGACACTATGCCCGGAGCTCGTCGCGGGCGGTGTCACCTGCTGCGATAGCGCCATGTTAAGAAACTTCGCTAACGGCATCAAGCCGGCGGAGCTGTTGCTGTCGCGCTGCCCCACGTGCCTCGAGAATTTCAAGAAGCACCTATGTGGGATGACGTGCGGCCCTCATCAGAGCGACTATGTGTTCCCGAAGACAATTGAGCCTTTCAACGGTGAGTCACTGATGGCTTTGACAATGAAAGTACAGTCAACAAAAAGTACAGTCAGCAAAAAAAGATTGTATTAAAAATGAAAATTTTGACGGAAACTTATTAATAATAATATTTGATGCAGGAAATGAAGCAAGTTGTTGTAATGAGACCCAGGCATTAATTCCTCAGTCGATGAAATTTTTCTTGGTTATTGTCAATGACATTTAAACCAGGACGCACATTTCCGAACAAAATCCCCTTCAAAGAATGTCAGAACTATTGATTTGTTTGCGTGACAAATAAAATCATCTCACACAAAATAATTAAAATAATACGAGACGAAATTTGAACCTAGTCTTTACTCTATTACGGGCGAATTTCGCTAGCTAGCTAGCTAGACACTTGACAACAACGTACTGAGAAAAAAGAAGGCCACTTTTACCAAAGTGGCAGGCGAGCATTCTACCAACCTATCTACCTACTATCGACCTACCGATCGACCTATCGATCAACCTATCGACCTAACCTATCCCGGTGATCTGAACCAGTGACTTTAGGCCAGTGATTACCAAAGTGGCGCTCATTTGGCTCGGACATATTTGGGCGCGCGATTGTGAATCTACAGGTATAATTCATCAAAGGTTATTGTATAGTATGAGCTGAAACTAAAATTAATTCCTCTGTCCAAAATTATTTTACCAAATAATTCATTAGTATCACTATGTGATACTAGAAAAAATGTAAAACTTTTGTCAGACATGGGAATATTGATAATACCTACCTATTTTGACGCTCATTTTCATCGGAAAATTGCTCTGTCATTTTTTTCTTCTTATATGATCTTAGAATGCAATTTGGCGTAGTTAGTAAGAAAGTAATAAAAAAAATGCAAGTGAGTAAAAAGCAATTTCTGAAAATAGTATAGTTACATGGTAATTTTTTAGATTTTCATTTTGTAGGTATAAAACGACAATATAATGGCATTCCAGTGAAAAAAATTGACGGAGCAATATAACGGTTCAAAACACGCCAAAAAAATTATATTTTTTTAATATTAGTATTTCTGCTGGGATGTTTTTTTTTTATATTTCATATATTGTTGCAATACGTTACATGAATATGTCCGGTGAAGAAAGTTTTAACGGAGCATTTTTCCGTAAAAATATATTAACGATTTAAGACTTTAGGTATTTACTTAATCCTATTATTATTATTCTTTGGATATTTATACAATACTCTTTATTTATTGATACTTTATCATACTGTAAAAATTTTTCGGGCTGAGGAATTACTGTGGGGGTTCACTACCTTTATTTTCTCCGATTTGAAAACTTTATTGTTTTGATAAATACATTTATAGTCTCATAATAATTAAAAGACAGTCCCCATAGAAGAGCAATGATTATAAATTATTTACTTACAAGCAATTTTTTTTTGCAGGAACTTATATTATCACTGAAGTTGACTACCATCTGGATTCTGAATATAAGGAAGCCACGTACAACTCCTGCTCACAGGTGATTTTTTTTTTGGAATATCTACTAGTTACTTATTGCACGCGACTTGCGTCTGCATCGTGTGAGACCTTTGCAGTTTCCCGAAATAATTAATATCCTAAGGGCGGTTTCACACTACGACTACGTCCGACCCGAACCTGATCCGAACCCGTGAAAGTACGGTCTGGCGTAGTCGTAGAACTTTTGTATGGTAGTTTACGCACTACATCGGAGAGAAATCGGATGACGGAACCATAAGTCATAAGAACCATAAACAAAGTCGACTACGCCGGACCGTATTTTCATGAGTTCGGGTCGGATTCGGGTCGGACGTAGTGCGAAAAGGCCCTAAGTTGTAAACTGGGTTTGTGCCAAATGTCATCAAAATCTGTACTGTACTCTGTATAAAATTATTACTAACACCATGACGAACTTTTGCTTTTGTAATGTTATGTTAGTAGGATAATAAATATCCAGAAAACCTCAGTAATTTGTAGACATATTTGATATGTGTTTTAAAGAGTACACCGCAAAAAATCAGTGATAAACGTTATCAATCAAATAGTATTCATTCATACAAAAAAACCGGGTTACGGTAACTAATTTCCTTTATCATCTAGACACTTGAATTAATCTTGATAAAATTACGCCTGAACCACTTGAATTGATTGACACTTGAGATCACTTAAATCAGGGGTTCGTAGTATTTTTAATACAGCGACGAATATTGGGATCCTGTTCGTACCATCTCGCCATGCCTGTGAAAGAGCTACGTCTCGCCCAGGCCCCATACAACGAAGTGTAAAATTCGAACTTCGTACCTTGCCGTCCCTTTGACACTAATATTATTTAATATGAGAGTGAGAGGGACGGTAGGATACGAACTTCGATTTTCGAATTTCGTACTAGCCCTCCAGGCGTCGTGAAGCACAGCTTGGGAACTTACGAGTTAAAAATGTCATCTTGTACATTTAAACAACTTCAAAAGGAGAGGTTTTTGGATTATTTTTTATCAGTCAGTCAGTCATTTGTCATCCGATTCGGAAAATTCTTAGGGCCATAAGCTAGAAAATAGTACGCTATAAGCAGCGCTAACTGCACGCGCCGCGTTTGCCAGATTTTACGTGCGCCTGCACCATGCACCCGCGACAACTAACGTAGGACCAAGTATAATTCAATTCCCTTTTGATCCAATTAAATTAAAAAAAAACGCCACTGTTATCTAAGGAAGTTATTTGAGGTTTTTTTTATTATTATTTTCTCCTTTTTCCAGGTGCTGATGCCCTCCACCAATCAGCCAGCTCTGAACGTGATGTGCGGTCGTTCTACAGGCTGCACCCCTGAGCGCTGGTTCAATTTCATGGGGGATAAGTCCGTCGCGCCGTTCCAGATAAACTATGTGGACACAAAGCCGGGAGAACCCTTCAAGCCCTATAACCCCAGCACGCTCCCCTGCAACCAGGGGATTGGGGTGAGTGTTGCTTAAAATTGGTTCGTAGATGGTATAATCCACTTCAATCGAACATCGTTTGGATTAGAAATGGGTGAATCCGGATTTGAAGATTCAAGAGTGTCGGCACCATAAAAATGTAAGACTGTGTAGTGGGTAGGTACTGAAGCCATTGGCGTATCTAGGGTTATTTTTCGTTGGCTGGCCTGGATTTTTGTGTGAAGATATCAGTATATAGAAATTTGAATCGGTAGTCCAACATCCTGTAGTGGGCACTAGATCATACTGGGGAGGACCTTTAATTGAATCTAATTGAGAGAGTACGATAAGTACAAACTATTCCGAGAAAATACGATGGAATATCATTATGAACTAAATCTGTAGTTATATATTTAATAAATACAAGTATTCCCAGAATTTTCTATGGCAACAATGAGAAATCATCAAATCATTGTTCGGCAAGATGGTATGTTTTTAAAACATGTTTGTGCCTACTGGAAATTGGCACGGGTTCGATTTAAGACAGCTCCCACGTTATCAAAATATTGATCGTGTGGCTTTAGTGTTATGTCTACACGAAAACCGACAGTGTTATTTACTCGTTGTGGATGTTCATTAATCTCGTGAAGATTTTAGCGATGTTTTCATTCTCCCTGGGTGAGATTGCGTGAGATTTGGCTCGATTCCCTCCCCTAAATCTCACTTGAACACGAATTGGCAGTGGGCGGGGCACATTGCTCGCAGGACTGATGGCCGATGGGGTCAGAAGGTACTCGAATGGCGTCCGCGGACCGGGAGACGAGCTGTCTGTAGGCCTCCAACAAGATGGAGCGACGACCTGGTTAAGATCGCGGGATCGCGGTGGATGCGGAATGCACAAGACCGGTCTGATTGGAGAGCCTTGGGGGAGGCCTATGTCCAGCAATGGACGTCTTTCGGTTGACATGATGATGATATTTTTAGGGCTACTGTGCTGAAGCAACATTATTTGCAAAAGTTTGCCAAGTTTTGCAGTCTGTTTTGATAATTATTTGTCGTAACACCCCATGTAACCCATTGTACATACAATACCTTTACCAAATGCAAGTAATTCCTTAGATATTTTACGCCTATTCATGTTCTACGCACCGCGATGATTTTTCCCAGTGAAATTTACGAACATTATTTCAAGGTTCAACTTTGTTGACGTATTGATTTCAGATAAGAGATTCTTTCAAAGTAATGACGATATTCTGGAAAATTTTGAACAAAACATCTATATTTTTTTTATGTGTTGTCAATTTTTTAGTGTTGTTATTCTGTACTGTTAGCACACTTAGGAGATGATCGATGAGGGAATCGCCTTAAAACTGTCACAACTCCTAACTTCTAAGGCTTAGAAGTTAGGAGCCAAGCTCCTAGCTTCTAAGTCTCTTCAAGCGGTCGCAGCGGAAGACCAGCGTTGGCCTACACGGCTAACACTATGCTGAGCTGCGACCGTTTCGTGCTTTCGCATATTGCTTTTTGTTTTTGTTTTATGTAATTTTATTGTTTTATTATGCGAAGCATGAATAAATATATTTCTATTTTCTATTTCTAATGGATTTGTAGCACATTTTTTTTTTATTTGACTGGATGGCAAACGAGCAAGTGGGTCTCCTGATGGTAAGAGATCACCACCGCCCATAAACATCTGCAAAACCAGGGGCATTGCAGATGCGTTGCCAACCTAGAGGCCTAAGATGGGATACCTCAAGTGCCAGTAATTTCACCGGCTGTCTTACTCTCCACGCCGAAACACAACAGTGCAAGCACTGCTGCTTCACGGCAGGATTAGCGAGCAAGATGGTGGTAGCAATCCGGGCGGACCTTGCACAAGGTCCTACCACCTGCAAATGTCCTACTACCACATAAAAGTAACAAGCTATACTAAAAAGTTGATTGACCCTTAAGCTGTGTTGTATGGCAGGGCTCCCCGGGGTGTTCGTGCCTGGACTGCAGCGCGTCGTGCCCCGCGCCGCGCCCGTCGCCGCCGCCGCCGCGCCCGTTCTCCATCCACGGCGCCGACGGGTACGCCGTCGTCATGGCGATCGTGTTCGTCATATTCACCACGCTGTTCCTCAGCGGAGTATATTGCTGCCACCAGCAGGAGAATATCGTTGGTGAGTGCTGTATCTACTACATTGAGAATGGTACCGAAGTCTTAAGGTACTCTTTGTGCAACGAGGTGTAATGCAACCACAGATATAGATTACACTAGATTACGCAAATGCATCTACTTCGCGTGTCCGAAGCCCGACCAAACGTCGGGTTTGGCCCTATACAAAGACTGACCGCTAACTGACTAATCATGACCAGTAACTGACTCGAGCCCCACGGCGCGAGCGGGCGACGCATTTGAATCGATTTTGCGCGGGCATCGGGGAACTCACATCGCTAATTCGCTCTTGAGACGTCACAGCTAGTAGATATAAAAAAGTGACACGGTTGGTTTTCATACAGATTGAGGTGTTTGCGTTATCTAATGTAATCTATATCTGTGGATGCAACACATCCATGCTGAACATCTGACGGCTGCGTTTCCACCAGATATGTGCGAGGAATGTGTTTTTCATGAACCAATAGAAACGCTCATTTACCTATCCTCACACAGCACATCTGTGGTGGACACAGCTGAGCGGAGCGGGGCGAGGTAAATGGAGCGTTTCTATTGATTTATAAAAAACACATACTTCGCAACACATTTTCGCACGTTTCTGGTGGAAATGGAGCCTTAAAATGTCACTTTGTATACTTCTAGAAATGCTCATTATAATCCTGACTGTGTTATGAATACACAGTTGAACTAATGACTATGGTGCATTACCAATGTATGCACATCAAAGTCTACGAAATTAAGCGTTGTGTACATCAGTGTCAGGGCTGACTAAGATAAGACGATGACTCAGTGTAAAACAGACTTTAATCCTAAACAATTAAAGATAATTGTCGTTAAACTCACGTGTTTGCTGGTTCTAAACATGTGCAGAGGTATTTTAAAAGCTTTTTATATTTTAAATTTCACCTCGTATTCTATACTCAACTAACATCCATATACTAGCACCTATGTACGTTATATGTATGTCATATTTACAGTCTTAAATACTATGCGAAGTTTGACCGGAATGTCAGAAATATTGCTAATTAAAACTATAAAATGTCTTTGAAAAACAAAGAAATTAATTCAAAATTAAATGGCGGTGGTTGAACTTTAAAAACAATAATACAGTAAAGAGTAGAAAGTGGATCAAAGAATACAAAAGTACCGAGCATTTACATTATAATTACACGATTACGAAGAAAGTGGTACTTTAATTTCATTTCTACTGTTTACTTTGGTATTATTAATAACGTAATTGATTGATAGAAACGGTGAAGGACTTATCCCTGTTGGTGTAGATTATTACCTGAATTACTAAACCTAAAGCTGAGATAGAGTAATATCTTCTTGACCTGCTAGAAATCCAAATACTTACATTATACGCTACTCAGTTTTTTAATAAACATTAGAGTTACTGTATTATTTGCTAAATAGTAGGTATCACGAAGGTTTTCTACTGCATACATAAAAAATTGTAAACCATGTGTCAATTTTTTTTTGTTTTGTTTTTGTCTAGCAAATGCAAACGTTCAAATGAAAGATTATGAGAATTTTTTAATAGAAGATAATATGCAGTAGGAAATCTTAATACAAATGTGCACAAGGTTTCTTTGAGTTTAATCGCAACATGCATGGCATTAAGTACTTTAGTGCTATAATTTTACAGCTGTTTATAATTTTTACAAGCAATCACTAGAAGCAATCATTTGCACGAAACCTTGTGTTACATTCACCAGGGTGATGGTTATGAGTTTCTAATAATTAATAATTAGTTATGACTCTTAATTTCGTTCGTTTAAGATTCATAGTTGATTACTTTGAAATATTTAGAAACCCATATTATAATTTATATCGGACGATTCTTTTTTCTTTGGAACGGTGCGGGGAGAATTTCACATGCTCGTGTGACAATTTAGCGCTTATTTACTTTACATAAGGTCGCATTTTTATTGAATAAGCATCTTATAGTGAAGACATTACTACAATAACCTATTAAGATGCCATGATCGAAACAAATGATCCATAGTTTTGATAGTCAAGCAATTGTACCAATTCACATCTGATTAATGCAAATTACTACAAACGTGGCCTTGTCAAACCGTAACGTTGTAACCACCAGCCACTTCCAACGCGATGTGGACTTTATGTCAATTGTATAAGTGCTAAATTGGGTGGATACTAACTGCGGTGCTTGGGGCGCAGACGGGTGGCGCGGCGAGCGGCGCGGCGGGCCGGAGACCAGTCCGCTTCACAGCCACCGATCTAGTACGTATACGACTTTAAATATAACAGGGTAGAGCTCAAAATTGAACGGCCATGTAAAGCATTTATTCATACATTACAACTAGAATGTTAATGTCGCTCGGGACTTGTCGGTTTTCTTCGTTTTCCTGAAGATTCAAAGGAGAAAGAAATAAAGTACCGATCTTTTGTTTCGAGTTCCGAACGATATTTCAGCAAACTACCTAGTTAAAGACACTAGTCCCACCACCGGCGAGTAACGAGAAGTGTTTTTTTTTTTGTTATGGAAATTTTATCGCTATTGTTGCCGAGCGATCAATTTTTCATGTTAGAAAACACTCCTTGTCGCTACTCGCCGGCGGTGGGACTAATGCCTAAGTGTAATGTACGAATTATTGCTTTGTATTGACCAAAAGGATTCTTTCCAAGGCGCGTTTAGCGTTTTATTGCGAATGTCAAGGATTGAGGGCGCAAGGCAAAAAACTACACATCGTTAACTTTATAACTGGCAGATTAAATTTGCTAATCTTGCTATCCATAATTGGGTAATTGCTTGGGTAAAAAAAAAAGATTTTATTTATTCCGTCAATTAGATAATCGGAACATATTGGACACATATTTTTCTTTTGTCAATCTAACAAAAAAGTGCACGGATGCAGCGCGTCAAAGTTCGGAAGTGGGAGCTAGTGACGTCATAGAACGCGGAACTTAACTGACTATATCTTCATAAGTTTTTGTTTAATTGGCAAAAGATTTTTTTTCCAATATTTTCTCATAATCTAACTGATAAACTAATTAGATTTTTTAAGGACATTAGCACATTTTGTCCAAGACCCAAGACGTCTTACACTTGATGATTACTTGATGATTTTTGATATACTCAACGGTACAAAATGTGGCCCACAACACAGTTTCCAGCAATAGTCAGTTTATAAAACCATAATTAAATAATCAGTAGCTAATGCCTATACAAGTAACTTAGTAATAAGAACTCGCCTTTATAGCTCTGAGTGACACCATTCGCTATTGCACTTATACTATTATTTATTATTTTATTTTGTTATTATTACTTACCCTTGTTGCATGGCTCTTATACTAACTATATTTTACCTAACGATAGTTACAAATTGATTTTTTTAGTAACAATGAATTTTAAGTAGCAATATACAAAATTTGTATATTTAAAAAAAAACTCTACAAATTGTGTAGTGTAGGGTATGTCTCGTAGTGCCTATTTTTAGATTACTATTAACATCCCTGGGTCTCTGAAACGTTTCAACCGGTATACCGTTTGTTACGAAGTTAGACGAAAGATTATGTCTCTGTGAATAAGATAATGAAACATCGATTTTGCTTAAGATTGCACCTGTTGTGTGTGAAAAGATTCTGAGAGCGAAAAATGTGGTTCTTTGGGCGGGGTGCACCCGCACCGTGCAAACCACGTCGGCTAACGTAGACCCTCAGTACCAAAACAAACATTTCCTTACACTGTTGTATTTATCCAGGTGTAGCTTCAGACAATGAACAAGAGATGGCGACGAACCCTCGCTCCATAGACCAACCGGACGGTTTGCAGGAAGCCACGTTCTTCGAAAAGCTTGGCGCTGACACGGAGACTAAACTGGAGGACTTCTTCCAGTGGTGGGGCGTGCATATGGCCTCGCGACCCTGGGTTGTGTTGTTCGTAGGTAAGTTCCATATTCAAATTATAGTGAACTATAGGCATATCGAACGAACGATGGACGAATGACCGGTTAGAGCCCGTGGCTCGTGGTGGATGCAGGCCGCTTCCAACCGAAGCAACTGGAGGTTTGTACGGGGCCATGTCCAACAGTGAACGTCGTACGGCGTACGGTGACGGTCCTATCACGTACTCACGTACGTGCGTTTAATCTTAGGTCTTGAACCACACAAATGTAGCAGAGCTTTCTATACAAGACGCATTAGTGACTTTTTTCTATAATGTATTTAAATAATACATGGTTTTTTCCTAACCGGTGGTAGATTTTTTTGACATTCACAAACAAAAACCGTGCAGTTGCTTTACTTTGCGTGGTCTTAAATCCAAGTAATGGCCAAGGCTCGGATACCGGTTAAATTTCCAAACCATTATCATGTACTTGGCGCAAAATATTTTCATTTGGGTTTCGTTCGCAAAATCGTTATTTTTAAACCGGTTTTTAAGGGAACATTTCCATAGAGTTCTCGCAGATTAACCGGTTTAGAACAATGACCCCTGGTGTTGCAGATTTTTATGGGCGGTTGTGATCTCTTACCACCAGGAGACTCCCTTGCTCGTTTGCCTTCCAGTCGTATAAAAAAAAAAGGTTTATTCCGGCGCAGGTTTATCGCTGCCTGCCGCCGGCCGGCCAACTGTCATTCGTCGAATGAACCGGTTTATTTAGGTTATAGTTAAGTTCTTAAAAACGTTCGCGTTCTTATGAAAGTTCCGAGTTAAACCGAAATAAACCGGTATTTACCGCTATTTTATAAACCGGTTCCGAGCCTTGGTAATGGCCAATTCAGCGCCGCAACGATTCTTGCTGTTGTAAACTATGAAACTTTTAAAGTGTACAGTGGGGCTAAAAAAAATAAAAAAAAAAATAATAAAAATTCTTTATTTAGGCATTTTTTTTTTAAACCCATACAATTTACAAATTAAAAATTAAAATTAGAAATCACAATCAATACATACATTTCATTTTCATAAATATCATAATCATAATCATTTCATTACATTACATTAAATCATAATACTGAATTTTTTGAAAAAACCTTCGTCAGTTATTAAATAGATTCCTTTACAAAGTCATAGACTCTTAGTACGTTTTGAAACCAAACTACTAAGTAGACAAGTGCATATCAAATTACACTTACTTGACATGATAACAAGGGTCAAATTAGTATACACCTCTAACATAACATCTATTTTCAAATCAATACAAAACCTATTTAATAAACATCTTCGTTAAAGTTTCAAACAAATAATGTTCTATTTAATTGTCAGTGTTTGTCAGTGCCAAGGTGTAGTAGTAGGGTTGATATGGTCACCTGATTATGTTTAGCAGGTTGACAGGTTGACGCAGTATGTCCTACTCAATCGGTAAAACAGATTAGCGCTCATACTGAGCAAAGGAAAATAGATCTTAGGGTGACGAACCTTTTTTAACTCCGACTGTACTTTGTCCCCAGGCCTCTGCGTGATCGTGGCTCTTGGACACGGGATCAAGTTCATGCAGGTGACCACAAACCCCGTGGAGCTGTGGGCGTCGCCGACCTCCCGCTCCCGCCAGGAGCGCGAGTACTTCGACTCGCACTTTGAGCCGTTCTACCGCACTGAGATGCTCATCATCAGCGCTAAAGGGCTGTCCAACGTGCAACGGACGGACGAGTTCAACGTCACGACCACCTTCGGGCCGGTGTTCAATGCGACCTTCTTGTTGGACGTCCTATCGCTTCAGCAGAGGATTATGAGTGAGTTTAAATTGAAATTGTTAAATTAAAAAAAAAGGAGCAATATTGGCAGTAGCTGCGATTCCATACGACAGTCTTTACAGCTAGTATTCTGTATATAATGTCGTTAACTGTAGTTTTATTTTACCATCCATTGTACAGTTGTTTCTTATCTTAATCGGGGATTCACTCGAATCGGTCATTAGGCCTGGCCTTTGAATAGAAAAGTCGGAGATTTTATATTAACATTCTGGAATTTCTCAAAAATTTCCATGGGAATTCCTAAAAGTCTTGATTTTTTAACGTTGGCAAAATCATACTCGTTCCTGTCCCTTAACCTGACAGTTCAAATTACGCGATTTAATCCGATATCTTTGGACTATCGCAATAAAAATTAGCTTATGTGTTTGTAACAATAGCTCCAGCTATCTGCAAACCAAATGTCATTCAAATCCGTCGAGCCGAACACAAAATTTCGCATTTAGAATAGGGATGTTGACACCACCAATCAACTGACGTACTTTTTATGAGCTGTCAAAACACAATTCTCCCATAGAGTTTCAATGGCAATAGCGACTTGTGACGTCATCATCCGGCAACTCAATCAACTAACTATTTATTTGTTTTAAAGCAACAATAAATCTAATTTTACAGTAAATCGAAAATTAATCTGGTTTTAAGGGTTAAAATAGAGCATTTTTTTACTGAAGTCGTGCCTTCGAATTATTTTACTTAAATTAATTGATTTTATACTATTGTAATTTTTACCTTTTTATTATTTTCACTTTACTTAATGTCTGTATAATTTCATAATATCTATTTGCACTGTTAAGCTTAGAGATATTTAAATTATTTTAAATTTTATTTTATGCTAGCGCTTTAAGCCTGCGATACAGAGTTTTCTAGTAACTCTAGTGCAGAACAACGTGTTACATAGAATTCTGTAAAACATTGTATTTATTGTTATTTTGTACTGCAAATTATTGAATAAATTATCTATCTATCTATCTATCTATTTTTAATGGCGTCATCCCTATAGTAGGATTGTAACACTATCTCTCCTTGCAGGCATCCGTTCAGCGGACAACTCGACGCTCCTCCAGGACGTGTGTTTCGCGCCGCTGTCGTCAACGTTCCGCGCGGGCGACGGCAACCAGTGCGCCATACAGAGCGTCTGGGGCTGGTACCAGGACGACGAGGAACTCGTCACCGACGAACTGGACGGCAACGCGTATCTCGATCAGATCATCACGTGCGCCAAGTTAGTATAGCCGTTGTATTGGAGGTTTCGTGATTCTCACTCATAGTCAAATACCTTAACGGGACTTATCGACACAATTATTATTTACCTCGACGTTTCGGCAACATTTCAGTTGCCGTGCTAGGCGGACTTGAAGGGTTAGTGCAAGTGTCTTGGTGGTGCTAGTTGAATAATCTGTAAAGGATTTCAACGCCTATTGTCTTCATTATTATGTTACTAGCAAATATAACTAGATGGCGCCGTGAGAAGAATAAGTGAGAGTTGCGGGAAACCGGTGGATCCAAGTGGCGAGTTGTCGTTCATTGTGGGGTTTTTCAGGCCTTTGTTCAGCAGTGGATGTCTTCCGGCTGATGATGATGATGATCGCACCTTGAGAAGGAGACCGTCGTTAAAATATTTGTCACCTCTCGGAAATGACACTACGAAATATTTTAACGAATTTTTTGCGAGCTTACATAATATTTTGACGGTCTGATCTATAAAGTGCGATATTTATTTTATCGCCTTTTTTTAAGTTGCAGCCTCGCAAAGCCGCGGGTTTCTTATTTGTTCCAAAAATAACCACCCAAGAACTTTTTGGTTCTAGCCAGCCTGTGATAAATAAATAGAATAAATAAATAACACGGGACACTTACAGTTATCCTAGTCCCAAACTAAGCAAAACTTGTACTACGGATAATACGCAACGGATAAACATACATAAATAGATAAATACAAACTTAAATACATATTAAACATCCAAGACCCGAGAGCAAACATTCGTATTATTCATACAAATATCTGCCCCGGCCGGGATTCGAACCCGGGACCTCAAGCTTCGTAGTCAGGTTCTCTAACCACTCGGCCATCCGGTCGTCTAAATGTATATTATGTTCCAGGAACCCTTACGACGACGCGTGCCGCGCGAAATACGGCGGGCCGGTGCTGCCGGCGGTCGCGCTGGGCGGCTTCCCCGCCCCCGACCAGTACTTCAACGCGTCCGCGCTCATTCTGACCATCCTCGTCAACAATAAGCACGACAAGGACAAGGTTAGTGGACCTGACACTGCAATCGCCATCAGATATTGCGGAGCGACCAAGGTGGTCAAAAATATCAGCACATGCACTCTATTGTTTAGGTATTAGAGTTCAGGTTTCGTGTATTTTTGATCACCTTGGTTGCTGCAATATATCTGATGGCTTTCGAGACATGGTTTAAACTTTAAATTGACACGTAAAGAACTGATTTGAGTTTATTTTATGACACGGAATCTTGATCGGTTCAGTGTTTTAATAGAATACAAACGGACATTACCAAAAAAATATTCATTGACTCGTCAAGTACTTTGATCCATACTAATATTATAAATGCGAAAGTGTGTTTGTATGTTTGTGTGTTTGTATGTTTGTCCGTCTTACACGCCCTAACGGAGCGACGGATCGACGTGATTTTTGGCACAGAGATAGTTTATGGGCCCGAGAGTGACATGCGCTACTTTTTATCCCAGAAAAATGCACAGTTCCCGAGGGAACACCGCGCGATAACCGAATACCACGCGGGCGGAGCCGCGGGCAAAAGCTAGTATAGTAATAATTAGACGGAGGATAATTAGATTTTTATAATCTTTTATAGTTGGGACCGGCGCTCGAATGGGAGAAAGAGTTCATTGCCTTCATGAAGAACTACACCGAAAATGAAATGCCAGAATACATGGATATCGCTTACACCTCGGAGCGCTCCATAGAAGACGAACTACTGCGGGAATCCCAGTCGGACGTGTCGACGATTCTTGTGTCCTACTTCATCATGTTCGCTTATATCGCCATCTCGCTCGGGCGTTTCACGACGTGCTCGAGGCTTCTCATCGACAGCAAAGTCACTTTGGGGCTTGGAGGTGAGTTTTGATACTTTAGGTAGCTTTAAGATCTTTGGTACGACCTATGTTGAACGAACGAATAAATGAATTATGAATTATAAAAAATCAAGTGCAACTTGGACTTGCTATGAGAGTTCCGTAAATTTAAAAGCTGGGTAAAAAATAAGCTTGCACTTTATATATTTTTATAAATTACATGTAAATTTTGGAGTATGGGTAATTTTCTGCATTTTCCTTTATTTCTGTAGTGAGGCCTTGTTTTTTACTCAATTTTATAATTATGTTAACGGAAAAGATTTTAGGATGAACTTAAAAACTTAATTTTTGTAATGATAGGAAGAAACAGAAACCTTTAGTGTTTAATTTTTAACGAATCAATAACTCAGTGGTTAGAGAATCTGCGTACGAAGCTTGAGGTTCCGGGTTCATTTCTCGGTCAGGGCATATTATACGAAACATTCGTATGTTTGTTCTCGAGTCTTCAATGTTTAATTTGTATTTAAGCATGTATTTGCCTATAAGACACGTTTATGTATTGCTTAGCACAAAGCAATAAATCGTCACTACTTTTTAAAGAGCTCGTAGCTCAAAATAGGTAATTTTTCGGAGTGAACTTTATAGACATTGCATCAAGGTAAAATTTTGTTGACATATTGATTTTAGATACGAGATTTTTTCAAAGTAGCGACGAAATACTGTTTACGTCTTGAAAACAATACCTGTGAAAAAACTGAGCTTATCTCCAAAGATGAGTCAGTATGTTAGTTCTTCTATTTTTTTTTCAAAGTCAAAGTCAAAGTCAAAATTTCTTTATTCAATTTAGGCTATGACAAGCACTTATGAACGTCTAAAAATCTACCACCGGGAAAAAACCTCTGTTGAGAAGAATCCGGCAAGAAACTCAACGAGGTATTTTTTTTTAAAACAGATTCACAATATTTATATTATACAAGCCGTGGTGGCCTAGTGGTTTGACCTATCGCCTCTCAAGCAGAAGGTCGTGGGTTCAAATCCCGGCTCGCACCTCTGAGTTTTTCGAAATTCATGTGCGCAATTTACCACGAGCTTTACGGTGAAGGAAAACATCGTGAGGAAACCTGCACAAACCTGCGAAGCAATTCAATGGTGCGTGTGAAGTTCCCAATCCGCACTGGGCCCGCGTGGGAACTATGGCCCAAGCCCTCTCATTTCGAGAGGAGGCCTGTGCCCAGCAGTGGAACGTATATAGGCTGAGATGATGATGATCACAATATTTATAAATGATATCTATGTACTATTTTTTTTTTTCGTCGACAGGTGTTCTAATAGTCCTAGCGTCGGTGGTGTGCTCGATTGGTCTGTTCGGCTACATCGGCGTGGCTGCGACCCTCATCATAGTGGAGGTGATCCCGTTCTTGGTGCTCGCTGTGGGAGTGGATAACATCTTCATACTGGTGCAGACGGCGCAGCGCGAGCCGCGCCGGCCCGACGAGACGCGCGCGCAGCATATCGGACGCACGTGAGTGATCCATGCCAATAGGTGCCTGAAAATAATTTTCGCATAAAATAGGCTAGATTTCCAATATATAATTGGGAAACTTAAGTTTTTTGGGATGGTCCATATTATATTTTTTATCTATAGTAGACTTACAATATAGCTCACTCCTGTAGATAGTTTTTTTTGCACTTGCCTTTTTTTTAAACTATTTCGGCAAACCACACGTTTCGTGAGATTAACAGGATTTGTGCCTTGGTCTGTTTAATAAAAAAAAAAAATAGGTCAAGTGCGAGTGCGAGCGACTCGCGCATGAAGGGTTCCGCATCTCCCTACAATGTTTAAAAAACCAATAGTTCAGTAATATTTTTTTTCTAAAAAAATCTAATACAAGCTTTTTTGCTGGCGGTACTTTTTGTCCCTGGTTACCAAAGTACTCGTCAAGACGAATCAAACGAGTCCAAACTCAGTCGTGTCGTTTATCACAGAGTTCCTATATGGTCACCCGCTAGCCTTATCATCAGATCAACTCTATGTCATAATAATATTGCATTGGCATCAGATTTATACATACGTGTAAAATTTCAGCTCAATCGGTTGAAGATATCCACTTCAAATTTGAGTTGAAAGATTCCACCTGAGCAAACATACCTAGTTACATCTCACTGCAAATAAATATAATGCTTGTAATAAGTTTTTGTTAAAATGTTATTTTTAATACAAGCTTTTTTTGCCGAATGTACTTTTTGATGACTGTACTTGCATCGTCATCTAAACTACATATTTGTACCAAATTTCAAGTCGGTACTATTAACTATTGAGGAGTTCCCTCCTGCAGAGGCGATCCTGGCAGGGCCACCAAGATGTCACTACCAGATTATTATACTGTCTCCAAATTTACATAAGTATGCCAAATTTCAAGTCAGTCGTACCACTGGAAGTGGATGAAATTTAGCTTCTAAGATCTGACCCAAAAAAACGATAATAAATAAATAAAGAAACAAACAGGGCAAGCTAAAGAAAATCTTCTTTTTCTTTCTTACCACAAAATATGTACCATGTTTTTATGCAAATAAATGATTTATGATTTAAAAATATCGCCGAAATGTAAGCGCTTGTGCAAGTATTTCGAATAAAAAACAATTTGAATTCTCAACCTCTTTGGTTCTGGCTGTTTGCTTCTGAAGTCTTTGCACGCGCATCGCAGCACGGGGCTTAAAAAAAAATATGTCAACGCAGTTCATTCGCGGGAAATTCGGCGGATTTCGTATGTTGTGTAATTAAATAATACGCTCGACTAGAGTGAATAAATTTTAAAACGTATTATAAACCTTGTAAATTGTGTTAAATACTTAGTACGATTTTTTTTAGTGTAAAAAAAACAATAGGTAAACAGTGTTAGTACAGTGTGGATTTGACGAACGCTTTATCACAATTGGCTTCATTGAGGTTTGTGGATTATAAATTTCTTCATCAATTTTGCATAAAAACGAATAAATCAGACATTGATTAATGATATAATCGAAACTTTTATATAACATAATTAAAATCGTAAACCTAAAGGTAAATAAATATTCCAACGACATAGCTAGCCTTAGCAACGGATAATAACACCTAGCAACCAAAAAACGCTGAAAAAAACACGTTTCTTGTATTACGACCCCCTTTAATTTGTAACTTTATTTTATTTTTAGTATTTGTTGTTATAGCGGCCATAGTTATACATAATCTGTGAAAATTTCAAGTGTCTAACTTTTACGGCTTAAGAGATAGAGCCCTGTGACAGACGGACAGACAGACAGACAGACAGACAGACAGACAGCGGAGTCTCAGTAATAGGGTCCCGTTGGCACCCTTTGGGTACGGAACCCTAAAAAGGTCGTATTGACAGCTTTCAGTTGTCAAATGTAGACGTACACGCACACATACCTAGCGTACGTTTGACGCCCCAATCTTTTAAAATTATTTTCAGGAATTTGTATTTAAAAATCCTCTAATAATATGAAAAAAAAAAACAAAATTAGGATGATTAACATAGTTACGGCTTTTTGCACTCAGTTTAGGTTTACTAAAACACGCGGATCGGAAATGGCGGGAAAACAAACATCTCTGCTGTCACTGCCGTAATTTTTTTTTAATTCTCGATTAGGCCTTTTTTTGTCTTTGATTTGTCAAGAGTGCCAACATAACGCGTCTAATCAGTCTATCAGCAGCTCAACAACTAGCAGACTGCTAGCAAGCGTTTATGAATCATACTTCTTGAGAAACGTCAAACAAGCTTAATCAGTCTGTTAACTAACAGACCGATCAAACCTCAATTAAGGGTTTTTTTATGAATAAGGCTGTTATTTATTACGATCATTATTATTAATTATCTGTTACCTGTCATGGTCGCAAGGGTTAACCCATTTTAATTTGTCGGTTGGCAGGCTGGGCCAGGTGGGCCCGTCGATGTTCCTCACGTCGATCTCGGAGTCTGTCTGCTTCTTCCTGGGCGCGCTGAGCGACATGCCGGCGGTGCGCGCGTTCGCGCTGTACGCGGCGGCCGCGCTGCTGGTCGACTTCCTGCTGCAGGTCACCTGCTTCGTGGCGCTCATGGCGCTCGACACCAAGCGGCAGGACGCCAACAGGTCTGTACCAGAGCCTGCCTACACAGAGAGCGGTCAGAGTTCTGAGTTCTAGTGATCGTTGACCGCCCAAGAGTTCCAACGCACACAAGCGGCGGGCAAATTCTCGCGTTCTACATAGTTTTTTTTGGGTCTTTGCAAATACAACATGTCACTAACCCTAACCGATTCAATCAACTTTTCCGTGTTTGCTAACTTAGATATCGCGTCGTTCCGGCGTTCCCTTTCTCGACGGGAAAAGAACTCTTGGAACGCGACGTTCCGCTTTGACCGCCGCGGTCAGACTGCCCGCTGTGTGCGTTGTTGTTATAGACTCGGTACATTCTAATAAACGCCGAACTGCTTAAGTGGCTAAATAAGAAACAAAAAACAAACTGAGATATGTGATGCATAGGGAAATTCGTGTCTGTACCGTTGACCAGCAGTAGTGTAGCGGTATAGCACGCGGCACGGAATGCCGAGAACCTGGGTTCGATTCCCAGTGTTGTTTTTATTTTTCTGGTTTTTCTGTGCATCTATTTTTCAATGTAGTACTATTGAGTACAGAATACCTCGGCTAAGATGTGTTCTTTTGTTGACAGATTCGATGTCTTCTGCTGTGTGTCGGGCAGTAAGGCGGACGCCCCGGATGCCTACGAGGGCCTTCTCTATAACTTGTTCAAACATGTCTACGTGCCGTTCCTCATGAAGAGGGAGGTTCGCGCCTCCGTCATGATCATATTCTTCGCCTGGCTTTGCTCCTCAGTAGCTGTAAGTACTTTACTGCTATTAATTGTTTCAAGTATATCGACGATGAGTGAGTTGGACTGCGTTCCAACTAGAAATCTCTGAGGAATGTGCTTGTTATCTATATATATAAAAGGCAAACCTGACTCACTAGGTTATATATCAACGCACAGCCCAAACCGCTGGGCCTAGAAACTTGAAATTTGGTACAGAGGTTCTTTTTATGATGTAAGTGAGCACTAAGAATGAACCAATAGACACGCTTCATTTACTTGTCCTCGTTCCGCTGAGCTGTTTCCACCAAAGCTGTTCTGTGCGAAGTTAGGTAAATAAAGCAATTCTATAGGTTCATAAAAGCCGTGGTGGCCTA
Source organism: Choristoneura rosaceana (assembly GCA_037349165.1). Taxonomy (NCBI): domain Eukaryota; kingdom Metazoa; phylum Arthropoda; class Insecta; order Lepidoptera; family Tortricidae; genus Choristoneura; species Choristoneura rosaceana. Next base: position 3,925,484 of record JAZBNJ010000032.1, read on the forward strand.
GTGGTTTGACCTATCGCCTCTCAAGCAGAGGGTCGTGGGTTCAAACCCCGGCACGCACCTCTGAGTTTTTCGAAATTCATGTGCGGAATTACATTTGAAATTTACCACGAGCTTTGCGGTGAAGGAAAACAACGTGAGGAAACCTGCACAAATCTGCGAAGCGATTCAATGGTGTGTGTGAAGTTCCCAATCCGCACTGGGCCCGCGTGGGAACTATGGCCCAAGCCCTCTTGTTCTGAGAGGAGGCCTGTGCCCAGCAGTGGGACGTATATAAGCTGGGATGGATAGGTTCATAACAAACACATACCTTGCACAGCTCTGGTGTAATCGCAGCGTTACAAGTGACTTCATTTTTTTACAAACAGCAAAAAAAATTTGCATTTTTTTTTGACAAAATCTTAATTTTTTTCAGGTCGCGCCACACATAGACATAGGTCTCGACCAAGAGCTCTCTATGCCCCACGACAGCTTCCAGACCAAATACTTCCAGCACCTGAACAAGTACCTCAACATCGGCCCGCCGGTCTACTTCGTCATCACTGACGGACTCAATTACTCGGAAGTCAAGTCGCAGAACCTGATATGCGGCACGAGGTTCTGTAATGACGACAGCGTGGCCATGCAACTGTATGCAGGTATACGTCAAAATGTCTTTGTTAAATTTACTAGCTTTTGCCCGCGGCTTCTTTCGCTTGGGATTCGGCTATCGCGTGCTCTTCCCTCGGGAACTGTGCATTTTTCCGCGATAAAAAGTAGCCTGTGTCACTCTGGCCCATAAACTATCTTTACGTCAAAAATCGCGTCGATCCGGCACTCCGTTTTGACGTGAAAGACGGATAAACATACAAACACACACTTCAAATTTGGCGCCGTAAAAACATTAAGTATTTCCACTTGATTACCTATTTTTTTTTTCGTGACCAGTAAATTTTCCTCACAGTCGAAATGAAAAGTAGAGTGTCTAACTCGGGTGAAATTATACATTTCCCCTCGAAAACTTCTTCTCACTTCGTTCGAGCGCCAGATATATCTCGGGTGAAATGGGTCACTTTCCACCCTTGGTTATCAATCTACTATTCCCCTCAAAAACTTCTTCTCACTTCGTTCGAGCGCCAGATGTATCTCGGGTGAAATGGGTCACTTTCCACCCTTAGTTATCAATGTACTATTTCCATGTTCCAGCGTACCGTTCCCCGAACGAGACCTACATCGCGCAGCCGGCGGGCTCGTGGCTCGACGACTTCTTCGACTGGTCGGCCAGCTCGGCGTGCTGCTACTCCTTCAAGAGCAACAACAGTTTCTGTCCGCACGATCTCGATGATGGTACGTATTACAGTATAATCACGGGGTTTATTTGTAAACTAGCTTTTGCCCGCGGCTCCGCCCGCGTGGTATTCGGTTATCGCGCGCTGTTCCCTCGGGAATTCGAAGGCACGACTCCAGTAAAAAACGCTTTATTTTAGCCCTGAAAACCAGATTAATTTTCGATTTACTGTAAAATTAGATTTTTTGTAGCTTTAAAACAAATAAATAGGTAGTTGATTGAGTTGGCGAACAAATAGCTACTTATGACGTCATAAGTCGCTATTGCCATTGAAACTCTATGAGAGAATTGTGTTTTGACAGCTCATAAAAAGTACGGCAGTTGATTGGTGTCAACATCCCTATTGTAAGCGTAAAAGTTTCACAGTCAAACATCCCTACCTGGTTACAAATTGAACATTTACATAATGCATCAAATAATGCTTAATTTCACATCTAAATGTGTCTCATATCAGCTGAAAACCAGCGCTGCACCTCTGGTTACAGGGCTACGGCATGTGCTGAGCTGAGTCCTTTTGGCATCACACTACAGCACAACGTCTCAAATTGTTATCTCTTCTCCTATTTATGTTTTTACTGTTTTTGCTGTGATGTAAAGTACAATTCAATAGAATCTAACAATTTTCTACACATTTAACACACCCCAACGTGGGCATGCTTGATTATATATGTCCCTGTTGTTGCAATTATCATCTATAAGGAATCAAAAAAGAATAATAGTCACATCACAAAGCCTTAGGCAGCCCGGTGTTCATATTATTAGGCTGGAAGTGTCTACAGGATTTTTAGATTCTATTGAATTGGAGTATAGTGTGTTTTAGTATAGTGTGTTTTTGTTGTCAATAAATATTGTGAGTTTGAGTTTGAGTTTGATATTATCCACAGTTGAAACGCACTGCTACAAATGCAACATGTCGCTGCTGCCGCCCGAGGACCGCCCGGGGCAGTCCGACTTCCGCCGCTACGTGTCCTACTTCCTGCGAGACAACCCCGACCAGAGCTGCCCTAAGGCGGGCCACGCCGCCTACAGCCAGGCCGTCAACTACAAAACCTACCAGAACTACTCTAAAGTCGGCGCCACGTATTACCAATCGTATCACACAGTGCTCAAAACCAGCTCAGACTATTACTCCGCTCTCAAAGCCGCTAGAAACGTAGCTGCTAATCTTACAGAAACATTGAACAGGCATTTGAAAGAGAATGGTGAGAATACGACGGTCAGTGTGTTCCCGTATTCGGTGTTCTACGTGTTCTACGAACAGTATTTGACGATGTGGCCGGACACGTTGAAGTCTATGGGCATAAGTGTGCTGTCTATATTCATTGTGACGTTCGTGTTGATGGGATTCGATCTGTTCTCTGCGCTGGTGAGTTAGTTTTAGTTTTTAACAGTAGGTTTAAATTTTTTTTTATGGTTTGGTACGTTCGAGGCCAAAGATAATAATATGTTTACTGCCTTGTCGCTGTTACATGTTTGAAGTTTGATATAAAATTGTCATAAGGCTTACAGTTTAAAGATATTTTTGACCCTGACTATACCTCAAAAGTAAAATCCGGAATCCTTATATTATATGACGACCGGATGGCTAAGTGGTTAGAGAACCTGACTACGAAGCTTGAGGTCCCGGGTTCGAATCCCGGCCGGGGCAGATATTTGTATGAATAATACGAATGTTTGTTCTCGGGTCTTCGATGTTTAATATGTATTTAAGTATTTATTTATCTATATAAGTATGTTTATCCGTTGCCTAGTACAAGCTTTGCTTAGTTTGGGACTAGGTTAATTGGTGTCAAGTGTCCCATGATATTTATTTATTTATATTTATTACATCTCTGTTGCCCGTCTACCTGGCCGTCTGTCACGATACTTTTCACAGGAACGCGTGAAGGCATCAAACTTAAATTAATATCAAATATATAAACAAAATCTAAGAGGCATTCATTCAAAAGGTGTTTCCACGCAAATTGCTGTAACCAGTAAAGCTTTAGGGTACTCCGGTTCTCCAAGAAACATGAAATTTGGTATGAAGGTAGCTCTAGCACAAGCAAAAGTATACTGAACCTAGATAACCTACATTGAAAATTGGAAATGGACAATTGGGTCCGCGAATTGACCACAGATCTTCGTCATTCCGTGATGCGTGCTGTACCATATACACCAACCCGGGCGTATACAAAATAAACCCAAGAAAAAGATTTAAAATTTCTGACTTCAGTAATTATAGGTTTTTCCCAATAATTGACAAGATCCCTTTTTTTCAACCCCTGTAAATTACTACAGGAATCGAGAGAGTTTTGCCTCCCGAACATGGGAAAATATTCATTATAATTTATTTCTCCACTAGCTTATGCCCGCGACTTCATCTCCGCGGATCTAGGTTATCGCGCGGTGGCGCCCTCTACCGTAATAAAAAGTATACTATGTTGATCCTTGGGGCTCAAACTACCTATGTACCAAATTTCATCAAAATCGGTTCAGTGGTTTCGACGTGAAAGCGTAACAGACAGACAGACAGACAATATATATCTTAATTCAAGAGTTCACTAAGACATTTCATTTGACCTTACCCTCGCCGTTGACCTGTTTGTATTTGTTTCAGGTGGTAGTCATCACCATCACCATGATAGTAGTGAATATTGGAGGACTCATGTACTGGTGGGGGATTAGTCTCAATGCTGTATCGCTAGTCAATTTGGTGAGTTAAAGCAAATACATATATTATGTTTCAAATAGATTTATTTTTTTCATACAAGCCAGACCATGTTCAGCAGACTGCTTTGGATCGTGAGAAATTGATGAGGGGGGGGAGGTCATTTCCCAGTAGTGGGACATTAAACTCTAGGCTACATAAGAGGCAATCCATAAATTACGTCACACCAATTTTCACCATTTTTAGCCCCAATTTGTCACACCTATTTCCTGCGTCACAAGCCGCCTGTCACCCCCCACCCTCCCCCTAAATGTATGACGTACTTTACGGGCGGCCTGTAATGATATGGTGACAGTCTTTCCCGGCCCAAATAACACTGACATGGAAATACCGGCCCTGTTCTTTGTAGAAGCTCTATGGGCGTGTACACGTACACGTGTATTTCCATGTCGGTATTATCCGGGCCGGGAAAGAGTGTCACTCTAAGAACCTACACACACATAGAGCGGTCAGAGTTCTGCGTTTTAGTGACCGTTGACCGCCCAAGAGTTCCAATGCACACAAGCGGCGTGCAAATTCTCGCGTTCTACATAGTTTCGTTTGGGTTTTTGCACGTGCAACATGTCACTAACACTAACCAATTCAATCAACTTTTCCGTGTTTGCTAACTCAGACATCGCGTCGTTCCGGCGTTCCGTCTCGGCGGGAAAAGAACTCTTGGAACGCGACGTTCCGCTTTGACCGCCGCGGTCGGACTGCCCGCTGTGTGCGTTGTTGTTATAAGACTCGGTACATTCTAATGAACGCCGGACGCGGAACTCTGAACTCCTGAGGGCCTACCACGCTCTCTTAATACGATTCAGTTTAAGCTCTAAACTGAACTGCATCGCTATTTCGTACTACGACGTTACTTTTGCGATTCATTTCAAGTGAGGTTCAGCGATAGCGATACATATATCAGAGACAATATCGGTCTTTCATTCACTTGTAAGCGATTGAGATTCAGCTCTGAGAAATAAAGGTCGTGGTACCAATTTCAACGATTCAGTTTAGGTGCCTAAATTGAACTGCTCTGCGTTTGGATCGTTTAGGAAAGATCGTGGTAGGCCCCCTTACCGCTGCCTGTGTGCGCGGGCTCTAATAATAATAATTTCCCCTTAGGTAATGGCGGTGGGCATAGCGGTGGAGTTCTGCTCGCACCTGGTGCACAGCTTCAGCGTGTCCGCGGGCTCGTGCCGCGTGGCGCGCGCGTCCGCCGCGCTCACGCGCATGGGCTCGTCCGTGCTCTCGGGGATCACGCTCACCAAGTTTGGGGGGATCATTGTCTTGGCCACGGCTAACAGTCAGATATTCCAGGCAAGTTGCTCTAAACTAATTGTGTTAACGATAATGGCATGATCATACATGCTCTCGGGGATCACGCTCACCAAGTTTGGTGGGATCATTGTCTTGGCCACGGCTAACAGTCAGATATTCCAGGCAAGTTGCTCTAAACTAATTGTGTTAACGATAATGGCATGATCATACATGCTCTCGGGGATCACGCTCACCAAGTTTGGTGGGATCATTGTCTTGGCCACGGCTAACAGTCAGATATTCCAGGCAAGTTGCTCTAAACTAATTGTGTTAACGATAATGGCATGATCATACATGCTCTCGGGGATCACGCTCACCAAGTTTGGTGGGATCATTGTCTTGGCCACGGCTAACAGTCAGATATTCCAGGCAAGTTGCTCTAAACTAATTGTGTTAACGATAATGGCATGATCATACATGCTCTCGGGGATCACGCTCACCAAGTTTGGTGGGATCATTGTCTTGGCCACGGCTAACAGTCAGATATTCCAGGCAAGTTGCTCTAAACTAATTGTGTTAACGATAATGGCATGATCATACATGCTCTCGGGGATCACGCTCACCAAGTTTGGTGGGATCATTGTCTTGGCCACGGCTAACAGTCAGATATTCCAGGCAAGTTGCTCTAAACTAATTGTGTTAACGATAATGGCATGATCATACATGCTCTCGGGGATCACGCTCACCAAGTTTGGTGGGATCATTGTCTTGGCCACGGCTAACAGTCAGATATTCCAGGCAAGTTGCTCTAAACTAATTGTGTTAACGATAATGGCATGATCATACATGCTCTCGGGGATCACGCTCACCAAGTTTGGTGGGATCATTGTCTTGGCCACGGCTAACAGTCAGATATTCCAGGCAAGTTGCTCTAAACTAATTGTGTTAACGATAATGGCATGATCATACATGCTCTCGGGGATCACGCTCACCAAGTTTGGTGGGATCATTGTCTTGGCCACGGCTAACAGTCAGATATTCCAGGCAAGTTGCTCTAAACTAATTGTGTTAACGATAATGGCATGATCATACATGCTCTCGGGGATCACGCTCACCAAGTTTGGTGGGATCATTGTCTTGGCCACGGCTAACAGTCAGATATTCCAGGCAAGTTGCTCTAAACTAATTGTGTTAACGATAATGGCATGATCATACATGCTCTCGGGGATCACGCTCACCAAGTTTGGGGGGATCATTGTCTTGGCCACGGCTAACAGTCAGATATTCCAGGCAAGTTGCTCTAAACTAATTGTGTTAACGATAATGGCATGATCATACATGCTCTCGGGGATCACGCTCACCAAGTTTGGGGGGATCATTGTCTTGGCCACGGCTAACAGTCAGATATTCCAGGCAAGTTGCTCTAAACTAATTGTGTTAACGATAATGGCATGATCATACATGCTCTCGGGGATCACGCTCACCAAGTTTGGTGGGATCATTGTCTTGGCCACGGCTAACAGTCAGATATTCCAGGCAAGTTGCTCTAAACTAATTGTGTTAACGATAATGGCATGATCATACATGCTCTCGGGGATCACGCTCACCAAGTTTGGGGGGATCATTGTCTTGGCCACGGCTAACAGTCAGATATTCCAGGCAAGTTGCTCTAAACTAATTGTGTTAACGATAATGGCATGATCATACATGCTCTCGGGGATCACGCTCACCAAGTTTGGGGGGATCATTGTCTTGGCCACGGCTAACAGTCAGATATTCCAGGCAAGTTGCTCTAAACTAATTGTGTTAACGATAATGGCATGATCATACATGCTCTCGGGGATCACGCTCACCAAGTTTGGTGGGATCATTGTCTTGGCCACGGCTAACAGTCAGATATTCCAGGCAAGTTGCTCTAAACTAATTGTGTTAACGATAATGGCATGATCATACATGCTCTCGGGGATCACGCTCACCAAGTTTGGGGGGATCATTGTCTTGGCCACGGCTAACAGTCAGATATTCCAGGCAAGTTGCTCTAAACTAATTGTGTTAACGATAATGGCATGATCATACATGCTCTCGGGGATCACGCTCACCAAGTTTGGGGGGATCATTGTCTTGGCCACGGCTAACAGTCAGATATTCCAGGCAAGTTGCTCTAAACTAATTGTGTTAACGATAATGGCATGATCATACATGCTCTCGGGGATCACGCTCACCAAGTTTGGTGGGATCATTGTCTTGGCCACGGCTAACAGTCAGATATTCCAGGCAAGTTGCTCTAAACTAATTGTGTTAACGATAATGGCATGATCATACATGCTCTCGGGGATCACGCTCACCAAGTTTGGTGGGATCATTGTCTTGGCCACGGCTAACAGTCAGATATTCCAGGCAAGTTGCTCTAAACTAATTGTGTTAACGATAATGGCATGATCATACATGCTCTCGGGGATCACGCTCACCAAGTTTGGGGGGATCATTGTCTTGGCCACGGCTAACAGTCAGATATTCCAGGCAAGTTGCTCTAAACTAATTGTGTTAACGATAATGGCATGATCATACATGCTCTCGGGGATCACGCTCACCAAGTTTGGTGGGATCATTGTCTTGGCCACGGCTAACAGTCAGATATTCCAGGCAAGTTGCTCTAAACTAATTGTGTTAACGATAATGGCATGATCATACATGCTCTCGGGGATCACGCTCACCAAGTTTGGGGGGATCATTGTCTTGGCCACGGCTAACAGTCAGATATTCCAGGCAAGTTGCTCTAAACTAATTGTGTTAACGATAATGGCATGATCATACATGCTCTCGGGGATCACGCTCACCAAGTTTGGTGGGATCATTGTCTTGGCCACGGCTAACAGTCAGATATTCCAGGCAAGTTGCTCTAAACTAATTGTGTTAACGATAATGGCATGATCATACATGCTCTCGGGGATCACGCTCACCAAGTTTGGTGGGATCATTGTCTTGGCCACGGCTAACAGTCAGATATTCCAGGCAAGTTGCTCTAAACTAATTGTGTTAACGATAATGGCATGATCATACATGCTCTCGGGGATCACGCTCACCAAGTTTGGTGGGATCATTGTCTTGGCCACGGCTAACAGTCAGATATTCCAGGCAAGTTGCTCTAAACTAATTGTGTTAACGATAATGGCATGATCATACATGCTCTCGGGGATCACGCTCACCAAGTTTGGTGGGATCATTGTCTTGGCCACGGCTAACAGTCAGATATTCCAGGCAAGTTGCTCTAAACTAATTGTGTTAACGATAATGGCATGATCATACATGCTCTCGGGGATCACGCTCACCAAGTTTGGTGGGATCATTGTCTTGGCCACGGCTAACAGTCAGATATTCCAGGCAAGTTGCTCTAAACTAATTGTGTTAACGATAATGGCATGATCATACATGCTCTCGGGGATCACGCTCACCAAGTTTGGGGGGATCATTGTCTTGGCCACGGCTAACAGTCAGATATTCCAGGCAAGTTGCTCTAAACTAATTGTGTTAACGATAATGGCATGATCATACATGCTCTCGGGGATCACGCTCACCAAGTTTGGGGGGATCATTGTCTTGGCCACGGCTAACAGTCAGATATTCCAGGCAAGTTGCTCTAAACTAATTGTGTTAACGATAATGGCATGATCATACATGCTCTCGGGGATCACGCTCACCAAGTTTGGTGGGATCATTGTCTTGGCCACGGCTAACAGTCAGATATTCCAGGCAAGTTGCTCTAAACTAATTGTGTTAACGATAATGGCATGATCATACATGCTCTCGGGGATCACGCTCACCAAGTTTGGGGGGATCATTGTCTTGGCCACGGCTAACAGTCAGATATTCCAGGCAAGTTGCTCTAAACTAATTGTGTTAACGATAATGGCATGATCATACATGCTCTCGGGGATCACGCTCACCAAGTTTGGGGGGATCATTGTCTTGGCCACGGCTAACAGTCAGATATTCCAGGCAAGTTGCTCTAAACTAATTGTGTTAACGATAATGGCATGATCATACATGCTCTCGGGGATCACGCTCACCAAGTTTGGTGGGATCATTGTCTTGGCCACGGCTAACAGTCAGATATTCCAGGCAAGTTGCTCTAAACTAATTGTGTTAACGATAATGGCATGATCATACATGCTCTCGGGGATCACGCTCACCAAGTTTGGGGGGATCATTGTCTTGGCCACGGCTAACAGTCAGATATTCCAGGCAAGTTGCTCTAAACTAATTGTGTTAACGATAATGGCATGATCATACATGCTCTCGGGGATCACGCTCACCAAGTTTGGGGGGATCATTGTCTTGGCCACGGCTAACAGTCAGATATTCCAGGCAAGTTGCTCTAAACTAATTGTGTTAACGATAATGGCATGATCATACATGCTCTCGGGGATCACGCTCACCAAGTTTGGTGGGATCATTGTCTTGGCCACGGCTAACAGTCAGATATTCCAGGCAAGTTGCTCTAAACTAATTGTGTTAACGATAATGGCATGATCATACATGCTCTCGGGGATCACGCTCACCAAGTTTGGTGGGATCATTGTCTTGGCCACGGCTAACAGTCAGATATTCCAGGCAAGTTGCTCTAAACTAATTGTGTTAACGATAATGGCATGATCATACATGCTCTCGGGGATCACGCTCACCAAGTTTGGGGGGATCATTGTCTTGGCCACGGCTAACAGTCAGATATTCCAGGCAAGTTGCTCTAAACTAATTGTGTTAACGATAATGGCATGATCATACATGCTCTCGGGGATCACGCTCACCAAGTTTGGTGGGATCATTGTCTTGGCCACGGCTAACAGTCAGATATTCCAGGCAAGTTGCTCTAAACTAATTGTGTTAACGATAATGGCATGATCATACATGCTCTCGGGGATCACGCTCACCAAGTTTGGGGGGATCATTGTCTTGGCCACGGCTAACAGTCAGATATTCCAGGCAAGTTGCTCTAAACTAATTGTGTTAACGATAATGGCATGATCATACATGCTCTCGGGGATCACGCTCACCAAGTTTGGGGGGATCATTGTCTTGGCCACGGCTAACAGTCAGATATTCCAGGCAAGTTGCTCTAAACTAATTGTGTTAACGATAATGGCATGATCATACATGCTCTCGGGGATCACGCTCACCAAGTTTGGTGGGATCATTGTCTTGGCCACGGCTAACAGTCAGATATTCCAGGCAAGTTGCTCTAAACTAATTGTGTTAACGATAATGGCATGATCATACATGCTCTCGGGGATCACGCTCACCAAGTTTGGGGGGATCATTGTCTTGGCCACGGCTAACAGTCAGATATTCCAGGCAAGTTGCTCTAAACTAATTGTGTTAACGATAATGGCATGATCATACATGCTCTCGGGGATCACGCTCACCAAGTTTGGGGGGATCATTGTCTTGGCCACGGCTAACAGTCAGATATTCCAGGCAAGTTGCTCTAAACTAATTGTGTTAACGATAATGGCATGATCATACATGCTCTCGGGGATCACGCTCACCAAGTTTGGTGGGATCATTGTCTTGGCCACGGCTAACAGTCAGATATTCCAGGCAAGTTGCTCTAAACTAATTGTGTTAACGATAATGGCATGATCATACATGCTCTCGGGGATCACGCTCACCAAGTTTGGTGGGATCATTGTCTTGGCCACGGCTAACAGTCAGATATTCCAGGCAAGTTGCTCTAAACTAATTGTGTTAACGATAATGGCATGATCATACATGCTCTCGGGGATCACGCTCACCAAGTTTGGGGGGATCATTGTCTTGGCCACGGCTAACAGTCAGATATTCCAGGCAAGTTGCTCTAAACTAATTGTGTTAACGATAATGGCATGATCATACATGCTCTCGGGGATCACGCTCACCAAGTTTGGTGGGATCATTGTCTTGGCCACGGCTAACAGTCAGATATTCCAGGCAAGTTGCTCTAAACTAATTGTGTTAACGATAATGGCATGATCATACATGCTCTCGGGGATCACGCTCACCAAGTTTGGGGGGATCATTGTCTTGGCCACGGCTAACAGTCAGATATTCCAGGCAAGTTGCTCTAAACTAATTGTGTTAACGATAATGGCATGATCATACATGCTCTCGGGGATCACGCTCACCAAGTTTGGGGGGATCATTGTCTTGGCCACGGCTAACAGTCAGATATTCCAGGCAAGTTGCTCTAAACTAATTGTGTTAACGATAATGGCATGATCATACATGCTCTTGAGCCATCACGCTCACTAAAGTCGGAGATCATTGTGCTGACTATGGCTAATAGTCAGATATTCCAGGCAAGTTACTCAAACCTAATTGTGTTAACGATAGTGGCATGATCATACATGCTCTTGGGATCCCCCAATGCGCTCACTAAGTTCGAGGGATCATTGTGCTGACTATGGCTGACAAATATTCCAGGCAAGTGGTTAAAACCAGACGAAATTGAGTTAATAATAATGGCATGAACATACATGCTCTTGGGGGATCACGCTCACCAAGTTCGGAGGGTCATTGTCTTGGCCACAGCAAACGGTCAGATATTCCAGGCAAGTCGCTAATAACGGTTGAAAGACCAGACAGTCAATTGTCGGTGTATGTAACGATAATAGCATGACTGCATCCAGAGGCTACATTCATATGGGATAATTCATACTCGAATAATTGTGTTGAGATCGACTTAAATTTCATCATACGTAATGTAGATTATTACCAAAAAAGCTTTTTGTTTCTGCGGTCCTATTTTCTGTATCGCTTACTGTTGAGGTGTACAGTAGTCATTGTATTGTAATGTTTAAACTAACATAATTGTTCTGGTCTTTAGGTGTTCTACTTCCGTATGTACCTGGGCATCGTGGTGTTCGGCGCTGCGCACGGGCTGATCTTCCTGCCGGTCATGCTCAGCTATATCGGTAAGTCGCCTCACGCAAACACTACGGCACTGTCCTATACTGTGCCTCGGGGGAACGTTCATGGCGCAAGGGGCTACGTGTGGAAACGGGATAGCGTTGTTGCGCGCTCCTTTGCACTAAAAGACGTCAATAACTGATATGAAGGGTCCACGGAAAAACATGTCTATAGATAAACCGCCTAACTGAGTCCTCGCCTGCGCGGTACAGGGGCGCGGAGGTAGGACGAGAAAGGGGAGTGAAAGAGGTGCGAGCGGCAGGCGCTTCTTAGCGCACAGCTCATACCGGTCGCGCCGCGGCTAGCGATCGCAAGTGCTAATGGCTACGGACGCTTTGTGAGAGGTACACACGAGATAAGATGAGTCGATATATCTTCGGACATAAAATTAAGTCAGTGCAAACAAATGGTTTTTAACGTATACGAATACTTTAGAAAAAAAAACAGCAATTTTAAGTTGAATAAAAAAAACGACTTTCAAAAAATAGACATAGGTACATATTATTGTAGTATTGTGTCGTATAGTCCAAATTCTTTATCTTGTCCGGAACTTCCTACCAGTACCTTACTCGATTCGGTCAAGAAAATTAGTTTTAACTATAACTCAAAACCCTCCTTCTGCCGCAATCAGAAAAAAACCATTCGTTAACCAACATGACGTCACATATCTTTAGAACTGTCTAGTGCACGTTTCGCCACTTGTGTATCTCGTTATTCACGCTCGCCGCCCGCACCGCCTTCACTCCCCTTTGTCGTCCTACCCCCGCGCCCCTGTACCGCGCAGGCGAGGACTCAGTTAAGCGGTTTGCCTATAGTCACTTTTTTTTTTAATTGAGATTTTAATCTCAAAATGTAGAGCTCGCAAAGTACTATGACTTACTATTGCGTTAAATAATCTGAAAATAGTATAAAATATTTAATTTTACTTATAAAGAGATGGTAACCATAGTAATATAATAGTAATCGTTAGTGATGACTAACTTTCGAACCGCTATAACTCAAAAAGTTACTTAGATGACTAGACATGTTCTTTCGGTGGACCCTTCATATAGACTAGAGTGAATAATCCTTTCCCATCGTATCTATCTCCAAAACGTTCATATTTTTAATTAACCTCCGACGCAAAAAGAGGGGAGTTAAAAGTTTGACCGTTATGTGTCTGTCTGTGGCACCGTAGCTCATAAACGTGTAGACCGATTTGAATGATGTTTTTTTTGTTTGAAAGCAGGTTTTCTAGCGATGGTTCTTAGACATGTTTCATCAAAATCAGTTTAGCCATTTTTGATATATTGAACTTTGAAGTGACAAATTCGGGGGTTGTTTTAAAATTTGTTTTTTTTTTTTCTGTTAATTAGACAGGTTATTTCCTATCGATAAAAAAAGTTTCAAGCGTTTTTTTTAATTTTCATCCATATCCTATTCTCACTAAATAACACATTTGATAGCCGCATGATTGTGTCATGAACGTTCTCTTTGGGCTTAAGACTTAGATAGGTTTTTGCCTAAAAAAACTACTGCGCTTAACGCCATAAAACTGAAGAGAAACAATTGGCCGTTTTGAATTAAGAAGAGCTATTCGTACGGCTCAATTATATGCCTTAAACGACTGGTACGCTTCTTGCTCAGTACGTCGTTGATAAGAAAAAACAATCGCAGTCCCCATTACTGTTTTTCAAACACCACTAAGATGTCGTTAGAAAGGGATGGTGACTGCGATTGTGGTTGCGAGCGCGTTAGACTAACGCCTCTGCTCTTTACCTGTGCCCCGCTGCTGATAGATCCATATTGAAGCTTTTATTAACTTGCATTGTTTCCGTAATATTACGTTCTTTCTATTAGATTTGATACGGGCTGCGAGAAATAAAGAGCTATTTTATTGTCTGTCTTATTTATAAAAATATGAAGAGTGATTATGAATAAGAAGGTCACACCTTCACTTGAATACCGTTAAAATGCCCTCCGATACTACTACTGATTTGTGATTACGATAATTTATATGAAAATATTTTTAAATTTCAAGAGGCTTTTACAATATTCTGTGTGCGTCCGTGTGATTTTTTGTTCAATATTATTTTGTGGGATTTTGTGGTTGTTCTTCTTTTGGGATTATTCAAGCGTTTCGTTTCAAAGATTGACTTATATTTACTTCGTCGGCACTTAAGGGTTGAAGTTCTCATAAAATACACATTTCAAAAAACTTCACTCGATCACATACGTAACATGTCACGTTTAAATTTCGGTTTTTATATCATCCAAAGAGGTCGCCTTGCATGCGTTCATTTTGTCTACGATTATTTTGCACATTGATTTTTATACTTGCTTCTATACTATATTGGACCTTGTTATCGAATTCGTAAATTAATAATCGAAAACGGATTCATGTGTGGACTCCTAATTGTATTCTAAGATAATTAATAATTAGCTTTGTATAATATGTATTTTTCTGGAGTTAATTAGAAGTCTACTCAGTCTTAGTCTTTAGTTTTCTTATGACGTTATTATTTATCATTCGCCTATATACGTAACCCATCATTATTGTATTTTTCACCTAAGATGAGTTCTGTGACATTTGAAAATTTTCCGAATTACGCATACTATGTTCGCAAAATATATTTTAAAAATAATTTCTATTTTGAAACAAATTAATCAAAAAAAATTAAAACTGTTATTTTTAAAAATATATAGCAATATCAGTGTCTGTTAAATAGCCTCCATTGAATACGATACAAAAATATTTATTTTTTTATATAACGCAATGTGTGAAACGGAACAGAGTAGTGACGTGACACAACATTATCGGCAATTGCAGCGGTTCATTATTCGATAACAGTGAACTTAGATATTTTACATTTTTAAACAAAACTTGCAAAATTTTATAAACGCGGCTATTTGCGACGCGGCCGCAACCATCTTGTGCCTCTTGTGGCCAGTACTTGTCAGTATCATTGTCAGTAAGTACGAGTACGTCTGCCGTGTATACGAGTTGAGTTTCCGTTGCATTTTCTTTGCATTGTATTTGTTATTGTTCATTTCTATTATTATTGTTGTTGACTTTTGTTACTGTTTCTCGTTAAGTTTGTTGTTATTTTTTGGCAAAATGCTGAAACAGTCCAAAAAAGAGTGTTTTGAACTCCCAGAGTCAGGAGTTTGTAATTCGTTTGAGGGATTATTTCGAGCGAGAACGAGAGAGTGGCCCGGTGGGCGGAAAACTGGAAAATAAATATATATTTTTTAATATAATGCAACTTTTTCAAAAATAAGTACTAATAACTCTTAGAAAAATCTATGGTTCACTCGATCAATGATACATCTCTAAAACTGTCAAACTCGAAACGTCACAGAACTCATCATAGGTGAAAAATAATATAGTATACTACTAACATGGGAGGTAAGGATATCGCTCAGTTGATGCTTCAATTACTTGTGCGTCTTTCAATGTTTTTATAAATAGCTGCAGTTTTATAGATTGGGCAAAAACAAAGATGGCGGGTGACACGACGTACGTTTTTCAGGTTCCCCCGTCAACAAGCAGAAACTGGCCAATCAGATGCAACGCGGCAAGGAGGTGGGCGTGGCTGAAACCTCCCTGACGAGAGTAAGCGGCACCACGACTAGACAATATAACTTTGACACGCTTCTAGCGTAAGCTTGCCACCAGAATCAGCGCTCGGGCCTAGTCTACAAGTACGCTGGCCTTATGTCCGATACGGTTGCAAAGATGCTATGCGTCTTTTAGTAATTAGGTTGTTTTCTGGGTATAATGTCAAAGTGTGAAGATCTTGGTAAATTTTCATTACGTATGGCCACATTTAAAATCGACATTTTGAACGATTTTACCAGGATAATTGAAATATTTAAAACGTTATTTAAATTTGATGGGACTTATAACATGTGCTATGTTAAAATGCAATGAACAGTATTTTTTGGTGCAATATTACAAAACTGTAAATAATATTTCCTACGACTAACATCTAGATTAAATACGCAACGCTTCGCCAAACTTGTAGATACTATGTGCCTTGTAGCGTTTATTCTTGTTGTAGAACTCGCTAACTTATCGGTGTTGCGGCGGACAGTATCTCATACTTCCAACGCTCTACACCGATTCTAAGTCTTGTAGTAGAAATACACGCTCGTGTAGCGGTAATTTTCTATCGCAAAACTCAATGGGAGTACGGGTCTCTTCCCATTAATATCTATTAAAAAGCATTTATGTGTAAAGGAGGTTTCACTGTTCGATTCTGTTATTTTATTACTTTAAAGCATGTCGTAAGGTGAATCGTGAACTCTTCTTGCGGGTAAGGTTTCTAACCAAACAGGTGGGTTCCTGGGACTTCCCTTTGTTTATAGAGATACGAATATTTTATTTCAATTGTAATGCATGTACCGATCGTTTTAGATGTGTATAGATGACGATCATTCCTATTTTGTTTTTCGAATTTAAGATTTTTTTTCTATTTATCGATGTTTTGCCGTGTGGTTGTGTCACTGCCTTGTTTTTTTGCACCCTTTTGGTACTTATCAGATTTTCAAACGTACTTAAGATTGTGTCGTCGAATACGGGTGTGGCAGAGAACAGTTTGCGAGTGTAGACGATGTATTTATTAAACTTTAGGCTCCATGCAAATTTAAAGCAATTTTTATATTTATTAGACTAATTTCAATTATAATTGTGTCGTGTTTGACACGAGTGCTCGCTGGGTAAACGAGATATATAATTTATTTTCGCTTTACGTGAATTAGAGTTTAGTGCGCTTCAGTTTCTACGTCGCTTAATATCTGCAGTTTGTATACGAATAGGTATGTTACCTATATCAAAATGAGATATTTTTCTAATGTATGTCTGAGATTCCTGCGGATATTAAAGAGGTGTTGACCAATAATTATATAGGTTAAAAATGGAAGTTCTTGCAAAGAATTTTTACTAACAAAGGTGTATGTTCGGTCAAAATATTATGTGTCAATTTATTTGAAATACTTTCAAGCGGCACGCGCCATCTTGCTTTTACTGTAAGTACATGTATATTCATTATTCACACTATAGTGATATAAATGATCATGAGAGAAACGCATTGGGGCGCTCTTTCTAAACACTTTATTCTCCTACCGCCCAAGTCAAGTTTTTGATATAGATATGAACATCAAACTTTACGTCATTTATGATAGAGTTTGAAGTTCAAATTACAATAAGGCCTTTATAAAGGACTCTGCCAGAAGGTTATGAGTGCAACCTGTAGGTTACGTTTCCTATATATTCATTTTGTACTTTAACTTTCAACCATTCATTTGAATTGACACATAAATAACAATTTTACTATTTTCAAAGCATGACCATGGTGTTTCGGTGTATATTAAGGCGCTAATAGAATCAAGTTCTAGATCTTTGTCTAACAATTTTTTTGTCTACTTAAATGTTAACCATTCTTTGTATTTTTAACCTTTTAGGTATATTTTAACCGACTTCAAAAAAAGGAGGTTATTCATACATTAGCTTCAATGAATATTTCAAGGGCAGAAAGCTAAATCAAACTTGTCTCTATCAGCGGCCCTTTATTTTATACTTTTGTTGGTAAATGTTCTTACAAGACGCTAAATTTTAAATATCAAGTGCTATCAAGCTAGGATCAAATTAGTGAAGCTAAAAGGTATATTATCGCGGTCTCATCTAGACTAGTTTATTGTAAACTTCCCTGCACGTTAGTTTATAATTAAGCTTACGCTGTGCACATGTATTAATTTATATTTTAATTATTTTGTTAAGTTACTAACAAAGGGTACAGAGTAGAGAACTAACGGTGGGCGTGCGGTGTCGGTCTCGGCTCGGAACCACCTAAACTGGAGCATCTCTTTACAGGTCCGTCTCTGACCTCATGGAAATTATGAACAAATTTATTTTATTATTTAATTAAGTCCTCCGCCAACTCCAATTTTTGTATTATTTACCACAAGTTTGAGTTTTATATGAGATTTTGATAATTTTATTTGGTGCCCTCTAAGTTCCTATTAAAATTAGGGAATGTTGTGGTATTAGTAAATGTAAAGAGCCATCTTGTGGTTGCACACAGACTGGAATCTCCTACTTAAAATTAGTACTTAATTTAGAGGGAAATATTTCCATAATATCCAAAGGTAATGGTAACGTTAGTGATGTACCGACCCACAGTTTATATTGTGATAGCAATAAATTGTTTTTCTAATTATTTTGTTTTGTTTTATTTTAGTTTTAGAGCACCTCGCAAGCTTGCTACGTCTCGATCCAATTCGAACAAAACGGCTGGTTAAATGAATCGATTATAAATGGACTAGCACTTATCCACTTGACAGTCCGACGATACCATGGTATCCAAAACCAAAATGCTCCAAACCGTCCGTGGATACGTCGTAAAGTATGTCGTAAAATTATTGACACACAGCGCGTTTTCGTCCGTCAATAAAAAAACCCCGGACGGTTTGAGGCATATTGGTCGCGCGCTCCGGACTGTCAAGGTATACTTAGGCTTAGAGTATAGAATGACCAAAAATCCGCGTTATAAGCTCTGTTTGATTCTCAAGTATATTCAGAATCTAGACCATGGTCTAGTCTAGTCGCACCTCCAAAATAACAATGACATAATTTCCAATTTTTATTAATAACCTTAATGTTTGAGAATGGTCAAAAGTCGGCCAAAAAAGAAATGTTTCACATTTATCTTGATAAGGTGGAAATTTGTATTTACGTCATTGTTGTATTAGAGTTGCTTCGTGATCTCGGTCGTCGAAAGAAGGTCGTATTTATCTCGCTTTCTCAAGAACTTATTCGACGAAATACAACAGAAAAACATTATTCACTAAATATGAAGTAACTGTAATTCTCTAATTTCAAGAAAATCAATCTCTAGTCAATTTTATTAAGTCTATTTCTCATTAAAAGCTAATTATCAACATCTTTTTACTACGAATTGGATCGAGTCACTTTATATTTAAGCACATAAATGTCGCCGAAGTCGCGGTTGGGACTTTGTCGCATGTCGCCAATGAGGGTTTTCACAGACGCGAAATAACCCTAGATCGCGTTAGTTTTTTTTGATTCGTTTGACGCTCGATGTTTGCGATTGGCTCATTTAGTTTTTTAACCAATCATGAACGTCAAACGGATCTCGATAATAACGCCATCCAGTGATATTTCGCCTCTGAAAACCCTCGTTACATCTCTTTCGTTATGGGACTGATAGAAAGAGATCGACAATGCCTAGCCGTGTTGGCTGCATGGACGGTTTGCCGCATCATTCATCACTCATGTACAGATATAGGTATAACTTAACGCAATGCGTTTTGAACTGTATAAAAGCAACACGTGCCTTTTAAAATTAATAAAAAAATATTTAAAAAAGTATATGTACAGGATATGACAGTATAACATACGACATGTTTTTTATAGTGGTCTAATTAGTTATTTTTCCGTTTGCACCATAGTGTCAGGAGACGTATTGGCCTTAATTATAATTTGATTTATTACGATGATGGCTTATTAATTATAGACATACATGGGCTACATGAATGAAGTAAAATTAAAGTTTATCCTTATAGGGGTTTATCCTTACAGTCATTATGAAACTTTTATTACAAAGGGGCCCTTGCGGGAAGCTTTAATTAGTCTGGAAAAACTATTCTGCCCTCAGAGTCAATCTATCCCCATACCGAATTACAGCTAAATTGGTTCAGCAATATAAGGGTGAAGAGATAACAGACACAAGTGAGTTATTTTCGAATTGTAAGAATTAGAGTTAAATGTTTATGGTTTTTTATTCGTAAATAATGACCTACCTATTAGCATTATTTTTACAAGCTTTTCACTAGCTTGCCCTGTTTGTTTATTTATTTGTTTGTTTGTTTGGGTCAAATCTTGAAAGCTAAATTTGATCCACTTCTAGTGGTCCGATCGATTTTAAATTTGGCATACTTGTGTAAATTTGGTGACAAGACAACAATCTGGTAGACATCTTGGTGGTCCAGCCAGGATAGTCTTCGCAGGAGGAAACTCTTCACTTTAATACTACCGACTTGAAATTTGGTACAGATATGTAGCTTAGATGTCAATGATTATTATGATTCATATTATTATGAAAATTTTAACAAAAACTTATTCTTGACTCGCTTTCCTTAGACACTAGATCCTTGTTTTGTTTACTTGTTTTTAGTTTGCCAAATAACTTTATAACAAAAGAAGCGTTTTCTTCAAATATTAGTAGTAAAAGGACATACTTGCTACTACTTTTCTTTTCTGGTACCCACGGGCCATAGTCTTCATGTGTTTTTTGTATTTGATCTGCAAATATTAAAGAAAATTCTTAAACTTGAATTTTATTCCATTAATTATAATCAGTGAAAAGAATCGCTAAATTAAAGGCACGTGAAGCGCTTGCGTTACACACTATACCTATTTCTGTGTATCATCAATAAAGGCATAATAATAACATTTAAGTATAAAAGAACAAGGTCCAATTTGCAAGTATAAGTTAACCATAGACGTGTTTCTCTTGTCCATGGAAGGAGCCTCTCATTTCGAGTCCGGGCCCTCATAACGTAAGGAAAAACTTTTATAAAGCAACATCACAGTAGTTCGATATCACGGAAACATCACGTAATGACAGAAACTGCACAAGGCTAAGGTTCGTACAGTCCACATTAGGATTTTACCACACCAATCGATGGTATGGCTGATCGACAGCCGATCTAAGCTACTGTTCGAATGAATAGAATAGAATAGTTTATTAAAATAAAAAATTACATGGTTACAAAATGATCATCATTATCCTGTGAGTACCAAACTAGACTGAGCCTGTATCTTTATCTTATCTGTGAACGCATACTATAGCTCGATCGACGTCAACTAATCCATTTTACCATCAATCGATGGCGATTGATCGATTGGTGTAGTAGAATCGGTCAATCGAGACATCAACAGACCAATCTATTCTACCATCGATCGACATCGACCAATCCATACCTTCAATCAATGGCGTCGATCTATTGGTTTAGTAGAAATGATCCATCGATGTCAACCACTCCATTCTAGGTACCATCGATCGACGATCGATCAATTGGTGTGGTAACTTCCTCATATATGTTGGAGCTGTCAAAGTGCTCGAATACCAGTTATTTATTTATTCTTTTTTCATGATTTTCTTTTCTCAAAATCAAACAAATTATGACAAAGATGAAGCGCCTTAAGACTCGTGTGAACTTTAATGGCTATATTATCTTTATATATTTTTGTTTAAGTGACAAATAGTTTCCTACATTTTCCATAACCTTGTGACGGAAATATCCTCTAGAAATGAAGCAACTATTATGGGAAGTAGACCAGTCAGAGAAGCAGACACAATCAAACAATACATAGAAACCCGACAATACGAACCTGAGCAAACAATTTAAAAGCATAGGTACTGTGCACTTTATGTCCACGCAATATTATTGGATTTAGCATCTTTAGCATAGTACTAATGTTCTCGTAATTGCACCTTTTGTTACTATCTAATACTTGTTATAAAGTGCACATGTATCGTTCTTTAAAGGAAACTACTTAAATATAATTTGTAATTAGAAATAAATAGGGTAGGGTAGGGTAGGTTGTTTACATGTGTAGTGCAGTTAGTAAACAAAATACATACCCATATGTAAACAGACTTATTAATACTCATATACAAGTCATTAGAACTAACATCTGACGAAATATCAAAATAAAACGAAGAGATTAAAATTCATAATCTGCTTTCATTTGTCAATTAATTATTTAGATTAACTTAAAATATTTGATACATTTTCATCAAAATATAATATTCAGTCATTCAGCTTCATAGCTTTCAATGGAGTCACAATACGGAATGAATTTCAGTGTTATTATGCCATTGGATATCATTGCATGCTTTTGTTTTATTATAGACTTTATTTATACTAATAAAATCTTCGTTATTTGAAAAATTTTAACTGAAAACATAAAGTTTGGCAACCCCCCTAAGTGCCGGAGGTAAGTACAATGATTAATCGTTAAATTAATCCTAAACATCACACAAGAAATCACTAGGTTTATAACGTTAAATTAGTTTTAAGGTGATTTTCCACCGGAGAGGAGACGAGAATTGGAATTTGTATGGCGGCGCCAGCGGTGTCTCGCGGCGGGCGCGAGAATGCATACAAATTTCTCGCCGGTGGAAACTTACCATTACGCCCTTCTAACAATCAAGTGTAAAAAGTAATTCTTAAGGTCTGAGTGGTACGAATAGTTACATATTTTGCACTTGATCTCTAACTGTGATAAAGTAGGTAAAAGATAAGAGCCTTTGCCAACCAGAAGGGCTACTCCGAAACACAACGTTCGAAGTACGTGTCGTGCGGTCCCTCTCACACTTATACTATTTAATACGAGAGCGAGAGGGATCGCACGACACGAACTTCGAACGTTGTGTTTCGGAGTAGCGCTTCAGGTTTTTAAATGCATCATCGACGCGCGTTTCTATAGATACATAAGCTATACGCACACGAATTATATGGCTGTTCTATGGAAAGAAAAACTCAACGCGCGTCGCAAAAAACACGGTGTGCAAAGTCTCTAAACGAGTAGAAATTAAACGAGGGCGTCACTTTCTTTGTAAGTTGGCGTATTGTTTGCAGATTACCTACCAATACAAGGTGTCTCCAAATTCATCCAAAATATATCAGCTGGTGGTTGAATTAGTGTAACTGAATAATATTGTTCACGATTATATTCAAAGTGAATCGCCCCGAAGGCGAGACTAAGTCTTTGTAGAGGTGTTCAGTTGAAATCCCTATACTGAGAGTTTGAATTCTAACTTCGTATCTTGCCGTCCCGCTGGCGCTAATATTATTCAATACGAGAGTGAGAGGGACGGTACGATAAGAACTTTGTTATTCTAATTTCATAGTAGCCCCCCTGAGCTGAATCTACATGCTGAAATATATTTTTTTATTTTTTTTATTTTATTTATTCATTCTCAAAAAAAGGTACATAATTTTAATTACATCACTAATTTCGCCAAACTATGATGTTTGTTGGCGAATATAACGGATGAATTTTGAGACAACTGGTATATGTTTGCTATTTTGCAGCGTTTCCCTTTTATAATGTAAGCGAGATATACATGTGAGTGTTTGTAGGCATAACCCGAAATCGGCGCGGCCGCTGGCGAGTGTCCCGCCGGCACGGCACCTACGGCAGTCTAGACGCGAGCGAGCCGCGCGCCTCCACCAGCGGGAGTATTAACCCGCTCACTGAAGAGATGTAGACTACACCATCGGTGCCATCGAGGTGAATCCGTTGCATGTCGCGCTGTGGGACGGAACGCGATTATAAAGTACATTTCAATAGCATCTCACAATTTTCTACTCATTTAAGACACCCTAACGTGGGCAAACTTGACTATATATTGTCCCTTTTGTTGTGATTATCATCTAAAAGGTACCAAACAAGAATAATAGTCACATCACAAAGCCCTAGGCAGCCCGGTGTTCATGTTAGTAGGCTGGAAGTGTCTACAGGACTTGTCAAATTCTATTGAAATGGAGTTTACGTTGGGAGCAAGCAAGAAGAGACGTGAGACGGCCGCGTCGCAGTTGCAGCGCCCCTTAAAACAGAAACAAGCAAAGCAGGCAGAAGAGATGAGGCGGATGCGCGGTGCGAACGTGACGTCACAGTATATATATAAGCTAAAGCATGGAAGCTACGAAGCCGCGATCGAAACGAACACACTCACACAGACGCGCGCTCTACATGGCCTCTAAGGGGGTCTCGCGGTACTGCAGTACTGCGCCGTACCTCAGAGGCCGTGTAAAGCGCACGTTTGTGTGCGTGTTCGTTTCGATCGATTTGTTTATTTTTTTTATTTATTTAGAAAGTACATCCACATCATGTATATTACATATTGAGCCATATTATAAACTATTTAAAGGTATTTTATTCCGATATACACGACAATTACGGAGCACATGTCTTTGACCATAAATGCGAGATGTCCATTACAATGCAAAAAATTTTGGTACTTAAAAAAATCAAATTAAATTAAATTAGTTAAATTTGTTCGTAGCTTCCGTACTGTTTTAGCTTATATATACTTATATATGTATATATACTGTGGTGACGTTTTGAAGTCTGCATCTCTCCGCCCCGTCCGCGACGCGCACCTGTCCCACGTCTCTTCTGTGTTGCGCCTTAGAGTGGGCACTATGTATTTCCTGCTCATTCTAACGTATAACCACGTCCATCAGGTAGGCCGATATTGACATCATTTATTAGCAGACACAATTGACTTAAAAATCGCCTACTAAAAACTAAGAAAAACATTAAAAAGTCTACACTTTTTGGACCATAACAAAAAAAGAAAAAACATGGTGTCAATGTCAGATACTGCATTGCGTGGGAAGAACGTAGTTCTATGCTCACATCGCGATAATTTTCGATGGCACCGAGAGGTTACCTAGAAGCTCTTGTTATACTCGTACAGTCGAAAAAGTAACAATTTCGAGATTCGAGAGCTTTTTTAAAGGTTCCTTTACCGAAACGGTTCAAACTGTACAAATCACTAGCAAGAGCTTCTAGCTTAATCTATAGCATTAACTAAATTGAAACAGCGTAGTAGCAGACTTTGTAAATAATTGGTGACTTCTCTAAGCATACCGCAGTTAGTGACCCTGATGGGTCTCAAATATTCAAAATAACAGCAGTATACTTCTAGAAATAAAAGAAGAATGACTATGCCTACCGTAGCGCAAGGCATCTATTTCTTTCCTATATATCCAGCGTTTAGAAAGATGTGTGCTATGTGTAGGGCCTGAATGAGCCATGTGAAGTCTGGTTTTAAATTGCGAGAGAGCTAAAGAGGTTTCTTGTCGCAACTAACGTCTCGAACGCGTTCGCTGTAAAGCTAGAAACACACTAACTGAGGCGGTGCTGGTTGTAATATTCGAGCTAAAATGAAAGAAGGCACACGAATGTCGCACCACGTTTATTTCCCTCGCGGTATTCTGTGTGCCCTGTTTCATGTTAGCTCGAATATTACAACCGGCACCGCCCTCTGTGTGTTTCAAGCTTGAGTGTCAAATACTATGAGAATAGAGGCCGCGTATAACGTACTTGGAATCACATTGTTTTCACCTCTTCTTTCTATCATACGGCATAAGACGTGTTAGAAAGAGATGGTGAATGCCAGCGATTTAGATGATACGGGTTTTGTTGTCGATACGCCCCGCCAGAGGCGCTGCCAATGCTCATAGTCTTTGACACGAACGCAAAATACTCTATTATGACGAAGGGCAAAAGGCCTTAAAATTAATATAAGAGTAGTAAAATACTATGGCAAGGAAATTTTGAAAAGAGAATTCAGTTACGTATTGTTATAGTTTTCTTTTTCCTTGTCGTAGTTTAACCTATGGACGTGATAAAATGTAGATAATTTTCCTAATCCATAGGTTTTATGATGATATTAAAAATATATTAATGATATTAACATATAATCTGAAATCATAGTGTAATTATATTTTATAAGTTAGTATGGGTGGAATTTTATTAGAGAAAGGTTTAGCTAAATTAGATGCATTTTTCGAAAGAACACTGAACCTGGGCCAAGTATTTTCGTACGGTCGAGACAACTTATTCACGTACCAGAAGGGCTACTACGAAACTCGCAAACGGAAGTTCGCATCGCACTGTCCCTTTCACTCACGTATTAAATGACATAAGTGTCAGCGGGACGGCAACATACGAAGTTCGAGTTTTGCACTTTGTGGTCTGGACCTTTGTAGTCGATGAAACTAGTCCTGCGAGTTCTAGTCAAAAATTAGGTAAATGTCAGCACCAAACTGACTGTTAGATAGGCGAGGCCCCCTGCAGTGGCGTAACTATAGGGCGGCAGGGATGGCAAAATGGGGATTCGATTTGTGGCATTCGAAGATGGCGGATGTAGACAATATCTAATTTTGCTATTTCTATTTTTTTGGATAGTTGAAGTATAATTTTGATAGTGTTTTATGCGGCGATTAACCTTAACAGTGAACAGTGATCACAAAATTCTATATTGCTCTCGTGTCTGACATTTTTTAATGCACAAGTTGTCTCCACGTGGTTTCTGTAATTTTACTATCAAGTTACAATCACCGTACAACGTTGCCTCTCGAAAGAGAATACTTAGACACTGGCGAAATTGTCCTATTAATTACGACAGAAGCCATATTTTAAAAGAGAAGAAGAAGAGAGAAGATAGCAAAATGCCACGGGCCCCCGACTCAAGAGGGCCACGGCCCAAGAGGCCGTGAGCTCAGAAATAATTTTTAACATTGTTACCTGAGTCTTTTATTTCACTTAAAATTAAACTAAATACAACGTGACGATTTTTACTGATAGGGCCCCATCAAAAAAATTTGCCACGGGCCCCAGATGGTATAAATAAATAAATATCACTGGACAATTCACACCAATTGACCATAGTCCCAAAGTAAGCTTAACAAAGCTTGTGTTATGGGTACTAAGCAACGGATAAACATAATTATATAGATAGATACATACTTAAATACATATTAAACACCCAAGACCCGAGAACAAACATTCGTATTTTCATACAAATATCTGCCCCGACACGGGAATCGAACCCGGGACCTCGAGCTTCGTAGTCAGGTTCTCTAACCACTAGGCCATCTGGTCTCCTGTACCACAAAAATTACAAATGCATATCGACATAATTGTTAACTTTCTCATATAAAAAAGTGCTTGTAAGTTGCATTACATTGCGAGTCCGTAAAGCTTAGTCAGAGTTGTAGCACACGATTTTTCTTTCAAGTCTAAACTTTAGAGCTGAGGCCGCATTGCCTCTGACGCTGACGTTCATGATTGCATTCGCCATCTCTTTCTACCCTCATCTTATACCGTGAGACAGAAAGAAGTGGTGAAAACGATTGTGATTCCAAGTGCGCTAGACAATAAGGTCTCTGGGCCTATACAAAAAATGTGCAAAACTCTTCTTCTTCTTCTCTTTTAAAATATGGCTTCTTTCCTAATTAATAGGACAATTTCGCCAGTGTCAAAGTATTCTCTTTCGAGAGGCAACGTTGTACGGTGATTGTAGTTTTTGTAACTTGATAGTAAAATTCCAGAAACCACGTGGAAACCACTTGCGCATTAAAAAATGTCAGACACGAGAGCAATATCGAATTTTGTGATCACTGTTCACTGTTAAGGTTAATCGCCGCATAAAACACTATCAAAATTATACTTCAACTAGCCAAAGAAACAGAAATAGCAAAATTAGATATTGTCTACATCCTCCATGTTCGAATGCCACAAATCGAATCTGTGCAAAACTCAAACTTCGTATGTTGCCGTCCCGTCCCGCTGACGTTTATGTCATTTAATGCGCGAGTGAAAGGGACGGTACGATACGAACTTCGATTTGCGAGTTATGGTAGCCCATCTGCTTTATTAAATTCTAGTTTTCGACCTTACTAAGCTCTTAACCTGTCATTGGCAGTCGTTTATTTAGACACCTGAGACTTCAGATCAGGACATAGAACTTTGTAATAGAGAGATAGATATTGTAGCATTCTTTAACGTGTTCTTGAATTCTAAATTATGTTTTGGAATTAATCAGTCGTCGGATTTGTTCTTTATCAAGAAGTTATAGCTAAATTGTAAATATCAATGTCGTGCCTAGAGATAGGATATGTGATGAAATAGCAAGTGGCTGTGCCTTGCTTGCAGTAGTGGAGTAGCTTAACTGACCTTCTCGAAGCTGCAGGACTTTGAGTAGGCTACTTTAATTTAAAAATAACAGCATAGATGCTTTCTAGACTTAAGGTGGACGATATTTTGTGAGATGGCAGATAGGCATATTTTAAATTGATTGTAATTTATTTTAATCAGTAAAAGGTGTTTTTTTCTTTTTCATAAATTAAAAAAAAGTTTTAAAAATATCCTCCTAAAGTCCTCGCGTACTTTATAAAGGACTAATTAACACTAATAATAACGGTCTAATGTACTTGATAATGTACAAATTGTTCATTGAATAAAGAATTCTAAATTTTGAAATAAAATCCAAAATAACAAAGCAGGTCAACCATGTCTAGGTCTGAAAGTTTGTTAAAAAACGTCAGGACTCAGGAGGATATAACTAGCTATGATTTTATTATGAAAAAATCTATGTAGGTAACCTGTTATAAGTAGGTATATTATTATTTATACTTTGTATTCATTCTTTATTCAAATTTCTGATTCTTTTTCCAGTTGGAAATATACTTTATTTTCTTTTTTTTAGTGCGCGTGCCTTGACATGTCAATTTAACAATTTGACTAAAATATAGAAAGTAAGTATCTTTGTATTAGATTAGACTTTCTTGGCGGCTGTGCATACGTGAGGTTAATGTTTCTTGAAACAGTATCATAGTTTTAATGTGTATCATAAAGATTTTACCAACACTTTTGTAATATAATCATGATATAAAAATATTAGGAGACTGGATTCTATTTGATTCTATAGTAGCAATACTGCAAGTTTTCCATTGACTTCGTAGGCTTTCGTAGGTATAACGGCTTTTATTGTATTGAGATTCGAGGAACCATCGGTTATTGAAACAGCATCGGTAGTTAATTTTATTATTCGGTTCTTGAACGAATCACTACGAAAACGGACACTATTACAGAGACATAAACTGACATTGGCGTCAAGGCGCCGCTAAATACAGTCGCTCGACGTTCGTTGTTGAGCTTTATCGCTAAAAAAAAACATCTTAAATTACGGAAAAAATACTGTATTTCTTTTATTTGTACCACTGCCTAATGCCACTAAAGGAGGTTGAGAAATCAGATTCCAAAACTGAGATCATTCCTGCAAGCAGCCATCTTGACGCTGCTGTTCGACGCGGCGTTGACGCTGTTTTTTTTTTTGAGTCTCGGGAAATTCTAAATAGGGTCACGAGACCAGAGGCCGTATTGCCTAATGTTTCTGACACTCGCGATCGCAATCAAATGACATATTTCGCATACAAAAACTGTCATTTCATAGCGATCGCGACTGTCAGAAACGTTAGGCAATAAGGCCTCAGATTTATCGCTGGAAACGAGCGTCGAGCACTTGCATGTAGCTGCACCTAAACGTCAGTTTTTTTTTTAAATAATAACAACAAGCCTGGGGCGTGAGGCATTATGCCAACGTACGCATTTCAAGGCTCCGTAAATTCATTACTATAAAATACTTTCGGTGGATGTGCGATCAGAATGCTTGGTTCCACCAAACAATAGTGCCTTGAAAAAGGTTCTGAGGAGCTAAAGTTTGGGGATTGGTCTATAGAGCAAATAGGATAGAACCTCTTATTAAATGTAATTATTAATGTTGTATTGTTTATACATAACACCTGTAAATTCTCATGTTGGTACTGTTACGGCCGATGGCACGGCGTGCCTTGTCTCGATTGTCGCTCAGTGCCTCTCTTTCTAATGTAGTAAGTCTGAGTACGAAGGCATATTTTAAATGTAATTTATTTTTAAATGGAGCCGAAAGATTTCAACTCATGTTCAGATTATATGATTAAACATCCTGTGTTTCTGATTGAAAAGCATAAATATATATATGAAGTTAGGCATATCAAGGTTGGTACTTAATTGGTTTTCGGTTAAGTTTTTTTTTTACTAAAAATTTAACTTTTGAATCAGTAATTTAACCAAAAGAAGAACTTTTATTGTGCAAGAGGCTACTATAGAGCTCGCTGAAAACTAGTTTATCTTATAAAACTTAAAATTTTTAGGATATAAAATTGGATAATATGTATAATGTTGAAAGACACTAAACAGCCAATAATACTACCATGAGTAGACTTACCTAAGAGAGTATTATTTACTGACATTCCAGGTTTGACAGTCGCGTCTTTAGTTGAACATAAACTAAAGGTATATTGATGTAGGTACCTTACTACACTCCCGTTCCATTTAATAGCCGTAACAGACGATCGAACGGTCCGGCGGACCGAGAGGGACGCAACTGTCTGTTAGAATAATATGGTGGTATGGATATCCCATTCTAACATATGACTGTGTCCTCCTCAGTTCGCCGGACCGTTCGAGCGTCTGTTACGACTACAACGTTCAAAATTTAACAGGCAAACGGCGCTTGTTGTTCAATCATTTAACGTCGGATTGAAAAACTACTAAACTAACTAGTGAATTACCCAGTGAAATTAACTCCACGTCTACAAATATTCAACACAGGTGCGGCTAATTATTTGTTTAGCTTAACCGCACTACTTCGCGAAGCAAATGAAGATTATCTATTTTATGTTAGACATAGGATAGACCTTTGGAAAGTATCACTTGAAGCCGCATGAAAATATTAAAAACCTAATGTAAACTTATTATGGTAAATATTTAATCCAAGTTTTAAATGTACAAGTTAGCATAATTTTCAGTAACATCCTAAAAACACTAGCTTTTGCCCGCAGCTCCGCCCGCGTGGTATTTGGTTGTCGCGCGCTGTTCCCTCGGGAACTGCATTTTTCCGGGACAAAAAGTAGCCTATGTCACTCTCGGGCCCATAAACTATCTTTATGCCAAAAATCACGTTTAACCGTCCCTCTGTATGGCGTGGAAGACGGACAAACATACAAACACACTTTCGCATTTATAATATTAGTATTGATTTTGATGTACGAATGTAACCGTTAAATTTTGAATGTTAAATGGAACGAAGTGTAAGTATTATTGAACCAATTGAACCGTGACCCTCTGTAGAACCTTTTCACGGATAATCTCAGTGGCATCGTATTACCTGAACACGAAAATTACTAGACGTTTACTGTGATAACATACACTGAGGGACAGGTAAGTACCTACCTACTTACTCTTCAGCTGGTTCGATATTACGTCCAGTCCAGAAGGTACCGTCGGTTCCACAAAAACACCATCTGGTGGTAGTAGTATTTATGTAGGTAGGTATATGTTATTTTAAGAAAAGTATTCTTCAACCAAATCCTACGTATACTCGTATAAGTTTCGTGAGACACCTGAAAATCTATTTTTTGATATATATTTCATGTAAATAACTGTAAAAATATTTGGATGGGACGTGGAATCGTGTACTCAAAGATGAATCTTTCGCGTCCTGGGCAAGTGTAATTTGCCCTTTGGTTGGGCTAACTCCAATCCACGCCAAGACACGACACGTGACGCCAAGACACGTGAAGACACGCCATCAGCTATTGTGCCATCTAACATTTTTTTAAACGAAAAATACTCTTAGACATAGACAGGATAAAAAATGTAAATTAGATTTTATAAACTGTTAATAAAGTTGCTTCGTCCGTATACGGACGTAACTATGTAGTACCTACCAAGAGTCGCGGTTTTATTTTGTACATTTTATGTGAACTTGATCTTCTGCCTAACGGGTAGCCTATGAAAAAAAAATGTCTGTTTCGGAATTGGATTTAATTTATTGGAATTGTATATGATAAGATTTTGGGGGTAGGTACAGTCAAGGGCAAAGATATCGATACGGGCAAAGTTGCAAAAATATGTATACACGACTTTATGCACTTAACATTAAGGCGTGTATACATATTTTTGCAACTTTGCCCGTGCCGATGTCTTTGCCCTTAACTATACTACCCTACTATGTCTCGACTCGAGGAAATCAGTAACTTTATATTACTGGTATTGAATACTTACATATTTTTAATGTATTTTATCTTATGTTGACAATGCGGATGGCACATCTACGGCTAACTATCAATTAACGTTGTCGACGGTGTTAGGCGCAGACGTGCTTGACCATTACACACGTGGTTAGAATTTATATTAAGGCACCGTGTATATAAAAACAAATTTATCGCATACAATTTTATATCGTCGTATTTCGGCTTTAGGATCCAAATATCCAACTTGTATAAAACATTTGCATTGTGTTGTTTGTAAATTTTATGTAATAGCGTTTATAAATAAATGGAAAACTAAAGATATTGTCTTTTATTGAAACATTAAAAATATTTTTTTTTTCTTTCTCTGTTTAATTGTCGGGGATAAAGAGGATAGGTAGGTACCTACTTATCCTAAGGTTTAACCTTTTTCCAGGCATAGTGCATATAGCAACCACATAAATATACACAAATATTCGACCTTAGGTACTAAATATACAAAATCATTTGAATTCGTCAAAAATGTTATTCCTTTCTAAATTAATCCCTCAAAGGTAAACAACATAACTGTGATTTATTTTATGGTAGCATATCTAAATTCGCGAGGCCTGGAAATTGATTAATCCAAAGCGTCATATAAACTCACACACACATAATATACAAATTAAATAAGATAAATAAACTAGATAAAATAAATAAACGAGATAAAATAAATAAAAGAGAACAATAATATAACAAAAAACTTATTTTATTTGAATTATTATTTTTACTTAAGTAATAACTTTCGTCTTAAACATCAATTCTTTGATTTGAGAAAATCACATTTTATCACATACCTACCTACATAGTTGTACGTCAATAAATAATAAGGGGCCCAAATTTACTTAAAAGAGTAGGTAAGTACCCTGAAAAATCAAGTAATAAATAAAACTTCGTACCTACATAACAACTTAAAATATGATATAAAATGGCACTTTTTAAACGTTGTTTACAAAAATATTCGAATTAGACTAGGTAGCTTTACCTTTGCTAGTACCTTTTGGTAGTGGAATATAAATTGATACTCTACTCTAAATGAGGGTGGAATTAGTCAATTATTACACTTAGCTCTGTAAATATCTGATTACTGTAATTATAACTCGAAAGAACAAACATTAAAAGGCAACGATTTAACCCTTGATCCACCTACAAAAACAAAATAACTAACTAATAATGCGCCAGTATACATTTTGTCATCACTAGCAAATAGGCAATATGAACCTAATGCAGTATCATTTAAAGAGTTAAGGCAAACGTTTAATTCATCTACCATTAAGTAGACTGGTTGAAGCCAAGGATCGTCCTGAGTACTAGATTAAACAGCGACTAAATTGTGAAGATGATGAATTAGTAGTCATAGT
The DNA here is from genome assembly GCA_037349165.1 of Choristoneura rosaceana. Taxonomy (NCBI): domain Eukaryota; kingdom Metazoa; phylum Arthropoda; class Insecta; order Lepidoptera; family Tortricidae; genus Choristoneura; species Choristoneura rosaceana. The sequence continues at coordinate 3,958,758 of JAZBNJ010000032.1, forward strand.
AGTCCGGGCCGTCACAGGGTCCCATGTGGTACACCTTCAACTTGTCATTTTTAGCTTTAGCACAATTCAGCGTGCAAGGGTTCGAGTACGTGACCCCATTGGAGCCACAGACCGGTATGTAGTGCCTGCCGCAGGAACAGTTAGTGCTGGTCGTCTTAGGCTGACCCATCAGTGTGGTTGAAGTAACCTCGTCACAGGGACCATTAGATTTCAACGCTAACTGCTTGTTTTGGGCCTCGCAGGTCAGCAAACAAGGATTGTTATATGTGATACCATCAGTACCACACACTGGCTGCATAACCTTTGGGCACGGGCAGATTTGTGGCAGCGGAAGCTCCGCAACTCTAACTTCTTCGGCGCAGGGTCCTACGCTCTTCATAACTAAGTCCGTTTTGGTGTGCGCATGGCACTTGAGCACACAAGGGTTGGAGTACGTAACTCCGTCGTTCCCGCAGACTGGTTTCCTCTCGCGGGTGCACACGCATGTAGGCAGCTCCTCGATATTCTCGCTTCTGCAAGGGCCGTCGTACCGGGATTCTAAGATTGGGTTTGCGGTTCTTTGGCAATTCAAAGAGCATAGGTTAGGGTAGGTTGTTCCGTCAGAGCCGCAGACGGGTTTGTATTCGTACGTGCACAAGCAGGTGGCGGGAGGTTGGTCGCAGGGGCCGGGTCTGGCCATGGCCAGGTCCTTGTTTTCTCCGCGGGCGCAGTTCAGCAGGCACGGGTTGACGTACGTCTGGCCATCGGAGCCGCAAACTGGCCTGTACTCGCGCGTGCAGACGCAAGAGGGCAGGGCCGAGGCACTGCATGAGTATACCACGAGCAGGAAAACACCTGGAAATATTGAACGATTAGAAGAGATATCATGATGGTTTACGGTCTGTGATGGTACGAAATTCTGCGCACAGGCCTCTCGGAATGAGGGACTGTTAGTTCCCACGCGTGCCTATTGCGGATTGGGAACTCCATATAATATACGTTCCACAAAATCACATAGGTAAACGCGTAACGTGTATCCTCGAAGATGAGTTGATGAGAAAAAACAGAACAATGAATTATCGTTATTATGTACTATTAAGTTCATTAAACGATAAGATCTAACATTTTCCTGTTCATTGCAAACTATAATTAGTCATTACCTATACGCGTAGGTAAGTACCAACCAGGTATTACACGGTGAAAAAGTCGGCTTTATTTAATTTTCATCGATTTTCCAGTCTCCCTGTTTTCTTTTAATAAGGTACGAAATTGAATTATAAAATGATTTAGGTAATGCAAAAAGTACAAACTTATATTTTTTAATTGGGGGTAGGTAGTTTAGAAACGTATACCTAACGCTAAAGAAATGAAAATAATTAAGAATTGATGATTTAATTCATTAAAATGTTTATGAAGAACTCACATTTTTCAAAGTTTTAACGATTATATTTTTTTATAAAATTTACAGGTACCTACCTAGGTGTACACCCTAAATTCTCAATAATTCCCATAATACCTAATACTATAAGCCGCACTTTAATATTCATATCACGAACACAAAAATAAACAAATCCAAGTAATCCTTACCGAATTTCATCATCTTGGTATTTTTATCTTTGAACTGTTATTAAACACAACGCTCGACGGACACAAACGCAATGATGACAGTGGCCGCTGAACGAGTTTATATACTAGAGTATTATAACTTGCTACGGACGACGTGATTCCCCGCCGCGTCATCGGCATTGCGAAGGCTCTTTGAGCTTTACTGAAACGCCGGTGGAAATTCGACTTGGTTACCTTTAACTTTTCTTTTAAACGGCGGGGAGATCCGTAGGTCGCGAGACGTGAGCGTTGGAGCGTACTCAGTTCTTGTCGGTTTTTAAAAAAACCCACAAGTTCTTGATACCGTGTGTCAGAGCTGAAATGGCCTCGACAGCGTGTCGGCTGTGCAATGGACGAAGAAATGCTATTCGAATGTGGTTAAAAATATGCTACTCAATAAGTTTTACCGATTTACCCATGTATTTCAAATTCAGCGCAATTTTTCACTTCACCGAAACTACATATTGACGAAACCAGACTTTATTTCTTTCTCAAACATGAATTAAGTACTTAACTTACAAATATATATCTAAACAGTGAATCAGTCTGACTGGTAATAAACTAATTAAAAGACCAAACAGCGTGGTGTGAGGAAAACCTAATGCAATGCAATAGGTAAGGAGGTCAACACAGCAGCGGGCAAGTCATAACAATACCACGATTCATTGAAGACGACCTGCCCGAATAATGCATGGTTTTTGTTAGACACGCCATCTCTAGAGACCATAGCACGCTAAGTGACTATACATCCATCCCTTTTGCACTTGCTAATTAGTAAGAAATAGATAGTAGCTTTACGTCCACGACTAAAGCCAGCATACTAGGCATACAGCCTTACTGTTGTCTAATTGACTCCTTGAGCTGTCTTTTCAAAGCCTTTTGTTTTCAGTGCTGACACAATGATTGAAATTTTTGCAATACTGTGCTGTGTTGTTTAGGTCAACAGTTCTGTGTTAGGGTAGGTATAATAGGAGAGGTATGGGACAAGTTTTCAGTTTGCCTCAAATACCTATCCAAAAAGCAAAACTTTGCTTTTTACAGTTCGCTGGAAATGTTTGGATCAATCTTTCGTTACTTTCTTGATTTTTAGTTTGGATTTTGAGATTAAAGTACTTATAAGTACTTATAATATAAAATTTTAACAAAAAAGTAAAACCGACTCCAAAAAAATGAAAAAAATAACAAAAAATGGAACCGACTACAAAACCCTTGAAAATATTTTTCTAGGTACCTACTAGCTCGAAGTCGGTGCCTCAGCACGACCCAGCAGGAGTGGAGCAATAGGCGTCTATTTCACCTACATCCTCCTGGGCTCCTGCTGGGTCGTGCTGAGTCACCGACTTCGAGCTAGTAGGTACCTAGAAAAATATTTTCAAGGGTTTTGTAGTCGGTTCCATTTTTTGTTATTTTTTTCATTTTTTTGGAGTCGGTTTTACTTTTTTGTTAAAATTTTTTTATTTCTCACTTTTTAGTGATTCGTAGCCAAAGTACGTCTCACAAAGATTCCATTAAGCCCAAACACGACTAACTCACAGCATCAGATCAGTTCGAAAGAACCATTAACTTAAAGCTTCTTCTTACTCGCTTTTCTAGGTATGTTAATCATGATCGTTTATAGACGAGCGAGTATTACTTAGCTTCGACGAGTTCCATTGGTCACCTATGGTCTTCTTCATCAGGTCCAGGTTACCAAATGATACTTTCTGAATGTAAATGCTTACTTTAACACTAAAAATGCCAAAATCGCCATAGGTGTGCCTATAAAATTTGAGGTTTGCCCTCGATTTCCCTAGGATCCCATCATTAGATCTTGACTTGGTGACAATGGGACCACCTCAGAAGAATACCCTATCGAATAAAAAAAGAATTTTGTAAATCGGTCCACAATTGTCGGAGTAATCGGTGAACATACATAAAAAAAAAAATAGAAACATTGGAACATAGAACCTCCTCCTTTTTTTGAAGTCGGTTAAAAACGAATCATTTAATAATTTAATAATATGAATAAAATAAATAGCTAACTTAATTATTAGGCAACTTATGAGCTCCTCTGTAGGTATTCCGTTTGCTCCGCTAGACCTAATACAGTTTATAAGATACTTATTGTGTTTATGCAGGCTTTACTTACTTTTAGACTTACTTACTTTTTCCCTACCTCGATCAAATAGCATTTTAACATTTTTAACACTCATTCATAGACCTAAAAGTAGTGGGGGTGTCCCTACTACCTCCAGTAAGTACGCATAGCGATTCGTCAACACAATGATTGTTGGTCAACGCGCCACACTTCCGTATAATCTCGAGGTTTCGAGGAAGTTTCACTCCGGGACTTGGGACGCAAATAGTCTCGGCGGACGATTTAATATTAAATTTGTGGTATTGTTCAATTAATATGTTTCCTGTTGTTAATACACGTGGGTAGTTTAAGATTCTGAGAAATCCAAGAAACGTACATTTATAGAGTTTTGGGAAAATAATAGTCATTCTGTTCTGACATTTTTTTAGGTTTAATTAATATGTTAAAGAGTAGGTAGTCTAAAATAAAAAAGACGCTATTTTTTTTAGCTGTCCAATCTCACTCAACCTATTGCGAGAAAATTATCTCCATCTCCAAAGCACTGAAAAGTTCTAAACCTTCTTTGGAGTTTGTCATTGAGCAAATTGTTATTGCTCAAACGCGTCATTTTTTTAACTTTTCAATAATGTATCAAATCACGTTACTTTGCGGAGGTCCATAAAAATAAAGCAACTAACTAAGTATTAATAAGGAATTTGCCTATCGTTAAACCTAGCCTAAATAGCAGCTAATGGTCCTAATGTTTATATACTTAGTTTATTTATTTTTCTTATCATTGAAGACACGCGGTTAGGAATTAGTTTTTTATCATGCAAACTTTAAGATCTCTCTTCTTAAACATATCTACATGTAAAAAAAAATAACCCGGCAAAGGGGTTCTCCTTTTAGTCTTCCTTGAAATTAAGTAGGTAAGTAGGTACTTAAATAAATACTCAAAAGCGTCCATTTCTTAAAACGGAAAAGCAAGAGGTCAAGCAGCTTCCAGTGTCCGTTTCATTCATTCATGAATGACGTCACGGAATGAGTAAACGTAAATAATGGCAATATCAGGAATCACGCCGGCGTTGACAGCGAGTAAACATTGACAAGACCAACACTGTTTACTTCGCGGAATCAGTTATTAACGTAACTTTCAAGTATAATAAATAATAATCACTGTTTTTATTTGTGTCTGTATCCGATGACGATAACTTGTTGACCTACTTTTTCTTGGACTCCTTGAATGATATTGCGTAACCACTTTTACAAAGTCCTATTTAAAGTAGTATGAAATAAAAAAAGGGCGGATTCTGTATGTTAACAATACACATGTCGCACAGACATAGCATTATACATAGGTTTAGCATTATTTTAGCATTGGTTTGGTATCAACTGTAATGCTGTAAATTTTAACAATTTTTGTATATTGCACGATTAGTAGCGGAGACGCATGATAAAATAGCGTAGGTAGTCAAATAGAAATGTAACTTTGTACAAGCACTGTACGAGTGAAAAGAGGGCCTACTCCGACATTCGAAGTTTGTATCGTATCGCCCTCTCACTCTCGTATAAAGTATAAGCGTCAGAGGGACGGAGCGACACGAACTTCGATTTTTTTTTATTCGACTGGAAGGCAAACGAGCAAGCGAGTCTCCTGGTGGTAAGAGATCACCACCGCCTACAAACATCTGCAACACCAGGGGTATTGCAGATGCGTTCCCAACCTAGAGGCCTAAGTTGGAATACCTCAAGTGCCAGTAATTTCACCGGCTGTCTTACTCTCCGCGCCGAAACACAACAGTGCAAGCATTGCTGCTTCACGGCAGGATTAGATTTTTCGGGCCGGAGTAACCATTAGGCAGAGTAGGCAGGCAACGTCTAGGAGACCCGTGTGCGTGCGTGCGCACAAAAACTTTGAGTTTCATACCATAGATTACATTCATAGTTACTAAAAGCACAAAAGACATCAGCAGCGCTTAAAGAGACCTGAAGCCTATATCTTCTAGAAAATACCCAAAAATTGGGAACTTGGGAGCGCCGTGGAAGTGCTAAAACCGGCACTAAAAAACATCGATAACTGTATAGACGGGGGCGCCGACATGGCTAATCCGGCCCTGGCTGTAGATTGGGCGGTACCAGGACAGAGATACGTATGTATACAGGAGAAGCTAATATAAGCATGTTAAAAACAAAAACTCAGTTACATTACCTAACTAGTTGCCAGCTATCGATATACAGGGTGTCCCAAAACTAGCACGTCACAGTGACACCAGAGGTAGGCCAGCTCAAGAGGACCCTAACCAACCTAACATGACCCCAGTAAAAGTTGCACGGTTTTCGAGTTATTAACGAAATAAAGATTTTTGGGGATACTCCCCTTTGTCTTGACATTTTTAGTACCAGCATCGACTTGGAAAGCTCTTAATAACAGTTTTTTATGTGTATCGAATCACGAATAGTTACTTCAGAAGTACAAAGTGTTATTTTGGCAGTAACTACCGTAAAATGCTGAAAATAACTTCATTAATCTTGATTTAAGTTGTCTCAAAAACATGAATTTCAACTTTAACCATCTGCCATGAAAAAAAAATACTAGAAACGAAACAAACAAATACCGTCAATAAATTAGGCATGTCATGCAGATTTAGAAATGGTACAACACATGTATCTTATTGCAACAACATTGGACATTATTATCACTTTGCTGATGCCGCAAGCCGTCACTGTTAAATAAAAACATGTTACATTACTAATTTATTGAATCAGGCGTTACTTTGCCGAGGTCCATATCAATGAACTGAAACAGTCACCTACTTTGCTCACCATCGACCTTATGATAGCTACGTTTATACTAGAAATGTGTGTTCATTCAGTTCCTCCTCCTCCACACTGCAAAAATACACACCAATCACAAAAATCCATCTATCACCACCACCATACTACACCGACGCGTTTCGAACTCAAACAGAGCTCATCTTCAAAGCGACACAATCATTCTCAATGCTACTAAATATCTGTTAGCATCATCGCATAAATAACGTCGCTACTTTGAAAGAAGCTCGTACCTCAAAATCGATGATTTTTTGAGTGAACTTAATGTTCGTTGAACCAAGTCAGAGCCCGACCTAGGATCACAACCCCTTTTGCGCATCCACAACCTCAAAGTCCTCACGAACGTCTTTGCTTCGGAACACCATGGACCTGCCATCTCCACAGCGATTGGGACAAAATTATACCCGGGTCTTAAGTTCTGGTACTTCTGGTACTTTATTAGTTAGTACGGAAAATTGATCCCTTTGAAGATTATCATTGAGCTGCTACTCCGACGCACATGTTGACTGCTGCCTGGACTCTTATTATATCGTTTGCATAAAATCCTTCTTATGCATCCTTATTATTATGGATTGCAAATTTTATTAAACGATGTTTTTTGTGCATCAGAGTCAATGGACAATTTGAACATTTATTGTGAAGAAAATTTATTCCAATACATGAATGAAAGATAAACCTGTTTTTAACCACCCACGCGAAAAGAGGGGTGTTATAAGTTTGACCGCTATGTCTGTCTGTCTGTCTGTCTGCGTGTCTGTCTGTGCCACTGTAGCTCTTAAACGCGTAAACCGATTTGAATGCGTTTTTTTTATTTGAAAGCAAGTTTTCTAGCGATGGTTCTAAGACATGTCCTATCAAAATCGTTTCAGCCGCTTTTGAAATATTGAACTTTGAAGTGACAAAGTTGGGGATTTTACAACTTTTTTTGTTTATGTTATACCCGGTTCTTTAGGATTCGGTCCTAGCCTTGAAAAGGGAGACAAACATTAGTATTTAGCCTTCATGCATTTGGGAAAATAATTGCATCAGATAATAGATGAGCCATCGCTGTACACAGTATTTTTGTACCACTAGCAGGGACTGCTTTCGGAGCTCCAGTTTTAAGTTGGTTTGATAGGGCTTCGCTAAAGTGATAAGAATGCCTAATGTTGTTGCAATAAGATACATGTGTTGTACCATTTCTAAATCTGCATGACATGCCTAATTTATTGACGGTATTTGTTTGTTTCGTTTCTAGTAATTTTTTTTCATGGCAGATGGTTAAAGTTGAAATTCATGTTTTTGAGACAACTTAAATCAAGATTAATGACGTTATTTTCAGCATTTTACGGTAGTTATTGCCAAAATAACACTTTGTACTTCTAAAGTAACTATTCGTGATTCGATACACATAAAAAACTGTTATTAAAAGCTTTCCAAATCGATGCTGGTACTAAAAATGTCAAGACAAAGGGGAGTATCCCCAAAAATCTTTATTTCGTTAATAACTCGAAAACCGTGCAACTTTTACTGGGGTCATGTTAGGTTGGTTAGGGTCCTCTTGAGCTGGCCTACCTCTGGTGTCACTGTGACGTGCTAGTTTTGGGACACCCTGTATGATTGGTTTTTTGGAATCTTTTTGTATTTTTTATTTCAATTCCAAATTTTTACTTTTACGGTCATCCCGTGAAACCTAAATTGAAAATACAAACCGAAACATAGATGCACAGAAAAACCAGAAAAATAAGACCAACACTGGGAATCGAACCCAGGTCCTCGGCATTCCGCTACACCACTGCTGGTCTGGTGACCAGCAGTGGTGTAGCGGTATAGCACGCGGCACGGTTCGGTTTGTATTTTCAATTTAGCTATCGATATAGTTAGGTGGGAAACACATAATAGCAGTAATCAGCGCATCATACATCGGTTGGCGCATGACACCTCGACAGGAAACCGGCTAAGTACTTATTTAATTGTCGCGGTGGAAAAAACATTTTCCCGCGCCATTTGCGTGTTTTACAGACATTTGAAATACCCTTGAAAAAAATCCATCCATACTTAATTATTATAAATGCGAAAGTGTGTTTGTATGTTTGTGTGTCTTTCACGCCGTAACGGAGCGACGGATCGACGTAATTTTTGGCACAGAGATAGTTTACGGGGCCAAGAGTGACATAGGCTACTTTTATCCCGGAAAAATGCACAGTTCCCGAGGGAACAGCGCGCGATAACCGGATACGACGCGGGCGGAGCCGCGGGCAACAGCTAGTATATTTATAACTACCGTACTATAATCCGATGGATGTGGCTACAAGTAGCGGCACGAGAGTCTAGCGCTGAATGAACCGTGGAAGGGATAGCTGCGCATGGGGGCATGGGCGCGGGGGACGTAATGCGACTGGAAAGCCAATCGGCGCTACGCACGCCCGCCCTTCCCCCTGCGATACCTTACTTTTGACTTCTGCGCAATAACGGTCAGCGCTAAACTCTCGTGCCGCTACTTGTACAAGTGGCGAGTAGGCGTTCTAAGGGGGAACTCTTTCTTCAGCAATGGGCGTCTACCGGCTGATGTGATGATGAAGATGATAAAATATACTTACTGAGCGGCATAAAATCAGGCCCTCAAATGTATGCAGAATCGGTAATTTATTTTCTCCATATAAATAATTTACGCTGTCGCTATCGAGTGCGGTCACTGTAAACTCATGAGGGTACTCAGGGGCGGATCTACTTAAAGGCTTTTTGGGCTGCAGCCCAGGGCTCCGTGAATACAGAGGGCCCCCATCCTGAACTGAAAACAATAGACGATATGTCAATAATAAAAATTATCTAGAATAAAAAAAAAGATCATTAGGTTTGAGTAATTAGGTAGGGCCCCTAAGCAGTAGCCCATAGGGCCCCACAAATTCAAGATCAGCCCCTGGTGGTACGGTCTATGAAGACGCTAATGAAGGGCAACCTTCCTCTGTCACTTAAGAACAAACTCGTCGACATGTCATTCTTCCCATCTTAACCTACGGCGCCCAGACTTGGTCATTGACTGAAGCTCAAAAGTCAAAGCTCAAGGTTTGCCAACGAGCAATGGACCGCAGTATTCCGGGTGTTCGAAGACGAATCAGAAACACGGCACTGCGCTCCAAAACCCGTATAACCGATGTGGGTGTCAAGACCACTAAGCTGAAGTGGGGTTGGGCTAGATATGTCAGAATCGGAATCAGAATATTTTTATTGTTTAACTGTGTAACTTAGATGGTAGTACATAATATAAGGTAGTTTCAACAGTTACCCTGTGTCAGTTACAATGTCTGCCGCATCCATCCGGACCGATGGTCACGTCACGAATCGTTACCGAATGGGTTCCGAGGGATGGCCAAAGGAGCAGAGGCAGACCCAAGAGATGGCGGGACGACTTGAACGCTTTTAATGCAGCTCGATTGGCAGGTGCATGTTAGGTAAGAACGGCGAAAAAAAGAGGAGGCCTTTGCCCAGCAGTGGGACATATTACAAATACAAATACGAGTAGGTACAAATCATTTTTTTTTTTTATTCGACTGGAAGGAAAACGAGCAAGTGGGTCTCCTGGTGGTAAGAAATCACCACCGCCCATAAACATCTGCAACACCAGGGGTATTGCAGATGCGTTGCCAACCTAAAGGCCTAAGTTGGAATACCTCAAGTGCCAGTAATTTCACCGGCTGTCTTACTCTCCGCGCCGAAACACAACAGGGCAAGCACTGTTGCTTCACGGCAGGATTTGCGAGCAAGATGGTGGTAGCAATCCGGGCGGACCTTGCACAATTTTATTGCGGACTTTAAATCCATAGTGTTAGTATTTACAAATCTTATCGCTATGGTTAGTATTTATATATGGTTAGTAATTATGCACTAGCTTAACTTAAATGAAAAAACTAAAGACTGAAGACGCCTGGACATCGGCAGTAGGTACAGGCGCGTATGTAGCTGCACGTATCGTTGCAGCAGCGGTGAGTCCCAGCGGTGGGCTAACATGCTCAGGATGCTATTTGCGCTGCCCAGACTGCGGTTGAGGAGAGACGCACATCGTTTCCTCATGATGGTAAATACATAGACTGCTAAAATCATTACTCTTCCTTTGGCTTTGCCGTAGTCGAGTAAAAAAGCAATCCGTGTGCGCCTCCGCGAACATTGTCGACGCACTATACAGGCTACATAAAAAAAAACTATGAGCTATAAGGAAGTTTACTTTGTTGACCTGTCATAATGTCTTGTTTCAATATGGTGTTGGTAAATAATTATTGGAAATTGCGTCCGTACGAGTAGAAACATGTAAAGAACACTTAGCTTCATAAGTAAGTATATTTACAAAGGCAGAGGATACAATAATAAATAACTATTGCAAGTGTTGTTAGCTGCAGAACCAGTTCAACTGGTATATAGCAGATAAAGTCGGTGTACTTACAATATATTCTTGTACGACATACATTAAGTACGATAATATAAAATATAAGTATCCAAGTAAGTGAATTGGTTAATATTTGTTTTATAAACTCGTTTAAGGGGTTTCGAGTCACACAGGCAAAGAACTAAACCATTAGGGTGGAATTTAGTCAGTAGCGAATCAATTTTATATCAATTACATATATAATAAAGATAAAAACCGGCCAAGAGCGTGTCGGACACGCCCGAAATAGGGTTCCGTAGCCATTACGAAAAAATTAAGTAATATTTTTCAAAGGATTTCGTATTTTATACGGAATCTTCCAAGTTTAGGTATATTTTATACCTTACGCTGCAATTTACTCGTAAACTACTAATAATTCTCAAGCAAACTTAGCCGTTATAGTTTTCCTTGGAAGTTTGATATACCATCCTGAATTTTTTCAAATTTTTTCACCCACCGGTTTACATTTTAGAGGGGGGGGGGGGGACACGCTCGATTTTAATGAAAATTTGCACTTTACAGTTGAATATTTTGCAAAAAAAACACTGAATCGAAAAATCGTTTTAGCAATCCTCTAATGGTTTTAAAAGCCTTATCCAACGATACTCCACACTACATGGTTGGATGACAAAAAAGAATCACCTTCACTTTAAGTCTATGGGAGGTACTTACCTACCCTATATAAAAATTAAATTTAATGTTTTGTACTATTTTGTCGGCTTAGTTTACATATATATTCGTGCAAAATTACAGCTTTCTAGCACTGATAGTCCGCGAGCAAACCCGCGGACGGAAAAACAGACAGACAAACATGGCGAAACTTATGGGTTCCGTTTTTGCCATTTTGGCTAAATGTTAGTCTCGGGCCCATAAACTATCTCTATCCCAAAAATCACGTCGATCCGTCGCTCCGTTACGGCGTGAAAGACAAACACACAAACATACAAACACTCTTTCGCATTTATAATATTAAGTATATGGATTATAATTCGTGCCCTAATGGCGAATTAAATTCCATAAGTATGTAGGTACATTCCGCGTACACAAATATACGCGGTGTAACCGCACTCTTCGTAGTACTAGTAGTATATCTATTATTACTAAGTACATATATCAGGAGCCAGTACCCCATACACGACCCACTCTATAAAATTAATTCAACCTGGCTATTGACTTGTACGGAACGTATCGTAAGCAGCAAAGCGTGCAAAAACAATGCGCAGGCGCACTTTCAATTAACTCGTATCTTTAACGGAAGACGCTCGATACAACGCTGTCAAGATTAATAAAGACCTCATTTCGGAGGTGATAAGTGTAAGGGTATTAAAGGCGGTGAAGGTTGAGGAGTGAAAGCAATCCAAGACACTTGGGGAACGATGAAGTTGCTATTGGGTAAGTACGCTGCTAACGTGCGTAATTTATTCAGCTGTTGTGTTTATGGTTTAATCTTTGATAGACACAAAGGTTTTTTATTGCGTTTCTGTCTGTTGTGTTATTTTACTATGAAACTAGCTTTTGCCCGCGGCTTCTTATGGGTCAACGAATATCTTAGCAGATATGGACCCGTTAGTTATATAGGCAACTAGGTATTCCTAGCTCATTGCTCTCTAAACGTGCTATATACGTAGCTTTATTTTCTTAACACTATAATTAGCATTTCTGAACAATTGCACGTTTTTAGGGAAAATTAAATTGTCACGAAGCGATCGATGCGATCCTATGGCCCTACATTACATAATAGGCACAACTATAGGTACCTTTTTATTTCAATAAATAAAACAGTTTCATTAAAAAGAATTTAAGACAGTCTGGTTTTTTTTTGTTTCATATTTTTAGCTGTTTATATGTCCAGCCGTTTAGGCTATAGAGAGCCAATGAAATAGACGTACCTACACATAACTACACTCGAAAAACATGAACCCCCAGCTGATTGAAAAACAAACAGCCTGACCTGGGAATCGCGCCAGTTTTACCAAAACTTTTGCAGGTGGTAGGACCTCGTGTAAGGTCCGTCCGGATTGCTACCACCATCTTGCTCGCTTATCCTGCCGTGAAGCAGCAGTGCTTGCACTGTTGTGTTTCGGCGTGGAGAGTAAGACAGCCGGTGAAATGACTGGCACTTGAGGTATTCCATCTTAGGCCTCTAGGTTGGCAACGCATCTGCAATATCCCTGGGGTTGCAAATGTTTATGGGCGGTCGTGATCTCTTACCACCAGGAGACCCACTTGCTCGTTTGCCTTCCAGTCAAATAAAAAAAAAATCATCATCATCATCATCATCTCAGCCGTAGGACGTCCACTGTTGGACATAGGCCACCCCCATTAACCTCCAGTTGCTTCGGTTGGCAGCAGCCTGCATCCACCGTGAACCCCAAGTCATCCGTCCATCTCGTTGGTGGACGTCCCACGCTGCGCTTGCCGATCCGCGGCCTCCACTCGAGAACTTTTCGGCCCCAACGGCCATCTGCTCTCCGTGCTATATGGCCCGCCCATTGCCACTTCAACGAGCTAATTCGCTCGGCTATGTCGGTGACCCTTGTCCTTCTACGTATCTCCTCATTTCTGAAAAAACAAAAATAATAAAGATATTAAAAAAAACCTAACACCTGAATTCCTCCCACAGTGCTATCACTGTTGGCATTAGCATCAGCGTACCAGGAGAAGCCGTGGTCGTCCTCGTGTCCCTGCGGGCGTATCTACGTCCCTCTGTGCGGGTCCGACGGGCTCACGTACAACAACCTCTGCGAGTTCGACTGCCGGGCCGTTCAGCTGAGGAAGATCCTCGGAGTTGACATCTTCGTGACGAAAACTGGACGGTGCGAAGGCGATGGCGTGCAGTAGATCCGCTTTATTAATAGGTAGGTCTTACAACGATTTTTTATTATTTATTGAATCAGGCGCAGTGGCGGACTAAGCCCGTCAGAGGCCCGGGGCGGCAAAGCTGAATGAGGACACAAGTTTTAAAAAAAATGCGTTTTTTAAAAAAAGTGGGTACTAAGCACACTTTTAGTCTTGTAGGTTTTGATCAGGGGAACGCGGAGGCATTTGGGGGCCCCCCAAGACCGGAGGCCCGGGGCGGGCCGCCCCTTCCGCCCCCCTGTTAGTCCGCCACTGATCAGGCGTTACTTTGCGGAGGTCCATATCAATGAACTGAAATTTCCTTGCTCACCCGCGACCTTACGATAGCTAAGCTTATGCAAAATATGCGTGTTCATGCAGTTCCTCCACTTCCACACTGTAAACACACACAAATTACACAAACCCACCACCACCACCTCACACTGACACGTTTCGAACTCAACCAGAGCTCATCTTCAGAGTAACACAACCTTACACCATGCTACCAGTTGTTAGACACAACTGAACTAACAACACACAACAGCGTAAGCGTAAGGTCGCGGGTGAGCAAGGAAATTCTTTCAGTTCATTAATTTTTTATCAGGCATAAAACAAAAGTTGTCGACGTAGCATAAAAAATCAGACGTCTTAGTGAAAATAAAATAAATGTTAAACATTAAATACTAGTAAGCAGCTAGTAGGTCGCGGATCGGCAAACCCAGCGTGGTCCACTAACAAGATGGGCGGATGATGATGTTAGTACGGGGGTTGGATTTGTGCGTGTTCTTAGTGTGGAGGAGCTGCATGAACACACATTTGTTGCATATAGACTTAGCTATCGTAGTCGTGGGGTTTATACCTAGTTGATTGATATAAACCTCCATAAAGTAACGCCGGATACAATAATATTCCACACTCGCATCACAACCGAAATGAAGAGACCGCCAGTTCTTAAGATGCCTTTGATACCCCTTTCCTACGCCTTTACGACGCCTTTGGTTTAGTTTGGGTTGTGCTAATGCACAAGCTTTGTCTCAATTTCGGACCAACTCAAATAGTGTAAAATAAAACTGATCTACTTTTCCAGTAACCTTCTGCTTACTGCAACTGTCAACCCAGCTCCCCCAATGGGCGGGCTTCGCCGAGAAGGACTGTGTCTGCACCTCGGAGTACCAGCCCATCTGCGCGTCCGACTTCCGCCGCTACCGCAACATATGCACTTACAACTGCCGGCTGGATTACTTGAGGAAGAATCATCTGATGATGATAGAAAGTGTCAGTTGTAAGATTCTGCCGCCGGCGGCTCCTACGCCGTGAAATTATAAATATACACTTCAAAAACTGTTGTAACTTGTTTTATTTTTAGAGAAGGGCCGAATGTGGTTTGAACCGAATACGAACTTCGGCCAAACATACGGTAAAAATAAAAAAAATCGGCCGAATTTCGGTTGAAATAACCAGCCTCTAATAAATTTTAAATACGAGGTGGTAGATAAGAAGAGATTGTTAAATTTGATTGATGAAAACACCTTTCTTCCTTCCTCCTGCCTTCTTTTTCCGCCTTTATTATTTTTTGGATAAGCTCGCCTTTGCTCTCCTTTCTGTGTATTTGTATTTCTGTTTGTTTTATTTTTATGTGCATTAAAGAGTTTACATACATACCTTTTAATAATGATAAATATCTAATTTTTAAAAGCAAAAAATTACGGCACATACATCATGTAGATTGTTGTTTTACATCGTCACACTAGACTAGGGTAATAAACTAATAAATACATATCAAAATGCATGAAAATATTTTATTTCTACAAAAATTTGCATTACATGCTTCATATAGTCACAGTTTATTATCACTAATTGTAATCCCATTTACATTCCTAAGTTTCTATACATATATGGGTGAAGACCAAAAAGTTGCCCACCGTTAAAGCTGCATTAGCAGGTAGTTGTAATTTCCATTAACTTTTTCCGTTGTGACACGAAAATTATCCATACAAATCGCCCCTTTAAAACTAAAATGAAATAATTCGATTTTTTCTCATTTTAAAATTCAACCAGATAGTGTTTTATTTAAAGTTCAATTTGAAAATGTGAATTTATCAAATTGTTTCACTTTTTAGTATTAAATGGTGCGAAATGTATGATTAATTTTCATATCAAGATTGGAAAAAGTTAATGGAAATTATAACTACCTGCTTTAATGGTGTACAACTTTTTGGTCTTCACCCATATGGGAAACTGCCAGCACCATATCTACAAAATGTGCAAACCAGGGAACAAGTAACATTGGATTCGGTACCCCCCTAGAATTGGTGCCTAGGGCATATACATTATACACACACTAACATAATACTGGCATTTGTATTTGCCCAATAATATTGATCAGCCACCATCTTTATGTTCAATTTTAGTACTCATAGCTAGGCTTTTAGTAGCTAAAAGTAGTGGCCTGGTCCCACCTCAGATTTAAAATAATTTATCCATCTAAAAAATCTAATGGTCAGCTTCACTCTAAGGCTCTAGAATACAAATTTAACTAATCATTTTTAAGCAGGTGTCAGTAAACTAAAGTTTAGCCGGCATCAACTCATCCATTTCAAACTTTCTTCTTAAAAAGTCATCCTTGAATTCAGTGTCAGGCAGAAAACAATTTAAAAACAAATTTGTTATAGCACCAGTTATTCCCCATATTTTGTGTTTCCCATGAATAAATACTGGCAGAGCTGCCCCCATGTACTCCCAGTGAGCATGGTTCCTTGTGTCACAAAATGATTTCATTGGCACTAAAAATATTTCGTCCACTTCATCAGGATTTTTCTGTAGTTCATTAATATCAAAATTTCTAATTACTCCCACAACTGGGGTGATAGGAAGATTATTTCTGCCCTGTACCTGTGGCATGGGGCTCCAAATATCTACATTGTCGCGGGGAACTCCAACCTCTTCCTCAGTTTCCCGCAAAGCTGTGTCAATGTGGGTTTCATTTGGCTCCATCATTCCTCCGGGAAACGACACCTGTCCACTGTGACTTTTTAACTTCGAAGACCTGAGAGTGTAGAGTAGACATACTTCACCGTCGTGAACGCACAACGGTACCAACACTGCTGCAGTTTTCATAGCTTTTTCATCTTCATTAACTAATGTAGGAAGTTCCTTCAATTTCGATATACAGCGCTGACGAGCGACGTTCGCGAGCAACATTTGAGGAGACAAAGCCATTTCGATTGACGTGAACACTACCTTTGATTAGCATCATTACTCTAAAACATCGTCACTTTTAGAAGGTCCAAAGTCTACACAAATATTGCCGCTTAGCAACAAAGATTGAACATTATATTAATTTTAATCGTGCAACTATTTTGCAAACGGCACGGCACTATTGATAAACATATGTCAAATAAACTGTCACATTGACATTGACATGTTCTTTGCGCAAAGCTATAAGAGTTTTGTATTTTCACGCGTAAACGATGTGATAAAATTTTGCTCAACCTAACTCGAACATCCCATTTTCTTTAAACTGCCCGTATAAAAAATAATAATAACAACGCCGAATTCATATTTAAGAAGCAGAATTAAAGTTTTTAGAATATGTAATAGAAAAATAAAAAGTATTCAAATCGAGACATCCAATTTTCTTCCATATCCAAGTTTTACATATATATTTGCTTAAAAATTCTAGTTTTAAACTTTTTTAAGTGAATCCGGAAGCACAGAATAACCAATAGTACTCCGGAAGTCCCGACCTTTCAGACCACCAGTGGCCTCGTGTCTCTCCGAGACGAGTTTCTAGGAGTTGGCAACACTGATTCCTAAATCAGCTGTAGTTTGTCAAAATAAATAAATGTCACTGTCATCTTGCTGTCACCATATGCGATCATAACCCGACCGATTGTTTAAATCTTTTGTTTTACCGAACTTTGGACCCTAAACTTGTTAAGATAGGGAATTCAAATAACACGAACGTCAAGTATGTCTAAGGCTGCCTTCGCTCTAGAAAATTTATTTTCACAAGCGTCTCGAGAACGATGCTTGACGAATTTGAAGAAAATGCCACTACCCCAACGGCGCGGTAAAGTTCCTTCGGCAACAGCGGCTGTGTTGATACCTTTCTGTGACGTGAACGACACAGCTTCGCTGCTTTACACCGTGCGGTCGGGGAATTTGAGAAGTCACAGCGGACAGATCTCATTTCCTGGAGGGAAGACGGACAACAACGAGTCTCCGCTGCAGACGGCGCTGCGGGAGACCCATGAGGAGATAGGGCTGGCGCCGATGCGAGTGGACGTGTGGGGGCAGGGACCTGCCGTGCCCGGCCGAGACAACAGCATCATGATCACTCCTGTGGTCGGAGCCATATCCCTACTAAAGCCAGAAGACCTTAACGTCAACACTAAAGAGGTAGCGGAAGTGTTCTCTGTCCCTTTAGAAACCTTATGTGATAAAAACAATCATTACTACACACAGTTCAGCAATGGCTACATCCTGCCTGTGTTTGTGGTAGCTGATAAAAAAATATGGGGCCTGACAGCTTTCCTGACCCACACCTTCCTTAGCTCGTTACTTTCTAAAGACATTTACAGAAATGAGTGGATGAAACGGAAAATCGTGATTGAAAATCGTCAAGGCTGAAGATTTTGGTCTTTCTAAGTAAAATTATTGTGAAAAATGTTTGGGGAATATTTATGACTATTTTGAAATGACTTTGTAAATAATGTATTGAAATGTTTATTAAAGTACAAAGCTACTACATATCACATGGCATTGCATTACAATTGGAAGGCTTACACAGCAACCTGAAATAACCGACAACTGTTCGCACCTCAATTAACCCTAATCCAGCCCTTATTATTGAAATCTTTTTATTTCTTAATAATAAATAAATAAATAAGTGCTTTTACTCAAGCAAAGTCAATCCGTTCAGAATATACAGATCTATTGAGTAATGTTTTACCATCATATTTTGTCAGAAAAGATCGTATTTATCTTGCTTTCTCAATTAAATAAATATCACAGGACAATTCACAACAATTGACCTAGTCTCAAAGTAATCTTAGCAAAGCTTGTGTTATGGGTACTGAGCAACGGATAAATATAATTATTATAGATAGATACATACTTTAATTCATTTTAAACACCCAAGACCCGAGAACAAACATTCATATTTTTCATACAAATATCTGCCCCAACACCAGAATCGAACCCGGGACCTCAAGCTTCATAGTCAGGTTCTCTAACCACTAGGCAATCTGGTCGTCTAAATTAGCTTGAATAAACTTCATTATGCTAGTTGAGAAAGCAAGATAAATATGAACTTTTCTGACAAAATACAATGGAAATACAATATTCACTTGCAGCACACCATCAAATTGCATATTTTGTATACATTTTCTTATGCAACTTTCACTTTGTATACTGCAATCTGTACTCTTAGCATTGGATTCAACTTTTTTTCTTACATAATTTTTTCTTCTTTAGCACTAAACATGAAGTAAAACAAAACTTTAGAAAAACTTTATTAATACTGTACGACCTGATAAAAACTGGCAAAAACTTGTCAAATATTTCTTGTTGTTGTATACATTATAAATTGAGCAAGGCACATAAATTGGCTACTAACAAGCTTTTATAAATAGGTTTTATATCTAGACATAGGGATTAAAATGAATTTACTAAAAAAGCAGGAAAAGAAAAGGCAAATAAAAGAAAACACAAATGAAAAAAATAATATTTATCCAGATTTATTCCTTAACACTTAATTATAATCTAGAATTAATATTTTATACATTGTCCAATTGACATGTTGATCGCGTCTCACCCTTGTGTTGTTTGTGTACTATATTTATATGTATTGAATACTCTGCATCATATATTTTTTCCACACTCAGTTTCAACAAAAAAAATAATCAATAATAGAAAAAATATATATGCAAAACACAATATTCAGTGAGAATTCAAAAAACATCTACTATTTTAAACAGGTGGTCAACGTAAAGCCTCGCTTTTTAACAACCTATTTCCGCTCTGCTTACAAAATAGCCTTTGTTTTCCTCTTAACTTGAAATGATTCGGAAAACAGTATTAAATAATGTACCTTTTAAAAGGGTGGCATGAACTAGGCATGAGCACTCACAAGTTGTTTGATACAGGAAACTTGTCATTAATACAGGCATAGGCTTGGCGAGGGCAGTTGTGGGATTTCTGTCTAACCTAAACTACACTAGGGGAGTCCAAAAAAGAACGAACAAAATACTGTAAACCAATCCTACATAAATTATGAATATAATACAAAAATATGTCAGAATGCCTATTCGTTGTGTTTGAACACTAAGAATTTTAAAAACTATGAACAACTGAAGCAATAAATGTGGAAGGAAGTAGCTGCGTCTGCCAAGTCACTCCCAACCTATTATTTACTTTTAAGCCACTAAACAGTCAAATTGGATAACATTCAGCACCTTTGCCGAATTTAATTCAACCAATTTAGATTGATTCACAAATATACTGGACATTCTCAACGCTACGTTAAACCAAGTACTAATGGCCACAATTATTTTTAAACGTCAACGGATCACCGTTTCTTATAAATGCCGTCGTCGGCAGTAACAATCATCCGCTACACCAAACGAGACGTTCCCGCAACACATATCCGAAACTTTCGATTGCACCATCATAAAATTCAATGTCATACATTTCAATTACTACCAACATAGCAACACTAAAACAAAATTAAAAATGCTCTTTCCCAATTTGTAAATAAACGTATTTCTTCCTGTGAGCGTAGGCGGGCAAATTTGAACCGGGGTGCGGGTAGTCAATTACTTACGAAAAATGAAATAAATTATTTGAATGTTGGCAGCTCCACCCGCATCCTCGGTTCATCCTGGTGTCCGAGAAGGACGCGATATGTTGAAGTGGACGGTGACGTTTCTAGAACCAGCGAATCGGGTTGCAGCAATGTAAAACAAAACGAGAGGCCTTATTGTCTAACGCACTTGGAGTCACAATCGTTTTCACCATTTCTTTTTGTCACATGGTTTAAGACGAGGGTAGAAAGAAAGAGATGCGATGGCGAGCGTTAGACAAATGACAATATGGCTTCAGGTCTGGCAAACCTAAAGACTCGACAAGTGGAAGGTCGTCTATTATGTGAATTTGACCTCATTTTATTAAAAGCTAAAATAACATGGCTATTATTTTTTAAAAACCTCCACTGATCAGTGGAAAGCTGAAGCTATCTTTTTTCATTTTTAACTTATTCCGCGTTGTTGATTATTTGAGACAAAGGAGGCTGGCATAAAATCACGATGTTGCCAGTAAAGTAAAACCATTAAATGCCACAAAGGGTTGCCAGCTCGATTGTTTTAATTGCCGCCGTCCGCTGTTAACACTAGAGTCTCCCGCCAGCCGTGTCTACGCGACTCTTACTAGTAACGGTGGATATGGGTTGGCGCGCCGGCGGCGGCTATTGCTCGCGCCCCGGGCTCACGTCCACTGGGATCGAGGTCGTGAACGTCGGCGTTTCCAGTTCTTCGTGCTTCTTCATTTTCAGTGCCTGGAAATGGTAATCATATTATTTGGTTGATCAAGTAAAGAAGATTCTAAGGTTTATTTTCTAGTATAGATAGTTTCGAGATAGAACAGATTTTTTTTTGCTCGTTTAGAAACCCGTCGTCTAAATTGTGATCAACCATCAATGAGCCCCCAAAACATATTTAGGTTTTCCGCCTGAAAAGCGTGGACGTCTGAAAACAGGCCCATAAAATAATTTTTTGAACGTCCGACGATTGAAAATATGGTTATATAAAGTATTTCATTAACAGCAAAGTTTATTGGTGACCTTGTATTGTGCAATATCAAGATAAATAGATATCAAGACCGTACTCTATCTTATCTCGTAAAAAAGAGAAATTTCTAGTGCTTGCAACCTTCACCAGGATAAAAAGAATTGGTTTGTGCGATGTTATAATTTGCAACATTTTTTTATTGTATCGTCGTTACTTAAAAAGAAGTCAAATCTCCAAATCATACTGTGATGATCGATTTTGAGATAAAGCTCTTTTTATTACAAGAAGTGACGATAAGTGCTAATAACTACCTGAACAACAGTTGAAAAAAATCTAATTGGAATGTATTTTCAATTTGCCGAATGCTTAACACCAATGTTGGAATAAATAAAACAGAAATTGATACAATTAAAAAAACAATATCTAATCTATATTAAACGGTTAACGCAAAAATACAAACAAAACCACAAAAAATACAAATTATGACATGATGGTTAAGAACTTTATGTAGCTATCTACTATGTGAATATTATTTAACCCCAATGTGTTGAAATTATGATTAATCCATGTTGAACAAATAATTATGATTAAAACACAAAAATTAGATCGTTACATGATGTCTTAAAGGGTAGCGAAATAAATGTCACAAAAATATCAGCCCGCTTTTAAAACTTGAAATTACATATTTCAAAAAATAGTGAAGTACTTAAGAGCTTCTACGAAAATTGAAGTTCGTATAGTGTCATCCCTCTCCCACACTCCTGTTAAACTATTAGCGTGAGTGCACTAGACAGCTTTTATTCTGTCAAATAATATAAGAGGGTAGAAAGAAATGTTGAATGCGCGAGCGCTCTGACATTAGGCAATACCTCTATCACAGCATTAGTTCGTTGTTATACTTTCGATTTTAGTTCCATTACAGACGAACTGCAATATAATAACAACTGCCGACTGTCCATACATTTCAATCCAAGAGGTCTTATTGTCCTAAGACACTTGAATTCACAATCGATTTCACCACTTCTTTCTGTCACACGGTATATATGAGGGTAGAGAGAGATGGTGAATGCGATTGTGAACGTCAGCGCGTTAGACAATACAGACTCTTGGCTTGGCTCAGGGCGGATTGTCAATTTTTCCATTTTTTTTTGCCGCTTGATATTACGCAGTAACGTTGTTCTAGAAATGCAGTTCGTCTGCAATGGCGCCCTTAAAAGGATTGTGAAGTGAAACCGAAAACTCGTCTTTCATACAAAACTCCGGAACATAAAATGATTTTGAACAATTTTGAACATGTTGTGAATCAAAAACAAAATAAACATTGATTAATCAGAAACACCATGATGACGGAAATTAGTTTTTTGTGAAAAAAAAAAAGTTTTTGAATACAAAAATGTTGACTGACAAAATATCAAAAATTGGTAAAAATCGGCTAACGTTTAGAGCTGTTTCGCACTAGAACGATCCGAACCCAATCCGAACCAGTAGTCATAGAACTACATATTTGTATAATTCCGTTATCCGACTTCTCTCCGATCTATGGGTACACTACCTATAAATGGTTGTACGTCTACTCCGGATCGTATTTTCACGAGTTCAGATCGGATTCGAATCGGATGCATTGCGAAACCGCTCTTATGGAGTTAAAAACCACTATCGCCGTGTGTACGAGAAACACCACACAATCTTTTTAAAGTGTGACTTGTCAAGCGTTTTTTTTTTTTTAATGAGGCGTGTGATGGTAATGGCTGACAACACTGAGCCTCACCGCGGGCGCGGCGCGTTGCCGCGGCAGCGTGGGCGACAGCAGGCCGGCGGTGGACCGCTGCACCAACATAATCCAGTAAGCGACGGTACACGCACCAGTGGCGGGCTAAGCGGGGCCCCTAGGTCGCTACCGTTACCCTAAACTATAAGCTACGAGAACGTGTCGCAAAAATACCCAATCATGACAAATTGTTCTTCAATGAACTGAAACAATTAATTTGCTCACTCGCGACCTACCCTTTAGGGCAAGAGAAGACGTTGTCCATAAGATTCAAAATTGATAGTGTTTCAAATCAAAAAGCCTTAAGAACTTATTGGATGGATTGTGAAAAAGATTGGCGCGAAAAAGTCTTGCTCTATAAAAGGTCGTCGAGTTCATTACATCGACCTCCGCATCGCTCTGATTCAATAAATTAATTTGTTCTTCGTCATCACACGCTGTCTGATCTGCGAAGGCCCTTCTTTAGTCAAAAACTTAATCACCTGCTCGATTTATTAATTTTCACTTTTTTTCGATATAGGGTAAATCTTCAATTAGTGTCCACCTTTCAACAACTGACCACCTTCTACTAAAAATGAATTCTATATATAGGTGACCAGAATTCATTTTAGAGTAAGATGGCAAGTTATTAAAAGGTGGCCCGTAATGGACGATTTACCCTATTCGAAACAATCTTAGGAGACAAAGAAATGTGATGCAATAAACAAATGAATGTTATCAATTTTCAATAAAAAAAAAATAACGAATACAAATCCATACCAGCCAACATTATTTTCGTATTTATTTATAGTAAGACCGGTTTGAGCCCCATAAGAGTTTAGCCTACCACTGGTGTACACTACATATTAGATCCGATCCCAGAACATAACCGTGTCACCGGAAAGTTTGAAGATGTTGGGTTGGAGAAAGAGCAAGAATGATTTTATTTTAAACAATAAGACCGGGATAGCTAGCACAGTCACCGTTTTCTCGCCTGTCGTTACACATGATTTTCTCAAACATACTATTTCTAAAGAAGACAGCGACAAAATGAGTTGTGGCGACTTGTGCTTGCCATGTGGTCGGCAATACCTGTTTATCAGGGCCCAACTTATCTAAAACTATTATTGAATAAGAATTCCTTGCCGTTGGTGACTATCAAGCAGTATCCATAATGTAAGACCCTGATTCATGCTATAAGGACACGAATTATCAGGTCGTAATTTCGGGTAGGTATTATCCGCACCCAGTTGGTCTGGGAAATACGGCAAAGGGAAAAGTCAGGGATTTTTTTACAGCATTAGCAGAGGGCATCCTGTAGGCTTTGCACGCACTATGATTGATCGCGAGCGGTTTTAGCGCACCGTCTCTTTCTCTAGGGCGATTCCGTAATAAACAATGTTCAATATCGATTTTTGAACCACAATATCTGGTTGTTTTTGATCCTAATAAAAAATTAAGAACTAAAATTAGAATCAATACTACTCTCTTTTTATTTTGTAGTTATTAGAAATGGTAAAACTTTAATGTATTAAAAGGTGAATAATTCTTAGACTGAGTTTTTAAAATTTTGTGTTACTCGATAGTTTAATTAATAGCGAAAAAAGTTTTTACAAGGGGCAATAAAAATCAATCTTATGTCAATGTCATAAAGAATTTGACTTGGAAAACTTTTCTCACTTTAACTTTATTTTGCTCAACCTACCTTCATAGATAAAGAATCGTTTTCAAGCGGTAGTCTGAATAGTAACAGCGCACTTAAACCGCTGTTTAATCATAATCACAGTGCGTGCTAATCTTCTGCTGTCGTATACAGAAGGGCTACTCCGAAACACAAAATTCGAAGTTCGTGTCGTGCGGTCCCTCTGACACTTATACTATTTAATACGAGAGCGAGAGGGATCGCACGACATGAACTTCGAGTTTCGAATTTCGGAGTAGCCCTGCAGGGTGTGCGTCATGTCATGTGTGTGTGTGTGTGCGTGTGTATGTTACCTGCTGGAGCTTGTAATGGTTGATGATGTCCTGGTCGGCGGGGCAGCTCTGCGTGAAGGCGTCCAGCTGGTACATGTGGTGCATGTAGCGCCACAGAGACACCAGGCTCGTCTGAAACGCGAAACATCCATACTAATATTATGTTTGTGTATTTGACCGTCTTTCACGCCGTAACAGAGCGACGGATCGACGTGATTTTTGGCATAGAGATAGTTTATGGGCCCGAGAGTGACATAGGCTACTTTTTATCCCGGAACAGCGCGCGATAGCCGAATACCACGCGGGCGGAGCCGCGGGCAAAAGCTAGTTGAAAATAATCGTCTCGAGAACACATTAGGGAATTTCGCCCTATAACATCATAGTGCATATGGCACGTACAAGTAGCGGCACGAGAGTTTAGCGCTTACCGTTATTACGCAGAAGTCAAAAGTAAGGTATCGCAGGGGGAAGGGCGGGCGTGCGTAGCGCCGATTGGCTTTCCAGTCGCATTACGTCCCCCGCGCCCATGCACCCATGCGCAGCTATCCCTTCCACGGTTCACTCAGCGCTAGACTCTCGTGCCGCTACTTGTATCACGCAAAGATGAGGACTCAGATTATCTTTCGTGGTCTATTCAACGTGTTAAACCAGTTTGAACAGGTTTTAAACTAGTCTAAACTAGTATGAACTGGTTACAAGCTGGTACTGACCGGTATCTCGAAGTCGACGAAGTACTTGCCGGCGACGCGGATGTGCTGCAGCCGCGGCATCAGCTCGCAGTCGAAGCAGCACATCGTGTCTCCCGTCAGGAACCTGTCAGAGGAGCGACACTTGTTAGGTGAAAGAGACAGCGATCATTTCCAAGTACTTAGTTAGGCTGCTGAAAGAACCTTGCTAATATTCTAGGTGTACCTATACTGGTAACTCGCAACAGAAAACTACTTAAATGATAGATATGTCATATGAAATAAGCTAAGGCACTTCCCGAAGGAGTTCCCGATTAGTTATGGAAAAATTGTTCACCCTAAAATGAATAATGTATCTATACTTAATTTATTTTATTTTAGCATTTGAAACTTAACGGTAAAATTTCCACACTTTTTTAAATGAAACAACAAAATTACGTTAACTTCTAGGTATAATAAAAAAAACAAATACCGCTAATATATGTATTTTAGGTATTTTTAGAACATTTGTGTTCGAAATACCGAGAAACGTGTTACAATTTGACCGTTAATCAAACCTTAAATTAAACGGAGTATAGGTAGGTACTACCTATGGCCTGCAAAAGTCGATGGACAATTCCAAGACATAATCGTCTGACGCGAGAAACGGCGCCATCTATGTGTTCGATATGTTCGATGTGTGCTGTGTCCACTTATACAGGCCATTGTACAGTCACCAGCACCAGTATCTGATGCAACAAGCGTGCATATCTGATATGACTCTTATTTCTAAGGCCGGATGGACGTGTCAGATACTTTTGCACGCTTGTTGCATCAAATATTGGTGCTGGTGACTGTACCTACAAGAATTTCCAGCTTTGATTTAGTTTGCGCACTAACCTCGTGCCTCTGCGCTCCAACAGCGCGTCGATGCGCGCCAGGTGCGCGCGCAGCGAGGCCGACTTCTGTTCGTCTTTGCGCACCAACACCAGCTTCAGCTTCGAATACAGGTTCTCGATCAGTGACGCCACCTCTTTGTCCTGAAACAGAAGTCGCTACGTCAATCTGTGTGCACCCCAACTGCTAAGCACTTCTTCTTCATCCCATTCCTCTCCTATCGGAGGTCGGACAACATTTTGGCGATTTTAATTTTGGAGGCCGCTGCTCTAAACAAGGACGTGCTAAGCACTACGCAGTCTATATTCACAATTCTGGCACTTGCCGGCCGTCTTAATGTCATTTTCCATGGTAATTATTCTGCAGAGTGAAAACGTGCGTACTAAAACTATTCCAAATATTACATTGGTATAAAAAAGGTTGCTAAAATTTATTTGGATAATGAAATTTTTCATAATAATATTGGTATAAAAGGGCCAATCAACTATTTTACCGACACTGAGCGTCTCCTGCGTTACCAAAATTGTCTCTGGCGTAATCAAAAAATCGTACTTCCAACAAGATATTTCACGGTTTAATAGGTTGAACTTACGTAAGAACGGCATGTATTCATATACACCACCTACCTATAAAATTACAGAAAAACATGTTTACTTACAAAAATCTGCATTTGTTTGAAAAATGTCGCGGACAGATTAGTGTCGCTAAAAAATTTGATTGGCCCAAAAAGCGAGATACTAAACTAATATTTATTTGTAGGAGATACTCTACACTACACCCATTCGCCTACACTTACCTGTACAAATAGGTTGTGTCCACCGGGCACGGATTTCATGATGTGCCGTTCTATCTTCTCGTTCTCGAGGATGGCGAGCCCGTTGTCGATGAGGATGGGCGGATGCGTCGCCTCGAAGTTTGTGCGGAAGTCGGGCGGCGGCTTCTGCATGTCCACCGTTGTCACCTGGAACACCATGCTTGTATCATTAGCTTACAGCAGCGGCTAACAGTTCTTTTTTTGGCAAATCCCTATACCAAACTTCCGAGTAGGTTATCGGAGTACGCATTCAAGGGCAGATACTCTTTCATTAGTTTAGCAGTCGCTGTAACCGCAAGTAGCCAGATGAGCAATAGGATTTCGTGAAATTAAATAACTTAAGGGTTGGACTTTGGATGCTTTTCTTATTGTTTATGTGCTAAAAATATAAACATACCTTTAAGCTTATGGTTTTTAGCTCAGCGAGGAGGTACAGGTCCATGAAGTATTCCTGGCAGAAGAGGCACGCGCCCTTCCGCCGCCCGTCGATCGTCGACGCCTGAAATAAAAAAAAAGAAACTTTTAAACTAAAACTTTACTATAACCAGACAAAAATGTTTCAAGCATCTTGTACCGTATTATGTAATTAAATATATCATTAGCAATCTGACCTACATTCTTGGAATAATCCAAATATAATTAAATTCACCCGCCACTCTTAATTTTCAATCAAAACTAGTTTATGGACATAAATTAAAACATTACCAAGCATTTAGGAGGTCAAGCGCAAAATAAATTCTAAAGATTATAATATTTTGCTGTAACACTCATTAGCAATGTTAATTAAAAGTTAGCAAAATTGTACACAAGAATATTCTGCAGCCTCCGCGTAAACGTTCTGTCCATATGTAAAGAGAACGGAATTTATGGCAACATAACCGGTTCTTTATTTAGGTAATTAAATGCTAAGCACTGTGATTACCGCGTCAATCTGAGAAACGTCTTCTATTTATGCATTAAGCGTCTAAATCTAGGTATCTGAACATTAATTTATTGAATCAGGCGTTACTTTGCGGAGGTCCATATCAATGAACTAAAATAATTTCTTTGCTCACCCGCGACCTTAAGATAGCTAAGTCTATGCAAATTATGCGTGTTCATGCAGTTCCTCCACCTCCACACTGTACGAACACACACAAATTACACAAACCCATCTATCACCACCACCACAACTCACTGACGCGTTTCGAACTCAACCAGAGCTCATCCTCAGAGTGACACAACCGTACACCATGCTACCAGTTGTTAGACTAACAAAACCCAAAAAAAAAGTTGTTAGTCTAACAACTGGTAGCATGGTGTACGGTTGTGTCACTCTGAGGATGAGCTCTGGTTGAGTTCGAAACGCGTCAGTGAGTTGTGGTGGTGGTGATAGATGGGTTTGTGTAATTTGTGTGTGTTCGTACAGTGTGGAGGTGGAGGAACTGCATGAACACGCATAATTTGCATAGACTTAGCTATCTTAAGGTCGCGGGTGAGCAAAGAAATTATTTTAGTTCATTTATCTGAACATTTTCAATATTCATAACTTTGTGACATCAGGGATTCTAGAGACGTCTTAATAATTGTCACATAGTCATAAACATGAACGATGCAATGCAGCACAGGCAACGAGGGAAATCAGAAACACTAAATAATCAAAATTGGTTTAAGCAGAAACTATTGGCAAAAAGACATAGGCAGGTAATAAATAAAATGAAGCTCCAATAAGACCATCATAATTCATAACTGCTCACAACACTAATATACTCTGAATGGTAAACCAACGGGCCTGTCACTGTTCACCAACGGAGACAAGGTGAAAACCTTAGCTGAATGAATATTCATTAGTGCTATTGTCGCGTATAGCCGACTGTGACGGATCGTCGGTGTGTATATACAACTCTCGCTGTTCAGCAAGGACTGTCATTATCATTATGGCATTATATCTCCATCTCGCAAGCCACGTTTTTTATAAGACGAGGAAGGCAAACGAGCTATTTCTCAATATCCATATTTGCATTGGGATATTTCCCCCAAATCTATATTTTCCTGCTGTACAATTGAGACAAATTATGTAGGAGAAACGTAGTACCGGAAAAACTACTACCTACTTTTTTGAGATTAATCTTCACTACTCCTAACTTGTTGTTTAGCGTTTAACGTTGTATTTAGTTGCGATTCCGTGACCATTTCAACATTGTTGTCTTCATCCATGCATGGCCAGTAAACCAATTGTAATTTTAAAATACTATTTACCACAAAACTAAATCGTGAAGGCATTGCAGCATCCGACATTCTAACACTACACAGAAACAATCTTTGTTGTTCACACCAGTCGTGACCTTAAATGTCTTAATATTGCAGCAACTTAACCAAAACGTCGAATTTTGAACTCATGTCTATTGTTCGGTGCACTCGGTCCAAATGTTGCAACCAGCGGTCGCATGTTTGAAAGCTCTTTGTGAACGGTCATGACTCATTGCTAGTCAGTATTCGAGGTCGAAGAGCTTTCCATGTCTATCAATTATTAAACTTTCACAAGTACACGAGTTAGTTAACGGCTAAACGGTTAAATGACGAATGGAGAAGGCTGCGCAATTGAAATTATGATCTGTTGTTCGATGACAGGCCATTTTGTTGAGATCTTAACAAGAATGAAGTACCAATTGATGCAGTCCTGTGTCTGTCACCGTATTTTAGTATCGCGTCCCGTATTGAGGCTAGTAAATAGTATATACAACATGGAAGTGGCATTCCGTACCCCTATTGAGCAGTAAGTACTCTAGCAAGCTTCCTATACGTACAGTAAGGTTAGATCAATACATTATAGATCTAGCTGCTCTAGTAAACCTAAAGCACTGCTTAACTATTTGGTTGGAAGAAACAGAGGGGCCACTACGAAATTCGAAATTCCTATCGTATCATCCCTCTCACTCTCATATTGTCATCTCATAAGTGTCAGCGGGACGGCAAGATACGAAGTTCGAATTTTGCACTCCGTAGTGTAAGTCCAGGCCAGACTTAACTTATAAAACAACGCAACACGCAAGGTAGTGTTTTATCAATCCAACTGTGGTTTCTATGTCCCCTCCATAAACAGAGACGTTTAACGATATATTTACGTGACAGACAGTGGATTGCAAAACGCAGCAAGCAAATAAAAGTTTCCATTTGATAATCGTTTTCCGATCCAACGGTTCTCAATGGCATCGTCACGGGCAGTCGGAAATGGAGCACAAACAATACCTTTCCGTGCACCAAGACGAATGACATGTCCGGTCGCATGATAAACATAGAACAGTGTGACATGTAATGATATACCGCCTGTAACAGAAGACGGTATTTGCATGCGATACTAGATAGTAGAGGGTGACCAAGCCTTCGAGACATACGTGCACCTGTCTCTCCAAGCCTTCATAGCAGAGGTGTAGCGTGAAAACCTTCGTTAGATAGCCTAGAGGAAAAACACCTGCACTGCACCCAGGCATATGAGAGAAGGATGAGTTATGTATATCTTTGGAAGGAACTCACGCTTGTATGTACATCGGGAGTACACAGTACACAGTACCTTATAGTCTTCTGGAATTTTTCAATGATCATCCTATCGCAAACTATAGGTTAGTTTTTTTTTTTTTAATCTTAATTTATTATGGAACTTTGATCAAAAGATAATGAACATGTCAGTTCCAAAAGGCCTTAACTATAAAAACATCACTACAGCCATACGGTTTCAATGAGTAACGACTTATGCCAAGAGGGACATGACATGTCCTCCAAACCAGTTAGGTTTGTTTAAATAACAATTCTGAACAATTATTGGATTCAGAGGAAAAAGACGATCGTTCTCACAAACACTACATTCGAACTTCAAAATAAATATGTTTATGTGGACCCGGAAGTGGCAGTGGCGAGAATCGAGTTGTTACGGTGCCACGCCACTGCTTCATAATTTTCATAAATCTTAAATCTTATTAATATATTAAGCTGGACGTGTTAGCAGCTTGAGTTAGCAGTGATGGATCGCGTGTTCTAGATCAAAACTAATGATTAAATCTTAATGAACAGGTTTTGTGACAGACAAGTGAACAATCGAAACGCCATCATTTAACGTAAACGACACGAATATAAAGTTTTAAGTTTTAACCCTTTTCCAGTCCAGGCATAGTGCATTATAATTAACCACATAAGATACTCACAACATAACATAACATATTATTCGACCTTGATAATTAGAAGACGGTACAAATTCACTTGATGAATAAATTAATCCGTCTTATGTAAACAATATAATACTATAAGATTAATTTTGTTGTACCCAGTGTATAAATTAGCGGGGCCTGCAAAAGTTTTTTTCAATTTTCCATTTGTCCACTTATTTTGTTGTTGGATCCAACAGAAAGTTTTTTTTTTAGTTTTGATGTAGTTACGATTTTTTCCTCGCAAGATTTAGTGAGATTTTCCTGACGTCAAGAAAGTTTGGATGTTTTATCTAGTTTATATTTCGTGTCAATTTCATGACGGGACTAGTTTTTGAGAAATACTCAACTACGCTGTTGTGATTGTGAGGCGCAGATGGTTTTTGCACACGATGGAGCGACGATCTGGTTAAGATCGCGGGATCGCGGTGGATGCGAAAAGCACAAGACCGGTCTGAGTAGAGAGCCTTGGGGGAGGCCTATGTCCAGCAGTGGACGTCTTTCGGCTGACATGATGATGATGATGAGATGGTTTTTGCGATTTAGCATGTCAGATAACGTTAAAGCTGGGTGGTGGTCAAGTGGTCAGCCATGCGAGAGGTTAAGGTTAGATATCCTGCACGCTAAAGAATGCTCGCTTCGATCATATCAAATCGCAATTTCTTCTTTCTTTCTTTCTTTCAATGAATTTTGATCAAATGTAGAATTTTCACCATCAGTTAGATATTTTTTACGGAAGCTTTATATTATGTTCGGTGAAAGACTTCAATTCATGAGCCACCATGAAACCATTTCACCGTAAACGTTTTAGTGATATCGCATTAATTAACAAGGAAAAACGTAACGACTTTTCCTTTGAAAAGATTCCATGGTGGCTCATAAATTAAAGTCCTTGACCGTACATAGTAGGCTAGACGACTAAAAAAACTGTTTAGTCCGTCAGTTAGATAATTAAAAAATATTGTACACGTAGGTATTTTTTTCTTTTGTTTGACAAACAAAAAATGACGAGGACACAGTGCTTAGAAGTTTCGAGTGAAGTCACTATATGGTAAGATATTTACCTAATAGTGACGTCACAAACCCCCACTCCGGAAGTATGATTTTGACCTTTGTCAATTTTTAGTAATTTGATAAACCAAAAAATACGAGTCTCATATTTTTTCATAATCTAACTGACGGAATGATATATTTTTAACCCAGTCGTCACCCTTATTATAACTAGCGACGCCTCTCGCGATTTTGGTGAAAGGGTTCAGGTTGAAAAAAAAAAAGCTACCTTGCATTTTGCACACAGGATGATTGGATTGAGAATGAAATCACAAGATCCAAGATCCATCAAAAGTTCGATAGTCCATCCGTAGTAAAAGAGCATGGTGTCTCCAGTTCACGCCGGGCAAGAAACTAGGTGACGCGATGGTGCGTATCACAACAGAGTTGGTCGTATGTCTGTACTAGGCAAGGGGCTGCAGCCACCTGCATTAATATCTGCTATAGCGGAGCGTGAAAAAATATACGACACGTCCTACCGGCCCTAGAAATAGAGTCGTATCAGATATTGTTGTGTCAAACATTGATGCTGGTGACTGTAGCACTGGATTCAATCTCGCCAGTGACTTGGCTACATACAACAGTAAACCCAGACCGGAAACCTGGATAAACAACAGATTCTGAGAGAAAGCTGGGGAAATCAATGACCACACAGTTATACGTATTAAGGATACTCAAGAAAGCTATCGTAAGTGAGAGCCTAATGCATGCTTTCCAATCACAATGCAGCATATTGACGTGAGGGCGAGGTAAGTAACCTAAACATGCATTTTAAGCAGAGGCGTCGAAGACTTATGTGCAAAGAAAAATAGAATGAGCCAGTTGACTACCAGCAGTACCAGCTACTACAAGTAGTCTCCATATACGTCCCGATGCTGGACACATGCCTCCTCTCAGGATGAAAGGGATTGGGCCGCAGTTCCCATGCAGGCCCAGTGCGAAGTGAGAGCTTTAGAACACCATTAAATAGCTTGTCTCTTGAATGAACATACGAGTACATAACTCTATGTGTTCTACGCGTGACATTTAAATTCCTCATGCTAGTATTATTTTGCAAAAAATAAACGACACTTTTGTTTACACTAACTACAAACCGGTTTAGCTATAATAAGGTGGTCATATCGATGTCAGTGTCACACTATTAAAACGAATAAGAATAAAACTTAACTCCGTCAACAACGTCAATTAATAGAAAAATGAATAAAACATCAATACGTTGCAAAGTTAAAACCTTAAATAAACATTGTATAATATACTGTTACTTAGCCGAAGCTGTGGCCGAAGGCCGGCTTACATAATCACCCTAGCAAAGTTTGCTATTTATGGTATGTTTTCATTCCTAAAGATTTTTGTGTTTGACTGGTTTGGAAATAGAATTAATTCGCATTATGGCCCTAATTAATGGCAACCAAACTTATTGAAATAAAAAAATAAAAATCAACAATTAGTGTGTGCTAGTGCGCTAAGCACAATCGTGTTTATGGCATTATGTATTTCAAAATTATACAACCAAGTAACGGTAGAAAACAGGAAGTGTGAATTATTGTTATTTCTCTCATAATTTCGTATGATTATGTAGCATGTGCGTTTACTTAACCCTTTATGATGACGAAGTGGGTTTAATTCGAAACAAAATATTATATCTAGCTAGGTGATCATTAAATACAAATCAGTCAAATCTTATAAACGACATTGAGAAAAAAATTCAAGAACGAATGCGTAGTAATAGTAAGATCGCCGGAGCGTGAGACGCCGTAATGAAGACAGGTTGAAAACACAAATAAATTACTTTGCCAACTAAGGCATTCCAGCTAGCACGATAGGATAAGCCATCCAGTGCATTATAGCGCCAACCAGGCGTGCCAAACAAACATTAGAGTCAATGACACCGACACCACCCGAACATACAGCCACTTTCAGTTTCGTGAAATCGAAAGTACGTTCATCTCCTCCGGATCGCGATTTTCGCCAAGATGGCGGATTGGTCGCAGCCGATAATCCGTCACGCCGCCGGCGCAACCAAGCGGCGGCAATTCGACAACCGTTCCGCCTGCATAGCTGCGGCAGGCCATTCGGATGTACAGTGGAAATAATCTTTAAACCATTAGCCGAGCTCTTAGAAGCAATTATTTTTAAATATCTTTCCATGAAAAAGTATCGCTTATTGCAACAAAGTTAGGCTTTGAAATCAATCATTCAGAAACAACGGTTGTGGAAGTGCAGTGACCCGCGACTGTGAAATGCAATCGGCGCGGACCGGCCTCCCGGCGACCGTGAAAGTTCGTCCCCTCTCCAATGACACTCGGCTCACCTTACGAGGCTTGGGTTTCTTTGAAAATCTTAATTTGTTGAAAAGCGAAACATTTCCTGTTTAGAGGAAACGAACGCTTAACCAGTTACGAGGGCTGTTTTATATATGAACTAGACTCTACCGGATCGACTGGATGTGGATATGGACAGTAAACTAGATAAAAGATGAAAGCAAGCGTCGTTGACGATTTGTACGCAATCGCAATGTTGCCTCTCGAATCACACACACTCCAACCATCGCTTTGCTTGGTATGTAACTCGCATGATAAGCAAAAGGCGACGCTGGCACAGAAAGGTGTGAGTAGGTAATAGGTATGCATATTACTCAGTTTAGATTTGCTTTAAAAATAAATCTGTACTGAATAATGTCAGTGGTGTTGACAAGTTTAAGTCTGCTCCGAAATGTGTTGTCTGAAAATAAACTAGTGATGCTAATCTACTTCGGTCGGTAAATGAGATCATTGGACAAATCGATGACACGAGGAATGCACTCTGACAATTCTAAACTATACTGCGTTCATTCAGCTGTCTCAAAATAAACATTCTATGAAGTACTAAGCGTCTATACGTAATCAATACTTATAATTTTTCAGGAAGTACAGATTTAGATTAGAACCGGTGCTAAAAAGGCAAGAGTAATGAGGGCAAAAACGATGTAACTCCGGAAACCAGGAGGTGCGGCTTGCACAATCTGCCGCCATCCGGTGACTGCATACAACTAAAATGTAGTGGACGAACATAATATAGGAGAATTCTATGCAATTTGTAGAAGGGATTGAATATTTTTATTAGGTATCCGAAATACTAAAGAGCCATAGGTACTTATTACAACGTTTGGCAGAGAGTGAACAGTGCTAAATCATAAAGTGGATCGGGGTTTTTCAGCCAATGATTGTAAGTCCGAATGAACATCCCTGCAATGATTTTGCACAGTAAATCTTTCACGCAAGATGACGTCACGTCTTGGACGCATTACACTTTGAACAATGATCAAATACATATATTGAAATATTTGTCTGTCTAAAAAAATTACACGTTAGTATTTTACTTAAAGTAGGATTTCCGGATTAGATAAATTAATTACGTAATTTAAGAATGTGTGATTATCATTCACAGATCAACGACTTCGTGGAAACCAAATCGCACTTGATAAGACGGTCACCAATGAGACGTTAAAATTGATAAAAGTATTTAATTTAAGTTGACGACCGGTTGGCCTAGCGGTTAGAGAACGTGACTACGAAGCTTGAAGTCCCGGGTTCAATTTCAATTACTGGCAGGGCAGATATTTTTATGTATAGTACGAATGTTAGTTCTCGGGTCTTGAATGTTTAATATGTATTTAATATTTATCTACATTATAAGTATGTTTATCCGTTGCGCGTTGCCTAGCATCCATAGTACAAGCTTTGCTTAGTTTTGGACTAGGTCAATCGGTGTAGTGTCCCATTTTTTTTTATTTAGTTAAAAGGACGTCATTAAACGTTTTTCTATAAGAAATGTTTAGAATCTTGAAACTGAGGACAAAATAATTAAAAGCTGTACAAGTTCAAATAAGGCACAAAAAGGCAGTTTAAATTCTGATCATGCACGGCTTGGCACTTCTTTGTCTAACGGTATGTGGCAAAGATCGCGTCTACTTCGATAAGGATTCCATCTACAAGTATTTTTTTTGTTAAGAACTAGTTTCTGAATAGCAAAACGAAAATTAAGTAAGAAGCTAAAGCTCTGTTATTAAAAAAAGCGAAGCATAAACAAATACACATTCGAATAAATATGGTTAGATGTAAGATTTAATTCATACAAGCTGCTGTTGATAAGTGGCTCTTCCGAGCCCCGCAAATTTAGGTATACATACTTACACTAACAAAAAATGAATCCCAATTTCTTATTGCATACCTATGAGAGATTAATTTAAAAATGAATGATACTTTTAAAGAGTTCAATTGATTTTGTACCGTATTTCAAATTTAGCAAGGTCGAATAATTGTGTACAAAGTGGTCGCTGTATTGTATAATCTGTATACAACTATGCCTGGAAAAGAGTTCAGGTATCTACCTAGGTATGTGCGAGCGAAGAACTACTTCAAAGTTTCTTCGAAGGAATTTTTAATGGCTTTATCCAGGAATACTTCGCAGTGCATCTAGCTAGAGAAATACGCCCGTATCGATGCTTTAGTGTTGTCACAGGCCTTATAGGAGCAGCAGTCGAGTTCCTAGATGCAGTAATGATACTGTTACTCAGAGACGAGTTGCCACTGTCGTTAACTTGACGATAAATTGGATTTACTACGACGGAGATACATTAATAGTTAATGGACGTCTTAATTGTTACTCGTCGTAGCCATTATCCCGTATGTTTCATTGGATATGACTGAACGGTGGACGGGTGGAAGGAAAGTTAATCATCATTTCCTCTGAAGGTGTACTAGCCCTTTAATTTGATAATTAAACGGCAATTTCATCTCGAATAATTGCTCGTTGGTTTTAGTGTTTACATGTTCAAAGAGGAAAAACCTGCTGAGTGCGTGTCAGGTCACGCTCAAAATATGATTCCGTATGTAGCAAATGAAAATATCGATGGTGGTTGGTTGTTGGTGTTTTAATTTTAATTATATCGATTAAATTTTGATCAATCGTTGAATCAAAAAAAATCTTCTTGGCCGTGAGAGTTGTGTTGATTATAGGTATATCGAAATGCCAATCCAATCCACAGCACACTTTAAGTTTAGAAGAGAAAGAAAAATCATCCTTCAACCTCAATCTTTCATTTTATTTAATCTGATACTTTGTCAACATGGTTACCAGATATATTGATGCAAAATAATAGATATCTAACATTAGCAGTTCCGTAAAGGCTCAGTGGCGGACTAACAGCTGGAGCTTCCAAATGTCCGCAAGTTCTCATTATAAAGTCCTGATTCCTAAACAAGCCCAAAAATGTGTTTACTACATCAACTTCTAATACTGGGGGGCCTCATTCAGCTTCGCCACCCCGGGGCCCGAACGAGCTTAGTCTGCTACCGAGTAGGATTACGGAACCCTAAAGAGTATTGTCTTTACGTGTCCATTTTCCTTCCCGCACCTGCTAGCAAGGAGCATGACAGCTTTGTGATATTACCGCTCACGTATTAAATTGTGATGATCTCAGTGACTATATAGATATAGTCATGCATTAGTGATGACAATGACATCATGGCCTCGTCTTGCGCTCTTGGTTTTTTACCTTCAACTGAGGTTATGAATTTTATATTATCTTGAGTGTTAAATCTTTTTTAATACTCATCATATCTTTGATCAGTATAATTCATGGTTCATTGTTCGATCGCTTGGGAGTCCGTAAGTTTTGGCTGTGGAGCTTCAGCAACGAAAGTAATAAAACTGATTTAGCAAATGCTTGATAACTTTCCTAAATCTGCTAGCACTAATGCAGTCAAGCGGCGCTACAGAAGATATTTCCTAGCAGCCGTTTAGATTAGAAAGGGCAAGGAAACAACCTCACGTAGCGGCCGGCGGTCTCAAGAGAAGGGGCTTGTGTTGGTATTGGTACAGAAATGATTGTTGAACGTTGCGAGTTCTCAGTGGCTGCAGCTTCAGTTACTTCAGAGATTGCGATATTGATTTTGATCAACAAAAGACCATTTAAGTCTGGATGCTTGATGATATCAATTCTTGAAAAACTTCCCTAATTGTTTAGCAATGGCGTGAAATCTTCCTCTACTAGTACTCCAGGATCAACAATTTAAGTTGCATTGTAACATCTGATCTTTTAGCTGTAAGAGGTAGTTGAGACAGTTCATTCACTTCGTCTCGTTGTTAATACTCTGTTAGAAATTATTTTTCTTCTTGAGAAAATCAGTTATAATTATTTATTTCGCATGTATATTTTCTATAATAAATTACTCACTCGTTAAAACCTATAAAAGGTCCACACTGGACATTTATTTATTTCATCAACACGTACAATTAATGACAGAACAGGATAGATGAAGTCAATAAAATAACTATTTATGGGCACCTGGCGCTGCCTTGTTACATTTAAAAACATATAACGTTATGTATGTAGGTGTATGAAGCACACATAATAACTAGTATGGTCAGAACATTCCATATTTTCGATGCAAGGGCCGCGATATGCAGTTAGAACGTTATGCACGGAGGCATAAAGATGACTTGCCTTAGATGGAACAGGTAAATAAGTAGTTACTG
This sequence comes from Choristoneura rosaceana, assembly GCA_037349165.1. NCBI lineage: Eukaryota > Metazoa > Arthropoda > Insecta > Lepidoptera > Tortricidae > Choristoneura > Choristoneura rosaceana. The sequence continues at coordinate 3,998,098 of JAZBNJ010000032.1, forward strand.
CATAATTATTGTCAATTAACGTTGAACACTAGTTGTTTTCTGAATTTAATTATTACTGCAGACATCAGCTGACATCGAATAGTGTACGACCACGGCCAACGGCCACGTTATTATTTACACCTTCATTGGAAATCAGCCATTAATAGTTATTTACGATGTTATCAAGATTGTGAAATGGAACTCATCATCCCATCCCGGCTATCAGAGGGCACCGTTTCTTTATGAAACCACTTAACTGGTTTATGCAAATCATTTCTATTCATTGCTTCACAACCGGCTGTTCCTTGGATAAACGTCAATTTAAGTTATTTATCGACCTAACTTTTAACTTCTTAGGTTCTAGGAGTAAGTTCGTAGTATGGGCTTCTAAAATAGAGTTTGAGTCATTTGTTTGGATTATTGAATCACATTACATTGTTTACAATGAATCATGTTTAAGCTAAGTTTCATCAGTCACGAATTTTATGGGTCAGACCAGAAGTATATGATAATGCCATGGCATGTAAACATAGTTTTTACCAATAAATAAATAAATAAATAATCGGACGTAGATTCAGAGGGTTCAAAATTCATACTGTTGTCTGCGACGGGACTTCGAATAAAATAATTATGTCAATCTCTAAGAGAAAATTAACAAATTGAAACGTATTCTGAGAATAAAAGAGCGATTTGTCGCAGTTGTTGGCACAGCCACACCGCAGCACAGGGTAATTGCTATAATGATAGCAGAACGACGTTCTTCCGAGACTTGACGCGTTCAATTCGCGTTGCATACCGATCGATCTCCTAATATGAATTGTAAAAGGCGTCGTTCTCAATATTAAATAATTATAGTCGATTTAAATAATTAGACAATGCTGTTTGATGGATAGGTTTCTGAGTGAGAGATCGCGATTGTGTTTCGCAATTCTACGACAAAGATATTTATTATTTATAATATGTATTACCTATTACGGATGGTAGGTTCGTAGGTATATATCTCAACTTTTTTCTCAATCGTATAAGTTACCCGTTATAAAACCTATAAATTATTGCAAAATCTGTTTTCATATAATAAAAAGCGATTCTAAAAATAATACAACTACATTAATGAATATATAATTATCTATGTATTTGAAATAGCATGCAAAGCTACCACGCGTGCAATAATTGCTTGGCGTCAGGTGCTGCAGGCTTGCGTTTAGACAATGCAAGTGTTCAAAGGTGGCTAAAGGTCTCTAGTGTCAGTAGGTTTTAATGCCCCGAGGACTAGGTTGATATTTTCTGTTTCATAATTATGTACTTTGTTTACACCAACACTGACTTTTTTTTTCATCGAATCTATGTACGTAGCTTTATTGGTTAAGAATATAAAATATATTATGTGCGATTTTTAGAAAATAGAGTATGAGCGGAACATAATATATATATATAACTATAAATAGATATAACTGAAAAAAAAAAAAGCTGAAAATGTGAAGATTTAGCCTTTGATTTTCTTCGTTTCAGGTTTCGTACCTTAAAAGAAATAAAAGGAACCCTTAAAGGATCACTATCACCGGTGTGTCTGACTGTCATTCTATGTATACATGTATATCTATGTATGTCGCAGCCAATTTGCTCCGAAACTGTTGAACCCATTTGAGTTCGGATTTGGTACCTATACTAATTTGTTAAGTTACTGTTCGCTCATCAAGTCTAATGGCTTCAGAACAAAAATAACAAGAATTAGGAGCAACTAATCAGTATCAAACATTTTGAGAAAATTTACAAGCACTAATTCACTACGTCTTGGATAAAAGATTGAATAATTAGTTGACATCATATCATAACTAAACAAACACAAACGTTTATAATGTAGTATACTTTGTCCTTGCACAGTATAAAAACGAGGGATAACTCAGAAAAAAACATGTTTAGACATTAGGTGTTATAATGATTTCAAGATACGAAAAGAACCAAGAAATATTTATGTTTTGGTTCGAAAATAATTATTAAAAAGAATACGCCGAGACTTAAAATAAACGCAAATTAGTTTTCCCTTCATAAATTTACTACGAAATACCTACTACGAATGCTATTTTCTATCATTCTTATTAGGTACCTAATAAATGAAGTTTTATGGACTGTTTCCGCGCAGTCAGGTGACAACATTTTTTTTTATCGCGATATTTCAAAAACTCGTTACTATAAGAAAAAACTAAAAACGTTTCTTTCCTTTTAAAGAGCTGGGAAAAAGGGCACTAGCATACAATAGTTTGTCACTAAACCCGTTCCCCTGCCGTCATCGTGATGCTTCTGATGCATTTAAAATTTAAAAAAGTTTCACCGCATCACCGTTTTCGCTCAAGCCTTATCCTATGACTCAACAGGTTTCTTGCTCGCATTTTTTACCTGAAACAAAAGAATTACCGTCAATTAGTCAAATTAATACTAGTTCTCACTCCTTTGCACCTTTTTGTTTCAAGCCCTTATTATCGCTGTTATTATTCGCAGGCATGTCTAATTTGCTAACTGCTTTCACCTCGGTTCATTGAAGCGATACTTAGTTCAATTTGACTATTTTACTTTCTCTCAGTATTGCAGGTAGATTACAAATTTTTACGGCTATTATTGAGATACGATTAGGTTTTAAACGGTCACGTTGATCGAGTATTAATGTTTTTTAAGCGATTGAACTAAATATAGTTTTAATTAAAAAAAAAAAAAAACAAGTACGTCATACGCTATTAAGAAACGGTGATTTAATTTAAAACAAAAAAACCCAAAAGTACGAAGACCAGAATATTATCATACATTAATTTGTATGTTACCGCAATTTGACTATTTGTTCGTTTTGGCCAAAGGTATAACCGTTTTGAACTAGTGAGGGAGAACAGGTTCACATCATCATCGTCATCAAATAAAAACTAAAAAAACATGACACGATGCACTAAAGACAAATTAAATAAGTACCTAATAAAACGTAATTTAATAAACATAAAAACTTGTAAACACTAAAATTAATGCGCCCGTTACTTATTCATAAGGCAATGTGCTATCTGCCGTCCTCGACCGAGACGTGGTGACGTCACCAACCGACATTTCGCAAAACAACCGACGACTGATAAGCAGAAACTTTAAATTTGGAACGGGCGCTTGTAAATAAAACGTTTGTAACAGTTTCGAGGTGGTTTTGATTATGCATAGCGCCATTTATGTCAAGAATAGAATAAGTAATGGAATGATGAATATTTCTCAAAGACGACTGGGGACCTTGAAAATTTTTCGTAATAACAACAGATTTCACGAAAGAACTAAGCCTAAACTAAACCTGTTTATGGTAATAGGCCAGAGATCAGGCCAAAACGCATCAACAGTAAGTTATCCTCGTTCATTACGGAAAGATTTTCACAAAGACTAATAAAAATCTGTTTGTTGTAATGTAACTCCAATAGAAATAGAAACACTCGCCCATCAGTAGAAACTGAAAGAGCATTTATTACCAATGTGATGCTAATGCAGTGTTGATCGAAAAATGTGATTTTGCACGACGCCATATTCCCAAGCGCCACAATATTCACATGACGTTTGAGGACGTTAGTCACGTAACGTCATGACCATAAGTTTAGCACTTAGCCGCATGTCGGTGCTAATTGAGTCAGCCTTGATGACCGCCACTTTTGTTATAGAGATGACAAGTATGCTTATTACTTAATCGGAGACTGTAGAATGCGGATTAAAAGGAGATAAATGACATTCCCAAGAGGAATCTACAATTCTCTATGAGTACCTAACACTCTTCTAAGGTCTCTAGTTTATCAGTAAACTGTGTTTTTCTGCCAAAATGAGAATAATCATAATTTTGTATAACTAACCTCCCACAGCAACTGATTCTAAAATTACTTACAACATAATAGCAAGAGCACGCTACCATCAAAATATAACAACCGGTTTCCTTGTAAAAACAAACCTTAAGCCGTGAAGCTCCGTCGTTGACCACTTAAGGCGATCAACGCAATTACCCAGGGCGCTGGCCAGATGTAATTGGAAGAATAAAGAGACAAAAATATTGGGCGAATAAAACTGTAAGAGAAATCTGTAGCGAATCTAGAACCGCAAACAGCAACAGCAATTTGTGGTCAGCCCGCGTTTATTTTGATTATCAGTGATGATCATGAGCTTTAAGTAAAACGCGATGGAATGGCACATGAATTATAAGTACATATTTACTTTCAAAATATGTAGCGCAGTAGAAGGGGTATAGAACATGACACATCCACGATAATGTGGCCTTAGCTATAAAATGAAACAACAGAGTTGTTGATGCCAACTTTTAGGAAAGATAAACGTTCTAATAACTGCTGCTGTCATAGAAACGATATCATTGCACAAGTTGTGGTGTAAATCCAAGACAAAAACGCGAGCGCGTTGACCCTGTGAACAACTAAACGACATACAAGCGAGACAATCAGCTCTTGCAAAGTGGGACGATGGCGACATTACATCTCCACTTGGAAATGTTGCTAATTCACTTACGTTTGAGACGCGAAAGAATTTCAAGTGTTACAAGTAATTATTCGCATTCAAACTTAATACTTGGAAAGTGACGAATTGCAAGTAATCAATTCCAAAGAAACAATACTGCGCCCTATCTTGCATAAGTACTATTGATGATATGATAGCGTAGATATTCCAGCTTATCGTACTGAAGCATATTGTTGTGTTGAATTGAGACCCGGCTAATTCCTACGTACCTATAATTTTTTAAATCATCGAATTAGAATAAGTAGGATTTGCAGCATACTTATGTTTTATTTCTAAATATAACGTAGCATGTGCTCGTAGAGTATGTAAACAGACGATATCTTATCGGCCAAGTTATCATTTTATCTCCAAAACCCTGGTCTAGAACATGGCGGAACATAGTTATATTTGTGTTGCAACCTTCACAGGAAATGGATCGGCAAATTTTGGAATCGATTGTAAAGACGTCTTATCAATAGCTCATAAAACAATTACGCAACTGTTATCGAAGGCGTTACATCGAATAAAATGTGTTTGAAGCATCGCTTTAGACGTGAGTTAATGCAATAATCAATACGAGACAGGAAGCCAGATCATGCTTTATAGACATTGATGTCAGCGAGCGAATTAAATCGTAAATCCGACTTACGTAGGTGTGGTAAGTATTTTATTGAAAGTATAGCAAACAGTTTATGATACGATAACGACAAAAATGAAAAGAATATTCCAGAAACTTATGAAAACTGTATTGAAGATTTCGCTCCAAAGTATTAGCTACAGGTCTGTGTTGGCTCCAACGTTTGTTTCGCAAACGCCGCCAATATTTGGTGTAACTGGCTTGACTCGGATCCGGTTCTGAGATGAGTCACGAGCGACCTCAGGCCGACCTCTACTTCAGCACCCTGACGCAGCTAAGCTCTATTTGATTCCCGCGTTATCATAACATTTTGATGTCGTCCAACAATTTCGATATAGTTTCTGCATCGACTAATCAAAATGTGGACAAACGTTGTACAAAAAAAACATCTTATCAATTCCATGCTACTATTAATTGCCACGTTTTAGACTAACTTTGCGTAGTGGAAGATAATGTTTTTGTTTAGAAACATAATTGACACTGACTACTGACATGGGAATCGATTCTTAGTAAAGTAACGATGTAACTGATCATTCAAATGTCAGACTCCACCTACGTCACTTACGGTGTCTTTTGTTTGTTTTGCTTTTCACAGCCCGTTCATTTTCTTGGCTCGTAAACAGTCTTTAATATAAGATCCCTGTTTTCTATTTGATGCCAAAGATGTTAGATATACTATAATATATATTTTTGGTAAATTGAGCTATTAGACAGTGAAACCCCAACTAACACAATATTTACTCGAGTGATGAATGCCGATGATGTAATCCAGTCTCATTGCAAATACCCGGGTTAGTTTAACAAACATTCATTGTACATAGCAACCGAAACAAAGGTCGAAATTGAATTTCTAAGCTGTAGTAAACGTACGACTTCTCTATGTTGTGCGATATCTTCTCTGTTATGATTAAATTGTGGTAAAGTTGGAATTTTATCAAACTGCCAGTTAATACATATCGTTATTTAAATGACACACGCGATAAGATATTACGTTTGGCATTTTTTTCAGGTGCAGTATTTCTCTTGCATCTGGCAAAAGCAAGAAATGTGTAAATTGTGCCAGTTTACTACTTTATTGGCTTATAAATACATACTCTATAATTAAGGTTCAATTCTCATCGATATATCTGTTGTGGGGATCTCAAAATTGCTTTCAAACGGAATCAATGAATGCAACATGGATACCTGTGGGCGGGGCTGCATCAACACGCAATTGCTTAATGGAGTTGTACAACACAACACGTGAAAGGTACAAGAAAAAGGTGTTCCTAGTAGACAAGCTCAGGAGCGTGGTAAAGAGATCGGTGAAAATAATCAATAGATAACAAAAATAAAATGTCGCTTAAATGTTAGTACTCGCATAATGCTTTGTACTATATTGTATAACGTATTATCGAAAACCCAACGGGCAATGCGTTGTTCTTCTTTAAACCGCGCATTTGTAACTAAAAATCATTAAGTTAAATAGCTACAGCATCGTGGCTTTCAAACGTTTAGTAAAACGTATTAAAGCCGCAATTTACGTCAGTAACAAACTGGCCTAACGCGTAGATACTTTATAAACAAAAGATTACAGTTTTTAACATATCAAATTTGAATGTGGAACTAGCCAGCGTAACGGCTGGCAGCTGCTCAAACGCCGACAGGCATGCCACGCCATATGTGGCCGTGGGGACAGACCCCAAGACAAGTTAACATATCTACATCTACAAGGTGTCTGTAATTCACTCATCAAATTTAAAAGATACCGCCTGCAAGATGTCACGTGCGCCTTACAGCTTAAAGGGCGGTTTAATGCAATAAATGATGGTGCGGACGCGACATTGAAACCTTGCGTTGAACTTGGCAATCCTATAAACCGCGCTCGGTTAGAGACAGCTGCCTTATACACTGTAATAAAATACAGAAATACATTTTAAATTACACGAACTCGCAACGGCAACGTGAGAGTTGCGACTGCGAGCAATAAGTGGCAACAGTGGACGTCTTCCGGCTTATGACGAAGAGCTTACCGGGGTAGCAAAGTGTTGTTTACATGGTACGAAAAGAATAATTATCTTGCCAGTTTAGTCATATTTATAAGTGACCGATCATCGACGGAAATGTACCGCTACTGATATTTCTCGTTCCGTCTAAAAATACCTAAGATTTGCGACTCCCCTTGACTTGACTTTTCATATAAGGAAGGTCGGACGTAAATAATCATTGTAATAACTCATTTTTAAAATTAAACAGTTTGGTACTATTATTGCGTCTCAGGCTCAGGGCACAATTTATGACTCGATTCAGTCGATTGCTGATGAAATCCGCAAAAAATGAAGTCAACACTCAAAGAACTAGCGAATGTAAGCATTTCAAAATAACATGTCTTATGGGAGAATTATAAGAATACGATTCTACAAAAACTAATAACGCTGCGGCGCAGGCTGTGAAGAAAAGGAACAAAAACCAGCGCGTGCGCCAACTCCTCCCCTTCGCTCCAGCCCTCCCCTCAGACACCACACCTGTCTTTAAAAAAATATTACCTAAGCGAAAAACAACATAACTATATAATCAAAAACCCAATTTATGTTAAGGGATTAAAATAATTGATGTATTTATTGATCCTGCCCTATTAAAAGATCAGCAGGTCTGTACCGATGAAGCATATTATAATAACGCGGCAGTGAGCACATGAATGGATTTAATCGTAATCAACTATTTATAGCCTTTTTAAAGTAATCGAAAAACAACTGATAAAATTATTACCAAGAAAATTACAAACAGGATACATAACTTAGCAGCAAAGAAACATTTACGACAAATATAAGACACATAGTTTAATTGCAAATAACGGTAGGTTTAAATTTTTTCAAATAACTTATAAATTTACAATATTATTCCCTAAGAAAAACATGGACTCATAATATATCAGCAAAGAAACAATAACTAGTTTACGTACGATCCATTAAGACACTTCATTTACTTTTTATCTACCTAATGCCTAGTTTAATGTCAGAATGATAATTTCAAGATGAAGAATTAAATTGTGATACATGAAAATTTGTATATTTGTATTTTTCAAAAGTCTAGATGTAGTCTATTCTTTGTAGGGCACTAATAAAGGGTGGCCGATATTCGGGAAACATTTCATTGGGCATTTCATAAAAAGTTTGTACATTATCATTTTCGACTCGTAAATAAAAATTATACGTACGTAGAATAAATCTATCTGAGCCTAATTAACACAAGTCCTGAAATCATTGAATGAACGATGAATTATTATATTTATATCATCAAAACAAAAAAAGAAACTTTTATTATCTTTATCGTGTCGTGGTCTAGTATAGTCATTGCTTAAAAATAATATATTTGCTTTAAATTCATTTTTTTTTTATCTATTCTACCTATGAGTTTGTATTGTATAGTCGTTTACAGTTGTTTATTTAGGCTTGTTTTAAAGCTCATTGATAATTTTATATCACAGACACAGATAAATGTGATGCCGTCTCCTACACTTGGACAAGACAAACAGAGACAGCATCACCGATATCTGTCGCATAGACTTTATCAATGACTGGTAAAAATAGGGGGTTAGCATACTGCAGAAATAACGAACAGATGGCTTTCCAATGCACTTTATGCAAATTCAATTTCGTGATTAGTTCAGATTTCGAAACTATAGCTCGAGTCGCTCGATCCGACACGTCTCGATGCGGCGTGAACATCAATTCGACATTCACGAACTAAACAGCGATGGTCCGAGTTTCCTCTCCTCTACAATTAACCTATTTGTTAAACCTATAAATCTATAAATTAGGCAAGCGTGCTCCATCTTAATCCACATCTTCCCTTACCATCAGGCGAGATAGTGGTCAAACGCCTATTTCTGTGTAAAAAAAAAACTTCTGACTAGTCAGTTTGATAGTGACGATGATAATCATAATTAAAAGAGTTCACGACCTATTGCGATTACTTTTTTTAATGAAATAGAAACCGGCACGTTCAAATTTGGAAAGATCGAAAATCATGAAAGTAATATCCCACAAGTAATTCAGTAAGTAATAAAAAACCCGCTAGACGGTATTCAAATAGCTTACAAATCACAATTAAAGTTGCTAATGCGACTTTCTTCTCCACAACGTATGTTTATCGGTAGTTTATTTCATGCGTTCAATTCAATAGAACATTGCTGTACTGCTTTATAGTTCTGTTATAGCAGAGAAATACGCTCGTAATCCTAATTCTGTGAAGTTATTTGTAAAATAGTGAGAGCATATTAATATCAATGGCCTAAGAAGGTTGTCAGGTCAGATTGATTAATATAAACGGTGTCATGGTCATAATGATACACCAGTAAGAATTATTAATGAGGTTTGAACTTTTAAAAGGAAAGGCAGATAAATTCACAACGCCTTTGAACCCAAAACAATACACAAATTTTATTGTTAAAGTTAATGTAAAGGCTGCAGTTATCGACGATTACGTTTTGGAAACAGTACACAATCATACTAACGGCTAAAAATTACAACCTTTGTTGAAACAATGCATGACAATAACTCGTAATTCGTTACCTAGCTTAGAACCACTGTACATTTACTTCTGAACAATAGCGGATAAAACTACAGGACGTATTATATTTGCCTTGAAGTGGAGTGATCAGAATTTCCAACAGAATCAGACAATCACTGCCTGAACAAAAAAAATACAAGATTGACGTACGTGAAATTATTGTCCGACTTTATATCTGTAACACATTGTTAACTATCACTTACGAATTTTAAAAACCTAATCCGTACATAAGAAAACAAATATATATGCACATTTATTATGTATGATACGTGTTACTTTATGGAAAACATTCGAAGCAATGTCTCCGTAAAAGCGGATGCATAAGAGACCGAAAAGTGGTGTTACTTTAATGGGCATTGATAAAAAAGGCGACTTCGTTATAGTTGTGTACGACGGAGCGTTTTTAAGTAATACTGATAATATTAACGGTATAAAATTAAACTTTTGAAAGCAAACATGACAATTAACTAAAGACAATGCAAGGACGACTTATAATTAACCGCCTAATGAGGGACAAATAGTATCAAGCGAGTGTAACAAAACGGAAAATAACTACGCTTAAGAAGATATCAAATCGTGATCTGGAATTCTTACTTACAGTGCAATTTTATAATTGGCCTTCGTCACGATACATCGCCCAAATCGTGTAACTTATCGCAATTACTATGAGAGCATTTACAAAATACAAGCGGTAATTGGCTTACGAATCAATCGTTGAGAAAAACTATTACGTTCACGCTGAAACGTTAATGGCTGAAAAGAAAATCGTGATATGCAACGACGAACATGTACCGATTGTCGTCATTAGCACCTTGCGAATTCCGCAATGTATAACGTTGCTGTTCAGAAACCAAGCAAGTCAGTGTTCAAGCATACTGGTCTACTTGAAGCAACAAGAAAGTGATGACATCGTCAAGATATATAGGTTTAATAAAAATACAACGGTTGCGCGTTAATAAAGGTAGTAAATTCTGGTGTTTGAAAGGAAGCTGTGTAACATGAGAACTTGAATTACGACAAGACTTCGTTGTTGTGAGTGCAATGGCCAAACAATGCCGTACGTCTGATACGAACATCTGCTTCCTCAGAGTTATCGCTGCGATATCATTCAATAACCAAAAAATTGCATGGATTAGAATTTCGAATGGATAATTCGTGATGCATAACTAGTTTTTTAATCGGTCTTTTTTTCAGGCGTAGCAAATTCATGAAATATTCTGCATTATAAAACTGAGTTTCCCCTTTTTCCTTCATCATCCCAGCCTATATACGTCCCACTGCTGGGCACAGGCCTCCTCTCATTCTGAGAGGAGGCCTTTTTCCTTAATGCTAAGCAATATGTCCATAATATAAAAAGTAGTAGCTCGCGAAATACAATCTTTAAATGTTGCAAGTAGTTGTAAGTTTGACTTTATAAGTATTATAAGATTACCACACACTTTTTCTAAAGTGTTCCAGTCATAAAATATATCTAAGCTCGGCTGACACGTAGCTTGCGACACGCAAAGCGTGCGTTGCGCAAAGAGCACGTCCCAAGAAGGCGTGGTGGAGTGTCCTTCGGTAGACACTAGACACAAGACGTGGCAAAGCAAAGCACCGTTGAAAATTTATATAGCGTCAGGTTACAATATGGACTATTCGACAACAACCACTTAACTGTGTAAAGAAAGTAAAGTGGTAGTTGGTTTTATGTTAAGGAAATCACTGAGACTTTTATGGATTTCATAACTCTCAATAAAGTAAAGAAAGTCGGCGTTTAATGCTGGTCGTTACATTACATCAATTAATACAATCAATTCATGTACAGTATGTTATTACCATGACAAATCATCAATTTCTTTGAAGAAAGGAACTCTAGCTTTATTTGTTGGTAACGAATAACTTTACGATATAGATAGGGACAAGTCGAAGCAACGTGAAGTAGACTCTTATGCAACATCGGCAATGTCTAGTTTTGTATGAAGTTCTGAATTACATGCAAAAAGTGGATTTTCGTGGGCGGACGGGTTGTGACAAAGGTTTTACTTGCGCTGCTTTTTGTTAGTGCAAAGCTAGATACGCCTTTAGAACTGATCAATAGCCTCTCGGAGTATTATCAATATTTCAGAAACAGCTATTGATCTAAGTAACCGTAAACTCGCATCTCGAAAGAATATAGACTCGGCACTAGTCGGATAAGATTTAGCATCTGGCACAAAGGCCAGCAATGTTAATACAAGAAGTAACACGCAAGATATATCGTCATCCATAAATACAGCTTCGGCTTACGGTAAAAAGTAAAAATAAATGCTGTTAACGAGCGGTTGGCGTGTCCAATGAATGGAGAGAACAACATGTGATTGAAATTGAATATTTTCAAACGTTTCATTACCTTAATTATTAGTTACGTCCGTCAGTCGATGTACAAGATGAAATTCCGCGGATGCGAATACCAGGGAAGATCGACTATGCTTGGTGCAGCTCATTCAATCAAGATGATTAGTTTTATAATCCTGATCCGAGACATGGTTATATAAAATGACGTTGAAAACTGGTTGAATATAACGCTGGAGACGAAAGTCGGATGTCATAGGTTTTAAATTACCTGTAAATGTTAAGCATCTTGACAGTTACAATTTCCTGTTCTGTGGTTAAGAGGAATAAGCCTTTGCAAAGTTGATTAGACATCATTAGCCTGGAGTAAACATTTTCGTTGGGTAACCCGGAGAGCAATAAATAAATAAATCTATATCTATCTATAACCGCCCTTATAGCGCCTATCTTCGGACATATGTAGGCCTCCTCTCTAGTTTTCCCATGCCACTTCTCGTACCTAGTTAGTGGACTGGACTGGACACGACCTACGACATGCTTGTCATCACTGACGTCAGATAAAAAAAACTCGTTGGGAATATTGTTGTTACGCACATCAACCTGCGTTTAGTGAGAAAACGAAAGTGTCATTTTATAGCGAATCAATCAATTGATAGCAATCTAGAAACCCGTTCCTCATGACTGAGCAGAATAGATCTCGGTATAATGATAATTAAACGTCCATATTGGACATGCTAATGGGTGGTGAGCGTCCCCGAAGAGGGCACGAGCTGTCGCGTGCGTCGTCACTTTCCCCGGCGCCCGCGCTGGTTTCTGTTTCAAACGCGCGTCCGCTCTCTAGCGCATTCTCGCCCCACCGGGGATGCGTTTTATCAAGGGAAATTCGAGAACTTTCCTGGACTTTAGTAGCAGGACAGGAACTTAGGTGTGCCTTTGTCGAATGAGGACAGATTGATAGGCAACATGTACCTAATTTATTGCTGAGGTTTGTATCTATCATAGAACTGCAATGGTTTACCGATACCAGTCTCCGTTACTATTTGGTGGAGGAGAAGTAAGGCAAGAGGTTGTAGTTCAGATGACGGAGGAATACAGGGAATAAGTGCTGAATTGGCATAAGTAGGAATTGATAATATAATATTTAATGTTATCCTCACGTAGGAGGTGAGAGACATGTGTTTTCATGTCAGATGTCGGTTGGATTTGTCACACATAGTAAACTTGCGAATTGCGAAGATCGACTAATTTTAAGTCTTCATCTACAATAGAGTTTATAAAGAAAAGAAAAGAAAGAAATACATGTATTCTCAACACAACAATAGACAACACTACACAAACAGCATTATTAAGTACGATGGCACCTATAGATTCAACTGGACACTATTGCAGTGGTGGGCAAACTTTCTTCAAGGGGTGGGCCAGAAAGTTACAGATATTTTAGGAGGGCCAGGATTACACAGAATTCTATTTTATACTTTTTTTTGTTTTTGCCAAACAATTAAATTATATTACGATCGCGGGCCGTATAAGAAGGTGCAAAGGTGCTATTCACTTCGACGAAACGTCGGCAGGCCGAAATTAGCCCGCGGGCCGTACTTTGCTCATCACTGCTCTAGGGTGTAGGTCTAGGCGTTAGTGTGAGGTTACGGACATAATGCCTAGTTAACCACTCATTTCTAGTTTACCTTTTGATTTCATAAACATCGATCAAGAGTGTTTGTACTATGAAAACAGAAGGCAGCGTGGCGCCTGCACTCCGCACAATGACAATTAAAATTATACAACGCATCGTTGCTGATTACATTTGATGTACGACCAAAACAAGCCGTTTTACGACCACCGATCACGAAATCTAAATTCACGTTGCATCTGGAATTTTCAGCACAGTAAGTACAGTCAAGTTTGAAAATACAGGATGATTCATGGGTCGTGAGCAGGAGTGAAAGGGGTGATGGGGTCATTCACACTGAGCAACTTTTACTATGGGACCAGCCACGAAATGGCAGAAAAAAATCTGCTATTCCATACATTTCGGATAGTTAGCGATCGATTATCTCTTGATTAGATGGTTTTTTTTTTTGGCGATTTCAGGGCTGTTCCCATAGTAGAAGTTGCTCAGTGTGAATGTCCCCATCACCCCTTTCACTCCTGCTCATGACCCCTGAATGATCCTGTATATACTCGTGCAGCGAGCGCTTCAAAAATATTACAGTTCATTGCATTAATATGGATATTATTAAATGTAAGGAAAAGAGAAATGCATTGGTGTCTTACAACTGTAAAAACATAAGCGCTATTAATATTACTCCTTAACAGCCTAATTATTGTGTCGTCTTGTGTGGCAGGAGCAACAAGTCATGGAGTTAGAGGAACATTCTCAGGTGCCGCAGGTGTAGCCGAGGAAGGGTAATTGGTCGCGTCGCGTGTGCCTTAATTGGAGGTTTGTTCATTTGGCGCGCGCTGACAAATTGTCTGGGCTGGTGATTAATAAAATAAAGAGACATTCAAGCATCTTCTGAGGGTTTGGCGTGTCCTCACGCGCGTGTAGTAAAAACGTTTAAAATATATATATGTTTATTTATTCATGACCTAGACCTGGGGTTCTGAAACTTTCTCAGTTAAGATTGGTTTTTTGGAATTTTATGTATTTTTTATTTTAATTCAAATTTTTTGTAATTTTTGTATTTTTTTTACAAAAATTTGGAATTGAAATAAAAAATACAACAAGATTCCAAAAAAAATTAATAATTTAATTAATTTGATTGCTTAATTAATAGCGATATCTCTTGTCCGGGTGAGCGGTTAGTTCCAATGGAGGGCCGAAAGTTTCTCGATGAGGGCTACGGCATAGGTGTCGCTAGTGTCACTGCTTAAATGGCTAAATAAGAAACAAACCAGCTGAGATATGTGGTGCATAGGGGAAATTGGTGTCTGTACCGTTGTCCAGCGGTGGTGTAACGGTATAGCACGCGGCACGGAATGCCGAGGACCTGGGTTCGATTCCCAGAGCTGATCTAATTTTTCTGTGCATCTATATTTTTTTCAGTTTGTATTTCCACTTTCTCAGTTTGCGGCGCAATTGTTTAGTATTTTCGTCACATCACCTTTCCAGGTAGAGAGCAAGGTAGTTTAAAAAGGGTAGGTAGAGAATGTTAGGGCAGGGTGAAAGATTTGTCCAGCTTTGTAATGGCACACTCAGGGTCTCCCCACACGTATCGACGCGGAATCGAAGAAAGTTTTGTCCACGCATTAAGGGGTAAAAGACATTTTCCCGTCGATAAAGTTGTTGCGAGCCGCATACTATTGTAGGCTAGCTAAAATACCTAGGCAAAAGCTCTAACCAGTAGTTAACATGTACAAAAGGTATAGATGCCCTTATTGATTTTAGTGGGATGATTTTATAGGCTAATCTCTACAAAAATTAAAATCACTCACTGATCATACATAACCACCGATCTGCATAAGGAAGGACAGCACATGCAAATTTAATAAGTATTTATTACTATCAGTTCTGGTTGTCTAAGTTAAGTAAGTGCTGGTGTAAGTAAGTAAATAGAGAGAAATTGAAATACTAACTGGCTTCTTTTAAATTAGTTTATGTTAAATATATATTTTCAATGGAGGTGTAAATGTAATTCTCAGTCAACCACTTTCAGAAGAAGCGACGCGAATTTACAGATTCATTGGACGTGCCTTTGCATCCAGAGGCGTGGTTTCAGTGCAAGGGAGAGTGTAAAATATGTCTGTAGTGCGATGTATATTTCTGAGGCTTCCCATGAGGCTGACATAGTCACATTTGGTGTGCTAAAGCCTCGTTAAAATATCAGAATATATATATATAAAAGCTAGTGTATAAATAAACACCTAATGCTTCAGTAAGCATTCAACTTTTTTAAGAAAAGAGTTCAATTCAATAATAATAATTAAAAGCAAAACAAGAATATAAATCTTTGTCAAATTTATGCAATAGGATAGGAACAATCAATAAAAAAAACTCAAACAAAAAAATAATTAAAATGTAGTTATTTTTAACTTGTAAAATAGTTACGAGGTCTAGTGATGATTTAAAGTAACTAGGTAATCACTAAGATAAGATGCTTCCCTTGATAATTTAGTAATGAACTGATAAAATTATTGATATTAATTTAATTTCTGTTGCAATCAAGAAATTCACAGTAATCATGACTTATACCTACAAATAAAATGTTTTTCCCCCAATATGATAAATAGAATAGAAAATGGAGTTATGTAAGTATCAAATGACCTTTGAATGGGTTGTCTTGTCTGTCTGTCACTTGACAGCTGAAAAGTTTCTAGTTAGTATATATATGTTGAATTATATACTTATACTTTTATTTTTTGGTGTCTATAAACGGTTACCTAACTAGCGTAAATAACTTTGAAACACTTTCTCTAAAAAGTTAAAAGTATCTTCATATAATTTTTAATTTGCAGAAAACTAAAAATCAAAATTCAAAATTAGAATTAAAGGAAACAAACACGTCAAACAATTCTTCTTCTCAAACAAGTCTTTATATGTATAAGTTCTCTTCTCTATGTGCTTTTCATGCAGTTATTAGTGGCAGAAAAAGTTCCGTACATGCAATTCTAGCACTGCCCTTTAGTCCAAACAAGGCGAGCTAAACAAAAACTTTACAACTAATGTGATAAGCATCAGAGTTAAACATAAAGTTCTTATCGATGTTTCTGACAGTAATAATACCTTTAATTGTTTAAATGTTATTCAACACATTAACATACAAGGAAGGAAAGGGCTGGACATGAATATAAATTACAAGTAATTGTTTGTACTTTATGTGTGACCAGTCTGATTTGATGAGTAATTGCAAACTGCCTTTTAGTTTTTGTACTGGCAATTACATCATGTTTATTGAAATTGATTATTGAGATAAAGTATTATCTTTTAATTGACATGCAGATAGCGAATGCATGTCGATACTTTAATGCAATTGTAGAAATGAAATGGCTCGTTTGAAGCAGAATTATCTACTTTGTATTACTGAACCAATTTAATAAATTGTTTTAATAATGGGAACTACGCAATTTTCTAAGATAAGAACTATCCTATGTCCTTCCCCAGGACTCGAACTATGTGTACACTGAATTTCATCTTAATTATTCAACGGTTTAGATGTGATAGAGTAACAAACATCCAAACATCTTCAAAAAGTTTAACATTTATAATATTAGTAAGATAACATGTGCATGTAGAATTGGTCAGTGAGATTGGAAGTGTTTACTCGTTTATTTTACTTGTAAAAGATAAGAAGTAAAGCTTGAGAAAAAACCAACTGGAATCAAAATGAACCTGCCATATTATGCTTAGGCACAGATCACTGCAAAGTTTGGGTATGTTTTTGTAAAAAATTGAGACTAACACACACAGACACAACACACAAACATCTCACCTGTATTCCCAAACGGGCTACCCAGCAGAGCATACAAAATGTTACCACTTCAGAACCAGTTTTAGGAATTTAAGGTTTTGACAAAAACAGTACAATAGTGACAGGTTGCTAGCCTGTTGCCTACAGTACACCTTAACCTGTATCCTCAGTCGCCTCTTACGACATCCACAGAAGAAATGGAGAGGTATAATTCTAACCTGAAACTACATGTGTCTACAGGGCTGGATTTAGGAGAGGGAATATGGAGATTCAGCCACAGGGCACAAAAGGGAGAAAGCCCTCATAATATTTTTTTCTTCAAACAGTTTTAGATTAGGGGCCATCATTTCTTTGTCCCTCCTTCAAAATTTTGGTTAATGGCATAAAAAAATATATTTTCCACAAACTCAGATAAAAAGCGGTTCTTTATTTTAATTGTTACCAGCCTTATTGATTTAGTGATAAAATGCTAATACTCACTAAATATGGGACATGACATGACTCATCCTCATAATGACTAAACCCTTACACTGCTGAAGGACAACGTTACGATTATTACGAACTTAACTAAACGGGGTACCTCCTCAAATGTTAAGGTCAGTAAACAGAATCGACTAAATTGAGGTGAATTTATCTGAAACTATAAATATACTAAATCTCATAACAATTGCAACAGAACTCGCCAGATGGCCGGGAAACAAAACAAAGTCGCGCCTGACCTACATTACGCGCATTATAAGTGCAGTAATAATATACTTTCTTGCACTCGAGTGCGCACTACACTCAACGGCAAATACGAGCGTACGTCTATGAACATCCTTGAAACCCCGTGAAACAAACATAACTCTTAGAAATACGCCGTTGAAATGTGCCTCACGTCTGCCAACTCTTCAAATGTTCGCGAAGGCGGTCTTGCGAGCGTTTACAGAGACGGAGACGGCTGCGGCGGCCGGGTGATCTCGCGCGCCGCATAGCATCATAACACGTGCAAAATAAATACGCTACCTTGATAATCAACTCGATTTCTGGCACGTCGCCGTTCGCTGTTCCATTCTCTGCGATTTCATCCGACATCGTGAACTCAAGAGAAACACTAGGAAGTTTTTAAAATGAACGATTTATCGCACTTTTACACACAACCGCCACCGTATCAAAACACAAATTGACTGACCGACTTCACTTCGGTTCTGTCGTTCGGTCAGCTAAAGATAAAGAAAAGAAGTTCTGTTTGCAGCTAATTTCACAACATTTAATTATTTCGCGTATCCATGTATTGATAATAAAAATCAATGAAAAGTTGAGATTATATTTTACTTTCCTTATTTAATTTCAGTACGATAATTAATAATTTTACATAAAACTAATTAATGAGGATTGTTATTAATTTCTAAACGAATATTAATGTTACCATGTAAAAAATATTTATTTTGACAAATGTCAGCTACGTATGTATAAAAAGATTGCCAGTATGTAAAGAATTCCCCAAAAATATTCAAAATGTAAGCCGATTGTGCGGGGAAAATTCGGGGATTTTGACTAATTTCAGATATGTACTTAAGCATATTTTGTAGGTTTAGGCCAATAAAAATAGTTAGGCTAGAGAGCATTTTATTACCAACGTCAGAGTAGAAATATTGATTTTACCAGCTAGTTGTTTTAGTTTAGTGGTTTTATTGAAATTATTGGCAATTATAGTGATCTCCTGATACACACATGGGTAAATGGAATAGATTTGCAATATGTATGTCTAATGCATATAACTGTCGCAACATGTTAGTGTAATCTTCAGATGAACGATGAACACTATTTGTTAGCTTCAAATATTCTTATCTCTTAAATTATTAAATCTCTTGTCACATACATACACAAGAACCTTGACACTTTCTTTGACTTTGCTTACCTTATCTCGTCTCGTGTCTTCGTGTTTTGCTGCGACACAATATATTTAAACAATTAATATTTAAATAATTCTTTTTCGTTATGACTACGTTCTTTGGCAGAATAATTTGCTATAGGTTGGATTTAAATCATTGTCAGAGGTTGAGTTTTCTATTCGTAGTTTAAAGTATATAGAAACAAAAGCAGGCCTGGCAGTGTCAGCAATCAAAGTTGTTTCAAAACTTGGAGGAGGGGATATGAAACATGTATACTTATTATAATAGTTAAATTAAATTCAAATGTAGGAAAAAGAAAATGGTATCGGTTTAACAGTTTGGGTCTGGTTTGTTCGAATGACATTTTTAGTGGGTTTTCGTGGTTTGAGTGAATTTTTTTTGCGGATATGACATAAAAAGCTGGCAACATTGCGCGTGACTGATGTGAAGTGATTCACGAATCGTAATAGTAATACAATACGTTTGTTTACTTTCTCTCGTGGTATTTTGCGTTTCTCATAATAAATTGGTGATCTTAAGTTACAACTGATCTCAAGATGAGTGCAACAGATTCATCTTCATCTACGAAAGAAATGACTTTTGCGGAAAAACAAGCTGAACGTATGAAAAGACTGCGCACACTGCAATCAGCTAGGAACGAGGCCAGAACACACAACCATCAGGAAGTCGTAGCCGAGGAGGCAAGACACAAGCTCCCTGCAAACTATGAAGCCAAACGGCGACAGGCGGAGTGGCTCGTTGACGACCAGAAGAAGCGAGAAGAGGCGGAAAGTCAAGGCAAAAGTTACGACAGAGTAAAGGTACTTAATATCTCCGCCATAGAAGCCGAACGTTTAGAGCGTAAAAAGAAAAAAAAGAACCCAGACCAAGGATTCTCCACTTACGAACAAGCCACCGTGCGGCAATACAACCGGTTAGTCAAACAAATGCCAGCGGCGGATATGGAACAGTATGCGAAACAGAAACAGAAATATGGTGATGCCTTTTATGGTGGACCTAACGTGATTATCCATGGCATGCATGAAGACAGGAAGGATGCTATTGACAAAATGGTTAATGACTTGGAAGGACAGATTGCTAAAAGGACTAAGTACTCTCGCCGACGCATCCACAACGATGATGCAGATATTGACTACATTAATGAAAGGAATGCTAAGTTCAATAAGAAGTTGGAACGCTTCTACGGAGAGCATACGGCGGAAATTAAACAGAATCTGGAGCGTGGTACTGCTATTTAAATTGTGAAATAGGTTTAGTTATTGTAAATATTTGTGTAAGATGTGTTTGAAATGGAAATATATTAATTTGCTTGTATATAGTCAGTAATTTTTTTTTGTTCAACCAATTTAACCTTGTAAATAAACCTAGCATCCAACTTTATAAATGAGAAAGTTAAGATGTTTATTAGTTGGTCATGCAATGAGGTCTGAACTGATTAGATGAAATTTGGTAGGAGACAGTTTGAGTTCCAGAGAGGAAAGTCAAGCGCAAAAATATGTATACACTTTAGTACCTCAGGATAGCAATAAATAATTTGCAAGCAAAGTCACAGGCAAATGCTGTTCCATACTAATATTTAAATGCGAAAGTGTGTGTTTGTATGTTTGTCCGTATTTCACGTTGAAATGGAGCGATTTTTGGCATAGAGATAGTTTATGGGCCTGAGAATGACATAGGCTACTTTTTAACCGAATACCACGCGGGTGAAGCTGCAGGCAAAAGCTAATACTTTATAAAGTAGAAATGTGAGAATTATAGCAATGGTTTTGTACTTAGGGATAATTACCTTAAAAGAAATAGCTAATACTGTGTTTTGTCAGGAGTATTAGTGACAATCCAAGGTAATTTATCTTGTTAAAAACCTTGCAGAAAATAAATAAATCTAGATTTAGTTTTAATCTGTTAAAATGTATGGCAACATCAAGCTCAAAGTAACAACTAAATCTAGATCTAATATTTTCAGGAAGTAGCCATTAAATATTAATAAAAACAAATAAATTAAACAAATTTCAGTAACAAGTTTATTCTGATAAATGTGCCGAGTAAATTACATATTAAATACATACAAGTTTACATTATCTAATTATCTAAAAGCTCTAATAATTCCAATGACGAGTTCAATATATTAATTAAATACAAATTGATTCGACTTTGAGCCTGACTAGAAATATATGAAAGTAGCAGCATGCATACATTTCTAGAAAAGTTTCTTTAAATTTAGAATGTGATTCAATAAAAGTGCCATAATTTAAGAATATGTACAAAAATATAATCCAACACCACTGACACTAGCTTAGCACTTTTAAAAAGTTTGTATGGTCAAGGACTTCAATTCATGAGCCACCATGGAACCATTTCACAGTAAGTCATAGTGACATTAATTAACAATGAATAAACGAAAATCGTAACGACTTTTCCTTTGAAAAGTGGTGGCATGAATATTGAAGTCCCTGACCGTACCTCATTTACAAGCTTTTTACATTACTTCAAAGGTCAAATTTTGTTGACGTATTGATTTGAAACATCTGATTTTCAAACTAGTGACGATCTTTCAGGGTGTCCACTTTCTGACATAGTTTTTCTAGTCGGTCAATTAAAAAATAATAGAATCTAGTTAATAGATCTAAACCTAAACCGCATAATCCATCCCAGCCTATATACGTCCCACTGCTGGGCACAGGCCTCCTCTAACAAGAGGGGGGGACCGCATAATGCCGTTATTTTATTCGTTTCGTTGAATCCCCGAATTCTTTCATTTCGGTGTTTGCCACTCGGTCCAGCAGAGTCCTAAAGTGGAGACTGGGTTTGGGCAAGCATAGCTTTGAAAGGAACTGGGTAAAGAAAGCAAAGGAAGTTGTGACGTTACATGGCAAACCGTCCATAGCATACGATATTTGCTTTAGGTTTTCCGTCTATACCCCCAAAACCAAAATTTCAGACATGGAATAACTTCCTCATGTACTACCTAATGTAATGCTAATGAGGGTTTCACAGAGGCGAAACATCGCTAGATGGCGTAGTATCGCGAGGTCTGTTTGACGTTTGCTTACGATTGGCTCATTTATTTAGTTATTTAACCAATCACGAGCAAACGTCAAACGGACCTCATGATATTAGCGCCATCTAGCGATATTTGACTTCTGTGAAAGAAAACCTTCATTGGAAAAATACGCTTTGCTAAATAAGAAAGGGTGAAAAATTAAGGCCATGAAAAAAAGACATGGTTGATCACTGATCTAGGAGTTTACGAAATGATCGGGGGAAGTTTGAAAAATGCAGTGGACACCCTGTACAGTTTTTCTGTGGCTTTGTAATGGACCAAACTGAAAATTGAATGCCAGACTAACTCAAAATGAGTTGTGATTGCAAGTAATCAAAACGCATTTTCCGGTAGCAGACAATTAAGACATTTGCTCCATTTCTAGCACACAGCACGGTTCCAGTGTGTAATTAAATGACAATTGGAGTTTAACGCGTTTGTAAAAAGTGCAAAAGGAATTATTTACATAATTCGTCTGTTTTGTAGACAGTGCATGTTAACTTAAATCAGTGTATGTAACTTCGCACAATATTCTTTTCTTATGTATACACATATTATTACATAATTATTAATACTATTACTGGTCATCTTCATCAACGTGGCACAATAAATAGTACATTTTGCACACCTAGGACAGGCAATTTAAATTACGAGACTCCTAATTTCTGACATACATGCTTTAGTAAAAGGACTGAAAGTCGCTAATAGCTCGCGTTTTAGCAGCAGGCGCTTCGTAAACTACTTGCATACCTATTGTAATAAATAATATTATAGTGTAATAATATTTATACGTCTGTGGCAGTTATTATTACTGTCATCAGTTGGCCCATTGCTTTTTTCTTTGTTTGTGTCATTAAAATTATGAACGCTCATTTGGTAAATAAATACCAACTAAAAAAAAAAGTGTATTGCATTGCAAAAGTGCAATCAAACATACGTTCTCCACAAATAAATATAGCTCCCGTATGTCGGTTGTTTTTTTTAAACCTATAATAAGGAACATAATGTGCCATTGCACCATGTTGACGTAGATAACCTTTTTAGTGTATCTGCATATTTTAACTCGTCCGCCAGGAATCGTGAAATGAGCAGTAATCTGCAGAAATGCTTACAAACTTAAAATATAGATAATAATTATACAAAATACATATCCACATTAAAAGAAATTCGGAGCATCGACTAGAAATCACAGTGAGTTGTTTAAAACGACCGAACAAATACAATTTCTTTGAATTTGAAAAATAAATAATTGCTTCCAAAATCGTTTCTTAGCATTGATTGTAGATTTTGGCAACATAGTAGGAAAGAATTTTACATACTTATTCTTCCGTCAAATTACAGATATCTTTGATGATAAAATTTACCCAAAAAGAGCTTAAGTACCGAAAGTATGATCAAGATAGAGTTAAGCAATAAACTGTCGAAGTTAAGTGAGACTACGACTTTTAACACGGGTTACCAGGACTTAAAATTGAAATCTTAAATGTTTATTCCAGAAACTCACTAAATAAAAATAAATAATAATATATTAAATTAGCGCATAAAACCACAAATGGTGGAGGTGCTGGGTTGGTTGGTTACAGTCAAGTCTAAGCAACCAACCCCGCACCTCCACCATTTGTGGGAAAGTAAAGAATCTTAAATAGTTCAGTCAGAGGAAGCCTTATAGGTAGGCAAACTTTACGCGCTAACTTAAATTAAAAGTTTTTATATCATTTTATATTTTCTAATTTGTTAACTGTTTGTACAGATGTTGATCATACATAATATCAAAAGGCTACGAGTGGATGGCTTAGGTTGTGTTTTGAGCATTTGCTCTTTGTTATAATGAAGTTCTAGAATAGACATTTAAATGCTATTTATTTATTATCCAACCTTATCAACCAGTCTTAGCAACCAGTGTTACATACTACGGTATCTAACGATCATTTTTAGCGTAAATGCTTCTATATGGCAACAATTTGGTATGATAATTTTTAGTTCCATTGTCACCATTTTTTTCACTCATTATTTAAATTTAAAACCATGCAGCTATGGCGGGCAGGCTGAGATAGAATATTTGACATCATCGACGAAAAATACCAAGCACAGCTTTATGTAAAATAATTTCATGTAACTTGGAAGATCAGATTAATTTCAATAAACTGTAAAGTTTCCTTTTTAAGAGCTTCTTAGTAAATAAATAGTTAACTAAGTTGGCTGTACTCTGACGTCAGAGTTCAGTGTTGCCATATTATGACCATGGGGGAATCGCATTGTGACATTTTATAAAAGCATGTCAGTTGAATGGTGATGTCAAACAATTAGTCTATTGAGCCACAATGGAACGATGTCGTAGTTATAAATACCATTGGCAATCATCGACTTGCTAGGAGCACTAGTGTGTAATGGTAACACACATTAAGTAATCCATGAGTTTTGAAAGTTTAAAATTAGGTAGTCGAACAAAGTTTACTACCAAAAGCATAACAAAGCTGAGCGTTTCCTAGACATAGAATTAAGGTCTGCTTATTTCTAAAGACTTTGCCGCACTCCGAGCATTAACGCCGGTCTCAATTCAAATAGATGTGTCACTTATCACTAAGGTCCTCTACTTCTCTCTGATAAGTTCCTGTTATTTTATGTGCAGAGATTATTAATATTTTT
Source organism: Choristoneura rosaceana (assembly GCA_037349165.1). Taxonomy (NCBI): domain Eukaryota; kingdom Metazoa; phylum Arthropoda; class Insecta; order Lepidoptera; family Tortricidae; genus Choristoneura; species Choristoneura rosaceana. The sequence goes on from JAZBNJ010000032.1 coordinate 4,023,073, forward strand.
AAAACAAAATAAAGAGAGACGGCATCAAAGACATTTGCCACGTAAGATTTATCGTATCTTGCAGTCCCGCTCACGTTAATAGTATCTAATAGAAGAGTGAGAAGGATGGCACGATACGAACTTCAAATTTTAGAGTAATTTGTTTGTATCGCGAATTCGCGACGCGCTCGAAGTGTGGCTAAGTCCTTAATTTATTTTATTTAACTATAAAATAAATTTATACATGAAATCGTAGAACACTGTTGCCTTATGCTCAAGTAATAAGGATAAGTATAAAACGAGTATTCAAGCAGATACATCGGCCCAGAAGCTGAGTTATTGCCATAACAAATAATACAGATTAATTGGGCGCCACATTCTCTAAATTTACATGATTTTTGGCGTACAATGCTTGAACATGGCAACATTATTTATTATTTTAGTTCTCTTTCATCCATTTCTTTCTAGTTGTGAAACCCGTTTCTGATCCAAAACGAAAATGTAACTTTTAAATATACCTTTGTATCTATTACAATCGTTGTACAGAACTGCAAAAACGTACAACTAGGACCAATGTAAAACCTTTCATTGTATATTGTTGTGGTTTGTTTGATTTTGGAAACGCTCTAGTCACTCAATCAATCAATTTGATTCTTAGGTCACTACAGGAACCATGTCAAATTGACATTTACGTCATTCGACAAGTAATGGATAAATAAATGGCCTAGGAGCCAAATTGATTGAATGTACTTATCAGATTAGAATGGTCGTCGGGGCCAATTTCATATATCTCAACTCAATCTAATAAAATAACTACAATTTCTTTAGAACGCATATTTTGCTCTATAATTTTTTCTATGTGTTTTATACTTTTTGAGTCCTGAAATCGACCCCGTATTTTATAATAAGCAGGGAGCGAAACTTTGATGCCGCGGTGACATCATTCATCATCCTGACGCAAATTGACATATAGTATAGTGGTGTTTTTATAAAATATACGCATCATATTAAAATAGTATAGTGACATTTATAAGTACTGGCCGTCTCAAGTGTCAATAAAATATCCGTAAACTAAAGGGCCAATAAGTTATTAGTGATTATCTATAATCTAGATAAAAATACTCTGTATGAAGCTTGACGTCATACGGCTGTCACAGGCATCAAAGTTTCGCTCCCTGATAATAAGTTAGGAAAAGTTGTTACATGTTTGAAAATTTAAAAATAGTTCAGTGTTGCCAGGCAAATCCAGCAGTGTTGCCAGGTCTGTTCTACCTAGATTCCCTATTCACCTCAAGTGCAGCAGTTAACGATAACATTCAGTTATTCGCATTTGGTACGACAGCACTTTGTGGGAATAGGAAAATAAACCATATTATAATTTGGAATGTGAACTCAAATTTTTTGCTGCATTAACAATGGCGTCAGAAGAAAAGAGGATGTAAGTGGATGGCGTTACTACCAATTGACCACTGGACACAATATAAGTACAAAGATTTTTGTATATGTATATTGAAAACAAGTGAAACGAAGTTAACATTAAATCTGAATACATACTTTGTACATGAAAGTACAGAGAGACTCAGTCATATTTAGAAATAAACTCGCGTAATTCACGTCTTAAATCGAGTTCTGATTTTTTTGAAACATACTTAAAATTTCAGTGAATGCAATAATTATACTGTGTATTTGTTCAGTTATAGATACCATCTTTAAATTAGAAAAGCGTAGAGACGTAAAAATTGCTCTACAACTAATATCTATAGCTTAAACTAACTGGTAACGTATTTCTTTGAACAGATCCAACTTTGGAAACTTAACATTTCAATAGGTAAAATTCTATAAAGCACGATATGCAATCTCAATTTTTTTTCTTTAAAGTTAATTGTACAACGAAATACAACATTTTATCTAGATAGCTATTTCGCATTCACAATCAAAGTGGAGCGGAATAGCAAGGTAAAAAACTGTAAAAATATTGATATGGATTTCCGCAAAAACAGCCGAATCCATAATTTTATTGTAAAAACGCCAGCACAGTTCACAACTTTTCTCCGGACACGATTGCGCGTAACTTAAAAAAAATCAGACTTTGCAATAAACCTAACCAAATGCGAATATCACAGATAGATTTCGACTAAATGCTACTGCACTCGGGAGAATTCACCGCGGAGTGGCGCGGGGCGAGGCGCCAATGTCACTCATAAAACCCAGGAACGAACGATTTCTGAAATTAAATTTTGAAACTCAATAAAAGCCAATTTAAACTAGAATGTCTTTTATTTGGTGTTTTCAGACAAGTGTTATTGGACACTTATTTTTTCTTTTGTCAATCAAATGCAAAAATTACAGATATAAAGAGAGTGGGAGCCCGTGATGTTACAAGGAACTTTCAACTGGCTATAATCCTTAATTATTTTTGTTTTTCCGAGAGGAAAAGTATCGCTAGATGGCGTTAGTATCGTGAAGTCCATTTGAAGTTTCAGTCTTGCTTGCGATTGGCTCATTTAATTATTTGGGTGGATCAACGATTTCTTGTTGTTATTCTGTCCCGTCAGCGAGGGGACAAAAGTAGTATCGTTTAATAGAACATAACAATAATAACTAGGACATAATTGGTATTGCTTTCCTCGATTATATGATATTTTATTATGACATGAAAATATTTATTGAAATTAGTAGGTAATATATATTATTGCAATCATTTTTTTTATTAATTCTTTGACATGCGTCTGTAATTTTAGCTTCACATTTAGTTTATGGACGATAAATTTTGCATGCTTTAAAATAGCTAAGTGTGTGTTCTATACTAATAACTAACATCAATTTAATCTCACGCTTAATGCAAATAAATTCAATTTCATTTCATTTCATTTCATAGAAGAAAATGCTGTGTCACATTATATTAAAATGTTTATTAGATGACCAATTATATAGTGTTTAGCCAGGGTAGAAGGGGCTTAAAACTATCAACAAAAATGCATGTTTGGCAAATTTTAATCCTATAAACTCACGATTTAAAGAGTGACTCAGGAGTATACCGTAACTATAGCAACGAGTGAAAAGACAAAATTGATTGACCCATTGAACCAATTAGAAAAAACGCAAATGTTAAACGGACCTCACGATACTAACGCCATTTAACGATATTTCACCTATCGGAAAACACTCATTGACAAAAAGTTGACAAAAGAAAGAATTCGTGCCTGATATACTGAGTGGAAAAACTGGCCCTCAAATGTATGCAGTAACAGGAAATTTTTGTATTTAGGGGGACCAAATTTTGTGCCGCTGAGTATATTTTACGGACTAATTTTATTTTTAGTAGGTATACTATGAAATAACCTATTCTTAATTCTGCGTAACTAGAACTCTTTATTTTTCCTACATTTAAAATGTGTACAGTCAGTTGCAGAGAAAGGGTACCCCTCTGTAATGGCGGTAGTATGGATACCGCCGTTATAGGGGGGTACCTCTTCTCTGCAGCTGACTGTACTCATAACATCATACAGTAGGAAATAGACTAGAAACCTATTAGTATCGCAGCAGCGATTAAACTGACTTATTGATGTTAAATCATAATTTTAGCTAATGTGTATAAACTTACTCCGTCGGCCAGGCATCAACCGCACTGTTATTCCATCAGAGGCACGAACTGCAGGAAATATAACTATTAAAATAATTATAAATAAACAATAAACAATTATAAAAAAAGCATTCCACTGACAACACTCGTTACGGGAGTTAGAAGCAAAAACACAACTTACCTTAATAAATTATTTGTTTTTCTAACTTCTTTAAAACCTACACACAATCTTTCAGACTTAATTTAAAAGATTTAATTTAAAAACAATTTCGATTAAAGGTAAACATTTATTCTCAATCCTCAATATACATAAATTCATTGATCACAATTAAAATTACACCTCACTAAATAAGTACCTATACAATAACCAAAGTGTAAAATACATCGTCTTTCAAGAAATCTAATATTTAATAACAAATCAACGACCTAGCCTAGATACGTTTGTGCTAAACATTTTTAATCCTTTAAAAACTATTGTGATTTAAAGTACAGATGACTTGTATTATTTAAAATCTAGAGCAAACGGCCAATCTCCTTTTGAATCTCTGTAATAAAAGTAGCAATACTTTGCTTGGACGAATCGAAAGTATTTTTATTTTTTATTTAACATCTTAACCCAAGATTTAGCCATACAGTTGTGATGCTGGTGATATTACAACTAATTAACCACATTATGTACCTTACTCGCAGAGTTGGACATATTTTTCAGACTTTTTATATAAGATTAGTTAGATATTACATTATACCAAAGGCACTATTGGGTAAAGCTGCTAGGCGCAAGTCTCGAAATCAGTATTCGACTATTTTTATTCTACTACCTACCAATATTATAAATGTGAAAGTTTGTAAGTCTGTTTTTTTGTACCTTAGCACGTCTAAGCCGCTGGATCGATTTAGATGAAATTCGGTATACAAATAGTTTGAGTTTCGGAGGAAGGACATAGTAACGGATAACTCATACTCACAGATAACTAGTTTATTTAATAATTCAAAGCTTGTCAATGCGCGTTTTTAAATGGAAAACCATTTTTAGGCTACCCTTACATATAACGGATTTAGAAAATGTTCAATTCAAGATTAGGCAGAGAAAAAAATACTAGCATGTGACGCCAGATGCAAGTAGCGCTATAACTGTATAGAGAAAGTTTATGAAATCAGTTTATTTACACCTTTTGTAAATTGAATTGATACAAAGCATAGACGTTTGTTTAAAAAAAGTTACAGGTAAGTATAGTTTGCCGCGCGAAATGTACATCACCTGCTTCATGAAAGTTGGAAATAAATACATAACGAGTTCTACATAGCAACGCTCGCTGTTGTTACTCAAATCTGAATTTCATGATAAGAAAGAACCGCCGAACTTATCTGCAAAGTCTAAAATATGCGGCAATTCTTTTTATCGATAGCATACATTATTTTAATTTTATATTAAGTAATTGTTGTGTTTTTTTTTACCTTCATTCTAACTTGAGAAACAATAATTTTATGAAAAAGTTTCTCAGAAAATTAGATTTGATTTATATCGAATAATACGATTTATATGATTCGCATTTTCGCTGAACTACACATAATTGAGATTAAATAAGTTATTTTATTATTATTTTCTGATGAACCTAATCGTTGTTTGGGCTATAAGATAATGTAAACTGCGAATTCCGTGAATACGATACAAATATGCTGATAACAGTGGAGATATATCTATATCTATGATATGTTAAGTCGAACGCACCTATACTAAGACCTACGTAATAAAAAGGGCTAGGTTACTTTTTTACCTATTACAAGATTTGCGCACAATCCAACCATTCATTGACAAATTATTCTGCAATGTTTGTTTTTAAATGCAGATTGTTTAGATTATAACCGACGGATAACTAGAATGCTATAGAAAGTAAGTTTTTTAATTCTATCTTTCTTTCTGCCTTCATAAATTAGAGGGGTCATTAAAGTATTCCGTAGGAGAAATTTTGATATTTTCAACCCCCCACCCCCTTGACAGCGAAAGCCAGCAAAGAATCTACCCCCCGACCCCCATTTATTTACGTAAACATTGGATTCTATTTTTATATCTATTAAGTTTCCTTTATTGTTATTTATGTGAATTTGTTGCTCTAGGTTAGCAACGCATCTGCAATACCCCTGGTATTGCAGATATTTATGGGCGGTGGTTATCTCATACCATCACATCAGGAGACCCACTTGCTTGTTTTCCATTCAGTCGAATAAAAAAAAAGTAGGGTAGCCATATTTTCTTGAATTAAAACCAACTATATTTTGTAAAAAAAATAAAACAAGAAATAATAAATACACCCCCCCCCCCCCCCCCATCACCACCGTTCGGTGCCTACGTAATACTTGAATGACCCTAGAAAACAATGGCTGGAACATAGATTTAATATACCAAGGACAGTGGACTATAAAGTTGAATGTACCTACCCATATAAATTTCGAAATATCCATTACTAACATGCTATATCTTACCGATTTGGAATTCGGCTCTCGAACGTGTTTAGTGCGACGTTACATTATGTTCTTGGAATGATTATCGTATAATTATTCATCCCCGATGATTATAGGGCACATACGTGACTTTAGGCAATTTCAAAAAGTGATAAGTCAAATATCTTTAAGCCCTGTGTATATCACAGCAAAATACTTTAAGGACAATTTATTATCTACTAGATAGGTACTACATAAATATTATCCATTTCTCATCAACGAATTGACTCTTCACTGGTTGTTTTTTGTTAATTATTTTTAGTGTAATCAATGAATTGATATACCCATTTGGGTAAATTATTCAAAATTGTTTTGAATTCTAACATTATCATTTGTGTGTTGAAACTGAGCAACAGGTTTGAGCAACGCGCAATAATTATTTGTAACAGGCAATTAAATATTTTAAGGAGACATTTTTGGCAAGGCAAATAGTCTTAAAGTGAGATCTTGTGATTTCTCATAATGACAAGTTAAAAAGTGATGTTTCAGTCAACTTAATTACACAAAAAACAATAAATATATGATTGATTTCATTTCTAACAAATCTTATAATTTATTTTTAACTTAAATTGTAATAATTTAATCTAATAACCATAATATACATTGAATTTTCCCTAATAGGCAGTGTACTAAGCAATCAAAGAATATATATTTTTCTTATTCATTACAATTAAGGCCTCTACTTGCACCATTAAAATTATGAAAATACTCAACAAATATAGAATTTTGGATTTATTTGGAATAAACTGAGCCAGATGGATCAAAGATGATCTGAAGAGAGAAGAAGAAACGATCTGAAGACTTCTAATATTGAAGCATTTTATTTAAAGGCCACAAATTGTACTACTACTAATTACCTTGTTGAAATACTGCCCTTAAATCAATTTTAAACCTACTCGAATATTACATTTGGTCCAATTATTATATCTTTTCAGCTGCTGTAAACTGCCAATAGCTTAAAGCTAAACTATTTACATATAAAGTAGGAATTAAATTGTTAATCCAGTCAAAAAATACAAAATATAACAACACACATGCAGGAAAGTTCCAATACACGTCGGTACAACGTCTCAACACTTCACTTGAACGTCACAGAACAAGAAAATACCAACTCAGTCTATAAAAATCCAGTTGGTACTCTCCGAGAGTTAATAAGGGTTTTCATGCCTTCACATGCTAGTTTTACACAGTTAAATCACAGATCTGTTTATCACACCATAACAAAGCCTCAAAAAAAAAGCAGTTAATTGTAATCACTTCGGAACACTCGAGGGTAAATTTGTTACTGTGTCACTGAGCGTTTGGTCCGGTTTGTTTTTTGTTTTGTCACGGAACGAGCCGAAGCCCGAGTCGTAAGTCCGGGAGGGGGACGTACCTACGAAGACGCGGGGCATGTCGCACTGCTCACACTTGTCCAGCAGAGGGTGGTTCCGGAAAGTGCACATGTGGCACTGCCACGAAGCGGGCGGACGCTGCCCCGTGTATATGTTGTTGTAGAAATTGTCCGTGTCTTCTTGTTCTGAAATGTGTTGAGGCATTTGATAATTTGATTAATTTTAAAATGTCGAGTAGGGTGTGGGCTGGCTGCATGTTTTTTTGACGTAGTTTGGTAACTGTTTGATTATTGTTATAATTACTGTTTCTCACTTTTCAATGATTTAAAAAAAAAGGAGGATATGAATTCGCTTCAATTTTTCAGTTTCTTACAAACTTCGTCATTTATGAACCAATTTGAAAACTTTTTTCATTACAATTGCTATACTTCCAATAGGGTGTCGTAAGTAGTTACCAACTCAAGATCTAATGTTTATTTTTTCTGTAATCTTGATTGTGTCTGTTTGCAATACCAAATAAGCGCTTTATCTATGTATCATATTAGTTGAGTATATGTGACACTACCCAAAGCAAAACAACCAAATTAAGAGCTTCTTATATATTTCTGATATTTGAATGCCACTGTCTTTTTTTCATATTATTGGAACCGTTAAAATAAAATCTAGTAAATAATATCCAAGGTTCTCATAGGTCTCATGCAATAATTTTTAAAGATTAGCATGTCATCAGCTGTTACTTTCTTTGGTTTTGGTGGTTTTGCTTTGCCTGGCGTATTAAATAAACCCTAAATGCTAGGGTAAATATTATTAATAAGGTTAGTAATCAATTACCTACGGGTTATTAGTAATGCTGTAAGCAGCCGGGACTCCCCACGCCCCGCTACCCTATCGCTATGCCACTGGAACGGGCGGCCGACCTTAAAGTTCACGATTCAAATCCTTATTGATGTGAGAATGTTCTTAACTAAGGAGGAAATAAAAATTAGAATATTTGTGATGATTGTGAGGATGAAATGTTTAATATTTTGAAAGTAATGGTTTGTTTTTGTAAATTGAGGGTAGACATAAATTATTGATTCAAAAAGTGTTTAACGCAATCACAGCTGTTTTACTCTGCAGTGGAACAAAAGTTTATCCATTCATAACATGGACCTCCATAAAATAAAACTTGAATAAACTTGAATTAGGTAGCATTTGGCTCAAGTTTTAAGCAAGCTAAGATTCCTGCAGGCAATATTAATTGATTATTTAGAATGATCTATGCTAGATGGATTTAGAATAAACTGGCCTAAGACAGTGTATGGAGAACCAGAGGAATAAATATTAATTTCATCCTACTAATATTGTGAGAGAGTGAGTATGTTTGTTCCTTTTTCAGGCTGAAAGGGCTGGACAGATTTGGATGAAATTTTGCAAAAAGTTAGTTTATAACCTGGATTAAAACATATGATACTTTTTATTCCGATATTCCCACGGGATAGGGATGAAATCTCTAAATAACAACCGCTGGGTTTAGAGTCATAAAATTTCGTAAGTATATAGGTAGCTGGACGTTTGTAATAACACATAGGTAGGCTACTTTTTATCCCGATGTTCCCACGGGATAGGGATAAAATCTCGAACTAATAACCGCTGGGCTTAGAGTCATGAAATTTGACCATGATTGTTTTTAATGTAACGTCAATGGAAACGATTTAACTTTCTGGAATTCCTACGGGTTTTTTTAAAATTTAAATTCAGTTTCTGGACCTATAATGATTTACGTGTGCGAAGCCGTGGTAAATACTAGTAATTTCATAAACTCACCGTAGTTAGTGTTACCACCCATCTCGAGCCGTTTGGCCAGCGTGTCACACTGGTCCCGCAGCCGCTCGACGTCGTCGCGCAGCTTCTGCGCAGCCGCCGGGGACGGCAGCGGCGCCGCCAAGATGTGCGTCTCGCGGGATATCTGCGCGAGGCGGCCGCGCTCCTGCGCGAGCGCACGAGCCAGCCGCCCCAGCCGCTCCTTCTGACGCTCGATTAGTGAACGCTCTGAAAGTCATCCATCCATACTAATATTATCAAAGTCAAAGTCAAAATTTCTTTATTCAATTTAGGCTATGATAAGCACTTATGAATGTCAAAAAATCTACCACCGGTTCGGAAAAAACCTCTGTTGAGAAGAATCCAGCAAGAAATTCAATGAGGTATTTTTTTATTATAAATTAATTATAAATGCGAAAGTGTGTTTGTATGTTTGTGGGTTTGTATGTTTGTCCGTCTTTCACGCCGTAACGGAGCGACGGATCGACGTGGTTTTTGACATAGAGATAGTTTATGGGCCTGAGTGTGACATAGGCTACTTTTTATCCCGGAAAAATGCACAGTTCCCGAGGGGACAGCGCGCGATAACCGAATACCACGAAGGCGGAGCCGCGGGCAAAAGCTAGTTTATAGATAATTCATAATAGGAATTAGTTTAACAAAAAGGATCTAAAGCAATGTCATGTCATTCATTACCTTCGCTTTTGTTGCTACGGAAACTAGATCCAAAATAAAAAAACTACTGTTGAGGGTTGTAACCTTTTTATTAAAAAACGCCAATACTGCATAGGAATAAAGCCATACCTATATATGAACGAAGTGGATGGATTTGTTGCTTTGTATAGATTCCTATGGTACTGCGTGCACTGGATCGGCATTTCTGCGCCATAGAAATCTATATAAAGTAACAAATCTGGCCGCTTCATACGGGTCGATTCAGATGCAGTGGATGGTTAACTTTGAGGTCTACAAATACAGGCACTGGGAATGTGACAAAATAAATGTTATGTTAAGTTTGGATCGGCCTGAAGAACAAGTAGAAGTAGAACAACAGACAGAAGTAGAAGCTCCGCGTAACATAAAAATGAGAAAAAACGTGATTGTGAAAATTAGCTTAAATCATGCAAATGGCCCTAATGTACAAAATAATCCAATGGAATCAACAGGGCGATCTTGCTGTTGGTACACATTTGTGCACTAAGGTAACTTGAGTGTATTATTTTTTGGTATATATCCTATTGGACATACTTGCTGTCTAGCAAAATCACTCGAGTGATTGTGATAGACATGGTCGAATTGAATCACATACAGAAGTTGTTGGATGATTCTGAGATGTTATTATACTTGCAGTAATGGTGGTCATAATGGTGATAAGATTTTTCTGATCATGATTTAGGTTTAATGACTCCTTATTATGTACTTCTATTAACTTTCACAAACCACATAATCATTATTATTGTTACAATCCATCATTAAATAATTAGTTTGTGGAGTTTCCGATGGTATGTATATTAAATGATGTTAAATTTAATTTACAAAAGAGAATTTCAGTTAGCAAATATTTTTACAAAACAGTTTAATGTTATGTGAAGTATAATCTTGTATTTAACAACTTGATAACTATGTATATCTATGTACCTACCTAAACATAAGCTGGCAGTGAGGGATTATTGTCATTGCAACAAAAAACAAGTATCATACACATTTGTAACACACAGGAAACAGGGTACGATGATTCAGAGATTCCTAATAAGGTATGTAATATAACATTCTATTCCACAATGTCTAACATAATAAGTATGTTCAATTGACTGGTTAAGTTATGAAGGAAAGAGACACACGGTCATTCCTCTTAATGCAATTAAAAATCCGTAAGCATGTTTTCTCTATTTCAATAGGTTTAGTAAACAATGTACTGACATTGAGTAGAGTGAAACAGACGTTTTTCTTTCGATAAACGTTGTTTTGCATCGCCAGAACCAATCATCATCTTTTTCGCTATTATTGCAGGGACTAAATCCAGAAATATACCCATAAGTTTTATTGGTTTACTCAGTATTATCAGTAGTGTACAATTTACTGTCACCTCACATTGGAAGTGATACAGTCTTTGATGTTTTAGCTGGTTTGCACCAGACAATTATCAAGGATCTCTATCACTGCATATCATAATAATTTATGTGTGACCTTTGAAGTGTGTATCCTAATGTGGGTAATACTTTTTATTACACTTTTATTATCTTGTTGAATAATAACAGGATAATTACTGGATAGTTATCTATGAACATAGTTATCTTGTTAATTTGTAACCCTGGTTTTGGGTGTACAATTGAATTTAAAATAAAAGTATAGGACAGTAAATATTCATGATCAATTGTATACTACCCTATTTTGTACAATAACAAAAAAATATTAAGACAGATGAAAGATAGCAAAATAGCTAACAAATACACAGCTATTCTGCCGCCTTAAGGAGAAAAACCATAAGTGTAATTTTTTGCAAAAATGACTTTTCACCAGCCTCGTACTCAGTTTTTTTTCCTGAGTACGAGGCTGGTGAAAAGAAAATTTTGCAAAAAATGTCACTTATGGTTTTTCTCCTTAAGGCGGCAGTATTAGTGTTTGTGTTGTTGCTTGGACAGTAGATATGTGTACTCACCCTGACTTGTATCTGGAGGCTCTGGCGCAGTTCGCGAGGGCCTATGCCCTGCCTCCAGCCTTGAGGGCGGTGGCGGCGGCGGCGGCGCGCGGCGCCTCGGCGGCCCCCTCGTTGTACTCGGGCTAACGGTCACTAACACATGGCCTTCAAACCCGTCGTCCTCCCGTGCCTCTCTTATAGGGCTGGCCATATTCGATGTTGGAGTACAAACGGTCAGATTTACAGATGTTATTGGCCTTGGATTACTGTAGTCTTCTAGCCAAGGGTCGTATCCATAGTCCATATGACAATTAACATTGACTGATACATTTACTGGGAAGCCTCTTTCGGGCCTATAAGTACCTCCTGGTGTTGTTTCTTTCACTGGCTGTGGTTCCTGTTTTGGTGGGGCAGGGGATACCGATCTACAGGGTTCGGTTTCAGCAACTCTTTGTGGTTTAAATGCAATATCTGGATTAGGTTTTATAAAGTCAAGTGTGTTCGGCCTTTTGGGCTTTTCATGTATAGGTTCTTTCGGTGGCAACTCTGTTTTTGGTGATTCCTGTTTTGTTATTTGCTCCTCCTTTTTGATGGTTTTCTTTTCCTTCCCTTTTTCTAGTTTTTCATGTAAATTGTACCTTATTTTATTACTTTTAAGTATTCTATAATTTGTGCTCTCTGGTTCTGGTGCATTTGTTTGTGGTGTGCTAACTTGATCCTTAGGAGTTTCGTTGGTCAGTTCCAAGTCACTTGGTGATTCAATGCTGTACTTGGCAACACAATTGTCGATGTTTATAACCGTAACAGGAGATGCATTGTTGGTGAGCTCTGCCTTGCTAAAGGGTTTGAGTTCAACGACATTCTGATTAGCATCAGTGTTTACTTTATTGTTTTCATTCTCATCTGTGATAGAGTTCAAGCTTAAAACTGCGGTTTGAGGCTCCTGGCAAGGCACAGCTTTGATTGCTGTGAGTTTAGGTGCTTCGTGGTTGAAGATAGGTTGGTTTCGGCACTTGGCAGGGGCGCTGAGCTTTTGCTCGTGATGGCGCGCGGCAGCCGACGAGGATGCGTGGTAGGCGTGCGTTAGGGAGGCCTTGACTTCGCTGTGCAGTTGCGTCTCGCAGGCTTGCTTGTCGTGGCAGTAGAGCTCGATCGTGCTTGACACAACATGATCGGGGACGCTAGGGAACTTCTGTTTCAGCTCGTGGAACAATTGCATAAGCGAGATGTTAGTGCATGCACAGGCTTGCGGAGTGGAGGCGGTGTGGGACGGGGCAGACATCGCCGCCCATCCTCGCGGACGCCTCACGCCGCGAACTGCGCCCTGCCCAGGACACCGGATAGCGCGCGCTCACACCCGCGCATCCGAACGACACTTATTTACACACCAAATAGCGTATTTTCGAGTCCGTGACGTCACAATTCCTGAAACCACTTTTACACGAGTTACGTATACTTCTGCGTTGCTTCGTGATCGCTAACGTTCATGACTCGTTAATCCTCACGGTACACATGTGACGAAAACGAACGCATTCTAATACAAAGTTGAATTTTTACATCTTTTGTTATCATTATGCCAAAGTTATTTTTCTACAGAAAATTGCAAAATACTGCGTCAGATATGGCTCTATATTGTACCAATTGTACGCACAATAAATAAAATAAAAACTTTATATAGAGACACATTCGCACTCCAAAAAAGTACAAAGGCAGTAATTATTGTACCCAAAAATAAACTACGAAAATCGCAGACTTGTCAGTCGGTTTCTGCCATTTTCATTTTAGCAATAGACTAAATAAAAAAAATCTTGCGCGAACTTTCTCTTCGATGTGGATACTAGTAGAATTTACTCCACATGAGTTTATTTATATGTGAAGTAAAATAAAGTCCAAGTTCATACATTGGATCAGAAATTGCTAGTCCAAGGCTATCATAATTATTTTGATTTTTATAAATTTTGAAAAAACTACTACGAAATAAAATAATAAAAATCACGACTTTTATAGTAAAACCAGAATTCGAAGAATTCGCATAAAATATAAAAAAGTGTGTGATACGATATTTTTCTCTATGAATTTACGAAACTGTTTGAGCAAAGGGTAAATACGTAGATAAAATATTTAACTTTATTGAATTAATGTGGAACACATACAATGTGGTATTTAAATCTTCATAAATACACAATACTGATTTTACCGCAGTAGTATTTTTGGTACACTAACAATTATGGCATATTAATCACTTAGTTATCATATACGAAATATTGATAAACGCGGCATTTAAAAAAGTTACACGAACTTTAAAAGTAGGAAACGTCACCGTCAGCCTATTAGCTGTCAAACTTCACTCACATTCACATGTCAATTAATGCTATTTGTTTTCATTGTATTTTCTCTTCCAATATAAATAAATTACGAACGCCCTAAAATGGTTGACGACTTACGTAAATATTTGAACCATTTACTAGAAAAGTATGTTCAACGCATCAGTAAAATTAAGAATACCTAGTTTAAACTGAATCTAAACTTTGGACCGTATTTTATTTCAGAGTCAATGGCCTTTTCAGTATAATAATTACGGACAGGGACGGAGTGCCCCTTGTACGAGCAGTGACTGAGAGGGCTCCTGAACTAGCACTGCGGCCTAACTTCATATCCACCTTCGGGATGGCAACTGACCAAGCTAGCAAACTGGGACTAGGAAGAAATAAAACTATCATATCTATGTATTCTAGTTATCAGGTGAGACTTATTTTGTTTTTGTTGCGCTTTAAGCTATTGTTGTTTTAGGTCCTGTTTCACTATTTATTGATAAGTTTTATGTGGCAGATATAGAGGTCAACAACATAATTTTTTTGTTATGAAAAAAATTTAAGATAAAAAAAAAAGAGTGAAAAATACTTATAGATTACAAAGAAATCCATGGTCTAGTCCAAATTGCACTTATTGAATGCTTATAAAATATATTTCAACATCAACAATTTCTTTTGCTGTATAGTCACCCCCATTAATGTGCCATAGCACATACTAAAACATCTGACACATCCTATTGGCCCTAGACAAGTTGCATCAGATGTTTATCCCCACTTTATTGTGTCAGATAATGGTGTTGGTTACTACCACTTCAAACCTCAATCTCCAACAATAATTTTCGATCCACTGTTTACATTTCCAGGTGATACAAATGAACAAGCTTCCACTGGTGATCACCTTTATCGGCAGTGACAATTGTAACACGGGCCACATCTTGTCACTCGAGAGCCAGATTGAGCCATGTCTGAAGGAGTTAGCAGCTGTAGTGGCTGATGCACCTTGAGTAGTTGAAAGTAACCACTGGTATAGTCACCACCATTAATATCTGCCACAGCGTAGCGTGCAAAAATATGACACGTCCTTCCGGCCCTATAAATAGAGTCGTATCAGATATTTATGCATGCTTGTTGTGTCAGATATTGGTGCTGGTGACTGTACATTGGCATGTATTGGGTCATCCAGGGTCGGCTGCTGTTAGTTTTGCCCCATAGCAGCACACCACCCCTGCCCACAGCTAGGGTTGCCAACCATACTTTTAAAAACAGTATTATACTGTTTTTCACTACTGATTAAAATAAAGTATACAAAAATACTGTTTTCAACATCCAAATTTCTAACACTAATCACACACTAAGTTCAGCATATTCACAATAATGGTGTTTCCGAACGAACCTATCAATGCAAAAGTAATAAAGCTTTAGCTCCTTATTTGTTGAAATTTTACAATACAATACAATAACTCTTTATTGCACACCAACATATAGCAAAAAATTACAGAAAACAGGTATATACACAGAGACTTTCTGAGGTAAGCAATAGGCGGCCTTATCGCTTCAGAGCGATCTCTTCCAGGCAATTAATTAATTCAATTAATTAATTTAATTTCAATTCTGACAATGTCTATGAGGCTTTTAAAAATGATACTAAATTGATAAGTCGCACGAGAAGCACAAAAATTTTGCCTTTAAAAGATGAAAAGAAGAATATACCTTTAATTTTCTTTACTGTTTATTTCCCTTCTCAGAATGTAATATACTTTATTTCTTTAAAAAGTTGGCAACCCTACCCACAGCAGGGTAGGCAGCACTAGTGCTACTCAACCTGCTGCCTACTCAATGCATGCCATAGCAGGTGTCAAAGAGGGTGATTTTGGAGATATGATCCAGCACTAGGCGCAGATCCAGCCCTGAAAAAAGGTGGTCACAGCCACCCGAAAAACAATTCCATGTTTTTTTTTTCAATTTCATAAAGGCATAGCATTTATTATTATCATCTGCCTATTGATCCTAATAGAACGTGAAAGTGTGAAAGTGTGTCGTCACAAGCTTATTAGGGTTGTGGGCACAATGGTATCAGCCCTTGTCCAGAGCCCAAACAATTCAGTAAATACAAGATGATTTTTAATTGGTGATCATTATTTAAAAGATATTAACCCGTCGAGCGACTTAGGCACACACCCGTGTGCCTAACGCCATACTGTCAGTGACATCTGGTCGCTTGACGGGTTAATAACTAGCCAAAATTTAATTCTATATATGTCATTTCACACAATCACATCACTGTTGAATTAATTGTAATAAATGATAGTAAAATGAATAACAACTAGATACATAGTCATCCTACATTGATTATTGAAGTGAACCCCCTAATAATTCTTGGATCACGCTTTGCTATGCATTTGACAATGACAACTTCTTAGTCAAAAGCTAAGTATCATGCTTTTCAAAGAGGTTGTAAATGCATAGACTAAACCATTAGTATGGAGACAATGAATTTGTATTAAAAGTTGTATTTTAAATAAAAAATAACACCAAAAACTAAAATTGGTTCCATGTCCCCGATCACCTATTAAAAATCATTGTGTATATAAAAGTTTACTTTATTAACATGAAATATGTTAATAAATAACTCAGAAGAAAAAACTTTTGAACAAAAGATCACTAATCGCACCAATTACCAACTGCTAGAAACTCTATTACTTACTTTTTACTAACTAAATTAGTTATGACTGGCTTCTGTTAATGTCTCCTCAATTACCATAAACGACAGTAAGCTCAACTTTGTTTTAATGGCCCATAATTGCACCCATGACCTATCTAGGAAGTCGCTGGGACATTATGAAAGGTGGAGCTTCTGGCAGTTTACTGCTTTATATGCCATATTGAATCTTATACTAAATACCTACTTTTATAATCTGCCAGTTTATTAGTCTTTGTTTTAAAACTCCATTCTGTCTAAATCAACATGGTACTTTAACATGATAAGCTTATTATAATACTAATAAGATTAATTTAGTTTGAAAGAGATTAAGGATCTATCTTTGTAAATTATTGCTAAGGTTTAACTTTAGAAGAATAATCTTGTATAAATTCAATGGATATTTTTTGTTACTAGGGTCGATCAACTTTTTTTTGAACCTCGTTGCCATGGTTACGTACCCTAGACAACTCTTTAAAACGACGAGTTTCTATGTTTTTTGTGGTTAAAGTTATTCAAGCTTACATTTTTGTCATAGTTACGTACTCATTATTTTATGGACTATTTCTTTTCTTAAGCATATTAATCGCATATATACTGAGCGGCAAAAAATCTGGCCCTCAAATGTATGCAGAGTCTGGAATTTTGTATGAAGGGTGGGCCAAATTTTGTGCCTCTGAGTATAAGTACTAAGCAGTTTTTTAAAGAAACTGTCACTGTTTTCTCTTGGACAACGGGGAAGAATAACAAACAAGAAAAAGTTGATTGACCCACTAGTTGCAGATTGGCATGGCCTTCTGCAGTCTTTCCACTTTGTTACTGTGTTACTACTACACTTATGTTACTTTGAAAAATTGTTTAAACTGGAATCATAAAATCGCCATCAGATATGTCCGAGCGGCCAAGGTGATAAAAAATATAGCAACCTGAACTCTAATGTTTTGAAAATAGAGTGCATTGTTCTGATAAAACAATAAAATAAGCAATAAAATATTGAGTATTGAGTATTGATATTTTTGAGCACTTCGGCCGCTCATTCCTAATGGCGACTGTACTTTTAATTTTTAATGGACCAGTTTTCGAACAAATTTTATTAGACTATGTAAAATATGTTTACTTCTTGATCTTAAAAAGATATTATATTCAAAAAATGAACACCGCAATATGTATGAAAATTCTGGTCAGTCAAGATTTTTTTTCATTATTGTTAAGCGGTAAATAAAAATACCTTTATATCTAAATTTGATTTATTTAAACAGCAAAAAGTTTTATATAATAAATATTTTTAAACAATTGCACATTTTTAACTTAGCCTCAAAACTTTGTGAAGATTTTAAATCATTCAAAATGTACCTATTCATATTCCCGGTTTGCCCTGCAGGTAAGCATGGTCCGTCGAGTCAAGTTCCCAAAAAATTGAATATTGCAAAAGTTTTTGTACTTACCATTATTGATTATTGAGCAAAATTTACGAAAACATAAAATAATGTCAGTCAAAAGCGAGGAACTAGAAATAGGCGCGAGTTCATCCAAGCCTGAAGGTGACCAAAGCTGATTTTTGCTAAAATAAAACCTACTAAGCGGATTCGAGTCGCATTAATTCGAATTATTATTAAAAGATGGTCGTTATACAGATGGTTAGTATAAGAAGCCCTGTTCGGGTATAGAATGTTAGTCAAGGCAGGCAAGGTAGGCTTACTCGGACCAGGGTTAAGTAGTCAACTCAACGAAGACGAAATTCCTACTGATAAATCTTTGACATGCAATTGAGGACCTTGGCATCCCCTAGCCCAAGGCTGGCCAAACCCAGTCCCGCTAAGGCATTAAGCAGAAGTGAATCAGCAGTTTTGGTGCCCAAAATGACCTACACACTCTTATTACTTTGACAGCAGAGTCGTGTGCATTTTGCGCACCGTACTAACTGCTCATTCACTTCTGCTGCTGACTGTACCTCTAAATGTGCGGCCTGAGACTTATTAAATTTTGTCCACTTAGAAAATCTATTGGCCAGCTTTTCCCTAGCCTAAACTCCTAAGTTGCATGTTCAAGATCAGTTGGGCGGTATTGGTGATGCAAAGCTCAAAATAGATAATTTTTCTGAGTGAACTTTGTAGACATTATATCAAGGTTCAATTTTGTTGACATATTGATTTTAGATACGAGATTTTTTCAAAGTAGTGACGATATAAAACTGTCACTCCTAACCCATGGCCAACGATGAACTTTTTAACCCCTCTTAGACCACGGAAGCGGCCCTTTTGTTAGTCTGGCTGCAATATATGGAAACACTGATAAGCCTATGGCAACACCGGTGTGATGAGTGGCTTTCCGTTGAGTGCGTTGATGACATTATTGGCGGCGAGCTCCGCCATGTCGCGACGCGTGCGCACCGTAGCGCTGCCGATGTGCGGGAGCAGGACTGTCGAAATAATATTTGATTAGAATCCCTCAGAGGAAGAGTACAAAGGACTTATTGTCTAAAACCAGAGGGTTTGTCTACGCTTCGCTCCGCCAATCAAGGCACAACACGAATGTCAAAATTTGTTTAAACGAACGTGCCGACACCAGATTGGTCAACAAATCATCGCCTGCAGCGCCCCCTAGCGTCAACGAGAAGCGGTGGAAGCCACGTACATTCGCTCTATTTCCGTGGACAAATTAGCTGCATAAAAATCTTAAAGCTATCATACTAGAAGCCCGTTTCCCTTTATATCTAAATTCTGTTTTGCAAAGTTGATTTGTTAATAAAATAAGTTCAGATCAGCTTGAGGTTTAATTAAAACTTCCATTATGTCCGTATGAGACATAAAATCTGGCGACCGTGACATTACGTCTGCCTAGCTAAATCTACCACAAGGCAGCAAAGCAAAGCAAATAGGCAAGCTAATTACTTGCTAAGGAGCTCAAGAATCAAGATCAAGACCTCTGGAATCGTCGTCGTCGGTCAGCAACCCGCACCGCGGCCAGGCCTATCCAGCTAAGTGTCCTATCTCCTAACCGATTCTACTCCCTACCTAAGCTTTCATTCAGAGAGCCCAGCTCTCAGCCTGTGTAATTCAGTGTATCAACTTGTTTTCTTAGAACGCACAGAAAGACGTAAGTCCGTTCCGTGACCACGAACTATCGATCACCGTGGTGGCTTCTGTACATAACGTACCCATTTTCATTTAAGCTAATAAAATAGGTAAACTATCGCTATATCTTACCTTAGCTTATATATTTGTCCTTGATTTCACAAATGCAAACCACTAGGTATTGAGCACTGCACTAATTGTTAACCTCAAATATAACGCAACGCAACGCTTTGCCAAAGTTGCACACATTTTGCTAAGCATAGGTTAGCAATTCCATTACAAATTTCAGCTTAATTACCACAAAATATGCTAATTATTAAAACTATTTGCTAAATTAAACCGCACTTCACTAAAAACCTTATTTGCTTCCAATTTGCTATCGCCCACGCCTATCGCGTCGCCGCTATTGTTACGACAGTAAATAATTGTTCGCCCCGTGCATTTCAGATCTATGCAACAGCTGATCACGAGTAACTAGGCCACAAGAACGAACAATTAGCT
The DNA here is from genome assembly GCA_037349165.1 of Choristoneura rosaceana. Taxonomy (NCBI): domain Eukaryota; kingdom Metazoa; phylum Arthropoda; class Insecta; order Lepidoptera; family Tortricidae; genus Choristoneura; species Choristoneura rosaceana. The sequence goes on from JAZBNJ010000032.1 coordinate 4,043,494, forward strand.
TTGCTGGTGCAGCGTCAGCCCGCGCGTGGTGCTGCTGCAGTGCCTGCCACCTACTGACCGGCGAGAGCGAGGAGCGTGAGATTCATAACGCCGTTTGCTAATGACTTGTTTACTTGAATAGACGATACCTAATCCGCATTCCGGAACAGTTGCATTTCACTTATAGGTATAACTAACGTTTACTTGTTTACTTAAACAATTAAATAACTTGACATCTAAGTATTACTTATTTAAACGTAAACAGGTACAAATTGGAATATTTACAATATTACATAATAGCTTAAACTAACTTAGATACTAAATATATACTAAATATTCAATACTACAACGTATTTATACCGAAAATGAGTGATCTTAAAACCTTAATTGCCAAGCGTGCATCTGTTAAGGGTCGCTTGACGAAATTTAAAAATTATCTTGATAGTTTAGATCAGCCGCTCACGTCTATTCGGGTAACAGAGTTAAAATTAAAAATTTCTTCTATTGAGGCATTGTCTTGTCAATACGATGAGTTGCAAAGTCAGATCGAGGTGCTAAATCCAGATCAGTTAGAGGCTTTGCTTGACGAGCGTGATGCCGTCGAGCAAGACTTTATCATCAGCTTAGCAACAGCGCAAGAGTTGGTTCAGCAACATTCTGCTAGCTTGGCACACGACGGCACCGTGCTGAACAGCTCACATTGCTATCACGAAGCTCAAGACCATCCGGGATTTAAGCTGCCACAAATACAAATAAACAAATTCGATGGCACTTATTACCGGTGGATTGAGTTTCGCGACACTTTTACCTCGCTGATTCATGACAACACTCGGATACCATCCGTGCATAAGTTTCATTATTTGAACTCGTACCTTGAGGGCGACGCCGCTCGCGTTATAAGTAATTTAGAGATGTCGGGTTCAAATTATTCTAAGGCATGGGATTTGTTGTGTGAGCGTTACGACAACAAACGACAGCTCATAAATAACCACCTAAATTCTTTATTTAACATTGAGACAATACTTCGCGAATCGGATAAGGCACTTCGTCACTTAATTGATCACGTGAACAAAAACCTTCGTGCTTTATCCAGTCTAGGGCAGCCTACCGAGCATTGGGACACCCTTGTCATACACATAGTCGCTTCGAAATTAGATAGTCAGACGAGCCTTAAGTGGGAGGAGCATCGTAACTCATTAGGTGATTTACCTACTTTAGAGCAGTTTAATAAATTTTTAAGCGATCGTGCAAATGTGCTTGAAAGCCACAATCGCAATAAAAACGACAAAAATAAGCGATTATTTACGCCGCCGTCAACCTCTAGTGCTGCTCCATCTCACGTTAAGTCGAAATTATATTCGTTAACTGCCGACGAGGTAACAACCACTAATAATTCGAATCAGCTGATTTGTAGTATTTGTCGGGGGAACCATCGCGTTTATGATTGTTCTAAATTTCTAGCATTGTCTGTGGAGCAGCGTATTGATAAGGCAACGAAATCAAGGCTTTGTTTAAATTGTTTACGAACGGGACACCATATTAAGATGTGTCGATATGGCCCCTGTCGCGAGTGCAATAAACGACACAATACTCTTTTACATAAGATCACTCCTACATGTGAGCAGCCGATGGGCAATAACAATAAGGCGTCGGCTACTCACGCTAAACCGGAAGTGTCAATTAACAATTTCTCTTCCGGTCAGTCTGCTGATCTCGTTTTTTTGTCAACTGCCGTAATTGAAGTGTGTAATCCTTATACAAATAAAACCGAGATCGCAAGGGTTCTTTTAGACAGCGGCAGCCAATCTAGCTTCATGACGTTAAGTCTTAAGGCAAAATTACAGCTTGAGTCACTACCTACCAACTCCATAAAAATTGTAGGTATAGGCAATACTACATGTAACATTGTCAAGGAGCGCTGCGTTGTGCAACTTAATTCTATACATACAAACTTTAAATTGCAATCTACATGCTCGGTCTTATCTGAACTAACCGGTACTATACCTAAGTCTTATGTTAAAATAAGTCACTTTGATTTACCGACCGACATGATTTTAGCTGATCCGAAGTTTAACTGTCCAGGTCCTATAGACATGCTCATCGGAGCTGACTTGTACTGGGAAATTATTGGCAGCAGTCGCAAATCGTTAGGCGAAAATAAACCTTATCTAATTAATTCACAATTCGGCTGGGTTATATCCGGTCCTATACTTTTGAATCGTGAACTAAATTCTAAAACAAATAATACAGAAGTTCTACAATGTAATTTCTCCTCCAATCTTGACTCGTCAGATAATATCGAACAACAAATAGCTAAATTCTGGCAGCTTGAGGAAATTCCTTCAAAATCATTGCTAAGCCCAACTGAGAAGGCATGTGAACAGCACTTTCTACAAAATACTGTCCGCCTAGGTTCTGGCCGTTTTTGTGTCCGGCTGCCGCTCAATGATACTCCAAGCTCACTTGGTGATTCCTATAACCTTGCTAAACGTCGATTTCTAAACTTAGAGAAACGGTTTAGGAAGCAACCAGAGCTCAAGGAGCAATATTCAAAATTTATAAACGAGTACCTTGAGTTGGGCCACTGTTCTGAGTCCCCACAAAAACGACCAGAACCTAACTACTTTTTGCCCCATCATCCTGTATTTCGTGCCAACAGCGAATCCACTAAGCTCCGTGTCGTGTTTGACGGCTCGGCGCCGACAAGCTCCGGCACATCCATCAATCAGTTACAAATGGTGGGACCCACGATACAAGACTCTCTTTTCTCCATACTGCTGAGGTTTCGTCAACACAAATTTGTTCTCACAGGAGATATAGAGAAGATGTACAGACAGATTGCTATTCACGAAGATGATCGAAACCTACAGCTAATTTTATGGAGAGAAGACGAGTCACTACCTCTTAAGACTCTCAGACTGAACACAGTCACCTATGGATTTGCCAGTGCCAGCTACCTGAGTACTAAGTGTATTTGGCAGCTAGGGGAGGAATGCTCTGATGATGAGATCAAAACCATCACGCAACATGATCTATATTGTGATGATCTTCTGACCGGAGCCGACAGCGAAGAGAAGCTTCTTTATATTCTAAACTCCGTGACTGCTTTGTTTAGCTCCGGTTGCTTCAATCTGCGCAAATTCAAATCCAACATACCCGATATTTTTCAGTCTTCCAATGTTAACTTGCAGGAAAATCTGAGTCTCAGTGACTCTGCTAGCGCCCTGGGGTTAGGCTGGAATCCAAAAAATGATCAATTATATTACACGATCGATATTCCTTCCGAATGTGATAAGGACACAAATTTAAAATTAACGAAACGGTATATTTTATCAGCCACCTTCAAAACTTATGACCCACTCGGTATTCTCTGTCCTTGTACCGTCCAGCCCAAAATTCTTATACAAAAATTATGGAAACAGGAAATAGGCTGGGACGAGCCTGTACCTAAAGAAATAAAACGAGATTGGGTAAATTATCAAAATGAGTTAACACATTTACTCACCTTGGAGGTACCCCGGCGCGTCTTGTGTGATTCACCAGTGTCTATCGAGCTTCACTCTTTCTGTGACGCTTCGATTCTCGCCTTTGGCACTTGCATATATTTACGCTCTATTGACGCTCAAGGAAACGTCCTCACGAAGTTACTCTGCGCTAAATCCAAGCTCGCGCCCATTCGGCCCACCACTATACCGCGATTGGAGCTGGCCGGAGCTTTGCTAGCCGCGCGACTGACTAAATGTGTTCTTGAGTCTCTTCGCTGCCAAATAACACGATGTGTACACTGGTGCGACTCCACTGTAGTTCTAGGCTGGCTCAACACTTGTCCCAGCAAGCTTAAAACTTTCGTGGCAAATAGAGTAGTTGAAATTTGCGAAACCACTAAAATCTCATCATGGCGACACGTACCTACAAATTTAAATCCAGCTGATTTAATATCGCGGGGTGTACCCCCCAGTAAAATCGCTGAATCTGCCCACTGGTGGGCAGGTCCAGTTTTTTTGTCGGAAAATGAATCAAGTTGGCCTCAACTGCGGCCTAGCTTTAACGATGACCTTCCTGAAACAAAATCAAACACTGTTACGATAACAGAACCTCTGGTTCAATTTGCCAATTATTCGAGTCTTACAAAATTGAAACGTACCTTTGCTTACGTCTTACGTTTTGCGCACAATGTCAAAAATCCAAACTCAAGGAAGGTAGGTCATCTAACGGTCGACGAACTTAATAAGTCATTTTCATTTTTACTAAAACACTCACAAATTGAGTCCTTTCCTGTCGAGTACCAGACACTAATACAAGGCAAATCACTCAAACCTAAATGCTCACTTTTATCACTATCACCTTTTATCGATGAGAATGGTGTCATTCGATCAAAGGGTAGAATATCTTTGTCGTACTACCACTATGAAAAAAGGCATCCCGCCATTATTTATGCAAAACACCATTTGGCTAAACTGATATTTCTTTATGAGCACAGACGCCATCTACATGCTGGTCCACAAACATTGCTATACGCGACTCGCGATTATGTTTGGGTTATTAATGGCCGTAACCTTGCACGAAGTATTGTCCGCAAATGTGTCAAATGTCGACGTCTGCAAGGTCAAACGCTAGCTCCTCTGATGGGAAATCTACCCACACAACGCATTGTACCCGCGTTTCCTTTTCAGACGGTAGGCTTGGATTTTGCTGGACCTTTTTTTGTTTTAAATAGACGAGGCCGCGGCGTCAAACCCGTAAAGGCATATTTGTGTCTTTTTATTTGCTTTAGATACAAATGCATTCATTTAGAGATAGTTAGCCAATTGACAAAGGATGCATTTATTTTGTCACTGAGGCGTTTCATATCTCGTCGAGGAGCGCCTGCCGAGATATTCTGTGACAACGGACGTAATTTCGTTGCCGCTGCAAAAGAGATAGGCGCCTTTATCAAGTCGAACCAGACTCCTATATCTGATTTTGCAACTAATGAAAAAAATTAAATTTAACTTCATTCCTACTTACGCTCCTCATTTCGGTGGTCTTTGGGAGGCAGGCATAAAATCAGCAAAATTCCATCTAAAAAGAGTCATCGGCAACACTAATCTTACTTTCGAAGAGTTGTCCACTCTGTTTGCACAGGTTGAAGCTATTTTAAACAGCCGACCCCTGTGCCCTTTGTCTTCCTCTCCTCAAGACCTCCTTTCTCTCACTCCAGGGCACTTCCTGGTGGGCCGGCCACTCACGTCGCTACCGGCTCCGGCCTACGAAGACTCCAACCCAAGATTTCTGCAGCGGCACGCCAGACTGGAGCAACTTCGCCAGCACTTCTGGCGCCGCTGGCAGAAGGAATATGTCTGCGAGCTGCAACAGCGCTCCAAGTGGCGCATAAACAAGAGCTCCCTACGTGTTGGAGATCTCGTCCTTCTTCAAGAGGACAATACTGCCCCAATGCACTGGCGCATGGGTCGCATCTCTCGTCTCTTCCCTGGGCCCGACGGGATATCTCGAGTGGCGGACATTTATACTATGCGAGGCTGCGTTCGTCGCCCACTTACCCGTATCTGTCCCTTGCTTACTGACGAAGAGGCTTGAAGACACCCAGATGCTTCAAGGGGGGGAGCATGTCTACGCTTCGCTCCGCCAATCAAGGCACAACACGAATGTCAAAATTTGTTTAAACGAACGTGCCGACACCAGATTGGTCAACAAATCATCGCCTGCAGCGCCCCCTAGCGTCAACGAGAAGCGGTGGAAGCCACGTACATTCGCTCTATTTCCGTGGACAAATTAGCTGCATAAAAATCTTAAAGCTATCATACTAGAAGCCCGTTTCCCTTTATATCTAAATTCTGTTTTGCAAAGTTGATTTGTTAATAAAATAAGTTCAGATCAGCTTGAGGTTTAATTAAAACTTCCATTATGTCCGTATGAGACAGGGTTTATTGTCTTACTTAACACATTTGAAATCACAACTTCTTTCTGTCACATGATATGGGATGAGGGCAAAAAGAGATGGTGAATGTTAGCGAGTTAGACAATATGGTCTGGTGTCTCCCTCCACTAAGCGAGCCGTCTCGCAAGGCAAGCGCACGAAGCATGATTTTGTTCGACATAGGGCTCAAAATCGCACCAAAAATGGCTGCCTGGAGACCGCTTAACGCGCTGACGTTCGCAATCGTATTCACCACCTCTTTCTACCCTCGACTTATACCGTGTGACGGAAAGAAGTAGTGAAAACAATTGAGATTCCAAAATACTCTGCTTGGACATTAGTCAATGATTTTCTAGTCATTATATTGAACCTCATTAGCGTTTTACTCGTCTTGACAAATGTGTCAGTGTTTTTTTGGCAAAAAAACCATAACAGATTTTAGTATCTCCTTTTTGAAGTTGGTTAAAAAAATACACACATTGATAATATCATATTATGAAGAGTTCATGCGAAATGTAATTAAATTAGTTAGGCAATATTGTGAAACGGATTTCTAATGGGAGAAATATAGAAACAAAGAAAATCTTAAGCGATATTTTTCTATGAACTGACAAGTGTGAAATACGTGAAACGGTTTTCTAACTTATTTATTTATGTATTTGGGCACAAACGGCACAATAAAACTTATATTATAAACAAATGACATGTAACATTGACCAACAAAGTTGCCACAGGTTATTAGTTCCCAATAATAACATATAAATCGGATATAAAAGTATTATAGGTATACCTAATTGGGCTAATTGACTCAAGAGCTTGTCGATGATATTGATTGCTTTTCTTCAATATCTTCTTGTTTTCTATCCACTGATTTCTTGTCATCCAAACCCATTGCTTCCCAGTAAGTTGGAGGTGCATCGATAGCGTTGCCATTGATTCCAGCCATTGCAACACCAACACCAAAACAAGCGTCAACACCCTCTATATCCTCCAATAGCCAATATCCTCTTCAATTCCACTCCACATTGCTGGAATTATTTGCACAGGTATTTCTAGAGGCAAATTTATGTGAGGCAACGGCAATACCACGACGGTTTTCACAGTATATTTCCGAGAAATCATCGCAGAATGATCTATGGAAGCACACATTTGAGGAATCTCGATTATAGCTCTAAAGTTCACTGTCTCGCCAGCTGGAATAGCCTCATACTCAAAACCCGTGCCTTCGACTTTAGAAGAAACTTCTTCCTTGGGTGTATAATCAGTATCAAATTTGTCGGTTTCAACCAAATTCACTTTAACACATTTTATGTCAACTTTCGTGTCGTTTTCAACTTCATAGTCAACGTGGACCAGTTCTCCTGGTCTGACGACTGAGTTGGCGATAGTAGCCTTCAAACTGACGATGCTCTTCTTTTTTGAGAACAGTGAACTCAGTTGCATCAAAGTTTTCTGGTCGCCATATATTAACGGCTCTGTGGATAACAAGGGAGTCTGTCCTGGGATGACATGTATCTTTTTCTTGAAATGCTTGTTTAAATTAAACAGGCCTGGTCTCTCGAACTTTATACGCAAATAGTACTTGATTTTGCACTCAGCGTAGAAGTCTACAGTGTGCTTGCTGTAAGATACGGAAGGAGGAATTTCTAATGGAAGTTCGAAATTGAATTTCGCTTCATATTGTCCAACAGCCAACGGTCCCATGTCATTGGTATATATTATCTGATCTATATCGACGTATTCCTCATCGTTGAAGTGCTCGTACCTGCGGTCTCTTCTTTTAGCCTCAAAATCTTCGAAATAAAGTTCACCCCGTCCTTTTAAGGATACAGTTATTGCTGAGAAGTCGTATGCTTCCTGTAGGGAATATCTTACTGTTCCAGATATGGTACTCCCTGCTTGGAACGTGTATGTGCCGTCGTCGGAGGACAGATTAATTTCACAGAATATGCCCATTTCGAGTAAACTGCTAGAGTCTGCTGAGTTCTTGTAAATGGCATGAGGATTTCCCAACACGATGTTTCGTGATTACGGTTATCGCTTTGAGGCGATAGGGGCTTGTCATTGTTTATCAAAACGTAGATTAAATATAGATAGCAGATATTTTGGAATCATGTTTTAGGAGATAAGATAACACAATTGAACTCTATTGTTCGCTAACATAGTTCCGTATCTGCAAATATAGCAGGGGGCAGCACTGGCCTTAGTTAAAAGCTGTCGAGAAAACTGTATCGCGTACCAGGGTGAAACCAGGGCGGTTTATGTTTTTGTCAAATAAATGAATGTTGGCTGAACCCACGCTGAACCTTTTCACGATCAATTCTACGATGGTCTTTGGCTGATGTATGGAATCTCAATATGGCATTTGCATTGCAAAGGCATTTTGGCTCGAAATTCAGTTCCTAAAATATATGTTCCGAATGTGGAACAAGGAGAAAAAAATAGTCTCATACACTTTGGTGTACCGATGTCAGTGGGAAAATCACATAGATGGGTACATTTCTTTCTAGGTTCTAGTGAATGGCTCTATTTAAAAAATAATCTTATCTAAGCCATCACTCGATAATCAAACAGTCACTTAATGAATCACCTACATACAATGTGACAAAGAAATATTTTAATTGCTAATAGCAATTAAGAAAATGAAATAAAATTGTCATTAAGGAAAGGCCCAGATCACATTTTAATTAAATTTTAATCTTTGATATGATTTATCAATAACATATTAATCAATCACTAAGAAAATCAATTTAAGTTTTACTAATGTTTGCCTGCAACTTTCGTCTGCTATTTTAGTCCTATCTTGGGGTAAAAAAATAGTCTTGTTTTTGCAGCCCAAAACCCATCAATCTGAGAGGACGCCTGTACCTAACCGTGGGACGTGAAGAGGCCGGGGATGATGTATGTATGTAATCTCTTCATTGTACAAAATAAACAAACACAATTGACAAACGTTGAGATATATGTATAAAGCCGAACTTATCTCTTTAAAGAAGATCCTTTAAAGGGTTCTCTATCGTTTGCCCGAATGTATCGTTTTCTTGAATATTCATTTGTCATAAAGTGGTATTCTTGATATTGCTGTAATGTAATGTAAATTCACCACCTGCTTAAATTTATTCCTTACTTCTCCATCCATTCCATTTTAAAGGTTGCCTGGAAGAGATCGCTCTGAAGCGATAAGGTCGCCTATTGCTTACCTACCTCAGAAAGTCTCTGTGTATATACACCTGTTTTCTGTAATTGCTTGCTATATGTTGGTGTGCAATAAAAAGTTATTGTATTGTATTGTAATTTATTTTTGAAATAGTAATTTCTTCAGAGTTGATAATAAACTAACCTAACCTAAAATACTGCATTCTATGTGATGACATTTAAAAAAATCCTGAAAACAGAACGGTTCTATATAATTTATGGCCAACGTCGGTATGGCAAGTGAAATTCGAGCAAATTAAATTCGGGCAAGTAAACAGGGTGTCCACAGCTAATGTTCAAAAAAATTCCCTGACTTTTCCCTGACTTTCCCTGACCATTTTTTTAAATTTCCCTGACCAAATTTAGTCATTCAGTAGGCAAGTAGGTATGTTTTATTTGTAAAGTAGTTTTTAAGCAAAATGAAAAATATCTGATAAGTACACAATTCGATAATCGACCCGACAACTCTGGTGTCAAAGTTTCTAGATAGCTTCCACCATGGTAGCGGTACCATGGTGGAAGCTATCTAGAAACTTTGACACCAGAGTTGTCGGGTCGATTATCGACCTCATGTATGCATCTGCGGAGATGCATACATGAGGTTGACATACATCGCAGCCCAGGCGGAGAGCAACGAGTCACTATCGAGCAAAGTGCCTAATTGAAGCGAAGGTAGCGCGTGCAGCCATGCCCCTGATTCTGACCGCGATACCGCCAAGAGTCTCGCGAGATCCGCACCCGTGGCGCCCCCAATGAGACGATCGAGAGTCGCTCTACACCCTACATCATTCCACCCACGCTGGACTGCAGGGTTCTCAGGCACGGTCGCCCCCGGGTTGAGAGCCGACCCCGCCACCACGGCGTCGGCCACATACCTACGGTATGCTTGCCCTGTCGCCATCCAGAGATAGAATATTAGCGACCAAGCCCGCCACCCCATGTGCCGACGCCAAGAAGGCCGGCAAGCTCACATCCCGCAAACGCCGCACCCCAATGCCCCCGTGCCGAATCGGCAGAGCAGCCTGCGCCCATTGGTTATCGCTCAGGGAGACATGGGTTATTGACTCGATCGCCAACTTAATGGCCGCGTCAAATGAACCGATGTCGTCGAGGAACAACCAAGCTGGGGCCCTACGCAGGAGGTAGGTTACCTTTGGGACGGCAAAACACTTCTGCAGAAGCGCCAGAGCTACATGTGGATTAATAACTGTACAAGCGCCTGATGGAAATGCAAGACCATCACGAAGATTACAACAACGTAGCTAGGCCCTGAGCCTTATTTTATAATTGTCATCTACCGTATGTTCTTTCGGTTCGCCGTCGCATTTCTATATGCACGATACTTGCTGTTTTTTAATTATTATTAAATTCTATTTTGAGTACTTTGGGTTTTAATACGCCCCGTTGTGTCGTCGAAGACAATAACCTTGAGACATTCACTAGCGAACAGAAGGAGATTCCTGCGAATTTCAAGCGCCTCAGGAACTGCAGAAGGAAATATGGGTGCACCAAGTAAACAAAATGAGTCAGTGTTAAGACCCTTGAGCTCGGCTTGGCTCCTTGAGGCCCGGAAGCAACGAAGAGTAAAAAGAGAAGAGAGGACACGACTCCTGACCACAAGGGAAAAACTCACACTTGGTGGTATTCACCTCCAGTCCCAAATCTCTCAGGCGAGGCAGCAAAACGAGCAAGTCTTGCTCCACCTCCTCTGGGTTACCCCCGATGGTACCATCATCGAGGTGCCATACATTGAGGGGGGACTTGAGCTCGGCGATGACCTTATGGATAGCGAGGCTGAAAGTGAAAGGACCAAGAGGGTCTCCCTACTGAGCACCAACCTGCGATAGGATAATGTCAGATCCATGGAAGAGATTGGTTGGCAGGTGATATACCTGGCGAAGGAAAGGATAGAGCACCGGAATATTCTCCAATACGTCGACAAATGTTTCTATCGATGTTATTAATAGCAGATTATACTCCGTACAAGATTAAAATAGTCTAGTTGTAACATATCTCGTAAGAAGTTAAAGAATTCCTTCTTAATGCGGTATGTTTGTGTGAAATTTCAAGTCAGTCATGGTACTGTTTTATTATATTTATCTGTGAGCACTTAACTACGAAGTTTCGACTGCACTCAAACGTTTTCGAACGTTCAATGATAAGATCCAGTTTCACAATGACGCTACCCGCATTCTCTGGATCCGCCGAAAAAGTGCGGACGGCGTGAATAGCCCCTTCACATCCTAACCGCGTCCCAAACCCAGGTCAGGGGTGTGGCTCATTTTTTGATTAAATCTCAATTTTCCCTGACTTTCCAGGTATCCCCTCGATTTCACTGACTTTCCCTGACCACCTTAAGCTTCCCTGACATTTCCCTGACTTTCCCTGACTTTCCAGAATGTGGACACCCTGGTAAAGGTTTTGGCAGTCAACCTTTGAGTGAGAAGGATAAGACAGGTTCAGACAAAAAGTGAGTGATGATGACGATGATGTCAACTTACAAAGGTTAGGCAGAGTGAGCAGCTTATGGTCCTTCGGCAGCGGCTCAGGCGTGGTCACGTCGAGGCCAGCTGCGTAGATGACGTTGTTCTTCAACGCATCGTAAAGAGCGTCCTGGTCCACCAGGTCTGAAACCAACAACTCCGTTTTAAGACACAACATTCGTATCCTTCTGTTTAAGCAAACTCGAATCTTGAATATTTATCGAATCTAGTGTCCTGAGTAAAAAAATGTCACTGTAGTTAGTGCGTCATCACAGAATTAGGAACAATAGAAGTACTAGGTACAGAAGTATCAGTCCCTCACACCCTCACTGTTTCTTACCCATGTGTTTTATCATTCTCTATTTTTCTCATAACTCTGTATTCATTCGCACGCAGCACGCATAAAGAAAGAAAAGATACGCGTCCAACATTATCGCTAATCTAGCTAATTGGTGGATTATTTATAAGTACTCGTAGTTATAACTATCTTTGGCACTTTAAATTTAAAGTACCTTTAGCTGAGCGGCCCGTCTTATACCTCTGCCTACCCAATAAGCTGTCAAAGACACCAGAAGCTCGGATTCCAAAAAAACTGTAGAGATCTCACCTTAATTGAAGAACTAATCGAATCAGAAACAAGGAATCCAAAACTAGTATTACAATATGGATGTCAAGACCGCCAATAAGAAGTGGGACTGGGTCGGATATGTATGCCGCATGCATCCGGACCGATGTGCACGAATCGTTACCGAATGGGTTCCGAAGGATGGCCAAAGGAGCAGAGGCAGATCCAAGATGGCGGGACGACATGAGCGCATTTCAGCTCGATTGGCAGGTGCAGGATAGGGAAGACTGGCGGAGGAAAGAGGAGGCCTTTGCCGAGCAGTGGGACATATTACGGGCTACATAACAAAATCTTACCTCCCCTCCCAACATTGATGAGAATGGCGTTTTTTTTCATCTTGCCGAGCAGTTCCTTGTTCACCATGTGTTTAGTTTCGTTGGTGAGTGGCACGGCCAGCACTACGAAGTCGCTCTGAGCGAGCAGCTGCTCTTTTGTCACGAAGGCAGCGCCAAGGGCTTTACCTAAACAGGAACGATGTAATCTAAAGGAGCTGTTCTATAAATTGGAATGTCTTTTAATAAATTTAACTTATTGAAACTTAAGAAAGGAAGGGTCTTTTATGTTTAACATTGCTCAGAATTACTGTGCAACCATTGGTGTCGCCACGCCACCATACAATTTATTCTAATTATGCATGTATAGTAATATATATTATTGTTTTTGGGTTTGGTGGTGGTACTGTTGGGGCCGTCAATAAATCATTTTTCTTTCTTTCTTTCTTTCTTTCTTTCAACCAGTGCCGGTTTTAGCACTTCCAGCGCCATGGGCGACATTTCTGGGAATTTCTTAGAAAGTATAGGCTTTAGGCGCCCCCTTAGTCAGGTGCCCTACCGTACCCTACCCTAAAGCCGCTCCTGTGTGCAACCATGTGCAACTTAAGCTATTTGTCTAATTTGGAACGTAAACTGTCTACACGGAGATGTAACTAAAGATATGGAGGACTTTCTTAAGCTTGTACCTCTTGTAGCCATGGCCTCTATATTGTAGTCGTGATGTCGTGGTCATTTTAACCGGAATAATACCTATATCATCGTCATTAAGTTCCGGGTGTGTTATCCGCGAGAGTCACAAATGTTTCAAACAATAAATTTTAGGATTTTTGAGTACCATTTTCATATTTCGAGTTCCATTTTTTTAACAATCTAGTCTAGCTATTTATATATTTTTTTCTTCCTTTATAATATTGTTTTACCTTCGGGCTTTTCCCTATGTCCAGTGTAGAGGAACCTGTCAACTTCAAAACCCGACAGCTTCTTGACGACGGTCTGTCCGATGCCTCCAAAACCGATGATTCCGACGGTGCTGCCGCGGATCTCCTGGCCGAGCACCTTCTGGAAACCTATCTCCCATTGTCCCCTGGAATATAAGGTTACCAATGAGTAACAGTTTTAGGATTGTTTAGATGCCGTCGAAATGTAACTAATATTATTTCGGGATTTGGTCACGAGTTGTTGGTTGTAGGGGGTATAGAAATGCACGTAAGCATGACTCATGGGACTGTGATAAATACAGGACATAAAAATATATTACCGCTCTTATCGTATCTAAAAGATACTTGATAATAAGCGAGCATCGACGTGTGTTGCAAGATTTAATGAAAAAAATATAGTTTGCTGACGAAAAATGGGTATTTCTTGTGAAATAAGTTTGTGCAGACCGGCCGACGGCAGATACATATTCCAACCGGGAAGCATCGTGTCTGGAGGAATAAGATACTACCTACACGAAGAATATGAGTTTAGCTCGATAACAGTGTCATTAAAAGGACTGGGTAAACTTTATTTTGAAGACAAAGCGAGGAAAAGAAGAGACCGTATGTACAAATACAGCAATAATGAGACGTATGTCGATATAGACCAAATTATACACCAAAAGGACACTGCAGACGTTTTGCCCGTAGGACAATATGAGACGCAATTCAGTTTTCAACTCCCATTTGATATTCCCGCTTCTCTAGATTATACGAAGCACACCGCTAGTTATTACGCTCGGTGTACCATACAGTATTATGTGCGTATTAAATTTGAGAGGCCTGGCATGTTCAACTTTAACAAGAATTACAAGAAAGAAATAAATGTAATTTCTGGACAGGTCCCGCGAATGACTACACAGCCACTAATTTACGGTGATCAGAAGAAGCTGTTACAACTGGGCTCTCTGTTTTCAAGTAAAAAAGGCATTGTCAACCTGAAAGCTACTATCGCCAACTCTGTTCTCCGACCCGGAGAAAATGTTCAAATTGATTATGAGATTGAAAACGATACAAATGTTGAAATAAAAAAAGTTTCAGTCAGATTGCTTGAAGTAGACAAATACACGTCACAAGGGGGGCTTGAAGTAAAAGTAAAATCCGAGGTTGACGGCATAAAATTCCAACACGAGTCAATCACAGGTGGAGATACAGTTAAATTTAGAGTTGAAATAGCTGTTCCTGAGTTATGTGCTTCCATAGACCACTCAAATATAATAGCCAGAGATTACTGTTTGATGTCAACTGTTGTGATTCCCATGCCCCATATAAACATGATATTAGAAATACCAATCCAAGTCATCGACATACTGTCAAGCAGCTTTCAGGAGTGCAGTGCCGGTTCTACGGCAGAGCATCCTCCCGATGATGCACCACCTACTTATTGGGAAGCAATGGGCGAGGAAAAAAAGGGATCAATCGGAGAAGAAGAAAAGGCAGGTCTCGCAAATGAAGAAGAAAATGAAGGGAAAAAGTGACGTCATAAAACAAAGTAATCGTGCTTAAGAAAAGGGTGACGCTATCTGATTAGAAATTTAGACTACGTAGATTGGTAGATTATCACATCGGTGACTGTAAACATATTATCAATTAAAACTTAAAATTCAGAGATAAACATGTAGTAGGTACCTACTTAAAAACAAATAAAAGCGAATGTTCCGATCATCTGTAATCGATAACAAGTGAAATAGGACGCGTGTGTGGCGAAATTATAAATTAAATCACAAAAATATATTACCCAGCTACTTGATAAAAATGGGTATTGTTTGTGAGATAAGTTTGTGTAAACCGGCAGATGACAAATATACGTTTCAACCAGGAAGTACCGTGGCTGGTGAAATAAGGTACATTCTGGACAAAGAATACGAATTTTCTTTGATTACTGTGTCGTTAAGAGGATATGGCAAGTTATATTTTGAAAATAGGGCAAGGAATAGAAGAGATCGTCAGAATAAATTATACAATACAGAGACGTATATTGATGAAGAAAAAATCATATACAAAAATGAGAATAAGGAATTATTGCCCGTAGGACGACATGAGGCGCAATTTAGTTTTCAACTGCCATTTGATATACCTGCGTCTATAAAATATACAAAACACACAGCTAGTGATTACGCTCTTTGCACTATTCAGTACTACATACTCATTCAATTTGAGAATCGGGGCTGGTTCCAATTTAATAAGTATTACAAGAAAGAAATAAACGTAATTTCTGGACAGACGCCGCGAATGACTATGGCACCTTTGATATACGGTGATCAGAAAAAGTTATTGCAAATAGGTACTCTTTTTTCGAACAAAAAGGGAATCGTCAACCTGAAAGCTACTATCGCCAACTCTGTCCTTCGCCCAAAAGAAAGTGTCAAAGTGGATTATGAGATTGAAAACGACACAAATCTTGAGATAAAACGAGTTGAAACCAGACTGCTTGAAGTTGATACTTATTTTGTACCTGATGGGCGTAATGTGAAAGTCCAGTCTGAAATACAAAGCACTGGATTCTTGTTTGGAGCTATTCAAAGTGGTGATACAGCAAAATTTACAGCAGAATTGATTGTTCCCAGTTTGTGTTCTTCTCTGGATCATTCAAAAATTATATCCAGAGATTATTCTGTACTAACTTCAGTTGTGTTACCAATACCTCATGACAATATTCAGTTAGAAATACCATTCCAAGTTATCAACAGACTATCAAGTAGCTTTAGAGAGTGCAGTTCTAGCAATTTTACCGCTGAACGTGTTCTCGACGATGCACCGCCATCTTACTGGGAAGTCATGGCCGAAGAGAACAAGGAATCAACGGAAGAAGAACCAACTTTTTAACATAAGAAGTGATCAATTATTTACTTCAGTTGTTTCTACCAATTGAAACTTCAAGCAAAATATTATTGGTATCAATAGCTAAAAATATACATATTTTGATTACGTTTTCACTTTATTAAGTACCTATTTCATTCCTGAGCAGATTAACTTAGAGATCCCATTTTACGAATAAGTTCACCTTTATAATACTTTCCTCTTTTATGTACAACTAGCTGTTGCCCGCGGCTTCGCCCCCGTTGTATTTTTTTCTGTATTTTCTTCCATAAAAACCTTCTCCTGGCAGTAACGAACTCAAGAAAAAAAGAATTACCGAAATCGGACCAGTCGTTCCCGAGTTTTGCGCTTACCAACACATTTTACAATTCATTTTTATTTATATAGAATAAAGAGTTTACTCACTAAAAATATATGTAGTAGTGAATGAGAGGCTGACAGAAAGATGAACTTTCAAAACTCTAAGATAATTCAGCCTTTTGGATTGAGAATTATTATTTAGAGATCCCACAAAAACATTTCATGCTAAATGTTGCCAAGACGAGACCATTTAGCTCGCACTGTCAAAAAGTAATCAGATCTCTTGTAGAGCCAAGTTTCTTACCCTACGTGCCCAGCCAGCTCAAAATCTATAAGCCCTAATTTTACACTAAAGTTGCGAGGAAATACTACAGCAGTAGCTCGTAGCGAGTAGTTCGTAGCGCGTAGTAGCGTTTTCCCGCTATTAATCTCGTAGGCATGCAAACCGTGGACTAAACTGGCGAGTCGGCCGCACGGAAAGAGTTTAAAAGATTAAAGAAAGAAAGATTTTTAAGTTCAAGCTCATATGACAAATTGCTAAAGGTTCGTCTTGGCGGGGGCACTCCCGTGCTCCCAGATAAGTATGTACCCATAACACAAGCTTTGCTAAGCTTACTTTGGGACTAGGTCAATTGGTGTGAATTGTCCCGTGATATTTATTATTTATTATTACGAGTATTATCTTTATTTCTATTTATTCTTAGGATTAGGTTTTTATAATATGTAGTTATAAAAAGTAAAATTATTATTATTACCTACAGTCTTTAACCGGGATTGTTGTGCCACTGTAGAACTACTGTTTGTAATTTGACCGTGTACCTAATGCTATTCTGCTTTATGCTGCAAGTAAGTATGTATATATAACTCGGCTAAATTATGAACAATGGCGAGTGGTTCAACAATTCCAGTTCGCGATGGTACATCTAAACTTAATCATATCACAATAATACTCGAAAATATGAATTACATTAGGTACATCCCCTTTTGATAAAATTTGCGATAGGTATCCTGATAAAGTGAAGCATTACCTCTTATCATTTTTAAACGATGGTGGAAAGTTAGTGAAACAACGTGTGGACTGCAAAATCACAGACTATTTAGATAATTGAAAATAAATGAACAGAATGAAAAATGGGTATTTCTTGTGAAATAAGTTTGTGCAGACCGGCCGACGGCAGATATATATTTCAACCAGGAAGCATCGTCTCTGGAGGAATAAGATACTACCTGGATCAAGAATACGAATTTACTTCGATTAAGGTGTCATTAAAAGGGTTGGGTAAGCTGTATTATGAAGATCTGACTGCGAAAAGAAGAGATCGTATGTATAAATATAGTAATGCAGAGACATATGTTGATATTGATAACATTATACATACAAACGAGAAAGAAGAAACTTTGCCTGTAGGACAATATGAAACTCAATTCAGTTTTCAACTTCCGTATAACATTCCAGCTACTTTCGAATGTATAAAAGACAGTTTCGATTACTACGTCGAGTGCAGAATTAAATATTACGTGCGCATAAAATTTGAGAGGCCCGGCCGTTTTAATATGAATAAACATTATAAGAAAGAGATAAATGTCATCTCTGGGCAGATTCCAAGGATGACAACAAAACCATTGGTATACGGGGATCGTAAAAGATTAATACAGCTAAGTTCCCTTTTTTCAAGCAAAAAGGGTGTTGTAAACTTAAAGGCTACTATTGCCAACTCAGTTCTTAGACCTGGAGAAACTATTAAAGTTGACTATGAGATTGAAAATAATACAAGTGTTGACATAAAACGAGTTGAAATGAGATTGCTAGAAGTTGACACATTCAAATCGTCTTGTGGAGATGAAGCAAAAGAACACTCAGAAGTCGAAGGCACAGAATTCACATATGGGACGATTCAAAGTGAAGAAACTGCAAATTTCACAGTTGAAATTGTGATTCCAAATTTATGTGCTTCCATAGATCATTCGAGGATTGTGTCCAGAAATTATTCTATTTTAAGTATGGTCGTACTACCAAAACCTCATATTAATATGCCATTGGAGATTCCCTTTCAAGTCATTGCTAGATTGTCAATAAGTTTCGAAGAGAACGGTGCCAGTTCTTCCACAGCTGGATATATCAGCGACGAGCCGCCAACTTACTGGGAAGCTATGGGGGAGGAGACAAATAAATGTTTTGATGAAAAATGACACATGCATATAATAGTTCTGAACTACTCGAAAATGTAGAAGAAAAGTCATGACACAATGAGTAAGTTAAAGAGCCTCAGGTTCGATTTAAAGTTGTCGTAATCTACGAGTAAGTGTAATCAAAAATAAATAAAGATTCGATATAATATTATTTTTTTATTTTAACTTCTAATTCCTTTTGGTTTCACCCACATACTTGACTAATATTAAAACGAATAGAAATGTCATCGCGTGTATTTTCTATCACAATCTTTTGTCTGACTGGTTGTCCATCTTTCCCAACCAATTTGCGTCGAAACTGCTGGACCGATTAAGTTGAAATTTGGTACACTAATGTAAATCGATGAAATCGATGACATAAAGATGAACCAGTTATATTTATAAAATAAAAAGAGTATTAAACTACAGTACCCAAAAGCTTTGACCCCAAGATACTGGCAGCATTACCTCTCGAAACTTTTATTGGGTCAATCAACTTTTTCTTTGTTATTCTGTCCCGATGTCCAAGAGACAACAGTGACAGAGTTTCTTAAATAAACTGCTTTGATATATGCGACTAATATTCTTAGGAGATAGTCTTTTAAATAATAGAATAGAATAGAAATGATTTATTCGTGACAAAGTAGCGTACCATAACAAAAAGGATATTAAAAAGTACGAAATTATATCACGAAATGGTCCCAAATCAGCAAAAATTGCCGGTCTAAAATGAGCCGGTAATGAGCCTGTAACTATGACAAAAAATTATAATCGATGAATTTCAACCACAGAAAACACAGAAACTCGTGATTTTAAAGAGTTGTCCAGGGGATGTAACCATGACAACGAGGTACAAGAAAAAGTTGATCGACCCTATTCCAGGTAAGAGCCAGCAATGGGGCTACCTCAGGCCAAAACCAGACGAGATGATAGTTTCCAGATTATTTAATTCTATGGTAAGTCAATAGTACTTTGCGAGCTCTACATTTTGCGATTAAAATCTCAATGTTAAAAAAGGTGACTAGACATGTTCTTTCCGTGGACCCTCCATTTATTGATGACACCACATTAAAATCTGATGCGTATTTTACAAATATAAGCGATAATACATACAAGCAGACGTCGGAAATCGAGTTTGTTTTACAATATGTATGTAGAGATAGATATTAATAACTAACACCAATAGCTTTCTTCATCGTGCCACAGAGAAGATAATATAATCGTACCTACCTTTATGCCAAAACAAAAGACTATCAAAGCTTTTTCCGAGCTTCTTCAAGATGCCGTTGCTGCCAACAATAGCAATATTTGCAACATGTGAAGCGAAGAATACTTAGATAGGTAGGTACGTATTAAGAAATACTTATGACATTATAGATAGACATAAACTATATAAATATATAACGACCAAACAAAGCCCTAGTTCTTATCTGCTTTAAATTATAATCGATAGCAAGCGAAACACGACGTGTGTTTTGAAACGTAGTTTACTAAACACGATAATATAAGTATTATAATACTAATTACTCAAAATGGGAATATTCTGTGAGATTAATTTCTGCAAACCGGCCGACGGCAGATACATATTTCAACCAGGAAGCATCGTATCTGGAGGAATAAGATACTACTTGGATCAAGAATACGAATTTACTTCGATCACAGTGTCATTGAAAGGAATTGGTAAATTATTCCATGAAGACCGGGCTGCTAAAACAAATTACAGTAATGAAGAAAGGTATGTCGACATTGATAACATTGCCTACAAAAATGAGAAAGATAAACCATTACCTGTAGGACAATACGAGACTCAATTTAGTTTCCAACTTCCTTATGACATACCCTCATCACTTGACTATACAAAAGACACCGGTCAATACTATGTTCGGTGCATCATAAAATACTACGTGCGCATAAAATTCAAGATGCCAGGACGGTTCTACATAAACAAACACTACAAGAAAGAAGTAAACGTCATTTCTGGTCAGACACCACGGATGACAACAAAGCCACTGGTATACGGCGACCAGAAAAATTTACTACAACTGAGTACACTCATAGGCGAAAAGAGTGTTGTGAAATTAAAGGCTACTATCGCCAACTCGGTTCTTAGACCCGGAAAAAGCGTAAGAGTGAATTACGAGATTGAAAACCAAACAAATGTTAACATAGATCGAGTTGAAGTTAAACTGCTAACCGTTGACAGATATACTTCAAATGGGGGGTACGAAGTAAAAGTACGATCTGAGGTTGAAGGTACAGTATTCACGTACGGGGCTATTCAGGTTAGAGAGACAGCGATGTTTAATGCTGAAATTGTGGTTCCCAGTTCATGTGCTTCTATAGACCATTCAAAGATTATAGGAAGAGATTATTCCGTTCTAACTTTAGTTGTGCTACCGCGGCCACACATTAACATGTCGTTAGAAATTCCGTTTCAAGTCATCGCTAGGCTATCAAGTAGTTTTGGTGAGTGCAGCGCCAGTTCTTCCACTACTTGTAGGGATGAACTACCAACTTACTGGGAGGCTATGGGTGAGGAGAAAAATAAGTCATTTGATAATGATTTAGTGTACAGTGGTGAAGGAGTTGAAAAAGGAATGAAAAAGTCTTAAGCGACAAGTTCAGAATGATTTTGTGTTTTTTAAATTTAATTTTATCTAATTCTAGTATTATCTGATATTAATATTGTTTTAGGTAAATTGTGTACCAGCAAGCTACGCATATTTTTTGATAAGATAAAGTAAGTATTCTTCTATATTTCAATTGTTGATTTGGAATTTTGTCCCTAAGATAGGTTGGTACTGCATTATTTAATTCCTCCTTTTAATTCTTGTTAAATTACTACGTTCAATAGGTACGAGAAATAGTCACAGAGGTTCTAAACTAGATTTAGGTGTTTCGTTGTTTTGAAAAAAAAAGGCTCTGTCCATCAAAGCACAATTTTGCCAGTGTCTAGAAACTTAGTGAGTTTGACCGATGTTTGCTAAGAATTATCTATAAAACAAAATATGAGAGGTAATGGCGGATGAATGATGACCACAGATTAGTTTAAGATAAATTATGTTATCATTCATACTTTTATATTTCCCTTAAGAATTTTAAGTTAAAATTCACTTTCCTCTAATACTGGCACCGCCTTTAATAAATTACTCCATATTGCTTCCATAAACAACATCCTAGCGATAGATGCAACATTTTTTTCTACCACTTTTCTACATACGTAAGATAATGAACAGACTACAATGGAAGTCTTTATTTCCCGCTAAATAGCTACGCTACGGTTGGCGGAATCTAAATCTTTTTCAGACAATTTTTATAATTACTTGCTAAAAGTAAAAACATCTAGGTATGACTTCCAGTATTACGTACTTATCGCCTTTAAATCAAAGACGAACTCAAGAGGTACAGGACAGGACGCATATCTAGATAAAGCGAAATTTCAGCGTAAGCAGATATAACTGTGTAACTGAATTTGTATATTAAAATGAGTATATTAATATTGTGAAATTAAGTTGACCAAACTGGACGACAGCAGATTCCAACCGGGAAGTTTTGTCAGGAAGATTAAGATACCATTCTGATCTAGATTACGAAATTACTTCGATTACTGTGTCATTAAAAGGAGTTGGCAAAATGTATTTTATTTAACGACCGGTTTACAAAGAAATAATTACACTAATGAGGAGAAGTATTAGCCTTTATGTTGATGACATGCTTATTATGTCATCAACATAAAGGCTATTATTGCAAACTCCGTCCTTAGGCCAGGAGAAAGTGGATTATTTATAAGCCAAATAGGTATTATAGTAAAGAAAGATAATTATGAAGCCCTTGTGTTTTATTTCAAATTTCTCAATCCATACCTATAGTAATCAAAAAATAACGCCTAGAAATAAAATTATTCACTTCATAAAGTTGACTAATGCTGCAGGGTTACTACGAAACTCTAAACCCGAAGTTCGTATTGTACCGTCCCTCTCGCTCTCGTATTATAGTATAAGTGTCAGAGGGACCGCATGACACAAACTTCGAGTTTCGTAGTAGCTCTGCTGAACTATTAAATAAAAAAAACACGCTACTCTAGTACTAAATAAAATATAGCTGCACCAAATTTGGCCCACCCTACATAAAAAATTACCTGTTACTTACTGCATACATTTGAGGGCTAACTTTTTTGCCGCTCGGTATAGTAAACAGAATACAATAGTAGTTTTTTTACGCCAAGGGGCGACACAGAATGGACGGTCACATCGTTGCTTTGCAGCGCAATAATTTTATTTGAGTCGGTCTACGACTGTGAGCGTGAAACGGAACGTAGTGTTGTTTTCTCTGTGATACTCATTTATTATGCGTTTGTTGTTCTACGTTGTTTGTCGAGTCTGCCGTAGTGTGAGACACTGAGTCAGTTCCTGTGAGAAGTTCATCAGTTCGCTCCCTATATATACTGTAGTCTTTGGTTCGCTTCGCTTAGTTAACCAGTGCGTGCGCCGAGGTAGCGTTACAGCAGGTCATAACATTGTTTATCATTGCAAGCTAAGAAAATAACAAGTATTTTACGACGTGAGTGTTGCAAAAATCGTGTATTTACGTTACTTAACGAATTAATTATGGGGATCAAATGCGAGATTAGTCTGTGTCCATCGGCTGACAACAAATACGTATACAAATCAGGAAGCACAGTGTCTGGAGCAATAAAGTACTACTTAGATGAAGAATATGAGTTTTCTACGATTGTTGTGTCATTAAAAGGTCAGGGCAGACTTTATTTTGAGGATAAACATCAGAAAAGGAATGATCGTATGCATACATACGGCAACAAAGAGATATATGTTGATATTGATAATGTTATATACAAAAACGAAACGGGTAAAACTTTGGTCGCTGGAGAATATGAGACTCCTTTCAGTTTACTGCTTCCTCATGACGTCCCAGCGTCTCTAGACTATATTAAAAATACAGGCGGTTATTACTGTCGTTGCAATATAAAGTACTATGTGCGCATAAAATTTGAGAGATCAGGCCTATTGAACATGAACAGACACTTCAAGAAGGAGATACAAGTCGCTTCTAGTCAGATTCCAAGAATGGCAACCGAACCATTGATATATGGTGAGCAGAAAAGTTTGTTACAGCTGAGTTCACTGTTTTCTGGCGAAAAAAAGATCGTCCACCTAAAGGGTACTATAATTAACTCAGTTCTTAAGCCAGGAGAAGGTGTTAAGGTTGATTACGAGGTTGAAAACGACACAAATGTGGACATAAAACGCGTTGAAGTTAAATTGCTAGAAGTTGACACATACACTGCAAGTGGAGGGCGTAAAGTCAATGTGAAATCTGCAGTCGAAAACACGGAATTCACTTACGGGGCAATAAAGGCTGGGGAGACAGCAAAATTTGCAGCTGAAATTACTATTCCTAGTTTATGCGTTTCCTATGATCATTCAAAGATATTTGGAAGAGATTATTGTGTGTTATCTACAGTAGTTCTACCGATTCCTCACATCAATTTGCCTTTGGAAATTCCTTTTCAAGTGATTGATAGAGTGTCAGCTAATTTTGAGGAGGGTAATGCTTCAGCGTCTGGATATAGCAGCGACGCGCCACCATCATATTGGGAAGCTATGGGCGAGGATCAAAAGGAAAAGCATGACCAAGACGGTTTTGAAGAAAATAAAAAAGGAAATGAAAAAGAATGAGCGGAAAGCCTTAGAACTCACAGTAGCGCTGACTAAAATTCAGATTTGATTAAGTTAAGTTAAAAATAACTAAGGTGTGGCCTTAGAGATTTATAGAAGATATTTAAAAGCATTTTAAAATATTTATTTTTTGTATTGTACCTGAGTACCTATATTCAGTATTAAAGTTGCAAACACAATTGTATTGTGTAAAGAGTGTATATAAAATCACATAACGAAGCATACTTTACTTAAAATGGAGTGAAGTGATAGTGGTTGAAGTGGAAGTTTGTTTAACAGAAATGAAGAAAAAAAAACCATAAAAATAAAAATATAGCCAGGGCCATAAAAAAACAGACTGAGGGCCCTGAGGCCATATATATTAATTAAGTACCTAGTTTAAAGATTTGGCCTGAGGCCATATATAAGTACCTAGTTGAAAGGCTTTCTGGTAAAGCTTACTATTAATAAAGAATATATCTATAAGTTTATTATTTATGTACCTATTACTCCTATTATGTGTTTCGTTTTCCAGAAGACATGACTCATAGGTGGCGTATTGCGGGAAAACCTCGATGATAAACCGCGTACTTACTATTTCTGTTATAGCTATAGAGGTGAGTAACTCATTGAGCTAAGTAGGTCAGATAGTCAATTGTTAGTTTTATTGAAGGCTTGTCAAACCTAGGGAGGCTACTACGAAATTCGAAAATCGAAGTGACAACAAAGTACCTACCTATGTACTAAGTAATAACTATTAACTAAGCATACCTACTTCAATTTAATTATAATAAAATATCTAATTGTACTTACTGAATGAACCGCTGTAACTCGCCTACTATTACATAAACCCCCAGTGGGTTTCCAATAGTGGCATAATAAGTTTATTGTATTTTGTTTGTTTTTGATTATATTAAATAAATAAAAAAAAAAAAAAAAGTTCGTATCGTACCGTCCCTCTCACTCTCGTATTAAATAATATTAGCGTCAGCGGGACGGCAAGATACGAAGTTAGAATTTTGCATTTCGTAGTATCGGGCCAGGCCCACGCGCGGGTTATAAATTTCCGCCAACGCGTTGTTCAGCCAATGGGACAATGCGCGACTAATTTTATAGTAATTAAGTTATCTCAAAATCCAGCGGCCTAACGCCACGTCCAACTAAAAAAAAAACTATTTATTTCTTTTTCTGTCACACGGAGGAGGTTGCGGGCAGAAAGAAATAGTGAATGCGTTCGCGAGACTTGCGTTCGACAATACGGCCTGGTACTGGGGAGCTACTACGAAGTTCAAAGTTCTCGTACAGTACCGTCTCTCTCACTCCTACAGCTGATACGATAATGATGATGAATAGGTAATCAGGATTGACTCACCTATGAACTTGTTCCAAGTTTTCAGTGAATCGTCTACCAGCGCCTAGCATTAAAGCGATGGCAACTTCAGCGACCGCCGAACTAAGTACGTTTGGCGTATTGGACAGTTTGATGCCACGGGCCTTTAGCTCGTCTACATTGCAGTGGTTGTAGCCTGCTGATGCTGTTGCGACGACCTTGAGGGAAGGGCCTGAAACATAGGTCTGTGCTTTTTATGGGATGGGGTGGAAATAGACAATGTTTATGTTATCACCAATTATTACTAAATTTTATAAGGTTGGCTATTAGTAGTTGGTGATCATTAATTTGGCATATTTTGAAAGGTTGGCTATTAGGAGTTGGTGATAATTCAATTAGCATATTTTGCAAGGTCGGCTTTTAGAGTTGGTGATAGTTAAATTGGCATGAAAGGTTGGCTATTAGGAGTTGGTGATCATTAAATTAGCATATTTTGCAAGGTCGGCAATTAGCAGTTGGTGATCATTAAATTGGCATATTTTAAAAGGATGGCTTTTAGTAGTGAGTGATCATTAAATTAGCATAAGTATTTTGAAACGTTGGCTACTAGGAGTTGGTAATCATTAAATTAGCATATTTTACAAGGTTGGCTATTACGAGTTGGTGATCATTAAATTGGCATATTTTAAAAGGATGGATTTTAGTAGTTGGTGATCACTAAATTGGCATGAAAGGTTGGCTATTAGGTAGGAGTTGGTAACCATTAAATTGGCATACTTATTTTATAAGGTAGTTGGTGCCTTTTTTACTGCAAGACGTTAAAGATCAAGTGATCAGATCTAAAACGCAAATATAAATTATGCTATTTTTTTGTCTATGAAACTACGGCCAATTTGACAAATTGACAATACGGCATACTTATTGGTAACATAACATAAGGTATAAATAATACATTAAGTATGTTCTTATTAAAATTAGGTCAGAAAGATAACCTTGTACATAAGAAGTGAGATAAAATAGTTATAAAAGTTACATAACATCCTGCATGTATAATGTCATGACATTTCTGATAAAATTACATTGATAGATAAGATAGTAAGTCCTTTAATTTTTGTAACTAAATGTTACGAAATAAAATTTTGCATCATTTTCTCTACAAATTTCTAAAGGAAAATGGGTTTCTAATTTCTACTTAGGTAAAGTTAACAAAGGTTGTTACATAAAACAATTTTTTTCTTGACTTGCCTATGTTTATAATTTTGAATAAGTATTAATATTGATAGGTTTGGTTGAGTCAGAGTCATCATCATCATCAGTCATATTGATATATAGCAGGGGCGGATCTTGAATTTGTGGTGCCCTGGGCTAATTAGGGGCCCTACTCATTACATTACTCAAACCTCATGATCAGTTTTTTTTTATTTCTAGATCATTTTTATTATTGACAATATTGTCTATTGTTTTCAGTTCAGGTTGGGGGCTCTCTGTATCCACATGCCTGCAGCCCAAAAAGCCTTTAAGTAGATCTGCCCCTGCAATATAGGCATCCATGCTGCTCTGAGCAAATGCCAGACTCATTGGCGTATCTAGGGTTATTTTTTAGGGGGGCCTGGCCTGGATTTTTGCGTGTAGATATCAGTATTATAGAATTTTGAATCGGTAGCCCAACATCCTCGGGTGGGGACTAGACATATTGGGGTGGGCAGCCCCCCCCCCCTTCTATATATGCTTATGGCCAAACTTGACCCCCTTAGATCAGGGCCTCACAATCACCATAGGGTAAGCTAAAGTACCTGCAGCATCCAACAGTTCCTTGGTAATGGGGTGGTGGGAGACCCAGACGAGGGCAGATATTCCAGGAGCTAGTCGCAGGAGCTCCTCCTTGTTTCTGGTTGCACCTTCCTCGCCGAAATGATTGTAGCGACTTACAATGACTGTAAAACTAAAATTATAATTTGAGATAGGATTTTTTATGGGTGAATGGTCAAAAAAATTTAGTGACACCAGTTATAATGACATGGATGTAGCAACCAAGAAATAAATCCCATCAAAATCTTTTTTTGCCATAATAACACTAGTTGTAATGACCAACCATGTTTAAGAACCAAATGTTGCTGTCCCTATAATGTCATTAAAAATAGTTTTGAGTCAAAATTTCGACTCAGTCAAGATTTTAATTTTTAAAGTAGGTATGTAGGGAGTTCAGCGATTACAAAATAGAAAATGTGAATTGCAACAAAATTATTCATTATACATCCGAGACTCAAGAACAAACATATTTTTTAAAATTAAAGCAGAAATATCTCGTAAGTGCTTCATCATCATCATGATGATGATGATGATGATGATGAAGCACTTACGAGTATAAAAATGTAAAAAATAAAAGACTACCACTGGTTCGGATTTTTTTTATTATGTCTGAAGAATTCAGCAAGAAACTTTAATGAACAAGGTATATTTTTCATCATATCTGCCCCAACTGGCAGGGCTACGACGAAATTAAAAAATAGAAGTTCGTATCGTACCATCCCTCTCACTGATTTTAAATAATATAAGCGCCAGCGGGATGACTACATACGAAGTTCGAATTTTGCACTTTGTAGTTAAGGGCTGGGATCTCAAGCTTCGAGGGTTTTTAATAAAACAATCAGAATTACTTACTGTTCTTGCAAAATTTTCGCCGCTGGCTCCGGAAAGTCATTTGATGAAATCAAAACTTTTAAATTCTTACTCATGTTTGCAATTTCAGCACAGTCTGTCTGCGAAACAAACCCTATCAGTGCGCATAACAGAGGCAAGTAAATTATCATTGTATCGCAACAAGCTTATCACTTTATCAGTTAACAAAGGTAAAAGTCACTCCGCAAATCAAATCACAGATCTACTCTTAACTTTTAAGTACGCCGGCTGAACGTCTACCTGATTCAATTGCAGTATGTAGCGAAATAAAACCAGTCAGTATAATAGTAACTGGATCTTGAAACCAGTCTTCATGGAAGTACTCCGCTATTCAACTGTTACCTACTAAAACTAAAGAAAACAAAAAAAATATTAAAGTTAACTTTTCGCGTAGGTTTGATTGTTATGACTTGGATTTTGGATCGTGTTGACGCAAAATGTGCGTGTTGCTCTTGATAACCTGACATGTGAAGAGGTCAATTGAATAGATATAAATTTTATCACAACGGCATAAGGTATATTCTCAATCATTCATGTGGTTAAACTTAACGCAACCAACACTTAACCTAACCAAGCGTAAGAGGTAAGAGACAACCTGACATTTCATATTTCATTTGACTGAGTCTGACAATTCGCTTGAAATAGTTCTACTCGAACTTATGAACTTGAACTCTACTCTCCAATAGATGTCGCTATAAGAACATGAAGTTTATAACGTTTGTTGTGGTATTTGTTTCCAGGGTTGGTTTTCAGAATGAATAAAAAAACTATTTTAGTGTCGATCACGTTATATATCTTAAATGTAAGACTTAAATAAATACATAATTTTAGTATAGTCCAGTATAATATGAATTGGTAACTTGCTATTCGCTTCGAAAGTCTTACTCGCTTTTGTTTGATATTGACAAAGAAATGTTAGTGGAGATTATTGATGGTCAATTCACATTTCCTGGACTAGCCTTTATATTATAGGTTTTCAAATTAAACATTCAATATTACTTACATTGTGGAAAAGCAATAAAATATTGAGTATTGAGTAATGAGTATTATTATATATTTTTAACAAAGCTGATCAAACACATTATAGCAAATAATACTAACTTCAGTCTAAAATTCACTAAATTACAGGATTCAACATGGGTTTACCCTCTAAAGCTAACAGTACGTTTCTCGCAGAAATTCTCGCCATTGCGTTCCTCGTTTCAATTGTGGCACTCCCAAGGTGTGGTAGAATATCTGAAAACAGAAAAACATTTCTATTTCAGGCGTGTTACTACGAAATTCGAAAACCGTAGTTCGTATCGTACCGTCCCTCGCAGTCTCGTATTAAATGATTTTAGCGCCAGCAGGACGGCAAGATACGAAGTTAGAGTTATTTATTATTATTATTACATATGCTTGAATTTGGCTGAGTTTAATAGTCATACATAGCGAATGGCTATCGCGTATGAATTCGCCGCTAGAGGCGCTAGTGTAGCATGAGGTCTCCGAAATGTCAAATCTCATAGTTTTTTGGTGAGCTACGCGGGTTTATCTATAATTCTACGAATAAGTATATACGAATATTTATTCGTAGCTATAACTAGAATCATTTTGTGAATATTTTGCATTGCCTGAAATTAATTATGGCAATTATGCGTTACGGGGATTCTCAAAATACAGACATTCCAATGAATTGATTGATGAATTGATTTGTGAATATTTTGCATTACTTACCTGAAATTAATTATGGCAATTATGCGTTACGGGGATTACAAAATATTCACAAATCAATTCATCAATAAATTAATTGGAATGTCTGTATTTTCAGACAGTTTTGTCCTTTGGAAACTTTTGTCCTCACTTTTTTTCCAAACAAAACGGGACTACGCAACACTGTGGTTGCTATAAAACATTTCTGCTGCATCGGTTTTATACAAAATTCCAGTTTGTGCCAGACGGCATTTCATAATGAGTCAACTCATTAACCGACTTCAAAAAAAGGAGGAGGTTTTCGATTGTATTTTATTTAAATGTTTGTTACCTCAGAACTCCGTTAGTTACGAACTGATTTGAAAAAATTTTGAGTTACGCTCGTCTGGCTTCACCCATAACGGACAAATAGACAAGCGAGTTCTCTGTTCTATTTTAACTTACAGCAATTAGGCAATTGGACGAGAGGATGGTCCTTTGCGATGGGTTCAGGAGTGACCACGTCAAGTCCGGCGGCGAAAATGCGGTTTTCTTTTAGAGCCCGATACAATGCATCTTGATCTATGACGTCTGAAAATAAAAAAAACTTTAAAGTCCAAAGAACCTTAACGTAGTAAATAATATTAATAGAGTTCAACTCAAAATTCGAAGCAAGTGAGTGGTTAGATAGATATGTCGCGCGCAGCGCGATTTGCCATATAAAACTCGGTAAGTGTCACAGCCCTAATACATGTAATACATATGTAATGTGGTCACATTGCCTTTCCTTATTTGTCTAATTTTGTGTGTTGATACTACCGTATAGAGTAATGGCGTTACAAATGAATTAACCATGGATAAGAACTAAGCTGATGCCCTAGAATAGAGAGTTTAGTTCCTTCCTGAAACTCGGCTGATACCTAAGGTGAGTGTTTTGCTATATAATGTTTATTGCCATGATCAAGAAGTGTGTAAGGATGTCCGCAATTTAATACAGGGTAGATTCCGTATATGGGTCTAGTAAGCGCTAGAGTACAATGTACACTTGGTAATGTCATAGACAGCGGAGCGCATAAACTAGACATGGAGCGAGTATCTCTTGCCCAGCAATAACGGTCGTAAGATGATGGAGCAACCGAGGTCAGGACTATGGGGATGGTGGAGGTCCTCGTGGGGGCAAAGCCCCCACGTCCGGCGGGTGCCAGGCCAGATCACGGGCAAACTGAACCGGCCAGGAGCCTATTGATCGGTCGGGATTGGTCAGAAGATTACTGGTAGGCCCAGGATCTTTCTACCTAAGCATTGAGGCACCCGGGCATAGCGCTGTGCCTAGACCGGAGTAAATCGACCGTAAGCTAAGCACGCTACCTAAGCCTAGCTTGTGATAGGAACGTGGCACAGTCACACCGCGTTAGGAATCACTGTTATCACATATCTTGTGAAGCCAAAATAAGAACTTGCCCTTACACACTTCAGCAATATTTGTCGCCTTATTATTGCCGTGTACCATTAGCACCCCAGGAATATATGTATGACATGTATGGAAGCATCAAAGGGGCGACAAAAATGGTGGAGAATGCTTGGATCTTTGATAGAGAGTAGCCCGATTAGTTCTGGCTATTTCTTTGTCAACCCTCTTTTATTCTCGTATGCGAAGCAAAGAATTTTGGCAACATCGCTAATCGCTAATCGCTAATATTGGACTAATGATAACATTGAAGGTCATCATTTCTTATTAAAATTGTACGACGGTCCTTATGAGTATTTTTATTATTTTCCTTTTCTTCCTTATCCATCGAAAGGTACTTTAGTATCCAACAGGGCTGCGTGAGTCAGGTTCCTTTGCCTTATGTCCTATTAAAAAGAATAGTATCGTTGTCTATGGTTTTAGTGTTGTACCTTTGAGAGGAGAGGTGTCAACATCCGTTATCGTTTTATTTACCTTATTTAGTAATAAATTATTAGTAAGTAAATTATAAAATGAAGAATTTATATGTCGGATATTTACTTAATATTAAGCGAAATAATGATATCAATATAATTTAAGAATTAAAACTAAATTATAAACGAGATCTTGGAATGGTTGTTATGGTATATTGTACCAAACTGGACTGGAACAATAATTTCTTACTCTGTGGCATGGCGACGACTTGTAGATGTTATCCTTATCTGTATTGCAATTCAGCGGCGAGTAGTTCAAAGTTTGTGTGAATATCCACAAAATATTGTTAGAAAACTGCGTTTCAGGCTTGTGTATCGTGAGTGAGTACGAAATTTACTAAGAAAAGTGATACTTAAGTGTTTTCCGGTAATTCTTACATGGACATCCAATGGTAAGTGAGGCATGTCTTGGTATTTCGATAAGTTGAGAAAAATACCTACTTACAGTAATAAACAAAACAATTCAAAAGAAAGCCTTGTTGAAACTTATTTAGTTGTCGTTCGATTTATTCCATTGTTGAAGCATCGTTATTTGTATTGTTCTAGTCGAAGAAGCGCAAGAAATTGTACTAAAAGCAAGACAAGTAGTTATAATAACTTGGCGCGCTCTTATGGTAGCCGCCATTACTCTCGTATTACTTTACTTTGAAAGAAAATTAATACAAGTAAGTAAATTCATAATTTGTAAATTGAACATTTACTATTTAATTAAATCCATCAATGCCGCGTAATCTTAAAACAATTCGTTACTCGAATTATGTAAATAAAGTAAAGATCGTCCTTACTAACTTGTCCGGTCTTGTCCCACGTATGTAAAATTAAAACATTAAAATTGATAATGAGTGTGAATACTCGTAATTAAGTAAATGAATAACCAGATACAAACAGAATACAAATACAAAAACGCAATTAAAGATGATATTTTTACATAGGATGCCACAGGTTAGTGTGGACAATCTCTAAGAAGTTTTATGTCCAATTCTTAAGTAAATATGTAACAATAAAGCAATCTAATAAGAATCAATTTCCTAAAACAAAATAAGCTTTGCCCATGTTTAAATGACACTATTAAGTGATGGCAATTACGTATTTACAGCACCCAAAAGGAGATCAATCATAACAAAATGGAAGAAATTCTGGAGAAACGGGTAGAGTTGAGAAAACTTAGCCTAGAGACACTCATAGCTTCAGCAAAACAGGAATATGAAAGCAACCAGATGGAATATGATAGGGCTAAAAGATTAGTAAGACAATTATCGTATGTAGAAATAAAGGAATATACTATGAAGCTACCTTTAAGAAATAAACAAAAAGCAATAATAATTCGACGACATTTATTTTTCGAGTAACAAACGTTGCTAGGTAACAATAGGGACGTCTCTTAACATCCCATCTCCTTTTTTTAATCAAAAGTGTTTGTTAAGTGAAGGTTCCTGCTAGCTTGCACAATTCCTGAAGCCGCGGTCTAAATAGAGGCTTCGTTAGAAAGTCAGCCAGCTGATCCTTCGTGGCTATCTTCTCAACTCTTAAATCGTTATCAACAACGCACTGTCGCACAAAAAAATGCCTTAGCTTTATGTGCTTCGTCCGCTGGTGAGTTTCATACGGTGGATCATGAGCCAATCTTATTGCAGATTCACTGTCAATAAAGAGCTGAGGGATTATCTTCATTCCATCAATTTGCATGAAATCAATTATCCGTGTAATCCATATTATCTCCCTTGCGGCCTCGCTAGCAGCCACAATGTCAGCTTCTGTAGAGGATATAGCGACAGTAGACTGACGCTTGCTTTGCCATGCTATAGCACCGTCGGCGTAAAGGCATATCATGCCACTCGTTGAGCGTCCAGTACAACTGTCACCTCCGTGATCAGCGTCGCTGTAGCACCGTAAGCCTTGGAGCACAGTGGAAGGCTTGTAAGTAATTCCGTAGTTTACGGTGCCCTTAACATAGCGCAAAATACGCTTAACTCTCGCTACGTCTTCAAGTTTTGGGTCATCAAGTGTGCGTGACACTATTCCGACGGCAAACGCAATGTCTGGTCTTGTGCCGACCATTAGGTAAGATAGTGCGCCAACTGCTTGACGATAAGGAAAGTTCTGTGTTTCATTACTGTCCTTCGTTGATAGCACGGTATCTTTTACTATCGGAGTCACAGCTGCTTTGCAGTCTTGCATACCGAATCGTTCTAGTAGCCGTCTTGCGTAACCTTTCTGGTCAATCTTGATTGTCCCATCACTTTTCCTTTCTATTTCTATTCCCAGAAAATAGGAACCACATTTCGTCGTTATTTTAAAACGTTGCCTCATCTCATTTAAAAACTTTTCAGTTTCTTCAGAGCTTGCAGAAGCAATTAAGCCGTCATCGACGTACAAAGCCAGAATCAGCTTCTTTTTTCCTTCTCCTCTTTTAAATAAGCATGGGTCACTCTCACTGAGCACATCCAAGTTCAAGGATGTGCTCAGTTATTGTGGAGTTCCAGCATCGCGGAGCTTGTTTAAGGCCATAAAGACTCCGTTTAAGCTTGCAAACTTTTCCATCATTGCTCGAGTATCCTTCAGGCGGTTTCATATATATCTCTTCTTTCAATGATCCATACAAAAATGCAGTCGAAACATCGAACTGAGAAAGTGAAAGTTTTTCTTGAGCAGCAATACTGAGCAACGCTCTTATTGTGCTAATTTTTGCAACAGGACTGAAGGTTTCATCGTAGTCTAGTCCTTTTTTCTGCGAATAACCCTTAATTACTAAGCGGGCTTTGTATTTATCTATGCTACCATCTGGGTTTGTCTTAATCCGGTAAAGCCACTTGCAGGGAATGGCTTTCCTTCCGTTAGGCAGGTGTGACATTTCCCAGGTTTCATTTTCTTTCAGTGAATTGATCTCACTATCCATTGCTTTGCGCCATTGTTCAGAATCCTTAGCTGTCATCGCTTCTTTGAACGTGCTTGGTTCTACGAGAGGATCGTCGCTTACTGAGTTAACGTTGAAGCAAACGTTGCAGACAAAGTCCTTATATCTAGCTGATGGCTTAAGGTTTGAGCGATCTCGTAGCGTCATCCTGCCTTCTGCCTCGATTTCAGATGCAGACAGTGGTGAATCAGTTCGACTTTCTTCTGTTTCTGGTTCATCTGCATCAACGACTTTATCATCTGCTTCTATCGTATCATTGACCTCTTTCTCAAGTAATGGTTCCTCAAAAGATTGTTCGGCTTCAGAATATGTGTCTGCCACAGGGATTTGTGCTTCAACCTGCATTTCATTTTGTTTAGACAATGGTCCAGCTGTTTGTTCATCTCGCTGATACGATGATGCAGTTTTTTCTCCATCGCTACTTGTCAATGATTGCTGGTTATCACATTTGTCGTACTGGCTTTCATATTCAGGCACACCGAAGTTAAATTGGTTATCAGGCCTGTTGACATCATTGTTACTCGTACCTTGCATAGCATCAGGTTCTTTACTATCTTCAAGATGACCTAACAAGGGATTCTCATCGAAAATGACGTCTCTTGATCGTATGAGTTTGAAGGAGTCAGAGTCCCATATACGATAACCGTCATCAGAGTCGTAACCGATCAGTATTCCCTTTTGTGCCTTTCTTTCCAACTTTCTTCTTCGTTGTTTAGGAACATGTGGATAACAATGAGATCCGATTATTCTTAAATGGCTCAGTCTGGGCTTCTTATGGTGCCATAGCTCGTACGGGGATTTTCCATCGATACAGGTAGGGCCTGTTCTGTTCAAAATATACACCGATGCCATGACCATTTCAGCCCATAGTCCCGTCGGAATCTTGGCATGTGCATGCATCAGACTTCGTGCCATTTCCACAACCGTTCTATTTTCTCTCTCGGTTGGATTCTGTTGTGGAGTGTAGGGCATCGTCATTCTCTGCTTAATGCCTTCTTTGTTGAGAATAGCTTGTACCTTGCCGTTGTCGAACTCACCGCCATTATCGCTGAGCAGTTCTTTTATAACAACTCCAGCTGCTTTCACTTCAGACAGCATTAGTGACAGCTTCGTGTGTACTTCAGCTTTTTCTCGCATAAAATAAACAAATCTATAGCGCGTGTAATCATCTTTGAAGAGGACAAAATATCGCTGCTTTGAAATTGAGTAGGGAAAGGGTCCACAAACATCAGCATATACCAATTCTCCAGGTCGTGTTGCCTTCTCTCTGGTTCCAAACTTTAATCTGTGGTGTTTTCCATAGATGCAACCTTCACAAAGCTCTTTAGTTACTTCTGCTTTAATGTTGAACTCTCTTTCTATCAATTTCTTCACATGACTCTTGTTTTGATGGCCTAGTCTTTCATGATATAGTTGTAACAGATTTGAAGTTGTTGACAACTGGTTCACTCGTACAGTTGGTTTCAGACATCTCAATTTTAGTTTAAATAGTCCTCCAAACTTGTTGCGGGTGCCAATGACTTTTATTTGTCCATCTACTTTGAGAGTACATTTTGTTGTGGTTGACTCGAAAACACTTTTGTCCGATTTATCATGGGTAGCGAGTACTGAGTATAAATTTCTGCTAATGCTGGGTACATACCAAACATCCTTCAACAGTATCGGCTCTGGTTTGCCGTTTACATCAGCCTCTACAAGAATATTTCCAATGCCTAGGGCTTCAATACATTGGCCATTCGCGCCGGTCACCGTGTGCTGGCTTTTAAAATAGGTAAAGCTTTGAAACAGGTCTCCTCTGTTGGTGACATGACTGGTTGCTCCATTGTCCACGTACCAATTTTCTGAGTCCTTTGTTTCGCCAAATCCTTCTGCCGAATGTAATGTCAAAACTGTCAGATTCATGTTAACAGTGTTGGATTCCTTGGGCGGTCTACCGTCATGGATCCATTTCTTGCAACTTCTAACTCTATGGCCCTTTTCCTTACAATAATTGCAAATGATTTCCTTCTTGGAGTTATTCTTCTTCTTACCCTTGTCCGTCTTTGCATACAAAGCTTCTGTAATAGTCTCGTCTTCTCTGACATTTAAATCATTTTGACATAGAACTCTTTCATGTGCGCATAATTGACTTGTCAGGTTTTCAATTGAGCGTTCCTTTTTTGAAATTAACAGCCAACTGGACTTAAATCCTAGATATTCTGAAGGTAGTGTGTCTAGGATTTTACATATTAGGAGGATTTCTGGTAGTTTCGCCTCATTTTGTAATTCCATACACAATTCGCTCCAGATGTTCTTTAGAACTGACACATGAGTTATGATGTCGTGATCTCGGTCCTTTTTGTAACTGAAGAACTTCAGGCATAGGTCATAGGTTTTATCAACACACGTACCTCCAAAGATGCGTTCAAGCTCGTCCCACATGTCTTTTGCACTATCGAATCTCAGAACTTTTTGCAAGATATCATCGGACATATTTGTCGTGAACAAAATTAAAATTGCACTGTTCAAGCTTTCAAAACTCTGAAGACTTTCTTCAAACTTTACCTTTTCAGCGGCTGTTGCTGTAGGCGCCTCGGTTGGCCTGAGTTTCTTTCCTTCAAGAATGTCAAGACATCCCGGCATTGCCTTAAGCACTATTTGAATTTTATATCTCCATGTTTTATAGTTTTTGGGATCCAGGTTCCCTATTTGAACTTTGCAAGCATTTAGAATTGCTTTTTCCATGATCTCTGCTACCACTTTAAGAAATAAACAAAAAGCAATAATAATTCGACGACATTTATTTTTCGAGTAACAAACGTTGCTAGGTAACAATAGGGACGTCTCTTAACAGCTACCAACTCCAAAACTGGATATAGTAAGTCCAGCTCTGGCTATCCAATTACAGGCAGAAAGCTTATGTTCTGAGATTGAGGATTCACTGAGTTCCGTACAACATGCAGTAGAAGAGAAAGGAGGTGCCTCCGCTACAACAAGACTGCCAAAGCTTGAACTGCCATCCTACAGTGGAGATTGTTTAAAGTGGACAGAGTTCTGGGACAGGTTCAGAGCTAGCATCCATGAGAGAAACATTGCAGACTCAGAAAAAATGGCCTACTTACTGGGGAGTCTCAGCGGACTAGCTAAGGAGTCTGTATCAGGTTTAGGTGTCACCGATGACAACTATATGATTGCAATAGATACTCTCAAAAATCGCTTCGGATCGAAGGATGCTCTGATAGATGCACACTACACACAACTGAATAATCTACAACGAGCAGAGTACAACAGTACAAGTTGTAGGAGCACACTAAATGAAATTGAGAGGCATTGAAGAATCCTGGAAAATTTAGGAGAGCCAGTGAATGGAAACTACTTCCGTGCTATGGTGTTAAGAAAATTTCCAGACAAAGTGGTGCATGAACACCACCTATCTGAGGCCACCGAGGGTACTACACTGACAGCAATAAGGAAGAACCTTAACAAGATAATAACAGCAATGGAAAAGTCATCTTCTATGATTACTGAAACGGATGCATCATCATTGAAGGCTGGACCTGTTGTGGCCACAGCAGAAGCACTTCACATCAGGACCCAAAAAGGAAATTTTAAACGGTTCCAGAACACACAACGGAGACCTGAATGAAAACGAAAATTAGAACCGGTATCTACTGCTCCGGTAGCTAAAAAACCCAGACGCTCATGTATTTTTTGTGGATTGAGCAACCATGCAAGCAAAGATTGTAGAAAGTTCAGTACAGTAGAAGCTCGCAAGACTCAACTTCATGGGCGCTGCCTCAATTGTCTAGGCAAAAACCACAAAACTGAGGAATGCCGAAAAAATGTAACTTGCTTCCGCTGCGGAGAGAAAGGGCATGTCCAGTGGCTCTGCATTAAGGTCAAAGGTGAGGAAGATGAGGAGAAGACTGAAACTCCAAAAATTATATGTAATATGACTCATGGACTTACCTTTTTACAGACGGCGGTGGTGCAGTTACAAAATCCTCAAGTCAGTAATAAACTCAAGGATAGTAGAATTCTTTTGGATAGCGGCAGCCAACGAAGTTATATAACGAAAAAAATGGCCGATGCTCTTAGTTTACCAATAATATCTATGGATCAGCTAGTCATTTACACCTTCGGATCCCCGTCTCCTCAAGAAACAACTAGTCCTTGCACTACAGTGACAATACTTACCAAACGTGGCATTAGAAGCACCATTCAAGTAAACATTGTACCACACATCACAGATAGAGTACCAATAGCAAAACTTGATTGTTCGCAAGTTGATATACATGCAGATGATGACTCAGTTGGTGAAAAGATTGATTTGCTCATCGGAAATGATTTCTACTGTTCATTCATGCGTAATGAAAAAATTGAGATCTCTAATAATTTGTACCTTATTGATACTGATTTTGGATACATTCTTTCTGGCAATGTTTACATTGAAGACAATGAGGAGGTACTGTCTGTAACTACATACTGCCAGTGTCATACGCAAGGCTGTCCATACTTCTCCGAGCCAGATTTACCATTAAGATATGTGGATATAAAATTTCTATGGTCCTTAGAAAACTTGGGTATAACAGACTCTCCAAAGACCACCCGGCAGGAAGAAGCAGTACACCAGTTCAACGCCTCAGTACAATATGAACAGAATAGATATGAGGTAAAGTGGCCATGGATTCAACACCCACCGGAGTTAGTATCTAACTTTGGATTGGCTATGGGAAGATTCAAATCACTTATGAGGAGATTAGATAAAGAATCACTAAATGAATACAACAAGATTCTGAAAGAACAACTTGAGTTGGGTATCATAGAAATAGTAGAGTCACAAACCAATACAGAACCTGATCATCCAATTCACTACCTCCCGCACCATATGGTTAAACAAATAGGAAAAAAGGGCAGAATTGTGTACGACGCGTCAGCCAAGACATCAGGAAACAAGAGTCTCAACGAATGTCTCTACAGTGGACCATACATGCTAGAGAGCCTAACTTCTCTTTTGATTAAATTCAGGACTAAGAGTATAGCCATGACAGCAGATGTAGAAAAGGCCTTCTTGCAAGTGGGGTTGCAAGAAGAAGACCGAGACGTCACGCGCTTCCTATGGTTAAAAGATATTAATCAAGAAGTTAGAGACGATAATTTGTTATGTCTTCGATTCTGCAGAGTTCCCTTTGGAGTGATAGCAAGTCCTTTTCTTCTAACAGCTACCATTAAACACCATATGAACCAATCTAAAGATGAGCAAATGAGATCAATAGCCGAGAAGTGCTATGTTGATAATTTAGTTATTGGAGCTGATTCAATACAGGAAGCACAAGACATCTTCAGTAAAACTAGAATGGCCTTTCAGGAGATGTCAATGAACATTAGAGACTGGGTCTCAAATAATCAAGAATTCATGGACTCCATCCCGAAGCAACTTCAAGCAAATCAAACCAATGAAGTTAAAGTTCTTGGGTTGTTGTGGAATGTAGACAGAGATACATTAACCCTAAATATAACAGATCATCATTTGAATCCAGTTTCTCCTGTTGATACAAAACGAAAACTTTTCGAACACTGGCAAGGATATATGACCCTTGTGGGTTTGTATGTCCACTAATCTTACCCATGAAACTTCTATTTCAAGACATTTGCAATCAAAAATTGAAATGGGATACCGTGTTACCTGATGAAGTTCTTCAAACCCTGAAAAGTATTCTTGAGAACTGGAAGACTTCTATTAAAGTGGAAATCCCAAGACAACTTGGGAAAATGACATCAGATTCTGACACTGAATATGAGCTTCACGGATTTGCTGACGCATCAAAGTCTGCCTTCGCTTCAGTAGTATTCATCAGAATGTCAGGTACACAGGGAACATCCATATCATTTGTAATGGGAAAGTCTCATGTAACACAGAGCAAAGATAAAGAAAATATTAATATCCCAAGGCAGGAATTACTTGGGTTTCTAATCACAAGCAGGTTAGTTAAATATGTAAGATCAAACATAGACTTACCAATCAGAAGAGAGTACCTGTGGACGGATAGTCTAGTCATTCTTGGATGGATGCGATCCAATAAACTTCTGCCTCCATTTGTGACCAACAGAGTCAAAGAAATTAAAGGAAATGTGCCAGAAGCGAAAATGTATTACATCCACACGAAGGTCAATCCAGCCGACGTAGCAACTAGACCCGAAACTTGGCAAGAAAAAAGGGAGCTGTGGTTCAACGGACCCGAATTTCTTAAATATGATGAAACTAAGTGGCCTGAATCTCGACACTACGAGAACCATCACAGCACTGTTCTCTCAGTTGGGGAGGACCCGGATCAGAATCCAGGTGTTCCAGTTGAAGATCCATGGGGCACAAAAGAGATATCTGACACAGCCCAATTCTCAGATCAAATTATGGAGCTTGACGAGCTAGAGTCAACATCTCAAGATATAGAGATGGGCCCAGTGGATGAAACCATTGTTGAGATAAAAAGGATTCAAAAGGAACACTTTCCCGAGGAATTATCAGGAAAGAAAACACACCTGACAAGGAACTTAGATCTATTTATGGATGAGAATGGTCTGTTGAGGTCACGAGGACGAATGGCAAACACATCATGGAGTTATGAAATGAAGTATCCAATCCTCCTACCTAAAAAATCAGAATTTACAAACAATGTAATTAAAGAAACTCATGAAAGTAATTATCACGTTGGAGCTCCCCATACCCTCAGCATAATAAGAAAGAAATACTGGATACCGCAAGGCAAGGCTCAAGTACAGAAAGTTATTCGAAGGTGTTCAGTATGTATCAAACATGGAGGTGGGCCTTACAAATTACCACCAACACCAGCTCTACCAGCAGAGAGAGTGACATATACGACTCCATTTTCTTATACTGGTGTTGATTACTTCGGTCCACTGTTTGTCAGCTCCCCAAGTGGAAAGGTCAAAAGGTGGATTGCATTATTCACATGCCTGACAGTAAGAGCAATTCATTTAGAAGTCGTCA
Organism: Choristoneura rosaceana; assembly: GCA_037349165.1. NCBI lineage: Eukaryota > Metazoa > Arthropoda > Insecta > Lepidoptera > Tortricidae > Choristoneura > Choristoneura rosaceana. The sequence continues at coordinate 4,085,429 of JAZBNJ010000032.1, forward strand.
ACGACCTGACTGCAGAAGAATGCCTTCTGGCAATTAGGCGGTTTTCAGCAACTAGAAATACTCCCAAGAAGATATACTCAGATAATGCTACCTACTTCAAATTAACAAGTGAAATAATAGAGAAGCCATTTTGTGTCAAGAACAAAATTTCATGGAAATTCATACCGCAACTGGCTCCATGGCATGGCGGGTTTTATGAACGTCTTGTGGCGCTAGTAAAGCACTGCCTTAAGCGAACGCTCGATAAACACTTGATTAATGACAGTCAACTCCATACAATAATCAAGGAAGTAGAAGCAGTGGTAAATTCAAGACCACTTACAAAAATTGGATCTGACGTTGAACACATATTACGACCAGCTGATTTTTTAAGTCTAGGTACTTGCCTTACAACGGAAGAGTCACACGCAGAACTCCCATCAGTAGGCACAAAGGCAAAAACAGACCTGATCGCTAGTTGGAAAAGAGGACTAAAGATCCTGGAAGAAATTAAACAAATGTTCATAGGACAATATCTTCTAAGCCTAAGAGAGAGATTCCGGTCTGAGCCCAAGCAACCTCGAGTAATATCACACAAAACACCAGAAATTGGCGATCTAGTACAAATCAAGGCCGATAGTAAAAACAGAATTAACTGGAAAGTTGGCAAAATTGTGGATATGAGGGAAAGTACTGACGAAAATTGCAGAGTAGCCGAGGTCAAAGTGGACGACTCCATTTTGACACGTTCCATAGGACATCTCTGTCCCCTAGAGGTCGAAAGCGATCCCGTACCTGATGATACTTCAGAAAGGGCAGGGAATAAGGACCAGGAAACAGCCTTCGACGAGTCAGCCCATGGTTCGATCACATCGCCACGATCAAACACTCAGGAATCAGAAACTGTGGACCCTGTGGAACCAACAGATCCAGACGTTGAAGAAAGTGCATCGGCGATAGATGACGGAACCCCAATGGAAAGGGCGGGTTCTTTGGATATCAATGGACAAGATTTTGTTGCAGGCAAAGAAAGACGTGCCGCGGCTGTAAGAGCCAGAGAGAAAATTCTGGAGATGTCACGGAACCTGTTAACCATGCTAGAGTAAAAGCCTCTTCCCCTTGGGAGTGTCGCGCGCAGCGCGATTTGCCATATAAAACTCGGTAAGTGTCACAGCCCTAATACATGTAATACATATGTAATGTGGTCACATTGCCTTTCCTTATTTGTCTAATTTTGTGTGTTGATACTACCGTATAGAGTAATGGCGTTACAAATGAATAAACCATGGATAAGAACTAAGCTGATGCCCTAGAATAGAGAGTTTAGTTCCTTCCTGAAACTCGGCTGATACCTAAGGTGAGTGTTTTGCTATATAATGTTTATTGCCATGATCAAGAAGTGTGTAAGGATGTCCGCAATTTAATACAGGGTAGATTCCGTATATGGGTCTAGTAAGCGCTAGAGTACAATGTACACTTGGTAATGTCATAGACAGCGGAGCGCATAAACTAGACATGGAGCGAGTATCTCTTGCCCAGCAATAACGGTCGTAAGATGATGGAGCAACCGAGGTCAGGACTATGGGGATGGTGGAGGTCCTCGTGGGGGCAAAGCCCCCACGTCCGGCGGGTGCCAGGCCAGATCACGGGCAAACTGAACCGGCCAGGAGCCTATTGATCGGTCGGGATTGGTCAGAAGATTACTGGTAGGCCCAGGATCTTTCTACCTAAGCATTGAGGCACCCGGGCATAGCGCTGTGCCTAGACCGGAGTAAATCGACCGTAAGCTAAGCACGCTACCTAAGCCTAGCTTGTGATAGGAACGTGGCACAGTCACACCGCGTTAGGAATCACTGTTATCACATATCTTGTGAAGCCAAAATAAGAACTTGCCCTTACACACTTCAGCAATATTTGTCGCCTTATTATTGCCGTGTACCATTAGCACCCCAGGAATATATGTATGACATGTATGGAAGCATCAAAGGGGCGACAAGATACTTAGATGTGAAAAGTGTTTGTTAGTATTTCTTATTGGTGTATATACTTATGTATAATTTCTTATTTATATAATACCTTTAAACGACCAATTTATATATACGAGGAAACGCTGCCAGCATCTTCGGGACCTTGCCTAAGGGGTACTCTTTGGACACTTTGTTTTAGTTTTAGGTTAAATTTTTATTTTATTTTAAGTTATTGTGAGAAAGTTATGTTTAATGTTTATATTATTTAGTTTCTTTTATCAATAAAAGCTTTGTACGATCAGAATCTCGAAAACGGCTTCAACGATTTCGATGAAATTTAGCAAGTGGGGGTTTTCGGGGATGACAAATCGACCTAACTAGCTTGGTGTTATCTCTGGGGAAAAGCTTATTGTCGAGTTTTAGCCCGAGCAAAGCTCGGTCGCCCAGGTACTTTTATATTATTGGGATAGTTACCTCCTCTTGCGATATTGACTATCACAGCATTCTGCTTCATAATGCCGAGTGTTCTGTCATTGATGAGATGTCGCGTCTCATCCGTGAGAGGGCAGCACAATATCACGTAGTCACTCTGTCGGAGTAGTTCTTCAACGGGGAGACGCTCTGCTCCCAAGGCTTTCGCTTAAATAAAAAAAAGAATTCATTAATAATAATAATAATAAATATCATGGGACACTTGACACCAACTGACCTAGTCCCAAACTAAGCAAAGCTTGTACTATGGATACTAGTCAGCGGATAAACATACTTATATAGATAAATACATACTTAAATTTATATTAAACATCCAAGACCCGTGAACAAATATTCGTATTATTCATACAAATATCTGCCTCGGCCGGGATTTGAACCCGGGGCCTCAAGCTTCGTAGTCAGGTTCTCTAACCACTGAGCCATCCGGTCGTCAATAAGAATAAGAATAAGATACACAATAAGAATTAGAATATTCCTAGCCAGCGAGAAATAAAAATAGCTGTTGAAGTTTGTATGAGTCTATCCTTACTCGCTAGATGTCGCTCAATGGGCCTACCACGCCAAGTTTTTTTTCTAGACAAAACATGCATTTTTTCAGAAAGTAAAAATTTTAGCACGAAAAAAGGTTCTACTTAAACTTACCTTCAAGCTTATCAGTTCTTCCGCTGTAAACGAATCTCTTGACGTCGAACCCCCGCAGCCTGCGGAGGACGGCCTGCCCGATACCACCGAAGCCGACTATGCCGACCGTGCTGCCAGCGATGTCCTGCCCCAGCCGCCATTGCACACCGTATTTCCAATCGCCACTGGAAAAGGCCAACAATGCCAGTTTACTTCTCAGGGACTTAGTTATGCTCTAATCTGATAAATAATTACCTACTATAAGCTAAAGTTAAATGTAACATATTTAGCGACATTTGTGTGATACGTATCATACTTATAAGTCTACGAGTACCTCCTACCGCTTCTTCCTACCATCATCATAACCACATCAGCCGTAAGACGTACACTGTTGGATATAGGCCCCCTCATATATCTCCAGCCTACCCCATTTGAGAATACAGGCGTGATGTTTGTGTGTGTTTACCTTTCTAGTTCAGCCACGCCTTCCTTAAACCGGCGGGCCGCAGCGATCACCAAGCCCACGGTGATGTCCGCCACAGCGTCGTCGAGGACTTGAGGAGTGCTGCCGAGCGGTAGCTGCCTCTTCTCGAACTCCTGGATGTCTATGTGATCCGTGCCCGATGACATGGTTGACACGCATTTTAGATTAGGCCCTGGAATTAGAAAGGGTCATGGATGCTGGGCAACGGTGCGCTGCTCGGGTAAGAAGGGCAAGTAGTTAGACCCGTATGCATCCACCAGCACTAGCAACAGGGTAGACAACCTGGGGCGTGCAATGAGGTCAAGCGGTGCTAGTTTTGCCTGCCCTGTTGCTGGTGCAGGCAGGTGCCCTGTATGCAGCTACTGGTGCTGCCTACATGAGTTGCACGCCACTGTTATTGGGAGGAGGGTGCAAAGAGGTGAATTGAATTCCTCTGGAATAAAACTTAGAAAATACTGCAGGCGTCATACCATACCTAGGCTAGGGCCATTTTCCAAAGAGGCTTGACCCCTGAGTTGCCATGATCAATACAATGACGAGCCCCGTGTCCAGGGTCTAGGAACATGGGGCTCGTGTTCATCTATGTCAAAGACGGTACTGTTTCAACAGTATCTGAATAGATCTTTTTTGTGAGAATCGTCCAAATGAGCAACGAATCTGTATGAAGGCAAATGATTACCATCGCCTATGAATACCAACAACTCAAGGAGAGCCATGGGGCTGAAGACAGAGTGTTGTGGCGCGCCATGAAGAGGCCTATGTCCGGTAGTGGAGTGCTGTGAGCTGATGATGAAGGAGAGCCACTAGACTCTTCATTGGTCCGAGTTCAAAACTAACCAGCTAAGTCAAGCAGCGGTCCCGTCAATCTGTGCTTCGTATTCCAGATGATGGCGTCTACGTTCTTTAGCTCTTTCTTGATCGTGGGCATGCTTTCAGGCTCAAAGTCCAAATGCGGCACCACGGTGTATTGGACTCTGGAAATAAAAGAAAGAAAAAGATAGAGATTTATTTTGGTTCCCTCTCAGTACCACCACCTTACGGTACATAATAATACTAAAACCAGCAATAAAACAAAGTTACTCGGTGACACGACAGGACTACAAAATGGTCAACAAACGAAAGGACTTGTCGTTTCAAATATTTATTGAAGTCTGGAGTAGATTCTTATGAAGAGATAATTTGGAAGAATAGCAGTTTCTGTGGAATAGCTAATAAAAGAATTCTACGTTGATCAAGTCGCGGGAAAAAGCTATAGTTATAAATAAAAATTCTAATTTTAGTAGACTAGGTACCAAGTAGAAAATTATAGCTCTTTTCATAGATAACTTGCCAACAAAGTGAAAATTTTATTTGAGTTTGCAGCAATAAAGGTATGTAAAGATTTTGAGCACTTTTGTATGGTACTCTCCAGTGCTATAAAATTGACACTTGAGAGCGCTACCATAATAACATAACGTGTATAATTTACTTACCATGGTGGTCGTTGGATAATTTGTAAAATATATTCAATTCAAAAGTACCCCAAAAATTGCAATACACGCAACTAGCACGCTCGTAACCTTAAGAGTTTAGTTAAAAAGTAAAATAAATAGCTTACTTGTTTTTTAACAGCTCTAATCCGGCGGCGGGAAAAGTCTTATTAACAATCAAAACTCTCTTCATTGCCATTTTTAAAAATTGTTCCGCGTAACTTCAACTCAAATATTAAACTGAATGCAGCCTATATTCCGATATCAATATAAATACCTAAATTATCTTTAATACAAGAGATAACAAACAAAACGTCAGTGTGCCTCATGTGAAATGATGTAACACATTACTGTAAACGCACGAAATACAAATTTATCGAAAGTGGTGGAAAAAATTGGAACTAAACAACAACGCGTACTCAATATCATGTTTTGTCGTGCGATACTAGCGCCCCTGGAATATCCACGTAAATTTGCAATACTTCTCTTTTATGAATGACAAGATAGCTGGTGCCGAGCTATCGGTTGCTGAAAATCGGACTTTATGACAGTGTAATAAAAACTTTAATACGTGAATATTTTAAAATGGTTATGGGGATGACCTTGAGGACTTTCTGCGGATAGCATCGCGTAGATCGTAAAATTAATGTCATTATTCTTTCATTCATTAAATGGTTGTTACTATTAAATAATTGGAATACACTAGAAACTACGTACGACGGTCCTAATTCTGATGTGAAAAAAAATGTTACGAAATAATATCACGGCTAGACCGCTTCTAACTGGGAAGATTAACATTTATCGGCGTTATTTTATTACGATTACCTTTAAAGAAAGAAGCCATCACATGTCATATAGGAACAGGAATTAAATACAACTATTTAATACGAGAGCGAGAGGGACCGCACGACACAAACTTCGAGTTTCGAGTTTCGTAGTAGCCCTGCAGAGGGACCGCACGATATGAACTACGAGTTTTGAGTTTCGGAGTAGCCCTGCTGGTATTTTAAGTTTACGTGGGTAGTCGAAAAAACTGAATCTCATGCTAAGGCAGAACCTTTTCACAATCAATTTTACGACAATATCTTTGATAGATCTAAGGAATTTTAACATAACATTAGCAGCGAAATAGTTCCACCCAGATTTTAGTTTCTTAAGTACATTAAACATAAAGATAAAAAAAACAAAGCCTTAAAATGCTTTAGGACATTTTTAAAAATAAAACTACTATAAACCGCTAAAACTCGTGACGTGAACTTCATATATTCTACCGGAAAATTCAATTATCAACACAAATTGAAACTAATTTGTCATTATTGCGTCAACAAATACTTAAAAAAATATCTTTTAGACAATACGTAGTACAGTATTGCACAATATTTGTACAGTAATAGGTTTAAATATTGATAAGAATACAACGGATAAGTAACAGGTGCTGTCTGATATACATTATGATAATGACCGTGATGCCAGACTTTCAAGGCACCTGTGAAAATACCTTAATTCATAAACCTTTTGAAAATGATGAAAATTTGTTTGACTGATTGCTATATTTATTGAAGAGATTCGTCACGTCTCTTTTAACTCTTGACGCAAAAAGAGGTAGGTACTTAGGTATATGTTATAAGTTTGATAGCAAGGATTGTCTGTCATATTATCTTAGTTATCAAACGGATGGACTGATTTCTATGCGTTTTTTTACGTGGAAGCGAGTTTCCTTGCAGTGGTTCTTAGCTATTTTTCATTAAAATCGGTTCAGGCGTTTTTGAGATTTTAAACTTTCAAATGACAATAGCGGGGGGGGGGGGGAGAGAGTTTTCAACATGTCGAAGTTGGCAAGGTCAGGTTACGTATTCAAAATTGTGTTGACATAATCAAGGACGATTCTTGAATTGATCTAAGTACCTACACTTTTTTGGCTTATTGCAAGATTAAATATTGACTGGAAACGTAAAATAATTAAAAATAAGCAATTTCATGGCAGGTTGCATTCGGCAAACTTACATTGAAAGCATATTAAAAGCAAATGAAAGTTAGAATTTATTTTTTAACAAATGTGCACATGTTACGCCATCTAGTGACGAGTAGCAACAGCACCGTGTTCTTGGTTGAGGTTGCATGTCTGCTTATGTTTCTAATTATCATTACTAGATGTCGCTGAAGTCAACATTTTCACAATTTTCTAAACTATATTCTTTTTTTCTAACATTTTTCAAATGACAGATGCCAAACTGACGTAATTAGAGTTCCTCCTACTGTTATAGTATCGATAGTTTGCATAACAGTAGGAGGAACTCTAATTACGTCAGTTTGGCAAAAAAAAAAATGATATGAAATAAAAATATGATATGTTCAATATATATTGCACATATCATATTTTAAAATTCAAATAAGACTTTTAGTTCGATCATCATCATGTCAGCCGAAAGACGTCCACTGCTGGACATAGGCCTCCCCCAAGGCTCTCAAGGATCCCGCGATCTTAACCAGGTCGTCGCTCAATCTTATTGGAGGCCGACCGACAGCTCGTCTCCCGATCCGCGGACGCCATTTGAGAACCTTCTGACCCCATCGGCCATCAGTCCTGCGAGCAATGTGCCCGCCCACTGCCACCTCAGTTTCGCAATTTTTCGGGCTATGTCATCATTTCTGATTCTATCCCGCAGAGAAACCCCGATCACAGCCCTCTCCATAGCCCTTTGAGTGACTTTGAGTTTTTGATATGTCAATTATATTAAAAAGATGTGACTGATAATTTATTGAGGAACAAATAATACATTTACAAATAAATTAAACAATAAAAACTTAATAATAATAAAAATATTATTTAAAAAACAGCTGTTGCCCGCGTAGAATTCGTTTATCGCTATTTCGCGGGAACCATGCAATTTTCCGGGATAAAAACTATCCTATGTCCTTGCCGATTACTCTAACTATTTGTATACCGAATTTCATCTCAATCTTTTCTGCGGTTTAGACGTGAACCCACATTTCAGCATCACTTGGTCTCGGGTAGGTAACCTGTGCTATGTAATTTCTATTCTATCTGCTATTCATGCAGAAATGAGAACAGCAAGCAAACCCAGGTGACAAAGTTAGTGTGACCGGTAGGTGGGAGATAAGGTAGTTGGCAGAGGGTTACGCATTGATCACATTAGGGTTGTCTGGAGGTGGATGTGGATATTTCAGTCATGTTTCCTGGATGTTGAATGTTGCCAATTTAATTTAGAAAAATTATGAAAATATATGGTTGTGTACTCGTAATTTGATTATTTTTTATTGAATCAAGACTGAGAGTCAAATAATACAAATATTACTTTCGTAGTGAGTATATATAAATACGAAACTACGAAAATATTTTTTTTTAATGGTACTTTTCCAAACTATTTCATTTGGACGAATGTTTTTTCCCTAATGTCTATTAAGGATACATTTCAGGACTATAGGTTAGGTTAGGTTAGGTTTGGTTTTATAACAATCCTAAAACACAAATTCAAACGAAGCAATTGTGAAATGAATAATTTGATTGCATTAAAAATAACCTTGCTAAATTTCGAGATCCTAGTCTAAACCTGGCGGTTCAGAGATCGAAATTTCATCCCGATTCCATTACAATATCGGGATGAAAAGTAGCCCAGGTGTGACTCCTGGTCTCCAGTTACTAAATACCGAATTTGGCATACTTAGCGTAAGTAGCCGAATGGGGGGGGGGCGGAAGAAAATTTTGCCGGCCTCTTGTTTAGGTTTTAAAAAACTATAGTACCTACCCATAAATTATGTTAATTCATTATTGTACCATTCAATTATAAGAGGATTCTCCGATTTCGTCACAGTAGAAGTAATGGAAAATGCTCATTCTAAACAGTCCGAATCGTAGATGCGAAAAAATAGTGAAATATATCGCCCCCTCAAAATTGTCGCCCAGGGCGGACCGCCCCCCGCACTCACTACGGTACATCACTGAAACTATGACATGTATTGGGGTAGGCACCTTAGGTACTTACCCTGCAGCGCTACTCCGAAACTCGAAACTCGAAACTCGAAGTTCGTGTCGTGCGGTCCCTCTCGCTCTAGTATTAAATAGTATAAGTGTTAGAGGGATCGCACGCCACGAACTTCGACTTTCGAGTTTCTGCTGCTACGGCGCAAACTACCAGCAGCCTACCCTGGAATTGACCCACTGCGCGGCAATGGTAACAAAAACACACATACACACTCACACACACACGCGAGCACAAATTCGAAAGTTTGTATGTGTGTGCGCGTGAGTGTGTGTATTAATAAGTAGGATTAGTAGGATTGTTACTTCCCATTGGTAAATAAAGCCGGAGCCTCACTATTATCGATCGCTTGCGGCGCCAATCTGGCGGAGTCGCACTCGTGCCTCTAGTGCAAGTTTTTGATACAGGAAAGCGTCTTGAACGCGCTCGTATTAGCATAGAATAACTAATAGTACTACGTAATAGCATCTCGCTTTTTAGGGTTCAAACAAGATTGGATGAGAAAAAAAGTCGCCACCACTTTACGTCTGTCTATGGGAGGTACTCAATTTTTTTTTTATTTACTACTTATACTATTTTGTCGGCATAGTTTACATATTCGTGCAAAATTACAGCTTTCTAGCATTGATAGTCCCTGAGCAAAGCCGCGGACGGACGGACAGACATACAGACATGGCGAAACTATAAAGGTTCCGTTTTTTGTCATTATGGCTACGGAACCCTAAAAAGGATATAAAGAAGTTAAGTAATTTTTCAACTCAATATACCTGTCTACTGTAGGTATGTACTTTTAGAGAACAGACACAAATGAGAGGATTATTTCTTCATTTTTGAAAAATGACGGAAGTCCTCTTTTTATTTTTGTTTTTGACGTCTGCAAGCTGTAATTTATTATTACCTAGTTCAAACGTTTAATTTTTTTCACTAATTCTTACGTCCGCAAATTACTCCAAGCTGGCGAACCGAAATTGCCCCGAAACAAAAACATCAAATGGCAAACATTTCCTCCCAATTTTCGGACAACAGCGATGACATAATTGCCAGGGGTCGATTATTGAGATCAAGTGCTCGGAAATATTATCGAATGGTAAAAATTTATGTTTTTTTTTTCAACTATAAAGAGCGCTATTTTCTATTTCTTGATAAGCTTTGTAAATACGATATTTTTTTTACTTATTCACTTTTTTTAGCTTATTTACCGGCAGGAGATCAGGGATTTTTTTCGGATAGAAAGTACTTAAAGTATTTCATCCTTCAATAAATAACGTGTGTCTACCCTGTGGAAAAGATGAATAGAACATGTTGTTTAGGGTATTTCTAACCTACGTACAAACCTTCATTTACATTTAATACTTCGGAACATCTTCGGGATCTTTAAAAAACGAGCTTATCAGTCTCGCTACCCTAGTGTGGGACACAAAAATAGGCCAGTAAAATTAAAAAATAAAAATCAAATAATTTACAAGAGAATATTCCTGAGAAGTAACTTTTACTCTAGATTTCGGTCATTGCCCAAAGAGAAGAGACAAATGTTATGATTTAAAATTCGGGTTTGGTTCCATGTACCTTGATTGTAGAGAAGCTCGATATTTCGGCACAGTTGCATGCGCCATGAATGCCATGATCAATGAATACGATACTCGTAGTCTAAAACATTATATGAGTAACTGAGTTACTTGTCTCTACAAGTTTTATAAAAACACTCCTTACCAAAATGCAGGTAATTGAAATTGGTGCAGTGGTTTTGTCGTACTCCTTTTGCTTCTAGCGGCGAATTTACGCGATAGCCCTCATTTCAGTGATAATTACTTTCGTGCGATCTCAAGTATCGCCCCCCAGGAAGCTGTCGGCTCACCTGCGGACGCGCAAGGTGGCGCGCGGGCCACCTGTGGGCTAGGCCACGCGTGGGCATCAGGTGGCCAAGACGTTGCTAGTAGAATTAGGGGGGTCGTAACGCTTTTTAAGCTTTTACTTAATAATACTGTCTCAAGAACACATTTCAAAAACGGTCACAGTGAGTGTTCATGCGGCAAATATTCAATACCTACTGGTGTACATTTAGATCTAAGTTTATTGTATTCCAATCCAATTTATGACAAGCGTAAACAAAGACGCCATTAACCCAACCTTAGAGAAAAACTAGAACCTACTGCATAATAATTAATCTGTTCAGTAAATTCATAATTTATTAATTGAATACTATTTTTTAATTTTAAGGTAAATAAATAATAATCGCTTATTCAATCGAGTATTAATCGATTTTTAAAATGTCAAATTTTCCACCATCCCTACGCTAGTCTATGGCTACCTACTACAGATTATACACATGTTTCAATCAAGAAATAACGTCAGATTTTGACGAAGATTTTTCAAATGAAAAATAAATATTGAAATCAAGTGATTTTTTGTGAAAAGAAAAGTGATTAGACATCTAGTTAAAAGACACGAATTATAGATAAATGTGTTGATTTATAAATGTGTTGATGAATTGATTCGATCCAGTGGATGTTTATACAAGATTTTTGATAAAATCGGTTTATTACTTGTTAGTCTAACAACTGGTAGCATGGTGTACGGTTGTGTCACTCTGAAGATGAGCTCTGGTTGAGTTCGAAACGCGTCAGTGTGTTGTGATGGTGGTGATAGATGGGTTTGTGTAATTTGTGTGTGTTCTTACAGTATGAAGGTGAAGGAACTGCATGAACACGCATATTTTGCATAAGCTCAGCTATCGTAAGGTCGCGGGTGAGCAAAGAAATAATTCTTTTAGTTCATTGATATGGACCTCCGCAAAGTAACGCCTGATTCAATAAATTATTTTCTGTGAATCTATATTTCAGTTTGTATTTTCAATTTAGGGATGCCCGTCAAAGTAAAAATTTGGAATTGAAATAAAAAATACAAAAAGATTCCAAAAAACCAATCTTAATTTGTTAGTTTTTCCTTCACGCCGAAATTCACCAGGAACATTATCCTCATTTACAGAAATATCCTGATCAAACTGTTTAATCAACAGAAAAATAGCTTAAGGTCTTAACTTAACCTTTTATTACTGGCATCAAAGAAGAATTCAATAGGAAATAAAAAGCAAAATTCGTTAATTAAACACTTCATAATACATTGTGTGCCAAAAGTGTACAAACCTGACTCAAACAGGTTCCCTAAACGTTTATTGTGTCCACATTTCGCGCCAAAAATGGCCCCAGCCGGTATTTAACGCCACAATGCTTCCGTGAAAAATTATTTAATGAGACCATAAACTCTACAAATTATGCATTTTATTTTTTAAACTGGCTAGTAACAACAAGTTATGATTCAGAAATACTTAGTGTATTTTTGAATCAGGCGTTCTGCTTTACTTTATGGCACGGATGAGCAAAGTAATTGTTTATAGTTTTCAAATCTTTTTGAATGCAAGTGGAAAAACACGCAGGATTTCAATGATTCGATAAATAAAACATGTAAGCAACAACGCCGTGAAGGTAGATTATTCTAGACTAGCGTTACATGCACAGATATGGTCTATCTATCTATATCTGTGGTTACGTGTAACTATTAATATTTTAAAATTTCATTTATGCTTTGAGTTGAGTATTTGATATAGTTATCTTCATTATTTATTATTCAAGTTTCTTTCGGAATTTCGGATAGCAACAGGACAGGACAGGACGACTTATTTAATAATAATAATAATAATATTTATTTATTTTTCATAAATCTTTCATAAATTCAATTTCTTTATAGGTACCTACCTAGATTTAATGTATAGATAACCAATATTCTTCTTTGGCTTGCTGTCATCGAGTTTCTGGCCTTCGCCGATACTTAGACAGTATTAACCTGACGGTTAACTCGGCTTCTAACCCCTCAGAAGACCATAGACACAAATAGTTTAACCAGAAATTCAGCCGCCTACTTAAAATACTGGCTGCCATCTGTGTCATTTGTTGACACAATGTCTGCAAGACGAATAAAAAAGTATAACTAACGACTTGCGGCAGACTGCACATGTGTGATCCGTGCCTCGAGAAAACAAGACTTCTGAAAAAAAGTTGAAAAACTACTTGAACTTGCGACTGACAGTCTACGGCATTTCAGTTCAATTTGAAATGGGGTAAGATAAGCTTTTTTTGCAACGGATCCTGAGCTGTTAACTGTAAATTTAAGCTAAATATTTCGTGTCATTAGGTGAAGCCATGTTTTTGCTGCTGTTCAAACAAAATTCACTCGATATTAGACCCATTTTCATCAAGAATAAGAGTTATTCAATAATGTCTGTCCTAGTCCTAAGTTTGCCGAACGCGCGGTAACATTTTGACCCCACAAACATTAGTTTAAAATTATTTGCCGAAATGTCAACATTTCTTTTGTCGGAAACCATTTTTAACCCCCGACGCAAAAAGAGGGGTGTTATAAGTTTGACCGCTATGTGTGTCTGTGTGTCTGTCTGTCTGTCTGTCTGTCTGTGTGTCTGTCTGTGGCACCGTAGCTCTTAAGCGGGTGGACCGATTTGAATGCGGTTTTTTTTATTTGAAAGCTGGTTTTTTAGCGATGGTTCTTAGATATGTTTCGTCAAAATCGGTTCAGCCGTTCCAAGATCATCAGCTCCTTTGTTCGCTGCGGTAGGAATCTTAGACGCATAATGGGTATTTACTTTACTTTCAAGCATATTTGGGACCTAAAACTTGAAACACCCATGTATGCTATGTAACTATGCAAGATTATGCAGTTCTTGGCCTGATGCTGCAGCCAGGATATCCAGAACACTAGTAGATACACTCTTGACAAAACCATAGCAGATATATCGTGTTTGGATTCGTTTCGATCAGTATTTGATTCTGTATACAATGCAAAAGTGGCAACAGGATGAGCTGATGCTGCAGCCAAGATATCCAGCACATTAGTACACTATAAAAAATAATAGCACATATGTCGTGTTTGGATTCGTTTTGATCAGTAATTGATTCTACATACAATGCAGTGGTAGCAACATGACGAGCTGTTTAAAAAACATGAAATAAAAAAAATAAAATTGAAAATTTTAAAAACCCCCGACAAAAAAAGCCGCCAAAAAACGACAACTAAAAAGTAAAAAATAATTATGCACTACCTAGCTGTTGCCCGCGACTTCATCTGCGAACAATTCGTTTATCCCTATCCCGCTGGGACTATGCTGATTTCCCGCAAAATTAGCCTAAGTTAATTTAGTATAAGTACCTAGTAATATTCTTTTTAACCCCCGACGCAAAAAGAGGGGTGTTATAAGTTTGACCGCTATGTGTGTCTGTGTGTCTGTCTGTCTGTCTGTCTGTGTGTCTGTCTGTGGCACCGTAGCTCTTAAGCGGGTGGACCGATTTGAATGCGGTTTTTTTTATTTGAAAGCTGGTTTTTTAGCGATGGTTCTTAGATATGTTTCGTCAAAATCGGTTCAGCCGTTCCAAGATCATCAGCTCCTTTGTTCGCTGCGGTAGGAATCTTAGACGCATAATGGGTATTTACTTTACTTTCAAGCATATTTGGGACCTAAAACTTGAAACACCCATGTATGCTATGTAACTATGCAAGATTATGCAGTTCTTGGCCTGATGCTGCAGCCAGGATATCCAGAACACTAGTAGATACACTCTTGACAAAACCATAGCAGATATATCGTGTTTGGATTCGTTTCGATCAGTATTTGATTCTGTATACAATGCAAAAGTGGCAACAGGATGAGCTGATGCTGCAGCCAAGATATCCAGCACATTAGTACACTATAAAAAATAATAGCACATATGTCGTGTTTGGATTCGTTTTGATCAGTAATTGATTCTACATACAATGCAGTGGTAGCAACATGACGAGCTGTTTAAAAAACATGAAATAAAAAAAATAAAATTGAAAATTTTAAAAACCCCCGACAAAAAAAGCCGCCAAAAAACGACAACTAAAAAGTAAAAAATAATTATGCACTACCTAGCTGTTGCCCGCGACTTCATCTGCGAACAATTCGTTTATCCCTATCCCGCTGGGACTATGCTGATTTCCCGCAACATTAGCCTAAGTTAATTTAGTATAAGTACCTAGTAATATTCTTTTTATCTAAGCGTCGTCGATGTCGGGGGACCGCTAAGGTTAATACTTTAAAAAATACAACATACTTTAGTTTATGTTAACCTTAGCGGTCCCCCGACACCGACGACGCTTAGATAAAAAGAATATTACTAGGTACTTATACTAAATTAACTTAGGCTAATGTTGCGGGAAATCAGCATAGTCCCAGCGGGATAGGGATAAACGAATTGTTCGCAGATGAAGTCGCGGGCAACAGCTAGGTAGTGCATAATTATTTTTTACTTTTTAGTTGTCGTTTTTTTACTTAACTAACCTCCTGTTAATTAATTTTACAACAATCAGCTGTAGTGGTAATGAAGTTTTATTTCCTTTACTTACGCAAAATGTTTTTTTTTTTAAAATAACATAACATTTCTTAATCTCATAGGTATTATTATGTAGATTAGATACTATTGTACTATTCCTGAAAATTCAAATGAAAAAGAAAAGTATACCGATCTTTTATTCCGAGTTCCGAACGAAATCTTTTCCTTGGTTGCCTAAATTTGACGTCATTGATGGCAAAATTATGACTAAGCTGGTTGTACACTAAGTGCCAAGTGCTACGTTCGAGGACATACTTACTGGTAGCTTATGTTATTCTCACTGCGGAGCTGCCTGGGTTGAATTTGACGACAATACACTACACGCTGGAATTCTATATAAATAAACATGAACATATATACAATTGTGATATGATGTTACACTTACCTATTCTAGTTTCAAACATTAAAACTTATAAAGTCATATAAATATTATTTGCAACATGCAATCATTACCAAGTCGTGTTAAAATGCGAATAGACAAATAAATAGCAAGTAAAGATGTAGGTAGTGAATAATGTTTTGTCATCGTATTTTGTCGGAAAATTTCGTATTTATCTTGCCTTTTCAACTGGCTTACCGAAATTTACTGAAGCTGATTGAGAAAACAAGATATTACTACGAAAATATCCGACAAAATACAATCGGAAAACATTATGTTCAACAGATCTATACTTAGCTAATTCTCTATAGTTGGAAAAAGCTATCTTTATGTGTTTACAATACAATACAATGACTACGTTTAATCATTGCAATGTATTTTTTTTTCGAAGCTGAAGGCCCCGGTTACTCAACAAAAAATCCTTCCCATAAACTTTGTTCTTTAGAACAGAAAAAAAGTAGTCAAGTTTGATTAACAAATCGGACATGGTGTTAAAACTTTATTTCTACACGTAAAACGTTAATTAGAACGAACCCACCGCGTGCAATGATTGGTTTTCATCATTACCTCTTAAAATATCTGTGGTTAATGTCGTCTTTAATGTATTGAGAATTCAACTTTGTGAAAAGAAAAACTGGGTTGAATTTAGAATACAGTGGAGATGGTGTTTAGGACTTTGAAAGACTGTTTTCTTTACTTTAGAGATGGCGCTTGGATTTGTGCTGTTATATTTGGTGAATAATGCTAGCGTTTGTCGATGGAACATGTAATATGACACAATTGTTCTTATTGCATAAATAAGTTTGATTTAGATTTAAGCATATTCTTGTTTTACTTTTAATAATTATTATTGAATTGAACTCTAATTTTTGACATTCTAAATTCTATTTTTTACTTTGGCTGACAATTTATTGTAATAAGATTTATTTTTTGTATACTTTTGACGATCCTTTTGTGTATTTCTTGTTATTAACTGACATGTGTTTATAATGTATTTTTTCAAAAGCTAATAAATAAATCTAATCTCATCATCTCAGCCTATATACGTCCCACTGCTGGGCACAGGCCTCCTCTCGGAATGAGAGGGCTTGGGCCATAGTTCCCACGCGGGCCCAGTGCGGATTGGGAACTTCACACGCACCATTGAATTACTTCGCAGGTTTGTGCAGGTTTCCTCACGATGTTTTCCTTCACCGCAAAGCTCGTGGTAAATTACGCACATGAATTTCGAAAAAACTCAGAGGTGCGAGCCGGGATTTGAACCCACGACCCTCAGCTTGAGAGGCGATAGGTCAAACCACTAGGCCACCACGGCTTCACTAGGCCACCACGGATTCACTAGGCCACCACGGCTTCACTAGGCCACCACGGATTCACTAGGCCACCACGGCTTCTAAAATCTAATGTAATCTAATTGGAGATTAATAGTGCCTCACGATTTCACGAAACGTAAGTAGAAAATTTATGATAGAAACAATCAAGGGTGCGTTTAAGTAATACGTAACACAATTTTTTGAGATTGTTGGCCCCCTTCCCCCATGTACCCCTTCTTCAATATTACGTAACACACAAATCGCACCCTTCGTGCAAGAAACGCGTAAAACAGGTACAAACCTAATAGGACTTACGGCCTGGCGGCCTTACTCGTATCGCTTCCGAGCGATTTCTTTCAGGCAACCTTTATAATAGAAATAAGTAAGGAACAGATTTTAGCAAATGGTGCAATTTACAGTAGATTGGAGATACATAAACCATTCATTCATTCATTCGGTCAGTTCTCCTGTGACTTGTCCCGCTTACATGTGCCCGCGACGGGCCAATTTCACAGATTCGTCACCGATTAGCACGCGTCGGCTAGTACCGCTGCATCGCATTGGCTCAATCAATGCAATAATTGAGGCCATATTGTCCAACGCAGTGTTTTTGAAACTATTTATTGGTCGCTAGCCCCAGGGTCGTTTAATTATACCTATATAGTAGAAACACGATCATTTGAACCAATTGGGACTGAAATTAGTACGGATAATCGAAACGTGGATTTTTGAGGCTATATAATAAACATTACCCTTGCACTTTTGTGTTTCGGCGTGGAGAGTAAGACAGCCGGTGAAATTACTGGCACTTGAGGTATCCCATCTTAGGCCTCTAGGTTAGCAACGCATTTGCAATCCCCCTGGTGTTGCAGGTGTCTATGGGCGGTGGTGATCTCTCACCATCAGGAGACCCACTTGCTCGTTTGCCATCCAGTCGAATAAAAAAAAAAAAAAATAATACTATTTTATATAAAAAAATACAGTTTTATAAACATATTAAAATTATAAATATGTTTTTGAAACAATTTTTCGCACGTACAATTATCGTTGGGATATTTGTGGATTCACCCGATAGATATTTCGATAGTCGAGAATCGAAATTCAACTGTACTAGAAGAAGTTATACCTTAGCTCAATGGTTCTTAACCGGTGATCCGCGGACCACTCGTGGTCCCTGAAAGAACTCGAAATGGTCCGCGAAGCCATCAACAACGAATTGGCAAAATGAAGCGCCAGCCAAGTAGCGGTCGCAACCGTTCATTCATTTACAATTTTACTTTTACCGTATATTACCTTCAAGTGTATTATGTCCATGGCAAGACAGAATTTTTGTCAAATGGTCCCTCCTAACTAAATGAACCGCTGCGCTACACCTAATGCGGTTGTAGTGGTCAATTTCCGCTGGTGCAACTGCAGCGATCGCAGTGGCGCCGCGTCGGCGCCGCGAATGCATCTCGACCGCTCTGTGTGTTCCCAACCTACTCACTATTGTGAGAATGTTACCACACCAAAATATATTTTTTTTAATTTACAGCCTTACGTAAGGACGTTCTAGATTGGTACCACGATAGTCAATGCAAGCGGTAAAAACCGACGACCGGGATACAATTTGCGATAATTTAAGACGAATAGAATGTGTCATCATCATCATCATCATCATCATTATGTCAGCCAAAAGACGTCCACTGCTTACCCCAAGGCTCTCCAATCAGACCAGTCTTGTGCTTTTCGCATCCACCGCGATTCCGCGATCTTAACCAGGTCGTCGCTCCATCTTGTTGGAGGCCTACCGACAGCTTGTCTCCCGGTCCGCGGACGCCATTCGAGAACCTGGAACAGTATGAACATTTAATAGAATGTACGATGCAAGAAAGCTTTGTGACTAGAGAGACAGCTTAGGAAATCAATTTCGAAACCAAAATACGAGTACAAGAAAATAGTATTCCTAGTTATGGACAAATTGGAATTTGATTACAAGGGATAACGTTTTAAACTTTTTTGATTCTCGCTCATACTCAAAATACCTTAATGGGCCTTATCACGCTATTTTACACAAATAATATTTACCTCGACGTTTCGGCAACATTACAGTTGCCGTGGTCACGAGTAGACTACTCAAAAAGAGAGAGTTGTCAAAAAGAGAGTTGTAGAGTCTACCTACTCGTGACCACGGCAACCTGTAATGTTGCCGAAACGTCGAGGTAAATATTACTTGTGTAAAATAGCGTGATAAGTCTCGTTAAGGTATTTTGACTACTTACAAGGGATAAGTCCGCCTTTGTACAAGTATCTTAAAGTTTGTCAACGGTATCCCAGGGGTTCATGGAAGGCTAGGCCGGGGTCCACATTGGCATGAAAAAAAAGGGGGGGGGGGTTTGGGAATATAGTAGAAATGTAGCAGCAGGAGGGTCTACCGAAAGCACAGGTTTTTATCAATTTCGAATAGTACCTAACCTATTTTCGAATTCGTAAAAAAACCTAGATAAATAAAAAACAATCTTTATTTAGGTACCTACACTTGCTTTACATGTTACAAAATTAACGATACCTATTAAATGAAAAAACTTATCACATTAAACTTTAATTCATTCATCTCCAATATCATTCACTTTGTCATTCAACAGTCACTCTAGATTGATGAATGCGACGTGAGTGACAAATTGCGCTCGGCGATGCATTCCAAATTTAAAAAGCCCGGTGCCGTAGCACCTTACCTTAAGCTAGGCGGCCATCTTGAAACATAACTTTTTAAATGTTTTTGTAAATTGGCACTGGCATGCAAGGACAGGGCCAAAGTCGCAGTTTAATATGTGAAAAGCAGATGCAAACGTTCCAAGATTATTATTTTATACAATAACTCTTACACGCAGCTGTTTTACCTAAATGTTGTATAGCCTTTTATAGGCTTTCGCGAAATAATACTTTATTTAATAGACGAATGATTATGGAAGGACTGCGTCGTTTATGGTTGAGTGAAAGCTATTATCAAGTTTATCACAGACTATTATGTGACTCAAAATGTAAAAGATCGCTTCATAGGAGTCGCTTCTTTTAATTATGAAAGAGAATAAGAAATAGGTTTGTTAAACCGTGATTCACTGAA
Organism: Choristoneura rosaceana; assembly: GCA_037349165.1. Classification (NCBI taxonomy): domain Eukaryota; kingdom Metazoa; phylum Arthropoda; class Insecta; order Lepidoptera; family Tortricidae; genus Choristoneura; species Choristoneura rosaceana. Next base: position 4,105,656 of record JAZBNJ010000032.1, read on the forward strand.
ACTAGAGACTTGAAATTTGGTAAGCATATACCTTGAGGATCACAGAGGTGTACCAAAAAGGGATTTTGAGTTATTCCCAGGTTTAATTTCCCATGAAAACAAAGTCTCTATATATAAGTCTCTATTATTCTACCTACTAAGCTGCATTGTCATGTGAAACTAAACATACTTAGGCTCCATTTCCTCCAGAGATGTGCGAGGATGTGTAGCGAGGGAATGTGTTTTTATCCGACTGCAAAGAAGGAGGGTTATGTGTTTGACTCGTATGTATGTATGTGTATTCCTATATCATCTCGTAACTACTCAACGGCTGAACCAATTTTAATAAATGATACCTCATTGGATTCGTCTTAATGACACAAGTGACACTAGGTACATGAAATGCCAAAAAAATCAAAATAGCGCATTTTTGGCGCCAAATTAAGAGTAAAAAAAAATGGTTTTTATTCAAATCTATCGAGTGGGATATCCAATGAAAGCTAATGGAAGAAAATACATAAAAAATACAACGGGGGCGAATCCGCGGGCAACAGCTAGTTGTATATACAATCTACTATTGTCGCATGCAAAATTTGATGAAATTCAATCTAAAAGCTAATGATCCATTAGGTCCGTCCGCTCTCGTCAGCTGTCTTTTCGCCTGAGCAGTGGCCGACGCACCTGCACAGATTTTTTAGCCAGACGAACTTTTTTTAAACTTTTTCGTACCGACACCTGGCCAATTTGCCTAGATACACCTTTATGGGCCGTTCGGGACACCCGGCAAAAGAATGTCCATCCGAAGTAATTTATAAAAAAAGATCTTCAATGAGGAAAAAGGGACGCGAGCTTTAATTGATTAAGGTGCATGTTCAATTTATGATACGTTGGACAATTTAAATTTAAAGTAGTGACATTAATATCAGCAATAATACATCTCGTTTTGCCGGATATGGTTCGCGCAGTCTAGTAATTGACTATCGAATTAATTCGGCAGTTTTGTTGGATGACAAAAAATGAGGCAACACATACATAGTCTACTATGTTGCCAGTACATTACTTCTGCGGTATTTTAATTATTTCGACAATGATCGTTGATAATGCCACAGAATAGGTAAGTAATACTTTGTAATACGATGATAATGGCAAGTTAAGACAAAAAGTTGGAAAACTCCCGACTTTGTCATTTCAAAGTTCAGTATTTCAGAAACGGCTAAACTGATTTTAATAAAACATGTCTAAGAACCATCGCTAGAAAATCTGCTTTCAAATTAAAAAAACCGCATTCAAATCGGTCCACTCATTTAAGAGCTACGGTGCCACATACAGACACACAGACACACATAGCGGCACCTAGCCTTGTTTAGAGAATCCAGGTTTAGGCCACGTGCTATAGCGCTGCACCACCACTGTGTTCTGGTTATTCTGTGCATCTATATTTCAGTTTGTATTTTCGATATGGGTTTTACGGGATGACCGTAAAAGTAACAAAAATTTGGAGTTTAAATCAAAAATACAAAAAGACTCCAAAAATCTAATGTCTCATGTTGTAGGTATAAGATAATGGTACCTACGGAACCCTTCGTGCGCGAGTCTGACTCTTCCTTGGCCGGTTTTTATTTTACTTCATCTTGCTAATTCTCAGAGCTATGCCGTTGAGCTGATTACTTTATGTCCGATAGTCGTTATTGACTAAATTTATGGTCATTTAAGAGAACATAAGCGCTACTTACGGCCATAACTTATTTGACTGTTGATATACGTTATTTAATTACGAATCAACTGTTTCATGACTTTTAAATTGTGGCAAACGTTCCAAAGGTGTTCTTGAAGACAAAGATACTGAAACCAACTTAGAACTACACCTCGAAAATTGCATAGCAAACCGAATTAGTCTCTAAGTCTTACTAATAAGGAGCATCGTGTTTATAGGTGACTGTAGCGCGCGTGTGCGGTGTTTAGGGCGTGTATACACCTGTCTGAATCCACCTGTATGACAGTTGCATCACACCTTGATACATTAGTCTTAGGTAATTCGTATTACAATAATAACGACGGGTATAGGTCACAAGTTTTTGTTAGTTAATTGGTGGCGCGACCCCTTCAGGTGCGGTGTGGACGCACCTTTACAAACCGTCTGAAAGTTTTTCGAAGGCAGGCTAAAGATCAAAAGTCGGACAAGTGCGTTTCTAAGTTTGCTATACAAAGGTCTCTTCAGGCTCTCAATAAGTAAAGCTAGACATCGTAGGCTATAGACATCACCACACCATAAATTTCCCATAAATTTAGGTAAGAGATCCCTTTAAGGGAGAACTTCGCCTTTGTACATCTATTATCCTATGTTCTGTTATTTTCATGTGTTTTTATGTACTTACAATAGAGAGTTTTACAATACAATACAATACAAATCTGACATACCTACCTACTTTTTATGACCTGTGAAAACGCGTTTACCCATATATTTTGTACTAGCTTATGCCCGCGACTTCGTCTGCACGCATCTAGGTTATCGCGCGGTGGCGCACTCTACCGGAATAAAAGGTATCCTATGTTGATTCTTGGAGTTCGAACTACCTATATACCAAATTTCATCAAAATCGGGTCAGTGGTTTCGACGTGAAAGCGTAACAGATCGAAAGACAGACAGATAGACAGAGTTACTTTCGCATTTATAATATTAGTAGGGATTAATTCACTTCAATTTATTTCGATTTCATTTAATGCGTGATTTGGTATTTTTATTTATTACTAGCTTTTGCCTGCGGCTTCGCCCGCGTGGAATTCGGTTATCGCGAGAACCTATTTTCATACTTCTAAGTTCAGAAATGAGAAAGTTTCATACAAACTTTACCCCCGCCCCCCCCCCCCCATTTTATCCCTTCAGGGGGGAATTTTGTCCATTTCACCTACACAGATAATTTTTAATTGTAATCGTGAACTTATATACCTATTTTCATACTTTTAAGTCCAAAAATGAGAAAAATTCCATACAAACTTTACCCCCCCATTTTACCCCTTTAGAGGGGAATTTTTCCATTTCACCTACACAAATAATGTTTAATTGTAATCGTAAACTTATATACCTATTTTCATACTTTTAAGTCCAGAAATGAGAAAAATTCCATACAAACTTTACCCCCCCATTTTACCCCTTTAGGGGGGAATTTTATCCATTTCACATAAACAGATCATTTTTAATTGTAATCAAGAACTTATGTACCTATTTTCATACTTCTAAGTCCAGAAATGAGCAAATTCCATATAAGCTTCACCCCCCCATTTCACCCCCTTAGGGGATGAATTTCCAAAAATCCTTTCTGTTCGATATATTGCCTTTTTTATTCTATTTTTAATTTACAAAAGCGCTGCGCCCAGTCTGACTGAAACGAAACGCTGCCTGCAAAGCTATTGGCTATGGTCTGCGCGCGCAACTAGTGTCAATTTGAACTCGCCAGAAGAAGGCACGTTTTTATTTCAACATTTTTATTTATTCATTTAAAAACTACTACTTCAAGAAAAGATTTTAGCTGTGTTGTGTTAAACTGCAATTTTGTGTGTGCTCCGTGCGTACGTGACTTTTTAAGACATTTAGATGACCTAAGCCTGGACTACTAGAACTAACGCAGCAGCGGCTATCGCAGAGGGAAGACATGGTAAGTCTTTTGTGGTTAATCTAGAATAGGAAAGGCAGTATTAACCGAAAGCCCATCTTTCTAGGTCTAGTTTTTTTAGGTCATTTAAATTCCCCATACAGTCCATTTTGCTTCGAAAACTTCTTTCCGTGGTTCCGTGACGCCACATTTTTTGGCCTCCGATCCGGATTTTCTATTAAAAAGTCACACTATTGTGTTATCCATTTTACCGTGAATCGTATTCACGTTATATTTCTGTAAAATAAACATCTAAAATCATTTTTTTCACGTGTGAAATTGCACACGGGCGAGTTCATTTTTTTGTTTCAAGTTGGCAAGTCCATTGTAATTCATTTGTCCGTGACAGAATTTAAAAATGGCGCCAATAATAGAGGGCGAAGATTGTGAAACACAATTAAAAATTTTAAATTTGAAAAAAGAATATCTGTTCAGTAAGGTTCAAAAGGCTTATGATTTATCCAAAACACTTAGAATGGATAGCTTAGATTCGGTGCAGAGATTTTTGGTACAGTACTCAGAACTCGACGACGCTCGTAGCGACTTCGAAAATATTGTTATGAATATTTTTGTTCTTGAATTGCAACAGTCACCAGATTCTAAGCCTTCAACAAGCGCACTGGAGAGTTTTGACGATTTATTTTATGCGTGTAAACGAGTAGCTTTGAACTGCGAAAAGTTAAACCAGGAGCAGTCGGCGAATTTACGTCAAACGAATAATGAGAGCAATTTAGGTAGGCCGTCATTGCCTAAGCTTACTTTGATCGAATTCGATGGTCAGATCGAAAATTGGACGACGTTTTACGATACTTTCGTGTCTTTAGTACATAATCGTAGCTTCGATGACATCGACAAATTTCACTATCTGTTGTCATGTGTGAAGGGTCCCGCTCTTAATATGGTGAAAAATCTTCCGATCACTGCTAATAATTATGCCGTAGTGTGGCAAAGTTTATTAGATAAATATCAAGATCAAAGAGCTTTGACCGGGAGATATTTAGACCGAATGCTGGGTTTTACCCCGCTGACAAAAGATAGTGTCGCGAATTTGACTTCGTTTATTGAAACTTTTGACCATTCATTAAAAGCTATTAAAGCGTTGAAAGTTCGAGACTTAGATGACTACCTATTCTGTCATATTGCCTTACGCGGGCTCGATAGCCACACGCGAAAGTTATTCGAAGAAAGCCGGGATCAAAACGAGTTGCCGACTTTCAAAGAACTCATTGATTTCGTTAATAAACAAATTAAAGTACTGGAACATACTTTTCCGAGTACTAGCTCCGGGACCGCTTCTACGTCAACTCAAAACAAAACAAAATCTGGTTTTATTCCAAACAAATTTAGTACACCGCAACCGAGTTATAAGCCTACTCAATCGAATAACATATATTATAAAAATTCACGATCTCCCCAGGTTCCGCCTAAACTGGGCTTGACTACAACTCGAAACGACACTCATAACTTTAAAAAGCCGATATGCGTGCATTGTAATTTAAATCATATGATTTACCGGTGCGAACAGTTTCGTAAACTGTTAGTTCAGGATAGGATTGACCGTGTCAACGCCTTAAAGTTATGCACGAATTGCTTAAAATCTGGTCATGCTTCTTCTGAGTGCAGAAGCTACATGACTTGTGGAGTATGTTCTTTGCCTCACCATTATTTGCTTCATCGTGACGCGAGTGCGCCGTCAGCCGTGCTGACGCCGCAGCCGCTTGGTTCTGAGGCAGGAGCGTCGTCAGCCGTGCTGACGTCGCAGCCATCTCGCTCTAACGTATGGGTAGCCGGTATTAATCCATCGCACTCCGTGAGTGTCGATGCGGATACTGACGTCGCGATAAAAGAATCTCTTCATTCCGTGAATGAAGACGCAAACTATGGTGTTGTGTTAGGTACTACTCGCATACATATCGCTGATATCGCGGGTCAACCGCAGAATTGCCGTGCAGTTCTAGATTCGGGTGCTCAAAGCTCGTTTATTACGTTAGATTGTGCTCAACGTTTGGGCCTGCGTCGCAACAAATGTCCGTTTACCGTGTCCGGACTAGGCGGCGAAGTAGTTAAAAACTATGGTATTATTACTTGCGACATAAAACCGTGTAAATCGGACGTTCCGAGTTTTGCGGTAGATATGGTAGTGGTAGCCAAAGTTTCTTCGGAAATGCCGAACATTTCGTTTCCGCACGAGGTTGTGGAAGAATATAAGCGTTTTGACTTAGCTGACCCATTGTTCTATGAGAAGTCAGCTGTTGATATTTTGTTAGGCAACGATGTAGTGTCAGAATTAATTAAAGACAAGCCGGTTAACATTAAGTCAAATATCCCGAATGTTATTGAGACAGTATTTGGTTACGTAGTAAGTGGAAAACTGTACTATGATTTTCAATTAACCTCACAAAATTTCCACTTGTCGGTCTGTGAAGAGAAAAGTTTAGACAAAGCGTTGCGTGATTTTTGGGAAGTAGAGGAATTGCCGTGCAAACCTGTACTTAGTCCGTTAGATCAGCTGGCAGAGGATATTTACGCGAAAGAGCATAGCCGCGACGAGAGCGGTAGATATGTCGTTCCTCTACCATTTGTGCCTGACACCCCGCCGCTCGGGGATTCGCGCGCTGCCGCTGAACGCAGGCTTCTAGCGACCGAAAGAAAACTCGCACGCTCACCAGTATTACAACAGGCGTACAATGATTTCATGCTAGAATATGAGAAGCTGGATCACATGGAGTTGTATACTGGTAGTGAGCCTAGTAGATATTTAATTCCGCATCACAGTATACTCAGACCGAGCAGTACGACAACACCTTTACGCGTAGTCTTCGATGCTAGTGCGAAAACAAGTACCAACGTCTCTCTCAATGATACTCAGTTATCTGGGCCTAACCTATACCGTGATATAGGGTCCATATTAACCAACTTTCGATTATTCGAATACTGCTTTGCTAGTGATATTTGTAAAATGTACCGCGCGATTTTAATACGTGAAAATGATAGGAAATATCAACATATATTATATAGATCGTCCGTTGACGAACCTATTAAGATTTACGAGTTAAAAACGATAACCTATGGTGTGAGTAGTTCGCCGTTTCTTGCTATACGGACTTTGCTGCAGTTGGCTAGCGACGAAGGTGAACGTTTCCCTTCTGCTGCTGCCGTCATAAGGCAAGGTATTTACATGGATGACGCCTTGTGGTCGTGTGAGACGTTCTCACAAGCATGCGCACTACAAGACGAGCTGGTAAATATGTTCCAATCTGCGGGACTTATTCTTAAAAAATGGTCCAGTAATAGCGAGGAGCTACTCGAGCGCTTACCTGTAGAACATCGCGAAACTAGCATTTCTTTCGAAAAGGACAAAAATGACGCCTCTTTAAAGCTTCTAGGTCTGAAGTGGGCGCCATTAGTTGACGCATTTAGTTTTTTCGTCAATAAGCAAGACTCAGTAATGACCAAGAGATCTGTATTAAAAATATTAGCTTCGATATATGATCCCGTGGGTTTTATATCTCCATGTACTTTCGTCGCGAAGTGCATAATGCAGGATCTCTGGAAGTTAGGCATCGGTTGGGATGAGCAGCTACCTAGCGATATTTGTCAGCAATGGCTAGGATTTATTGCTGAGCTGCCTAGATTATCAGAATTACAAATTGAGCGCCATGCCCTGCTTCCAGGGGTAACTGAATGCGAGTTAGTAGGGTGCTGTGACGCATCTTCACGAGGTTACGCCGCGTCGATTTACGTCATTTCACGAAGCGAGCGTCAGGTTAAGTGTAGGCTGCTTATAGCTAAATCCAAGGTAGCTCCAGTGAAGCCGGTGACCATACCCAGGCTCGAGCTCATGGCGGCAGCACTCCTTAGCAAACTAATGAAGTATATCTTAGGATCACTATCGCGCGTTAACGTCACTCGCATTACCGCTTTAACTGACTCGTCGATAGTTCTGTCTTGGATCCAAACTGATGCGTATAAACTCAAAACTTTTGTGTGTAACCGTGTTACTCAAATTATAGAGGTGCTTCCACCTCACGTCTGGCGTCATGTTAATAGCGAAAATAACATGGCAGACATAAGTTCGCGTGGCGTTTCTCCCGCGCAGTTTATAGCTTGTGGTTCGCAGTGGTTTGAAGGTCCTGCTTGGATGTACGAAAATAGGGAAAATTGGCCTATTTCGTGTCATTTCAATAGGAACGAATCGGAAATTCCGGAAATGAAAGCTAATTGCAACTCATTTAATTTATTAAGTCAACAAAATGTTGAAGAGAGTAAGGTGGAATTTTTTGAAAGAGTTTGTAATCAGTTTTCTTCGTATTCAAAATTGCAAAGAACGGTAGCGCGAATTTTGAAATTATTCCGTAGATTTCGCAAAGATGCACCTATTGAAAATCAGGACGTTCTAACCACCAACGATTTAAATCAAGCGCATGATTGCTTGATTAAAGTAATACAAAGTGCTTATTTTAATCAAGAAATAATTGATTTGTCAAAGAGCAAAACGTATATTCCTTCGTTAAGGAAGCTTGCACCTTTCTGTGATTCCCGTGGACTCCTAAGGGTGGGGGGTAGAATTACTCACTCAGATTTACCATATAATGCGAAGCATCCGTTGTTGCTTCCGAAGCGTTGTAGGTTTGTTAATCTACTTATAGAGTATTTTCATGTCAAATATTTACATGTCGGGCCGCGAACCTTACAAAGTATTATTTCGCAAAGATACTGGATTTTATCTGCTCGTAGCATAATTCGGTCAATTCTTTCAAAATGTAAAATTTGTTTTAAATGCAAACCAACAACGCTTCAGCCTAAAATGGGAGATCTGCCGGCGTCTCGACTGCAACCGAATAAAGTCTTTGAGCATGTAGGAGTAGACTTGGGCGGTCCATTCTACATTAAAGAGAGTTTGCGACGCAATGCGAAGATAGAGAAGGCATACTTAGCGCTTTTCGTATGTTTTTCAACTAAAGCCGTTCATCTGGAGGTTCTCTCATCATTATCCGCCGACTGCTTCTTGGCTACGTTAGACAGATTTGTATCGCGGCGCGGGTTGTGTGCGTGTATCTATTCGGACTGTGGTACGAATTTCGTCAAAGCTAGTAAGCATCTTGTTGAAGTTCAAAACTTTATTTCTAATAAGCGCAATCAAGATGATATCTTGAGCGGTTGTGCGCAGCGTCAAATTGACTGGAAATTTAACTTTCCTACAGCTGCAAACATGGGAGGACTCTGGGAAGCAGGAATTAAGTCCGCAAAATATCATTTAGTGCGCGCTGTAGGTGAAAAAGCTCTCACGTTTGAAGAGCTTTCGACAGTTTTTTGTAAAATTGAGGCTATAATGAATTCGCGTCCATTATACACTCTACCGGCTAGTGACAACCCTAGCGAGTTTAACGTGCTAACTGCCGGGCATTTTCTGATAGGCAAGAGTCTGACTGCTGTACCAGAATATAGTCTCGCGGACGTCCCAGTTAGTCATTTGTCACGTTGGCAATATTTACAAAACTGTTCTCAACTGTTTTGGAAAAGGTGGAGCCAAGACTATTTAAATACTTTGCAACAAAGACCAAAGTGGTTCACATCTCCACCTAATCTAAAAATTGGTGACATAGTTCTTGTCAAAGATGATCAAGTCAATTCATGTCATTGGCCTCTTGCCAAAATTGAAATTGTTCATCCTGGTTTGGATGGAGTTGTCCGAAAGGTAACTCTTCGGTCCAAAGGAAGGCTCTTCCAAAGACCTGTAAGTAATTACGTTAATTTATTTAGTTGTCAGAGGTAGAAAACCTTTTTCCTTTATATTCATTTCTTCATTCATTTAATGAACCCCTCTTATTTTAGTGGGAAAGCTCCATGGTGCTTTCGGTGGGGGGTGTTCGATATATTGCCTTTTTTATTCTATTTTTAATTTACAAAAGCGCTGCGCCCAGTCTGACTGAAACGAAACGCTGCCTGCAAAGCTATTGGCTATGGTCTGCGCGCGCAACTAGTGTCAATTTGAACTCGCCAGAAGAAGGCACGTTTTTATTTCAACATTTTTATTTATTCATTTAAAAACTACTACTTCAAGAAAAGATTTTAGCTGTGTTGTGTTAAACTGCAATTTTGTGTGTGCTCCGTGCGTACGTGACTTTTTAAGACATTTAGATGACCTAAGCCTGGACTACTAGAACTAACGCAGCAGCGGCTATCGCAGAGGGAAGACATGGTAAGTCTTTTGTGGTTAATCTAGAATAGGAAAGGCAGTATTAACCGAAAGCCCATCTTTCTAGGTCTAGTTTTTTTAGGTCATTTAAATTCCCCATACAGTCCATTTTGCTTCGAAAACTTCTTTCCGTGGTTCCGTGACGCCACACTTTCTTAGTGCTCACTTTCATCATAAAAGGAACCCCTGTACCAAATTTCAAGTTTCTACGCCCAGCGGTTTGGGCTGTGCGTTGATATATAACCCAGTGAGTCAGGTTTGCCTTTTATATATATAGATTGGCTGTCTACCTATCTATGGACTTATGTCTGGAATAAATATCATTTACATAATTTCATCAACATCTCATTTGATCGGGTAGTTCGATGTCAACTATCCTACTGGTGTAAACAGTCCCGTGTTCATTTATTTACGGCATTTCGCGCTAATTCAATAGCTCGCGCTGCGCGTGCGCAGATGCCGCGCACCTGCGGCCAGGTGCGCGGCTGACACAGTTCTAGCGCTAGATATAGGTTAGCTACGGGAGGATGTGGTTTAGGTCACAGTCGGAGTCAGGGCCGGATTTAGGGGAGGGCAACCGGGGCGAAAGCCCCGGGGCCTCCACAAACGGGGGGCCCCCACAATAGAGACTTCGGAAAAAAAAAATTCAAATTCTAACTAGTTAACACTAGTAAGCATCTTTTCCTTTGATTTTTTTTTTTGCTCTTTCACCTTTACCTACAGCCTACAGTACTTTATACATACATGATTATTTGATTATATTAATCTTAAATAACTAAATAATCTATATTTGTTCACTCCAATATAATTTAATTTCAGATAATTCTTGTTTCCGTTTATATTTATATGTGTTTGTTCAATACTAAGGGAATCTACTTGGTTTCACAATAAATTATTTATTGAAAAACTCGACTGAAAAAAAATTGTTTACTTTATTTGGAAAATAATTTGGGGCGAGGGGGCCTCCGCTCCTTTGTTGCCCCGAGGCCTCTGGACCTCTAAATCCGGCACTGGTCGGAGTAAAGGTGGTTTTCCACCGGCGAGGAAAGACGAGGCGGGCGAGACGGGATCCCAGTGAAAAAGGGGTTAAGTCTGCAGAAATTACACAGCTATTTTAAGTGTATAGGGGTTTAAGTCGAAATCAGCTGTTCAACTTCTGCAGAACTAACCTTTATCACTAGGGCCCCAACTGTGTATGTGTCGGTGGCCGATCGTAAAATCCGCCAGATCACAAAATTCCTAGGCATATCGTGAAATGGCACCATTTCAAGAATTAGCTAAGGGACATCCGCCATATCTTATATCATACACTTTTCGTTTATCAAAGTCTCACGGTATACAAGTACCACTATCATGAGTTTACAGTGACCGTACTCAATAGCGAGACGGTGTAAATTATTTGTATGGAGAATTGTACAGCGCCTCTACAAATAATTTACGTCGTCGCTATTGAGTACGGTCACTGTAAACTCATGGTAGTGGTTCAGTAAAAAATATCCGAGTGCGAGTCGGACTGGTGAGTGGGATAGGCTTATTCATCGTTTGACACCTTTAGGTACGAATCGTACACGCCATGCGTCAGTTATTTTCCTACTATTTTCTCATTAAAATAGCTATTTATGATTTCAATGCAACATATACTTCCCAGCAAAGCAGCACACTTGAAATATAGCGGCACACTGATGTGCCGGGGCTGACCGGTTGAAAACCTTTGCTATACAGGGTGGCCCATAAGGCCCATTTATATCGGTCAGTATGGGAAAGTCTGAAACTATACGACATACGAAAATTTATTCTTAGGAACCATGACATCGATTTTACCAGCAAAGAGGTACAAACAACCATAGAGACAATTTTACATGCCAAAATTTGTTGAATATTGTAACGGTGGACACTTCGAACACCTACTAAAATAAATTAAAGTATGCGAAAACAATGCATTTTATTCATTTTAGACATAATATTTCATGGAGACATTTACTGCTGAAGACGTACACAATCGATATCTAAATAGAAATAGAGTAAGTTTTTTTTTTCAAAATAACTGGGGGATTCCCGAGCTGAGTACAGGTTTTTTTTTAAATGCATGAATGCAGTTTTTCTTATGATTGGTTTTTTGGAATCTTTTTGTATTTTTTATTTCAATTCCAAATTTTTACTTTTACGGTCATCCCGTGAAACCTAAATTGAAAATACAAACCGAAACATAGATGCACAGAAAAACCAGAAAAATAACACCTGTTTTGAGGACCTGGGTTCGATTCCCAGTGTTGGTCTTATTTTTCTGGTTTTTCTGTGCATCTATGTTTCGGTTTGTATTTTCAATTGCAGTTTTTCTTGTTATTAAAATCGATGTCATGGTTCCTAAGAAGAAATTTTCGTATGTCGTATAGTTTCAGACTTTCCCATACTGACCGATATAAATGGGCCACCCTGTATACGCTCAAAAACATTAATCTTCCTTCGTATAGTCGGGTAAAAAATACGCCGTGTGCATAAGCCCTTTCTAGTGCATTGCTGATATCATATACATATTTAACTGCATATAAGTAGTGTGTAAGTACTATATCATTTTTGAGATACTGCAAAGGCAGTATATCCAGAGTACATCTAATACCTGGTATTTTGTATTACATAATTTAGTATAAGGTACACTACAAAAACTGAGCAAATAATATATGTCTGTACATTGTACAACCAATATGAAATATGGTTGCAGAGTGCATTTAATAAATATAAAGTACCCCATAAGTGATAGGTAAGTTATTGGTATATTTTAATAATAAGATATATTTTGACTCCATCCTTAATTTTATTTACACTTGTATTTATAGATTAGAACGTAAAAAGTACTATAAAACCTTTCTCATAAGCTTAAGGATGAATGGAGCTTAGTACTTACTGTAAAATTTTATTGGCGTATAAACCATCGAGAGTTTTGTTAGACAATATTCTGATAAAGGTTTTAAGAATCCCGCAATGTACGTCGAGTGGTTGGTGTATTGTGAGTTGTCGCTAGTAACAGGATAGAGGCGAAGGCTATTTTCTGAACACCTGATCGGTAACACAGGTGTCACTATCGGTTATTTCCTGCTGTAGGTAACTCTTATCAAAAGATACGTCTCGAGATATTCTGTAGATAAAACACAGATGCTCATACAAAATAAGTTGGTTGATAGGAAAAAATAAAATAATTAAGTACAGAAAAAAAAAAAATTGTCAATTTATTGGTATATAATTATTAAATGAAAAATGATAAAAATGAAAAAGTTTATTCGGAAACACAAATATAAATAATAGGTAAAAAAAATAAAGTACCTGAAATAAAATAAAATACAAAAAAATATAATACAAAAAAAATCGTAATAATAATTACGAATACTTATTTGTTTGAGCCCGAAAATGTCTTATAATATGTATTAGACTATTAGTATCTTCTAATTACCATTCGACAAAGCGGGTAATTAGACTAAGTGCACAAGTCTGGATAAATTATGGCTATCAAGCCATAGGTTCTCCTTTATCTGTGAACTCAAGTGTAATTACCGTGCCACTGGTACGAAAAAAGCGGCATGTTGCACAGAAATGAGAATAACCATAGTGTTGTTGTTAATTAATTGTTGTTAATTTAAAATGAATCTGGGTTTTAAGGCTAAAATATATTTTTTTACCTACTAGATTCGCGTCTTGGAATTATTGTTTTATAATGTCATTCTCTATTTGGCCAGGGCATCAGATAACTTATAAGACTGACTATACCTTCCGCCGCCGAACTTTGCCTAAAAGTTCATTGCCACGACTAGTACCACAAAAACTATAAAGGTATAATTCCAATAATTGAATAGGCACTATACCGTTAAGCGATTCGAGCACAATCCGGGACTAACGTAAAGGCGTCGCCTTCAGCGCATCCCCTTGCATGCCTTACAAATGCATGCATTTAGTTTTAAGGATTTAGATTAAGAACTAATTAATAAGTGTTTGAGAGCTAATTTTTTCTGCCAACAAACTGTCATGCAGTTTGGCAGATAATTTGTTTAAAAAATGTATTCTGTTTATTTGAGGAAATGAAGAAAAAAAAAATGTATCTCAAAAATGCGTCAAAACTGAGTATTAAGTAATGAACTTTTAGGCAGATTTATATGGCGCGTGGTAACATATTTCTTTGTGTATCTTCAGACTGGTCCTGCCGTCTGCGCTCGTGCAGGCCGCGCCATTTGCCAAAGTTCGTTGCGGCATGTGTCGCCGCCTAGGGTGACTTATACGCGTAAGGATACAATAAGCACATAAGTTACTTTTAGGGTATTTTCTGCATTTGTTTCTTAATTAGCGTTGTTATTTTATTTGATAAGTAATAAAAAAAACTGTCACCCCGGGTACCAGCAGCTTCGTATTAATTCATTTTACACATAACTTATAAGTTCACTAGCTTTTGCCCGCGGCTCCGCCAGCGTGGTATTCGATTATCGCGCGCTGTTCCCTCCGGAACTGCATTTTTCCGGGATAAAAAGTAGCCTATGTCACTCTCGGGCCCATAAACAATCTCTATGCAAAAAATCACGTTGACCCGACGCTCCGTTACGGCGTGAAAGACGGACAAACATACAAACACACTTTCGCATTTGTAATATTAAGTACGGATTCCGTCATTAAGGTCAGTCCGACCAGCGAGCCCTGGGGCGAAAAAGAAGTGGCAAATATAAAGAAATTAGAATCGGAAACACATTTTACAGATATAAAATGTCAAGAGGTCGAACGCCGGCATAGATCGTTTGAAAATGTCGCCTTTACCATATTTTCTTCTTTTGTCATAATTAAATTTAGATTTATGTCACCCGACAGCAACTTATGTAAAATAATTTGGTCAATTTCTATTTACAACTATTATATAATATAGGTACTTATGTATTTTGAGTAAGGTAGATGTCCAAGCTGGTCACTGTTCCAGTAGTGGCCATCTTTGAGTGATTAGCAATAGCAATAGAATAGAGGTGACAATGGGGATTAAACAGAATGATCTCCGTGTAAGTATGCAGATGCAGAATTAGAGAGAAAGAAAGAAAGAATAAATTTATTCACCAAAATTCTGTTACGGCGGTGGGTTAGGTGGAAACTTTAATCGTGCTTTTCGACCCATTGGAGGCGTTTTCAGCAGGCTGGAATACTGTTTCAGGCCGTTTCAGAGGACGCTCTATCACATATTAGTTTATCAAAATTTCACCCAAGTTACCGTCGTTTTCAGGCGCCTGAAACATGTTTTCAGTCCGTTTCAGGCCACCCTCTATCCGATGACGCCATAACCTGGAAACCCGTTTTCAGGCGTTTTCAGGACCCCTTATGGGCCTTTGAACTACATTTCAGTATATGGCGAAATTTTCAATAGGAGTGAAAGAGATAGCACGATTAGAAAGAGACAGCTATACTGAGAACATTCGAGAAGGTGTGTGACAAGGATAGCCTATATGTGTGAGAGAAACAGACTGATGATCCTGTTTCCGGAACATTCTAGTAACTGTGTGAGAGAGATAGCACATGAAAGAGACAGACACTCTACTCGTTTCAGGAACATTCGAGATGTAGGTATGACGTCCTAGCTGGACTGTTCTCGAACTTTGTGGACCGATTCACCGGGGGTATATAAGCCGGGCGAGGTTGCGGCGGAGAGAGTTTTCGAATGCGATACCGAGCAATAAACATCGAAGAGAATCAAAGCGACTTGTAAGTGAGTTTTTGAGTGCGAAATTACTGTGAACTGTTTTTAAGTGTTTTGTAAAGTTAAGTAACAGTGTGAAAATAAATCCTACTCTTATTCATCGGTGTTAAAAGTGCTTTTCAATCACGAACCCACCCCACGAACGTAACATTTGGTGTCAGAAGTGGGATTGAAAATGCCGCTTACTCCGCGAGAAGAAGAGAAGGAGAGGATGCAGACCCGAAGCCGCGCCGCAGCTGGGGACCCTACAGACACCGCCGCAGCGTCAGATACAGCGGCGGCAGTATCCCCAAAGCCGGAAATAGACGTCAACGCGATTCTGGCCCTCCTAAAAGAACAAGCTAGAAGGCAGGAGGAACATGCTAGGATTCTACAGGAGGAACAAAAGAACCAGTTCGAACTCCTCCGTGAGGTACACGACGCAACCGCAGAATGGAAAAAGGAGATGGCTGAGGTCCAGGATAAAATTGTGGCAGTTGACATTAAAGTCGAAAATCACGAACAGCGCCTCAACGGTGTCAACGAAAAGGTAGAAGGCCACGAGAATCGCCTCCAGAAGTTGGAAATTAAAGTGGCCAACGGCACCACCAGTTTATCGGGTGCACCAGCCACAGGAGGTGAAAAGTTAAAGTTACCACCATTTGATGGTACCTCTTCATGGGCCGCATACAAGCACCAATTCGAGTTGGTTGCGGAAACAAATGGCTGGAGCAAGGATTATGCAAAAACGGCACTGAGTTTGGCGCTACGGGATGAAGCTCTCAGTATCTTGGAAACGTTGGGAAAGGATAAGACATATGACCGTCTCCTTGAAGCTTTAGAAGCACGCTTCGGTGACAGTCATCTAGAGCACGTCTACAGAGCTCAACTGAAGGATAGGACCCAGGGTCGTAATGAGTCATTACAAAAGTGGGCCCTAGAAATAGAGAAACTGGTCCAAAAAGCATACCGAGATTCATCCTCTTTTTCGGATGGAATGTTAGTGCAGACATTCATAGATGGGATTCGAGACTTTGAAGTGAGGGCTGCTGTACGACTGGGTCACCATGGGAGTTTGAAGGATGCGCTTGCCCATGCTCTCGAGGTGGAAGCTGTACGCCAAGACCCAACAAGATCCTTCAGGGTACGCGAAGTCACTGCCAGGGAGCCGATTGCTCCACCTCGAGAAACGGGACCTCGATGTTACAACTGCGGAGAACGAGGACACATGCAATCTGGCTGCCCGAAAAGACATTGGATGCGACGAGACTCGGACCAAATGGACAGGCCAGCAAGCTCTGGTAATCCAGAACGGCAGCAGCAGGGAAACGAGTAAAAGCCAGGACTATGGGACGAGTGCTGGCTGGTGGTCAAAATGTCCCAGTTATGATCTCCCAGGCGAACAACGGGAACAGTCTGGCTGTCAAAGGAGAAATTGGCGGAGTGCCATGTCACCTTACTATCGACACCGGAGCTTCTCGAACTGTGATCAGTTCTCGACTGCTAAAACACCTGATCAGAGATCATCAAGTCCAACCAATGCATCTTCAGCTGCAAACGGCTACCGGCCAGAACATTTCCGTCCAAGGGGAGCAAGAAGTGTCAGTAAAGATTGGAGAAAAGAAGTACTGGCACAAAGTCATCATTGCTGACATCGTAGACGACTGTATTATTGGTCTAGATTTTATGAGGAAGTACGATTGTAAGATCGACTTAAAAGGCGGCGTGCTGAAATTTGGGGCTTATGAAGTTCCTATGGAGGGTGAAGTGGGTGGACATGTCTTCTGCGCTAGAAGGACTACACTACAACCGAGATCGCAAGCCCTAGTTCCGGTGAAGTTACCACATGGTGTGAGACAAGGATCTCATTCCTGCGTGCTAATAGAGAAAATAGATGGCAGTAAGCCGTGGATACCAGCTCGCACAGTGGTAATGACGTCATCCGCAGCATTTATAAGAGTTCTTAATTTAAGTGACACTCAACACGTCCTAAGTAAAGGAACCCTTATGGGGAGATGCGAGGCAATCTCATGGATACGGAGTTGCCATGGTCCAAACGAGGTCAAGTTGCAAGAAGAAGTTGTGGATATTGGAAAATTATTGGAAAACTGCGAGAATGATCTCACGGAGGAAGAACTTCTAAAGGCGCGTAATCTACTAAAGCGCTATAGGAGTGTCTTCTCTGCACATGACAGTGATATCGGGAGAACTGGAGTAGTGCAGCACGAGATCGACACTGGAGATGTCATGCCTATTCGACAGCGACCTCGGCGAGTTCCAGTAGCTCGAGAAAAAGAAGTCGAAGACATGATCAAGGAGATGAGGAGGGACAAAGTAATAGAACCGTCGACCAGCCCTTGGTGTTCTCCAGTAGTCTTGGTGAAAAAGAAGGATGGCACTATGAGATTTTGCGTTGACTATCGTAGACTCAACGACGTGACCAAGAAGGACAGTTATCCATTGCCGAGGATAGACGACACTTTGGACACTTTAAACGGCATGAAATGGTTTTCCACCTTGGATTTGAAAAGTGGATACTGGCAAGTGGAAATTAAGGACAAAGATAAAGAGAAAACAGCCTTCTCAACTGGTAAAGGACTTTGGCAGTTTAATGTTATGCCGTTTGGGTTGTGCAATGCACCGGCAACTTTTGAGAGGTTAATGGAGCAAATACTTGCCGGCCTCCTGGGTGATACTTGCCTAGTGTATCTGGATGACATCATAATTGTAGGTAAAAATTTTGATGACCACCTTAAGAAACTGGAGCAAGTTTTGTCCAAGTTGCGTGACGCAAATTTAAAACTAAGTCCGAAGAAATGCTCATTCTTCAAGCGTAAGGTAAACTACTTGGGACATGTCATTTCATCAGAAGGCATCCAGACAGACCCTGAGAAGATAAGTGCAGTTAAGGATTGGCCAACACCGAAAGATAAGACAGCAGTGCGTGCCTTTTTAGGACTTTGCTCGTACTATCGACGATTTGTGAAGAACTTCTCGGATATAGCAAAGCCTTTGCACCAGCTGACGGAAGAGAAACGACCATTTAACACGTTCACTGCGGGAAGAGGCACAAAGAGCCCCATGCGTGGCCGAAACTCGGTGCGGCAGCGAAAATGGTGTACTTTCGTACGGTGCGGGAAGGGTATCTTGGGCAATCATTGGAGTAGGACAGAGACAAATATTGTTTTGTGTATAACTTCAAAATTATAACAATATAGCATACTTAGTTTACGTGAGGGGCACATTGGACCTCACCAGCACTGAATGACTTGTTTTTCTATTCTGTGCTGGACGGGGTCCAATAGACCTTCGACCCCTCGCGCACCCCTTCAGCACTTATTGTTTATCAATGTCAACAGGTAGTGATGAGCCGCACATGAACCGCGATAGTGTGTTGTCTTGTCCTCATTTACGTACGTATTGATTGTGTGAATTTCAAGAGCTTGTGAAGGAAAATGAGTGCAAGGTAGACCAGAAGGAAGCTGGATGCTAAGGAATGCTTCAATTCGTCCTCTGCAAACACCATATCGTAATTTATTTAGTTCGGTTAAAAACGTAAATAGGTCCCCTACTCACGTAAGTCCATCCACTAGTCGACAGCTATCACTTAGATTACAAACTTTGAAGCCCACTGAACAACGAAACCCAGAAAGAGGTTTTTCTCGGGAGGCATATGAATTAAAACTATTTATTTCAACAACTATTCATTCATTCATTAAATTCTTAGTCGATAATGATTATAATGTCGTAAGCATGTCCCATCCCTAATAGAGCTTCAATCGGTCAATTCAGTGCGGCAAAAGGTCTAAAAGACCCCTTAACTTTGAATATTTTTTAAAAATAGTTCTAAAAGTCCGAGACCGGGGCGAAGCCAGAACCATATTGCTGAATAGATGTAGATGGCCTAGGTATAAATCTATATGCAGTACGATAAACCTCCAGGGTAAAATATTCGATTTTCTTTTTCTTGCGTGATGGGGCACAATGGACCTAGTGTCGCACTGAAATTTAAGTAGGGTAGGGGCTCTTTGGACCTATTACCGCACCAAAATCACAAACACGTAAATCAGTCCCGCAGTCAACGTGTTGGCATCCAGACAGACCCTGAGAAGATAAGTGCAGTTAAGGATTGGCCAACACCGAAAGATAAGACAGCAGTGCGTGCCTTTTTAGGACTTTGCTCGTACTATCGACGATTTGTGAAGAACTTCTCGGATATAGCAAAGCCTTTGCACCAGCTGACGGAAGAGAAACGACCATTTAATTGGGATGATCAGTGTGCAGCAGCCTTCTCAGATCTCAAACAGAGACTTTGTGAAACACCGATTTTGGAATATCCCGACCCGGATAACGAGTTTGTTGTTGACACTGATGCAAGCAATACTGGCATCGGAGGAGTCTTGTCACAAAACAAAGGAGATCAGGAAGTTGTGATAGCCTATTTCAGTAAATCGTTATCGAAACCCGAGAGAAATTATTGCGTCACTCGGAGAGAATTGCTGGCAGTCGTTAAAACTTTGCAGCATTTCAGCAAATATTTGCTTGGACGCAAGTTCCGAATCAGGACTGACCATGCTGCTTTAAAGTGGTTGTTAGAGTTCAAGAACCCCGAAGGTCAGGTGGCACGCTGGATCGAACAACTGCAGGAATATGACTTTTCCATCGAGCATCGAAGTGGAAAGCCACATGGAAATGCAGATGCCCTCTCCCGAAGGCCTTGTCCGGATGACTGCAAACACTGTTTAAGACAAGAGGATAAGGACTGCGTGAAGATGTTGAGGACCGACACTGTTAGCAAGGAATGGTGTGACGCTGTCATGCAAGAAGCTCAACAGGAAGATCGTGACATAAAACCCATTTACGACTGGATTAACGGTGGAATGCCCAAACCAAAGTGGTGTGAAGTAGCTCCGATGAGTACAGTGACCAAGAGCTACTGGGCGCAATGGGAAAGTCTGATTATGCACAATGGCGTACTGTGTAGGAAATGGGAGTCAGCGAACGGAAAGGATGCTCACCTTCAAGTGGTCGTACCAAGGAAGAGAGTTACCGATGTTTTAAGATCCTTTCATGATGGCATTTCCGGCGGGCATCTAGGAGTAAAAAGGACTCTGATGAAGATTCGACAACAATTTTACTGGATACACTGTCGGGAAGATGTGGAAGACTGGTGTAGGAAGTGTACTAGCTGCTCGTCGGTCAAGGGGCCACATACACGCAGTAGAGGTGCGCTTAAAGTTTATAATGTGGGGGCACCTTGGGAAAGAATTGCTTTGGACGTCGCAGGGCCGTTCCCGATCTCTGACCGCGGAAACAAGTACATCCTTGTGGTCATGGACTATTTCACCAAATGGCCTGAAGTGTTTGCCATTCCAAATCAAGAGGCAGTCACAGTAGCGGAAACGGTAGTGGCTGAAGTATTTTGTCGGTATGGAGTACCTCTTGAGATCCACAGCGATCAGGGAAGAAACTTTGAATCTCTGGTGTTTCAGGAGACTTGCCGAGTCATGGGAATTCATAAAACTCGGACTACGTCCTATCATCCACAGTCAGACGGGATGGTCGAGAGGTTCAATCAGACTCTGGAACGACATTTGGCCAAAGTAGTTGACAGCCATCAAAAAGATTGGGACAGGCATATTCCACTCTTTTTAATGTCGTATCGGACCGCAGTTCACGAAAGTACGGCCGTGACACCTGCGTGTGCTAATTTTGGAAGAGAACTGCGGTTACCTGCGGATCTACTGACAGGACGACCTCCAGATGCACCAAAGACGATTTCAGAATATGCAAGTGAACTGCGAAACCGGATTGATGGTGTTCACAATCATGTTCGTGAACACGGACTGCAGGCCAGCGAAAAGATGAAGACCAGATATGACCGGAAGTCTAACCAGACGAGATTTGAGGAAGGATCGTTGGTGTGGCTACATAACCCTATGCGAAAAAAAGGGAAGTCCCCGAAATTATCACCGAGTTGGGAAGGGCCGTACAAAGTAGTCACTAGGATCAACGATGTCACATACCGAATACAGCGTAACGCGCGTAGCCCCTGTAAGATTGTTCATGTTGATCGATTGGCCAAATACCATGGATCTAATGATGCTCGGGACGAGCATGTCTTAGGAGGGGGCAGTGTTACGGCGGTGGGTTAGGTGGAAACTTTAATCGTGCTTTTCGACCCATTGGAGGCGTTTTCAGCAGGCTGGAATACTGTTTCAGGCCGTTTCAGAGGACGCTCTATCACATATTAGTTTATCAAAATTTCACCCAAGTTACCGTCGTTTTCAGGCGCCTGAAACATGTTTTCAGTCCGTTTCAGGCCACCCTCTATCCGATGACGCCATAACCTGGAAACCCGTTTTCAGGCGTTTTCAGGACCCCTTATGGGCCTTTGAACTACATTTCAGTATATGGCGAAATTTTCAATAGGAGTGAAAGAGATAGCACGATTAGAAAGAGACAGCTATACTGAGAACATTCGAGAAGGTGTGTGACAAGGATAGCCTATATGTGTGAGAGAAACAGACTGATGATCCTGTTTCCGGAACATTCTAGTAACTGTGTGAGAGAGATAGCACATGAAAGAGACAGACACTCTACTCGTTTCAGGAACATTCGAGATGTAGGTATGACGTCCTAGCTGGACTGTTCTCGAACTTTGTGGACCGATTCACCGGGGGTATATAAGCCGGGCGAGGTTGCGGCGGAGAGAGTTTTCGAATGCGATACCGAGCAATAAACATCGAAGAGAATCAAAGCGACTTGTAAGTGAGTTTTTGAGTGCGAAATTACTGTGAACTGTTTTTAAGTGTTTTGTAAAGTTAAGTAACAGTGTGAAAATAAATCCTACTCTTATTCATCGGTGTTAAAAGTGCTTTTCAATCACGAACCCACCCCACGAACGTAACAATTCGGCACAGCAAAAATAAATAAAATTACAGCTAAAAACTGACAATCTTATATATTAGGCACAATAAAATGAATAAACATTGTGCCGAAAGAAGTAAAAAGGGCCATACTCAGCATACAAGCCGCAGCGCTGGTTTCAGTATGACCCTTTACGCAATTTTCAGGGATAAAAACTATCCTATGTGCTTCTCAGAGACTTAAAATAACAAATAAACAGGCTTGCAAACTTTCGCATTTATAATATTAGTGGGATGAGTTTGAAATTAGCGGTAAAAGCACCCGTCGCAGGGAACAACCTGCATTCCCTTTGATCAGCTGTTAGTAATTACAATTAAATTGGCGTCGACATCTGTTAGCAAAGGTCAGGTGGCGTTCGTTTTGACACAAAATAATGTAAAAAATGTCATAAAATACTTAAGTAATGTCCGGTTTACATTATGCCAGTAAAATCGTGCCAGTGGCGATACATTGCGTGGTCACAATTCAAACGAGTTACACGAGATCGATCGAGCACCGCAGTGTCATGCTATTGGAATGGTTTAAATACTGGTATAATGTGAACCGGGCTTAACACAGAGGTGGATAATGTCACTACTTTAAAAAAAAAAACTTTACCTACGAGATTTTTTCAAAGTAGTGAAGATATACAAGGTGTTAGTTAAATAACTGAAAACCGGAAAGTGGTTTACTCAGAATCGAGAGTAAAATCGATTACACTATGTTTTAAATTAGGTTATGTTTGTGTTTCCTTTTTTATTGTGCCCAGTCTAAAAGTTACGACTGCAACTTGCGCCAATTAAATATTTTAACGAGGTTGCATATTATTATGATATTTCTTACTGGCCGTTTTGCTGTCAATGCGTGATTTTTTTCTAAAAACGTCAAAGCCCAACTGACAAGTATAAATAAGTATAAATTATATGTACCTATATAGTGTAAAGTTAGAACTGTAGTAGAATTACTGAATAAGCAAAACACACGAATATCTTTTGAAATAATAATGGTATTCAAAAATTAATGCAATCAACTGACTTAAAATTAAAAAAAATATTTTTTGGGATGTCTGGAGTTTTCAGTTATTTAATTTGTAGACCAAATAAAAAAAAACACCTTGTAATATAGACGTCTCAGGTAAAAAGACGCGTTTGCACTTCTCGTACAATCTACTATTTTTAAATGTACCACTAAATATCCAGCTACGTATATTCTTGTACATACTCGTACTGTGCCTAAAATATACATAAAGGTTCGTTTTACAAAGGCTAGAGTTAAGCTATTGGCACCTGTTAGTAGTATAATTAAACCGTTGCAAATAAGAATGAGAGGTTTATTTGAAAGCATAACGGATAAGGTGGCAGGTTGGGACACCCGGTGTCACCTGTGTAGCACGCGCTACATGTGACTATAAATAACTTGCACCGGTAGCACACTAGTTTTTATCAGGTAAATGAAGTAAGTAGTTGTCCTTTTCGCACACGCTGACAAAGGGATCAGCAGGTCTACCACGAAACTCGAAACTCGAAGTTCGTGTCGTGCGGTCCGTCTGTCACTTATAATATTAATACGAGAGCGAGAGGGACCTCACGACACGAACTTCGAGTTATGAGTTTCGTAGTAGTAAAAGGGGCTTATTTACAATTTTCCCCAGATATTTAAGGAGGTTATTGAGTTAGATTAAATGAACACCCCTTTGAAGGTTTTTCATTAGTCTTAAACTCCAATGGGGATTTTTTTATTGCTAGAAATAACCTTTCTAATTAACAGAAAAAAATATCAGATTTTTAAGTAGCATCAATTAATTTTAAAAAGCGAAAGAGATTTCTTTACTGACAAATTACGACAGTCCGGTCGGTTGCGGGGTGTTCCATAGCCCAAAACAAAAAATTTTAAAAAAAATTATGTGTCTTTGACTTGTTCATTTTTAATTTTTTACTACTAAACTGTACATTTATTGGTCCTTCGAACCGGATATAAACCAGTGACCTATTTCAATATATTCCTCATGACATTACATGAACATAGACCACTTTATCAAAAAAAAAACCGTAAATACATAATAACAACTCCGGCAACGACCTGGCCTCTAATTACGGCGCGGCGCGGGCGCCGATTGATTCTGCTGTCGCTGCGTATTTATTGCTCGGGCGGGTGCGCTGGGAAAGATTTGTGGGGATGGTTTAGGGCTATTCGATTCGATTTACGTGGGCAAATTTTTGCTGACGATTCTAAAGAAGAAGATGAAGATTCTGTTACAGTTTCCAGGTTAGGTATCTAGTGGAAGCACAGGACGTATAAAAATAGTCAATAATATCATCAAATTCTATAGCTCATTCATAAAAAGTGACCACGAAAATAAGGTGGTTGACACGCTCGAATTTAGACTCTAGTTTGAAATTAAACGATAATTTATTTGCTGAATATGCGAAAGCCGTGGTGGCCGAGTGGTGTGAACTATCGCCTCTAAAGGAGACTCATTCATGATGCCCCCTTGTCCCATGTGTGCATCCCTTACTTCAAATAGCGAATCTACTATGTTCAAAGTCAAAGTCAAAATATCTTTACCTATTCAATTTAGGCTATAACAAGTACTTATGAATGTCGAAAAAATCTACCACCGGTTCGGAAAAACCGCTGTTGAGAAGAATCCGGCAAGAAATTCAACGAGGTAGGTATATTTTTTTAAACAGATTTACAATATTATTAAATGAGTAACTGAGCGACCGAGCTTTGCTCGAGCTAAAACTCGATAATAAGCGTTTTCCCAGAGATTTCCAAGCGGATTCTTTTCAAGAGAGGTTTTCCGAACCTGTGGTAGATTTTTTTGAGATTTGACATAGCCTAAATTGAATAAGTAAAGACTTATCGTTTCTTGACATTTTAAGACCTTATCCCCTAAAGCTAACGTCGCACCGGCGCAGGCGCCGCGAGTTTGACTGATGATTTAGTGTCCGACCCCGCGCCCTTTTTGTGCCTTCCACTCACCTCCGATTGTTAATGTATCACCGTACACCTGTGGCGTTTTGAATGGTCCATTGGGGCAGAGGACTTATTAGATTCCTTTATAATTTTTATCCGATCTGTATTATTTATTACGGTCCTGCCTAACAGTGGCGTGTAGTGCGCACGCACTCGCTCACTCAAATAATGTAACTAAATTGTAAGAATAAGAAGTTCATTTGATTTCTCCACCACCAAGTACAATGAAATAAGTACCTAAGTAAGAATAGTCATTAATGTCATTATTGTTCACTAGCGTTTACGCGGCTTCGCACGCGTAAATGTTTAGATACCGCAGTTGAATTTAAATTCCGGGATTTTATTAAATTGTGGGAATTCCCTAAAATTATATCGTGGTTTTCGCTGCCGTTAAATAAAAACGCCCATGCCAAATTTCATTTCTCTAAGCCCAGCGGTTGTTATTTCGAGATTTTATCCCTATCCCGTGAGAATATCGGGATAAAAAGTATCCCATGTTTTAATCCAGATTATAAACTAACTTTTTGCCAAATTTCATCGAAACCCGTCTAGCCGTTTCAGCGTGAAGAAGTAACGAACATACTCACTATACGCTCTACCACGGCCTTAGTAAGGATCGGGCTGCCAAGAGAGCGTACGTGGGACGACCGACTGGTCGTCGCCCGGTTGGCGACCCAGGTACCGCTGGGAGGACAGTGTCCAGGCGGATCGGCGACGTCTTCAAGTCGACGACTGGCAAGAGGCTGCGCACGATCGGGACAGATGGCGTGCTCTCGTTTCGGAGGCCAAGACCCTCTTTGGGTCCCTGAGCCATTTTAGTTAACAAGTGGTTAAATTAGTTAATGAGTGGTGAAACCGGCCAGTAGATTTTCATTTGCCCCTTATTTCGTTAACTTTTTGTTGTTTCTGTTATCTTAATAAGTGATAGATTTATATGATGCTGGCTTTGTCTATTTTGTTCGACTTTAAAGGGACGGTACCACATCAGTCATTTAAAATATCAAGAATAATTGTAGATTGATGCAACATGACCTGAATGTCTAAAAATACAGAAAGGCCTTAAGCCATCATACCCCTTTTTACCAAAGGTTAAAAACTAAGGTGCTATTTCTTCACAAATTCGACTCCCAAAAATCCCACGCCTCAAAACTAGACATCCACCAAAGCCACCAAACTCAAAACACGGACCACCGGAATTTCGACACAACCCCTAACTAAATAAAGTCAGGTGGTACGGAGTAACGTTGTGATTTAAGTTGTTTTGTACCGGTTAAGTCTGTGACCCTTCACCTACTGTTGACACTCTCGGCTCTCAAATTGGTCGGAGTCAAACAGCAGTGGACAAACATACAAACAACCAACGGGTAACACGTTGGTGTGTGACCAGTAAATACACCAAAACGTTCCCAGGACTGCCCTGCCCACGTAAAATAGGTGAACTTAGTAGTAGTGGAATTATGACGACCAAATACATGAAACTAGTTATTAGAGGGAAACCTTGGAGTATTTTTGTGCATCAAAGAAAGTAAAGAAGCAAATGATCATTTTCTTGTTCGTTAACCATAGACTTTCGCAAAACGAGAAGAATGTGTTGCCAGCTAGGGGAACCCCCCCCCCCCCCCCCCGCTGTCACTATGTATTTAATATAGTTATAGTGCTAGTTTTAATCTTAGTCTTAGGTGGTACTTATGGAGCCAAAATAAATCTTTCTTTTCTTTTTTTTTATTTTCAAAAATATATTTTTTTACGTTTTGGGTGCTTTTTTTTGTCATGTAGGTACAACTACACCTTGCGAGGTCACCCTAACGTGGGCACATTTGATTATATATTATGTCCCTGTTGTTGTAATTATCATCTAAAAGAAATCAAAAAAGAATAATAGTCACATCACAATGCCTTAGGCAGCCCGGTGTTCATATAACTAGGCTGGAAGTGTCTGTTACAGGATTGTCAGATTCTATTGAAATAGAGTTTAGGTGTTTGTTAACACTGAACTCTAACCTTACTAAAGGTTCGATAGCAAGTAAACTCTTAACTTAACCATAAGCTAATTTGTCCCAATGCAATTCAAAAATAGACTTTATGTTAAAGGCATTAAGATCATGGCGTGTAGTTTGTTAAATAAATGTTTGGGGAGGTTAGCGTGCGCAAGCGCGAGATGATAGCGCGTAGGCGCGTGCTGGGACCGAAGCTTCTTGATCCTTTTGGTCGAAATATTAAGTACCGGTGAGTATAAGTAATATTTTTTTTACAACCAGCTCAAGTTTGTATTTATTGGGCGAAACAGCTATTGTGTCCTACAAAAAATGAATAGGTACAATTTTGTGCAGCTGACAGACGAGTAACATTTTTTACCGGTTAATCATTTAATTTAGAACTTCATAAATATCAATATTTTTTTACCTTACAAAGTTACGAGTTTATTGACATGGATCTCCGTAAAGTGATGAATAAATCAATCAATAAATTAATAGGGTTTATATTCTGCAAAACTTTGCGCAGGGCGCCCTCTACACTAACACAAACTGTAAAGAAACTGCCATGACAATGTCAGTTTTCTTTATAGTTTGTCGTCATGACGGATCGTGACTTATTTGTTAGTGTTTTTATATTGATAGTAAGGACAGAGCTCTAATTCCAAACAAATTATTTAAATACTAAATGATTATCGCATCCTACGGACATTTAAAAGACATTTAGGACATAAAAAACTATTTACAGCTTGTGCTAGTGCTGCATTCTGACGGCAGAACATTGCAATAATATTACCTATTAAATAGTATCAAGAACATTAATTCTGCCTAATTGCGTACATGGGAAATGGATCTGCCTTAAGATATACCTGTTACATTTTTAACAGCAACTATTTTAGTGACCTCAGCGTGGTGCAAGAAGCAGATAAGTACAAATTTTGATATAAATTTATATCTCACCATACCTATAATACTGGGGTCCTAGTGAAAAAGGGGTTAAGTCAGCAGAAATTACACAGCTATTTTCTATTTTATGTGTATAGGGGTTTAAGTCGAAATCAGCTGTTCAACTTCTGCAGAATTAACCACTTTTTCACTAGGACCCCAGAATATTTCCGAGATAACAAATAAAATATTGGGTTCCTAGTCCAACATACCTACTCGTAAAGTGCATTAAATATATAAATTGAACCTAATATGTAAAAACATATTTCCGATATATGTAATTACAAACAGCCTAAATATTTTTTACTAATATTATATATTATATTGTATAACTATTGTACTAAAATACATTAAATGAATAGATAACAAGACAACGAGATGTATAAAGGTGAACTTATCCCTTCCAGTAAATTAGTATTTATATACGATGTACATTTTATACTAAATATTATAATAATATTATTTATATAAAGATATTCGCAGCAGGGATGAATATTTTTTTGTATCTTCAAAGGTGACTTAACATTTTTATTTTCCTATTTTTTTAAGCTTATCAGTACAGGTAGGTACAGTTAATGGCATTAATATGTATGTCACCAAGGCTTCAAAAATATCCATACATCTTTATGCCACTAACCCTTGGCTAGTCAAAATATTTTTATTCACACATATTCTATAAACTATACATAGAAAGATACATTAGATAGTAATAAAAAATAAAAATGGAAGACTAATAAATTGATTAACTATGAAAAAAATTTAAGTCAGTCTGTCAGTCGGAGTGTGGTAGGGCAGCACCATCATCAAAGCTAACCCTTAGGTCGATGTATACATATAAAGAATGCTATAGCTGTATAGATATTTATGCCCTCGACTGTACATGTAAAGGAGCTAACAACTCCGTTCTGCTACAGCACAAAATCTTAATTTTACAACCTACCAATTTTCCATATTCATGACTTACATCTTTTTGCTTTACGACGGGCAAACAGAAGTGATCGAGTGGGCGGTCCCAACCGTGGGACCCGTGGGAACCCATCCTGTAACCGGCCACCGAATAAGTGGGCATCATGGACAATGGGCTTGTTGACAAGTTTACGAACTGTAAAAATACAGTTAAGTTAGGTTACACGTCTTTACCGTATTGGGTAACAGGTTACTACATATTGTGCTTTACTTTTCTTTTCTATTTATACAGTTTTCCTTTTTGATATGTTTGTTAGGTAGGTACTATCAGACAAATAAGTGGTCTATCAATTTTTAATCAAGTTCCTATCAAATGAATATCGTCACTAATGTGAAAAAAGCCCGTAGAGTCACTGTGGGGTGGTCCGGCATACTTTTCTAAAATTTGAGTTTGACTGAACTTAATTAATCGGATATACTTTCTAGATTAACTTGTGTCTTCGGAAATTATCAGTAATGTATTCATTTACCTATAATAGTCCTAAAATAAGATTAATTGCAATAATCTGTAGATTTAAATTATGTTTTTTAAAACTCGGCGTGTAGACGGACTTCCCATGTAGTTTGAGGTAAGTTCGTCCAGTAGCAATATAACTATAACTTGTAAATTTTTGAGGGAGTCAGGTTTTTGATTTCTACCGGACCTAGAAGTGGAGTCGAATGTATGTACGTTTGCTTGTGTCAGATATTGGAGCTGGTGAATGAACTTCCGGATGGGTCTCATGTAAACTATAAAAGATATTTGAAGTGGATCAGTATTTTTCTACTAATTAACATTCTCGTTTACCTATACTTAGAAGAGATCATAAAGTGACAGTGTCTCGTACACCCTTATTAATCTATTAGCATCAATTAGTCGGTTTGTCAGTCCGTCACTTCCTCCGTGACGGTTACATGCAGAAGCACACCATCAATGTTTTGCATTAGTTTCTTATACAAATTCGGCTTTGAAGTTGAATCTGTAAAAGGTATTTCTGCGGTGGTTGGTATTGTGGCAACAAAATTCTCTTGTAACAGTTTTTCAAGTATAATGGATTGAGATTGACAAATATTTCAGTTCATATGGTGCGTGTGAAGTTCTCAATTCGCAATGGCCCGCGTGGGAAGTACATCCCTAGTTCTCTAAATTTTTTAGAGATGGCCCTGTATAAAGGCCAAAATTATGATTTTTTAAACTCGTTGCGATAATTTTATGTCTTTATAATACGATGGGAGCAAACGAGCTAGAGACTTTTCTGATGGTATAATTATGTGAATACATTCGCAATTCTGAAGAATTAGATAGGTAACGATACGTATTGCGTCGTTTATTTTTTGATAAAAATAAGTCTAATTTTAGTCTAGCATCATTTATCCTAATAATGAAGTTTTTTTTATGAGCAAATATCTAGTTTTATTTATTCGATGTTTTGTCTAGCTTGTAACGTTTGTTTGTAAATTTATAATTTGTTATTGCAATTTATTCACTTGACTTAAAATTCAGTACGGATAGTTTCAATGACACAGGAACAAAAGCACAGTCAGCAAATGAGCTTTTAATATATTTTTTAACAAATAATTATTCTGGCTTGGTTCCCAGTGGCATATCGCCGTCATGCCTTTTACTCGCCGCTTCCTTATTCTATGACAGGATGTCAAAATTACTGGCCGCCTCCGAACCAGTGTCGGTGCTTCTTATCTCGACTTGTCTATTACTTAGCATACTTTATTTATGCCCCCAATGTCCCCATCGATATTCATATTTGTAGTTTAGTTTGTACTATTACTGCAGCTTATTCAACAAGCTTGTTTGATTTCTCTGGAAAAACAAAGAAGCAAAAATGAACTGAATTCATAACCTCTTTTTATTGAAGTCTAGCCAACATTTCTCAGTCGTGTGTATATGTACTATGATTTTAAAATTCATTGTCGTTATTTATAATTTTATATTGCACGATGAATCTGTGCAATATTTAATGTCTTTAGACTTATTATGTTTTAAACTTTCGTGATTTTCACTCAAATACCTACCACAAACGGGACTTATCACGCTAAAACACACAAGTAATATTTACCTCGACGTTTCAACCACATAACAGTGGCCGTGGTCACGCGTAGACTGAAGTGTAAGTCAGCAGCAGCGCGATTCCTTCGAACTACCCGCACTTGATCAAAAATGCACCGGCACTCGTATCTCTCGTGTCTTTAGCCATTGGAATTTCAGGATTTTACGTCTTTACATTCCAATCCCGCCCGAAAGAATCTCATGGTAAAAACTAGTTTAGTGAATCCAGAGACAACAACACGTAGAGCGTCAAAGATCTTCGTGAGAGAAAATGTATCTTCATGCTTTCATAAACTTCACTTTTTACAGATCACCGTGAATGTCGCTCTTTGTACTTTTTGCTCATAGCTTTTTATATTATATATTAAAGCACTATCAATATAAAGCTAACAATTTAATAATATAAATAAAATAAAGCCCCCTCGTGGAAACGCCTCCCACGTTCATTAAGATGTTCGCACTTTACAAATAGATGCATCAACGAGCTAATTTCCATTCACCACACGCATACCTACTTTCTAGCTTAGATACAATATAAGAAGGATAATTTTTTGGTTGAAAAACTGAATAGAAAACACAAAATCAATTTATAAATTTCTCAATGTATAAATATAGACGTAGCGGTAACAAATCTTAATTAAACTATTGTTAATCTGTCTTCACATTCGCAGACTACCAAGTTACAGGTTCAGCCTAGTTTGGAGTCTGACGGAAAATTGTAACATTATTGTAATAAGTATGTTTGCCAAATAAATAAATATCAAATATCAAATATCAAAACTTTATTTATTATTGAATCCAATCGTAGCATTAAAAATTTAGAAACCATATAACTGACAATACGCCATTACCGCCATCTTGTTTTTTACCCGCCATGCACCGTTCTAATGGCGGCTTGAAAGTTCAGGGGGTCACCATTTTTTGGCAATCACCCGTGTTTCTTCTCGTTACTGGACACGACAAACGATAATTTAGAACAGATTAAGAACATCATGTTTTTAAAAGATAAAAATAACTAGTCATTGTACCTGGCTATGGGAGGTAACGGCAGGTTTTTGTTGACGTCAAAAAAGGAGGTTTTATGTTTATCTAATATTGTAAATCTGAAAGTTTGCGAGTCTGTACAGGATGAGTGAGCAGGGTGACACTTTTTTCCGGCCCAGATAAATACCGACACGGAAATACCGACCCTGTTTTTTGTGTACACGCCCATAGAAACTGACATGAGCTTTTATGGGCGTGTATACGTATGTTACTTAAATATATGACTGTGCACGATTAATCTCGATTTGGGATTGTATAAAAAATACCATTTTTTTATGGATAAATAAATTATTAAAAACCAATTTCTTTATTTTTCATTTTGTTCATATTTCGTTTTGTAGATGTTTTACCGAACAACGGAAAGAAAGCCCGCTAGACACTGGCAAAATTGCCTTCTGGTGAACAGAACCGTACACCATACTGAAAAAAAGTCACCAATCAGTGTTTGAGTCGCTATTAGAGTTCTCATAAACCTCTTTTCCCAAGCTGGTTAACAGGCAGTTAACACATTCAGACACAATTGTAGTATGCGATAGAGATTCATACTCGATACCATCTATTTGGAGCGCAGGATTCGGTCACGTTTTGGTACGGTCGGCGTAAGAAGCGTTTTCATTGATTTTTCTCAATTTTTAAGTTTAATTACTTTTCATTTAAAATAAATAAAAGACATAAAAATTTAATGAGAATAATGTGATTTTTTAGGGTTTCGTAGTCAGCTAGGAGCCAATATAGTTTTGGCATGTCTGTCCGCCTGTCTGTCCGCGGCTAAGCTCAGAGACCGTTAGTATTAGAAAGCTGTAATTTGGCATGAATATACCTACATATCAGTCACGCCGACAAAGCAATAAAATAAAATATTTTTTTAGGGTACCACCTCCGATACACGTAAATAGGGAAGATTTTTTTTCAGACAAGTATTTTTTTTCGTCAATAAAAAAAATCATGATGATAACCTAACCTAACCAACAAAAAGTTGGAAAACCACCGACTTTGTCACTTCAAAGTTCAATATCTCAAAAACGGGTAAACTAATTTTAATAAAACATGTCTAAGAACCATTGCTAGAAAAACTGCGTTTCATTAAAAAAAACTGCATTCAAATCGGTCCACCCGTCTATGAGCTACGGTGCCACAGACAGATGCACCGACACACATAGCGGTTAAACTTATAACACCCCTCTTTCTCTTTTTGCATCGGGGGTTCATTCAAATACATTCCTCGCAACGCATGCTCGCACCGCGCATCTATTGTGGAAACGGAGCCTAACTGACGGGCTAATAAGAAATTTTTAGGGGACATAGCTTGTTACAACACAAGACTAATATTATTAGTTATTAATTAGCAATAAATTGGATGTGTTTTGCCGACGGTACCGAGGCGTGTCGGCTCCACTGTGGGAATGTCTGCTCGTGAATCGCCCGTGGCTTATGACAATTTGCATTTTTTTGCCGACCATACCGATGGGATCGTTTAGCTGGGCGCAAGGCACAAGCATACTTAGGCATTATTTTATTTTATTATAAGCTATTATTTAGTTCACCTGTCCCGCTGTCTGTCTGTCTGTAATCAAATCTTGCAAGTTAAATTCGACCAACTTCCAGTAGTTGGATTGACTTGAAATTTGGTACACTAGTAACTTGTGTCACAACACAATAATCTGGCTAATACAATATCCTGGTCATCCAGTCAGGATCGTCTAGATGGAATGGCTGGACGGAACTCTTCAACGGTTAATGGTATCGACTTGAAATTTGGTATGCAATTGTAGTTTGGGTGACAATACAAGTACAATTAACAAAAAATACAGTCAGCAAGAAAAAGCTTGTATTAAAAATGAAATTACTAAGTAACAATACAGATTTTATCCCAATTTACAGTCAATTTTTGGTCCTTTTATCTTGTTTCTATACTCTTGTTTCTGATGTTTTATCATTCGTTCAAAGGGTAACATGGAAGAGATCCCTTTAAGGGATAAGTTCTGTTGTTAAACTTCATCATCAACATCCCAGCCTATATACGTCCCACTGCTGGGCACAGGCTTCCTCTCAGAATGAGAGGGCTTGAGCCATAGTTCCCACGCGGGCCCAGTACGGTTGTTAAACTTATTTTCATACAATAGAAAATTAAGGAATTTCATTCAAATCCGTTCAGCCGTTTTAGCATGAGAGTAACAAACTTACAAACATTCGCACTTTCTCATTTATAATATTAGACTTCATCCATGATATTAGCAAGCTTTCTAACCCACATTCTGTATACGAGGAAAAATAAAAGCAAAAGAACACAAATCTCACTCATATTAAATGAGAACTCATATTATGTGTCCTCACGGTAGTTTAATGTTCAAAACTAGAAAGAAAGAAAATACAATTATAAAATACATGACGCTAAACAGGTCCCCATTCAGCATAATGTCACGTCAAGTTGTGGCGTTCAGTGAGGACTTAAACCTAAAATTAAAAAAAAAACTTATTATTAAATTGCATGGCAACACCGGCTTAAACAACTACCCTCACTTAGACAACTAATCTCACTAATTTATATTATACCTAGTGCCATCCACGAAGACGCGTGATTTTGTCAAAATTAGACATTAATGACATTGTAATAAGAATCACGGCACGCGTCATTGTGAATGACTCTACCTATACTACGAAACGTAGCGTAGCGTCTGCATTTTCAGCATCAAAAAACATACCTATCGTCACTACTTTGAAAAAATCTCGTATCTCAAATTAATACGTCAACAAAATTGACTCTTAAAATAATCTTCATAAAGTTCACTCAGTTAAATTATCGATTTTAAGATATGGGCGTTTTTCAAAGTATTTAGTGACAAAGTAGTTATATTGGTATAGCTTTTGTTATGTTTAAAAGCATATTTTGAATTTTCATATTTAAAGTTTTTAAGTTTATACCGCTTGAAATGTCCCAGTTGATAAGCCCTCTTATAACTTGCGCCTCGCTTGCTTTGCCCCGCGGCACCGTCCGCTCGGCTTTCTTTGCCCGCTAACTTGTCTACCACTAATTGCGCTTGCGCATTGCGTGTACCAAAACAACAGTTAGGTGATCTACTGCTCTGACAGTCATAGTTCTGGCCGCTATCAAAATGATGTCCTAATCTTGGTAGCATTGTACACGCGACAGGAAATTATGGTGTTGTGTCTGCAATTTGGTGTTTTATTGCGAGAAGTTTTGTGGTATAATTAGAAGTGCTAGCCGGTGGCAATTGGGTTTAGTAAGGTTCCTTCCGTCTACCCGCAAAACCCTCCTAGTGTCCACCCAACTAACAATTTGGCGATAAGATAAGCTCTATAACCGCCGTTTATTAGTTCTTTTAAAATCCTATAGCTCTAGCTAGCACGACCTAAAAATTAGCGATATATTACTACATTATATAAGGGATATTGTAGAGCTTCATATCCGTAATTGAAACTATCGGATATCCGAAATAAAGAACTATCCGTAACCGTCAACACTTCCTTAAAATCTAATATCTGTAACCGAAACCGAAACCATCGCATAATCCGCAATAATTTAACATCCGTAACCGTAACCGAAATCCGGTAGGTACTATTATGTTTGACATAATATATATCCGTATCCATCCATATCCAGATACGAAATGTTATATCCATAACATCCCTGTTTATCAATGTTGGACGACCGGATAGCCCAATAGAAATGCTTCATTTACCTACCTATCCTCGCACAGCAAAACGAACTAAAAACCTGCCAAGTGCGAGTCGAACTCTCCCACGAAGGGTTCCGTACCATTATCTATACAACATTAGACATTAGCAAAAAAAAACGGCATAAAATCAAATTTGTTGTACGGGAGCCCCCTTTAAATATTTATTTTATTTTAACTTAACTATTTATTTCTAAATAGATTATGCAACTAAAGATTCCGTGAATATTTCAAGCGTCTACCTGTTGCCGTTATCAATATCAAGCAAAAAACGGCAAAACAATCACGTTTGTTGTATGGGAGCCCCCTTTAAATATTTATTTTATTCTGTTTTTAGTTTTTGCTGTTATAGCGGCCACAGTAATACATAATCTATGAAAATTTCAAGCCTCTAGCTATTACGACTCAAGAGATAGAACCCTGTGACAAACGGATGGACAGATAAACAGCGGAGTCTCAGTTTTAGGGTTCCGTAGGCACCCATTGGGTACGGAACCCTAAAAAGCGAGCTAAAGGCCTGATGTTTGCGGAAGTCCAAAACCGCTGTGAGGGGACTTCTGTACACACAAGTCAGACAAACACCTATTCATGGATATCGAAAATTGCTGCCCAAACAAACTGTTAAACATCGCTCATTCCACCAAAGATTTCGTCCATTTTAGCCCGTTACTTTCGTGTCATTATTTCATTAATAGCCTTTCTAATGCCTTACGTCTTTATAGCCTGCAGGTGAAGTCACGCAGTAAATTTACTTGGAGAAATCAATATCATAACACCTAAAATATTGTCCAACGTAACCTGTAATCATCGTGGCGAGTGACCTATGAGTGAACTTTGGTGGAATAATTATGAAGTGTTCGCGGTCCATTGCTGCTGCGTAAAGTATGCTTCGAAGCAATCGGTGTCTCGTT
Source organism: Choristoneura rosaceana (assembly GCA_037349165.1). Lineage (NCBI taxonomy): Eukaryota > Metazoa > Arthropoda > Insecta > Lepidoptera > Tortricidae > Choristoneura > Choristoneura rosaceana. Next base: position 4,142,642 of record JAZBNJ010000032.1, read on the forward strand.
GTTTTGAGAGGGGATTAAAACTGTACAGATGCAACGGATAGGTTGGCAACGCATCTGCAATCTCCTTGGTGTTGCAGGTGTCAATGGGCGGTGGTGATCTCTTACCATCAGGAGACCCACTTGCTCGTTTGCCATCCAGTCGAATGTAAAAAAGGATATCCGGTCAGTATCCGGTATCCGGTATATCCCGCCACTATTTTACAATTGGGCCGAATACCGGATAGGTTGCGTACTATACGGCCGGATACCGGATGGTAAAAACATTATAATTAGTTATGATTAAAAATTGGTATTTATTTATCAATTTATCAATTATTGATATTAGTGCGTTATTCTAAGGGGCTGTTTTACCACCCATTAATTAATTTTAACTGACGGATAAATATGATACCGTCTCGCGTCTATTCAAACAAAAAACAGAAACGACATCATATTTATCCGTCACCTAAAATAAATCAATGGGTGGAGAAACAGCCCCTAAGTTTATTAATTATACTCTACAAGTCGTAACCTCCACGGAGTGTCATGCGCATGTTCGAATTAGTTTAATTTAATTGTACTTACGTAAAACTAGGCCGAATATCCAGCTATCCGGCCAACGGTCCCGCCGAATATCCGGTATCCGGCCAAACCACTATCCGTGTCATCTCTAATCAAAAGATATGATGGCACTAAACAGTCGGCTAAGAAGTCCTACTTATCAATGAATATGGTTAATCAAGTTGAGTGGCTAGAGTATGTTCTTGACAGAGACGGAAAGAAACCGAGGCCTTTGTCCAGCAGAGACACTTAAGTAATAACATAGATAAGTTTTGGTTAAAAGTATTTATTAATACAAGCTATTTTAGTTGAGTATACTGGCATTGTTCCCCAATCCCAACACATGTGTACAACATAGTTAAAAAATCTAATTACTTAATGAACGTGTATAATCCACTGGCAAGAGTAACTTGACAAAGATTGAAAGGAGAGGGCTTTGTTCAGCTAATAGTTAATTTTAATTAAAATTTAAATACAAGATTTTTGGTTAAAATAAATTGGCTACTGGCATCGTCATGTAACTATCATTATATGTACCAAATTTTAACTCAATCCGACCACTAAAGCAGATCAAAATTACGAAAAACAAGAGCCAAGTAAAACAAGACCTAGATAATGTTAAAAAGTTTTATAACTGTTTTGAAATTATTTAAGCATATTTAAGGATCTTTGCAGGAATATTTTGTACTATATATAGCATATTTGAACATTCGGTAGTTATTATTTTCTTACCATTGATTTACGGTAAATGTCTTAATATATTTCTCAGCAGCAATGTACACGTTCCAGTTGGTCAAAATACTTTATTTTTTTTCTATTTTTCCTCAGCAGAGAGTAGATCTCTGTGAGAACAGCCTGTGGCGACACTTACACGCATAAAGTCTGTACTTAGTTTTTTTAGCCATCACGTGTGCTGGACAATTTGTATACGTTGCTATTACGTACGTGAAAGGGCATAAGGTACGTATTAGCCAATTTTGTAGACGTATGGGTTATTTAAGTGCTTAAAATAGTACATTTGAGTTGGGTTTGGAAATACTTGGGGTAATTACGGAGCATGTTTAGCTGGTGTACCTATCTCTCAACGCTGTATAAATATAATGTGATGTCATGGTAGTTTTAAATTTTTAATTAGACCCAGAGAGATCCATTATGACGTCATACTATTTACTACGACGACTAGGACTATAGAAAGTTCATACAATTTTTTTTTATAGAAAGAGATGGAATGCATTCTTTCGCTAGTATCTTCCATGTTTCTCAACAGATGTTGAGATGAATGTCATTCATATAACTATTCAGTTTAGTGTGATTAAATAGTTCTTGACGTGTGATCGTACATTTATATGTAGTTATATCCTCTTGATTCAAGATATTATAAAGAGATCAAATTAAACATTTTACACCATTTTTTTATAAAATATTTTTTGTCGAATACCAGCTTAACAATTAGAAGTATTCATCAAACAGGTAGGTACACTATCTCTTAAACCACCATTAAATTCTGTAAGAGTCAGTTTTCTCATATAACGTTTCCGATTAAAATCTAACAAGTAACTAGGCGGCACACCGCGAGTTACGCGCAACCGGTAACTACCGACTTTTAACGATTAACTATCGGTTTTTATCGATAATGTATCGATAATCGATAGGTCGTGATTTGTGTTTCCGCTACCGTTTTGTGTGGCACTCGGGTGCTTATTACGGTGAGATAAGTCGTTATTAAGTGTTTATTTATAGAGCGAATGCTGGTTCGTTGGCCATTTTGGAGTCAAATTTCAAATTTAGGGGTCTATGTGCCTAAACTGAACCCCGAATGTTTTAATTCAAAGCGTTTCATGTTTCAATTTTGACTTCGTGAATTCCAAATGTAATCTGTCTGAGAAATGGAGACAGAATTGGATGGAAGTCAACCCAACGTTGAAGCTTTGAAGGTTGGAGTTTCCAGAATGAAAATTTCAGTGTGGGTAAACAGGATGGTGTCGAATGTGAGAGCAAATACCGCGAAGACCTTTATAGCCTAAAAAAACTTATTGCATCTTAAAAACCTCTAATCAATCACTATTTAGAAAGTCATATCATAAGTTTACCTAATCTTGAAACGAATGATCTGACCATTATTTTCTCATTAAACGCATTGATATTTCTCTGAATTAAGACTGGATTTTCTATTCTTAGGTCAAATCACTGTTAGTTCTATTCACCATTACACAGGTACCTACAGCGTCGAGCACTCCTATATTTATCTTATATCCATTGTCACAAAGTTTCGCGTTTATAATATTAGCAAGATTCGTATAACAAACTAAACCCTCGATTTGATTTGTAGCATTCGAACATGGCGGATGTAGACAATATCCAATTTTGCTATTTCTGTTTCTTTGACTAGTTGAAGTATAATTTTGATAGTGTTTTATGCGGCGATTAACCTTAACAGTGAACAGTGATCAAAAAATTCTATATTGCTCTCGTGTCTTCGACATTTTTTAATGCGCAAGTTGTCTCCACGTGGTTTCTGGAATTTTACTATTAAGTTGCAAAAACTACAATCACTGTACAACGTCCATCTCAAAGAGAGTACTTTGACACTGGCGAAATTGTCCTATTAATTAGGACAAAAAGCCATATATTTTAAAAGAGTAGAAGAACTAAATCCTCATCTCTCCAACGCTAACAGCTACCTAATACCCAGCTTAACCGTAATTGAGTACAAATCTACGAGCTTGCAGGATAATGGCTTGGAATGCTTGCGTGGTAACACCGAACAGCCGCAGGCACGTTCACACGGTCAACCGTACCAACATGTACTGTTCCAGGGGGAATACCGGATATCATACAAAATTTTCAACGATCTAGAAGGCTTTCGCATTTCCCCCACTTATATAAATAAGTGGCTTTCGGTACAACTCTACTGGGTGATGTGGGTGACGTAAGCAGGATCAACCCTACATCCTGCAGGAATGAAAACAGAGGAAGGCCTAGACGAACGCACCACGATCAAATCAGGGACGTTCTTAAGAAAGGTTGGGTCAGGAGTACTCTAAACCGACGTGCATGCATGAAAAGATTGATGAATGTAGAGGAAGCGAGACTTTATGCCAGGATCGTAGCAATGGAAGAATGTAGTCTGTGCCTACGTCGTTGGGAAAGAGGCGTGATTTCATGTATACATGTATTTATGATTCATATGATTGAGAGCGATCTACTACAATTACTCGTTTTCATTCATTCTCTCAACATGCCCGAACCATCCAAGTATCCCTTTGTCAATCCGTATGAATCATATATAAGTAAAGCCCCCATGCACACCTTTAATTTCAGAGTGGCCATGTACTTAGTGAATATGTAATTTATTAATTATTGCTTTAAAAAAAAAAAAGTTAGACTCTCTTGTAAATAATCGGTTCGATCCAGCGTTCGATCCCGAACACAAATCACCTTTTAGTTTGATGTAGGGGTTATCTTCGGGACTATTAGTAATAATAGTATTATTATAATATTATATTTAGCCTATAACTATGTCCCACTGCTGGGCAAAGACCATCAATGTATGGATGGGCATGGTGAGTACCGCATGACGGGCACCGACGGCAAGGCAGAGATGGCGATATGACTTGGACGCGGAACTGAGTGAGTGGCCAAAGATAGCTCTGGAAAGGGAGATGTGGAAGTTAAAGAGCAGAGGCCTTTGTATAAATAATGTTCTGGCAATAAACATATTTGAATTTGAATTTGAATTAATAATATTAGTATAATTAGGAACTATCTATGAATTATTAGGTTTTGAATTCCGGAATAGTGCAGACTTCCCGCGGGATAATCCAGTATTTAGGTGCTTTAGATTTGATTTAGTGTTCCCTAGAAATGAGGTAGTGTTTGCAGCCGAAAGTTAAATTGAAAGCCCGGCTGAATATGCAGAGACCTTATTATCTGCAATACCTACTTACACCACTTTCTTCTGTCACATGTCATAAAACGAGGGTAGAAAGAGACGGTGTATGCGATCGTGGACAACAATACGGCCTCTGGTCGTTATAAAAAGGTATAAGCGGAAACAAAGCAGGTGCGGACGCATCCAAAGAACTACTGTTTCTACGTCTAATGCCATTTTTTTCTTTTAATTAGAACATCTGCTTCGTAACGGTTAATAGTCCCGTGCATGCACTTTGCGAAATGCACACTACATAGCTAGTTATGTAAAAGAAAACTTATAAATAAAATTAAACTAGTGAACAAGACACATTGACGTGTGCAAGCGATAAAGGTTTTCGGATGGTTCGTCGGGATCAAAAATCGAACACTAACTTTTTAAATTCCCAGGTGAGCACAGGCCCAGGCGGAATGCTGCCTGCGGCGCGTTCACACGCCTTGCCGCAGATGGCCAGCCCTGAAGACAGCACGATCGTGTGTAGCTGCCTTTATTAAGCGGTTGAGATCCTGAATCTCGGTTCCGTATAGTGCGATTTTTGCGATATTTCCATAATATGTTAATTGATTATTATTAAATAGGTAAAGGTAGGTAAGGTTAGGTAGGTTTAGTTAACTAATTGTTTATCCAGGTTCAATAGTACCACAGCTAGTAAACATTAAAACCTTTTTATGGTCTCTTATCTAGATCAACGGAAACTTAGGTAATAAGTAACATGAAATCAAAACCCAAATCCCTCAAACTGGAGTTAAAACTATCATACCTACCCCTTGTTCGGTTTGCTCTACCTGAATTCCAAAGTCTTCAAAGTTATTTAGAGTATCTACTCTATTGTATGCTAATATTTGCACGTAATGAAGAGTAGTTTAGTGGCGCTAAAAAAATGTATGTGAAAGTTTTCCCACAAAAATAATACCTAATTGTGGAGGACCCTAAAAGGCCATCGCTCCTGATGATCCTGGCCACTTGTGCTACCGATCGCCACATTCCGAACAAATTAGAATTGGAATTGCATTTGAATTTAGAACGCTCGCGTGACGGCGCAGGCTACCGATTACCGAATTCTTTTGTAATGCCAGTGACCACGATTGCAACTTTCAAAATGGCTGCGGGATAGTTACCCCTTTTCCTCTTTCAATAACGACAATGGGGGTTTCTTGATAGGTGAAATATCTCCAGATGGCGTTAGTGTTGACGTTGACGGTAGTCTCATTGCGATTGGCTGATTTAGTTATTTATTTACCAATCACAAACGTTATCTCAAATGTCAAAGTGTCCAAACAGACCACACTACACGATACTAGCGCCAATTAACCTGAGGGCCTACTCCGAAGTTTGAAAATCGAAGTTCTCATCGTACCGTCCCTCTCGCTCTCGTATTGAATACTATTAAGTGTCAGAGGGACCGAATGACACGAACTTCGATGCGAGTCGAGAGCATGCTTCTGCCACTCTACTTGATATGCATCCAAGTCGTCCTGCCATCTCCACTTAAGTAGGTCTGCCTTGGTTTCGATGGTCATCCCGCGGAACCCATGGATAGCAATTAGGGCCCCGCTTAGACTAAAGTCAAAAAACAAAAGCTTTAGATGCAAAAAAGTGTTTCACAAAAGAAAATAATCAAGTCTAATTTATCAGAACAAAAGCTCTTCTAAAATGTAATTTACACAACCTGTCATGTGAAAGTGTGGAAACTGGTGTAAACTGTTGATATGGATCGTGCAATTACGAAGATAACCGAGCAGTGCGATCATTGTTAAAACATCCCACGATTTGGGGAAAATAGTTGCGTAAGGCGCTATTTGTTTTTCGAAAGCGTATTTTTCCAGAATACCATAAATAATTGGAATCATTTTTTTTTCTCACAGATACTTCTACAATGAATTCGCTTGTCGAGCAATGCGTGGCGTGCAGAGAGGGTATGCGGCGTCAGTAGCTGCACCCTCACGAATGCACCAGCAACAGGGTAGGGTATTTAGGTAAGATAGAGTAGGATAGGGTAGCCAGGAGGGCAGCGCTAGTGTTGCCTACCATGTTTTTGTATGAAGATGCGTCCACATCAATTCACCCTTCGGCATGCGGACGCATCTTCATACAATATTGCGTTTTTGTATTGTGTTTTTGTCTTTGTATGCGATTCGATGCTTATAGGTGACTTCTAATTCTAACAGAGTGCGTAAAATGCGAGCAAAATTAATTCAAGTGCTAGGATTGTCATAATAAAATTGTCACACGTCATTCCAATCGATTTTCCCCGCAGTTTACGATCCTCGGCAATAACAACTGTACCCTTAGTCATGGGCTACCAACTCATACAAGATATATTTAGTACTAAAAAACGGCAATAGATGGCACTACTATTAACATCTGTAAAGTATAAAATGTAAATAAGCCGAATTAAGTAGAAATATTGATATTAAAATAAAGAATAGCATATTTTATAAACACAACTTCACATCAACTTTATTTCAACTCCTTAATTTGAAGATAAGAAACATCATAAATAATAAATTGAGAATACGAAAGTATAGGCTACATGTGACTACGTTTCAGCTATGAGGTTTTCGTAGTAGTTTGCAAAAGTAACGCTAGATGGCGTAAAACCGGTATGCGCATGCAGCGGGCTACTATGTAATTCGAAACACGAAGTTCGTGTCGTGCGGTCTCTTTCGCTCTCGTAATAAATAGTATAAGTGTCAGAGGGACCGCACGACACGAACTTCGAGTTTCGATTTTCAGAGTAGCCTGCCTATGTGCTGAAGGGCTACTCCGAAACACGACGTTCGAAGTTCGTATCGTGCGATCTCTCTCACACTTATACTATTTAATACGTGAGCGAGAGGGATCGCATGACACGAACTTCGAACGTTGTGTTTCGGAGTAGCCCCGTTCCGGAGCTATAGGCCCTGGAAGTTTTTGCTACCCTTGGATCAGGGGTCTGGTTAGGCTGGTCAATGTGCTAAAAGTGGGGGGGGGGGATGAAATTTTGGGGTTGGGTCCGGGGTAGTCCCGTAGGGGGTGGGCTTGGGAGGGGGTTGAAAATTTGGCTATTTTTGAGCTAGGACGCACCGTTTCTGAGATATTAGAGGATTTTGAAAAACACCAAACCAAGTATATACACTACACAACACTTATATTTATATACTACTAGATTTTGCCTGCGGCTTCGCCCGCGTGGAATTCGGTTATCGCGAGAACCTATTTTCATACTTCTAAGTCCAGAAATGAGAAAATTTACATACAAACTTTACCCCCCCATTTTACCCCTTTGTGGGGATAATTTTATCTATTTCACCTACACAGATAAATTTTAATGGTAATCGAGAACTTATACAGCTATTTTCATACTTCTAAGTTCAGAAATGAGAAAGTTCCATATAAGCTTCACCCCCCCATTTCACCCCCTTAGGGGATGAATTTCCAAAAATCCTTTCTTAGTGCTCACTTACATCATAAAAGAAACCCCTGTACCAAATTTCAAGTTTCTAGGCCCAGCGGTTTGGGCTGTGCGTTGATATATAACCCAGTGAGTCAGGTTTGCCTTTTATATATATAGACTAGCTTTTGCCTGCGGCTTCGCCCGCGTGGAATTCGGTTATCGCACGCTATTCCCTCGGGAACTGTGCAATTTTCCGGGATAATTTACCCCTTTAGAGGGAAATTTTATCCATTTCACCTACACAGATAATTGTTAATTGTAATCGAGAACTTATACACCTATTTTCATACTTCTAAGTCAAGAAATTAGAAAATTTTCATACAAACTTTACCCCCCCATTTTACCCCTATAGGGGGAAATTTTATCCATTTCACCTACACAGATAATTTTTAATGATAATCGAGAACTTATACACCTATTTTAATACTTCTAAATCCAGAAATGAGAAAGTTCCATATAAGCTTCACCCCCCCCATTTCACCCCTTTAGGGGATGAATTTCTAAAAATCCTTTCTTAGTGCTCACTTACATTATAAAAAGAACCCCTGTACCAAGTTTCAAGTTTCTAGGCCCAGCGGTTTGGGCTGTGCGTTGATATATAACCCAGTGAGTCAGGTTTGCCTTTTATATATATAGATAATTGCATAATCGCATAATAGCAGGTGGTAGGACCTTGTGCAAGGTCCGCCCGGATTGCTACCACCATCTTGCTCGCTAATCCTGCCGGGAAGCAGCAGTGCTTGCACTGTTGTGTTTCGGCGCGGAGAGTAAGACAGCCGGTGAAATTACTGGCACTTGAGGTATTCCAACTTAGGCCTCTAGGTTGGCAACGCATCTGCAATACCCCTGATGTTGCAGATGTTTACGGGCGTCGGTGATCTCTTACCACCAGGAGACCCACTTGCTCGTTTGCCTTCCAGTCGAATAAAAAAAAAATTAAAACTACATAATCGTCACTACTCTACTACGAAACTTGAAGTTCGTGTCGTGCGGTCCCTCTGACACTTAAACTATTTAATACAAGAGCGAGAGGGACGGTACGATACGAACTTTGAGTTTCGTAGTATAGCCCTAAGCTGTAGATAATCTATAAACTAAAATGGCTGACAGCGTTTTCAGCAGATTACGAATAGGTTTGGATCTACGAAACCTCGATTGCTTACGCACTGACCAGCGGCCGTGAGTAGGTTATATAACGTAGCGCCATCTACCAACCCTGTCATGTCCTAGTCAAGCTATATATTGGGCTAACAAGCGACACCCGTATCATTAGTGTCTCGCTAGATGGCATATAGGTATCGTGTTATTTGTGTTCTCAGTGGTGCCTTCTATTGTAAAATAAAGAAAAGAAAAATAGCCAGTTGTATAGCCAGTATTAGGGTGATACCGTTTGCTTGTACTAGGTGGTGTCTCTGTATATTATGTTCTCTGTGCCTTAGTGTAAGTTTTCAGTTACAAGATACGTCTCGATCGCGTTCGCGTTAAAATCTCAATTTATATGAAAACTAACATCGCAAACGTTCCTCTAGAGGCGCTGTTCGTGTTTCCATACGAATTGAGATTATAACGCGAACGCGATCAAGACGTATTTTGTAACCGAAAACTTACACTAAGGGCACTGTTTTTTTTCTGGCTAACACCAATCCAAATTTTCCACGAATTACCGAATCCGAAAGCGCTCATCATCCCAATTAAACAAGGAACAAAAAGCGATCGTTCGCACAATGCGATTCACAGCACAATAAGTGTTCAAAGGGTTCCGCTGTCAAAACACAAGTGTTCGCTCTTTTTTTTTCCTCTGCAGGTGTGATGGCAAAAAAGTTTATGGCGGCGCCTGCGCTGCGGTTTGGAGGCTCGGGAAGTTAAATCGTGGGCATTTTTAAATGGAATAAATAGTATGTGTGAATATTTGATGGGTTTGTTCAATTTTTTTTTAGCTTTGGAGAAGCCTTTACAAATTCATAACGTCATAGATGTTACGTTTCGTTTATCGCTGTCCCACGGGAATTATGCAATTTTCCGGGATAAAAACTATCCTATGTTTTTCCGCAGAACTTAAACTATCTGTATACCGAATTTCATCTAAATCGGTGCAGCGGCTTAGACGTGAAAAGGTAACAAACAGACTTACTAATTTTCGCATTTATAATATTTAGTGGATTTTTTATGACATCCTTGATTTTTTTAAATATAATTTAGTATAATTTATTTCAATGAAATTTAATACAAGAGCGAGAGGGACGGTACGTAGTAGCCCAGCAGATATTAATGCCAGCATTAACTTTTTTTTTATTGTGGCTATGACTTTCGATTGAGCCAGCATCATGTCAGCATTAACTGTATGCTTCAAAAATAAATGGATATTTGTACTGCAGGTACTTTCAACACACTTGTTGGGTAAGTACCTACTAGCATTTAAAAAAAGTCTACATTGACACTTTAATTGAAGTGGGATAAGCGATATCGCAAACGATCTGAACAGCAATTTTACTTCGAAAAAGTCTCAAGTCCAAACCCTATTTAAAAGACTTAAGTCGTTTTCATTTCAACAGAAGTGTCATCCCTCGTCATTTTTTTAGCACCTGTCTTTTCCCGGATTGAATTTCTCTAGTCATGCGCGACTAATATGCGTTACGTTACCGTTAGGGGTATTTAGGGTTTTTATTTTACACCTGTTTAGGGGTTGCGAGGTTCGAAGCGATTTGCTATACTCGTAGGTACGCAATGTTTGTGCTTAAATCTTTTTTTATTGTGGCCAATCTAAAAGTTACGAATCCAACATGCATCAATTAAAAATTTTAGCGAGGTTGCATACTATTTAGATAATTTAATACTGGCCGTTTTGCTGTCAGTTTGATTTTCTTCGTGGAAGCGCAACTAACAAACACGAATTATGAGGGTAGAGTTCGAAATCATGTACAATTACTGACTCAGCAAAACAAATAATCAATATATTCGAAAATATGTAAATGCAATCAAATACCTAACTTAAAATAAAAAAGTATTTTTGGGGTGTCTAGGTTTTCAGTTATTTAATTAACACATTGTATAAATAAATTATCCATTTTGTTATGAGTGTTAACACAATAAATCGTAATAATTTTTACAGTTTTGATCCCCAGCGAGCAAACATGGCGGTCACGAATCGGCGGCGATCGATAAAGCGCCGCGCGCGCCGAAGCGCCACTCTTGCGCAGGTCGGTATAACGCGACCGAATGGGTTTGATATTTGCTATTTATATTAAAAATTAATTTTGCGAAGATTTGACTTTTTAGCATAAAATATAATAATAATACATTTATTATTTTAGCCGTCAAAAAGATTATGCATTCATATAAGTAAGGTTAATATCCGAGCAACGATTGAGCATCACATGAATGCCCAATAGATGACGCCCTGATGTCGCCTCTATTGCCAATGACATAAAATTAAAGAGAACGACAAGAGAAAGACAGTGATGAGTTTTCGTACGTTTACCTTGTGTTATGTAATTTGATGTATTTGATCCCTTGTAGATATATATTAATAAGACTTAAAACAGATAATGACAGAAAAAATAGTTTTATTTCTTACAGGACTTGACTCGCGACTTTGTCTGCTCGAACCATTAGGTCTGGCATTTGAATTAAAGTTTGAAGATTCTCAGTTTGGTAGGTAGAAGGTAATAATAGTAGGTAGGTAGAAGGTCCTCATTTTGGTTGTATAAGATTCCTTAGGTATACTACAGGTAATCACCCGTGCAAACTTTGTAATTTTTACACCATTGATAGAAAATATGAATTAATTTATAGAATCAGACATTAGTGAAATTACTTTGCGGAGGCCCATATTAACTAACTATGAATAATTAGATACTTTGCCCGCCCGCGACCAAACGCAAAACCGCCGAACCCCGCCGCGGGCGCCGCCGCGAGTGAGCAAGTAATTGTTTATTTATATGTATTATAGTTGAAAGTATCAAGATCGTCTGATCCGCGTTGCCTCTGCGCAGACGGCTGGAATGCACTGCACAGGGCTGTCACCGGCCTAAGTCAACACGATCACATTCGAAACAAAAAGTGACCACTCAAAACAAAATCCGTATGTCAATCTTGATGCGAGTCCAGAAAGTGTCAAATAAAATGAACACAATTTTGAGTTATTTCATGTTACTTTTGAACGTGTAAATATATACTATTTTGTGCGTAAAAAATGGTGTCAAATATTGACGTGTGATCTGGGTATTTGTAAAGCTTTGGCGGCGTAGTTTTGCACACAGTGTGTTTTGTTTTCTTGGTTGATAATAATAAAATAGCGTATAGATGACCGTGGCGTGTGAGGCATTCGATTGGCTGTCACGACTGGATGACTGTGGCGGTGAAGAGGTTAAAGTAGGATGGTAGATAAGACTGTGGCTATTTTAGACAAAGTAAATATCAACTTAACTTGATTGACAATATGTTTCCAATTCTTGGTAAAAGAGTATTTTTTATTCTTTTTTTTATTCCACTGGAAGGCAAACGAGCAAGTGGGTCTCCTGATGGTGAGAGATCACCACCGCCCATAAACATCTGCAACACCAGGGGTATTGCATATTCGTTGCCAACCTAGAGGCCTGAGACGGAATACCTCAAGTGCCAGTAATTTCACCGGCTGTTTTACTTTCGACGCCGAAACACAACAGTGCAAGCAAGCACTGCTGCTTCACGGCAGGATTAGCGAGCAAGATGGTGGTAGCGATCCGGGCGGACCTTGCACAAGGTTCTATCACCTGAGTATAGGTATGTATCCAATCCTGTTTGTTTGGTTTTTATACGGTTAAATGTTAGTGACAACCCTATTGCTGCGCATAGCGACAGCGGCGCCGACGCATCTCACCCAACTATTGTTTCATTCGACCTAATCTTAGTCAACTCGCTACCTGTTGTAGCCTCATAAAATATACAGACAGACTAAAAAAAGCAGCAAAATATTTTTTTTATCGGAAAATTCGAAGCAGTTTATATCAAAAATGTATGTTTGATGACGTAATTCATGTCGTGATTACTGGTAACTAGAATGGATTGATGTAAATATATTCAGATATTTGTATGAATAATACGAATGTTTGTTCTCGGGTCTTGGATGTTTAATATGTATTTAAGTATTTATTTATCTATATTTAAGTATGTTTATCCGTTGCCTAGTGTCCATAGTACAAGCTTTGCTTAGTTTGGGACTAGGTCAATTGGTGTCGAGTGTCCCGTGATATTATATTATATTATTATTATTATTATAAATATGCACGCAAGCAATTGTTAAACAAAGATAAACTTGCAATTTTTCTTTCGCTTTCATTCAGATTTTCACTGATTTTCGTTTAGTTTGTGACGTTCGTTTAGACATGTAATTTTTTTTTATTAATTCATCATCATCATCATCTCAGCCGTAGGACGTCCACTGTTGGACATAAGCCTCCCCCATTTTATTAATTAAATAAAAACAATTATCGATGTTCAATGTGTAACATCATCATCATCATCATCATGTCAGCTGCAGGATGTCCCTAAAGTGTACCTACCGTGTCAATTAAATTAATGAAAAATGTGTTTGATTACCTAAGAAAATGTGAGATATCCGTTTTAATTTTTAACACCATATAAAATGTGTCACGAGAATTAAAATCATAATAGCAAAAGGTAGGTGCTTACTGTCGTACTGCATAGCTACTAAAATTAAAGTGCATTATGTAGCACCTAAACAGGGCCCCTACAGGGGTCATATATTGACATTTCGTCTGCGTAGGCTTAATGTGCGAAAAGCATACGCCTTTCATGCAGACGAAAAAAAAGTTGCCATCCTTGAACCGTTTTTAAAGTCAAGGTAGATACTGGCCATTAACACATGCCACAGATAACACAAGCCGAGGGTCAATATCACACTTCTTATAATCCCGCATCAATGACTCATTGTTCTTAAGTTTACTCTACCCGTTAGCAGGAGGCCCAACGGAAGCAGATTTAGAGACTAATTTACAACTTCCGTTGCTTCAATTTGAAAATAGAATTTGTTTATTTCCAGCCATCGATGCCCTTTGCATGGTCAATGTTGGGAAGGGAATCTTGAAGAGGTTAGAAGCGATTTGGTTGCTGGCGTTATACCTACATAGAACAGCATTCCCTGTGGCGGTATACAATTTATAGAAAGCATCAAGGTTCTATCGCAAATGCGTCTCATCGTAAAACAAAAGAGCGCTTTAATTTGAAGAGGTACCTACGTTTTTAAAAGAAGCTAATGGAAGCTAATGGATTACCTAATATGGACTGGGCAATTGCTCTGTTACATGAACTAAAACATACACATGGTTACTCAAGAGGTGGTTTGAGGATCAGAGGCGAACTAAACTAGACGAACTAAAGAAGACCTTGGGTCCTCTTTGGCTAAGAGTGGCGGCAGATAGAAAACAGTGGAAGGCGTAGAGCAAAGAGACATCCCTGCTGTGAATGTAACAACTAAAATTAAATAGAATTTACAGCACCGCCCATGTGACGACGTTTTTCTTCAAAATTTCTGAGTAAAATGGTATTCTTATTTGTAAGACAAAAAAGATATTTTTTACAAAATGTGTCGATACCGTTGGCGCAGATCGAAGGCAGCAGATGCACCTACCCCCGCAGCAGGGTACTGAGTTGTACGTCCAATTAGTACATACCTACATCAGACTTATTACGTCTTTAGGCGTAACAAGCAAATTTTTCATCCCACTCCTACACACTACGGGACTTGCTTCAATATGAGAGGGCCTGGACTGTAATCCCCACATCGTTACTCCCACAATTGACAACATTTCATATTTCTAAGACTATAATTTGATTCGTTCTCTGTATTCTGCTTGGAAATAGAAAGACGCTGATATTTTTAAAATTTCGCTACGATTATTAATTAATTAATTACAAATTTTTTAAGATGTGCTTATTCGAAAAGGGCTTAACTCCAAAACTACGATTTATTAGATCCATTACTTTTGTCTAGTCTCTATCAAAAAAAAGATCACGTAAATCATGCGTAAATCTGAAGTAGACGTTGTCAAAATTATGACAGCTCCTTTTTCTGGTGCAAAAGGCAAAGGAAACATATCTATTCTGTCGTAGTATTGGCGAATTCAGATACTTTTTTTAATTATTTTGTATTTTTTTAAATATGGAGAAATAAATTATAATAAATATTTTGCCATGTTCAGGAGGCAAAACTCTTTCGATTCCTGTAGTAATTTACAGGTGTTGAAAAAATGAAATCTTGTCAATTGAATTACTTTTTTTGCCTTGCGACATATTTGCTATATTTAATTCTTCCATGCATCTGTCTGTTTATAAGTCAATAATAATGGTAAAAAGTCGTTAAAATTTCAAAATAACTTCGCACTTGCGTCATTCTGAATGGAAGCTTGTTCGTTGTTGGTGTTGCCAATTAACGATGCCGCCCGAATTCAAGCAAATGAGCAGAAACTCAGGAATTAACGTGTATAATTGCCCTCATTCGGAGGACTACTAACCTTTACTTGATATTAATTGAAACGGCAACGAGCAATGATAAGGTGAACGTTTCTAATTTAATTCTGACGTTTATAGCCTCTCGTTTTTAGCCCGCGGGACTTTTGTGTAGATCTCCTATTAATTCGTTTAGGTATCTATATATCTACCTATCTACAGCAGTCCTTGTTGCGTTCCTCTTCTTTGAAAATATTCTTACACCTCATCAACATTCCTTTTCATCTCTCCTGTTCGGAAAGTTTAATTTTCATGGGTAGATAGCCGGGTGGAAAATTGCTTTTCCTCCTCTAGGGTGGAAAGTATTTTTTTTTTAATTTTTCGGCTAGCCATGACATCGAAGATAATTGAGTTACGTCAACGACATTTTTTTTTTCACGTTTCGGCATGGCAAGTGGCCAGTCGAAAAGGTACCGATGGAGGTTGGATAGGTACAAGTAAATTCAATTTATTATTAATATTATTATTCTCGTTTTTTTGGAGTTTTTCAGTTTCCTCACAGTCGAAATGAAAAGTAGAGTGTCTAACTCGGGTGAAATAACCCATTTCCCCTCGAACTATTGGCGCTCTCACTTCGTTCGAGCGCCAGAAATACCTCGGGTGAAATGGGTCACTTTCCACCCTTGGTTATCAATCTACTATTTCAAACGTATGACTATAAATAACTAGGACTGATGTTTTGTATCCTTGTATCTAATCTTGATTGTGTGTGTTTGCAGTACCAAATAAACGTTTTTATCTATCTATCTATCTATCAGTATTTATTTCATAAAAATAAATTTAATTCGGTTACTTGATGGGTGCAGTCGACACATAACGGATTCTGGCCCTATACTCAAAATTCGAATTTCGTGTCTTGCCATCCCACTGACGCTTATATTACTTAATACGAGAGAGAGGGACGGTACGATGCAAACTTCCATTTTTTAATTTCGTAGTAGCCGCCATACTTGATTGTAATCCGCTTTACGCCCAAACAGCGCTCAGCTGCTGACACCACAGATGTCCTGAGCAAATTAATTGGAAATGTCAAGTGCACGGGGGCCATCTTGTCCCCCATTCTTTATTTTTTATCCACGCACGTGGCTCTCATTGCCAGACAGCTGGGCGAACACTCAATTTTTGCCCGCAAATTGACATTTGACATCGTGTAGGCGTTTGGATCAAAATGCTAAGAAACTTATTATAAATACATGGAATACGATTGATGTCTAGCTGAAATAGAACAGGGTAATATAAGTTTGATGAGGAAGGACCAATCTTTAAATTCACGTCACACGCGAATTCTTTAAAAAAAGTGGTGAATTCGTTAGGTATATACATAAGAACAATTTTATTTTAGACTTTTCATCCCCTTTGGCTGTCGGTGGCTGATTGGCACAAGTCCTTTGCCACCCACTTCGCACGTAAAATAAGGAAAGAAATGGAGGAGGTTCTGAAACTATCTGTGTACTTACCGAATTTCATCTTAAATCGGTTCAGCGGTTTAGACGTGAAAGGTAAGAAACGGACAGACTTACAAAGTTTTGAGTTCATAATGTTATTTTTTAATGTGGGATATATTATTTGCCCAAAACGTGGTTAGTATAATGCAAAAGATAAGCCTGACTCCAGCCTGGCCTATTTACGTAATTAATTCGGCCGTCTGTTTCCGGTAATTAGTTCTACGATCGGGGTTGAAATTCGTTTTTATACAAATTTTATTGAACACCTTTCTTCGGAGTCCACCTGATGCGCAGCTGATAAACTAAACGATAGTACACCTTGACGTTTCGTTCCGGATGATAAAGGGTATCGTGTCTGGATCGATTTTGTGGTGGCTGCGGACACCGCCGATTAAGCGGACCACAGAGATGGTTCAAGTTTATTGGATACACCATTTTGCCATAATTCTGCTGTAGAGTCACGCGATATCGTGGGTCCATATCGGCTCGCATACTTATGGAAAGTACGAATGTAATTTTTGTTAGAATGATCGTTTGTCATTTAGAACTCTTTTTTCTCTGAATCCTAATTACCTATTTAGAATTGTTATAGAACAAACCTGACCTAAGACTTCAAGTGCCTGCCAAGCACCAGCAGATGTTCCTGTTCCTGCGCTCCGACTTCTGGCCGGAGGGTGTGGTGTTCCATCGTTTTAGCGACGAAGGGTAGCGACGAAGACGACAGAAAAAAATCACCAAGTAGTTTTATTTAGTAGTTTTTTGTTTTTCTTGAGTTTTGTGTATTTTTCAATTTTTTATGTATAATTTGAATTTTTCAGTGCAAAGGGGTATTTTTCTAACTGTAATGCTGTGATTTTTTATTGATCTATACTATACTAATATTATAAAGAGGAAAACTTTGGATTTTTGGATGTTTGTTACAAATTAACTCAAAAACTACTTAGTCCAGTAACTTTATACATCGGCAGTATGCGTCAAATCCGGTAGTTCTGAATTTTTGCACACTTGTTTATGATGTTGTCCTAATGAATAATCCAAGTTTGTGACCTCGAGCGCCGAACGCAACTTTGTCAAAAATCGAAAAAACCGCGAAAAAAACGTATTTTTTGGCGATTATAACACTAAAGAACTAGTGTTTGAAAAAACTTTCTTAAAACGTTTTAAAGAAGACTAAATTTGCTACAATATGATACAAGAATTGTCTCTGTGGACCCAATAGTTTCCAAGATTAAGCCTTTCAAAGTTTATCATTTTTACGAACTTCGCAATTTTTTGCGATTCTGTCGTTCTGAATGAATTTTGACCCTGATTATACTATCGAAGCCCTGTACTTTATGATAGGATGTTAAAAAAGATAAAGAGGAGTGTGAACGATGATGTTAAAGCTAAGCTACGAATAATGAAGTAAATAAAAAAGAAAAGTACAACAGAAGTTAATAAGTTTATTTGTTAGGAAATTGAGTAATATTCAAAATCAAAAAATCAAATTAATTTGGCCCTTTTGGAAGGTCCCGGTTGAGGTTTGTCTGTATCTGGATCGACGTATTGGGATGGCATATCCCCATCAGGGGATGGTAATGAATCGTCGACGTTTTGTGCCGTCAAGTCATCCTCCATTTCGACATCGGACAGATCGTCGCCTTCTAGGATTTTACTACTGCAACATCAGGTATATTGTCACAAGAGGCCTCGCTGCAGTGCCTACAGACTGATGAGTATTTTAATCCTGTCTTCCTGCAGCTGCACGCGATTCCACAACCCTTCGTGCAGCCGCAAGTAATCATCTGCAAGAGGTGTTGTGGGGCTGCATTTCTGGTCATCGTTTTGGGATTGAGGCTTTGTGGTGTGTATATAGTCACCCCCAGGGTTAAGTGTGACTCCCAACCACGCCTGTACCTGTAAGAAGATTGTACATGAGAATAGAAAATGATGAATGATATGTATGTGAATTACTGATGCAAGGACAAATTTTTACCTGATGGTATGTCCGCAAGGAGTGAAATCGAGCAGAGTCTCTTGTGGGAGGTAACCTGGCTAGATTGAAGCTGGTTTTCGTCGCAGCCCTAGTGAATAGTCGGTACCGCAGCTCGTCAAGGTTATAGGTGTTGTGGTTGCCTAAATTGCGAAGTTCGAAAAAATGATAAACTTTGAAAGGCTTAATCTTAGAAACTATTGGGTCCACAGAGACAATTCTAGTATCATGTTGTAGCAAATTTAGTCTTCTTTAAAACGTTCTAAGAAAGTTTTTTCGAACACTAGTCCTTTAGGGTTATAATCGCCAAAATTTTAAAAAAATATCGATTTTTTCGCGGTTTTTTCGATTTTTGACAAAGTTGCGTTCGGCGCTCGAGGTCACAAACTTGGATTATTCATTAGGCCAACATCATAAACAAGTCTGCAAAATTTCAGAACTACCGGATTTGACGCATACTGCCCCCATACTTTCAGGCGACAAAGTTACTGGATTAACTGGACTGATTGTAAAAATTTTTTCACTGCTAAATTATTTTAAAGTGCCTTAGGTTATATTTATTAACAGAAAAAAAATGAGGGTCCCGCACTAAAACTACAACAATGTAACTCAAAGTGCAAAAAAAGTTGCCATAAAACATTTTTCATCGCATGTGCTGTAGAAACTATGGATTATAGAACAAAAAATGATTTACTAAATTAAAGAGTACATTAAGATCTACAAAAAAACTTTCGAATACCATATGTCCAACTATTGGAGTTATGTCACTATACTTAACTATTTTTTTATTTACATTTTAAAAGTTGACCTTTGTACATGAATCCCTATTCAAATAAATAATTTTATATTCAAAACGGTTTCAATACCTGTAGATTACTTTTTGAATTATTCAAATCGGACATTCCATTCAAAAGACATTACGAAATTAAAAATATCAATCTAACCAAAAAATGCATTTTCTCTACGTTGACGCAACCCGGCTTCGTGCGTGTCGATGTAGTTTTTGAGAAATTGGGAATTGGGAAATAAAATGAGCCAACTTTTCGAGTTCCACACCCAAATATGAGTTTCAGCTTTACTTATTCCAATTATATCGAGCCGTGAAACCTATCACGTGTAAAATAAATAAGGTAGATATAGTCGTTACTTTTAACCATTAAATGCCAAATGCGCGCACCCATTTCGCATCCTCCCATCTGGTCATAACGCCTCATCCGCTAAACAAAAGGCAAACACATGCGTCTGGGCAGTGATATCATCGCACTCATCGCTCCCATATGCAGATTGTTTGGCCTGTAAACACCTGCACGGCTACTCGAGAACACTAAGCTGTCCTGTTTTAAATAATGCTGTGTGAAAGAGACACGAGAGTGACAAAAGATTGGCGTGTTATAATGATTGCTTTCGAACACAGAACTAGTAGGTAGATGACAAAAATAACAGAAATGTCACACGAATTAGGCAAATGCCTAATTGCGCGTGTGGTCAAAAAGCTATAAGTAAATTTATTCTTTTAATTCAATCCGTAACGAAGTTATGGGTGAGAAACTTAAGTAAATGAAAAAAGGAAATAAAGAATATGTATATTATGTATTGTATTGTACCTAAATTATCTGTTATAATAATATGTAAGTAGTAATAACTTATTTATCAACCGCAGTTTAGTAACTGCGTTGGTGTTAACCTTAGGTAGGTACCATCTGTTGAAATACTTTGAATACATTTTAAGATATCTTTAGTAAACAACACCATTGCTCCTGGATATTAGACTAACACTGTTATTTTGAGGATGAACTCTGGTGGAGTTCGAAATGCGTCTGTGTAGTGTGGTGGTGGTGCTAGTTTGGTTTGTGTGATATGTGTGTGTTCTTACAGTATAGTAGTAGTAATTTATACTATTCTATGTTTTTTTTTTCTTTCCGTATAATATATTTTTTAGTGTATCGAATATGTGTAAATAAATCTTTCTCTCTCTCTTTCTCATAAAGGTGGAAGAGCTGCATGAACACACATTTGTTGCTAGACATAGCTATCATAATGTCGCAGGTGACCAAAATAACTGTTTGTAGTTAATTGATATGGACCTCTGCAAAGTAACGCCTGTTACAAATTATCCACATCTTCAGTAGTCTCCGTAATTTCAAACTCTCTTTCTCGCGGACTGTACTTATAACGCAATAATTTCCCAAAGAAATCGCACGCTTATTTATCCCCCTCCGATACCACTGGCGCGTGCGCGGACCCCCGGACCGTGCGTGTGGCGGCCATGTGCCGGCCACGTGGCGCCACCTATTGTGCGCCACTCGTTATTTTTGGAGTTGCGGCTTTAGATGGGATTTCGAGGGGGTTTTGTTTTGTTCGATTCGTTTTTGTATTTTATATGTATGAAAATTTTAGGTAAAAACTATTATTTTTTGTTATTCTTTTGGTGAACAGTATTTTCCTGAATTGTTTGCAATAAAGTATTGAGAATTAAGTATTTGCTGATTTTTATTAAATATCGCCAGAAATATAAAACTACCGTGAGACTCACTCATATTAAATATATTGACCCGGATAACTCACGTCTTAAATAGAATTTAGCTCGACATGTTGAGCGGCGGCGCGCAGTGCGCGTGTTGCAGCAGCCGCCGCGAGGAGGAAGGGCAACGGATTAGCCCGAAACATGTCGAGCTAAACTCGATTAAAGACGTGAGTTATCCGGGTCAATATATGTAATATCGCTAGAAATACTCAAAAATCGCAATGACACAAATAATTTTCAACATTCAGGATACAATAACAACAAGTATATATTTAAATACGAAAATGACTTTGAAAGTAGGTACATAGACATACCAAGCACTAGTAGTTTTTGTTGGTTTTTATTTCGGTTGTGTATGGTGCACAGCACATATTACAGAATATTGCTAATCTTGCAATCTATTTTGCTTCCTCGAACGAAATTATACCAAATGAATGACAAATTTAACACTGTCCACGCGATCGTTTAGAGTCGAACGCGAACATAACTAAGTTGTTTATAATAAACATTAAATAACTTTTAAACTGTGACTTTGTGTCCAACTTAACTTACAACTAATAAAAGCTCCTCAAAGTTTCAACTTGACTTTATTATTATTTTGCAGTTTTCTATTTAAAGCCTGCGTTTGTCCAGTCCACAATAAGAATAGCAAGTAATGCGGCCTTAAATTGGACACGCTTGTGTAATTAAATCCCTATCTATCCTTATCTGAGGGAAGAAAATCGAGGTTCTTATCGTACGGTCCCTCTCACTCTCGTATTAAATAGCATAAGCGTCAAAGGGACGGAACAACACGAACTGCTTTTTTCGAATTTCGTAGTAGCCCCGCTGTACTCGTATACCCAACCCTATCTGTATCTGTGCCTATCCGTTTCCTTTTTGTAAAATAAATCATTTCTTAAGTCTTAATACTTGGTAAAAATTCAATTTACTAAATTAGAAGCCAGGTGTGGTAAACCCGACACCAAGACAATATCGGTATAAATAAACAGATACACGCAAATAGACACCAGATGGCGTGGATATCCTGCGGGAACAGATTGCCGGTAATTATAGCTTGTAAGTGCTCGCGCGTTGCCCACTTGAGGGATTTAGTGGAAACGTGAGGTATTGATTTAGTTCCTTGAAGCGTAAAGCATTGGCTTTAAGGATAAGGATTTACTCAAGTGATAGTTGCCGTTCGCATAATATAAATTGGCTTATTTTTATTTTCGAAAAATTACTTTCTGCCAAGTTTCTTGCGGTGCATTCTTCTTAGCGCTGGCAGTACAAAAAATTACATGTAAATAAAACCCTTTGTCTCGTTACTGAATAAATGTTTTTAGATTTTATATTTGACTAGACTTTACTCGCGGCTTCGAGGGTAATCCAGGTCCTTTGGTTCGTAATTCCAGGAATATTCTAAATTCCACTTGGATGAAATCATACAACTATGCCTCATAACTCTAAACCCAGTTGCAATTCTCTCCATCCACATTTTCTCCCCATCCCTACCTGATAATACACGTTCCTCACTTCAGAACCCAACCTTAGGATTCAAGTGTCATCAGTTCTTAGAACAATGTGCTCCATGTACTGCAATTTGCTGTGGTATTTCTAGGTAATTTTGTTCTGAGAAACTCTTCAGTTTTTGACTTGACTCTAGGCTAGGCTGTTTGATCATCATTGTTAGTGCATCATTGTCTCATTGAATGCTTAATCGAAATGTTAAATATACCTCTACATTTTGCACTGTTTGCAATAAGCTTCATTTTTGCAAGTGCTGGTTACTGTCCTAGTAATTGTCATCTTTAATTTTATGTCATTACAATAGAGTGATAGCAGGGTCTCATCTTTTGGGCATTAGCATGTGGAACAATGGGACATTTGCCTTATTATGCATTTTAGAATTACAGGAATCATTGACATCAAAAAACCACAAGATCAAATAGTTTTGTCTATGTTAAAAATATTTCTTCGTTCAACGCTCCTTAAGTTCACATCGCCGTATATATAGAAATTAAAAATAATTCCGGTCAAGTGTTGCCAGCCTGCCACAGACAAATTTGGAGCCCAGGCTTCCGTTCGCCGCGGTTGGTAGCAGGACTAACAGGGGGTGGCAACATTTTTATGGGTGTTATTTTACAGTGAAAACTTTTTTGTTGATAAATTGTCATTTCAGTAAAAAAAATTGCTTGTCATAGTAGTAGTTGATAAATATTGCTGAACAATTTACTGCTTTGTATTGTACTATTATTTATTAGGTACAATTGTCACTCTACACACCGTGTTTCAAAATATCTAAAAATACGATTTGGCAGCACAATTATGTAGGAAATATGACCTAACCAACAAAAAGTTGGAAACCCCCGACTTTGTCAGTATAAAGTTCAATATCTCAAAAACAGCTGAATCGATTTTGATCAAATATGTCTAAGAACCACAATTCAAATAAAAAAAAACCGCATTCAAATCGGTCCACCCGTTTAAGAGCTACGGTGCCACAGGCAGACACACGACATACACAGGTACACAGATACACATAGCGGTCAAACTTATAACAACTCTCGTTTTGCGTTGGGGGTTAACAAAACATATATTCGTTCTTTAGAGTATGTAGAATCATATACTTATTATGAATATTTGTAAAATAAAGCACACATCGCACAAATAATACCTAGGTAAAACACACACTTTGCTTTACTTGCCTACACGAATATGTAAACTATAGTTGTCTCTTTTCTTCATCCAGTGCCTCACATATACAGTTACTTGCGAATCTCTATATCATTGTAGGCTACTATGTTTAGAAAGTGAAGTGGGTGTAGTTCTGAACATTGTGAACGTTCATTGGGCGACAGAGTATCTTTACATCTTGTGCGAATACAATTGAAGTCTAAAGCCTTGTGGTTATTAAAAATACATTAAGATAAAGTTATATGGCTCAATTGAAACTTTTTGATTGTTTTTCATTGGCACTCCACATCATATTACACAGTAACATCAGAATAATTTTATATTTGGTTTGTTTCCTCTTTTTCTTTATCTATTATTTGTTTACATAGTGTTGTATGTATGTAAACTCTTTATTGTACATAAAAATAAAAATACAAAAACGCAGAGAGGAGAACAAAGGCGAGCTTATCCCTAAAAAGGGATCTCTTCCAGCTAACCTAGAGCTAGCTGGTGTTGTTTAGGTACATTGCGAATAAAGTGACATAGAAATCTTTGTATTTGTTTATTTTATATTTGATTTTAGGTATTTTAAGGTTTATATATTTGGGTATACCTAGCTATAATGTTTTGATAAATTCTAATGTTTCTATTTGTCAAAGGTTTTCTGTCAGAGACCTTTAAAAAATAACTCCACCTTTGCACTTTGTACTTTTCTCTTTGTAACCTATCTAGCTGCCACTGCATTTTAACATAAAAAACACGACGCATCCTTAATTTAAAAAAAAACAGGCCCTCTTGTAATGACCAAAGGTTACCCACCGCACGTCTTCAGGATGTCGGACTTCCGAAACAACTGTTCGTTACAGACAATGAATGATGTCTCCCTCTAAATATCGCCGTTGTCGTAAACAGGAACATCTGTTTACTTTTCAACGTAAAGTATTGCTTTGAAGACGTGGGGTGCACTTTCCGTAGGAGCGGAGGCGTGCGAAATCTGAAGTACAATTCAATAGAATCTGACAATTTTCTACACATTTAAGACACCCTAACGTGGGCACACTTGATTATATATGTCCCTGTTGTTGTGATTATCATCTAAAAGGAATCAAAAAATAATAATAGTCACATCACAAAGCCCTAGGCAGCCCGGTGTTCGTATTAGTAGGCTGAAAGTGTCTACAGGATTGTCAGATTCTATTAAATTGGAGTTTACATCTTACGTAGCGGGGAGAGATATCGCTGACCCTTGGTGTCATAGGAGGGCTCCCGTTTCCTAATCAATTTCACTATGATTTCTGTGGCAAATGTATGGGTGTCAACATTACTTACATTAGTAGCACGACGGTTCCAGCCTGGAGGCACAAATCGGGAACACTCAAAGACTCTGAAATATTTAATTCCGATTTTCAAAACTCCGATTTTCACAATTCCTAAGGCATATAATTCCGATTAAGTACTTAAAAACACGATTTTATTCCGAATTTCGAAATATCGAGTTTTTCAATATCCGATTCTTATAACTCCAAGAATTAAAAACACAAAATGTCACTGGCCCGAAGTACACCATTGTGATTATCAACATACATTGCTAATTCGGATATAATAATATGACATTTGGCAAAATAAACTTCGTTCATATACATTACTTTACTCTTTGGTATTAATAATCGGAATCTTGAATTTCGAATCTCAAATTAATATCAATCAATTTGGGTAAATTGACCTGCATAGGTTAGGTTAGAATTGTGTCAACTTTGTTAATTGACGACTGACGGATTATCGGTGTTTTGTCCCCTCTTCCAGTGAATCTTATACTTTTCAATTCATACGACATTTAGTTTTATATTTCGTTTCATTGATTCGATACACAAATGTAACTACTAAACATCAGACGATTGTAACTGCGACCTAATTATCATAATATTATTGATAATATTTTAATAGCATGTTAATAACTGTTGTATTATGAGTTGTCTCAACCGTAAACAATTTAACTACCGCAATTACTTCAGATATTAATATTATCAGTACTTACTATGTTTCAAAACTAGAATAGTAATAAAAAGAATGGCGCCAACAAACTACGTACTCAGTCGTAGCCCGATAAAACTATGTACTTCGGAGTAAACAGAAGTTAAATAACATTTTTCGCGTAAGATGCTTCAATATGGCGACTATGTATTTCAATTTTAAAAGCTTAATTTATATTCATACGTTTTCTACTATTTTACGCCGTGCGTGGGTAAAAAAGGAAATGTAATAATTTAATTTAATGAAGCATTGTTTTGAGAGAACTAAATATCTCTAAACATACCTACTCATTCATGTAAATAGCAATGAAAAATTTCTGAAACCTCTTATGTTATGAGCAACCAGTACCAATCAACTGTTTAAAATTCGAACATCCCCACACCCATGTGGCCCCGGATGAGTGACATTTAAGATTTTTAATAATTTACGGCAGTTTGTCCCACGGGGCTTGGGTCACAAGATGACGAGAAACATAATTTATTTGTATGGTGGCGCCATTTTGTTTTAATTAGGGTGTTAATAGTAGCATTAAAAGGTGACATGTGAATGTCGCTGCTGATCATTTTAAACAGGTGACATAAATTGAAGTTATTGCAAGTTGCAACGTAACTATTTGTAGTTTTTTTGTTGAATTTGGCGTTGTTTATACAATACAAAGTAATATGTCACTGGCATTATAAGTTAGGACAATAAACTCTCAAATATGCTCTATCGGCTTTCCGCTTTGCGGATAGAGTCGCCTAATATATTTTAGAGTATATAACCTATCAATATTACTGTCGGTGCCTGTATTATCGAAAATGTTATGTTTTGTATTGGATAACTAACTATGGTAAAAGAAATGAAATATGTACCTACCTATGATGATATTATCGATTATAATTACCTATTGCCGATAGACTCTATTAT
This sequence comes from Choristoneura rosaceana, assembly GCA_037349165.1. Taxonomy (NCBI): domain Eukaryota; kingdom Metazoa; phylum Arthropoda; class Insecta; order Lepidoptera; family Tortricidae; genus Choristoneura; species Choristoneura rosaceana. The sequence goes on from JAZBNJ010000032.1 coordinate 4,169,591, forward strand.
CCTTTTTTCCGTCACAGCTATTTATTAATTTTTATAATTTACATTTTTTAATTGATTTTATTGTATTGCTGGTGGCTGGCTGGTTTTCTAATTAGCCAAAGAAATCGTGATCTTAATCACGTATTGTCACGTAAATTACTTAGTACACTTCTATCTCATTAATTCATTATACCGTAGCGGTGGAACTAATGCCATTTATTATTAAAAGTGCCTGATGGCTGTACTTTGTAAAATGGGAGAAAATTACTATACTGAATGCAAAAACAGTAAATATGTATAGGGTCAAATTTTAACACTCGTTTCTTGGTATTTTGAACACAAACGGACTAACAAAAGCTATATGTACATTTAGACGACAGACGACCAGATGGCCTAGTGGTTAGAGACCCTGACTACGAAGCTTGAGGTCCCGGGTTCGATTCCCGTGTCGGGGCAGATATTTGTATGAAAAATACGAATGTTTGTTCTCGGGTCTTGGGTGTTTAATATGTATTTAAGTATGTATCTATCTATTTAATTATGTTTATCCGTTGCTTAGTTCCCATAACACAAGCTTTACTAAGCTTACTTTGGGACTAGGTCAATTGGTGTAAATTGTCCCGTAATATTTATTTATTTATTTATTTATTTATTTATTAGCGGTATTTAATGTTTTTATTAAAGAAGTTAACACAATTTTTAATTAGGTACGTTGTGTCATTTAAAAACGTGTGCAAATTTTACCATTAAGTTTAAATGTTAAAATAAATGGATTAAAGACTTTTTAATATTATAAAATAGGCAAAGATACGCTTACATCCATCACAATTTTTTATTGACGACCATCGCTCTTTCGATACCCTACTTATAGGTTTCTTTGTTAATTAAATGGAATATATTTTTAATTAGTCAATAGCAGTTTATTTAGCGGTATAATATAATAGACTACTAAACTAAACGTGGGACCAATTTGGAACTAATTATATTCGGCATCCGGTTCATTGGCTGTCAACTTGTCGCTTCCTTCGCCTTTTTGCCGTGGAGATGTGTTACAGTTTAGTGGAAAGATTATGCGTAAATAAGTGACAGTAAGATTTGAGGTCAGAATTATGTGGATGAGGCTTTATCGGGATAATTATTATAACACTGCTTTTACCCGTGGTTTCGCTCGTGTTATTTAGGTCTGGCAGTCGATTTGGAATTCTGGTATTATTAAATTCCCATTGGGATTCACAAAACTTACATCGTTTTAAATTGAAAATATAAACTGAAATAAAGATGCACAGAAAAATCAGAAAAATAAGACCAGTACTGGGAATCGAACCCAGGTCCTCGGCATTCCGTGCCGCGTGGTGCAAAATGTATGAAATATGTAAATGTCTTTCATATTATCCGGCCCGATAAAGGAAATCGGAGCCGATATCGAAATGTTAGCGGCACCATCGGAAGCCCGTGGGTTGTCGGACGATAATGTTTGCATGTGTGCTATACGTGTATAATATAATAATTTTTCAGATTATTTAATTCAATGGTAAGTCATAGTACTTTGCGAGCTCTACATTTTGAGATTAAAATCTCAATTAAAAAAAAGTGACTAGACACGTACTTTCCGTGGATCCTTCACATGGCGTCGACCATAGAGTACATTGGTGTCGACTATCGTCCTCCGATACCGGTATTGGACCGAATAATCATAAATGCTCTAACAATCACACACACTCACAAACAATACAATACAATACAAAACAAATATTATTTTTCAAACTTTCACATTCGTAATATTGGTAGTATTCGTATTAAAGATCACCAAGAATATCGTTATTAACATACCGCCACCGGAAACAGCCCGCGCGTTGACATGTGTCGCCCGCGCATGTGTTGCCAGCGGAATTTGCCGAAAAATTGATGACGTCATTAGTTACGCGCAGGATTTTTTTGCACTGGCAATTTTGGACCGCACAGAGCGGCTCAAAAGTTGATGCGTCTGTCGTTTTGGTTGTAATGATGGTGAGAATTATGATTGTTTCTTGTTAATGTACTTCTATTTGTTCTGAAGTCCTGTTTTATTTGCCAGAGAATTTCTTATTACGTATATTTTTTTTCCAAATATCTTATTACCTATCATGATAAAGAGGTGACATCTAGTATCAACACAGATCTTCACTTGCGGACTTTGCTGGACCTGAAAAAAAAACCTATAAATGCAACATTTTTTCATATTATATTGTGAGCGATTGCGTACCTATAAGTGAAAAAACTGATTCATTAACTAGGATGGAACCTTTTTAATAATCAATTTCACTATGATTTCCTTGATAAAAGTAAAGGATGTCAACATGACATTAATATCACAAAGAAACTTCAGAATACTCACTTCTTTCACTTCACATAATTCAGTTTCTTCGATTGTACTTATCTAATGCAAAAAGTACATTTTGGATGAAACAAGGTGAACAAAAAAAAACAAAAAATCGTTTACCAATCAAAATAATAATGAAATCAAATGTAGTCACGGCGTACATTGCCTTTCTCCGAATTCCCAATTAGAGATGACAATGTGCTTTTTCTACATCTATTCTCGTAACCGTACACCTGTAGGCAATTTGGAAGAAAAAAGTAATCGGTTCAGAATCACACCTTTTAAGTAAAAAAATAAAGTACCGACCTTCACACACTGCGTTGCAGCGCTAGAAATGAATTAGACTGGACATTGCTAAATAAAATACATAAATATTGTACACCATGCATGTGGTACATTACGGTCATGTTCTGAATTATCAATATAACTATATTGTGTACCCGTTATCACAATGAATATTATTACGATTATGATTATGATCTTTGACAAAGAGATTTTTAGTAACCATCCAAATTTCGTTACGTCGTCCAGTATATTTAATAAAACACTTTTTTTTCCTAGCCTACAATAGTGTCCCACTGCTGGGCAAAGGCCTCTCCTCTTGATCTCCACACCTCCCGGTTCAGCGCTATGTCAGGCCAGTCCCTTGCATACGCATCTAAATCGTCCCGCCATCTCCTTCTCGGTCTCCCTCGCCGTCGATGAATAAAACACTACTGTATTAATTTTCTTTTATTTTTTTTTCACTTTATTTTTTCAAGTTACCTTTAGGTGACTCATTTGCACGTATGTGTCAAATAAGAAAAACCGATAAAAAAACTGGCATTAAGTAAGAATATTTTTTTTTATTTTTTTTTATTTTACCACTTCGACGACGTGACTCATATTCATGCCAAAATACAACTTTCTAGTACTAAAACGGTCTCTGAACTCAGCCGCGGGCAGAGAGACGGAACAACATGGCGAAACTATGAGGGTTCCTAGTTGACTACGGAACCCTAAAAGACGAATACAGACAGACGAAAAAGTATTCTACTTTGTATTTTGAACCCGGATATCATATCTACAGTACAAAATACTATTTTCTTTTTTTTTTTCAATATCTCCAAGTGTTATGATTGCTGATATATTGATAGAACAAAAGGTGATTTTGACATACAACTTAGACTAATAAAGGACTTCGCTTTAGCGAAACTATACGTTAACTAGCTTTTGCCCGCGGCTCCGCCCGCGTGGTGTTCGGTTATCATGCGCTGTTCCCTCGGGAACTCTGCATTTTTCCGGCATAAAAAGTAGCCCATGTCACTCTCGGGCTTATAAACTATCTATATGCCAAAAATCACGTTGATTCGTCGCTCTGTTACGGCGTGAAAGACGCACAAACATACAAACACACAATACAATACAATACAAATATTCTTTATTGCACACCATAAAGCAGTACAAAAAAAAACTTATAATACAAACACAGATTTAGGCCACACTTAACTTGTTTTTTTAACACACTTTCGCATTTTTATTATTAATATGGATGTTAGAAGTTTAATAAAAGTAACACAGACACAATTAATTTACGTGTCATAAATAAATATGATGCGTATTACGATACAAATATTGGTTACCTAGTTAAAAATTCAGATATGAGATAATCAATCAATTAGTTAAATATTCGATTAACATTAAGTTAAATCAAGAGTTATCTTTAACTTTTAGTATTTACTTCTGTCAGTTCTATGGGTCCCTACATGCCTACCTTCCGCCTACCAGTAAGAACAATTCTTGTTTAAAATCTATTGTTTTAATAAATACCAATATTTCTACAATAAAAGTACGAATAAAGAATACTGAATAGAATTCTCAGAGTGCTTCGTGATTGTTACCACTAGTGTTTCCTTTTTGTTATTTATAAAGCCATTTTACTCGTTGGAATTTCTACTCATTCTAAAGTCTTTCTTAATGATTTATTTGGCCAAATTCAAAATGTTATAACTAATTTTTTAGGTATTAAAAACGGATTATTTATAAGTATTGGAACTGATACTATACTATGTCAGGTAGCCGTCTGACAGTTTCAGATCTTCCCGAAATCCTTGGAGTGAGTTTATTTTTTCGAGATTGCCAGGAGTTAGAAAGCGAATCGGCGAGATAAATCTATCCTGTACCTATAAAAAGTAACGAGACTGTCTGACAGACAACGAGCAGCCTAAACCATTGCAACTAAAGACTTAAATGTGAAAAAAAAAAACATAAATGTGAAATGGGAGCCAAGTTCAATATTATGATGATATATGCCTTGATTGTTGACTTTAAAGACAAAAAAAGTGAGATCTAAATGGGCGCCAAGAGCCAAGGTGCCAAGTTCAATGGTCAGTCCTGAAATTCTTTTATAGCAATCATCATTCGGGCTACACCTTATCCCATCTACTTGGGGTCGGCCTTCCTTGTCCGCAATTTCCACTTCGCACGGTCATGTGCCATGCTCGCGTCCAGTTTTGCTTCTTTGAGGTCTTCCTCGACCGTCGTCAGCCAAGTGGAGGGTGATCTTCCTCGTCCTCGCTTCGTCACTGGCAAATTTAGGGCAAGCTTAACGATGTGGTCTTCCGGCCATCTCTGAACGTGACCATACCATCTGAGGTGTTTCTCCTTGACCTTCTCTATTATTGGAGCAACCCTGAAACTGCCCCTCACGTACTCGTCAATTCTTTTTTATCAGCTTAAAATATAATTTCTTCTTATAACGTAGGATTAAAGCCTAAGGTTGGACTTGGCTAGCTCTCATCCAGCTTGCTATCCTGGGTTGAAAACTAGCCCCGTGTATTCCAGGCATAAGTCGGCTACCGAAGCTCTACTATTTTACTTTTACCCTACCATAAAGTGGTTTAGTATAACAATCCCATTGGCCCCGTTGCACAAAGCTTTGCAGGTGTGTGCACAAAAAAAGGAAAGGATTCAACGCACCTGCGCGGGCGCCGAGGTGGCAGGTTGTGACTTATGTTACAGTTTTGTTCAATACCTTTCAACCTTTACCTCTGAACTAAAGGATGAGAACTTTTATTTACAGGCCATGTGGTACGTTTAGTGTTAACCCAAATAGGAGCATTTAAATAAGTTATTGTTAATAATGTCATTTTTGAAAGTTCATTATTATTTTAATATTCTTTATTTACGTCCAAAGGAAAAATAAAACGCTTACCTATATGTTGATGGCACCAGTCATGGACAAGAACTAATAAGAGATTTTTTCCGTTAACCCAAATTTTAAGAAAATGACACTATTTTTTTAAAACTAATAAGATGAAGGGGCTGCTTCACCATCCATTGATTAGTGTTAACTGACGGTTAAATGTCATGCTGTCTCCGTCTATTCGAACAAAACAAATAGAGACGGCATCACATTTAACCGGCAGTTAACACTAATCAATGGATGATGAAACAGCCCCTAAGTCCATGAATGGTGAGCTATAAGGTACCTATTAAATAGTTGCTGTTTATTACTGAGTAGTACACGTCCATCATTGGTGCCGTCAATCTAAGATTTTTTTAACTAGGGTACCTATAACAAAGTAGATCGTGAACTTTGAACATAGTATCATTATATTTACCTTTGTTTGCCTTTGTACATATTTATTTTTTTGTCAATTGTATTTTTACTTCGGTATTTTGTATATTTTCGGTATATTTACGAAATATCTTCTTATCTTCGACGTCAACCTAATTTCAGCACAAGTAGGTACGAGTATATACAGAGTTATTTAAAAAGGAGAATTCCAGGTTATATAACACAAATATCTTACACTGTCCTTTTGGACTTTGACGGCCAAGGTTCAACTTTGATCAGCAGATCGCAAGATTTGCCATGGCCTTGATCGAGATTGGTGGATATTATCAGTTGCAATCTTCGAGCCTAATCCAAAGTACAAAGAGTAAAGGTAAATAAGAGCACGTTTATGATAAATAAGCAATGGTGATTGTTTTCTTCTAGGCAACCTGCGTGTTCCCTGGCCCCCTATCTTATAAAAAAGGTATACTAAAACCCACGCTTTAATTGCCAGCATCGTGCCCATTACCATCCTTGATATGGCTCAGCCTCAGAATGCACATCTGGGAGCAATGAAGCATCCACCATGACAAAACGACACAAACACCACACCTCTCCCTCTAACACAAACCATATATTTCACCAGACAAGGTCTAATCTCCGTTGGACTTAACCCAGACATTTAACAGTTCGGACACCTGTTTCAGCTATACCGTTTATTTGAGGCGACGACGGAGGCATTTTGTATTGCTAGGAACAGATTCAAAGTTGTTATTCGCTTGGCCATGTCTTGCATTCTTGTTAGGGATGTTCGCATAAATTATCGATGTTTCACTTCGCCAACACGGTCGGTATAAGTTTGTCTCGCTTTACACTTGTTTTTATTTCCTACTGCGGAGAGTCGTAAGCTAAAAAATGATTTCACTATCGATTTTTGTTTGAAGTTAGAAAAAAGGGTCATGATGACTGATTAGAAAGCGGACAAGGACGAGCTTATGATGATTACAACAATGATCTTATTGGGTTCATATTATGTTAATTATAAGGACAATTTAAGGAATCAGTTCATCTGTGAAACACATATTCTTTTATGTCATTACTAGCTTTTGCCTGCGGCTTCGCCCGCGTGGAATCCGATTAGTGCGTGATGTTCCCACAGGAACTATGCATATTTCCGGGATCAAAAGTAGCCTATGTCACTCTCTGGCCCATAAACTATCTCTATGCCAAAAATCACGTCAATCGGCGCTCCGTTTCGGCGTGAAAGACGGACAAACATACAAATACACACACTTTCGCAATTATATTATTAGTATGGATTTTTATTAAAAGTGTTTTTTTGACATATTTTTGTGACGAACACGGACTTTAGTGGTTAGGTGACCTGACTACGACGCTTGAGTTCCTCGGTTCCTAAACCTAAATTTACCTAAATAGGTATATTTTTTTGTAACTTTTGATGATTATTGGGTCTCTAATGAGACCTTAGCGTAAATTTGATTTTTGCATATAAGGGCGTTTATTCGAGCGTTTCAACCGTTTCATTTTTCTGGACACTTTTCTGCAAAAATAGCCGAATATTCTGATACAGTTTTCTAGTTATCTGGTTGAAATACAGGAACACTTACAAATAATAATCGTAAAACGACATCAAAATCTAGAGCCAATTCGTAAAAAATATGACCAGATAAATGAGGCGGTTGAAACGCTCGAATAAACGCCCATAAGTTATTCGAGAAAATGTAACATTTTTACATACTTAAAAGTCATAGAAACCACGCGCGATATCATTACTTCTTACAGGAAATAACCGGTAAAAAGGCTAAGTACCTAGGTATAATTACCTAAGGTATATAGGTAGGTATATAATGTTATTAAAAATAAACATTCCGCTAGTAAAAAAGCATTAAACTAACTTAATTAATTTAGATAACTCAATGCAACACCCTTCTTTACCAGCAAGTTCAATCCGAGTCAAGTACCATTTGATCGAAGTCGGGTCACGAAGCTAGTCCATAATACACGAGGTGTTGGCGGTGCGGCGGCCCGACGGCGCCAAGAGACACGGCGCCTGCTATCCTGGCTCTGAGGCACATAATTCTACACCAACACCACAAAATGAACCTTATAGAGCTGCTATACGACTTATAGTTCCGCACTGCACTGTTATACCACTATTTAGAGCTACAGAGGACTTATAACCGTAATGTAGAGTAGTAAGATGGAAGTTTGTGTAACCGATCAGTGTGTCAGCTGAGGGATTGGACTGCGTTGGATTGTGTGCTTTAAGCACTGGTGTTTGTGGCTAGCTTTGAGTTGTTTGATGTATCGTATTGAATTTGTTCCTTGATTTGGAATTCCGAACACCAAGTAAAGAAAGCTATGCTATAGGAAGCGCTTTATCTACGTCGACGTATTAATTTAATTGTTATGTAATGGCTGTCGGATTTGAGAAAATATATTTGGTTGTTGTAAAAGGAAAAGAGTGACGTAGAAACCGGCTATTAAGCTTTTTAAATATTAATAGACACTAGAGTAGCTAGTGACGGATATTTTGGGACCTTTGAAATTGTGTGCTTCAATAAAATGTAGTTGAATTAAGTTTTTTTTTGTTTTAGAAATCCCTCGATTTTAAAATTCAGTGTCAAAAAAAAAACCAATGAAACTTAACTAAGGAGCAATGCTAGTGTAGTTATTTATGAACTAAAACAATTGCTTTGCTCAGCCGCGACCTTATGATAGATATACGCTTATATAGTCTAAGGATATACGTTTATGCAAGATATATGTGTTCATGCAGTTCCTCCACCTCCACACTGTAAAAACGACATTGTAAGAAAGTAGTTGTTATAGTTCACTGATATCCATGGACCTCCGCAAAGTAACGCCTGATTTAAAAAAGCGTCTGAATCGGTTTATCCTTTTGGGAGCTATGATGCCACACATAAACTCACAAAAGGTTAGATATATACGTTCAACTGAGCCTATGTATCAAGTGATAAAACCTTTGTTCCAGTAATTAAACAACGAAACGATTTTTTTTAAATTTGGAACACATTTTAAAAATCGTTCCAAAATCAAAAGTAAGAGATGCTGCCAAATGCAAATAAAAACAAAGGCCAAACCGACCGCGGCACTTTCTTGCGTGGCACGCCGTATATATCACACATGACATACGCGTAACTACAGATATACGCGTCTGCCAGCCAGCGTTAATTTTGGCGCCAGTGGCAACCCAGGTGGCCGGTAGAGATGTGATTTCAGCTTTATTGCTGATTCGGTATCGGTAGGTACTTTATCGATTTCGTCATCCTAAAATCAATTAAGATCTATAAGAGTTGGTAATGGATTTCCTGATGAAACCCGTCAAAGTTCAGGAATGAGAATCCGTGACGTCACGCTGTACTGCAAAGAGGCGCACTTTGAGAAGTTTTGCAAAACTTCAGTAAATATTTTCGTGACGTTCGAATTCTGTGACGATTTTTCCTTCTAAGATTGGTGCAACTACGACTATTCGTAAAATTTGTTTTCTTCCATCGATGCTGGGACAAATCAATCAACTACTCAAAGAGCTATGGGATGTAAACCGTGATTGAGCCTCTGATATTTCTACGCAATTGCATTGTGATCGCGGCCAGCATATATTATGAGGGTTAATGTATGCAACTCCGTTGAAATTTCAGGAGCTCATTATATATATCACTTTTTAAATTAGTATGAAATATAATAATTATAACAACGTTACATTGACCGAACGGTTCATTCATAACTCCGCTAGCCTGGATTGTTTTGTTAGGATTTTCCCGCAATTTTTCCGCACTACGACCCAAGCTTTACTTCGCCGACGTTATATTTGGCGCCACGCGCGACCCAGGTGGCCGTAGAGATGTGATTTGAGCGCGACGGCATCGATTAACTGCATAACCGATTTAATTATGAGCGAGTTGACAGCGCGTATAGGGATGTTTTGTTGCTCTGGTTACGATATGTCGATAATTTTAAAAGTTAGCAATGGGGAGTCGTTTGTCAGGATTAGAATACTGGTTTAAAATAACATAGAAAGAAAAAAAAAATATATTTCACAGGCTACATACAAACATAAACATATCACAGGCTACACACATACATATACTTCATTTATTTTAACATTTGAAACTTAACGGTTAAAATTGCATACGTTTTTAAATTAAACAACAAAACTATTGTGTTAACTTCTGTAGTAAAAACATAATAAATATCGCTAATAAATGTACATCTAGGTATTTTTAGTCCATTAATTTGTATTCAAAATACCGAGAAACGTGTATTACGATTTGACCGTTAATTCAAATCTTAAATTAAACGGAGTATAGATGCTGTTATAAAATGGTCCCAGCTCAGCATCTCGCTGGTTGAAAACCAGCACACTGCATTTCCTTCCGTAGACGTAAAAAACTTTCATTGCATAAATTATTTTAAACATTAAATAGCAGTTCATTCAGTAACATTCGCGTGTCTGTCACTCTGTCTGTCAATCCGTCTGTTGTACAAGCCAATAAGCTCCGAAAGTATTGAACCGATGGAGTTGAAAATTGCTACACAATTACGAACATGTAAGTCCTAAAGATTAAAGATGGATATGTAACATAAATAAATGAATTTTAAACATGGGGGCATGTTTTGGGGGGTAGATTAGCACATTAAAAATCAAGTTATTAAAATAGTAAAATAATAAAGGATACAGTTATTAAGTAAATACCTATGCCTAATCAAATCGTTAATTAAGTAAATAAGTAGTAGATAGTAAAGAAAAAAATGGCACGGTTATAAAACTAGTATTAAATTCAATCATATAAAATTTAATTAAGGACTTGAAGATTACAAACTTTTTTTTTAGTAAGTAGATGTAGGTAGTTATAGACACAGTTTATTTTTTATTTTTTGTGTTTAATTTAAGTCTTGTTTTCTTTTCTCTATGTGATAAATGTACAATTAATAATAATTACGTATGAAATACTTTCTGTTACAAATTCAAATTATACTTTTTCAAAATGTTAAGTAAGGGGCTAAAGGCACTAATTAATTCCACACAGACCTGCCGGCCTGTGGCCCCTTTCCACGTATAATCCGCCCAACGTGCTAATTGTCAAAAGTCCAGGCACTACCCAAATGTCACCGGCCACTATCCAAAGCTGCGATCCTCAAACAGCCAAAAAAGACGCTAAATAGGGCGCGATGATATTCACACCGGGGCTAGGTGTCAAAAGGTTTACCTGGGACGCCTACGCGGTAGACACCGTGGATCTACGGAGTGTGCAAGATGAGGCGTGGCTAAAACGTCAAATAAGCGATTGTGTAGGTACGCTCAAAAACACGCATAGCCGACGCTGGAGAAAAGGCTGCTAAGGGTTCGTATTAACAGGTGCCAGTGCCTCATGGCCAATGATGTAGATAATACAGTAGTTCTTTCAATAAATGATACTTATATTTTATTATGTTTTATATTTTGATTCTTGAACCACATTTAGATAACCAATGAAAATTACTATGGGGATATTACTTTATCATTTCTATGGGGACGTGTAAAAAGAACGCTACACATTCTTCGGGACAGGGAACCTGGTAGGTAAAACATATACAGTTTAAAAAGAATAATGGGCGAAATACATAATGTCATTTGAGATAATGCATTTTTCTCAGAAATTGACAACTTTACAGAACTGCTATAAAATAAACTCAACCTGACCTAAAACAATCTTTAAATTACACGATCATAAAACTCTAAATTGTTTAAATAAGTAGTTTCACTGATAATTGTTATATCAAACGACCATTATGAATTTTGAACATTTTTGTTTAATTCTTTTTGACACGTACTCGGCTGGGATGGGACTGGGCTTGTATTGAAACGTCTGGATGTGGGCTTACACATTCACCTGGCCACTGCAGAACGTCTATCGACGGCGAGGTAGTATGTAGGTACACCGAAAAGGATAAAGCGGGACGATCTGGACGCGAATGAAAGGGATTTAGCATAACAATATTAATATTATCATTATTATCGTCAATTTGTCGTATCCAGTGGCTACAGATTTAAATCGACTGTCGTGAAATTGACGTTTGGATCTACTGTTTTACTAGTCGGTGCCTTTCCCGAGATCATGGTGTTTGTTCAGTTAACCCTTCGCGCCGGGCTACTCAAAACTGTTGAGTAAATACGTGATTGGGACAGCATTGAACGTGTTGGCTAAAATTAAGAACTTTTTTAATCGCCCAATGAAAAGAACGTGTCAAGATACATAGAGTTTGAAAAGAATAATGGACGAAATATTAAATGGTCATTTCATCATCATCATCTCAGCCTATATACGTCCCACTGCTGGGCACAGGCCTCCTCTCGGAATGAGATGGCTTGGGCCATAGTTCCCACGCGGGCCCAGTGCGGATTGGGAACTTCACACGCACCATTGAATTGCTTCGCAGGTTTGTGCAGGTTTCCTCACGATGTTTTCCTTCACCGCAAAGCTCGTGGTAAATTGCGCACATGAGTTTCGAAAAACTCAGAGGCGCGAGCCGGGATTTGAACCCACAAACCTCTGCTTGAGAGGCGATAGGTTAAACCACTAGGCCACCACGGCAAATGGTCATTTGATGAAATATATTTTTAGTCTGATCTATGCGTGTGTGTGTGTGTTAGTGTTCAGCTAGAGTGCAACGTCAAACGGACCACTCAATATTAACGCCAAGCGATATTCTCTCCCTCTCTCGCCTCTCAAGAAAGCCTCCATTTGGTATAGGATAATGCAGGCTGAGCCTCCTCGTGTAGGTTACCTACTTTGGTTTGACTCTGTTAGTCTCTTCAGAGCAAAAGTTATTTGTGCGCATAGACTTCGATCTGGTCATGTTTCTTTAATATTATGTTTGCACTTTTAATGGGGTCCATATCGGCTCGGATACTTATTGAAAGTCTGAATAATCTTTGTCAGAATGATGGTTTGTCATTCATAAATAACTCTTTTTTCTCTGAATCCAATGATTGTTTAGTATTCTTATAAAATATACCTTACCAAACATATGGTTCTCTATAGGATGACCATTTAAAATTTTCATAAACATTTAAGATTTGAATGCAATAAAATTCTGACAAGCGATGATTCGGACAAAAATTACGGTTTGACTAGCGAAGAGTATGCGAACTTTAGCGCTCCCCATCTCATGAGAAAAGCAGTCATCAGTGTTGAGTGCTATATGGTTGAAGATGTTTTACCACCTATAGACTGGAGTGTGTAAGGACTCGAGTCAAAAGGAATATATATTCCTATACTAACTCTGACAGGGCAGTATGTATTAGAGATTGGCTTATTTGTAAGGTCACACCCAGATTTTTATAATAAAGTGTTAGTGAATCCTAGGCTCAGGACCAGAGATTTTGCAAAACTAGCCAAACCATCACAAAAAAGCGCACTGTATAGCAAAAATTGTTACGCAATGTCAATTAAAATATATAATCAGATACCGTTAATAATTAGACAAATCACGACATTAACAAAATTTAGAAAAGAATTCATAAAATGGTTAAGAGACAAATGTTTTTACAGTGTAAAGGATAACTAGGAAATAATTGGTATTGCTTTCCTCGATTATATGATATTTTATTATGACATGAAAATATTTATTGAAATTAGTAATATATATTATTGTAATCATTTTTATTAATTCTTTGACATGCGTCTGTAATTTTAGCTTCACATTTAGTTTAAGGCCGATAAATTTTGCATGCTTTAAAATAGCTAAGTGTGTGTTCTATACTAATAACTAACATCAATTTAATCCCACGCTTAATGCAAATAAATTCAATTTCATTTCATTTCATATGTTTTACACAACTTGGAATGTCAATATCTTAAATGTTGGTATTTTCCAAGCCATATTGTCGGAGCCCTGGTCGCAGGCTGCTAGATTTGTACACGGATTTTTAGATAAGTGAGTAGACAGATTTGTGGTAGACATTTTGTTTGAGTACTGTGTAAGAGAATCCGTGCGCAGGTTTGCCACTCTGTGGCCGGGGATCTGGTGGTATGGTTTGGAGGACATGTCATGTCCCTCTTGGCACGAGTACTCATATAAAATCATGTGACTGTTGTGTTGTTTTTCTAGTGAAGGCCTTTTGGAACTGACATGTTCATTACCTTTTGATCAAAGTTTTGATTAAAAAAAACGTCATTAAGTGGCTTATTTGAAAGCATTATCTATCGAACGAAGCAAATGTTCTATTGGAATTTTGAAGGACAGTTGTAGCACTAATTGAGCTTGAAGGAAACCGGTTTTTATCACAATGATAGCTTATTTCAACATAGTAATTGCGATGTCATCAAACATTCGAATAATCAGTGATCATGATTTGACGATTGATGGTAAGTACTGTCAGCTTTTATCTTATCTGTTTGATCGAAAGACGAGCGTAATGTTTTTTTACCGGCTCTAGAGAAGAACTGTTCATTTGTGACCTACCCGACTATTAAAAAGTTGAAAATCTAACAATACATTATACTGGCTCTTTATTGTCACCAGAAATAGTAAGCGATACAGAAAACAGGTAAACAGAGAGAAAATTACAAGGTAAGCAATAGGCAGGTGGTAGGACATTGTACAAGGTCCGTCCAGATTGTTACCACCATCTTGCTCGCTAATCCTGCCGTGAAGCAGCAGTGCTGGCACTGTTGTGTTTCGGCGTGTTGTGTCGTCATTTCAAAATTCAATATCTCAAAAAAAACAATAGCTAAGATCCACCGCGTGGATGTTGCTTTCTTTCAAACAACCACATCGAAATCGGGCCATCCGTTTGAGAGCTACACAAACAGACATTGGTGTCAAACCCCTCTTTTTGCAACGGGGGTTGGTAATAAGTCTTCGCTATATTAGGTACTCACCCTGAATAAATGTTTTGGATGCGCCAATCAAGCAGTAACACACCTAAATTCATTAAAAATCGTTAAGCATGACTTCCATTGGATCGGATCGGAAAGAATATGAACAGGTGCAGCGAACTGCGCATGCACATGCCTTGATAATATGGACCCCGCAAAGTAACGCCTGATTCAATAAATTAATATAAATATACTTTAAATACTACGTGATTCTTTTCGTATTAAATAATATAGTAACGGATATCTTACGTCTTAAATCGAGTTTAGCTCGACCTGTTTCGGGCTATTTCGTAGCCCTTCTTCAAAGGAGCACGCGACTTGGCGGCTGCCGCAACACGCGCACTACGTAGTAGTAGTTTAATATGAATGAGTCTCACGGTAGTTTCATGATTCTTTCCGATTCGATCCGATGCGAGCCGTTTGGCGGAAACCATGTTCACGCCAAAATGAATTACAAAATACCTTGAGTTTCCTACAAACTGCGACTTATTACGCGTAGTAGGTACAGTCAAGCGCAAAAATAAGTATCTAAAAATATGTTACTACGGCCTTATTGCGTTCGAATAAGAGTTTGTGGTACATATTTCTGAAACTTTTTTTTTATTTGACTGCAAGACAAACGAGCAAGGTCTCCTGTTGGTAAGAGATCACCACCGCCCATAAACATCTGCAACATCAGGGGTATTGCAGATGCGTTGCCAACCTAGAGGCCTAAGTTGACAAATACTTTTAACATATTTGACACTTGACTGTACCCATAAAAATTCAAGACAAAACCTGAATGCGCGCGGCTCGCCGCGTTCCCCGAATCCAAGGAAACGCAAAAAGCCGCAGAACTGGATACCGTATCGCCAAATCAGCAAGGCTACCATGAAATTCGAAAACCGAAGTTCGTATCGTACCGTCCCGCCTACGCTTATGTTATTTAATACGAGAGTGAGAGGGACGGTACGATACGAACTTCGAATTTCGTGTTTCGGAGTAGCCCTTCTGTTGCCGGAATATGGTAAACGAAACACGGGTTTTGAGGTTGAGTGGAATCAAAGTGTTACGGAATTAAATGCTTCATCTACACTTACAAAAATACATTACAATACAATTACTTGGCAAATAGATCACTGAATCAAAAAATCGTTTTGTAACCCCCTCCCCCTCATGGTTTTAAAAGACCTATCCAACGATACCCCACACTATAGGGTTAGTCGAGAAAAAAAATCACCAGCACTACGTCTATGGGAGGTACACAACATTTTTTTTTCACCGCTGTCGGCGTCTAACGGTCTCTGAGCTTAGCCGTGGACAGACAGACGGACAGACATGGCGAAACTATGAGGGTTCCTAGTTGACTACGGAACCCAAAAAAGGAAAGCATAAGAACACGGCCAAAGCCCTTCTTTACTTTTTTCTGAAAAAATGCGTTCAAAATAGGTCAAGATTTGGAGAAGAAATCAGGGAAATACGAAACGTTGATTTTATGTATTTTTAATAGGTCTAAGTTGCAGTTGTCTCCATCGTGCTCTGCGGGGGGAGGCTAGACGTTGAGGGTTCCGTAGCCAAATGGCAAACATCGGAACCCTTATGGATTCGTCATGTCTATCTGTCCGTCCCTTAGAGTATACATAAGCAAGCTTGCTTATATATCTCTAAGGTCCGTCCGTATATCACAGCCACTTTTTTCCGAAACTATAAGAGCTATAGTGTTGAAACTTGGTAAGTAAATGTATTCTGTGAACCGCGAATTTGGGAACACAGACGTGATGTTTGTGTGTGTGTGTAAATAACTAAATAGTTACAGTTGCCTGAATTAAGAACAACACAGTTCTTGAGACTAACTAGCATTATCTAGGATTTAACCTTATCTATTATCTCAACTCCATGAAGTAAAGAAAGATGTGGAATTGTAGAATGACCAAGCAGTTCCTTGGAGCGAAGCCCCGTCGGGCTGACTTGCATATAGCTATATCATAATTTAGAAATGATAAAATCGGTGTTCGTACGATCTAGAACGGTTTTAGGATTCCGTATCTCAAAAGGAAAAAGAACCCGTGTTAACTTCTTTGTCCGTCTTACCAAGACCTTTTATGACCCCTGACGCAAAAAGAGGGATGTTTTAGGTGCGGCCACATGCAGTAGCTCGTCGCTCGATTGCAGCGATTAATATGGTCACGTGACCCCATTTCGAATGAGATTTTGAATTTCCCGCGACTCAAAAAAGTTGCATCAAGATGGCTACTTGCAGGAATGATCTTGACCACAGTATATAATAATATATAAGCTAAAGCTGGATGGAAGCTACGAACAAATCGATCGAAACGAACACACTCACACAGACTTGCGCTCTACACGGCCTCTGAGGGGATTCGCGGTACTGCGAGACCAGCGAGACCCCCTTAGAGGCCGTGTAGAGCGCGCGCATGTTTTAGTGTGTTCGTTTCGATCGTAGCTTCGTAGCTTCCATACTGCTTTAGATTTTATATATATATATACTGTGTCTTGACCTTGGAAGTTGATTTCTTAATCTTATTTAGTAGCAGCCGTGGCAGTGGTACAAATAAAAGAAATTGAAAAAGTAACAGTGTTTTTTCCCCCAGTTTTATCGCTATATGTCACGTGACTAGATTTGAGGCTGGAAACAAGCGTTGAGGGAGAGAGTAATATATAGGTCATTCGAAGAAGTGTGCAGGACCAACCCTGCACCCTATAGCAATGAGGATTATGACATAAGGAGTGGGAGGGGAGGATCTATGGTAGATAAAAAAAATTGTCCTGTTAGTGGTGGCAATAAAGAACATTTGTAATGTACCTATTGTGGCTATTGTATTCTATAAGTATAAACAGCACTCTTCCTATGTGACTTATAACATATTGTGATGGTACTTTTTGTGGGTGGTAAACGAGCAGGTGGCTTTAGTGATGATGAGTAAGCACCAACCAGACCATCCATCGATACCCGCAACACTAGAGGATAGCACACACGTTGTGAGCTTATAGAACTAAGGTAGGATGTTTTTTGTGTTGGGAGTTCACCAGCTTACTCTCTAGAACACAACAGTGCAGGTCCTGCTGCCTAGCGCAACAATTAGCGAATGAGATGGTGGTAGCGATCCGGACGGATCTTAAACATTCTCCCTTCGTCATTGACGAAGTTGCTATGACACAATTATGTTTATGATTTTTTAGTTTGCTCTATGTCTCTATGGCATAAAAAAATCCAGTTACCTATTATAGATTAAATATCAGGTCATTTATGGAATGAAATTTATAAAAAGATGCGCCAAAATATACTCGAAAACCTTACCTCAAACAAAACTCGTCTCTGAAAAAAAAAAGTTTTTATCTCAACTCTATCAAAACACTGCTAACTTGTCTATTGCGAATTCAGATTTCGAATTTCGAATGCAATAGTGATGCGCCGTCAATTGTCGTATAATGCGTGCGTGAGTCACGCTCACATGTGCATAGCAATAGCAACTGCAAGGAACAAATGTCCGGGCGCCGGTGTGTGTGTGATACTCCACGACAAGTCGCCGCCGCCGGTCAGGGAATGCGACCGGCTCGCCTCTAGTGAGGGGGTGTATCGATAGATTTTATTTTCGTTTTTTCTAATTAGAGTTTTTTTATAGGCCAGTTGGTGCTAGTATCGTGACATTTGTGTCACGTTGGTATTGGTTTATAACTAAATATGCCCATCTCAAGCAAAACTATAAAGTCAAACGGACTCTTATCACGAAATGCTATATAGTAAATAATGCAGAACCTTAAACTTACATCAATCAATCAACAGCACCAGCCATCCATTGCTGACAGATTGAGCGTTGATTTTTTCTATATGTCGCACACACGTAGCAGTCCTGCACATGTAGAAGAGTAGCAAGCTATTTTCTTTTGGCGTCTACAAAATAAATCCCGGGTCGATAAATATATATATATATACATAACAATAATATTATGTTACAATTATAAAATATTATATTACATTACATAACAATTATATTACATTAAAAAAAAAAACATAAGGCCATATAAATCACGAAACCGCCTTTCACCCCCGAATACCTAAAAGCGATAGCTAAAACGCTCTACCATCCAAACTTCTAAGCCGATAACAAACAAACCACTCACTTTAAAGCACATCTTAGGTACCAATCAGCAAAACTTACGATAAAATTCCAATCATATCAAGTGGGGCGCATCTCTAACAAGGGAGACCAGGCTGGCGCCGCGCTTTTTACCCCGGCGAGGCGCGGGCCAACTTATATTATAACACACTCGTCGACAGTCGAACGCAGTGCGTCGATACAAACGCACGTACATCACTCGGCGAAACAATTGAAACACGCGCGTTCGAGAAAAAAATGAAATGACATTTCAGTGTTCCGTTTTCAAATTTTTAAATAAAGTGTCTTAACGTGCCAAGTTGCCTTTAAAGTGCCGACGGAGTTCAGTTCTGATTTTGGATTGTTAGTGGTATATTTTTGGATTTGAAGGAGTTTCAGAGATGTCAGCTTTTACCGCTACAGGAGCGACACAGGGTGAAGTCAAAGGTTTGCATTTTCAGATTAAATTTATAATGTTCATTTTCTTTTTTATAAAAGAATAATTCGCATGGAAAAAAATGTATATTAAAATAAAACAAAAAAAAAGTATTAAAAACTTTTAATTTAATTTTTTAAATAGGAAACATTTAAAAAAAATTGAAATATATATTAAACTATTCGCACTTTTACTATCTAACAATCAAGTACACCTCATTGCAAAAATTTTTTCCCAACTTTTTTGTCATACACTTCCTGTATTAGAATTATAATCAGAAAATATACATAATTGGTTCATTAACAACTTTAAATTATTCATGGTTAGTAATAAAATGAACTCTCTTTGTTTATTCCTATCTTCTTTTAATATCTAGGTTTCAATAAATTCATAGTAGTTTTTTTTGAGTTTCAGTATTTGTTTTGCAATTTTAGTAATTTCTTCGGTAATCAGATATTACATACGTCACCATGACTTTCTCGTACAGCTGGTAACTACAAAACAAAACAAAACTGACTTCCTGCACTGAAAAAAAAAAAACCTAACTCACTCATAAAGTCCTAGAATGCTTTGCTATCGCTAAGAATAACATCCGTCCTCCGCACACTGCACGCTTTGAATTGCAACTTTTCAATATTCAATACCAAATTGCCTGCCTACTAAAATAAGTTACGTTGTTCATCATCATCATCATCATGTCAGCCGAAAGACGTCCACTGCTGGACATAGGCTTCCCCCAAGGCTCTCCACTCAGACCGGTCTTGTGCTTTTCGCATCCACCGCGATACCGCGATCTTAGCCAGGTCGTCGCTCCATATTGTTGGAGGCCTACCGACAGCTCGTCTCCCGGTTACGTTGTTATTATAACATTGTTATAAATTGTAACATACAATGTAATAACGTCACCACAGCTGAAATCCGTGACAATCGAAGAAATTAATTGTTTTTAAAGGGAAATATTAAGTAATGCTCTATACTCTACCTCTACTAGACTGTCTCTACTTCTTAGCGTCGCAAAAGCAGCAGAGTCATTACAGTTAAGAAGGTTCTAACTCTACGTAAATTATACTGAAAACTTATAGCATATCAACTGAAGAGACATAAACATACAAAAAACTAACTGTAACATTTTACCCTGTTATTCCGCTACCTCACGTCCAAGACAGATGCGTCTGTTCGACACGTATTTTCCTGCATTGACAGATAGGGTGTAGTTCATTAATAGGATAGGAATACTTTTAAAGTAATAGAGATGCACTAAGTAGATAGCTACCCAGTTTTTTAACATACCAAGGGAGCGAAACCGTGGTATAAATCTAGTTACCAGGACAAAATTACATTAGAATACATTAAATGAATATCACACGTAGGTGCTTAAAAGCACTTGGGAATCGCAATTAAGTTTCGTGGAGAAATTTTCAGTCTTCTTTGTTGACTTTATATGTATGTACAGTCGAGGAAATAAATAATCTATACTACAGCTTTGCATTTGTATACATCGACCTTATAGTTAGTGATATATAGGTGTATAGATATTTTTGACGTCTAGGGGAATGTATGTATATTTTATGCACTTTAGTGTACTTAAGTTATAAATCTTGTCATAGGTTTATGAGCTGACGTTTTACTGCTACGCGCTGCTACGGAAGCGGAAGTTACACTTCAATTGCGCGTGCGCATTCAGAATTCTTTTTTCAAAGCTATATGTACGACTTAGTTGAAACTATGGTCCAAGCCCTCTCATTATGAGAGAAGGCCTGTGTCCAGCTGGTCCGTATATAGGCTAGGATAATGATGACTAGGTTAGGTAAGCTATATACACAATTGCTAGGCAAAATAATTATAAAATAAGTTATTGGTAAAACATTTCACTTTTAATAAAAGTTTTTTTTTCTGACTATACTTTTGGTCGACTTTGCTTGCATTGTCACCCAAACTACGTTTGTATACCAAATTTCAAGTCGATGCCAGTAACCGTTGAAGAGTTCTGTCCTGCGAAGACGATCCTGCCCGGACTACCAAGATGTCACTAGGAGATTATTGTATTTGCCACGCATTTTATTTCAAGTCACAAATTTCAAGTAAATCCGACTACTGGAAGTTGGTCGAATTTAACTTGCAAGATTTGATTACTGACAGACACGAAAAAAATACTCGTAATAACACTAATTGAGGTCTTCTTTTATAATGGAATTGAGAACACGAGAAAAATTAATTGAAAAATCTAAACTAACTAAACTAAACTATTTTTAAATTATGAATCATCCTGTTGAAATGCAAGATCCGAATTTCACCCCGTAACAAAACCCCATAACTAAACATCTGCGAATATTCACACTATCAATATGGACTTGCACTTTGGACGTGTAAGTACATAAGCACGGCGAATCACTTTTGACGTTAGTTTCAACTGTAATTATGTTGTTATCACTGTTTTACGATATCAACTCACTATCTCGCCGAATAAACGGCTCGGTGCAAAAACAGTACATAAGTACTCAGGTGCTATACCTATAATTATTCGTAATTACTCATATAAAACGACTTTGTCGCTGGGGAATGCTAACAATGTACTTAAAATTTCATTGAAAATAAATCCTAAACTTAATATCAAATGAAATAAGAATTAGACCGATTAGAACTGTATTTCTGTGGACATCTGTTATTGGGTTTCTGTTTAGTACCTAAGTCATATTAGTACTGCATTGCTGTTGATGCCCCAAATAAATAGGTAAAATAAAATAATAAAAATAAAACTAATACTAAGAATACTTGACCAAGGAACAGCTAGATACAGGCACCTATCAGTTGCTTGCAACTGCCTGCCTGATAATTTATATAATAATAATAATAAACAATGAAGTACATGCGTTACATTGTCCAACTCTGACTGAGCTAAATTTTGCATCACATTTAAAACTTCAACTACTTAAATATAAAAATCGAAAAGTATAGTAAAAGTAATCGGCTACACGTATTAACTCAACACACCACGTAATATCGTACACTATTTATATCTAGTAAATACTTTTTTATTAAGCGTGTAATGTTCAAGTGTCACTGAACTGATATCGATATGCGTACAGCACTATGCATCTGTCAATTCAGAAACTCAATATCTGCGTGTTGAAATTGTGTAAGAATATTAAAAAAAAACTATCGGTTGACCTCATTCATGCTGGCCAGCTAGAAAAATGGAGACCTTTAGAAAAATATTAAAAATGTAGTCTTCTAAATTTCAATCCACGAGTGATCATTACTGTCGCGACTTCTTTAGTAATTACTTATGCGCTCTCATCTAATCTAATTTATTAAATGCAATCGTGCCTTTAAAACACACAAAGAACAATTAATATCCATAACTTCAACAGTTTCTTTAACGAAATCCATCAATATTAATATAGTACTATCACACGGAAAAACAAAGGGTTTGGCAAAAAAAGGGTCACGACTCAAAGGGTGCGTTGCACATGTTCGCCTGTGAACCCCATGTCAAGCAAGTGCGAAGCAGCGGCTCCCAAACATAGGGCAGCTTCCGAATATGACTAATAATTTTCATTTATACCGGTAAGATCGCTGGAATCGCTGGATAGTGGGTAAAGTTCTGAAAATTGGTATTTAAATCGATGTATGTAAACAATAAAAAATTTGTGTACTAATATTAAAGTGAACTCATGTACAATTATTTTGTTATAATTGATTATACCGCACTCCAAGATAAAGGGTGTACGAGTATCAACTGAAATAAATAAAATAAATAAATATATTCATAGTAATTTATATTTCGTTCAGTTTATGGAAACTCTAAAGTTAAATGTTAGATTGTTTGAGTTGATATACTCTTAATCTAGAAATGCATACGACTCGCTCATTTTTTTCAACACTATGTTACAAAAAGTATAGCCATTTCAGATGTAAGACCGAGAATTTTATTATTTTTGTATCACTTTGGCTAAATACCGAATAACACTGTCCAATGATCAAAGTAAATGATCCAATCTCCTTGTTGTTCTTATTGCGTCACACTTTGGGAACTCCTGGCAGCATTACAAAGCGTATTTGCCCTCCGTTTAAACCAATTTAAACCTTATGTAAACGTTTTCAAGGATATGACTAACGAGTTAACGACCCATATGTTCGAACAAGTGCATAGAACTACCAATTCTATCTATCTTCCGTTTAAGCGAATAGAAACCTAATTGTGAAGCTAGTAAGGAACAGGTGCTTGTATTTGTAAATGGTTGTTTGTTCATATGTTGCTGGGGTCACATGTGATTTTGAAACCGTTTTTTTGCTTTTTTTTTCTGGATTTGAAAGGACTAAAGAAACGGCTTGTTCAGAGTTTGTTTTAATGTTTAGTCGAAGAATAAAATGTCGTGGCGTATTATAATATAACAGGTATCCTATCTACATAAGGTATATGTAAGTATACATTATATTTCCTTATCACGTACACGAATTGCACTAGCGATTACTTAATCTTGATTTCATCATAATAATTATTATCAATCAGCAACTGGTGATTCATATCATTTTGTAAATTTCATTAATTAGGTTCAAATAAATATCTATACTTTCAACAGAGGTTAAAAAAACTATAATAAAAAACTTCAGTAAGCAATATTCAGTTTCTTACCTTCACAATTGGCCACAAAGAATGCCTTTAAAAAGAAAACATTTATCCCCGGCCGAATAATCCCGTTCCAAATTTAAAGCAGAAAACAAAAGAACAAATTAAAAAAGCAATATCGCAACGCCAGTGTCGCCACATGTCAATTGACGTCGGGCCCTGTTGGAGGCCAGATGTCCCGTCCGTGGGCCCAGATGTGGCCAGATGTGGCCCGGCAAAGCGTAATGACGACAATAAACGCTCGGACTGTGTCAAATGTTTGACATCTGTATCTGACTACTGGGTACTGTGTATGAAAAGGGTGGTTTAGTTTTGTTTTGGTATTATTTTACTCGATGTAAAGATAGATCGTACGGAATTGCAATCACTTATGCATGCCATTTTTGCGAAATAGTATTGGAAGCTCAGATATTATGTTACTGAGGATTTTTAATGTTGCAATATCTCAGATGGTAACTCTGCAAAAAAAATGTTTATCCCTATCACGTGGGAACTAATTTTCTTGGATAAAACTATGTCCTTTTCAAAGTCTCAATCAATCATCATACCCATTTAAATTAGTTTAAGCGATTTAGAGGCAAAAAGGCGAATAGGTAGGCGGACAGACAGAGTTACGACTTTCACATTTACGATTGGTTATTTGGAAGTTTAAATCGAAAATTTTCACGGAATTTACATATATGTATTAAACTTTTTTTTTATTAAAGCGGTGGTAGCCTTGTGGTTTGACCTATCGCCTCTCAAGCAGAGGGGCGTGGGTTAAAACTCCGTCTCGCACCTCTGAGTTTTTCGCAATTCATATGCGGAATTACATTTCAAATTTATCACGAGCTTTGCGGTGAAGGAAAACATCGTGAGGAATCCTGCACAAACCTGCGAAGCAATTCAATGGTGCGTGTGAAGTTCCCAATCCGCACTGGGCCCGCGTGGGAACTACGGCCCAATCCCTCTCATTCTTAGAGGAGGCTTGTGCCCAGCAGTGGGACATAATATTATATGGGCTGGGATGATGATGAACAAATTTTATCAAAGATTCTTATAAAATTCAAGCAGATCAATGCAAGGATGAGTACACATATTTTTTTATTTTGACGTAACGTGTTTTGTATGACATCAAAATTATTCCAGTCATGTAGGTAATGCACTATCATTACCGTCGAGTGAATATTCGGTACACACCTACTAAAACTTAACTCAATCGTGTAATATACTAATATATCTAGATAAAGATAAAACCGATTCAGATAAGAACAGGACATAGAAAAAAAAAACATTCGATAAAGTAAAATTTTCGGCCAAGGTTTGGATTATGCATGGTTCCGTGGACGAACCAAAAAAGTAGGGCTACTAAATTCCAAATTCAAACTTCGTATCTTGCCATCCCGCTGACGGCAATATTATTTAATACGAGAGTGAGAGGGACGGTACGTTACGAACTTCGGTTTTCGAATTTTGTAGTAGCCCCCAAGGCCGAATTGTCTAACTCTCGGGTGCTATCGCATTTACCATCTCTTTCTGCCCACATTCTTTAACGTGTGACAGAAAGAAGTGAAACGATTGTGATTCCGAGTGTGTCATAAGGCCTCTGGTTACAACTAACTAACTTGCTTTTGTCGAGTTTAGAACTGTAGAGTTCTAGAATATGAGACTTTATAGTTCGAAACTT
This sequence comes from Choristoneura rosaceana, assembly GCA_037349165.1. Classification (NCBI taxonomy): domain Eukaryota; kingdom Metazoa; phylum Arthropoda; class Insecta; order Lepidoptera; family Tortricidae; genus Choristoneura; species Choristoneura rosaceana. Next base: position 4,195,202 of record JAZBNJ010000032.1, read on the forward strand.
GCGAAGTGTAACTGGACAACTTGGAAAAGATAAAATCACAGCAAATTTGGTACTTACCTACTCTGAAAGGAAAAAGGTGGATGATAAAAAAATACAATACAATACATCAACTTCTATATTGAACTCGTAGCGCAGTAGATACAGAAAATACAGGTATATAGTTAGAGATTTTCCAAGGTAAGCAACAGTATTTTAATTTTTAAGTTTATAAGCGATATCTCGAATGGCGTCCGCGGACCGGGAGACGAGCTGTCGGTAGGCCTCCAACAAGATGGAGCGACGACCTGGCTAAGATCGCGGGATCGCGGTGGATGCGAAAAGCACAAGACCGGTCTGAGTGGAGAGCCTTGGGGGAGGCCTATGTCCAGCAGTGGACGTCTTTCGGCTGACATGATGAAGCGATATCTAGCGACAATATCACTACTTTATTTACTATGTTCATCGTCAGAGCGAACAAACAATCATCAGATTGAACGGTAATGGTTGCTCTGATGATGAACTCTGGTTGTGTTTGAAACACGTTAGCGTAGTACTGGTGGTGATAGTTGGGTTTCTGTGTGTGTGCTTTTATAGAGTGAAGGCGGAGGAGCTACATGAATATATCTGTTAAATAGATGTAGCTATCGTAAGATCGCTGGTGAGCAAATTGTATATAGACTACCTACAATGATGATACTACCTAGAATGATAGTGTAAAGTCACTGGCATTTAATATCTGCCACAGCGGAGCGTGCAAAAATATCTGACACGTCCTTCCGGCCCTAGAAATAGAGTCGTATCAGATATTTATGCACGCCTGTTATGTCAGATATTGGTGCTGGTGTACCTGCCTACATACCCCTAAAATTTTAAAATGATACTTTCGTGACGTGGTCGCAGTTTGATTATTACAAAATAGTCGTTAAGGAGAAAAATTCGTCAACTTTGTTATTACCTTATTATATAGTAATTAATCATTAGTTGTTATCAGTATTATTTATTATTATTTCATCGCAATTCTGTGATCAACCTTTAGCTGTTAGCACTCTTGATGGCAACATTCTGATTAGAAACTTAATGTAATTGCGTAAGGTTGTATTTTCTTTGTTAACATTTCCTAATTTTACTCGTATGTAAGCGCATTGAACTAGTTTATTAATTGCTATTAAATTGTATATTATTGTACTAATAATGAATGATTATTTTTCATTATTATCATGAGTTAATATCGGGTAATTGCTTTCTAGGGTACATAGTACATAGTGTACCTAAGTGCGATTTCGAAACTCGAAGTTCGTGTCGTGCGGGCCCTCCGACACTTATACTATTTAATACGAGAACGAGAGGGATGGTACGACACGAAATTCGAGTTTCGAGTTTCGTAGTAGCCCTGCAGATACTAATACTCATACTCATTTATTTATTTTTTCATTTTATTTTATACGTTAGGCAATGATACGGCCTTTGGTCCAAGCCTGTCAGTTCATTACTTTGACACTAGTGAATCATCTTTGCAAGAAATATACCAGCCTTCACCTAGAAAGTATAACAACTTACTCAATATTTTAGAAAATTACGTAAAGAAGTTAAAAAAAAATCAACAACGGTGACTACATGTAGTAAGTATATATAGTATATAGTAGTATGTGTACTTATTAATACTTACGTTTTCAAATTGTTTCAGTGTATAACCAGGTGTTTTCTTGCAATAAAGTACATTGATACTATAACGTACATACTTATGAACTTATCTCTACGTAAAGAGTTTTTGTTCAACTCGTGGCATTATTTGCAAAAAACCTATCCCTAAGTATTTACATAAATTACGTACTTTATACTTGGAAGAGTTTACGTGACTTACGTTATTTTTGATTCATAATTTCGAAAGTGTTGAATCGTGCTGAATTCAAAATACGAGTGGAGAAGAAGAAAACTGTAGCGCTACTTAATGAATTATGTCAACTGCTCGAAAACATTATTTAAGCTTTTGTAGCAATAAGTAAGTACTTACAGATTTCTATCACTATCGAATATTTAGTAAAGTGACGTCTATATCGTTTTTTTTAACGAAACCTTTGCTTTGTCTAACAAAACCATCAATGAAGGATAGAATTAGAACGGAGTTCAAAATTTGAATTTGCTTCAAATGGCAGAGGAAAATAGCTGTTCGATAAAACTTTGAAATGCGGTTGTTTTGAATGTCTACGTATACATCATGCCCACATGTCCCGGTTGTGTTTACTGAAAGTCCCATTAGAAGTAAAAGATAAAGTTGAATATCATGATTGCATAACTATTAAATTCCTAACCTTAATTATTAAATCATGCTTAGATGTTGAGCGGAGATCAGGATTTTGTTTATACCGATTGTGGGATTCCCAATGTCGTAATGCCAAAGGCGTTGACGCGATGGTGACAAAAAATGTGGCCAACGTTGTTCGCTAAAGTTTACGAATGTTAAAATATGCAAAAAAATACAATTAATAATTTGCTTTGTTAGGAAATTTGCAAAATATTGCGCGGTTTAAGAGTAAGCTCTGCTTGAATTTCTACATTTCACACGTTTCAAGTTGTTTTCTTTTATAAACTCTAGTTATATTACTTAGGAATACATCGTGATTTCTTAGCGTAAGTGTCAATGCAAATATTGCTTACGTATTCATCATCATCATGTCAGCCGAAAGACGTCCACTGCTGGACATAAGCCTCCCCAAGGCTCTCCACTCAGACCGGTCTTACACACACAGACGTATTCATATGCAAGTATCTACAATTTAGGAAATATAAATTGATACTTTGCACTAATAACGGTTTTTTGCATCGGCATGTTTACCGAATGCAGTAAAATGCAGACCCTTATCTGAGCAACCTGTTGCAAACAAACGGATCGCATCCGGCGCACGTGTTACCCCACACGTGACTGTTTCAAAATATTTCCAGTCGTTAAAACAGCGAACCAACAAAACGGAACTAATACCGGTGAAATATCAAACACAGCGACGTGACACTTGTCGCACTTAAAATGCTTAATTAATTTGCCATGTTATGGCCGCGTAAGTGATCATCACGTCAATATTTAGACTTAAATTTTTAAGTAATCATTACTATTTAAAAAAAAAAGTTAATCCTTGATATTCATTTGAAGCGTGGGAATAATTATGTAGGAGTTTTTTGCGCATCCACAAAAATAAAGGGTCGAAAGGAAGCCTAAAATTTCTTGGCAGAGACAAAGGGAGGAAGCGATCGGGTGGCCCGACGCAAAAACAAAAGATTGTCCATCCTTTGAAAAAAGTTATAGACAAAAACTTATGCAGAAGACTTAAAAGCAGCGCTCAGTGTGCACTGATAGGTGACAACAGAAAATAAAGAATTGTGTATGTAGCTTCTTATTAATATTGTGTCTATATTTTTGACGCTTCATTCTTAAGAAAAATTCATATGGAATTGGTGTCATTCTTATTTACAATTTTTTTACGCGTCACAAAACGATCGAATTTTCCAGATGTCATGTAGGAATACTTGGTTCGAAAATTTCTCTATTACTCCAGAAAACATTTTTTTTCACTACATAGCTAATTTTAACACGGCCAAAAATTGTGTTTCTTGTTTTCATAGCGATGAAAACAAGAAACACAATTAAATTGAAATTATTTAAATATGATCTTTGCCTAGTCATAATTGCAAGCTAGTTCTACTCGACAATTTAATTGAAAGGCAGTTTCTAACTGACTGTTCTATGTAATGTATATAATTAAAATGTCAACCGCAAAAGGTCAGGTTCATGCAACGAGCGAGTCAACAAAGTGTAACGAAACGTCACATGTCATGTCATATTCTGCATGTAGCGATCCAACGTGAATGAACGACATGGCCTTGTAAGGTCGTCGGATCGCATTAAAACAGTCACATCCTTAAGCGTTAGTTAGTAATCAGGACTGTGTGTTTAAAATTTATTAAAATTATCTATAGTCACTATAACATAGAGTCCTATCTTGATTTCACTCGTTCATCTTATCATAAATCTGTACTTTAAGTCTTTTTATTCGACTTCGTACTTTTTACCCGACGTACCTACGTCATTGAAATACATATTCTTCTAATTTGTCTTAAATAGCTACCATGTGTTGCATGTGTATTCATGAATATGCAAGCAAGCAAGCAAAACTTACTATACTTTTGGATCTCAGAGCCGCACTATTTCTGGCTATACCTACTTTTAAGGCGATTTCTTTTTTCAGTTTTCCTCAAGTCTGGTGCACGAGTTCTCAGATATCATATTATTCAGGCATTTTATTATCTAATGAACTTATTATCAATAAGGAGTTATAGATTGGATGTAATATCAAATCAACACAATACGTTATTAGTAATAGCATTTCTAATAAATATTTATTTTGGCTTTATTAAAAATGAATTGCGCAAATAATGTACTTTTTTTATTCGACTGGATGAAAAACGAGCAAGTGGGTCTCCTGGTGGTAAGAGAATACCACCGTCCATAAACAATTCTATGAAATCATAATAAATAAGTACTTAATACGCTACTAAGTTAGTGGCTTGACTAGTATAGGTAAGTGCCACGAGAGTGAATGATTACACACACAGCTTAATGAAGAACTGATTGCATAAAAGGAGAATGAATGAAATGAATGAGTAAATGTCAAAATCCCACTGTCATTATATGATATGTTCTTGTGTGCGTGGCACTACCAATAATTTAAAAATTTTAAAATTGCATAAAAATATATTAGCCACAATCAATATAAAGATTAAATGGTTAGAGTAATTTATTACTAACGCTTAATAATATTTTCATTTTCAAATACCACATTTAATAAAAAAATAAAGAAATGTTACGAGAAAGTCATTATGAGAAATCGGAGAAGTATCTTAATAAAGAATTCTCGTGTTTATGTTTATGTTTAATGTTTATGATTGGCGACCGCGTGTCGCATTCCGTTTGAAGCATTTGCATAAGTTTACCGGCTGGATTTAGATAAAATATCTTGAATATGAGCATTAAATTACCGTCTAAATTAAACGGCGCTTGGCGCTAACCTGTTTTGGTTTTTATTTCGCTCTTAGTAACTGAGAAACCAAATTTGGTGCGCTGTTTTTTAATTACTTATAAAATATGCTTACAAATTCAACAATTTTTGAAAGTTATTTTAACTAAATTACGAGAGAACATAGTAATAGACATACATAAATACAGTTTAAACACATAACCCTCCTTCTTCGCAGTCTTAAAAAATATTATTATTGGATACTTATAACCAGATGTTTGTAATTTTGTTTTTTAATAGAACAAATATTTGCGTAGAACTGAAATAATGGCCGCGGGCCGCGTACATTTTTTTCTCAAAACTACAACTAGCACTAACTACATTTAGCAATACGCATAATAGCAATCGAATGATTACATGATACCAGATGGGAGCATCAGGATCTGCCATGTGGCTCCGAGTGCGAAATTAACATTTTATTGTGATTTATATTATCGACATGACGACGCTTGCCGGCGCGAGGTCACATCGCGCAGCGCTGTTTTGGCGCCAAACGCCATGTTGACTTGACATATTGATTTTTTAACATCTCAAATGCACAGATTATGCTCATTGTTGCTAATTAGGCGATTAATTATCCCGACTGCTCATTTTAATTCCATTGTATCTTAATTTATGACGAATTTTAACATTTTTATGTCGTCTTGGAATCTTAATACCGGCAATCAAGTAATAAATAAATAATAGATACATCCTTGATATTATGTTGCAGTATTGTATGAAGAGCTTTCCATCACAAATGACAGTAGGTAATTTTTTTGTAACATATTGTTCTTTTGTTCAAAACAAGTTGCAGATTTTAACGTCAGTTTTTGGAAATCGTCTCAAAGATGTCATTACCATACATATGTTTGCCCCCAGTTGCATAAACAGGTACAGTCAGCTTTAAAATGCACCTTGAAGACAGAGGCAAGATGCAATTTCCTTGTGCACTGCGGTACATAGTAGAAACAAAATCGATTTTAAAGTCCATCGATTACAAAAATAATGTACCTAACATTTAGTCCCAGTTATACAAAAATTCAGTTTGATATCACATCTTAAAAAGCGCCATTATATTTTGTTACTTCATTACTTACTGAACCACTTTTATACACATAGGTATACTTCCTTATACCCATACTTCCGACGCAATAGATTGTAAAAAACACAAGAAAATACATCAATCAAGAACATACGACACTTTGGACACGATAAATACATAAAATTACATATTCAATCCAGTTTCGCAAATTTATGTAGCCAACTGTACCGCATCTCGCATAACATTAGGCGAAAAAACCTAGGTTTTATTCAAATCCTAGGCATTGGACATTCGAAACAAATGACTTCTGACAAAATGTCAACCGAGCGCAATTTTTCTCTTTCAGCCAGGTGGTTCTATCCATTAAACATAGCGTAGATCAATGCAAAAACGTCACACAAAAACTCATTTTGAATTTGAAAGCGTTTTCAAAATAAAAACCGTCTGACTTAACATTCTTAATTTACCTACATCCTAGACAGTTTGGTAATAAGCACAGATTATCATATTTATTTAATAAAAAAAACCTTCTGTTTACTTTTTTAATTCCATAGGTATAGTCAGTCTTAAAGGTGTTAATTAAATAACTGAAAATCAGAAAGTAGTTTGCTCAGAATTGATTGTAGAATCAAAAGTGTAATTGATTCTACAATCAATTCTGAGCAAACTACTTTCTGATTTTCAGTTGTTACAGTGGTGTTTTTACGTGGTTTCGGTGTTTTAAAATCCCTTTTTTACTGTGCCCAGTCTAAAAGTTAAAAATGCATACGTCGATTAAATGTTTTGGTGAGGTTACATACTATTTAGTTAGATAGTTTACACTTGCCGTTTTGCTGTCAGTTTGACATTTTATTAAAAACGGCGAAGCGAAACTGTCAAATTTATACAAATTAAGAGTTGAGTTAGAGTTGGAAATTAAACATAATTAATTACTGACTTAGCAAAATACACGAATATTTTTTGAAATAACGAGGATTCGGAAATAAATGCAATAAACAAATTTATAATAAAAAAATCGGAGTACCCAAGGTTTTCAGTTATTTCATTAATATGTTACCAAAAATTGGGAAATTTCAATTGTTGTTAACCACTACACTACTATAGAATTAAGCTTTCTGTATCTATTACCTTATGTTGGTCGAAATAAAATTATTATTATTATTGTAATGTTGACCATACAAAACGAACTGGAAAAAGTGTCACTATGACAAATAAATTACTATGTTTGATTAATTATTCTTTGCGTCACAATCAAATGTTTCATATATTTTTAGCTACCATTGTAAACTGTTCAATTTTAAACTTTTCCCATGAATACTATCCCTAATAATATTATATAGTTATAATAATTTTATCTACCGCGCTACAATGTTGAAACGTACACTTTTTTTAACGACATAAGTTAGTACATAATATAATGCTAACCAGCCAGCTGTCCATACTAATATTATAAACGCGAAAATGTGTGTGTTTGTTTGTTTGTCCATCTTTCACGTCAAAATGGATTTTTGACGTGGAGATAGTTCATGTGCCAAAGAGTGACATAGGCTACTTTTTACCTCGGAAAAATGCACAGTTCCCGAGGGAACAGCGCGCGATAACCGAATGCCACGCGGGCGAAGCCGCGAGCAAAAGCTAGTAAAATATAAATTCCACCCGAAGTCTAAGTTTCGAATTTCGAAACTCAATTCGATCGTAGACGTTTCGGATTTACAGTTTTTTTTTCACAGAAAATAGCACTGATGCTTTTAGGACTGGTTTCACTGGCAGTTTAAAATTGTTTGGGTTTTTCCGCGACTTTATTACTGGCAATGGAATGTGATTCTGTGACACGGAACTGTACATAATACCAACACGCGACTTAAAAATCGTAAACGAAAACAATTCGATATTTGAAAACCGTGTTCAAAATTTAATAGACTTTTTTAAATCTCGAACGTCCACAGATTCATTTAAACCTCTGGGTAATACTGGGTACATGGATATGGGTCAGAGAGACATAACTTGTTATATAAAGCATGTTTTGTAAAACAGCTTCTTTAAACCGGCACGTGGCACCCAGGTGGTATAAGCAGACTTATTGAGTCTATGGAAGAACAATGCTTTATTTTGTCTTCAGAAGACAATCTGTTGCAATGATTGAACAGTTGGCAACAATGACCCTTTTACCGTGGGTAAACATGTGCGCATATGTTAAATGTATTTTATCTTTGTATATTGTCAAGTTTTAAATCTGTTTGTTACCTTTTGTTTGAACTACGACATTTGAATATTGAAAATAATTAGCAAAACCGAATTGGGCAAGATATAGGTTTCACTTACAGTTTGTTCTGGCTCTATTCCTCAGTCCCAGGGACACATTTAAGACACAATCACAGCACTTTCAGAGTTTTTTATGAATAATTTAAAAGAGCGCGCGCCGGCCGGCATTCATTTCGAGCTGTCAAATTTGCGCAACTGACTGGTGGCGCCGCCGTGCGGGAGAAAGCGGAAAGTTCATTCAGCCAGTATGTTTTTGATATGTGCAGGAGGTTTTAATGCACATATTACTAATTATATCTGCCCAATGTAACGTACATAAACCCCCCACCGGGAATCTACCCCAGATTCCCCAGTTTACAAACCAAACCAGGGATGGTATTGAATAAGGTAAGTGGACTGTATAGTGTAAGTATTTGTTGACTTAGTGAACTAAACACGTGTAGCTGTAAATTGAGTAAAATAAATGACTTATTTCGAACCTAAAATTGTCATAAATTTGACACCTTCTTGCGTCAAATTCATGCAAAGAAACAAAGAAAAATAAAAATTATGCTGAATCCAATTCCATGGGAAGTGGACTAAGCTTTACAACGGGTCGCGTGTATTCGCCATTCTGGGTTTTTACTTTTACCACCCGTACAACTCCATCAGCTCCTGGATAAAGTTCCGTCACATGACCGAGATGCCATTGAAGCGGAGGAGCGTCAGCATGCATAAGAACGAGTTCATCAACTTGAATATTACGACAATTCCTATGCCATTTTGTCGCTGCTGCAGCGTGTGCAAATAATCGTTTAATTGCAATGTACGCGGACCGATATGTAAATAAATTTTATGAAAATAGTCGATAAGAATTTTTGTAAAGTTGCACTTTTTAGGAAGCAATAATGGATACTTCTTTTGATACGGTAGTTCGGCGAAAGACAACCTACCCCCCACCCTGAGAAAACCGAGGGGGTCGACATAAGGTGCTAACCTTTTAAGTGAAGAACTACAGCTGTAACCATTGGAAATTGCTTGGATATCAGCTGCAAAATGCTCTCGCTGAACGGATTTAATGAGCACATCGTGTGCGTTCTTTAAATCTGATAGAGACGAAGGACCTGTGTTCCTATTAGACTTCGTCGATCTACAATTGTTAATAAATTGAAAACAACGAGCTAAGACATTTTGAAGTTTGCTAAAACTCGAATATTTTTCAGTTAAATTATAAACAAGATTTGAGTCACGTGTTGTGTTTTGCACGCTAGTTTGAGCCAAAGTCGCGCATGGAATTTTGAGTTCTGGCACATTTGCCGATTTAAATTGATCAATTGATTTTACTGGCCAATTCTCTCTTGGTGCGTCTAGCCAGCTCGGTCCTCCGAGCCACTCCGCTGTCGATAACAGCACGGAAGGTAGCGCTCCGCGCGAGCACACGTCAGCGGGGTTGGACGCGCCGCTCACGTGAAACCAACAATCGCTTTGCACGGTCTCCAAAATTTTGGAAACACGCGAAGCCACAAAGGTTTTGAGATTATAACTGGGTGTATTCAACCAACTCAGCACCACAGAGGAATCGGTAAACAAGAGTATTTCATGAACAGGAATTCGTTCAGACAATATTGACTTCGTATATTTGACTAACTTGACTAACAAATGCGCAGCCATTAGCTCGAGACGTGGAATGGTCACTGTCTTCAAGGGTGCAACCTTGGATTTTGCAATGACTAGACTGACCTTCGAATTACCTTGATTGTTAAAACTACGCAAATAGATGACCGCAGCTATTCCTTGAACTGAAGCATCGCAGAATCCTAGTATCTGGTAGTAGCTGTGCTGTTTGACAGTAACCTGGCGCTCGTGGCTAAAATTCGACAACAGCGGGAGCTCTGACATGTAGGTGAGCCACTCCTTTTCCAGTTCCGGAGGCAGCCGCTCATCCCAACCCAGCTGTTGGAGCCAGAGTTTCTGCATGAAGCATTTCGCGTAGAATATGCAAGGAGCCACGAAACCTAAGGGATCATACTGACGACCAATCTGTGACAAAACACTACGCTTGGTGATCGCCTGTGAAGCTGGAAGTGGATGGAATACGAAGGAAAACACATCTTCGGCGGGTCGCCACTGCAGACCTAAAACTTTTATGGATAGGTCCTTGTCATCCTCGAATGCAATGGGCGTTTCGCGGTGATCAGCTGGAACCCGAGCCAGTACCTGGGGACAGTTGCTGGCCCACTTACGAAGCAGAAATCCTCCTCCACTCAGCAACTCTAACAGTTCATCCTGTAGCCTAGCTGCTTCATCATAGCTGCTCACTGACCACAGAAGGTCATCGACGAAGAAACCCTTTTTTAGAACCTTGCTCGCTAAAGGATACTTCTCGCAGTCGTCGTCAGCCAGTTGATGCAGGACTCGGATCGCTAGGTACGGACTGCTAGCAACGCCGTATGTGATCGTGTTTAACTCATACACCTTTAAAGGTTGATCAGGTTGAAACCTCCACAAGATGTGTTGGTAATTGCGTTGAGATTTTTCGATCAAGGTCATTCGAAACATTTTACAAATGTCACTTGACAAGCAAATTTCATGTATACGAAAATTTATTAAAATCTCATTAATATCTGCTTGAAGCTTAGGACCGGCGTAAACGACTGAATTTAAAGAATTATTATTTGTCGTTTTGCATGAGGCGTCAAAAACTACTCGGAGTTTTGTCGTGGTACTTGACGGTCGGAGAATACAAAAGTGAGGAATTATGTACTTAGAATCCACAGTACCAAAATCACCTACGCAAGTCATGTGACCAAGGCTTTCATATTCGGACATGAATTTATTATATTCTTCCTTAAGTTCCGGAAGACGATTCAGCTTTGTTTCTAAATTGTTGAAACGACGTAACGCTTGTGGAGTCGAATCGCCGAGATCAAAACTGGGTTTGAACGGGTACTTCACTGTATAACGTCCCGTAGTATCGCGACTGTGTTCGTTTTGGAACAATTGTTCGACATACAAATCTTCTGGTTTTTTAGTGACGTCATACGGCACGTTTTCAGTCTCCCAGAAAGAGTTCATGATTTTATCGATACTACTAGTTTTATTAGCAGAGAACAAGTTGAGCGAGGCTGTATTTGACTCACAATCGTCACTCAGTACTGTCTGACCAGTAATGACATATCCGAATATGGAATGCATCGCGACGGGCAAACCCGGGTCACGTGGTAGTATATTTTGACCGTCATAAATGTAGGGAAATAAGTCACCTGCGATCAACAAGTCAACTGGAGCCGCTGAAAAGTAGTTCGGGTCAGCTAACTCTAGATTTTTGAAATTATTGATAACTTTGTTTGATAAGGTTACTGTAGGTAAGTTGCTAGTTATATTACTTACGACAACAGTATCAGTGCTAAGCACCGGACCAAATGAGTTTCGTGGTTTAATTGAACATGTAACCAGACCGAAATCTTGCACTGGCGCACCTCCCAGACCCATGGGTTCAAACTGACACTTGCGTCGAGACAAACCCAGGCGCTGGGCACACTCTTTTGTCATATAACCGGACATGGCACCGCTGTCAATGACTGCACGTACGGCGTGGTAAGTTCCCCATCGATCTGCGACGTGCACCATGGCAGTGCCTAACAGCACGGTTGAATTTGACGAACAAGTCAAGCCGACGTTTGGCATTGACCTTTGACTTTGATTTTGACCATTTGAAACGTTTTGAATACTTGAAATGTTTTGACTATTTGAACCGTTTTGATTAATTGATGAATTTTGAACAGTTGGAACTGTATCTAAGTGAATACTGTGATGGTGCGGTTGTTTACACAGCACACAACGCACTTTTGACGTACACTCGGACAACGAATGCTGACGAAAGCAATTTTCGCATAATTGAAGCTGTTTCACTTTGTCAAGTCGCTGCACCGGTGTTAAATCAAAAAACTCGAAACATCGATAAGTTGAATGCGGTTTGTCGCAAAATAGACATCTATTTGATCGTTCGCTATTATTCTTACTCACAGCTGACAAGCACGGCTTTTGGAACTGCTTCGGTGCACTACTGTAATTAGCAGCATTATTATTATTTGTTCGAACAAAATTCGGCTTTGCAGAGGTGTTAGGAACACTCTTAGGCGTAAACTGAATTTTTGATGTACTAATTTTAACCTCAGACATTTCCAAAACACGCGCCTGTTTCTCCACGAAATTAATCAGCTGTTCGTAAGTAGGTATATCGGTTTGATCTACAGATTGTTCGAATTCGCGCCTAGTGACGGGGTCTAAATTTCGCAATCCCATATAAAACAGTATGAAACTCGATAGGTTACTGATTTTCAAAAGTTTCAATGCTTTAACACACTCTTGATACGTTTGTAAAAATGTGTTTAGACCAGTAGCCGACTCAGTTGACAAAGGCTTAAATTGAAACAGCCGATCTAAATAGCTCGTAGCTAAGGCACGAGTGTTCTCAAATTTTTTGACTAGCAAAGCCCAAACTATCGGATAATTATCGGCCGTCACTGGCATCCCTTTGACCACAGTCAATGCCGAACCGCTGACTACGGAGAGCAGGTAATAAAACTTCTCAATGTTCGTAATATCATTGTTGTTATGAATTAAACTCGTAAACGTGTCATAGAATGTTTGCCAGTTTTCTAATTTGCTATCGAAATGGAACAATTCTAGTTTAGGCAGCCGCGGCTTAGCCGACCGCGAGTCTGGCCCGGCAGCGCCCGGGCCGCGGCCCGCGGAGCGCGACGAAGGTCCGCTACCGCTGCCGTCACACGATTGCCAAGTGTCGCTATTAGCCTCCGCTACACTCAGAATACGGAAATACATGTCGTCAAAGGTTTGAATTTCCTGATAATTTGGTTTAAATTTCGGGTTTTGTTTCTTATTATAAGAATTTAACTCGAATATGCATTGTTCGAAACATTCCCGAGTCGAATGAAGTTCTTTGAGTCGCAAATTAAATTCGGGCAAACGCTCTGGTGGAGTTGATTTGGATAGTTCAAATAACGTTTGACATCGTATAAAAAGCAGTTCTTTTTTGTTAATAAGTTGTTCGACATCAAATTCTTTCTCGTCCATTTCGAATTCAAAACAAAAGACGCGCGCGACGCGTTGCAAAGAACGAAAATTGAAAACGTTTGTTTTATACGTATTATTCTAGGTAAATAACTTAGATTAGAAATAAGCCTGTTACCTTAAAACTGCGTGAAATGTGTGTTTTATGTGTATGAATGTGTATTTAGTTTGCAAACTGAGGATGCGGTTCGATTGACCAAAATGTTTGAACTACGACATTTGAATATTGAAAATAATTAGCAAAACCGAATTGGGCAAGATATAGGTTTCACTTACAGTTTGTTCTGGCTCTATTCCTCAGTCCCAGGGACACATTTAAGACACAATCACAGCACTTTCAGAGTTTTTTATGAATAATTTAAAAGAGCGCGCGCCGGCCGGCATTCATTTCGAGCTGTCAAATTTGCGCAACTGACTGGTGGCGCCGCCGTGCGGGAGAAAGCGGAAAGTTCATTCAGCCAGTATGTTTTTGATATGTGCAGGAGGTTTTAATGCACATATTACTAATTATATCTGCCCAATGTAACGTACACCTTTTAACAAGTTTTCGGATGCGATGTTTTTAACCCCCTACGTTAAAAGAGGGGTGTTATAAGTTTGACAAATTTATATCATACAATAATGTTTTTTTAATGTACTTAACTTCAGAAATATAGATGAATAACAAGTAATCCTTACTTTTTACAAGATTCAATTTACTTTGCAGTGTTTGTTTCTATGATGTTTCTATATTAGTTAAGGTCAAATATAGCAAGTGAAATTTAAACCAGTTGCAGTGGTCGGATTTAGTTGAAATTTTATATTTTTATGTGTATACAAGACACATGGAAGACTGACAATACAGGTCTAGGGAGAAAATATAGCTCGTGTGTAAAAGTTTTATAAGAAAAACTTACTTAATTTAACTCATCAGTTTCAACTTTATTCACTCCATTTGTTGCAAACTTCCTTACGGTTGACATTATACCAACATAACAAACTTAATGAAAATAAAATCGTTATAAAGCCAGTGCAGATGGCTAGTCGATCGATCGCACGAATTTTCCGAGAAATGCAATCCGGTGTGAATATGTAATCGACAGTGGCGCCGCGCGCGGCGGCGCGTTTGAAAAAAACATTCGAAGTTGGAATAAAGTTGAATTTCGAATTATATTATGTAATAGACGTGGTTTTCCACAAACGTGAGTGGAATTGAAATTAAAAGCTAGAACGTTAATATACTACGTTCGTTCGTACGTGTACCTATTGGTACTTACCTACATTTTAAATGTCGCGCTCCGAGTGACTTATTAATAATATATATATATATCTTCTATCGAAATTGGAAATTAGAGTAATGTGACTGTATAACACACAGCCTATACCACCGTAGGTAGCTTGAAATTTTGCAGTCGTATTTGTAGAAGCTCACTAAGAAATAATTTTATGAAATTTTACGAGATAGAAAGCCAGACTTTTTTTTTAATTTCCATTATCCTTGGCCTTAAGCTAAATTGTAATACAATGACATAAGATTCACTTCATATAAAAAAGAAAATATTATCTTTCATTACATATTATGTAATGATAAACACACTAGACACCCTTGTCACTAATGTATGAAGATAAACAGTTAGTTTCCAAAATGGCGTGACATTGTGTCAAGTCCTTATGAGAAACAAAAGCAACGTTCACAAAGTCTCTTCTTACATAAATATTCTCCGACTCCGAGGCGCCTCTGATCCCACGTTCTAAATCCAAAAGAGTCTAAGCGCTTGCTCTGAACGGATTAAGTTGCCAGGAATTGAATACGTCTTTAAGCCATATTATGTAACTACTGTGATAAAGAAAAAACTACTCTCAAATAGACATTATAGTGTGGTCTGATTTTGAACTCGATTTTAATTGACATTTTATTGTGTGAATTTGTATATGGTATCCTTTTAATAGTACATTATTGTAGAGGCCGGGAAGCAGGGCCAGGAAGCCGGCAACCCCAAATTCCGGCCGAGGCTTGTATAATGCTTTTCTCAAACATGACATGAAATAAAATAAAATAAAAAAAACAAGAAATCAAGCATGGCGGGACGCTAGTCTGGTCGCTCTGTTGCGTGCGCATTGCCGGCCAGTGGCCTGCAAAGTTGTATGAAATCTCTTTCAATAAAACTTTGCAGGCCGCTGGCCGTCAATGCTGGTCTATATTTGATTGGCCGGCAACCCTCTACTTCCCGGCCTCTACAGTAATGTACTATTTTCGGCCAAGTCATGACGAATTAAGAATGCCGCAAAATGCACGTGCTGTAGAACAATTGTTGTACAAATAAATGAGACTAAAACATTAGCAAGTTTATTGTAAAAAATGAACATATTATTAGGTATTATCAAGTTTAATTAATTACCATAGAAACAAAGATAAAACCGCGTCGAAACGCTTCTGCAATAATCTCGTACGAAGAAATTTAAATTAAGAAGGAAATTGTTATGAATCTATTCCATTCCGTTTCCTTTGTCCACTGAGTACACCTAACGTCGTTTGATTACTAAAATCTAATATATGAATGAATATGTACGACTTTTCGTATTAGCGAGCCGGTAATGTTCGGTGAAAGTCGTCGCATCACGACTTCTCATACATTAGAGACGAGCGACCGTGCGAACCACGACATTGCCTTTTATGCCTTTTTACAGCGCTGACCGCTCATCAGTTTCTCATTTCGAGCGTTTTGGCAATCGCTGGCAACACTTTTTGTTCGATTTCGTCAAATGAAAAAAATCGAAACTTGAAATGTATCCTGAGAGAAGATCTGTACCTCTAGCATTGGGTTTTATCGATAAAGTAATAAGAGTCGAAGAATTGCTCTCTCTCTGTCCTTTTGTTACAATGCAGGTGACAGTAATGAGACTTATATATTGCGTTATTACATAACCAACATTTTCTTAATAACTAACTCATGCTCCTTTGCACGTTTACGAGGGACGATTGAAAATTAAAAAAAAAAAACCTGGTCTTGTTTCCCGAATCTCACCGCAGGGCTTGAAATAAAACAAGAAAATACATTCTTCAAAAAGCCCCATTTCAAAAAGGAACTTTCCTTAGGCGTCGGCGTTCTGTGAAATTTGGCGCCATGATTCGTATCTTAATGTTTTATCTGACATCGGGATCCGCTCTCGTGTGCCAGGGACAAAGTTTTGTCTCTGTCTAACGAGTTTTGTGCGAAAAGGACAGTTGCTTTATGTCCGATGGTACGCTCTATATAGAGAGAGAGAGTGTTAAAAACATATCGTATTGTGCAAGGCATAAAGAACTTTACGAAGGTGTTAAGCTTTTTTTTAAGTATATGTTGTGGTTGCGGGCCCTTTGAGCCTCCTCTTTGTTTTAACATGTCCCTGTGAAACGTCGTAATGAGCTGTTAAAAATCAAGGGTCTGAATATACTGCTCTTTCATTAAGAGCTATAAATTTTAGGTGTCGATGGTCTAATAAGAAACTTGCAGTATTTGTCGAACTGAAGTTTAAAAAAAAAAGTACGGAGAACGCAGCTCTATTTAGACTATTTAGAAGCTGTCTGGAGTAGGTTCGCTTACATTTAAAATGTATAGCCCAAATTGAAGAAAAATAGTTGAGGTGGAAAATTACGAGTATTAAAAAAGGGATAATCTTCAGATAAGTTTACTAAAATTTTTATTTGTATTTATCACAGATTTCGTTTCTTTTAATTTTCGGTTGTGTTTCATATAGGCACTAACATAGCCTAACAGTATTCTATGTTTGATAAGAAATTTTCAATAATTCTGAAATCACAGGTATTTATATTTTAATGACTATTAAAATTAGTAATAAGTTTATGAATTAAAAGGGGAAACTTAAAGACGTTTTAGAAAAAAACACTAAAGTGCTTTACGTATAATAAATCCTCCTACGACCCCTGGTTTGTTACTGCTGAGATATATCTTACACCATAAGTCGTTTATCACCGGCAAGCCGACTGTTTTTTTTTTAATTTTTCGTTTTGTACGGGGACCGACTCTACATGATTCTACCCAAAAGGAAACGCACGTAAAAAACTGAGACCCAGAAACTCTAGCATACTATATCTACAGCAGATACATCCATGTGAAGTGTTTTTTTTTTGTTTTACAATTTTTTTTAAATTTAAAGTTATATATTTTTTTGTGCCTCACACTAATTAACCGATTATTTTTAATTGCAACGTAACCGAACCATTACGTATGCAATATTTTTTTACTGCTTAAAGATTTTGCTCTCTTAATAAAACCATAAAAGTAACTGGCCGTTATTAAAATCTCTATCAAGCAAAGGCGTTTACTCACAAAAAAAAACACCTGTAGTGTGAGAAGCGCGCCCCGTGAATGCTCGCATCTTATCTACCTACTTGTTCCTGCATTCTTTTGCAGCCAAGTAAATGCCATGGGGATCTTAATGCAAAGGATTAAAGTTGGTATTTGCATTGCTTCAAGTTTACCAGCTATCAATGTTGCAGTAAGTGGGAACGCCTCCGTGGCGCCACGGCCGCTCGATTACGACTTACGAGCCATAAACTAATTCCGGTAGCTAAACCATTATGGACACGCGATTATCTATGATTATGAATGGCATTAGAATTTCGAATTCTAAAATACTGGCTGGCTGAAGGCTGTGTTGCAAATGCGTTTTATGAAAAAGTTTGGCAATGTTGGCTATATATTCTGGCTATTGTCAACGTTTTGTGTAATATTTAAGCAGTTTAATATTATTTATTTAATAAGTAATCCACTTTAATTTAATTTTTACTGACTATTTCGACCAGAACTTTAATATTACGATATTACATTAGCATACAGAAGCTGCTCCTTGTAAGTACATATTTAAATTGAGAATTTATTGGTTGACAATAAAATTATATGTATAAAGAGCTGTCTTCAAGTAAGTACCTACTACGGTATAACTGCAATTTATGTTAGGTACTACTTATATTTATGAAAAAAGATAAAATATTTTCCGTTTATTTTCCGGAGATATTCTGATACGAGTACATGGTAAACATTTCTATCATCATCATCATGTCAGCCGCCGAAGGAAGTCCAACTTTTCTATACCTATTACATTAAACTTTTTAATTTTTCATTAAACAAGTATCAGGTTTGAATACCTACATAAATAAATATCATGGGACACTTGACACCAATTGACCTAGTCCCAAACTAAGCAAAGCTTGTACTATGACTACTGGGCAACGGATAAACTTACTTTTATAGATAAATACATACTTAAATACATATTAAACATCCAAGATAGTCTAATCTACATACATAATTGTATATGTAAGCGAGATATCAGTTTTAAAAATGAAATTGTTTGTAAGTATGTACTTACATACATATTATTTTACATTAATTTTGAAAAGACATACCAAACAACTCATACATTACGGCAGTTAGGTTCTATTGACAACAAATGCTGATTAATTAACTGTTACATTTTGTACATTAAACCAGATTGACCAACATAACCAATAAACTTATCTTAAACGCTTTGTTGAGCCGTGATATCGGATTAAGTTAATTAACAGCCGATTTAACCTTTTTATGTCTGTATTAGAGAATTAATGTCGCCATCACGACTTCCGCTCCAAAAACTCCGTTTATTTCTTAATACATTGATTTTAGATTTCATTTAGTTGCTATTTCCGTTCGGTTTTGTGGCTTAATTTCTATTCCTTATCAGTTACAGTTATGTCTTTAAGATAAAGTGAGATGTCAACTGTCATTATTGGTTTAATGTTTACTGATCGTCATGCGATCGAATGAACTTCCTTCTTTTTTGAAATGTCAATGTATTACTGGTCGCTCCCGTGAGTCGCTCTATATTCATAAAAAAAGATTTGTCTATGATAAAAAAGCGGCCAGACTCATTTAGGTAGAAAAAAAAAACAATTCGAACGTTTACATTACACTATGCATATTAATTCTATGAGTACGAGAGAAATCCGCTTGTACGAGTAAAATGGAATGCGGATCATTATTCGAGAAAAATAAAAACATTAATAATAATCAGAAACGGTCGACCATATGGCCGCAAACCTGTTCTGTTCATCTGGGCGCTAGCATGTTGTTTAATTCGACTTCTTCTGAACTTGTCTCTTACGTGGTGACAAGTTGACTACACATGCTAGACCATTTTTCTAACGAGTCGATTGCCAGTCTTTTTTCTTTCACATCATCCCTTTGTACACGGGCACAAACTTCCTCTCAGAACAAGAGGGCTTGGGCTGAAGTTCCCACGCGGGCTCAGTGCAAATTAGAAGCATCACGCACACCATTGGATTGCTTTGCAGATTTGTGCAGGTTTCCTTGCAATGTTTTCCACCACCGTAAAGATGTGAGCCCGGGTTTGAACCCACGATCCTCTGCTTGAGAAACCATAGGTCTGCTGGCCATATCCTGACCATATCTTTTTGAACAAAGATCACACAAGTATTCAGTTTAATTCTCACGAGTAAAAAAATCCGTCGTCAATGCTCATTATCATATTAGATAAGGACACAGCATAGTTTGTATCACTTAAGTTTAACTGACGTCATGGCTAAGGCATTGGCGCCGGCGCCTGCGCGGCCACAACTTTTTGCTGACCATAAATTCCGTTTACAAAAACATTGCAAAATAATTAAAATTAATATCTAATTTAAATGCAAAAGGACACCAGTGGCACTATGACTCGACCTTGGTCCCATTTTATAAAAAAGTGGTTTACTTTTTGGCAGACGAGAGCCAAGATGTCAAATGGGTTTAAAAATCGAACATATCTGCAAAAACTTCAAAAAGTACGTTTAAAACTAACTGGCTAGAGTGAAATAATTCTCAAAAAGGCAATGAAATTTCTCATTTCGATTAACTTGGATTTTAAGCAAAAATGCCTTCTTCTTATGTTTCTTCATCTTTTATTGCCTGTATTTTACTGTGCTGTTCTGTGGGCGTATACAAAATAATGAATATTTCATCTATCGGTTGACCAAATTCAAAAAAACACCCCAAGAGTTTCACTAGAAATTATTAGTCATTTGTTTGACACGTTATATGTACTTTGAATAGCCCATGGTTGAAATCATCTGGACCGATATTACGTCCCACTACGAACACAAGCTTCCTCTCAGAATGAGAGGGTTTTAATGCCGGTATAGTTTTGAGGGAAAAACATAAAATTACCACCTTTGATTAGAGACTTTTTTGTGTCTTTTTCAAAGTTCCACCTGTGCGAAGCCACAGCGGGTCGCTACTAAATAATATTGTATATTTCCCGGCCTCACATCTAACCTCATTAGTAAGCCAGTCATGCCCCGCGCATGTCGAGTAGGCTGCGTACGAGCAGCTTCCGTTGTTAGTGAGATCCTTTAGGGTAAATCCTTTTCGTATTTCCATCTATCCATGGTAAGCATGGTATTATTTTTTACATGTACATTGATTATGCTTCTCCTATTTTCTGGTTTCATCATTCGAACTAGTTAATAATTTATTTATTCTGAGATAGTAAGGTACGTTTGACAATTTTGACATTTTGATGTTTATGATTGGTTACATAAATTAGCCAATCACAAGCCAGACTGTAACGTCAAACGGAACTCTGGATATTAACGCCATCTATCGATATTTTGACTGTCAAAAAATCCACATTTAACTTAAAGCGTCACGAATTGTTTAAATACAAGGAATAGTCTTCATTTTATGTATGTATGTAAACTCTTTTTTGCACACAAAAATAAAATAGAAATACACAGAAAGGAGAGCAAAGAAAAATCCTTAAGAGAGGATCTCTTCCAGCTGACCTAGTTAAGAGAAGACAATTTTATCATCCAAGTACAAGTTTAAAGAACATCATCCCATAAGACCCTCTTAACAGCTTTTAGCTCTGCTACAATGATGGTGCATTTAAACATATGCATCATATCATATACATACTTATATCTTGAACTGACGAGTCTCCTTATCACTATCGTTTGATAAGTCAACATGATGCTGCGATTTTTTAACACGATGTAATAAACACACTCTTTGCATAACATTATACGTAAACTCCACTTCAATGGAATTTGAAAATCATCATTCTATACTCATTATAACCTACTGAAAAACCTGAGGTTTGATCTAAATGGTCAAACGCACAAATTTACACCTAAAGCATTCTATGTTTCAAATAGATGATGGTTGTCTCGTTTGTTTCAGATCGCATCGAACGAGATGCCGGATTCGTGTCAGGCGGAGACGATGACGACTCATGTTCCGGCCCCGCTCACTCTGACGACTCAGGAGTTAGACTGGTGGAGTCAGACCGGCTCAAGAGAGACCGCACCCCACCACGCCTCCCACCACCTAAGAAGAGACGGCTGGCCTCAACCGATGATCTCACCAGCCCAGAAGAAACCACCAGCCCTTTCCGGCCTTGGTCTTTCACTGAAGAACCGCAAAGAGAACCCTTATCCTTAGTCAAAAAAAGCGAAACGAGCTTACTGAGGCAAAGAAGGAGGCCACTTGAACCACCACCACCTTTACCACCCCCAAATATAGAAGAACCACGACCTGGCCCACCAAGAGTGCCCCCCCATCCTGGCGTGGTTGAACCATTCCCTGAAAAAAGTAAACCACGTGAACAAAGGAACTATAAAAACATGACAAGAGAACGAAGAATCGAAGCTAACGCTAGAGAAAGAACAAGGGTTCACACGATAAGTGCTGCCTTCGACACGTTAAGAAAATCAGTACCTGCGTACAGCCATAACCAGAAACTGTCAAAACTGTCGGTTCTCCGAATAGCATGCGCATACATTGCTGCACTGTCAACAGCAATTGACCCAGAAGCGGATCTCTCAGAAGCAGTGGAAGCCGTCACGCAAACGATACACACGGAAGGCAAACTAAGAAAAAAGAAAGACGATCCATAGAGTTTTCAAGACTACAAATAATGCCGTCCCTATGCCAGTTCTCAATTTTAACTCTGGTAGTACAAAAATGACAATAAAGTATGGGATAGTGATAAAGTATTTATTGGAGACTAGGATAACGTGCTTTTTACCACATTTTAAAATGTAGTGACTTTTAAGCAATTTTGATTGTTGATGTTCCGATTCTTAAATTGCTGAGTAGCCGCTACAACTGTCTGAAAAATCAGTGAAAGCAATGGTTATCTTTATGAATCTCGTCTTGGTCGGAATTTATTGTTGACTTCTCTTCTTCCCGATTCCGGGTTTGGTTCCTATGTTCACAGTGAGATTGGCCACCTTATAAGTTGTTGCATCTCACGAAGGCGCTAGACCTTTGACTGAAGTGTACCTAACAGCCAATGATACATGTTCAGCACAAAGGGGTATTTTACACCACTGGTAGGTACTCCAAGACAAAACTAAGCAAAACATTTGATTACAATGATATAAATAAATAGACAATTAAGTTGGCAATGAGCCACGTCACATTTAAATATTGCCATACTTTGAAGGAATTTTGCTTGTGTAAGGTCCACCTGGATTGCTACCACCATCTAGCTCGCTAATCCTGCCATGAAGCAGCAGTGCTTGCACTGTTGTTTCCGCGTGGAGAGTAAGACAGCCGTTGAAATTACTGGCACTTGAGGTATCCCATCTTAGGCCTCTAGGTTGGCAATGCATTTGAAATACCCCTGATGTTGCACATGTTTATGAGCGGTGGTGATCTCTTATCATCAGGACACCCACTTGCTCTTTTGCCATCCAGTCGAATAAAAAAATCGCCTTTTAACGGCCCATAGATGGTGTCAAATTTCCTATCAAAGGCGCGCACTCGCGAATTGCAACAAACTATAACGCCAAATGTTAAGAATGGCATTACCGTGCCCAAAGGAGTTGCCAATTGGTGTTAGACTGAAATGGTGATAGTTCCAATATGTCAATGTCCATTCCTGAATCCAGTATTAAGATAAAATTGACAATCTACCTTAATAAAAATGTATTTGGGCTTTAAATATAATTTATTACAATCGAGTCAGTAATTTTTAAGGCGATACTGTATATTTTTTAGTGTAAGTTTTGTAATATAGTGGACAGTGGAGTGTAGTACATGGAGCCAGTTGTTAATTATAAATTTATTGGAATGTTTTGCAATTGAGATTTAGAAAAATGTTGACTAAATTGGAGCAAAGTTGACCATTTGAACATACGTCGCATTACGCTACTTTTATTAAATAAGTAATTAAGTAAAGATGCGATACATTTTCGCCATTGAATTTGCAATTTACGCTCAAGAATATTCCTTGACTTATATATTTTTTTGTCACACACATCCAAAGCTGGGCACAAGACAGTTAATCGGTTAATCGTTAATTAACGACATAGTTATTTCGAGTAACGGGTAACTTACATTTTTATTTTATAAATTGTTAATGGGATCATTAAGTTCCGTTAACATTCCCTAATTATTAACTAAGTCGAAATTAACCGACTATTTGACAAAAAGACACCGCAGACCGCACTACATCGCGAAAACTATTTTCTGATCTGACAACTACGTGCAGCCTGTTATCATTTGAATTTAATGTTTAAATAATTGATTGATATTACCAATTTTACTCAAATTAACGCAACAATAACGACTACGTTAAATCTTCCGAAATGCAACGCCTTAACTTTAACGGAATTAACTGTTAATAGATTAACCGGTTAACAAACGGTTAACGGCGCCCAACTTTGGAGACATAATTTTTTTTCCAATAAATCATCAAGGAAATATTGTTTCTGCGATAAGTATGCCAGAATGGTTTTAAAACCTTGGTCTAACGTAACAAATTTGACCTAGATTGCCTTGAACATATATTGTGATATAAATAATGTAAATAGATAGGGTAGAAAAATATTTAACGCCTCAGTCCGGTGCAGAAAAATGACGTTCGATCACGTTGAAAAAGGCTATTGAACAGACAGTAATGTAATGGCATAATTATTATTTTGAAGCAATGTATTTAAAAAAAAATCTGTACCAACAAAATTAATTATAAAGTGTCGTTAAGTAGGTTGCTAGCACTAGCTAGAGGGTAACTATATCGAACCGCAAAGAACTATTTTATTTTAATACAGTTTGGTCAAGTAATAAATCCAAGAAACACTGTTCAGGTGTTACTTTACAGAGATCCATATCAATGGACTACAATATTTTGACGTTGCTTTTTTAGCGTAGAAAGCAAGTTTTACATCAAAGAATGTAATTTCAATAACACATTAGAAAAGTATTGGTAAAGTTATCCTCCAGGGTTAATGTTACCCAATTTTACAATAAATAATTCCTGAAATAACGAAACTAACTGCTATCAACCACCGGCCCTTTTATCGTTATTAAGAAGCCCAAGAATGGTAGCAACCATTCTTGTATCTCATTGGATCACATTTTGATTATACGTCAAATACGTATCTAACGACCAACCGGGGAGCTGCTTTGTATTCAAACCCGTCCGGTCTGTTCCAATGAGAGTTTCTTGACAGGCTAAATGTCCGTAGATGGCGTTAGTATCGTGGGGTCCATTTGACAGCCGCGCTTACGATTGACGCATACCTATCTCAATAGAATCTGTCAATTTTCTACACATTTAAGACACCCTGACGTGGGCACACTTAATTATACCTATATGTCCCTGTTGTTGTGATTATCATCTAAAAGGAATCAAAAAAGAATAATACATCACAAAGCCTTAGGCAGCCCGGTGTTCATATTAGTAGGCTGGAAGTGTCTACAGGATTGTCAGATTCTATTGAAATGGAGTTTAGTTATTTACCCAATCAAAAACGTGCAGAAAATGTCAAAGTTGTCAAACGATCACGATAGTAGCGCCACCTAGCCTATCACAGAAACCCTCGTTCAAGTAGCCATGTTTTGGCAGAATTGTCCAAACGTACAAGCCATTTATTCAAAAAAAAAGTAGCCTTGTTAAACTTTTTCTAACATTGATCGAACGTCCAAGGAGGATCACATTTGTATAATTTTAGAGTATTATGTATGACAAAGCGTATCGTAAAATATGAGAAAGCGGACGGTAGTTTGGACACCAAAAGATACGCGATCATTCATTACGTCTTATCTAGGCCATTTTGATTTCCATGATTCCCAGCGTATCTCAAAAACTTAATTATTTAGATTATTTTTAGATTTCCATTCCATCAATTTTTAATTGCTTGTTTTTTACTCTTATTTCTGATATCACAGGTTAACTAGTAGAGATCCGTTTTAGGGATAAATTCGCCTTTGTAAATCTTTTTTTTACCTGTTACCTAATCTCATTTGTTTTATGTTGGCACAAGTCGTGCTGAAAATGGAAAATATTGGAGTTCCTAGCTTCTTACTTTTTTTTTCAAGTTATACCTACCTACCTACATACAAATATACGTAATTATTCCCCAGTTAAATTAAATGTCAAAGTGTGTGTCTATACTTAAGATACAAGACGTACTCGAATCGATACGCGTCATACGCTAAAATTATACGAATGTGAACCCACTCCGACATATTTATTTCCCTGAAATACAATGTATTTCAAGACCCAAGTGCATTTTTGGATAAATAATAAATAAGATTCGCTTAAAAATGGGATACCTCAAGCTGTATTTTAAACAATAAAACGTTATAAATCAAAGAATAAATGATGGGAAATACGTGGTTACTTTTTGTTTTATTTTTAAGGTCCTTTACAATATAAGCAACATTTTAATGCCAATTTACAATACAATACTTACTGTAACCGAACCGAATACCACGCGGGCGGAGCCGCGGGCAAAAGCTAATAGTGAAAAATATACAGCATCATAAGATCACACGCAACACACACAAACATCACGCCTGTTTCCCAAATGGGGTAGACAGAGCACACGAGACGTTACCGCTTCGGAGCCACTTTTAGCAATTTTAGGTTTGAAGTTTGACAAAAACCGTAGAATAGTGACAGGTTACATGGTGAAGTCGTGGGGGCCTAGTGGTTTGAGAAGCCGTGGCGGCCTAGTGGTTTGACCTACATATCGCCTCTCAAGCAGAGGGTGGTGGGTTCAAACCCCGGCTCGCACCTCTGAGTTTTTCGAAATCCACGTGCTTAATTACATTTTAAATTTACCACGAGTTTTACGGTGAAGTAAAACATCGTGAGAAAACAATGGTGAGTGTGAAGTTCCCAATCCGCAATGGGCCCGCGTGGGAACTATGGCCCAAGCCCTCTCATTCTGAGAGGAGGCCTGTGCCCAGCAGTGGGACGTATATTGGCTGGGATGATGGAGTAATCGATGCATTTGCGCTAAATGTGCAAATGGATTATGCAATTGCTGGTAATCCTGTCTCTAAGACCGCCTTGCAGGTAAAAATAAATCTAGATTTAGTAGTTAAACCTGGCTTAAGCTTGACAGTTTCATACATTTTGACACTACTAAACTAAGCTTAACGCTAACTCGAGATTTATGTGTTTCCAGCAAGTAGCCATAAGTTAAGTCATGACTCTACCAGAGGGACAGGCAGACAAACAACTTCAAATTTACGAACCCCCTTGACGTGTTAAAAAATAGGAAGTGACAGTTACAAGGAAGCTACGGGACTGACATCTGTTCATATTAGACTACAAAGCCGCTTTATCCACAGGGTGATAAGAGGCACGTGCCGAAAAGCAAACACCCCTTATCAGATAGAGCTTCTTTATTTAAAAATGGGGAAGGCCATCTGCAGATGTCGCCTTTAGTCGATGCTTTGTTTTATGTTCGTCTAGATGCACAAACGAATGAAAAACTAAGCGAAAATGTTATAATTATGGAAGAAGGCTTATATTTTTCGAGCGTAATGTCTATTCTTTGGCTCGTTTTTGTAGCTCCAATGGCTGCACGGATTTTGGTAAGTACCTATATAGATAAGGTATAAATTTAATGATACCACGCGCCATATAAATATACCTAAAAGTTCATTACTTAATACTCAGTTTTAACGCATCTTTAACATAAAATTTTATGCGACGTCTTTACGTTACTCCCGGATTGTGTTCGAATCGCTTAACGGTATAGTGCCTATTCAATTATTGGAATTATACCTTTATAGTTTTTGTGGTACTAGTCGTAGCAATGAACTTTTAGGCAAAGGTAGGCGGCGGAAGGTATAGTCTGACTGGCAATAGGAACCTATACAATATTTTCAGTATGGCGTCCGCAAAAATATTGTTTTGTAACTATAATCGGTAGATCTGTATCAAATGGATGTTTTAATGCTATTTACTATTTGGAGAGCCTTGGGGAGGCCTATGTCCAGCAGTGGACGTGTTCCGGCGGACATGATGATGATGACTATTTAAACTACAATTTACACGGAAATAGCAGAGGATCGTGGGTACAATCCCCGGCTCGCACCTCTGGAGTTTTTCGAAATTCATGTGAGGAATCACATTTATTATTACTAGCTTTTGCCCGCGGCTCTGCCCGCGTGGTATTCGGTTATCGCGCGCTGTTCCCTCGGGAACTGTGCATTTTTCCGGGATAAAATTGTCGCTTTCAGTCGTTACAAAATTTCGTATGGTTTTCTTTTCCAACATGACGTTAAAGTTACAAGGTACAAAAGTGATCACTTATTTATGACGTTGACTGTACCAGTAGTTCTACTTAGCCGTTTCCTATGTACTTATCTATAAAAGAGTGCCTATAGTAACTAAATAACTGACTGACAAATCAAATAGCGCACAACCTAGATCACTGGAGCTAGAGATTTGTTTGGTAAATATATTTCTGGCCCGATCGTGCACTAGGAAGGGATTTTTCGACATTTCCGCGGCACAGAGACTTAGCTACTTCTTCCATGAGGCCAGTCCAGATATTATTTTTCACGTTCGTTGGTGACATTAAAGTGACAGCTGTTGCCACGTTAAATTATCGCAACAAATGTGTCTAATCGACCCCAACTGAATCCACTAATCATGTATTTGCTGTGGGGCCTGTGGGGTGTATCGAAGGGTAGGAAAACATGACATATTGAAGGGTGTAACGATGGTAATTATTGCTATCTGACATTTATGAGTGTATACATTAGAACTATTTGCTACTTTACAAAATTATTTAAATTTTGGTAACGCTTAGCCATCTGGCGGCTAAGAAGTGACTTACTGTCCTTGCTGTTAAAAGCCTGATCCTTGTTGTTACGCTATTCATTCATAGATGGCAGTAAACCATACATTTAGGTATAAGTTCTGCTAGTCGACGCTAGATGTCGATCGCAAAAGTACTACAACAGTCAACGCGTCTACTCGAACTTACCATTTCATACCAATAAAAAAAAAAAACGAAACAGCGGGAAACCTCTTCACTACCTTGAACTAGTTAATTTAATTTAATTTTGAAGCGATTATTTCAGTCATAAATAAAACTAAGTTAAATTTACTTTGAATCTTTATTAATTATTGGAATCTTAACAACTAGGTGGGCGTTTTCAAAATAAGTTGTCCAAATTACTTTTTTTTTAGATGTGGATGAAATTTGGTATTCCTACTCAGAATCAGGAGCACTTTCGATTATAATAGGAGAAAAAAAGTGTCCCAATATTTTTTATTCCATTACGTTACCGTTTTCATACGCGTGTCTGTGGCGGATAGTGTAATGGATAACACAAAATTATATGAAAAACCTGGGACACTTTTTTTTCCTATTGCAATCGAAAGTGCTCCCGATTCTGAGTAGGAATACCAAATTTCATCCACATCTGTCAAAAAAGCCATTTAGACAACTTATTTTGAAAACGCCCAGGTACAAGAGAAATAAGTAATTCAAGCAGTCCATTTGAGACATCGTGTGTCTAAGTGAGTTCCCAGACATCGGACGGAGCAATATCTCGCGCCGCACGGAATACAGGTATACTTTGATAGGAAGCCACAGATGGCACAAAAATGACGCTCAGGGAACCTGAAACACAATAATTATTATACTACTATGTACATTGTGTTTGTTATTCTTTGACATTAAAATGATTGGATGCAATTTGGGTGAAATTAGATAGCTAGATAGATAATAGCTGGATATCTGGATTATCCGAAATAACACATAGGTTGCTTTTAGTCCTGATATTTCCATGAGATCTATGTAAAATCATAACAACTAAGTATAGAAATATAAGTCAGCGTTCCCCAAATAGTGAGTCACAATCACAACCTAGCTCCAGGGTATGAAAATAAAATAATAGTGCAGTCGTGCATTGCAGCATTGTCTTGTTATTTGTTGCAATCAATGATACTTGCTCTTGACCAGAGATTGAGTTGCTATCGCACATAGTATTTGGATATTGAAATGTGATATTATTTTATTTTCACTATATGCACTAGGAAGGTATAAAAACTTGGCCATTATGAGGAAACATTATGATAACTGGGCCAGGACATAGTTTGGAAACCGCTGATATACTTATGTCCGGAAAGTTGTTTTTAATTTTCATTACGACTTACTTAGAAGGGGGAGCCTGTGCTGATAAATAGTTAGGAGGCTCTGGTCTAAAATTGGCATCTTCTTCAACGAGCTGAGCAAAGGATTTCCTGAACCTCATCTTATAGTAATCTGCACTCCTTGCTTTCTTCTTCCTTGTTGGTTTCTCATTTGAATCTGCAAACTTTGGTATCTTTTTTGACATAACAAGATCTGCATGTGGATCTTCATGGAAGTTATCCTGTTCCAAGGCTTCCACGGCCTTTCTGGCCCTGCGTTTCCGTGCAGCATCATCTAGCACCCTTGTTTTACCACCGTCCTTGACTCTACCAGACTCTCTTGCCGACATTGTGGACAATTATAGATATTTCAAGTTACAGGCCTTTATCATGAACAGGGATGCTCATCTGGTCCATTAAATCGTCAACTCGAGCTTGTAAAGTTTCAACAATGTCTGCTGATATAAATAGATGTGTTTCATCCAAGTCTTGCAGGATAAACTTCCGTCCAAGTGCGAGAGTCTCATCTAAGTGAAGGAGGAACTGCTTCATAGCCGGATCGCTGAAATTATAAAAGGATGTCTAAGAAACGAGGGGTCAGCGCTGAGGAGAAGAGAACCAGGATGTTGGAAATATTTCATAATAGTAAAGATTTCTTTCAATTAAAGGTAAATTACTTTCATTTGAATTGATAAAGAATCAACAGAACGTTTTAAGAAGATTGTATCACATTCTCTACTCTTTGCTATATATTTATTGCAAATAATGTTAACAGTAAACAGTACTAAAGTAATTAAATATTGAATAAAATCTTTTTAAGCAGGAAAATTTTGGTTCATTTACTTTTTCAAATGATTTTTGTCTTTGTTTTCAGGAATTGGAGAAAATAGCACCAAAAGAGAAAGGCATCACTGTGCAATCAGTGAAAGAAGTAGTTCAGGGTTTAGTTGATGACCATCTGGTGGATTCTGAAAAGATTGGCACATCTATATACTTCTGGTCCTTCCCCAGGTAAACTAGTTTTAAGTCAGTCAAAATATCTTTATTCAATTTAAGCTATAACAAGCACTTATGAATGTCAAAAAAAATCTATCACCGGTTCGGAAAAAACTCTGTTGAGAAGAATCTGGCAATAAAATCATAGAGGTATATTTTTTTAACAGATTTACAATATTATTAAATGATATTTTCAACACAATAGGTTTGTGAAATTTCAATTAAAAATGCTCAAATATGTCTGACTGAGCACTGAAGTATACAAATTTAAAAGTAAGCAAAAGTATGTACCTAATTGCAAATGAAAAAGGTATAGGTAGGTAGTATAATGAAATAGGTAGGTAGGTTTTTTCTTTTGATAGTTTTTGAACGCACACACTTTGTGGTTATGTCAATTGTGTTATGTATATGCTGGTGAAATAAGTAAATAAAAATTGAGGGCTTTTCTTTATTCACAGTAAAGTCAAAAATGCTAAGAAAAGAAAAGTGAATGATTTGCAGAATGAATTAGCAGAGTGCAGCAAGAAACTAAAAAAAACTGAAGATGCTATAACAAATGAATCAGTAAGTATTTGGATTGAAATTGATTTTTTTTTTTTTTTTTTTTTGAAATTCAACGAAGTATATATTTTTTTTAAACAGATTTACAATGTAGCACGGTACAAAACAAAAAAATAATTGATTTGAAATATAAGTATAAGTTTTGATGTTTTGGACTAAAATATTTTTTATCTCAATAGATGGGTCGGGAACCCAGTGATGAAAGGACAGAGGTATTGAAAAAATTGGAGGCAATGTCAAAACAGGAAGACGCACTGAAAAAGGAATTGCAGAAATACAGGGATTCAGACCCTGAATACATAGCACAGTTAAAAACAGAGATAGAGGTAAATATTTCAATTTAATAATATATGTCTGTAAGTTTAAGAATGAATGGGCAGGTATTACAATTTTATTTTAATTTTAAAGGACTTAAAAACAGCAGTAAACCGATGGACTGAAAACATCTACATTCTGAAATCCTACATGAAAAACACTTTTCAAGTGGAGAATGAAGTTATTGACCAAACCTTCAATATTCCGCAAGATTTAGATTATATAGAATAGTTCTATAAAATATTTGATCCTTTGTTCTGATTGATTCATTATAATAAAGTGATTTAACGGCAATTTTTCATTATTTGAAAAGAAATTAGGTTATGTCAGGAAAACTAAGTACCTACTAACCACTCAACAAGGACTCCTTTCATAACATTCACCATTGTCGATAATTCTGACCCATACTATGGGTAAAGAAATTAGTAATTTGACTTAATAGATGGGAAATTTGATTGTTGTTTTCTGTTTGAGATCAATAAGCACAGCGAGCAAGCAAAATTCATCAATCAAACTGACAGTGACACTGACGCCGCACGCACTTCAGCGCATTGTCAGTGTCAATGTCACTCAATTTTTTTAATAAATACTTTTCATTATACGCTTTATCTGGGGCTATAACTTTCAGTATTTTCTGTACTAAAAAAATTCACTGGAACGAAATGTAGTGAACGACGTTCTTTATTATTTTATTTTACTCTCAAAGATAAAAAAACTGTTACTGTCTGCTACAGTTTTAATTCCGTTCGTAGACGTGTGACGAGGCGAAGGTGAGGTCTTGCAGATAGGCGTGCGATGCGTGGTGGGTGATAGTGAGTGCGGCCACATGCAGTCGCTTGTCGCTCGATTGCAGCGATAAATCTGGTCAGTGGTTGAGGGTGATTTTGAATATTCCGCGACTCAAAAATGTAGCGTCAACTCACCGCGTCGAGCCGAGTAGCAGCGACAAGATGGTTTCTTGTAGGAATGATCTTGGCCTTGAACGCTGATTCTTAATCTTATTTAGTAGCAGTCGTGGAAATGGTACAAATAAAAGAAATTAGAGTAAATAAAATAAATATCAGTGTTTTTGCCGAAATTGAAGAGGTTTTTTTTCTGCAATAAACCCAATAAACCACCCTGCAATAAAGCTAAACATTTTCAGCTTTATTGCTATATGTCACGTGACCCTATTTGACACCTACTTGAAACGAGCACGTTCGTCGGTCGAGTCGAGCGATTTCATTCATATTTATGTGGCCGCGCCCCGCAGCCAAACGTCAACAAAGTCGTCCGCTCGTCTCGTCCGTCAAGCGTCAGTCAAGACAAAAGTTTTAAAAGTTTAGTATTTTAAAATAGTCAGTCTATTTGTTTGCTATATTGTAAGATTCATTCTAGACTTGCACCGTAAATAACAAGACAGTTTCCGTGATAAATATCTGTGATATTCTTAGTGATATTAGAATTTAAGTGACGCAATGGCTAATCCTTGGAACACTACATCGTCTATTGAAAAGGAGCCGGAACTATTAGAAATTATATCTGAAGAGTTGAGTCAGCGATTGCAGATGGAAGACGATTATGTGTGGGTGAATCTGCACGAAGTACAACAGCAGATAGGTAAGGTAGCATCGGTTACTTCGTCTGACCTAACTACAAGTACTAAATCGTCAATTGCACAAGATGTTAGAAACGTTGTGCAATCAGACGATTCTAATACCGAAATTGACGATGAAGAAGTCGTAGAAAAGATTTACTATGATGAAGATTCTGATATTAATGAAACTGACATAGAAGAAGAACCAGACAAAGTTGATGATTTGGAATTTAAAATGGATACTGAAAGACCAGTGAATATGTTAAAAATGGTGTATCCAATGCCACAATGGTTGAAACAAAGGGAACATGGCACAAGTAGAATAACAAGCAATGATAAGAATAAAACAAACAAGAAAAAACCGAATCTTCTTCTCCCTGACATTAATTTTGGGCCATCAACTACTGCAGTATTAGAAAAACTAATTGACAATAGATACTTAGGCCGATACAATGAAATAGTTGGGAGAGGGAAAAACTCTGTTGTATTCCATGCTGAATGCCACAGACGTAATTGTAGAACAATGCCAGTAAATAATGCTGTTAAAGTTTTCAACCTGACTAGCGACAAGGAAAAGAATAAATTGATATTCAGGAGAGTTCAGAGAGAATTTGAACATATGCGCATTGTATGGAGACCTATTTATACTTACGTAGAGCCCATACGTGCTTGGGAAAATGTTATTGTTATGTCATTCATTGGATTTAACAGCACGATCGCTCCGTCAATACAGGATCTTCAAAACGACAAAGACACAAACATGTATTTTGCTATTGTGAACTTTATACACAAATGTTATAATGTACATCGCCTGGTTCATGGTAAACTGTGTGCTCAAAATATAAGGTGTTGGTTTGAACATCCACACTTTATAGGCTGGGGACATTCTGTCAGGACGAACCACCCGCAGGCCCTGTCTAAACTAATCAAAGATTGCAAGTTTGTGTCAGAGGTAAACATCTCTTTTGATTGATTTTTGTTTATCCCTACTAATATTACAAATGCGAAAGTAACTCTGTCTGTCTGTCTGTCTGTTATGCTTTCACATCGAAACCACTGAACCGATTTTGATGAAATTTGGTATAGAGATAGTTTAAACCCCATGGATCAACATAGGATTCCTTTTATTCCGGTAGAGGATGCCACGGCGCGATAACCTAGATCCGCGCAGACGAAGTCGCGGCATAAGCTAGTTCTCTATATTTAAGTAATTTTTGAAAATGCTATTATGCCATTGTTGTGTTATAGGGGTGATAATTAAACTATATGCCAACTCTTTGTTTTATCTATAAAACACAGACTTAAATAAAAATAAGTTTTTGGTAAAAAAATCCTTTTTAGTACAATCACAAGCTTTTTTGCTGACTGTACTTGTATTGTCACCCAAATTACATTTGCTTACCAAATTTCAACTCAATGCCATTAACCATTAAGAGTCCCATCCTGTGGAGATTATCCTGGCCAGATTACCACAACGCACTGTCGGATTATTGTGTTATCACACAATTTACATAAGTATACCAAATTTCAAGTCAAATCAACTACTGGAAGTTGGTCGAATTTAACTTGCAAGATTTGTTTACAGACAGACGACAGACAACGGGACAGGGTCGAACAAGCTTTAATTTGCTTGTAAAAGTACATGTATATTAACTCTAATTTATTGTATTATATTCCAGTTTTATGCCGGAAGGGGAATTGCAGTGAAGTCAACTGAAGATCTCTTCAGAGAAATCACTGGCTGCTCCAAAATAAGCAGTAAATTATTGGAACTTATTAACAACAGAGATTTGTATGAAATATATGATCAAAATCCTAATAGAAGGAGTCCCAGTTCTAAGAGGCTCAATAGTAACTTAAGATTCAAGTGCAATTAAAAATATAATTAAAAAAAAAAAAAAACTTAATCTGTCTTAGTACCAAAATACTGTTTTATTTGTTCAACAGTCAACTTGTAAGTAAGTAAAGTAATGCAACCAAAATGTGCCAACCATAATTCTCCTTTGTACTTTGCTTTGTTAACTGTTATTTTTATGTTTTATGTACATAAAAGAGTTATTAACCCTTAAATTGACAAAATTGAAAAAAGTTCACGATTCAAAGTTCAACCCTCGTCGGTCGGTATCTTACAGTCCAAAAAATTCTATGTTAAAAAAAAACAAAAATATAGTCTTTGGCACACTGCCAATTTAAGGTTTAAATACAATACAATTAAAAATGATTATCTTCAAAGAAACCCCAGATATAGATTACACTAATAACGCAAATACCTCAATCTGTATGAAAATCAACCGTGTCACTACAAAGGCCAACCCCGACGTTTGGTTGGGGTTCGGACACGCGAAGTAGATGCATTTGCGTTATCTAGTGTAATCTATATCTTTAAAGAAACCACTGTGAAACGCTCGTTGAGTTCGAAACGCGTCATTGTAGTGTAGGGATGGTGATAGTAGGGTTTGTTTTGTGTGTGTTCTGACAGTGTGGAGGAGAAGGAGCTGCTTGAACACACATTTCTTGCATAGACGTGGCCATGGCTATCTTGAGGTCAAACCCCGGCTCGCACCTCTTAGTTTTTCGAAATTCATGTGCGCAATTACATTTACCACGAGCTTTGCGGTGACGGAAAAGATCGTGAGGAAATCTGCACATACCTGCGAAGCAATTCAGTGGTAGGTGGTAGATTTTTTTTGACATTCATAAGTGCTTGTTATAGCCTAAATTGAATAAAGATATTTTGTATGGTGGTTCCCAATACGCACTGGGCCCGCGTGGGAACTGTGGCCCAAGCCCTCGTGTGCTGAGATGAGGCCTGTGCGCAGTAGTGTGACGTATATAGGCTGGGATGGCAAGCATGTTCGGCCGTTATTCTTAGTGTTAATGTGTTAATTGGTTCATTGCAAAGTAGGTTTTAGCAGGTGGTAGGACCTTGTGCAAGGTCCGCCCGGATTGCTACCACCATCTTGCTCGCTAATCCTACAGTGAAGCAGCAGTGCTTGCACTGTTGTGTTTGTGGCCTGGAGAGTAAGACAGCCGGTGAAATTACTGGCACTTGAGGTATTCCATCTTAGTCCTCTAGGTTGGCAACGAGTCTGCAATATCCTTGGTGTTGCAGATGTTTATGGGCGGTGGTATCTCTTACCACCAGGAGACCCACTTGCTCATTTGCCTTGCCTTCCAGTCGAATAAAAAAAAGGTGTGCAAGACTCAGGAGGATGTACAGCCTATTGACAAATCATTCCTAAATCCAGGACTGAGACGTCCTACGCTGCGCTTGACGACCCGCGGTCTCCTCTTGAAAACTCACCAAGTCATCAAAATATACCATTTCTATAACCTAACCAACAAAAAGTTGAAAAACCCCCGACTGTGTCACTTTAAAGTTAAATATCTCAAAAACGGCTGAACCGATTTTGATGAAACATGTCTAAGAACCATCGCTAGAAAACCTGCTATCAAATAAAAAAACCGCATTAAAATTGGTCCACCCGTTTCAGAGCTACGGTGCCACAGACAGACACACAGACAGACATAGCGATCAAACTTATAATACCCCTATTTTTGCGTCGGTCGTTAAAAACTAAAGCGTGAAACGTGTGACGTCACTTAGCATATCACCCGCCGTCCAAATTTCCGCAAGGCTCGATACTATCTGATAGTAAATGGTAACTCACCCATCATAACGGATACGAGGGGTTGAGAATTTCAGGAAATTGCTGCCTCAGTGTCACATTACAGTAAAATGTAAGAGCTAGAGAATTGGATTTTGTACGAGGTGCGTAGTTTAGATAATTTTGGAGGAAACTAATTTGACTCCTGTTAATGTTACGCGGATGTGTGGTAGTGGTGTGTATATCTAATTAAATGCTAGACTAGATACTGGCATATAAAGCTAGCTAGGTAATAGTAGATTGTACAACGAGAGCATAAAACGAGCCATTTTACCCGAGACTTTCATATAGCCGAGTCGGTATAATGGCGAGGGTGGAAAGACACGTCGATGGGAAAATGGGTTTAATGCTCGAGTTTTACACTCTGCTTTTCAGTTCGATGGCGAGGAAACGAAATAGCAACAGTGAAAAGAATTGTTCACTTAGGTACTATGTACATTTTATTTTTTATGCATTACTATATTTGATATTTGATATTTATTTATTTGGCAAAAAATACTTATTACAATAATGTTACAATTTTCCGTCAGACTCCAAACTAGGCTGAGCCTATAGATTATATAGTTATAATTTTTTAGTTTTATTGATTTATTTTGATTGATTTATAATTTTACATAAATTAAAAATTATGAAAAAAAATAAACTTCTTTGTTTGTGGCTGTTGACACCTGATTACCTTGGTCTTAGACGAAGATTTTATTTTATGCACTAGTGCATAAAAAGTCATTTTATGTCGCCTAGATAAACACGGACACGAACTTTACGAGCATGAGAAGTGAAAAATATATTTTAAACTAGATGTTGCCCGCGCGCAACACTGTCCGCGTATAATTCGTTTAACGCTTTCCCGTGTTAACTATGCAATTTTCCGGGATAAAAACTGTCCCATATCCTTCACCAGGACTCAAACTATCTGTATATCGAATTGCATCTTTTTTTTATTCAACTGGATGAAAAACGGGAAAATGGGTCTCCTGCATGTTAAGAGATCACCACCGCCCATAAACATCTGCAACACCAGGGGTATTGTAGATGCCTTGCCAACCTGTACTCTGTTTAATTTAAGATTTGAATTAGCGGTCAAATTGTAATTTTTTTTTTTAAATAATTCAGGATGGTAGTGAATATGTAGGTACATCAAATTTACAAGGAACACTATAACGGTTAAGACTTGAAAATGATTAGTAGTTTAAGAGTAAACAGCAGCCTTAGGTTGGAAGATTCAACAATGTGAAAAATTGATTTTTTCGTCATGACTAGGGAACCCTATCTTGGGCGTGTCCGACACGCTCTTGGCCGGCTTTTTATTTTTGTTATCTCCTACAGTTTTTAACGTTGCGAGAGGCAATAAACATAAAACAAAATCATTAGGATTCATGCGTATTGCGTAACACTTGGCACTTAATTTAAAGCAAGTAAATAAGTACTTATGGCATCTGTCTTATGCCTCGTGTTCTATTACAAATACATACCTACACATGGTTGAATTGTTAAGATCAAAGACGATCTTTCACAGAAATTGTCTTTGTTATATCCTATACGGATAACACGGATATCCTTCCTTCGGATTCGTGAGTGCTTATTATTTATAATGAAAATGTGTTACATTCAGTGATCCTTGCAAGTCGTTGTTCTGTCTTTGTTTGGAGATGAAAGCCGTTGAGTGAAAGTGTTGTAGACCTTTTACCATTGCAGTACATTATTTACTTACTTAACAAAGTAAGTTAGGTACTCGTGTAGGAGAAATTGAGAAGATTCCTTTGTAAAAAAAAAATGTTCCTCTAATTAATATAATATGAGTAAACGGGTCTATGGGGGAGGCCTATGTCCAACAGTGGACGTCCTGCGGCTGAGAGGATGATGATGATGATGATGAAGCGTGTTTAGTCCGTCGCTTTAAGTAAGTGTTTTTCAATAGATAGTGTGGCAACACATGCTGAGTGAAGGCCCTTTTTAGGGTTCCGTGGCCAAAATGGCAAAAACGGAACCCTTATAGTTTCGCCAGGTCTCTGTCTGTCTGTCCGTCCGCGGCTTTGCTCAGGGACAATCAATGCTAGAAAGCTGTAATTTTGCACAAATATATATATGTAAACTATGCCAACAAACGGTACAATAAAAATTTAAAAAATAATTATTGTTTTTAATATTTCCCATAGACGTAATGTGGGGGTGATTTTTTTTCTTATCCAACTTTGCAATGGGTATCATTGGATAGTGTTTTAAAACCATTAGGGGGTTGCTAAAACGATTTTTTGAATCAGTGATATATTTGCAAAATATTCAACTTTAAAGTGCAAATTTTCATTAAAATCTATCGTATCACCAAGTAACTTAGTTTTAGTCTTACCTATTACTGTAAGGTGGTGTTTATGGAACAAAAATAAAATCTTTCTTTCTTTCTATCTGCTGGTCGCGACTCCTCCGTGTGGGGGTCGCGGTATCTTTAAAATACTCTCACCTTTAATGTCAAGAGCCATCGCCAGGGGATAGCAAGGAGGGGTAGCTGCCCCCCCTAGAGATTCTAAAAAAGTTGCCAAATGTAAAGCAACCAAACCAATACTGTCTTTGAATTGACTTCCTTGATCGATGATTCCCTTACGTCGAAACCGAAATATTAAATGATATTGTAACGGATAACTCACGTCTTAAATCGAGTTTAGCTCGACATATTTCGGGTTATTTCGAAACCCTGCGCGAGCAGAGCGGTGGCGCGTAGTGCGCGTGTTGCGGCAGCCGCCGAGTCGCGTGCTCCATTGATGAAGGGTTTCGAAATAACCCGAAACATGTCGAGCTAAACTCGATTTAAGACGTGAGTTATCCGTTACAATATCATTTAATATGAGTGAGTCTCACGGTAGTTTCATGATCGAAACTC
Source organism: Choristoneura rosaceana (assembly GCA_037349165.1). NCBI lineage: Eukaryota > Metazoa > Arthropoda > Insecta > Lepidoptera > Tortricidae > Choristoneura > Choristoneura rosaceana. The sequence goes on from JAZBNJ010000032.1 coordinate 4,235,004, forward strand.
GAATGAATTAATAAATATTTACAATTCATTCACTAAATACTTTCAATTCACTTCTTGAGAGCCATAAGTACGTCGAACCACTAAGTTACCTCGGCCAAAAGCAGGCAATGATTTGTGTGTAGTTATATAAAAAATTGTATCTGTATATCACACTGGACGAATATTGACACATTAAAGCCCTCAACTTTGGGTGTGTTCCCACTAGTTCTATTGGCAGTACTATTTTAGAACTCAATTCTAGTACTGTCAATAGAACTAGTGGGAACACACCTAACTTTGGGCTTCTTAAAGACTCGTTTGTAATTACTTATTTACCGCCCTTAAGCCAGAATGCACTATTAAACATTTGTAAGTAGCTAACGGCAAGTGTAATTGGTCCTTTTAATCTTTGGCTCGCTGCGGAAACTGAGTCCATGTTCATTTCGTTTAATTGAATGCTTCTAAGAATGGCATTGTATCGGGAATTCTACGATTCATTCAACTACAGCCTGATGTTAGATTGTACCTAACGTAAAGTCTTAGAAAGAAAGAAAGAAATAAAGAAAGAAGACATTTATTCACTAACACAGAAGACACACATATACAACAAAATTTATACACGAATAAACCAAAATAATAATAATAATAATAAATCAACATGAAGTATATACCTACACAATTTTGTGTGTCCCCGCGAAAGTGAAACGGTCGCTGACTCAGCATTATGCTGAAGCGTTTGACGCCTGCAGCGCACGGAACGATACACAAATATAATAAATAAACCACTAATCTATGTAAGTAAATAAAATTAAGAAAAAAAAAACTATAAAAAACCAAGAAATAAATTAATTACAACGAACAATATAAAAAATGGATTGTTTAAAAACAACAGGCTGGCATTGGCATATCAATGTGGATGGCATGTCAAAGTAAAATAAAGTAAAATAAACTTAAATAAAGTTTTACTTCGTTCGACATGAAATACGGTCCATCAGTCCATCTAGTGGGAGGCCTACCACTTCGCGCTTCTTCTGGACTTTTGTCTTTTATGAACTTTTATGGACTTTTATCAGCGGTTATCCTTACTTTACTTATTATAAAGGGGAAAATGAGATTGTTTGTTTGTTACGCTTTAACGCCGTAACGGAACGACAGATCGTCGTGATTTTAGGGATAGAGATAGTTTATGGTCCCGAGAGTGACATAGGCTACTTTTTATATCCCGGAAAAATTCACAGTTCCCGAGGGAACAGCGCGCGATAACCGAATACCACGCGGGCGGAGCCGCGGGCAAAAACTAGTATAATTATAATATGTTCTACAAACGATATTACTTATTTAAAAAAAATAGCAGCAGTAGCTGTTGTGTTGCTCGCAACTTTGTCCGCGTAGAATTCGTTTATCGCTATCCCGCGGGAACTTTTCCCCTTCGAAAAAGATTATCTCTAGCCAGGAAAAATGACAATGCTAGAAGCTGCCAGCAGAAAAAAAAATGTATTTAGAAGTTCTAAAACTTCCTTTAACGTGCCTTCCCGCGTGGACCTTTAGAACTTCATCCTGGGGCGTTCTATTCAATTCAGTCTTATATTGCTTATTCCCAGTAGAATGGCACCGTAAAGTTGTAGGTCATGTCCCTTGGCTCAAACTGGTACTAATTTAGTTACTATTTAACTGTGCTCTTTGAACCGAGAAAACTACCTGCTTGTTAATACAAACTGAACTCTCAAGCCAAAGTTATACTTAGGTATGTATTACCTCTGAGTTTTTCGAAATTCATGTGCGCAATTTACCACGAGCTTTGCGGTGAAGGAAAACATCGTGAGGAAACCTGCACAAACCTGCGAAGCAATTCAATGGTGCGTGTGAAGTTCCCAATCCGCACTGGGCCCACGTGGGAACTATGGCCCAAGCCCTCTCATTCTGAGAGGAGGCCTGTGCCCAGCAGTGGGACGTATATAGGCTGAGATGATGATGATGATGATGATGATGTATTACCTACCTAATACGGGTCCATATCGGCTCACATGCTTATTGAAAGTCCGAATGTAATTTTTGTCAGAATGATCGTTTGTCATAACTCCTTATTCTCAAAATAAAATACAAAAAATCTTCTTATAAAATCGTTTGCTTTCCAGTCGAATAAAAATCAAACCTAACCTAACCCATAGTTTTCTATAGAGTGATCATTAAAAATTTTTAGAAAAATATAAGGTTTCAGTGCGAAAAAAATTCGGACAAACGATGATTCGGACAAAAATTACGGTATGACTAGCGAAGAGTATGCGAACTTTGGCGCTCCCCTAAAACAATCATGCCAACAACCTCGAACAAAAAAGATTTACCTACTTAATTATTTCAGTTTTTTTTTTATAATGTGGGTTTTTTATCAATCCACTACAAGGCATAGGTCCTCTCAAAACGAGAGGGCTTTGTATCATATAGCAATGCATGAAATATAAAAGGTGACAACGACACCCAATAGGTTAATTTCAAACACTCTGTATATACGCCATAGAGAGCTCAATAAAAAAAAAAACTTATATAAACCTTTTATCTCAGCGCACCCTGTACAAACGAAGTTCTATCACGCCTTTCACAACGGATGGAAGAAAATCCAACGAAAGGAAATCAATATCCACTGCAATCCCTTTAGGTGCCATCAATCCCGAAGATTGTTCCTTTTTCTTTGCTAAATATAAATTCTATTGTTATCAATTTTGTGTTTTATTTGTGTCCATATTTCCAAATGGATTCTATTTTGGACCAACTTGCGTTGTTGCTGGGTTTTGTTGTTACGAATTATTGCAATCAGTTTTGTGATGTAGTGGTGAGAAATCGTTCCGTGTAATATGAAATATGACAGCTGTGACGATGAGGCAAGATCATCATAATCATCATCACCATTACCATCGGCCGGAAGACGTCCGCTGCTGAACAAAGACCTTCCCCCTTAGAAAAAGTTAAGATACTGTTACACATGCTAGTTACTAGCATACTAATAAGCATGCTCATGGACCGTTTACATTTGCTAGCAATAAGCAATAGCATGCTAGTTTTAAGAATGCTTCTAAAAAAGCATGCTCAAATCTTTAAATCTTTTCCGTTAGAACGGTACCGCTTCCCTATTTTCAGTGGTAATATAATTTGGCATCCGTAAGCCTTCCTTCTCCCATGGGAGTAGGGTTGCCATATTTATGGAAAAATCAAATATCCTGATAAAAATTCCTGATATTGTATTATACTAAATGAGTTTAATAAAAAAGCGTACATTTTCACTTTTTCATACAAAATTATATCAGTTTTGTTATGCCCGCACAATCGAGTGTGTGCGGGCCGCACACACTTGATAGTGTATGAAAAAAAACGTCATGAAAGTGACGTTTTTGCTTGGGACAGTATTTTAAACTATCGAAATATACTGAGCGGCAAAAAATCTGGCCCTCAAATGTATGCAAAAATAGGAAATCTTGTATGTAGAGTGGGCCAAATTTTGTGCCGCTGAGTATATAAAGGGTCCACGGAAAGAACATGTCTAGTCACTTTTTTTTTAAATTGAGATTTTAATCTCAAAATGTAGAGCTCACAAAGTACTATAACTAAATTACCATTGAATTAAATAATCTGAAAACATTATTAATTGTATTTTTTTAACTTTTAAAGAAATGGTAACCATAGTAATTGTTCGTGATGACCAACTTTCAAACCGCTATTATAACTCAAAAAGTTGCTTAGGTGACTAGACATGTTCTTTCCGTGGACCCTTCATACTTAGATTATATACAACACTAGATGGACCGTCGGCGGCATGAAAACGTCCCCAAAAAATATAAGCCAACTGTTGGCTTATAAGTCATTTTCCCCCCCTCAGTCTGCATTGTGACACCGTAGGTGACGTATGCGGAGCGCGCAATACAAAAGTGCCGAAATATGACCAAATGTGCTATAAAAGTGTGCCGCAATTATAAAGGCAGGATTAAAAATCCTAATAACGTGACTTTCCATCGGTAAGTACTCCAGAATCCATAAAATTTCGTAAGAAAAGATTAAATTATTTAGGTTAGAATTGTGTGACATTTTTTATAGGTGATACCAGTTTCCAGTGCAAAATTCCCCACAATTCAGTCAAAATCGTACTGAAAAGTTTGTATTGGGCACAAAGTCGAAATATATCGATTTCACCTGAACCTGAACAGTTTTTATTTTTAATCTATTTGAGAAAATGACGAATCTAATTAATGTTCTTTGATATTTTAAAGAATATTTGCACCATCTTATTGAGCTTTCTTTTATTCTGTATTTATTTGAGATTGATATAATAATAATAATAGCCTTTAATTTCCGAACATTTACATAAGTTGTGATAATTTCTTAAAGCCCATCACACATTAAGCAGATACGATAAGTCATCGTCAGTTTTGTTAGCTTGAACTTATCGTTACATGCTACCGCGTGTCTAGATCCCACCAAAAATATAAACGTGAAAAATAATAGCCAAGTTCTGCAGATCATTCTGAAATCTATTTCTAAAAACGCTACAGCAGTGTTTGATATATAAAATAGTATATTTTTTATCGAGAGACTAAAATAAGCCAATATATACCCGAGGTGGTTAGCCACCCGAGCTTTAGCGAGGGTGTCTATTTATCCGAGGGTTTATATTGGCTTTTAGTCTCGCGGTGAAAACTCTATTTTTCACTTCGATTTCGAGAAAAAATAGTCAATTTAGTACAAAAAGATTTAACAAAAAATAAATCTTTCTAGATTTCGGCGGCAAAAGATTATCAATTATGTCTATTACTCTTTGGTCAACATCATAATTTTCACTATCACTTGATGACACTGTGGGAATAATCAATTTATTTTCATCGTTTACGATTTACGCTCTACAACAATTTCAAAGTTTTCACGGTAAGTATTTTTTTCCATCCAGACACAGATACTACCAATACAGATACTAACAAAATAGCACTGGCGAAATGGTCCGTACACAAACGGAAAAATAGAGTGGCGCCACCTTCTATGCGGAAAAAGCATAGAACTAAGACCACGTAGACTAAGAACGTAACATTTGCGTCATGAAAATGGTCCACACAGAATATTATTTTTTGCAAGTAACTGGCTGTTTGAGTTTATCTAAGTCACTCGAAGTGAATTAAAAAATTAATAACTTTTACTCCCTAGGGACTAAAGTACTCACTTTACTGCCGCCTTGTAAGGCTATATTGACTTACTTTTAGAGCATGAGAAGTGAAAAAAAATATATTTTAATTGAACTATTGAATAAATTATTGAAGCCGTGGTGGATTAGTGGTTTGACCTATCGCCTCTCAAGCAGAGGGTCGTGGGTTCAAATCCCGGCTTGCACCTCTGAGTTTTTCGAAATTCATGTGCGCAATTTACCACGAGCTTTGCGGTGAAGGAAAACATCGTGAGGAAACCTGCACAAACCTGCGAAGCAATTCAATGGTGCGTGTGAAGTTCCCAATCCGCAATGGGCCCGCGTGGGAACTATGGCCCAAGCCCTCTAATTCTGAGAGGAGGCCTGTGCCCAGCATTGGGACGTATATAGGCTGGGATGATGATGATGACGATTGAATTAATAATTTATAGAAAGTCGATAACTTATTTACTATGTTAAATTAAAGATTAACATTTAACTGTAGTGGCGCTAGGTGCTACTTATTCAAATCGATTGTTTGGAAAATAATCTTTACCTAGTACTAAGAATTCATGTAATATTATTGAGTTTAATATTCACGAATAAAGCATAATACTGTCTGAGCGGTAAAAAATTCGGCTCTCAAATGTATGCCTAAATAGGTAATTTTGTACACAGAGGGATAAACAGTTTATAGTTTCGCCATGGCTGTCTGTTTTAGTTTTATTAATTCATTTTTTATTTGATTACATTCGCCATTACTTTTACTAGCGTCTAATTTTCGTCGTGTCGTAATAATTTTTCCCCAAATTTTGGGGGATTTGACATTACGTGGTATCATTTAGCACGCACACAGTGACAACCGGATTGACGTAACTCGAGTGTAAAGACGAAGCTGTCACGTGGTCGCCACGCACACAAACAAGAAAAAGAGTGGACGTTTTCAATCGCATTGTTTCTTACTGAGGCTCGGTCTAGTGTTGTATATAGTCTAAGCCTTCATAATATTGTGCTCTTGATTTTGAGTAAGAAATAGTGCTTTCCTCGCACATGACATGAAATAAAATAAAAAAAACAAGAAATCAAGCTGGCGGGACGCTGGTCTCGTCGCCCTGTTTTGTGCGCGCTTGTCATGCTGGCTGTTGAGGCGGATACTTCCCGGCCTATTATTTGTAACACAACGTCGATACCTTAGACTATATACAACATGTTGTATATAATCTAAGGTCGATACCTATTTCATGTCATGTTTGCGAAATTAAATCATAAATCATAAGTTTATTTGCAAGAATATAGTAAGTATTACAATGTCATGTGGTAGATTAATATTATAAGTCCAATACATTCTGCTTAATTAACGAAGCATGCAAATATTTTTAACAGTAAAATAATATTTCATTCCATAGTCTTAAGCTTATGGTGTACAGTGGGGGTAAGAAAACCTTCGTCAGTTATTAAATTGATTCCTTTAGAAAGTCATACACTCTTAGTACGTTTTGAAACCAAAGTACTAAGTAGACAAAGTAAAGTAAGTGCATATCAAATTGTACTTACTTGACATGATAACAAGGGTCAAAATAGTATACACCTCTAACATTATAATATCTAGTTTTATATCAATACAAAACCTTTTTAATAAACAACTTCGTAAAAGTTTCAATCAAATAATGTTCTATTTAATTGTCAGTCTTTGTCAGTGCCAGGGTGTAGTTGTAGGGTGTCTATGGTCACTTGATTATGTTTAGCAGGTTGACAGGTTGACGCAGTTTGTCCTACTCAATCGGTAAAGCAGATTAGCGCTCATACTGAGCAAAGGAAAATAGATCTTATGGTGACGAACCTTTTTTTACTCCGACTGTACAATAGTGACAATGGTTCAAAAATAAAATAAGTACAATACTTTTTATTTTTATTTAATGAGGTGCAAAGTCCAGTCCGCAATCCTGGCTAAGGCAAAGGGTCAAAAATCCTGACGTATGGTAACCCTACGTGGGAGAGGGCTGGAATACTCAAATTTGACTAAATCATTCCCTTATATCAGTAAGATAAGGAAGGCTGCAACGTAAAATAACAACAGGCCAGGGAGTATAGACACCGAAGCGAAAACTTCGAACTTCGTATCTTGTCGTCCCGCTGACGCTTATGCTATTTAATATGAGAGTGAGAGGGACGGTACGATACGAACACTGCGAACTTCGTTTTCAAATTTAGTAGTAGCCCCTCAGGACCGAGGTGAATAAGCTTTGAATGGGAATAGGCGCTTTATTTTGTTTGTGCCATTGTTATTCATTTGTGTATTGGTTGCCAGTGGCGTGGAGGAACATTCGTTAACCCTTAACTTAGTATAATTATCGTGACTGTTTAAATAAAATACAAGTCGAACTATAGCAAATCCATACTAATATTATAAATGCAAAAGTGTGTGTGCTTGTGTGTTTGTTTGTATATTTTGTCCATCTTTCACGTCGAGACGGAGTGACGGATCGCCGTGATTTTTGGAATAGAGATATGCTACTTTTTATCCCGGAAAAATGCACAGTTCCCGAGGGAATAGCGCACGATAGCCGAATTCCACGCGGGCGAAGCCGCGGGCAAAAGCTAGTAATTATTATAAATGCGAAAGCGTGTTTGTATGTTTGTGTGTTTGTCCGTCTTTCACGCTGTAACGGAGCGACGGATCGACGTGATTTTTGGCATAGAGATAGTTTATGGGCCCGAGAGTGACATAGGCTACTTTTTATCCCGGAAAAATGCACAGTTCCCGAGGGAACAGTAGTAAACTTTATTGTTTTAGAATTGTTAATGTTTTGACACACCGTCACACAAATAACTTTTTTGAGAGAGACAACCATCTTGGAAAAACACAGTGTTGCAAGCCTACTCGTAGATTTTAGATTAAGCAGCGACCACACCATTAACACCCGGCTTTGCATAAAAAAATAATTTATATGTTTAATTATTTACTAAACAGTGACGCTTTTGTAAAAAACAGTGAAACGGTAATTAGACGGGCGCACAGATGAATGAAATGACAGATCGTGTCGAGTCTGTACATATAGTAATCTAGCTTTGCCCGCGGCTCTCCGCCCGCGTGGTATTCGGTACGCGCGCTGCTCCCTCGAGAACTGTGCATTTTTCCGGGATAAAAAGTAGCTTATGTCACTTTCGGGCCCATAAACTATCTCTATGCCAAAAATCACACAAACATACAAACACACACATACACATACATTAGTATACATCACGCCACTCATTCGTACTTGACAGTATTCGTATTTGAGGCTCTCCCTGAATTATTTGCCAGAAGCTGCAGGAAATTAGACCATCAGGCTGGCCATTTGCTGGGTAGCCAGGGTTCCGTGACATATGAGTGGTTTTGGCAATAAGCATTACTTATTAAAGTAAATTGACGACAGGATGGCCCAATGGTTAGAGCTGACTACGATGCGAGAGGCCCCGGTTCGCTCTTCGGTTGTGTGTGGCAGACTATTTGTATGAAAAATGCCAAAGTTTGTGCTCGAGTACTGTATGTATGTACGTAAACTCTATATTGTACAAAATAAGTAAACAAACACAATTTACTAACATTGATAGTATTACGGTAAAAGAAAACTTCGTGAGGGCTCTAAAGGACTATCAGTCTCAAAGGTCCACCATCTTGCTCGCTAATCCTGCCGTAAAGCAGCAGTGCTTCTGTTGGGTTTCGGCGTGGAGAGTAATGCCGTGGAGAGTAAGAGCCGGTGAAATTACTGGCACTTGAGGTATTCCATCTCAGGCCTCTAGGTTGGCAACGCATCTGCAATACCCCTGGTGTTGCAGATGTTTATGGGCGGTGGCGGCTCTTACCATCAGGAGACTCACTTGCTCGTTTGCCTTCCAGTCGAATAAAAAAAAGTGCTGATAACGCACCTCGATACCCCTCGTGTTGCGGGTGTCCATGGACGGAGGTGATTGCTTCCCATCAGATGTCCCGCATGCTCGTATTCCCCCTCATATACAAGGTGACCTTAGCCTCTGGACAAATAATGAAATCATGGATAAGGCTGATACTTAGCAATATCTTAAAATGGTTATTTGCTTAATTAGACAGGAAAAAAATCTATGAAATCAGATCATCCAAATACACAGGCTGCTCCAAAGTGATACATTGAAAACCGTTAGTTTTTCGGTAAATATTGGACTGATTGTTATGATACTTTTCAATTTGGTTTTAAATGTCTTACTAAGCCAGTATTATTCGTATTTGTCCAGAGGCTAAGGTCACCCAGTATATATAATATAATTATATACGCCAGTGCCCAGCAGTGGGTCGTACCTATATAGGCTGGGACGATGAGATTACATTCGCCAATTTCCCACAGAAACGTCTACTTTTCTAACAGCCTTATAAGCGCAAAGCGTAGTCACAAAGTTTCCAAATGAAATTTAATTTAAATTCCGAAAGGCACAAGTGAAACTAGTTATGCAGGACTGGGGAAAGGAAACTTCGACCCTTGGACTAGGTATACCTACTTCGATGACACTTTGACTTTTGACTTCGATTTGGAGTGAATTATCGAATTTGTTCGAATGCCTCTTTTTTCATAAGCGGGAATTTGTGGTTGTGTTAGTGCTACCAAGCTAAAGAATGGAATTAGTGCCTGTGTAGGTAGATGGTTTGAGACCCTGAGAAGGATTCAGGGCATGGCATCGTCATCCCAGCCTATATACGTCCCACTGCTGCATAGGCCTCCTCTCAGAACAAGAGGGCTTGGGCCATCTTATCTTATCTTATATTTAGGGGTCCTTGCGGATACACTTCGACCCGTAGGGATCTTTTGTGTAATTACCCCTCCTTCGCACTTACTCCATTGCTTTTATCACCTCATCCATAAATTGGCTTGGGCCATAGTTACCACGCGGGCCCAGTGCGGATTGGGAACTTCACACGCAGGTCCAGTAGTTCTCGAGTTATACGAGTAGGTAAGTGTTCGAACAAACCCGACTTTGTTTTAATATTTTGTAGGATACATACTTACTTATAGGTAAAATCCATACTATGCATACTAATATTATACCTAAATGCGAAAGTGTGTTTGTATGTTTGTGTGTTTGTCCGTTTTTCACGCCGTAACGGAGCGACGGATCGATGGGATTTTTGGCACAGAGATAGTTTATAAATGGGCCCGAGAGTGACATAGGCTACTTTTTATCCGCGCGCGATAACCGAATACCACGCGGGCGGAGCCGCGGGTAAAAGCTAGTGTATTAAGTATAAAACAGAAATGATTCCACCAATAGGTATATATTCCAACTTGCTAATTTCAAAACTAAACACGACATCGCGTGAAATCGCATCGCGACAGTATCGACCACGACCGCGGCCTTGCACGACACGGCAACGTCGCAGTCGCACCGCCATGTCGTGCGGCAAACGGCAACGTCGCGTCGGAACAACTAGTCGGCTATATTCTGTCGTAGAAATCGGTCATGGAGACCAAAGTGAGCGTAATATCTTTGATTAACGAAGTGAGAAAAAGACAATGCTTGTGGAATAAGAAAGACGATTATTATAAGAATCGAGTGTATGTTGATAAAGTGTGGGATGAAGTCGCTGAGGCTTTGGATAGAACTAGTAAGTTCATAAATGTTAAATTCAACTCTAATGTGTAGTAGTCACGCAGACAGTTTTAACAAGTTTTCATAAACTTACTTACACTCAAATACTTACTAGGTACTTCTTTTAGCGATGACTTTTTAGGAAAAAATGGAACCCCTTTTCCTATAACATAATAATGATATTTTACTTTGTTGTCCGATTGTTTGTCAGTCCCTCTGTCAAAACCTTTTTTCTCAGGAACGCGCGAAGGTTTTAAGCAGATATTAGGAACCTAATATCACTACTCAGGTCAACAAATAAAATAAATTGTAGAAAATATTACAGGTATAGGCTTAATGTTTAGCAATGAATGGGGCAAGCTAGTTTGCTAATAGATTTCATCAGGCGCCAATGTGTATTGCGCAATGTAGATACTATGTACAGTCACCTTCATATATTTCGGAGCAGCCATGATGCTTAAAAATACCGACACATGCATTCTATTACTAAGGTATTAGAGTTCATTTTTCGATATTTTTGATCACCTTGGCCGCTCCCAAATTGCGATAACGAAGGTTCTGGCGACAAAAATCCGCATCGCAGGCGACGCCGATGAGCCTGACACATTACTATTACGGTTATGGTATGATACGCTGTAATAGTACCTTTAAGGTCTTAAAGGTATATTTAGGACAAAATATTTAAGCAATACGAGCAACGAGCTATGGAGAGAGCTGTTTGGAGTTTCTTTGCGCGATAGAATCAGGAATGCGGAAATTCGTCGAAGAACGAAGGTCATCGACGTAGCTGTAAAAATATGCAAGTTGAAGTGGCAATGAGCGAAGAACAGATAACCGTTGGAGGAGAAAAGTTCTCGAGTGGCGATCGCGAACCGGAAGACGAAGCAGTCGTTTCATTGTGGGGTTCTAAGGGGGAGGCCTTCTGGCTGATGATGATGTTGATGATACAAGCAATTATATCTAGTTCTAGCCTAGGCTAATAATCTAATTTATATTAGGTCCGTCTATTATGTTAGTACCAAAGCAATTAGCACTAGCTCCCTTATTTGCCTAAAACGCGCACAATTATCTCCTAATTAGTCTGTCTGAAGCACTATCAACAATACAAATATTGCTGAGTTATTCCACATAGCAAATATTGTGTCAGGTTAGCTAAGCTCAGATATCATTCCTATTATCTGTTGTACCATTAGTGATATCAGAAGTACAGTCAAATACAAAGATATCTGTCGCAGGGAAATGGCCAAAACAGAGATCTAAACAAAACTCTAAGGGATTGTGACTATGACCAAATTACACAGGGAAGGCAGGATGTTGCAATGGCGCATCAATTTTATCATTTATCTAGAAATATCAGTCATTTGATCAAATCCTTGAATCTGTTTAGTGAAATAATGAAAAAAAAACAACGGATAAAATAGTTTTTTAGTTTCGCATTAAATTGTAGAGTATATTATACCTAAAAATTTTGCTGTATATGTGTGTCTTCTGTGTTAGTGAATAAATGTCTTCTTTCTTTCTTTCTTCTTTCTTTCTACGCCAGTTCACTAAACCATTTCAGGGATTTGATTTGAAGAAATCGCATTACCATTTTACAGTAGAGACTCTATCAGGCCTATAAAAAAGTTTATTTCCAAGTTTGTCACTTGTTGAAAATTAAAATAAGTGGACTTAAGCGTGACCCATGATATCATAATAATTTGACGCTTTTTACTATATTCAAGTTTAGGCAAGTTTAGACTTGTAAGAAAAATCGTGCAAGTTGCATTACATTGCGAGGCTGTTGTAAAGCCAAAGAGTTTAGTGGTCATTCGAGCGCCGCAATGTAATGCAACTTACACGATTTTTCTTTCAAGTCTAAACTCAGCTTAAGTTTCATTATTAATAAAGGTAATACGTACATTAATTACAACGAAACGCGCAGGTACAACCTTTGTTTCCTCCAAGGAATATTACAGCGCACTTGAAGTAACAAACCTACGTTTGTGAACTCACGCATTTGAATAGATGGAGGTAGCACTAGAGAATAAAGTTTCTTCTCGAGCGCTCACCGAGGGATAATGACTTCCTCAGAACTAACGTTCAAGATAATTATATTCATTAGTTTGAAAGTATTGTTAGGCGCTGTTGTTCAAAAGTATATAATACCTACCTATATGTACACTACTGTAGGTTTTAAGATATTCATAAAGACAAAACTGCGAAAATCAAAATGTATAATGTACAAAACTCTTAAGGAGACAATGTCCGATGTTCAGTTGATCTACGTTTAAAATATCTAATGTACCTACAAAACTGCTAGTACACGAAAATCCTAACAACTTGATTGATATCATGACAACATGCAACTTGGATTACTTAATTGTCGTGCCTCACTTAATAACATTTAATATGATGCAAAAAAGTGTGATTCTAGGTACAAACCGTTATCCAAACAAAGATATTCACTACTTACTTCGAAAAAATCTTGTATTTCAAATCAATATATCAATAAAATTAACCCTTGAAATAATGTTCATAAAGTTCTCACAGAAAAATCATCGATTTTCAGGATTTTTTTAAAAGTAGTGACTACATCACGTTCTACACTATCACAAAATTTTGATTTTGCATGAAGTAAGATACTTTTGTAAGAAATGGTAACATTAATAGACTAAACATTTACTTATCGTGTTAACCCGAAAACTTAGATAGTCGTTGAAAAATATGTTTACCTAAACTTTCAATTAAGACGAGTTGAAGTTCACTGTGATAAGGTCACAGCCACAATTCTCTTTTTATGGCGTAAGTAATTTTAACATATTTTTTCCGTTTTTTTTTTTTTCAGAAGACCAGATCAAAGTGAAATGGCGGAACTTACGAGATCAATTTCATAGAGAACTAAAGAAGAATCCAGTTTCTGAGTCTGGCAGTCCAGAAGTAGATAAATACGGCGGTAAATGGGCTTACTACGACATGCTCACATTCCTCAAAGACCACATAACTGTCAGACCAGCCGAAGACGTCAGAGCTGATGCAGAAGATGACGATTCCTTCGACAACGTCGGTGATACTCGCGTTGTCATCAAAAGAGATATAGATTTTGATGAAGAAATGCCTAACGAAGTAGATTTTTTAGATCCCCTTGATCATAACGATGACACGTCAGATTCTATGATGACGCCACTAGCACAGCAAGGAAGTTCTAAAAAAATTAGATTAAGTAAAAATCTGAAGCGTGTCAAAATGACGAATGTTCAAAGACAAATGGAGATTCCAAGGAGAATGCACAGGACGTCGGTTGGTAGGGAATTGGATGAAGACTTGCATTTTGCGTTGTCGATAGTACCGTACCTGAAACGATTAGATCCACTGAGAAAATTGATAGTGAGGAATGAGATACAGAACTTGCTTATTGGTGAATTGCTTAGTGACTCTCAGACGACATCGAAACCGTTTCATTCGAACTGACAAGTATGACGACCATTTGCGCTCCTGTAAATAATATGTTTACATCGTATCAAAAATGTTCTGAAGAAAGAAAATACATTTATTTAACGCCGTAAAACAAACGTAGAACAAGTAAGGCAAGCCGTGGCGCTGATTTTCAGTGAGGACCTTATCTAAAAACTAACTCTCAACAAGTTATAAATTTAATTCTTGGGTCTGCTCATGACCATGGCTACTGTAAATATGGACAAAACTTTGAAGTAATTTTAGCAATATTTTAAGTCGTAATTAAACACTAAGTGATTCGTTTTTGGATAAAATGGTGCTTAGCATCTCTATGTAGTCGTTGAATTGTACCATGGACGTTTTTTATGAACATTTAAGTATTTCTTGGCATAGTTTTAAGAAGGATGTGTGATAAGATTTGAAGACTTTTTAGTAAAGTTCAATCGTTTGTCTTATGAAGGCTTTGTTAAATTTTATAAATGTTTTATTTATTTGCACGTTTTGTTCATACAATAGATTTTAAGAACAGGTTCTACGAAAGCTTACCCTCACAGTTGTTGTTAAAGGTCAAATTGGCACATAAAAGAGCCTTAAGAATTTGTGTGAATTAAGAACACTTACAAAAAGATCAAAAAATTGGTGTTCCACAGTTACCTGTCATTAATCATTCATTTCATTATACCTAGCCTAAATTGAATAAAGATATATATTTTACCACTCTAGTTCCGGCTTTTATTTATTACTAAGGAACTTTACGCTGCGCTGTTTTAATAATATGCATATTTAACTATCTTAATTATTGGTAGGTAGAGTCTTGAATTTTTGAAAAAGAATCTTCGATTGAGTTCATATTTCAAAATGTTTATTTCGTAAAGCAACGTATAAAATTAAATGAAAATGCAGTAAATTTTGCATAATGGTGTTGAAATTTCCACGAGCCAATTGGGCGTAAATTGAAAAGGACATCGACGTCGGCAAGACTTTTATTTCAGTGGATAGCTTCAAAGTATTTAAAGGCCTAATTTAAAAGTATTTCAGGCTAGAATTTAACCGCACATTAGGTTTAGCATTTAAATTGAAATTCCGGGATTACTCAAAAAAATCTCATGGAAATACTTACATGAAAGTTACAATCATGGTTTAACCCGCATATTCCCATACTGTCCCATTTATAATTTACTGCCTTTTGCCCGCGGCTCCACCCGCGTGGTATTCAGTTATCGCGCGCTGTTCCCTCGGGAACTGTGCTACTCTCGGGCCCATAATCTCTATGCCAAAAATCACGTCGATCCGTCGCTCCGTTACGGCGTGAAAGACGGACAAACGCACTTTCGCATTTATAATATTAATAGTATGGATTAGCAGGTAGGATGCCGTTGACCCGGTGGAGATTGCTACGGATTTGTGACTACCATTTACAAGAATAACGAGCGTAAAATCAGAGTCTTGCTTAAAACGCGTAGAATAACTTACACGCAGGAATACTAAACAAAATTCTCAGGCTAAAAAGCCAATTTCAATGCTAATTCTTGTATGTTATTTATTCATACAGTTTTGCCTCAGAAAGGTGATTATCCTCATGTAGATATGAAGCAATTTATCTATTTTCAAGATATTCACCGCGTCTAAGGGATTTAGCGCTCTGCTGAATATGTTACCGAATATATTTTGAGATTTTCATAGGCTTGATACGGAAAGTGTATTTTAGGTAATCCATACTAATATTATAAATGCGAAAGTGTGTTTGTATGTTTGTGTGTTTGTCCGTCTTTCACGCCGTAACGGAGCGACGGATCGACGTAAATTTTGGCATAGAGATATTTTATGGGCCCGAGAGTGACATAGGCTACTTTTTATCCCGGAAAAATGTACAGCTCCCGAGGGAACAGCGCGTGATAACCGAATACTACGCGGGCAGAGCCGCGGGAAAAAGCTAGTAGCATCATATTTTTAAGGTTTCGTTCTATAATCGGCAAAAACGGAACCATTATAATGTCCATCCGTTTGTGAGCCAAGACCATTTTTCTCAGGGACTGAAATTAATAACAAGTACCTACTTAGTCATGTCTGCTAATTTCTTCATCACCATCATCATCATACCAGTCGTAGGACGTCCACTTTTGGACATAGGCCTCCCCCATAGACCTCCAGTTGCCTCGGTTGGAAGCGGCATCGGTTGCATCCATCGTGAACACGCGACTTTAATTGTAAAAATCTAACTTTTAAATCAATGCAATCAAAATATAGAGTTATTTGAAAAGTATTTTCATTCAAATTGCTAGAGAATTCAAAAGCTTGGGGGTACTTCCACTTGTCATAGTATCTTAAAATTGAGTATGAAGCTAGGTCCTACAACAGTCTTAAAGGTACTTAATCGATCATTATACCAGTAAGAAAAACCTTCAAATAGTTACTTTTTTATGTCGGTGTATATCTGTGTCTGTAATCAATTTAAAATGATCTAACTCCGCGTAACATTTTTCTTAGGAGCAAGGTTCTGCTTTGCATATATTATTATATGGATACCTACAATGCGGCCAGTTCCCTATACATCGAATATCCATACTAATATTATAAATGCGAAAGTGTGTATGTTTGTGTGTTTGTATGTTTGTCCCTCTTTCACGCCGTAACGGAGTGACGGATCGACGTGATTTTTGGCATAGAGATAGTTTATGGGCCCGAGAGTGACATAGGCTACTTTTTATCCCGGAAAAATGCACAGTTCCCGAGGGAACAGCGCGCGATAACTGAATACCGCGCGGGCGGAGCCGCGGGCAAAAGCTAGTTATGTAAATAAATCTATCTTCTCTCTCTCTCTTTTTCACATAAAAATACCAGTTTCTTCGCTTCACAATCTTCTCAAAACAAACATCAAAAATTTAAGAGCAGTCCGTTCATCGTTTGACAATAACCCATGAAGATTAAAGAGCGTATGGCAGCCATACAGAATGTATTATTAATCATGTGTAAATTCTGCCTGTCCGCGCCATGGCGTCATTAAATCCTGTTTTTCATAAATCTGCTCTTTTAAATTTAAATTTTTGCGAAAGTATCCTTTTTTGTACAATACAGGGTTCGGTAATACCAGATGATTGATGACCAAGAAGTATGGGGGATTGTACAGTTTTGTCGTACTTTGAAGTATGGCGGTACTTCACGAAAGGTGCTCGGTTTAGAATAGGGATGTTGACACCATTAAAAAATAATTCGAAGGCACGACGCCAGTAAAAAATGCTTTATTTTAGCCCTGAAAACCAGATTAATTTTTAATTTACTGTAAAATTAGATTTTTTGTTGCTTTAAAACAAATAAATAATTAGTTGAAGGAGTTGGCGAACAAATAGTGAGTTATGACGTCATAAGTCGCTATTGTCATTGAAACGTTATGGGAGAATTGTGTTTTGACAGCTCATAAAAAGTACGTCAGTTGATTGGTTATGTCAACATCCCTATTCCCACAAAGGTTCGATAGATACACCTCACAACATTATTATATAACTGTATTTATTGAATCAGGGGATCAACATGTGATATATAACTGTAACATTTGGTATACTTAGGTTGTGTTCACCAAGGTAAATATTTATTTTATCAAATAACCGCAGAGAGATGATTTCTCGTGTATTGAATTAAGTATATCAAATGTATGTATATTAGATATACATATTCGGCCCTTCTAAGCCGAAAGGCGCTATCTTAAAAAATAGCTTTTCTGTAATTGCTACACCATGTTGTACACCATGTGATGCAGAATGTTTTAAGCTATTAATAACACAAAAGTGTTTTTTTGAGATAGCGCCTTTTAGTTTAGGAGGGCAGTACTATACTTACTAAATGTTAAATTTTTAACAAATGTTAAGTACATCTTAAATTACAAAACCGCAGACAAAAGTTGCAAAGCACAAAAAATAGAATTGAGATAAATAGACATCTTTTATACATAGGGGGGCAAAGGCACCGCCGCCCATGGGCACCTGTCAACACGAGGGGTATTACAGGTGCGATGCCGACCCTTTGAGAGACTGATAAGATCGTTTTCTTTGATAGATCGCGATTTTTCACAGAAAACCGTTTATGTATGCTTGGTAACTGTCTCATAACATTAGTAAGCTTATTTTAAGTAGGTAAATTATTGTGTGCTTTTATGTGCAGATTTTAAGGAGTGGATTTTCTAAATCAAAATATAAAATATTTGCATGCATATTATAGCAAAAAAAAACCTTTGAAATACAAATCTATCGAAGAAACGTAAAGATTTACAAGATATCGCTTTGAAATTTCGCTATTAATTTACCGAAATCCTGTGGAAATCCTTTTTCTTCACAGAACTCGGCTCATGGGGCTAAGTTACTCCACGAACTCCATCGAGCTAAAACTTTTTTAATTTTTTCATAATCGGGGCTCAGGTAAAGTGACATTTTGGCCAGTCCGTCGCCTACATCTGCGTTATAAATTATGTCGATTCAGGGTTCGTACAAAATTTACATATTTAAAGATATCTACACAGCTGCGTCTATACTTAACTTTAGTTATGTCGTAGTAACTACTATTGTTTCTAGGGCAGGCGAAACAATGCATAATACTCGTAGCCTTTGTGCCTACCAGATTGATCAGCACCCTTTTTGGTGAGTTCAAAAATGATCAGTGAAAGTATTCCGTTCTGAACATGTCGAAACAGGTTTGCTATCTCTAACTGACAGCGTCACTCATCCCACCCCATACCACCATGAAACTCATTATTAAGCGGAAAATCTAAGAGCGGAAACGATAAAAAGGTGCATTATTGTCGAAAAACTGCGCATCCCATCAAAAGGACGCAAGTGCTATAGAGATACCTACTCTCTTTTGCTGGTAAACTTTTTTTGCGTCGTAAAGAGGTAAGTGTCTCTTCCTTGGCTTAAGGATTTTATTTTAATCGCTACGGAACTCTAGACTGAACATGGCCGTTTTTTTGTTTTAACTTAATTTATTGCATTCATTTTCCAAGAGCTTAATTATTTAAAAAAAAAAGTCGTAGGTAGATGAGTAATTTTAGGTACTAACTTAATTTGTACGCTACATTCGTAATTTGAACTTTTCAGAAGTATTTCGTCGTTTGGAGAAAAAAAACAAACTTACATGCCAGTATTTAATTACTTATTTAAATAGTATGCAACGTCGCTAAAACGTATAATTGATAATCGTAACTCTTATACTGGGCACAGTGAGAAAGGGATAAAAAATCACAACCTTAAATTACGAGTAATCGTTTCTAATCTCGATTCTGATAAACTACTTTCAGGTTTTCAGTTATTTAATTAACATTTTGTACTGTCGAGTGCATAAACTTGTGAACGAAAATATTTGAACACGCTTCTACGTCGTTAACGATAGAGTCATGTTCAGATATTTTTGACCAAGTTTTTGCTCAGAAGTTTATGAACTCGCCTGTATATAAGGTGACCTTAGTCTCTGGACAAATAATGAAACCATGGATAAGACTGATACTTAGCAAAATCTTAAAACAGTTATTTGCTTAATTAGACAAGAAAAAAATCTGTGAAATCAGATCATCCAAATACACAGGCTGCTCCAAAGAGATACATTGAAAACGGTTAGTTTTTTGGTAAATATTGGACTGATTGTTATGATACTTTGCAGTTTGGTTTTAAATATCTTCCTAAGCCAGTATATTTGTATTTTTCCAGAGGCTAAGGTCACCCAGTACATTCTTAGGCTACTGCGACATTTGTATTATGTAATATTGCAACTGCTCCACCAATGAAGACAAATCATTTGCAAAGTATATTGGTGCCTACTCCATGCTTAAGTTAATTCGTTAGTTGTTTTTCTCCCGAGGCCATTACCCGTTACGTGTTGGGAATTTAGCACACAGCTCAATCTATGGCATAATTTACGTGTAATTAGTTCGGGGATGGTAATTATCATGTTTACTTGTTGTTTAGTGATACGCCATGGTCGCACGATTCTGTTTTCGACTATGTCGTCCACATATATACTTGTACTAGCTTTTGCCTGCGGCTTCGCCCGCGTGGAATTCGGTTATGCGCGCTTTTTTACCCGTTTAGAGGGAAATTTTATCCATTTCACCTACACAGATAATTTTTAATTGTTATCTAGAACTTATACACCTATTTTCATACTTCTAAGTCCAGAAATGAGAAAGTTCCATATAAACTTCACCCCCCCATTTCACCCCCTTAGGGGATGAATTTCTAAAAATCCTTTCTTAGTGCTCACTTACATCATAAAAAGAACCTCTGTACCAAATTTCAAGTTTCTAGGCCCAGCGGTTTGGGCTGTGCGTTGATATATAACCCAGTGAGTCAGGTTTGCCTTTTATATATATAGATTACTAGTGGGCTGTAAATCTTCTTGTACCTACATTTATTTATTTGGTTCGGAAATAACTCTATTTTGATGACTTTGCTATGGGGAGCTTGATCTTATCTTATAAGAAATGCGTGTTGTCTAGTTTCAGCTCGCTTTAAACTCGGTCGTCCAGGTACACGCAGGCAGGCAGAAATAGATGAGCGGTTGTGGTGCCCAAAATGGTCTAAACACTCTCTTATTACTTTGGCAGTAAAGTCATGTTGTATCATCGTAATCGTTCATTCACTTCTGCTGCTGACTATACTAAAACTTAAATTATTTATCATGTTATATTGTGTAGGAACACAAGATTACTGAAAACTTCGAAATTCCTCGAACAAAAAAGTACCTACATATTTTTCCTTTATTTCCCCTTTTTCACCCCAAACCGATTCGTACAATGAAAAAAATTCATCTCGTATTCTTTCTATCGCTTCTGTATTGTATTGCACTTCGGAAAGTATTCTTCCTTATTCGAACGAAATATAACATTTGGAGTTTTGACACGTATTTCCCATTTTTCTTTCAGAATCTTTATAATAATCTTTGACAAAAAGTATATTTAGCTACTTTAAGTGCCTGTTCCATTAATCTTTCTTTGTTAAGTTACTGTTTTTTTTAACCCCCAACGCAAAAATAGGGGTTTTGTAAATTTCTGTCTATCTATGGCATCGTACCTCTAAAACGAACGCATCGATTTAGTTTCTGCGTGAAAGAGTAACAAACATCCATCAATTGGCATACTTCTGGATCTCCACGACACAGGCTGTGCCTAGTGTGGCGATCACTGCTTCTCTTGTAACTTTAACTTTTTATGGTCAATAAATACATTTATTAGGTTTTCTTCAGGCTATGTATTAAGTACTTCGGTGTTCCTGAAAACGCTAGAAATAATAAAAAACTTACTAAGATTTTAATAAATTCACACAACATTTGACACAAACATACATGCAAAAACTGACTTAATAATAAAACAAAAGCTATAAAAATAGACAGTAAAAAAGAGTACAAAAACATAGTTAAAAAAGAGGTCTGTTGCCAACAATTCCTCTTCCCATGATCTATTTATATTTATATCAATGAGATATTTAATAACTTGTGTACGATTTAATAACCGGAGGTATATTAAATCCTAAACGTGTATTACCCAACACACAATAAATTAGCGTTAATATTTCTAATAAGATTTTGGTTCGTGGTAAAGGAATATTGTAGAGGAAAACCGGTCAAGAGTGGTTAGGCGCGGTGTAGGGTTCTGTATTAATTATCACGCGGAAAATATTGAATTTTTATTTTTAATTAATTTTTTTAAGTTTATGGTTAAGCATATAGGGAAGAGAGGAGACACTTGACTATTATGCATACGAGTAAAGAAATGTTAGTACTTTAAAGCTTAATATTTTGCAAATGTGTCATTAAATCGAAAGATAATCTTAGCAAACCTTTAATAGAAAGACCTTCAACTTCTACGGTAAAGGTTGCCTGGAAGACATCGCTTTAAGCGATAAGATTGCCTTGGAAAATTTTACCTTGGTTTTTTTGTGGTGTTCAAATAATACAGAGTCATTGTATTGTATTTTGTATTGTATTTAGAGTTGATAGCGTTCGAATAGGTTATGTAGTATTGTCAAATATACTTACTGCATTTTCCGTCGTCAATATCTATTTAAATTCACGTCTGCAAGTTAGTTAGAGTTGAATTTCAAAACTCTACCCTAGTTTTCTTTAAAAATAGAATTTGCACTCGAAAAATGCAAAAGAAATCGATTTATTGACTTTAAATGAAAAATCTAAAGCACGTGTTCACTTTTCTCACATAAGTCGCCAGGTTATTACGAAGATATTGATTTCAAATTTACTTTTATCAAATATCTAGAAAATTTCCAAGGTAAAGATGAAATTAGGCATAAAGAGAATCAGTAAAAGTCGAAATCAAAGGTTTCGCTTAAACGTCCTTTGTGGCTATAAAAATACTTAAGAGCGACACTTATTTGTAGTGGTATTATTTTGCATTTTAAGTCTTGTCTACAGCCAGCGGGCACATATTCCTTTTTTCCAAAGGCAAGTTTGTTTTCTCTAAAGAAATTTGATGTGATGAATATTTTCCATCTGATCTTCGGGCTAGGATTAAGGACGTCTTGTAGGTTTTTTTAAATCTCGATTTAAGACGTAAACTGACAGTTCTTGTATGGTACTGACAGGACTTAAGACCACTTAAACCTAGACTAAAAAGCCTGCAAGTGGCCCTTTCATTTCAAACATGAACTTGGCCCAAGTGTAGCTAATGTCGTGATGACAAAAATATGAAAGGTTGTATGAAAGGTTGGCTGGACTGAAACCAGCGGTGGTGTAGGGGAATAGCACGCAGCACGGAATGCTGAGGACCTGGGTTCGATTCCCAGCGCTGGTCTATTGTTCTGGTTTTTCTGTGCATCCATGTTTCGGCTTGTGTTTTCGTGTGATATGTATAGATTTTCACGGGATGACCGTAAAAGAAAACAAAAAATTGGAGTTGAAATAAAAAAAAATTTATAACAAAAAATTGAACCGACTACAAAAAAACATGAAAATAATTTTCTACCAGTCGGAAGAGGGAACTATGGCCCAAGCCCTCTCATTCTGAGTGGAGGCCTGTGCCCAGCAGTGGGACGTATATAGGCTGGGACGAAACTGAAGTCGGTGCCTCAGCACGAGCCAGCAGGAGTGGACCTATAGTCGTCTTCTTCACCTACATACCTTATACATACCCATACTTTATATATTAGACTTCAATCACTCCTGCTGTCTCGTACTGAGGCACCGACTTCAGTTTCGTTCCAGCCTATATACGTCCCACTGCTGGGCACAGGCCTCCACTCAGAATGAGAGGGCTTGGGCCATAGTTCCCTCTTCAGACTGGTAGAAAATTATTTTCATGTTTTTTTGTAGTCGGTTCAATTTTTTGTTATAAATTTTTTTTTCACGCTTTTTAGTGTTAATAATCTAAAATACAATAGCTTAATGTCAACTGCTTGACACCTTTTACGAAAGATTGCTTTTTCTGATGCAGAGACGTTCATTATTGAGGAGTCCTGGTGCTTCACCACCCATTCCATTTTACCATATGCATTACAACGAGCATAAATTGCTTATCAACTGTGTTAAAGTAATTGAAATTCAACCCGTGAAGTACTTGTTATTGAGTAGTAGCTCTGTTGGTCAAATGTGGTCTTCATCATCAGTTCCACTTCACCAAATTATGATTTTCAAGAGCAAATGCACGAGTTACTGCAAAATATATCCAAATTACCACAGGTGTCCCTACAACATTTGCAGAGTTCCCTCGATTTCCTTAGGATCCAATCATCAGATCCTGATTTGGTGCTTATGGGACCTAATTGAAAGCATTCCTAGACGATCGCAAAAAAAATTTTCAAATCGGTTCACAAACGACGGAGTTCTGAGGTAACAAACATAAAAAAAAAAAAAAAAAAAACATACAACCGAATTGATAACCTCCTCCTTTTTTTTTGAAGTCGGTTAAAAATACAAAAAGACTGCAAATAGTAATCTTGATGAAAGGTTGTCTTCATGTCTTGCATATATAGAACCAATAAACTTAATATGCATTTCAAGTCCAAGAATTACATGACGATAACGTAGCTTCGTCTATAGCTGTGACAAATTCAGCGGCTTCGTTTGACTTATATGCCGCCGGTTCTTACCCGAGGTATCATTTAGATTCATAACTGTCGAAGTGACATGGGGTAAGTACTTATTTTAATATGGCGGGAGGATTAAAAAAAGGTTTTATATTGTAACAATTTGGGTGTCAAATGAAATCGAATAATTAGCCAATTCTAAATATACCGAGTGGAAAAAAATCTGGCATTCAAATGTATGCAGTAATAGACAATTTTGTCCATTATGTATTTGGTGTCGTTGAGTATAAATTAATACTGCGAATCCATTTTATCACACCTTAGACTATATACAACACTAGACCGAGCCTCAGTAAGAAACAATGTGATTGAAAACGTCCACTCTTTTTCTTGTTTGTGTGCGTGGCGACCACGTGACAGCTTCGTCTTTACACTCGAGTTACGTCAATCCGGTTGTCACTGTGTGCGTGCTAAATGATACCACGTAATGTCAAATCCCCCAAAATTTGGGGGAAAATTATTACGACACGACGAAAATTAGACGCTAGTAAAAGTAATGGCGAATGTAATCAAATAAAAAATGAATTAATAAAACTAAAACAGACAGACATGGCGAAACTATAAACTATGTATCCCTCTGTGTACAAAATTACCTATTTAGGAATACATTTGAGAGCCGAATTTTTTACCGCTCAGACAGTATTATGCTTTATTCGTGAATATTAAACTCAATAATATTACATGAATTCTTAGTACTAAAGATTATTTTCCAAACAATCGATTTGAATAAGTAGCACCTAGCGCCACGACAGTTAAATGTTAATCTTTAATTTAACATAGTAAATAAGTTATCGACTTTCTATAAATTATTAATTCAATCGTTCAGGTGAAATCGATATATTTCGACTTTGTGCCCAATACAAACTTTTCAGTACGATTTTGACTGAATTGTGGGGAATTTTGCACTGGAAACTGGTATCACCTATAAAAAATGTCACACAATTCTAACCTAAATAATTTAATCTTTTCTTACGAAATTTTGTGGATTCTGGAGTACTTACCGATGGAAAGTCACGTTATTAGGATTATTAATCCTGCCTTTATAATTGCGGCACACTTTTATAGCACATTTGGTCATATTTCGGCACTTTTGTATTGCGCGCTCCGCATACGTCACCTACGGTGTCACAATGCAGACTGAGGGGGGGAAAATGACTTATAAGCCAACAGTTGGCTTATATTTTTTGGGGACGTTTTCATGCCGCCTACGGTCCATCTAGTGTTGTATATAATCTAAGTATCACACCATATACTAAGAGAAGGGTACACTGTCCCAGATTAACATAGCCTATGTTACATTATTTTGCACTACAATACTTTTATCCTGAAAAGTAAAACTCATACAAAACGATACCGAAGTTGCGGATCATGTCAGCCGAAAGACGTCCACTGCTGGACATAGGCCTTCCCCAAGGCTCTCCACTCAGACCGGTCTTGTGCTTTTTGCATCCACCGCGATCCCGCGATCTTAACCAGGTCGTCGCTCCATCTTGTTGGAGGTCTACCGACAGCTCGTCTCCCGGTCCGCGGACGCCTAAGAAGTATTAGGTATTCAAAGTCAAAGTCAAAATCTCTTTATTCAATTTAGGCTATGACACTTATGAACGTCAAAAAATCTACCACCGGTTCGGAAAAAACCTCTGTTGAGAAGAATCCGGCAAGAAACTCAACGAGGTTTTTTTTTTAAAACAGATTCACAATATTTATAAATGATATCTATATACTATACATTACAAGTATTTAACACAATTTTATTTTTAACACGGTAGGTTCACTATTTGAAGGGATCGCTAATGCGGATCGGAATTATTTCCAATTCTACCTTCTTATTCTACCGGATACGCACCGCAAGAGATGCTGCTAATTTTTCCTACAGCGTCAAAGTAAGCAAGCGTTTTCACAGACAGTAAATTTGCGTTGTATTCTAGCTGCACCCATAAGCTGTGGCTACTTGGGATGAAGGAAGAATTTGGTCTGAATGAGCGAATTCCTGGGCTGGGGCGCATTCCTCCTTCGTCTGGTCCAGGCGGAGACATCGCTGGTATCGTCGTTTCGTGGTTACTGACCCTCTGATGCAATTCTATTTGTCATTTTTATATGTACGACTAGCTTTTGCCCGCGGCTCCGCCCGCGTGGTATTCGGTTATGTGAAAAAATATTTTCCCGCTTTTCTTTTTAAATTTTTCCTGAATTTTCTTGGCTATAAACCTCACGGAGCCAGAGACCTTTCCAACGAATGCAAAACCTTTGAAATCTTTTCTTGCGTTCTGGAGTTATAGCGTCAGGAAGGAAAACCCGACTTATTTTTATATAGTAGAAGATAAAATATACATAAACATCTTAAATACTGCTAAGCGCGTGGTACAATAATATGTTTATGTTAAAAAAGAAATATTTTTATCATCATCATCATCCCAGCCTATATACGTCCCACTGCTGGGCACAGGCCTCTTCTCAGAATGAGAGGGCTTGGGCCGTAGTTCCCACGCGGGCACAGTGCGGATTGGGAACTTCACACGCCCCATTGAATTGCTTCGCAGGTTTGTGTAGGTTTCTTCACGATGTTTTCCTTCATCGCAAAGCTCGTGATAAATTTCATATTTAATTCAAATGTAATTCCGCAAATGAATTTCGAAAAACTCAGAAGTGCGAGCCGGGGTTTGAACCCACGACCCTCTGCTTGAGAGGCGATAGGTCAAACCGCTAGGCCACCACGGTGATATAGCCTAAGGTATAAAATATACCTACCTAAGCTTGGAAGATTCCGTATAAAATACGAAATCCTTACGAAAATATTACTTAATTTTTTTGTAATGGCTACGGAACCCTATCTTGGGCGTGTCCGACACGCTCTTGGCCGGTTTTGTTAATGTCTAATGAATGTATACTTATATGGTACGGAACCCTTCGTGCGCGAGTCAGACTCGCATTTGGCCGGTTTCTTAGACGCGTCCTCGGTGGTGGCAACATTTTTTTTATAAACAGCTTTCTGCTACCTATTCCACGCTAGGTGGCAGCACATTTTTTTTCTTATAAAAATACTTTATCGTCACTTAGTTAATGGGGCTGCAAATCTTTAATACGCCTCTGTAAGTTTTACTATTTTTTTTCAAAACTTCTATTCTATTGTTATTGCAAAGTCTCTTGAAAAACCATTAGAGATACAGCAGCATTAGGGGCAGGAGTTCTTACACAAGCATTAGCAGGTTTTAGGCATTTTTCCCCACGTGGGCAGTGATAAGGGTCTCCTGGAGCCCCATCAATCAACGCCTTACTTAAGGGATAGGTACGGGACTTAGAAACATCCGGATAATTATCATTATGTATGGCTTTTTATTGCTTAGAACGCTGAACCTGTGCTGACGCGAAAAGGTTAAATTTACGAGTAGGTATCTAGAAGTCTAGCATGAGCTTATATTCTGTCATGGGTAGTAAATACTTAATACTTAATGAAATTAAACAGTATTTTTACTGGATACTTTATGTTTCTAATACTGTTATCTTGTATTGTGCTGTTATCCAATTTAACAAGATTTCCACGCAAAACTTGAAACAGTATACTTATAATAATGTCTTATAAAATATTGTTTGTAAGTTTGATATACTTACTACCATTCTGAATTTTTTCAATTTTTTCCACCCACCCGTTTAGATTTTAGAGGAGACCACGACGTTCGGTTTTAATTTTAATGAAAATGTGCACTTTAAAGTTGAATATTTTGCAAACAAATTACTAAATCCAAAAATCGATCAAGCAAGCCCCTAATGTTTTAAAAATACCTATCCAACGACACCCCACACTACAAGGTTGGATGAAATCACCCCCACTTTACGTCTAAGTATGGGAGGTACCCAAAAAAAAATTTTTTTTTAATTTTTTATTGTACCATTTTGTCAGCATAGTTTACATATCGCTCACTGAATGCAAAAGGGCCACAAACAAGAAACACCATTTTTTACAGGAAAGCCAAAACAAAATTTAAAAACTGTTTTTTTTAAATATTTACAGTTTTTTTTGCTTATTATTATTATGTTAATATATCATCGTGTTCGTTATTTTTTACTCTATCTTATAAAAAAAAACAGTTGTAATAGCTGTCACCCACGCAGAGAAAACAACATAAACGTCCCTTTTGCATTCAAAATTTTAAGAAATGTTATAAAAATTATGTCAAAACTAAAACTGTTTTTAATAGAAAACACGCTTTATTTACTGTTTTCTTTATTTAAAGTATTAAAAAAAGTGTAGGCTAAACTTAGAGGAACTGTGATCATACATACAAATAGCAAATACCAAAATTAAAAAAATAACAAAAATAAATCAAAACTTCACATTCTTATGAACTATTAAATTCGGGTGAACCATGAGATCAATATTCAGCCCCATCGAATACTACATGGGTATTATTTTGCCAAACATTAATCACATTTAAATAGTTTTAAAAATCACTTAAAATAGCTTACAAAAACTCAAAAAGTATTAAGAAACTTTAATAAATATTTACTTTTTAATATTTTCACGGGCATAATTTCTAAAATTTAACCTGATGTCGGGTTTTTTGGATACTTTAAAACGGATTTGATTGGGCAGCGATTTAAATTTAGATTAAATCTCACACCAATAGAGCCACTTCTTAAAATTTCAATTTATTTTTAAGCCCATCTTACGCCTATTATTTGAAGAAGATACGCATCTGTTTCTTGCCTATACTGTGCGTACATTGATTATGAGGTAGCGTACAATAATTGCGTACTAAGTTCGTACTTTATGAATTAATACATGGTTGTAGGCTCTTACAATATTATAGTGCTAATATTGCTTATCACCCTCGGCTGCCCAGTCATCTTGCGTTTTCTTGGTGTGTGCTGACAGAGTTCCATGAAGTTTTATCTTCTGACTACACTAACACTGCTCATCCACTCACTTACTACTCATTCACTCACTCATTGCTTAGCCAGACCGCTAAACTTGGCTTAAAAACTGTTCATTCCTTTTGAAGAATGGACATGCATGTCATGTTGGTATGGACAAAACTAAGTCGTTAATTTTTGAATTTAAATGCATGATATGCGGTAGAAGCAAAGAGGGGCGAAAAGAAAAACGGGAAACCTTTGCCCAGCAGTGTGTTATCTATTATTATGCTCAACACTTTTTGACTTTAAAATTAAACTGTTCAATCGATGCCATAGCTAAAAAAAAGAGTGTATATTTAAGTAGGATATATACCAAAGAACCCTTTTAAAGAAATCATCTCCACATGTCATTACACAAGAACACACACGCAAGCAGAAATACACATACGCGTACACCCAAGTGATTTAATATGGTAGGTGGTGAACCCATCGCCTCTAGGTGGCCTCATCTTTTAATATAAGGGTTTCCTCTTTATATTTTCCTTCACCGTAAAAGCGTGATATGTCAAACACGTCTATTTTGTTTTTAAATATTTGAACATTCGTAACAATAATTTTCCTACAAAACGAACGCAAATACTAAAACTGCGTTTTAGATTGAAATAAATTTTAGATAACATAGTATATAGTTCTTTACAAAACGGACACATTTCTAAATATGGCACTGGTTTATATAATATTTCAATGCAAAATGGACGTGTTTTTAAAAATGGCTCTGTTGTATTACAAATTAGGACTATACTCACTTGATTTTGGAATGCAAAATGGACGCATTCCGAAATATGGCACTTTTACACAGAACAGTGAACTCGTTACGCGGTATTTTTTTGGAATGTGGCCGTTTTTTACGAAACTGACGTGCGTTCGCTCCGAGTTCTGGGTCGCAACTGACAAAATGGCGGTTTTGCACTGTAGTTACCTTGCAAACCCGCCAAATGCAAAAAAGGCGGTTGAACGATTCGACAATAAATAACGCAAAAATTACGGGTGTCTTCAATTTAGTATAAAGTTATGGTCAATTAGACCACGATTTTGCAATAAAACCATTTTCTGATTTTTTTGATTTGTGGCCCTTTTGCATTCAATGAGCGATATATTTGTGCAAAATTACAGTTTTCTAGCATTGATAGTCCCTGAGAAAAGCCACGAACAGACAGACATGGCGAAACTATAAGGGTTCCGTTTTGCCATTTTGGCTACGGAACCCTAAAAAGTCACAGTGAGATCGCATTGCTTGGCAAAGGAATTCATTATTAAACTAATTGTGGGAACATTCTACAATAGATCAGGAATTATAAAGGTTTCTGTTCACGTAACTAAAAAGGGGCACAAGAAGGAGCAAGGTCACATTCGTAAACAAAATTTACGCAATTTCACCTTCACTTCCCCAAAAGTTGGAAACTCTTAATTATGTTATCAGGGTGCCACGCATAGTTCTATGCAGTGCGCTCCGCGTAAACAGGAAATTAATTAAAAACACTAATATCATTATGTGACGGGAACAAATGGGATAATCGAATACGGGTATTTTCGACCTACTCGCGCGAATAAACTAAAGCGTTGTTTGCTGAATTTTACTTTATGATGCTTAATATGTAAAATACTTTTAATTTGGTGACGCAAAGTTTTGGAACCCGGGCCGAGGAAAGTTTTTTACCCGACTGTCCGAAGGAGGGTTATATTTTTCGATGTATATCCATTTCTTTGGTCCTCGCTGCAGCCTAAAAGGCTAGACGGATTTTAACATATGGGTAGCAATATGGGTATCAAATGAAAGCCTACAATTAGCCAGTTCTAAATATACTTATATGGGTTATAATAATACTTTTAATCTACCGTTTTCACAAAAATATCATAAAAGTAGCTAATAAATCGTGACGCTTAAAAACTCTTAGTAATGGGTCCTGAGTGTTAAACTTTAAATTAGCTACTTAACAGAGTTCTGGACCACTAGACTTGTTTTCTTCTTTTTAGTTTTGGCAGTCGGGTTTTTGATTTTTTTAATTACGATAATTTCGATAGTCCTGGTCCTAAAAAGAGTTAGTAAAGACAGCTCTTTGATTTATATTCCCTCTAATTATTAGAGTTTAATATAACTAGTTGTTTTTGTGATCTTGCTGCGGTAATGGCAGCAATCCTTAAAGATAAGAAAAAAAAAAGATGTTAACTATCATGTTGACAGATAAAATATGCTAGTAACGGAAACTATAATAATAAATATAAAAAGCGGGAAATAATAAAAAATGGTAGTTCTAAGTTCTAAAGAGAAGAGTTCCATAATAATGTTTTGTCACTACAACTATACACATAATTGACAAGTTTCGTGAGAACACCGCAATAAGAAGTGCCTGAGAATCATGTTCAAAGAGACCATACTATCTAATAGTTAGTGGTAGCTATTTATAGCTACTACTAAAACTAATAACAAAACCGTATTAAACAACTGATTAATTACGCGTAAATCAGATACAGATACGCGTGAATGGGTAAATTAGTACCTACTTATTGTTGTTAAAATGATCGGAATATGAACTAAAATAATTTCTTTGCTCACCCGCGACCTTAAGATAGCTAAGTCTATGCAAATTATGCGTGTTCATGCAGTTCCTCCACCTCCACACTGTACGAACACACACAAATTACACAAACCCATCTATCACCACCACCACAACTCACTGACGCGTTTCGAACTCAACCAGAGCTCATCCTCAAAGTGACACAACCGTACACCATGCTACCAGTTGTTAGACTTACAAACCACCACCACTGTTTTAATTTGTCAAACAAAACAAAAAACTACCCGCAAAATATTAATAAATTTTAAATGTGATACAAAACTACCTTGATTTTTTAATTTTATTTATTTATTGTCAAGGCATGTTTAATAACTACCGTTGCTAAAATTAGACCCAAGCCGTAGCAAGGGAGATGACACTAAATTTATTTGCTCATTAATAATAGACCCCATACTATTGTACCTAATTATCTCCATACATTCTAACACATCAAGACGAAACCCCTTGTCACAGTAATGTAACACTTCATACGAATCTGAGTCCGATATAGAATGATTTAATTCCAACAGATGCTTGGCAAAATTGGATCTATCAGGATGCCCGTTCCTATATGCCGATACATGCTCCTTAAACCTAGTATTAAAACTGCGCCCGGTCTGACCTACATATACTTTACTGCATAACAATGAAAGGCTGCTAACTTATGCTGCCACGGATGATTAGATGATGCTGGTATCACAGCATCTGTGTATGTGGTTTTACGATAAATTTTAAATTGTTGTTTATTGTTTGATCTCGTAATTGTTAAATCTAAAAAATTAAGCGATAAATTTTCTTCTATTTCTTTTTTAAATTTTATTTTTACATGTTTGTTATTGATATTATCCACAAATAAATCAAGTTGCCTCCTACTTCCCCTCCAACACAGAATTAAATCATCAACATACCTATAATAATACACAATACACAATATTATTAAATGGCTATACGAAATCGATGGTAGATGGTTTGGTTAATAATAATAATAATAATAATAATAATCTTTATTTATCTTTCATAAAATACAATTTTAACAAACTTATGGGCTACACTTATTAAAAAGGGACAAATAACACACATTACCCTGAACTAGGAAAATTCCTGTGTCTCAGGTTAGGAGGAAGCAAGCACGGATAGTGAATAGCATGCTTCACGCCGGGTTGCCTCCTCAGTCTTCTAACAAATACAGGTGTAGTATTTCATATATTGGTCGTTTGTCTGATAGAATTTATGACATTTTAAAATCTAACAATGTTAATGTAGCCTTTAAAACTAACAACTCTTTGTACTCTAAACTTTGTAACCACAAAGAGAAGATGGATAAAGGAACTAAATCGGGTGTATACAAGCTCACTTGTAATGACTGCAGTAAAGTATATGTAGGTCAGACCGGGCGCAGTTTTAATACTAGGTTTAAGGAGCATGTATCGGCATATAGGAACGGGCATCCTGATAGATCCAATTTTGCCAAGCATCTGTTGGAATTAAATCATTCTATATCGGACTCAGATTCGTATGAAGTGTTACATTACTGTGACAAGGGGTTTCGTCTTGATGTGTTAGAATGTATGGAGATAATTAGGTACAATAGTATGGGGTCTATTATTAATGAGCAAATAAATTTAGTGTCATCTCCCTTGCTACGGCTTGGGTCTAATTTTAGCAACGGTAGTTATTAAACATGCCTTGACAATAAATAAATAAAATTAAAAAATCAAGGTAGTTTTGTATCACATTTAAAATTTATTAATATTTTGCGGGTAGTTTTTTGTTTTGTTTGACAAATTAAAACAGTGGTGGTGGTTTGTAAGTCTAACAACTGGTAGCATGGTGTACGGTTGTGTTCTGATGTGGGATGGTTAAGAGAACACACGACTGCACGTTAAGAAGCGGTTTATTATAATATCTGCCCGTTACATAGGGATACACTCCTTATACGAGGGTCAAACTGAAAGTTCTTAGAAAATCAAAAACTGAGCAAACTAGCAAGTTATTCGTTTTATTATATCTTTTCAAAATAGTGTCCATTCACATCAATACACCGCTGCATCCGATGGAACCACTGAGAAAAGCACTTAGCCCAGTCGTCCTTAGGGGTCTCTTCGACGGCCTTTTGAAACGCACCCACTGCTTCCTCGGTGTTCATAAAAAGTTTTCCTCGAAGTTTTTCTTTTATTTTCAGGAATAAATAAAAATCGCAAGGTGCGAGGTCGGGGCTATACGGCGGGTGACCCAGTAATTCCACGTTTGACGTCACTAAATAGTCGATCGTTCGCCTGGCAGTGTGCGACGAGGCGTTGTCGTGGTGAAGAAGGATCCTACTTCGAGGTCGCTTCTCCCGAACTTTTTCCAATACAAGTGGCAAACAATTGTTAGTGTACCACTCTGCAGTAACTGTTTTTTGATCCTCTAAAGCAATTGTCGCATAGTGACCTGTCCTTCCGAAGAACGAGGCCACCATCTTTTTTCCCACGCTTCGACCTCTCTTCACTTTAGTTGGCAACTCCTCGAAAGCAAACACCCATTGAGCAGATTGTCTCTTGGTTTCTGGATCATAACAGTAAACCCAGCTTTCGTCACCCGTAAGTATGTCGAAAACAGCATTTGAGTCACCTCCGTTAAATCTTTCAATCATTTCACGGCACCAATCAACCCGACGGAGTTTTTGGGCCTCGGTCAAATTATGAGGTATCCACCTCGCACAAAGCTTCCTGACCGCTAAATGTTCATGGAGGATTTTATGCACTTGACTCATACCGATGCCTAAGCTTGTCCGAATCTGCTGATACGTCACTCTTTTGTCAGTCTCTATCATACGCTGCACAACACTGATGTTATTTTCAGTCGTCGCCGTAGAAGGCCGTCCCTCACGCAGATCGTCGGTGAGATTAGTGCGACCACGTTTAAACTCATTAAACCAGTTGTAAATGGTCGCACGAGATGGAGCTTCATCATGAAAGGCCAATCGAAGTCTATCATAGCTTTCTTGTTGACTTAAATGACATCGAAAGTCATAAAAAATCATTGCACGAAAATTTTCGCGAGTTAAATTCATGTTGACGTGACACAGACAATTTTCAATTTGCCGCCAAATCGTAAAACTAATGACAAATGAATGAAATACATACTCAATAATATTGGCAAAGAGTTCCATTTTCAAAATTTAAACTTACTTTTTTATTATATTGTTTACAAGTGGCCAGTTCTAAAAACTTTCAGTGTCGCCCTCGTATACTAATGCACACATACATAGCCGTTAGACATATATGGGAAGATGCTCTCTTATACACTACATCTCCCCTTTTACCGAAAAAAAAAATGTATGTAATTGCAAAAGGCATACATTTTTTTTTCTTTATACATCCCACTATTATAGTATCTTACATCTACTTATAACAAACAGTAACTAGTATGACGTTACATAATACTGCTGGCAAGGCTTGTTTATATTGACCTGGTGGCTTATTACTAATGATTATAAGTTGCTAATCAAAGTAAATATGTCCTAAGTACTTATGTACTGAATAACATGTGAACTTTAAGGTTTAAGATTTAAGGTTTATAGAGTTTTGTTCTATTTTTGTGAACAATTTCTTCCTTATTATTAATTTTTATTTTTACATTGGTACCTAAATCATTTAATACAAGGTAAGGACCTAGGTAAATACTTTGCGTTTTATAATTTATTGGATTTCTTAACAATACTAAGTCATCTTTATAATAGCTTACAGGATTAATTTGTTTATCATAATATTGTTTTCTTAACAATTTACTTTTATATAAGTTCTCTCTAGCTTCTCGCTGACTTAATTGCAGGCGATATTTTAATTCTAATGGATAGCTATCGAAGTTATATAATGGTTCGACAGTGGTACTAAGATTCGTAGGTATACTACATAACTTGCCAAATACTAGCTCGTGCGGCGTGTATTTGGTCTCAGTGTGTACGCTACAATTATATGCAAAGCACCAATATGGTAGCCATGCACTCCATGAACTGGTGTGGTTTTCAGTATTAATCCTAAGATACGCACCCATAACTTTATGCGAGTTTTCAAGGGCTCCAATACTCTCGTGATGATAGGCAGTCGAGGTCACGTGGTTTATTTTGAGTAATTTACATACCTCTTTCATAGTACTGGCGATAAACTCGGTGCCTCGATCTGTCGCTATCTCCTTGGGAATGCCATACCTTAAAACAAATTGCTCCACGAAGGTTTTTGCAACCGATACCGCGTCCTTGGATTGTAATGGGTATGCCTCGACGAACTTCGTGAGGTCGCACTGGAGTGTTAGTATGTAAGTATAACTATCATTATCTTTATTAATGGGACCTACGATATCTAAGTACACCTTTTCGAACGCCGACTTAGCTGTGCTCGTGACAACCATTGGTTGCTTCGTATTAAACGAATACTTTTGGGTTTGACACTTATTACATCTAGACACAAAATCTCTAATGTCTTTCTCCATAGACGGCCAAAAGTAATACTTTTTAATATTATTTGACATTCGCCTGATGCCCGCGTGGCCACTGGTGGGCAGGAGGTGGAAGTCATTGAGGATTACACGTATGTCATCCGCATCGTTTACTCTATGTATACTTTTCACTACACATATTCGTGGAATTTGAGGAGTTTGCGGTCCGGACCGCTTTTCACATATTTCTTTTATACCACGAGTTAACTCTTCTATTAATAGTTTATTGTTGCAACTTTTAATTATACAAATCTCCTCAATTTTTAATTTACTACATATTTTCCCCAAGTCTCTCACTAACACGACTCGCGTAGGTAATGATCGAGATTTTGGGTTTAAGTAAATTATACTCTTTGTTGGCACGTATGAAAACCATTCTGACTCTTCCACGATAAGACCTTTGCTACCTAATTGCCTAATTATTTTTTCGCTTCCACTAGTTAATTCTATCAAGTTCTTCGGTTTTTTAAGGATTTCCACAACTCTTGGGTGATCAGTCCTTGAGGTAGTGGTCCCCTTATTAGCCGTCGTACTTGTGTGACTGTTAATTTGCTGTAACCTAGTTTGCGCTCGCGTCATTACATTTATAACCTTGCTATTCATATCAGTCAGCTGTTGTGACGTCACCACAATACGTGACAACGCGTCCGCTGCCGCATTGTGCTGACCCCTTATAAATTCTATTGTATAGTTGTATTCTTCTAGGCATAATCTAAATTTAAGTAGTCTACTTGATGGATCGCGCATATTAAAAAGATAAACTAAAGGGCGGTGATCTGTTTTAATTTTGAAGTTTCTACCGTATAGATAGGGGCGGAAGTATTTGACACTCCACACTATAGCTAACAGTTCTTTCTCTATTGTTGGGTAATTAATCTCAGCCTTATTTAAACTCCTACTCGCGTATGCTACTGGTCGTCCATCGGAATTACAAAGAACTGACCCTAAGGCTAGGCCCGAAGCATCTGTCTGTAAAATAAATTCGTTTTCTGGAGAAAAGTTGGGGTATTGCAATACTGGGGGGTTTATTAAGGAATGCTTTAATTTTTGAAAAGATTTTTCACAGTCAGTATTCCAAATGAATGGTGAATTTTTACGCAGTAACATGTTCAATGGTGCAACTATTTGGGCAAAATTTCGAATAAATTTCCTATAGTAGTTTGCAAATGCAACGAACCTTTTAACTTCATTGCTATTTTGGGGTTGTGGATAATTTGATAATGCTTGAATTTTCTCTGAGTCTGGAAGAATGCCTTTTTCTGACACTATATGCCCTAAGTACAAAATTTGTTTCTGTAGAAACTTACATTTTAATGGGTTTAACTTTAAGTTTACTTTTCGAAGTCTGCTAAAAACATCCATAAGGTTTTGGTTATGAGAACTCAAATTTCTACCAAAGACGACCAGATCGTCTTGGTACACAAAGCACTGTTCGTAGTTAAGACCTGACATAGCAATCGTCATCATCCTGGAAAATGCGCTAGGGCTAGTTTTGAGACCCATTGGGAGTCGGGTCATTTGAAATTGATTAGTATTTGTAGTGAATGCTGTATACTGCCTACTTTCTGGTCTAAGCTCTAGTTGATAGTATCCTTGATATAGATCTAAATGGGAGAAGTAGACCGCTCCTGATAATGAATCTAATATGGTAGTAATATTTGGAAGTGGAAATCTGTCATCTTGTATGTTTTGATTAAGTTTTCGGTAATCTATTACGACTCGCCATTTTTTTTGATTGGAATCTGATTTTTTAGGCACTAATAGAAGTGGACTAGACCATTCGCTACAACTTTCTTCAATAATGTTATCTGCTAACATCTGTTCTATCTGTTTATCTACTTCTGCTCTTTGTGCGTGCGGCAATCGATATGGCTTCACGTATACCGGGTTAGTGTTAGGCTTTATTGGAATGGAATATTTGTATAAATCTGCAACTGTTAATTGGTCTCCCGGCAGATAAAATATGTCTGAAAATTTGGCTGAAATGTTTTCTATTTGGGCTCTTTCTTCTTTGTTTAGGTAATCTAACTTGAGGTGTGCAAACAAATTTTTTACCCTTTCTCCGTTTGACTTACATTTATCAAAATTGTATACATCGTATTCACTGAGATTTTGAACGGGGGGATTAAAATAACTTAACCTTGCTTCTGTTTCGCGGGTATTTATTTATTTAATACTTTAACGCAAATTTTTCCGTTATCCGGTCTGCTAATTGTGCTTGCTAAAAATACCCCTTCGCATAGTTCCTTCGGTAATACTACGCAGTCCTCTGTTTTTGCAGTGTTTAAAAAAAAAATCTTTTCGCACCTGGGTGGTACTACCAAGTAATGACTTTTCCCTAACGTTCCTAAAAAAAATGGCAATGTAATAGATTCACCGTGGCAGGATAAATTTAAAGTATTGTTTTCGAAATTCAAATAACAACTGTAATTGCTTAAGAAATCGAGTCCCAAAATACCATCACTATTGCAAGGCAGGTTTTTTATCACGTAAAATTTATGTTCAAATTTATAATTGTTAATTGATAATGTTAAATACACAAACCCTTCGGTTTTAATCTCGCCGCCGATTCCAGAGATTGCAACCTCCTTTTTATGGATCGGAATGTTCATCAAAACAACCGTGTCATATTGTATGACGGATAGTGAAGCTCCTGAGTCGACTAACCATCTATATTTGGAATTGCCTACTGCGATTTCTACTGCACTACATTTATGGCAGGTAAATATATGGTTACGGACGAAAAAACTGACTTGGCTCTTGGGTGGTCTGATCTGAGCTTGAGTCTTGAGCGTTGAGAATGTTATTTTCAGGTTCATCTACATTCAAAAAATTTACGCTAGGGCGATAATTGCTTGATGTTGTTCTAGGAAAGGCCCTATTTCCTTGGTACCTACCTCGAGTAGAGGGGCCAGGACTTTGGTTATAGCCTCTGGTATGGGGCTGACCTTGACCTCTCGCGGCCCATGTCCTGTGCGAGTAATTTGACTTGCGTGCCCACGTCCTCTGTAAAATCCACGCCGAGATGACATTCTGCTGTTGCTGACCATTCTGTTGGACGTACCTTGGTATGGTGACCTATGGCCCAGCAGGATGGACCCATGTTCACCTCGTGAAGTTATTTCTTCATCTTTAGCAGCTGTGATCACGTCATTTAATGAGGTATACCCTCTCGCTGTTAAAATAGTTCTCAGCTCGCGATTCCTCAAACCGTCGATAAATCGATGCACGGCCAATTTTTCATTTAATGGTTTTAATGTTTTATAGGCATCGGTGTCACCGTTGGCCTGAGAAATAGTGAGCTGGGTAAATAGATTTTCAACCTCATTACCATATTCATCCAACGATTTTCCTTTTTGGTGGACGCTCAGCAGCTGTGAATGCAAAGCAATATAAGATTTTTTTGTTAGTAAATGCTTACGCATGTCAGTGACTAAGGCTTTAACGGTAGTACGAGGGTCAAACTGAAAGTTCTTAGAAAATCAAAAACTGAGCAAACTAGCAAGTTATTAGTTTTGTTATATCTTTTCAAAATAGTGTCCATTCACATCAATACACCGCTGCATCCGATGGAACCACTGAGAAAAGCACTTAGCCCAGTCGTTCTTAGGGGTCTCTTCGACGGCCTTTTGAAACGCACCCACTGCTTCCTCGGTGTTCATAAAAAGTTTTCCTCGAAGTTTTTCTTTTATTTTCGGGAATAAATAAAAATCGCAAGGTGCGAGGTCGGGGCTATACGGCGGGTGACCCAGTAATTCCACGTTTGACGTCACTAAATAGTCGATCGTTCGCCTGGCGGTGTGCGACGAGGCGTTGTCGTGGTGAAGAAGGATCCTACTTCGAGGTCGCTTCTCCCGAACTTTTTCCAATACAAGTGGCAAACAATTGTTAGTGTACCACTCTGCAGTAACTGATTTTTGATCCTCTAAAGCAATTGTCGCATAGTGACCTGTCCTTCCGAAGAACGAGGCCACCATCTTTTTTCCCACGCTTCGACCTCTCTTCACTTTAGTTGGCAACTCCTCGAAAGGAAACACCCATTGAGCAGACTGTCTCTTGGTTTCTGGATCATAACAGTAAACCCAGCTTTCGTCACCCGTAAGTATGTCGAAAACAGCATTTGAGTCACCTCCGTTAAATCTTTGAATCATTTCACGGCACCAATCAACCCGACGGAGTTTTTGGGCCTCGGTCAAATTATGAGGTATCCACCTCGCACAAAGCTTCCTGACCGCTAAATGTTCATGGAGGATTTTATGCACTTGACTCATACCGATGCCTAAGCTTGTCCGAATCTGCTGATACGTCACTCTTTTGTCAGTCTCTATCATACGCTGCACAACACTGATGTTATTTTCAGTCGTCGCCGTAGAAGGCCGTCCCTCACGCAGATCGTCGGTGAGATTAGTGCGACCACGTTTAAACTCATTAAACCAGTTGTAAACGGTCGCACGAGATGGAGCTTCATCATGAAAGGCCAATCGAAGTCTATCATAGCTTTCTTGTTGACTTAAATGACATCGAAAGTCATAAAAAATCATTGCACGAAAATTTTCGCGAGTTAAATTCATGTTGACGTGACACAGACAATTTTCAATTTGCCGCCAAATCGTAAAACTAATGACAAATGAAAGAAATACATACTCAATAATATTGGCAAAGAGTTCCATTTTCATAATTTAAACTTACTTTTTTATTATATTGTTTACAAGTGGCCAGTTCTAAAAACTTTCAGTGTCGCCCTCGTATAGGTGGCGGACATACGCAACTTCGCTGACTCTGACAGACGTGTCTTTAAGACAAATTTTATGAGTACAGTTTTGTCTGTCTCGAGTAGCATGGATTCGTACATTTCGATTCCATCTATTAGCTGCTTAGTTACCACTTCCGAACCATTCATAACTGGCAACAGCGAAACCGCTGTTTTTGGACAAAACGACGACATGATTGATTTTAATTCGGCTGGTACGTCAAGTGACGGTGGTGCCTTTTGTGCACAATCACATAACTCGCTTATTTTCGAATATAAGCCTTCAATTGATTCACATATTTCGTCCAAGGCTTTTAAATCAGAACCCTTTAATGCTTTAGTATTTAAATTCTTAGAAATAGTATCATATAGTTTAATTAACTCGTTTGCTCTTTCTAAATTTTTATCAACGATTTTGTACCGCTCTTTACCCTTTTTAATTAACTTTTCTTTTATTGATAATAGCTCTGTATTAATCTCAACTAACTCGCTCGCCATTAGGTAGGGCAGCACATAATAGTTGACAATTTATCTTGTTTATGTAACTTAAACCACATTAGATACACCCGTGAGTGTTAACATAGCGCTGTAATGTAAACATCGCCAAATAAGAGAGTCTGCCGCTCGATAATTTATTAGCACTTTGAAAGTAATTATGATTGTACGATACCTGTATTCACTTTTCACAATTCACTTTTTTTTTTTTTTTTTTTACGCACATTCTGCATACCGGGGAGCGGGAGGCGCTGGTCGGCGCCCGGACCTGCGTATTTGTGCTGCAACCAGCTCTCGCCTTATCCACAGCTTGTGCATGGCTTTGTATCCACGCACCACACCGAAACAGCAGGCGAAGATTAGGAATACCACTATTATTCCCACTAGGATATTGGCGGTCGAGAGATGCAATTTAATCTGCTCAACTCCTGCGGAATTATTGCCACCACTGGCGGTTTGGGCAATAACGACCTCTTCCTTAGATGTAGTTGATCCCATCTTTTGGTAATTAAATGCAACAACGACGCACCAAGAATATCATGACCAAAACTACAGCGAACCACACGACGGCGATAACTGGAACCCAGTAAATTAGACACTCTTCCAAATTTTTTAACACAAGAGCGTCTGTTTGGGCCATAATTTTCCAGTCTATTAACTCACTTTAGTCTTTACACGAATCACTCCCGATCATCAACCATCCTGGCAAGGTCGCCATCTGATGTGGGATGGTTAAGAGAACACACGACTGCACGTTAAGAAGCGGTTTATTATAATATCTGCCCGTTACATAGGGATACACTCCTTATATACTAATGCACACATACATAGCCGTTAGACATATATGGGAAGATGCTCTCTTATACACTACAGTGTCACTCTGAGGATGAGCTCTGGTTGAGTTCGAAACGCGTCAGTGAGTTGTGGTGGTGGTGATAGATGGGTTTGTGTAATTTGTGTGTGTTCGTACAGTGTGGAGGTGGAGGAACTGCATGAACACGCATAATTTGCATAGACTTAGCTATCTTAAGGTCGCGGGTGAGCAAAGAAATTATTTTAGTTCATTGATATGGACCTCCGCAAAGTAACGCCTGATTCAATAAATGATCGGAATATGTTTTGGTGAGAATCGGAAAGGAGGTAGATTTTTTTTTTCAGATTATCTGTAGCATAATATGTTTTTGTATGATTCTATCTCTGTTGGTTCTCCAATAAAGTCATCATCTCAGCCTATATACGTCCCACTGCTGGGCACAGGCCTCCTCTCGGAATGAGAGGGCTTGGGCCATAGTTCCCACGCGGGCCCAGTGCGGATTGGGAACTTCACACGCACCATTGAATTGCTTCGCAGGTTTGTGCAGGTTTCCTCACGATGTTTTCCTTCGAATTTCGAAAAACTCAGAGGTGCGAGCCGGGATTTGAACCCACGACCCTCAGCTTGAGAGGCGATAGGTCAAACCACTAGGCCACTACGGCTTCAATAAAGTAAAATAAAATAAACATACCCGTAGTATTAATAAT
This sequence comes from Choristoneura rosaceana, assembly GCA_037349165.1. NCBI lineage: Eukaryota > Metazoa > Arthropoda > Insecta > Lepidoptera > Tortricidae > Choristoneura > Choristoneura rosaceana. The sequence goes on from JAZBNJ010000032.1 coordinate 4,277,964, forward strand.
TTCGCTTATTTCCTAATCTAATTTACTCTCGACGGAAATCAATTATTCCGTATTGGACCTAAGACTTCCCAGCGGCCCTAGAGCCCTTAAATTGGGCAACGGCGCTGTCACAGCGGAAGATCCTACAAAATTAGCGTGATAACAATTTCAGATACTTCGGCCCCAATTTTTTAAAAAGCTGAGGGAATACGTTACGTTTTATAGAGAAAGTTTCAGTGATTTTTCTTTGTTTTTATTTCAAATCCGTACTTAGTTTCGTAATTGTAAATTGAATTCAATACTAAGGGGCTGTTTCAGCATCTATTGATTAGTGTTAACTGATGGTTAAATGTGATGCCGACTCCGTCTATTCGAACAAAACAAATAGAGACTGCATCACATTTAATCGGCAGTTAACACAATCAGTGGATGGTGAAACAGCCAAATATCGTGATTGACGCATAATTTCATGTGAATTAAAGTAAATTAAAGGCAATGGTTAGAAGTCCAAATTGAAAGTTTGCCAGAGGGCCATGGAGCGCAGCACTTTGGGTGTCAAAAGGACATCGGATCCGGAACACCACACTGCACTCGGAAACGTGCATAGCAGATCGGCTGCACCATTTCAAAACATAGTAAGGGACATTAAATTAATTTTACAGAAGAGCGAAAAAGCATGTTTTGTCTCAGATATCGAAAGTAAAAACTGAAATATAGAAGCACAGAAAAATCAGAAAAATAAGACCAGCGCTGGGAATCGAACCCAGGTCCTCGGCATTCCGTGCCGCGTGCTATACCGCTACATCAACTAGACAACGGTACAGACACGAATTTCTCTTATGCACCACATATCTCAGCTTGTTTGTTTCTAAATAAATTCTTCAATAAAAAATACAAAAAGATTCCAAAAAACCAATCTTAGTGCATAGCAGATGTCGGGAGAGAAACCGCTAAGCTGAAGTGGGACTGGGCTGGCCATATTTGCCGCATGCACTCGGAGAGATGGGCACAGGTTACTACCTAGTGGGCGCCCTTAGATGGTCGCGGCAGACCGAGACGGAGGTGGCGGGATGACTTGGATGCATTCAGAAATGACTGGCAGAACTTAGCTGCCGACAGGGGTGGATGGAAATCCGAGGGAGAGGTTTTTGCCTAGCAGTGGGACATAGAAAATGGCTAATAAAAAAAGGTAATGGTGTGTGCAAAGTTCCCAATCTGCACTGGGCCCGCGTGGAAACTACGGCCCAAGCCCTCTCATTCTGAGAGGATAACTGTGCTCAGCAGTTGGACGCTATGTGATTGGCGGATTTTGAAAATATCAATTTTAATATAAAACAATATTATTCCGCAAATCATGTTCATCATTTCTACAGTAGGTACACTCAATTCGTGACGCTTTAGAAAACAAACCTCTCATTAGTCACCAATAGGAAATAACTTTGTTTTTTTACCTTTTATTTTGACCTTCATTATTTACCAGATTTGGCGGTAGTTACACAAATTTATTCGTAGTCCGGTAATACCTTTACCAAATAAGCATCTCACTATGATACTTATCCAATTTTCTCCGTATTTTCTTATTTTCGTCCCTGCGTGAGATCTGTGGCATTATTCTACACCTTTCAGGTGATATCGTAACTGGACGCGAACCATATTTACATTTCACAAGCGACTCCCTTTTGCTAGAAGTATGTAATTTTCCGAGATTAAAAGTATTTTATGTTCTTTCCGGGGTCGCAAACTAGCTCCATCCACACCAAATACTCGAGTCGACAACTATAGCCAAAATATAGCTATGGTGCCATGGGACTCTGTGTGAATTTATTTGATTGTCCTCAGGTCCAAATGGATGAAAATTATAAAATTTCTATGCCATTTGAGCTACCTTCCTGCAGGTGAGCCGCAGGTTGAGTATTGAGTACGCACAAACTGTTTTTATTATTTATTTTTTATTTATACATAATCATAAAGTGTTACAAAGAAAATATACAAAAGAAGCGAACAAAAACCATACCTGGTTTATCTGTCGCTACATCGCTTAATATTATTTCACGTACCCATATCCACACCCCTCACAGAGACACAAGACCACCAGCATCCCATGCCAACTTAACAGCATGGAAACCGCGGTAGGCCATCCTCCAGATAGATTATGGGCACCGTACAGGTCGTTAGGTAGGATGCCTGTGTGTGTAAGCTTAAGAGTGGGATATACTCATATTATAACTACTACCTGCGTCGTCTACTGTTGTCAGCTGTAGGCATATTGTTAACGATATTGATAAACGCGTTGGTATGATATCACTTTGACAACGTCGAATGCGGGCCCTGAATAACTCACGTAAATAAATCAGTTAACTTAAACCACCAGATTGTTATCATTAGCAAGGCGTAGCCATCTGATACCATGAAGGTTATCGCTAGTCCATTTTTAGTTTCTTCAGCTCTTTTTACCTAAAGGTACCTAAGTATTTATGTGTTAGGATGAAAATGATTATTAACCCTTGGCAAGCCCTGTGGACGTCACACCATAATGTGAGTCTGACAAAACCCAAAAATAAAAAAAATCACACGGAATATTTTTTCAACAAGCAGAGGTATGTGTTTTTGTTATTTTGTATATTTACAAGAAAGAGTTTATAAAAAAAGCTCTTTATATTTCGCTATCGCTTTTAAGCGATAAGGCCGCCTATTGCTTACCTTGTAATGTTCTCTGTGTACTTGTTTTCTGTATCGCTTACTATTTCTGGTGTACAATAAAGAGTCATTGTAATGTATCAAGAGAGAGAAAAGAAACTCATAATCAGAAAGATTTTACTCACATTCACATTTTCTAATATTACAAATATTATAAACATAGGACTACATCACGCACGGTAGCACATTGTATATCAAAATATTTATCTGGTTATATGCAGCCATATAATGCAGATTTTCTTTGAAGCTGAGTCCTCTTAAGGGCTAAAGACACAGGTCTTCTTTTTAGTTTTTTTAATTTATATGAGGTGGTATAGGTGAAGGGGACAGTCGGGAAAAATATATGACGGAGGGTCAGGAAAGCAGATTATGATTTCAGTACGAAGCGCGGTGAAGTCGGAATGAGGTTGGGAGTACAGACACCATAAAAAGTACCTGGTACTAGTACTTTACTCTGTTACATTGACACATTTGTCAATTTTCTATGGCGCTAAGTACGTAGCTGTAAAACGATAAAGTCCAAAGTAACCAGCTACTTTTGATGCTGACTGTACAACCGCACTGGTCTCGATCTAAAGTGAAGTCCGGCCAACGTCAACTCTCATGACAACTGGAAGGCTACTCCGAAACACGAAATTCGAAGTTCGTATCATACCGTCCCTCTCACTCTCGTATTAAATAACATAAGCGTAGGCGGACGGTACGATACGAATTTCGATTTTCGAATTTCGTGGTAGCCTTGCTGTCATCCTACGTTTCCCGCCCGTTTCGCGCGTCATTTCAAAGTGACAGCTTGTAGTGTTGCCAACGGCTCTCGTTGGTTTCGCGCTCAAAACAGTGTTGCCACGACGTCATTCTGAATACACCCAAATTTGTTCGAATTTGACATTCCGTTGCACGCTCTACGACATATGGACGTAGTTTAGCAAAAACGTTCCAAACCTCAACAATAAGTATATTTTTTGATTTTGAAACTACTTTCAGTAACATTACAAGTGAAATTAAACAATAACATGACAATGCTTTGGATATTTTTTGCTAGAACGCGTCCATAAATTATAGAAGATTGATAACGGATCCAAACCCGGCTGCACGTTCCCAAAGCGCGTGGATGTTGTAATTTATATCTGTAAAGTAACACCTTAATACTGTCATAATCAAAGGCGTCCAATGACGTCACGTAAACATAAAGAAAGGGTTCACCCGAAACCTTGTTAGGCAAACGCACATGTTTATTAATACGAAACCCACGCGAATCTCGTGTACGCCAGCCCTACAAACTTACAAAACTAAAGATAAGTTAGTAAGATTATCTGTACAACAGTTTCATTGGTATAAATCATAATGAATTAGGGATGGTGATTATTTCCAGCAAATCGATTTGAATTGAGCCCAGAAAAATCGATTCACGAAAAAATCGAATTCAAAAAGATCGATTATCTAACAATAGATCTTTTCGCGATTTGCTTGTCGAGTTCGTATTTTTCAATATGAATCCAATCATAAAAAAATGTACCATAATAATCGAAATTCAAAGTCTTACTCTTCAATTAAATACCCACTTTAAGATAAAATAAGAAGTTCTATTTTCGAGTTTAAAAAAACAGATAAAGACCGAATCTCAATGTTTTTAGATCTTCAGGCCTGAAGTAGGAGTCTGTGCTTACTTTTTATACCTAAAACTAAAGGTAAAACCATTTCTCCAATCAGCACCATTTTAATTAAGCCCTAAATTAACAAAATTAAAAAAGTTCTACATTATGATTCAAACCTTGCCGTTACCTTATAATCCAAAAAGTTCTACATTGAAGAAAAAATACAAAATTATCACAACTCAATAGAATCTGATTTAAAAGTCTTAAATCATGTCATCTGCATTGCGGTAAACACTGCCAATTTAAGAGTTAAGTGCACTCAGAAAGCTGGCATTCTTTCCAACTCGATTGTATGGCAAACTGTTACAAGAGTCAAAACGGTATTAAAAGACACCTGGGTCTTTGTAAAACCCATCTCATATTCACGTAAATTAAGTACTTAAGTCTTCGGCTTAGGCAAAGCAGTGGATAAAATTTGCATGCGCTCTCCGAACATATCACTCGCTAATATTTTATTAAGCTTCAGGCGGATTATTTCACGGAGATCGCTTGTCTGTCAAGATTTAGAGGTAATTTGTTAAAAAAATACGACGCCAGGGCCTCTGTTACTGCTTTCTTGGAGTTTATTTAGTTATAAAATAAACTGGAACAGCAGGGATTATGATTTTTTGATGCTTATTCCGTATTTCTATCAATTTACTGCCCAGATAGCATAAGGATGTCATTTGTCCCATTATATCCATATATTATTGTTATTATATTTATTATATTATATTATATTATGTCCCCTGGTGTTGCAGATGTTTATGGGCGGTGGTGATCTCTTAACACCAGAAGACCCACTTGCTCGTTTGCCTTCCAGTCGAATAAAAAAAAAAATTAATAATAAATGCGAAAGTCACTTTTTTCTATTCGACTGGATGGCAAATGAGTTAGTGGGTCTCTTGATGGTAAGAGATCACCACCGCCCATAAACATCTGCAACACCAGGGGTACAGATGCGTTGAAGCTTAAGATGAGATACCTCAAGTGCCCAAGTTGTTTGTTACTTCATCACGTCTAAACCGATGAACCGTTTTAAATAATAATAATAATAATAATAATAAATAATAAATATCACGGGACAATTCACACCAATTGACCTAGCCCCAAAGTAAGTTTAGCAAAGCTTGTGTTATGGGTACTAAGCAACGGATAAACATACTTATATAGATAAATACATACTTAAATACATATTAAACATCCAAGACCCGAGAACAAACATTCGTATTCATCATACAAATATTTGCCCCGGCCGGGATTCGAACCCGGGACCTCAGGCTTCGTAGTCAGGTTCTCTAACCATTTAGCCATCTGGTCGTCGAAAGAAAGGATCAACGAAACGCAGCACAGTGCAATGCTGCCTCGAAAATTCATTATGTGCTGTATTCATGTGTGCGTACAGCTTCACCGCTCCACTCTCTATACTCGAAACCAAAATTCCAAATTCAAAAACTAACACCAATTTAATATGCTGCATACTTGAATCAACGGATAGTATTTTTTGCGACAGTTGGCACTCGAAAATGAATATAACGGCACTTATACGAAAATACTATCGGACAAAAACGAAGTTTTAGCCTTGTTTGTTATGTTTATTAATACTATCAAAGTATTTATTATGACCACCGTCTTCATATTTGCGTCTGACATCTTGTTTAATTATGTAAAACGAACGCATTTATTTTGACAAGCAGATTTGACGAAACCTGCGCATTTTACGCAAAAAATCTCCAAACGTTGACATCCCTAATTATTTAGGAACGTACGAATTATTAACCTAATTGGTCTTAAAATGTAACGTTACTCGGCAAAACAGAAATAATTGCCATTTAGCTTGTCTGTCGTCTCTAATTAACCTTATTTATCATTTAAGGTGTGTTTTCAGGACGCTCATGGCTTTTAAAAGGTTTTTTCGGAGATCCGCTGCCGGAAACGAAAACCTTTATACGCGTATGGTTGAAAGTAACAAAAAAAATAAAACACACATTTTTTTTGGCCTTTATAATATTAGAAGAATTAAAATAATAATTAATTCATGTAAACAATTCGATGCAAGCCTTTGAGATGTGGTGTTGGAGGAGGATGGAAAGGATCAGCTGGACAGAACGGAAAACCAACGAAAAAGTTCTTACCATGGTCAAAGAAAAAAGAATGTTACTGGAGACCATAAATTGCCGAAGAGGAAATATGATAGGACACTTGATACGACACGACAATTTCCTTCTTAACCTACTGGAAGGCAAAATTGAAGGAAAACGAGGTAGAGGAAGACCAAGATTAACCTATTTTAACCAGGTGAAGGAAAGGGTGGGTGTCGTGTCGTATCAGGAAGTCAAACAGCTGGCCGAAGACCGTGCGGAGTGGCGATTACTCCACCGACAAGAGCATAGCTCTTAAATTTAAGAAGAGAGAAACAATTCGGCATTTTTAGCACTGCAGTGTTCACTCGCGCGACTCGATTCGGTATAGTTTGATATCCGAGCGCGCCTTGTTTTATAAAATTCGTATGCCCAGTTAGGCTTGTAAATAAAGATTTTTAGGTTTACAATAAGTTAGTTTAATTTTATGATTTAAATTCTGCTTACATTGATGTAGCTTACTATACAATACAATGACTCTTTATTGTACACCAGAAATAGTAAGCGATACAGAAAATAGATACACAGATAGAAACTTACAAGGGAAGCAATAGGCGGCCTTATCGCTTAAGAGCGATCTCTTCCAGGCAACCCTTCAACAACAACAGGCAACAGATTTACCTTGATGTAGTACAATACAATACAACAATACAAATATTCTTTATCGCACATCATAAAGCAGTACAAAAAACTTACCCAGTACCTTAATGAAGTTAGTTTAAGTTTTATTTTTCTTTTTTTTTGAAATACCCAACATTGTTATTTTTAGGAATATTTTGTGTGTAAATAAATTATTGTCATTCACTAGTTACACTTGTAATTAAAACACGCTGCATTAAAACTACACTAAAAACAGATTTTCTCTTCCATTTATCGTGATTCTCTATGACCCAAATACAAATTAAAAGTCGTAAGAAAACATTCTGAAAGAAAAACTTCCCTCTTTTTTCCTTAAGATAAGAAAAATACTTTCAATTTACCTGAACTCGAAGTTGATGCCAACATACCTTTAAAGTAAATAAAAATAATATCCTTGTCCAGATATTTTTCCCGAGTTATTTATATTTAGGGATAGAAGAGTCATCATCATCACCTACTGTTCAACAAATGACTTTTCACTTGGAACATACATAGAACGACAACTTGCTAACTGGAACCACCGATTGCCCGTAACTTTCCCAGTTTCATCAATCAGTCCATCTATTAGGGGGATTGGAACCTGCATTTTCTGGTTCACTGTCACTTTTTAAGAACCTTTCTTATGTCAACTAACAACCAGCAAGTATCGATCGATTGGGACACAATCATCGATCGGCGCTAAGAGGTCGCTATTAGTTTTTCTTTTATTCAACTGGATGGCAAACGAGCAAGTGGGTCTCCTGATGGTAAGAGATTACCACCGTCCATAGACACCTGCAACACCTGGGGGATTGCAGATGCGTTGCCAACCTAGATACCTCAAGTGCCAGCCATTTCACCGGCTGTCTTACTCTCCACGCCGAAACACAACAGTGCAAGCACTGCTATTTCACGGCAGGATTAGCGAGGAAGATGGTGGTAGCAATCCGGACGGACCTTGAACAACGTCCTCTCATCTGCATGGAAAGTTTTAGGCTGGGATGATGATGAAGTTTAAGAACGTTTTAAGTTTACTTCGTTAATTACATAAAAACCTACGATTTTTTAATAAAAAAGTCACCTTCAATTCAAATTAACCAGAAAAAATGTTGAAAGGCTAAAAATTAAACTAAGTATTTCTTTCCAGTCAAGCCTAAACAGAAAGTTTAACTGGTAAACGTTTAGTTAACCCGCACCTGCCGCTACTTACAAAAGTTATTAAAGTTAAGTATTTCAATTTTCAACGTTTAACGCCAAAGTCTGCGGACCAAGTTAAATAACACGGACTCGCGATTAAGTTTTGCTGAAGTATAATTTTGTTGTTCAATATTAAGGTCGGCTGTGGGGAAATGGGTTAGTCGAATATTTTGTTTATCATCAGCAATAGCTGAAAGACGACTGTTGAACAAAAGGCTTCCATTTAAGAACGCCACAAAGACTTCTGCAGTTGAACAAATGCCTCCACTTTAGAATGCTACAAAGATGTCCGCTGTTGAACCAAGGTCTTCACTTTTGCACGCCACAAAGCCGTCCGCTGTTGGAAAAACGCCTCCGCTTTAGAACGCCACAGAGACGTTTACTGTTGACAAACGCCTCCACTTTTTAACGCCACAACGCTTTCGAACGCCATAAAGACGCCCACTGTTGAACAAATGTCTCCACTTTAGAATGCTACAAAGATGTCCGCTATTGAACCAAAGCCTCCGCGTTAGAACGCCACTACGTTCAACGTTGAACAAAAACCTCCACTTTAGAACGCCATAAAGACTACCACGATGTTGTCAGTCCACTTATTGGGCCTGCCAATGCTTCAGCTTCCAGTTCGTGGTCACCATTCGAAGACTTATCTGTTATCCAAAGGTTATCTGTTCTTCGAGCGTAGTGGCCCGCCTATTACCACTGCAACTTGCATATTTTTCGAGCTATGTCGATGACTTTAGTTCTTCGATGTATGTCCATATTTGGAATTCTATCACATCAAAAACTCCAAGCATCGTGTTCATTTATTTATTTTATTCAAAAAAATAAATACCACTGTAATGCAATCCAATTTTTCATGCAACATTTGTGAATATTCCTCTTAAACTGACAATATAACACGTGTCTTTTTCCTTTTTCTATCTCAACTAAATAAAACAAAAGAACTTGCAAGGTCGCAAATACTTTAACCTAGGCAGGTGTCTGCGAAGGCTCGCCGACACGTGTTTTAGCTGAAAAATAGCGGAGTTTTAAAGCAAGTTTTCTATTGTTTATCTAGCCGGGCCAACCGGATCCGACCGGGATCTCGCCCGGGCTGGCCGCGCGTCACTTGGGGAAATTAAAAATGTCCACCCTGCGGCGCTAAACGAAAAGGTCGCGGTAGTAAACATGATAAAGGCAGTATTCTGCCGTAGGTCGTACAAAAAAACGCATTTTTTTTCTACTCGTAAATTGACGTGCATATGCATATTCGAAATCAATGAATAATACGTGTTAAAAATTAAATTTTTAATACAAGAGTTTTCTTGCTGACTTGTTTGTTTATTATAATTGCATTGTTATAATAAGTTGCATTATGTATACCTACTAAATTTGAAAGAAAGAAAATAATTTATTTATACCAGCAATGACACATTAATAGAATAACACACATTAATAACATATAATTTGAAGTCAATCTAACCACTGGAAGTAGGTTTTTTTTATACGACTGGATGGCAAACGAGCAAATGGGTCTCCTGATATTAAGAAATCACTATCGCCCATAAACAAGAAGAATATCATCATCAGGTTATGAGGAACTTGCAAGATTTGACCCAAAAACAGCAAACAGGGCAACTTAAATAAGATTTGTTGTAAATTTATATCTGAATACTGTATACGTGACTTAGTTTCGGAAAAAAATTACAAACTTACAGATGTATTTTTTTCCGTATGGAAGGCCCGACGTAAAATCTCTGTTTTCACAATTTGAATCGAACATTAATCAAACAGTTAAAAAAAATATGCCCTCAAGCGAGGGCCGGGGGATCCAGGAGGTTATGATGGTTATCTGATCCCAAAATAGCTCTTGATAATAATACCTATACTAATTTTTTCAATGTCAAAGTATCTATGAAGCCGTTCGCCGAATCGTTGATGAAACAAGGGATGCACACAGGATAGTTTTGTCCCGGAAAATAGCATAGTTTCCACGAGATAGTGACAAAGAAATTCCTTGCAACATTATATCGCACAAAAGCATAAAACCGGTCTTGTGCGAAAAGCAAGTGGAGAGCCTTGGGGAGGCCTATGTCCAACAGTGGACGTCTTTCGGCTGACGTGATGATGATGATGATGATGATTATATCGCACAGAGTACCCGTAATGCACAGTTTTAGCAAAGAAGCAAAAAATTCATGACGATCATCCATGTTTTGTTTACAAACTGTTTTAAATATGTTTGCTGTGCCGCAGGCCACATCGTATCTTGACAGCGATTTTGTTATGGTATATTGCGGAAAAATTCTGATTGCAACCATTATTAAAAATGGCCATGAGTCGAAGCTGACTTCGCATTTTGTTGGCTTTGTTGCTTATATTTTGAGGAAATTAATGTTAATGTCATTTCTTGAAAATTACAATTATCTTGCGGACTTAATAATTTATCTAAGAATTGTTTTAGAATTAGACATTAGCAAGAGGTAAATTGTGTAATTGAAGTGCCAATGGGAAACCGGTGGGCAAGTGGACATTCATTGTTTGTTATTGCGGCGTAATAAAGGAGATGTTTTTATTCTACCAGACAATAATGATGTAACTGTAGCTACGATTTTTTACCCACACACAACACACGAACTTCACGCCTGTATTCCCAAATTTTGTTAAGTTTCCAACTGGGGCCGCGTGAGAACTACATTGGAAATCCCTATTCACTCATTCTGAGTGAAAAGTGCCTAGCAGAGGTCCGTTTATTATCCAGTTTTAATCTTTATAGTTTGAAAGATTTTTTTAGTTTAATCCAAACTTTTCTATGCTAAGGCGTTGTGACTTGTGCTACGAAGTAATTGCTACGAAATGTTTATGCTACGACGTAGCAATGCCGTAGCAACGTGCTACGAGCACGTAGAGTCTATTGTACCCAAACCAACATCCCTAGAATGCCTCTACAATGTTCTTATGATTACGATGGCCACTGTACAAATATAAAACAAAGTGTTAACGGGTCTATATTAATTCGCATAAATTAATTGTCCTAATTGAAACTGGCATAACGTTATTTCTCATAACTGAAAACGCATAATGTAAATGCGCATAATGTGGATTGGCACAACGGTAAGTTGGCATGAATTTAATTAGCATAACATTATTTTGATTATTTTAAATTTAAATGATGATTGTAGTGATGGAATGTGAATTATTTATTTATTAATTGATTTGTTTATATACTTGATTTGTTTACCTATATATTTTTTAATAATTATGTTATGACATTGTATTTTACATTTAGCCTCTTAGCCTTTAGAATTTAATGACATATAAAAAATTTTTGCTTGCCAGTTACTGGTTAAATGTGTGAAACATGTACAACTATATTGCCAACTTTATGTACCACATTTGATGCAAAATAAACATATTTGTATTTGTATTTGTATTTGTATTTGCATAAGTATAAAAGAGTATAAACATAAAAATGTTTATTTTAATGAAATAGTAAATTAATCGTAGAACAAATTAATTTATGCGAATTAACATAGACCCAATTTACTCGCTTGATAGTTTAAGTTATCGTTAGCAATATTATGCATATTTCAATTATGCGGATTCATTATTGTGCTGAATCAGTTAGTGTTAAGTATGCTTGTTTATAATTATGCGAGTTCGCTGTTATGCGAAATCATATTAGAAATAAGGAGCACACAGTGTTAACAGTGTTTGGAAAATTATTTTATTTTCACATAATTATAATTAGTCTGTGACCTAAACTAATTATGTATGAAGACACCATGATTACTAATAGTATTAAAGTGGATATGTTTTCAACAGATCTTACAAATGTACGAATCTAAATAAAAAAACCGGCCAAGAGCGTGTTGGACACGCCCAAAATAAGGTTCCGCAGCCATTACGAAAAAATTAAGTAATATTTTTCTAAGGATTTCGTATTTTATACGGAATCTTCCAAGTTTATTATATACCTTACGCTGCTATTTACTCATAAACTACTAATAATTCTCAAGAAAACTTAGCCATTATAGTTTTCCTTGGAAGTTTGATATACTGACCACCATCCTGAATTTATTCAAATTTTTCCACACATCGGTTTAGATTTTAGAGGGGGGGGGGGGGGGACGACGCTCGATTTTTAATGAAAATTTGCACTTCAGAGTTGAATATTTCGCAAACGAATCACTAAATCGAAAAATCGTTTGAGCAAACCCCTAATGGTTTTAAAATACCTATCCAACGATATTGCACACTATAGGGTTGGATGAGAAAAAAAAAATCACCGCCACTTTACGTCTATGGGAGGTACCCTAAAAAAAATTGTTTTTGAATTTTTAATTGTACTATTTTGTCGGCATAGTTTACTTATATATCCGTGCAAAATTACAGCTTTCTCGCATTGATAGTCCCTGAGCAAAGCCGCGGACGAACAGACAGACGGACAGACAGACAGACATGGCGAAACTATAAGGGTTCCGTTTTTGCCATTTTGGCTCCGGAACCCTAAAAAGCCAAGTGCGAGTCGGACTCGCTTACGGAGGGTTCCATAAAAATTTATAGGTTATGAATATCCACTGTTAGCAAATCCCTAAGCATAATGTATGAAACACAAAAAAAAAAACCATAAACGTCCCTCTGCCGTAGTAAGGGTTGAAATATGAGACAAAAGACAACAAAAACACATTGTTTGTTCCACTTCCTCTTAATTGGATGAAACAGCAAAAACTGTTCGTCTCAACTCGCTGGTTGTTGAGCAAGGGTTGACAGATGTCTGTACACAACTGCGGTGTCGCGGTTTTTACAAGCTTTTATTTAGTTTCATCTGTTGTCTAGTCAGTTAGAAGTCAAATTAAATACCCTAGAATAATAATAAATGAATAAATAAATATCACAGGGCAATTCACACCAATTGACCTAGTCCCAAAGTAAGCTTAGCAGAGCTTGTGTTATGGGTAAACATAATTATACATATTAAACACCCAAGACCCGAGAACAAACATTCGTATTTTTCATACAAATATCTGCCCCGACACGGGAATCGAACCCGGGACATCAAGCTTCGTAGCCAGGGCCACTAACCACTTATTCGAGAACTTTTGGGCCCCAATGGCCATCTATTTTCTGTGCTACGGTGATGGTCTAAAAGACGAATGTGCTAAGTGGTTTTTTTTTTATTTTGATAAGAGCAAACGCGAGAGCATGCTTATTTTGTATATTTGACATTCAAATTCAAATTCTTTTATTGTTTGTGAGGATTGGGTTACATTGTTGGTGCAGATAACAATTTTATAAATTAGATCTACCTACCTTTTCAGGTGTACAAAAAAAACATTATAATAATATAATAATAATAATCTAATTAAATGTCAAATAAATTCACATAAATTAATAAAAATAATAAAAAAGTAATTTAAATAAAATATACATTAGTCACATTACATATTCAAAAATTCTGTTAGGGTCCTACTTGACGTTAAATAAAATCGTGGACTGTAAATTAAGGCTGGTTTGGTCGCCGTCTAATTACAATAATTATTCTTAATTTCGAACAAGACAAAAATTAAATAGGAATCAGAATCAGAATATTTCTATTGTTTAACTGTGTAACTTAGATGGTAGTATAATAATATAAGGTAGTTTCAACAGTTACCCGTTTCGGGCGTACAATATTGTTAAAAATATAATTAAAATGTAAAAGAACATAAATAGAAAGAAAGTTATGTTTAATATTTATATTATTTAGTTTCTTTTATCAATAAACGATTTAAGTTATTGTAAGCAGCATAAAGAACATAAATTAAATACTTAATGAATAATTAGGTAGTACTATAATACTCTTTTAGGTTATAAAATACTTTATCCAAAAGCCAGTTTTTGAGCCTCCGCTTAAATATATCCCCTTCCAACATCTTTAAATCAACTGGGAGGTTGTTAAACACTCTAATAGCTGTGACATAGGTACTCCTTTTTTATATAGAACTGTTTATTTTCGGCAGTTGGATATTATACTTATATTGCGTCCGTACATTTAACTTGAGTGATTGGTTTTTTGTGAAATAATGTGGTGTAGGAGGTCGTCTAACGGCGGTGGAGATCGTATGGCGAGTGGCCGCTGCCGGTCAGAGCAACGATCGTGTCGTCGCCGTGTCGTCCTCCCGCGCGCCTCGTCTCAGGCGCAAGTTAAGCCGGTTCTCAACAAATTCATTTATACTATAAAAACACAAAGCCATCCACATAGCCACCCATTAGCTTACCCATTGTCATTTCAACGAGCTAATTCGCTTGGCTATGTCGACTTAGGTATGTTAGGCGGCAAGGGGCTGAAAAGAAGAAGCAGAGATTAGATTTAATGATATTATAACGGATAACTCACGTCTTAAATCAAATTTAGCTCGACATGTTTCCGGTTATTTTGAAACCCTTCATCACAGATTCAGCAGAGATTAGAGTTTAATTTTACGTACGTATTAGTATTATGCCGTAACAATAAAAGTTTCATGTAGCATTTTGGAGCCGCTTAAGCTCTCATTAGTATTCAACGCTTTGTACCGTCTCTCGTGTAAAGTTTACGTAGATTTGTAATTATACAGTGAAATCACTATGCAATTTAAACGTTGAATAAAAAAACTGGCCAAGAGCGTATCGGACACGCCCAAAATAGGGTTCCGTAGCCATTACGAAAAAAATAAGTAACATTTTTCTAAGGATTTCGTATTTTATACGGAATCTTCCAAGTTTAGGTATATTTTATACCTTACGCTGCTATTTAGTCATAAACTACTAATAATTCTCAAGCAAACTTAGCCGTTATAGTTTTCCTTGGAAGTTTGATATACTGACTATCATCCTGAATTTTTTTTAATTTTTCCACCCACCAGTTTAGACTTTAGAGGGGGGGACGCTCGATTTTAATGAAAATTTTCTTTTTAAAGTTGAATATTTCGCAAACAAATTACTGAATCGAAAAATCGTTTTAGCAAACCCCTAATGGTTCTAAATACCTATCCAACATATCCCACACTATAGGGTTGGATGAGAAAAAAAAAATCACCACCACTTTACGTCTATGGGAGGTACCCTAGAAAAAATTGTTTTAGAATTTTTAATTGTACTATTTTGTCGGCATAGTTTACGTATATATCCGTGCAAAATTACAGCTTTCTAGCATTGATAGTCCTTGAGCAAAGCCGCGGACGGACAGACAGACAGACAGTCAGACAGACATGGCGAAACTATAAGGGTTCCGTTTTTGCCATTTTAGCCCCGGAACCCTAAAAACCGCCTTAAAGTATAAAAGTTTCAAACCTTTTACAGATCTCAAAGTTACAAGAAATTTCATACACACCACACTTAATCTTCGTACTGTGTGTCGTCTTCGTATTGTGTGTATATAATGCATGTATGTGTAATATAATACAAATACTTCAAAACACAGCGCAATTGTTTCAAAATACTGTTAGAAGAACATAATTCATTATTTCCATCAGTTTTTGACAAAATAGAATAAGTTTCTTCGTAAGTATACTATTTTATAACAGACCAGGCCGAATTTTTTTAGTTTTATGATTTTGAAAATTACTTCATCGTATTTATTCTTTTTCATTTAATTGTACACTTTGTTTTTCAACAAAACATCGTAGCACGCTTGAAATTCAGGGATTTTAATATAACTCGTAAACTGCAAATTTCTTTAACGATCTTGGCCAACTAACTGGAAATAAGCAGCGCGTTTACTGTAAAGTGAACTATCATGAGCTTTTCCTTATCTGTGGTCTTGGCAACCGCTAAGACGAGCTAAGTAGTTTGGCTGTTACTACTGCCTTTGTCTAAAGTGTCGACCCCGAAACAGAAGAGATTGTTCGTACACATTACACAAATTGAGGAAATGATTTCTCATTCTTTTACACGTGTTTATCTATAGTCCAAAACTTTCAGGAATCTAAGTGTTTTCTTTGTTTTAGATGTATGAGAAGGAGTATACAATGTATAAGAGGAGTATTTAAGTATGTATTTATCTAAAGTATGTTACGATATCAGCCGTGGTGGCCTAGTGATTTGACGTATCGCCTCTCAAGGAGAGGGTCTTGGGTTCAAACCCCGGCTGGCACCTCTGAGTTTTTCGAAATTCGTGTGCGGAATTACAAAAAAAAAACTATAGCCCAAGCCCTCTTTTCTGAGAGGAGGCCTGTGCTCAGAAGTGGGATTGGAGTATATAGGCTAGGATGATGATGATGATGATATAAGTATGTTTATCCGTTGCTTGGTATCCATAGAACAAGCTTTGCTTAGTTTGGGGACTAGGTCAATTTGTGTCAAGTGTCCCATGATATTTTATTTACATTTGAAAATCATTGGTATTCAATTTTTCTATCGACAAAAGATGAATTGAAAGTAGTTAGAAACTAGTATAGAGTGCAGGTGGTAGGACCTTGTGCAAGGTTCGCCCGGATTGCTACCACCATCTTGCTTGCTAATCCTGCCGTGAAGCAGCAGTGTTGTGTTTCGGCGTGGAGAGTAAGACAGCCGGTGAAATTACTGGCACTATCCCATCTTAGACCTCTAGATTGGCAACGCATCTGCAATCCCCCTGGTGTTGCAGGTGTCCATGAGCGGTGGTGATCTCTTACCATCAGGAGACCCACTTGCTCGTTTGTCTTCCAGTCGAATAAAAAAAAATAGTCTAATGTTATTAGTTACTGTGTGTAGACACGACATACAGGATGCTGACAGCGTCGCATTATACGATTCGGCCCGAGCTAGCTAATCCTGCTCATTTATTACCTCACACTTCATTTGCTCACCGATCCGGGTTCGTTAGACCAAAGGAATAAGCTACAGGAGATTTAGGGATGTAATATATCTACGTATCAACTATTGCCCGCGACTCCATCCGCGTAGAATTCCTTTATCTCTATCCCGCTGGAACTATGCAATTTTTTGGGATATAAACTAACCTTTGTCCTTCCCCGGGACTCAAAGTATTTGTGTATCGAATTTCACCTAAATATTAATATTAAATTACTATTTTATTAGATGATGAATTAGACTTCTTCTTGAAGGACTGGCCCTTGTATGCAGGGGACAGAGAGCAGTGGAAGTATTGGGGGGAGGCCTTTGCTCAGCAGTGGGCCAAAATAGGCTAACAATAATAATATTTTTTTATTCGACTGGAAGGCAAACGAGCAAGTGGGTCTCCTGGTGGTAAGAGATCACCACCGCCCATAAACATCTGCAACACCACGGGTATTGCAGATGCGTTGCCAACCTAAGTTGGAATACCTTAAGTGTCAGTAATTTCACCGGCTCTCTTACTCCCTACGCCGAAACACAACAGTGCAGGCACTGCTGTTTCACGGCAGGATTAGCGAGCAAGATGGTGGTAGCAATCCGGGCGGACCTTGCACAAGGTCCCACCACCTGCATATAAAACTGACCCGTAATTATGTAAAAGCCCGAATGAATGACCCGATGAAAAGTCACTCTAGCCTTGAACAGCCCTGGTTGTAAACATTCATATATCCTGAAATAACAAACGACAGGAGCGAATTCCCTTCCTTAGTAGTTCGCATTATGAAAGGAAATTGGCTATACCTAACATATAGATAGCCAGACACACGAACGATCCTATAAGGGTTCCTTTTTAACCCCCAACGCAAAAAGAGGGGTGTTCAGTTATGACCGCTATGTGTATCTGTGTGTCGTTTGTCTTTGTGTTTGTCTGTCTGTCTGCACCGTAGCTCTTAAACGGGTGGATCGATTTGAATGTGTATTATTTTTTATTTTGGAGGTCTATGGGGAGGCCTATGTCTAACAGTGGACTTCCCACGGCTGATGACGATATGATGACTGTGTACAAATATTGCGTTTTAAAAATTATTTACCTAAAACTTGTTTGGGAAAAAGTATGTCCTCAAATCTTAGGGCTGAAAACGATTTTGAGGCAATTTTCCGGCATCAGCTGATTGGCAACACTCCTATTTCACGGCTCGTTAGGACTTGTCGGTCAATAACATGGTCCAGATAGTGATGGGATTCAATCGGGTGACGGAAAAAACCGATTCGAGTTGAAAATGATCCAATAACTATGTAGATACGTCAATTACTTTCAATGTAGTCTAACGTTGTGAGAAAGTTCTACGAGTATGCAGGATGCGGTGGGTTAGCGCACCGTCTCTTTCTCAAGCGATTCTTTGAAGAGGGATGGCACGATAAACCGCGCGTCTAACCACATAGTGCGACTAAAAATCTTAAAGTTACTGACTTTCTGTGTAACAGCTACTCGTATTATTCCATTTATCATACCATTTCATCATTTTTAATCATCATATATTTAAGAGTTAGGCTCTTGTCGGTGGAGCAATTTCCATTCTTCTCTGTTCTCAGCTTTCTTCTTGACTTCCTGATACGACACATGATGATCATTTTTAATATGGTATTAATATCTCAAAAGTGTCTTTTTAGATATCGCCTTTTGCTTTAAGAGGACAGTAACAGCAAGATTGTGGTCTTATTTTTAAAGCACCAAGATAAATTCAAATAAAAAAAAGCGAGTATATTTTTTTAAATTTTTATTAAAGAAAATATTTTTCGGGTCTCTACACGGTATTTGTACACAAATAATTTAGCACATTCGGTGTGGTAAGGGTAGAGATTCGGAATAAGGTTCAACCAGCAAATCGTGATCCTAAAAAACTTTTCAATTATTGATACGTCTTCTATTTACTTATACAAACGTTCTTATAAAAACGAAACTTTTAGTTAGACAGATAATTTTACGGTCATCATCATCATCATTAATTTAAGAGCTTAGCTCTTGTCAGTGGAGTAATCGCCACTCTTTTCGGTTCTCTGCCAGCGTTTTCAGCTCCTGGTACGACATGACATTGACTTTTTTCATGGCTTGATCTATAAATGACCGAAAAATGAATGATGAAATTTTACGGTAAGCTTAAAAATATCGATACGATTTATTTTACGCCCATCACTAGTTGTCAAGTGCCGTTCGAACTTCGTATGAAGTTTAGTGAGGACGAAACGGAAATGCGTAAATTATTCATGACTCATTCATGTTGGGGCGCCGACGAAAATAAAATGATTGATGTTTATTTAAGGCTCGTTAAAACGTGGATAAGTTGAATTGTTTATTTTTTTTTCACGATGGACATGTTTTCGTGTCATCAGTGCTGGCATCGCGGCGGCTTGTGGCGAGTTGTTGATGCGTAGCGACGTGAGTCACTATAAAATTCGAAAATCAAAGTTCGTATCGTGCCGTCCCTCTCACTCTCGTATTAGATAGTATTAGCGTCAGCGGGAGGGCAAGCCACGAAGTTTGAATTTTAGCCTGAGATTTCCGGGGGTAGGTAGACACAGGTACCTACATAATATACACGGTTCTACATCCACCCCGCCTCGTTTGCTTCTGTTGACCGCCGGAGTGGAAGAACAAGCCCCAATCAGTGCAAAGTCACCGCAATTTACAGTAACCAATTTATTTTCAACTAGCTTTTGCCCGCGGCTCCACCCGCGTGGTATTCGGTTATCGCGCGCTGTTCCCTCGGGAACTGTGCATTTTTCCGGGTTAAAAAGTAGCCTATGTCACTCTCGGGACCGTAAACTATCTCTACGCCAAAAATCACGCCGATCCGTCGCTCCGTTACGGCGTGAAACCGTACAAACAAACTCACTCTCCCCTTTATAATAGTAAGGATAATGATGGTCACAGTGGCAGGGAAAAGCACAGTAGGTCGTAGGAAGAAATCGGCTACGCAATGTCCGGGAATGGACGGGAATCAATAGCACCGCGGAGCTTTTAAAACTGGCAAATAGGCTTGAGTCGGTCCTGAACTAAGAACTAAAAAGAACGAATTCCCATCGCGGACCGAAAAGAACTAGTTCCTCGTAAACGATCTTAATCGGTCTCGGTCCCGCTCCCGGTCCGCGCTCCTTAGCTTCAATCGGTCGGAGTCGGAGCTAAAACGGTATGGGAACGAGCATTGGGAGCGGGAGTGAGTGAACGATAGATGATTGAACGAGGAAACGAATAAAGAGCGGAGCTAAATAAATTCGCTCCCCGATCTTACACATTGTTTCGGTCGGAGCCGCTCCTCGGAGCCAAAGGAACTAAAGGAGCTAAAGGAACTAAAGGACCGAACTAGTTCATTTGACCGATTGACCGAGATCGGAGCGCTCCCTTTAAAGACCGAGCAGGCGCAACTCTACTGGCAAAAGACCGAATCAGTTATACGGAGCTGACTCCCAACCTTCACTATTTGGAGAGGCACTTGAAACGAAAAATATTAATTTTTATTTTTAACGAAAACTTATATACCTACTTAACTATTTTTGTAATCTAGAATAGAACATTTTTATTCCAGTTATATAACATAAGAAAATACGTGTTTTTGATATCTAGCTAACCCTTAATTTTACGCAGTCAAGTATTCCTATAATAACATACTAGTTTTCGATAGCATCAAAACTTTTTCCAATTTTATTTTTAACGTGTAATCAAAACAAGCATAATTACGTCACCAGTAAACTATTAATTAAAATGATCGTTATTTATAGTGACTTCAAGAGTTTAGTAAAACTTGGTGTGATAATACATTAAAGCGGAAATGTATTGTACATACGAGTAATAAAACTTAGTTCTAACTGCCAGCATTCCACACGGCGAGCTATAATTACCCATTGTTACTTTAAAACACGGATGTAGAACTTTGTAGGAGGTAACATAAAAGTTAATATAAATAATAATAATAATAAATATCATGGGACACTTGACACCAATTGACCTAGTCCCAAACTAAGCAAAGCTTATATTTTGTTCAGGTGCCCGCCTTATCTCGCATAACATTAATTGTCCTAATATGAATTTGCATAACAGATTTGGCATATCACAATTGTGCATAACAGCGAACTTGCATAATTACAAATAAGCATAACACTTATTTAGCATAATGATGAATCCGCATAATTGAAATATGCATAACATTATCTTAACATCTCGTCTACCTAGCACTCAGGTTCCGATTCCGGTTTCGGTTCCGTTTTTAGTTCCGATTCCGTTTCTGATTTCGATAAACTAAATTAAATGTCTAATTTATTGAATCAGGCGTTACTTTGCGGAGGTCCATAATCAATGAACTAAAAGAATTTCCTAGCAATGCTTGAATTTGGTTGCTTGGATTTCTTTGCCTGACTTTGCTTGCTTGAAGGTCGTGGGTGAGCAAGGAAATTCTTTTAGTTCATAAAAATATCTGGTTTCGATAAAACCACATCCGGTACATCCCTAGTTTCTATTAGGATAGCCTTAAGGTCCTTAGCATTGCACGCTCTCAATATAAGGAAAGCGATTAATCTTGGACTGCCCTCTGGCGCCTGCTGGTTATACTGGCACAGAGTCCAAATTGTTACACACACAAAATATTGTTCAGAATGTCGTATTCCGAAGACCGAATCAATATCCCAGAAGATCAGTATTTTAATAACCTAACCAACAAAAAGTTGGAAAACCTCCGACTTTGTAATTACAAAGTTCAATATCTCAAAAACTGCTGAACCGATTTCAATAAAACATGTCTAAGAACCATCGCTAGAAAACCTGCTATCAAATAAAAAAAACAGCAAGCAAAGGGTCGTGGGTTCAGACCCCGGCTCGCACCCTTGAGTTTTTCGAAATTCATGTGCGGAATTACATTAGAAATTTACCACGAGCTTTGCGGTGAAGGAAAAACATCGTGAGGATACCTGCACAATTATGCGAAGCAATTCAATGGTGCGTGTGAAGTTCCCAATCCGCACTGGGACCGCGTGGGAACTACGGCCCAAGCCCTCTCGTTCTGTGCCCTGCAGTAGGACGTATATAGGCTGGGATGATGGTGATGATGATACTCGAGTCTTGGGTGTTTAATATGTAAGTAAATATTTTAGTATGTATCTATCTATTTAAGCATGTTTATCCGTTGCTTATACCTATAAATACCACAGGTTTTACTTGCTTTGGAACTAGGTCATGTTGATGTCGAGTGTCCTGTGATATTTATTTATTTAAAGAAAGAAAGAAAAAAAGATAAATTTATTTTGGCTCCATAAGTACCACCTAAGACTAAGACTAAAACTAGCACTATAACTATATTAGGTACTTGGTGACACGACAGGATACCAAAAAGGGTCTCTACTCAGCACGTGTTGCCGCACATTATGTGCAGCAATGCGGTTTTCTGTGGAGCCCAATTTTTTATTTAGCTGTTTGCATTTTATTTATTGCAGTGCGACAAGGTTGTTAGACACTACATCCGTGTAAGCATTAAGGAGATTTCACGCAGCGACCATAAAACTTGGCCAGCAAACTACACGCCTCGTATCTGTGATATTGTGCCAGTTTTCATTTTTAATTTTCTTGCCGGCGGGTGGTGGCTTAGCAATATTAAAAATATGAAAAGTGCGCTGATGCAGTTATTATTTTTATGGCAATTTACAGGAGCTTGGAGTCCGACAACTATGAAGTGAGGCACGTAGAAATATGAGTAGTAGATTAAACTTAGGGTATTAAAAACATTGGATCAGCAAGCTATCGCACAACCGTAGAAGGAGGAGCGTGAACCGATTGTGTGTTTCTTCCAAATCTAAATAGGGATGTTGATACCATTAAAAAATAATTCGAAGACATTACTACAGTAAAAAAACGCTTTATTTTAGCCCTGAAAACCAGATTAATGTTCGATTAACTGCAAAATTAAATTTTTTGTTGCTTTGAAACAAATAAATAGTTGGTTGATTGAGTGTGCGGACAAAGTGACGTCATAGTTGCTATTTCCATTCAAAATCTATGGGAGAATTGTGTTTTGACAGTTCATAAAAAGTACGTCAATTGATTAGTGGTGTCAACATCCCTATTACTGCTCTGTCATAACAATTTTCAAGCACAGATAATTAATTAAAATACAGGATTAGACAGAGAAACACATACTGGCATGTGACGTCCCACGCCCGTACCGCCATACTTGCTGCATAGAGAAAGAGACAAGTATATATATTTTTCAAAAAATCACTATAAATCCAATTTTCAACCGATTTAAGTTTTCTCTTCGCTAAACACTGCCTATACATCTATATTTTCATAATAATATTAAGATATATGACAAATTCAGGAGTTGTCAAATAGGTAGGTACCATATTTTTTTTGAGAAAACAAAATGTATGCGTTCGATTTTTACAAAAAAAAAACAAACGACTGCCAAAATATTTGTTTTATTTGTCGTAACAATCAAAAGGGCTATGCCTGCCAGTGCTTAATTTACTAAAGAGTTAAAATAATCCGTACTAATATTATAAATGCGAAAGTGTGTGTTTGTGTGTATGTTTGCCCGTTTTCACGTCAACATGGAGCGACGGATCGACGTAATTTTTGGCAAAGAGATAGTTTAAGAACCAGAGAGTGATAGGCTACTTTTTATCCCGAAAAAAATAGAGTTCCCGAGGGAACAGCGCGCGATAACCGAATCCCACGCGGGCGTAGCCGCGGGCAAAAGCTAGTTCTCAATAAATCAGTTAACTTATTCAAGACAAAGACGTACTTTGTATGGTTACGGCATAACAGTTTGAAACCAATTACAACCTTCAATTTCCAAACCGCGTTGCGAAATTAAACTATTTCAGTTAACTTCGGCGAATTAGTTAATAACCCATTTATTAACGAATTTGCCGACGATTTATTAACGAATATGGTAGATGCGAAAGCTATTGGAAAACGCTTCAGCATTTATTACCTAGATTTCCCAAACTTTCAAGTCTTGTGGTCGTGAAATGGAGCATTAAATTCATAAAACTTTCAAATACAGCTTTGTTTCATTAAATTATACAAATTTATTTTTGCAATTTTATTCGTTGAAATGATAATCCGGAATTTTGTTAATTTCCAAGAGTTTCTTAATAAATACCGGACAAGTGCAAGTTGGGCTCGCGTGGGGAGGATTCCGTATGTAAAATAATACATTGGGCATACTTTTTTTTTTTTTATATATGTGAAAGTGTGTCTGTCTGTTACCTTTTCACGCTTAAACCGTTCAACCAATTTAGATGAAATTTGGTACGACTAAACTTTATGATTTGGGAAAGGACATGGAATAGTTTTATTCCGGAAATTGCGTAGTTTTCAGGGGATAGCAATAAATGAATACTTCACAGACGGAGTCGCTAGCAGCAGCTAGTCCTAACTAATTAGCTAATGTAATGCAAAAGTAAGTTTGTTGCGCTCTCACGCTTAAAGTACTCAACCGATTAAGATGAAATTTGACATGGAGGTAGTTTGACATCCTGAGAAGGATATTAAATACTTTGTAAATAGATACGGATAGCTTTAAAATATTTCTTTGAAGACGAAGTCGTAAGCGACAGTACTAAAATTACAAATGCAAAAGTTCGTTTGTCTGTTACGCTTTATCGCCTTAGGTACTCAACCGATCTTTTTTTCTATCAAATAGCTGGCAAACGAGCATGCGGGTCACCTGATGGTAAGAGATCACCGTCGCCCATGAACACCTACTGCATTGAGACTTTGAGGACATATATAGGACTTTGCTACCACCATCTTGCTAGCTAATCCTGCAGTGAAGCAGCAGTGCTTGCACTGTTGTGTTTCAGCGTGGAGAGTAAGACAGCCGGTGAAATTACTAGCACTTGAGGTATCCCATCTTAGCCCTCTAGGTTAGCAACGCATCTGCAATACCCCTAGTGTTGCAGATGTTTATGGGCGATGGTGATCTCTTACCATCAGGAGACCCACTTGCTCGTTTGCCATCCAGTCGAATAAAAAAAAAGGATAGTTTTTATCCAGGAAAATAACAGTTCCCGCGGGCGCGTGAAAAACGAATTGATCGCAGACGTAGTCGCGGGGAACAGCTAGTTGTATTTAAAGATTAGCGCGCCCTAGAGAGCTCCTAACTTATAATGACAAATTGTTGTTCGAATTATTACAATGTAAAGCCAGATTTGGCAGCTAAATCTTGAATTATGGCTTCAAAGTTCTGAATCCTAACCCTCATATTGAATGAAAACAAAACCTAGCAATCCTACTAATATTAAAATTATAAATAAATAGCGACCCGCCCCGGCTTCGCACGGGTGCAATGCTGATACTAAATACACTACAGAAAATAACAGTATTTTTCCACTATTTAATGGATGTTACTATACATATAAACCTTCCTCTTCAATCACTCTATCTGTTAAAAAAAACCGCTCAAAATCCGTTGCGTAGTTTTAAAGCTTTAAGCATACATAGGGATATAGGGACAGAGAAAGCGACTTTGTTTTATACTATGTAGTGAAGTGATATTGCAACGGCTTGTATGTGTGCGTGTGTGTGTGTGTGTGTGCTTGTTACTCCTTCACGCTAAAATACGATAGAGATAATGATGACGATGATTGTAATATAAAATAGCTGTTGCCCGCGGCTTCGCCCGCGTGTAATTCGGTTATCGCGCGCTGTTCCCTCGGGAACTATGCATTTTTCCGGGACTAAAAGTAGCCTATGTCACTTTCTAGCCCATAAACTATCCCTGTGTAAAAAATCACGTCGATCCGTCGCTCCATTCCGATGTGAAAGACAGACAAACATACAAACACATTTTCACTTTTATAATATTAGTATGGATTTCTGCGATAATAGTCTGTGTCAAGGCCAATGTGTCAGAGGCGGGGTCAGCCAGTAAAACCCACCGGTGTTCCCACTTTTGGTGAACGTGCTAATGGAACGCTTTTAGGGTTCCGTCACTCTAGAAAAATAATATAAAAAAATCCCTTAATAGTTGTTCATTGAATCAGGCATTACTTTGCGAAGGTCCCAAATCACTGGACTAAAATAATTTATTTGCTCACCCGCGACCACACGACGGCCACGACGTAAAAAATACGCGCTCTTGAATCTACATCAGCACGACGATGTCTGTACACGCGTCAATGTGTGCGTAAGATACACAGGGCTGACTATCGCAAAACCCTAGTACTATAAGTATCTAATACCAATGACATTTAAAGGTACTTATATGTAGGTATGGCTTAGATGTGCAAATAAATGTAATCGTTAATCTTACCTATCGTTAACTGGTTCTACTTCTGTTGGCTCGTGCTCAGATAATTTTGCTGATTTTTTGTTAAAAGGCAAATAAAATTATAGATATTTCAGTAAATAGTGGTAATAGTAGTACGACAAAATGTCTTGTATGTCGGATTATACTCATAGTTCAGTGAACATAAATTGAACAACGAACATCAGCAATTCTTTGCCTCTATCACCAACACCAACTGCATTAACTATTGACGCCATCTCCAAACTTTCCATCCTACAGAACCCCTTGGAAAGCAAAACCGTGTCACTTACCCGTAGAGTTTACTACTCGACCATTCACTTTTACACCCCCCACTTTACAGCAATAGGGGGGTTGAATAAAACTGTAAAAGTTACTAGTGAGGACGTTTTAGCAAAACAGCCTAACTAGCTTACTCGTAAAGTTCGAGTGGCCAACTAAAAGGACTAAGCGATGTTTTGGGCTACTTAAAACATTTTGCTTCTGTTAGTGTAAGTAATAAAATGATTTAATGTATGTAATTATAATTATTTAGCTTCTGATTAAGTTTTTACTGGCACTAGAATTGTAGTTGTACCTACAACTTATTCAAATTGTAAAAATAACAAAACATACCTAATTTATGTTTGAAACAAGCACGTGAAGTAGTTTATTTAAATTAGTCCATTGGTTTCAGCGTTTAGAGGTAATAGACAAGCAGAGCTACTTCCATAATTGTAATATTAATTAGGGATGGATGTATACAGAGTATGGATGGAAAGACAAAAAAAATCCACGGCATCTTTCTAGAATGAATTAATCATTTCAAATATGGACTGTACAGAGAAAAATGACAATCTCCTACGGGGAAAAAGTTCAAAAGTTTCCAGTTTTAAGCTGTAATCAGTTCCAAATCCCTCCAGATTGGCGTTGTAATAAATTTTGTCCTAAAATAACAGCAGCGAGAAATCATGGAGGGTGATTTCATTTTTGTGGTCAGTTCAAGACATTTTTATTTTACTGTGTGTGTGTGTGTATGTGCGTGCGTGGGTGTGTGTCTTTGTGATTGTAGATCATTGTTTCCTAAACTGTGGTTCGCGGACCCCTGGTGGTCCGCGAACATATGTTTGGGGGTCCGCGGTCCCATGCGCATCTATCTTACTTAGCGCATTAACAAAAATAATATTGTCCGAAAATTGCACATTTTTTTCACTCAGGGGTCCTTGGCATTATGCTTAATTTCCTTGGGGGTCCGCGGCTGAAAAAGGTTAGGAACCGCTGTTGTAGATGGATGCTTGTAGCCGGGGATAGGGCGCAATGACGCTCATTGAGGGAGGCCTATGTCCAGCTGTGCGATGGTATATGCTGATGATGAGTACGTTTATTTTTCTAAATCGTCATTAAATAAAAAAAAAATCCCATCTTTCAACGGATGCTTTTGCGTGTACGCAAGAGATTGTCATCCATCCTTCCTTCTGCAATCTATAATTTTACAATTAAATAAATCAAACTATTTTGTATGACTTCTGTTGTAATAAGTAAAATAGGTAACTATAATTTTAATAAAACTATGTATTCGTAATAAGAAATTAATTAGGTACCTCGGACTAATAAGAAAGCAGACATAAGTAATCAAAATGACATAAATTCATTAGAATTCATTATAATAACGCAGACTAACAAGATCTATTTTCAGTTACTAGATTATTGCTCTTTTTCTTAGAAAGACACTTGAAGCGTATATTATTTACCTGGCAACAAAACTATCTTTTTTTATCAGATGAGTTACACAGTAGAATAGTAAGAAATAGTAAGTATGGAACTACAGAGGCTACCTACAGATTTAAAACGGTATCCAATGATTTGGCAACAAATGTTTCAACAGATATTCATTTAACAAACAACGTATCGCAAACGTTTGTTTCACCAATTTATTACCCGACTGCGAAGAAGTCTATTCCTATGTCTATCGTAACTACTCAACGGCTGAACCGATTTTGATAAATGATACGTCATTGGATTCGTCTTAATGATGCGAGTGACACTGGGTACATAAAATCCTTAAAAAAATCAAAATAGCGGATTTTGGCGCCAAATCGTAAGTTTTCAAAATATGTTTTCTATTCAAACCTATCGAGTGGGGTATCAAATGAAAGCTAATAATTAGCCAATTCTAAATAAAATTCTAAGGAAAACGTAACCGTCATAGTTTTCCTCGTAAGTTTGATATATTTACTTACTACCATCCTGAATTTTTTGAAAATCTCACCCACCGGTTTAGATTTTAGAGAGAGGGGTCGCTCGATTTTTATGAAAACTTGTATTTTAAAGTTGAATATTTTGCAAACAAATCACTGAATCGAAAAATCGTTTTAGCCACCTCCTATCCAATGATAAGGTTGGATGAGAAAAAAAAAATCAGCCCCACACGTCTATGGGTAATTTTTTTTTATTGTACCATTTTGTCGGCATAGCTTACATATACATCGGCTGCACCATTTCAAAACCTAGTAAGTCTCAAAAACTCAATTTTGCGTTTTTTGCTAAAAACGTGATTTCTAGCAAGTGCCCACAGGATACAAAAACATTTAGAGGCCTATCTCTCTTAACTTCAGAGATATGAGTACTCCAAAACCTGTTTGGTGCTCCAAAACCTGGCTGAGACAAAACATGTTTTTTCGCTCTCCTGTAAAATTAGCTAAATGTCACTTACTATGTTTTGAAATGGTGCAGCCGACATGTCGGAGCGTCGGAACACTGGCCACACCGGTGACTGTTGGAAAAGATGTTTATTTTAATTTAAGATCGAACTGTCAATAGTCAACTATGATGATTGTTTAATCACGTTCATTTAAATGCTTCTTTAATTATTATTGTTTTATCGAAACGTCAAGTGATGACAAGTCATGTCAGGTATCACTTGGGGGTGGTCTGTGTTTAGTTCATACTGAATCTGCGGGTAGATCGATATACGTCAGAATGACATTCAATGTTGGTTATAGAACGGGGACGACAGTCTTGATCGAGGAGTCGCACTGAGCACAAGTGTCTAACGTAATCCATTTGCATCGACTAAGTGCTTTGAGTTTAATTGCCAATTATTAGTGATTTTGTGTACTTAGTGCTTGTGCACCTAATAGCAGTCCTTATTTCTGAGATTGAAAGAGATTTGGAATATAGACCACGCAGTGTATGGGCATAAGCACAGAACTCTCCGCGTTTTGATAATTGCTTAGCATCCTTCGTTACTTACGAACCGTGCAGTAGCTTCAATGTTAATTTGAGCCTTAATTGAATAAAGATTGGCTTTACAAGAGAAACCCGAGTGTTATCATTTCTATCATATTGACCGTCCTTGAAGAGGGCTAAAGAAGGAGACCAGAACTTGGCTATGCTGAACATATATCCTGACACATCTGCGTACCTGTCTATCTATCTCTCTGTGCGATTATAATTCGACAGGTAAATAATGCTACCCACTTAAGAAAGAAAAGAAAGAAAATAGTATCGCTCTCTTTACCTGCCCACAACCCATCCCATCGTTCTCCGATATCAGAAGCGGGATTGAGGACGTTATGTACCACAAGAGAATAGTGAAGATAAGTGAACAATTATCGCATAGTAACGTAACCAGACTTTTATCTAAAGATGAAATAAGTAGTATCTCTCCGTGCTACTAGACGAAGAGGAGAAGACGTAAAGAAGAAAAATGATGAAGAGGAGAAAATAATGAAGACTCTGGAAGTGAAGGATCCTGCAACGAGCGACTGCGTCTGCTGTACCTCATGTGCCACCACGTGGCTTCTCGTGTGGTTTACAGTTCCGGCTCCGAGGACTCTGAAGGTCATGTAATCGTTCCATTCTTCTCTGAAGTAATTATGAGACTGCTTAAGTTAATTCTTAAATCAAGCAGCAACCAAACGCGATTGATTTTATGTTACAGGTTCTGTTCATTGGGTCGACGTGTACCTCTTTGGTTTCAACTCTGCTTCGGGCGACACCCAGTGCCGAGTAGACATGTGCTCCATTGGGAACCCGACTAGATGAAAACAATCTGGTGAGTCGTTTTCATATTGTTGCGATTTTGGGTGATAAAAGTTGACATCAGAAACGAAAACTGTTTTAAGTTTTGTTACAAAACTAAAAGTGGCTCCGAAACGGTAACGTTTCGTGTGCTCTGCCTACCCCATTTGGGAATACAGGCGTGATGTTTGTATGTATGTGTTTGTTGTTACAAAGATCACGTATTTTGGTTAAAATGATGAGCAGTTCGTATTTTGAGATCTACATTGGAACCACGATTCTAGGCATCATATCATCTCTCGGGCTAGCGTAATAAATTTACAGTATAATCATGATCGTAGTGATGGTGATGATCATGATGATGGTAATCGTGATAGCGATACCGATGCCGATGCTGACGCTGACGCTGATGCTGATGCTGATTTTGATGCTAATGCTGATACTTATGTTGATGCTGATGCTGATCCTAATGCTGATGCTGATGCTAACGCTGATATTTGTGATATGTATCACAGAACCTTTCTCTGCTTATTTAAGTATTGTTTCGATTGAACAAAGTACCTATCACTTAGTTATTTTGTGATGTATGCGTGTGTGAACTCGCTGTAGGCGGTACGAGTACGAAAAGTAGTTATAGTTAGTCAACTACATAGACTGTTTGTCTAGCCTAAGCAGTAAGTTAGTTTGGCTAGTTAGTTGGCGACCATTTATTTTCGAATAGGTAAAGGTAGTTTGCATACCTACATTAAATTCATAATTTTGTTTCACATAGTTTAGTTGGACCAATAGTTGGGTTGGACCATGTAATAATTCGAGCTCTTAAGATAAACAAGCCGAATTCATTTGATGTTCGTACGTATTGTTAATTTCCTAATATGAGTGTCTTTGGCTCAGACTGCTTGCACCTTCGGTCATTCGTAGGCGTAGGCGTAAAATCGGGCCTCATTTCCCGTCGCAGTTCGGCCACGACTGTGAGTGGCGTGCGTTTGGTTCGCGGGTGTAAGCGGTCGCTGCGATCGCTGGATGGAAGCGATGGGTTTTGTGCGAGACGAATACTGGATGGAGGTATTTCGTGTGATATTGTTTGCAAAGGTTGCTGGACGGAGGCAACTAATGGATAAAATAGAGCACTGTGCACTCAATATTGATAGAGATATTGAAAGAGAGTCGATGGTAGAGTCGAATGGTAGAGTCGATGGTAGAGTCGATGGTTGAGTCGATGGTAGAGTCGTTGGTAGAGTCGTTGGTAGAGTCAACGGTAGAGTCGACGGTAGAGTCAGTCAGAAAGCAATGCACTGTTGGTTAAGTAATGAGTCTATTTTCACTGTCGTTAGATAGTGATACAAAGCGCTACTTTATCTTGCACTTATAATGGATCGACAGAAATAATGTAATCACTGTGTTGATGTCACTTATTTTGAGTTGTTTGCACTTTAGTTTTGATTTGTTTCCTAGTAAACTTTAAGCTGCCATTATTTCAAGACTTGAAAAGTAGCGACTACTGATCAAACATTACTAGTTGGTCAGGATAGCCGAGCGAGCATGTTACTCCCGTTGGACTATTTCGCGAGGCGAGTCGTAGAGATGGGTAGTTGGTGCGACAGCGTGCTAATGTTACCCTTATTATCGTTGAAGCAATTGGTATTACTGATGGTTAATGGCATTACTGATGGTTAAAGTGACTGGTATTACTGATGGTTAAAGCAATTGGTGTTGCTGGGCTATTTGTACCCTGGGCACACAGAGTTAAAATGTTCAGCTCGTGTGTTTGCGTTCAGTCAGAGTAAGAGCGTTCAGCCAGGAGTGACCGAGCGTTATGATACTGTGTGAGAAACTTTTGTTTCAGATTAACACACAGACACGTGTGTCTCGCAGGATGGCCGTGTCGGAGCGTCGGAACACTGGCCACACCGGTGACTGTTGGAAAAGATGTTTATTTTAATTTAAGATCGAACTGTCAATAGTCAACTATGATGATTGTTTAATCACGTTCATTTAAATGCTTCTTTAATTATTATTGTTTTAACGAAACGTCAAGTGATGACAAGTCATGTCAGGTATCACTTGGGGGTGGTCTGTGTTTAGTTCATACTGAATCTGCGGGTAGATCGATATACGTCAGAATGACATTCAATGTTGGTTATAGAACGGGGACGACAGTCTTGATCGAGGAGTCGCACTGAGCACAAGTGTCTAACGTAATCCATTTGCATCGACTAAGTGCTTTGAGTTTAATTGCCAATTATTAGTGATTTTGTGTACTTAGTGCTTGTGCACCTAATAGCAGTCCTTATTTCTGAGATTGAAAGAGATTTGGAATATAGACCACGCAGTGTATGGGCATAAGCACAGAACTCTCCGCGTTTTGATAATTGCTTAGCATCCCTCGTTACTTACGAACCGTGCAGTAGCTTCAATGTTAATTTGAGCCTTAATTGAATAAAGATTGGCTTTACAAGAGAAACCCGAGTGTTATCATTTCTATCATATTGACCGTCCTTGAAGAGGGCTAAAGAAGGAGACCAGAACTTGGCTATGCTGAACATATATCCTGACACATCTGCGTACCTGTCTATCTATCTCTCTGTGCGATTATAATTCGACAGGTAAATAATGCTACCCACTTAAGAAAGAAAAGAAAGAAAATAGTATCGCTCTCTTTACCTGCCCACAACCCATCCCATCGTTCTCCGATATACATATATTCGTGCAAAATTACAGCTTTCTAGCATTGATAGTTCCTGAGAAAATCCGCGGTTGGACGGACAGACGGACAAACAGATAGACATGGTGAAACTATAAGCGTTCCGTTTTTGCCAATTTGACTACGAAACCCTTAAAAGGTACAAAAGTGTTAATCTATTTATGACGTCGACTGTACGTACTGTACGGGTATATGTAAACTGTGAGACAAATAAAACATAATGAGTCACTTAGGGCATAATCCAGTCTAGACATGTATATTGAATCATAAGTTTAACAAACAATTAATGATGACTGATTCTAATTAATTTGCTTTATGTCTGTACGTGATACTTAATTGGCTGTGCCCAGATAATTGTCATCAGTTATGCCGCACCCCGGTTATGTAATGTTATTGAGACTACTAGCTGTTACCCACGACTTTGTTTGCGAACAATTCCTATACTAGCTTTTGCCCGCGGCTCCCCCCGCGTGGTATTCAGTTATCGCGCGCTGTTCCCTCGAGAAATGTGCATTTTTCCGGAATAAAAAGTAGCATGTCACTCTCGGGACCATAAACTATCTCTATGTCAAAAAACACGATGATCCGTCGCTCCGTTACGGCGTGAAAGCGTAACAAACAAACAAACTTACTTTCCCCTTTATAATAGTAAGGATAAGGATAAGGATTCCTTGACCAAGAAAGTCACCGACCTTGCTCAGAGAATTAGTTAGCTGAAGTGGCGTTGGGCTTGTGGTTGGGCTGGTGGACGTCTGTCGCAGGACCGATGAACGATGGAGTAGACGAGTCCTGAGTCCTGAGCCGTAGTTCTCACGCGGGCCCAGTGCGGATTGGGAAATATAGTTAGTCATAATTTATTTTCCGGCTGAAACCGTACATTTTTCATATATTTTTAGATGGTCATCCTGTAGAACTGTATAGGTTAGGTTAGGTTTGTTTTGTAACAATTCTGAAAAATAAATGGCTTCAGAGAAAAAAAGTTTATAGACCCATGAAAGTCATATATCTGTCCTTTTCTTCAGCGTGACGTGAGGTCAGAGACTGTCTATTTTCGGCGTGATAATCTACCTTCTTTTCACATGTATAGGTACAATAAATCATTGAGTGAATGGGTTCTCAGTACCAAGTACTTAAGTATACCTCAATCGAAACATGTTTCCTAATAGAACATTAGAGCCCTATCGATTAAGGGTTACAATAGGTACTACCCTGTTATATTAATTGATCTTGCAAAGGTTCCCCAGGCCATTATACCTTTGTCTTTTAGCTCAAGAACAAAAGGTGATAATTGGTTGGGGGGCTACTACGAAATTTGAAAATCGAAGTTTGCATTGTATCGTCCCTCTAACTCTCGTATTAAATGATATAAGCGGGAACGAGACGGCAAGATAGGAAGTTGGATTTTGCGCTTCGTAGTGGGCTTGGAATGGGTCGGATGATACGGTGTGTCGCTTCTGTTTGCGAGACAATAGGACTGGCCTTACACTACAAAGTGTAAAACTCGAACGTCGTATGTTGCCGTCTTGCTGACGCTTATGTCATTTAATACGCGAGTGAAAGGGACGGTGCGATACGAACTTCGATTTGCGAGTTTCGTAGTAGTCCCTTCGGTGTGTTGAGTCAAGCTCCTTTATCATTGTCATGTCTTACTTAGATATGAAGGTACCTAATGTTTGTTGATTTGACAGTACTTACAACTTTGGTTGCTAAAGCAGCCAACTTCCAGAGTTACAGTGCCATTTTTTATGCTTATTTATGCACTTGACGGTCAAGATTTTGGGATTTTGCGTATGTAGATCCAGATTTCGTGGATAATGGCACTAAAAGTTGGCTACACAGACACACATACATATGCAGTAATACACAAGTACAGACATACATTTACAACCTAGTCTGACCGGCTGTCTGTTCTTCTCTATGGTTTATTTAAAGATATCGCGACCCCTTTAACAGTGATGACACGCCATGCTAAAATGCGCGGGAGTGACGTTACATGGAACTTTAACTCTCCATAAAACACTAGCCTGTTGTGTGCGTGCGTGCGTGCGTGTGTGTGTAAAAATAACGTCGTCATGGGGGTTGAGAAAATTATAGTCCATTCAACCATTTTGAAAATTTCACGAAGTCTGCAGCTCACAGAACCTCTAGTTTTAGTAGGATTAAATTCATGATACGTTGTATATTTGCCTTGTTTATTTTTATCGCCGACAGTACCTCTTATTTATGGAAGCCGAAGCAATTGTACATAGACATTGACAAGTGGTAGTATTCTTTGCCGGCGAGAAATGCGGTCGGGTCACCCGCGGTCAAAGGGGGTTTGACAAATCTACAGACCTTGCCGAGATCTATTTGCAAGATTGGATCTGTTATTATACTCGTACCCCTATTACTGAGATGCTCGTTTGTATGTCCGTCCGTCCGTCTGTCACAGGGCTCTATCTCTTGAGCCGAAATAGACACTTGAAATTTCCACAGATTATGTATTACTGGTGGCCGCTATAAAAACAAATACTAAAAAAAACAACAGTTAAAAATTAGGGGGGGTCGTCATAATTTTTTGGTTACTTGGGTTGCTATGGTTTTTTGGTGGTTGTTATTCATTGCCAGGCGGGCAAGGTGAGAGTCGGCAGATGCTAGGGTCTAGTTGATTCGTCCTGACTGTACTTTGGTAAACATGGGAAAAAGTACAGTCAGCAAAAACAGATTGTATTAGATTAAAAAATACCTGACTGACACACCTGAGATAGGGTTCCGTAGCCATTACGAAAAAAATAAGTGTGTAGTACGACAATGCAGTTATGCTGCGCTCCCGCCTTTATTTAAAACTCCGTGGCTCACGCCGCGGCTTGGTCAATGCGCGGTCCAATCAGCGCCGCGGTTACTCGTTCGCCGCCTGCGCGCGCATATCGCTATGCCCCCGCGCCTCGAAAAACTAACGCGTCCGCGCCAGTCCGCTTGCCGCTCCCGCCGCGTGACGTAAGACTTTTACTGGCATTTTTCGTCCTATAAGCAACGTTTTGTATCTGTATGTTTTTTGTGTACCTGTAAAGTGAATATTACAGTGCGTTGTGAACAGTATACGTTTTTTTTTAGTTCTCGCTCCCACTCACTTCACACCCCGACTACAAGTGATATTTTTCCAAGGATTTCCTATTTTGTACGAAATATTTCAAGTTTAGGTATATTTTATAGCCTAGGCTTATTACTCTAAGTTATTTACTCTTAAACTACTAATAATTCCCAAAAAAAACTGAACCGTTATAGTTTTCCTTGTAAGTTTGATAAACTTACTACCTACCATTCTGAATTTTTTTTAAAATGTCCACCTACTAGTTTAAATTTTAGAGGTGGGGGGGGGAGGACGCTCGATTTTAATGAAAACTTATACTTCTTGAGCTTCATGTACGAGTGTGAAACGCACTTGACCGATTCTTTCGTTTCACCCTGGTAAGCGATTCAGTAAAACTTGACTGCAAAACTTATGTATACTCACTCTTACTTTCTTTCCTAATTACTTCCTTGGTTCATGTTCTAAATGATCTAAAATGATAAACACCTAATTGAGCATTCTCAAAGCGAATTAATTCACTTAATTAATTTAAACATTTCAGTTTGCCGGAATCATTTTCATATTTCCCGTTTAATGTTTTCCGACTTAATTATTAATTATGTACGTAAATTGGGTTCGACATTTAATATGAGTGTGTTGTTAGATTTTTATTTCACGGATGTAAAGATTTTTATTTTGAAGCTTTTGCCCACCTGTGTGGCACAATGCATGATAATAAAAAAAAATGGAAAGGTAACATCGATTTTTTTGCTTACATATTTACTACTTTTTTTTTTTTCATGTGACACTTGACACCGATTGACCTAGTCCCAAACTAATCAAAGCTTGTACTATTGACACTAGGCAACGGATAAACGTACTTAAATATAGATAAATAAATAATTAAATACATATTAAACATCCAAGACCCGAGAACAAACATTCGTATCATTCATACAAATATCTGCCCCGGCCGGGATTCGAACCCGGGACCTCAAGCTTCGTAGTCAGGGTCTCTAACCACTTAGCCATCCGGACCGGTTGTCACGTTAAGGGGCTGTTAGCGAAATATCTTTGAAGTCGGGATATTTGGCCACTTCCAGTGCTGGTTATGTAAGCTGGTATGTACGAGGAAAAGGGTAAATGAAAACACCTGTGTTGCGAAACATCTAAGAGATAAAAGCATTTTGTGGCGAGTGCAATCATGCAGTCATCATTTAAGGAGAAAATCTCCGTCTTCCCCCTTTCATAAACAGAACATGAAACGATTTGGAGTTATTGAGCTTAAATTTTCATTCGATGCTCTAAAATTTGTGTCACTCTGAAGATGAGCTCTGGTTGAGTTCGAAACGGGTCAGTGTGTTGTGGTGGTGGTGATAGATGGGTTTGTGTAATTTGTGTGTTTTCTTACAGTGTGAAGGTGGAGGAACTGCATGAACACGTATATTTTGCATAAGCTCAGCGATCGTAAGGTTGCGGATGAGCAAAGAAATTCTTTTAGATCATTGAAGTAAAAAAAAATCAAGTACTTTTTTTTTGCCGAGTGTACTTTTTGTTTAGTGTGCTTGAATTTAATCTGACTAGTGGATGGTAAGTTATTTTTTTTTATTCGACTGGAAGGCAAACGAGCAAATGGGTCTCCTGGTGGTAAGTCACCACCGCCCATAAATATCTACAACACCAGGGGTATTGCAGATTCGTTGCCAACCTAAAGGCCTAAGATGGAATACTTCAAGTGCCAGTAATTTCACGGGCTGTCTTACTCTCCACGCCGAAACACAACAGTACAAGTACTGCAGCTTCACGGCAGGATTAGCGAGCAAGATGGTGGTAGCAATCCGGGTGGACCTTGCACAAGGTTCTTCCACCTGCAATAGCAAAAGCTTGTAACAACAAAGTTTAACTCGGAAAATTTAAAAGCTCCCCTGTACGAGTGATAAACGAATTCTTTGCAGACAAACTTGCGGGCAACAGCTAGTCTACAATAACATTAAGAATTCAATTCCTTCATAAAAACTTGCTTTGTTTTATTTTATTTTGTCATAACTTGTACTTAATATAAAACTGTTTCTGCCAATAGCGAATAAATTATTCTTATTGTAAATTAAATTCCCATGCCCTCAATCGTATTTAAGACGGGCACATTGCTCGCAGGACTGATGGCTGATGGGGTCAGAAGGTTCTCGAATGGCGTCCGCGGACCGGGAGACGAGCTGTCGGTAGGCTTCCAACAAGATGGAGCGATGACTTGGTTAAGATCGCGGGATCGCGGTGGACGCAGAAAACACAGGACCGGTCAGAGTGGCAAGCCTTTAGGGAAGCCTATGTCCAGCAGAGGACGTCTTTCGGCTGACATGACGATGATGATGTATTTAAAACCCAATCTTAACACACATAAGGGTTTAAATCTTTAACAAACGAGAATTAAGTAAACGAAAGTTTAAGAAGTAAGTTTTCTTGATGAAGGAAACTCGTGCTTGAGCATCAGGTTTATTAAAAGATATTTTAAAACTAGATCAATATTTGCTTATTAGTAAAACTTGAACGAACTATCGGCAGTGAATAAGACGCTGGTAACGCTTACCATTCATTTACGTCCATAGTTGACGGACAAGAATCGGAAAAAGAATCGTCATTTCAAAAAAATCTAGTCTTTTGTCATGTAGATTTTAAATGAACAGGGATGGGAATTATGAAAATAATTATCTTCGTTGGTAGTTATCTGATACATATAATTTTGTCCGGTTGTTATCCAACAAGGTCTTCGGCAAAAAACTGACGCAAAATATTGCTAGGGTTTGGACAGAATAGGTACATCTATAGACTTTAGGCATAATAATAACAATGAACGTTATAATTTTCATAGATAATTAATTAGTTTGATAATTATTCCTTGAAACGTTGGTTACACCACCCGCCAATGATTTCCATAGATTGTAATGAACTATTTCGTAATGAAACAATTAACTTGAAATTTGTTATGAATATCTAAAGTGGCATGAAAATGAAGAGGCCTTTACTCATCAGTGGGTGGAAGTGGGCTGATGATTTGATTGATTGGTTCACACCAGTCTATATACGTCCCACTGCTGGGAACGGGCCTCCTCTCAAGACGAGAGGGCTTCATGAGGCATGGTTTGATGGGTGTAAGTAGAGTAATACCAATGCAAGTATCTACCAAACAAAACTTGCATTTTTTTTTCAAATTTTTAATTGCTTTATCTGATACTAGCTTATGCCCGCGACTTCGTCTGAGCGGATCTAGGTTATGGCGCTGTGGCGACCTCTGCCGGAATAAAAGTATCCTAATGATCCTTGGGGCTTAAACTATCTCTATGCCAAATCTCATCAAAATCGGTTTAGTGATTTTGACGTGAAAGCGTAACAGACAGACAGACAGAGTTACTTTCGCATTTATAATAATATTAGAAGGGATAGGGATTATGAACATACTAAAATAATTTCAAACTCAAACGTTTCTAGTAGTTTCATCATCATCATCATCAGCCGGAAGACGTCCACTGCTGGACAAAGGCCTCTTCTAGTCCTCTAGACTCAACCTACTCGTATATTATACACCAACCTTCAATAAACCCATTGCTGTGTAACTTTGTAATCGCAAGTATTTATATGGGATTACAAACTTACTTATGCTTGTCTCTAGTAGTTTATTCAAAGCTAAAGGCAGAATTGTTGCTACAAAATTGTCAGGAGCCCTAGGACGCCTGAGCCGCTTTACATAAAATGATAATAATTCTTCCTGGCTCATTCAATTAAGACGGGAATGGTGTTATGCAAAAACTCCAGGCGGTCGGCAAAATAACGGTATTAATAATGTTCTAGGGTAAATTGTATAAGGTAAGTGCTAGTTACTCTACTTACACTTGTAAAGGCGACTTGTTGTTTTTTTCGATTGCACGAGAGTGAGTTTGCAAATTGGCAGCTAGGTACAGATGTAGTGAACAATACCTTCCTACCATACAAAATTTTCTTGGAAACTTTAATATTTGTCATGCTTCTTCAGTCAGCCTCTGTAGACATCAAGCTAGCATAAGGGAAGGTCGCTTAGAGAATTAAATTAATAATCGATACAGTGTGCTTAACATCACACACACACACATACACACACACACATTAAATTGTAAAGAGCGCATTCTCGCCAACAAACTGTAATATTAGTTTGGCGAACGGATATGTAAGTGTATGTAATACCTATGAGAAATAAATAAATAAAAATCTAAATTACAATACAATACAAGACAATAGCTCTTTATTGCACACCAATACAGTAAGCAGTACAAAAAATATAGGTAGATTTTCTAAGGAAAGCAATTTAAGGTAAGATATTTACTGAGTTATTTTGAGATCATAAGTTCCAAAAATTCTAAAGTTGCTTAATTTTCTTTCCTGTGGATACAGTCGGCCCTATGAAGCTTATTATTGCGTTTTG
This sequence comes from Choristoneura rosaceana, assembly GCA_037349165.1. Taxonomy (NCBI): domain Eukaryota; kingdom Metazoa; phylum Arthropoda; class Insecta; order Lepidoptera; family Tortricidae; genus Choristoneura; species Choristoneura rosaceana. The sequence goes on from JAZBNJ010000032.1 coordinate 4,318,512, forward strand.
TGTCACATCTGTCACATATTTTTAGCAATCGGAATATACGCCTCAACAGCCGCTTAGATCCTTGTATGATTGGTAGCCCTTGTAGCCAACAAATTGGAAGATGTCCAAATCGTTATTCCGCTACAATTGGCGGTCAACTACCATCCTGAGTTTTGGAGGTGCATCTTGAATCGACAATCCAATATAGAACGGGAAGAAAATTAAAAAGATTCATCGAAAGCAAAGCTATGTATGTACTTAACACATGGATTTCGGGGATCTCGGAAACGGACCCAACGATGTCGATAAAATTTAGTATGTTGGGGTTTTCGGAGAGGAAAAATCGATTTAGCTTGGTCTTATCTCTAGGAAAACGCTTGTTATAGAGTTATAGCTCGAGCGAAATGCAAATATTTCCCCTTGAGCTGAACTTGAAGTTTTCTATTTAAAATCCGCTTACTTTATGAACTGATTGCCTATTAGTTGTTGGAGACAATACTATCTGTATCACTGTTCGTTGGAAATCCCTTAGCGGAAAAGTTAATAAAGAAATATATGAATTCAATGTTTTTATTGAAGAAAGGACTTACGTAGGACTTCCACAAAGTATAAGAAAACTAAAAAAAAAAGATTGACGAAATCGTTACAGTTGTTCTCAAGTTTTGTAACCAAGGGAAATAAGGATATATTTATATACCTTTTACCGAGCAATTCTTGTAGGTACATATTTATATATACAAGAGGGGACCTCGGAAACAGCTCCAGCGATTTCGATGAGATTTGGTATGTAGGGATCTCTGAAAAACGCTTAATAACGAATTTTAGCCCGACCAAAGCTCGGTCGACCAGATAATTTACTTTAATAGCTGCATAATATTACATAATGTCTGAGATATACGAAGGATATGATAAGACAAAGCACGTCATGTGAAGACTTCAGCAACTGTCTAAGACATGGTTGCACGTGTAAACTTTCCAACAAGTCATACAAGCGGAAGTTTTGCTTCCTTGCTTGCTTGTCTTGTTTGGATTTGCCTTGCAGTTAACTTGTTCGTTCATTCTTGAAGCTGATTAACATTAGTTCTAGTTCGACTTGATACCCGGCACGACAAATGGGAAGTACATTGGACACATGAAAAGAACAATAGCTGAGAGGATTAAAGAACATACCTAAAGCAAGAACAGCTTATATGTAAAAAAAAAACTAAAAAAAAGCTAAAGCAGTATGGAAGCTACGGACTACGAAGCTACAATCGAAACGAGCACACTCACACAGACGCGCGCTCTACACGGCTTTTAAGGGGGTCTCGCGGTACTCTGAGGCCGTGTAGAGCGCGTGTCTGTGTGAGTGTGTTCGTTTCGATCGATTTGTTCGTAGCTTCCATACTGCTTTAGGTTATAATATATACTGTGCATATGCATATGATGTCACTGTAAACATGAATGAAAACCGCTTCCTGAACCAGCAGCACTTTGTTCCGGCTTGTTATTTTTAAACTCCTGAGTTCTCGCGTACTTTATAAAGGACTAATTAACACTAAGAATAACGGCCGAATGTACTTTATAAAGTACAAATTGTTCTTTGAATAAAGAATTCTAAGAATTTTGAAATAATATCCAAAATAACAAAGCAGGTCAACCACGTCTCGGTCTAAACGCTAAGTTTGTTAAAAAATGTTTTTAACAAACTTAGTGTTAAACAAAAAAAATACTTTTATATTAGAGAAGAGTTTCTTGGTTACCTACTTATAATTGAATTTAATCCATTTTTTTACTAATTTTATTTACGTGAAGATAAGTAACAACTCAATTAATTTTTTATATTTACTCACTCGAAGGTAAGTGATTTATTAATTTAGTATATTTGTGCATCGTTTCGTGAGTCACAGACTGTTTTGGCGGTAAATCAGCGCTGCAGGTGCCTCAGCATGTTGAGTCAGCGACCGTTTCGCTTTTTTGCGGGGACACACAAAATTGTGCGTCTTCTGTATTTGTGAATAAAATAATGTCTCCTTTCTTTCTTTCTTAATTTTCAAGAATTATAATTACCGTAGGTACCTATTTCAATTCATATGCGGGGTTTAAAGGTTTACGCGCGCGAAGACGCGGGCAAAGTGTAGTAATAAAATAAAATTAAACTTTCCTATGTTTCTATTGTACAACAGTCGGCTTTATTTAGCTAGTCTACAAAAGCCAAATGAACAGCCAAAGAAACCAGAAACAAATGAAAATCAAGAACCGAGAGCATTATTCCAACAAGTTTGAACAAGTATCAATAAAACTTGTGACTTTGCAAAGCTAAAGCAAAGTTATTCTTTGTTTCAGGTACTCCTTAAGCAAATCGGTGTAATTTTCCAACAAGATTTCTTTACGCATAAGCTTACCTACACTAGAAGGGTTTTGCTTGTACCAACTGAAAAAATATCTCATTTTATAGAGAAACAGCGTAAATATTTAAGAATCGCCAGTTGTGTAAATTAAATGCAATCCTAGTACGTGCCCCTATGAAGTCGTGTTGTAAAGGCTTCCTGATAATTAATGGTCCCAGCGAACAAGCTAAGGCCAATGGAACAATAGCAGTTTAACTTTCAGATAATTGACAGTATTTTTTTTATGTCTGACCACAGATAAGGCACAGCCAATCCAGCTAGAGTCTTAAACTTGTGCGATCTTGAAATTGTATGTTTCCTCGAAGACCATACAGATGCAGTAATAAAGAATTTCCCACGGGATAAAAAGCTAATCGATTTTACTTCCACGGGAGCGAAATACTCGTAGTACCTAGATTACTCGGTGTAGGACATTATTATAATAATTAATACAGATAAGTACTGAAAACTCACGAATTAAGTATCATTTGTGCAAAATCAGTCTCAAGATTTGAATCAGTTGCAAAATTAGTTCACTCATGTGCGAAGTACAGCTATTTAATCTAGCTATTTATAATTTAGATATGTGTGTGTAGGTAAAACTTATTTATTATTTTAATAGAAAACAATTACAAAGGTCATTCTAATTAAATTTAATTAGAATTTCAATATGTGAAACGCAACCTCATTACCGAATGCCTTTCAATATTAGTAGAAAAGAAAATTTACTAAAACTGCTCAGAAAATAAAGTAACCAACCAATTTCTTTTCAGCATTTAATCGCATTGCAATGAGAGAAACTTTGATAGGTACATCTTTTGAACGGCACGATGAATGCGACTGGGAAAAGCAAAAGCCGCCAGATGAAAATTACACCTCCGTTAATCAGTCAAGCTAAACTTGAAACTCCGTTTAATCATGCTTTAAACATGGTACGGTTTACTCGGCCCTTTTGTGGGAGGTTGTAAATTAATATATTAAACTTGTATGGGTACAAGTGCGTCAATCCGTGGATACCTACGACTTTATAGTGCAGTTTGGTTTGATTGTTTAAGTATGTATGTATGTATGTAAACTCTTTATTGTACAAAACAAGTAAAACACAATTGACAAAAAACAAATATGTACAAAGGCGAACTTAAGTTTATGCATTCTAAAGGCAGAGGTTAATTAAGGTTTACACTTTTCTATTTTACTGTATAGTCGACAAATTTGATTCCTAGGCCACCACAGAACCGTGTCGTAATGACATTTAATATTCAATAAATAATAAGATAGATAGATAGAAAAACAATGATTTGAAAATGGTTCCATGGTGGCCCAGCAATCAAATTGGTTGACTGTACCGAAAGGAAAATAGAAGATTATACTTTACCACGAGTTTTGCGAGGAAGCAAAAATTGTGAGGAAGTCTTCAAAGTACTTCAATGGTGTATCTGAAGTTTCCGAAACGCAGTGGGCTTGCGTGAAAAATTTAGTTCAAGCTCTCTCATTGTAAGCGGAGACCTGTGCCCAGCAGGGGGACTTATAGGCTGGGATGACACTAAAAGCTGGTGTAAGTATTAATAAGGAACGTATCAATACCTATATAATTATAAAGTTTAAAGTCTAAGGGGCTGTTTCACCACCCTTTGATTATTGTTAACTGACGGTTAAATGTGATGCCATCTTTATTTGTTTTGTTCGAATAGACGGAGACGGATTTAGCCGCTATAGAAAGGGAGAAATAATATACAAAACTAACTGCCAACCTTTCGCTAGTCGGAGAGGCATCTTAAGAAGAAGAAGAAGAAGAAGAAGAAGAAGAAGAAGAAGAAGAAGAAGAAGAAATAAAGTTTTAAAAGAATAATGGACGAAATACGTAATAGTCATTTGTATAATATAACGTCATTTTCGAGGAAACTATTGACTAGATTATACAATCTAATCCCGTGAAAGAAGAAAATTTTGCATTGCTTATATCAAATAACCATTTTATGTATTTAGTCCATTATACTTTTTAAACTGTGTTTTAACACGGTCCCTTATTGAGATAGGGATCAGCAGTGTCACATTTGACCTTTGCTAGCTTCCTGCCAAGTTGTTTTCTCTCGAAAAGAAACATTGTTCAAGATGAAACAAATCGCAGTTGGTGATATTTCGGCCGCTGATTGAATGCCGACGAACAAGGGAGTTGTATTAAATCACAGAACGAAGTTTTTATGACGGGCCAGTCGGCGTCTTTACGGCCTATCTGTTTTGGTTCTTTGGAAGAAATTTAATAGGTAGATATTGTAAAAAATCGTGTGATCAAGGCTCGGTTACCGGTTAATTTTCCAAACCGTTATCGTTATCATGTACTTGGCGCAAAACCTTTTCATTTTGATTTCGTTCGCGAAACCGTTATTTTTAAACCGGTTTTTAAGGGAACATTTCCATAAAGTTCTTGTCAGATTAACCGGTTTAGAACAATAAAAACCGGTGTATTCCGGCGCAGGATAAACGTGTCCGGGCGCCGCTGGCCGGCCAGCTGTCACTGTACTGTAGTCTTTGTTGTCACTCGTCGAATATATGGAAACTTCACGTTTAATCAATAAACTTTAATTAAGGTTTCTACACTGAAATCTTATAGTAACGTACATTTCACAAACTTAACCAAGAGCCATCTTGCACCGGAAGAGTAAACAGTGACATTTCTAATCACAGATACAAAAATATAGATAATACTTCAACAACCGGTTTATTTAGGTTATAGTTAGGTTATACGAGTAGTTAAGTTCTTAAAAACATTCGCGTTCTTATGAAAGTTCGGAGTTGAACCGAAATAAACCTTGCGTGTGATGTCGTGGTTATGGCGTTCCGTTCCGATGACGACGACGTTCCGTGTACGCATAGGGGAGGTTCTCCTTTTTAGCGAAATGTTTTCCCTTTCGGAAAAAAAATGAGAATAGGAAATTAAAAAAGTTTGGCAAATGAAACGTTTGGGAATAATGTTTCTGCGAAAAAACAAGATATAGGTAAAGTGGGGGCACTTTTGGGGAGCAAATAAAAAATTATTCTAATATAAAATTGACCGCACACTTGTGTCGGAAAGTTCTGGGCTAACTAAGAAACTACCTACTAATATTTAAATAACAATACAAAAATACATAAAACATATGAGTGCGGTCATATCACTTAAGCACTTGTGAGTAATATGGAGGGTTCCCTGATTTACCTACTGTCATTTGGTGCAAATGGAAAATGGACAATTCGAAATTATACCACAGAATAACTAACAGTATAAGTACAGAAGCTTCACTGCCGTAGAAAAGTGACGTTTAGGCATAAGAATTGTACAATAGTACTTGTACTATTATTTATTCTGTGTTATAACTTCGAGTTGTCCATTTTCTATTTGCAATAAATACCACTACATCGTTCCTCGCTTCTCTACACATCCTCGCTTACTATTGGTGGAAACGCTGCTTTACTTTTGATAAATGGTTTTTTTATAATGTTTTTGATTCAAGACGATTTAAGAACAAGGAAAATTTTACAGATAATCTATTTTCAGTGATGCAGATTTACTGATTTTTAACCGCACCTATAAAACAGTGGTTTCACTCAATCAATCTATTTTCATATGTCAATTTGCCTCGATGTGAAGAGAAGGAATAACATTTTTGCAATAAAACATTTTGGAAACTTCAAATTTCAAGGCTCGTAAAACAATCTCGTAAAGTATGATTAGTGTGATCGTAAATATAGTATATTTTTGCCGGTGGATTTTATAGGAACCAAAAATGTGTTAGCTGATGCGGTCGTGGTCAATTTTATAGTTATTGCTACAGTACCAGGCGATAAAGATTGCACATTGGTCTTCGGAAAAAGGCAATTGGCTGTTCAAAACGATTTCCGAACACTAGCTACCGTCCATCAATCATCGTATTTACTGACTTTTTATCAAATAAATACTGCACCTTTATGGATTTAATTAGTTTACGTCAAAATATTACATGTAAACTTCGGATATCTATAGAGAGCTGTCGCAATAAGCAGAAAAATGATAGTTCTCTCTTTTTCCTAAATACTATCGTATAATTTAAAGTTTTGGGGGGTATCAACAACTCTTTATTACTCGTATAACGTGTCCTCAGCTTATGGACATAGACGAGCACTAAGTACACGTTTATTAGGGTATTTTTGACCAATATGCAAAGTATTCAAAAGTCAAGTACGTAGCAACCGGTCGAGTATTTCCCGAGGAAAAAATGTTTTTAAATTTTAGCCTTTGGAGCAAACTCTATTTACATTGTGTAGATTTTCTTTTGAAAAAAATACCATGATTAATGTGACGTTGCCATAATAATTGAAATTAAATTGAATTATTTGTTAGATTTTTATTTTATTTTACTTGCAATTAAACAAAAACTGTTTCACAGCATTTGTGAGAAGTAGTATTACGAGGGTGTCTGTGTCCACAGGCTGGACACGTTGTATATTTTCATCTAAATGCGTCCGTACTCGAATCTATTACACCTGTACAACGACAAAGACTGACAAACGTCACATAAGTAGAGTGTGACCGCTGTAGGAAGCCGAAAATCTAATTTAAAATAAAATCTAAGTCTAAATCTAATCTAAGCCGAGTAATCTGTGAAAAATTCAACTGTCTTGCTATCACGGTTCATTCGGACAGCCTGGTGACAGACGGACAGACAGACGGACAGCGGAGTCTTAGTAAAAGGGTCCCGTTTTTAACTTTGGGTACGGAACCCTAAAAAATCGGATACTTCACAATTGCGAACCCTAAGGAATAATTTAATAAATTTCAAATCTATACTTGAATGGTTTAGGTGATTAACGAAATGTAAACAAACTCCTGCTGCCAGATTTGGCACATTCAAGGGTTAGGTACTTATAAATATTTTACTTATATATTGTAAAACAAACTAGACTAATGTATTTCAACACAGAAATGTAAATGTTTAGATAATTTATTGGGGGAATTTCAATATTTAAGACACCGATGTTGTTTTGTTTACATTTGGTTAATTACCTAAACCTTTCAAGTTTAACTCAAACGAAAACTCAAAACATTTACCTATTGATATAAAAACACACTACATGAGAGAACAAAACGATGGGTTCAAAAGGTTCTCGAATGGCGTCCGCAGACCGGGAGACGAGCTGTCGGTAGGCCTCCAACAAAATGGAGCAACGACCTGGTTAAGATCGCGGGATCGCGGTGGATGCGAAAAGCACAAGACCGGTCTTAGTGGAGAGCCTTAGGGGAGGCCTATGTCCAGCAGTGTACGTCTTTCGGCTGACACGATGATGATGATGATGATGAAAAACACAGTATAAATATAAAGAGAGAAAAATCCAACTCAAGTCAATCAATCAATCAATCACGTGCCTTTAAAGGCACAGAAGATGTCTATTGGTTTTAAGGCGCCACTTTTATCGGCATGTGTAAGTTTGTATAGTGATATTTTGATAGCCACTTCGCCGTACATCTGGACTATAAGCTGGTGATTGAACTGTTCTGGATCAAAGTAACTCAGGAGCCAATAGAACTAAATTTAGACTGCTCTTTGAACCTTCAGTTTTCTATAAAACGTTCATTGTACCGGTTACGATGTAAACTTTATCGGCTTTGATCGGCGCCAGAGCTGTGTCACGTTTATAACAAGGAATATAACGAGCAGAGTTTTAAAAATGTAAACAGTTTTACCCCCTTATTCATAAAACTTAACAAGCCTATGTTAACTAACAAATGCCTTATCCCTTTCTAACAAATACAAATGTCGAAGTGACAGATAAGGACAAACGAAGTTTAGCGGCATTTTAACTAAAATAGGTTTGATTGTCGTTTATGAATAAGGAGGTTAATCACTAGAGATACGAGTAGGTACACGTGGAACAAAAACCTACAAGGCTAAGAGGCTGTTTTACTATCCATTGATTAGTGTTAACTGAACATTAAATGTGATGCCGTCTCTATTTGCTTTGTTCGAATAGACGGAAACGGCATCACATTTAACCGTCAGTTAACACTAATCAATGGATGGTTAAACAGCCCATTAAATTTCAATAGCTTTCTAAACTCCTGGATACGTAATACTTTTAAAGAAAGAAAAGAAAGAAAGAAGACATTTATTCACTAACACAAAAGACACACATATACAGCAAAATTTACACAAAAGAACCAAAAAACAATAAGGAAATAAAAATAATAAATTTGATTACTTAATGTAACTCTTTTCTTTTCGAGGGAAACTATACATTTCAAATTAACACGTTGACTACCCACCATTGACATCCTACTAATATTATAAATGTGAAAGTTTGTGAGTGAGTGAGGATGTGAGTGAGTGAGGATGTGAGTAAGTATGTTTGTTACTTCTTCACGCTAAAACGGCTGGACGGATTTGGATGAAATTTGGCAAAAAGTTAGTTTATGACCTGGATTAAAACATAGGATACTTTTTATCCCGATATTCCCACGGGATAGGGACAAAATCTCGAAATAACAACCGCTGGGCTTAGAGTCATGAAATTTGGTATGTAGGTAGCTGGACGTTTGGAATAACACATGGGCTACTTTTTATCCCACGGGATAGGGATAAAATCTTGAACTAATAACCACTGGGCTTAGAGTCATGAAATTTGGTATGTAGGTAGTTGGCCGTCTGGAATAACACATAGGCCACTTTTTGACCCAATATTCCCACGGGATACCTAGGGATAAAATCTAGAAATAACGACCGCTCTGCTTAGAGCAATGAAATTTAGTATGTCGGTAGCTGGAACTCTGGAATAATAGATAGGCTACTTCCTATCTCGATATTCCCACGGGATAGGGATAAAATCTTGAAATAATAACCGCTGGGCTTAGAGTCATAAAATTTGGAATGTAGGTAGCCGAAGGTCTGGAATAACACATAAGCGACTTTTTGACCCGATATTCCCACGGGATACCTAGGGATGAAATCTCGAAATAACAACCACTGGGCTTAGAGCCATGAAATTCGGTGTGTAGGTAGCTGGACCTTTGAAATAACACATAGGCTATTTTTTATCTCGATATTCCCACGGGATAGAAATACAATTTTGAAATAATGAACGCTTGGCTTAGAGTCATGAAATTTAGTATGTCGGTAGCTGGACCTCTGGAATAATAGATAGGCTACTTTTTATCTCGATCGATATTCCCTCGGGATAGGGATAAAAACTTGAAATAATAACCGCTGGGCTTAGAGTCATAAAATATTAAATGTAGGTAGCCGGAGGTCTGGAATAACACATAAGCGACTTTTCGACACGATATTCCCACGGGATACCTAGCGATGAAATCTCGAAATAACAACCACTGGGCTTAGAGCCATGAAATTCGGTGTGTAGGTAGCTGGACCTTTGAAATAACACATACGCTACTTTTTATCCAGATATTCTCACGGGATAGTTTTGTAACTAAGGGACCGCATACGTCCCTGTATTATTATTATTTTATATTTTTTCTTCATACTGTAGTTTTTAAAAGAAATAACTTTCTGCCAAGTATCTTGCGGCGCATTCTTCTTAGCAATGATGGAAGACCACGATATAAATTTTGGAAATTGCAAGGGGAATTTGGTAAAATCCCGAAAATTTCAAGTGCAACTACCAGACCGATTAGTTTACGCGTGCGAAGCCGCGGGTAAAAGCTAGTAAATAAATAAATATCATGGGACACTTGATACCAATTGACCTATAGTCAAAATACCAAATCGGGACTTATCACGCTATTTTTACAAGTAATATTTACCTCGACGTTTCGGCAACGTTTCAGTTGCCGTGATAACGAGTAGACTCTACCCACTACTCGTGACCACGGCAACTGAAACGTTGCCGAAACGTCGAGGTAAATAATACTTGTAAAAATAGCGTGATAAGTCCCGATTTGGTATTTTGACTATGAGTGAGAATCACGAAAGTTTAAAATGTTATACCAATTGACCTAGTCCCAAACTAAGCAAAGCTTTATACTATGGGTAGGTACTAAGTAACTGATAAACATACTTATGTAGATAATAGTAAATAAATATTAAACAACTAAAGTTCTCGAGTGGCGACCACGAACCGGAAGACGAAGCGTTGGCAGGCCTCCCACCAGGTGGACTGACGACATCGTGAGAGTTGCGGGAAACCGGTGGATGCAAGTGGCGAGTTGTCGTTCATTATGGCGTGCTAAGGGGGAGGCCTTTGTCCAGCAGTGGACGTCTTCCGGCTGATGATGATGATTAAACAACCAAGACTCGAGAACAAACATTCGTATTATTCACCACTAATCCGGGGAAACAGTTAAATTCGATATTAAAAATTAGAATTTAGAAAAATCATAAGTATTTCTAAAGTTCGAATTAAAAGACTCGTCGAAAAACTTTTGGGAGCTGTATTTTTTCGTATAAAGGAATTAAAATACTTGTATAAATAAGAATTATATTCAACAATATTTTCAAGTAAATAAGCTTTATTCGTTCTTTAACATGCTTATAAGGGTTTATTACGCGGAAAGCAAACAGAAAAAAAGTAATTCTGAATGAAAATAATCCTGATTTATTTTACATAAGACGCACCATTTCACTCTAGAGTTGTGCCCGCTCGGTCTATAAAGGGAGCGCTCCGATCTCGGTCAATCGGTCAAATGAACTAGTTCGGTCCTTTAGTTCCTTTAGCTCCGAGGAGCGGCTCCGACCGAAACAATGTTTAAGATCGGGGAGCGAGTTTATTTAGCTCCGCTCTTTATTCGTTTCCTCGTTCAATCATCGCTCACTCACTCCCGCTCTCAATGCTCGCTCCCATACCGTTTTAGTTCCGACTCCGACCGATCGAAGCTAAGGAGCGCGGACCGGGAGCGGGACCGAGACCGATTAAGATCGTTTACGAGGAACTAGTTCTTTTCGGTCCGCAATGGGAATTCATTCTTTTTAGTTCTTAGTTCAGGATCGACTCAAGCCTATTTCACTCGTTCGTCAATATATACGAGTATCTTCTTATATCTTTTATAATATGGGTAGTTAGAAATGGACGATATTATCCAAAATAAAGAAGAATAAACCGTAGTAGGCGAGCAGAAACCATAAATATGAGTATAAAATTTCGCCAAAATTTGAAGCAGGTATTCAATTTCGCAAATATTAGCTTTGCCTCGACTGTTGGCAAATTTAAAATGAAATTCGATGTAAGTAGCTACTTGTTTATTTATATTTGGGTATCATTTCAATTTGAGGTGGGAGAGCTGTAGATGTGTGACTATAGAGGCTAGATGTTACACCCTAATAAGTTCCACGTAACACTTAAGTTTTATTTGAAAACCTGGGGTGCAATTAACAAGCATTTAATATAGAATTAAGTAACATGCCCTTTACAAAGCCTTTATGAAAGTTTTCATGTCGGCTGACCAGGGCAATAAGGTCTCAATAAGAAGCGCCGCAAACTCGTTATCCTTTAATAAGGAGGAGTTCTTGCGGTGGTTGAGTATTTGAGCCTGATCAGCCACAGCGCAGGATGTGGTACAGAGCGAAAGTATCAACGCATATATAGCGTCCCACACCAGTGTCCTACTGAGCTTCCATGAAGGGTGACCACTCTGGACGCTTGCCTCCTGCGCGATAACCGAATTCCAAGCGGGCGAAGCCGCGGGTAAAAGCTAGTATTACTATAAGTCCAAAGATTATAACCAATTTCTTTGGCAAAAATCCACAATGGCTTAGATTTATGGTTCCATTCTTGGCTATTTCTTCATCGTTAACGATATTTTTGCTGTAGCACCTTTATGCGTCCATAAGCTTGATTTAGACGCTATATCCGTTTCAGGCTTGTTATGACTGAACGTAGGGAATGAAGAAATGTGAACGCTTTGATGGTTCTGTATACACATGCTATTTTTTAATCCTCGGCGTAAAAAGAGGGGTGTTATAAGTTTGATGTTAATATCTATTTGTCTGTCTGTGGCATTGTGGCTCTCGATGTGGCTAAGTTTATCTTTTCTTTAATATTTTTTTATTTGAATTTCCTACGCTCACGTCGTAACCCACGCAACTCGCTTTTTTGACCCGTCTTGTACATTGCATTAAATGCTTTTTTCATAGTAACAGTAACATTAATGAAACGCTACTTCGGAGCAAAGAAATTTATACGATTACACAAAAAAATAACAAAAGAAATGCATGAAAAAAAAAATACAAACATTGGAACATAGAACCTTCTCCTTCTTTTGAAGTCGGTTAAAATAAAATAATAATAATAATAAATATCACGGGACACTTGACACCAATTGACCTAGTCCCAAACTAAGCAAAGCTTGTGCTATGGGTACTAGGCAACGGATAAACATACTTATATAGATAAATAAATACTTAAATACATATTAAACATCCAAGACCCGAGAACAAACATTCGTATTATTCATACAAATATCTGCCCCGGCCGGGATTCGAACCCGGGACCTCAAGCTTCGTAGTCAGGTTCTCTAACCACTTAGCCATCCGGTCGTCAAACACACATGAAAAAAGCAACATAATAAAATGTCAGTTGGTCGTTTTTTCCAGATATGCTCGTATGAATAATGAAACATCTCGCTGGCCTGATATTACAAGGTTTCACTTTTATCGAATCCAAATTTTAACACTTTCATAGCGACACTGGGTCTAAATTAAACTACCCTAAAAATGTATGGCGCGGCCGAAAGTTTCGGCGGTTCTTTGGCCGAAACCGAAACTTCAGTCGGACACTACAAAATACTTTAGTAAGTGGAGAACACTGGCAATTTTTACGGAGCCCTACAAACCTGTATAAAAATGAATTATATTAGGCAATAAATTATTGTTTTTATTGGCTTAATATCAAACAGTCGTAATTAATCTGGCTTTGTATACACAATTTGCTGAAGTGCACAATGAATTAAATATAATTTACCAATCTTTTATATTAATGAAACTAGATGTAATCATTGTGAGCCAGCTGCTAATAATTAAATCATTTTTACGGGTTTCGTAGTCAACTACCTAGGAATAGGAACCCTTATTGTTTTTTCGTCATGTCTGTCTGTCCATGTCCGTCTGTCTGTCTGTCCGCAGCTAAGCTCAGAAACCGTTAGTACCTACTAATAAGCAGTAATTATCCGACTGCGAAGAAGGAAGGTTATGTGTTTGACGCGTATGTATATGTATGTATGTATATATCTATTCCTATGTCCTCTCGTAACTACTCAACGCCCGAACCGATTTTGATAAATGATACGTCATTGGATTCGTCTTAATAACGCGAGTGACACTAGGTACATGGAATTCTTGAAAAATCAAAATGGCGGATTTTTTGCGCCAGATTGTAAGTTTTCAAAAAATGTTTTTTATTCAAACATATCGAGCGGGGTATCAAATGAAAGCTAATACCTAATTAGCCCATTCTAAATATATATGAGTTATAATAGTTTTAACCTATCATATTCACAGAACTTTTAAAAAAGTGTGAAATAAAACCATAAATTTAGAAAATCAAAAACCTGACTGCTTTAAAAAATACTAAAAAGAAGAAAACAAGTCTAGTGGGCTAGAATTTTGTTAAGTAGCTTTTGTTATTTAGCATAGATAAATATATAAGTCATGCCGGTAAAGTGGTAAGTAAAATAAAAAAAAACGAATTTTTTTTTACAGTATGTACCTCTCATACACGTAAAGTGGGGACATTTTTATTTAGTAGAACTTAGTTTCTTAACTAAAAATCAATGTTGCCAACCTGCAATAAAACATGAAGAAGCAATAAAAGTCGTGGATCGTTGACCTGGATCAAGCCGCGGTGGAAAAGATTGTTTCATGGATTTATTGTACCTGTTAGGGTTCCATGGGCAAAGTCATCGACTTCTATTTATAGACTGCACGTTTCCTACATCAAAACGGCGCACAAAACTTGTTCACAGCGCGGATTTGTGAACCTTTGACTATAGTTTGTTGACGTTCGTGGCAGGGGTTGTGTCAAAATAATATTGATGATTAATAATAATAAATAATAAAAAATGATTTATTGTACAATCAACTTGAGGCAAAATACAATGATCAGTGAGCATGAAAAGTTTGTACAGAGAAGTCGCGGGAATGGTCAAATATTCTGACCCCCAAACTAGGTATAGTAGTCATAGAAGTAGTAGTCGTACTAGATATAGTAAACCTGTGTCTTGGGGGCCTGAGTTTGAGTAACTCCGCCTTCGGCGATATTTGTACACATACACAGTGATAAGGATCAAACATTATCCATGATAACAGAATTTATACAATAAAACAGTAGGAATGAAAAAAGGTTTTAATATGATTAATGCGCCGCGCTAGTGTCTTTTCCAACCTCGACATTGGCGGAATCATCGGTAGTATCGATGGAGCTATACTTTTAGTGTTACTTTTAATGTAACTCAAATAAGAAGAGACCTATCTATAGTGGGGTGAGAAAAGGGGACTTGACAAACGGACGGACAGACCGACAGCAATGTTATCCTAGGATAGCGTTATTGCCAACTAAACCCCTCACTGAATATAATCACAAACTTTCGCACTTAATATTAGGATTAAAGTGCTTTACCAAACTATTGACGGAACCTCACATTGTTTCACGGTCCACCTTAACTTTTAACGATTGTTGAGTGTTTGAGGGCCCCCGATAGACAAAAGGTTTTATCTGTATTTTCATTTACTTGTTGATTATACTCGAGTACCCCTAGTTTTGCACTTAATAGATATTTGTTGCGTAAAACTTTTAGTTTGCCACTAGTTTTCACCCGCAGCTCTACTCGCGTGAGCCGTAGTCTACTATTAGATTTGCATAACACAATATTTCCTAATTCAAATAAGCATGATAGTAAGATTACTTTTGGAATCTTTTTGTATTTTTTATTTCAACTCCAAATTTAGTTACTTTTACGGTAATCCCGTGAAAGTCTATATATTTCATGCGAAAACACAAGCTGAAACACGGATGCTCAGAAAAACCAGAAAAATAGCTGCAAAGTGACTATGAAAAAGAATGCAAGTTGAAACGTTGGTGCATAGGAGAAATTCATGTCTAGTCTCCTGTCCAGCGGTGGTGTAGGGGAATAGCACGCAGAACGGACTGCTGAGGACCTGAGTTCGATTCCCAGCGCTGGTCTATTTTTCTGGTTTTTCTGTGCATCTATTTTTCAGCTTATGTTTTCGTGTGAAATAAATAAGCATGATATTATTTTTGATTATCCTAAGTAGCGGAATTCTAGGCCAGTTTGGAGTTGTAAAGGCATTTTGTAACATAACTTGAGTGACTACAAAACTAAGGCCTGCAGTAAGCTAAAAGTTAGGTGATATCTTCCAAAATCAGTTTTGCAATATTAGCATTATTTTGGTTCCTACTAAGTAAATTTTGGCTAAACGTCAAGTAAGCCTAAATAGTTTAGCTATCCTTTTTTTCAGTGTTCCTTTTCAAAGTCAAAGCCAAAGTCAAAATATTATATTTATTCAATTCAGGCTATACAAGCACTTCTGAAATTTTTAAGTAGGTACGAAACCTTGCAAACACAACATTACTACACCAGTACACCGGACATTGAACTCTAATCACTTTTATATACATTTCCTCAACATCTCAGATTTTTCTGGAAATACCTTCGTTAGGCTTGATTGTGCCAAATCGAATGAATTACGTTGACGAGGGAACCCTGGCGACGCAGATGTCTTGACTGATCGAATATCAAGCGGAATCAAGATTCTGAGCTAAAAAGTTTTTCAACTGACATAGATTGCCCGTTATCTAATTGATTGAATCCGCCGTTACTTTTGCGGAGGTCCATATCAACTGAACTGAAATAATTACTGTGCTCACCCGCGACCTTATGATAGCTACTATGTTTGTACACGAAATGTGTGTTCGTGCAGTTCTTCCACCTCGCACTGCAGGAACACACACAAATCACAAAATCACAGCACCACTAC
Organism: Choristoneura rosaceana; assembly: GCA_037349165.1. NCBI lineage: Eukaryota > Metazoa > Arthropoda > Insecta > Lepidoptera > Tortricidae > Choristoneura > Choristoneura rosaceana. The sequence goes on from JAZBNJ010000032.1 coordinate 4,334,815, forward strand.
ACTACACTGATGCGTTTCGAAATCAGTCAATCGTTAACCTCCGCGGTCGTACTTTTATGACACCATATTTTAATTAAAAAATAGAAATAAACGATTTAACGTGTAAAGAAATTTTAAATATGGTGTCTTCAAAATAGGACACTGGGGTCACATTGGGGTTAATAGGTTAAGAAAAAAAAGTGGTTGCAGTCGTTTTAGCAACATTACGAGACAGTGCTGTTATGGGGAATAGACAGTACAGAATTTTCCAAAATTTTGTTATGTATGCTGTTAAATTACTGTTCGTGATTAAGTCAACCACAGATAACAGGTATAGGATTAGAAAAATGTTTTAATCTATGCAATACTTGCACTAAATAATGAACCCAATCGAAGTTGTAGTTGGCCAAGAAAAAAGCCGAACTCAAGATCTATTACACACAAAATCAATAGTACAGCAAATCAGCAATTTCAGGTGTCGCAATTTGTACTCCCACCCATATGAATCGACTTCGATTTATTTTCTAATACTACGCACCGTGTCACAGAACGCAACTTAGCTACAATCAACCCTATACAACGAAGACAAGGTTTCGTTTAGTTTGGTCTAGTATGACGTACTGTTATTGGGTAGCCACCCTAAGCTCGTTTGCGTTAATGAGACAAAGGTTTAATGTGACTCCTTGCAACGCATTGCCCGACTTTTGACACAGATGCCGTTAATTAAGTTGTACGTTCGTCAGTCGAGTGGCAGAATCTCTGGCCTAATTCTCAGGTGAGATCTTACTTGAGTGAATAAAGCCCAGAAAGTTCGAGGTATACATTATGGGGCTTAAAGTTTCCGAATTATATGATAGCATTCGAAGAGGCACTGTTTAAGTCAGACTTTGCTTCGACTTAATGGCGTAGAAGACGTTTTAAGCGCCTAGAATTCTTTTATTTATGTTGTTTTGTTTTAGTGACTTGTGGCATCCAATATGTAGTTTCTAGTGGGCTTACATTCGGTCCGTGTAACTGTTACTTGGAACAAAAAAGACATATTGATTTGACTATAGGCCACTATAGCCTCTTGACGTCCAAGTCAATTTTTTGATTTATGAACATTAAACTTTATGTCATTGACATAAGGTGTCCTTTATAAAGGACACTAGGCGTCAGGAGGATAGGTACGCAAACAAATGGCTATGCTGAGCGGATGAACGAAATGATGATCATTTTCCGGATTACAAAACATATATGTAAAATTAGTGTTTATTGACTTTGTAAGTATAACAGCTATTATAAATGAGTTATTATAGTGAAGCTGCAGTGAAGTGAAGCTTGCAGTTAAGGATAAAATAATAAATTGTGGTAAAAAGTAGAAGTAGTACTTATAGTTTATTTCGTTTGAGTTTTTTTTTATGTGCATCTGCTTTAACTTCTTACGGGTTCCGTAACAAGTCAACTAATTTAATCACATGCAGTTTAAAGCCAAATTTTTTTAGTAAAAATTAAATTTTTTAGGGAGTCCGTGTCCGCGATATCAAAGTAAAATAATTTCTTCTGACAGAATACGTAAAGTTAGCTTTAAATGTTTCTCTTATGGTACTTTGAGAAAACTTTACAACCCTGATGGGTGATCTGCTAGTCATGTAAAATTAATAAATAAGTAAAATTTTGGCTTAACATTATAGATAAGATAAAACTACTCACAGAAAAATAGAACTCCGACTTCTAAGTAATATCATATTATAATTAATTATATATCTCGCAAAAATTTTGCACAAAAGACATAATTAACAATGCGAAATTACCATATTCCCAAATTAAACATTTAACGTCACTTAAACGTTACCTATTACACTCATAACTCTATTTTGTTGCGTTTAAGTAGACAATTGCCTTTACGCCCTTCTTATCACCGCCGTAAAAGCTGCATGGCTTAGCGGAGTGAGTAAAAGTGTTTATTCAGCTTCCGGGAACGGTGATGTTACCCTCTTTTAAAACACTTTGACGCTATTCAGCGTAAACACCATCAGTTTTTTTTTACTTTGTTCCTTTTACATAACCATCTTTATACAACCAGCACTGCATTGGGCCCATGTCTTACTTCAAAGAGCGATAATGTTATTGGTCACCTTTAATTTTTATTATTATCTAACGGTGGCAAATATTGATTAATTTTAGATATAAAGTTTATTAGATCTAAGTAAAATTTTACCGTGTGCCCAAATGAACATTAAAACAATTAAAACTAAAAGCATCCTATGTATCTTACGTAAGTATATGTGTACCTATGTATGTGTGAGTGTTTACAAATCTCCGTCTCCAAAATTTTGGAGTAATTTATAAAACCAATTGGAGCTATACGCAGACTGGAGCGAACCGCAGAGCCTGAAAAATTAATTAAAATGATATGGGACGGAGGTTCTGCCTTTTATTAAATGTCTACTATTATGAAAAAGTAATTTGTCTGTTTATGTAAATGAGATTCCTGCGTAGAAACAAGTGCTTATCTTCAGCATTTCGGCCTGTACATGTCCCAGGGCACAGCACTCAGTTCCGGAGTAGGCCTTCTGACCCCTCAGTCAGATTTAACACGTGGGCCAAGTGCAAATTGAGAACTTCACATTGTGTCTCTATTTTGTTACCATAAAACTTCCCGTAATTACCACCAGACGACCAGATAGCCTAGTGGTTAGAGAACCTGACTACGAAGCTTGAGGTCCCGGGTTCGATTCCCGTGTCGGGGCAGATATTTGTATGAAAAATACGAATGTTTGTTCTCGGGTGTCTAATATGTATTTAAGTGTGTATCTATTTACATATATAATAATGTTTATCCGTTACTTAGTACCCATAACACAAGCTTAAGCTTACTTTGGGACTAGGTCAATTGTTGTGAATTGTTGCGCAAATCTATCTTATCCTAAAAATGCTATTTACGAAAAAAAAACTCCGAGCAAAACTCGGTCGCCTAGGTACTGGATATTTTAAGCCAAGTAGTAATTAAATTTAACATATAGCATACCTATATAGCCTTAGGTACTTTAATCCAATAAAATCTTTAGCAAATAATTCTGCGCGGATAAATTCACGAGCAGAAGCTTGTATTTCTAATTCAAACATTCTCTATTCTATTTTATACTTAAAACTTTTGATAATATTATGTTTAGAACAAAGGATACGCTTATAAACTCAAAAACACAAAGTTTTGTTAAACGAGTTTGATCAAAGGATCAAAGAAAAATAAAACAACTAAGTTTTATAATTCAAACACGCTTCCAAATCACCCTCTGAGTATGAGTCGTCACGTCATATCAGTCGTGGGAAGTCTACTGTTGGACATCCTCCCCCATAGACCTCCAGTTGCTTCGGTTGGATTCGGATTCGGTTCGGTTTACACACAAACTCACTCACAACATTTATTGACAACAAAAACACACTACATCACAATAAAAACAGTATAAACATAAATAGGAGAAGAGAGAACAATCAGAGACGTTGTGCTGTAGTGTGATGCCAAAAGGGCTCAGCTCAGCATGTGCCGTAGCCCTGTAACCAGAGCTGCAGCGCTGGTTTTCAGCCCGACCCGGTCGACCTTTAAACCAGTCATCCATCCATCCATCTCGTTGGTGCACTGAGTAGGTATATTTTCTAAATTCAAACACTGTTAGGAAGTATCTTACATCAAAGATATTTACTAAATATAATATTTAGTTTAGTCTATGATTTTTTTAGAAGATTTTCAGTTGAGTCACGTTAGGTCTGTCAGTACGTCAAGTAGAAATACCGGCTAGGTATACAATGTGTTTAATTAACAACTAAAAGAAGCTTATTCAGAATCGAGAGTCGAATCGATTTCATTACTTTTTTAAAGCGCGTTGTGTTTTTTTTTACAATTTTTTCACTATGTCCAATGTAAAAGTTAAGAATGCAGTACTTACGCTAAATAAATTTCTTAGCGAGGATTTTTAAATTAATCCTGGCCATCTTTCAGGCAGATTTTTAGGGTTCCGGAGCCAAAATGGCAAAAACGGAACCCTTATAGTTTCGCCATGTCTGTCTGTCTGTCTGTCCGTCCGCGGCTTTGCTCATGGACTATCAATGCTAGAAAGCTGTAATTTTGCACGGATATATAGATAAACTATGCCGACAAAATAGTACAATTAAAAATTCATTCATCGTTGGATAGGTAAAACCATTAAGGGTTTGCTAAAACGATTTTTCGATTCAGTAATTTTTTTGCGAAATATTCAACTTTAAAGCGCAAATTTTCATTACAATCGAGCGTCCCCCCCCCTCTAAAATCTAAACCGGTGGGTGGAAAAATTTGAGAAAATTCAAGATGGTAGTCAGTATGTCAAACTTCCAAGGAAAACTATAACGGCTAAGTTTGCTTGAGAATTTTTAGTAGTTTATGAGTACACAGCAGCGTATGGTATAAAATATACCTAAACTTGGAAGATTCCGTATAAAATACGAAATCCTTAGAAAAATATTACTTAATTTTTTCATAATGGCTACGGAACCCTATTTTGGGCGTGTCCGATTCGCTCTTCGCCGGTTTTTTTCTTCTCAAAACGGCAAAGCACAACTGACACGAACAAATTAAGAGTGCAGAATTAGAAATCAAGTAACAAGGGCAAATTACTGATTGAGCAAAGCATGCGAATATTTTTAGAAATAATTAAGGTATTTGAAAATAAACACAAGAAAATAAACTTAAAGTAATAAAAAGCTGTTGGAGTGTCTGAGGTGTTCAGTCGTTTAATTAACACCTTGTATAGGTAAGTATTAAACAAAAATTGTGTGACAGAAATTGTAGGTACCCTTATTGTAAAGCTTGCTTAACTTTAAAACACTTTCGAAACACTCTCCGAGTATGAGTATACTTTGAAAGTATTAGTTTATCATTTTTGTAGTGCACTTTGCACTTTCGCTCGTGCGTTGTTGCCAAGTATAGAACATTCGTCTAGTACAGTGTCGAAGAGCAGTCGTCTGCTAGCTACGGCGTAGGGCGAACGCGAACCCGTAACGCAACGCGCGCGCCGAAGTTACGGTAACGCGGGTGGTAAAGTTTGGTTGAGCAGTGTTTTGTTTTAGTGTTGAGTGCCAGTTACTTTTCTGTGGTAGTGAGGGGAAATTGTTCGTTTTTGGAGAAGGAGTTTAACGTGAGTTTTTTTCATTTTTTTCTTATTGTTTAATTTTTAAGGGGGACTTAGATTATTGGGAATATACATAAGTAGTATAAAAGAGGTGAGATTCAAATAACTTACAACAATATAATAGGAAACAAAATAAATAAAAAATACATGTTTTCTTTTTAAAGGTATGTTTATGTAGTTTTTATTTATTTTGTTTCCTATTATATTGTTGTAATAAATTAGTTACGCATAAATTAAAAGATTGTTATGAAATAACTTACAATTTTTATAATTTTTCAGAAGTAGTATCTGTGAATATAATTACACCGAACTTTTTTAACCTTGCGAACTTGAACTTGACCGTGCAAGCAATTAACTATACTGAGCGGCGAAAAATCTGGCCTAGATTGGGCCTAATTTTGGACAAAAGTGTGCCAAATTTTGTGCCGCTGAGTACATTAAAATTTAATCGAATTTAAATAATTGACAAATTAAGTTTTTAACATTATTCCAGTAACCAAGTAAAAAAAAGTTTCAATACTTAATAACTTTTAAAAAATTTTCGTTTAAAACTCTGAACATCTCAAAACATAGCATATGAATACCTAATCTATGATTGCTAAGAATTTTGAATGAATTTGAGATTCATTTGATCGATTATATGCGAGTAATCCGAAGTATTGCTTTAATTATTTCTCAGTACCACGTATTTTATGATTTAAAACCTAATAATATCCTGCAATACAAGGTCACTAATTAATTAAGAAGAAACATAATTTTCAACATGAATTTACGATTTTTACAAGCCTTTATTTATTTTTATTTATTTAACTTGCCCTGTGCCCTGTAAAATAATCCAACAATTAGGTACCCCTCAAACTTCTTGAAGTGAGCCTTTGCTCCGACTTAGTGGCCTAGAACAGTGTTTTTCAACCATTTTTACGAAACGACCCCTTTCGCATGAATAAATATTTCACGACCCCCTACTCTATTAATTAACATTTTCTTAATAAATAATAATAATTTATTTTCCTTAAAAAATTACACACATATACATAAAAGAGATGTCTGGCGGATCCCAAACTAGGCTGAGCCTGTATCTTGGGGTCCTGAAATATTTTTAAGCTTATTGTTTTTTTTTCCACTGAGCTAGTTTTTTTAGCAACTAAAAGGGGCTTCGTGACCCCTCAGGTGGTCGCGATACACAGGTTGTAAAACACTGGTCTAGGAGATGTTTTTAAGGCACCTAGTATTTGACAAGCTTTTATTTAACCTTTAACTTGCCTGGTAAGCGCAGCATTAGCTGAGTCTGCTCCTTTTGCCGCAGAACTTACACTTAGGTACTCGTACTTATAAAGTTCCTTAAACTATTTTTTTTTATTCTTATTTTTAATCTGTGCTATATTGTATCTGTATTGTTTTATTGTTACTGTCAGTAAATAAATATTTTCATTCTTTCTTTCTAATGTTTGTTGTTGGGTCAAATCTTGCAAGTACATTTCGACCCACTTCTAGTGGTAGGATTGACTTGAAATTTTATATACAATTACATAATATGTAAGTTTAATGACAACAAAAACTACGGTCAGGAAAAAAGGCTTGTATTAAAAATGTTTTTTTTTTAAAGAAACTTATTTAATAAGAATGCCTTCCGGGTGAAGGCACATCCCGACAAGCTCTTACTAAATAATGGCTCAAAAGCCTAATTTCAAGGTACTTAATCTATTATCCTTTGAACACCGGATAGCCATTTAAGACAAAGGACTTCATTATTCAACTTGGCAACACAGCATTCATAATCGCGATATCAGATAATTCAAATTAAAATAATTAGTTGTCAAACCATAAATTGGTCTACAATTGCGTAGACCTACTAAAATGACCCCATACCGTGTAGATAAATTTTTCTTAGGCTTTGCTCACACTGGAAATATTCATAGATATCTGCCCTATAAATTTGAACAGAACGCTTGGTGCATTCGGTGCGCCACTTCAATTTGCATCTGGCCGGTTTTTTTCAAACATGCTCCGATTTTTTTCTTTTTATTTGAAAATAGAACTCGTAAATGCCCAACGATTTGACGCATCGCGGCGGCTTAATGGCCGGTAAAATAAGAATTGCAAGGGTCACGTATCGTATGAAATATTTGTGTTTTTCCAGGCATTATGTGATAATGGCAGCTAAAATGCGTGTGATAATTTACATGATGTTTATTCTGTCGTTATTTTTGGGATACATTTTCGAGATTAGAATTTTGCGGTCGCAATGCCCTTTGTAACGTAAATAGGGAGGGTTGCAGAGATTCCTATGGTTTTGTACAAAATATTTGTCTTCGGATAATATCCCTTTTAACATTACTTAAATAAGTCTAGACAGTTTTACTTTTTTAAGGCACAATATCACGTCGTCTATAAAATTAGTTTTATGTGGTAGAGCCTTACGTAACCACTTGCTGGCTGCAGTACAAATGGGTACGCTGGGGAATAATGTTGTAGGTGTCCATGGGCAGCGGTGATTAGGTACTTACCACCAGGTGACCCGGATGCTCGTTTTCCAGCTATTTGACATAAAAAAAGCAGTTCGTGTAAGTATTAAAGTGATCTAAAAAGCAACTCGTCCTAACCTACATAATTTGTGTCCGAAATTGAAAAAAAAACATAGGTTAGGTTAGAGTTGCATCAAAGTACGAAGCGCCTCAGCCACGCGGAATAGGAGCTTCATGAAGCGGAGCTCCGTCGACTTATCTTCACAAAATTAAAAAAAAACTTTATTTGGAACAGTAACAATTTGAAACAATTACAAAATGCCCAAAAACTGAAAAAATCAAGTTTGTTGTATGGGAGCCCCCCATAAATATTTATTTTATATTAATGTAATTATTTGTTTTTAAAGTGATAGGTATACAACTACAGATTCTGTGAATATTTCAAACATCTACCTGTTGCCGTTATTAATACATTGAGGGGTATTTTTGTAACAATGTACAAATAACTTATATTTTCCGGATGGAACAAAATATATCCATATTTTTTTAGCCTCTTTTACTATCCCACTGCTGAGTAAATGTCTCTTTCCTATACCTATACTCTAATTAATACAATAAGGTTGGAATAAAATAACTGAAAAAAAATCTGGCAGAAACCGTTAAATTTAGAACAATGTTAATTAATGACTTTGTTTTTTATGCCGGTGAAAATTTTGGTACTATAAAGCCCTACAAAAATTATGCTTCGCCGTCAAATATCAGCCTTTTTCGTCGTTTAGTTGGTTTATCCCGACCTTCGACCTTAGTTTGTACATAAAAAAACCCTAAGCAGATATGTGAATTAAATTCCTTTGGAAACGCCTACGTTTTTTTCTGCCCCAGTCTAATAAAGTCTAGACATTTTTCGGCAGGCAGGTAAAATAAGCTCCCAAGCGAATTAGAAAAGCTCGTGTACTTTTTTTTAGAACTAGAGCCGTGGTGGCCTGGTGGTTTGCCCTATCGCCTCTCAAGCAGAGGGTCGTGAGTTCAAACCCCGGCTCGCACCTCTGAGTTTTTTGAAATTCATGTGCGGAATTACATTTGAAATTTACCATGAGCTTTGCGGTGAAGGAAAACATCGTGAGGAAACCTGGCAAACCTGCGAAGCAATTCAATGGTCCGTGTGAAGTTCCCAATCCGCAATGGGCCCACGTGGGAACTATGGCACAAGCCCTCTTGTTCTGAGAGGAGGGCTGTGCCCAGCAGTGGGACGTATATAGGCTGGGATGATGATGATGATGATGTATTTTTTTTGGAAATAGAGCGAATTGAATTTTCAGCGTAAGTTACAAAGTCAATCAAGTGCGTGTCAGATATGCTCACGAACGTTTCCCCACAGTCACCAGCAGCAATATCTGACACGACAAAGTGTGCATATCTGATATGACTCTATTTCTAGGGCCGGGAGGACGTGTCAGATATTTTTGCACACTCCGCTGTGGCAGATATTAATACAGCTGACTGTACGATGGTATCGAAAAAAAAACTGTTTTAGCCATAGCAAATACTTATTACCGATTAAGGCGTAAAGTTCAACTCAAAATATCTTTATTCAATTTAGAGTATAACACGCAATATATGTCAAAAAATCCCCTACTGATTCTGACAAATGCTCGCTCGTTTGCCATCCAGTCGAATAAAAAAAAAAAAAAACTTTCTTGAGATGAACTTGGCAAGAGACTCAACTCGAGATCCTCTGTATTAATACATAATTTATACAAGAATTGCTTGCAAACAAAACTGTTTACGTTATACGACTAATATGCATTGGTATAATTTCACCGATGTTTCGGCCACATCGCAGTGACCGTCATGTATGACGGTCAGACCACGAGAATCGTGAAAATTTAAAACAGTATAAATTTTCTTGTATTCTTGTATATTCCTTTACTTTTGATGCTATCTCTCCACAAAATACCGCGATCATCTTTAAGCTCAGGAACAAATAGTACGTAGTAGAATCAGAACACGAAATTGAGAAAAAGCAATCAATCTTTTCAACCGAGATGATGTCTTTTTGTCGTCAAACACTAATGTCTAAGAGAAAGCAATATCTTTTTTTATTTGTTTTAGGACCTAGATAACTATGAGTTTTACACGACGAAATTAAACGCTTTGCTGCTTTACTTTAGTAAATGCGTTTTATTTACGGAAATTTTTATTTCCAGCGAATATTCCACAGCTGAGTTTTTAGAATAAGAAGCGTAAGGCTAGTTCTAATACAGGCTGAGTGTACATTGGAAATTTCATGCACTGCATTGAATTACTTCGTTTCTAACTCACGATTTTTACTTCAAAGAAGCAGAAGGCTTTACTGATTTCTGAAAAGAGCAAACGACGCAGAATTTCATTTAATATACATGGCACTTCAAAGATTATGATTTTCAAATGTAATTCAATTACGAAAATCGATTCCGAAAATTCAGAGCCTGGACTCAATTCCATAATCACAGCCATCACAGCTTCACATTCGTTAGAAGTCAGATTAGAGTAATTACTGATTTCAAGGTGGTATAAGTATCTTTTTTTAAGACGCTCTACACTCTTCGTCTGCGAAAAATTCGTTTATCGCTATCCCGAGGGGACTAATAGAAACCGGAATATGGAAATTCGTCGAAGAACTAAAGTCATCGACATAGCTGTAATATGCAAGTTGAAGTGGCAATCGGCGGGCACATCGCTCTAAGAACAGATAACCTTTAGGGGAGAAAAGTTCTCCAGTGGCGACCGCAAACCGGAAGACGAAGCGTTGGCAGACTTCTAGGACGACTGACTACATCGCGGAATCGTGGGCAACCAGTGGATGAAAGTGGCGAGTTGTTGTTCATTGTGGCGTTCTAAGGGGGAGGCCTTGTAATGGACAGTGGACAGTGGATAGCCGGAGCAGTGGATGTCTTCTGGCTGATGATGATGAGGGAACTAAGCAACATTTCTGGAACAATATAAGTCATGTTCTTCCTTAAAGGGAGAGGCCTATGTCTAACAGAGGACGTCCTACCGCTAGCATGATTATGTCCTTCCTATGATCTAGGACTTACACAATACTATAGTTTAATTTAAACCAGTTACTGCTTTCAAATTGTGAAAAGGTAACAAACAGGCAGATAAAGCTTAAGTTAATGGAAAGGAAATGGAAGAAAGTATAAGCGAGATCAAAAAATTTAACCCCTTTGGTCTCGTCAGCACAAATTTGTTTAACGATTTATGCAAATTTCAATCAACATGAAATAAAATCGAAGATTATTCAGCCTTTCGAATTTGATGAGGCTATTTTATACCTTTTGCTTACTTTCATAGAGATTTATTATTATAAATGAGAAAGAAGAGGTCTCACTACTTAGAAACGAATAGATGTGCTTGAAAAACAAAACTGGTCAAGTGTGAGTCGGACTCGCGCACCGAGGTTTGCTTCCATGCAGGTGTTTATAAATATCTAGTATTGGCAGAGCCCTGCGCTGCTCATACTGAAGCAAGGTTTGCGCAGAGTGGGGTCATTTTGAATGGTTACAGACACACACAGATATACATCAACAATTAAGAGTTATAAAAAAAAAATCAGAAAGTTTTTTTTATATATTGTGCTTCTTACAGTTCCGATATTTTGACTTTGACTTTGAATGAACACGAAACCGTATCTCAATCCAAAAAACGGAACCAACTTTTCCGTTACAAAACCCTTGGATTATTTATTATTTCCGAATAATCCCAATACACAGGAGGATTAATTTACATCTGAAGTGGACTTTTCAATTCCGCATCCATTTTGTTACGTAGTTCGTAAAGCTTTCCCGAAATAGATTACACTCTGACTCGTTATATAGGCTTCCGGTATAATCCGTGATATTGGAAACGGAAGTTGACCGGTGCACGGTGCTCTCAGCGCGTTATGATGACCTACTTGCCGATTTGGTTGGATAAATTGTGGTAAAACCACGTAAAACCAGCGATTGCCCGTCATCTGCGAATAGTCTTTCGTGGATGATACCGCAATGCACCGATATGTAGAACTTTCGATAATATCGATCTCAAAATATCGATATTTTCATCGATAGAGAATTATTATCTATCATATCGAAGAAGGATAAATATCGATGACGACAGTATCGGTAAGTATACCTAAATAGGTGTTTATGACAACTTTGGTTTCATAATAGCTCATGTCAATCAGTCATGATTATGACTGTTTTTAGTCGTTATTCTAAGCATGACAGATTTTTGTAACCTAATCATGACTAGGTAAGTTCACATCCACATATTTTATATTAGCGGCCTTGCTCACAACTCACAAAGGCCGCCGAAATGTAATCAAAACATCGTGGTAATTTTAGTTATACATACAGTCAAGTGTAATAATATATACTAATTCAAAGTATCAAAAATATGTACCACAGACTCTTATTCCGATGCAATAAGGCCATAGTAACATATTTTTGAGTGGTTCCAAATAGTCCGATAGATATCTACTTTTTTTGCGCTTTACATGGTAGTTTTAATGTGATTAAAATTCCGGAACATATTCATTATAATTAATGTATGTTTGTGGCAGTACCATTTCGAATCGGGCCTGCGTCAGATTAGATTAGAACCAAGTCTTCTACATTTGAAATGAGGCCTGTGTGTGAGATTGACAATTATTTTTATCTTGTTATCGTGTGATGGGGTTAGAATTACACCTCTCCATTTCTTCCGTGGATGTCGTAAGAGGCAACTGAGGATATAACCTGTCAATATTGTACCGTTTTTGTCAAACTTAAATCCTAAAATTGCTAAAAGTTGCTCCGAAGCGGTAACTTTTCGTGTGCTCTGCCTACCCCATTTGGGAATACAGGCATGATGTTTGTGTGTGTGTTAAAGTTAGCAGTAACAGGTCCTATGTGCCCAGCAACAACGTAAGGCGAAACATGTAGGTCTTACTCGAACCCTAAAATCGCCCCTCAAGCTATGATACTTATGTAAGCCACTTAGTCTCAGATTGCGTTACGTTACGTGTTAGCTTTAGAACAATAGCTAGCCCGTAACGTTAGGCCTTACAAAATTGCCTACAAATGGATACAAAATGTTTGGACTCGCCGCCAAAACTCTATTAGGTACACGATGTCATTGGCTAAATAGTAATGTAATTTTTTTAACGTTACTTTTAATGATTCGTACATAAAATTACAAAACCATTAAAACTAAAATCTTACCTAAAAGAGATGATAACTGAATACTAGCAAAAGCATAATCACGTTTCTTTTTACCTTCTACGAGTACCCCTACATTTTTACTTCTTTAGCGGCTTGGTTTACTTACCTTACCTACCTACCTAACTTACCCACTTACCTTATCTGCCTGCTACCTTTTTTAGTACCTCGTATAGCGGAGACAGTAGAGAGATCTATCACAATTGAAACACTTGAGAACTTATTATGTTAATTCGTATCATATTACGCTTCAATGAATACAGCTGTGACAGACAGACAGACGAGCAGATTGATAAAAGGCCATACTGACACACATGAGCTTTTTGGCTGGAGTGCTATAATAGTTATTTGTGTTACGAGGTTGGTAAGTAAGGTTTTACAAATGAGGTGAAGAGTGATAAATCGTGAGTGTATCATACGACGTTTTCTAATACATTTGTGGGAAAATAGGCAATAATAATAATAATATTATGGGACACTTGACACCAATTGACCTAGTCCCAAACTAAGCAAAGCTTGTACTATGGATACTAGACAACGGATAAACATACTTATATAGATAAATACATACTTAAATACATATTAAACATCCAAGACCCGAGAACAAACATTCGTATTATTCATACAAATATCTGCCCCGGCCGGGATTCGAACCCGGGACCTTAAGCTTCGTAGTCAGGTTCTCTAACCACTGGGCCATCCGGTCGTCACAATTAATAACATAAAGTTGAAAAAAAAAAAGGAAAACAATGCAAAGTTTTACAAAAATGGCGCGTCCGTAACGCCCAAGCGTAAGTTTTGTTTTTAATTAGGTTAACTAAAATAATTAGCAAAGGTTCGACGCGTTCAGCCACTGCGATTTTTCCGAATAAATAAAAGGTGGAAATTATTAAAATCTGAGGTACCTAATTAAATTACAGTTTAAAATAATTACCTACAATCAATTGTGCAAAGTCATTGCTTAGTTTTGTATACTTATAAATTTTTCTACGTACGCGTATGAGTCGATATTTTTTTTACTTTTGTCATTTAGGCCCACTGGCAGTAAACACAAATCTCGAGTTAGCGTTAAGCTCAGTTTAGTAGTGTCAAATTGTATGGAACTGTCAAGCTTAAGCCTGGATTGACGGCCAATTGCAAGACGGCCTTAAAACTCTTCGCTTGTAGGTAAACTTTTAAAATGGCGAATTAAAAGAAAACTGTAAAAAATTGCACTAGTGCGGTAAAATTAACTTACGAGCCATGTACATCCTTTGAAAGTGAATTTTTCGAGCAAATGTATTGTAAAGATCATTGTCCATCTGTATTCTGTAGACTGACTGGAAGAAACATGTTTCTTGTATGGCAACCTATATGTGGGGCGGTAAAGGCACGTTTACTGATGGGCCTGTCGACGCGGGAAAAGGGGTTTACGCCGGTCACGTGAGCTGCGAAAGTGATATCTTCCTGTGGCGGGCTAGCATTCTTCATTATCTTGAGGTCCCGAATCCCCTTGAGGTTCGAATCCTGGCCGGGACAGATATTTGTATGAATAATACGAATGTTTGTTCTCGGGTCTTGGATGCTTAATATGTATTTAAGTATGGATTTATCTATATAAGTATGTTTATCCGTTGCCTAGTGTCCATAGTACAAGCTTTGCTTAGTTTGGGACTAGGTCAATTGGTGTCAAGTGTCCCATGATATTTATTTATTTATTTTATCTCAGCCTGTGTACATATCTCACTGTAATTTACAAGCTTCTTCTCAGAATGAGGACGCTTGGGGCGTAGTTCCATCACTGGCCCAATGCGGATTGGTAACTTTTATCTTCTCAGCTTTTGCCCGCGGCTTCACCCGCGTGGAATTCGGTTATCGCGCGCTGTTCCATTTTTCACCAACTGTGCAATTTTCGGGATAAAAAGTAGCCTATGTCACTCTATGTCAAAGATCACGTCGATTCGTCGCTCCGTTTTGACGTGAAAGACGAACAAACATACACACAAACGGACAAACATACGAACACACACACTTCGGCATTAATATTAGTGCGGATTTCTTCGATTTTGTGAGACTCTTCACCCCATAAATACTTGTTTTCACCTCACTAGCTCGAAAATGCTTTCTTTATCCTTCGAAATCTGCGTGGAAAGTGGCTTTTTATCCTCTAGGCTGGAAAGAGTTTTTGAAATTCGAACGTTATCGTGAACGGCTGCCCCCTTGAAAATACATCGACCGCTTACTTTCACAACCTCGTATCTTCCCACAAAATTGCTATAGAATCATCTTTATGTTAAGTACAATAGAGTGTTTATTTGTTGTATACAATTCGGGTAGATACGAGGTTGAGGAAGAAAGCGTTGAATATTGACGTGTTCACAAAGAAAGTTCGTCATACATTTGTTGAAGTAGGTAATATTTAAATCTGTTAATTAATCTGTTATTTTATTCTTATTACTAAACATTCATTTTGTGATTTTACTTTTAATTTTTAGTACACCTTGATACTTATGCCATGCAATCCTTTGCTGTTTGATATGTGAATAATAAAACCGACTTATTAGTAACTGCTTGCACAGTTTTTATTCCATTTGCCATTTTCTCGCTGTAGTGAGGTGAAAAATTGTGTGTTTCGCTCGGCTGTAAAGTTGTTTAGCGTCTCGTGCCTTTGAAACCCTCGACTGCGCTCAGGATTCTTCATTTGAACCACTCGCTTCGCTCGTGGTTCAATCCTAGAATCCTTCGCTTGCTCGGGTTTCAATATATGCACTCGCGCCAAACAGTCACTTTCCAGCCTTGCATAACAAATAACTATTTTACGTGTATATATATAATTTGATATTTATTGATTGTTGGTGACTACTTATTTAACATGTCTTTAGTCCACATTTATCAAAGCTAATTTCATATTTATTTAGTGTTTAACTTGTCCTTATTGTGATAGATGCGTGTAGCACAAACAAAACAGTCGATTTAAATAATGTGACAAGGTACTCGCAGTTAAAAGAAGCATAAAACTACATATAATTTTGATTAAATTTGAATTTTGTATTTGAATTGAATGTATTTTCGATATACAAGAATTGGTCATTTATTAAAGGTAAGTAATAAGTATGTCAGTTCTGAAAAGAAAAAAAAAACCATTCGTGTGTATCATGCTAGAGCAGCATTGTTTTATGGCGAATTGTAACAAATACCTAACGATGAGAAGCGTGAAAGGTGTTTTACGTGAGATATGCGTTTTGGTATGCTGGGACGATTCGTCGTTGGAAATGTCTTTGTGCGTATTTGTAATATGCGTAAGTATAGATTTTTTTCAATTTAAAGTATTCACGCGAACTGATGCGCATTTAAAAGCGCCACTTTCATATGCCTCTATTGAAAGTACTTTAGCGTAAGAACCAATTTTTTTCAGCCATTAATTTGGTTCAGAGCGAGTTGTAAAAGTACGATTTGGCGCTTACGTCTGGCGTTACGCTCTCATCTTATTTTTTGTTTTATTTCGTAGGAAATAAACAGTCATATAAAAACATAGCATTTATGTAAGACACGGTGAACTCTTGAGAAAAGAAGACTTGAAATGTCATAGCCGTAACAGTCAAATGATACAATATGTAATATATCGGTAAAAATAGGAACTATAGTTTTGGGAATTACATTTTAAGTGTACAAGTAAGTATATCATATCATTTACTTTTTCTCTGGGTTATTTTTACACGGAATCACGAGCACTATTGATTTTGTGTTATGAAAAAAAAACTTTTCTTCTTTATAGATAAACTTGTTCTTTAAACATGTCTAAGCATAACTCCTAGTAACAATTAATTCCGTGTAAACCCGCCTTTACACCCAAACCGTAATAGTTGTCAGGCATGCCTCTCAAATGACAAACCATGCCATTTCCTTGCAAACTTGTCTTGCAGCTCTATGTAACACGCCCTTGTTTGTCCCCAGTAATTTATTTACTTTATGACAACAGCTTCCACTGAATGTCTCACTTTGGCTGTGCCGCGTTTACATGAGCTTAGTTACTAATCACAAAGGGCTGTCTATAAATTACACGATACATTTATGGTAGGCAATTTGTGAGACACGAATAAAATAATTGCCATTTCTACAAGCTTTTATTTAGTTTCACCTATCCCATTGTTTGTCTGTCTGTCTCTAATCAAATCTTGCAAGTTAAATTTGACCGATTTCCAGTAGTAAGATTGACTTGAAATTTGGAATAATTATGTAAATTGTGTGACAATATAATAAACTAGTAGTGACATCCTAGTAGTCCAGCCAGGATCATCTCCATAGGATTACCCTTCAACGGTTAATAGCATCGACATGACAATGCAAGTACAGTCAACAAAAAAGCTTGTAAGAATTAAAAATTAACTTTTTATGCTTAGGTTTATAGTAATAAATATGTGTGACAACGAGTGTGTATCTCAAACTTGTTAGTTGTATTTTGTTTATTTTCTTTTGTACAATAAAGAGTTCACAATAAAGATTAAATGAGGAGCGGGATCGAAAATGATTAAAGTTTATGGTTATACTCGTAAATTGCCTCTGTGTACTTATTGCTTTTTAAATTAATTACCTATCCGTGTGAACATTGTGTTAGTTAGTGCTTATTTCTAAACCTAATACAAATTCGATCGCTTATTTATTTTACTGATCAAAGTTTAATGTCTCAAAAACGATAAACCGATTCTGATGAAACATCCCCTCTTTTTTCATCGAGGGTTAATAAAAACAATAAATTTAAACAATGCGCGAACACCCAAACGGCACTCTCAACGCCAAATTCAGACTAACATTCCGATATGGTCGCTTCATCCTATAAACTCGCTTCACACTATACTATAAACGAAGTACTACGTTCATGTAAATCCGGCATGGCACTGAAAATTAAGGGCCACGGAAATGCTAAGGCGGGGTGTAGTTTCGTACTGTTCCCGAACAATCGAGGTTTAGCAGCAATGTAATATTTACACTAAACACCAAACTTTTTAAGGCTTAAGTTTTCACAGAACAGCTTACTTCTAATTTTTAACAGGCTCCGTTTTGCTTTTGTTTTCTCGCAGAGAATTCGCTAATCTGTTCCAAGTTCAAAATAATCGCTTTTCAGTTTTCTTGCCAGCCTGTGTTTTTAAGTGAGAGATTGCCTTTGAGCCTGTGTTTAAAAAAAATATTAAAGAGAAAACACTTGTTAATAAAGAAAAAACATAAATAAAACTTAACTCTAACTACCTAACTTAAAAACTGAATACCTACTAAATTAAATCTAATAATTAAAATGGAAATTGCGACGTATTATGAAATTAATTAGGTACAGTTTCCAACTCAATGCAAGGGGTCGCTAAATCGCCTCTACCTTATTGGGGGTTAAAAATAAAGCCCAATGTGGAACTTTGGACTTCCATTGCGGTCCGCTAATATTTGAACATCAGGGACAAAACATAAACACAAAAGTTTATGGTTCGTTTGTGAATGGATTAATAGGAACTATATTTAGCGCAGTTTGATATTTCGGGAATGTAACTCTGTATACAGGAACATAAATACAAAGAATTATGCCCTTTTAAGGTTCCGTACCCATTTTTTTCCCTCTATCTCGAATCTCTAAATTTTTCGGAATTAGTGTGCAAAATCCGGTGGTAGGACCTTGTGCAAGGTTCGCTCGGATTGCTACCACCATCTTGCTCGCTAATCCTGCCGTGAAGCAGCAGTGCTTGCACTGTTGTGTTTCGGCGTGGAGAGTAAGACAGCCGGTGAAATTACTGGCACTTGAGGTATTCCATCTTAGGTCTCTAGGTTGGCAACGCATCTGCAATACCTCTGGTGTTGCAGTAGTTTATGGTCGGTGGTGTTCTTTTACCACCAGGAGACCCACTTGCTTGTTCGCCTTCCAGTCGAATAAAAAAAAAAATACATTTGAAAGTTACCTTGCGCTTTAGGTACGGCGAAGGAAGACATCATGAAGATATCCGCAAAAACTTAATGTGTGCAAAGTTCCCAATCCACACTAGGCCCGCGTAGGTCCTACAGACCAAAGCCTTCTCTGAGTGGCCAGTGCCCAGCCAGTGGGACGTATATAGGCCGAGGTGTAATACGGCAGTATATTTTATAATCCGTGTGCGAGTTCGCACTGGGCACGTTCATTACTTTTTTTGTAAAAATAAATGTGTACTACCTTCTTTTACATCACTTAAAAAGCTGATAGAGTTGAAGTCGTGTGTCCACTAATCGTGCTCATAACGACCTTTAAAAAGACAAATTACCTATAATTTTACTTTAGTAAACATCAACAACCAATTTTTCCAATGAAAAACTTTGTCTTGTCCAAACAAACATGGAATAAAATTGATGTCACTCAAAAGTAACCAATTGAAGAATAATTTTCCAACTTATTACGAGTATATTGCCTTTTCTAACATTTCAATTTAATTTGTGACATCAGACAAATAATACCGTTGCACTTTTGTTTTTACTATCCTCTAACCCTAAACGAACGAAGCAGCATCACAAACTTACGTATTACAGTGGCCAAGCTCAGAACCAATTCTTGTCCATATGAATCCTAGCGCATGATTCACGACTAGCGCCACTTCCACCGGCAAGAACAAGTTGGTTTTTCTTTAAAATGTGGAACGAACAGCAGAAGTGGCGTCATCTTGCGAGATTATGAGACTCAGATGCTTGAGACAGCGTCGTTAAGAAAACCAGGTTTTAAAAATACCGCTGCGTTCACTGATTCCAAGATAATATTAGATTTTGCTTGGATACGACATTTTGTCAATCAGGGTTTGGTAAAGCCTGTGGTAACCTAGTGGCGAGCCGACTTGTGCCATCATGCAAGGGGTAAATATTACTTGTTAAAATAGCGTGATAAGTCTCGTTTGTGGTATTTTGACTATCATGCAAGGGGTCGGATTTGTACCTACCTCATGTTTTGAACATCCGACGCTAAAAGAGTGGTGATATAAGTTTGACGCTAAGCCCGATTTACATTAATCTATCATGTGTCGTGTCGTGACGCATCACAACTTTTCAGAAGCCAAAAACTAGAAAAAAATAAGTAAATAAAAAAATAAGTATATACTTTTGTTATTGACGAAGAGCTTAGAATTTCTTGTAGTTTTTTTTAAATATTCTCTAATTGGATGCAAATTGTATGGTTACATAGATACGTGCGCTATACGCCCTGGTGAAAACTTATTAGATATTCCATACTTTTAATTTTAATTAGACTGCGGTATAAGAAATCAAAATAAACGGTAAAATGTTTGGTGGTCGTAAAGGACACAGGTACACCGACAATAGAGAAGCAAAGTAGTCTATCATTCCTACATCAAAATATAAATCGCTTCACTGGCAAAATATTAGATTTAGAATTACTCTGTGAAAAGTTAAACTTAGATATTATCTGCTTAACAGAAACCTGGCTAAAAAAAGATTCAATGCAATTTAATGTAAATAATTATGCAATAGCTAGCGCCTTCTGCAGAGAATCTGCAGCAGGTGGCGGGTCTATCATATTAGTGAAAAATGGTTTAAAGTTCAAAGAACGCAAAGACCTGTCCAGCCTTTCTGTTGAACGTGTATGCGAGATCGCTTCTGCGGAAACGGAACAGTATTTAATTTTATGTATATATAGACCACCAAACTCGAATATTACTTTGTTTATAAATACTATGGAAGATGTTCTAAGGAAATCAGTAAAACGTAATAAAGCGCTGGTGGTTTGCGGGGACTTTAATATCGATATTTTATCACAATCCGTTGAAAAAGACCAGTTTATTTCTGTTTTAAAATCTTTTAATTTAAATTTCTTATTTAATGAACCCACCAGAGTCACAACCACTTCGACCACATGTATAGACAACATTTGCTTAACTTGTAAGTATTTAGAAAAAGCTGTAATCAGTGGAGTACGGTCGGATCACAAAGCTCAAACAGTGAAGTTACCTCGGGCTAGGGGCGGTGTTAATCAAACCATAGAAATTAGGCCGTTGAACAAACAAAGACTTGACCGTCTCAAAACAAACATCGCGCAAAAAGTAAACAATTTAAAAGTATGCACTAAAAACCCAAACGAAAATTTCAAAATATTGTTAAATACTGTATGCGAAGAATACGATAAAACGTGTAGTAAAAAACGTATTAAAATAGGAAACAAACTGTCATTCAATGAATGGGCTACGCCTGGAATACGTAGGAGTAGGGACGTCTTATATGATCTTTATGATAAGAAATCATGTACTACTGATGAACGTTTCCACCAGTATGTTAGGGATTATTCAAAATTATTCAAAATTATATGTAATAAAGTAAAAGCTAACTAACCATGTAACTAATAAAATTAAGTCCTCTAAT
Organism: Choristoneura rosaceana; assembly: GCA_037349165.1. NCBI lineage: Eukaryota > Metazoa > Arthropoda > Insecta > Lepidoptera > Tortricidae > Choristoneura > Choristoneura rosaceana. The sequence goes on from JAZBNJ010000032.1 coordinate 4,355,977, forward strand.
GATAAAATTAAAACAGTTTGGAAAATTATAAATACTGAAACCGGTCGACGTAAGAACGCGGAATCCTCTATATCACTAAAGATTAACAACGTATTAGAAACGGACGCGGTTAAAGTAGCTAACGAGTTTAATACCTACTTCTCTAAAATCCCCATCGAAACGACAAAATGTCTCGCGTCTTCCTCAAAGCTAGCTGAATCGCTCTTAAAAGAAAATGTATCTATTCCAAACATAAGTAACTTTAAATTCACGCATGTCTCTCCCGGTGACATCATTAGGACTTTTAAATTATTGAAAGTAAAAAAAACGGAAGACTTGTGGGGCGTCTCAGTTAAGGTTCTACAGTCTATTTTAGATGTCGTTGCTCCAACTTTAGCTTTTATTTTCAATAGCTGCAATAGATGAAGGTGTATTTCCAGATTTGATGAAATATAGTAAAGTAGTTCCTATTTTTAAATCAGGTGATAAAGATAATCCCTCTGATTATCGTCCGGTGTCCATCCTATCAGCGTTTAGCAAAATATTCGAAAAAATAATGCTGACGCAAATGATCTCGCATTTTAATACTCATAAAATCATGCATCCACAGCAGTTCGGATTCACAAAGGGCAGGTCTACTACAGACGCGGGTCATAGTTTAGTTAAATTCATTTTGCAAGCTAGGGAGGAATCACATGACGCTATAGGTGTATTCTGCGACCTTTCGAAAGCTTTTGATTGTGTGGATCATGATACTTTAATTTGTAAGTTAAATTTTTATGGCATTCATGGCCTCGCTTTAGAACTCATTAAATCTTACCTCACACAAAGAAAGCAAAAGGTAGCGATTAACGGAGCGGTATCGGAGGAATCTGTGGTCGAAATGGGAGTGCCTCAAGGATCCATTCTTGCCCCATTCCTGTATCTTATTTATGTAAATGACCTAACTTATATGGTAAGCCAAAAGTCGGGTATCGTTATGTTTGCTGACGACACGTCTTTACTGTTCAAGGTTAGTAGAAAAGATACCGACTTCACTGAACCCAATGAAACCCTGTCCGTGATATCCGCATGGTTTGCTGCCAATAATTTGTTACTAAATCCTAAGAAAACCAAATGTATTAAATTCTCATTGATAAATTCATCTAACTCGAATTCAATTTCTAATATAAAGTTAAATGGGCAAACTATTGAATTTGTAAAATCAACAGTATTTTTAGGAATAACACTCGATTCTAAACTGCAGTGGGGACCTCATGTCACTGCAATCGCGAGTAGATTGAGCTCTGCTGCTTTTGCAGTTTGGAAAATACGGCAGCTAACCGATGTGGCGACGGCACGGTTGGTGTATTTTGCGTACTTTAATAGCATCATTTCGTACGGGCTTATTTTATGGGGATCTGCTGCAGACATCGAATCAATTTTTATCTTGCAAAAGAGAGCAGTTAGAGCAATTTATAATTTGAAGACGCGTGAATCTTTAAGATCATTTTTTAAGGAAACTGGTATCCTAACCCTGCCGTCGCTTTATGTTTTTGAAATAATCATGTACGTTAGGAAAAACATATGTGATTTTCCCACTAACGTCGATAAGCCAAAGGCTACTAGAAACACAGGGAAGCTTAAAGTTTCATCTTACAGACTGGCTAAAACCAAAAAGTCGTTTTTGGGAAGTTGCATACGTTTTTATAATAAAATTCCAAAAAATATTACTGAAGAAACTGATACAAAATTTAAATCTACTGTCAAAAAGACGTTAATATCTAAGGCTTATTATAAAGTTAACGATTATATCATGGACAGGGATATTTGGAAATAATTCCGATCCGCACTAGCGATCCCTTCAAATAGTGAACCTACTGTGTTAAAAATAAAATTGTGTTAAATACTTGTAATGTATAGTACATAGATATCATTTATAAATATTGTGAATCTGTTTTTAAAAAAAAAATACCTCGTTGAGTTTCTTGCCGGATTCTTCTCAACAGAGGTTTTTTTCCGAACCGGTGGTAGATTAAAAAAATGACGTGTAAAAGTGCCCATTGCGGCCTATTTGCTGAATAAATGATTTAACTTTGACTTTGACTTTGACTTGAATAAGTTATAGCTTTTAGGCCGTATGTCTTAATTTTTTTTCGAGGGTTAGGGAGAGTAGAAATATGGGCCGCGTTAATACCAGTGTTTTTTAACATACTTACCTTATATGTAATTACTGCCTTGATGATTGTACAAAGTACAATTTTTTTAAATAGTTGTGTTTAGGGACTAAAACAACACAGGTCGTAAAGGACATTTTTGAACGAATTTCCTTTCGTGGATTATACAGATCTATAGAGAGTAAAAAACTGTATAAGATCCCATAAAGAGTGCCTTTACGCCCAAATGTTCTTTACGCCCTTTGAGCCCAAGGTGTCGTGTGTAGCATTTGTTACATAGTTCTTATGTGGGTAATATATAATGTCTTGTTACTATGTGGTCGTAGCGGTTTATAGTTGCTTGCTACGGTATAATTATGTAACGGAAGTAGCTTTGCGTGCTACGCTGCAACCTGAGCATAATGTGAGTGCCTGCATGCTTGCAACTGCATTGATAACAAGAAATTAACTGCTACATTACGTAATAGAGCTAGGAGTTCTTATCACAAACGCTAAAGCATTTATAGCTTGATATTTCATAAAAATATACTCAATTCGGTTACCAAGACCGCAATATTTTTAAATACCCATCCAAGGGCTATGGAGAGGACTATGCTCAGGGTTTCTCTGCGGGATGGAATCGGAAATGATGATATCCTCAGTAGAACTAAAGTTACTGACATAGTCCGAAGAATTGCGAAACTGAAGTGGCAGTGGGCGGGGCACATTGCTCGCAGGACTGATGGCCGATGGGGTCAAAAGGTTCTCGAATGGCGTCCGCGGATCGCGAGACGAGCTGTCGGTAGGCCTCTAACAAGATGGAGCTACTCATTAAGATCGCGGGATTGCGGTGGATGCGAAAAGCACAAGACTGGTCTGAGTGGAGAGCCTTGGGGGGAGGCCTATGTCCAGCAGTGGACTTCTTTCGGCTGACATGATGATGATGATGATGACGACCCATCCAGGACGGTACGCGGGAAAAAAAACATCCTTGCTTGAGTTATTGTGGTCTGAACAGCCAACAGCATCAATATATGACACATCAAAGCGTGCATAAATAAATATCTGATTACTCTATTACAAGGGCCGATAGCTGTGGTAGCCTAGTGGTTTGACCTATGGCCTCTCAAGCAGAGCGTCGTGGGTTCTCGTGCCCAGCACTGGGACGTACTCGTGTATAGGCTGGTATGGATGAGGGGTCGATAAGACGTGTCAGATATTTTTGCACGCTCCGGTTTGGCAGATATATTTCAGCAAGGTGTCTGTATAATATGTTTTGTGTGTTTTTTTTAGGGTTCCGGAGCCAAAATGGCAAAAACGGAACCCTTATAGTTTCGCCATGTCTGTCTGTCTGTCTGTTTGTCTGTCTGTCCGTCTGTCTGTCTGTCTGTCTGTCCGTCCGCGGCTTTGCTCAGGGACTATCAATGCTAGAAAGCTGTAATTTTGCACGGATATATAGGTAAACTATGCCGACAAAACAGTACAATTAAAAATTCAAAAACAATTTTTTTTAGGGTACCTCCCATAGACGTAAAGTGGCGGTGATTTTTTTTTTCTCATCCAACCCTATAGTGTGGGGTATTGTTGGATAGGTATTTTAAAACCATTAGGGGTTTGCTAAAATAATTTTTTGATTCAGTAAAGCGTTTGGGAAATATTCAACTTTAAAGTGAAAATTTTCATTAAAATCGAGCGTCCCCCCCCCTCTAAAATCTAAACCGGTGGGTGGAAAAATTTGAAAAAATTCAGGATGGTAGTCAGTATACCAAACTTTCAAGGAAAACTATAACGGTTAAGTTTGCTTGAGAATTATTAGTAGTTTATGAGTAAATAGCAGCGTAAGGTATAAAATATACCTAAACTTGGAAGATTCCGTATAAAATACGAAATCCTTAGAAAAATTGTATTTAATTTTTTCGTAATGGCTACGGAACCCTATTTTGGGCGTGTCCGACACGCTCTTGGCCGGTTTTTAAATTTTATTCTACCAATGTACACTCGAACCAACTGAATTGTGACCCACTGTGGAACCTTTACGTAAAAAAAGTTATAGTGACATCGCATTGCTTGGAAAGTGAATTTATCACGATACTTACAGGAATCGAATAATTCGACTGTACGTACCATCATACCAAATAATAGATTTCTAGTGTTACTTAGAAAAACATATTTTTGGGATCCCTAAAAAGTCTAAAAAAACCATTTAAGTTATCGTCAAATTCATTAACGGCAAAATTTATGAAGTGCCAGTCTGTCCAAACTTTTTAATTGCGAGGTACGACTGTCTGCCGGATGGTGATGGGTGCCAAAACAATTATTTCTACCGAAGTTTCAATGGTCAATTAACGAAACGGTAGTCCAGGTATTTTAGGTACGACCTTTTAATGTTTTTTTTTTACCAATCGGAAGTCGCAGTGTTGCACGGAATATTGGAATTTGCTGAAGAACCCAGTCACTTACATAATATATAAGTATACATCATCATCATCTCAGCCGTAGGACGTCCACTGTTGGACATAGGCTTCCCCCATATAGACCTCCAGTTGCTTCGGTTGGCAGCGGCCTGCATCCACCGTGAACCCGCGGCTTTAACCAGGTAACAAGTATATCTATACATATTTTTTATTCGACTGGACGGCAAACGAGCATGTGGGTCTCCTGATGGTAAGAGATCACCACCGCCCATAAAAATTTGCAACATCAGGGTATTTCAGATGCGTTGTCAACATCTTAGGCCTCTATAAAATGGGATACCTCAAGTGCCGCATCATCAAGTGCAAACGCATCTGGAACCTTCACCTGTATTAATATCTACCACAGCGGAGCAAAAATATCTGACACCTACCGGCCCCAGATATGGAGCCCTATCAGATAATTACGCACTCTTTGTTGTGTCAGATATTGCTGCGGATGACTGTACTACTAGTATGCGTATACAAAACAGAATTTAGTTTTCAAAGCACAAGTTTATGTATTATAAAACGTAGTGAACCCAAATGGAAAGTATTAAAGTGACTCTCAAGATCTCTCTAGAGATTACATACTTTGCGACTATGAGATAGGAAGTGGTGTGTTTTTATTTTAAAGTGTATTTTTCCAGACTTTATCCTGACAGCTGCTAAGGAATAATATTGTTCTTACGGAGCTATGACCTTTAGTAATAATACACTTTGTGGAATTGCATACGGTTTTCGAACATATTTTACACAAGATTGTTTACTTAGTAAAGTTTTTATTTTGATGTTGTTATTTTAAATAAACAACGATCTACAATTTATAACTAAACTTGCGTTTACTCGCGGCTTTGCTCGCACATATCTCTAGATAGATAGAAAGATAAAATAGTTTTCTACATTTTTAATTTACATTTCTTGTGCCAAACTACAGACATTTTGTCGGCACTATAGCTCTTGGTTTATAAAGTTACAAATCACAAGTAACGCTTAACATAAGATAGTTAGTATTAAATGATATTGTAACGGATAACTTACGTCTTTAATCGAGTTTAGCTCTACATGTTTCGGGCTATTTCGTAGCCATTCTTCAAAGGAGCACGCGACTCGGCACACACCCTCAAATGAAATTACCTATTACTGCATAAGTACATTGAGAACCAGTTTTTTTACCGTTCTCAATATAGGACGTGTCCAATTGATGTATTTGTGTACTTTATTGACTTTTTCTATCCTCAATATTTATTTTTCTAACGTCATTGCCTGATCGACTGCTTTCTGTAAATAAACAAACATCAAAAAGGAATCGGTAATATATTTCTGCTCAAATAAATTGGACTTATGCACGTTTGGAGAATAAAATAGTTTCTGCCTTTAGTAAACAGTATTTTACTAACGTAAAATAAGCTCTGATATGCCCTCATTATTTTTAATTGTGCCGTTAGAGTAAGAAAATTGTTTAGTACAATCTAAACTATTTGAAAATGTTTAATTTGAAATTGGAGGTTTTAATTTTGTTCAACAAAAAAGCTTTTTAAAGGATGCTTTATTACCCATTATGGTAAAGTAAAAGGAAAATTATGGTGTTGCTAAATCACTTTTAATGTTTAATGTTTATTTGGGCAAAAAACGGTAGAATACAATACAATACAATATTTTTATTGCACACCAACACATAGAAAGCAGTACAGAAAAACAGGTATACACAGAGACTTACAAATACAATACAAAAAACAAAGAACAATACAAAAAAACAACACAAAAAAATACAATGTAAAAAAACTTAAGAAAAGAAGACTTAAATTAAACAAACCAGCAAATATTGCCACTATTAAAATTTTGAAAATATACGTTCCGGATTTGTACCTTCAGGCGTTATCTTTCACAGAAAATTTTCAAGTACTTACTTACTCATATTTAATAATATTTAATTAAGTTTTTCGAAAACTTTTTACTTTTTTTTGCAGAATATTGGTATTGCATTATAAATAAAAAAATAAACCTTTGCACACCAACCACTATTCCCATTGGTTAGGAGTTTGGGAAGACATGTTATTTTTGGGATTCAAAATAAACCCGCAATTTCAAACCATCTGCTGCTAATGTTTTACGCAAGCAAAGCCGCATATAAAAGCTAGTTTGTAAGACGTTTGTGATTCAAAAGGCCAATCGAAAATTGATTGCACAATGACGGAATTGCTTTAGTGCGATGCAGTCGCTTAGTTCTTCGTCGGTCAAATTGATAAAGTGTTGTGCCGGGACTTTGTATTTGAATATCAATTGATAAATTGGAAAAGGCAAATATTGGTAACCTTTGGAATCGGGAAGATTGATCGGCAAAAAATGTTATTCTAATTATTCTGTTAATTAGATTATCAGAAAATATTACATTACGTATTTTTTCTTTTGGCTAGCTGTTTGACTTCCTGATACGACACGACACCCACCCTTTCCTTCACCTGGTTAAAATAGGTCAATCTTGTTCTTCCTCTACCTCGTTTTCTTTCTATTTTGTTTTCAAGTAGGTTAAGAATGAAATTGTCGTATCGTATCAAGTGTCCTATCGTATTTCCTCTTCGGCAATTTATGGTCTCCAGTAAAATTCTTTTTTCTTTGACCATGGTAACAACTTCTCGTTGGTTTTCCATTCTGTCCAGCTGATCCTTTCCATTCTCCTCCAACACCACATGTCAAAGGCTTCTAGCCTTTCACTGTCTCTTTGAGTCAATGTCCACGTGCGGAGTGGCGATTACTCCACCGACAAGAGCTTAAATTTAAGAAGGAAGAAGATTTCTTCTTTTGTCAATCAAACATCACGGGTAAACGGGGTTGTGACGTCACTCGGACCTTAACTGGAAAGAAATATATTCGAGACAGGATACATCTTTCGCAAAGTAATACTATAAAGTGCAATTCGAACTTCGTATCTTGTCGTTCCGCTGACGGTAATATTGTTTAACACGAAAGTGAGAGGGACGGTACGATACGAACTTTGTTTGTCAAATTTCGTTGTAGCCCCCCTGTCACCTTATTTCGTTGTACTCAAAATAATTTAATATTTTAATCTTTTATGAGTCTTTGCTAGTGAACCAACGACATTGAAACGAAGATTTCCGATTCCCACCGTGAATTGAAAGGGTGGTAATTTAATACAAAAGGGGTAAGCCGATTACAGCTCAATGAAAGGTATTCGCGAACTTTTCATTTTATTCTCACAATGAAGATTGTACTGAATACCGACGTTGATCGCCAGTGTCAAATAAAAAAAAATCTTACGAGTCTGGCTATGACAAGTTGCCGGTTGAAAAAGGCGGAAATTAAAAAAAATTGGACTGGCAAGTTTTTTTTGTAATACTAAAACCACTGTTTACACTGGTGAGCCCGTGAATGATTTGAATGAATAAACTTGATACTTGATGAATAATATTTAATTTTTAAAAAGCTGTTGTCCGCGTAGAAGTATGAAAAATAGTTTAATGTCCTATTCATTCTCACACCTACCGAATCTTCTTCTTCTAGTGCCTCTACAACTAGTGAAGGCAGGCAGTCAGCTCCGCATATTTCTTCCGTTCTTTGGCGAGATTGAAAAGCTCTGCGGCACTTGTGATCACAAGAACCACAGGTACCTACCGAATATAAAAAAAAACATAAAAATCGGTAAAATATGTAGTCAGTAACCATTGTAATAAAACCCATTAGAACCTTTGAGATGATCATTAAAATGTTGCTACAATTTAATTTTATTTACATTGCTGCTTGTCGGGGTGATCTTTAGTGTTGCCATAACAATAATTCCTTTATATTGCTCATGAGAAGTGATGTGGAAGTGATACTGGCCAGACTCTAGACCACAGGCAAAACAAAAATGTTGATAATTATTGTGTGGGATACTATTATTAAGACCAGGTATGTAACGGATGTGGTGTTATCGGAATCAGAAACAGAATCGGAACCGAAACCAGAATCGGAGCCTGAGAGGTGGGTCTACTAAGCCTGAGGGTCTATTGTGCAACGTTTGTGACACTCGCGATCACAATCAAATGATAGTTTTCGCATATAAAACTGTCATTACATTAGATTGAGATCGCGAGTGTCAGAAACGGTACATAATTAGGCCTTCTTCTGTTTGTTTTTATGTACGCCGCTCATGTCCAGTCGCTGCGGTAAGCATAGAAATTCGATATAACTTCCGTTTCAAAAGTAACAGCACCGGAACCGAAACGGATGTTTAATATCAAACGGAAGTTCCGACTGCCGACGACGAAAACGGAATCGGAGCTCCGTAACGTCCCTGATTATTACAATACACGAGTCTTTGAAAATTATAGAAATGTATCTCAACAACGATAACATTTAAGTGAAGATTAGAGTAGGTACATAGCTCCGAAAGTCGACAAAATTTTTGGAAGCGAATAAACGTGAAAAAGCCAGGTTAGACGTTAGGCTGTAATTTCGTTTGCATACAATGATAATTCACGATTTTATTTACGTTTCTTTTGTGCTATTTCCTTTGTCGCGGCCGGTTCCTTTAGGTTGTTTCTTGTCACCCCTTTTTCACTTATCTATGTGTTGATGAAAAAAGCCGTTTTTTTTCCTGGAGACCTAAGTGTAAGTAATACTCTTAGTGTTGTTCCGATAGAATTACCAGATTTTACGGTTACTTTTTACCCTATAAAATGAGAGAAGGGATTTCGTTCTTATTTTTTCTTAAAACCTGCGTTGGGGTTGCGATGTTTAAAATAAGGAAGCATTTAAGTTGTTTTTTGTTTGTTTATGCTATTTATTGTACAACAAGGAAATACAAAAAAAGGCAATTAATTTGTTAAAGATGTAAAATTGGTATGCGGGTTATTGACTCTCCGTTTTGGAAAACATTTTTTGTATATCTATCTGCTTAGAATAGAAGAATCTATTGGTTGTTTTTCTCAACCGCTTCTCGTTAAACTTTATGGACAGATTTAATTTTATTAAAGATTTTTAGGCTTAAAATAAATTAGTTTTTGATTTATTTGATTTGCCTTTGCAATAAATTATTTGTTAGTTTTGTAAAAAGTGTTAGTTTATGTGTAGGCGGTCTCTTGGTTAAGTATTTAAATCTAAACATCCACTAAAATAGATTGATATAGTCTTATTATATATAGAGTAGAAGTCATTTCTGTCGTAAATAAAGTTTGTTTTGTTACCAAACCCGGAAAAAACAAATGAGGGAATGACTTATGTGCAATGGAGGAGTAAATAGATTTAAGGGGCAGATTTCTGGTATCACATTCATGGACGATGATCGCTCTCCATCAGGTGACCCGTCTGCTCGTTTGCCCCCTCTTATATAAAAAAAATGGAAACAAGACAACCAGGGCTGGCAGTTATGTACTAGCTACTTTTTAGTCAAAATTCCACGAACAGGACTTATCACGCTAAAATACATGAATAATATTTACCTCGACGTTTTGACCATATTACCCGAAATTATGGCCCGAACATTCGTAAATATACAATGAGTATAAAAAAGACGTCACAAAACAAATTGGTGAATCTCTGATCGATCACTGTTCTCAATACATTTATATGTTATACTAATCTACTCCCAAAGTTTGGAATTCGCAGATCTCATCATATCGTCCCTCTCAATTTCCTTTTATAAACTATATTGGCGTGAACGAAACAACGTGAAGTTCGAATTTATGACTTAGAAGTGTATAAGAGGTTTTGTCTATCGAACAAGATTGCCGCAGATAAAAGTGATAAAGCGACTTTAGTGACATGTTTGTCTGTTCATTTTTTCTTAGTCAAGACCTAGATAAACAAACTTAAGGAGATGGATGAGAAGAGACTGATCCCATGAAAACGCGATTTTCTACTGTTTTCCTTAAATCTTTGTTCAATTTAGGCTATAACAAGCACAATTGGGAAAAAAACCTCTATTGACAAGAACCTGGCAAGAAATTCAACGAGATATGATATATTTTCTAAAACAAATAGCTGATATGATTAGGCTTGTGTACACTAACTGCGAGAACTGATGTTCCATTCGTGGATCTAACTCGTGTTCTCTCACTCTCTGGATGGTGTGAATAAAACATTCACTTCATTCCACTGAGACATAATCTTAAAAGCTTTATCTCTCTTTCTAGCAACATCCATAAATTCATCAGCCATCGTCGCGTCACAAACAAAACAGAATTCAGATTAGTCTAGTGCTTGCACAAACCGATTATTGCCTCGAACAGGAAATGGGTTTATTGCGGGCAGTTTTTCCACTATTGTGATTTTTGTTTTCGTGCTTTGAAGTGGAGAGATAAAAGTTTTTGTGCTATCGCACAGAAATATGTGCGAGTGGCGAGTTGCTGTTCATTGCGGCGTTCTAAAGGGTCTTTGTTAGACCACTGTCAGGGTAGAGCAGTGAGACCTTAGGGGTTCAATTTGAGTAAAACAAAATAAAGTTTTTAGACGTATATTTAGCCCTTAAGGCTTTACTGACAGAGAAGAATCTTGAGGGTCGCGGATACGAGAGAGTTGAGTAGGAAAGTATTTCATGGGAAGGCTTCCCTGGATCAGGGATGCTGGACGAAGGCTGGAGGCCGTAGGGGCTGAAGGGCCAGCAAGCAGCAGTAGTCCTTGCAGAAGAAGGACAGGGGCTTCGGTTCCAGGCGATAATGGGTCAGTTCCAGACCGTGCTGTGCCGCCCAAATTTGGGCAGAGCTACACTGAACTTAAATTAAGAATATAGATTTATAATTCTAGAAGGCGTATATCTTGTTTTTTCAATCGGACCCCTTCCGGCTGATGATGGCGATGAAATAGCAATGATTGCGGGCGTCTGTAAAGTCACACGGACGCGTAAATGGTCACTTTTTATAATAAGGTATTTGCCAAGTCTTGAATGTGCCATGATATTATAGATGTTACTACGGCAACATTTAGTGTACGAAAAAAATTGGGTAAAACGCTTTTCTCTATGCAGTAGGTATGGCGCACTTGCGAATGATATTACGTTGACGCTAACTATTATTTCTTTCTCTGTCTAATCTTGAATTTTAAACCTTTATGATTCTGCTAGGTATATGTCAAAAGTTTTCAAGTTCCCGTGAGAAAGTTAAATTCCAGAACTTTCAATGAACTGCCGGCGGATCTAAAATTGTTTAGACGTGCAAAGCAGTCTAGTTTGAAATATAATTTCACACTGTTCCGAAAAACTCAGAAACGTGAACTTGTATTAGAATTTACAATAAAAGCCATAACATAAACGGTTTTATATTCAATTTCAGTTGCTAACTTCTGCGTATGTAAGAGTTTTTTAATGACATGAGTTAGGCTGAATAAGCGACGTAACTGATTCGGATTTGCGTATTCAAGTCGTCATTTCTAAGAAGGTAACATTCTAACATTGTATATTACATCGCCTGAGGTCGGGTCTTTATTGTGCCACTTGGAAGTTATATAAAATCCACCCTCCGCATATTTTTTTACAGAATAATAAATAATTTGCTATTATAAACCTAGAGCTCCTTTAGTCAAGTAGTATAATTTATTATACTGTATTTTTGCACAAATTTACCAACATTATTATAATTTTTATGTTGTACGTTTCGCTTCCTTTAAAAGTGAAACTAAAGCAAGATTTTAATTAAAGAAGTAAACACAATTAAGCTTATTCTGCACATTTTGGCCGTGGAATTATTTGATTTACTGGCGTTTCCTTAAATTTTTCCATATTTTTTGGGAACAGAAAAGGAAGGAAAAACGAAATGAAGGCATTGATTGCGGGTTGCAAATCATAACGCCGCCATATTGTGTCCAACGTTAATTCAAAGCAAAAGTCGCCATGAAATGAAAAAAATTGGGTTATATTTTCATCCTACTGCAAGGAGAGGTACTGGACTGCGATGAGCCCCAGTCGCAGAGAAACTTAAAGAAAGTCGCTGGTACGCCCACATAAAAAGAAGAGACTCCGTAAAGATAGCGCTAAACATCCCTACTAAGCCCCGTGGTAGAGGAAGACCGCCGTCTAGATGGTGGACTAATGTTGAGAGAGACCTGAAAGCCCTGAATATCTCACCAACGATAACCCAGGACAGAGCATCCTGGCACCGACGTACAAGGAGGCCCGACTCCAGTTGAAATAGGAGGGGGGCAAGAAATCCGGCCCGGATAATACCGACTTGGAAATACCGACCCTGTTTTTCGTGTATACGCCCATAGAAGCTCATGTCAGTTTGGGCGTGGAACACAAAAACAGGGTCGGTATTTCCGTGTCGGTATTATCCGGGCCGGGAAAGAATGTCACCCGTACTGTCAACAAAAGAGAACGAAAAAAAGATTGCATTAAAAATGAAATTTTTAACGGAAACTTACTTTTCAATAGCTTTTTCTAATGTCGTCTTAAATAATAGTAATTTCTTAACTAGACCTGGAATTTGATATGAAAAGCATTGCCTTTAGTTTCGTCTGAAGTTTCCTAAAGTTGATTTCTTTTGCTGAAGTAGCTTAAGTATTTCTTTGTCTGATAAAAAGGGGTTTGATTTAATAAAGCTGTTACTTTTGATAAATAAAGTAAGGATTATTTCTCTTATGATTTGTTAACGGATTATACTTATACCTATATCTGTATAATATATATATACATGATGTGATATACATGATGTGATATTGTATACACACAAGAATATCGAGTCCTTTAAGAAAGTGTCAGACGTACATGATATCAATACTCGTAATAAGCATAAGCTTGCCGTTCCTAAATTTCGTCTACGGAAAGTAAGCAAATCTTTTGTGGGAAACTGCGTGAGATTTTACAATAAAGTTCCCGTAGAAGCATGGAAATTGCCACACAACTCTTTTAAGGAATACATAAAGAGTGCACTCCTGAAGAAAGCTTACTATAAAGTTGAGGAGTACTTATGTGATAATGCGACATGGCCAAAACTGAAAGCCGATGAAGATTGATGTGCGATGAGGGTGTTGATGTGTGATGTACTCGTGTTTGTGTGTGTGTGTGTGTGTGTGAGTGTGTGTTTATGTCGGTGTATTTGTATTGTGTAGTGTTGTGAAGTGTGACTTGGCAGTGTCCCGGCGCATTTCGTGTCTAGTTTCTGGTTCTGTTGCCGTTGTCCGCATTGCAGAATTTAATTTAAAAACATGCATTAGTTTGACATTTGGAGACCTTATACATCTCCATCTCTTTATTTTAATTATTATTATTGATTTTTGACCTTGGAGGCTTTTTACACCTCTGATGATTGTATAATTTAATTAGTTTAATTAAGTAGTTTACTTTGACATTTAGAGACTATATACATCTCTGAATTATTTAGATTAGGATTTATATTATTAACTCAGGGACTTTATACATCCCCTTGCTATAGTTATATTGTATATTGTTAAGCTTATGGATTTTAAACTTGTATATTTTTAGTTTAATAATTCTAGTCACAGGCTCGCTACGTCGAAGTTCCCAAGACGATCCCATAGAGCTTATGGGAACGGAAGCAATACCATGCCCTCGGTACCGCTCTGCTTTCAGAGCATGACATGAGTGCGTGTGAGCTAACTTTGGGGGCGGCAGACGTGAGCTTGCCATCGGAATCCAAAAGCTTAATGGTTACTTGACCTGAAATGCATATTTCAGTTTTTTTTATTATTATTTTATTTTATTTTTTTTCATTTATGACGGTGGAAGCATTCTACACTTCCGCTTAACGTAGATATAGTTAGTGTTTAATTTTGTAACTAAGGGACCCCATACATCCCTGTATTATTATTTATTTTTTTTTTTTTTTTGTGATTTTTTGTTTAATTGTTTACTGTAGTTTTTAAGTATTTTATTTGTAATTATTTTATTTTGAAAAAATGACTTTCTGCCAAGTTTCTTGCGGCGCATTCTTCTTGGCAATGATGGTCTTTCCGAAAGCGCTGGTAGTTTAAAAAAATGACGTGTAAAAGTGCCCATTGCGGCCTATTTACTGAATAAATGATTTGAATTTTTGAATTTGAATTTGAATTTGAATACCTAACATTTACCCCTTGTATTCAACCCGGTTTTATTAGTTTGTTTATGTTATTAGTGTGTTTATTTAGTTTATTTCTCAATAAAATGGTTCTATCCTAACTATGTGCAACTCCTGAACCTGCTCAGGAGTAGTTGTCACTAGCTGGTGACAGTTTGCTTCTTTTTATTCGTTTAGTTCAACGTAAGTAGACAAATAAAATTTACGAAATAGGCATTGGTGTGGCAGTACTATATTAAGCACTGAGGTCATGACATGAAATAAAATAGTTTAATTCATTAATTTAAAACTAATTGTAAGAAAAAATATCAAAATCAGTTTCTAATTATTGATTCCTCTATACAAAAAAACGTAGCCGTGGTGGCCTAGTGGTTTGACCTATCGCCTCTCAAACAGAGGGTCGTGGGTTCAAACCCCGGCTCGCACCTATGAGTTTTTCGAAATTCATGTGCGGAATTACATTTGAAATTTACCACGAGCTTTACGCTGAAGGAAAACATCGTGAGGAAACCTGGAGAAACCTGCGAAGCAATTCAATGGTGCTTGTAAAGTTCCCGATCCGCACTGGGCCCGCGTGGGAACTATGGCCCAAGCCCTCTCATTCTGAGAGGAGCCCTGTGCCCAGCAGTGGGACATATATAGGCTGGGATGATGATGATGATGATACTAAAAACAAACCTTCAAAACCAGCAGAGCCGTGTATACCTAAATAATGATCATTGTTACGTCACTAAACCTATCTCACTCATACTTTTCTTTCTGTTATTTTTTTCCTCGATAAAATTCTAATAAATAAATCCTGATCTGTTATTTACATTTTATTGCCTATCATGCGTAACACGTCAAAGGTTTTATATAAAATCAAAAGCGTCAAAGGTTTTATATAAAATCAAAAGCGTCAAAGGTTTTATATAAAATCAGAAGCGTCAAAGGTTTTATATAAAATCAGAAGCGTAAGTATGAAGCCTGTTGTAAATACCAAATACCCGCTCTTAAATTTTATAGAACCAATAAACGAGGCCGGTATGGGAAATCGAATATATGTTACGCTTAAAAATGTTGTGCGGCTTTTTTTATTGTACCTTGTTTTTCCAAATGGACGAAATACTGGGCAAATTACCTGTTGCTATACCTTCAAAATTTTCTAACAGTTTATTAATTACTGGCTGTTTCTCGCAACTCCGTCCGCGTAATTCGTTTAACGATATCCCGCGGGAACTTTTCAATTCTCAGGGATAAAAGCTATCTTATGTCCTTCCTCAGGACTCAAACTATGTGTATATCGAATTTCATTTAAATCTGTTCAACCGTTATTGTGTAGCGAGCTGATGTTGTTGCATTAATTTTTAATTTAATAAAATGTACTGGTTTGAAGAAATAACTGAATTTATTTAATTAGATGCGAAAACACGTTTTTACATCAAGAATTGCAGTCTTAGAAGAGACCGAGCGCAGTAAAATACAGACCATAAAAATACGTTCTTTTTGGTGTTGCCAACAAATTGCGTGATTGGGTAACAAACATCCAAATCTCCAAACATCCAAACGTCTTTACAAACTTTAAGCCTGTATACGTCCCACTGCTAGGCACAGGCATCCTCTCAGTATTAGAGGGCTTGGGTCGTAGTTCCCACGCGGGCCCAGTGTGGATTGGGAACTTCACTCACACCATAGAATTGCTTCTCAGGTTTGTGCAGGTTTCCTCACGATGTTTTCCTTCACCGTAAAGCTCGTGGTAGATTTTAAATGTAATTCCGCACATGAATTTCGAAAAACTTAGTGGTGCGAGCCGGGGTTTGAACCCACGATCCTCTGCTTGAGAGGCCATAGGTTTAACTACTCGGCCACCACGACTCCATTAATTAATTATTTGAGTGTCCATTTTACTTTTTATTCCAAATAGTACCAAATAGCATTTTTGTCTTGTGTCGTCAATAAATGTATTTTCTTTCTTTCTTTAAATACGAAAAAGACAGCAATAATAATTCTGAAATTGTTATTTAAAAATCACCTTGCCAGTTCCTCGTAAAAGATCGCAAGGTTTTTCTGACGCACTTAATCCAATCCTGTCAGTTGTCAGATTCACTCGCATTCTCACTTGACTACCAGATTTTTGACGGCAGTTTCATAATTCATTTATTGCTTGAAAAAGGCTTGAAATAATGTTGCATAAGGTCTATAGGTTGTTTGTTAAAGTTATTTTTTATATATATACCTTTTTCTTATACATTTTCGTCTATTTTCATCCACGAAGGTTCAATGTGTTTAGGGTGAGAAGTTGTTTGTTTGTGCGCTAACGAATGTTCCCATTTATCTTCAGAATGATCAGACCAATTTAGATGCGACTGTCTGTAATGGATTTGAACTTTATTGGGTTTAGTTCTTTGATAGGTGTCAATGGCGTTTATCCAATAGGTGGCGCTACAGTTATCATTTGTCGCTTCATCAAATGTTCCCGTTTATTTTCAGAACGGTTCGACTATACGTATACTATATTACAACATTATGAAAAAAAAAAAAGAAAGTTGTGAAAAAGATTATGAAGTTATTTTTTACCTATACGAGTATTTGTTTTTAACCCCCGTCGTAAAAAGAGGGGTATTGTAAGTTTGACCGCTATGTGTGTCTGTCTGTGTGTCTGTCTGTGGCACCGTAGCTTTTTTATTTATTTGATAGCAGGTTTTCTAGGAATGCTTCTTAAACATGTTTCATAAAAATCGGTTCAGCCGTTTTTGAGATATTGAACTTTAAAGTGGCAAAGTCGCAGGTTTTCCAACTTTTTGTTTCTTAGGTTATAATTATTTAAATTATCATATTACATTACGCATACGCCAAAGAAATCAATGTAAAAGTGAAAAGATTGTATCCTGGTACGCGATGACTTTTAGTACGTCGGCCAGTAATCTTCATTTTCTGACCTCGACAATAATGCACAATTATTTGCACGTCACCTAGACGCCATTACTTAGTGTTGTTTCCCTAAGACCCAATCGCTGTTGTTTTCCACAAAAGATAAATTAGCGCCGCGCCAAAATTGGTGACAAAAACACAGACAGTCTGAGTATTTATGGCCAAAAGTTCTTGTTGTTTTAGCATCGAAATTTTAGCGTCTATTCGATAATTGACCCCGGATGATGGAAGGTCGAAAACAGGTTGTGTTTCTATACTTAGACGATGATATTGTTTGATACGCGGAAATTGATTTTCTTCGTCTTAATCTTCTTCATTCTGTTGCTAAGCAATGCTTTTGTAGGTTCTAAGAGAAGATACCGAACCGATCACTCGCATTAGAGTCCGAATTCATCGAAAAGATACCCCCTTTCCATTTTATTCAATATAATATATAATCTTGGGCTCTTCAAGGCTAGAGAGTAAATAGGCTGTTACTGAACCATTGGCTTCAACTGCACTTTTCATCAAGTGAGATATGGGTCAATCATGGGTCAATATTACGCAAAAAATACTCATTTCATCCCCTATAAACGTGCCATTAAGAAATACATCTTATACTTATGCAAATATTATAATTAAAATTTAATTTTATTCCAATATTTTTTCATTAAAAGTAAACTGCAGGTGTATTTTTCCACCGAAAACCCCACAAGCTGTTTCAGACCCAATAAAAAAAGTCCGGAGTTCCAACAAAACATCTGATACCGGCCATTTAGAATCGGCTGTAGACGACTTGTGCCAACATTTCCATAGTCTATATAACTTTAAAAAAAATTGTGACTGATAGCTGGCGCGGTAATTTATTACTGTCGAGCTAGCGCGCCTGTAATCTTTTCAACTCTTAATTTTTCGCTGACCATAAACCGTGCACTTCACCTTCTGATATGTAAAGAATAATGTCAACTTTTACGGACATTATTGAGAAAATATTATTATCATTTTATATTTTGCAATCCCAATGAGATAACAGAGGCCAACGTTCGCTTTTCGTGGCTCGAAACCTCCCGAGACTTACCCTTATTTATTGGGATTTACAACTTCACGCAAGTTTATTAAGTTTCATTTGGATTCAGCTTGGACTATGTGCCACACACAGGAGGTATGAAGACGGCTTAAGATGCATCATATTTGCTATAGGACGTCCACTGTTGATTAACGCCTCCCCCATATTTAGGCCTCTAGTAGCTTCGGTTGAAAGCGGCTTGTATCCATCGTAAACCCGCGGCTTTAACCAGAAGCCGTGTTGGTTAACGTTTCTGACGCTCGTGTTCACAATCAATTGACAGATTTCGAATACAAAAACTGTCATTTGATTGCGATCGCGAGAGACAGAAACGTTAGCCAATACGGTCTTTGGTTAAAAATCTTGTTTAAAACGAGTTCTTTTGGCTGAATTTATACTAATATTATAAATGCGAAAGTGTGTTTGTATGTTTGTCCGTCTTTCACACCGTAACGGAGCGACGGATCGACGTGATTTTTGGCATAGAGATAGTTTATGGGCCCGAGAGTGACATAGGCTACTTTTTATTCCGAAAAATGTACAGTTCCCGAGGGAATAGCGCGCGATAACCGAATACCGAGCCGCGGGTAAAAGCTAGTCAGAAAATATTTAAACAGATAAGCGAACACACACCCTTACCGCAGCAACAATGATTAAATCCGACACATTCATTCTGCAGACACCTCGTACCAATTCTTCCAATTCTCAGGTGATTTGGTTTCAATGGCATTATGTAGATTACCTAAACCACCATAACATGCCCTCTAAATGCTTGCAACTTGGTGCTTCACATGGGCCTCAGGAGCTACTTACTGCTGCGATGTATTCAAGGGACGTTTACGTTACCACTAATGCCTATTGATTCGTAAGTGGCTATTACACGACTGATTGCTGCCTAAGCCGGGTTAGCTGCCGCATAAGGGTAGAATGATGTAAGTCTCAAAACACAGGTTTGTGATAAACGCGTTTAATTTAATGTTACATTTGGACCTTGAAAATGATCTAGTTAGTTTATGGAATTTGTAACATTTAGTAAAGCCGATCTTTAAAATAAGTTTAAATAATAATAATTCATTTATTTATTCAAACAACAAAGATCCATACATTACGTAACATTAGTAACGAACACGAATTTTCTATGAATAGAAGAGCGAGGCCTCCTGATACAGGTATATGTTATACCTACTAGGAGGGCTCAACACTATGTTACTTGCTGATGTATGATCATTACCCAATAAACGATTTATTATTATTATTAATTTACTTACTTGTAACTATGTTAGTATAAGGCATTTAAGGTGTTTAAGGCATTTATTATATAAAATTGGTTTCATAAAGGTCTTTGCCACAGATGTTGAAAAGCAATTGCTACCAAAGCACCTTTGCAAAACGTTTTAAGTTGTTAGATAGACAGATATACATTAAAAAAATATCCACAACACATATATGGCTTAGTAAATAACAAACAATTGTAAAATGACATAAAAGAAAATTAAAATGACATAAAGATGTTAGTTAGATGCATTGTTATACCTTGCTTATCTTTTAGATGTCATGTACCTAATGGTACCTATTTTAATTTTAAAATTATTTTTGACCAAATCGTATTGCAAAATCTAAATTAAAAATTAACATTTTTATTTATAGAATAACATAAAAGAAATTGTTAGTTACAAAAAAAAAAACAATAACGCGGTAACTCGAGTTGCAGCGTTTTACCATTTGACGGCAGGATCTGACGAGTATCCGGTTGCGTTAAAGTGTGCTTTGATTGATGGATTAGTAAGAGTTGGGCGAGTAATTGATAGTTGTTTGATATCTAGCTTGGGAATGTTAATAGATTACTAATTAGCAAGGGTCGGAAAAACGCCCGTCATTTTGAAAACGCAACCCTGTTCCGTTCAGTAGAGACTTCCTTATAAGTATTAATAAAAAATATTATTAGGTATTTAATTTTTATAAATTTATTGTACTTAGCTAAATTTGTTTGTCTCAACTGCACGGAACAGGGTTATGTTTTCAAAATGACGGGCGTTTTTCCGACCCTTGCTAATTAGGTATTAAATGAATGACCTTTAAGACTACGTATTCGATTTTTTCACGATCTGGTAGCATCAGTGTAAAAATGTAGTTAAATTACTACCAATAAACGATAGTTGATTTAGCCAATTAGCACATCCATGGCAACAGCAACTGATGTAATGTGACAAATCTATAAATTTTGTTGACAAACTTACAAATACAACTGGTATACTAAATGCCAAACTACTATAGATTGTAATACGAGTCGTATTGGAGTTTATAGTCGTATCAATTATGCGTCAATGTGAAGTAGTTGATAAATTTACGTCTTTTTAGCTATCAATCAAATATTAACTTGACGCCCTTGAATTTGAATTTTCGCACGTGATTTCTTATTTGGCTGTCAACTGAATGAATACTTTATATGAATAATTGAATTTACATATAATTAAGTGTCTTTATGAATATTGAAAAAAGTAACGTTGAATAATCACATAACTAAACATAAAATAAAACATGAATGAATTGTGCTGATTAATAAACCGTAAACTATATGGTTCGGGTAAAATTACACACGCTGCTGCTCTTCTCGTGTCTAGATACTAAATTCTTCAGACTCCAAAATATTCAGATGAAATATACCTTTATTCACCGTAAATAAAAATCTTATTTAACCAGCATTGGTAGGGGCCAAATTATTTCATAATATTATTAGGTCCTGGCGCTTCGCTGGCCGCGCTGCAATGGGGCGCTCGATTCGCTCGCTCGACTAGGACGTCTTGGTTGCATTTGTACTTAATACTCCTCTTTCATTTGCTCGTCGTCGTATCAAATTTTCCAGAACCTAAATTGACAGTAAAAGTAACATTACCGAAATCTGTGTGAAGCAGGAAATATTTGGCACCTTCCAATGCTGGTAATGTAAGACGATTGTGGACGGGAAACACGGAGAAATATAAGTGTAAGTGTAATTGATTAAAGTAAATACACTGAGTAAGAAATTAAGGTACCTAACTGATACCGTTACGTGAGCGCAGTGGAGTACGTAAGCAATTTAGAACATAGATTTTGGTATTTCAATAATATGGCACCCAAAGTAAACAGACCAGCCAGACAGACCTTGAAGACATCACTCGAAGTCGTTATTACAAGGCCTATGACTGTGCTGAGGGAATACAGGATATCATCGTCATTATCATCATCAGACGAGCCCACAGAGCAATGATCACACTGATCAGGGAAAAAACTTAGGTGTGCCTTTGGTTTGCGTTTACGTGATGATTCAGTCTTGATACGAGTTTTGGGAACATTACTAATTGACGCAAAAAAAAAACAATGAATGTTTAGTATTAGCAAAGGGTATCGATAGACAGACGGACGGATTACAAAGCGATCCTACTAGATTTCCGTTTTTGTCGGCTGCAGTACGAAATTCAAGAAAGTAGTTAAAATATTAGCAAAATTAACATGGCTTAGCTTTAGATGCTCCAGTTTTCACCGCGATAGCAGAGAAGGGTAAAAACAGACTAAATGTAAATGTGATGTTAATTTAAACGGGTGAAATACGGCCGTATTACTCGGTTAACTGTAGGCACTTGGCTCAACGCATATTAATTATGCATTTCGTTTTAACCAGCACTTTTACCGCTAATCTGTAAGCGGGTATAGCAGTTGAGGATGCAAATTGTTTTATACATTTTTGGCATTTTTTTAAATTGTTTAAACGTTCATTTTTGTACTAGCGTTACGCAACTCCGTCCCATTATGGAAAGAAAGAAAGAAAGAATACATTTTATTGACTAACACAAAAGACACACATATACAGCAAAATGTACACAAATGAACCAAAAAAATAGTAAAGAAATAATAATAATAAATCGCATATGAAATATAGAAACAATTTTGTGTGTCCCCGCGAAAGAGATGGATGGATGGATAGATGGATGTCAATTGAAGTGAATTTGGAATGTACTCTTGCTGTAATCTTTGTGTTTGTCGTAAAGTTCGTTTTCCTGACAGGTTTTTGTTCAGAATCGTCATTTGTAATTAAACTAACCGGACTTACACCATTGTGTGATTTCTAAAAAAAAACTAAAATATGGCAAGGAAGTGAAGGTAAAGATAGTAGCGCATCACAGCCGGAAGAACCAGGCATCGTCATCATCATCCCAGCCTATATACGTCCCATTGCTGGGCACAGGCGTCCTCTCAGAATAGAGGGCTTGGGCCATAGTTCCCACGCGGGCCCATTGCGGATTGAAATAGGCACGCAATATTATTATACTTACTTAAAAATCAGAAATTAATGTTAGTTTTATATTGATAATCATGGTAAAAAAATACATTATTTAGTTGAGTTATCTTAGGTGCCTCTGTGCTTTTTGTCTTCTTTATAACTGTTAATTTCATGTGTTTTTAAGCTATATACTACATAGTTTTTATCCTGTGCTCGAATATGCGTAAGTAATAATTTGTAACGGAGAACATTTATTTATATTAAAACATGTTTCACATATTTCATTTAACCTACATTAAATCGCATTATATCAAAAAAGGCGGCTCGATGCTGTTCATTTATATTCCACGAACGGGAAAGGGTTGAAGCGCCTGAAAAATCACCTCTCAAAGGTACTAATTTTACACTCGATAGGTAAGTAAGTAGGTACATAATTTGTGGATTAGGTAGAGTAAATTCCGACCTTTAAACGAGCATTCCTCGCGAGTGCCACCTTTGTGATTTGCATGCCAAATATTCAAATATTTTGTTACAATCGATCCCGCAGTTAGAAAATTCTACTCCCAGGGTAAACATTATCAAACAAAACAAAAGTGCTTATGGGAACAAAAAGTTGGACCATATGACATGGTAATCATGATCGAAAAGTTTCGTTGTAATAGGAGGTACCGTAGTATTGTCAAAAAATATATAATTGCGTCTACTTATAAATGTACATAGACTGCAGCGACGACTTCACGGACGAGCTTCGTTTAGAAAATAACCCCAGCAAGCCTGTAGAATACGAAATGAAAGAGTAGAAATTTAAATTCTCTTATTTTCGTTGTATCTGACGTATATTTTTGACAATGTTTGAACATGGCAGTAAGTAAACCATAAGTAAACCATTGGATCTGGCAGTAGGGATTTCCGGGATTTCATTAAATCACCATAAGAATTCTCGAAATTTACATTGTGGTTTTCATTTAAGTACGTTGCACGTTGTATGACAAACACTCTTGCAAAATTTAATATCTTTAGGCTTATCTAGATTTGTAGATTCTAGTAGTTAATATTTTGGGATTTTATTATGTGTATCGGCTCGCATACTTGTTAAAAGTTATAATGTAATGTTTGTCATGCATGATGTATTGTTTGTTATACTATTTTTCCTGTTAGACCATTAATTGCTCAGAATTGTTATAATTAGTTTTTCCCGATATTCCCACGAGATCGGAATAAAATCTCAAATCTCATCCGTTGAGTCATCATCAGCATAATTATCATCATCTCCGCCTATTTACGTCTGTCTCTCTCGTGTGTTTGTATGTTTGTGAGTATGTTTGTCCGTCTTTCACGTCAAAACGGAGCGACGGATCGACGTGATTTTTGGCATAGAGATAGTTTGTAGGCCAGAGAGTGACATAGGTTACTTATTACCCCGGAAAAATGCACAATTTCCGAGGAAACAGCGCGCGATAACCTAATGCCACGCGGGCGAAGCCGTGGGCAAAATCTAGTATTATATATGCGAAAGTTTGTAAGTTTGTTTGTTTGTTACTTCATCACGTCTAAACGAAACGGTTTCGATGAAATACGGTATACAGATAGCATGAGTCCCGGAGAAGGATATAAGATAGTTTTTATCCCGGAAAATTGCATAGTTCCTGCGGGATAGCGGTAAACGAATTCTGCGCAGACGGAGTCGCGAGTAACGACTAGTTACAAATATAAAGTTAATGCAAGATACAATCCGCTAAATTCTTGGAAAAACTGTATATCCAATAAAACATGCAACGTGAAAGCTGACATCGGATTCTTTGCAAATAAATAGCTTTCTATCCCTCATCGAATTAAACGTCACTTTCACTAACCCTTCAAAAGCAATTCGGTTTGTTGTATTTACCATTTCTTTTTTAATGCATCAATTTGATATCGAGAAAGGATTTAAAAATTTGAATACTAGACTAATTCGCTTTAAAATAGTATGACTGTTGCTCAGTGAGCTGAGCTTGGGGTTTCTCTACGGGAACGAATCAAATGACAAGGCTCCGAACCGGTTTATAAAATAGCGGTAAATACCGGTTTATTTCGGTTTAACTCCGAACTTCAATAAGAACGCGAACGTTTTTAAGAACTTAACTAAAACCTAAACTAACCGGTTTATTCGACGAGTAACAGCTGGCCAGCCGGCGGCGGGCGGCGACGTTTATCATGCGCCGGAATAAACCGGTTTTTATTGTTCTAAACCGGTTAATCTGACAAGAACTTTATGGAAATTAAAAATAACGGTTTCGCGAACGAAACCAAAATGAAAAGGTTTTGCGCCAAGTACATGATAACGGTTTGGAAATTTAACCGGTATCTGAGCCTTGTCGAATGAGGAGATACGTAGAAAAACGAGGGTCACCGACATGGTCAAGCGAATTAGCTCGTTCAAGTGGCAATGGGTAGGCCAGGCATTAGCCAAGACATACCATCCGTAGCCAAAATGACAAAAACGGAACCCTTATAGTTTCACCATGTCTGTTTGCCTGTCCGCCCGTTCGCGGCTTTGCTTGGGGACTATCAATACAAGAAAGCTGTAATTTGGCACGAATACATAAGTAAACTATGCCAACGAAATGGTACAATAAAAAATTCAAAAACAATTTTTTTGGGTACCTCCCATAGACGTAAAGTGGAGGTGATTTTTTATATAAAAATATACCTAAACTTGGAATATTCCGTTCAAATACGAAATCCTTAGAAAAATATTACTTAATTTTTTTCGTAAGGCTACGGAACCCTATTTCGGGCGTGTCCGACACTCTCTTGGCCGGTTTTTTTAAATAAACTATTCGGAGTATTGTTAACTCCAAGTATGTTATGTCCAAAAGTGGACGTCCTACGACTTTTATGATGCTGAAGATTTATTTAGATTTATTTTATTTGAGATTTTACGTTTCGTAATTTTTGTGTTTTTAACACCCGACGCAAAAAGAGTGGTGTTATAAGTTTGACCGCTATGTCTGTCTGTGTATGTGTCTGTCTGTGGCACCGTAGCTCATAAACGGGGGGACCGATTCGAATGCGGTTTTTTTATTTGACAGCAGATTTTTTAGTGTTGGTTCTTAGATATGTTTTATATAAAAAGTTCAGCCGTTTTTGAGATATTGAACTTTGAAGTGACAAAGTCGGGGGTTTCCCAACTTTTTCTTGGTTAGGTAAGGTTATATGATAGGCCTCAAGATTAGGAGAGCCGACCGCACTTAAAGTGGGATGGGGCAAAGAAGAAGAAGAGGTAAGGTTATATGAGAAGATTTATTAAAAGTAATTTATTAAATACACAGTGGAAATGTTTCAATTCGAGCTTTACTGGAACTCCAATATATTAAAGTGAAACAAAATGCTTACGCCTAAACATTTACGTAAACTTCCATTCACGTGTTACTCTAATCGGATTCAGCCATTAAAAAGCGTAATTTACGTCCGAACCATAGCGTAAAGCGTAAACATTTACGGAAATACTTTCAATGGACGATTGTGGTGTATTGATCAGTCTTTTTGTATAAGACTCAATCTATTAATACCATGAATTATTCTGCACAGTGTGTGTACAAAAAGAAACAAGGCTTTTTTACACCAATTAAATAGTCATAAACTAAGCAAAGCTACAACGGATAAAAATGCTGGTATTAATAAATACACAATATTAATGGACTCGAGTACACACAAAGATTTCCGTGATCCATTCTGTTTTGGCTTTTACAAATTGACAAGATTTCATTTTTTCAACACCTGTAAATTACTACAGGAATCGAAAGAGTTTTGCCTCCTGAACATGGCAAAATATTTATTATTATTTAATTCTCCATATTATTTAAAAAAAATACAAAAAAAATAAAAAATGTATCTGAATTTGCTAATACTACGACAGAATAGATATGTTTCCTTTGCCTTTTGCACCAGAAAAAGGAGCTGTCATAATTTTGACGACGTCTACTTCAGATTTACGCATGATTTACGTGATCTTTTTTTTAATAGAGACTAGACAAAAGTAATGGATCTATTATATCGTAGTTTTGGAGTTAAGCCCTTTTCGAATAAGCACATCTTAAAAAAAAAAAAATAATAATAATCGTAGCGAAATTTTAAAAATATCAGCGTCTTTATATTTCCAAGCAGAATACAGAGAACGAATCAAATTATGGTCTTAGAAATATGAAATGTTGTCAATTGTTTGTCTTAAGGAAAAAGTGCTCGTGACCATATCCTGTCATATGTACTCTAAGTATACTACCAATATCATTCTAAAAGATCCGATTAGAGCACAGATGCGGTCAGACACAAAGGTTTCATTGCGGACAATAAGATAAAAACAATAGAGGAATGTTGGTAATTTTCCGATAGAATACGCAACGAATCCTTTGTTTCACTCCCACATACACGTAGACAATCTAAGGGTAGGTCCACATTTCTATCATTTAGCGTGTCGTATCTCTGTCGTTTAGTACCGACGAGTATTTATGATTATGACTAGGGATGTCACGAATGTGTATTTCTATCACATTCGCAAATGCAAATGCGGATGCGAATATTTAGGACGCGAATGTACGAATGCGAATATTAAGAACTTCAAAACAAAACTAATCGAGCAATCACAAGCCACTGTCACAAGTAAAAGTGCTTTCTATTGGTTAAAATTAATCACGAGTCAGCGTCTCGGCGGCCGGTGGTCGGCGCACGCGAAATACGTCACGACTTGCACGCAATCGCATTCGCAAAATTTTCGCATAGTTTTATGCGAATTTTTCCCTGCTAAATTGTGTCACTTTAACACGGTGATCTACGAAATATGTTTAATGGTGGAAAAGTATCAAATATATTGAATTTTATCCATAATTTAATGATAAATGTACAAAAAATGCAAAAAATAAGTAACTTTTGTGACAATAATGCAATCTTTTGTAGCAAATAAATATTTACTCACTTAAAAATTATGTAAAAGCTCCGTAGACAAGTGTTCCTCCACGTGACGCTGATGCAAACTAGAGTAGAGTAGGGGGTTCTCAAGGGCGTCCTTACGCGATATAGTGCGTGCACGATCTAGCGACGTAGCACTTTAGAAATCGCAATGTTTTACTGTGTATCTAAGTTTCATTGCCAAGACACATGACCCTAATCTTTTTATTGAACTATACTTAATAAAAATTACAGGGATGTAGGTGTACCTTGGTTAAGTAGGTAACCTAACTTTAAACATTATAGTCTGTCGTTAACTGAAGAACCGTTAAATTTCAGATATCTTTTAGCAAGTCGTTAGGTTGAAAACCATTATTAGAGATTAGAGCTGCTTTCCTAACGATTTTCTTGAAAGGCAGGATTCAAATAAATCACATCTCATTTTAAATTTTCTGTTGGATAAACTTTCAAATTAATACAAATGGATAGGTACTCTCATGGTAGCCCAGACTTCTTTTGCATCTCGTGGGAAAATTTGGAATTTCAAATTATTATGATATGATAAGTTTTTTGAACATTTTTTTTTTGATACGTGCTTTTTTGCAGGGTTGAACCTTTTCATAATAAATTTCTCTATGATTTCTTTGGCAGATTGTATTCTCATACAATGTCACCACTTGCTCGTTTGCCTTCCAATCGAATAAAAAAAAATAAAAAAATGTCAACAATGACATTCCTGTCAACATGACATTAGTAGCACAAACATAGGTGATTCAGTTTCCTAAACGGTACGTGGGATTTGTAGCATTCGAACAGGGCACATGTAGACAATATCTAATTTCTGTTTCTTTGGCTAGTTGAAGTATAATTTTGATAGTGTTATAAGCGGCGATTAACCTTAACAGTGAACAGTGATCACAAAATTCTATATTGCTCTCGTGTCTTACATTTTTAATGCGCAAGTTGTTTCCACGTGGTATCGGGAATTTTACTACGAGTATCAAGTTGCAAAACTATAATCACCATACAACGTCGCTCTCAAAGAAAGTACTTTGACACTGGCAAAACTGTTATATTAATTAGTAAAGTAAGTAGTAAATAGTAAGTAGTAGTGTTATTTTTAATTCTTTCCATCTAATGTATTTTTTGTGTCTATCGAATATGTATAAATAAATGTTTCTCTCTCTCTCTCTCTCTCTCTCTAAAGCGTTACTGCACATAATGTGCGGCAACTCATGCTGAGTGGAGACCCTTTTTGGTGTCCTATCGTGTCACCAAGTAATATACCTAGTTTTAGTGCAAGTTTTAGTCTTAGTCGTAGGTGGTACTTATGGAGCCAAAATAAACCTTTCTTTCTTTTTTTCTAAGGCCTTATTTTAAAAGAGAAGAATAAGAAACGGTACTTGATGACATTTACTGTACAGATCCATTATTTTACGACTCTGGCTCACACTTGGCTGTTTTTTTTCTCTTACGTCTATTTCCAAGCCGGAACTCCGCATCTTGTGCGGGTCTAAGATATTAATCCGACTCAGCTCATCTTTATTAAAAACCCTTTCCTTCCCTTTTATTAACTCTTAATAAAAATTTATTTAGTTTTGATGCCGGAAGTCAGCCAATTTCTGTATTTTAAATGTTACAATCATACTTCCATCATCATCATCACAGCCTATACGTGAAAGAAAAAAATAAAGAAACACTAGTAACTAGGCTCATGACTTCTTTTATATTACCTTATTAAGAGCGTTTATAACTGCTGTGCTAGCAACGTTGAATTTTTGTTAAAAATTAAGTGAAAATTAGAAATGTGGTCCGATAGAACTGTTCTTAATTATATAAGTTAGTGTGTCTACTCCAATAATTATTCGTGATAGACTTTCATATTCTTTAAAAACAAACAATGGTTTTTTAACGGTTTTTACCTCGACTTATTTTGCAAACAAATCACTGAATCTAAAAACCGTTTCAGCAACTCTCTAATTATGGTTTTAAAAGAACTATCTAACGTAACCCCACACTACAAGGTTGGATTTGGAAAAAAATCATCATCATCTTTTCGTTTATGGGTGGTAGGTAATCTAATTTTTTTTTGAATTTTTTATTCTACCATTTTGTGACATAGTTTACATATATCTTCGTGCAAAATTACAGCTTTCTAGCATTGATAGTTCCTGAGCAAAGCCGCGGACGGACAGACAGGAAGAGATGGCGAAACCATGATGGTTCCGTTTTTGCCATTTTGATTACGGGACCCTAAAAACGACTTAACTGTAACCAAGCAACATTTACGAACATAATGAGGTATTTATTGTTTGGCCTAGCTGCCCGAAATAAATTATTTATTTTTTTATTATTAGACTGGCAGTAAATATGAAAAAACAAAAACGTTTGCGCAGAAACAAAATAGATGAAATTCGGTATTACATTACATTATTAGTTATTATTCCGGAAAATTCCATAGCGATAAACGAATTCTAAGCTCAGAGTCACGCAACAAGCTATGGAGGGAGGCTAGCTTGGACTTTCTTTGCGCGGTAGAATCCAGAATACGGAAATTTGTCGTAGAACTAAAGTCTCCGACATAGCTGGGAAAAATGCAAGTTGAAATGGCAATCGGCGGGACACATCGCTCGAAGAACAGATAACTGTTGGGGGAGAAAAGTTCTCGAGTGGCGACCACGAACCGGAACATGACGCGTTATTACTGGCACTGAAGGTATCCCATCTTAGGCGTCTGGGTTGGCAACGCATCTGCAATACCCCGGTATTGCAAATTTTTACGGGCGGGGGTGATCTCTTACCACCAGGAGACCCACTTGCTCGTTTGTCATGCAGTCAAATAAAAAAAAAAAAAAGTCTCGTCGCTATCGAGTACGGTCACTGTAAACTCATGGTTGTGGAACAGGTGGACTGAGACGATATCGTGAGAGTTGCGGGAAACCGGTTGCGAGTTGTCGTTCGTTGTGGCATTCTAATGGGGGCGGGGCATTTTGTTCAGCAGTGAACATCTTCCTTCTAATGATGATGACGCGGACATCAGCAAGGCTAGTTATTATATATAGCAAGACACAGGTCTATACCTAGTTTGGGGGTCAGAATATTTGACCATTCCCGCGACTTCTCTGTACAAACTTTCCATACTCATTGATCATTGTATTTTGCCTCATGTTGATTGTGCAATAAATCATTTTTTTTATATAAAACAGAAATATTCAGCAGAGGTAGTTCCAAACATTAATAAACTATATTATGTACGTCAAAATAATTACGTCAAGGCGAATAAATCCCGCAGGGATTTCGTTTTGCGAACATTATCCTAATTATTCTTCTTCATCTGAATCCGGAACCCAAGGGCAAATTTTACATTTGTTTCTTCTTATTTTCGGACGATTAACAGGAAAAGCGGGAATTAATTGTTTTGGAAACGTATTATACCTAATTAAGAGTGATTTATGGTGTTTCGCTGAAAAATATAAAATTGAATAAGTAAAGATATTTTTGACTTTGACGTGGAAATTTTAATTGGTTTAATTTATAAATTTTTGCAGGTACGTACGAAGTAAATAATCCGAAGTATTTTCATACCCTAAACTCCTTTATTTAAATTTCTAGAACTGTGAATTAAAATCAAGCATGAAAATTTAAAATCTACATAACAATACAGCAATAGAATTTTCGACAGTCAATCATTTAGCATTTAAAGCAAAATGTTGAAACAATTCGGGTACTAAGTTTTCGAATTTCCAATTACTTTCTCTTTTAAATATCTAAGACTGTAGATGAGTGAGACTTCAAACAAAAATAATTAAGATTCTGATTAGTCTTTTATAAAGTCTAAAGAAGAAATTGCTTGGAAAAAATTATGGATATGCTGTTTTATTTCGATTAATCCGTTTAGTACCTGGTCGACCGAGCTTTGCTCGGGCTAAAACTCCGTAACAATCGTTTTCCCAGAGATAAGACAAAGCATGATCGATTTTTCATCCCCGAAAGCCCCTAAATACCAAATTTAATCGAAAATGTACTTAAATAAGGTAAGACTTTGATATATTTTATATATCAAAGTAAAGTGAGAAACTTTGTTTAATTTTGTGTTTATTTATGGAAGACATGAACAAATTTTTACAATTTTTAAATATAGATTTTGTTTGTTTCTAATCTTGCAAGTTCATTTTGATCCCTTTCTAGTAGAAAGGTCTAAGTATGGATCTGTGTATGAGCGGGTCAAATCTCGCTAGTTAAATGTGACCCACTTCTAGTAGTCGGACTGTCTTGAAATTTGGTAAACTTATGTAAATGACGTGACAATACAATAATCTGGTAGTGACATCCTGGTAGTCCGGCCAGAATCGTCTCCGAAGGACAGAATTCTTCAACGGTTAATGGCATCGACTTGAAAATTGGTATGCAAATGTCGCTTGGGTGACATACAAGTGCAAACAACAAAAGTACAGTCAGCAAAAAAAGCTTGTATTAAAAATTATTTTCTTACCAAAAACTCAACATACTGCTTACAAAGTTAAGCCATGTTACGTTCAATCAAAACTGCCTTCTGTTCCAATAAGTTCAATATTGATAATAATAAGAGAATTTTCCTTTGGTTTATAAGAAATGTCAATAAAAAGGCAATTCGTTTAACCTCACGTGGAAAAACCAAGTAAATTTAACCCAGGTTGAGGTAAAATAGATTTTATGACAAGGCAATGACAGCTATCGACGAATGTCTTGTTGCCGTGGAAGTCCCATGGTGGAAATGTTTTTCTGTATCATTTTTCAGGAAATATCACGAAAACAAAGGCTCAAGGAGATTCGCAGTTTATTATTATTTGTTGCTATCGAAGGATTGTAATTTTTTCAGAAATTTCCTCGTTTATTACTATGATAGTTTTAGCAATAGCTATACATTTTAATAAGTTATTTTTTAACCGACTTCAAAAAAAGGAAGAGGTTCTATGTTCCAATGTTTGTATTTTTTTTTTTTTTTTTTTTTTTTTTTATGTATGTTCACCGATTACTCCGTCAATTGTGGACCGATTTTCAAAATTCTTTTTTTATTCGAAAGGGTATTCTTCCGAGGTGGTCCCATTGTCACCAAGTCAAGATCTGATGATGGGATCCTAGAGAAATCGAGGGCAAACCTCAAGTTTTATAGGCACACCTATGGCGATTTTGGCATTTTTAGTGTTAGGATGAGCATTTACATTCAGAAAGTATCATTAGGTAACCTGGATTTGATGAAAAAGACCATAGGTGAGCAATGGAACTCGTCAAAGCTAAGTAATGCTCGCTCGTTTATAAACGATCATGATTAACATACCTAGATAAGCGAGTAAGAAGAAGCTTTAAGTTAATGATTCTTTCGAACTGATCTGATGCTGAAGCCAGAAGGTAGGCAACGGAACTCTGTTATAAAACAACGTAACTTAGTCGTGTTTGGGCTTAACGGAATCGTTGTGAGACGTACTTTGGCTACAAATCACTAAAAAGTGAGAAATAAAAATTTTTTTAACAAAAAAGTAAAACCGACTCCAAAAAAATAAAAAAATAACAAAAAATTGAACCGACTACAAAACCCTTGAAATATTTTTATAGGTACCTACTAGCTCGAAGTCGGTGACTCAGCACGACCCAGCAGGAGTGATTGAAACCCATTTTATGTAGTAGGTGAGGTAGACGACTATTGCTCCACTCCTGCTGGCTCGTGCTGAGGCACCGACTTCGAGCTATTAGGTACCTATAAAAATATTTTCAAGGGTTTTGTAGTCGGTTCAATTTTTTGTTATTTTTTTATTTTTTTGGAGTCGGTTTTACTTTTTTGTTAAAAATTTTTTTATTTCTCACTTTTTAGTGATTTGTAGCCAAAGTACGTCTGAACTAATGTTGTACAATTTGACGAGGACGATCTATGTTTTAATTTTTTGCTCATATTACATTACAGCTAGGCCACACCCGGTATAAAGTAGAATTAATTTTGGCTTCGTATTGTAGGCTCTTTGAATACTATTTCATTGTTAGAACATTCAAAATTAACAAATATTTAAACAACTAGGCAAGCACTTTTGTTACTAAATTACAATTCGGAACTAAGCGATATTCTAGAATTTATGACGGGACATAAATAAATGTTTTACCTAAGATTCTACACAAAGGGTCCGTATTTACAGGTTGGGACCGGGGTGATACGAAATTGATATAAAATGGTCGTAAAATATACCCCATAAAATAAACCGGTTTCTCTAAAGGACCGTAAACCTTAACAAGACAGTAAGAAATTCGTTTGGGCACAATGTAACAATTTTGTGTACTAAAGTAGGTACTTTTACTTTGTTTCATCATTATCATCATCATATCAGACATAGGACGTCCACAGTTGGACCTTCGCCTCCCCCATAGAATTCCAGTTGCTTCGGTTGGAAGCGGTTAGCATCAACCGTGAACCCGTGATTTTAACCAGGTCATCCCTTTATCTCGCTGGTGGACGTCCTACTCAATAAGCTTTCGGCCCCAACGGCTATATTTTACTTGGTTTAAATGACATTAATATGAGCAAGTAAAAACAAAGAAATAGAAGCAGTTGACAAACGACGAAATACAAAATTCACTGCATAGTAATGATGATTATTATTATTCTTATTATTATGAATGATTATTCACACAGCTACGTGAAGTAATGATTGAAAAATTTATAAGGAAAAAAAATAACGGTTAAGTTTTCTTGAGAATTATTAGTAGTTTAAGAGTAAATAGCAGCATAAGGTATAAAATACACCTAAACTTGGAATAATCCGTACAAAATACGAAATCCTTAGAAAAATATTACTTATTTTTTTTCCTAATGGCCACGGAATCCTATTTCGGGCGAGACCGAAACGCTCTTGGCCGGTTTTTAATTCCTGTTTTATTCAGCACTTTGCGGATGGTTGTTTGATTTTCCATGGTTTTGTTTGAACTGGCAAAGAGCACGCTATTAAAAAGCACGTGTATTGGAGTGTTTGCTTTAAGCATGCTTATTCAGGAGTATACTTAAAACTAGCATGCTTATTGCTAGCAAATTTTAATGTAAACAGTCCATGAGCATGCTCATAAGCGTGCTAGTAACTAGCATGTGTAACAATACCTGTACTGCAGGTACTAGCTACTCATAAGCATTCTTATTAGCATGCTGGTAACGAGCACGTGTAACAGTATTTTGCCTTCAATTTTAAATTTATGCTAGTTAAAATTATAATACCGGTTGTGGCCTGTTAATACGGGCAAAAAATTAAATCATAGATCGTCCTCGTCAAACTGACCAACACTAGTTCAGCAACTTTTAAAAATGATATAGAGTCTTTGAATTTTCCTTTTTTCATACAAATTAAATATTGCTATCAATGTACGCCATCCTAGAGCATAACTGACGTCGCTTGTCACGCTACAAACATCAAGCATTAAGCTTTACGTTGCTTCTTCGAATAAACTTAAAAGTCACTGAACTAATATTGTTCCGTTTGAGGAGTATGATCTATGTTTTAATTTTTGCTCATATTGAATGAAATGAATGAAATGAATTTATTGATCAATCAGAAGTACATGCGAGAAGGTTAGGGATCTTCTAGTAGGTATGCAGGATACCTGTAGGTATCAGAAGAACCCGCTTCTCCAGATAACAATGCAGCAAGTTATAGAAATAGACAATATTATTATTTTAATAACATTTAAGCCTAAATATTTCTAAAAACTGTTAACATGTATTAGTAAGTGTGTGTGTGTGTGTGTGTGTGTGTGTGTGTGTGTGTGTGTGTATGTGTGTGTGTGTGTGTGTGTGTGTGTGTGTGTGTGTGTGTGTGTGTGTGTGTGTGTGTGTGTGTGTGTGTGTGCGCGTGCGTGTGTGTGTGTACGTGCGCATATGTTTATGCTAATATATACGTGTGATTGTGCGCGAGGTATTGGAAGTGAGTATGCGTGTGAGCCTGCCCTAACGGACGCAGATAGCTAATAGGTCATAATTACAGGTCACACCCGGTATACCTATGTGATATTAAATAGATGAAAACTACCAAACATGTTTCGTACGCGACTGGAGCGTTTTTTTTAACGTCGGAATATTTTATGATACTTTAGGTCCTCTGGGGAATTCACATAATTTTTTTCGGAATAAAAATAAGCCTATTTTCTTTTCAGGGTCACTGTCTTTATACCAAAATTTTACTAATATCGGTTGACTGCTTTAAGCGCGAAAGCGTGATAAATAAAAATAGCAATGTATTTATGAGAAACAAATCAGTATTAACAATATTCGTATTTATTAATCGGGGGCGTTGTGAAGAAAGGTTGGGCCAGGAGTACTCTAAACCGACGTACATCCATGAAAAGATTGATGAATGTTGAGGAACCGAGAGTTGTATGCCAGAATCGTAGCAAGTGGAAGGATAATAGTCTCTGCCTACCCCGTTGGTAAATAGGCGTGATTTTATGTATGTAGTAGCTTTTGCCCGCGGCTCCGCCCGCGTGGTAAATATTCGGCTATCGCGCGTTGTACCCTCGGGAACTGTGCATTTTTCCGGGATAAAAAGTAGTCTATGTTACTCTCAAGCCTATAAACTATATGCCTAAAATCACGTCGATCCGTTGCTCCGTTACGGCGTGAAAGACGGACAAACATACAAACACACTTTCGCATTTATAATATTAGTATGGATGTACGTATTTATTACTGTTGGTTAGGAAGTAGTATAGGTATTCTGAAAATCACGCCTCACTGCCCCATTTTAACAGCCCTTTCAAACATGCTACAAACTTACAACAGTATCAAAGTTGTAACAACAATACCCTATTTGCCGAATAAAATTGCAAGCCGTTCGCCGCCCACTACATGAATAAAACATTAAATATAATGTGAGTAGGTAATTATTTTTTTACGACGACAGTTTCGTTGTGGCGTAAAACCTTAGGCCGTAACCTAACGTTGAAGTTATGGGCCCCAGAAAGTTACGCCGCGTAAATCGAGCGCGTAAATCGAGCTCGGTTATCACTCGCTGATGTGTGTAATAGAAGAGGGCGTGAGAATAGGCCTTCCCTGATTTTTGATTAAAAAACAGTCAGTGTTTTGTGCTCGAGCGAATATGTTGACAGTTTTCCTGTGCTCGCACGAGATGGTAATGTCGTTTACCGACGTGAAAAAACGGGGAAGTATTTAATTCAGCTGTATGTATGGTTTTTATAGAATTGTCTTCTCATGTGACCCTCTATATCCTTGTAAAATGTTAAGTTTCTAGTTTTAATGCATTGTTAGCTATACTTAATTTGTGTGATATGGCAAGGTATAGTTAGTGTTTAGTATGGTAACTAAGGGACCCCATACATCCCTGTATTATTATTATTTTGTAATTTTTTTTCTTTAATTGTACACTGTAGTTTTTAAGTATTTTATTTGTAATTATTTTATTATATAAAAATTACTTTCTGCCAAGTTTCTTGCGGCGCATTCTTCTTGGCAATGATGGTCTTGCCGAAAGCGCTGGTAGTATAAAAATGACGTGTAAAAGTACCCATTGCGGCCTATTTACTGAATAAATGATTTGAATTTGAATTGAAGGTTTCGCTAAAATCTCCCCCATGCACGGGATGTCCTAGCTCCTCCGCTTCTCCGCTTCCCGCTAATGTATATCGAGATAGCTGTAGGCATTTCAAGATTTAGCTGGTTGAATTTTGGGTTTCGTTGTTCTCATATTAAACGAAAAGTTATAGCACAGAAATCAATGATATTTTACATTCAAGACCTGTGGTTTTTTAGATTTTGTAAAAATGCTTATTAAAGCATTAGCAGGCTATTAAGTCTGTAATTCTAGTGCAAAGTTGACATCTTTTTTTGTTGACTTTTGAGCTCCTTTAATTCTGATATTATTACACATTTGTTTGTATGAAAATCTGAAAAACCACAGGCATAGAAAATATAACGAAGATCTTGATTGTAAAATATCATTGATTTCTGTGCTATAACTTTAAATACGAGACCCACTTGCTCGTTTGCCTTCCAGCAGAATAAAAAAAAAAAAAAAATACTTACAAAATTTCATCTACTTCTGTTGCCCAGTTTTCAAATGAAACCGGGACTACGTTTGTATGGAAAATGGAACGAAGAGACTTCTCTTAAATACATATATATCAAGTATACGAAATTCGAGGCCAAACATACGTTTTCATAAGTCACAGATAAGACACATACGTACATACACACATACATACATACGTGGCAGCACTAACAGCCTCCTGAAGATGATAGCTGTAAGAGATGAGTGCTCTATCATGCAAAATTTAATAAATAACATCCTATCACTTGCCCAATATGTATACTAACATAGTTATAAGTTAATTACTAATAATGTATGGATCTTTTTTGTCTGAATAAATAAATGAATTATTATTATTTATTATATATCAGGAGACTCACACATACCACCATAGGTGTCTAAGATCTATCCTGAATATGAAGTGGCAGGATCGTGTCTCTAATTGTCAGGTCGTGCGTCGCTCCGGTATGCACGGCACGGAAGCTATCTTCATGCAGCGCCAGTTCAGAAGGGCTACTCCGAAACACAACGTTCGAAGTTCGTGTCGTGCGGTCCCTCTCACACTTATACTATTTAATACGAGAGCGAAAGGGATCGCACGACACGAACTTCGAACGTTGTGTTTCGGAGTAGCCCTTCAGGTGGTGTGGGCACGTCTTGCGAATTTATCTATTTATTTTATTTTATT
The DNA here is from genome assembly GCA_037349165.1 of Choristoneura rosaceana. Taxonomy (NCBI): domain Eukaryota; kingdom Metazoa; phylum Arthropoda; class Insecta; order Lepidoptera; family Tortricidae; genus Choristoneura; species Choristoneura rosaceana. The sequence goes on from JAZBNJ010000032.1 coordinate 4,394,424, forward strand.
TTTTATCTATTTACCTACATGAAACATGACGGTTGATACCATAGCGTTACGTTAAATACTTAAAAATATACCAGGTATGGCCTGTTATATAACGACCGGATCTGGGCCATTGGGCCATGGTTAGAGCACCGACCACGAAGCTTGAGGTCCCGGGTTCGAATCCCGGCCGGGGCAGATATTTGTATGAATAATACGATTGTTTGTTCTCGGGTCTTGGATGTTTAATTATGTATTTAAGTATGTATTTATCTATATAAGTATGTTTATCCGTTGCCTAGTGTCAATAACACAAGCTCTGCTAAGCTTACTTTGGGACTAGGTCAATTGGTGTGAATTGTCCCGTGATATTTATTTATTTATTTATTTATTTATATGAGCAAATAATTAAAACTTAGACCATACTCGTCAAACTGAACAGCAAGTTCAGCGACTTTTAAAAATAATTAGTTTTCTAATTTTTATTATGCTTTTTAGTATATACCTATATTTAGTCAGGATCGCTGTCATCGAAATCAATGTGGAAGACTGGGTATAATTTTCATAAAAATATCTGTCCCGACCTGGATTCGAACCTGCAGGGGCCATAGCCAAGCATAGTCAAGCATAGTCAAGTTCTTCAATTGTTAGTTTAGTCAGTAGTGTGATGTCTAAGGGCCAGGTTAACAGGTCGCGTGCTCGGCCAACACAAAAATAAGTGAAAAGCAAGATGAATGGCGCCTGTGTATCCAGGTCAACGTGAAATAGACGAGAAGTGCCAGTAAATCTCTTGCCGGCTTAATTTGGCCCCTAATTGCCCTCTGATTTATTTAGTACAACAAATAATGACCGGGAGCAGTGACAGTGTTGGGTGTAAACAAGTTTTTCAAATTTGACAGTTTTATTGACAAGATTGCAAAGTTTTTAAATAACGAATAATGAACATAACCTTCCTGTTTAGGCTAGGTTAATACTTTAAAAAATACAACATATTATGTACTTTTGTTCCCTGTTAACCTTAGCGGTCCCGCGACACCGACGACCCTTAGATAAAAAAAATATTACTAGGTACTTATACTAAATTAACTTAGGCTAATTTTGCGGGAAATCGGGATAATCCCGCGGGATATGGATAAACAAATTGTTCGTAGATGAAGTCGCGGGCAACAGCTAGGTAGTGCATAATTATTTTTTACTTTTTAGCTGTCGGCTTTTTGTCGGCGTTTTTTTTTTCGGTCGGTTTTTAAAAATTTTAATTTAAGTTTTTACACACACTAACAAAACAATGTCGTAAATACAACTAATGTATTTTTCTTACTGTTTTTCCTACTGATAAGCAACAGTGCAGCACAGTGCAGCAGCTTGAGCTGTTGTGTTTGCGTAAAGAATAAGACACCCGACTAAATAAGTGGCACAAGCTGAATAATGAAGTAAACCTTTTCTTTACTTTATTTTATTCACAGAGAAGCTGGAGCTAAGTATGCCGTCGAATGCAGTACCTTTTACTTAGTGTATATAACCTTTGTCATACTTATGAACACTAAGGAATTTATTTAAACAAACGCATTATTCTGAACTAAAGGTACAATTACGCAAAAACTATCCTAAAAGTCCTGACCGAAAGCAAAGTGATTGTTTTTGATGTTTTCCCTCCTCCGCCACTTCTCTATTCGTCGGACAGATGGCGCTGTTAGGCATTTCAGGTTAGCCAACCTAGGCGAATCAACCGGAAACACCAGGGCAACAACAGGAGGATTAGTTCTCATTTTATTACCGTAAATTTTGACTGTCATCGTAGTACTGAAAATATGTAATTAGGTTAGACGGCTTCACTTGTATCATCAGTCTATTGTCAACGAATAAGGGCATTGTCCCATCACATTCAGGATTCAATAACCCATGTCAGCACTCGCCCTTAATACGCGCGATATTGTCGCTTCACATCCATGATTATGGTGCGTGCTGGCCCGTTGCGCGGATATTAACGGTGTAATGGCGTTTATACGCCATGTGGCTTTTTAAGGGAGATAATGACGGTATGCATTAACGCTCTTGTATGTTTGGAATTGAATTAGAACCGACCGTAAAATCCGCCAGATCACGAAACTCCTAGGCATATCATGAAATGGCGCCATTTCGGAATATGCCTAAAAGTTGGCCACCCATATCACGATGTGCCTGAGAAACAATACGGCAGATCGATTAGAGCAACGCGTTCGTCGATATTTCTAGCTCTATACCGGCACATCGCATAATAACCTAACCAAAAAAAAGTTGAAAAACCCCCGACTTTGTCACTTCGAAGTTCAATATCTCAAAAACGGCTAAACCGATTTTGATGAAACCTATCTAAAAACCATCGCTAGAAAACCTGCTTTAAAAAATCGCATTTAAATCGGTTCACCCGCTTAAGAGCTACGGTGCCATAGACAGACAGACACACAGACACACATAGCTGTCAAACTTCTAACACCCCTCTTTTTGCGTCGGGGGTTACTTTATAAGAAAGAAAAAAAGAAAATACATTTATTTAACGCCATAAAACAAACATAGAAACAAACAAAGAACAAATAAAGACATACATGACGCTAAATATGTCCCCACTCAGCATAATGCCTCGGCAAGCCGTGGCGCTGATTTTCAGTGAGGACCTTACAAAACACAACAACAACAACAACAACAAAAGTAATCTAAGTCGTAATTTGTTTGTAATTTACCTTTACGATTTACCCCGAGACATCCAGAGTGCCAAAGTGGAAACAATAGTAATGTACCATAAGCCAAATAAGTGGTCTATCAATTTTTAAACAAGTGCCTATCAGAAAACTACCGTGAGACTCACTCATCCATACTAATATTATAAATGCGAAAGTGTGTTTGTGTGTTTGTATGTTTGTATGTTTGTCCCTATTTCACGCCGTAACGGAGCTACGGATCGACATGATTTTTGGCATAGAGATAGTTTATGGGCCCGAGAGTGACATAGGCTATTTTTTATCCCGGTAAAATGCACAGTTCCAGAGGGAACAGCGCGCGATAACCGAATACCACGCGGGCGAAGCCGCGGGCATAAGCTAGTATTAAATATATTGACCCGGATAAATCACACAACACAAAATATGACGAAAAATGTCGAACTAAACTCGATTTAAGACGTGAGTTATCTGGGTGAATATATTTAATACTTACTAGGTTTTACCCGCGGCTCCGCCCGCGCGGTATTCGGTTATCGCGCGCTGTTCCCTCGGGAACTGTGCATTTTTTCGGGATAAAAAGTAGCCTATGTCACTCTCGGGCCCATAAACTATCTCTATGCCAAAAATCACGTCGATCCATCGCTCCGTTACGCCGTGAAAGATGGACAAACATACGAACATACAAACATACAAACACACTTTCACATTTATAATATTAGCATGGATAAGTGTCTATCAAATGAATACGTCGCTAAAGTCTAACTTTCTAGTCAAGTCTAACTTTGAGTTTTCCTTTCTAGTTAAGGTTAGCTTGAAAAGGTCCCTTTTAGGGATGAGTACTCTTTTGTTTTGTTGTTTTCTTTTTGTATTACTTTGTGTTTTATGTACAATAAAGTATTTACATACATACATACTTTCAAGTTGACAGACACGTCTATTGGCATTACTGTTTGCGACATGCAAACGATTATAAACTTTAGGGCGGTAGACCACATATTTTGCTGATGATACCTGAAACTGAAGATAAAGCAATATACTTGCACTAATCCCCGAGCACTTTATTAACCGTCCAATACATTATATCGAGCTCCTATCTTCCTCGGGTCCCTCCAGCCTTATCTAACTTTTGTTTAACGGGCGTATAACGACGCTCTTTGATAGAGTGCGTTGACCTTTGATTGAGATAAAGCCGTTGTTGATGGGGTCGTTTGTGAAGGCTCAGGACTGAAGACTTAAAGATATAGTGACAATTTGATTTGTAGGGTCCCGTAGTTGTAAAAAGCCTTTATACACATCAAAAAACTTAGGATGATCATTATCTCTAGCCAGAGATGTGCAAAATACTTTTAAAAAAGTATTTAAATACAAAATGCAAATACTTTTCTAATTTTGGTATTTGAAATGCAAAATACAAAATATTTTTGCTTTAAGTATTTTAAATACAAAATACAAAATAGGTATTTTCAAAATACTTTATTCAAATAAAATACTTTTATATGAAACAAGATTTTGCGCGCGACTTAGCACGCGTAAACTATTCGATCTGGTAGTTAGTGTTGCAATTGAAATTCCGGGATTTTACAAAATTTCTCTGGGAATAGGGCATATAAAGCAAAGCTCTGCGACAGACAAAAGAGTATTAATACTGTACTGTTCCCAATAGGGGTAGACACTATATTTTTATTTATATACTTTTATCTAAGTATAATTACGGCCATCGTCTGTTTGTAGGAACCCTTAGTTGTATAATAATTTATAGTAGACCTAGGATCGAACCGAGTGAGAGGGCTATTTAGTAGAGTGACTACCTCTTTGAGAAAGCGTTGGTTATACATACAGGAAACTCAAAGGTTATTTCGTTTAGTATAAGAAGTTATTATTGCTACTATTAATATTTGATTATATATTTCCACTTAATTAATATAAAAAGAGGTGATTTATACCGTATAGGCCGGGCCCCTCCCCGCCCGGGCCTGTGGAGCTCGTCACCGTACTGGTCACTCCCCCACGGGCTGCCTCGGCACCTCGTGAGGGGATTGAATTAATGTCGTATGTCAATCACGTGCGTACCTCGTCTTCAAATGAATGAGTGGAGAACAAAATCATAGTCACTCCCGAGGCAGGCTTTGTTAATCCCTAACCTTTTCCTGAGTGACTATCCTATACACCTACGGTCTCCTCTTCCCCCCCCCAACCTCTAACAGACTAGCGTCAGGAAGAACAACTCGGAATCATGTTTGTGTTATTACGACGCGTTCCACAATTTGTGTCCACAACCAAGAGAGAAAGTCTCCTTCCCCCCACATGCCCCACAAGGACTCCCAACGCCACTATTAGTCGTTAGACCTTGTTTAACCGCAACCCCACTTTAGCCCTATTGCCAAGTGAGTAGTAAACAACCCCATCGGACAGAGTCCGTATTGCCGGGTGGTTAGTCCGACAAAGAGGATGCAACGTTCAGCGGCCAGAGGTGGAATTGACCCCTGGTGACCACATGTATCTGAAGACCCTCGGTCCCCAAACACAATTTTGAATAATCTACAGACTCCATTGTGAAACATCGATCATAATGGTTTGTGGAGTCTGTAAGGGTACTTTGTACAGTATCCATGCGCGCAATACCGACCATTAATACCCAGCCAGCTAGATTAGTACTCGTATCTGTGGCACACTAGTTCCATTCGCTCCACCAGCTGGATACAATAGTAAGTATAGAATTGTATAGCTATCCTTCCCGAGCTATCTGGGTTTCTATTAAAATCATTAGAATGGTGACAAAATTAAGTAATCAGGTTTAGTATAGATATTTGTAGAGACCGTGATACACCCCGGTTCTAGGTCCAAATAGCTTATTTGTAAAGTTAGGCCAAATACGCAGGGCAATTTGGAAGAAACATTGAGGAAATATAAACAATTACACAATAAGCTGAAGTCAATTATTAATATCTCGTTTCCATTAACTTTGGAGTTTCTAGTATGTTATAATATATAAGCAGTTTTGATATTCAATTTTAATTTTACTAATGTATTACTCACTGTCTTATATTTGTGCCACAAATATATTAGTTCTTCGCTATAGTATCCACACACCGATGGTAACTTCAGTACCGTCAATAGTAATATAGTTTAAATCAATTGAAGATAATGTTCGTTAAAAATATTCAACAATTCAATGTCTTCGTAACACTCCGTAACGTCAGCAGAACAGAACAGTAATGACCCGTATTTGAATCAATTCGATCATTTGAATTTGACTTCTAAATTTCAAATATTTAAATTTAGGTCTTTTGAATTTAGACTGGTGTTATTTATTCTTTATATTTTGAAAGTTTAAAATTTAGAACACGGATAAATTATTTATAAAATTATTGTATACGTTCGTATAGAACCAAAGACCGATTTGAAATGAGATCTCAGGAGTGTCGCGGTTCCATCTCGGTTTGAATTTATTAGACATTCTATCAAAATGTCATAGACATTATGTCTAAATGCTGGTCTTTCAAATTTATAACATTGTGACAACAAATGTCAGATTACGTGGAAATCATAATATAATTATGACCAACTGTACTTTACTTCTATCTACAAATTGTATAATTAGCTCAAATCAGAGTACAATAACAGTGGTAGGATCCCGACATACTCCTCACTGTTCCGAAGCTGTTATGTCGTAACATCATTAACTACTGGGATAAGGGAAGGACTTAGCTAGGGACATCCAGGAACCGCCATCAGCACTCGGGCCGCACGCCAATACTCCAATCACGTCCCGTTGCACATCACACCACACAGCCAGCCAGGATATCTCCATCACGTTGGACGTCGACGCCAGCATGAAATTAAATATTATTGTAGGAACCGCACAATTCAAAGCTTTATGTATTTTGGGGCGTATTAACCGCGGGGCAAGCTCGAGCAAATAATTATAAGCAATGTTTACTATTCCATCAAATCCCGAGTAATTTGTCTTTCGTTTTCATAATTTTTATATTTCAATAAAATCACATTTATTTAATTCAATTCAAATTCAACTTACACGCCATCAATCCAGACTTGCGTATCTTCATAGTCTTCAACCAGTTCCTCCTCCTCTCGTCATGATGACAGCAACTGTCACTATCCTCCCCGTAGCCACTCAGTCCGCTGAAACTCATAATATTAAAGGGCAAAAGCAATTGTAAATAACTCACGTCACCAGCACACACAGCCTTGCACTATTGGACACCTATTTACACTTCTATCACGACGATAAGACCTAGTAATCCATTCCTTATAACTCCGGGTGTTATGTTTTGTTCGGAGTTTGAAATCCTATACGTAGCGACTTTGCTATGCGAATATACAACGACTGTCAAACTAGATTTTATTTAATTTTCACTGAAACCGTTTGTAACCTCCGTACTCCATTTTTAATTATTGGTTTTAAGTTAATATATGGATTTCTAGGCCTTTTCATTGCGTTATCAAAGAATTCACATTTTATTTTATTTAATTTTGGTTAGCACATCCTTCCTTTCATGACACTTGACAACCCAATCCTTTCTTCCTCTTTTTCCTTGACATTCTTGCTATCCACTTTCAAACAAAAATTTTTCCCAAAGAGGTTACTCATGATTAAAATAAATTCACAAAGTTTAATACACGAAGTGTGGGGTCAGTACAATCCCCCCCCTTAAATCTCTATTTCATTCTTTTAAATCGAGATTTAATTCTATACTTATCATATAATATTCATAAAGTTAATTTATTTTAAGCGCAATCACATTTCCACACCCTGTATATTTCGTCCATACCTCAGTTACACACACCCTGTATACTTAGCTCATCATCTATTCTGTCCCAACTCATAACACGTTAATTTCCCTGTCCCTAATGATCATTCATTCAACTGTCAGTAGCTATTCAATTACCTCACCCCCATCTACCTCCCCCCCCAAACTATACTTCCCTATAACTAACTTCTAATTACAATCAAACACCGAAATATTTTCAGTAACGTTTAATAATTCTACAAATCAATACATCCAATTTTATCCGCATTCTAAACCACCTTAATAATAATCTAAAATTATTACAATATTTTACAACTCAATATTGTTCTTGAAATTATTTATCCCTTTCACAACTATAAGCAAGTTCCCTATTCACATGTCAACACAAAACTGACAACAAGTCACTATAAACCTCTAATGTAAGACTTCCCACTAGACATAATATCGTGCCAAGTGTACAGCATTAAACAACCCCTTTTCTACTAGTGTTTCTGGGTGCACGAGTACATATACATTCTCATAGTACCTATCTGCAACTATATAGGGTCCATCGTATATCAATTCAAATTTCTTAATCCTTCCACTCAACGAGTCAGATTTATTTAGTCTACGGACCTTAACCAAGTCCCCTATTTGGTATTGAATCAAGTTGTGATTCTTGTTGAATCTATCCTGACGTTTCTTACTAGCACTACGTAAATTTACCCTAACTTGTTCACGTATTTCATTAACGCTCTTATTTTTCGTAAAATTTATTAAAGATCGGTCTATTGAAAGTTGCGTCGAATTCCCGCTAAGGACCTCATTAGGGGTGAAACCCGTACTCAAGTGGAGAGTATTATTGTACAACTCCTCAATCTTTTTCAACCAACATCCCCAGCTCCTATGTTGTTCATGACAATAAATTCTGAAAAACTTTCCTAACTGTTTATTCACCACTTCTGCAGTATTAGGTCTCGGGTTTCTAATAGAAGTATAGATTGTCTTAACACCAATACCGCGCAATCCTAATCTCCATACATCCCCTATAAATTGCCTCCCTCGATCTGTCATAACCTTCTTTGGTTTTATTGTTAATGCAAAATCTCGCATCCTAGACACCACTGCCCTTGCTGTTGCCGCCTTCAACCCATATAATTTTATATATTTAGTGAAAGAATCTTGTATGACAAATATATGCGAAATTCCTCCTCTCGATATCGGCAACGGCCCATAGAGGTCCGCCATCACTAAGTCACCTGGATTCTCGGATATAATTGACTTACAAGTACCTACATACTTAATATTGTCTATCTTTGACAATTGACAAAGATGACAACTCCTAACAAAATCTCTGATTGTTTCCCTCATCTTTAGCCAGTAGAATCTGTCCTGTAAATATTTTATCATTTTATAAACTCCTAAGTGCCCCAATTCTAAGTGAACCTGCCTACATACTTCCGCCTGTAAAATTTCTGGTAAATACAATACTCTGTTTGGACTATCCAGCCTATTGAAATAAAGAATTCCATTCTCTGTGATACAACGGCTTGCTATCCGCGCTAACCGATCATTTACTCCCTCTAGTCCTGGATTCGACAACCTATTTTTTATGCCCCTTATCACCTTATCCCTATCTTGCAGTTGGGCCATTTCCCCTAATTTATCCTGTAATTCTTTATTTTCTTGCACTCCCATGTACATTATACTCGGATACCACAATTTCCCCTCCTGTATCTCCCCATCACTCGGAAATCTAGATAAAATGTCTACCCCTATGTTCTCCGTCCCCTTGACATGTTCTACAGTATAGTTAAATTGTTCTAAATATAATATCCACCTAGTGATCCGATTGTTGTATAACCTAATGTTCTTAACAAACACTAACGCCTTATGATCTGTCCTAATAATTAACTCGGCTCCCCGCAAGTATGTCTCAAATTTCTTTATTCCATAAATTATGGCCCAAAACTCTTGCTCAGTAACAGTCCATCTTAATTCCGAACCCCTTAATGATCTACTACAAAAGCTTAAAATTCGTATTTCTCCTTTTTCATCGTACTGATACAATACCCCCGCAATACCTACTCCTGAACTATCAGTTTGCAAATAGTAAGGTTTACTCACGTCTGGATGAGACAAAAGGATGGTAGTCGAAAATTCTTGTTTCAAATTCCAAAACGCCTTATCTAACTCCTCATCCCAATACCAACTTTGCCCTTTCTTCAATAATTTCGTCAGGGGAACTATTAGACTACTATAATTTGGAATAAACCTCCGATAATAATTACATAAACCTAAGAATGCCCTAACATGTTTCACCTTTTTCGGGGTAGGAAACTTTTGAATTGACTCGACCTTAGCTGGGTCCGTTCGAATTCCCTCGGTAGATACAATGTGACCTAACATCTTAACTTCCTGACATGCAAATTTACACTTTTCTAAATTACATGTTAATCCCGCTCTTTCCAACCGTTCTAGTACCAGATCTATTTGTTCCAAATGATCCTCCCACTGACCGTCGGTTAGTATAGCTAGATCATCTAAATAATTTACACAGAAACTTCTAACACTCGGACCTAATATTACATCCATAGCCCGGCTAAAACTTCCAACTGACGTTTTCAATCCCTGTGGCAATACATTATACATATAAGACTTCCCATTAACAGTGAAACCTGTATACTGTCTACTTGTTTCTGAAATTGGGATTTGAAAATAAGCATTATTCAAATCTATAATAGTTATGTACTTAACCCCGTGAAATGCATTTAGAATATCTATCTGCATTGGAGGAGCCTCTGATTCCGCTACCATATATTTGTTAATTTCCCTGGCATCTAATAATATTCGAATAGTCCCATCAGTTTTGGAAGTAAATGTGAGTGGACTACTATACGGTGTTGAACCTCTCGAAATAATACCCATATCTACCATTTCCTGTAATTTATCTTCTACCTTGGATCGGTATGCATAAGGGATGGGATAAGACCGATTAATTCTCGGGACATGCTCATGCATACTAATGTGATGAGTATAACAATTTGCCCTACCAATTCGCTTGGTGAACACTATCCTATGGGCCTCTAAAATCTGCTTCAATGATTTCCTCATGTCAACGGTCAATTCTATACCCGCTTTAATTCTGTCTAAAAAATCTACCTCGCATACTTCGTGGTTAGCCTCACCATCGTTTTCCAACTGTAATGACCTAATGGCTGCAATTCTTTGGTCTTCCTCAATGAAAGGCACGGTAATTCTTCCCCCCTTCATTTCCAAAATTAGTGATCTAGGATCTTGTAATGTAATAATAGCTTTGTATGACAACAGCCAGTCGAACCCTAAAATTACCGGTACAGTCAACCTAGGAACAACTAACAGTCCCGTATCGAAAATTACCTCTTGAATTTTTATTCCTATGGAACATAATTGTTGTATTTTTAAACTCTTCTGCCCTACCGCCCCTCTTATTTGTATAGGCTTTACCGGCAATGAGGGTAGTTGTACATCTCCTCTCGACTGTAACCATTCAAATAATTCCTCAGAAATACAACTAACTTCACTCCCCGTATCTATTAGACAACGTATTTTATTCCCTAAAATCTCTAACCAAATTTCAGCTTTGATTTTATGCCCTATTTCCTCAAAAGAAACCTCTTCATCAAATAACGACGCTGTGACAAAATTCTGCATGGGTTCTACTACTACCGGCCTACCTGCTAAGTTAAGAGACAAGCTCGACAGCCCCTCAAAATTGGTTGGTATCTGATCCTCCACGTCCGTGGGGATAAAGCCAAATCCTGATTTATCCAATTTCGTCCTCACGCCTGTTGCTACTACAGGGTATAATTTCCCATTTTCCCTTTTTCCTAACCCTACTCCTGGCACCCATCCCGATGACAACATCTGCCGTAGCGCAAACCTAAAATAGTTGCCCCTATGTTTATAAGCTAATCCCGGAGCATCTGGACTAGCTAACATTAGTTTAAATTCTTACCACTATCTTTACACCTCTCCTGCTCTTCTTCTTCGTTTATCTCCAAATTAGCGATTATTTTCGGCTTCTTATTTCCAAAATTTGATTTCCCAGTCGCAGGCATCCCTCGCTTCATTCCTGGTAGGGTTTGATTAGAGTTTCCACCTTCCACATAACGGTCCTGTTTATCCACGTCATCCAAATCTCTTAAGAATTCAGTGGCTTCTATTATCGATTCCCCTTTCCTCATCCTCCAGGCATATTGTACTTCTCTAGGGAAATGGTGCATTAAATCATTAACTAATTGATTTTCCATTAGAGGCGTACTCAACATTTTTGCTTGTCCTGCTAGTGAAATAAAGTAACCCATCATGGATTTATGAGTATTCTTCTCCCACACTCCACACACTATATTCCGTCTTAATTGATTTTGTTCAGACTCTCCCCAATAAGTATCCATGAAATCAGCTTTAAAATCTTCCTCGTTGTCCCAACGATCCTTATAAATTCTCGCCCACCGCCTGACATCTCCTTCTAAGCACCCGATAATATTGTCGATTACATGGTCTTTAGTCGGCAACCTTCTTAGGTACGAAAATAGGTCCTCTATGAAGGTAACTGGATGTACGTCGTACCTTCCGGGGTATTTGGGTTTATCCAACCTTCCATCTATCACTGGATACATTGCGAGTTGAGGCATTGTTTCTCTAACCTTATCCCGTACTGGTTCTTCCTGCATTTTTCCCTGCAGCTCCGATACCTTTAAATGCAGTTGCCCAATTGTCCTACGCATGTTCCGCATCATGAGTGCCATCGCAGACGAACCCCCAGTAGCAGGTGTTGTTTTCTTCACTATTCCAGGTGTCGCTCCAGCAGCCTTCGCCTTAGCACGCATTTCCTTGCCAGCTTGGATCATTTTGCTCATAGTTGTGTTTCTGTAATACATTAAAATTTTCTTTACTAATAGCCCCGATTGATCTTAATTCACCATTGTTGTTTGATTTCTTCTTCTATCGACATATATTGTTTTACAACATCCGCTATTCCTCTATCACCATCTATAACACGTAACTCTTGGAAAGAGTCCTTCCAAGCATTCCCCGTTAGCCAATGCTCATGTTTTTCGTGCAATCGGTTTATATAATCAAGTGTAATAGCACTTTCCTCTATTCTACCTCTAGTTTTTATTCTTTGTAAAACCACCTCCGGGGAACTTCGTACGTAAATTCCCAAATCTACATTAGCTAAAGCCTTTTCCTTGACAAACGAGATCCAATTCTCGAATATCTCCGCCTCTACAGGGTGTATCAACTCGTTTTCACGTAGTATTTTCATAAAACAATGCCTCGCACTAAATATTGACCTTTCTATTATCTTAATTAGCGTTTCTACTCGCAAGGTGTGATGTTCTAGCAGAGTCGACACCACATAATTTTGGAATACATAAGCCCACCGCTTGGGGTCTTCTACCATTAATTTGAAGAGGTTGACGCCCTTTACATTTTGCCATTTTTGGACAGGTTCTGGTAAAACGGTCACCATCTTATTGGTATGCAGAGACTCTAATAGGGTCGACTTCCCACAACCAATATTACCCTCTAACACAACGGTAAACGTTCCCTTTCCTTTTCTTAGCGTATTGGCCATGTCAAACCTGAAATTTCAAAGCTATGAATACCAAAAAAAAAAATTTTTTTTTTTTTTCGAAAAAAAAAATTTTTTCTCTTTTTTTTTTTTCTCAACAGCCCGCTACTTGAGACTCAGGATCCTGGTCACGGCACCAATTTGTACTGTTCCCAATAGGGGTAGACACTATATTTTTATTTATATACTTTTATCTAAGTATAATTACGGCCATCGTCTGTTTGTAGGAACCCTTAGTTGTATAATAATTTATAGTAGACCTAGGATCGAACCGAGTGAGAGGGCTATTTAGTAGAGTGACTACCTCTTTGAGAAAGCGTTGGTTATACATACAGGAAACTCAAAGGTTATTTCGTTTAGTATAAGAAGTTATTATTGCTACTATTAATATTTGATTATATATTTCCACTTAATTAATATAAAAAGAGGTGATTTATACCGTATAGGCCGGGCCCCTCCCCGCCCGGGCCTGTGGAGCTCGTCACCGTACTGGTCACTCCCCCACGGGCTGCCTCGGCACCTCGTGAGGGGATTGAATTAATGTCGTATGTCAATCACGTGCGTACCTCGTCTTCAAATGAATGAGTGGAGAACAAAATCATAGTCACTCCCGAGGCAGGCTTTGTTAATCCCTAACCTTTTCCTGAGTGACTATCCTATACACCTACGGTCTCCTCTTCCCCCCCCCAACCTCTAACAGACTAGCGTCAGGAAGAACAACTCGGAATCATGTTTGTGTTATTACGACGCGTTCCACAATTTGTGTCCACAACCAAGAGAGAAAGTCTCCTTCCCCCCACATGCCCCACAAGGACTCCCAACGCCACTATTAGTCGTTAGACCTTGTTTAACCGCAACCCCACTTTAGCCCTATTGCCAAGTGAGTAGTAAACAACCCCATCGGACAGAGTCCGTATTGCCGGGTGGTTAGTCCGACAAAGAGGATGCAACGTTCAGCGGCCAGAGGTGGAATTGACCCCTGGTGACCACATGTATCTGAAGACCCTCGGTCCCCAAACACAATTTTGAATAATCTACAGACTCCATTGTGAAACATCGATCATAATGGTTTGTGGAGTCTGTAAGGGTACTTTGTACAGTATCCATGCGCGCAATACCGACCATTAATACCCAGCCAGCTAGATTAGTACTCGTATCTGTGGCACACTAGTTCCATTCGCTCCACCAGCTGGATACAATAGTAAGTATAGAATTGTATAGCTATCCTTCCCGAGCTATCTGGGTTTCTATTAAAATCATTAGAATGGTGACAAAATTAAGTAATCAGGTTTAGTATAGATATTTGTAGAGACCGTGATACACCCCGGTTCTAGGTCCAAATAGCTTATTTGTAAAGTTAGGCCAAATACGCAGGGCAATTTGGAAGAAACATTGAGGAAATATAAACAATTACACAATAAACTGAAGTCAATTATTAATATCTCGTTTCCATTAACTTTGGAGTTTCTAGCATGTTATAATATATAAGCAGTTTTGATATTCAATTTTAATTTTACTAATGTATTACTCACTGTCTTATATTTGTGCCACAAATATATTAGTTCTTCGCTATAGTATCCACACACCGATGGTAACTTCAGTACCGTCAATAGTAATATAGTTTAAATCAATTGAAGATAATGTTCGTTAAAAATATTCAACAATTCAATGTCTTCGTAACACTCCGTAACGTCAGCAGAACAGAACAGTAATGACCCGTATTTGAATCAATTCGATCATTTGAATTTGACTTCTAAATTTCAAATATTTAAATTTAGGTCTTTTGAATTTAGACTGGTGTTATTTATTCTTTATATTTTGAAAGTTTAAAATTTAGAACACGGATAAATTATTTATAAAATTATTGTATACGTTCGTATAGAACCAAAGACCGATTTGAAATGAGATCTCAGGAGTGTCGCGGTTCCATCTCGGTTTGAATTTATTAGACATTCTATCAAAATGTCATAGACATTATGTCTAAATGCTGGTCTTTCAAATTTATAACATTGTGACAACAAATGTCAGATTACGTGGAAATCATAATATAATTATGACCAACTGTACTTTACTTCTATCTACAAATTGTATAATTAGCTCAAATCAGAGTACAATAACAGTGGTAGGATCCCGACATACTCCTCACTGTTCCGAAGCTGTTATGTCGTAACATCATTAACTACTGGGATAAGGGAAGGACTTAGCTAGGGACATCCAGGAACCGCCATCAGCACTCGGGCCGCACGCCAATACTCCAATCACGTCCCGTTGCACATCACACCACACAGCCAGCCAGGATATCTCCATCACGTTGGACGTCGACGCCAGCATGAAATTAAATATTATTGTAGGAACCGCACAATTCAAAGCTTTATGTATTTTGGGGCGTATTAACCGCGGGGCAAGCTCGAGCAAATAATTATAAGCAATGTTTACTATTCCATCAAATCCCGAGTAATTTGTCTTTCGTTTTCATAATTTTTATATTTCAATAAAATCACATTTATTTAATTCAATTCAAATTCAACTTACACGCCATCAATCCAGACTTGCGTATCTTCATAGTCTTCAACCAGTTCCTCCTCCTCTCGTCATGATGACAGCAACTGTCACTATCCTCCCCGTAGCCACTCAGTCCGCTGAAACTCATAATATTAAAGGGCAAAAGCAATTGTAAATAACTCACGTCACCAGCACACACAGCCTTGCACTATTGGACACCTATTTACACTTCTATCACGACGATAAGATCTAGTAATCCATTCCTTATAACTCCGGGTGTTATGTTTTGTTCGGAGTTTGAAATCCTATACGTAGCGACTTTGCTATGCGAATATACAACGACTGTCAAACTAGATTTTATTTAATTTTCACTGAAACCGTTTGTAACCTCCGTACTCCATTTTTAATTATTGGTTTTAAGTTAATATATGGATTTCTAGGCCTTTTCATTGCGTTATCAAAGAATTCACATTTTATTTTATTTAATTTTGGTTAGCACATCCTTCCTTTCATGACACTTGACAACCCAATCCTTTCTTCCTCTTTTTCCTTGACATTCTTGCTATCCACTTTCAAACAAAAATTTTTCCCAAAGAGGTTACTCATGATTAAAATAAATTCACAAAGTTTAATACACGAAGTGTGGGGTCAGTACAATACCTATAGAAATTATGACATAGGTACTTAGGTGAAAACCAAAAAGTTGCACACCGTTAAAGCTGCGTTAGCAGGTAGTTTAAATTTCCATTAACTTTTTCAAATGTATGATTAATTTTCGTGTCACAATGGAAAAAAATAATTGTAATTATAAATACCTGCTGACGCAGCTTTAACGGCGTGCAATTCTTTGGTCTTCATCCATTTATTAGTAGCAAAATAACATGAAATTTACATCGTTTGTCACGATAGAGCTATATGTCCAAAAATTTAATTGAAATAATTATGATATTATGGCTTATGGCATCCTTCGTACAAAATACTCGAAAAACTGTTTACGGTTTTGTGCTAGTGCTGCACTCTGACGGCAGAAAATTGCAGTAATATTCCCTATTCCCAAAATTTTTATCATGATCTTCATTGACGTTGTAACAAGAACAACCTATCCAAAATTTAATGACTGATCTTTGGGTTTACCCAGCGGTTGAAATTATTCGATTTTATCCTTATCCCGTGAGAATATCGGAGTAAAAAGTAGCCAATGTGTTATTCCAGACATCCAGCTACCTACATACCAAATTTCATCCAAATCCGTCTAGTCATTCTGGCGTGAAGAAGTATAAAACAAATTTTTCCGTGGGAATTTCCGAAAATTAAATCGTGTTTTTCATAGACGTTGCATTTAAAAACAACCGTACCAAATTTCATAATATTAGTAGGGTAAGTTCTTTATTGATTATTTACTAGCTTTCCGTCCGCGACTTCGTCGGCGTTGAACTATTTGTTTGCGCGAAACACAATCTTCTACCTAATACTTATGAAATTCTCGTGACACAGTGTTTGTGACCAAACTCGTCCAAGACGGCTTGTTTTTAGAGTTCCGGAGCCAAAATGGCAAAAACAGAACCCTTATAGTTTCGCCATGTCTGTCTGTCTGTCTGTCCGTCTGTCTGTCCGTCCGCGGCTTTGCTCAGGGACTATCAATGCTAGAAAGCTGCAATTTTGCCCGGTATATAAGTAAACTATCGTTAGTGAGATTGCCAATATCGTTATGTGCATTTTTTTGATATATGGATTTTGGCACATATGGCTTTTAAATTAAATGCAAAACCCATATATCAAAAAAAAAACACATAACGGAATTGGCAATCTCACTGACGCTATGCCGACAAAAAAGTACAATTAAAAATTCAAAAACAAAAATACTAAACAAACTACTAAAAACTAAGTGACATCTTATTGTAATGAACATGACTTGACAATAAATAAATAAATAATTTTTTTTAGGGTACCTCCCATAGACGTAAAGTGGCGGTGATTTCTTTTTTCTCATCCAACCCTATAGTGTGGGGTATCGTTGGATAGGTATTTTAAAACCATTAGGGGTTTGCTAAAACGATTTTTCGATTCAGTAATTTGTTTCCGAAATATTCAACTTTAAAGTGCAAACACACACAATTAGTCAGGGACGATTCATTACTTATTTATTTATACAAACTAATTTTTTATTATAGTGGCCCGAAAACAAGATTATAGTTCAGTGTTGCCATAGTAAGAATTAAACTTATTAAAAAGTATTTTGTATTTTGCAAATACAAAATATGTCCTTAAATGTATTTCAAATAAAATACAAAATGCTTTTCTAAAAAAAGTATTTAAATACAAAATGGAAATACGTATTTTGTATTTTGTATTTTGTATTTTAAATACTAGTATTTTGAAAATGTCCCATCTCTGTCTCTAGCTCTAGACAAATTCAATGTTTTTTTGATGCAGTGAGGATTATGGCAACCCCCCCCCCCTCCCAAAATGGTAGGTACAAATAAGCCGCGGCCCCCAGTCCCCGGCAGCTCCTTTATCCCTGGTCTTGGTAGCGGGCCAGGTTACGGAGGAGCAAGGGGTGCGGAGAATCTCCGGGTGACTCCCCGCTGACGATATCGTGAGAGTTGCGGGAAACCGGTGGATGCAAGTTGCGAGTTGTCGTTCATTATGGCGTTCTAAGGGGGAGGCCTTTGTCCAGCAGTGGACGTCTTCCGGCTGATGATGATGATGATATTTTTTTTTATTCGACTGGATGGCAAACGAGCAAGCGAGTCTCCTTATGGTAAGAGATCACCACCGCTCATAAACATCTGAAATACCAAGTGCTTTTTTCGTCGGGGGTTAAAAAAAGCTTCCAAAAAGAGTCGTGACAGGCGGACAAACAAAACAATTCTAAAGAACTTTTTTTGACATAAGAAAAACTCTAAAGTAAATCCATTTCAAACGTAACTGCTAACAGAACATACAAAGTCAATTGCAGTTTAAAAATGAAAGAAGCTTTATTGCCAAGTGCTTTTCCAGACAGAGCACGGATCGTGAAATAATTTAGCAGAAAACATCACTAAGCTACTTATTCACTCGACTGTGCTCTGAACTAACTGTGTTTCCTGAATAAAGGTCCCATAAGTTACAGCCTAGCTCTGATGTGCGCGACGTGGGGAGAATTCGTTGTTCATTGCGTGTTGGACTTGGGGTTAGTGTCATTTTGTCTAAAAAAGCAGCTGAGGCCGTATTGCCTAATGTTTTTGACACTCGCGATCGCAATCAAATCACATTATTTTCGCATACAAAAGCTGTCATTTTATTGCGATCGCGAGTGTCAGAAATGTTAGACAATAAGGCCTCTGGTCTAAGTAGCAAGTTGGTCTAAGCTGCCACTATGAAACAAAGGGCACTTGAGGTATCCGATCTTAGGCCCCTAGGTTGGCAACGCTTCTGCAATCCCCCTGGTGTTTCAGGTATCTATGGGCGGTGGTGATCTTTTACCCATGAGGAGACCCACTTACTCGTTTGCTATCTAGTTGAATAAAAAATAAATTGATACTCTACCCGTTCCAGAAAAAACAATGATGGGACACTAAGTAAATATACAATGAAGCAATCTTTAAGTTACCAACCCTATTCCTTTCTCAAAGAGCCGGCAACGCATCCGTAACTCAGCTTATGTCATGGATGTCCATGGGCAGTCGTGGTGGCTTTCCATCAGGTGACCCATCTGCTCGTTTTCACCCTATTATATAAAAAAATCTATCTATTATATAGGTATCTACAATACCTATATAATACCTATATCATCCCATCATCCCAGCTTATAAACATCCTACTGCTGGCACAGGCCTCTTCTCAGAATGAGAGGGCTTGGGCCGTAGTTCCCACGTGTTTCAGGCGTCTATGGGCGGTGGTGATCTCTTACCATCAGGAGACCCACTTGCTCGTTTGCCATCCAGTCGAAAAAAACGCAATGTATTAGAATGCTGCTCATCGCACCGCTGGTTTTTGGTGTTAGGTCTGCGAGTATTTGGCTTCTGAGGGCGTTAATCACAGTCTTTCAGCCACGGGACAGTGTCTGCATAATGTATGGCTTGGATACGTTGAGTCATAGGCGGTAGCGGGTTTAATGAAAACACCGGTGTTGGGTATTGTTGTCTTCTATTGAACCATAGGCACTAAACTATAGCACTGAAAGATGCAGGTTGACTTTTTAACTTATTATTATTTTCTTTTTCGCGTTAACAAGGTCTAGATTGAATTTAGCTTAATAAGACAAACGAAAGAGGACTTGCACAGGAAGCCATGTTGAAAGGAAGAAAGCGAGAGCGATATACGCCCTGTAAAATAGATAGACGATCTCTATAACTGCGTTTCAAATTAATCAAATAGAATTTAGTTCAATCAAATAGTATTTTTTAATGCTTAACAACCGGTATTCAAATGGCAGCAACGTTTTACCGCTTTGTAATTAAAACAGCCGCTGATCTCCCAAGTTGGGTTCACAGTGTTTTTTTGGGGACTAATCTGAATACCGAATGTTAAAATATCCAATATATTAAAATATCGAATGGGTCATAATATCGAAAGGTTTATTATTCTGAGAAGTTTACGGTTTCAGAATAATAATAATAATAATAATTATTATTATTATTATTATTATTATTATTCTGAAACCGTAAACTTCTCAGGATTCATTAAAACGGCATCGTATAGGACCCCTTAGGTTAGGTTA
Organism: Choristoneura rosaceana; assembly: GCA_037349165.1. Lineage (NCBI taxonomy): Eukaryota > Metazoa > Arthropoda > Insecta > Lepidoptera > Tortricidae > Choristoneura > Choristoneura rosaceana. The sequence continues at coordinate 4,414,671 of JAZBNJ010000032.1, forward strand.
GGTTAGATTTATAACAATCTAAAAAAAAGACAGTCTTAAGTAAAATACTTTTTCGATATTATGACCCATTCGATATTTTAATACATTCGGTATTTTAAAATTCGATATTCAGATACGTAGCCGTTTTTTTATCCGTCAACTTTGATGGCTCAGTTCATTGGTAGAAACTACTTGGTAATTAACTTTTTGGACAAGCTGAAAAACAGATTACCTAGGTTCATAGGTGCATAAAAATATTGAATTCACAGTCATTGCAGTTAAAATTCAAAAGGTTAAATTGTAAAATTCACGAACTTCTACTTAATGTTATGTCATGAATTAAGAACTAATTTTAATGTTTGCATAATATATTTACAATACAATGAATCTCTATTGAACACCATCACATAGCAAGCAGTACAAACAACTAAAAAGGATAATAAAAGGAAAACGGAAAATTGAAAAGGAAAGAAAGAATTTAAATTCTTGATTATCATTTTTTAAGCAGTAAGAGTTAGACCATTAGTTGCTTAAGAAAATTAGCTTCATTTGACTTGTTGGATGTTCCTTGAAAGTTAACGAAACTACAAAATAACACGGTCTATGTGCGTATCCGGAAAAAATATTTTCTTAGAAAAAAATATATTTGCCGTGGTCTATTCATGACCCGTTTGTAGTATTTTGATTATGAGTCACGAATCACGAAAGTTTAAAATTTTATATATTTTTCACTTCTCATGGTGTGCAAATGCTAGATCTAGGCGACATAATATAACTTTTTTGCTGTAGTGCATAAAGTATAATATTCATACAAGACTAAGGCAATCAGGTGTAAGGTTGTAGGTGGGCGGTGGTTTTCTCTTACCATCGGGAGACCCACTTGCTCGTTTGCCATCCAGTCGAATAAAAAAAACAGGTGTAAACTAAACAGCCACAAACAAAAAAGTGTGTACATAATTTTTTAATAATTTTTAATTTATATGAAACTAAAAATCAATCGAAATAGATCAATAAAAGCAATAATTTATAATTATTTACTAGTGCATGAACAATGAAAAGTACATAGTAAGTAAACAATTGTTTCCACTGTTGCTGTTTCACTTCCTCGCCATCGAAATGAAAAGTAGAGTCCCATTAAACCCATTTTCTCTTCAACGTCCGCCCTTGCCCCACCATGCATGCATCAGAGTAGGGCTGGCTGTTGCTGTGCTGCACTTGATATTGTAACTGAACATACTTATCTCGGGCTAAAAATTGATAACAAATTTAATTGGGCTCCACATATTGACCAAGTATGTAATAAGCTCAGATCTATTTTGTCCAAACTATGTATACTTAGAAATAAGCTGCCTTATAGTACACTAAGACTGCTTTATATGGCAATGGCCGATTCTATAATTAGTTATGGTCTAACTAGTTATGGTAGGACCTATAAGACCTACTTGAATAATATATTTTATATAGATTACAAATACGGTTACTTAAAACCATTGTTCCATTAAAGATAAAATATATGTACAGGAATAATTATGCAAGCTTATTCAAATACTGCAGGGTTTTGCCGGTCCATGACAAGGTAGATCTAGCCATTGTGACCCAATACAGGGATAACATACCATCATTAACCAAAAGACATAGACCAGATAATCTACGGAATCTGTCATATCTCCCAACATTCATAATACCTACAGCTAACAATGACTATGGTAAGAGAGTGTGGACGCACGCTTTACCACGCGCTTTGAATAGACTTCCATATGATTATTCAATGCAAAACAAAATTACAAAACAACTGGTAAATATTTTTAAAAGAATGCTGTTAAACAACCTTCCCAACTTACATATTAGGTACTATATGATACCAAACAATTTATGTAATTTACTTTTGCCATTGACTTATTATTGGGTGGTGAAACAGCCCTTTAAGTCATAAACTTGGTTTTTTATAATTTGATCATAATTAGATTCGATAAAATCTTTAAATATTAAGATTAGAGTCTAAGCGGAAGATTTTTTTGTTACTTTTTGAAATAAACAGTATAAATTTTTTTTTTTTTTTTTACCGTCTCGGGTGGCTATATGAACGTCTCATGTAAAATGACTCGTTTTAAGCTCTTGTTGTACAATCTACTATTGATCTTTTTTATCGTTTAATATTTTAACTATACTTGAACCTAAATATACCAAGTTTCAAGTTTACGCATATAAATAACGCCATTTTATTATCTTCTCATATCTAGAGGTACTGTGCCACTGTGACTGTGACAGGCTGTTACTAAACTAAATCAGTTAGGTGGCTATATCTTCGACTTTATCTGCATTTACCATCAGGTAAGATAGAAGTCACCCGTCGGACAAAAATAAATGTTATGGTTGTATAAATACCGTGATGCCAAAAAATATTATTAAATACTGATCTTACGCATCGTAAATTGTAATTGTAATATCATACTTTGTGCATACTTTGCTGGTACGAGTAATGTGATACTTTGAAAAAAAAAAGAACATTGTTGAAAGCATTACCATTAGGCAAGAACTTTTAATGGTTTACACGGCGCGTGGGCTTTGAACTCTCACAGTGACAAAAAATGTTAGAAGTTCACCAGATATTAATATTTCTTTTCAGATATCCCTTAATTTTTCAGACATAAATATTTAGTAGTCCGAAATTATTTCCCCAAATGAATCTTAGTTGGACTGATGAATATTGATAAGTCATATCATAAATCATGCTAAGACTCTTTGATAAATAAATTACAGGCGACTAATAATTTTGAGTCAAGTAAAAACGTTAGGTATTGAGAATAGAATTTGGTGACAAAAATTTCTTGATACAGTGTCATCACTTTACCTGTCATTATTAACCTGTTGTTGTACCTCCTTCCAATTATAATTAAATGAAAAATATTAATAATTCTGACAAAAACCTGTAACAATTTATAGGCAGTTGTTGATAGTTATTTAGTACAGATACCATTAAAAATGTCATCTCAAGATCCATAGAAATCAAACGATTATTTTGCAAATAAAAAAGATATATTTTTTTATCAATAAAAACACAAAGTAAAAAACCGCACACAGTAAAAATGCCCTGCAAAATTCAGTAATACAGACAAAACAATATAGGTACAATGCACAATCTGATTAGAGTTTTTCAAGATCTCATTTTCTTACTGGATACTTGAGAATCCACCGTAGCTCTATACGTTTAGCGTAATATTTACGGACGCCCCGCTACCCGTCAACCGCTCATGACTTATATCATATCCTGTAGTATATGGCAGGCAGTTGTTAGCCCACACAAGTCAGCAATCGCTGAAATTAAGAGGTCAATGGCCTGCTCAGACTTGTCAAGCTTATGATTTACGACGGGTTCATATATGCTTTTGTTATCATTTGAGGTTATATTGGTATGGGTATTGTGGGTATAGATTTTTTTTAGATTTTTTGTATAATATGGAAGCCATCACGGTTGCCCATGGACATCCAACACATAAGTTGACTTACTGATGCGTTGCCGGCTCTTTGAGAAAATAATAGGATTGTTAGCTTGAAGATCGCTTCGTTGTACTCGTATATTTAGTTAGTGTCTCCATGCGGCAGTCTGTCATCATTGTTTTTTCTGGAACGAGTAGAGTATCGAATTTTTTTCTTATACGACTGTCTCCTGATGGTGAGAGATTACCACCGCCCATAGACACCCGCAACACCAGGGGGGTTGCAGGTGCGTTGCCGACCTAGAGTTCTAAGAAGATGGGATACCTCAAGTGCTAGTAATTTCACCGGCTGTCTTACTCTCCACACCGAAACACAACAGTGCAAGCACTACTGCTTCATGGCAGGATTAGCGAGCTAGATGATGCAAGTGTACAAATTTATGTATGTAAGTTCAATTTCAATTTTTTATTTAGATCTCTGGGAACGGAAGTTTTAGAAGTACCCAGTATTTTCTAGAGCTATATAAAACATGTGTAATAATTTATTTCGTAGCTACGCATCTGTATACATGGCACAAGAAAACGACTGTTTGCCGCATTTTATTCTATTTGAAATGTGCGCAAATAAATGTTTGGGGAGATTGGTTTTTCGTCATGTTAAATAAAACCAATTCAGGGTTGTCAAGTGCGATCCAATAACCTTACCAATTTAGAAATGTTAAAGATGTACAACCAGCTGTAAAAAATAAACTTCTAAGTCGACTCGATCAAAAAATACAGTATTGTTGACATGCTCGTCGCCGGTACTTGGATTTTAAGGTCATAGATTGACACTAAAAAAAAAAAACCTCGTTGAGTTTCTTGCCGGATTCTTCTCAACAGAGGTTTTTTCCGAACCGGTGGTAGATTTTTTGACGTTCATAAGTGCTTATCATAGCCTAAATTTAATAAAGATATTTTGACTTTGACTTTGACTAAAAAATAGTGACTCATATTAAACACTCTCCAAAAATCTGGGATACTTTCGAAAACCGAAACGTTACCGTCGTGGAACGCTTTAAAAAAGGGGTGTTATCATACAAATGCCCTAACCGGTTTTTAAATTTAAAATTTGGTCTGAAGGTAGCTCTTTCAATAAGATAATTCTACATTTTTGTCTATGTTTAATCAGTAACCATCCTATTCAGTAACTAACCTAACCCCCACCCCCCCTGTATCCCCCTGGTGCTGCACTTGCTCGTTTGACATCCAGTAAAATAAAAAATAAAAAACTGCAAAAAGTTGGGAAACCCCCGACATTGTCACTTCGAAGTTCAACATCTCAAAAACGGCTGAACCAATTTTGAAGAAACATGATTAACAATCATCGATATCTGCTTTAAAAAAAACACATTAAAATCGGTCAACCCATTTAAGAGCTACGGTGCGACAGACAGACACACAGACAGACAGACAGACCCTCTTTTTGCGTCGGGGGTTAAAATGACTCCACTCTGAGCATTTGGTCCGGCTACACGTATCGACTTACGAAAACGTTTGTGCGAAATTTGCGGCAATAAGTATGGCGTCCAAAAGCTATTTATGCGGTATACCGTTTTGCCGTCTTAACGCACATGCTTGCCTGTGCAAATTGGAATTTGCGCATGTATAATTGAGCGTGTAGCGAGACCCCTAGCACAGTAGGTATATATATAAGCTAAAGCAGTATGGAAGCTACGAAGCTACGATCGAAATAAACATACTCACACAGACGCGCGCTCTACACGGCCTCTAAGGGGTACTGCAGTACCGCGAGACCACCTCACAGGCCGTGTACAGCGCGCGTCTGTGTGAGACTGTTCGTTTCGATCGATTTGTTCGTAGCTTCCATACTGCTTTAGCTTATAATAATTTATATACTGTGCCCCTAGGGGAGAGGAGTTTAGCTAATGCTGTATATTTTTATAGATACACACAGTGTGGAATTCTCGGTACACAAATCAGACTTGACGGTTTTTTCTGCGAGTTCAGATATGTACCACGCCACAAACGTCAGTGATTCTCTATTAATAACAAGTAACCGAACTGTATTTATGTGTTAAGTAACGCTACTCAAAACTAAAAAATGTTTCATGTTCTAAAATGTTTTAATAATAACGGTTACAGTATTTCAACCCGATCATCATGTCTACCGTAAGACGTCCACTGCTGGACATAGGCCTCCCCTAAGGCTCTCCACTCAGCCCGATCTTGCGCTTTCCGCATACGCCGTATTGTCTAACATTTCTGACGATTGCGATCGCAATCAAATGATAGAATTTCGCATACAAAAAAGGTTTACGCTTGTACTCGCAGCAAAGCTGAGTCCGCTCCTTTTGCCGCAAAAAACTGTTTTCTGATTAGGTTTAGTGTAGGTATGTTTTTCTTATTCAACTGTTTTTGACGATAATTTATTTATAAACAAACAAACAATACAATACAATGATTAACAGGAATAAATAAAAAAAAGAACTAAAACTAACTTACTCTAAACCTAAAAATCTATATTTACAAATATCACCCAAGTCGTTGCTATTGGGCAGGGTGCCCATAAGACTGGCTGGGTTTCCTAGTTGTATGGCAATGCCAATACATTGGCCGAGGAAAGAGCCAGCCCTATGGTCACCAGTGGAACGGGCAAGCTTCTTTTTAAAAGTTTTCTTGCTTCGGGACCCCACGGACCAAGCGTTTCGACAGTAAAAGCCGCAAATATGAAATTGTTAGCCAGTTACTGTTTTTTTGTGGCAATAAATGATTTCTTTCTTTCAAAAACTGTCTTCCATCCATCCATCCATCTTCAATCCAAAATCTATGATTGAATCCAGGCAATGGGTTGACAACCCTGTATAAGCCAACATCATTCGAGCCAACTTCGGACGGCTATGAGTTTATAGATTAAAATGATATCAAATGTTTGAACAAAAACATATTTGAGTAAATATGCGAATTGAACTTTTGAAAATGATTAACCCTACTAATACTATAAATGTGAAAGTTCGTGAGTAGGTGTACGTGTGAGTGTGTGTGTTACATACAAGCATGTTTGTTGGCGTTGGAAGCCCCCTACTCTCACGACATAGTAAGGGTTGAGATTTTTGTTTAACCCCCGACGCTAAAAGAGGGGTGTTATAAGTTTCACCGCTATGTGTGTCTGTGTTTGGCACCGTAGCTCATAAAAGGGTGAACCGATTTAAATGAGATTTTTTTGCTAAAAGCATACAGGTTATGATATTGAACTTTGAAATGACAATGTCGGAGGTTTTCCAACTTTTTATTGGTTAGGTTATATTGTACAACGACCAATTATTTTTGCTCATAACTTTGTATTAAAACTAATCAATAATTAGATGTACGTTTCTTCTCACAGATATTGTAAATTGTAAAGATTCCACGCCGTATTTGAGTAGCGTGGAGCTTCTTTAATATTAATGAATGTCTCTGAGAATGGCAGAAAAATGCTAAATTAGCTGTAACCTCCAGTAAGGATTTAAAGTCTGAATGTAATATTCCTTGAGATCTGGGAGAAGTCTTAATAATCCCTGCTTAGCCTTTTTCATGCATATTGATCAGGCATTTAGCCGGGAAATAGAAAAAATGGCGCCTTTTAAGGTGGGCTTTCGAACCGAGTGTCAGAGACGCCGCGACTTTGACGCCGCGACTTTGATGCCGCGACTTTGGCGCAGCGACTTTGGCGTCGCGACACTGCACCAAAATTTATTTTTGCTAAGTTTAGTGCCAGATTTTGGAGCTAGTGTTTTTTGCGAGAAATAACTTTATTTTTGAACCCGCTTAAAATTAGTTTGTTCTTAGAAAATACGAGTTGTGATTGAAACCAGATAAATTTAGTGAGTTAACCCCCTATTTCAATTTATCTGACGGATAAATGTGATGCCGTCTTTGTTAGTTTTGTTCAAATAGACGGAGATGGAGCATATTTATCCTTAAAATAAAATGATTTTTTGGGTGATGTAACAACCCCTAAGTGTCTTAATGTCCTGTTTCAGTCAGATATATACAGTTGAAGCGGCAATGGGCAGGCCACATCGCTCGAAGAACAGATAACCGTTGGGGGAGAAAAGTTCTCGAGTGGCGATCACGAACCGGAAGACAAAGCGTTGGCAGGCCTCCCACCAGGTGGACTGACGACATTGTGAGAGTTCCGGGATGCAAGTGGCCAGTTGTCGTTCATTGTGGCGTCCTAGGGGGGAGGCCTTTGTCCAGCAGTGGACGTCTTCCGGCTGATGATGATGTACAGTCGCCTTTAAATGCTTCGAATATTTAATTTGTATTACAAATTATTTTTGTAGACGGTACTGGTCTACTCGTATTGGCCTTAGAATCCCATACAAATAAATAAATCACAACTCTATCGTAACATTGGAAAAGGGTAAAAATTGAGTTGCGAAATTTGTTTACATTATTACCTACCTAATTAGGGATAGCGTAGCTAATTATGAGCGTATTTTAAGGGATAAAAAACAACAACAGTTAAATGGTTTGTTTGTTTTTGTTACTTAGTTCCAAGTTAAATGAAATAAGGGTATAAAAATAACTGATTCAAACGTTACTTTGCAATTCGTCGTGAATCACATCACTTTGGCTTGTTCTTGTCTGTCTGTCTGTTTGTTTGTTTGCAGAAAACTTGCTTTTAAAAAAAAAAACCGCATTCAAATCGGTTCACTCGTTTAAGAGCTATGGTGCCACAGAGAGACAGACATAGCGGTCAAACTTATTTATAACACCTCTCTTTTGCGTCGGGGGTTAATAAAAAGGATCGTACCTAATGAAAAAGTATACACGAATACGTTTTCGATTGTGTACCTATATTGACTCGAAAACTTGTAATATTTGTAGCATAATTTGATACAATACAATACAATACAATACAAATATTCTTTATTGCACACCATAAAGCAGTACAAGAAAAAACTTAAAATACAAACACAGATTTTTTGATACTCTGTACAAGTGTCAAGAACTGTTCCTAACTTTACAAGATATATATGTATATGAATATAACTTAACTAGCTTCTGCTCGCGGCTCCGCTCGCGTGGTATTCGGTTGTCGTGCGCTGTTCCCTCGGGAACTGTGCATTTTTCCGGAATGAAAAGTTTACGCCAAAAATCACGCCGATCCGTCGGTTCGTTACGGCGTGAAAGACGGACAAACACACAAACACACACTTTCGCATTTATAATATTACTTAGTACCTAGTAGTAGTATGGATGTATAGACGTTTTTCTTTTTTGTACTTTTAGATAAAAACTTCAGCTGTTTATCATGGACTAAGCAGTCAGCGAAAAGGAAAAGTTTATCTACCTCCGGAAGTTGGAAAGTTTGACAGTTTCTATCACCGACTGCTAGCAGGTACCTGTACAAGTTTTCCGATACTAATCGAAATCTAAAAGTTTGATTACTTTTATTTTGGGGAGACGTGTACGCGAGGCAGCACAAAAGGTAGGCCTACTCATAGAGTCAAGCGTTTTTTGGAATTGACAAGATTTCATATTTCTAGAGACTGTAATTTGATTCGTTCTCTGTATTCCGTATGGAAAGAGAAAGACGCTGATATTTAAAAAAAATCGCTATGATTATTAATTAATTTATTTAAAAAAAAAATAAGATGTGCTTATTCTAAAAGGGCATAACTCCAAAACTACCATACAATAGATCCATTAGTTTTGTATAGTCTCTATTAAAAAAAAAAAGATCACGACAAGACGTAGATTTTTTGTATTTTTTTAAATATGAAGCAATAGATTATAATAAAATATTTTCCCATATTCAAGAGGCAAAATTCTTTTGATTCCTGTAGTAATTTACAGGTGTTGTAAAAATGAAATCTTTTCAATTGAGTTGCCTAAAGGCCAAAGTGATGAAAAAAAAGTTTTTGCTTTTATTTACTTATTTTTAGTATTAATCTTATGAGATACTTTATAGGAATACCTACAGTGTGATAAAAATCATTTACTTAGGTGATTTTCCAAAGCGAGGTAAGACGAGAATTGAAATTTTTATGCATTCTCGCGCGCCCGCCGCGACCGCGGGCCGCCGCAGGCGCCGCCATACAAATTTCAATTCCGGTCTCGCCTGGTCTCGTCCCGCCTTGCCGATGGAAAATCACCTTTAGGAGCCCGCGCACACAGGCAGCGGTCAGGAGTTCGGAGTTCCGAGTTCCGCGTTCGGCGTTCATTAGAATGTACCGAGTCTATAACAACAACGCACACAGCGGGCAGTCTGACCGCGGCGGTCAAAGCGGAACGTCGCGTTCCAAGAGTTCTTTTCCCGCCGAGACAGGGAACGCCGGAATGCCGCGATGTCTGAGTTAGCAAACACGGAAAAGTTGATTGAATTGGTTAGGGTTAGTGACATGTTGCATGTGCAAAGACCCAAACGAAACTATGTAGAACGCGAGAATTAATACGCCGCTTGTGTGCGTTGGAACTCTTGGGCGGTCAACGGTCACTAGAACGCAGAAGTCTGAGCGCTCTCTGTATGCGCAGGCTCTAAAGACGACTGGGAAGGTAGAGTACGGACAGTGTCGGACTTTCTGCATTAGAAATAATACTAGAAAAATACAATTATACTAGAAAAAAAAAAGGTTTATTATATACTTAGTCGTTAAGTTATTTAAATGTTCTGTGAAACTTTCTCTTTTTTACCCGTAAGAAACTTCTACAAAGTATTAGAAAACTTAAAAAAAAAAAATTGATAAATTAATTCTGAAATTATGGCGTAACCAAAGGAATTGTGATTCATTTTTATACATACATGTCATTATTTTTTATTTAACAACCAAATTCTTGCATTTATACGAGTAAATGCAAATATTTTGTCTACGTGTAGGTATCAAAGATTCTATACTATACTAGCATAGTAAAAGTGTTAAAAGTTATTAGTTACACTTTTACTATGATACTAGGAACTCTCGCTTGAAACTAGTAAGTACTTTTGAGCATATTTGAATCAGGATGTCAGCGAACTTAAATTACCGTGAACTATTTCAAATATTCTACTCGTAACACCTGAGTAGAGTCTGATTGAAAATTTATGCTGATCGGATTTATTGCGAAATCGTCCGCTGTGATCGAAGATTATTCGGTACGAACGTTTTCGTAATCATTCTAGCAAATTTTGATATGTTTGATTGTATTTAGATCTAAGAGCACTGAGAAACTTTTTAACTTTGTACCAACCAATACAGTCCCGGCCACGAAGAATGCACATCGGTCTTTGGAAAGAGATTCGGCTAATTTCGGCTTCGTAGATCATTGTCACTCATTACTTATGTGACGTTTGTGAGTACAGGTGCAATAGTGCAATAGAGTACGGATGCATTGAGATGAAAATATTATATAATAAAGAGTTGTTGGAACCCCCAAAACTTTTTATTAATTTGTACGATTCCTTACATCCTTTTTATAGTATTTGCAACAGCTCTCTATAGATATCCGAAGTTTATATTTTATGTCATTAATTTTACGTAAACTAATTAAGTGCATAAAGGTGCAATATTTATTTGATATAAAACGTCACGTCACGAATGATAGATGGTCGCCAGTGTTCGGAATCATCGTGAATAGCCGAATTACTTTTTCAAAGAGCGATGCGCAATTTTTATCGCCGGGTACTTACTGTATATCTGTATATTAAATATACCGTAAATATCAAAAATATGTTGAAAAAAAAAACAGTAATGACAAAGCTAGTATCCAGGAATAGAACCTAAAATAGATTTGTGTTGTCGGGGCGGTCATTTTCAATTTACTTGTAGCAACTTTTGGTCGCTTACCGCTATCTATTGACATTTTTATGGAATAGACTCTATTGCATAAAAGTGTGCAATAGAGCATCAAAGTTCCAGCAACCAAGTTCCGTCACTGCAACCGACTCGATATAAAAGTGGTCTCCATCGACACTTCCTCGATGAGTGTTTGAATGGTGTTCTACTATAAAGTTTAAACGATCTTTCTACCATGTCCGTGCGAAATTTGGAATGGACAGGCGACTAGAGTTTTTTCAGTGTGACCCGACAAAGGCGGGGTGCAGGCTTGATTGCATGGCTCGGTCTTGGACCGTATGCATAACATAATTAGTTTAGTTGTTCAATTAAACATGGTACGACTTTTGTTCAAGTGAGCGCAGTATTCACGATAAAACGGTTGGACGCATTTATGTATGTAGATAGCTGAACGTCTGGAATAATGCATAGGCTACCTTTTATCCCGATATTCTTACGGGACAAGGATAAAATCTCGAAATTTCTACCGGGTTTAGGGTCGTTAAATTTTGGACAGTTGTTCTTAGCAGAACCTCAATGACGACCACAATATAAATTTTGGGAATTCCCAGGGGAATTAGTAAGATCTCGGAATTTCTATTGTAACTACCAGATCAAATACTTAACTTGTGCGAAGCCGGGGGTAAACTCTAGTAAATTTTATTACTCCGATAGCAGAACTTTAGTAACAGCTGACCTAAAAGTTCGTAAAATACGATACGATTGTAAATTAATAACGCAAACATGAAAATCCTACTAATATTATAAATGTAAAAGTTTGTGAGTGAGTATGTTTGTTACTTCTTCACGCTGAAACGGCTTGACGGATTTGGATGAAGTTTGACGAAAAATTAGTTTATAACCTGGATTAAAATATAGAATACTTTTTATCGCGATATTCCCACGGGATAGGGATACAATCTCTAATAACAACCGCTGGGCTTAGAGTCATGTACCTGCAGTCGCTATGTAGCTGGACGTCTGAAATAACACTAGGCTACTTTTTATCCCGATTTCCCACGGGAAATGGATAAAATCTCGAACTAATAACCGCTGGGCTTAGAGTCATGAAATTCAGTATGTAGATAGCTGGACATCTTGATTAAAACATAGGATACTTTTTATCCCGATATTCCCACGGGATAGAGACACGAAATTTGGCATGGGTGTTTTAATTTAACATCAATGAAAACCACGATGTATTTTTAGGAAATTTCCACGAGAATTTAGGTAATAAAATCCCGAAATATCAATTAAACTACTGTATATAATGACTTTCGCATGCGAAGCCGCGGGTAAACCCTAGTTTATTAATAAAACTGAATATTCTTGAGCAAAAGCAACGTTTAATTATTAGAAGGGTCTTGTAAAATTTTATAGAGGTCCGGCCAGATGGTTCGCCGAAATGTCGGGGAACTTTCGCCGTTTGACCTGGGATAAGTTTCGGTTAAGCCCCAAAAGCTTTTACCTACTGTTTCTAAAAGTTGCAGAGAACTGATAAAGCTGCCAGCTTTTAAAATAAAAAGTTTTTAAAGAAATTTGAAATTATAGTTACGGTCGTTCTCCAAATTCAAAGGTATGATGTTTAATTTTGTATTTTATTTTTCACTGCAGACTGAAACAGTTACGTGCCTAATTCACCTAAATATTGCGAATTCGCAGTTATGCAGAAAGTATTAATTAATAACAATTGACCTCGTTGGCGGATTAATTAAAAAAAACCGGCCAAGAGCGTGTCGGACACGCCCAAAATAGGGTTCCGGAGCCATTACGAAAAAATTAAGTAATATTTTTCTAAGGATTTCGTACTTTATACGGAATCTTCGAAGTATAGGTATATTTTATACCTTACGCTGCTATTTACTCATAAACTACTAATAATTCTCAAGCAAACTTAGCCGCTATAGTTTTCCTTGGAAGTTTAATATACTGACTACCATCCTGAATTTTTTCAAAATTTTCCACCCACCGGTTTAGATTTTAGAGGGGGGGGGACGCTCGATTTAAATGAAAATTTGCACTTTAAAGTTGAATATTTCGCAAACAAATGACTGAATCGAAAAATCGTTTTAGCAAACCCCTAATGGTTTTAAAATACCTATCCAACGATACCCCACACTATAGGGTTGGATGAGAAAAAAAAAATCACCGCCACTTTACGTCTATGGGAGGTACCCTAAAAAAAATTGTTTTTGAATTTTTTATTGTACTGTTTTGTCGGCATAGTTTACTTATATATTCCTGCAAAATTACAGCTTTCTAACATTGATAGTCTCTGAGCAAAGCCGCGGACGGACAGACAGACAGACGGACAGACAGACAGACATGGCGAAACTATAAGGGTTCCGTTTTTGCCATTTTGGCTCCGGAACCCTACAAAGAGCTCGGGGATTCGCGCTGTCATCGTTCATCAACCTCTCATATTTCGTTTTCTAGATTTTTTTTATCGTACAACGGCAAAAACTACTAGACACTGGCAAAATTGTCCTCCAATGGACAGAGCCATATTTTTGTAAAGAAAAAAGAGCTCGGCCACGACATCTAGTGATCATGTTTTGTACCATTAGTGCCAAAGCCTTTATAAAAATGGCGTGAGTAGTTCTAAGGGATGTTTTTCTCATGATAATTGGAATGGACGCATTAGCCCCTTAGGCGACATAGCCCCGGTAAATGAAACGTTTTTATTGGTTCATGATAATCAAATCCTCGCAACTCATGGTGCTCTGGTGAAGCCTTGGTACTAGAATTAGAATAAACGATTTTTTCGGTCGTCCATTTGATAATTTCGCATAGAATTGGGCGTTTATTGTGAAGCAATTCGATAACGATGCCGAACAAGCCAGCTGCGCCCGAATGGTACAGTCACCGGCATTAATATCTGCCACAGCCGAGCGTGCAAAAATATCTGACACGTCCTTTCGGCCCTAGAAATAGAGACGTATCAGATATTTATGCACGCTTGTTGTGTTAGATATTGGTGCTGGTGACTGTACAATCAAAGAAACTGCAGGGCTACCACGAAACTCGTAAGTCGAAGTTCGTGTTCGGTCCCTCTGACACATACTATTTAATGCGAGCGCGAGAGGGACCGCACGACACGAACTTCGAGTTTCGTAGTAGCCCTGCTGAATCGCTTACCAAGGAACCTTTGTGCTACTGATCTCACATTTACATTCCATACATCTGCCAAAGAAATGCAAGCGAAATTAATTATGAAAAGGTAACCTTGGTACGTGATTTAGTTTTCTTGACTGATTAATGCGGCGCATTAAAAACTGGCCAAGTGCGTATCGGGCCAACGCAGAATGGGGTTCCGTGGGTACGCGTCTGAATATCGAAAGTTAAAATCATATATAAAAGGCAAACCTGACTCACTGGGTTATATATCAACGCACAGCCCAAACCGCTGGGAGTAGAAACTTGAAATTTGGTACAGGGGTTCTTTTTATGATGCAAGTGAGCACTAAGAAAGGATTTTAGAAATTCATCCCCTAAGGGAGCGAAATGGGGGGTGAAGCTTATATGGAATTCTCTCATTTCTGGACTTACAAGTACGAAAATAGTCACAATTATAATGGAGGTTAAGTAATTAAAAAATGCCCTGATAACTAAAGTACACGCGGACGAAGTCGTGGGCAAAAGCTAGTATCGAATATATTAAAATCGAATGGGTCATAAAGGTAACAATACCGCAAGTGACTTATCCTTCATTATCTGCCTCTCCTCAGCGGTTCAGCTGCTCGTTTGCAGACACCCACTCGGACGATCAACGTGCTTTAACATCGTGACCTCTCTTGAAAACTGTAGGATTTTCAACAAAACTGCTTGGCTTGACACGGTACTTACTTTCATCTAAAGTACAATTCAATAGAATCTGACAATTTTTTACACATTTAGCACACCCTAACGTGGGCACGCTTGATTATATATGTCCCTGTTAATGCAATTATCATCTAAAAGGAATCAAAAAAGAATAATAGTCACATCACAAAGCCTTAGGCAGCCCGGTGTTCATATTAGTGGGCTGGAAGTGTCTACAGGATTGTCAGATTCTATTGAATTGGAGTATATCTATCTATTTTGACGATAGCATTATGAGAAAGTAGTTGCAACTTCTCCGTGGTAATGACTTTTGCCGCGAGCGGTCAGAACACTAGAATATTCACCCATTCAAAGGGTTAATTATCATTTTATGAAGGAAAACTTTCTTTCATATCGGAAAGCGCAGCATAGGACGTCTACGGAATGGACGGATGACTTTGGCTAAAGTCGCGAGTTCACCGTAAATGCAGGCCGCTTTCTAACGAAGCAAATGGAGTTCTATAGGGGAGGCCATGTCCAACGGTGGACTGGACATCCTACGGCCAAAATGATGATGAAATAAAATTTGTAACAGTGTTGCCACCTCAGATATTTTCTTTACCCTAACGTTACGCGAAATTACCCTAAATTAGGCACTTTTATTTATTTTTATACCCTAACCTTTTTTTAAATAGAAACGAAGCAAATAAATGCGATTTATTTATTAACTAATAGTTAAACTACTACACCGTTTTGAAACATTCTTGGAATGCATCTAATAACAGTCTTGGCTTCTATGTCATTTGCAATAATTTTTTTGTTGAAACCTTCCTTTTTATTCGAAAATGTTTACCCTAAAAATACCTCAAATTATTTTCTACCCCAAAAAATACTCTGAACGCGTATAAACACCCTAAATTTGGGGTAAATTACCCTAAGGTGTGGACACTGCTTTGTAAATATATCACAATCAATGAGCCACTGTCAAGTTCACACCGCACGAAGTAACGAGCAAAAAATCTCATTTACCCTCTGTTTACGCATAAAGCCGAAAACCGTCTCTTTATGGCGTAATCATCATTTTGCCGTGACGTCACAACTCCATAAAGGCACGATAAAAATTCTTCTTATGAACGAAATGATTATGAAGGATATTCCACGGAGTATGTTGGAGTACCTTTTCATTTGGAGACAGATTTTTCATTTTAACTGCTTCTTTGGACTTTATGAGCATACGGTTTCTGGATAATATTGATAAGTTTCGCCGCGATTCCGTGGCCAATATCAAAGATGGCTGCTTTCACAATTCTCATATCATTTCACCATATTATTATATAATCAACTAAATGTGAGGTGATGTCTTACAAACGTCAAGTAACTTACCTAGCTAATTCAGTTACCCTTTTTTCAGTTCGGCTGGTGTACTTACAGCTGAAACCGAATAATGTGATCTGTGAGCCAATATATAACTAATTAATAATGTGATCTGTGAGCCAATTTATAACTAATTAATAATGCAACTAACCGTAATTGAACTTGGAGCTTGAACCCCCGACGCATAAAGAGGGGTTTTATAAGTTTGACACCAACTGTTTGTCAGTGACATCTTAGCTCCTAAACAATTTGTAAAGCGATACTTTTTTTCATAAATGAAAGCTAATAATTAACCCATCATCACCATCATCATCATGTCAGCCGAAAGACGTCCACTGCTGGACATAGGCCTCTCCCAAGGCTCTCCACTCAGATCGGTCTTGTGCTTTTCTCATCCACCGCGATCCCGCGATCTTAGCCAGGTCGTCGCTCCACCTTGTTGGAATTAACCCATGCTAAATATATTATTATATGGGTATAATAGTTTTGATCTACCATTTTTTACAGAAATATTAAAAAAGTGTGAAATAGAACAATAAATTTAAAAAACCAAACACCTGACCGCCTTAAAAATACTGAAAAGAAGAAAACAATTCAAGTGGTCTAGAGCTCTGTTAAGTAGCTAACTTAAAGTTCAACAGTCGGGACCCATTCAAATCGTGATCAGCTCAAAAATTCTTAGTACCTGATAGGTCCTGACTGTTGAACTTTAAGTCATTACGTGAAAGCTATCCTTGCGGCGGTTCTTAGCTATGTTTGATAAAAATCCATTCAGTTTTTTGTGAGATATTGAACTTTGATATAACAATGGTTTTTCTTTCTAAGTTAGTTATCCCTACCTATATAATTGGTCTCAATCGAAAATTCTGAAAAGTAATGCCTAAAAGCCACTTAGTGCTAATTCTATTTTCCTGAAGTACCTAAGTATTTTTTCAAATACTAGACCCGTCTAATGGCTTACTGCTATTTATTTGTATATTGAGAAAATTTTTATTAAATAACACACAATACAAAATAATTAATAAATGAACTAAATACTACTAACTAACTTAAATAACATTTTTATATAATTAAAAAAGACCGCCTCGAATCGTTCCTGACGCAAAGGTGCCCAACACGCTTGCCGCGTTGCCGCGTTGAACGGCGATAGATAGCCTTTGCATCAAGAACGACTCGGAGCGAGAGTCTAATCCCCGGTCCCGCAGCCGGCGTCCTACCTCTTTGAAAAACAACTTAGCCTCCGAACACCAACAACCGGTCGTCTCCACCGCCAGCGCAACAAATATGTAGTTGGAGAGGGCTGAATATTTCTCGCGCTTCCTAAGGGCCGCTGATTCCGCAGCAGCTCCCGCGGTCCTCGTGGTTCGACCCAGGTGCGAGGCTGCAAATGTGCTGACGCAGGTAGCGTCCCAGAGAAGGCACTTTCCCTTCTGCCATGGCACCAAGGTCAGCCCATCAGGCCTTTTGCCATCTGACCGACTAAGACCTGGTGGCTCCAGCACACACGGGACGTTAGCTGAAACCAGGGCCCTTCTTATTATGTCGTTGAGCGCGTGATGACGCGGAAATCGTCCCACACATCGACAACAACTCAATGCATGGTGACCGTTGCTCTCAACCATAGTGCCGCTGATGCATATATGAGGTTCGCAAACATCACAGCCCAGGCGAAGAGCCACAGCCACCCGCAAGGAGTCGTCATCGAGGAGTGTTCCAACGTGAGGAGAAGGAAGTGCATGTAACCAAGCCCCGGATTCCGGCCTGGATATGGCAACTAGCCTGGCTCTATCCACGCCTGCGGCCCTCTCCAATAGGCAATCGGAAATCCGCTTCACCCCTACCTCGTCCCACGAGCGCTGGAGGTGTATCGTTTCCGGCACTGATGAAATAGGGTTGAGAGAAGACCAAGCTGCTCGTGCATCGGAAGCATAAGGTATAGTAACTGCACCATCGTTTGAGGATAAAATTTGTGTTACGAGGTCGACAACGCCAGCTGACGACGCCAGGAAAGCCGGCAGACACACGTCTCTCACGCGCCTTATGCCTAGGCCCCCGTTCCGAATGGGGAGAGAAGCAAGGTCCCATTGATCCGCATTAAGTGAGACATTCAGCAAACACTCAACCGTCTCTTTCAACACAGAGTCAAACGAATCAATGTGTGTGATGCTAAGCCAAGTAGGAACCGTGCGCAAAAAATAGGTCAGCTTTGGCACAGCAAAGCATACACGCAACAAAAGCAAAGCCACGTGCGCCGGCAGGTTCTTCAGTTTTTCTCTGGCAGTCAGAAAAAGCTGCCTCCTCAACTCAAAGGCATCAGGGATAGCTGTAGGGAAAATAGGAGACCCCAATAGACTGAAATTTTGATTAGTTAACACTTTGAGGCCAGGAAGAAGACCATCAAATAATTGAATGGAAGCTCGAGATGTGGTACTACAGGGGAAGAATTCACATTTATTTGTATTTATCTCTAGCCCTAGTTCTTGCAAACGTGGAAGGAGAGTGAGTAAGTCTTGTTGTACGGTCTCTGGCTTTCCCCCGAGAGTACCATCATCTAGGTACCAGATATTCAAAGGCGACTGAAGATCCGAAATAGTTTTATGTATGGCAAGACTAAATACTAAAGGGCCAAGAGGATCTCCTTGCTGCGCGCCAACCTGAGAAAGTATAGGGTATTCGTTAAAGAAAAGATTAGACGGGGACGAGTAAACTTGATAAAGGAAAGGATAGAGGGAAGGCACCGTCTCTTTGACTTCACGTAATAAAACGTCGCGTTCGATAGAATTAAATGCATTCTTAATATCTAACTTAATGATAACGCAGTCCGCGTTCCTCTCGTCTAAACAAAATGCTCTGGTCGCATGTATAGCGGCTTCGCAGCCTTGACGTGTACCAAAACCTAGCTGGTAAGGTTGCAGGTAAGAGGCCACTTCCTCTCTCACAGCGCGGCATCCAAGTTTAGCTGTTAAACGGCGAAATGTGCTACCAACAGCGATAGGTCTCAAACCTCCATCCTTCTTCGACAGCGCACACAAAGAAGCACCGTACACATAGGGACAAACCGCAACATTCAATTTGCCACTGAGCAAGAAGTTGCACAGTTTAGTCAGGCGTTCGAGTAATCGTACACCATTATCACCAGCTGATCCAGAAGTAAGCTCCTTTAAATGCACAGGCCGTATACCATCCAATCCAGCAGCAGAACCGCTATTAAAAGAGCTTATTGCTTGTGCAACGTCCTCCACTCTTACTTCATAAGCCGGAACTGAATTGTCCGGTTCAGGCGGAAATATAAGAGGCCGAGAAGGGGGCGGGTGCTTCGACTTCAAAGCAGCAAGAGTTTCAGGGTTCGACGGTGCTACACCATCACTTGACATAAAAACCCTGACGGCCCCCCTTAAGTCCCCCTCGAAAACTTTGGCCTGTATTATCCTGAGAACTGAAGAAGACCCGTGATGTGCCATTTCTGTTTGTTCTTGGGCCAAAGAATCAAGTGGTGTCCCAGTTGCGTCAATATTGCGTTTTACCTTAGTCGTGAGGTTACCTGAACCTGACCCTTCTGGTGCTCTAAGAGCTGAATACGCAAAAGAAAGCAAAGCTTACTTGAAACGATAACATATTATGTTTATGAAACTGAGGCTTTATTTTAGTGAACAATGAATATGGAAGCCCTGTTATAGGATCCTGTTGGAATCCTTTTGGGTGCGAAATCATAAAAATAATAATGAAACTTCAAATACTTCAGCCATTTCTCTTTATCAATACCAAAATTATGAAGACCTAAACTTAAGCCTATATAAGGATAGATTTGGACAAAATTTTATGTCAATATAGCTGGACATGATGTGATGATAGCACTTTCAAATCTGTGCGTTACTTATTGTATTTTTATCTGTATTGTTTTATTGCTACTGTCGGGAAATGAATATTTTCTTTCTTTCTTTCTTTCTTTCTTTCAAATAATAAAAGATAATCATATCAACGACTGGTTTTTCGGTCAATGGAATTTGGCACGTTTGTTTTTAATGCAAAGTTGATGAAAACGTTGATTCAAGTGTTGGATCTAATGGATTAGGTACTTACACGCGTTCAAAGCCGCGGAGAAAATCTAGTCATCATCACCATCACTGCCGTACGACGTCCAATGTTGGAAATAGGCCTCCCCCATAGACCTCCAGTTGCTTTGGTTGGAAGCGGCTTGCATCCACCGTGAACCCGCGGCTTTAAATTTACCCAGGTTATCCGTCCATCTCTTTGGTGGACGTTCTACGCTGCACTTGCCGATCCGCTGTTTAACATTGGTCGATACAAATGACAATTATAATAGAAACTAATAGCAATATTTTGATCGCATACTAAAATGGGCTTTAATTGTGGTTTGATTGCGAACATACATTTTCAATTTGATATCAAAACAATCGCGAGAGTTTGCGCGTCGAAAACAATAAACAAAATTTGAAATTGAACGCGAGTTTCATACTCGTATCATCTAATCATATATAGGGTTGTCGAATACGCGTGAATGTTAGTTGTAGACTAACAACATCAGGGGGCCTACCACGCTCTCTTAATACGATTCAGTTTAAGCTCTAAACTGAACTACATCGCTATTTCGTACTACGATGTTACTTTTGCGATTAATTTCAAGTGAGGTTCAGCGATAGCGATAAATATATCAGAGACAATATCGGTCTTTCATTCACTTGTAAGCAATTGAGATTCAGCTCTGAGAAATAAAGGTCGTGGTACCAATTTCGACGATTCAGTTTAGGTGCCTAAATTGAACTGCTCTGCGTTTGGATCGTTTAGGAAAGATCGTGGTAGGCCCCCTGGTAATATGGTGTACGGTTGTGTTCGAAACGCGTCAGTGTATTGTGGTGGTGATAGATGGGTTTGTGTGATTTGCAGTGAACGTACTTTTTCCAGCATTCTTGGTGCAATGACGTGAAATGACACACGACAGCGACCTAGGGTTGTCGACGTGTATAATATGATTGACGTTTAAAATTACGTAATATTATGTTGTCATTGAAAATGAAACATAAACTATGCTAATCTATATATATAAAAGGCAAACCTGACTCACTACCAACCTAAAGGCCTAAGATGGAATACCTCAAGTGCCAGTAATTTCACGGGCTGTCTTACTCTCCATGCCGAAACACAACAGTACAAGCACTGCTGCTTCACGGCAGGATTAGCAAGCAAGATGGTGGTAGCAATCCGGGCGGACCTTGCACAAGGTTCTACCACCTGCAATAGCAAAAGCTTGTAACAACAAAGTTTAACTCGGAAAATTTAAAAGCTCCCCCGTACGAGTGATAAACGAATTCTTCGCAGACAAACTCGCGGGCAACAGCTAGTCATACAATAACATTTAGAATTCAATCTATATATATAAAAGGCAAACCTGACTCACTGGGTTATATATCAACGCACAGCCCAAACCGCTGGGCCTAGAAACTTGAAATTTGGTACAGAGGTTCCTTTTATGATGTAAGTGAGCACTAAGAAAGGATTTTTAGAAATTCATCCCCTAAAGGGGTGAAATGGGGGGGGTGAAGCTTATATGCAATTTTGTAATTTTTGGACTTAGAAGTATGAAAATAAGCGTACAAGTTCTTGATTACAATTAAAACTGATCTGTCTAGGTGAAATGGATAAAATACCCCCCTAAAGGGGTAAAATAGGGGGGTAAAGTTTGTATGGAAATTTTCTCATTTCTGGACTTAGAAGTATGAAAATAGGTATATAAGTTTTCGATTACAATTAAAAATTATCTGTGTAAGCGAAATGGATAAAATTCCCCCCTAAAAGTGTAAAATGGGGGGGTAAAGTTTGTATGGAAATTTTCTCATTTCTGGAATTAGATCTATGAAAATAGGTATATAGGTTCTCAATTACAATCAAAAATTATCTGAGTATATGAAATGGATAAAATTCTCCCCTAATGGGGTAAAATGGGGGGTAAAGTTTGTATGGAAATTTTCCCATTTCTGGACTTAACTATGAAAATAGGTATATAGGTTCTCGATTACAATCAAAAATTATATGAGTATATGAAATGGATAAAATTCCCCCCTAATGGGGTAAAATGGGGGGGTAAAGTTTGTATGGAAGTTTTCCCATTTCTGGACTTAGAACTATGAAAAGAGGTATATAAGTTCTCGATTACAATTAAAAATTATCTGTCCAGATGAAATGGATAAAATTCCCCCTCTAAAGGGATAAAATGGAGGGTAAAGATTATATGGAAATTTTCTCATTTCTGGACTTAGAAGTATGAAAATAGGTATACAAGTTCTCGATTACAATTTAAAATTATCTGTGTAGGTGAAATAGATAAAATTATCCCCTAAAGGTGTATAATGGGGGTAAAGATTATATGGAAATTGTCTCATTTCTGGATTTATGTAGATATATGAAAAATATAGGTATACAAGTTTTCGATTACAATTAAAAACTATCTATGTAGGTGAAATGGATAAAATTACCCCTAAAAGGGTAAAATGCGGGGTGAAGTTTGTATTGAAATTTTCTGATTTCTGGACTTAGCAGTATGAAAATTGCTATTAGGTAAGTATACCTATTGGTATTAAGGGTCCTGATAACAAATAAAAATTATCTCCATAGGCAAAGATAAAGAAAGAAGAAGTAGCTTTCGACTTATTAGGGGGGAGTTTTTATGAGACTTCCTTATTTCTACACTAAAAATATGGCTGGTCACCATTTAAAATGATCCGTATGGTGTTGACGACTTCAATAGGGGAAGGGGTTTTTCATACAATATGGAGGTTAATTAAATAAAACATATAGCCTGATAATTAAAGTACACGCGGACGAAGTCGCGGGCAAAAGCTAGTATAATAATATAGTTAGTATAATTCCTAATCATAAATATGAACTATAACCTGAGATAAGGATTTATTGCAACTATGTTACATTTTCTCATACACTCATAGTAAATTAACCCTTCATTTCATTATGCATATTGGGTTTACATGTTCTGATAATATTTTCTGTATTTCCGATTTGTTTCATACCCTATTTTATTTTTGATTTCATTTGATTCTTTGTTCAAACAATTTAATATTGGGCACTACTGACAACCCTAGCACTGCACCAAAAATGGTGGAAAAAGTACGATCACTGGTGATTTGTGTGTGTTCTTACAGTGTGGAAGTGGAGGAACTGCTGGGCTACTACGAAACTCGAAGCTCGAAGTTGGTATTAGTGATGTACGTTGCAAAGACGAACCGTTTTAAAAGACCGTTTTGTGTTCCGCGACGATAGGACCGTTTTACGTTTCGTTCTAAAGCAGTCTTCGTCGCGCAACTAGTTCTCGCATTGTTTGACGCGAATTTGTACTTAAAGTCTATATCCATAGAGCCTAAAACGTAATGAGATCATTGCGACGTCGTCGCTCGTTCATTTCGTTTTGGTCTTTGATATAATAAAATAATCTTTATTTTTACAACAATATAGTCGTATATCGTGTAAGAAAACTTATTTTTTGGTGTTTCGTTCGTCTCGCAACCATTCCACTTCACTCGTCTTCGAGACGAACGTCGACGAGATGAGTTTACGTTTCTCTCGTTCGATCGTCCTGTGCGTCGTCTTCCGTTGCCCGTCCCCATACAATGAAACCAGTTGCGAACGAGGACCGTTTCGAGGACTAGTTTTCTTTCTAGAGAAAACGGTTGCGTTTCGTCGTCAAAAAATTCGACAACGACCCACGACTAGTGCGTATCGTACCGTCCCTCTCGCTCTCGTATTAAATAGTATAAGTATCAGAGGGACCGCACGACACGAACTTCGAGTTTCGAGTTTCATAGTAGCCCAGCTGCAGGAACATCTTGCATAAACTTAGCTATACCTATAAGGTCGCGGATGAGCAAAGAAATGCTTTTAGTTCATTGATCAACAAAGCCCCAGCAAAGTAACGCCTGATTCAATGTATTTTTTTTTTACTGGTGTGCTGTGAAGCTTTGATGAACGATAACATAACCAACAAAAAGTTGGAAAACCTCCGACATTGTCACTTTAAAGTTCAAAATCTCAAAAACGGCTTAACCGATTTTGATGAAACATGTCTAGGAACCATCGCTAGACAACCTGCTATCAAATAAAAGAAACCGCATCCAAATCGGTCCACCCGTTTAAGAGCTACGGTGCCACAGACAGACACACATAGCGGTCAAACTTATAACACCCCTCATTTTGCGTCGGGGGTTAAAAAGAGTGCCGTTAAAACCAAAAGGTTGAAAACGCCTGAACTAGAGGTTCATTGACAACATACGCAATGTATAACGAATAATAGCTTTAAAGTGTTATAACGTAAGTATATTTTATTTGGAATGAGTAGGTACCTTGACCCCGACCCGCTTCCTATGACGTAAGTTGAATTACAAATGCTTTGTCGACCGACAACTTTTAGAAAAGACGTGCTCGTTTTTAGGGTTCCGTACCCAAAGAGTGCCAACGGAACCCTATTACTAAGACTCCGCTGTCTGTCGGTCTGTCTGTCTGTCCGTCCGTCTGTCAGGGCTCTATCTCTTGAGCCGTAATAGAAATTTGAAGTTTTCACAGATTATAATTATATTACTGTGGCCGCTATAACAACAAAATTAAATACTAAAAACAGAATAAAATAAATATTTAAGGGGGCTCCCATACAGCAAACTTGTTATTTTTGCCATTTTTTTGCTAATGTCTAATGTTGTATAGATTATGGTACGGAATTATGATTAGTTTTTTGGAATCTTTTTGTATTTTTTATTTCAATTCCAAATTTTTCACTTTTACGATCATCCCGTGAAACCTAATTTGAAAATACAATATAATTTGAAAACTAGACGTAACGTTAGACAATATAGATGGCGCTAAGTTCCTGCTTAAGGGACGAAGTAGACAAGCTGAGATATGTGATGCATAGGGAAAATTCATGTCTATGCCGTGGACCAGCAGTGGTGTAGCGGTATAGCACGCGGCACGGAATGCCGAGGACCTGGGTTAAATTCCCAGTGTTGGTCTTATTTTTCTGGTTTTTCTGTGCATTTCGGTTTGTATTTTCAATTTATGGTACGGAACCCTTCGTGCGCGAGTCCGACTCGCACTTGGCCGGATTTTTTATTTAAAGATCCCCAAGTTTTATCGGTCCGGAAACTCTGCACAAAAATTTGCACGCTCGTTCTAAAGTTTTCACCGTGCGTGGCGAAAAGTACCGCAAAAATCGAACAGTGCCCTTAGCGTAAGTTTTCGGTTACAAAATACGTCATGATCGCGTTCGCGTTGAAATCACAATTTGTATGTAAACACGAACATCGCAAACGTTTCGCTGGAGGCGCTGTTTGTTTCCATACAAATTTTTCACGCGAACGCGATCGAGACGTATTTTGTAACTGAAAACTTACCTACTCTAAGGGTACTATGATAGACTGCCAGCTATTAAAGGTATTTGAGGTGGTGACGGTGGCATGAAAGTAGGTTTGCGAGTGGAACAATGCAGAAACTTAGTGTTAACCAAACAATTTAAATAGTTTAATTTATTTATTCATTTAATAATACATCACAAATTACAAAAATGTTAGTTACAAGTATCTATATACCCTAATAAAAAAAATAGACCCTATATTATTTTTAAACAACTATATTGGTCGGATTTTCTTATTCTTTTGCCATTTTATCATTGAACTAAAAGAATTTCCTTGCTCACCCGCGACCTTACGATAGCTAAGCTTATGCAAAATATGCGTGTTCATGCAGTCCTCCACCTCCACGCTATAAGAACACACACAAATTACACAAACCCATCTATCACCACCACCAAATCACACTGACGCGTTTCGAACTCAACCAGAGCTCATCTTCAGAGTAACACAACCGTACACCATGCTACGCAAAGATAACGCCTGATTCAATAAATCATTTTATCATTGTTGCGCTGCCACGCTGATTAATTAAATCCTCTTATATAAAACTATCTCTTTATTATTTTTAAAAACATTCACTTAGCAGGCAATAGATCGAATCATTCCTCAGACCACTCCCATGATAAATGCCTCAACCTAACTTCGCAGTACCTACAAAGATAACAATCTCCATAACTACTCCGCAATCAAATCTGACATCTGCCATCATTAAAATTTAAATGGTCGTCCAAAATTGGGCATCAGAAATTATCCAAGCATCTTATAAATTGTGGAAACCTTTCAAAGATCATTATTCAAAATTTACCGTCAAATTTAATATAACTCAAGATTGGAATGTAATCTGATTCGGGAAGTTATACGAATTGAATTTTCGTGTCGTTTGGTTTCGATATTGTAATAATAATGTTGTTTTATGAACAGATTGATGGGTTTGCAGCTACATCATTAAAATGCATGGAGGGTGCTAAGATTCATGATGGTACTACCATTGAGCCAAGCCTGTGTTGTTGTATGCAGATATCTCTAGCTGTTGCTCGCAATACCGTTGATAAACAGCTTTATGTTACTTGAATATAATGCAGCTTTTGATAATATAAAGATTTTCTTAAATCGGTTCAGTAGTTTTGAGTTTGTACATTACAAGCAAGCAAAACGTTTATATTCATAATATTAAAATATTTTTTTAACAAAAAAGTAAAACTTATTCCATAAAAATAAAAAAAGAAGCAAAAAATGGATTAGACTACAAAAATCTTAAAAATATTCTAAATAGTGATTATTATGAACACAAATGGGTAGTCAAATAACTTCTTCTTTTCTTTTAAAATATGGCTTCTGTCCTAATTAATAAGACAATTTCGCCAGTGTCAAAGTATTCTCTTTCGAGAGGCAACGTTGTACGGTGATTGTAGTTTTTGTAACTTGATAGTAAAATTACAGAAACCACGTGGAGACAACTTGCGCTTCAAAAAATGTCAGACACGAGAGCAATATTGAATTTTGTGATCACTTTTCACTGTTAAGGTTAATCGCCGCATAAAACACTATCAAAATTATACTTCAACTAGCCAAAGAAACAGAAATAGCAAAATTAGATATTGTCTACATCCGCCATGTTCGAATGCTACAAATCGAATCCCCTAGTAAAATAAAAAATAGGAATAAATATTTATGAGAGTCAATATGGACCCCAAAAATACATTTTAATACGCACACAGTAAGTTTATTCTCGTTGTGAATGAAATGATACTTAAACTGTGTTGACCTATCTCAGGGATGGCGAACCTTTACGTATCAACGTGCAATGATTCTAAAGAAATGCTTAATGAGGTCATAGACGTGCCAACAAATAATTTCTAATTTGTAATTATTGGAAAAATAATAATAGTTAAAGTAGCATGAGCCAGCTTCTTCAAACAATTAAATGTGTCTGGTGCTTAATTTCCTGGTGCATAATAAATTTTGTGATCAGTGACGTGCCCAAAATATTGTGTCGCGTGCCATCAACGGCACGCGTGCCATTGGTTCGCCATCCCTGACCTATCTGTTAGTACATGGTTAGTACAGTTAATTGTACCAAGAGAGTGAGTTTGTTATAAGATCTTTTCGAGCTCTTCATCTGTTACAGCGTGTGTTGACTATTGAATTAAATAAAACGCCCTTACTTCGTCGAGTTTCTTCGTGTTAAAGGGCATTTCCCCTTCAGGAACAACGCTAACGATTGTTCAGCAAAAAGGTTATACTCGTAATTTTCACATAAAACTTTTCAAATGTTCTTAATGACACAACTTTTGCATGGAAAACCACAAAACAACAATCGATTTACGCAAAAGAATACTCTATTACAATGCCGCAGGAACTGTGGGACGTGCATTACTTTAGTGTTCGCAATACACGCAAAGAAGTTTAATAACTACGTCGAATTTATCGGGCGGTTTTGTACTTGGGACAACACGTTTCGACCCTTGCAGCGACGTGACTACAAAGGCTGCTAATGTTGGGTTTGTATGAACCCACTATCACCGTACATGGTTTTAGGGTTCCGTAGGCCTAGAAGGAACCCTTATAATTTCATTTTGTGCGTCCATCTGTCCATTCGAAAGTTGTTATTCCGTGTTAAGTTGTTATTTCGTGTCTATGATAGCGGTGGGGAAGCACTTTATGGAGTGACAAGCTCTATCCCGACTTTGCTGTTTTGTGCAGGTTTCCTTAAAAAGCTCATAATACATTTCAAATGAAAATTCGCACAAGAATTCCGAAAAATTCAAGAGATGCGAGCCTGGGCTTGAACCCAACGATCTTCTACTTACTTGAGAGACCATAGCTAAAGCCTCTTGGCCACCACAGCTAAATCAACTTGTTATTATGTATTTATTTCTTTTATTTATTCAAGTGTCGTCCATTTCTTTCTTGAGAGTATTTCTAGCTAGCTTAGCTTAGCTAATTTTAGATAAAAACAGCTTAACTAAAGTTAACAAACGATTAAGGACGGTATTAAGCTTAACTTAATTCAATATTGGTAGAAAATAATACTTAAGCTTTATCTTACTACGATAATAGCTGCTTAAGGAAAATCATTTTATCGTTTATTTTATCTATTAAATCTTTTGTTCATTGGAATCCTTTTATGAAAACGTTCAGAGCCTGGGTATTCCAGGAATCGAATTTTCGATAATCTGCTAAGGGAATAATATACATAATTCATATCAACGAATCGTTATGAGTAGGTATTCCGTAAACAAATATCGCCCGGGGTTTTAACCGATGTGGTGCTAACCAATGTTTTGGTTAATTTCGGCTAGTTTCATCCAATAAGTTTAAGTTTCAAGCAAAAATTTCGGCATAGTTAAAACTCTGTAGGTACATGATTTGAATGTAGCGAGTTTGTAAGCGATTAAACTTAAGTAAATTACGAGTGAGCACAAGACCGGTCTGAGTGAAAAGCCTTGGGGGACGCCTATGTCCAGCAGTGGACGTCTTTCGGCTGACATGATGATGTTGATGATGATGATGAAATTACGAGTGAGAGCCCTCTCATTCTGGAAGGAGGCCTGTGCCCAGCAGTGGGGCGTTATAGGCTGGGATGATGACGATGAAATTACGAGTGAGGGAGATCTATATTTAGCAAGTGAGTGGATATGTTTTGGCTGAAAGACGATAGAGATGCATATAACATAAACAAATTCCTATTTTTGTTACGTATGCATTTATTTGTGTTTTTTTTTTCTTCGGCTGCTTTCTTTTCTTTTTGTACTGAAACCGGCTACTAGTACTAAAAAAAATAGGTAAGTATGCCTACTTAGTTTAGAATGAAATTATGCCAATTTAGGCCTACTTAAATTATGAAGATGGGTGTGTATAAAAGTACAGTCATCTAGTAAAATAAAATTTTGGTCAAAATAGGAAACGGAGTCGAAAATTCGGTCAAATTTTCGATTTCGGCTGTTTTTTTTCGGTCGGTCACACAATAGATCGATTTGGCACAATGGGCGCTTTATGTGTGCACCAATACCTTCGCTAAGAGATGCGGTTATACGTAAGAATAAGATGAAACTACATGGTACCACTCAAAAATAACCAATCCATACTAATGTTATAACTTTCACGTCGAAACGGAGCGACAGGTTGGTGTGATTTTTGTCATATAGTTTATTCATGGGCTAAAAAGTGACATAGACTACTTTTTACCCCGGAAAATGCACAGTTCTCGAGGGAACAGCGCGCGATAACTGAATTTATACGCGGGCGAAGCCGCGGGCAAAAACTAACAAATAAAATCATATTAAAAATCATAACTTGTCCTTGTGTACAAAAAATATTATGATTTTAAGTTGTTTAAATAATTGACAAATATATCTCAACGAAGTACCTACACATTTCTCTGGCATTATACTTACCTGTTATTTAAAATCCAAAGTCCGATAACTGAAAGTAGCAATTTCTGAAATATAACGGTCTGATGAAAAATTCAGCAAATATTAAAAAAAAACACTTGCAATAAAGATAACATTAGGAAGCGTCAAATCAAAAACGTATTTTAACGTATCGAAAAAAAAAAACATTGATTTATCGTGTGGTCGGATCAAAAACATAAATATTTATGCGCGATACGATAGGCATCCATCATTGACGCCAGAAAAAACTTAAAAGCCACAACAAATTTCGTTTTTTTTCACCAAACTTGTTTGCCAAAACTCCAAACGATTAATCTTCCAGTTTGTACTTAGCTCAGCCTCTTGCTTTACTCGTCCGAAAAAAAGTATTTTCTTTAGGCTCCGCTTCCACCAGAGATGTGCGAGGATGTGTTGCGAAGAATGTGTTTTTCAGTAACCAATAGAATCGTTACATTTACCTCGCCTCGTTTTGCCAGCTGTTTTCACCATAGATGTGCTGTGCGAGGATAGTTTAAGAGAAGTTTCCCTGATGGCCGCGCGGCCGCGTTAGACATTCGTTTGGGATATTGTTGTCTTTATCGCTCGTGACATAAGCGCTCGCAGCTGTCTCTCCCATGCACATCCCCTCACGCTTCTCCGCTTCCCGCTAAAGTATATCGAGATAGCTGTAGGCTTTTCAAGATTTGGGCGGTTGAATTTTGGGTTTCATTGTACTCATATTAAATGAAAAGTATAGCACAGAAATCAATGATATTTTACAATCGAGACCTTCATTATATTAATGAACCCCAAAAATGGCTTGAACCTAACATACTAGTCACTAACTTGTCACTTATATTAAGGCACCAAACAACGATTACCCCTTAAAAAACATATTTTTGTAGTAGTAACTACAATGTTACTAGTCAAATCTTTTACTTCAAATAAGCTTTACTGCTTGGTTATGCCGCAAGAAACTTCACAAATTCGAAAAGCACATAGAGATATTGGAAGACGAATAAGACAAACAAACAAACTCGTGGCTGCTCAAAATTACAGTTTACAAGTTTCGGAAACGGATGACGTCCGAACGTTTCCTTTTCCGTCATTAATTTTCATCACAGAATCCCTAATTTTCATCACGTAACCGCTATTTGCATTTAACTTAAGTTTAAATTGGATATCCGATTGCAGCGCTGTATCTTTAAATTAAAATTCAACGGATTTAATTTCGAGATTTGTTATTGTAATTGAGCAATTTATATTTCGTTTTTCGCGAAAAAGTGGAGACTTTGTTGAGAAATTGTCTGATTAATTAACATTTTTGGAGAGTTTCCCGGGATTAAGGTTATTCCACTTAGCACCTTGGCTTTGGTTCACCTCTGGGTAAGTAAAAATAAGTTTTTGTATGAAATGGTAATAAATTAAATTTTTGTTACAAGTTACTTCGCTGACTCCACTTAACTAATAAATATTGTTAGGTTACTGACTTGTGGAGGGTATGGCCGCACATTTGGTGCTAAAATCGGATACATCAGCCACTTGAGAGCACATCAGCGACGATCTCAGCATTAGGCAATAGTCGTTGTAGCCGAATACGGCTAGGAAGAGATGATGATGATTGTTAGGAAAATTACATAATGTATCTATACTAAATTTAAATTAGATCACTGAATTGAGTGATATTCAATTTGCAAGTTAAGTAAATCACATAAGTTTGAGTTTTATAAAAATATCAATATACTTTTCATTTCAATTTCCCTATTATAGAACTATTGGAAGGGAATCACAAAAATATCGAAACATTTATAGACTATGATTAAAAAATAACCTATTCATACTTTTACACCTTACAATTACGAATTACGGACATAAAACGGAATTGACCATTACACTTTTATCTAAATTAGAAATCTAAAAATGGTACCCTGTCATTATTATGGACAACCTTGTACTTGTGTAAACATACAACTTTGATATTTTTGATTATAATCGTAGTTATTGTATTATTCATGTTATAAATAAATGGGTTTTCTTTCTTTCTAAAAATAATTTAAGCCTACCCAAGCCATACCCAAACCCATTGGCCAATGCCAGGCCAGGGGTTTCCAATCTTTACCATCCGTGATCCCCATTCGAGAACTTTTCGGCATCAACGGCCATCCGTGCTCCGTGCTATTTATATGACCTGCCCATTGCTACTTCATTATCATCAGCCTATAGCAGTCCACTGCTGGACATAGGCCTCCACCAAAAGCGCCATTGCGCCCAGCTGTCCTCGGCTAGACGCATCCAGCTTCTACCAGCAGCCTTTCGCTGATCGTCACTCCACCTGGCCAGAGTAGCCATTGCAACTTTAACGTGCTAACTTTCGCTTGGTTACGTCGGTGAACCTCGTTCTTCTACGTATCTTCTCAGTTCTGATTTGATCCCTTAGGTAAAGAAACCCCAAGCACAGCTCTCTCCTCTCCATAGCTTGCTGAGCAACTCTGAGATTATTTATAAGCTCTACTTGAATCCCACAAAGTAAAAATTTGGAATTAAAATAAAAAAACACAAAAAGATTCCAAAAAAAACAATCTTACTTTGATTGCTTGATAACGATATCTCTTGTCCGGATGAGCGGTTAGTTCCAATGGAATGCCGAAAGTTTCTCGATGAGGGCTACAGTATAGATGTCGCTAGCGTCACTGCTTAAGTGGCTATATAAGAAACAAACAAGCTGAGATATGTGGTGCATAGGGGAAATTCGTGTCTGTATCGTTGTCCATCAGTGGTGTAGCGGTATAGCACGCGGCACGGAACGCCGAGGACCTGGGTTCGATTCCCAGTGTTGGTCTTATTTTTCTGGTTTTTCTGTGCATCTTTATTTTAGTTTGTATTTTCAATTAGACATTAGCAAAACACGGCAAAAAGATCACGTTTGTCGTAAGGGAGCCCCCCTTAAATATTTATTTTATCCTGTTTTTAGTAATTTATTGTTATAGCGGCCACAGTTATATATTTTAATCTGTGAAAATTTCAACTTTCTAATTATCACGGTTCATGAGATACAGCTTGGTGATAAACGGATGGACGGACCCTAAACAATAAGAAAAAATACAGTCAGTAAAAAAGCTTGCACTAAAAATGTTTTATTTTTATTTTAATTAAACTTAATTTACCTGTAATAAACGTATTAACGGGTCGTTCTCGCGAGTCGTTCAAATTCAGTCATTTTTTTAATTTTCAAAATATTGACGATTTTCGAGAATTTTATGTTTTTAAATGGTTCACATACCCGCGTAGAGTAATATATGAGTAAAGGCGTCATTCTACAGCTTTTGATTTAGGATTTTTTTGAAGGAAAGTAATGAAGGCTCGGATGGAAATGAAATATGACAGGATGGCAATGAGTGCGTCAGGAAGGTAATGAGATTTATTGCAAAATTAATGAAATATGCCTAGATGGTAGTGGGTATGTATGGAAAGTAATGAGATTTTCCGTAATAATTTTTAATGATTTAATTGTAATAGAGCTACTTGTACATATTAAAACTAGCTAATTAGTGTGAAGTGATGTTTTTATAAAATAAAACTTGTTTTTAATAGTATTTATCAGTTCTTTATAAAAAAGTAAGTTTCTTCACTAATTATTATAAAAAATCACAAAAAAAGACAGGCATTGTAAGGACCTAACTACCTATTACCTCTATTAGAGGATCTTACACGATTAGGTATATATAAAATAAACAGATCAAAAATGATATGTTATATCTTTTCAATCTCAAAGTCAGCTACAATTATTTCTTTTAGAAATTATCTTTTCTCTGTTTGCTTTAGAGCTTAATATTTTTGTTGTATTTTTCTTGAAACAGTTTCATCAAACAATATATTTTTTCAACTTCTTGAACTTTTTCTTCTGGAAAGTCTTTTATTAATTCGTTAACTTTTTTCCACGCTACCTATCTTCTATTGTTTTTGTTACGTTCTTCTGTTGTAACTCTAGTTTTTGGGTTCGCTTTCATAATATATTTTCTTTTTGTAATTTTCTTACTTCTTCTTTTAAGTTTTTGATTACTTTCATGGCTTTAAAGCAAACTTTTCTGACTGAAGTGGATTATTTACGTATGCCACGCATTTCTTCTTCTATCCCGCACGCAAGATTTTGTGCTAAAGGGTCTACATCTGGTTCAAGTGCTGGTACGACCAGATTATTGTTTTCGTTGTCAGTATAACAGATAGTGTGGTTGGTGGTAAGTTTTCCAACAAAATTCGTTGTATTTTATGCTGCTCCTTTTTTTATTAAATGATATTGAATGATATGGTGACGGATGGCTCGCGTCTTGGGTCTAGTTTGGCTCGACATGTTTCGGGTTGTTTCGAAACCCTTCTTCTAAGGAGCACGCGACTCGGCGGCTGCCGCAACACGCGAACTACGCGCCACCGCTCTGCTCGCGCTACTGTTCGACGAAACTAACACAGGCCCACAAACTATATTTTTTTATACTCTTATTTTTAACATTTACTCTGTTTTTTTTTTAATTTTTTTTTAGATATACCTTCTTCTTTCCTTTTCTTTTTGAAGTCTGTAATTCGGGATCTCTTTTCATCTTTATATATTCTTGTTTTTTGCTTAATCTGTCTTTTCCTAAAATTTCTTTCCTAGTTAGCTTTTTTTTTGTGTGAACTATTATGCTGATTTAAAAAGAAATACTACATTTTTATGACTATTAAACAATATATCTTATGATTAAAATAGGTTTTCATCAAAATAGGCTTTACCAGAACTACAAAAATAAATGTTTCTTCCAACAATCACTACCTTCCAAACATGCTCATTACCATCCAGCGCAAAATTGGAGGGTAAGGATGGTAATGCCATGGAGAGGAATGAGATATTGGCGGTTTTTCTCGATTAATAAATTCCAAATGCAGTTTGTATATTTTATATTTATATCATAAAATAAGTAATCATAAAGCATTTTAATGTGAAATTAAACAAAAAATTAAAATAGTACTTATTGCATAAAATGCTGGAAAGTAATGATGACCATACTGTGACAAAGTACTTTTTGCGCACGTAAATCCAGAATTTCTTTCAAGCGGAACGTATGTCCTCCCTTGACTAGATGCGGCGGAACACTTAAGCGGTGCGGGGCGGGAACAGTACACTTACTACCGCCATACAGGGAAGAACTTGGGCATTTATTTAATGTTTTGGTATCGCGGAAGGAAATGATAGTTTTCGCTGGACAAAATCATAATCTTCATTCTTTCTATTATGAAGTAGTCTTAAAATTGTGCAAACTTACAGATTTATTCCTTAATAGTTAGTTACTCACATCGCTTAAAAAAATTTGAAACTTTTCTTTTTAAAAGTGCTTAAATACATCGAACAATTTATCAGTACGTAATTTGGAACGGGAGGGAAATGAGATTTGACACTATTTTTTTAACCGTGTAAGTTTAATATTAGGTAAAGGCCTTCAACGTAAAAGACTCCTTTACTATCTTTTTCAGACCGTTCTTTCTGTATACAACGTTTACAAAATAGAAAAAATTTTGTACCGATTTGTCGCCTGGAATGGTAATTTGAACGACTCACGAGAACGACCCTAACGCTTACTATTTCTGGTGTACAATAAAGAGTATTTGTATTGTATTGTATTGTATTAAGTGACAGCTATTTCGTATTATTTAATTTATAATATCTTTTGTACCTAGAGTACCTACTTACCCAGTGATATATCTAATTATAACGGCGCCTGTGGGACAAAGGGGAAATTACAGCTTACCCTAATACATACTCCTACACCTAGTATGCTCTATTATTATTCAAATGAGTTGATAAAACAGGGATGCTTAAGAATACTAGATGATATAAATTAAAATGACTATTATTAGCCTATAGTTCTTCAGCAAGGTGTTATCACCTTTTTTGAAGAAGAGCACCACTACACTTCTGAGCCATGTTTACAAGCTGTTTTCCAGGATCATCACAAATCGTCTCGCATGCAGGCTTGACGACTTCCAGCCTCTGAACAAGTCGGCTTCCGAAAAGGTTATAGTACCGTAGACCACATAGAATACATGCGTTGCGGCAGGTTATACAGAAGACCGAAGAGTTTAATCTCCCCCTTTGCCTTGCATTTGTGGACTACGAGAAAGCCTCAACCAATCTTATGTATGTACTTCACTTTTCATACCTAAGCTCGGCGGGCGCTCTAGGGTTCTCAACTATGCTATGGCGTATGCACAAAAAACTAACGTGATAGTGGCACTCGTATCTAGTTGTTTGAATTATTGTAGAGAATGAAACGGAACGAATGGAAATATAAATGAATAATAACTAAAATATTTTAATGTCAACGTCATTTTTATATGACTTTGTCACAGAAAATATCTTGCGACGATTTCGACATTGGCGAAATGCACGATTATTATATTTAAAAGTGCAATTAGCATTCTCCATTATTGCACAAAACAGCACAGACGCGTGTCTCAAGCGGATGGCACTCGCGCTTGCACTGGTCCCAACCGGCCCGAGATATCGTGTCCGTGAGCAGTGTCTATTGTGCGTTGCTCGAGCGCACTTTGTATGTAGATTGACATTTGTAGGTACCTGTTTTGTGCCCAAAGCCAGTGTTAAAAGTCTATTGGACTTATTTTGTATAAATTGCTTGTTTATTTGTTTTTCTCAACGTCCTTATTTGACAGCTTTTGTCATAAACCCACACGCCTTGACAAAGTAAATTTTCAGTTTGATTGGTTACCGTAAAGGCAGAAAAATATTGGTCGTAACGCGTTTACGAGTAGCCTGCTGCTAACGACCAATAATCCCCGCGTTTTCTGTCATTCATTAACTTTTAATTAGAATAATTGTACTTAAGAGAGTGCTTTCGGGATTGGAAAACGGCCGTTAAAATTTTACTTTTCACATGTAATTTGACATTATTAGAGGACTCCGTCTGCGTTGAATTCGGTTTTCACAATCCCGCGGGAATTGTGCAATTTCTGGGATACAAACTATCCTATGTCCTTTCCTGGGACTCAGACTATCTGTATATGAAATTTCATCTAAATCGGTTTAGCGGATTAGACGTGATAAAGTAACAAACAAACAAACAAACTTTGGCATTTATAATACTACTAGCTTATGCCCGCGACTTCGTCTGCGCGGATCTAGGGTATTGCGCGATGGCGCCCTCTACCGGAATAAAAGGTATCCTACGTTGATCCTTGGGGTTCAAACTACCTATATACCAAATTTCATCAAAATAGATAGACAGACAGAGTTACTTTGGCATTTATAATATTAGTACTTACTACCCCAGTAGGGATTTTGGCATTAATCTTATATGCTGCTTCTGTTTCTGTTCATAATTTAATTATTATTTCAAGCTTTTCCGACTGTACTTCCATTGTCATCCAAGCTGTAGCTTACATTGTTATATATGTGTACTAAATTTTAAGTTAATCCGATCACTGAAAGTGAGTCAAAATTAACTTGCAAGGTTTAACCCAAAAACAACAAACAGGGTAATTTAATCAAAAGCCTGTAAAAATTTAATACTAAACAGCTTTGAATGACAGCCTATAACGACTGAATAATATGATGACTTTATAACAAAATTAAATGACAGTTTTTGTATATGAAATCAGTCATTTGATTGCAATCGCGAGCGCCAGAAACTTTAGGCAATACGGCCTCTGGTTAGGATGGAGAGATTTGGGGGAGGCCTATGTCTAGCAGTGGACGTCTATTGGCTGACATGATGATGATGATGAATAGATTTGAATGACAGCCAATAAACAACCTTATTGATGATGAGACATGATGAGTGGACCGATTTGAATAAGGTTTTTTTTATTCGATACTTAGCAAGTTTTCTAGCGATGGTTTTTAGACATGTTACATCAAAATCGGTTCAGTCATTTTTGAGATATTGATCTTTAAATTGACAAAGTCGGCGGTTTTCCAACTTTTTGTTGATTAGGTTAGTCTTTTATCTGCATGACAAGGACAATCTCAAAGGGGCAGAGCAAGAATGAATACATAAACTAGCATTTGTCAACAAGCCTTCTTTACACATGTCACAAAGTTCACAGAGTACCTAAATGTATATTTAACCATCCCAGAAGGTCGCGTATTGGTTTTCGGGTAGAAATAAAATAGGACAACCCGGTCACGCGCTTGAAGTTCGGGGCTGTTAATATGAGATTCGGGATGGAACGCACCGTCCCTAGGGCTTGTTTAGTTATTAGCATTAGATCCTAGGTCTAAGGGTATTGGAAAGATGGGCTGTGTCGAAAATAGAAAAGATACTTTTATATTAAAACTCGACATCACTATGATGTAAATGCAATATCAAAATGAAAACTTTTATTGCAAGCTTTTACTTGTCCCGTTTATTGTTGTTCTTTTTGGGTCAAATCTTGCAAGTTTATTTTGATTCATTTCTAGTGGTTTGATTGACCTGAAGTTTGGTGTACACATGTATGTTGATGCAAGCAAGTAAATTTAACAGCAAGTACAGTCGGCAAAAAGCTTGGATTAAAGTAAAAATGCCCCACGACTAATAAACCGTTCCGATCAAACGTAGTAACTTGATATTTCGTGATTCCGTGCCACAATCTCGTCCTGTAAGATTTGATACGTGACTTATTCCGTCTCATATTATTTGTGTATGATGAACACGATATACCTTAAGCCCCTAGTTGGAAAGTTGTATGTTCACTTGACTGTGTTGAAGATTGAACCCAAAGTTATGTTTGATGTGGTTTCTTTTATGAAGAAGGTTTTTGGAGTCTAAGTTGCTGTGATGTGATTATTTATGTATTCTTAAAGATTTGGAAAATTGGGGAACGTAACTGTTGAATATAGTTGCAAAAGATTTAAAATAAAGTATCTAGTAGGTACTAAAGTTAAAATATGTTACAAAAAATTACAATAATAAATCAAACTACAAGTTTCTTTTCAATATTTTTTTTCGAGAAATGTAAACTAACTGCTTGGATGAGTGTCAACGCTAAAGAATGCATCATGGAATGATTTGGGACTGCCTTCGATTCCCAACTCCAGCAATAGTTTTCAGATTTTTATGGGGGTTCTTTTATCGGATTGGATTTTAAAAAGTTCTAACTTTAATAACAATTAATTACACACACAAAAACATCCAAAGGCCGCCGAAGGAAGGAAAGCCGGAAAGGAAGAGGTAGGAAGCCGTGATGGCCTAGTGGTTTGACCTCTCAAGCGGAGGGTCGTGGGTTCAAACCCCGGCTCGCACCTCTGAGTTTCTCGAAATTCATGTGCGGAATTACATTTTAAATTCACCACGAGTTTTGCGGTGAAGGAAAACATCGTGAGGAAACCTGCACCTACCGGCGAAGCAATTCAATGGTGCGTGTGAAGTTCCCAATCCATACTGGGCCTGCGTGGGAACTACAGTCCAAGCCCTCTCATTCTAAGAGGAGGCCTGTGCTCAGCAGTGGGACTATATAGGTTGGGATGATGATGATGACAAAAACATCACGCCTGTATTTCCAAATGGGGTAGGTAGAGCACAAATACAAGAGTAATATTTACCTCGACTCGACTCGATTGTAGGTATTTAACGTCTAGGTAATTATTACTCATATGTTTTAGCGTTATAAGTCCCGTTTGTGGTATTTTGACTATGAGAGAAAATCACGAAAGTTTAAAACATTAAGGGTTCTTATTCCGCCATTTTGGCTACGGAACCGTGAAAATAGACTGCAATGACGTGGCAATCGAATAAAAACAGAACCCGCTTAAACAATAGCCGTGCCTAAGTAAACTAAACTAAGAGTGCTGTGGTCGCTCGATCACTCAGCAAAATGGATTACTCACTGTTTGCAATTAATCAATGGTGGCGATTGATAGGTTCGCGACTCTCAGAAACTACTCTAGTGAATTTTGGTTGGTTCATTAGTTTTGGTACTATCAGTATTTTCACTCCCGTGATTTGTAATTAGGTTTACTTATCTTTCTGTAATGGCGGGATAATTTGGCACTCGACGAGATGTATTTTTGTTGTGAATGATGATGATGATTAAATGATGTTGTAACGGATAACTTACGTCTTAAATCGAGTTAAGCTCGACTGTTTCGGGCTATTTTGTAACCCTTCTTCAAGGGAGCACGCGACTGTGCGGCTGCCGCAACACGCGCACTACGCGCCACCACTCTGCTCGCGCGACTGTCCGACGAAACTAACACCGGCGCACAACTACCCGCATTTTTATCATCATTGTCCAAAAGGATGATGATGTACATAATGGTATATTTGTTATTGTTAATTTGATTGGCTGCGGCTGAATTTTAAATTGAATAATAAATTGTAATAATTAATTTAAATACTAAATATTTGACATGTAAAATTTTTAATTTTATGAATAAATGAATATGAATATGAATATGAATATATTACAGAGTTTCTTTTTTTTTGACAAGTTTAGGTATGTTAAATTTGGAACGTTTCGTTTGTGTACTTGAAGGTCAAATATTATAAGTCAAATTTGACCCAATATTGCCAGACGATTAATAAATAAAATCAAGAACAAGTTTGTACGATTTTTTGCAGTCGGTTTTTAATATTTTGTTTCCGTTTAAACTTAAAAAAATATTAAATAAATATTACGATAATAAAACTTTTTACTTCTTATTTTTTGTTCTATATCACTTTGTAGACACATTTAGGAACGTTTCACCATTAACTGACAAATTTTACGTGCCGTTATTATTTGTGATGTCGTCTTTATTTATTTTGTCTAAATGGGCAGAGACGGCATCACATTTATTTGTTACATAAAATTTATCAATTAAAGAAAAACCCACTTATAAAAGTAATTGATATTTGCTTTAGCAAAGCAAAATAATATCAATTACTTTTGTAAGTGGATTTTTCTGGCGCGTGCCACGTTGTTACCCGAGTGCCATCTCACTTCAATTACTGGGACATTTCCCCAGGTTTAAGGTATTGTTACAGTGATAGCTAGTACCGTTTTAACATAAAACTACCGTGAGACACACAAACATATCGAGCTAAACTCGATTTAAGACGTGAGTTATCCGTTACCATATCATTAATACAGCTAGTTACCTTGGTAAGATATCTCTGTACTGTTTCTATATTTCTCTATTTCTATGTTTCTATATTTCTCTGTACTGTTTTTGGTGATCAATAAAGAATATTTGTATTGTATTGTATTGTATTGATATCGTTGAAAGTCCTTTGTAGTATAAGCCCTTACACAAAAAAAGTACGAATTTCGGACTTGGTATCGTGCCATAACGCTCATGCTAATTGTAATTAACAAAAGTGTAAGAAAGACCATGCCTAATGAACTTTAGGTTTCGGTGAAGGACCTAAGTTCCCTTATTCTGCACTTCTCATGCTCATTAACATCGTATTTTTATCCTGGACTTGGAATGTCTTTTGTGCTCTAGTATTGTTTTGTCTAAGACCTGATGAAGACAATCATGCGCAAACAGCCACCTAAAAAAAAAGAACATAATAAAGCTTCACTTACCTATTTCTAAGTACCTAGTTTGATTCTGGTTTTAAGCTAATAAAATTAGAAAACTCTAATAGTTTATTACTTAAATAAATAGCAATGCATTTAAAAATAAATGGCGGCAAATGAACGTTCATTTGCACTGAGTGTATTTCATAAAATCCCCTCTTTTACCCTCATTTTTGGCATTTATATAAAAAAACCTAATTATTTGACATTTGTGTGGTGTCGGGTTAGAATTACACCTCTCCATTTCTTCCGTGGATGTCGTAAGAGGCGACTGAGGATATAGGTTAAGGTATACCGTAGGCGACAGGCTAGCAACCTGTCACTATTGTACCGTTTTTGTCAAACTTAAAACCTAAAATTGCTAAAAGTGCTCTGCCTACTTCATTTGGGAACACAGGCGTGATGTTTGTGTGTGTGTCCCGGATAACTCATGTTTTAAATCGAGTTTAGTTCGATATGTTAGAAACATATGAGTGAGTCAGCACCGGTACTCCTAGGAAACCAAAGGTTAAGAAGTCAATCCCGACACGTGTCACTCCCATACTAAATACGTCAAAAAGCAAAAACATTGACGTTTTTAGTACCTGGATGACAGGTATCAAGACTGAATTCTTACCGGCGGACTACTATAAAGTTGATTCGATTTGTAGCATTCGAACATGGCGGATGTAGACCATATCTAATTTTGCTATTTCTGTTTCTTTGACTAGTTGAAGAATAATTTCGATAGTGTTTATGCGG
Organism: Choristoneura rosaceana; assembly: GCA_037349165.1. NCBI lineage: Eukaryota > Metazoa > Arthropoda > Insecta > Lepidoptera > Tortricidae > Choristoneura > Choristoneura rosaceana. The sequence continues at coordinate 4,457,132 of JAZBNJ010000032.1, forward strand.
CGATTAACCTTAACAGTGAACAGTGATCACAAAATTCTATATTGCTCTCGTGTCTGACATTTTTTAATGCGCAAGTTGTTTCCACGTTGTTTCTAGAATTTTACTATCAAGTTGCAAAAACTACAATCTCCGTACAACGTCCCTCTCAAAGAGAGTACTTTGACACTGGCGAAATTGTCCTATTAATTAGGACAGAAAGCCATATTTTAAAAGAGAAGAAGAAGACTACTATAAAGTTAATTCTTTAAGCGATCAAAATATTATCGCTTGTAGATGTCTCAAAGGCATGTCTCCGCATACCTTACTCGGCTGTTTTCTTAGTACAAAGTTAATCTGTCTCGTATTATCCAAGAGCCTAAACAAACTCGATCACAACTCTTGAGACGGACCCAGTAGTTTTGTTAAGGTCAGCTTTTTCTGGAAGGTTTTTATATCGTCAACAAAAAGTAAAGTATCGATTACTGCCTAGTTTTTGGAAGTAACGCTGAAAGCGGTCAAGGGCGTGTACGATACTATGTCCATCATCATTACTTATCATGAAAGCCGTAGAACGAGTACTGTTGGACATAGACTTCCCCCATAGACCTTCAGTAACCTTCAGAGAACCAATGTTATCGACATAGCCCACCGCATTAGCACGCTGAAGTGGCAATGGGCCGGTCATATAACCCGAAGAACCGATAACCGTTGGGGCAGACGAGTTCTGGAGACCACGGATCGGCAAACGTAGCGTAGGACGTCCTCAGACTCGGTGGTGATGATCTTCGCAAGGTGGCTGGCAAGAGCTGGATGAGAGTGGCCGAGGAACGTGGTCAGTGGCGTGCCATGGGAGAGGCCTATGTCCAGCAGTGGACGAACATAGGCTGATGATGGTGATGGTGGTGGTGATAGACCTTCAGTTGCTTCGGTTGGAAGCAGCTTGCAACCACCGTGCACCTGTAGTTTCAATCACATTAACACATACTTGTAGGTACAAGACAATATACCTTTTCTTCATGTCCTCGCATAGTCTAAAGGTGCCCTGTATAATAATATTAGCTTTTGCCCGCGGCTTCGGCCGTATGAAATACGGTCATCGCAGATTCGGTTTTTGAAAGCAGGTTTCTAGCGATGGTATTTAGACTCGTTTTTGTCAAAATCGGTTCAGCTGTTTTTGATATATTGAACATTGAAGTGACAAAGTCGGGGGTTTTCTAACTTTTCGTTGGTTAGGCTATTAGATCTAATTCCATACGTATTAAGTTTATTGTTAAGTTTTTTTTAAATTTTTATTCTTAATACTTAGCTTTGACAATGAAGCGTAAATTAAAAAAAAATAACAACAACCAATCTTAATTTGACTGCTTAATAGCGACATCTCTTGTCCGGGTGAGCGGTTAGTTCGAATAGAATGCTAAATAAGAAACAAACAGGCTGAGCTATGTGGTGCATAGGAAAAAATTGTGTTAATGGATTTTACGGGATGACCGTAAAAGCAAAAAAAGACTCTAAAAACCAATCTTCACAAAGTGTGTTTATTTTTAATAGGTAAACCATTCCGCTTAATATCGAGTAAAACATTCGAGTGCTTGAAACCCAAAACCCCCAGTAATAAGACACCTATAAAACAATAACTCATCAATCTGCATATCATTTAATTGAATTGGTTTTATGAAATGATCTCATTTCGCCGTTCAATTAACTTAATACGAAAGTTAATAGAGAGAGCGCGTTCTCGTTTCAATTCGTATTTTGGCTTCGCGATTATTCCAGATTTCTATTACCGCCCTCGGTATTTTGAAGATGAATTTCTCGTGAATGCATTACACACTGTTATTTTTGATTCCCGTCAACTTTAAGAGAACATTCAAAGGTCAAATTAAGTTAATTTCTTCAAAACTGTCGTGGCCTAACTCTTAGGTACTGTTTAAAAGACATTAGCCAAGAATTAAGAAGAATTAAGTGTAAAGGTCTTAATTTATGACTTTTTTTTAATCTGTCTTATTAAAATATTTTTAAGTTACACATTTTTAACCCCCAACACAAAAGCAGCGCAAAGAGGGGTGTTATAAGTTTGACCGCTATGTGTGTCTGTCTGTCTGTTTGTATGTGGCACCGTAACTCTTAAGCGGGTAAGCCGATTTGAATGCGGTTTTTCTATTTGATTGCAAATCTTATAGCAATGGTTCTTAGACATGTTTTATGAAAATCGGTTCAGCCGTTTTTGAGATATTGAACTTTGAAGTGACAATGTCGGGGGTTTTCCAACTTTTTGTTGGTTAGGTTAGGTTATACTAAAATCCATGTCTCTCTTATGTGTCACGTCAATGTCTCGTCAAGTTTGTGAATTTTACAATTTGACTTTAACAGTGACCGTCTGACCATGAAGTTATCCATACTAATATTATAAATGCGAAAGTGTGTTTGTATGTTTGTGTGTTTATCCATCTTTCACGCCGTAACGGAGCGACGGATCGACGTTATTTTTGGCACAGAGGTAGTTTATGGGCCCGAAAGTGACATAGGTTATTTTAATCCCGGAAAAATGAACAGTTCCCGAGGGAACAGCGCGCGATAACCGAATATCACGCGGGCGGAGCCGCGGGTAAAAGCTAGTAATTATATATTTTATACGGTTTGGTCGAAAAGTTAGTTACCAGGTAGCTTTCAATGAACTGAGGCGTCTGTCAAAGTATGTATGCACGTATTTAAACTGTTCATTGTACAAAATAAATAAACAAACACAATTGACAAAAGTCAAAGGTTGAAGTGTAAAGTTAACGGAAATAAAAAAAACACGATATTTTCATTGGCGTTGCTTTCATAGATATTAGATGTTGAGGTAACGGATAGGGAAACTCTGTACCTACTTTTATTCATTTTATCAGTTACAAGTATAATTTAAATTTGTACTTAGTTATTTTATTTCTCACTGAGAAACAGACTGAAATAATGTAAAAGTTTGTGAATATACAGTATAATACAATGACTCTATATTATACACCAGAAATAGTAAGCGATACAGAAAACAGGTCCACAGACAAACAAACAACAGGTATAACAAAGGCAAACAGATATAATGTGCGCATGTGTGTGAACAAACTAGATGGTTTTGGAAGTTTGTAAAATAGATATAGTTGGATATGGGTTAGTCATACAAAGACTGTTACGTCATCATCATCCTGTCAGCCGAAAGACGTCCACTGCTGGACATAGGCTTCCCCCCCCAAGGCTCTCCACTCAGACCGGTCCTAGCTTTTCGCATCCACCGCGATCCCGCGATCTTAACCAGGTCGTCGCTCCATCTTGTTGGAGGCCTACCGACAGCTCGTCTCCCGGTCCGCGGACGCCATTCGAAAACCTTTTGACCTCATTGGCCATCAGTCCTGCGAGCAATGTGCTCCGCTCATACTGCCGCCAAAGACTGTTACGTAATTTAAGGGAATTAAACCCTGAATTTCAATTTAACTATTATATTATAATGGTTTACACGAGCATAAGAACAGTTACATTATTACACACGGGACTCAAACGTGACAATTTATTGCTAAAATTAACTTGAAATTTCACCCACATTCCATTACGTACATAGGTCGATAGCGCCTTTGCAAAATCAAGACCAAGTGTGGGTTACAAGTTGCAAAACATTCCCAAAACGTGGAAACATTCTCTGAAATGTTTTCAAAACATTCTAGAAACATGAAACTTATTATTTAAAAAGAAAATGTCCTTACAATAAAGTTTAGTATCCTGTATATCTAATTATTGCCAAAATTTATAAACAATTAAATCCTTCCGTGAAGCAGCAGTGCTTGCACTCTTGTCTTTCGGCGTAGAGAGTGAGACAGCCGGTGAAATTACTGGCACTTGAGATATCCCGTCGTAGGCCTCTAGGTTGGCAACGCATCTGCAATACCCTTAGTGTTGCAGACGTTTATGGGCGGTGGTGATCTTTTACTATTGGGAGACCCAGTTGCTATACTATATACTAAAAAAATAAAATGAGAAAGTGTGTTTGTATGTTTGTGTGTTTGTCCGTCTTTCACGCTGTAACGGAGCGACGAAAATTTTTGGCATAGAGATAGTTTATAGGCCTGAGAGTGACATAGGCTACTTTTTATCCCGGAAAAAGCACAGTGAAAACCGAATACCACGCGGGCGAAGCCGCGGGCAAAAACTAGTTAGGCAATAAAATCTCGTTCCCGATAATATTCTCAGAAGTTACCGAGAACTCCTCATGTTGAAAGTTCCGCAACTTTGGAAACTTCTCATCGGTGCATTGCTATGTGGATAGTTTGAAAAACTCTAGCAGCTTAAACAGAGGCCTTATTATGTAACGCACTCGGAATCACATTCATTTTTACCACATCTTTCTGTCACACAGTAAATGATGAAGATAGAAAGAAATGATGCATTAGATGATAATTTACTTGAGAGTACGGCCGCTATGCAATGTGGCTGAAATGTTGGGGGTTGTGGCTGAAAAAATATTAGCTGTAAGGGTGCGGCTACACGCTCAATCAAACTTGTGCAAATTTCAATTTGCACAAGCCAGCATGTGCGTTAAGACAGCAAAACGGTATTACTGCACAAATGGTTTTTAGACGCCATACGGTTTTTGCACCAATTTTTGCAGAAGTCGTTGGCGAAATTGAACATAAATATTGTGTAACATTAGTTTATACTGAATGAATATTTATGTTTTTTTTTTAAGTTGTTACGTGTGGGGCTTTAGTCTCAAAAGTGTATTATCTAAAAGTAAACGTTAGCCGTGGTGACCTAGTGGTTTGACCTATGGCCTCTCAAGCAGAGATTCGTGGGTTCAAACCGCGGCTCGCACCTCTGAGTTTTTCGAAATTCATGTGCGGAATTATACATTTTGAAATTTACCACGAAACATCGTGAGGAAACCTGTACAAACCTGCGAAGTAATTCAATGGTGCGTGTGAAGTTCCCAATCCGCACTGGGCCCGCGTGGGAACTACTGCCCAAGCTCTCTCATTCTGAGAGTAGGCCTGTGCCCAGCAGTGGGACGTATACAGGCTGGGATGATGAAACGTTGGAAATAATATGATAAACGTCATTTTTTCTCTAGAAGGGTTCTCTATTCAATTTGCTTTAGGTATGATCTCATAACATTTATGATGAAATCTGTCTATTTTGACCGGACGGATTGATTCGGACAGACGGATTCCCGCGTCAAGATATCTGGCAATTCCGGCATAAGGTTTGATAATGCATACGGTTTGGCCTTCCTTTCCTTTAGAAACTCAGAAATAAAACGACGTGAATAGAATTGATTTTACATACCTCGTCAAGAAGGGCGGAAATTATGTTCTGAGCTGTATTATTCGTTTATCGCTATCCCGCGGGAACTGTGCGATTTCCCGGGGAAGAAACTATCCTATGTCCTTGCCCGGGACACAAAATATCTGTATGCGAATTTCATCTAAATCGGTTCACCGGTTTAGAGACGTGATGAAGTGACAAACAAATAGACTTACAAACTTTCGCATTTATAATATTAGAAGGACCATAAAGCATTCAAGAAAGCGCGCTTTTCCACTGTCAATGTACCGACGATTTGGAAACGTTTAATGCAAATAAAATTATTTCTATTTCTATTTCTATTTCTATTTCACTCACTCACTCACGTCCCGCTGTTGGGCACAGGCCTCCTCTTACAATCAGAAAGCCGTAGTTCCCACGCGAGCCTTGTGCGGATTGGGAACTTTTCACACTGAAGAACTGACGACTTCCTTGGGCAAAGAGCTATATATCTATTTATTTGAGTCTTCAACAATAAGTACCTACACAGTTTCATTATTTTATTACTGACATCGCATAGAAACTTACAAGCTATTCGCCTTATTAATTACAGAAGATCACAGCATGCATTAAAGAAGAATACTGGTTACACGCAAATAAAATAAAAAAACTCAGCTTAGTTTGCTAACAGACGAAAGGTTTGCTACAGTTGCCAGAAAACGTTGCCAGTATGTTGTCACATCGACTTGCACTCCATAGCATGTTTCAAATTCACAAGCTTAATTATTTTTTATTCGACTGTATGGTAAGCGAGCAAGTGGGTCTCCTGATGGTATGAGATCACCACCGCCCATAAACATCTGCAACACCAGGGGTATTGCAGATGCCTTATTGCTTAAATTGCCTTGTTTATTGTCGTTTTTGATTGGATATAATCTTGCGAGTTCATTTTCACCTACTTCCTGTTGTCGGATCGATTTGTAATTTGGTACACGTACCTACGAGTATAGTTGAATGACAATGCACGTAGAGCCAAAAAAGTATAACCAGTAAAAAACCTGTGTTAAAAATATTTTTTTTTACATGAACTATTTTTTTATCTATTGCAATCAAATTTCGTGCGTAAAGGCACTTAATTTTTATGACGATAGAACGCTAGTTACCACGTTTCGGCCACTTTAAAGCGGCCATGGTCACGAGTAGAATCTACCTACTTATTTTCAGTCAGCGTAGTATGGGTGTACATTGAGGAACCATCAAACATTAGATAGGTAAATAATAATAAATAAATAAATATCATGGGACACCTTGACGCCAATTGACCTAGTCCCAAACTAAGCAAAGCTTGTACTATGGACACTAGGCAACGGATAAACATACTTAAATATAGATATATAAATACTTAAATACATATTAAACATCCAAGACCCGAGAACAAACATTCGTATTATTCATACAAATATCTGCCCGGGGATTCCAACCCGGGACCTCAAGCTTCGTAGTCAGGTTCTCTAACCACTTAGCCATCCGGTAGTCCAAAAAGGCAACATTTCTATTCCTATTTTTGGTTCTGCTTCAAGAACATACGTCACGCCTGCTTGGACACAGAAATTAAATTTCCTCGAATGCTTTAAAGGTTTCGTTGGTGAGCACTCGAAAGTTATTTCCGAAAGAAATTGCTTTTTAATACTTATTTGAGATCCTTTTATCAACAACAATAATTGAATTTTTCATGGTGCCTACTCTTACGAGCATTTCCTTGGACTTTCAAACAAGGTCAAAATTTACGAACTTTATCCGATCTTGGGATTTTATCAAAGTTGGACGTATAACTCTTCATATTATTATTTACTTCTGTTATAACTGATTAAGGTTACATACACAACTGTTGCTGCTAATAAGTAGACACACTGGACACCTCTGGATTCCTACAAGTACCTATCACCCAAGCAAAGGAAGAGGGAGACGTCCTAACACAGGCACTGTAAGCCTGAAGGGAGGCCCTGGAAACTGTCATTTATAAACCTTTGTAAAAGGAAATAAAATATTTTATTTTATTATTATATAAAGTCAGTTACAGATGTAAGTGCATAAAGCGGCATTCACAATTTTATTTGTAGTGTTATGTCGTGAGCGTGCCGCATCAGTACCCTTAGTGTAAATTTTCGGTTACAAATTACATCTCGATCGCGTCCGCATTAAAATCTTAATTTGTATGGAAACACGAACATCGCAAATCGTTCGTGTTTCCAAACAAATTGAGATTTTAACGCGAACGCGATCGAGACGTATTTTGTATCCGAAAACTTACACTAAGGGTGTGCCGTAGGTAGAGGCGTACATTTTTAATGTTGCCATTTGATACTAAATAATATAATAATGGATATGAAAATGTCTCTAATTAATTGAGATCCGACTTTTCCCGATTAGAAACTATTATGAATAAAAATTTGAAGACTACTATTGTACCTACTAAAGTTATTAGCATTTCAAAATTTTAGCGTGAAGAAGAAAACTGCTTGCTAAAGTAAAACTTTCTTATTATCTAATCTTAGTCACATTTCAAATTCAACAATGAAACGAACTTCTGCCTCTCGATATGACTGTATTTCATTCGTTAGGGAATTCCGTAATACTGGGCCTCTGATAATATCGAGGCCTGTAACGTGACTGGAATAGGGACCCACTGTGCGATTATGAAATGGAGATAAACGTGTATCTATGTCTGTATTGTTTACACCTTTTTAGGAAAAATAAATAGAATATCTTTTTTAACTCAGATACTGAAATTTTAGCTTTTCAAATCTCAAAAAGAAAGAAAAAGATAGAACCTATATAGGATCACTTTATTAACGTCATCTTTTTTTCAGGAATGCGAGGAAGTATCAAGGTGGAACGTAAAAATCAAATTTTTAAGTGAAATCAATTTTATATTAGTCATCAAAATAAGGGTTCTCTGCCTTTTCGCCGAAATATTATTATCAAATGTTTCATTTGCCAAACTATTTCACTTCCTAACTCGTGATTTTTAACCGACCTCAAAAAACGGAGGAGGTTATCTATTCTAAGTACTTGATTAAATAAATGAATCGTGATTAACAATAATACTACCTTCCTACCCACCTAATGACTATAATTTTGATTGAAGTAACATCAATAAGATATCACCTACTCGTTAGTTTGCTGTGCCCTTGCAGGGCGACACATAGCACCTTTGTTTTTTTTTTTAACAAAGAAAGTTAAGAAAAAAAGAAAGAAAATACATTTATTCACAACACAAGACAACAATACTATTTGGTACAAATAAACAACACATAAGGTGTATGTGCCATTGTGGACTTTTGTAATATATGTGAAATATGACTTGCAATCAAGAATATTATTATTATGGACAAAGATTAAGAAACAGGTACCCATTCTGGAACACATACCTTATCTGTGAAATCCATCATAGCTTCTACTTAAAATACTTAACCCAAAACCAAATACCGCTTTCTCGGTTCTATGTTATATATTAAAACTACGGGTCGCGTAGTTCGCATTTCTTGTCCTCGAATTTCCAAAGGTAAATAATACAGGCCTTAAGGTGGGTACTGACCAACGTTACGAAGTGTAATGTAACATGTTATACAGCGAGCATTCATGCAGTCAGTACGTAGTGTTACGGGGAAACCAGCGAGCAACAAGCCGCTCGTTGCTCGCTTTGAGTGGTCCACCTGGCTGTCGGTTTTTTGGCGAATCCTTTGATTGTTACGCGCGGCTCAGTCAGTACGCTGTAACAAGTCGGCCATCTTGACTGGGAGTGGCTGGCAAATATGGAGCACAAGTTTTCACGAGCAACATTACGCCGATTTTTAGAACACAGCGAACATGTTCAATGTGTAACATGCTCGATGCGAATGTACATTACACCTCGTAACGTTGGTCAGTACCCAGCTTTACGGGTTGAGTCACTGATACGCCTTATCGAATTGACCTCCGACAGGGTCTAGTCTATGCTTTTGTGTTCGGTCGGATAAGTGAAGGGTGTAAGCGATAACGGTTTTTGTTTTATTTTGCTATTTCTTGAATCCGTGTCACCGTCTTTTTAGGCCGAGTACGCACTATGCGGTGAACCGCGCGGTTTTAGCGCACCGTCTCTTTCTCAAGCGATATTTTGAAGAGGGACGGCACGCTAAAACCGCGCGGCTAGCCGCATAGTGAAACGGGTAAAACGGGACCCTATTACTAAGACTTCGCTGTCACGGTTCACGAGATACAGTCTGGTGACAGACAGACTGACAGAAGGAGAGTGAAGTCTTTAGAAATAGGGCCCCGTTTTTACCCTTGGGTACGGACCCTACTAACTACATAATTATAATGTATTTTTGAAAGTCGCTGAACTTATATAGTTCAGTTTGACGAGTACGATCTATGTTATAAAGTACTATTATATATTCTGTGCTTATAATTATTTGCTCCAGTGAGGGCCCAAGCGGTAGAGAGGCTAGAAACTATACTTTAGCGCGAATACGTTTGGAACAAATTAAGATTGGTTTTTTGGAATATTTTTGTATTTTTTATTTCAACTTACCTTACTTTTTATCTTTGTTACTTTTACGGTCATCCCGTAAAACCTAAATTGAAAATACAAACTGAAAGTGCTAAGTGGGAATCGCGGTTGATGCGAAAAGCACAAGACCGGTCTGAGTGGAGAGCCTTAGGGGAAGCCTATGTCCAGCAGTGGACGTCTTTCGGTTGACATGACGATATTTTAGTTTGTATTTTCAATTTACGTTTGGAACACTAAACTTGTTGTAGCGAAAAACTTCCACTAAGGACTCATACGGTGTTGATTGTTGTCAAATTCGAACGACTCTTTTAAAATTAACATTTTTACTATGTTTTCAAAGTCTATTTCAAACCGTTTATATTGCTGAAGGAAGCCATAAAGTGTACGACAACACGGAACGCATTTTATCGGAGAAACAGCTTCGCCTATAAAACCAGATAGCAACAAACATTTAAATCTGAACACGCTGTTAACCACATTTTAATTTGTTTAACTTGTTCTTTTTAACCCGCTCGGGTTCGGCTTTTAATTTACTTTTAATTATTTAAGGTAAGTTAAGTATATTATTCGTGGGAACTATGGCCCAAGCCCTCTCATTCCGAGAGGAGGCCTGTGCCCAGCAGTGGGACGTATATAGGCTGAGATGATGGTGATGATGATGAAGTATATTATTCACGGGACGTAAAAGTAAGAAATAAAGAATGAAGACGAGGAAACGCACCCTGCCCAATAGCAACGACTTGGGTGATATTTGTAAATATAGATTTTTAGGTTTAGAGTAAGTTAGTTTTAGTTCTTTTTTTATTTATTTCTTTTAATCATTGTACATATTATTTGTTTGTTTATTAAAATATATTTTACAGACATTTATTTACTATCACAAAGACACAAATTGCACACAAAGAAATGAAAAATAAAAAAATGAAAATATGTACGTAGTAGGTACACGGCCCTGCATAAGTGGATGGACACCTTACGTTCTATAATCGCTTGCACACGAGAGGCGGCGATTTTGTTAGTTGTTCACCACAAATGCACTAGATGGCGTGCTTAATGCACGGTATGAATATGATTGATATTTTGTCCTCATATTGGTATGTGCCGATAGCTCAGTTGATCGGCTGCTTGGAAAAATTCTTTAATGAACCCGAGTTCGTATCCTACAGTTCAGAATTATGTTTTTGTTTTTTTTTTGTTTATTACTTTATATTTTAATTTTGTAGATGACTAACATGGAAACAAAAAAACAATCTGAAAATGGATAAGGTTGCAACAAAAATAATACAAGTTTTGAAGTTTAAAACATAAAAAAATTTATTCCTAAAACAATATTTCTATTCATTAAATATGGCAGTGCTGTTATTAATGTTATACTAAATATTATTATTAATTAAATAACTGAAAACCAGAAAGTAGTTTACTCAGAATCCAGAGTAGAATCGATTACACGGTGTTTTAAATCAGGTTGTGTTTGTGCCCAGTCTAAATATTACGAATGCATACGCCAATTAAAAATGTTTTACGAATGTTTCATACCCCTTAGATAATTTAATACTGGCCGTTTGGCTGTCAGTTTGACTTTCTTCTAAATCTGGTATTACAAATTACAACTGTAAAGTTAGAAATGAAGTAGAACTACTGATACATATTTTAAGAAATAATGAAGGTTATCAAAAATAAACGCAAACAACTAACTTAAAAAAAATACAAAAATATTTTCGGGGTGTCGTGTGAGGTTTTTAGTTATTTAATTAGCACTTGACCAAAATTTGTATTTTAAGATTTTATTGAGGTATTCGCTTAAGTATTCATTTCCGTTTCTGGAAAGAGGATTGAAGCGACCACAATAAAAAAAATGTATTTGAAAGTATATATTATGTGAGACCGGGTTATCATAAGACTCGTAGGCTTTATTATAAATTATATATAAACAGTGAAGTTTCCAGTTTTAAACATAACAATAATTGATGGCGTAGATCCACTGTAGTGTGTTACTAACAGTTATAATAAGATTACAGTCGTATTATATTGAACTTTCACACTTATCTCACGAAAAAAAACTATTAAGGCATTGGTAATTAAATGTTTTGTTCATAATAATAAAATAATTACTTTTCGTAACAAAGTGATACTACAGGATCATAAATAAAGATAATTATTTTGGTTTCTATAATACTTATATATAACATGATTGTTTGAGTATATAACCCGGTCTACACGTAAACTATCAATTTTATTTTAATAACTAGTTTAACCACCATGATTGTCGATAACTGCTTGCAGACGGGAACACTTAGATGCAACTAGATTTTCACACAGATTAGACCCGCGAATACTGTCCCATATTTTTACACAGTGAGCTTCTAACGTTTCCGGAGTTCGCTCATTTTAGTTATCTCAACGTTGGACAATAAGACCTCATATATTTTCAATGAGATTAAAATCCGGTTATCTGGCAGGACAAGAAACTACTTTAATACTATTTTTGTGTTGATCAAACCAGTCTTGCATAATACGCGACCGGTGTATTGAGCAGTTATCTTGCACGAACGTTATGCACGGCACTTGTTCTTCTGGATAAACAATTCTAACAGTGGGCAACATGGTCTCCTGAAGCAAACTGGCATAATCACCACCGTTCGCTCGACTGGGTATTCTAACAAGTTCTCCCGGGTCAGCAGCACTCGTCCATCCCCATGGTTGACGGTTATACGACCAGATTCCATGTTGGGCACTACGAGATCACCGTCGTTTCGCGTAGGTATTGTTTTGAATAGTATCTAGGAGTCGTGGTCGAACCGATCTTTGACGATGCAGCAAAAACCGCAGAAAAGGTATTCGTCTCGATATCGTTGTATCCATAATATAACTGTTTTTTTCTGTAACAATATAAATAAACATGAAATAATGTAATGTAAATATAATTGTTGTAAAAAAAATGATAGGATAAACGTAAAAAAAAAACTCACATCAACTCCAGTTTCTCTAGAAATTTCTAAAATATTTTTTACTTCTTTATATAAATTAATTTTATCACACCTTTTAATCGTTTCAACATTGCGATGAAAACTAATCATTTTAAAGAATAACTACGATAGTAAGCAGATTCAACTTGAAAGAGACAATGGAACGAGAAGTAGGAACAGCTGAACAAGTAGGTAGCAAAGTTTAAAACAAAGTAATAAAAACAGCCTGGTAGTTTGAAGATCTTCAGTCTACCCTCTTTAAATTTCGTAAAATATGACTTACCGATTAATTTTAAGGCGACCAGAGTTATATATCCAATTTTCATGACTTCAAATAACAGATCAGTGGCTGAGTGGTTTGAGAGTGCTCCGACAGAATCGTATGTCGCGAGTTCAAATCCTATTAGGCGACGATATTGAGTTTGTGTTTTTGTAAATTTACTGCTTGGAGATTAGTAAAGTTGATGTTTCGATGATAAAAACAAGCAACATATTATGGGTCTCCGTAAAGAAAACAATAAAATTCTCCCTCTCACACACTTTCGCACAATACGAAAGAGACAGAAATGTCGTTACACGAAGGTAGCATCCCACGGTGTCCCACCCTGGCAGCTGGCAGGGACACATGTTTAGCTGGCCACGAGAGTTGAAGTGAATGATTATACACATAATTACAACATGTGTAATGGGCAGTAGGATGTTGAAATTTGTCTTTCTAACATGAAGATAAAATAAATATTTTTTGAACCCTTAAAAAATCAACAAACTAGCGCCATCTAGCGGGATTTTGGTAAACTAACAAGTTAGTAAATAAGTGAATTCCGCTAATACACATCGAACACATAGATGGCGCCGTTTCAGGCGTCAGACGATTATGTTTTGCCATTGTCCATCCACTTTTGCGGCCTATAGTACATGCACCATTTTGTAAATGTCGCCCCGCAAAAGCGAAACGGTGCCAGTATGCCCTGTAGTACACACAAGTTCCACAAGTGGGTCGAGACGAGAAGGAATTTTATTTTCTTTTTTAATTTTCTACGAAATGCTACGAAATAGCCCGAACCATGTCGAGCTAAACTCGATTTAAGACGTGAGTTATTCGTTACAATATCATTTAATATAGGGATGGTAGGCCTCCAACAAGATGGAGCGACGACCTGGTAAGATCGCGGGATCGCGGTGGATGCGAAAAGCATAAGACCGGTCTGAGTGGAGAGCCTTGGGGAATTCCTATGTCCAGCATTGGACATCTTTCGGCTGACATGATGATGATGATAGGGATGGTACGATAAGAACTTCGAATTTCGGAGTAGAGAGTCTGGAGCATAACAACATTCTTTAACTCCAAATTTTTTTTTTTACAGATAACATGCGCCATGGAAGAATTCAACATAACACAAGAAGAGTTTATGAATGAGTCGGAACCATACCAGCCTTACTATGAGCGGCCTGAGACCTACATAGTCCCCATCATCTTTGCGTTAATATTTGTCATCGGCGTCGTCGGCAATGGGACGTTGGTTGCCGTGTTCGTCAGGCATAAGGCTATGAGGAACGTTCCTAACACGTAAGTACAATCAAAACTTATCATTAACATCATAAACCAGCCGTAAGATGAGTATAAATAAATTTGAATCTGTCGTCTACTGTTGGACGTGTAAAGCCGCGGTTTTAGCCAGGCTTATTTGAAAACTTAGAAAAGTAAAACCTCCGTCTTTTTTCTTTCAAAGTTCAAAGTGTTGTGGTGTAGGAGTTGCATGAACATGTTTGTTGCATAGAAGTACCTATTATGAGGTCCGAGTGAGCACTGAGCAGTAATTGTTTTTTTCCTTCACATGCTCTTAAAATTTTACCTTAGTCTGTGCAGATCGGGACTAAAGCTCCTCATTAATCTCTAGGGGTTAAAGTTTTTTTTTTTACGTAAGAACTCCCTAAACATCCAATCACGGTGTTTATGAATGGAGGATTATCGCCATTATCAGTGATTGTGTATAGACAATTTTTAGGGCGTGGAAATAACCTCAAAATGACAAATGTGCAAAAATATTTACAAAGACACGACGTGAAATACCGAGTGATTACGAATATGAATCTATTCAATTGTATTTAGAATGAATTCATATATTATTCATAGTCCACTTTTTTAAATATTTTGCAATTTAAAGCGAAAGCAAAGCGTCACTTGAAAAAAATCAAAGAAAAGAAAGAAACCGCGTAACAATTTTTTTTTTTGCTATTTAGATTATGAATAGATGGCCATTAGTCGTACTGACCGTACTACGTTTTTAAAAAGTAATATAATTATAATTTTAAACAGAAGTTCTATTTATTCCTCCCATTGAAAGTGAAAGGTAGAGTGTTTAACGCAAGATTAAATAACCATAATGAAATGACTCGTTTTAGCCCCTCGTTGAACAATCTACTATTGTTTCACTAGTTTGTTAGCTTATGCAAATAATTTAATATTGAACCATTCACATATCACTCTCGAAAGCGGCGAAGTAATTTCCAATTACCATTTTTACGTCGTCGTGACGTCATACACCCACGCTTATTCACGCGCCATTCATTTTTACTTTTGCTATTTCTATGACGTTATATTGGGCTCAGACAGTTGTGGATACGAAGTTAAATTATATACAATGGACTTTAACCCACGACTTCCCACGCGTACTATCAGATTCGACTGTTGAATAAAAATTTTACAATTTCACCTAATCCCTATGGAAATATCTAAAAATTACATCGTGGAGTTCATTGATGTTGCATTAAAAACAATCGTGTCAAATTTCATGACTCTAAAACCCGCGGTTGCGATTTTTTTGATCCCGATTCTGTGAAAACACAGGGATGCAAGTAGCCTATTCTGTTATTCCCGATGTTTTATTCCATATGTGTTGTGTTATTCCCTATGTGTTATTCTCGGTGCAAAACTCGAACTTCATATGTGCCGTCCCGGTGAAGCTTATGTCATTTAATACGCGAGTGAAAGGGACGGTGCGATACGAACTTCGATTTTCGAGTCTCGTAGTAGCCCCTCACATTAGTTGGTCATTTTGCACGTTATTTTTACGCCAAATAATCTGAGGCGTTACTGTAACGCACGTTGCATTTTCATCAACATCATCTGTCATGGACTGTACATTGTCCTATCCTAAAATGATTGATAGCGGGATCCTAGCGGGATCGCGGTGGATGTGAAAAGCACAAGACCGGTCTGAGTGGAGAGCCTTGGGGGAGGCCTATGTCCAGCAGAGGACGTCTTTCGGCTGATGATGATGAGCGTAAGCAGGAGGGTGTGATTCGAAGTTCGAATTTTACATTTCATTCGTAGTATACGGCCTAGCATGGACATATTAACTGAGCATCCTTGTTTTTCGGACAATGAACTTTGCCGAGGGCAATAAAGATATAACTACAAATATAATTATGTTTTTGCAAGGCTTATGTGGGTCAAATAGTCCCTTGTCACAACTGCATGGCGTAAACAATAGAGGGCAACAGGGCTAACTCGGGTCAGTTTCTGATGTATTTAGGTTCTTATAAATAACTCAAGTCGTCTATTGAAAATAATTGTTTTTTTGCTAGAATATTAAAGTATTTGAGACATTCTTACATTTTTTCCGATGTGTATAATATCGGACCTATAAAAACATAAGTTGACATACATCATTCTTCCACGCTTGGTGCAATTTTTAGCTACCGTTTCTGCTTTAACGATTGAACAAGATAAAATAGGTGAGTACTTATTGTCATTAGAAATATACAAAAGGTATTGCGAAAATAAAGGAATAAACACCGAGCGCATTTCTGAACATAATTTTGGATGACAATGAGACTGAATTTCGTACAAAAATAGTACAATAGGTGCTTAGGCCAGGAGAGTAGTTCAACAGCCTCTGACCTGAAAACGAATGCTCAACAACGGCAGGGGAACTTGAATGTGCCCTCGTGAAATTAATCACGTTTGTTGTATGGGAGCCCCCCCTTGTATATTTATTTTACTCTGTTTTTAGTATATTTGTAATAGCGGCAGTTATATAATGATCTGTGAAAATTTCAACTTAAGATTGGTTTTTTGGAATCTTTTTGTATTTTTTATTTCAATTCCAAATATTTTACTTTTACGGTCATCCCGTAAAACCTAAATTGAAAATACAAACTAAAATATAGATGCACAGAAAAACTAGAAAAATAAGACCAGCACTGGGAATCGAACCCAGGTCCTCGGCATTCCGTGCCGCGTGCTATACCGCTACACCACTGCTGGACAACGGTACAGACAAGAATTTCCCCTATGCACCACATATCTCAGCTGACCTGGGTGCGATTTCCAGTGCTGGTCTTATTTTTCTGGTTTTTCTGTGCATCTATATTTAAGTTTGTATTTTCAAAATTTCAACTGTCTAGCTATCACGGTTCATGAGACAGCCTGGTGACAGACGGACGGACGGACAGCGAAGTCTTAGTAATAGGGTTCCTTTTTTACCCTTTGGGTACGGAAAACTAAAAAACAAAAAATATTCTTGTCAAAAAATATTGTTGTAGATACAAATGCGGTTGAAGATGTAGCTCATTGGTTCAATAGCAGTCTATTCCTGGCCTTAAACATCATTGACATTGATTGGTTGAATAATTTTATTTTTAAAACGTTGCGATGATGATTTTTTCAGTAAAAACAACTAAGTACAGATTTTCCACCTTTTATAATGAAATTTATCGTCAATAAATACAAAATCTAATAATAAATTAATTAATTTCGGGCAACTTAGCCCATACAATAAATACCTTACAGACTAACATACATATTTATAATCAATAATATTTAAAACTAATTTGGTAACAAAACGGCGTAATGAACAAAGTAAAAAGAAAAGCAGGTAGGTACTTTCTTTCTTTTACCTAAAAAACCGGCTAAGTTTATACCAGACCCTTAGATTAGAGCAACGCGGGCTTCCTACGGATAGGAAGTCCGCGTTGCTCTAAGGCCAGACCATGCTCATTCATGCTAGGGTTCCGTACCCTAAAAAAATAAACCTAGAGAAGGGACACTCGCCACTTACAAAAATCATGACATTTCAGCCGTACTCGAGTAATAAGGAGAACATAAAAAAATACGACGTGAAAATTGTACAATATGATTATTTCCATAGCACTTACGTACTTTTGGTTGAGAAGCGCTGTTTTTTGACAATAACTTAAAAACGATGTCCAATATTTTTGTAATTTCACACCAAACACATGCTGAGTGGAGACCCTTTTTGGTGTCCTGTCGTGTCACCTAGTATCTAATATATTGTGCTAGTTTTAGTCTTAGTCTTAGATGGTACTTATGGAGCCAAAATATTTTTTTCTTTCTTTCTTTTCTTTCAAGCTAAATAGCGGCCATTACAAGACTCCTATTGTACTCCAAATATCATCAATATACGTGTTGTACTCGTAATTTTTGAGTAAAATGAAATGACTGTGCCAGACGGGTGGATGGATGAACGGACGGACGGGCAAGAAGAAACTAAGTATAAGGGTTCCGTTTTTGTCTTTTCGTATTTAGTTTTGCAATAAAAAGTTCTGCGACTCGCAGTGTCATAACCGCAGCTGCAGAGTAAATAATTAACTCTCTGCCAGTAAAATTAATTAATACCGAAATACATGTGATTTACTGCAAAAGTAGCGAACAAAATGATTATCCAGAGACTCCCCTTTGCCCTTTGTCGTATCATTGTAAATTTTCATACTGAATTTTAATTAAGAGTTGGACCCTTGCCAACGCTGTGATCGGGGTCCACATTTTTTACTTCATAATTCGCGTAAATTAAAAACCAAGGTCCAAAGTCGCGGACAGTGTGACGTTGATTTTGAAATTACAATACTTAAAATAAATTTTCTTGAAAAAATAACTAAAAAATTTTTTTTTTTTTTTTACTGTGCGTAGGTACTTTTACTGTCACCTAATCTACGTATCCATACCAAATTCTGAAAGAAGTTGAAATCTGACTTGCAAAATTTGAAACTGACCACTTATTCTTTAACGGACGAAAAAAAAAACGTAGGAGGTTCTCAAGTCGAGGCGTATATTTTTTTTTTATGTACCTATCACAACGCGTAACTTTTTACAGAGTAGTCCGATTTTGATAATTCTTTTTTTATTAGAAAGCGTTACCCCGAAAATAGTATCATTCAAATTTGGAAAAAATATTTTGACCCTAAGTGTAGGAAAACAGGGGATGATTGTCTGTTCAGTCACTGATTGTACTGTACAACCAGGCGTAACTTTTG
Source organism: Choristoneura rosaceana (assembly GCA_037349165.1). NCBI lineage: Eukaryota > Metazoa > Arthropoda > Insecta > Lepidoptera > Tortricidae > Choristoneura > Choristoneura rosaceana. The sequence continues at coordinate 4,476,173 of JAZBNJ010000032.1, forward strand.
ACAAAGTTGTCCGATTTTCATAATTCTTATTTATTGGATAGGGTATACCTTCAAATTGGTATTATGTAAATTTGAAAAAAAAATTACCCCAAGTGTGGGAAGAAAGTATAAAATAAAAACTTTTTAACAAAAATTAAAACTGCTGAAAAAACTGAAAGCAAAAAATATAAAGCCTTTTTCGTTTGACCTTAATCTAGGTACCTATAAGTTTGAAATCAGTGCCTCAGTACGAGCCAGGACAAGTGATAGAAGCCCATCAGGTAAACGACTATAGGTCTACTCCTGCTGGCTGAGGCACCGATTTCAAACCGGTACCCAGATTAAGGTTAAATGAAAAAGGCTTATTATTTTTCGCTTTTCAGTTTTTCCGACGGTTTAATTTTTTTGTTAAAAAGTTTTTATTTTATATTTTTTACCCGCCCTTGGGGTAGAATTTTTTGAACATTGCAAGTTAAATAAAAGAGTATTCATAATGTTAGTGCGATACAAATGGGAATAAGTAAACCAAGTTATTAATAATTTAATCAACGTTGCGGAACAGATACGGAAACCTCCAACATTCCTAGACAAAGTCTGTCACGTAGAGCTAGCTTATAATCCGGTTAATCCTAGATATTTAATCTAGCCCAGACTGATAAATGGTGGTCTACTATCTAAGGTCGGGATATCAATCAAGATCTTCATTTAGGTTTCTGTATTTTTTGGAATAAAAGTAATAGTAAGAAAATAATGCCGCATGTCGCAAGTTAAACACTTAGGTATTCTACTAATCATTATTAAATGCGAAAGATTGTGAGTATGTGTGCGTGTAGGTATGTTAATTACTCTTTAACGCTAACATGGCCGGATGGATTTGGATGAAATTTGGTATGTGGATAGGCTACTTCTAATCCCAATATTCCCATGGGATCGAAATAAAATCCCAAAACTTCAATCGCTGGGATTAGTCACACGCGTGGTCACACGTAATTCGACGCAGGTCATTTTAATGCAACGATAATGAAATCCACGATGTAATTTCTGGGAATTCTCAAGATACATTTTATTAAATTCTGGAATTAGAAAGTGACGTAACGATATCTAGCTAAGACTGGCATCCATTGCCAAGCTCTTTAGCAAAGTACGATGTGTTTTAATTTCGAGTTTGATCGACTTGTTTTTGGCAATAAACATTTATTTGTTTTCTATTTTTAAATGTAATGGTTACCGTGCGAACCCGCGGTTACGTAGACTCGTAGTACGTACTTACAATAAAATAAACTGACCAACTCACTTTAGGGTAACTGAAGCGTGGGAAATGGACTGTATTGAATAAATGCAAATAATTGATGAAATTGAAATATATTCTTGACTTTTAACAAAACCGTACGAGCGCACAACAAAAGCAATAATGACAAGTAAATAAAAGAAAAATATACAAAAAAAGAACTTTACAAAAAATACATTAAAAAAAACTCCAAGGAGTTTGCTACAGTAACATTAACCATCGAATATTAATGCCGTATCCGAGCGGTACGTCACTGTCCGATCTTAATCTGATTACTTGCTGCTGTAACTAAAGGGCATTAATCTTATTAAAGATACCTTGAAAAAAAAAAGTTGCTAATGCCTTAGTCGGTAGCGCCGTTAATGTAGGCAGGTAGTCTATAAATACCGGGTGTGATGTGGCCTTTAATACCGAGCAACTGGGTCTCCTGGTGGTAAGAAAATAAATCACCACTGTCCATAGATACCTGCAACACCAGGGGGATTGCAGATGCGTTACAAATCTAGAGGCCTAAGATGTTCAAGTGCGAGTAATTTCACAGACTGTCTTCACGGCAGGATTAGCGAGCAAGATGGTGGTAGCAATCCAGGCGGACCTTGCTCCTATCACCTGCAAAATTAAAACATAGATTGTACTCGTCAAACTGAAAAACATTATTTAGTTTAGTGATTTTTAAAAATAACGGCGTTTTTATGAATACTAACTCCAATCCTAGAACCCAAACGTCGCCCGTCACGCTGCAAACATCAAACATTTTGCTTTACATTGCTTCTTCAAATAAACTTTAAAGTGTAATAAAAAAAAACTGTTTATTAATTTCCGTAATAAGAATAGTTCTGGGAAATTAAAAGAAATAAATAATATAGTACATCCCCGAACAATTTCATAACACAAACATTTTCTTAAACTGTCACAAAGTTTGAACTTATTAGTTTCGCAATTTTTAATTACATAAATAAAAGATGTCTAGTTAATTAAAAGAATCGAAAAACTTTGACGGAAAATTATTAAACTATATTTTTTGTTTTCAACAAATTAAACTTATAAAGTATCTCGCTTCCCGGGAACTAATTTTTTGTCAAGCTTTAAGTGATACTACTTACAAAACATTTTGGTCTTAAGCTAATTAGAGAAGCTTCTAGAATGTTTTCATAGTTTTTTGCCTATTTCGTGAGTCGGCGACTCACAATGACTTAAATTAGTGCTTTTAATTAACTTAAGATCAGGGTATTTGAACGCAGAAATATTCAAAGGGAAATCTTACTCCCGTATGAAGACATTGTCCTGAAATTCTGAATGTAGTTGGAATTTCAATTACCTGTTAATTAATACAGCTATAATATATTATAATTGAGAGCATTTATAGTAATAAATAGGACTGATTATGACGTGTATGATTAGGCTTAAGGTTTTTTTTTTATAACTTAATTTTATTGAAGTTACAAGAATAATTAAAATAAAGACAGTATCTAATTTTTTTAGAATAACAAGGTGGATTTTCTTGCCGGGTTTTTCTCAACAAAGGTTTTTCCGAAGCGATCGTGGATTTTTTGACATTCATAAGTGCTTTTCATAGTTTAAATTGAATAAAGATATTTTGAACTTTGATACTAATTGTCATAGTCCCAAAGTAAGCAAAGTCTTTGTGCTGGGAACTAGAAGACGGATAAACATACATAATAGACATATTATTCCACTACAACATAAATTGTTACCAGATCTAAAAGAAAATCGTAATTATTCAAAAAAATGTATTTCAACCAGATCTAAAAGAAAATGGCTTTCTTTAGATAGTCAGCCCTTAAAGGCATCTTTGTTTTTAGGATAGTTCTCCTGGGTCACAAAGTAGCAAGTCATTAGGGTAAGGATTTAAGATTAGGCGGATTTATTTGGGGCACGCGCACGCCTAATAAACCACACGAAGTTTTTTGGTATTATCTTTACCTGGTAGTTAAGTCTTCTTTGCTCCCCCTCCCCCCCTTTACCAACAATCCTCTTCTCTGTGCCTGTGCATTCGGAATTTGAATAATGTGAGGCCAATCATCCGTTCATCAATACAATAAAGTACCTAATTTTCTCAGAATGACTGTTATGAATTTCGTCCATTATTTTATTACGTATTTTGACGCGTTTAAAAAAATGTACTCTGCGACCGCTACTCGACTGGCGCATCGTCGTTTTACCAATTCGTTGTTGATGGCTTCACGGACCATTTCGAGTTCTTCCAGGGACCACCAGTGGTCTGCGGACCACCGGTTAAGAACCACTGATCTAGTTGGTGGATGTCCTACGCTGAGCTTGCCGTTCCGTTGTCTCCATTCGAGAACTTAAGATTATTTAACTAAGTGCCCCTGTTTTGGAATAAGGAAGCAGCCATTCTCATTCATCTGGCTACTTCTAATTACCGTGTCACTAGTTCAAAAAAGAAAGCGACACGGTAATTGTCTGCTGCACAGGTGAATGAGAATGGCCAAAATCTGACATTACCTTTTCTCCCCCAGCTACATCCTTTCGCTCGCACTGGCCGACCTCCTCGTGATCATCACATGCGTCCCGTTCACATCGATAGTGTACACGGTCGAGTCGTGGCCGTGGGGAGTGACCGTCTGCCGGGTCTCTGAAGCTGCCAAGGACGTGAGCATCGGCGTGTCAGTGTTCACCCTGACAGCTTTGTCCGCTGACCGGTACTTCGCCATCGTTGATCCTCTGAGGAAGCTTCATGCCACGGGTGAGTTTTTAAAACATGATTTATTACTTTAATGAGCACAGATAGAGATTACACTGGATTACGCAAATGCATCTACTCCGCGTGTCCGAACCCCGACCAAACGTCGGAGTTAGCCACGTACAAAGACTGACCGCTAACTGACTAATCATGACTAGTGACTGACTCGAGCCCCACGGCGCGGGTGAGCGGCGCATTTTAATCGATTTTGGGCGGACATCGGGGAATTCACATCGCTAATTCGCTTTTCAGATGTCACAATAAATATAAAAAAGTGACCCGGTTGATTTTCATACAGATTGATGTGTTTGAAGTATCTAGTGTAGTTTATATCTGTGGTAATGAGTCATTATTTGCGCATCTCAGCCGTCTCATTTTTGTGGTCACTTTTTTATGAGTAGGCTGTAGAATTTGATGGCATTTTAAATTAATTTTTAGACTTTTTTTTTTTTTTTACCTCGTGTTAGGTATGGCTTCTTTCGGCCAGAAGGCAGCAATACGAAAAAGAAACGAACTCAAGTGTACGTGCACTTCAGCTCATATATGTTAAGTGATTACGTTATCAGCATGTATCCGAGTATTTCACCGCTGCAACTGCGACATTGTTATGTAGATGAGACATATATAAAGTATCGTACTCGAATTAAGTGGCTGCTTTCAGCCCGGAGCCTAGGGCCAATAAGTACTGTACAGCCACATTAAAAACTAAACCTTCTTGCGAGCCTTATATCAATACCTTATACTAATCCCTAGCCTTGGTTAACTACTTTAGTGATTGAGTACAAGGAAATTATGGGGAAGTCCATTGATGTACCAATCCGCCGGGAATAAAACAAGAGCATGTGGTAAAAGACTGTAGATGGAAATTGTCGGAATTTAAATAATAAGCTGTCGGAAATTGTCGGAAGAAATTGCTTTTACTCGAGATTGTGCTCCCTCTAACCATTTCATCCGGTAGGTAGTTGAATTGGAATTTTACTAAATTACCCAGTCCCAAAATGCATTATGTCTTTATTTTCGGTGTATTAAGAACAACTGACTTGTTCCTCCTCCCATTCCATTTAGGGGAGGCCTGTGTACAACATAGTACATGGAAATCGTACCGAAAAAGAAGTGTTGCCTTGCATCAAATGAGGTAGTTCTAATCCAAGTCCACCAGATTATACTCTTGCCAGCCTTCGATCTCGAGGTTCGAGGCGGTAGCTGGGATGACGAACCGGTCTACTGCTACCTTCACTTTACTGTTACTTATATTTTTAAATTAAGTGTCAAATAAGAAGACATCAAAGGCCGCAATTGCTGCTTTCTGAAAAACTACTTTAACATCTCCGCTCTGCTTTTACGCAACCGAGGTTTAAGATTATGAGATTCGGATTTAAAAGCTTTTTAGTCCAACGGACCGCGTTACGGCTTAATAGGGCTGACGTTTCTCTGCAATTGGGCTTACGTTATCCTCGTTATTTTGTAAGTTTCTTACTCTCAATAAAGATTTTTTAAAGATTGTAGCACCTGTGAATAGAAAAAGGGGGAGATGTAACGGTTTATTGATATTAGGCACTATAATTTTAAAAACCGATTTTTTTAAAATACCTAGGTCTCTATGTATCAAATCTTTTAACAAACCTAGCCTAGTGCTATCGCTGATACTTGATAATTCGGTGATACTACGTTATTAACCTACACAGCTTTCACTATGAGGAAATGTACGCTATTAAAGCTGTCAGTTTTGATGCTTGCAATCGGGTTGACTTGGCAGCGATTAATTGCTTTCATTTCACTATTGTGAATTTGTGAGCTCAGCATTTTAGATTATAACGCAGTATCACTGAATCAACAAGTATCACCGATAGGCCAAGGTGACAATTATTTCCGTATATTTGTCGATCTTCAAAATACCTAACAACGCAGGCGGAAACAACTCGATTATCACCAGTTTGCCCAAATTTTTATATTACGCCGCTAACGATAAATATGGCAAAGGTTTTGTACACTTACTGCGAGATGTCTGATCTGAAAACATACATATCACCACCATACATAAAAACATTGAATGTCAATCAAACTTACCCAGTCACAAGCTAAAATACTCCAGACTAGATTTTACCCGTGGCTTTGTACATGTAAATCATCAGAACTATTAGTTGAGTGAAACTTCCGGGATTATAAAGAAAGAAAGAAAGAAAATACATTTATTTAACGCCATAAATACAAACATACTGTAGCTGTTGTGCTTCGGCGCGGAGAGTAAGACAGCCGGTGAAATTACTGGCACTTGAGTTATTCCAACTTAGGTTGGCAACGCATCTGCATATCCCTGGTGTTGCAGATGTTTATGGGCGGTGGTGATCTCTTACCACCAGGAGACCCACTTGCTCGTTTGCCTTCCAGTCGAATAAAAAAAAAAAAAAAAAACATAGAACAAATACAAGACATACGAGTACATGGCGTTACTGACTTTACTGGCTCATGATTTACCTGCATGTATACTAGCTTCATGTATGATTGTATTGCAGTTTGTTTTCCTCAATAAAAAAAAAAAACAAATAAAATAAATAAGTCCCCACCCAGCATAACGGCACGGCGGCGATTAAATTCTCATGGGAGTTTTAGAACATTATTGTGCTTTTCATTGATGATGCATTAAAAACATAAGCAGTAGTAGGATTAATTTTAAAACAACCTGTATATTTTATCCATCATAAATTCCCATTCCCACTTAATGCATGTTTCCATGACACTGATAAAAGCAAAGTGCAAAAACTCAGCGGATGACGTGACGCATTACCAGGCGCCGGATGCATTACCGGGCCCACACGCCGCTGGACGTAAATATTGCATAGTTTTACACGCGATTGCAAAGGTCAGTTCGTTTTAATAGCCACGCCTTAGATCTAGATACAAGGCAGTGAGTCCAGCCAAGTTCAAAGAGAAATCAACTGGCAACGTGTGTATACGAACCGTTTCGAGCTAGTTATTGACCCCTTTTACAAATCGAAACCTATTTAATCTACATACGTGAATTTCAGCGTAGAATCTAAAATTTCATTAATGTAGCTCAAACATTTTTATTGACACATATCGTCACTACTTTGAAAAAATCTCGTATCTAAAAACAATATGTCAACAAAATTGAATCTTGATATAATGTTCGAATAGTTCTCTCAGAATTATTATCTATTTTGAATTACGAGTTTTTTTTTAAGTAGTGACGATATTATACTATCGTTTAAAAACCGGTATTTTTATGAATGGATTAAATTTAATGTACTTACTACGAGTATTGTCTGTACTTGTCTTCAATTTTCTAAATTTTACACCCAATTACTCCGAAATATTTAATTTCAAATGTGCTAATTCCGATTTTCAAAACTCCGATTTTCACAATTCCTAAGACATATATTGTAATTTCGATTACCTACTAAAAACACAAATTTATTTTTCCGAATTTCAAAATATCGATTTTCTTTATATTCGACTTTTAAAACTCCAAAGAATGAAAAACACGAAATAATACTAATAATAATAAATTCATTTATTTCGGGCAACTTGGCCCATACAATAAATACCTTACAGACTAACACACATATTTATAATCAATAATACCTATTTAAAACTAATTTGGTGACAAAACGGCGTGACCCCGTTGAGTCACTGTCCCCGACCCGACGTCGCATTCATCTGCGGCATGGTGCAAATTTCAAAACAAAAATTATTGTTCTTTATTACCTAGTCGTATCTGGGGGCACAGTAGTGCCCCGCCAAGATGAAAAGAAAAAGAACGCGGGGCACTACCTACCTTTTCTAGAACCGTTTCGTCGTATTTTCAATTGTGTACTTCAACCAACGCTGCGGTCTTCCGACTTATAAAAACTCCGGTACAATGCAACAGAATATAATCGCTTTGAGACATTCTATATTAATCAAAAGATGTAAAACGATATTCCTGTTTTATCAAGGATTTAAGAAATGACAGATTCAAAACCATATTTAAGTTGAAATATGAGAATTCGACAAACAAAAAAGTAAGGTAAAAAGTTTTTATACCGGAAGAGAATGGGGAAGAGGATTTTTACAGAATCATCATTTCGAATAGGTAGAAACAATTTTTTTTTGCCTTCCATATTATTTAAAAAAAAACTTAATCTACCTATAGTGTAAACTCCAAGGCTTTAAAATGTTTTAGTTGCATTACACATTTTTATTTTTACAATACATGTACCTAGATGTATGTAGGTATTCAAGTCCTTGCCTTGCATTGTGTATAGGTATATGAAATAGTAAGTAATTCAGAACAGTGGTATAGGTAGTGCCACCAGAGTTGACTTTATGCACACAAGGACATATCATGTACTTACAGCGGGATTTTGAAATTCACTTATTCATTTTCATTCATTCTCTTTTTATGCCATCAGTTCTTCATGTAACTGCGTGTGTAATCATTCACTTCAACTCTCGTGGCACAACCTATACATAGTGAAAATTCACAGGGTAAGCAACATACGACCTTAACGCTTCAGAACGATCTATGCCACGCAAAAGAAAAGATTAAAGGGATATATGACAATAGGGATGTTAACACCACCAATCAATTGACGTTCTTTTTATGAGCTGTCAAAACACAATTCTCCCATACAGTTTCAATGGCAATAGCGAATTATGACGTCACTATCCGGCAACTCAATCAACTAACTCTTTTTTTGATTTAAAGCTACAAAAATCTAATTTTACAGTAAATCGAAAATCAATCTGGTTTTCAGGGCTAAAATAAAGCGTTTTTTTACTGGAGTTGTGCCTTCGAATTATTTTTTAATGGCGTCATTATCCCTGTTAATAGGTAGCAAGTGTGCAAGTAATCAGTTTGACAACCATAATTGTCTAACAACTGGTAGCATGGTGTACAGTTGTGTCACTCTGAAGATGAGCTCGGGTTGAGTTCGAAACGCGTCAGTGTGTTGTGGTGGTGGTGATAGATGGGTTTGTGAAATTTGTGTGCGTTCTTACAGTGTGGAGGTAGAGGAACTGCATGAACACGCATAATTTGCATAGACTTAGCTATCTTAAGGTCGCGGGTGAGCAAAGAAATTCTTTTAGTTTATTTTAGTTCAACCATAATTGTAACTATAATCAGCAGGAAAATGTTGCTGTTTTGTGTACAAAAACAAAACAACAATAACAATATTATCGGACAAAAATACACGTTCTCAATGGTTCGACTGACGTGGGTATTTACGGTGTTTGGACAGTCTGCTGGAGCGTGGAATCACCTATTAGCTTTTACCGGAACCTATATCGTGTTTTCTGGCATCGCAATGGTGGTTATTGATCATTGATTGGCTATTCGGTGGCCATAAAAACTGTTTACAGCTGTTTATTTCAGACGACGTTGGAATCCAAGTACGTTGAGTTAGTAGGTAGTAGCAAAGCTTTTATTCTACCTAGGTACCAGAGGCGTGACGTCAAAAACTTAGAAACCCGAGTAGTAGAAACCGGAGTAGAAACATAAATAGTTTTCTTATCTTTTTTTAATAATTTATCTTCTGTGGGTGTTATGCAAATAACTGAAATCTTCAAACACCCAACTATTCTTTTTATTCCAAGTTATTTTAATGTTATAATTACTATAAAAATAACTTGACTATAATATTTCAACTAGCTTTTGCTCGCGGATCCGCCCGCGTGGCATTCGGTTATTGCGCACTGTTTCCTCGGGAACTATGCATTATTTCTGGTCCATAAATAATCTCTATTGGGTTCCGTCGGATGGCCATCGTAACAGAGGCAGACCGAAGAGGAGATGGCGAGATGACTTAGACGCATATCAAATGGAGTGGCAGGAGCATGCTCTTGATAGGGACAGGTGGTGGAAAGAAGGGGAGGCCTTTGCCCAGCAGTGGGACACTTTAACAGGCTGAAAAAAAAAACTCTATGCCGAAAATCACGTCGATCTGTCGCTCCGTTACGGCGTGAAAGTTGGACAAACACACAAACACACTTTCGCATTTATAATATTAGTGTATGGATAATGCTCATAAGTTTTTGTCAAAAACACTCGCAAGTCAATAATTTTACTTTATTCCTAACCAGACCTTACACACAAGAATTTGCCAGAGTTGTCAGTTGCGCTTCGCCGTGTTAAAAAAAAATCAAAACTGTCAGAAAAAATAACTAAATAACATGTAACATTGTCAAGCCTTTATTTGGTATATGTTGTATTACTAACTTTTAGATCGGGCACAAGAAAAAAAAGGGTTTGAAAAATGACCTGCTTTAAAGAATAGTATACGATTATACTCGAATCGAATCGAGATGAATCGATATTCATCTCTCGATTCTGAACAAACTTCTTTCACGTTTTTAGTTAGTTAATTAACAGTTTGTATACATTTTAATGTTTTAACACAAACAAATCTACTATCTCGAATGATAGCCAGTTTAATGGATGCATCGATGCATGCTTAACCTCATCGTTAACCAGAATAGATTCAATAAATACACATACATACATACAAAATATGCCACGGGAACGTTAACGCGATCTGGATTCAAGAAGTTGTTTGTAAGTTGTAGTTGTAGCTATATGTATATAGCTGCACTACCTAAATGTCTAGGTAGTGTGACAGACTAGAATAGTTTATTTGCTTGAACATGGTAGGTACATATCTTCTTCTTCTTCTTTAGCCGTTTTCAACCTCTAAGGCAGTGGTTCTTCCCGGTGGTCCCCGGACCACTGGTGGTATCTGGAAGAACTCAAAATGGTCCGCGAAGGCATCAACAACGAATTGGCAAAACATTCATTTATTTACAATTTGATTTTTACCGTATATTACCTTCAACAGTTTAGTTTAGTTGGTGGTCCATGGCAAGACAGAAATTTTGTCAAACGGTCCCTCCTAATTAAAAGGTTAAGAAATAAAAAAAAATAAAAAAGAAAGAAGAAAGGTTAAGGTGTAAGCCTTCAGCTTATGCAGTTTTCAACCACTTTGTTCCCGCCAGTCTTTTGTGATATATCGTCGTACCAACAAATGTGCAAATTTTACCGTTAAGTTTCAAATGTTAAAATAAATGGAGTATAGTAAGCTGAAGAGCTTTCATGACAGCTTTAAGTTGCCTACGACTTTAATATGGAGGCACTTTGAACTTTGCTAAGAGTCGTCGAGGAATAGTTTCAAAAGTTCTCTTGATACGATCAATATCGATACACGAAGTTTGTTACATTTCTTCGACGACTAGTAAATAGAGAGGAAGGTACATTATCATCATCATCATCGTCTGCCGGAAGACGTCCACTGCTGGACAAAGGCCTCCCCCTTTAGAACGCCACAGTGAACGTCAACTCGCCACTTGCATCCACCGGTTTCCCGCAACTCTCACGATGTCGTCAGTCCACCTGGTGGCAGGCCTGCCAACGCTTCGTCTTCCAGTTCGTGGTCGCCACACGAGGACTTTTCTCCCCCAACGGTTATCTGTTCTTCGAGCGATGTGGCCTGCCCATTGCCACTTTAATTTGCATATTTCTCCAGCTAAGCCAGTGACAGTGTTAGTTCTTCGACGAATTTCCGTATTCCGGATTCTATCGCGCAAATAAACTCCAAGCATAGCTCTCTCCATAGCTCGTTACATTATGAAGTAGTTAAATCCTAAAAAACCGTCCAAGAGCATGTTAAACCACGTTCAGCGAAGAATACCATAACAATTACTAAATATGGAACCCTAAAAAGACAACTAGGTATATTTGAAACGTTTAAGTAATTAACTAAATGTAAACAAAATAACGTCAATTGGTGTCTTAAATATTGAAATTCTCCTATTAAACTAACTAAACATTTACATTTCTGAATTGAAATACTCTAGTCTAATTTGTATTACAATTTATCTCCATAAGTAAAATATTTAAATCCTTGAATGTACCTAATCTGGCAACTGAAGTTTGTTTAAATACATTTAGTTAATTAACTAACCAAACCATTGGTTACGCGCCGCTCTCTGCCAACATCATGAAACTCACCATAGAAAGAAAAAAAATACATTTATTCATAACAACAGACACAACAATAGTATTAAGTACAAATAGACAACACGTAGGAAAGTATGCGTCATGTTGGTTGTGAATCGGTCACTGGCTCAGCATAATGAATAAACACTCCAGCGCTGATTTTCAGCCAGCACCGTTGGTAGAAAAAGATCTATACCTTAAAGATCGAAACTATGCGGATCCTTCCTGACCTATAATCGTGAGTTTGACCGTTTTATTCTTGCATTGTTCCAAATAGGTATTTCTCCCGTGCTTTAAACCTGAATTTGCAAATTTTCTGAAAACATTTTTCCCAGCATAACACCAACAACCAGCTATCCATTTGTGTACCTAAGTAATGCTTTTCTGACGCTCTAAAAAGCTCCGCTAAGAGTTTGGCTTATCAACATTATTCAGCCTGCTTAGAGTTGAGGTGTCGTATTAAAGTCTCTGCCTCGAGAGTGTCTGGCCGTAACGCTAATTTTGACTACGCCACTGGCCCCTATGCAAAATTCTAACTTCGTATCTTGGCGTCCCGCTGACGCTTATATTATTTAATAGAAGAGTGAGAGGGATGGTACGATACAAACTTCGATTTTCGAATTTCGTAGAAGCCCCAGTTACGGAATAACACAAGTTGTGTCTTTTTGTAAAAAAAAATGCAGAGGTGTTTTTAGGTTGGATGTTTTTGTTTAGTGAAATTGTTTAATGATAAATTCTTAAAATAACAATAAAGTACTATTTCACTGAGTTAAGCTACTAGTTAATAAGCCAATCACGTAGCGTCTGACGTTAGTTAATTGAGAGCAATTCCTTTCTGTCTCTTTTAGTCTAACTTTCCATATATTTAATTCCCAAATATTTATGAAGGTCTACTTTATTTACATAACTTAAATGCCATGTTTGGTTAGTGTTTTGAATAGCAATTTCATATTTATAACATTTTAAACTTTCGTGATTTCCACTCATAATCAAAATACCATTAACGGGGCTCATCACGCTAAAACACACGAGTAATGTAAACCTCGACGTTTCAACCACATTACAGTGGCCGTGGTCGCGAGTAAACTGAAGTGTAGGGTGTCAAGTCGACCTAGTCGACCGTCTTTCGACCTTATGATAGCCTAGCTTATGCAAAATATGCGTGTTCATAGGTGTTCACGCAGTTCCTTCCTCCACACTGTAAGAACACACACAAATCACACAATACCATCTATCACCACTACCACTACGCCGACTCGCTCCGAACTCCAGCAGAGCTCATCTTCAGAGCAATATAACCGTACACCATACGGATGTACCAGATGTTAGGCGCCGTTTAAAAATAGTCTTAAAATAGGTGTGCTTTGACTAGGAATGGTATCCATCCAGGGTCTGATGATAGGCAGTCAGGTATGCACTGGAGTTAGAATAACATAATTTAGTCGTGATTGAGTTTGTTAGAATAGTTTCAGGGAATACTTTAACCAACGGTGGTATCACGGGTCTAATGATAGAGCAGTCAGGGAGGTTTCTAGTTTTTTTTTATCCTGTACTTTTTATGTGAACCAGTTTAAATGGAATACTTGTATCGAACTCTTTCTCGTTTGACTTTCTTTTAAAAATCTTGTGATAAATCATCTGACATTCATAATTCGACCGATACCCTATTTATTATTCCAAAATTTCGACTGTCTTGTTCATAAATTGAAGACAATCCTGAAATATTGGCACAGAATCAAACAATACAGCATCTCCACAGCTAAAATAAGCGCCAACAAGCACCGCCAGATGTCCGAGCGATTTGTAAACATCGCCTCGATCAGCGCTTTTGATCGAAAAAGAATAAAATTTCGATAAACAGCGCCATCAACTGTTTTCTTCAACTCTGTTTATACAATGAGGAAAATCCGTATAAATAGCATTTACATTGCGGCGTCCGATCTTTATGTCACAACTCGCTAGACGCAGTTCTCAGCGATGTATTGCTTCATGCAGAATTTTCTCGCATCTGTTAACACTATTTTCTTTAGCCGATCTGAGTTGCTTTTGTTTATACAGCCGACTGTAATGTGAATGATACCCTAAGTGTATAAGTATACGATTGTCTTACGATATTGAGCGTTGAAAAGGTTAGGCTGTGGTCACATCGGATTGACTTTTCAACTTGTGATTTGCGAACGTCCTTGTCCATGGACTTTGTAAAGTGTCTTATATAACGTATTAGCTAATATACAATATAATACAGTCATAATTTTAAAATAAAATAATATAACTCATAAGAAAAGAATAGAATACGTTTATTTGTGGAACATAGGTGTACATAATCGATCTTAAAAGCATAACATTCAGGAATCTCTATGTTTCGCCAGTAGACGTACAAATATTTCTGTTTTCTTTCAACAAGTCATTAACCTTAGTCTAAATACAATTAATAAGAAAGTAATAAAATAAAGTATATATAAAATAAAATGTTTTATATAGTACCTACTAGCTTTTGCCCGCGGCTCCGCCCGCGTGGTATTCAGTTATCGCGCGCTGTTCCCTCGGGATCTGTGCATTTTTCCGGGATAAAAAGTAGCCTATATCACTCTCGGGCCCATAAACTATCTCCATGCCAAAAATCACGTCGATCCGTCGCTTCGTTACGGCGTGAAAGACGGACAAACATACAAACATACAAACACACTTTGACATTTATAATATTAGTATGGATATGGATAGTATATTAAATGCCTAAGTAAAGTACCTATTAAGTTTCATAGTTTTATCTTCGACAGCGACGAACTTCCACCATATAAACTTTCACCCCCTATTTTAACCCCCTTAAAGCCACTTTTTCGCGATAAAAGATAGCCTATGTCCTTTCCCAAGGTCTATTCTATCTCTGTACCAAATTTCATCCAAATCGGTTCAGCGGTTTTGGCGTGAAAGCGTAACAGACAGACAGACAGACAGACAGAGTTACTTTCGCATTTATAATATTAGTATGGATAATATAAATTATTCATTTTAAATAACTATTGTAGCGAGGATTTAATAATAACAAAAAAGATAAGCTTATAACATACACACATCAAGTCTGCAACGCCTGATGCTCTCACGCCGCCTCAGGATGACAGATCCGCGCAGACGAAGTCGCGGACATAAGCTAGTAGTAAATAAAAGACATATTTAAATTTGATCTGTGTGGCCCTAGCTTTTGTCTACAATAGAGTAGTTGGCAAGTTTGGAGTTCCGGGATTTGAATGCGGGTCGGAAGAGGCAGCGCAATTTAGGATCGATTTGAGAAGTTTGTTTCTTTAGTGTTTGGCCTTTCGATTTGGTTGTAAAAGCGGTTGGGCCACACAAAAAGCGTTGAATCAATGCACGAAAATTTTACAGCTTTATTCCCCGGTTTGCTTTCGTAGATGACTAAAAATTGTTGAGGGAATTTGGAAAATCGTTTTTTTACACCTTGATCCTCAAGAAATATGACAGCCGAATACAACTAGGAGGATATCATCATTATCATTTGACTGATATAAAAATAATTTTTTTGAAGCTTAAAGCGGTATCCACCCATACACATGTCAAGCAAATAGAATATTTATAACCAAGGGTGGAAAGTGACCCATTGCGCCCGAGATATTTCTCGAAGGGAAATGGGTAATTTCACCCGAGTTAGACACTCCTTTCTTCATTTCGACTGTGACGAAAGTAAAATATACAAAAACTTAAAACAATAATAAAACGAATTTACTTATATCCAACCTCTAACGGTACCTTTTCGACCTGGCCACTGCCAACAACTTTTTGCTCCATCTTCCATCGAACTTCCGGCAAATATGGCCCGCCTACTTCCACTTCGTGGAGGTTATGGTTTTAGCTATGTCAGTTAGTCACGTTTTCTTAGAGCGGGAGGATACAAATCAAGGGGAAGGACATCCTGAAAAATTACATAGTTCCCGCGCGATAGCGATAAACGAATATGCAGACGGAGTCACGGGGAACAGCTAGTTAGTTAATATAGAAATTTAGCAGTTTCAAAACCATCATACCTGCCTCAAAATCGAAGCTGTATGTATGTCAATTTAATTTACTTGGCAACCCCATAGGCCGTAGAAGGTCGACAAATTGACAAAATTATACCTATCACAGAGTAGAGTGTCATAATGGAGTTTATATTAACTTAGAGGCACGGTGTGGGATGACGTTACCGCGTCGTTCTTAGCGCATTAAGTCAGCTTTTCCACCGATGTGCGAGGATGTGTTGCGAGAAATGTATTTTTTCTGAACCAACAGAAATGCTTCATTTATCTATCCTCGCACAGTATCGCTCTGATGGAAACAGCTGAGCGAATCGAGGCTAGGTAAATGAAGCGTTTCTATTGGGTCACAAAAACACATTCCTCGAAACTTCTCGCTCATAACCTAGTGGTTGAATTGAAACGCAGCCTAAAATCAAGCTTGCAAATTTAGAAGCTACTAGCTTTTGTCCGCAGCTCCGCCGTTGTATTCGGTTATCGAGCGCTGTTCCCTCGGAAACTGTGCATTTTTCCGGGATAAAAAGTAGCCTATGTCACTCTTGGGCCCATAAAGGTCTGTAAGGTATTGTATGGGCCAAGTTGCCCGAAATAAATGAATTTATTATTATTATTGTGGGCGCTAACGATGGGCCTCATAAGGAAGCTCAAAGTCACTCAAAGGGCTATGGAGAGGGCTATGCTCCGGGTTTCTCTGCGGGATAGAATCAGAAATGATGATATCCGCAGTAGAACTAAGGTTACTGACATAGCCCGAAGAATTGCGAAACTGAAGTGGCAGTGGGCGGGGCACATTGCACGCAGGACTGATGGCCGATGGGGTCAGAAGATTCTCGAATGGCGTCCGCGGACCGGAAGACGAGCTGCCGGTAGGCCTCCAACAAGATGGAGCGACGACCTGGCTAAGATCGCGGGATCACGGTGGATGCGAAAAGCACAAGATCGGTCTGAGTGGAGAGCCTTGGGGGAGGCCCATGTCCAGCAGTGGACGTCTTTCGGCTGACATGATAATGATGATGATGATTATTATTATTATAAACTATCTCTATGCCAAAAATCACATCTTACGAATATTCCGGTTGAAGTGACCATTAGGCGGGCCACATCGCTCGAAGAAAAAAATACCTCGAGTGGCAATTACCTAACATTGGATGCAAGTGCCGAGTTGTCGTTCATTGTGGCGTTCCAAAAAAGAGGCCTTTTTTCGACAATTCACGTTTTCCAGCTAATGGCGATGACGAAACAATGGGGCGCTGGACGTGTGCTTAAAACAAGATGACACTCGAAAACATAACCCTCATTTTTGGACGGTGGAAAAATAACAATCACAAATACGACGAACTAAGCGATCAGTTACAATCATTAGGCAATACCGATCAGCTTTCTACAATGAAACTAATAGCGTCGGTAAATAAATGCGCTCCATTCTAGAGGATATCTTTCACTTCGAAACAAAGCATTTAATTATGTTTCGAGTAATCAATAGAATAACGCCCTCTGGCCACGTGGTCCTACTGCCTTTGTCCTACCGATCGGACCACATGAACTTTTTTTTCCGGTTGGTTCGATTAACTAATCGGACTATTGAATCTATCATTTTCGTAGACCCCGTGGTCCTACCAATCGAACCACGTGAACTTTGAATTTCCTGTTGGTTCGATTAACTAATCGGACTATAGAAACTTGCGTTTTCTTAGACCACATGGTCCTACTAATCGGACCACGCGTTCTAGACATGAGTAACGTGACTTGCATACTGCGTATTAGGTGACCTTCTTAAGAAATAATATAATAAAGACAATGTCAAATGTTAATGTCAATATATCTACCACCAAATTCGCGTGTGTGCCGCGAGCATATTGATGCCGAAAATTGGAGCAGCTTAATAAACGCAAGTACCGCTGTTACGGACTTCAATGCGACTCACGCGGCAGATATCGTGCAAATCTACAAAAGTGTCCTGCAGTTGGCACAAGTGACTGTAGCTTCTGCCTTAGAGTAATGAATATTATATATATCTATTTACAATGAAATTTTATTTTATTTTACAATCCTAACTTACGTTATTCCGACATGTCTTACTAAGGTTAGGCCTAGGCGGTATTTTCCACCAAATATTAATTTGTTTGTCTTTACTAATATTTCGTTGCAATAACTGTTCTAATGCCAACTAGCCGAAGAACACATCCGGGCCAGGCCGCAAGAGAGAGAGATATATGTTCTGTAAAACGTTCTACGCTATAGATGCGAAATGTCATAAATGTTGATGTATGAAAAATGTAAGTGGCAGCTGACGTAAGTGGAATAAGACCGTCATGGGACTCATGGGTACTTCAAATGAAAATAGATTGTATATCGTACTACGGATAAATACTACTTATGATTTATGATGACTAGCTAATGTCACATTATTATGACATACAATTGAAATATCTGTTAGTTAATTTATATCTTAAGAAAAAGAGTTCATGTGGTCCGATCGGTAGGACGAAGCGGAATTACAATTCCTTGTAATCCGATTAATCGAACTAATTGGAAAAAAAAGTTCATGTAGTCCGATCGGTAGGACGAAGCGGAATTACAAATCCTTGTAATCCGATTAATCGAACCAACCGGAAAAAAAAGTTCATGTGGTCCGATCGGTAGGACAAAGGCAGTAGGACCACGTGGCCAGAGGGGAATAACGTCACAGTTTATTTTGAGTCGTACATTGAAATAACACGAATTAATGTTTAATTATCTGTAGTCAGAATTGAGTTTACCATTTAAGATTGAATAGAAGAGATTGATCTATAGATATATAGATTAAAATTCTTGATAAGTATGATATAAATTTGAGGTTTGCCCTCTCGATTTCCCTAGTATCCCATGATCAGATCTTGACTTGGTGACAATGAGACCATCTCGGAAGAATACTCTTTCGAATAAAAAAATAATTTTGAAAGTTATAATTGACTGAGTAATCCATACTAATATTATAAATGCGAAAGTGTGTTTGTGTGTTTGTATGTTTGTCCCTCTTTCACGCCGTAACGGAGCGACGGATCAACGTGATTTTTGGCATAGAGATAGTTTATGGGCCCGAGAGTGATATAGGCTACTTTTTATCCCGGAAAAATGCATAGTTCCCGAGGGAACAGCGCGCGATAACCAAATACCACACGGGCTGAGCCGCGGACAAAAGCTAGTAAAAAATATAAACATTGGAACATAGAACCTCCTCCTTTTTTGAAGTCGGTTAAAAATACAAAAAGATAGTCTTAAATCATGGTCGCTGTGGTGTACACTATCAAACAAACTAAGACTTTAAAATTAAAATAAAAACACTCCGCGTCGTACCCGGCTTAAAAGTGCCCATAACCTCAAAACATTTGCCCGCTGTACCAGCGCTATCTGCTGAACCAGGTACGACCCGGATCGGGGGTCCCAACCCCTGTCCCGTAGCTTACGCCCCAGTTCCCACACCAACGATTTGGCCTCAGCACCCCAAGGACCATCCGTTCCGACCGCAAAGGCACGAAGTCACAGATATAGACTACATTAGATAACGCAAACACCTTAATCTGTGCGAAAACCAACCGTGTCACTTTTTAATAAATGTGACGTCTCAACAGCGAATTAGCGATGTAAATTCCCCGATGTCCGCGCAAAATCGATTCAAATGACCGTCTTCATCTTAGCATGAATTCAAATTCAAAGCATTTATTCAGTAAATAGGCCCCAATGGGCACCTTTACACGCCATTTTTTAAACTACCAGCGCTTTCAGAAAAACCATCATTGCCAAGAAGAATGCGCCGCAAGAAACTTGGCAGAAAGACATTTTTTCAAAATAAAATAATTACAAATAAAATACATAAAACTAAAGTATACAATTACAATTAAAGTATAAATAATAATAATACGGGGATGTATAGGTACTGTAACCAACGCTTATACAAGCTTGGTAACAATATTATTTATTTATATATTAGGCGTCTATGTATAATAACATATTTACTTGCATTTAAAAAAAAAATTAAACACCATAAAGAATGTAAATTTATTGCATCGCCTACAAGTGGTCTAAGAGGTCCGAGAATTTTGTTTTTAAGTGTCAACGATTATGCGTTCGAGTGCGTGAGACCGGCCGTGTTCATTTTTGCTCAAGTAAACTAATAAAGTTATAGATTTATGGGAGTTTGTGGAACATTCTCGAAATTCGAATGCATGATTTTTTATATTATAGGTTTGATAGTAGGGATAGGGCAAGGAGACCTTTGTTTTGGAAGGAGGCTTGGAAGTTAGTTAATTTCGGGACGCGAGACGCTACGGTGTTCTTACTTTCATATGTGTTAAAATTAATTCACAGTATAAAAGTTAGTGCATTTGTTTATTTGTTAAATAAAATAAAACGATTAAATATACGAGAGCGAATCTCGATTTCGATCGTATGAAAACGTGGACTTATAATCAAACTGTGTGAAGTGTACTTTAGTGTTAAGTGTAGTTTGTGGACTAGACTCTTTGTTCGTGAGGCAGGTCGAGATAGCTCGATCTCGCAGTAGCTGAGACTCGACGTTAATCAGGACGATAATACTATCGGCAGCTAAGTTTTAGATATAATTTTGAGACAATTATTATTATTGTTATAAATTGAAATCTGAATTGTTTTTTTTTTTTTACTATACTTCTAGGTACTTTATTGAAACTATTGAAATTTAAATTTATTCAAATACTCACTTTTAACCAAAACCTAATTAATTATTACGTATTGTTTAATTTACTTAATTGATTACGGTACTTTTGTTATACAAATAGTAGGGGCGAGCGTTTGAATTAGTGCTAGGTTTGTAGCTATATTTATAGGAAATAGGTGATTAATTTGTTTTGTAGTATTTTCCGAATAGTTAAGATCGGACGATTGAATAATTCATAATTCCCTCAGTACAGGTTTCCTAAGGTTCAAGGCGTAGTTTTATTTGGTTAATTTTATTTACTTATTCGTACTGTTGTTTTTCGATTTTCGGCGTGTTTGACATGAAGTCATAAGCAGAGCCGCGCTTCATGAATTAAGTTTGTTGAATAAGTATAAATGGATGCGTGCTTTTATGTTTTATTTATTACTTATATTTTCATTATTTTGAATCATTATTATTACACTTGGGTCAGCTCTTGTCAGGACGAGCCTCGGTGACGGCCTCCAAGGAGTGACGAAACCGAGGTGGGCGGCCGATAAGAAAGTATAACCCCCCTTTATATTAAAGACGATGAATGAATCTTATTTCTGAAATGTACTGAGTGTGACGGTTTGAAAGAAGGTAATTTTTTTCTTTAGGGGTTTAGGATTGTTTCAAAGGCTTTGAAGGGCACAAGATCGGGGCAGGGGCCTTCTAACGATCTTGTGTGGGACTAGGCTATTGAGGTGTGCTGGGAGGCCTAGATTTTCAAATCGATTAGGAATCCCCCATACGACCTAAAGGTCTTATTCTAAAGGGTCCCTTTGTGCTCGGGTATTTCTCCTAGGTGCGACATTGTTCGGCGAGAAAGCAGATGCGACAACTGATTACTCATAACATCTACTTGACTTTATTATTATAACGGAATTACATAACATTACATCTTATAACCTTAATTTTCTGAAACTTAAGCATTTTTATATTTTGCGGTTTAAATAATTAATTTACACAACGTATCAGAGGGTCCTAACTGTATGGAACTAGACGATCACATTAGTGTCGGCCAATTATTGAGGTATTAGGTAGCTTTAATTACGTGCGTTACTTACTCCAGTGCTTTTATTCATTTCTGATAAGGCCTGGGTAATAATGTTACATATTGGTGCCGTGACCAGGATCTAAGTCAATTAAATTTGAATTATTTTAATTCAAATACTTATTTAAAGAATTCGGGTTACAAGATTTTTTTTTAATTATAAGAAAATATCTACTTACTCTTATAAGATTTCGGTGAGAAATTTTAAAGTACTCTGCCATTTGGTGTGATAATTTTAAGCACAGTCCTGCTTGGTTGTGGGTTCGAAACTCATAATAATCTATGTGGATGTATCAGGACATATTGGCATTCATTTAAGGAATAATTGTTAGACTAATAAATGGGTTAAGAGGTTCTAGAAGATCACCTTAATAACCTCACACTCGTAGGTTCGATCCCTGCGATAATTTCATTAAGTTTTTATGAGAAAAGAGTTTAGTAGACACTAATTTAAGTTAACAATAACATTAGAATAAAGTTCGTGTGTAACTCTAGGTTACTCTGTCTGTAAGTTCGAATTTTACAATCTAATTTTGAGAAAAAAAAATATAGTTAGGCTTATTTTAGTGGCACGTACAGTTTTGCCCAGTTGGTTTAATGCCTACTTGTTGATTAAGGTGAAAGTTAGTTTTTCGATCAATCTAATTCGCAGGTTCGATTCCTGTGTAAAATTGTTGTCAATTTAAGTTTTCCTAATCTCGTGCCTTTGTTTGGTAGATAAAATTCTAGCTATGGGTTCGACTCCCGTATGTAATTTATTTTAGTTGTACATGGCCACATGTGTACTAATTAAAGATATAAAATCCTATTCGCAGGTTCTATTCTCGTGTACATTTTATGTTTATACACTGGTATTATTAGCGAACATTTAATAATTATACAATTTAGGAGATTGTGGTCATGAGAATCAACAGAAGACGGGGCATATCTTTGTGTGTTATACTTAAGATATATATATATTTTACAGTATTATAAGATCGCTTTTAAACTTTCTTTTGAATAAAGTAAAGCCCAAACATAAGAAGGTATAATTTTGAAAAAAAAAAAAAAGAAAGAAAAATGAATAACAATATTAGAAATAATTACTCATTGCGAAGCAATCAAAACGTTGAACCGATAAGTGGCACTGCTAATATGATTTCATTAATTAAAGACATTGTAACGACATCTTTAGAACCTAATTTACGTAGACTCGAGGAGTTAGAAAACGAGTTAAGAAGTCTGAGAGGTCAAACAATAGGATCACGTAGTCCCCAACGCGAACATGCAATTAACAACACTGTCACTATGATGACTGTTGTAGACAAACCTTCGTTTGATGGAAGTAACGTTCACCCTATGATATTTTTAGAGGAACTTGATAATTATAAACGAAAAATTAACGCATCACAAAATAATCTCCAAATTTCAATTGATTGTCTTTCTGGGTCTGCCAAAACCTGGTCTAGATTGTTTTTAGGGAAGTGGAAAGATGACAATGATTTTAGGGCTGATTTTACTAGATTTTACTGGGGATCATTACAGCAACGTAAAATAAATAAGAAATTTTTAACTGAAACGTGGTCATCGCACGGAAACGGTAGGACAATGGCTCAATATTTTTGTGATAAATTCAGTGAAGCCAAATTAGCGGAAATATTTTTTAAATGTGAAAGGGATATAATTTCTGACATAATGACGGAATTTCCAAGCATTATACAACGATTATGGTTATTAAAAAAGGAGTTTGTTAGATATGATATAGCTGTAATTTTAGATTTTTTACAAATAAACGATAATATTTCTAATGATCATTGTACACACGAACCTAAGCTGATAGCAACTAATGAAATTCAAAACGAAATAACGTCATGTACTCGCAAGAAATGTAAGATCAGAGCTAGGAAACGTGGCCCTCGGAAAGATAGGAATAGAACATAATCTATTTCAGTATTAAAGTAACATAATTAAGGTATTATCTCACAGTTTTATAATAAGGGTGTTTGTTCGTTGTGATTTTTTTTTATTTATTGTTATTAAGTGTCTATGATAATGTTTGTTTTAAAATTTGATAAAATCACTAAATTAGTTTGGCATGTAAAATGTATAGATTTAAGTTAATATAAAATTTGTCTGACATGGTAACAGCGTTTGTTAAAGCTCTAATAGATAAATTTATGAGCTATCGTAAGATTCTGAGAAATTAAAGTATATATGTATGTCATTGTTTGAAGGATATAAGTATGTATGTATATGTCCTTGGTTATTGAGAAGAATTAAGGATTAAATATATTCAAGTTAATATGTACCTTTGTACGCGGGGATTGTTTCGAGATATGTATTATCGTGTCAGTATGGAATATAATATGCCTAATAAAAATAAATATGTAGCATAATCCTATTCAAGATTCCTCAATATTTTACATTCTTCAAATGCAAAATACTTTGTCATCTTAGGGGCGTTCTGTAACCAACGCTTATACAAGCTTGGTAACAATATTATTTATTTATATATTAGGCGTCTATGTATAATAACATATTTACTTGCATTTAAAAAAAAAATTAAACACCATAAAGAATGTAAATTTATTGCATCGCCTACAAGTGGTCTAAGAGGTCCGAGAATTTTGTTTTTAAGTGTCAACGATTATGCGTTCGAGTGCGTGAGACCGGCCGTGTTCATTTTTGCTCAAGTAAACTAATAAAGTTATAGATTTATGGGAGTTTGTGGAACATTCTCGAAATTCGAATGCATGATTTTTTATATTATAGGTTTGATAGTAGGGATAGGGCAAGGAGACCTTTGTTTTGGAAGGAGGCTTGGAAGTTAGTTAATTTCGGGACGCGAGACGCTACGGTGTTCTTACTTTCATATGTGTTAAAATTAATTCACAGTATAAAAGTTAGTGCATTTGTTTATTTGTTAAATAAAATAAAACGATTAAATATACGAGAGCGAATCTCGATTTCGATCGTATGAAAACGTGGACTTATAATCAAACTGTGTGAAGTGTACTTTAGTGTTAAGTGTAGTTTGTGGACTAGACTCTTTGTTCGTGAGGCAGGTCGAGATAGCTTGATCTCGCAGTAGCTGAGACTCGACGTTAATCAGGACGATAATACTATCGGCAGCTAAGTTTTAGATATAATTTTGAGACAATTATTATTATTGTTATAAATTGAAATCTGAATTGTTTTTTTTTTTTTACTATACTTCTAGGTACTTTATTGAAACTATTGAAATTTAAATTTATTCAAATACTCACTTTTAACCAAAACCTAATTAATTATTACGTATTGTTTAATTTACTTAATTGATTACGGTACTTTTGTTATACAAATAGTAGGGGCGAGCGTTTGAATTAGTGCTAGGTTTGTAGCTATATTTATAGGAAATAGGTGATTAATTTGTTTTGTAGTATTTTCCGAATAGTTAAGATCGGACGATTGAATAATTCATAATTCCCTCAGTACAGGTTTCCTAAGGTTCGAGGCGTAGTTTTATTTGGTTAATTTTATTTACTTATTCGTACTGTTGTTTTTCGATTTTCGGCGTGTTTGACATGAAGTCATAAGCAGAGCCGCGCTTCATGAATTAAGTTTGTTGAATAAGTATAAATGGATGCGTGCTTTTATGTTTTATTTATTACTTATATTTTCATTATTTTGAATCATTATTATTACACTTGGGTCAGCTCTTGTCAGGACGAGCCTCGGTGACGGCCTCCAAGGAGTGACGAAACCGAGGTGGGCGGCCGGTAAGAAAGTATAGCTCCCTTTATATATATCTAATTACACGTCGTCTACGGCTCGATTCAGGGACGGTGACGTGTAAAGCTCTTGTCTGGACGAGCCTCGGTGACGGCCTCTAAGAAGTGACGAAACCGAGGTGGGCGGCCGATAAGAAAGTATAACCCCCCTTTATATTAAAGACGATGAATGAATCTTATTTCTGAAATGTACTGAGTGTGACGGTTTGAAAGAAGGTAATTTTTTTCTTTAGGGGTTTAGGATTGTTTCAAAGGCTTTGAAGGGCACAAGATCGGGGCAGGGGCCTTCTAACGATCTTGTGTGGGACTAGGCTATTGAGGTGTGCTGGGAGGCCTAGATTTTCAAATCGATTAGGAATCCCCCATACGACCTAAAGGTCTTATTCTAAAGGGTCCCTTTGTGCTCGGGTATTTCTCCTAGGTGCGACATTGTTCGGCGAGAAAGCAGATGCGACAACTGATTACTCATAACATCTACTTGACTTTATTATTATAACGGAATTACATAACATTACATCTTATAACCTTAATTTTCTGAAACTTAAGCATTTTTATATTTTGCGGTTTAAATAATTAATTTACACAACGTATCAGAGGGTCCTAAGTGTTTAGAACTAGACGATCACATTAGTGTCGGCCAATTATTGAGGTATTAGGTAGCTTTAATTACGTGCGTTACTTACTCCAGTGCTTTTATTCATTTCTGATAAGGCCTGGGTAATAATGTTACAGTACCTTAGTTACAAAACTAAACACTAACTATGTCTACGTTCAGTGGAAGTGCAGAATGCTTCCACCGTCATAAATAAAAAATAAAAAACTGAAATACTGGGTGTCCCCTTAGTCTCTGGACAAATACGAATAATACTGGCTTAGCAAAATATTTAAAACCAAACTGCAAAGTATCATAACAATCAGTCCAATATTTACCGAAAAACGAAAGGTTTTCAATGTACCACTTTGGAGCAGCCTGTGTATTTGGATGATCTGATTTCATCGTTTTTTTTTCTTGTCTATTTTAAGATATTGCTAAATATCAGCCTTATCCATCGTTTCATTATTTGTCCAGAGGTTAAGGTCACCTTGTATACATTTCAGGTCAAGTAACCATTAAGCTTTTGGATTTCGAAGGCAAGCCCACGTCTGCCGCCCCTAAAGTTAGCTCACACAAACATTTTTGTACCTAATTCTTACTTATTATGCAAAATAAAGATTTCTTATTCTTATTAAGTCATTGATCTTATTAGATATCTAGTTTATCATTAATCTTTACAGATAACCACATAGTCTATACTTAAGGTAATCTAAGGCATCTAATTAATTATTCGTTTAATTCGCTTTGTCAAAATATGACAACAGCATTACCGCGTTTTAAATGTGTCTTTATTAAAACGCATGCATAATATGATTTAGCTCAATTTTAATGAGTAGGGCCAAATTTCATGACTCTAAAGTCATGAAATTTGGTACGTAGGTAGCTGGACGTCTGCTGGCATAACACATAGGCTTCTTTTTATTTCGATGTTCCAATGGGAACATCGGGATAAAATGAAGCCTATCCAATGGGATAGGGATAAAATCTCAAACTAATAACACGTGCAAAGTCGCGGGTAAACGCTTGTAAAGATAGAAGGATATATATAATAATTTTGACTTTTGTTATTTTTTTCTAGTTTTAGTTATTGGTTAGTTTTCTTTTATTTATAGTTTAAGTTCTATTGTTTAATCAATTTAATTTATTACTAAAAAAATAAAGGCTGTCGGTAATAATATCATAAAATAGAATATACCTCTAAATAAACACAAGGCGTAAGTGTCAGATGAAAAGTTTTACACACATGAACGAATTACCACAAAAGTTCGGCAGACTTATCTGATAGAAAAAAGAAGTTCTTTGAAGGAGTAAAAACTGGGTAAGTGAAAAGAACTAGGTAACTATGTTTTAGGCACAAATTTGTCAGGGATTAAGGAACACACGAACTCATTTTCTATGGAGAAAGTTTCATTAACTTCATGAGGAAACTTAGTTAATAAATCGTTCAACGGCTACTAAGTATGTCCTCAGTTTTGGTGCTAAACGAGAGAAAAGACAGTAAAAAATAATTTATATTTTATCATCAACATCTCAGCTTTTATATTTCCCACTGCTGGGTACAGGCGAAATTTATTTATTTATCAATAAAATATTACAGAATTATAACAGACTCCAAATCTAATACGCGGTAGTCAAAATTCCACAAACGGGACTATCACGCTAACACACACAAGTAAAATTTACCTCGACGTTTCGGCAACGTCGACTATGAGTGAGAATCACGAAAGTTTAAAACTTTATAAAGTACGGGGTGTTCCACAGAGGTATGCCACATAGAGGTAAAGTAATACTTTAGGTAAATAGTGTAGACAGAAAAGTTTACTGAAATAAGACTGCACTTCGATCTATAGGTAGAGTCAGCACCAAATATATATATATTTGAAATGCCAAAAAATTGGACAGGACTTTATTGCCTGAACACTAATGTCATGTACCTTACCTTACCTATACATATTTTTTGCACTTTGGCTGTATTCATCTCTTTTTTGTTGACTTTACATTATACATGGAGCGGGTTGCTATCATGACTATGCTCTATCTATTTGAAACTTCCAATTAAGATAGCATCCTTGCTTAATCAACACGAATTCCCTATCGAATTGAATTCCATGTTGCTGCCCAAAATTGGTTTCTAACTCCGAAACCGAAACCTGAGCAATACCGAGCGTCTGTTAATGAAATTGGTGAACAACGATTAAACTTCAGTTAAGGAAGTTAACATATGGGTTAATGACACTTGTTGATCGTTAAATGCAATGTAAAGGGGTCTACCTATTACACCGTATCGTATAATGACCGTAATAATATTTTTAGTACTAGCCTTTGCCCGCGGCTCCGTCCGCGTGGTATTCGGTTCCCTTGGGAGCTGTGCATTTTTGCATTGTTGAATGGGGGGACCAGCTGCGAGCGCTTATATCACGAGCGAAAAAGACCGCAATATCCCAAACGAATACCTAACGCGGCCGCGCGGCCGGCAGGGAAACTTCTCTTAAATAGAAATGCTTACGTGTACTAGTGTACTAAATTAACTAAAAGATCGAACTACTATACTCAAGAGATTGTAGTGATTGAGAAGATTGCTCCTCGTTTAGTGAACGAGCACAACTCTACATCACACACAACCGCCTCCGCTCCTATTATACCATAGCACTATAATTACGACGTCAAATACATAAAGAGACTACGATTTCCCTATCTAGGAGCCTTTAATTATCTTTGTTATCAAGAATTCAAATGCTATTGACATTCTATTAGATTAATTAAATTACAATCAGACTCCAATTACTAAATTCTTACCATATATTTAGGTATGTTCAACTTAGTATTTCAGTACTTTGATCTTACCAATATAGAATTGAATAGACGCTAAGAAATATTTTCATAGCCGAATAACTGTAATCGTATAGGTACTTTGAAGCTCGAAGGGAGATAGAAAACTTCGAAAAACTGATTGTGCTTGGCAAGAAAACATGTAAATAAGTGATGGAAATATGTTATATATGAAATGTGTTAATATACCTACTGTGTAAATTAAAATAATACAGTTAAGCAAAATATACACACCAGTGCATCATCATCATCAGCCGGAAGACGTTCACTGCTGCAGCAGTGGACAAAAGCCTCCCCCTTAGAACGCCATAATGAACGACAACTCGCCACTTGCATCCACCGGTTTCCCGTAACTCTCACGATGTCGTCAGCACATAAACTTAAGTAAATAAAGTCATGCAATAAGTGCAATAACCAAAGTAAATACCTGCAATAGCAATACCATAGCAATGTATGTAGATGCAAGTAGAATAGACTATTCTACTATATACTATGTTCTATATCTATCTACCTACTATGTTGTACATTTTGATTATAAATAGGGAGAGGCCCATTTCGCACTGCTTAGTTACAAAATCTTAAATAGTTAAGACCTAACTATATTTATGTGGGTAATTTTCAAAACCACAAAACTTAGAATTCTCGCCTCGGTCCGTAGAACCTATCTATGTAGGTATGCTGAAAAATTCAGACCTTACGAGATTAATGAAATCCAGGATAGAATTAGTTGGAATTCCAGGGGAAAATTAGTTAAATCCGGTTGTAATGGTTTACACGTGCGTAGTCGTGGATAAAATCTAGTAAATTTCAAATATAATTCAGATGGGAACCCTGCCACAGACAGATATTTTAGACGGGTATTCTTTTTATAACCATTTTTATTGTTTTAGTTAGTTAAGATATCTTAGGTTAGTTCTTTTTTAAGTATGTAAACTTATAATTGTACAAAATAATAAAAACGATTAAATAATTTAATTATAAAAAAAACTCCGCGAAACGATATGTCACCCTCAATTTCATATTACAACAGAAAGGAGCCCTGAAAAAAAAATACTTCATAACACCAAGCTCAAGAAGACAACTGAGTGAAAATAACCTTCATATGTCTATCCTAATTTTGCGAAGACAAGGCTAACAGAAAAGTCAACAAGTAGCAGAACTCTGTCGCTTGAAATAGAACAGAAGAATTTTTTCATTGTGCTAAATATGGAACGCAAGTTAACGTACTATTAAATTTACATTTAAGATCTAAAACAAGCTTCACGACTTCTCTCTTGTTACAGTTTACAAAAAAAAAGGACACAACAATTAAAAATCTAATTTGGTTCCGTTCGAAAGTTATTCACTGAAAAAAAAAAACTTGTTAAAGTTAATCAAAATTTTGTTGTAGTTGATCAAGCTACTTGTTTATATACGAGCACATAAAGTGATATGGTTCCAGCGCTTAAGTTAGTTTGATTAATCAACGTAACAACCATAGGAAAACCAAATAAGTAATTGTTAACTACATGAAGTCAGCTGATTGCAGTGATAAAATGCTGTCGAAATTAACGAGGTAGAGTTCAATATTTTTCTTAATTATGACTTTTAGTCATTTAAGCTTTATTTTCAAACCAATGCCTACTTTATAATAAGTAATATTTTTTTGGATTCATTTGATAAAATAAAATCCAATAAAGGAGAATTTCAACTTGATTAGCTCGGATTTTTTTCAGTGTAAATGAATTTCAGCGGCAAATTTTTATTTATAATATAGGCTTATATAGCGTTGATGCTCAAAGGTTCATCTGAAATATCCCAACTAGCAAAACAGTCAAATAATAATTGATTTACTCAGCCTGTAATCGTATAACAGCAGCAGAGTTACTTATTTTCGCTAATTTGTGTTATAATCATGTCGTATAAACGTTTACAGCACTACCTTTTAGAACTTTTATTCCACCTTTTAACAAATGCTGAGTTAGTGCGACTAAATCACTTTTATTCAGCTAAATTGTTCTATAAAAATAAACGCAAAATATGGAGTTCTAACTACATCTACATACACTGGGTACAGTCCTTGTGAGTTATTGTTGGGGATCGAACTGAGAGCTAATAATTCGTCCGTGCCTATGGGAAAACCGACATTTTCCTCCACACGAAAATTTATAGTGATAAAAAACAAACGCATACGCCATTGTACGACAAACATGTTATTTTCGACTTTAGTGGGGCATAAACTGAAATGGGACCTTGCTGTCGACACTCAATTAAAACATTTGTAACGGACATTATTTTAAGATTATATTTGGATTCGGAGAAGTTCGGCAGACTTCGGACGAGGTCGTTAATCATTCGTTCACAACGAATGGAATATTGAAATGTTTCGAAGCACTTAAGCTAGAAACACACTGACGCCAAAGGCGGAGCGGTGCGGGGCGGCGAGAACTGGTTGTAATATTTGAGCTGATGTGGAAGAGGCCACACAGAATACCGCCACACGCTTATTTCCCGCGCGGTATTCAGTATTCCGTTGGAACTCTTTGGGTACGGAACCCTAATAACTAGCCTACTCAATGTCAAAGTCAAATTTAAAATATCTTTATTCAATTTAGGCTATTAACAAGCAGTTATGAGTGTCAAAAAAAACCTACCACCGGTTCGGAAAAACCTGTGTTGGAAAGAATCCGGCAAGAAACTCAACGAGGTATATATTTTTTAATAATATACAATATTATTAAATGATATTTATAAGTACCTACATCACAAGTATTTAACACAAATTTATTAAGGGTTAACACAGTCCTTTCTCAAAGAGCAAGTTATGCATCAACAACTCAAGTTATGTTAATAATAATATTATGGGTGTCCATAGGCGGTGGTGATTGCTTTCCATCAGGGGAACCGCCAGCACTTATCCCCTTATCATATAGGTAGGTAAAGAAACGCGGGTAATAGCTAATAGAAACGGGTGAATGTCAACATAAAAATGTTAAAGATGCTTTTTGTATAGTCGAAGTCAAAGATAATGTCTTTACACTTAAGTACTTACCTTGCCGCTGCCACTGACGAGCTGTCGGTAGGCCTCCAACAAAATTTAAAAAAATAGTGGGAAGTAAACGTACCACTAAGTCTAGTAAAAATTATTCCAACCAGCAGCAAAGAATTACTATGGACGAAGAACAAAGCAATACTTGATCCCTAAAATTTATAATGAATACCCTCTTTTGCTTGAAACGCCGAAACTTACTATAGGTGGTCTGAAAACTAAATTTAAGCAGGTATTATTGGATAAATTTGAAGAATGTACCTAGCTTCTGATTTTATTACTTGTCCAGTGATAGAAATAATGAATGAAGGTATTTGTCTGCAATTTCTAGTGCACCAAGATATACATATAAAGTTTGTAGTTATCGTATGCCGCATCGGTATTAATTATCTTAGTGTAAAGTACCTAACATATTGCAGTTAAACATTTGATCGAGCGCAACGCCAACAAACTGTCTCACAGTTTGGCGAACATTTAATATAAGGTACAATGTATTTTCATTTCTTATTTAAATAAATAAAAAAAAAAATAGAGCGACGACCTGGTTAAGATCGCGGTATCACGTTGGATGCGGAAAACACAAGACCGGTCTGAGTGGAGAGCCTTGGGGAGGCCTATGTCCAGCAGTGTCTTTCGGCTGACCTTGCCGCTGTCACTTCGTGTTTGAACTATTGTATAAAACTGTCAAGACTGTACTGTAAAGATATCTCTGAAGTCGAATGACCAACAATCCACACTAAACTCGAGACATGGAGTGTACACACTCGTGAGCGCAGTAATTGTACTTGCGAAGCTTATTTCTGAAGTTAGTTAATCCGCTTGCCTGCTCCACTCAATTTACTTTTACAAAGTTTGAAAACGTTCAAACAATGATATTATGTACTCACATTGTTGAGGAGTTATTGTAAGATTCCACTTGAAACTTTTAAAAAGAACAAGTATAAGTACCTACATAAGTATGGATAGGAATAATTAGGAGCGTTAATTTCTTTATTTCTTTCTTTCTATGAGCGGTGGTGATCTCTTACCATCAGGAGATACACTTGTTCGTTTACCATCCAGTCGAATAAAAAAATATAACCAGATTAAATAGAGGTTCTACTTGATAGTCCATTTTCTTATGTTACGGGGCTTGATATTTTGCTTCTATTTCGTTAAAAAAAAAGCTTGTATTAAAAATGTTTTTTTTTTAGTAAAACTTATTTTAGTACTTATTTATTTTGTTCTTTATAAAGTAAGAGAACAAGAATGACTTTGTTTAATGACTTGACCAATGACCAATACCACGTGAACGTAAATGTGGGCAGAAGCTATACTAATAGTATTAATTTTAAGTCAAATTTAGTTGAGTACTAAATAGGCCTGGTAGCAGCAGTTTTTCATTACGAAATCGATTATAATTTGGTCCCAAGCACACTTTCGAAAGTCTTCTGAAGCCTGCAATTTATTTTCTAGTCGTAAAATCCATTTTCGCCCATTTCTGTGAATAAATGATTTGATTTTGCCCTGGCCTCGGGCTAAGTGTTCATAGCATGTAACGTAATAGGCGTTTTGGTTTTCAACTGTGAGCCTATTATTGTATTGTTTTGAATAAATAAATAAATAAATAAATAAATAAATAAATAGCAATTTGAAAGCTCATGCTATAACTATAATTATACATTTGGGGTTACTTCGCAAAATAAAACTTTATTGGGAAAACTTAAGAAGTTCTTATTTTCGTTATGGTACTAAATTGCGTGCTCCATTGCGATAGTAGAACTGTTAAGAAGAAATATTGCAGGTAATACTCAGTGTCCTTTGGAGATAAAATTGCCCAAAAATTGAAATATTGCCCACTATTCTCACGTGAAGGTTTGTAACGTTTTTTATGTTGGCAAATGGTATTTATTTTAAGTTGGTTACTAAATTTTACATACAACTACTACTTGTAATACAAGCAAACCATACTAAATAAGTAGATAGGTATAAGTACCTCTATATTGAGTCCTTTTGGCATCACACTACAGCACAACGTCTCTAATTTTTCTCTCTACTTCTATTTATGTTTTTACTGTGTTATTGTTGTGATGTACTTAGTGGGTGTGTTTTTTTTATGTCAATAGATGTTGTGAGTTTTATAAGTACAGTCTCGAGTAGGTAATCAATTAACGACAATACTTGACTGACATTATGACATGTTTACACACGAAATAGTGTTAGAAGCAAAGGTGTGGTGACATTGCTTCTAAGTGATGTGCGCGGTTCGGTTACCAAGTGAAAAAAATTAAGGCGTAAAAAAACTGTAACTCGTCCGCAATCATTGTTATCATAGCCGTAGGACGTCCACTGGTCAGACATAGGCGTCCTCTCGTTCGCAATACTAACTACTATTACAAATGCGAATCTGAATTTCTTTGTTACGCTTTGACAGTTACAAGTTTTAATCGATCACGATAAAATTTTTGCGGTAGCTAGTTTGAAAAAAACCACTTTCGTACTTTTTTACAATAGGTAAAAGAATAAATTCAAGACACTTTGCGGAGGTCTTTTGTAAAATTGATATATTAAACTTTAATTGATACTGTCAATGAAAATTTAAATCGATCTCAATGAAGTGGGGACAGCGGGTTTTCTGCATGAAATACAAGGGTATTTTTTATGCCAAGTAGTAAGGTAAAGATGCAAGAATAAACAACCATAATGCCACTCGAACTATAGTCATCTTCATCATCAACATCTCGTATCATTAGGTATGGCTTGTTTTAAACCCTTGTTGAACAATCTACTATTAAAAGATTTATTTCAAATAGTTATGAGGCGTACAATAAAAGCAAAAATACCGTATTTTTTGTCTGAGAATAGTTAACGTGTCTCGTAAGTATGTCATCACACTCCTATAGAGGCACTGGAGGTATTTTATGTAAGAATCTTCTTTTATATAACACAAAAGGTCAGGCCACTGAATTATTTTGACCGAATGAGGCATGCTATAAATTTTCTATGATAGGGGAATTTATATCTTTTTTTATTGATGGAATGTAGTCAAATAAAACTCAATACTGCGTACAGAATGAACAACTTAACACCCTCACAGCCTCTAATTCTGAGAGGAGGCCTGTGCCCAGCAGTGCTATATAGGCTGGGATGATGGTGATGATGATGATGACTGCGTACATAATCGTATGAGTATCTAAAACTGTCGGTTTGTCTGTTTGTCGCAAGGCTGTATCTCAACAAATATGGGTTATACCTAGGTAGGATGTTTTGATGGAAGAAGAATTTATTTTATTTTTAAAACTTACTACAGTAGAAATTTTCTAAACTAGATTTCTTCTTCTGGTAGTCAAACTGTCTCAAATGTGTAAAAAAAACTCCCCATATTTTTATAATGCCTATCGAAAGAATTAAATTCTATCGATAGGCAAATAGTATTATAGCTAGTAGTATATATAGTATTGACGAAATATTTGATGAAATAGGGTAGGGTAGGGTATAACTGTTGAATTTATTTGGTGTATTTTGTTTATTTTATTTTATTATTTTATTGTTAGCTGTAAGACATTTAAACACAATCATGTATTGTTTAATGAATAAATGATGCCTATGTCTATATCTATGTCTAATACTCAGCACAACTAAGTTTATGGGTCATAATAAGGTTGTCGAGTGGCGACCACGAACCGGAAGACGAAGCGTTGGCAGGCCTCCCACCAGGTGGACTGACGACATCGTGAGAGTTTTTTTTTTATTCGACTGGAAGGCAAACGAGCAAGTGGGTCTCCTGGTGGTAAGAGATCACCACCACCCATAAACATCTGCAACACCAGGGGTATTGCAGATGCGTTGCAACCTAGAGGCCTAAGCTGGAATACCTCAAGTGCTAGTAATTTCACCGGCTGTCTTACTCTCCGCGCCGAACACTGTTGTCAGTGCAAGCACTGCTGCTTCACGGCAGGATTAGCGAGCAAGATGGTGGTAGCAATCCGAACGGACCTTGCACAAAGTCCTACCCCCTGCAAAAACGGGCGGGAGTTACGGGAAACCGGTGGATGCAAGTGGCGAGTTGTCGTTCATTGTGGTGTTCTAAGGGGGAGGCTTTGTCCAGCAGTGGACGTCTTCCGGCTGATGATGATGATGATGATGAATATGGTCAGCATTGGTATCGATTCAAGGATAAATAATAAAATAAGCTCGCAATCTACTCGCAATGGAACATGGCATTATAATTAATTCCAATGACATCAATTACTTGAATTGCAAAATTCAAAACAAGAAAGCAGATGCGACATCATTGTAGTAAATCCCCTTGGCACCGGGGAAGCATAGACAAACTTGGAACAGACAAGGACAGCTTCTAATTACATAAATTAACACTGACACTTCGGATCCAGCAAATTAGAGATCCTACTGCAAATTACGCAAGCAATTAATGGATTTTGTAGTTGTCTAGAAGTTATTCTGAATTAGATAGATATTGGGATTGGTACTGTACTAAGGGAACCCTAAATTGAATGCATGAATAAATAAAGTTGATTAAAAAAAAAAACTAAGGGATTGTATTTATATGTTTTTCTTAATATAAGAAGAGGAAACACAGCATGCGGATCACCTGATGGAAAGCAACCACCGCCGCCCTGTTCCCCGCCCCGCTCTGTCAGCAAGAGGGGTATCACAGGTGCGTTACCAGCCTTTTGAGAGACTTGATAGGCATAGTTCATTAACGCAAGTGCAAATTATAACGTGACAGTTTTTAATAATAGATTCATTTATTTCGGGCGACTCGGTCTATCCATCCCATCCTATATACGTCCAATAGCTTGGCATAGACCTCCTCTCAGAACGGGATCCCCTTCAATCGCATAATTATTTTAGACTAATATTGTTTCGCATAATTGATTTGGCATAATAGTACTGTCGCATAGTAATACTTTAGTCTACTACTTTTTTGGCATATATTAGAATAACTTCAGTTGGACTAATTTGTATTTAGAATAATATGTATAGAAGTAAAAATAAGGCTTTTCTAATACATAGAATAAATTTATTAAATGCACACACAATAGCTGGTACAAAAATTTGAAATTTGAATGAAAGAAAAAAAAAATTAGTGTTGCCATATCACAAGTTTACATAAAAAAAATACGTTCCTATGTACGTAATTGTACATAAACTGCCAGCGCAGGAACATAAGGTACGTGATATTTAATAACAAACAAATACAATAATATATTAAACAAAACACATTATTATTATTCATTGTTATATTTGTATTATCATACAGATATAACAATGCATTTTTTTTTAATCATTTAGAGGGAGAACTGACACTTTGGTAACACTGGTGCGCATTATGTGCCCGGAAGGCGTCTTAACATCTATAGCACGCACTTTACCGTCGCCTCCAGGATAAATATTTACAATTCTGGCCATGGGCCACCTTAAAGGGGATACATTTGCATTCCTTAATATAACAAGTGTGCCAACAGTTAAGTTTGCTTGATCGGTTTTCCACTTCGGTCGGCTTTGAAGCATATTTAAGTATTGCTTTGACCATTGTTTGAAGAAATTTTGTTGGATATGAGTACACTGATTCCAGAACGACAAGCGGTTAACTGGCACATCTGTTAAATCCTTCTCAGGAAATCATGTTAGTGGTGCTCCCGTTAAAAAATGTCCAGGAGTAAGATATGTCATGTCATTAGGGTCAGATGACATGTTTGTGAGAGGGCGGGAATTTAAAATACCCTCAATCTGAATCAAAATGGTATTGAATTGTTCATAAGTTAGAATATTATTGCCTACAACCCTTTTTATGTGATATTTAAAACTTTTCACGCCAGCTTCCCATAATCCCGCAAATACAGGACTGTATGATGGAATGAATTTGAAATCGATTCCTTGATCTGACGTGTATCTATATACAGAATTTTGATGACTATCGGAAGCCTGCAGCTTATATAGCTCTTGTAACTGAGTATTAGCGCATCTGAATGTGCTGGCATTGTCACAAAATATTTGAGTGGGTTTGTTACGGCGTGAGATGAATCTTTTCAA
Source organism: Choristoneura rosaceana (assembly GCA_037349165.1). Lineage (NCBI taxonomy): Eukaryota > Metazoa > Arthropoda > Insecta > Lepidoptera > Tortricidae > Choristoneura > Choristoneura rosaceana. The sequence goes on from JAZBNJ010000032.1 coordinate 4,514,170, forward strand.
ACAATTTAGAAAGTTTTCAGTAGTCAAATCTGAAGCGAGTTCTATATGTACTGCTTTCGTAACAAAACAGACAAAAATTAGGATGTATCCTTTCAGAATAACTGGCTTTCTAACCCGTGCGAGCTTTACATTAAATGGGCCAGCGTAATCAATGCCAACTTTTTCGAAAGGACGTGCAACCTGCACCCTTTGTTTAGGTAGTGATCCCATGAGTTGCGTTACATTTTTTGCCCTAAGCTTAAAGCAAATTATACATTTGTGGATCACTCCTTTCACTTCTCTGAGACCATTAATTAGCCAATATTCAGAATTTAGGTGAGACAAAATCAGCTTTTGGCTAGCATGCAGGAGCTCCTTGTGGGCCTTTAAAATTAACAATTTTGTAATATGAGATCCTTTAACCAAAATAATAGGATGTCTCTGCGAGTAGGGCAATGCAGAATTTTGCAATCTGCCACCCACACGCAAGTTTTCATTGTTATCTAAAAATGGATTTAAAGTGCTTAATGGCCCTTTGAGAGGAATATTTGATTTTAATGAATTAATCTCTGATGAGTAGTTCATATGTTGATCGATTTTAATAACGTTTTTTAAGCCACTTTCTAATTCTGTGGGTGAGAGATTATCAAAATGTCTAGCTTGCTTTTGTGATCTACAATTTTTACAAAATCTAATTATATATGCCATTATTCTTTTTATGGTATCAATATTAGAATATTTTTTCATGAAATTAAAACCTTCCGCAGGACTAGCAATATTACACAATTTAGGTAATTTAAGCTTTAGTTCTGGCAATGTTACATCTGTTTGTATATTTGTTTTTACATGTTTAAAATAATTATGTTGTAGAGGTTCTGGACCATGCCACCATAATGAATTTTTTTGTAACAAATGCGGCTGGACACCTCGTGATATACAGTCTGCTGGGTTTTGATTTGTGGGTACATAGAGCCAATGAAATTCGGATGTAAAATCGTTAATTCTTTTAATTCTATTCGCTACGTAAGCCTGTAATCTCATCGGTTCCATGTTGAGCCACCCAAGGACAATCATAGAATCTACATACAAATATACTTCAAGGTTATACTTAATTCTCATAATATTATACAATTTGCTGGTAAACATTGCTAATAGCAGAGCAGCGTTTAGCTCAAGACGAGGCATAGTCAATTCTTTGTTCATTGGACTTATCCTTGACTTGGCGCAGAGCAAATTTACAGTTACTGTGCCGTCAAAATTAAGCACTCTTAAGTACAACGCGCAACCATATGCTTTGATAGATGCATCTGCGTAACCTACCAATTCAAGTTTGTCTACATTTTTTACATTTATGTGTCTATTAATTTTAATTTGAGACATATCGATTAGGCTCTGAGCAAATTCTTTCCATTCGTTATTTAAGTCGTATGGGAGTTGATCATCCCATGCTAAATGCAATGAGCATATTTTCTGCAAGATAATTTTAGAAGCCACAAACAGTGGACCTACTAGACCCAATGGGTCATAAAATTTACTGATAAATGAAAGCACTTGCCTCCTCGTGTAAGTTTCCTGAATTTCAGTTTCTGGACAATTTATAAAGAAATCGTCTGACTTAACGTTATATTTCAATCCGAGGGTTTTCACATACACGTCGTCTTTATCCAGATCAATATTCTCATCAAGACTTTGTTTATTTCTGGGTATATCATTTAATAATTGGCTGTTATTAGCACACCATTTATGTAGCTCAAACCCACCTAAATTTAACAATTTAATTAACTGTTCTTTTATTTGCATCAAAACGTTAATATCATCATGCCCTGTATGAACATCATCAACGTATGTTTGGTAACGCAGCACGTCCGCGGCCAATGGAAACTGTTCTTGGAACCTTTGTGCTAGCTCTAGTAAGCAGCGTGTAGCTAGAAATGAGCTACTTTTCAGACCGTAAGTGACGGTTTTTAATTGAAGGCACGAAATTGGTGCATTTACGTCACTACGCCAGAGAATATTTTGTAAAGATCTATATTTTGGATCAATGAGAATCATTCTGAACATTTGCTTAATGTCAGCAATTAATATGTACTTAGGAAACCGAAACAATATTAGGATATCGAAAAGTTCATTTTGAACAATTGGACCATTTAATAGAACATCGTTTAATGAAATCTTGTTCCTGGTTTGCATACTGCCATCAAAAACAGTTCTCATTTTTGTAGTTTTACTATTTTCATTAAATACAGGGTGATGCGGCAAAAAATAAGTTGCATCTGTGTCTAAGTTATACTTAGAAATATTAAATTCCTCAGCATGGCCAAGGTCGACATAGTCTTTTATAAATTCCCTATATTTTTTATAAAGTACCTCATCCTTGATAAGTCTTTTTTCTAAATTCTTAAAACGTTGCAAAGCGTAGGAAAATGAGTCTCCTAAGTTAAGCTCTGATATAGGTTGCTTTAATGGCAATGCAACCTGAAATTTATTTTTATTCAGAGTTACAGATTTCTTAAAACAAATCTCTGCGAGTTCATGCTCAGTATTCGCTTCAGAAAAAACCTCAGGAACCTTTTCAACTTCCCAAAGCTTCTTCAAATTATTATTTATCTCTGTGTACTCTGACATTGAGAAAGAATCAGATTGACTGACCTTGGTTGTGAACAAACTTGTTTTATTGATTGATGCATGCTGGACAGGCAGCGCTCCCGCAATCACGTGACCAAAATAAGTGTTGACCAGGAATGGTCCGTTTAAATTAAGCGGCCTCACATGATGGTGCAGAGCCTGGAAAAACACATCACATCCTAATAAAACAGAGATAGGTGCACTTTTATGAAAATTGTTATCTGCTAACTGCACATTTTCAGGGATTTTTAATTTATTTCTTTGTATGTGAAATTGAGGCATGTCGTCTGTAATTTTATCTACAATACAACAATTAATCTTTAATTTAAAGTTATTTAAACACGACTTTATCGTAAAGGTAGCCGCTTCCTTAATTGTATTACTGCGGCCACAAATCCCGTGAATGTTACTTCTTTCCGAATGTTTTAAGCATTGAATGACATCAGCTAAAGAGGAAGTAACGAAGGACACTTGGCTTCCAGAATCTAAAAGAGCACGAGCTGTTACAAACTGATCATTCTTATTCTTAATTTTTACCAATATGGTAGGTAGAATTACGTCCCTGGCATCGTTACACAATAGGCCTACCTTGGGAAACTCATTGACCTTCTCACTTCCTTCATCAGACGCTTGCGATGCATTTGGGGTAGGTTCTTGGTGTAAGAGAGTATTGTGGGTACCCCTACAAATACTACATTTGAAATTGAACCGACATTTCCCCACATGTTCATTTAAACATATTATGCAAAAACTATTATTTTTATTTATGAAATTAATTCTCTCTTCAGAACTTGCCAACTTGAACTTAGGACACACATATAACCTATGAGTTTGAGAACTGCAGTACTTACACCTTATCTTCTGTTTGCCATTGTGTCGCGTCTCCACGGCGGAGGCAAGCGACGACCTCCTCGGCCTCTCACCCTGCTGAGAAGGAGGAGAATGCGCGAGCGTCTCTAAAGCCGCCGCCTTTTTCTCTATAAATGCAAAAAGCGAGTCCAATGTAGGCATTGTATTTACAGACTCTCTTTCTAAATAGAACGAGCGCACAGTGTATAAGTCTAACTTTTTTTGCAATACACAGACCAGTAAACTATCCCACTGTTGGGTTGGTTGCTCTAAGTTCTTTAATGCTCCTAGATGCTGCTTGACTACGTTAACAAGGTTATGTAATGAAGAATTTGAACATTTAGCTATCGGTGGGAGGTCTAATATTTGATTAACGTGGTATGTGATTAACTTTGCCCTGTTATCATAACGCTTTTTGAGCAAATCCAAAGCTAGTTGATAATTATCGTTCGTGAGAGGCAAGTGCTTTACGATATCGAGAGCCTCGCCTTCCAAAAAAGAAACTAAATAATACAACTTGTCACATAGTGACAGTTTAGGGTTTGGATGAACAACGGAATTAAACATATTTATAAAATGCTCGTACTCACCCATGTTCCCGTTAAAGGATTTAATTACTATTCTCGGCAAACTTTGGAAGTGCGGCTCAGGCCCACCTTGGTTACAAGAAATTTGTTGGTTACCACTGCTAGCTAGCAAAGTGTTAATTCTTGCTAACAAAATACAAAATTTGTCGTCAATTTTATCAAATTCCTCTTTATCAAGGGGATCCAATATTTGAACCTCAACGTTCACCTCACAAAATTGATTGAATGCAGCTTCTAACCTCTGCTTTTTAATTTTCAACAATTCAAAATCACAGTTGGTTCGATTAACGGTGCTTAAAAAGTTTTCCGTTTTCGTGATGGTTGATTTGCACTGACCACGGGTCGCAATCAACCGCTTCAATTCTTCCGACATTGTCGTAGATTGATTAAAACGTTTATACAATGTATTACACTGATTTACAACAGTAATATTTGCAAAATAACCATAAATTACACGATTAAACCAAAAATGCACTGCCTACTAGGAGATTAGTTCACATCTACCGGCCGGCTCGAAGAAAAAACACAACGGTCATTAAGAGCTCCGATGCACAACGCACGGCGACACACGCTGACACGGTGCTTAACACGGAGAGGGCGACTGCTGCACTCGATACGGCGAAACCGCGACACTGTGTCACACAATGCTGTAGATGGAAACGATGATGCTCACCAGACGTAGGAAGTAAACTTATCGATGCAATTTAATAAAGATGCAAGTTTAATGTTTCTTTTCTTCTTGTGGTTTTCGGAAGACACCGGAACTATTGAGTTCTTCACCGAAGAATTTCGTGGCGCGCCTTATAGCTTTGGTGCTAATAGCCACCAACTTGGCCGCCGCTTCAGTTGAAGTCACTAAAACCTTTTTCTTGGAAAAATAATATTCTGACGGTCACTGACCTATATCGAAGGACCAAATTCTATGTATAGAAGTAAAAATAAGGCTTTTCTAATACATAGAATAAATTTATTAAATGCACACACAATAGCTGGTACAAAAATTTGAAATTTGAATGAAAAAAAAAAAAAAAATTAGTGTTGCCATATCACAAGTTTACATAAAAAAAATACGTTCCTATGTACGTAATTGTACATAATACACATTATGCATATTATTGTTTGGGCTATTGATAATTTGTTATAAATTGACAACAAAATATTAGTTAGTTACATTAGGTTAGGTTAAGTTAGTATAATGTTAGCAACGCAGAAATATAAACCCAACAAAACAAACCAACCAAAATAAGGCCACGCGCACGACATTGCTACTGTTTTACTTTATTGCTACAAAACAAAATGAACATTTCAAGGGTAATTGCAAGCCAATTTTGTTACCTACCCACTATTGCGGTATTCAATAAAGTCATTGTATTGTAAGCATTGTAAAAGCAGAACAAAAAATAATCTAGTCTAGTCTAATCATTCCATTTCAAAATACATCCAACCCTAATTAATCATGGTACCTAATGACGTCTCTCACAAAGAATCGAGTATAAAGAGGTCTCCACAAGGCGCTCTCTAATTAAATTGAATGCAGCCCTTGAGGCTGAATAGCGCCGTGTGGGGCACCCTTTACCTCCTTACCTCACTTTACGTCAGAAGTATGGGACAGACTTGGCCAGGGAATCAGATACGGCACGTTATTTGGATAATGTGAGGTTTTATACACGTAATTGTATGGGTTCTGTTTGTGACAAAAAGCCTTTGCGAAAGTAAGCTGTTACTGAATTAAATAAGATGTAAGATAATGCTGAAAACCGCGGGGACCACAACTTGCTTAATTAAGTCATCATCATCATGACAGCCGAAAGACATCCACTGCTGCACACTATGCTTAATTAAGTAGTGGATGTTTTTGTGCTGGTACTTGAAATGTTTAAGAAGGCCATTTACTTCTTTTTTTTCTATTATTTTTTTGGGTTAAGTGCGCCTGTGTGACTGCCAGCCTCATTGGAAGACTCAATGGCCATATTCATCAAACACTTCTATTGCGATGTCCAGATTATCTGGCTGCAAAGGAGTGCTTGATGAACCTGTAAATTCGTACTGCATCTTCCGATACCGGACATCTCAAAATAATATTCACTGCACCATTGGACAGGTCAAAATCACTCAAATACCACTCACCATTTACTTCGAAATGCAAAATTCGAGCATCATATCTTGCCGTCCCGTTGACGCTAATATTATTTAATGCAAGAGTGAGAGGGACGGTACGAGACGAACTTCGAATTTCGTATAGTCCCCCTAGTCAGTTTTGAATGTCCCGACTGTTGAACTTTGAGTTACTTTGCACAGTTTTTGACTGCCTATTAGACTTGTTTTTCCTTTAAAAAATTTATTTTAGTTTTATTTTTTAAAGTTGAGTTCTCTTTTTTTTTAATTAATTTAGGTCTTTTCTTGCCTATTAAATTGCTATTAATAATATGTTTGTTTATGTTTGTATTGTATTTTAACTGTTTCTTGACATTGCTTATGCTAGCCAGAGACACAGAAAATTTTTTTAAGAGATTTTACTTTGTCATTGGAATTTATTTTAATCCAATGTTATGTTCCCTGTAAATGAAATTTGTTCACTTCACTCAGAACGGTCTGAATTTTTTCTACTTTACTAGGTACGTGTTTCTTTTATTAAATTTTTGTCGTAAAATTAGTTTAAGAAGATCGTAAAACGATTGCCTTTTTTGTTAGATCTTACATACTAACAAATGCAAAAGTTGTACGTTTGTGTGTTACTCTTTCACATTAAAACCCGCCGGTGAAATTACTGGCACTTGAGGTATTCCATCTCAGGCCTCTAGGTTGGCAACGCATCTGCAATACCCCTGGTTTTGCAGATGTTTATGGGCGGTGGTGATCTCTTACCACCAAGAGACCCACTTGCTCGTTTGCCTTCCAGTGGAATATTAAAAAAAACGGCTAAATAGATCTGAATGAAATTCGCAAGAATCCACATTTTTAGACATGAAAGTTTCCACGAATATTTTTGATGTAACGTAAAAGAAGACTGTGCAATTTTTAGGGTTCCATGCTCAAAAGGTGACTAACGGAACCCTATTACTGTCGCTTCGCTGTCCGTCTGTCTGTCACATGGCTGTATCTCGAGAGCCGTAATAAGTAGATAGACAGCCGAAATTTATGTGTCCTTTTATTGTCGTTAGGGGGGTGTAGTTATTGTACAACCTGGACAATGCTCGACCGATTTTGTACGACCTTCAACTGTGACTTTAGCTGTGAGTCTTCGACTTCAGTTGTGAGTCTAACAACTGGTAACTGGCGGAGAGTAAGACAGCCGGTGAAATTACTGGCACTTGAGGTACTCCAACTTAGGCCTCTAGGTTGGCAACGCATCTGCAGTACCCCTGGTGTTGCAGATGTTTATGGGCGGTGGTGATCTCTTAACACCAGGAGGCCCACTTGCTCGTTTGCCTTCCAGTCGAATAAAAATAAAAAATAAAAATAAAAAAATGGTAGCATGGTGTACGGTTGTGTTACTCTGCAGATGAGCTCTAGTTGAGTTCAAAACGCGTCAGTGTGATATGGTGGTGGTGATAGATGGGTTTGTGTAATTTGTGTGTGCTCTTACAGTGTGTGTGGAGGTGGAGGAACTGCATGAACACGCATATTTTGCATAAGTTTAGCTATCGTAAGGTCGCGGGTGAGCAAGGAAATTCTTTTAGTTAGATATGAACCTCCGCAAAGTAACTTCCGGTCTGAGTGGAGAGCCTTGGGGGAGGCCTATGTCCAGCAGTGGACGTCTTTCGGCTAACATGATGATGATGAAAGTAACGTCTGATTCAATAAATTATTTAATGTTTCACGCAACCGAAGCCGCGGTTTGAGGCTAGTAAATGAATACAGTAAGGTGAACGTGATCCTATTTAAGCAACACAATGACGCGTTTAATTTCTATTTGTATTGTGTTCTATAGTTTACAATCCAATGAACTGTAACTAAATCTCTATTTGTTATTTGATTTCCATTACATGGCTCTGTGGGAGCTATAGAAAAACATAATAAGGCTATTTACGAAGTGTGATCCGAATGACTTGATAAAAGGGATTGTTTTCGTTTTTAGGGTTCCGTACCTCAAAAGGAAAGCGGAACCCTTATCACTTTTTGTCTGTCGGTTTGTTTGTCACGTGAATTAAATCGTGAGGAAACCAGCACAAACCTGCGAAGCAATTCAATAGTGTGATGTTTCCATTCGCACTGGGCCCGCGTGGGAACTATGGCCTGTGCCTATGGGATGGGATGTTCATCATCATCATCATCCCAGCCTATAACGTCCCACTGCTGGGTACAGACCTCCTATCAGAACAAGAGGGTACTGTGTTAAAAATAAAGTTGTGTTAAATAGGTGCTTGTAATGTATATATAGATATCATTTATAAATATTGTGAATCTGTACTTAAAAAAAAACCTCGTTGAGTTTCTTACCGGATTCTTCTCAACAGAGGTTTTTCCGAACCGGTGGTAGATTTTTTTGACGTTTATAAGTGCTTGTTATAGCCTAAATTGAAAAAGAAATTTTGTTTTTGACTTTTAGGGCCATTGAATTACTTCGCAGGTTTGTGCAGGTTTCCTCACGATGTTTTCGACGGGATGTTAGAATCTATGAATATTATCGGTCTGATAGTTAATACAGCTGTAAATCATTGATATGCCTCGTAAAAGGCTATATTCTGGTGTTAATTGAATCATAAAGTTTATGAAAAGGGCGCGCCATTTGACCTTTCAATTGACACTGCAGTTACTAAATATCTATCACGTGAATTAAATCCACATGATTTTTGCAGGTGGTAGGACCTTGTGCAAGGTCCGCCCGGATTGCTACCAACATCTTGCTCGCTAATCCTGCCGTGAAGCAGCAGTGCTTGCACTGTTGTGTTTCGGCGCGAAGAGTAAGACAGCCGGTGAAATTACTGGCACTTGAGGTATTCCAACTTAGGCCTCTAGGTTGGCAACGCATCTGCAATACCCCTGATGTTGCAGATGTTTATGGGCGGTGGTGATCTCTTACCACCAGGAGATCCATTTACTCGTTTGCCTTCCAGACGAAAAAAAAATATTTCAAAGTTTTTTAATTCCCAAAAATTACATCGCCATCGTGGTTTTTATTGACGATGCACCACAACTGTGTTTTGCAAATTTCATGTGCGGAGTTAGAAATTTACCACGAGCTTTGCGGTGAAGGATAACATCGTGAGAAAACCTGCACAAACCTGCGAAGCAATTCAATGGTGCGTGTGAAGTTCCCAAACCGCACTTGGCCCGCATGGGAACAATGGCCTAAGCCCTCTTGTTCTGAGAGGAGGCCTGTGTCTATATCTTTTCCGGGATAAAGAGTAGCCTATGTCACTCTCTGGCCCATAAACTGTCTCTATGTCAAAAATCACGTCGATCCATCGCTCCGTTTCGACGAGAAAGGCGGACAAACACACAATCACACACACATTCGCATTTATAATATTAGTAGGTATGGATAATGTCAACATATCCATCCATCTTGCTCGCTAATCCTGCCGTGAAGCAGCAGTGCTTGCACTGAGGTGTTTCGGCGCGGAGAGTAAGACAGCCGGTGAAATTTTTGTTTTTTTGTGGTTGGCAACGCAACTGCAATACCCCTGGTGTTGCAGATGTTTATGGGCGGTGGAGATTTTTTACCACCAGGAGACCTACTTGCTCGTTTGCCTTCCAGTCAAATAAAAAAAAATGAACACCTATTACCTACTAACGTGATAATTAACATGTCACAAATACAATTACACCATTAAAATGTTGTAATTACAATTATAATTACCAATACATTTCTGTAATTACTAATTACATGATAAAATGTCAAGTTCAACGTATAAAATAATCAAAATATTCTTCAACAGAGTAGAAACATTCTTGTACTAGCAGTTCCTAAGTTTACGTTTGCATAATTTAATAGGCAAAGGTCGTGCCAAGATAAGCTAAGTGATTCTGCCCCTAGCGAGAGAGGCTTAAATTTTTATGGATGATGTGGTACCACATCCATACTAATATTAAGTATATAAGTGTGTGTTTCTATTTTTGTATGTTTGTGTGTATGTTTGTCCGTCTTTCACGTCGAAACGGAGCGGCGGAACGACGTGATTTTTGGCATAAAGATAGTTTATAGACCCAAGAGTGACATAGGCTAATTTTTATCCTGAAAAAATGCAGTTCCCGAGGGAACAGCGCGCGATAGCCGAATTCCACACGGGCGAAGCCGCGGGCAAAAGCTAGTTAGTAATAATCTGCAAAATTTTAGCCCCCTAAACTCTAAAGTTAAAAAAAATAGAAACGAATAATGATTTTTCTTTAATATTTTTTTCCAGCCTACCGACTTTAGCGTCCTTCGCATAATTATATTGTATGGACATAAATTATATTCTCACTGAGCCATAGAAAATAGTTAAAAACTGCTGGGAACTCCTCAATGATGAATAGTACCGACTTGATATTTGTACGGATACACTCAACAAAAGTACAGTCAGCAAAAGAAGCTTGCATTGAAAATGATTTTTTCTAACAAAAACTTATTTAATGTATGTACAGTCACCAGCACCAATATCTGACACAACAAAGCGTGCATAAATATCTGCTGCGACTCTATTTCTAGGGCCGGAAGTGCCGGAAGAACGTGTCAGGTATTTAATTGCACGCTCCGCTGTTGCAGATATTAATGCTGATGACTATGTGCGGGTCAAATCTTGCAAGTTGAATTGTACAGTGGTCGAATTGAGTTGAAATTTGCCATACTTATGTAAATTTGGTGACAATACAATAATCTGGCAGTTACATCCAGGTGGTTTAGCCAGAATCGTCTACGCAAGATGGAACTTCTATCGGTAGATGGCATAGACTTGAAAAATGGCACCTACGGAAATGCAAAATACAGTCACAAAAAGTAAAGTCGGTAAAAAAGCTTGTATTAAAAAAAATCTTTTTATCAAAAAACAAAAGACTGCTTGCACTTTCACTGCTTGCTTGTGTTTCGGGGTGTAGACAGCCGGTGAAATTACTGGCACGTGAGGTACCTCATCTTAGGCCTCTAGGTTGGCAACGCGTCTGCAATACCCCTGGTGTTGCAGATGTTTATGGGCGGTGGTGATCTCTTACCATCAAGAGACCCACTTGCTCGTTTGCCATCCAGTCGAATAAAAATATACTTATTTAAGTACTTACTTTACTTCTTGGTAAACAACCAGCATTACAGCAACGTCAGTATGACGCTAATATGCGAAACCCACCCTCCTCGTCTTACGAATAAAATTATATGTTTAAGTTTATGAAATTTTACATTTATTAATACATTATTATGTAATCTGAAAGTTCTAAGGCAAATTAGAAATATTATCATCATTACTTACTGTAATTATTCCTTATTTTACATCTATTGTTTTATCAAAGTCGGCCTTCCAATGTAAAATAAAAGCTAACTTCTGTTTCATATTTAAATTTAGACCTAACATAATATTTTTGTGAATAATCATTTCCTTATATTCATATTCGCAAAGAGAGAGCTGCGAAAATATTCATTGTTTGGTTAGTTTCATGAAAATGAAAATGAAAAATATTTTATTTCTCAATTTTTTTATGCGCATGCAATATCAAGGTTGGGACTTCCTAGTAAGTATATTAATACCTGTATCAGGAAGCCCCGTTTCTCCAAAACAAAAGTAGTCGTATTACTTAATATCTAAAATTAGAAGAATATACATTCCAATAACTTATTCAAATAAAAATAAAAATAAAAATTAGGGGTTCACGACATTTGTATCGTGAGCCGGTAATTTTGAAAAGTGTGTGTGTGAGTGACTATGAGTGTGTGTGGGCGTGTGTGTGTATGTGTGTGTGTGCGCGTGTGTGTAAGTTAGTCTTATGTGCGAAAAAGGGTGTACAAGTTCGTGTTTGTTTTATGCAGGCAAGGAATTATTTTTTTGTACCTATGTATTGCTATATTTTGGGTACCTAAAAGATAAAGAGATGCCAAGGTTACTTCAGCTTTTATTCGGTGCTATAGACGACCAGATGGCCTAGTGGTTAGAGAACCTGACTACGAAGCTTGAAATCCCGAGTTCGATTCCCGTGTCGAGGCAGATATTTGTATGAATAATACGAATGTTTGCTCTCGGGTCTTGGGTGTTTAATATTTATTTAAGTATATATCTATATCTATATAATTATGTTTATCCGTTGCTTAGTACCCGTAACACAAGCTTTGCTAAGCTTACTTTGGGACTAAGTCAATAGTGTGAATTGTCCCGTGCTATTAATTTAATTTATAGACACTTACATAAATGTGACATAAAATCGATTGATAAAGAAAACACACGAGGTAACATGTTTATTCTACCTATTATTAGTTCCATGTAAGTATTAAATGCTACCACCAAAACATCTTCAGACACGCACTTGTAATACAAGATATATTTTCCTACAACGAAACATACCATGCCGGCGTTCGGAATAAGGACACGGGCAATAAATACGAGTGAATTACGAACAGACTAATTTACCGCTTGTTACTGTTTGCCTGGGTATTTATCGCGGCGCTAAACAAACGATAATACAAGGTACGGCCGGCAAAAAAGTAAATAACTCAGTTGCTGCCTGGAAATAATTCCCTTTATTCGTAAAAAGTCGTCAACATTATATTACTAATATTGTAACTGTTGCCAGCTGCTTCTGTAAAATGTTCGTTTATAGCCCATGTGAGGTAAATTTTTTATCGCGATAAAAACTATCTTTTGTCCTTCTAAGAATCTCAAACAATCTTCATACCAAATTTCTAAGTGTGTGTGTGTGCTATGTCTGCGCGTGCGTATATGCACACTTACTTAGGTCAGGAGTTCAAAACACACATTTACGCACAGGAATATTTTTGTGTGTGTGTGTGTGTGTGTGTCTGCTGTAACGTGTCTGTGCGTGCGTATTGCACACTTACTGCCGTAATTTTATTTATTTATTTTTGTTGTGCCGAATTCAGGTAAATAAATTTATTCTTTTCTTTTTTTTTTTACTCAGGTCAGGAGTTCAAACACACACATTTACGCACAGGTATATTTGTGTATGTGTGTGTGTGTGTGTGTGTGTGTGTGTGTGTGTGTGTGTGTGTGTGTGTGTCTGTGTAGTATGCGTGCGTGCGTGCGCGCGTGAGTGCGCCTTCGCGCCTGAGTGTACGTATTAGTGTTTGTAAGCAAGGACGTTGATCTATTTACATCAATTTACATAGATAAAATAAACTAAGTTCTAAATTCGCAGCAAAACTTTGCATAATTTAATAACTTAAAAATTGCTAGGAGTAGGTAATTTTATTTACTTACTAACTTTATTTAGTCTACCAGTGACCGTGGGTAGGGACGAAACGTGGAGACTTAATTGAGTCAGACGCGAGAAAAAACATTTTACGATCTTTTTCAGGCATAAATAAATTTACATTTACCTATTTATTTTAACTACAAGTGCTTCCTGGACTTTATAAAAATATAAAAATGTGAATCTTAAAAGACGATTCTGAGAAAAGTCTGCTTAGTGTATTTTCCTGTTCACAAAACATGTCTCGATCGTGTTCGTATTAAAACCTTTATTTATATGGAAACACGCACAGCGCCTCAAGCGGAAAGTTTGCGCAACAACTTTTGTGAGTGTATGTTTGCTACGTAAACTATTTCGTCCGCGTATCATTACGAAAGCGATACGCGTAGTGTAAGTTTTTCAGTTACAAAATACGTCTCGATCGCGTTCGCGTTAATATCGCAATTCGTATGAAAACAAAAACATCGCAAACGTTCCGCTAGAGGCACTGTTCGTGTTTCCATAAAAATTGAGATTTTAACGCGAACGCGATCGAGACGTATTTTTGTAACCGAAAACTTACACTAAGGGTACGGTAGGGTACGGGCGGACATGTGGCGGCTACGTATCGACGATCGAACGCTCGATTTACGTCAAATAGTAAACGAATGTTTTGTTAAAACGCCACACTAGAGGCACGCCTCTTATCTCTCTCTGGGGTCGTAATTCCCACGTGGGCCCATTGCGGATTGGGAATCAATCAATTAATGAATGTAATCTCTTTGTCCACTAGGTGGTAGCAAGCGCGCTACCCGACTGACGGTGGCCACAGCCATTGGCATCTGGGTTCTAGCAGCTCTCCTCGCCACACCAGCGTATGTTGGCTCATACGTCAGAGCCTTCGTCGTCAATCCCACTACACAGGTATTTTTAACGCTATTTAATTAGTTACACCGGAGGCCGTATTGCCTAAAATTTCTGACGCTCGCGATCGCAAACAAATGAATTTTTGTACGCGAAATCTGTCATTTTATTGCGATCACGAGCGTCAGAAACGTTAGGCAATACGGTCTCCGTACTGTGGTTAGACCGAGTAGTATGTACCTAAGTATGTGTCTGTGGCATCATAGCTCCAAAAAGGATCCTTTTCATGCGTTTTCTGTTGTACTTCCCGCTTTTCTTATTTAATTTTACAGTATTCCTGTTTTTTGCTGTGTTGTCTCAGCAACAGTAATAAGGGTTTCACTTGTCATCCTTCGTGTACGGAACCCTTTCTTGAACCCTTAAAAGTGACAAAAATTACAAGCAATAACATAGCGTTAAGTATACAACCTAAAACCTAAAAGGAGTTAGTTCAGAACTGAGAGTTGAATCGATTACATTATAATACGGTATTTGACTATTTTGTATGTGTTTTATAAATTAAAACTACACAATGCCTGTTATCGAATAGATAAACAATTTTTAAGCTAACCACACAAATAACAAAGTTATAAAGGTTTGAAATTCAGGATTAGACAGAGAAATTAATATAAATTATAATTAAAAAAAAACCAACACTACAAGGTTGGATGAGAAAAAAATAACACCCCCACTTCACGTCTCTCACTTCTAGCCTTAATATTCCCTGAGCAAAGCCGCGGATGAACAGACAGACATGGCGAAACTATAAGGGTTCTGTTTTTTCAATTTTGGCTACGGTACCCTAAAAAATCCGTTGGGTCTGAGGTTTTCAGTTATTTAATTAACATCTTGTGTAACTTCTACGGTTACTCAGTATACACACAAGGTAAAGTAAAAGTACTCTGGTTGCAGTGAATAATTACTCACTCGTATACAGAGTGCAAACATGATACTTTTAATGTCGGCTACATATTTATTATACTAGGATTATACTGAAGGACTGACAGTGACTTAACTTAGGTAGGTAAGCGTGAAATGAGAACTTAGGTAAACAACTTAAAAAAATAGAAAAAAATCGTATAAATATCTACATCATGGCAATCTACATTTAAGTTAAAAGCAGAACTTGTTTTTGTTTTTTAGAAAAATATGGCGCTGTCCATTGGAGGACAATTTTGCCAGTGTGTAGTAGGTTTTGCCGTCGTACGGTAAAAAAATCTAGAAAAAGAAATATGAGTGAAAATGAGTTTCATGCTAGAGTTTGACACTTTGCTTTTCACTTTGATTGAGAGGAAATTAAGAAGCAACCAGTGTAAGCAATTGTTCACTTACTAGGTACCTTTCATTTTTCATGCGTTGATATAAATTATTATAAAATTTTAGTTTCATATAAAATAAAAGCTATTTAAAAAATACATAGAAACCTTTTTGTTTGTGGCTGTTGACGAAGAATCTTAGACGAAGATTTTACTTTATGCACTCGAGCATAAGAATGTCATTTTATATCGCCTGGATCCAGCATAAATTCGAACTTTACAAGCATGAGAAGTGAAAAAAATATTTTTGACGAATAAGACAAATTGGCAATATTAAAAAAAATGGCAAACACTTACCATTTTCGGGCATTTCGGCGCGAATTTCAGCAAAATCCCAAAGTTTCAATCCAAAAACCAGCTCTAATAATGAACGCAAACAAAGCTAAAGAAAAAACTCTAGTATATCCACAACTAAACTTATCGCTAAGAATATATATCGTTAAAAAGCTGTAATAAAGTAACACGCTCACTAAATCAATTTCCTTTTTATCTAAAACCCAAACAATTGAAAACGTGTTCGGGAGAATCACCGAACAACCAATAAATCTGCTAGGTAAACAGATTCCCTGTTAAAATACACTGCACGGACTTTTTACTGTCTAAATTCTGATAGTGCCGTTAAATTTTATGGTCTCAATAAGGTTACGGGAGCTGAATCGCTATTTGCAAATATTTGGGGTTGGGCAGACAATGTCGTTAAATGTTTATAGCCTGACTAGCTTTTGCCCGCGGCTCCGCCCGCGTGGTATTCGGTTATCGCGCGCTGTACCCTCGGGAACTGTGCATTTTTCCGGGATAAAAAGTAGCCTATATTACTCTCGGGCCCATTATTTATTTATTTATCGTATGGCTTCTGGTTCTCTACTGAAACTAAATATTTAATAAACTAGATTTAAGGTATGCTAGTGCATCTGTCGAGAGGGTTTTAAAGTCTGCCGCTTGCCCGCAAAATTTGGTGATTGGGCACTCAAAGACCATATGCCGGACTGTTTGCTCCGGGCAGCCACACGGACACCGTGGCCCATAAACTATTTCTATGCCAAAAATCACGTTGACCTGTGGCTCCGTTACGGCGTGAAAGAGGGACAAACATACAAACACACAAACACATAAACACACAAACACACTTTCGCATTTATAATATTAGTATGGATTGAATGCTGGTAAAAGCGAAAGACGGAAAGTTTGATGAGGCTGGAAGTGTCTGTTGTTGTTAATACAAATTAAATAAAATAAAATAATAAACCACTCACAACCGATAATTAACTAACGATTTATAAAGATGGGTTTAATGGGCCTCCAGTAGCAAAAGTTATATTTTTAACCCGCAAAAAGAGGGGTGTTATAAGTTTGTCTTGGATGTTTTCCAACTTTTTTTTAAACAGATTCACAATTCTGTCTTTTGTGAAAAATTTGATTGCTTTTGTACTCTTCTTGATTGTTATCTTCATATTTTTTCTTGCAACGTGTTGAAAACAATCGACGAACGCAAAAAATGAGATATAAGAATCGAACAAATACAAAATATTTTTAAAAGGGGAAATTCAACCTGCCAGCATTATTTTCGCATTTTAAATTATGGTTTTTAAATTAACCAGGAATATTTTATCAGCCACCCTTTACGTAAAAACTTCTTAAAAAAATAAAAGATCATTTGCGATCTCGACATTTTAACAATTCTTTAACAAACAAAAACTCTAAGTAGAGTTGGCGTTTCAACTTAGATTTAAGACTTCTACGTTCTGTTCTTTCGAAAGTTTCCCTTTTTTTTTTTCAGTATAACCCCTACAATTTTTGCGGTACATTCCGTAATTGAGAATCATGTATACCCGTAAATCATCATTCACATCAATCAATGAATCATAAGTTGAAAACAGAAATATATATCACCAAGTGTGTTATCAGTTGATGTCGCAACGTTTGATGTCCTTAAGTACATCCTTACGTACCTAATTATAAAGACAAGACTCGAGAGCAATCATTTGAATTTACCATACATAAGAGCCTCAATCGGGGATAAAACCCCCACTCAAGCTATCTAGCCAGATATCTTTCAAAAATTATGATTTAAGCAGGTGCTTAACTTGACACTTTCCTCCACAGTTCCTTGTCTGCTACCCCTACCCACCGGAATGGGGGGACAACTACCCAGCTACTATGGTGCTGATCAGGTTCCTGGTCTACTACTCCCTGCCCTTGGCGGTCATCGCGCTGTTTTACATTTTGATGGCCCGTCACCTAGTACTGAGTACGCAGAACATGCCTGGAGAGATGCAAGGGACGCAGAGACAGGTAAGAATATTTTAATACTAGTATTTGCCTGCGGCTTCGCACATGTAAATCATTAGATCTAGCGTAGACTTCTTTAAGATGTTATAATGGCATTTTGTATAGTTTTGACACAATAATGGTTACGAAAGGATGGGCATTTCACTGGTTCGTAATTATGATTGGGAATGGAGTTGTGCTGAGACGCATCGAACCAATCAAAATCATTGGTATATTGAAACAATCGGGATGTATTCAAGTTCAATTTTGAAACGCTCCGTGCATCCTGAAGATTATTGCGGAGATTTGTGCTACACGCTTGTAGGAAAAAGTTTGAAACGACACAATTACTTATAGAACGCAGCAGCTTCGAAGTTTCACCGTTTCAACAAGCATTTATATTTATATGACTAAATAGATACGAAATACCGCAAGCGCTGCCAACACACAAACTTTTGTAAGGTTTCTTGCCAACACTCAAAACGTTCACCAAGATAGAATGTACAGGGATGTCAGAAGGCCACTCAAGAAATTTTTGTGTCGAGCTGACAAAAAGCTGGTACTGAAAACAAAAAAACTGGTACCCTTATGCTATGCTATGGTAGTCTTGGTACATGGTACGTAACACTAAAAACTAGTATGTGTACCAATAAGTTGGTACGTCTGACATCCCTGAGAACGTAGGCGTTACTTGGCAGTTCCGAAGCAAGTCTCAACAATGCTCGTCATTGCTTTGCAAAGTTACACAATGGCAACATTTTAGTACAATATTGGAATATCGCCAATATTATATTGACGGTCTATCATGTAATATTGAGCTGTTACATTTACTAACGACGACCTTGGATATCCTTGACTTCCAACTACCGTGTAAAAGTAGGTTTATATTTCTGTTATTCTTAATTATACAAAAAATCTGCTGCATGTCGAAAAAAAAATACAGTTCTTTAAAACCCGTGTCGTAACCAGAATGTTACAGAACCCAAAACAACCATTATAATATAATGTTTAATTTGCCTAATCATCAGATGACATAGCGAACAATGGATCAATCAATTTTGAATGAAACAAAAGAGGTAAATAATCAACAAAAAAACTCTCAATTTAGTTTTAGGAAAAACATCAAAGCCAAATTAGGAGTACCTAAAATTAAACCACTTAGTCGGATATCTCCTCAATTCACGATAATTTTAAAAAGGTGAAAGCCAAATTAAGAGTACCTAAAATTAAACCAATTAGTCGGATATCTCCTCATTTCACGATAATTTTAAAAAGGTGACTTTAGGAATGAAGTAGGCTACCATAACGTTTTGTAAACTAGTTTTGAAATGGGAGGAATAATCCCAATTTGAAGTTGGTTACAAAATAAAGAAATTGTACCTACTCTTGTTTGGTAACTAGCGGGTTAACAGGATAAAAAAAACATTATCATTTTAACATTGGTTGACTGAAAATTACATTTCCCATTTCGAAACCAGTTACGAAATTTCATTACGAGGACTAACGTTGCCTGTTTTTGTCAAAATTTTGTTTTCAAATTAGGTAAAGAGTACTTGCGTTGAGAATACTTACCTACGTACCTCTTTATTTGTTTTGTTACCAAGGGCTAAAAATACGTTTGTCTTCCTCACCATCGTAAAACACGATTTGTCAACACGATGATCTAGCTCATCAAACATTAGTATAATTTACGAGTTATATTAATACTTCAAAGCAAAGTACAACATTTACTGCTTCAAAATAATAGTTAGTTTCAACTATCACTTTGAAAATTTCACCAATTTTTTTTAAGTTTCAGTTGAGGCTCAGACATATGATTAATTAATTAATTAGTCCATTTTATTATGCGATCCACGCCGCACGCCGTAATTAAGAATCTGGAATAGATCCGAAACTGTCGACGATTAATACGATTAGCTAATTTATTAATAAGTACCTATTTAATTCGAGGTATCTAATGAATAATGAAATATTTCAGTTTAATCGTTACATAGCACAAAATAAAGCCATTTCCTGCCGTCTTTACGCTTAGATCTTTTCAACTACATATCTAAGCGACGAAATTTAAATAATAATATGGTGTCCATTATCAGTTACTTATTTTTTCACTTTAGGTTTATTTATTTGATGCATATACTAGCGACGATCTCCGGCTTGGTGCGGGTATAGTTTTTGGGAAATGAAAGTGAACAATGCAATGTCTTTGAATAAAGACCTTTTTGAAAACCCGTGCAAAGCCGCCAGTTACTTATAAGGTTACCGCGCGCTGTTCCCTCGGGAACTGTGCATTTTTCCGGAATAAAAAGTAGGCCATGTCACTCTCTAGCCCATAAACTATCTCCATGCTAAAAATCACGTCGACCCCTCCCTCCGTTTCGACGACAACAAACATATAAACTTACACACTTCTGTAATTTTTTTTTGCAATGTTCATTGAAATTTATTTTTTAGAACTTTCATAGAAGAAAGGTCAATCCTAAGTCAGCGACAGTAAAGTGTATACCCGATACAGACTAATGGGTCCAGCAAACATTGTGGGCGTGAAGGATATAAATGTAGGACATGTAATATAAAAGGCACTTATAAGCTTTACAAATCCGTTCAACCGGCGACGCGCCGAGCGTTTTTTAAGTTCATTGCGTGTGCTAAAAGGTAATCACAGTGCTAGTAGTGTGTCAAACGCGCAATGAAGAGAAATAAGGGTTGTGGCATCGCTGGTTATATGTAGTTGTAGAGTCAATGGGTTGACCGCTAAATAGCATTGTTGTATAAAAATAGCTTGTGTATTGCTTGACAATGCCGTTTTATGGATGATTTTATCAATGAATTACAAAGTACCTAGCTGTTTACTCCACTGCTACACGTGCAAGACTGAAGAATTTATCTGTACGAAACATTGTTTCTTATTTTTTATTTTTAAGAGGCACAGTACCCCAAAAATAAATACGTGACAATGTTACAAATTGAATAAGACCCTTTCGTTATTGTTAGAAATACAATGCAATTAAAGAATACGAAAACATAAAATTGCGTTCCAGGAATCGTACCTGCTTTCTAAACATTCCGTGTTGTGTGTTCGCCATTATACGAGTGCGCCAAGACTAGTCTTTGGCGTCAAGCTAAAGCAAGATTACGAAAATTCTTAAGCTTACGAAAGACTCCTGGAGCGCAGGTTTAACTTTTCTTTTTTCTTTTTCTAATTACGGTATATCAAACAAAATAAAATGTATATATAACGAGAAGCTGTAAAAATAAAGACATAATACGAGAAATAAATAAAATGATACTTACATACTAATTTATAGAATACAAAGCCTATAAAATAAACGTAAACAAACGTATTTTAATCGGCGTTTATTGTTCGAACATTATAGGCAATAATGTAATTGATGACCGCGGTCGACCGGATGGCCAAGTGGTTAGAGAACCTGACTACGAAGCTTGAGGTCCTGGGTTCGATCCACGGCCGGGGCAGATATTTTTATGAATAATACGAATGTTTGTTCTCGGGTCTTGTATGTTTAATATGTATTTAAGTATGTATTTATCTATATAAGTATGTTTATCCGCTGCCTAGTGTCCATAGTACAAGCTTTGCTTAGTTTGGGACTAGGTCAATTAGTGTTAAGTGTCCCATGATATTATTACATTATTTTATTATTATTATATGTACAGTATTAAATTTATTGACCCGGATAACTCACGTCTTAAACAGAGTTTAGCTCGACATGTTTCGGGCTAATCCATAGTCCTTCCTCCTCGGAGCAACGCGACTCGGCGGCTGCTGCAACACGCGCCCTGAGTTAGTCAGTGTGTGGAATTCTTCGCCTGAAACGGACTCACACTAGACCGATTTACTCAACTGTAACCAGTTTAGACAAAAGGATGTGCGTATGATAAACAATAATAGCTTTAAAATAGACCGTTGACCCAACGGTCGGGTCAAAGGGTCCATCATAAAACACTAACTGCTGGGCAACCGATCGCAACAAGAAAACGAACTGGCAATAACACTGAACGAAAACCACTACGTTTTATTCGCGAATCGATAACTTTTTAGGCAAATTAGATTCGGCAACACTTTCGGGAGTTTAGTACATTATCGTTTGGCGTATACCCAATATTTCTGAGCGCTTCTAACGGCCATCTGCTGCGGAGTTGTTATTGGTTGTATTTGCACGGTTTCGTATTAGGAAAATCTCGACAGTATGCAACTGCGGTTTCCAATTCGCACTGGATCCGCCTGGGAACTGGGCATTTTCAAAAAATCTATTGTGCTCTTAATTCTGAGTAGCAAAAACCATATTTTTGCCAAAATTTCAAAAAAAAGAATGGTTACACTTTTTTTGAAAACGCCGAACTTTGGCACAAGCCGATTGTTTGTACTGAGACTGCGACATATAAGCTGTATTTTCAGACTCTGGTACCTATTCTATGTCCTTACCTACATAGAAAGTTTTTATTCCCTAAATGTGGATGAAGTGATCTTTGCAGACGCGGGGTCACGGGTGGGGAGATGATGACGATGCTACTGCGAGTGCACCTTCATCATCATCATCGTCATCCCAGCCTATACACGTCTCACTGCTGGGCACAGGCCTGCTCTCAGAATGAGAGGACTTGGACTATAGTACCCACGCGGGCCCAGTGCGGATTGAGAACTGCACACGCACCATTGAATTTCTTCGCAGGTTTGTGCAGGTTTCCTCATGATGTTTTCCTTCAGCGCAAAGCTCGTGGTAATTTTCAATTGTAATTCCGCACATGAATTTCGAAAAACTCAAAGTGCACCTTATACTTATATAAACATCTATTTATTTTGGTGACGTCGTTTCGGCAAGTTTAATTACGCAGATTTTTATTTTGGCCGAGCAACGTTTTGTGTAATTTCTTTACGACTATATTATTCGTTTCGCCGAGTATTCGGTAGGAAGAATAGCGATATGTAGATTTACTTTTAAGTCGATTGTTTGTTTTGTAATTGTTTCAGTTGATCGAACAACTGTTCGCCGAAACACGATAAGCAGAGTTATTTATATACATATATAAACCATTACAGCTTTTTGACGGTGTTTTCAGAAAGCTACTTGACATTTTATACGGCATAGCAGCACTTAGACAATTACGCATTTATAAAGAAACCTACATAATAACAGATAAACAAGCTTTACAGGTAAGCTATTTAAAACCGCTCGATCAGAAAATAATACTGAATATTTTCCGGATATTAGGTAATTTAAACAACCTGTGAGTAGCCTGACAGTGACGTTTAATTAGGTTGTTTACGTAATTATAAGATGAACTTGTATTTTTCAGTCAGATTTTACTTTTCTGGCTTACGTAGTCCACTGTTAAGCAGTAAATCCCGACACGTGTCACTTCCATACTGAATAAGTAACCTAACCAACAAAAAGTTGGAAAACCCCCGACTTTGTCACTTCAAAGTTCAATATCTCAAAAATGGCTGAACCGTTTTTGATAAAAACATGTCTAAGAACCTTGATAACCTGCTTTCAATTAAAAACAGCATTGAAATCGGTCCACCCGTTTAAGAGCTACGGCGCCACCGACAGACAGTGTGTGAGACACACAGACACACATAGCGTTCAAACTTATAACACGCCTCTTTTTGCGCCTGGGTTAAAAAACAAACATTGACGAATTTAATACTAGGAATAGCGTAGCGGAGGGCTAATATAGCTTATTTAAATTTCATAATTATCTACTAAACTATGGCTCATCGTAAATTGCCTTGCGAAATTGTTTGTATTTGTATTTTCTACGTAAGTTAATGATCGGAGCGTGGTTTGGCAAAGAAGGCGTGTCGTGGCCTTGCCAAGAAATCAAATGCAAGAAAATGCAATTGAGATCAAATCAGCATTCCGGAAGACTAGGCCGTGAAATGAGCTTTCTTCATACCTGAAAATCGTATCTTATAGAGACGACAGTATTATTTGGTTGTCAGATAACCAGCTGTCTTCATTAAAGAAAGACTATTGCTAAATTCGCCTTTGTACATCTTATTAGACGAGTTCTTGAGTGGAGACCACGGATAGGCAAAGGTAGCGTAGGACGTCCTCAGACTCGGTGGTGCGAGGGTGGCTGGCAAGAGCTGGATGAGAGTGGCCGAGGATCGTGCTCAGTGGCGTGCCGTGCTGATGATTATGATGATGACATCTTATTATCCCTGTGTTCTGTTATTTTCATGTGTTTTTATGTACAGTATTAGTAAAGAATTTTACAATACAATACTATTGTCGGTAGAGATACTTCTCTCTATCTCCTGCACCTCTGGGACACATATAATTGTAATTCTGGATATTTTGATATGTTCCCTCAGGATTTGGAGAATCTACACGAGTATATCCCGATTCCGTGGAAATATTGGAATAAAAATATTGATTTGGTACTTCTTGACCTAACCTATCGACGTTCTTTTTTGTTGCCAGCAGCAAAGTAAATCAAAATTGAAATATACAAATCTTCATTTAAATAACCAGATATCAGTTTTTCTCTATTTCCTATTTTACTCGATGAACAATTGATAGCGAATTAGCCTGATCTTATTTTCGGGAAAACGTCCGTCTTCCAGTCTTAGAACCGAGCTTGTTACGAAGGGGACCTCAGAATTAAAACCTGACCTGGTTTTTATTACAAAAGCCTGATTGGAATGTTCTGGAAAAACTGAACAAGAAGTTTACAAAGCATTCAACGACTATTGAGTTGTAATCAGGCAGTGCAGCAGGGCTACTACGAAACTCGAAACTCGAAGTTCGTTTCGTACCGTCCCTCTCGCTCTCGTATTAAATAGTATAGGTGTCAGAGGGACCGAACGACACGAACTTCGAGTTTCATAGTAACCCTGCAGGCGAAACTACCCTTTGACTTCAATATCCGGCCCCGCAGTATCGAATACTTTAAAAAAGGTATTCTAGTTGACCTCTGGTATCTTCGTATTTTAACAAGTTTTTAACCCCCGACGGAAAAAGAGGGGTGTTATAAGTTTGACCTCTATGTGTGTCTGTCTGTGGCACCGTTCCTCTTAAACGGGTGGGCCGATTTGAACGCGGTTTTTTATTTAAAAGCAGGTTTTCTACCAACGGTTCTTTGACATTCAGCCGTGATATTCAACTTAGAAGTGACAATGACGGGGGTTTTCCAACTTTTTGTACGTTAGGTTATTATTTAGTTTGCTCTGTTTGTTTTTGGGTAAAATTCATTTCCTCATCATTTCCTGTGGCCTGCATGTGGTTGAAATACTTTAGCCCAGTGACAATATTAACATTGTAGGTAGTGGAATTCTGGTGGTCCAGCAAGGAACGTCATCGCAGGACAGAACTCCTGTAGTAGCCCGCCGCTAAGAAGTAGATCCTGACACCTGTCATCCAGGTTATTTAGTCAATGTTTTTGTTGTTTGACGTTTTCAGTAGGGGAGTGAATGACACGTGTCAAGATTATTTATTTATTTATTTATTTCATATAGATTCGATTTGTGGCATTCGAATATGGAGGATGTAGATAATATCCAATTTTGCTATTTCTGTTTCTTTGGTTAGTTGAAGTATAATTTTGATAGTGTTTTATGCGGCGATTAACCTTAACAGTGAAAAGTGATCACAAAATTCAATATTGCTCTCGTGTCTGACATTTTTTGAAGCGCAAGTTGTCTCCACGTGGTTTCTGTAATTTTACTATCAAGTTACAAAAACTACAATCACCGTACAACGTTGCTTCTCGAAAGAGAATACTTTGACACTGGCGAAATTGTCCTATTAATAGAGAATGTTCACTAATTTTGAATTTTGGCTTTCGGTATTCTCTGTTGAAAATAAAAAATATATGTGAAAGAATTATTTCGATACGTCAATTAGTTTCGAAGATATTGAATTTTAAAATGAGTGCGCGACGTTCAGCCCGCGCTCGATGCGCGTGACGTCATAGTACAACACTCGCGCTCAGTCTGGTCGCGCTTTTCCGTACAGTTGCGTTACGTTTCACTAATTTATGAATATTAAAAAAAAAATGTTCAATCCTAATACTAGAAAATCATGTGTTGTGCTAAAATGTACAAATACCTGTATCAGTGCGCCAAAAAAGTTGTTTTTTCTCGGTCCAATGGATGTAAAAATCACTAAATAATGAGCACCATGAGTCTATCTACTTTAGATAGATCATCCCATTGTCCTTTTTTGAATCCTTCATCCATTATTAGGGTTTTGTAGTCAACTAGGAACCCCTATAGTTTCGCCATGTCTGTCCGTCTATCTGCCTGTCTGTCTGTCTGCGGCTAAGTTCAGAGACCGTTAGTACTAGAAAGCTGTAAGGCCATAGTCGGGTTTTCGTAGTAAGTCATCGGCCCTTACATCAAATGGACTTGGGTTTTTTTTTGTGAGTAGTTACCAAAGAATTTTTATGCTGAGTATGACATCCTACTTGTGGCAGTTTTTGACTTAAGATTTTTTTTAAGATTTCTTTTAATGAATTTTTTTTCTGGATATATTCAAGCGATTTACTTAAAATTTTGAAATGGTGTTCTTTATATGTATAGATTTGCAAAAAATTAATACTACTATAAAAGACTGTGATTGTGAAGTAGTAATAATAATAATAATAAAATTTATTTATTCAGCTAACTAGGATCCATCAGTTGTTAATATTACTTATAAATATGTTAGGTACATGGTGTTAGTTAAATGCACGATAGTGTGTAGCTAGTGACACCTCCAAATTTTTTTCTCAGAATAGATCATATATTGATCTACTACTTGCCTAGATATCAAAACTTTGCAGGCAGTACTTCCTATCAAAAATCCTCCAGTTATAAGTAGGGTGTTCATATTCAACACAAATATTTGTCACTATAAGAAGTACTTAAAAAAAAAACCAAGCCCATTTGATGTAAGGGCCGACTTATTATAGAAACCCGACTTTAGCCTTCGGCATGAGTATATTCAATATAGGTACATATCATTTACGCGGAAATAGGTATATAAAAAAAATTTTTTTTTTGGGTAAGTACCTCCCATACCTACAAGTAAAGAGAGGATGTTTTTTTTTTCAGTTCCACCCTATGTTGTGGGGTATTGTTGGATAGGTATTTGAAAATGAATATGGGTTTGCGAAAACCATTTTTTGATAAAATGAATATTTTCGGAGATATTCACTCCGAAGTCTCCGAAGATCATAAAAATGTGTTCCCCTCCCCTCTACCTTTTAAACCGCACGTCTAAAAACTATGAAAAAAAAATACGTTCATTGTTTTCTACTTAATCAGTTGAGATGTTTTTAAGTTTTTGTAAATTAGACTGATTTAATTTTTAATTAGCTATTTAAATTAGTTTTAGTTATGTTAATTTTATACCTACTTAGTCTCTGTTTTTATACCTACTTTTATTGTGAAATACACAGTTTTCATTTATTTATTTATTCATGTTCAAATTTACACTTAACTAAGTTATTATTACCTATCTATAACTAAAAAAGTCGCATTTGAAGTCCGCCTATTGTGACAGGACTGACGGTCGGGAACTATGGAACCCTACACTGAGCATGGCCCGACGTGCTCTTGACCGGTTTTTTAAAATAAATATACACAACTGGAAGGTCTGGAAGCGATGAAACAAAACAAAACACGGCGCATTGGACCTACTGGTACAGCTGATAACTAGGGACTCGACTACGCGGAGCGCGGAGCGTTGGAAAATGACGTCACACGCTGTCGCGCGGCTGTTGGCGGGACTCGATATTTATGCGAACTTTGAATGCGTATAAAATCATAACTACTTGATATTTTTCACTGAAATAAAAACAAATGTATTTGTATACGTAAAAGCTTTACTGGAACAAAGCTTTCAAGTGATTTTGCACACCTATTAACATTCTCTATTAGGACAGAAGCCATATTTTAAAAGAGAAGAAGATTTATTTCATAAACAATACAATTATTGTGTTTGAAATTACGATTGACTTCTTAACGGCGTACTCCTAACAGTTAATGGAAATTTAATGAAAATAGATTCGATTTTCTTTGGCTATTATGCTATTTTGAAATACTGTAATATATTCATCATCATCATCATGTCAGCCGAAAGACGTCCACTGCTAGACATAGGCCTCCCCCAAGGCTCTCCACTCAGACTAGTCTTGTGCTTTTCGCATCCACCGCGATCCCGCTGTAATATATGTTTAAATGTAAATGTCAATATCACTTTTGACAAACCCAATAATTCTTCATGACGTTGAAAATCCTCCAAGCTCATATTTGAATTCTAACATTTTATTTTAGACTTGAGGGTAGTACTGTTACAATTATAAGAATGTGTTTAAAACGTACGGTTATTAAAGATATATTTCAAAGTCAAAATCAAAATATGTATCTTTATTCAATTAAGTATTTATGAATGTCAAAAAATCTACCACCAGTTCGGAAGTTCTTTATTGAGAAAAATCTGCCAAAAAACTCAACGAGGAATATAATATTCATAACATGGAAGTATTATTGAATCAGCGCAACATTGTAGGGAACCTTGTATGATTACAACAACAACATTAAGTCGTCAACATAAAATGCATTACCAAGCGTTTGCACGTGCACTCTGCATATCCAGATGCCACTTTATGTGTTGCATTTGCCAATGGAATTCAATTGCATACGTGTGTCATGTTCATGCATTGCATTAGAGAGTAAAGCATGAAAGTCAAGGCGTTTTAATATAATAATACTAGCTTTTGCCCACGGCTCCGCCCGCGTGGCATTCGGTTATCGCGCGCTGTTCCCTCGGGAACTGTGCATTTTTCCGGGATTAAAAGTAGTCTATGTTAATCTCGGGCCCATAAACTATCTCTATGCCAAAAATCGCGTCGATCCGGCGCTTCTTTATGGCGTGAAAGACGGACAAACACACAAACACACTTTCCAATTTATAATATTAGTATGGATGTTCTACTACCTATCAGCGTTGCTAGACGTCCCGATTTTGGCGGGAGGTCCAGATTCTTAAATGAAAATTAAATGTCCCACTCTCAGTCCCGCTCATTATTCCCATTTGTTTATAATTTTTTATTTCCCAAAACGCACGATTACGAATGTCCCGCTTTCGACGAAAGAATCCCACTTTTTTTCACTCAAAAAGTTTCAAAATCCCGACTTCCCAAAAAATTAATCTGGCAACGCTGTGTAGGTACTATACTCGTACTATCCAACGGAAAACCAGCATCGGCTGCAACTCCGATATCATGCTGAATTGGAACAATTCTGTTCGTTCGTTTTTCTCTTTTCAAAAATAAATGATAGTTTTTCTTTCTATTACTTATATAATACGCTGTGCTTAAATATAGCACTTTAACTTTTTGATGATGTATTTCTATGTTAACATTTCGAATGATTTTAGCAACGGTGGGCAGGTATATAGATACCTGCCCGCCGTTGCTAAATTTTTTTTTTTAAATTTAATTTTAAATTTGCTTAGACGGAAGAGTTTCGGAGTAGTCAACAGACACAAAGTTCGTAAAGGTACTCAAAATGAACTAATTCAATCAGGCATTAATTTGTGACTGAACTAGATACTAAGTACTCGTAGACTTACCTTATTTACTTAGTAGCAAGATTAGCAAATACCTAATTAGTTTATCACTTCTCATGCTCTTATAATGTTACGACAAAATGATACAAAATTAAATGTCGACACAGCTTTAAAAATTTTAGATAATAAAGAATCGGGCCTGCTGGATGCCGTTGCCTGACGTTTCAGACGCTCGCGATTGCAATATGCAGATTGCAAATGCCAGTTTTTTCCCGCGGCTTCGACCGCGTGGAATTTGTTTATCGTGCGCTATTCCCTCGAGAACTGTGCACTTTTCCGGGATAAAAAGTAGTCCATGTCACTCTCTGGGCCATAAACTATCTATATAACATTAATCACGTCGATCCGTCGCTCCGTTTTGACGTGAAAGTCGGGAAAACATACAAACACACACTTTCGCATTTATAATATTAGAATGGATGGATAAAAACAATCAAAAATCATGATACTTCCACTAGAATAACAGACTGCAAACTTCTGGCTCGTCTAAAGTGCAATTGCCTATTTTTGTCCAAGACGCATCAAAATAGAAGAAAAATCTTTTTTTCGTACTTAAGTATATGAAATTTGCTCTAGGTCTGGGCGTATGTTGTAAGTATATCTACTTTTATTCTCAATGAGGGCTATCGTTTTTTCTCTCACTAGGTGGCGCCACTGTTGCGTGAGGTTTGAAAGTCTGTTATAACGGCCGTGAAAACAAAGTTTAGATTAAAATCATATTTAATACATTGTAAAACAGTGCCATAAACATATCGAGCAACCACAGTATTGCATAATCCCGTTTTGTTCAGAAAAAAGGGAGGACAAAAGTTTTCGAAAGACAAAACTGTCTCAAATTACAGACGTTCATTATTCTAATTATAAATAAACCCGCGTAGCTCACCCAAAAACTATGAGATTTGACATTTCGTTGACCTCACGCTACACTAGCGCCTCTAGCGGAAAATTCATTCGCGATAGCCCCCATTGTTCCACTTTGCACTACCTACTTAATTAATTAAAACATATCGTGTCTGTCGGCTATATCTTCACTGAATCGTACTATCTGTGTTGACAAGCTTGAATTAAACGAATTTTAAAGCAAATGTATTGCTTTTTAGTGTGTGTTTTGTGTTTGTTTAATGGTCGATCGAAGTAAGGTCGAAAATAACCGTGATTTTTAAAGGAAAGCTAATATGTATCTCTACTTTTTTAAATAATTTATTGAATCAGGCGTTACTTTGCGGAGGTCCATATCAATGAACTAAAATAATTTCTTTGCTCACCCGCGACCTTAAGATAGCTAAGTCTATGCAAATTATGCGTGTTCATGCAGTTCTTCCACCTCCACACTGTACGAACACACACAAATTACACAAACCCATCTATCACCACCACCACAACTCACTGACGCGTTTAGACCCACAACAACTGGTAGCATGGTGTAC
This sequence comes from Choristoneura rosaceana, assembly GCA_037349165.1. Lineage (NCBI taxonomy): Eukaryota > Metazoa > Arthropoda > Insecta > Lepidoptera > Tortricidae > Choristoneura > Choristoneura rosaceana. The sequence continues at coordinate 4,545,015 of JAZBNJ010000032.1, forward strand.
GGTTGTGTCACTCTGAGGATGAGCTCTGGTTGAGTTCGAAACGCGTCAGTGAGTTGTGGTGGTGGTGATAGATGGGTTTGTGTAATTTGTGTGTGTTCGTACAGTGTGGAGGTGGAGGAACTGCATGAACACGCATAATTTGCATAGACTTAGCTATCTTAAGGTCGCGGGTGAGCAAAGAAATTATTTTAGTTCTACTTTTTTATGTCGCACATACTAACCAAAAGACTCAAATCAGTCTACTTGTTATTTGTTTTAATGTTCTTAAAAATAAGATAGTCGTAAGCTTTAATTTGTTCGGCATAAGGTATAGATTCCCTTGTTTCCCGTTCATTACCATTAAGTATACTTATCAGCACTAGTAGAAGGTAACGAAAAGCGAATTTTGAAAATGTCTGCAAGAAGGGAGCTTCATTTGGCTAGTTTGGTTCACAAAACAGTTTACAAAAAAATTCCAGAGTACCTTTTTGACAAAATGACATGGACTAAAGACGTATACCGTTGGAATACCCGCAGTAAAGACCAGAACAAGGTATTCCTTCCTAAGCACAGGTCTGTCGGATTTCGAAGTGGCTTCAAATTCGCAGCAGCAAAAATTTGGAACGATCTGCCGCCACCATTACGCAAAAATATGTCCCAAAAAACTTTGAAACACAAATTGAGTATTTTATTATTAGATAGACAAATTAATTTTGAAACCACTTGTCCTCGTTAGGGTGTTGGGTTGGACGTCGTGTCGTGCCTTAATTTAAGATTTTTAGTTTCGTGCATGTTTTTTACTATTTATGGCTAGCTGTAATGCCTCGATAATTAGTTTTTTATTAATTTGAAACCTTTCTTAAAGGCTCAATTATTTATTAAAATTAATTTTCTTCCTTTTTTTTGTATAAAAAAAATCTTTTTACCATCCGGTTTTTGTATTCGAACCTACCCACAGTAATAAATACAAAGATAGGCAACAAGTGTACAGGGTTGGGCTGTAAATCAGCGCTGTGTGCATGCACACTTTTGTGTGCGTCCACAGCATATGCTGAGCCCAATCCATTTATCACACTTAGTTAGCACTTAGTTATGTTTATGTTATACCTAGTTATAAGTGTAATGTAGAAATATCCTCCGTTTATTACTTATGTTTATGTTGCTCTAAGTGTGTTAATAAAGGCTTATTCTATTCTATTCTATTCTATTCTATTTAATAATAATTTAGAGCGTTTGTACCTGCTGAGCTGGCAACGTTGCATTTCTTTTAGTTTTTCTCGATTATTCCATAAAAATTGAATGCAAATTAAAAATGTGGTCTGATTGAAATGTTCAATAAATATGTATTAAGTTAATGTGTCTACTCTAATAATTATTCGTGACAGACTTTTATTTTCTTTGAAAACCGTTAATAAACATTTGTTCGTTTTTAAAGAATATAAAAGTCTATTACGAATAATTATTGGAGTAGACATGTAACTTAGGTATTCATATACCATTAAGAAGAGTTCTATCAGACACCATTTTTAATTGTCATTAATTTTTTATGGAATAACCGAGAAAAACTAACAAAAATCCAAAGTTGCCAGCTCAGCTGGTATAACGCTCTTAACAGTATTAGATAACCTCACGCGAGTTACCCAATTTATGCACTCAATCATAGAACGAAATAGCAATATGGCCCCCGCGTTCGCTCGCACGCCCCGTGCGTTTGACAAGAACTGAGTGCTTCCTTAAAATGACAGTACTCTCGGTGGTATTTCGAGATGTTATCAACCCTTGGTGAATAGACCGCAGGTTGTCAAGGTCCGGGAAAGCTAAAAATAAGCGTGTTTCCAGATGCGGGCTCGGAGGAAAGTGGCTCTGACCGTCCTCGCGTTCGTCCTGGTCTTCGCAGCCTGCTTCCTGCCATCGCACGTCTTCATGATGTGGTTTTACTACTGGTGAGATTCTTTTGACCTTTGATTTTTAGAACCAAAGCTCTTAATTGAGCTAAAAAGTAAAAACATTAAAAACTTCAGTTTAATTTAATTAACACACAATAATACAAGGTGTTAATTAAATTACTGCAAACCTCAGACACCCCAACGGTGTTATTTTTGTTATTTGAAGTTGGTTGTTTGCATTTTATTCAAATACTTTCTTTAATAAAAAAAATGCGTGTGTTTTGCTAAGTCAATCATTTTTGTTCTTATCCCCTCAATGGCGGCCTTAAGGTTTGGGCGTAAGTTACGGTGACAGCGTTGCGGTTGATTCTGTAGAACGCCAATAGTTTGAAAACAGCAAGAAAATAATTTTGAAAACAGAGAGAAAAATTACTTTTCAGTCGAACGCTCTTGCGGGAGTCGCGTCACACTACGACTGACAAAAGATGTTACTATTGATTGGAACTATATAGTCTTACGTGCATGCATGAAAAGATTGATGAATGTAAACGAAGGGAGAATTGTATGCCAGGATCGTAGCAAATGGGAGGATGTAGTCTCTTCCTACCCCGTTGGGAATTAGGTGTGATTTTATGCATGTATATAGTCAGGACATAAAATCACACAGGATGATAATAAAAGGAGAATATACATAACGAAGGAGGGATTAAAAGTTAACAGGGCGAGGAAGTCAAAGAAGTTTAGGAGACAACCTCAACTGAAGATACTTGTACTGGTTTTAATAATTAAAACTATTAATGTATTCAAATTTAATCCGTCCTCAAAGTCTAACGGAAACTAATGATGAAAACTTGACCAAAGTTTGAATTTAAACTGTAGGATGGGACTAACTTTCTGACCCAAGTCAATATTAGTTCAGCTTCTATCCTTATCTGAACTAAAATGACGTCAAGTTTAGGCATGTTAAAGCGGAGGTTTGAGTCATTTCCATGTCACAGGATTCGAAACGAGATCAAGATGTGAGCAAAATCGAGAATTTCGCGAGAAACTTTGATTAATCTGCAATCGACTCTCAATAAAAAAAATAAAGGAAAGGATGGTTATTAATTGCTTGCATTCAATTTGATACTTAAGTACCAACTGCACAAAAATATAATAAATCAACTTTGCACTATCTCCATTTTTAAAAAGCAAGAACTGTTTTTTCCGCAGCTTACTCGTAGTTAAGTTTCATTTGTTTATTCATTCGATATAATATTAAATTATATTTACACTAGCTTTTTCCCGCGGCTTCGCTCGCGTTAAATTTGGGGTAACACAGATTTACTTTCTATGATCTATATTTTCGTGTTTTAATTGATTTTTCGGAGGATTATATTTGCAAATTTTCGAATTTAAAAATCGACTTTGAAGCCCTGTTTCACATCTTTAGGTCAGGGGTGTAATTTTAGAAAACCTACTTGTTTCTTTTGCCCGCGACTTCGTTAGGATTCCCGTGGGATAGGAATAAGTGAATTCAATAGAAAACCACACTGTCCGCGATGGAATTGAAACAGGCTTCTATTATTTAGGGTATCGATTTTTAAAAAGCTTTCACCAATAGTTTTTTTTTAATTAGCTCAGTTTTTTCAGAGATTACCCCCAATAAACCAAGAAACAGACAAAGTTTAAAAAGTTTTTCTTCTTTCTTTCTTTCTAATGAGTTGATTGGTTTGGCGTAGGTAGGTCCTAATGACGTGAGTAGTGAGGGATACGACGGTTCCAGATCTCAATTTTTTTGGTCCAAAATGGCGATTTTGGGGCGGGTCCAATCCTAAAAAAAAAAAAAAAAAAAAAAAAAAAAAAAGGGAAACACCCCCACTTGGAGCGATTGGACGAGGTCTGAGAACGCTCCGCCCACTCCTTCCTGTACATATGTACTTAACTTCTGGGACAATGGCAACTCCGAAGCACCTAATCATAAAAGGTTCGACCCGCGAACAATACAAGCCGCGCGAAAAATAGGCGCACATTGTCCCTTTACCTGCTCTCCTCTGGCGCTAGCTCTATTGTTCCACTCACCTGACTAGCGTACCTTTTTAATCATAAAAGGTTCGACCCGCGAACAATACAAGCCGCGCGAACAATAGGCGCACATTGTCCCTTTACCTGCTCTCGGCTCTGGCGCTAGCTCTATTGTTCCACTCACCTGACTAGCGTACCTTTTTTTCATTCACTTCTTTCCTTTTAAACTTGTACTATGCCATCAGCGTCTTTATAATTCACGTTGAAACTTGTAAAATTCTCATGTAAGCCATCTCCAAATGCAGGTTTGAACTTGAAGGATCTAAGTGCATATAAAAGCAAGCCTAGACAAAGTCACTTCATATCGTCTCACATAATTCATCAACAAATTGTTATTTTTCAAGCACATACAATACATATTCCATGCTTTGAGTTACACAGTGAATGATTAATGATTTCCCTTTTACCAAACCACCCACCGTGCACCGTCTTCTATTGTTAAAATTTTATTACTTCGTTTCTTTTGACCATGCACCGCCGTTCTCAAAAAAATGCTGGTTTAAACTTGTACACTATCTGTGTTGTTTCTCCTTTGTTCACCGGCATCCCTTTGTGTGTACCTGACTCGGAAATATGCCATGCACAAGTCTAAACTTGCAGGATTTCATTGCGTATAAAAGGAAGTTAAGACCATTCCGCCTCATATCGTCTCAAAGAATTCATAAGACAAGACCCCCGTCCAAGCGAGCCGTCGCAAAGTGTAAAAAGTTCAGTGTTTGGTTGATATACCTAGCAGTGTTTTCGTTGCTGATATGGATGTAAGTAAGCTCTTTTTTAAACTGTTTTTGGACCTGTTTGTTTTAATTTGTGTTTGACTGATATTTTTTACTATGTATCTCTGTGTTTCCTTAGGTGCCATCTAACTCAACTTTGAAGCATTGTTTAAAATATTGTTTTTTTCATTGTTATAGCTGACTGAAGAAAACACATTTAAGCACTATTATTATCCAGAGAATCACGAAGAACCTAGTGATGACGACGAAGGAACATTAGCTTTCAAAGTAAAGAGAGCAATCGCCAACAACAAGAGACCAAATAACAGTATTCACGGATTCTTTGAAAAACGCAAGAAAAAGAAGATTCCCAAAAACTCTTCAACTGTTAGCCAAGCCACTGCAGATGGTGTTGCTTTTATCAAAGCAAACAAAGACGAATCAGCTTACGCATCACACCTCAATAAAATCGAGGTGTATGATATAGACAAGATTAAGAACATTCCCCCGGCAGAACAATGGAAACAAGCAGAAGTGCGTGTTAAATATTACGCCCACTCCGAAGAAGATGAACACGTTCAAAAGACCAGAGACGTGATCTACAACATAACTAAGCAGTTAGCATCAAAAAGTGATTGTGTTAATTTCGTTTTAGACAATAACAAATAAATTCTACTTAATTTCTTTTGGTTACCTGCTTAACTTCAGACTATCCTATTCTTGTGAAATACTCATTGTTTCGTTTGTGGAGGCAAAGTACAAACGTAAAACCTTTCAACTCAGTCCACCGATATTTCATTGTATTGTTTCATATCTAAATATTTTTTTTTGCTATACAATAGCAAAATAGTGTGTAATATTTAAGACTGAGCTTGGCTGGTATAAATAGAAGTCGGTCTCACTTAAAATACCACATTTCCAAAACACCATCATGGACACGCAGAGCTGCAGTTTCTTCAATCAGCAACTGGATCAACTAGTTGAAGATCAGGACTTGTACGAGCTTTGCGAGAAAGTCGAGCAAGAATATTTGAAAACGTAAGTTACTATTTTGGTGATAATTGTACTATTTTTATGTTTGTTTGCTGCCCGCATTGACAAGATGAACTTCACGTTGAAACTTGTTTGATGCTAGTCATAATAGGAAGGGGTACCCTTGAGTATAAAAGCGGAGTCCCCTTGTCACTTCAACCATTGTGACCGTGCTCGAGTTTGCGTTTTACGAATTTCATTTAAAATGTATTTCAATTTGAACTTATCTCTAAACGAAGTGGCAAGTTTAGATAAATCTCTAATTTTGAGTAAATTCCATCGTTACATTCGAATGTGGTTTTTAAACAAAGTTTTACCAGTGACATGGATAGAGGATTCGGATATTATTCCATATTTTACACCATGTACTGGACACAACTATAACATGGAAAAATCTGAAATATCTGATGTAATTGATGGCGTATTTCCAATGCAAGCATACTGTTTACTGTGTAAACATTAAAGAGTTAGTATTTCACTTGGATGTGTTTTATAGTTAATTAAATATATATAATTTGTTATGTTAATAATTAATTTATTTTTTACAGATTTTTGCAACCTGAACAAGAAGGAGGCGGTGCAAAAAGAAGATCATCTGAATCGGCCGAAGAGACTCCAGTTAAGACAAAGAAAAAACGTCCTAACCCACCAATCAGTTTCGCATCTACGTCAACTGCATCGTCTTCAAATCAAAACGTGAGTACAGAAATTAATGATTATATTGAATGTTCTATGTGTCATGTGTCAGTTTCGCGAAAATATTATACAAATCATTTAAAAAGTAATACTCACAAAAATAATGTATTAAGTGTCAGCAGAGAATTTAAAAATATTCAGATAATTGAAAGCGCGTTTGGAAATAGGATAGTTACGTACAGAATTGTATCAGATTCAATCACTAACCAACCGTTAGAAACACCGGGATTGTTTTTAGAAAACATTAAAGACAAAATATTTACATTATTTGATCAATCCATAGTAGAGCACTTTGTAGTAAAAGTAAATTTTATACTTCATGCCGACTTTACACAACAAACTAAGCAATTAAATAATACATTCGATTTTCAAACGTTTAATTATGTTGTTTGCAAAGGAGATTCTAAAGACTACATTTTTTCATTACTTACAAACGAAATTATAAATAAAGTAACCAATTTCGAAAAAAAAGACAGCGGGTGGAGTCTAACAAAAATAAACTATTTAGACATGAATGTGAATAAATTCAATCCATTACGCGGTTCATCTTACATAGATTTACCAAAAGATATAAAAAACAAAAATGCAATTATAAACGTCCAAAACAAAGATCATGAGTGTTTTCGTTGGGCTGTATTATCAGGGTTATATACACCTAATAACAATGTGAACAGGGTTGCGTCAAATAAATCTCACAGGAATAAATTAAAATTTGATAATCTGTCTTTCCCAATTAAAATAAACGATATCCATAAATTTGAAATGTTGAACAATCTCAGCATTAATGTCTTTGGTTTGGAGTACGACTCAGAAAGCAAAAAAAATAAGGTAGTTGGTCCATTACACTTAACAAAAAGTAGGAAAGCCACCCATTTAAACTTGCTGTACATAAATCAAGGTACTAACGGACATTATTGCTATATAAAAAGTCTTTCAAGATTAGTATCAAAACAAATGACATCATCGGAGCATGCGATCTATATTTGTGATGGATGTTTAATTTATTTCAAGTCACGCGAAAATTTGCAGAAACATCAAGATCATGATTGTTTCCATGTCTGTACAAACTTGCCCTCTGAAAACGAAGCCAAGAGAAACTGGTTTAATGAATTAGTTCCTTCTAGCGAAATATCATTTAATAATTACGATCGTAAATTGAGGCTCCCATTTGTAGTATACGCAGATTTCGAAGCGTTTTTAAATCCTATTAATACTTGTATAAACGATCCAAGTAAATCTTCGACTACTAATATACAGGAACATAAGGTGTATAGTTTCGGATATTATATAAAATGTTCATATGATAATACTTTGTCTGTATATAGGACATATACAGGTGAAAATTGTGCAGAAACATTCATGAAATTTATTAAACGTGATTTAGAGAACATTTGCAAGAAGAACACTTTTGTAAAAAGTCCTTTGCCTTTAACGGTACAAGATAAAGTAACCATCGCCCAAAGTAAAACGTGCTACATCTGTCAAAATAATTTAAATGGTGAAATATTCATTTCTTACAGCCATCATACTGGTGCTTTTGAAGGAGTAGCTCACCCGTCTTGTTGTCAGAAATATCGATCCCCTAATTTTGTACCTGTGTTTTTACACAATTTAAGTAACTATGACGCCCATTTTCTAGTACATGGACTGGGATTTGAAGAGGGTAACATAGAAATTATTCCGCAAAACAAAGAGAAATATATTTCTTTCTCAAAGCAATTAAATATTAATAATCGTACTATGAAATTAAAATTTCTTGATTCTTTTAAATTTATGAGTAGTAGTCTCGATAAATTAACCAAAAATTTACTACCCGAACAGTTTCAAGAACTTCGGTGAAATTTTCCATGCGAACAAGACTTTAAACGTTTATTAAGAAAAGGGGTATACGCATATGAACATATGACATCTTTAGAATCATTAAAATCAACTAGCCTTCCCGAATATAAAGATTTTTACAGCTCATTAAATGATGTCAATATCTCAAAAAATGATTACCAACATGCCTGTGATGTATGGAATCACTTTAATTGTCAAAATATGGGAGACTATTCAAACCTTTATTTAAAAACAGACGTTTTGTTATTAGCGGATGTATTTGAAAATTTTAGAAATGTTTGTATGGAAACATATGGATTGGATCCTGCTCATTATTATACAGCGCCGGGTCTAAGTTGGGACGCCATGTTAATGTACACCAAAATCAAATTAGAACTTCTAACTGATATTGACAAAGTTACTTTTATAGCAAATAATATAAGAGGTGGCATTTCCCAATGTAGTAACAGACATGCAAAAGCAAATAATATATTTATGTCTGAATATGATCGTACTTTGCCATCATCATTTTTGATGTATCTCGATGCAAATAATCTGTACGGTTGGGCAATGTCGCAATGTCTTCCCACTGGCAAGTTTGAATGGGTGGATGTGAACACAAATTTTAATGTACCCGATGACGCTGAACATGGGTACATTTTAGAAGTTGATTTGGAATATCCTAATAAATTACATGATTTACATTCTGATTTACCATTCTGTCCGGAAAATGTGTGTTTAGGCGGTTCTAAAGACAAAAAGCTGATTCCTAACTTGCATAACAAAACAAATTATGTCATTCACTATAGAAATCTTAAACAATGTTTAGAATCGGGATTAAGTTTAGTTAAAATTCATAGAGTTTTAAAGTTTGAGCAGAAACCGTGGCTGAAACCATACATAGATTTGAACACACGAATGCGTTCTATGGCCAAATCAGATTTTGAAAAGGATTTCTTTAAGTTAATGAACAATTCAGTGTTTGGTAAAACGATGGAAAATGTAAATAAAAGAGTTAATGTAAAATTACGGAACCACTGGACAAATCGCGGAAAAACTGAAGGCGTTGAATCTTTAATTGCAAAACCAGAATTTCACAGTTTATCTATATTTTCCGAAAATTTGGTTGCAGTTCAATTGAAAAAAACAAAAGTATTGTACAACAAGCCTATTTACCTAGGATTTTGCGTACTCGATTTGTCAAAAACGTTAATGTATAGCTTTCATTATGATTTCATGAAAACAAAATTCCAAAAAAATCTTAAATTACTCTATACAGACACGGACAGTCTGGTTTATCAGATATTTACAGAAAACTTGTACGCCGATATAAAATCAGATTTGGTATCGCACTTTGATACCTCTGACTATCCTCCGGACAATGTATACGGTTTTCCATTACTGAATAAAAAACAATTAGGATTCTTTAAAGACGAAAATAATGGCAAAATTTTTAAAGAGTTTGTTGGTCTTCGATCAAAAATGTACGCAATGGATGTACAAAGCACTATAATAGCAAAATCAAAAGGTGTCAATAAATGTGTTACTAAAAAATTAGGTATGGAAGACTATAAAGACTGTTTATTCAATAAAAGAAAACTATTGTGTGAAATGATGCGGTTCAGATCAATCAAACATGTAATATTTACTCAAAAAATAAATAAAATATCATTGTCACACTGCGACACGAAACGATATTTGTTGCCAAATTCAACTGACACACTTGCTTGGGGACACTATAGATTAAAGAACATTCAATTTTAATATTACTTTCTGTACAATATGTGATGATATACATTCCTAATTAATTTTATTATTGTACATATATATATACTTATAAGGTTTTTTTGTTATATTTGCGCATGCACTAGCGATAAGACGGTAAATTGTACATTTATATTTATAACAAACGTGCATGCACAAGCGATAAGAAAATACAAAAAGGTTTCATTGTGTATATATTTACAAAAAAAAAAAAAAAAGTTTTGTAATATTTGTGCATGCACTAACGATAAGACGATAAAAATAGGTTTCATTGTATTAGTTTTTTTTTATTGACTTTCTGCCAAGTTTCTTGCGGCGCATTCTTCTTGGCAATGATGGCCTTTCCGAAGCGCTGGTAGTTTCAATAAAAGATAAAAAATATTGTTTGTTTCTTTGCTTTTGTTACCTATAACTATATAACCATATCTGAATTTTAACTTCTATCATTTGTGACGAAGACCTTTTGAAATCGGCACGTGTTTCCTTGCATAACATAATAAATAATGATTCACTTTTGTCATCCTTTCACGGCCATAGTGGCTGGTCCAAGTGGTTGTGGAAAATCAAACTTTGTCACGAATTTTTTAAAAGATTGTAAAATAATGTGTGACGTAGATTTTTCGGAAGTAATTTGGTGTTATGATGAAATGCAACCTTTGTACAACCTGGAAAATGTAAATTATAGTCAGGGTATACCTGATATCAACATGTTCGACGGGAAGCAACCTAAACTTCTTATAATCGATGATTTGATGAGAGAGGCAGATGGACGGATCGTTGACATTTTCACAAAAGGTAGTCATCATAGAAACTTAAGCGTGTTTTATATTACACAAAATTTATTTCACCAGGGAAAAGGTCAGCGCGACATCTCGCTGAACACAAGTTACATTATATATTTTAAAAATCCTAGAGACAAAACTCAAATACGTTACTTGTCACGACAAGTTTGCCCTGAAAACTCAAAGTTCGTAGATGAAGCCTACAAAGATGCCACCAAAGATGCTCATGGTTACCTAATGATTGATCTGAAACAAAATACTGATGACTTATGTCGTTTCAAAACTAAAATATTTCCATCCGATAAATATTGCACAGTTTATATTCCTAAAAAAGGATTTAAATATGGTAAGAGACAACTGGTTTTGGTCAGTTCTAAATGATGTCCGAGAGTGTGAGCACATATAAACATTTACTAGAAGCGCTGCAAGTACTCAAACCAAAATATCGCACAGCATTGCTTAAAGCTTGTGATGATGATGAAATAAACATTATATGTGAGTGTATTTACAATGTTTTAAAAGGGAAAATTCCATTGGAAAAAGAAGAAAAATTAAAATTAAATAAACATAAAAATATATTGCGAAAATTAGTTTCAAAGGGAAAACAAAAACTTAGAAAAACCATTATCATTCAAAAGGGCGGTGCTTTTCTACCTCTTATATTAGGCGCCGTTTTAAGTGCTTTATTTAACTCTATAACATAATCAAAATGGAGAATATGAAAAAAATGCTATTAGTGGAGCAAGATTTCGTTGAAAGACTTAAACACAATGAAAATCTAACTGAAAACTCATCATCTCGTCTAGATAGGGAGATGCAAAAAATACTTAAAGGTAAAATGGATGATCGAGAAAAATGGGCATTGTATTCCCAAGCACTACAACGATTTTTGCATTTTGCTGAAGCAGATCGAAAACCTTTTAAAATACCTATAGTTACGGATGGATTTGACCACCGCAACAACGACCACAAAGATTTAGTCCCAGAGCTAAAAAAGGAGGAAAATGTTAATAATGTTACAGCTTTAAATCCGATCTTACCAGAACTTGATACCACCCCACCACCTGACACACCGACTCAACATTATCCTTTGGAATTTACTCCATCTCATATCATAGAGAGAGTACCGAAATCTTACAAACAGAAAACCAAAACTTTACTGGATAACATTATGCTTCATAAAAATAAAATTTGGTGGAAGCCTGGAGGGGAAGTTGTATTAAACAACCACACCATCCCAAATACTAATATTGATGATCTAGTAAACGATGTGATTAGACCTCTTAAACGTACAAAACCAAAGGGATGGGAAGAATTCACCTTAATTTTAAAAGAAATAAGAGTGCCTGCATCTTGTATAGGTAACCCCACTAACGCAGAATTTTTTAAAAAATCTCTTGGAGAGAGGGAATTAAAGGAGCTCGACACACCATTTTCGTCTACAATTGCAAGAAATTCATCATTAGCGGAAAACGCATCTACACCTATTTCTAGTAGAACACGTGATTCGAAAAAAAAGAAATTAAATTGGGAAAGATGGACCCCCTATTAGATATTCACAGGATTTACTACGATGTGTCCAATCCTGCCGGATACAGTAGCATCAATAAGTTGGCGAAAGAGATGAAAGGTAAAATGAGTAAAAAGGAAGTAAAAAGATGGCTGCAGTCTCAGGAAACGTACACATTACATAAACCTGTTCACAGAAGGTTTACTAGAAACAGGTACATATTATCTAATTATAATGAACTCTGGCAAGCTGATCTAAGTGATATGCGTACTTATGCTCAATATAATGATGGATACAAATATATTCTTTGTGTTATTGACGTGTTTAGTAAATATGCTTTTGCGCGAGCAATGAAGAGTAAAAAACCTGAAGTTGTTAAATCCTGTTTTGATAGCATTTTTACAGAAGCTAATGCCACTCCTCGCCATATTCAATCTGATAAAGGTACTGAGTTTGTTTCAAAAGCTGTACAACAGTACTTTAAAAGTAGAAATATTAATTATTATACTACTAATAATCCTGATATTAAAGCTAGCATAGTGGAAAGGTTTCAGAGAACTCTTAAAATGAAAATGTGGCGTTACTTTACGTTTAAAAATACATACAAATACGTTGACGTCTTACAAGATTTAATATATTCATATAATCATAGTTTCCATTCAAGCATAAAAATGAGACCAAGCGAAGTAAACTACGATAATATCATGACTGTTTGGCAAAATTTGTATGGAGAAAAGGAAAATAAAACATATATAAATGAATGTCCCTCACTTCAAATAGGTGATCATGTTAGAATAACTAAATATAAACATGTATTTCAAAAAGGTTATGAAACTAATTGGAGTGATGAAATATTTGTGATTGATTCAATTATTAGGAGAACTCCTTGGATTGTATATACTTTAAAAGATTTGGAGGGTGAACCAATTACAGGTACATTTTATTCAAAAGAGCTACAGAAAGTATTATATGACCCCTCCACTAAGTACAAAATAGATAAAATAATACAATCGCGTCGCGTTCGAGGTAGAAAGGAAGTGCTAGTCAAGTGGAAAGGTTATCCTGACAAATTTAATAGTTGGATCCCGGCATCGGATTTAGAGCAAATATGAGTGAAGATAGTTTTTACCTGACGCTGTTGAGCAATAGCTCCATTTCTTATTTTCCTGGAAACACAACAGCCAACTTCATAACTAAGTTACCTAAAACTGTTAAGTTAGAAGGGGAATGGGTCGTTGGTTTGGTTGAGTTTCATTATCCATGTACAATGTTTAATGTACAAGAACATGAAAACATTCTATACGTAAAGAAGAAAACACGTTTAAACGAAAGTGCTGGTTCAAAAAACAAAACAGATTCGAATATAATTGTAGAATATAAGGCGCATATTCCTGCGACTACGTACGATAGTGTTAATCATTTTTTAAGTGCTTTTAATGACCACCCATTGTTACGAAATCATTTTAAATTGAGATACGATGAAATAACCAAACTTGTAATATCAACTCGTCAGGATACTGACGTAATATCTCTAATCGCATCACCGCAATTAAGTCTCCAGTTAGGTTTTGAACCAAATACTAATTTAGTCACAAAACCAAATGGAAAATATCCCATTAACTTGTACTTGGGACTGCCATCGCAGCTTTTCATTTATTCAGATATTATCCAACCGCAGATAGTAGGTGATGTAATGACATCACTAATACGAATCATACCTCTAGATCCAACGAAGTACATTTATGGAGCATACAAAATGCATGCATTTTCACCGGCGCACTACTTACCTGTTATGCGCAGAGAGTTTGATACGATTGAAACAGATATAAGAACAAGCGTCGGCGGTAAAGTACCATTCCAGTTCGGCACATCGTGTGTTAAACTGCATTTTAGACGTATAAAATGAGTCGAAGAATCGTTAACGGTCTTTGCCCGTACCAACATTATTATACAAATCAGGCTGGATCTGGGGTTGGTATAGTGTATAAAGGTGTTTCTCATCAACGTGGTCATGGAATTGGAAGTTTCTTAGGGGGGTTATTTAGATCCGTTTTGCCTTTGTTGTCAAGTGGATTTCGAACCGTTGGGAAAGAAGCTTTAAACGCCGGTGTTGGATTACTATCAGATATGATGAATTCACACCCTATGGAAGAGTCTGTAAAGTCGCGTTTTAAAAATGCTAGTGCTAATTTGAAAAGGAAAGCTGATGAAAAAATCGAATCATTAATGAGTGGTTCAGGGTATAAAAGTATAAGAAAGTCGAGAAAGCCCATCATTAAGCGTAAAACACTACAAGGACGATCATCTAAATCATCAAAAAAATCTAAATTTGAAGATATTTTTTCCATCTAAACTATGTCGTTTTTACATAATCATTCATGTGAATGTGCTAAGTCAGAGTTAGACTTATTTGCTCTACCATCAACACAAACAAGCGTCGAAAGCGGTCAGTGGATTCATTATAAACCAATTTCATCATTAAGTGATGATGGACCTATAGAATTTCAAGTACCAGGTACTGGAGATGATTATGTTGATCTGTCCCACACTATGCTATATATTAAAGCTAAGATAGCAAGTGCTGATTCAAATGACATTTCTAAAACTATTCATGTTGCACCGGTTAATAATTGGCTTCATTCACTTTTTAGTCAACTAGATGTATATTTAAACCAAAAACTTGTGTCACCTCCAAATAATACATATGCATATCGAGCATATTTAGAGACCCTACTAAACTATGGTCCAGCAGCAAAAGGCTCTCATCTGACCTGTGGCTTATGGTATGCTGATACTCCTCATAAAATGGATGCTACAGATGAAACCAATATAGGATTTTCTAAGAGAGTGGAGTTGGTTAAAGTGAACAAAGAGGTTGATATGATTGGTCATTTACATGGTGATATATTTAATCAGGAGAAATTTTTGATTAATGGTGTGGAAATACGTGTTAAATTAGTTCGTAGTAAAGAAGCATTCAATCTCATGTGTGACAACGCGGACACAAAAATAAAAGTTAAAATTACTGATGCCAGTCTCATTATCCGT
The DNA here is from genome assembly GCA_037349165.1 of Choristoneura rosaceana. Taxonomy (NCBI): domain Eukaryota; kingdom Metazoa; phylum Arthropoda; class Insecta; order Lepidoptera; family Tortricidae; genus Choristoneura; species Choristoneura rosaceana. The sequence goes on from JAZBNJ010000032.1 coordinate 4,560,307, forward strand.
AAGGCTCGAATAAATCCTTCAGTATTAATTGCTCATCAAAAAGTGCTGGCGACGACTACAGCTAAATATCCTATCACCAGGGCTGAAGTTAAAGTTTTGACAATATCTTCGGGAGTTCAGGCTAAGACTCTAGATAATATATTCCTAGGACAGGTCCCTAAAAGATGTATTATAGGTTTTGTAAAAAATTCTGCATTTAATGGTAACTTGACGCAAAATCCATTCAACTTTGATAATCATGGGATAAATTCATTTAGTTTATACGTTGATGGACAACAGGTTCCTTCAAAAACATTACAACCCTCGTTCAAAGATGGGCTGATCGTATCCACTTATCATACATTGTTTTCTGGTACTGGTATCCATTTTTTGAATGAAGGTAATGAAATAGCAAGAGAAGGATATGGAGGAGGATATTGTTTATTAGCTTTTGACTTAACTCCAGATCTTTCAGCCAGTTCAAGTTCACATTGGAATTTAGTTAGACATGGTAGTGTTAGATTAGAGGTCCGTTTTGAGACAGCTTTAACAACAACTCTTAATTGTGTTGTTTATGCAGAGTTTGATAATGTTGTAGAAATTAATAAAAACCGAGATATAACTGTTGATTACAATAGTTAAATAAGACAGCTGTATACTAAATCTATCACATCTATACCGTAGTCTATAATGGATACATCGGAAATAGAATATTTTATGAGTAAAATTAATTTGAACATAAAATCAAATGTTTTTGCCGCTAACAAAATGCCTATGTTTGTTCAACTACCTATTTATCTTATCAGCAATTTGGATCCAGATTACAAGCCTGGTTCTCATTGGATTGCCATTTACATTGATATTAACGGTGTTGGAGAATACTTTGATTCATTTGGCCGACAACCAGAAGGTTATCATAAGAGGTTTTTAAAGAGAAATGCCAAGAGGTGGTTTTATAACCACAAATCATTTCAAAATCCTTTTACCTCAGTTTGCGGTGAATATTGTTTAGTTTATCTGTATTTTAAGAATAAAGGAAAAACTATGTATGATTTTCAAAGTCTATTTTCTGAAAATTCTTTATGTAATGATCTTATTATAAGAAATATGTTTAATTCATTTTTTATGTAATAAATTTTTTATCAATCTATTTTTTGTTTTACTTCAATCCTAAAATTTAAAAGATGGATTTTCAAGGGAAATATGTTGTGGTACACAGATACAGATTAAATAATACAAAAAAATGATTTTAAAAATTTATTCAAACCAACAATTTTACATTATTACTTTGCCTCCACAAACGAAACAATGAGTATTTCACAAGAATAGGATAGTCTGAAGTTAAGCAGGTAACCAAAAGAAATTAAGTAGAATTTATTTGTTATTGTCTAAAACGAAATTAACACAATCACTTTTTGATGCTAACTGCTTAGTTATGTTGTAGATCACGTCTCTGGTCTTTTGAACGTGTTCATCTTCTTCGGAGTGGGCGTAATATTTAACACGCACTTCTGCTTGTTTCCATTGTTCTGCCGGGGGAATGTTCTTAATCTTGTCTATATCATACACCTCGATTTTAATGAGGTGTGATGCGTAAGCTGATTCGTCTTTGTTTGCTTTGATAAAAGCAACACCATCTGCAGTGGCTTGGCTAACAGTTGAAGAGTTTTTGGGAATCTTCTTTTTCTTGCGTTTTTCAAAGAATCCGTGAATACTGTTATTTGGTCTCTTGTTGTTGGCGATTGCTCTCTTTACTTTGAAAGCTAATGTTCCTTCGTCGTCATCACTAGGTTCTTCGTGATTCTCTGGATAATAATAGTGCTTAAATGTGTTTTCTTCAGTCAGCTATAACAATGAAAAAAACAATATTTTAAACAACGCTTCAAAGTTGAGTTAGATGGCACCTAAGGAAACACAGAGATACATAGTAAAAAATATCAGTCAAACACAAATTAAAACAAACAGGTCCAAAAACAGTTTAAAAAAGAGCTTACTTACATCCATATCAGCAACGAAAACACTGCTAGGTATATCAACCAAACACTGAACTTTTTACACTTTGCGACGGCTCGCTTGGACGGGGGTCTTGTCTTATGAATTCTTTGAGACGATATGAGGCGGAATGGTCTTAACTTCCTTTTATATGCAATGAAATCCTGCAAGTTTAGACTTGTGCATGGCATATTTCCGAGTCAGGTACACACAAAGGGATGCCGGTGAACAAAGGAGAAACAACACAGATAGTGTACAAGTTTAAACCAGCATTTTTTTGAGAACGGCGGTGCATGGTCAAAAGAAACGAAGTAATAAAATTTTAACAATAGAAGACGGTGCACGGTGGGTGGTTTGGTAAAAGGGAAATCATTAATCATTCACTGTGTAACTCAAAGCATGGAATATGTATTGTATGTGCTTGAAAAATAACAATTTGTTGATGAATTATGTGAGACGATATGAAGTGACTTTGTCTAGGCTTGCTTTTATATGCACTTAGATCCTTCAAGTTCAAACCTGCATTTGGAGATGGCTTACATGAGAATTTTACAAGTTTCAACGTGAATTATAAAGACGCTGATGGCATAGTACAAGTTTAAAAGGAAAGAAGTGAATGAAAAAAAGGTACGCTAGTCAGGTGAGTGGAACAATAGAGCTAGCGCCAGAGCCGAGAGCAGGTAAAGGGACAATGTGCGCCTATTGTTCGCGCGGCTTGTATTGTTCGCGGGTCGAACCTTTTATGATTAAAAAGGTACGCTAGTCAGGTGAGTGGAACAATAGAGCTAGCGCCAGAGGAGAGCAGGTAAAGGGACAATGTGCGCCTATTGTTCGCGCGGCTTGTATTGTTCGCGGGTCGAACCTTTTATGATTAGGTGCTTCGGAGTTGCCATTGTCCCAGAAGTGAAGTACATATGTACAGGAAGGAGTGGGCGGAGCGTTCTCAGACCTCGTCCAATCGCTCCAAGTGGGGGTGTTTCCCTTTTTTTTTTTTTTTTTTTTTTTTTTTTTTTTTTTTTTTTTTTTTTTTTTTTAGGATTGGACCCGCCCCAAAATCGCCATTTTGGACCAAAAAAATTGAGATCTGGAACCGTCGTATCCCTCACTACTGACGTGCCTACCGTTAAGGAGTTATAGGTACCTTCCAACATCAGCTAACCTGAGTAACCAGAATGAAAACAACTAAAGGCAATATACCTGCATATTATGATATTAAAAGAAACTTCCTCTAACTCCTAACCATTAAGGAGTTTTACCTTCCATCATCAGATCATCAACATGAGATGATGTCTATCAGACGCAAATACTTAAATAGCTTGAGAAAATATATGAAAAACGTAATGCATGCCTACACAATTTGATGGTTGCCCTCGATTTCCCTGTAATCCCGTCATCAGATCTTGATTTGGTGACAGTGGACCACCTCGGGAGACCTCTTTCGTATAAAAAAATAATTTTAAAATAAATAAGAAAGAAAAAGAAAAATCCCGATATTGTCGTTCCCGTAATAATTTTCGAGAAATTATCTCTCAACGCTACCCTACACTCCCCAAGGAACCCACTTGCCAAATTTCAGCTTTCGACGACCAGTAAAACGAAAAATCTCGTTTTTCCCGTTCCCGTGGGAATTTTGAAAATTCAATCTCAATGCTCCTCTACACTCCCCAAGCAACCTCCATGCCGAATTTCAGCTTTCTACGATCAGTAAAACGAAAATACTGTTTTTTCCCGCTCCTGTCAGAATTTTGGGAAATTATTTCTTTTCTTACACTCCTCAAGCAACCTACATGCCAAATTTCAGCTTTCTACGACCAGAAAAACGAAAAATCCCGCTTTTTCCCGATCCCGTCAGAATTTCGGGAAATTCTTTTGTAGTGCTCCCCTACACACCCCAAGGAACCTAAATGCTAAATTTCAGTTTTCTACGACCAGTAAAACGAAAAATCCATCCCGTTGAACTGAATATAAATCCCGTTCTTTCCTTATCCCGTGGGAATTTCCAAAAATCCTTAATTTTTTTTTTTTGTATTATAATCACCTACTTCAATGCCAAATTTGAAGTCTCTAGTAATTATTGCTCATGGGATACCGTTGAACTGAATATATAAATACCGATTTTTCCTAATCCCGTGGGAATTTCCGAAAATCCTGAAATGGATATTTTAATTAATATAATACCTACTTGTGCATCAAATTTGAAGAGTCTAGTTATTATAGTTACTGAGATAGGGTCACTCAGACTCGAATATATAAATCCCGATTTTTTCCGTTCCCGTGGGAATTTCCAAAAATCCTTCCTTAGTGGATGCCTACATTGTACAAGGTATCTATATGCAAAATTTCAAGTCTCTAGATCCAGATGTTTGGGCTGTGCGTTGATATATCAGTCAGTCAGTCAGTCAGTCAGTCAGTCAGTCAGTCAGGACTTTGAATTTTATATATATAGATAAATAGTCTTCACTAATTATTGCTCATGGGATACCGTTGAACTGAATATATAAATACCGATTTTTCCTAATCCCGTGGGAATTTCCGAAAATCCTGAAATGGATATTTTAATTAATATAATACCTACTTGTGCATCAAATTTGAAGAGTCTAGTTATTATAGTTACTGAGATAGGGTCACTCAGACTCGAATATATAAATCCCGATTTTTTCCGTTCCCGTGGGAATTTCCAAAAATCCTTCCTTAGTGGATGCCTACATTGTACAAGGTATCTATATGCAAAATTTCAAGTCTCTAGATCCAGATGTTTGGGCTGTGCGTTGATATATCAGTCAGTCAGTCAGTCAGTCAGTCAGTCAGTCAGTCAGTCAGGACTTTGAATTTTATATATATAGATAAATAGTCTTCACTAGCGTTACTTAAACAAATTTGATAGGTTAAGTACTTTAAAATTTTTATAATGGAAATTGTAAATCGACTGTGTATCACTTAAACGATGCAATATCTCCGCAAAGGTCCCTCGTCAAACCCTGTATACAAATATCTGACTCGATCGGGGATCGAGCTTGGAACCTCACAAGGTTCGTAATCAGGTTCTCTAACCACTTGGCTACCCAGTTGTCATATTGAACTTTGGCACGATCGTAAAGGTGCATTAAGAAGGGCGTTTTCGGAATTCCCAGAGAGCTAGTAATTTATTATTCTTCCGTCTCTATAAAATTTTTGTTTACAGCCCGACTGCCCAAATGGATTACAACGGGTGGTGGCACGCCCTCCGCATCATTGGCTTCTGCTTCTCCTTCCTGAACAGCTGCGTCAACCCCATCGCCCTTTACTGCACTAGCGGTATCTTCAGGAAGCACTTCAACAGGTACATTATGTTCAACATCCATAAAACTACCTATCTCCAAGGAGTTGAGAATGTGCAGCCGGGTTTTTAGTCGGTGAGAGTACGGTACTGTCTGGGGACTTACCTTCCCAATCGGCCATAATTGATTTTATTCTACTGCATGCCCCCATCTTCTCATAAAGCACCTCATGTAAAATTCAAAACCTTAAAACAAGTAAACAAAAGCAGTCTTTAGCTCTCCAGGTGACTCAGTCCAAAAAAAACATGCATAACACCTGATACACCTTGTGAGGAACTTAAAGAACTGGTGAATCAAGCAGTGCCCAAGTGCCCGTCGTGCCTTCGCGTATTTTCCGGTTTTAGATTTAAGTTTTAAGTTTTTTTTCTCTTTATACGTAATTATTGCAATTTCTAAAGAAATTTACCTGTACCAAATTTTACGTAACTAATTCTAGCGGTTAGATTTTTATCCCGATACCGTATCAATCTAGAGATCGAAATGTAGCCAATGTGCTATTCGAGACGTTAGGCTACCTCAGATTTCAATCAAATTTGTCTTTGTAATTTTCTTTCTGTGGACCTGCTTTTTGTATCGCTTAATTATAGTTGGTGTACAATAATAGAGTCATTGTATCATATTGTACTATTGTAGGTGGACATTTTCATTAATACATGTACCTACCAACGGGGTAAAGATAAAAGTTAACAGTTTTGTGACGATTCTCCCCTACAGTTAATATGAAGAGTCCACGAAAAGAACATGTCTAAAATAGTCACCTTTTTATTTAATTGAGATTTTAATCTCAAAATGTAAGTAGAGCTCACAAAGCACTATGAGTTACCATTGAATTAAATAACCTGAAAACATCATAAACAGTTTTTTTTTTTTTTACTTTCAAACCGCTATAACTCAAAAAGTTGTTTAGGTGACTATTCAATATGGAATAAAACATCATTGAACTGACAATATTTCACTTTTCCTCAACTATGCCGTTACTAGGTACATGTTTTAGTAAAAATGCCCAGGTACCCGTATGTACAACTATTTTATTTTTCAGGAGAAACAAATACACGCAAGCATTCACGCATTTAAGTAGGATTATGTACCTATAAATAATTACTCGGTAATCAGTACACGCATATCCATTACGGAGTAAAATGTTTCTTATTACCTAATTTATCTCAACACAGTCTCTCATTATGAGAATTAACCAACACTAGTACTTCTCATAGACTCATCAATCTTCCCGCATGTCAGAACACACAATTGTGCACATTCTACCATTATTATTAGGTTTATTTTTGAGCGAGGATACAGGATATCTCGTATACAAGTGCTTTTTATGCCATCAGAGAGCTCTTCGTAAATCTGATAGATGTTTATCTAGGCTGTGGAAGCGCCGACTTTATTCTAATGCAGTAAAGTACTGTTTTGGCGTGAAAAGATGCTGTCAGAAGCAAGTTCACAAAATGCGCCAAGTTGGATAAAGTTGACTACAAAGTACCCGTATTTCTGTTAGTGTGTCATAAAATATATAAGTTGCAGAGGAAATGGGTAAAGCCTGAGAGTGGTGCAAGCATTATCTAGTACCTATGCTACAAAAATAAAATTGAATGTTTTTGTTTTCCTAAATAAGGCATGCGATTTATTCAAGATGGTCTAATGTGAACCACGTATGGTACAATAGTACTAACTATACATTTGCACGTGTGTGTTGTGTACATATTATTATAGTAACCATACGCACACAATATTCTGCATTGGATGCCGAGAATTAACTGTAATCCTCCCTTGCATTGTGTGCCAGTGAACAGATACTGGCAAGATTAAGAGGCTGTTTTACCATCCATTGATTAGTGTTAACTGACGGTTAAATGTGATGCCGTCTCTATTTGTTTTGTTCGAATAGACGGAGACGGCATCACATTTAACAGTCAGTTAGCACTAATCAATGGATGGTGAAACAGCCCCTAAGATGTCTTACATTGCAATAGTATATACAAATAAACATTGCTATGGCTATACCGTATTAGGCGAACGAAGAGATATAGTTATGTGGAACGAAATAAAGGAATTAAAATACCTTAATATCTTTCTTATTATCCAGTGTTATTTAGCAAAGTTCTAAGCAAAATATACGCAGTGACGGGTCATTATAGATATCTTCAACTCCGGGCTATATGCGTCCCATTGTTGGGCACAGGCCTCTTTCCAAAATGAGAGGACTTAGGTTGTAATGTCAACACATGGCCAGTGCGGTTTAGAAATTTTACAAAACTTTGGAAATCGTAAAGAAATTCTACACATAATTGTTTAAATTTATGATGTCTTTTTGTTTTAGATACCTGCTCTGCCGCGGTGGTTCGGCTCGTGGTCCTCGAGGGTCCATCTCTTTGTCCACGTCCAGAAGAATCACCTCCAGCAGGAAAACCAATATCAGCATGGTGCCTAGGACGTGAGTATTAGAACCATTTAACAATCTGATCTTATTGTCAAACACACTTCGAATCCAAAGCGTTTTTTGTGTTTTGTGTGTGTTATTTCAGTGTGGACGTGGAGGAACTGTATGAACACACATTTCTTGCATTTACATAGCCTTCATAAGGTCGCGCGTGAGCAAAAAATTTTTATATAAAGTCTACCAACTCCTAAATCCGTGTCGTACGTAATTACATTTAAAAATAAAAACGCCTTTCCCAACTCTAAAACATCATTAGGGAAAGTTCTGGAACAAAAATGGGACTTTGTGGTTTCTCTATACATTTTAGAGGCTTATAAACAAACAAAAGAGATTTTATGTCAATGAACGGAAAGCTGTATTAAAATTGCTGCTTCTTTGAACATTAATTTGCAAAGTTTGAATTAGTTTACGGAGCTCCGAATAAGCATAATTTAAGCTCCCGACGGATCCCAAACAGCAGGCTTCTTAACGACAAGAGACTGCTGTCGTAAATGAAACATTTCCTTTTGATAATTTAGCCAGTAGGTGCGTATATTTTGGTCGAGTATAATATTCCTAATTTATTCACAATACAATGAATGATAACAAATAGATACCTAATACTACCGACTCACGGGTTATTTATTTATAAGACGGGGATTATGGACTCAGTCTCGCTAGACATGGGGGATAAATAAAGTCACGGTGACAAAATCACTAAAATCTGCTAAAATCCTATTCTAAAATTATGTAATTAAAAGTTATATTCTTGATTATGGATGGTGTTTACTTACACCAAACACCGTTGCTATGCCAATCCGTTTATTACTCAATCGTTCAACTATCTTATAGTTTTAAAGTCAGTCAAACGTTACCTCTATCCTCGATTCATCCTTCCGTGTCTTATCATGTAAACAAACACTTCTCGAAGACACAGACACACTTTTCTCTTGGATTACACAATAACCATCACTTAAAATGTTCCTGTATATTTAAAGAAACTCACAAAGTATTGAAATCAACCGATTAACCACTGAAAAATATCATTTCTAATAAGATTGCCTTCAATAATTGAAGGAACGATTGAATAACTTCAAAAATGTCTGACATTGCAGTGTCAAGACTGCCTTTGGAAGGGATTGAAAAGTATTGATGGGAAACGACAACTTATCGATATAGATTAATACTTCATGTAGAAATTTCGGAAAATGCATTGAAATTAATCATAATAATTACTCGGATTTGTTGTGGTTGATTTCAATATTTATTTTAAACGAGGACGGACACGGACAGTGTGTAGGTGTCTATGGTTATGCTAACCGTCATTTCATATTGAGTTGAATCTTAAAAAAGTAGAAAAAATATAATGAAAACTTAGCTGTAATGGTGTTCAACCACTCCACTAGAGGAAATTAAAATAAAATAAAAAGAGTTGAATCTAAAAATGTCAATCGTTTCGCTACTTCGCTTGATGTCATACGTTACGTGTACTCCTTTTGTGATATTTCTCACGACTTGGCTTGCTTATAGATTTATTTACGTTAATAGCAAAATATCGGTCACGGTTTATGTACATTTTATCGACTTTTCCAATCACTAGTCATTGTTTATTACCACCTGTGACGTCACGTTTGTATACATGATAAGACACGGAAGGATGAACACAATATAGGTATTTTTAATAACAGCGACACCTATCGGTCAATAAAGTAACTATCGTCCAAAACTTACTTCTTTTTAGCACAAAATCAAACGCAAAATGAAGTGATGTAATTCGGATTGCCTCGTTTTATCAAAAAGAATCCTTGATTAATTGTTGTTCCATTAAGACATGCATCATTTATTATTTTTATTATTTCACTACATTTTGCTTCTTTTAGTAATAAAGTGATTTATCAATGCAATGTTTTTTAAACCTTAGGTGACCTTAGCAATATTATTACATATATAAAAATAAACTGGTTTAAAAGCAAAAAGCGCAAGTAGACATTATATACAACGTTAGAGATTATAAAAAACATAGTAAACAAAATTGAATCCTACCAAATAATTTAAAGGAAACGAGAAGTGTAAATTACTTAAACTTTAAACTCGATTTGCCAAAATTCACGATTTTTGAGTTAAGACCGTTTATTACTAAGCATGCGATATGGTATGACAGATAATATACAAATATCATACAGTGATACGAGTAACAGGTGTGACAAAGGCACGGTGACTTTTCACTGTGACTTTTTTGGAACGGGATCGTCAGTCACTTATATCAAAATGTAACGCTTTTCCCTATGTCTTCTCGTCTGAAGTTTGTCTGTAGTTTGTCTGTGTAGTTTGTTTGTGTGTAGTTTTATTTTTATTTTTTTTAAGTGGAATTTTATATATATATATTTTGTCGGTTTCACTGTATTTTTATGTCTATTTTTTTCTAATGTATGATGGCCAGATGGTCCCAAAGGAAGAACAGCGCCGTTCGCGAGAACGGCAGATTGCTGATTTGGGACCATTTCGTGACATGCACAGCTATTTTTTTGTTTTTTTTTGTTTTTTATTTAGGTATTTTTTTTGTCACGAATAAATGTTTTCTTTCTTTCTTTCTTTCTTTCTTTCTTTCTTTCTTTCTTGATGATAATGACGATGATGACGAAACTTATATTTTCTGTCGTAGGACAAGCGTCGGCCGTGACAGCAGCATCCGCCTCATCAGCAACGGTTCCTCGAAACTCTGAGGAAGGAACGGCCGCTTACCGGCCAACAACAACGAGCGAAGCAAGGAGAACTTAAGGAACTATTTCAAGAACGACAGCCTGGCGCCGTTCCCAAAGTGCTGCGAGAACGAGAACGGAGGCAAACACGCGGAAACTAACGTCGACGCGAAAAGCAGCACCGAGAGTTTCTATCTGCCTGCCGATAGCTTTAGACGGTCGAGATAAACTTTTTAATGAATACAGGGATACTACGAAATTCGAAGTTCGTATCGTACCGTCCCTCTCGCTCTCGTATTAAGTAATATTAGCGTCAGTGGGATGGCAAGAGAGAAAGAAGTTCGAATTTTGCACTTCGTAGTATTAGGGCCAGTCTTGTGTAAGTTACGCGATGTTTTTGTTTTTTTACCCGACGGCCAAGAAGGAGGGTTATATGTTTGCTTCGTATGTATGTATGTCTATTCCTATGTCCGCTCGTAACTACTCAACGGCTGAACCGACTTTGATAAATGATACGTCATTGGATTCGTAATATCTATAAATAAATAAATAAATAAATAAATAATAATATACTATATTTTTTAACTAAAACACGGAAGAATTTTTCAATACCTAGCTCTTAACTTTACCAATAAATACCAAACAAGCAATATCGGACGCTAGCAGACCGGAAGCGTGAAATGAATAAAAAAATGTCCCAAAAATCCATCAGGCAACGTAGAACAATTTGCTGGATTTTTGCCAACAGATTTTTTGCTCTCGAAAAACCACAAAGTTTTGTTTATTCCAAATGAAATAACGATGCATGTGCTTTTGTAGGTACTTTTTTTGTCTAATAGTTTGACATTTTTTTGCCAGAAACAGAGACAAAACAACATTTGTTAATAACTGATCTTTTGCTTCATAAGAACTGTGTATCTTATAAATACACTCCCCCACAACTACGCATGAGCGACTTATGTGTTCGTCGCGTGACCAAAACACTTGCCACACAATGATAACCCAGCAACACACGCAATGAACAAAAAAAACGCTCATCGCTCCGCCAGTCGCTTGTAGTAGAGGGGTTAATCCTGCCTTGAAAGGCGTGGGAGCACCAATAGCTCATTACCATCTAACTAATTATTGACTAAGAGGAATCACGATAAACTATCGAAATCTCTCAGATCGCTAAAAGCATTTGACAGCTTGTTTTGTCTATTTACGACAAAAGCATTATCCGAACACAAATTAATTTAAGCCCTTATTAAATTGGTTCAATGAAGTAAACTTTCATTGGAAGGTTATTGTTTTATTTAAAAGACGATTTCACTAAGCCCTTTGTTCGTATTTATAACATGGAGTGGGTAGAGGTGTTTTAAAATAAATTCGATATGTTTCAGCAGATGGTTGGAATATTCGTATAGTTCGAATGAAAACCCTTGTAAAGGGTTTTAAATGTATTACTACTGTATTACATTCCAGCATGTCTCCTTTTATACAGCTAGTGAATACAATAGTGAGCGAGAGACTCCTTCGGCTACAGACTGTGCCTCTAGTGTGGCGTTTTCACAAACATTCGTTTAGTATTCGAAGATATAAATCGAGCGTTCGATCGTCGATACATCTTCTCTCTTCTTCTTAGTCGGACACTCTTGTCAGAGTGGTCGTGGTTGCGCAGACGAGGTACACGAGGAGATGTTCGGTGGGTCGTAGACTTTTACGAGGACAGCCCTCTTAGCAATGTGCTTCCATTTCTGCCGGTTAGAGGCGTTGCGAGTACACTGGACCATGGTGGACTCAGCAGCTTTTCGATACATAGCCGCCACCATGTCCACGGTGCGGCGTCGTCACCCGTTTTCGTTACGATACGCGGACGAAATAGTTTAAGTACGTAGCAAACACTCACAAAGGTTGTTGCGCAAACTTTCCGCTTGAGGTGCTGTCCGTGTTTCCATACAAATTGGGATTTTAACGCGAACGCGATCGAGACGTATTTTGTGAACGGGAAAATACACTAAGCATACTGTATAGCTAGCGCGTGGTAGCCATATCGCAAACGAAGCAATGCTGTGTCACTACAAAAAATAATAATATGGGAGATGTATAAATTATTCGACACGATTTTCTTAATACAGTTTGTTTACTTTGGAATGAAACATACCTACAATCTTAACCTCGAATAAAACTAAACGCACTTGCACTTCACGTCACATAACTTACCAAGATGTATCATTATACCTTGACCAATGAATATGCAGGTATAATTATATACTATAATTATAATAAGAACGGCCACTTACTGTAATAATATTAATAATCGACAAGTTCCATTGCTTTTGTATATAACATTGTATTTTGTACAGTCGATAATCGCCTCTATGCGATGACAACTTGGATATTTTTCGAGGCGTGCTCTTTTGATATACAGAGTATAGTGATTTTCATCGAATTTTGTCGGATAAGATCCTATTTGTGTTGCTTTTTCAATTAGCTTTAGTAAACTTTCATAAGCTAGTTTTAAAAACAAGATAAATACGAGCTTTTATAACAAAATACGACGGCAAAGCTTCACTACATCTGTATCAAGTTGTCATCGGAAAGAAGCGAAATATTATAAAAAAAATGTAAATGTTGATAACTCATGCATAGTAATTATAAAATCAATAATATAATATATATTATAAATCAATTGCTGTTCGTTAGTCTCGCTAAAACTCCAGAACGGCTGGACCGATTTGGCTAATTTTTGTTTTGAATTATTTGTGAAAGGCCAGGGAAGGTTTGAAAAGGAGAGTAAATATGGTTTTTTTTTTAAATGTGGCGGTACGATGTTTGCCGGGTCAGCTAGTTATAAATATAAATTAAGATAATTGTATTTTTATCTAATCTAAAGATTGTTTATGGCACGTAGTGAATTAATGTCTGATTTAAATTGTTAAAATATACGCAGCCGCACAAAATTTGGCCCACTCTATACAAAATTGCCTTTTACTGCATACATTTGATGTTTGCCGCTCATTAAGTATTATGATTGTTTAATAACATTTTCTTTTATGTTGGTTGTAATCGAAAACAAGCAAATGGTGTGATTAATTGCATAAATAAACCGGTCAAGTGCGAGTCGAAATCGCGCACTGAGAGTAGTACCCTTAGTGTAAGTTTTAAGGTTACAAAATACTCAATTTCTATGGAAACACTAACAGCACGCCTCTAGCGGAACGTTTGCGATGTTCGTGTTTCCATACAAATTGCGATTTTGACGCGAACGCGATCGAGACGTATTTTGTAACCCAAAACTTACACTAAGGGTAAGTATATAAGTTATTTTATATATTTATTATGTTAAGATTCTTTGATGAAATTTACCTAAAGGAGCAGAACATTTTTTTTTTCGTTTAGTTATAGGGAAAAACTGGAAAATGTACGATAAATAGAAATAAACTTTTAACAATCTACATTATAATTAAATTGTACATTAATATGTACTGTCTTTGATGCACAAATAATAATACTTACCTACATAATTTAAGACATGGTGTTTAGCTTTGTGTCGTAATTTAATTTATTTTTAAGTTCTTTTTGTACGTATTAAACTATTTATGTATAAATAAAAGAAAAAACATTATGAACGATTTTCCTTCTAATATAATTTATTTATTAGTGATTTAAATCATTTTGTCGGCATAACAATAAGATTTTGCTTTATTCAATTCAATATGGGTACTACTATGAACCAGTGGCCCGCTTCAACCAGTTTCTATAAGTGATCCACTTGCGTAAAAATTATATCAGAATTACATGAGCTCAAAACTCGACAAAAAAAGAAAGATGTCAACTTTGCACGAGAACTACAGATTATTACAGCATTTTTACAAAAATCGAAAAATCACAGGCATAGAAAATATAATGAAGATCTTGATTGTAAAATATCATTGATTTCTGTGCTATACTTTTCGTATAGTATAAGGACAACGAAACCCAAAATTCAGCCGCCTAAATCTTGAAAAGCCTACAGCTATCTTGATATATATACATTAGCGGGAAGCGGAGAAGCGGGAAGGGATGTGGATGGGGGGGACGGCTGCGAGCGCTTATGTCACGAGCGATAAAGACAGCAATATCCCAAACAAACTTCTCTTAAGTACCTATTTTGGACGGCCAGATACGAAGTTCGAATCTTGCACTTACTTAGGGGCTGCTTACAGAATTTAATGTAATGTGTTATAATTACAAAGTTTCTGCTGTAATCTGCATTTAACGTGTATTCAAAAGTAATTAATACACGTCGTAACTGTCACAAGAGCCTCGTTATGCAAATATATTAATAAGGAATAAAGTTGCGTTGAAATCTTTCCAGAACTTTCTCGATCAATCATGCAAGCTTAGCTCTTATGGCGGCTAATGCAGGTTTAATGTACGCTCTTTGACTTAGGGTTGCTATTTCAAAATCTGAAAAATCCTGGAAAATTTGCGGGTTGTGTTTTTAGTTTATTATATACTTGTTTTAAACTATTACCAGTACCAATTCTGAGGCGTAAATTATTAACCTTTCTTACGAATAAATGCTATTATTCTGTTCTCGATTATTTAAATGATGACCTAAATTGTTTGTAATTATTTCTGTCTAATTTGATTTGTTTTTTTTTTTTAATATTCGAAATATAAGTATAATGTTAATATCTGGCTTAATAGCCAATGTTTTTGTACGCCAACTGGCAAAAAATAGTGAAAAACGGAAAAATGTAACATCTCTGTATTTATGCAGCTATAACCTATGTTTCACAAATAAAACACTTTTAACTTTTGGCTTTTGACTTTTGGAGCAAAAACGAATTTGAGCGCATTACATCACCAAATGAAATGTTTTTATTTTTTATTTTTGGTATAACTTTGTCTTCGATTTAACGGGTAATATTTCCAATTCCTATCATGATTTTAATCTTAGAAAATAACCGTTTTGTATGATACGCTGACTACGTACTAACTGTGCCATAGCATTAAGTAATAAACTTAAAGTTTTGTTGTAATTTATAATAATTATATAAAATAGAATTAATTTCACATAAATCAAAATAGCACAAAGTGACAAACGTAGCGCTTAAGGTTGTATAAACATATCTTGTAAAGTGTAAAAATATTAAAATAATGTTACTAAAATGAACTTTTGTAAATATTATTCATGAATAAAGTATACCGAACGGATATTTTACAGAAGTTTTTTATTGCTTTCATCAGTTCCCAAAACACACTCACTACCTGTACCTTCCTTAGTGTAAGTTTTCGGATAAAAAATACGTCTCAATCGCGTTCGCGTTAAAATCTCAATTTTTATGGAAACACGAACAGTGCCTCTAGCGGAACGTTTGCGATGTTCGTGTTTCCATACAAATTGAGATTTTAACGCGAACGTGATCGAGACGTATTTTAACTGTAACCGAAAACTTACACTAAGGGCTATGTATGCTAAGTTCCCAATCCGCACTGGGGCCCCGTGGGAGCTGCAAGCCAAGTCGTCTCATTCCGAGAGAAGGCCTGTGTATACTTCCGAATAGGGTACTATTATTTAGGGATAAGTTCGCCTTTGTACCTACATCTCTCTCTCTTGTAAATTGTAATTTTCATATGTTTTGTGTACAATAAAGAGTTACAATACAATACAATTTATTCTGTGCTTATAGTATTTAATACGAGAGCGAGAGAGACTGTACGATACGAACTACATCGATTTTCCAACTTCGGAGTAGGCCCTGAACCCTGAAAACCACTGTACCGATTCAGATAAAAATCGGTAGGTATACCGATAGTTAGTCCCGGGGACGGACATAGGATAGTTTTT
Organism: Choristoneura rosaceana; assembly: GCA_037349165.1. NCBI lineage: Eukaryota > Metazoa > Arthropoda > Insecta > Lepidoptera > Tortricidae > Choristoneura > Choristoneura rosaceana. Next base: position 4,576,534 of record JAZBNJ010000032.1, read on the forward strand.
TTTTCACGGAAATTGCGTAGTTCCTGCGGAATAGAGATAAACAAATTTTACGCGGGCGAAGCTAGGTTATTGTATGTCCCCAATACTCAAATTATATTGTTCTAGCTTTTGCCCGCGGCTCCGCCCGCGTGGTATTCGGTTATCGCGCGCTGTTCCCTCGGGAACTGTGCATTTTTCCGGGATAAAAAGTAGCCTGTGTCACTCTCGGGCTCATAAACTATCCCTATGCCAAAAATCGTGTCGATCCGTCGCTCTGTTACGGCGTGAAAGAGGGACAAACATACAAACACACAAACACACTTTCGCATTTATAATAGTATATGGAGTATGGATTGTATTGTAACTCTTTATTGTACATAAAACATGAAAATTACAATTTACAAGAGAACGAGATGTACAAAGGCGAACTTATCCCTTAAAGGGATCTCTTCCAGTTAACATTTGAACGATTGAAAGGACAGCAGAAACAAGAGTAGACACTACAATGGTATCTACAATGGATATCTGCATACAGTTCACCGATTTAGACATAAAGTGAAGAGGTAGCATACAAACAGACTAACAAACATTCGAATTTATAATAGGTATTAATAGTGGGATAAGGAATTTTTGATTAAAGCATTTTCAAAATCGGTTCAGCTGTTCCAGTGATCAGTTGCTCTATTCTTATCAAATAAAGATTGATTTTGGAGTCTTTTTGTATTTTTTATTTCAACTCCAAATTTTGTTACGTTTACGGTCATCCCGTGAAATTAACATCGAAAAAAGCTCAAAGTGACTAAATAAGAAACAAACAAGCTGAGATATGTGGTGCATAGGAGAAATTTGCGTCTGTACTCCTGTACAGTGGTGGTGTAGCGGTATACTAAGTTCGTATTTTCGATGTCTTATCAAATAAACAAAGGAAGTTTACCTTTTATTATTAATGGAACAAAAAGGTCGTAACCTGTATAAATGGGAACTGTGCCACTGGGCGGAAGATAAATTAGAAGGGAATGTCAGGTGCATGTGTGTAGCAGTTGGATGGCGTAAAAATTTTCGTTAGACATCCCCGAGCAAGGAAAACAGAACATATTTCCGCCAGGGCCAGATTTAGGGGAAGGCAACCGGGGCTACAGCTTTACACTACTGTTACATATACATATAACGTTTTAAACTTTCGTGATTCTCACTCATAGTTCAAATACCACAAACGGGACTTATCACGCTAAAACACACAATAGGGTCTGATAGGGTGACAAATAAATAAATGACTAAGTGCGGGTAGTCCGTGATACGAGTGTAATACTGTTAGTGATCAAGTGCGGGTGGTTCGAAGAACTCGCGCTGCTAGGCAGACTTGGCACCCCACACTTCAGTCTACTCGTGACCACGGCAACTGCAACGTTGCCGAAACGTCGAGGTAAATGTTACTTGTGTGTGTTAGCGTGATAAGTCCCGTTTGTGTTATTTTGACTACTGTTACACATGCTCACTACTAGCATGCTAATTCTTACATTAATGTTTTCAAATCTCCAACATGCATTACATTATAGTTAATACAGCACCGGACTACCAGTTAGGTAGGTAATGAGGTAACTTTGGTATCCACACTATAGGTACTTGAAACGTTTAGGTAATTAAATAACTGTAAACCAGCTGCCTAATTTGGTATTTACATTCAAGGATTTTAAATATTTTACTTATCAATTAGTATAAATACAAACTAGACTAGTGTATTTTTATACAGAAATGTAAATATTTAGATAGGTTAATGGGGTAATTTCACTATTTAAGACCCCAATTGACGTTGTTTTGTTTAAAAAAAATTAAATACCTATCCAAACCAAGTATAGGCATGATTGTGTCTGTGTGTATGATACGGTGTAATGGGTAGAGACCCTAAGTAGTCTGGCTTATTATTCAAAGCGCCTAAACATAATTTTATACGAAAGGCACGTCTAACACATTTGCTATTACGCCTGTAAGGCAAAGTCTACATTCATTAGCTGACGATATTGAAACTCGATACATTTTAAGTAATGGGACTTTCTCGTTACCTTTAGGCCCTTTATTATGTCTACGTTAAGCATTATTGGCACAGAATATGTATGTTATATTCTGTAGATACTGAATTATATGTAAGTACTTACCTTTACTTTCCTGGTCGCTGATTTTTTGTAAGTACCTACCTATAAAATTGGCCCAAGGCATACACTGACAAGCTATCTACTTATAAACTACAAACAAACATCACGCCTATATTCCTAAATGGGGTAGGCAGAGCACACAAAAGGTAACCGCTTCGGAGCCACATTTAGTAATTTTTAACAGACTTCAAAAAAAGGAGGAGATTTTAAGTTTGACAAAAACGGTAATAGTGAAAGGTTGCTAGCCTGCCGCCTACGGTATACCTTAACCTATATCCTCAGTCGCCTCTTACGACATCCACGGAAGACATGGATAGGTGTAATTCGAACCCGACACCACACGGGCATACCTATTATATTTACTAAAGTGTAAAAAATCATCAATTTCCATTAATTTAAGCATTTTATGAGTTCACGCAAATTATTCCGACCACGTTGTTGCAATGCCGTGTTCGACATCCCCAGTAATTAATTTAGTACATGCGTAGTATAATACAAGCTTCATTGGTAAATATTCTACAAGGTAATAATAGGCCGTGTTAATGATTTAACAAGTTAGTATGTATACTACGGGATCTTTTCGACTGCCATAATGTTTTAAGTCATAATGTAATTTTTTAATAATAAATTAAACATTACATTATGACTCACAATGTTCGACCAGTCGATATAGAATCGTATACACCTGAGATCTAACTTCTGGTGGCGTGGTGAACGGCTGTGTTGCCATAATGATGAACTCTGGCTGGTTCGAAACGCATTAGTGTAGTGGTGATGGTGGGTTTTTGTGATGTAATGTGTGTTCTTACAGCATGGGGGCGGAGGAGCTGCCTGAACACACTTTTGTTGCACAATATCGTAAGATCGCAGGTGAGCGAAGGACTCTGTGGCGAAGGTAATTGTTTAGAGTTGATTTTACACAGAAATCAACAATTTCGAAAAAACCGGATTTTTTTTTTCGTTATTAATAATTAATTTCGGAAAACCGGTTCGGAAAAAACCTCTGTTGAGAAGAAGCCGGCAAGAAACTCAATGAGGTATTTTTTTCTCAACAGATTTACAATATTAGTTATGTGAATGTCACAATAATATGTTGTTGGAATGTACTCTGAACTCAGACTTGAGGAGAAGGGTTCTTAGGGGTTTGTGCCCCATGCGCAATGGCCAGGTCAATTATTGGCTCTCAGAGCCAACATCTGACAAAGCCATTTGCATTTACCACTTTTTTAATATTATTATGTCCTTTGCGTAAGGAAACTTTGCTATGGCAGATTTTAATGCAGGTAACTGTAGATAAAAGTAATTTCACATAATATTATTTATTATTACATTTACATAACATTCTAGAGTATAATAATAAATATAAATGCCCTTACAATAATTTTACTATATTGCGTGTTTACAACCATAAGTTTTTCTATTTTAGTTTTCAATAATAATTTTAACAATATCGATATCGGAAATCTCAATTGGCGTAAAGGACATTTTAAGACTTTACAGTACAAGCAAAAAACGTTCACTTTTTTGAAAAAAAAATTATAACTCATCTGTTTATTATTGCATAAAAATAATGTTAAGGGAGATTATAGTTTTTTTTATCTCTTCTATCAGATAGCATTATAATTTTTATTGGAAAAAGCATATTTACGGAGATAATGTCTTTTACTACCCCCAATTTTAGATGTTGTGTTCTTTACGCCTGTTGATAACGTGACTTTCAAAATATAACCTTCAGTCGTACAGGTCCCAAAATAAAAGGGCATTATTACTGTCGTAAGAGAAGGAAATTGACAGAAAACGGGGTATAAAGAACATGAAACGGTACAAATTTAGATTGAAATAATTAAAATGGGTTGTAATTCAGGTGCATGCAGGTGGTAGGACCTTGTGCAAGGTCCGCCCGGATTGCTACCACCATCTTGCTCGCTAATCCTGCCATGAAGCAGCAGTGCTTGCACTGTTGTGTTTCGGCGTGGAGAGTAAGACAGCCGGTGAAATTACTGGCACTTGAGGCATTCCATCTTAGGCTTCTAGGTTGGCAACGCATCTGCAATACCCCTGGTGTTGCAGATGTTTATGGGCAGTGGTGATCTCTTACCACCAGGAGACCCACTTGCTCGTTTGCCTTCCAGTAGAATAAAAAAAAAAAAAAAAAAAATGGAAAAAATGCAACACTTTTATTCATTACTGTAAGATTTTTAATTTTATTATTCTAAGTGCAAAACTGTTTTTTAGTTTACCAAAAATAGGCCTTATACCTGTAATCACACATCAAATTTTAGTTTTGTAGTTAATAATCAATATTTATAATAAAGTTTCTTAAGTAAAATATCTAAACACGTAGGGCCGTGTTGCACGACACGACATTTTTTTATTTATTTTTATTTTACGTTTAGTTTAGTTTTAAGTTAGTTTCTAGATAAGGTCCTCATTGAAAATCAGCGCCACGGCTTGCCGTGGCATTATGCTGAGTGGGGACCTGTTAAGCGTCATGTATGTCTTGTATTTGTTCTGTTTTTATTTATGGCGTTAAATAAATGTATTTTCTTTCTTTCTTTCTTTAACCCCTTTCAAAATGGAATAGTAACATTTAAATGACACTTTTTAGGTAGTTTAACTTTAGTTTGCTTTATTTTTACAAGTACTTTAGTTCTAATTATAATTTTTCCACCATAAAAGATATAATTATTAATTTTTCTTTCCACTTAGAAAATAGGATAAGTATTTAGTTTAATTTAACCACCTATTTACATGCATTTTAAAAACAAAACTTAATATAATAAGTAATCTATTCATAATCAAAATATGAAACACTGTAGCGAATCTTTACAACAACATAGTGAGTAATGAAAATAATGAAAAATTCAATAGGTAAGAAAATAATTTACAAAATTGTGTGTATGGTTTAGCAAAAACAGACCATTATACCTGCATCAAAAATATTTTTGTAGCATAATTATCAGTCAAAAATCAACATCTTATAATTTTTTCAAACAACTAAATAAACAAGACCTTTAATATTAAATAGAAACTTAAGTACAAGAGGTATCGATCTCTTAATTTTAATTTGTTCTTTTTATATCAGTAAGTATTTTAGTTATAATAATATTTTTTCCATTATAATGAAATATTTAAGTATTTTATCAATGTCTCCTTCTACTTATAAAATTGTATTTAGCACTGTTATTCGCTATTCTCTTGTTGTTTAATATACAAGTATTTTAGATGAACTAAAATTATAATCAAAGTAAACTAGGCAACATTGTAATTAATCTTTTGGATGACATACTTAAGGTGACCGCCTCAAATATAATTAATACTTAACCCTCTGCGACTGATGTGCGGTCTATCAGACACCGCTAAATAAACTTCATGTTGCCAATTCGCCGTTTCGCTTGATATAGCTCCGTCTCGCTCAGTACCTTCCTCGAATGACTCGCGGCATTGGTCAGTGACGCCCGAACGGCGACGCGGTGCACACGCTTGGAGGTACGAGCTGCGGGTGTCTCACAGACGTAAGTACAGCAACAAGTCCTGAGTCTGACAGACCTCACCTCATAAAATCATTTATGTGCCCATAGTGTCCAACAGACCTCACCTCATAAAATCATCTACATTTTCATAGTGTCTGTCGGACGTCACCTCAGAAAAATATTAATGTTTCTGTAGTATCTCAGAGACCTAACCACATAATTAATTATATTTTAGATGGCCGATCACAGTTTGCGGGAGTCTAGACCGTCAAAACGAAATCATAGCGGGTTTCCAGTGATTGCTAGCGACCAACAAATTAGTCAGTGGCTGGAAGAACTAAACGATGAAGATGATTTTAGCGACGTTGACGACTCAGTTGAAGACCCTGACTTCGTGGCTGATGCAGTTGAAGTAGCTGAACCGGATAGCGGACCGACAATTCAAGAAGTAAGTGATGGCTCTACTACAAGTGGAAATGAGAGTTCGGATTATGAAGATAACCTTCCCCTTAGCTTGAGGGCCAATTCAGGACGTGGTAGGGGCGTCACTAACTACATCGGCAAAAACGGCTACTTATGGTCAAAAACCGAGTTTGCAAGGACAAGTAGAACACCAGCTCACAATATTGTCCACGTGTCTCGTCCGACAGAACCGTCTGCATTTCAAAATTTTTATGAAATTTGGTCAAAAATCTTTGATCTCGAAATGGTTAACCGGCTTGTGATTTACACCAATAAAAAATTACGTTCCTATCGTGAACAGTTTCGTAATTCTGGTAGAGGAGAACTAAAAGATACTAACGAAACAGAAATACTTAGTTTGCTTGGACTCCTCTATTACAGTGCAGTATTTAAATGTAATAATGCCGACGCAAACTATTTATTCGCAACAGATGGCACTGGACACGAAATTTTTAGATGTGTAATGTCAAAACATCGATTCTGTACGTTGCTCAACTGTCTTCGACTTGATGACGGGGCTGACCGCCAAGAGCGATTGAAAACCGACCCATTAGCAGCAGTATCATGGTTTTTCAATAAGTTTGTGAAAAATTCTCAACAAAACTTTACACCTGGACCAAATACCTGTATTGACGAGATGCTCATACCCTTCAAAGGTCGATGTAAATTTATCATTTACATGCCCAAAAAACCAGCCAAATATGGAATAAAGGTCGTCATTTTGTGCGATGCTGAAACTTTTTACGCCTATAACGCATACATTTACAGTGGCAAGAATTCAGATGGCGAAGGTCTGTCGGAAGCGGAGAGAAAACTTGCGATTCCTACTCAGTCTGTTTTAAGACTGGTCAAACCTATAGAAAATAGTAATCGGAATGTAACGGCAGATAACTGGTTCAGCTCAATACAGGTCGTCGAAATGTTGGGATCAAAAAATCTAACATACCTAGGAACTCTGAAAAAAAACAAACGAGAAATTCCACCCGAGTTTCAGCCAAATAAAAGCAGAGAACTGGAAAGCTCTTTGTATGGCTTTACTAAAGACTTCACCTTGTTGTCATATGTGCCGAAAAAAAATAAGGCTGTGATTTTGATTTCTTCCTCCCATCACGTGAAAAGTTCTGATGAAACAACCAACAAACCAACTATGATCATGGACTATAATCATACTAAGGGCGGAGTGGACGAAATCGATAAAAAATGTTCGGTATATTCGAGCAGTCGAAAGACTCGTCGATGGCCCATGACCATATTTTATAGAATTTTAGACCTAGCTGGTACTAATGCCTATGTGCTCTACAAGGGATGTCTTGGTACCAAACTACGTAGAGGCGAATTCCTAAAGTCTTTGGCAAGAGAATTAGTTCTTCCAAGCTTGCAACAACGTGTATATAACGACAGACTACCACGAGAACTGCGATTAACAATAAAAAGAGTTTTAGGAAATGATTTGCCTCTACCTCCCCCTCAACCAGCACCAGGTCCATCTGAACGCAAAACATGCACCATATGTCCTGCTAGATTGAAGAGGAAAACAAGGTTCGCCTGCTGTGCTTGCAACAGGGCAGTTTGTCTCCAATGTTCGGACCATGTATGCGTAGATTGCAAAATGGATCTCTAAAATAAGTACAAGTCAAAGACTGATTAGTGCCTTATTCTACCTTTAGATTTTGTTGATTTTTTTTATAAGAAGCAATAATGCTTCGAAGAAGAAAAAAATATTAAGTTTATCGAAGTTGTTAATTGTTAAGTTTTTTTTTTTATTTCTAAGCGAACCTAAGTACAAAATGTCTGAAATTGTGATCTCAATAAAGTTGATTTTATATTTCTTATTTATTTCATTTCTAAACCAATTTTTCATTATACTACAATCAATCATAAATGAAATAATCGTTTTATATAATAATGATTCCCATTTTCAAATTAGTTAATTTTTTATGAATTATCAAAAATGACGTCTGACAGACCTCACATCAGTCAAATATTTCTAAAAAATTCACCACAGTTGCAGAGGGTTAATCAAATCTTAAGAAAACTTTTAAAATCGCACATAAGTAGTTAGTAGATTTTTTTGGTTCGGCATTGTGTAGACTACTTGTCACAAAGTGAACTTAGTTACAGCCACAGAATAACGTAAAAAACACAGCAAAACTTCATACAAAAAATCGCGCGGAGCGGCGGCGGCGCAGCTGGACGGTATGAACCTGTTTGTTTACGTTTGTTCGCTTAGCTAGCCCTTACCCCGCCGCCACGCTCCCCGCTCGTGCCCTACGTACACCGCTCCACGTCGTATGATGTCTCTGATATTATTGCGATCCATTATTACGTTATAATTTATATATTGCGTACTCTGTCTCACACAGTATCTAATATGAACTACGAGTAAAATCATCAAAGTAGCAACAAAGCTTGGGTTGTAAAGTCATTTAAGGACATCATTTTAGTCATTTTAATTATTTATTCCCATATTAGCTTGGGTTGTAAGTCATTTAAGGACATAATTTTAGTCATTTTAATTATTTACTCTCATATTTTTTATGAGTTGTAACAGTCTTTTAGGTCTTAATGGAAACACGTAAGTAGCATATAAATTACGTCAAAAGTAAACTAGGTAGTAAAGGACATCAAAACAGAGAAATCTCTTTACACCCAGATACACTATGTAAATAAAGGTTTACGTCCAAGCAAAGTTTATAAAATGTCCTTTAAATCATTTTTTTCATAAATAATCTTGAATAAGTTGTCCAAAATGAAAGTGGTAAAGGTCAATTTTTTAATCGTAGCGTTGCTTGGAATATACCATTCGATAGAGAAAAAAAAGCTGTATACGATGGTACTTAAAACTCATTTTCGCATTTTTGTCCTTTACGCCATTTGAGATTTCCGGTATCGATATTGGTGAAATTGGGCCAATCAACTTTTTACCCACACTTATCTGTCCGCGACATTTTTGAAACAATTGAAGATTTTTGTAAGTAAACATGTTTTTTTTTGTAATTAATAGGTGGTGTACATGACTACATGCCATGCTACGTAAGTTCAACCTATTAAACCGTGAAATATTTTGTTGGAAGTACGATTTTTTGGTAACACAGGAGACTCCCAAAGTGTCCGTAAAACAGTTGATTGGCCCAATTAAGTGTACAATATTTGTTTGCCATGTATTACAACAAAGCAAAGGGTTAAAATTAATTCCATTCACATTTTTATGTCTAAATCACTAAACCAATTAATTCCATAAGTTACTGTTCATCGTTTTGTTTTTTAGTTCATTGATATGGACCTCCGCCTCCGCAAAGTAATGCCTGATCCAATAAATTATTTAATATCATTTCATTTGAACTCACTCATCTCAGCTTATATTATGTCTCACTGCAGAGCGAGAGAGAATGAGAGGGCAGCTGGGGCCCTAGTTCCCACACTGGGCTAGTCTGGATTGGGCACTTCACAATACACTATGGAGTTTTTTCATTCATGTTTTTTTATATAAGAGGGGGCAAACGAGCATATAACCTGATGGAAAACAATCACCGCCGCCCATGGACACCTGTCAACACAAGGGGTATTACAGGTGCATTGCCGGCCCTTTTAGAGACAGACAGGCTCATTTTTTAAAGATCCCTAAGCTGTACTGCTCCGGAAACACTAAAAAAAATCAATCCTAATGATGTTTTCCTTCACCATAAACCTCATGATTAATTTCACATTTATAAATTCCGTAAAATTCACAAGGTGTGTATTCTATTGTTAATTCTTTTGCTAAGAATATGGCATGTTTTAATCACTTAGGACAGCCATAGCCATTTCTGTAGATATAGAATCAGACCTACGATTATCAGTTTTCTCCGTTTCCTGTTCATCCGTAGCCCACCAGCTCTCATCATCATCATGTATAAAGCATAAGAACAGATCATCTTCATACGTCGGAAAATAATATTCAGGCTGATCCCACTTTTCCTTCTTCAATTCCCAATGTTTCACTTCCTTCAAATGCTTCTCCAAATTAACAGAATCATCAAACACAGTTTCACAGCTTAAGCATTGTTTTAAATGTATCTGCCTCCTAATGTAGTTCACAATTTTGATTTTATGATAAAAATCTAGACCTGTAGTCGCTTTTGTAAATGAAAAATCGTGTTTCCGTTCCATGTGGTCTAACATAGTTTCATATTCCATCTCTGTATGCTCGCACAGCAGGCAAGTTATTTGTGGACCGTCTTCTTCCACCCATTCCGACCATTCAGGGTCGCTATCTACATTTGAATCGTGGTCATTCACTGGATTCGGTATTCTCTGTGGTTGACTTTTGTTATGATGTTTCGGGTGTTTGTATCTAGTTTGAGGGTCCCCAATGTAATTCACCATAAAGAACTTATCATATTCTTTATTCTCAGGATTGATTCTTTTGTGGCCCTTTTTTCTCATGTGCTCCTTAAGAATAATGCGGTCTTTGAATGATCCTTCACAGTAAATACAGTGAAGGTTGTCTAGTTTTGATGCTACAGTGTCTATTAATTTATCAATGAATATTAGGTTCTCCGGTTTTGCAATATGAAAATTGTGTTTTTCAAATAAATGCTTCAGGTAATTAGCTCTTGTGTCTTTGGAGACGTATCTACAGAATAAGCACTCTTTTTCATAGTTTTTATCCTCTCTTTCAAACTGGTGTCTTTGTAGTAGCTTCTCTAGTTTTGTTTGTTGTAAATTTGTCCGTAACTCTTTGTCTTCTGGTAAGACATCGCTTAGTAAGTAATATTCTTCGTCTTTTGACTTGGTACCGTCTGGTTTGCTGTCCAGCAACATTGTTGTACAGAAATAAGGAAGACTTTGATCTGTAAAAAAAATAATAAAGCATTAACTCACCAATTTTTAAGGCATTATTAACAATACAAACTTTGGAATATATTGTATTTACTAAACACAGAGGAAAGTTTACTTTATGACAAAATGATTGTTTTAGCATATTCTAGAATCTAGATGATACATTTGTAAAAGACAGATCTTATATTGGTAGTTTTCTGATGCCACCAAATTTTTTCCAAGTCTCTGCCCCTTGGTAATCGACCAAAATTTAAATCTCGGTAGTTGTCAACTTTAAAAATAAGTTAGTTAGGCAAAATATGCTTTTTTAACATCTTCCTTATATTAGAATACATAATTATTCTATCTTTGAAAAATGTTCAATCAATTCAATTTTTAGAAAAAATATAGCTCCATCGAAACTATCGATGGTTTCGCATATGTCGAGGTTAAAAAAGACACTCGGTTGGCCGTTGTGCGGTAGCGAAAAATGTCCGTATAACCACATCAATACAAACCTAAAACTAACCTTTAAATCTTATACGCCAATATCTCAAATATTCAAACAAATCAGCTATTTGATTCACATCGGCAATAACCAAGCGGTGTTTCATGAAGAAATGTGTGAGCATTTGCTTCTCTCCTTCGGGTAATGTGAACTTTTCATCGCACAAAATGCACTCGCACTCCCGTACGTCGTTGTCCTTAAAAATTGTCGGTGTTTCACTTTTCTGGTGTAAAGTGAGTGGGCCGAAGAACTGCTTGTCGGGTTTAGACATAGTTTTAAGTTATTAATCAATCTTCACGGGTAATCTTCAACGATTTCACAGCTTTTTGGTATCAGCTGTCGCCAAGCGAGCGAACAAGGATCAATGACGTTGACGTCTTGACGTTGTCAAAATGACAAGACAAGCTAGAGAAGTGTTTTTTTGCAATCGTATGTGAGGCATTTTTTAAACTTTTGAGTCTTATTAACAAAATTTGAAAAAGGTTCATGATTCAGACCTCGTGGAACATTTAGGTATCGCGTTTTTCTGTTTGTAAATGGACATTTTGCAAATACTTATTTACTACGCGAAACTGCGTTTGTAATTCAAAAGGGCAACGATAGGGTCCTATTGTTTTACTTTTATTATTAGGTACTTTTATTATTATGTAATTACATGAGCTAGAATTTATTTTTGGATGACATAAATTATATTAATTATATTGACATTATTATACTAGAATTATATCTAGTAACTAGATGATGCTCTTAATGATAATAGTACTTACTTACATAAGTAATTATTGTAAGCACTTATAATGATGTTGATAATGAATGTTTGTTTGTTTTAATTTGTACAATGATAAAATTAACATGCGTGATCGTTGTGATGTGAATGTAGCTCTAAAAATTGCTCCGTAGTGTTTACCTATTTTAAAAAACCTACCGTGCGAATCATCTTAGATTGTATGAATTTCTGCAAGGCTACCATGAAATTCGAAAATCGAAGTTCGTATCGTACCGTCCCGCCTACGCTTACGTTACTTAATACGAGAGTGAGAGGGATAGTACGATACAAACTTCGAATTTTGTGTTTCGGAGTAGCCCTTCTGGCCTTGGTCGTTCTAACCCGCCGCCAACGGCGTGCAGCGACTAGCAGGTAGACGCTAGACATGGGTAATCTCGACTCCGACAAGGGATCTGACACACTAAATCCATCTCCGGTATCGGTACTGAATCCGCTTATCGACTCCGACTCCTTTATTGACTCCGGAGTCAGTCAGTTCTTTCGAGCGATTATTACTTAGTAAGTACCGATACTACCGATTCGTACTAATGACTCTTTTGATTCTTTGAGTCACTTCGACTTCGGATATACTTACTACTGGCAAACCGGCTCCGTGGAGTGGCTCTGAAATTGGTATCATGCTATCCCTCCTCCTCTCGTAATTAATGCTATTAGCGTGAGCGGGATGGCACATATCCGATCCGATCCGACGTGATTGAGCGAAAGTGAAGTGAGTGTAGCTCGATCTAAAAGGTTGGTCGGATCTGAGTCGATAAAATTTTAAAGGAGTCAATAAGGGATACGAATTGTTTATTTTAATTGAAATTGTTTATATCTGAAAAAATATACTTACTTAGTTATTAAAATATCATATCAAAATTTCGTCTTTCTTTTTGGTAAATTTTTCCATATTGAACGCTAGCGTCCACCCGCCGCAATGCTGCAATAGTACATTGTGTCTTAAGGGCGGTAAATAAGGAATTACGCACGAGAGTCTATTAAAGCCTGAAGTCGAAGACTGAGGGCTTTAATGAGTCGATGTTCGTAATTCTAGTACTACCCGTGCGACACACAACGTTTTTCATCATATTTGCGTTTCACATTTGCGAGTAAAATTGTAGGTATATTTGTAAAAGAACTAATATTTTTTCAAAAATTGCTGATACCGCTGACTGCGCTCTTGGTCTTGGGGGACGTCGTACGTGGCGGGCAAGAACGACCGCTCCCGAACATTGACGAACGAACACAGCATAAAGACGCGGCTGGCGACTGGCTGCGGTAAAATAAACTTCCATCAAGCGTCACGACTTACCTACTTACTTATTTCGGTAGATAAGAAAATGAAAATATTATGAAACATCAGTATATGTATATCAGGTAATAGCATACTTAGGTAAGTAAATATTTTAATTACTAAACATTGTCTCAATAAATAAGAGTACCGAAAATAACATGACCAACTTAGAAAAGCTTAAAAACCTCTGACATTGTCATTTCAAAGTTCAATCAAGGCGTAGAGCAATCTAAATTTAATTATTATTAATAACTTAGTTAAGTAGGTAATTCTAACATGTCGCTAAGTATAAGTTATAAGGAAAAACATTTTTTTTTCATCTATCAAATTCATTTAACGGGCTAATGTTTCTTCAATGTTATATTATAAAGATAACCTTTCTGACTGGCATTTGCCATGTTAAAACTTAAACAGTAATAAATAAAACATGAATACCACTTTATTGTTTCAGTTCAGTTCAGTTAGACATACACTCAACACAACACAAGTCTGACTTCAATTAATTAATAAAAAAAACTGTTGGTTCAAGAATAGAGAAAAATGGATTTCAATAACAAAGTGGTGATTGTAACCGGAGGTAGTTCAGGAATAGGAGCTGAAACAGCAATCCAATTTGCCCAACAATCAGCAAAAGTAGTTATCGTCGGAAGAAACGAACAAAAACTTAGAACAGTGGCCATATCGTGTGAGAATGCTAAAGGCATCAAACCACTGATCATAAAAGCTGATGTTACTATCGATTCTGATGTTAAAAGCATCGTAGAAAAAACCATTGAACGCTTCGGTCGGATTGATATACTTGTAAACAACGCAGGTATTGTAGCGGAAGCCAAAATACAAGACGGAATCGAAGTTTATGATAGACTTATGAATACCAACCTTCGTAGTGTTTATTTATTGACTAGCCTTGCTACTCCGTATTTGATTAAAACAAGGGGTAGCATCATAAATATTTCAAGCGTTGCTGGACAAAAAGCAGTTTCCAAATTTGTTGTTTATTGTACATCTAAAGCAGGTTTAGACATGTTCACAAAGTCATTAGCTAAAGAGTTAGCGGAGTATGGAGTGAGGGTCAATGCAATTAGCCCCGGACCTGTTAAGACTGATATATTTGCTGCTGCTGGCTTGGATACCGAGGCATTTGTGAGAAACAGGGAGGCGTCAAGTCCTCTTGGAAAGATCGCTGTCAGCAAAGATATTGCTGATATGGTGCTCTACTTAGCAAGTGACAAGGCCAACAGTATCACTGGAAGTATTTATGTAATAGATAACGGGCGTTTGTTGGAGTGAGATAAATATTTGAAAATGTATGTTTTATTTGAAATAAACAACTTTGTTTATTGCCTTGATTGTTTGATTCTATCCAAAGTTTAATAGCAAATATTTGAATGAGTATTCTTTTATAAATAAATAATTTTGTTTTTATCATTATGTGTCTACATAGCACTGTTTACCTTCCTACAGCGTTAAAGTTTGTTCTTACTTGAGCACCTACTTACTCGTACTTGCATACTAACAAATAATTCTTTATCAAATAAAAATATGATTGTCATTTTATTCATCATAGAGAACCTGCGATCTAAATGCAAGTTAAACTCGACATGTCAAGTTTTATGCATTGCATTCAGCTCCAACCAAAGATTATAATAATATCATGTTCGTGAGTTTAACTGGTGTAAAATATGCGCGAAGGTCAAGTTAAGTACCAAAGACACGTTGTAATATGATAAAATATTCACTTACATCACTTACATAGTAATATGTATAAAGCGTGTTTGTGGCTCGTATCATATTGAATCGCTCGCACACATTGAACATTGTAGTGTCGTTAAGGTTACACAAAGATAAGTTAACAGCTGTATAAAAAGTAAGCGATACAGTATGGTAGTAAAATTAAATACGTTCCAGTAAAAAGAGGTTTGAAAATGGATTTTGAAAATAAAGTTGTGATTATCACTGGGGGAAGTTCCGGGATTGGTGCATCTATTGCAGTAGAATTTGCGAAACTATCAGCAAAAGTTGTGATTGTTGGGAGGAACGCAGAAAATCTTACAGTGGTCGCCAAGCAATGCGAAGAAGCTAGAAACATCAAGCCTTTAGTATTGAAAACCGATGTGACTGTGGATGTGGATGTGGAATGAATTGTTAGTGAAACTGTGAAAATTTTTGGACGTATCGACGTGCTTGTTAACAACGCTGGAGCTGGAGCAGTGGCATCAATCCTAGACGGCATACAAATATTCGACAAAATGATCGCGACAAATTTAAGAAGCGTTTATTTACTGACAAGTTTAGCTGTGCCTCATCTGATTAAAACAAAGGGGAATATTATAAATATTTCTAGCATAGCAGCGACCAAAGTGATTCCAAAGTTTCTTCCGTACGCAGTGTCTAAAGCTGGTTTGGACATGTTCACGAGATCTTTAGCTGCTGAATTGGGTGAACACGGAGTTAGAGTCAACGCAGTTAGTCCGAGACCAGTGAAATCGCAATTCCACGACAGAGCTGGTATGAATCCAGACGTAGTCTTAGCAGCTAAGGCAAAGCTGACTCCGCTGAGAAAAAACGCATCAAGCGATGATATTGCTCAAACTGTTATTTTCCTTGCAAGTGACAAGGCGCGCAGTACGACTGGTACAATTAATGTTGTAGATGGTGGAAATATTGTGGGTTGATAAAATGACGATTATAATAAAAAAAACCATGTATAATCAAAATCAGATATAATATTTGAACTGTCTTTTACACTCTATTTACATAAAAATAATTAGGAACTTATGAATTCTGTAACTTAAAATTATTTACATACTTATCTTATAAATGCCACTGTTTATTGTATCGTATAAAGTTAAACACAGATTCTTTGCTTTCTTGATTTATACAACAATAAATAACAATTGTACGTTGGGTACTTACAGTAGGTAAATTATCACAATAGGAAATTTACAACGAAATTTAGCGTTATTAAAATACTGTTATAGATTCTTCAGGCTTTGAAATTACGCTACATCATCTGTTAACAATTTTGGATTTGAACTATTCTTTCGGTGTAATATAGGATTGTCTGGTGTTTTTGTATTCCCGTTTAACGGGAGATTTAATTGTTTCTATTCGTCAGTAAAATATTTTTGTGTAACTGTTTATATATATTTTGCTATTCTGAACATATTCCATTCGTTTCTGAACGTCTAAACACACTCAATAGTAGGTAGTCGTTATTAAGTCATTAACTGAATATTACATTGACTGATTCTTGACTCACTCTATTTGTTAAGCATAACATGAGCACGAACGAACAAAATTATAGTAAATTTAACTCATCTTTCTTCTTTGTAATAAACTTTCATTTTAGGACCGCAAAAAATAGGTTACTTATTTACATTTTTCTTTGCTAAAAACAATTTATCGCAGCTTTAGTTAATATCTATTGCTTAATTGGTACTGTTTTCTTACTTTTTTGCTCATTTACATACAAAATTTGTTTCGGCTATCAATGTTTTGTATGGTACTGTTGCCCCCTTACTAGATGCTGTCACTTGTATCGCGTATCTTGTTCCTGCCTTCAGGCCGGAAAGTTTCTGCGCGATAGCTCTAGACCTGTAAAAAAGAGAACAGTAAGTAAGTGTAAGACACCACATTTTTGTATGAAAATATCAAAATTAGATAGCAGTTTTAGTAACCGTCGTAACCATAGTGTAACTGTAATGTAACCATTAAGAACTGCACGCGCTGTTCCCTAAAAACTCTCGGGACGATAAACTATCCCTATGCCAAAAATCACGACGATCCGTCGCTCCGTTACGGCGTGAAAGCGTAACAACAAACAAACTCACTTTCCCCTTTATAATACCTAAGGATGATGATGATGATGATGATGATATGAATCAAAACTTTACCTATCTGCAACATACATCAATGATTAAAATTTCTTATAAATAAACCTTCTGCGTATGGATTATTATTATTATTATTATTTTATTCGACTGGATGGAAAACGAGCAATGTGGGCCTCCTGATGGTAAGAGATCACCACCATCCATAGACACCTGCAACATTGCAACCTGGTATTGCAGATGCGTTGCCAACCTAGAGGCCTAAGATGGGATGCCTCAAATGCCAGTAATTTCACCGGCTATCTATGAAATGACACTATCAGATAATATATTATGTGGTAATAAACCATTGCTCCTGGACTACCACTAGGGGGTCAGTGATGACATGATACTAAAAGCACATGTTGGTCAACTCACGGCGGCCGTTGGACGTGGTTAATGCACACCTTTGAAGACCGTTTGGTAGATGCGCAAGAGTGTTGATCGCCGATGCCGGTTTCGCGAGCAACCGTGCAGTACCTACAGAGAAATAAACATTTGATTTATTTCGTCACTACTTTGAAAAAATCTCGTACCTATCTAAAATCAATATGTCAACAAAATTGAACCTTGACATAATGTTCATAAAGTTCACTCAGAAAAATTATCTATTTTGAGATACGAGTTTTTTTTTTAAGTAGTGACCATTTAGGTATATAAATTCAGTGAAGAAGACAGAGGAAAGAGTTTGTCAAGACGATGTGCCTTTTACAATGGATCCTATTAATATTAAAAAAGGGATGACGACTGGGTTAAAAATATTATCATTCTATTTAGTCCGACAGTTAGATTTTGGAAAAAATGGGACACGTGTTTTTTGGTTTATCAAATTATGAACAACCGGCCAAGAGCATGTCGGACACGCCCGAGATAGGGTTCCGTAGCCATTACAAAAAATTAAGTCATATTTTTCTAAGGATTTCGTATTTTTTACAGAATATTCCAAGTTTAGGTATATGTATATCTTAGGCTGCTATTTACTCTTAAACTTTGGGTCAAACAAAATGAATAATAAAAATATTGTTTATTTTCCTTTTACAAAAGTCCTTAATTCACAACAAGGTTAAGATTGATAAAAATACATTTTTTTTGTAACCTCCCTTTTCTAAAAAAATGATACAGTTTTTTCATTTGTGAATCGAGAAATATAAAATATTTTATAAATATTTTACCCTAAAATACTATTGTGTGTGTGTGGTACCTATTAGGACTGAAATAAGTCTTACTTGATGACGTCACCCTCGTGATTTATGGCCGGTAAGAAGGCAACATCGATGGTGTGGCAAGATCGCAGAGGGCGCAGCTCGCGTACCCCCGCCTCTGACAACTCCGGCGCACTGATGCCGTAACGGGCGGAGGATGCTGTCAGCTGAAAAAAATACGAATCTGTAGTAGCCAGATAGTAAAATAAAAATGCAAATAGAGATGGAGATGTAGTCTTATCTTATCTTGACGTGTAGAATTTAATTTTACAATAAAAACTAAAAGCCCTTATGGTGATAGTGGCTCTTATCGTAGTCTAATACTATAGTGTGTCTTTATAATGCTCAGAGGGTTGCCGACGGTGCTGGCTGAAAATCAGCGCTGGGGTGTTTTTAACGCTTCAGCATTATGCTGAGCCAGTGTCCGATTCACAATCGCAATGACACATACCTTTGTGTTGTTTGTACTAAAATAGTACCTATTGTTGTCTTGTGTTGTGAATAAATGTATTTTGTTTCTTTCTTCTTTCTTAGATGGCGTCATATTTAACCGTCAGTTAACACAAATCACTCGATGGTGAAACAGCCCCAAAGTGCCCGTTGTTTGATAAGTAGTACGAAGGGGCTGTTTCACTATCCATTGATTAGTGTTAATTGACGGTTAAATGTGAAGCCGACTCCGTCTATTCGAACAAAACAAATAGAGATGGCATCACATTTAACCGTCAGTTGACAATAATCAATCGATAGTGAAACAGCCCCTTTGAAATGATTTTAAATTGTACTGATTTATGTAAGTCAGCACAAGGTAAAGTCAGTAAAACAGTTTGCGTGAATAACATTGAACAAAAACACTTCCCCAAGTTCAAAGATATTCAATTGGAGATCACCGTTGATAAAACAGTTGCCCCAGTTTGTCAACCATATAGACGAGTCCCAATAATTTAGAATCAAAAATAAATAAGAAAATAGATGAACTGGTAAAAATGGACATCATTAAACCAGTGGACATCACAATGGTAACACACATAATCCTTCGTTGTGGCGTTCTAAATGGAACCTTTGTTCAACAGTGAACATCTTTCGGAACATGATGAAGTACGTAGTATCCTAATAAATTACCTCAATACCCACAGCCTCCTGGTCCGCGAGGCTTGGCAGGACCCTGATGACGTAGCGCATCTTGGCTTCCTCCGAGCTGGAGTCGATCTGGACTGATCCCTCATCACTCGTCTCTTGGATGGAAGATGACGCTTCAACGGAGAATTTCAAGAAGCGATCTGAACCAAAAGTTTTTAGAAGTTAGGGTTTTCTACTTCAGTTTCTTCCATGGACCTGCGATGTGATGAGTGAATTTTCTTTTCATTGCTCGGTAGAGAGATGGTTACCGCACAACCACACAACGATTGCTTTAGGTACCTAGTATCCATTAATTAAATACAGGGAAAGCGGCGCCCTGGAAGGCGGAAGAAATCATGGCCGCGGATTATCAGGGAGTGGACCGGGATCAGCAGTGCAGAGCAACTGTTCCGGATGGCTCAAGATAGGGAGAAATTTTCGGAGCTAATGGCCAACCTCCAGTAATGTATTGGAACTTAATAATTAGGTATCTAAATATGTGGGGTGACTTTAGCAGTGAAATATAAGAAATGGGAGTCAAAGCTTTACTTGATTGCGTGTAGAATTTAGCCATATTTAGTAGAACAATAATATTATTATGTTATATGACTTAACTCTGCTCAGTGTTTTTGTAATTTTACATTGTGTTTGCTTGCAGACAAAAATATAGGTATATGATATATTTTAGTTGAATAAACCAAACCAAATATTTTTTCATTCATCTTTCCGTTACCTACTAATTTATCAATGCTAGTACATTTTTTTATTGTCATTCACTATTATCTTCGCATTGATTGATTGAGCTTTCAATTTGAAGTGTCATAGGGCCAGACGGAAAGCCGAATGGTTTACAGTAGAATCAGATCCCTTCGTGTTTATTCTAGCCCCAGCAAGCCTCAATGGAATCAGACCTTTAATCAAGCGTCTGTCCAATCTCAAAGCCAGCTACTCGTAAAGGTGCAACTACATTGCATCATATGATCAGACGTAGGAAATATTCCAAAATAACAAGTATGTATTAGAGTTTCCATGTTGTTTTTTGCAGGTGGTAGGATCTTGCTCGCTAATCCTGCCGTAAAACAGCAGTGCTTGCACTGTTGTGTTTCGGCGCAGAGAGTAAGACAGCCGGTGAAATTACTGGCACTTGAGGTATCCCATCTTAGGCGCTCTAGGTTGGCAACGCATCTGCAATACCCCTGATGTTGCAGATGTTTATGAGCGGTGGTGATCTCTTACCATCCGGAGACCCACTTGCTCGTTTGCCATCCAGTCAAAAAAAAAAACTTCAGCTGCCAGATTTGGTATATTTAAGGATTTTAAACGTTTTATTTAAATATATATATCATTGTAATACTAAGTAGACTATAGGTAGAGTCATTCATGTTGACGCTTCTTATTATTATGTTGACGTTCTTATTAGGTACAATATCATAAATGGCTAATTTTGACAAAATCACGCGTTTTCGTGGATGGCGCTAGTTATAGTGTATTTCAATAATTACAGAAATATAAATGTTTAGAGTAGTATTATGTAGTATATTATTATATAGTATTAATATGTAGAATTTCAAGATTTAAGACACGAATTGATGTTATTTTGTTTAAATTTAGTTAAATACACGGAAAAAAAGAAACTCTTTGACCAAGAATATTCATACTGTCAGGAATATTGTTTAAATTCAAGGAACTATTTTCTTTTTTTTTCTCAAATAAACACAATACATTTTTTAAACAAATTATCTGCCAAACTGCATGACAGTTTGTTGGCAGTTTGTTTAAGTAAGTTATTAGTTTTAAACCAAGACAATATTTGTCTTCATTCAATATAATATGGCGTCCGGCTATATATACCTATACGAAATATTATTTTCTTGACCTAGGGTTTTCTTTTTTTTTCCGTGTACCTTTCTAAACCAAGTATAAACCAGTGGTTCCGAAAAGTGTAACAGCACCTTAACAGCCACATACCTATTTTACTAGCGGCATATATCTTCTTTCCTTTGACCAGCACCTCTACGTCAACTGTGCCGCCGCACGTCGATAGAGACACCCAGAGCGGAGAGCCGATAGTGGCCTGTAAACAAATTAGTGTCAGACTGTACCAGGACAGCGGGGCTACTAGCCAATTTGAAAATCGAAGTTCCTATCGTACCATCTCTCTCACTCTGGCATTGAATAATATAAGCCTCAGCGGGACGGCAAGATACGAAGTTGGAATTTGGCACTTCGTAGTATAGGGCCAGGAATACAACAGGAACAGTCTCATGAAACATACGTGTGTAGTTCTACACTGTGATTTCTGTTGAAGTCGAGAGACAAGGTCTTTACTTGAAAAAACGGCTCTCTGAACTGTTTCTTAAACACATTAACTAATATAATACCTAAAATAAAATAGGTACCACTTTCTATTTTACTTTAATAAGTCAGTCACTTTCAGCGTGTCCTTGTGACACAAAGGCCTCCTCCAGTTATTGTCAATTGTTTCTTTGCCTTGCTAATCTTGCCCATAAAGGTCCTGCAACTTTTTTCAGGTCATCTGCCCATCTTTTTCTTTGTCGGCCTCTTTTTTTTGTTCTACATACAATATTAACCAATATTATGATTTTAATCAATTTCAAAATCACAAAATATAAAAAAATTCAAAATAACGGTCAACGATATGTTTCACGACACATAGTTTGTGAAAACAAAGCTACATAGTCATCAATACAACACGTGAGGTGCATTCAATCGGATCCAATATTTCCAGATGCAGGGCATCGACAAATGGTGTCGATATGGGACGTGACTAAGATAAAAAGACATGAATAAAGAAACTGAACAGAGAGTCAGATTTGAAAGTAGAGTCAAATGCCACAGTTGAGTGTGCGAAAATATCTGGAGGCTACCAAATTCGAAAATCGAAATTTGTACCACACCGTCCCTTTCACTCTTGCATAAAATAAAATAAGCGTCAGCGGGATGACAAGATACGCAGTTCGAATTTTGCACTTTGGAGTAAGTATAAAGCTTAACACGTCCTACCGACCCTAGAAATAGAGTCGTATCAAATGTTTATGCACGATTTGTCGTGTCAGATATTGAAACTGGTGACTGTATCTTCCTGACCGCCAGGCGTTTAAACATTAAACTTAATGACATAAAGTTTAATATTCATAAATCAAAAATTTGACTTGGACCTCAAGAGGGTATATAAATAGTTAGGTACTTTACCAGGTTGGAATAATAATATGAGAACCCAATCCTATCAATACCTTAAAACAAAAAGTTTGTGAAGATATTCAATGTTTAAGCAAAACTTTTATTATAGATACTAGGCAACGGATAAAATATATGTATATTTATATAAATAAATACATATTAAACATCCAAGACCCGACCACAAACATTCGTATGAGATGAAACTTGGTGTACGAATGACAAAGATTTAATCTATATTGTTTGATTAACCGTGCTAAACTATTGGTATTAGGTACCACGGCGCAATTCTATGAACCTTAGTCTCTGTCCCGTTTCTTTACTCATGTGATTGAAGTAACAAATCGGAGCGACGCGAGGCGTAAAAACTCCACATATGCAGGAAAATTCCTACAAAGGAACATAACATTGCGGCGTTCAATTGATCACTTTAACCCCCCCGGTTCAAACCGCGGACCGCACATCTATTTTTCCAAATTCATGTGCGAAATTAGGTACATTCGAAATTCGAAATCCACCATGAGCTTTACAGTGAAGGAAAGCATCGTGAGGAAACCTGCAGGAATCTGCGAAGCAATTCAATGATGTGTGTGAGCTTTAAGCTCCCAATCCGCACTGAGCCCGCGTGGGAACTACGGCCCAAGCCCTCTCATTCTGAGAGGAGGCCTGTCAACTTTTACCAACCATTTTGCCAACGTGCTAGAGATTTGTAAAAATATAAATTTAATAGGTATTACCAAATTCGTCAAACTATAATTTTTCTCTCCAGCCACAAGCTGAAAGATTTACGAAAGAATAATACGAAATATGATTGATGATCCCTTGCCTCAAGAATGGCATGTTTTAATTAAAAATCTGATGAGTTTTGTTAAAGATATTTAACAAAACTGAATTAAATTTGGTGGAAACTCTTGAAAAATCCGACGAAAATAATAAAATATAAAAAAATACTGTTAAATTTTAACGACATAATATTCTATAGGTAGCTAGTACCATCAGCCGTGCCATATTATATCTCAATCGTGTTTTTAGTCGCTATTAGTTTTAGTCGCATTTCACCTCGATCGTGTATTAGTGTTTTTAGTGCAAACATCAATTACGCGTCAAATTAATTAGAATCTCAAGCAATCGCGGCGAAATGCGTCTAGGGTAAAATACTACTAGAAAAATGAGATACTAAGTACAAAATAATTAATTATACTATGGAAAAAGCTACGTGAAAAATTGCGTCAAGCACAAGATTCTATTGAAATTTTGTTAGTTTGAGGTGAAATGCGATTTGGTGAATCGCTACAAAGTCAAAGTCAAAGTCAAATCATTTATTCAGCAAATAGGCCGCAATGGGCACTTTTACACGTCATTTTTTTAATCTATCAAAGAATTTTCTTTTGAGGTAAGGAACTAACACATGCTCATAATTTGTATTTTTTAATGATTTTTCAGTCGTGCTTCGGCAATTTTAGAACAAAATGTAACTGATAGCGAAACGGCCAGTACTAAATTATCTATATAGGTAGTTATGCAACCTCGTTACAATATTTAATTTTAACTGGCGCATGTTGCATTCGCAACTTTTTAGATCGGGCACAATATAAAAAGTATTTAAAAACACAAACACAACCTGATTTAAAACACAGTGTAAGCGATTCTACTCTCGATTCCGAACAAACGACTTTCTGGTTTTCAGTTATTTAAGTAACTCCTTGTACATAATACCTACCTATGTTAAATATAATAAATATAATAACCTAACCTAACCAACAAAAAGTTGGAAAACCCCCGACTTTGTCACTTCAAAGTATTCAATATCTCAAAAACAGCAGAACCGATTTTGATAAAACATCTCTAAGAACAATAGCTAGATAACCTGCTTTCAATTTCAAAAAACCGCGTTCTAATCGTTCCAACACAGACAGACAGACACACACACAGACACACAGACACACATAGCGGTCAAACTTACCATATCCCTCTTTTTGCGTCGGGGGTTAAATTAAAAACAATAGCAATAGCATTCTGCTGAACACAAACGTATTCTTCAGGCTTACCTTAAAATAGAAAACGCTTTTGCTTCTTATATCAGCCCGGTATGGCATATTTTCAAGTAACCTCTTCGCAGTTGAGGTTCTGGGTCGTACACTGCCGGAAGCAAGAAGGGAACCCGCTCTTCTATCACGGGCGATGGCGAACACGCTCACGAAATAAGTCTGCGAATTGAAATCAATGGTCACCATTAGCAAATGACTGATTACTAATTACTCGTTTATAGGTAGAGTCATTCACGATGACGCGTGCCGTGGTTCTTATTACAATGTCATTAATGTTTAATTTTTTTACTTTACTTGCCCGAATTTCATTTGCCATACCAACGTTTGCCATGAAATATATAGAACCATGTCGTTTTCAGGATTTTTTATAATGTCATTCGAAATCGTTACGTTAGTTTAGTACTAACTCTGAAGAAATTACTATTTCAGAAATAAATTACTTTATGGTTAATGAAAATTCTAGAAAACGATACATTCGGGCATGATGGTAAGCACTAGTGCAATACTAAGCTTAAAGTATCTCCAGTCACGAGTGCTTTGTACCGCTAACCGTTCAGTGTTTTATTTCCTACAAGGTACCATTACCATCTCCTTGGACGTTGGAAACATTCTTGACTGCTAGGAATTCTTCAATTGCAGATTTGAAAATTCAAGCGCATTTCTAGTTGCTAGAATGTTTGAAACATGCAACTGACGTTTTACTTATCCATTGTTTATATGACGTACCTATACCTACAGCCGTAAGGGCCTTAGCACACTATCGATTTGCGGGCTAGTTGAAAGCGAGGCGAGCGCGCAGCGAGTTAACCGTGTAGAGCGTTGAACACGCCCTATTATTAGGTATTGTACGTCAACGACATAAAAAGGTCACTTTTGTACCTTGTCACTTTAGCGTCATATTTGAAAGGACATACGAAATTGTGTAACGACTGAAAGTGACAAGGTACAGAAATTATCACTCATTTATGACGTTGATTGTACGAGAGTCTACAATATGATGTTTTTGGTGCTATACACTGCTAGCTCGTTGCACGCTCGAACAGGGGTTGGACACTCCGCAGTTTAGGTACGTTCAGCCGGCGACCTCACCGTGGGGTTTCGCGGCAAAGGGTTGCCGCTTATTGTATTTTTCACCTATGATGAGTTCTGTGACATTTGAAATTTTTCCGAATTACGCATACTATGTTCGCAAAATGTTTTTTAAAAATAATTTCTGTTTTGAAACAAAATAATCAAAAAAATCTAAAAATGTTCTTTTTAAGAATATATAGCAATATCAGTGTCTGTTAAATAGCCTCCATCAAATACGATAGAAAAATATTTATTTTTTAAATAAGGCAAAGTTTTCGGATTTTTTATTTTCTTGGAATAAATAAATAAATAAATCGGCAATTGCAGCGGTTCATTATTCGATAACAATGAACTAAGATATTTTAAATTTTTAAACAAAACTTGCAAGATTTTCTAAATGCGGCTATTTGGGAAGCGGCCGCAACCATCTTGTGCCTCTTGTGGCCAGTACTTGTCAGTATCATTGTCAGTAGGTACGAGTGCGTCTGCCGTGTACACGAGTCGAGTTTCCGTTGCATTTTCTTTGCATTGTATTTGTCATTGTTAATTTCTATTATTATTGTTGTTGACTTTTTTGGCAAAATGCTGAAACGGTCCAAAACAGACTGTTTTGAACTCCTAGAGTCAAGAGTTTAAACTTAATTCGTTTGAGGGATTACTTCGAGCGAGAACGACAAAACGGTGGCCTGGTGAAGAATATATATATATATTTTAATATAATGCAATTTTTCCAAAAACATAGAACCTCCTCCTTTTTTGAAGTCTGTTAAAAATGGTTGCTGTTGCTGTTAAAATATTGTTGTTTTGTAGCTTTAGCTTTTAAAGTGTATTTACTTATTTATTAAAGATAGCTTATTTAATTCATATTAATACCCACTGTTATCTTTATTCATCGGAGAGTGGGAACCCTGCGCTGTTGGCGCCAAACCTGTTTCGTGTCAACGGTGCCCAACGGAATATGAACGCTCGTGTAACATTATAAGTTACAATTTCGCGTGCATGTCGTAAGAGTAGACAACGATTTATACCTAAACTTGACTTTTGTTCGAAAGAGTCCCTTCTGTACGGTAGTACTATTGGTTATTCTGTGGCTCGAAGCGATATTTTTAACTGTGCCCAGGTATATATAATTTGATGCACCTTTTATAATTTGTATATTTAAATTTTAAAACAAAATAAAACCTCTTTTTAACCCGTCATTAAAAGTCGTTTTATTCTTTTTTTTTTTTAATTCCATAATAATAGGTGGTTGTGTCATTTGTTTCTAAATTTTAATTACTGTTCGACGTATAATTCGTTCGTTTAATATTCAGTTAAAATCATGAATTTCCTCAAAGATCACATTGAATTTTCCTAGTTTAAAAGAGCCGATGGCGAAATTAGAAGAAAACTCTTAATAAATAATTCAGACAAGTAATGAAGGTATATAATATTTGTTATTTTACCGTAAAAATATTCTTCTAACAAAAACGTTTTAAATACCAATATGTCACACGTCACATTGACAATGAAATAAATATTGTGTAACAACCCTATGACTTAGTAGTTCAAATATAATGTATACAAAACCTTGTGGTAAAGGTGATAAAAAGAAAATCCAATACAAAGTTTCGATGTAGTTACAAAATTAAAATTTTTTCCTCACAAGATTTCGTGTAATTTTCGTGACAGGACAACTTTTTGAGAAATACTAATATGCAACAGAAAACATAGCGGTTGAAACGCTCGTAGCGCTACTTTTAATATTTAATATGGACACCTTTTATCTGGCATCATTTTGTTTTCCGGAAACTCACTTAGCATCAAACGTTTCCCAGAAACTTTTTTTGAAGTATTAAAAAGAAAAATAAACATACAAGCAAGGTGAAAGAGAACCGTTCGTAATTTTTTCATCTAATTTAACAATGTTTTTGATCCAGAAGCGCACGTGCCTGTTTATTAGGTTAGTTAAGGTTTTTGAGCAAAATATTTACATTTCTTTAAGGCTGCTAATAAACAGGAAGCCGACACGTGCTGTCTTTCTCTTTCTCCAATAGACTGGATATTATAATTGACGAGCCATTATTGTGCCAATGTCAAAGGAACAGCGCCGTTCGTAAGAACGGCAATTTTGATGATTTTGGACTCTTTTGCGATACGTGTATAGACAAAACCGGCCAAGAGCGTATCGGACACGCCCAAAATAGGGTTCCGTAGCCATTACGAAAAAATTAAGTAATATTTTTCTAAGGATTTCGTATTTTATACGGCATATTCCAAGTTTAGGTATATTTTATACCTTACGCTGCTATTTACTCATAAACTACTAATAGTTCTCAAGCAAACTTAGCCGTTATAGTTTTCCTTGGAAGTTTGATATAATGACTACCATCCTGAATTTTTTCAAATTTTTCCACCCACCGGGTTAGATTTTAGAGGATTTTAACGAAAATTTGCACTTTAAAGTTGAATATTTCGCAAACAGATGACTGAATCGAAAAATCGTGTTAGCAAAGTTTAAAATACCTATCCAACGATACCCCACACTATAGGGTTGCATGAGAAAAAAAATCACCCCCACTTTCCGTCTATGGGAGGTACCCTAAAAAAAATTGTTTTTGAATTTTTAATTGTACTATTTTGTCGGCATAGTTTACCTATATATCCGTGCCAAATTACAGCTTTCTAGCATTGATAGTCTCTGAGCAAAGCCGCGGACGGACAGACAGACAGACAGAAATGGCGAAACTATAAGGGTTCCGTTTTTGCCATTTTGGCTCCGGAACCCTAAAAACGGAATCGCGTACTCGGGTGGAACCTTTTCATAATTAATTTCGAAATTATTCCTGTGGTACATAACGTACGCTACGTGATGCCAAAATGACATTAGTAGCACAAAGATTCTACCATGATATGATTCATTTTCGTTGACTGCACCTATTTCATGGGTCCTACGTACAAGGGCCTAAGTGTAAAATCCTTACTTTACAGGACGGGCTAGTCAAAAACTGTCGTAACTCAGAGATGGTGTATCCGAGACTTCAAAGTTTTGCAAATTGCATCTAGTTTGGCAAGGTAATTCAGTAAAGTACATACCGTGCTAGGATCTAGATTTTCTATCTGATGGCGAGTCCTGCCCCCCACACAGGCAATAAGGGGGTCTTCATCAGTCACTTTAGTACTGCGACCTGAAAAATACCTTCAATTCAAAAACTGCGCGAGGTTAACATGGTACAGTCAGCAGTAGAAGTGAATGAGCTGTTCATCATCCCAGCCTATATACGTCCCACTGCTGGGCACAGGCCTCCTCTGAGAACAAGAGGGCTTGGGCCATAGTTCCCTCGCGGGCCCAGCGCGGATTGGGAACTTTACACGCACCATTGAATTGTTTTGCAGGTTTGTGCAGGTTTCCTCACGATATTTTCCTTCACCGCAAAGCTCGTGGTAAATTTCAAATGTAACCGCACATGAATTTAGAAAAACTCAGAGGTGCGAGCCGGGGTTTGATACCAGGACCCTCTGCTTGAGAGGGGGTAGATCAAACCACTAGACCACCACGGCTTTTTTGAGCTGTAACTGTGCTAAAAAGGTACACACGACTCTACTGCCTAAGTAATAACAAAGCGTTTAGATCATTTTGAGCATCACAACTTCTCATTTACTTTTGCTGCTTACTGTACTATAAATTCGAAATAAAGGGCTGACATCAAAAATACAAACTGAAATATAGATACATAGGAAAACCAGAAAAATAAGACCAGCACTGGGAATCGAACCCAGGTCCTCGGCATTCCATGCCGCGTACATACGCGCTACACCACCGCCGGATAACGGCACAGACACGAATTTTTCCTAACAAAAATTTGGAATTGAAATAAACAATACAAAATGATTACAAAAACGAATCTTAAAAGGGCTGATATTTTTAACCAACTTACCGAATTTCCTTCTCCTGTAAATATTCTTAAAATTGCCCTCGTAAATGCCGTATGCGTCGGTATCTTCTACTGAATTGTTTTCTCTAGTTTTGTTCTCGAAACGATTTGATTTAGTGTCATCGATTCTGTTCCTGCAATCGACACTCGATTTGGAGTCGTATTGAGCAGCGCAAAGCGATGTGTAGTTTGTTCTATGTGAAGCTACGATGCAGTAACTCGTCGCTTGCGGGTCTATTGGGCTGGAACAAATTTATTTATTAGTCAGTAGGCAAAGTCAGTAGGTAATGCTAAGCGGGGGTACTGCAGCCTCATTCTGAGAGGAGGCTTGTGCCCAGCAGTGGGACGTATACAGGCTGGGATGATGATGATGATGATGATGATTTTCCAAATGAAGCCCTAACTGTCACTCTGTCGAAACATGTTTTTTTGTGGTATAGGGCGCAAACGAGCAGACGGATGGTGAGCAATTACCGTCGCCCATGGGCATCTGCAACACCAGAAGAGTCACAAGTGCGTTGCCGGCCTTGAGCGTACTCCTGTACGCTCTTTTCTTGAACGCTTGAAAGTTATATCGGTCCGAGAACACCGCAAGCGATAGTTCATTCCAGGGTTTTGCTGTGCGAGGCAAGAAATTTCTGGAGAAACGCACAGTTGAGGACCGTCCACCATCTAAATGGTGAGGTTGGAAGTGCTATCTTCAGATTTTCACACTGGAGCCTGTTATATTGTATTCCGATCTAAGTGAAAAGCGTAAACAAAGACGCCATAAACCCGACCATAGACATTTAGTGATGTGAAAACCTAGCCTATTGCAAAATAGGTAACGTTTCATTCCCCGTGATATTTCGCATGATACCTATGAATATTTTAGTGGATCTGAAGTAAATATTTACTTTCAATCCCCTTATCTCTTTTCATGCATAAAAACTGGCTAAGTGTGAGTCTGACTATAGCGTACCGAGGGTTTTGTATAGTCAACCAAATTGATTCTTAAATAGGCCACCACAGAACCGTGTCGTAATGATATTCAACGTCATTCGATAAATAATGTTATAGAAAAACCAAAATTATTCACTACTAGTATATTATGTTCTCTGTGCTACTACGTTTTGCCCAGGGATTCGCCCGCGTGGAATTCGGTTATCGCGCGCTGTTCCCTCGGTAACTGTGGATATTTCAGGTATAAAAAATAGCCTATGTTTCTTTCTTACCTATGTCACTCTCTAGCTCATAAACTATCTCTATCAAAAATCACATCGATCCGTCGCTCCGTTTCGACGTGAAAGAAACAAACACACAAACATACAAACAAACACATATTTATAATTAATTTAGTATATGGAAGTACGGATGACAAGGATTCTAATTATTATGTTGTTATCTGTTAGTTTCTTCTGGTTTGCTTTTATGTTACAATTTTACAATACAACTCGGACCTTCTCTCTTCCCGTAGGTGTCGTCGTGCCGTGTGGTGTCGGTCAAGAATTACACTACCCCCGTGGGTGTCGTAAGAGGCGACTAAGGTATAAACCGAAGGATGGGCAGCAGCGTTCTCCGCGAACCATCGGGTAAAACTGCGATCGCCAACCCGCCTGCCAAGCGTGGCGACTAAGGTATTTCCCCCCCAAGTGGGGGCCTATATCCAGCACGTCTTTCGGCTGACATGATGATGATACAATACTATACAATAAGGTTTCATGGTGACCCAGAAATCAAATTGGTTGACTTGTACATGTCAAACTGATTAGGTAGAGTTACGTGGGGTGGGGTGAGGATCGTGCTTAGTGGCGTGCCATGGGAGAGGCCTATGTCCAGTAGTGGACGAACATAGGCTGATGATGATGATGATGACGTAGGGTAAAGGCACGCAGTGGTCCGAAATGTATGTGATTACGTACACTTAAACACTGTGCGAACACATAGGTAATTGGTAAATTTCAGCTGTCTACCCATTACGGACTTGTGACAGATAGACAGACGGACAGCGTCGTACGTGACCTTCGGTAAAGAATCCTAAAAGAAGGTAAAGTGTGAGTTTAATTTCAGCTTCAGCAGGGTTCTGTCAATAATCGCTACAATTAAGATTGGACAAAAAGGCTGAGCAAATCCTTTTCTGCAACAATATAGTTTAATTGTTTTGGTTTACTGGTTGAAAACCGTTGATTAACTTTAAATCGTACTTCTCAGAATATTCAAGTTGGATTTAGCGCAATGTTATTGGAACCCTAGAACACCTATTTCATATTATGGTATCATCCATAGCTCCCAAGGGCAGAAAAACTTGTTTACTTGCACACACCCTGCATACATAATTTCGCTTCGGCGAACGACGGCTGTTTTTCCAAAAGCGGCACGTTATAAAGACAATTTCTAATTAACCACTTAATGATATAATAGACTAGGTTATGTACGCTGCTTTGCCCGTTTTAATCGGTTAGGCTCATACAAATAATATCAGGTCACTCGTAATACTAGATCGCAAAATGATCACACGGTTCCTAGCCCACATCACAAAATGACCGTTTCGGAAAAATCGCTAAGTAATATTAAAATAAAAAAAAGTTTATACTGATGGTGGTGGTGGTGGTTTATGGTTTATGGTGGTTTATGTTCGGTTTTTATTTATTTATTTAATACAATGGTAGTAAATTAATTTATTTATAGCAAATTCACTTTTAGTAACTTTTTGAGTGCATTATAATCGTATAACCTTAAAAAATCCCTAGTCCCTAGTAATATTATAAATGCGAAAGTAACTCTGTCTGTCTGTCTGTCTCTCTGTCGGTCTGTCTGTTACGCTATCACGTCGAAACCACTGAACCGATTTAAATTAAATTTGGTATATAGGTAGTTTGAATCCCAAGAATCAACATAGAATACCTTTTTCCGATAGAGGGCGCCACCGCGCGATAGCCATAATCCGCGCAGACGATATCGCGGGCATAAGCTAGTATAATATAAACCTCATTGAGTTTCTTGCCAGATTCTTCTCAACAAAGGTATTTCGGAACTGGTAATAATAATAAATAAATAAATATCGTGGGACACTTGACACCAATTGGAAGATTTTTTTGACATGCATAAGTGCTTGTTATGTTATAGCCAAAATTGAATAAAGATTTGACTTTGATTTTATTTTTTCACAATTACATGTTTTTTAGGGTTCCGTACTCAAAGGGAAAAAATGGGACCCTATCACTAAGACTCCACTGTCTGTCTATCTGTCTGTCTGTCACCAGGCTGTATCACAGGAATCGTGACAGCTAGACAGTTGAAATTTTTAACTTTCATTTAACTTTCAATTAACACTTGTCAATGGTGAAACAGCCCCTAAAAATAACACATTCTCTATAAGTTTCTTGTAATTTAGAAACGAATACTTTACGTATTTATTTTAAAAATTATAGTGTTTTACTTTGCTGGAACTGAAACAAAAAGCATGCTACCTGGCATCCAGTCATACAGGATTCCTTTGACATAATGGCGAAGTTTATCACCACTGCCAATCCAAACTATGTGATGGAATCCGTGGTACCCGTGAAGATTGTCCTACACAAAAACAAAGACATGTCGCCTCTACGTTTTAGCTCAAATTCTTTGCAAGAAGTTGACATGTAGACAAAAGAAAATGGACCAATTCAATTCAATTTTACTGAGCGAGAAACCTGATGAAGTTTTTTTTTTTCTTTATATAGGCCAACGTTTGACCACAGTCACGTCTGATGGTATCATGGTAAGCGAAGATGTGGACTTAGATGGAGCACTCTTGCCCAATAAATGCCCATTGAAGTGAGTAAGGTCCCTGTTTCTTAATCTCATTAGTAGCACGAGAAGATGCTGCTATCGAGCGAATGCTACCTAATAGCATCGAACACGCTTTTTAGTAGCATGCTCTCTAATAGTAGGCCCTGCTATTTTCGAGCATCCAAGTTGATGCGAGGGTGGAAGGGAGAAAGGTAATAAGCAAGTGTGTACGAGTTTTCTTAGTGAGTATGCTAGTGTACCTATTGGTAGTGCCACGAGAGTTGCAAGCGAAATAAAATTACTAAAATTAAATTTGTTAAAAAAAAAATTGACTACCATTGAATTTGCGAAAAGCCGTAAAAAACGGCCACAGGGTTACAGCCGTGCAGGCTGTGGATTTTAAAATTTTTGGCCTGAAAGCCGTAGAACACCGTAATAGGGATGTTGACATCATTGAAAAATAGGTAATTTCGAAGACACGACTCCACTAAAAAAACGCCTTATTTGCCTAAATGGCACCATTTCATGATATACCAAGGAATGTCGTGATCTGGCGGATTTAACAATCGGCCGCCGACATGAAACATGAGCAATAGGTCGCTAGCACAAAAGAAGAACGTCTTTATTACGTCCCTTTGCACAAGAATGGCTCTGTTTCTACTATATCTCATAATATACGTAAATGTATAATATGACATGCAGTGCTCAAACAAATTCTTGGCCGAAAGTACAGTTAGGGTCATAAATATCAGCATATTATGCATCCACGTCGCTACCTTAATGAATACTTATTCTTGTGAGGCGCGCTTGCACTGTGCCTTGCAGAAATCTACTTACCTGCTTTTTATGTCATACTTTATATAATCTAAAATAATTTTCATAATAATTAAATCTAATTATTTTATGTAAAAGGCGGAAAACTAGCATGCGGGTTATCTGATGGAAAGCAATCACTGCCGTCGTTAGACCCTCCGCAACACAAAGGGTGTTGCCCCTTTGAAAGATTGATGCATAATAATGCATTCATACTATGTAATTGAAATAAAAGCATGAAATTTTACCGACAACGAGAGAGACGAATTGAGAACCTCATCTTTTTTTGAAGTCAGTCGACAAAGCGGATATTGTTTATGTTTTCTGTAAGCGAATTTTTATATTCTTAAGAGGAAATACCTTCCCAGGCAGGTGAGCTCAGTAGAAGTTTGATTGTTTTTTCGAACTGGTTTTGCTTTTATAGTAGCCTTATTCGGTCGTACTCTACTATTACAGCTATTCCAATCATAGGTTGTAATCATTAAAATAAACAACTTTATAAATCAAACATTTTTGTACCGAAGGAAAATGACACGCCTTAAGTCAATCAGAAAATAAAAAATAAACCAAACACGTCCACGCTTAAGGATCGTGACAAATGATAAAAAACAATTCCTATCGTAATCGAGAAAGGATAACGCTGTAAAAAGTGGCTCGAACAGCCTTGCATTTAATTGTTGTGGCTCGAACAGCTCGGTGTTGACATGTGTCGATGAAGGGTTAGGGATCTGCGAGGATTCCAAAGTATGCGCGGGCGCATAAGTAAAAGAGAACAAACAACGTCAACGACTTTATTTTATCACAAGCTTTTGCCCGCAGTCCCGCCCGCGTGGTATTCGGTT
This sequence comes from Choristoneura rosaceana, assembly GCA_037349165.1. Taxonomy (NCBI): domain Eukaryota; kingdom Metazoa; phylum Arthropoda; class Insecta; order Lepidoptera; family Tortricidae; genus Choristoneura; species Choristoneura rosaceana. Next base: position 4,611,792 of record JAZBNJ010000032.1, read on the forward strand.
ATCGCGCGCGGATAATTAAAAACCCCCGACAAAAAAACGCCAGCAAAAATAAAAATAAAAACCCGAAAAAAAAGGCGCCAAGAAAGGACAACCAAATAGTAAAAAATAATTATGCATTACCTAGCTCTTGGCCGCAACTTCATCTGCGAAGAAATTCGTTTATCCATATCCCGCGGGGACTATGCTGATTTCCCGCAAAATTAGCCTAAGTACCGGCTCAGGTGGCTATATGAACGTCTCGGATGAAATGGCTCGTTTTATGCTCTTGTTGTATTATTGACTGAAGCTTTGCTTAGTTTGGGACTAGGTCAATTGGTGTCAAATGTCCCATGATATTATTATTATTATTACTTTGCTATTACGGTCATGGTACGATCCGGTGTAATATGTATAACAGTTACGCGTGCAAAGCCACGGCTAAAGCCTAGTGAACACTTAAGAGAAGTTTCCCTGGCGGCCGCGTGGCCGCGTTAATTACTCGTTTGGGATATATTTCTGTCTTTATCGCTCGCGACATAAGCACTCGCAGCCGTCCCCCGCCCCCCATACACATCCCCTCCCGCTTCTTCGCTTCCCGGTAATGTATATCGAGATAGCTGTAGGCTTTTGGGTTTCGTTGTCCTCATATTATACGAAAAGTATAGCACAGAAATCAATGATATTTTACAATCAAGATCTTCATTATATTTTCTATGCCTGTAGTTTTTTCGATTTTTGTAAAAATGCTTTAAGTAATACTTAGTCTGTAATTCTCGTGCAAAGATGACATCTTTTTTTGTGGACTTTTGATCTTCGGCAATTCTGATATTACACATTTATATGAAAATATTAAAAACCACAGGTATAGATAATTACGTCTAGTCCATACTTATAAAATTTCATCTACTTTTGTTGCCTAGTTTTCAAATGAGACCGGGACCACGTTTGTGAAGAAAATGGAACGAAACTCTTAAAGTTAAACTTTTATATATCGGCATTGGCTTCCTAAAACATTTTCTGAAAAATGGAGGCCTTCAGCTTGAGCAGCGTGTCAAGATGTCAAGTTAGATGCCAGTCATTCATAAATCTGTCTGACGCTATGACGGAGCGTTAAGTGTCCGGATAAGATGACGTCATAATGTTGAAAATACGTTTTCGTAAGTGGATGTTGGGCTTTAACGGGTTATATGTGGCTTAGGAACACAGGCCGGAGCATTGATTTTCAAATCATTTCACACGAAAACACAAGCTGAAACATGGATGCCCAGAAAAACTAGAAAAATAGACCAGCGCTGGGAATCGAGCCCTGGTCCTCAGCAATCCATACTGCGTGCTATTTCCCTACTCCACCGCTGGACAGGAGACTAGACACGAATTTCTCCTTATCATCATCATCACGTCAGCCGAAAGACGTCCACTGCTGGACATAGGCCTCCCCCAAGGCTCTCCACTCAGACCGGTCTTGTGCTTTTCGCATCCACCGCGATCCCGCGATCTTAGCCAGGTCGTCGCTCCATCTTGTTGGAGGCCTACTGACAGCTCGCATTTCGAATCGCTCGAATCGCGCTCGAATTTCTCCTATGCACCAATATTTTAAATCATGTTAAAAATGAAGGAAAGACATGTGCCACTTGCAAATATTGTCTAGAATTTTAGAAAAAAGAAACAGAAAAAAAAGACAGAACAAAATTATCCATGAAATTTATGGTTTAAATAAGTTAAACATGCTCTTGTCGCTGCAAAAGCGCGGGAGCCTGAGCTTACCACTTGCTCGTTTGCCTTCCAGTCGAATATAAAAAATAAAAAAATAGTATGCGGAAAATACGTCATACTGCACGCGCAGCTCGCTGATCGCACGCTTAGTGTATTTAGTCCACAACTGTACAACTGATAAATGGGGCGGGGAGCATGAATTGGAGACTATAACGCTCGCGAGGCCGTAAGTGTGCTAGAAAATTTTCGCCAGGGGCAACTCAGGGGCAGGGGAGATTGGTTTTTGACTTTACTTAAAGTCATAAGTAATAACATAAAAAAACGAACAGATGAATAGGTACGAAACGTTTTCGATGTTATTCGTAACTAGTAAAACGTGTGTTGGATTAGATTAAAAATGTATCTTAAAGACAAATAGTCAGCCGAACAGTGTATCGACATTCACAGGGTTCTGTTTGCCACTTTTCCGGAATGGAATTTAAAAATCACCTTCAATAGGAAATATAAAACAAAACGACACAAAAATACAAATAAAACATGCGTCTAATTTCATGCCTCTTATACAAGCTGTTGAAATTGTTGAATTTTATCCCAATACAATCGGAATTTCGGGATAAAAAGTAGTTTTTTAGTTAAATCTAAGAAAAAAATACAATAGTACTAGAACTGTACAGGTAATGATTCAGCAGTTTGAGCGTGGAGAGACAGACAAGCAGAGAGAAAGACTACCTTCACATCAATAATATTAGAAGGAGCTATGGATAAAGGCCATATAGGGCTAAAGGAAACACGCGAAAAATGACTGCTACTAGAATAAATGGCATAGGTGACAAATGACTACAGTGGTCCAGAATTACCACTCTATTGGTTGACTCTATGCCTCATAACATAACGGCATCCTTTTTCTACGTACAACCTGGTCATATCGAGCCATACTTGGTTCGAATGATAAATTCACTGCATCAGCAAAATAACCTAAGCCAGAAGAAAGTTTGTTGGAAAATGAATCGTAGCCTCAACGCGTCCCGAAGTAGGCTTTAAGTTACGCCCTTTTAGTTTCTAAGGTTGCGTGACATACGGATAGATATCAAAGATTTGTAGTACATAGCTGTGGATAACGGTGTTAGTTTTTATTGATATTTTGATGCGTTTGTGATTGGAATTTATATGTCAGAGCTGTACAGTTTGCACGGTATTTGGGTTAAGGATCGGTTCCTGCTCCATTCGATTTCTTTGTAGGTACAGTCGCCATCGTAAATATTGAAACTGAGTTTTGAATATGAAACTACCGCGAGAGTCACTCATATAAAATGATATTGTAACGGATAACTCAAGTCTTAAATCGAGTTTAGCTCGACGTGTTTCGGGCTATTTCGTAGCCCTTCTCAGGAGCACCCGACTCGGCGGTGCCGCAACATGAGCACTACGCCCACCGCTCTGCTCGCGCGATATAATCACATGTCGAGCTAGACTCGTTTTAAGATGTGAATTATCCATCACAATATCATTTAATATTGAAACTGGGTGTTCGAAAATATTTGAAAGCGATCGTTTTGTCAATCACGTGCGTGCGTTTTCATATATTTTGACCACGGCTAGCAGCTCCGATGTTCGATGTTTATTATACTAAGTATTCCAAAGGAAATAGAGGCATAAAACGTAATTATTAATAATTTTTAATTCTAGTCATTCCTTGTCCAAAAATGGTTTTATTAATACAACACAACACAATACAAAATACTCTACATTCAGTTAAATGTTTAGAAAAAAATTTAAGCGTATTTTTTTAAAATTTCATTTTATTTTAAGTGGCCCTTGTTTTATTTTACTAGCATATTCGATGTTTATTATTTTTAACAATATCTGCATGTAAAAAAGAGCTTTTAACAAAAGTGTGACAATGATAGTGACTTTAGGTTTTACGGGTCTAAAGTCACTATAAATACGAGTATTGACCAGCTGGTCATAGACAAAATGTCTGACATGGCGATGAATTTTCAAATAGTCCTCACCTCGGATCCCAGTTGGCGACAAGCCTCCGGCGTGAGCGCACGTGGAGGCGCAAGCGCACAGGCCGCGCCGGTTCCCCTCTGACGCTTACTGCTGCTGCGCCACCCTCTTCGGATGACAACTGCAAGAAACTGGTGTTAGGGCTTCTGCTAACTCGCGCGAATGGTATTCTTGGCGTGAATTAGAAATACAAACTGAAATATAGATGCACAGAAAAACCACAAAAATAAGACCAGCGCTGATTTGATTGCTTAATAACGATATATCTTGTCCGGGTGAGCGGTTACTTCCGATGGTGTGCCGAAAGTTTCTCGATGCGGCTACAGTATAGATATCGCTAGTGTCGCTGCTTAAGTGGCTACATAAGAAACAAACAAGCTGAGATATGTGGTGCATAGGGGAAATTCGTATCTGTACCGCTGTCCAGCGGTGGTGTAGCGGTATAGCACGCGGCACGGAATGCCGAGGACCTGGGTTCGATTGCCAGCGCTGGTTTTGTTTTTCTGGTTTTTCTGTGCATCTATATTTCAGTTTATATTACCAATTTAGGTTTTACGGGATGAGTAAAAGTAAAAAAATTGGAATTCAAATAAAAAATACAAAAAGATTCCAAAAAACCAATCTTAACTGTTGGCGTGGACACAGCGTGATTGTTTTATGTCATCTAATGGCGCCACATACACTCAGAATTCCGGTCCGGAATTTTGAATGGAGTAAATTCTATGGACCTACCACATACAGACAGTAGTTTTCCGTTTCAACTTTTCTCTGATTCGGAATTTCGCATGGTGTCTTCAAGATTAAAATAAACGTATGTGTGTGATGTATTTACAGAATTCCGTTTCGGAATTTCGATTTGAATTCCGAGTGTATGTGGGGCTCTTCACAGATATAGAATACACTAGACTAGATTACGCAAATGCATCTACTTCGCGTGTGCGAACCCCGATCAAACGTCGGAGTTGGCCTCATACAAAGACATCGGGGAATCCACATCGCTAATTCGCTCTTGAGACGTCACAGTAGATATAAAAAAGTGACACGGTCTGTTTTCATACAGATTGAGGTCCTTGCATTATCTAGTGTTATCTATATCTGTGGAGCCCTTAGTAGAGCAGCGCTGCGTGAAGCGGGTCTTTGCTCGGGTGACACTATTTATCAGCACGGACAATACCGACATGGGAATACCGACCCAATATTTCGCGTGCCCATACGCCCTGAGCGGGTGGCACCCGGGGCGGGCCGCCCCCGCCGCCCCCCTCTAGCTACGCCACTGAAGAGATCACCATAGCCCATAAACATCTGCAACACCAGGGGTATTGCAGATGCGTTACCAACCTAGAGGCCTAAGATGAGATAGCTCAAGGGACAGTAGCTAAATGTAATTTATTTTGATATCTCATACCTACATTGGCTCAATAAATCATCGAAATAGATTATGAATAGGTTCCACCCTTGAGCGTGATTCAGTTTCCTTGACTGCCATTAAATTGATTTTGATTTATTTTTATTGTCATCTAAGTAGAGAGAGAGACACGTTGTACATCTGTCTATGGATAAACCAAAATTTATACTTGCCAAAGAAAAGTTCAGCACAAAATACGTAACATAACTTGAATGCGCAACGTACGACTTTCAACGCCTTTGAAACTTGAGGCTAAACGACATCATTCTTAATTAGCTTCAATCCCTCATTTTCATAGACTTCGACTTCAGGGAAATGTACTTTTAAAGGGACAAACTTTTCCGCAGAATCTCGGGTCAATGTCTTTTAAACAGCCTCTCGTGTTTTCGAAATAGAGCCAATATACAGTTTGGAATAAAGGAAAACGATGACAAAAGGGACCCCATTGGAATTTGCATATTATTGTGAGTGGTGTTGCATGGTCAAATACTTTGAATACAACGGTATCAGCAATCCGATGTGATGATAGAAGCGGTTTTGAAAGTTTGAAACACACCAGAGTTTGTAATTGAGTACCAATATACAGGTTCATTTTAGATCGGTCAGTATGGGAAAGTAGGAAACTACATGAAATACGAAAATCTAACGTTTTAAACTTTCGTGATTCTCACTCATAGTCAAAATACCACAACAGGACTTGGTAAATAAAAACCAATGGTTGGTTGGTTGGGGTCGAGGTAAATATTACTTGTGTAAAATAGCGAGATAAGTCCCGTTGTGGTATTTTGATTATACGAAAACCTGTTCTTAGGAACCATGTCATCGATTTTAATAACAAGAAAAACTGTATTGCCCAAGATGTGGTCGTGATGTGGTTCCGTCGTCTGCAGACGTACCTAGTTATACTTTGTTTCTGTGTCAAAAGTCTCGCTGTCAGTCATTTTTACGATGTTCATCACAACCACGTGGCACCGCAGTCCAACGCAGAATGAATAAAGGGGGAAGCACAGGCGCGTGGATGCGATGTGGCCGGCCTCCGCTGCGGTGCCGCCGGTGGTTGCGTTGTGGTTTCGTTGTAGTTGCGATGTGGTTGCGTACGACCACATGTATCACACACGCGGTCTATAATGACAGCAAAATGTGGTTCGTGTGGTAAATGATTAGATTTGCTCTACCTACCTGTAACACGTATCGTTCGTTACGTGAAACTATTATTGATACTGCCATCATTTGCCAGCCACTGTAGTCTCTGACAAGCTTTAGCTCATCTGAAAAAAAAAACTTTGTTAAAGTGCCTTTGTGAAGTAGGTACACTAGAGTTCATAAAGTTGTAAGCAAAATTTTGATTCAAAATATCTGAACACTCTTCTATTGTTAACGGCGTAGAAGCATGTTCAGATATTGTTGCTCAAAAGTTTGTGAACTCGACTGTACAAATAACTAGCTCTAGAGTACGAGTAGTACCTTAAAAGTTTTCACAGACTTTATTTTACTTGCAACGTTCAAAACTTGTATTTAACCGACATTTGTATCAGATCAACTTAAAATTTGATTAAAACTTTAAAAGAGGTTATTACTTTAAAAATACAACATTAGACAGCGTTTTTTTCGGGCGTTTTTTTTTATTTTTTATGTAGGGAGTTTTTAAATTTTTTAATTAACTAAATTAACATCTTGTACCTCTGAATATATTTTATATAAAAATTCACGGAACATTTAGTAAAACAGCTGTTGACTACTTTTCCTACTAAGTAATTCAACAGAAATCTATGTACACCAAAATCATGTTGCAATTTTTTCGTCATCCTCTTTTAAACTACATAGAACAATTTTATTCCTGATATCTAGTGTCAGGGGACACTAAAAGTAAGCCTGTCAAATTACTGTCTCAAATGTTTTGCAAACTTTGAATCAGTGTTTACACGTTGCCATTAAATCGCACCAGTAACTTGACATTGCGTTGCTTGATCGATTTGTAACTCGTAAAATCGATTACATTACGAAGCACACTTGTGCTTGAAGCCCTACTTAGGGCTACTACGAAATTTGAAAATCCAATTTCGTGTCGTTCGGTCTCTCTAACACAAACGATTTAAAACGAGAGCGAGAGAGATGGTACGATACAAACTTCGATTTTCGATCTTTGCAGTAGGCCCCCAGTTATCTCATACAACTAAGTACATTACAGGACTATCAGGGATTACCACATCCATCCACAAACTAGAAATCCAGAAAATCTATTTTGGATTTAGCTGCTGTAATAACAATGGAATTCATTTTATACTTACTAAACCGTGAAAATAATGAAATTTTACAGATAACTTTTCTATATGCTTCATCGAAACGAAATCGGTTGTGAAGTTGTTAGATAAGTACATCTTATTTATAATTTTAGTAGGATTATTACGTCTACACCGTTCTTAGTGGATAGTAGTTCTTTTAGTTCCATCTTGTAGCCAGATTTGACAGTTAGCTACTAACATTACAATTTACTTTTACTAAGTAAGTATTACTTAGATTCAAAGCAGGGAATATTTTTCCCATTTTGAAGCTAGTTATAGCTACCAAATTTGGCTTCGAGATGAGAGAAAATGATTCCCGTTTCGTAGCCAGCTTTGAATCGGGAATATTTTTACCATTAGAAGCTAGTTACCAAATCAGGCTTCGAGATAGGATAGGCAAAAATTGCTTTAGGATTTCGACTGCGAAATGTGTTTTAAAAATAAATAGGTTGGCATCTATAAATAGGTGTACTAAAAACAATTAATTAATACGTGTTGCGTAAAACAAAGCACGTTATTCGTTAATTATGACATCAAAGACAGATAATGACATAAAGATGGGGAGACTATAACCTACTTTTTCACTAATTAATGTACGATATAATATTGTTCAATTATGGAAATCAGTCAGTAAGTCAAGCATTGCGAATAATTATGTTTATTTATAGATTGGTATCAAGTTAAATTAGTTATAGGTACCGTGTAATTTTGTAGATAGCTCATACATTTCATCGCTACTTTAAAAAAAATAGTATTTGAAATCCATACGTCAGCAAAATTTATAAAGTTCACTCATAAAAATTATCGATTTTGAGATACATAATACATTCTTTGTTCAATTACTTCAGCAGACATGACTGTATCTGTCAAAATATACCGTCGGACAAAATTCTATTTTTATCGATATTCAGTACATGATGGCCAATTTTTTTTTACTGACGTAGGTATTTCAAAATGGTATTTTTCTGCTTAATAGCAGGCCCATGTTGAACATCGGACGTCCTATGGCAGATATGATGACGATGATTATTCTGCTTGGACGTATAATTTTGATGATGCGGATTTTCTATTTGTAAACAATGACAGTAATTCGATGGGATTAGTATGCTAACAGTTAGAGTTCGGTCAGCAAAAAAGTATTTTCCTACCAATGAATGCAGCGATGACAAATTGTCACTTACGCGCTGGCGGTGACTGAACGCTCCCCATTTTTCACTAAACCCTCGACTGGGACAGATTGATTCCGGTTTAGGAAGGTGTATTCATAACGATCACAGCTGCTGAGGGGTTGATCCGGGAGGCATGTGTGCACATGATTTAAGTAATGACTTCTTTAATATCAATAACCAATCTAAAATGACCCCAATGCTTATAAGAATTTTTAATATTGATTACAAATTCATGCAAATGTGAATCACCGATCATCGGCTATAAGTTTTACCGCAATTCAATATTATTTATATTGCTATTCGCTGCTGCCAAGTGTCATTGGTACTACTTTAGTAGAGTGCATACGACTATCTCTGATTTTAAGAACGATATTTCATTTTTAAAGACTGTTTAATCTTGAATTTCGCTGAGCAAACATTCTGTTAGGTAACAAAAAAAAATCCATACCATCAATACTGCGTACAGATCCTCTGTAGAGTGCCCAATGCACATCTCTTGTGCAGGGGCTGATGGTGATGTATACAGGAGCAGATATTGACGAAGTATTTAACTCCAAACTGAAACAAAAAGAGCTATGTAAGTATCTATTTCTTTGTAAACGTCCCAGTGCCCCAGTAAATAGAAATAGAAATAGAAATAGAAAAACGTTTATTCACACATTTCACAAATTACATAAAAATAAATACACAAAATAAACAAGTATAATGACAGTATTTGTGAAATCGCGAAACGGTCCCAGCTCAGCATAGTGTTGGCCGTTGAGGCCAACGCTGGTGTTCCGCTGTGACCGCTTGGCGACTTCACGGAAGGCGACACATTCAAATAAAAAGAAACAAACAGAAAGTAATATAATTTAGCTAAAATAATAACAATAATTAAAACAAGCAGAACACAAAACCAGACAAAAGAAACGTGTACAGTACAATAATAAATTATAAACAAAACAGTAAAAGGGTCAAGATTACGATTTGGAGTCTTTTTGTATTTTTTATTTCAACTCCAAATTTTTTTGTTTCTTTTACGGTTATCCCGTGAAAGTTTAATATTTCACACGAAAACACAAGCCGAAACATGAATGCACAGAAAAACCAGAAAAATAGACCAGCGCTGGGAATCGAACCCAGGTCCTCAGCATTCCGTGCTGCGTGCTATTCCCCTACACCACCACTGGACAGGAGACTAGACACGAATTTTTCCTATGCACCCATATTTCAACTTTTGGATTCTTTTTCATTTGTCACTTGACAAATGAAAAAGAATCCAAAAGTTGAAATATGGGTGCATAGGAAAAATTCGTGTCTAGTCTCCTGTCCAGTGGTGGTGTAGGGGAATAGCACGCAGCACGGAATGCTGAGGACCTGGGTTCGATTCCCAGCGCTGGTCTATTTTTCTGGTTTTTCTGTGCATTCATGTTTCGGCTTGTGTTTTCGTGTGAAATAGTAAAAGGGTCGACACACCACTCAACCGTCCATAGAATAGAGCATAGACCACAGACGTCGATATGCACAATCTGCCAATTGTCATGTCATATCTCATCTGTGGCCTATGCCGAATGTCAGTGTCACTGAACAGAATTGGTTACTGCTGTGCTTGACTAACCTTAAAAGTAGTTAGTAGTCCTATTACTTATTCTGTGGTAGTAGTCATGTTTATCTTTGTCATCAGCAATTGGGTACTGCCAACCCGCTCCGGATTTACACGAGTGCATTACAAAGCGTGCATTAATATCTGATACTACTCTATTTTTAGGGCTGGTAGGACATGTCAGATATTAAGTATTGCACGCCACACTGTGGCAGATTTTATTGCAGTTTACCTACTGTACAATTTTCTAAAGAAAGGACCCTAATCAAAGCCAATTTACATTTTTCTGTTGTGTTTTCCAAAAACTACACCCGCACAAAGCCGGGGCGCATCGGTGTACATATACGCAGATAGTGTATCTATCATTTAAACCTTCAATGAAATATTATCTAAGGCCCTGTCTGCACTGCTAATTTTTTTCCGCCAGTGCGGATTCTCGTATAAGATTCAATGTGTTACAGAATTGCGAGAAAATAAACCCTGCAATAAAATTCGCTGTACGGACAGGGCCTAAGCGTACAGACAGCAAAAAGAATTAAAGAAAGAAAGAAATCATGTATTGCCACAAAAAATAATAATAAAAAAATAAACAAAAAAAAGTAAAGTAAAAAGTAGGTAACTACTTTATTTATGTCGAGCACTGGAGCATTTAGCCACATAATTATTATTAAGAGAAGCCTGCAAAACCCTTAAAATCAATGTAAGTTAGAACGTTTCAACAGACCCTGTGTTACACCGACCAGTTGTTTACATTGCAGTTCTTCGTATTTTACCCACGTTTCCAGAAAACGATAAATTTTGATTAGATGAAAATGAAGTTTGAGTAAAAATGCCGGCACAATTTTTCCATCTTCCACTAATCGGAAGACAAAACAAGTTCGGCAAATCGCTGAAATAACAATCCTGGGAAGACTGAGCGTCTGTTTCCACTATCTCAAAATTACAACGTAGATACCAGAACTAAAAAGTCGGTTTTGGGTAATTGCATAGGTTTTTTTAATAAAATTCTAAAAAATGTCACCCATCAAACAGATATAAAATTAAAATCCATTGGCAGTAAGATACTAATATATAAGGCGTAGGTATATTACGTTCGGAATTATTTTTTTAATTAGTTGGTTCGGTGCGGTTGAGTTAAAGAATATAGTCGTGTTAAATACTTGTGATGTAATATTTAAATAAGGTTTAGATCTTTTTTCAAAAATGTACCAATACTTTGTTCAGTTTCTTACCGGATCCTTCTAACAAAGATTATTGAGGTAACTTAATATTCAACAGTTTTAAGCTGGTATTGATTATAAGTTTGTCCGAACAGATGAATTTTAAGTTAATTAACAGAGTTTTAAACAAATACTTAAACTCGTGTTTTCCTTTTGAGTATTTTTATTTATTTGATTCTCGCAAACAATGGGTCAGTGAATAACGTGCCGCGCTACAGTGGAAACATTCTAACCCAGTTAAGTCAACATTCCAGTTGACTTGTCAAAGGAAATAAAAAGGTTTTCCTTGCTAAAATTTGTTTGAAGGTTCGAGTGCGTCATCCTTTATCAAAATAGTTCGGAAAAGGGGTAGCCAGTGACAGCTATAATGTACCGTCAGTCCGGAGGTAGATTGGATACACGAGTCAGGAACACAATCAAGGGAATTTGATCACAAGGTGGAGTAAATGATGAGGTTGGGGAGGACTATACTGCCGCCTTAAGGATAAAAACAATAAGTGTAATTTTTTGCAAAATTGACTTTTCACCAGCCTCGTACTCAGTTCTTTTTTTCCTGAGTACGAGGCTGGTGAAAAGAAAATTTTGCAAAAAATGTCACTTATGGTTTTTCTCCTTAAGGCGGCAGTATACTCGGTTCAGATAGATACTTAACTAAATGTAAACAAACTTCAGCTGCCAGATTACCAAATCTACATTACATACATTACAAGAAGTACATTCAAGGTACATTTCAAGGATTTTAAACATTTTACTTATCTATTATTGTAATACAAACTAGACTAGTGTAATTCAATACAGAAATGTAAATGTTTTGTGAGTGCCAAAATCGTATTTTTATTTTTTAATATTTCTTTTTAAATATCCAAAACATGAGTCTAATGAAAAATAATGTTTTCAAAATTTAACCGAAGACTCAGTAATTGCCAGTTTTTCGAAATCTAGCACACACATATTTGGTATAAAATTTATACCGTGATCATTGCCGTAATGTATCAAAAAGTCAAACATTGTCATATGGGCGTTTGTCACAAACGCTTTATTAGTGCACAAACAAAAACACAACGGAAATGTTGCGCTTACCCATATTACTTATTACATTACATAGTTACTAAATGAGACCCTTATTCAATAAAACATTTGGCAAACATTGTACAACGAAATGAATATTACGCCGACCAAATCATTCTACTAACCGAAAGTTGGCATTTTGAAAAGTGGCTTTATAATAAAGAGGCCAAACGTACAGTTGGTAACTGTTAGGTTGGGAATTAAAACTAAACATTTAAATAAGTTGGCGAGTGATCATTCGGCGAAATGGAATTCTGCGAAAAGTTGGTTGGGAAGTAATATTCGGCGAAAAATTAGAGAACCCTCGGTTAGTGATGTAACATGAAAAAAAACAACTTTGTTTTTTTTTTCACAATGTTCAAAAATAGAAAAAAAGCTTAGTAGTCTTGTTTTTTTTTCAGAAATAAATCGATAGGATTTTTTTTATTATTGAGGTATGTGTTCTAATTTCTAACATTTTACTTACCTTTTCACGTTAATTTCATTCCTTGTATAATGTTACTAAGGGCTGTTATAAAACAAATTTAAATATTAATAACGCCGCCATTTCTCGCAGCAAAGCCTTAAAATTTATAGTGAACATTAATTTCTTCTCATAAGCGCATTCCGCTAGGTATTAAGGTATTTTAAATTTCTCACGTTCACAAGATACATTAGTTGCAAAAGGCTTACGGAATGCAAATAGCTGATGCTAAAAATACTCTTCTAATTTGTATTTTAATATTGTTCGACAAAATGATTATACCTTCCGTAGTATTATTTATTTAAATCTATGCCTACTTCTAACCCAACTAAAAAAATGACTTATCCGTATATTTTTGTTATACATAATAGTGATCAATCTGCAAGTACAGTCACCAGCACCAATATCTGACACAACAAGCGTGTATAAATATCTGATACGATTCTATTTCTAGGGCCGGAAGGACTTGTCAGATATTTTTGCACGCTCCGCTGTGGCAGATATTAACGCTGGTGACTGTACTTAAATATATTTAAAATGACAATTTATTATTGAAATGTCGATATCATCTATCAGTTGAACAATGCACGAGCGTTTTTGGCAGAACACATTTAATTTGCACTTACGATTTCCCGCATTCTTAGTGTTGCAAAAAAGCCGGTTAAATTTATTGCACCCGGATTATATTTCACACAGTTTTCCTTGAGGCGTTGTGTACGTATAAATTGGATAATTTTTATCCCGGAATGCATATATCCGCGAGGGATGGGGGCAAAAGGAATTATTCGCGTCTCGGAAAACGCTAGTTTGTCATTATCATGAACTTTGCACACGCGAATAAAATCTCGACTTTTCTCCTGGGATAAATCTCGTAGGCGACTTGCGTGAAAAAATATGGCGCATTTTTAACCGATTTTGAAAAAAGGAAATAATCTGGACGTAGACCTGTTTTTTTAAAAGTTGATGTCTGATAACTTTACACTAACTTTAGTACCTTGCCACAGCGACAAAGTAGTAAAGAGTAAACATATCTTTGATCTCTTTTGTTACTCAAGGACGGCTGAAAGAATCTGGTTACTTCGCAGGCTTTCCTATTATTATTAAGGCTAAGAATATATGATGGGACTCTGGAGATGAACTTAGTACGCAGGCAGAATATGTGAGTCCACTCCTACCGCTTCCACCACACTGTAGGTAGGTATAAATCTATTTGGGCGATTATTGGAGCGTTTCAACATCTCATTTTTCTGGACACTGTTCCGTAAAAATGGCCAAATATTCTTATATTAGTACTTACAGTTTTTTAACTCCTAACAAATAATCGAAAATGAAATCAAAATCAGCCAATTTAAAAAAATGTGACCAGAAAAATGAGGCGGTTGAAACGCTCGAACAATCGCCCCTTTACTTATTTCTTTCTTACCTCTGCATCTCCCTACTCGGCAGCGTGTAAACCGTCTGATTGTCAGTAGGCAGCCACTGCACCACCCTAGCTGGCCGCGTGACCAGCACGGCTGGCGAGGCCAGGCCGGCCCCGGCCGCGTGGCACACCAGCAGTATCCCCAGGCGGGCCGTGAACGTGCTGAAGTTCCTGAGTGAAAAGGACAACTATAGTTATCACTAGCTGTTGTTCACAACTCACAACTTAGTGTTCCAGTTTGTTACTACGAAATTCTAAACTCGTATTGTTCTATCTCTTTTACTCTCGTTTTTCAATAATATAAGGGTCTGACGGAGAACAGATGGCCGTTGGGACGGAAAGGTTCTAGAGTGGAGAGCGCGGATCGGTAAGCGCAGCGCAGGACGTCCACCAACGATATGGACGGATGACCTAGTTAAAGTCGCGGGTTCACGGTGGATGCAAGCCGCTTCCAACCGAGACAACTGGAGATCTAAGTATGCACAGTGGACGTCTTGCGGCTGATAATATGATGATGATGATAGAACTACATTTTTTCACACAAAAAACTACTCAATTTCACAAGTTCCTGAGACAAAAGAATAGCTCTGTTACTCGGTAATGATATTATTATAGCTTTCTAATAGTAAAAATATTAAATCCACCTTATTATTAGTGTAGGTTCTTATATACAGTGGAAAGTTGAGATGGGGCAGCTACTAGATCCCTTGCAGCTACGCGAAAATGCTCTTAAGAGACCTTTACTTTTTGTGTGATGACAATCGACATTCACAGATTTTTGATAAAATTTACAGTCAGCGAGAAAATCGACAGATTTGACTTTTTTTTAATGCCAATCGGTCCCATTTCTATCAAGAATTAAAATACTCTTTGAGACCAATTAAGGTTAGATTACTAAAACATCCACAAATCAAAGAAAACTTTTTCCATACAGTTCGAAGGGCACTAATTTGCAAAGTGAAACTTTCGCATGTTGTTTTTTATTTACGAATATGAATCCTTTATGGTTAAAGAAAATAAAACAGTATGTAGACAACTAAAAACTGAACATTTTAACTAAAGTTACTATCTTAACCCAGTATGGCTGCCCCATATCAACTTTCCACCCTGTATAATGACTGATGCATGTAAACATTCTCGTAGCATTTGTAAAAGTCAATAACAATACAAGATGAAAATTTTATTCCCGCCACGCAAAGGGTCCGACGAGACATTCCAATGTCCCTTGCGTCCCAACAGTGGCCTTGGCCCACTGAGGACCCCTAATAAATACGGCTATACAGAGTTAACATGATAAAGACACTCGTAACTTTGTAACGATCACTTACATGGTTTAGTTCAGGGATCGGGAACTTTTTGCAAGTTGGCACAAACATGAATCCGCACGCATAATGCGCGGTTTTGCCCCTATAAAATTAATAACCTAACAATAAAAACTTAATTTTTAATACAAGCTTTTTTGCTGACTGTACTTTTTGTTGAATGTACTTGCATATTGTCACCCAAACTACACCAAATTTGAAGTTGATGCTATTACTAACCGTTGAAGAGTTCCATCCTGTGGGGACGATCCTGCCTGGCTGGACTACCAAGAAGTCACTACTAGATTATTGTATTGTCAAGTTAATTGTAGTTGTGTGTTGGCTAGCAGGATGGACAGTGACATTACCGCGCACTGGACCAAAATGCATTTAAATAATGTCTATACTAACTTAGTTGTATAAGGACCACTCTGTTACTAACATATTGTTATTATTATTATTAATAATCAAGTGTATATCGGTTTTCTATGACCTGTATTATTTTCTTTTTTGTATGAGTCATGTTACTTGAAATAAATGAATATTTATTATTATTATTATTATTAATCTGACTACTGTAAGTTGGTCAAATTTAATTTTTGCATGTTTGATTAATTATAGATAGACAGACAGGCAACGGGACAGGTGAAACTAAATAAAAGCTTGTAAAAATAGATTTGTGCCAATCGTTAAATTATTTGCATGTTGTTAAGAAACTGAATTAAAGGCATACATCTTATGCCCGCGGCTTTGCGTCCGGGCCGTGCCTCATTAAATTTTGAAAAATTGTCGTCTGTTCTGTGGACTATTTACCGTTCCAGGTCAGTTCTATCTTGGTCTTTATTGAGTAGACCTGTATCTACAGGTGAAGTAGACTGACGTAGTATGACGTAGTGACTAATAACAAAGTTTGTTTAATTTCAATGCTAAAAATAGAAAAAAAAAAAACATTTTTTTACAATCTCGCGCCTCGTGTTGCCAACCACTGGCTTACATAGTTAACTTCAGTCTTAAAATATGTAACTACAACTTTATGTCTTGGCAATAAAGTCGTTTTATGAATGTCGTGCGGCCATTGTAATTGGTAATAGCTGGTTTTGAAAAGGAGATATTAATAACTCACTTATAGGTCGGAAAAGTTTCTGCAGTTGCGATAGAAATGAAATGTCATTTTCTCCTGTCAATCAAATTGATTTCTTATTTATGATGATTAATCTTTACACATGACTTTGCTTGCGAAATTCAGCATGTATGTACGAGCGGACATCGAAGTGGAGAGAACATGATTATGAAGCTTGAGGTCCCAGGTTCAATCTCCGGTTGCGCCATATATTTGTATGAATAATATGAATATTTGTTCTCGAGTCTTGGTCGTTGGGGACTTAATGATTAAGATTCCGTGATTGTGATTATAAAAAAAAAACCAAGCTTAAGTGACTAAATAAAAAACAAACAAGCTGAGATATGTAGTGCATAGGAGAAACTCGTGTCTGTACCGTTTTCCAGCGGTGGTCTAGCGGTATATATAGCACGCGGAATGGAATGCCGAGGACCTGGGTTCGATTCCCATATATTTCAGTTTGTATTATTGACATTAAACGTTCTTCCACACCAATGGCTTGTGTTGTTTATCGTAAATAAAACCTACCTCGATTGAGTACGGAACCTTGGACCTCTAGCTTCACAGTCAGGCTGTACCACTCGACTATCCGTTCTAACAATTTCTAAAAATATCTTAACAAATAAAAAAAACCCGTGGTGGCCTAGTGGTTTGACCTATCGCCTCTCAAGCAGAGGGTTGTGGGTTCAAACCCCGGCTCGCACCCCTGAGTTTTTCGAAATTCATGTGCGGAATACATTTGAAATTTACCACGAGCTTTGCGGTGAAGGAAAACATAGTGAGGAAACCTGCATAAACCTGCGAAGCAATTCAATGGTGCGTGTGAAGTTCCCAATCCGCACTGGGCCCGCGTGGGAACTATGGCCCAAGCCCTCTTGTTCTGAGAGGAGGCCTGTGCCCAGCAGTGGGACGTATAGGCTGGGGTGTGATCTTAACAAACATGAATAAAATAAAAAAAAACCACAGCGACAGAAACCCCATTCGTATGCGTCCCTAGTTTTCCTAAAAAGCTAATACTAGCTAAGCTAAAACTTAGCTTCTATTGTACAAATTTATAAATTAGATATATTAAAACTTAGACTAAAACAACGAGTCTGACCTAACTCAATAACGGTCAAAGCAGCGTTCATATTTGACATGAAGTTTGCCGAAATTAAATTTCTCCCCATTTGCATGTAACGAAAGGATATCCTAATTTCAGTGCTCGTGACAATCAAATTTCTGCCATACAAAGTCATACAATATACAAACGGGAGGTTTTCTTTTGTGACGACCCTGCCTAATTGCGAGCGAGGTCCCTGTTAGGTTCAGCATGCATTTGTTATTGTATGGAAGTGTTGGACATTTTTCAAGACAAAAATAAAATTTGAAAAATGATTTTGCCCGACTCAGTTTGCGAAGAGTTTGTTTATCCTACCTAGCTATAATTTTCAATTTCTCGGGATAAAAACTATCCTATGTCACATACTTTATTTATGTGTCTGTTTATTTTCTCTCACTAAGAAATTGAGTTTTAATGAAAAAAAAAATTGACTTTCCGGACAAATGGCTCCTAATTATCATCCCTATCTAAAAATTCCTGATGTCTCTCCCAAGGAGTTGACTTGCCGAGACACGGGTCTCGGGTCTCTACTGCTGGGCATAGATCCTCTCTCAAGAATCAGAAGATTAGAGAACTTCGCACACATCATTGGATTGCTTCGCGGGTTCGTGCACGTTTCCTCACGACTTCATCATCATAATTTTCGCGATAAATTTGAAAAGTAATTTTGAACATGAATTCCAAAAAACTCGAATAGATTTGAACCCACAATCCTTTGCTTCAGAGGGCATACGGACCAGAAAGCCACTAGGACGGCCTTTTTTACAAAAAGCTAAAAAATCAAAAATGTCCAGTTAAATCTAAGCGGATTTGGTAACCCTAGTCATGGTTATCCTTAAACCAGTGATGCGCATGTATGAAATAATAAATCAAAACATGATGTGTCGCAATATTTAGGATTATTTTTACAATGTTTGGGTACGTAGGAACAGTCGGCAGAAGTGTATGTGTGTTTGTGGTGCTCACAATGATCTAAACACACTTTTTACCTTATCAGTAAATAGTATGGAGCCTGCTGCGCAAATGAGCTGACTACAATGCTTTTCAAGTCATATAATTATTTCTTTACCTGCGGCTTCGCACGCTTAAACTATACGATCTGGTAGTTATAACCGAAATTCCGGGATTTTACAAAATTCACCTGGGAATTCTCAAAATTTAGATAGTGGTCTTCATTGTGGTTGTGTTAAGAACACCTGTCCAGTATTTAATTACCTACTCTGAACTCAGCTGTTGAAATTTCAAGATTTTATCCCTATCCCGTAGGAATATTAGGATAAAAGTAGTCTATGTGTTATTCCAGATGTCCAGCTATCTACATACCAAATTTCATCTAAATGTGTATAGCTGTTTTAGCGTGAAGGAGTACGTAATAAACACAAACACACTACAAACACAATTTCTTTGCGTTTTATTTAAGGTCAACCGGGGCTATGTCGCCTACGCGGCTAATGTGTCCATTCCAATTATCATAAGAAAAACATCCTTTAGCACGCCCTTTTTGAAAGGCTTTGGCACTAAAAGTACAAAAAATGATCACCAGCTCTTTTTTAAAGTAATCCGCCAACGAGGTCAAATTAGACGCTATAGCCCGGAATATTTTTGTTCGAATAATTATACCTTAATTATACCCTAAAGTAAGGCTAGAATTTAGCGTACAACATAATAATTAATTTTACTAAGTGTGTTTTTATAAAGCACACATAGTATTTTTCTTTTAAGTTGGTGTCAGCGGGACGGTTCGACTTTCTAATTAAATTTCATGGTAGCCCTCCTGACATTATCGTGATCCCAAGCTTTAATATGACTGACGTTTTAGCTTGCCTAATTAACCTACGAGTATTTTAACTCAAGATACAATTTCAATTTGCCAAAACAACGCCACGTATTTCCTAATTACTTTTTAACCTAGGGAGTTTGCCAACTTTGATTGCTTAAGATCCGGACAAAATAACTAATTAGCCATCTAAATCAGACGCCTGATTACAAATGCAAGGGAAATAAGTTTGTTTTAATTGTTTCTGATGCTATATTGTACTGGCTTTTTGTTGTTGCTGCGATCGTTCAATATAGATAGATACCTTCGCCAAACGTCGGCAAACGTAAGTCTATACTGTTTAAAAAAAAAGTTGTCTTTGTTGTGAAATAGTGTTATTTTTATGTCAATAAATGTTATGAATTTAAACTATTCGATGTAGTAGTTACAATTGAAGTTCCGGGATTTTACAAAATTCCCCCGGGAATTCCCAAAATTTAGATCGTGGTCTCAACTGAGGTTATGTCAAAAACAACTAGGTATCCAAAATTTCAATACTCTAAATCCAGCGAATTATTATTATTTCGAGATTTTATCCCTATCCTTTGGGAATATTGGAATAAAAAGTAGCCTATACTATGTTAATCCAGGGTATATAATATTACTTCAAATAATTCAAATCCGTTCAGTACTTTTTGCGTAAAAGAGTTAATTATTATAAGTTATTAATTTAATAGGAATGGGTCAAACAAAGAAAAAACTAAAACTACCAAATATATTTTTTTTTAACAATCGGTGGACAATTGATGTAGGCTTGAGAATAATAGCTATCTACCTATTCAGAAAAATTTCGTTCTACGTCAATAAATAAAAGTAACATAAAACTGTCGAACCTTAAACAATAAACTTTGCTTTTTTACTTGCCTTTTTTCCAAATCAATGAATTTCTCATGTTTAGTGACATTCGCGTTTTATAAGGGAGGATTACCCACTGGGTAATCGAATATTATTCACATTTTAGTTTTCCACTTTATTAAACTTGTTCTCTCGTGAAGTTTCATCACGACTTTAATTTTATTATGGATTGCAATTTTGTATATGAAACTACCGTACTCATATCACTGCTAGATTGTTGTATTGTCACGCGATTCACATAAGTATTAATAAGAATGTACAATAAGAACCACGGCACGCGTCATCAAATCTAACTATATTTTGATTGTTTTGATTGATTTTTAGTTTTATATAAATTAAAATTTATATCAAAAATATGTAGAAACTTCTTGTGGCTGTTTACAAGATCTTGGTCTTAGCGAATATTTTACTTTAAGCACTAGAGCATAAAAGGTAATTTTCTGTCACCTAGATCCAGTATAAACACGAACTTTACGGGCATAAGAAGCCAAAACAACCCCTCCTTTTCTGTCGGTGGCTAAACTAAAAATCACCTAAAGGAAAACGGCTATTTGTCAAACGTTATTTTTCTTGTTTTCCCTCAACTTTCTCCTGTCAGAAACTATTTATTAATATTAATGGCGGTCTCATTTTTCCGTGTAAGGTTTTCTGAATCTGACAGTAACAAGACTGGATTTTATTATCATGTTAGTCAAGGTTTAGAACTATTAAATAACTTAAGTACCTACCCCCAAACTAGTACTACTTTTGAAGCCTAGTTTAGATCTGCAAGAAAAATCGTGTAAGTTGCATTCAAAGTCCAAAGTCAAAGTCATCCGAGATGAAGTTATCCGATTTTCTCATTAAATTCGTAATGTCGAATGATTGTTTATATAATTTAATTCGTATAATTTTGAGGAATGTATGCCCGTCCCAATGCTGGGTAAAGGCTTCCTTACGAAATAAGAGGGCTTAGTAAACTTCACATGTACATAAGATTATTTATGCAGGCTTATGCAGTTTCCTCGCGATACATTCGTTCACAGAAAATCTCACTATAAAATCCAATTCACACACCGGTCGGAAGTGACCGAATCAAAACAAACGGTCACAAAATAAAAGGCACTCTGAATTCTCAAAAATAAAACACATTATTATTTCACACGCGTCTAAATATACCTGTGAATGTGACGTCACGTATCCTAATCCCGCGACAAATGGCGCAGACGCCGTCACAACAATGACGAGATTTTTAGTCATTCGTCACGCGTCACGCTTGACCCTCGTCACAAATACTTATTTGGCTGCACCCTATCATGCGTCATGGTTAAAGTTAATACGACGTATAACGTATCTTGATGTGGTCAGTCAGAAAATAAAATTTATAAATAACTCCACAAAAAAATATGCCACTATACATATATCAACATTTAAACGAACATAGGTATTTCTGGGATATTGGAAACGGCTCCAACGATTTCTAATTTGTTTTTTTTTTTTTTTTATTCTACTGGAAGGCAAACGAGCAAGTGGGTCTCCTGGTGGTAAGAGATCACCACCGCCCATACCCCTGGTATACCCCTGGTATTGCAGATGCGTTGCCAACCTAGAAGCCTAAGATGGAATGCCTCAAGTGCCAGTAATTTCACCGGCTGTCTTACTCTCCACGCCGAAACACAACAGTGCAAGCACTGCTGCTTCACGGCAGGATTAGCGAGCAAGATGGTGGTAGCAATCCGGGCGGACCTTGCACAAGGTCCTACCGCCTGCAAATTTCGAATTTGGTATGCAGGGGTTTTCGGGGATGAAAAATCGATTAAAATTAAATTTTGGTCTTATCTCTGGGAAAACGGTTGTTATCGAGTCTTAATCCGAGCGAAGCTCGGTCGCCCAGGTACTTATGATAATAATAATCCCTACTAATATTATAAATGCGAAAGTAACTCTGTCTGTCTGTCTGTCTGCTACGATTTCACGTCGAAACCGCTAAACCGATTTAGATGAAATTTGGTATAGAGATAGTTTAAGACCCAAGGATCAACATAGGATACTTTTTATTCCAGTAGAGGGCGCCACCGCGCGATAACCGAGGTCCGCGCAGACGAAGTCGCGGGCATAAGCTAGTCCATCCATCCATACTAATATTATAAATGCGAAAGTGTGTTTGTATGTTTGTGTGTTTGTGTGTTTGTATGTTTGTATGTTTGTCCCTCTTTCACGCCGTAACGGAGCGACGGATTGACGTGATTTTTGGCATAGTGATAGTTTATGGGCCCGAGAGTGACATAGGCTACTTTTTATCCCGGAAAAATGCATAGTTCCCGAGGGAACAGCGCGCGATAACCGAATTCCACGCGGGCGGAGCCGCGGGCAAAAGCTAGTTATTATTATAAATGCGAAAGTTTGTAGCTCTGTTCGTTGTTACCTCATCACGCCTAAACCGTTGAACGATTTAGATCAAGTTCCAGTCCCGGGGAAGGACCTAAAATAGTTTTTATCCCGGAAAATTACATATAGTTCCCGCTGGATAGCGATAAACTAATTCTACGCAGACGGAGTCGCGGGCAACATGCTTAGCAGATGGAATGACAGATGGACAGACAAACAGACAGCAAAGACTTAGTAACGCCTCGAGCGTTTTTTTGATGTGGATTCTTCATCATCATCAGCATCATCATCAGTTCATGTTCGTCCACTGCTGGACATAGGCCTCTCCCATGGCACGCCACTGAGCACGACCCTCGGCCACTCTCATCCAGCTCTTGCCAGCCACCCTGCGAAGATCATTGCACCACCGAGTCTGAGGGCGTCCTACGCTACGTTTGCCGATCCGTGGTCTCCACTCAAGAACTCGTCTACCCCAACGGTTATCGTCGGTTCTTCGGGTTATATGACCAGCCCATTGCCACTTCAGCGTGCTAATGCAATAATAATAATGTGTTTTTTCTTCTTAATCGTAATTTTGTTCTTACCGTTTCTCCCTCTTCCTCTAAATTCTATCATTACTCCTTTACTATGAATGCCATTCGTCTTTGGAATTCTCTTCCTTTGGCGTTAAGGCAAGCGAAATCCCTTCCCATTTTTAAAAACCTCCTTAAGGCTCACTATTTGTCACTAACTTAATCCCCAGTCTTTGATCCTTCTCTATTCTTTTGTTCTTGTTCATATTGTTTCCAAAGACATTGTTTCTTTGATTTCCTTTTTAATTTCCTTTTCTCACAAGCGGCCTTTTGATATTTTGTATTAAGTATATATATGTAGTTTATAAGTGTTATAGTTAATGTATTTGTTTATTTATATACTTAATTTATATTATATTTTTGTATGGTTTTTAATTATTGTCTATTAATTTTACGTGTCTGTTATTTCTGCCACCTACATTAGCCTGTTCGTATTTATTATTTCTCTGAAATTGGTTGTCTGGAAGAGATTGCTTTTTAGCGATAAGACCACCTATTGTCTACCTGATTTTTATTTTTTTTTATTTTTGTGATGTCTCTGTACTGTTTTTGGTGATCAATAAGGAATATTTGTATTGTATTGTAATAGTAATGTAATTACTAGCTTTTGTCCGCGGCTTCGCCCGTGTGGAATTCAGTTATCGCGCGCTGTTCCCTCGGGAACTGTGATTTTTTCAGGATAAAAAGTAGCCCAATTCATTCTCGAGTCCATAAACTTCTCTATGCCAAAAATCACGTAGATCCGTCGCTTCGTTTCGACGTGAAAACCGGACAAACTTATAAACACACACACTTTCGCATTTATAATATTAGTACCTATGAATTTTAATTATGTATTATTATCCTTAACGTTGCCATAGGAAGAGTTATTATAAGACAACGTAGGTTGAACAGCATTCCATTCGTTCAATAACAAAACTTACTGAAACATTGTATTTTAATGCCACATTAAAAATTTCTAGGTAAACTAAACCATTCGTGATATAACGGTATCTGTAGAAAGCTAATGACAAAAAAGATATAAATATCTCCACGACCCTTCTGCCTGCTATTAAGTAGAACCTTGAAGCTATAGGAGTATAGGCCAAGAGCAAGGGAGCTTAATAGCGAATTTAAAATAAACAACAAGTAGTACCTGCTAAGTGCTTGTCAAACCTGCACAACAACTGTTAGTTTTTGGTTGCTTTAGTGCCACACGTAAGTACGTGGTACGTACTTAAGGTTATTGTAAACGAGCTAACACAACGCCTTAAAAAACGTCTTCTTCATTTATTTATTTTGCTAATTTTTACCCGCGAGTTTGATTACGTGCATCATTAGTTCATTAAATCGTGCTAACACTTTCGTTGTACGAACCCATACCAAATTATTCCATTGTCTATTAAATCCAGTATTTTATTCACGAAACAATTTTTCCAAAACCATTTTAGGCATTTTCGCGTGAAATCTTAACCGCTAAGAGATTCAAACAAAATAAACGAACATTTCTTTTTGGGCATTTCCCTACGGCATTATCACAGGAATTTAGTAAAAATTACCAAACCTAATGATTTGTCTGAACATAGTCAATTATAAAACGTGTTAAAAAAATGCGACGAGCTCTTAGACTTTATTGTCAAGAGAGGTGGTCTGATTAAAAGTAAATACTCAAGTAAATAGTTCCCTTTATGGCTATTTTACAGCTGCATTAAATTTACTCCTGAGTTACAGGGCCTATAAAAACATAATTACTGGTTCGTGTACTAGAGATACTACGCCTTAGTACTCCCGCCGTAAACTTAACCTTCTGGGAAACGACGTAATGCACTAATGAATAGCTAGTTAGCAAAATAAATAAACAGTAAACTATCTCCACACAAAGGTGTATCACGTGGCTTGTGTGTGCATGAATATGTAGAAGTAAACATCAGGGAAATGCGATGCGACGAATTAGTCAGCCCATCCATTGCTTATTAGCGCATATAAACAAGCCGGGCGATGTGCCTTAGTTTTAGAAAAGAAGTTCAGTATTAAGTATGTATTTATCTATATAAGTATATTTATCCGTTGCCTAGTGTCCATAGTACAAGCTTTGCTTAGTTTGGAACTAGGTCAATTGGTGTCAAGTGTCCCATGATATTATTTATTTATGTAAACACTAATTACTTGTAGTAATCATAAATCTTTGCCAGGTGTTAATAAAATAGCTAAAAACCTGAAAATATTGTTCAATATCGATAGTAAAATCGATCGCACTATACTTAAAGCAGGTTGCGTGTGTTTTTTCAATTCCTTTTTTTACAGTGCACAATCTAGAAGTTTTGAATATTTTAGCGAGGTTGCATTTCAGTTCGAGAATTTAATTACTGGGTCAATTGGTGTAATTAATGAGAAGATATTATTATTATTATTTCATTCATTGCATATCATTATCGTCAAATTTCAGTTAAATTATTTGATGATCAATGTTATTTTCCAGTGATTATATTTAATTTCTGGGAAGCCATTTCTATATTGTTTGGTGATTCAGTTAAAGTGATACATCTATTATTTTGGAACGCAGTATAATTATTTGGTCATCAATATTATTTCCGAGTAATTTTTAAATAATAAATGATAATAATAACGTAACCTTTTTAATTTTATTTTGTGATTCAATTGACAGATCTACTTTTAGTAACAAATATTATTTATTAGGTCGCCGAAAACGCATTTATCAGATGATCAATAAAATCATACCCATTATTTAATAGGTTTAATATATACGTGACGGTTCGTATCATAATACGAAGTTCGATTATCGAATTTCATAGTAGCCCCCCCCCTGAGTTGTCTATTCTCTAGGAGACTTTCATTGCAAGAACTTAAAACAAACAATGGCCCTGAGTTTGTTTAAAAATGCTTCTATCCAAGCTACTTCTGCATAGCGTTTTTTTTCTCTCATCAGCCAACACGTTTATCTGTGCCAATTTATTGTTTTTAGGGTTCCGTATAGATATTAGCTTTATAACCACGAGCTATAACAATTGAACGATAAACCAAACGTCATTAGGACTATAAAGGATCGACGTCTGCGATTGGCTGGACACGTGGTGCGAATCAAATGGACGAAGCTAGTGTACCGAAGCACCTTCTTTAAGGCTGACCGGAAACCTGCCGAAGTTTAGATAGAACGGTTATAGGTTGAACGGTGTCGAGCAGTACAACAAGACTTTAGGGTTTATAAGTTGGAGAGGTAATTTATGAGTAAATCGGACTGGAAAGGTTCATTTGAGGCTTTTATTTATTTTTACCCTTGAAAACTAGATTAACTTCAATTTGCTGTAAAATTATTTTAGTTGCTTTGATGTAAATAACCAGGCATTGAGTTGATAAAGAAGAGACTTATGTACGAAAACCCTTTATTTTAATTTAATATAACGTCGCAGTTTGCTGTTGCCATGACAAAATCAGGAATAGGATTTTGGCATGGCAACCCATAGGCTCTTTCCATTCGTATGGTGGTCAAAAATAAAACTTCTGCTGACGACTGACGAAGACTTTTTCTGTGAAGCCGCCCTATTATTATTATTTATGTGGGGTTGCCTAAACCGATTTTATTCTCGCGGAACCTGACTGGCAGCTCCGACTCGCGCTTGCCATCTTTTATATTTATTATTGTGCTTTGTTCCATACCTCACTTAACCACGTTCTCTCAGGATTTCAATAGGTACATATTATTCCTAAATGGCCATAAATACATGCGCTCAACGGCTCTGGTTTCTGTGCATGGCTTCAGCCCCATTATTTCTTATGGTGTTTTTATGCCGCAATAATAATAAATTTAAAATGATTTACTCTTTGCCGAGGTACAGTTGGACTCGTTTTGTAAATGATTAGTTGGTATTGTTTTGAAATGTCGATGGTAACTCATGTTAATGCCTGACAGAATTTACACCTCTATTCTTGCAACGTAGTAGGTACCTACACGGCACTGGCTTTTTCTGTTGAATAAAAAAAAAAATTACCTATCAGTTGCTAAGATCGGTTTTTGGAATCTTTTTGTATTTTGTATTTCAACTCCAAATTTTTGTTACTTTTACGGTCATCCCGTAAAACCCATACCGCTGGACTGTCCAGCCGTGGTGTAGCGGTATAGCACGCGGCACGGAATGCCGAGGACCTAGGTTCGATTCCCAAGAACTGGGTTTTACAAAAAAAATATATTCAGGTCTGAGAAAGAAAGTATACAGTATTTTAGAAATAGGAATAATATTTTAGAACAATGAACAGTGTTTTATTGTTTTAGGTAATGATAATGATAATGATAATGGTAAAGACAAATTTTTAGTCCTTCTCCCACAACTAATCAATGTAGCGACATACGAACTACACTTAAACAAATAAGGCACTATTTTTTTAGTTACATTCACAGATTTGTCCTGTAACGACTTTACTGTGACTTAGGTAAGCTGCACTGGAAAAAACTGGAAAAAAATCGTAATTTTGTAACTACATCAAAACTTTCTATTGGATTATCTAACTTTTTCTCACTTTTATCACAAGATTTTGTGTATGTTTAAAAAAAGCGTCAGGAAATATTTATTTTTAAATAAGTGGACAACTGAAAAATTAAAAAATGGTCAACTTTTTGAGAAATAGTAATAGTCATTAGTTAATCACGGCCTTTCTCTGATAGCAAATATTTCTAGATTGTTCTTGTCTGGAAGAATGCACGAGGGCAGCCAATTCCATCCCTTAGCAGCCTTCATTGCAAAAGATGAAGCGAAGCGCTTCGAAATATTACAAAGTACGAATTTTCTTTTTAGCTTGAACAATAAATCGTTTTGTTAAACGTACATGTCCAAAAAGTGATAAAAAGCTTACAGAAAAAAACAATAATGCACCAGAAATGGGACTGTCACTTTTGAACAGCAATGAATTAAACCCGATGGATTTAGTGCCAATATTTAAAAAAGCTTGCTGAACTGTGTAACTCTTTGTTGTAAATACTTTTCATGCAATTGAATTGACAGACGTGTAAGCACCTACTTAAAATAAATTTGCCGTAAAACTAATTTCTCAATGAAATTTAAATTTTCGATGGTTATAATGGCCGTAGCAGGATAAGGGAAAAAAAAATGCCCTTCATTAGGAGTTGATGCTTTTTTATAACGTTAATTACATCCATACTAATATTATAAATGCGAAAGAAAGAAGAAGAAAAAAAAATACCTCGTTGAGTTTCTTGCCGGATTCTTCTCAACAGAGGCTTTTCCGAACCGGCGGTAGATTTTTTGACGTTCATAAGTGCTTTTTAACCGACTTCAAAAAAAGGAGGAGGTTATCAATTCGGTTGTATGTTTTTTTTTTTTTATATTTTTTTTTATGTTTGTTACCTCAGAACTCCGTCGTTTGTGAACCGATTTGAAATTTTTTTTTGCGATCGTCTAGGAATGCTTTCAATTAGGTCCCATAAGCACCAAATCAGGATTTGATGATTGGATCCTAAGGAAATCGAGGGAACTCTTCAAATGTTGTAGGGACACCTGTAGTAATTTGGATATATTTTGCAGGAACTCGTGCATTTGCTCTTGAAAATCATAATTTGGTGAAGTGGAACTGATGATGAAGACCACATTTGACCAACAGAGCTACTACTCAATAACAAGTACTTCACGGGTTGAATTTCAATTACTTTAACACAGTTGATAAGCAATTTATGCTGGTCGTAATGCATATGGTAAAATGGAATGGGTGGTGAAGCACCAGGACTCCTCAATAATGAACGTCTCTGCATCAGAAAAAGCAATCTTTCGTAAAAGGTGTCAAGCAGTTGACATTAAGCTATTGTATTTTAGATTATTAACACTAAAAAGGGTGAAAAAAAAATTTTATAACAAAAAATTGAACCGACTACAAAAAAACATGAAAATAATTTTCTACCAGTCTGAAGAGGGAACTATGGCCCAAGCCCTCTCATTCTGAGTGGAGGCCTGTGCCCAGCAGTGGGACGTATATAGGCTGGGACGAAACTGAAGTCGGTGCCTCAGTACGAGACAGCAGGAGTGATTGAAGTCTAATATATAAAGTATGGGTATGTATATGGGTATGTATAAGGTATGTAGGTGAAGAAGACGACTATAGGTCCACTCCTGCTGGCTCGTGCTGAGGCACCGACTTCAGTTTCGTCCCAGCCTATAAAAGTCCCACTGCTGGGCACAGGCCTCCACTCAGAATGAGAGGGCTTGGGCCATAGTTCCCTCTTCAGACTGGTAGAAAATTATTTTCATGTTTTTTTGTAGTCGGTTCAATTTTTTGTTATAAAATTTTTCATAGCCTAAATTGAATAAAGAGATTTTGACTTTGACTTTGAAAGTGTATTTGTATGTTTGTGTGTTTGTCTGTCTTTCACGCCGTAACGGAGCGACGGATCGACGTGATTTTTGGCTAAATATAGTTTATGGGCCTGAGAGTGACATAGATTACTTTTAATCCCAGAAAAATGCACAGTTCAGAACAGCGTGCGATAACCGAATACCTACCACGCGGGCGGAGCCGCGGGCAAAAGCTAGTCTAGTAATACAATGAGGATTTTCTCAGAGGCGAAATATCGCTAGATGGCGTTAGTATCTTGAGCTCCGTTTGACGTTTGACGTTTGCTCGTGATTGGTTAAATAGAAAATACAAACCGAAACATAGATGCACAGAAAAACCAGAAAAATAAGACCAACACTGGGAATCGAACCCAGGTCCTTGGCATTCCGTGCCACGTGCTATACCGCTACACCATTGCTGGTCAACGGCACAGACACGAATTTCCCTATGCATCATATATCTCAGCTTGTTTACTCTACTTTGACACTTAAGCAGTGACCTAGCGCCATCTATATTGTCTAACTCTCAACGAGAAGCCTTCAATATCTCCTTCGGAACTAACCTTTCACCCGGACAAGAGATGTCGCTATAAAGCAATCAAATTATGATTGGTTTTTTGGAATCTTTTTGTATAAATAACTAAATGAGCCAATCGCAACCAAACGTCAAACGGACCTCGCGACACTAACGCCATCTAGAGATATTTCGCCTCTGTAAAAACCCTCATTGTGCCAAGTTTTGTTGGAAAATTCCCAGTGGATCGGGCGGGGAAAAAATAAAATCCTTATTCATGAATTATGACTTTTGTCTAAAACTACAAGAGAGTTTAAAAGTTTTAGATAAAAGTCATAAATGAAATATTATTTTTTCGTTAGACGTGAGTAACTATAGAAATAAAGAAAATCACCGCGTAAGACAATGATTGGTAATAAGATTATCTGTTGCAAAATTAATGTGCGTCAAACGTTTGCCTTCCAGTCGAATAAAAAAAAAAAAAACGCGTTGCGTTTAACGCAGCATTTATCGCATTGCGTTTAACGCAGCGTTTATCGCATTGCGTTTAACGCAGCGTTTATCGCATTGCGTTTAACGCAGCGTTTATCGCATTGCGTTTAACGCAGCGTTTATCGCATAAAACAAACGAACGCTTACCGAAACACTAAGCGGAAATCAGATACAAACAAATCACGGATTCTGTAGGCAAATAGATTTTTTATAATTCCTAGGTCACTGGGATATGAATGATGCCTGTTTATCATTGACGTCAGCTGCTCATTGTGATCCGGTTGTTGTATATCTACAGCTACCTGTCGAAATTTGACAGAATTACTACGAAAAACAAAGTCCAAAAAATGTTATGTTGTCCTAAAGGCTGGTTTACACTTTGTGAAGTAGCAAGTGAAGGTAAGATGTGATTAGTTGACATGTTTACGATGATAAGTGTTAAGAAATAATATACACATTGCTTAGTTGTGCTTTGTGCAGGTGCAAAGTGTACAAAATGAAAGACAAACAACGATTAGAATTACGAAATATTTTAAAAGGTATAGTCGTGACAATCGGTTCAAAAATAAAAAATGAGGTGTTAGTTGAAATCGACAAACTTAAAAGATCCCATCCGTCCGTACTATGCACTTAACAACTGCTCTTTCTCTTTCTCTTTACTTCGCACTCGCACTTGCCACTTAAAAGCGTGACCGTTCACATGGGGTTAGTATAATTTCGTCTAAAAGGCAGCTGTTCTACGTAGCAAATTAGCAATTGGTCTAAGTAGCAAGTGGTCCAAGAAGCAGCTGGTCCAAGTAGCAACTTGTCTTAGTATCAAGTGGTCTAAAATTCTTTGACTCAAAGTCGACGGAGCTCCACTCCGCGTGGCTGAGCGCTTCCCACCCTAAAGCCCCTAGACCATACAAGAATTGCATGCAAGTTACATTACATCGCAGACCAGTGAGGGACAATTAATTCAGTTGATCGAACATATACCGCAGTGTAGTGAAACTTGCATGCAAGTTCTCGCATAGTCTAAATGGGGCTTAACATGCCACTCTAACCTACTTGTAACATGTTTTTTCAAAGTTTTGACAAAAACAGGTTAGGAACAGTTGCTTCTTATACCACTTGCCACTTACATCAGTTGCTACTTCGACCAGCTGCTTTTTTAGACGAAATATACCTAACCCGCTTTTTTGTACTTGCATTTATTCTTGTTACTTTACTATGTAAACAAGCCTACCACCAAAATATTCTGCATCCTAATGCAGGAAACATAACAATTCAATTTCCTGTGTTTTTATTCCAAGATTCTATTATTATAACATGAATAAGAAAGAGTGAACAGAGTCCGAAACGATGCAGTGGTAGCTTAGTGGTGTGGTTTGTGGCCTATCAAGCAGAGGGTCGTGGATTCAAGCTCGGCCCTAAACCTTTGAATCGAAATATATTATTATGTGCGTAATTACATTTAAAATTTACCACGAGCTATGCCTTAAGCAAAGGAAAACATCGCGAGAGAACGCACACATCTGCGAATAATTTTAATTGCGTTGTTTGAAATTACTGGCCCTTGAGGTATCCCATCCTAGGCCTCTAGGTTGGCAACGCATCTGCAATACCCCTAGTGTTGCACATGTTTATGGGCGGTGGTGATCTCTGACCATCAGGAGATCCACTTTGCCATCCAGTCAAATAAAAAAAAAAGATTTTATTTTGAGTTTTTTTTCTCGTACTTCGCTTCGCTTTCTCACACATTAACTGGTTAGATGTGCTTTGTTATTTTAGGACGGAAGGCATAACTTACTATTTATAGGTACGCATAAATTTACCTATTCCCACTACCATCGTATAAACATGAATTTCAAACGCATCATGATTTCACGGTTGTCTAAAATAAACATGTAAGTAAGGTAAACGTACGAGTGCTAGACACTGTCCCAATAGTTGCCATTTTTAGGGTTCCGTAGCCGAAATGGCAAAAACGGAACTCTAGTATCGCCATGTCTGTATGTCCGTCCGCGGCCTTGCTCAGGGACTATCATTGCTATTAAAATCGAGTGTCCCCCCCCGCCCCCTCTAACATCTAAACCGATAGGTAGAAAAAATTGAAAAAAATCAAGATTGTAGTAAGTACATCAAAATTACAAGGGAAACTATAAATGTTAAGTTTTTTTGAGAATTATTAGTAGTTTAACAGTAAATAGCAGCCTAAACTATAAATTACACGTAAACTTGGAATATTCCGTACTTACTTACAAAATACGAAAAATATTACTTAATTTTTTCGTGATGGCTACGGAACCCTATTTCGGGCGTGTCCGACACGCTCTTGGCCGGTTTTAATTTTATGTCATAACTACTATAACACCCCTCTTTTTGCGTCAGGGGTAAAAATAATGTAGGTCGGTCGTACATATTTTTTCGAGCACTTTAACGGTTGTTTTTTCCTTGATCCTTTTTCTGCTTTCATTAACCTTTTAATTATTAATCTTTTGTATAATTAGTGTACCTTTGAAGTTCTGGATATATTAATAACAGCTTGGAATTTCCATTGTCGGCTAACGCGAGACAAAATCTAATAATAAAACAGTCTGCCGGTCTGTCTGGATGTTTTATTTGTTTCACTTTATGTGCGTATTTAGTGTATTAATAACCAAGGTTTGTGTGAGTTATGTGTGGTTCTGTCTGTCTGTCACCAGCGTTTGATATAGGTATCCGGATTTTATGCGGTTCTGTTTAAGATGATTAATTTCTTTTTTATATTGTTTTCGATTTTGAATGTTTTTGCGAGACTGCCCAGTGATAAAAAGATTGTTTTGTCTCACTAATGGGTACAGGCCTCTTTTCATAATGACAGGGCTTGGGCCGTAGTTCCCACGCAGGCCCGGTGCGGACTGGGAACTTCACACAAACAATTGAATTGCTTCGCAACGTTTGTGCAGGTATCCTCACGATGTTTTCTTCATCGTAAAGCTCGTGGTGAATTTCAAATGTAATCATTATCATCCGCCACATATCTACAGTACTTGGTACAGTTATTTTTAATGCAATGTCAATGAAGACCATGATATAATTTTTGTTAATTTCCCGTGAAAATTGAATAAAATCCCGGACTTTTTTATTTAACTGCTGAATTTAATTATTATTATTTAATTATTATGCCTGCAAAGCAATCCTAAGGGGGGCAAACCGGGGCACTTGCCCCGGGCGGCATTTTCATGGAGGTGCCAAATCCTTGAGACAAGAAGAGAAGAACAAAAGTAGCAAAATGCTACTCATTGGCAGTTTTAACAGTTTTTCTCAAAAACTGAACTGAGGGGGTCCACTATCAAGGTTTTTCCTCGGTTCGAAAAAACTTAGATCCGGGGCTGCTGCAAAGCCGCGGGTAAACAATAGTTATCCATACTAATATTACAAATGCGAAAGTGTGTTTGTATATTTGTGTGTTTGTCCGTCTTTCACGCCATGACGGAGCGACGGATCGACGTGATTTTTGGCATTGAGATAGTTTATGGGCCCGAGAGTGACATAGGCTACTTCTTATCCCGAAAAATGCACAGTTCCCGAGAGAACAGCGCGCGGTAACCGAATACCACGCAAGCGGAGCCGCGGGCAAAAGCTAGAGTTATAAATAAATATAAATATCACGGGCCAATTCACACCAATTGACTTAGTCCCAAAGTAATCTTGGCAAAGCTTGTGTTATGGGTACTAAGCAATTGATAAATATAACTATATAGATAGATACATACTAAATACATATTAAACACCCAAGACCCAAGAGCAAACATAATAATATATATTTTTTATACAAATATCTGTCCCGACACGGGAATTGAACCCTCAAGCTTCGTAGTCAGGTTCTCTAACCACTAGACCATCCTGGTCGTCAATCGTCAAAACAACAAAGAATCAAATTTATAAAAAACCTCATTCTCGATGTGGTCACAACACAATAGCTACTAAATTCCCAAAGAAAACAAAATCACTTTACGAATTTATACGGACCTTTGTTTCAGATTTTGGGTTAAAAACTTCATGCATATCGATTTCATGTTTTATTTATATAACAACGAGTTATCTTGATGCTATAAGAACAAGCAACGGTACAAACAAAGGATGTCTTCTTCATCCCACTTTAAACCTATAAGAAAAATCACGCGAGTGGTTATACATTACGGGGCTGTAAAGCGAATTTTGTTTAATTGTTTACTGTAGTTTTTAAGTATTTTATTTGTAAATATTTTATTTTGAAAAATTACTTTCTGCCAAGTTTCGGCGCATTCTTTTTGGCAATGATGGTCGAAAGACCGTCAAAAAAAAGCGAAAGCGCTGGTAGTTTAAAAAAATGACGCGTAAAGGTGCCCATTGCGGCCTATTTACTGAATAAATGATTTGAATTTGAACAAATATGAAGTGAAAAGATTTGTTTTTTTTGGAATCTTTGATTGCTTAATAACGATATCTCTTGTCCGGGTGAGCGGTTAGTTCCAATGGAATGCCGAAAGTTTCTCGATGAGGGCTACGGCATAGATGTCGCTAGCGTCACTGCTTAAGTGGCTAAATAAGAAACAAACAAGCTGAGATTGTGTGGTGCATAGGGGAAATTCGTGTCTGTACCGTTGTCCAGCAGTGGTGTAGCGGTATAGTACGCGGCACGGAATGCTGAGCCCCTGGGTTCGATTCCCAGTACTGGTCTTATTTTTCTGGTTTTTCTGTGCATCTATATTTCAGTTTGTATTTTCAAATATGAAGTGGTACATGAAGCGCCGCAATGTAATGCAACTTGCAACTTCTTTTACCGGTCTAATCTGGAATTAAGAAACGGTGAGCTTTGGAGAAATCACGCGGAATGTGAGGAGTCCTTAGAGTTTCTTATGGCGTCTTTTTTGAGTTTTTTTTGTCCATTGCGCGCCTGATACGCTCGTTGTACAATAGTTCAGTAGAAGCACATGCATTGGACACAGAAAACGCTATTATGTCGCTATATATACTACAAACATGATAAAGCATTTGACGACTCCTGAATTTGCTCCTATAGTGGCACATTAGATCAGTTAGTATGGGTAAGTCCGAAACTATAAGGCAAAAGAGAAAGATATATTCTTAGGAACCTATTATAGACTTGATAAGAAAGACTACATACATATCCATACTAATGTTATAAATGCGAAAGTGTGTTTGTGTTTGTCCGTCTTTCACACCGTAACGGAGCGACGGATCGACGTGATTTTTGGCATAGAGATAGTTAATGGGCCCGAAAGTGACATAGGCTACTTTTTATCCCGGAAAACGCACAGTTACCGAGGGAACAGCGCGCGATAACCGAATACCACGCGGGCGTAGCCGCGGGCAAAAGCTAGTAATGCTATAAAAATCCTAATCAATTCGGGAATCTTTTTGTCTCTTAGAAATTTCTTGAGTCTACACTTAATAAATACACCGGGGTTTTTAATTTTTTACGACATGGGATAGGTATTATAAACAAGAGGACTGCAGATTCGTTACCAGCCTGGAATACTGACATTGTGTGTCGGTAATTTCACCAGGTGTCCCAGCACTCTTCTTGGTGGTAGATTGTGAAATAGTTAGCAGCTTTATCAAAAGACATAACCTGAAATAAAATCTAAGCAGCTGCATATTTGCGGGTTGTAGGCCTCGCGCAAGGTCCGCCCGGATTGCTACCACCATCTTGCTCGCTAATCCTGCCGTGAAGCTTTTCTTTTGTTTCTTCTTTTTTTCTTTTTAAACAAACAAACAGGTACTTGAGGTATACCATTCTTGGGCCTCTAGGTTGGCAACGCATCTGCAATCCCCCTGGTGTTGCAGGTGTCTATGGGCGGTGGTGATCTCTCACCATCAGGAGACCCGCTTGCTCATTTGCCATCCAGTCGAATAAAATAAAAGCAGCGCGTAATCTAGAGTTAGCAACTTACTCATAAAAGGTGTCAAATAGGATTTGTAATTTAGGTTATGGCTACATTTATGGCTAATCAAAAACAAAACGAGTGAAGCGTGAGTCAGACCACCACTCGAATAGTCGAAGTGTTCCGTATAATAGTCTGAAAAAAAAAAATATAACTCAGAATTTTATATCCTCATTAGACTTGGCCGTTTTAACAGATTTTTTTAGTTACGCCCTCGTTCACCAGCTTAGTTATTTTGGATATTATTTCAAAATTATTACAACTTTTTTTTTAAATGAACCATTTGTACTTTATGAAGTACGTTCGGCCGTTATTCTTACTGTTAATTGGTCCTTTATAAAGTACGCGGGGGTTCACGAGGATATGCCCTGTTAGGATTCCGATTCGGAAGGGTGATTAATGATTACTATTATTGTCGCTATGCTGTCCGTCTGTCTATCTTTCACAGGGCTGTGTCTCTAGAACCGTAATATAGAGCTGACATAAACATAACGTGTGTTTCTACGAGTATTGACGTTAC
The DNA here is from genome assembly GCA_037349165.1 of Choristoneura rosaceana. Lineage (NCBI taxonomy): Eukaryota > Metazoa > Arthropoda > Insecta > Lepidoptera > Tortricidae > Choristoneura > Choristoneura rosaceana. The sequence goes on from JAZBNJ010000032.1 coordinate 4,649,015, forward strand.
GAGAAATGTTAAAAAGAAAATTCAAATAGAAATTAACGAAGTCCCCATGCACGTAATGTTATTATTGTTTTAGTTGTTTCTCTGAGTCAGTTATAGAAAAAGAAAACTTCGTAATTTGGATATTAGCGGCTATAATTTATGGAATAGGCTTTTAGGTTGGCAACGCATCTACAATCCCCCTGGTGTTGCAGGTGTCTATGGGCGGTGGTGATCTTTTGTCATCCAGTCGAATAAAAAAAATGAATGAACATACACAAATTATTTTAGTTTGATGTTTATAAAACTACCTATCATTTGGTCGAATCCCAAATTCATTCATTCTATTTAATATACGAAAAAAATACGGTAAAAATACGACATTTTAAATTATATTTATCTGCAGATTATTTTTAAAAGTAAATTTTTTATGAATCATTAGTGGTTTATTTTACCTGGATAAAATCCTGCGGGACAGAGGTAGTTTCGAATTTATAATATTCATAAGGATTTACAGTCGTTTAAAGATTCCATTTTTTGAAGCCGTGGTGGCGTAGTGGTTTGACCTATCGCCTCTCAAGCAGAGGGTCGTGGGTTCAAATGCCGGCTCGCACCTCTGAGTTTTTCGAAATTCATGTGCGCAATTTACCACGAGCTTTGCGGTGAAGGAAAACATCGTGAGGAAACCTGCACAAACCTGCGAAGCAATTCAATGGTGCGTGTGAAGTTCCCAATCCGCACTGGGCCCGCGTGGGAACTATGGCCCAAGCCCTCTCATTCCGAGAGGAGGCCTGTGCCCAGCAGTGGGACGTATATAGGCTGACATGATGATGATAATGATGAAAGATTCCATTTTATGAACAAAATTTATGATTTTTGTTGACACAGCGACCACTTTGTAAAAAAAATATGCGTCTGTCTGTTACGCTTTAAAAGATGTGACTTAAACTTAGTAAGAAGGGTTCGATGGCACATTTTTACTACGGAACCCTGTAACAACAAGACGCTGTGGTATCAGTGACTGGGGTATTTCGCTTTGCACTTGTAGTTTACCCATGTTTGTGGACAAACAAGGATGTTTTGCCTTCGCCCCCCGTAACTCGATAAATGGAAGCCACACTACATGTGTAACATTGCAGTGTAGTGTTACATGTTGACGCGACCTGAGAACGTCACAAGGATACTATTAGTTTCATATTTATGAGTAATTAGCTTTTGCCCGCGGCATATCGTTATTCGGTTCGATATCATCAAACATCGGTAACATATTATTATTAAATAAATAAATATCACGGGACAATTCACACCAATTGACCTTAGCCCCAAAGTAAGCTTAGCAAAGCTTGTTTTATGGGTACTAAGCAACGGATAAACATAATTATATAAATAGATACATACTTAAATAGGTACATATTAAACAACCAAGACCCGAGAACAAACATTCGTATTTTTCATACAAATATCTGCCCCGACACGGGAATCGAACCCGGGACATCAAGCTTCGTAGTCAGGTTCTCTAACCACTAGGCCATCTGGTCGTCTAAAATTATTATTATTATCGAATAATCGGTATTCAGTTATCGCGCGCTGTTCCCTCGGGCTGTGCATTTCTCCGGGATAAAAAGTAGCCTATGTCACTCTTGGGCCCATAAACTATCTCTATGCCAAAAATCACGTCGATCCGTCGCTCCGTTATGGCGTAAAAGATGGACAAACACACAAACATACAAACACACACGCTTTCGCATTTATAATATTAGTATGGATTAGCTGTTACCCGCGACTCTATAGAATTCGTTTATCGCTATCTCGCGGGAATTATGCAAATTTCTGGGATAAAAACTATCCCATGTCCTTTCCAGGATCTCTAACTTCTTCATAGCAAACTTAAAAAGATAATATACTGAAACTAGCGACGCGCACGCGCCCCGGTTTCACGCGGGTAAAGTTTTTCGGAAATGCAGCTAAAAAATGTAAACTGCTTTTGATTAGAGACTTGAAAAAAAAATTGTACACGTGCGAAGCTGGGACGGGTTGCTAGCTTACAATATTAGTCAGCTTCATTATTAGTATTTCATTAAACCGCGCTAATTTTATGTTATTTTGAGCTAAACAAACATCATGATTCTCGTTAACCCACTTCGGATGTTTTCAAAAACATCCAAAGCACAAATTTGCACAGCTCTTGCGCAGATTCTGGGCAAATACGCTTAAAGGATTTGCAGGATTGCAACATCCTGTATTTTAAAAGCTACAACTTACAGCAGCGATTCTTGGGAAGACCAAACAAACTACTATTGTTAATAAAACAAAATACACACGCTTCAGTGTTCAGACCTGCCAAACTGCTTTATTATCAGAACCTGTATATCATTGGTCAAAGTACATCATCGTCATGTCAGCTAAAAAATGTATACTGCTGAACAAAACTCGCCTACGGCTCGGATGGATACAAACGTCTCGGGATTACTGGCACACTTTATGCACATGTTGGAAAGTTTACTAAAATACACTTGTATATTGTCAAGAAAAAGTGATGATATAGCTACAAAGTTTTATTTTAAGCTACAATAGCATATTTTGTGGGTAAGTAAAGTACGAAAGACGTTATTAGTAAGCAATTACGAGTACTATTGCAACGGATTCAGGGGCTTAATAAATCCTACTAATATTCTGAATGCGAAAGTTTGTGAGTGAGTTAGTATGTTTGTTACTCCTTCACGCTGAAACGGCTAGACGGATTTAGATGAAATTTGTTATGTAGATGGCTGGACATCTGGAATAAAATATAGGCTACTTTTCATCCCGATATTCACACGGGATAGGGATTAAATTTCGAAACAACAACCGCTGGGCTTAGAGTCATGAAATTTGACATGATTGTTAGGGTTCCGGAGCCAAAATGGCAAAAACGGAACCCTTATAGTTTCGCCATGTCTGTCTGTCTGTCCGTCTGTCTGTCTGTCTGTCTGTCTGTCTGTCTGTCTGTCTGTCCGTCCGCGGCTTTGCTCAGGGACTATCAATGCTAGAAAGCTGTAATTTAGCACGGATATATAAGTAAACTATGCCGACAAAATAGTACAATTAAAAATTCAAAAACAATTTTTTTTAGGGTACCTCCCATAGACATAAAGTGGAGGTAATTTTTTTTTTCTCATCCAACCCTATAGTGTGGGGTATCGTTGGATAGGTATTTTAAACCCATTAGGGGTTTGCTAACATGATTTTTCGATTTAGTAATGTGTTTGCGAAATATTCAACTTTAAAGTGCAAATTTTCATTAAAATCGAGCGTCCCCCCCCCTCTAAAATCTAAACCGGGGGGTGGAAAAATTTGAAAAAATTGAGGATGGTAGTCAATATATTAAACTTCCAAGGAAAACTATAGCGGCTAAGTTTGCTTGAGAATTATTAGTAGTTTATGAGTAAATAGCAGCGTAAGGTATAAAATGTACCTATACTTCGAAGATTCCGTATAAAATACGAAATCCTTAGAAAAATATTACTTAATTTTTTCGTAATGGCTCCGGAACCCTATTTTGGGCGTGTCCGACACGCTCTTGGCCGGTTTTTTTTAATGTAACGTCAATGAAAATCACGTTTTTTGTGAATTCCCACGAGATTTTTTTTAAATCCTAAATTTTTTATTCAGCTTCTGGATCTAATGATTTACGTGTGCGAAGCCGGGAGTAAACACTAGTTTATGACAAAACTTTCTTTTCTTACAGCTTTCAGTCTTATTCTACATTCATATCAAATTGCTCTTTTAGAGTTTAAGTTTGGTGAATCAGTTCTGAACCAGTTCATATTGTCAATCAACGTCAGAATAAAGTTTCCAAGTATTAATTAGGAAAATAAACTTATTTGTGCTTAGTAAATTACATTGTTGTATTTGTCCTATTGTAATGTATTGTATTTATTGCTTTTGATACCCCAAATAAATAAAGGTATTATGGTTATAAAAATAACTATATATTCAATGTCTAAAAACAGGTGAAATTGGACTTGCAATATTAGAAGAAAATTTAGGCAAGTTAATTTTATTTAAATTATGGTCAAATATATCTTTTACATTTTTAGTACCTTGTCTTTGTATGCCTTCTGACAGTTTATTATACACAACTTCAAACAGGAAGTGACAGCAACAAGATATTGTAAACATTTTACGTATTATTAGGAGGTATAATTTATACTTCTAGACAACTGAAACTATTTACTACGGTATTAAATAATACGTACGAACATCGAAACTTAAATAAAAGCTTGTTTTTTGCATTTGTCCATTTGCCGCTCACCGATATCAAAAATGGGTTGTCATCGTTCCATCTTCAAAAATCAATATAAGATCGCCTTGCAGGAAGTGAAGTCAATTTGAGATATAAATAAAAGCTAGTCTAGATTGTCCGTTAGCCTCTGGTGATGATTGATTGGCTGTTTGGAGAGCCAATAATATGTTTGGAACTTAATTACTGGATTTTGAATGGAATCCTTTAGATCATTATCCTCTGGTAATTAAGATAAGATAAAAAAGCTCCAGGTTTTGCTCAAATGAGCTTAATTTTTATTTTCATTTATTTAATTATCGTCATCAAGTTTTTTCCGTGAGCGACTTCAGCTAGATTGTCCGTCTATCTTGCTGGTCTACCAACAGTTTCATCTTGCGCTTACGCTTATTATTTAAGAACATCGCTTTTTTTTCTCGATAGTAACTTTTTTTTAATTAAGTACGTGATAAAAAAAGTTTTTTACCTCATTTTATTTTAGTCCAGCGACGATCCTCAGTTTCTAAACACTAAACCACCTCCGAAGACATTCGTGCGAAAATAGTCCACAAAATCAACGTCAACCACGCTTATAAAGCCATATTTGAAATTCAATGTGATAGTGAAAAATGTTCCGTTTCAGTAACCAAAATCGAGGAGGCTCGTGTAGACCTAAATAAAATATGCACCACGTCAAACAAGTGTCCACAAGGCTACAGTTTTGCTAGAAAAAACTCATTCTAATTCAACAGTCGTTCCATTGTGCAATTTGAAAAATGGCAATTCAAATCACTTCTATAACGTATTTTTCAAACTGGCCACTTTTTTATTTTTCTTTTTTTCGTGTTTGGAACGCACTTCGAGGATTAAAACGACGTGCTTTTGTTTAACCGATAACAGAATCATTCAAATCACTTCTAAAACTTTTGCTGCTTTTGAAACTGACCACTTTTTTATTTATTTTTATTTGGAACGCTTTTCGAGCGTCAAGACGGGGGCGTGCTTTTGTTTAATCGATAATGAAATAATCGCAGCGACTTCCAGTGCGTGCCGCACGCGCCGTTCGACTGGGATCATGCGTGCTAAGCTAGCGATGCATCGGCTATCAAATAAACAAAAACTGCAAAGGGGTGCCCAAGCTTGGCGCAGCGGATTTTATTGCTGGCTGATTTCGCGAAACCGATAGTGGTTTTTAATGCGTTCGATTACTTTTATTGCTTCATTTTAGTTGCGATTGTGATTTTAATTGTTTAACGGGAACTTTGAGTTCTTGTTACAATGTTGGGAGCTTTAACTTTTTTTGTTTTGTTTTAAAAAGCATTTATTTTAAATGAAACAAAAAAATATAATCTTCGGGGTTGGGTATTTTTGTCTAAGCTTTTATTGAACCTACCCACAATGTTCGTATAACGGCATGCATTTTGTTTTCATGTCTTGCAAATCAAATTTTAACCACTTCTTGGGATTTATCCCACCCTTAGGTGACGTTCAATTTGATCTGATTTCTATAGACACGTTGGTAGCATGGCAATATCAAGCACCTACAGCCAACAAAAATAGTGTTAAATTATTTAAAAAAATTGCTTATTATAATTTTTCTATTTTTTTAAATTTTTTTTTTAGTTTTGGTTTCAATTAAAAAAAAATCGAACTTCATAAAACTTATAGACTATTGTGATTGGACAAAAAAATAAAAATGGCGTTTAAAATGTTATGCGCAAGCGCTGAATGCACGGAATGCGTTCAGTTTTAAATATAGCCGGTGACAATGGTCAGTCCGTCACCAGTCTAAATCAAGGATGGCTGACTTATAACAGGCTATAAGACTACAAACCAGTCTTATAGTACAGTCGTCATAAGTCCCATTGGTGGGCACAAGTCGCTAAGTAAGAGGGCTTGAGCTTTAGTCTCCTTGCAATTCCAATGAGAAAAGCGACTACTTACTATTTTTCCTAACTAAAAAATAATAATTAAAAAAACCTGACTTCCTTAGAAAAAAAAGAAGTCTAGAGCTCTACAACAAAAACAGCATTCATTATTTGCTTTTCATTAATTATCACTTTGAAAGTGACATCCACACACGCTCATCTATCCATACAAATAACTTAAAAGCTCAACAGTCGGGACCCACAAAGTACTGATCATTTTTTATAACAGGTCACTATTTTGAATGGGTCCGGACGTTAAGTTACTAAACAGAGTTTTAGACCTAGACTTGTTTTTTCTATTTTTTTTAAGGCAGTCCAGTTTTTTATTTATATTCGACTCGCTAATCCTACTGCCAGGCAACTAGACGGCGTATCGGCAATCCTGGAGGATGGAGGATGGAGGATAAATAGTGTTATTCACTTTTTTTTTTTTCATTTGTCGTCAGAGCTTGGAAAGGGTGAGTTATTCTTATATCATTTTTATCATGCGTAGATATTAATATGGATACATCCTTAAAACTTATAAACAGAATAAAATTGCCAAATTGCATTGCCAAAGGGTACTGACATAGCTTTCAAATTTATGCTAAATTCATAATCTAGAAAGGTTTGCTTTAACACTAGTTCGAAATGTCTCCCCACTTAAGCGCAATAGAGCTTAGAAAAATCGAGAAATCATAGAAGATAGATTATAACTCATATGTGTTCCTTTTAATAGCGACGTAAAAGCTCGTGGTAAAAGGGCAGTCTAAATAAAATGATTTCGTTAGTGTAATAAGATTTAATATTTGACAATTTACCATTAAATGGCACGGTATGTTCATATTATGCAAACTCCCAAAACTTTATTGTCGAACCTACTTAGAATCACAATCGTTTTCACTACTTCTTTCTATCACACGGCATAAGACGAGGTTAGAATGAGATGGCGAATGCGATCGCGAACAGCAGCACGTTAGACAATACGGCTTCTACTTATCATAAGGTAATATGAATCTTTTGCCACCCAATTTGTTCTAAGCAACTAAAGTGTTAAATGTTTTGTGGACGCAACTATTGTTGCCACGGACGTAAAAAATGTCGAGCGCAAACCTGCGCCTTTTCCGATATTGTTTTGGTGATTAACCCTTTATTTTTATTTTAAACTCGGCAACCAGAGTTCTGTGGATCCTAGCTTGATCAATTAATTAAATATACAGGCAATGTTTATCGAAAAAAAAGCTCGTTATAGGTGAAAAACTTAAGTAAAGGACCTGTTGTATGTAGTAGTAACTTGTCTATAAACAAATTGACGTTCCAAATTCGCAAAATGACTTAAGCTCCATATCAATTCTGTGCACTACTACATGCAACAGGTCCTTTACTTAAGTTTTTTACCTATAACGTATTTTGTCTATTGAAAGTTAAACAAAGACTCCCAAAGAGCGTCAAAGTTCACAGGCCGCTGATATTTTTTTTCAGCAGAAATCAATTTGTGGCACATATTTCGACAGGTTTCTTAAATACATTTTTAGATTTTTCGAAAAAAATCTCACCAAAAGTTGAAAATAGCTGTTGCCCGCGGCTCCACCCGCGTAGACTTCGTTTATCGCTATCCTGGGAGAATTATGCAATTTTCCGGGATATAAAAACTATCTTAAGTTCTTTCAGGGGCCTTAATCTATCTGTATACCGAATTCCATCTAAATCGGTTCATTAGATCCAGAGATTACCCCCTACAACCCCACAAACTCACAAACTTTATCTCTTTATTATTTATATTAATAGGCCTCTACTACCCATAGAAAATCACAAAGGTATTTTTTTTTATACAGGTAAGTAAGTACCTACCTACTTTTAACCGAAATTAGTTTCGACATGATTGGACATACGAGCACTTACCATTTTTGAGTTATTGCACTTCTCAACAAAAGAACGTATGCACTTAAGTGCAATGAAGATACGCTCTTTTGCTGGTAAAATTTTCACGTTTTATTTTTTATATGTTCCCTGATTACTCGAGAGCGTTTGGATTGATTTGATTTTTGTAATAGGTGACGGTCTCCCTTTCGCTAGCTTTTTTTTTCAGTAATGGCTACGGAATCCTACAAAGAGCATGATCCAACGTGCTCTTGGCTGGTTTTTTAAATCGGTTTCCTTTAAATTCCAATATACATAAAAATACATGTAATCTCTTCCATTCTCGCAGTTAGTCAAAACTGCGTAAGTAGAAACCCAAGAAACAAGAGCAAGGCAACCCTGAGATTCGATTTATAGCATTCGAACATGGCGGATGTAGACATATCCAATTTTGCTATTTCTGTTTCTTTGGCTAGTTGAAGTATAATTTTGATAGTGTTTTATGCTGCGATTAACCTTAACAGTGAACAGTGATCACAAAATTCTATATTACTCTCGTGTCTGACATTTTTAACCCCCGACGCAAAAAAAGGGGTGTTATAAGTTTGACCGCTATGTGTGTCTGTGTGTCTGTCTGTGTGTCTGTGTGTCTGTCTGTGTGTGTCTGTCTGTGTGTGTCTGTGGCACCGTAGCTCTTAAGCGGGTGGACCGATTTGAATGCGGTTTTTTTTATTTGAAAGCTGGTTTTCTAGCGATGGTTCTTAGACATGTTTTATCAAAATCGGTTCAGCCGTTTCAAGATCATCAGCTCTTTTGTTCGCTGCGGTAGAAATCTTAGACGCATAATGGGTATTTACTTTACTTTGAAGCATATTTGGGACGTAAAATTTGAAACACCAATGTATGCTATATAACTATGCAAGATTATGCAGTTCTCGGCTTGATGCTGCAGCCAGAACACCAGTAGGTACACTCTTGATAAAACCATAGCAGATATATCGTGTTTGGATTCGTTTTGATCAGTTTTTGATTCTACATACAATGCAATGGTGGCAACAGGATAGGATGAGCTGATGCTGCAGCCAGGATATTCAACACACTAGTACACTTTAAAAAAAATACTATACCAAAGTTTAAAAAACATGAAATAAAAAAAACTAAAATTAAAAATTTTAAAAACCCCCGACAAAAAAAACGCTAAAATAATAAAAAAAAAAAACAAAAAAGGCGCCAGAAAAGGACAACTAAAAAGTAAAAAATAATTATGCACTGCCTAGCTGTTGCCTGCGACTTCATCTGCGAAGAATTCGTTTATCCCTATCCCGCGGGGACTATACTGATTTCCCGCAAAATTAGTCTAAGTTAATTTAGTACAAGTACCTAGTAATATTTTTTTATCTAAGCGTCGTCGATGTCGGGGGACCGCTAAGGTAAATACTTGAAAAAATACAACATATGTACTTTAGTTTCCTGTTAACCTTAGCGGTCCCCCGACACCGACGACGCTTAGATAAAAAAATATTACTAGGTACTTGTACTAAATTAACTTAGACTAATTTTGCGGGAAATCAGTATAGTCCCCGCGGGATAGGGATAAACGAATTCTTCGCAGATGAAGTCGCAGGCAACAGCTAGGCAGTGCATAATTATTTTTTACTTTTTAGTTGTCCTTTTCTGGCGCATTTTTTTTTTTTTTTTTTTTTAGCTTTTTTTTTGTCGGGGGTTTTTTTTTCATGTGCAAGTTGTCTCCACGTGGTTTCTGGAATTTTACTACCAAGTTGCAAAAACTACAATCACCGTACAACGTCCCTCTCAAAGAGAGTACTTTGACATTTTAATTAGGACATAAAGCCATATTTTAAAAGAGAAGAAGTAGTAACCCTATTTTAACGCAATTACGTCTTAACTATCACCTTAAAATACCTAACTACAATCAGATAACCTTTTTTGCTGACTGTACACAGAACGTGCCTGCTTTTGGTAATGCATCTAGTGGAATGGTATTCGTTTTTTTAAACCATATAAACGCATCACTCTTGTCCACTACATTGTTGCATAAAGAAAAAGTTAATAAATGCACCCGTCTCAGTTCTTATGACTTTAGCCATAAGGTATTTTTTTTAGATTTTCAAATCACAGCTTTTGTGGTTGAGGTTCTGATCGATTTTCTTCGGATTGAAATGTGTCGGCGAGTTCTTAATGAGTGTATACTTTAGCAAATTAGTGTGAAATCAACGTTGTTATATAGGATTATACTGTATAAAAAGAGAAATTTAATAAACGGTTAAATAGAATATTAATTTTAATTTGACCTAAAACTTTTGTTTAAGTATTATTTTCTTGTACTCGTAAAATTTAAGCTCAATAAAAAAAAGCCGTGGTGGCCTAGTGGTTTGACCTATCGCCTCTCAAGCAGAGGGTCGTGGGTTCAAACCCCAGCTCGCACCTCTGAGTTTTTCGAAATTCATGTCCCACTGCTGGGCACAGGCCTCCTCTCAGAACAAGAGGGTTCGGGTCATAATTCCCACGCGGGCCCAGTGCGCATTAGGAACTTCACACGCACCATTGAATTACTTCGCAGGTTTTGTTGGTTTCCTCACAATGTTTTTCTTCACCGCAAAGCTCGTGGTAAATTTTAAATGTACCTATTTACGCACATGAATTTCGAAAAACTCAGAGGTACGAGCTGGGGTTTAAATCCATGATCCTCTATTTGAGAGGCGATAGGTCAAACCACTAGGCCACCACGGCTTTCATATTAATATTTTTTTATATTAATATAATATTTATTGTTGTGTTTTATTTTAATTGTAATATAATATTCTGAAACGTATATTAGGTACAATAAAAATTAAATGAACTAAAAGTACAATAATTTTTGATACTTATTAGTTTAGATACCTAATAATATAAGGTACTTTAATCATTGGTCGCACGACGGGTTAAAGTAAGTAAAGTAAGTAAGGGCAAAAATCTGATTTCAAATCCGATTTAAATCATCATCGTCGTCAGTATGTCGTCAGTCAAAAGACGTCCACTGCTTCTTTATTAGGGTTCCGTATCCAAAGGGTGCCAACGGGATCCTTTTACTGAGACTTCGCTGTCTGTCTGTCTGTCCGTCTCTCTGTCACATTGCAATTGGCTCTATCTCTTGAGCCGTAAAACCCAGATACTTGAAATTTTCACAGATTATGTATTACTGTGGTAGCTACGACAACAAAATACTAAAAACAGAATAGAATAAATATTTAAGGGGGGCTCCCATACAACAAACTTGTATTTTTTTTTTACTTTTTTTGCTAATGTCTAATGTTTATAGGTAATGGTACGGAACCCTTCGTGCGCGAGTCCGACTCACGCTTGGCCGGTTTTTTTTTGTTTTGGCGGGGGCAATACCGTGCCCCCAGGTTCCTATCTCCTTTCTGCTCTTAGTAGGTACATGTAATACAATATCTTGAGAGAGCAATCGAATTGAATCGCCCCAGACTATTCCGAACTAATACTTGGGGTATACTGAAAGTTTCTGGAACTCTAAAATAAAGTTTCTGGTTTCTTTCTTATAAAACGAAAATTAAAAAAAAATAGGATGACAAAAAATAACACTGGCCGTATTTTATTTACTTTTTAATTTGCGAGACTGTCATTTGTTTTTCATCGTGGTGTGGGATTGAAATTTGTGTGTCGCTATTGCAATGAATTTAAGTCTGAAAATCATTCCGGGACTGAGTCGTCAACGTTACAAAACGTCCAATGGACGTATAGTTTCATGGTCAAAGTATGAGTGTCAAAACGTACAAATGTCAAAACGTATAAAGTGAAATTGACAAAATGTTTTGGTGACAAATAATGTCATTGCTCACAAGTTTATGAACTCGACTGTACATAAAGCATAATAATAACTATAATAAGAAGTTAGGTACTCTAATCTGAAGATAATAAAAAAAATCTCACAGCTAAGTATCAGTTTTATTTGTCATTTTAATTACATCTCTAATTATAATAATCTTAATAGCATAAGACCAATAATACCCTATAAAAACCATTTTAAAAATATATTTTTTATGTATTTTATGTCTCACTATCTTTTTATGGAGCGTAATAAAATAAATTATTTTTATCGTAAAAATATAAGCAAGAGAATATTTTAAATATAATTGTTAATGAGATCTAAATTTAGAAGCGATAAATTTATTAAGATAAAGTTATAAGAAAAAGTTGAAGAATGTATTAATTCTTACTGAATAAACCAAGTTTAGGTATATTTTATACCTTAGGCTACTATTTACTCTTAAACTACTAATAATTCTCAATACAACTGAACCGTTACAGTTTTCCTTGTAAGTTTGATATACTTACTACCATCCTGATTTTTTTGAAATATTTCCACCCATCGGTTTAGATTTTAGAGGGAGGGGGGGACGCTCGACTTTATTGAAAATTTTCACTTTCAAGTTGAATATTTTGCAAACAAATCACTGAATCTAAAAATCATTTCAGCAACCCCCTAATGATTTCAAAAGACCTATCCAACGATACCTCACACTACCAGGTTGGATGAGAAAAAAAAATCACCCCCACTTTACGTGTATGGGAGGTACTCTAAAAAAATTATTTTTTTATTGACTATTTTATCGACATAGTTTACATATATATTCGTGCAAAATTACAGCTTTCTAGCATTGATAGTCTCTGAGCAAAGCTGCGGATGGACAGACAGACATTTCTACAGAAATTTATTAAAATCCTGGAATTTCAATTCAACTTATCGGCATTGTCTGTCTCCCGAGCGAAACCGCGGGTAATAACTATCGTAACAAAACTTAACTCCGTTTAAATCGCACCGTTTAACTCTAAACAAAAGCAAGAAGCTCTCACAAATTATTTGTAACATCTTATTTAGGGTTCCCTACCCGAAGGGTGACAAATAAAACCCTATTTAGAGCGCGCCAATCTTGTAGCGCATTGCATTTATTGCATTAATTTAATCTCAACGTTTTTTAATAGAAAAGTTTTATTGACACTCATTTGTTGAGGATTTACTCTATAAATCGTACAATGTACTCGTAATTAGAAACATGACTTGTAGTTCGTTTGATAGAAAAAAATCGTAAAAAATTATCTTTAAATAACAAAAAAAACCGCGTAGGTACGGCGCCGGCGTAGCAGCGCGGCAGCCCAGGTCATGTCATGAGTTTTTGAATGATATTTTTTTTTTTTTTTTGGAACACAAACAGTCATACATAGCTAATGAACAAATATACTACACCCGTCTGGCACCACCACCATACTACACTGACGCCACAAACCAGCAGGGCTACTCCGAAACTCGAAACTCGAAGCTCGTATCGTACCATCCCTCTCACCCTCGTATTAAATACTATACTTAAGTGTCAGAGGGACCGCACGACACGAACTTCAAGTTTCGAGTTTCGGAGTAGCCCTCAGAGCTGATTTTCCAAACAACACAACCGGTCACCATGATGTAATTAGAGTCATTCACGATGACGCGTGCCGTGGTTCTTATTACAATGTTATTAATGGCTAATTTTGTCAAAATCACGCGTCTTCGTGGATGGTACTAGGTATACCAGATGTTGGATCATATCAACATCACTGCAATCATAAATATAAGTTTATTTTTTTAGAAACTTACGGAACCCTGAGCGTGCGAGTCCAACTCCCACTTAGTCCTTTTTTTCCAAACGTTCAATTATCTTTAAGACCCACTTCACGCATCCAATTTAAAAGTTGACGTCTTAAATTATACGAGAAATTATTTTATTAGCAAACCCTTTTTAATCGATCGATTTTTGGCGCCTGCTAACGTGCCTATAATCATCGTGTCGAGTGTGTGCACACGCCCTTAAGCCTTATTAAGAGCGCGCGAGAATATCAAGCGAACCGCTATACATTGCCGACGACGTTTGACAATTTACACATCCGTAGCACGGTTACCGCGTAATGTAACGGGGCTGTTGTAAAATCCCCCGAACCGTGAAAATAAGGCTTTGGCTACACGTTAATAGGAAGATCTCGATATCGATTTATACTTCAAAAATGCAGCTATTAAAATTGTGTCCGTTTAATTTTGAACTGTATTATGTTTTGTTACAGATGTTGGCTAGTTTTAGTACTGGAAGGATTATTATGGTACCCATAAATGGTCACTGGTTTTTATGTGTTGCTGTTTGTTTTATTTGTTTAGATATAACGGGCGAATCGGTGCAGTGCAGTAAAGTTCTTTTGCATACGAGTAAGCCTATACTACGAAGTGCAAAGTTTGAACATCGTATCTTAACGTCTCGCTGACGCTTATATTATTTAATACGAGAGTGAGAAGGATAGTACGATGCCAAAAAAAAAATCTAGAAAAATATAGAATTAATCCACTAATAAGATTTAGTAAAATTAAACGTTATGAAATTATCACCATAAAATTGCAAAACTTAAACCGCTCTGGTTTTTGTGGGTGTTCGTCATACGAAATTAAACAACACCACGTTATATTTTTTGCGAATTCCCATGCGAAATATTGTAAAATCCCGGATTTTTTATAATACCTACTGCAAGACTTAAATGACTTCCTCGTGCTAAACCACGGATAAGAAGTTGTCTTATAAAAGAAAGTTACAAACCATCTATTTTTAATAATCTTTGGCATGTTCGAGCGATTCTTCTTCATATGCGTAAGCGCCTCCAATTTGCCGTCTTTTCTACTAAGCCGCCAACAAACCAGCTTTATTCGACCTCGAAACAAGCAAAATTGAACTCTAAGCAGGGGGGTGTCACTACGCCATTCCGCCGCCGAGCTAAAAGTGCGTACCGGGCCTCCCCAACGTTGAGGCGATTCAGTGGTTGCCGCGCACTGACCCGTGGCGCACGCGCGCGCCTCTTACGCAGTACGACTCAATTTACGTCGCAAACGCGAAATACAGCAAATATATTGCAGCCGATTGTCGGAACAATGAAAAAAATAGTAATTGTCAGTTTTTCTCGGTTCCGGCAAGTGAGAAAGATAGCGAAAGGTACGGTATTCATTACTCATTTATATCTACTGTCATGGTACCTAAATCTATAACAATAATTAATAAATATACACACAAATGTTTTATATCATAATATACTTATTTAAAATAGGTGGTAGGTAGCTACATATACATATAATCCATACCTATATCAAAAGAAAATCACGTGTCGTGTATACCTGTGTAAACTGATTTATATGTTCGGTATTCATTTACCTAATAGGTAGGTATAACAGTTTCTGCATGTGTACCTTGCGTGGTATTTATACTTATAACACTTACCAGCCATTCTGAAGCAACTGTAACATGTGACTATTTCTCGCATGAGATGTACATATTACCTGTCTCTTTCTGTGCACTACTGTGAGAAAGTGACGGGTGACGTCTCGCAACGAGAGTCACTAAGCATAGTTGCGCTGGACTAGACTGGTACCTAGCTTATTCTTACATAATATTCGACCCTGCGCCATAGAATAAATAAAAGTGCAACCGCTAAGTAAATATTATAAACAGCATAAATCTGATAGTATAATAGGTATTCTATTAAAGTATTGACAACCCTATTTTCGGAATATCTGACAAGGTGTGGAATAATGTCGACCTTCACGCGGCGCCAGAGAGCTCAATGTCGGCTGCTCGCGTGCGGTCCGTTTGTTAATAATAATTATGTAGGCACATAAAAAGGCGGCATTTGTGAATATCAAAACAGAGAGACTTCTGTACTTGTACTATTATCTATTCTGTGCTCTAAGCCAGTGACATAAGACATACGATAGTCGAGTTTTAAATGGTTGGTTGTAAAACAAGGTTGTAACTAGAAATGACTACTTGTGTCGATCTTCGGTGGTTTTTCATTTTGTGTAAAAGGAATTAATTTTAATAATTGTGTTTTTCATTAAGCTTTAAAACTGATTGGTAGGTAAATTGTAGTAAATTGTTCATTATATCGTATATGTAAGTACTTTTCTCAATTATTACGACCCAGGTGTTGTAAAAATTAATATGAAATCGCACCTTTATTTTAACTGCCTAGCGTGTAGCCCAGGTCTTAGATTTTGATTAATTTTTATTGTTTACTTCATTAAACCAAAACTAAAGCAGCGTTTCCACCAGAGATGCGCGAGGATGTGTTGCGAGGAATATGGTTTTCATCACCCAATTGAAATGATTCATTTACACATTTTCGCATTCTTGCACAGCACATCCTCTAGTGTATAGTTGAGCAGAGTGAGGCGAGGTAAATGAAGCATTTCTATTGGTTAACGAAAAACACACGTTCTCGCACGTTTTGTGGAAACGCTGCTTAATAGTGAATTAGACCTTTTAAAAGTTTGAAAATACGACGAAACGGTTCGAGCACGGTTCGAGGAAACTATGTCAGGTAGGTAGTGCCTCGGCTGCTTTTTTTTCGTCTTGGCGCGTGCTCCTAGATGTCCTACTAATACATATTATTATAACTAGCTTTTGCCCGCGGCTCCGCCCGCGTGGTATTCGGTTATCGCGCGCTGTTTCCTCGGGGACTGTGCATTTTTCCGGGATAAAAAGTAGCCTATGTCACTCTCGCGCCCATAAACTATCTCTATGCCAAAAATCACGTCGATCCGTCGCTCCGTTACGGCGTGAAAGACGGACAAATATACAAACACACTTTCGCATTTGTAATATTAAGTAAGTATGATGTTAGTGGGGATTATCAATGACCCTTTAATTTACTCCTATGCTTACACGCACAGGACAGCGTGTCTGTACGAAAATATGCCTTTCATGCAAATACCCGCCCTTCTTTACACATATGTCACACAAACCTATCACAAACACCACGTTAAAACATTAATGTGTTCTGAGCTTTCTATTTTTTTAAAACTTACCCTTTGACACGACTTGCTAATAACATAGATGGCGTTAGTGTCAATGTTAAAGTAACTATGAAAAGAATGCAAGTTGAAATGTTGATGCATAGGAGAAATTCGTGTCTAGTCTCCTGTCCAGCGGTGGTATAGGGGAATAGCACGCAGCACGGATTTCTGAGGACCTGGGTTCGATTCCCAGCGCTGGTCTATTTTTCTGGTTTTTCTGTGCATCCATGTTTCAGCATGTGTTTTAGTGAGAAATATACAATATATACAACTTGCTAGACAGGCTACAATCTAACCTACAAAACCTGACTAAGTGCAACACCTGCCCCGTGTATTAGGAGTGGGCCAAAACAAACGACGATCTAGCTCAATTAAACGCGACTCTGACCCAGATATGGGTCCCATTCCTTCTCGTTAGGGTGCCATAATTTTGTTAAACGCCAACAGACATTAGTGGGGATAAAACAACGGGATACCGTAGAATGGTTTATGTAGAGAGATTTATATTTGGAATGTATTTTTCACTCTTTAACCCCCGTCGTAAAAAGAGCGGTGTTATAAGTTTGACCGCTATGTGCGTCTGTGTGTCTCTCTCTCTATCTGTGTATCTGTCTATGGCACCATAGTTCTGAAACCGGTGGAACAATTTGAGTGTAGTTTCTTTTATTTGAAATCAGGATTTCTAGCGATAGTTCTTAGACATGTTTCATCAACATCGATTCAGGTGTTTTTGAGATATTAAACTTTGAAGTGACAAAGTCGGGGGCTTTCCAACTTTTTGTTGGTTAGGTAAGGTTCCTGCCCGTCCTAACCTACTGTGCACAAATTTGATGTTTGACGGAAAGTCAAAACTTAGGTTGCATTCCCATCATCTGCATGAAAAATGTGCGAGGTAGTGTTGCGAAATATATGTTCCTCATAAACCAATAGAAATGCTTCATTCACCTATTCTTGCTTCGAGCGGTTGTTTCCATTAGCACTGAACTAAAAACAATTATCTAGAAATATAAATTGTAAAACTTTTATATGCACGATTTACTATAAAAAAAAATCGGTTTTATTTCTTAAAACCCAAAATACAAAACAAAATATACATTTTGATATAAAAAAAAATCGATTGTTACTGTTAACCAAAACCTCATAAAAAATCCCAGCGAAAAAACGCAAGCATGGCAAGAAAAACAAAATTAAAAAATAAACACATCTGCATACTACATTTTATTACACGACAGCCAATTTTAATAAAAATTACGTTGATTAATACGTTATAAAGTATAGGCACTCAATATTTTTTCATACTTTTTTCCCTTATTATGGCAAACCAATCAAGAAAGCAGCTGACAAGTAAATTGGTCCATTCATTATAATCAAATTACCGTAAAATCTTACACCTTCCGTAATATAAGCTCTATTATAATATAAGCTCTATAATACAAGTCGCCATAACGATAAAAATATACATCCGCTGGTTCGCCTTAAATATTAAGTTAAAACGTTTAAAATAATTACAGGATAATTTAGTTTAGTGACCAGTTTCAATGGGACAACTTTATTAATTCATTTTATTAAAATCGTAATTTTAGTTTACTTGTATTAGCAATGACGTATTACCAACCTACTGGAGTAAACGAAGAACTAAAACAATATTTAAAAGCCTTAAAACCAACTCATAGTCATAATCCATTCGATATGAATAGTCCTCCCTGGAAGACATCGCTCCTAAGCGATAAGGCCACCTATTGCTTACCTTGTAATTTCCTCTTTGTGTACCTGTTTTCTGTATCGCGTACTATTTCTGATGTAAAATAAAGAGTCAATGTACTGTATTGTATTGTATGTCACACAAACAGTCTGGTGATTACGGCTAAATGAGCAGATATAATACTAGAGTAGGTATATGACTACTATGTCTACATTTCACATTTTGTGAGTTAATTTTGATTTTATGTTTAATTTTATTTACTCAATATCGTTGTATGTTTAATTTTATTTACTCAAAATGACGTTGTCATTTTAATTATTCCACTATTTATTCGATAAATTGTTTCTATTTCCTAAATACCTCGTTTTAAATTTTTAATTCATTTTCGGTTGACATTTTGTTGTATTTCGATTACTAAGAGTATTATTATACATTATTTTTATATTAGTTTAAATTTGATAATCCTAATGTGAATTTCTTACAATTATAATCTTATATTAGATATTTCTTATAATAAAAGGTAATAAATCATCTATCTATCAGGATTCCGTTTAAGAAATATTTATGGAACCCTAAAAATCGCAGCCAGTCGCACAGTCGCAACATTCGCAACTCCACCCTAAAATTTATAAAGCGGCGATTGGCGCAGCGCAAAAAATGCGTTTCGCGACGCGAGCGAGCGTGCCATTAATTTTTACGAGGCATGCTTAAGGCTCGGTCACGTGGGCTCTCTAACTCGATAAAGGGCTTGGAAAGTTCGCTTCTGTTAGTAGTCCACCGTATCATACAATGAACGTAAAAGGACCGTGTCAGGCAAAACTATATCCTTTGTATTGAAAAAAAAAAATTAACAAAAAACTAAAACCGACTCCAAAAAAACAAAAAAAAAAAAAAAATGGAACCGAGTACAAAACTCTTGAAAATATTTTTCTAGGTATCTACTAGCTCGAAGTCGGTAACTCAGTACGACCCAGCAGGAGTGATTGAAACCCATTGTATGTAGGTTGGTGGTTTTCAAAGACCAATCCAACGATACCCCACACTATAAGATTGAATGAGAAAAAAAAATTACCACCACTTTACGTGTATGGAAGGCACTCTAAAAAAGATTTTTTATAAAATTTTTATTTTACTATTTTGTCGGCATAGTTTACATATATTATATTCGTGCAAAATTACAGCTTTCTAGCGTTGATAGTCCCTGACGGACAGACAGACATGGCGAAACTAAAAGGGTTCCGTTTTTGCCATTTTGGCTACGGAAACCTAAAAAGGATCTCAAATACCTATTCTGAGATATAAATACTTGATTTGCATTTTTTTTACCATTTTTAGGGTTCCGGAGCCAAAATGGCAAAAACGGAACCCTTATAGTTTCGCCATGTCTGTCTGTCTGTCTGTCCGTCCGCGGCTTTGCTCAGGGAATATCAATGCTAGAAAGCTGTAATTTTTGCACGGATATATAGGTAAACTATGCCGACAAAATAGTATAATTAAAAATTCAAAAACAATTTTTTTTAGGGTACCTCCCATAGACGTAAAGTGGCGGTGATTTTTTTTCTCATCTAACCCTATAGTGTGGGATATCGTTGGATAGGTATTTTAAAACCATTAGGGGTTTGCTAAAACGATTTTTCGATTCAGTAAAGCGTTTGCGAAATATTCAACTTTAAAGTGCAAATTTTCATTAAAATCGAGCGTCCCTCCCCCTCTAAAATCTAAACCGGTGGGTGGAAAAATTTGAAAAAATTCAGGATGGTAGTCAGTATATCAAACTTTCAAGAAAAACTATAACGGCTATGTTTGCTTGAGAATTATTAGTAGTTTATGAGTAAATAGCAGCGTAAGGTATAAAATATACCTAAACTTGGAAGATTCCGTATAAAATACGAAATCCTTAGAAAAATATTACTTAATTTGTTCTTAATGGCTACGGAACCCTTTTTTGGGCGTGTCCGATACGCTCTTGGCCGGTTTTATTATATTCTTATGCAACGATAAAAAATGCTCTGCTGTAAGTATAATTGGTCAAAATGTATTAGTACGAGTTTGACCCGGAATATCGAAATCATGTCTCTTAAAAGCTAAAGAATATTAAAATAATTATGTGATTGTTGGTAAAACTATTTACCTCTGCAACTAAAAGCCTGTCGATTCCTTTGAATAATAGTTATTGCATTTATATATACATCGTACGTCATTTCAACATCGGATTAATACTGAATACTAGTGATGTTACAAATACGAATAACTATGCATTCGTATTCACAATATTACGAGGATTGTGGAAATATTTTTAGAATAATGTTTGGCACTAAAAAGTGAATATATTTTTGAAAATTTATCTTACTGGAAAGTTCATTTTAGTATTAATCTAATTTGTATGATCCTACCGACGTTCGATCAACAATAAGTGATTTTTTATTTACTAGGTAACAGAATGTCTGAATAATAGTCTGAATAAATAATAGTAATTACCATCATTAATATTAAGACAATCGTAATAAATTATATGCATCGCGATTTCTTCAGTTTTAATAAAAAATTGCTTTAACTTTGAAGCTGACTGGTAAAATAACACTGGTAAAATAAAAAAGCGCACCTTTGCGACAAAACTGTGACATCTGGTAATGTCGCAACTTTGGAGATAACACAGTTTTGTCGCAAAGAAGCGAAATATTAATGGCAGGAACTCTAATATGAGTCCCGAGAATCTCTTCACATCAGATTTTTAATTACCAATATCAATTGTAAGGGTGCCATGTATATGAAATCAACTACATATGTAGATCTTGAAAAAGTAAACTAAAAAACACTTACACTTTTCTAATGTTTTATGCTATTAAAACCTTGTTATAAATGTAAGCATCAGGAGTATTTTATGCGCATGCACCCATATTTGTCACTCTTTCACGATGAAATTTTATATGGAGTTGGCTGGACAACTATCTGAAGTACCTAGTACCTAAGCTACTTTTTACCCCGATATTTCCAAATATCTTGACCGCTATATATTATCTAAAGACGTGGAATTTCGCACGAGTGTTACTATACAACTTCGGAAGCCATCCAACCATCGGAAGATAATAAATTCCTGTATTTTAAATTCAACCGGATCTAAGGTTTTTTGCTAGGAAAAACGGGAAGAAGCAGGTCAAAAATAACCAAACGAAATTTTAAATACCTACCAATGGCATACCTACTAATGGGGTCATAAAAACCTATATTCGCAATAGCGAATGTACCTAGATGTTGGCTACTGAATTCGCATTCGTGAATATGGAATATCGAAATGTGAGTCACATCACTATTAAATACCAATGCAAAATACCTATCAAATAGCTTCACGCGAGCATAGGTTTTATTTTATCTCAGGGCAATTAAGTCTCAATGTTTTTTAAAGAAAAACGATAATACCCCACGGAATGTACAAGTTATAAGGGTTAGTATACATTAAATCATAGCCTGGACACACAGAATCTTTTTATTTGTTTTCTATACATCCGTCCCCCTCCCTCCTCCCAGCCTATATACGTCCCACTGCAGGGCACAGGCCTCCTCTCCGAATAAGAGGGCTTGGGCAAAAGATCCCACGCGGGCCCAGTGTGGATTGGGAACTTCACACACACCGTTGAATTACTTCGTAGGTTCGTGCAGGTTTCCTCACGATGTTTTCCTTCACCGTAAAGCTCGTGGGAAATTTCAAATGTAATTCCGCACATGAATTTCGAAAAACTCAAGAGGTGCTAGCCGGGGCTACAGAAGTAAGTACTATTACCACAGAATAGATAATAGTACAAGTACTATTACTTATTCTGTGCCGGGGCTTGAACCCACGATCCTCTGCTTATGAGGCCATAGGTCAAACCACTCGGTCACCACGGCTATTTTTTATATATTATTATTGAAGGAAAGCATCGTAAGGAAACCTGCACACACCTGTGAAGTAATTCAATGGTATGTGTGAAGTTCTCAATCAGCACCCGTAGGAATTACGGCCCAAGCCCTTTCAGAATGAGTGATGGCCTATGTTCAGCAGTGGGACGTTAATTGAGTTGTATTTCGGTCTACTCGGAACCACGGCTATTGCAATGTGGTCAAAACGTCGAGGTAATTTTTGCAGTAAATACGGAATCGTAATTTATTCCCGAGTAACAGGTATTGATTTTGGAAGAGAACCGCGAGGGTTTCAAAATGCCACTTTACTCTGAGTATTTTATTAATGAGGACATGTTCTCTATATAATTTAGCGCTATCATAATATTGTCATACGATTTGTAATTTTGCTGCAACTGTACTTAAAATGTCATCTACATACATTTAAATGACAGCCGCAGTAAGTTAACAAATAATTATCATATAAATAATCATCAAGCGGTTTCATTAGGGTCAGAAAATTATCATTATTCATTCAAAAGAATAAGATAGTAGTTATTTTTAATTTGTAGGTAGGTAGGTACACAGCTATTAACTTTACCTACTGTTTTTAAGCGCCCTTTTTACATTTTGATTATTGCATATTCATCTGAGCTCTAGGGGGGGGGGGGGGAGTTAAAGTTGAACTTATTATATTATATGTATAAATATTTTTTACAAAAAAAATACAATAAATAATTAATTTATAAATAATTTTTGGTAAAAAAATACTAGCATGTTTTCCTAATATTAATAGGATTTGACAAATTAAGGACTTAGTTTGTCGAATGCTCTATTGACCTAGACATGGGCCCGAGAGTGACATAGGCTACTTTTTATGCCGGAAAAATGCACAGTCCCCGGGGGAACAGCGTGCGATAACCGAATACCACGCGGGCAGCCACGGGCAAAAGCTAATAGTATTATAATATTATTAGGATGCGAATTACCTTTAATGAGATCCCGATATTTGACTAGTCTTGATCACGACATGCGTGGGAACTATAGCCCAAGCCCTCTCATTCCGAGAGGAGGCCTGTGCCCAGCAGTGGGACATATATAGGCTGAGATGATGATGATGATGATGATCACGACATGACACTAAAGATGCGTCAAAATAACTGGAGCTTGTTAAAGGTAATCAAGGTCTAGACCCCGCAGAAATGTATGTCTTGTAATTAACCATGAATCAGTTAAACTGTTGCCAATTGACCTACTCCCATACTAATTGGGTAGATTTCTGGGTAAAAAAATAATCTTTTTAATACGTCACTTAGATCAGTGTTTCTCAATCTGTGGGTTGCGACCCCCTGAGGGTCACGGTTCCCTTTAGGGGGTCGCAGTAGGTTTAAAATACTCTCACCGTTATTGTGTATGATTATTCAAAGTTTGTGTTTTCAAAATAACACGATGTAAAATATACGACATTGTAAGTGGACGTCAGCAAATAGGGTCGCCAAATATTTTTCAAAAGGGGGGTCGTAAAAAAGTTTAAAAAGCACTGACTTACCTACATCAAAAAATATTCAACACGTACCGGAAGACGAAACGTTGGCAGGCCTCCACCAGGTGGACTGACGACTTCATGGGAGTTGCGGGCAACCGGTGGATGCAGGTGGCGAGTTGTTCATTGTGGCGATCTAAGGGGGAGGCCTTTGTTCAGCAGTGGACGTCTTCCGGCTGATGATGATGATGATGATGATTTACCACGTATTTTTTATTTTAATTCAAACGAAACATGACAAAGATAGAGCGCGTCAAAATCTGGGGGCACTGGTCCCGTGACGTCAATTCTTAGTAATAAGTGTATGTAAGTATGTTCATAATTTTTTGTTTAATTGACTAAAGAAAAAAACACGCGTCTATTTTTTTAAATTACATTTAATTAAATATATTTTGAGGAATCTAATCAACAGCAGCTTACACTATGGATATTAAAAAAAAAACTACACTTAAACATTCTTTACTAACGGTTTCGTACGAGAATTCAACTTGCCCGCTTTTTTGGCCAGTTCTGTTTTACTTCCATTTAAAAACAAAATGGCTCTTCCTGTAACATATTCAGTAACTTGTGCTTTAAAATCTGTTCCTATTATACAAGATTCACCTGCCATTGGCGTTTCTTTGACATTATTTCGATTCCAAGGAAATCATTTTACATCAGACCATCGAATCAGGACAGCGAGATTACAAACTTAAGTTTACCTACCACTAACACAGCGCTGCTTAAATCTCTACTTTATGTAAATAGACTTAAAGTCCGTGGTGGCACGGAATGCGTGTTTGTTAAATTTGTAAAATGATAACAGTGACGAATAACCATCCTCAGTTCGGGAACAGCCGAAACTGAATTAAAATTTCAAATAGCGAACTCCGTTGGCAACGGTTTTTACAAAAAATACGAAACGAGTGAATGTGTAGGGTCCTTTTGAAACTTGTAAACCCTCGTAAATTACTTTAAATTAAAATAATTAATACGGTATTTGACGACTTTTGGATAAGCTATATTCTAAAATATTATTATGAAAATAATTATGTATGTACAGTACCTACTAAAAAAACAATTTACCAATAGTGATTTAAAAAAATATATTCTTATATCTGTTTCATTTTAAAACGCTTTCCTCTATGCATGACGTATGGTTCTACTTGCATGTGACGTCACATACAGTAAGTACCTATGTCTTTATCTGTCTAATTTCGAATTTGAATTTTTTGTAACTCTGTTTTAAGTAAATATAGCTTCAAAATTGTTTTCCGTTTGATAGCATTTGCCAAAATTTGATTTCAAAATGAACGAAAAATATGTATGGGGCCAACCCCGACGTTTGGTCGGGGTTCAGACACGCGAAATATATGCATTTGCGTAATCTAGTGTAATCTATAATCTGTGGTCAGTTCTTTACCGCATTAGATGTCAATTTAGGGTTAAATTTAAAGAAAGAAAAAGAAAGAAAATACATTTATTCACAACACAAGACACAACAATAGCATTAAGTACAAATAGACAACACATAGGTAAATTTGAACACCTAAATTTAAAGCCATGCTCAATACATGGCTCCCAGCATCAGATATCTTTTTTAGTTCTTTGTTTTTTTTTTTTAGTAGCAGTGTATCCTAAATGAAAAAGTATTTCACGGTAATTTAAAGGTCAAGATTAATCAAATGTATTTTTACTCCGCGGACCAGGAGACGAGCTGTGTCGGTAGGCCTCCAACAAGATGGAGCGACGACCTGGTTGAGACTGCGGGATCGCAGTGGATGCGGAAAACACAAGACCGGTCTGAGTGGCGAGCCTCGGGGGAGGCCTATGTCCAGCAATGGACGTCTTTCGGCTGATGATTTTTTCTCCAATTGAAATTCACCAAATAATTTTTACATACGGAACCAAACGAGATACAAAAAAATATTCTTACATTGTAAAATACAGTGATGTCAATCGTCACTACTTTAAAATAACCTCGTATCTCAAAGTGTAAGCTAAACAGAACCTTGGGGTTTAATTCATAAAGTCCACTTAATAAAATTATGGATTATGAGATGCGAGCTTTTTTAAAAGTTAGTGACGAAATTCGTAGTCATGACACAAGTCAACCTGTTCTAAAAAAAGAATCACATTTTTTACAATTTTATAAGAAATTTAGAGCTACAACAGTCGAAGAAACTTGTGTGGAACCTTTACGTTGCAAATGTCACGTCGTCATGTGCATCGGAGCTACAAGGTTTTATTCCACCAGCTTCTTTCTTTCTCAGGGTGACCAAGAAGGCTTAGGTGGAAGTGCATAACATTCGTACCAAATAGCATTATTTTACTCAAAATTGTATAATAATAAAAAAATCATTAATTTTGGGCAACTTGGCCCATACAATAAATACCTTACAGACTAATATACATATTTATAATCAATAATATTTTAAACTATTTTGGTAAACGACGTGACCGTTAAGTCACCGTCCCTGATCGCATTCATCTGCGGCATGGCGCCCCGTAACCGCTGGAACGCGACGTTTTTCGGCCGGAAGGCACTCGCGATAGTCCCTATCAGCAGCCGCGGCACGCGCACCACAAACGAGCTGCAGTGCACGTAGTGGCGCGACTGCAGTTGGAACACCCTCAGCGTGTATCCGCTCTTCCGGCGGACGTATTCCTCCACATCTGCGACTGCGACGGTGTGATGGCGTATACCTTTCCATACAAGCATTCCCAATTAAAAACAGACTATAGGCACGGTCTTCACCCATATGCTGTCAGCATCCCTAAAATTTGTAAAAAGCCTTTTCGCTCGTTCGTATTATCAAAATAGCAAATTCCCCAAAGTTAAGAGAACAGTCTAGCTTTTATCCCAACTCTGGGGGAATTTTGTGATAAAAAAGTAGCCTATGCGTAATTCCAGGCGTAGACATAAAATTTCATTTTTTTTATACTACTGGAAGGCAAACGAGCAAGTGGGTCTCCTGGTGGTAAGAGATCACCATCGCCCATAAACATCTGCAACACCAGAGGTATTGCAGATGCGTTGCCAACCTAGAGGCCTAAGTTGGAATACCTCAAGTGCCAGTAATTTCACCGGCTGTCTTACTCTCCGCGCCGAAACACAACAGTGCAAGCACTGTTGCTTCACGCAAGCAACAAGCAAGCAAGATGGTGGTAGCAATCCGGGCGGACCTTGCACAAGGTCCTACCACCTGCATTCAAATCCGTCCAGCCATCTATCGTGAAGGAGTGACAAAAACACACATACAAACTCACAAACTTTCACTGTTCTAATATTATCTGGATTAGTATGATTTCAGAGTGGGAGTATCTAAACAATAATAACACTTATGCAAATTGACAAGTGACTAAAATTATGATTAATGTTATTTCTGCGAAACCGAAGGCGTAGAGCAGATTATGATAGGCGTTGCAAACAAGAGTCTTTCGGCGTTTCAACCGCTATTATTTTCTAGGCTTATGCTCTCGTGAAAATAGATATCCCTCTCTCTCTTTCTCTCTTTGTCTCTCTGAGCTCTCGAAAAATAAAATTACACGAAAAAAAATTACAAACATTATGAAAATAATACATACACAGTTCTGTGAGTAATCCCCCAAAAGCGCAGTGGCCGCTGGCTCAGCGTAATACTGGCAGCGCTGACTCCGCTATGAAGTGCAAAATTCGAACTCCGTATCTTTCTCTAACGCTCTGACGATTATATTTCGATTTTCGAATTTTATAGTAGCCCCTCAGCCACTTTTCGCGCCTTGACGCAACTCTAATAGGTTGCAGACCTAAACTATGTTTTTTCAAGTTTGCAACATAAACAAGTTAGGACCGGTTGCATTTCAGACCACGCAAGTAGCAACTTATAGGTACGTGTTTCTTCTTAGAACATTTGCTACCCAGACTATTTGCTATTCAGACCAGTTGTTTCTTAGACTATTTGGTATTTAATTTAGACCAGCTGCTTTTTAGACGAAGTACTACTCTACTCCACGCTTACACTCACGTACGTATGCAGGTTCCTATATATCTCACGCATCAAGCACATATACACGCACGACAGCGCACGCGCCTGCGTACGTCCGACTCACACACATTCATAAAAGTGCTTTCATATTTACCCTCACTCACGCTCACATGTAGGCACACCACATATTCTCTCAATACAACAAAAACAAAAAACCTTATGATGAGCTCTTGACTTTGATACCCATAAATTAGTCGTAATAGAAAAAAAAATTGTTAACCCCAATTATTTGCATCTCACGTCCGCCATGCTTTATTTTTTTAACGTCACTTATCTAAGGACACTTGGCTTGCTGGTACAATTCTAATGATACCTTAATCGTCATAATCCGTCTAGCGGTTTGACAGATTTGCGGTAATAAAGAATACTACATACTTAGATACAAGACACGCGCGAAAAACAATACCTTTCCTTGCAGCCGGGTAAAAAGCACAGAGGCCTTCAAAATATGTATTTACATAAAACTAGGTACTCCCTTAATAACAAAACAGTATTACCAGATCAATAATGATTATATAAGAACAGGCACGTCCCCACGCGTGACGAGCATACAGCGCCACGCCTTATTCTGTCACGGCTAAGGACAACGAATTGGGACAATGTCGGATACACGGTCGTGCTCGCGACTATTATGCGACAAGTGCCATTTGCCATGCATTTATAGTGCATGGTGGAATTTTACAAGCCTTACATGCACGCGATAATGGCGTACAATTTATAGAATTTAGTTCGGGCGCCTGTGCGTTTGAGATGAAATTCGAAGACACCTGTTCTCCCAGACATGAAAATTATACTCAAGTCCAGAATTAAGAGAACCATCTTGATAGTTCACACAGAATTTCGACGAACAACAAAAGATTTCGAAAAAAAATGTTGAACATCAGGAAGGAACGCCATCCGCCATTTTTTTTTATTGACATTTCATATTATTATGTCATTCGACTTAACTGCCATTGGCTTGCTTGGAACTATTTCCGTTACTTTATTATTTATTGTTATCCTTTTTGTCGTTTTCAGGCCTAAAACTAGGAAAATTTATAAATAGTGAAAAATTTTCATTCCTCGTCTACACAACAATCGACAAATTTGTATCGACACATTCCTATGCCTTTTTTTTGCTATGCCTGGTAACTGCACTGGCAGAGAGCATGCTATCAAAAGGCATGTGTATCGGAGTGTTTGTTTTGAGCATGCTTATTTAGGAGCATACTTAAAACTAGCATGGTTATTGCTAGCAAATGTAAACAGTCCATGAGCATGCTCATTAAACTGGCGTGCTCATAAGCATGCTAGTAATGAGCATCGTGTAACAGTATCTTTAGTAGTAATGTGAACCGGGCATAAGTGAAAAAAAAACTAGAAAACTTCTTCTTCTTCTTCTTCTTGGGGTGCCTCTCCACTACCGGAGGTTAGCTGTCAGCTCCGCATATCTCTCCTTATCTCTCGCCAGAGAAAACAGTTCTTCCACACTGAAGATACCGGTCCACTCTCTGATGTTTCGGAGCCACGATTTCTTTCTTCTTCCGACGCGTCTTTTCGCTTCAATTTTTCCCATCATTATTGTCTGGAGTAAATGATAACGCTCATGCCTTAATACATGTCCTAGATATGCTACCTTTCTTCTCTTGATGATCAACATATGAGTTCTCGGGATTTTTAGACTCGCCGGAGTACCTCGTCATTCGTGACTCGAAAACTAAAACAGCATTAATTATTTGCTTTTCATTAATTATTAGTGTGACAGTGACATCCACACACGCTTATCTATCCATACATTAACCTTCAAAGCGAACAAGGAAAGTTTAAAATTAAACACGGAAACTGCATGTATTGCTTAAACGGTTTTTGGCCTTCGCTCGACCTCTAGTTTGGAGTTATCACTACAAACAAAAGCTATGAATAGAAAGAGATTAGTTTTTTTGTTGAGTTAGATAACACCATGAGTCATAGAGGAAAACTTATTATATAGCGACCTTACTGAAGGCTATAGAGGTTAAAAACTAGATAGAAGTTAAGCCGAGATTCCCTAGTGGTATGACCTGAAGGTATGACCTCTCAAGCATGGTCATGGGTTCGAACCCAACTCCGCACCTCTGATGTTTTCGGAATTTATGTGCAACATTACATTTAAAATTTACCACGAGCTTTACGCTGAAAGAAAACATTGTAATGCAACCAGCACACACCGGAAGAAATTTAATGGCGCTTATGAAGTTTTTGATACGCAGTGGGCCAGCCTGGTAAGTTCGGCTGAAGCCCTCTTATTCTGAGAGGAGGCCTATGCCCATCAATTGAATGTAAATGAACTAAAATGATGTTAATTATCATCAAAGTTAAAATGGAGTTTGAAATGATCCTGTATTTGGCAGTGTAGAGGAATAGAGTTTAGAATCATAATCTAAGTTAACCTTGGTATGTACAGAGGTACAGTTCGCTTCACAAGAGCTGGCACGAATGGAATAAAATGACTGAATTAAAGTGTCTGTGTGTATTTAAATATACTTCACACAAAGTCACTCAGAGGGCTATGGAGAGGGCTATGTTCGTTGTTTCTCTGTGGGATAGAATTAGAAATGATGATATAACGTTTTAAACTTTCATGATTCTCACTGATAGTCAAAATGCCACAAAAGGGACTTATCACGCTATTTTTACACAAGTAATATTTACCTCGACGTTTCAGTTGCCGTGGTCACGTGTAGACTGACAGTAAAAATAGCGTGATAAGTCCCGTTTGTGGCATTTTGACTAGAAATGATGATAATTATCCGCAGTAGAACCAAGGTTATTGACTGACATGGCAGTGGGCGGTGCACATTGCTCGCAGGACTGATGGCGGATGGGGTCAGAAGGTTCGCGAATGGCGTCCGCAAACCGGGAGACGAGCTGTCGGTAGGCCTCCAGCAAGATGGAGCGACAACCTGGTTAAGATCGCGGGATCGCGGTGGATGCGGAAAGCACAAGACCGGCCTGAGGGGAGAGCCTTGAGGGAGGCCTATGATCAGCAGTGCACCTCTTTCGGCTGACATGATGGTGATGATGAAATATGAATATGACATCTGCCATTTTTCTGTACAAATGACAATTGACATTACTTTCGTTCAATCCGTTCGTACCAGTTCGTGTGAATCCACCTACAGTGCATGCATAATGGTATTTCATCGTATTTTATCGGAAAACTTTTTATATATCGTACTCTTTCAATTACTTGCACTGACCTTTATACTCATCGCACCCCCGCAGAACAAAAACCGGTCAAGAGCGTGTCGGACACGCCCGAAATAGGGCTCCGTAGCCATTAAATACCTCGTTGAGTTTCTTGCCGGATTCTTCTCAACAGAGGTTTTTCTCCGAACCGGTGGTAGATTTTTTTTGGCGTTCATAAGTGCTTGTTATAGCCTAAATTTGATAAAGAGATTTTGACTTTGACTTTGAAAAAATTACGAAAAAATCAGGTATTTTTTTTTTAAGGATTTCGTATTTTGTACGAAATGTGTGGGTGAGTAAAGTAATTGTTTACAGTACAGTGATGACGATGATACTGATGATGAGCTACGTTCAAAATTCACAAAGATGAACATAAGAAATATTTTTTAATTATAACGTATTAACAAATAGGTTGTGTTGTGTTGATTCAACAAATAAGTTTCCAAAATCTTTACTGATATAGTTTATAAGAATACTAACAAATTATGTTACTAACAAATTTTGTGATCCCCTGTTGACATCTATGGACATTAAACGCCTAAATGATTTTTATTTTTATTTATTTTTTTAAAGATAAATATATTTCTTGGAAACTTTCATTTTTTTATCAATATTTAGAGATGGACTAGAACGAGTTCGACTCGTACTTGGCAAATTTTTTAATCAAATTGCATCTGAAATACCTACACGTCATTCAAAACGAAGTTCAACACTAAAATTTGAAGACAGCTATTGTTTGCTACTTAGGCTTTGTAATAGTTCTAGACAAGGTCTACGGGCTATTTTATTTATTCTATGACATTCGAAGAGCAGGAAACCATAAATTTGCAAAACAAAACAGCAATTTTGCCACCACGACCGTGAATCTTGGAAAAAAATTGACGCCTTAAGCAAAAGCAATTTTATGATTATTTTGAAGAAACATGGCGAATTTATATTTACGGACACTAATTTTCTTACAATTTTTATTCTTAACACTTAAAGAGTTAGGTACCGTAAACTGCTTCAACGTTGCCCTCTGGCCCAAACATTGCCTGATTCGATTTAGAGTCGATAGCTTAGCACTCTTTAGTTTTTTAAACTTTTATCCCCCCCTAATAATAGTTCTTCTGTAGATGAAAGTTTAAAACCACACGTTGTTGTACTTTTATTAAGTAATATTTTATTGTATAATTGTAATTTTATTTAATTTAATTGGGAAGAAACGTTATTTATTTTTCATCTCTCCTGTTCGGAAAGTTTAATTTTCATGGGTAGATAGACGGGTGGAAAATTGCGTTTTCTCCTCTAGGGTGGAAAGTAAATTTTTTTTAATTTTTCGGCTAGCCACGACATCGAAGATAATTGAGTTACGTCATATTATTAAAATAAAAGCTTTTCAGTAATCTAAATTCAGCTATACATTAAACGACATGTTTATTACGATCTTAATAGGTTCACATTAAAAACATTCTACAATTGGTCTATTTTTTTCGAAATTACAAAATATCAACATTTAAAATTTTTCCTCTATTCTGCTGCCCGCCATAATGCCATGATAGGCTTTTTTTTGACGTTTCGGCATGGCCATCTAGATGTAAGTCGTGACCAAGAACATTATATACAACACTGGAGGTTGAACGTCGAACATCCGTAATAAAAGTCAAACTTCTTTTTTCGGCGTGCAACCTCCAGTTTTGTATAATTATAAGCTCTTTGGTCATGTCGTGGCCAACTCGATTTTTTTTTTTCTAGTGGCCGCGGCAAGTGGCCAGTATGCAAAGAGTAAAGTAATGTATGAAAAGGTTGGAGGTTAGATATAAATAAATTTAATTTATTTATATCTTGTTAATTTATATCGTAATTATATCTTATATAATTTTGTACATTTATTTATACTAGCCACGACATGGAAGATAATTGAGTTACGTCAATGAGTTTTTTTTTCACGTTTCGGCATGGCCATCTAGATGCATGTCGTTACCAACTCGATTTTTTTTTTATAGTCTGCCATGGCAAGTGGCCAGTGGAAAAGGTACCGCTGGAGGTTGGATAGGTTTAAGTAAATTCAATTTATTATTATTCTCGTTTTTTTGTAGTATTTTAGTTTCCTCACAGTCGAAATGAAAAGTAGAGTGTCTAACTCGGGTGAAATAACCCATTTCCCCTCGAACTATTGGCGCTCTCACTTCGTTCGAGCGCCAGAAATATCTCGGTGAAATGGGTCACTTTCCACCCTTGGTTATCAATCTACTATTTCATCTCTCCTGTTCGGAAAGTTTAATTTTCATGGGTAGATAGCCGGGTGGAAAATTGTGTTTTTAACCGACTTCAAAAAAAGGAGGAGATTATCAATTCGGTTGTATTTTTTTTTTTTTTATGTTTGTTACCTCAAAACTCCGTCATTTATGAACCGATTTGAAAAATTTTTTTTGCGTTCGTCTAGGAATGCTTTCAATTAGGTCCCATAAGCACCAAATCAGGATCTGATGATTGGATCTTAAGGAAATCGAGGGAACTCTTCAAATGTTGTATGGACACCTATGGTAATATGGTGGTGGCCTATTGCTTACCTCAGAAAGTCTTTGTGTGTATACCTGTTTTCTGTAATTTTTTGCTATATTTTGGTGCGCAATAAAGAGTTATTGTATTGTATTGTATTGTAATTTTGATATATTTAGTAGTAACTCAAGCATTTGCTCTTGAAAATCATCATTTGGTGAAGTGGAACTGATGATGAAGACCACAGTTGACCATCGGAGTTACTACTCAATAATAAGTATTTCATGGGTTGAATTTCAATTGCTTTAACACAGTTGCTAAGCAATTTATGCTCCTCGGATCGGAACGGATATGGTGAAATGGAATGGGTGGTGAAGCACCAGGACTCCTCAATAATGAACGTCTCTGCATCGGAAAAAGCAATTTTTCGTAAAAGGTGACGAGCAGTTGACATTAAACTATTGTATCTTAGATGTTTTACACTAAAAAGCGTGAAAAAAAAATTTTATAACAAAAAATAGAACCGACTACAAAAAAACCATGAAAATAATTTTCTACCAGCCTGAAGTCGGTGCCTCAGCACGAGCCAGCAGGAGTGATTGAAGCCATTTACTCGTATAGTTGTAGGTGAGGTAGACGATTATAGGTCCACTCCTGCTGGCTCGTGCTGAGGCACCGACTTCAGGCTGGTAGAAAATTATTTTCATGGTTTTTTTGTAGTCGGTTCTATTTTTTGTTATAAAATTTTTTTCTTCTCTAGGGTGGAAAGTATTTTTTTTTAATTTGTCGGCTAGCCACGACATCGAAGATAATTGAGTTACGTCAATGACATTTTTTTTTCACGTTTCGGCATGGCCATCTATATAGATGCACGTCGTGACCAACTCGATTTTTTTTTATAGTCGGCCGTGGCAAGTGACCACTCGAAAAGGTACCGTTGGAGGTTGGATAGGCATAAGTAAATTCAATTTATTATTATTCTCGTTTTTTTGTAGTATTTTAGTTTCCTCACAGTCGAAATGAAAAGTAGAGTGTCTAACTCGGGTGAAATAACACATTTCCCCTCGAACTATTGGCGCTCGAACGAGCGCCAGAAATATCTCGGGTTAGATGGGTCACTTTCCACCCTTGGTTATCAATCTACTATATTATTAGTTTATTACTTCCTTCCTTGAAGTTCAAAAGAATCTGGTCCATGCAGTGATTTATGTAATTTCACCTACTAGTTGTTAGTATTAAAAAATTAGGCGACAGCTGTGCTACTTTCTTTTTATCATGTTTTCTTTTTTTTTCTCAAATATGACATGAAATATTGACGTTGTGTTAAATAGGCCGAGAAAAATCGCGCTGCGGACGCTGCGACTCGCCTGCCTGCGCGGGGTCACTCTAGCGGCCTGCAAAGAGATTTCATAGAACTTTGCAGGCCGCTGGCCGGCAATGCAACCGTCTTTTGTTTTAACGCACGCTCTGCAACACGGCCTGCGCCCACCGCCAGCACCATCCATTGATCCAGCTGCCGCGCCAGCAGCCACACAACAGGGCGACTAGACTAGCGTTTCGCCAGTTAGATTTCTTGTTAGGGTTCCGTACCCAAAGGGTGCCAACGGGACCCTATTACTGAGACTCTGCTGTCTGTCTGTCTGTCTGTCTGTCTGTCTGTCTGTCTGTCTGTCTGTCTGTCTGTCTGTCTGTCTGTCTGTCTGTCTGTCTGTCTGTCTGTCTGTCTGTCTGTCTGTCTGTCTGTCCGTCCGTCCGTCTGTCACAGGGCTCTATCTCTTAAGCCGTAAAAGTTAGACACTTGAAATTTTCACAGATTATGTATTACTGTGGCCGCTATAACAACAAATACTAAAAATTAAATAAAGTTACAAATTAAAGGGGGTCGTCATACAAGAAACGTGTTTTTTGAGTGTTTTTTTGTTGCTAGGCATTATTAGCCGTTGCTAAGGCGATCGAGTCGGTAGCTATGTCGTTTGAATATTTACCTTTAGGTTTGCGATATTAAAGATAAGATTTTATGTTTCGATAATATAATTAGTGACTGTCTGATTTATTAGTTTTTGTGCAAAATAAATGAAGCAATTTATGAATCACAAACCTCAAGGAAGCCAACTTTGATAAAGCGCTGGTCAAATCCGCTCTGTATTAATCACTATGTTTATTTATTGTTTTTTACACTATTAAAAATCATACTAAGTATTTAACACTATTTACAAGGTTTATAATACCGTTCAAAATTTATTCACACTAAGTCGAACTTCTTATTATTTAATTACACAACATACGAAGTCCGCAGAATTTCCCGCGAATAAACCGCATGACAGCCAATTTTTTTTTAAAACCTGTGGGTGGCAATAGCTTCAGAAGCAAACAGCCCGAACCAAAGAGGTTGAGAATACAAATAATTTTTTATTCGAAATACTCGTACAAGTGCTTAAGTAAATGTTGGAATTTTTTTTAGAAGCTTTTCTTTAGCTGGCCCTTTTTGTTTATTTATTTTTTTATCGTTTGTTTGGGTCAAATCTTGGAAGATAAATTTCATCCACTTTCAGTGGTCCGACTGACTTGAAATTTGGCATACTTATGTAAATTTGGTGACAATACAATAATCTGGTAGAGACATCTTGGTGGTCCTGCCAGGATCGCCTCTGCAGGAGAGAACTCCTCAATAGTGAATAGTACCGACTTGAAATTTGGTACAGATATGTAGTTTAGATGACGATGCAAGTAGGTACAGTCAACAAAATGTACATTCGGCAAGAAAAACGAAAACTTAATGTGATGAGGTATGTTTGCTCGGGTGGAATCTTTCAACTCAAATTTGAAGTGGATATCTTCAACCGATTGAGCTTAAATTTTACACGCATGTATAAATCCGATGACAATGCAATATTATTGTGACATAGAGTTGATCTGATGATGAAGTTAGATGTTGGCCATAGGAACTCTGTAATAAAACGACACGACCGCATCGATTTTGGTCTCATTTACCTACTTTGTAACCGGGGGAAAAGTACCACCAGCAAAAAAGCTTGTATTACATTTTTTTAGAAAAAAATATTACTGAACTATTTGTTTTAAAACATTGTACGGAGGTGCGGAACCCTTCATGCGCGAGTCGCTCGCACTCGCACTTGACCGATTTTTTATTTTATTTTACGAGTATTTCATGTCGTGTTTGAGAAAAGTACTATACAAGCCTCGGCCGGAACGTGGGGTTGCCGGCCTCGCATCCCTATCCGCATGTCTATATCTGCTTCGCTGGCTACCCTCTACTTCCCGGCCTCTACAGTAATGTACTATTACTTAATAATATTTTTTTTTTAAGATGTGGCAATAAAGATATACATATATATTTTTTTTACTGCACTATAATAGCAGATGGTTTCAACAGTGCCAGTGCTGACCATAAGCACGGAATATAATGCTAAATTGGGACCATTTCGTTATAATTACTAACTGTGTATCTCTCTTTATCAGTTTATCATTATCAAACTTAGCATAGGTAGGGGTCCAATTAAAAAAGTCGTATGTGGAAGGCTACAATTATACTATGGTGTATTGCATGTAGCTGCATGGTTTTCAATTGACAATTATCTGATTATTATACTAATCAGTGCGATGTGGGGCAAATGCACTCGTCCCACTTACGATGCACTTGACCGAGTAACGCAAGGGCCATGGATGTACTTTGTTTTTATTTATTTATAGAATATTGTAATTTTATTTATTGTTATGGCTGGAAACACATAAATCTTGAGTTAGCGTTAAGCGCAAATTAGTTAGTGTCAAAATGTATGAAACTGACAAGCTTAAGCCAGGTTTAACTATTAGATCTAGATTTATTTTTTCCTGCAAGGCGGCCTTGACATTTGTCGCAGAACAGATTAAAGGTAATCGCAGTTTATAATTCATAGAAAATTATGTTGAATATAATTAACGGTGAATCATTTAAAATTATTATTAATCAGGTAAGAAAAATCCATACTAATATTGTAAATGCGAAAGTGTGTGTTTGTATGTTTGTCCGTCTTTCACGCCGTAACGGAGCGATGGATCGACGTGATTTTTGGCATAGAGATAGTTTATGGGCCCGAGAGTGACATAGGCTACTTTTTATACCGAAAAAATCCATAGTTCCCGAAGGAGCAGCGCGCGATAACCGAATACCACGCGGGCGGAGCCGCGGGCAAAGGCTAGTTATATTACATATGGGACCAATTGCAGGTCATCTCCACTTATTCTTAAACGAATTCACCGGCAAATCTTAATACTGTTACAATTAGTCACACACACGCACACTTGGCATTGCATGGGTTCGTAATGTATTTATGGGTAATGACAGTTCCGCCAGTTGTTATCGCACGAGGTTGCAGCGAACCTGACAATGAATTTGTGCTAGTGACGCCGCCGTGTCGATAAGTTTTATGTTGATGATTTGTTTGTTCCTTTTTTAGCGAAATATAGATTTATTGACGTACACAGTTATATCAATATTATGACGAGGTAGCGGATCTCTACACAAAGAAAAGCAGTGAAAACGTGGCTATTGTAAATCCTTCGCTGGCTACAGTAAGCCTAAAAACCTATACATATGTATGTTAAAAGCAGTGAAAGCTAAATAAAAGTTAACCTCTAGGAATTAGTTACATACCCAAAAGATTTTAGAATTTTTTATTTTATTTTTACTACAGCTTGCTGCTCATTACTATCATCACTTTCCTAGCAAAAATAAAAAAAATACAAGCAACACTTCGTAATTTGTAGCTACCTACCTATTTACTATGGAACGTAATAAAAAATATTTTAATTTAAATTAATTACTTATACTGATTTGCGAACTTACATCGAGGTGTGCTAAAAAAGTTATTTTTTGTCGATAAAAGTATCGATGTTTACTTTGTCACATCACTAGGATGAGATATAGGGGTCAGGCCTTCGAAGAAGCAAAGGAGGGGTTTTCAGTACAAATCACAGGACTTTAAATAATCATATGAAAATAATTCAAATGTAGTTAGGGCATACGCCTCGCCAAGTGCGTGTGCTAGCGAACTATTTATATTTATTTATTTATTTATATTTTATATAGTTTTAATTTATAACCAGTGATGTGTCGTCTTTTGTTTGTGGTTGTTTTTGTTTTCATGGATTTCGGTTACTGTTTTATCAACTGTGAGTTATGATACTTTAAATTGGTTTTTATTTTATTGTCATCAGTTTATAAAGTTGAATAAGTTAATTTAAAAGCTTTAAGTTATGTTCTTATAAACTTAAAGTTACTGATCGGCTTTCTAAGTTCATTTTGGTTTCGTGGAAAACACAATGGGCTTAGCGATCAAACGAAATTTTGAAACTAATTTTCTGATTGAACTTTATCCCAATAAATTCTATAAGTTTTGTTAATATAGTAATATATTTTCGTAATATTATATTTTATTATTATTACAAAGACTATGGCCAGAGCGCAATTGATTTTTAATGCCTCCCAAGTTCCGACTCAACTTATAGATTTAAGATCTGTAGGTACACAGTGTTTCACCGATTAGACATTGCCTTGCCTCGATTCGTCTTTAATCAAGCATCATCTAAAAGCCTCCGCCTACCTAAAATGTCGGCAACGCACTTGTGAATTTTCTTATGTTGCTGGTGTCCATGGGCGATGGTAATCGCTTACCATCAGGCGATGCGTTTGCTCGTTTTCCCCCTATACCATAAAAAATAAGCACATAACAAAGGCATCTCAGCATTTTTCACCAGAGTTGACTTTTTACAATCTCACAAACTATGCTACTTGCGTGGTTTGATATAGTTATACCGGGTGTTGCCTGTAATACGAGCAAAAAATTAAAACCTAAATCGCCCTTGTCAAACTAAATTCATTTACCTAGATTTAATACAGCGATTTTTAAAAATAATGGAGTCTATTTTTCCTTTTCATGTAAATTAAATACTGCTATCAATGTACGCCATCCTAGGACACAACTGACGTCGCCTGCCACGGTAGAAACATCAAGCATTTTGGTTTACATTGCTTCTTCGAATAAACTTCAAAGTCTAATAAAAATTAAAAACTAATTATTTTTAAAAGTCGCTGAACTAATGTTGTTCAGTTTGAGGAGTATGATCTATGTATGTTTTACTTGCTCATAATACAGGCCACACCCGGTAGATAGATAGATAGATTCATTTATTTCCTTATGAAAAAATATTCACAAAAGGATCGTCAAATTGTATACAAAAAATAATAATATATTATAATAGCAAATTACAATAAAATGTCAGTTAAAAATAGAATTAGAATTACAATGTCAAATGAGAATTAAATTTAAAAATAATAACAATAATATTTGTCATAAAGCTCACCAAATTTTTTTTTCGATAATTTACATAGAGAGATCATCCTAAAACTACTTTACGATAGTTGATACAAAAATAAGGACCTTGAGCCAATACAACCCCCAACTATGACCATCATAGCAAAAGAAAACAAAATAAAAGGCAGTATACTTTTTTATGTGTCCGACACCATTTCCAGTGGCCGACGTAGAATGTGGTGTGGACATGGCGCGGCGCGGACGCATAGTTGGCGGGACTGACAGCTTGCCTGCTGAGTTTCCCTGGGCGGCCAGTTTGTGGCGCCAGGGTGCCCATCAGTGTGGCGCCACTGTACTCAGCGACCGATGGTTGTTGACAGCTGGACATTGTGTATGCAGGTAATATAATAAATATTCTGTGGTGTTAGTAATGACAGTTACCTGTTGAGGTTCCCTGGGCGGCCAGTTTGTGGCACCAATGTGCCCACTAGTGTGGCGCCACTGTGCTCAGCGACCGATGGTTGTTGACAGCTGGGCATTGCGTATGCAGGTAATATAATAAATATTTTGTGATGTTAGTACTGACAGCTTACCTGTTGAGTTTCTCTGGGCGGCCAGTTTGTGGCGTCAATGTGCCCACTAGTGTAGCGCCACTGTGCTCAGCAACCGCTGATTGTTGACAGGCATTGTGTATACAGGTAGAATAATAAATAATCTGTGGATATATATAATTGACAGCTTCTTAGCTAAGTTTCCCTGGGTGGATCGTCGGTGGCTTCATCAGGGAACACACCAATGTATCACCAGGGAACACGCCTTTGTACTCAGCGATCGTTGATAGTTGACAGCTGAACATTGTGTAAAAAAAAAATCGGCACACGTCTTACCAGCCAAGTTTTTTCAGGCAGTTTTTTGGTGCCACTGTGCTTGTTTTTTTTACGTTTATTTGTTGGTGTTGCCAGCATATACGACAGTAGGATCCTAGAGTGCTAGAGACACCTGATGCGCAACATTAAAAAGAAGAAACGAAAATGATTTATACCGACTTTTCTTGTCATTTCAGTGTTTTTGATGAGTTCTACAAATCCAAGCAATTATCAGTTGTGGTCGGTTATACGGACTTAACAAGCAATGAAGAAAATTTGGCGCTTTCAAAAATAGTACCTCACCCTGAGTACAGGTAAGTATTATAAAAAAGTTCCTTTTTATCCGGTTAAAGCAATACCCCTAATACGATCTACACGCTACGAAAAATCCTACGAAGGGCTACTACGAAATTCGAAAAACGGAGTTCGTGTCATACCATCTCTCTCACTCTCGTATTAAAAATATAAGCGTTGGTGAGACGGCAAGATTTGAGATTCGAATTTGGCCCTTACGGCATGATCGTTAGGATTTTTCGAAGCGTCTGTAGGCTATATAAGGTAAATGTATCTCAGAGTCTTGTCTTGTGAGTTCTGATGCAAAAGTTTTCTGCTTTACTCGAAACTTCCGTACTGATTTACAATTGAATTGTCATCAAAAAAGTCTTGGAATATTGAGCTCCCGAAAATATCTTTTCAAAGTTCAATATTACAACAACAGCTAAACCATCATCGCCATCACCATCAGGCGATCCGTCTACTCGTTTGCCCCCTATACCATAAAAAAAAATGAAATATAAGCTAAGAATCACCACAAAAAAATTACTTACACGTACAAAAAAACTACTTTAATACAGAACCAACTAAATTGCAATCGAGCTTAAGATTAACGATTTACAAAACAAAGGTTCTCAAAGTGTTCACGCAAAAAACGCATGAATAATTTGTTTATGTTTTCAATATTCACATTACAGTTTTTTTTTCTGTTTAAAAGAGAACACAAATAAAAATCGGTCAATTGCATGTACCTAGGATTTGGCTCACTCAATTTTCCGTACAAATATATATAAATACATATCTATTGTTAGCAGGACCTTACCCTAAAAGATTTTGCTTACATAATCAATGATGGGTCGTTTAATGTGGTTACTAACGTACACTATTTTAATTTTTTTGGTTGTACCAAAAGAGCTACCTTCATATCAAATTTCAAGTTTCTAAGGCAACTGGAAATATCCTACAGGTAGGTTTTTCTGTTACTTACGGCAATTTGATTACAAACACCTTTTTGATTACTGCATCTTTTTATTGAGTACCTACACTTACTTAGAAGTTTTTTTATGCTATAGGTATGTAGTAAAAGAGCTGTGTATTTTAATGTACAGATGTAACATTCCGTTGTAAATTATAATTTATTTAAACAAACGCATTATTCTGATGGTACAAATGAAATAAAAAATATCCTCAAAATAACTCGACTAAACTCACCTAAGTAGGTACATAAAATAAAAAAAACTTACATAAAATTAATATTAATTTCAGTGGCATTCAACAATTTGTTTGGCTTTGAGTCAACGAGATGTTCGCTTATACTGTGAAAATTCGAACACGAACTCAAACCATTGGCTATAAAACCAGTATGATAGATGGATAGACGGACGGAAAAGCGGATGAACACAATGACAGCAATAGGGCTCCTATTACTACCACTACTGTGTTCGAACTCTTTGGGTAGGACCCCAAAAACAAGATGTCACTTTATGCACAAGAATGTCTCTTCTAGAGCTTCTAAATATCGCTAATGTCACTTCCAGAGCTTCTAAATATCGCTAAAGTTTGGCTACCCCTGTCCTATCAAATAAATTGAACGCTGTAAGGGAACTGCAAGATTAATTGATAATTTAGCAAAACCATTCAAATTTTGATTAATAATCGGTTTTGCACTTTCGACCAGTTTCAGATTTAATCTTAGTTCGGGATAACTTTGATTCAATTGCGGCGGTTTCTATGCGACTGAAACTGCTACGAAATTAATTAGTTAATGTTTTAAAGTTAACTTGACTCTGCTATATTTCTTAACACAAAAAGAAGTCTAGATGATTTTCATTATTAGGTAAGCTACATTCAATTTGGCAGCATCTCTAATAGTGTTAATCGGCAACATGTGTTCATATAATCGAAACGTAACAAGAATGCGTTCGAAGCGATTGTAGCAACAAGAAATCTTGAACTTTTTTTCATGTAAGTACATATATATTTGGATGTGTGCTTTAAAAATAAATCATTAATTTAATTAAAAAATGTGCGTTAATATAATTAAATTAAGAAACAAATCATAAGTGTACAAAAAATATATGTAATAGATAAAATCTATTCTATAGATTAAAAAAACATATGTACCTATATGAATGTCCCTTGGTTATGTACTTACAGTCAAAGGCAAAGAGATAGCGACACGGCCAAAGTTACAAAAATATGTGTAGATATCAGGGATGTTATGGAGCTCCATTATCCGTAACCGAAACTATCGGATATCCGAAATAAAAAACTATCCGTAACCGTAACCGAATCCGACATAAAAATTTCAGATAATTTCGGATAGGGGCGGAGTCAAAATATGACATGTTGTGACAGGTTTTTGTTTTTGCCCGGCAGACCCGACAGAATAGCCCCGCGCGTCTTCTTTATTATTTTTCTATTGCTTAATCGTAATTACCCGACTGCGAGAAGTGGGATTGTTTTTGCTCGTATTTTTGCGACTCGTAACTATTAAAATAAAATAAAATTTGAAAGCAAACACTTTATTGTACAAAAGGAAATAAATAAAAATACAATAAAAATTACAAAATTATACGAGTAAGTAGCCTTAGTTTGTAGGGTATAGGTTCAAGTTGGTTTTTGTAGTTTTTTATTGTATTTTTATTTATTCGTAATTTATTCGTAATTTAACATACGTAACCGTAACCGAAACCGGTATTATGTTTGACATATACATTCGTATCCATATCCAGATCCGAAACGTTATACCTATCCATAACATCCCTGGTAGGTATAGACGATTTAAGGCCGTGTATACATATTTTTGAAACTTTGGTTGTGTCGATATCTTTGCCCCTGACTGTAAGTACGTAACTCTAAACATATTACCGAATAAAAAGTTCAACAACCATGCCAAAAATCACCCACTCAAGTTACAACATAGCAAAGAAATAAACTAAAAACTTTTTCGAATACAAATAAACGGTATGAGAACAGGGATGAGGGAAGAATCCATTAATGGATGAAACTTTCCGTCACTACATCACAATAGGGAATACTCGTTTTGCCGCTTTATTTCCGTAAAAGAAAGAAGTTGTTTGAACTCAAATACTCGTTTAAATAAACGAAACAGGAGACAAAGTACTGTTTTAATTTTTTGACGTTTAATATGAAATGGCTTTTATGTCTTTGTTTCTCTTCAATTAAAGAACACCGGGTTTTAAAAGTTACGCGCGACTTAGAGAAAAATCATCAATTTAGTAATTCAACCAGCTTACCAGATTCTAAGGTACCTAACCTAGGCAGTTGGTAGTTTGCAACAAGCACTGGCGGCGCCTACCTTGCTGCCTCCCCAATACATGCCATAATAGTGTCCTACTACTGGACAAAGGCCTTTCCTCTCGACCTCCACACAAATATTAAGTTTCTGTTAAATATTTCATTTTTAGTACAAGCTTTTTGCTGACTGTACTTTATTGTAACTGTACTTCCATTGACATCGAAACTGAATATATGTATCAAATTTCAAGTTGCTACTTTTAACCATTGAGGAGTTCCCTCCTGCGGAGACGATCCTGGTTGAACCACCTAGTTATGTCACTAGATATTTTGCAGGTGGTAGGACCTAGTGCAAGGTCCGCCCAGATTGCTACCACCATCTTGCTCGCTAATCCTGCTGTGAAGCAGCAGTGCTTGCACTGTTGTGTTTCGGCGTGGAGAGTAAGACAGCCGGTGAAATTACTGGCACTTGAGGTATCCCATCTTAGGCCTCTAGGTTGGCAACGCATCTGCAATTCCCCTGGTGTTGCAAGTGTCTATGGACGGTGGTGATCTTTTAC
This sequence comes from Choristoneura rosaceana, assembly GCA_037349165.1. Lineage (NCBI taxonomy): Eukaryota > Metazoa > Arthropoda > Insecta > Lepidoptera > Tortricidae > Choristoneura > Choristoneura rosaceana. The sequence continues at coordinate 4,693,990 of JAZBNJ010000032.1, forward strand.
CATCAGGAGACCCACTTGTTCGTTTACCATCCAGTCGAATAAAAAAAAACTAGAGATTATGGTATTGTCACTAAATTTACATAAGTATGCCAAATTTCAAGTATATCTGATCCAAGCAAATAATCAAACAAATACGTAGAATAAACAGGGCAAACTTAAGAAAAGCTAGTAAAAACACTAAAATACTTATTCTTCAGATGCAACGCCAAGTCCAACGACGTGGCTCTCCTTAAAACGCTGCGTCAGCTCCAGTGGTCCAATGACCTGAGGCCGGCCTGCCTTCCGCAGCCAGAAGCTCAGGACTTCAGTGGCGTCTTAGCCACGGTAGCTGGATGGGGGTTCACCAATGAGGATAGGGGAAAAGGTAAGGTGCTTTACGTTCTCTTCTTCTAACCCGCTGCAATCTTGTAGCACAGGTAAAAGTAAGTAGGACTTAATACGACGGTTTGGCGGCAAAACATGTACATGAAGCTTTGTTTACTTATACCTAACTTTTATCTTGGCACTAAATGAGAATTTGCAGAGTCCTACCAAAATTTAGGCGTCCTGCCCCCTCCCAGGGGGTATGGGCAGGGGCCAACGTTTTAAAAAAGCAAATTTTACCAACTAGGCAAGTGAGGTATCCATTTTTATTTATTTTTTGCGCTGAATGAAATGATACTAATAACACACTTATACCCATACTCATAGGATCAATATTTTGCAAGATATGAAGGGTTTTAAGTGAAAAAATAGAACAGTGTAAAAATTACTTACCAACAATATTATAATTTCTCAAGATGTGGATGTGAAGGTAATACTTATTGCTCTTAGTGATCCCGAGAAGCCTATTGTTGCTTAAACCACAGAATAGATAATAGTACAAGTACTTAAACTCAAAATTGGTTGAGTTAAAAGAAAAATATTATGTTTTCTATGTTCTCGCAAAATATTGATTCCATAAGTATGGGTATGGTCTCATTCGATTCAGCACAAAAAAAAATACTTAGAAAGTGACACCTCACTCGCCTAGTTTGTAGCATTTTTTAAGCGTTGCCTCCTGCCCACACCCCCTGGGAGGGGGTAGGACGTGTAAATTTTGGTAGGACTCTCAGATTCTCATTTATAGTTCCAAAATAAAGTTATAAACAAAGTTTCATTGATGTACATATTTTGCCGCCAAAATATACGTACTATTTTTCTTGTGCTGTGCTATTGACAGAATGGTTGTGGTCGTTGGTGTGAACAAATTTTTGCATTCATAATTATTATTTAGTAGGATTAAGCAAAACTATGTCAAGTAATATACTTACTTAGGTATAAATTTAGTCCTTTTCGAATAGAGCTCTTTTCAGGCTGAGCACGGATTGAGATGGAATTCGTATCGTAACAAGTTGAGCGCGAGTACTTGATAGAAACAGTCTTAGCTGTCAGATTTACAGAGAGGTCAATTGGACTTCTAAACTTTGAAGGCTGGACGGCACGGCTGGACGTCCTACGGCTGATTATAATGATGATGATGGCTACTAAATTATATTTTTTACTATTTGGTGGTGGTACTTTTGGAGCTGTAATGAACGTAATTAATATTTTTTTTCACTTTTCATGCTCGTAAAGTTCATGTTTATGCTGGATCTCGGCGACATAAATAAATGACTTTTTATGCTCGAGTGCATAAAGTAAAATCTTCGTCTAAGACCAAGGTAATCAAGTGTCAACAACCACGCACAAAAAAGTTTCTATATCTTTTTCAATATTTTTTATTTTATGTAAAAAATATATAATTATGTAGCAATGCAGGAAAAAGAAAAGGTGCTTAGTAAGTGAACAATTGTTTCCACTGTCGCTATTTAATTTCCTCTCAATCGAAGTGAAAAGCAGAGTGTAAAACATGAGGGTTAAACCCATTTTTCCCTCAACGTGTTTGTCCACTCTCGCCTTACTGGCTCGGGTGGCTAAACGACTCGGGTAAAATGGCTCGTTTTATGCTCTCATTGTACAATCTACTATTGTTTTTTTTTTTAAACAAACTGAACAATCTGTTCTACGATATAGAGCTATAGAAAGATATTGCCTATTCTCGCTTCACTGGGCAATTGTTTATTTGCTCGCATGTCACTCACCACTTCAGCTGTTACTGATAGGACACATTTCAACAGCCTGGATGTAATCATTCATATTGGTGTCTAAATATTTAGAGGTATGATTCAAAAAACACTGTTTAAAAATGAAGTTCTGATAGCTTTTTTTGCTTAAAGGTAGTTAGTCTTACATTATCATAGGAGTTCAAGTATCAAGTATCAAATTTCAAGTCAATCCAACCGCTGAGAGTGGATCAAAAGTCACTTACAGGATGTGAATGTTCAAAGGAAGACAAAGTTATTTATTGCTATTTCGGGTCTCCCTTTTACTAGTTAATTTTATAAAATCACACAAGGTAAGTTAATTATTATGTTGTAAACTAAATTCTAGCCTTAGTTTAGTTAGGGTAATTACTTGAACATAAATATTCAGGGCTATAGCGTCTAATTGACCTCGTTGGCGGATCACTTTAAAAAAGAGAACTCGGCCACGACATCTAGTGATCATTTTTTGTACTTTTAATGCCAAAACCTTTAAAAAAATGGCGTGAGTTTCTAAAGGATGTTTTTCTTATGATGATTGGAAAGGACGCATAAGCCCCGTAGACGATATAGCTCCGGTTGAGCTAACTTATATATATTATTAACCTTACTAGTAGATAGTCAGTTCCTAAATGTGTATTGAAGCCAAATAGTGCCTAATTGAATCATTCACTTGAACAAACATCGATGATATTACATCACAGTGCCAACTTGATATTAATAGCTTAGCGTCGACCTCTAAAGCAGTTTCCTTCATTTAGATAAATCTAATTTGATAAGTAAGTTTAGGAAGACATGTTTTCATTTAAATATGTTTATTGGTTGTTTTTTTGGGTTCTGTTCGTCAAAAAGAATAAATGGAACCCTTATAAACCTGAGTCCTTTGTTCGAATCCCGGCCGGGTCAGATATTTGTACGAATATTTAATACGAACGTTTGCTCTCCCGTCTTGGATATTTAATATGTATTTATCTACATGAGTATGTTTATCCGTTGCCCTTATATCCATAGTACCTAAAAATAATATCATAGTATCTAATAATGTAATGAGCATGAATTTGAATAAATGAATATGAATAAGTATGAAAGTTTTGATTAGTTTGGGACTAGGTCAATTGGCGTCAAATGTCCTATGATTTTTATTTATTATTATTATTAACGACTGAATACCGGCATCGCTATTGAAGAAAACTAGGGAAACCTAACCAAAAAAAGTCGGAAAACCCCAAACTTTGTCACTTCAAAGTTCAATAATTAAACAGCACTATAGAAACCCTGTTTTCAAATACAAAAAAATAGCATTCAAATCAGTCTACTCGTTTAAGAACTACGGTGCCATAGACAGACACACGGATAGACAGACAGACAGAGACACGTAGCGGTCAAACTACCCAACCCCTCTTTTCGCGTCGGTGGCTAGTCGGGGGTATAAAAAATCATGTATCCTTTATCTGATTTGTGTTTTTTTAGGAAGTCGACCAAATGTACTTCAGAAGACTGATGTTGTGGTGGTCACCAATGATGAATGCAATAAGTGGTATCAATCCCAAGGCAGGAAAGTGAGCATCATTGCGACTCAAATGTGCGCGGGTTACGAGCAGGGAGGCAGAGACTCTTGCTGGGTAAGTATGCCCTTTTAGTAAAACCTATATTTTCAAGCGGATTCAAAAAAGGTCGTTTTAACCTTTTTTGAACCCGCTGAAAAAAAGTAGGTTTTTGATTGTATTTTTTTAAGGTTTGTCTATCTGTCTGTCCGTCCACGGCTGAGCTTAGACACTGTTAGGGTTAGAAACTTAGAAAGCTGTAATTTTGCATGGATTTACTATATGATATTTCCATATCATACATGTATGATATACAAATCTGAAACTCGAACGATAATAGACATATACACATATACACTTACCAACAAATATTAAAAAATGGTCAAGCGTAAATCTAGCATAATAAAAAATAAAAAATATTTTTTTTTACAGTAACTCCCATGGACGTAAAGTGGGAGTGATTTTTTGTGAGGTATCGTTAGATAGGTCCAACGTTGCTGAAACGATTTTTCGAGTCAGTGATTTGTTTGCAAATTTTCATTATAATCGAGCTTCCTCCCTCTAAAATCTAAACCGGTGGGTGGAAAAATAAAAAAAAAAACAGGATGATAGTAAGTATATAAAACTTATAAAGAAAACTATAACGGTTAAGTTTTCTTGAGAATTATTAGTACTTTAAGAGTAAATAGCAGCCTGAGGTATAAAATATACCTATGGAATATTTCGTACAAAATACAAAATCCTTCAAAAAATTATTACTTAATTTTTTCGTAATGGCTACGGAACCCTATCTCGGGAGTGTCCGACACGCTCTTGGCCGTTTTTTTTAAGACATTGTTATAGTATTTTTTTAATATTCAGGCAGACAGCGGCGGCCCGCTCATGATAAAGGACCAGACTCACGCCATGGTGGTGGGGGTGGTGTCCACGGGGAGTGGTTGCGCGCGCGCACGCATGCCCGGGATCTACACCAGAGTGTCCCGGTATACGGAATGGATCATGGACAACGTCGACAAGGACACAGAGAGGAGTGGGCTCAGCTGGTTCAAAAACCTGGGATAGCTTCCGTAATAATAATACTGGCACTTCACTAACATATTCACTGAAATATTTGCGTGTTACGGAAAATGACTTTAATTCATGAGCCACCGTGGAACCTTTTCAAAAGAAAAGTCATTACGATTTTTCTTCTTAATTAATGAGGTGTCACTATGACGTTTACTGTGAAATGGTTCCATGGTAGCTCCTATACTGTTTCATTTCTAGCATGGATGATAGAGATGTTAATGGCGCAACGCGAACAGGTACAGTCACCGGCACCAATATCTGACACATCAAGCGTGCATAAATATCTGATACGACTCTATTTCCAAGGCCGGAAGAACGTGTCAGATATTTTTGCACGTTCCGCTGTGGCAGATTTTAATGCTGGTGACTGTACTCAACGCCAAGTGAAGTGCCACCATGATAAGCATTTATTACCCGTATCTACAATACTTACAACCAGAATGTGAATGTTCCTCGGAACTCGTCGGTTCTCTTCGCTTTCCTGAAGATTCCAATGAGAAAGAAAAAGAAGATCGATATTTTGTTTCGAGTTACAAACGGCATTAGAAAAATAGTTAAATATCATTTTTATGTATATTTACATATACACTGTATTATAATTTTTCTGTTATATTTAGAAGTGGAAAGGTAAAATCGATGGGTAATTACTTATTCTGAGTGAACTTTATGAAAATTATTTCATCACTTGGCGCTTCAACAGATGTTAGACATAGAATTATTGTTTTCTTATTAATGAGGTTACTTTTTACAAAGAAATACTTTTTGTTGCTACAAATTGTTACTTTATTTATAAAATTGTGTACCTACTAAAACTAAGCTAAGATAAAAAATTTAAAACAAAGAAATAACTGTGATAATATGTATAAGATAAAAACAATATAAAATTAAATAAATTTTGAAACAATTCAAACAAACAAATTTTTATCCTTACAGTATCTTTTGAAATGTTTCTTGCTATCTAAAATAACAGAAAATAGCTTTTTTCCTGACAACTCTTCCATGTCATCTTTAAGAGACTCTAAAGCCGCATCAATAGCTGATTTAGCTTCAATGATCAATGGTTTTACTACATCAACAGGTTTTACCGAACCATCGCTATTATGTATGGTTGTTTTTAAAACTAAAGCTGAATGCAATTCATGTTGTAAAACAGCACTATACAAACTAAGTCTAGCATTACCAGGGTCTAATTTCTTAGTAATTTCAATAAGATCCTTACACATCTTTATTTTCCTATCCAATATTTCTTCTGATGTGTAATCAGGTTGTCGTCCATACAATTGAATCAGCGAGTGCTTTATTGAATATAAATGATAGTGGTTTGGGTGTAAAAATGTTGATAGCCTACACAGTAGATTCTCTAACATCGTTATCGTACCACCCATCATTTGTACAGCCTCTACTTCTTCGCTCATTTGTGATATAATCATGTTAACTTGAGAATTGTTCACTTTGACACCGCATTTATCGCAAGCCCAATCAGTTTCATCATCCAACGGATCTTCAGGTAAATGTATTCCATCGCAGAGATTGTTACCATCGCCTAAGCATTTCATAGCGCTCACGTATGTGCCTAATTCAGTAGGATCTGCACATCTTTCGCATCTACAAGCAAAATACTTCGTATCCTTTAAGTGCTGTCTCCTCGCTTGAGTACCCCATAATGCATGACTATACATAGTCGTTATATGACTCCCTTTCAAAACTGGGACTACAACTTTGACCGTAATACTGTACAAATCATTTTTGTCTTTAGTCGAATGACTAAATGTATGTTTAGTATTAGGTATGCAGCTGTGTTCCATAATGCATGTATTTGTATACAAGGCTAGTAACTCTGTGCCTTCCATTAAACGAATTTCTAGAGCATTAGTATCAATAATTCCACAGAAAACGTGTAGTAGATCTGCTGAAATTTCAGGAAGATGTTTTTTCTTAGTTTCATCGTCTAGTTTGTTGATGAAATTGTTCATGAGGTATTCGACGATGAACTCGTTGGCTTCACTGAAAGTAAAAATAAAAATGAGTATTTGTCAAAGTTACAAAGGAAAATAATAATTATTAGTAAATATATCCAAGTGCACATTGCACGCAGGACTGATGGCCGATGGGGTCAGAAGGTTCTCGAATGGCGTCCGCGGACCGGGAGACGAGCTGTCGGTAGGCCTCCAACAAGATGGAGCGACGACCTGGTTAAGATCGCGGGATCGCGGTGGATGCGAAAAGCACAAGACCGGTCTGAGTGGAGAGCCTTAGGGGAGGCCTATGTCTAGCATTGGACGTCTTTCAGCTGACATGATGATGATAATATCCAAGTAAATGTAATTTCCCGCTCGTAGGAGCAAACATTCACTTGTGACAAGCAAGAAAGAACTAATTACTCGTAAGCGTCAGTGCCAGGACTGCGGCATTCCATATGAGACTGCATTTCAGAGAGCTTCCTCCACCTCTCAGGATCTGTCGTCTGTAGCAGCGCACATCTCAGAGGCAGGAGCGCGTCGTGCCTGGAAACCAGCAATTAAGAACCTATTAAAATTTAAGATCAATAACTGTTCAGCATGTAATAGATGTGAGATTATGAAACTTCTTCCTAAGTAGTCTCATTTAATTAAAGCACTTCTAGGAGTTCGGTCACAAGGAGGCTCTATTTCATTGCGTGAACTGTTTTTCCGCTTTATGGTAAATTATTTCAATGTCCGTGCTCACAGAAGTATACCTACAGATCAAAGATCCAGCAAAAACTCGGATCCATTTAGTGGCGGCAGTATTTCAATACTTCACTTCACACAAGCTCATAACAAGAATCCTGCAAAAAATCAAATCTGAACTGGAGGATCTTATAAAACTGGGCAGCCATGTGAACACACCACACTATCCAGTTTTCAAGGATCGGATGGTCAGTAGATCCGACAAAACTTAACGCCGCCATGTGAACGGGCAATCAGACAGAGGTAGGTACATCAAAAGTAGTTTAGAGGTCCAAGTCCAACCTTGCTATCATTAGCAGTACTATTATGAATTTTCCGGTTCATTGATCTGCTTTTAAGCCTGCCTCACCTCTACTATACCTCCGTTTATACTCTGAAAATTTAGTTCAATCTAACCTGCTATTTTCTTCATAATCGGTGACTACTTTAAAACTAAGAGTGTACTGACTACCAAATTTGACATTTTGAATCACCTGTAATATTCTGCCATATTATCTAAGACACATTCAGGCCTCATTCTCAGGATGGCGCATTCTACTCCATGATGTCTTGGATCTGAGAGCCCTGGACAGTTTCCACTGCATACTGGCCATCCGCATCTGAAATTAGAAATATGTGTTGAAGAAGGAGGAATCACAAATATTTAACAGTGATGGTAAACGTATTTATTTTTTTATCTAGCGAAAATTTTTAAGGGGCTTTAAGTATTAACATAGTCAATTAAGCGCAATAAAGTAAAGTGAACAAGTTCTTATTTTATGTCTGCGAAGTTATATTACGTGTGAAAAAAATAATTTTTCGAAGCTTTTTCAACAAAATAAAAAAAAATGTTAGTGTAGCACTCTTCTTGGTAAAATTTTAACCGACTTCAAAAAAAGAGGAGGTTCTTAATTTGACTGTATGTTTTATAGAAAAAGAAATACACAAAATTGTTACAAGGAGGAACTTAATAAATTAACTTCGTACGTTACTAGTAAGAATCAAGTCTGCATATACTCATTTTTACTTACACCATACTTGAAAATTTTCTCGTTTCGCCAAACTATAATGAATGCTGAGGTTTACAGAAAATTTCAATTTTAAATTCTGTGCCGTGTGAAAAATATGAATTTACTTAAATTACAGACAACTTGACCTGCAGCCTTGGACTGGGATTCACTCATTTTAAATCTAGCGTTCTTTTCATTTAAGTCTTGGTTTCTTTTTATGTAGACGACATTTCAGTTTATCTCAGTAGCACGTCGCAGAGTTGTATCAGACGATTTTGTCCTATTCTTAATTACAACTTGTTCAGAATCTTTTTTGGTTTAGTTATAAAGTAAGTAAAAAATATGTAAGCAACGCCAATTAGAACTAAGATACTTACTCTTAGAAGTCTACACAAGTTGTGTTTAGACTTTTTGTTTTTTTTGATACAATTATTTAATTGCCGTAAATAATATGTGAATCTGGAAAACAACTTCATATTTGCGGCTTTTGCTGTTGAAACTCTTGGTCTGTCGGGACCCGAAGCAAAAAACTTTTTCGTTTTTTAAAGAAGAAGCTAGGCCGTTCCACTGGCGAACATAGGGCTGCCTCTTTCCTCGCTCAACGTATTGGCATTGCCATACAACAAGGAAATGCAGCCAGCCTTATGGGCACCCTGCCCATAGCAGCGACTTGGGTGATATTCGTAAATATAGATTTTTAGGATTAGAGTAAGTTAGTTTAATAGTTCTTTTTATTTATTTTTCTTAATTATTGTACATACTTATAACGTTTTATTTATTAAAGAAATCGGAAATCCTGATATATAAAGAAAACTTAGTAGCAAGATTAATGTAATAAAATATTCAATTCAAACACTCATAGGTAGTAAAAACACACCAAGACAGTATTTGATTTAATTTTACTTACTTCCAATGTAATATCTTGTATTCGAACTCTTGTTCTTAAAATTATTGATTTAACATGGATGACATCTCGCTGTCATCTATTTTGACGCTTTTAACTCTTTAACAATTGCTTTGACTGTTAAATCTTGCTATAAGGCTACGCCAAATTGCCTGTCGGTATTTCCTTCCTTGTTATGATCTCAAAACGTAATAACCTTCTTTTTCCGTTATTTGTTGTGCAAACCTCACAAACTAAGTTACCGCATTCAATATTGGAAACCTTCTGGGAATAAGGATATCAGGGTCCTTAGTTTGTTCGTATGTAATAAGGAAAAGTTTGACAATAATGGATTCGAAGATTGAAGTCGATTGGGGTGCAAGAAGTTGACAATTTTAAGATGGAACCCCAATTTATGGTTGAAAGCAGAGACGGAAAAGGCAAAAATTGATCCGAATGACGTCATCATCATCATCATCATCATCATGTCAGCCGAAAGACGTCCACTGCTGGACATAGGCTGGATAGTAGCAGTGGGCAGGGCACATTGCTCGCAGGACTGATGGCCGATGGGGTCAAAAGGTTCTCGAATGGGGTCCGTGGACCGGGAGACGAGCTGTCGGTAGGACTCCAACAAGATGGAGCGACGATCTGGTTAAGATCGCGGGATCGCGGTGGATGCGAAAAGCACAAGACCGGTCTGAGTGGAGAGCCTTGGGGGAGGAAGAATGACGTATTACATCATAATTACGTCTTAGAACAACCAATTTATCTAATAAACGATTATTTTTATGTGAATAAATTATTCGTGGAATAATTGATGCGCAAATAATTTACGTTATGTCTGTAGATAAAATATTATTCGTGTTGTTTATTTGAATGGCATTATCAAAAAACTACCAAACATTTGCTGACTGTACTTGCATCGCGCATTCCAACGTTTCCATTCACGCTCGTCATATAGATCTGCGTAGTCAATCGGTTTTCATTCATTCTTTCAACATGCCCAAACTTCCAAGCATCCCTTTCTCTATCCCAACATGGTCTTTGATAAAAACACAACGAACGAGGACGTTCTGAAGAAATGACGGGTCTTTTTTTTTTTTTTTTTTTTTATACGACTGGAAGGCAAACGAGCAAGTGGGTCTCCTGGTGGTAAGAGATCACCACTGCCCATATACATCTGCAACACCCTGTATTGCAGATGCGTTGCCAACCTAGAGGCCTAAGTTGGAATACCTCAAGTGCCAGTAATTTCACCGGCTGTCTTACTCTCCGCGCCGAAAAACAACAGTGCAAGCACTGCTGCTTCACGGTAGGATTAGCGAGCAAGATGGTGGTAGCAATCCGGGCGGACCTTGCACAAGGTCCTACCACCTGCTTCACAGCAGTACTCTAAACCGACATGCATTCATGAAAAGATTGATGAATGTATAAGCAAGAGTAGTATGCCAGGATCGTAGCTAATATAGAAGGACGTAGTTTTGGGATAGATACGTGATTTAAAGTAAATAATATATTTCTAACAATGTACAAGTTAATGCCATTAACCATTGAGGAGTTCCGTCCAGCGGCGACAATCCGATCCGAGTCACCTGAATTTTACTACCAGATTCATTCATTGTCACTGGACTTTTAGCCAAATTTCGATTTCAGTCTATTTGACGACTGAAAGATGAAAGTGGGTGAAAAATGACTTCTAAGATTGGATTATACACAGATAACAGGGTAGGTCATCATCATCGTAATAATATTAGCCATAGGACATCCACTGGCCGACGGACGGGACAGGTAAAAATTAATGGTCCTCACAGAAAATCAGCGCCACGGCTTGCCGTAGCATTATGCTGAGTGGGGACCTATTTAGCGTCATGTATGTCTTTATTTGTTTTATGGCGTTAAATAAACGTATTTTCTTTCTTTCTTTCTTCCTTTCTTCTTTCTAATGAAAACTTGTAGGTATATTTCCAATGTGTTTTAAAAATTAGGATCACTTACTTAGCACACCTCTCTCCAGCATCAGTAAACACTGGCTTATAGCATCCAACACAGGGCACTGTTGCCTCAGGGTCCAGAGTGGCCTTGGGTCCAAAGACCAGAGGTCTTTCGGTCAGGACCAGGTCTCCTGGAGCCAGGTCCCGTGCCGCGATGAGGTAGCGGCCCAGCTCTTCTGAGGTACGAGCCTGGTAATAACGTAAAGGGTTTTAATATCAAAACCGTATACAGGGTGGCCCATTTAGATCGGTCAGTATGGGAAAGTCTGAAACTATAAGACATACAAAGATCTGTTCTTAGGAACCATGTCATCAATTTTAGTAACAAGAAAAACTAGATTCAAACATTAAAAACAAAACATTCTCGGTACGGGAATCGAACTAGGTTGTTTGTTTGTTTATACTCTTTATTGTACAAAAAGGACGTACAAAAATATCACACAAAAAGAAGTTGTTTTGAAAAAAACTTTTCTTTTGTTTACACACCAAATTAACCTCTATGGCGAAAGTTATGCGAAATAATGTTTTAACCATTCCAAGTATTAAGATTGGTTTTTTGTAATCTTTTTGTATTTTTTATTTCAATTCCAAATTTTTGTTACTTTTACGGTCATCCCGTAAAACCTAAATCGAAAACACAAACTGAATTAAAGATGCACACAAAAATAAGACCAACGCTGGGAATCAAACCCAGGTCCTCGGCATTCCGTGCCGCGTGATATACCACTACACCACCGCTGGACAACGGTACAGACACGAATTCTAAGTACTTATGTTACAATAATAATAATATTAATTTTAATGCTCTCCTAAAATAAAATCAACGGTATTTGCAGTACCTAAAAATTACATGCTTAAAAATTGATAATCTCTTTTAGTTAATCTTAGCAGGCTATTAAAAAGTTGCTTTCTATCAGATAGTTATAATTAAATAAAATCAATTATAAATACATACATGTTCGTAGCAAACGTTTTTCTCTTCAATTAACCGTAACATTGTTATGCACTTCTGTTCATCGACAGTTCGAAATAAATTGTCTTTCGAAGTGTCAGTATTAATTATAGAATAAAACTTTTTTACTTTCTTTCTGAACAGCTAACGACATCTTTTGTGAAAAACATCATTTAGACTACATACTTTACAGTACGCCATCTACTGAGAAAAAGTCTAACTATCAAGTTTTGTAGTATGCCTTGAGTTAATGGCTTTCTTCGTTCGCACGCCGTCATAAGCTGATGGAAGTACTGTCATATGCCGCTAGATGGCGCGAAAATTCATTTGGAACTCTGAACAGATTTTAAATATTGGTGTCCCAGCTACACTTACCACTTACCTCATAAACACAATCAGCACCGTTTTCATGCCCCATTTTTCTGTAAAAGTAATAAAAAAAATATTTGGCTAAAACATCAAACTTTAAAGAATCAAATTTCCTATAAATTCTAGAACCAACTTTTTTACTCTCGAAACTTAAACCTTCACGATATTATCATTATAAAGTACTTACAATACCTCAAAAGCGTCTATATCCATTAAAATCAAACATAGCTAAGAACTACAGAGAGACAACTCATTTTCACTTAACAAAAAAAAAAACTCCTTTGGGCAGTCGAATACAAAACTCATTGAAATCGATACTATATATATATATATATATATATATATATATATATATATATATATATATATATATTTCAGAGCTACGATGCTACAGACAGACAGACAAACAGACAGTTATTAGACATGGAGACATTGGCATCAAACTTATAACACCCCTTCTGCGTCGGGGGTTATAAAAAACTTCAATCTTCAAATTTCTTATTTTATTTAACGCTTACAAGTAATAAACAATCAATAAATCTCACTAATTTTGATCATTGGTACACTGCCATCAAGTGACAGTAAACCTAGACCTAGTGCAACATTGATTTAACATGATGCACTTGAATTGCGTGATTTATGTGCGCTGGCGCGCGTACGTCTCATGTCAAGGCATTGATCTTGAATCGGGCGCATCGATAAAAATAAACTTTTCACTTTTTATGCTCGTAAACTTCGTATTTCTGCTGGATCTAGGTGGCATAAAATAACTATGCTATGATCTAGCTCGTAAAGTAACATCTTAGGCACACAACAACGAGGAACATAAAACTTTATAAAATAAACATTACTTTTTTGGTTATCCTTAATAACACGTATTTTTTTAAAGTAACAAAACTAGATAATTTTGATAACCATTTGATCTAGTAACATGAAATTTGCTCGGTTTTATTTCGTACAATGCCAACGAAGATCAATTTAGGAAAAGCTGTCGGTTATTTAAGTTATTTACTTAATTATTTAAGTAAAATACATACATATTGTATTTATGTAGTAATCGTTTGTATAGGAATTAAAACAAACATAAATAAAACCACTTTTTGTTGTTCAACATAAAGAATTTTACAATTAACAATCACACTTAATAAATAATTAATTTTAATAGTGAAATAATAAATTTACAGATATCTGATAACCACTCGTTGTTTAAACGAAAATGAACCAGTTCAATGCCTCATAATAAATAAATAAAAAAATGTCACGGGACAATTCACACCAATTTTGACCTAGTCCCAGTCGTAGACAGGTTCTCTAACCAGTAGGCCATCAGGTCGTCTATGTATATCATGGTAATGGTATTGTTCATTGATCGCCACATATTTATAGATGAAGGTTATAATTTATTGGCTGGTTCCCAGATATTGAGTTATTCTATCTATTTATCTTATATAAGATAATATACCTACCAGGATGTCCAGACAGGATTAAATATTCAGATAATACTGATAATATGAACGTGGGTTCATACAATATGACTAGATTATTAACGAGTGTGTGTTAAATTTTCCGTGCCACTGTGTTGAGTGAAGAAGTCGGCTAAAAAAGGAGGACTCTTTTATTAAGGAGGACATTTTTCTTTATCATCCACATTTTATTTTATCTTTCGTGTGGTGTTGTGATACTCTCTCTCTCTCTCTCTCTCTCTCTCTCTCTCTCTCTCTCTCTCTCTCTCTCTCTCTCTCTCTCTTTCTCTCTCTATAGCTTTGATGCGACACAACACAAACCGTCACACACACCATCACCCTCGCTACCATCTTCCTCGCTAATCCTGCCGTGAAACAGCAGTGCTTGCACTGTTGTGTTTCGGCGTGGAGAGTAAGACAGCCGGTGAAATTACTGGCACTTGAGGTATCCCATCTTAGGCCTCTAGGTTGGCAACGCATCTGCAATATCCCTGACGTTGCAGATGTTTATGGGCGGTGGTGATCTCTTACCATCAGGAGACACACTTGCTCGTTTGCCTTCCAGTCAAATAAAAAAAAAAAAACACTGCATCAGATAAATGTGAACGCAACGATATAAAATGTATGAAACCGATACAGTTCTGATGCGTCACGACACAACATGACAGAAACTGTGAATGCGGTTTTAGCCTACTGGTTACACCTATTGGCTTCTCTTGGATCGCGGGTTCAAATCCGAGCTGCATCTTTGAGTATTTCCAAATTCATGTGTAGAATTATCTTTGAAATTCACCACGAGCTTTACGGTGAAGGAAAAAAGAAATAAATATTTATATTGGCTCCATAAGTACCACCTAAGACTAAGACTAAAACTAGCACTAAAACTATATTACTTGGTGACACGACAGGACACCAAAAGGGGCCCCCACTCAGCATGTGTTGCCGCACATTATGTGCAGTAACGCTGGTTTTCTGTGGAGCCCAGAAGAAACACAGTATCGTGTGGAAACCTGCAGCAACCTGAACTGTGCTGCTGTGTCTGAACTACGACCTAAGGCGTCATTCTAAAAGGAGGCCTGTGCTCAGTAGTGGAACATATATAAGCCGTGGTGAATCTTATACAAATTGTGTAACTTATAGGCAATAACTATATGTAGGGTGAGTATTTGTCAAAATAATTAATAAATAGAAAAGTATACAATCTGGAAAGTAATTCGGTTCTAGAGACGCATGAGACAAGTATTCGAAGAACTTTTGGCTAAAGAGAAACATATGAGAAATATTTTAAGTATCTAGATACTTCACATAAATATTTTCTCAGCATTTAGCGTACTAGCAACTGGAATCTAGGCGTCTATTTTTGCCTTTCACAACTTTACACCGCTCCAGAAATAAATGTTCTACATAATTTTAAACGGCTATTATTTTTCACGTGCACGTGTGCTGAGAACAGTGGAAATATAGTGATTTTTCTTTATTAGAGACGCGACTCGCGACATTACATCAGCAAAAAAATCTCGTGGAATTTACTAAAAATTAAATCGTGATCTTCAAATTCAAATTCAAATTCAAATTCAAAATATTTATTGCGCTAAATGTTCATTGACGTTGCACTAGTAACAAGTGTGCCAAAACGTGACTTTAAACCCAGTGGTTAAAATTTCGAGATTTTATTCCCATTTCGTTGGAATATCGGTATAAAAGTGGCACTTGTGTTATTACAGACGACCAGCTTAATGTTCACAAACTATCGCGTATATAATACTAGCTTTTGCCCGCAGCTCCGCCCGCGTGGTATTCGGATATCGCGCGCTGTTCACTCGGGGACTGTGCATATGTCGCTCTCGGGCCCATAACTATCTCTATGCCAAAAATCACGTCGATCCGTCGCTCCGTTACGGCGTGAAAGACAGAGAAACACACACACTTTTGCATTTATAAAATATTAGTATGGATTAGTAGGATGGTACTTATACATATATAAATCATTTTATATGATCTTAAATTCGTCGGATTGATTAAAATAGGCCAAGTATAGTCGACAAAGAAATTGGTTTACCACCCTAATATAAGGTTTAATGTAATTCGTACCGCTTAAAACGTCAAAGCCTATTTTCATTCACAAGTCAAAAGACAATCAGCGTTACCGTTTTATTTCTGAAATAGGAACTGTCATTAAAATTGGTAAAGCACTTTCTTGGTCGACTATACAAATCGGATTCGCGTACTGAGGTTTCTATACGAATTCCTAAGTACGATTGAGTAGGTCACGTGGTAAGTAAGTACCCCAAGGACACCCCCCAGAATGGAGAATGGTTGACGATGCGTTGCCAGCTCAGAGATTTTATTGGCTGTCTCACTCTTCAAATTGAAACGCAAGCACAGCTTCTTAGCGGCAGAATTGCTGCAGGATTCAGCAAATTGCCATTTTCAAGTCTCTAGCTTCAGTGATTTAGGCGCATCGTCAGTCTGTCCAGTCAGTACGGTATTCTATACTGTACTTACTATTTTTAACCCCCGATGCAAAAAGGGGTGTTATAAGATTGACCGCTATGTGTGTCTGTCTGACTGCACCGTAGCTTTTAAACAGGTGGACCGATTTAAATGCGGTTTATTTTTATTTTAAAGCTGGTTTTCTAGCAATGATTCTTAGACATGTTTCATTAAGATTGGTTCAGCCGTTTTGAGACAAAGTCGGGGGTTTTCCAACTTTTTTTTGATTAGATTATACGGCTATAGATATATATAATATATAGGTAGACGGATTGTAGGCGTACAAAATTGGTAAAGACAACCTTTACTTAGTAGTTCTAGTTCTAGAATCTAGTACATGCTAGCTTGGACTTTAAATCACTACTTCTGGTAAAGTACCTGTACATGACACACGTCCACATTAAAAAGAAAACTAAAGGTATTCACATTATTGGTAAGTCTTTTCATATTTTTGATGTCACTCTTCATCTTTTTTCACTAATATTTCCATCTCACATTTTTTTCACGTCCACATTTTTGATCGCACAAATAGAAAATTACATTGACTTAACCATATTAATAGTTCACCCATTTTGCTATATATTTTTTTAAATATTAACAGAAATCGACTTACTGAAAAGAAAAGCACTGACCCGATTTCTTTAGCACACGGCACTAAAGTTCTCCAGTTTTCCACAAAATCGTTTTTTCATGGAGCAGCGACTCGTGCGCCGGTCTCTAGCAGACTACAACTCATTTTCTGCGAGCGGTATGAAAGATGTTGTTATGTAATGAAAAAATTCGGTCAATCCATATTAATGAAGATATATGTCATACGGGATACTTATACAGAAAATCATTATTAAAGAGCATATTGCCTTAAGTTATCTGTCTCTTTTTATCTGATTCATTTTTGGAGTAATACATATTTGTTGGCGACTGGCTGCTGTGCGACCTTTTTTACAGTTTGTCAATGTCTTTTTAAATACGTTTGATACTATGTTTGTCAGTTGTGACTTGTTTGCCCGATCTGTCGGTTCCTAATAATATTATTGTGCTTTGCTTATTAAATTACTATCATTTAAACACGTGTTTCCATCAATCTTTCCATTAGTTTCAATACAGTCCACCACTAGCTATCAATATTGCATCAATTTATTTTACTTCCGATTCACTTGCTTACACTGGGTGTGAAGAGCGTCTTGATCCTTTCATCATCTCAGGCTATATACTTCCCACTGCTGGGCACAGGCCTCCTCTCGGACTGAGAGGGCTTGGGCCATAGTTCCCACACGGGCCCAGTGCGGATTGGGAACTTCACACGCACCATTGAATTGCTTCGCAGGTTTTTGCAGGTTTCCTCACGATGTTTTCCTTCACCGCAAAGCTCGTGGTAAATTGCGCACATGAATTTCGAAAAACTCAGAGGTGCGAGTCGGGATTTGAACCCTCTGCTTGAGAGGCGATAGCTCAAACCACTAGGCCACCACCGCTTCCTCTTCGGCTAGGTCTTGATCCTTTATGCTGTTAGTAATTCGGTCATTACTTAATTAATATCTATCTTACGGGACACAGACCGTAATTAACTAATGTCTCATCATCCCCTAACAAATACATCTAATGTAATCAATCGTTAAAAAGTTAAATATTCCGGTTATTTGCCAAAACACTTTGCTTTATATTTAATAGTGTGGATTGTGAAGGAATGATGGAGTTTCTGTCATCCTGTTTCTCCAAATTAAATTTAAGGCATTAGCAACTCAAACAAACTCAAACTCACAGCATTTATTGACAACAAAAACACACTACATCACAACAAAAAGACAGTATAAACATAAATAGGAGAAGAGAGAACAATTAGAGACGTTGTGCTGTAGTATACAAGGTTAAAGCCGTACAAAAAGCCGTGGTGGCCTAGTGGTTTGACCTATCATCTCTAAAGCAGAGGATCATGGGTTCAAGCCCCGGCTCGCACCTCTGAGTTTTTCTAAATTCATGTGAGGAATTCCGTTTGAAATTTACCACGACCTTTACGGTGAAGGAAAACATCGGCTACGCCCGCCTAGATTTCGGTTATCGCGCGCTGTTCCCTCGGGATCTGTGCATTTTTCCGGGATAAAAAGTAGCCTATGTCACTTTCGCCCCCATAAACTATCTCTATGCCAAAGATCACATCGATCCGTCGCTGTATTTAGATCTGAAAGACGGACAAACACACAGACACACACACTTTTGCATTTATGATATAAATGTGGATTTCTGTCCATTGTAAAGGTTGCCTGGAAGAGATCGCTCTGAAGCGATAAGGCCGCCTATTGCTGACCTTAGAAGATCTCTATGTATACCTACCTGTGTTTTCTGTACTTCTTACCAATAAAGAGTTACTGCATTGTATTGTACTTTTTATCTTCTTAAAAAAATGAAGTTGATTTATAAAAACCGGCCAAGAGCGTGTCGGACACGCCCGAAATAGGGTTCCGTAGCCATTACGAAAAAGTTAAGTAATATTTTTCTAAAGATTTCGTATTTTATACGGAATATTCCAAGTTTAGGTATTGTGGGGACTGTAGCTGGTAGAGCTTAGGTATAGGGGATCTACGCGCGTGATGCTAAACTCAGTTCAAATGAAAGGACGTTTCTTAAATACTTGCTTCATATATTCAAAGATACTTAGATATACTTTACAAACATAGGTCAAGCCTCTCAGGCTGTCGGGAGCAATCTGTGCTCCGGCATGTATACCGCTGTCAATCTGTTTTTTAAATCGAATTCCAGAATGATAAAATACAAAAATACTATAATTATACAAAATACATTCAGTCTAGCCTGCCAGGCGGTCATTTTTACCACCTGCCAGCGGTATACAGCCTAATCCCTACAGTATATTTTATACCTTAGGAAACGATACGCCATAACACAAGGTTGGATGAGAAAAAAAATCACCCCCACTTTACGTCTATAGGAGGTACTTTAATAAATTTTCTTAGAATTTTTTACTCTACCATTTTGTCAAGCAAACAAACAAAATTCTTTATTCACCAGAACATGGTAGGCAAGGTAGATATTATAATAGTAAATAGTATCACATATTCTGTCGCTATTGCGGCGTGTAAATATTCAGGTTCTTAAAATTGGTTACTTACTTAAAAAACATTTAATAAATAACTTAAATAATCATCATCAAAATAAAATTAAAAAAGCATCAATGATAATGAACAATGTAGTCACGACTATGTCTCCTTAAGGCGAACAATGTCAATGATTAATAATTAATAACTCAATAATAATAGCATAGTTTGCAAAGCCACATACTATGACAGATAATGTATAATATGTTAACAATTTATATCATTATGATTATTATAAAATAAAATTCAAAATTTTATGTCAGCAAAAATCAGATTAAACAATTGTACAAAAAATAACATTTTACAATTGTATTAAGTCATTACGTCACATTACCCATTACCATTAAAATCCATAAATTCCTTCAATGAATAAAAACATTGTTCCCTAAGCCATTTGAGCAACCTGTGTTTGAATTCTTGAAGTGGTAGATCATTAAGTTCTTTTGGTAACTTACTAAATACAAGGATCGCCATAGGAAATCAGCTATTTTTGTACAGTTTTGTGTTGATTCTGGGTAATGAGAGTTTATTTGGGTACCTAGTTGTACAAGCCCATATGTGTCACTTGTCTTTTAAATAATTCCGAGTGTGTTTTTACAAATATACACATCATAGACATAGATATATTTAGTTTAGATATATATTATATTCGTGCAAAATTACAACTTTTTGGCATTGAATAGTCCCTGAGCAAAACCGTGGACGGACAGATAGACAGACATGGCGAAACTATAAGGGTTCCGTTTTTGCCATTTTGGCTACGGAACCCTAAAAAAGGGAAAATAATAATTACAAAAATACCAATTTAGTCAAAAAATCCGCCGACATTCTTGGCCCACAAGTGCCAATAACGCCCGAAAAGCATTCCCACGGAATACGTGCATATATTTGGCAGTGTTGGCAGCCATCGTCAAAATAATTAATTAACTTGACAGCAAATTCAACGTACAGTTATTTAACACATTATCACACAGTATCAAAGCATTACAGTTAAAACCAAAAAATTAAAAATAACAATAATTCATTGACAAAACCCTTTCAAACAATGCATGACGATTCATCAAAGATAACAGTGTTTAATTCTTCATTTCGTTGGCTCGTGTCCCAAGACTCGGACCAGCGTTAATTATGTATATCTATTTAAAACGAGTATTGTAGTAGAGCTCAAACGAGACGGTCGCGTCGTTCGAAAACCAAGGCGAAACTATGGAACATAACCGGGAGATACCCACGTGTGAAGTCTGTCAAAAACCAGCTAATCAGACCTGCGGAGGATGCAAGCTCGTGTATTACTGCTCCAGAGCACACCAAAAACTAGGATGGAGAGAGGGTCACAAATTCAAATGCTGCGCCTTCAAGATACAGTTCTCAGACAACGTGGGCAGACACATGGTCGCTACAAGAGACATACAGCAAGGCGAAATGATCATGAAAGAAAAACCAGCCATAATGGGACCCAGAATGGCTTCACCAGCGCATTGCCTATCATGTGGAAAGAAGCTAGAACCAATCAAGATTGGTGATAAGTACGATTTCTATAAATGCTCAATTTGCTGTTGGCCGATGTGTGGACAGAAATGTGAGAAGGCTGATGTTCATAAAGCAGAGTGCAAAATCATGACCGATATGAAATATAAGTGCACCATTAAGTATGAAGAGCCAAATAAAAATGAGGCTGCTTACTGCGTGATTGCTCCGCTAAGAGTTTTACTGATGAAACAGTTAAATCCACAGCAGTATGAGAATATTTGCAATCTGGAATCGCACATAGATCAAAGAATAGGAACTCCTTTGTACACGATTTTGAAAGCCAATCTGACAACTTTTATTATACAAGTTCTAGGAATGGATTTTGACGAGGAGACAATTCTGAAAGTGGCTTCCATTTTTGATACAAATGCATTCGACGTGAGATCTCCTGACGGATCGAAAAGGTTACGGGCTATTTATGTAACAGCGTCAATGATGAACCACAGTTGCAGGCCGAATACGCGTCACATATATCTCGGTGACGATTATAATATGGCCCTCATTGCAACTGTGCCAATTGCAAAAGGTGAACTCATAACTGCGACGTACACTCAATCACTCTGGGGTACCTTGGACAGGCGGAGACATTTAAAAATAAATAAATGCTTTGATTGTGATTGTGAAAGATGTAGAGATCCCACTGAGCTGGGTACTAATTTGGGAAACATTTACTGTTCCCTATGCAATGGTCCGGGGAGCGAACATAGTCTTACAAAGGGAGCCATGTTGTTGTCCACGAATCCTTTAGACGAATCAGCGACATGGAAATGTGAAAAATGTGACCACTTTATTTTAAGTAAACAAATGTTTTGGGGTAATAATGCATTGAAACAAGATCTCAATAAGCTTAACAAGTCTAATCCCAAAGATTTTGAGGAGTTCATTCAGAAATACAGTCAGACGCTTCATCCTACAAATCATTTAGTCATACAAGCGAAATTAGCCTTGACTCAGATTTACGGCAATCAAAAAGGCTACATTCTATCAGGTAATTCAGAAATTTGCAACTATTTATTTATATACCATATCACTGTCTTGTCAAGAAGTCAACCTATATCAACTTTTCATCATAGTTCATCGAAAACCTGCACTGTAGTAAGTTTTCGCACTTTAATTCAATTTTTTTTGTTTTCAGAACTGCCAGATCACTTACTCCAGCGTAAGATTGACCTTTGCCATGAGTTGCTGGAGGTAGCTGACAAGATTGAGCCTGGATGGTCGCGCTTCCGAGGGACACTTCTCTTGGATCTACAGGCAGCAATGACGATACAGACTAAAAGGGAATTTGAAGCTGAGAAGCTAACAAAAGCTGGTGCGCAGGTAACGTAATAATACCCATGGAATAAATAGACTCAACAGAAAATATATTTAATACTAGCGAGCCGCCCCGGCTTAACAAAATGAAAAATAAAAAACCAGCCAAGAGCGCGTCCGACACGCCCAAAATAGGGTGCCGTAGCCATTATGACAAAATTGAGTAAAAATTTTCTAAGGATTTCGTATTTTACACGGAATCTTCGAAGTTTAGGTATATTTTATACCTTAGGCTGCTATTTACTCTTAAACTACCTATAATCCTCAAGCAAACTTAGCCGTTATAGTTTTCCTTAAAAGTTTCATATACTTACTACGATCCTGAATTTTTTCAAATTTTTCCACCTTCACCTTCACCTTCCTCAAATTTTCACTTCAAATTTGAATATCTCGCAAACAAATCAGTAAATCGAAAAAATGTTTTAGGAACCCCCGTGGTTTTAAAAGACCTATCCAACGATACCCTAAACTACAAGATTGGATGAAAAAAAAACCACTTTACGTGTATGGGAGGTACTCCAAAAAAAATGATTTTTTATTTTATATTGTACCATTTTGTAGGCATAGTTGACATCGTGCAAAATTACAGCTTTCTCACATTGATAGTCCCTGAGCAAAGCCGCGGACGGACGGACGGACAGACAGACAGACAGACAAACAGACAAACAGACAAACAGACAGACATACATGGCGAAAGGAGTAACTATAAGGATTCCATTTTTGCCATTTTGGCTACGGAGCCCTAAAAAGAGAATAATTAAATAAACTGTAACGCAAAATGTCCACCGTCATTAAAGGAAAGCAAAAGTTTTCCTTGTGCTAAATTTAGCTACATGCTATCATGTTCTATTTAACATCTTTTAGAACTTTTATTTCAAGTTCTTATCCTTAAAGCACAGAAAGAAATAGATTATTATTATGACTATAAGAACCATTACCTTTTTACAGCTTTAAAGATAATGTTTGTTACCAGGCCGGTATTGAAAGTTGATCCACAAGCATTATTTTCCAGCTGTGTAGATTTGAAAATTGGTATGATGCCAAATACCTACTTACAATAAAAAAAATAACTATCGTGTTTAGTGATTTTTCTTGTTCATAGAAAGTACATTATAGCTTTTAACTAGGTACTAATAATACTTCAGTAATCATTTTGGAAAAATAGCTGTCCCCAAAATATATAAAATGAATGCTGACGTACTAATAATTTCGATTGTTACGTAATATCCTAAAAATAATAAAAACTAGTACATATAGCTTGCAAAGTTTACTTTAGTTACGTTTTAGAAAATTGATTACTCCTTCAGTTACAGTTTACTAAAAAAGTTTGTGTCTTCGGTATTTTGCTTCTGATATTTAACTGCAATTTATGAATCCCCAGGACCATCTTATGGAGAGCATGGTTCTTCTACAAGAGGCAACCAACATTCTTCGAGTGGAGCCTCACATGAGAGATGCACTGGAAGCCAAAATTGAAGAACTGACTTCGCAGTTGCAGAATGGAGAAGATGAATCAGAGTGCATATCAATTGATTAAACTACGGCAATAACAGTTGAAGGAGTTCAATTGGGAGCCACTGTTGAAACAATTAAATTATAAAACACAGAGGCATTGCGAAACCTGGCAAGAAATTTAACAACATTCATTATGAGAATGGTGGGTCTAGATTCAAATGATTTCACTAAAGTGAAATTGAAACAGCAGCAAAAATACTACATCGATTTATTGAAAAAGACATTCTGTATAAAGTGTATTCAAATATAATTAAGAATTGCTAGTTTTAAGTGTTATAAACTCATTTACTTACACTTATAAAAACCCGAGCTTCGTTTTAATTTTTACAAAACAGAGTAACCCTAACATCAAAGTCATTACTTTGCAAATTTACATTTTTAGTTATTAATATTTCCATAGACCGACAGATACTATATAAAATTAACACTACAAAAAGTTACATTTTAAATTTACACTAATTCTCTAATTTTACAACGGATTTCAATGAACCCCGATTCGGATTCCGTCTTAACTTTTTATCATTCTTAAAAATAAAGGGTCCTAGGTTCTGGCAGGTTTGTACTATAATGAAGAACAATAATATTTGCATCTAATGTATCGAATATGTATCAATAAATGTTTCTCTCTCTCTCTCTCTCTCTTTCTCTCTCTCTCTCTCTCTCTCTCTAATAAATATTTTTTCTTTCTTTCTTTCTCTAATGTATGCAGTAAAAGATAATTTTGTATGTAGAGTGCGCCAAATTTTGTGCATCTGGATATACCTACAGTACAAGTAGTTATGAGCTTAGATTAGATTATCTGGTGTTGAAATGTTCCACGATATTTATTATTCAAAAAATAATTTTCTTTATTGATTTCACTTTCTATTTTAACGCATCAAACGTGTTCTGTTTTCAGCGGCGTTACTTTGGTTGGTTTTGTGGTAACTTCGTCTACCTTTGGTAAGCTGAGCTCCAAGGTATCCTTATTGATGCGAAGGACGTTTTTAATAGCTTTAGCCAGCTTTTTATTCGGTTTAGGTGAGCTCTCTATAACGAAGATCTTTTCGGAATTTTTGTCTTCTGTTGGCGTTGGTGTCCTTTTGAACTGTGGGAAAATATAATACAAGTGAATAAAGGTACGTATGATTATCAGTTATTGTCTACGTGTTAATTTAAATTATTTTTTTCTTTTACACTACTAAATCTGACCGTCATAGTTAGACTTCAGTTACCTACGCACTCATTCTGGTATCAGTTCAGTCTATCACTCTGGTCAGAATTACAAGAGAATTACCGAGTAACCCTCTCAGACCGACGGACTGATGAAAATCAATAGTTTTTGATATCCTCGTCAAACTAGAATGATGGACTGAAATGAGGCCAGAACGCGCGTGCACATTTTATAGTAAAGTTATCATCAAAAATGATTTCACAATTTCAAAATACGACGGTAATGACCACCTGTCAAAAAGCGTTCTATAGTGTTAATTTGCCGCAGAATAAGCACTTACCATACTACACACACAGCACCAAGTTCCGAACCGAAAGCAGGCTATACCAGGAGTTCTGTCCATGGCCCTGCGGAACCTAAGGTTGGTGAACCCGTAGATGAGAGGGTTGATAGCACTGTTGAAGTACATGAGGAAGTTGGCCACAAACCAGATGACAGCAAAACTACCGTCAACCTAAAAGAAAATAGCTTTGTGAATACATTACGTGCGGTGCTTAAAGAACAACAGAAAAGTAAAAAAACTGTGCAGCAAAAGTATATATTTGGGGAAATTTCGTCCAAGTAAGGCTTGGGAGGTGTAGTAGAGTTAGTAAGTAATTATACTCCAAGATTACTTTTCGCTGCTAACTCAGGGTTACAATGATTTCGCAATTGGTACTGACAGAACACATTTGACTGGTTTTAGGTTTTCCGTATGATTGTTCACGCTGGTCTTGAAAACTACAGAAACGATTTTTCATAATAGTTATAGTTTGAACATAAAAAAATGTGCAAAGGTACTTTTAAAAACATTCGTTAACAGATCTTACATCGCTGTACAAAAGTATATCTCTAACATTAGAGTGATTTTTTGGTCATAGATAGCAATTTGAATATCGTTCACTAAAATATCAAAATACCGTCTAAATGGTTATGAAGTTACGTGTCATCTGTCTTGACTTACCGAATTGATTGCTCTACTATTATTGCTCCTCCAATAAATCATGACTGTGTAGGGCACTCTGCAGATTACAGAGGCCAGAAGCACGCAGGACGTGATCCTCATTGCTCGTCTCCTGGCCCTGGCGACGGTCTGCCCATGGCCTCGTGAAGACAGTTCCCTGGCACTCCACTCCAGTTTCCACATTATTGTGCCGTACTGGGAAGAAAGAGTTTGTACATCAGAGTGATGAGGCAGGAATATTTCTGATCTATATTTTTCTAATTTTAGATCAGAAATGGTAAAGCTCAAGTCGTGTTTAAGTCGTGATGAATTAAACGGTAAGAATGGAAATATAAATTAATTTAATATTAACTAAAATATTTTAATCTTAATGTCATTGTTATAATATTACTAATTTGTCATAGAAAATATCTTGCGACGATTTCGTCTTTGGCGAAACGCACGATTATTATATCTAAAGTGCAATAAATAAATTCCCATTCTCCATTATTGCACAAAAAGTTCACAGACGCGAATCTCAAATATCAAGCGGATGGCACTCGCGCTCGCACTGGTCCCAACCGGTCCAAGATTTCGTGTCCGTAAGCAGTGTCTGTGTGCGTTGCTCGAGCGCACTTTGTATCTAGATTGATTACCACTTACTGTTAGAACCATGACGCCAAGCGGGATCCACACCAGCATAGTGATGGTGAAGTGCCAGTATATACCGAGGACATTGACGTCTTCCACGCAGAACATCTCGACGTGGTCCAACCATTGGCGCTCCTTAAGACAGAGAACGAAAATGCAAACAAATGAACTAATAAACAATTGCTTTGCTCGCCCGCGATCTTTACGATAGCAACGTCTATACAAAAAATGTGTATTCGTGCAGATTTTCCACTTCCAAACTGTAAGATAAGAACACACACATGCCATACAAACCCAACTACTTTACCGGACTGCACGTTTAGAACTCAGCCAGAGTTCATCATCAGAGTAACATAGCCACGTGCACCATGATACTAGTTGTTAGACTAGCGAACCAAAACAACTATTTAAATTGGTCGCTGTGGTATCTGTGTTCATGGACCTCCTCAAAGTAACGTCTGATTAAAAAAAAATATTTACAAAGAAAATTTAAGACTATTTTGCTGTCTTAATTTGTAAATAGCTGCTTCATATTGCATGCAACGATAAGTTATTTGAGTATAGGGTTATTAGATTCCAACCCCCCCCCCCCCCCCGGCTTCACATATGTAAAAAATCAAGTCTTGCAGTTCATGATTTTGAAAATAAGAAAACTTATGGAAATTCACAAAAATTGCATCGTGGATGTCGTTAACAATTACCTCGCCAAACTGTTATGTCTTTAATACAAACAACTCGTAGTTATGTGCACGATTTATTAATTTTATTTCTTTATTATTTTTTTGGATCATTTGTGTAAATTTTGGTATATGTGTGTCTTTTGTGTTAGTGAATAAATGTCTTCTTTCTTTCTTTCTTTCTTTTCTGTAGCTGTTAAAACAGATCAACAGTCTTTTAGGATATTAATCATCTTATTACAAATGAGATGTAAAATAAGACCTTGTTAAGAAAAAGTGACAGAAAATAGGGACATGTTTGAGCATGACTTGAGTTTTTTACTCATGAAACCATAATTTATTTGGATGACGAGAATCGAAAATTGGACCGAGACGAGAGAGAAGCTTTAGACCGCTTGTTTCACAAATACTAGATTTTTTTTCTAATTGATATTGCATCTAATGCCAGATAACAGCTAGTTAGTAGATAAAATATAAACAACAATGCATGCCAGCTGGGAACAAAATGTAATAAACGCAATGACATTTCACTTTATCTGGCTTATTTGTATAAGCAGATAACATTCGTACATTCCACAAATTAATCAAAAAAAGTGAAATGTATGAATGACATGAACTCAAACATAAAGAAGGGTTCGTAATGCCTTCTTCATTTTCTTTGTCCTATATAGCCTCCTGGATCATGACATTTTTTAACAAACTTAGCGTTTAAGACCTAGACGTGGTTGACCTGCTTTGTTATTTTAAATTTTATTACAGAATTCTGAGAATTCTTTATTCAATGAACAATTTGTACTTTATAAAGTATATTCGGGCGGTATTCTTAGTGTTAATTAGTTCTTTATAAAGTATGTGAAGACTTAAGAGGATATGTTTATTTTATAAATAACAATTTGCAGTTATAGAGGAGCGGGACCTCCTGACACAGTGTATCTTTATACTTAAAAGGAGGTCCCAACCTTGATGTTACTATGTGAACTAAAAACGAAATAAACATTTTTCATTTTCATTTTTCACCGGCATTCAAGGTGTATCCCGTCAGAAGCATGACTACACTGTCCTTTACAGGCATTTAGTCCAAATCTATAAGCTCCTGAAACACTCCAGAACAATTTGAAGACATGCTGTCTAAGTCCACCACAGTCTTGTGAGTAAATTATAGACACTCACCATATATTCCCTCTTTATAATCCAAGGCAGCGATAGACCTACAGCCACGAACCAGCAAGCAAAGATCAGCTTCGGGGCTGCGTACTTCGTAACCCTGGCGTCGGAGGGAAGAGCTGCTGCGGCCAATCTGTCGTAGGAGACCAGCATCACAGCGCCAACGGCAGCGAGAAGCATTGTTGCTGGATTTTAAAGAAATAGATAAGTAAGGGCAGGTCCTTTGATGAATTTCATTGGGCAGGTCTGATTTTTTTGTGATGTCAGAACAATGTTTGAAAAACACTGCTCTACCAATGACCCCAAAAAATGCAAGTCTTTTGCATTTTTTTACTAATAACCTTAGCAACTTATAAAAGCTGAAAAACCCTTGACATTGTCATCTCAAAAACGACTGAACCATATCAAACATAGCCAAAAACAAAGGAAGGCTTTCATGTAAAAAAAAACCGCGTTAATATCTGTCCATCCTTTTAAGAGCTGTAATGCCTCAGACATACATTGGCGTATATTTGGCTACCTACGAGACAGGCTGTGCCTAGTGTAGGGGCCAGTGCACTGCTCTTTTAAAGTTTGCATGTACACAATTTTTTCATTTAGTTCTCTATAAGGTCTAAATTATATTTTTCTTTTCTCGAATCTGAATGTATATATATTGTGTAAGTAAATAAATAAATAAAATAAATAAATATAAAATTTATAACACCCCTCTTTTTACGTGGGGGTTTAAATAGGGCTTTTATGAAACAAACCTTGCAAGAACCCTTCGAAGCGGCACCCGAAGTTCTTCAACACGAAATTCTGATAGAAATCCCTGACGAGCATAAACCACGGGCAGAATAGTAGCGTCAGAAAATCAGTGACAGCCAAGTTGCCAACAAGGTAGTTGCTGGCCGTCCATAGCCACTTATTCTTCGCCAGGGTCAGCAGAATCACGCCGTTCAGGAATATACCGGTGACTCCGACGATGACCATCGCTGTTGTTTTCAGCGCAACTTCGTGTGCTGGTTTGATGTGCCATAGCGTATTTGGGAACGGGTATTGGGATGTGTCGAGCTGTAATATGGCAAAGATGTTAATAAAATAAAACATGATAAATAAAATACGATAAAATACACGCATGCCTATAATTGGCGCTCGCTGCGATATAGGCACTAAAGTTTAGACGTGCGTGCGTGTATTTTATTGTGTTTTATTTACTTAGGTATACCAAATTTTAAATCAATCACACTGACCACTGGAAGTGGCAATGGGTCAAAAAGAAACTTGCAAGATTTGACCATTAGTCATATTTACTAACCCGGAAATTATGATAATCCAGACTAATTCCATTCCATACTAATATTATAAATGCGAAAGTGTGTGTTTGTTTGTTTGTGTGTTTGTCCGTTTGTTTGTTGTGTGCTTTTCACGCCGTAACGGAGCGACGGATCGACGTGAATTTTGGCATAGATATAGTTTATGGGACCGAGAGTAACATAGGCTACTTTTTGTCCCGGAAAAATGCACACACGCATTTATACTATTAGGATGGATTATTTTGTACTGATGCTTATTCTTTACATAGCTTTTTACGGTAACTTCAAAAAGTTTTGTAAGTTCATAAAAGAACAGAACCGCATATATCACGATCGCGTGTAATCAATACCCGAAGTACCTATGCTTCTAAAATCCGAAGGGTTTTTTTAAGAGCTCACGGAGTGTAAAATACTAACACATATTGTTTATTACAAGCTTTTATTTAGTTTCACTTGTCCCGTTGTCTGTCTGTCTGTAATCAAATCTTGCAAGTTAAATTGGACCAACTTCCAGTAAGTAGTTGGATTGACTTGAAATTTGGTATACTTATGTGAATTGCTTGACAATACTAGGTACCTATAATCTGGTAGTGACATCCTGTTAGCTCAGCCAGGATCGTCTCTACGGAACAGAACACTTCAACGGTTAATGGCATCGACTTGAAATTTTATATGTTAATGTAGTTTGGGTGACAAAAAGTACAGTCAGCAAAAAAAGCTTGTATTAAAAATGACTTTTTTGCCAAAAACTTATTTATACCGGATGTGGCCTGTAACACGGGCAGATAATTAAAACATAGATCGTACTCGTCAAACTGAACTATATTAGTTTAACGACTTTTAAAAATAATTCGTTTTTTTTATTAGGTACACTTTAAAGTTTTTGCGAAGAAGCAATGTAAAAGCAAAATGTTTGATATTTGTAACGTGACTGGCAACATCAGTTGGGTTTTAGGATGGCGTGGGTAGGTACATTGAATTTACGATTAAATTTGTTAAATAAAAACCAAAAGCTAAGTTTTGATTTTAATTAAGTGGGGCCATGATGATCCAATTGCTGGTGATCTATAGAGCCTCTGTTTTTAATATTACCCCCAGTTCTGGGCCACACACTGTATATTAGATTCCGACCTAAACCTAAGTCTATGTAGATGTACATAAAGCTTAAAGTTCAAGTTAGGGTAGGTACTTACGTCAAAAAGATAGTCATAGCTCCAGTTAGTTTTAGCCGATAACTCATCATAATCTAACATCCTTTCATACACGCTGTTATTATTATAACTGCAAAACATTATCAAAGATCCAAAAACATTTTAAATGTTTAAATCTCAATTCGTCGCAGATTTCTCGAACTGAATAATTGAAGCTAGCTTAACAGCTCAAAACAAATGAAGTGTTCTTCCAGTCTTCAATAAACCCCGAAAGAGATCAATGTAAAATCAATAATTATAGTTTTCACAGCATCGATTTACTTTAACAAAACTGAAATCTGTATCGGCAAATACATAAAGCTCAAACGAAAAGCACTATCGCGATGCTTTTTATGACACTGACTAACGAGAAATATAATTTTTGTGAAGTACTCGAGATATCACGTATGCAGTAGCTGCTCCATTATGATAAAAGCTTTTGTTATCTGCTATCAGTGAATCAGGGATACCTTTTATTGATAATGTCGAAATTGACAAAATATGTGAAAACCCCAAGGTCGGAGTGAAAATTAGAGATCACTTTTACAGCGACATCTCTTAGAAGTGGCGGTAATCAAAACACGAGCTTTAGCTTTTTGAGATGAATGCAGTGAATGCTTCACGTTCCTGTCCTGACGATGCTACTGAGAGCAGGTAGTGCGACTCGTTGCCGCTAGATGGATCTGTTTTAAAAACTCTCTACAGCTCAAATCCCTTGTCGTTACAAATTCACCATTTTTCAGTATTTAATTACTTCATATAATAGGTGCGTTAAAAGTACCTACATAAATGGCGCATAATTTAAAAAATAAAAATAAGCCTTTATTTATCTGTAAGTGGAAAAAGAGGCAAGAAAATCCTAACGGGAACGCCAAAGTTCGCAAACTCTTCTCTAGTCATACCATAATTTTCGTCCGAATCATCGTTTGTCAAAAATTTTTTCGCACTGAAACCTTTACTTTTATTGAAATTTTTAAATGGTCATCCTATCAATAGAAAGCTATAGGTTAGGTTTATTCCATAAGAATTCTAAACAATCATTAGGTTCAGAGAAAAAAAGAGTTTTCAATAAGTATGCGAGCCGATATGGGCCCATAATTAACTTATACTACGTAATACTAACTGTTCTTTTCGGCATGTGGTCGAACCTTCCCTCTTAACAGCTTCTATCCTTTGTCGTACAAAACTATTCTGGGCCAGCTACTTTCTTAAAATCGTCTTCCCATCTCTTATACTGCCTACTCTACTTCTACTGCTTCCTCTAGGGTACCATTCAGTTATTATTTTAGTCCACTTTTCTCTCAAGATTATGATCTGTCCAGCACCATTTCAATTATCTGCATACTATTTGAACTTTTTTGAATTTAGTGCATAATTTAAAGTGTTTTAAATTCATACTTTTTTTTTCTATTAAGTGACTTGTTTTTAATGCAATGTTACGGGCGGTACATTCGCCCAAATGCAATGCTCATGAAACCGATTTTTTAAATCAAATTAGAAAATACCACGCGAAATTACAGGTATCTAGTGCAGTCAGAGATATCTCGCCATTTAGTAGTAGTTATAGTGCTAGTTTTAATCTTAGCCTTAGGTGGTACTTATGGAGCCAAAATAAACTTTTCTTTTCTTTTTTCTTTTTTTTTTTTTTGTGCATGTCACACCTTCTACAAAAGTTCAAACAAGAAGTGACAGCGATAAAGGTAGAAAAGTATAAATAATCTTTAAATTCGGCTGTTTTTAAACAAATGAAGAGGCGGATGAGGCGAAATACTAAGAGTTTTTTAGGGTTCCGGAGCCAAAATGGCAAAAACGGAACCCTTATAGTTTCGCCATGTCTGTCTGTCTGTCTGTCCGTCCGCGGCTTTGCTCAGAGACTATCAATGTTAGAAAGCTGTAATTTTGCACAAATATATAAGTAAACTATGCCGACAAAACAGTACAATTAAAAATTCAAAAACAATTTTTTTTAGGGTACCTCCCATAGACGTAAAGTGGCGGTGATTTTTTTTTTCTCATCCAACCCTATAGTGTGGGGTATCGTTGGATAGGTATTTTAAAACCATTAGGGGTTTGCTCAAACGATTTTTCGATTCAGTCATTTGTTTGCGAAATATTCAACTTTAAACTGCAAATTTTCATTAAAATCGAGCGTCCCCCCCCTTCTAAAATCTAAACCGGTGGGTGGAAAAATTTGAAAAAATTCAGGATGGTAGTCAGTATATTAAACTTCCAAGAAAAACTATAGCGGCTAAGTTTGCTTGAGAATTATTAGTAGTTTATGAGTAAATAGCAGCGTAAGGTATAAAATATACCTATACTTCGAAGATTCCGTATAAAGTACGAAATCCTTAGAAAAATATTACTTAATTTTTTCGTAATGGCTCCGGAACCCTATTTTGGGCGTGTCCGATACGCTCTTGGCCGGTTTTATGATTGGTTATTTGGAGTCTTTTTGTGTTTTTTATTTCAACTCCAAATTTGTTACTTTTACGGTCATCTCGTAAAACCATATCGAAATTACAAACTGTAACATGGATGCATAGAAAAATCAGAAAAAGAGACCAGCGCTGAGAATCAAACCCAGCGTATTTAGCGTAGTAGAGAAAAAAAAACAACCCGAGATATTATGTGTGCATAGGAGAAATTCGTCGAGTGGTAGAGTCGTACACAACACGGAATGCTGAGGATCTTCTGGTTTTTCCGTGCATCCATGTATCAGTTTGTATTTTCGATATGGTTTTGTTTTATGATTTTGGTCATGGAACCCGAAAAGACGTCTGTTTTAGTATTATTTTAATATCCGAAATAACACTCAAATGCACTAAAACTAATGTATTCCTCCATCGTAATTTTGTAGACAATTGTTGACGTAAATTTTATCCGACTGATCTCAATGTCACACATCAAAACACCATTTGGCTGAGCCATGTGAAATATAAGACAATACGATATAAAACTTCATTAAAATATACTTATGGATGCATTACTTTGGGTAAATGCGATGAAATTGAAGGAATAGCGTGTAGTACTTGTTTGGGCAATTTGGAGACATATTACACTTTTATGATAATGAAACGTTAGATTATACATACGTTTAGGTACTTACACACACTGTATTTCGATGGGTCCTATGTATAAGGGCAGAAGTGATTTTTTTCAATTTTGGGTTTTGTGCGGTATAGGTAATCCATACTATAATATTATAAATACGAAAGTGTGTTTGTGTTTATGGGCCCGAGAGCGACATAGGACATTCCCGAGGGAACTGTGCGCAATAACCGATTACCACGCGGGCGGAGCCGTGGGCAAAAGCTGGTACTATATATATTTAGTAGTGTAAACTATAATATATATCTAAATAATGGGTTAAAAATCATTGTTATTTAATTATTTTTCGAGTTATCGTTGAAGTAAAATGGCCGAAGTAGATGAAATTTTAACGTTACTTTTTCACTTTTAACTTTTCGTTTTAACTTTTAGCCTTTTAGGACTAAAGGTACGTTTGAAACTTTTACACGGTAAATCCCTGGCGGGTTATTTTAAAATCTGTGGGCGTAACTGCTATTTAGGTACTTGTACATCCAGCGAAACGCCGCTATCCCGGTGCTACATCGTAATGTCATTGTATTACTTTTTTTATTTCTCCAAGTATCTTTGGTAACGTATTTTTCACCAAAGATTTTAAAGTTGAACACGTTGAGCCAAAGTACCGCATATTTTAGAACTTTTGGCGCCATTTCATGATGTGCCTAGGAATTTCATGATATTCCTAAAAGTTGGCCAGGCATATCGTGATATGCCTAAGAAACAATACGGCAGATCGATTAGAGCAACGCATTCGTCGATGTTCCTAGCTTTATACCAGGCATATCGTGATATTATGCTGAAAAAAAAAGAAATAAATTGGTATGACGAGCGAAGCGAGGAGTGGTTAGTATGAATTGTGACCACTACGCACGAGCCGAGCTAGCGAAGCGAGCGTGCCGCGGCAGCGGCCGGCGAAGTGCCAGAAACGATATGGCGGCGTTTCATGATATGCCTAGGAATTTCATGATCTGGCTAAACGTCACTAGGCAAATCGTCAAACGATGAGTTTTGAACGATATGGCGGATGTCCCTTAGCCAATTCATGAAATGGCGCCATTTCACGATATGCCTAGGAATTTCGGGATCTGGCGGATTTTACGATCGGCCGCCGACACATACACATAATAAAGCTAGTGTCTTAATCCAAACAAGGACCCACCACGCAGCTCAAACAAGCTACAAAGGATTGTAAGAAATTCATTACAAAACTGACATTAATGTGACCATAATTGTTCAACTATTTCACCCCCGACAAATTGCAGGAAATGTGAGGAAAGAATACGCAAACGTCAACCGTGTTCGCAATTACTGATGTCTGCCAAAGACGTCGGAAGTTATGGAGAAGTTAATATATTACACTAACTTCGTTTGGGATCCCTAGGGATTTTCTGCGTTTGGGCATTTTCAAAAAAGTGTATCCTTTCTTTTTTTTTGAAATTTTCGAAAAAATGTGTTTTTTCGTACTCGGAATCAAGAGCACAATAATTATTCCGATAGTTTAAAAAAATGTCCCCAAAAAAATCTCAGTTTTGCGACGATTTTTTCATACATTTAGTATGGGCGTCACAAAACTGACTCATAAAATTTTGTATGAAAAACTGGGGACATTTTTTTAAACGATCGGAATCGATTGTGCTCTTGATTCTGAGTAGGAAAAACCATATTTTTTCCAAAATTTCAAAAATGTATTTTGAAAACGCCCGTTCCCGAGATAAAATAACAGTACCTGGTAGACCAAACTTTACTCAGGATAAAGCTCGATAATAAGCGTTTTCCCAGAGATAATACCAAGCTAGATCGATTCGTCATCCCCGAAAACCAAAAAAAAAAAAATCAATATGCACCTTATTTAATTTACCTAAGTAGGTATGTGTTTAGTGATATAAGTCATATATCATATTCATAAAATCTGTAAAAATCTTATAAATAATTCGACCAGGAAACCAGACCAGAAACAACAGTTACTCAACCAGTAAAATAAGCCACTTTTTTGTGTAAAGGTACAATATCTTAATATAAAATAAAGACGGACTTATTATTACTTTATTAAAAATCTAGCATTTAATGTTTTTATTTTTACATTTGTGTTTTAGTTTTAGCTTAGTTTAATTTTTGTGCTTATAAAGTATGTCACACCTGCAAATAAAAACTTATTATTATTATTATTATTATTATTATAATAGTTCTGCCAATATTTCCACTCCACAAGTTCCAAGCTCCAGCAAGTTGCGAAGCTAATTTGCGACAGACAGACAGACGTGCAATCTCACACGACCGCCGTCTCATTTGTTCAACGGTGTTAATATTCTGTGTACTTATTAATTTTTTCCTTGTGTTGAGCTGAAAGATGCGACCGGCTTATTCTGATTGTGCTCTTAAAGGTTAGTTTTTTTATTCGACTGGATAGCAAACGGGCAAGTGGGTCTCCTGATGGTAAGAGATCACCACCGCCCATAAATATCTGCAACACCAGGGGTATTGCAGATGCGTTGCCAACCTAGAGGCCTAAGATGGGATACCTCAAGTGCCAGTAATTTCACCGGCTATCTTACTCTCCACGCCGAAACACAACAGTGCAAGCACCTGCTTCACGGCAGGATTAGCGAGCAAGGCGGTGGTAGCAATCCGGGCGGACCTTGCACAAGGTCCTACCACCTACAAAAACCCCTTTGGATACGGAACCCTAAAAAAGGACTTCCACGCGTCATGGACATAGTCTTTTCTCTCCAGTCGACGTGGCGTGTAGGTACTTCTAGAGGAAGGTCTATGAATTAGCCCGAAACAGTCGACCTTACTCTATCAAACACATGCGTTAAATCTGTTTATTTCACTAATAAGTAGGTATAATTTTTCGGAACCCTTTCGACTGCCATAATCTTATAAGTCATAATTATTGTTAGTCATAATTTTTCCCGCTGAAACCGTACATTATTCATAATTTTTTAAATGGTCATTCTGTGGAACTCTAAAGGTTAGGTTAGGTTGTTTTATAATAATTCTGAAAATAAATGGTTTCAGGGAAAAAAAAGTTATGTCATGTACTACATTATGATAAACAATACAATTATGACTAACAATTTTCTACCAGTCGATATAGACCCATATTTTGTCCCATTCATAAGCAATAAAAAATTGATACAAGAAGAAAGAAAGAAGAAAAACATTTATTCACATTCACAAAGACACACAAATACAAAAACAATAGACAGCAAACATAAACAAAACAAAAAGGAAATACGAAAATAAAAATACACGAAATAACAAAAATACATATATTGAAAATACAAACTGAAACATAGATGCACAGAAAAACCAGAAAAATAAGACCAACACTGGGAATCGAACCCAGGTCCTCGGCATTCCGTGTCGCGTACTATACCGCTACACCACTGCTGGTCAACGGCACAGACACGAATTTCCCAATGCATCCCATATCTCAGTCTGTTTTTGTTCCATATATATCGTCACTTAAGCAGTGACCTAGCGCCATCTATACTGTCTAGCTCTCAACGAGAAGCCTTCAGAACTCCATCGGAACTAACCGCTCACCCGGACAAGAGACGTCGCTATTAAGCAATCAAATTATGATTGGTTATTTGGAATCTTTTTGCATTTTTTATTTCAATTCCAAATTTTTACTTTTACGGTCATCTCGTCCAACCATAAAAATAAAAATTTGGAATTGAAATAAATTATACTTCGCGCGATTTCATATTCAGTAAAGACAATGTTGAATCAAGCATCAAAAAACCCTTTGAAACTTCACAAGAACTCCAGAATAAGTCCTCAACCGCAGATGTCGACTGTAATTTTGTACGAATGAGGTTAGCCTACACGTCTTAATAATTTAATTGCACCTCAGCCATTACATTTTACGCCTTGCTCCATGGTAATACGGGTCACGTTGCTCTTACAGTTAAAGTTGTTTGTGTGTAATAGAAAACGTGAGGGCGACATGTAGCTTGATGTGTTTTGAGGATTTTGAAAGTTTAGGTTGTGTTGACATCGGTGGCGTGGCGTAACAATTTTAATTTTTAGAATTTCGTACTCGAAAGGTGACAGGCGAAATCCTGTTGTCTCTAGACTGGTTGTCCGTCTGTTCGTCATAGAGCTGTATCTCAACAACTGTAATATGCTTATGATATACCAATACAAATAAAATTTTCTTTTAATTTCTCATGCTCGTAAAGTTCATGTTTATGCTGGATCTAGGCGACATAAAATAACTTTTTATGCACTAGCACATAAAGTAAAATCTTCGTCTAAAACCAAGGTAATCGGGTGTGTGGTAGCCACAAACAAAAAAAATCTACATACCTATTTCAAAGTAATTTCTAATTTATTTAAAACTAAAAATCAATCAAAATAAATCAATATAAAAACTAAAACTATAATCATAATGCATGAAAAATAAAAGGTACATAGAAAGTGAACAATTGTTTTCACTGTTGCTATTTCATTTCCTCGCAATCTACTATTATTAGGAACACACCATAAAATCAATGATATGTTAGCACCAGAGAGATTGCACATGCGTTGCCAACCTAGAGGCCTGAGATGGGACACCTCAAGTGCCAGTAATTTCACCGGCTGTCTTACTCTCCACGCCGAAACACAACAGTGCAAGCACTGCTGCTTCACGGCAGGATTAGCGAGCAAGATGGTGGTAGCAATCCGAGCGGACCTTGCACAGGGTCCAACCACCTGCAAATGTTTTGTGTTAAGATATTTCTAACGAGTGCGAAACTTTCTGTCAAAGCTATAGCTTAGATATAAATTTAACTACTCACTGAGTACTAAAACTGATTGAATTGAAACAGTATTACGCCTTCGTATAGCTAAACTACACGTCTCTACTCAGAAATGCTAATTTAATAAAAATACGAGACAGTACTTAACGGTTCAAAAATCAAATGTTCAAGCTGATTTCCTTCATATCAACGATTTCCAGTAAAGATTGGTGAAGCACAAAGTGTAACCTGGCTTACAGGGTTCTGTACAGCTTTGGCCAAAAGTATTCACACCCTTTATAAAATATAATTCACGAAATGTGTTCATTCGTACTTTTTTAAAGCGTATAAACCTGCTGAGCCGGCAGCGTTGCATTTTTGTTAGTTTTTCACGATTATTCTATAAAAACTGAATGAAAATTTAAAATATTTGTCTACTCCAATAATTATTCGTGATAGACTTTTATCTTCTTTAAAAACGAATTAATGTTTATTACCGGTTTTTAAAGAAAATAAAAGTCGATAACGAATAATTATTGGAATTGACACATTTACTTATGTATTAAGAAGTATTCTATCACACAACATTTTTAATTTTCATTAAATTTTTATGGAATAATCGAGAAAAACTAACAAAAATGCTACGTTGCCAGCTCAGCGGGTATAAACGCTCTTAACGAAGTAAGAATACATAATACATAAATTAAACATCCAAGACCCGAGAGCAAACATTTGTATTATTCATACAAATACCTTCCCTATCGGGAATCGAACCCGGGACCTCAAGCTTCGTACTTTCTAACCACTTGGAAATCCGGTCGTCAACATTCACGTTATTATTTATTTTTTTATTCGACTGGAAAGCAAACTAGCAAGTGGGTCTCCTGGTGGTAAGAGATCACCACCACCCATAAGCCAACCTAGAGGCTTAAGATGGAATACCTCAAGTGCCAGTAATTTCACCGGCTATCTTACTCTCCACGCCGAAACACAACAGTGCAAGCACTACTGCCTTACGGCAGGATTAGCGAGAAAGATGGTGGTAGCAATCCGGGCGGACCTTGCACAAGTTCCTACCACCTGCATGTTAGTTGAATTTTATGTAATAAAAATTGATTCAGTGTCGCTTAAAAGGTTTACTTTGTCTCAAGGAACCCTACAAAGAACCGCAGACGATTCCTCAGACCGAGCGAATCTAATAAACTCGAGACATTCTGTATGAGGATAAAATATAATGCGAACAAATGATGGGTTTCCGCCGAATGGGGGGGGGGAGGTGAATGCATCTCCATATGGAAAGGTAATTGTCCTTTGATGAACTGTTACTAAATTGTACGTTAGTGACAAATAAAGAGGAGCAGGTGGGGGAAGGTGGTATGACCTTGTGCAAGGTCCGCCCGGATTGCTACCACCATCTTGCTCGCTGATCCTCTGAAGCAGCAGTGCTTGCACTGTTGTGTTCCGGCGTGGAGAGCAAGACAGCCGGTGAAATTACTGGCACTTGAGGTATCCCATCTTAGGCCTCTAGGTTGGCAACGAATCTGCAATACCCCTGGTGTTGCAGATGTTTATGGGCAGTGGTGATCTCTTACCACCAGGAGACCCACTTGCTCGTTTGCCTTCCAGTCGAATAAAAAAATAATAATAATAAAGAGGAGCAGTGCAGGTGGTAGGACCTTGTGCAAAGTCCGCCCGGATTGCTACCACCACCTTACACTGTTGTGTTTCGGCGTGGAGAGTAAGACAGCCGGTGAAATTACTGGCACTTCTTTTCTGTCACAAATAATTATGGCGTGATATTTGAATGATTTGGATATGGATGCCTGCCTTATGCATTCCCTTTTCCTTTCATATTTAACATTAATTTAAAACTGCTTTTAACTGGTAAGAGACACGATAGTGTCTACGCCAAGTTTGAAAATAATTCCGATCCGCGTTGGCGATCTCGCACTTCGAACAGCGAATCTACTGTGTTAAAAATGTTGCGTAAAAAAAAGTAGGTAAGGAAACTATATCACTTCCCAGGGCGAGACCTTTACATAATCAATTGCACTATCATTTCTTTGGCAGATGTATGGAATGTCAATACGAAAGCAGTAGCAGAAAGGTTCCATCCTCTGTCGTGATTTAGTTCCTTTAACTGTAACTAGGGAATAGTTATGATTGAAAATCACAGAAACTTAAATCTTAGAATCTTCAGTTTCCATACGAGACAATCTCACACATTGCTCTGCATACATGAATGTTGTTTGATCACGATTGTTTTGCTGACCTTACTTCACATCTGGAGTTATGTGCGCGGTTCTTATCTTGCCTTTAGGGCTTGCTGTCGCGTACCGTCGGCAAAAAGGTAAAATGGTGGTAAAAATAATTTACCTGAGTTTTTAGTAAAGTATATAAATTAATACGTGGTAGTTTGGCATCGGGTTTGGACGGAAAGTTGACTAACCGAATACCACGCGGGCGGAGCCGCGGGCAAAAGCTAGTACTGTTAATTTTTTTTATTCGACTGGAAGGCAAACCAGCAAGTGGGTGTCCTGGTGGTAAGAGATCACCACTGCCCATAAACATCTGCAACACCAGGGGTATCGCAGATATGCCAACCTATAGGCCTAAGTTGGAACACCTCAAGTGCCAGTAATTTCACCGGCTGTCTTGAATATATAAGAACTATTGAATATACTTCTGGCCGGAGGGTGTGGTGTTCCGTCGTTTTAGGGTAGCGACGAAGACGTTCAAAAATCCCTAACTATAGATAGTTTTTTTTTCTTTAAATATTTTTGTTTTGTATAATTTTAAATTTACAGCGCATTGGTCTTTAACTGTAATGCTGTAAATTTTTCTTGGAATAAATAAATAAATAAATAATATATGTATAAGAACTATTGAATCCTACTAATATTATAAATGTGAAAGTTTGTGAGTGAGTGAGGATGTGAGTGAGTGAGGATGTGAGTGAGTAAGTATGTTTGTTACTTCTTCACGCTAAAACGGCTGGACTGATTTGGATGAAATTTGGCAAAAAGTTAGTTTATAACCTGGATTAAAACATAGAATACTTTTTATCCCGATATTCCCACGGGATAGGGATAAAATTTCGAAATAACAACCGCTGGGCTTAGAGTCATGAAATTTAGTATGTAGGTAGTTGGACGTTTGGAATTACTCATAGGTGACTTTTTGACCCGATATTCCCACGGGATACCTAGGGATGAAATCTCAAAATAACAACCACTGGGACTAGAGCCATGAAATTCGGTATATAGGTAGCTGGACCTCTGAAATACTACATATGCTATTTTTTAACCCGATATTCCCACGGGATAGGGATAAAATCTTGAAATAATGACCGTTGGGCTTAGAGTCATAAAATTTGGAATGTAGGTAGCCGGAAGTCTGGAATAACACATAGGTGACTTTTTGACCCGATATTCCCACGGGATACCTAGGGATGAAATCTCGAAATAACAACCACTGTGCTTAGAGCCATGAAATTCGGTGTGTAGGTAGCTGGACCTTTGAAATAATACATAGGCTATTTTTTATCCCGATATTCCCACGGAATATGGATAAAATCTCGAAATAACAACTGCTGGGCTTAGAGTCATGAAATTTGGTATGTAGGTAGTTGAACGTCTGAAAGAACACATAGGCTACTTTTTATCCGGATATTCCCACGGGATAGTTTTATAACTAAGGGACCGAATACATCCCCGTTTTATTAGTTTACGCGTGCGAAGCCGCGGGTAAAAGCTAGTATATAATATATAAGAACTCACCTGCCGTCTCTACTTTGCAAATATTTCTCCACATTATCGAGCATCGGGCACATTTGAAATATTCATACGGCAACTATAGCACATTAATGTTCAATGAAGTCTATCTGTTCGTCTGTCATGGAACTTTAGCCGAGAATTTTATTTTAAAAGATGTGAATTTGAAGCGAAGATATTTGAAAACGGGTTAAATTTGGCGGCAGCTCACGGATTTGTCTTAGATATCATCATCATCATCATCCCAGCCTATATTTACGTACCACTGCTAGGCACAGATTTCCTTTTAGAATGAGAGGGCTTGGGCCATAGTTCCCACGCGGGCCCATTGCGGATTGGGAACTTCACACGCACCATTGAATTGCTTCACAGGTTTGTGCAGGTTTCCTCACGATGTTTCCCTTCACCGCAAAGCTCGTGGTCAATTTCAAATGTAATTCCGCACATAAATTTTGAAAACTCAGAGGTATGAGCCGGGGTTGAACCAACAATCCGTTGTTTGAAGGCTATAGGTCAAACCATAGGTCACCACGGTTTCATTTCATTATCTACCGGTTAACTAATTATTAAAAATTTGTCGAAATTTAACCTAACTATGTGATAGTTTCCTAATTTATTGAGTTGCATCTCTGAGTTGTTTGGAATTCGTGCACAAAATTGCATTAGCCCTCTTATTCTGGAAGGACGCCTGTGCCCAGCAGTAGGACGTATATAGGCTAGGATGGTGATGAAATAAAAATGTTACAAAAGCCACTCGTGTTAGTGTGCTTCATGTCACTGTGTTGTAAAAATTAATAGCG
This sequence comes from Choristoneura rosaceana, assembly GCA_037349165.1. Lineage (NCBI taxonomy): Eukaryota > Metazoa > Arthropoda > Insecta > Lepidoptera > Tortricidae > Choristoneura > Choristoneura rosaceana. Next base: position 4,737,526 of record JAZBNJ010000032.1, read on the forward strand.
GTGTGGATGCACCTTTACAGTCTAAGACGGTGTTTTTGAGAATCGAACGGTCCTAGCACAAGGTCTAATCGTCCACCGCTCTAATCCCTACTAATATTTTAAATGCGAAAGTAACTCTGTCTGTCTGTCTGTTACGCTTTCACGTCGAAACCGCTGAACCGATTTTGATGAAATTTGGTATAGAGATAGTTTAAGCCCGAAGGATCAACAAAGGATACTTTTTATTCCGGTAAAGGGCGCCACCGCGCGATAACCAAGGTCGGCGCAGACGAAGTCGCGGGCATAAGGCACTGGTCCCACCGCGAGCTAGTAAGCTATGAACTATCGGCTATTTTCTAGCCCAAGAAACGAACAAAAGATAATCGCTTCCGTGTACATAAAAGAGATAGTTATATTTTTATAGTTCATAGCTGGCTGTTCACACTGCCGGCGAGGATACTCTCCCACCGCCCGGCGAGTAAGCGATAATTCCATAGAATTGTTTACTAGCCGCCCGCCGATTGTCAACTGTTTCTGTTGACCGCCGAGCTCGCCGATAGCTGGTGGTGGGACCACTGTCTACTAGTTGACCGCGCGCGATAAGCTATCGACTATAAAACTAGCTTAACGGTACTCGAGCTGAGCTAGTGCAGCGAGTAATCGCCCGTCGCACGCAAACACTCGCTTATAGCCGAGCGTCTAAATTAGCAAAACTATACTCGCTTCTCGCCTCTCGCCCACTCGTTTGTAGTTTATAGTTTTACTCGCTAATAGTTTGTAGCCGCCGGTGGGACCAGTGCCTAAGCTAGTTAGTAATATTTGTCGAAGTTTCAGATACGTCGTGCTCCACGGGAATGCGTCGCTCAAGTAAAATAAGGTTTCGGTGTAGTTTGGTTGTAAGTGTGTGCGTGCCACTGTGTAAGCACACGGATTGGTGTAGTTTTCTCGCCTCACTCGGCTGTTCATCGCTCTCCATCTCGACTTTTTTATTCGATCTGAGCCTAGCACAGGATCTAATCGTCCACCGTTCTAAATTTGAATAAAACAAAACACAACCGATATTCCAAATTCAAATCCGATTCGAACGACGCAAACGCTTAATTACAAAATCCACACAATTATTCACACATTGTACACAGGGTGCTCTTATTCAGAGACTGTAAATAAATTATGGAAACTCGCGGAATAAATTAACGGAATAAGCTTAGTCATTCGTTTCATTAATTAAGATCACATGCGGAGGCTTAAACCAATCTCGGGAACAATTGGCTTCTTATGCGGGTAGGGTGGCTTTGGTTTGTGTTTTATTGAGGACTATGTCATTTGTGATTTTTTTAATGAGTTTGGTCGTCGCTTGAGGGATCGTGATGGGCGTTAACTTTGGAAAAAGAAAGTGGCATATCAATTTAGTAAAAAAAAAACAATATGCAACAATTTATTTTTCAGGTCAAAAATGTTTGAAATTATACGTATTTAAGTTTATGTTTATATTTATGTTGTTATTTTAATTTGATTTTGCACTTGAAGATTTTTAGATACATTAGCCTGACTGTATTTTGTAATTTATTTCTTGTATTACAAGTCGGATAATTATTTTTATTATTGTATTGGGTGACATTTTCACTCCATTGATCCATTGATGATAAGATAACAAAGTGATAAATACTTGTGATATGTATAGAATATAGATATCATTTATAAATATTGTGAATCTGTTTATATAAAAAAAAACCTCGTTGAGTTTCTTGCCGGATTCTTCTCAACAGAGGTTTTTTCCGAACTGGTGGTAGATTTTTTTGACGTCCATAAGTGCTTGTTTTAGCCTAAATTGAATAAAGAGACTTTGACTTTGACTTTGAAAGTAGTATTTCAATAACAAAATTTGTGAAATAGTAACATAGTAAACGTCATAAACGGAATGATTAAGACGTTTATGACATAGCTGTAAAAATATGTAAGTTGGAGTGGCAGTGGGCGGGCCACATCGCATGAAGAACAGATAACTGTTGGGGGAGAAAAGTTCTCGTGTGGCGACCACGAACCGGAAGACGAAGCATTGGCAAGCCTCCTACTACGTGGTTCTGAGGATGTCGTGAGAGTTGCGGGCAACTGGTGGGTGCAAGTGTCAAGTGGTCATTAATTGTGGCTTTCTACGGGTCTTTGTTGATGACCTTTAGATCTAAACGTCATCATCATCATCATCAGCTGGAAGACGTCCACTGCTGAACAAATGAAATTTTGCGCGCCTATCATCATTCAACGTATATGAAGACCTTATGGTATAGTAATCGCAGCTTTAATTCAATTGCTAACACAAATAGTTTATAGTCAAAATACCACAAAACCGTCCCGGGACGTCGAGGTAAATATTACTTGTGTTAGCGTGATAAGTCTCGTTTGTGGTATTTTGACTATGAGTGAGAATCACGAAAGTTTAAAACGTTATACTAATAATTTATGCTGGCAAAACCGCGTATAAAAATAATTTTCTAAACTGTCATAATTTAATCCTTTAATACGATGAGACCTGTCCTAAGCTTGTCCTTAAAATGGTCACCCTAGTCTTAAAACGTACGCCGTGTATTACTCTTACTCAAACTTTTGTATAGAATTCGCGAAAAGAAAGGAGAAGGGAGGGTGATAACACTTTCCTTGTGTGTTGAGACATTCCACTTGAGATTGGCATTTGTGGCTGATTTATATAGATAGCGGTGTTTCATGAAGATCGGATTTGAAGAAATGTTTTGACGGATTTGAAACTTTGGAGTTCCGTTCGAAAGAGAGAAAGGACTCATATGTTAAGCCCTCTCTGGTATGTGTGGGACTGTGGACGTATAAAATAGTTAAAATTAATAGAAAATACTTAAATCGGCTTTCCTTTCATTGCTATAAAAATAAAATTTCATGCGATAAAAAGTTCAATATCTCAAAAACAGTTGGACCGATTTTGATAAAACATGTCCATGAACCATTGCTAGAAACCCTGATTTCAAATAAATAAAAACCGCATTTAAGTAAATCTATCTACCAGTTTAAGAGCTACGGTGCCACAGACAGTTAAACTTATAACACCCCTCTTTTTGCGTCGGGGGTTAAAAAACAGATAGTTACTTTATATTATGTATTTTCAATTTTTCATATAAAAGCTGTGGTAATTGAAACCTACAGGATACTGTACTTTAGCAGCCGAGTTTAAGCGAATCCGTCTCACAATTAGCTATTATTCAAAGTCGAAGTCAAAGTCAAAGTCAAAATCTCTTTATTCAATTTAGGCTATTGCAAGCACTTATGAACGTCTAAAAATCTACCATTGGTTCGGAAAAAACCTCTATTGAGAAGAATCCGGCAAGAAACTCAACGAGGTAGGTTTTTTTTTAAACAGATTCACAATATTTATAGCCGATATTTTCAGTATACGGAACCATTCGTACCTATGCGAGATGCACTTGGCCATTTTTTTAAAATAAGTACTTAATATACTGAAATCACTCTTGCTAACCTTACGTCTTAACAGCTGTCACTGCTTAAAGACAAATTTAGTTTTCTTTTAATTAAATTAAATGTCTATTTAAATAATAATAATGTCCCAAAATACCTTGCAAAAGTAATTTTTATCTTTAAAATAGGATAAAGGAAAACCCTTCCGAACTCCAACAATGCTTAATAATGCTTTCAGGACGCGATACGTTCATTAGGAGGCCTTTTGTTCTGGAACATTCGGGGAGCAAAAATTATGACATACTGTGGCGGTGGTGTAGCGCCACGTTGCAGTAGGGTTGCCACTTTTGGTACAAGAGATTCTACTAAAACTACGGTACAAGTCCTTTCCTCACTTACTTCAAGTTTTCATCCATTCCTACATAAATTTATAAAAATTAACAAACTATTTTGGTAGGTAGTTTAACAATACTATATCGGTGTTGTCTAATTTTTTTAACCCATGACGCAAAAAGAGGGGTGTTATAAGTTTGGCCGCTATGTGTGTCAGTCTGTCTGTCTGTGGCACCGTAACTCTTAAACGGGTAGATCGATTTGAATGCGACTTTTTTATTTGTAATCTGGTTTTATATCGACGGTTCTTAGATATGTTTCATCAAAATCGGTTCAGCGGTATTGAACTTTGAAGTGCCAAAGTCGGGGGTTTTCCAGCTTTTTGTTGGTTAGGTTATAAGTTTTTTTTTAAATTCGGTAATCGAAGTTCGTATCGTACCTACCGTCCTTGTCACCCTCGTATTAAATTATATTAGTGTCAGCGGGACAGCACGACACGAACTACGTTTTCCAAATTTTGTAGTAGCCCTACAAGTCATACATACTTGATATAAGTCACGGGCTCATCCATACTAATATTATAAATGCGAAAGTGTGTAAGTATGTTTGTGTGTTTGTCCGTCTTTCACGCCGTAACGGAACGACGGATCGACGTGATTTTTAGCATAGATAATTAGATAGGCCCGAGAGTGACATAGGCTACTTTTTATCCCGAAAAAATGTACAGTTCCCGAGGGAACAGCGCGCGATAACCGACTACCACGCGGGCGGAGCCGCGGGCAAAAGCTAGTAATAATAATAAATAATAATAATTTATTTGCATAAAAACATGATACATATTTTGTGATAAGAAAGAAAGAGAGTTTCACATATTTTTGTCACTATGTGACGTAAAATTTTTTTTAGTTTACAAAGAAGTACTATATAATATGCTTTAATCTTAATAATATTTAATTAATCTAATTATTTAAAATGTAATATCAAAATTTGTTGTGACATCCCTAACACGCGTCGCCAGATTTCGAACAGCTACCTCACGTTAATGCTAAGAAAACACCGAATCTACAGGGTGTTTTAAATTCATTCCGCAACGTAAATAAATACGCGCGATCTCATACGTTCTGCTTACGTTATTCATGAGAGATTCAATGCATTATTTCGTGTTTTATTTTAAAGTATGAGTTGGAGTCCTGATTGCGATGTCAGCATGTTGAAAATTGTAAGCATAGGGTTACTTATATAGACTGAAAGTGAATATAAATTAAGTAAGTTAAGATAAGTAGGGTAAGTAAGTTTAGAGAGTAAGGTAAGTGGGGTAGGTAAGTTTAGATTTTTAGTAACCCTTAAGGTCAAGGGTCTGGCAAAATATCAGCGTTGCGAAGCAATTCGTGACATTTTTGCGTCTATTTTGCATTTTCCGCTTTTGCTTTGTTTATTTTTGTATGTCTAAATGTGACCAAATAAAATTTATCACTCTATATTAATTATAAATAAACTGCTATGGAGCTTTTGTGAAATGCAGTTTTTGGTCTGTGGTTATGCCTCTGATGCAGAAATCAGAATCCTGAAATAATATACAAAGTGCATTTTTATTTGTTAGTTATTTATCTTCTAAAGGGATTGGGGTACCTACTATGTAATGTCTGGTTTGATTTTGTTTCTGTGATGCAATTGTTTTTTAATAACTCAATTTAATTTAATTTATTTGGTAATTATTTATAGGTTCTTAATAATAATAATATTCTTCAGTAGTTTTTTTCTTTTCGTAATAATTAATTTAATTCCACTAAATCTATATTTGATGAACCAATTACATTTTGTTCTTGATAGTTGATTGTAATTTAGTTTTATTTGTTAAGTAATAATGGCAGAGGGTCGTGGGTTCAAACCCCGGCTCGCACCTCTGAGTTTTTCCAAATTCATGTGCAGAATTACATTTGAAATTTACCACGAGCTTTGCGGTGAAGGGAAACATCGTGAGGAAACCTGCACAAACCTACGAAGCAATTCAATGGTGCGTGTGAAGTTCCCAATCCGCACTGGGCCCGCGTGGGAACTATGGCCCAAGCCCTCTCATTCTGAGAGGAGGCCTGTGCCCAGCAGTGGGACGTATATAGGCTGGATGATGATGATGAATGACAGATAATATTATACTAATGCTCTACAACTTCGTTATTAATTAGCGCAGTAAATTAAATAACATGTCTCCATTTCACATCCTCCTGTATGTAATATACTTAAGTATCGTTGACAACAAGCGTACTTAAGCAGATATTTGGAGCACATTAACACAATGTTGCACGCCTGACTTTGTTCGTCACGCGCTCTATGTAGGTACCTACTTACATGTCTTGACTGTTATTTATACTTATTATGATATACCTAGGTTGGTTACGTTTGAAATATATAAGTACTTTATGTACTTTATTAACAATTAACTAATAGTAGTTAAAAAATATGTCCGTAATATTTGAATCAAAATATATTTTTTTAGGTAACTGAGAACATAAAACATTAAGTAACACTTATTATCAAATTTTTTAGTTTATAATTAGTATCTTTAGAACAACAGTTATCTATTATTTAATAAAAAATAGTTACAGTATAATTTTATTAAACAAACGATACGATAAAGGCATCTCAGTTCAGAAAGGTTCCGCTACTCGATAAGAGATGGCGCTAGCATGCACAAAATTAGGAAGTTGCGTGTTCTAGTTTAGTGTTTTTGTCCTGATTCGAGATAAGTTATATTTTATACCTAAATTAACTTTTAAACATAAATTAACGATAACGGTAGTAACGGCATTTCAATAGGTGTGTGAAGTTCCCAATCCGCACTATCAGGCCTGGGAACTACAGCTCAAACCATCTCATTTTAAGAAAAAAAAATCTATGTTTCAGCAGTGAGGTATACGGCAGAGGCGTGGCGTGAAAATTTTCAGTCGACGACAAAAAAAAATACAGAACCATAAAGCGGCAAGTGAGAAATATGGGCGAGTGCTGACAATTTAGGCAACCCGGTAGGAATCGAGTTGTTACCAGGCCACGCCACTGGTATACAGGCTGGGAAACTCAGGAAACATAAAACCCAATTTGAAGACAAACAAGTAAACAAAAGCGAATACTATCTTTGGCCTTTAATGCACTTTCACCAAAAATTCATTTCTAATATACAAACTGAAACATAGATGCACAGAAAAACCACAAAAAAAGACCAGCGCTGGGAATCGAACCCTAAAGACGACTTAATCCCAAAAAAGCGCACGTTACATTGCGGCACTCTATTGACAACCTCAAACTAATTCGCCTTACAACCACGCAATGTATGTAACTGCACAAATTTTCTCGCCGTTCTAAACTGAAGAAGATTAGTATCAAATCAGATACCTAACTGTTCTAAAGATCATGTCAAAACATCCAATCATATCCCGGCTCTTTAACCGTTTATAATTAATCTGTACATAACCCCAATTATCACTGTATCTACAAAACAAATCTAATATACTTTAATAACTTAAGTTAACTGTAGTTAAAGAACTCTCGCTTAATCACATCACTAAAACGCGGCAAGTGCGAGTCGGGCGATGCGAAGTGGGTTCTTTATTCGTCATCATTCCAGCCTATTTACCTGGGTCAATTAACTTTTTAGTGTACCTTGTCGCCGTGGTAACGTCGCCTGAGTTACTTATAATTATGATTTTATGAAGTACAAATCCAGTTAAAATTTTCATACAAAAAAAGTCAAGAGTTTGTATACTTTTCAAGCATTTTTCTAACAAAGTGTATTACTGGTGTCTCTCAAGTTATAGGATAAATATAACATACACTTGCAAATATAACATGAGTTAAAGTCGATTTAAGACGTGAGTTATCCGGGTCCGGGTCCTTTAATGGCTTTAAAAACAGTCATGTTAGACCTGCTAAGACTGAAAAAAAATGTCCGGTCTTTTTTCCATGATGTCCAGCTAAACTGTGCAACCCATCCTAATTCAGACTAAAAGTACGCCTAAGCTTCGGACAGACTAAAAGTACATTCAAAAGTTTCAAAAGTTCCGTTTTTAACCCCCAATGCAAAAAGAGGGGTGTTATAAATTTAACCGCTATGTGTGTCTGTCTGTGGCACCGTAGCTCTTAAACGGGTGGACCAATTTTATTGCGGTTTTTTTATTTGATAGCAGGTTTTCTAGCGATGGTTCTTAGACATGTTTTATCAAAATCGGCTCAGCCGTTTTTGAGATATTGAACTTAAAAGTGACAAAGTCGGGGGTTTTCCAACTTTTTGTTGGTTAGGTTAGGTTATTGACATTTTGACTACGGAACCCTAATAAGGACTATAACTACTATAAGAAAACACGCGACAGTACGACGTGGCGTTACATCAATAGATTATAGCCTTTTTCGAGTTGAGTTAGAGTACTGTCTTGATAAATTATGTTTTGATAATGTGGAGAACAATACATTGAAAATGATATTTTGATTTGACGGCTCAATAGCGTGCTTGTTAGAGATTTTGTGATAAGTTTTTTTGATATTGGCCTGAACTGAGTGTAAAGTCTTCTATATTAACTGACCATTTTGTAAACCCTTTATTACAAGCTTTTATTTAGTTTCACCTATCCCTTTGTATGTCTGTCTGTCTGTAATGAAATCTTGCAAGTTAAATTTGATCAACTTCCAGTAGTCAGATTGACTTTGATCAATCCAAATGGTTCAGTGTGGAGAAGTCAGAAACTATGAGAGATAGCAAAATTTGTTTTTAAGAACCATGGCGTCGATTTTATATTTAATAAACATGGAATTCTTTAAAAACATTCATAACGCGAGAATCGAACCTGGTCGAGATTCTATTAAGTAATCACATAAATTACAAATCTTTAATTGCTTGAAATAATGTTACAAAAGGTCTTTCATTATTTCAACAAAGTGGATTGATTCTGCAAGTATGAACCCAACTTTGTTATGATTAAGATATAATATTAAAAAAAGTACTCAAATACTAATACTACACTACTATACTAATAATTTTAATATTATTTAGAAAAATTTCATTTCTGTTATCGTCGTGGTTTTGACTTTTCCATAGGTACTGACCCATTTGGATAATGATCATCCTAAATTATGTGTATGTCGGGAGCGCCAAACATCGCATACTCTTCGCTAGTCAAACCGTAATTTTTGTCCGAATCATCTTTGTCTGAATTTCTTTCGCACTGAAACTTAATATTTTTCTAAACATTTTAAATGGTCATCCAATAGAAATTTATAGGTTAGGTTAGGTTTATTTTATAAGAATTCTAGACAATCATTAGACTCAGAGAAAAAAGAGTTATGACAAACGATCATTCTGACAAAAATTACATTCGGACTTTCAATAAGTATGCGAGCCGATAATGGACCCGTGTATGTCATATTGAAACAACAAGTAGCTATAAGTACCTATAAGTAACGTGTATTAAAAAAACACACGCATCGAAAGACACGTCGTCCGATAAAAAGCATCGATTCGATCGAATTCTCATTCGAATTGAACAAAGGACAGGATGTGGTCGTCGCGTCCGACCGCTCATGCGTCTTACAAAATTACCCGATAAATGACCCTTATGCCTTATTGGGTTAAAATAGGGTCTAAATTGGAATGTTTTTTTGGTGATTAATGGAAGAAAGTTAACGTTGTGGGGTCGCGTGCGTGCAAATCGATTATCGAAAGGATTAACGATTTTAGTGATTGAGATCAAGGGATCGATCTTAAGATACGTTAGAGATGAGTGGATGGTAATAATTTATGTCCTGAAATTAATTATTTTATTCAAATCAAATTAACGATCGTAAGTTTCTTCTATGCTGGATGCACTTTTCTTCTGATCTTCTGACAGCTTAAACAATATGGCCATGGAATTATCCCACTAATATTATAAATGCGAAAGTTTGTAAGTTTGTCTGTTTGTTGGTTTGTCTCTTTGTTTGTTAATTCATCACATCAAAACCGCTGAACCAATTTAAATGAAATTCGATACACGGATAGTTTGAGTTACGAGGAAGGGCATGGGATAATTTTTATCCCGGGAAATTACATAGTTCTGATATTTCCCGTAGGATATAGATAACAGTCTAAATCGCGGAATCTAAGTCGCGGATAACAGGCTAAATTCTCTATAAAATCATTATACTGTCATTCAAACAACTACCTATATTAACATAATCACTCAAAGCAAAGTGCTTGTCAAATCATTTCACAAATCTCATATACATAGTCATGGCAAACTTAAGTATTAATATATGCTAGAGCACAGTACACAAAAACCTTCCAGGCCACCGAACAAATCTGTAATAAAAATTCATGACGTATCATGCCTCTAATCATTCGAGTAAAATTGCTACATTCTGTATTTCTTAAGCCTGAACTACATTATATTTTAGTACCAGAGCAAACACCTAGATATCTCGGGACCGATCGCCTTCGTTCGTCTCGTTTGAATTTAGAATTTCCTAAACCTAGCGTTCCCACGGCATCTGCACATCACTACTTAGCCATCATCTTTAACCAAGAAAACACAAACAGAAGAAAACTTTAAAACCAGCCAGTTAAAAAGGACTTTCTATCGACAGCACCGAACGCGCTCTGCATTATGCCAGTTACAATTTTTAAATTCGTTGTGCTGTTGTTTCTTGTTCGAAAATTGAAATCTTTTGAGCGGGTTTGACGGTTGGTTTTTGGTTGTTTAGAACTAACTGGTGGGTCGATTATGGCGTGGCTTTCGATATTCAAAAATTACGTGAATCATGCGCATTCGTGTGTATAATTACGTTTTTACAAGCGCTTAGCTTAGTTGATCGGGCAGGGGTTTTCAATTTTTATTGAACAAACAAAGTTGTTTTCGTGTAGTAATACATATGTATATTGCTATTACCTACTTTGGATACAAATGCTTTTAATAGACAGCAGAACAGTGAGAATTCAGAATTGAAATTTTTATTAAAATAATCTACATATTTGCATAAAAAAATGAATTAAGTTAGAATACTCACTTATTTCCTTAGTTGGTTATTGTACAATAATAGAGATTATTCCATGAAACATAGGTAAAATTGAAATATTATTTCAATTATTTAGTCATATACAATAACGAATTGTTTTTACTTAAGTACATTACATTTCAACAGCAACTAGTAAATTGAACTCATAACATAACACGCGCATTCGAAATTTAAATCTCAAACTTCTGAGGTAAAAATGAATATGCAACTCCGTACACTACTCGTTACCGTGTTATGTATTTTTTTTTCGTGACCAAGCCGATGAGTTCACCAGCCCTGCACTAACGGGCCTTGCGTAGCTCGGTAGCGGATTTGCATTCGGCCAGTATAACCTGAGTGATCTGTGACCTCCTTAATTGGAGCTTCTTTTTTTTTGTTTGAGTTTTTTTTATTCAACCGGTTTAAGATTCGAATTTCAATTATTGAAAGGAACATGACAGTTTTTGAGTTATTCTGACATTTTAAGGTATTTTTAACTCGTTTGAAGTTAAAGAATTAAAGAATTGTTTAAGATAAGTAGGTAACTTTTTTACCAAAAAATAAATAAAAATGGTAGCTTTTCTTTCTGATTTTCCTTTTTCGTGTTGACTCTACAGTCACTACGTAAATGACGGATGTTTGATTTGGACCCGCAATCTAACATATGACATTTTGACAGTGGCAATAAGTGTCATCGTTGAGTGTCATTCTTTGTGAAGCAGATTTATTTCTTCACCACAGATTAAAAATAAAATAATGCTGGTGCTCGATTCGATTTGTGGCATTCGAACATGGCGGATGTGGGCTGTGTATAATTCTGCTATTTCTGTTTCTTTGGCTGGTTGAAGTATAATTTTGATAGTGTTTTATGCGGCGATTAACCTTAACAGTGAACAGTGATCACAAAATTCTATACTGCTCTCGTGTCTGACATTTTTTAATGCGCAAGTTGTTTCCACGTGGTTTCTGGAATTTTACTATCAAGTTGCAGAAACTATAATCACCGTACAACGTTGCCTCTCGAAAGAGAATACATAGACACTGGCGAAATTGTCTTATCAATTAGGACAGAAGCCATATTTTAAAGAAGAATTAGAATTAGAATGCTGGTGCTCAATAACAAATGAACAGACCAATCAAATTTATATCATAAGCGTTAATGACGTAAAACTTTATTAAACTCTAACGTCATGAACCGAAATCGTTTCAATAATTAATTAAAAAGGGAGTGATAAAATATCGAATTTTATTTCTAATAATTGACTTTTCTGACCAATTGACTTTAAACGTTCATCACATCAGCATTTTACAGTTTAAATATCGGTAAGGACAACAAGAGCTGTCGACAAGCCTCCAACAAGATTGCGAAACAAAAGTGGCAGTGGGCGCGGCACATTGGTCGCAGGACTGATGGCCAATGGGGTTAGAAGGTACTCGAATGGCGTCCGCGGACCGGGACGTCTCCCGGCCCAGCTATCGGTAGACCTCCAACAAGATGTAGCGACGACCTGGTTAAGATCGCGGGATCATGATGGATGCGAAAAGCACAGTACCGGTCTGAGTGGAGAGCCTTGGGGGAGGTCTATGTCCAGCAGTGGACGTCTTTAGGCTGACATGATGATGATGATGATGAAGGACAACAAACACTGTGCAACATTAATAGAGTAAATACTGGCCGGATAGTTTAATTTAAGTACAACAATGACACCAAACTGTCACCTGTGGAATTTATTTAAATCTAATACATGCTTCGTAAAGATATAGATAATTTAGATAACTTGCTCTACTGGGCCAAGGAGGCGGTATAGTGAACGGGAACCTGCACATAGACAAACGTGGTGATGTGTGAGTGTGTAATTAGTGTCATTTGATGGGCGTGGTCTAAGCTTGGATAAACATTGGTTCTAAAGTTAAATCAGATTGAGTCCTAGCCTTATAAATGTTACTGTCATTGATATATATTTTACTTTTGAGATACTTTTATACCGACCAGACATTAAAACTTATATAGACAAACTAGCTTTTGCTCGTGGCTCCGCCCGCGTGGTATTCGGTTATCGCGCGCTGTTCCTTCGGGAACTGTGCGTTTTTTCCGGGATAAAAAGCCTATGTTACTCTCGAGAGCATAAACTATCTCTATGCCAAAAATCACGACGGTCCGTCGCTCCGTTACGGCGTGAAAACGTAACAAAACAAACAAACAAACTCACTTTCCCCTTTCGTTTTGCTCAGAAGCAGGGCCCCGATAGCATTGGATATTTATAGATACAGCCGTTTAAGGCGTACTTATTTTGATACATCTACCTAAGTACCTTTTTTTGTTAGTTCTTAGAATCCATATCGACTAACTTTCATAGTTCATTTTAACAATAATAGTCCAATCCAAAAGGCAAACTACACCTCTCGAATCACGTTGCCGTGTCTTTTGAACTTAAACTTTTCCCAAACTGGCCAACTTTCGTCAATTCAACAAAACTCATAAAACGAGAACTGTCTGCAACTTACACGTTCTGATTTATAGCTTATAACTCACACAGCCCTGCACTTAGAGCATTAAGTGAACCGGAGGTCTCATGACCACTTAGGTTACCTATTGCAATAAAAAAAATCAAAACAACTAGCTACTCATAGTCAAAAGACCACGACACGACACGGGACTAGATACGGGACTTATCACGCTATTTTTACACAAGCTATTTTTATTTTTGTCTACTCTTGGCCACGGAAACTGTAACGTTGCTGAAACGTCGAGGTAAATATTACTTGTGTAAAAATAGCGTGATATGTCCCGTAGTCCGGTAGTTTGACTATGAGTGAGAATCACGGAAGTTTAAAACGTTAACTAGTTACTCGATATAACTTTTATACTGATTAACATATTTATTCCAATGATTAAATTTAATTGAAATCTTCATTATGTTACTAAAAATAAATTGATGAATGTACGTGTATGTAAACGCATCACTTCAAAACGGCAGTACCTATTTAGCAATTAATTACCTAATTATGGCAGTTCGTACGAAAAAAAAACTGAAGGGCATAATTTTTAATAAATAAAAATTAATAAGATCCACATTTTAAAGGGGTTTATTAAAAGAAATAAAATTTTGTACAAAAATACATGCTAGTGAGGCAGACAAGAACGAAAAAAAAATGTATAAAAACAATAACATAAAGACAGGGTAAAAATACAAAATAAAAGTAAAAAAAGCAGCATTTTGCTGGTGGTGTCACTGTTGTTGGTGGAAAAACAGTGAGTATGGTATTTTTTTTTTTTTTTTTTTATTCGACTGGAAGTCAAACGAAGGACTGGACGACTGGAAGGTATATTTTGAATTATATAATTCATTTACTGAAAATAAGTGTATGAGCCGTGGTCATATACTTTTGACTTGGGAATTACTTTTACCGTTGAGTTCTCCGGTAGGTTTAGTGCTCTAAACCTCACTCGATGACCAATTTAAGAATACCAAGTTAACATTACCTCTGTCAGAATCAACTTTTAGAACTAAAACAACTGAAATCTTTTGGAAAAAAGTGCACGCAACATTATGTACTTAATTTAAATGCAAAATTTTTAAACCGAGTTTATTAGTTCTAACTCATGAAATAAATTGAGTTAGTTGGATGGTGTCATGCAAAATGCGATTAGAATATATTGCTGGTTCTTTATTGCATGATGTTGTTATACAATGTAATCAAAAGTGGTTCTTATTTGAAAAAGCACAGGGCTTAGTTTTGGCTGTCATGGATACTTGATTAAACTAAGTTTGATTATTACAAACCCCACTAATAATGTGAAAGTTTGTAAGTTTGTTTGTTTGTTACCTCAACACGTCTAAACCGCTGCACAGATCTAGATGAAACTCGGTGTACAGATGGTTTGAATCCCGGGGAAGGACATAGGATAGTTTTTATCCCGGGAAATTGCATAGTTCCTGCGGGATAGTGAAAAACCGAAATTTACTGGGACTGAGTCGCGTCGCGGGTAACGTCTAGTTAAATAATAAAGCTAAATAAAATAAATAAATATCACGGGACACTTGACACCAATTGACTTAGTCCCAAACTAAGCAAAGCTTGTACCTACACTAGACCCTAGGCAACGGATAAACATACTTAAATAATAATAATTTTTGCTGTCAATAAATGTTGTGAGTTTGAGTTTGAAATATAGATAAATAAGTACTTAAATACAAACATTCGTATTATTCAAACAAATATCTGCCCCAGCCGGGATTCGAAACCGGGACCTCAAGCTTCGTAGTCAGGTTCTCTAACCAATTAGCCATCTGGTCGTCACATAGGAATAACTGCGGAATATTGGAGGAGAAGACATGCTTATGTTAACTCAAAATAATTCTATTAAACTAGCTTATACCCGCGACTTCGTCTGCACGGATCTAGGTTATAGCGCGGTGGCGCCCTCTACCGGAATAAAAGATATCCTATGTTGATCCTTAGGGTTCAAACTACCTATATACCAAATTTCATCTAAATCGGTTCAGGGGTTTAGACGTGAAAGCGTAATAGACAGACTGACAGACAGATAGATAGACAAACAGACAGAGTTACTTTCGCATTTATAATATTAGTATGGTTTAGTAGGGGTTTTGGGGTTATCTTTCTCTAAAAAACTTTTATTTATTCTGATCTTAAGAACTCAAGGTTCCTAACATTTAGTTACCATTACCACGTATCTTACGTAAGCTTTAATTAATAAATAGCTTTGGTTAAAGCTCCAGGTTAACGGAAGGGTTAATTAACCATTAAACCTAATTAAAATAAAACCTGGCTCGTGAATAAGGCAGTTAGTGGGTTATTCACATTAAGGTTTTCGAATGTATTTAGAACGATTTTTTAACTTATTCTGCGTATTTTTCATCATATTTTTTTTTATGTTATCGAGGCCAGACTAACGAACTAGTGGGTCACCTGATGTTAAGTGATCACCACTGTCCATAGACACCCGCAACGCTTTAAGCGATGCCAGTGCGTTGTCGGCCCTCCCATTACATCCCATTAGGGGACACAAGCGTCCTCTCAGAACGAAAGGGCTTGGACTGTTGTTCTTACACGAGCCCAGTACGGATTGGGAACGTCACATACAACATTGAATGTCTTATAGGATTCCACACGATGTTTTCCTTTAGTTATTTATTTATGGGCTGTTCACCATTCATTGATTAGTGTTAACTAACGGTTTAATGTAATGCTGTGTCTATTTGTTTTGTTCGAATAGACGGAGACGACATCACATTTAATCGTCAGTCAACTCAACACTAATCAATGGACGGTGAAACAGCCCCTTAATCTCATAACTGGCACTAGCAGCCAAGTCACATTTTCATATGCTAATCCATACTAATATCATAAATGCGAAAGTGTGTTTGTATGTTTGTGTGTTTGTCCGTCTTTCACGCTGTAACGGAGCGACGGGTCCACGTGATTTTTGGCATAGAGATAGTTTAAGGGCCCGAGAGTAACATAGGCTACTTTTTATCCCGGAAAAATGCACAGTTCCCGAGGGAACAGCGCGCGATAACCGAATACCACGCGGGCGGAGCCGCGGGCAAAAGCTAGTTACATATAATTTAGAGAAGTAAACTATATTACACATACATACATATAAAAGTAATTATTTATGGTAAATTTAAAGTATAGTTTTGCATCAACTGCGTGACTAAAAGCATTCATTCACTCATTCATTCATTTATTTTTCTGAAGTTTCACTTAGTATTCTGAAGAAGTACTGTTAAAAAAACTGAACCGCTTTCCAGAGTGGAAACTTTTTGCTGCTTACGTCATGTTGTCATCCCAAACATTTCCCAAAGAAATAAATAAAGTGGTTATGAAAAGTATAGGTTAGGTTAGATTTGTTTTATAACAATTCTGAACAATTATTGGATTCAGAGAAAAGAGAATTATGACAAACGATAATTCTGGCAAACATTATTCGGCCTTTCGATAAGTAAGTTCGAGCCGATATGGACCCCCTCATACTTCACGAACTTGCATCGATACACAAGTCGACATCACTAAGCCGGCAACAATCTAACAACTCGATAATCTACAATCGATACATCGTCTAGCGAATTATCGATAGAATATATTAATACGCGCTACGAGTTAGTTTGGAGATGTCTGCCGCTCTAAATCTGTGCACAATGCGGCCCTAGCTTGCTCTGATTTGCTAATGGCACTATTGGAATAATATGGATAAGACTTTAAATGTTTTTTCGACGATCTTTGATTTTCGCATTGTTAGCGGAGTTTCGCTCTACATGGAATTTCAAGTGGAAATTCTTTTGCACGATTTGAAGGTGACTTGCATTTATTTCTTCGGAAGTCATGTCAAAGTTCATTATTTTGTTTCTTAAACAAAAAAAATTAAACAAAAAATAGAACCGACTACAAAAAAACCATGAAAATAATTTTCTACCAGCCTGAAGTCGGTGCCTCGGCACGAGCCTGCAGGAGTGGACCTATAATCGTCTACCTCACCTACAACTATATGAGTAAATGGCTTCAATCACTCCAACGACCGACGCACGACGCCGCAGAAGAAACGCTAGTCTGAAACTAGCCTTAATGCTCTTTATCTAGCACTGGACTTATTTTTATACTATCTTTTGCCCGCTTCTCCGCTCGCATGGTATTCGGTTATCGCGCGCTGTTCCCTCGGGAACTGAGCATTTTTCCGGGATAAAAGTAGCCTATGTCAGTCTCGGGACCATAAACTATCTCTATGCCAAAAATCACGTCGATCCGTCGCTCCGTTACGGCGTGAAAGACGGAGAAACACACAAACACACTTTCGCATTTATAATATTAGTATGGATTGTCTTATCCACAATGTGCGAGCGTAAGCGGAGACGCGCGGACAGTAGACATCACAAAGTCCGTTCGGATCGGCTTATCGCACTGTGCATTTCCCGCTCCGACTGTTCCAACTATGCGTCATACTGCTGACTATGCGCTGTCTACATACTCTGCCTCCCATTAGTTTAATTGTTAGATGCTAAAAGTTGTACTTTCCTAATTAGTTTGTCTTCGATTGCCACTTTTTGTTTTTGGGAAGGTTAGTCGCCCAAATTAAATTCTTCTTCTGTTCTTCTTTAGCCGTTCTCGACTTCTGAGTTGTAGGCCTCCTTCAGCATAAGCCATCCGTTCCGGTCTTGAGCAGTTTCCAACCACTTTCTGTGGTCTTCATCTCGGGTGGTAGATTTAATATGCGAGAAAAGACTGTTGAGAACGACTGGGAATAGAAGAGGGATAATGCTGGAGTACCTGATACAGCGCGATAGTAACATAAGAACAACAATTGAAGGGAAAATAGAGGGCAGGAGAGACAGGGGAAGACCGAGACGTGAGCCTATGGTAAAGAATGGTGGTTACTCTACCAACGAGAGCTATAAGGCTTTTAAATATATAATTATGAGTCGCCTAAATGGTCAAAGACACTAACTAGGTCTTAGCTTTTGTTTACTTATTTTAGTTTTTTTTTCATATCTGTAAACTGACATATTTTAGAAAATTACGCATTTCTACAACTGGCAACACTAAAATTGTCAGCCAAAGATGTCAGCAAATCGGGTGACACTCTTTCCCGGCCCGGATAATACTGACATGGAAATACCGGCCCTGTTTTTTTGTGTACACGCCCATAGAAACTGACAGGAGCTTCTAAAGGCGTCTACACGAAAAACAAGGTCGGTATTATCCGGGCCGGGAAAGAGTGTCACCCAGCAAACCCAAACAAAATGCTCATGAAACGCATAATGTCTTTAAATCAGTGAAACCAAACCGTGAATATCACGTGACACGGCACGGGAACCGTGTAACGAGAACTCGTTAATAATTGTAACCCGTGCCGCGATCTCGTATCCAGAGCGCATCCCGCGCACGCGTCGTGACTCGCACAGACATTTTATTACCATAATTTAAAACAAATATCTGATTGTGTGTAGCTCGCTTTAAAGTGTTAAAGCTGAGTCCGTCAAAGGGCCGGTGCTATGTGGAATCGGTCAGTATTTTAAATATCGTCACTACTTTTAAAAAAGCTCGTAACTTAAAATTGATAATTTTTGTAAGTGAACTTTATGCGCATTATTTGAAGGGTCGAATTTGTTGACGTATTGATTTGAGATACGAGATTTTGTCATATTAGTAACGATATGTTTTTGTTTATTCTGTGGCAGTGTTGCCAGACTTCGGAAACTTTTCAAGTTGGCAAGGATTTGGAACGGTTTTTTTTTTACTTTTAGTATTCGACACGCTAACGTTTTAAGAGTAATCGCTTGTATTGGGACAGACTTCATTATACTGCAGCGATGATTACCACAATAAATCTGGTTTTCTACCCTGTTAAGGACAAAAAGGAGTGGCGCTACAGTGCCTGCAGTAACAAGGGGGTAAAAAATGTTATGACAAAAATAACTATAAAATTCTATAAAAAATAATTATGTACTGTTTTCCAAAAAAAAAAGGATAGTGACTTAGCCGTCTCTGGTAGTTAACTAACTAAATTGGCACAGCGACCCAAAAAGGGTCTTGGCCTCCGAAACGAGAGCATGCCATCTGCCCCGATCGTGCGCAGCCTCTTTCCAGTCGTCGACTTCAAGGCGTCGCAGATCCGCTTGGACACTGTCCTCCCAGCGGTAGCGGTAGCGGTGTCTCTGGTAGTTAACGGAAACAAAAAAGAAGAGGTATATAAAGCATATTATATCAATGCCTTGAAACTCAATTACAACAGCCGCTGAGATTAAAGTTAGCGACTTTTTATAGAATAGTTTCAAAACAGCTACGAGTAGGTACCTGATATTTTTTAAGCTCGTGCTGGCATCCCTGAGACTCGTGTCAAAATTGCGCCGTCCCTCAAAACACCGGCTCCAATAAACATTGTTCGGAGTCACGCTGCCTATCACACGGCACACATGTGCATGCGCATGTGTTGCATGCATGTATAACGCGGGAGCTGAGCGCACATTTTGTTCAATTACTTGCGGGCACCACTATTTTGTCTCGTTGGTCCATATCACGTCAAAACTGCGCAATTTTCCAGGTAAAAAAATATTTATTTAAAATGGCTTAGTTATAAACTTAAGAAAAAGCTTTGGTGGCCGAGTGGTTCAATCTATTGCCATGTCCTCTCAAGCAGAGGATTGTGGGTTCAAACCCCGGCTCGTACCTGTGATTTTTTCGAAATGCACGTGCAAAATTTCATTTGCAATTAACCATGAGCTTTACGGTGAAGGAAAAATATCGTGAGGAAACCTGCACAAACCTGCGGAGCAATTCAATAGTGTGTGTGAAGTTCCCAATCTGCACGGGGCCCACGTGGCACGTATATAGTCTGGGATGATGATGATGAGTTATAAACTGTCTTCGCCCCATTATATCAGCAAACTTTTACAAATAAAGGTGGATGAATCCATGAACGTAAAACCTCTATTTTTTATATGTACTCGTAAGTGCTTCAATTTTGAATTAAATGGCGAGTCGATCATACAAGTTCTAATTAAACCAGATTTGATATTTATACAGTTTATTTTTATTCAATTTATCAGAATATTTTTCAGCATTTTGCAACGTAATCTAATGATCAAGGAATTCATATGATTATTTTGTTATGACTATTCAGAAAATATGGCGCAGAGAGTTTAATTGGGTTAACAAATAAAATTGCTTTAAAATCACTTATGGTGTGCTAAATGAGCTAACTCTTTTTGCTTGCCTTAGAAAATTTATGTGTGCCCGAGTTTTTGGTACCTACTGTTTACTATTTTTTTGTTTACTATCTTTAGTAGTTCAATAAAGAGTCATTGTATTGTGTATTGTATTAAATTCACAAACATTTTTCAAACGCCATCTCCCGGTCGTAGGAACTGTCGTAGCGATACGAGGTTCGTGAGGCATGCCCCGGGCTCGCATCTCGGACGCAATCTTTATAAGGTGGTAAAACATATATTTAATGCGAAACCTGCGCACGAGCAAGCGTGTGAGGCTCCGGTTACTTGGGTACTTTAGTTATTTTTATGTCTTTTTTGGTTTCTAGGTGATCGAGAGAGACAAAGGCCAGACGGGTCTAAGAATCTAGGAAAATAGCTTTTATCTGTTACTCTACTTACGTGGACGACTTTTGGCAGTTGAATATGTTGGAATTTTGCAAAATTTTCATGGCAAATTTGAAAAAACTAAAACGTACCTTTCATTTACTTTGCGGCACAACCTAATTAAATTGATTAAAAACTTTTCACCTGCAACATGAAATGCAATTAAATTTGAATTTGAACCATGCAAAATTTCAATGTTCCAGACTTCGGATTATCAGAATTTTACAGTCGTATATCCTCACTCCTGATCCCGTACGAATATTTTACTTATTTGACAGTAACTTGTGCTTTTCTGAGAGCTTTGTTGTATCCAGGAATAGCCAAACCATGGAGATGTATGTAATCTTAGTCACTATATTATTATAGACCGGGACTGAAATACATTGGAGAGCTCTTTATATGATCTTAAAGCCCTCTTTCTGTTACATGTATACCCACATGAAATCAAATCATATAGACACGAAAATAAAAACACACTAGCAAGTTTTCTCATTCATAACATTACAGAGATGTCTGTGTGTGTGTGTGTGTGTAAATAACGCTTACTTGCAACACAACACGTTCACAAATCGAATGTCCAACTTTTAAGTCATCGAGACAATTAAACGTTTAAATCCTGGCCATATTTCAGAGGTAGGGTTTCATTAAGGGATGGGGCGGGTGGTCAGTGTTTGTGATTTGTAAATGGGCAGCCCTTAGCCCTTCCTGAAGACGGGGATATATCACGTAACGGAATGATAACTCGGTTTCATGGATTTATATAGAGTTGATACAACCTTCCCCAGAAACGGTATTATTTCATCATTTATTTTAATCAAAACAGAGAGAGGAGGCCTGTGCCCAGCAGTGGGACGTATGTACACTATGGATTCAAATTCCGCAATAAATGATTTGTATATTGATTGGGATGGAATACAGGAACAGGCTTGCAGTACACAAAACCGAAATACTCATCATCCATAGTTCCAGCCAATATATGTCACACTTCTGGGCACAGGCATTCTTTTAGATTACAAGGGCGTGGGTCGTAGTTCCAGCGCAGGCCCAATGTGGATTGAGAGCTTCGCACATGTCATTGAATACTTTGAAAAGTGCAGGTATACTTCACCATAAAGCTCGTAGTAAATTTGTAATGTAATTTTGCACAAGAATTTCTCAAATGATTTGAAACCAGGATCCTCTGCTTAAGAAGCCTCAGATCAAACCACTAGGCCATTGGCATTATATCCTGTCTATATTATATTTTATGCTATTGTGCACAGCCTTCTAGCTAGGAGGCCTTGATTTGAGTAAAAAAGTGTACCTACCATGTGTCATACGGAACTTAAGAAAAAGAAAAAAATGTGTGCACCACATTTTATTGCTAAAATAATTTACGGAATAATTTATATTTGCTTAGGAATTTAGCATAAAATTGAGGGAGCAATTCAAAGGGAGTCAACAGACGAATAAGATTGAATAGAAAAAAATATCTACACTCGTCAGTGTTACCACTGAACCAGTCACACTGAAATTCCCAAAATCACACCGTCCCAGCTCCCTAAATTCCCACACCACCCACAATAGCCTGACGAGATGTCTTAAGGGCACGAAGGTTCCCGCAAATTGCCAAAGTAAGTGTAGCGTCCGAACAGAAATACATTATCTGGGCTCGAAGGCTGTGTGTCGGAGATTTATTAGTTTAGGCTTTAGATGACTACTCTATTTCCTGAGAGATAAATCGTTGAATTTGGAATTGTTTTAGGATACAAAATGTATTGGTGTTAATAGTTATTGATCATTAGGGTTGAAAATTATCATGATCATTGATTCATAATTATCATCAGCCGGAAGACGTCCACTCCACAAAGGCCTCCCCCTCAGAACTCGTCACTTGCATATACCGGTTGCCCGCAACCCTCCCGATGTCGTCAGTCCACCTAGTGGAAGGCCTGTCAATGTTTCGTCTTTTAGTTCGTGATCACCACTCGAGGACTTTTCTCCCCCGACGGTTATTTGTTCTTTGAGATAATTAATTATGTTCATTGAAATTTGAAAATATAGGTCGTCCAACAATAGGTAAATATCCAACGGCTGATATGATGATGGTGATGATTATTAGCTCGAAGAATATGCAAACTGAAGTGGTGTGGTAATATACAGGCCACATCGTTTGAAGCTCAGGCCTCATCGTTTTATTCGACTGAATGGCAAACGAGCAAGTGGGTCTTCTGATGGTGTGAGATCACCACCGCCCATGCACCAGAGCAACACCAGAGGGATTGCAGATGCGTTTCCAACCTAGAGGCCTAAGATGGGATACCTCAAGTGCCAGTAATTTCACCGGCTGTCTTACTCTCCACGCCGAAACACAACAGTGCAAGCACTGCTGCTTCACGGCAGGATTACCGAGCAAGATGGTGGTAGCAATCCGAGCGGACCTTGATGATGATGATGATGATGATGTATTATTCTCCTACTCTCATAATAAGTTAAGTTAAGTTAATATAAATATCAATGTCTTTAAAGTACCTGTACACCTAAAATAATACAGTATATTATGTTGAAGAGCGGTGTCTCAACACAAGCATATGTATGCTTAAAAAGAGACACCAACTCAGATTTGGCGTTATGTCTTAAGTTAACGAATAAACAATTTTTTTTTGTCCAAAACATCGCATGCTAGCCCAAGCACCCAACCAGGTCAACTTATCCAACCACATTTGAATAACTATCGACACTTAATTCTTCCTCCGCCGCGTCGCCTGCCTCAACCGGAAGTCCAACTTGGTCGGTCGGCTCAAACTCGACCGGAACTGGATGGAAAAGCGACATATATTTCGAATTTAGGGCTATTGTCTATGGAAGTTTGATTTTGAATGTTTTGTGATATATTGGGATTGTTGTAATGGTTTTGGGACGTTGAGTGGATTTAAGTGCTGATTTTGGTCAGACTGCTAAACCTGTATACCTATAGATTACTAGCTTATGCCCGCGACTTCGTCTGCGCGGATGTAGGTTATCGCGCGGTGGCGCCCTCTACCGGAATAAAAAGTATCCTATGTTGATCCTTGGAGTTTAAACTATCTCTATGCCAAGATTCATCAAAATCGGTTCAGTGGTTTCGACAGGAAAATGTAAAAGACAGACAGACAGACAGGCAGACAGTTACTTTCGCATTTATAATATTAGTAGGGATTAGTAATTTAAAGACTCTTTCCGACTCCAAATTCTCTGTCTATTCTTATTATCTAGGCTATTCGGCTGTGAAAAGAAAACATTTCATAACAATTAACAATAACTTACTATTAAAGAAAGAAACAAAGAAAGAAAGAAAATACATTTATTTAACGCCATAAAACAAACATAGAAATAAACATAAAACAAATAAAGACATACATGACGCTAAATAGGTCCCCACTCATCACCACCATTAATGCATTGTTTCATTATGACGATCACCTAATTGTGCTTCAATAGCATATTGTAGCAGCCAGCCATTATAAGAATTGGGCGATTGTATAGGTAAAGTCCATTTCAATAGAATCTGACAATCCTGTACACACTTCAAGCCAATTAATATGAACACTGGGTTGCCTAGATCTTGGTGTGTCTTGGTGATGTGACTATTATTATTTTTTGATTCCTTTTAGACTACAATCACATCAACAAGGACATACATAATTAAGTGTGCCCACGTTAGGGTGTCTTGAATGTTTAGCAAATTGTCAGATTCTATTGAAATGTAGTTTACGTAGTCAAGTTATTTTTGGGATAATTTTTACTTCACTTGTACCTTCAGAGTAATTTGTCTGTTCAAATTATTTTTTTTAGTTTCAGATCATTATTTTCATTTTGATTTTTTTGCAAGAATTTCCCACATATAAGTGCACAAAATAATATTGGATTTTATAATTATTAAAATTTGATATTTCAACGACCTTAATAAGTCCTATTTCTGTCAATTTCCAAGATTTCGATTATCTTACCTTTTTTACGCTTTTAGTCGGTAAGGAAAATTGCTTCCTGTAATGATTTTTATAGTAACTGTAATTCCAGAAAAACTGGTATTTCTTAGATTTTGAAGAAAATTTTAAAGTCGTGGTTTGCTCTAGGTTCTGTCACACAAGTAGCGTCAGATAGACTTTCGCAGTTATTAAAAACACCAAAACAAGTGACTGCACTTTTCCGGTGAAAACAACGTCAGTCAGTCCGTCAGTCTGAGGTATGGGTAGGGAAGAGTCTGACTGTTATAACCCTTCGGCATTGTTTCATCAATTATTTTTGTCATTGGATTTACAAATACATCAGTGGCGTGACCCCGTAACTGGATCGCTTATTTTCCGGTGAAAACAACGTCAGTCAGTCCGTCAGTCTGAGGTCTGGGTAGGGTAGGGTCTGACTGTTATAACCCTTTGGCATTGTTTCATCAATTATTTTTGTCATTGGATTTACAAATACATCAGTGGTGTGACCCCGTAACTCGATTGCTTATTTTCCGGTGAAAACAACGTCAGTCAGTCCGTCAGTCTGAGGTCTGGGTAGGGTAGGGTCTGACTGTTATGACCTTTAGACCCACTTGCAGGTAAAAATAAATCTAGATTTAGTTGTTAAGCCTGGCTTAAGCTTGACAGTTCCATACATTTTGACACTACTAAACTAAGCTTAACGCTAACTCGAGATTTATGTGTGTTTTCTGCAAGTGGCCATTAGTCATCGTTTCATTAATTATTTTTGTCATTGGATTTAGAAATACATCAGTGGCGTGACCCCGTAACCGGATCGCTTATTTTTTTACGTATTGGCATCGATAATGGCAAATCGCTATCGGTATCGATAGTAAAAAGGTTGTATGTAAAGAACGTTATTTTTTTATTTAGAAGTGTAATTTTTTGATAAATTGTCAAAAACGAAATACAATTGTACAATATTTTATAAAAAATTCTAGTAGTCTAAGTACTGGGAATTTTGATCTGGTCACGACTTACGTTTTTTTTTTTCATTAAGTTTTGTTCATTCGCATAATTGCGTGAGAGTTGTCAATGCGAGCCACTGTAAACGATGCGCTACAGAAAATTAGCTGCCTCGAAGAAAGACAATAACAATTATATCCAAGTAGATCCATACGTCAACTCCTCCCCCCCTTTGGTCAAGATATGGTCGAATTAATATTCATACGGCAGGCCCAGGTGGCCGTTGAGAAGGGTGGACGGCGTGGACATTATGGATGAGATTATACAAAAGGTGGGGAGGGGTTTTTTAGGTACGAGGTGAGTGCCTCTGAGAGAAAAGTGTTTAATGTAGAACGTATCAAAAATAGTTGTGTATCTAACTGGATGGAATTCAAAAAGAGATATAAGTGGGAGGTCAAAAATGACACAGCAAAATGATATTAGGACTACACGTGAACGACGTAGCTTTTGTAAAAAACAAAGACAGTGTCTCAACGTACAAAACTCGTATCAGTTTGTGAGGGCTCAAGCTGCAGTTTCCATTGTAAATGTATTTTATTACATAAGTGGAATATTTTTAAAACGTTTTTTGCGTATCTGGGTCACGCGATTTTGAACACGACAGATTCAAATTACTACTAATGATAATTTAAAAAGTTGAAGAAAGGACAAAATACGAATTTGTCGCTGAAAAACATTCAAGAATGGATAGAAATCTTGAACCTTGATGGCGCCAAACTCTTCCGTCTTACTCGTACTCAGAACAAAGAGTTGAGTTGACTGCAAACCCTTACTGCCTAGTTTAAGAGGCACCGTCTTATAAAATGAAGAATATTTTCAGTCATCAAATTCATATCAACTCCATCCAGTTTCAAACTGTTTCGTGCCCCGTCTGCGTCCCACACTCTACAGGGTGGTGTCGACCCAAGACGCCGGGGTGGCCGGGATACGGGCCCTTGTCTTATCTGTGCCCCGCCCGGGGACAAGACCTGATGGATTAACTTCATTGTTCCTCGGTCCAGTGACGTGGAATTTATAATTGTGTGCCGTTTTATTTAACGTTGCTGTGGTAACGGATTGTGTGAGGCCAGAGGGTGGATTGGAGAAAGAAATTGGATTCGTGATTGTTTACGTTAGAGGCTTTTAGGTAATGCGTGAAACAGTTTTATTCTTAGAGTTATTTACCACAGCTACCACAGGTGAGTGCGGCAACTCATTTAGGGGATAGATGGGGACCTACATATTATATTTAAAAAATAAAGTGATAATCTCCTTGATTTCTTGCACACTACCTACCTCATTATTCTTTTTACAATCTAACATGGTCACAACATCAACAATTCATCGTTTAGACGTTTTGAGTTGGACTTCTCTTAAAGTTACCTGTTGTTGTGTTGTTGGCTGTTGTATTGTTACCGAAATTAAGGGAATTAAACAATAAAAACTTATGAATCCATAATATCATTCTGGAAAACAAGAACCTCCTGTACCTAGTTATCAAAGAATGATACAGTATTTTTAAGAAAGCTATTCTACTCATTAGAGAGTGCAACTGGTTTTCCACCACCATCTCACTCCTTCTGTTAACCGGCAGAGCTTGCAATATTGTGCTCTTGTGCGCAATCGCAGCCGAGAAAATTACGAACTTATCAGGTATTTCATTATAACCCTTTATGTTAGATATGTATCAGCAATCACTGATATATTGATAACTAGCTTATGCCCGCGACTTCGTCTGCGCGAACCTAGGTTATCGCGCGGTGGCGCCCTCTACCGGAATAAAAAGTGTCCTATGTTGATCCTTGGGGCTTAAACTATCTCTATAGCAAATTTCATCAAAATTGGTTAAGCGGTTTCGACGTAAAAGCGTAACAGACAGACAGAGTTACTTTCGCATTTATAATACTAGCTTTTACCCGCGGCTTCGCACGCGTAAACTAATCGGTCTGGTAGTGGCAATTGAAATATCCCGTGGGAGTATAGGGATAAAAAGTAGCGTATGTGTTATTCCAGACGTGCAGCTACCTACATACCAAATTTCATGACTTTTAGCCCAGCGGTTATTATTTCAAAATTTTATTCCTATCCCGTGGGAATATCGGGATAAAAAATAGCCTATGTGTTATTCCAGAGGTTCAGCTACCTACACACCAAATTTCATGGCTCTAAGCCCAGTGGTTGTTACTTCGAGATTTTATCCTTTGATATCCCGTGGGAATTTCGGGTCAAAAAGTCGCTTATGTATTATTTCAGACGTGCAGCTCCCTACATACCAAATTTCATGACTCTAAGCCCAGCGGTTATTAATTCAAAATTTTATCCCTATCCCGTGGGAATATCAGGTTAAAAAGTAGCCTTCGTGTTATTCCAGAGGTCCAGCTACCTACATACTAAATTTTATGGCTCTAAGCCCAGCGGTTGTTATTTCGAGATCTTATCCCTAGTTATCCCGTGAGAATATCGGGTCAAAAAGTCACCTATGTGTTATTCCATACGTCCAACTACCTACATACCAAATTTCATGACTCTAAGCCCAGAGGTTCTTATTTCGAGATTTTATCCCTATCCCGTGGGAGTATCGGGATAAAAAGTAGCCTATGTTTTATTCCAGATGTTCAACTATCTACATACCAATTTTCATCCAAATCCGTCTTGCCGTTTTAGCGTGAAGGAGTAACAAACATACTTACTCACTCACTCACAAACTTTCACATTTATAATATTAGTAGGATGTTCAACTATCTACATACCAATTTTCATCCAAATCCGTCTTGCCGTTTTAGCGTGAAGGAGTAACAAACATACTTACTCACTCACTCACAAACTTTCACATTTATAATATTAGTAGGATTAGTAGAGATAATGATTACTTACATTCTTCTTTGTCTCAGCCGTTACACTCTTCACAGAGTGGTCGTGGTCTCGTAGTCATGGTCATGGTAGCGATACTCCTCTATTCGTTATCATTCCAATCTCTCTCTTTCTCTCTCTCTCTCTCTCTCTGATTAGATACTATCAGGTGATCCATTCGCTCGCTCATTCTTGTTGCACAAAAATACTTTAATGATCCAAAAACTCGCATCGAAGGCAACGAATAACCAGACAAATAATTGAATGGTTCATTACACAATAATTATAATTACCTTATCAACGCTTACCCAACAATACAGAACCAATATTTGCACCAGACTGCTGACCGTACCTGAAGGATTCCTTAAAAGGTCGGACCCTCATCAAAGCAAACTAAATTAACGGCTCGAAACATCTTGACCAAGTTATTGTTCGTCATAGAATACTTTGACAGAGGGGTCAGTCTATTTACGGTTCGTGGAACTAAGCAGAGCGAAAGGCTGACTCATAACACTTAAACAAAGAGGCGTAACGCTACAATATTTCCCGGGATTAATAGAAAGAAAACATTAGGTATAACAAAGATTAAAAATACGAACATGAACATCGTTATTGTTTTAGTCGCCTCATGATCATGGCGCATGCAACTGTGCCAAAATATCGAGCTTTACGCGGAACAAAACCGGAATTTAAATCATAAAATGAGTAATGACGGTGGTAGTCTAAAATATTGTCTTTTAAAAAAGGTTCCGGCTTAGCATGTGGGTGGTTGAAAACCAACACTGGTCTTGCGCCAGGCCATAGAAGTGTTAAATCACGAAAGGCCACACTATAATAGCTAACCAACTAATTTGGCTTAGGGACCCAAAGAAGGTCTTGGCCTCCAAAACGAGAGCATGCCATCTGTCCCGATCGTGCGGAGCCTC
This sequence comes from Choristoneura rosaceana, assembly GCA_037349165.1. Lineage (NCBI taxonomy): Eukaryota > Metazoa > Arthropoda > Insecta > Lepidoptera > Tortricidae > Choristoneura > Choristoneura rosaceana. The sequence goes on from JAZBNJ010000032.1 coordinate 4,767,112, forward strand.
TTGCCAGTCGTCGACTTGAAGACATCGCAGATCTATCACACTATAATAGACACAAAAAGTGTAGAGCAGCCACAGACGCATTAACGGCGCATTTAAAAATGCGGTGTGGAAAGGCTCTAACTCTGTCCAATACAATATCGTAGACAGGTAATATTACAAATAGTTCGTCAGAAGAAAACTGAGCATTGGGTATGTCATTTATAAGTGATTTTGATTACTTTTTTGCAAACGCATGGAAAACGTTATTGGTCGTCGTATTGTTAGTCTCTTGAATATATTTACTCTCAGTTGTTCGGCAAAGTTCGAAAGCATTCGGGCGTTTGGAATTTGAAAAACAAACGTTCACTAGTGGACGTATGCAAATAACGTCCGTAAACCAATTAGGGTGAGTTCGGTTGAGATCGGGCACGCTCGGAAATCTAAGCTTCGTGTTGATAGTTATTGTATTTTGACTGAAAAATTTAAACATTATGAAATAAGGGTGCGATCGAACCGCTGCTTAAAAATTGGTGACGGCATGGAATCGCAGTAATGCACCGTATGCGCACCGTTTTTATCGCATGCTCTCCACACCGCTGCTTAAAATACGGAATCGCAGTGACGCATCGGTAAAGGTTTGCGCATTTTAAGCACTGCTTAAGGTTTTTAGGTACTCTTATTGTTTTGCTCATCTGTGATATATAGGACACAAGGCGAGTTGTTTTAAAATCGGGTGGCGTCATAAAAGAACCCTTTTTTTTCTTTTTTTAATTGCGAAACTGAAGTGGCAGTGGGCGGGGCACATTGCTCGCCGGACTGATGGCCGATGGGGTCAATAGGTTCTCGAATGGCATCTGCGGACGAGACGAGCTGTCGGTAGGCCTCGAACAAGATGAAGCGGCGACCTGGTTAAGATCGCGGGATCGCGGTGGATGCGGAAAACACCAGACCGGTCTGAGTGGAGAGCCTCGGGGGGAGACCTATGTCCAGCAGTGGACGTCTTTCGGCTGACATAATGATGATGAAAGCGTGCTGGTATAACCCGGACATTATTGTACATAATCAAAAAACACAAAACCGAATATGTGGGGCCATGCTGCTCTATGATAAATAATTAACTACTGCAATTATTACGGATGGGCAAAATACAGGAAAAACGGCGCTCTAGAAGAAAGACATGACGGCTGGCTTAGGGAGTGGACCGGGATCAGCAGTTTAGAGCAGCTGTCCCAGATAACTCAAGAGATAACGGCGAACCTTCTGTAGTAGTGTGGCACTTTAACCTAAAAAAAAACACACAACTCACATGTTCACACCAAAAACAGAAAAACAAAAAACAATCGTAAAAACTCACCAAAACGCCATGTCACACCCTTTATGAGCCTAAATGAGCCCTTCCAATTTCCTCAAGAAAGTTGAAGTCATGGCTCCACCACATATGTCACGGAAAACACACTTTTAGAGCCCTGAGAATAAAGGTGACGTGGCAGGAATGTTTGTGGTTGTGATATACGGATGAACATTTCGCCGAGCAATTGCTACTTATTCTTCTAATTCAGGAGTTACGTCTTGTTGGTGTTACGGATGACTTCAAACTCAAACTGACAACATTTATTGACAACAAAACACACATTATAACAAAAACATAATAAAACATAAATAGAAGAGAGAAGTTAGAGAGAAATTAGAGACGTTGTGCTGTAGTAACGTGTGATGCCAGAAGGACTCAGCTTCTTACTATCTTAACTTACTACTTTACTTTACTTCGTCACCATTTTTAACCCCCGACTCAAAAAGAGGGATCTTATTATAAGTTAAACACTAATTTAAAGATTGGCAGCAATCTGACTGCGGCATCTTAGCTCTTAAACAGATTTACTGATTTCGTTATAGTTTTTCGCGGTGGTCCTTAGCTATGTTTCCTTAAAATTGGTTCAGCTGATTTTGAGATATTTATTTATTTTGAAATTACAATTACCTATAATAATAATTTATTCGATGTATGCGGGAAATAGATGTCATTTGCAAATAATAGTAAGTACATGAAAATAGAGTATCACCGCCCGTCAGGCCGACGTCCGACCGTAGTGCTACATATAAAAAAATCCTAAAACTGTGGCAGAATATGTATAACCGCCACTAATAAAATAATACATTATTTAACAACAATAAGTACCTATCTGCTTTATAGATGCCTACTTGCATAGTAAGTTTGTGACACCTACAATATAGCTTGCCCCGGGTGCCATCTATGCTATACTATAGCTACATACGCTACTGGGCGAAGCTTTGTACCAGAACTAGAGCGTGAGAAAAGCCTCTATTCTTAGCTCATCTCCTTATATGTTAACCACATTCTATACACGTCTTAATGCTAAGCACAGACCCCCCCCCCCCCCAAGGCTTGGAATTACTAGACACTCATGCTGACGTGGACCCAGTGTGGATTATGAACTTCATGGAGGTATATCTGAAATGGAATTACTTTTCATTGTTATATAGATCTCGTAGTTTTTTTTTATTTTTCTCCATCATCGAAAAAGTGATGGAAAATTTCAAATGTGATGTCAGCCGTCCGTTTTTTAATTTAATATCTTAATCATAAAACTACCGTGAGCGTGAGACTCACTCATCCATACTAATATTATAAATGCGAAAGTGTGTTTGTATGTTTATATGTTTGTCCGTCTTTCACGGCGTAACGGAGCGACAGATCCACGTGATTTTTGGCATAATAGTGTTAGTTTATGGGCCCGAGAGTTACATAGGCGACTTTTTATCCCGGAAAAATGCACAGTTCCCGAGGGAACAGCGCGCGATAACCGAATACCACGCGACGGAGCCGCGGGAAAAAAGCTTGTATTTAATATGAATGTAATATCTCTTATCTCATCTTAGGCCTCTAGGTTGTCAACGCATCTGCAATCCCCCTGCCTGGTGTTGCAAGTGTCTATGGGCGGTGGTGATCTCTTACCATCAGGCCACTTGCTCGTTTGGCATCCAGTGGAATAAAAAAAAGTTTAATTTTGCTCTTACCAACTTAGACCCGTACATTCCACCGAAAGGGTGTGCTGTAGCATAAATGATCACCGGGCATTGACGAAGACAAATGACAGCCGATGCCGAACTTACACAGAGATAAGAGGTAGGCCGAAATTAGCTGCGTTTTAGTTGGCCAACTCCACGCATTTTTCACTGTCTGAAGGGTGGCCGACGAGGTCAAGAAGGGGTTAAGTTTTAAGACTTGGGTAACTGGCACGGTATTTAGATATCTACTTGTGCATCTGCGTCTTTATGATTTAAAAAACAGTCTTTAAATTGATTCAAAATTGGATAGTCGCGTACGTTTCTGTAGTCTAATTATCGTGTTTTTAGCAATAGTGACATGGTAATTAGATTTCGCGCCTTTTTTAATATAATTAGTACGTCGGCTAATGGGTGAATACCAAAAAGTTGCACAGCGTTAAAGCTGCGTTAGCATGTAGTTTTAATTTCTATTAACTTTTTTCATTGTGACACGAAAATTATCGATACAAATTTTTATAATTAATTTTCGTGTTGACACTAGGTCCTTACTTTTGTTTACGAATTTTTAATTGAAACTTTTTTTTAGTTGTTTTAAATGAGCGTCGAGCAGTCCTGACTAATCAATCTAACTTCACGTCATCAACTATACGAATGTTTGTTCTCGGGTCTTGGATGTTTAATATGTATTTAAGTATTTATTTATCTATATAAGTATGTTTATCCGTTGCCTAGTACCCATAGTACAAGCTTTGCTTAGTTTGGGACTAGGTCAATTGGTGTCAAGTGTCCCGTGATATTTATTTATTTATTTATTATTATTTATTCAACTCACTGGCGCTTACTGGAAAGCAGACATTGCCGGACTTTCACCATATTCAATCAAACTAACTGACCCATCACCTCTTGTAATATTCCACGCAAATGACAGACAAAATGCACTCGTTTTTAGCGTTGACTCTTAAGCTTAAAGCATATGAAACGCATAATAATATGAAGTTCTGCAAGAGTGTTGTTCTGCACACAACTGCAAAGACGCCAAAGGTGTAATTTTTACAACTCCCGTGGGAATTTTGTTAAAATTTGTAATTTATATTCAACTAGCTTTTGCCCGCGGCTCCGCCCGCGTGGTATTCGGTTATCGCACGTTTTTCCGGGTTAAAAAGTAGCCTATGTCACTCTCGGGCCCATAACCTATCTCTATGCCAAAAATCACGTCGATCCGTCGCTCTGTTACGGCGTGAAAGACGGACAAACACACAAACATACAAACACACTTTCGCATTTATAATATTAGTATGGATTGCCAGATATAATAGTTTTAGCGAACAAAGCTACAGGTAAATGCTAGTGATGATACAAATAGGCCTATTCAGGTTTATTTACACTTCTATTGTTGACCCAAGCCCTCGCCCACACGAGGCTACGGGCAGTGCGCAGTAATCGTCCGAAAATTAGCTTTGACCGCATATAAATACATTAAGTCAATCCAGTTAGAAGTTGTGGTGCGGGGGACAAACTGTGGCGTTTTTGGACCCTAAAAATGAACTTACAAAGTTCAAAACGTTTATTTTTTTTTTCTGCAAATAGGTCGCAAACGGCTCTTTTCAAGACCATCATTGCCAACAAGAATGCGCCGCAAGACTTCACAGAAAGCTATTTTCTCAAAATAAACAATAATAAAAAAAATTACCTACAAATAAAGACAAGGATACAGTATATATATTTACGTTCAGTAGTTTATAAAGTTTATAAAGCTTCCACCGCCAAAAAATAAAAGAAGAAAAATAAAAAATAAAATGTTTTAGATAGATATAAAAATATTAGGAAACAGAGACATGAGATGCAGAAGTGTTCTTCATACTGTAACTAACCCCCCCAAAGACTTTCTTGCCCCGTCTAAAAACCTTAAAACTAACTTACTCTACCTACTAAAAGCTAACCAAACTTAAAGCTACTTAAAAGTAACTTAAACCTAATTAAAGATCCTAGAAGCTCCTGGAAGCTCAAGGCTCCTGAAGCTCCTGAAGTTTAAAAGCTACAACCTAAGCTACTAAGCTCAAAATCTTAAAAGCTATTACCTAAGCTTAAAAGGTTTAAAAGCTAGGACCTACCTATGTGCACCTACCTATCACTTGTACCTAAGAATCCTACTATAATGTATGAACCCTACTATATGATAGCGTGATGATGAAATTTGGCCGTGTGATCGTCTAGTGGTTGTCTAGTGATTAAATAAGATGATTGACCCTTCGTTGTGTCCGTCCTAAGTAACCCAAACGGTACTTTTTGTGAAGCGTAAAGATTGGTTGATATGAATTTAAACTACAATTAATTATCTACCTACCTATAAAGCAGCTAGGAACATATTACTTACTAGAAAATAACCAATTTTGACTAAGAATATAGAATGCTATGCTATGCTATGCTGGATGTTATGAGATGCTGCGGGGAACAAAGGTAAGTTGTATCATGATTACTTGGAGGAGCAAGTATACCTAAGAAGTATGACATTCTCGAATAAAGCAAATTAATAAATATCATGGTAAAGATTATTGAATACATAGGTTTGTGAAGTCTATTAAAATCATGAGATTTAAAACACCTAAATATAATAGCGAACCCAGGTTTCTGAAATGCTAAGAAGGGAAGAACACAAGATTAGTAAAAACACAGTGTATATAGAACAGTAAAATAAACCAAATGAAAACATAGTTTAATAAAACAAACAAAATGAGAATAAAATAAGTTTTCTATTTGCTATAGTAGGTATAATGGGAACATGTAGAATAATAAGTACCCACATTATAAGGATATTATGTGAGCGATGGATATAACAGAAATGGTATTATATGGGTCCCTTTTTACTTTAGCAATTAGAAACAAACACACTGAATTAAATGGATTAGTTAAGTAAATAGAGATAGCATTCTAGGTTCAAACACAGAACAATAATATTGTATTTAGGTAATATACTTTTGCGGCCATCAGGTGATAAAACCCATGAAATCAGTATAACCAAGTCAATTAGAAAATAGAATTTGGGTTTTCCTTTCTATAATAATAATGGTATGGTAAAATTTACTTGCACTATAGATAGTATATTTAATTGATAAAATATCCATAAGAATTTATATGATTTCTATTTAGTAATAAATGCTCACAACAACATTACAGCGATTAGTTATCAAACTTGAAATAAGAAGGTGATTATATATATAATACCCCCCCTGTCCTCCGACCTGCTTATAGACCGGTTGATAAATATTAAGTTGGGTATTCTTACCAACAAAAAGCAATTCTTCAGTTTGCAAGTTAAGAAGTATTCATTTACTACTTATGGAGTGTCTCATAATTATTCCTGAATATCAGAATACCAACCAATTTAATATCTATTGGATGGAGGTAATGGTCTCCCCGTCTACTTAGTCAAGTACAATATAAGTTACCCACTTTAAAAATACTACAAATAACTTTGATACTTTTATTGTATGAATCTGACGACAGCAGATAACTCTCACAATTATGATTTATTTAGTCTGGCTCTCAATACATAAGTAGCGTTCCCCTGTCAAGAATAGAACTTTGCTACATGCCTAGCTTTGACCAAATATAACATATAAATGTTTTAAATGAATGAAATTGTTAGTAGCAGGTAACCCATAATTGTATCAACTACAGACAATGAATTCTTAATTTTTTTCTTATTATATTTTCAATTAAAGGTCCCTAAGCACACATGTATTATATACATCTCACAACACTAAATAAGTAAATTTAACAAAAGCGTACTTACATGACACGTTGCACATGATAAATAAAGAAACACACTTACATGACTTGTAGCACAAAGATAAATAAATAACCACATATCTGACCTTGCCGTACCTGGTGCCTGGGTAATGGTAAAAGCGGAAACTCTAGCTGGGGGTCTTCGTTAACACCGCATGGTATCCAACCCCTAGGTTTAAATCAGATCTTATAGAATAAAGAAACTGGAAAACTAGCAGCGAAAGAACCGAAACAAAAACGCGTGGGATTACCCAGCGACATCGGCCTCTCTCCACCAGCCTGCCAGATTATTCACGAGCATAGAAAAGAGACGGGAGGAATAATAGCGAAAGAACCGAAACAAAAACGCATGGAGTAAACCCCAGCGACATCGGAACTCCACTACCAAACCGCCAGCTCCATCATAAATTAAATTAAATCGCGTAATTACCCAGCAGCGTAACGACCTTCACTTACAAAATTCCAGAACCGACTGATCCCTGTCCCTACTAGCCATCTCCTATTTATACCTTTTTGGGTGCAACAGCGACCACTCCTCCTATAGCCTCATCTGCGTCGTCTACAGAATCTGTCCAGACTCCTACGTTCCTAGCGTCACAAGTACTTCCTGCTACTCTAGCCACTAAGGCACCAGCGACGCCACAAAGTTTTCTTAATACTGCTGCACTTCCGGCTACCTGCGTTTCCTAGTTTCCGTACGTCTCGAGCCCTTCTACATACTGTTTCTGCTAAATCTCGCACGTCTTGCACGACCCATGTCTTTACGAATGCAACTGTATTTCCTACCATATGAGCCATTACAATCATAACAGCGACCCAAGGGTTTCCTACAAGATTAGCTTTTGCGCCTTTAACTGTGTCTTAAACCACTAGGGAGACAGAAACGTCAAAGAGGTTTCATGTAATACCTGCGTTTATACATACAGCCAAGTCCCCTACGATAACGAAGTACTACGAGGCAGCGACTGCTACGCACACATCTCCACTTTCTAATATATGTCCTACTTCAGGGTCATCGACGCTTCATGCTATGTGTTTCAAGCGTTAGGAAAGCTTAAGTAAATTCGTCCATTTTCTAATGATTGCCCTACTACGGAAACAGTGGCGTTCCGGACTGCCTGTTCCGAGCTACTAGAACATCAGCTACACTTCCCATTTCTTCAGGGATAGCGGCACCTCATGTGTTCTGTAAGACCAGAACTTTTACGGATGCGATTGCATTTCCTATCATATGAGTTATTACAAAGACAGCAGCGCCCCAAGAGTTTCCTACATACCGAGCCTTTGCGACTACATCTGTGTCTACAACTACCAAGGAGACAGAAACGTCCAAAGGGTTCCAAGTAATTCCTGTATTTATATATACACCTAAGCTTTCTACCATTGTGAAGTATCGCGAGTCAATGGCGCCTACGCGTACATATACATTTCCTACTATATATCCTTCCACTGAAATATCGGTGTCTCATACTTTGTGTTTCGAGAGCCAGAAATGCTTAAGTATCCCCCTCCATTACCTAGTGTTCAGACTACTACATAGACAGTGGCGCCTTGAGTAACGTGCTTCGAGCTACTTGAACACCAACCACATTTCCTTCTCTTACAGAGGCAGTAACGTTTCACGTACTTAGCAAGACTAGAGCTTCTACGAATGCAAATGCATTTCCCGTCACATGTGCTATTACTAGGACAGCAGCGGCCCTAGGGTTTCCTACAAACCAAGCTGCTACGCCTATAGCTGCGCTATGAACTACTAAAGAGTCAAGGACGCCTAAGCGATTTCAAGTAACATCTGTGTCTAGGTACTCAGCCAGATCTCCTACTACAGTTAAGTACTATGAGATAACGGTGTCTACACATATATCTCCACTTCCTACCATATGAAATATTATCGAGACTCCAGTGTCTCATGCTATGCGTTTCAAACAACATCGCCGCCTAAACAACCATCTCTGTTTCCTATCGTTCTATCTACAACAGAGATAGCTGTGTCCCGAGTATCCCGTTTCGGGCTATCCGAACGCCAACTATATCTCCTACCGCTACAGAGGCAGCGACGATTCATATATCCAGTGCAACTAATGCTTTTATCACTGCAATTGCATTTCCTACTAGATTAACTATTAAACCGATAACTGCAGTTCCTATACCTTGTACAATATAAGCCTTTGTTCATTTAACTGCAACTGAACCTACTAGGGAGGCAGAAACGCCTAAGGAATTTCAAGCAAATACAACGCCTATACATACATCCCGGTCTCCTGCTTAATAGGATACATTAGTTATAACGATGTCAACGTTCACAACTCCACCTCCTACTACATGTATTGCTACAAAAACAGTGACGACTCGTGAAGCGCGATTCATGAACCTATGAAGCTTAATCGGTCTCACCCACTTCTAACTATACAATGTGCCTACAAGACAGCGGTGTCAGTACCAAATCCTCTACCTCCTATTATTCAGCCTATTGCAGAAACTGCTGTATTTCACGTAATGTGTCTCGTGCGGCCTAAGTGTTTTCGAATACAAACGCATTCCCCACTACATGAGCTATTTATAAGATAACAGCAGTCCATATGTTTCGCACAACATAAGCCTTTGCACACGTAACTATGTTTTGAACTACTAGGGAGATAGAAACGCCTAAGAAGCTTCATCCGAAAGCGACGTCTATAACTACATCTCAACTTCCTACTTCATAGGACACTCTAGCATTAGTACCGTCTACATACACATCTCCTTTTACTACTATACATCTTTCTACATAGATCTCAGCTACATCTTGCTACACAGACGTCTCGTGAAACGCGATACATCAGACTTTGAAGCTAAATCGGTCAGTTCCACTTCTAGTTATGCAGCGTGCTTCCAAGACAGTGATGTCCGTACCAACTCATCCGTCTCCTATTGTCTGACCTATTACAGAGGCTATCGCGATCTAAGTCTTTACGAATACAACCACATTTCCTACAACACGAGCTATTTAAATGATAACTGTGATTCATCGATTTCGTACACCACGAGCCTTTGCGTACATAGTTGCGTTTCGAATTACTAGGGAAGTAGAAACGCCTAAGAAGTTTCAAACAGAAGCGACGTCCATACATACATCTCGATTTCCCGCTTAATTGGATACTTTAGTAACAGCGGCGACTACATACAAAACTCCATCTCCTACTATATGTCTTGCTACAAAGGCAGTGACGGCTCATGAAATACGATTCATGAAACTACGGAGAATAATAGATCAGCTCCACTTGTACTTACATGTTGTCTTTACAAGGCAGTGGTGTCAATACCCACTCCCCTGTTTCTTTCTGTTCGACCTATTACAGTACCTGCGGTGTTTTGCATAACGCGCTTCGAGCAGTCTAAGCTTTTACAAATATAATAGTGTTTCCTTCCATACGTGCCATTTAAATGACAACAGCTATTTATATGTCTAGTACACCACAACCCTCTGCTCACATAACTACGTTTCGAACTACTAGAGCGATAGAAACGCCTAAGAGGTTTCAAGTGAGAGCGACACCTATCCACACATCTCCATGTCCTGCTACACATCGTACTGTAAATATAGCGATAACTACGCACACATCCGTATCTCCTATTATTCAAATGACTACAAAGACAATAGCTTCAATTGCCATACTGATTCGAACCCATTCACCAACATCTCACAACATTCCATGTATAACTGCAACTACTGCGCTTAACGTTACCATCACGCCTCCGCATCTAGCTGGGTTTCCTACATCATGACCTACCAGGATAATATCACCTGTCAGGAGTATCACTCAGGTTTACTACAGTTGTTAGAGCGCGATAGTATTAGAGTTTGTTAAAGCCAGAGCGAGACAAACATATGGCTCACAGCTCCGAACGACAAAGGAAGAATACTACAGTTTGAATGGAGTCTTCAGAGTGAGAAGGAAATATAGTTTGTAAGAGTTAGAGAGAGACAAGTATAAGACTCTGAATAATGAATGATGAACGAAGGTGAAGGCTGATTTTTAAACAGTGTGTAAAATAGAGATAGACAATGAGACTTATTGTATGTTACATTCGAATCTACTTTACCCGCTTCTCCAAGTAATTGGCCAAATCGCATGTATTTAAGGTAAATCCTACAATATGAATCACTAAGGAAGCAGCGCCTTATAGGAGAACTATCAGTTTTTATAAATGAAGGCGCTAGAATTCAACTAATTCTTTGTAGTTAAACAAAGGGAAATTTTCTATTCATGCTTAATAGATTATTTAGGTAAATAAACGATTTACAGAATAATATGGACCGAGTTTGGACGTAGTAAATCACCAAAGGATTATTTAGTACATTGTGAATATTATAGTAGTTATTTAATTTTATGATTATATGTCGAAGGCATAAAATAATATAATTTTACATATATTTGTGAATGAAACGGTAGAGGTCTATCCTAAACCGTTACAATCACCCCCCAATGTTTGCGCAAGTGAGAAAATGTTAAACTGGAGTAAACATTTAAATAATAATTCAAATAATAATTCACAAATATATGAATCTAAATTAACACTTTTAATTTATAAGCGCTTTTCCCATGATTGAAAGTTGTGGCGTGGTGAGTATTTATGCCAAAAGGTATTGTCCAAAGTAACCAGAGAAATCTTCAGGCGTTTGACCGTTTGATTATGGAATATTCATCACATCACGAGGGAGCGTCGGACAGAGGAACTGTTTGTGAGACAGTCAGCTCTAGTAGCATTACATCAGCTCCTCCACCCCAGTCTTGCATCCGCCTGTCGACCGAAAATGGAGCCGCCAATGTAACCTCCTCCAAGGCTGGATGGTTGAGCGCGAGGCATCAGTGTACATAAAGTACGGTATCCTATCATCGAGAGTCATAAACATCCGTTAACCAACAGTCTAACCCAAAATATCCCTCCAACACTAAAGACATTAGTCTTTTGGTGAATGTGTAGTGTAGTGACGAGTTAGCATCAGCACCCTAGCATCCGCTTGGGTGGAAATCGTATAGTAATGAATTTCTAGCGCCAGCCTCAATATGCTGATGTCAATTCTGACTTAACCTATCACCTTCTGCACTAGAAATCCATTTGTCAAGTGCTGTATCAAAGGTTGAGCGCCGATAAACCATCGTTGCCATCCACAGAACTATTGAATTGCCATAACCCCTCAAACTAGGTAATGTCAAGTCTCTTTTTTTTTTGTAGTTTGGTCACGTCATATGATCAGGAATTCAATATACATTCACATTCATGCTCCTTCAATCTCTTTTCCACACGTGTTACAACAATCCACTAATTCCTTTTAGGTGGCTCTGATGTAATCAATTATTTTAAATTCTAAATTACTTATTTATTATCACATTTCTCACTTGCAACCTAACTAAGAATTTAGATACATATAACTGCCTCCCACCTAACACTATATGCTATACCTATCTCGTGACTAAAACCATAACCTACACGGTAAGAACACGAACTATTTAAAAAGTGAATAAGAAAGCCGTACCTATTGTTACCTAATGAAGCGTAAATAACCTGGAGAAAGCATCGAAATAATTATTTATAAGTATATATATTCAAGTACAATTGCAATTTATTAGCACTTTTCTCGTGAGTGAGATTTGTAGTGTGAAGAGTACATATGCCAAAAGGTAGTGACTAAAATAAATAGAAGAATATTCGAGCCCCTTGACTGATTAGTTATGAAAATCTATCACACCACAAGAGAGCGTTAGATAGAGGAACTGTTTGTGAGACAGTCAGCTCTAATAGCACTATATCGGCTCCTCCACCCCAGTCTTGCATCCGCCTGTCGACCGAAAATGGAACCGCCAATATAACCTCTTCCAAGGCCGGATGTGTAAGGTACACAAAGTACGGTATCCCGTCATCATGGGTTATAGACATCCGTTAACCAACAGTCCAGCCTAAACACTCCTCCAATACAATAGACACCAGTCTTTTGGGGAATGTGGAGTGTAGTGACGATTTAGCATCAGCACCCTAGCATCTGCTTGGGCGCACTGGTGCAGTGATGAATTTTCTGGTGCCAGCGTCAACGCTGACGTCACATTTGACTTAACCTATCACCTTTCGCACAAGAAAAGTCATTGATTGAGTGCTGTGTCAGGAGTCAAGTGCCAATAAACCATCCTTATCATCCATAGGACTGCCGAGTTGTTATAGCCCCTCATACTAGAGTAACCTCAAGTCGTAAGTTTTTCAGTTTCGTCTAGTCAAATTGGCACTAAACATTCACGTTCTTCCTTCCCCAATCTTTTTTTTTCATACATGCCACAACATCTCAACAATCCCTAAGAATAACTCAGATGTAAGTAATAATTTTCATCTAAACATAGACATGAAAATTAAAATTCCATAAAATAGGTAATTTCTTACTTTCTCCAATCACTAGTGACTACCTAACATCATTCTGTATTTTTTTTTTGTTCTATTTTTTTTCTATCCCATAATAATAAGTAGCTAAAATTTCTCACTTAGCTTAATACGGAATCTCAATAATTCTTATCTATAGAATTCCCCCCAAGCCTTCAACATGAATTTGAAATAAAGGTACCGATTTTTTTTCATATAACCGCAAATTAATAAAATAATTTTGGAGACAAGTTTTTAAAATACCGAGAAGTCCGTACGTTTACTAATGTTACCAGTAAGTACCTACTTTTTACTCAAGACATAAAGTAGTAAGTACAATGAGAATGATATATTACTTGCGTTATATTTAAACTACCTATGCTTGCTTATTTGACTCGCAGTTAAACACTACGAGTAAACCTAGCTTCACTATCAATCAAGAATAAAACTGAATTAGAAGTAATAATTAAAAATTAGGTAAGATATTTTCAAATATTTTAACGAAGGTATACCTATTATACCTATATTAATAATTAAAAATAATTGCACTACTACAATAGTAACATTCCTCGCACAAGTACTTTAAAATAATCAATGATTTTATTAAATATAATGGATAACTCAAATGTCTAACAAACGTAGAGTAAGTAAATAATGGAAAAATTAGATATCTATATCTACAATATATCTCCATCTGATTGTGGGAGCCAAATCCTCCTCTATATTTAAAGCAATAAATAAACACAAAATCCATCGTAAGGAAATCTACACAAGCCAAGCATGAAACGAGCTACCTAGTTCATTCTGATACTACACACCTTAGGAGAAGCTTGTGCCCAACCACAATGAGTTACACCGCCGATTCTCAAACCCTTTTTGATGTTAGAATCCTATTTTAGTATTAATAGTAGTTGAGGATAAGGAAAACATACCTACTGATGTGAAAACAATAATTAACAGTAATAAATAATTCTAGTAAAAGTAACTGTAATAGTGCATTGTTAATTGCAATGACAGAAATAACGAAGTTCAAAACCATATAGGCAGTGGACCCTAATTCTATGTCGCATTTAAAATACCTACGCACGGTAACTTAAGAAATAAAGCGGAAACATACTTGCACTTAACCATACAACCACGCTCTACGACGGTATCTTCGCCATTAACAACTAATGCTTGAAACTCAATTTTCAACTAAGAAATGCAAAGTCAACGTCCATCTAACTAACTATCACTTAAATCCTTTTGTCAAAAAAATGCTGAACTAATTTCGATGAGTTCCGGAGTAAAATAGAGGAAAAGGTAGGAAGATATAAATGCACTGGATAGTTTTATCGATGGCTAAACTTAATACGGACAGGGGCCCTAGCTACATCAATAACTGATTTCTCTCGAAAATAAAATCATTTAGGTACAATACAATACAAATATTCCCCATTGCACACCACAAATCAGTACAAAACTTATAATACACTTAGATTCAGGACAGACCATAGACGATCCTATCGCCCAAAAGCGATCTCTTCCAGACAAACATACCACATCTCTGGCCTAAATTATCTATACAAATTGCTTATTTACTCACTCCGGTTTCTGCTTATAAATGTACTATTATTTGTCCCTAGGTGTAACTATGAAGTTCCCACCTTCGCATTATTGCTCTTAACGTAACCTTTTTTTTCACGCAAATTCCTTATGTATGCCTAAACTTAAAGATACCTTATCCATTATGAAGCGTAATAATAAAATGATCAAAAATAATTGAAACTGGCTAGTTGCAATTTTACGCACTAATCTAAAGTCAATTTTCAAACATCACCACAAATGATTGACAGACAGACAATGCTCATGCTCACGTGTGTAGTTTACCTACCTAATTGAAATTTTAGTTTTGAAATTTGGCAAACAGCTTGAATAGATACCAAAGAGGAACTTTACTATAAATTGACATGCTATTTGGTAACAAAGCCAGAAAATAAACTAGCCTTATTTTTTTTCCTTCTCGGAATCGAAACCGTGGCATTGGAAAATTGATGCCTAATTATATTTCGCGATAAGTCTTGCTAAATGTGGGATACTACAAATGTGCAAAAAAAGAATATTTATTTATCTATCCTAAAAACCCATATCCTGTTTTCAACATCTTACTAGCTTATGCCCGCAACTTCGTCTGCGCGGACCTAAGTTATCGCGCGGTGGCGCCCTCTACCGGAATAAAAGGTATCCTATGTTGATGGAGCTCAAACTACCTATATACCAAATTTCATCAAAATCGGTTCAGTGGTTTCGACGTGAAAGCGTAACAGACAGACAGACAGACAGAGTTACTTTCGCATTTATAATAATAGTAAAGATTTACATACTTCCGTTTTACGCAAACATTCACGCTTATAAATATAAAATTCCTACTGCATTCAAAAATTAATCAGACAAACTTTTTAAAATGAAGTTACCTTAGACTGTATACAACATATATTCTAAGTTGTATATAATCTAAGGAAGTTACGTTTGAATAAATAGGTACCTACTTACTTATTTCTTACTCAAAATTAATCGTGATGGCACTAGCATTATGAGGCCGCAAATCCTTCACTATCTTAAATTAAAATGCTAAAACTTCTATCAAATACACCTATAACTTTTTCATATACCTACATAGTTATGTGTCCCCTCTGCTTACCATACTCGCATTGCGATGTACTCATGCTACATTTCTATACCAAACTTCAAGACAACCCGATCAACTCAACTTAAGAGACCCGAGCTGCACATACATACACACCTGCAGACATACATGTATGCGTACCCTACTCTAACCACGCTTAACTGTTTTCTATTTAGAACTACAAGTAGTGGAAATAAATACTGAAGCTTCAATTGCACCCACAACAACTGATAGTCGAGCTACCTACGTAAATAAAAACCTCCGTCTACATAGTTGTAGTTATTAAATTGGTACTATCTAGTAACTACTAAAACTCTGGAGTTTTGTAAAAATTCTGTTGTGGACAAGTACCTATACTCTAAGCCACTTATTTGCAGCCAAGCAACAGTAGATAGGTACTTGTACTATTAGCTATCTATTCTGTGGTACCTAGTGGGAGACATCTTGCTTTACACGATTTGATCTACGTAGGCATCCTAACAACCATATTTTCTTAATAAATAATCTATTTTCGTAATATATAGACTGGTAGTTGACTGGAGCTTATACAGACTTTAGTACTTGAGAACAACCATCAGGTTTATATACCTACATACATACATACTTGTCATAATATCAGTTGAGACACCTAACCATAAAATAAAAAAGTAGCAAAAAGTAAGAAACGCAAGTTTTGCTTAACTACACTGGCTGTTTTCCGCGACCCCGTCCGCGCAGATCTAGCTTTCCGCTATCCCACGGTAACCATTCAACTTCTCCGGGAAAATCATCCTATGCTATGTTCCTCTCCGAGTGTCAAACTATCCACATACTAAATTTCATCCAAATCGGTTCAGCAATTCAGATGTTAAAAGGTAACAACCAAACGACCCAATAGGTTTACACTCGTTCAGACCCATAATATTAGTGGGTCTACTATACCTATCTTCTTCAGAACCGAGCTATACCTAATTAATAGAAAATTACCTACCTATCTTATACAAATTAGGTACCTACAGTTAATTATGATACTAAGGTAACAAGCCTAGGTAAAGCTGAAAAAGTCCAACTTTGACCATCGTCCATACCGTCGTCCAGCCATCATCTAGCAGCTTTTCGAAATAAATAAACACGTTACATAGTCTATTCATTCAAATAGTCACGAGCTACTCGTACCTTTAACTTTGCATAACTTATTAATACAAGAAAATTTGAAGCTTTGGGTACCCGTGGTCTACACGCCGTCTAATTATGAATGAACTAACCCGGTAAGGTTCTAAATGTAACTAACGCCAATCACATGAATATTATAACTTTACATATACATCCACGAAATGATAAAATAAATTATTTAAAAACAAAAGCTATAGCCTTATGTACTAACGGTAGAAATTTAAAAATGTTCCCAGCTATCGCAAGCATCACACATACATACAACCCCACCTCTAACGGAATCTTAACTCGGAAACTCAAAATTGCGGAACCCTTTACAATGAACCATACTCCGTGGAACCTTATTTTTGGAACCCTACTATGTTGAACCCTAATTGACCCTTATTGTAATAAACCTTTAATAAGGTGGACCTTCATGGAACTGTAGGTAACACCAAGGACGGTCCTTGGTATGTAACACGAATAATCTTACACGTGAAATTTATAGTTACCTATCTAAGTATACCAGGAACCCTACTTTAAAGACCCCTATTTTTAAGAAATCCTATCGTGAGGAATATATAACAATCCCTATCAAGCCTCGACGGACTTTATTCGGAACTAACTTTCGGGGTACCCTATTTTGGAACCCTACTTAATAGGACCCTAATTTGAGAATGCGCAGTCGAGGAACCTCAATGTGTTGAAGATGTGAAACTCTAAATTGTGGAACCTTGTCGTATGGAACCCTCAGGAAAGTAGCCCTATTCACAGAACCCTAATATCATGAAGTGATAATAAAACCCTCTACTCGTCGTTAAATGTGTACTCCGACGATTCGTAATCTGAGAGTCTAGAAACCACAATTTAATTATGAGTTCAAAATAAAAAAAACCCGCATTCAAATCGGTCGATCTGTTCAAGAGCCACGGCGCCACGGACAGACATACAAATAAACAGACACACAGACATACAGTCACACACAGCGGTCAAACCCATAACACATTTATTTCGCGTCGGAAGTTAGAAATATAACTGAATAATCCTACTCACGTACTCGGTTAGAACCCTTTCGCCCCAAATGCCATAGTGATACATACACACCCGCCAAAGAAATTCCTGCGAAACTAATTGAGAAAAGGTTGCTCCCGTGCGCTTATACTATCCTAACAGTGAATTGTCCTGTTAAATTAATACTCAAATACACCCCCCCGACTGTATAACTTTATAATATAATAAACTATTACACCCCCCCGATCTTTCAACTTTATGAACCTTATAAACCATAATACTATTATAACTGTATTACTAAAACGCTTTGGACCTACGCGGAAATCATGCCAAAACCCTCTCTGTCTGAGTGGAGGCCTGCGCCCAACAGCGGAACGCATACGCAGCTAGTATGATGATGATGATGATGACTGATTTTAAAGTCTAGTCCTAAGTCAGAGTGAATTACTTAACCTCATACATCACTCTCTGAGCCAATAAACAACAATACAACAACACAACATAAACTTATCTAACATATCGATTCGACTAAATTTAATTGTACCTTTAATCATTCAAAACGTAAAATTACATCTCGAGTACACCTACCTACCACTCGTACCAGACTGTATTTAATTCACGGCCTACATGGAACCCTATCGTAGTATATAATTTCATTTTTCTAAAGTAATGTGTATCGAATGACGTTAAACGTTATTGTGACACGGTTCCGCGCCAGTCTAAGATCCAACCCGATTGACTGTACCTGTCTATCCTGTTTGTTTTGAGATATTTATTTATATAACCAGATTAAATTTTATTTAGTGAATAAAATAGACATGAACTAAACGTAGCAGACTATGAATATAATTATTACCTTTGGTACTAAACGCGACACTTTCATGATAAAAATCAGGTTATCCAACATCACCATATCACCAAGCAATAAAATATTTTGCTAAACTAAGTTCGATTTGACTATGATGAACAACAAAATGTACCTGTATTACTTAAATAATAAAAAGAAAATTAAGTTTCAACTTTTACGCTAAAAACATACAACATAATGACAAGAAAACTATCCTTTACTACAACTTGGCTGTATGGTTTCATGCCCTTTACTTTTTCGCTTCCTTCCCTAGTCTATGGATTATTAAAAACAAACAAATGTCTTCATACGACCGCGGGCCTACTCCGAATCCTAACCTCGTAAATCGAAGCCCGCGCAGCTCCGTCTCTTTCGCTCTCGCATTAACCAGTATAAGTGTCAGAAGAATCGAACGATACGAACCCCGACACATGAATCTCATAGTAGTAGCCCTGCGGGTTATACTCGCGGCTTTTTGGCTTGACTTGACTGACCTAGATTATTGACCTAATTGTTATGTTTTAAACGATTCCAAAGATGAGAAGCAGTGCAATGTGAAATTTAAGTAATTCAACTAATTTTAAGTGCAAAATGACCTAGCGACTGTTATAGTTACATCTCAGATGATGCCTATCTACTTCAAAGTTTACCACATAAGGTGATAAAAGACGTAATAACGAAGTGCAAAATTAGTGTAATAAAACTATGAACTATGAGTGAACACCGGATATTAAGTGATTAAAGCAGATATAATTGGAAAACACAGTGATGGAACTTATTCAGTAAGCAGATAAAATTGGAAAACACAGTGATGAAACTTAGTCAATGGAAAAAAAGCGTAGCCTATGAAAAGTTTTAGTTCTAAGCAATTATGTAAAAATCAAGTAAAAATCTACTTAAAAGTGGTGTATTGTGTTATTTCCTTTATCAATATTAATATACTTGCCCTGTGAATTATATTTTCAAACGATAAAACTACAACTAAAACCAATCTTTACTCTTCACATCCATTCCACGACAACACTGTGCCCGCTATTGTTTTACTAGGAAAACGATAGCTAGGCATTCCCTGCCTATTTAGAAAACCTGCCTGAATATCTAATTACCTATAAAAAAAATTGAATAAATTAATAAATTCTAGAAATAAGTTCTTAAATTGTCTAAATAACTATTACCAGATTTTAACAATACACATAATAGTAAACTATATTACACCTAAGATTAAATACACTTAATAGTAAACTACAATAAACCTAAAATTAAATACACCTAATAGTAAACTACGATAAACCTAAAAGTAAACCTAGTGTTATATAACTTAGACTAAAGTAAATTAATATTAAGCCTTAATATCCTGGTCACGGTTTATCACTGTAACTAACCCCCCCAAAGACTTTCTTGCCCCGTCTAAAAACCTTAAAACTAACTTACTCTACCTACTAAAAGCTAACCAAACTTAAAGCTACTTAAAAGTAACTTAAACCTAATTAAAGATCCTAGAAGCTCCTGGAAGCTCAAGGCTCCTGAAGCTCCTGAAGTTTAAAAGCTACAACCTAAGCTACTAAGCTCAAAATCTTAAAAGCTATTACCTAAGCTTAAAAGGTTTAAAAGCTAGGACCTACCTATGTGCACCTACCTATCACTTGTACCTAAGAATCCTACTATAATGTATGAACCCTACTATATGATAGCGTGATGATGAAATTTGGCCGTGTGATCGTCTAGTGGTTGTCTAGTGATTAAATAAGATGATTGACCCTTCGTTGTGTCCGTCCTAAGTAACCCAAACGGTACTTTTTGTGAAGCGTAAAGATTGGTTGATATGAATTTAAACTACAATTAATTATCTACCTACCTATAAAGCAGCTAGGAACATATTACTTACTAGAAAATAACCAATTTTGACTAAGAATATAGAATGCTATGCTATGCTATGCTGGATGTTATGAGATGCTGCGGGGAACAAAGGTAAGTTGTATCATGATTACTTGGAGGAGCAAGTATACCTAAGAAGTATGACATTCTCGAATAAAGCAAATTAATAAATATCATGGTAAAGATTATTGAATACATAGGTTTGTGAAGTCTATTAAAATCATGAGATTTAAAACACCTAAATATAATAGCGAACCCAGGTTTCTGAAATGCTAAGAAGGGAAGAACACAAGATTAGTAAAAACACAGTGTATATAGAACAGTAAAATAAACCAAATGAAAACATAGTTTAATAAAACAAACAAAATGAGAATAAAATAAGTTTTCTATTTGCTATAGTAGGTATAATGGGAACATGTAGAATAATAAGTACCCACATTATAAGGATATTATGTGAGCGATGGATATAACAGAAATGGTATTATATGGGTCCCTTTTTACTTTAGCAATTAGAAACAAACACACTGAATTAAATGGATTAGTTAAGTAAATAGAGATAGCATTCTAGGTTCAAACACAGAACAATAATATTGTATTTAGGTAATATACTTTTGCGGCCATCAGGTGATAAAACCCATGAAATCAGTATAACCAAGTCAATTAGAAAATAGAATTTGGGTTTTCCTTTCTATAATAATAATGGTATGGTAAAATTTACTTGCACTATAGATAGTATATTTAATTGATAAAATATCCATAAGAATTTATATGATTTCTATTTAGTAATAAATGCTCACAACAACATTACAGCGATTAGTTATCAAACTTGAAATAAGAAGGTGATTATATATATAATACCCCCCCTGTCCTCCGACCTGCTTATAGACCGGTTGATAAATATTAAGTTGGGTATTCTTACCAACAAAAAGCAATTCTTCAGTTTGCAAGTTAAGAAGTATTCATTTACTACTTATGGAGTGTCTCATAATTATTCCTGAATATCAGAATACCAACCAATTTAATATCTATTGGATGGAGGTAATGGTCTCCCCGTCTACTTAGTCAAGTACAATATAAGTTACCCACTTTAAAAATACTACAAATAACTTTGATACTTTTATTGTATGAATCTGACGACAGCAGATAACTCTCACAATTATGATTTATTTAGTCTGGCTCTCAATACATAAGTAGCGTTCCCCTGTCAAGAATAGAACTTTGCTACATGCCTAGCTTTGACCAAGTATAACATATAAATGTTTTAAATGAATGAAATTGTTAGTAGCAGGTAACCCATAATTGTATCAACTACAGACAATGAATTCTTAATTTTTTTCTTATTATATTTTCAATTAAAGGTCCCTAAGCACACATGTATTATATACATCTCACAACACTAAATAAGTAAATTTAACAAAAGCGTACTTACATGACACGTTGCACATGATAAATAAAGAAACACACTTACATGACTTGTAGCACAAAGATAAATAAATAACCACATATCTGACCTTGCCGTACCTGGTGCCTGGGTAATGGTAAAAGCGGAAACTCTAGCTGGGGGTCTTCGTTAACACCGCATGGTATCCAACCCCTAGGTTTAAATCAGATCTTATAGAATAAAGAAACTGGAAAACTAGCAGCGAAAGAACCGAAACAAAAACGCGTGGGATTACCCAGCGACATCGGCCTCTCTCCACCAGCCTGCCAGATTATTCACGAGCATAGAAAAGAGACGGGAGGAATAATAGCGAAAGAACCGAAACAAAAACGCATGGAGTAAACCCCAGCGACATCGGAACTCCACTACCAAACCGCCAGCTCCATCATAAATTAAATTAAATCGCGTAATTACCCAGCAGCGTAACGACCTTCACTTACAAAATTCCAGAACCGACTGATCCCTGTCCCTACTAGCCATCTCCTATTTATACCTTTTTGGGTGCAACAGCGACCACTCCTCCTATAGCCTCATCTGCGTCGTCTACAGAATCTGTCCAGACTCCTACGTTCCTAGCGTCACAAGTACTTCCTGCTACTCTAGCCACTAAGGCACCAGCGACGCCACAAAGTTTTCTTAATACTGCTGCACTTCCGGCTACCTGCGTTTCCTAGTTTCCGTACGTCTCGAGCCCTTCTACATACTGTTTCTGCTAAATCTCGCACGTCTTGCACGACCCATGTCTTTACGAATGCAACTGTATTTCCTACCATATGAGCCATTACAATCATAACAGCGACCCAAGGGTTTCCTACAAGATTAGCTTTTGCGCCTTTAACTGTGTCTTAAACCACTAGGGAGACAGAAACGTCAAAGAGGTTTCATGTAATACCTGCGTTTATACATACAGCCAAGTCCCCTACGATAACGAAGTACTACGAGGCAGCGACTGCTACGCACACATCTCCACTTTCTAATATATGTCCTACTTCAGGGTCATCGACGCTTCATGCTATGTGTTTCAAGCGTTAGGAAAGCTTAAGTAAATTCGTCCATTTTCTAATGATTGCCCTACTACGGAAACAGTGGCGTTCCGGACTGCCTGTTCCGAGCTACTAGAACATCAGCTACACTTCCCATTTCTTCAGGGATAGCGGCACCTCATGTGTTCTGTAAGACCAGAACTTTTACGGATGCGATTGCATTTCCTATCATATGAGTTATTACAAAGACAGCAGCGCCCCAAGAGTTTCCTACATACCGAGCCTTTGCGACTACATCTGTGTCTACAACTACCAAGGAGACAGAAACGTCCAAAGGGTTCCAAGTAATTCCTGTATTTATATATACACCTAAGCTTTCTACCATTGTGAAGTATCGCGAGTCAATGGCGCCTACGCGTACATATACATTTCCTACTATATATCCTTCCACTGAAATATCGGTGTCTCATACTTTGTGTTTCGAGAGCCAGAAATGCTTAAGTATCCCCCTCCATTACCTAGTGTTCAGACTACTACATAGACAGTGGCGCCTTGAGTAACGTGCTTCGAGCTACTTGAACACCAACCACATTTCCTTCTCTTACAGAGGCAGTAACGTTTCACGTACTTAGCAAGACTAGAGCTTCTACGAATGCAAATGCATTTCCCGTCACATGTGCTATTACTAGGACAGCAGCGGCCCTAGGGTTTCCTACAAACCAAGCTGCTACGCCTATAGCTGCGCTATGAACTACTAAAGAGTCAAGGACGCCTAAGCGATTTCAAGTAACATCTGTGTCTAGGTACTCAGCCAGATCTCCTACTACAGTTAAGTACTATGAGATAACGGTGTCTACACATATATCTCCACTTCCTACCATATGAAATATTATCGAGACTCCAGTGTCTCATGCTATGCGTTTCAAACAACATCGCCGCCTAAACAACCATCTCTGTTTCCTATCGTTCTATCTACAACAGAGATAGCTGTGTCCCGAGTATCCCGTTTCGGGCTATCCGAACGCCAACTATATCTCCTACCGCTACAGAGGCAGCGACGATTCATATATCCAGTGCAACTAATGCTTTTATCACTGCAATTGCATTTCCTACTAGATTAACTATTAAACCGATAACTGCAGTTCCTATACCTTGTACAATATAAGCCTTTGTTCATTTAACTGCAACTGAACCTACTAGGGAGGCAGAAACGCCTAAGGAATTTCAAGCAAATACAACGCCTATACATACATCCCGGTCTCCTGCTTAATAGGATACATTAGTTATAACGATGTCAACGTTCACAACTCCACCTCCTACTACATGTATTGCTACAAAAACAGTGACGACTCGTGAAGCGCGATTCATGAACCTATGAAGCTTAATCGGTCTCACCCACTTCTAACTATACAGTGTGCCTACAAGACAGCGGTGTCAGTACCAAATCCTCTACCTCCTATTATTCAGCCTATTGCAGAAACTGCTGTATTTCACGTAATGTGTCTCGTGCGGCCTAAGTGTTTTCGAATACAAACGCATTCCCCACTACATGAGCTATTTATAAGATAACAGCAGTCCATATGTTTCGCACAACATAAGCCTTTGCACACGTAACTATGTTTTGAACTACTAGGGAGATAGAAACGCCTAAGAAGCTTCATCCGAAAGCGACGTCTATAACTACATCTCAACTTCCTACTTCATAGGACACTCTAGCATTAGTACCGTCTACATACACATCTCCTTTTACTACTATACATCTTTCTACATAGATCTCAGCTACATCTTGCTACACAGACGTCTCGTGAAACGCGATACATCAGACTTTGAAGCTAAATCGGTCAGTTCCACTTCTAGTTATGCAGCGTGCTTCCAAGACAGTGATGTCCGTACCAACTCATCCGTCTCCTATTGTCTGACCTATTACAGAGGCTATCGCGATCTAAGTCTTTACGAATACAACCACATTTCCTACAACACGAGCTATTTAAATGATAACTGTGATTCATCGATTTCGTACACCACGAGCCTTTGCGTACATAGTTGCGTTTCGAATTACTAGGGGAGTAGAAACGCCTAAGAAGTTTCAAACAGAAGCGACGTCCATACATACATCTCGATTTCCCGCTTAATTGGATACTTTAGTAACAGCGGCGACTACATACAAAACTCCATCTCCTACTATATGTCTTGCTACAAAGGCAGTGACGGCTCATGAAATACGATTCATGAAACTACGGAGAATAATAGATCAGCTCCACTTGTACTTACATGTTGTCTTTACAAGGCAGTGGTGTCAATACCCACTCCCCTGTTTCTTTCTGTTCGACCTATTACAGTACCTGCGGTGTTTTGCATAACGCGCTTCGAGCAGTCTAAGCTTTTACAAATATAATAGTGTTTCCTTCCATACGTGCCATTTAAATGACAACAGCTATTTATATGTCTAGTACACCACAACCCTCTGCTCACATAACTACGTTTCGAACTACTAGAGCGATAGAAACGCCTAAGAGGTTTCAAGTGAGAGCGACACCTATCCACACATCTCCATGTCCTGCTACACATCGTACTGTAAATATAGCGATAACTACGCACACATCCGTATCTCCTATTATTCAAATGACTACAAAGACAATAGCTTCAATTGCCATACTGATTCGAACCCATTCACCAACATCTCACAACATTCCATGTATAACTGCAACTACTGCGCTTAAGGCACTGGTCCCACCGGCGGCTACAAACTATTAGCGAGTAAAACTATAAACTACAAACGAGTGGGCGAGAGGCGAGAAGCGAGTATAGTTTTGCTAGTTTAGACGCTCGGCTATAAGCGAGTGTTTGCGTGCGACGGGCGATTACTCGCTGCACTAGCTCAGCCGGGGGGCTATTCGCCAATGACCTATACGATGTACAGTCGAGGTCGAATATAGTTAGTGTGTTAGTGTTTAATTTTGTAACTAAGGGACCCCATACATCCCTGTATTATTATTTAATTATTTTTTTTGTAATTTTTTGTTTAATTGTTTATTGTAGTTTTTAAGTATTTTATTTGTAATTATTTTATTTTGATAAAATGACTTTCTGCCAAGTTTCTTGCGGCGCATTCTTCTTGGCAATGATGGTCTTTCCGAAAGCGCTGGTAGTTTAAAAAAAATGACGTGTAAAAGTGCCCAAGGCCTATTTACTGAATAAATGATTTGAATTTGAAGACGCTCTCTTGTACTAATAGTTTCTCTATAATTGGTGTTCATTTTTTTAACATCATTTTCTATTAATGTATGTATATACTCAAACTCATCTCTTGTCATCCTATAATATGTACGAAATTCATCGTTTGTCAACTCGTAGAACAGTTTGAACTCACTGTATTCTTTTCTGAAATAATTAATTTTTTGCATCCAAATTTTTCTTGTCGTTCTTTTTAAAATATTCCTTTTTTTCTTCCGTCTTTTCAAAATTGCCACTGCCACTACACACACGCTTTTATAAAATACATCATCATCGTCATCCGAACTTGACAACAAAGATAGTTCGTATGATTGTTTTAAATTCATTGTATATACGTGCACTCGCATCCACTTTGAAAGGTAGAATGATCGCTCTGATCGCCAAGCAGGCTTCGGCGAGTACCGTTGAGCTAGTTTTATAGTCGATAGCTTATCGCTGCGGTCAACTAGTAAACAGTGGTCCCACCGCCAGCTATCGGCGAGCTCGGCGCTCAACTAGTAAAATTCTGTACTAAAAACAGATGACAATCGGCGGGCGGCTAGTAAACAATTCTATGGAATTATCGCTTACTCGCCGGGCGGTGGGATAGTATCCTCGCCGGCAGTGTGAACAGCCAGCTATGAACTATAAAAATATAGCTCTCTCTTTTATGTACACGGAAGCGACTATCTTTTGTTCGTTTCTTGGGCTAGAAAATAGCCGATAGCTCATAGCTTACTAGCTCGCGGTGGGACCAGTGCCTAACGTTACCATCACGCCTCCGCATCTAGCTGGGTTTCCTACATCATGACCTACCAGGATAATATCACCTGTCAGGAGTATCACTCAGGTTTACTACAGTTGTTAGAGCGCGATAGTATTAGAGTTTGTTAAAGCCAGAGCGAGACAAACATATGGCTCACAGCTCCGAACGACAAAGGAAGAATACTACAGTTTGAATGGAGTCTTCAGAGTGAGAAGGAAATATAGTTTGTAAGAGTTAGAGAGAGACAAGTATAAGACTCTGAATAATGAATGATGAACGAAGGTGAAGGCTGATTTTTAAACAGTGTGTAAAATAGAGATAGACAATGAGACTTATTGTATGTTACATTCGAATCTACTTTACCCGCTTCTCCAAGTAATTGGCCAAATCGCATGTATTTAAGGTAAATCCTACAATATGAATCACTAAGGAAGCAGCGCCTTATAGGAGAACTATCAGTTTTTATAAATGAAGGCGCTAGAATTCAACTAATTCTTTGTAGTTAAACAAAGGGAAATTTTCTATTCATGCTTAATAGATTATTTAGGTAAATAAACGATTTACAGAATAATATGGACCGAGTTTGGACGTAGTAAATCACCAAAGGATTATTTAGTACATTGTGAATATTATAGTAGTTATTTAATTTTATGATTATATCGTCACTGTAAAGGCAAAATTACTGAAACGCCAAAATGACATTTCGAGAAAAACCCATTTAAAGTTTTTTTTTTTCAAAAAAAAAAGATATCTTTTCATCTAATCATCCGATTTTTATAAAAGAAGTTTTTATGAAAACCAATTCGATTTATC
Organism: Choristoneura rosaceana; assembly: GCA_037349165.1. Lineage (NCBI taxonomy): Eukaryota > Metazoa > Arthropoda > Insecta > Lepidoptera > Tortricidae > Choristoneura > Choristoneura rosaceana. The sequence goes on from JAZBNJ010000032.1 coordinate 4,795,039, forward strand.
TATGTTTATCACTAGGCTCCATATTATTTTGTGCACTATTTTAGGAAATAAGTGGCGCTTGAGTAATAATAACTTCTTTTTTTAGTAAGTCAAAATTTCTTAAGTACCATCAGCTTAAACTTTCTTTGTAGTTTGAAAGTACTGATAACACATACATGTAGATATAAAAGTACGTGAAAATTTCGTTTAATGTAGTATGGTTGCTGTCCAGGTGAAGTAAAATGACTGCAATTAAACGTGTTCCTTTTTCACACGTATGGTATTACTACTTAAAAGGCAAACACATAAATTAGTAAGTGAGCCAAAATTCATTTAAAGTAAGTTTGGCAAAATTATTTATACGAAGAAAATGACTCCAGCGATAAATTTTCCTTTTTATAAGTACAATAAAACTACTGATAACTTTGTTTGAAACAAAAAAAGGCCATGCATTATACTGAAGTAGTTAAAGTCTAATCATCACATAAACAAAAAATTACGTAACAACTGCAACACAAATGAATGCTTCCAGTTTTTTAACTATGGTTAGTTTATTTGAAATTATCAGTTCTTAATACAAGGTATTTAAATAAAAAATAGTCATCGTGAAGTAGGTATCTACTTCTAGTATGACTCAGTAAGAACGTTTTATTCCTTACACTTGTCATAATGATTGAAGAAGAAGTTATTTTGCAACAAATGAAACAAGAAAGTTTCATCTTTTTTTGAATATATTAACGAATTATCTCGATGTTTACCTACCATAGTATGGTATTCACATTATGTATCATAGTATGGTATTCATAACATTAATAGGAACGTTTTTTTTTTTATAATAATGTCAATTATTGTTTATTGTAATTTATTTATTTCTTGTCGATTTACAATTGAATCAATTTTTATTTTTTAATTTTATTGACATGGATAAGTTTAGTATGTTTGTGTATCATTCCATGAGTCACAGACGGTTCTGACAGAATATCAGCGCTGCAGGCCTCTGACGCCTCAGCATAATGCTGAGTCAGCGGCCGTTTTACTTTTGTGGGGACACACAAAATCGTGTTTTTTCATTTTCGTCTTTTTATTTATTTATTGTTTTATTTGTGTTTGCTATTTATTTTTATTATTTTTTGTACTTGTGTGTCTTTCTGAATGTTAATAAATGTCTCCTGTCTTTCTTTCTTTCTAAAATTGTGGCGCCAGATAAAGTTGAGTGGGTACCTATTATTATCAGTTGAGTACAAATTCTACTGAAAAAAATTGAAATTTTTCGATTAAATATAAAATTAAATTTCCCCCGGAAAATTGACTTTTCTTTGTTTCGTGTTTTAATTGCTTTTTTGGAGGAATATATTTGCAAAATTTTGAATTCACAAATAAACCTAAACAATCATAATTTTGTACAAACTTTGAACCACTGTTTCACATCTTCATTCACATTTCAGCGTGTAGGAAAAAGTGAATTCCGTAGAAAATCGCACTGTTGGCGATTGAATTGAAACAGGTTTCTATTATTCTGGGAATTGATTTTTCATAAATCTTTCACTAATAGTTGTTTTTTGATTAGCTCAGTTGTTTCAAAAGTTAAAAAAAAACATATAAAGTTTACATATTTCCCTATCCAACGGTTCCAAAAAACCAATATCCAATGGTATTAGTATCTAATGGTTCGAAACATCCTTCCTAAGGGCACCTCTATGATACTTTAGAATCTAAAGTTTAGATACATTATATTACATAATGTATTGATTAATTTGGCGTAGGTATTTAATGTTTATTTTCGTTTTTTAGAACAAGCTTAAGTTATAACTTTTTAAGTATATTTTAGTTTTTCATTAAGTTATCTGTAACATCAAAACTCAAGCTGCTGAAGTAGAGGGTGTTCTGGCAATGCTTGAGTAAAACTTCGATAAAAATTCGACTGAAAGTACTTATTTTTCAGAGGTTTACCAAACCAGTTGGTTTACAGAGGAAAATGCCAAAAAAATTGACGGTTACAGAGCTTTATGTTCAAGTGCGTGCGAAGCTGTAATTGGTTAAATAAAAATTTAACGTCATGCAAAAGATTCAAAAGTAACACACATAACAAAATAAAAATAATTGCGTTTGCAACAATATGGTATCTGTGATATCAACTTTTGAGGAGTTCCTTTATGAGCAGAACACATGACTGAATACAGCATCAGGTGGTGTCTATTATATAAAAGCATTATCACTGAAATTGAACGATCGCGCAAAGTTTCTTGCATGTGCCATTAAAGTTTGAGGCGTTCCCTCCTACGGAGACGGCCATGGCCATACTACCAAGATATCACTGCCCATACCCATAAAGACATTTCAGCCCCGTCGTACCCCAACAGGGGTTACGGTATTTCACATCCGCCACATTGGATTTTAAAATCGTTATTGTTTTCGTAATCATCGACCCGATAAACTATAGTAACCATACCCATGTTGATTTTCGGACTTTGTCACCACATTTCCCTCCTATAGGGGTTAAATCCTCAAAAAACCCGATACACGTGTTTATTCATTTATCGTTAGGAGTACTCCTATGAGGTTTAGAATACAATTGTCTAACTAATCTTCCACATACAGACTTTGGGCCCCCATTTCACCCCCTTAGGGGATTAATTTCGAAAAAAAATCCTTAGTACGCGTCTACACCTATTAAATATATTCCAAATTTCAAGTTTCTACTTAAGACCTGTCAGCGGTCTTGGCTGTGCGTTGATCTATAAGTTACCTAGTCAGTCAGTTTCTTCTTTTATATTATGTACACATTACTTGGTGTTCTCCGACATAGTCAGTTCTGTAAAATGGTTAACATCAATATCAGTAAATACAAACATGCATCTTGTTGTGGGCGTCAGGAATTACGATAAGATCAGAAAAAATGTGTTTATATTACGTCAGTATTTTAAAAAAAAAACTACTATAAAATAAATACTTTAATTAATACAAGTAATTTTCTTTAGACATTTAGTTTTGGCATATTTAAGAGGATTTGCTCCCATGAAGAACTAAATATAAATGCTAAATATTCGAGCAGACTAACTTAACTGCTTGCGCCCGCGCATTTTCATTACGCGTAAACTATCTTAATAGCAAAACATATTCATTTAAATAATACTGATATGATGTTGTCAAGGATAGGATTATTTTTTAAAATCTGCTTTTAGTTCCCAAAATTAAAAATAACTGGATGGCTCAGTTACGTATACGTCATTCACTCGACAAAAACATGAAGGCAACTTTTCTTAGACGCCATGCTCGATCCGAATGAAAATAAAACAAAATTACTTTAATAGAGCTACTGTTATATTGTAAGAAAAGCACAAATACTGAAAGAGTTTTATTTATCACAAGATAAGAAGACAGTTTTACTTAAATTGCAGTTTTTGTATTTTTACGGTAAAGAGATATTACTTATGCGACACATGTGCAAAAAAGACCAAAAAGTATGGCTCTTCAGTAAACAAAAAAACCAAAGAACCGCCTTTTTACGGGTTACTGAAGCGCCACAAAAGTGCTCCGATAGCTACGTTACCCAGATCGATCGACGCAGAAAAATTCGCTGATTCCGAATATGTATATAACTCAATATGCCCAATTTGGCGGTTAAGTAATTTTGCCTTTCCAGTGACGATATGTCGAAGGCATAAAATAATATAATTTTACATATATTTGTGAATGAAACGGTAGAGGTCTATCCTAAACCGTTACAATACATCCTAAATAACCATGAATTACTGTGAAAACTTAGTAAAATTCTTGAATTTTTCTCAAATAAAGCCAAAGCTCAAGACTAGCAGATAACAGTGGCGAAGCGTTGAGTTTAGTTAATAATTTGCGATTGGAAGAGGAGATATATAAATCACCCTATTTTCATCGGCTTGCCCAATATTTACATTCACAAAAATAAGACGGCAGGGCATACATGATTTTATGAAAGATTAATATAAGTGATCCTTGCTTCTGCTTTACCACTAAAATAACTGACGGCCCTAATTCAGAGTGCAGGGTCTTTATTTTCTTATAATAGCCAGCGCGTGTGACAACCATTTTCAACCACTTTCTACTATTTTCTGATTCCGCCCTACTCTTTTGTCTTGAACCTGCAAACTAACAGTGCAAGTACATAGCGTGGGCAAGTCAAATAGCAAGTAGGACGGTGGAGGTAAGGTTTGTACAAGGATAAGTCGTGGGGTAGTGTTTTCCAATTTGAAATGGGTAAGTTGAGTGTCCAGTTTAAGGTGTTAGGTATGCGCAGAGGCGGCAGTTTGTAGGTGAGAAGGAAAATATATATATATATTTTTTTATTTTCTTGATTTTCACTTGTAATTATTACAGTACCAGGGAATTATCATGCTTAACAAAACGAGTAATAATACTGACTCGTGACACAGCCACTTAAACGTGAATCTAAACAAACATTGAAAAAAAATCTGTTTATTCAAACAACGACAATATTAAATTTCACTTACATTGCACTTCATTTTTAGGGTTCCGGAGCCAAAATGGCAAAAACGGAACCCTTATAGTTTCGCCATGTCTGTCTGTCTGTCTGTCTGTCTGTCCGTCCGCGGCTTTCTGTCTGTCGCGGTCTGTCTGTCGGTCCGTCAGAAAGCTGTAATTTTGCACGGATATAGAGGTAAATTATGCCGACAAAATAATACAATCAAAAATTCAAAAACAATTTTTTTTCGGGTACGTTAAGTGGCGGTGATTTTTTTTTTTTTCTCATCCAACCCTGTAGTGTGGGATATCGTTGGATAGGTATTTTAAAACCATTAGGGGTTTACTCAAACGATTTTTCGATTCAGTAATTTGTTTGCGAAATATTCAACTTTAAAGTGAAAATTTTCATTAAAATCGAGCGTCCCCCCCCCTCTAAAATCTAAACCGTTGGGTGGAAAAATTTGAAAAAATTCAGGATTGTAGTCAGTATATCAAACTTCCAAGAAAAACTATAACGGCTAAGTTTGCTTAAGAATTATTAGTAGTTTATGAGTAAATAGCAGCGTAAGGTATAAAATATACCCAAACTTGGAAGATTCCGTATAAAATACGAAATCCTTAGAAATATATTACTTAATTTTTTCATAAGGGCTACGGAACCCTATTTTGGGCGTGTCTGACACGCTCTTGGTCGGTTTTTTTTTATTTAACTGGATGGCAAATGAGCAAGTGGGTCTCCTGATGGTAAGAGATCACCACCGCTCATAGACACTTGCAACACCAGGGGGATTACAGAAACGTTGCCAACCTAAAGGCCTTGGATGGGATACGTCAAGTACCAGTAATTTCACGGCTGATGTTGATAAACAATTAAATAAACTTATTTATTGGCTCACACTTGTCTGTCGCTTCATAACTCTGCAACAGGAGGCTCTGCCTTAAATCTTGGCACCCGCACCTCGGGGTACCGCGTCCTGAAGATGCGCTACATCCGACTTGGATAAAGCTGTAAGTGAAAATTATACATTAAATTATTATTATGTCTCCGATGTAAAAAATGTATGTTATAATAAGTTTGACCACTATGTGTTTATTTTTTTCTGTGGCTCTCTAATGTATAAATGTAAAAACACATACACATTATTGAACAATTCAACAACAACCGTTCATATTTTGTATACATGATCAGACCATCAATCTGAACAACTTTTATTATGGGAGCAACCCTGAAATCCAAAAAAAAATCATTTTGGTCAAGTGGGTAACGAACTTTTGTATGAAACAGCTGTTTTTTTATCTAGAGTTATTGTGTTCGTACTTGAGACTTACACACATTTGACACTGACTTACCTTTAAAACTTAATTTTATTTGCAACTATTAAAATAAATGACAAAGTAAAAGGTAATTAGCCAAATATCAGTATCATGGTCTAACATAGTAATAATGCTTGGAGCCGGTATATTCTCAGAATAAAATAGCTTGGGCTAAAATTTACGTGCGGTTTAAGCACGTATCGTAAACTTCACACAAACTTTCGAATCCAAATAAAAAGTAAATTAATAACCGAAAACCCATTTACCTGTTTATTCCTAATTAGTGCCTGACTGACCACCCGAGGTCAAGGGGGGGGCGGTCAAGGAGGGCTCATCCCGGGTTCCAATACATTTCATATTCCGTTGACAGAGGCGCAATAATAACGGTACGGGCAAGACATAGTTGACGGGGAGAGGTAGAGCTACTAGAATAGTCCATGTCTTTGCCTAAGATTTTTTTTTATTCGACTGGAAGGCAAACGAGCAAGTGGGTCTCCTGGTGGTAAGAAATCACCACCGCCCATAAACATCTGCAACACCAAGGGTATTGCAGATGCGTTGCCAACCTAGAGGCGTAAGATGGGATACCTCAAGTGCCAGTAATTTCACCGGCTATCTTACAATACAATACAATACAAATATTCTTTATTGCACACCATAAAGCAGAACAAAAACTTAAATATAAACACAGATACAGGGTAGACAATAGGCGGTCTTACTCTCCACGCCGAAACACAACAGTGCAAGCACTGCTGCTTCACGGCAGGATTAGCGAGCAAGACGGTGGTAGCAATCCGGGCGGACCTTGCACAAGGTCCTACCACCTGGAAAGATAAAGAATTGTCATCGTTATCGTCAAAAAGACTGGTGCAACTTCATCATTAGCTGGAACACGTCCACTGTGGAACGAAGGCCTCCCCTTAGTATGCCAAAATTAACGATAACTCGCCACTTGTATCCAACAGTTCGCCTATTATACACATACGACCTGAGCCATATTACAAAATACTTATTTAGTTTTTTTTTTAAGTAGCCTGTATAGTGCCCACTGCTGGGCAAAGGGCTTCTTGACCTCCACAACTCTCGTTCTGACGCAATGTCAGGGCAGTCCTTTGCGTACGTGTCCAGATCGTCCCGCCATCTCCTTCTCGGTCTGCCTCGATGTCGCTGGCCGTTCTCCGGCACCCACCAAGTAACTGCGCGAGCCCACCTTTGTGGGTGCATGCGGCAGACGTGTCCAATCCAGTCCCATTTTAGTTTATTTTAGCATTCTTAATTTGAATTCACTAAGAACAATCCTACTAATAAGGAATAAGCAGCCAGTTGCTCTGTAAAATTGGTTGCGCCATCTTTGTCCTTCAGTGTCTATTGTTCTTGTTCATGTTATAGCTCAAAACCATCGTACCTAAAACCGTGCTTTTATAGACTCGTCAACAGTCACTTTACTCGCTCGATTTTTTTATTTTCTTTTATTCGACTGGATGGCAAACGAGTAAGTGGCTCTCCTGATGGTAAGAGATCACCACCGCCCATAAGCATCTGCAGCACCGGGGGTATTGTAAAAGCGTTGCCATCCTAAAGGCCTAAGAAGGGATACCTCAAGTGCCAGTAATTTCACCGGCTGTCTTACTCTCCACGCCGAAACATAACAGTGCAAGCACTGCTGCTTCACGACAAGATTAGCAAGCGAGATGGTGGTAGCAATCCAGGCGGACCTTTCACAATCAATTTCAAAAGCTAGTTATTAATACAAGGGATTAGGAACGCTCTTCCAGTTCGACTGCGATCTCGGCTTGACCAATAGTTGGAAATAGTTGAATTTGAAGACGCCAGGAATTTACGAGTGGCTCTGACCCTGTGGGTGCTGCCGATGGAATATTTTGAATTTGCGGACATTGCTTAGCAACAAATAACACTTGTAATGGCCAGTTTGACAATACAAGTATTAAATAGTTTAGGCATAATCACCTAGATGTAGCAAAGTCCGTCTGAAAAACGTAAAAGTAAAGCGTAGTGTTTATTTTTCTTTAACTTTCCACTTTGGTATACTTAATAATAATAATAATAATTTTTTTTTTATTTTGTATGTACTTTTCTGTATTTTACTTTTTATAACTATTATAAAAACCTAATCCTAAGAATAAAAATAAATAAAGTTAATAATAATAATAAAACCTACATAGGTTAGTTAGACATAGTTCTAACCGGTATTTTTTTATAAATTTCATTACTTAGGTATATTTTTTATGTTAGGTTTTATAGGAAAAGATATTCATTTATGAATTACTAGCCTTTGCCCGCGGCTCCGCCCCCGTGGTATTCGGTTATTGCGCGCTGTTCCCTCGGAAACTTTGCATTTTTCCGGGACAAAAAGAAGCCTATGTCACTCGAGCCCATAAACTATCTCTATGCCAAAAATCACGTGGATCCGTCACTTCGTTACGGCGTGAAAGACGGACAAACGCACAAACATACAAACACACTTTTGCATTTATAATATTAGTATAGATACATAAGTTTATTAAAAAGAAAGTAATATTTTTTATTTATTTGCGAATGTGATGTAATGGAGGCCCTTACTCATCAACTTTAATTTTTCATGCATGGCTACAAAAATTCGAAATTTTCAAAAATGTGCATCTAACATTTCTCTATTTTTCCGTTTTCTCTTTCTGTAATTGTCTTCCGACCACAAAACTTACTCAACACTTAAACATAAATTCAAATCACACACACAATCCTACACAATTATCACGCATACATCCTCAAGCCAATTATAAAGGGAAGACGTTCTGACCACCCGTCGGACAATAAGTTTACATTCGAATCCAATTTGGGCAATTTAATTTTGGCAATCGCAGCACGGACCTTAGAGAAGATGCTTGGTTAGTATGAGATGAAGCAGCTGTTTCTATCTACATTTAGGTATCTATTGGAATGCATGCATGCCTTTTTTAACCCCCGACGCAAAAAGGAGTGTTATAAGTTTGACCGCTATGTGTGTTTGTGTGTCTGTCTGTGGCACCGTAGCTCTAAACGGGTGGACCGATTTTAGGATCGAAAGCAGATTTTAGGATCGCGAGTTTAAACCCAGGCTCGAATCGCTAAGTTTTAAAAATTCATGTAAGAAATTTAGCACAAACTTTACGGTGAAGAAGAACATCGAGCGCAAATCTGCACAAATCTGCGAAGCAATACAGTGGTGTGTGTAAAGTTCCCAATCCGCACTGAGCCCGCGTGGGAACTACGGCCCAAGCCCTCTCATTTTGAGAGGATCTGTCCTATACATATATATATTCTAGGATGATGATGATAATGATGTTTAGATTAGTCAAATATGGCTTACAGAAACACGGCTGACGTCTTAGAACTCCAATCATGCCTCTTCACGTGTTATAACTAACCCCATTTAAATCCTTAACTCCTCCAAATGCACAGATAGATTTATTAATAAACGGGTGGGCCTTAGGGGAGGGGGGAGGGGGGCAAACTTGGCAAACGTAAGCCGTGCGCCGGACAGGAGTGGTCATAACTAAGATATTTTGACCGTCAAGAAATTTCTTGGCCGTTGGCATAACTAGGTGGGGTACGGGGTGTTTTGTTTTGACGTGAATAATCCTTGAGGGCTGTTTAAATTTATACTATACTTATACTAAGATACTAATCTGAACTAATATAAAACAAAGGTAAAGTTTGTTTGTATGTTGAGAGTTATACGACGACCGGATGGCCAAGTGGCTAACCACTGGAGTCTAAACTCAAGCTTGAGATCCCGGGTTCGATTTCCGGCCAGGGCAGATATTAGTAGGTAGTATGGGACTAGGTCAAAATTGGTGTCCCACGGTATTTATTTATTTACTCACATCTGTAAATTTGTAGAAACGAATAAAAAAAAACCACGAAAACGTATTAGTTATACGTAGTTTAGTACAATACTAAAAGTAACATCACAGAATAACCAATAGTACTACCGTACAGAAGGGACTCTCTCGAACAAAAGTCAAGTTTAGGTATAAATCGTTGTCTACTCTTACGACATGCACGCGAAATTGTAACTTATAATGTTACACGAGCGTTCATATTCCGTTGGGCACCGTTGACACGAAACAGGTTTGGCGCCAACAGCGCAGGGTTCCCACTCTCCGATGAATAAAGATAACAGTGGGTATTAATATGGATTAAATAAGCTATCTTTAATAAATAAGTAAATACACTTTAAAAGCTAAAGCTACAAAGCAACAATATTTTATCAGCAACAGTAACCATTTTTAACAGACTTCAAAAAAGGAGGAGGTTCTATGTTTCAATGTTTTTATTTATCGAAACATCCTTGCCGTCTCCACAGATACTCTACAAAATGCCCCATACACAAACATACTGTTACAACACAGTCTTTTTGGACCGTTTCAGCATTTTGCCAAAAAATAACAACAAACTTAACGAGAAACAGTAACAAAAGTCAACAACAATAATAATAGAAATGAACAATGACAAATACAATGCAAAGAAAATGCAACGGGAACTCGACTCGTATACACGGCAGACGCACTCGTACCTACTGACAATGATACTGACAAGTACTGGCCACAAGAGGCACAAGATGGTTGCGGCCGCTTCCCAAATAGCCGCATTTACAAAATCTTGCAAGTTTTGTTTAAAAATTTAAAATATCTTGGTTCATTGTTATCGAATAATGAACCGCTGCAATTGCCGATTTATTTATTTATTTATTCCAAGAAAATAAAAAAACCGATAACATTGCGTCATTAAAAAAATAAATATTTTTCTATCGTATTCGATGGAGGCTATTTAACAGACACTGATATTGCTATATATTCTTAAAAATAACAGTTTTAGATTTTTTTGATTATTTTGTTTCAAAACAGAAATTATTTTTAAAAAACATTTTGCGAACATAGTATGCGTAATTCGGAAAATTTTCAAATGTCACAGAACTCATCATAGGTGAAAAATACAATAAGCGGCAACCCTTTGCCGCGAACCCCACGGTGAGGTCGCCGGCCGAACGTACCTAAACTGCGGAGTGTCCAACCCCTGGTAACATGTGCTACTCTTTAAGCCTGAAAAAGTGATAATGTTTCCGCAGGATGCAGACAAAGTTGCGTGCGAAAATAATAACATACTTTGCAGACACAATCAAAGCTAGTTCTAAATTTGAAGGTATAAGGGGAACATAAACGGCACAACTGTTTTTTGTACGCACATACTTCCATTACAGTGGCTATACACTATGTAAACTAACGTTGATCTTTTACTTAAACAGGTGATACAGTTGCTTAAACTGAACAACTTTCTCCAAGGAACATACTAAGGTCGAAAACGATTTTTTTTCGCCTTTCCATAGTAATTCGGTCAGCTAACCAATACATTTTGTATGGGAGTGTGAAGAATTTTTCTTTTTTCGACCTATGTTCCTTGGAGAAAGTTGTTCAGTTTAAGCAATACTATCACCTGTTTATGTAAAACATCATCGTTAGTTTACATAGTGTATATAAAGACAACAAAAATCCCCAATCGCAAAATTATAATAGTTCTCTAAAACAGAACATCCTGTATCTGACAGAGGCACCAACAGGATGAATACATTTGTATCTCACAGACGTTTGTGTATGGGGCAATATTAAATTCCAACTGACCAGCGGCTATACATAGCGCACATTTACAACGTTATATACATTGCAGAACTAGCTATAAGTTTGCTCCGATTGTGACTTGAGAATCCACAATCCGAATCTTCCAAAATGAATGCGGAAATTTGTGAATGTGTATCCATATCCATACTAATAATTATGAATGCGAAAGTGTGTTTGTGTGTTTGTCCGTCTTTCACGCCGTAACGGAATGACGGATCGACGTGATTTTTGGCATAGAGATAGTTTATGGGCCCGAGAGTGACTTAGGCTACTTTTTATCTCGGAAAAACGCACAGTTCCCGAGGGAACAGCGCGCGATAACCGAATACCACGCGGGTGGAGCCTCGGGTAAAAGCTAGTAAAATAATAAATACAAAAAGGCCGTTACTGTAACACACTAGGGCAGAGTTTTTTTCAATTCATTCAATATTTTCAGAGATTACTGTATCAAAAAGTATAGTGAATTAATAAAATAAATATAATACATAACAGCTAAATTCGAAAAGGAATAAGCGGAACAAACCCTTTCCTCTATCCAGAACTTGGAATTAATTTTATATGCAAATTTATTTTACGCACTGCTTTCGTAACTAATGCAGGCTCCCGACGGTATATTCGGCTTGGTTTTGGGTTAACACTTCATCCCTTTGTATGTACAGTTGAATGTGTATATATATCCTATAAATAATGCAAGTACAGTCGCCATTGGATATATCGGAGTGGCCGTGGTGGCCTAGTGGTTTGACCTATCGCCTCTCAAAGAGGGTCGTGGGTTCAAATCCCGGCTCGCACCTCTGAGTTTTCGAAATTCATGTGCGCAATTTACCTCGAGCTTTGCGGTGAAGGAAAACATCGTGAGGAAACCTGCACAAACCTGCGAAGCAATTCAATGGTGCGTGTGAAGTTCCCAATCCGCACTGGGCCCGCGTGGGAACTATGGCCCTCTCATTCCGAGAGGAGGCCTGTGCCCAGCAGTGGGACGTATATAGGCTGAGATGATGATGATGATGACTGCTTTCGTAACTAATGCAGGCTCCCGACAGTATATTTGGCTTGATTTTGGGTAAACACTTCATCCCTTTGTATGTACAACTGTACCTATATACCCTATTAATAATGCAAGTACAGTCGCCATTGGATGTATCGGAGCGGCCAAAGTCGTCAAAAAAATCGGTACATACACTCTTTTATTTATTACTAGCTTATGGCCGCGGCTTCGCCTGTGTAGGATTCAGTTATCGCGCGGTTCCCTCGGGAACTGTGTATTTTTCCGGCCTATGTTACTTTCTGGCCCATAAGCTGTTTCTATGCCAAAAATCACGTCGATGCGTCGCTCCGTTTCGACGTGAAAGACGGACAAACACACAAACACACACTTTCGCATACTAATAATTCTAAAAAAACTGAACCGTTATAGTTTTTCTTGTGAGTTTGATATACTTTCTACCTTCCTGATTTTTTCAAATTTTTCCACCCACCGGTTTAGATTTTAGAGGGGGGAGGGGGACTCGATTTCAATGTAAATTTGCTCTTTAAAGTTAAATATTTTTCGAACATATGACTGCATCGAAAAGTCGTTCTAGCAACCCCCTAATGATTTCAAAAGACCTATCCAACGATACCACAATACAAGGTTTAATGAGAAAGAAAACATTTCTTTTCTTTTTATTGTACTGGTTTGTTGGCATACTTAACATATATATTTTTGCAAAATTACAGCTTTCTAGCATTGATAGTCTCTGAGCAAAGCCGCGGACGGACAGACAGACAGACAGACAGACATGGCGAAACTATAAGGGTTCCATTTTTGCCATTTTGGCTACGGAACCCTAAATAACGAGCTTATACGCGCAAATAAACCACTAGTCTGAAACCGCCCTTATAACTAACTAGCTACTGAAAATAAAAGTTGTTGAATTGAAAGTTTTAGTCGCCGTGTTTGAGCTCTGACATCGAAACTACCAATATTACTAAAGACCTAGGAAGGGTAATGGCCGATTGGCACCTGAAGCAGTCGTTAGGACTCTCGAGCCTAACTCCATCCATCCGTCTTGCCAAATTTACTTGAGGTGCGTTAAGAATGTTATAGAGGTGCCAATAAAATTATTTCACTTAAAAAATTTTATTATGGAACGAAATGAAATAAAATTGTTTATTTCAGAATTTAGTTGTTTTTTCGGCCGGTCTTAAAAGTAGACACCACGTTGTAAGCTAGGGCAAAGTTGCTATAAGTGTGGGGACGAAGTCCGGGACATTTAAAGAAAAAGTAGTAAATGTTGAAAAATAAGGAACTTTTATTACAACAATATGTAACTTTAAAGTTAATCATTGCCTAAACACAAAACAACTTTTAACACAGTCATTTAATCCCAGCAACCCGCCAGTCTGGTTCTCTGTTCGTAGGCTCTTTTCGCTACAAAGTGGAAAAAGCACGTTATTGGCTATGTTATAGCTTAGCCCCCTACTAAATAACTATGATTTTAAGCCGGGACAATTTGGCTATCGGCCGGGACGCTGGGACACCATGCTTCAAACCGAGACTTGTCCCAGCATACCGGGACGTATGGCAATCCTAAGCTAGTGCCATAAATGTTTATGTTTTAAAATCTCGTAAGTTTTCACTCGTTACTCATAAGTAACGTAAGTTTTAAGTTTGAAAAAAACGGTACAATAGGGACAGTTAACACTAAAATACTATTGAGTTAAATTAAGACAGCAAACTTGTAGTAAAAACCATTTTGGATGGTTAATATACATAATCGACTCTATTTTTTTTTGGTACTGCAAAATACACTCAAAGAATTTGGTTGGCGGTAAATATAACAACAAATAGAGAGAGAGATAATTTTGTGAATGCTAGTAAGAGGATAAAGTCAGTTAAAAAAAAACTACTCTTCAGTGTACTCGTGACCACGGCCGCTGCGATGTGACCAAAACTTTCAAGTACTTTTGGCAATATTCAAATCGTGATTAGTTCGCGCTTGGGCCGTTAAAATAATTACATTAATGCCACTTCTACACTCAGCTTAACTCTACGAACAACTTAAACGATGTAAGAATCTCCAAACTGTAGTTAAGTGTACAAATTACTTAATTCGAGGTTAACTGGGCTGCGATCCGTCAAGGAGGACCGATAGGCCGTGTGTTTCTACAGTTTAATTACTGGTTCAACTGTATTACTAACTGTTTCACATACCTATTTATATTTATAATTGTGTTCTCTGTTGTATATAGACCGAGTTACAATGTCGAAAAAAATAATTAATCATGAAACTACCGCGAGACTCACTCATATTTAATGATATTATGACGGATAACTCACGTCTTAAATCGAGTTTAGTTTTAGAGTTTCTGGTTATTTCGAAACCCTTCATCACTGGAGCAGGGCGGTGGCGCGTAGTGCGGCAGCCGCCGATTCACGTGCTCCAGTGATGAAGGGTTTCGAAATAACCCGAAACAAAACTCCGAAGCTAAACTCGATTTAAGACGTGAGTTATCCGTTATAATATCATTAAATATAAAAAAATAATTATTTAAAAATAACCTTTAGCGATAAAAAAGCAAAAGCACCAGGATCGCGCGAGGGCGTTTAATTTATTTATTGTTGTTCTAATTCACGCAAAATCGTGGCGCTTCGAGTCGTTACCGCCGCATCGTACGTCGGAAGATCGTCTTAGTGCGATCGAACTCGCTTGGTACCTGTTGAAAAGAAAAACATGAAGTAAAAGGAAAAAAAAAATTAAAACAAAAGCTTTATAGCATCACTTTGTTGTCTTTCCGTCAATACTCTTTATCTCAGAAACGTGTGGAAGTGTCAAACTTAAATTAATTATCAAACTCAAACTCAAACTCAAAATAATTTATTTGCTTTGAAACAATATACACATCAAATACTTTCAGGTACCCCCCTTAGAGCTGTAAAAAAAAACTAATTTTTAAATTCCTCAAAATTAAAAGATATATTCGTTAAAAAAGCTGCTTAAATACGAATTGGTAGATGCATTACTTTGAGTATTTACGTAGTCTTACTTCAATTTCTGGTTTTCATTTGTATTTTTCTACATTGTGAATGTCTCAGTTTTAGACTTTCAATTGTCTTTTTTTTTAAGCTTATCCTAACTAAAATTTAATTTGTACTTACAAATGAAATGTGTTTTTTTGATGATAAAATAATAAGATATTTGAGAGAAAATAATCTTAACGTTATTTTATTACTTATTTTACTGCCCTGACAATTCAATTGCGTAAACATTATTTCAGGCTCAGTTAATTAAACCGGCTTTGCCAGAAACATGCAGTTTTAATTTTATATATTTTCGTATTTGTTTTTCCTTACAAAAATCTTTTGCAATTATATTTTCATGATCGACATAGTAACCAGTTCTTTGGGGCCGCACTGTACTGCGGCTATTGTGGCGGACAGCGCATCGCGGGAACGCCACATTGTGTTCTTTAGGGCCTCATTCATAGTCCAAAGGTAATTTTAAAGAAATATATCATCATCATTACAGCTCCTCCTCCTCCATAAACCTCCAGTTGCTGTAAAAGCGGTCTGCATCCACTATGTTCCTGAGGCTTCAACCAGGTCATTGTCTATCTCGTTGGTAGACGTCCTACGCTACAGGGCTACTACGAAATTCGAAACTCGAAGTTCATGTCGTGCGGTCCCTTTGACACTTATTATACTATTCCAATACGAGAGCGAGCCCTCGTAGGCCCTGCAGCACTAGCCGACCCGCGGTCTCCATTTGAGAACTTTATAGCCGTAACAGCCAGTTGTCCATGCTATATGACCTGCCCATCGCTACATCAACGGACCAACTTATCAAGTAACTGACTGAAATGTTTCGGATTTTATAATTACTGCGAGGCTTAAATTGGACTGGGCTGGCCACGTTTTCCGGATGCACCCAGGGAGGTTAGCATAAGTTACCACTCAGTGAATGCCACACAATGGCTATCGGCGCCGCAGCAAGCCAAGCCGGAGATGGCGAGATGACTTCTTGGATGGGTTATCCAGCGACTGGCCAGAGTTTAGTGCAGACAGATTGGGGAGGAGACCTTTGTCCAGCAGTAGAACATTACCACAGGCTAAAAAATGTGGTGATTTTGTATTTAAACTATGAATAAGAAACACTTAGAGAACTAGCCCTTTTTAAGTGGCTCAATGTCAGATCGGCGGACACGAATTTCACAATGGCGCTGCACATTCGCAGCTAAACTGTTATGACCGATGCTAAACCACTTTTATAGCACTTGCTAAACAATGGTTAAGATTTGCCATAACCATAATTAATATTGGAGATCATCTTACCTACTCGTAATATAATACAGAATAAACACGATGTTAAATCTTAAAACGCATTGTGGTAAGTTAGTTTAGAGGAGAATGACTTTTCTCGACTTATGGCCTCTTAATCAGAGAACTGTAGATTTGAACCTCGACTTATACCTCAGAGATTTTGGAATTTGGGCAAAATGGGCTTTTTGAGAAAGGGAAATGTGAAAAGCCCGTCAAAAACGAGCAAAGTAATTCAATGCGCAGTGTGAAATTTCTGAACCGCACTGGACCCACCTAGGAATTACAGGTCGAGACTTTACGATCTGAAAAGAGGCCTGTACCCAACAGTGGGATGTGTATAGGCTGAAAGTTCCAAAGGGAGAAAGGGAGGGCCACAAGGTGCACTGACGACTTGGTAACTTGGTAATTGGCAAGAATCCAATTGATGTGGGCAAAACAGAACGTATCATTGCGGCGTTTTTTGCACTTCCTGTCCTTTATTTTCTTTTGAGGTACGGAACCCTTATGAAACACGGTAAATCAAAATCAAATTGAAGAAAGTCACCAAAAAAAGCTTATTGGTTTGACCTTTGATCTCTCAAGCAGAAGGTGGTTTGAGCTAGAGCTGGCAGGCTGCAAAGAAATGCAAATGGTGTCTGTGAAGTTCCCGATCCACTCTGGACCTGCATAGGATTAGGAACTACAGCTTAAAGCCTCTGATTCTGAGACAAGACATGTGCCTTGCAGTGAGAAGATGATGATGAGAAAAAAATATATTTATTTGCACTCTTGGGTATTGACATGCATTGTTTAGTATTATTTGTATTGTTTTGTATTGTACACCTTGTCAACATCAGAGCAGTTATTACCGATAATCCCTCTAGCATTACGCTCAAACGCCCCGATCACGATGCCGGCTCGTCGTGCAAATAGACGTCTATTCCTTGAGCATTGCTCTAAATCACGAGAGGTCCGCGTATCAAGATCGGCCGGACCGGGATGAGTAAAGCAGTGTGCACAGGAGGCAGACTATCCTTATTTTTTAACCCCCCATTAAAAAAGAGGGGTGTTATAAGTTTGACGCCAATGTCTGTCTGTCTGTGGCATCGTAGCTCTCAAACGGATGGATCGATTCCACTATCTTCGCCTTTTTGCTACCGTCACTGTCTTATGTTATCTTGCTTAGAAAAATAAGAAAGAAATCAGTTGAACATGTAAATATTCTTCTGCAAAAATCTCTGTACTATGCTTGTTTACATGTTACGAGCTGAAAGACCATATTTTTGTAGATAAAAGCAAGTCAAAACAATCCCATACCCCTCTATGGAGGAAAATCTCAAGCTTTCATTTTTAAGTTGCCGTAAAAGTTTTTTTTTTAATTTAACGTAAAAAAAAACGTCATTAAAATATACTGTATCTAATTTTTTTTGTTTTTAATAATAAGTGACCACTTTTATAGTAAAATCTAAGCGAATTATTGCACTGTTTTATTCGCATCTCTCGGGTATAAAACTGCCCTAACCCTGTGTATTACCGCAACCACAATACGTTACTTGTTAAAATATGTTCCTGCAGTTAATTTCGCTCAAGATAAGCATATTTTATTTATTGGACTCGGCCCTAATGGCGTACTTAGCCGAGATAACAAATTTACATGTGTTACTTGAGAATTTAAAATAAATATACTCGTCATGATTTGTGTAATAGGTACCGTAATATTAAGGAATTTACAGATCTTTGAAATTAAAATAATTAAGGATGTGTTTAAGGTGAAAAAGCGAAGAAGCTGGTTTGATTATTGATGTTACTGTAATTACGAGTATATTAAAGATTCTCATAATGAATTTTTTTTTAATATGTAAAGTGGTGATAATTTAATTTTGGTTATACTAGAATCTAAATAATACTTAGTAGCTATCTAAATAAATCGTAATGTGGTCTACTTTGTATTTTACTTTATTCTACTATACTGGAGTAAATTAAAAATTAATTGAGACAACACTAAGCAATTTAATCCAGTACTTTTTAAATAATAACTCAATACACACTACATGAAACAAGCAACAACGTCTAACAAAATCAATTATAGTACAGCAAACGAGAACATATAATCCCTCTGCGACCTTTGAACCTCTAAACAACCTTAGATCTAGCATCAGCCCGGAATGTAAACATCAGACCATTTCCTAAGGCGCCATCTATAATTTTCTAACAATACCATCAATATGTCCAGAATAAGATGAACCACAAATCAGCACAAACCAACCCCGATGAGATCCGGAAACAAACTTAAGCGAGCGGGGTAACAGGATCATTGGTAGTTGGTTTAGTAATACACGCTCGATCGATCTAGCTCCGATCTGAGGATATTGCATATTTATCAACCTTTGACACAGGTAACAACGTGGGTAACATCTTCATAGAGCAAAAAGTTTAAAACAAACAATCATTAGGGTGTTTGAACTCGGGATAGGAAGTGTGGGATGGGAGGCTTCGCATCCGCGATTGTAGGGAATGGTTGGCTATGTGTGAGGTCAGTGACGTGAACTTGAAAGTGCATAATGTTTTTTTTTTTCGTTTCTTTCTTTGTACGAGCGGGTGGAATCTGGCTTATGGATTTTGATCCGATTTCATATATCGAATTTATTTGAGCAGCATAGATATATTAATTAAGCAGCATATATAGATAGAGTAATTGAAACCATGAAATAATAATTCTAGGACAAGTTTCTAAAGAACAATTTATTTTAGTCCCGAAAACTAGACTAATTAGAAATAAGGGTGTTTTGACGGCGAAATATCAGTGTAGACAGTGTTTATATTATCGTGTGATCCGTTTGACTTTATAGTCTTACTGGGATTGGCTCATTGGTTATTTAATTAATTACAAATTTTACAAAAATATCAAAGTTGTCAAATGGACCTCAAGGCACTAAAGAACGCCAACCGGCTTGTCACACATTAACAGCAAAATCAAATTCTTCGAATACTAATAATTAAGTGACGGGAGAATGTCATATTGGCAGCCTGTAAAAAAGTACGTCAGTTTAGTGTGATAGCCCAGTGGTTTGACATGTGATTGCTAAAGTAAAGGGTTGTAGGTTCAAGTGCAGTTTGCGCTTCTGATTTATAAATACAGGATTTGCGTGTAAAATTATATTTTTAAATTACCACGAAATTTGCGGTGAAGGAAAATGTGGTGAGGAAATCTACGCAGGCCTGTGAAGAAATTTAATAGGCAAAGTCAATCCCTCCGATTGTAAGAGTAGACCTGCCCTGCAGAGGGAGTGAGACATATATAAGCCGAAATTTTAAGGCGTGTTGTTGATAAAGAATGTCTGTATATTTACTATCCCAAATTATCAAAACGCATACCATCGTCATTGCCGTTATTGCTTTTACATAATAATATAATGTGAAATCAACCTTTAACTATTCAGTCTTCGGAATAGAATCGTTTAAAAGTAGCTGTACCTAGAATGATTGAAGAATTATGCTAATTTCAAATAAAAACTAGGTATAGATGTAGGACGAATTGGTCAGATATCTACTTGGCAACGTGACGGGAAAATAGCGTAACTCCGAGTTTAGTTGAAAATTGTGATTAAATGCGGATTATACCGTTTGATTTTTTTTGTGGAAATTTATCACAACACTTATGCAATGTATTATAAGGTGTTTGTATATTTGTGTGTTTGCCCGTCTTTCACGCCGTAACGGATCGACGGATCGACGTAGGAAACAGCGCGCGATAACCGAATACCACGCGGGCAGAGCCAATTGATTACTCATGATCCAATTGTCAAAGTAATAAATGTGATACATAACAACTTGAACAATTATAATAGGTAAACCGTAGAAAATTTCTATTTTGAATAAATTATTGAATTAACTGCGTGATCAGCGTGCTTGTTTTCTCCCTCTAAGTAATTAAGCGTTAAAGAGACTTTTTCTGTCTTCAGTATGCGAATACTTCCTCTTTAGCGTTAACAATTAACAACCCTATATGTATTATAATAGATACAAAAGTAAAATTATATATTTTGTTTAAATTAAGACTTATCTCTACTATTGCCTACACTGGTAACATCACGCATTGGCCGACGTTAGTAAGTGGTATTGCACAAGCCTGCTTGATATTCGCGCGTGACACGACCGTGCCCCACGGACCAATTTACTGTAATCGCACTCCACCAATTACCGATTAAGTATTTTGGTATTTATTCTGGGAACTGATTTTTAGAAATTGGTTAGACTCTACCTCGTTAGAGGTTTTAGTTAGATACAGTTGGCGTGCATGTCTGTCTAGTCTTCTTGTAAGTTACTATACTTCTGACATAATGGTCGTGGTCGTACGGATGAGGATCAGAAGTGAACCATTATGACAAGGTTCTAAAATATTGGTTTCGTCTTAACTTCCACACTTCAATGCTGGAGTCCAGAGTTTGTAGTTGGGAATAAAAAGCGCTGATGCTCACTCTTACCTAACCTTAGTCGCCTTTTACGACACCCATGGTAAGAGATGAGTCCGTTCTATGTATTCTAAAACCGGGCATGGTACGGATTTATATCTAACTGTGTAAAGATAACACCTTAGTAACATCATTGGTAACATCTTAGTTACTTGGGACCTGGCTATTTCTGTTTACGAGTACAAGTCTATCAACACTGTCCAGAATACCATATCAGCTCTAAGATAGTCGATAGGCTTGAGATCAAATTTTAAGTAGGTCTTGTTTTATTGATAAGTTTATGTGACAGTTACCTAAATATGATGCCGTCTCTATTTAGCTGAACAAAACAAACGGAGACGGCATCACAGTTATCTGTTACATAAAGATCATTAGTAAGTGGTGAAACACGGGGTTAGAGCTTTAGCATACTACCGTGCGGGTTATCTCAAGTCAGAATCTTATCATACATCTTTAACATATACTGGTAGCGTGTGTGTTACAAATTTCACTCTAATTCTAGTTAGAGTTGGTAAAAGATGTCGACTTTTAAAATCGATATCGATATTGGAATTGATTTTTCTTTGAAAAAAATATTTGTGAAACGTAGAAAAAATTGTACCGAACAAAATTTTGCTAATACCTATTTATATTAAACTAAACATACATAAAAAATGCAAACATTGGAACATAGAACCTCCTCCTTTCTTGAAGTCGGTGAAAAACTTGTTTAAAAAGTCCTCGAGTGGCGACCACGAACCGGAAGACGAAGCGTTTGGCAGGCCTCCCACCAGGTGGATTGATCGAAAGAGTTGTGGGTAACCGGTAGATGCAAGTGGCGAGTTGTCGTTCATTGTAGCGTTCAGCAGCAGTCTTCGTCTTCTGGCTGGTGATGATGATGATGATGATGAAAAACTTGTTTATTCACCATATCTCAGTAAGGCATTCCTTCATATTTAAGACACATGTCTATTGTGTACGAGTAGAGATGACGAAAGTCTAAAAAAACTTATATCTAATAAGTCTAATAATCAAAGCCCTCTCGATAATATTTAGTTCCGCTCAATATCCACGTGATATTTTGAAAACGGACAGTGACTTTGCATTTAAGCTATCGATAGATAAAAAAAAACATCGATAAACCCAGCTCTACTAACTTTGGTTAACTTTCGGAAGCAGTTTCAGTAATGACACACATTGTTTTGTATCGTGGTTCCTCAGGTAGTTATCCATCATTATTTCGCCATACATTAACGTTTGCGTGAAGTGATATTATGATTGTGATCTAATGCGTTTTGTTTACTTTGAAAGCAGTTGCGATATGTTTATCAATGAGAACTGCAATCATCATTATCGTTTCTCAAAAACCAGTAAAAGGGCATTTTCATTAAAACATTGGCGTAAAGTCAAAAGTTTTCAGATTTGTGACGATTTTCATCTACAGTCAAAAAACTGACAACTAATTTAACTATGACGTTGTATGATCGCGAGAGTTATCATAATTAGGTGTGTTGCACCTTTGAGAGACTGATAGGTTCGTTTTCTAAAGATCCCTAAATTGTATCTCTCCGGGCAAGGCTCGGAACCGGTTCATAAAATAGCGATAAATACCGGCTTATTTCGGTTTAACTCTGAACTTTCATAAGAACGCGAACGTTTTTAAGAACTTAACTATAACCTAAATAAACCGGTTTATTCGACGAGTGACACTGGCCGGCCGGCGGCGGGGGCGGCGACGTTATTCTGCGCCGGAATAAACCGGTTTTTATTGTTCTAAACCGGTTAATCTGACAAGAACTTAATGAAAATATTCCCTTAAAAACCGGTTTAAAACTAACGGTTTCGCGAACGAAACCAAAATGAAAAGGTTTTGCGCCAAGTACGTGATAACTGTTTGGAAATTTAATCGGTATCCGAGCCTTGTCTCGGGGAATGTAGTCCCAAGAATTCAACAATGTATGCGACAGAAACTGATAGCGGTTGAAACGCTCGCAGAACTAACCAAATACAGAACTGTAAAGCTCACAGGCATATAAACGAGCTGTTAGTAATTATGACCCCCACGGGGGCGGGTGCATTTTTACAAATTGATACAAATTATTTGAGCGCGCGCCCCGCTTTGTTCCAACGACGCTTGTTACGACTGTGGAGCGGCATTTTATTATTTTAAAAGGGGACCCGCTTAGTGGACGAAGGAAATGCGGGTTTGTCAGCGTTTTTATTTGAAATCAAATTCTTTCAGGCAGAGTTCACAAGGTTAGCTGAGGATTAAGACTTTTTTTTTATTCGACTGAATGGCAAAAGAGCATGTGTGCCTTCTGATGGTAAGAGATCACCACCGCCCATAGACACCTGCAACACCAGGGGGATTGCAGATGCGTTGCCAACCTAGAGGCCTAAGACGGGATACTCAAGTGCCAGTAATTTCTCCGGCTGTCTTACTCTCCACGCCGAAACACAACACTTCACTTCATTTCCAACTAATGTTAGAACACATTATTATGGAGCCCAATTTACACCGCGAAAGTTTTTAAATGTGTGCATTGATGTGTGTGCTTTTACTCGTCCACGATATAACGGCTCAACGATGGATGGACTCCATGTAAAATTCTAAAGATTTTAATCGCTAAATTCAAAAATCTAAATTTTGCACGGGGGTTCGTCACTTTATTGATATAAGTAATTCTTTGTGTTAATTGCCCACGAGGATATACTAGTTACGAGTTAGTATACGAGCAATCGAAACGTGGGGGGGGGGGGGGTTAAGGCTAGTCACTTATACCAGAAGATCATAGTGGTAGCTCTTATGCGTCTACGTTTCGTTTTTATTTAATTCAAAGTAAAAAAAATGTTATGTTGAGAATTGGCATCGCAAACAATATTTTTAGTCTAGAAAATGGTTTGAAATATTGGACTCTTCCGAATGATGATGAAACATGTTTTTATATGTAATAATTAAACATAAACACAATAAAATCATTACAATTACATTTTTATACACCCAACCCTATTTCCTTTATCTAGGTTATCTATATTGTAACAAAGTTTATAGTGTAAATCATTCATAATAATATAAGCGTAAATATTAAAAAAAACTTGAGATAATGCTTATCGGAATCACGATCAATCATACTAGATACTAGATTTTAATCATAGCTCATGCTGCGAGGGTCATTTTCGAGCTTTCCACCGCCTCGTTTTCATGGCCACATTTTTCCATGTATATTATTTTAATTAATTTTCGATTATTTTTCTGACCTCCTGTACTTCTACTTGATAACTAGGAAATTGTAACAGAATCTTCTCCCATGTCAACATCAACGTAACCACTGAAATCTTATGGAAGAAACCCACGACCGTTTAAAACCCGCCGACCGACCGCCCGGCGTTTCATTCGCGAATTGGACGACGCGCCTTCCTGCTCATTCCTTAGACGGAGTCCGAAACATCTTATTCGCGCCCTCATAAAAGTAACTGCTTTGGCTCGTTTTTATTTCTACCGCTGTACCTGCACGGCCACAGTATTTTAATAAACCAACTTCCTGCTTCTACAAAAGGCAACTTTAAGTGGACGGGATAAAAGCTGTTTTACTTTGCGATAGCGGAGAATCATGCCTTGCCCACTTATCTAGGACAAAACGATTCTAAGGACACGAAGAATTCCAATTACTTTATTAGTGAACGTATTTTATTATATGCGAGGTAAAAGCTCAATCGATTCATATTGCTTACAATTTGCGTAGTTTTAATACTTTACTCGCGGTTTCACTCGCGTACTCGTAAATCGTTAGTTATTTGACAGACAATTTAAATGATAATGATAAATTGACGATTTTTTATTGATGCAAATTATACTTGTCAAGTTATTAAAATGAAGACAAATAGATGGAATACTAATTTTCTAAAATATGTCATAATTATATATATCGCTGTTTTTGTTGATATTTGTAAATAATTGCTTTTAGATTTGTAATAAGTTAGTTTTATAGTAAAAGTTCAATCGATTCATATTGTTTGTTTGTTTAAACTCTTTATTGTACAAAAAGGAAATAGGCAAGGGAATAGGGAAGGGAATAGGTATATTGCTTACAATTTGCGTAGTTTTATTTAATACTTTACTCGCGGTTTCGCTCCCGACCTCGTAATTCGTTATTTATTTGACAGACAATTGGAATATTAATTTTCTACAATATGTCATAATTATATATATCGATTGCTATGGGTGATATTTGTAGATAAAGGCTTTTAGATTTCTTTTAAGTTAGTTTTATAGTTTTATTTTTCTTTTCTAATGACCTATTTGTTATAAAATATATTATTATGCTCTTATGAAATAATTTGTTTTATACGAACATACTTAGGTAAGTAGCTAATTCCAACAAAATGGAAGTGTTATTCAAATTGTTACTTTAGATAGATACTGCATTGATTTTAAGTTAGGTGAATTGTATGTCATAATGTTACAAAGAAAAAGTAAAGATGAAAGTCAAAATACTTGTAAAACATTATAATGTACCTGTAGCACACAGATATATAAATACTAGCTTTATGCCAGCGACTTCGTCTGCGCGGACCTAGGCTATCGCGCGGTGGCGCCCTCTACCGGAATAAAAAGTACCCTATGTTCATCCTTGGGGCTTAAACTATCTCTATACCAAATTTCATCAAAATCGGTTCAGATGTATCGACGTGAAAGCGTAACAGACAGACAGACAGACAGACAGACAGAGTTACTTTCGCATTTATAATATTTGTAGGGATTTACTTTTTAACTTTGACTTTGACATCACAAATCAGAAAAATGAGTCAACAAAAATTAAACAAAAAGCGGGGAATACAATAGACGATCATACCGCTTAGGAGCGATCGCTTCTAGACAATCGTTAAGTTAAAAAGGTACAGAAATTTATACAAACATTCTGAAATCAAGATGGTAGGTATGACCGGTGATCGGATAATCGGATACATATTTACTTAAAGTTGGTTTTAGCTATAAAAGTATGGAAGCGGCTACTTGATTAATATATTTGAAGAAAAAGTTCTAGGAGCCCGATATTGCGTAGGTAACTAATCGGATGCATATACCGTCGTATCGCGGCTAACGGTCCTAACGTAGCCATATTTTTGCCACCAATCGAATATTAATATAAAATAACTAGCTTTTGCCCGCGACTTCGTCCGCGTATTCTTTAGTTATCAGGGCATTATGTTTTAACTAACCCCCGTAATTTTTGATTGTAATCGAGAACTTATATACCTATTTTCATAGTTTTAAGTCCAGTAATGAGAAAAATTCCATACAAACTTTTCCCCCCATTTTATCCCTTTAGGGGGGAATTTTATCCATTTCACTTACACAGATAATTTTTAATAGTAATCAAGAACTTGTATACCTACCTATTTTCATACTTCTAAGTTCAGAAATGAGAAAAAATCCATACAATCTTTACACCCCCCCCCCCCCATTTTACCCCTTTAGGGGGGAATTTTATCCATTTCATACACGCAGGTAATTTTTGATTGTAATCGAGAACTAATATGCCTATTTTCATAGTTCTAAGTCCAGTAATGAGAAAATTTCCATACAATTTTTACCCCCCATTTTACCCTTTTAGGCGGGAATTTTATCCATTTCACCTACACAGATAATTTTTAATGGTAATCAAGAACTTGTATACCTATTTTCAAACTTCTAAGTCGTTAAATGATAAAAATTCCATACAACGTTTACCCCCCATTTTACCCCTTTAGGGGGAAATGTTATCCATTTCATATACGCAGATAATTTTTGATTGTAATCGAGAACTTATATACTTATTTTCATAGTTCTAAGTTCAGAAATGAGAACAATTCCATACAAACTTTACCCCCCCATTTTACCCCTTTAGGGGGATATTTTATTCATTTCATCTAAACAGATAATTTTCAATTGTAATCAAAAACTTATACATCTATTTTCATACTTCTAAGTCCAGAAATGAGAAAATTGCATATAAGCTTCACCCCCCTATTTCACCCAGTTAGGGAATTTCCAAAAATCCTTTCTGAGTGCTCACTTAAATCATAAAAGGAACCCCTGTACCAAATTTCAAGTTTCTAGGCCCAGCGGTTTGGGCTGTGCGTTGATATATAACCCCACTGGGTTATATATCAACGCACAGCCCAAACCTGACTCACTGAGTCAGGTTTGCCTTTTATATATATTATATAGATTTATATTTTCATAAACTATATTTCGTATTGCACTTTTACCTATCTAATGGTAAATTTCAAATATGCACAAGTTCCTATAAGTAGTCGAAACACTGAATTTTGCGATCCCAGAATCGCGGGATTTTTTGATAGCAAAGTGCATTCCATATTAACCAACATCTAAACTTTTAGGTAAATACTCGTATGCATCCGACTATCTGATCACTGTATAATGATCATGGTGATTGTTTCTTTTTTGCGAAGCACCGAACATTTTGTAAGCGCTACGAACTCAAACAATCACTGAGAAACCAACCGCTTTCCAAACGTAATCAAATCAGGCGCAAATCACCGCACAATCTCTATACATTCCCCGGGAATCCCGGGATCCCGGGAATTACTGAAATTACATGGCAACTCGTTAAGGAATCCAGATTAAAGAGTTGGACTTAAAAAAAGGGGAGAAACGTCTCAGTAAGACCGGCCGCAAAATTCTTAAACGCAGTCCAGGGAAATGGGATGATTACTTCATCAAAACACACTTTAAACGTGTTACGTAAATCTAGTACCGCTCGGCCCCAGCCTCCCCTCAAAGGGTGTTGGGTGGACAGGGGTGACTCGCCCCCCCTCAGGAAGTGGGGGTAAGACGATATGGGCGAACGTGAGCGCCGTCAAGAAACCTTGATTGCTTTTTTAATTAGTTTTTTTTTCGCGTTCCCCCTTTTTCGCATCTCGCCGATCGTGCAAGAAATATGTACTTCGATTTTTTGTGCGTGCGTTATGTACATAACTTACGGATGTTTTTGATGGGGAACTTTTTTCAATATGTTTTTAATTTTTTTGTTTCTATTATTAGGTAGCTATTGACGGAAGAAAAGATCTTCAACGTTACTTAGATTATAAAATTTTCTTCATTATAGATTCTGATGTTATTTGCACAATGTAGAACGCTACATTTTTTTTACTTTGTTTATAAAATACTGACATTCATTGAAAACAAAATGAAGTTTAAAATTAAAGGCATGTTATTGACATCAAAAAACAATTGTTGTATATTTTTACCAATGATAATTATGAAAGTATAATAACGTTATCAACTAGATATTAATAATTTAGGTACATTTTGACTGACAATGACAAAAAATTTCAACATTCTAAATATCTTATCCATTCATCTGCTATCATTACATTTTGTTCAGATAACTTTTAAATCAACAATAACAAAATATCGTTTATTCTGTTTACCGTTTGTGCCCAAATAAACATTAAAATATTACATAATCACAATGTATTCGCCTAACCTATCTATAATCATAACAACAAACCTTAAAACCATCTAAAACGTGAAACGGTTCCTACATTTTAAAGCACCTTATAACCCTACTCTCCTCAATATTAAATCTTCAAAAATATCCAAATTAATTGCTAACCACGCAAATTTTAGTGTCAATTTTAGCCGTCAACGGCGTAAAATCAAGGGCGGGGAGCACGGGAATGTCCGTTAGTTGTCCATAATATCTGCGTAATGAGGGGAGAGCGGGCTCAATCGGCCATGCCGGCTTAGCTTCTGACACGTAGGAATAATTTAAATTCATTACATTGAGATTTTTTTGATGGTTGGAGAGACTTTAGGAGTTTTGAGTTGAGAATTAAAAGCAGGTTTGAAACGGACTTTGATTTGATTTACGCAGTCGGTATTTTTATTTTATTCGCAGTATTTCCTGCTAATGTCTTAAACGCGAAAGTTTGTATGTGTGTGTATGTTTGTTACTATTTCACGGTTTGACAGATTTGGAGTAAATTTGGTCTAAAGATAGCTGGACACATCTGGAACACACTCACAAGCTACTTTTTATTCTGATGTTCCCACGGAATTGGGATAAAATCCCGAAATTTCCACCGTTAGGTAGAGTTATGTAATTTGGCGCATATTTTTTATAACAAACGTTAGTCAAATCTACTACTACTACTACTACTTTAATGGGACTTTATTAATATCCCGGAATTTCAATTTGACTGCTGGATCCAATGGATTACGCGTGCAAAGCCGCGGGTTAAGTCTAGTTGTTTCATAAAAATTCATAACGTCGCTAAAAAAATACTGAACGTTTCTGAAATGTTAAAAACTTGTACGACTTCCCAATACGTAATTATTCTAAATAGAATACGAAGATGCAAGTCCTGTTTCCTTTTAGTACTAATTAATAAAAAATAAACCAACTTTATAGCATCCCCCGCGTCACACACACACGTCCACCGAAGATACATATACATAACACACACATAACCAGTCAGTTTTAAGTCTAGCGTCCCCACTAATTTATACGTTCTTTCGCTTTCATTATAATTATTATTCTTGGCAATTTATTTTCGCACACGGGGGCAGTCCCCCCGTGGGGGTGGGGGGGCTTCTTACAAATTCCCATTTTTCGGTGGAACTTAACGCACCCTTTCTTGGCCCTTTTTGTTTTTCATCACATTAACTTCTGAGACCAGGATAATGTGTTGCGAATGTGTGGGTGCAAATGAGTGTAATCAAGGGATTTGTTTTTATGTTTGTGCGTTATGAAAATGTTTATGAAATAGGAAGGCTGGTTTTTAAATCTGATTAGTTAGATAGTTGTTTTAGATTGGAGTACTCAGAGAAGTATATTAAATTTGGTGGGTATTTAACTGCTTTCATTTGTGAATTTTAGTTCTCAATTTTAGTGTTAATAAATTGAAATTTTAGGTACGGATAAGTATCCGTTACGTGTCCGTGGGTTAGGTTAGTAGAAAAACAATTGGCCAAATTATGCTGGGTGTTTAAGACAGATGCTTAAAATTTGATTAAATAGTTTAGTTTAGTAATGAGTTGGCAATAAAATAACAGTAATATTTATCAAGTCGTGATCGTACTAATTACCACAATAAATCACTAATAAATCATTTATTTGTTCTAACATGCCATGACAATTCTTTGATATATTTATCTGCAATTAATTTATAGAACCGCATATTTTGTCACAGAGGCATACAAAATATTAATTAAAACTATGTGATATGCATTATATGCACAAATTGCTTATTTACTTAGAATAAATTACATTTAAATACTCCTGAACTGAATAATTTACATTTATTTTTTAAAATTAACCAGTCTTTAAATTGTAAGTTAATAAGCTGCCTAACTTCGTTCAATGGATTCTCTCAAAAGCTTCCCTAGCTCCATAGACCACAGAAGAGAAACTTCACCAAAAAAGTTTGAATACATAACACCTCAACTATCCCGGCGTCTCCACCAATTCGTCTGGAACTTTAAAGTACACAATTTACGGTACAACGTTCACATGCGCCGGGAGCGAGAACTTCTACAAAACAAAAGCGATTACGAGAGACTTCGACTACTCGAAAACAAAACGCAATTTTCTCTTAAGAAAATGAGGGAACTCTTTCTCCCCATTGAAAAATCATCAACACCCACCCGCGTATGTACCCACCGCCCGCCTTCTTAGGGGGGAAGATACGCCGCCGACTTGCGTACGCTTTAATTAAAAATAAAACATAAGAACGATGTAACTGGATGAGCCGAGGAGCGAAGGAAAAATGAAAGAGAAAGCCGTCCACCCCCTCCCGAGGTATGGGTGCCTTGAAGACGGGAGGGGCAGCCAAAGTCAGTCGCTCAGCGGCCGTCGGGGGGCGAGCACCCTCCCGCTGCTGTGTCACGAATGACATCACTTTTCTTGTCGCTAATGAAGAGTACGTCTTGAATGGTCGCCTTTTTGCTTTATTCTGACCATGCGGTTCCATCCTTTGACTAATTCATTTAATTACGTCGTTTTTCATCAAAATTGGGTTACATTTTTTTTTAATCCGAACATTAAAAGTACAGGGGGAAGGCAAGAAAGTCTCAAAGTCGTATAACAAAACGTCGAAGCCGTCTAGACGTTTTAATTTTCCTATCGGTACGACTGCTTTGGCAGATCCGACTCTTTTCATTAGTCGCGAACACATGTGAAGGAAATCTTTGAGCAGACCTCGTTAGTGGCAAGATACGGGTATTATGATTCAACAGAGACTGTCGTTTTGTGTTTCCATTTTATGCCCTTACATTGTGAAATGAAAAGAAAAATATCTCTCAAGCATTCTATCGAGTTTTCAGTTCAAATTTTCAACCCACACGTATTCCTTTTAAGTATTCGAAACATTAAGCGAGTTCGAAGAACATTGTAACAGTTGATTACGCAAAAGTAGCGGAAAAAGGGTTGAATTTAAAATATCTAAAGTTGGAGGGAAATTGCGAGTTAATAGACCAGCACTCAGAAGTTAGTGGCGACTTGTTGAATGATTTCGGTCTTGTACTGTATCAAACGTTAAAACGGGATATTTTTAAAAAGGGTTCTGAAAACGAAACGATACAGTACATTTGTTTGGTATAAACAAAGCGTCTTAATTCATGTAAAGTTGAGTCACTAGACAATGCAAAATAAGTTAAACAACGTAACAGTCAGTGATGATCCAACAAAGGCAGATGTATTCCAAAACAAACCTCTTCGTGCACGCTGAGCGCTTAACCAAACAACTCGAGTCGGCACACGCTCATTCGATTTTCTAACCCATTTATGTCTCAGACAGATGGAAAAAAAGAATTATTCCTCGAATTTTTCGAGCATATTCCGTATAATTTCATAAGCAGTGTGTGTTCCTTTTGCCTCGTTTCCCCGATTTGAATTGATTAGGTCTGGTTCACATCGACTGAATGCGGTTGCTTTTGCTGCGAATCCGTTTTCCGATGCATTTATGGTTGTGGGAAGTAATTTGTGCACGGTTTTTCATCGGCTTAGTATTGCGGGGGTTGTTAATAGAAGTAGAGTGGAAGTTGAATAAATATGGAATTGCACTAGCACAGTAGTTTTAGCATTGATTTTACTGGGTTTTGTTCAAATAGGTAACTGTGAAAGGTGGCCGGAAGAATGACCATGGAAATGTTTTGAAATTCCTTCTATGGTTTTGAATGCTTTTACACAGCATTTGGATATTGTAGTAAGATGTAAATGTGAAAGTGAGTCGTTTTGTTCCTATTTCACGCCGATTGCCGTAAAATTGGAAGACCAGAATAAATAATTGGTAGGCTACATTTATTCACGAAAAAAAATTTTTGGCTGACGAAATCTTGGGCAACCACTCTCATCTCATCTCAGCCTATATACGTCCCACTGCTGGGCACAGGCCTCCTCTCGGAATGAGAGGGCTTGAGCCATAGTTCCCACGCGGGCCCAGTGCGGATTGGGAACTTACTACTTGGGCAACCACTAGTATACCATAACTAAACGAGCAATATTGGTATGTCAACACATGGTTTGATGATTTTGATGAAAAATTTCAACGTACTGGTTTAAGGCGTAAAATTGTATTTTTCCAGATTACACAAACTTGAAAAAAAAATGTGTGGCGGGGAAATCAGAAAATCGGCTGTAATTTGGCTTAACGAATTGAAGTGAAAATATTTTGTCTTGACGTCTGGATAGCTGTCTAGTTAGAGAAGAGAATCTACACAGCTTAATTTCAATCAAGGGTTGAAGCAGATATAATATTCTACGATATTGACAATAACGATGTTTATTTCCGAATCTTGGATGCTTAAAACGGGTTAGTGTTTATAAATCACCGCTTGACAAGCAAAACTCACTATAATTTCTGTCATTGCTCTTCAAAAAGTCCTATCTAGTTAGGAATTTCATACTAAGATACGATTTTTTGTTGTAAGTAGGTATTTGGTACTTAGTGACTTTTGCTTGTCCCCCGACGAAAAGTGGAATTTTTTATTTTGTAAATAACTGCAAGAAACAATTAGGTAAATAATAATATGGCAGAGTTATTCATATTGATATGGTTTCACATGGACCGGTTATTTTTTCAAGCGATTTTAATAAAAAGATATATCACTATTGTGAAACTATTTCTATTTTAATCATGAAACTACTGTGAGACTCACTCATATTAAATGATATGGTAACTGATAACTCACGTCTTAAATTGAGTTTAGCTCGACATATTTCGGGTTATTTCGAAACCCTTCTTCTAAGGAGCACGCGACTCGGCGACTGCAAAAAAACATGTCGAGCCAAACTCGATTTAAAACGTGAGTTATCCGTTACCATATCATTTAAACTATTTCTATTGCAAAAAAAATATATAAGTGAGTATTTATTCAGTGGCACGCATATAGGCTGGGTCGATGATATGATGGTGACTATGTTTATATATACATTACCATTAGTATCTACGAGTCAAAGCTTTACTAGAATTACCACTGGGTCAACTGGTGTCAATAACCCCATGATATTTATTTATTTATATAAAAACGTTACGCACACCATTAAAAAGCGTGTATTACAGAGGGTGCCAGTTAAGCTTAGTCCTGCTTAATGATCCAATTCCTGTCATGTTCAGAAAAGGGTTTACCCCTAAAAACTTGAAACAAACGCCGCAAAAACCGAAGACGTTTCTCTCTATCGCACCCTAGGGGGCAAAAGGGGTGGCAAGGAGGCG
Organism: Choristoneura rosaceana; assembly: GCA_037349165.1. Lineage (NCBI taxonomy): Eukaryota > Metazoa > Arthropoda > Insecta > Lepidoptera > Tortricidae > Choristoneura > Choristoneura rosaceana. The sequence goes on from JAZBNJ010000032.1 coordinate 4,828,902, forward strand.
ACGTGAATAATTATAAAAGAAATAAGATAGACATTGACTGCGCCGCGTCAGGCGTAGATGAATAATAATGGATTTTTGTTTACGTGTGAACCTTCCTTTATGAGCTGTTAGAAGGTTTTATAGGCCGAAATATTGGAGGTGAAGAAATTTATTAAATTAGGTGGTTAACGGTCGAATTTGGGGTTAGAGCGTGATTTAAAAGGATTTTTGTGCTTGATAAAGAAAAAACTTAAATTTTTACTTTATCATCATCATCTTAACCCATACGTCCCACTGTTGGGCACAACTCTCCTCTCAGAATGAGACCAAACTTTTTACTCTAACCTTCTTTTTTCTAACCCTTTTATTTTCCTGCTTTTTAAATGAATTCATGTACCTACTTTACATAACACAAGAAAAAAATACAAATAGAAACCCATACTTAATATTATAAATGCGAAAGTGTGTTTGTATGTTTGTGTGTTTGTCCGTCTTTCACGCCGTAACGGAGCGACGGATCGACGTGATTTTTGACATAGAGATAGTTTATGGGCCTGAGAGTGACATAGGCTCCTTTTTATCCCGGAAAAATGCACAGTTCCTGAGAGAACAGCGCGTGATAACCGAATACCACGTGGGCGGAGCCGCCGGCAAAAGCTAGTACATATATAATTTGGTTGTTCCAAACTTATGGTAACCACTGCTAAAACATTTTGAAAGAGACCGCAATATTTTTCAACGACATAAATGCTATTGTTGTGCTAAATACTCGTAAACTAGCAATTTCGATATAGTTCTTAAAAAATACTAAGTAAAATTCGAGAATTATATCTTAAAATACTTGCATTATTACGATTCAGTCTTACTTCCCATTAATGCGACTGTGTTCAACCAACATGTTACAAGGAGATAAAAGAATAGCCAGTGGAGCGAAAGCAATAAACAGAGCTGCAGACTGGAGTGCAGGAAAAGTAATCACGGCCAGGTAACTTTGTTTGGCCTGACGGATTTTATGGAGATGTTTTATGGATGGCTTCGAATGCGATTTATTGAATTAGAATACTTTTTGTAAGCGATACGCGAAGTTTTAGTACTCACGTATCATTTTTGTCGTATTTTTTTTTATTGTACCTAAGTCAATCTTTGTACTTGAAATAAATGTTTTATTTTTATTTTGTTATGTTATTATTTATTAATGTAGTTTTTGTAGTTTCATTCTTCTTTCTTTATCTGTCTGTGTCATCGTCGTAGGTCTCAAATGGATAAACTAATTTCGATACAGTTTTTTTTTTACGTTAAAGCAAGTGACTTTGCGGTGGCTCTTAGCTATTTTTTATTAAAATTTCCTTATTTTTTTTAGAGATATCGAATTTAAAAATGACAAATTTGGACGTTTTTCTGCTTTTCTATATGTAATGCTTTTATTTAACTTGTTCATTTGCGTAATCTTTAAATATTTCGCAGACACTTCTAGTAATAATATCTTGAAATCTATTAATAGATATAATTTATTCAATCAGGCGTTACAATACAATACAATACGAAGATTCCTTATTGTACACCAGAAATAGTAAGCGATACAGAAAACGTTACTTTGCGGAGGTCCATATCAATGAACTAAAACAAAATAATTACTTTGCTCACCCGCAACCTTATAATAACTACGTTAATACAAGAAATGTCTAACATTTTATTTAAGTATTTACTTAAATCCATGCATTTTTTTTCACACTTCCTACTTTAATTTTATCTTTAATTCTTTTAACACTTTCATGTCATTTCATTGTCATAGCATGTTTGTGAGTAAAGTTTTTTTAACTATCTATCTATCTATTTATCTATCTATCTACCTGTCTATCAATTTAATTAAATCTTTAAAAATATTCTTAAGTCTACAGTTAACTGAATCCAGCGGGCGAGAGGAGACGCGGGCAAAGCGGCGCGGTGAACTGATTACGTGTAAAATTGTTAGCAGTCTACTAACATGCAGCTGAGTTAATGGTGAGGTAAGTTGCGAGTGGAAATTGACGGTTAATTTGTTTAGTCTTGGCACTGGTAAAGACTTTCTTGCATTATAAAGTGTCAATGTTACATTTGAAAGTATTAGTAGAGTTTTGACGTTTGTCATTTGGGCACTGCTATTTATATTTATTTTTAAGGACATTAGAATACAAACACTCTTTATTACAAGCTTTTATTTAGTTTCACCTATCGCGTAAATGTAATCAAATCTTGCAAGTTCAATTTGTCCAACTTTTAGTAGTTGAATTGACTTGAAATTTAGAATACTTATTTAAATTGCGTGACATTACAATAATCTAGTAGTGAAATCCTGGTGGTCCAGCCAGGATCGTCGCCGTAGAATGGAACTCTTCAGCGGTTAATAGCATCGACTTGAAATTTGGTATGCAAATGTAGTTTGGGTGACAATGCAAGTACAGTCAACAAAAATACAGTCAGCCAAAAAATCTTGTATTAAAACAAAAAAAAAATTGGGTTATTTAATACCATAAGAGAGTAAGTAGTAAAATCGCCATCAGATATTTCGGAGCGGCCAAGGTGGTCAAAAATATCGGTACATACACTCTATTATTAGACGACCGGATGGCTAAGTGGTTAGAGAACCTGACTACGAAGCTAGAGGTTCCGGGTTCGAATCCCGACCGGGGCAGATATTTGTATGAATAATACGAATGTTTGTTCTCGGGTCTTGGATGTTTAATATGTATTTAAGTATTTATTTATCTATATTTAAGTATGTTTATCCGTTGCCTAGTGTCCATAGTACAAGCTTTGCTTAGTTTGGGACTAGGTCAATTGGTGTCGAGTGTCCCGTGATATTATTATTATTATTATTATTATTAAGGTATTAGAGTTCATGTTTCGATATTTTTGATCATTTTACCCGCTTCGAAATTTCTGATAGCGACTGTACAGGAAACGCAAGTAGATAGAAATTGACTTGGTTAATTGACTTGGTCATATTTTTCTCTTCTAAAAAATTCAGGCATTATTATTTCTTATGAAAGTATATTATTTCACTTGGTTTATGCCATAAGGAAAACGGTTGCAAAGGATGAATTGACAGAAATAAAAACTAATGAAGAGTTCTTTAGATAGATGTTATGTAACGCGCGGATGAGGGACAGTTGTGTACCATTGTTTAAAAACTTAAACATTTTACCACTGCCATGTTTGTACATTAGGGATGTATGTGTTTTTGTTAACTCGCACCCTGAATATTTTAAAAAACGCAGCGACGTCATACCGAGGAGGACACGGGCACATGTTATGTCTCTTTTGTGCAAGCCTCCTTGTCACAAAGATATGTATAAGAGAAATATATATAATATGAGTATAATCATTTTTAATAATTTACCACAACATTTAAAAACTCTGTCGGGAAACACGTTTAAATGTAAATTAACAAAATGGCTAATGGAGGAATGTTTTTATAGTGTTAAGGATTATATAAATAAAAAGAACTTATAAATTTTCAAATACTAATTAAATGACATAATGTAATAATAATCTAGCAAATTTATAATTAAATGTCCTATGAATTAATAAAATGTAGATAGATAAAATAATATTGACAAAAATTACAACCTAGATTTTTAGTGACCTAGAACTAAATATTTGTACGCTTGCTTGCATGCTGAATACATGTGCTAAACCTATTTTAAGATCATTTTACTGTATTCTTACAAATAAATGTTTTTGAATTTTTGAATTTGAATTTGAATTTGGGTCAATTTCCATGTAGCTCGTTGCCATGGTAACGTCTCCTGAGTTACATATTAAAAATATGATTTTATGGGATACACTTCCACTAAAAGTTGGGAGTTTTGACAGTTTTAAGGCAATTCTTTCATAGCTCATCTCCTAAGCATGCTAATAGTAGGTATAAATTGCAAACATTTTTCTAACAAAGTGTAGATATCACTGATGTCTCCTGAATTAAGGGACAGAATAAAAGCACTAAAAAGTTGATTGATCTAATTTGAAAAGGATTATTAGGGCAACTAATCCAGAACAATAGTAAAAAAAAAACGTGTAGGTGGTAAAAACTGTTGGTTCCATAGTTTCTTAACTAGATATTCTCCAAGGGAGATGAGATCCAACATTAAACAATCTCAATGAGTGTAAGGATAATGCCAACCCCGAGTGATGCTAGGAGGTCTAAATAATGGCGTAATAAAGAGAGCAGACCCAATTACTCTACTGACATGAGTGCAACTCTAAAGTGATGATGAATTGATGTCCTGCTAAATTTAAAAAGGTATTATAGCATTTTGTGCAATCTATTCGGACCCACGAACCCGTCTAGACTGCATCAGAACTTAAAAATTCCGTTTTTGCCAAAAAGAATGAGAAAATCACATGCACGTAGTGTAATTAAAGAGTTGAAATGAATATTTAAGCGCGAGGGCGGCGGCACAATGACATTCGGAACGCCAAATCTAGAAAGATACTTATTTTTGGGAGTCAAGTACTAAGTTTCGTTACACTGTGGGCAAAATTTTAATTATTAATTTGATAAAAGGGCTTAAAGAGGAGCGAATTATTTATATAAAATCTCATTTGCTAAATAAAGCGATAATATAATTGTATTAATTTTAAGAAATTGGCATTAAACTTTAACATAAATCGTATTATTAAAAATAAATATTAATTATATAAAATGTGTCATAAATAATTATAAGTAAGTATTTTAATAATAATAATAAATAATAAAATCATTTATATCGGGCAACTTGGGCCCATACAATAAATACCTTACAGACTAACATACATATTTATAATCAATAATATTTAAATCTAATTTGGTGACAAAACGGCGTGGTAGACATTAAATACCTACCCTTACAGTCTTGTAAAACTACACCTTCAACAAGATGGAATGGTTAAGATCGCAGCATCGCGGTGGATGCGGAAAGCACAAGACCGGTCTGAGCGGAGAACCTTGGGGAGGCCTATGTCTAGCAGTAGAAGTCTTTCAGCTGACATAATGATGATGGTTAAAGGAGCATTATTTAACAAACAGGTGGTTCGCAGGTGGTCGGACTTTGTGCAAGGTCCGCCCGGATTGCTACCACCATCGTGCTCGCTAATCCTGCCGTGAAGCAGCAGTGCTTGCACTGTTGTGTTTCGGAGCGGAGAGTAAGATAGCCGGTGAAATTACTGGCACTTGAGGTATTCCAACTTAGGCCTATAGGTCGGCAACGCATCTGCAATACCCCTGGTGTTGCAGATATTTATGGGCGGTGGTGATCTCTCACCACCAGGAGACCCACTTGCTCGTTTGCCTTCCAGTCGAATAAAAAAAAAAACAGTTCTTGGTGTGTCCACACCCGAACCGCCGGCGGGACACGTCAAAGATACAGATACACGGCAAGGGGCGGAAATGTTTGCCAAAAATTATAATTTTAATTGCGGCCCCTTTCTCCCCACTCGCCTCGGGACGAGAGATAAATACGAGCATGAAGTATTTGACTGTTGCGAATTGAATAAGTAGGTAAAAAGTCATCGAAACATTAGTTATACGAGAGGTATCTTTATCATCATCATCACCATCATCATGTCAGCCGAAAGACGTCCACTGCTGGACATAGGCCTCCCCTAAGGCTCTCCACTCAGACCAGTCTTGTGCTTTTCGCATCCACCGGGATCCCGCGATCTTAGCCAAGTCGTCGCTCCATCTTGTTGAAGGTCTACCGTCAGCTCGTCTCCCCGTCCGCGGACGCCATTCGAGAACCTTTTGACCCCATCGGCCATCAGTCCTGCGTGCAATGTGTCCCGCCAACTGCCACTTCAGTTTCGCAATTCTTCGGGCTATGTCAGTAACCTTAGTTCTACTGCGGTATCTTTATATTGAATAGACATTTGGGAAATGAGAGATTACTAACCAACCAACTAGGCTGGTTGTTGTATGGGAAAACCAACTGCTAGGCACAGGCCTCCTCTCAGAACGAGAGGGCTTGGGCCATAGTTCCCACGAGGGCCTAGTGCGGATTGGGAACTTAACACGCAGAATGGAATTGCTTCGCAGGTTTGTGCGGGTTTCCTCACGAAGTTTCCCTTCACCGCAAAGCTCGTGGTGAATTTCAAATGTTCCGCACATGAATTTTAAAAAACTCAGAGGTTTGAACCCACGACCCAATGCTCCACAAGGGTTCCGTTATTGCCATTTGGCTACGGAACCCTAAAAATATTATAACAAAAATTATCTTTTAATCATTATAAACTGTAAGCCTTTATCCGAATATTTCGGCGTCTCGTTATCCAGAAATTAATTACTGAAGTCTTATTTCCTCGAAATTAAGGACTTCCCCAAACACACATGCGTAAAGACAATGGCGTCCAAAAATCCGCAAAATCCAGTGAGCTAACAATTTCCCGTCCATTATCCCTAACTGCATTCTGCATACAAATAATGGGGAAAATTCGGTGCATAATTTGGTGTAAGGGTTTCAGACACAGACGTTTTTGAGATAGACAATACAATGTGCATTGAAAACAAGTATCATCGATATCGTCCTCGTAGAGCGAAAAATCACTAAGTCGTATTTTGCTGTTTTGAGATACGGACGTTGAAGGTTATGAACATAAAGTTATAATTTCAAAACAACAAAATACGATTTAGTGACTTTTCGCTCTACGGGGATGATATATGTGATGGAGTCGTGACTGTGGTACCTTTTGACAGAAAAATCATAGTGATATCGTATTGCTTGAGAAAATAATTCATTAGTAAACAAATGGTCTGATAATAGTACAGGTTCCGAAATAGTCAGTCATTGGTTTTGTATAGTAAAAAAAGAAAAAAAGTTCTTTTATGACGCCACTCATTGTAAAACAACTCGCCTTGTGCCCTAATATCACAAATGAGCAAAAAAATAAGAGTACCTAAAAACCTTCAGCAGTGAAATTACATACATAACACATCCTAGAATACCTTCAATCTAGGGCTCTTCAAGGCTAGAGTGAATAGGCTTTTACTGAAGTAGTAAGATACGCCTTTGGCCTCATCTAAAATTTTTATCAGGTGAGATAGGAGATCAATCATGGATCAGTTTTATGTGAAAAAAATAATTGTATGACATTAAATATGTTACAAAAACACTTGATTTCATGCAGTTCAATGCACGTGCTAAGTCTATCTCTATAGCAGATCTGTGGTTTCGGAGGTGATTTCGTTTGGCTCAGTGTTTTACGTGTTGTAGATTTTTTCGTGCAATGATTTGCAAGTGAAATTGGTTAAATTTATAAACTAAATCAACATGTCGATGACAAGTAAAAATATCGCTAGATGGCGTTAGTATTGAGAGGTCTGCTTGAAGTTACAGTCTTGCGATTGGTTCATTTAGTTATTTGAAGAATCACGAGCGTAAAGAAATAAACGTCCCACTGCTGGGCACAGGCGCCCTCTTTGAATGAAAGGGCTTGGGTCATAGTTCCTATACTATAGTTCCTATACAAATAAGCAACAAATGATTCCACGAAGCAGGCAATTTTATAAATGTATACACGTAGTTATATACGAGAATATATATTTTATACCTAAGCTAGGCGAGACCAAAAGGACCCATCCATTTTCCCCTACGTTTGTATGTTTGTATGTAGCTATATCGATCGAGCTTTGATAATTGTTATTAGGATTTGAGATCATTTGGAATTGTTCATTATATAATCATTAATCAGTAAATAAAATGAATTAGGTATAAAATTGTAACCCTCTCACCGCGTCCCCGCGTCGGGTCGACGGCCCGGCGCTGCTTCCGCTGTCCATCCGAAATATATTGTAATACATAGTTAGTGGTATAAATAAATACCGTTACATACAAATACGGACCCAGTGCGAATTGGGAATTTCACACATACCATTGAATTGCTTTACAGGATTTTCTCATGATGTTTTCCTCCATCGTGGATGGCAGCGTGGGTGGCTAGTTGTGACTTTAAGATGCAAGCCTGGGTTTGAATCCATGGCACAGTGTTATATTAATATTGAAATATTATGTCTAAAGCCATAATGCTCACTCGCCCCTACCGTGAAGCAGCAGTGCTTGCACTGTTGTTTCGGCATGGAGAGTAAGACAGCCGGTGAAATTACTGGCACTTGAGGTATCCCATCTTAGGCCTCTGGGTTGGAAACGCATATGTAACCCTCCGGTTTTGCAGGTGTCTATGGGCGGTGGAGATCTCTTACCATCAGGACACAAGTTAACCGAATGATTGAATCAAGAAACGATCGTGTTAGTATTTTTAATTACATTGCGGCTCTCGAACGGCCACTTTTAACTCGACAGCGCTGCGACTATGCAATGTAACGCGTCTTCGTTTTTATAAGCTTTAGGTTTTTCCTCAAGGCAATACTTAAGGGGTTTCCTTAGTACTCCGCGGTTCCTTGAGAAGTAAGGAAGCAAATGCGGGTGAGATGGAGGCGGAAGGATTGGAGTGAGTCTGGAATTAGATATTTATTTTTATTTGGTACTTATTCTGTAACAGGGTCATTCCTCGAGCGTTTATTTCGTTAATTTACGTGGGCACATTTATGTTGACTTGGTAGAAGATTATGTTATAGTTTACAGTTTCCAGGTTATCTAGAAGTTCAGAATATCATCAAATTCTAGAGCCCATTCATAAAAATGTGGGACCATGAAAATTACGAGATTAAAGCAACGCTTACACCAGAGATATGCGAGGATTATGTTGCTAAGATTATATGTTTTCACCCGACTGCCCGAAGGAGGGTTATGTTTTTCAAGCATATGTATGAATGTATGTATGTATATATGTATGTATGCATGCTTGTATGTATGTACCTATGTGGGTATGTGTGTCCATTTCTTTGGTCCTCGCTGCAGCCTAGAAACGGCTAGACGGATTTTAACATATGAGGTATCATTGGATTTGTCATGACTCAAACTGACATGACAACTGACTGTTGGAGTAACATAGTCGATAAAACATAGTAAGTATTTCAATATGGCGTCTTCAAAGAAAATATCGCGATGGAATGAAAATAAATATTAATAAGCCGAGGTATTTCTAAACCAGTGTTTAGATTTTAGAGGGGGGGGGGGGGCTCGATTTTAATGATAATTTGTTGAATCTTTTGCAAACAAATCACTACATCGAAAAATCGTTTTAGCAACCCCTTAATGATTTGAAAATGTAATACCTATCAAACGATATCCCACACTACAAGATTGGATGAGGAAAAAAAATCACCCCCACTTTACGGCTATGGGAGGTACCCTAAAAAAACTGTTTTTGAACTTTTTATTGTACTATTTGGTCGGCATACTTTATTTATATATTCGTGCAAAAATACAGCTTTCTAGCATTGATAGTCTTTGAGCAAAGCCGCGGACAGACAGACAGAAACACAGTCATGGCGAAACTATAAGGGTTCCGTTTTTGCCATTTTGGCTACGGAACCCCAAAAATGTCTGCAATCTAGGACTAAAACTTGCCCTTTCAAGGCACCAAGACAGACGGTCAAAAACAATAATTACGTATGCAAAAATTCAAGAAGTCTTGACCCCTCAACCATGAGAGCGTTGTCTCAAGTGGCTGCTCGGGTTCGGTCTTGGCTCTGTTTTACCCTGGTCGTAATGTCTACTTAGAATCTTAAAGGTTGCCTACAGGATCTACAATATACTTTACCAGTATAAAGAACCATTACTTAGTTTTTAACACCCGATGCAAAAAGAGGGGTGTTATAAGTTTGACCACTATGTGTGTATGTCTGTGTCCTGTGTGTGGCACCGTAGTTTTCTAGCGATGGTTCTTAGACATGTGTCATTAAAATCGGTTCCGCCGTTTTTGAGATATTGAACTTTAAAGTGACAAAGTCGGGTGTTTTCCGACTTTTTGTTGGTTAGGTTTTGTTAGTAAAAACACATTACCTTGTGGAAAAAAACAAATTTATTAGAGAATTCGAAAAGGAACTTTTAATTTAAACAAATAATAACTAAATATCATGGGACACTTGACACTAATTGACCTAATCCCAAACTAAGCAAAGCTTGTAATATGGACACTAGGCAACGGACGGATAAACGTACTTATAATGTTTAATATAAATACATAGATACATCAGTTCTTATGGGAATAAATATCTTTAAACCGATATTAAACACCCAAGACCCGAGAACAAACATACGTATTATTCATACAAATATCTGCCCCGGCCGGGAATCGAACCTGGGACCTCAAGCTTCATAGTCAGATTCTCTAACTACTAGGCCATCCGGTCGGTTAAGTCAATTAGTTGATCCCACGTGGGTCCCACTAAACTAAGAACTAGGATTTTTGGTGCTAAACATGGTTTTGGATGAGTCCACTTTTGACATTAAAATTACTTCTTCTTATTATTCTAGGCTACTGAACTATTGTTCCAAATTCGTTTTTTAAATATCAATATTCAGCCAGCATTCGTTTTGTTTATGTGTGCCGTGCCTTTTTCTGAACTAATAAGGTGCAGATTGACGTGAGTTGTCAGTATAAGCAACGCTGTCAATATTAGTTAACCGTAATGGAGACAGTGGCCACGCCCTTACTTTATTCTTAAGGTTCGTTCCTGGTACGTTAACAACTACATTTTTTATTTTATTATTATTATTTGTAACTGTATTCCACGGCTCAATCTGTAAAAAATTACGCGGGAACTTTTTTTTAAACAGTATAGGCTTGCGTTTGGCCACAATCACGCCTGGCCTGATGGAAAGCGAGGATGAGGCCTAAGATGGAGTACGCTTGCCTAGTAAATGCTCATTTACTATGCGATTTTCCTGGCTAAAAACTATCCTATGTCCTTCTCAGACTTTCAATCTATCTCCATCAAGTTTGATTCAGCGGCGTAAAAAAGTAAAAAGACACGCAGAAATGCTATAGCATTTTTAATTTTTTCGACGAAAAAAGCGTTATTATAGGTTTGACACCAAGATGTCTGTCTGTCTGTGGCATAGTAACCTTTATAACAGATGGACTAGTTTATTTTTACGTGGAAGAGCCTCCACCTCTATGCTGTGGTTCTTTGCTATGTTAATATATAATTTGCTATTTAGATGAATATGTTTATTGTTTATTATTAAGGGCCTTCTGTATCGAATTAAGTTTTACTCCTGTAATGATACTGTAAGTGTTAATAATGTAAATAAAAATGTAAAAAAAAATATGTACATTTTCATTAATGGTTTAGCCGTTTTTGAGACAAGTATATTTGTTTTGTAATGTATTGTATAACTCTTGTATTGTACATAAAACACAGAAAATAAAGGTAAGACAGGAAACAAAAGAGATTTACAAAAGCGAACCTACCCCTACAGGGATCTGTTCCAGTGAACCTTTGACCGATTGAAAGGACACCAAAGAGTAGACTATAGAATTAATAGAAAGATTAAAGGACAGAAAATTTTAAATTAACCGAAATAGTAGGCACATTTACTTGAACTTGTGAAGTTGTGAATTTTGAAATGACAATTTCGGAAGTCTCTCAACTTTTCAAAGTTGTTTAGGTTATTCGGATAATTTACAAAGACAAATTGAACCAGTAACGAACCAAGCGCAACCCATCTCGCGTGACGCTGCCCACTTAACGTCACGTCAAAACAGAAACTTTTTTTCACGCTGACAGTAATGTAACGTGCATTGAAACGTCCAATAATAAATAAGATAGTCAAACAATAATCATAGATCAACATTGCTTTGGTAAACATTAATAAGAAGCTTAAAAATAACTTTTAGATTCATTATTATTGAGCAGTATCGAAACGCAAGCCATTTTAAATGGAATATAAACATTGTAACAGTTTGATACTTATAAAACACTAATTTTATCTATTTGAAATTGCTTTTAAAACAAAGCAATGTATTTACATGTAATCGTAAATTAATAAAGCTTAAAATAAAAAGTTATCGCATAGATATTCCTTTTAACGAAAACCAATAGAAATAAAATACTGAACAGAAACAAAACGCATTTATTCAAATTAAAAAAAGAAAAAACAGAACACATGCCAGCAATACACTTAAAACATTCGCACGATGTAACCCAGGAGTATATTTTTAAAAATAGAAAATATGTTTTTAAAAAAATTCGTTCCCTCACAATGAATAAAGCGCCCCATTCACGTCACAATAGAGGTTTTGTGCGGAGGTTACGTGTGTCACAATGTATGCACTCAGTGAATTGTTTTTGTTTTCCCTCCGCTTTTTCTTTATTTCGTTTCCTGGATTTTTCATATTTGAGAGTGAACATATTTAGCGAGCTTTCTCGAGACTGGCTGACTGAGTTTAAGGGGCGTGAAAATCTATTACTTACTGGGAACATAATGCTGGATTATTTGCAAACAATGATAGTTCGGGTAAAATGATACAAGTCAAGTCAATGCAATCAATCAATGCAATAACTCTTTGTTGTATAATACAGAGCTACGCAGTACGAAAAATACAGATACTTACATGAAAATATGATGCAATATTATGTGCTTAAATAACTCTTTTTTATACTAAATGATATAGTTTAGACCAATTCCCCTAACTTCAATCGTATCAATCAACTAAATAAGATACCTTTAAATGCCTCAAAAATAAAGACCACACACTGGAAAATACTTTCATTCTGACCACATTAAAAAGCACGAGAGAATGTTTCATAATGTAATAATATGTAGTTTTTATTTCACTAGTGCGCAAAATATCAACTTTCAAGCAGTCTACTGTCATTAGTTGCTAAAATTACTCATTAAAGCCTCAATCAGGGATGATTGCAATCAGTACTGATTTAATGAGGGTTGCTGTAATCATGCTTGTCACCTACATCCCTAATGACGACGTGAGTTGATGAAGTACTGGATCAAGAGAGAATCGCAGCACGTGTGACACACGGCAGAATTTGCTTGTGATTTTGTTGAAAAATGTAAAGTGTACTTGTAGTTTACGAGTTTTATAGTAAAGGAAAACGTCATAAGGAAACCTGTAGGTACTATGTGTGAACCAATTCAGGTGTGAAGTTTCCAATGCGCACTGCTAACTGAAATTACGGTCTAGGCCTTATCATTCCGAGGGGAGCCTTGTGCCCAGCAGTGGCATTTGGATGAAGCATGTCTAAGAACCATCGCTGAAAAACCTGATTTGATATAAAAAAACCCATTCGAATCAATCCACCCGTTTAAGAGCTACGGTGCCACGGACAGACACACATAGCAGTCAATTGGACGACCGGATGGCTAAGTGGTTAGAGAACCTGACTACGAAGCTTGAGGTCCCGGGTTCGAATCCCGGCCGGGGCAGATATTTGTATGAATAATACGAATGTTTGTTCTCGGGTCTTGGATGTTTAATATGTATTTAAGTATTTATTTATCTATATAAGTATGTTTATCCGTTGCCTAGTACCCATAGTACAAGCTTTGCTTAGTTTGGGACTAGGTCAATTGGTGTCAAGTGTCCCGTAATATTTATTTTATTATTTAATCTTATAACACCCCTCTTTTTGCGTCGGGGGTTAAAAAGGCTAGGGTAGGGCGATGGTGATGTTATAATTATCATAAAAACAAATAAATATATTATTTAAATTATGGAATACCTACGACACAATACATTAGGTAAATAAATATATTTATTATAAATATGTATAGGATACATAATAAATAACTTATCGAATCATTACAAAACTTACATACCTATTACTAAAAATCTTTCACTTTTTAGAAATTATATTAAAATAGTTATTTTTTACATACATTAAGTATTACATTATACTAAGATACAATATAGTACGTGGTCAATAAAGCTCTTTTTTTCAGTTTTTTTTTTTTAAATAATCTAATGATAGTTAAATTAAAGAGGCTTAAACCACTTTCTCATAAAGAAACTCATTACGCATGCACGACGTGAAATCTTACACGGTGTTAAGATAAAGATGTTCCAGCCGTCTGTGGCGCAGATTCAATTATTGAAAACAAATTACAATTCAGTCTCAGCGATCTGTTCGAATTGATCACAGCAAGTACTCACGCTTTAAATAAGTTAAAGACCAACGACATTTTTGTAATGAAAGTAACATCCATACTTAATATTATAAATGCGAAAGTGTGTTTGTGTGTTTGTCCGTCTTTCATGCCGCAACGGAGCAACGGATCGACGTGATTTTTGGCATAGAGATAGTTTATGGGTCCGAGAGTGACATAGGCTACTTTTATCCCGGAAAAATGCACAGTTCTCGAGAGAACAGCGCACGATAACCGAATACCACGCGGGTGGAGCCGCGGGCAAAAGCTAGAACTTATATAAAACAGTCTACCACTATCTGTCACTATTGTACCGTTTTTATCAAACTTAAATCTAAAATTGCTAAAAGTGGCTGTGTGGGTGTGTGTGTGTGTGTGCTTGTGTGTTATGTAAAACAATAACTATGCTAAATCCAGCTCGGGGAAATTCAAAAAAATTTGCACTCTATTGTCAAAGGGTCGACAACAGATCCGTAACTCAACTTTTTATGGGTGTCCATGGGCGGCGTTAATTGCTTTCCATTTCTCCCCTATTATATTTAAAAAAATAGAAGTATCACACAGCCCACTTTTTCACACATAAAACTTACACTCTCTTTGTAATGAATCACTTATCGTGTTGTGCAATATTCCACTATTGTTGTCATTTATATTAAATACATGATAACCCCAAAATGTTACTGGCCACTAAAGGTCACGGGCGTTACTCGATCGAGATCGCGATAGTATTCCATTCGAATCGTGTTCGAAAATTGAAACAGCGGGGTTCGACGTACATAGAAAAGTTTCGCTATCCAATGCATCTCTAAGGCCATCACTTGTTTGCCCTACATTTCGATTTTGATACAGAATGGCGCAATTCGTTTAATTCACCTAGATCTATATTACGTTATCATCATCATCATCATCTCAGCCGTAGGACGTCCACTGCTGGACATAGGCCTCCCCCATAGACCTCCAGTTGCTTTGGTTGGCAGCGGCCTGCATCCACCGTGAACCCGCGGCTTTAACCAGGTCATCCGTCCATCTCGTTGGTGGACGTATGGATCCGAGACATGGTGCTTTACTGTAGGCCTTATGAATAGGCTCAGAGTTGCTCAGCGAGCTATGGAGAGAGCTATGCTTGGGGTTTCTCTACGGGATCGAATCAGAAATGAGGAGATACGTAGAAGAACAAGGGTCACCGACATTACGTTATAAACTTGCCCAAATATTTACTAACGTCGTTTGATTTTTTTTTTGACGGACAAGATGTTCACTTGGATTTAACTCTCTACCCACTTTCCAGGATTTTTCACCCTTTTAGGGTTCCGCAAAAGAAAAAACAGAACCCTTTTAGGATCACACGTGTGTTTCTATGTGTATATCTGTCTATCACAACCAATTTTCTGCGGAACTACTGATCCGGTTGAGTTGAAATTGGCATAAAGATTATAACTTAGTGACACATAAATACATTTTAAACATGGGGAATAAAAGCAACTTCCATGTTTTAAATTTATTAATTTACATTACACTTTTATCTTTGGCTCACCGACTACATATTATGTAGCAAATTCGAACTAATTCAGTCCAGTAATTACGGGCTCTACTGAACTGGATATTTATAAATACCTTACCTACAAAGTACCGAACCTTAGATTCGCGAGACCAACTTGCACTTGGCTAATTTTTTAATTCTATATAATTCCAACGAATGGCAAACCTTAAACCATTTGCAACCTTTTCTAATTTTTAAATTATGAATGACCAAATCAAACATGTTCTGTTGAAATGACTGGCAGGATAGACGTTCCATTTTCGTCACGTGATCCGACTAGACAGGGGTCGTCGCCGCAGACGTTCGAAATTCAAATGTCTAATGTTAATTTGAAATGCAAGGGTGTGACCGCGAATGGAATACAATACGGCAAATCTAACGAGCACCCTCGATACGTCATTACAAAGCTAGTTTGTTACTGCATATGTAATATTAGGGGTATACTTATCTTGGTCGTGCAGGTAGTCTTTAGTATGATGATAGGCTTCTAACTGCACGCGCATTTTGCTAGTTAATAATTCATTTTTAATGATGTGTAGTTTTAAAGTAGCAATTTGTGATTTGCAACAGTTTATCGTAATTTGTTTCGTTTGAAATATGTAGTAGGTACCTATACATTTCAAGGGATAGGTAGCTTTTTTCTGTTAGGGAATAGAATAAGGAATACGAAGGGACATTTTATTTGTTTCTTATAATATTGTCTGAAAAAACAAGTTATGGAAGTTTTTTAATACCTTCTTAAAAATACCAAGATATTTGAAACACAGACATTTGAAATTCAGATTCGACGTACACTATGACTTCGTATGACACGATAATCATACAATATTCATAATTATTTTATTCTTTCGGATTACCTATGTACCTATTTTAAACATTTTTTTTTATCTTTAGGTCATTTCTAATATTTTTGCAACCCTAGGCTATCAATAAAAAGCAAGCATGAGTTATCATTATAATTGTATGCGCCCGGATGATTCATTAGGGCGCCTCCACACGCTTTCAGCGCATAATGAAACGCTCGCGTGCGCGTCAAGTGTGTTCGACGTTAGGACAACATGGATACACCTTTATTAAATGCAAAAACGAGAAGTAGCAGTAATCTAAGAACACGTTTTTTCTTACGAGTGTTGTTTAGTTCACCCGTGGTCTTTGCAACTATTTGCATTGAAATGTTGGTAGCTCAAAAAATAATGTCTAATGTAATATGTAACAAACTAAGTCTCCTAAAATCGTTATCTTAAGTAAACGTAATCTTAGAGCCAAGACAACACAACAACGAACAACGAACAGACTGATTTTTTACTCTGAAAAGTATCATTTTTGAGAGTTAAATGGGAAAATTCTTCTTTTGCTGGACAGAGACAAATTAAAAAAATTTAACACTTTCCTAATTTCTATGACTACCTATGTCAGTAGGTACACTTATTTCACTGTTCACCATAATATTATTTTATGATTCATTTCTACATTAAAACCTACGAACATACTATAACAAAAGCACATTCTCTCTTTTTTTCCCCTGCATCATGGATGGCCCAAGCTGGCCGTTGAGATTCGTTTTTTGCATGACACTTTTACCTTATATTCCATACAAAACGGAAAAGTCAGTATCGATCATATTTAAGACGAAAAATAGCACGTATGAACAGCAACATTACAAGCAGGCTAATTTGACTACGATGCCCTAAATAAAGCCCACAGTTGCAATGTTCTTTAAACCTGTGGCACCACACATATTCCTGGTAGGTACTGGTTAAAGTTCAAGCAAATATTACCTACTTCAACTCGAAAACCTTTGCTCTTAAATTTCGTTTAAGTATACAAATTACTAACTATTACTTATTTTTATAATTAAATGAAATTATAATTTAATTAATTAATTAATTAAATTACCTAATTATTAATTAGTAAGCCGTGGTGGTCTAGTGGTTTGACCTATCGCCTCTCAAGCAGAGGATCGTGGGTTCAAACCCCAGCTCGCACCTCTGAGTTTTTCGGAATTCATGCGCGGAATTACATTTGAAATTTATAACAAGATTTGCGGTAAAGGAAGACATCGTGAAGAAACCTGCACAAACCTGCGAAGCAATCCAATGGTGCGTGTGAAGTTCCCAATCCGCACTGGGCCCGCGTAGGAACCATGGCCCAAACCCTCTCATTCTGAAAGGAGGCTTGTGCCCAGCAGTGGGACGTATATAGGCTGGAATGATGATCGTGATGATACAAATTACACACAGTACGTTATCTTAGCTTATGTTGGCACGGCTCATCCTCTCTATTCTTTCCCCGGATGACGGATGGCCCAAGACGGCCATTCGTTCTTTCCACGACACTTGTACCTTCCAGCTTCATACGGGAGCGGACAATGTCCGCCGTTATCATACTTAACACGCAAAATGTGTGGCGAATATTGTTTGAAATATTTTGAGAAGGAAAGAGAAATAAACTTTTTATTGCTCACGCACGTAACATAAAAGAATGACACAAGTTATAAGTAAATGGTGATAAAGGTTTACTAATGTTTCGGCGAGTAACGTTTGGCAACCCGTTTCATTTCGGAACTTTTCACTTCCCAACCATCTAATATTTCTGAAACTGTAAATATTTCAATATTTTTTAAAAACTAACCTAACCTACCCCACAGGGTTCTACGCGATGGTCCTGAAATAATCCTGAAATATATTACAGTTGAAACTGATATGAAACAGGTAACCAAACGTTACGTTGCGAAAAGGCAGTACTCGGGTTATAACTTATAAGGTACAAGCTACGAATAAATATTAGGGTACAAGTTACAAGATGGACGGATGACCTGGCTAAAGCCGCAAGCTAACGGTGGAAACACTAAACTTGGTGTACCTACACAAAGTTTATACCGTGTAAAGTGTCGTAATCTAGACTTTAGCTGAATTAACCGCTTTAGCCGCATTTCAATACGAAATGAAACACAATGTAATGAATGAGTGTCTATTGGATACTTTTTACGTGGCCAAACAAGCCTTTAGCTGATTTTTTAAGCTAAAGCAGACGTCTCTAGCCAAAACTAAGCACAAAATTACTATCAAACCTAAGACTCGAGCTCAACCAACAATATACACATAAACAAACAAATTAAGCCAGGCACCGACACATGGCAAACCCTGATTTATGAACGGGATTAGGCTAATCTCCACAGTTGAGGTGTGAAGCACGCGCCTACGCCACCACGTGTATTTGTAGCCTATAATATTAACAACTAAACAACGTAACATCCTAAGTAGCTTTTGCCGTTCATGCAAAAATGCACCCTATAGACAAGGCATAGAGTGAAATTTCACTGACGATAAGTAAATGATGTGAAACGACAATAAATAGGTGAACAAATGAATGTTTTAAGAGCCTCCGATTTCATAATGAGTTTGAAATTTTCAGAACAAGGTGGACTGACGATCTATTAAACTTCATAGGAACCAGTTGCAAACTTGCAAGGAACGGTTAGCGATCGGCTGATTTTAAATAATTCATTGAATCAGGAATCGTAACTTTGCGAAGGTCCATATCAATGAACCCGAATCCCTTTTCCGAACTGCTGTGTCGAAGATGAGGGTAGCAGTAGTGATAGCCGACCTCCGGTAGGAGATGGCACCTAAAGAAGAAGAAGATATCAATGAACTAAAAGATTTTTTTTGCTCACCCGCGACCTTATATGATAGCTAAGTTTATGCAAGATATGCGTGTTCATGCAATTCCTCCACCTCGACACTAAGAACACACACAAATTACACAAACCCATCCGTCACCACAACCACACTAAACTAACGCATTTCGAACTCAACCAGAACTCATCTTCAGAGCAAAATGCGATAAAATTACAAAATTAGTCAAAAATATTAGATTAGAGATTGTGATATTTATATACAAAAAATACAAAATAATTTGTATTTATCTATATAAGTACGTTTATCCGTTGCCTAGTATCCATAGTACAAACTTTGCTTAGTTTGGGACTAGGTCAATTGTCCGTCTTTCAGGCCGTAACGGAGCGACGGATCGATGTGATTTTTGGCATAGAGATAGTTTATGGGCCCGAGAGTGACATAGGCTACTTTTTGTTCCGGAAAAATGCACAGTTCCCGAGGGAACAGCGCGCGATAACCGAATACCACGCGGGCGGAGCCGCGGGCAAAAGTAGCTTTTGTTTATATTTATTTATCATGAGATCGCGGATGAGCAAAGTAAGTATTTTAGTTCCTTGAAGTTTGCCAAGATACCAGTCCACTTTAAGGGGGGCTTAACCCTAAATCTTCCGGTAGCTAGGCACTGTCTGTGTCTAGGCACACTCAGACATATTATATCTGTAAATACCACCCATCATTTGCCTCATTATTTTACAAAAAACAAAAGTGCAATTACAGCAGTCGCACACGGTATCCGACAACGTAGCGAGCACTAAAATAATAAGGGAAACAAAAATTTGGTTAAGCGGTACACAAGCCGAACCGAAACGTTTGGATTGCCCTCGAGCTATGAGTTGGCCAATGGGGGCAGGAAACCGGCGTTGGAACTCTGTGAGAGACTGATTGAAAAGTTTATATATTTCACACGAAAACACAAGCCGAAACATGAATGCACAGAAAAACCAGAAAAATAGACCAGCGCTGGGAATCGAACCCAGGTCCTCAGCATTCCGTGCTGTGTGCTATTCCCCTACACCACCACTGGACAAACTGGACTGGTGTTTTCGTGTGAAATATATAAACTTTCACGGGATGACCGTAAAAGAAACAAAAATTTGGAGTTGAAATAAAAAATACAAAAAGACTCCAAATCGTAATCTTAACTGATTGAAAAGTCAAAGTCAAAGTAAAAAACTCTTTATTCAATTTCGGCTATAACAAGCACTTATGAACGTCAAAAATATCTACTACCGGTTCGGAAAAACCTCTGTTGAGAAGAATCCGGCAAGAAACTCAACGAGGTATTTTTCGAAGTACTCAACGAGACTCTAGTTTCCCAACAAGCCCAACAGTCGTTCTCTCGATTTGTGCATTTTATTTATCATTCATCTTTATCCACCTATGTTCACTGCTGGACATAGGTCTCCCCCATAGACCTTCAGTTGTTTTGGTTAGAAGCGAAAAACTGCACTCTACAAAGTAAATAAGTAGGTAAATACAGTCGAAATATTACAATTTTACAATGTTACAGGCTCAGCCTAGTTTGGAGTCTGACGGAAAATTGTATCATTATGTAATAAGTATTTTTGCCACATAAATAAAAAAAATATCAAATATCAAATTGCTTGTCCATAGGCTGTTTTCACTTGTTTCACTATCATCACTGTCTACCTATTTGAAAAAAAAAACTCGTACCTCAAAATCGTTATTTTTTTTAGTAGACTTTACCTACATTATTTCAAGGGTCAATTTTATTGACGTATTAAATATTAAATTAATATTTCAAAGCACCTAGCGAAACATGTCAAGCTAAACTCGATAAGACGTGAGTTATCCGGATTTGTTTCATTGAATATAAGTGAGTCAAAAGAATCGTGTTTAAAATGAAACTTAGACATTAAATTTAAGTACCCGCTTATATCGCCCCGCGTATTTCATAGCCTCACTCTAACAAGCGATACGACTGAAGCAATCCTTTTTTCCCTCTCTCCTTTACCGGGAAATGACTTTCTGACTCTTAATCTCTTGCGATCTCATTAAAAATTCATAACTCAAAACTGCGAAAAAATGAAAAATTGCTATGGGTCTTCGCTGGTCCCGGGCCTAATGCGAACGGTGAAATTGTTGAGATATTTAAAAAAAGATTTGTATTTGACGGTTTTTCGTGGAATCAAGAGTTAAACTACTTCGAGAGGAAAAGGATTTTGCAGGTGTAGATTTTGTTTGTTTATACAAGGTTTTAATGGTTGGGGACGTTTAAATGTATCCTTGTTAATGTTATTCGGAAGGTCCACAATTTTTTCCCAAAAACCTTTCGAGCTTTTCGAAATTCATAAATTTGCGAAATTACATTTGAAACTCAGCAAAAGATTTACGTTGAAAGAAAACATCGGGTATCATCGGAAAATAAAACCTTACGAAGAAAATTAATCGCGTATGTGTGAAGTTTCCAATCTGCACTGGATCCACATACAGTCAATGAATTTAATTCACAGGCCAGCATGGAACCTTTTCAAAGGAAAAATCATTACGACCTCGTTAATTAATGCGATGTTACTATGACGCTTACTGTAAAATAGTTCTATGGTGGCCAATGCATTAAACTCATTGACCGTACTAACTACGGCCCAAGATCTCTCATTCTGAGATGAATCCTACTAACAAATGCGAAAGTTTGTGTGTGTGTGTGTGTGT
Source organism: Choristoneura rosaceana (assembly GCA_037349165.1). Classification (NCBI taxonomy): domain Eukaryota; kingdom Metazoa; phylum Arthropoda; class Insecta; order Lepidoptera; family Tortricidae; genus Choristoneura; species Choristoneura rosaceana. Next base: position 4,850,798 of record JAZBNJ010000032.1, read on the forward strand.
GTGTGTGTGTGTGTGTGTGTGTTTGTTACTTCTTCACGCTAAAACGGTTGAACCAATTTGAGTGCGATTTGGTATGTAGACAGCTGAACGTCTGGAATATCACATAGGCTTCTTGTTATCCCCATATTCTCACGGGATAGGGATAAAAACTCGAAATAACAACTGTCGGGCTTAGAGTCGTGAAATTTGGGATCGTTCTTTTTAATGCAAGGTCAATGAAAAGCACAACATAACTAGCGGGAATTCCCGAGAGAATTTAGCAACTGCTGTAACTAAAGGTATACGCGTGCGAAGCCGCGAGTAAATACTAGTGAATGAATCCGAATGCTACCTCGTTTTTACTTAAAGATTTCTGTAGCCCTCTCTGCTACGCTACAAATCTCCGGGCGGAAGGCGGTCGCTGAAAAAGGTCGGCAAAACAAAGCTCTCAGACATGCATCCTCGGAATAGCGTCTTTGTTTATACCCACAGTTTATACCTCTGTAGCAGTAGCGAGGGTCTTGTTAAGATCAGGTTATATATTACTAGCATGTTACTCAGAGACATTATTTAACCTTAAAGATTGGTCCTTCGAACCGGATTAACTTTTACTCACAATTAGTTCTATGACAGTAGGAATGGGTCAAGATTTGGCGTGTTAGTAAATTTGACATAACCATCGACAGGTATACATTACCTACTATGTAAAAGTAAGTATTCTTCGCACAAGACCGAACCTATGCAACTTACAAGAGGTTTTATTTGGACCTAAAAATGTTCCAGGGGAACCCTCCCCCCCACGCAAAGATATCAACTAGTAATTAAAAAAATACCGGTCTACGGTCGGACCGGTCTGAGTGGAGAGCCTTGGGGGAGACCTATGTCTAGCAGTGGACGTCTGTCGGCTGACATGATGATGATGAATAAAAAAAATTGGATATATCTAAGACGGTTTTTGTCACATTTGTTTGTATTTTTTACTGTCTGTGATTTACATATTATTATACTTTTGTTCCCAGGACCGAAGACCCATGCCTTATTATTTAATCTCGAAAATTGGTCCTTCGAACCGGATCAAATTTTTGACTTTTAATTAGCTGTGTGACAAGATGGATCAAGATTTGGAGTGAGTATAAATGTTGACAAAATTATGCATATTATTATACCTCCCAGCTCCCCACCTACCTTAAAAAAATTATGAAAAAATATAGCACACAAACTAAATTAAGGCAACTCCAGATGCTATGCATCCCATGTCCACCTTTATACATTTTAAAACCGTCTATTAACTTATTAAGCCGCATGTACACTCAATCACGGCGCCGTAATTAAGCAAGGTCGATAGAGTGGGCGGCGCTAACTGTACGCGTAATGGGACAATCGGCTACGCGCCACTGCGCGTGCGTCACTTATGGTTGTCTATCGGTTTGGTACAGGTGGTTAGATTTTTTATACTAAAATCGAGTTTTTAACCCCCGACGCAAAAAGAGGGGGTTATAAGTTTGACCGCTATGTGTGTCTGTGTGTCTGTCTGTGGCACCGTAGCTCTTAAACGGGTGAACCGATTTGAATGCGGTTTTTTTATTTGATAGCAGGTTTTCTAGCGATGGTTCTTAGAAATATTTCATCAAAATAGGTTCAGCCGTTTTTGAGATATTGAATTTTAAACTGACAAAGTCGGGGGTTTTCCAACTTTTTGTTGGTTAGGTTATTGTAATTTTTTTTATCCAAGATGGCGGGTGGAACGGCTAAAATAGGAGACAAAATTGCATATCGAGATCTGTAAAAGTAAGATACCAAAATTTACTAGTGTTTGACATGGTAATGCGCAATAAATAACACCCTGTATTCACCTGTATGGCATAAAATTAAAGGTGATAACTACTGGGACAGTGCCCAGCACTAGGGCGTCTTCCTTCTTTCTTATTATTACGATATAGACAACTTTCTGTGGTCGACTGTACTCAGTATAAACAGCCCAGACAAGCGCACACGACTTAATTGCCCACGCGCATAGCGAGACGAATCGCGACTCCCGGGTGTTGCCAATTTGTTGAAGAAATATAACATTTTACTAAAATATTACTCCAGTCTATAGAAAATAATAGAAATTCAAGACAATCACGTCTTAATTCGATTAGGCATTCCATTTACCAGAACTTTAAAAGGAATAAGTAAAAAAATATATTAAATTTTTTTTTGCTGGCCGTAATTTTTGTTGATTATACATGGATATTATTTCAAATGACAGATCAATTTCGGTGACAATTGGTGTCACCACCAGACGATTTATTGTAAATTATGCCTGTATCCATACTAATATTATAAATGCGAAAGTGTGTTTGCATGTTTGTGTGTTTGTATGTCTGTATGTTTGTCCCTCTTTCACGCCGTAATGGAGCGACGGATCGACGTGATTTTTGGCATAGAGATAGTTTATGGGCCCGAGAGTGACGTAGGCTACTTTTTATAACGGAAAAATGCACAGTTCCCGAGAGAACAGCGCGCGATAACCGAATACCGCGCGGGCGGAGCCGCGGGCAAAAGCTAGTAGTAATATAAATTATTGTTTTTGGGTTTGGTGGTGTTACTGTTGGGACCGGTAATAAATATTTTTTCTTTCTTTCTTTCAATATTAAATTTGAAGTTGATGCCATTAACCGTAGAACAGTTTTTTCCTGCAGAGACAATTAGTCAGACTGCCAGCATATTCAGTTAAAGAATAATGTACTTACCGAAATTATATAAGTACTCCAAATATCAGCTCATCAAAAATTAATTCTGTATAAGATAAACGTCCTAGTGCTCGACACGCTAATGCCCAATTGACGAATGACAAGATTAAAGATGTCAACTATTAGGACAGTGTCGAGCACTCGTACACCTTACGAATCAATATTTTATTATAAAAATAATTAAATCTAGGAAATGGACGCTTATAGTCCTATAATTATAACAATCATTACCATCATTACCTAAAATTGTTAAAAGTGCCTCGGAAGCGGTATACAAGCGTGATGTTAGTGCGTGTTGTGTGTATCATTACAAAATAAAACATTGTTTATTTCTAAGTCGTAACTCGCACGAGAAATTCACTTACTTCTGCGTTCATAGAGCACATATTATTATAGTCAATGTCCGGGACTTTGGCCACCTCTCGTAGCGATTTACTCGCATACTGGCGGAATTCAACGACTACACATTATTCATATCCTTGCTAGCAATCTACAGTAAATTGTGGCTGTCACATTAGTGCAGATATGTGTCATAAATTAGACATTACATGCACCTACGTCATACTAATGTTGTGCATTAAGCGTGGGTGTACATTCTTGCACTGGTAGAATTTTGACAGGAATTAGTTCTAATAGCTGTGTAGGCTTGTTTATGTCTCGGTAAGATGGTTGAGGCTCAGATATTTCTTTATTAAAGACCAGGTCGAGTGGAGGACATGGGGGGGAGCCTTTTCCCAGCAGTGGGACCTCAACAGGCTTATAATAATAAATAATATTAAGACCGACATAAATATATGACAACTAGATGGCCAAGGGGTTAGAGAACCTGACTACAAAGTTTGAGGTCCCGGGTTCGGTTACCAGCCGGGGCAGATATTTGTATGAATAATACGAATGTTTGTTCTCGGGTCTTGGATTTTTTTTTATTCGACTGGATAGCAAACGAGCAAGTGAGTCTCCTGATGGTAAAAACTCACCACCGCCCATAAACATCCGCTACACCAGGGCTATTGCAGTTGCGTTGCTAAACATCGTTGCTAGAGGTCTAAGATGGTATATAAAATAGATAAGTATATAATGAGCGGCAAAATCTGGGGGCCTAGTGAAAAAGGGGTTAATTTCTGCAGACTTAACCCCTTTTTCACTAGAATCCCAGAATTTTGTGCCGCCAAGTATACACAAGTACGAGTAAGTAAGTAGTGAGAAAGTAAGTAGGTATAAGTAACATGTTAAAACATATATAGATTTTTTTTTGACATGTAACTGACCGTGGTTGACCCCTATCTCACCTGATATGATTTTTTGGATATTTGTGTTTGTGCGAAATCGCGAATAAAAGCTAGTATAACAACACATCATCCTTTAATCGGTTATGTTACGGCTAAACCGCTAAATCCAGCAATTTGAATAACCCCATAAAGGGTGACGCGTTGTGTAGTTAGCGTCAAATGAAATGGTGCCGTGACTCTAACAGCCATTTAAACCACGGTTAGTCGCGTAAATGTTGGGTTTAGATTTGTTACTTGGTTGTTGAGTTTAGATTCTACCTAAGACCTGCCATCTGTGCCCCGTAGAAACAATTTTATTTTATTTTATTTGTTTTTACCCGACTGCGAAGAAGGAGGGTTATGTGTTTGCCTCGTATGTATGTATGTAGGTAGGTATGTATGTATGTCTATTCCTATGTCCGCTCATAACTACTCAACGGCTGAACCGATGTTCATAAATGATACGTCATTGGATTCGTCTTGACGACGCGAGTGACAATGGGTACATGAAATTGTTGAAAAATTAAAATGCCAGATTTTTGGCGCCAAATTGTAAGTTTTCAAAAAAACATTTTTAATTAAATCTATCGAGTATGATATTAAATTAAAGGTAATAGTTAGCCCATTCTAAATATGTATGGGTTGTAATAGATTTAATCTACAATTTTTACAGAAATATTAGAAAAGTGTGAAATAAAACACTAAATTTAAAAAATAAAAAAACCCGACTGCCTTAAAAATACTAAAAAGAAGAAAACAAGTCTAGTGGGCTAGAACTCTGTTTAGTAGCTAACTTAAAGTTCAACAGTCAGGATCCATTCAAATCTTTCCAGTTCAAAATTCTTACTAATGGGTCCCGACTGTTGAACTTTAAGTTTGCTACTAAACAGAGTTCTAGCCCACTAGACTTGTTTTCTTCTTTTTAGTATTTTTAAGGCAGTTGGATTTTTTATTTTTTTTATTTATTGTTTTTTAATAAAAACCAATAGATAGCCAAACACTATGGCAGAGAAAAAAAATTTAAACTGTCCTAAATATAGCTGAACTATAATTATGTAGGTCCCATTAGTCTAAGTCTTATCTCTATGGAAGAGAGCCCATAAACCTGGTTGCATTAGGTAATAGGTAACATATTTGATTATACTTTGCACTACATTTTACCGAATCCATTAGTAGAACTGCCATTCGAATTATAATTGTAAAAATTTCCATGTAAATCCCCAAAAATTAGATTGTGGTCTCACTCATCAGTAAAGTATTTAGACTTATATATGGATTCTGTGGCAATTTCGGGATAAAATATGTTATTCCAGACGTTCAGCTATTTTCACACTAAATTTCATCCCAATCCGTCCAGCTACCGTGACAAACTTGCGCAAAGATTCTCATAAACTTTTATATTTGTGACATTAGTAGGGACTGGTCACACTTTTTTTAACACTTTTTTTTTAATTCGACTGGAAGGCAAACGAGCAAGTGGGTCTCCTGGTGGTAAGAGATCGCCACCGCCCATAAAGTTCTGCAACACCAGGGGTATTGCAGATGGGTTGCCAACCTAGAGGCCTAGTTGGAATACCTCAAGTGCCAGTAATTTGGTCGCCGCCCGGTTGGGCGACCCAGGTACCGCTGGGAGGACAGTGTCCAGGCGGATCTGCGACGTCTTCAAGTCGACGGCTGGAAAGAGGCTGCGCACGATCGGTACAGATGGCATACTCTCGTTTCGGAGGCCAAGACCCTCTTTGGGTCGCTGAGCCAAATTAGTTAGTTTAGTTAGTAGGGAGATTATTTAATGAGACACGATAATTACCAAAGCAAAATAAACTAACATTGCACATTTTCACTGCTTTATTAAACATTAAACGTATCTCGTTTACCCCGATAATCTACAAACTTTAATATTAAAGTGATAAAGTTAAAAGTTTTATTCCCATTAACTGGTATAATGGCCATTATAAACGACGCAGACACGCGCTCGATATTGCAACGTGTTGCAATGCAATGCAATCCGCGCACACATCACGGTCGCCCACGCAACGCTGTCACTGCTTCACAATCGGTAAAGGTTGTGTCCAGTGCTATGTTTACATACACCATCATCAGCTGGAAAATGTCCAATTGTCTACGGAGATAAGGAGAGTTTGTGAGAGAGGAGAATAGTGACAACGTCGATTTTTAGATCCTTGTTAACAGTTAGCGAGCTAGCAATAGCGCGCATTATTTAGTTCAAGTTTAGGTTCAAGTCCCAAACTATAAAAAGCTTGCTGTTGCGAGCTCGTTAGGTCACAACTCTCCTAGGTCTCCCCTACTGACCATTACTCAGAGCAGACTTTTGTGCGAAACTATAAGAACTATAGCGGTGAAACTTGGTAAGCAGATGTATTCTGTGAACCGCATTAAGATTTTCACACAAAAATAGAAAAAAATACATTAAATTTTGGGGGTTCCCCATACTTAGAACTAAACTCATTTTTTTTTTCATCAAACCCATACGTGTGGGGTATCTATGGATAGGTCTTCAAAAATGATAGGTTTCTCATATAATTTTTTTCTAAACTGAATAGTTTGCGCGAGAGACACTTCCAAAGTGGTAAAATGTGTGTCCTCCCCCTGAAACTTCTAAAGTACTCCTACTTGATAAAACTAAAAAAAATATATGATGTACATTACCATGCAAACTTCCACCGAAAATTGGTTTGAACGAGATCTAGTAAGTAGTTTTTTTTAATCCCTCATAAATCGTAAACCGCAATTTACCTTTTGTTCAATCAACTCAAATACAGATCAAAGTTACAACGAACTACAAGAACTTTTGTACTTATTATGTTATTTGCTGCTACGGAACCCTTCATGGGCGAGTCCGGCTCGCACTTGACCTTTTTTTTTTAAACACGTGCTCCGATACGAAGGGTAGGATATCTATCAGTTTTTAATGACGTCACAGTTATACTAAAGACAAAATAAAATTAGCTTTGAATAGCTTCAAACACTCGCGCTTTCACAAGCCTTAAGTATGCACATGCTAATGCAATTTAAACAAATGGGCGAGCGACAGTGTGTGAGAAACAGCAGATAGGTAATCGAGGCGGCACAGTTTATTATTGAAGATTTGTTCTTATACGTTATTAGCTTATACCTGTGGCTTCTTCACCATAAAATATAAAAAAATGAGCCAGTTATCTGGAGGAAATTTCTAAAAACTACTTATCAGGAAACCTATAGATTACCTATACATGTTTGGTGGTCGATCAGCTATAAACAGGTATTTATATTTAATAATCTTTGACTGAGGTTACCGACATAGCCCGAAAAATTGCAAAACCGAAGAGGCAGTGGGTGGGGCACATTGCTCGCAGGACTGATGGCCGATGGGGTCAAAAAGTTCTCGAATGGCGTCCGCGGACCGGGAGACGAGCTGTCGGTAGGCCTCCAACAAGATGGAGCGATGATCTGGTTAAGATCGCGTGATCGCGATGGATGAGAAAAGCACAAGACCGGTCTAAGTGGCCTTGGGGGAGGCCTATGTCCAGCAGTGGACGTCTTTCGGCTGACATGATGAATCTTTGACTATTATTTATAATAATAATTCTATTTTTTTTTTTCAAAAATACGTAATACATTATACAATTTTCCGTCAGACTCCAAACTAGGCTGAGCCTGTAAATTAGCAAATAATTAATTAGTTATTGGAATTAGCTGTATTTGCACTGACTCTCCTTATTACCCGGTTGCTCGAGGAAGGGCTATTTTCGTTGACTCTATTTGTATTGTCATCCAAATCATTATGTAAGTATACTAAATTTCAAGTCAAAACGATCAATAAAATTAACTCAAAATGAACTTGCAAGATTTTTACCCAAAACAAAAAACACCAAAGGCAATTTAACCCTTTAACCGCCATTGGATGCGATTCTACGCGCACGTCAGCTAAATTGTCTAAATCTAAATTTTCTAAATTTTAATTGACATTTAGACGGCTGATTTAACAAGTGCTATTCCAGGAAGTCACGCTGACTAAATTTAGCCGGATTTTATCCGTATTCTAAAATGTCTAAATTGAATTGAGTGTGTTGCTACTTGGAAAAAATAAGTGAGTGAGTTTCGAATGAAATCTATAAAAAGTATAGGATTTTCTCAAATAATTAACTAAAATTTAAGTTGGCAACATTTAAAAAAAAGGCTTCTGTCTGCTTCTGTCTTTGACTCGGAACAATTGCTAGTTATTGTTCCGAGGTCTTTGATTTGATGTCTTGTGATTTGAATTAAAATGTCGCGAAAACGAATAAATAAAATCCAGCAGGATTCGCTCGTGGAGCACCTGCACTCCAGTTTGGGTTTAGCGAAAGGTAAGCATGTTTATTTACTAAGGTGACAAAAGGTGAAAATCATAACGATTGGAGATGAAAATAACAGAGTCACATGGGACTCAATTTTGCGTGCATCGAGCTCGATCTAGCTGGCGCATCTTAGACTCCTAAACTGGAATAACTATTTACGTGACGCATCATTGCGTTGCTCTGACGACTAAACTATTACTTTTGTGGAGAATATGCTTAAATTTCCTTTCAGCACCGTAACGGCAACGTCTCACCACATCCGCTGCACTGAAACTGAAACTGCCAAAATAATCAGATAAGGTCCATGAAAGTAGCTGCAGATTCTGTTGTAAGAGCCTTGGAATATTACCCGTGTTGTAATAAACTACATAGACTCCATACATATACACACAAAGCAGAGAACACAACATCTTTTAAGGTGAACTGTCAAGCCACTTTAAGCGACTCCGTAGGCTGGAGACCGACTGCGACCACCTGATTTCACTTGGAAACCGATTTCACAAACCCACAGCACGCATGGAGAAGGACCTGGAGTAGGATATGAACTTGGTGTCTGGAAAAGCAAGTTAAAAGATTATCACCCGACCGCAACTGGTTCCCGGACCCAGCAGCCAAGTAACTAAATCTTTCAGAAAGATAGAAATGGGACTGTGGATTAAAAAGGACATTAAAAAGCAACGACAGGATGTGAACATTACGAGGATGACACATGTATATACTTATAAAATAACTGTGTACCTATCTTTACAGGAGATATGATTATAGCAAGCCCCCAAATGGCAGCTTTCTGGGCGGCCCCAACTATCACTCTAAATGGACATGGCTGTCGAAGGACCGTGGCGAAGTGGCAGAGCGTAAGTATTGTTGGAATGAAAAGGTTTATCAACTTAAGGTTGATTTTAGTTTGCACGCATCTAGGAACAAGAACAAACATGGGAGCAATCTTTATGGGATTAATTGTGTCAGCTGTTAGTATGGTGGCCGAATAATAGACAGAAAATATGAGAAATATCTCTCTAATACCCGTGCAAATATATATTTTGATTTTGATTTTGAGTGCGAAGATATTAAATTAAACTATTTTCCTACCAACATCTAGAGCCCGTAACAGGTGACTCTGTGATAGAGGAACATACTTTATAGGAGGAGGGTAATACATATTTATGTAAATCCATACTAATCCATACTCCATACTAAAATTATAAATGCGAAAGTGTGTTCGTGTGTTTGTGTGTTTGTCCGTCTTTCGACGATCGACGTGATTTTTGGCATAGAGATAGTTTATGGGCCAGAGAGTGACATAGGCTACTTTTTATCCCGGAAAAATGCACAGTTCCCGAGGGAACAGCGCACGATAACAGAATACCACGCGGGCGGAGCCGCGGGCAAAAGCTAGTAAAATGTAAAGCGAAAGAAACTCTGTCTGTCTGTCTGTTACGCTTTCATGCCAAAACCACTAAACCGATTTGGATGAAATTTAGTACATAATAGATTAGACCCTGGGAATTTTTTTTTTAAATTTAAGTACAGGAAAAAAAGGCTTGGAGGTGTTGAAAAAGGGGATGAAGGTTTTTATGGAAGTTCGTCAGTATCGAAGATGACACCGTGAAACTTTGTATTTAGGCACTTGATCAGAAATACCTACTAATAATTATTTTATTATTAGTATTATAAATGCGAAAGTAACTCTGTCTGTCTGTCTGTTACGCTTTCACGCCAAAATCCTGAACCGATTTGGATGAAATTTAGTACGTAGATAGACTAGAGCTTGCAACGGGAGTTGACCATAAATTTCATCTCTCCGCGGACGAAGTTGCCGGCAAAAGCTAGTCCCTACTAATATTATAAATGCAAAAGTAACTCTGTCTGTCTGTCTGTTATGCTTTCAGGTCGAAACCATTGAACCGATTTTGATGAAATTTGGTAAATAGGTAGTTTGAACCCCAAGGATCAACATAGGATACCTTTTATTGCGTGCGGTAGAGGGCGCCACCGCGCGATAACCTAGATCCGCGCAGACGTAGCCGCGGGCATAAGCTAGTAATATTATAAATGTGAAGGTAACTCTGTCAGTCTGTTACGCTTTCAAGCTTAAACCGCTGGACAGATTTAGATAAAATTTGGAATGGAGATAGTTTGAGACCCTGGGAAGTATATACATAGGATAGTTTTTATCCCTGAAAATAGCAGTTTCCGCGGGCGCGCGATACTAGAATTATTCGCGGATGAATCGGTGGGCAACTCTATTATTAGGGCTCCGCTGTCCGTCTGTCTATTACAGGACTGTATATCCTTACAGTCACACATCCTTATTTTGACAAAGTGTAAATAACTTTAGTTATGCTTGCTTGCTTGCTTGATTGCATGCTTGCTTGCAAAGATGCCGGAGATCATTACGCCTTCAGAAGATATTCTACATATTTCAAATTACATGATGTTTTAAAATTCTTTCATGATTGCAGATTTGGTCGCAGTGGGCACAAAAAGTGAAATCTAAATATAGAAAATGTTGCGAACAAACCCAAGGCACTGGTGGAGGTCCTGCAGTAATCCGCCCACTGTCAGACACCGAACTCAAGGTTTTGGAGGTTGTAAGAACAGCTTCAGTGGGTGGATTTGCCAATATGGAGATTCCAGATATATCTATCTATCTATCATGCTTGCTTGATGCGTGCTTGATTGCATGCTTGCTTGCTTGCATGTGCTTGCATACTTGCATTAGGTATTGCTTGCATGCTTGCTTGCTTCTTAGAAAATGCTTATGATTCACACGAGCGAAGCCGCGGGCAAAAGCTAGTCCTACTAATATTATGAATGTGAAAGTTTGTGAGTGAGTGAGTGAGTATGTTTGTTACTTGTTCACACCGAAACGGCTGAACGGATTTAGATGAAATTAGATGTTTATGGGCGGTGGTGATCTCTTAGGTACCACCAGGAGACCCATTTGCTCGTTCGCCTTCCAGTAAAATACTTAAAAAAAAATGGTAAAAAGTTAGTTTATAACCTGGATTAAAACATAGGATACTTTTTATCCCGATATTCCCACGGGATAGGGATAAAATCTCGAAATAACAACCGCTGGGCTTAGAGCCATGAAATTTGGTATGTAGATAGCTGGAGGTCTGGAATAACACATAAACGACTTTTGAGGGATAAGATCTCAAAATAACAACCACTGGGCTTAGAGCCATGAAATTTGGTATGTAGATAGCTGGAGGTCTGGAATAACACATAAGCGACTTTTGAGGGATAAGATCTCAAAATAACAACCACTGGGCTTAGAGCCATGAAATTTGGTATGTAGATAGCTGGAGGTCTGGAATAACACATAAGCGACTTTTGAGGGATAAGATCTCAAAATAACAATCACTGGGCTTAAAGCCATGAAATTTGGTATGTAGATAGCTGGAGGTCTGGAATAACACATAAGCGACTTTTGAGGGATAAGATCTCAAAATAACAACCGCTGGGCTTAGAGCCATGAAATTTGGTATGTAGATAGCTGGAGGTCTGGAATAACACATAAGCGACTTTTGAGGGATAAGATCTCAAAATAACAACCACTGGGCTTAGAGCCATGAAATTTGGTATGTAGATAGCTGGAGGTCTGGAATAACACATAAGCGACTTTTGAGGGATAAGATCTCAAAATAACAACCACTGGGCTTAGAGCCATGAAATTTGGTATGTAGATAGCTGGAGGTCTGGAATAACACATAAGCGACTTTTGAGGGATAAGATCTCAAAATAACAACCACTGGGCTTAGAGCCATGAAATTTGGTATGTAGATAGCTGGAGGTCTGGAATAACACATAAGCGACTTTTGAGGGATAAGATCTCAAAATAACAACCACTGGGCTTAGAGCCATGAAATTTGGTATGTAGATAGCTGGATTTCTGGAATAACACATAGGCTATTTTTCACATCGCTAATTCCACGGGATAGGGATAAAATCTTCAAATAATAACCGCTGGGCTCAGAGTCATGAAATTTGGTATGAAGTTAGCTGGATGTCTAGAATAGCACATACGCTAATTTTTATCCGGATATTCCCACGAGATAGTTTTGTAACTAAGGGACCGCCTACCGCATACTGTATTATTATTATTTTATATTTTTTTCTTTAATGGTATACTGTAGTTATTAAGTATTAAAAAAAAAAGACTTTCTGTCAAGTTTCTTGCGGTGAATTCTTCTTGGCAACAATGGTCTTTCCAAAAGCGCCGGTAGTTTAAAAAATGACGTGAAAAGTGCCCATTGCGGCCTATTTACTGAATAAATGATTTGAATTTAGATAGGGAAAATTTTTGAAATTTCAGCATTGGGTTTAGAGTCTTGAATTTTGTACAGCTATTTACAACACAACCTCAATGAAGGAAGACCACGATATAAATTTTGGAAATTTCCAGGGGAATTTTGTAAAATCCCGAAAATTTCAATTGCAACTACCAGACCGATTAGTTTACGCGTGCGAAACCGCGGGTAAAAGCTAGTCCTACTATCCTACTTTCTACTAATATTATAAATGTGGAAGTTTGTGAGTGAGTGAGTGAGTGAGTGAGTATGTTTGTTACTTCTTCACGCTGAAACGGCTGGACGGATTTTGATAAAATTTGGAAAAAAGTTAGTTTATAACTTAGATTAAAACATAGGATACTTTTTATCCCGGTATTCCTATGGGATAGGGATAAAATCTCGAAATAACAACCCCTGGGCTTAGAGCCATGAAATTTAGTACGTAGGTAGCTGGACGTCTGAAATAATACATAAGCGACTTTTTGACCCGATATTCCCACGGGATACCTAGGGATAACACCTTGAAATAACAACCACTGCGCTTAGAGTCATGAAATTTGGTGTGTAGGTAGCTGGACCTTTGGAATAACACATAGGCTATTTTTTACCCCGATATTCCCACGGGATAGGGATAAAATCTTGAAATAATAACCGCTGGGATTAGACTCATGGAATTTGGTATGTAGGTAGCTGGATGTCTGGAATAATTCATAAGCGACTTTTTGACCCGATATTCCCACGGGATATCTAGGGATAAAGACCGAATAGTTTACGCGTGCGAAGCCGCGGGTAAAAGTTAGTGACTAATAAAACTAATGAACACCTATGTACGATTACGTTTGTAATACCAAAGATATCACCAGGGAAAACCTCAACAGGCAACTCTGTCCACAGATTTATGGTCCTTGGAAGGAAACACCTTTGAAACCGGGCTGTACGAGACCATTGCGGCTCTAGACCTTTCTTTAGTTGTAGTAATGTCGAAAATAATTAACTGAACTACTTGTCGTTTTGTTTAAGTCTGCTCCCGTGGAAAATCTAACACCGACACCTGCTGTGGAAATACTTGGGCTGCCACCACCAGTTATAGAAGAGACATCAGTTGCCGCCCAGCCATCAGTCGCCGTTTGATTTATAATTCTATCTGTGGTGCAAAAGTAGGAGATACGATTCAAAACTTGTCAAAAATTGATGAAAACCTCGTGTAGCCCTTTAAGAAAAGTGTCACTGCCGGTCGCGCGGCCGCGTTAGGTATTCGTTTGGGATGTTGCTGTCTTTATCGCTCGTGACATAACCGCTCGCAGCCGTCCCCCCATGTCTTCCGCAAGGACGTCCGTAATTTATATCGAGATAGCTGTAGGCTTTTCAAGATTTGGGCGGTTGAATTTTGCGTTTCGTTGTCTTCATATTATATGAAAAGCATAGCACAGAAATCATTGATATTTTACAATCAATACATATATTCATCATGTTTTTTACTAGCTTTTGCCCGCGGCTCCGCCCGCGTGGTATTCGGTTATCACGCGCTGTTCCCTCGGGAACTGTGCATTTTTCCGGGATAAAAAGTAGCCTATGTCACTTTCGGGCCTACAAACTATCTATGTGCCAAAAATCACGTCGATCCGTCGCTCCGTTACGGCGTGAAAGACGGACAAACATACAAACACACTTTCGCATTTATGATATTAGTATGGATGCCTGTGGTTTTTCGATTTTTGTAAAAATGCTTTATTAGTCTGTAATTCTTGTGCAAAGTTCATCATCTCAGCCTATTTACGTCCCACTGCTGGGCACAGGCCTCCTCTCGGAATGAGAGGGCTTGGGCCATAGTTCCCACAAAGTTGCAAAGCAAAGCTTGTGCAAAGTTGACATGTTTTTTTTTGTCAACTTTTGAGCTCCTGTAATTCTAATATTACATATTTATAATATGAAAATCTGAAAAACCACAGGCATAGATAATGACGTGTAGTCCATTCTTACAAACCTTCATCTATTTCTATTACCTAGTTTTCAAATGAGACCAGGACTACGTTTGTAGGTATGGAGAATTGAACGAAGAGACTTCTCTTAATGCGTTGAAGACATACTTAGGGCGAACGTCACTTAATATTATGAATTCTGTTTTCTTATACTTCAGCTCGCGGAACAGAAATTAATGTTCTCGTATAATAACTATAATGTGAAAGAATGAAACCTACCTAGCTGTAATAAAAGACTATAATGAAGTTCACTTTGTTTTAATCAGCTTTTTCTGGGCTGTAATGCAGAGTAGGTACGGTGGTGATGAAGGCATCTAAATTTATTTTTCAAACCCCTAAAGTACCTACATCTCTATGACCCCTCTCGCCTGTGCATGGCTCTTATTAAATCTTGCCTCTGGTGACTCGGCAACTGGGTCAGGATGAGGAGTCATCAGCTACGGGAGAAGTGGGTAGCCTTTGTCTCCAAGAAGCCACTCCATAGCTTGGTGCTGAACATATTGCCCTTCAAGGTGCTGGTGCATATTGCTGCTCCTCCAAACAGCAGCATCATGGGTTGAGCCAGGAAAATTTGGGTTAACGCTGGTGATCCGACCAATGGTGTCGCACACCACTTGACTATTAATGCTATAGAACCCTTTTCTGTTAAAGAAAATGTTACCTGGGGCTCGTGGGTGGTTATTTGGGGGTTTATGTATAGGGATGTGACTCGCATCTACCGCACCCAGTGTATATGGCATTCCAAAATGGGTCTGAAACTCCTGCATTGCCCTCTCTTTCTCCAGTCTAGTCACTGGGAACTTGATCCACAGTGGGGTCAATCTTTCAATTGTTATAGTACAAACAGCTGCCAGACTGCGGCTTATGGTTGGTTGGCTTTGAGCTAGAATACTAATTTCTCCCACAGCAGTTTGGTAGCTGCCATGGGCAAAAAAAAGCTCAGGGCACTCAAAACTTTTAAATATTTCTAATGGATGATACAGTACGATACAATACAAATATTTTTATTGCACACCACAAATCAGTACAGTGAATTAACAAAAATACTAAAAAGTATGGCAGACACAGGCAGTCTTATCGCTTAAAAGCGATGTCTTGCAGACAATCAATTATGAAATACGCATGGAATTGATCCAGCACAACTTGACTTTTCGAAACCTTATTTTAAATGGGACTATTTTAGTCGCCGCTAAAATTAGCCAATTTAGCTTTACTTTCGCTTAAAATGGACATGCAAAGAATAGCATTTAAGCAGCTAAACCTAAATTGAATAGACCGGCTAAAATAAGAAACGTCAGATTAAATTAGCGATGTCATTTGATTATGACAGGTGCTCATAGAATAGCAAAGTGATTTAGCGACGTCTAAATAAAATTAGGAATTTTAGCGGCCGCTGTAGAATCGGGTCCATTGTCTGAATTATAAGATACAAATTATCCAGTTCATTATAATTAAGACTAAATGTCATGTAGTTTCGGTGTAGGTGGCGACACGGGCACGTACAAACGAAAACGTATTGGCGGTTAAAAGCCTGTAAAAATTATGTCACCGATATGTCATTGTATATCAATGCATCTCCTAATTTAGCGTCATGTAAGTCTTGGATTGTTCTGTTTTTTTTTTATGGCGTTAAATAAATGTATTGTCTTTCTTCCTTCTTTCTTTCTAACTGTGGTTGCTGAAGTCATAGCTACCACAAGGAAACCCGAACATTTTATTGAACTGGGAAGTTTGAGTAATCTTTACATCAGAATAGTTCGTACCCAAGCCTCAACAATACGCGTATCGTAGTTTCGCAAACAATCACACAGAACGCAGGCAACCGTACTATTCACTGTGTAACTGCCACATACCAACATAGTAAACAAATATCTCAATTCCTAGGCACCGGGCTGTAAGACGGACAGACAAACAGACAAAGCTGCGGCGCAAACATCTTCAAATTGCTCATTGCTGAACGCAAGCCTATTTGATTTGAACACATCGTGCTTCTGTGTGGAACTGCTATAGAGGTGATAATACCTTTTTTTACTAAAAAGTGTACAATGTTCCACAATTACCTTGTCTTTTGCTGTTTTTAATCAATTATCATTCCAATTAATAATTCCTATAGATTTGGTTTTAAAATGTAAATCTTTCTTTTATCTATTTCCGGCGTGGGTAGCCTAGCTAAGCCACCTCATTCCGAGAGGAGACCTGTGCGATGGACCAAGTTGAAAATTCTCACTGTTCATCATTGACGTCAGGGACGATTACTCAACTTATATGTATAAATGCACTAAAAGAATTTCCTTGCTCTCCTGTGACCTTACGATAGCTAAACCTATGCGAAATATGCATGTTCATGCAGTTCCTCCACTTCCACACTGTAATAATAGACGCAAATCCATCTATCACCGTTTCGAACTCCACCAGAGCTCATCTTCAGAGTGACACAACCATGCACCACGCTACCAGTGTTGTTAGACTGTTTTTGTCACTCTAATTTCCCAAGTATCCACATTTTTTTTTCAAACAAAACAAAATTACCCACAAAATTAAATTATATGTACGTTAGTCCGCAACGTATTTATTGCATGGGCCAAATTGCTAGAAATAAATGAATTTATTTTTATTATTAAAAAGAAAAACACATCAGCGGTAATATCCCCTCTATACGATTGCAATAAACTCAATCATATGTCATATTGGATGTTATGCAGCGATCGGATACGTGAGCCGTGCCTCATACCAAATCTGCAGGGCTATTACGAAACTCGAAGTTCATGTCGTGCGGTCTCTCTGATACGTATACTATTTAATACGAGAGCGAGAGGGACGGTACGATACGAACTCGAAGTTCCGAGTTTTGTAGTAGCCCTGCTGAAGTTTGTCCGTCTGCATCAAACCCTCTAAGGCACTGGTCCCACCGCGAGCTAGTAAGCTATGAGCTATCGGCTATTTTCTAGCCCAAGAAACGAACAAAAGATAATCGCTTCCGTGTACATAAAAGAGAGAGTTATATTTTTATAGTTCATAGCTGGCTGTTCACACTGCCGGCGAGGATACTCTCCCACCGCCCGGCGAGTAAGCGATAATTCCATACAATTGTTTACTAGCCGCCCGCCGATTGTCATCTGTTTCTAGTACAGAATTTTACTAGTTGACCGCCGAGCTCGCCGATAGCTGGCGGTGGGACCACTGTTTACTAGTTGACCGCAGCGATAAGCTATCGACTATAAAACTAGCTCAACGGTACTCGCCGAAGCCTGCTTGGCGATCAGAGCGATCATTCTACCTTTCAAAATGGATGCGAGTGCACGTATATACAATGAATTTAAAACAATCATACGAACTATCTTTGTTGTCAAGTTCGGATGACGATGATGATGTATTTTATAAAAGCGTGTGTGTAGTGGCAGTGGCAATTTTGAAGAGACGGAAGAGAAAAAGGAATATTTTAAAAAGAATGACAAGAAAAATTTGGATGCAAAAAATTAATTATTTCAGAAAAGAATACAGTGAGTTCAAACTAGCTAGTGTGGTGAAAATGTATTTTCAAATTTAAATTCAAATCATTTATTTAGTAAATAGGCCGCAATGGGCACTTTTACACGTCATTTTTTTAAACTACCAACGCTTTCGGAAAGACCATCATTGCCAAGAAGAATGCGCCGCAAGAAACTTGGCAGAAAGTAATTTTTTCAAAATAAAATAATTACAAATAAAATACTTAAAAAATACAGTAAACAATTTAACAAAAAATTACAAAAAAAAATAATTAAATAATAATACAGGGATGTATGGGGTCCCTTAGTTACAAAATTAAACACTAACACACTAACTATATTCGACCTCGACTGTACATCGTATAGGTCATTGGCGAATAGCCCCCCGGCTGAGCTAGTGCAGCGAGTAATCGCCCGTCGCACGCAAACACTCGCTTATAGCCGAGCGTCTAAACTAGCAAAACTATACTCGCTTCTCGCCTCTCGCCCACTCGTTTGTAGTTTATAGTTTTACTCGCTAATAGCTTGTAGCCGCCGGTGGGACCAGTGCCTAAAGTTGGCCGGCTTGAGTTTGATACAAATGCTGAAATATGTTTTAGACATAAGTAGGTAGTACGCTACAGTGTTACAGACTTGTCAAATTTATCTTACCTGTATCTATAAATAAACTAGCGGTTTTTGTTTATTTATTTACTAGCTTTTGCCAGCGGCTCCGCTCGCGTGGTATTCGTTTATCGCTCTATATTCTCTCGGGAACTGTGCATTTTTCCGGGATAAAAAGTAGCATGTGTCACTCTCGGGCCCATAAACTATCTCTATGGCAAAAATCACGTCGATCCGTCGCTCCGTTACGGCGTGAAAGATAGACAAACATACACACTTTCGCATTTATAATATTAGTATGGATATACATCGGGAATATCGGAAACAGTTCTAACGATTTAGACGAAATTTGCTATTGTGCTTTCGGAGATGGCTCTAGATATTTCTGGGAATGGATCAAGATATTTCTGGGAAATGCTTGTTTTCAAATTGTATTTTTTTTTATCATACTGTAACAGTTAGCTGAAGAAGTGAATGATAAGTTTGTGGCGCGTAACTATAATCAACACTACACATTCCTATTACATTGGTAGTAGAATCCTGTATAAGCGTTTTGCATTACAAGTACGCATTCACTTTCTGCTGCTGACTACACTAAGACTACGAGTATGTTAGTTTTTTTTTTAATAAATAATTTTAAAAAAGTCTGAAAAATACAAAATACAATCAAATAAACCGCACTGCGTCATATCAGCGCGAAAGTTACCCATATAATAAACACCATCTACGCTACCTCGATGAACCGCGATGGACAAACTTTGCACCAGAAATGACCCAAGAACAACCTCTCTCACCTCTCTCAGGATTAGCGATTTTTAATTTTTTTCCATGAAGGCAAAGCCGCTGGCATAAACGCGTATTCAACTGAATCAAATACAGTACCTAGACCGGTCTTGTGCTTCTCGCATCAACCGCGATCCCGCGATCTTAACCAGGTCGTCGCTCCATCTTGTTGGAGGCCTACCGTCAGCTCGTCTCCGAGCCATTCGAGAACCTTTAAGCACAAGACCGGTCTGAGTGGAGAGCCTTGGGGGAGGCCTATGTCCAGCAGTGGACGTCTTTCGGCTGACATGATGATGATGATGATGAAACACAGTAGAACAGTACAAAACATATTCCTTTATCGTAACAAAAACAAGAAAGCCAGACTAAGCTACAGCTCTTGGGATCCTGCTACGCAAAAGTTCCTTATCACATGTTTAATGTGAAACAGCTATCAGCGGAGGGAAACAGACACACCAACACACATTTAATTCACATTAGTCGAGCGTGTCGATATCGTTACTTTGTCGCGGAAATTGAATCTAACAATAATCTCACAGGGGGCGAACAGAGACGTCCGTGGAGTAGACTTATTTTTTAAACTGAGTTTTTAATGCAAATTATTTGCCCGTCAATTTTTTTTAAATGTGTTTGTGTAAAATAGTGATATTAAATGCACATTTTTACTATAATAATGCTAATGTTAAGTAGCATGTTTAACTGGATTGGCTTGCAAACACTGTCCTATATATTTAAGTTTTAAAATGGACTTAGCACTTTGTAAATTTTTAAACTGAAATCATATTAAACGAGACGCTATCATAGACTTACTCCGTAATTTAATATAAAACCTATTACACATACAAAGAAAAATACTATCTGTATTATATTAAAAGCCCAGCGCAAGCTTTTGGGCTTAAGGCTAAAATTTTGTATAAGTTGGACTTTAAGATGTAGATAGACAAGGAATACCTGAAACGATGGATTTTCACAAAATTCCCATGGTTTTGTGAGTTCTGAAACAAGAACAAATTATCTTTATTGTGGTGTCCCCGTAAACAAGGTACTAAATTAATGTTTTTTTTTTAAATGGTAATTACTATAAAAGCAACGTCTTTGCTGGAAATACATTATTGACCATATATATATCTTGTGTCAAATCACAAAGCAACGTATAATCATAGTACTAGACAATTATACGCCCAGGTCCTGCATACTCAACTTTTGATCCATTTATACAATCCTAATTCAATGTGTTGAACAACAAAAATCTTATACATAATACTGGAACGACTCCACTCTTTCCTACGTCTAACATCCACACCCCATATAACGAGTTACCCATATCGATATTAATTCGGATACGAATCGCCGGCGGGACTTCACTATCTGATCGAATCGTATCGAGTATCGGCCCATCACTATGTCAATACGGATTCGTTACGCGCCTGAAGGTAGCTTAGCAGTTTTCATTACGATTTTTTTGGGGTTGTTTTCTATTTAGGATTATGTTACAAACTTGCTGTTTTTATACCGTAAGGCTGAAAAAGATATTTTGATTAGTTATTTCTTTGTGAAAATTGTGATGTGATTATAAAATTATATTGTGGCAAAAATATATTTTATATGTTTTGTTTTCAGGGTTCCGTAGCGAAAATGGCAAAAAACGGAACCCTTATAGTTTCGCCATGTCTATCTTTCCGTCCGTGGCTTTACTCAGGGACTATCAATGCTAGAAAGCTGTAAATTTTCACGAATATAAATATATGTAAACTATGCCGACAAAATGGTTGCGCACCCGTACGACTGCTTTCCTGCGGTTTTCCTGCAATCTGCGCTTGAGGGGTGTGGGGTAACTCGAACCGGTGCGGGCAGAGCGTGGCCATTCTGTATGTTAGTACTATTATATAATTGTGGTATTAGTATCCTGCGTACAGATACATAAAATACAAGAAGGCTACTAGATACATCTTTTTTATTTGTACAGTCGAAGAGAAAAGGTACCTCCAGTAAAAGCGGTATCCCTACTTAAGTAAACTGCTTAAAACGAGTTTTTTCGTAGTCCAGATTTGTAGCATTGTGATTTGCTCTGACTTTCAGAAGACTTATCAAAAGCATGACTTAGCATCTCCTTTAAAGTTGTTATGTCTGAAGATATCTGGTTAACTTTTATCATTGCGTTTTTGACGTCACTGCTTACTACCGATAGTCCATCGTTCAACAATTTAATTTGCATGTTTAATCTTGATTTTTCCTCGTGTGGCTTTTTATTTTCTTTATTTGCTTTCTCTTCATTTGAAATCTCGTCAGTAACCACTGGCCTGTCTACGACGGCATCATATAAAGCATTTAGTTTATATGTATTTGTGATTACTGTATTGTTTTTCTCATTCCTCTGTTCTTTCTTCCACGCGATATCGATAATAGCGGCATGAAGTGCTGAAGGTAGATCTAAATGATAAACGTACTCACCACAAAGTGTTGCACGCCATTTACTTTGGAAACCCACGTAGTTAGATATATTATTATGGTATTTCTTATTACTAAATCTCTTCGTATACAAATTTACAAATAGTGGATTGTTTACCAAAATTTCCAGACTGCTCAACAATTCAACTTGTTTCTCCAGCCTCTTTATGCTCCCTGACATTTGCAAGTCGTTAATGTCGCTCACAGCGACACCTATCATGAAATTCATCAATATTATTGCTACAAATATCACAAATAAGACAAAAACTAGGCGGATAACAGTTTTCGTATCTTGAAGGTCACTCGCATGTTCATTATTGAATAAAGTTTCATACTCGAACTCCGAAGACATCATGACCACAGTCTTCACGAAAGCAGCGAAAGGATCATCAAAAGGTGGCGCCCATTGGAATTCAATCATAAAGCAGAAGGAGAAACCGATAATCAAGCATATCGACGTTAAAAGAATCTGAAAAAATAAGCAGCTTTAGTAAAGAATTATTATTTTTATCAAAGTTAAGTTCTTGAAAATAAACTAACCTTGAAAATGTTGACAGTTACTTTTCCAAATATCAGGACGTAGTATCCCCACCTGGGAAATCTTGACACCAGAAACATAGTCTGCAACCAGGTAAGCAGCAGAGCGATGGAGGCGGTGTGGCGGTGCCAGCTTGGTTGCACCGCGAGACTCTCTGCTATAGGCACGATGCCTCCCAGAGTAAGGCAGGACAATTTCACCCATGATTCCAGGGTCAAAAAGTAGCGAAACTTTCTTAAGTACATGTAAAAGAGTTCCTGTAACAAAGATATATTTATAAGATTGCTAATAAAATACAGTTCAGTAAAACACAAATGTAACTACGTAATTTTTCATTAGAAGTATGTTTTTATTTTACCTGCAGCAGTAATAATGCGATTGACGAGTAAATTAATGTGATAAGCAACCAGTACCATCCATAGAATAAATCAAAACAGGCGAACTCATTGTTATTTGAAACAGAAGTGTCACAAGAGTTCCTGTTTTTGTCTCTATAATGAATAACATGCACTACAAAGACATTAAAAGTCATCAAAAACGTCGTGTAGATTCCTATCATGGCGTAAAATAATGGTAGAAGATGTTTCCATTTTAAGTACAAGAGACTCTCAATCAACGGATGAATCAGAGTTTTTCTTTGGCCACATCTTACTAACTCTTCTATAACTTTCATTTGACTCACACCTTCTGTAGTTGTCAATGCATTGTAGTCAACTTTAACTACAGTGTCGCTTACAACCTGTTTGGTGCTGATAAAATCATCGAAAATGAGCTCGAAGCATTTTGATGGGTTGTAGAATTCTGTGGCAATTATTTCCAATGCAGTCCTTCCTCTGGCTCCTTTGGTCGACAATTTGGAACCTTTCCGTAACAGCATTGTTATCATAGACATGTTACGTTGTTTGGCTGCTAAATGTATAGGAGTATATCCATTACCGTCTAAAGATAATATTTGGGTTAATGTTCTGACTTGTCGGAACGGGTAACGGCTCGCCTTTCGGTACTGTTCAGATTTTACCCCCATACTCATCGAGCGTCCTCGCAATCGTGTAAGTAACCTCTTAGTCTGAACTTCTGTATTTAGCTCAATATGTTGCTGTTTAATATCTAAAAGTAATCTGACAGATTGCAGTTTGTTGATATTAACTGCTAAGTGAATAGGAGCTGAACCTTGATCGTTAAAACAGTTTTTGACGTCTGTTTCATCGAGCAAATACTTTAAAATATGAGGATGATGTACAGCTATGTGCAGTGCCGTGTCATTTTGATCCGATACTCTGTTCACTGATGCTCCTCTCCTTATTAAAACTTGAACGGCGTCCAGATCTCCGCTTTCAATGGCTGTGTAGAGAGGAGTTATGCCTCTCTTATTTAAACAATCTATGCCAATATCGCTATTATATTTAATTTTAATTGCAGCTGCTATCTTGTCAATAACTTCAATTTCACCGCTCTTTGCCGCTAAATGTAATATCGTGCCTTCATACTGAAATTTCGATAATGGTAAGCGTTAAATAATGTAAATTTCCATGAATAAATTAATTTAAATTGAAACCAATTCTTTTTTTTACATACAAAATTTGAGCCGAATTTGGACAACATGGCCTGAGGATATTTTTGAATGATTTCAGGTTCAGGTACGTAAGGAAGTTCTTCGACTGTGACTTTTGCGCCAGCTGCGAGCGCTGCGCTTATTCCTTCACGCCATCTGTAAGAGCCAAAAGTGAACATCATCATGTCAGCCGAAAGACGTCCACTGCTGGACATAGGCCTCCCCCAAGGCTCTCCACTCAGACCGGTCTTGTGCTTTTCGCATCCACCGCGATCCCGCGATCTAAACCAGGTCGTCGCTCCATCTTGTTGGAGGCCTACTGACAGCTCGTCTCCCGGTCCGCGGACCGCAGTAGAACTAAGGTTACTGACATAGCCCGAAGAATTGCGAAACTGAAGTGGCAGTGGGTGGGGCAAATTGCTCGCAGGACTAATGGCCGATGGGGTCAAAAGTTCTCGAAAGGGAAAGTGAACAAAGTTCAGAATTATCTAATAGGAGTAGGTGCCTTTATTCAGATAACGAGTGATAGAGTCGATGGACATCAGTTGAAATTCTGCAATTACTTAATTTGGTAAGTCATTAATACTCGTAGGTAGCCCAGTTCATAATATACAGATCATGTACAGATTTAAGCGAAAGTTTTTTTTTTTTGAGTTACAAATTTGGAAAGCTTTAACCCATATTTTTGGTGCACTTTAATTTCCCTTGTATGGTGCCTGACGAAGTTATGGTCAAATAAACGAAAAAATAAATTTAATTAGCCTAAATCGTATACTTTAGTACACAGGAAATATGTTAAAATAAGTATAAGGACAGAAATGCTCACATGTGTAGAATGGCCACACACAGCACCGACAAGCCGCTCGCATCTAGCACATTTGCGCTACCTTCATAAGACAGAAGTATCTGCAAAATTCATTGGTTCATCATAAAATGTCATGCAGCATTTCGAAAATTAATTACAGTACAATTTGAAGTTGTTTTCATTAAAACAGAAAGTGCAAATTTTCATTAAAATCGATATCCCCCCCTCTAAAATCGAAACCATTGGGTAGAAAAATTTGAAAAAATTTAGGATGGTAGTAAATATATCAGACTTACAAGGAAAACTATAACGATTAAATTTTCTTGAGAATTATTAGTAGTTCAAGAGTAAATAGTAGCCTAAGGTATAAAGTATATTTTATACCTTAGGCTACTATTTACTCTTGAACTAAACTTGGAACATACTCTATACCTAAACTTGGAACATTGCGTACAAAATACGAAATCCTTAGAAAAACATTACTTATTTCGTAATTGCTACAGAACCCTATTTCGGGCGTGTCCGACATGCTCTTGGCCGTTTTTTTTGTTATAATGGCATACTTTAGCATTACTTTCGCTTACAGTAAATGGTTCGATGAATTTCTTCGCAATGCACAAGTGCAGCGGCGTCAGTCCGTTGCTGTCGAGCGCGGCCGGAGATGCGCCGTCTTTCATGAGGCCTGGGATGGCTGTGACATCCTGGAGTTCCACAGCGCGGTGTAGCGTCATGACTCTTGAAGCTCGGGACCTGGAACTTTGTCTTTACAAGAAACGGTCAACCTTGGCTCTTTTATAACTTACAAGTCAATTTTGTTGTGTGTTTTTTAACCCCTGACGCAAAAAGTCTGTGTGTGTGTCTGTCTGTGGCACCGTAACTCTAAAACGGGTGGACCGATTTGAATGCGGTTTTTTTTGTTTGAAAGCAGGTCTCCTAGCAATGGTTCTTAGTGGGCATGCTCCTGGTACTGAGTTTGTATGGCGAGAACCGGGAATTCTCGGTTCCGGTACCGTATTTGTATGGAAATCCAGTACCGGGAGCAAGCCCTTGTTCTTAGACATGTTTCATCAAAATCGGTTTAACCGTTTCTAAGATATGGAATATTGGAAACCGCTTCAACGATTTCGATGAAATTTGGTATTCGGTTTTCGGGGATGACAAATGATCCGGCTTGGTCTTATCTCTGGGAAAACGCTTATGAGTTTTAGCCCGAGCAAAGCTCGGTCGCCCAGGTACTGTTCTTTTGATGACATACCAATACATGTAAAGTCAACAAAAGTTACAGTCAGAAAAGTATTTACCCGCCCGTCTCGTCAAAACTTTAGAAATTATTCTAGAAGACGTTACAACGTTCTACATAGTTCTCTGAGTAGTCTGTGATGTCAGAAAAGTAACTTGTGTAAAAATCATCATTTCCAAGAAGAATGCGCCACAAAACTGGGTAGAAAAAAAAACAAGCCAGACAAACTAGTACCTAATTTAAGCATAATTTTAACAATCTAAATCCATCCACTCACAAGCCCATATTTGTGTATTTAGAAAATACATAAAAGACGGTATTTTTGTACTGTATTCACATTTTTTCTATTCTCGGACTTACAAGTACTGGTTGTTTTCGGATTGAGGTTTCGAAAGGTCGAGAGGCAGCGAGGACCTGCAATCCTCTGCCGGCTCCTCCAATGGCCGTATAGCCATTTCCATATCACCAGAACCTTCTATGACTATAAAGTTAGCCTCATCATCACTGTTCATTATGGGAGCTATACGTTCAATCAAAATTTAGTAACAACAAGAAATGTTTTTTCTAAAAAATGCTCTCGTTTACGTTGACGACTTATCGGTGACACTGTATGTTTTGAAATAGTGGCTAAATACATCGTTATTTATATCATACTTGCAGCTTGCTAACAGGACAATGTGACTTTATTAATAATCATGAAAATATTGTTTGAAATGTTTTTTATGGTTGTTGCACTCTTGTAAAGATAGTTACATACGATGGCATATATTTGATTATTTTTGATTCGGTTTATGCACTATGGAATTTATTTATTTATTACATTGAATTACCGAAAGAAAGACATTAGAAGGAATGTGGAACTTTGTTTCCTAACGTTCCAAATGTGTTAGGTTAGAAATTAGGATATGGTTAATTCTACTTTACTCTTTTCGAACACAATCCATACTTTGTCCGTCTTTCACGTCAAAATGGAGTGACGGATCGCCGTGATTA
This sequence comes from Choristoneura rosaceana, assembly GCA_037349165.1. NCBI lineage: Eukaryota > Metazoa > Arthropoda > Insecta > Lepidoptera > Tortricidae > Choristoneura > Choristoneura rosaceana. Next base: position 4,877,841 of record JAZBNJ010000032.1, read on the forward strand.
TTGGCCTAGAGGTAGTTTATGGGCCAGAGAGTGACAATGGCTACTTTTTATCCCAGAAAAATGCACAGTTCTCGAGGGAGCAGCGCGCGATAACCGAATTCCACGCGGGCGGACCCGCGGGCAAAAGCTAGTTCATGTAATAAGTATGTAATTTTTCAGAAAAACTACTAATCTTGACTTAAGTATGAGTTTTTAATTATAATTAAGCGAATGTTGCAGCCATTAACTTTACGGAAATTTATACACTACAACTTTGAAGCAGTGAAGCTCTCAATCCGTACAGGCTCACACGGGAACTACAGAGGTCTGTGTCCAGCCGATTGAGACTAAAAATGATAAACTTCAATGTCGGATTTGAACCACAGGTTCACAATAAAGATAACATTCCCTTGTGGGCATACGAGTAGAAAGCTGTCAGAAGCCCAGTGGCAGTGCCTACTACGCTCAGAGAATTTTTTTTTTCTTAGTAAGCAAATAAAAGAGCGAGTTTTACATAAAGATATCTCAAAGGTGGACAAAATATGGTTGAGAACCGTGATTGAAACTACTACCAAGCCTTATAGCAAAGAAGTAAAAGACTTAGAATATTAAATCAGCTGCTTAATTAATCAACAGTGCAGTATACACCAAGCTTTATATTTTTTGCTAATTAAATCTGTAATGAACATTATCGAACGTGATTGTATAGAAGTCATGGGCCATGCAAAGGTCAAAATAATGTTACAAATACCACAGTAGGTATTTATGTAGGTAAAATAATTAAGTATTTAAGTCTCTCCTTCTTACATATATCTCAACGTCTGTCAATTGTGTTTGATTATATTTTGTACCATAAAGACTTCACATACATACGGCCAAGGAGTTTAATTCATTGGCCACCATGGAACCATTTCACAATAAACGTCCTCTAAACTTAAAGTGGCGGTGATTTTTTTTCTCATCCAACCTTGTAGTGTAGATTATCTTTGGATTAGTCTTTTAAAACCATTACGGGGTTGCTAAAACAGTTTTTCGATTCAGTGATTTGTTTGCAAAATATTCAACTTTGAAGTGCAAATTTTCATTAAAATCGAGCATCCCCCCTCTAAGATCTAAACCAGTGCGTGAAAAAATTTGAAAAAATCAGAATGGTATATAAAAACTTACAAAGAAAACTATAACGGTTAAGTTTTCTTGAGAATTATCAGTAGTTTAAGAGTAAATAGCAGCCTAAGGTATAAAATATACCTAAACTCTACAACACAATGAGAAAAAAAATTGTTTTTTCAGCGCAGATCTAATCTTAAAATTTATTTACAGTAAACAAGAACGAAACTTTTCCGCGCTACATCTATTAATAACCCAAAAAACCCAATGTTCCGCGAAAATATAAAATTTAAATTAACACATGTTTGACAAAAGAATAGATAGAATTTCAAATGTCATATTGTATATGTATGACATCATACATATAGGATTAGCTACATCCGTTACTATGTGGCGGAAGGCAATGGACGAAATATTATTGTAATGTATTAAAATGTGGGGAATATTATGGAAGTGTATGGCGTAGGTTAGTAACGGGAAGTGAATAAGGTTGAATTTATCATTATTACATGGGCTATATAACGTCCACTGTTGGACATAGGCCTTCCCCATAGACCTCCAGTTGCTTCGGTTGGAAGCGGCCTGCAACCACCGTGAACCCGCGGGGTTAACCAGATCATCCGTCCATCTATCATTCATCCATCATTCATTGTCGTCCATCATTTTTGGTTCTCTATCGTTTGCCCGAATTTCGTATGCCCGAATGTATCGTTTTCTAGAATTTTCATTTGCCATAAAGTGATTTATTTCTGAAATAATTTCTTCAGAGTTGATATTAAAGGAACCTAATTTAACCTACTGCATTATATTATGATGAGATGACATTTAAAAAATACTGAAAACAACACGGTTCTATGTACATATTTTATGGCAAACGTTGGTATGGCAAGTGAAATTCGGGCAAGTAAAGGTAAACGATTATTTTTACAGTGGTCAGAGGGTCACCGACGGTGCTGGCTAAAAATCAGCGCTTAGACGTTCTTAACGTCTCAGCATTATTGCTGAGCTAGTGTCCGATTCACAACCACAATAACACTATCTTACTATCTATCTATGTATAATTGCGTATTGTGTAGTGTTGTTCTCGCTAGCGGACGTCGTTCGCCGGTGTTGACGATCCGCGGTCTCCATTCGAGAACTTTTCAACTCCAACGGCCATCTGTTCTCCGTGTTGTATAGCCTGCCCATTCATTAAACATATATTCATTAAACTAGATAAACTGATTAGATATAATAATAATTACACATCTAGCCCTCTCATTGTGAGAGGAGGCCTGTGCCCAGCAGTGGGACGTACCTATATAGGCTGGGATGATGATGACGATAACACATCTAGCTGAGAGCTCTACCTAGCTCAAATCCATAAAAACTTATAGGTACTTAATATTATTAATGCGAAAGTGTGTTTGTATGTTTGTGTGTTTGTCCGTCTTTCACGCCATAACGGAGAGACGGATCGATGTGAGTTTTGGCATAGAGATAGTTTATGGGCCCGACAGTGACATAGGCTACTTTTTATCCCGGAAAAATTAACAGTGCCCGAGGGAACAGCGCGCGATAACCGAATACCACGCGGGCGGAGCCGCGGGCAAAAGTTAGTGATTTTATAAGTAAAGATACAGCGTTGACCAAAAGTATTAACACCCTGTAAAAATATGAATTCATAAAATATGTGCATCCAAATTGTGTAAAATTTACATACACATACGTAGTTTTTTTACACAGTAAACGGCATGCTGGTTCACAATAAAATACGGGTAAAGCCTGTAGTAAAAAACGTAGAACCCTTGAACACATACGCCAGTAAAAAAAAGTATATTATCCTTTTAATATGCCCAAAAAAGCGAAGTCACGTTGTTGTATACATACAGCCATGGCCAAAAGTATTGACCACATATGATATTTGTACGCGTAAGTTAGAAATATAACACACCATACATTATAACTAGACATCGGATTATAGGCATTTGCATGTTTGCATATGCAAATGCATATAATTCTATTTTTACAGCGTTATTGCATATTTCGGTACTTTTTCCTTTACATTGCATATTTCAGTAAAAGTAGTGCTTTATTAATAAACTACAAACCTGGAAGACAGATTTAAATTGTTTGTTTTAGATATAATAATCGAAAACTCTATTTGGACAACCAGCATGACCGTGTGTATGACGAAATTTGAGGTACAACATGTACATAGATACACAAGTGAACTACTAATAATTAATAGTGTTTTTCGTATGTACACATATACATTTAGTTACAACTTACAACTACCTTCACAACTTGCTTCAACTATAGAAGACAGGCGAATTAATTCAACCTCTCACATAAGTGAAATATCTTGGGCAAAGTTTCTCGAACCGCCATATTAATAATCAACCCCACATTCAAATTCTCATACAAAGTTCTAGTTTGGGTCGGTCGAAGGTCATTCACAGATGTCGTATTTCCATACATCTGCATATCACACGAGGATATGGTCCAGATGCCTCAGTCATTATACGGGGTGAGTGTGGAACACCCTTAAGTTATCCGTCGTAAAGGAAGGTCTGTAAAGATAATCCTACTAATATAGATTTGATTGAAATTATTTATTTTAGTTATGTATCATAAATTAAGCTGGGAATTTCCCGAAGCATAAACTCCAAAACTAAAACTTCATTGTTATTTATTTTTTTGTTTGAGTGAAATTTGGAATGCATGCAAGAAACAAACTGACTTATGAACTTTCGCATTTATAATATTTGTAGGATAGTCTATTGTTTGTCATATTTATTGTTAGTCATATTTTTTTTCAATAATTTATTGAATCAGGCGTTACTTTGCGGAGGTCCATATCAATGAACTAAAAGAATTTCTTTGCTCACCCGCGACCTTAAGATAGCTAAGTCTATGCAGATTATGCGTGTTCATGCAGTTCCTCCACCTTCAAACTGTAAGAACACACACAAATTACACAAACCCATCTATCACCACCACCACAACACACTGACGCGTTTCGAACTCAACCAGAGCTCATCTTCAGAGTGACACAACCGTACACCATGCTACCAGTTGTTAGACTGGTGTCTATGTATTGTGATATGTCTGGTGATAGATGGGTTTGTGTAATTTGTGTGTGTTCTTACAGTGTGGAGGTGGAGGAACTGCATAAACACGCATAATTAGCATAGACTTAGCTATCTTAAGGTCGCGGGTGAGCAAAGAAATTCTTTTAGTTCATTTTTTTTTCCGCTGAATTTTTTATATTTTTTTAAATGGTCATCCTGTAGAACCTAAGTTAGGTTTGTTTTATAACCATTCTAAAAATAAAAAATAAAAATAAAAGTTATGTCAAACATTACATTATGACAAACATTATTATGACTAATAATTTTCTACCAACCGAAAAATGACCATCCTTCCAAATTTCTCGAATAATCATAGTCTCACGTCCACAAATCACGAGAGCAACTAATATTTGCGGGCTTAACCCCAGATTGGGTCTCGTGTGTGTTTATTGGACCGATCGTCGGTTGATCTGGCGCGGTTGGTACCTGTATAATACGCTTATTGCGTGGCACCAGGCATAGGCGATAGCGACTATAAAACTTTGTTTCCTTATCAGTGGTATCCACGATAACGCAACCGCCGCGCATTTTTTATGAATGGGCTGTAGAATTTGATGTCATTTTTGATTATGTTTAGGCATCTTGTACTTTTGTCGAATAAACTGGAAACTTATAACAGAATATCCTACCATGTCAACAAAAATGTGCCCACGTTAATCAAATGATCCTATAATTGGGACAAAGCGTGTTTTTTTTTTTCATTTGTAATTTTTTGTCCTTGTTAATATTTGGCGCAATAGGATTGTTAATTTAATAGCTCATCATCAGCTTGGTGATTCAGTTGTATAATGTAGGTTTTTTAAATTGGTGATCTAAAATGAAATTCTAGGTCAGGCGCAATTTATTTTTCATTTTTATTTATTTGATTTCATTTTACTTTTAAAGCTTATTTAAATACGTATAATGTCTATTAAAAAAACAGGATTCAACATAACAAAACTCTGAGTAAAGTGCCTTAGTCTCTTAATATACTTTTGTGCAGCCTGTAGGTAGTATCTAAGAAGTAATAAACAAAGAAAGAAAGAAAGAAAGAAAAACAACAAACAAAGGACGAGCTGCTACATGAATTTCTTAGTAAGATATACTCACTCCATTGCAACTTTTGGAGCTTGTTCGCGGACTGTAGTAGGTAACTAGGTTTAGTTGCCTTCGTTTTTTTTTTGCAAGGGAGTTCCCTTGCAAAAAAACGGGCACCTATGGTTTTTGTATTTTATGTACACGAAAGCTTACTTTCTAAACTTCAATGCCTAAAAATCTAAGAAACCATAGGTGCCCTATTTTTTTGCAAGGGGGTTTATATAAGGAGTGATAACCGTTTCAAATCAATGACTTGGACCACAATCAACCCGTATAGGTGATTATTAATGCAACCCTCGTTAGAATTAATCCGGGACCAATTGGACGACATCTGTATTCGATAATTATCCCAGTCCTATGTTGTTTACGGTTTTCATATATTACTGGCAGAAAAGTTTCAAACTTCCTTTTTGTAACATAATTATTAGAATTGTGTGCTATTTTCACAGATGCGAATGAATGGAATAAACCGTATATTTTTTTTCATCATCATCATCATGGACCTATCTTAGTCCACTGCTGGACATAGATAGGCCTCTCGAATTGCACGCCACTGAGCACGATCCTCGGCCACTCTCACCCAGTTACTGCCAGCTACCTTGCGAAGATCCTCCACCTAGTCTGAGTCTATACCTTCACTACTTGCCCGAATTTCATTTGCCCGAATTTCACTTGCCATAAAAACGTTTGCCATAAAATATATAGAACCGTATTGTTTTCAGGATTTTTTTAAATGTCACTTTATAAAATGTAGTAGTATTAGGTTAGCTTATTTTAATATCAACTCTGAAGAAAATACTACTTCAGAAATAAAATACTTTATGGCAAATGAAAATTATGAAAAACGATACATTATGGCATATTATATGGAATTCGGGCAAACCATAGAAATAAACATAATCACTAAATAAAAGTGAAATGAAAAAAACGAGTTGCCTTTTTTGACTGATTTTGCAACCTACACCATATAAATATTTTTTTATAAACAGAATCACCAGCATGAATATTTAACACAAAAAAGCGTGCACAAATTAATATCTGAAACGACTCTACCTTTTTTAAGGGCCGGTAGGACGTGCCAGATATTTGCAATCTAGCTACCTATACATTTTTGAGTCATTTAATTCTATAGGTATTAGTCGTAATTATGACAAGTTAACTTTACCTTAATTCTTCTCAAGTTATTTATCAAACCATCACTATTCTTGTAATGGCCTTAAGGATAATTCCACACAAGCCGCCCATTCATCCCTTATCGGGTAAATGCCACACTATCGAGCTACGCTACCGACAAAACATATTATATCTCGCGCATAAACAATACAATGGCTACGTTAAGAGCCGACAAGCTTAATGGCGGGGTGCGAGTTGCAGCGAGTTAGAAAGCTCGTGTTACAAGTGTAACCGTCTTAAATATACTTATCGAAATACATAGTTCTTACATTCCAATCCGTATATTAATATACTAGTATTATCTGTACCAGCATTGACACGTATATAGACTTATTAGTCTATATACGACGTATATAGACTTATTAGTCTATATACGTGTATTTTTTGTATTGTATTATTATACAATACAAATATTCTTTATAGCACACCACAAATCAGTACAAAATATTTATATATATACACACACAAAGCCATAGAAATTGTCAAAATATATTTTAATCTACTTAATCGAGTGGGGTATTATTGTTTAGAGGTTGTTGAGTTGCTGAATAGGTACTGTATTGATTATTATTCATGTATAATAATGACATGAGTGAATAATAATGACTAATGCGCGGAATGTACATTGATTTTACCTCACTAGGGCTGAAGTGGAGGCCCTCGTAGAAGCCGCGGCATTGCGTAATATATTTTTTAATAAAAAATAAATTTACAGCACCTATTCAGCAACTCAACGACCTCTAAACAATAATCCCAAACTCGATTAAGTAGATCAAAACATATTTTGACAATTTCTATGGCTTTGTGTCAACAAGATAAACTATGAAAATTTTAAGACTGTATCTCCTTAACTGTAACTGTGTTGCTTGAAAGCCCGTGTGACAGGCGACATATAAACACATCAATGTGTGACAGACGACAGACAAACACATCAGTGACTAAAATGGGGCACCTGTTTTTCTTTTAAACCACTAATATCTAGCGAATTTGGTGAGGTGAGGTTGCCCACGCCATCGCGCTCGCGTCACCTCACCTTTTCTATTAGAAAGTGAGCATGGGACAAAGTAGTTTTCGAAAATACAAACTGAAATATAGATGCACAGAAAAACCAGAAAAATAAGACCAGCACTGGAAATCGGACCCAAGTCCTCAGCATTCCGTGCCGCGTGCTATACCGCTACACCACTGCTGGAATATTTATTAATTTATTTATTTTTGGTTTTCAATTTAGGTTTAACGGGATGACCGTAAAAGTAAAAAATTTGGAATTGAAATAAAAAATACAAAAAAGATTCCAAAAAGTAGTGTAGTAGATGACCGTAAAATCTTAAAGTAGTTTTCATCACCCGCTGTTAGTAGCGCCCCACCCGTTTGTTAAGAAGCCCAATTAATCACGAGACGGGCTAATGAGCGTATATTTCATTGTCCGGCGCTAGTGCGATAGTTTAGGGCTGCCAATTAGAAGTACTGATGTAACGGGATGTGTCAAGACTTTTTGCTTTTTGTCATTTCAAAAGTCGGATTAACTCAAAAGCGAACTGTAGGTAGGTATCAGAAGTCAAAGTGTTATAACTGTGTGCTTTTCTGTTATGAAATAAAGGTTGATGCCCCACCAAAAAAAAAAGTCAAAGTCAAAATATATTTATTCAATTTAGCCTGTAACAAGCACTCATGAATGTCAAAAAGGATCTACCACCAGTTCGGAAAACTCCTGTTGAAGAATCCGGCAATAAAGTCAACGATGTATACTTTCGGGATATTTTATCGTCATCGTAAGACGTACACTGTGAAACGCGATAGGTAATATGGAAGCAGGTACTCTAAAATTTTTTTTTTTTTTTTTTATTGTATTTTTAAGATTTAAGATTATGTGCTATTCATAGCCTTTGAGTAAGTAGACGATCATTAGCTTCCTACAACCATTCCCGAAATATAAATCCCATTAATTATTCTTTCTCATATCAAGGGTGAATATTCGAGCGTTTCAACCGGTCGGTTAAATGTCATTACCATCCCACATTTTATTAGCACAATGGAAGGAAAAATTGGTAGTGTTGTTGTTGTAGTAAATAATTAATAATGTAATGTAATAATTGTGACAAAAAATAACCTCTAACATTCTTAGGAAAGTAATTGCCGAAACGGTAATGACGAAAAAAAAGTCACAAAAACGCTGAATATTTACCCTCAAACAAATTCACCAACAGCAACACAACTGCAAATCCCACTTCCCTGATCACTACCAAATGTGAGAGCCAATTTAATCATAATCAAAACACCAGAAACTAATATAGCGGACCGTATTTAAATAACTTAAAACGATGCGAGTTAAAGGTCGCCTTCACTTTACATTGTCTCCGATGTTCGACTACTAACAAACTCATATTTTTGTCAACCCGCAATGGAACACAATCCGTATGACATTTCTCGCTGTATAAGTAAGGTTTGAGTAAGCGGGGTGTAGGTAGCATTAATAATTCTCTTAGACACACATACGACAAGCGCAGTGTATTATTATATTATTGGAGTCTGCTTTGGACAACCCTTGGAACGTCTTCAGTTTGTGGACCGGGAGCTGGTGGCATTATGTTATTGGGAATGTATATTCCGAATTCCATTGCTTAATGAAAATATCAATTTCTATGATTAGTAATAGAATTGGGGAAATGTTTTTAACAATTAATCTTGAGAGTATACATGAAAAGTATCATCTCAGCCTCTATACATCTCACTATTGGGCAAAGGCCTGTTCTCGGAATGAGAGGGCTTCCGCCGTAGTTTTCACGGTGGCCCAGAGCGGACTGGGAATTTCACTCAAACCTGACACATCGCGATGCAGGATAATGCAGGTTGCTTTACGATGTTTTCCTTCACCACAAAGCTCGTGGTAAATATCTAATGTAATTTCTAAATGTAATTTCGTACAAACAAAATTAAAAACTCAAAGGCGCAAGCTCGTATTCGAATCCACGTCTCTCTGTTTGGGAGGTCATAGGTTTTGACCACTAAGCCACCACGGCTTAAGGAATGAAGAAAATATTATTGACATCTATTGTTGATATCTCCCGTGCTAAAAGGGTTGTCTCAATCGAAACATGTCGCCAGCAATGAGGGATATTCGAGCCATATGCCGACAGGGCACGGCCACAGCAGTGCTGTGATGAAGCGGGTTTCTTGTAAAAATAGCTGTTATCACACCTGGGACATCATGATAAAACCGGCCAAGAGTATCTACACACCCATAGAAAGCTCATGTCAGTTTCTATGGGCGTGTACATGAAAAACAGGGTCGGTATTTCCATATCAGTATTATTCGGCCCGGCAAAGAGTGTCACTTGTCAAAACGATTGAGACATAGACACATAAATTATTTTTTAATGTTTTTTATTCTGAACTATGGAACAACCCGTAACCGACTGGACTGTCGTAATTTGGCGGTAAAGAAAACTCTTTCATGTTTTAAAATTGATTAATGTTACTTAAAAATCTAGTATTTTTTTGTTAATTAGAAAGGTTATTCCTACTGATATAAAAAGTTTGGAGTGTTTCTAAATTTTTCAGACATTTCCCATTATTATTTTTTTAGTTTTATTGATCTAATTTGATTGATTTTTAAGTTTTATGTCAATAAAAATAATTTCAAAAAATACGTAGAAACTTCTTTGTTTGTGGCTGTTTACACCTGACTGCCTTGGCCTTAGACAAAGATTTTACTTTATGCACTAGATCATAAAAAGTCATATTATGTCGCCTAGATCCAGCATAAACACTAACTTTACGAGCATGAGAAGTGAAAAAAAAACATTTATAGAATATTCTGCTACTTGTATATTTATTGCTATAGTAGGACTAGCTGATCTAAGATGTGGCATAAGGCAGCGTCACACGGCACTGCCGGGCAGACAAAACATTCTCTGCTACGTGCTGATTGGGTAGGTACCGCGGTTGTCAGCAGACGAAGTAAACTTGATACTTTACAAGACGGTAGTTCAGAATTCACTTAAATAATTAAGCTTCATTTACACGCTGTGAGAAACATAGTGCAGATTTTGCTATGGTACGTTATTACTATTATATATTGTGATGGTACATACAACAGATGTAGCGATTTACTTGCATAAGTAGGTCTAGGGGAGACCGAGGGGTTTTGAAACAAAGGTGAGTTGAAACAATGTCATTTTCGCGAATCCTAAAACCGTTAGCGAGCTGGCAACAGCACTGTGTAGCCACGTTCCACCGCCGCACACACCTCAGGCAGCGTCTGTGCCCTGGCACACGCGGTTATGACGTTCTATGACCCACGTCAAAAATATCTCGAAAAGTAGGTTTTATTCGTTTTTTTTTTGCTTCCATTATTTTGGTACTCTATTGGTGTTTTGCCTTGTGTTACGTGTGTTTCGAAACGTCAACAACTAAAGATTGAATTGGTAGTTGTTATGCAAGTCATCGCCTTTTAGATTACCCGAAGGTGATAATTTTGTAACGGATGGGAAGATTTTTGATACTGAGGAGATTTGAAACAGACTGTTTCAAAACTCCTCGGTTTTGTTTTGCATGCTTAATTTGCTAGTACGTTAAGTTAATTTGTGTATTTTATTTGCTTTCTTGATTTTAGTATGCTTATATTCATCAAAGAAAGACAGATAGAGCTATGGCGAACCGTGAAATACGGTCTCTATGCATAAGAAGTTAACATTGTGATGTCGTGTTCTGCTTTGAGTTACAACCTCAACCATACGTTTTGTACAGTTACATTGAAGGAAAATATGCTGAAGCTAATGAAATAACATACACATAGGTACCCATAAGAACTATATTTTCATCACCAGAGGAGAAAATAATCTTTCAAGTTGTGCTACTGTGAACTGCGGTCTAACAACCAAGGAAACATAAGGCGTTTCACATATAAAACTGGTTATGCAGTTTAGCATAATGTGTCTTCGGTGTAAATAAGATAAATTCAACCAGTATGTGATGCCAGTGACACCATTTGACTGTTGTCAGTGTCACAGAACGAGATGTGGAGGTAACTATTGTCGAAATTTCTTTGTGAGAATTTCTCCTATGTGAATCCGGAATGAGAGGGCCCTCTCATTCTGAGGGGAGGCCGGTGCCCGACAGTGGAAGTATATAGGCTGGGATGATGACGATGTTGATCATGGAATCCGGAATCCAGAATATGAAAATTCGCCGAAGAACTAAAGTAGACCGACATAGGTAGCTCAAAAAATATGAATCGATAATCCTGAAGGAAGAATGGTCCTCGAAGTGTTAGCAGTCCTCCCATTAGGTGGATTGATGACATTGCGAGCGTTGCGGGTAACCAGTGGATGCGATTCACGAGATGTCGTTCATTATGGCGATCTAAGGGGGCACCTTTGTTCAGCAGTGGACGTCTTTTGTCTGATAACGATTGCGATAATGATGTTGAGTTAATTTAATTTAAAAATTAGTGTTCAATTATTTTCTTTTTTATGTTTTAATAATGAAACTCTTTAAACTACACTATTTGTTTCTTATTTATAAGCCTAATTGTCCACAATAAGTGGATGTTTCAACACCCCTCGACCCGTGTTTCAACTTACCTGAGCATGAGGGGAAATGAAACAGAGTGACTTTTCTCGTCTAAGTTCGTTTTTCGGAGAAGTACTCATAGTTAGGCTTTGTTAATGGGAATCAAATAAAAGATGAATAAATAGGCTATCGATTGGTACCAACTTTGTATGATTCTTATGAATAGATTTTTATGTATGACACAAAATGTAAAAAATGTTTCAACTCCCCTAGGTCTCCCCTACTGTAAGTGTGTTGGAAGAAAACTCTGAAATATGGGCTAGGATCTTCCAAGCACATGCAAAAGCTGTAGTTGTGCATGTGCAAGTCTATTTTGTGCATCTAGGAGGATCATGGATTCAAATTCACACACGCATCTCTGAGTTGTTTGGAATTCGTGCACAAAATTGTATTACAAATTTACCACGAGCTGCACGGTGAAGAAAAACTTCGTGACGAAACCTGTACAAACCTGCGAAGTCATTCTATGGTGTTTGGTAAGTTCTCTATCCGCGTAGGACATGTGTGTGGGTATGTGGGATTCGTGGGCGGTGTACCCACTAAAAACCCCAGGGTGGCCCTCTTCGTCGCTGTTTTGCAGCCGGGCTGTGGGAACTCTACGCATCCATAGCGGTTGCCCAGTTTGTGGACCCGACTTGAGAGGAAGCCGGTACCTGGCAGTGGAACGATAGATTGAAATGACGATGAAACTTGTGTTATGTACCTACTTACCTAGTCTATCCACATATTTGACACTAGCTTTTGCCCGCGGCTCCGCCGGCGTGGAATTCGGTTATCGCGCGCTGTTCCCTCGGGAACTGTGCATTTTTGCGGGATAAAAAGTATAGGCTAGAGTATAGGCATAGAGAATGCCAAAAATCACGTCGATCCGTCGCTCCGTTACGGCGTGAAAGAGGGACAAACATACAAACATACAAACACACAAACACACTTTCGCATTTATAATATTAGTATGGATTAGAAAGAAAGAAAGAAAGAAAATACATTTATTCACAACGCAAGACACAACAATGGCATTAAGTACAAATAGACAACACATAGGAAATTATGCGTCATATTGCGGTTGTGAATCGGACACTGGCTCAACATAATGCTGAAGCGTTAATAATAAACACCCCAGCGCTGATTTTCAGCCAGCACCGTTGGTGACCCATTATTTGTTGTAATTTTGACTCATGTTTAGTTTTTGTCTTATTTTATTGTAATTTTATCTTTCAATCTCTTTGTGTATAGGTACTTAATACTTATGACATGCTGAAATGTAACAAGTGACTCTCATTAAGAAATAAATTCATCTATCTAATCTCTTAGAAGTACCAAATCATCTCGTTCCTGCTACAATAATGACCAGTGAGGAGGTACGAATCTACATATCGGGGTGTGGGCATTTCTTGCATCCCCGACTGAGATATGTGCTCCACCCGTGTCCGAGTTTGGGGGGAGGGGGGGTTCAGGCACGGACTGGGGTGTATAATATATATTTAATGGCGATGACAGTTGCATGGGTCTGTAAAGTTGTTTAGTTGCCTGATTTGTGAGGAATAGTGTGAGTTAAAAAGTTGCTATGAAAATGCGGATTTGCAAGTTTTCGTATTAAGTTGACTGCATGGATCAAAAACAATGAGGCAGGTATTTTAATACTTTCATTAGGAAGCGCTGTATATAGTGCTGTTTCTTTTCTTTGAAAAAACTAGCGGTTAAAAAACTACCTGATGAAAGCGAGACCCAATTTTCTGCTATACTTACTTTTTATACCCATTTATTTTAACCCATTATTTCAGTTTTTCTTACAAACACCATAAATTATATAAGTACTAGTTTTTGCCCGCGGCTCCGCCCGGGTGGTAATCGGTTATCGCGCGCTGTTCTCTCGGGAACTGTGCATTTTTTCGGAATAACAAGTAGCCTATGTCACTTTGTGGCACATAAACTATCTCTATGCCAAAAATCCGTCGATCCGTCGCTCCCTTACGGCGTGAAAGACGGACAAACATAAAACACACTTTCGCATTTATAATATTAGTATGGATATGAAATTTTGAAGACCGACGTGTGACCGACGACAGACAGACACGTGAGTGTGAGCAAATTTTGCAATAGATTTTCATTCATTTATTAGCTGTTGCCCGAGACTCTGTCCGCTTAGAATTCGTTATCGCTATCCCGTAGGGACTACGCAATTTTCTGCTATAAGAACTATCCTATATCCTTCCCCGGGACTCAAACTATCTGTAAATCGGTTCAGCGGTTTAGACGTGATAAGATAACAAACAAACATACTTACAAACTTTCGCATTTATAAATATTAGTGGAGTGAAGGAATACAAAGCGTTGGCAGTCCTCCACCAGGTGGACCGACGACTCGTGAGAGTTGCGGGATACCGGTGGATGCAAGTGGCCAGTTGTCCTTCATTGTAGCGTTCTAAGGGGGAGGCCTTTGTCACAGTAATATATAAGCTAAAGCAGTATGGAAGTTACGAAGCTATGATCGATACTGCAGTACCGCGAGACCCCCTCAGAGGCCGTGTAGAGCGCGCGTCTGTGTGTGTTCGTTTCGATCGATTTGTTCGTAGCTTCAATACTATATACTGTGTCTGTAGTGCTAGACCTTTTCTCTCCCAGCCCAGCAGCCTTAAGTCCTTCTAAACCTATATTTCATTGATGACACATGGCAGATAGAATCTTGGAGACATTGTTCTTTTGTTCAGCCGTTGTGCCTTTGTTCAGCAGTGGACGTTTTCCAGCTGCTGCTGATGATGATGAGGGGTGAAAAATATTGTATTTGTAGTTCAATTTAGAATATTGTTACCTATTTAAGCAAAGTCCGTCCCATAACTTAAGATATGCAGATACCGGGTGATAAGTTAATACCCACCGTCCGTTCCCCGATCCCTACCCGCATCCGTTATAATGGGATCCCCGGAATATGTGGCCCGCCTTATTGAAAACTTAATGGCTTAGTTCTTAGTTATGCTAAGTTATTGTGAGTATTGTTGCCGTGGGATTGCGGGACATATTTGATATGGTGTGTGGAAGATAATTAATTGGATGCTATGAACAGCTGCTACACGAAATAATGTATGTCTAATAATTAATTTCAAATTTTAATTTTTTCACTTTTATGAGATACCTAGCTTTTGCCCGTGGCTCCGCCCGCGTGATATTCGTCGCTCCGTTACGGCGTGAAAGATGAACAAACACACAGACACACACTTTCGCATTTATAATATTAGTACTTATGGATTGTATAAATTTTCATTCCATTCCATTAAAATAAGAGCAATGACGAAATATTTACATAATTTGAGATTATTATTTCATGTAAAAAATTATAACATAATTGACTGCAACTTCATTAATTTTATTGTATTGTTATTTTTTGTATTTTTTAAATTGTATATTGTAGTTTTTAGATATTTTATTAGTTAGTAATTATTTTATTTTGAGAAAATTACTTTTTGCATTCTTCTTGGCAATGATGGTCTTTCCGAAAGCGCTGATAGTTTAAAAACTCAACCAGAGCTCATCTTCAGAGTAACACAACCGTACACTATCCTACCAGTTGTTACTAACAACATATGGACCTCCGCAAAGTAACGCCTGATTCAATATGAATTACCAATTATTATACAATATTTCCGTACACACACCTATGTATTTGTACAAGTAAACCCTAATGCAACATATCTTCACGTCACCCACACAATCTCACAATACAGAGTCAACAAACAATACATGAAACTCCAAGTCCTGAGTAGGTCAAGCATAAAATTCAATCACACATTAGTCAAGCCTAGCATGACGCGGAAATGGCGACGCACATGTTGAAACGTGGCTGTATGGACATCATTCCTACGCCCTTTGTGCTGTAAATCTAGACCTAGGACCTAAGGATGTGGTTTTAGTGATAGTTAATTGCGTAATGCTATACTATACTAATATATTATATACAAATGTGAAAAATAATTCGTGGCAGATGGGCTTGTTAGTTAGTCTTTCGTATTAAAACCGGTAGAGGGAATTGAATAACATTTAAATCCCTTGTTACCCCCGACGCGCGCGCGCGCGCGTGTTGGTGTGTCAATCTGTGGCACCGTAGCTCTTAAACGGGTGGACCGATTTGAGAGTGTTTTTTTGTTTATATGAAATCAGGTTTTCTAGCAATCGTTAACAGAAAGAAACGGTGAAAAAAATTGCAATTCCGAGTGTGTTAATAAGGCCATCAGTTAAAGCCATATATTCACGCTTGGATGCAGGCTACTTCCAACTGAAGAAACTAGATGTCTATCATTATAGGGTAGGTCTTAGTCCAACAGTGGACGTCCTACGCCTGATCAGATGTGATGCTGATGACACGATGATAATCCAAAAGCAGCACTCTCGTTCTAATATTATATTTTATACTCAGCGGCACAAAATTTGACCTACTCTCCATGCAATAGTAGATTATTGCCGTGGCCTGGAAATAGGCAATTGCTGGCTGAGTATGAAAATTAAACGGACGAGCTTGCGAGTCTGTTTAATTAATACGAAGCCGGTAGTGGCCATTCCAGCCGATACTAATATAAAACTTTTCTCAAAAATGGTGAAGGAAAAAAACTAGATAAATTAGAATAAACCTTTAAACCTTTTCTCAACAGAAATATATTATGATGACATTTAATTTTATTTTAAATAAAATGTTGCATGCTTTCCCACCTTTTTTTCATAAAAAAAACAGATGGTGTATTTTTCCACCGAAAACACCACGAGCTGTTTCGGATCCAATAAAAAAGTCTGGAGCTCCAACAAAATAACTGATAGCAGCCATTTGAGTTGGCTCTATTCGACTCATGCCAACATTTCCATGGCCGTTTTCACTTTTTAAAAAGTTTGATACTCGACAATAATAAAAATTACTGTCGAGCTAGCGCGCCTGCAATCTTTTTAACTTTTTAATTTCTTGCTGACCATAAACTGTGCACTTAACCTTCTGATATGTAAGGAATAATGTGGACTTTTACGGACATTTTTGAGAAAAATTACTTCTTACTGGCCAGATGTTTTGTCGCTCGGTATATTTTATTTCTACATTAGCCGCTCCTCTTCCTCCAACACCAAGTCCTCGTCACATAGATACGAAGTCGTAGGCGGCGCGTGGGTGATCACTTCCATACTTATTACTCACGTAGCGATAGCGAATCACCACCTAACCAGCTCACTTGACCTCCCGCTCTTCCCTCAACGATACAAGACCACTCAAGGGGATTCCTAGAGTTTTTGAGAGGTCTTTCTTAACTGGTGCTGGAGCTGATTCAATTCGATATGGTTTCCGTGGCGTTCACCAGATTAATGATGATAAAGAGATGTGTGAAAGTTGTGTTACTTGTGAAATTATAGAGTTTATTAGGGTTTTTATATGTAGTTACTAGCCGTTGCCCGCGGCTTCGCTCGCGTTCAATTTGGGGTACACAGATTTACTTTCTACGATCGTTATTTTTGTGTTTTAATTGATTTTTCGGAGGATTATATATTTTTTTTAAATCATTTTTAAGCCCTGTTTCACATCTTCAGGTCAGGGGTGTAATTCTTTTATCAATCTCAAACTCACAACATTTATTTACAACAAAAACACACTACATCACAACAAAAACACAGTATAAACATAAATAATATACTCCCCAAAGAACCTATACAAAATTAAATGCAAAATTTCAGTTTTCTACACCCGGTAAAACGAAAAATCCCGTTTTATCCCCTTCCCATAGGAATTTTGAAAACTCCACCCTTAATGCTCCTCTACACTCCCCAAGCAACCTACATGCCGAATTTTAGGTTAGTTTCTACGATCGGTAAAACGAAAAATCGGTTTTTTAAACTTCAGTACGGAACCCTTAAAAGCTACCCATTAATTAACGACCGCCCTAAAAAACCCGACCCGTGTAAACAATGTATGCCGACACTGCAGCGCGGATATGCCTGCAATTTGTTCACGCCGTCAGCATTTTTGCTAACGTTGTACAAATAATGTTTGTGGGGTGCTTTTGTGCATTGATTTTATTTTAAATATGGCTGAGTTTAGTGAAAACGACGCTGATGGAAAGCAAAATTTTTGAACTAAAATTATTAATTCATTATTCGAATTCGCATCTGATATCATAAACATTAAAAACATTTTTTTTTAATCTAATGTTTTATGGCGTGAGATATTTATCGTAATTGTGGTCTCATTACAACGATAATTATACTGTCACAGTATGAACTTCCACTGCCAAATCAAAACAAACGGTTTAATTTTCCAAATTATTAGCGATAATTACTTTTATCTCTTAAAATATGAACCTAAATGTCAGTTAGTGATTTTTCAACTTTTTATGGCTACTTGCTGGAAACGAATAAATCTCGAGTTAGTGTTAAGCTCAGTTTAATAGTGTCAAAATGTATGGAACTGTCAAGCTTAAGCCAAGTTTAACTACTAAATCTAGATTTATTTTTTCCTTCAAGACGGCCTTAGTGACTATTCGCATTATACCTATTTAAAAACTCATATCATCATAATTTGATGACCGAAAACTCGACAAAAATACTTAGCTAATTTTCGCTTTCATAGTTTGTAACGAATTTTGTAATCGTTAAGTAACTAAGTTATTTTAGTGAACTTTGGGAATAAAATAGTACTCGGTGATGGACATAACTGGATTTGGCAAAAAAAAAACTAAAATTAACCAACTTTTTCGGCATACTTAAATTCATTCAAAGTCAAAATATCTTTATTCAATTTAGGCTACATCAAGCACTTATGAACGTCAAAAAAATCTACAACCGGTTTGGAAAAAAAACCTCTGTTGAGAATAATCCGGCAATAAACTCAACAAGGTATTTTTTTTTAAACAGATTCACAATATTAATGAGTAATTTAGTTAATTATTTTTTCTCACTTCATGTGCAAAAACAAGATAATGATTTTACCAACTTTTAATATTGGATCTATGGCTCTTATCGACATATCAATAACACTGAAATTTGCAAAACAAAAAATGCAATATCGATGGCATTAAGAAGTCAATTTCGATATTTTGATACTTGGTGACTTTTCGCTCCACAGGGACGTAATAAACCTTAAAGATGTCATTTTTACAATAACTTAGGAGTACACTTAAAACAAAACACTATTTGAACTAAGACCGTCTTTAAACAGCTCTCAAACTACACCCCAACTGTAGAAACTGGCATTAAGGGACAGCCAGTGTAAGGGACAGTGAAGGTAGAATCACTTGGCAATTACAGACTGACTAATGTAGGGTATTAGGTGCACATGTGCCACCAAGTTCTGGGGAGGGTTAGACCCACCTATGTTGTAAGATTTGTGTTCGGTTGAGAAATGGAGTAAGATTTGGGTTTGTTTGCTATTGATTTTGTTGTACGTTGTTATCCACTGTGGAAATGTTCAACAGACTACGATGGGTTCTCTATCGTTTCCCCGAATTTTATAATGCTTTTATCGTTTTTCATAATTATCATTTACCATAAAGTAATTTATTTCTGAAATAGTATTTTCTTCCGAACTACATACTAACCTAACCTACTGCATTCTATAATACATGAACCGTAATTCACAGAAACAATAGTCTTAAATGCATTATAAGAAAATGTACTTTTCATTGCCATGTTAACCTACCGTGTTTATTAACAGAGATTTACGGTGAAGGAAAACATTGTGAAGAAACCCGCACATATATTAAATATCTGCGAATAAATGTGCATTGTTTTTGGTACAGGGAAGATTATGAGATGAGAATATAGATGAGATTAGAGCAGTAATAACATATTTAAAGCCTGGAAGCCTAATAGATAATATATGAATTATGTAGTAGTCCTAGAGTCGTATTTTCAATTCGTATATAATTTTTTACTTTTTTTTTGTTATTGAAAAATCGACTTATGTGACACAATAGCGCACCCATTGTAAGGACGTAACGTGTCATTGTGTCGATATTATATCGGTATTATGTGTCGATGTACACAATTATCTTCCTACCATTGATGATTTCTCGCGTGCCGCACTGTTTAGGGGGTTATCGGGGAGGTCGATATATATTCCAATATTATTGACTAAACCATCTACAGTAGGGTAAAGCTGTAATAGTGGCAACACCCAGCATCATCATGTACCAAAAAACTTTATTGAATGTAGATAGAAAGAAAAATTATACTAATTCATACGAATATTGTAATGCGAAAGTGAGGGTTGGTATATTTGTATATTTATCCGTCTTTCACTTTAATGGAGCGACAGATCAACATGATTTTTGCCATAGAGATAAGTTAGAGACCCAAGAGTAACAAAGGCTACTTTTTATACCAGAAAATGCACAGTTCCCGAGGGAACAGCGCGCTATAACCGAAATCCCAGCGGGCGAAGCCGCGGGGGGAAAGCTAGTATATTAATACTGTTTTATTTTTCTAACTAGCTTTTGTCTAGCGAGTTATATTTTGAAAATTCGGAATTGTTTCAACTACGTTTCAATTTTCGAAAATCTCTTATCGACAATCGCTATCGAATAAACTCAAACACCGGGTAACCCCAAGATTATCCATCAACAGATTCAATCAAATAACACGTGTTTAGTATAATTCGTATAATTAAGCCGCAGCCGTGATTTCTATGGTGCGCACGCGACGGTTCTAATGCGTTTTGTAACGTGTCATCAGGCGGCCCACGGTGGATTACACATTTATTATGGAAATATTATCTGTGGTACAATTTATGTTATTGTAGGCAGGGTGAGAGCTTTGCTGTCAAAGATATAAATAGGACGTTATTATAGTAGATTGTACAATAAAACGAGCCATTTTACCCGAGACGTTCATATAGCCCGAGCCGGTACGGCGAGGGTGGATAGACATGTCGAAGGGCAAAAAGGGTTTTATGCTATTTTCGAGTTCTACACTCTACTTTTCACTTCGATGGTGAGGAAATGGAATATGCCTTAATTTTACTGTTAATGTATTAGTATATAATTATAACATTTTAATTTTATTTATCTATTTCGTTTGGTTTGGTCAATTTTTAGTTTTATATAAATTAAAAAATGATTAAAAATATTATTATATGTACAAACTTCTTTGTTTGTGGCTGTTTAATGCCTGATTGCCTTGGTCTTAGACGAAGATTTTATTTTATGCACTAGAGCATAAAAAGTAATTTTATGTCGCCTAGATCTAGCATAACTACGAACTTTACGACCACGAGAATTGTGCAAACACACTTTGTGTAACACATACAAACACACTTTCGCATTTATAATATTAGTATGGATGATTAACATTTAGATACCGCAACTACGTCAGATCGCTAAGCAAATTTTCAGTTTTTTATTTAAACAACTTAATATAAACATACTCGTTGGCAAAAACAGCGGGAAATTCCACTAATTGGCAGGCAAATAAAAAAAATCCATCTCGCATGCACTCAAAAGTCTAAAGTATAGCCGTTAGCACGGGGTACATTTTCAAACAACGGAACGTTCGAAAGTTCGACATTCGAATTCGAAATTTAAACAATACTTTTTCGATTGGTCTCCGCGACGCTATTAAAAAGTTTCACGAGCGACGAGGTTATTTTTTTATTATTTTTTTTAATTTGCTTATTCGCTACGGTTGCTATCGATATGGTTGATATTATAAAAATTTATTTAAGGGTGAAACTTACTATTTGAGTAATTTTGACTGGGTTACAACTATTTACTTTTACAATTTATTTGTGCCAGTTGACGAAAGGCCTTACCAAAATATTATTTTTCGTAAATCTCGTTTCGTTCTTCAGAATAGGTATATTTTGCTTATAAAATATGTTCGTAAACACAAGTTTAAATAAATATGTACTATAACACCGCACTACGCATGGATTAGATAGGTAATTAATTTTAATTAATCAAAACTCAATATTGTTTTCTAAATCAGATCCAGGATTGAATTTTTTATACAGAGGAGACCTTTGCCTTGCTGGGACACTTCCCTAGATTAATAAAAAAATAATTACTGCCTCCGCTATGCCACAAATAATAATATTAACATGAAAACGTCGTACAAAAGAATAATAAAAAGTTCAGTTATTTTATTCTGAAAACAAAGTTTACACAAATTTCCCCGAACTCGTGCACCTATTCCGAAATTGCAATCAATAGTTTAATTGTTTCTTGATACTGGCACGAAACAAGCGCCGATCGTATCTCATGTATCGATAATAGGATCGACTCATTTGGGCGTGACTTGCAGAATATGGCTGTATGTGGGGTCCGATTGTTAACATGCTTTGTTAGCGTTACACTTTTAAAAGTAACGTAAGTACGTAGAGCAAGGTTTCGTTTTGTTCGGTGGCGTATTGTTATGAAATTCACATACGTTTTTTGTGATCCAAATTAAAGTTGGGTAATTTTTGATTTCGTCTTATAGCGCACGACTTTCTAATGTCGAACGCGTATTCATTGAAGATAAAAATAAGCAACATCATAAACATTTTTTTAAATATTAGGTACATGGAATGATATTAAACGTCAAAAAATTAAAAAGATATTAAGCGTGTCTGCGTGATTTTGCTCCAACATGGCAAAGAACACCATATATTAATTTTCTATGTATGTATCTTGAACAATTTCCAACAATGACATTAAATCTAAGCCACTTTCACAAAATCAATTGTCCATCGACGCACGAACCATACATTACAAATATTACAATACCGCGAGGACGACGCACGCGCACGTTCCCACGTGCCCCCTTTGTCGGACTGCGACAAAGCTTTGCCGACAACACAGCCTTCATACAGTTGCGCTATGCCCATACAAAATTCTACCATAAATCTCAACAGCAAACGATTTAATTTGATTGCAACGCGACTCGGAAAAATCGACCCTTACATTCCAAATTCAAACGTAGTATGCGCGATGTTACTGGCCATCGATAATCGATTCTGTGTTTAAACGTTCGAGTCGAAATCGTTTTGTGTTTTCGATTGAGGTAGCGATTGTATACGTTAGCTCAGCGAGCCCGGTTGACCCCTCATTTAAGGTAGGGCAATTGTTTATCAATATGTTTATGATTAATGTGTATGATGCGGCGTCGTGACTCAGTCCGTCCGTAGACTGGGCAATTAGCTGGATCACGATTGGTAAATGATATGTGATTGGTGCTCGCTAATTTGTTGGAAAGGCATTGTTGTTTTATCACGAGATTACTGCCGGTTCTTTCCATCATCATCATTAGCCCGAAGACGTGCACTGTTGAAGAAACGCCACAATAAACGGCAACTCGCCACTTGCAACCACCAGTTGCCGCAACTCTCGCAATGTTTACGCTTGTTCTTCGCTCGAGGACCTTTCTTCCGCGGTTACCGCTATTTTGTTCGAGCGATGGCGGCGTGTAATCGAACCCAAGATTCTCTTTAATCCATAGCTCATTCTTATTAATTACCAATATCCTTCTATTGTTTGTAATATTATTTAACTTAGCGTAAGAAAGAGCCTGCAACAAAATGACAAAAATCGTGTAAATTTTCAAGCCCACACTTTCAAGTACTAACTTTACCCCGTGGGCGTGCTCGGCCTAATTCACTTGTAATAATTTGGTTTAATGTTGCACTAAACACCGCGTCGCGCCACAATGCCGCGGTATCTCACAGGTAATGTGTGCACTGACAACTACACGGGTAGTTTGAGAGCAAAGCGTCTTGGTACTTGAAGAATTGAAGAAAAACAACGCGTGCGGTTATCGCTGCGCTGTCGCACATGTGCTGATGTGCTTAGTGCATACACTGACAGTGATAACTCACGGATCATGTTAGAGCAAAGCGTCTTAATACCTCATCATCATCACATCATCATATCAGCCGAAAGACGTCCACTGCTGGACATAGGCCTCCCCCAAGGCTCTCCACTTAGACCGGTCTTGTGCTTTTCGCATCCACCACGATCCCGCGATCTTAGCCAGGTCGTCGCTCCATCTTGTTGGAGGCCTACCGACAGCTCGTTTCCCGGTCCGCGGACGCCATTCGAGAACCTTCTGACCCCATCGGCCATCAGTCCTGCGTCTTAATACCTATGTACTTGGAAACATTGTGTAGCACCACAATGCCGTGGTAGTTCACAATTAATTGCGTGCCAGTGTAAGTTGTCAGTACAATTACCTACCTATGTACTGTACATACATGGGTCTTATGAGAGTCAACTGTTTTGATAGGTACATGAAGAGTTTTTATAAAGCTCTGTTACACATGCTCGTTACTAGCATGCTTATAAGTATGCTTATGAGCATCTCGAGCATGCCACTAATAAGCTTGCTCGATAGTAGTAGTATGTCACACAATAACTACATGCTACTAGGTAGCATTTGCTCTATAGTAGCATGCTCTCTTGCTACTTACGAGTATGTGTAACAGTGGCCTTATATTTTTTGTTTCCTACATCTTTTTAGCTGTACTTGCAATGTTTTCTAAACTAATCTTCTAAATCTAATCATATTTATGCGAAATTTCAAGTCGCTCTAACTACTAAAAGGGTGAATCGCAACAAGCTTACTTTTTTGCCAATTTTGGTGGTAATTTTGAAATTAAGACTTTTGAATGAAGTTAAGTTCTCAAATGAAACTAATAGGTATATTAAACAAGTTTACAAAATGGTCCAGTATTACACCAAGTAATTTAGGAGAAATTTAAAATTAAAATTTTTACAGTCCACCAAAATTTGCAAATGTCCACCATAATTTGAAAAAGCGTCACCGAAATTAGATACTGGCCACCATAATTAAGAAACAGTGTGATTAATGATATTTTAAATTGAAAATGACAAGAGAAGGGTAAAAATATGTATAAAAAATGATCTTATTCAAATAAAAGCGCCAATTAAATGGTAGGTTCGTACTTCAATACCTGGTATTAAAATTAAAGATCACAATGAAGGAATTAGCCCTTCAATACAATTTCTTCATCTTTTTGGTTTATCATAACATATGTATATGTTTTTTTTTCTTATTGAGAGGTTTTCACTTATCCTTCAGCTTTTTCAATTTTTTACCTTAAATTAGATTGCTTTAATTTTATTTTTTCTTTTCTACCTGTTCTTTTTTTCTACACTTTCTTTTTGAGACATTATTTCACTTTGTTCGCTAGATAAAAAAGGAGGACTGTTTATAATAATATTTATAAAGCGTTGGAAATTCAAACTAACAAAAAAAAACATCCTCGTGTGTACCAGACATAACCACACGGTAGGGTTTTGTAACCGTTAAAACAATTCAAAACTTAATTGACTTACAGAGGCCGTTATATTTTTTATTAAAATTATTCTTTAACAGGTATATTGTAGATCTGTTTCGAATTTTTAACAGTGATAGTTTAAAAGTTAAGGGGGTGGGCACTGGGCTCTTCAAAAATGACTTTGACAGTTAATATCTAGCGGCTGGGGCTCTGAAGGTATATAGGTTATATGACATTTTTTACTGCATTTTAATAGCTCTATCAAATGATACCTCATTTAATAGAATATGGCAAAAATAAAATCTTTATATTTCCTGGTATGGGAGGGGGTTGCAAAAAAAATATTTTTTATTATTTTACTACATTTTTGTATGCGGGTAACAAGTATACGTCTTCACACAAAATTCCGTTAAAAGCGATCCATAAATGAGCGAGAAAAGGGCTGCAAAATGCCAAACACAACCACCAAAAACACCAAAATTTGACCACCAAAACTGAAACGAGCAAGAAAATAAATCCTAAAAAAAATGCGGTTACATTTATAACCAAATATGATCAATTTAGTTAAAAAGAAACTCAAAACACTCAAAATGCTTTTAAAAGACATGTTATAATCATACTCCTTACTATTTTTTCAAAAGCCACCATTATTAGATTTTTTTTGACGCCCTTTGCACCAAAATTGGGTATTTACGTGATTGGCGGGAAACGAAGCGACGAATGACACCAGCGTTACCATTGGCTGCAGCAGCGTAACCGGCAGGTACGCGGAGGGCCAAGCTGATACTTAATGTATCGTTTAGAAACGAGTAAGCTCGAACTAAACTTTGACCACCAAAGTTTGGTTGCGCGCTCGGACGTTTGTTTATGGGATGATTCGGGGCACAATAATTGTACTTACAACGATGATATTTGGTTTTTACATGCATTAACTAATTAAGAACATGCCTTGACTAAAATTAACCAGAGTTACCAAATGGTTTTTTTACAATTTGAGGATTTCAAAGTAAAAACGGATTCCGGACAGCCCACCAAGTATTGGAAAACGAGTTTTAAAATTTTGCTTCTGCCAGAGGAAGAGGAATATCAATAAATTATTAGGTGCTACAAATGGAGAATTACATAAACTATAGTATAAAAAATATAACAATGCTTAAAAACAAGTTATCAGTGGCATTATCCTATCCGCCGCGTCAAAATCGAGCCTGGAATATTCACCCAAAAGTGATTTTCTTTCGACCTGCACGATTTGACCCAAAAACAAAAATCGCAAGTTAGATAAAATGTAATGATGCATATACATTACCATCCCAGCCTACATACGTCCCAATTCTGGGCACAGGCCTCAGAAAAAAAGGGCTTGGGCCATAGTTTCCACGCGGGCCCAGTACGATTGAGAACTTCACACGCACCATTGAATTGAGTTGCAGGCTTGTGCAACAAAACATTAGAAAAAAAATTGTACATTTTGCAATATTATTTTTAATGTGCCTAGTTATTAGAAACAAATAAATAAAGACGTAAACTATCAAAACCGTTTATAAAACTGGTTGCAAACAGTTTCGGCGACACTACTTCAAAATAACTGCGTTATTCGATGCGGCGCGGGCGCGATGCGACGCGACATGTTGCCCGATTGTACACTAATACACGACCGTTTAATTCACTTATATTAGCGTCCTTGGTTAGAACTGATAGCGTTTAAGATGGTCATCATCATCATCGTCATCATCATCATCACTGCCGGGGACAGGTCTACTCTCAAAATAAGATAACTTGGGCCGTAGCCACGCTCAATGATAAATTGCAAATGTAATTGGACACATGAATTTCGAAAACTCAGAGGTGCGAACCCACCATCCTCTGCTTGAGAGACCGTAGATCAAACCACTAGGTGACCACGGCTTCATTCATCATCATAACAGCCTGTAATTCGCCCGTTTTTGGACATAGGTTTCCTCTCCGTTTCTCCACGCCTGACGATCCATTACCAACATATTTCCAGAATGGGCTACATGCTATGGGTTATGGAGAGAGCTATGCTTGAAGTTTCTTTGCGCGACAGAATCCGGAATACGGAAATTGGTCAAAGAACTAACGTCACTGACATAGCTGGAAAAATATGCAAATTGTAGTGGCAATGGGCGGGCCACATCGCTCGAAGAACAGATAACCGCTGGGGGAGAAAAGTCCTCGAGTGGCGACCACGAACAGGAAGATGAAGCGTTGGCAGGCCTCCCACCAGGTGGACTGACGACATCGTGAGAGTTGCGGGAAACCAGTGGATGCAAGTGGCGAGTTGTCGTTCATTGTGGCGTTCTAAGGGGGAGGGCTTTGTCCAGCAGTGGACGTCTTCCGGCTGATGATGATGATGATGATGATGATGATGAAGCAAGCCTAAATGTAGCCCACATTTAGGCTTGCTACGGACGAAGACGAAGACCCCGCTTGAGAGGAGACCCCGCTCCAACACTCACAATAGAGGAAGAAAGACCACCAACATTTCTCTTCTGATGATGATAATTGTAAATTTTTGGTACATTATTTTATCGCGGTTGTCCACGACGATGTGAAAATATTAAGACTCATTGACGTTCTACACAAAAATAAAGAATGCGGTAAAAAATTATGTTCATCTAATTTCATTAAAGTGAATTATTTTCTCTAATTTTTCAATTAACGTTACCGATGTAAAATTACTCGGAGCAATATAACACGAGTTGAAAGAAAATAACGAAGCAAATTTGTAATCCAATTAGGGATTAATTTGATGTCGAAAATAAGATAGTACCTATTGGATCTTTACAGATATCAAGACGACGATTGAAGACGGTTTCTGGCTGGGTCCATGTCACATTTTGAAGTAGTGTAGGTACCAATGTAGTGTATAATACCTATTGTCTGTAGACGATGTATGTACATTTATATAAAAAAATCATGTCATCGTTGTTTAGTAGATCAATTTATTTTTACTAGGTTTTCCCACGGCTTTGCCCACGTGGAATTCAGTCATCGCGCGCTGTTCCCTCGGGAACTCAGCATGTTTTCGGGATAAAAAGTAGCCTATGTCACTCTCGGGTCCATAGACTATTTCTATGCTAAAAATCACGTCAAACTGCCGTTCGTGCCAAAGTGGAGGAGCTGCATGAACACAAATTTCTTGCATAAACTTAACTATGATAAGGTCACGGGTGAGCAAAGTAATTGTTTCAGTTCATGGATATAAACCTCCGCAAAGTAACGCCTGGTTCAATAAAATTATTTATAATACTGGCATAAGAAAATACTTTGGTGTTTTTCCGGTCAACAAAAAATTAATTTTGTCTGTAAAGCGATACCGCTTTGAAAGTGCAATCGCTATGACACGTATCCAGTCCTTACACTCTAGATAACGAGCATTTGCGATTATCATAAACCTTCCGCATTACTGGCCGTTCAGTAATTCGAGCCTTCATGTGCAAGTAATGGTAAATGTGTAACTACTATGTATTTCACTTATGGCTTTAGGCAAAAGGCCGTATTGCCTAACGTTTCTGACGCTCGCGATCGCAATCAAATCACACCTTTTGTATGCGAAATCTGTCATTTCATTGCGATCGCGAGCGTCAGAAACGTTAGGCAATACAGATAATTGCTGGAGAAAGGTCCTCGAGTGACGATCACGAATCGGAAGACGAAGCGTTGGCAACTTGGCAGGCCCCAATAGGACTGACGACATCGCAGAATTGCGCAACCCAGATTCACATATCGGATTTTTTTTTATCTCGCAGAATTGCACTTTTCCCACAGGACAATGAGCAGAGAATTCTTCTTAGCCGATATCCTTCTACGAGACAGCTAATGGAAATGTCCCTAACGCATGCCCAAATAAAAAGCAAAACCCAGCTAAATGAGGTAGGTATCAACTTTAACTTTATGTTTATTCATTATACAGTCCAGGCCACCCGGTTGTGGATCTTCCTGCCGATAGACATAACGCGGCCAAAGTCTTTCTTTAATCTATGCTTAGGGAACATTATCAGTCATTTTCCGTATAAATGTTGTTGTTAGTTTATTTATTTATATGTTACTGTGTGTCTATCTATTTAGTTTTTTTGTGTGTATTATAGTTAGTTTTATTTATTTTTGCCTAGACATGTGTTATGGGCACATTGCTTGCAGGACTGATGGCCGAGAGGGTCAAAGGTTCCGCGGACCGGGAGACGAGCTGTCGGTAGCCCTCCAAAAAGATGGAGGGACGACCTGGTTAAGATCGCGCGATTGCGTTGGAGGCGGAAAGCACAAGATCAGTTGAGTGGAGAGCCTTGGGGGTGGCCTATGTCCAGCAGTGGACGTGTTTCGGCTGACATGATGATGTGATTGTATTATTATTGTTAGCCTGTTTTGTCCCACTGCTGAGCAAAGGCCTCCCCCCAATACTTCCACTGCTCTCTGTCCCCTGCATACAAGGGCCATTCCTTCAAGAAGAAGTCTAGTTCATCCCGCTATCGTCGTTTAGGTCTGACAGGTCGCCTTTTCGAGTTGGTGGGCATCCACTCGGTGGTTGTAATTGTATTGAATGTAAAAAACTTTCTTCTTTCTCTTTGGTACGAAATACCCATTCCTCTACCATGTAACTGGAACAGCTAAGCTCTCAATCCACCTTGTAAGTCGTGTAACGCTCTCGATACAAAATGGACGTGTAAGTAAATACGTCGACGCAGACACGGGGCCGCGACACTACCGTATCGGGTTTCTGATTTAGAGGCCGGTGTCGCCACATTGTGCCTGGTCTGGATGGGCTACGGGAAAAGACGTAGCGGGTATCGATTATAGATTATCTAAAAAAACCATTCAAGCGCGAGTTACTCTCACGTACGAAGGGTTCCACCTTAATCTATACAACATTAGACATTAGCAAAAAAACGGCAAAAAATCAAGTTCATTGTATGGGCGCCCCCGTCAAATTTTTATTTTGTTTTAATTTGATTATTTACTTTTAAAGTGATCATACAACTAAAGATTCTGTGAATATTTCAAGCGTCTACCTAAATACGTAAGCTGCAGCCGAGGAGTCGAAAAAAAACCAATTTACTTTTACTACTTTAATAAAAATATAAGGAAATTACAATTAATTAATTAAGCTAGTGATCTAAGTCGAGGTTGGAATTAGAATGAATATGAGCTATATGATAATCCGATCGGCGGCGGCGGCGGCATCGGTGTCGTCGGGTTTCTGCTTGTGTCAGCGCCCGTGCGCTCGCCTCGTGGCCGCGCGGTGCTGACGCCTGTTGCGAAGGTCGATGCAACTCAGCGGTCCTCATTGCGGGTCGCTACGTAATTCCTCCCCCCGCAGACCAGCAATTATTTTTGAAGTTTTAAAGAAAATATTGCTGGTAATTCATCTGCAGATGCGATCTTCTCGGATGCTGGCAGCTCGTCTGAAGTTTCGTTTCTATTGCTCGCATAGTGATCGAGAGAGCTCTCAGAAACACTGTGTCTGGTCGCTATGCAACGTCGGCCTTGGATGATGATGATGATTAAAGTTGTGCTTAGCAAAGCTCCATAAAAGGGAATTGTAGTATGGTAGATGGTTGTATCTGGAGTATCTTCAAGCTGGACTGGTGGCTGCAGTGATATTCTGTTCTGGATTTCGTGAAGACTTTCTAGATTTATAGAGCTTAAAGAGATTGCATGCTGGGGCTGAGGCTGGATCTTCATATTATCTGTGATCTTCATAATTTTCAGCGGCTGGCCTTCTACACGATCTTCTGTGTTCATGATGGTAAGATCATTCGTGCGCAGCATGCAGTCCTTTGGGATGGTAGCGAGATAGCTTCCGCTAAGGGTGTTGTAATCTTCTCTTCCGCAGATTAGTTTGATCTTCGTAGGTGAAGGGAACACGACAGCATAGGTTCTGTCGTCTAGCTTTTCCACGGTCTGCCTTGATAATGATATAGTTGTCTGCTTGCATGATTCATCTATGGTTTGGGTCTTGATGAGATTCTGGATACAATCCGGCTGGTTTCTGATCTGATGGTTAACTTTTTCTTCGCATAGGTACCACGTCCTGATCTTCGGGCATTCAGCCTCTATATACACGTAAAAATCTCCTTCGGTTGCTATTAAGGGATAGGGAGGTACAATAATTTGGTTATGCTTATTTGGGACTAAAGGAAGTTTATAGAGGTTGTAGGTATTTGGGGAAACAATTGGGAATTTAAAAATGATAACTATTTGCTTTTGATTAAAATATGACCCAGTTTGGATTATGCTGTAATATTCTCTAAGATCTAAATCTAACAACTGTTCCTTATTATAAATCTCTCCTAGCCTATTTAACATATTACTTAGTACCTGAGTACTTAGCATCGAATGATGCATACTTAGTGAGCGAGTAAAAGCTAAAATATCTTCTATCCTATGAAGTTCGTTAACTAAACTATCTATATTATCATTAATAATAACCAAAAGTTGGGCAAACTTAGCGTACTTGAGTAGGCTAGTTTCCGCCTGTGCATTACTGTTAAGCAATAATTGCAAAGTTTCATTGATTCTGACTTGATTTTTTACCATTTGAGACACAATGTTAGTATGATGGTCCATCCACTCCTTGCCGAGACTAATGTGATCATTCAGTTCCGTAACGACCCTGTCCTGGTTATTTTTTAAAGATTTAATGGCGTTGTTATATTTTATGGCATCTGAATAATCCAGATTACCAGTCAAACTTTTTATTACAGAGCCTAAGCCATCTATGAGTCCTCTTTTGCTACGACCAGGCTCCAAGCTTCTCAGTTGATCCGATGTCTTACTTAATTTTATAACTAGGGATTTAATCTGAGTTTCGTATAAGGAATAGGTATCGTTACTAAGTCGGTCTCTTGTCTCTTTTAGTTGAGTTTGGACGCTGTTAATGCTATTTTCTATGTCGGTAAGTTCGATATATTGGAGGAATGTGTGCTTTTGGGTGGTCAATTTCATGTCACCTAGGTCAAATGGAAGAAGTCCTGGTCCGTCCGCGAGATCTTCAAGTCTTATCTCCTGGGTTTGAGCCAGGTTTATCGTCAGAAACACCAGGAACGTCCTGTAACAATCGAGACGATTTAGGGACTCGCTTAAGCCGAGACTTAGCGATAGGACCTCGTTTTTTCGATGTGTAAATGTGAATCGGCAAATCGGCCAGTACGGTATCTTGCGTGTAACGTGGGGCTACTTTTTGCCTGCTAGCAAAAGGGTTCCTAATAAAGATCTGCTGATGGGGCTGGTATTCTACTTCTGGCTCTCTCGTTTTATTCCTATTTTCTATAATCGCCGTACGGTCCGCTAGGGCAGATTCATTTATTATTTTATAAACTGACTCCATCTGTTCTCTATGCGTTGATACATATTGCTGTAATAAGTAAGCTGTCAAGTCGATGTCCGTTGGGTCTCTGGGGTCAAAGTGACCAGTTATAATGTCATAAGGTCGACATTTGGTGAAGCTATGTATTGAACTGTTATAAGCTAAAATCGCATAGGGCATAAGATTAAAGATGGGCTCTTCTTTTTTTGTTAATTTGAGGATGCGGAGGTGCTCGAGAATGGTTGAGTGGAATTTTTCTATATTACCGTTGTCATTCGGGGAATGTGCCAAAATTCTATGATGAATAATTTTATGCAGCCTTACAAATTCAGCAAATAATTGGTTGGTAAATTCTGTACCATTATCAGTTACAATTGTAAGGGGCAAACCATGATGGGTGCTAAACTTCAGTAGAGCTTGTAGAATACTAATCGCGGTTCCATCCCTGAGATAATATGCTTGCCCATACTTTGAGAAAACGTCAATGAAAGTAACATATTTTTCAGACTGTACTGTGAATAAGTCCATGTGAATTATTTCAAAGGGCTTTTTGGCTGGAGGTACTATATTGAACTGTGGTCTTATAGGGTTACGATCATATTTAGCTTGGCCGCACACTGTACATTCGTTGATGAATTTTGTTATATGTTCTTTCATTTTAGGCCAATAGTATTTGCGCGAAAGGGCTAGGTAACATTCGTTAATGCCACGGTGATTGGTCTTTCCTTCGTGATAATTTTTAATGATATCTTGTTGCCGAAGGTATTCCTTGACATTCTCAACTTCAGTTTTCGCGAGAACAAGGTTCATAGCTGAATTTTTGAAATTCTCTTGCAAGATCGGTATGATTTTATACAACCCGAGATATGGTGTTATAAAGAGAGCTGTCTTGACTTTAGGGTTGACGTATTCCTTGATGGCATTAACTACGTCTTCTTCTAAGCTCGATTCTAGAAGCTGTACTGAAGTGCGCGTATGAGTGTCAAAAGGTTTGGTGACAGTTGTTCGTTTTTTTACCTCTCCTACTATAGTCAAGCATAATTGTCTGTGGAATTTATTTAATGGTTCATCTGTAATAGGAACTTCAAGGATGGGGTTCTCATAGTCAGTATGAACAGTGTCTGTTGTAGATTTTGCCAGAGTGGGGGGATGGTCTGTAGGGTTTGCAACTACCGAATTCATGTCCTCGTCTGCTATAAAGTCAGCAATAATTAAGTCTATTTCTTCGTCTGTTATTTGTGGGTCAGAGGGGTTGGATTTTAAAGCGGAAGGGCCCGCCTCCTGCATATATACTTCAACTCTAGATAGAGCATCGGCGTTCGTGTTACACTTGCCTTTTTTATAGACTACAGTGTAATTGTACTCACTTAATTTAAGGCGCCATCTTGTAAGTCTGGAGTTAGGCTCCTTAACGTTCATCAGCCATTGCAAGGGCTTATGATCTGTTAAGATCTTGAATTTCCTACCAAAGAGATACGGCCGAAAATACTTTGTGGCCCAAACTATTGCCAAAAGCTCCTTCTCAATGGTGCTGTAGTTCATTTCGCTCTCGTTTAAAGTGCGAGATGCGTAACAAATGGGTTTATCGGATCCAATAGGACCCTGCGAAAGCACTGCGCCAATGGCCACGTTAGAGGCATCGGAGGTGAGTAGGAACTCACGGCTGAAGTCGGGATATTGCAGGATTGGGTCGTTTGTCAAAAGGGTCTTACATTTTTCAAAACATTCAATGTAGTCAGGGTCAAAAGTGATCTTTCTGCCTTTTTTTAAGCAGCTAGTCATTGGTTTAGTCGTACGAGCAAAGTCGGGTATGAATTTTCTGTAGTAGCCAATGAGTCCTAAAAACTGTTTAATTTGTTTGGATGTCTGGGGTATGGGATAGTTTTCAATGGCTGCTATTTTGTCTGGATTGGGTTTTATACCATCCTTGCTAATGATGTGCCCAAGATAGGCGGTTTCTAACTTCAAAAATTCAGACTTGTCCATCTGTATTTTAAAGTTAGATTCCCTTAATCTTTGAAACACTTTTTCCAAGTTGACTATGTGTTCCTGAAGGCTGGTACTGAACACGATTATGTCGTCCAGATAAACTAGGCATATTACATTTTGAAGGCCTCTTAAGACATTGTCCATTACCCTTTGGAACGTAGAAGGAGAGTTCTTCAGTCCCATAGGCATTCGGAGAAATTCAAAGTGCCCATGCTCTACATTAAAAGCTGTTTTATGGACGTCTGCAGGGTTCATCTCTACCTGAT
The DNA here is from genome assembly GCA_037349165.1 of Choristoneura rosaceana. Taxonomy (NCBI): domain Eukaryota; kingdom Metazoa; phylum Arthropoda; class Insecta; order Lepidoptera; family Tortricidae; genus Choristoneura; species Choristoneura rosaceana. The sequence goes on from JAZBNJ010000032.1 coordinate 4,912,674, forward strand.
AGAACCCACTGGCTAGGTCAAGTGTCGTGAAATACTGGCATTTCCCTAGTTTGTCAAGAACGTCCGTTATGTTGGGTATGGGGTACTTGTCGTCAATAGTCTTTTCATTAACCTTCCTAAAGTCAACTACCAGACGCCATTTCTGCTTCCCGGATGCATCTAGTTTCTTAGGTACTACCCAGATGGGTGAGCTCCAAGCAGATTCTGATGGCCTAATGAAGCCCTGTTCCAGCATTTTAGAAATTTGGTCCCTAACTTCCTGACGATGAATAAAAGGATAACGATACGTTTTCGTATAGATAGGAGCTTCGTCTGTAGTCTTAATGCAATGCTTGATTCTATTAGTGAAGGTTAGTCTTTCACCTTCGATATAGAATACATCTGAATATTGTGAGCAGAGTCGGGTTAAATTACCCTTCTCCTCTGGATTAAGATGGTCTGTTCGTAATTTGGAAATAACTTGCTGTACTCGTGATGAGCTGTAATCGGTGCCGCTACATTCAGTACTGAAAAGCTCAGCCTGTGCTGGATGATCTAACGATAGAATTAAGTCATTATCGGTTGGGTTCTCAATATCTAGTATTCCGCGATTATTTTTCACCGTAGTTATGCATTCGTGAATAATACAGTTGCAAATAACCTGTTCGTAAACTAGTACGTCTCCGTCGGGGGCATTTATAGGTATGCGTAAAAGTTTCGAGGATTTAGCTGGTATAATATTTTCATAAAGGTTAACATTACGGGAGTTGTACATTCTTATGGGATTAATGGCGTGTCTTGTTGTTAGAGTCTGGTTTTTTAAATCGATTTTAGCTTCCCATTTACTCAGTAGGTCAAGTCCTATAAGTCCATCAAAGTGGTTGTGAAACTTGTACACATACAATTTCAAATCATCCTGCTCGTTAAATTCATCAAAGCAGGGTAAAGTTATCGAATAGTCATTCTTACTACTAGCATGCACATTTGTTACCTCGAATGGGTCATAATTTAAAGGATAGCCTGAAAAAAATTTATCCACAGCTTCGGGGCTAATAAAGGATTGGTTAGCTCCCGTATCTATTAAAAAGTTAAGCGGCGGGTTTTCAAAATGGACATATGGGAGTTGCCTTTGGGTCTGGATGTTAACTTCTATTTTGGCTTTTTTGATCTCGGGACTAGGGGAAAATTTTCAGCAGCACTGGTTGAGGGTTGAGGCTCCGCTTCGTAAGCCATTTCTGTAAACTGGGGTTCGTCGTGACTGTAGCGATATAGAGCATAATTGTAATACTCGTTTCCTTGGTCAAAGCAATAAGGCTCAGGCGGTTGGTCAATATCGTTGTAGCAGTCATAATAGTCACCGTAAGTCTCACATTCGTTAAAATTGACGTCATTTGTCTTAAAGTAATTGGATGGGGTTGGATTTCTGGGATTATTTGAATTGAACCTACCTGATGGTAGTATCCTAGGCACATAGTGGCTAACACCGCTCATGGGCTGTGGGGGCGGTCCTTGCTGAATACCTTGCGTCCTGTTCTGGTTTCCAGGGGGCAGTCTAAATACATTACTTCTAGGATTATAATTAGGAGGTGGTGCAGCAAACATCTGTTGAGTGCGAGTAGGCATTCTTTGTTGGGGTAGATTAACCCTGGGAGGCTGCTGTGGTACCTGCATAAAACTAGGAATATCTACTCCTAGCTGAGGTGGCATCGGATTCTGAGGAGCTAGGGGTCTTTGAGCTGGTAACATGAACGGTCCAGACGACATATTTCGTTGCCCAAATTGAGCCTTGAACGGGTTGCTACGTTGCTGCGTGTACATCACATTAAGCTCCTCTTGCACGAACTCGAGGGCCTTCTCAATACTCTCTGGGCGCATGCATCTAATGCGGGAACCAAGTGGCTCCTTTAAACCTCTGACAAACGCCTGCATAGTGACCTTCTTATACAAGGTACGCTTGGCCTCAATTGTGGTTTCTATTGATTCGTGTAAGCTAATGTATGTCATAAGGGTGCTGAATAAATTTTGGCAATGCTCATAGAATTCCTGCGGGGTTCTACCACCCTGGGTTGCTACCGAAATATCATTATACAAAGCGGTTTCATCCCGCTGGTCTGAAAAATTATTTATTAACGCGCTTCTTACTCCTAACCAACTATCGGGAATACCGTTAGAATTTATGGTACGAGCCGCTGGCCCTGTGATTTTATTTAAAATACCATTTAGCAAACAAAGGTTGGGTAGCTCTTTGCCCGCACCTGTACTAGTAAAATTTATAACTACTTCATCACAAATCTTTATAAACCTAGTTAGTATATTCGGGTTGCCATCGAACTCCGGAATGAGTCGCATAGCCTTAAAAATAGTGTCACCATCAAAGCACCGGTCCATCGCTTCTGCCTGCTGCCCTTCTGTCATGTCTAAGCTATTACTACGTGACCTATCAGTACCTAAATTCCTATTTAAATCTATCTCCCGCTGGCGAGACTGCTTCGATACAGCCTCCCTATCTCCCGAATTACGAGGGTGAAAAATCTTGGGAAGGGATTAATTACTAGAGAAAGGAAGCAACACGAGATTGATTCAAGTGCACTTACTGAGCGCTGATTTTCATGGTCCTTGGTGTTCTCCCGAATCGATGTCTGGATTCCTCCTCGATGCTGCAGTCTTCAGGTTCTTTCTGTTCTCGATGAGGCCGTGAAAGGCTAGCTGCTCGCGGTCGCACGCGCACGGTTGCGAGATAGTAAAGCGGTCGCGAACACCCCGAGAAAATACCGACTGCGCCAAATACGTAAGCTGCAGCCGAGGAGTCGAAAAAAAACCAATTTACTTTTACTACTTTAATAAAAATATAAGGAAATTACAATTAATTAATTAAGCTAGTGATCTAAGTCGAGGTTGGAATTAGAATGAATATGAGCTATATGATAATCCGATCGGCGGCGGCGGCGGCATCGGTGTCGTCGGGTTTCTGCTTGTGTCAGCGCCCGTGCGCTCGCCTCGTGGCCGCGCGGTGCTGACGCCTGTTGCGAAGGTCGATGCAACTCAGCGGTCCTCATTGCGGGTCGCTACGTAATTACCTATTGCCGGCAAAACAATCACGTTTTTTGTATGGGAGCCCACTTTTTATGGCATTTGTTTTGTTATAGCGGCCACAGTAATACATAATCTTCGAAAATTTTAACTGTTACGACTCAAGAGACAGAGTCTTGTGACAGACGGACGGTCAGACAGATAGACAGACAGACAACGGAGTCCCAATAATAGGGTTTCGTTCGCTGGTTAATACTTATTTTGTTGGTATGAAATTAATCGCTTCATGTTATGATTCAAACCAACTTCATGTAAAACATCTGCGAAAGTCTTGCAGGAAACAACTCCAAACATTACATGTGATAGTTTGTTAGCTACAGGATTTTTAGCGACATTGGATAGTTGGATCATTTATCCCGCGGGAACAACGTTTACTATCACTAGCTTTTACCACCGGCTTCAGTCGCATAAACCGTACGATTTGGGAGTTAAATTAAGTCACAAAAATTTACATCGTTTGCAAGGATGTGTGTGTATGTGTGAGTGAGAGCGTGGGTGTGTGTAAAATCTTAACCTGAAGGTTAAGATAAACCTAACGGTTAAGAATTTGGGATTTCAAAGAAGGTTTTCGGGGCTTTGAGTCTAGATAGTCAAAATACCACAAACGGGACTTATCACGCTAACACTCACAAGTAATATTTACCTCGACGTTTCGGCAACGTTGCAGTTGCCGTAGTCACGAGTAGACAACTGCAACGCTGCCGAAACGTCAAGGTAAATATTACTTGTATGTGTTAGCGTGATAAGTCCCGTTTGTGGTATTTTGACTATGAGTTGAGTTTAGATTTTATTAAAATTTGCACTGATGTGTTCTTCATGCAACGTAACTCATCTGAAAATCACGATAACGACATTATTTTCGGTACTTACTCAAAAGTTCACGCGAGCAAAGCCACAGGTAAAAGCTAGTATTCAACGAAATATTCTGAGACCATTTGTCTCCGCAAAACCAACAACTTTCTATCACAACCTGAAACTTACCTTAATACTGCCCTGAGTACCTCCACATAACCCTTTGCTTACTTTATAGCCTGTAAATCTGCCTTTACGACGCATGCGCCAGTTCTGTTAATGCGTTATAAAATGGACATGAGCGCGTGGCAGGAAATATTGTTATGTGACTCCTACAGAATGTTGACAAAGGGAGAGCGGAGATTTATGCTGGCTCTATAACCTGATTGTCAAGGGTTTACATATCTAGTGAGCTGACCAAGAGCTGACTGACTACCAGACAATGTACAACCTAAACCACTAAGCAACTTTTTTTTAATGCCACGTCATGAATGATTGGCAAAGGCACTATTGCATAAAATGCATATTGTTCTTTTTTTTTCTTATTTATATTTTGTGTAGTTAAGGTATATTTTTATGTGGTACTAGATTTGTGTATTGTAAAAAAATTTTTAGCTGTCGAGTTCATTGTTGATGTATACTTTTAACTCTCCCAATTGGTTCCAGCGGAAGACCAGCGCCGGCCGCGAAGTTGGGACCATTTCGTAACAAAATTTGTCTTGATTTCCTTTTTTTTTTTCTTTAATTTGTAAAATGTCACGAATAAATGTTTTTCTTTCTTTCTTTCTTTCTTTCTTCCATTCTAAAGCTAGATGTTTTTGAAGAATTAACAATTAAAATATAATATTTTATGTAGGTATTGTAGGTACAGTCAGCTGCAGAGAAATGGTACCCCCCTGTAACGGCGGTATCCATATTTACCACCATAATAGGGGGTACCCTTTCTCTGCAGCTGACTGTACATCCGATGCTGAGTTAGAAATGTCAGGATGTCATTGCGCCACTTTGGCAGCTAAGTCACCTTATTAGATTTAGTTAAATGTTAAGTTAGTTTTAGTCAAGTTCAGGGGCGTACCCAGCTTCTGGCCTGGGCGGGGGGGCAGGTCAGATTTTTTAGGTCAGATCAGAACAGAACGTACCTTTTATAATTTATACATGAATCATCACATCACATATTTCGGTCGTACATTACTGAACTTATGATCCAGGACTTATAATATCCGTACCCCAATCCAATATACCAAGTCTAACGCACAACGGGGCCAGTAAGATGGATCCAACGGGCGGCTGCGAGGGACAGATGCCTGACAAATTTACGCGACAGATAACGCTATCGAGCACGGCTTTATTACCCGCTTTCATGCGAATGTGTGTATACTTATGAGTTTGTGCAAACTCAGTATTTCATGCGAGTGAGTATCTATTATAATAATAATAATTTATTTGCATAAAAACATGGTACATATTTTGTGGTAAGAAAGAAAGAGAGTTCCACATGTTTTTGTCACTATGTGACGTACAAAGTTTACATAGACACCTTACATATCTACATAGAGAACTTACGTTGATGATAATGATTTGTGATTATTTGAAATAATTGAAAGCGGTATTTTAATACTAATAATACTTAATAATATCATGGGACACTTGACACCAATTGACCTAGTCCGAAACTAAGCAAAGCTTGTACTATGGACACTAGGCAACGGATAAACATACTTAAATATAGATAAATAAATACTTAAATACATATTAAACATCCAAGACCCGAGAACAAACATTCGTATTATTCATACAAATATCTGCCCCGGCCGGGATTCGCACCCGGGACCTCAAGCTTCGTAGTCAGGGTCTCTAACCACTCGGCCATCTGGTCGTCTGGTGGCGGTCTGGTCTGGTTTTGCGGATATTCATTATCAACGAAGAAATAAACGAATAAAGAAACATCACTAGACCACAACGCTTAACTAAATTCCAAAGTAAGCAAAGCTTATATTCAAAATACCACGAATGGGACTTATGACGAGTAATATTTAGCTCGACGTTTCGGCAACTATACAGTGGCTGTGGTCAAATTAAATATAATATACAAAATTTACATAGGTGTGGAAACATGTTTCAATATCATCAATATACCTTAGCACCTAATTCAAAATATCTTAGAGATGCTTACTTTCTACCGATCACGAATACACACAGAAGCAAGCCTAGACGATTCCAATCGCAATAGTAAAACAAGCCCACCAAACAAAAAGATAGGCAACGCGGAACAGACAAAACGCAGTAACTCACATTGCGACAACCCACCACACAATTGCACATGAGTTACTAGTGCATTAGCGGCATAGATACCACAATCTTAACGCCTGGCCAGTACTAGCACTTTGAAATAGTTCTGAAACGATACAATAACTTGAAAATATCGCTTTGTTTATTGTCTCTGGTAATCGGCTTATGATTTGTCTGTGGGGATTTTTGAATTTATGGCGATTGTTTTGCTACAGATTTTAGAGTTATGACTTAATTTTGTAATTATATTTGATTCCCATTTGGTGTAACGCTAAGAGACCTTTGGATCCTACGCAGCGACATCAGTGAAGCTTAAATTGAACTTCGAAGAGAAAATTTGTTCCACGTTGAACCATTTTTTATTCAGTTTGAGAGAGTAGCTGTACTTTACTGTGCCTTGCATTGCATGACTATGGTTTGTAAGTATTAAACTGGATAAAAACATTTTGAGGTGCCAATTTCTTTTTACACCGGAGTCCTTAACTACCTCTTACCGCCATTGTCGAATTCTACTTTTAGATGTTCTTTTTTTTGCTAAAACGACTGAATGAGCTTAAAAATATTCTAAAAAAGAGCACGGTATAGCAACAATCAAAGTACTATATTAACCTACATATTTCCGTAGCCTCCAATTTCTAAAAACCCTTACTTATTCTCCTATTTCCAGACAGGTAAAGCACGTAGACTTTTCTCCTTAAAAACTAACATAAAGAGGTACATTTGTCGACCGCAAGAGCGCATTCATACGTTCACCTGGAGTGTCGACGAGGGGCTATTACCTAGACGTAATAGCCGCGTAGAAATATGTGCGAGAAAATGGAGACGTAATTAAATGCGAGGTTTTTGTTCGAGATAAATGCGAGCATAAGGGGTGGTTGAAGTCGTGTGCGATATTACGCGTTTTGAGACGCGTGTAACCATTTGTGAGAACATCTAAAATACAAACTGAAACACTGATTGATTTTGGAGTCTTATTGTATTTTTTATTTCAATTCCAAATTTTGTTACTTTTACGGTCATCCCGTGAAATCCTTATCGAAAATACAAACTGAAACATAGATCCACTGAAAAACCGGAAATGCACATTTGGAGTTGAAATAAAAAATACAAATGGACTCCAAAAACCAAACTTAATTTGATTGCTTAATAGCGACATCTCTTGTCCGGGTGAGCGTTCAGTTCCAATGGAGTATTGAAAGTTTCTCGATGTTGCTAGTGTCGCTGCTTAAGTGACTTAATAAGAAAAACAAACAAGCTGAGATTATGTGGTGCATAGGAGAAATTTGTGTCTGTACTCCTATCCAGTGGTGGTTTAGAGATATAGCACCCAGCACGGAATGCTGAGGACCTGGGTTCGATTCCCAGCGCTTGCGTCTTTTTCTGCTTTTTCTGTGCATCTATTTCAGTTTGTATTTTCAATATAGCAAAGAGATTATTATGATTCAATTTTTTTTTAATTTTGTAGTCATCAACTCTACGCCTTCGACATCTTGCTCCATTCTACATTAAATTATAACTAAAGCCTCATTTAAAGCTAGTATGAAACGGTTTTTATTCCCATCGCAGCACGTTCCAGGCATTATGACGATACAGGATGCTCTACATCCAGCCGCATTAACGCGTTTAACATTAAAATCTTTTTAATTCACACCTCATTCATTTCAAGCGCCACATTTTGCTAACGACGTGGACTTTATACGATAGAATACGGTGGTTGAGTGAATTTTGTGACGTTAATTAATTTATTACGACTATTTTGAAAGTATCTTCAGCTTGAACAAATATCCCACTGATGAAGAGTTCTCCTTCAGCAATGTAAACATTGGTAGTGCTTATTCCAAGTTACTACGGAATGTATTTGCGAAATCGCGAAGCGGTCTCAGATCAGCATAGTGTTGGCCGTAGAGGCCAACGCTGTAATGCTGGTCTTCCGCTGTGACCGGTTGGCGACTTCACGGAATTAGCGATTAGGATTAGGATTAGGAAATAAGGGTTATCGAGCAAGATGGTGGTAATCCGGGCGGACCTTGCACAAGGTCCTACCACCTGCAATTTTTAGTCTTGACGATAGATCAGAATATGTCTGTCTGTCCGCCGTGACGCGTCTGTCAGAAAGGACGCATTAACGCCCGTCAGCGACTAATGACACACCCGCGCGTCACGGCCCAGCGTGGCACAAGTCTTGAGCGTCTAGCCAAAACTGAGGCTATATAAACGTAATCGGCCGCTTACAGCGTCCTGCAATCGCCGTTGCCATAATAATACTACAAAAACATGCTGTTGCGGTCTCTTTCACAATTTTCACTGCTCTTGACGATAGATCAGAATATGTCAGCCCGTCCGCAGTGACGCGTCTGTCAGAAAGGACGCATTAACGCCCGTCAGCGACTAATGACACGCGCGCGCGTCACGGCCCAGCGTGGCACAAGTCTCAAGCGTCTAGCCAAAACTGAGGTTATATAAACGTAATCGGCCGCTTACAACGTCCTGCAATCGCCGTTGCCATAATAATACTACAAAAACATACTGTTGCGGTCTCTTTCACAATTTTCACTGCTCTTGACGATAGATCAGAATATGTCTGCCCGTCCGCCGTGACGCGTCTGTCAGAAAGGACACATTAACGCCCGTCAGCGACTAATGACACGCCCGCGCGTCGCGGCCCAACGTGCCACAAGTCTCGAGCGTCAAGCCAAAACTGAGGCTATAAACATAATCGGCTGCTTACAGCGTCCTGCCATCGACGTTTTGACTTCTTTTGAAACGTTTACGCTGAAGTCATTCCTCATAGCACAAAACAGGAGACCAGGGTCTAAAATCCTTCGTAAGCAGATGTTGTCAATATGTGTGACCGGTGGCGCAGTAATGCTTTTCCCTGTTATTTGCGCGCTACCAAGTACAGTCAAATGCAAAGATATCGACACAGCCAAAGTTACAAAAATATGTATTATGTATATACATATTTTTTAACTTTTTCCGTGTCGATATCTTTGCATTTGACTAAACCTAAGCATTATGGGGCCAGCGTCTTAGCTTTGCATCTAAATATATCCCTCGATCCTGATGAGGATAAATAATATAGGTACCTATTAAGATTAATAAATAAGTACACACTTAAATTGATACAAAGAACACCTAATGACAGAGGTATAAATATTGGTATTCATCATATAAACAATACGTTTGTCTGTACGTTATCTGTCCCAAACGGGACTCGAAATCGTGATCTCTAACTTTATAGCCAGCGAAAAAAAAAAGATACCTCTGCACCTAGCTCCCGTCACTTGCACCGCGGAGCAACGGATGAGAATATTAAAATATTACATATTTTCTTTGCTCCCCCGCCATGATGTATTCAGACATTTTTCTCCCTCAATGGGCTCTGAAAGTTTCGCGGTAGAAATACGAGGAATACAGGTGTGGAATAATTTTTGCTGAAATATATGAAATAAGGATAGCTAATAAACTGTAGTGATTTGTAAGTTATTGCTAGGTCGAAAGATGTTAAGAAAGAAAGAAAGAAAGAAAAATGATTTATTGACGGATTGATTTATTGATTTATTGATTGTGTGTTAGGAGATGTTTGTATAATATCGACTTAATACTTAATTAAATTACGTTTCCTTGAGAAATCTAGAATAAAAAATCGGAACAAAATATCGGAAAATTCACTCCATTTTTAAGGTTTTAGAGTTCATGATTCGATATTTTTGATCAGTTTTGGCCACTCCAAAATATCTGATGACGAATGTATTTCCATTGACAATGTTCAAAAATAGTTTAAATTGTCATAACCAAACGAATTACCTAGTACGAAATGGTACTAAACATAATAAAAAAATAAGGTCACTCGTCACATGCCGGTCCGGCGCGCGCAGCCTTCGACGCGGTTAGATGCGCGGGAGCATGATATTGTAAAAAAAAATGTGACATTGATTTGCATTCATAATAATTTAAGGATCATGCTGTGAAGTCGTGGCAACCTAGTGGTTATATCTATGGGCTCTCAATAATCTTAGAGCTCGGGCTCGCAGCCCTCATCATCATCAGCTTATGTTCGTCCACTGCTGGACATAGGCCTCTCCCATGGCACGCCACTGAGCACGATCCTCGGCCACTCTCATCTAGCTCTTGCCAGCCACCCTGCGAAGATCATCGCACCACCGAGTCTGAGGGCATCCTACGCTACGTTTGCCGATCCGTGGTCTCCACTCAAGAACTCGTCTACCCCAACGGTTATCGGTTCTTCGGGTTATGTGACCGGCCCATTGCCACTTCAGCGTGCTAATGCGTTGGGCTAATGTGGTGCAGCCCTCAGATTTTCATAATTAATTTAGGCATGACATTAATTTGAAATTTGGGCCAATCAACTTTTTTACCGACACTAATCTGTCCGCGAAATTTTTCAAACAATCGCACATTTTTGTAAGTAAACATGTTTTTTCTGTAATTTAATAGATAGTGTACATGAATACTTTCTATCCTACGTAAGTTCAACCTATTAAATCGTGAAATATCTTGTCGGAAGTACAATTTTTTGGTAACGCCGGAGACAATTTGGTAACGCAAGAGAAGCCCAAACTTTAAGATCAAGGAAAACATTGTGAGGTAGGTAGGTAGAAAACATTGTGAGGAAAATCAGCGCTGCTGGCGTTTAACGCCTCAGCATAATGCCGAGTCAGCGACCGTTTAACTTTTGCGGAGACACACACAATTTTGTAATAAGTATGTTATTATTTTCATGTGTTTTCATGTACATATTTCTTTTTGGTTTATTTGTGTGTAATTATGTAGATTTTAGTGTATATGTGTGTCTTCCGTATTAGTGAATAAATGTCCTCCTTCCTTCTTTCTTTATAGTGCACTTTTTTGCGAGCAATTCAATTCAACGAACTACTAGTTTCTTTCTTTCTCGTTTCTAAAGTCGTAGAATTAAAGTTATTGACATAACTCGAAGAATTAGTAAGTTGACATGCCAATAGGCGGGCCACATCGCTCAAAGAACATACAACCGTCGAGTGGTGACCACGAACCAGGAAGTTAGTGAGTTTCCTACTAGGTATACTGACGATATCATGAGAAATGTGGACAACTGGTAGATGCCAGCGGTGGTTCATTGTGGCGTTCTAAAAGGGAGGTGTGTAAGTTTTCCGCCTGACGATGGTGAAGATGAATCCAACCATTCTACTATTTCGGAATAATTTGAAGGCACGTTCTTTAGAAGCATACAATTATAACAGTTTATACTTTTTTCTGTTTCACAATTAAATTTGTTACTTCTTCACCCTGAAACGGTTGGACGGCTTTGGATAAAATATTGTAAAAAGTTAGTTTATAACCTGGATTGAAACGAAGAATACTTCTTGACATAACAACCGCTGGGTTCAGTCATGAAATTTGGTATGTAGGTAGCTGGACGCCCGGAATAATATACAGGCTAGTCTTGAAATTTTGACGATATAAGCTTTGGGAATTCCCAGGGAAATTTCGTAAAATCTCGGAATTTTAATTGTAGCTAGATTGAATAGTATACGCGTGCGAAACTGCGGGTAAACACTAGACCCTACTAAAATGATAAATTCGAAAGTAACTCTGTCTGTCTGTTAGGCTTTCTCGTCGAAACCAGTACACCGATTTTGATGAAATTTGGTATATAGGTAGTTTGAATCCCAAGGATCAACATAGGATACCTTTTATTAGGATAGAGGGCGCCACCGTGAGATAACCGCGCAGACAAAGTCGCGGGCATAAGCTAGTACTAAATAAACAAGTCGATAAAATATAAACCACGGCTATCCATTAAACTCTTTACGCCCATTAAAAACAAAAGACAGCGTGGGCACTCAAGAAAAATGAACTTCCAACCGGGGCCCATATCGCAAAATGAACCCTTCAGCCCGTGGCAAGTCACGTAGCGTCCCGGCCTGTTTACGTATAGGGGACGTGTGGCGCAACAGGTGGCAGCCCGTAGGGTTAAGCGGCGTGTGGCCTGGGATGTTGCTCTACCTTCGATGGAAATATTTTAACTAGGCTCTTAGTGCAATGTAGTGGACAGGCCCTGGGCCCTTGGATCTGGTCATTGGAACTGAAAAGCTCTGGAAAGACGGTAGAAGCAGCGTTAATAATTCACCAACGAAATGGATCGGATGTCTGGTTAAAACTGCGGGGTCGCGGCGAATTCACATGCGCGATAAAGTACGTGGCAATTAAAAAAAAATAGTGTGATTGTTCTTCTCTACTACTCAACTTTTGTCTAGTTAACTGGCAGAGATTCCCTTCAAAGATAAGTCCGCCTTTTGTACTTAGCACTTTTTTGTAACCTTGTTGTATTACCTTTTTGTACAATAAAAAGTATGAACAAAGAAAACACAAACACACACACAATGTATGTGTGTGTGTTTGTGTTTTCTTTCTGCATGCACAACACACACATATAATATATATACACACACCCACGTCCACACGCACAGCCTTAGATACGCACGCATTTTTATAATATTACTATTAATATCATCAGCAATAATTGTCTTGAGACACCGAAGCAACTAGAGGCCCATGGTGGATGTGTAAAGTGCGTACTCGTATGTCGTGAGGCTGATATGATGATGATGATGATGTTAGTGTTGAGACAAAGCATTTAAAAGCATCTGATACGCTCTAACGGCTACACAAAAGGAGTTGCGTTAGTTTTAAGTGCTTTGTATCCAATATTACTGCCAGTTCTGTGTAAGTGTTGTAAAAAGCAACCGTATCATCTGCGTTACCAAAATCGAGGTAATTGGTTTTAGTTCATACTACCTATTAATGGAATTTAGCAACTCAAAAGGACAAAAAAACGCTTTGTTACAGGATGTAATAAAATTTATAAATAAGACCTAGTATCTCTCATTGCTTTATGTCTCTGAAAATTGATGATGTTAATACGATCTATTTCCACAATGGCGACGACTTCGATTAAGTAATAATTATTCGATTGGCGCTCATGCGCTCTAAGATGGCTTAGGTATGTCCGCATTGACATCACGTAAATAGGTACACTGTCCACGTAATTATACTAAGAATCTCTAAGAGTTATTACACCAATCAAAACGCAATAAACCTTCTATTTTAGAAAAAACAAAGTAGAGCAACATATCTAGTCACAAATTCCCATGGTCCCGGAAAAGCTTCTTTCACATGGTGGAAAATCCCGCAGCTAATGCCTACCGGGAAAATTTATGCGGCACTTTTGTTTTATGGGCACGTAATACGTGTGGGATTCTGGCATGTTCATAATTTAATATGGCGTGCCGTGTTTATGGAGGTTGTTTATGCGACATGTTTTTGTTTTAAAGGGTTGAAGTGAGAGCTGGCTGGAAAAATGCCGTTTGAATTTGGAATGCATTGAAATTTTTTGTTGAGATAATTTTTTATTGCTTTACTGGAATGAAGGCTATCGCGTATGAATTCGCCGCTAGAGGCGCTGTGTAGCGTGAGGTCTCCGAAATGTCAAATCTCATAGTTTTTGGTGAGCTACGCTAGTTTATTTATAATTAGAATATTTATATTTTGTAAATATTTTGCGTTACCTGAAATTAATTATGGCAATTATGCGATAAAGGGCAATTAATTTCTGTGTTTTGAGACAGTTTTGTCTTCCGAAAACTTTTGTCCTCCCTTTTTTCCGAACAAAACGGGACCACGCAAGACTGTGTGGTTGCTCGATATTTTTTTGGTACGGTTTTAAGATGTATTCAATATGACTTTAATCTAAACTTTATTTTCACGGCCTATAATAATAACAGACTGTGACAGCCACACTCAAAAACTTCACGCAACAATGGCGCTATCTAGTAAGATAAAAAAATTATAGCCCTCTTTGTATACACATGTTTTTCAGCTACCAGCCAGTGTCACAACTTCGCATTAATTTAAACAAACTAATCAGAGAGGAATTGTAAAAGGTTGGAGTGATTATTAATACAATAATAATTATTAAGTTTCTATTTTTATTTTTTTTTATATCTGGATAAACATCTTCCAAGAAGATTTTCGTAGTATTACAGTGTGTAAGTACTTAGTTAGTAACTTTATAACCTACCCAGCAACTTCCACAAAATCAAAATCCTAGAACTACCGTAATCCAATTGACCGAACCTCGCTATTTTCCGGTAGGTAAGCTGACATTTACGACGTCAACAATATGTCTACTCGATGGGGTAAACGTACCCCGGGGAGAATTACCCTAATGTGGGGAGAGCAAGTAGCGTGATAATAGGTTCGTGATAACATCATGCTCGTACTCAGGTTACAAAATGTACTTCGATTTAGAAATAGGTAACTGTATGCTTAGTGTATTTTCCCGTTCAAAAAATACGTCTCGATCGCGTTTGCGTTAAAATCTTAATTTGTATGGAAACACGGACAGCGCCTCTAGCGGAAAGTTTGCGCAACAACTTTTGTGAGTGTAGGTTTACTAAGTAGGTACCTAAACTATTTCGTCCGCGTATCATAACGAAAACGAAAACGAAAGCCAAGTCAGACCTTAGGCTTCAATAGGTATATTATCCTAAGTAATGAGACGAAATGATAATTTAAGTTCTTATGAAATAATTCATGTTGTTATAAATAAATTTCAGGCCTGACCATTGAACTTGGCTCTAATTTTTTCACATTTTAATAATAAATAATAAATATCATGGGACACTTGACACCAATTGCCAATTGACAAACTAAGCAAAGCTTGTACTATGGCTACTAGGCAACGGATAAACATACATATATATAGATAAATAAATACTTTAATACATATTAAACATCCAAGACCCGAGAACAAACATTCGTATTATTCATACAAATATCTGCCCCGGCCGGGATTCGAACCCGGGACCTCAAGCTTCGTAGTCAGCTTCTCTAACTAACCACTTAGCCATCCGGTCGTCATTTATGTTTTGATAGGATTTTTATGCCGAAATATACGCAATTGGTGTAAAGTGTCCCGTGATACTAATTGCCTAGAAAGGCTTATTCTTTGTTATAATCACTGTCCAAAATATAATCAGGTTTCAGGGGTTGAAGTGTAGTAATGTATCTACTTGTATAATGCGTAAACATTAAAAAGGCACGTCACATTATCTTCTAGATATCGTTCTTATATCTGTCGGCGGTCGATCGTAAAATCCGCCATATCATGAAATTCCTAGACATATCTTGAAATGGCGCCAGTGGTCACAATTCATACTAAACACTCCACGCTTCGCTCGTCGTACCTAATTTTTTCTTTTTTTCAGCATATCACGATATGCCCGGTATAAAGCTAGGAATATCGACGAATGCGTTGCTCTAATCGATCTGCCGTATTGTTTCTCAGGTACATCGTAATATGCCTGGACTACTTTTAGGCATATCATGAAATGGCGCCATTTCATGATGTGCCTAGGAATTTCGTGATCTGGCGGATTTTACGATCGGCCGCCGGCATATCCAACAAAAACCAACTTACAATACATTCGTTCTAATCCTTGTGTCACAGAGAAAATTGATATTTCGACATAAATAAGCGTCCATGTTACCATTCTAATGGTCTATAAGCTGTTTGGAGTGGAGTGGACAAACGAAACAATCAGATCTTTGTACAATAGCAAAACTGAAAAGGATTAAGAGTCGACTTTGTGTTATTAAAAAAAATCTCCTTTTTACATGTTACTATCTTATTATCTGTAAATGTCATGTGTTTTATGTACAATAAAGAGTTTTACAATACATTTCTCAAAACTGAATACCTATAATACTGAGCGCAAAAAATCTGGCTCTCAAATGTTTTCAGTAACAGCACCAAGGTGATGTAGGTATGTAGAGTGGGCCAAATTTTGTGCTACTTAGTATATTTCGGGACGTAATTTAGACCACTTTTTAGTGTTAAATTGCCTCAACATTTTAATCACATTGCAGAGGATTAAAAATATCAAATCTGGGGGGAAACTGGAGCGTCTACTCGTATGTGTGGAGAAGAAAAAAAGTTGTTTAATCAGTCTCGAATACCTCTAAAAACTAGCATATGGACCAGTTTTTACATGAATATTTTTATGTTACTTTTTTGACGTATGTTTTAGCCCTCCTTACCTCGAAGGTTTTGATTCTTGTATGAAAACTTCGTTATTTCGCATAAAAATAAATAAATATATAATAATATGTATTATGCTGATTTTATGCTGAAAAGTGACGGGACAGCAACAACAACGTTATATAACGATAGATTTTTATGTAATAGGGGTAAACGAGCAAACGGATCGCCTGATGGTAAACGATTACCATCGCTCATTGATACATGCAACACCAGAAGAGTCAAAAGCGCGTTGCCAGCCTTTCTTTTGGCCTTTACGTGCGAAGTTCCCAATCTACAATGGGCTCAGTCAAAGTCAAAGTCAAAATATCTTTATTCAATTTAGGCTAAAACAAGCACTTATGAATGTCCAAAAAATCTACCACCGGTTCGAAAAAACCTCTGTTGAGAAGAATCCGGCAAGAAACTCAACGAGGTATATATATTTTTTAAAACAGATTGAGAATATTAATAAATGATATCTATTTACTATACATCACAAGTATTTAGCTCGCGTGGTACTCATTCTTAAAAAGCCCACCCTACGTGGGACTTATAGAAGCCCAACTGATTGTGGTCTCGACTCTACCCCTCCTTTAGTCAAAACCGGCCTACTGATAAATCTACGAAACTCACCGCACATTACAATTAGACCAAATCTGGTGGCGCATAAACAACCTCGACGTTTAATAAGTGATCCAGCGCGCGCGCACCTTGCTCTGACTGTCTGATGCAAGATTTAGAAATTGTGGAATATTTGCCTTGATTGATCTAAACCAAGATGTATAGGCCAACATGACATTTACAGTGAAAAAGTTCCACCCTTGTACGCGATTCAATTGTTTAAAAGAATATTTCGGACCATTAAATCTATAATTTGTCAGCAACAAGGTTGACTATGTTAGTTAATCATAGTCAAAATATTAATTTTAAATTATAATTCATTCATTTAATTCATTCATTTAATTTATTCAATTGATTCATTCATTTAATTCTTTCATTTAATGCGTTCATTTAATTCGTTCATTTAATTCATTCATTTAATTCGTTCAATTTGTAATTCATTCCATTTATATTTAAGTATTCAATTCATTCTTTGTCTGCACAGTGCTACTAATAAAAAAATTAAATAGGCTTTCCTTCAGACCAACAAAATTCCATATTTTTTGTTAGTAGGATTGGTCTGTTAGTCGTGTTTTTCATCACATACATTTATTGTCAAAGAAATCACAGCGAAATTGTTAATGAAAAGTTCGACCCTTACAGTGTGATTCAGTTTCTTCGCCTGTAGGCAGCAATTCTTGTATACAGTGGCGTAGCTATCGTATGGCCAGTTGGTGCAGTGTGCCAAAGCCCCGGACCTCAGGGGACCCTCTAACCTAAGCTTTGAAAAGAGAGGACCATAAAAAAATCTTGTGAGCAGGCTCGAGGCATTTTTTTTAAGTTTTGAAATGTTTTTGAAGGCCAATAAAAGTTCATGCTTGGTACGTGGAAAGAGGGGGCAGGACCCGATTTTTTCTCTCTGTCTCTCTGCTTGTATATAGATATATAATATTTCGAGGATCTCGGAAACGGCTCGAACGATTTCGATGTGGTACGTGGGTTTTCGGGGATGAAAAATCGATCTAGCTTGGTCTTATCTCTGGGAAAACGGCTATCGCGTTTTAGCCCGAGTAAAGCTCGGTCACCCAGGTATTTTTAATTACGTGAATATACTCAGATGCTTCACCAAAAGCCACCGGGTCATTCTATAATCATGTGGGGTGCAGAGGTCATCTCGATGACTTCCGCCAGGGTTGAGATTCACAACACGCTCCCGGCACGTCATAAGCGACTATAAGCGGGCATTAGTGGTCCACACACGTACTACACTCGTGACTTTTTGGAATAGCCTGTGGTCTAAACGCAAGATGTAGCGATTTGCAAATTTTACAAACATTTAGTGGTATATTTCAGTCTTTTCGGCTAACATTTGACTACTAAAAATGTATACATAATAGCAGAGGTGCAAATGGCGAGTTGTCGTTCATTATGGCGTTCTAAGGGGGAGGCCTTTGTCTAGCAGTGGACGTCTTCCGGCTGATGATGATGATGATGAATAGCAGAGGAAGAATGGAATATATATATATTTACTAGCTTTTCCGTGGAATCGGTTAACGCGCGCTGTTGACTCGGGAACTGTGCATTTTTCCTGGATAAAAAGTAAACTATGTCACTCTCTGGCCCATAAACTGACTCTATGCCAAAAATCACGTTGATCCGTCGCTCCGTTTCGACAAACATACACACAAACACACACACACTTTCGCATTTATAATATTAGTATGCATTTCTTCAAATAAGGGCGGATGCGAGCAAGGGAAAATGATGTGACAGTTAACAGATGATAGAGAAAAAATTGTCTGAAATTTATAGAACAGGTAAAAGACCAAGCAATTCATAACCGAATGCTGATCAAATAGCAAATACGTTGTCAACCGGCTGAGATAGAACGTTTCTTATGGCAAAAATTTCCACGCAGCTGCTGAGTGACCACACGTCCCGAAATGTTCACGTTAAATTTTTACTATTATCTTCATCATTTAATTAACAAACCTCTGGAAGACCTGGAGCGAACTCAAGCGTGAAGATCTAGAAGGATAGCCATATAGACCCATTTAAAAGAGTCACTGAGAACTCCTTTTACCCCAGGGACATAGGCACTTAAGAACCGGTTTCACCATTCATTGATAAATTTCATGGGAAAGATAAACGTGATGCCGTCTCTGTTTATCCGAACAATACATAGCGAGACGACAACACAAATTATCTGCCCCATATTTTTCTCAACGAATAGTGAAAACACTAAGTAAAGTTATGCTGCTAACTTAGCGATTTGCTCACAATATTTTAAACCGTGACGTCCTATAACTTGCAGGCTTGTATAGTCCGACCGCACACGTAGCGGCTGCGGCCGGACTAATTCTAATGGCGTTATTATGAGGAAATGTTATTATATGGATTATATTATAATGTATGTCAACCGCATAATGTATGAGGCGCGCTTTTGGAAATAGAAGGGTTAAGTAGTCTTGATAGTTGATGTGTAATCTGGTAAAGGTGGCTGTTGATTTAGAAAGTAGGAAATATTTGACGCGAATTTATTCTTTCGTCAATTAAACAAGAGGGGCAAATGGCGTGACGTCACGCAAATTTTTAACCGGCTATATCTTCATTTTTTTGTTTAACTAACAAAAAAAACACCGTGTCTGATACTTTTTGATAAAATAAATCACAAGCTAAATATAACAATAATACTTACTATAATGTTTATTTAGGAAACTACCCTATTTATATTTTTTTATGAAATAGCCAATAGGTACATACATTGTCCCACTGCTGGACAAAGGCTTCCTCTTACTTCTTCCATTACAATATTCTTAAACATTAAAGTAAAAAACCGGCCAAGTGCGAGTCGGACTCGCGCCCGAAGGGTTCCGTACCATTTATACAACATTCAATAGACATTAGCAAAAAACGGCAAAAAAATCGCTTTTCTTTGAAGCCCCCCTTAAATATTAATTTTATTGTTTCTATTATTTGTTGTTATGAGTACAGCGGCCACAGTTATACATAATCTGTGAAAATTTCAACTGTCTAACGACCATCGTTCATAAGATACAGGCCATCATATGAGGAACTATAAAAAGTCACCTTTAACCTTTCACTGCCATCTCACTTGACTTGACTGACCACAGGTACCACCGACGCACATGTGCGTTCAAAAATGTATGAATAATTATGACAGCGGCACTGGGGGAAGTTCCGAAAACGCATATAGGCGTCGGTGGCAGTGAATGCGTTAATCCTTAACTCACACAAAAAAAAACTATCAACACTTCTCCCGCCCACTACATTGATCGTATCACACACGTTAAGCAAGATCAACCCGACCAACTAAACGTAACTTACTGTCACCGGGCAGGAGCTTCCCACAATCAATCATAACCACTTATCTCCAACTTAAAAGCTTTATCTTAAAACTATTTATATATCACATTAAACGGTTTTAATAGTCTTCTACAACGCCTTTGTTTCGTTGTTCCGGGTTGATGGTCGCTGACATTGTTTTTAATCGGGTGATTTTAGTAACGAAAAAGTGTCTGTGACAAAATAGTCACAACAAGGTTTGATAAGAACGTTTGCGTTTTTTAGACACTTCTTATTTGTAAATATAAATAAAAGTGTGACAGTGCGTTTATTTGTGTGTGTATCTGTTGCTCCAGCACGCTGAAAATTCGACGAATAAAAATGTTTATGTAGCTAGTAACGCTGTTCTTTGCTTAGTCACATTCGCAAATGGCCAAGATACTGGCTCACTCTAGTTTCGAGTCTGATGGATATTTCTCGTACCTATATACGCTGTATTAATTTAAATAAAGCATTTTGCAATTACGTATGTGTGTATGTAAACACTTTATTGTAGGTATAAAAAAGTAAAATAAATTAAGAAACGTCGTAGAGAAAGGCAATAACTTGCTCTTTACCAGTTAACACTGCAAAAACGATGATCTGTTGCTTTTATGTGACATTCATGTTCAACAAAAATAACTAGGTGCAAAGAGAAATAATTACGTTATTTTCATCATTAATTTTCGACAGTCGAAAGACGTCTATAGCTGGAAGTACGTAAATCTCCTTCAAACAACCTGCCCTACCCGAATCAGTCAAACTCCTGCGACTTTCACCTGTCTTAAGTCAGTAAAAACTGAATTACCTAGTACGTAGAACCATCCATTTATATAAAACCTATTTTTATACAACTAATGCTCGAGATTGCGCTTCACTATAAATAGACAGCTCTTTCTAAAATAACTTTTTGCAGTGCCTTGTCATCTAATATTCAATTTGCACGTTATTAACGGTAGCTCTTGTACATAGGTTTAACGGTTTTTAACTGTGACCATAACTGTTTATTTTGTTGGTATAATTGACATTTATCGTGTTTAGCGGTTCGCTGATTTCGTGTGCTGTAGCGTTGTGATCAAATTGATGTTATAGAACGTTAATGAAGCCGAATGGAGGGTTTAATAGTACATTACTGTAGAGGCTGGGAAGTAAGGGGGTTGCCGGCCAAGCAAATATAGACCGGATAGGGATGTGAGGCATGAGAAAAGTCAGTTTGTACATAATAAAGCATAATCTTGATTTAACCCTTTGTTTGGCAAGCGTCTGGGCAGACGAGCAGACAGATCACCTGATGGTGAGCGATTACCATCGCCCAAGGACACCTGCAACACCAGAAGAGTCACAAGTGCGTTG
The DNA here is from genome assembly GCA_037349165.1 of Choristoneura rosaceana. Lineage (NCBI taxonomy): Eukaryota > Metazoa > Arthropoda > Insecta > Lepidoptera > Tortricidae > Choristoneura > Choristoneura rosaceana. The sequence continues at coordinate 4,934,206 of JAZBNJ010000032.1, forward strand.
CCGGCCTTTAAAGTAGGAGTACGCTCTTTTCTTGAAAGGTTGAAGGTCATATTGGTCCGGGAATACCGCAGGCGATAGTTCATTCCAGAGTTTTGCTGTGCGAGGCAAGAAATTTCTGGAACAACGCATAGTAGAGGACCGACAACCATCTAAATGGTGAGGGAAACCATCTAAGTGTTGTCGCGTAGGTCGGTGGCAAAAGGATGCGGTAGGAATCAACCCGAATAACTCCTCGGAGCACTTCCCGTTGTACATGCGATAGAGGATGGAGAGGAAGCTACATCTCTACTCAGTGCCAAAGAGTCAAGTCGATCAGAAACTTCTTGGCAGCCGACTCTTCAAGTCGCTCTCCGTTGTATGCGGTCCTGAGCGATTTACAAATTACGTAGTAAGTAGCCCTGCTGCTTCACGTCATAACAGCTAGGCTGCCACGATTTCTTAAAAAAATCCTAATTACTCAACTGCTACTTAAAAGCTACCAAAATTCATCAGCTACCGTTGACATATCATTACCCAAACCGCCTGGCATCCTGGCCTCGTCTACGGCACGACGGCACGTTGAGTATCTTCTCTATTCAATGCGTGTACTGTCAGGTAACCACAGTGTGACAAGCATCTCGACCGAGCAATGGATGGCGAAACGCTCATCACATCGCCTCAAGGAGCTATCTCTGGGCAGCTAGTGATTAACTGCCTACATATAATAGGTACAAGCTTTTGACGCTCTCTGTACTCTATCTAAATCCCCACATCACACGCTGAGCTTCCACGAGTCCACGACACGCTATCAATAATACTGGTAGCGAGAGCTTTGATCGTATCTCGGAGGTGCAAGTTGAGCTTTTAATAAAAAACAAAGCAATGGACAATTTGGATACTTTAGGTAGTTGGATTTGTGATATAGAGTGAGGTTCCACCGTAAAACTTTGCTTATAAAATTCTTTAACTGGGACAAAATAGGTTTGGACTTCTCACTTAACTGCCGTTCTAGGATTTCCAGATGATAAAGTTGCAAAATACTTGGAAGTTTTACTAATATAAGCCAATATAATTATACCCGAGGCGGTTAGCCACCCGAGCTTAAGCGAGGGTGTCTATTTATCCGAGGGTTTATTATATTGGCTTTTAGCCTCGAAGTGAAAGCTCTGTTTTTCGCTTCGATTGCGAGAAAAAACAGTCTTTAATCGTTTATGATTGACACTCTACGAGTACAACAATTTCATAGTTTTCACGGTAAATATTTTTCCAACCAGACACAGATATGACGAAATTGCACCGATGAAATGGTCCATACACAAACTGGAATAAATAGAATGCGGAAAAAGCATAGAACTAAGACCACGTGGACTAAGAACGTAAAATCTTCGTTATGAAAATGTTCCACACACAATCTTATTTTGTGCCACAAACTAAGCAAGTACTGGCTGTTTGAGTTTATCTAAGTCACTCGAAGAAATTAAAAAATTAATTACTTTTACAGCCTAGGGACTAAAGTACTCACTTTACTCCCGCGTCGTAAGGCTGTGTTGACATACTTTTGAAAAACAATTTTTTTCTATTTATTATATTTGTACTCGACGCTTTAAGGCCGCATTTCCAACAGAGAAGTGCGAGGATGTTTTCCGAGGAATATCGTGATCCACGGCCGCCGACATATACAAATTTTGACGTTATTGCTGTATATTTTTGTATTCGACTATACCTGCGTGTTATAATTAACCTACATGGTTGTAAGAAAATTGTAAACATACATGTAAATAAACAGTGCATTGACACCCCGTACACTACACCCCAGTCCACCCTCCTCAAACAAGGGGGCTATTTTCGGAGTCTATTAATTAAATAAGCCCTAATAGGTCCTGTTTGTTCAGCAAACGAAGCTGTTTTATACGCGCAAAGTAAACAAAATGAGGATTTATGGTGGTCATAGAACGCGAAATATGGGAGTACTGGCGAGTTCAAGGTTGAAAATGAAACTCGATTATCATAACAACAAGCACAAGTGGTATAGTGATCGGATTATGAAGTGAGGCTGTGAATTCACAAGAGCAAAGTGGTGTGCTGAGTTTTTTCGATTTTTGTAAAAATGCTTTAACAGTCTGTAATTCTTTATTTTTTGTCGACTTTTGAGCTCCTGTAATTCTGATATTACACATTTATATAAAAATCTGAAAAAGCACAGGCATAGATAGTTACGACTAGTCCATACTTACAAAATTTTATCTACTTCTGTTGCTTTGTTTTCAAATGAGACCGGGACTACGTTTGTATGGAGAATGGATCGAAGAGACTTATTAAGAGAACTTACAAGATTTTTCTTGCAATTCTAAAATCGGCTTTAGACGATACGGCCTCAGCTTAGTATGCATTTACTGAGTTATGTAGAGTTGATTCTGATGTCTCCAGAATTTCCTGCATAAGATAGGACAGTGCTCTGCAGTGTGTGACCGTTGAATAATCTAAATTGTCATGCACAGAGCGCGGATAAATAGCAAATAATGCGGATCAGATCGCAATAATACGTTATTATTGTGCCGAGCGATGTCGCCGACGCATTGTGTGGAAAATTAGTTTATTACACTCTAAGATATACTTTTGAAAATGTTATTTATTTAAAGTTTATTTCGTGGTTTCGCCACCGTGGAAAATTTAAAATATGCTTACTAATATCGTGGTAATTTAAAAAGGAAGTACTTAGTCCATCTCTAGCTTCATTAGTTTGTAGGCCAAGAAAAGGAGCTAAACCTGGACATACTTCTATAACGATAAATCTGCTTATAATTAAATACAATTTCATACAAAATAATTAATAAATGAACTAAATACTACTAACTAACTTAAATAACATTTTTATATAATTAAAAAAGACCGCCTCGAATCGTTCCTGACGCAAAGGTGCCCAACACGCTTGCCGCGTTGCCGCGTTGAACGGCGATAGATAGCCTTTGCATCAAGAACTATAACTGTAATTTTCTTTTTCTATGTTATAAAGTATTGTTAGTTCTAGTTAAAATATAAAGAATTAAACATTTAAGCCCAATACCAAAATCTAATTATACAGATTTGGTATAAATCAATAATAATCAGTCAATCAATCTAAAGTCTAGCGAAAGGGATACAAACGCTTTGTCTTCCGGTTCGTGATCGAGGATTTTTCACTTTTGAATAAAGATGGAAGGTGATGAAATTTGGTACCGTAGAACGCAGATTTTGTTTATGTGATCGATATTAAGATAGTTGATCGTTCATTAAGTCTGAATCATCATTTTTAATGACCCATCTAGATATAAACACTATCCTAGTGTTTTAGACCCACTTGCAGGTAAAAATAAATCTAGATTTAGTTGTTAAGCCTGGCTTAAGGTTCACAGTTCCATACATTTTGACACTACTAAACTAAGCTTAACGCTAACTCGAGATTTATGTGTTTCCAGCAAGTGGCCATTAGTGTTTAGACACGATTAAAAATACCTAAATCGATTGCTCAGTCCACACTCGATAGTGCAACAATCGATGTAACAACACTACTAATTAGCCAGCAAAAGTGCTAACAGCCTGGTTGACATTTCGTATGTGTGTTCGCGGCGCGGGCGCAGACAACAATCGGTGCAAATTGGTATCTGCTAATTAGAAAGATAAGATAGGGTTAATAGTGCATTCGGAGTTATTTGGTACGGTTGGTTAAGCAAAGAGATTGTTTAAGAACCTTTGTTTAAATACAATACATTACACGCGGATTTTCTCGCATCCATATTTAATTATTTACTAATACTAGCTTTTGCCCACGGCTCCGCCCGCGTGGAATTCGGTTAACACGCGCTGTTCCTTCGGGAACTATGCATTTTTCCGGGATAAAAAGTAGCCTATGTCACTCTCGAGCCCATAAACTATCTCTATACCAAAAATCAGGTAGATCCGTCGCTTCGTTACGGCGTGAAAGAGGGACAAACCTACAAACATACAAACACATAAACACACAAACATACAAACACACTTTCGCATTTATAATATTAAGTATGGATTATAAATGCGAAAGTATGTTTATATGTTTGTCCGTCTTTCACGCCGTAACGGAGCAACAGATCGACATGATTTTTGGCATAGAGATTGTTAATGGGCCCGAGAGTGACATAGGCTACTTTTATTCCCGGAAAAATGCACAGTTCCCGAGGGAACAGCGCGCTATAACCGAATACTACGCTGGCGGAGCCGCGGGAAAAAGCTAGTAAACTGATAAATCAGCAATGGATTAAGGTTTCTGGGATTTTGCAGAAATTGTCGTGGGAATTCCCAAAAGTTATATCGTGAATTTCAGTATGAATAAAAAAAAACTCGGGCTAGATTTCATATCTCTAATACTAGCGGAAGAAAATTTCTGATTTTAACCTGATTGCGTGGGAAATTCGAAATAAAATTTAGCCTATGTTACTCCAGACTTTTAGCTCTACGTATCATACAAAATTCGGAGACAGTCCAAAATTAGGAATTCCCAAAAAAATTAAATTAAATCGTCATTATTTCTTATCCCAGCGGTTGTAATTTAAATGTATACGAAATTTCATCTAAATCCTTTTCAGCGTGAAGTAACAAACATACACACACACCACATTCACTTACAAACTTTCGAGTTTATAATATTAGTTGCATAATAGAGATATAGGTTTAGATTTTAATTTCATTTCCTCTTAGTCAGTAATTCACAATTCTCTTACAAAGAAAATACAGGGTTTGTAATTTGATTTAATAATAGTGCGTAAACTTAACTACATATATGTATATGTAGTATCCTGCTAAACGGTCATGCACTAACGCATGTACTAATTATTTGTATTTTGCTGTAGTGTGAACGTTCAGCAGGTGGTAGGACCTCGTGCAAGGTCCTCCCGGATTGCTACCACCATCTTGCTCGCTAATCCTGCCGTGAAGCAGTTTGGAGCAGTTGTGTTTCGGCTTGGAGAGTAAGACAGCCGGTGAAATTACTGGCACTTGAGGTATCCGATCTTGTCTCTAGGTTGGCAACACATCTGCAATCCCCCTAGTGTTCCAGGTGTCTATGAGCGGTGGTGATCTCTCTCCATCAGGAGACCCACTTGCTCATTTGCCATCCAGTCGAATAAAAAAAAATTATACCTACTTTCTAAGATCTTACCACAACATTTAGCGCAATAAAGACTGAGTTTGAGAATAATATTTGTAATTTAAGACATGGATTAATAAACAAGTTTCACACAAATAATTCACAAAAAATAGATATCATAGGATCCATCAACCAAAACTCACCGCAATACACAGCGGTTATTAAACTCTTACAAGACACTTACCCAGCATTACGGTAACTCTAATACAGAAGATTGCACAGTAAATGTATCACAGATTCGATTATAGAACAAAGCGCCGATGCGTGGTACAAATGCCAACGGTTTAGCATATCGGTGACCTTAGGTCGCGGCCACACCTGCCTCAGTTTAGATTTTGCTGAGATGGGAGTGCGTGGTTTTGGTACTGCAACTGTTTTGATGTTGTGTAACGAGGCTTAGTACAGCTTAAAGTTACAATGTAGTGTCTGAAGTATTTGTGATTCGTGAACTGGTTAGAACTAGTTGGATTATTTATCTAGGATGGCGTCAGTAATTTAATAAATTGTAAATATTTATTTTTAGTTTTTTTTTCTTCATTTCGCAATAGTTTGTATTCCATTTTTAGTTAGAAGCATTTTTAATACGCTAGCGAAAGAAATAACTGCTCATTGATTTTAAAATTCTCTCCTTGGTATTTCCTATCTCATCAGTGCATGAAAATAAATTTAAAAATAACTGAGTAAGTATTTGACACCATAAAATTATATTTCCAAGGCGTGACTCCAATTAAAAAAAACTTTGAGAACCAAATTAATTAACTCCAAAAGAGCAGACTCAATCGAGCGGAGTAGCTAATTCCATTAGCAGGAAATTGCGTTTGTCTGTTTGTTGAGCTCCTGCCGGTAGAAAACATACTGCCTTGATATAGTGAAAAACAATAACGTAAATTTTCAATAGAATGAACAAAAACAAACATAATAATAGATTTTTACTTGCCTTGAAACAAATAAACAGTCGACTGTGCTGGTAAACAATTGACGTCATAATAATTAAGTATTGTCATATAAAATCTATGAATAATCATTTTTTTACAGGTACATAAATTGATTAGTTTGGCACTTGGATTGGATGGATTGACACACCTAGAATCCAATGCCTACTTACCAAGTTTTAATTTTTTTTATTTAAAAAAAATAACCAATATGCATACATCCTAAACCGATCAGGTCAAATCAAGGCAATAGTTCGAAAAAAATGTATTAACCCAAGCTACGTACGCTCCCAAAGGTCACATTATAATCTGTATACGTGACCAACAAAAACGCCCGCCATTGCTGCGGCACTACAAACTTAACTTTGCCGTCGGTCGGAACTAGCACTACTATCCATGCATACAAATTTAAACTAACTTGAAATCGACAGCGCCACGGTGAACTCCTTAAGCAAGTTTGTAATGCTATAATTCAAAATTTCTATTCTCTTGTCGTAATAAAATCATGCGCGCATGCGAGCGCCTTCCGTTCTAAATTTGAAGTATTTTTTTTTGTTTGTGGCCAGTATGATGTTGCGATTGTGGCATCATAATGTACCGACAATATTTTTAAGAGTTCCGTTTAATATTAAAACTGTACAGAGGTGGAAGAGGCGATTAATCAACTTGACCAGACAGTGGAACACAAATATCATCATCATCATCATCATATCAGTCGTAGGAAAACAACCACAGTTGGACAATAGCCTACCCTATTCAAATTCCTGTAGTTGCTTCTGTTAGAAGCGGCTTGCATCCACCGTGAGCCTGCAGCTTTATCGGGTTCATCCGCCCATGTCTTTGGTGGACGTCCTACAAGGGACGGTCCACGGTCTGTACCACTACCAAGATTTTACAGTGACCGTACTCGATACCGACGGCGTAAATTATTTGTATGAAGAATCGTACAGCGCCTCCACAAATAATTTACCGCCTATTTCTTTTTCTTACTTCTACTTTTACTTCTATTTCGCTTACTCCTACTTTTACTTCGTATTATATAATTAGAGTTACGTTTTTTTTTTATAAAAACGTTTGGCCTCAATCTCGCTGGATGGAAGGCGACGATGAGACCTAAGATGGTACAGAAGGTGTTTGTTCACTTTGACCTTAAAGATGTCCAGATTATAGCGTTCTGGATCAATGGTATCAAGGATCCATTTATTTTTCTTGTTAGTAGATCAACTAAATATAGATTTGACTATAATAATATAAAATACCTCGTTGAGTTCTCGTTGAGAATCTCAACAGAGGTTTCTTCCGAACCGGTGGTAGATTTTTTTGACGTTCATAAGTACTTGTTGTAGCCTAAATTGAATAAAGATATTTTGACTTTGACTTTGATTTTGAATGTAAATATCAAATATCTATTAAAAATCTCTGGTGTGGTAAGAACACGCGTACATAACATTTACTTGCATCCCCGTTCATCTTGTATGTAACTTTTAATCGAAAACCGCTGGTTCAAAGGATAACACATATGCAGTTACTTACTATGCATTGAACAGAGATAAGCTTACAAATTAGAATTCCTAGATAGACCACCCGTAGGCTGTGCTTTAACCGTTTAAAATTTCATAAGAGAAACAAATTTCTGTATCATACTGGAGCATGAAAGATGTCGAGCATTTACAAACTTACCAATGTATGTCGGCGGCCAATCGTAAAATCCGCCAGATCACGTAAGTTCAGAAGTAAGGCGAAGCGGAGCGTAGCTCCCGCCTCAGACTTCGATGTTAGGTATTTTTTAATAGCAGCCCGAGTAATATTGCTATTATAGAAGAAGAAAGAAGAAAATACATTTATTCACAACACAAGACACAAAAATAGCATTAAGTACAAATAGACAACATATAGGAAATTATGCGTCATTGCGGTTGTGAATCGGACACTGGCTCAGCATAATGCTGAAGCGTTAATAATAAACGCCTCAGCGCTGATTTTCAGCCAGCAACATTGGTGACCCTTATTGTTGTGATTATCATTGTTGTGTTTGCATTAACCTCGATGTTATGATTACGTACCTTAAATGTGCACAAGACAATTATGCGAATTGATATTATGTTTTGAGAAATTCGGCAATTTGTTTATATGCATATTGTTTTTATACGAGCTCAATATTTCGACAGATTGAAATTCTGATATTTGTGTTATGAGAAATGAAAATTCGTAAATCGTTGTTATGAAGAACATTACACACCCCATTTCATGATATGCCTAGGAATTTCATGATTTGCCTAAACTGGCTAAATCGTCTGATGATTACATTTTGTTGAGCAAATAATAATCGAGTCTTTTTTTAATAATTTCTCGTACTTTTATTCTCTGACCGTTCGTACAGACAGACACAGCATGTAGGAATGTGTTAATTTGTTCCATCGACGCAGGCGCTGTCCGACTTGTATTTTAAATTAAATTGTAACTCTCGTGTACCAATAAATGGTACATGCAAATCAATTCGCCGTTAGAAAGAGCTAACACGATTGTTTTCATACAAACAATTATAATTTGTGTTAACATACCAGTAATGTAAACTAAAAGGAGGTGGTTAGTAATTTGCGATATAATGAAATAACTTGCACGGAAAATATTATAATACTTATCTTAATAATAACAACAAACAGAGCAAATTAAATAAAGCATTTAAAAGTACTAACTCATTCGTTATCTTCAGTTCGATTAGAAATATGACTGACCGGTTAAAATGGTAACATTTAATTGTTAAATTAATATTATTTTGGATATTTTTATTTTTACATTGATATTTTAGGTGACAGCTATCTGTGAACAGTTCACAGATTTCTGTGTAATAATGAAAAATATAATTATACGTCTAATCTTCATAACAAGTCGCCCTTTAATTTCAAACGAGTATGTCAAACGATGTAGTTTGCAGAACTTTTTATTTCTAATTTATCGCAGGAAAAGGTCCAACTTTTAATTTATTTATTTAGGTTACACTACGTCCGTATTTGGCTCGCCGATCTAAGTATGCTCATTTTCAATTCATTCAATCAGTTTAGTATAAATTGGCTGTAATAGACGGACAAACAAACACATGGATAATTCTGTAAGCTTAAAAGGGTTTCGTTTTTTTTTCCTCTACGGAACCCTAACAATACAATATTCGCACCTATTTCATTACATTATACAAAGCTAAATGCAACCTTTACTTAATATTTATTGCTCTTCCACATTTAGAAGTCACTTATCGCATAAAAATCACGACATACTTCCACCGCCCTCGCCATTATACGTGACATGAGGGCGCCTTATCAAACTTGTCGCTTCAGCAAAGTACTACATTCAATCACCCAATAATGTGCAATACACTGTAACAATGTCACCAACCTCCCCTAACCGCTGTTGAACTGTATACTATAAGCCATATAGAAAACAAATGAAACTCTAAGGTCACCACGCTTAGGCAGAATTTAGGAAGCTGTTGTGAAATGTGTAAAAATTCCCAGAAAAGTACACGCATTTTTCTTTCGACGCTTACAGCTTTACTTGTTGTTTAAATTGTACATGGTAAGGTTGATTTTGGGTTGCGATGTCGAGTGCAAGGATTTAGCTTCCCGGCAAGGGGGAAAAGGGCAAACACCATCATATTAAGTGAGCACATGAGAGGGAAAATGCGTGGGAAAAGCGGATATAGACGTTTATCGGTGGATTTTTCGCGTGATTTAGTCGCGACAAATCTGAGGGTTTAATTCGACCAATATTTTGTGAGCTCTCTTGTTGCAACCAGTTTGTGGAGATTGGAAGGGATCTGAAGGGTTCTAGGTGAACTGGTTTCGACATATCCACTAATACGATGTTGACATAAGGGCATGTCGATTTATTGCCATTTATTCGGAAAAGGGGGTGTTTTATTTATCTTTTTCCGAGTGACGTAATTTGTTGGGACGCTCTTGGCTGCGCCGAGTGATTATTTTCCCTTTTGTGTGAACTTCCTTGGTGTAATAAGGATAATAAGGAAATTTAGTTAGATATATTCACGTAGCTAGGTGATAACAGAAATACTATTTTCTTTTTGTTGTAACCGTCTGGCGTTGTAGTTTTGCAGTATTCCGTTGTCCACGACTTTGCAACCGTTCTCACTAATCATCATCTTAGCCGTAGGACGTCCACTGTTGGACATAGGCCTTCCCCATAGACCTCCAGTTGCTTCGGTTGGCAGCAGCTTGCATCCACCGTGAACCCGCGTTCTCACTGTACATTTGGCCAACTGGCTGATCAGTTGATCACATCATATTCCTCCTAATAATTATAATGAAAATTCCATTAACGGAGACTAGAAAGGGAGAACCTAGACAGTGAATCGAGACTCTCACCGGTTGAAAAACCTAGCTGCATATCTCCTACTCCCTGGTGTTACTCTCGTCGTCCGTTGTACCTGAAACTGACTCCATGCTGAAACGGCTCCGCTCGCAACGGAAAGGTAGCGGTTCGCGCTGCGACAGAGACAAGCGACCGAGGCAGGAGACCAAGGCCGGAGACCGAGGCCGGAGACACGGGACACTACTAGTACAGGGCATACGACCGTTTCGCTGTCTCCTGTCTCTATCTTGCTCCTTAACTGTCGCTTATACATTGCCTAACGTCAAGTAATCGTGGTCTCCTGTCTCGGTCGCTTGTCTCAGTCCCAGCGCGAACCGCCATCTGAAAGTAAATTTTAGTGCAGTAAAAACCTATACAATAGTCGCCTGCGCAGAATCTGTGTCCATCGTCCTATTATTATTATCGAGCCTGGGTTGGTGTCCCATTGCTGAGCAAAGACCTCCGCCATGTTATCTATTCCTCTCGGTCCAAAGCAGGCTGAGTGAGAAAGACGTTAAGTCATCTCCGTCTCGATGTTCCCATCCGTTTACATTCCGTAACAAAACTGGAAAACAACTGGTAAATATTTAAAAAAAATGCTCATGCGTTTCCGACTAACAGATTAGGTATATATGACACCAAACAATTTATGTCATTTACTCTTGTCATTGACTTATTAATGGGTGGTGAAACCGCCCTTTAAGTCATAAACTTTGTTTTTTATAATTTGATTTATAATTAGATTCGATAAAATCTTTAAATATTATGATTAGAATCTAAGCGGAAGATTTTTTTGTTATTAAGTATAAACAGTTTTTTTTTCTGGCACCGATTCTGTGGCATATTTAGCCCACCGCAGTGGTTGGTGTTGGCAGACGTGGCCGAACCAGCACGCATTGTCCATGTTGCTGCAAAGACTGCCAGATCGAAGTGGAATTCTTAACTCTTAATTCTATATGTATATTCACGAGGCATATGGACTAAGTAATTCCCCGTGTTTAATGTCACTAGAGAAATATAGTCATATTACAACAACAAATACACATTTAGGTTTCGGCCGTTAAATCGGATCACTAATTTATGACTACTTATAACCTATGCAATATCCTAACGTAATAGGCCTGAGGCTGTTTCTCGTTATCATAAACAATAATGATGTTAGTATCATATGCAATAGCAATTAATAGTACATTATGATACAAGTGTGCTATGTTGGTCATTACACTCGAGTCGGTTTTTAAGCCTGAGCCGAAGGCGAAGGCTTAATGGAGACGAAAAGTGTAATGACCAATGCTCACGTGTTTCATACGACGTTTTTCAACACACTTGCGAGGAAAAGTAAATAAAAGTTCACATTTAAATAAAACTTAACAAACAGAAACCCATTTAAAAGATGGCGGCCGTAATTTTTTTTTTTCGCGCGCTCAGCGCTGCATGCGCGCGCAAGTCTGAGATAAGGGCACCGGCAAAGTAGCTAATCAGCCACATATTTATAAATTTTGAAATTGGGTATTTATAGTTAAAAATACACCGTCAAATTATAAATACCAACAAGCTAACAAGCAGTTTCATGAAATTCTTTAATTATTTATCACATTTTGAATTGAATTTTATATTTACGCAAATAACTACTTAGCTGTTTTCGAAACATTAATACTTCTTGCTAATATTTAAAAAGATATGTAATGAAAAGGCACTAGTGCGATAATGTAATGTAAAAGGCACGGCATGGGTAATATTCTGCATTATCAGTGTAAATACGCTGTAATAAGACCTACTTTACGAGCAGGTGTGTTGAAAATTATAATGTTCTGGCTTGTACGCCTACGTTGCTGGTGGGCTATATATCTACCAATATTTAGAATAACCTACGTTTCCGCTATGTTAGATGCTTGTTTAGTATTTCAAACTCAAACTCACAACATTTATTGACAACAAAAACACACTACATCACAACAAAAACACAGTAAAAACATAAATAGGAGAAGAGAGAAAAATTAGAGTCGTTGTGCTGTAGTGTGATGCCAAAAGGCAATGATATTATATGTAACAGCTCACTGCCAAAAGGACTCAACATGGTGCCGTAGCCCTGTATTTTATTTCTAACACTACGAATTTTAGCCTTTTCGCTTTGTTATCGGTTAACTAGGTAACTAAATGAGCCAATCGCAAACAAGAATAACATCAAACGAACCTCACATTAGATGGCACATTTATCAATATTTCACCTGGCAACCCTCATAACTAACGGTTTTTTTTTTTCCAAAATTAAAAATCAATCAAAACTTAACCAGCCAGTCAGCTAGTGATGTACCAACTACAAGCGGCAACAGCTAGGCATTTGGCACAGATTGGTTGGTATCGATAACGAAATTGCCATAATGGTAATGCGTAACCGTAAAATGACAGAGATGGCAATTAGTGATAATGGCCGAGTAAATGCATTCGAGGGCAGGACAATGTGGAACTTATAAAGGCTATTATGCAAACGTGCGATAATTGCGAAAAAAAGGTGATAATTTAACGCGGCTTGATTTGTCAGGACTTTAGAAATACTATTGGAATAAGTAAAATTATCATTGGTAAAGAAGGTTCTCAGTTAATTTGAGTTTTATTCGGCCGTTGAAAGTACGTGACAATGTATTTGCGATACCTACAAGCAATTACAACGTCAAAATTCGCAATTTAACACTCTTACCAAAAAGTACCAAGTGATATTAGAATAGTTTCTAGGAAAAAAAAAAATAAAGCAAAATTTTCTTTTCGAAAGTGGTATAAAATATAATTATAATTCGTCATTCTTCAGTATGAGTGGCGTTGCGCTGAAGTTCTCACGCGGTTCAAGCGCGGACTGGGAACTTCACACACACCATTGAATAACTTCGCAGGTGTGTTCGTTTCTATGTGATGTTTTCCTTCATTTTATAAAGCTCGAGATATTTTATTTAAGTAATGTACTGTAAATTTACCATCATTAGTACACGAATAATACTAATAATGCTGTAACACCTTTTATATTTGTGTACATGACTCTATAAATCCATACTTTATTAGTAATATTATAAATGCGAAAGTGTGTTTGTCCGTCTTTCACGCCGTAACGGAGCGACGGATCGACGCAATTTTTGGCATAGAGATATTTTATGGGCCGGAGATTGACATAGGCTACTTTTACTTTTTATCCCGAAAAAATGCACACTACCCGAGGGAACAGTGCGCGATAACCGAACACCACGCGGGTGGAGCCGCGGGCAAAAGCTAGTGCAGTGTAAATTTCCCATCATTAGTAGACTAATAATACTAATAATGCTGTAATACCTTTTATATTTGTGTACAGTCAGCTGTAGAGAAAGGGTACCCCCTGTAATGGCGGTAGTATGCCGCCCACATGGATACCGCCGTTACAGGGGGGTACCTTTTCTCTGCAGCTGACTGTACATGACTTTATGAATAATATATAAAATAAAATGGCAATGTTAGGTGTAAAACTGATTTACGACGCCGTCACCAATTCTCAATACCAATAACAACATTACGAGACAGTTTAAATTTATCGAGTGGTACAGAATAGCCCCCAACACGTGTGTGACAAGATCTCATTGTTACAAGTCCGCGATCGCGGACGACGATTGCAAATGGCGACGCGAACACGTTAACTATCAAGATCCAGGTACATGTTTAATTCTCATAATTTAGAATGGTTTGAGAATAGCGACCCGATATGAGGGCTTGCGGAATGGTTTGAGAATAGGCCGATATTGGTTGACTGGTTGTAAATTAAAGTTAGGACGTTTGTTTCTGACAGGTTATGGGACTTATGGGCCGCGTTGTGGGGGCCGTATTTGTTTGTCATTTGTTGAGCATTTGAAAGTGTAGAGAGTTATATGTGATAGTATAGTTACCATAGGTATTAAATTGAAAAATCCAACCGAATGAATCACATCCGCCTATGTTACGAAGTCGGTTAAAAATAGTGCACTCTCGACCGGGTACTAAAAGTTTTTAATTTTTCACGGTTATTTATGTTAATACAGCCCAAGAAAAGTCATTTCATCTCGGCCCATATACACATGTCACTGCAGAACACAGGCCTCCTCTTAGAATGAGAGGGCTTGAGTCACAGATTACACGCGGGTTTGTGTGCATTGGGCACTTCATTCACATACCCCAATAAATTTTTCGTAGGTGTTTGGACACCTGCTCTTTACTCTTATTTACTCTTATTTTGTATTTTTTTTTATGTTTAGGTACTCTTTTTTGCATTTTTTTACGGTATAGTGGAAAACGAGCAGACGGATCGCCTGATGGTGAGCGATTACAGTCGCCCATGGACACCTGCAACACCAGAAGAGTCACAAGTGCGTTGCCGGCATTTAAGGTAGGAGTACGCTCCTTTCTTGAAAGCTTGATTTTGTAAATTTAATATAATTTTGGACAAAAATTCCGAGCCCGGGCTAGAACCCAGAACTGCTTGAGAGACAACCACTAGACCACCACAGCTTTGCAAGTAGGAAAAAGCCTGAAAAGTTTAAATAACTATTTTTTAAGAAAGATCTTTGACGATGTCAAGTCCTCGTAAGAGATATTCACAAGAGCAATAACACTATCAAACTATCAACTGCTCTAATCAGAAAATTTCGCCAACAATTGAACCCCAAAACTCGTAACTTATACCCATAACCAAATGTGAACTCGCCTTAAATCGATCCTTTACAATACTCAAAGGGAAATAAAGCTGAATTCACACCGCCAACTGTTTATGGTTATTTGCCATACAACAATCTAACATTTTACGCCTGCTTTAACCATTACCGACTTAGAAATGCGGTCACGATGCATGAAAAGGTTATGTGAAAACTAAGTATGCGTCTGCATGGTTAAGTTGGTAAAGCTGTGCTATAAGAGTGAGCGTCAAACTTATGTGGAGCAAAAGCTCGCTTGAAAAGTTTTATAGGGCTTAAAGTTTCCAGTTACGAAGTAGTCTGTTGGAGAGAATTTTTGATATTAAAATTGGCCGTTTGGCGTTATGTGAAGAGGTCGTAATGGGCTGGATTAACTTCAGAACACTTATTAGTAAGTTTTGGGAGTTTGGAGTACTTGGTTGATTGTATAAAGTCGGATCACTGCTTTGGTTATTTATATTGTCTAAAACTTTATTTCAAATGACAATTTTAATACAAATTAGTCATTATAATCCCGGGATGGCGGTGGATGCGAAAAGCACAAGACCGATCTGAGTGGAGAGCCTTGGGGGAGGCCTATGTCCAGCAGTGGACATCTTTCGGCTGACATGATGAGTCATTATAATCACTAGAATTATGAGAGTTGTGTGAAAGTTGAGAATGAAAGTGGCGAGTCGTCGTTCATTGTGGCGATCTAAGGAGGAGGCTTTTGTTAAGCAGTGGATGTCTTCCGGCTGATGATGATGATGATGATGATGAATCACTAGAAATAGCATATATTTGACCTGAATAAACATAAAAAGTAACAAATAAAACAAGTCAATAAGTTGTCGCAAAAAAAAAAATGATAATAATAAATTAACATCAGATGTAAACGCGATGTTACATAAGACTTAAATATACTTTTTGTGTTCTGTTAAAAAAATAAGAAGTTAGATAAATTTAACTGCTTCACTCATTTACAGCAATATGTATCCAAATCAGTCAAACCAATGTTTGGAAAAAATGAGGATTCATTTTGAGAACAAACAAACAACCCATCACTCTAAAAGCATTATAGTTTCTCCGCTCAATCATAGATAAAAATAACGATAGATAATATTTGTTTTTATCAGCTAGACAATTGCACAGCAAAATCAAAACAAAATTCAAAACGAAAAACTCTAAGGCGGCCCCTAGACCTACAACAACATTGTACGAGTACAATACTTTTTATTGCACAATAAGATTGAAAGGCGCTCTGAATCCAAACGAGCAATTGTATTGCACAATAATACGAACTGCACAATGTTTTCGTGTTCAGTATAGTATTGAATATTGGGCAATACTGACCCTACACGATGCAATATAAAAATATGGTGCAATGAAAATTAAACTCGCTCAAACTTTTGGTCAATCATTGTGCAATCTTCAATATCAACCCTAAACGGTCAATAATATTGCACAATTCGCGATATTGCACAATATAATTGACCGTTTAGGGGCCGCCTAAAGCTTTTTTTCTTTAAAAAACATCCAAGATAAACATGTTTGTGTATCGGACTGTCCCTCCCCAGCGGCGGACATGTCGAGCAAACAGCCGAGCATTCCCACAAGCCGCGCTCATTTAGTGCTCGCACGGCACGCGTGCGCACTGCACATTGATATATCAATGTTGTAGACACGGCAGTTTTCTACTCCCAAATGTAAGTTATATTTTTATTCATATGTGCTCATCTAATGGCATGACGAACCAGCGTTGCGGGAAAAAAGCGAATCAGTAATTAGACTGATGCATGCATTATAACTTAAACTAGGTTTTTGCCCGCGGCTCCGCTCGCGTGGTATTCGATTATCGCGCCCTGTTCCCTCGAGAACTGTGCATTTTTCTGGGATAAATCCCTATGTCACTCTCGGGACCATAAACTATCTCTACAAAAATCACGACGATCCATCGCTCCGTCACGGCGTGAAAGCGTAACAAAAAACAAACAAACTCACTTTCCCCTTTATAATAGTATAGGAAGGATAGGATATAGGATAGGATATAGGAAGGATAGGATAGGATACAGGATAGGATAGGATAGGATAGGATTTAGGATAGGATTAAATAATTACACGATACTATCCGCAACAGACTTAGTCAGAAGAATTTTTTCTACTTATTAACTCTTCTGAATTCCCATTAAACTTATCATCATCTTCATTTCTAGCATGAAAAAATAAGTAATGCAGAATCTCAATTCAAGTTTCGGGTGTAAGTAATAGTTTACTGGTCCAGACTGGTATATCTTATTGAATTTTTTTTCGATGTTTTTATTTCCAGTTTCAAACCATTGACTTGTTTTGGAAAACTTCTTCCTATTCTAAAGAAATTGTGATAAATAATTTTTCACTGCTCTTAAAGATAGCTTCTTTTTCAGTTCAGCTATAATGCTCCCCAGTGGAATGAACCGATACCGTCAGATTTTGTCCAGCATTTTTTTTTCACAGAGCGAATTCTGTCATTTCTAGTTCTTCCTAACCCCGTCATTGATCTACAATAGATCCTCCCGGCGCGGGCGCACGAGCGGCGCACGATTCAGATTAATCTATCGAAAATCGTTTTACAACATATTATTTATAGAGCGCATGCTCACAATGATCATCAGTCCGTAGGGATGTGCCACGATGCATTCCCGAAGTTATCGTGCGAGTGAAAGAACGACTTAGGTACAGTCAGTTCCCCACACCAAAGTGATTTTTTGTGTTAACTGCAAAAAAAAAAGTAATCGAGTAATTACTTAATAACATAGAACATCGAAATATCGCAGGTGGTAGGATCTTGTGCAAGGTCCGCCCGGATTGCTACCACCATCTTGCTCGCTAATCCTGCTGTGAAGCATCAGTGCTTGCATTGTTGTGTTTCGGCGTAGAGAGTAAGACAGCCGGTGAAATTACTGGCACTTGAGGTATCCCATCTTAGGCCTCTAGGTTGGCGACGCATCTGCAATATTGGTGTTGTAGATGTTTATGGGCGGTGATTATTTTTACCATCAGAAGACCCACTTGCTCGTTTTCCATCCAGTCGAATAAAAAAAAAATATTAAAAAAATATTGAACAGTTTGGATCGTATTTGCTTACCTACCAAGTACGTTAACTGGTTCGATAATCGAAAATCAAATCGTTCTGTCAAAGTCAAAAAACAAAAAGAACGCTTATTTTTTTCTGATAGCAGCCAATTTTTAAATCTGTACTAAAATAAGGCACACGTTTCAACAATTAACTCGAATAATGAAATTTCCGAACTATCTCAAGACTGCCAGCCTATTTTAAGAACATTGAATATTTAAGAGGCCTAATTGAAATGAGAGCGCGTCCTGCGACACTCTGGAGTGCGGCCAGGGCTTAGGGAACTTGACGTGGTCACAGTTTAGAAAAAAAAAATATTACTATGATTTTCTGAAAGCGATCGCTTTTCAATAAAAAGATCGCGTATTGGTGTAAACTGTTATTTTTTTTGACCAATTAATCTTAATTAAACTATCTAGTTTTACAATGTAACAATTTAATAACTCATATGAGGTCTTTGTGTTAAACAAAAACAAAACAGTGAAAAGAGAAAATAAAAATATGTAATCGTGTTAATTATGTATTATTTCTTTTAAATATCTGAAAATATCTAATTTAAAGGACTGGAAATGCACCAATCTAGAATTAAATTAACCAAAGTTATTTTACATTATATTCTAAAATTAGAGTAACCCGTATGTATTTTACTAAATATTATTAAGCAAGTAATTAGTAAAATAAATACCGAAATGAACTTTTACACTATTAAACCACAATCCAAAACTTTCAAACCAGTAACATATCTTTTACATAATTGATTAGAAAATTTATATTTCTTTTTTTATAATTTTCAAGATCCAGTCATATACCCTCTGTAATGAGAACCCTGACACTGGAGTGCGGCCAGGATAATTACCCGGCTTCCAAGATGAGATTTAACGTAACGGTTAATTGGTTAACGTTTTTTAACGTTTTTTATAACGTCTGGAACGTTTTCTGCGTCTGACTGCGATTTACGCTGAGCTAATGAAGTGACTGCTTATGTCTTTAGTTTATGGTAAGCCTTTAGCTGTTCTGTAAAGGTTTTTGCTAAGTAAGGGGCTGTGAGTAATTAAAGTTAGCCTATTTTCTAGAGCAGTTTTAAATAGACATAATTACAAGCAGGCGTCAAAATTATTAACGTTCATTTACGGAAAGATGGACGTACGAACAAGTAGTAGTATGGGTTCGTTGTAGGACTAGAGTACCCTAAAAATTATTTAAGACTACCTTATGCCCGCAACTTCGTCTGCGCGGATCGAGGTTATCGGGCGGCGGCGCCCTCTATCGGAATAAAAGGTACGTTTCCTTGGGGTTCAAACTACCTATATACCATATTTCATCAAGATCGGTTCAGTGGTTTTTGACGTGAAATCGTAACAGACAGACAGACAGACACAGTTGCTTTCGCATTTATATTACTAGCTTATGCCTGCGACTTCGTCTGCGCGGATCTAGGTTATCGCGCGGTGGCGCCCTCTACCGGAATAAAAGGTATCCTATGTTGATCCCTGGGGCTTAAACTAACCATATACCACATTTCATCAAAATCGGTTGTTGTTTCGACGTGAAAGCGTAACAGACAGACAGACAGAGTTACTTTCGCATTTATAATAATAGTAGGGATTGCGTATAAACACAGGGATTTAAGAACTTTAATGTTCAGTTTAATGATGGTTAGTTTACTGCTTTAGAAACGCATTTTTTTTATGAAGTGTCAACCTTTATATAATAATATAACTATGTATTGTATAAAAGTACCAATAAGTAAGAAGATACCTTTATTACGTAAGATTAATCTTACCTAATAAAGGTCTCTTCTTACATACAGAGACCTGTCATGTCATCATAATGTAACGCAACACTATCATAATTCTTTATCGATTAATCGAAGTATCGATACTAATCCCATCACTAGTCGTGTGATGTCGAAGGTTGTTACCGGTGATTCCGCGCCGTGTGCGAACCTCTTCCGGTATCGACTCGACGGTAATGACCGCCTGTTTGAACTGTGTGACTGTTCGTACCTAATAGATGTTAGCTCTAATAGGCGTTTGAAGCCTCCTTATCTGGAGTGCCTGTGAATTGGATTCACTTTAGTCTTGTGGAGAAATACAAGTACTAAAACTATTACGGATATTTGGCTCGTGCTGATTTCTTTACAAATATGTGGAAACGAATTATCTCTCTGCCCTGTTGTAGGGCCACTACGAAACTCGAAGTTCGTATCGTACCGTCCCTCTCGCTCTCGTATTAAATAGTACAAGTGTCAGAGGGATCGCACGACATGAACTTCGAGTTTTGAGTTTCGTAGTAGGCCTGCTGCAGGGTGTAGACCAGACTCTCTGAGGACTATGGTTGTCAGATACGACTTTCCTATTATGAGGCAGTAGGGGGCTGTCATGAACGCAAAGCGGTATTGCTAGTTTTGTTTTGTATAACTTAGTAACATTCCATCTTTTCCAACCTAATATACGTCCCACTGCTCGGCACAGGCCTCTTCTCAGAACAAGAGGGCTTGGGCCCATAGTTCTCACGCGGGCCCAGTGCGGATCGGGAATTGAATAAGTACCCATCTATTTTGTTATAGAACTCCTAATATACATACAAATGTAAGTTAGGATACTTTTCTAATAGGTAAGTTTTGCACAGTATTTATGTATATGGAAGTGTTTTGAGGATTTCGTTTCCTCAACAAACTGTCATGTAGTTTGGCGAAGAATGTGTTCATGTATACATTGTGTAATTGTTAAAATTAAATAAAAAATAAAAAACTGAGAAATAAATGAATTCGAGTTTAGGGTATTCATGAAAAAATTCAGATTAAAATCTTCACGTCACTATTATCTTCTGTCTCTTTGTTGTCCTCCACTAAAAGCAGAGCGGTATTGAGGGCATGTATCGCTTCCTTTCCCATGAGCCTTATGGGATCGCCTTGGGAACTTCAACCACGCGGGCCTGAGAAAATAAATAAAAATAAAACAATGAAAATGGGCCAATCAACTTTTTTATCGACACTTCGGGCGTCTCCTGCGTTACAAAAATTGTCTCTGGCGTTACCAAAAAATCGTACTTCCAAGATATTTCACGGTTTAATAGGTTGAACTTACGTAGTATCTTATCTATTAAATTACAGAAAAGACACTTACTTACAAAAATCTGCAATTGTTTGAAAAAATTCGCGGACAGATTAGTGTCGGTAAAAAAAGTTGACTGGCCCAAATCTATAGTTTAAAACTAATAGCTTAACTAAACAGCCTGCAGTACAGCAAAGGGGTGTATAACGTCCCTGAGTTAGATAATAACAATGCAGTCTAAAAAGTCTATGACAGTGTATTACTCGCATTGTTCTCTGTAGTGCTAAACCTTTTCTCTCCCAGCAGCCTCAAGTCCTTCTAAACCTATATTTCATTGATGACACATGGCAGATAGCATCTTGGACTTGGGTTGACGAAAGCTGACACTTGTGGATATTAATAAAAATCAGCCAAGAGCGTGGCGGACATTTATCTCACTCGTTCCTTACAAGAAAGGATAAGTCACTTCGCAAATTACATACAACATAGCATCATATTAAATGATATTGTAATGGATAACTCACGTCTTAAATCAAGTTTAGCTCGACATGTTTCGGGTTATTTCGAAACCCTTCTTCTGGAGCTTCTTGGCGCGTAGTGCGCGCGTTGCGGCAGCCGCCGAGTCGCGTGCTCCAGAAGAAGGGTTTCGAAATAGCCCGAAACATGTTGAGCTAAACTCGATTTAAGACGTGCTTTATCCGTTACAATATCATTTAATATGAGTGAGTCTCACGGTAGTTTCATGATCAAAACATACCATCAGTTAACTAATCAATGGATGGTGAAACAGCCCCTTAATCCACAAATACAACCATCACTCCAACAAACTTTCTGTCGCTCCCAAATCCACCAACAACAATCCCACTATAAATCAGCCATGATAACTCCATACATCTATACAAGTCTATCTCTTACACTTAGATCGAGTGTAGCCATAATTGTTAATTTCCAGCAAAATGCTTGCAATAGCTTTCACGTTGTCCTAACTAACGATCCCATAGCTGGATGCCTATCGGGTTTCCGCGCATAGCCCCGGCCCGGTTGATTTGTTTAACTGGCTGTTAACTGACGGTTAAGGTTTAGTGAAAGCTTCGGTGGAAGCTTTTTTCTTATCATCATCAATCGGCCTTTATACGACCCACTGCAGGGCACACCTCTCGTAATGAGAGGACTTGGGCCGTAGTTCCCACGGAGGCCTAGTGCGGATTGGGAACTTCACTCACACTATCGAAAGATTTCCTTACGTTGTTTCCCTTTATCATAAAGCTCATGGTAAATTTCAAATGTAATTTCACACATGTTTCGAAAAACTCAGAGGTCCGAGCCTTGACTAGGTAGGACCCGCGACCGTCTGCTTGAGAGGAATTAGGTCAAAGAAAGGTAGTTTTTATACAGTAATATTTCTCAAAATGTAGTATACTTACTAACTACTATATATCTACTGATAGGTTTATATTAACAAAACTGTAATAATATAACAAATCTCACTTTATGTAAAATTTTGGTCAAAAGTAATCTCACGGTTTACCAAAAGATACGAGGGCGACACTGAAAGTTTTTAGAACTGGCCACTTGTAAACAATATAATAAAAAAGTAAGTTTAAATTTTGAAAATGGAACTCTTTGCCAATATTATTGAATATGTATTTCATTCATTTGTCATTTGTTTTATGATTTGGCGGCAAATTGAAAATTGTCTGCGTCACGTCAACATGAATTTAACTCGCGAAAATTTTCGTGCAATGATTTTTTATGACTTTCGATGTCATTTAAGTCAACAAGAAAGCTATGATAGACTTCGATTGGCCTTTCATGATGAAGCCCCATCTCGTGCGACCATTTACAACTAGTTTAATGAGTTTAAACGTGGTCGCACTAATCTCACCGACGATTTGCGTGAGGGACGGCCTTCTACGGCGACGACTGAAAATAACATCAGTGTTGTGCAGCGTATGATAGAGACTGACAAAAGAGTGACGTATCAGCAGATTCGGACAAGCTTAGGCATCGGTATGAGTCAAGTGCATAAAATCCTCCATGAACATTTAGCGGTCAGGAAGCTTTGTGCGAGGTGGATACCTCATAATTTGACCGAGGCCCAAAAACTCCGTCGGGTTGATTGGTGCCGTGAAATGATTCAAAGATTTAACGGAGGTGACTCAAATGCTGTTTTCGACATACTTACGGGTGACGAAAGCTGGGTTTACTGTTATGATCCAGAAACCAAGAGACAGTCTGCTCAATGGGTGTTTCCTTTCGAGGAGTTGCCAACTAAAGTGAAGAGAGGTCGAAGCGTGGGAAAAAAGATGGTGGCCTCGTTCTTCGGAAGGACAGGTCACTATGCGACAATTGTTTTAGAGGATCAAAAAACAGTTACTGCAGAGTGGTACACTAACAATTGTTTGCCACTTGTATTGGAAAAAGTTCGGGAGAAGCGACCTCGAAGTAGGATCCTTTTTCACCACGACAAAGCCTCGTCGCACACCGCCAGGCGAACGATCGACTATTTAGTGACGTCAGACGTGGAATTACTGGGTCACCCGCCGTATAGCCCTGACCTCGCACCTTGCGATTTTTATTTATTCCCGAAAACAAAAGCAAAACTTCGAGGAAAACTTTTTATGAACACCGAGGAAGCAGTGGGTGCGTTTCAAAAGGCCGTCGAAGAGACCCCTAAGGACGAGTGGGCTAAGTGCTTTTCTCAGTGGTTCCATCGGATGCAGCGGTGTATTGATGTGAATGGACACTATTTTGAAAAGATATAATAAAACTAATAACTTGCTAGATTGCTCAGTTTTTGATTTTCTAAGAACTTTCAGTTTGACCCTCGTATTTATGGCAATTTAACACTTACAAGTTTAACTCGTATGCAAAACACTTTTTAAACTTCTATAGCTATACTTACTTATTTCACCCAAAAATGATGCACAAAGTTTAAATTAAGGAAAATAACTCGCTACTACCCTGTTCTCTATAACCTATTCTTATTTATCATTATCACTTTGATAGTACCTTTGATAGGGCAGAAGGTTAGTTTTCTAAAAACGTACTTATACCTTTAACAAAAAAAAAACTTAACCAACATACCATTAATAAGCATAAAACCATTCTTAATAGTGCTAAGTATTGTTTAATTTACTCATCAGTGTAATTTCAGTGATGGTGAATTCTCTAGTTAAAACTCATAATTAAGAAACATACCTCATAAGAAAAATTATAAATATTTACAAATCAGAAACTATATTTTTTAAATGTTTAATTTACTTAAGTAAAAAATATTGACCAGTTAGAGCTAAATTAACTAAACGTCACAGTTCCACCGGGCCCGGAATGCGAGTACATAATGCATGCGCGCACGCACGTCGCAGATCGATGGATCGTATCGATCCGCACAAAGGATAGTCGTGATCTCGATTACGTTGCTTCTAAATTCGAAGTTTGCTTCGTTTATGTAAAGTGGTTGGGTTTGTCTTATTTGTAAAGAGTTAAGCGTTGTTTAAGGATACTTTGTTGGTTTGTTTTAAATTTACAACGAAGATATTTGATATTAGTAATTATTTTTAGTAAATGGCCTGACATCTTAGATTACTGCAATGCCGCGTTATCAACTGTGACTAATAAGTAGTCTATCGATTTTTATAAAAGTTCCTATCAATGAATATGTCGCTAAGGTCGAACTTTGAAGTTGACAGACACGTCTATTGCTATTATTATATATTGTATATTATACAAAAGAAAAAGGTAGCAAATGAGATTTTCCGGCTGGTGTTATACACAAAGATAACTAATGACGCGCGATAATTTTAACGCTCTCCTGTAAAAAAAATATCGAGATACGTGGTAATAAATAAAATCAAATCCTAACTGCCTTAAAAATCGAAAAGGAAAATAACAAGTCTGGTAGCCTAGAGCTTTGTCAAGTTACTTAAACTTCCACAGTCGAGACCTAATTCAAAATCTTAACCAGCTCAAAAACTTCCAATATAGTCAACCAATTCGAGTTGTCGGCCATCATAGAACCGTGCCGTAATGACATTTTACGTCATTCTATAAACATTGTTATAGACAAAAAATATTATTCATTATAACAGGGTTCCATGGTGGCCTAGGGATCAAACTGGTTGACTGTACCTAATGGGTCCAAACTGTTTAAGTTTAAGATACTTAACAAAGTTCTAAACTGCTAGAACTGATTTAATACGAGTATAAAGTTTTTTAAAGTCAGTCGGGTTTTTTAATTGTTTTACTTATATTTTTTATTCAAACTGATAGCTTATAAATGTGTGTAACATAAATAAATAAGTAAATAAAATAAATATCACGGGACAATTCACACCAATTGACCTAGTACCAAAGTAAGTTTAGTAAAGCTTGTGTTATGGGTACTAAGCAACGGATAAATATAATTATATATAATTACATACTTAAATACATATTAAACAGCCAAGACCCGAGACCAAACATTCGTATTTTTCATACAAATATCTGCCCTGACGTGGGAATCGAACCCGGGACCTCAAGCTTCGTAGTCAGGTTCTCTAACCACTAGGCCATCTGGTCGTCTAAACATACTCGTATAATGCTAGTTTAGAACTAGCTCCATAAAACGAGTAATGCTCTTAAACTAGCATACTCATCTTTAAATTGACATCT
The DNA here is from genome assembly GCA_037349165.1 of Choristoneura rosaceana. Taxonomy (NCBI): domain Eukaryota; kingdom Metazoa; phylum Arthropoda; class Insecta; order Lepidoptera; family Tortricidae; genus Choristoneura; species Choristoneura rosaceana. The sequence goes on from JAZBNJ010000032.1 coordinate 4,960,119, forward strand.
ACTTACAACACAATTAAAATTCTATAAAACGTAAATGGAACTCTAAAACGAAGTTCCAAACGGAAGCTGCAGCGTACCACAATAGTAGATTGATAACCAAGGGTGGAAAGTGACCCATTTCACCCGAGATATTTCTGGCGCTCGAACGAAGTGAGAGCGCCAATAGTTCGAGGGGAAATGGGTTATTTCACCCGAGTTAGACACTCTACTTTTCATTTCGACTGTGAGGAAACTGAAATACTCCAAAAAAACGAGAATAATAATATTAATAATAAATGGCACAATGAGCAGCGACGGTGATCTGGGGGGGGGGGGGGTTTATTTGTAAGTAGGTTAGTTTTAGCTTAATTTTAATTTTTGTATATAGTTCTTTTTTGTTTTCATATTGTTGTTATTTTGATTGTTAATGATAAATTGAATTTACTTGTACCTATCCAACCTCCATCGGTACCTTTTGGACTGGCCACTTGCCATAACGAAACGTGAAAAAAAAATGTCGTTGACGTAACTCAATTATCTTCGATGTCATGGCTAGCCGAAAAATTAAAAAAAAATTACTTTCCACCCTAGAGGAGGAAAAGCAATTTTCCACCCGGCTATCTACCCATGAAAATTAAACTTTCCGAACAGGAGAGATGAAAAATTCATTGACACTACACACAGAACAATCAAAAACAAAACCAAACCCAATCCTCTTCAACTTAAAGTTCAACTTAAATACTAACCAATTCCCATTGAAAAAAATATAGAAAATGAATGCACGTCTACATCGAAAGGAAAGCACGTATTCGTCGCGGTTCTATATAAAAAAGTCTTATTTCATTCATAAATCGAGTCGTTTTTTTTACTCGCTCTTTCATCGGCCGGTTGATCGACGTGAAATGATGTCAAAACTTTTTTGAAATCATTTAACACACTGTTTACAGTTGAGCGGTTCCGTCACGGATGGAGTCTGACGTTCCCAAGGTTTGGTCTTATTTTAGTGGCATGTAGCTATTTTTGAATAAAAAAAAACGTACTGTGAGTCGAAGACAATCTTTAAGTAGATCTCCTGAGATAGTTTTTGCGTTTGCGGTGCTTCTTATTCTAGGTATGGAAGAAAACATGGGGATAAACATCGGAACCACAATCGGAACGCTACCCGTAAAAAGGTGTAGCTTATTCAAGGCGTTCAAAGAGCTAAGCATTGCAAAGAAAATTAAAAAACTTGCTGGTTATAAACAGGAGAAGATGAAAGTTTGAGTGACTGCTCTAACTATGACTCCAATAATGAAGTGACACTTAAAACAAAAAAAAAATGGCAGAGATAACGAGGCAAATTATGATTGATTTTTTTGGAGTCTTTTTTTTATTTCTACTCCAAATTTGTTACTTTTACGGGTATCCCGTGAAAGCATATCGAAAATACAAACTAAAACATGAATGCACAGAAAAACCAAACCACCACTCACCAGCGCTGGTCTCTTTTTTTGGTTTTTCTGTGCATCCATATCTCAGTTTGTAGTTTCGATATAACGAGGCAGAAGGAGATAGCTGGAAGATTTGGACACGTATAACATGTAATATAATAATAGACTGTTCTGATTTTGCGCTAGGGTGTTGTAATCTCTACAAGTCCCCGTCTGGTTTAATCTCAAGGGCTTTCACCTAGCAATAAGGAGACCTAGGGACTGCAATAGACTTAGCAAAAATATATTAGATTTAATTTACTTCTGAGTTACCGATTTGCTGTAGTTAGAGCTGTGATCGAAAACATATAAACATACTAGCTTTTGCTCGCGGCTTCGCCCGCATGGAATTCGATTATCGTGCGCTGTTCCCTCGGGAACTATGCATTTTTTCGGGATAAAAAGTAGCCTATGTCACTCTCAGGTTCATTAACTATATATATGCTGAAAAATACGTCTATCCGCCTTTCCGTTTTGACGTGAAAGACGGACAAACATACACACAAATACAAACATACAAACACACACTTTTGCGTTTATAATATGGAGTATGGATATATATTGCGCAATAAAACAGTGTCACTACTGAGCAGAATAAGGAGCAGCCCAAACAGAATCTTAAGATAGTAGCTGAACATGTGTGTTGTCCTGTTTTGAACGAAATTATTTGAAGTGTAAAATCCTACTCAGTTTTTAAGTACTAAACTAACATTATTTGTGAGATTGATACTAACAAAAATAAGATCTATGTTATCTTTATAAATCAAATAACAGATAGGTTACTTTGTATTCCGATATTACGAGTACCTACCACAAATTACGACGTATTTAAAATACCAAAATCTAACCCGCTAAGCAAAGAAGACTTGAGAATTTTGCACGAACGTGGAGAGTAAGACAGCCGGTGAAATTACTGGCACTTGAGGTATCCCATCTTAGGCCTCTAGGTTGGCAACGCATCTGCAATACCCCTGGTGTTGCAGATTTATGGGCGATGGTGATCTTTTACTGTCAGGAGACACACTTGCTCGTTTGCCTTCCAGTCGAATAAAAAAAATCAAAAATGAGATCTATGTTATCTTTATTAATCAAATAAATTATTATTATTATAACCGAAGATACGAAGGTATTCTTGCCCAAGCTAAAAAAAACGCTTCGCTAGCATTTCGCGCCTGTTTGGTCTATGGTAGTTCTGTGGTAACGCAATTAGCAAAATTTTTTCACCACCTAAATGAGTCAGTCAATTGCTTAACTAGACGCCTAGCCACAATTCGCTAATCGTTAATTATTAAAAAAAATCAAAAACTCAATTAAACCTAATTTCACACTTCATGCCATTAACCTGTCGAACTAGTTCTTTTGCAATCAGATTCTAAACATTAAATGCATCGGAAAGCAAAAACAACTCGACACAAAGTAACTTTTATGCAGTTGCGCTAGAGTCGATTATTTTCTGGAGCGGTGCGCTGCAAAATATACTTTGTAATGGTATTTGACACTTTATTTGGTACGTTTTGAAAGTTGCATAGAGGAACGGACACACTACGTTTTCGTGTCGTTATTGTTGGCGGGGCGTTACTATTGGTTTTTTTATTTATTCATCAAAATTGCTATATAAAATAAAAATTCAAAAAAATGTCCTCATGTACATTATGCAGAACGTTCGTGCAAAATTTTCAAGTCTACTTTGCTTAGCAGGTGAGATTTTCATCTTTCATGTCAGTTGATATTCGTGGTACTTAATATCGGAATACACAGTACCTAACCAATCTGTTATTCCTAAGATCCATCGGGTGTTCCAATAGAGATCTTTCTCCAGGCAATTGTTACGCCTGGAGACCAAATTCCTAAGGAAGAGCATCCGAAATTGTATAATGTATATGCGTCGAGTAGAGAAACTTCGATCGCGCAACGCAGAATCCAACTAGTTTCTATATTTGCTCACTAGATGGCGCTAGGTATCGCTACCACATGCAACAATTTAAATAAAAACTCTCGCCATCAAACGTAGCAGTTTGGCGAGAATATATAATGTTTAGTACCTATGTTGTAATTTGAATATATAAATAAATTAAAAATAAAAATTTAATAATTAATAAAAAAGATTTCAGCCTGAAGGAGTAAGCAAAACATTCATGTGGGTGTCCATTCTAATATTTAAAAAAATATGAAAGTTAAACATTGTCAACATTTGACACTAGAATTAAACTTGTTCGAAAACCCAATCCAGATAAAATTAACAGTACAGACATAACTTGGATCACAACAGTATTTCCAAAACTTTAAACAACTTTTTTAAGAATTAGTGGCGCGGTTATGTTCCGGGAGGGGTAATTATGAACTCGCCTCAATTTCACGCGAGCCGCGATCGAGTGCAAGGAGTACCAACACCGGTCAATGCGTAACGCGGTGGTACCTCATTTCATGCTCCATTGTGGCATCTTGTGAAAGCAATCAGGCGGTGGTTTTTGTCGGAAATAATTAACCGCTACCTTCTACTTATTCACAGATTAAGGTTCATTGAAGTTTAGTAGACAGTTGAGGTGTTTCTATCAAAGTTTTTCTTGTAAAATACTGTTTTAGAAAACAGTGATATGTGAAAATGCATTTTTACAATTTCATTGTGTTGTTTGTCTTGCAATGGTTCAAGTAAAAATATCCACTGTAGGAACTAGGCTGTATACCGCTGGCAGGTGGTAAAATTGACTTTATTATGTGTATAATGATAGTATTTTTGTATTGTATGATTCTAGAATTTGATTTTAAAAAAGGATTGTCTGCCGTATACATCCACAGATTGTTCCCGACAGCCTGAGCGGCTGGACCTATCTCTGTAAAAGTATATTTATAACTACAATAATATAAAGCGAGTATTGAAAAAATATCCTTTTATTTGAACTGACTTTTAAGTCACGCGCGTAGATCCCCTTTACGTAAGCTCTTACCAAGTTACAGTCCCCACAGTACACTTCGATGGCAGCAAAGTAGATACGGATATCTGCATTTTTTCAAAAAAGTTTTTTTTACAAAAAATAACTTATTTCAACCATATCTACAAGTCTGTTAAAAAAATATTTCAAATTTCTAAATAATTAAGAAAATTTGAGACGTAAAAGAGGACATCTGCACGAGCTTTTAAAAAAACATCGACGTAAAAACGGACATTTGAATTTACCCGCTTTTACGCCGGCGCTTTGACAGGCTGCTTGACACGTCAATAAAGTTATCTGTCACCTACCACATTCGTATTTGACAAATTTTAAGAAAACGATGCAAAATACCTACGAAAATTAGTACCTGTGATACAATCATGTTATATTATAGTATTAATTGTTGAAATATTAGCCCTGGTAATGAAATTGTAACCGTAGTAAATTCTTCTTCTTCTCTTTTAAAATATGGCTTCTGTCCTAATTAATAGGACAATTTCGCCAGTGTCAAAGTATTCTCTTTTGAGAGGCAACGTTGTACGGTGATTGTAGTTTTTGTAACTTGATAGTAAAATTCCAGAAACCACGTGGAAACAACTTGCGCATTAAAAAATGTCAGACACGAGAGCAATATTGAATTTTGTGATCACTGTTCACTGTTAAGGTTAATCGCCGCATAAAACACTATCAAAATTATACTTCAACTAGCCAAAGTAACAGAAATATAAAATTAGATATTGTCTACATCCTCCATGTTCGAATGCCACAAATCGAATCTCAACCGTAGTAAATTAATTTTGTTTTGACGTAAACACGGACGTATGCCACTTGTCCGTTTATACGTCATATTTTTTGCATATGTATCAATCTAAAAATGTATTATTTCTTATTTCTATGAGTAAATTTGGTTGGTTTTTGGTTTTTCCTCAAATATTTAAAGAAATACATATATTATGCATAAGCGGATATCTGACAGATGTCTTCCTCTACGTTTAAGCTCTTTCAAAGTAAACAAGTACATCTACAATTTTTCAGTAAAATAATGCTACAGGAAAAAAATCTGTTTTACAATCGCTAAAGAACATTATTTTAATACATCATAGAAAATTTCATGTTAATCGGTCCATTAGTTTCAAAGTTATCATTATTTTTCACTAAATACGCTCTCCTGTAAAATTGCAGATATCTTCTTTTACTTTGCTGCCATCGACTTATTTCTAGTGAACATTCATTTGTATTTAAATTTGGCACAGATGTGTATAATTTGATCGTCAATGCCAATGTAAGCAATATAGGTATAGGTAATATAAATATATGAAAGGACAAACCGAAAGAATTGTGATCACGTTAGATTAAACATCGTTTTCATAAAAATTTAACCCTGGGCATAATATTTTAGTAATAGGTACTATTCGAAACGGTATAACAAAAAAACAACGCAGCAAAAAAACTACCTAAATATTATATACTTTTTTAAATACTAAATTAAACGGATCAACTCCCGATTATAAGCTAGCTTTCTAGAAACTTGAGTGTTTTTGGCGTCTCAATCCGATATTTATTATTTTAAATTCATAATCTTCTTAGAGAGCTTAGTCTCAAAATAGCAATGTTTCAGATAAATATTATTTTTGGATGTCTGTTTTTGTAGAGCTACTAAGTATAAATGATTAATATCTTTTTTATACAAACCTTGGGATAAATATACAAAGAAGAAGTTATTCACTTCTTTACGGGAATTTTACTTGTGAACATGGAATCACAAGTACAGTAATCCATTTAAAAAGATTAAACGGTAGTGCTATTTGGTTCCATGTCTGACTTTTAGTATTTATCTTATTAAGTCCCCGACGCTAAAAAAGAGGGGGTATAGGGCGATATTTGTCATTTGAAATATCGTCCTTATCTTCGTGATAATAGAACGCAAAGTACGTCTTTTATACCACTTATTGAACATTCGTTCATACTTCAAATTAGAGGTTAGTAATGGAATTTCATACAACATTGGTGGACATGGTCAGCAAAGGGATCGTCTTTTGTTTCGGTGAGTTTTATTTTTTTACCAATCTATGGCATACCTACTGCCAATTAAAAACTTAGTTCGTGAAAGTGTATTTTTTTTTTATTCGACTGGAAGGCAAACGAGCAAGTGGGTCACCTGGTGGTAAGAGCTCACCACCGCCCATAAACAAATAATAATGATAATCTCTTATTTGACTAGATTATACAATGAGATTAAATCCAATACCGGTATTCAACATAAAAAACAAGGATTGACATTTAGGTACTCTTAATATTTTATTAAAATAACCATTTAATGATTTCATCATGAAGTGACATGGAATTTATTTCCTTGGATTTATTAGAGAAAAGCATATTACAAGCTTCGGTCGCGAACAGGGGTCGTTAACACTCGGCCGGCAATCCCCTATTTGGCGGCCTCTGCAGTAATGTACTATTTATTCAGACATACGAAAGCCGACCTATTTCTATAAAAGCCTTCAATCATTCAAAGTCAAACATATCACTTTAAATTAAACCTATTTACCAACATTTGTACGTATCACCAACTGCCTAAGGTGTTAGCGATACAGAGTGGACATGGCATAAATGGTACTGATTACAACTCAATTGTAATGTCAAAAGGCCGTAACTCAAATAAAGAGGCAAACAACTCTAACTCATGACGTTTTGTTAGAAAAGCTTGAAATGGTGCTGATTAGTATTTAAAGTCCGACTCTAGTTTGAAATGTATGATATATGAATGGCTCAATCAGTTACGCAAGATATGTTTCGACGTGTCGATGTCAGAAATCGTCGTGGTGCAGGTAATTGCTACAATTATGCTGGAACTGTGTCAAGTGGTAAGGGGCGATTGGGGTGAATGGTATAGTTTTTTTGCGGAAGTTAAACAAATATTAAAAATAAAATTAATGTGTCATTATAAAGCAAAAGCTGTTCTTTCGTTTGGTTTAGTGTTGGTTAGTAGTACAACTTGGCTGTAAAAAAGGAGTAAGTATAAAACTGAAAGTTTATCAATCATGCGCATTTGTAAACCTGTTTATGCCATTTACATTTTGTAAAATTAAATAATGTTAAAGATATATGATAAAAAAAGAACGATACTTAAACTATGTTTTCTAGTCATCTGCTTACATGAAGGTGTTTAAGTATAATTTTAATAAAATCTATTTTAGATTGAAATACAAAGAATCTCGTAAGAATTCAAAATAATTAAGTACATGATCTTCATTGCGCAGTTGAAGTATTAAAATTTTAGCCTGATCCTATGGGAATATCAGGACAAGAGGTGGGATATGTCGGTAACCTTTACGTTATTCCAGACGTCCAGCTACATACCAAATTCATGATTTCCTTGGCAGATGTATAATGACATTAGTAGCACAAAGGTTTCAACCTGGGTAGTGACTTGACTGTAGGTATGTACTCACATACAAAGTCACATTTATAATATTAGTAGGATATTAATCCCCTGTCTCCTCCTGCCACCAGCAGCCCTAGCCGCATGTATCCGTTATTAGAGACGTACACATTAACTGATTATATATTATTGCCGCGTTGAACAATCTCTGGACCCTTGTTTGCCGTGGAACCAGTAACTTCATATTGCTGTAACCAGAAGTTTTACTTTTCTTTAGTTACCTACGAAAGAAAATGACATTTAAAAGATCCTTACTATTGTAGAGGGGAAAGTGAGTTTGTTTGTTTGTTACGCTTTGCCGCTGTAACGGATAATAATAATCGTCGTGATTTTTGGCATAGAGATAGTTTGTGGTCCCGAGAGTGACATAGGCTACTTTTTATCCCGGAAAAATGCACAGTTTCTGGGGATCAGCGCGCGATAACCGAATACCACGCGGGAGGAGCCGCGGGCCAAAGGTAGTAAAATAATAAATACAAATCATTGACATTACCGCTGGTGCCTCTTTTTAAGTAAAAAATACTTGTGTAAAAGATGTCGTTTAACTGTGGTATTTTCACTAATTTGTTTAAAAAAAATTTAAGAACGGATTTTATTTACTTGGCCTGTTTTTTTTTGTTTCGTTTGTAATAATTTAATTATATATAATCGTAATTTTATTTACACCAAGTTAATTTGTCTTAGGGGCTGTTTCACCATCCAATGATTAGTGTTTACTGACGGTTAACACTAATCAATGGCTGGTGAAACCACCCCTTTACAAAGTTTGCTGTAAGACGTATAAACTGTACTGCAAATATAAAAATACTAGCTTATGCCGCGGCTCCGCCCGCGTGGTATTCGGTTATCGCGCGCTGCACCCTCGAGAACTGTGCATTTTTCTGGGATAAAAAGTAGCCTATGTCACTCTCGGGCCCATAAACTATCTCTAGGTATGCCAAAAATCACGTCGATCCGTCGCTCCATTACGGCGTAAAAGACGGACAAACATACAAACACACTTTCGCATTTATAATATTACTATCGATTTTCTCTACAATTTACGGGAAAGTATGTTACATCTGTTATAAGTATAAAACGAGCAAACAAATAAAAGAATAATCTATAAAAACCCCAACAAATCACCGATACGAGATCAATCGTATCAAAAGATTCATAAATAAGACTCCGGCGCAATCGGCCGATCACCATTGTGCCGGCCGCTGACAAATCGTGACAAATTGACACATTCACTGACGACGTTGACACATTCGCTGACTATTACAAGTGTTGTAAATGTCAATGACACTTAGCTGCTATTCTAACAAACACAGTCTGACGTAAATGTCAGTTTGATAAAACAAAAGCGATCGCTTATATTTTTGTCACAATCATGCTACTTTTGAAACGTCATAAGTACTATAGTGGACAGGTTACCTTTTTAAGTGCTGTAACTTGCTGTGCTCTTTAAATTATGCGCCCGAAGAAATGGTGTAAACTACGTATTTCAATATTTTGGGAAAGCAATAAGGCTGTATGATTTTTTTAACGAAAAGTGAGCTCCCTCGGTTTGCTGTAAGTTTAATATTTACGAAAAACACCGGATTTTGGGAAGATTATTACAGCATCTTAATGCTCGATAATAATCTAAATATTATGACAAATCACTTACGCTGTAATTTTTTTAAATCATAGAAATGTGACAATAAACCAATCGACGCAGTTTTTTTTTTTACTACAAAATTAAAAAAAAAGATTTTTGTGGATGAGCCGGGTTACAGCATTCTTGCTTTCCAGCAACGATTTGATCTTTTAAGCATCCCGCTTATATCCAAAATAAGCTAAAGTGTTAACAGCTTGACCGCTAGGTGCGTGTATGTGTCAGTCTACGGCACCATAGCTTCTAAACGAAAGAACAATTTTACGTGTTTTAATCCCCGACGCAAAAATAGGGTTTATGAGTTTGACCGCTGTGTGTGTCTGTGTATGTCTGTGTTTCTGTCTGTGGCACCGTAGCTCCTAATTGGGTGGACCGATAAGGAGGCGGTTTTTTAAACTGAAACTAGGTTTTTTTAGCTATGGTTCTTAGATATCTTTTATCAAAATCGGTTTAGCCGTTTTGTAATATTGAACTTTGAAGTGGGAAAGCCGGGGGTTTACGTATGGAAATGGTTTTTCGCTGAGTTTCTTTAAGATACCTATTCAGCTTTTGTATGGGCATACACAAAATACCGGGTCAGTATTTCCATGTCGGTATTATCCGTGCTGGTAAATAGTGTCACCCTCTGAGAACTACTGCGCCCTGTCCTCGGCACACTGCTACAAATTCCAACAATTTACTCGTAATAGACTATTTCAAAAAAAGAACACACAAAATGGCGCTAGCAATGCTAACTCACAATCCTAGACTAAATACAACAAAACGTTTGACTGTTGCATCAACTTGATATCGGCAATAGCGGATTCGTCGCGAATTTCGCAACCGATTGTGTTTTCGGCGAAAAAAAACAGTCATAATCTCTCATTACAAAAGAGGTTTCTTTTCCACGACCGTCACGTCTCACGAGCTATTGGAAATCATATCGTATTGCTGTGACATAGAGTTACTAGAAGCGCAGTATCAGGCACCTTAAAACGCTTTTTTGTAAATATTTAAATTGAATAAAAAGTTCCCTTCTAGTAAAAAACCGCGTCGAAATCGAACCGTTCGTTTAAGAGCTGTGATGCCACAGACAGACATACAAATAAAGAGACAAACAGAAATTGGCGTCAAACTTTATGACATCTCTCTTTTTGCGTCAGAGGTTAGAAATAAACTTAAACAATTTTCAATGTGCGATTGTATTATAGCCAAAAAATAATTTTGTAAAAATATTGAAATTACTGTTAAATGGATACATAAAAACGAATTGTACGTCTGAAATGGGAAAACTGTTGAAACTTCTCGAGACGTCAATGTTAACAAAATAGAACCTACATGGTTTTTAACAATAAACTTTTCTAATATAATCTTAGAATGTGAAGAAGGGAAACACCCAAAATTTCCAAAAAAAGCTAAGAAAAAGAAGAATAAGGGAGATGGAGGTCAATTGTAAGTCAGCATTGTTACCTATCTTAAGTTACGCAGATTCCGAAGCGCTAAAGTTTCGTGTGCTCTGCCTACTCCATTTGGGAATGCAAGCGTGATGTTTGTATATGACATGTAATAATAATATTACCAATGAAGGAGTATTATGAAAATAACTTGGCTTTCTCAACCACGCTTAGCCACCTCGAATATCTCCGCCCCTTACCCCATCCAGCGTCTCTACGAACCTCTCCAACGAGTCGTGGATCTACTACCGTTTTATCATTGTTCAATATGTTTCCAATAATCCAGTTAGGTAGATTACTAAAGGCCGCTTCGCACGGTTGCCTCGCGAAAGTAGTTCGAATGCGTGTCTGGGGGCCTTAAATGGCTTCCGTGTTTTGTTGAAGAAGCTTTGTTTGATGGACTGTTAGAATAATGTCTCGGACTTTCTTTATTTTTAGTCATATTTGTTTGCTAAACCGGGTTTTACCACTGGACTCGGGGCTGTGTCAAATAAATCTAACAGTCAGCTGCTGAAGTAGCACAATCACAATACAAAAAAAGGTCTGTAGACTTTGAGACCCATAATTGATCTCCGATCGGTCGGTTCGTGTCCATGAATGTTAGAAGCCGGGCTACTACGAAACTCGAAACTCGAAGTTCGTATCACCGTCCCTCTCGCTCTCGTATTAAATAGCATAAGTCAGAGGGACCGTACGACACAAATTTCGAATTTCGAGTTTCGTAGTAGCCCTGGTCTTGGTTGCGCCGTAACGCCGTGTGTAAGGAAGTAGACAAGCGTACGATCTTGAAGCCTTGCCACTATCATCTATATAGATCATATTTTATCAAAAATATGACTCCGCTCGAGAAGAAAAAAACTCTCACACTCGTATAATAAATTGACTCCTCGCAAGTGCGTGAAGAAAACTAACGACGTGCACCAATCGTCATCACTACGTTATCAAACTTGGGGCCTGTGACCAGTCAGAAGGTCGGTGGCGAAGTTGGGTTGGGTCCACCTTCCTTCGGCATCTCAGCACGGGTCGGACCAGGTCTCCCACTAGATAATAGTAAAAGAGGAGAAGGCTCACTACGAACAAACGTACATCGCGCGGCTTAAATATGTGCTTACTAACATCCTGAATTTTTTCAAATGTTTCCACCTACCGGTTTATATTTTAGAGGCGGTTTCGATTTTAATGAAAATTTACACTTTAAAGTCGAATATTTTGCAAACCAATCACTGAATCGAAAAATCGTTTGAGCAACTGCTAATGATTTTAAAAGACCTATCCAGCAATAATACTACAAGACTGGATGATAAAAAAAAATTCACTCCCACTTCACGTCTAGGGGAGGTACTCTAAAAAAATATATTTTTGAATTTTTTATTGTACCATTTTGTCGGCCTAGCTTACATAATTATATATTATAGCAAAATTACAGCTTTCTAGCATTGATGGTCCTTGAGCAAAGCCGCGGACGGACGGACAGACAGACAGACAGACATGGCTTCCGTTTTTGCCATTTTGGCTACGGAAGCCTAAAAACCTAATAATCAATTGAAGTCTAATCATTTTAGAACTTTTTCATTTACTAAATACCTCAACACCAATCAATTGGGTATAACAACAAAAAAAATCAATCCGTAGCTAACCGCGTTCAGCCGGCGGCCATTTTTGATGTATATCTGGAATAGATCGATTTATCACTTTAAATATCCCTGAGTACGCGCATGTTATGAGACGCTTCTGTGATTTGCCTTTTAAAAATCTGCGTTAAAAAATAAACTTTTTGTGTAGGTTTGAATTAATCGAACATAATTGGATCGTCGGTGATCAACTTAGCCAAGCGAATTAGCTCGTTGAAGTGGCAATAGGTATGCCATATAGCACGGAGAATAGATAGCCGTTGGGGCCGAAAAGTTCCTGAATGGAGACTGCTGGTCGGCAAGCGCAACGTAGGACGACCACATGTCATAATGTCAGCAAAAAGACGTCCACTGCTGGACATAGGCCTCCCTCAAGGCTCTCCACTGAGACCGTTCTTGTGCTTTCCGCATCCAACGCGACGGATGACCTAGTTAAAACCGGGTTCACAGTGGATGCAGGCCACTTCCAATCGAAGCAAGTGGAGGGCAATGAGGGAGGTCCAACAGTAAATGTCAGTGATGGGGTGACAGATAAAAATGACCAACTATGGGTAGTTCGAGATACGAGTGCCGGTACTATTTTCACAAATAGTGCCGGCAAGTGATGGTAGTTCGAAGAACTTACGCTGCTAGGCAGACTTGACACCCCACACTTCAATCTACTCGTGACCACGGCCACTGCTATGTGGTCAAAAATTCGAGGTAAATATTACTCGTGTTTAGCGTGATAAGTCCTGTTTATGGGATTTTGACTATGATGATGATTAGATTCGGGAAAATTAGGTACCCACATACGACTTCGAGTAGTACGTTAGGTACAATTGCAACCACAACTGCCACAAAGCACGAGTCGAGTTTTAACACGCATTTCGATTTTAAGAGCGTTTATTGCATTTTTATTAGTTTTTCTCGATTATTCCATAAAGATTGAATAAAAATTAATAATGATTTATGATAGAACACTTCTTAATATATAATTTAATGTGTATACTCCAATAATTATTCGTGATAGACTTTTATATTCCTTAAAAACGAATTCATGTTTATGACCGGTTTTTAAAGAAAATTAAAGTCTATAATGAATAATTATTGGAGTGGATACATTAACTTATATATTAAGAAGTGTTCTATCAGACAACATTGTTAATCTTCATTCAATTTTTATGGAATACTCGAGAAAAACTAACAAAAATACATCGTTGCCAGCTCGGCAGGTATTTATAAACGCTCTTAAAACAATGTTAGCGAATAAGTACAAAACTCGAATTTCGTATTTTGCCATCCCGCTGACGCTTATGTCATTTAATACGCGAGTGAAAGGGACAGTGCGATACGAACTTCCATTTTCGAATTGCGTAGTAGCCCAAGTGTTGTATTATAATTTTCGCTCCTAGCCTGTCTCTATACCATAATTAACTTGCTAATCCAAAACATCGCTGCGATATAATTACCACACGTACCCCATGCATTCAGTCCGCCATAATTACCTCCACATGACTTCTGTGCTAGTAAGGGGATCGGGGACCTTCATTATCGAATAAATCACTCGGACCGGTAATCGAGTCTGTATCGAATCAATCTATCGATACTGGAGATGTGACGATGTTGGATATCAATCGGTATAAATGTTATCGATTTTAAGGTACATCTTAGAATTTTTCTTTGACCATCTACAACTAATATCATTTATTTAAATTTATCGAATAAACCTGACAAAAAGAAGACGGACTTTATATTATTTTTATCCTTTCAAAATACCCTTTTATTGATTTTACTTTAACATGAAATAATTGCGCGAAGCATGTTAAATAGAAGGAAACCATATATTTTTTAAATTTAAATTTACACTGGAATAATAACGTTGTACAAAAATTGAAATAATTGTTTTGTATTGAATCTTGAGAAATTGGTTTTCAGTGATATTTTATTATGTTTTCAGTTGCATATTTTTGTTTGACTGATGATATACATACAACTCGCCTTTGTACATCTTATTATCTAGTTATATGTTATTTTCATGTGTATTTTATATACAATAAAGAGGTTTTTAATACAATAAGTACAATATTATATACTATACAGATACCTATACTGCAAAAAAACGTGTGCTCCAAAAATATTTAAAAAGTACTGAAAACATATTAAAATAATCGACCAATAGAGCAACTCTAGCGGCGCTCACGCACCCGGTAGGGCGCGATATATAATTTCATTTGATGTGTGTGACGTTCCGTAAGTTATTATAGATTACACTTGAAGTAAATACGTAGGAAGCTATGTGTGGAGTAATTTATGAGGTAAGATCTTAAGTGTTCTGATATTCTATAATCATTTAATTGCCACGGAGACATTATTACCCAGCACTCGTAACTTCACAACTTTCTGGAGTTACACTCTAGGCGATTCCCACACTATTTTACTGTTGCTCTTGTTTATCATTTTAAATAATTTATTGAATCAGGCGTTATACTTTCTGGAGCTCCATATCAATGAACCAAAAGAATTTATTCGCTCATCTAGTAGCAAGGTATACGGTTATGAGTAGTGGTGAGATGTTAGACTAACAACTGGTAGCATGGTGTATGGTTGTGTTGCTCTGAAGATGAGCTCTGGTTGAGTTTGAAACGCGTCAGTGTAGTGTGCTAGTAGTGAAAGGTGGGTTTGTGTAATTTGTGTGCGTTCTTAGTGTGGAGGTGGAGGAACTGCATGAACACGCATATCTTGCATAAACTTAACTATCATTAAGGTCGCGGGTGAGCAAAGTTTTTTTTTAGTTCATTATTATTTTGAAATTACCTGATTCACCGCTATATTACCTGATGATAACCGAAGACACAAACGGCTGCGTATTTTTGCAGTCTAGGACAGTTCTTCCCCAAAGGTTGTTCAACTTGCATATTCATCCAAGTATGTCTAAAACTAGCAGAGATTAAATGAATAATGATCTATAAACATTTTGACATTTAAATCTCTGAGAAATAGAGCTATAACAAACGCGCAATAATTATGCACATTACACATTCTTATACCAGAAACACTGTGTTTACCGACTGCTCTGCTTACCTCAAAGTTTATGTTAAACTCACCCGAGGGGCCTGATCAGGGGCTGTAAATCAAAGGCCCGCATCAAACCGGGCTCTATAATTGCAGCCCGCGGCCCAACCGATGACATATTCCATCACAACGACTAACGGTCCCCCAGCATCGATATGTCAAAAACCGGAAAATCGCTCCAATAATCGTATGTTTTATTAATCGTATGCAAAATCCCGGAGTCGATTATAATCGATTAGCTATGTATCGATCGTGTCGGCCATTAGGCGTGTTTACGTGGTAGTAGAATGTGAAAATTTCTAGTCGTAAATTTTCTGACATGCATGGTAATAGAGGGTAGTGTAACTGGTGTAAGTCGTCTTAGATTACAAGCTGCGCGGGCGCATATGGGTCTGATTCTCTTGGGAAAATAATTGCAATGTTGTATTGGTATTTGTTCTACTAGCTTTAGCGGGGTGGGTGAAGTGATTGCATTAGAAGTTTGCTACTGATTTCTATATTAAGGCCTAGGGACTTATTTAGCGGAGAAGGGGTAACTATTATTTATTTACTAACAATTAGAGTTCAGAGTTAAGTATTCGATCTGGTAGTTGCAATTGAAATTACGGGATTTCGTAAAAATCCCCTGGGAAATCCCAAAATGATCTACAAAATTTCATAACTCTAAGCCCAGCGGTTGAAATTTCAAGATCTTATACCTATCCCGTGGGAATATTGGAATAAAATGTAGCCAGTGTGTTATTCTAAGGTCCATTATATATTTCGGCACAATAAAACATATGACAATATTATTTTTAAATGACTGTATTTCACGAAATTATATATAAGAATAATAATAAGAATGAAAAACATTTATTGCCCATAAAAATACATATTATTTGTGAGAAGGTACATATGTGGCAAGGTCGCATTGGCGAATAGCGTGCAACTGTCAGATTGTCAGTTTACTTGATGTACGTCTTGTATACAATATAAATAAAAATTTGTGAGATTATAAATGGTTTTGTATTGATAGATAGATAGATAGATAGATAGATAAAAACTTTATTCACAAACATGCCATGACAATTTTACAAAAACAAATTATACAAGCTGTTAAATAATTATAAATTAAGTTGTCACGGCACAGCCGCGAAAAGGCGCCGACTCAGCATGTGCTGCAACATTGCTGTCACAGCGCTGATATTCTGTCGGAACCAGTATTATATTATATATTATATTGAATTTTCGTTCATGACCAGAAAAATTGTCCGAGATTAAACCAAAGTTAAATAACGAAAATGAAAACCACAAAACGAAACTAAAAGTGGTTTCTACATGGCCACCATGACACAGTTACACTGTTAGGGCATAGTTAACTACATACATGCCTGACATTCCGAACGTAATCGCTACAGTCGTAATAACGCTGTGGTTATATCAGACAGTTAACTGGCAGTCGGGTTAACTATAAGCTCCTGGTAGTTTTGTGATACTTGGTACCGATGGCGTGGCACCATAACAAGTTGATTCTCACTGGATTGACAAATTTTACGTGATTAGCATTATACTGAGTCAGCGGCCGTTTCAATTTTGCGGGGACACACAAAATCTTGTATTTTTATTTTTCTATTTCTTTTATATTTTATTCGTCTTTGCTGCTTATTGTTTTTTTTTTGTTTTGATTTTGTTGTATTTGTGTGTCTTTGTGAATGTGAATGAACGTCTTCTTTCATTATTTTGATGACAAGTATTATTACAGTCCTTTGGCTTTTAACAGGAGCAAATAATTAAAACATACTTAATAGTTATCAGCACTAGCACCAAAATCTGACACAGTAAAGCGTGCATAACTATCTAATACAGCTCTATTTCTAGAGGCGATAGGAAGTGTCAGATTTTTTTGCACACTTCTTTGTGACAGATATTGTTGCAGGTGACTGTACTTGTCAAACTGAATGACAGCAAAATAGCAACTTTTAAAAAATAATGGATTATTTCAGGTTTTCCCTTTTTCATACTAATTAAATAATTTATTGAATCAGGTGTTACTTTGCGGAGGTCCATATCAATGAACTAAAAGAATTTCCTTGCCTTGCTTAAATAGTTCCCAGTATCCTATAAGTACACGAAAAATTAGATATTTTGTTCTCGTTTATCCAGTAATTAGGGCATTTCATTGGATAGATCTTTCGAAAATCTCACAGATTTGCCACCTTGATCACTCGATTTAGTGATCCATTTTCAAACTTTTTGTCTACCTATATAAATGATTGTGTTTGAGTGTATGACATAAATAACGGCAGTAGTACCTACTTCCATAAAAATCAGATTTGCTACCTTGACCACTCGATTTAGTGATCCATTTTCAAACTTTTAGTCTAGATAAAACTATCACAGCTACGTTGATTTTGCAAGTTATACATTTTATATAAGGTAGGTACACGGATCATAATTAGCTTAAAATCTTCTCATTAATATATTAATTAATAACAAAAGCTTCCTCTTAACAGTAGTTACACGAGAGATAATGTAATTATGTCAGCGGTTACCGCTTACTTCGACAGGCCATTGAATGGTTATCACTGTTCGTATCACCTTGATTGACATATCACTGCTGTATCACTGTCTGTATCATTTGAAAAGAAAGGAAGTTCCATGTTTTTGAGAAATGTTACCTGGCTGTTTGTCTATTTTTAGTGTTTCTTTGCTATACATTTTTTGTATCATTTCCGATTGTCAGATTTTGCAAACATGTACTCGTACCTACCGTTTATTGAAAAGCACGTACCTACTTTCACTTCTGTCTATTGTAAATGTTGCCTGGAAAAGTTCACTCTAAGCGATAGAGCCGCCTATTGCTCCTCTCATGTATTATTCTGGGTAGGTAGCAGGTCCATAGGTACAGTCACCAACATTAATATCTGCCACAGAAAAGCGTGCAAAAATATCTGACACGTCCTTCCGGCCCTAAAAGTAGAGTCGTATCAGATTTGGGTAAGGCCCACAAGCGTTTTGCCTGCCCATTCCAGTGTGCTACGAATATTGATGCATACAATAACTATTTGCGTCTACTTCTGATACAAGTAGTTTTTCTTTGAAGTGAAGTATTCATCCTTATATTATAATAGAAACGGGCCATCGTTCGTAAATGCATCAATATTCGTAGCACACTGGAATGGGCAGGCAAAACGCTTGTGTGCCTTACCCATTTATGAACGCTTGTTGTGTCAGATCTTGGTGCTAGTGACTGTACCATTTATGTGGTGTTTAATAAGAATCTCTGTATTGTATCCTACAGTGTCGATAGCTATTTCAATAAACAGGTATGTTAAAACGTCGTTACCGCAAAATTAACTATTAAATAACCTAAACGACACATTACCAAGAATTAACGTCTGAAATTCATTAAGTCTAGTTCTAACTCACCTGACTATGGCGACACAAAGTAAATCTTACAAGTGGCCAAAATTGGAACTAAAACCACACCGATATCAGGACGTTCTAGTTGTAATCGGTTAGCTTATCAAGTTCTCATTTAAAAGAATTAAGCGCTCGGTTGTTTCATGCGATAAACACTGCATTTGACGCACATCCTTGTCTAACCAATCACAATCCACGCAATCTAATTACCAAACATGCATTTGTCGCTGCGCTCACCGTGTAAATATTTGGTAATTAAATTATTTGATGCAAATTGATGTGCGTCAAACGCATTGCATTTTACGCAGCGTTTTTTTTTTTTTAATTTTTTGATTCCGCGTTGACAGTGGCGCCGCTAGTGGCCGCACCGTTAACTTTGCAGCGGTAGTTCCATATTCATTCTCATATTTCAAGCTGTCAGTTACCGAGCCAATTGCTGTGTTTAGTAAAGTTGCGTTCACAATGTCCCCACTCCGCGAATTCTTGCGTTTCGCAATGGATACGCCCTTAGGTACCCACCTATTACGGTCCGCTACCGGAACCTTGACTGAAGGCTTACTCCGAAACACAACGTTCGAAGTTCGTGTCGTGCGATCCCTCTCGCTCTCGTATTAAATAGTGTAAGTGTGAGAGGGACCGCACGACACGAACTTCGAACGTTGTGTTTCGGAGTAGCCCTTCTGTTACTGACGGAATGTAGGAACGGGTATGTGGTTTAGTGCAATATGTTTAAGAACGGATTTAAATTATATTGATCGAAGTTGAACAGGTTTTAGCTGCGTTAGTTATGCTTAGCTAGTTATATCTATGAGAAAGATATAGGTGGTCAATTCGGACTAAAGTTTTAACATTTAGGAGCATCAACGCGTTTCAAATATTTTTGAACGTTAATGACACTATTACAATACAATATAACACAATACAAATACTCTTTATTGTACACCAGAAATACCTAACCATGTTACTATGTGTACGTGAATATGGTACCTTAAGATGTTGGACGAAGATTGAATGAAATAATAACACACAGCATATTGCTCGCAGGACTGATGGCCGATGG
This sequence comes from Choristoneura rosaceana, assembly GCA_037349165.1. Classification (NCBI taxonomy): domain Eukaryota; kingdom Metazoa; phylum Arthropoda; class Insecta; order Lepidoptera; family Tortricidae; genus Choristoneura; species Choristoneura rosaceana. The sequence continues at coordinate 4,980,158 of JAZBNJ010000032.1, forward strand.
GGTCCAAAGTTTCTCGAATGGCGTCCGCGGACCGGGAGACGAGCTGTCGGTAGGCCGCAACAGAATGGAGCGACGACCTGGTTAAGATCGCGTGATCGCGGTGCATGCGAAAAGCACAAGACCGGTCTGAGTGGAGAGCCTTGGGGAAGCCTATGCCCAGCAGTGGACGTCTTTCGGCTGACATGATGATGATGATGATGAAATTCTAATTGCTAACAATATGTACTAGTATTATCACTTTAAACCCCAGGAGGTTAAAACAAGTAACAAGTTAAATAGAGGCTTGTTAAAAAACCACTGGCATGTCTTTTCTGTACCGACGTTATCTAGCAGAGTTACCAGGTGCCTCCGCGAACCGCGTAACAGCTTATTACATCGTGCGCGCGCGCATCGCGTCACTAGCGGCAACCGTCGACAGCTCCGATTACCCTAGATCATACTTACCCCCGCCCCGGGCCTACCAACAAGCCTATAAGTCAGCCCTCTAATAAAGGATCTAGTAAAAATAGTAAACGTAGCTTCTAGGCTTTGTGTCGTGGTTTATTTAAAAAGGCTCGGTAGTTTAAGGACGGGTGGATGGGTTCCGCGAGTAATGAAATAATACGGGCTGTTTGAATCACGCTTTTTGAGGGTTTCGTAGTTGAACTAAAAAAAAAATTCAAATTCAAATTCAAAATATTTATTGCGCTAAAATCGGCAATCGGCTAATTTCGGCAGATCCATCTGTATCTCACTAACTAACATAATATACCCTAAGCTAACCAACAAAAAGTTGGAAAACTCCCGATTTTGTCACTTCTAAGTTCAATATCTCAAAAACGGCTGAACCGATTTTGGTGAAACATGTCTAAGAACCATACGTAACCTTACTCACGTCTTAAATTGAGTTTAGCTTGACATGTTTCGGGCTATTTCGTAGCCCTTCTTCAAGGGAGAATGCGACTCAGCAGCTGCCGCAAAATGCGCACTACGAGCCACCGCTCTACTCACGTGAGTTATCCGTTACAATTATTATTTAATATGAGTGAGTCTCACGGTAGTTTCATGATGATGATGATGATGATTATGAAGCCGAGCAGTAGATTCATAAGCGGCGCATAGTATTTCTCTCACAGTCCAAGCAGCTTTATACTCACACTTGACTATCGTCAGGCCTTAAAGATACTGCACATCTTGTACATCCATAATTCCACAATCGGCTAAGCGCAGCCGCGTATAAATTGTAATAACCGTTTCATAGTAGCTCCCGCGGCAACTTCACTTAATCTCAACTATTACTCTGCAGGAGATTTTTAAACCGACCGGTAGTTGTGTACTGCGCACGGTTCGTTTCTGAGTCGCCTACGCAGTTTTAAAACGGGAGCTTGAAGTAGTTTTTTTTTATTAATTTTTTTATAACTTATTGAATCAGTTGTTACTTTGCGGTCCATATCAATGAACTAAAAGAATTTCTTTGCTCACCCGCGGCCTTATGATAGCTAAGTTTATGCAAGATATGCGTGTTCTTGCAGTTCCTCCACCTGCACACTGTGAGAACACACACAAATCACACAACCCCATCTATCACCACCACCACAATACACTGACGCGTTTCGAAATCAACCAGAGCTCATCTTCAGAGCAACACTTACCTACACTATATCTGACTATTATATCTTTGAAGACCGAATGGCCAAGGGGTTAGAGAACATGACTACAAAGCTTGAGTTCCCGGGTTCGATCCCCGGACGGGGAAAATATTTATATAATACGACTGTTTGTTCTCGTTTCTAGGATGTTTGATATGTATTTAAGTGTATATTTACTTATCTAATCGTATATAAGTATGTTTATCCGTCGCGTAGTATCCATGACACAAGCTTCGCTTAGTTTGGGAGTAGGTCAATTAGTGTCGTGATATTTGTTTATCTACATTAGATTGTTCATAAATGACAGAATATTTTTACCATCACCTCCTGTACCATTATAAATAGACAAGAGTTCGGTGGCCGGGTTTTTTAACGTGTGCCGTGTAGCGACAATCAGTCATGGTGGTCATAGACGGGCATAAATCTTGGCTTTACGGTGATTCTTCTAAAGTCACGTTTGATTGAATACCTTGATATGGAACGGAAGTGCTTTGTTTTTTAAACGAGAGACACGCGTCTCGGACCTTGGTCTGATCTCTGTGGTGAAATGATTGGAACTAATATTTGTATGCTCTAGATGTTTCGACAAAAGTACAAAAAAATCACGAGATCTAAACTTACGCGGTTGGGTATTTTAATTTACCTGAAATTCGGTTACAGTTTTCCTTATCTGGTATGTCCGGAATGTTATTTTGTTCTCAGACCGATATAAACTTCAAGCTTTCGAGAAAAGAGCGTACCTACTTCTTCCTTAAAGGCCGGCAACGCACTTGTGACTCTTCTGGTGTTGCAGGTGTCCATGGGCGACGGTAATTGCTCACCATCAGGCGATCCGTTTGCTCGCTTACCCCCTACACTATAAAAAACGGCATAATATTTGCCAAAATTATCTCGCTTTTTTCGTGCAAACGAAATTTGGTCGGCTATCAACCGAAGTTTTGCGACTAATCAATTACTAGTAAAGATATTTACTAGTAAGTAATTGAACTTTCCACGCAACACATTTTTGATAATATAATTAAGAGCTACGGTGCCACAGACAGACACACACACAGACAGGGTTACGACGTTACAGACGTAAAGAGAGGGTTATAAGTTTGACCGCTCTGTGTGTCTGTACACAGAGCGGTCAAACTTATAACCCTCTCTTTACGTCTAAAAATTGCATTTCAAAAGTCGCTGAACTATGTTCTTCAGTTTAAGCAGTATGATCTGTTTTAATTTTTTGCTCATAATACAGGCCACACCCGGTATAATAGTATGTATAGACTGAGTGAGATGATGATGATGTATAAAATTGTAGTTGTGTATGTTTAAAATCCGTGTTTATCGTAATAAGATAGGCTATAATAGTACATTGTTCGCTATAGTGTAATCATTGCATGGAGGCTTGGCTGGTGTAAATTTGTTATCAGTTTTGTACGAAGCTATGAGTTGGATTCATTTGGATAAGATATTATATTGACAATCGTGTAATTTCTTAGGTAAAAAAAATAACCATCAGTAAGATTACCAAAAACATCATCCTCATCATGCAGCCAAAAGACGTCCACTGCTGGACAAAGGTCTCCCCCAAGGCTTTCCACTCAGACCGGTCTTATGCTTTCCGCATCCAAAGCGATCCCGCGATCTCAACCAGGTCGTCGCTCCATCTTGTTGGAGGCCTACCGACAGCTCGTCTCCCGGTTCGCGGACGCCATTTGATAACCTTCTGACCACTTCAGTTTCGCAATTCTTCGGGCTATGTTGGTAACCTTAATTCCACTGCGGGTATCAGTACCAAAATATTGGACACGATTTTTTTCTTTGCATTATGACGTAATAAAAACAGGACCAAATGAAGCACGTCAAAGTTCAGGAGTGGGGGTACGTGACGTCACTCCTTAAAAAAAGAGTACCTGCGTAAGTGACGTCACGTGGAACTTTAACCGACTTGCGTCCATAATTTTTTGTTTCATTAACAAAGAAAAGGAGTACCTATTCGATATTTTTTTATCTATCTGACGGACTAATTGTATATGTATTCTCAGGAATGCTTCCCAAGACTTGGCTCCGTAGCCAAAATGGCAAAAACGTAGTCCTTATAGTTTTGCCATGTCTGTCTGTCTGTGTCTGTCCGTCCGAGGCTTTGCACAGGGACTATCAATGTTAGAAAACATTATTTTTGCACCAATATAAATATGTAAACTACTCCCCGACAAAATGTTATAATAAAAAAGAATGGTAAAATAATAATAATAATGGTAATGGTAATGGTAAATAATGGTAATGGTAATAATGGTAATGGTATAATAATAAAAAATTCAAAACCAATTTTACACTAACTTTTTTTTTTAATTTTACATAGACGTAAAGTGAGGGTGATTTGTTTTTCTCGTCCAACCATATAGTGTGGAGTATCGTTGGATAGGTCTTTTAAAACCATTAGGGGTTTCTACATGATGATTTTAAGTCCATATTGCCGCGTCCATGGTTTATCGCGTCCATATTGCGTAAGCCGCGTGTCCTGCCAGCCATTTTCACTCTGCCCGCGATTACAACCTGCCTCGCTGTGTTTGACGTTGCTCAATTCATAGTCAGTAATAGGGATGACGACTGGGTTAAAAATATATCATTCTATTTAGTCCAACAGCTAGATTATGGAAAAATATGGGACACAACGTATTTTTTGGTTTATCTATTTATTAAAAATCGACAAAGGTTTAGATCATCAAACTTCCGCAGTGGGAGCTTGTGACGTCACTATAGGTAAAAATCCTACCATAATGGTGACGTCACTTGAAACTTCTAAGCACTGTATTCTCGTCATTTTTTGTATGTCAAACAAAAGAAAAAATATGTACACAATATTTTTTAATTATCCACCTAACGGACTAAACAGTTTTTTAGTCGTCTAATCTAGTCTAGTCGTATATAATCGATTTATTGTATAAAAAAACAGAAACAATTATTATTCGACTATTTCAAATTTCAAATCATTTATTTAGTAAATGCCGCAATATTCATTTTGATTTTTTTTAAGCTACTTACTAGCGCTTTCGGAAAGTCCATCATTGCCAAGAAGAATGCGCCGCAAGAACCTTGGCAGAAAGTCATTTTCAAAACAAAATAATCGTACTATAATCCATACTTAATTTATAAATGCGAAAATGTGTGTGTTTGTGTGTATGTTTGTCTTTCACGCTGTAACAGAGCGACGGATCGACGTGATTTTTGGCATAGAGATAGTTTAAGTGCCCTAGGGTGACATAGGCTACTTTTTATCCCGGAAAAATGCACAGTTCTTAGTTACAAAATTAAAACTAAACATGTAACTATAAATTTTGAGATTTATATAGACGAGAGAGAGGCGAGATGAAAGGTTAATAATAGTTTAATGGCGCTCATTAGGGGAAGGAAGCTTGTGCCCAACAGTGGGACATTATATAGGCTTTAATGAAACATCTAACAAAACATTGATCGAAATCAATACCCTTATCCTAAATCGGTACAAGTCCGAACTATAGATATACGAGTAGATAGCCGAGTGAGCGATACTAGCCGGCGGCGACTTCAGACCTAAGATAGTATCGCCTTTAACGCACTCGGTTAAAAGGTCCTACTTACATGGTACAGGGTATGACAGACTGTTGGTGAGGTTGGAAAAACGCTGGAAAACCGGTCGAGTGGGACTTGAACTCGCGTACAGAGGGTTCCATATTTTGTAGTATGATTATCCAGTGTTAGCAGATGTTAGGGATGGTGTCTTTTGAAGGCGTAGACCCGAATATTTGATATTATATTGATGCTAGATTTTACTTGATAAAAAATTAAAAAGCAGGAGTCTTTTACGCCATGATAAATGCGGTCCGGAAGTCGTGGTGGCCTAGTGGTTTGACCTATCGCCTCTCAAGCAGAAGGTCGTCGGTTCAAACCCCGGCTCGCACCTCTGAGTTTTTCGAAAATTCATGTGCAGATTTACATTTGAAATTTACCACGAGCTTTGCGGTGAAGGAAAACATCGTGAGGAAACCTGTACAAACGTGAGAAGCAATTCAATGGTGCGTGTGAAGTTCACAATCCGCACTGAGCCCGCGTGGGAATTACGGCCCAAGCCCTCTCATTCTGAGAGGAGGCCTGTATCCAGCAGTGGGACGTATATAGGCTGGGATGATGATGATGAAATGAGGTCCACTAATAATTATTCTTACTCATAAAACACATGGCTGGTTCTCACGCGGCTGCGCAGTGTAGCTAGCTGAGCCAACTTTTTTTATTAACGGTTTTGCGAGTATCATAATAGAGTGAAGTATCTTCATAAATGTAAGCTTACTAGAAGCTCTGAAAATGGAGCTTCGCAAACTATGGCGAAAGCTAATGCATGAGCTTTTGATAGTAATAATGGTACCACACGATATAGTTGCGATAAACATATGTTTGCTCCGATAATTACGCACACAAGGCTTATTGGAACTATAAAGTATGATTGGAGGAGTTATAATTTTACATAATTTATTGAATCAGGCGTTAGGTACTTTGCGGAGGTCCATGTCAATGAAACTAAAAGAACTTCCTTGCTCACCCGCGACCTTACGATAGCTAAGCTTATGCAAAATATGCGTGTTCATGCAGTTCCTCCACCTCCACAGTGTAAGAACACACACAAATTACACAAACCCATCTATCACCACCACCACATCACACTGACGCGTTTCGAACTCAACCAGAGCTTATCTTTAGAGTAACGTATTCAGGTCAAGTACATACTGTTAAGCTTCTGGATTCCGAAGGCAAACTTACACCTGTTAGTAATTTTAAGAAAAACAGGGCATATTGCGACTATATAGTATGACTAGTTTTTGCCCGCGGCTCCGTCCGCGTGGTATTTGGGTATCGAGGAAAACAAAAGAAAAGAAAAAAATAAATCATTTATTCGTGACAAAGTAGCATAGCATAACAAAAAAAAAGATATTAAAAAGTGCGAAATTGTTATGTCACGAAATGGTCCCAAATCAGCAAAAATTGCCGGTCTTGCGAACGGCGCTGTTCCCTCGGGAACTTTGCATTTTTCCGGGATAAAAAGTAGCCTATGTCACTCTCGGGCCCATAAACTATCTCTATGCCAAAAATCACGTCGATCCGTCGCTCCGTTACGGCGTGAAAGACGGACAAACAAACAAATATGCAAACACACTTTCACATAATATTAGTATGGAATTAATTAGGATTAGAAATTAATTACATTGTGACAGCTTTAGATAAGCCAGTAAAATATGGTAAACTTTATCACAACGCGTAACATAGTGATCCAATACAATAGCTACTTAAATCTAAGCCTAGGTATCCTAAGCATTGCATGGTCCGAAGACATACCCTACCCTGGGCCATTCATCACAACTGATCATATCTCCACTATCCGCGATCTATGATTACTACACTGTGAGCATTATTATAATAAATACTTACAAGAACCAGTGTACTTTGGTCTTGGTGTACGCGACGGATGTGGTGATAAGGGGATCAAAGTATATTGGTTCGTTTAAAAAGCTTATGGTTTAGTGGTAGTCGGTTGTGTAAGATTGAAATGTTCGGGATCCAGTGATCTATATTGTACGTTGGCTAGGGTTTGCCCGCGGCTTCGCACGTATGTCTACCCAATCCATCAAATCAGATGCAGTTGACAATTTCCCATGGGAATTACCCTAAATTACATTGTAGTTTTATTGTGTTAAATTTTATACCTCCAAATCTAGCCTAAGGTATATAATATACCTATAACTTGAAATATTCCGTACAAAATACGGAATCTTTCATTAGAAAATTATTACTTATTTTTTTCGTAATGGCTACGGAACCCCATTTCGGCTATGCCGATGCGCTCTTCGCCGGTTTTTTGGTATTATTTATACTATTACAGATGACACAAGAAACTTAAATTCATAGAGTGTACCATATGATCCATTATCTGTGGATCTAGTGGGTATCTCTACACGTGATCTGTTGGGACACTCCGTCCGGCGCTCCGTGTCTCATTTGACTAATACAATTTTTAGGTAGAGATTCCCGTTGGGTATGAATTCGTTTCGGTTAGTAGTTCAAGTGACTCTTACATACTTAATGCATAATTATGTACAGAGTGTATACAGTCACCAGCATTAATATCTGCCACAGCGGAGCGTGCAAAAATATCTGACACGTAGTTCCGACCCTGGAAATAGAGTCGTATCAGATATTTATTTATTTGCGCACATATCACGCAATCCTAGTTTTTTTTTTATTCAGAAACAAACTTACATACGTGACCCCAATCCTCACATCGTTCGATATCAAGTAACGTGCGAGATTTATTAAAATTGTTTGCAATTGACGTTTCATTTCTAATAAAACGGCATCTCGACTGATCTTGGAACAGAGACCCAATCGAATTGCTTTGCATTTTAGAAACGTTCGAAATTTGAATGTAATAACAAAATCGACTTTGATGTTAGTATTATCTGTGTAAACTTTCACAGATAATACTAATGTTCTAACAAAACAGTTCATCTTTTTGCTGGTCATAATTTCTGTTTTTTTTTTCTAACGTAACGTATACCTAACAGGGCTTATGATACTTATGTGATGCGTAAAATCTTACCAAGTACATTAATGTTATCTGTCAATTTGACATTTTACTTTTTTTTGTAATCTTTTGACTTGAGACTTCCAGAAGCAAAACTGTTCTGTTTTCAAGATAAACGAAAAGCAATGGTGCTCTATCATTAATTATATCCTATTTTTAATTTTTTAATCAATGTCGGACGGTCAAGGACGAACAGTTTATTTGTTTACCGAATCCAGAATCTAATCCGATCACTAATTACTGGAAAAATCTGGTATTTACTCGTATTTTAATTTTCCTTTTACTTTTTTATTATTTCTACTGAAACGAGACAACAATAGTAAACAACAGATTAGTTGGTTAAGCTAATACTTGGATTTGAACCCGGTTCTACGTCATTCCTTGATAAGTGCGTTGTAATCATCATCATAATCGTTCTCAGCCTATACGTCCCACTGCTGGGCACAGGCTTCCTTCCATCTGTCTTAGCTGTGGTATTTTGTAAAGAAAAAAAAATACAGGTCATTTTTATGTCGCTTTTTACTTACGTACTTTTATATGATTTATTGAATCATGTGTTACTTTGCAGTGGTCTATTTCAATGAAATAAAAGATTTTCTTTGCTCACCCGTGACCTTTGCGAAGGTCGCAGGTGAGCAAGGAAATTATTTTAGTTCATTGGTTACTTTAGTATCTATTTCTAGTTAGTACTTACTGTGACCAAATATTTTGTCTCGACTTTTTGTGTTCTTATATACATGTGGTATGTGTTGCCTTACAAATAAAATTTAACGTTCACTCTATTTTTTGAATCTATGATTATTGAATCATTTTGTTTTTGAAACGGCAAGTATAAAAATAGTACTTACACTGTTAGGTACTTCATGTGAAAGCAAATTTCCTTGCAGTGGTTTTTAGCTTTATTTCATAAAAATCTATTCAGCCGTTTTAGAAACATTGAACTTTAAAATGACAATGTCAAGGGCTCTCCAACATTTCGATGTTAGGTTGTTACACATGGCAACTTTTTCATGCACTATTTTTTTTAAATTTTACGAAATGACCAATCGACCCGTATGTCAAAATGGGAACGCACCACACTACTGTGACATGCATCGCCTCTGTGTGTTTAATACTAATCACTCTTATACGGCCACCTTGTCCAGTTGTCCCATACAGGCTGCTCCTAATTCTTGTACCAATAAATGGAGATATTGGAATTCGAGTTAAATTTTGATTTACTATAAAATATAATATACAACGTGTTTATATAATATACTAGCTTTTGCCCGCGGCTCCGCCCGCGTGGTATTCGGTTATCGCGCGCTGTTCCCTCGGGAACTGTGCATTTTTCCGGGATAAAAAGTAGCCAATGTCACTCTCGGGCCCATAAAATATCTCTATGCCAAAAATCACGTCGATCCGTCGCTCCGTTACAGCGTGAAAGACGGACAAACATACAAACACACAAGCATACAAACACACTTTCGCATTTATAATATTAAGCATGGATATACGTTACACGTTTACAGTATTTGTAGGAATTTTAGAAGATAATTATTTTCAGACCAACTGATTATGCCTATTATTTTAATATAGGTACAACTAAGTTAATCAATTGCCAATCAATGGACGTTTGTATATAAAATAAAATTATTAAGTACTTTTAGGGTCTGCTATTTGTCCGTCCATCTATAAATATAAATGGGAAAGTGCATTTATTAAATACACTCACTTCCCATTTACATTTAAAATAAAGCGGAATAAATTTTATTTCGCTTTCACTGAATCATTTTCTACTAAATTAGACATACATCTAAATAGAAGATGGACATATTAGGCTACCTTTTACTTAAAAAAAAATGAGTTGCTCTCGAAAGCGCGACATTTGAATTTGAAGTCGCGGGTAGCAGCTAGTTTATTACATCTGGGTACTTTACGATTTTATCATTATTTGTGTTTATTTGGTACTGTTATTATATTATTATGTGATTAAGATTATTTTTGTGTTTCAAAATTATTAGCCATTGGTAGAACTTGTCTAAGCTAAAATGACGCGTGCCTCGATCAACTAAATCAGTTCATCATGACAAGTAAGACAGCAAATCTCATAATAATCATCTGAGTCTAACGGGGATTTACTTTCTCGTTAGAATCGGGCGGCTCTAGTAAAAATTTTCTGTCTAATTACTCATATTGAAATGATTTAGTTGAGTGAGCCACGCGTCATTTTAATTTAAACAAGCTCTATATATACATAACGATATAATTTTTTCATTGATTAATAAATAAATAAATTATAATTTCAAACTGAGAAAAAACATCACCCTATCCAACAATACACTATATTACAGTGACCACACAGCGGCCGCCCGCGGACAGTCCATCCGTCAACCACACTACCTGAATTCCTGGGACACTTTGACAGAGTTTAATGGTCACCCTACCCGCTGCGCTCGTTTGTCACCATATGAGGATACAAATACAACAATGCAGTCCGAATAATAAAGAATAAGTCTTATGAGTAAGCTGATAAGGTTGTCACTTAAATGTATTTTGAATTTTGAGGGGCTGTGGTAAGTTTGCTATGGTGTGGTTTTTATTAAAAAGTATTTTTAAGGGCACTATTGGTTTTGTTTACTCTTTATTTTATGTAATTGGTAGTAGAAATGTATGTCATCATCATCATCATCATCAACCCAGCCAATATACCGGCAACTGATCAGTGAATAATAATAATAATAATAATAATAAGTCGGTCATTTCCCATCAGACGAACCGCTTGCTCGTTTTCCTCCCTTTCGAAATACAAAAAATACCTCCATGCTGTGTACAGGTCTCCTCTCAGATTAAGAGGACTTGGGCTGTAGTTCCCACGTAGACCCAGTGATTATTGGGAACTTCACATTAATCTTCTTCAAGTCACTTCTCTTTTTCACGGAATCTTCACATAATCGCATCGCACGTTAGTGCAGGTATCCTCACGATGTTTTTATTTACAAGCTCATGATAATTTTTAAATGTTATTTCACATCATCATCGTCACCATGATGATTTCTCATATCAATATCGAAAAACGTAGAGATGCCAGCCCGGATTTGAATCCACGATCCTCACCTTGAAAGGCCATAGTTTCAAACCACTGGGCCACCACGGCATTACAAAATGATCAAGTCTAATCTAATAGCGCCTTTGGGGTTACAGATTAAAATCTCCATTGAAAAAAAGGTAGCACTTCAAAAAGTTTTGTACCTACCTTCACTATCAAACATACCTACACAATCGCACACAGACAGATACACACACACACACACACACACACACACACACACACTAATTCCTCACTTTTAATTCCTAAATGGAAAGTTAGACCAATCAACCCAAGTACATAGATACAATCCGAAACCTGACTCATTATAATAATTATGACAAATCCAAGATCTCCCGTCAATCCGTTCCACTGAATTTTAATAGCAGATTACCGGCTAAAAGGCCCCGTTAATAATTAACTAGAGTCAACTAAAACTAAAGTTACCCATTTTTCCCTCCAACATTCGAGTTTTAATCTCAATCTCACCTCATTACCCGAAAACTCGGAATAGCCAATTTCTCCATTAATTACCTTACCCTTTTGGGTAAAAATAAATTATAACTCATTTATCGTGAGGACGGGCGGTGAAATAAATAGCTGTCACGTTTCACGTTACGCACACAGCCGTGAACGTTCACGTTACGCTTGTGTTACGCCACGCCCCGTCATGCGCAGTGAATGCTACGCCCATGTGTGTCACATGGGACATATATGGCACATGACGGTGGGCGTGTGACGCGATGGGCGTGCCACGTGTGCGCCGTGAATGGGTGGTGATCGGCGTATGTGAAGGCGTGTACGTGCATTGGTTAATACGGCCATATACTGGCAACACTGGCATGTATTTATGTAGCTAGAAAGAGGTATAGACGCCGGTTGAAAAGTTTCCAAAGTCGAAATTAAAGCCAGAAAATATTCCCACCTGTGCCCGCAATTATCGAGGCAGCCGCGGAAAATTGCGGGACGAACGCCAAACTGACACTCGTGGAGCTCCTACAAAATAAAACTTCGCCAAAGTTCAACCGGAAAAGGAAGAAAACGCGAAAATAAAAAAAGCCATTGACTCCGGAGTCCGGCCGAAAGTTTCAGCCGCCTTTTTAAACATCGCGGATGGAATCACGCTGGTTTTTTTAACGGTGTTCCACGTTCAACTAGCGAAGTTTGCGGGCGCGGTATTTACAAACCGCTTTTCGAAATACCCAGTTTCCGAACCGTTTTTATATCCGGCCAGTACCTTCATCCGTCTTAACTTAACCTTGTAGCCAGGCATTAAAAATAATAATTAAAAAATAAAATATCATAAACTGCTCTTCGTTATTCAAAATGTTTATAAGTTTACTTTTTGTATTCAGCCAGCAATTATGGCCACTGGCTATCGATAAAAGAAATAAAAAAGTAAAAACATAAACGTATCACAAGTATCGGCACTGGCTTTTGTTCAGCGATGTCTGAAACAATATGGCAGAGCATAACGTTCGGATCGATAATATATAGGCTAAGAAAATGCGTACAGAGTAGCTTGCGATACCCAGAGACCGGCAAGAGAGGCAAGACGTGGACATGGCAAGAGCAAGGCAAGAAACGAAAACAAATCAGTGCTGGGAGGCGCAAATTGAGCACGTACCCGTTCCGGCTAATTTTATTTTGCAATTACACCCCCCGCGTGGGGTGGAGGGGGTTGCTAATACAACATTCTTGGCGACAACCGGCTTTAGGAGCTAGGAGCGAGTTTTTGAATGTGTAATAAACAATAAATACTTTCGTATGGATTTGGTTGATTGAAAATTAATTGAAAATTAAACTGTACAATATTTTAAAGTGTGCCTATTTTCAAATATGCATTAAAACAAATCAAATTGAGTAAGGAGACAATTTTAATACATTTTTTTAAGAAATTTGTCTTTTTAAGAAAAAGTTTAATAACAGTCAATAAATAATTCTTTTAAAAGCAAAACACCATCATTACACCGCTTAAGAAGATCTCTCTCAATCTTCATAATCATCATAACAAAATTTGTGTAAAAAAAAAACTGAATTGCTATTTAACTAAGATCGTCAAAATCCATAAATTTTGTAAAAAATATGTTTACTACAATCACGTATGCTGTCTGTACTTTTTACTGACTCTACTAACATTACCGTTCAAGCTATGCTAGCTTAGTATGCTACCAGATTTCAAATTAATCTTAGAGTATACATAAGCAAGCTTATATATACTCTAAGAAATTAATCGATCCCTGAAAGTAGATAATTAAACTGTCACGGGACTTGACCTAAACAAATACTGCAAAAAATAAAAGTTAGTAAACTGACCACAAAAAACTCCAAATGACCTCCAAACGATTATTCCTCTATAAATTTCCAACCCGGAAATACAAATAAAAATATTTTATTTATCAAATAAGTGCTTATTCTTCAAAAACGGAACAGAGTACTCCCCAACAGAGCTGCGTACGTCTCTGTCCGCGCCTACTCTGTGCCCCCCTCTGTAAAAAGGTTGTAAGAAGACGGTGGACACCCCCCGGGAGGCCCCGCAACCCTTTCGCTTTTACCCCCACTGGACAGGGTGTTGTCAATTCCAAATTATTTTTATTGTTAAGAAATATATTCCATCCATCCCAGCCTATGTTTGTCCCACTGGTGAACAAGAGGGCTTGGGCCATTTCCCACGCGGGCCCAGTGCGGATTGGGAACTTCACACGCCCGTTGAATTGCTTCGCAGGTTTGTGCAGGTTTCCTCACGATGATTTCCTTCACCGCAAAGCTCGTGGTAAATTTAAAATGTAATTCCGCACATGAATTTCGAAAAACTCAGAGGTGCGAGCCGCTATAGCTAATAAATAGGCATTGGGGTTTATTTAGATTAAATTGTTTCTCCTATAAATATCGGTATTCATTCCCCGTCTAGCTTTTTAGGTCCAAAGGTTTGAGCGTTTGGAAAATCAGTCAGGTATTTTCTGTTTTACAATGAAGCTCATTTGCGGTGTCAGTGGATATATGTGATAATGTAACTAAGTATCTCGAAAATACAAACTGAAATATAGATGCACAGAAAAACCAGAAAAATAAGACCAGCGCCGGGAATCAAACCCGCGTTAGGGCTCAGGTTAGTTCCGATGGAGTGTTGAAAGTTTCTCGATGAGGACTACAGCATAGATGTCTCTAATGTCACTACTTAAGTGACTAAATAGGAAACAAACAAGCTGAGATATGTAGTGCATAGGAGAAATTCGTGTCTGTACCACTGTCCAGTAGTGGAGTAGCGATATAGCACGCGGTACGGAATGCCGAGGACCTGGGTTCGATTCCCAGTGCTTGTCTTATTTTTCTGGTTTTTCTGTGCATCTATATTTTTTCAGTTTGTATTTTCTAACCCCCTAATGTTATACTCTTTGTAAATTTAGTTCAATATACAGCGAGGCGTGGTAGTATAGTGGTTTGACCTATGGCATTTCAGTACGTGGGTTCGAACCCGGGCTCACACCTCTGAATTTGTGCGAAATTACATTTAAAATTTAACATGAGCTTTTTACGGAGAAGGAAAACATCGTGAGGAAACCTGCACACATCAGCAAAGAAATTCAATGATGCGTGTTAGGTTAATTCACACTGGGCCCGTGTGGTATGCCCTGTACCCTGTAGTAAAGAGCATAGCTCAATAATTTAATATCATAATTAATACTCTTTTATTTAATTAATTCAAATTTAAGGAAGACATTCAATATAAACACAATTTATATGGAGCTAACTTGAAATTTTTACTAATGTTGCAAAATGTGGCACTGGTTATGTTTGTTTGTTTATGCTTTCTTCAAAATAATTTGTTTTATTACAGTATTACTATTTTCAATTTTCAATATTTGAGAGCTTTGCACATAGAATATAAGGTGTCTTTAGCCTGAAAAAAAAACAGCTTGTAACAATTAAATCTGACACTTTCTTATTTAAATCAATAGGAAACAATAGTTAATAAAAAAACCGCTTTTATTTAAAATTTCGTGAGCTCAAACAAATTGTGAACAATCGTTAAGACAGCCCTTTTCCGAACACCCTGTGACCGCTAAGCTTCTCGCATTTCTTCTCCGCTTCTTAAAGTGTTTTACATACAGCGGCGCGTCTGTGTGCGTCGGTATTTACTCACGCACAAATGTGTGAGTGGCTACGCATTTTTCCCCCTCCGCCCCTCCAAGAAAAATACCTTACCCTTTCCCAACCCCCCACCGGCGCGAACGAGATATGAGACTTTTTCTTAATTTAAATGAGACATTCGGGAAACAGAATGGAGCCGAAAAATTCTTTAATTTATACTATCTCACAGACAATGCGGGCTGGATGGTTTAATTGGTATTGAATTTCGATTGGGACACTGTCGACTTTTTTCTCCAATGTCTTTGTCATTCGAGAGTACGGAGGTAAATGGAATTTTCAGAGATAAAGGGTTCCAAATTCGGGTAGGCGTTGACAGACGTTCGAGATATTTCGGGGGGCATTTTTATGACACTTTAAGAGGTCTTAAGTTTCGTTTATTATTTTGTAAGTATTTTAATTTCGCCCTCAGCCTGTTCGGTTATTTAGGATTCGGTACGCTCCGTTGCCTTGGAGTTTGGAACTTTCTAGACACATTTTTCATTAGTACCACCTACGAGCTCTGATGTTCTCCTTCCATCCCTAAAACGTATTTACAATGTTTAAACATGAAACTACCGTGAGACTCACCCATATTAAATGATATTGTAATGGATAACTCACGTCTTAAATCGAGTTTAGCTCGACATGTTTCGGGCTATTTCGTAGCCCTTCTTCACAGGTGCGACAACCGCCGAGTCGCGTGCTCCTGTGAAGAGGGGCTAAAATCAGGAAAACTTAAAACATAGGTATCTTACTTCGGTTACATTTAAATGTATTGATTTGTTTCGACTCAGAACCTAAACTAAACCCTTTCAAGGAGTTCCCAGTTAACCCAATCCTTTGTGATGCCACAATCAATACACGTCTAGGAAACAATTCCTTGAGAAAGCGACGATCTCAACGTAATGAGAGAAACAAAGACCCATGTAGGGCCGTGAGCAACCACTGTGCGATGCTGATGTTGTGAGACTACTAGATTGCCATGGTTTTGTATATGAGAGTGTATTTACACACTCCTAATCCTAATAATGTTCGTTTCTTATTTAGCCATTTAAGCAGCAACACTAGCGACATCTAAGCCGTAGCCCTCATCGAGAAACTTTCGGCACTTCCATTGGAACTAACCGCTCACCCGGACAAGAACAAAACACAAAAATAACAAAAGGTTGGAGTTGAAATAAAAAAAAACAATAGGATTCCAAAAACCAATCCTAATTCATTTAATTTCTTTAGTCTAACTTACTCCCAATTTTACTTTGGTTAACTTTATACATTTTAATTTGCAATTTAATTAAAGTTATTTTTTTAATTGAATCAAATTTGATTTGTAATTTAATTCAATTTATTTTATAACATGGAAGTTGTTTTATTTACTTATTATTGATTGCGTTTTCCATTTCATAAAATTAAATGCGAAAGTTGCGTTATTAATCCTTCACACCAAAAAGGTTAAACAGATTTTTTTTGAAACCCTGGGATGTCAATTCAACTGTAAGATTATTAATAATGTTCATTTATTTTGCGTGAATATAATATTCCTGGAGATAGAATAATTTTTATTTATATAATATTTTAATTTTTATGTGCAATAAAGAGTTTACTTCCATAAATAATTTCAAATTAAAAAAATAGTTTAAGTGTATTTCAAATTTATAAACATTATATGTACATACTTTAGGTATTCGATACACATAAAATGGAAAGAATAAAAAAATAACATAATTTAAAATTAATTTCTACCTACCTTATTTCTATCTACATTAACAAATGAAAAAAGGTATAAAATTATTTTGTACATCACATTACACCACAAAATATTACACTAATCACATAGCATTATATTACTCATCCATAACACGAGCAAAAACTATTTCATACAATAAAATAGTCTTTTTTTTTTCTTCAAAAAACTGACCGTTATATTGATCCCTACTTTACCCGATTTAAAGTGCGGATGAGGCTAAAGATTTATATCAAAAATCTTAATGATTTCGCGTAAGAAACCCCGTTCGGAAGCTAAACCTATATTAAAATAAACCCTATCACTTTCGTAGAGTACTATTCGGGACAGTTGACGCAAATGATTACTGGAATATTCTGCTGTAAAATGTCAAAAAAATATTTATAAAAAATAGTTTAGACTGAATCATGATCAGCCACACCCGTAAATAATCAAGAAAACCGTCACAAAAATGATAAAGACAAGACATATATTGTGTTTTTGTATTTTTATTTTTATATGAAATAAAGAGTTTACATACATACATAATACATATCGTTTATGTCATCTATAGGAGAAAAAAAGGGATAGTAAATTCTGCAACGGGGACAAAGCCGCGTAAGTTAACATACGGCTAGTATTTAATACGACTTTAGATTTTTTTTTTGCTACTTTGTTTAATGACTATATGAGTTTAACTACACAGAAAAAGTTTAAAACGAAAAAGTAATTCACAAAGCTAGATACCTAAAAAAATTTCAGATCCCAATTTTTCACACTGAGATTTATTATGTTGTAAGATAAACTTCACGCAATTCTCAGTCACTAATAAACCTAAGATTACTAATAAAATTATCTGCCATATTAAAAATTTTAAAGCGTACAAACAGACCCGTAAACAATTTGCCGATACGACCCCTTTTATATATGTAGCGGGGGTGTTTCACCCCTTTCAACCCTTTCGGGCCGAAGCATTTCTTCTCCTTCTTTACATTTATTTCTTATGGCCTGTTTCTTCTTCTTAAATTATAAAGCTGGGTGTCACGGGAACGGTTTTGATACTTGTTGTATTTTAAATTTAAATTGAGCATCATCATCAGTCGTAGGGTGTCAATTGTTGGATGTCCAAGTGCTATGTAGAACTCCCCCATATACCTCCAGTAGCTTCAGTCGGAACGGTTCACCATGAACCGTCATCCGTCCATCTCGTTGGTGACGTCCTACGCTCCGCTTACTGATCGCGGTCTCCATTTGACTACTTTTTAGGCCCAACAGCCATCAATTCTCCGTGCTATATTTTATGACTTGTGGCATAATTATTAGCTATCGAATCCGGGCATACAGTGAAAGAAAATTATGTATACTCCAATTCAATAGAATCTAACAATCCTGTAGACACTTCCAACCTACTAATATGAACACCGGGCTGCCTAAGGCTTTGTGATGTGACTATTATTCTTTTTTGATTCCTTTTAGATGATAATTGCAACAACAGGGACATATAATAATCAAGCGTTCCCACGTTAGGGTGTGTTAAATGTTTAGAAAATTGTCAGATTCTATTGAATTGCACTTTACATTGAAATTAATAATAGAGTGATTCAGGCATTTTTTCGGCGATGTTCTAGTACTCGTACATCAATCAATAACCAGTTCAGAGAAATCTATGGATATTTTCATGCTAACATAAGCCTACTTTTTATAAAAAAAAATCTGACTGTGTGACTACACTTTTTTTTATACGACTGGAAGGCAAACGAGCAAGTGGGTCTCCTGGTGGTAAGAGATCACCACCGCCCATAAACATCTGCAATACCAGGGGTATTACAGATGCGTTGCCAACCTAGAGGCCTAAGATGGGATACCTCAAGTGCCAGTAATTTCACCGGCTCTCTTACTCTCCACGCCAAAACACAACAGTACAAGCGCCGCTGCTTCACGACAGGATTAGCCAGCAAGATGGTGGTAGTAATCCGGGCGGACCTTGCACAAGGTCCTTTCGCCTGCAAAACCTGCACCTGCTATTTTTCCGCAAGATTAGAACCTTTCACAAAAAGTATGAGAAAACTTAAAAAAAAAACACAGATCAGTATACATAATAATTAAGATCTGCCTAAAAATACACAACAAAAAGCAACGACCAACTCGTCTCCCGCCGCGTACATTGGGAGCCGAAATGATGTTACAAAGGCGCGGAACTGGGCTAACACAAGTTTTCTATATTACAGTGCGTACCCCCTCGCCACCCAAAGGGTTGAAACCCACCTTTGAAGATGCGCAGAGCTTTTTATATATAATTCCTTTTCCCGCTAAGCGATTTGAATTTCGTTAAGTCTCGAATTTCCAGAGGCAAAAATAATTGGTGGCACCGATTCTGCCGTTTATTTGCCGTATTTCGTTTCGTTATTTTTGAAAAGTTTTCAAAGTGACTTGGACGGATTTTTGCGAATCCTTTTTAAAGGTCTGATTACTTCAGAATTTGATGTTTGATTTGTTTTATTGCTAGATGCTGTCCGCGGTTTTGGGTGTTTTTGCTAACGGGGTTTATGTTACGGGGAAAATTATGTTTGTTTGTTGGCTGACTTTGAAAAGGAGGGTATTGTGTTTGACTAATATTTATGGAATGCAAAAGCTTTTGAGGTTAGGTGCTAAAAGAATATCCGATCTTAAGAATTCCTAATTTAAATTTAATGATTTATTGAATTAGGCATTATTACGGAAGTCCATATTATCAAGGAACTAGAAGAATTTCTTTGCTCACCCGCGATCTTTATGATAACTAAGTTTATGCAAGATATGCGTGTTCATTCAGTTCCTCCACCTCCACACTGTAAGAACACACGAATACATAAACCCACCTTTCACCACTACCACACTAGACTGACACGTTTCGAACTCAACCAGAGCTCATCTTCAGAGCAACACAATCGTACACCATGCTACCAGATGTTAGATGAGTTTTTTCGACCTAGTTGTCAATCTATAAACTGAAACTGATCGCCACATCAACATTATAACATACACACAATTTAGGTAACGGATTAAAAGGTATGTATAATTGTGAAAATTCCCTAAAAGGAATTTAGATTAAAATCTAGTTCCAGATAAAAGCTATTTTTTAGAAAATAATTAATCATCATCTCGTCGTACTCAAATTCTTAATGAAAAATTCCATCAATCGTTTCTATTTCTTTGTTTTAATCTTTGACAAAAATGTCCTTTACGTGGAACAAACTAGCGACAGTCTTTTATTTTAACATCGAATATTTTTAAAATCATTTAATAGGCGATTGGTTCTGTTTAAAATAATCAGTCATTAAAATAATTTAATTGGCGATACGAAAGCTCACTGAATAGCGAATCGTGGAATGACCCTAGACCGATACTAAAACAAGTCTAACTCAATTTATTTGTGCATTGGTGCGATGAAGGATTTAATTGAAAGGTAGGTATCTATATATCTATCTGAAGTTCATTTATATTTTAGGTATCTGGCACAAGACTTTGGTGAAAAAAAAAAATCTCGCCTCAAATGAACATTTAAATTAAACTGAGGGTAGTATCGACTCGCATAATTGTTGAATGTTAGAATTGTAATGTTTATCAGGCTGTATACTACCTAACCTAGTTTTCTATTGGATGACTATTTAAAAAAAATCAGATAAATTTACGGTTTCAGTGAGAAAAAATTATGTCAAACAATAATTCTAACAAAAAATCATTATGACTTGCGAAAATTATGCGAACTTTGGCGCGCCGCTAAACTGAAACACTGAAACACAAAACACACTTCACTTAGTAAGTTAGTTTTCTAATCCAAAAATAAATAGTAACTATCAAAGAGCATCTACCTAAATCACAGAGGCGTCACTGCATTACAGTTTAACTAGAGGCATCGTGACAGTCTGTCGCCTAGAATTTCAATTTACCCGCACGTAATAAATGGAGTAGCGTGTGTTGTCTTAAGACAAGTGAATCTCGGGAGCCGCAAGACAATTATGGTAGTTGGGCCAAAGTAGCCGGAACTAATCCATCACACCTTGTACTATGAAACAGTTGTTAGAACTACGCAGTCGTAGGTAATACCATAAGCTATAGACAAACTCACGAGAAAGTTAAGTGTCAGGTATGTATTATTTCTAAGGTTTTTTTTTAATCGTTTTTAGGTTGATACCAACATCAAAATTATCGTGTTGAATAAAAAAAAATTGTGTCAATTTTTAAACTAATGTATTTACTTATAAAGTGTAGAAACATTAATGTGTTTCCCTAAATTTTGTTATGTTTTTTATCAAAATAAATTTTCAGGAGTGAAAATATTTTTTACACCTCGAAGTTGTTTCCAATAAACGAAATTACAAAAGCTACTTGTAAAGGTGTTGCCAGACGAATATTTTGATAACCGCCCCGTCTCGTGGTAGCGGAGATGTGCGATAGACCACGTGTGTCCCCTTTCGTCGCTTAAGGAGGCTCTGTTGTATGGAGAGGAACTTTTAAGTGGCTGCTATACGTCCTAACATTTTGACTCATAACGCATGTCGCCTTTGTTGACACATCGAAACTTAGCTATGGTAATACCTAAACCATGGTTTGGCAACCATAAGTTTATGGAACAGTTTGGCGGCCGAGGTTTTTCCGACTCATTCCGATATGGCTACCTTCAAAAAGCGAGTGTACCATCTCTTGCAAGGCCGGCAACGCATCTGCAGTCCTGATGGTGCTGCGGATGTCTATGGGCGACGGTAATCACTTAACATCAGGTAAACCGTCTGCTCGTTTGTCTGCTATTACATAAAAAAAAACATAAAATACCTAATACATAAACCTTGATAATATTGATAACAGTGACCGATAATTCGATGCTGTGTCGTAAGATGAAGAAAACCAAGTTTTTAACCCCCGACGCAAAAAGAGGGGTGTTTTTAGTATGACCGCTATGTGTGTCTGTGTCCGTCTGTGTATATATCTGAGGGACTGTAGCTCTTAAATAGGTGAACCGATTTAAATGCAGTTTTTTTTTATTTGAAAGCAGGTTTTCTAGGGATGGTTTTTTGATATGTTTCATCAAAATTGGTTTAGCGGTTTTTGAAATAGTGATTACTTAAAAATATTGTTGTATAGTAGTAATATTTTTAAGTAAAATTTATTTCACACAATATTTTTTTGCTGTATTTTTAGTGACATACAGTACATCAGTCGGATAGTAAATTCGACCACAAGTGTACACTATAATAATTGTAAATTTCATTTAAACCAACGTACAACAAAAGTACTTAAAAAAATTTTTTTTCGAACAGATGACAGTTCCAAAGTTTGTATTGTTTGTAGTGGTTATTGTATCATCACACCTGGGATTTAACCGCGTGGATATAGCTAAAATTACTAAAGACGTTTCGGCAACATTTCAGGCAGATTGGTATGTACTTCGAACTAATTTTAACCGTCGTTTTTTTACCGTCTTGATTAAGTGATTAGTGGTCATAGTATTAATTTTAAGTAAAAATTATGAAAGCTTAAGTCATCGTATACGTACAGCCAAAAAAAAATTCGCATAAAGGCTTTAAAATTATGAAGCTCTTTCCATGTTAGCATGCAGAAGATTCGCGGTGAGACGATCTGTCTTTGTCAGGGCTGTCACTCGCACCTATATGCTGCTCGCACGTTGTCTGCCTCGTGTGGCACAACCTTTTCTTTATCAATCGTGTAACGAAGTTTTATTTCGAGCTTTTACTTTACAGAAGCGACACTTTATACATTTAAATTTTCACAGTTGCTTTAATCTTTGCACTACGTTTTTTACCTCATTTAGTGGAAGTTGAGTACAAACTGAGTGAGTAAAAGTTGAAATTTCAAAACACACATACTCCAATCAATGTGGCTATATTCATACTATGTGATAGTGTCTAGTGTCTATAATTTTTGATGATGATGATACAAATATCTGCCCTGATCCGGCATCAAAACTGGTACATACCTCAAAGCTTAATAAAATCGAGTTTTCTAACCACTTGGCTATTCGGACATTGTTCAACTTGCAACTTTCGTATATGTATGTAAATTCCCTTCAAAACTTGTAAGACTTAAAATTTGGTAGAGATATGTAGATCGGATGACAATTTAAGCACAGTCAACCAAAATCACTTTCAACAAAAAAAAATCAATATAAAGTTAAATTTTGAAGAAAAACTTATTAGAATGAAAACATCACTGTTTCTCAAAATCAAAGTCAAAATATCTTTATTCAATTTAGGTTATATATAACAAGCACTTATGAATGTCAAAAATAAATACAAAAGGTTCAGAAAATTCACTCTTCAGAAGAATCCGGCAAGAAACTCAACAAGGTATATTTTTGAATAGATTTATAAAACAATTTCTCATTTCTTTTTGTCTATTTTCTTTAAATTATCACGTGCAATACGCATTCGCAAATCGTTCGTCACCCGCTATCTCCATGTACAGATTATGCAAATTTCCTTACAATTCATCAGTCACCCGCACAATTGCCTAATTCCCTTATCAGTTGACTCCTACCTACAATGTACGCGTAGTGACATGAGAACTTGGGATCCGTTTTTTGATAGTATAAAGGTGATTTCCAGATGTCGTTAGTAGTCGATAAATTGTATTTTTTTCTTAAAGTACCTACTGAAAATTTACGTTAATTTTTTTAAATTTATTTATTTACTAGCTTTTTCCCGCGGCTCCGCCCGCGTGGTATTCGGTTATCGCGCGCTGTTCCCTCGGGAACTGTGCATTTTGCCGGGATAAAAAGTAGCCTATGTCACTCTCTGGCCCATAAACTATCTCTATACCAAAAATCACGTCGATCCGTCGCTCCGTTACGACGTGAAAAACGGACAAACACACAAACATACAAACACACTTCCGCATTTATAATATTAGTATGGATTTCCAGATGTCGTTAGTAGTCGATAAATTGTCATTTTTACTTAAAGTACCTACTGAACATTTACGTTTAATAAAAAAAAAATGAGGGTAGAATCTAATTTTGTTGACTATCTTGTTGCTTACATGACAACGCACAGGCTTAACACAAACATGCAGGTTTAACACACAGGTAAATCGGTTTTTTTTTTATCAAACAGGTCATATATAAATCATGCAATAGGTTCAAATAGAAATTAACTAAAGTTGCCTCCGTTATCGCTAAAGAGTTCCGTGTTGCAATGTCAAATCTGACCGGATACACTAAGTGACGAGAATTTCACTACCACGTTATTTTATTGTCACCAAACTTACATACATAAGTATGCAAATTTCAGCTCAATCAAATGCCAGAAAGTGGTCGAAAAATTTGCATATTTTGAAACCAGAATTTACATACTTGTACACAAACACAACATACGAACATTGCAAAATAATTAAGTAATAAAGATGATTGTACACTTAGTTGGTTGGCTGTACGCTACAGACCCCTGCATTCATATTCTACCACGTCGTCCTACATTTCCGCAGGCTTTGTTGTGTCGGATATTTGCGCTGGTGACTGTACAGACCTATCGAAGCTATCTTGTCGACCAAAACCATCGAAACCTCGGCTTTCCTTTGTTTTCTCAAACGTGCGTGCCCCCGAAAAGTTTTCACCCCCCGATAATCCCACTTTTTAATCCATGACCGCAGGAAAAGTGCGAACCTTAAGACTACCCACTAATGGGTTAAGAAGAGGGGAGTCGCAGAATTTTTGGAACTTTCTGGAATAATTAGAGGCGATCGCATTAGGGACGTCACTTTTGCTTTATGACAGTCCGCGGGGACGTCGCTTCTGGAATGTTCTTTGACGGAATTTGTTAGGCATTTTACGTACTTCTGGGAGTTTTAGGGATTTGATACTTGGATGACGTCGCGGTTAAAAAACAACATGATAATTCTTTGTTATTTTTTAACTCGGTATAACTTAATTGGTAAATGCTTGTTGAAAAACATTAAGGGTTTTATTAATACAACACAATACCGGGTGTGGCCTGTAATATGAACAAATAATTAAAACATAGAAATACTCGTTAAACTGAACAACATTAATGCAGCGAATTTTAAAAATAATTAGTTTTTTTTTTTAATCCTTATTACACTTCGAAGTTTATTAGAAGAAGCAATGTAAAGCAAAATGCTTGATGTTTGTAGCGTGATAGGCGATGTCAGGTTGTGTTCTAGGTAGCAGTATTTAATTTGTATGAAAAAAGGAAAATTCAAAGACTCCATTATTTTAAAAGTCGCTGAACTAAAATGTTGTTCAGATTGACGAGAACGATCTGTTTTAATTTTTTTGCTCCTAACAGGCCACGTCCGGTATAATCATTCAAATTCAAATTCTAATCATTTATTCAGTAAATAGGCCGCAATGGGCACTTTACACGTCATTTTTTTTTAAACTACCATCGCTTTCGGAAAGACCATGGCAGAAAGTCATTTTTTCAAAATAAAATAATTACAAATAAAATAATTAAATAATAATACAGAGATGTATGGGGTCCCTTAGTTACAAAATTAAACACTATTCAATCAAATGAAATGTGTTCAGATAAAAACACTGATACATTTTTGATTCCATTTTACCGGTGAAACTCAAGTGGTTAATTATTTTCTTTCGACTAGAATAATGAGACGTATAATATTTCATGTGACTAAAACCAGTTAGTAGAAGAAACTTCCCTCCAACTAAACCGCACTAAGCTATGAAGAATTTCAAATATTTTTCTAATTTTCAATTCAACCCAACATTTTGTGAACTAATAATATGCAAAAAGGCTCACGTACGAGGTACGGTGTGGTACTGCTGTTCGTGCATGGATTTTAATTATTGTCATGTACCAAATACGGTCCTAATAAATGTCATTATGAACGTGTACTTTTACCACGACATTTCTGCTTTCACAAAATACTTGCACCCTCTTTCTTCCCACGTAATAAGCTTCAAATTTGAACAAAGAACTTTGGAATAGATGCAAATTTTATCTTGGTTTAGATATAGTTCTTTAATGGAACGTCTAAGCGTGCGTGACAATGATAGTACCTACGTAAATATGGAGCTATAATTTTTACATGTGTAATATTCAAGAAAGTTTCAAGGAATCCTTGCGGGGTTGGCCTTGGTTTATTAGAATCGTAAAGCTATCGTAGTTGATTTGCTATTTGAAAATTGAAGGTGAATTAAAATAATATACTTTTACATCTTTGAAATAAACTTTAACATCGTTTAAGATAATCTACAATCAAATCACTATTACATACTCTAAATAGAATCGTGGGGGCCGTCTGTCCAGGATAAAATCAAGCGGTATTTTTTTTTATTGTTTGGTGGTCTTTCCTTCACATTTTCACTAAACTAAACTATATTTACTTAAGTTTAGTTTAATTTGCTGAACTTTGAAGCCTAGTAAAGTTGTGAGTCAACAACTGTTTCCCGCAACTACGTCTGTAAGAATTCATTTATCGCTTTCCCGCAGAAACGAGATAAAAATATCGTATGTCCTTCTTAGACTCTCAAACTATCTCCATGTCAAATGTCATCTACATAGATTGGTGTTGCGGTTTAACCGTAAAATTATGACATACAGTCAGACAGACAAAGTTACTTTTGCATTTATAATACTTATAAATAAATAATTATGGTAGTTTGGAGTTGTTTTTAAAAACGTGACTTTAAATTATACTAGCTTTTGCCTGCGACTTCGTCTGCCAACAACTCTATTACCTGCGGGAACTTTGTACTTTTTCGGAATAAGCTGTCCTATCTCTTATGGGTTTCAAACTATCTCCATACATGTAAATTAATTCAGTGGGTTAAGCGTTAATAGATGAACAG
This sequence comes from Choristoneura rosaceana, assembly GCA_037349165.1. Classification (NCBI taxonomy): domain Eukaryota; kingdom Metazoa; phylum Arthropoda; class Insecta; order Lepidoptera; family Tortricidae; genus Choristoneura; species Choristoneura rosaceana. The sequence continues at coordinate 5,007,128 of JAZBNJ010000032.1, forward strand.
AGTTACTGTCTCTATTATAATGTAGTAGGGATTTTTAATGAATACCACAATCTTAAGTTCTCAAAGGGTGACAATAACCGCAACAACAATCCGCCAATGTCTTTCAATGAGCTCGCCACGCCAACGCCGGCGTCTCCACCGAAAGGTGGATCCTTTGAGCAAGTCGTCAATAAAACTAATTCTTTAAAACATCACCTAACCCACCTTTATCGCAGCCGAATATTGAACCAAAACAACGAACAATACCCGGCACTAGGCCGTGTAACGGCGTTTGCGCGGAACACAACACCCTTAAAGGGGGGCCGAATGAGGACAGGGGGTGCCCCCCACTTAAGTCCTACCCTTTTAAAGATTCCTCCGTCCTCTCATTTTTAAGACTTTACAATACCAACACATAGACGCATATATTGGAGGGGGATTCTTAATTTATATTAGGGACACGCTCCGGCCTTGTGTGGGTATACTTAAATTTCTTTTGGGGAATTAAGATAGAGGGTGTGTGCGTGTAAGAGATTGGATTTTTCCGTGTTGCCGGTAATTAAGGGACGTCAGGATTCATTAGGGATGCAGGGCCATTAATGAGGTCGGCGTGTGCACATTTGAATATGACCTGGTCGATCCTTTCTTACCTAACTTTTATCACGAACTTCTCACGCCGAAAACTCTTTATTGTACAAAAAGAAAATACAAAATACTTTAGGCAACAAACAGAAAAGTATCCTTGAAGGGATCTCTCCTAGATAACCTTTGAGTGGTAGAGAGGAACAATCAATAAGGGAAAGACAAATAGAGAAATCAAACTAAACGTAATAGTCTATAACCGCCCTGTCCTCGGCTAGACGCATCCAGTTTCTACCAGCAGCCTTTCGCAGATCGTCACTCCACCTGACTGGACGGCGTACACTACGTTTGCCTAGACGCGGTCTCAAGTCAAGAACTCGTTTACCCTCTAGAAACCCTCATTGGCAAAATAAAAGGCATATGCTAAGAATCCTAATGTCACACAATTATGATACACTAGTGTTTACCCGCGGCTTCGCACGCGTAAATCATTAGATACAGCAGCCGAATGGAATTCCGGGATTTTTGAGAATTCCCGCGGGAATTCCCGAAAATTAAATCGTGGTTTTCATTGACGTCTTGACAAATTTCATGACTCTAAGCCCAGCGGTTATTGTTCCAAGATTTTATCCCTATCCCGTGGGAATATCGGGATAAAAAGTATCCTATGTTTTAATCCAGGTTATAAACTAACTTTTTGTCAAATCTCATCCAAATCCGTCTAGCCGTTTCGGCGTGAAGAAGTAACAAACATACTTACTCACTCACTCACTCACAAACTTTCACATTTATAATATTAGTAGGATAGGATTGTCACATATCTTCACTGACACCGCAAATGAGCTTTATTTTAAAGTAAAACATTGTAAAACAGAAAATTCCTGACTGATTTTCCAAACGCTCAAACCTTTGGAAATAAAAAAGCTAGATGGGGAATGAATACCGATATTTGTAGGAGTTCTGCGAAATAATTTAATGTAAATAAACCCCAATGCCTAGTTAATTAGCTATTGAAGCATCTGCAATCCCGTATGTTGCAGGTGTCCATAGATGGCGGTTATCTCTTACCATCGGGTGACTCACTTGCTCGTTTATCAATCTATGTCATAAAAACCACTAAGTGCGAGTCGGATACGTGCACTAAGGGTTCCGCACTAAGTTGTATAGGTGAAAAACTTAAGTAAAGGACCTGTTGTATGTAGTAGTAACTTGTCCATATAAACAAATTGACGTTCCAAATTCGCAAAATGACTTAAGCTCCATATCAATTCTGTGCACCACTACATACAACAGGTCCTTTACTTAAGTTTTTTACCTATATGTATCTGTAAATATTTAATGTTATAAAAGCCTTGCAAAATAATATGCATCGCAGGGTCATATTAGATTGCTTCTTTAAATAGCCAAATGCAAAAAAGTTTTTAAGAGTTTTCCTATTATTGGCTGTTCTATAAGAGTTACCTTCATAACAAATTTCAAGTTTTCTGGACAACTGGAAGTACCTTACTAATATACTTCAAAGTCAAAGTCAAAGTTTCCATAAAACCTTTAATTTCTTTTTTCTTCATTACTTTTTCTTACATACAATAATATATGCATAATGTGTATTAGTCTAATTAGACTAATTAGTCTAATTAGACTAATACACATTATGCATAATATTATTATTTGGGCTACAACAGACAGATTAGTGTCGGTAAAAAAGTTGATTAGCCCAGGTACATAAGGTTAGGTTAGGTTGATATGATATTAAGCAACGGAGAAATAGGAAGTCTGCTTAGCGGACCACCGTCGATTTCGCCTTAGTTCCTAAATATATAAAAACAAAACTAACCTTTTAGTAAATCAGGCTTTTGATTGTGGTTTGTATTAATACAAATTAGTCCAACTGAAATTATTGTAATAGCTTAATATGCCAAAAAAGTAGTAGCCCAAATTATTACTATGCGATAGTACTATTATTCCAAATCAATTATGCGAAACAATAATAGTCTAAAAAATATGCGATTGAAGGGGATCTTCCAAAAGGCTGAAGTAGTTATAGGACTCAAGCTGCTAATGACAGCGATAGAGACCTTACTTGTTGTCCAATACCAGTGGGCGCTATAGTGACCGTTTCTACGCGGTACCATTAGATATTGTGGCACAAAACCCAGTAGAACTCAGCGTAGCTGGCCAGCAAAAAGCGGGTAAGGATCGGTCGCCAATTAGACGTGCCGCGGTCGAGGCATTGTCCGGAACTGGGCCGGGCAGAGGACCCTGTTTACGATATAAATGCTCAACTTTTGCGGATTTGCAAATTGGATAAGTGTAGTTTTTTAGGGTTCTGTACTGGAGTGTAACTGTGGGGACTTTAACTTGGTAAGAGCTTAGGTAAAGGGGATCTACGCGCGTGACTTTAAACTCAGTTCAAACAAAAAGGATATTTCATCAGTGTTTAGATTTATTCAGTATTTAGAGCTTAGTAATACTTTATGTCCACCAACGAGATGGACGGATGACCTGGTTAAGCCGCGGGTTCACGGTGGATGCAGGCCGCTGCCAACCGAAGCAACTGGAGGTCTATGGGGGAGGCCTATGTCCAACAGTGGAAGTCCTACGGCTGAGATGATGATGATGATGATGAATACTTTACAGAGATAGGTCCAGGCTGTCGGGAGCAATCTGTACTCGCATGTATACCGCTGTCAATCCTCTTTTAAATCGAATTCTAGATTATACAATACAAAAATACTATCATTATACATAACAAAGTCAATCTAGCCTGCCAGGCGGTCAGTTTTACCACCGGCCAGCGGTATACAGCTTTGTTCCTACAGTACGCTTTTAGAATAGGATGGATCCATCTCGTCCCGTGGGTTGAAAAAGGCGAATCACCTAAACTGAGAGTAAGCAGTAGTGTTCTCTTATTGTCACCTACGAACTCCGGACACCGTTACTGGGTGAATTTCGCCTAACTGTATCAAAAAAAAAAAGTTCTAGAATAAGCTAGGATAAATTGAAATACCTCTAGTAAAATTAAGGAAAGTCGTTACATATATTCAAACCTCAAGGCGTGTTGCAGCAAAAACGTTTGCGTTTTCCATAAGTTCTAGGTACAACGGGGAGTGCTCTGACGAACTCTTCGGGCTGATCCCGGCTGCTAAATTCCATCACCGCACTACTCGGCATTAAAGTAGCTTCTATCAACAGCATTTTGATGGGTGACGGTCGTCTACCGTGCGTTTTAAGCATTCCTTTTCACCTCGCCCATGTAATTTATGGAACAGTTTGGCGGTCGAAGTTTTTCCAAATTCTAACTCCTGATGGTGTTGCGAATGTCTATGAGTACTTGTATGGTAATCAACTACTCACTTGACATCAGGTAAACCGTTTACTCGTTTTCTGCTATTACATAAAATAAATGTAAATTAGTCAAAGTAGTTATATATCTGTCTCATAGGTGGGCCAATCAACTATTTTACCAACACTTTGGACGTGTCCTGCGTTATAACAATTGTCTCTGGCGTTACCAAAAAATCTTACTTCCAACAAGATATTTCACAGTTTAATAGGTTGAACTTACGTAGGATGGCTTGTGTTCATGTGCAACATCTATTAAATTACAGAAAAAACATGTTTACTTGCAAAAATCTGCATTGTTTGAAAAATATCGCGGACAGATTAATGTCGGTAAAAAAGTTGATTGGCCCAGGTACCTATTTATTTTAATAGCTCAGTGTTTTTAAGCTCAAATTTGATTTGAGAGTATTTTTTGTGCAAACATCCTCAAAAAAAATTAAAACGGAACCCGCAACACTAAATTTCAAAGTTAACTCCTTTTTACTCGCCACGTCAGCTTGCTCTACTTATCAGGGCCAACATTATTTATCAACAAACTATTACGGCGAACGTACACCTAATAAAACTCACTTTTATTTTGTGAAAATCTTTTCTTTCCCTATTCACAGAAGAAACTTATGGTATCGTTACCGCGAGTAAGCCAAGCAATAAAAAATAAAAAAGTAAGAATATACTTTTTAGTATTCAGGCGAGCTTTGGCAAACAAGGGGTGTCATGTGCGAAGTTGGCTTGCACACGTCACTTGCTTTAATGAATGTTTGGGTTTTTAACGTGACCGCTGTTTTAAGTGGTGGGAACTGAGAAATTTCTGTAGGCGTATTGCCTGAAACCGACTTTAGACTTGCGAGAGAAATCGTGCAAGTTGCATTACATTGCGAGGCCGCAAAGCCAACGAAGTTGTGGTGGTCAATCGAGCGCGGCAATGTAATGTAGGCCCTATTGCTTACCTTAGAAAATCTCTATGTGCATACTGTGTTTTCTGTAACTGTTTACTGTGTTGGTGTGCAATAAAGAGTTATTGTATTGTATTGTAATGCAACTTGCACGATTTTTCTTGCAAGTCTAAACTCGGCTTAACGCCCGGGATCGCGAACGCATTCTCTATCTCTTTTTACCGTCATCCTCCACCGTGTGATAGAGAGAAATAGTGAAAACGATCGTAATTCCGAGTGTCTTCGCCAGCTGAATTGGTATAATTGTTAATTGTGTGAAGGCACTGTTACACAATGACATGCTCATTACTAGCATGCTTATGAGCATGCCACTAATGAGCATAATGAGTATGAAGCAAACGTGTTCACACTTGCTTATTACCGTTCCCCCTTCCACCCCTGTCTCGAGCATGCCACTAATAAGCATGCTCTATAGTAGCATCTCCTGTTCACACATGCTACTACGTAGCATTTGCTCAATAGTAGCATGCTCTCTTGCTACTTAACGAGCATGTGTAAAGGTACGGACAGACGTGCTCAAAAAAAATCATGCTCATAAGCTTGCTTAAAATTAGCATGCTCTGCAACTGTTCACATTTGCCAGCAATAAGCATGCTTGTTTTAAGCACATCCATAAATAAGCATGCTTAAAGCAAACGTTCAGCTGTTCAGACGTGCTCGGAGCACGCCCCCTTCCACCCGCGCCTCAGGTAGCATGCTCGAAAATCAAACGTCGGTTGATTTTTCAGCATGCTCTAAATAAGCTTGCTCATAACTAGCAATGTTGTGTCACACGTGCTACTAATGAGCACTTGCTCAATAAAAGCATGCTTTCATGCTAGTAATGAGCACGTCTGTCCGTACCTTTAAAAGCTGTTGTATTGCGTTGAGTCGCTTCGCATCGCAACGCAACTTAAAACTTTTGCGTTCTTATTCTAAGTAATTATTCAGTCATATCTAGTGAAATTATATCAATGAATAATTTATTAAGGACAGCCAAATTATTAATCACTTGAAGTACAATGCCTCTAGTGGAATATCAAAGTAATCACTGAAAGGGAGAAAAGTTGTAACGGATAAACAAACGGGTTGGAAATAAGTCTACTCGAAGAATTAATTTCTTAAAAAGAAGTAATTTGAGGCTCTGAGAAATAATCGAAATAATTGAGAGGAAAATTGCTAGCGTTGTCTTATTTGTTAATCGTATCGCTTAGCAGCAGTGTGTGTGTAAAAGAGAGTAGGTAGGTTTGGAAGCTGGTGAAACTAGTGGTCCTTGAGGTCTTCTATTCTAGCCCTCTACGGCAACGTGTCTGCAATGAGGGTTTTCTTTTCACAGACGCGAAATATCGCTAGATGGCGTTAGTATCGTTTGACGTTTGCTTGCGATTGGCTCATTTAGTTATCTAACCAATCACCTACTAACGTCAAACGCGGTACGCATCTGAATCTTCTTCTTCTTAAAATGCCTCTCCGACTAGCGAAGGTTGGCAGTCAGTTCTGAATATTTCTCCCTGTCTCTAGCGAGGCGAAATAGATGAGCAGCACTCGCGACGCCGGTCCACTCCCGAAGATTCCTCAGCCAAGACTTCCTTCGTCGGCCTACGTGTCTTTTGCCAGCGACTTTGCCCATCATAATGAGCTGCAGAAGACAGTATCTGAATATCGAATGTTAAAATATGTAATTTAAGTTATTATTATTTATTTTAAGTTATTGTTAGAAAGTTATGTTTAATATGTATATTATTTAGTTTCTTTTATCAATAAAGTTTATAGTAATTTGAAAAAAAAATATATATTTAATTATATTAAAATATCGAATGGGTCATAATATCGACACGTTTATTTTCTGAAACCGAAAACTTTTCAGGATTGTTTAAAACGGCATCGTATAGAACCCCTTAGGTTAGGTTAGGTTAGATTTATAACAATCTAAAAAATACAGTCTTAACAAAAATACCTTTTCACTTCTCATGCTCATAAAGTTCATGTTTATGTTGGATCTAGGCGACATAAAATGACTTATTATGCTCTAGTGCCTAAAATAAAATCTTCGTCTTATACCAATTCAAGACCAAGGTAATCAGGTGCCAACAGCCACAAACAAAAAAGTTTCTATATATTTTTTAAATAATTTTTCTTTTATATAAAACTTAAAATCAATCAAATCAATCATAATAAATCAGTAAAATTAAAATAATGGAATTATTATAATAATGCATAAAAAATAAAAGTTGCATAGAAAGTGAATTATTGCTTTCACTGTTGCTGTTTCATTTCCTCGCCATCGAAGTAAAAAGCAGAGTGTAAAACTCGAGCATTAAACCCATTTTCCCCTCGACGTGTCTATCCACCCTCGCCGTACCGGTTCGGGTGGCTATATGAACGCCTCGGGTAAAATGGCTCGTTTTATGCTCTTGTTGTACAATCTACTATTTCACTTCTCATGCTCATAAAGTTCATGTTTATGCTGAATCTAGGCGACATAAAACGTTTTTTATGCACTACTGCATCAGGTCAAACGGCCAATTTTAAATTATCTAAATAGTATGCAACCTCGCTAAAACATTTAATTGGTGTATGCTGCATTGGTGTTTGCTTGATCGTTTGTCTTCCAGTCGAATAAAAAAAAAATCTTCAGGTCACAGCTCATTACACCCACCCAGCATCCGACCAGTACCGCCTCGAGCGGTTAGTATTTTTCATATTAATTTGTATGGGCATGCGCTCACTACATCAACTCCGTAGCGTCACCGTATCGCGGACGGTGAGTGGACCGCTCGGTGACAGCCCGCTGCTCACCGCCATAGTGGCTTTCTAGGAAATTCATGGACCACGCGAGGAAATACTTTTAGAAAAATACTAGCTTATGCCCGCGACTTCGTCTGCGCGGACCTAGGTTATCGCACGGTGGCGCCCTCTACCGGAATAAAAAGTATCCTATGTTGATCCTTGGGGCTTAAACTATCTCTATACCAAATTTCATCAAAATCGGTTCAGCGGTTTCGACGTGAAAGCGTAACAGACAGACAGACAGAGTTACTTTCGCATTTATAATATTAGTAGGGATTACTTGATTTTTTCTTAATGGCTACGAAACCCTATCTTGGGCGTATCCGATACGCTCTAGGCCGGTTTTTATTATCAAAGGGAGGCAAACGGGTTAATCAATATTATATTTATTAAATCCTGCAAAAATATCCATTCTAATATTATAAATGCGAAAGTGTGTTTGTATGTTTGTCCGTCTTTCACGCCGTAACGGAGCTACGGATCGACGTGATTTTTGGCATAGAGATAGTTTATGGGCCTGAGAGTGACATAGGCCACTTTTTATCCCGTAAAATTGCACAGTTCCTGAGGGAACAGCGCGCGATAGCCGAATACCACGCGGGCGGAGCCGCTGGCAAAAGCTAGTATTATATATATTAAACCCTGCAAAATTATAATTATATATTTTTGTTAACCTTGAAGCTCGTGAAAAAAAAATTCCTAACATTATTACCGAAAAGTCATCAAAAATCCCAATAACTAATTAACCTTAATTCCGAACAATATCTTTATTGCCAGCTTTTGCCCGCAACTTCGTCTGCATAAAATTTGTTTATCGCTATCCTGCGGGAGCTATGAAACTTTTCGGAATAAGAACTATCTATTGTCCTTTCTAGAATTCCAAACCATCTTCATGTGAAATTTCGTGGTTCATTCAGCTGCTTAAGCGTGTAGAGTTAACAGACAGTTACTTTCGCGTTTACAATGTAGGTAGGAAGGATTAGTTAGGATAAAATTCATAAAATACCCAATAAACCTAACACAACCGCTAAAAACCGTCTAAATCCAACATAAATATTTAGAGCCCGCGTTGAATTTTAAAGGCCATTTGAACCTACACTCTTATCCGATCGTAGGATAATTTATCTTAACGAAAGAAAGGGGTGGGCCGGGTAAGGGTGGTGGGGGTCCAAAAATTGGGTAAAAATGTTGCCAACCAGCGATTAAAGCGGGGGAGATGCGTTGTATTAATCACCACCCGAGGAGTCGTCTTCGAGGATTTTGGTGGGATCTTTATAGAGATGATGATACCTTCATAGCCAAAGGAGGGTTTCACGCTAAAAGTAAAATCATACGGGGTTTGAATGATATACAAGACGCGCGAGCATGCAAACTTGCAAGCTTACTTAGATGCTTGCTTGCATGCTCGCTTGTATGCTTGAATGCAGCCTTGAAAGCATGCTTGCTTCCATTATTTCTTGCATGTTTCGCCAAATTGTAAATTTCATTATCTGCCAAATTGAAAATAAAAACTTATTTATTTTATTACATGTACATTTCTACACGTTCCTTCCAGATAGGTTAGGTTAAAAATTAGGGCAAAAATATTATGCATACACTTTAGTACCTTGTCACTTTAACCACTGTGACAGACAGTTTATATTTTGTATTATTATGGCAGTTCAAATATGACGAAAATAGACAAGATACTAAAGTGTATGCATATTTTTGCACTTGACTGTACAGTGTGAGTCTAACGTAACACCTAAGAATAAAGTACTCCTCACCTTTTCAATTTAGACCATTTTATATAAAAGCAGCGATTACTTAATAACCGCTTATTCGATCGAGCTTTAATCTATTTTAATTACCGAACTGTTTTATAATGGACGAACGAGTTTTTTGAAACTGTAAGTACTTCAGGATTGTTACAAAACTAACTTAACCTATAGGATTCTAAAAGATGGTCCTGAAATATATCCGGAATAGTTTACGTTTCAGAAAAGAAAATGTTCGTCCAATGCAACAAAATATTTTCGGTGAAACAACAAAATCCCCTATTGCAGCTAATTGCAAAAATCACAGGGGTATCTAACAGCTCTACACAAATCCAGAAGGTACCCTGTCGCGAAGGCCGCGCGGGGTGGGCACCTTGGCTTTGTTTTAATATTTTCGCGGCATTACGAAGGGTTTCCTTGCTTTCAAATAATTTTTGGCTTCTGCTCTTGAAGTTTTGATAAAAGTTTCATTCTATCAATAATTAACGGGCAACATTCAGAGCTGATGCGATTAAGACGGTCTCGCCCATCTCTCATTGTTTGAGTTTGGCAACACTTTTTCTTACTTTTGCTGATAAAGACTTTCTGGGTTCTATAATGCGCTGTTGATTTTGGAAAAAGAACACGGATAACGGCTGGCTGTTTCATACGAATAAGCACTGGCAGCATTTTTTTATTGATTAACTTTTTTTATAAATATTCTAAAAGAAAGCGTTCGAAATTAGAAATTCGAATTTCGAAAATTTACCACAAGATTTCTTGCACAAACTTGCGAAGCTATTATAATTGTGTGTGTGAAATTACCGATCCACACTGGGCCCGCGTGAAAATTGCTGTGAATTACGGCCCAAGTCTCTTCATTCTACTAAGAGCCTTAGACCTCCGTGTCCAGCACTGGGACAATGATTTTGTGAAAATGCAACTGTTTACGGTTTAAAATATATTGCCGTGCGATGAGAGAGACAACCTTACTAATGAATCAACTTAGTTACTACACATCATTAAGTAAGCACACCATCACAAGAGAAACCTACTTTCATAAACTACCAACATACCATGTTGGAGAGAAGCCAAAAAAACATAAAGGATGCTTAAAAAAATGTGTAAATATTTACGCAAAATATTTTCAATTGAAAGTTCCAGAACGTAAGAGATTAGGTATTTGGAAAAATAATAAAAAATAATAACGAAGTGACCTTTATGATTTCCTTTTATTATTTCGCAATAAATGGTCTTTGTCTAATTAATATATTCTATGAGTAGCTATTTTCTTAATTTTAGTGAGTACCTACTCACCAAAATTAAGAAAATACTGTAATTTTAGTGAGTAGGTAGTTAATTGAATTTAAATTGTATTCACGTAATGTTTTTCAATAACAGTTATTTTCTATAATGTTTCGAATTTTCATTTAATAGATAGTTATAATATTGTAACAATAAAATTGTGTTGATGGCAACTTAGGATCCATTTTGAGATAATTTCACTAACATTGTTTACTTTAATTAGCTATACTTGGTTAATAGAGCGAATAAACGATATGCATTTAAACTCCATCGCCAAATGATGCTTTTCAACATATCCGATATGACATCATCATTATATACAGTTGATACATATGTTCCACTACAGGGCAAAAAGCATCCTCTCAGAAAGAATACGCTCGGTGCAAATTGGGAATATAACACACTATTAAATTATGTCGTAGACTTGCTCACGAAATTTTAGTTCATCAATAAACCCCTGAAAAATCTTGATTTAGTGTTCAGTTTATAGTATCGTCAAAACGTAACAAAAAATTAAACTCACTTTAGCTACTAAGTAAATATAGTTTTTTTCCACAAAGAGCCCTCAAAGTTACTGGCCATATAGAATATAAGAAAATTCGAAACCTGCTCGTCTCTAATTAAAACAAAACACAACCGAAAACGTTCGACATTTAAAAAATGTCACAGAATACACACACAGCTAACATACCCTTAAGAAATACGTAACCAAGTTATAGTGTAACTTAGTGCAAAAAGGACGTAAGATGTACTATGAAATATAAGACTTACAGTCTTGTGGCTCGATGTAATGCGAAGAAGAACGGGAAACTTCCACAAAATTTGCGCACCCAAATGACTACGCTTGTTTTTTGTAGGTGGGTGCTTAAAATTTTACGTTAGGTTAGAGTGGATAAGCTTTTTGTTAATTAAGGACAATTTAGGTTTTAGTTTTTTTATTTTTATTTACCAGTTAGTAGGTACTTGTAATAAATAGTTAGATGTAAAGCCTTAGCAGAGATATTTTTTAAAAAGCGATATTAATTTAGGTAAATGTATGTCATTTTATAGAATAAAGGAGGTAACAAACATACACATACACACACACACACACACACACACACACACACACACACACACACACACACCACAAAATTTTCGAATTCAAATTTACAGTAAACAGAATTAACAAAAAAAGATACACTCAAAAAAGTTGGGTGTATCTCTTTTATCTAAGTATACAATTTTCACCATCGCTATTTTCTCTCGACAAGACAAAACAAGACGTAAATAATCCACTATTATTAGGTCCCTAGCCGACCTAAACCAGTCTAATCCGGTTAGAGCCGCATCCATATCACCCAGCCCAAACTTATTAAGATTTCTATTCTTTCCCGTGGCTAGCGACGTATGACGAGGGGTGGGGGGAGGGCACGCATGGCCGCTCTCATGATTTAAGCACAGGGATAAGAATGAAATTAAAAATACATCCGCGCTCTCCTCAGGGTGCCAGGGAGACATATATGCAAATGAGCCCACCCCTTGGGGGGGTATTTTTTGTTAGGATGCTATTAATTTGGGGTATAGGTATGTATACGACATGCGTGGGGTGCTTTCTTGTAGATTCTTTCATTAAATTATGTTGGCGCGTTCAGGTGTATTTTTTTGTATGAAGTCGTAATTGAGTCTGGTTGAGGTTTTTGATTAATTTGGAACGTTTTAATGTAAAGGCTAGAAAGAAAAACTTTCCTTTAATAAGCAAGTGTAAATAACTCAACTAAATTATAGATGTATGTAGGATAGATTTTGTAATACATGACAATGTATTATCTTCGAGGGCTTCGAAGGGCCACCATCCACCATCTCAGCCTATATACACGTCCCACTGCTGGGCACAGGCCTCCTCTCGGAATGAGAGGGCTTGGGCCATAGTTCCCACGCGGGCCCAGTGCGGATTGGGAACTTCACACGCACCATTGAATTGCTTCGCAGGTTTGTGCAGGTTTCCTCACGATGTTTTCCTTCACCGCAAAGCTGCTTCGAAGGGCATCTTAAAAAATATACATTATGTGTAAGGTCAACCGGGGCTATGTCGTCTACGGGGCTAATGCGTCCATTCCAGTTATCATAAGAAAAATATCCTCTAAAACTACTCACGCCATTTTTTAAGGCTCTTTTTTTAAAGAAATCCGCCAACGAGGTCAATTAGACGCTATAGCTCCGAATATTTTTGTTCAACTAATTACCCAAACTGAGGCTAGAATTAAGCGTACAACAAAATAATTAAGTTTATCATGTGTGTTTTTATAAAATTATCTCGATAAAATCATTCCGACCAATCCGATCACATAATATCAGTAAAAGACGCTTTCACCCCACCTGGGGTTATATCGTCTAAAAATCCCAGCTTTCACAGAAACGTAATTGACACGTAGAAGATATTAAAAATGCCATAAAATGGCACTAAAATATGAAATTAGTTCAAATATACTAGCTTGTATCATAAGTTATAGCTTTTAAGGATACATAATGTGATTGTTATAATTTGATAAATATGCTGTTTAAAGTATTGTGGTATTAGCCCCGGTAGACCTTATACATATTTTAAGATGCCTACCAGAGAAAAAAAAAACTCTCTCTAAAAAACTACGTAAAACGTTTGCAAAATAGTAAATTAAGATAGATAGATAGAAAAGTTTATTTCTGTTAAAAGTTACATTTTTAATTTACATCTGTTGTGCCAAACTACAGAGCAGTTTGTCGGCACTTTAGCTCTTGGTTTATAAGATTACAAATTACAAGTAACGCTTAACATAGTATAGTTAGTATTAAGACTTGCTATGGTATGGTTAGTGTTATTTTATGACTTATTTTTATACTTATAGAAAAACCAGACATTTTAATTACAAAGCATGCCATTAGACCACGACTTATCATTAAATAATTAGTAAACATGTATTACTAAAATTATATTACTTAACGATAAGAGTTTTGAAATGCAGCTAATTCTTCACATTTACTTTAACGAGAGCTGTTATAGTCGTTGCTAGAATCAATACATCGATGTTATCTCCCAGTGCACAAAACGTATCATTACAGACGAGTAGAAAAGCAGTTATTACTAACATCATGCCAGCTACCGATTCTGTAGTAGTTAATGGTCGAGATTATACCATAGTGCACTGAGCATCAATTCTCTTCGAGGTTATGAAGGTTTATGTACTTGAATTGTTACGAAAACTTAATCTTAAGCTAATTATTTATGGTCTTACTAGCTTTTTCCCGCGGCTCCGCCCGCGTGGTATTCGGTTATCGCGCGCTATTCCCTCGGGAACCGTGCATTTCTCCGGGATAAAAAGTAGCCTATGTCACTCTCGGGCCCATAAACTATCTCTGTGCCAAAAATCACGTCGATCCGTCGCTCCGTTACGGCGTGAAAGAGGGACAAACATACACACTTTTGCATTTATAATATTAGTATGGATTGATAAAAAATAATACGTAATAATTTTGTGTGACAACGCAGGTGAAACAATTTCTGAAAAAGAAAAGTTCTAGTGTCGTCTTTTCATGCCAAGGGCAAAGGAAACTATACAGGCAATATTAGATGTTCTTTATTTTTTTCTTCTTCTATATTTTACTGGCTGTTGCCCGCGACTCCGACCGCGGGTATTCGTTTACTGCTGTCCCTCGAAAATTATGCAATTTTAGACTCAAACTGTCTGTATATCGAATTTCATCTAAATCATTGTAGCGGCTTCGACGTGATTGAATAGCAAACATCCAAACTTGTAATAACTACGAGTAGATAGTATTAGATATTAGTAGTATACTCTACCTACTACTACTATTAGTAGTAGATATTAGTAGTATGAGGCGGTCGCGACTAATACGCGGTATATAGCAATTTTATCTACGGATATTATTAATCATGTGTAACTGGCCAGTAACAACTAAATATTTTTATTACAATAAAAAAAACAACAGAAATAAATTCCAGAGTTTGCAACTGGCCAGTAACATTTCAATATTTTATATTACAATAAAAAAAATAACAGGAATAAAATCCAGAGTTTGAAATCAGCCAGTGACAAATGACGTTCAAAAATCGAATACAGTCTAAGTGTTTGGCGCGACAATGGCTCGTCTCATCATAATATCGCGGAAGAATCGACGCCCGGGGCCCGATCGTGTTTTCACACATTCGACATTCATTGGGATGATTTGGCGCTTTTCGACGCGTTGATAAGCTTGTGGCGTAGTGAAAGATGAGTAATATTTTTAAATGATCTTCAATGTAAAAAGTTTAAAAAATAGCAGCCCTCCAATCGACATAATTGTTTTAAAAGCTTTCAATATGGGAATGTTTTGAGAGCAAAATTCAAAAGATTTTATTTATAACGTTCAGTTATGGCAATTAATTATTGATAGGGTTAAAAATACAAAAACAGTATGAAAGCATCATTGTGACTTTATTTAGGGTTGTCTAGATTATTCTGTTTACTTAGGTACTATAATTGTGTAATAAAATTATAAGCGATACGAAGGGTAAGTTTTGTCAATAATCAATAACCGTTATTTACAGTTGTCTTTAAATTAATTTAAAATTTTCATATACAAAGAAAGAAAGCAATTACATTTATTCACAACCACATATTAAGACGCAACAATGTTACTAAAAATACCTAGATAACACGGAAAATAATGAGAGTAATTATATTATTACAGAAAGTTATAGCTTTAGCTCTCACTACACAACAAGGCTAACGTATTTGCTGAAACCGTGTAAGGGGAGCTACACGAGTATTTACTGTCTCCAGTATCGACGATCGACACAAATTGGATAATGCATGGCAGGTTTTATAAGCGCTTCATAAGTTATTGCGTCGCTATTTAAGGACTTGTTTTGTAGTTTAGTGAATGGGAGGTCGTGCTTTTTTTATAAAGTAGAAACAGGTAGCGTGGTGTGAGTATTGTGATTTTTTGAATTCAATTATTTGTTTGCTTCTTTGTACATATATGTATATGCTTAGTGATTTGACCTGTGCCGTACATTTTATGTATGAGGGACCTTTTATTTTCACATTTATTATTTTTTCTTAATAATTTTCTAATAATAATGGTCAAGTATAATGTACTTTGTGAAATTATCAATCATTTATCTTCAGTTCAAAAGAGACAAATCCATGACTGACGGATGGACAGACAACCTCCCATTGGCTTCCATTTTTATGGAACCTTCAAAAATAATTCAATCACTATCAATCCATACTATAATATTATAAATGCGAAAGTAACTCTGTCTGTCTGTCTGTCTGTCTGTCTGTATGTTACGCTTTCACGCCAAAACCGCTGAACCGATTTGGATGAAATTTGGTACAGAGATAGAATAGACCTTGGGAAAGGACATAGGCTACTTTTTATCCCGATATTCCCACGGGATAGGGATAAAATTTCGAAATAATAACCTCTGGGCTTAGAGTCATGAAATTTGGTATGTAGGTAGTTGGACGTATGGAATAACACATAGGTGACTTTTTGACCCGATATTCCCACGGGATAACTAGGGATAAGATCTCGAAATAACAACCGCTGGGCTTAGAGCCATAAAATTTAGTATATAGGTAGCTGGACCTCTGGAATAACACAAAGGCTACTTTTTATCATGATATTCCCACGGGATAAGGATAAAATTTCGAAATAATAACCGCTGGGCTTAGAGTTATGAAATTTGATATATAGGGAGCTGCACGTCTGAAATAATACATAAGCGACTTTTTGACCCGAAATTCCCAATTCAAAGGATAAAATCTCGAAGTAACAACCACTGGGCTTAGAGCCATGAAATTTGGTGTGTAGGTAGCTGAACCTCTGGAATAACACTAGAATAGGCTATTTTTTACCCCGATATTCCCACGGGATAGGAATAAAATTTTGAAATAATAACCGCTGGGCTAAAAGTCATGTGGTAGGTATGTAGGTAGCTGCACGTCTGGAATAACACATACGCTATTTTTTAACCCTATACTCCCACGGGATATTTCAATTGCCACTACCAGACCGATTAGTTTACGCGTGCGAAGCCGCGGGTAAAAGCTAGTAAGTATATAAGTATGATACAAAACTTACAAGCCATATTAGATTCTATCAAATTAAAAACAAAAGTCAACGACAATCGAACAAAAATAAAATATTCCATTTTTAAACGTCTGTTCTTTATAAAGGCACATAAAAAACCGTATATCCCAACACCTTGGCCCCGTTATTAAAAAAAAAGCTTGAACTTTGGCTCCTTCGCGCCTCGCAAAGGGCAGATCGATGCTTGTCAAACAATAAATGTCACGTCCACTCCCTATGCTAATGTGACACGATTCGAAACAGACGAATATTACCTTTACAGGTATAAGTTAAGGTGCTTGATGACTGCACAGTTATTTTGGTAGGGTGTCATTGAGGTGCAAACTGGGCTTTTCTTTGCGAATTTTTAATGTCTGCAATATAATGTAGACGTAGCTAAAGTTTTTTTTTTTATTGAAAATTGTCGGCAATTGCGAACTGGTTGAAATATTGAAGTCTATAGAAGCTCCGTGGTTCAGTCAAACCATTTAAATATTCTAGATTCTTTTTGTGTCATCATGATCAACCTATGTTATTCTACATTCATCTAGCTATATCCTCCTGAGTCCTAATTTTATAGATCAAATTTAGAACTTAATGACCAGATGTTGATCACCGGCTTTGTTATTTTGTGCTTTTCAAAGTACATTTAACCGTTATTCTTAGTTATTAGTTTGTTCTTTATAAAATACGCGATAGCTAACAAGGATACCCTTTACTACGTTTACCTGCACACGGTTTCTACTTGAGAATTAGTCTGTCCCTACGGCCATTAGTTCTGCAGACATTAGTTGTGCTAGAAACTCCGAGCATAGTGCTCTCCATAGCCCGCTGGGCGACCTTGAACTGGTGGATAAAATACACTGTGTGTTTAGCTCCGTGTACTATTACTGAAACTGATATCATCCTAATGCCTCCAACTTTGGCTGGGTTGAGATGTCATTATGATATTTACTGTGATTTTTTTAGACCAGGTTACATTACATTAGTTTGAGTGACCTATTAAAAGGACGCGACTATTTTACAAATACAAATGCGGTTTACTAATATTTCGGCGAATAACGTTTGGTAACCTGTTTCATTTTGCAACTTTTCATTTCCCAACTGTTTGATATTTCTGAAACTGTAAATATTCCAGAATTTTTATAAAACTAACCTAACCTAAAGGGTTCCACACGATGTCCTGAAATAAACACCTGAAATATTTACAGTTAAGAATTTGCGAAATGATAAGTTGCGAAATGAAACAGGTTGCCAAACGTTACGTTGCGAAAAGACAGTATCCGACAAATGCATTATTTCGAATTATGTGGTTTTATTATCAACACTTTAGCTTTAGAAATACTTTAAGGGCCTGATTGATTTATGAAAAAGCCTGAATTAGTACATAACTTTAACAGACAAGTATCCACTTTCGCTGCATGTTTGAAAGCAATAAACATCCTACATCCAATCGGAACTCAAGTACATTTCTCAGGCTATATAAGTACGACTGAGCTCATTATAAGCCATTCAGCCATGATAGCAATATTAGGACTTAGTATTTACTACTATTGGTACCTATAGAAAATTTTCATTGGCATTTTATGAGAAAATAATGATCGAAATATATTATGAGTGTCTTGCTTTTCTACAAAAATATATGAAAAAGGTTCATAGGTAAATTTAGCAGGCATGTCGTGCAATGTTGATCTTCTTTACTGTGTGTTGAATATTTTTTCACAAACACCGAAATCCTATAAGTACTTTTTATATCACGTAGGTACAAAATCTGGTAAACAACCTTCCATTAACGTCATATTAGTTGCATAATCTCAAAATTAATTTAGCAAAATGTTCTTTTAAAAGCACACCAATTTACATCACACTACGCCATACATTGAACACCAGTATAAACCAGCCTTATCGAATCAAATTCTCAAAATTCAAATTTTACATAAGGCCTAGCACCCACTCGCGCATGCCGCGCCGCCGTTTGTCAACGCGATTCGTTAACGCAACTTGTTCCGAACGTGATTAATGCGTTTCATAATTACCAAGTTATAACGTGTGTACGGGGGTTTAATTTATTGACATTTGTTCGGTTTTTGGGGTGGGTTTGATTGCTCAAGTTTGGTAATGTCGAATGTTTAATGTGTTTGCCGACTTCGACGTTAGTTGTGGTTGTTTTTTAGTAGACTGTTTTCTGTGTGGTGTTTTTCAAAGTTTTACAAAACTACTCAAACGCTAGTTTAAGTCGAAAAAATTAGTTTGTCAGTGTATTAAATAAATTCAGTTTTTTTTTTCTCTAATTTAACATGCTCATGTGGAAATTATTTTCCTATTCATGATCGAAATTGAATACACAGAATAAAACACAAAAATGTTGTCTTTCTCGTGAACGTAAAGTTAACTTTTAGTTAGGTTTCAAAATTTCCCAGGCAGCATACCTAATCCTTACTAATATTATTAATACGAAAGCGAGTGTTTGTTTGTTAAACTTTCAACGCTTTAAGTACTCCAAATTTGGTATAGAGCTAGTTTCAGACCGTGAAAATGACAAAGTATAGTTTATATTCCTGAAAATTGTATGGCTCTCACAGGCACGCAAAAAAGGAGTTCTTCAAATATTCTATACATCTATTTGATATTGAGTTAATTTAATTCCGAAAATTCTACAGTTAAAAAAACCGGATGTGTCATACACAATGTTGTGACACTAAACTTTAATTTAAATTAATATCCATATACAATAACCCGTCTAGGTTTCTAAAAGGTATTCAGTGTTTTCATCGAACCTACTTCAGCGACACCCGTTACTTTAATCTGGAGATTATTAATATTACACTCTTCACTTGATCCTCAAAACGCATCAAAAGAAATCTGTGTAAGTCGCCAGTCTCATCCAAAAAAAAAAGTGATGAAAAAGGAAGACGCGTTCCAAATTCAAAATCCAACCGTCACGTTAAGCAGCGTACACACGCGGCTCACGTCCGCCGCTCATTTGGCATCGATCGAGACAAAGCCTCACCAGGCCCCGATAAACGAATTAAGGAAATGGAAGATTTTTTATCTCGGCTAGGGGGCGCGACACGCGTCGTAACGCAGCAATACTTTCTTATGCAAAGTCCCTCCGCGCCGATAATTAGGTGAAGCTATAGATGTGTACGCGGCTTTATGTCGCGTTTTGTTTTTAATTTCGGAGGGTGCCATATTGGATTTTTGTTGGCAGCGCACTAATTTTGCAATGCAAAATTATTTAAGTCTGTACTAGTTTAATTTTAGGTTTTAATAGAAATTCGAAATTTGAAAGTAAGGATTAATTAAAATGTTATGTTGTTAACAGATTTTTTAAAATTAATCTTGAATCTTTTTTAACTAGTGCTTACCGATGTCTAAACTTACTTAGCTACGTACGTACCTAGGTACGTACGTAGGTACGTACTTAGGTACTTTAGAACAAAAAATAACAACATTTCTGCATAATTTTGTTTTGCGTCACTTATAATGTGCTCCAAATAAACTCCTATGACAAAAATCACTTCATCGAACCCTTTGCATAACGCTCCAGATTCATAACCCAAAAAATATCATCTTCATTTTTAATACAATTACTCACAGGCATAGCTAAAGTACACGTATAAAGTCCTATATATAGTACAGCAGTAAATTACAATCGTTCATAAATGAACGAGCGGGCGCGGTGTCCTTCCCAGCGCACATGTCGTTTGGGATATACCGCGATTCGCATGACTTGGTACTTTTAGCATAGATAAAAAGTGTGAATAATTAATTATTTTGGTATCTTGTACACGTATTTCAAAATAGTCAAAATGCACGCCTAACTTTAATTTTATCAAAACTAACTGAAAATAAATAGAAATAAGTAAAAGTGAACACTAGTCTTATTGGGAGAATATAGTTTATAATTATTTTGTATGTGCCTGGAGGTTAGAAAACTAGACCTAAAAACCTGAAAAGCTTTAAGCTTTAAAGCTTTGGTCCCGGGTTCGATCCCCCATCAGGCATAAAAATATGAACGGGTTTTCTCGAGTCTTGGATGTTTAATATGGATTTAAACATGTGTCTATCTATTTAAGTCATTCATCGTTGCCAAGTGCACTTAACAGAAACTTTGCTTACTTTTGGACTAAGTCAATTGATATCAATTTTACCGTTTTATTTATTTATTTAAGTAATCTTCCACTCTTTAAATTGTAAGCTTTTATATTTCTTCTCACTTTACGCCTATGCACAGAAGTCCATGTAAACTAATCATAACGAACGTCGTGAATAAATAAATCTGAAATCCTTTTGTTCAAACATTCTATATGAAGCACCAAGGCCATAACAACAGTTTTTTTTTACGTTAACACCAATTATAAATGCATTTCATCAATTTATTAACCTGCATAAGCAAACAATTTATAAACAAGCCTTTAATTTACGTTCATTTCACCATACAGCAAAAACTACGCAATCTAAATCACTAAAACTTCGCGTCTTAAAGTACCAAAACGTATTGTTCACACTCGACACTTTTAATTTTCCCTCCTTAAAAAAGGGAGGGCAGCGTGTTTTCGCCCGCGAGGGTGGTAATCAAGCCACGCAATCTTCGGCAAACCCTTAAAAACTTTAAAACTCATCGCCGCTTTGCCCCGTATGCGTGTGTGTGTGCGTTGTTTATTGGAGGGTAATTTTTGCGTACGTTTTAACAGTGTTTTGTTTTTCTTGGTCATTGGAGTGTAATTTTTGTGTGCGATTATAACGGTTGGGATATCGTTATTAATACCTAAAGGTTGTTGTTTTAACGATAAGATTATCTGTGAACTGGTGAATGAATATAATACAGCAACATGGTGTACAGTCGACCAAGAAATTAGGTTTAATGTCGTTTGTAGCGCTTAAAACGGTAAAACCTATTTTCACTCACAAGTCTATATGACAATCAGCCAATATGACAAATACATCAAATAAGAACTGTCATAAAATTGGTAAAGCACTTTTTCTGTTGACTATACAAAATAACAGTTTCTTGGTAACATTGAAAAAGTTAATCAAAAACCATTTAAATACTTTGCAATTACCCCTTTATAAGCTCGTCAGTTTTTATCAAAAAATAAATTCCACTTGTGAGCCTCACCTTAGATGTTTGTTTGCAACAATATGCAATGTTGTGAAAAAGTTTCACGATACAAGTATTTCATAGTACCTACTTAACAACTATGTATTTCGAATGCGTTCACGATAGATAACACTGTCATATATCAACACAGTATTTCTTTCAGTACAAGCCGCTAGAGGCGCAATTGGTTTTTCAGTAATTTTTCAGTGATGATCTCTTACCATCAGGAAACCCACTTGCTCGTTTGCCATCCAGTCGAATAAAAAATAAAAAAATTGAAACGTGGACTTCTTTTTAAAAGCTAACACTATATCAGTGATTTTATGATCTTCCATGTGCCTTTCCATTCCAATACACAAACCTCCGTTATAAAAAAAAAAATTTGATATTGACCACTAAAAAAGCTAAAGCTCTATCATTAAAGCTATCACTACAAGTATCAAGAGGTCATCGTGTAATTACTCAGATGTTCTAATCTCGGTGTTAGTTCTTGGTCCATCCCTATATGTTCGAATGACACGGCTTACGAAAATTTTCAAATTCCGAATTCCATTTTCGAATAGCAGCCGAAATTCGCATCCCAACATCGCGTGTCTTTAACGGCCAATAAAAACGGTCGATAGCGATTTCGTTAACTTTAATTGGCCAGTAAAATATGCGTGAAATGTATTTATTTTTCATAAAGTCGTTTATGTACCGTAAAGTGGTAAATAACCAGCCAGCATTAAAGGGGTTTGGTTATGTTTGGAGTCGTTTCCTTATTGTGACAGTAAAATTTAGTTGGTTTACGTTAATGTGAAATTAGGTCAGGTTTTGTTTGTTAATTTTAAGTTGAATAAAGTTGGCGTGTAATGTCAACATGTAAGCAGTCACTCGCTACGACATTAAAATTGTCTAGACAACTTCTCTGTTCACTTTCGTTTCTGATGATTTAATAATAATATTGTTTTTTCGTGTGAAATTTATATATTGTTTTTTGTATTGTCCATGTATAACTGTTCATTATTAACCTATTTCCGAATCACGGAAATAAATAGCTATATCCGAATTGCCAACTCTACAAAAAAGTTGTGCTTCAGTAGCGCCTATTCACGTTATAATTAGTGATCAGTGCGGGTAAGTGGGTAGTCCAGCCATTTAGTGTTAATCACTAAAGAAACTTATTTATATTAATGCCGTGTACTATGTTCTTGCGAGTACATACTAATCACAGAACTGTTGCTAAATTTACTCGCCCTGTAATTTTTAACTAAACGTAAACAGATACAGGGTTATTGAGATATTATTAAAATATAACTGGCAGTCAATAATTAGAAGACCACACTATTTTAAAATTATAAAAAAAGCATCTCTAAAAAAGATAAAAAATCGCACTCATCGCCAATGAATAGTTCATTAACCTCCTACATGTGTGCAGTGCACGAGTGTGCGTGCACAAACAGGGGGTTTAATTTTTCGGGGGTTCTTTAATGACACTTCTTCGCATCGATTTTAGCATTTCAGAGGGTTACTCTTTTGTTTTGCGTTATCGATTAAGTTGTTGGTAGATGTGTGCGAAGCTTGATTAGTCTACCTATTCGAGAAAAAAAAACGGCTTTCTAATTAATTTTAAAACTAACTCATCATGGTTGTAATTTACTTGAATAAATAAAATAATTCTTTTACAAAATATTTCATTTATGTCTTAGACTGGAAAGACATTTCTTCAGTAAATAGTAACATGAAATTAATAATTAAAAAGAAGATAAAGAAAACTTTCCTAAGAAACCTTAACTCAATATATCTATAAGTACATATGTTACTACAAAAATTAAAATTATAAAAAGAAAACATTTATTTGAGCCTTTCAAAAACCATTTGCGTATTTAGACTGAAAAAAGCGGTAGTTGTAGGTACTAATTATCAGTAGGTATGTGGTTTGGGTATAAGATAATAAAATGATCACTTGCATTATTAAATTTTTAACTGCGAATGAAATCCAGTAACAACATATCAAAAAAATACAGGGAGCATGATTGATCATAGTTATTTGTATAATAACAAACTAAAATTACCTTTAAAAATGTTTATTTTTAAATATTATTAAAAACACCGTGTTTCCACATCTAGTTTTACAGGGTGCTTCCTTTCCGATTGGCCCTGCCATTAATTTTTTGTCTCGGCTAGTGAGCATGCATACGTGCCTTAGTTAGCATGCGTGAGGGGAAAGTTGGGAATTAATCGCGTCGTCATCGATTTTGCTTATGAACTTTTTTAATTCGAGGGGCGATTGCTTCGTTTTAGGAAAGAAATTTTAAATAAGATATTCTAACCGTGTTCTGTTCTTTAATATATCATGCGCAGGGGAAATTAGGCTTTCGTGTGTTTTAATACATATTCTAAATCAGATTTCCGTTTTAAATATTGCAAGACTAGTTTTATCCACTTTTAATAGTCACATTGACTTGGAATTGAGTACAAATATTAGTTGACAATGCAATTACAATTAACTGAAAAACAGCACAAAATGCAATTAAAATTATATTTTCAACGAAAACATATTTTAATGTAACGTATAAAGTCGAATATCTACTTCCCAACTTACAATTTTAAGATAGATCTGAGAAAAATTTACAGATGCTTTTAGTTAGCAAACAAGTTTTCCATCGTTTTATATCATCGTTTCGTAGGTGTGATAAGCTGTGAGCTGTGAGACATATAAACGGGACGGCCAAAATAGAGATAAATAATAATGATCGACTGTATAGCTTTTGACAGTTTCATCATAAATGCTTACTGGAAAATTTGGATAACTATTAAATTCAAACTTCCTTGTACAGTCACAGAAGCTGTAGAGTTCATAATTTTTTTAAACAAACGCATTATTTTTATGGTACACTTGAAGTAAAAACTATTCTAAAAATAACCTAACTCTATACGATTCGCCCAAGTGTAAATGTAAATAAAGTACTTTATTATTAAAAACTTTAAAAACAAAACATTATAATGCTTCGTTATAGCCGAGTCCTCAGCGAATTAGGGGAGGGTACTTGTTGCCCAGTCACCGGCCCTGCGTTGACCGAGACCTTGAAACATGGGCTATTTGTATCCCTACAATTTATACGATTTCTAAATCAGCCTGTATTTTTATCGTAAGGTGATTGATGTCGAAGAAAGTGACAACCGTATGCTTCTCATAATGGGAGAAAAAGGGACAAAGCGTGTATGTGTGTGCGTATGTGTTGATACTGCGTTCGAAGTATGTATAATATGTATTTTTCGGTTGCTTTATGGACATACTGACGTATCTTTACTTATGTAATCATCAGTACATTAATTAACATTTTCAATTTTCCGACAACTGTAATAATTCATCTATAATAAGTGGGTAAGTATTGTTCATACAACAACACAAAACTCAGAATGTAAAAAATAGAGTTGTTATAGTAAAATACAGTTATTATAGTACACACTTGTTTGCTGTAGATACTATAGTTGTTTTTATACTAATCGCATGAAGAGTTCAAAATATTTGTTATATTTTCCCCATCTTTTTTTAGGCCATAACAGTTACGTATATCTAATAGCCACTGATTGAAAAAACAATAATCTAACCATCTTAGAAAAGTTGAAACGCACCGACATTGTCATTTCAAATTTAAATATCTCAGAAACGGCTGAACTGTTTTTTATTAAATAATAGTCCAGAATCACCGCAAATAAACTCACTCTGACGTAAAAAAACACATCCAAATCGATATTATATCGTCATCATCATCATGTATTTAAGAGTCTAGCTCTTGTCATTGATAGCTACGATGCCAGAAACATACAGACAGACAGACATTAAACTTACAATTATAACACCCCTATTTTTACGTCGGGGATTAATAACGCGACGTTCTAAATGTTCAATTTGTTTTTGCAGGTCGTTTGGAGATTGCCAGACTAAACTCTAGTATTTAAATTAAGCCTGGGTCTTAAATTAGTGCCGACCGGGTAGGGTTGTATTCTTTTCTAATAGGACTTTTAATGAGTTGAGATTAAATTATATTATATTTGCAGGTGGTAGGACCTTGTGCAAGGTCCGCCCGGATTGCTACCACCATCTTACTCGCTAATCCTGCCGTGAAGCAGCAGTGCTTGCACTGTTGTGTTTCGGCGTGGAGAGTAAGACAGCCGGTGAAATTACTGGCACTTGAGGTATCCCATCTTAGACCTCTAGGTTGGCAACGCATCTGTAATACCCCTGGTGTTACAGATGTTTATGGGCGGTGGTGAACTCTTACCATCAGGAGACTCACTTGCTCGTTTTCCACCCAGTCGAATACAAAAAAAAAAAACACTTTTCGTACTATTTGCAATGGAGCGTTGTATCTTTAGTGTAAGTTTTCGGTTACAAAATACGTCTCGATCGCGTTCGCGTTCGAATTTCAATTTGTATTGAAACACGAACATCGTAGACGTTCCGCTAGAGGCGCTGTTCGTGTTTCCATACAAATTGAGATATTAACGCGAACGCGATTGAGACGTATTTTGTAACCAAAAGCTTACACTAAGGGTAGTATTCTGGGTATTTAAAGGACTGATCGGATTTGAAACGTGTGAATTTGAAGATGTGGGCTTCAAGATTTGGACCGATTTGGAAGAGCGTTTGGACATAGGTCCAAACCCCATCCCCATAGGGCCCCCATAGGGGCAGGAATCGTTACCGAAAGGGATCCGAGGGATGGCAAAAGGAGAGGCAGACTCAGAGGAGATGGTGGGACGACCTGAGCGCACTTGAGCTCGATTGGCAGGTGCATGCTCAGGATAAAGAAGAGTGAAGGAGGAAAGGGGAGGCCTTTGCCCAGCAGTAGGACATATACCGGCTACATAATAAAAATTACTGTTAATAATACTGATATTATAAGCGTGGGTGCTTGTGTTCTACTACTTCACGCTAAAACGGCTTGGAGGTTAAATTACATTTATATTTATATATTACTAGCTTCTACCTGCGACTCCGCCCGTGTGGCACTCGGTCATTGCGCGCGGATAAAAAGTAGCCTATGTCACTCTCGGGCCCATAAACTATCTCTATATCAAAAATCACGTCGATCCGTCGCTCCGTTACGGCGTGAAAAACGGACAAACATACAAACACACTTTCGCATTTATAATATTACTAGCTTTTACCCGCGGCTTCGCACGCGTAAACTAATAAAACGGGGATGTATTCGGTCCCTTAGTTATAAAACTATCCCGTGGGAATATCCGGATAAAAAGTAGCCTATGTGTTATTTCAGACGTTCAACTACCTACATACCAAATTTCATGACTCTAAACCCAGCAGTTGTTATTTCGAGATTTTATCCATATCCCGTGGGAATATCGGGATAAAAAATAGCCTATGTATTATTTCAAAGGTCCAGCTACCTACACACCGAATTTCATGGCTCTAAGCACAGTGGTTGTTATTTCGAGATTTCATCCCCAGGTATCCCGTGGGAATATTGGATCAAACAGTCGCTTATGTGTTATTCCAGACTTCCGGCTACCTACATTCCAAATTTTATGACTCTAAGCCCAACGGTTATTATTCCAAGATTTTATCCCTATCCCGTGGGAATATCGAGATAAAAAGTAGCCTATCTATTATTCCAGAGGTCCAGCTATCTACATACTAAATTTCATGGATCTAAGCACAGCGGTTGTTATTTCTAGATTTTATCCCTAGGTATCCCGTGGGAATATTGGGTCGAAAAGTGGCCTATGTGTTATTACAGACGGCTAACTACCTACATACCAAATTTCATGACTCTAAGCCCAGCGGTCATTATTTCAAGATTTTATCCCTATCCCGTGGGAATATCGGGTTAAAAAATAGCATATGTAGTATTTCAGAGGTCCAGCTACCTATATACCGAATTTCATGGCTCTAGTCCCAGTGGTTGTTATTTCGAGATTTCATCCCTAGGTATCCCGTGGGAATATCGGGTCAAAAAGTCACCTATGAGTAATTCCAAACGTCCAACTACCTACATACTAAATTTCATGACTCTCAAGCCCAGCGGTTGCTATTTCGAGATTTTATCCCTATCCCGTGGGAATATCGGGATAAAAAGTATCCTATGTCCGTCTCCTGGCTCTAAGCTACCTCCCTACCAATTTTCAGCCAAATCTGTTCTGCCGTTCTTGAGTTATAAGTGGTGTAACTAACACGACTTTCTTTTATATATATAGATAGATAAGTATGGATATTTCATTCGTGAACACTATCAGAATCTAATTCATATACATCTACTTTTAATTAATGATAACTATTAACTAGCTGTTGCCCACAACTCCGTCCGCGTAGAATTCGTTTATCGCTATCCCGCGGGAACTATACAATTTTCCGGGATCAAAACCATCCCATGTCCTTCCCGGGACTCAAACTGTATACCGAATTTCATCTAAACCAGTTCAGCGGTTTAGACATGAAGAGGTAACTAACAAACAAATAGACTTAGGAACATTCGCATTTATAATAATCACTAGCTTTTGCCCGCGGCTTCGCCTTCGGGAACTGTGCATTTTTCTGGAACTAAAAGTAGCCTATGTTACTCTCGGGCCCATAAACTATCTCTATGCTAAAAATCACGTCGATACGTTGCTTCGTTGCGGCGTGAAAGACGGACAAACATACAAACACACTTTCGCATTTATAATATTAGTATGGAAATATGGATCCACTACTGGGATCTCAGTGGGATATATGTACGAGTATGACGAACCATAGTTACAATATTGATTTAAAATCCATCTGAACTACCTACGAGTAACACCTGGTAGCTATCCATAAGTCTATCACAATAAATGCATAGGTATGTATAACTCGAACTTAAATAGCCACGAAATGCCTCACCTCTTATTATTAAATAATAAGTAACTCAACAAAACCGCCCCGAAACTTTCAACAAACGAGACCGCAAAAGTCGAAAATGTCATAAAAACTCACCGTAACTTATTAAGTCTGAATCGAACGGAAAACGACTCGATACCGCTGTCTTTGCCAAGCTCTTATCAGAACCGCTTTCAATTAACCAGTAAGTAAATAAAGCGGTATATACTGGCTAACTCTTCACATAATGAGTTAATAACACAACACCTATACATACGCGTTTATAAACGGAAAATCGTCAACACATACGTAGCGCGCGCACACTGAGACATTTTTCGTGGTACATAAAACGTCTTTCTTCTTGTATTCTTAATTAGCGTGTCGATTGTTGCCGTCCCGCTCGCGCGCGCGGCGCTAATTAGAAGCTCGTCTCGCTCCCGCTTTCTTAATACATTCTTCCTCTCCGCAGTGTTTCTTTACGTTTTTATTTGTGTGAGTGTCTGTGTGCGGTGGTGTTTAATTTACATGTACTTGTATGTCAGCGTACTGCGGCTGGGGAAAGAGGTTTTCGGTTCGCGGATGTCGCCTTACATTGTTTTTGTCGAGTTATTTAGAACGGGTACGAAGGCTATGGTTATTTTATTACGTTAGAGCGTTTTTACACTATTTATTCGTTAATTTTTGTTTAATTATATTATAATTTACATAAATGCCCAACTGGGGAAATTATAATTGGAATCAGCAAATGATTACGTAAACTAGAAATATAAAACAAATGGCAAAAAAGGGGTCTTCTTTGTATGTAAAGAACTCTTTCAAATCAATTTAAAAACGACAATCATTAGTTTAATTAACTCTAAAAGTTACTTCAAATGCTTTAAATATTTTTAAAGTAAACAACTGAAAAAATATTCAAAAAAATACCATACACAGATTTAACTCTTATATCAAAATACAAATACTCGTTTTCTTAATTCTAAATCTGAATTAATTCCAAAAATAATTAATCTAATTAATCATAATCAATTACCATTAATTTTTTTCTCCGTAATCAGCACTCTTTGACCCGCCCCTCCCCCCGCGGTGCCGTGTTTTATACGAATGTGGGTATACGCGAAAGGGTGTCAGCGGACGCCGGATAGGGGAGGCGGGGGCACACGTACACATAAACACTTATAAAAGTTTTTTGACAACAACTCTCCCTCGCCTCCCCTCGGATTCGCTAATTTATGTTGCTTTTTTAATCAATACAAGAAGTGTGGAGGTTATAGATTCTATCGGATTTGGTTCGAGAAAGTTCTGTCATTTTCTTTTGTTTTTGTTTTATTTCGATATGACGTATGTCTACATAGAACGTTTTTGTTCACTTGCCTACTATATTAGTATGATTGTATAGTATACCTATACTATGCAATAATTACATCAACTCATATCTAGCCTTTACTCTTAAATGTCCCAATGTGGAGCACAGGCTTCCTCTCGGTATAAAAGGGCTTAGGTTGTAATTCCCATGCAGATCCAGCGTACGCTATTGAATAAAAGTACCTATTAGATTCCTGGTAGTGGCTGGTAGTAATGTTAAGTCTTTAAAGGTACAGTCGAACAAATTGAATTATGACCCAGATGGATACTAATGTCATAATGACATCTCATACTTTTGTCAAGGAAATCGTAGTGGAATTGATTACTAAAAGGTTCCACTCTGGGTCATGATCTAATTTGCTCGACTGTACATGTGCTTAGTTTATAATACCTACTTACGTAAGTATAGGAAGTTTACGCTAAAAAATGCACAAGAGTAAATATGTAGAGCATTTTAATTTAACTTGTACTTACTTTTTCTTATTAAAGTTTTTTTTTATTTGCTCGAATCTGTGGTTTTGTGTCCAACTCAACCTGTAACAGATCATCATCATCGTTTGCTGAAACACGACAATAGTCCCACTGGATTTTCTATAATTATTTTTCTAACCACTATTAGAGAACCTGACATATTATATTGAACCAAATATTGAAGCTTTGAAGACTACAGATATTTGTATGAAAAATACGAATGTTTGCTCTCGAGTCTTGGGTAAGTATAATATTATTCATATTATGAATAATCTAATCATATACCCATACGTATAAATACAGATATAAATGTATACTGAGTGTGCCCTGTAATACGAGCAAAAAATTAAAATATCATGTACTTATCATACTCCTTGAAACTGAACAATATTAGTTCAGCGACTTCTAAAAATAATAGCGTCTTTGAATTTTCCTTTTTTGATACAAATTAAATACTGCCATCAATGTACGCCATCCTAGAATACAACTGACGTCACCTATCACGCTACAAACATCAAGCATATTGCTTTACATTTCTTCTTCGAATAAACTTAAAAGTGTAATAAAAATTAAAAACACTAATTATTTTTAAAAGTCGCTGACCTATTGTTGTTCAGTTTGACGAGTATGTTCTATGTTTTAATTTTTTGCTTGTATTACAGGCCACACCCGGTATAATCATTTATTTATATATTGATTGAGGATCTTGGAAATAAATCCAACGATTTCGACGAAATTTGGCTATGTGAGAGCTATCGGGGCAAAGCTTTTGCCATTTTGGTGATTTTATTTCTGCGTATTTCTGCAAATTATATATAGATAGATAGATAAAACGTTTATTTGTTATTGCAAACACACACAATCAAAATTACAGAAATTAAAAAGAACAATCCCAACTTAAAAATAAACAATTTTCTATTGTTTGGCAAATAGAGACAAATGAGCTCCGACCATAACTCTCTCCAATAGCACATTGCGTGAAATTCGGATTGCAGAAATTCACAGAGGTACTAAACTCACCGTCTCTCCAAGATGCCAACAGTCAAGGTTCCTATAACAATTACTAAGTAATAACTTCCCTCAACCTTCCGCTCATACAATACTGCTGATACAGTAAAATCCATAACATTTAAGCATCTCTAACCACTTTATCATTCCAGTACTCGCTGTAAATCTGCTCTTTTAATGAAATATCGTCAAAATCCTTGCCATATTTTATTTTATTATTCATAAATGCCCAAACGAGATAAGCTCTCAGCTATTTACACCCCCAACACACTTAAATCGTCAATCACATTCTTAAAAAATAAAGTTATATCCCAATTTTCCGTACTGGCAACCCCAAGCGTGTGACGTAAAAAATCCGCATACGCAGAACTAACTTCAACAATTTAAATCAAACTAAATTTAACTTTATTCTGAGTGGCATAAAGCTGTGATAGCGTGTAAATGTATCGTGGTAACATATTTATCCACATTTTTATGCAATAACCCATACGAGCGATTTTGTGCTCTATTGTTTTGTGATAAGAGTTCGCGCGGCTGCTAAGGAATATTGGTAGGCCTGTTAACACGGGTGATGGATTGTCTGTCTCATGCATGACAGAAGTGTCACGCTGAGGTTCCACGTGATTTCAACGTTCCAGATTCAAAATTAAGAAAATCCATTTATTTTGCGCTGGTTTTCTAGAATACAAAATGCGATGCGATATTGTTATCGTAGCGCTCAAATAGATAGACCGATTTCAATGCAGACTTTTTTACTTGAAAGCAAGTTTATTATAGCTTCCTAGCCATGTTTGAATTGTTTGATAAGAATCGGTTCAGCCCTTTTTGAGAAATTGAACTTTCAAAAATAACATTTTCATGTCGGAGGTTTTTCAGCTTCTCTGTTTAGGTTTATTTCGAAAATACTTCACATAAAATAACTCTCCAAGATACAGTTATACATTGTGTCTTAAGGGCGCTAAGATGAGTATTAAGAATGTGACATGAAAAGCTGTCATGTTTTTTATGTATCCTACTAAC
This sequence comes from Choristoneura rosaceana, assembly GCA_037349165.1. NCBI lineage: Eukaryota > Metazoa > Arthropoda > Insecta > Lepidoptera > Tortricidae > Choristoneura > Choristoneura rosaceana. Next base: position 5,039,699 of record JAZBNJ010000032.1, read on the forward strand.
GCTTATAAATGTGAAAGTTTGTTTATGTGTGTTTTTGTTCGTCACGCCATCACGCTAAACTGGACGAGATTTAGAAAAATCCCAGAATTTTAATTATACCTACTGCTGGATCTTTGGTTTACGCATACTAAACCATGACTAAGGTCTAGTATTTTAATCCATGTCACAAACATCACCCCTGTATTCCCGAATGAGATAGGCAGAGCACACGAAACGTTACCGCTTCGGAGCCACTTTTAGCAATTTTAGTTTTTAAGTTTGACAAAAACTACGGTATACCTTAACCTATATCCTCAGTCGCCTCTTACGACATCCACGAAAGAAATGGAGATGTAATTCTAACCCGACACCACACGGAGAATTTTAATAATCCTTATATTTATTTTATACTAATATTATAAATGCGAAAGTGTGTTTGTATGTTTGTCCGTCTTTCACGCCGTAACGGAGCGACGGATCGACGTGATTTTTGGCATAGAGATAGTTTATGGGCCCGAGAGTGACATAGGCTACTTATACCGGAAAAATGCACAGTTCCCGAGAGAACAGCGCGCGATAACCGAATACCACGCGGGCGGAGCCGCGGGCAAAAGCGAATTTTAATAATATTTTAATAATTATCAATAACTGCACAAGTGCATGTGCAACAAAGAAGCCCTGATAACGGTAGGCGGCTAGTACTCGTGTACTCTTACTTTCCTATCTCAATCGCACTACCGTTACTACCACACCCATAACCTTATATTACAGCACAGGGTGCTATTGTTTTGAAGCCTCAAGGATTTTCTGTGTTTTTTGCAGGTGGTAGGACCTTGTGCAAGGTCCGCCCGGATAACCACCATCTTGCTCACTCCTGCCGCGAAGCAGCAGTGCTTGCACTGTTGTGTTTCGGCGTGGAGAGTAAGACAGCCGTTGAAATTACTGGCACTGGCGAGGTATTCCATTTTAGGCCTCTAGGTTGGCAACGCATCTGCAATACCCAAGGGTATTGCAGATTCGTTGCAGATTTTTATGAGCGGTGGTGATCTCTTACCACTTGACCCACTTGCTCGTTTGCCTTCCAGTCGAATAAAAAAAAACTTTTTTTTTAAGCTGTGGTAGCCTTTTGAGACCTATGGCGTCTCAAGCAAAGAATCTTGGGTTCAAACCCGACCTCGCGATTCTGAGTTTTTCGGAATTTATATGCGAAATTACATTAACCTCGAGCTTTACGGTGACGGAAAATTTACTAAACTAAGCGGTCAGCTCACGTTCAACGGTTCAACGAACGGTCCGACTAGTTTCGATCATTTCGGAAGATCTTTTTCAACTTAGTAGTAGTAACAATAATAAGCCAGAAACAGTCTTCTGGCTTATAATTGTGAATTGAACGGTGTAATTTAGTAATTTTATCTTTTTTTTTTATTCGACTGGATGGCAAACGACGGTAAGAGATGCCGTCCTAGAGGCCTAAGATGGGATACCTCAAGTGCCAGTAGTTAATTTCACCGGCTGTCTTACTCTCCACGTCGAAACATAACAGTGCGAGCAGTGCTGCTTTACGGCAGGATTAGCGAGCAAGATGGTAGTAGCAATCCGGGCGGACCCTGCACAAAGTCATACCACATGCAAAATATGTCTCACGACAGTGAAAGTGACGTGAGCATTTCTGCACAAACCTGCAAAGTATTCAATGGTATGTGTGAAGTTACTAATCCGCACTTGGCCTACATGGAAACTGTTTTTCTACTACGTACAATCACTTACCATATACCATAGCTGAAGTAATATCAAAATTAGAATATCGTATTAACTAAACCCCCGTCCACACTCTGTATACGACCGCTCTCATTAAGCATAGTGCACACAATCGCGGGACGACCGGGCAGTGTGAATCAGGCATAACTCAATAGGCGCCCGCGGCGGCACTACCGCATAAATCCATAGCCATCCTAGTAGCAGATCTATGAGCTGGTTGTGGTAATAGATTAGTAATTTGATTTAAATTGTTTTTGTATGTTGCTGGGTTCGTCTCGTAGGTTTCTTTTCTAATCTGTGATACTTACTTGAGTTGTTTCAGCGTTTGTGGGTACCCCAAAGTCGGGATGTTTTGACCCAATGAAAATAATTTTAGCTATGACTTCTAAAGGAGAAAGGCCTTTGCCCAGCAGTGGGACACTGGATAGGCTATTTAAAAAAAAATCCTTCCAATGTAGGTAAATGAAATTGTGAACATAACATAAAATTAACATTTCAGGTTCAAATAAAGCTGGACAAATTATAATGCATTAATTTATATTAAAAATAATCCGGTACACCTGTACTGGAAAGTGCATAGAGTTTTTATAATTTCATCCAGTTTTGGAAGGTGTAATTAAAGTTATTTTCATCGTCACTCGTATTTTGAAAAAATCTTTTATCTCAAATCAATACGTCAGTTAGTTCATTAAAATGATTTTTTTAATGATTACTCACAAAAAATATCGATTGTAATGCGCGAGTTTTTTAAAAAGGAGTAACGATATTAATATATAAACAACATACACAAGACCCACAACATACACTTGACACACTTGACACTTGAACTGTTGTTTAATGAACGGGGATATTTGGAAATAATTCCGATCCGCATAAGCGATCCCTTCAAATAGCGAACCTACTGTGTTAAAAATAAAGTTGTTTTAAATACTTGTAATGTAGGTATCATTTATAAATATTGAGAATCTGTTCTTAAAAAAAAATACCTCGTTGAGATCCTTGCCCGATTCTTCTCAACAGAGGTTTTTCCGAACCGGTGGTAGATTCTTTTGACGTTCATAAGTGCTTTTTATAGCCTAAATTGAATAAAGAGATTTTGACTTTGACTTTGACTTTAACTTTGAATCCATTTACACGTTCAATGAACTTTAGTTAATCCTTTTGAAACCTTAGTCAACTGTGAGAACAAAGTTTTTTATTTCTTCTTACATTACTGATTCTACTTTTATTGAAATACCTCAAGTTTTACCCCAGAAACGTCATTTAAACTCAAGTTGATATTAGATAATCACGCTAAATGCAAGTGATCTATGCAGCATAGTTGAAAAGGCAAATAAAGACAACTAAAGATAAACAACTTTGGCAGACAAAGAAAGTTTTCGATACGGCACAATCACGATACAGTAAAGTGAACAATATTGTTTATTTTATTGCACGTTAGTTTTTCGATAGCTGCAGTTTCACTTGTAAGTTTTATTGGGTAAAGTTTGGAAGCTTTTGTTTTGAATATGTTTTTTTCAAAAGTTTTGGTGACAAACGCACTTATTGATAAGTATGAAAATTTGTGCGTGCTGGTAACTCTCACAGATTCGGATTAAAATTTCTAAAATAATCTCTAAAATCATGAAAGATTTTGGAGAAAATTTTGGTAAGTGGGATCGCTTTTCGAAAATGGCTACTTTTTAAGATACGCATTTATGAGATTACTAAGCCTCTTCTCTCGAAAACTCACATACTATTGGGGTGAGCTCCAATAATTATCGGTTTCCACCATGGCTAGTATTTTTTACAAGCTTTTTTTAGTTTCACCTGCCCCGTTTTTTGTCTGTCTGTCTGCCTGTCTGTAATGGAATCTCGCAAGTTAAATTTAAACAACTTCCAGTAGCCAGATTGACTTGGAATTTGGAATACTATGTAAATTGCGTGATAATGCAATAAAAATAATCTAGGTACTAGTGACATCCTAGTAGTCCGGCCAGGATCGTCTCCGCAGGACGGAACTCTTCAACAGTTACTTGCATCGACTTGAAATTGTGTATGCAAATGTAGTTTGAATGACAATCCAAGGAAAGTCAACAAAAAGTTCAGTCAGCAAAAAAAGCTTGTATTAAAAATGAAATTTTTAAGGTTAGGTTAGGTTAGGTTATTTTACGTGACATTGGTAATGACAAATACGTATAGCGAGGGTTGTGTACGCGGACTACGAGGTTATAATTACTCGTATTATAAACGTAACTCAAGCTTCTCTCAATCATTCTGCCTTTTCAAAATGTTCATTCTACGTTTCTGCCAGACACTATCATTTTATAAATAACCTTTATAGTTGAAATTATTAGATTGAAATTATTGTTATTAATAAATTATACAAGGGTGCTTATCGAATCATTATCTTACTATTGTTAAAGATGCTAGGCTAGAGAAGGTATTCCCAGTTAATGAAGGTTATATTACAATATAACCTCATTCAACCAATACGTATCCATTACTACTCGTAATATCATAAATGCGAAAGTGTGTGTTTGTATGTTTGTCTGTCTTTCACGTAGAAAAAGAGCAACGGATTGACGTGATTTTTGGCATAGAGATAGTTTATGGGCCAGAGAGTGACATAGGCTACTTTTATTCCGGAAAAATGCACAGTTCCCGAGGGGGCGAAGCCGCGGGCAAAAGCTAAGCTAGCTACGGTACATAAATTTTATTCATAAGGAAATCTTCGTCCGGTTCATGGTCTCCATTCGAGGACTCTTCTTTCCCTTTCTCACAGAAATACACTATTGGTCTATTATTCAAATACATTAATCTAGACAAATATAAAGTTAATTAAAAGCTTGTATAATTTTCATCCACTGAAATGCTATAAAAATCTAGAATCACGTCGATAAATGGCATCGAGCAAAATGGCTTGCAAATTCTAATGAGCCATTCTAATGATCTATAAAGATTACGCGAAAGCCGTATAGAGCTTCTAAGTGAAACTTTTACAGAATACCCATAATTAAGGCTCTAATGGCAAAGCGCGGTTCACACACGCGGGGCGCGCGTGAGTAGTGCTGGCTAGATGTTGAAATTGGTTTCGGCTTCGACTACCACATGGCCGAAAATCAAAGTAGCATCGATAAACTTCTTCGCTAATTTTACATACAGTAGTACCCTTAGTGTAAGTTTTCGGTTACAAAATACGTATCGATCGCGTTCGCGTTAAAATCTAATTTTGTATGGAAACACGAACAGCGCCTCTAGCGGAACGTTTGCGAAGTTCATGTTTCCATACGAATTGAGATTTTAACGCGAACGCGATCGAGACGTATTTTGTAACCGAACACTTTACACTAAGGGTACAGAACTTGGCATGTATTAAAATAAAATTATTGCTGTGCCTACTTTTTTATGTTTTTTTTATTCTTTGTAAGAACTTATTCATCTGTGTGTTCAACAGAATATCCGCATTGTGTTTTTGTTGATTTTTTTTATTATCTGCGCATAGTTTTTTATTTATTTTAATAGAATTTACTAAATTACGGTACTTACACATCAATGAAATGTATAGGTATATGGCTTATTTCCAATATACTTAGGAGCCTCGCGCTTTTAGCTCACGTAACAGTTCTACTTATTCCTTAGGCCGTTATACACATATAGCCGGAAAGAATAATCGAATACATGTACGAGTAGATAAATGCACGCGGGAAACGCCATTCGGCTGTGCACCTGTATACTAAGGCAGATACGCTGAAGAAGTGCACTAATTGCTTCGAGTCGGCTATGTTAATCAACAAATACTGCTGAACCGATAGTGCCGACCCGCTTATGTGTAAAGCAACTTTTAGCTGAGATGGACGACATTCTAGTTTCAAACAACGAAACAATTCTCGGCCTAGAAACAAGCCCATCTCTAGTGTTATAAGAGCGGTCGATAATTACAGTTAAACAGGCCGGATTGCAGAATTAATACGCAATTAACTTGCCACGCGATACGATAGATACGTTACTGACCAACGTGTTATTATTGTAAGTGGGTAGTGCGAAAATTATCTTAAGGACGGTCAGAGTCGGAAATCGGATGACTTAAAGTAACTCTATATTAAAAAGGGTACAGGTAACCTCCTAAAAATATTTCCGGTCTTGTATGAATGTCTTACTTAGTTTTATGTATTAAAGTCACTGACATAGCTGGAAAAATATGCAAATTGAAGTGGAAATGGGCAGGCCACATCGCTCGAAAAACAGATAACCATGGGGGGAGAAAAGTCCTCGAGTGGCGACCACCAACCGGAAGACAGAGCGTTGGCAGGCCTCCACCCGAGATGGTCTGACGACATCGTGAGAGTTGCGGGAAACCGGTGGATGCAAGTGGCGAGTAGTAATTCGTTGTGGCGTTCTAAGGGGGAGGCCTTTGTCCAGCAGTGGACGTCTTCCGGCTGATGCTGATGATGATGATGAATGTCTTATGTCTCCTAGATGGGGGCGTCTACAGCAATCAGCCATCGCGTCATGAGTTTCACCTTTTATATCTTTGCTCGTCGTTCCATTTTCTTCACCTCGTCTGCACCTATACTCCGTTTCGTTTAAGGTTTGAATTAACGGTAAAATTGTAACACACGTTTCTCGGTATTTCGAACACAAATGGACTAAAATACTTACACGTAAATTTATTAGCGGTATTTATAATGTTTTTACTAGGTATAGAAGTTAACACAATTTTAAATAGTTTCGTTGTTTCATTTAAAAACGTGTGCAAATTTAACCGTTAAGTTTCAAATGTTAAAATAAATGGAGTATTTCAAGGAGCTTATACACTTTCGTACCTTGTCGTTTTACAGCCACGTACTATACGCCATGCAAGATTGTCAATGTGTCAAAGCGACAGAGTACAATAAATGATCCGCTACTTTTGATGCTGACTGTACTAAAAAAATAAACCACAAGTGAATGAATGGTCACCTAAGCTCCACAAAAAGCCTGATAATGTTTAAGTGGGGACCAAATAAATTAAAAGTATTACAGAATTTATCAACTAATGAATTAAAAAATGAAAAAACCCGACTGCCTTAAAAAATACTGAAAAGAAGAAAACAAGTCTAGTGGGCAAGAACTTTGTTAAGTAGCTAACTTAAAGTTCAAAAGTCGGGACCCATTAGGTAAAAAATATTTGAGCGTCACGATTTAAATGGGTCCCGAACCCATTTAAATCGTGACGCTCAAATATTTTTTACCTAATGGGTCCCGACTTTTGAACTTTAAGTTAGCTAACCCATTTAAATCGTGACGCTCAAATATTTTTTACCTAATGGGTCCCGACTTTTGAACTTTAAGTTAGCTACTTAACAAAGTTCTTGCCCACTAGACTTGTTTTCTTCTTTTCAGTATTTTTTAAGGCAGTCGGGTTTTTTCATTTTTTTAATTTATTGTTTTATTTCCTAATTTTCTGTGAAAATGGTTCATTAAATCGTTTGTAACCTATATATATTTAGAATGGGCTAATTATTAGCTTTCATTTGATACCCCACTCGATAGGTTTGAATAAAAAACATTTTTTGAAAACTTACAATTTGGCGCCAAAAAACCGCCATTTTGATTTTGTAAGAATTTCATGTACCCAGTGTCACTCGCGTCATTAAGACGAATCCAATGACGTATCATATATCAAAATCAGCTCAGCCGTTGAGTAGTTACGAGAGGACATAGGAATAGACATACATACATACATACATACGCGTCAAACACATAACCCTCCTTCTTCGCAGTCGGGTAATTACGGAATTTCAATGAGCGTGTTGCATTCGTTTGATAGATTATCAATTATTATTGTCACGTGACACACACTTAAAATTGTCACGATCCGTATCATAAAATCACTGAAGCATATCACATCAACAGAACATATAATCCTGAAGTAAATCCTACTATAACCATTAACCATATATAATAGTAGTAGTCAGCATATCACATCACAGCTACAGGTACCACCAGGAGACCCACTAGCTCGTTTTCCTTCCAGTCGAATAAAAAATAAAATAAAAATAAATAAAATAAGGTAATCCAGAAGTAAATCCGGATGTTTTGAAATGCACGTTAGTTGCCAATATCAGTATCAGTAAAATTAATTAATGATGTTTTTGAGTTAAACAGTTAACCTTTTTTGGGTTTCATTAATTACTATTACTGCTCTAATTATTGTAGAGCATTTCTCATATCATTGCTTTTATCATTAGAGCAAAATTTGTAAATTTTTGCTGGGTATTTTTTTTGTTATTTTTGCGGTAAAAGCACTTTTTTTGTTTCAGAATTGTATAGTAACTATTTAGAGTTTCGTTAAATATCAGAAGGGCTACTCCGAAACACAACGTTCGAAGTTCGTGTCGTGCGGTCCCTCTCACACTTATACTATTTAATACGAGAGCGAGAGGGATCGCACGACACGAACTTCGAACGTTGTGTTTCGGAGTAGCCCTTCAGCTTCTTCGTCAAAAGTGCGTCTACGAGCTATCACGTTACCTATTGCTTAATACGTGTAGATACGTTTAAGACGAATTTAGGTGATTTTGTTTGATTATTTACGCAACAACACAACAGTAGCGTGGCGTAAAAAAATTCAGCAGGTAACTCGGAGAAAGACGAGAAGTCTTTTCGTTCCATTCTTCATACAAAAGTAGTCCCGGTCTCATTCGAAAATCCAGACAAAAGAAAAGAAACAAAACAAACTTTGGGTCATTCACCTATTGGTACTGTCAGACTAAAGACAAGCTGTATGAAGTGCAATCATATTACGATCATAAGACGACCGGATGGCTAAGTGGTTAGAGAACCTGACTACGAAGCTTGAGGTCCCGGGTTCGAATCCCGGCCGGGGCAGATATTTGTATGAATAATACGAATGTTTGTTCTCGGGTCTTGGATGTTTAATATGTATTTAAGGCCGTTCCCGTACCCAAACGAATTCTAAAATCGAGCCCCTCCCCCGCGCCAGCCGTCCCGCCCCTCGATACATTGCCGATTATTGCCGATACAACAGCGCCACGTAAGAAGTGGCGACTCAACTGAACTAACAGGACACTGATTTGTAAAACGTATTACTAGACCGAAAAAAGCATGCTGGATCGCATAGATGGCGTTAAAGTTAAATTGAAGTAATAAAATAGAGCACAGTGTAAATTAAATATTCATTTTAATGAAGTCAACTCTTATTTCAAAAACAATATTGTTTATACACCGAAACATAAATTTTGATGTTAGCCCATGTTTTTAGGTACTTCTCCAACGAACTGCATTCTTTTGAATACCGCATTCTAAGGGTCCATGATTGCAAATAAATTGTAATTTTGTAAAAAAAAATACTAATAACTGCGACAATTCTTCGATCAACTGTTTTGTCTGGAACCTCTTCTTCCACATCGAACGATATTTGTAACTGAAAATATATTAAATGTGTTAGCATTTACAATTTGTTATGGACATATGTATAAAGCACCGGTGGCAAAGAACTAACGAGAGAAACAGAAGTAAGCCCTGCACGATAGATTATAAGAACTTTGTGATTAATCAATTTACGACGCAAATAGAGAATGAAAAAACCAGTAAAAACCAAAAATCGGTTAATAAACGTATTCAGGGATTCGAAACTGGTTAACCGGTTTTTAGCAGTTTTTTTGCAAACTATTTGAAAACGATAATTTTACTATTCTTGGTTGCTATTGGTGTTAACGGCGTATTTTGTGAGATTTAAATAATTATTTAAATATACTCTGTATTAATAGAGGAAGGTGGGTTACAGTGGATCATGGGTAACAGTGGATCTTTTGGTATAATTTTATGTGTATTACAAGCATGCCCGTGAGTGGATTCGAAGTTGTTGCTCTTACGCCCCCGCTTGCCAAACTAGTCATCGTCTCAGCATCGAAACGAGAGGTAATGTTGCGGTTTGCGGTGTATAGGGCACGGGTACACTACATAAATACCGAAAGAAATTCAGAAAAAGAAGAATTAAGAAATTCCGAAAGTCGGAATCACGAACTTCAAAATACCGATTTTTATAATTCCGAATGTTTTTAAAGTCCTACTATGACTATTCCGATTTTTTATAAATCCGAAACTTAAACATATCGTCATTTTTTAAATTACGATTTTCAAATTTCCGAATTTTAATACATCGAACAATAAGAAGTTCGACTCAATAATAATCCGAAATGTCAAAAATACGAATTCCAATTACTAAAATACCGATTTTAAAAATTCCGAGTAACATTACACCGATCAATAATAAATCCCGACTTCTAAACGTAAGCTATGAATAGGTTAGGTAGGTTAGATTGGTCTAAAAAAGTAATAACTGTTATTCATTTTCAGCAATGTGTTACAAGTTCGATGGATTTCTGCATCACGGAGCTCCTATTCCGCGCAGTTAAGGCGCTTCGCGCTTTGACGCAATTCTAACCTAACCTATCCTATGCAGTTCAAGTTACCTAAATTAATTGATATTTATTCAAGATTCGAAATTCAAGTTTCCGCTTATTAAAACCACGCAGTTTATTTTGCCGAATGTCATATTTCCGAATTGGCGATGTCATTTCGGAAATTTGGTAATCGGAATACTGTACTTCAGGCCAATAACATTTCGTGTTTTTAATTCTTCGGAGTTTTAAAAATTGGATATAAAAAATCGATATTTTGAAATTCGGAAAAATGATATACATATTTTTAAGTAATCGGAATTATATGTCTTAGGAATTGTGAAAATCGGAATTAGCGAATTCGGAATTTAATATTTTGGGAGTATTTGTGTGTTCCCATCGGGCACCTAGTAAGTAAAAAAGTACATATTTAAGTTCTAAATAAATGAAATTTTTGTGATTCCGGTTGAATGAAGTTTTAACTCATTTATTTACAAAATTATTTAATAGCCTCTTATTACAAGTAAGTAAAAACAAACCTAACCTGTATAAAACATCACAATGTAAAAAAATATCAGTTAAAATTCGTTTTTCGGATGGAAAAGCGTGAAGTTGCAAAATGTTATGATAGAGTTTCATATCCATTATGCCATTGACTCTCACGAAATCACCAACCTTATCACCCGCAAAACATCTCCAGACTATAATTGATCAGTGATCCAGTCCTCCACTGTTGGCATCACGCATAGTTTTGCCTTTGGTTCGCCTTCTTGTCATCGAATATATTTGACGATGTCTCCCCCGAAAAATTGCAATTTCGATTCGTCGTAAAATAAAACTTTAGACCACTGCTCAGGCGTTCAATCTCTGTATTTTTGAGCCCATTACAATCTTTTACCCATATTCTGTTTACGTAACATACTTCCACCACCATCGAAACGGATACTGACTGATTATGGCGTTGAGTTCTTCGCGAATTTCTTTAGCAGTTCGAGTTTGTTGGCGTTTGCTCTGGGCTTAAATAAAATTGTTTTCGCTTTTTGACGTGACTTGGCGTACCTAAACGAAATCGACTGGAATTAAAATCACGTTTTCGTTTCAAAGCACTTATGACAGCAGTTTGGGAAACCTTCATTTTTCAACAATTTTTCGTGTCGTGAACTCGTGAAGCCTTCATTGGACAGACCTACATTAAGAGCACGAGTTTCGACACTCAGATCAACTTTGAGGACCTATTTTTAATAATTGCGGAATTTATAAAATTTCATAGGAAAAAGAGAAAATATTATATTTACAATAGAACAATTCCTCGAATAAGTATTTATTTTCTTACTAGGTAGTCATGGGCCTAATGAAACGTATAAATTCAAAGTATATGCTATATTTTAATATCAGTATAATTTAATATGAAAACCTTATTTCACAGAATGAACTTAAACTTTTGACCGGTATTGTAGCTTCAGCAATGTAATTTTTCCTTTTGGCTCGTATGTTTTATCAGCATATTGATGACGAAATTTAATTAAAAAGATGAACCAACTTCTTGTTGTCCACTACACGAAGAAATACGAGTGTGTATTCTTGTTTAAAAAAAAAATGTTCCCACGCTATATTCGTCGTTTTCTAGTCTGAAGATTATTCTGGGGTATCTATTTTAGGCAATTTACACATACTTAAGGACTATTTCTAATTTGGTTAATAACTGCCGAAAATTATAAAAAACCGGTTTTGACCGGTTTGTTACCCGGTTTGCATTCCCTAGACACAAATCTGGTACGCGAAGTTAAAACAATGTTATTCTAGCTATGTATTTAATATAAAGGATAATATTATTCTCTGAATAATAGGACAAAGATACAAAAATACAAAGATTGGACGCCTGAGCAGTGGTCAAAAGTTTTATTTTACGACGAATCGAAATTGCATTTTTGGGGGGAGACATCGTCAAATATATTCGACAACAAGAAGGCGAACGAAAGGCAAAGCTACGCGTGTGCCAACAGTGGCGGACTGGGTCACTGATCAGTTATGGTCTGGGGATGTTTTTCGGGTGATAAAGTTGGTGATCTCGTGAGAGTCAATGGCATAATGGATATGAAACTCTATCATATAATTTTACGATTTCACTGATTTTAACTGATTACACTTGATTACACTGAATTTTAACCGATTTTTGTTTTACATCGTGATTTTATATTAGTGGGCTAGCTTTGTTTTTTACTTGTGATAAAAGACTATTAAACAATTTAATAAATAAATGAGTTAAAACTTCATTCAACTGGACCACTGTTACCCATGATCCACTGTAACCCACCTTCCCTTATTAGTAGAGAGTATATTTAAATCTCACAAAATACGCCGTTAACATCAATAACAACCAATAATAGTAAAATTATCATCTAATACTTCAATTTTAAACAGTTTGCAAAAAACCGGTTAACCGGTTTTGTATCCGTCGATGTAGTTATTAACCAGTTTTTAGTTCTCACCGGTTTTTTAATTCCCTATATCTAACTTGCAGGTAGTAGGACCTTGTGCAAGGGCCACCCGGATTGCTACCACCATCTTGATCGCTACTCCTGCCGTAAAGCAGCAGTGCTTGCACTGTTGTGTTTCAGCGCGGAGAGTAAGACAGCCGGTGAAATTACTGGCACTTGAGGTATTCCAACTTAGGCCTCCAGGTTGGCAACGCATCTGCAATACCCCTGATGTTGCAGATGTTTATGGGCGGTGGTGATCTCTTACCACCGGGAGACCCACTTGCTCGTTTGCCTTCTAGTCGAATAAAAAAAACTAAGGTCACGCGACCATTCTTTTCATAGGTACGCGCCGCTGTGGGTAGTAAGGTATTTATCGCAACGCACGAATTTACATGCGACCTAGGTAGGTTGGTATTTTTATATTTATAAGGATAAATAAAGTCTATTGGAGATTAGAACTTACTCGCTACAGGTGCCAGCGGTTTATAAAATCGGAGATTAAGTTACCATTTTTTTTTTATTCGACTGGAAGGCAAACGAGGAAGTGGGTCTCCTGGTGGTAAGAGATCACCACCGCCCATAAACATCTGCAACATCAGGGGTATTGCAGATGCGTTGCCAACCTAGAGGTACGTTAGTACTATTATATATTCTGTGCTAGAGGCCTAAGTTGGAATACCTCAAGTGCCAGTAATTTCACCGGCTGTCTTACTCTCCGCGCCGAAACACAACAGTGCAAGCACTGCTGCTTCACGGCAGGATTAGCGATCAAGATGGTGGTAGCAATCCGGGCGTACCTTGCACAAGGTCCTACCACCTGCAAAAATTTGCACCGTTTGCAGTCTGTAAATAAAGATACCTAAATTGTTTTGTATTGTTTTACGTAGCTAGGGATAAAACAGCATAAATCAAGTAATTTAATTATACTCACTCGATGTAGTCCGAAGATTTTGTATTTTGTTCGGCTTCAAAAATATCAAATTTTCTCTTTTACCTAAAAATAAAAAAGCAAAAAGCTTAGTTATCAGTTTGTGATTCGAACTCTCGCCACATTTGACTGATCAAGGTCGCCTACTACTTATATATCCTATCGGTGAAACCACTACGCCACCGAGGCTTTCCTGTGGTGCGTGAAATTCTGAACTATATGCATATTCATGATTGTAATGTTTGTTCTGGTTTGTTCACAGAAAATTAAATTTGCAAATTAATAGTTTTATTATAAATAACGAAATAAATACTATTGTCACTGTTTAATACATATATTTTTTACTTACGTTAGTTCCATCGTTTTTTAGAATCTTATGAGTTGTCTTTCGAGATTTTTCCTTCTTATTCAATTGTTTGTTACCCATAATACACACGCACACGGTGGTATATCAGTAGGACACTCAACACAGTTTTTACTAGTAACACTACAATAATATATTTGCAAGGCAAATGAAATAAAATCTTGTATTTTTTTGGGGAAACTTAGTACATGTCCGTCTAGCACGAGCGCTCAGCGGTCACTGTCACATTTCGAAAGAATGACGGAGATAGACACTGCAGGCCGTAAGTCAATTTCTTTTTACGATAGAATTTGTCGATTTTTATTTAATTTAAGAATATTGCCTCAAATTATTGAAATTCGGAAGCTGTCAAAGGACTATTTAAGTTATGATAGATTTTTCTCTATTTTTTGTTTCATAGTGTCACGTAGTAAAAAAACAAGTAAAGTTCTTTTAAAAATTCGCGTTGGAGGTTACTTTGGGAATTAATTGTATCGAGCGAAGTGTGATGAATCGTGTATCGAAAGCTGTCTTTGACAAGATAATATAATCAAGAATGATATATATTTTTCCCAAGTCTACAAATATCAACGTTTCGTAGAAAAGTAGCATTATTCTTGGGCTAGTTTTGCGTATTTGGCTCAGGGAACGGCCTTAAGTATTTATTTATCTATATAAGTATGTTTATCCGTTGCCTGGTACCCATAGTACAAGCTTTGCTTAGTTTGGGACTAGGTCAATTGGTGTCAAGTGTCCCATGATATTTATTTATTCATTTATTATATTTTTTAATTGCTCTCTACGAGTAAAGTGTAAATACATGCCATATTACAATATTGTTAACCATTTAAGCTAAAAGTTATACAGAGTGATTGAGAGTAGTCCTGGCTTGGAAGCGGCAGGTATTTTAATAGAAACCGTGGCAAGTCACGTTGTTGCCGGCCATACTGCGCGGGCGCACCGAATCTATGCTATATCACACAGTAAAAAAACAGTACCTAAGTCAAACTAACACGTGAAACCAAATTTTTTTTAGCTTCAAGTTGTTTTTTTTATGTAAGTCTGTAGGTAGGTTATTTTTTGTATTGGCCATGTTGCCCGAAATAATTATTGTTTATACGATACGAAAAAATAGTTTTGTTACAGTAGTTCAAGTTGACTTTTGCAGTTAAAACTTATACTAAGGGCTCGTATAAGCAGATATCTCGTAGTAGAATAATAAAGATTTTGCATTCTAGCTAATTTATAGCTACGAAAAATTCTAACGATTATCGTATCGTGTGTTGTGAGAAAATTGTACAGTTATGTACCATTTTTTAAAACTGTACCGTGGAACGGAATAGTATCAAAATTTTTAAAGACAAATCGTAACTAAAATGAAGATCGCTACAAAAAACTACAATGTATGTGTGGCGTAAAAATACGGGGCGTCATGTCCTGACTCATATAAACAATACAATACAATACAAACAGTACAAATATTATTATTCTTTCTTATACAAATTTCTTCTTAAAAGCCGTACAGTGACATTGCAAAAATAAAAAAATTAGGTACTTAGACAATAGGCAATATATTTTATAACATCCTGATTAAATGTTATGTGCATGACTTTACAATGATTGAATGAATAAATGTACGATAAATCAAAGCGATCGAACCATACAGCCTGACAGTGAGATCGTAGCTTCTGTGGCCCCGATAACGGTCACCCTTGCACTACTGTCCTCAAACTGTGGACCACAACTATACCGGACTGGTTATTGAACCCACTACCATACGATACGTTCCCTGCAGGTTATTAAATTAATTGCAGACGGTACGGTGGCTGTTTGTTGTGGCTCGCGGCCGACCGATGATGAATATTCAGCCATAAGCGTGTGAAGGTGATGGAACATAAATCACTGATCAGCCTTGAGCTACGCCATTCGTGATTTGACTATAACTTTCATTTTTTTTATTTGACTAGCTTTTGCCCCCGGCCCCGCCCGCGGGGTGTTCGGTTATCGCGCGCTGTTCCCTCGGGAACTGTGCATTTTTCCGGGATAAAAAGTAGCCTATGTCACTCTCGGGCTCATAAACTATTTCTATGCCAAAAATCACGTTGATCCGTCGCTCCGTTGCGCCGTGAAAGACGGACAAACATACAAACACACAAATACACTTTCGCATTATAATATTAGTATAGATATAGATGGATGGATCCATCTTGGACATTTGAAGAATTTGAGGACTTCAGTCCAGCACAAATTAAAAGTTGAAGTCCCGAACCGTACTGTATTACCGTAATAATATTATTAATGTGAAAGTTTGTAAAGATGTTTGGATTATTGAATGTTTGTTACCCAATCACGTCTAAATTTGCCCTTGTCATTATAGTCGAATAAAAAAAGTTCAAGTCCTCCAATGATAGATCCGCCATGTTTTTTTTGTTTTGTTTTTTGCCAAAAAGAAATGGCACGATATCAAATTAAACTATAAAAAAACAGATAAGAATAACCACAAATAAAGCAACGTATCTCGTATTGTGCTGAAGTTGCAATAAAATGCACGTTTCAAACTACTCGCTTTGTCTTGAGCAATAATTTTAACGATCTCTACATTGTCTGACTTGAGTCTTAAACTACTAATGTTTTTAGCGATATTACAGTATGAAATGTTTAATTATGACCGGTTTCAAAATCATAACGTAGCCACGCAACGTAGCGACTACGACTACGCTAATATCGAAACCCACAAAGGCTTACCTGTTCAAGGAAAGAAACCACTCAAGCACTAATGTCATCATCATCATCTCAGCCGTAGGACGTCCACTGTTGGACATAGGCATCCCCCATAGACCTTCAGTTGCTTCGGTTGGCAGCGGCCTGCATCCACCGTGAACCCGCGGCTTTAACCAGGTCATCCGTCCACCTCGTTGGTGGACATCCCACGCTGCGCTTGCCGATCCGCGGCCTCCACTCGAGAACTTTTCGGCCCCAACGGCCATCTGCTCTCCGTGCTATATGGCCCGCCCATTGCCACTTCAACGAGCTAATTCGCTTAGCTATGTCGGTGACCCTTGTTCTTCTACGTATCTCCTCATTTCTGATTCGATCCCGTAGAGAAACCCCAAGCATAGCTCTTTCCATAGCTCGCTGAGCAACTCTGGGCCTATTCATGAGGCCTACAGCACTCATGTGATACAAGACAATATCTATCCACAGTACTATGATACAAATAGACATGTCCCAGCAAAATACACCCCGACATCGTCCGCAATCGGTTACCATTAATTTTAAATAGACTCCACTCCATACGCCTTTAATACAAGAATTTGTTCCTTATTGAACACTACAATTTAGCGACGGGAGTTGTTTCGCGTACACCCATAATGATGTGAATTTATCTTTGAACGTGTGTGCGGTTAAAGTCATGAATTACGCTTGGATACTAAAAGTATTAGTAGGTTTTAAAGGCGCTAGCCAGTGAAGAAAGACGTCGTAAACACAGTGAAATATACTGGTTATATTTTCGAATATATTTTAGGAATTGAGTGGAATTTACAATATTTTATTCACATGCTTATTTTATGCATACGTGAAAAGCATAAGACCGGTCTGAGTAAAGAGCCTTGGGGGAGGCCTATGTCCAGCAGTGGTCGTCTTTCGGCTGACATGATGTTGATGATTCACATGCTATTAACATTTAAAATACGATATAGGTCAAATACTACTACGCCTTGTTTGTAGACATCTATGGATATCCAGTGTTAGAAGAGCCCTTCTCCTAAGCAATACGCAAATTGGTTGGTTGTGCCATAAGAACTATCTTCATACCAAATTTTAAGTTTCTAGGATAACTGTAGTAGCCTGTAGGTTTTTCGGTTGGGGAAATTTGTA
The DNA here is from genome assembly GCA_037349165.1 of Choristoneura rosaceana. Lineage (NCBI taxonomy): Eukaryota > Metazoa > Arthropoda > Insecta > Lepidoptera > Tortricidae > Choristoneura > Choristoneura rosaceana. The sequence continues at coordinate 5,057,453 of JAZBNJ010000032.1, forward strand.
TTGGAACACCTTATTTAATGAGTATCTCTTGATTGACTTAGAAGATTTTTTTATTGCTCCAAGGGATAGCAGACCCAGAGTCCAGGCAGTATGCGATATTAATTCAGCTAGATACCTTCACTTTTTCCTGAAATAAACGGTCTTGACAGATGGACAAACAGAGAGGGATTCTCCGTGGTAGTTCCTTTGGCTGTTCATTTTAAGGAACCATTGCTTTTTTTCCCACTAGTGCCTTCACAAGAGATGAAGGAAGAACTGCGTTCATATTTTCGCCTTTGTTCCCTTCGCAGTTTGAACCTTCAGTTCTTGCAAAGGAACAAAAGCAAAAAAAAAACCAGTTCTTCAGAGATGAAGGACCTTAGTATGAAAAAAACACATTAGTTCCTTCGAAGGAACAGCTTAAGGAACTACCACGTTTAATCCACATAGAGTAGGATAGCATAGTGATCCTATAAGGTTTCCGTTTTTCCTTTTAAGAGAGAGAGAGAGAGAGTAAAACATTTATTTATACATATTCGATACACATAAAAATACATTACATGTAAAGAATTAAAAATAAAATCGAACAGTATAAAGTGGGCCCCACTCAGCATAATGTTACGGCAAGCCGCAACGCTGTTTTTCAGTGGGACCCATTTAAAAATTTAAGCTACGGAACTCTAAAAATAACAAACAAAAAATTTGATCATTCTAAAACCAACAGGGACAGGTACAAATTACAGCCACCTCGGCTCTCGTTAAAAGTACGCTAAACGCCTATAGCTCATCGGGTGACCACACAATCAGCCAGTAAAGGGCGGCGCGCGCGCACGATCGCAGATATATCGCGATCGTACTGTATAAATCACTTCCTTGAAGCTTGAACCTTACCAGTTTCCTAGACATTTTTTATGACATAATTTGGTTCATTATGTTTTTTATCTGTCTAACTGCTTATGTATCTGGAGATAGTTGACATTGTTTGCAATTCAGATTCAAATGAATAAAATTTGTGAGGCATATTTAAAAAAAAAGTTGTGATCCAATCGCATTTTTGTGTTAAATTCTAGGCTGAAAAAGTAGTAACTTAATACGGTATTTTTTTATGTTATAGATTAAAACTTAGCAATGCATGTTAATGAACAAAAAAAAAACAATTTTTAAGCTACCTTTACATATATCAGGGTTATAAAGGTTTGAAATTCAAGACAGAATTGTCTGCATGTGACGTCACATGCAAGTAGCGCCTGCTGCACAAAAAAAAAGCATTTTAAAAAGAAACAGTTTCCAGTTTTCAACTTCCAGAGATACAATTTTCAACCGAATTATTTTGTTGTCGTTAAAAATTGTCTGTATATTATTTTTATAATAATAATATACCTAGTGCCATCCACGTAGACGCGTGATTTTATCAAAATTAGACAGTAATGACATTGTAATAAGAACCACGGCACGCGTCATCGTAAATGACTCTACCTATAATATATATTGGATATGGCAAATTCAAGGAATTGTCAAATAGGTATACAGTGTGTGTCTCAGAACCGGGATAATAATATTAAAAACAGAGGTTCTATAAGTCAACGGTAATTGGATCATCATGGTCCCACTTAATTAAAATTAAAAGTTTTCTAACAAAGGTTTAAGGTTTTTTTTTTGTAACAAACTTAATCGTAAAATCAATGTACGCCATCCTAGAACCTAATTGGCGTAGCCAGTCATACTACAAATATCAAACATTTTGTTTTACATTGCTTCTTCGAATAAACTTTAAAGTGTAATAAAAACAAAAAAACTAAGTATTTTTAAAAGTTGGTGAACTAATGTTGTTCAGTTTGACGAGTACAGTCTATGGTTTAATTATTTGCCCGTGTATACACCCGATAGTATAGCTCCAAAACATCACTTTGAATTTTTCGACCAAACATTCAAAATGAGCACGTATTTAATTTGAAAACTATCATCCCCATTTCAAACACAAAAAATAAAACCGCAAGCCATGCCTTTGACGAACCAGTCGATTATTGTAAAATATCTTGGGAACATACACTAACACTACCGCTATAAAGCCTTCTGTGAGCCTTGGAACTATCCGGGGCAAATCTCGCTTCCTGTTCATTGTCCAATATCGCTAGCGCTATAAGAGCGCTATAACAGCGCTTATGGCGACGGCGACGCCGTATGAGCCGCGTGATATATCGCCCCTGTAGCGTTAATAAGCGAACACGAGGCTCGTGATCGCCAACAGCTAGTGTGCTGTGCTATAACGACGATTCTAGAGGCCATTATACAGACTGAGCATTTTAACTGGTTCTGGTAACTAAAAATATTTAGTTTACCTACATTACATCCTATGTACGAAGAGAGTGGGAGGAATCTGGTTCTGTTTCGAAGCATTTTTGAGCAAGCTGTTTTTTCCGATGCAGCTGAAACTACTTAAAATCGTCCCAGCGTCACCTTTTGCCAGATACTCCGTGGTCCTTCGCATGGCATCCAATCGGTAATTATATAGCACGATGATAATTTTATAATCTATTTTTATTTTTTAACCCGACTGCGGTGAAGTCCAAAAGAAGGGTTACGATGACCTATATTTATGTATGCATAATCTTGATGACCTGATTGTATTACTGGTAAATAAAATTCTGTAAAAAGAAAAAACTTGGCTGGTTAAAAATATGAGCGCAAGATAATTGATAATACAAGTATAATTGTCAGAGTTTAACTCTTAATACGCCAGTGATCCCTATACGGTAAAGAACTATTTACGACAGATCTATTTTTAAAACTAGCACACTTAACCAATTTATCGCTCTCTATAATCTCAGTAATGCGTAATTGATGCAAAAAAAATCCTGAAGCTAGAGTGCAAAATACCCTGAAAGAATCATTACTCTTCCTTTGGCTTTGCCGTAGTCGACTAAAAAATAGATAATTATAATCTACTTTTTTCTTTTACCATAAACTAATAAATAAAATAAAATAAAGTAATTCACAGACCTAACTATTTCAAAGGCTCTATTCAACAAATTCGCTCCATACAGCCCGCACTTTCAACATCTGGGTCATATTCGCGCGAAGTGGCCATGTTCGGACGCGCTGCGCCGGCGCCGATAAATATACACGTCACAGGAACGTGTACCTTACTACCACGCACACCTACCACCACCAAACCCAAATTCAAGGCAATCACACCACTATAACTTAAAAAATACAGCAAGCAAAATTAAATCTAGAAGCAAAAGTAACTTTGTAAAATGATTCCAGCGAAAAGGTTAAAGTTTTAGCAAGTTGGTTCTTATTTTAGTGCTATAAAGGTGTTATAACGGTTTTTAGTGGAGCTTATTAAGTTTGTAAGGCTATTAATAGTGATATGCGCACGAGTGCCGCCTGGACCCGCGTTCGATTCGCCTGTCCGATTGGATCTCGCGTTTAATGATGTTAGTGTGTAGTGTAATGCGGTAGAAAGAGATAAACATGTGACTTTAGGCATGCTTGAATACTAAGTAGGGAATGTTTACGGAATTAAGGGTATTACGGTTTGAAGCTTGGGTGGTTAATAAGGGAGTTCTTTAAATCAAAGATGTTAAATGAGGTAAGTATTCTAATGTACACAGTTTCTTGAGGAAATTTAGTGTTTGGAGCCATTGAAGCGAGCTAATGTTGAGCAATGAGTTATTAGTGTAAGGCACAGTGGACAGACGGTCATAAGAGAATCACTGGCGGCGGATGGACGCGAGGGGCTGAAAACTAGTGGATTATCATTAAACGCGTCGTTCTAAGTAGTTTTGTTTGACAGTAAATGTATTCTGGCTGATGGTGATGTATCTCTACAAACGTGATCATGTCAATTGGTTATGGATTTTAGGCCTAAATCACTTATTGGTTATGGACGTATATCACTCTCTGTCGGTCTCTAACTGATTGCTAATCTCATCCACTCAAAGATTGACTGGTAGAGATCCCTTAAAGGCATAAATCCGCCTTTATACAGTCGGTGCTCTAAAATCATCATCATCAGCCTATGTTCGTCCACTGCTGGACATAGGCCTCTCCCATCCATGGCTTTAACATAAGTATCCACTTTTCTATACAACTATGTAGTATGAAAAAGTGGATACATAAGTTAGGGAACCGACCGTACAGGAATTTCAAAGTTTGTCAGTTGGATTTGGTTTCTTTTCTTTTGTACGTACCATCAGCCAAATAAGTGGTGTATCAATTTTTGAACAAGTTCCTATGTAGCGTTTTATAGATTTTAGGTAGATTATAGTGGGTATTAAATGAGTTCAAGACCAAAATTAAAGTTTACAAAATTTATTGAAATTAAATATTGCTCCGGCTAGGTCGCGGGTAAGTAAATGAATTGAGCGCACTGAATTTAAGCAGATCGGTACAGAACCCGGAATGGGTTCACTTCCCTGCGCACGACGATCTCGCCGCCGACGGGGCCCGTTCAGATGAGTGTGATAATCCCGGGGTCTCGGAGGAAGTCCCGGAACGGCAGTTCGATGGGGCAGCTGACGCGCTCGGCTCAGGGATGACCCCCAGACTTGCTCCCTAAAAATCCCACAATTTGGCCGTTCATAAAAAGTCCGGTTTCCAGTTTGTGACTGCGACATCGGGATTTTTTTGATGAAATGTTTTTCGATGTGGTTTGCGGATACGGGCTAAGTGAACCCCCAAGCACTAATTAGCAATCCTTGATGTGGCAGTCACAAATAATATCTTCGTTTAAAAGCACAGGTAGAAAGATTAATTAAAGTGAAATATTAATTACGTTAAGAAGCACTTAATTGGCCAAAAGCATTGTGATCCAATTTAGATGCAGTTGCAAAATAATAAGGAATAATTAATTATATTTTACGGATCAACAATTTGTAGTTATTTTTAGTTTTGCTGCATTAATATTTTCAATAGGAGGGTAGGTCAAATTTCTAGAATGTCCGGATGTACATAGTATTTCAGAGTTTTATCTAGCGGCTATATTTAATTAGGCGGCTGAGATTGATTAAAACAGTAACGCTGAATAAAATAGAATTTAAGATTTTCATCAATAATATTATAAATAAACTGACAAACCCAGCCGGTATCATTAGAAATATTTCAAATAGAACAAGCATTAAATCTAATTCACCTCTAGGCAATTATATTTAAAATAGAATAAATAATTATTTCATTAACAATTATGATCATTATTTGTAAGAGGGTAGCTCGATATTCTAGACTAGATGGATAGCGAGTACTAAAAAGCGTTATGTACAAGCAGCGTCATTATGAGGATGGAATGATTGCACTAGATGAGTTACTAAATCTAAAAGCACACAAATAAACATGCAATTCGAATAACAATTGTAGGCTAGGTTTAATATGTTTTGTTTTATGAAGATAATAAATGTTCGCAACACTCACCCGACTCGGGGAAACACTTCACTTGATTTTAAATGTGAAATAAATAATAATTTTGAAAATAAATATTCATAAAAATGTTATTTTTTTAAATGGTGTTATTTGGTGGCTGCTGCACGGCAAAGTAATTTGCTCCGCTCCTGTCGCAAACACATCGCCTCGCATCACCGTTATTATTTATCCGTGTGACGTAGTTCATTGTGTAGCCGACCGGTTTTATCTAATACGAAAGCGCTGCGCGCTATCTGCTTGTTTGTAAATATTTATTTTTAGTTTGTTATTTTTTTTATAAAAGGAATCTAGTACAATTGTGTATTCGTTTTTGTGTTGTTAGTAATTAGAATTAAATAGTTATTTGTAGAAAAAAATATTTATAATAATTTTTATTTTCCCACTTTTGTGAGTTTACTAATGTTTTTTAATATATAAAAAAACATTTATGTAGTACAAGGGAGCAGATCCGCTACATACCCCCCTTTTTAGGTTTGGATTTTTGCTTATAAAAATCCACTATCTCAATTTCTGCTCAAAAGTTATACTAATCCTTTCAGGCTTTCTACTCACAGAATCCCTAAAACACTCGTAATCACGCATTCAAAATAGCAGTAACACTTCTAACGTGTTATTGCGACCTGACTGACAGAGTATATATTTTAGACAATAATATTATACTCTCGCATAACAATTGGAAGGTGTTAAAAAGACTATTGATCAATTATCATGGTTTTTTTTGATTTAAGGATCTTTTAGGTAGAAGAACCCAGCGTCCGCTATCTGGTAGGAGATAGCAAACATTTTAATTTATAGTTCCACCTTTTAGGTAGTGAAACTCAGCGTCCGCTATCTGGTAGGAGACAGCAAACATTTTAATATATAGATCCACCTTTTAGGTAGTGGAACACAGCGTCTACTATCTGGTAGGAGACAGCAAACATTTCAATATATAGATCCACCTTTTAGGTAGTGGAACACAGCGTCTACTATCTGGTAGGAGACAGTAAACATTTTACAGTAGATTTGATATGTAGTACATATAGTTTTAAGGTAATCCATGATAATAATTGATCAACAGACAAAAAGTGTAGAGATAGTATACCGTTATCATATAAATTAGGAACATTAGTGTTTTTAGTGTTTATGATTTATTTAAGTATTTTGAATCTTTAACATGCTAGTCACCTATGTTGTTGCCGTTCTTAACCAGAAACTCTTAGATTAAATTTGATTTCTTTTTGACAATTTTAGATTTCATGTATTTAGAAGCAAGTTTTTTTTAAATATACTCGGCGGTGTGGACAATTTAGTAATTTGGTTACGTAATTTTTGTTCCGAACCGGCTGAACCACCACGGAGAAGTACTTCGTTTTCTAGCTCCGCTTTTTGAAGCGATAGATATTCAATGGGATATTCCATAATATATTTAAATATGTTCAAAGATTTAGTTCAAGTGAAATGCTTGGTTGAGAGGGTGTGAGTGTTGCGATTGCACAAAAATTGATTTAAAAGCGTTATAATTCGTTGCTAAGCATGTGGAATGTACTGTAATAACCGATCCGTTAAAAAATTTAAAAATACAGAAATTAAAAAAATAATGTGGGTAGACACACTATCCGTATAATCTAGAACGCACCAGCTATTCTTGAGTTAAAATTCCACGTACTAAACATCTGCAGTAAAATCAGCCGTGATAACAATTTGATTGAAAAGCCGCTACAAGAACGCTGCACAGTTATTGATATTCAAAAGAAACAATAGGTTTAAAATTCCAACCTATAATAATTTAAAATAGTGTGGTGGGTAGACACCGTAAAAAAAATCTAGAATTATGATAATAGCATAAACCAGGCAGCTGCAATACTGATTCACAAATTTTAAAAAGCAGTTATTAATAATGTTGCCTAGCAAACGGGTTTAATTAAAATTTTGAGATAAATTAATGATAAAATTAAAATGACTATAGCGGTAGTCGCACCATAATACGAAACTACTAGTAAAGACTAGTTGATTTCTAATAAAATTAAATTGCTATTAAAATTTTGCGAATTGAATAAGGAATAATTACCAAAAATAAATAACACTAAAATAAATCACTAGCGTAATGACTAGCAGATTTATGTGAAAAAGAAAACAAAATCCCATGTACTAGACAACAGCAACAATTATTTGTGAATCCTACAAAGCTAACTCGATAGAGTAAGTTGCCGAACAAACCAATTATAAAAAAATGTATAATAAATCGATAGTTTTAAAATTGTAAAATAAATCAATTGTATTAGTTAAATTAAATTAATTGTAGAAGTAAAATAAATCAGTTGTATAAGTTAAAATTGTATATAATTATGTGGTCAATAAACCAAAAATGTAATTCGATAAGTAATTGTGTATAAAATATTAATTTATTAGGCAACTATATTAATCATTAAAAATTCATCAAAAAGCAGTTAAAAATAATAAATTAGCCAGTACGCGGTTTCCAATTAATAGATTCAATTCATTGATATTTTTTTTATTTTACATCAAAAGAAAATAATAATGCGGGTAGACACATTACTATAATTATTTAAGAAAATGACTAGTTAGTTATAAGATTTTACTTTTGCTAGATCACAGTAAAAAAACATGTAAAAATTATATAAAAAATGGGCATTAAAAAGATTCCCTTAAGATAAAAGTGCTTGTACACTTCAAGAAAAATAATGTGGGTAGACACACTATTGGGAACTTTCCAGTAATATTAAGTACTGATTCAAATTACCTTAGGATAACCGCGTACTAGTAACTGCAAAAAATCAACCTTAAAACTAAGTTTGCCGAAACAGAAGCCACCAACACCAATGAAAACTAAAAAATACTAAGGTTCTGTACCTAGTGCGCTCAACTCCTAAAAAAAAAAACCGCTAGTAAGGCGCCAATGTAGCGTTTTATAGATTTTAGGTAGATTATAGTGGGTATTAAATGAGTTCAAGACCAAAATTAAAGTTTACAAAATTTATTGAAATTAAATATTGCTCCGGCTAGGTCGCGGGTAAGTAAATGAATTGAGCGCACTGAATTTAAGCAGATCGGTACAGAACCCGGAATGGGTTCACTTCCCTGCGCACGACGATCTCGCCGCCGACGGGGCCCGTTCAGATGAGTGTGATAATCCCGGGGTCTCGGAGGAAGTCCCGGAACGGCAGTTCGATGGGGCAGCTGACGCGCTCGGCTCAGGGATGACCCCCAGACTTGCTCCCTAAAAATCCCACAATTTGGCCGTTCATAAAAAGTCCGGTTTCCAGTTTGTGACTGCGACATCGGGATTTTTTTGATGAAATGTTTTTCGATGTGGTTTGCGGATACGGGCTAAGTGAACCCCCAAGCACTAATTAGCAATCCTTGATGTGGCAGTCACAAATAATATCTTCGTTTAAAAGCACAGGTAGAAAGATTAATTAAAGTGAAATATTAATTACGTTAAGAAGCACTTAATTGGCCAAAAGCATTGTGATCCAATTTAGATGCAGTTGCAAAATAATAAGGAATAATTAATTATATTTTACGGATCAACAATTTGTAGTTATTTTTAGTTTTGCTGCATTAATATTTTCAATAGGAGGGTAGGTCAAATTTCTAGAATGTCCGGATGTACATAGTATTTCAGAGTTTTATCTAGCGGCTATATTTAATTAGGCGGCTGAGATTGATTAAAACAGTAACGCTGAATAAAATAGAATTTAAGATTTTCATCAATAATATTATAAATAAACTGACAAACCCAGCCGGTATCATTAGAAATATTTCAAATAGAACAAGCATTAAATCTAATTCACCTCTAGGCAATTATATTTAAAATAGAATAAATAATTATTTCATTAACAATTATGATCATTATTTGTAGGAGGGTAGCTCGATATTCTAGACTAGATGGATCGCGAGTACTAAAAAGCGTTATGTACAAGCAGCGTCATTATGAGGATGGAATGATTGCACTAGATGAGTTACTAAATCTAAAAGCACACAAATAAACATGCAATTCGAATAACAATTGTAGGCTAGGTTTAATATGTTTTGTTTTATGAAGATAATAAATGTTCGCAACACTCACCCGACTCGGGGAAACACTTCACTTGATTTTAAATGTGAAATAAATAATAATTTTGAAAATAAATATTCATAAAAATGTTATTTTTTTAAATGGTGTTATTTGGTGGCTGCTGCACGGCAAAGTAATTTGCTCCGCTCCTGTCGCAAACACATCGCCTCGCATCACCGTTATTATTTATCCGTGTGACGTAGTTCATTGTGTAGCCGACCGGTTTTATCTAATACGAAAGCGCTGCGCGCTATCTGCTTGTTTGTAAATATTTATTTTTAGTTTGTTATTTTTTTTATAAAAGGAATCTAGTACAATTGTGTATTCGTTTTTGTGTTGTTAGTAATTAGAATTAAATAGTTATTTGTAGAAAAAAATATTTATAATAATTTTTATTTTCCCACTTTTGTGAGTTTACTAATGTTTTTTAATATATAAAAAAACATTTATGTAGTACAAGGGAGCAGATCCGCTACACCTATTAAATGAAAAAATTATACTTCACTGTTTATATATTGTACTCTATCTCCATAATATTCTTTAAAAATATACTCACCCCGAATAAAACTAACCAATAACTGGAGCTCCAACTAATCGAACTATCAATGAGCAACACGACGAAACTAATACAATTTCCATCAAACAGAATAACTGGGAAGCAAGTGAAATTCATAAAACAATCACGCCTACGCCCCGATTACAGCTTTATCATTAACGAACAAGCTTTTGAGCTTAGAATACCTAAACGTAGGGCTGCTGGAACTTCTATACAACTGTTGGCGGTATAGCCGCTACCAAAACAACTCGATTCAAAGCGGGTTGCCTACATTTTTTTACAAGACATATATTTACAAATATTTGGCAATACAATATAAAAGTTTGATTCATGTCGTTACCTTGTAAAGTCTGATTCATCTTTGCAGGGATGGATTAACACTAAAAAATATTTGCACGTAAAATCTTCATATTTCTTAAACGGATTTTATCATTCGAGAAATGGATTTTACTCACGCTTATATTTTTTGATAGGTCCAAAGAAACCTCACATCATAGAAAAGATTATCTTCACTTTACATTACATTTATAATATTTGTTACTCTTTAGCTCTAAAATGGCTAGACGTATTCAGATATAAATAGTTAAATTCATAGCATTATTTCTGGAAAATTACATAGGCTATTTTTTACCCGATATTTTTTACGACATCGAGACGCATATAAAACCACGAGATCTTGATATATGTGAATTAATATGAAATATTATATATTTTTAATAACTCCGTTAAAAACTCGATAATATGTCGAAATTTCAGCCAGATCTTGGATCACACAAATGAAAGCGCTCGTAAACGTATAACTTAAGTCATATGTAAACTACTTGAAGAAAGTCTGTGTATTGTTATGAAAATGGCAGCCCTAAATAAGTAGAACATGGCATTATCTAGCAATATCCGCGTTAGAGCAATATTATATCATCCAATGGACTAGTGGAGGTGCAACCTGAGTTCAAGACGGTGATACACTGAGCGTAAATTGAAACCATTAAAGGAATTTGAATTTGAATTTGAATTTGAATCCCGATGCCAATGATCAAACACACTTGGATAGAATCACAATTGAAGGGTCCACGGAAAGTACATGTTTAGTCACCTCCTACTCGTCTTGCCGTCAAGCTGTATTAATAGAAGGGCAGAAAGACTTATTATTTCGGAATATGTATTGCGAAGGTTTTTACCAGAAATTTCTATTCCTTTGACGTCTTTTCACTGACGAGCTACATTGAACAGCATCACTGTTTGGTAAAATTTGTCAAGCACAATAAGAAAGTTTGCGCTGCCGTGTAACCATAGATATAAATACGTTAATAGACACTGTATAGAAGAATTTTTTTTTCTGCCACAGCACGTGTCTGGCCTGCTCAATGTGACATATAAACGGACCTTTATACGTTCCACTGCTGGGCACAAGAATAATTTCAGAATTTACGGTTCAGACCTCCTACCGTAATTCTCACGTGGGCAAAGGTTTGTAAATTTTTCAGTCTCGGGTGTTATGTATTTAAGTAGGAATATATTTATTTACATAAGTATGTTTATTCGCTCGGTTGCCTAATACTCTAGTAGCATTGATTATTTATAAAATTACTTCGCACGTTTGCGCAGATTTTTTCACAACGTTTTCCCTCACGTTAAAATGTGTTTACTTACCACAAATCATGAATCGTCAAAAACTGTCACTACTGAAATATACCGAATGAAATTTAAAACGCCTTGTATATCTAAAGACATACAATAGCTAAAATAAAAATCAAACATTGTCCATCCGTATCGAATTTGGCCCAAACGTTACCTATCACCTCCAATGACATAGGTACCCCGCTGCTGTATGGCCAACAAGACAACAAGACTTGTTATTATTCAAGCGTTTATTCCGATTGTTATACGTGGGAAATTTTTTATTGATAATATAGAAGATTCTGTTAAAGTTTTCAGACTGTCTAGTAGTAGTACAAACGTCAAAAATATGAATATGTCATCAAATTCTACAGCCCATTCATAAAAAATGTGTCCACAAAAATTTAAGCAGTTGAAATCCAAGTGGGTAGGTACGACCGAAACGGGGATTTGTATTATTGAAAACTATATAAAAATATGTTGCGCTCGTTGCGTCCCCGCCCTCCACACGCTAGTAAGCGTAGATAACATAATACAGTAATAGTATAATATAATAGTAATACGGAGATAACAATGCACACCTCCTGGGCAAGAGAGATCGGATCGAAAGTGGTTTTCATTAGAATATAGTGAACACGGCACCTTGCATGATTCATCTTATTATGTGGGTCAATGCGTGGAACATAGGTTTAGATATAAAATGGGGGTAGTCAGAGCTTAAGTCACTACCAGCTTGATGAAGGCTAATCCGTCTGCGTAGATTTTATTTATCGCTATCCCGCGGGATAAAAGCCGTGGTGGCCTAGTGGAAAAGTCGTGGTGGCCTGTGTGGTTTGTCTTAGTGGTTTGACCTATTGCCTCAAGCAGAGGATCGTGGGTTCAAACCCCGGCTCGCACCTCTGAGTTTTTCGAAATCCATGTTCGGAATTACATTTGAAATTTACCACGACCTTTACGGTGAAGGAAAACATCATGAGGGTTTCCTGCACAAAACTGCGAAGCAATTCAATGGTGCGTGTGAAGTTCCCAATCTGTGGGACGTATATAGGCTGGGATGATGATCCCGCGGGAACCATGCATTAGTCCGGGATAAAAACTATTATGTATGTATGAAAACTCTTTATTGTAAAAAATATATAACAAACACTATTGACAAACATTGAGATATATGTACAAAGGCGAACTTATCCCTGTAAGGAACATCTACCAGTCAACCTTTGAGTGGATGAGAGGAGCATTCAGTTAGGGACAGACAAAAAGTCAGTTTAAAAGTTAAAATTGCTAGTGAAAGTTAAATAATAAAGTAGGTATCGAAAATTTCACAATAACGGCTAAAATACCTACCCGTCTAGTGTCGGGTTCGAATTACACCTCTCCTTTTCTTCCGTGAATGTCGTAAGAGGCGACTGAGGATATAGGTTAAGGTATACCGTAGGCGACAGGCTAGCAACCTGTCACTATTGTACCGTTTATGCCAAACTTGAAACCTAAAATTGCTAAAACTGGCTCCGAAGCGGTAACCTACCCCATTTGAAGGGTCCACGGAAAAAACATGTCTAGTCACCTTTTTTTTTACATTGAGATTTTAATCTCAAAAAGTAGAGCTCGCAAAGTACTATGACTTACTATTGCGTTAAATAATCTGAAAACAATATAAAATATTATTTTTTTACTTTTAAATAACTGGTAAACATAGTAATCGTTCGTGATTAGATGTGATGACTAACTTTCAAACCGCTATAACTCAAAAAGTTGTTTAGGTGACTAGACATTTTCTTTCCGTGGACCCATCATTTGGAAAAACAGGCATTATAATTTTGTGTGTGTGTGTGTGTGTGTGTGTTGCTAAAATAACTAAAAGAGCCAATTGTAGGTAAACAAGAACGTAACGTTAAAAAATCTCACGATACTAACGTCATCTAATGATATTTCACCTGCCCCCCTCATTTCGATATTTTAGGAAGTTTCTAGTAAAATTGAGTGACGTTAAATGGAGTTTACACCTTCAATAGCACCAGGCCACCTGGTCGGTCTATCTGCTGCCTCCACTTATATCACGCCACGATATTATCTCCTTCCTGCTACGAACAATGCGGGAGCCATCAAATCCTTTTATTTACTACCTCCTTTATCTTAGAGTCTTTCGTTTTTGGTTTGAATTGAAATGTGTGGTAGGTGTCAGCAGTTTTGGAAGGTTTAGCCCTTAAATTGTCAAAATTGAAGAGTTCATGATTCAAGCCTCGTCGGTACAGTCAGGGTCAAAAATATGTATACACTTTAGTACCTTGTCTATTATCGTCATATTTGAACTGTCACAGTGGTTAATCACGGTTTATATAAAAAATCTAGATAGTTGTATTGTAAGTATTATATTACTCTTAATTGTACACAAAACCCATTAAAATACCAGTCAAAAATAAAAGTTTACGAGTGAAGGAAAACATCGTAAGGAAACCTGCACAAACCTACGAAGCAATTCAATGATGCGTGTGCAGTTCATGATCCACACTGGGCCCGCCTGGGAAATACGGCCCAAGCCCCCAGCTGTGGGACGTATTAGAGGCCAGGATGATGACGATGAAGGGAAAGAGAGGTACAAAAGCGAACTTCTTTAAGTAGTATAGTCACCACTTCTCTTTCCCAATCTTTTTCGCAAGAAAAGCCAAGTCTTTTTTTTTTATTCGACTGGATGGCAAACGAGCAAGTGGATCTCCTGATGGTAAGAGATCACCACCGCCCATAAACATCTGCAATACCAGGAGTATTGCAGATGCCTTGCCAACTTAGAGGCCTAAGATGGGATACCTCAAGTGCCAGTAATTTCGCCGGCTGTCTTACTCTCCACGTCGAAACACAACAATGCAAGCACTGCTGTTTTACGGCAGGATTAGCGAGCAAAATGGTGGTAGCAATCCGGGTGGACCTTGCACAAGGTCCTACCACCTGTAAGTGACAGACAGTGCCTTTATTGATCCGACAAAGGAAGACCTAAGAGCTCACATTGCGCAAGTGACACCAGTGCGAGTCTACCATTCAGGGGGGCTACGAATTTCAAAAATCGAAGTTCGTATCGTACTGTCCCTTTCACTCTTGTATTAAATTATATTAGCGTCAGCGGGACGGCAAGATAGGGAGCTCGAATTTTGCACTTTGTAGGGCCTGGCGCTGTCGCATAATTGTGATTAATTTCCGAGCGTGTGGCTGCGGCCAGCGAGGAATGCTGCTACAAGGACTAGGACTGAGTCATAAGAGGAGCGGGAAGCGGGGAGAGGAAGAGCCAAAATCTGTATCATCTCTAGCCCGTAAGTATCTCTACTGCTATTCAGAGTAGGGCTTACTGTAATGTGGCTCCTAGACTGACCCAATATTATTTTTATTCCACTGGATGGCAAACCAGCAATTGGGTCTCCTGATGGTAAGAGATCACCACCGCCCATAAACATGTACAACACCAGGGGTATTGCAAATGCCTTGCCAACCTAGAGATCTAAGATGGGATACCTCAAGTGCCATTAATTTCACCGGCTGTCTTATTCTCCACGCTGAAACACAACAGTGCAAGCACTGCTGCTTCACGGCATATTGGGTACGTCAGACAAAACATTGTTTTTTTTTTAGGCTTTTATAGAAGACGGCACATAAAGTCATGTTTCCCTCTCGTTCGTTTGAGACAAATGTGAGCAAGAGAGTAATATCATTTTGAGTTCTACTTTTTTTCTCTTTTTACACGATGTTTTCCTTCCCATGTATGTAACTAACACTAAATATTCATAGATAGCTACGATAGATACCTAGAAATGTGTTCGGAAATCTCGGTACCCGAGTCTGACACTATAGTCACCAAAAAAAAAATGTGTGTAAAAAACCCTTACAAAAACTTTTTAGCACCTTATCTGTGACGTCACGGATCCTAGCTGTACTGTAAGAACGACTGCCAAGAGCACTTGCACTGCACTTGATAAAAGTACCTACAAATTAATAATTGAAAAAAATATTCAACGGAAACCCTTCCTGTCTCCTGCATCCTTAGTGTAAGTTTTCGGTTACAAAATACGTCTCGATCGCGTTCGCGTTAAAATCTCAATTTGTATGGAAACACGAACATCGCAAACGTTCCACTAGAGACGCTGTTCATGTTTCCATACAAATTGAGATTTTAACGCGAACGCGATCGAGACGTATTTTGTAACCGAAAACTTACACTAAGGGTACTGGGAACTATGCCGTCTACTGACATGTTTTTTTATGTTCATTAGGTAGTTGTTTTCCGTTTCTAATATCTACTGATACAAGAAAAAGGAACTTTGAATATTGTAAAACTTGCGATTCCAGTTAGGAAAAGTCGGGACTCAGGCGGCTAATGTAGCACAACCCTTAAACCGCATTTGTTAATAGAAAACTCCTGCGCCGTATTCTTACGAATTAGTAACATTTCGTTCTCTATAATTTGGCAACTTTGCAACATCACGATTAAATCTGTTTACATTATGTTCATAATGAAATTGTGGCACCCTTTTACATTGCGAGGTCAAATAATTAAATGTTATGCCTTAATTGTGTTGCTTGGCTCTTTTTTGTTTCATTTTCTTTTAATATTAGTGTGAATTTACTAGGCTCCTTATATCACAAATTGAATTCAAAGTCAAAGTCAAAATAAATCTTCTTCTCTTTTATTCAATTTAGGCTATAACAAGCACTTATGAATGTCAAAAAAATCTACCACCGGTTACAAAAACCTCTGTTGAGAAGAATCCGACAAGAAACTCAATGAGGTATATTTTTTTTTTAAACATATTTACAATATTAATAAATGATATCTATATTGTATCACAAGTATTTAACACAATTTTATTTTTAACACAGCAGGTTTGCTATTTGAAGGGATCGCTAATGCGGATCGGAATTGTTTCCAAATATCCCTGTCCATGATTATAATCATTGAATTTATAATAAGCCTTAGATATTAACGTCTTCTTGACATATATCCTTAAAACTATATCCTTAAAAGCAATGTACGTAATATTTTTGTGACTAAAAGAGGATTTTACCTAAATATAATCAAATTAGAAAAGTAGGAAAATTCTCGATATTTGTCACTTCAAAATTAAATGTCTCATAAACGGTTGACCCGATTTTTATCAAACATACACATGAATCACCACAAGGGAACTCGACTCCATGTAAAAAACGCGTTGAAATCGGTCCATGCGTTTGAGAGCTACAATACCACGTCAAGTTTATAACGCCCCTCCTTTTGCGTCGGGGGTTTTAAAAACGTATCATCAAAAAGTAGCTTCCCGCCGTCTTTCCATCCACCTATGCTTAAACTAAAGTACTTATTTTATTCTTGGTTGGTTTATTTGCTATTTTAGTATTATGTCTGAATCGGGCTTGTATAAAAGCATTTTTTTAATACATACATAATAAGGCCGAAGCTTTAACTTATTACAATTTTCGTATGTTAAAAACAAGTTCTTTTGACGAAGAGACTTTCTGTTAATACCCGTACTAAATTTTAAATCAATCCATCCAGTCACTTAAAAGGCGAAATTCGACTATCAAAATTTGAAGACGCAAAGATGCCTGAAACGCCTTTGTAGAAAATATTTTCCTATCAGAAACTTTACCAATAAAATTGTAGTTTTGCGAAACTTCGAAACGTGTTACTTCTATGTATATTTAATGATAATATACATAACAATGCATTGACCAACGCCGCGCATGATAGTGATTTGTGTGAAGAAATGGCATAAGTCGTGGGCGACGCACTACCGGGCCTTGGGCTACATTTGCCAATTACACAATTACAGACTAGTTTCCTTTACAATAAAATAAAGTAGCATTATGAGTGACCAAGAATCGGCTTCAGCTTACACTTTTGCTGTTTTTAATTTACATAATATTTATCTTCTAATTCGTTACACTTTTGACAGGTGGACGGCGGTTGAAGATGGTTGCAAATCATAGTGACTTCTTGGGAAAATTATTTGGTGGTATCCCCTTGTCTTCCACGCTGCAGTGCCGGAATCCGGAGTTCTAGTTGATAAAAAGGAGTGCTGCTGGCCATTTTCACTTAGTGGCCTTTTGTATACCCGCTGGAGGAGGTGGGTCTGTCATATTCTAAAACAAAAGACAGGGATGAGCACTGGAAAATTGTCCTTTTGGTGGGCCGATAATATTCATACAGCAGCAAACATGGATTGGAAGAGACATGAGTGATGCTCATGGGTGCCATTCCTTTTTTATGATATAGAGGGAAAACAAGCAGACGGATCGGCTGATGGTAAGCGATTACCGTCGCCCATGGACATCTGCAACACTAGAATAGATTCCTTAAGAGATGCCTTATTTTTAAGTGGATTGACTCGGGCTAATGATGTGCATGCTCATTCACCCACCATTGGAAAACTGTAAGAAAAGCTGTTTTTACATAAAATTATTACCATATTTACACTATTCACGCTGAAATTCTGAGTTACTAACAAAATGTCATCTTTTTAAAAGCTTTTATTTTAAACTAAAAAAATTTGGAAATCACTCTGCAACCACCTCTTGGTACTTATCCGATTAACTCCTATCGCAGAATGGAACTGTTAATTTAATAGCATTGACTTCAACCTTGCTATGGATAGAGTTGCGTATCATCCAAACTATATACTTTGAATGACAATCCAAATACACAATCCGCCATAAATTCAAAGTGTAATTTTAGCAAAAATTAAACTCTTTATTGTGTTTATTTACTAGATCATTCCACATTCTATGGGAACAGTACACACGTCTTGAGTAGAATTAATCACAATATTAGGCCCATAAATAGTTAAGCTAGCACTTGCTACGACAGCTGACTATAAAACGGTTCTCTCTAGATGCCTGCTTTATTGCTTGGCTAAGCTAGATTTTATGCTAAGATTTAAATAGAGGCATTACTTTTTTTAATTACTGTGAAACGTGCGAGTGACTCATGGTGATAGTCTCGAGATGAATATTTTTTTGTTATAAAGCCTTCTGTCTTTAACATAATCTCTGAACAAAAAATCTACGTCTTTTCGTGGCGGGTGAGGTAGATAAATATACTCGTACATATAAATAATTGTTTTGGAAATTATTATGCGCTCACTGTAACTTTCAGAATGATTTATAAGAGTAATAAGGTAAGGTAATAAGGTAAGGTTATTGGTAAGAGTATAAGTACTTCAATTGTACCTTTGCCATAATGCGTTAGTTATGCCTAAACATAGAATCAATTTAGCATCTTGCGTGATATTTGTTATAGTGGAGTAAGTATTGTGTGATACATGCATAGTTAATGTGGAAATCTAGGAGACTGGATTTACTGTGTGAAACTTTGTTTTCTGCTTAGCAGACTTTTTTTTTTTTTTTATTCGACTGGAAGGCAAACGAGCAACTTCGCAACTTCGTATGCCTACTCCATTTTTAATTTGAATCTTTACATTTTTTGCACTACCACTTTACCTACGTCACTTTTACGTCTTGGCGGCGTAAATTATTGTGCTATTTTTAGGCTCCCGTTGTGGAAATTTTTGCGTCACTACTCTTTCATTTGTGAAAGAATTCGCGAACTCACCCAACTAATACATGTATTACCACAGTTCACAAAATTAGCTGAAGTTTTCTAATTCAACAGTCATCATCACCATCAATATATCAGCCAAAATCATCCACTGTTGGACAATGGACATGGCCTCCGTCCATCTCGTTGGTGGATTTCCTATGCTATTGCTTGCCGATCCGCGGTCTCCATTCGAGAACGTTCCAGCCGCAACGGCCATTTGTTCTCCGTGATATATGGCCTGCCCATTGCCACTTCAACCAGCTAATCCGCTTGTCAAGCGACGCTTGGCTATCATGGTGACCACAGATATAGATGACACTAGATAACGCAAACACCTAAATCTGTACAAGTATCAAAACCAACCGTGTCACTTTTTATATCTACTATGACGTCCCAAAAGCGAATTAGCGATATAAATTCCCCGATATCCGCGCAAAATCGATTTAAATGCGCCGTCCACCCGCGCCGTGGGGCTCGAGTCAGTCACTAGTGATGATTATTCAGTTAGCGATCAATCATTGTATGGGGCCAACCCCAACGATTTGTCGGGGTTCGGGCACGCGAAGTAGATACATTTGCGTAATCTAGTGTAATCTATATCTGTGTCGGTGACCCTTGTTCTTCTGCGTATTCATTTCTGGTTTTCGTCAGTAGTAGAGGAACTCCAAATTTAGCCCTCTCCATAGCTCTCTATAGCAAAGCACCACATCTGATCTATATGTCATCGCTGGCAATACACACTCACCATCATCATCATGACAGCCGAAAGACGTCCACTGCTGGACATAGGCCCCCCCAAGGCTCTCCACTCAGCGCGGTCTTGTGCTTTTTGCATCCACCGCGATCCCGCAATCTTAACCAGGTCGTCGCTCCATCTTGTTGTAGGCCTACCGACAGCTCGTCTCCCGGTCCGCGGACGCCATTCGAGAACCTTTTGACCCCATCGGCCATCAGTCCTGCAAGCAATGTGCCCCGCCCACTGCCACTTTAGTTTCGCAATTCTTCGGGCTATGTCAGTAACCTTAGTCCTACTGTTCTTAGTTCAAACACTGGTTGAAGATTTTTGTCTTGTAGGTGTCTCCTCATTTCTGTTTCAACGGTGGCCTCCACAAAGTTCCTTAGCCATACCTAACATGACAGCGAACCATAATTCGCCTCCTAATGGAGTCCGCAACACGCACCAGCCACATATCAACTTGACTGAACGCGGTAATACCGACTCAGTGAGTTTAAGTTTTAATGTTGGGTATATTGAGTCGAGTTTGCTGAAATCCTTCGTATTGTAAGAGTTAGAGTGGAATATGCAGGTGATTGTGGAAAACAGAAGTTGCATTGGATTATTTTGATTCTTATGATTTTAAGCTTAAGATTTAGCTGTTAGATTATTACTATTTTAGTACTCCATTGTCTCCACAAATTAACTTATAGTTTTTACATTTTCGTCTGTTTATCTGTCCGTCAGTTCATCCACAGACAGCTTAGCTTAGAGACTATAGTCTATAACAAATGCTAGAATACTGTAATCTTACATGCGTACGTATATTGAATAATCACGCGAACAACGTGGTAAAATTATTTTCTGTTTTGGCTATTTATTTCCTGTCTATCCATATAGGTAGGTAGGTAGTAGGTTATTGTTGGATATGATAGTTCTTTCAAAGACTTTGCAGGTTTGCTAAGATATTTTCTATTCAGGGATCCATTTGAAAATTATTTGGCTTTTAAGTGTCCCCCCCCCCCTCACTCCATCTAAAATACCTATCATCAAAGTCTAGTTAGTAAACTTTACAATTTAACAAGATTCATGTCAAACAAGTTTGCAAGGAACCAACTCCCCCGAAAAAAAAAAAAAAAAAAAAAACCAACAGAGGATTCTGTGGCGGACATGTATGATGATGATAAGGTCCGACACGCGCTTGACCATGTTTTAATTTATTTATTTACATTTCAATTGTTTCATTTTGTATACGTAATCACCTCACTTTCTCGCTACAAAACTTTTTTTTTCAAAATGGTCAAAACTCCTTTCCCTATATCTACTCTCCCTTGCACTGTGCGCGGGCGCAGTACTCACCGTCCATCACATAACTCCCAAGGGAATGAAGCTACAAATCTGGCCACGTCTACCGCCGATACATCTACTGAGCCTGACGTGAGCACGCTAGCAATGTGGGCTCGGAACAAGCTAGTACAACATGCCATATGTCAGCGACATAGACAGAAATGGTAAGCGATTGAAGATTCGTAATAGATGATCAGTAGTAATCGTTTTCTTGACACCACTCCGAGTAAGAGTGAGTTAAAGCTATTCAATGATACCACACACTACAAGGTTGGATGAGAAAAAAAATCACCCCCCCTCCCACTATAGGTCTATTGGAGGTACTCTAAAAAAAATTATTTTTATTTTTCACTAGCTTTTGCTCGCGGCTCCACCCGCGTGGTATTCGTTTATCGCGCGCTGTTCCCTCAGGAACTGTGCATTTTTCGGTAAGCAGCCTATGTCACTCTCGGGCCCATAAACTATCTATGCCAAAAATCACGTCGATCTATCTTTCCGTTACGACGTAAAAGACGGACAAACACAAACACACCACATTAGTATGGATTGTACCATTTTGTCGGTATAGTTTACATATATATTCATGCAAAGTTACAGCTTTCTAGCATTGATGGTCCATGAGCACATCCGCGGACGGACAGACAGACAGACAGACATGGTGAAATCATAAGGGTTCAGTTATGCCATTTTGGCTACGGAACCCTAAAAATATCACGGAACACTTGCAAGTGACAAGTACTTGTTACCTTAAAGCCGGAAAGCAACATATAAACATACTTAGATACAATAAAATGACTCTTTACATACATACACACACACACACATACATACTTAAATAAACACAAACGCCCAAGACGAGAACAAACATTCGTATTATTCATACAATTATCTGCCTCGATCGGGGATCGAACCTGTGGGACACAAACTTCGTAGTCAGGTTCTCTAACCTCGACTGTAGGTACGCTGTGCGGTTGTTTAATTATCTCTCATAATAGTATAATAATACATTGTATGATTATAAATTTCATTCTTAAGTCTATTTATACTAGCCAATTACAAACACAATTCCAGCAACTGTGCAAATTGAAATTATTGTGACAAGAAACTAACAGGTACTTTGTTAGTTTGTTTACTAGTTCGGCGCGCCTCATGCGGGTTTGCTCGCTGATTATACAATTACATATTTAGAGTATAAGTTATAAGAGATTACATAATTTTTCCGCCATTATCATAATAAGTTTCTGTTGAATTTTACTTGAGAAATATTTATAAAGGTTATGTGGAAGTAAACATGAAAAAGCTTAATAAAAAACGGGTCTATATCGACTGTTAGAAAATTCTTAGTCATAATATAATGTTTGTCATAATTTAATTTAATTTTCAATTTTATTATAAAACAAACCTGACCTCAATAGAGTTGTACAGGATAACCATTTAAAAATTATGAAAATGTACGATTTCAGCGCAGCGGGAAAAAAATTATGACTAAGAATGATTATGGTAAACATTACATTATGACTTATAAAATTATGGCAGTCGAAAAGATCCCTAAAAAAATACTACGAGTATAGGACTTTAACGTGTAAGTAATTATGTACATTACTTTGTATTGTTTATTGCCCAAATTTTTATTTCATATGATACCCACTTTTCTGCTTTGATGGGCCCCGAATTACTGATATAAAGTATAGTAATAAGTTTAAAGTAATTACAAAGCATAATGTAATACGGTATACCTAGTGCCATCCACGAAAAGGCGTGATTTTGTCAAAATTAGCCATTATTAACATTGTAATAAGAACCACGGCACGCGTCATCGTGAATGACTCTACCTATACCTATAGATGCAAAAGCAAGCGCAGTCGTGGTTTTCGTGGTCATTCCAAACCAATATCCAACATATACGAAGTACGAAGAGTTATTGTAAATGTAATTGTAATTGTAATATATAGAATCTACTAACGAACAGAAATAACGTACATACAAAGTAACGAAAAGCGCATTTTTCTATTTAATCGCCAGTTAATTATCACTTCTATCATGGGCAAGTACTGGAGCAAGCTAATAAAACTAAAAGCATAAAAAATTGCAGCAATATCTTAAAGATAATCAATCTCCATATACGCATGCAACCAGTAATAATTGCAGCATACCACCATATCTGTATAAATCTGCATTCTGCATCTGATAAGTGACATCCTTAACGCTGGACTCTTAATAACCTAATTATAATTGAATCTCAATATCCGCTTCCCTTACCGACGCTTAGCTATTAACGTCCTGTAGGGTTACTGTAATTTCGAAATAACTTGGGACAAACTCTTTTTTTCTTTTTCAGAAAAAACGGGGACGCAGAATATGTTTCTAGCTAAAAATCCTAAACTGTCTTGTTTCTAAATGTACGTTACATTGGGCAGATATAATTAGTAATATGTGCATTAAAACCTCCTGCACATATCAAAAACATACTGGCTGAATGAACATTCCGCTTTCTCCCGCACGGCGGCGCCACCAGTCAGTTGCGCAAATTTGACAGCTCGAAATGAATGCCGGCCGGCGCGTGCTCTTTTAAATTATTCATAAAAACTCTGAAAGTGCTGTGATTGTGTCTTAAATGTGTCCCTGGGACTGAGGAAAAGAGCCAGAACAAACTGTAAGTGAAACCTATATCTTGCCCAATTCGGTTTTGCTAATTATTTTCAATATTCAAATGTCGTAGTTCAAACATTTTGGTCAATCGAACCGCATCCTCAGTTTGCAAACTAAATACACATTCATACACATAAAACACACATTTCACGCAGTTTTAAGGTAACAGGCTTATTTCTAATCTAAGTTATTTACCTAGAATAATACGTATAAAATAAACGTTTTCAATTTTCGTTCTTTGCAACGCGTCGCGCGCGTCTTTTGTTTTTTAATTCGAAATGGACGAAAAAGAATTCGATGTCGAACAACTTATCAACTGTGGCGGCCTGCTCGACCGCCACTGCTAAGTCCACGCGCCTGCGCGATGCGACGCACCGTTGCCGTACAACGGAGATCAACAGAGCTGTCTAATATCTAGCTACGAGAAAAAAGCTCCATATCACCTATCTCCCACAGTGGTGACCGCCGACTGAAAAAGAAGTAAAATGTCGCGAGAAAATTTACAAGAAGACTTCGCTGATGCCTCTGCAGCCGATGGGCAGGTATGTCGTGTCGGTGTCCGCGTGCCGCCGTTCAACGCGGATGAGCCGGCGCTTTGGTTCGCGCAGATAGAGGCGCAATTCCAACTGTCGAAAATAACGGTTGACGAAACGAAATTCTATTACGTCGCCGGCCAGCTAGAGGCGCGTTATGCTCTCGAGGTAAAGGACGTTATAACTAACCCTCCCGCTGCCGATAAATATATAAAAATTAAAACTGAATTAATTAAACGCCTCTCGTCGTCTCAAGAAAAACGCACACGGCAACTTCTCGTACACGAAGAGCTCGGTGACCGCAGACCGTCACAATTTCTACGGCATTTACAAAACTTAGCCGGTACGTCCGATCTGCTCAAGACAATTTGGATTGACCGTTTGCCGCATAATGTCCAAACTATACTTGCGTCGCAGTCGGACCTTCCTCTCGAGAAACTTGCGGACTTAGCCGATAGGGTGTTCGAACTTGCTCCCCAGACTCACCATGTCGCAACTACCTCAGGGTCCGCTGTCAACTACGCACCAGTACCACAAGTTTCCTTCGCGTCCGCCTCGCCTTCTGATGCCTTGATGCAGCAAGTCAACGAACTTACCAGGCAAGTTGCTTTGTTGACGAGTAACTACCGAAGAGGACGCTCACACTCTCGCTCACGCCCCGCGTCGTCGTCAAGAAGGTACAGCAGCCGCTCCCGTTCGAGGATGCCCCAGCCGCCGCCTAATCACCCGCACTGCTTTTACCACTACAACTTTAATCAAAAAGCGCGTAAATGCAAACAGCCGTGCAACTACAACGCGGAAAACTTCCCGGGCGGTCGGAAATAGCGGCCAACGACTGCCCCTCACCATCTGGCCGTCTTTTTATAACCGATTTTCACAGCAAAATAAGATACCTCGTAGATACAGGTTCGGATTTATGCGTTTTCCCTCGATCGGCTATCAAGACGCCATGCCACCGATCCAAGTTTGACCTTGTTGCTGCTAACAATACCGTCATCCATACTTACGGACAGACAACTATAACAGTCAACTTGGGATTACGAAGAGTATTTACGTGGAGATTCACCATTGCCGACGTGTCAAAACCCATAATAGGAGTCGATTTTCTAGCTTTTTACGACCTACTTGTTGACTGCAAGAACCATCGTCTACTTGATAATCTTACAGAATCGTCAGTAGCCGCGGTACGCTATATGTCGTCGGAAAATATAGATTCTGTCAAAATCGTCACAGGTGAAACTGAATTCGATGACATCTTACGTGAGTACCCTGCGCTTACCAGACCACCAGGTAGACACTCTCCATCGAAGCACAATACTCTGCACTTCATCAAGACCACACCTGGACCACCAGTATCCTGCAAGCCTCGCCGCCTTGACCCTACGCGTATGCAAGCCGCTAAGAAAGAGTTTGAGGATATGCTAGCATCTGGTATAGCTCGACGATCAGAGAGTCCTTGGGCTAGTGCTCTCCACCTGGTGAAGAAGAAGGACGACTCCTGGAGACCTTGCGGTGATTACAGAGCCCTCAACGCCAGAACCATTCCTGATCGCTACCCCATACGTCATATTCACGACTTCTCCTATCAACTCTCAGGTTGCACCATCTTTTCAACCATTGATCTGGTCAAGGCATACAACCAGATAGCTGTGAACCCTGAAGATATCCCCAAGACTGCGATAATTACACCGTTCGGATTGTTCGAGTTCCCGTTTATGACATTCGGACTAAGGAACGCTGCCCAGACCTTTCAGAGGTTCATTGATGAGGTTTTGCTCGGTCTGGATTTCTGTTACGGTTACCTGGATGACATCTTGATTTTTTCCTCGTCCCTGGAACAGCATAAAGCCCACATTCGCCAGCTGTTTGAGCGTTTGACGCAGTACGGCGTATGGATCAACACCTCCAAGTGTTTGTTTGGCCAACCAGAAGTCACCTTTCTAGGCTACCGTGTGACAGCTTCAGGAACCAAGCCTTTGGAATCTAAAGTGCAAGCCATCCAGGACTACGCCGTTCCGAAAACCGTCAAGGAGCTCAGACGATTCCTTGGTATGATCAATTTCTACCGTCGCTTCATACCAAACGCTGCTCAAGTACAGGCACCGCTTCACTCTTGTTTGTCAGGACCGAAGATCAAAGGATCTCACCCAGTCAGCATGACTTCAGAACTGCTTCAAGCCTTTGAAGACTGCAAATCATCACTATCTAAAGCAACACTCTTGGCTCACCCGGATCCTTCTGCTCAGCTCGCCATCTTCACTGACGCATCTGACACTTCTCTCGGCGCCGTTCTTCAGCAATCCGTTGATAACACCTGGCAACCTTTGGCATTCTACTCACACAAACTTACCAAGCCACAGAAGAAGTACAGCCCGTACGACCGAGAACTCCTAGCTGTGTACGAGGCCATCAGGTACTTCAGGCATATGGTCGAAGCCAGAGACTTTATAGTGTATACTGACCACAAACCACTTACCTTCGCTTTCTCCACCAACCGAGATAAATGTTCACCAAGGCAATTCAGATACCTTGACTTTATCTCGCAATTTACTACGGACCTAAGGTACTTACCTGGAACTCTCAACGTTGTTGCTGATGCCTTGTCTCGCATCGAGGAAATTGCCGTTCCTCTTGACTACCAGGCACTTGCACGATCTCAGGAAGCTGATCCAGAGCTGCAAGACCTGATCCTCTACGGTTCCTCACTTAAGCTAAACAAGATGCCTACGCTTGACTCTACCATATCCATCTTTTGCGACACTTCTACTGGACAACCTCGTCCTTATGTCACTCCAGAGTTCCGGAAGCAAGTTTTCGACCAGCTTCATCAACTTCATCACCCAGGATGCTCAGCTACCGCGCGACTGGTCTCTGAAAGATTTGTTTGGCCAGGGATTCGCAGAGACTGTAGAGAGTGGGCTAAACATTGTTTGAAATGCCAACAGAGCAAAATCACTCGTCATACCATTTCACCACTTTCCACTTTCACCACTCCATCCTCGAGGTTCGCTCATATTCATCTCGACCTCGTTTGACCCTTAACCCCATCTTCTGATTACAGATATTGCCTCACCGTCATCGACAGATTCACACGATGGCCTGAGGTGTTTCCACTCAGAGATATCACTGCTGAATCTTGCGCTTCTGCTCTTGTGTCTGGCTGGTTTGCCAGATTCGGATGTCCTCTACGGGTGACTACAGACCGTGGTCGCCAGTTCGAGAGTCAGCTCTTCAAGGCTCTGACAACGATGATCGGTGCACACCACCTCTGCACCACCGCTTATCATCCTGCCGCCAACGGGATCATAGAGAGACTCCATCGCCAGCTTAAATCTGCCATCATGTGCCATTCCTCATCATCCACATGGACCGAAGCTCTCCCCCTCATCCTGCTTGGTATTCGGAGCGCTGTTAAGGAAGACTTACAAGCTACCCCGGCAGAGCTCGTCTATGGCGAAACCCTTCGTTTACCCGGCCAGTTCCTCTCACCTTTACCTGACTACAAAGTGGCAGATATCACAGAATACGCCACACGCCTACGCTCGCACATGGCAAAACTCACTCCAAGACCCGCATCGTGGCATACCTCATCTTCACCATTCTACATCCCACGAGGATTAGAGACCTGTTCCCATGTTTTTCTCCGAGTCGATCGTGTCCGCAGATCACTAGAACCACCTTACGAAGGCCCGTACAGAGTCGTCAAACGACAGCCTAAGTACTACTCTATCGACATCAAGGGCAAGGTCAACAACGTGACCGTCGATAGACTCAAACCCGCTTACATCATGCGTGAAGTGTCGCCTAAACTGCCTGACACTATAGATGGTAACGCAGCTACAGAGAAGCGGACCAGAAGTGGAAGGCTCGTGAGATTCCCCAGCAGACTTCGACCGTAGTTACGGTCTGGCCAGGGGGAACATGTGGCGGCCTGCTCGACCGCCACTGCTAAGTCCACGCGCCTGCGCGATGCGACGCACCGTTGCCGTACAACGGAGATCAACAGAGCTGTCTAATATCTAGCTACGAGAAAAAAGCTCCATATCAATTCGTGTAAAATATTTAATTTGCTGTACATATGTTTGTATGTAATTGTAAATAATAAACTGTAAATACTGCCTTGCATCGTTTCCACCGTCACGACACCTATCTCCCACACAACAAAAAAGAACTGCTTTTTATACGATGTCAAACGTTATTTGAACTATCCAAATCAACTCCACCAGAGCGTTTAACCGAATTTAATTTGCGACTTAAAGAACTTCATTCGACTCGGGAATGTTTCGAACAATGCATATTCGAGTTAAATTCTTATAATAAGAAACAAAACCCGAAATTTAAACCAAATTATCAAGAAATTCAAACCTTTGACGACATGTATTTCCGTATTCTGAGTGTAGCGGAGGCTAATAGCGACACTTGGCAATCGTGTGACGGCAGCGGTAGCGGACCTTCGTCGCGCTCCGCGGGCCGCGGCCCGGGCGCTGCCGGGCCAGACTCGCGGTCGGCTAAGCCGCGGCTGCCTAAACTAGAATTGTTCCATTTCGATAGCAAATTAGAAAACTGGCAAACATTCTATGACACGTTTACGAGTTTAATTCATAACAACAATGATATTACGAACATTGAGAAGTTTTATTACCTGCTCTCCGCAGTCAGCGGTTCGGCATTGACTGTGGTCAAAGGGATGCCAGTGACGGCCGATAATTATCCGATAGTATGGGCTTTGCTAGTCAAAAAATTTGAGAACACTCGTGCCTTAGCTACGAGCTATTTAGATCGGCTGTTTCAATTTAAGCCTTTGTCAACTGAGTCGGCTACTGGTCTAAACACATTTTTACAAACGTATCAAGAGTGTGTTAAAGCATTGAAACTTTTGAAAATCAGTAACCTATCGAGTTTCATACTGTTTTATATGGGATTGCGAAATTTAGACCCCGTCACTAGGCGCGAATTCGAACAATCTGTAGATCAAACCGATATACCTACTTACGAACAGCTGATTAATTTCGTGGAGAAACAGGCGCGTGTTTTGGAAATGTCTGAGGTTAAAATTAGTACATCAAAAATTCAGTTTACGCCTAAGAGTGTTCCTAACACCTCTGCAAAGCCGAATTTTGTTCGAACAAATAATAATAATGCTGCTAATTACAGTAGTGCACCGAAGCAGTTCCAAAAGCCGTGCTTGTCAGCTGTGAGTAAGAATAATAGCGAACGATCAAATAGATGTCTATTTTGCGACAAACCGCATTCAACTTATCGATGTTTCGAGTTTTTTGATTTAACACCGGTGCAGCGTCTTGACAAAGTGAAACAGCTTCAATTATGCGAAAATTGCTTTCGTCAGCATTCGTTGTCCGAGTGTACGTCAAAAGTGCGTTGTGTGCTGTGTAAACAACCGCACCATCACAGTATTCACTTAGATACAGTTCCAACTGTTCAAAATTCATCAATTAATCAAAACGGTTCAAATAGTCAAAACATTTCAAGTATTCAAAACGTTTCAAATGGTCAAAATCAAAGTCAAAGGTCAATGCCAAACGTCGGCTTGACTTGTTCGTCAAATTCAACCGTGCTGTTAGGCACTGCCATGGTGCACGTCGCAGATCGATGGGGAACTTACCACGCCGTACGTGCAGTCATTGACAGCGGTGCCATGTCCGGTTATATGACAAAAGAGTGTGCCCAGCGCCTGGGTTTGTCTCGACGCAAGTGTCAGTTTGAACCCATGGGTCTGGGAGGTGCGCCAGTGCAAGATTTCGGTCTGGTTACATGTTCAATTAAACCACGAAACTCATTTGGTCCGGTGCTTAGCACTGATACTGTTGTCGTAAGTAATATAACTAGCAACTTACCTACAGTAACCTTATCAAACAAAGTTATCAATAATTTCAAAAATCTAGAGTTAGCTGACCCGAACTACTTTTCGGCGGCTCCAGTTGACTTGTTGATCGCAGGTGACTTATTTCCCTACATTTATGACGGTCAAAATATACTACCACGTGACCCGGGTTTGCCCGTCGCGATGCATTCCATATTCGGATATGTCATTACTGGTCAGACAGTACTGAGTGACGATTGTGAGTCAAATACAGCCTCGCTCAACTTGTTCTCTGCTAATAAAACTAGTAGTATCGATAAAATCATGAACTCTTTCTGGGAGACTGAAAACGTGCCGTATGACGTCACTAAAAAACCAGAAGATTTGTATGTCGAACAATTGTTCCAAAACGAACACAGTCGCGATACTACGGGACGTTATACAGTGAAGTACCCGTTCAAACCCAGTTTTGATCTCGGCGATTCGACTCCACAAGCGTTACGTCGTTTCAACAATTTAGAAACAAAGCTGAATCGTCTTCCGGAACTTAAGGAAGAATATAATAAATTCATGTCCGAATATGAAAGCCTTGGTCACATGACTTGCGTAGGTGATTTTGGTACTATGGATTCTAAGTACATAATTCCTCACTTTTGTATTCTCCGACCGTCAAGTACCACGACAAAACTCCGAGTAGTTTTTGACGCCTCATGCAAAACGACAAATAATAATTCTTTAAATTCAGTCGTTTACGCCGGTCCTAAGCTTCAAGCAGATATTAATGAGATTTTAATAAATTTTCGTATACATGAAATTTGCTTGTCAAGTGACATTTGTAAAATGTTTCGAATGACCTTGATCGAAAAATCTCAACGCAATTACCAACACATCTTGTGGAGGTTTCAACCTGATCAACCTTTAAAGGTGTATGAGTTAAACACGATCACATACGGCGTTGCTAGCAGTCCGTACCTAGCGATCCGAGTCCTGCATCAACTGGCTGACGACGACTGCGAGAAGTATCCTTTAGCGAGCAAGGTTCTAAAAAAGGGTTTCTTCGTCGATGACCTTCTGTGGTCAGTGAGCAGCTATGATGAAGCAGCTAGGCTACAGGATGAACTGTTAGAGTTGCTGAGTGGAGGAGGATTTCTGCTTCGTAAGTGGGCCAGCAACTGTCCCCAGGTACTGGCTCAGGTTCCAGCTGATCACCGCGAAACGCCCATTGCATTCGAGGATGACAAGGACCTATCCATAAAAGTTTTAGGTCTGCAGTGGCGACCCGCCGAAGATGTGTTTTCCTTCGTATTCCATCCACTTCCAGCTTCACAGGCGATCACCAAGCGTAGTGTCTTGTCACAGATAGGTCGTCAGTATGATCCCTTAGGTTTCGTGGCTCCTTGCATATTCTACGCGAAATGCTTCATGCAGAAACTCTGGCTCCAACAGCTGGGTTGGGATGAGCGGCTGCCTCCGGAACTAGAAAAGGAGTGGCTCACCTACATGTCAGAGCTCCCGCTGTTGTCGAATTTTAGCCACGAGCGCCAGGTTACTGTCAAACAGCACAGCTACTACCAGATACTAGGATTCTGCGATGCTTCAGTTCAAGGAATAGCTGCGGTCATCTATTTGCGTAGTTTTAACAATCAAGGTAATTCGAAGGTCAGTCTAGTCATTGCAAAATCCAAGGTTGCACCCTTGAAGACAGTGACCATTCCACGTCTCGAGCTAATGGCTGCGCATTTGTTAGTCAAGTTAGTCAAATATACGAAGTCAATATTGTCTGAACGAATTCCTGTTCATGAAATACTCTTGTTTACCGATTCCTCTGTGGTGCTGAGTTGGTTGAATACACCCAGTTATAATCTCAAAACCTTTGTGGCTTCGCGTGTTTCCAAAATTTTGGAGACCGTGCAAAGCGATTGTTGGTTTCACGTGAGCGGCGCGTCCAACCCCGCTGACGTGTGCTCGCGCGGAGCGCTACCTTCCGTGCTGTTATCGACAGCGGAGTGGCTCGGAGGACCGAACTGGCTAGACGCACCAAGAGAGAATTGGCCAGTAAAATCAATAGATCAATTTAAATCGGCAAATGTGCCAGAACTCAAAATTCCATGCGCGACTTTGGCTCAAACTAGCGTGCAAGACACAACACGTGATTCAAACCTTGTTTATGATTTAACCGAAAAATATTCGAGTTTTAGCAAGCTTCAAAAGGTCTTAGCGCGTTGTTTTCAGTTTATTAACAATTGTAGATCGACGAAGTCTAATAGGAACACAGGTCCTTCGTCTCTATCAGATTTAAAGAACGCACACGATGTGCTCATTAAATCCGTTCAGCGAGAGCATTTTGCAGCTGATATCCAAGCAATTTCCAATGGTTACAGCTGTAGTTCTTCACTTAAAAGGTTAGCACCTTATGTCGACCCCCTCGGTTTTCTCAGGGTGGGGGGTAGGTTGTCTTTCGCCGAACTACCGTATCAAAAGAAGTATCCATTATTGCTTCCTAAAAAGTGCAACTTTACAAAAATTCTTATCGACTATTTCCATAAAATTTATTTACATATCGGTCCGCGTACATTGCAATTAAACGATTATTTGCACACGCTGCAGCAGCGACAAAAATGGCATAGGAATTGTCGTAATATTCAAGTTGATGAACTCGTTCTTATGCATGCTGACGCTCCTCCGCTTCAATGGCCTCTCGGTCGTGTGACGGAACTTTATCCAGGAGCTGATGGAGTTGTACGGGTGGTAAAAGTAAAAATCCAGAATGGCGAATACACGCGACCCGTTGTAAAGCTTAGTCCACTTCCAATGGAATTGGATTCAGCATAATTTTTATTTTCCTTTGTTTCTTTGCATGAATTTGACGCAAGAAGGTGTCAAATTTATGACAATTTTAGGTTCGAAATAAGTCATTTATTTTACTCAATTTACAGCTACACGTGTTTAGTTCACTAAGTCAACAAATACTTACACTATACAGTCCACTTACCTTATTCAATACCATCCCTGGTTTTGTTTGTAAACTGGGGAATCTGGGGTAGATTCCCGGTGGGGGGTTTATGTACGTTACATTGGGCAGATATAATTAGTAATATGTGCATTAAAACCTCCTGCACATATCAAAAACATACTGGCTGAATGAACATTCCGCTTTCTCCCGCACGGCGGCGCCACCAGTCAGTTGCGCAAATTTGACAGCTCGAAATGAATGCCGGCCGGCGCGTGCTCTTTTAAATTATTCATAAAAACTCTGAAAGTGCTGTGATTGTGTCTTAAATGTGTCCCTGGGACTGAGGAAAAGAGCCAGAACAAACTGTAAGTGAAACCTATATCTTGCCCAATTCGGTTTTGCTAATTATTTTCAATATTCAAATGTCGTAGTTCAAACACTAAACAATAATCCCAAACTTTTGAGTAAAATTTTATAATGGTGTTTATATTATCTAGTCTGGATTGCTGTCCTACTGCTGGGCAAAGGCCTCCCCCATGTCCTCTATTTCTCCCGAGCCAAAGCAGCCTGAGGCCAGTCGTTCGTGTTTACATTACGGCATAAAAATGCGATAACAATATGGAGGTCAAAATGTTGGATCAGAAGGTTAGACTCAGATTTTTTATTTCATTTAGAACCTTTTATTATTACTCAGTCAAGCAAACTCAGATGACTATCTATTTTTAATTTTATCTTTTTATACTTTGTGTGCTTATTGTATTAATGTGTGATGTGCAATAAAGTATATTTGTATTATATTGTACTTTTATTCCGTAAAATAATTTATACATACAGTCGTATGCTTGTTTTTAATATCATTAAGTACGCTTATAAAATGAAATCTAATGTTTTTTAAAAAACGAATTTGTAACTTCATCTCCTGAAAATTTTGTTTATTTAAAAGAAAAACAATCTCATACTTGTTGCCACACTAATTGGTTGGATCATGTTTTGTTTTCCGTTCACTACTCTCTAACAATACGAGTATAATAATATCAATCCGTTATCAATTAAAATTAAAATTCAATTACTTATCGCGGACACTATCACATTCTAATGAGCTCTGGAATATCCCTTCTCGTAAGTGTCTCATGGTCACCCTGCTCCTATGCCGGTTTACACTTAATTAAGGAATTAGTTTGCGAACACGGCGCAGTGTGAAAGAGATGCAAGATATCGACTTGTTCTGACCAAGAAACCAACTTTCGATTTCGCCTGAAATCTGTTTAATTTGCGCCAATTTACAATTGAACCTGGATTTGTATAAAAACTACTAGCTTTAGCCCGCGGCTCCGCCCGCGTGGTATTCAATTATCGCGCGCTGTTTCCTCGGGAACTGTGCATTTTTCCGGGATAAAAAGTAGCCTATGTCACTTTCGGGCCCATAAACTATCATGCTGTGCTCTGTGTTTGTATTATAAGTTTTTTTTTTGTACTGCTTTATGGTGTGCAATAAAGAATATTTGTATTGTATTGTATCGTATGCCAAAAATCACGTCGATCTGTCGCTCCGTTACGGCGTGAAAGACGGACAAACATACAAACACACTTTTGCATTTATAATATTAAGTATATGGATAATTACAAGTGATAGTTGTAGATTTATATAGTATTTAAGGAATGATTTTAACGTTTTAAAAGCTTTTGTTTAAAACAATCAAATAACAACAAATCAAACAACAGTCGAATAAAAAAAAAAAAAAAAAAAGTATGTACAAGTTATATGTAAGTTGCCTTCAGAATTAGCAAGGCGAATTTCATTCACTTCTAGTAATCAAAACCGGCCAAGAGCGTGTCGGACACGCCCAAAATAGGGTTCCGTAGCCATTACGAAAAAATTAAGTAATATTTTTCTAAGGATTTCGTATTTTACACGGAAGCTTTCAAGTTTAGGTATATTTTATACCTTACGCTGCTATTTACTCATAAATCACTAATAATTCTCAAGCAAACTTAGCCGTTATAGTTTTCCTTGAAAGTTTGATATACTGACTACCATCCTGAATTTTTTTTAATTTTTCCACCCACCGGTTTAGATTTTAGAGGGAGGGGGGACGATTGATTTTAATGATTGATTTGCACTTTAAAGTTGAATATTTCGCAAACATATTACTGAATCGAAAAATTGTTTGAGCAAACCCTTAATGGTTTTAAAATACCTATCCAACGATACCCCTTACTATAGGGTTGGATGAGAAAAAAAAATCACCGCCACTTTACGTCTATTGGAGGTACCCTAAAAAATTTGTTTTTGAATTTTTATTATTGTACTATTTGGTCGGCATAGTTTACCTACCTATACAGGTTGGCCCATTTATATCGGTCAGTATGGGAAAGTCTGAAACTATACGACATACGAAAATTTCTTCTTAGGAACCATGACATCGATTTTACCAGCAAAGACGTACAAACGACCATAGAGACAATTTTACATACCAGGATTTGTTGAATATTGTAACGGTGGACACTTCGAACACCTACCAAAATAAATTAAAGTATGTGAAAACAATGCATTTTATTCATTTCAGACATAATGTTTCATGGAGACATTTACTGCTTAAGACGTACACAATCGATATCTAAATAGAAATAGTGTAAGTTTTTTTTTCAAAACTCCCGGGTTGATTCCCGTGCTGAGTACAGTTTTTTTTTAAATGCATGAATGCAGTTTTTCTTGTTGTTAAAATCAGACTTTCCCATACTGACCGATATAAATGGGCCACCTTGTATATCCGTGCAAAATTACAGCTTTCTAGCATTGATAGTCCCTGAGCAAAGCCGCGGACGGACAGACAGACAGACAGACATGGCGAAACTATAAGGGTTCCGTTTTTGCCATTTTGGCTCCGGAACCCTAAAAAACTAGATATGTTGACCAAAGACTACGATTATAAACTATAAATATTATCTTAATTATAATTACAACGCCTAAGTGCGAGTGAGAGATAAGACATTCGTACAGGATCGGCGCGTGCGCACAGATTGTGTAATAACTGGCCCGCCTATGTCTGTCTCTTTTTAATTAACAGTTGCAATCATATGGCAGGGGCGTGTCTTGAAATTAAACTAATGGAAATATTGAGTCACGCTTCTAAAGGCGTGTATTAACAGAACAAGACAAGTGGGCTATTACTGCTACAATAAATAATAATAAAAATAAAATTTCATTGAAAATTGGGGGAGGGGTCATACAAGAAATTTTCTTTTTGTTTGCGTTCATCATCGTCATCATCCCAGCCTATATACGTCCCACTGCTGGGCACGGGCCTCCTCTCAGAATGAGAGGGCTTGGGCCATAGTTCCCACACGGGCCCAGTGCGGATTGGGAACTTCACACGCACCATTAAATTGCTTCGCAACGTTCTCCTACACCGCAAAGCTAGTGGTAAATTTCAAATGTAATTCCGCACATAAATTTCGAAAAACTCAGAGGTGCGATCTGGGGTTTGAACCCACAAGCCTCTGCTTGAGAGGCGATAGGTCAAACCACTAGGCCACCACGGCTCAAATCGGCTTTTGCATTGTATCTCTATAATTAAGGTTTAAACATACAAACTCGGAATGATCTACGAAATAAATATGTTGCATGCCAACAAATAACAAAAACTGGTCAAGCGTGAGCCTGTTACGTACGCTACGTGCCTGCGGATCGCTAATCTAGCGACATTGCAACCGAGCTGCGTTAGCTGACCAAGCGAACATGCCAGCGCCGTATGAACACTAAGCACGAGGCGCCGACCAAGCACGGCGCGCCAGCGGCGGACGCAGTCTCCAAGAGTTAGTCAATTGCTAGCATCGCATTGGCTCAGGCTTTTAGGTTAAGTTAGTCTTAAGAACCCTTTAATGTAACAACAAACACAAGGCACAAGGGCTAACAATTTCAGCTCATTTAGACTCCAAGTGCCTGCCAAGCACCAGCAGATGTTCCTGCGCTCCGACTTCTGGCCGGAGGGTGTGGTGTTCCGTCGTTTTAGGGTAGCGACGACGACGACGTTCAAAAATCCCTAACTATGGATAGTTTTTTTCTTTAAATATTTCTGTTTGTATAATTTTAATTTTACATCGCATTGGTCTTTAACTGTAATTCTGTAATTTTTCTTGGAATTAATAAATAAATAAATTTAATTTTTATTATGAATTCCATCTAATTGTGTTTTTCGACTATTCGCCTGCAATTTCCATATTTAGTCCGCCTTAGAAAAAATACGTTGTTATTTTTCGGTGCTCTGCCCACGCGTGCTCATTTTTAGAAAACCGACCCAGCCCTTCCCACGGGTGTTGT